>JARJEI010000004.1:10007500-20007500 GCA_029955415.1 Lottia scabra
TTAACCCTATTGAATATCAGAAACATCGAAAAACTATTTTATGAGTTATTGCCCCTTGTTCTTTAAAACACTTTAATTTTTCAGCCGTTACACTATCAAAGTTGTGGACACGATAGGGAGCTGGTTTCTTGGTGGATTTTTATGAAACTGGCTGTTGGTGTTTGTATTGACCTTCGGATACACCTTATTGAAAATGAGAAACATCATCAACTATGTGACTGCTCTTAATCATTTTCAGATAGAACCTAGACGTTGGTTGCCCTTGTTTTATGCATATTTCAGTGACATATTTGTTTTTTCCAGGAAACTTGAACCCATGGTTTTACTCTTGTAAAAAGATAAAATGTCATTCTCAGAATCTTTCATTTACTGATCACTCTTGTCAACCCCCCGGACGAATTGGCTGCCATTATAAAAGTGGGCGTATTACGATGGCCATCGCTATTTTTATATTCGGTGTCCAAAACACCTGTTGTTCTATTGCTAGTTGTTAAGTGTAATAACTCGAGGCAGTTTTTGTTATAAAAGTGTCCATAGGAATACATGTTACTCCTGGTTTTGCCTGAAAAATATTAACTTTTTGATGGATGTTCAGGTGTTGACAGATACTGTTTAAAAATATTGCATAGAAAAGTTTGTACTGCTTGAATTAAAATAAACATTCTAACAACCAATTCTTGTTATATCATTATCTCTTGATATACATGTACTTACCCAATCTCTCTGTACCCAGTCTACCAAGTTTTGTAAATCATCATCTTCTCTATAATTAACTATCATATTCTGTACTTGTCCTTCTATTTGATCTTTTACCCAGTCTTTATAAACAAACCCCAATATACCCAATAATAACTCAATAAAAAATATCAAACCAACTGCTATCATAAACTGAAATTAAACAAATTGTTAAATGGATTTTTCCAGATTTTAATGGTGTAAGGAAGGAGTGTGCAATATACATGTGATGAAAGATATTTTTGCAAATACTAGAACTTGAAATAACAAAAAAAAACATTTCACAGACTAAAAATATCAAAATAAAGCGGACTTAGTAGTATACAGAAAAAAACCCCCAAAAAAACAAACATTTGGGTCTGTATTTTAAACAGTGGTACATTAAAAATGGTAATTATATAATTATATATAGGTCTAGTTGATCCTCTCCAAGGTAAATCATCATTAGTCAAGGTCAGAATTTCCCAAGACACATGATAGGCAGAATAAATAAACATTAGCTACGATCATTTTATCAATTCGAAAGTGATTTTTTTTTAAACAAAACATTGGGATAATGGTTGCCAGTGATAGTATTTTTTCTACCAAAGTTCAAACGCAAATGAAAAGTTAGACAAAAATCTTGTATAAACAACCAACACTTGAATGTACTTTGTGTGGTCAATAAACAAATAATCTGCTTTGACGGACACTGCCCAGACAATAAACAATAGGATCTAATCCTACATTACATGTAATAACAAACACTCTAAATTCCCTATAGAACAAACAATGATTTTATAATCAAATTTCATATAATTCCACAAAATTAAATTTGATTTTATTATTTCAGAAAATGTTACCTAATCTGAAAAGGTTACTTAGTTCGAATCATTTGCTAAGATTGACAGATGTTGAAGAATATCCAATTGTTTGAGCTAATTTCAAATGCTATACAGTGTGCAATGCCTAGACAGAGCCACTACTGTAAATATTCAACTGTCAAAGGGTCTTAGTGAACAGCTTGAAGAACAGGGGGCCACAGTTTTAAACTTTTTATGGTTCCATTTAAAGAACTTAGACATTGACAGGAAGAAAACAGAAGAGATTTTGACCGATGTCAGGTTTCAACTTTAGGTCAGTGCGTAAGTGTCTAACACAGTGAGGCACCTCAGCTCCCAGGAATAAAGACAGGACAACGGGATTCATGTATTTAACACAATAAAATTTACTTACAAATAAAAGCAGACAAGTATTCTCCCTGAGTGATCCAATACAACCAGCAAATCCTATAATAAACATCACCCCTCCAGCTATTATAAACAACAGAGCTGGATCTAAAGCTATATTGGTTAATTTACTGATATTACGGAACATATCTTTCTCTGTCCATGCCCATAATCCTATACCTAATAAAGCTGCACCAAGCAACTGAAATATAGTAAAATAGTCACTTTTTAAAATAAAAGTCAATTTATTTAAAAATAATAAGATTAAAGAAAAACAGAAAATGAAAAAAATATATAGATATGGAATACAAAACATACATCTTACAAATTTTCTTGGTTGACTTAATTCAACATTTGATATAATTTGGACTATGACACTTATCAAGGTTGTGAACAATTTCACCATGATAGAAGATAATCAGCTCTATGCATTCCTGGTATATACTGGTAGCTCACAGGTCACTAAAGGGATTGTAAAGCGTATTTCTAAACTTTATATATCGGGTGTCCCATAAAAAAATTGCCCCAAGTTTGACAGTAAGTATTTCAGCTGTTAGTGAACCGATCTCTTTCAAAATTCTCACAGATCTACTTCAACATAGTCCTTGTCAAACCCTGAAAATATGAGAGTCATCAAATAAAAATTGTAGAAAAACTACCCAGAACAAAATAGCATGTCAAAAAATTCAACATCAGGGCAAAATTACATATTTCAACCTGTGTTTATTGTGCTTTCACCACATCAACCACCAATATCAATCATTTTTTATCCTAATAAGCTCGTACGAATCTCATCTTAAGGTATTTTCTCCCATAAAGCAACCATCCTGCCTTTCAGTTTCTGTTCAGCCAGTTTGTTCCACTAGTGCCGGTAATGACTCCAGGCAGTATGAAGTACAGGTGTACTACACTTGGGACACACAGGTTAAAATATGTAATTTGCTCTGATATTCTGTTTCATCCTCATAAGTAATGATCGCCTTCAGCATAAACAGAGCCAATCTGATTAAAATAAACTTTGTAACATCATTTACATGTCTATTTCTGTGTTTCAGTTAATGATTGATTATCAAATTGCAAGAGAATTTAGGAGACCCTTAACTTGCCTCAATTTCAAATTAATTATCATTAAAGAGGAATATTCAGAATTTTCTAGGATCTATTTGGGCCTTGATTTATGTAAATAACCTTCATATATACTGGAAATGCCCCAAATCGCACAATCCCTTCAATTTGACTCATACCTTAACAGTTATCTTTCATTTTTCTTTCAAACGCTGATATTTATGGATACATGGGGATTTGAAGGCTTAAATTTTGAGAGAGAGTTTGGAACATTATTATGGATTAAAAATTCCAGGTTCTGAGACTAAAAGTTTTTTGGTCGAACGGTTAGTGAACATATCCCTTTAAGTTCTTGCATTACTGATGCAATGAACCCTCCATTTACGAATCTGTGCCCTTACAAAGTAGCCTTCCACACTTCCTCCAACACCCTTACCCCCATCTCATAATAATGATTTCATACAAACGCGGTGGATTGCAACAAAGTTGTATAAAATGCATAGGATTAAACTATAGTAACAGTGGTTATATTCAAAAAGGAAATAATTAAAGCAATTATCTACACTGCACTTAAAAAACCATTTCCTTTGTCTCCTCAAATCTCAGACTGTATTTACCAAGAGGAAATTTATACTTAATAATAACAAATCAACAAACTATAGGAGATTTTAAATATTTTGGATGTCATAGAAACACGTAGACAAAAGGCATTAATAGATGGTATATGATAAGAAATTATCAGACTATAACAATTGTAAAATCAATAACTATCTTGAAGACTTTTTCACAACCATTCATCGTGTTTCGATTTATTTACTACTTAATATCAATAATTTAACTATTATAAGCTTTGAAAAGTTCCTAGTCTATTAATTGTCAACAACTGAATGTTTAAAGTAGATCTTGTCTGAAATCATTTTTTTGCCGAACTAGTTGTCCAGGGTTTCAAACGCAAGATACCATATACCTGCTGGTAGCTGTCAGAATTGATAATATTTTATTTAGCCAAAAAAACTTATAAAAAGTCAAGGGCAATAACTAAAACAATATTCATCCTAAAATAATTGACCAAGATCTTATCAATTGCAGTGATCACAGCAAGATCAATTAAAGCGATACCACCTCTTAGAATGAACAAAAAAATTAAGTTCTCAAACTTATAAATATAAACTCCAATTGACCAAATTTGAAAATTTAGATTTTTTGTTCATTCCAAGAGGTTGTATTCCTTTAAGCTTCTATTGTGCTCATGAACAAATTTTTACATTGTCAAGGTCGATAACTCAAAAACTGTACCGTACATCAAACATACACCAAATTCTATTTTGACCATGATCTTATTAATGCCAATGCTCACAACATGTTTCAGTCCATTGAAAACTATTAAGAGCAATAACTAAAAAACATTATTGAATATGAATATTGTCAAATTCAAACTCAAACAAGATCTTATCAATTCCAATGTTCACATCAACTTAAGTCAAAATCCATTGAAAACTGCAGTGTCTATTTGCCCCCAAGCTATGATGGACGGACAGGGGCGCCAATAATACAAGACCACATTTTTATGTTGGATTTTTCATGTCATAATCCTTTTATAAAACATAGAATTTCAAACATTTTTGTCATTTAAATTTACCTTAATGCATTTTTTAAAAAATTTTTCATGTTATTTTTCGAAAAGTGTTTAAATTACATTGAGAATCCCCCTGACCAAAATTGGCTATTGAAGATCATTTTTCTAGACTTAAAGGGGCACGTTCTCCATATGTACAACAAATCATATCTTAGTCTTAGACACAGGTAAGCCAATCAGAAATACTGTTCACAGCTTTCAAATCCATGTGTATCCATAATTTTCTGTGTTTTTTTGCATTGCTATAAATGGGATGCCAAAGCAGATTTATAACAGACCTTTATTTTTATCCCATAGTTTTAAGTTTTTAGACAGTGTGTACTTGAAACTTATATTGTCATTCAACAATTTATCTTGATTAAATTTTTCATGTGGACTGTGTGGTACCCAGTTAAAATGGTAACAGATATGCCAAAACTGTAACATACAAATTGATCAAATCGGTAAAAATCTGCCAAAACAGATCTGTGCTATGTGCAACCACGCTGAAGTATCACTGTCAACTGAGTAGAGTAATCCTTTTTTCAGTTAGGAAGCAATGTTGTAAGACAAAATCAGAATTCTAAAGTAGATTATCTAGTCTCCATCCATAGATAATTAATCAACTTAATTCCTTCATTTTTATTATCAGGAACCATTTTCTAGGATATCTTTTTCTACAAAACAAAGAAATGCCTTGAAATAGTTGAAATGGGATACCAACCCAGGCTTCTGTTTAGAAAGACAATTAGGATCTGTATGGGAACAATATAAACAAACTATTACAAGAAAAAAGAAATCTAGGTTAATCAACATGGTATCCTTTTGATATCAGCTGATATTGGCATAATGTATTTAATGTATTACAACTTACCCAAAATAGAACATTGAACCCAAACATCAAATATTTTATACAGCAGCTCACTTCAGATTTCGTTCTTCGCCTTTTTCTCTGCATTTTGATGTAGTTTATAGCAAAATATTAAGCAGACTAACTAAGGGTTATGTTAAACATGTTTCTTACTACTCCTAAACACTACTGAGATTCAATCCTTTCTCATTATTCCTGATAATGTCTGTATCGTCTCAGACAATCCTTTTCTCCATCTTGAACTCGATTGACCCAATTTATTTTTATTATGTCAACAAATAAAAATTGTCATGTATATTGATGGATTTTCGATATTATTTTTCAAACTGTGTTAAAGTCAGATTTATAATATCCAAATAGCAAAAATCAGATTAATTATTTTTTTTATTTTTTACTTGTAATAGCCTATTTTGACCTCACTGACGTCATAAAAATGGCTTCCAAAACAAATGGAAATTCGGCTGCTGGTTCTCAAAAATCGGTTTTAGAACGTTTTAAAGCGATAAAAAAGGATGATATCTACTTCAAGATAATTCCATCACTTTGCAGCGTTAGTTATGAACTGTTTTCATGCAATATAATGAACCCAGGAATGTACACCAGGTTTGTTTACATTCGACATTGAAAGGGGCACCTGTATAAGGGGAGGTAACTACAGAATTCGGAGTAGACCAAGTATATTACTTCAGACTACAATGCATTTTTGAATTGACTTTTCAACTGTTATTTGTAGTGTATATTCAAATGTTTTTCTTTTAATTTTTTCAAGGCTATTCCAACATAGAGATGTTGTCGTTGCTAACTGTTTTTGGTTTGAAGCTCACATTGGTGTTGGCTTATATTTATATGGTTCGAAACATCTTCAAAAGGCCTCAACTGTTCAAAGAGTGGAGTATGCCGTATTTGGTTCTTTTCTTTTCAATTTCGGTTCAGTGCTGTTTTGGGCAACTTGCAAGTCATTGATGCCAAAGGATTCAGTTCTGAGAACAATATTTGGTTTAGGGTCTGGCTTAGCTTTATTGTATATTGGTAAAGAATATATTGATCACGTTGATAGGAATGTAGCGGAATAATCAGTATTTTCTTAGATTTATTTATAGATCACTAGTATGTCCATTAGAATGTCACAAGTGCCAATAACCTAATTTTTTGTAATTCAATGTTTGATAATCCTTTATTTTGAGAGAAATTTATAGTGTAAGCTATGCTTGATATGTAAATATATTTAAATTAAATATTGTTATATGCTTATTTTAGCTTTTGACTGTGATTTCAATTTGGCGTTTAAGGGGACCGACAGTTGGCATGTTATGAAGCTTTATTTTAACCTGACCAAAACCGAAAATGATGCTGGAAATCCATATCCATATCCAGCTAGTGAACTTTTCATATAGGGAAGGAAGTTATTAACTGAATGAGTAAATAATTCAAAATGAAAAGTGGTGTCAGGAAGAGTAAGCATAACTTGCCTGGTGCCAATTCCTTCATACATTACTCAAACTAGAAATTACATTTTCTATTTCTACATTGTCATGTCTTCAATATACTGGTATGTCACAGTCTTAGTTAGCATATGAGTCATATTTTTACTCCCAAATGTGGATAATCATGGATTTGAAGACTTTTCAGTTTGGCTGTAAATTCCTTTTAGCCTAACTAAAAAAAAATTTCTGGTTTCTGAGACCAAGGCATGATTGGTGGAACAGATGGTAAATTTGCAATTTGAGACCAGTATATAGTTCTTGTCAATTATACAGGTCAGACAAACTAACATGAATTGAAATATGGGGGAAGTGGGTTACAGGTCTTACCTAAGTCAGGGTACGGTAGAAGAGAAAACTCCACTCGATGTTTTAATTTCAATTTGCTAAGTAAATTCAACACACTTCATTTCACACACTAAATTTTAATCTGTGTAATATAACTCTATAGAAGCAAATTACAACAAATAAGAACAGAAATTAGACTATATAATTCCATTATATAAAGTAGTGTTAAAAACTAGAGATATAAGTGCAGCAATCCTAACATTTTCTCATGTATCTCAACAGGATGATGCTTACTTTATTTTATTCAATTCAATTGCAACATATCTTGATATTAATCATCTTTTTTACTTACAATGTATCTAAATGTATTCTATTTTCATAAAATTTGTTAAATATAATTTTATTATGTAATTGCAGGATAATCTGGATATCACAAGAAAAGTCATGTACCTTAAACAAACCAGACAAATGATAATGATTTGCATATTGTTGGCAATTTATAAATTATAAATATGCCAATTTTTTTTCAATTTTCAATTTATTAGTAGGTCTCGCTTCTAATGTCTACTTTTTTTCTTTTTTTGAAAATAATTTTGCAAAGCATCTTCCAATTGAGAAACGTGGAAAATGGCTGCCGCACCTTAATAAGCTGATTATATTAATAGGGAAACATTCCAAACCTAATCCACATCATCCCTAGAAAAACAAGATAGTATATCAATAAGGTTTATAAGTCCAGTTCCACCCTGAATATTGCACTATAGTAATGATATTACAATTGAAAGAAAAAAAAACAATTAATATAATCCTGTTGTTGAAATATAATTTGATTTCTACTAAATCTCATGTTTTTTAGCCAAAATAATGCACAAAGTTAATGTGACAATGTTATATCTTTCTTGACAACTGATACATGATATATAAAAATACTTGGCAAGAGATTTTCAGATCGCAGCTTTTCCAATTTATGATTATTGTGTATCATAACTATAATCTATATTCAAGATGTACTTACTATAAACCTTATGAAAATACTAGTACAATGTATATTTATACATATATAGAATTAACCATCAAATTAAAAAATAAAATTTCAAACAACATTCCAATATAACATGTTCATGTTCAATTTCAAATAAATATTAGTAACAATAAAATTTCTTTATAATTTTCTTTCAAAAAAATAAATATTTATCACCTTTCAGCTGGAAACTCTTATGGACGTTTGTTAAATATGAACTTAATATTCAAAATTTATCTTATTTTCGATATCCAATTAACATGAGTTTAAAATTACTCTTTTTAAGGATAATGACAAAAACTTTTCAAATGAAACAGTCCGTAATGCATCAGTTCAAGAAATGCCTTGAAAATATTTGTTAAAATATATATATCAATCTATAAGGCTGAAGGCATATATTTACAATCTAGCATATACAATTCTAATATAATAGGAAATATAAAGATAGCAAGCAAAGTGTAAATAACAATAATCAATGGCTCACAAACATGTTTCATTCCAGAGTTTGTTACAATATGAAAACCAAATAGCTGATCAATTTATAAAATCACTGCACTTTTTCCATACATTTTCTTGTCTAAATATCTAAGGAATCCATTTAGAGTTGATTTCTTATCAATGCAGCTGTATTAATAGTTAAAATGAGACTGATTTTACTTTGCTTATCCAGAAAAAATTATTTCAAAATATCTACCTTGTTAAGTGTTCACAAGTGCAGAATAAACTAAGTCATTTCAATTTCAAGTAATTTTCAAACTGACCAACAAATGCGGACTATACTATATAATCTATCATTGATATAACTGTTACAACTACATAGAGCAAAACGTATAAGCATAAGCACACTTCAAGCAGTAGATAGACACATCTTGAATACATAGGTTCACTACTTTATTGTATATTACTGCCTTTTGACACAGCTAGATTCATCTTCAAGAAAATAACATTCTCAAAATTAAAACTAAGTATTTGGCGTGAGATGCTGACACAAATCATAAACTGTAACAATGTAAACTATCTTCATTACATTTTTTCATCAAATAGACATTATTTATACAAGCAATTCAATAAGTCCATCATAGAATTTGTTAATAGCATCATACTGTTAAAAGAAAATTGACTTGATTACCAAATATGAAATCAAAAAGTTAATTCTTTTAAAAACTGATAACTTCTGTTAATGAATCTGAATACATGTAATCCCTTTTAAAAATTCAAATCTTGTCTCATTATGGTCAGAGAGTAGAAATATCCATTGTAAAAAGTGTCCATTTTACATCCACCGTCAACATTCTAAGTCATTGTAACAAACAAACTTTCCAATTGATAACAATAAGCAAGCAGGAGTGTAAAAGCATTACAAACCCAATAACCAAATAAAGAAAATGTTTACATGAGCAAATAACTATATAAAAACTTGTTATACACAATACAGGGAAATAGAGAATAAAATATATGAAGGATAACAATGAACATTGATAAATAATGAACAGTGATAAACACTAGGAATAAGATAACTTTACAATAGTCAATATTAACCAAATTTTTTACATCTAATTCAGTAGCAAGCTCAATTGATCGTCTTGTATTTTTTCTGATAGAAGCTTACAAAGTCAATTGGTAAAATAGAAAATTTTCTTCTTGTAATATAATAATGAATAGTTGGCAAAAAGCTACTTCTTTAATAATTTTATGCTGCGTGACAAAATAAATTTAGCATAATGATTTTTATGTCAACCAATGAATGTTATAGCAAACTAAATAATGTTAACATTTATACAGTCTTTGTTCCAGATAAGTCAAAACAATAGGGTGAAATTAAAAACTCACAGTTTTTATCAAGTAGAAAATTTCAGACTAAATATCTCAAAATATAGTTTGTTTCGTTATGATATATTTCCAATTTTTTAAAAATTGGTCATGTCTTTCTGCTTCTGAAGTTGTCATATCTATATACCCTTTTGTTTTCTAAGATCTAATGGGGCCATCATATAATCGATTTAATAATATTACTTAAATTGATTTTGAGCTTAAAATTGATGAAAACTTCTATGTTCAATATTTAGACTTTTGAGGATGCCAAAAGGATCAGTATCAAGATCTGCACCTGGAGTTACATATCCACTTGGAGTTCGAGGTGTCGTAGCTTCAATACTATTTAATCGATCACCGCCAGCAGCACCTTCTGGTGAGAGGGTAGGAACTGGTTGTTTCCGCAACACCCCAGCATACGACATTTTACCATTGCCCACACTACCAACTTCTTTATTCTGATTAGTTTCTGGTGGTGTGAAATTTAAACGTAACTTTGGAGGAGGGGTTCCATTATTTCTCATCCCTTTTCTTACGGAGATTTTTTCTTCTGGTTTTTTGTCTTCCGACGTATCCTGTATTGGGGTGGATGGTTCTTCAGCAATGCTTTCTTCCATCATCAGTACAATATCCTTTACTTCTGTTGGAGTCGGTAGATCATCACTAAACTGACGACTGAATCCAGTTTTTAACGTTAAATTTTTTCCACGTCTGCTATCTTTTTGTGGTTCTGAATTACTTTCATCAGAATCAGGTTGTCGTTCACGTTGGCTAAATGGACCCTTATTTTTAGAAAATGGACGTGACTTTGTGGTATGTTCACTGTCAGATCCTGGTGTTGAGGATCGTTCACATGTATAATTAGCAGGACTGTACGGACGATCAGATACATGTAATCTTCTGTCTTCACTGTGTAATTGAGAGATTGGTGGGGACCTCTTTTGTTCCTGTTCACCAGATTTGTTAGTTGTTTTAACAGGTTTTTTGCTATGAGAAACAGGTGATAAATGGCCAGGAATATGCTTGACATTGGGTAAAAGTTGAATCTGTTGACCTGAAGTAGATGTACTAGGTGATGTTCGTGTTTCTGTGGTATCGGAGTCACTGTCCGAGCGAGGAGATTGGGCTGCTGCTGCACCCATATAATATCTCTCAGGAATACCATAATGCGGATGATAAGGTCGAGGCTGTAAATAAGGATTCATTTGTCGCGCATCCTCTGGGACATAATAATAACCAGGATACTGGGGCATCATGGGATAGTATGGTGGATATGTCATAGGAAATCGTTGTGGCATGTACATCATCATTTTACGTGCTTGTTTCGGATTGTGTCTTCCTTCCAATGCTCTGATTGCATCTTTAGAGTTGTTTTTCTGGTTATTAGAAGAGAGTTGAGATGCTGAACGAGATGATTTTGGAGAAGAGCGGCCAGTAGTTGCTTGTGGTTTATACATGACTCTACCATGATACATGTTAGACATATAGCCAGGAAATGGGAATTGCATCATTGGTTGATACATCTACAATCAGAGAGAAATCAATGTCAATATATAGATATTTTTCTGAATATCAAAAAGATATTCCAACCTTAATATTTAAAAGAATCTTACCTCTTAGAAATAACATAAAATTAAGATTTTCACTCTCGCCTACTGCATTTTTAGAGATTTTCTTTAAAATTTAAGGATAATTAGTTTTATGGATTTTTGTATTCTTTCATAAGCATCAATTTGAACCATTCTAATTTTCAATCAAACTTCTGTTGTGCCAGCAATTCCACTAAAACTAAGATTTTAAAGATGTCTCACAAGCAAGATAGGGTCTTCGTGGGTGTTTAGAAACTATGATTGAAAATTGATACTATAAAAGTCATACAAAATTGAGAAACTCTGTACAATCCCTTAAAGATCTTTTCAATTGAAGTTATTAAATGTAAGAGAAAAGCTACCTGATAAGGATGAATATTGGACATGGGATGATTGTAAGGTGAGGGTCCATAGAGATGTTGTTGCCAGTGTGGAATAGATGGTACTGGCTGTGAGTGGAGATTCATTCCCATACTATCAGATGCAGCCTTGGTTATATGATACAATCTATTGGGTATAAACTCTGGAGCTAGTGGATTTAAGGTATAGGTCTTTGTCATCTCAACACCCTCTAACTGAGCTCTCAAAGTACTCCATGTCATACCATGAAAACTACTATGTTGATTACATATCTCCAGAAAATATTCCCACACTTTCCTTAAATACATAATGGTCAAAATTAAATTAATTATAAAAGCACATTTTAAAACTATATAAAAAACAAAAGTCTTGCTGTATAGTATAGTCAAATTTAAATATTTACGCTTTAACTATAACTCCCTTTGTGACTGTATATTTGTTCCTCATAATAAATATTCCTTGTGGAACAAATGTTCTTATAATAAATGATCTCAGGAACTCTTATCATATATCAGGGTTAGGGTTAGGTAAAAGTTCCAAATGGAACAATTATTACATAACAAATGTTCTTTGGAAAAATTATCATAGTGGAACATGTGTATCATCACACCTTCAATGAACCAATTACATCATAGGCATTATTGGTATGACGCAATTATCACTTATTCGATTGCCAAGTGATCAATTGTGTTTACACACCAATTATGCTCATGGGATCAACGTTTTATTCTTATATAAAATACTCTACTCACCTACATTTACCAACTAAACATAAAGATACAGGATCACCTACTACCATCACTAGAGATTGAGCTCGTGTTATAGCAGTATTTAATAGTTTTAAATTAGATAGGAAACCATAATCCATTAGATCTTCTTCACTGGTATCTGATCTACATGTATTCTGTGTTCTAACAGTACTTAGTATTACTACACGGAACTGCTTTCCTACAAATAGAAACATATTTTATATATGGTAAAAGAGCAATCAACCTTAGTAAAAATTGTATATATTTTTAATTATATATTGTGGCCACTACTAATTATTTATGAAATGAACCATTCTTTAAAAAGTTCTTTAAAACAAGTTGGAACAAGGTTCAGAATAGCATTTTAAATTCGCCAAAATTTGTAGGTATAACCAGAGTTCAAAATTGTGGAGAAAAGAATGGAAGAATAAATTCTGATTGTGAATATCCATTTCCTTACAGTACAATTACCACCAACACTTTAGATTGTCTTACTGGCCCATGATTTATGATAATTACTGTACTTGTATGTCTATGTTTGCCTTGCATGTATTCTTCTATTATCAGTACATCTTCAGGCATAGTATTGAAGTCACATAGACTTACCTTGTATATTGTGTACCCTCTCTACACTAATATGATATAACTTTTGTCTTCTTAGTTCATTTCTTATATACTTAACCTACAAATATTTATTCAATGTGAAAATTCTCTTTTTTGGGTGTGGTAACTATCAAAACCTGTATGTCATCTGAGACTTGATTCAAAAATCTTAAAATTTAATGGATTGATCATAGTTCAGCCAGTCACAATCATTTTTCAGAGAGTATTGTGTTCTTTCGAGGTAAAAACAGCCAATCAAAAACAATCTTCGAACAAGAGTTATCTTCCCTTGCCCATTTACCAGGCAAGATTTTCGCCTATCATGGCCGAGTCATGACATAGTCTCAAACAAAATGACAAAGGTTGAGCCTAGTGCAATCATATGACTGGCCGCTAACATCATCTAAAGAAAAAGTTTTGAGAAAAAGGCACCTGACATGCTAACTGAATTGAAATAAAAGTGACTTAGAGAAGATGTGTACCTGATCTGCATAGGGTGTAACAATACTTATAGAACTATCATTCATTGGTCCCCATTCATCTAACCATTTTCTTTGTAAATCTACAACTATTTCTACTACCTCAAATACCTAAAATATAAACAACACTACCTCAAATACCTAAAATAAAAACATGTTGAAAAAGACGTGAATTATGCTTCCTTCTGAGGGTTTATATTCGTTTTTCTTTCTCTTGCACGACATAAAATATTTTTCAGATGGATGATAAAGTGCTTCAACAAATACATGATACACAGAACCATGATTCATGTATCATCTGATCAGGGGTCCGCCTAGCCCACGGACTTGAAGCGATATGATATCGCTTTATAGTGGACTTGGGGCGATATTTGGGAACTTGGGGCGAAATCAAGGCATACGTGCTCAGAATGAATGACGATCATTTCGTCGATGAAAAGTCGCGAAGTTTTTAGCCGACATTGAAAGGTATATAGGCTACTAAGTATTGGTAGGCCTGTAAAAGCAGTCATGAGCTGAATGTTTACAGGCTACATTAAAAAAAAACTGATTTTATGAAACGAAATTACAGGTATATTAAATTTGTACTCCCAGTCTCGCATTATAATCTGCCCATAATAGAAGGACTTGCTAAACGATGTCTACAGACGTCATATTGATGATTGACTGTTATTTTAATAATAAGAAAACTTCAAAAGGCTTCAAAATTTCGTTTGGTGGTAAAGATTAGGCTACTGTAAAATTTAGAAAAACCCGGATGTTGTTATAAACATTTGTCACGTGTTATGGTGTGTTTAAAATGCCAATCATCGTGTGAAAATAGATCAAATTATCATCTTAATTAGGGGATTAATTAATAAGACAATGATAATCTCGTTACATGATGAGATTAACACGTGTTATGGGTAATCAGAATTTAATAATGATTGATTTTTTATTGATTTATGGTAAAGAATTTGGACATCGAAAATCGGTAGGTCCCGTAAAAAAAATTCGGAAGGCAATATGATATCGCCATTGCTGACAAACAAAGCGATATTGTTGGTCTTACAGCGAGATCTTCGCCCATGTCGCCCTGTAGGGGGACCCCTGCATCTGATCATTAATCACTTTTATTTTTCATAGTGTTGTTTTCACAATAAACATTTAAGACTTGATTACAAGTCATTAATGGAAATAACTTTCTCTCAGCTTTTGATAGTTTCCACCCATTCTTCAATAGCCAAATACAGTAGCACAAGAATGCCCTACCAATTTGTTTATTATGTTAAAAGTAATTTAAATTTAACTGACCTCTGCTGCATTATAAAATCCAGTACTGTTTTGATGTTGGACTTCTTCACCTTTTGCTGCATAAAATGTGAGTGGATAATGTTTACTGTGAGCTTTCTGTTTACCACTGGAGATCAGTTTATTTTCATAGAATAATTCTGATGTAAAATCAACAATAGCTGAATGAGATCTGTAATTCTCACATAACATTATTTTACACGGGTGATCATGAGGATAATATTCATGTAGACGTTCTAGAAGTGACATCTGGAAATCTTGCTGACGACAAAAATCAGCATACACTTCAGGACTTAGCTGAAATATAAATGATATAAAGGTGCATTCGACAAACTCAACAAAAATTGAAAATGTTGCAGACAAGACCGCTGTCATCAAGAATTACATCATGCACTTTATTTGATCCTATATTCTTCTAAAAGACAACCTTCAGTTTTTGATTGTTTTTTTGGTGATGTCTTAATATAGCTTCTACTGTACATAATGACATTTCCATACATGAATATAAAATTTGCTACTAACCTGCATATGATCTCCTGCTAGTACCAATCTAGTTGAATCACAGGTCATAGATAACGGTATCAATGTATCACATTCTAAGGCTTGAGCTGCCTCGTCAATAAATATATGAGAGAAAAACCCTGCAACAAACAAAATATATTAGTTTACTTAACACCCACAGAAAGAAAAGCTTATGTCTTTTAAGGAAATTGCAAATGTAATCAGTAATAGTGTTGACAACTCACTGTCAAAATATGGGTCATTAAATCCATGTGTACTCATTATTATTTAAGTTATAAAATTGAATAGTATTTTGGTGAGACATATAATGTTTAAGTTTAAGGTATATTTCAAGGAATTATACCATATTTGTGCAGTTCTAGTACTTTTGAAGACTATTTACATATTCGCAGGACCCTCAAGTCTTTAATGCAAAAAAGTTACTATACACTAACCTTTTGAGATATTTAGATCACTGATATATCGTGCTGTATTTAGTGTTGTAATAATAACTCTATGTTTCTCTAAATCTTCTAATGTAGGGTATTTAAATGTACTGGTATGAGAATCAAAGAGTGAATATTTTAACACTGTTTCTGATACGGTCTGAACCCATCTGTTTTTATATATTATACGTAATGGTTTCATTCCTTCATTACCTTCTTCAAACCAGGCATGGAAAAAATCTTTTATATATAAATCACCAGCACTGGAAATAAAAACATTTCATTTTCTATGTAACAATCAGTATTAGAATGACTTTGAATTTATAAAAATATATTTTCACTTTGAAAATGGCTGATACTCCGATTCGTTTAAAGATAATAATTAAAATTTGATTTGAAAATACCAAGAAAGTCAGTATGAAAATGTCCATCAAACACCCTCTTTCAAATACAGATATTTTGAGAAAAACAATTGATATTGTTACATTACCTATTAGAATGAGTACAAATTAAAATTCTACTGCCATCTTGCTGTTTGAGTACTTGTTTAGCTGCCTGAGCCAGTGTATATGTTTTACCAGTACCAAATGGTCCAACTATCAACAAGGGAGGTAACAAGGTATCAGAATCAATAGTTATTGCTAAAACAGCTTCTTTCTGTTTCGCATTCAATTTACAAACATTTAATTCAGAATCACATTGTCTGCAAGTAGAGAAATTAAAATCAATTTTTATTTTATTTTATCACCATTATATATAAAGATCAAGAAGATTATTCAGAGATTTTCAATCAACGTAGAATTGTGTTACAGAGCATATAAATTCTGCTGTTCAGAAATATAATGAGTGATTTCATAATTGATGTTGCCAGTCATCACAAACACTGTTATACTGTCATCTGACTTAAATCAACTTTAAAATCTTTCAAAGTACATTACTAGAAGAAAAATCAAGAGTCTTCCTTTAACTTGCATTAACCAGATATGTAGAATTTACGTTACAACAATTATGTACAATTTAGGTTGAATTACCTTGAAGGAGACCAAGGAATTGATTTATAATCTTGTAGAGCAGGAAATACAGTATCTACAGATGGTAATTTATCAACGGCAGCATGCATTTCAACTTTAGGTAAACGATTTAATTGAAATTGTACCTAGAAAAAATTACAACAATAAACATATTCTGATAATCATGTTGAAAAAATAATATTTGAAGCCATGAATAGGTTGGTTTAGTCTAAGCTTTCAAACAAAACAAAAGTTTTTGGGGTTAGAAAATCTTATGATTATAGAAACAACTTACTAAAACTGTTACTTCTTCATCACAGGATAGTTTTAACTCTTCAACACAAGTTTTAGATAGACGTAAAAATATAAAATTCTTTCCTTTATCTTCTATAAATACTTCATATGCCTGAATAGAATTATAAAAATTTATATCACTTTATTCGAATATATTATTGAAATAATAGGTAGCCATTGAAATACAATTAAAATATACTTTTTCCACTTGTTCAGAACAAAAATTGAAACAATCTAAATAGTCTGCACGCTTAAGTCGTATTCACAACTACGTTTTTGAGAAGTAGAGAGTGTATAGAACAGAACAACTGGGTTTTGAACGGCAAGAACAGACTCAGGGGAAATCATTCTTGTCACTACCCATTTCCCCGTGAGCGAAGTACAAGAACGGTGGATAAAAAATGGCAGCACTTAAACACAGAGAAAAGTGAAAGTATGTTCATCATGGTTTTGTAACAGAGCACTCTAGTTGACTGCTCTCATGTTGTCAAGAAAATAGTTGTGAATGCGACCATAGAGCATGTTAACTTCAATATGAATATTGATAATAAAAAAATTCAAATATACCTTTTTAGGTAATGACTTTTCTTTATTAGATTTAGATAAAGCAATGTAAGCAAATTGAGCATTTTGTAAAATCAGACGACCACTTATACTATCTTCACACAAATCATCTTCTAGTTTCATTTTAGCAAATAATTCTCCATTATTAGCATATTTAGCTACAGACAGTGCACCAGGCATCAATAAAAATCTATTAACTAGTTGTAGAGCCGTTTTAATATTAAATCTGAAAGACACAATTAAACAATTCACACTTCAACTGAAACAGACCTGTCAACACAGAGGAGATTTATTTTGTCCTAATGGAAACTTTGGTGATATAAATTAAAGTGTACAGAACATAATTTAAGCACTTGCTGGAAAAGAATCTGCATCCTTGGACTCTGCTAGATATGAAATGGTGTAATATTATTTTGTTACTGTCTTACTGCAAATAGTACTGTTTCATCCTTTTGGTCCCAAGCTGGAATTGAGGTTAGGCTATATATTATAGCATCAGTTGATCTCATGAATGAGTCTTCAAAGTAGAAAGTGAGCCATAATACGACATTGGTATACTCCAGATATAATTCCAATGATATTCTGGTGTATCATTACAATACATCCAGGGCTTCACAATCAACATCTTATATAATTGCATTAAATAAAATTCTTACCCAGAAATTGATGAGAACTGTGCCATTTCTTCTAAATATAACATTTCATGCATCCACTCTCTATAATTTTCTTTTTTTAATATTTGCATGATGGCAGATTCTGGTTGAGAAAATTTCTCAGCTTGAGGTAAACTGTACTTGGCCAGCAAGTTTTTATCACTTTCACTTAAATATTCAGAACTACAAATAGTCAAATAAATCAGGTTAAATATTTAGTAATATCTATATAATAATCTAAAATAACTAACAATTGGAGATATGATTTTAAATAATTAGCTAATTTGAAGTAGTTACACACTCTTTCCTTAATATATGATATAATATAAAAGAATCCTTGGGTTATATCATCGATCTATTATTGTAATTGAAAAATGAAACCAGAATACAGCAAGACATAACTGGGACAATGGTATTATGTGATCAAATAAAATCAAAATAGTAGTCAATGAAACCTCAAAATATCTAAATTATTTAATGGAAAAAATGCTCAGAAACACAAACATTTCAAACTTACCTGATTTGATAGGGTATAATATTAACTTTATCTTTAGTCCATCTATTAGCTTCTGTTATAATAATATCACTAGCTAATTTATCAAGATCTGTTTCTGATTCAACCTGTATCTCTCTCATCAATACTGTCTCAAACCCAAAATCAAATATAATAGACTGACGGAATGTACCAAAAATATCAGTTTTAAACACCACCTACGTAAAAAAAAATCATCAAAAAATTGGTACGTGCATTAGACAAAGATGAAAAGAAAAATTTATTTATTTCTCTCCGTTTTTGTCGAGAAATTGACATCTATTGTGAAATCTAATATGAAATATGTTATAATAGGAATATGTGAGAAAATATCCAAAATTTTCCCTTTAAATATGTCAAATATAATACTAAATTTTGAATTTTTGTAGTCTAAAAAAGACAATATTAGAAAAATATCAAATCAGATTTATTTCTAATACTAGATTTATCAAATCAAAGATAAGACTATTCTATAGGTTCCTACCTTAACTCTATATACATATTCACCATGTGATTTACCAGATAAATCAGGATTATACCATTCCTGACAATGATTCTCTAAATTCTGGTATTTCTGAGTTTTCTTCGGGCCCACTGATATTGATGAGATATAGAAATATGATTTGTTGACATCATCTAATAAACACACATTATGAAGTGACATCTAAAATACAGATAACAGAAGGATTAAGTTCCCTATCTAACTTTATGTTCTTGGAACTTTTACATATAAAAGAAGTTCATTGAAAGTTAAAGAATAATGACCTGTTCTATTTTATTGCAGTTAGCTAATGGGGTGGCATCAATTGAGATTTGATTTGCAATTTCATGGTTCTCAATAAAGCAAAATATCAGTTTTGGTCTGCAAAAGCTTAAGCTTAACTAAACAAAGTGAGTTTAAGGTAGCCTGTCCAATCTGGCCTTACCAGTTCAGGTTCTTCTCCCACAAACATTAGATGACAATATCACATCTGTATATATATATGGGTAATGCATATGGCCAGATAAGTAAAGCCATGAGTAAGTTTTTAGAAATGCAAAAAATTCTATCAGTTACAAAGATAATCTTTCTGATTGATCTTCAACATAATAACTAGAAAGTTGAACCCAGTTTACTTACCTTACTTGTAACTGTGAAGGTCCAGGCAAACGTTGATCTTTTATTAGGCATTGTAACTTTTAAATCTGCATTTATATGTAACTTTACAAAATCTAAAGACTGCACCAACTTTAAGAAAATAAGAATGAAAAAATGAAACTAAAATGTTGATTAGTTGCATGCTGTTATTTAAAGCATTATTATTATTTTTTCTGAATACCTTTTCATTGAATATATTCATGTATATAGGCTCTGTACAGTAGAAATCAAATAAAAACCCTTAATTCAGAAAGATTACTCACAATGGCTCTTGGGTTTTCTGATACCATCAATCTTTCCATCAATTTCTCAGTAAATGAATTTCCATGGAGGAGTTTTTCTCTTGCTTTTTGTAGTTGCTCACGTCGAAATTTAAATCTTTCTTTCCATTCATTTAATTCCTCTTCAGAATGTGCTTCTGTACATTTTACACCAAATGAACAACGCCCATTGTCAGAAAATCTTAAAACAAAATTTATACTTCCAATATGTAAGATGAAACTGAGATGATAGAAAGGGGAAAGATTTTGAACTGTAGTATCCAATGATTAAAAAGTTAAAATGACCGATAAAATCCCAGAAGTAAACTTTTAAAAGGAAAATTGGTTGGTTGAAAAAGAGTCAACATCTGATTCCAACATTAGCTGATACTGCAGACTAAATGCAGGGAAAGCTCTATAGTATACCCAAGAAATGAGATATTGTACATATGGAAAGGCTGAAAAGTTCTGTTTAACTGAACTTAACGTAGTAAAATACCTTTGACATAGAGAATATTCTTCACTGGATAATCCTCTTGGTGGTGGTCGGAACTTCCAGTCTTGTCCTTCATCAGAAGTGAGACGTTTCTTATGCAAATCACTTCGACAATGAGTTTCCAATTCTTCTTTCTTATTGAATTTGATGTCACAGAAGGTACATTCAAAATCATCCGAATCTAAAAATAGTTATAAAGAATATTAAAAGATTGGTGTGGGCTGGTTTGAGGTAGAGAATAGAAAAGGGTTCAAACATTAAAGGGGAATGTTCAGTATTTCTGATGGTCAATTTAGGACTTGAATAAACATAAATGGCCTCCAAAAGTACTAGAAATGCACTAAAATCATATAATTCCTTCAATTTTATCCTACCTTAACATTTATCCTTCATTTTCTGTATTATGTGTTTCTATATAACGTATATTGTTACTAAACGGCAAGTCGTATTTTTTACTTTCAAACCCTGATAATTATGGGTACACATGTGTTTGAAGGCTTAAATTTCGTAGGAGAGTTGTGAAAAATATGACGGATTAGATAAGCTAAAAAATTTCAGATTCTGAGACTAAAACATTTAGTTAGTGAACATATCCCTTTAAACACAATATTCAGATGCACCATTCAATTTTTTCATCCACAGCATACAACTCCTTTGGTTCAAGAAATATAACAAAACACAAGACAATATTATGGAATATAACACACTTCTTTAATACAGTTAGGCACATAACATTCCAACACAGATACACGTGTCGTCATCAGATGTAATGATTTATTACATTACATTACATCTGATGACGACACGTGTATCTGTGTTGAAATGTTATGTGCCTAACTGTATTAAAGAAGTGTTATATTCCTGAAATTGTCTTGTGTTTTGTTATATGTGCTCCTCGCTTCTATATGTCGTTCAAATCTTATAGTTCAAGAAATAGTTCACCATTTTAAACATTATATTGTATTAAACCACTTTAAAATATGCCTTATTCAATCAACAGCTTACCATCTTTAGAATTTTGTAGATTGTTCAAAATACAATTATTATTTGGAGTAAAACTTTCTGGATGTAGATTATCTTCTTTATCTTCTGACATGACACAATCTGTTTGTAGATCATCTTCATTTTCTGTTGATTCAGTTGAATCATTATTTGATGTAACTCTGTCATTTTCGAATTGAATGGTAGAAGAAATTGGTGGATGTATTGACTCTAAGTTGACATCTTGTGTATCGTTATTATTATCATCTTCATCTGAATCATCATCATCCAGGGCTGCTAAAACTACTTTTAATCTGTTTACTTCCTTTTTGGCAGTGGGGTGCTGAAATAGTTATATCATTACTAAATACTTGCCTTATTGTATATTCTAGTGCTGCTCAGATCAATGTCTAGGTTAGAATATAGGACCTTTTTTCAACTCCTCCCTTTCAGAAAGTCTCATCCTACACATTTTTTCCAGTGCAAAACAATCCACCAGTAAATTAAAGGATAGGTTTATGAAGTAGCTTTGTAGATATTTTGTATATCAGGGACATTCATAGCATAGATTTGAGCATTCAAATATCAGTTAGATATCTGTGGTACTTGCAAATTCCTTGTAACACTATGCTACCTCTTCTGGCAGAATATATCTATGGTACAATGGAATGGAATTAAAAAATGGTATGAGTTGAATGTGGTACCTCTGGTTGCCTCTTAGACCAATCAGCAGACAAACCATATGCCTCATGGAACTGTCCTAGTTGACACAAAACTTTAATCTTTTTTTCCAATAGTTTTTCATGATGGGGTTCAGATTTTAGACCTGAAAAATACAACAAGAAGAAAGTGGAAACATGCACAATTTACTAAGAATATTGTGAAATATATAGATAATAATACATCATCACTTGAACACCTTGGGAAACTACTACATATTAATACTGTGTTACATTTCAGCAGGTAAAAAATTTGTATCAAATGTTAAACTGGCAAATTAACATGCTTTTATATCAAATAAACTTTTTAAGTACAAATAATCATAAAATATGTCATATGTTGACATAAAATCAATATAACTAATAAAAAATAATATTATTTCTTAACAGTTGCTGTGAAGCTGGTGCATATTATTAGTAATAACATGAGAACATAAGAATAGCCTGGTAATCATATCAGTTTTCTTTGAGGCATATTTCAGTAACTTTATCCCTTATTTATATTTAATAAATTTGACATAAAGACTTACCTTTATTACATTCTTCTAAGGCCTCCGAATGTTTACGCTGAAAACCAAATAGAATTACATATCAAAATTTAAATAATCAACAAATGTTTTTTATTATAATGTGTCAGACTTGTCAGAAAAGTTGCAGATTTGGTATCAAAAAGTACAGGCTGGATTCCAACGCACTTTCACATCCTTCTCTTTTAAGTTTGTTTTCACACCTTGTTGGGAGTTCTATGGGATTTGTCGATCTCCATTTTATGTAACAGCTTTCTTGATGTTGTCCATGTAATCAAAATGGGTCCCCTTGATAACCCACTGAGCTTAGGGAAGAGGAAAATATCACATATAGCCAAGTCATGTATTTTTATTTATGACTTTCTGCCCTGTTCTTTCCTTCGCGCTGCACTTAGCAAATGCCCAAGTTTTTCTTTGAGAATTCTTGTTGATCCTTTGGCACAGTAGAAAGAAATTGCAGTGGACATAGTCTTAATATATCAAAGATGGGTTTCTTTAATTCCATTTTGATAATTCTATACTTATATGAATAAAGTATTGGTGCTCTAATGACATAAAAATATATCATTTTTGTATCACCTGTGTATAATTGACTTATAATGAACTTAAAAAGGAGATAATTGTCAACAGAATGATCAATCAAGATAGAGATAGAAAAGTCACTTATGTTTATTTAGACTGAACATATATGGATAATTACAACATGTTAAACATACATATTATCAAATAGTTTGCTTTAGGGCTGGGCAAAATAATCGATATAATAGATTATCTATGCTGTGAATTTTTAATTTAGAATATCGATTATCAAATATCATAATCGATTCAAATTCATAGTAAGATTTTCTTGTAACAGTAACAGTATCTGGTATATCATTATCAAACAAGTCACATTCCATTTTTTAATAAAAATTCTAAAATTCTAGACCTTTATTTAGTTTCACTTGTCTTGGAGACCAGATAACACACATTCACGTATAAAAACAAGAGACAAAGATCAAAAGATTCTCATTTAAAATATTTTGATTATAAATTGATTATTGATCAGTAGTCTGCCATCGATAATAGATATCAATATAGTATTCAATACCAAGCCCTAGTTGGTTAATCTGACACTAAAAAATACGGAAATCCATCTTTAAATGTAAAAAAAGAATTTTAACATAACTAAAAGAACTACCTGTTTGACTAATGATGAAATTACAGATAATAATTGTGGTATATTAACATGACTACTATTTTCTTCCACCCTCCCAATATCATCATTTTCATTTATTTCACTATCATTTTTAACAGCCCCTTCATCCATTCTACGTCACATGACCGTTTCATCTGATATTAAGGAACTCCTCCTGAAAAACAGCAATATTTGACCATGATCTCTCAATTTCTCAAATCAGTAAAGTATTGTTTAGTATTTCCATGATTTCAAAATTGTCAGTTTTATATTTGCTTTTAAATAAATGTCATAGCTTTAGTACTAGTGCCAAAACAAGAACAAGAATGTATTAATCATCAACTCATTAATTATCCAAGCGAATTATGAAATGAAAAGGTTAAAGTCATTTTCAGATGTTTAACTTAAAGAGAAAGTGTATCGTGTTTAATGCTTTTTTTTACTTAGGAAATTCCATAATCAGATATATTTAGGAATATCTAATTTATACAAATAAAATACTGCTTAACAACACACAAGATAATTTTTTTGCAGATCACTCTTGTGAAATGACTTAAATGATATGTGCTAAACTTTGACAACTGTGTTGTCGACACATATAAGCAAACTTAAATATACACTTCAGATAGGATACAGGATTTAATCTTTCAGGATAAAGACCGGAACGTCAACAGGCTTTAAGCCTATACAGTTCCGTACATCTGGTATCAAGGTATCAAGGATCTATTATGATTAAATCTTATTACACTTATTACAAGTAGGCCTACATTAAATGAAACCTTAAGCCTTAAGTTAATAAGTTAAGAGAAATGAACATCCAGTTTATTATCATCAGAATTAGTTTTTATATTACATTCTGATAGTGAGTCCTACCAATGTGTAGCATACACATCATCAATCATAAAATCAATATTTTATAGTAGGTACTAATACACTATACTATCAATTTTTTAATGATATGCATTATTTATTGGGGCAAAGTCTTTGCTTTCTGAAGAAGGGTGAAGGCGAAGGAAGTGGGAAGATGGAAATGACAACATCACATTATCCTTTCTTTTCTCATGATTGCTCCCCATCCTTACCAACACTCTTAACATTTAGTGCACTTGAAGGAGAAATATATATAGCTTGACGTGTACAAAAACTATACTGTTCGATATAATATTATCTTTACGATTGTTTATCACAACACAATAACAATCACCTGTTATTTATAACTACTTCCTGTGAAAGGAAGATGACGTCAAGCTCCGAGAACATGCGTGATTCAGCGAGACGGCGAAAAGAAGAAAGAAGACAGAAATTTCAGTCGGAGAAAATTGTCTCGGGATTAGAATCCTACAGAAATTTTGTATCTTTTTTGCGAAATATTGGAAGAATATCAACGTATTGATACTAACAGCAACTAATACAGACGATAATTCCACAGATAGATGAAATATCGTCATCAAAAAGTTACATGATCACGAGGTTGAAAAAGAAAGAAAAATGGCTGACAAATGAAAATTAGAACGAAGTAGACGATGAAAAACTTAACGTTGATGGTTTCAAATATCAGACTGTTAACATTACGGTTTTGTCTAATAGAAGTGACACGATAGTATATAAAGATTAGTCGGCGGGTGTGCTTATAGATTATTAAAAGAATTTCTGACGACCTTGACCTTGCCTTATTAAAAAACAACAACCGGAAGTAACACATTCTCTTTTTGCCACTTCATAAACTTTGGAGTTGGAAGAGCAGTCACCTCACTGAAATTTGAATCTTGTTCCTGATCATCTACCAGAATGTCTTGCATTCATTACAAGTTCAAGACCACCTTGGATTACAGATCCGTTTCATTCGATGGTGTCGCATTATCTCTTGCTGATTTGAAGAAAGCTATATTTCAACAGAAACGGATGAAAATTGGAGAATTTGACCTGGATATAACAAATGCACAGACCAAAGAAGGTATGTTTACATCAACTGTGCATCTTATTTCTGTATATATACTTCAATTTGTAGAGAAGCCAATTTTTTTTATCTGGGCTAATAACTTTAAGGTAACCTTATTTTTGAAGGTTGGTTTGTAATATTAATAATTTTTTCATTATATTCTTTTCAGTTTACAAGAACCCTGATGAACTTATTCCAAAGAATTCCTCTGTTATTGTATCTCGTGTCCCCATTCAGACATCCACCAAAAATAGTACCAGTAAATCATGGTAAGTATCAATTACAGAGATTTTACCCTCCCAATGGTTTCCACCTTTTTAATTAGCTTTTTCAACACCTAATAAATCTTTCCAACACCTAATTGATCTATCATGAACTAATTAAACTGTTTATCTTTGATGATTACTTGTTGTTTCATCAGGAGTAATAAGCAATAGGATATGGTTCCGACTTACATAAGGTGTCCTGCTTCAGTAATTAAGACTTCTGTCTAGTTTTAAGATTTACTAGAACCAACAAAAGTAATACAGTAACACTTTCCTTATGATTGTTTTTTGTTGTATATTTCAGGGAGGCATTCAAGCAGAATTGTGCAAAAGCAGTACGTTTATCAGTTTTTATACACCTTTTTCTTCCCGGGTAAAATGTATCTTGTTTTTTTTTCCTTTATGATTTTGTGGGGTTAAATCTGTGATATATCGTGTGAAGATTTTCTATTTCAGGTATTAATGTTTAGGGGAATTATTTTTAATTGCCCTTCATTTTTAGTATGGTTTTGCTTGAACATTACATAAATTACAAACATTTTGTTCATGTTGTTATATGTACCTCTTTCTTTTATCTTATTGACTAATTGAATATGCGTAATGATTGTAAGCAAATATGTAAAGCAAAACTAATTCGATAGATTTCAATAGACGTTTATAACTATATCAGGGGTCGACACTAAGACTTGTCCGGTCGTCCCAGACGAGTGGTACTTGGGTCAGGGCTAGTGCTAGACTTTTATACTAGCCCGACTGGACTAGTAACTTGATCAGTCCACAAAACTATCGTCGTCATCATTGCCTTCCATTGTTAAGATAATTTTTATATAAAAACTGAAGCATATTTTGACAATTTCTATTGAAAAATAAAAGTTTGATATTTTTCCCTGTGTATCGCCATCACCGATTTGTCTCTATTATCCAGACCCGCTTTGTGCAATTTCGTATGAGGTAGTAAATAAGAAAGGTCTGGATGTTAAGGATTACCATTGACCGTGACCTTGAATTATTATTAACCGGTGGGTTCGTTCTGCCGCGTGGTCAAACTTGCCAAACGGCATAAAAACGACTTGTAAAACGAAACTAAAGGTTTCTGATAAAATCCGGAATGATCATTTGTTAGGGTTATGTAGGTTAAGCAACCCAAACCCAACCTAACCCTAACCCTGCCTAGTTTTTGTACAGTTGGTCACGATGCGGCAAGTTGGGCATGCGGCAAAACAGACCCACCCATAATTAGGCTCTTCCAACAACTTTACACAGCCTAAAATGGCTTCCAAAACAAAACAAACTTTAATAAACTTTGGATTCAAACGAAAAACGGACGAAAACAACGACGATGAAAGTAAAAACAAGCAGTCAAAAGAAGAGATGTTACGAAGAAAAGCTATGAACAAAAACGATCACGGTTATTTCAGGAACCGTAGCTTGATAAATTTGTTTGGCTTCAATATGATTCGTCTGCCGATCTCATGTACTGCAAATTTTGGGCAAGTAAACATTGGGTCAGGGCTAGTCCTTTTCCCCCCCACTAGTCCGACCGGACAAGTTGAGAAAAAGTTTAGTGTCGACCCCTGTATATTGATATAAAGGAATACTAACTCTTGAAATTTTTCAAAAAACCTTAAAAGTTAACTAATAAAAACTTATATTCACCATTAGACTTACCTGGTGCCATAACTAGGCAAATGATATATATTGTGTGATCAATCCTAAGAAATAGATTATATTTGTTGATTTGAAAAACGCAAACCTTTTTTAAGCATTTTTCAAAATTAACTTTTAATTTTGTAGATAATTACTTTATGTTATTGATCTATTGAATTATTTTCGTTACCTGTACTCCTATTGATCAAGTTTGAATATCTAAACTTTTGCTCAGACTAAGAGGTATTTAAAACTTAGAAGATTGGTTACACAAAAGTAGGATACAATGTTCTTGTTACATGTAACAAACAATTCACAATTTTGTTTTTCATGAAATAAATGTAAAGCTGAATCTCTGAAATTATGATCAGAAGTTGACATGGCAGTCCTATTAGATACAAATTTGGGTCAGAGAATCATGGCAAAATATGTTATCAAAATTGATGTCAAATTTCTTCAGAGATTCAGTTGTATTTTCATTATTAGTGCACTGTTAGTATTTCACATTTTTGTTGTATGCCAAAATGTTTTTGCACATGATGTTAATATACTGTAGTTGTCTCTTTCATATTTGACTGTCACAGCGTATTCTATCTGAACAATCCCTGTTATGGACGCTCTTTATCTCCCTTTCAATAGAAATAAGTACATGTGGCATTTGAATTTGATATCTACTCACAATACTTTGAGAATTATTGTTAAATGAATGCTGTTGAGTCTCGAGCAGATACTGATACTTATCCTATGGGATAGTAAATTTACTATGAGGAGTTTATGAGAAAAGACATATTTTTAGCCTATGTTATATATCTTGTTTTGCACTTATTTTGTATTCAATAAGAATATGCAAGATATTTTGTTATTTATATTGTCTGGCTACAAGCAATATTGGTATTACCATTGTTAAAAAATATATTTGGAATGTATTTAGCCTTGAAACGAAAACTTTATCTTTGTCAATAACTTTATTTAAATTTTGTTTGGTTGAATATATCATCCTGCAGGATTCTGTCTCTTGTAAAATTTAACAGTTTGGCTTGGAATTGCCTTTCATTTCCATTGTTGAAGGCTAATAACATAAGAAATGCAAAATTGAATGTTGGCATAATTCGTAATTCAGTCATATTTTTGACTGTTTTCAGTACTATGCATGAACAATTAGAAACATGGCATTGAAAAAAAATTAAGGTCATGTTAAGTTATTGTTTTTATTAAGAATAGAAATGCAAAAGTGTTAAAATGTCCATGATAAATACTTATGCATGTCATTATTGTCAAAGATGTCTTCTCTTTTTATCTCTGCAAAATACTGTACACACAACAGTTTGACAACACGTTGGACACTTTGCGATGGTTTCTGTACTGTATACACTAACATTTTAAACATGGCATTTCTGCATTATGTTGTTTACAATGTTGTCAGTGTATACAGTACTTTAGTCAAAAATGTGCTGATGGCTCTTAAATTATGTTAAGAGACTTTCCACACCTACAAAGATTAAATTAATTTATCCATATTTGTGGGATATCAATAAAGGTATGTGCCTAGATGAAGATGTGACTGACTAAATGACATGTGTCTTAAAAATGCGCTCAAAATACTGTCCATTGAGCCATCTATCAGTACATACCTTTTTTAGAGAACAAATTTTAAGGGGCAGAGTGTGTGGTGGAAAGTCTCCATTAAAAATGTATTTAGTATTTATATTTTTGTTCAGACTTAAAACTGTCAACCTTATCATTTAACGACTGTGATATGTTATTGAAATTTATTTCAATTCCAGAAAATTTGTAATTATTGATTGATAAATATTTTTAGCTTTGTTATAATTGATAAATATTTTTAACTTTGTTATAATTGATAAATATTTTTAACTTTGTTATAATTGCCAATATTTGGTATTGTTATTTATATAATTGATATTTTTGTATGTTTATATTTGTGTTTATTGGCGTTTTGAAATAAACACTGGTTGTTATTGGTATTTTTTGATTTATCTTAAAGATAAACTTGATTGACTAAACTTCATTGGCCAGTACCCTTTAATGTTTACTGCATCGCTAAATTTTCTAAGTGATTTTGGAACCTGTGGAATTATTTGTGAAAGCAGCTTCACATGACTTCAAAATTTAGTATTTGGACCAACATTTTAACAGAATTTATTTCACCACATTATTCTCTGGCTTTAAATCTGAAATATATCTTCGTTTGCAAATCCTTTTCGTGGAAAATCCTTGTGGCCACAGATTATGGAGAAGAAATGCCAGTTTAGTAAGTAAGTATAGTTCCAGTTTGCAGAAAGTCCTTGACTCGTTGAACAAGGTGAAGTTTTAAAGAAGATAACAGATCACAACTTTTTAACTACTAAATTTACTATTTTTATAAAGTGGGTGGTATAGGGAGGGAATTATCATTGTGTATTTTAACTTAGTATGTGTATATAGCATGGTTTATGGGAATTATTTTCAGATGAAAGAACAAGAAGAAAAGGCAGCACAAGAAGCAATTGTCCAGGTAATAATTTTAGACCCACAAATCTCTTGAATTTGTATTTATTCAGTTCTCAATAAACTGACATCTGACTGAAAATTGGAATTGTGCAAATCATACTATCAATGACCGATTACACATAATTATTAAGTTTAGAAAAACTCCTTTTGTAATACTCTTGGTTGGTCCCTTAAGAAATGTCACCAGAAGCTCGCCTTAGTGAATCTAGATTTTCTGGATATGGGAATAAAGATGTCACCTTGTCTATCAATTTGATAGAATTCTAATGAGGTTTTGTATATTTTTATGTGTACCAGGGACTCAATAGCATTAATTTGCTCAATTTGAATTTTAAAGGGATTGTAAAGCATATTTCTAAACTTTGTATGTGTATCGGGGACATAGTAACAATCTACGTCGTTCCAATTTCCATTTCGACATCTGTCGCTGACAGTGATCTACCGGAAGCTGCTATTGATCTATGCAGATCACTGTCAGTGACGTCATAAAACGTGTTAGTTTTAATGGAATTGCAAGAACCACAGAAATTGGAATGGCTCAAATTGATACTATCAGTGTCCCTGAAAGACATAAAAAGTTTAAAAAAACTCCATACAATCCCTTTAAGTCAAAGTTCAAAGTTAATGGAATAGCAAGAACCATAGGTGTTTGACTGAAAATTGAAATGATGCTATAAATGGTCACGATGCACATTAAAAATTCAGAAAACTTCTTTACAATCCCTATACTTATCCTCTTACTTTTCCTCTACAAATATCAAATTCATAAGTGATACAGATATTTCAATCTCGCAATTTTCTGACACTATTATGAGCTTGTTATCCTGCTAGTCTTGGTTATTGATGTATTAAGGTGGGCCTTCTCAAATTGCGGCCTGCGACACCCTTCGGAATCCCTCCTCAAACTTGACCTCTTCTGCTAAAACGCTCTACTCACTATGCTAGTTAAGCTCTATTTGGCCCTTATATTTTTTATATCAAAGCATTTGGAGCTTTACAATAATTAATTGAGAAGGCCTGTATTAAGGTGTTGGAAAGACATTTTATTCTGGATATCCAGATTTCTCTGGGAAACAGTTATAGCATTATGATATAGAATCTTCCTTGCTAACCTAAAGTACCAATGTTCAAAAATAGCATAGGATTAGAAAATGCCTAGTATTTTGAAAGTAGTTTTCTTTCTGTCAGTAATACAAGGGCTGAAAAAGCATCAAGTTGGGACAAAAATGTTCAATAATTTTGAAAAATTCACTGTCTGATAGAAATAAAAAGAAAAAGAAAGAGAAGGCAAATGAAACTGTCGAGGTAAAATAGGTATAGTTCATCCTCATTGACCATTTATATTGACTTAATCAGGAGCTGACATTTAACTAAAACAAAATTCAAACTCTTTGATCAGTGTGACTATCAATATTACAAACTAATGTTTCAGGCAGAAGAAATGGCAAAGGTCAATTCATCAGAGTTGGAAAAAATAAAAGCTATGATGAGTCAGTCTACGAAAGAGTTTGATCCTTCGAAGTAAGTGGACATATTTCCAAAATAAACACTGAATTCGAGACATAAATTGGACTATCCAATCCAAGGACCATGTATGTGTTTCTTGAGTGTTTGATAGTGGGTTGCCATAATTGTTTAAGTAACAGATTTGTCAAATTATAAAAGACTTGCTAAGGATTAAACAATTTCTAGTGAATTAAAGTGGGAGCACAGTTTTCATTCTTTTTTTTTCAACATAATTTCCTTCTAAATAATTTAGCTCTAACTATATCTAGTCTTCAGATGGAACATTGAAAGGAGTCAAATTGCTTTATGTGTTTACTATGTGCACCAAAATTAGCTGTTCCGTCAAAATGTCCTGCATTCCCTGCTGTGTTACATTGTCAGTCTTAGCCCCAAAAATTAGAAGTAAACCATCATTCAGTATCATATTATATTGTAGTTATAAAGGTAAAGTACCCACTGGTCAACCACCTCCTGGTTATAAATGCTATAAATGTGGCCAAGTTGGACATTATATACAAAACTGTTTAGTTAAAACGGTAAGTCTTCATTTCTAGATTTATCACTTTAAAAACAATTTTATTGATCATTTCATTTGATCTCAAGTCACTGAATTGGCAAAATTGCTTTAAGTTGTGGGAATTTTCATTTATAATTCATGTCTTTATTACAAATATGACTTTTACTAGTAGTTACAAAGAACATTTTATGTTTAATTCATAGAACAAACCAAACTCACCTGTACCTTTTCAGCAATATGGCACAAACCTTCGTAATCAATAGTAATCATCCAATATGCCAGAGAAACCAAATGAAATGTCAGTTCCTTAATTGAAAAGATTACAGTAATGTTGATTCACTGAATTCTACGATAAAAAGTTTTCATCTTGATGGATAGAACAACTCTGATGTTATTTTGTAAAAGAAATAATCCTCTTATATAAAATTTGATTGTAGGAAACCAATGCCATAGAACCAAGGTTTAAAAGAAGTACTGGTATACCCAATAGTTATTTAACTTTCACTAATGACCCTACAACACCAGGAGCTTTATTAACTTATTCTGGACAATTTGCTGTTCCTACTATAGACAAGTAAGACCAACTTTCAAACAATTAGTTATTGTAATCGACCTTTATAGGAATAAAGAAGAAAATTTTATTATTTGAAAGCAGTTTTATAGTGGCTGCCTCTCAGTTTTGTATCAAAAGTTTTACAAGGGATATCTGTGGGGAAAATTTGTAGAAAATTTATGTGTATATCTTCCATCCATGTGTATTTTAGAGGCTCAATTAAAAGGAAACTTGAAGCATGACTTTTTAACTTTTGATATATTTGTAGGGTAGCGTATGAGATTGGTAAGAAAGAACGTCCACCATTTCTACCAGGTGGAGAAGATAATACTCCACCCCCTGAGAGTAAAATCATACCACAAGAGTTGTTATGTTTGATATGTAAAGATTTATTGAGGGATGCTGTGTTAATCCCTTGTTGTGGAAACAGTTTCTGTGATGATTGTAAGTACTGATTTATTGAAGTTTTATATACTACTTATGAACACTGGTCATCCCACACTATTGTAGTGTAAATTATAAAGGTATTTGTTACGCTTCAAGGATAGTAGGGCACCAGTCTCTTTAAAACAAGCGCAATATTTTGGCAATGAAGAACAGTAGTTAAAGTAATTACGTATGATCTTGGAAGACCTATGATGACAAAAGCCAATTGATTTGACAATGATTTTGCAATGATAGGACTGAGGTCTTTCAATAATCTATTACTATTTATATTTAGACTTGTGTAGTAAAACTTTCCTCTGCTCAATATATAATATGTTAATCTTTATATATAGGTATAAGAAATAAACTGTTAGAAACAGAAGATCATGAATGTCCCTCGTGTCATGAACAGGATGTATCTCCAGATAGATTGATAGCCAATATGCAGATGAGAAGAGCGATTATCAATTTCCATAATGAAACTGGTTATATACAAGTGAAAAACAAAGCTATAGAAAATCTGCAAGAAGAAAGACGAAGTGCTAGTCCAACATTCCCTAATTCGGTTGCTCAGAGTCAGCAGCAACCTCCAGTTATACAGCAACCAGTTTATCAACCACCACCCCAACCAGCTCCACAACCAGTAGTTCAGCAAGCACCTGCTAAACCTTTATCAGCTAGAGAAGGATGGAAACTTTATAATCAACAGCGTCGCCAACAACTTACACAACCCCAACCAGTCCGTCAATCACAACCCCCTCCCAATCAATCAATCCAACCCCCAACCCAGGTGACTCAACAGGCACAGCCCACTCAGATTCGGCAAGTGCCTTCTTCACAACCTCAGCCTAATGTCTTGAATCAAGCTGTAAGTAGGCCACAAGTTGCATCTAGTCAACCTCCACGTGTAACAGCACAACAAATCCCTCAAACAGTACATCAGCAGCCTCCAGTAGCTCAGCACCCACAACATGTGGCAGCTAATCCACAGCATGCTGTTCAGGCTAGACCTGTTGCACAGGCACAACATGTATCACAGGCTCACCATCCTCAAATTCAGTCTATTCCTGGACAGGCAGTTCCTCAAACTCTTCATCAGCCATCACACCCTCAGGTGGCAGCAACTCAAAATCATCATCCTGGGACTGCTGTTCATCCAACTCAAGTAACTTCAGGTCAACATGTGGTACAAGCTCAACAGCAAAAAGTAGTACATCATCCACAGGCCACATCAACACATGTACCTCAGCATGTAGCTTCTACACATCAACCTCAACATTTAGCTGCGGGACATCCAGCCCAGCATGTACCTGCAGTACATCCAGCCCAACGTTTGCCTACAGTTCACCCAACTCAACATATACCTTCAGCTGTTCCAAATCAGCATGTTGCTCCTCCACAATACACTCAGCCTGGACCTGGACATATACCTGCTCCAGTTGATCATTCAGAAAACAGGTAAGGTCACAGGTGTCTGATGGAAACCTTAATCAAATATGTTCCCTATTCGATATACTGTACAATACATGTAAATGTTTAGTTTGAATATTGGCAAAGAGTCATAACTGTAACTTTCAAACAAGGATAGTAATTAAACAATAACTGATTAGCTTAGTTTCAGAATTCCCTATTTTGGAGACTACTGAATAATTGATATAACAGATGGTGAAAGCGCCTCTGTAAAATTGCCTGATGTTCAAAAATTATAATTTTTCAGTGTTGGTAGTGAAGATAGAGCTCCCACTCCTGTTAAAGATGAACCTCATCCTGGAGTATGTATTATGTTGTTTTTTATACTTCAATTAAATTAACTAGAGTCGGTTTATTTGGCTGTCCTGTCAATATGACTTAAATGTTAGAAATGATATTTCATTTGAGGAATATTTGATGGCAACCTAACAGTTAAGCTGGATAATCTAAGTCAAGCCTTCTCAATAAATTTTTGTTAAGGGCCATTTTATGAAAAATGATATAAGGGCCAAATAGAGCTTAGCTAGTATAGCGAGCAGAGCGTTTTAGTAGACGGTGTCATTCATGAGGGGCCTTTCCCAAGGGTGACGCAGGCCGGATATGGTATACAGGCCACCATTTGAGAAGGCCTGATCTAAGTAGTATAATATGAGTATTTTTGTGTGTTTACAGTCAACATTGGTTGGTCAAGGTCCAGAGAATGTACAACAAGTACAAGCTTTAGGTGGTGTCAGGTAGGTAATAGTTAATTCTAATGTGGTGTCTAATGCTATTCATTTTTATACGCCCTCATCTCTCTATGAGGACATATATTGTCGGCACCCCTGTCCGTCGGTCCGTCCATCGGTCAACATTTGCTCGTAAACGCTCTAAAAACTAGAGTTTTTGACGGAATGAAATGAAATTTAATATGTGTATACATATTCATAAAACGAAGATCAAGTTCGAATTTGAGCTATTTTCGATCGTTAGAAGCAGAGTTATTGCCCTTGCCCCAAATCCCTCGGTCTGTCCATCAAAATATGCTTGTAAACGCTCTAAAATCTAGAGTTTCTGACAGAATCAAATGATTCTCTCTATGAGGACGTATATTGTCGGCACCCCTGTCCGTCAGTCGGTCCGTCCGTTTGTCTGTCGGTCGGTCCGTCCGTCTGTCCGTCCGTCAACATTTGCTCCTAAACGCTCTAAAAACTAGAGTTTTTGACGAAATGAAATGAAATTTAATATGTGTATATATATTCATAAAACGAAGATCAAGTTCGAATTTGAGCTATTTTCGATTGTTACAAGCAGAGTTATTGCCCTTGCCCCAAATCTTAAATATGCTATTACTCTCTTAGTTTTCAACCGATTTTGATGAAACTTAAAATGGATGTTATTGGATTTTGAGAAAGTTTAGTTTACTCCTGATTAAATTTAAGGCTTTTTCGTTGGGCGTATATGGCTGTGGTCCACTATCTTTTATCATTGGATACTACAGTTCAAAATCTTTCCCTTTCTATCACCTCAGTTTCATCTTACATATTGGATATATAAATTTTGTTTTAAGATTTAGGCCTCTTTCATCAGTTTTGTGGAGTTTTCGCCCTTTTCGATAGTGCTTCTATCAACATCAATTGCTTTTAAACGCTCTAAAAACTAGAATTTTTGATGGAATCTAATGAAATTCGGTTTGTATATACATATTCAGAAAACAAAGATCAAGTTCGAATTTGAGCTTTTTTAGACCGTTAGTTGCAGAGTTATTGCCCTTGCCCCAAATCTTAAATATGCTATTACTCTCTTAGTTTTCAACCAATTTTGTTGAAACTTAAAAAGGATGTTATTGGACCTAAATCGAAAGTTTTGAGTTTTATCCTGATTAAATTTAAGACTTTTTCGTTAGGCGTATATGGCCGTGGTCCACTATCTTTATACTTAGGTGTTTATTTGAATACCAGAGATTATGATCTGGAATGTATGTATCTACAGAGTTCACATCAATTGTTCGCAGAGATATCCTTGCCCTTACTTACTTGTACATGTCAATTCAGATCCAGACACGCATCATGGATCAAGATCAGTTTATACTTGTTTGATACATTTTCAATTTTGCCTAGATCAAGAATTGTTTAAGGAGCAATAATGTTCTAAATAATTTAAGATCAGGTGAAGCAAGTTAATCTAATGAAATACTGAAATAAATGAAAAAAAAAGAAGAATGTATTAAAAGATGATATGTTGTATTTCAGGTCAGCTGATTGGAAAGGAGGTAACAATGTACCACCTGTTATATATTCAGGTGTAATACCTGTGGGTAGTGGTATTTCTCATCCTCCTATATTATCTGCTCCCCCTCCTGGTTTCCCTGGTATGTCTACTCTACTCTTGTCTCAAACTAGAAATTATTGGATTGCAACCTACACATTTATATAGCGTTTTGTTTTCTAAAGGGATTGTAAAAAGATTTTCTGAACTCTTTAAGTGTATGAAGACACTGATTGCATCAATTTAAACCATTCAATTTTCAGTCAATAACTGTGGTTTTTGCAATTACTCAATAAGTTTTATATACTCCTTATCAACAGCTCCTAATATTAAAGAATCAAAGGACTGTTAAATCATAAAACACTTTGATAATTGACATGGTGCAAATTGATGCTTGACTTCTAAAAGGTTTGGAACTCTCTTACAATCCATGTAACTGTTTATAAGTTTCTACAATTGAGCTCCTTACTTTAAAATTACAAAGTATATTTCTATACCTCATCGTTCAAATCATTGGTGTTCCAATTTACATAATAAGCTGTAATTGACAAGTCAATTCATAATAAATAATCAACCTTTTCTATTCATCTAATTTCTCTTATATTTTGCTATCCAATAATTTCTAGTTTCAATGGATTCAGATTTTTATCTATTTTTCTGGGCATAGTGATACTGCATGGTTGATAACAATAAGTGAACTTTCATCAATATCTAAATACTTTGAGGAAAACCTTTATTTGTTGGTTAATGCTCTACGAATCTTAGTCTTTATATTAAGATATGTTTTTTTTCTATAAAGCACAAATATCCATTCAAAAGTGCAGTGTGATAGTCATAAGTCTGTTGAGCATATTTGCAAGAATGATGAAAACTTTCTTATGTAAAACATTCAAATCTTATATTCATACTTGTGGAATTGGGATTTGTGTATATTTCTATAATTACGTGATTGATGCTGTGTTATTAGGCAGAGGAATTACTATATGGCTTAAGAAACTATTTTGCTATATACTGGAAATAGCCTACTGAACTGGGTTCATTTGTGGCAACATCATCATAGGATTTGTTACATTTATGGTTTTGGACATCACTCCACATTAACAATTCTTTTGTCCATTTAAAAGAGTAATACCTCTTGAAATTCTCAAACTTGTACAAAAACAGTAGCCTATATATTCATCAGTCTGAGTTTGAAAATTATATTTGTATCGGAGATATAATTTTTTTAAGAAAACAGATTAATCACTCTGCTACTATAGTATGCTTTTCATCCAGGGACAAACTATATCTAAGATTATTGATTAGTGAAGATATCTTGCACAATTTGTTCTGCATCAGTAAGTTTTCACCATTAACCAAGTTTGGCTCACTTTTGATCAGTGAAAGTATTCTTTTTCTTTTCAATTTCTTTTCATCATCAAAGAGGTTATTAGTCAAACTACATGTATATATTAATAAATTGATTGTTTACAGTTCCAGTAGTAGGTGCTCCTAATCCTGCCTTTCCTGCACCATTTGGTTCCACTAGTTCATTTCCACCATTTGTACCTGGTGTGATTCCATTGTCTAAAGAGGAATTCTATCGTGAACAAAAGAGAATTAAAGATGCTCTCAAAAACAAGTAGGTGACAAGGTTTTTCTTTTATTGCCTTTTTGTGAAACTGAGGCTCATAACGCAAATTATGTCATCTATTCATCATATTATGCGACATCAAATGAATGAATAGTAATTATGACGTCATTGAACACATTATCAACAGAGAGGTAATTGGCAATAAACTGCCTTTTTCGACAATGTTTTTAGAAATATGTGAAGGAACACTTTTGAGACAAGAAAACACTTGTTTTGGTATTGATGTCCTCCAAGTGAAATCAGATAAATTAGTTATTGATTGATCCCTATTGCTATTTTTATATGCTTGCAACTTAAACACATGCTCTCAACTAAATAAATAATAAATATTGGGGGCTAACAAAAGGATATAATTTTTCCTTATAGAGATAAGAAGAACTATGACGTAATGGATCACTTCACTAAGGATATCTTTGAAAAGAAAGCACCTAAACCTAGAAGTAGAACAAGGTAATGCTTGCACAAATTTGCAAATCAAAAGTTACAGCGAAACATTAAAACTAAGAGATTTACATTACTCCTGCCAATAGGACAACAGATTTAGATCCATCATGGAGACTTTACTGTTTACTATGTATAGTATCCAAATCCATGACTTTTCCCACACACCCAATTCAAAAAAGCAAAGAAGGATCAAACTGTTTTGCTGGTTTTTCAACAAAAAAAATTGAATTGGATTGAAATCTCAATTCTGGAAACTTAATTTAAGAGTATTCACATTTCAGGTCTAAGTCTCCACGAAGATCTTTGACACCAAGAAGAAGTCGATCACCAAGATACTCACCTAGAAGATCACGTTCACCTCGCTTGAGAAGTCGTTCACCATATAGATCTCGATCACGCACACCACCAAGATACAGAACAAGGTCAAGATCACGATCTAGATACAGGTCAAGGTCACGTTCTAGATACAGGTCAAGATCATATGGACGATACCGATCCTTCTCTAAGTCTCCTGTTAGAAGTTATAGGAAATATTCTCGATCTAGGTCCAGATCTCCCTACAGAAGATACTCACCATCATATAGAAGATCACCAGGAGGTCCTAGACGTAGATCATTGACTCCATTAAGTCCAAGTTATAGAGGTAGAGAACGTCGCTATTCACCAGGGCCTGGAGGTCGATATCACAGTCCAGATAGATTTACTCCCCCACCTCCATCACGTTATCCACCAGAATATCCTTACGATGGTGGTCCTCCTCCACCTGATGACTTCTACAGGTAAGTCTATATTTACACTTAATGCACTTACATGTTGATGATAAGTTGGATAGCAGATTATGCCAGATCATTAAATGACCCAAATTCAGTTATCTTATCGTATTAAAAAACAATTCTAGATTGTTTTTAATCATTCCTGCTATTTAATCATAAAAGATGAATTACTATTTTTTGTACGGTGGATGTATGATTATTGTACCACAAAGTCTTATAGTTTATGATATATTATATTTTCAGGTATGGTCCTCCACGAACAGCTGTTGGTCCACCTGGTCCACGGGGACCACATCCTGCTTCGATTGGCTCAAGAGGACCACATCCTGGCTCTATTGGTCCAAGAGGACTTCCTCCTGCTCCTTTAGGTCCTCCACCATATGGTAATCCAAGATTCATGCCACCTGGTATCATTCCGCCTTTAATACCTCCACCACCTGGTTATGGACCAAATCCTGGAGGTCCACCAATGCTACCATCATTATCTCGCTCTCCTGTAAGAAATGCTCGATATAGGGATACCAGTCCACCCGGTCTGAGAGGACGCCCAGGCCACCCACGTTATGACAGACGCTATGATCGTGGAGATAAAAGATTGGAGAGATCAGGTCCACCAGATGATCGCTATGATAGATCTAGATATCCTAGAGACCATCATGATGGTAAAGACGGTTATGGACATCGTGATATACACAGAAGCCAAGAGAGGGACGGTTCCCAGGATAGAAATAGTCAGACATCAGAATCTGGTAAACCAAAATCTAGTAAAGAAAGACGGCATCGGGACAAAGAAAATAAAGAAAATGGTAAAGATGATGGAGAAAAATCTAAAGATGGAAAGAGTAAGAAGAAGAAAGAGTCAAAGAAGAAGGATAAATCTGAGAAAAAGAAGCGAGATAAATCAAAAGATAAGAAGAAAGATGATGTTGAAGGATCAAAGGATAAGGATGATAAAACTGAGAGTGAAAAAGATGGGGACACAGAAGGTGAAAAATCTGGTAAAACTCCACCATCTGCTAGGGATAATTATGTGAGAAGTTCAGGTTCAACTCTGATATTCTTAACAGGAGGAGGTGAAGAGCAGGCTGCAGAGGATGCTGATTCCAAACCAAAGAGCATTCCAGTCACTGAAGCTTCAACTGAGGAACCTACCTCAGTCAAGAAAGAATCAGATGAAAAAGAAAAATCTGAAAAGATTACTAAAGAAAATGCTAGTGACTCTGAACCAAAACCCAGAAAGACAAAGAAGAAGTCATCAACATTAGTAGAATACAATGAAACGTCTGGAGACACATCTGAAAAATCCTCCAAAAGGAAATCATCTAAGAAATCCAAGAAAGAAAAGTCAAAAACCAGTGATAAGAATGGAAGTACTGGATCATCAGCACCAAAGAAAGGGAAAGCTGGAGATGCAGCAAAGGCAACAGTGAAGACTGAAGAAACTGATACAACTGACACTGAAGCCAATGTTGTCAATCGAGCACCACCTAGTCCTCATGACATAGTACCCAGTAGTCCAATGTATACCACTGATGGACCTCATGAAGATGAACCTTCTCCTCCAGGAGTAAATGAAAAACCAGATCTCCTGAACCAGAAATCCATTGAAGAAGAAAAGGAACCAGAGTTGATGTATGATTTACCAGAGTTGTCCAAATGGGAACGTGATGACGTTGTGGAAGAAGAGTCTGATAATGAGAAGCCAATAAAAGCAGATGTCAAAAAGTCATTACCTAAGTAAGTATTTACCAACATTTTCTACTCACTCATTCAAATATGATTTGACAGATGTGACCAATGTTTACAGAATGAATGTATGATCCATTAGATACACAACATTGCTTATTACTAGAGCTTGAAGCCATTTAAAGAGCTCTGGCATTTTTATACGCCCTCATCTCTCTATGAGGACGTATATTGTAGTCACCCCTGTCCGTCCGTCCGTCCGTCCGTCCGTCGGTCCGTCCGTCCGTCAACATTTGCTCGTAAACGCTTTAAAAACTAGAGTTTTTGACGGAATCAAATGAAATTTGATATGTGTATACATATTCATAAAACGAAGATCAAGTTCGAATTTGAGCTATTTTCGATCATTAGAAGCAGAGTTATTGCCCTTGCCCCAAATCCGTCGGTCCGTCCATCAACATTTGCTTGTAAACGCTCTAAAAACTAGAGTTTTTGACGGAATCAAATGAAATTTGATATGTGTATACATATTCATAAAACGAAGATCAAGTTCGAATTTGAGCTATTTTCGATCGTTAGAAGCAGAGTTATTGCCCTTGCCCCAAATCCGTTGGTCCGTCCATCAACATTTGCTTGTAAACGCTCTAAAAACTAGAGTTTTTGACGGAATCAAATGAAATTTGATATGTGTATATATATTCAGAAAACGAAGATCAAGTTCGAATTGGAGCTATTTTCAATCGTTACAAGCAGAGTTATTGCCCTTGCCTCAAATCTTAAATATGCTATTACTCTCTTAGTTTTCAACCGATTTTGATGAAACTTAAAATGGATGTTATTGGACCTAAATCGAAAGGTTTGAGAAAGTTTAGTTTTCTCCTGATAAAATTTTTTTCTTTTTCGACTTTTTCGTTAGGCGTATATGGCCGTGGTCCACTATCTTTTTAGTCTCTGATGCTGTGACTATTACTATCTATGACAAGAATACAGTCTAGGACTTGCCATTGACTAATATTTAACCATAGAATTGTAATATGTTACAGTTCTATGATTAAACAATGCTTTCTCTCATTTACAATCTTTGAGTCTCATGAAGTCATGTTTACATAATAGTCCTTGACACATGAACTATTCTTAAAGGGATTGTAAAGTGATTTTCTAAAGTTTCTAAAGTTTTATGACATCACTTACAGTGATCTGCATAGATATCAATAGTAACTTCTGGTAGATCACTGTCAGTGACGTCATAAAACGCGTTAGTTTTAGTGCAATTGCAAGAACCACAGACGTCAGAATGGAAATTGATGCTATCAGTGTCTCCGATACACATACAAAATTTAGAAAATCACTTTACAATCCCTTTTAGGTGTACATAGACGTATATGTTGGTTATCAACACAAAGATTGTTACCCACTGGTTCAGGCCATCAAGCTAAAGAAGGGCTGTATTTTATAAACATTCCCTTCATGTAATAACTCTTTAAGGTTAAAACTCATCAAACATTTTAATTTCTGTAATTTCAGGTCTGTGATAGAAAAGGCAGAGAAAGCTATAACTCAGAAACAACCTCAACCAAAGATTTCCTCAGTAGCTACAGCTATCACTTCTCCACCAGATGCTGGTGCCTCTAAGAAACGTCGTGTTTATTTAGAAGATGAAAAGATTAAGGAATCCAAAGCTCCTAAAGCCATAAACCCATTTGAAGATAACCGTAAAGTTCATACCAAACAGAAATCAATGCAAATCACCATTTCCTCTAAAGAGAGACAACGACTTGAAGAATCGGAAAGACGTGGTGGCGGAAGGAAGGGAGATAAGTCTAATTTTGGTCATCAACGTGATCGCATTGATAGTAATGACTCAGAGAGAAAATCAGTTTTCACCAGAATTAAATTTGATGATGATGAAGCGAAAATGAAAGATGACAGACACAAAGATAAGCGATCAAAGGAAGAAGAACATGGAAATCGAAAGGTTCGTGACTTGAGAGAAAAACTACCAGTGAGGACTGACAAGCGAGAATATGAAAGGTCTGATAGTTACAGATCGGAAAGAGATCATAGACGACATGACAAAGAACTTGAAAGAGACCGGCATAGACATAGAGAAGATTTACATAAACATGGTGAACGTGAGGTTCGTAGACCAAGTAATTCATCTGAAACAGCAGATACCAAAAAATCAGAGAGAGATTCACGCAAGATTGAAAGAAAAGATAAGAAGAGCAGTGAGAAAGAGAAAAGTAGCGAGAAAGAGAGAATTAACGAGAAACATAAACTAGTCACTAAATCAGAATCCAGGTCTAATGCTGATAAATCTAGTAATTCTGAATCAAAGCCAAGTAAATCAGAATCAAAAACCAACAAACCTCTTATTGATCGGAAAGAGTCCCTTTTAGATGAATCATTATTTGAACCAGATTATAATGAAGATTTGAATTTAAGTGATTCAGAAATGAGTCAAAGTTCAATTGGAGTTAAAAAAGACAATGAAGTGAGCCAATCAGGAAGTTCTCGTGAAAATAGTCCTAGTTCCAGTCCTAAAAAACGGAAGAGAATGGATTCTTCAGATGATGAAAGTAGTCCATCCAAAAAATCAAAACATAAAAAACACAAACACAAACATAAGACTGGTAAACATAAACATAAGAAAAAGAAACATAAGAATAAGACTAAAGATGATGAAGATGAGTGAATTATAACTGTTTTCAACCTTTATTAATATTCTGTTAGAATAGTGACCTGTTGGCAAAACATTTACCTTTACATTATCAAACTCAATAGACATAGAAATTTCAATTTTTAAACTTTTGATAAGGGCAATTTTGACATGATCACAAAAAAAACTTGTTTAGCTAAAATCCAGATTTTAATAAGCAACAAACTTTTATATTCAACAGAGCTCAAGTTGAAATCAATTTAATTTATTGGTCAAAAGACTAATAAAGTTTCTGTGAAATTGGCCATTTGTTGTATAATATTAGTGAGAGAAAGACTTATTACTCATATCGAATGTTAATTTTTGTAGATTTTTGATTATCAATTGTAAATATTTGTAAATTATTTGGTATGAATAGAATTGAAGCAAGCTTGCCATGAATTGAGTGTGTTCCATGCTGAACTGTGTGAGTGAATGAAAAGTGAAAACTTTTTCTGATACTGTCAAGATTTAGTGGGATATATGTAATGGGCAGTATTAATTTTTATTTTTTGTTTATTGTACCGGTATGGTTGTTATAGAAATGTTTTTTCATTCCTTTCTTAAATTTTAATATATAGAGTGCTAGCCTCAAATTTGTCAAAGTATGATACCTGCTATTGTTTTGGTAGTGTCTGCCTGCAGTTCAAAAAGTTATAGGATGTTTCAGTCAATCAACATAGATAGGTCTGGTTTTGATTCTCATTTTATGTAGGGAGCCACAAAAGTTACTGATTATATTATTTATAGTATTTTGTTGTATCCATGACAATGATATTAAGATATTTTACTGTATCATTCCTTCTAAAAAATGTTATATGAATTGTTATCTTGATCAAATCATGTGCCTTATTTTTCTTTCATAACAAATTAACATGCAGTATTATAATATATAATAGTCAGATTTTATTATTGAGAACGATATTAACAGTATTACTGTTCCTTATACTGAGTTTGATCCCTGGCATTAACATTTTATGTGAAAGACACTTTCTCCTTATCATATGCATTTAATTTTAAATTAATTAATTAATGTTTCCTCATTATTTCTGTCGCCGACTAAATAATCTCTTAATAGTTTGGTGCAGTTGTAAATGTTTAAATTCAGGGCATTATAAGTAAATGAAGGAATATTATGATTGTGATGTAGCCTGTATGTATATAGATGTTGATATTGTATCATGTTTGACAGAGATCTCACAGGTCTGATTTCTCTCTTCTCAAATTGATTAAAAAATAAAATTAATCAAAGTCATTTCTCTTGTATTTATTGTATTATGTCCATTTTATATGGAAGAAACTAAAAACTGAAATATGCATTTAGTTCTTCCCATTATACTATATGTATATGTAAATCTCTTAAAGGGATTGTAAAGTGGTTTTCTAAACTTTGTATGTGTATCGGTGACACTGATAGCATCAATTTGTGCCATTCCAATCCGACATCTGTGGTTCTTGCAATTCCACTATAACTAACACGTTTTATGACGTCACTGACAGCTACTATCGATATCTATAATGCAAATCACTATCAGTGACATCATAAAACGCTTTAGTTATACAGAGTTTAGAAAACCACTTTACAATCCCTTTAAACTTTGCACTCATATTCTGGAAGGAATCATACCATAATTGACCATATTATGTGCACCCCTTGTTCCCCAGTGTCTATAGCATGCTCCTAAACTACATCAAACTCTTTTTGGAAAACACCTGAGCATACAGTATGTAGTGGTGTGTGAAACACACTGCATTAACAACCCTTGGGAAACACTTTGATAATTGCAAGAGTCATAATATAGAAAGGAAAAGTTCACCTCATTGCAAGGTAGGTTAAGTATTCACGAAAACAGTACAAATGCCAAATGCATAGTCTCAATTCCTACTCGTTAAACAGATAAGAGAATAATTTAGTTGTGAATGTAAATGTGCAAGAGGTGCAGAATGCACCAATCCAAATCAGATGTCTGTGGTCACAATGACAACTTTGGATTTTTCAATCAACTAATACAAGCTGACAGCTTACATTTATAATACGCCCAGTTGGTTTGTATGAAACTATAAACCAAGTTCATTTCTAATACAGACTTCGCATGTAATAAATTCTTGATAAACGAATACCAAAACCGACTGAAGATCGCTACCTATATTATGACAAGCAGATTGCTCAAATTTGAACGAAAACTTTTAAATTGAAAAATACTTTATTTTCATTTATAACAATAACAAAATGAACACTTATCATTTAAAATTTTGATTGCTATTTAAAACAAAAGAACACAATATGTTAAGATTATCTCTTTGGTATCACTGGTTTTATACCCATAAACCTGAAAATAAATGCTGCTATTTTTTCATATGTTAAGAACATGAGAGCTGCTGTTAAAACAGTCTGTAATAACTTGGCTTCCATCCCTTTATAAAGTGACTGCACACCATTTTTTCTGAAAGAAAGATCAATCTTTATTCATCAAACAAATTCACTACCTGGGCGAGTTCCCAGCCTTGAGCTTAAGATCAATTTCGTGCTTAAAACTTTAAGTTGACTTGAGTCTATGCAAGAATTAGTAGGAAAATTTCAAGTGGAATATCGGACTTGGACTTTCTTACTTAAATGCACGGAACCAGACCTAAAAGGAGGATAATTTTACTTGCTGATCATCCATCAACTTATATTATTAATAATTTACATCAGCTCACAAAGTGTCATTTTTATAGTGTTAATATTCATAATTATGGATAGTTTCATGGTTTGAATCTACTATTAATATGTTTTTATGTACTATTGTTATGTCTATGGAGTTCCACAAAAATCTCTGGAAAATGAAACCAAAACTTACTTGATTAAATATATGAGATGATGTAAAATACTGCGTGATTTTTCTTCTTCAGAATAACCAGCCTAAAATACAATAAATTCATACAATTCATGCACAAAAAAGCCAGTTTTACAGAGAGAAATACATTCAATATCATTCAGATTTTAAGTGCAGCAAAGGGTTGTTATGAGGTCCACTGGAAACCTTCTCAAAGTTAGAAAGCAGACACAAAGCATGGTCTGACAAGGATCTAGGAAGTAGTTGTATATACAAGATAGTAGTTCTAGTTCTAGTTCTGTATTATGGAGGTATAACATTGTTCTAGTTCTGAATAAATCTGAACTATCTGAAAGAAAACAAGTTTTTTCCATTTTAGGCAAGAAGACAGGGTGACATAACAAATTTCACTGTTTTCAAATTGTCAAAAACAAATTAAACATTAGTCCATTATCAGATAACATAATCTAGGGTCAAGGCCATGTTCATTTGTCTGACAGTGCAGATATCAATAAATGACAAGAAAAACTGCTGTGTAATTGAATGAGTACGAAAGTCCCCCTGACAAATGACAGCCCCCTTGAGATAGATAGTCAATTACACAGCAGTTTTTCCTCTGTATTAAAAAATCATTTATTGATAACTGTTAGCCAAGTGCACTATATATACTGGTACATGTAGTTATTTCTCTCAGATAAAACCTGAAATAACTTGACTTCAGTTTGTTCGAGTGAGGACATTTAAACTTTTATAATGCCAATATTTATATTAAACACAAATTTGCCCTCTGCAAAAATACCTGGAAACTTTTTATCAGAAACATCAAAGGTTGTGGCAACAGCATTAAAGGCATCAGAATCGGTAAGTTATGACTTTCAATATTTAATTCCAGGATTTTTCATATTTTGAAAGGATTGCAAAGAGAATTTCATATTTTTAGATTTGTATCTAGGACCTTGTTTGCAGCATTATACTTTTCAATCAGATGTCTGTGGATTTTGCAATCCCACTAAAACTAAGTATTTGATGACACAATCTCAAATGCCTTATATGATATAAGTATAATTTGTGACTTGTTATGTCATCAAACACTTAGTTTCTAAAAGTGGAATTACTGGAGCCACAGAAGCCACAGACTTCTGATTGGAATACTGCAAAATGATGCTATCAGAGTCCAGATACACTAGAAAACCTCTTTACAATCCCTTTAAGCAGCTAAATAGTTAACTTATGTGTAGATTTTGATTTAATAGCTATAGAAATCAGAATGCCTTGTATCAAAAAGTGCAATTATCATTCTTCTCTCATTATTTTCGGGTGAGTGGAGTCTATATCTCTATATTAGATGCCAACCCATAAATGTTTTCTTGTCTTACAGTTTGTAACAGTGAGAATATACTGTGATATCAACATGATACATGCTGGTACTAATGAACTATGTGGTACAGCTGAACTACAATGTATTGGTGGATTGGGTATAGAGGAAAATAAAGTCCTATCTCGTACACTGGCAGAACATATAGAAAAGTCATTGGGAATAAAGTCAGACAGGTAAGCTCTAATATTATTTTCAGAAACAATAATTTTTCAGCTGAACAAAACAAAACTTATAAATTTGGGTATAATAACCTCTTATTGTTTTGAAAATAACTTAGTTTTATTGAATTATTTGATTCTGTTTGAATACTTTTGACACTGATGATGGATATACACTCTTACTGGCCAAGTTTGAGAACCATTGCATAAATATATCTGATATATTCTTACTGTGGTATATTTTGTTTCAGATACTACATAATTTTTACCCATTTACAAAAGTCAGATGTTGGATTCAAAAAAACAACATTTGATGAATTGATGAAAAGTAAAAAATAATTTCACATCCCAAAAAATGTATAAATCATTGTCAATAAAGTGTTTTATTTGAATTGTTAGTATTTTTAGTGCATTAAAAAAACATGATTCTAAAAATATGGTCAATCTAGTTATTTCATAAACATTTGGTTCTGTCCACATGGCTTCAAACAGGGACCGCGAAGCATCTCCGAACGTTGAGGGGCCCATGGTTCGTAAAATCAAACCAATCTCACCTCTACCCTTACCCCCATACCAAAACTCCTCAGATTTCATGGGCAATAACTCAATAGCCATTTGCCAAATTCACACCTGACTGAGCTTTCATAAATATATAGATGCATACATAATTTTATTACTAAGGCAAGTGCCATAACTCAAATAAACATATTTTGCCAAATTCAATGATAAACTCACCCGTAATCTAGACTGTATAACTTGTATAGGATATGTAATGACAGTTGCTATTGTTTTAGCTATAGCACCAATAATAAAATATAATATGCCACTTAATTCCTGAAAAAAAAAAAATATTTAGTTTTTGAATCATGATAACATTTGTCAATACTAACATCATAAAATGATAATAAAGCACAAGATACTACCTGTATGTATTTTTGAGAGCAATATATAAAGTGTTTCACCACGCCTATCTATGTGCTAAGAAAATAAAATACAAGAAATATAACTTAATTACTTACAGCTGTTTTGAAAAGTCTTTGAAAATATATCTTAATAGCATCATAAACCATGAATTGTATGGCTGGGTTGGAAGCTAAGATTATAGAAGGTATAGTACCATTCCACAATGTAGATATACCTTCAAATTTTATTATCTTTCTTAAACAATCTGAAATATTTAATTTACACATCCTTACATCCTACTGTAAATGATTGCTGTCAAGAAATAAATACTTAAAAATGCCAATGAATAAATTTCCTTTCATCAAAATATCATAAGCTTTGATATATGCCCTTATTTAACAGTATGTCATTCAATTGAAATGCTAGCAGCAGAATAATACCAAGGAAGGCTCAAAACAAGAAGAGCTACAAAGTTTGTAAACCTCTATATCTTACAGCAGTATCTATTGCAAATATTAAAGCTTAATTTAACTTTTTAGGGTCAATCATGATGGCCAAAAATACATAATTATGATAATAAATTTGTTACATACCTATTATGCCATTATATTTCATCTTTTTATCATCATTATCAGTATAATGTTTGGTATGAAATTTAGCACCCTGTAACTTCAACCTGGTATTAACTACCCATAGTGGTGTTGTTACCAATACATTGATTACTCCTGAAATATCATCCCATTTTTACTACAGGTCTTTCTTGTTGTTAATATCCCTCTACACAGGGAATTCATTATAATATCCCTCCACTCAGGGACATTCGAGAGAATCAGTTTATATAAAGGATAATGCATGGTTTCTCTCGGGGTTAGTTGTCATAATGCCATTGGGCCTTTCGGCCCGCATGCTTAGTTTAAAGGTAAATTGGTTACTGCACCAATCACTAAATTGAGGTTTAATGATGAGACATGGTTTGAAGGTAAATTATTTACTACAACAATCACTAAATTGAGGTTTAATGATGTGACATGGTTTGAAGGTAAACTATTTACTACAACAATCACTAAATTGTGGTTTAATGATGAGACATGGTTTGAAGGTAAATTATTTACTACAACAATCACTAAATTGAGGTTTAATGATGTGACATGGTTTGAAGGTAAATTATTTACTACAACAATCACTAAATTGAGATTTAATGATGGCAAAGTATTTACTACAACAATCACTAAATTGAGGTTTGATAATGAGACATGGTTTGAAGGTAAATTATTTACTACAACAATCACTAAATTGAGGTTTAATGATGTGACATGGTTTGAAGGTAAATTATTTACTACAACAATCACTAAATTGAGGTTTAATGATGTGACATGGTTTGAAGGTAAATTATTTACTACAACAATCACTAAATTGAGGTTTAATGATGTGACATGGTTTGAAGGTAAATTATTTACTACAAAAATCACTAAATTGAGGTTTAATGATGTGACATGGTTTGAAGGTAAATTATTTACTACAACAATCACTAAATTGAGGTTTAATAATGAGACATAGTTTGAAGGTAAATTATTTACTACAACAATCACTAAATTGAGGTTAATGGAATTATTTACTACAAAAATCACTAAATTGAGGTTTAATGATGAGACGTGGTTTGAAGGTAAATTATTTACTACAACAATCACCAAATTGTGGTTTAATGATGAGACATGGTTTGAAGGTAAATTATTTACTACAACAATCACTAAATTGAGGTTTAATGATGTGACATGGTTTGAAGGTAAATTATTTACTACAACAATCACTAAATTCAGGTTTAATGATGGTAAAGTATTTACTACAACAATCATTAAATTGAGGTTTAATGATGTGACATGGTTTGAAGGTAAATTATTTACTACAAAAATCACTAAATTGAGGTTTGAAGATGACTTTGAACATGGTTTAAATTAAAAAGATACAAACCTGCTATGAAACCTAATGATAAATCTTTTATTGAATTAATTTCACCATTAGGACTTGCCAGGGCTGACTTCAAACCATTAAACATATAAAAATACACAAAGTTTGAACAACATAAAGCTGAGACTACTGGAAATAATCCACGATATAAAGCTGTCCTGAAATTACATACAACACATGATATAAATTTATGGAAGATATTTAATTAACTGGTAAAAGTCAATGCTCAAGAAGCTCTCCCTGAATACAGCGTTTGATAGCTTCATCCATCTTTCTTATAAATGTAGTGCAAAATGTGAAATGAAATCTTTAATGTGAGTTCAACTTACAGGCCTTCATCTCGAGCTATTTCAGCCATAACAACAGGAGAATGTTTTGCTTTCCTTTGATCATCAACTGAAAAATACAGAAAGAAAATTTATATATTTATATAAAAATCTATCAAATTACTTAATTTGTCAAAAATTCAAAATTATCTAGATTGATTATACAGGCCTAGTGTTAGTTTAGTTAAGATTATTTAACACTTGAAAGCAAAATAAACACTGTTTACTAGGCGATCATTTTTAAAGTCGTGACAACCCAATAATAAGTATGATCTGCCATGCTTTAGTAGTATACCCCGTAAGTAAATTAGAAACTCACTCTGTAATCTGGTTCTAGCAGTATCCAATGGGAAAAATACTGTCATAGCAACAACACTTCCCTGAAATTAAGAATATATGCATTGTGAGAAACTGCAGGATCAGATGAACAAATTGGATTGTATTCTTTTTTTTGTTAGATCTGGCTTCACACCATAGCCTACCTGTGACCAGGATGTATCCATGAACAATGAACAATGATATATTTGATAATGAAATCCTGTGGCCTTGCTACGACAAAAAACAATCATATGAAACAGTGACAAATAGGGTTTTAGAATACTTACAGCAGCTCCAGATATAGCATGGACTAAATTAGAATAAGACAGTAAATTAGACAATCCACTCCAATCTGCCATCTTGATGGATTTGACTATGGTAGGATTTCTTTTCAAGTTCTCACTCAAACATTTCACAATATATGGCATGTGTTTTGACCCAGTTATCAAACGCAATGAAGCAGGATGTCCGTGATCAGCCATTCTTTACGTTTTACGACATTAAAGCAGGCTGTCGGTCTACAATCTGTTGATATTTCAACCTAATCATTTGGTAAATTAAAAGATAACAGGATCTGCTCAGGTGTGATATTGATTTTCCTAAAGATGTAAACAAACTGGATAATCAAGATACGCCTCCTTCACTGGATAGTCTGGACTACTTAAGTTTACTTCCCGTGTCAAGTTCAAAGGTTAAAGGTTGATCAGAAAGTCAATATGGAGAGCTGATCACTTCATTTTCTGAAAATATTCATGATTATTGAAGTTCCAGAAGAGATGGGGCATATTTTGTTGATCCTGAAAAGAGCATCTTGCTATTAAGATCAAAGATAATGGTTACGTGATTTTAAATGGTCAAGAAGAGGAGTATAATTCCTGAAATTTACCAGAAACTTTTCATTCATTCTCTGTCTCTGCCAACAGACAGTGAGTGAGTGACTGCTAGTACTAGACCTAGACAACAAACCATTGCATTGGAATCACAAATTGTCTATTTTTCACTACACATCACTACACGTTAGATTGAGTCAATGAACAATGGATAAATTGGTTGCATTGTCTGGTGTACTGTTTTTAGCAGCAGATATTTTTGCTATTGGTAGTTTAGCTAACCCAGACTGGATAAATACCAATGTAGCAGGTGGGTGGTAATTTAAATTAAATGTCATTTGAACCGTTGGCGCTACTGGCCGTTATAAAGTTGGGTCAATGCTGTTTATCATACTTTCATTCCTACATGTATTAAAGACTTCAATTATTTTAAAGTAACCTACATGTACTAGTACGGTACTGTACCTATTATTATCAAACACTATAACTTAGGGCTGCAACGATACACAAAGTCACGATACGATACAGAATCGTGATAAAAGCTTTTACGATTCGATAGTATCACGATACGTCAAGAAAAAGTGAATTTGGACAATTTGTGCAATAAAATATGGTCAAACTCACAATGAAACATAGAATAAATAAAAAAATAAAATGTTTTATAGTATAAGGGTCCTTTGCAACTTAACCCTCACGTGAAATGAGATAGTTTTCAACATTTATCTTCTTCTGAAACACTTTAAAGTGGAATATATATATATTAAACACAATTAAGATGTATCGCGATACGTTACCATAAAAAAACGAATATCGAAATTTGAATTAAGTTGAATTAAATGACTTATCTTTTTATTATGTATTTTTTCTTTCAGGTCATATGAGATTAGGATTAACAAGTCAGTGTCAGATAATCCATGGTCGGCCTGAAATCTGTGTTTTTCCAACATTATCCAAAGAATGGATGTTTACCTTCATCTGTATATTAACTGGTATTTTATGTATAACCTTAACTTGTCTACTTTTATTTGCTTCTCATTGGAAACGAGAGGCTACTAAATATGCCAGATGGATTGCATTTGTTGGAAGTAAGTATTTTAAGACAATTGCATTAAGTTCTAATTTACTGAAATTGACCAACAAAAATGCTCAATATAAAATCCTTTTCTCTATTTACCTTCTTTTTTATTGGCAACTGATGTTTTCCCATATGTTGATCAGATCAAACATTTTCTGTTTTTTTGCGCTGATTGATTTGTCATTTCTGGGAATTTCATCTTGTATGAAATCGGATTTCAATAATTGCAATTTAATTCTAATCGATTTTCTTCATTTTTCATTTGCAGTGACCTTGTTCTGTATGGCTGCTATAGTGTTTCCTATAGGATTTGATATTGATGAAATTGGTGGTCGACCATACAAACTACCAAACCACACACAAGTAGGCTCATCCTATGTACTTTTTATACTTGCCATATTTTTTACAATTTTATCTGAATTATTTACTGGAAAAGTGTGTTTACCTGTTATATCAATGTAGGTTTTAATCTCAACAAACTATTTATAGTAATACACTACAATGTTATTGGATTTAGTAATGATTTCAACCACACAAACCTTGGTGTTGAGGGAGTGTGTAGAGGGAACTCTCAGGAAGTGGAGGAAGATAAATAATTTCAAGAATTTAAACTTCAAGTATGGCTGGTTTTACAATCTGAAGTCATAAATTGAAAGTTGCTAAAGCAATCAAGGAATATTACACAGCTCACACTGTTGACGGAGTTATTTAAAAGCCAGAAATGAATTTAAAACCAATAACAATTTGTGTAATGTGAATATTTACACTATCTTATTGCTTTATTTTGTAATACATACAATTTTAAAGATTTATATTATGGTGCTTTGCATGCTTTAACAAAGTTTTTTGAACAAAATTGATTTAAACATCATCATATCCATTGATAAAATCAAATTATGTTTATCAAAAGAAATCAAGCATAGGCCTACTTATGTTATAACTAGTTAAGTTATAGATACATCATGTCACAGATCATTTCAATTCATTTTATTTTTGACACAATTCTGAATTTGTTTTTTAAACCACAGTAATCAAGTAGTTCTAGTAAGATTGTGGCATCACAAACTTTGTAACAAGAGTTGATGTTAATATGATAATTACTTTTTTATGAATTAACACATATTAGATTAGTAAAACTATGAGACTATCTTGCTTGTATTCTTTATTTTTCTTAAGAAATAATACATGATCTTACAATTTAAATGTACCAAGATCACTGCCACAAAATTGAAATTTATTTTTCAAAGTAATCCATAAAATTATGTTAGTTTAAATATAAAGTTGAAAATATGTTAGTTAGCTGTTTATCTAGTCATTGAATATATTATAGATTTCTTTTATTTTAATCCTGTTCATTTCTGTAAATTATTTTTGTACACAGAAAGACTCTTTTAAGCAATTATGTTTATTACTGTATATGAATTTGTATAATGCATAATATTTATAGGCATAATAATACTCATATTGTATATTTCAAACAACTTACACTAACATTGTACCGGTAATTATTATATATTTTTGTATAGTTTTAACTTAGTTAGAAATAAGATGTGCTACTAATGTTTTCACAAATATAATATTACTACAGAGTAATTTACACAATGAACCTAATTTTTGAGGAAACAAATATTTCCAAGATCAAAATTGAATAATTTGAGACTAATATTTAACAGAACTGTCAAAAACTTTAAAAAAATTTCAGCAATTTGAACTTTTGATCTCAGATACTTTAATATTAGAAAGTTACGATAAATTGTTTCAAGTCCTAACCAAATAGTTTTTATTGTTTGTTTTTCTTGTTCTATCACGTAACACTGCTCCATAAATGGAAGTTTTATCATGGTTGGTCATTATTGGATATTTGCATCATTTTTGTATGATTAAATTTTTTATCTATGATTTACTGAACATATAGGAAATAAAATAAAGTCTGAACTTCATTACACCTGTCTATGCCATCAAGTGTACTGTGACAGAATTTTGCTAGGGCATAGGCAATGCAGTAGCTCTTTTTTCATTGTTCAGTGTTTTATAAAAAGACTTTATTACCGTATATCCGACTGCCCACTATATACGAATAATGTTCAACCTGCCATGATAATCTTTCTATTTATGTTAATTAATACATTCTGCTTTAAATGTTTATATAATTTTATACTAGAACAGCTGATATTATTTTATATTTAATTATCATAATAAATATTCACTTTTATACAACATCTCCTTTTATTTGTCAAAACATAAAATGCCCACTGTTGTACATTAGGTCATGATGTTTGTCAAATTAATTTAGTTTTCCAATGATATTCATTTAATCACAATGCAATATAGGCCTTAAATTGTGGGCCAAATTCAATGATATTCAGTTACGATTCTCTTAAGATTTTCATCAGAAACCTTGAAAATCATTCTAAACTGTCCTTTTCTGTTCAAAAGCATGCTGTTTAAAAATAGCTTTAAGTTGGATTGAATAGAAGTGGAACAAAAAGAAAATAGATGACAATTTTTATTACAAGAAATATGGCACTGGAACAATACTAAATGGAGCATATCACTATCAATATCAACAATATACAGTTAAGTAAAGGAAAAGAATTGTTACTGGACAAAATCTTAAAACATCAGAAAGGTTTCCTGTTTTAAAGGGACTTGAACCCATGGCACAATCTTAAGAAAACCTCATGTCAGTTATTGTAGTGGAAATGATACCTAAACATGATCAATATTCATAAGAGTTCAACACACAGCTAAGAAGAAATGTCACCAACAAAATCATCATAAACATGAGGTCATGGATTATGAAACCTGATTTAATAACAAAACTTATTGCACAGTGTTATTTACATACTTACTCACTATAAAAATACTCTAATAGAACACAAACTTGAATATTTAACGGAATAATATTTAAAAATAATGTCAACTATGGTAGAAATATTATACATAAATTTTCCAGGGTTAGAATTTGTTAAGTTACTAAACCAATCTTAAACTCCCTGGCAATAACATAATCCTGAAAATAAATTACAATAAGTAGAGCTTTTTCATGTCTTAAACCAATGTAGAAATTATTAAATAAAGACAAAATGATATGAATTATTTCAACTAAATATAAATCTGAATCCCTTATAGGATTTATTGGGCCAATACAAAAAGATTAAAGATTACCGGTAACAGAAACATAACATAATCAACAAATTATAACTAGAACTAAACTATCTTTCACTTTATAAATGCAAGATGGGGTATAAGTTAAAATGGTTTTGATGAACTATTAAAACAAGTTTGATGAACTATTAGAACAAGATGGACGTTAAGAATAAAATATCAACAAATATGTTCATTCTCCTAAGAGGATGTTTCCAAACAAAGGCAGACTAGTATAATTTTAAGTAGAATGTAGATTAAATGTGATTTAAATGATACTAAGTCAAAATATATGAAATTATTAAATTTAACTAAAATAGTCAAGCATAAATAACATAATAAACAAATCATAATAATTTCTAATGGAATGGTGGAACACACTTTTTATTAAAAACAATTTGCGTGGAACCACAACAAATTTAAAAGATATGTTGTTTATAAAAGCCAAAAAAACAAAACAAAATTAAGTAAGAGATTGGTGTAAACGACTTGGCACAAAACTGAAAATAAGATCTCAATGGAAGGCAGTGCATATACATAAAAAAACCAACAAAGTAATATGAAAAGCAAAACAAATAAAAATAGAATAAAGACAACATAAACTTAACATTATACATCATAATTCAACAATGAGTTGTTCTTGACTACACTACAGTCACATGGGTTCAGTGTGAAGATTGTCTGTTAAGTATCAAAGACTAGTTCTGCTAACTCCCGTATAATTATCAATTACTAAAAAACCATAAAATTACTGCCAGTCAGTAATAAGGCTGCCTTTAACAAACGTCATTCATCTGGCTTGTCGTGCTGGATATTTATCAGTCTAAATATATATCTTATCTATCCATTTCAAACTAAGCCAGCATCTTTAGCCATACTATAAAAGACTGTATTTTCATCTTGTAATAAAATATGAGGATCATCTAATTCTTTTATTCTTCCACTATCTAGTACCATTATTCTGAAATAATTATTGTTGACATACAGTAAAGTCCTGTTACACCAGTTGTCAACAATCTGGAAACCCTGTTATCTATTTTTTTTAAACTGGGATTGGAATATTTTTTTTTTTAAAATTACCCTTTAATATCAATATGGCTTTTGTTGCCACAAAACCTGATCATAGATTTGACTCCTGACACACGAAACTTCATGGCATATCACAGTTCAATATGGTCCCTGATTTAAACTAGAGGTTCAAGTTACAAAAGATGTACAAATAAAATGTAACAGTTTCCTGCAGAAAGAGGTCCCTGACACTGTATTATCACAAGACTAATCCCATATTAAATTACCTGTCATAATCTAAAATAGTATTTAATCTATGAGCTATAGTTAATACAGTACAAGATTCAAACTCCATTTTTATAGTAGCTTGTATTAAATCATCTGTTTCTAGATCTATAGCAGCTGTAGCTTCATCTAATATCAATATTCTAGATTTCCTTAATAAAGCTCTAGCTAGACATACCAACTGTCTTTGACCAACACTGAAATACATTACAAGATGATATTATAATATGGTAAGGATAAAAACACACTCTAATCCATGATCTAAGGAAAAGCATGGAATATCTCAACAACAAAATTCAGTCAATCGAATGATCATTCTTGTTAAACATGATGCAGAAATTCTTTCAAAAGTTTTTTAGATGGTTTCATAAAAATTATGATCTATCATGTTTCTATGTAGTCAAAATTTCATTAACATGATTTTAAGAATGAAATGAGTTGTTAATTACTGAAATTTCAAAACTAAGATAAAAAAAAATTGCATTAAATAGAAATTCTTAAAATTATTTTAATTATATGAGTTTTTTGCCAAGATTCAATGAGCTCTCATCAAGGAGGCAAGGAAAGATACTGACCTGAGATTCTCCCCACCTTCACTACATTCATGATTTAACTGAGTAGGTAAACTGGTAACGAATGATTTCAGATGAGCATGTTCTAATGTTTGCCATATCTTATCATCATCAAACTTATTAAATGGATCTAAATTCATCCGTAAAGATCCAGAAAATAATACAGGATCCTGAAATCAACATTGATCAGTAATAATAGTGTTTGTAGGCACGCAAAACATTGACATTGACTGCATATGCAAGTCATAACTAACTATATTTTATTAGGTCTTAAAGATTTGGGAATTTAAAATCACAATATTTTTACACTTCTTTATTTATGGGCTATTTGAAAAGGAAAGTTCATTTTAAGCAAATAATAATAAATTGATTTTGGCAGATAGACATTAAATTGTTTTGTTTTGTGCTGATTTGATATGCAAACAGGTTCTAAGAGGGTTTTACAAAGGGCACTGATACCATCAATTTAAAATTAAAGAATTACCTGAGGTATAATGGTTAGTTTTGATCGTAAATCATGTAATCCTATATCTGCTATATTAATATCATCTATAGTTATTTTACCACCAGCTGATTCAATAATACGAAATAAAGCTAGAGTTAACGATGATTTACCAGCTCCTGTTCTACCCACTATACCAATCTACAATATAAATAAAGCTAGAGTTAACGATGATTTACCAGCTCCTGTTCTACCCACTATACCAATCTACAATATAAATAAAGCTAGAGTTAATGATGATTTACCAGCTCCTGTTCTACCCACTATACCAATCTACAATATAAATAAAGCTAGAGTTAATGATGATTTACCAGCTCCTGTTCTACCCACTATACCAATCTACAATACAAATAAAGCTAGAGTTAATGATGATTTACCAGCTCCTGTTCTACCCACTATACCAATCTACAATATAAATAAAGCTAGAGTTATCGATGATTTACCAGCTCCTGTTCTACCCACTATATCAATCTACAATATAAATAAAGCTAGAGTTAATGATGATTTACCAGCTCCTGTTCTACCCACTATACCAATCTACAATATAAATAAAGCTAGAGTTAACGATGATTTACCAGCTCCTGTTCTACCCACTATACCAATCTACAATATAAATAAAGCTAGAGTTAACGATGATTTACCAGCTCCTGTTCTACCCACTATACCAATCTACAATATAAATAAAGCTAGAGTTAATGATGATTTACCAGCTCCTGTTCTACCCACTATACCAATCTACAATATAAATAAAGCTAGAGTTAACGATGATTTACCAGCTCCTGTTCTACCCACTATACCAATCTACAATAAAAATACTCTTTAAATATCTACAGTGAAAATATCAAATGAAACATGAAATGAAATGGAGTAAGTCCTACTTCTCTTGGGAACTAGTTGGGCAACTTGCAACACCATGCATTGTGTAATGAGATTTTGTTTTTTAAGGACATCAGATATTCAAGTTTTTAAATTTCAAGGATTAAATAGTAAAATAATATATAAATTATTTGAACACAGGACTTACCTTTTCACCTGATTTAATTTTACAATCAATTCCTTTTAAAACTAAATCTAAACCTTCTCTATATCGCAACTGGAAGTTTGAAAACTCTACTTCTCCTTTACTAGGCCATTCTTTATCTGGTCTTTTATTCTCAACTATCCAATCAGCCTGTAGTGGAAACATAGCTTGCCAGGCAAGGTAATATACGCCCACTGGGCCACTGGCTTTGACTTTAAACAAATATATTTGACAGTTACAACAAAAGTGATTCAGAACATTCACATCAAGTTTCTTCACAATCTGTCCAGTATTGTCCTGTAGTGTTTATGAGCTAAAAATTCAACATGTTTTCAAGAACAAGAGCAATAATTCATAGTAAATATTTCTTTATTTTGCTGATTTTCAATAGGGTTCATCCTTGGGTGGTAATAAACATTATCAGTATGTTTCATCAAAATCCGTTATGAATTGTGACCTGTATAGTGTTTACGAGCCAAAAATCGAACGCGTTTTTAAGAACAAGGGCAATAATTCATAGAAAATATTTTCTGATTTTCAATAGGGTTCATCCTTGGGCGGTAATAAACATTACCATTAAGTTTCGTCAAAATCCGTCAAGAATTGTGACCTGTAGAGTGTTTACGAGCCAAAAATGGAAAGCATTTTTAAGAACAAGGCAATAATTCATAGTAAATATTTTCTGATTTTACCGATTTTCAATAGGGTTCATACCTGATCGGTAATAAACATAAACATTAAGTTTCGTCAAAATCCGTCAAGAATTGTGACCTGTAGAGTGTTTACGAGCCAAAAATCGAACGCGTTTTCAAGAACAAGGGCAATAATTCATAGTAAATATTTTCCAATTTTGCCGATTTTCAATAGGGTTCATCCTTGGGCGGTAATAAACATTAACATTAAGTTTCGTCAAAATCCGTCAGGAATTGTGACCTGTAGAGTGTTTACGAGCCAAAAATCGAACGCGTTTTTAAGAACGAGGGCAATAATTCATAATAAATATTTTCTGATTTTGCTGGTTTTCAATAGGGTTCATCCTTGGGCGGTAATAAACAGTAACATTAAGTTTCGTCAAAATCCGTCAAGAATTGTGACCTGTAGAGTGTTTACGAGCCAAAAATCGAACGCGTTTTTAAGAACAAGGGCAATAATTCATAGTAAATATTTTCCGATTTTGCTGATTTTCAATAGGGTTCATCCTTGGGCGGTAATAAACATTACCATTAAGTTTCGTCAAAATCTGTCAAGAATTGTGACCTGTAGAGTGTTTACGAGCCAAAAATCGAACGCGTTTTTAAAAACAAGGGCAATAATTCATAGTAAATATTTTCCAATTTTGCTGATTTTCAATAGGGTTCATCCTTGGGCGGTAATAAACATTACCATTAAGTTTCATCAAAAACCGTCAAGAATTGTGACCTGTAGAGTGTTTACGAGCCAAAAATCGAACGCGTTTTTAAAAACATGGGCAAAAATTCATAGTAAATATTTTCCGATTTTGCTGATTTTCACTAGGGTTCATCCTTGGGCGGTAATAAACATTACCATTAAGTTTCGTCAAAATCCGTCAAGAATTGTGACCTGTAGAGTGTTTACGAGCCAAAAATCGAACCCGTTTTTAAAAACAAGGGCAATAATTCATAGTAAATATTTTCCGATTTTGCTGATTTTCAATAGGGTTCATCCTTGGGCGGTAATAAACATTACCATTAAGTTTCGTCAAAATCCGTCAAGAATTGTGACCTGTAGAGTGTTTACGAGCCAAAAATCGAACACGTTTTTAAAAACAAGGGCAATAATTCATAGTAAATATTTTCCGATTTTGCTGATTTTCAATAGGGTTCATCCTTGGGCGGTAATAAACATTACCATTAAGTTTCATCAAAAACCGTCAAGAATTGTGACCTGTAGAGTGTTTACGAGCCAAAAATCGAACGCGTTTTTAAAAACAAGGGCAATAATTCATAGTAAATATTTTCCGATTTTGCTGATTTTCAATAGGGTTCATCCTTGGGCGGTAATAAACATTACCATTAAGTTTCGTCAAAATCCGTCAAGAATTGTGACCTGTAGAGTGTTTACGAGCAATTGTGGACGGACGGACCGACGGACGGACGGACGGATATGGGTGACGACAATATACGCTCCACATTTCATGTGGGCGTATAAAAATTGGGAATCTTGTAAAGTAATAGATTGTTCTTAAAGACATCAAGACCGACTTGTTTATTTTCTAAAGATCTACTGTGATGCAAATGTCACAGAATATATATCACAATCACATTATTTTGTTTTCATGATACTTTATATGAAAAATCATCAACTCCTTGAGCCAAAGAATCATAAATTTGATTATATGCCACACTGAAAGCAAAGAAGTCTGCACATCCATGTATTTAAAACTTCATATCAACAAAATCATTGACAGTTATTCTTATAAAGGCCAATCAAGACAAATTCCTGTGATATATTAATATATGACTTTTTTTTTATCAAATTGTATTACAATAAATGTCTTACCTCTGTTGGAGTTTCAGAATATTCTTTAACTCTTTCTACAGCTACTATATTAGTTTCTAATTCACATGTCATTCTCACTAGATAGTTTAATGTTTGTGTCACCTATTACAAATACAAACATGTACAGCTTTATAATATTTATACTGATTAATAATAGACAATATACAAAACAAAATGTGAATGAAAATTACATTTAAATATCTGCCAGCAACAGGGCCTTTGATTTATCCATCTGTCCTTTCAAAATGTCCAACTTATGTCAGACATCATATATAAGTCCATGAAGTTTCAAAAGTAACAGTCACAAAAATATTATGTAAGCAGAAAAAATCATGAGCATATATATTTAGAAACAAAAAGGCAAGGTAAGGTATAAGATAAACAATGGGTGAGGTCAAATTCCGTGTTAGTGTTAACACTGGTGTCAATACAGAATTTGAACTGAGTCAAATGCAAATATTACCTTATTTGATTGATATTGAAATACTTAATTATGAAAAAAGATATACTGGTTTCGCGTGTTCACTCCCAAAAAGTACTATATTAACACGAAAAATGAGTTCAAATGTTATGTTAAATTTATGTTAACACTAACACAGAACACTGACACAAGATTTGACCTTACCCATTGTCTTTAGTGGATTAAGGCTGTAAATCAAAGAACATCAAGCATGTTTGTGTAGGTGAATGATAAACAAAATGGTTGAGACTCTGTACAATACATTAGAAACAGCATTTGTAAATATGTCGGCCATTCTTGCTACGCCTGACAATAACCTTGTATGCAGATCATGTGACATTCTGCTTTTTTGAAAAAAGTTTCCATTATCAAAAAAATCGCAAATGCTACCTGAGAGTATTTTTAAAGTATGCTTATTGTATTTCTATATCTTCTAGATCAAACTGAATTTGGTTTTAAAGGGTAAATTACAAACAGGGAGTACTTATTGTTAATTAAGCAATTTGACCTAGTTTTGGTGTTTGCCCTTTAAATGGCTCAATATTTCTAGCTGAAACCTTTTACATACACAAGAGGGACATTTCTCTACAATTAGGCTTTTATTTTACTCAAATCCGTTCAGTAGTTTCCTATCAGCGTCCAAAAATCATAACACACTTAAAAACCTTACGTAAGCTTTTTAAAAAATTTAGCATGTTTTTAGCGTTTAAAAATTAACGGCTGGATTTTTTTAGTTAAAACTTGCAGATACATTAAAGGGCACATAGTTACAGATTTTGGTGTAAAGTTTTCACAAATTTGAGTCAAAAAAATTTTTGACCTAAAAAAAATTCAGACTGTCCCTTTAAACGGGAAGTAATTAGCATTAGCTGAGGAACTATTTTTTATCGTGTATTCTACTTCTGCCCAAAAGGTTTTCTTCTATCTGCATACGATACGGATACGAATGTAGAAATGGCTGACCATAAGACATGATTTGAATGATAGAATAACTTACGTTTAAAGCGTATGATATTGATAAACCCACAATACCAGGACTTAAACTCTCTCTTCCTAATACAGCAAACAACGAGGCAAAAAATACTATTAGATTACCAATAAACTCTAGTCTGATAGCTAACCATCTATAATATTATATAAAATACATCCATATAAATACACAGCACATAACACCATTACTTTATACATATATATATGCATACTTTTTATACGCCCTTAACATTTATCCATTACAGGAGTTTGGTATCGTTTTTATAGAAATGACAAACGGGAAATACATTAAGAATTTGAATTCGAAACTCTTTAACATACAAAAGATATTTGTCTGGTATCAAAGTCTTGAGAATTGAGAAATTTTAGAAATCGTCTAACTAGTGAATAATAGTCTATTTCCTACTTTCAATTTTTCAAAAGAGTGAGTCCAGACGAGTATAAAATACAAACCTATTGGATGTTATACTAGGAAAATAACAAATCTGATTTTCATCCACTTTATTTTCTGATTCTGTAATAAATCTTTCTTGTTGTCCGAACGCTCGTATTGTCACAGCTCCTGTTACAGTCTCACCAAAATGAGAGTAAATAGGAGATCTACTGATAGATTCTAATCGTTTTAACTGACGAGATGTGGCAATGTAGAATCTCTAAAAAATAAAACATTACAGAGGTGTTAAGACATCAAATAAAAATAACAATTGGAAAAGAGTAAAAGTTCCTAGATAAGTTTTTTAAATATTGATGTGGTGAAATAAGCGTCTAGTTATCCCAGAGCTGTTGATTTAGCTACAACATATTATAGATAGAGGTGATATAAGCATTCATGACATCATTATTGAGCCAACATGTGCCATTTTTTTTAAATTATTTTGAAAAATCATAAAATTTAGTGAATTTACGTTCTAAATTGTTGATTGTATAAATGTTTCAAACCAACAGCTCTGTTACCAGGGGACTTAAGAATTTCTTCAGCAGTATATCATTATAATTATATAATTTCATGGTTTAATGATATCATATTGATATAATGATTATTGAATTAATGATAGTTTAGTATGATACAGTGAGCAAGTGATGTATATATATATATTATATAAGCTGATATATTTTAAATATTTTGTGAAAACTACTACTGCATGCAAAACACCAGAAAATAAACAACTGTAACACACATAAAGCAAAGAAAGAAGAACTTATAAATTCAATTAGAAATTCTAAACTGATTTGAGATACATGACTTAGACCTTACTAGATTACAAGAAATCTGAAACTGGTTTGGTACATCAGATTCGTTTTGTAAACAATCACTTATTTGACTAAATTTTTCGCTGAATGACATCATATTGAATCCAACAAATCCGCACTAGGAGGCAGATTCACGGATTTGATTTCCGGATTCTGTATTATGGCAAACCGTTGTAAACGAGTGACACTGATTCAGAATCCAGTTTCAGATTGGTTGTAAATGAGTAGGGCCTTAGTTATCTAAACTATAGCAGCCAATAAATCTATAGCAGCCAATAAAGATAAAGTTAAATACTGAAAATGAATAAGCTGAATGAAAGCTGAAGTATGTGCAAAATAGCAAATAAAAAGCAACAATCTCTAGGATCTCCAAAACTTTAACTATTGTCAAAATTTTATACTCATTTTAAGATAATATTCTCAGAATTATAGCCACATAGATAAAATCATACAAACACACAATGTGCAGAAAGCAAGAATGCAATACAAAACACTATTACTACTGAAACAAAATCAAATAAAGCAGCAAATAAATGCTTGTAACAAAATATTTCAAGCAAATTCCAAAAAAAATATGATTTTTTAATGAAATTGTCATAATAGTCATAAAATGAAAAATCAGTACACGTAGTTGTAAAAATCTAATTGGCAACAATAGTTGTTACCACTAGATGAAATCATTAATATCAAGTCAATATTTGTCATATTTAGATACAATTTCCAGTCAAAAATCATATTTTTTTTCTGTTCAGCAAAATAACTAATAAAAAAAAGCAACCTTAAAACCATGCTTAAAACAATGTATAATAAAAGTACCTGTATAAAATAGTATAATATAAGTAACGGGACGCATACTGCCATGAAATAAGGTGTACTAATAGATATCACTACAAATGTACTAATAACTGATAGAAAACAGTGTAGCCACATATTAATAGTTTGAGGTATGGTTATATCTATTACATCCACATCTTTGCCGAACCTATTCACTAAACGTCCTAACGGTGTTGTATCAAAAAATTTCATTGGTGACCTCAAAACATTTATTAAGAAATTCTTATGTAGTATCTTAGAAGCATCTCGAGCTCCTATTGCCTTGAATAAAACTGCTATTAACACAAATAAACCTAAAGGAGAAAACAGAAACTTAATTAAATTTAAGCATGGAGATTTTTTTTCATTTTGAGGGAGAGTGACAATACATTGCTTTGAGAACATTGAAATACATCAAGATTAGAATTAGATATTTAGTATCACATAATGTAATAAACAAGAGACTGTGTTGTATGATAACAGAAGAAACAGAAAATATATAATACATATATAATATGTATATGGCAATATAAACTAAACCATGTCTCTACATTTAATTAACATATAAATTCAAAACTTTAGACCTGAAACAAACAAATTCTATTAATAAAACAGTTGAAAGAAAATTTGACTCATTTGCATTTGTTCTGATATGAACTTTTCAATATCTGCAAAAAAAAAAGGAATAAAATAACGAGAACTGTAAGGCACAAGTAAGTTTAGTATTACATTAGAAAGCTGCTACAGATTTAGTATATGAAGTTGGAAATCATATGATTGAAAACTTGCATTTTAAACAAAATGAGCTAAAGAGGTGACTGCCAAAGCTCAAAGCTATGTAACAAGCAACTTATTACCCAGAGTAGAAGCTTGAAGCATAATTTCACAAAATATTTAAAATCATATTATAGCCTGCTCACTTTCAAACAAAGGAAGAAAATAACCCAGTTCTAAATGTCAGTCTTATTTCTTCAAATTGATTTTTGGGGTTTTTTTTTCGCAAATTTCATAAATATCTGTGTTAAATTTCAGAGATGACAGCCAATTACGAAATTAATGAAATAGAGCTTTACAGCTTGATTTTCAGCACCTATTACTACAGCCAATTACAGTCCAAAAACTCAAAATGTAATGAACAATTACATAATATCTTGCCAACTCACATGTGCTTAATAAGCATGACCTTTACACCTATGACATTGTAGTTACACTCCATTTACTAGACATGGCAACAATGCAGAAATGCCTTTTTTAAGTTGCCTCATAAAATTGATTGTGTATGAATTTCTTGGGCCAATAAAACACATGAAACTGAAAGAAAATTTGGTGGAAGGGGTTGAAAGCGGGCATTGTGCGAACTGTGCACAGGCATCAGAATGTTGTATATTCATTTTAAAGTGGAGAAATAATAAATATGAAATCACCTGTACAGGAATGTAAATAGCTATGAAGATAGGTATTAGAATAGTAAAATATGGTGTAGTATATATTATAATAATAGTTGATCCAATACCCTGTATTACTATATTTATCATAGACTGTACGGTAAACGGTAAAACGTAGTCAATTTCACTGATATCCTCACTATAACGATTTATAACTCGTCCTAGTGGAGTTGTATGATAAAATGCGATTGGTAAACGTAGTAGATTATTGACCAATCGTATGAAGAGTAACAGTGAAGCTCTCAGTCCACCCAGAGCCATTAACAACCAACTGGTAAATATGAGTATACCTATAACAGAAATAAAACGAGTGAAATATTCACATAAGATCACTTCCCTTTTCTATTACTAAAGATGTCACACAATTTCTTATGCCTCTTATTTTTTCAGTCTACTCTGTATAACCATGAAAATGAAGAAATAAATGGAAGTTATGATTTCTTAGTAAATATGATTTTGTGGTTGTGAAAGCTTTCATCTTTCTATCTTATATCCTCCTAGTTTAAATTTAATAAAACACTACTTAGATACCTACAAGCAAAACCATCAAGCTTTCCTAATATATCATAGATTATATCAAAGCTGAAATATGAACGAAATTTCTACTGGGACTGTAGGATTGAAGTAATAATCATCATATATTTACATATATTTAAGACCCAAATCGGCCCTCGAAAATAAGGAATGTTCCCCTTTAAATTAGTCTCATAATGAAGTTATTAAATAGAAAAGAAGAATATATTCCTTTATTATTTCTATTTAAACTAAAGAGATTAAGTTAATTAAATTATGACAAAATGAATAAAAGAGCTAATACTAAGATTATATAACAGGGCTGTTGATGCATTTGTATTTACCAGTTTGTCTGATTGGAACTCCAAAATGACTGACTGCAATTTTGATCTTTAGAGCATTTTCTATAACAAATGAGTCAGATTTTCTGCATTTTTCAATAACAATCTGTACAAGATCTTAATCTAGATGTTACAAAGTCTGGTTGGGAAATTCTATAGTCAACACTAACAGGCCCATTATATACCATGTTTTTTTTGTTTTTTTTAGGAAAGAATGATTTCATTTGATCTTATTACCTACCTTGAAGGACACCTAAAGCCCCATATACACCCAATCTCATGTCTCTCTGTTCATCAAATCTGGTAGAATTGGGAGATATTGTGTCGTCACTCCATTCACTCAGCCAGATATTAGAATAAATACCAGCTGCGTTGGTCAATATGAAGAAAAATACTATAAATACAGTCAATATTGGACCAACAGCTTTTAAATATGATATAAATACTTCAAACTTCACCTGGAAATAGAAAACAAACTCATTGTCCGAACAATTTTTCATAATTTTACTAAACCAGACATACAATTTTAATTCTAAATAATAAATAAAACAGGTGGGTAGCGCTTTGTTGGATAGTTCTGAACTGGTTCTGTTGAACTTGACATTAATTTCATGGTATAGATATTTTCGGTCTCAAAAAATGAGCAACATCTTAGCTAAATCATCTTAGAAAGCAATTAGATCAATGATTTTATATTGAATTTAACAAACTGGTTAGGATTCTTGTTCCACTATATAAGGTTGATATAGGGCGGGTAAAGAAGATTGCAGGTTTTTTTTTATCATGAAATCTTAAACTGTTAATGAATCATAGACTTACTCGTCCAGTCTCTACACTTTCAACTTGTATCAATTTATCATCAGTTTTAATAGCAGACTTAGTTTCTTTTAAATCTTTTACTTCTTCAATTCTTTGTCTCTCTACTTCTTTAGATACTGATTCTTTTAAAGATGTCTGACTATCGCTTAGTTGCGTCTTTGACGCTAAATTTTCATAACTCCTAAAAATCAAAATATATCATGTACATGTATATCTGGATCAATTATAGATCTATTGACACAGTAGTGGCAAAGTTATGATTACTATTTAATCATGCTCTGTAATGTTGAATGTTGGATGCTATGTAATCTTTTGTAATTCCATAACATAGTTCATTTCAGGATTCATGTTAAATCTATCTAATTCAAAGAATAGGAATTTTTTGATGGTAAAAAATATAAGTTGCTCAATTTGAAAACAGAAAGTCTTACTTGCGTAAAGTTCGAGGTACTTCCGGGTCAGTATATGAGCCAATTTGAGATAATATTTCTTCTCTTAATTCCAGATCTTAAAAAGAAATATTCATTTAAATCATAAGAATAAAAATATACCGTACTTAAAAGTGTTCAGCCATATAATAATTCCATTTAAAACATCCCTCTTATTAATATCAATATTGATCATTAAAGTTTTGACCACAAAACGTCCTGGTTACTTATATGAACAGGATTGTTTATAAGAAAAGTTTCATAGATCATAGATTTGCATCATTAAAATTGCTGTCAGTCAACTGTGGTGTCTTTGTATTAAAGGGATTGTAAAGAAATACTTAGTTCTGGCAATTCTACTACACATTTCTTTACAATCCCTTCAACACAAAAACACTACAGTTGACTGGAGATAAAAAATGTCCAGGAATGAAATAAGTAACATTACAGAAATTATAGTGAATAAGATACAACAAAGAAATTGAAGGAAGAATTTCAAAAATACCTTTTTGAGAACCTAATTCTACTTCTACGTCTCCTTCCACCTCCTCCAATAAATAATTCTTTAAAAATGACGAGAAGGCACCATTATGATCTAATAATTCTTGAAATGAGCCAGCCTCGGATATTTGACCGTCCACCAATACTATTATTTGATCAACTTTAGGTAAATAACTAATACCATGAGTTACTAATACTCTTGTCTACAAATAATAAATAAAAGTTGGATCTTAAGAAAAAGAAATTGTTCAATCTTTTCTGCAGAAAAAAAAACATGCTTTATCTAAAACAATATGATTTGAAATGGGAGTTTTACGTCTTACTTTTGAGCTAATGAAACCCGCGAAACCGCCATGTAGTGTACAATGAGGGAAATTTTGACAAGACCACCAACATTAACAAAATTTCCAAATATATCATTAAATATGTAACAGGGCTATTTATTTGACACAAAATTCATAGCTCATTTGCATTAAATGTGTAAGAAACATTTGAATGTGACAGAATCCACCTGTATTGAAGCTTTAAGTTTAGAAAACATTCTGCAAAATACAAGTCCTACCTTATTTTTAAGAAGACCATCAGGACCAATGACGTTATCAAAGATATGTTTACCAACATGTGAATCAACAGCACTGAGTGGGTCGTCTAATAAATATGTATCTGTATTTTGATACAGTGCTCTAGCTACACTCACTCTCTGTTTCTGACCACCACTTAAATTAATACCCTGAAATATCAACCAATTGATACTCAATAAACATAAGAAATGACTGAAAATTTGAAAAGCATATCTATGAAAATAGACTTTAGGCAATAGGGGGAAGAAGCTGATATAGGACTCTTGGAAGCAGTGGCATTAGAATTCTTCTTACCCAGGACGAGATTAAAACACATGGATTAAAGAAGGACTATCCAAATAGCATCTCAGGTTAAAGTAAAAATTTATTTACATAACACTGTTTTAGAACATCCTGCATAAATAAGAAATTTATAATTTAAAAACCAACTTTTTCAGATGCATTTAGTATTAATTAATTATTTGAAAATATAATATGCAAATGAACCGTGGAATCCTTAAAGGGATAGTAAGCTTTGTAAATTTGTGATAGACTAGAATAAAATGAACATGTTCCAAAAGTTTTTATTGTTGTTCCTACTTTATTTCGTCTAATATCACAATTTAAAGTCAATAAATTACAAATCATGGAGGCCGCCATATTTGCTTGACGCGTCACGTGACATGACGTCAGGTCGTAGATAGAACGTCACGTCGTAATAAAATGTCAACACGATGATTGGCAATGAGGGCGTAATAAATACAGCCGTATGATGAAGGTAAACTCACTTTGAATTATGGTAGGCTGCTTAGAAAGTTAGCTCTTACTTTGATGAATTTAATCCTATGAAGCATGTATGAAATCTGGAATTTGTTTGTTTGGATTCCTCTTCAAATCATGTCGAAAGGCCAGTCAGATAAAACCTGCCGTTGAGCGGTAGTCGAAAGGCTTACTTCGTCTTTTGTTTACACCTGTACCGTCAGTTCTAAATTTCTAGGTTTATTTGTATCTTGATTGTCCAGTTCCTCTACTGATATAATTCCTTTAGTAGTCTTGATTTTCAAGTCAGTTTATATTTTAATGAAACAAAAAAACAAGACGGTACAAGTTATTTTCTAGCGGCATGGCTGGGTCATTTCATTTTCATTCGTCTTATTTCTTTGTAAAAGTTGCAGGAAAAACTTGATTTACTCTTGCATGGACTTTTGCAGACATAATCCCGATGAAACGCGTGTTTTTTTTTTAACCTGAGAGTCTCAATGAACTATTTTATAATCCCGGAAAACCATAATATTATGCAGGTTGGTCCGCTGTTTTTCAATCTACACAACAAACACATTTTCGACACTCGGAAACTCAACGCCAGTAAAGTTTGAAATTCTCAGTAGTATTGGGTCGAATTGATCAGGCGATCCTCTTTTTTATGTGTCATTGTCATTGGATGGTCTTTCCCTGTAAACCCTAACGTTTGTGGCTCAAATCGATCGGCTGGCTGAATGTCGGCCATGCTTTGTTTACCTTTCTATCTACGACGTGACGTCATCATCTCGCATAATCACGAACCATAACTTCATCAATGGCGGCTTCCATGAAAAGTGAATTTCGGCCGAAAATCGCTAAAAACTTTATTCTGTTTAAGAATTTGTGAAATTTTATCGCTCTAGGGTAATATTTAATTGTCTATTTATTGGAAAATTCGGATATCGTTATAAGACTTACTATCCCTTTAAGATTTGAACAGGCTAAGAAACAGAGATAACAGTATCAATTACCTACCTTCTCACCAATCTCTGTTTGATCTCCACCAGGTAACATTTCTATATCAGGTTCTAGAGCACAACTATATATAACTTTATCATATACAGATTTATCTAATGTTTTACCAAATAATATATTATTCTGTAATGTTTCATTTTGTATCCAGGCTTGTTGTTGTATATATGATACACTTCCCTATAATAAATAGTTTACATGTAATTTACATTAGATCATCTTTAAAAAACTCTCTTATACGACCTACTTTCCATCTAAATAGGTGTATCCTTGCAATCATTTGAAGATGCACAAAGGAAAGAAAGAACTTTTTGAAAGCACATGGCTCCTCCTCCTAACCAAACCTCGTCATAGACCAAATGGGGATACTAATGCATATTCTACATGCTGTATATAAAGACATTGATAGTACCAACCTGAACTGCTACTGTACCACTAGTTTTCTCCATCTCTCCTAATAAAGCTGATAAAAATGAAGATTTTCCAGCACCTACTGCTCCTACTACAGCAACCAGACTACCTTTCTCTACTTCTAGATTGATTCTAAAATAACAAAAATACATCTATCAAAATATATCATTATTAATGTTTTCTTATAAACTGAAGCATATTTCATATTATTTTATATTACAGTATAACTTGCATTAAGCAGCCAGTCAAGGGAATGCTTAAAAGTGGCTGCTTACTAAGGGGTGGTGCTTAATAGAGGTACATGTATGGCAAACCTAGCTGAGAATGATAAGTTTGTAATTTGTAACTATATGTACATGCACTAAAGAAAAACAGTAATAGCAATTTAAATAGCATTAGCAATGTCCTATAAAAAAATATTATTTTAGACACGTCTCTTATACACTTTTGAATATTTCATTACTTATTTTAATAATCATTTACAACATTAGGTCTAATTATATCAGTGCATGAGTAAAATTCAAGGATTATAGACAAAGTTTAATCTGTTTGGCAGTAATTAACTGTTAGTATAATTAATGGGATTAACAAGGATTAAGGAAAATGACCGCTGATTGCAGGGTGACACATGTTCAATGTCAAGAAAAGGGTGGCTGCTGGCCGCGTCAAGAGGGTGGTGCTGAATAGAGGTAAATTTGGTTGAAAATTGCATGGGATGTAAATTGGGTGGCCTTTCATTACAGGGTGGTGCTGAATACAGGTGACCGTTGGACCAAGTTTGACTGTACTCTCAATGTAAACATAAAGTTTTTCAATTAAGCTAATCAGAACTAGCTTTACATTACAATTCCTGGTGGAAACGTAGTTTTTATCTCCTTATAAATTACATGTTAAGAACTTACTGTGTTAAAGTTGGTTTTAAATCTGTTTCCCAGGTAAAAGTACCATTTTCTATTGATATTGTTTGTCCTGTAACATAAACATGTAGTCAATCTTAAACATTTCTATTACCAAAAATATGATTAGAACTTCACTTAGACAGATAAACAACTATACATTGAATCAGCAAGCTACAATAACATCAAATACTTAAATTCTAAACCATGACAAAATCAAAAATATTCTTATAAATACTTTAAAATATAACAAAGATCACTATCAATCTGTACAATCTATGCTTACCTTTATCACTGTGTCTGTCAACAGCTAATGGATCTAACTCTGGTTGACCTAAAAATTTATCTAATCTTTTTAATGATACACTGGCCTGAAATATATAAAATATTAGTTAAAATCAAGAAATTATAAAACTAATGAGAATCATGGCTGAGAGTTTAAATACGGTATATGACAATATAAATGGCTGAAAACTTATATGTCTTGAAAATTGACTTTACATCATAATCAATCTCTTCTAAAAGTCAGTAGACTGGCTTGCTATTAGACACAAAGAACTGCGACTCTAAGTGTTGTCAAATAGATTTATAAAGTAATGCCTACACAAGCTTCTTCCCATATAAGAGTTTTAAGTTCTCCTTTTCTGCACCTGTTGGGTGTAATGATGAAAAGCAGAAGCCATGCAGTGCACAATTGAGGAGATTTTGCCAGGACAGCGGCATTATTATACTTTAACGTGCGCAGTAAGCACTGAAGCAGATAGGGTCTAGGTTCATTTCCCAGGTGAATGATTAAACACTTATTTCATGTCCTGTATTTAATTATTAGTTATTAAATTACTACAACTAACCTGAACTATACTGGTAATAACTTGAGGTAACATTGATAATGGAAAACGTAATATATTAAATAATGATAAACTAACAAAGGCTTTCTCAGCATCCAGTATATTTTCATCACTAGAGAGAGTATATACAGCAAATGTTGTTAATGATACCTACAATATAATATAAATATTACTATTCCTTTTAATTAAATTCAAAAACATTTGATGAGAGATAAAATAAATCATCACAGTGAAATCCCTATCAACCACATCCGATATAAAATGTAAACAAGCGTTATTAAGAAGTCACAATACAATTGCAAGCCGAGTGCGTCCCAAGTACGATTTGGATACAAATCGAGAAACTCCTAATATCCTCCTAAGGAACTCCTGGTCAACTCGACAAATTCGGTTGAAGCTTGGCCTCACACTCACCATAACTGGGGCACATGTCCATGTAAAAGAAGAAGCAGCATTTAAATAGGCAGCTTTCTTTAAGACATATAACTCTTCCTTTCTAATATCTAATACTTGTTCTTCAAATGATGGTTCCCATGCATATAATTTTAATACCTATAATGACATTAGATTCAATTTGAATATTGAATACATGTAAATAAATTTAGTAAAGAACTGGTTAATAACATAATCCCTTCAAATATACATCTAGGTAAGCATTTCTCTTTCAATTTCTATATTAAGCATAGTCTTGCTAAAATTCTAGTTGCATTTTTGACTTTCAAACACTATTACTCAGTGGCGTTTCTACGGGCGGGTCCCCGAGAATTTAGGCTGGCCCCGTCTTGCATACGTATGTATGTTACATACGGATACCTGGTGCTGGTAGCCCCCCCCTGACAATTATTTGGCCCAACTCGGCCCCCTCACCTAAAGATTCATAGAAACGCCACTGCTATTACTTATTAGCTTCACTCAAAAAATTCCAGTTTCTAAGATAAATTCTACAGATAGTGAAATGCAATTTGAATGTGTATAATAAGAAACTGTTAATATTTTTAATGATTACCTTGATACCATTTAAAATCTCATTCATTAATTTGATTCTTCTATCTTTAGATAACATTTGTTCAACCTGAAATAATTTTAGTTCTACATCTTTTTTTCTCGGATGAGCTTATGAAGATGCATGACAATGCAGTGTGCACATTCTTTTCCTATTTTCATTTGTCAAGATAGCTTACACATTCACAAAATGTAGCAAATGGGCTACCTTTTTTATTTAACTTTTAAAAGATTATGAAGAAAGAATTCTGTAATTTGAAGATACCTTACCTGAAATTGTTTAGTTTTATTGGCCATAACAGCATTAATAGGAATTAATAATATCATAACACCTAGACCAGCTAATATAGAGGGTCCTAACGTCTGCCATAGAAAATATATAGATATAGCTATCTGTAACGGTCCAGACCATATTGTATGGAAGTACGTCATCAAATCCATAAACCTCTGAGCATCAACTGACATTAAATTAACTATTTCACCAACTGTTGAATTCTTTCTGGACGTATTGGACAAGACTAGGGTCTGAAAACAGAGAATAACATATCAGTATAATGTATAATTTAATGAAGAGCTGAAATAGGTGAAATTTCATCAACTATCAATAACAAATATGTTGTATTGTAAAGTGATTTTCTAAACTTTGCACGTGTATTGGGGACACTTGATAGCATCAATTTAATTCTAATTTCCATTCCGACACCTGTGGTTCTTGCAATTCCACTAAAACTAACATGTTTTTTTACGTCACTGACAGTGACCTGCATAGATATCAGTAGTAGCTTCCGGTAGATCAGTCAGTGACGTCATAAAACGCGTTAGTTTTAGTGGAATTGTTTAGAAGTTTAGAAAATCCCTATACCATAAATCCCCTTTATTCTATTATCTATAGTCATAATAATTATAGACAATGATAAAATCCTTCAGCCATGAAACAATGTTTCAATTAAAAATAAAATCAGTGCACTTCAAGTCCTGTTGATTTAACCAAACTCTGTATGATTGTAATATCTAATAGTCAGCTTACCTTTCTATAAACTGCAGCTACAATGGCAGTACGTATTCTCATACCCAGTAAAAAACAACCATCAAAATATTGATGTAATATCAAAGATTGTATTAACGCCACTGTAAACATACAACCAGCGTAGAATAATCCAACCCATAAATATGTATCTTTGTCTTTTGTAAAGTTTATCAACAATCTAAAGAAAAAACATATTTTGTATTGAAAAGTCACTCTTATTCAAAAATCTATTCTAATGAAAAATTCAAATATGAAGAAAAGTTGTGCTGATTCAATTGTTTTTTAAAATATGTTAAATTCTCTACTTTGATCTCGACTTCTATTTTGACCAGTATATTTTGCTAATTAGTTGATTCCAATGGAACAATTAGTCTTCTATATTTGGTGTTGAAAAGGAGGCATTAGAAAAACAAACTTCTATAAAAGTTATTATATATACATAATGAGTAATAGGATAATGTTGACTTACTTCAATAATTGTGGACTAACAAATTGGAGGATATCATATATGAATTTAAACATGGCAGCTTTCAGACAAAACAAACCAAATGTTTTAATGAGACAGATAAGTAGTCTTGGTTTATAAGTCTTCTGGCCATTTCTTATTTCTGTATAGGACTGTCCATCTTTAAACTGTATCTTATCATTATTTTGATTCGATGCACACTGACTCTGGTTAGATCTAAAAGATAATAGAAAAGATTCTATATTTTTATCTTCAAACGACAAAAACTGCATTCGACTCAACCTTCGTCATTGTTGGAGACTATATAATGACTCGGCCATGATAGGCAGCCATCTTGACTGGTAAATGGGCAAGGGAAGACAATTTTTGTTCGGAGATTGATTTTGATTGGCTGTTTTTACCGAGAAAGAAGACGACTGTCTCGGATGAATGATTTTGATTGGCTGTACTATAATTTATTCAATATGGCAATCTACATATAGTATACAACGTTATTTAGCATGCTAGTCTAGTTCTAATGTTGATATGGGTGCAAAAGCTGTAGACCAATGTCTATATGTGCACTTGATAGAACAGGCCATTACAGACTATCATTTGTCCATAAGAGAGAATGTCACAATCAACACAAACTACTGCTCTGTGACCTAGGTCACCTAGGTTGAGATTGGTCTCAATACACTCCTAATACAAACTTAATGCACAATCCAGATTAAACATGGAAGACAGAGAGGCTTAAAGCTTCAGATTTACCAATGATTTTATTGCAAAATAAACAAAAAAAAACATCAAAACTTAATTAAACCTACCTTTTTGCTTTGCGTACTTCATGTTGCCAATATTTATCAAAGCGTTGTACTATAGTAGATGATGTATCTTCATAGTTTAAAGACCATAGATCTTTTCTTTCTAAAGCTTTTTTATACCCTTTAATAACTAGCCTGTAATATAGTAATACTTTGTACAATTCTGAAAAGACTAGATGTTTCCATTTAACGAGTAAAATAAACAGACAGAAGTGAGTATCATACAGCATTGTTGCAGTATTATGAAAATTGATCATACTTACCCAGTAAACCACCAAAATGTTATTTTAGATAAAAATGAAGCACTGTTTTGAGGACATGGGTTCTGAAAATAATAACACATTTAATGTACTACAAGAAGTAAAACTGAGTCAATTACTGAATGATAGTCCATGGAGAATTTTACCTATAAGATACCTAAATGTTACAGACAAGTAGCCATTAAAATGGAAATATGATTGTGGGGGTATAGAGATGTAAAATTGTCTCATCTTTTTTACTTCTGATTCAAATTCCCCTTTATAAACAACAAATATGTGTTATATTACTGTTTCATATCTAACCTTATGGTAAGTATTGCTTTTCTATATTCTTGTTTTCAACACCATAAAAAATCTTGCACATATTTTGCTTATAAGACAAGAGAGATTGAATTGAAGATTTTTTTATGTTTACTTACTGGTGGTTGATCTGGTAGATCTTTAGGTTGTTTATCAACAAATATTGACAATATCAATTGAACAACAACAATAGGATAACAAACAAAAAATACAGAAAATCTCACTTCATCTCTAACTTCATTCTAAATAGATAAAACAAAATTGAAGTTATGATATCAATTTCAGTATTTACAAAGGGATTTCAGTTTTTTAAGTACTGCAATTTTGGGGCATTTCCATGTACTCCTACTAAATGTACTAACTAAAACTGAACATCAAGTGTCAGTCTAATTAAAATCAGACCCTAATTTCGTTCGTTCGGTTTTTTTTTAAATCCGGTTTTTTAACCACTACATTTGGGTCTGAGAACGTCGCGCTTTGCCAGCCGTTCAGGTTAACTTTGACCTAACCTTAATGACCTTTGTTTTAACCAATCAGATCTTTGCCCTCTCCTGCGCTGGGATTTTGTTCGTGAACAATAGGTGCATTCTAGGATTCCTAAGTGCTGTAGACTAGTTTATCAGGTCATGTTTATCAAGGTAAGGTCAAAGATAACCTGAACGGCTGGCAAAGCGCGACATTCTCAGACCCAAATGTAGTGGTTAAAAAACCGGATTTAAAAAAAAAACGAACGAACGAAATTAGGGTCTGATTTTAATTAGACTGATCAAGTGTGTTCTCAATGATGTTCATTTTTCATATTTTTCTAATTCTCTGTGTTGTTATTCCAATGAAAATTTTCATGCATAGTATGTGAAGGAATGATCTGACATTGAATTGCTTTGCACAAACATAAATAAAGATGTATATTATGAAGACTTACCAGTAAGACAGCATGGCGTATTTTAGATCGGAAAATGACTAGGCCACATATAGTATATAATAACCAAAATATAAACATAAAACCACAATTACGTATTCCCTTTCTTCTCTCAAAATTGACAGTTAAACAATAAATTATCTAGAAAAGAAAATATCAAAAGAATCAATATACTAATGAAGATATGAAAGAAATAACAATTCAACTGGGTATCTTATATCCAAGGCCAAGAAAGATAATCTCATTGAAATATACACACCTATTGGGGAACATGCTTTAGAGTGGCACTTTCCCAATATCACCTTCTTAGTACCTTACTCTCAGAAACAAGGGATTTATTAGACTAAGCTAATCAGAACCCACTATCAAATGGAGTACAACAGATTTTTCCATATAACTCAAATTAGGGAAAATTAACCAAAGTTTAACAAACAGAAACCAAAACCATCAAAAAAATGGCCAAAAAAATGTGAAATCTACCTACCATTGTAATAAATACAACTAAAGGTGTGATATAATATACTACAGGTAGAATAACATTATCACCATATTCTTGTAGACTATACAGAAATTCCATTAAATGCATTATTCCTATTATTGCTCCTAGAAACTGCAATGGAAAACATATGGAAGGACATATTGAGTGAAGGTAATAAAGACTAATGGGTTCAAGGCACATAATCATGTTATCTTTTAATTTCATGACATTTTCTGATATTATATTGCTTTCTAAATTTCACATGTGAGCTCGAGCACATTCTTTAAGTCGATAATACACCACAAATACCGGTACTTTTGTTAATAATCGAATCAAAGCACTTATAATTAAATAAAGTCAGAAATATATTGAAACCAAAGCTCAAATTTGAATATGAACTACTGGAGCAAGGTTTTAGGTTAAACATCAGTCTAAAACAATAAACTTACTATTTTAACTTTACTAAGCCATGTCCACTGTATACTATGTTTTCTCACACCATATAAAGATATGATACGTATAATAGCTGAGAATAGTAGAAATACACAGGGCGTCCATGTTAAAACTGTTTTCTGAAAACATGGCGTAAAATCTGGATCTGTTGTGTTCACTGTCACCTCGTAATCCTACAAAATATAAATAGATAAGCTTTTTAAAAGTTTGTACATTAACAGAGTATCTGATTATTACAACCTTTAAATTGACAGAATTTGTGTAAAGACTCAAGAAAGTTGTTTATTCGTAAATATCAGAAATATTATTATAGAACTCAATTTGATCAAGACACAGTTTTGACATCTAGCTTAGCTATTTTCTTAGCAGTACTTTAGTCAAACCATTTTAAAAAAAAACATTGAAAATATCAAAAGCTGTTTTTTTCTGTAGAATTATATTGAAAATCAATGAGAAAAGAATCTACATATCTCGCTGTAGCAAGTAATCTAGCAAGTAATATACAATACGCAAAGAAATTCTTAATATTTATTTTGAGTTCCAGTTCTGATATTTTGAGATTTCATATAATCAAAGATCAATCGATATGACCAGATAAGGTTGAGCAGAAAGTGATCCAATTTTGAATAGATAGAAATAGAATTAGTGGAATGAGTCCTAATATATATATTCATTTCCATAAACATAACACCTGTTTCATGTTACAGTAGACTAACATTATTAACAGTGTATTAATAATCATCAGTAATTGTGTTAATTTACTTGTCATTATTACATATGTTAATTCAGTATCTAACAAATATATCATTTTTTAAAACCTTTGAAGAGATGTAGCTGTGTAACAGAGTAGAGTGGAGATAATCTCTTAAATTCAGCAAACAAATTTAGTTTAAGTGACAAATAACATTGCTGATAGATAGATTTAAATTTACCCAATATAAAACACTTTTCAGAATTAAAATCATTTTTAGAAATGAAATGTAATTTTACATCCTACTTTTCTGCATTAACTTGGGCTAATAAGAACAAAAATCATTTTTTGAGTGTTAAACCATTGTTAGTTCAGTTATAAATGGAATATGTAGGAAAATTTGGAGGTTAGGTCTTAATTCTGAAAAGAAATTAGCAAAATAAATTCTTAGACAATTCTGTTTCCCCATAAGCTTTATCTTAAGATGCCTAATAAAGTAAATCCTTAATAAGTCTGTAAATTGGCACTTAGAATGACCTTCAGTAAATTAAGAGTACAAACAATCAAAAAATATATTAAACAATGAATAAAATTTATCATTTACCGGTATTTTAAAAAAAACTTTACTATCAATTTATAAACATTTGTTTGGTGCTATTATTTGATATCTAAATGATCGTTACACATATGTTACCAATGATATTTCAATAGATATCCTTTATACTACATAGTTTTAACATAATTCCAGAATTCAATGTACAAATATCAGTGGTTTATCTTTTGTGTTTTAAGTTTTAGTTTTGTACTAAATCATAATTATTTATTTTGCTGAAATTTCAATCTCTTTGTTGATGGTTATCATGTTTGCCATTGATAAATTGGAATTGTTTACTTTTTAACCATGAATTAATGATTCAAATGATGCCATCAATGGTCAGAAGTAATTTTTTCCATCAAAAATATTTAAAGCTACTGTACAATACCGTTATGACAAGATTACAATATTAATGCAGTATGATTTTGAGTTTCTAAAGGTCATTTTGAGTGCTCTGTTATCCTAGTTAGTTTTAAAATTTAATTCTTTTAAATTTCAAGCCAAATTAGAATGGTATGATAATGGGTTTTTTTTTTAAAGATTTACTAAATCTTTTATTGGTCCAAAAAAAAAAAAATTCATTCCCATTTATAATAATGTACAAATATTTAAATGGACTATTCTATTAGTTTAATCATTCATTACCAACCATGTTAAACAATCAACTATATCGACTGTATGAACCATCCCTAGTATATATTAATTATTCTGCTTTGTCATTCTGACTAACGGAATCAACCATAAAACTGAACTATCAGAGTTCTACAGCATCAAAATTTGCTGACTCATGGCTTGATTCTGATAGTTTTAATGATCAATTTCTTACTCTTATAAGAGATTTATTTAAAGATAATCTATAACCTTATCTACTCTGGATGTTGCAAAAGTTTTGCTATAGCTAACTTGATACATTGGCCTACTATTATTTCACATTTAGTTAACATGAACCAAATTGTAATGGAAACATCTGAGTATTTCTAAAAGTAAAAAACTACATGTCAAAGATGATTGTCCATGCAAAATATAAACCCGACAAGAAATCACACATTACACACTATCACAATTTTAAATTAAACTCAACACTACTTATGAAAGGTGTTTATATTCTCATGCAATATATTTTTTATTATGAATATTTAACTGACAGGTATATCAAATTTAGTTTATATAGATCCAGATATTTACATATTTCAATCAATTTAACCATGCTATAATAAACACTAGAATTGAATGATGTATTCTAGCAACTGTATTATCTCAATTGAATTTTGTCAGTCATTTAATCATTCCAAATAATATAAATTTCTATACAATATAAAATATAGTAGGCTACAATTGAGCACACTTTGCTTCCAGAATTGATCCTGATTTTGACACTAGTACTCATTTCTCTTTATTTGTTTAGTTTGTGAAAGCATATATTCTAGGTTCAAATCTGGATGTTTTTTCTTCTAGTAACTCTGATTGTCATCAGTTATCAGACAAATTTATCGTGATTTTCAGTTTCTTGGTCATTAAAAAAATATCACATCTTAGAATGAACAAAAAAATTAAGTTCTCAAACCCATAAAACTATGTAATTTTCCATACAATTACAGGTTATAATTGAAAAACGCTCAAAATTTAAGTTAACGTTTTTCAATTATTGTATATAAACATTGTTTTCTGGATTTATCAAATTATTTAGGTAATCTGTTGTATAGCTATGTCACCAGATAAGTCCCCTGATGAATATATAATCCAATTGAACAAGTTTAAAAATTTAGATTTTTTGTTTATTCTAAGAGGTGGTATTCTTTAAAATATTCAGTGGGTCAAATACTTTACTTACTAATAATAGCCTACTACTTACAGAGTACAGTCTTCAGTCAAACTTGTACCAATCCAAATGGTTAATAATAATAATAATAATAATAATAATAATAATAAACTCTTTATTTTACATGGGTCAGAATTAGGCCCAATACCACGAGTGGTAACGGTCCTGTCTCACACCCAGCCCATGGGGACAAACATATACAATATACAACATATAGACACCCAATTTGGCCATGAAATGAATATGTATGCATGTACGAAAAGTTTTATAGTAGACCTACTTACGCCCAAAGACAAAAATTTCATGTAGCAAAAAGAATTCATCAAATCGATAACTCATTTATCGAAAAAAATAAAACTAGGTCCAAGCCCGATGACCCTTGATTGTGTATTGTACCTGTGTCCTGTATTCAGCTATTAATTTGTCCTTCTTTGCTTAGCTCCATCCTCCAGTAATTAACCAATTTTTACCATTTTCCTGACCACTTGCTTGATACAAGTTTGACTGTACACAGTGCTTCAATCTATCTTACCCTATTCATCACATTCACATAACATGAACAATACAACATGTGGGAATAAAATGCTCGAATAGCCTATGGGCCAAACTTCATTTACCAATCTACCTGACATTGCTTTAAAAATGGAGACTATTTCATTTTTAGTCTTCCTAAAAATGTCACATCTAATAATAAGCAAATTTTAATACATAAATGTGTTATACAAACCCAAAGAGGTGACTGACAAAATACTATCGGTGCTGTCGTCGCCATGTTTACAAAGGGAATGAACCCATACTTCAGACCACAATCGTTTCAATTGGCCATGAAATAAATATGTATGCATGTACGAAAATATTTATAGTAGGCCTACTTACGCCCAAAGGCAAAAATTTCATGTAGCAAAAAAAAAAATCATCAAATCGTTACAATAACTCATTTATCGAAAAAAATAAAACTAGGTCCAAGCCCGATGACCCTTGATTGTGTATTACCCCCATCATATTTTTTCCGCTTTTCCACTTGCTGATTCTATTACGAGCCTTTGACAATCGCCTTTGAGCCTCTGTCTGTCCAAATAGCTATCAGAGGTCAGGAATAAATTCAGCAAGGATTAATTCATATCTACTTAAATAGGTACGGTAATAGTCAATTTGGACCCTAACCAATAAAGTACTGAGAGCCCCCACGACAATTCTGTGACACCCCCTCCCCTTTTCCTTCCCCCACCAGCAGCCCCCCTCTCCTCCCATTTTATGATTCACCACTGTACACTTACGAGCTTTTCATATTCACCTTTAACCTTTGTATGTAATCAATTTATCAGTAATAATAATGACTATTGAACTATTGAATTGTTGAATAACATATACCAGTGATATAACAGTAAAACATGTTATACTATTAGGACTTGAATAACAACTTATTTACAGATTAAGTTAACAAATGACAAAATAATGTAAATCTAACAATATGAAAATAATTTAAACATATTTTAAGTATAAAGAATGTATTATAAAACAGTTTTTACTCCATTATTCTGCAATTGTATAAGTCTATGTACATAATACAAAAGACTAAGATTAACAAAACTTAGCAGGTTTACGTGGGACAAGTATAATAACCAAATATTACACGCGACATAAGAATTTTTGTTAGCAAGATATACTAAGATTCAGATCGTAACATGCATTTATATGTCAACGACAAATTGTAGTCCAAAACTCTCGCATTCCGTTTGTAACCTGTGAAATTACATAAAAGGGAGTATATACTATGAAATTTATGTTTGAATAGAAATAATGTAAACAATCCCATCCTTGAATTAAACCATTAACTACTATAAGTGTAAAGAATGGAAAAAAATAACAAAAACCGGTTTTTACCATAACTTTCCAATTTTGAAAATGACAGGAGATATTAAGGGTGTTTAATATAAAACTAAAAGGATAATATTGTTTAGTTTATTCAAATCGAATGTGACAATCTATGTCTTTCCGAAATTTTCGAAATTATGATGGTACAAAAATGCCCGAAAGTTTAAAAAAAAAACGATTGCATAATTTCTGTGTAGGCCTACTGGATATTTATGTAAAGTCAAATGAATTTGTCATATTATATCTAGTACAATTGAATATGGAAAAACAGACAACCAAGATATTTTTTTAAACCTGAATATATTTTGAATGTCTAAAAGGTTCTATAATATAGGCCGCCTATACTTTGATAATGCAGTGAAATATGTATGTAGGAGTCAAAACAATCCGATAAATTGAATTCGCTTGATACAGTCCTGTATACAGTCAGAGTAATAACAGGAGAATGTAGAAATGAATAATTGTTACAATACGAATCAACAATATATAGGTTAATGTTACCCTTGAGATTTTAATTAATCTATATATCTCTAGATATCATTCTTTCCACAGTGTAATTTCTTGTGGGCCATTGACTTAGGTGATAAAAGTCCGTACTCTAGTCCTGTTAATGCCTCAATGAGACCCAATGGATGTTTTTCCAAAATCTTTCTCCCACTGGTAAATTTTCTCCACAAGATACAGCCATTTTTGGAGCTGTCTTATTGACCACCATGTTCACAAGATTCTATTTCTGACCTCCAGGTTGAAATGTTTAATTTATAAGTAATATAAGATCATCGAAGTGTGATATTATTAATATAACACGCTAGTCAAAGGGTGACTCTTGGGGATATCTTTTTAACCATTTCTAGTATCTGCTCCCTCGTAATATATTCTGACCATATCAATAAATCCGTGCAATTAAAGGATGATGGTCTAGAAATGTCAGTACATACGCTCGTAGATATTTAATTTTTATGATTATCTAAAAATTTGATTTGATTATTATTCTCCAAAAAATATACGGTAATGTGACTTTGTGAGTGCAGATGGTGCTCTACGGATGAAAATTTGAAGTCATCTTGTTTTAAGGACGTGGTGATATGCAGATATCACCAATGACGTCATAATGTCTGAAATATCTCGTATTCATTGATAAATTCATGAAATGCTGAAAGTAGATACAGTCTACAGTAAGATGAACTTATGCTTTATCGGCACCAAATATTGAGGTCAAAATATATTATTGTACATTTATATGTTCTATTGCCAGTTGATTTAAAAAATTTGACATTATTAGATTTTGATATAGCCCTATAAAATATTTGATTATACATGTATATAATGATCAATTGATATGTAGCGTGAAATTTTTCATGTTAAATTATTTAAAACTTACATTGCAAATTGTTGTATCAAAAGAGCTGATTTAAATATGCATAATGACATATTACTAAAATGTATATTCGTACTTAAACAATCCACAGTTATTCTTGCATTTAGATCCTTTTTAAACAAAAAACAAAACTTTCAATGAAGCTTGACATAGTTTACAGAAAAGTGAATGTGTTTTTGCATGCTGTGGAAATAAAAAATAAGGATATAACAGAAAGTATTATGATAATTTCTGCCAAATCAGATACAAATAATCAGTACCATAATTACAGTGCCAAATACCTATCAGCCATTTGTACTTGATATAATTAACGGTGAATGACTATAGATAAGATTCCCATAGTTTGTGTAGTGTTCAAATGAAATGAGAAAGATATTCTCATAACATCAAAAATATCCAAATGAATTCATGAACCCCTTAGAACATTACGGGAGTCTTTGGCACTTCAATAATTAGATTTCAATCCCGACAGTATAAGTTGCACAACCCCCAACCCAATCACTCCCCCCCCCCCCCCCATACCCCCACACCCCTAATTTCGGGAGACTTTACACCGCCACTGACCATGAGAAACTATATGTTTTTATTACACATGAATAACAAATAGTTTTGCATGACCATAGAGTATAGTCATTACTCTCGTACTTTTTTTCTAACAATAACAATAGTTGTTAATCCTGTGTCAATGCCAGTGCTAAGGTAAATTTCAGAATCTAGGTAGATTTATAAAAAATATGAGGTCATTTTGACATTGTCATACATGTAATTATTTCTGTAATGAATGTATTTAATGAGTTTCATCATACTCGATTGGAAATTGGTGTTCAAGATGATGCATGTATTATATTATATGACAGCATGATTACATTATAACTCAATGTTAGAACATGGTGTTTTACGTTTCAGTGTGATGTTTTATATCTAACAATTCATCGGTCGAAAGTCAACAGAAAATTAAACATTGAACATTTACCTTTTTAGTTTATATCGTTCGAATTCGATTTATCGACAAGTTAGCTATAAGAAAGCGAAGTATTTCATTAATTTTTCCCGCCATAAATACATCAAGCATTTTGATTGGCTAACGACGTGATTTAAATGATTTTATTGGTTGATGTAACCAGACACTACCTTGAACCCAAAAGAGGGGGACGAAATGGTCTTGGCTACCCCCTACCCATTTATTCCCCTCTCCAAAATCCCATAATGTTATTGGAAAAAAGATTTTGTATAGAATATTGAAAATGCTAGTTCCGAAATATCGTCACAATGCACCAAACCAATCCACGCTCTTGCCTTCATCGCTGACAGGGGGAACGGGCTGCGAATGTAAGCTGGAAATTCGTATACATTTTTTATCTGAAATACTTGTTTGAGTACTAGCTATAATAGTATCGTTGCTGTAATGCAAAATTTCTTCATACTTCAAATAGATAGCGTAGAAAGTTTTCGAGATCATTATATACACTTTATTTTCCCGCGTTTAATAATCAGAGGATTTTGATTGGTTTAAAATGTTATTTAAGCGATTTGATTGGTTAGTATGATGTTTCCCATTACATTGTGTTTGACATTTTTATAACGAGACAAGAGTCAATCACAAAAGTCTAGTTCTCGTTTTATTATAAAGTGATTCATTGAGGAAAGATAATAAAGTAAATAAGTTATATAAATATAAACTATAGAATAGAATCATTTACATTGTATAAATATTTAATAGGCATTTTATTTGTACGATTTTTATTGATCTATAGGAAATAAATTGTATTTTTCTCTCAATATCAATATTTGTGTTGCTTAAATCATTGTATTTACGACATATATCAATATATTTAACCAACACTGTGATTTGCAATGTGGTAAACTATCGTGTTCAACTATAGCTACAGAGATCGGGCTTTGTTACCGTATTAAAAATTCTGCACATGAAAGTTATAAATATGTAGGTGCCTGGCACAATGCTAATTTTAACGAGCGTAGTGGTTAGATATTTGTCACCTTACATACACACTTTCAAAAAAAGACCAATCCATGTAGGAATTAAAAATCCAAATCAGCATATTCACAACTCAGATAGCCTATTATATAGTCATTTTTTATCACATTTTCAGTTTCAGTTCCAAACATTTTGTAGTTGTCGTGGCTTTATTTTAAGTAACAGTGCATGTTGGTCTATCAATTATCCAAATTTATGAATTATTTTGCTGCCTAAATCCTAGGTATCAAAATATGAATTATTTTCCAAACAAGAATTCACGCTGATACTATGGAGTTTACTAGTTCAAGCTTCCTGTTACTAGTTTATATTTGAATACGCATATAAAATCATTTTTAGTTTGCAAGAATATTTTAGCAGTCTGGACATCCATATAGTGCCAGGAACTGGCAAGCAGGTTTCCAGTGTTATAAATGAGTTGTTACTACAGAACTATGAATGGTATAATACTAAATGAATAAATGATGAAAAAAATGATATACGTAACTAGATCATATTATAAATTTGTAACTATAGGGTTCGGTATAGACAAAACGTGACGCTTCAATACACTGCTCATGTTTCATTAACGATAGAAAATATTGACATTAGAAGAGAGGAGAGAAAATTTGATGCTTCCAACTTTTACTTTGTCACTTGGATATTGTTGATATGTCCAAATATCTACACGTAGCCTAATATATATGGAGGTATAACGTTGCCAATATTGTCGATTGTGTTGCAATGTTAAAATACCAATGTCGTAATTACAAAATGCATTTGTCAATGCTGCAAAGTACAATTGTCGATGTGTAAAAATGCAAAATGTATAAGTATACTCAACAATCCAATGAAATGCAGATAACAATTTACTCTTTGCATTATGCATTTTGCATTAGGCACTTTTGCATTATACATTCTGCATTAGTCACTTTGTATTACGCACTAGTCACTTTGCATTACGCACTCTGTATTATCAAACCTTGCAGAATAGACTTCTACACAATAGAACATATACCTTATATGGAATGATGACGTATATTCATTTGCATACGTAAAAAACGGCGGAAATGTACGGAAATTACTTAATATGCATGCGCATTGATACAAGTTATTTTTTACGTTTAAAGATGGGTTCTCCTTTAAAGATAAATATCTCTGTATTATTTCAAATTGAGTTATTGCTACCTGTTCAAGGGTACCCATGGTAGTCTGGTTTCTAGGGAGCCTCTCTAGAAAATTTAAAGAATTGACTCCCTGAAACGTCATTTCCTGACGAATTGTTATAGGGTACAAGAAAAAATGTCAGGAATTAGACGTCTGAGGGACCCATATAATATAACCTTGACAGTTTTGAGTACTAGACGCCCGTAAGCGCATTTTCTCCCACCCCCATTCTGATACTTAAATTCAACGGGAAATGTTTATGGGCATGTTATTTTCAAATTTTGAATCTTAAATTCGTTGGGAGATGTCAGGAAATTGAGTATCCAGGCGCCTAATTCTCAAAAAATTTTTTCGGTGATCCCACAACCCACAAGTTCGTCAGGAAATTTTATATTTTGTGAGCGTCTATTTCTTTTTCTAGGCTAAATTCCTCAGACCCTATATATACAAATAATTTTGAACCTTAAATTCGGTTAAAAATGTTAGAATTTAGCGTTTCCATGCGTCCCTATACAAATAAAACTTTAAATGTCAGTTCGATTACTTTCGATGGCGTCTAGTTCTCAACATTGTCTAGGCTAGATCTCTCAGATATTTCAGAAATTTGCATTTCCAGGCGTCTTATTTCTGACAATTTCTTCCCTATACAAATAAACCTTAAATTCGTCAGGGGATAACGTTTCAGAGAGTTTCTTTTTTGATTTTCTAAAAGGGGCTCCAAGACCCCGGAAAATCATATTCTAGACTTCCAATGGGCACCCTTGAAGCAATACAGGTAGCAATAACTCAATAGAGTTTGCACCACTGCAAAGCAAAGTTTTCGAGGAGAGGACGGTTACCTAAACTTCTCTCCTGATTTGACGTTTGCACCCCCCCCCCCCCCCTTTTTTTTAGAAGTACTTAATTCCCAAGACTCCAAATTTGAAACAATACAGAGATATTTATCTTTAAGGGAGAACCCATCTTTAAGTGTCAACAAGAACATGTATCAATGCGCATGCAAATTAATTTCCGTGCATCTCCGCCGTTTTTTACGTATGCAAATGAATATACGTCATCATTCCATATAAGGTATATGTTCTATTGTGTAAAAGTCTATTCTGCAAGGTTTGATAATACAAAGTGCGTAAAGCAAAGTGACTAATGCAGAATGTATAATTCAATAGTGCCTAATGCAAAATACATAATGCAAAGAGTAAATTGTTAGCTGCATTTCATAGGATTGTTGAGTATACTTATACATTCTGCATTTTTACACATCGACAATTGTACTTTGCAGCATTGACAAATGCATTTTGTAATTACGACATTGGTATTTTAGCGTTGCGACACAATCGACAATATTGGCAATGTTATACCTCCATAAATATATCAGTCTGATTGAACTGAAACAACATAATATAAGGTTGCAGCTTGTATTTTTGTGGTCAATAGTAAAGTCACATATTTATAATTCTTTGAATACGATTCCGGTGGAGTAAACTCACAATCAGAATGCATAGTGTCTCATAATTTTATAAGCTCGATCATTGAGGGGAACATCGGACAAGCAAGAAAATTGGACATAAAGTCTTAAATATCCCTTTTGTTAGAACTTTAACTCGGGTATTAAATAACATTATGGAATCAAAAATATCTGGCACCAGGTTGATCTACAATTATATTAAAGCATTCGGTTAGGAAGTGTGTCTGCTTTGATAATGAGCAAAGTGCAGCTTTGCCATAATAAATTGCGAGATAGAAACCCTTCAAGGAAGAAAAAACAATTCATATTGGAAATATTGCAATGTGTATTTGTCTTATACAGTTCTATATCAATAAACACGGTTAATCAAGGATTAAGTAGAATGTTACGTTGACATTATTGACCTGAAAAATTTCTTACACAATACATGTACTAATGTACTTATAAAAAAAATACGACAAATTGTATTGACAAGCAGAGGAGCAGAACATTTAATTAAAGTAAAGGGAAAAATGTTTAACTATTGTTTTGTTTTTCCATGAATTGTTTAGGTTTGTCAACTAGTTTTAAAGAACATACTTAACCAACAATTAGAAGTATTGTATTCAATAGAAAACTGCAGAATATCGATTTTTAAAATCAATAAATCAATATTTACCCAGTCTTACCGTGACCAATATCTCTTTCTATTTATTTACAATAATTTGTTTTGAAAAAGGTTATTTGAACCAGACCTGCACATCCTTTGTTTCACTATCAATTGATTATTTGAACTCTGTGTGACAGGAAGATGGTATTGTGTTCTGTCAGAATGAAGTTTCCTGGAAAAGAAAAAAAATGCGACACTACAGATTGCGTATAAATGCAATATTCTCCAATCAACTCATCGGTCATTGCAGGAAATTTGGTAAACGAAAAATGATCACATGGAAAAATTGTGTACAATAATGGGGTCACAGATCATATCATTCGTTCATAAACAAACATTCAAAAGATAAATTGGTCTCAGTTATAAATTGGTCTCAAGAAAAATTGGTCACAAGTTGAATTGGTCTCAGTTAAATTGGTCACAGATAAATTGGTCACTAGTTAAATTGGTCACATGGAAAAATTGTTTACAATAATGGGGTCACAGGTCATATCATTTGTTCATAAACAAACATTCAAAAGATAAATAGGTCACAAGGTAAATTGGTCACAAGATAAATTGGTCACTAGGTAAATTGATCATAAGTTAAATTGGCCACAAGATAAATTGGTCACTAGGTAAATTGATCATAAGTTAAATTGGCCACAAGATAAATTGGTCACTAGGTAAATTGATCATAAGTTAAATTGGCCACAAGATAAATTGGTCACAAGATAAATTGGTCACTAGGTAAATTGGTCATAAGTTAAATTGGCCACAAGATAAATTGGTCACAAGATAAATTGGTCATAAGTTAAATTGGTCACAAGATAAATTGGTCACTAGGTAAATTGATCATAAGTTAAATTGGCCACAAGATAAATTGGTCACAAGATAAATTGGTCACTAGGTAAATTGGTCATAAGTTAAATTGGCCACAAGATAAATTGGTCACAAGATAAATTGGTCATAAGTTAAATTGGTCACAAGATAAATTGGTCACTAGGTAAATTGATCATAAGTTAAATTGGCCACAAGATAAATTGGTCACAAGATAAATTGGTCACAAGATAAATTGGTCACTAGGTAAATTGGTCATAAGTTAAATTGGCCACAAGATAAATTGGTCACAAGATAAATTGGTCACAGTTGAATAGGTCACAGTTAAATTGGTCACAAGATAAATTGGTCACTAGGTAAATTGGTCACAGTTGAATTGGTCACAGTTAAATTGGTCACAAGATAAATTGGTCACAGTTGAATTGGTCACAGTTAAATTGGTCACAAGATAAATTGGTCACAAGATAAATTGTTCACAGTTAAATTGGTCACAGTTAAATTAATCATAAGTTAAATTGGCCACAGTTAAATTGGTCACAATACTAGGCTATGTCCTCGATATTAGGTCAGGGCAATATGATAACGGTGACTTGGCCATTTAAAGTAGTACGCACATAGAATTACACGTCAATTCCATTGAAATAAGGAGCTTTAAATGTGTAACAAAATTCTGGTTTCAAAAATTTGAATTGAAATATATAGTAACACATGTACCCTGTGACCATATTATTTACCTTACTAATTAGGCTACCTGTGCCTCAACAGGAATTGACGCCCACGATATTAATCAAATAGTAAAATAAACATTGCTAATGACTGGATATTTTTTCACAATCTTGTCATTAGCGATTAGAGTGTTTTAAAACTGGTATGAATGCTTGGTATTAAATAAAAGAAACCTAAGAGTTACTGAGACTAACGATCCGCAAAACGAAACCTGAAATCCAAAAGGATATTTTGACGAAACATAGGTAACAGTTATGAACTTTTCACATGAGGAATTTCTAGAGGAGTAAGAATACCATGTCTGTTACTAGATAGAATGGACATTAGCAGGCCCGTAGGAAGCAATTTCATATTTCTCATTCTCAAGGGTGGCATAAAAAAATATTTTTGTTATCTTCTTAGGATAATGTCCTGCAAGGCCCCTATTCAATGTGCCTAAGAGAGCGAGGGTCAGAGTTAGCACCTAAATGTCGCTAAAGCATTATATCGAAATGCAGATATTGCATAAATGCCTGGCGTGTAGAATTCAAGTACTCTGTAACAATTCATATTGTTAATTCTTAAATATAGATCATTACAATAATGAATTCTCCTAGTCAGAAAACAGACTTTTGAAGAATTAAAAATGTGAAGTCTATATAATAAATTCAAATCAATATACATTCTAAAGGCTTTTTACTCTCGAGATTTTAACATTATTCATCACATACGTAGATATCTACATGTATATACTAATATAATTTAACATCTAACGTCTATCTAACCAGGCCATTCTTGGAGTTCTAAATAGATTGATACATGTTTTGCTGATGCGGGTTTATGCTTGTCAAAGACCTGAAAGCTGTCGCAGTGCAGATAAGAATGGCTTAAACAAGTTCAAAATATCTCGCCTGCATAGACCTTACCGTTATGAAAGAAAAGATGGAAAAAAAGGGGAGAACCCCTCGGCATTAATCTTGTCCGGACAGCCAATTTTCATTTACAGCAAGTTCGGCTGGAATAATGAGAAAGTCGGACTTTTTCAAGGTCATTAGACTTTAACCGAGATTAAAACCCACGAACACCACTATTTTATTTAACTTATATCATATAGCTCGGTTTGTAGGCCATTAAACATTCCATTCCACTCCCGGAATAATTTATTAGGTTCCTACACTTCCATGTGGTTGCAATTACAGTGTTTGCTGTCAATATGATATCAACACATTAAATAAACTACACAGTCCCATAGCCTATGTAACGACATTTAGTGCTCAGGGTTAGCCTGGGAGCCCGAATAGCGTCATAGACCAAATCTTAGCACCCAATAATCCACCCCCTCCCCCGACTTTTCTGAGGAAGCAATTTCATAGGTGGGAGGGGGGGGGGTGGGGAATTGTGCAGAACTCATTTTCTAAGCGGTGGTGCCAGATTCAAGGCCTAAAATGGAGATATATCAATTTGTGAGACGCATACATCCCACCTAAATATATAGGGCCTAGTCGAAATACAAACTATGGATAGGCCTTTGATTTTGAGATTTGATTGACAACGATATATAAATATACCATTATTTTGGCAATTCGTGAAAATTCGTCCAGATTGTTTGGATTCTTATAACCTTATGAGGGATTTCTTTATATAATCTGGAACAATTTCATATTTATGTCAAAAAATGCCCATCATAGATATGCCTACAGAGACTTATTACTGAATATAGCCAACGTGTTATTTTGTCCGATATTTAGAAACCGGCTTTCTACTATTTCTAGTCATTTGCGCAACTTTGAACTAGACTATCCAATCACATTTATGTATTTGGCTCATTATAATAATCTTACTTAAGTCCTAGAAAATAAATCCCCCAAAGAAATAATCCTCGCTTTTTTGCATCACCATACATTTTATTATTATTTGGCTCATGAGTGATATTTGATATCCCTTTATCGGTTTGTTTTGCCTTTTGATATTCCCTGGGCGATGGCAAGGTTGCGCAAAACAATGCGCAGAGCTGCATTTCTGTATGCAAATACTATGTTGTGAACGCCATCTTGAATTCGATAGGTGAAAGTAGTAGGGTTTATCTGGAAAATATCGTGTTAATCTAGTGCCATCGGAGGCACATTTACACCTGTTTCTCTGTAGAAGAGCCTAAAGATGGCTTCTACAGACGGTAAGCTGTCTACGACGGAAAGGATAGTCAAAAGTAAGTGTGAAATATAGCCATTGAGTTCGATGCCAGACTCGTCCGCCATATTAGCCTAGTTGTCAGCCATTATCATAAGTGTAAACGGGCAGATGGCATCGATGTCAGAATCTTATCTCGTTGTTGAGTGGAATAATGCAAAATTATCTTGTTCCCTAATGTCTACAGGGTCATATTTCACTACATAAATACGCATATTGGCCTTATCTGGTGTAGTAAAGCTAAATAAGCGAACTGTCTACCTGGAATTTTGGATTCCTGACAGTGGCAGGGTGGACTAGTAAGATTCCTGTAAATGGTGCCAATAATAAATTCTATTAGAGAGCCATATATTTTATGTTTCTATAAAAATAAAAGAGTTCATATGCAGGGTTTTACTTCCATTTTAGTGGGTCTATAATAACAATCAACATCTAGATGCAGGCTGTTCTGTAATAAATGAATGCCAGTAGTGGATTGAAATTGAAAACATAGATTGATGGAGCCTTGACTTGGGCTTCCTCTGTTTATATTTATTTTATTGATTACTACCTTAACCTCTCACTGAGACATAATTAGAAAATATTATTGAAAGAGAAATATTGCAGGTGCAATCTAGTAAAGTAAAGGGCATAGTCCTGGACAAGAAGAATATGTGATGCGATCCCCACTGCCACTGGTTTGTCAAATTGGTTGGGTTGGCAACTAGAGAGAGTAGTTATTAATAGTTGTTCTCTCATCTCATTAGTAGTACTACTAAGCCTGAAAACTGTAATATAAGAATTGGCAATTAAATATAAAAAATAATATTTTTTATTGCTTGTCATATGATCTGCAATTGACAATGTTTGTCAAGTTTGTAAGGTTGACAAAATACAAGAATCTGAGATCGAAAACTAACACATTTCCCTCCCAAGAATTTCCTGTGAAAATGACCTATTTTTCTGACTGGAAATTCTTGTCTGACTCATTGTAATCATATTTCTAAGGAATAATTTTACAATGGTTAGTTCATTCAATTGTGAACTCATACCATCTTATCAATACCAAACGTACCGTAGTAGTAGAAAGCTACTAGATTGAAGCTCATATTCAAAAGATTCTGTACCAAGTTCAATTTGTCAGCATTGTGGTTTGACAGTTGGGGGCTATGTTTGCATATTATCCTGACATCAATAAAAAGGTCCTGTAATATAAGTTGTTCACTGTTGTAAATTATGATTATAAAGTTAAATCAGAAATTATTTCCAAATCCACCAACAATATTTATGCATTGGCATTGGCAAGTTTCGAACTTTTCCATAAGTAATAATTTAAAACAAAAAATTTTAATTTTAAAGTAGTACAGGGTATGCAATGTCTTAACACTTCTATATTGATTTGCTTTTCAGGTGTTCCCTTTCCTCCTAGTCATAAGCTTACCATGAGTGAAGTATTTGATGCCAAAGGAAAACCAAGACCTGATGTTTTAAAGCAACATTTTATATTAGAAGGACGAGTTACTGAAGATGTAGGAATTAGATTAATTAATGAAGGAGCTGCTATATTACGTCAAGAAAAGACAATGATTGAAATAGAAGCACCTGTCACAGGTAGGTTTTTGTTGGTTGCTAAACATGCATTTTTCTTCTACTGGGGTATTACTTTCTTTAATTAAAAATCATGACGATTTATGAAATATTTTACTTTTAAGTACCGGTATTTAAAAGAGGTGTTTTTCCAATTTGTGTTCAGACTTCTTATTTGCACAATTCTGACTTTCTTTAAAACTCACTGACCATATCAGCCAAGATACTACCATGCCTATTTGTTTGTAGCACTGTATCGTCTGCCTGTCAGTCTCTCTAATTCAAAAGAAACTTTAACAGCTGAAGCTTCTGTCACTATTGCGTTATATGGTCCAGTTATTCTTGAACAAAAACTCAGCCTTGCTGTTTGTAGTTACACTATAAAAGGAATAGTTTTAGTGGAATTGCAAGAGCAGATGACTGACTGAAAAATTGAATTGTGAAAATCAATGCTAATACATTGCTAATGAATTGAGTTCTTGATGTGGACTAGGCACTAACTTTCTTTTTTCTGTTGTATTCTGAATTAAGTTGGTGAATCATTTCAAAATATCACCTTAAACTCATGGGAATTTCTAGATATAGGTGTCACATTTTAGCACAGTCTACGATTTGATCATGGCTGACTTGATTGTTTCAGTAACGTGTGAAAGAGTATAGCAACTGGAAGAGTCTCAAAGGAATTATTTATATCTTTCCAAAAAGATATAAAAAAAATTGTTTCTGAAATATGTGAATATGATATCAAATGTTGCTCTTTGTTTCAGTATGCGGGGATATACACGGTCAGTTTTATGATCTAATGAAATTATTCGAAGTGGGTGGCCCACCCTCAACAACTCGCTACCTCTTCCTAGGAGACTATGTAGATAGGGGTTACTTTAGCATAGAGGTTAGTATATTAATTTTATAAATGCTCTCAGATAACTTACATATTTTAACTAATAAAATGTTCTTCTGAAGACAGCTGTAAATAGTGCTGTGTAGTCGAATATGTCCTTAAAAAGGGGGACATTTTTTATGTTCAGAAAATGGCTCTAAAGGGAAGGGTTTGTGTCATTGTGACGTCAAATATTTGTTTGCAATTGAAAGTATTTTAGTAAGCTGGTACAAATCTTAAATTATGCTAAAAAATTGCTGATGGTAGGTGGTTAATAAGCATAATGTAAGTGATTCTGTAAAATAGGAAATTACATTATTGTTCAATCTGAAAGTATAACTCTACTTGTTTGTGTTATGCTAATAGAAAATCTTTTAGTACTGGTTTGTCGTAGTGTTAATTCAACAGCTTCATTTATTATTAATTTTCAATTTCTTTTCAGTGTGTATTATACTTATGGGCTTTGAAAATATTGTATCCTAACACATTTTTTCTATTACGTGGAAATCATGAATGTAGGCATTTAACAGAATATTTCACATTTAAACAAGAATGTAAGTAACGTGGTTGTTTTTAAATCTGGACAATATATAACACTGTATAGTTTATGTCATAATGACCTCTAATATAACAACTTGCTATGGCACTTAATATGTTATTGTGCAATAAGTTCTATATTATACTGTTTTTTTTTCTCAAGTTGACCTTTCTTTGAATTAAAATAACGGTGATATTGGTTTGTTAATATTCACCATTATTTGTGAGGTGAAAATTTTTGATATTAATATTTGTAATCTGAATTATGTCATACATCAGCTGACCACATAGTTAATTTGGGCCACAAGTGCACAATTTATTACAAGTATTTTGTATCAGAAGGTAGCACTATGATAGAGATGTCTAATAATTTCAATATTGGAAAACCTGAAATTAATCAGTAATATTATTATGTTTTCTAGGTAAAATTAAATACACAGAAAGAGTATATGACGCGTGTATGGAAGCCTTTGACTGTCTGCCATTAGCAGCTTTAATGAATCAACAGTTTATCTGTGTTCATGGTGGATTATCACCAGAAATACATACTTTAGAAGATATTAGAAAGGTAACTCATCTTTTTTTTAATACAGGGGCTTTGTTCAAAAATTCCTAAAGCTTTAGTGTATCAGTCATCTGATTTGAGAAATATCAATAGATAGATGTATATTTCTTAAATAATTTCTCCAGTTTTAGAGAAAGATGCTCCTGGTATTGTTATTGTTTAGTATCAATTTTGGGGTTTGTCTAAAGATTAACCTAAACTTATATCAATAGGGAGTATTTTAATGTTCAGATCTTGAGTATATGAACTGAAAGTTTTATAATACATGGTCTTATTGTATCATATTGAATAAGCTTTAAACTTATTTCTTATGTTAACAAAATGTTAAGTATTACACAATTTAATGCAAAATTAGGCATTTATATATATTGTAATAGAAGCAGTAATACTTTTTAATCAGTGTTTTTTTTGAATGAAAATAATTAATTTTTGAATATAATTTCTAGTTGTGCATAACGGTAAATATTTTGATTTTGTTAAAATTCAAATTATTGTTACCTAAGTTACGTTATTAAATGACACTTCATGATGGGTTTTCTTATTTTCAAGCATCATTCAATTAATTTGTTTCTCTGATGAATTATACATGTTTTCTAAATTTTATAATGTTTTTTTATCAACAAAAAAAATGGCGGTGTTTGGACGTGGAAGGCAAAAATAAGCATATGAATATAAGAGTGACCTGCTGATCCCAAAATTAGAAACTGTTTTTGATTGCTTGACCATATTTCATATATTATTGCATATATCCTCAGAATCTCTGTATGATTAACTAATTACAAGGTATTTAGATACTTGTGCTGAGACAATTTGCTATTTTTAATGATCTTGAGAAACCTCTGCTTTCAATTTATATAAATACGGTATAAGTATTAGTAATATTTGAGAATGAAAATCAGGAAACCCATCTTAAAAAGTTGTTCAATTTATGGAAAGTTTCAGAGTTATTTTTCTATATTTTTTCCTTTTTTTTCATGTTTTTTTATTCGTTTATACATTATTTTATGATCATTTGTCTGAAAGAAAAAAAAATGTGCTTTCAAATAAGATTCAACACACAATGTTGTGACTGTTGAAACTTCAAGTGATTATTTGTACGTAATGGATTTTTCAGAGCAGATGTTTTCAAGTCTTGATTGTATTTTTCTCAAATTAGATAGACATTAACCCTGGTAGCATGAAACATATGTTAGGTTGTTAAGCTATAAACAATTAGAGGACAAATTGGTTAAATTGGATTTCTACAAATATGATATTCATATAAGCTTATATTTCTGTTAGAAAAAGGCATTCTAAATACTAATGATACTATGATCAAAATTATACTTAAAAAAAAAAAGAAGCATCTATATTTTACAAGGATAACGACTTCATAATGGTTTCATGAGGATGCTTTCTCTCAGCTGGTCCTTGGCCAAACCTCTCTTCATTAGAGAGTTTTGCCTTCTATCGAACAGTAATAAACTGGATCTGTTACATTAAAAATTTACCCATCTATGTTCTTCTCCACCATTTTGGATATTGTCTACATTTATTAATTTTTCCGAACAAGTAGAATGCATTATGAATTTCGTTCCAGCTTCTTGTATTGGAGTTCCTGTTGATTCCATAAGTAACCAGCATTCAGAGCTTGCCAATCAAGGTTGCCATTGTTAAAATATGTGTACATATATAAGTTATGGTTTCAGAATTGAAATCCAAGCTTCTGTTTTGGTACCATATTTATTCTTATTTTAGTGGTGCTCCTAACTTTGTATCTTTGATATGAATCAAGTTCATAAAAACACATCATTTCACGTGAAATGGTTAGCTTATACCAGGGCTATACAAAATTCAAATGTGCCTGCGCACAAGGTTTTTAGTAAACGAATGTGCCTGCAAATGTTAAAATGCAGAGAGGCCCAGAGAGGCAAATTGCATCTTGAAATTTAAACCATGTATATAATTTGAATTAAAATATAGATCTATTTACTAATGTGCCAATTGTCTTGGTGTATGTTTATTCACTTGTTTATATATTATATATCATTTTTTATATTTCATGTAATAATTATTTACTGAGTTTGCCAAATCACAACACCATTTAATGACGTTTCCCCGTTTCCCTTACCTTATACAAGTGCTTACAAGTAGCCGCATAATGTAGACAGACCCACACCAAGGACAATACAATATATATACCTTTTAATTTAATACTCCCAGCAGTGGCTAATCGAAGAGCTCAAACTCCGTCACCGTCAGCCTAACGGTTACCGATGAAAATAAAACCAGGCGTTTCTTATGCATTAATACTTAAAACCGGAAACGATGTCATGCTATTCAAGACTACAACAATTCTTTCGTTTCCGGTTCTAAGAATATACATGAGGAACTTCTGGGCTTTTTTTTTTCAATCGGTGACCGTTATTCCGAACACCCGGCTTCGGGCAGGCAGTAGAAAAATCAAATAGCGTTGTTCTGCGTGTTCAAAGGATTCCGGGACGATCAATTCATAGGAGCACATGTTGCGCGAATTTTTCCTGTTATACAACTAACTAGGCCATTCGAGCTCTCGAGGCGCGAATGTCCTCAAAAGACATAACGAACACATTAATTTTAATCATCGGGTTAGCGGTCCATTGGTTTTAATGATTTTATGCAAATTTAGCATAGGACGGACAAAATATTTGATTTTACAGACAGTGCTAGTGTTGTTATATAATTTTGATATTGTTCAAGGAGTGAAATATTATCATGACCGAAAATTTGTGCCTGCAAAAATTTTCGATTATGAAAAATGTGCCTGCGCACGCCGTGCGCGCGTGCGTGCTTTTGTCGAAGCCTGGCTTATACTCAATCTTGAATCTTCCCTCAGGCTGCAGATGGCTATAGGAGGGACTGAGTATGCTGATAATGACCTTGTATTCCATCACATATTCCCCCTGTCTACACTATGTATACAAGAATCTACTTGTGAGGCCTATAATAACAGTAATAATCAAGTACAGGAAGTGTATGTTCTATCAGACTGACACATTACATGTTATATTGTAGTCGAACTAGGATATTTAATGACTTGATTCACAGATTTGTTTTATGTGTGTCTTGCTAGAGGCTAGATTATCAGTATTCCCTGATGACAACTCCACTCTAATGATCTTAATAGCTACTAGCTCAATGACATTACGCTTTTCACTTGTTCTAGTGCAGTACATCTATTGATTTTTGGAGATAAAAGAATGTGTTTTTCCTATGCTTAGTTTTGATTCAATGACTTTGATTATGGTTATAGAGATTTTTCTGCCTGATTAGGTCAAATCTTATAAAGAAATTCAAACTTACAGCTAATATTGTGAAACGTACTAGAAGTAAGATTGTTAATGGTCTAAGTCATTCATATCTTTCTATACCCAATCTTAACAGTTCTCAGCTTATTTGATTAAGCCAGTCTGTTTATTTTTATGACTCGCTATTCAAAGACATATTTTTTTATGGCATCATAAATATATTTTGACACCAACAATGACACATATTACTTGATAGATATGATATATTTAAAGTATTTGTTTATATTTTATGTTATGTTTTGTTAGTTCAATAATTGCTTATTTATATTGAATTGATAATTGTAGTTCACACATTTTTATGGGTATGGTTATTTAAATTATTTGATTATATTGTTATGGTTATTAGTTATTTTAATTGGACATTTTCAGTAATTTCTCTATATCAATATCAAGCAGTAATTCATACATTAGAAAATTTTCACAATTTAAAGGATGGCATCATTTGGAATGATTGAATAAGTATATTAGAACAAGATTTGTCATTCCAAGCCAGTTTATCAATATGTCTCGTAATAGAGTAAATTAAAAAGTATCAACCCTTTTTTGTGCTAATACTGGAAAGAGAAACTGTTTCAAAGAGTAAGATTGTGTTTGTGTTATGTATGACAGTTTCCTCCAAAGAACATTCAAAATATTCTGTTGAATAAAACCTTAAATTAGTGAAAGTAGACACATCAATACATTATTCAAATAACAAATTTCAGCACTGAATGATTAGTGTTAAGTGTAAATTGAGATGCAGTTGGACTATTTATGCCTTTACTTTGCAGCATCTCAATTCCCAATCATTCTATTGTTAAATAGGATCCTTTGTTATAGTAACATTCTGGAATGCTTGTTATAGTAAGATTTTCAAGAAAACCCTCTGATGTCTGACTGAAAATTGGAATGATAAATATTGATGATATCATTGCTCCTTAAAAGGTTGACAAAAACTCTTTACAATCCCTTTAATATTCTATCTACTGTAAATGTCAGTGAAGGATTACTAGGAAATCAGTTATCTCAGCATATTTCTCTATTGTTATATTGCCAGGTATTAGGTTGATATTGAAAGAGGATTAAAAGTAGATTAGTTTTAATACTTCTATATTTCCTTTCAGTTGGATAGATTTAAAGAGCCACCTGCGTTTGGTCCCATGTGTGATTTATTGTGGTCTGATCCTTTAGAGGATTTTGGTAATGAAAAAACATCTGAACATTTCACACATAATACTGTTAGAGGTTGCTCATATTTCTATAGGTAAGGTTGTTTTAATTTACAAAGATATTTATTGATTTTCTGATGAAATACTCACTTTTTTATTATACACTTTAAAAATATTTGTAGAGATGAAAAAGGTCATGGTGTGAAACATTGATGAATAGAATGTCAATGCCACACTTTTTTTCAACTTTAACCTTTATTCTGAATTCCTCAGAGAATCCTGCTTCATTTAAACATAGAGAAATTATAAGTGATTATTTATGAAGTTAGTGTTATGTTATTAACCAATTGCTTGTATTGTTTTATTTTAGCTATGCAGCATGTTGTGATTTCTTACAACAAAACAACTTGTTGTCTATTATTAGAGCACACGAAGCCCAAGATGCTGGGTAAGTACTCAAATTATGTTTTCAGATTTTATCGCAAAAATAAGGTTTATACAATTTCTAATATATCTTTATGGTACTATTCTTACAGTAACTTTAATGAATTAATTGTGAAAAGAAGATTATAGTGATTCCAATTTCCATTGCGATGTCTGTGGTTCTTGCAATTCCACTAAAACTTGTTTTATGACGTCAATGACAGTGATCTGCATAGATAACAATAGTAGCTTCCGGTAGATCACTGTCAGTACTGCATTAAACGCGTTAGTGTTGGTGGAATTACAAGAACCACAGATGTTGGAATGAAAATTGGAATACATACAAAGTTTAGAAATACTCTTTACAATCCCTTTAATCTTGTGCTGGTTTCATTGAGGTAATGTTGTTATTTCAGGTATCGAATGTATAGGAAAAGTCAAACAACCGGTTTTCCATCTTTAATAACTATATTTTCAGCACCTAATTATCTAGATGTTTATAATAATAAGGGTAAGTAACTAACTTGTCTGGCTGATGTTTTATACTGTAGGGGATAGGCTTGTTCTATGTTCAATTCATGTTTTTTAAGACTATTGGATACGTTTATCAGCAGTTGGATGATTGACATGAGTTCATAACATCCAAAAGTTAATTGTTATGTCATTCTCAATTAATTTTTGTAAAGGGCCAAATGCGTTTTATGAAAAAAAAAAAATAAGGGCCAAGTAGAGCATTTTAGCAGAAGGGGTTTCTCTTGAGAAGCCATTCTCAAGGGCTTCATGGGACGCCATTTGAGAAAGCGTGACATATGATATGATTTTGATAAATTTGCCATCAACTTCAAAGGCTAATAATGATGTTACTTGTTTCAGCTGCCATTCTTAAATACGAAAATAATGTAATGAATATTCGACAGTTTAATTGTTCTCCACATCCGTATTGGTTACCTAATTTCATGGATGTATTTACGTGGTCTCTACCATTTGTAGGAGAAAAAGGTGTGTATAATGTTGTTTGTACTGTTGATGTTTGACATTTCCATCATTTTGTTGGTCCACTGGATCGTAATTTGTTCATTAATCGAGGTGTTGACCAGAATATGAGCAAAAGATACTTTATGGTAAATGTAAATGAAATTCTATGTAAATATATGTAATATTCTACCCTTAACTTTGAATATTCTTATTCCTAAGACATCTTGTAATACTGACACATCAAATCCATTTACAATGCTCAACGGTGAAGGCTAGTTTTAGAAATAGAGATCCATTTTGGTATATGAAAAATGTAAGGAGAATTAAAAACTGTCTTCAATATAACTATGTTATTTTCAGTAACTGAAATGTTAGTTAATATATTAAATATTTGTTCTGATGATGAATTAATGACAGAAGGAGATGAGAATGTTGACGGTAAGTTATTTTTCGTTATTAAAAATACTAATATTATAGTGATTCAGAAATTAAGTAAAATTTGTTCTGCGGTGACCCCACTGTTACAAGATTTACAGAGTTCAAGTAGAAAATAGCTCAAATAGCATGGTGTTTCGTCTGAAAAGTTAAAATTGAAATCTGACCCTATAAATAACTGTTTTAGATAGGAACTAATTTGTGGAGTTTTTAAGGTTTTCTCATTTCCGCACATCTTTTGTACGATTTAAAGCTTAGAATGAACATTTTCCATAGGGCCTAGAAATTCTGACTTATTGTGCAATAAAATATGAAATTAAAATAAAAATCCTGATTTGTAAAATGGGCACCTTAAAAAGGATTAAAGGGTTCTTCTGCCTTTTCCTCTTCACATATAAGAAAGAATTTCTAGGCCTGCCTCTAGATCTCTCTCTATGAGAATTTCAAAATCTGAATAAGAATGATGGCTATATGCTCTGCTTTCTACCTTTTCTGCTGTTCCTGCTATTTTTAGATCCAAAGGATACACAATCTGGTAAGTGGTCTATAACGAATGTTAGCTACCTTCAGTCCTAATTCAGTTAATCATTTGTTGATTGACAAGATTTGAAGAGTTAGAAAGGGAGTTAATCCATCGACTCTACCATGATATCATAGAATGCTCATCTTGTTTTTGTTTGTTTGTTAGATAATGTCCTCGAGTTTTCTGTCCTATTAAAACTTTTCTAATGTGCATGCCCCTACTGACACATGGAAGTAAAGAAATTCTAACCGTCCATGTCTGAATCCATCCTTAAAAGAATGAAGTTATCCTTTGAAGTGGTTTGTTACTTACCTGGAGTTAATTTTACCAATAGAAAACTTTGTCATAAATCCCTATTCTCAATGGTTTTCCTGTATTAAACTGTACCTAGTGTGTTCTGGGTCTATTAAAAAAATATGACAAATGATTTCTCTGAATAATGCTGGATTTAACTTGAAGACATATTCTTCTAGTACTCAATTTGATTCACAATTTGACTATAGACTGTTATATGGCCAGCGATTATTTTAGTTATTGACTTGCAATTTTGTTTAGATGATGCTCTCATTCCGTCTTTATCAAGCAATTATATAAAATAGCAGAGCAAAGATTTGAGAATGATTCATTGAAAAGAAAAAATTTATTTGTCGAATTAAATCCAGCATTGTAACAAGTGTGTGAATAATGATTATAGAAAGAAAAATAACCCTGTGCCAGTGCCTTATATTGAATAGTAACTTGTTGCTGTTCAATCACCCTAATCACTAAAATAGTCGGCAGTTAGAATTAGTACGACTGTACTTTATAACTAAATAAAGACAATGAACATGCTCTTCAAATATTAAACATAGATATATATATACATGTACATAATATATGGGCCCCAAACCTTCTGCGTTTTAACAAAATTTGGAAGTAATATTTTCGATGCAGCTAATTCACATTACATGTATTTAGGACGACAGAAAAAATAATTGAATATTGAAATCTGCTTTTCCTTATAACTAGAAATTGTCTGCACAGTCAAATTTCAGCTATGAATTAACCAATCCAATAAGAGATAAGACTCTTTATTCATTGTCTTTATTTAGTTAAAATTGAAATGAATAAGATTAACTACCTGTTACCTGTGAATGATTGTGTGTAGCAGAAGATCACAACTGACACTGGCTTTGATTTCACTTCTCTTAGGTCTCAGTCATTGACAAGCAGCTTAGTCACAACCACTTAGTTATAAAGTCTACAATCCCTAGTTTAGGAGCATAAACAAGAAATTTAAACTTGTATTATTGTAGAAATGACTTGGAAATGATACTGTTGTTAGTTATTCTCTAGAATCTTTCTCTACTCTCTAATTTGTGTTAATTTGAGTCTTGCTTATGATGTGTTAGTGATTGCCAGCTAGAACAGATGCCAAGATATTGCCAGTGTAGAACATAAGCTAAATTCAGGTCTTGTTGGTCTTATTTAGTACTTCAATTCATTTCAATAATGTAATATATGGAAGACTTATGAAAAGAAATATTACTTAAGTAATGGTTGCTGAACTATTTTTTCCTTGCTAGTTAAGAATACTGGTCTGACTGGTCTTATATTTATTTATATAGCTCTGCAAGCCCATGGCTTTATTTATAGACCAGCTTGCTTGTCATCATTCAGTTTATTTTCATTTATTAGAAGCTGCTGATATTTAGACTATTATATTTATTTGGGTTTTAAGAATGCATTTAATTTGTAGAATGGTAGAACTAGAAATTCAAGCTGATATGGTCATGGTTGATATTGATATACTTGTATCATGCTTGTACATACATGCATCAACTGGATGTAAAGTTTACTATACTAAACTGGCATTTCAGTTAGCAAAACATAACAGTTCTGCCTACTTGTGACAAAGTGAATAGTGTCAAATATTGGTTTGCAAATAGCTTTTAACATGGAAATAGCAATCTATCATGAAAGTTAAATTTACTTGAGTTATATGTTATATTATTTTTGAAGACAATTAACAAATTATTACGTAACAAAACTTTAAAAAAACAAATTTGTCATTGTCATATTTTGTTGAATATGATTCTGTTCACAGAATCTTTTGTATCACCATTAAACATTATCTAATAAAAGTTTCTATTTTATCTTACAGTAGCAGCAGTGGAAGCAAGAAAAGATGTTATCAGAAACAAAATTCGAGCCATTGGCAAGATGGCTAGAGTGTTCACAGTTCTACGGTAAGATGTTTCTCTCTGTTATATTTTCTGTCTTACATTTTTTGAACAAATAAATCTATGAAGAGATTCATGAAATGAGTAAATATTGAATGCTATTGGGTTATTCAACATCATATTTTTTTGGAATAGCATGCTTGACACCAGAGACTCTTCCAAACAATACAAGTAATATCAGATTTAAACTGGCCATTAATACACTTGTATCACATTTTGATTCTATGACATTTATTATAGAGAGGAGAGTGAAAGTGTTCTACAATTAAAGGGATTAACACCAAATGGTTTACTGCCACTAGGAGCATTATCTGGTGGTAAAGAAACTTTAAGTACTGGTGAGTATTTAGTAATGTATTAAGATTAGGTAACAGACTTGCATCAACGTAAATATGCAGTAGAAAAAATTCATGAAACCTTGAAGAGATTATTATTTATCTATTATCCTATATTGTGATACCATATGTATCATATCATATACCATATAGTTACTAACTATTTTCCATATAGCTGTTATTATAACTCATTTGTTGTTCATAAATTTATGATTCCTCTTTTCCATAATAGTCACAAACTATTTCTCCTTCATTGCAGCTTTGAGTGGATTTGATCCAACGCACAAAATTAGTGGATTTGAAGAAGCCAAGTGTTTGGATAAAATGAATGAACGTATGCCACCACGAAAAGAGAACCTGAATACAAACAACAAAGATAAAGCATAATAAAACAACCATATTAAATAATGTCTGGATATCAAGGACAACTTGTGAAGTCCTGATCGATCAGTCACTTGTGCGCCACAGGAAGCTGGCTTCCTTGCTTATTGACACTATTGATAAATGTAGATTTTTTTTCTTAAATTATTTACCTTTTTGATCTCGCCAAGGTGTAATTTATTTTTCTTATTTAAAATTTTATTTGAGAATCTAAATTGTTAAAAGTTAAGTTATTTGTTTTTCTCTTTTTTGTTATTTTTGTGCTAAAAATGTCCTTCCAGACTTTGTGATAAGGAATGTTTCTCTACCCTTTATCTAGTCATCCTATCAGGGGACATAACTCCTTTATATATTTATTAGGAGGGGCAGCTTTCTGGGCAACAGTGACTGGATGAATATCAAGAAGAAGGACGGGGTCAGATGTGGAGTCATGTGGCAAGATGTTCTGGTGCCAAATAACCAGTGTTACCAAATCTACCTGTTTCCTTGACCTATTTCTTAAATCCTGAAATTAATGACTGGATGTTGCTTAGATGGTTTCCTACCTAAATGTAAGGATTACACTATAATAAATGTAAGATGTGGTTTATCATCGTTGTTAAATCCCCTACTGTGATGGTATCAACTCAAAAAACGTGTTTTTTTTTTTCTTTCTCTAGTGTTAAAAAAATTCATGAGTGACAAATTCATGTGAACCCTCTTAAATACGCCTGAATACGAACATAAAATCTGGCATTGCTCAGCTGTGAAATAAAAACTATGGAGAACCTACTACATTGTTCGGATTTACTTTTCTTAGTGGTTTGTTCATCTATAGACAAGAGAGCAAATTGTTTCTGCTGTTCTGTTTCAAATTTTACTTTTATTCCTTGTTAATTCTAGTTCCTTCAGCTTGTTTCATATTGATAATTCTGTATTATAAAATTTATGGTGGTGTTTTTTTTTTTAAGAAATTTCCTACCTTTTCTGTGTATTGTAAGAAATTTGAAGTGTTTATTTCCATTGTGTTTATATTGCACAAGCATTACTAGCACATATTTCCAACATTTCCACTCTTCATCTTCTAAATTAAGAGAAAAACACAAAAAAAAAAGTTTCGATTGAAGTTTTTAGAGAATTGAACAAATTCATGCTTGAGCTACTATCTCCATTAACATCAAGAAAACAACATGAGCTGCTATTATATTTCCATTAATACCCAGGACATGCACTCTTTGGTATGTGGTAGTACAACCCTACTTGCACATTGTAATGATAAAGCTATTGATAAGATGACATGATAATTATACAAATGGGTGAGACTAAAATCCAAATGAAATCTATAATATATATAAAAGATAATATATTACTATAAGATCTGAAAATTAAGCATTCATTTCTATAAAAACTCCAGTTGTGATATAGTTGTTTATTTCCATTTAGTGCTACCTGATTATTTCCTTTCAAGTCCTTTGAACAAAGAACCTGTTCAGACGATATACCTATATGATATATATTATAAATACTATAAATATATATATATGAATGTATGAATGAACTGAGCAATTATATAAACTTTTATCTATTTTGTATGAGTGATGAAATAACTGCTATTATCCTATTGAAGCTGCCATTGTTTATGGCATCGTTAGAGATCTGTTTTATCCTAGATATCTGTATGGATTGAAGGGTTATTCTTTGTTTAATTTGACTGTTCTTCCCTGAGATGGCAGTTATTGAAAATATCCCAACTGCTATATCAGGTTTTTCATGTATGTTTGTTGTATTTTACTGGAGCGTTTTTTCCAGTGTTCTATATGTATGTTATTAAATCCCATTCCCATTTTAAACCTTGATATTTTCCTATGAGATCACATTTATATCCCCTTGTTTGCTCATTATCTGTCAAAGCTAATGGAAATTACTCCATTTCTAAAGTTTTTATACCTTCTCCAGCTTGTTGCATTCACAATAAAGCTTTTTGTATTTTTCATCAGTAGATGTTAGAATTGAATTTTACATTTTTCTTAGAACTGTAATATCACATAATTTCATTGAAATTGACACTTTGCATATTTTGAAATATCCAACAAATTACTCACTAGTATTTTTTTCCCTTATTTTCTTTTTTTTTAATATTTGAATGTAGTTGTTGAGCATAGTTAAATATTGAGAGTAGGTATTCTGTTTTTATTTTTTTCATTCCCTATCTCCCCCACTTTTCAGGTTAAATGTTGACTCTTTTAAGCTTATTTTTTGTGTCTTTTACTTATTGAATTATTAATCTTAAATGTATTTGATTTGCAAAAAGTTCATTATGGTCAGCTTGTCAACCAAATTCTTCAAATAGAGGTTAATAAAGACTTGTTACGGTGACAAGAATACATTGTCAAAATGTTGGATTCTCCTTGTTTTCTATCTGGCAAGTAGTTTCTCTAAAGACCAATTATCAAGTGTACATGAAGATTAAAATTTTGATAAACATAAAGTGATTGCTTAGCTAATGGACTTTTTGCTATCACATACATTTATTGACTTTGTTTACTCAAAAAGCGTCACAAATATGAAAATTGTACTGTGATTTTTATCTGGTTAAGTTTTATCATTTGTCAAACTTAAAACAATTACTTCAAGATATGATCAACAGAAATCTCTTATTGGAAGTGAAAACTTACATGATGTATACTGATTTAAGGTGCAAAATTGAGTGAAATTTTATGAAAATGACTTTGAATATGAGGAAAAAAGAAATGGGATTTAAGAAAATATGTGTTAAAAAAAAAAGGAGGGAAATTTATTTATATTTATGTACAAAGTGTTATATGACATGGAGGCCAACAGAGGAATACAAAATGGCGTTTATTCTGACACAAGACAATTTATATTAATTCATTTGGCATAACTATATTCAACTTGAATATTACTCAAAAGAAATTTTGTTTTTGATCAAATATTTGTCTCCACTTTTAAATGAAAACTATTTTTCTATTGTATTAAATGGCCAATTCTGGGTAAAAAAATCTGCCGAATTCAAGATCGCAAAATATTTGACAATTAGACAACTCTAACTTCATGAACAAATTTTTGTTTATTTATTTGCAGAATTTTCAACTTTTCTTATTTTGTTTACTTTGTCAGTTGTCTAAAACATTGTTGTAAATCATGCATGTATTCATAATTGTACAATTTGTGTTAAAAATTAAATTTTAAAAAAGCCAAGAAAAATTTAATTAAAAGTTTTAATTATGTTGTTATTTTTTATTAAATTGATTTTATTTTGAAATCACTGTGGTGCAGGGAAGTTGGTTCTTCCATTAACATAATAATAAATGCAGATCAAAGAGGCTGAGGGTCCTCCCATCAAATTTTAAGAATAAGACTCCCAGAAACCAAAATTTCTCACATTTCATGGTGATATCGATAGTATGTACTGTCTGAGGGAGTCTCAAAAATTTTGAGACTGGATTCTGAAACAACGCAATTTCCTGACATTTTTCTCATGTGATAATTATTTGTATAGGGCCTTGGTCTTTACTAGGGGTACTAGTACCCTGTGAGGATACCAGCGAACACCACAAGGGGTACCTGAGAAGCCTCTTAGACAATTTTAAAAGGTAGTGTCATATACTATAGGGTATAGATGAGAATCTCCAATTGAATATTTTGAAAATAATACTCTAGGAAAAACAAATTCCTAACATGAAATTGGTGTATTTGCAAAAAGCAGAGAATTGGCCATAGAGATGTGGACGTATTGTCGGCACCCCTGTCCGTACATTTGCTTGTAAACGCTCTAAAAACTAGACTTTTTTTTGATGAAATCAAATCAATGTATACATATTCTTAAAACGAAGATATAGTTCGAATTTGGGCTATTTTCGACCGTTAGAAGCAGAGTTATTTCCCTTGCCCCAAATATATGGAATATTGATATATGCCATTACTATTAGTTTTCAACCGATTTTGATGAAACTTAAAATGGAGGGTTTTAGACCTAAATCAATGTTGTATTGTATAAATTGTATGTGTATCGGGGACACTGATAGCATCATTTTGCGCCATTCCAATTTCCATTCCGACGTCTGTGGTTCTTGCAATTCCACTAAAACTCACGCGTTTTATGACGTCACTGACAGTGATCTGCATAGACATCGGAAGTTAGATCACTGTCAATGACGTCATAAAACGCGCTAGTTTTAGTGAACCACAGAAACCACAGACGTCAGAATGGAAATGGCACAAATAAATGCTCTCTCCCCAAACCATCTGTCTAAATAGATATCAGAGGCAAGATTCGGCGGACTAGAGCCGGGTTTGGAATTCTATATATTATTTCCCAATTTAAAATGTTAAACCAATCGATTTAATGAAAATGAAATATTTTTTACTGCTTTGTTTAGTTTCAGGTTTACACCCTCTTCGAGCAAAATATGTCATAATATAAATATTTGCCTTGGGTGTGTTTGATTGATGTAACCATAGAAGATGCAACTTGGTTATTCAGTTGGTCTTTTTCTACCACTCGCATCAACTTTGTCACTAGACGTTAGCGTTCCAGACAACCTCTAATACTATTAAGAGATCGTCATAAATCACAGTTCAGCCAATCATAATCAATCTTCTAACAAGAGTTGTCTTGGAAAAATTGCCGTTTATTTACTATGGTAGAGTTATTATTGAATAACAAGTAGGCCTATGTGAAGCTGCCACATCCTGAAATAGTCTTAGCACTTTTATTGTTTTGAAGAATTAAAGATAGGCCTATGTATGTCATTTTGGCCTACATATTATTTGAGAATATAAATGTATTCAAAGTTAAAAGACTAATCAGACAACCAGGCAATGTGAAATTATTTTATTTATATATTAATCGTGACATGCAGATAAAATTCAATACGTGCATTGATTAAGATATTTGTTTAAAAGGTGCATTGTGGTTGATGTTACTATTTTTAGCACATTACTCAATGTAAAGAAAGGTAGCCTGATACCTGTTTGATAATTAGTCACAAGGTTCCGCGTGTGGAAGGAACAACCAACAATTTTATTCTTAATAAGAGATAAATTCAAAATATATATTCGTTAATAATCTATTTAACATGGCGGCTGAATCAATTATGATTATCAAGCTTATAACATTGTTTTGTGTAGTGACAACTGGAGTGTGTCATTTTCATATGGTAGTGGTAAAAGATGACACTCAAGAGCTATCAACAGAGGAAAAAAGATTCAAACGAGATGCTGATCCACAAAACCAGATACCAACTATTACAGATTTTCACGTTTCATCCAATGTCAACGCCAGATTTGCGACAGTTGTAATACAGAGCCGCTTGGTGAACTCCAATCCAATTAGTTTACAGGCTACATTCCGTGTACAATTACCAGAAAGGGCCTTTATAGAAAAGTTTAGTATGGTTGTAAACAATTCTGTTTATGAGGCGAAAATCTTTCCCAAAGAAGAGGCTCAGAAGAAGTTTGATGAAGCTAAAGATAAAGGTCAATCCGCAGGTCAAGTAAAAACTGTTGAAAAGGATGCGTTTCGTGGAATGGATTATTTTGTTATTGATACTAACGTGGCTGCAGGGGTAGAGGCAGTATTTTATCTGACTTATCAAGAACTTTTAGAACGTCGATTGGGATTATATAAACAACGTATTGTTGTACAACCAGGACAAGTTGTGAAAAACCTGACAGTTAAAGCAGTCTTTAATGAAAATCAAGGATTCGACAAGTTTTACTATACTTTACCAAACTCTACGACAGAGATGACATCTTCTTCTGATGTGGTGACTCTTACTTCTTCATCTAATAAAATGGAACTGGTGTATACACCGACAGAATTGCAGCAATCGGCGTCCTCGTCATCTACAGGTTTGGATGGAGAATTTGTAATAAGTTATGATGTACAGCACCAAAAAGATGGAGGATTGGTTATAGTGGGAGATGAATATTTTGTTCATTATGTATCTCCAACAGGGATTGAAACTATGAATAAGAATATATTATTCCTTGTTGACGCAAGTAGTTCAATGTACGATTCCAAGATAATGCAAGCTCGAATCGCAATGCGCAGTATTCTGGATAGACTTAATCCTAATGACTTCTTCAATATCTTTACATTTGGTTCAAAGACCATAGCCTGGGAAGAATTCCCAATTATAGCCAATTCAAGCACTATTGTTCGCGCAAAGGAGTTTGTAAAAGATTATTTTGTAGGTCAGGGTGAATCAAACATAAATGATGCACTGTTACATTCTATTAAATCATTAAAGAAACAATCAGAACAGAGTCGCCGTGCTCAAGTTATAGTTCTTCTAACTGATGGAAAGCCATACGCTGGTGTTACAGACACGAAAACCATCAGGAAAAACGTCAACGAAGAAAATAAATTGTTTGCCTCCTTATACTGCCTTGGAATTGGTACCGATCTCGACTTTGACTTCTTGAAGAACTTAGCTTACGAAAACGGGGGCTTCGCACGAAGAATTTACGATAAAAATGATGCTGCTGATCAAATCGAACATTTTTATCAGGAGATCAAAGACCCTGTGCTCCAGAATGTTGTGATCAGCTATGATAGTGATACAGTAGATTTAGACTCCACCACCAAGAGTTTTTTTTACCAGTATTTTGAAGGATCTGAAATTGTGATTGCTGGTAAAACCAAGACAGCTGACGTTCTACCACCTGAGAAACTGTCTGTACTTGGTTTATCTAGGAACGGACCGATTGACTTACCAGTCAAGCTGAACCAAGTAATTGTAAGTAATGATGAGAAGGGTTTCACCGAGAAATTGTGGGCGTACATAAAGATCAAGGAATTACTAGAAGAATATAATGTTTATGGAAACGACACAATCAAAAGTTTGGCTCTAAAGATGTCTTTAGAATATAATTTTGTCACCCCTTTGACATCATTAATGTGGCTTCAGGAAGGCGAGTATAAGTCTAATTCAAAATCATTTCGGATTAAAGAAAATACATATACAAATCCAGGATCTAATTCAAGCTCTGGTTTAACAGTAAATCATCTACTGTACATTGGTTTTTATGTGTTGTTTGGTGCCTTATTACGGAACGTTAATTCTTGTTAACTTTGGAAGGTTTTGGGTCAAAAACATAATATTACCAAATGATGTAGACCACAAAACTATGATATTATGCATGTTAATAATCTTAATGCGATGATAGTGCACCTTTTTAAGGATTTTCTTTTTTTTACAAAATATAGGCCTCTGCGAAATGTTTTACTGTGGCTTTTTGTGCGGTTCTGTCGTTTGCAAAGACAATCCATACGACATAGTTTTTTGTGTCTTTTATTTTTGTTCTTTTGCCTTTTTGGTATTGTGTAAAGTTATATATGTTTGAAAAGCTATTTTATGCAGGATTTTACTTTATATGAGCCCCTGAGAGCAATAGAGAGTCTAACTAAAATCATGTGTTGAAAGGAAATGGTGTTATTGTCTTCAAGACGTTCTATTTCTAAATATGTGCAGATGGCACAAAAGTAAAATAATAAACTTTCGAGGGTAATAAGACAATGTTCTATTGCTCTCAGTTGAAATATAAATGTATAATGCATATGTACGTTTTGTCAGTTTCTCAGGCTGAATTATGGTAACTTAGACAATTTTCGAATTTTTAATATAAAAACAACATCAATATAACAGACCTCAACAAGTAGAAATGTAATATGGCAAAACAAATATGCATTTTTTCCATTAATGTTTTATTGACACGTTCCGAAGTCCTTTCTCAAAATTAATATAAAGTTGTTATCATTTCAATTGTAAATAAATATCTCAAAGTATTATAAAAAAAACAAATCTGAAACTCTCATCATAAATCTACCAAGATAGGGCCTATATTTATTTTAATACTCTTTGCAAAAACGAAAAACACTATCTTGAGAAGTTAAAGTGAATTATTATAACTATAATTTGTATATGATATGTATCTGTAGTATTTGTTGAATCTGTGCCCGCTCCTCCCAGTCTAATTAAAATCAGACCCTAATTTAAAAAAACGAACGAACGAAATTAGGGTCTGATTTTAATTAGACTGCCGCTCCTCCATACCTCTCCACCCAATATGATATTCTGATTCAACTAGCACAGTATCTCGGTGTTTGTTAACTTTGATGCACATTGTTGATTGTCATGTAACTTAATATGCTATATCGATATACATGTATGTATTTATTTGAACGTGACTGTAAATTAATGCTGATTGCAATAAATCTAATCAAATTGTCCCGGTTGTGCATATAAAAAAACTTATCTATAAGCCATGCAAATCGAGAGGAACAGTTGTCAAACTTGACATAATTATATTCGTCCAGGAGAGGGTCCAAAATACGGAATTTACTGACCGTGGGTCCGACCCCAGAGAAGAGTTGTGGAGATTCCCACCATGAGAACATTTTGCAAAAATAATGTTTTCGTTTTCTTTCAGGTCACATGATTATTTGAGAGTCAGGACCCCCTAGGACCATGCCTTTGGACACGAGGATGAAAAATCAAGTTATTCAGTGACGACACTCCATCTCTATGCATTTGAAAATGGAATTAGAAAAAGAGTAAGCAGTTTATAATTACCATTGTGTTGGAGGTCTTGAATAAATTCCACTACTAAAGAATAGAGAAATAAGTCAGCAAGCCCAAGGAGCATCAATGGGAATACCAAATACTTGTTGATTTTAAATCACTGTGACTCAGGGAAGTGGGTTCTTCCATTCGTCCTACATAGTAACCAGTACATCCCAGTTCCTTTAAATTGCCTTTCAGCTGAAGCTTTGTATTAAAGGCTTAAAGCGATACTACCATAGTAGCTCACTTTTCTACTTCAATAGGGCTATCATTATCATGGTTAATCTATATAGGCCTAAACTACGAGACCCATTATGATAAGCCCCTTTTTTAGTCTTATCACTGGAAGTCGACGAATACCACCCAGATAGGTTTCCGGTATGCATTTTATTATTCTTTGCAATCAGAGTCATAATAATTAATAGGTCATTAAAATTTGGCCTATGTGCAACGTATGACGTCCTGTCTTGTTTCGGGTCGTGAAAACTTGACCACGTGACAAAAAAGCGTAATCAGAAATAAAACCAGTCATGGCGGCAATCGTAGCCTAAATGTCGGCCATTGTCGTTACGCCACCGTATAGATACGAATGTCTTGACGGAACTTAAAGAGACAAGAGAAAAATAAACACCAGTTTGCTTTAAGTTTAATATATTGATCGGAGTGATCGTAGTAAATATTGCATATTATGTTATTCAAATTTCCCATTTACACTAGGTCAGTGATATCAATGCAGGTAGGTATAAGTCAAGTTTGCGTCTTGAAATTATATTCATTAAGTCGCACAATGTCATGTACCGGTTTGGATATATCTCAACGACTAAATGCTAAACCAGCCGATAAAATGGAATATACTGGACAGGAATCAGCAATATTTTTACTGCTTTGTTGAGTTTTAAGGTTTTTTTTCTTCAAGAAAGACAATGACACCTCGATACACCTTTGTTCGTGCACAATTTGACGTAATATCATCTTTTGCCTCGGGCGTGTTTGATTGTTGATAGGCTGTATTGATTGATCACTCGTATCAACTTCGAAAAAAGATCCTCGTGTATTATAAAACGATCGCCTCATTGAATAAATTATAGTTCGACCAATCAATATCAATCTTCTTCTTTTGCGTTAAATTTAGCCCATCAAAATCAATCTGCGAACAAGGGTTGTCTGCCAGTGCCCATTTACCGGGCAAGATGGAAACCTATATGGCATGTTATAATGTTAGCTTCGAAGATTGAAGAAGGTTGAGCCGAATGTTGATTGATGTTACTTGGTTATCCAGTTGGTATTTTTTTCCTACAGCATTAATTATATCGAGTAAAATTGTGTCTGGATAGTATATAGCTACTAGTGTGTATAACTTTTCAATAGCCTTTGTAGTGTAGGTCTAACTGTACGGAAGATTATGTCATTTTGGCCTACATATTATTTGAGAATATTGATATAAGGAATAACTTATCTGGTATCCAGGCGATGTAAGAGTCATTGGACTTATTAATTGTGACCATTAGGATATAATTCAATACGCGCAATCCGGTTGAAATGTTACTATTTTTAGCATATTACTAAGTGTAAAGATAGCCTGTGAGAATTCATTTGATAATTAGTCCTAATGATCAAAGTGTTGAAGGAACAGCCAAGGGCAATCTTCTTCTTAAAAAGACATTAGTTCAAAATATATATTCGTTAATAATCTATTTAAAATGGCGGCTGCATCTACTATGATTATCAAGCTTATAACATTGTTTTGTGTAGTGACAACTGTAGTGTGTCATTTTCATATGGTAGTGGTAAAAGATGACACTCAAGAGCTATCAACAGATGAAAAAAGATTCAAACGAGATGCTGATCCACAAAACCAGATACCAACTATTACGGATTTTCACGTTTCATCCAATGTCAACGCCAGATTTGCGACAGTTGTAATACAGAGCCGCTTGGTGAACTCCAATCCAATTAGTTTACAGGCTACATTCCGTGTACAATTACCAGAAACGGCCTTTATTGCTAACTTTAGTATGGTTGTAAACGATTCAGTTTATGTGGCGAAAATCTTTCCTAAAGAAGAGGCTCAGAAGAAGTTTGATGAAGCTAAAGCGAAAAATCAATCCGCAGGACAAGTAAGAACTGTTCAAACCGAAACGTTTCGTGGAATGGATGTTTTTGCGATTGACACAAACGTGGCTGCAGGGGTAGAGGCAGTATTTTATCTGACTTATCAAGAACTTTTAGAACGTCGATTGGGATTATACAAACAACGTATTGTTGTACAACCAGGACAAGTTGTGAAAAACCTGACAGTTAAAGCAGTCTTTAATGAAAATCAAGGATTCGACAAGTTTTACTATACTTTACCAGACTCTACGACAGAGATGACATCTTCTTCTGATGTGGTGACTCTTACCGCTTCTCTTAATAAAAGAACACTGGTGTATACACCGACAGAATTGCAGCAATCGGCGTCCTCGTCATCTACAGGTTTGGATGGAGAATTTGTAATAAGTTATGATGTACAGCACCAACAAGATGGAGGATTGGTGATCGTGGAAGATGAATATTTTGTTCATTATGTGTCTCCAACAGGAATTGAAACTATGGATAAGAATATATTATTCGTTATTGACGTTAGTGGATCAATGAGCGGTTTCAAGATAGTTCAAGCTCGAAACACAATGCTCAGTATTCTGGATAGACTTAATCCTAATGACTTCTTCAATATCTTAACATTTGATTCAGAGATCAAAAGCTGGGAAGAAGTTCCAGTTGGTGTCAGTTCAGACTCTATTATCCGTGCAAAGGAGTTTATAAAAGATTATGTTAAAAGTAGGGGTTCAACAAACATAAATGATGCACTGTTATATGCTATTAGATCATTAAAGAAACTTTCAGAACAGAGTCGACGTGCTCAAGTTATAGTTTTCCTCACTGATGGACGTGCATCAACCGGTGTTACAAACACGAAAACCATAAGGAAAAACGTCTACAAAGAAAATTATGGATTAGCTTCCATATACTGCCTTGGATTTGGTTTCGATCTCGACTTTGCCTTCTTGAAGAACTTAGCTTACGAAAATGGGGGGTTTGCACGACGAATTTACGAAGAAAATGATGCTGCTGAACAAATAGAATATTTTTATCAGGAGGTCAAAGATCCTTTGCTCCAGAATGTTGCGGTCAGCTATGATAGTGCTACAGTAGATTTGGACTCCACCACCAAGAGTTCTTTTTACCAGTATTTTGAAGGATCTGAAATTGTGATAGCTGGTAAAACCAAGACAGCTGACGTTCTACCACCTGAGAAACTGTCTGTACTTGGTTTATCTAGGAACGGAGAGATTGACTTACCAATCGAGCAGAACCAAGTAATTGTCTGGTCTAGACCGTCTAATAATGAGAAGGGTTTCACCGAGAAATTGTGGGCGTACATAAAGATCAAGGAATTACTAGAAGAATATAATGTTAATGAGAACGACACAGTCAAAAGTTTGGCTCTAAATATGTCTTTAGAATATAATTTTGTCACCCCATTAACATCATTTGTGTTGGCTCAAGAAGACGAGTATAAGTCGGACACAAATTCATTTCGGCCTAAAGTGAAAGTATTGTCAAATGACCTATTTGCAAATCTAGGGATTAATTCTTGCACTGGTTTAAGAGTTAATGATCCGTTGTCCATTTTGCTTCTATTTCTTGTTTGGTGCCTTATTTCGAAACGTTAATTCGTGTCAACTTCCGAAGGTTTTTGGTCAAAAATTTAAGATAAGCTAACCAAGATGTTGACCACAAAACTGCAATACGTATAGAGTTACTTTTACGATGATAAGACTGACAATAAACATGTTATCGAGCAAATTAAACAGTAGTTCTGCAACTGGGTGGATGTGTGTGACGTGTTGTGTTGTGCATAATGATATCCCGGTGTTATATTTTATGTATTTTAAGACACAATAATGGAATTTTGTTTAACCCTTTGCATATATAGATTTATGAAAAATTTCGACGGTGAAATAATACAAATAAGCAGTATTATATTTACTACTTTTCTTGTATAATTTTAGTATATAACTTTTTTTCATATAATGTGGATATAGACGCTTTTTTAAATACTCATATAAACCCTAAAACCATAAACTATTTTTTACTTAAAAGTGATAAAGAAAATCCGGCATTCGGCTCATATTCTTTGTATAGGCCTAACTGTATTGGAAAAAAAACTGTTCAAGTGCCTTTTTGGTAGGCTATACTGTAGACTATAATTTCGATAGGCTATAAATTTATTACTCAGGATTTTACTTTTATATTTATGTATATTATCCACGTTTTGTCTGATAATCGGGTGTCAGATGAGATCTATTTAAGTTACTTAGACAACTTATTATGCATTTTTGTATTGATGTTTATTGACGCGTTTCGGAGTCCCATCTCAAATTTTAAAGTTGTTATTATTTTAATCATCCCCGGTTGTACATACATTTACTGTAACTTATATATATGTAATAGCATTTTAAAGGCCAAACCATATTAAATGAATGTTTTTTTATGTGTTTGTCTGTAGATATAGGGCTATACAGTGGCGTTTCCAAGAATTAAGGCTGGCCCGGACTTGGCCCCCCACTTTGAAATTTACGTATACTGTAATGTTAAATACAAATGGTATGTGCTGGTAGCCCCCCATGACAATTATTTGGACCCAACGTGGCCCCTCCACCTAAGAATTCCTAGAAACGCTACTGCTATAGCTCTTATTTGTAGTACCAGAGTCTCTAAGTCAGTTGGTTCATTCTCCATCCATGGTTGAATAGGAGATAAAGGTGTAATATCAGTCCCAGTAAGTCAAGGGTTAACATATATTATTATGACATGCAATTATACATTTGCATATTATCAGTTCAAATATATTTTATCGATGAATGTTTCTTTGAACAAAAAACGTCCTCATAAGCCCATAAAGGTGCAGAAAAGCAGGACGTAAATCTCAATTGCAATTCATTTCATTTGAATAAAAAGAGACTATAATAGGCCTATATGACCCTGTTTACATAGATAAGATAAACAAGATAAGATATGTAGGCTATTCACGATTAATCCGAAACTCATAGCCTTAAATAGCTTAGCTATAAAGACCTGCTGACTGACAACGAAAGGGGAACTCGTCAAGAGAGAGCCACTTCGGACTAAGTCACACTGTGTTCAGATAATAAGTATGAAATGTACCTCCTTTTACATTTCTACTCTAGCTGTCTCACAGGTGAACACATTCAGTATACATATACATTACATAGTATTCATTTTATTATAACTGCCCCATTTAAACCCATAATGTGCTGTAAAATCCTTGTTTGAGTTTGCCTGCACTTTATACTTTCTAATAAATGCCTTGAAAACCCCGTAATGCCTGAATGCTTGAAGTGAAATCAAACTTTATTTGCTCAGTTTTTCAATCAGGTTATATTATATCTATATTTTGGACGAGTTGTAACTCACTCTGTTCCTCGTCGCCCGGCTCGCCCCTACAATAACTCAGTCATTTAAACTCAGAATACTTAGAAAAAGTTACTTCCCTTAAAATAAAATTGATTTTAAAAATGTCACCTTTTATCTCCTTAATTTTGTGTATTGCTCTTCATGGACAATGGAACGACATGTACACTATCTACCAGTCCTTGTCCATCGATCTTCAAATCAAAATTTTATTTAATCTCAAGTATGTTTTCTTCAGAATAGGATACCACAAGGATTAAAATGTCTGAATCGTCTGTGTTTCTGGTAGATGTCTTTGCTGAGAATCCATTTACAGGAAACCCTGCTTTTGTTTGTCTGTTACCATGGAATCTTGTAAGTTTTTAGTGTGAATGTAGAAATAGATATACTTGTAGTGTAAATCGACTGTAGCAGTCCAGAGTTGCATGTTTTTAGTTTCAAGGGTATTGAAAATGAATATGGGCATGGGCATATATTCGCTGAATTGTCAGAATTAGAGAATCAACTCAATGTGTGGGGTCGGGGAAGAATAATAGCAAGAAATAAGATTAAGACAACTGTATTTTCAGATAATTCAGGATACATAAACAATCAGGCTTTCAACATTTTTTCTATTGTCTCTATTATCAAGTCTCAATTTCTTTTTTGCAAGTCCTATTAGATAAGAACATCAAGTCCATCAGATTAAACACGTCTAATATTAGAATATGGAATTTTATACAGTCCAATTTGCGTTAAAGGATCACTAACACTCCCCCCTATTGGCCTGAAATCGGGTCAATATAGTTTATAAAAGTTCCATACACATTATCTAACTTAAAAGTCTTTCTTCAACTCTGATATCCACTGTTTTCTTAATTTCTCTCCAGCAGTAGCAGCGAGACGTTTTGGTCGTTGATTAGATGTAACAGGTTCTGGAGGTTCAACAGGTTCTTGAGGTTGTAGAGGTTCAACAGGTTCTGGAGGTACAACAGGTTCTGGAGGTTCAACAGGTTCTGGAGGTGTATCAGATTCAATATCTAGTGGTAAATTAATTTCCAAAGGATACAATAGCTTCAGTGGACGTTGTAGCAGAGAAGGATTTCGATTCTTATTGCAAATTCTAACAATCGCTCCACGCACCTTGTCGTCAGCTCCAGATACCAATTCCATTACTCTTCCTAGTTTCCAAAAACTTCGAGGATGATCTGCATCGTGGACAAGTACCATGTCGCCCTCAGAAATAATCTTGTGCTTATTAGGTGTCTTTCCACGGCTATCTTTATGAGAGTTTCTTAATTCTATCAAGTATTCTTTTCGCCATCTGTTCCAAAAATGGTCCATTACCAGTTTGATGTGTTTCATTCGTTTCGTGAGAGTTTCTTTCGTAGAAGTAAAGTCTATTTCATCAGGAGGGTTTCTGTCTGGTAAACTAGCTATCCGATGACCACATATCAAATGGGAAGGCGTAAGATATGGGTCTTGAATTCAGCATCATTTCAACTTCCAGTATTGCAGTTAGAAGTTCGTCGTAGCTTAATCTGGCTTGTCCTAAGGTTTTCTTCAATGCATCTTTGATGGATCTTACCAGTCTCTCGAAGAATCCACCCCACCAAGGTGCCTTGGGTAGATTGTAAATCCATCTCGTGTTTTGTTCAACAAAATAATCTTTGACAACAGTATTATTCATAACTTGAAGAATTTCTTTAGCAGCTGGTTTAAAGGTACTTGCGTTGTCTGTGACGATAGTTGAAGGTACTGATCTTCGTGCGCAGAATCTTCGGAAGCTTCTGAGAAAGGCGTCAGGTGTTAGATTTGGTACTAATTCAAGATGTATTGCTCTAGTGACGCAGCAGGTAAAAAGACAAATCCACACCTTGGGATTGTCACCAGTTGTAGATTTGGTATATAGCGGTCCAAGATAATCTAATCCAATACTGCTGAAAGCTGGCGATTCGGTTACTCTAAATTCTGGTAGAGGAGGTGCATCAGGATAACTATAAGGCTTCGCAGCAAATCTTCTACATGTAGTGCAGGAGAAGATCAATTGTCTAACAAATTGTCGACCACGGATAATCCAATAATTAGATCGTACTTCAGTCAGGGTATCCTTAACTCCACCATGTTGGACTCTTCTGTGACAAGATCGGGTAATAAGTGTTGTGAACCAATGAGATTTATCAAGAATAATCGGGTGCTTGGACGAAAATGCGAGATGAGAGTTCTGTAGGCGTCCACCACATCTTAGTATTCCAGCTTCATCTTCAAACAGCTCGAGTTGATGACATAGTCTATTATAATCTTCTCTGGAATTCAAATTTTTCTGAACTTCTTTAATCCATAAAGTTTCAGCATTAGAAATATCAAAAGGTGTCAATTCTTTAGTTACACGTTGAGGATCCTTAGACTTCAGTAGCTCAATAAATTTCAAAATGTAGGCCGTTATTCGTAGAAGTCTATTTTTGTCGCTAAATTCTGTGCAATCTATTAGAGAACCAATTCGAGGATCGTTCTTCTCGACGATGAGATTGACTGTATTTGCTTCTATTTGACGTCGTTGACCCACTTTCATCTCGTTTAGACATTCATCTTCTAAATCAAGGGAGTTATCGGTTATCAAAGGCTCAGTTTCTTCAAGTGGGTGTGTTAACCAAGTAGGTCCATTCCACCAGAGTGATGTAGATGCTAATTCATTGGGATCAATATGTCTAGTTAGAATATCGGCAGGGTTTTCTGGACCAGGACAATGTCTCCAACAATTCTCACAATCAGGAATCAGTGTTCGTATCTCGTCTACTCTGTTTTGTACAAACTGCTTCCATTCTTTGGCGGGTTGTGTTATCCAGTATAAGGCTACTTTGGAGTCAGAATAACAAACCGGATTCAGGAGAGTCATGACAGGTTCAAGGGCTAATTTGATTGATGTCAAAAGTCGAGATAATACCAGTGCGGATAACAATTCAAGGCGAGGGATAGTTTGTTTGTTGATAGGAGATACTCTGGTTTTCGATGCAATAAACTTCGTGAAGATACCATTTTCAGTTTCTATTTTCAGATACACTACAGCTCCATATGCTACTAAAGAGGCATCACAGAAGCCAATCAATTGGTAGGCGACAACGGCTTGGTCAGAAAGGTAACATCTTGGTAGGTGAATAGGTTTCATGCCTTCTAATTCCTGAACTAAGGTGGTCCATTTGTGTAAGCAATCTCCATCTAAAGGTGTATCCCAATCTTGTTGATCTTTACATAGTTCCTGGAACAATAGCTTGAATTGAACTATAATTGGTGAAATAAATCCTAAAGGATCGTAGAACTTGGAGGCTATACTTATAACGCTTCTCTTAGTTGGCTCAATTGATTTTGCTTCTTGAAATATATCAGTCAGATCAAATATGAATTCATCAAGGTTGTAATCCCATCTTATTCCAAGGATTTTCTGTTCAGTAGATGCTAGTATATCTGTCATTTGTAATCCGAGTGAAGTTCTTGTAAAGGTTTCGTCTTCTTCGATAACGAGGTTTGGATAGTCAGTTTTTGTATATTCGTTCGATATTTCTTCATTTTGGGTTATTCGTTCAAATAAATCCTTCGAATTAGTCAAGAACTTTCTAAGGTTGAATCCAGCTTCTGACAGTCTCATTTTAGATTTTACATAAAATTGATAAGCTTCTTCAGGGGTATCTGCTCCCGATGTAACATCATCAACGTAGATTGATTTAAGAAAATGATTCACGAACTCTTCGTCATCTTCTTCATACTTTTCCATATGGTGTTTAATAGTGGCATTTAACAAAAAAGGACTTGAGGTAACACCAAATACAGCTCGGGTGAATCTTAGGGTTATTATATTCTGCTGCTCGATGTTGTCTACCCAAAGAAACCTCAAAACATCAGTGTCTTCATTGGCGATACGCACCATGAGAAAAGCCTTTTCTATGTCACCAGTAAGGGCGATTCTGTAGCTTCTAAATCGTATGATGATGTCCATTATCTTTTGCGAAAGTATTGGTCCTGCATGTATACAATCATTTAAAGAGGGCCCGCTCGATCGTGCAGAAGCATCATAAACGATTCTCAGCTTGGTGGTAGATTTTTCCCTTCTTACAACGGCATGGTGAGGGATATAGTGGATATTTCCATTCGGAGGATCAGCTTTCTTATCTGTCTCAACTATTTCAACGATTCCTCTCTTCATTTGGTCCTTGATAACGTTGTCATACTCCTTAAGAATTTCAGGTTCTCGTTGAAGGCGCTTTAGAAGATTTCTTAGTCGTTTTAGGCTTAAGTCATAATTATCCGGCAAAAGGGGGTGCGTAGATTTCCATGGCAGACTCGCTTCATAATGATTACCATTGTACTTTATCTTCTCAAGGAATTCCTCATAGACAGACTTGGAAGTTATTCCAATGGATTCTAGGTCCCAAAACTGTGCAAGTTTCGAGGTAAGGCTTTCTTCTGTTTTAGTAATTTGTGACGAACATTTTAAGACATGCGTCGTAATAAGGTTGTTACTTGTTTTATGAGTATTCATTCCTGTTCCCATGGTTGGTCCAGAGAGTACCCATCCTACTTTGGTATGAATTGCAACAGGTCCTTCCTCCCCCCGTTCCGTTCTACCAGTTACAAGGTTCCAGTATTGGTCAGATCCAATAAGAATATCAATGGGGAGACAGTCTCCACCGAAGGTGTAATCCGCTAACCAAAGTCGAGATAAATGAGGATAGATTCGATGTGTCTGAGCAACATTTTGGTTTTCAAGGTCATCACATATATGTGGTACTACATAAGCTGTTATCTTCATTTCTGTGGCATCTTCAATTTTCACGCAGAATTCGACAACATCAACAATTTGTATTATTTCTTCAGATGTTCCAAACGTCTTGACTTTGATGGTTTGTCTTCCGATTACTGGTAGATGAAGAGTTTTCGAACTTCTTTCGGTTATATACGTACGTTGGCTACCATTATCAAATATCATCCTAGCAAACATTCCATTTTGGGGCTGGCCATGTCTGTAGATGAAGGTTCTTGCGGTCTGGAGTAGAACTGGACAGGATGATGATGTTGAGTACATGGTAAGAGAGGAATCATTCGAGCTTGTAGTCTGGGGTGTAGATTTACTTCCATCCTGTTGAGTCTGTGGATTAGGAGTTTGATTGTATGAGTATCTTGCTGGGTTGCTCTGTTGTCGTTGTGGTTGTGGTAATCTACTTTTGTCGCTTGAATTCGCAGGGCAGATACTGACATGATGACGATTTTCGCATTGTGTACATCTCATATTGGTAGGACAATCTCTAGATCTGTGGCCCTTGCGAAGGCAAATGTAGCATCTTCCAAATTTCCGTAAAATGTCTTTCCTTGCATCGACGTTACTAATTGTTTTGCAGCTTGCTGAGGGGTGACTATTTCTACAGTAGGTGCAGGTTGGTCCTTGAGTCGATTCCTGTGTGTAGAGAGCTGTTGCAGTTGCAGGTCCTTTGTTATAGTAAGAGTGTTTCTTGTTCTGATTAAAGGTTTGGGGCTGCTGACTTGATCGAGTTGAAGTTGATCTGGCGCGTTCTCGGGCCTCTAATTCATCACGAAAGACTTCAAGTAGTTGATCTAATTTCCACTGATCTTCCTTTGTTTCACGACTTACAACAAGCCTCATTTCATGTGGTAATTTATTCATAAGAACTGAAGAAAGAAGACTTCCATAAGTTTCAGATGTGACTCCAAGGGCTTTCAAACCTCTTACGTTCGATTCCACTGCGTCATAAAGTTGTCTAAGGCCTCGTGTGTTGTGATTAGATGTCACTGGTTCTATGTTCAATAGGGTTTCCATATGGTTGGAGATGATATTTTGCTTATTTCCAAATCTGTGCTGTAAAATAGATATAGCTTCTTCGTAGTTGGCTGCGGTAAGAGATAACCCTGATATGGCGTCTGCAGCAGTTTTTTCCAAGAGTGAAAGAAGATAATTAAATTTGTCTATTGGTGTCAGGCTGTCATTATCATGAATAGAAGATTGGAAAGAGTCCCAAAAGGTTTGCCATTTGGAATATTCACCATCAAATTTCTTCAATTCCAATTTTGGTAGTTTAATATAAGGTCTAGAGGTTCTTGTCTGGTGGTTTGATGTAGTAAATTGAGAATTCGTGGCAGGTCCTGTAGCATTTTGTGCCGGTTGCAAAGTTTCAGGTTCAGGTGTAGCAGGGGCTTGAGAAAGTGGAAGGCTATTTGTGTCAGGGAACTCTTCATTTGACACATTTTCATCTGGCTTTATTTTCTTCGAAAAGTTTGATTCGATGCGACGTGTAGTCAGTTTAATTATTTCAGAGAATTCATCGCAAAGTTCTATTTCTTCGATAATATCATCTTCTTGGATCGAATTCAAAATCTCCTTATTCAATGCAGTCAAAATTTCTGATTTTTCGTGCAAGCTCTCTTTAATGTGGCTCAAAATGTCATAGACCTCATCAAAATTTTCATCCGTCAAACTATTCAAATTATCATTCGCTTTTCCTACCAATTTCTTGACAGCCGCTCTATGTCCATCTCGTATCTTCAATTTTCTATTAATTCCGGGAGGCATTGTGTTTTATTCAATCAATGTAGGCTCAAATTTGGTTTGTTTACATTCAGGGTCTAGTCGAAAAAATGGCGGCATAAACTTCTTTGATCTTCGGTCAGGAAAAGATTCATTCAAATTAGGCGTTATTTCTTACTTGAAAATCCAGCTGTCTGTGGTTCAACCATCCGTCTCGTCTTGACCATGTGGGGTCGGGGAAGAATAATAGCAAGAAATAAGATTAAGACAACTGTATTTTCAGATAATTCAGGATACATAAACAATCAGGCTTTCAACATTTTTTCTATTGTCTCTATTATCAAGTCTCAATTTCTTTTTTGCAAGTCCTATTAGATAAGAACATCAAGTCCATCAGATTAAACACGTCTAATATTAGAATATGGAATTTTATACAGTCCAATTTGCGTTAAAGGATCACTAACACAATGCACATTATACTCATCGGGTACACTGCTAGAATCGAGTAGCACTATTCTCGCTTTTATTCTAAGCTGACCAGATTTTATTAACAAACGTGTGATTGTTATAGAATCTGAGCGAGGAACATATGAAGAAAGTATCAGCAGAAGTTGGTTGTACTGCAGCCTTTCTCTCTAGAATCAATCAACAAGATTCGTTTTCATCAGGTATTTCAGTCCGGCTTTTTATCATCCTTTTATTGTCCTGAGATCGCCTGTTACTCTGTACAAGTTTTCAAGACCTAGTGATAGGGAAGACTAGAACAGACTAGAATATAGTTTATCTTTTATATCTGGAATATCCTTTCAGATCTAAAACTTTTGTTTGAAGTTCAGACTTCACGAATTTGTGTCCTGCTGCCAACCACGAGAAAGACTTTGAAATTTTCATTAGATCAGTCGGAAATTTCGAAAATAACCTGACATTCGCTTGACTTTTACATCATTAGCCTGTTACATCAAAATCTGTATTTTCACTTACTTTTCAGCCAGTAGGTTCAAACTTCGATGGTTTACATCAACAACGGAAATCAAACTATGTGGACACGCAACTTTGGGAACTGGTGCTGTTTTAGCCAACTATTTTGGTAAAGTTGTATATTTTTGTTTTAAATATTTGAATTGTTTCACTGATTTACACCCTTGTTGTGCTGAACTCTTCTGGATAAGGATTCTTATTGTGCTAATGAGAGAAGTCTTAAAGTGATTCGTTCACTATTTCGTTCTACCAATCATTCCTTAAGTCAACCTGGAATCTGTTTAGCTAAACTAATCAGTAATGGTGATTACAACTCTCCCTCAAAATCCGGCAGTTCTAATTCTTCTGTTCTTACCTATATTCAAGACACAAATCGACTCTCGAAACTGCTGAACGTTTTCTTTAAGTTATTCAATGTCAGCTCATGTTAAAGGAGTATTTATACATGATGTTACATGGAGATATAGATAAGTAAATATGTATATTTCAGGTAACAAATCCGATGGTATAACATTTGTGACATCAGGAGGTGAGTTGGTGGTAAAGAAGGATGGTAGTAAACTAGCCCTAGAGGTCCCTATTGGTATTACTGAACCCATAGTAAGTATTTAACTAGCCCTAGAGGTCCCTATTGGTATTACTGAACCCATAGTAAGTTCACGAGTATACAATAGTATTTTTATTTAAAAAATAATGTATTTAGGTTGATAAAATGCAATTTCACTATGATTTTTCCAATAACAACATGATGAAAATGTAAATATGGAAGTTTCGATGTGACGAAACTATGCTTTGTGTCACCTGTTCTGGAATGACAGAACAACATACCACAGGAACATGCATTAAAAGTATTTTGTCTTACCACTGTCCACACTGTCCGTAATCTGAAATCCAATACATGTATTATAAGAATCTATTTATCTGATTTTTTCCTGTTTCTGGTTGGTGAAACCTTGTGAATAGCCAATTCCAATTCTGATCAAATACATTTTCTTTTTCACAGGATAAAGACAAGTATTCAAAATTGATTTTGGTAAGTTGTTTCCTGTAGTAAAGGAGTTATTTTATATACAGATTACATAATTCTATGGTACCAAACTTTCACTGTGCACATCACCACAAACCACAGGATACAAGGGTAACTAGTGTGTTGTATATGTACTAGCATGCTACTAATCAACTCCTTTTTCAGTAAGTGATTCAAAATACTTTTTACCTCATGACAACAGTCCCTGTGGATTACATACAGTTTTGCCACTTATTCCAGGCTTTTGGTGATATACCAGCAATAAAAGAAGTAGGATATTGTCAATCGTTAAATTACATGTTGATTGATGTACAACAGACATGGTCAAGGTGGGTGATCTATATTTATCTGTTAAAGATCTCATTCGTGTGTCTAATCACATATTAGCTAATCAAGTACTGAATTATGAAACTCATCATAAACCACCAATAAAACTATGATAATCACTCACCGTGCCACAGTCCCTACTGGTAATTTAGGGAAACTCATCCTATCTAACCATCAATATAACTTTGGTGATAATTACTCACCGTGCCACAGTCCCTACTGGTAATTTAGGGAAACTCATCCTATCTAACCATCAATATAACTTTGGTGATAGTCACCCACCGTGGACTACGGGTATAATTTACCATATCTTCATGTCATTTTGAAAAGTTAAAGTGAAGGTCCTCTTCTGAACAGGCTAGTGGATTTGCTGTTTCACCAATTTGTGTATTGCAGGAAAGAGTTTGAAAGTTGGAGACCAGATATACCGACTATACAAGCTGCTGGTAATGATGGAAAGCTAAAGATAGTCATGATTACAATGAAAGCTGATCATGATACACAGTATCAAGATGCTGATGGTAACAAGTATGATTATGTCTGTAGAGTTTTTGGACCGTGGTTAGGTGCTCCTGAAGACCCTGTTACTGGTAAGGCTTGGTTCTTAACCTGACAATTAATTGCAATGGCAATGGAATTTGGTGTGAATTATATATGTTACTGACGGAGATTTTAAAGTAATATATCTTGGCATCTTTAGATATACTTTGATTTTATTGTAGTAGAGCTAGATCTATTTCCTTTTTTATTTGTAATAATAATGACTACTAGTTGTTCCCATCTTTAATACCACTTGCACCGATCTCCTGAACAACTATTGGCAATGATGGCTCCTAATCTAATCTGTATTTTATTGGTATGTTACTGTTTATTATTTCAGGTTCGGGACATGCGGTACTGGCTAGTTATTGGTCAACTAAGCTTTGTAAAACACAGTTGTATGGTAAATATATGTTTAGCTATGTCTGTCGTTGAAGTATATCTTACAGAATACATGTATACCTACAGTTCCCTGGACGGCGTGGACTCTTTCTCCGGACTGATCTATACTCTTTTGCATACATCCAGTGTTATGTAATAATATTGTGTCGTGAAGTCCTCTTGTGCATTTTTAAATATAATTTCTAAATATGTATTTACAGCTAGGCAGTGTTCACCAAGAGGTGGGAATGTCAACATATTGGTTAAAGGAGAAAGAGTGGAACTTAAAGGATCTGTAACGAAAGTCTTACAAGGTGTAATGAATTTATAACATGGGAAATAACTCTTTCTAGACTTGTGAGAAAATTGTCTTTCTGGTTCTTATAGAGATATGATTTTCTTCAAGCCCCTTAATCTATAGGTATCTATATACATGTATTAATATTTTTTACATAAGAGATATACATTTGGAATAAATTATATTGCTTATGTTTTGTGTTGTATCTCCTGCTGAAGACAACAACTATGCCAATAGTCATTCGGGGTATAAAGATCTCTACAAGGTCCAAACCTCAGGTTGCAAAAAACTATGTAAAAATATCTCATGTACTGATGCTCAAGGATAAAACCCATATCATTAAAGGTGATCCCATCCAATAATCTTACACCAATTGGTGATCAAGTCCTAAGGATGACCCATACCGATAGCCTTAAATGATTGGTAAACCATATCAATTGTCCTAAAAATGATCAATATGAATAGTCCTAAAGGTGATCCAGACCAATTATCCTAAAGATGATCCATACTAATAGTCCTCAAGGTGATCCAGACCAACAGTTTTATAGGTGATCAATACCAATGGTCCTAAAGGTTATCCAGACCAATAGTTATATAGGTGATCCATACAATGGTCCCAAAGGTTATCCATACCAATAGTTCTGAAAATGATCCATACCAATAGTCCTAAAGATGATCCATACCAATTATCCTAAAGATGATCCATATTAATTGTCCTAAACATGATCCATATAAATTGTCCTAAAGATGATCCATACCAATAGTCCTAAAAATGATCCATACCAATAGTCCTAAAGATGATCCATATTAATTGTCCTAAAGATGATCCATACCAAAAGTCCTGTAGGTAATTAATACCAATTGTCCTAAAGGTGATCCATACCAATAGTCCTTAAGGTGATCCATACCAATTGTCCTATAAGTGATCCATACCAATCATCCTAAAGATGATCCATACCAATTATCCTAAACAATCCATACCAATAGTCCTAAAGGTGATCCAGACCAATTGTCCTAAAGATGATCCATACCAAAAGTCCTGTAGGTGATCAATACCAATAGTCCTAAAGGTGATCCATACCAATGGTACCAAAGATGATCCATACCAATAGTCCTAAAGATGATCCATACCAATTGTCCTAAACAATCCATACCAATAGTCCTAAAGGTGATCCAGACCAATTGTCCTAAAGATGATCCATACCAATAGTTCTAAAAATGATCCATACCAATTATCCTAAATTTGACCCATACCAATAGTCCTAAAGGTGATCCATACCAATTGTCCTTTAAGTGATCCATACCAATTATCCTAAATATGATCCATACCAATAGTCCTAAAGGTGATCCATACCAATAGTTCTAAAAATGATCCATACCAATAGTCCTAAAGATGATCCATATTAATTGTCCTAAAGATGATCCATACCAAAAGTCCTGTAGGTGATCAATACCAATAGTCCTAAAGGTGATCCATACCAATTGTCCTTTAAGTGATCCATACCAATTATCCTAAATATGATCCATACCAATAGTCCTTAAGGTGATCCATACCAATTGTCCTATAAGTGATCCATACCAATCATCCTAAAGATGATCAATACCAATAGTCCTATAAAGGTGATCCATACCAATTATCCTAAAGATGATCCATATTAATTGTCCTAAAAATGATCCATATTAATTGTCCTAAAGATGATCCATACCAAAAGTCCTGTAGGTGATCAATACCAATTGTCCTAAAGGTGATCCATACCAATAGTCCTTAAGGTGATCCATACCAATTGTCCTATAAGTGATCCATACCAATCATCCTAAAGATGATCCATACCAATAGTCAAAAGGTGATCCATACCAATTATCCTAAAGATGGTCCATATCAAATGTCCTACAGGTGATCCATATTAATTGTCCTAAACATGGTCCATACCAATTGCCCTAAAGATTATCCATATCAAATGTCCTACAGGTGATCCATACCAATAGTCTTAAGGTGATCATTATCTACATTCTTTATGGTGGTTCATACAAATAGTCCTAAAGGTGATCCATACCCAATAATCCCAAACGTGATCCATATCAATAGTTCTGATTTCTGAAGGTAATTTTTGGCAATAGTTATTATTCGTAATTGAGCGTTCACAGTCAGTCTTTATGTGTCACTGCAATTTTTTAAAACGTCTGTAGTCCATTTAAAAAATCGGGTTTATGTGATATTGTATATTTTTATGCTGAAAATTATACGTGTATAGTACAATTGATATGAATGATATGTGACCTTGATGACCTCAATCAATCATCCAATGACAAGTCGTCTTTCTTATTGTCCCATGAAAACAGCGCAGTGATTGGTCGATAATTACAGGTAGTACAGGTAGCTATATTCTACTTGTCAAATCTTTACCAACAGGCCCACCCGTCCCCTCCCAAAACCTATCTGAATTTTGAGCGGAGGTTTGAAGTTTTCCATAACCAAGTTATAACAAGTGTAAAGTTTGAATAGTGTTAGAGGGAATTATCAAAGGAATTCTGTGATATACTCTAAGGATATAAAGAAATTATTAAAATTGATTGATTTTTGGTAACCAACACTATCAATATTCTATGACAGGTAAGATTTCAACTTGGCCTTCTCGTTTTATTTTACAGTTGACTTCATTCATTGCTTCACTGCTCAATATTTTATACCATTAACAGTGAAATACCAATTATAGAGTGGTCATGTGGATTAAGAAGATCTATGCTGAAATAGTTGGGGTCTTTTGAAATAAAAAGCTTAAAATTAAAATAGAATCTATGGACTTGGATATGTTTGAGGCTTTCAGTGCTGATTTTCTGTGTGACCACTCGCTTTGTTCTGGTCATTTTTGTCCCTTAATTGAATTCCTTCTTCAGAATTGAAATGGGATTGCATTGAACTTCTTACTAGATTTAAACATGAAAACATATAAGTTTAGTAAACGATTGTGAAATCTTTGTATAAGATTGCTTAATGTGCATCTGGCTTGCTAGCATCTTTCAAAGTATTTATTCCCTAATCATTTTGTTTTGTCTGATGAGGGTTCCAGACTTTCAAAAATATAACCTTGAATATAAAAGTATAAATTTAAAATCATCCAAATTTAAAAAGTTATGTTGATCCACTATTATGCTACTTACATATCAAATACTACCATCAATAGAACTAAATTGCTTATTTCAATGCATCTTGTTCTTAGATAAACCTCATGGTATTTGTCATTTACCAATTTATTTCACAGTAAGAGTAAGTTATTCTGGCTTGGATCCACTCTTTTGTTTTTACAATCTTAATAGTTATGTGCAAGATTGTTTTGTCCTGGTCTTTTTTTTTTTTTGACCATTTATTACACGGTCAATCATCATGTGCCTTACGATAAACCGAGGTCCTGTGTGCTATTGGCTGTGCACGTTAAAGATCCCATGACAGTTGGAAATTGAAAATAAGAGCAGGCTAATGTCGCTGTCCTTGCAAAATTTCCCTCATTGCACACTGCATGGCGTTTGCCCGTCCGATATTAGCCCATATAGGTGCAGAAAAGCTGGACGTAAAACTCTATTCATAAAATAAATAAATAAATCACGAGCCTACCAGTCATTGATTGTATTGATAACTTTATTACCTAATATCTGAAATATGATCTCAGATATATTTAAAGTTTAAATGGTGAAGATAATACATGATTTATTACCATATAGATATAATATTTCAAAAAAAATATGGGAATATGATATCACTATCTTACATACCGGTATTGGATAAAAGCTATAAGCCAAAAGGTTTTTAATTATCACAAAATTTATAAAATCTCTCTCTGATTTATTACCATATAGATATAATATTTCAAATAATATTGGGCCAATATTGGAATATATCACTATCTTACATATAGGATATAAACTATAAGCTGGAAAGTTTTTAAAAATCTCTTAAATATATAAACGATAATCATGATATTCATAACGCATTACTGAAAAGTCCATTGTCAAAATATTTGAATTGACATTAAAATTTTCCCATGAAATGCTGAATCTGTAAAATGTGATACTATAATATATTTAATGATATAAACAATATAAGCTATGTTGACTCTCCAAGTTGATAAACGCAGTTGTCAAGAGCTATGAGGTGTTAAGGAAGAGTGAGTAAGTAATTACTGTGGGTGAAATAACTAACAACATGAGAAACAATCTAATATGATCAATAGTATAATTGTTGATATTGTCTGTAACATCTGTTATTCAGGTATGATATTTAATACATTATACTGATCATAAATTCATCATTTTATAATTATTATATTTCAAATTATTTCTGATATACAGGCCTTAACAAGGTCAGTAGAAATGTTTATGAAATAAAAAATGAATTAAAATATAACATACATTCTATGACAGTCTAATTTTGTGTTCCATATAGGGATTAATCAAGACTGACCATACTTTGCAGTGTGCAATGAGAGAAATATACATGGACAGTGACATTAGTCTACTTTTTTTCAATTTCTAACTATCAAGAGATCTTTTTGACTTAAAGGGATTGTAAAGAGATTTTCTAAACTTTGTATGTGTATTTGGGACACTGATAGCATCAATTTGCGTCATTCCAATTTCTGTGGTTCATGCAATTCTACTAAAACTAACACGTTTTATGACGTCACTGACAGTGATTTACCAAAGCTACTATTGATATCTATGGAGATCACTGTCAGTGACTTCATAAAACATGTACGTTTTAGTTTTTGTTTGTGTTATTGTTCAATTGGAATAAATGTAATAAAATATTTTTTTCCTTATCATAAAATCATTCTGTTACAGTTCAATAACTTCCCTGACCTTGGCAAGCTAAACATCAATCAGAGCCTTTAAATTGGACACAATTCTTAACTTTGCTGAATCTCACCAGTCTGGATTTCGATGATTGTTTGTGTCACAGCCGTCAGCTTTAGTAAAAATAGCTACAAAATTTACATGTACCACCTTTAGAAGGACATATTGGAAGTATCAGCTAAGAAATCATATTTTTGCAATTTAAAAGTTCAGAAATTTTTTCAACAACAAGAGTACTGTGATTTAAAGCAGAATTAGTGATGGGTGTGTGACTATTTAAATGTAAAAATATAACAGATGGAAATGTTTCTATTTCTACTGTGCTACCAATTAGTTTAATTGTTAATTATCCATTATTCCAACCAGTCAAACATGTCTTACAACTTTACATTGTCTTTTACAAGTCTAATGAATGGGTTGAACCATGTTTTCTTTCTGTGAAAAGTGAGAATATGTGAAATTTAAAAAAAAAAATCAGTCTAATTTAAATAGGACCTAAATTTGTTTGCATATTTTAAGTTGTACTTTAACCAATACAGTCAGTGGTGTAAAATGAAATTTATTAAAGAGGAGGGGAGGGGGGCTAAGGGGCAAAGGGTGGGCCATAACATGAAATGCTCAAATTTTGCGATTTTCAAGTGAGAATATTACAAATTTTTCGGCTCCCGCCACTGAATACAGTAATATATCTAATTTTTATACGCCCACACATTAATGTGGGCGTATATTGTAGTCGCCCCTGTCTGTCCGCCTGTCCGCCTGTCTGTCTGTCCGCCTGTCTGTCCACAATTGTTGTGGACACGATAGAGAGCTGGTTTCTTGATGGATTTTGATGAAACTTGCTGTGAGTGTTTGTTATCACCCAAGGATGAACCCTATTGAAAATCAGACGAATCGAAAAATATTTCATGGGTTATTGCCCTTGCTTTTGAAAATATCTTGTGGACACCATAGAGAGCTCGTTGCTTGATGGATTTTGATGAAACTTGCTGTGAGTGTTTGTTATCACCCAAGGATGAACCCTATTGAAAATCAGACGAATCGAAAAATATTTCACGGGTTATTGCCCTTGCTTTTGAAAATATCTTGTGGACACCATAGAGAGCTCGTTTCTTGATGGATTTTGATGAAACTTGGTATGAGTGTTTGTATTGACATTAGGATAAACTCTATTGAAAATCAGAAACATCGAAATAAAATTTGATGAGTTATTGCCCTTGCTCTAACGCGTTAATTTTTCAGCCTTTAACAAAGTTGTGGTCACGTTAGAGAGCTGGTTTCTTGATCGATTTTTATGAAACTTGCTGTGAGTGTTTGTAATCACCCAAGGATGAACCCCATTGAAAATCAGACGAATCGACAAATATTTCCTGGGTTATTGCCCTTGCTTTTGAAAATATGTTGTAGACACCATAGAGAGCTGGTTTCTTGATGGATTTTGATGAAACTTGGTATGAGTGTTTGTATTGACATTAGGATAAACCCTATTGAATATCAGAAACCTCGAAAAAATATTTATGAGTTATTGCCCTTGTTCTTTAAAACACGTTAATTTTTCAGCCCGTTACACTCTCGAAGTCGTGTCCACAACTTCTTTTTTTTTTAAAAATATTGTTTAAAAAAAAAAAGAAGTTGTGGACACGATAGAGAGCTGGTTTCTTGGTGGATTTTTATGAAACTTGCTGTGAGTGTTTGTAATCACCCAAGGATGAACCCTATTGAAAATCAGACGAATTGAAAACTATTTCATGGGTTATTGTCCTTGTTAACTTGTAGTTGTAAACACTCAAAAATCGTTCAATTTTGTAAACATTCTTGATGGCACGGTTTTAGACAGATGTTTCATTTACTGATAGTTCTTGTCGACCTCCCGGACGACTTGGCTGCCATTACAAAAGTGGGCGTATTACGATGGGGCATCGCTATTTTTGTAAAGGATAAAGTATTTTGTACAAGTGTCTTTCAAAATAAACAAGCATTTATAAAACATGCCCAGTCTTTGATCAGGAAATTAATAATTACTCAAAACTAGAGAATTACAAGAAATTATTTTTTTTTTATTAACGATTTTTTATCTTTTTTTGAATAAGATTTGGGATTTTGAAATCTACATAATTAATTTTGACATATGTTTAAAGGTCCAATTTTGAAAGATTAATTGAATCACATTTTTAATTTTCCCCATTTTTATCAAATTTGGTCTCCCACAGCCTTTTTAGTTTATTATCAGTATTTTTTAGATAATAGTTTACTTCTTAGAAAACATAATGTTCTCCTGGTGTACATTTATCTATATAGAGATAATGAATACTAAGAAAACTAAGAATAGTAATGCACGTTTCAGGTCCTAAGTTCAACCTCACCTTAAAAATGTATCTGTTTACAAGAGTTTTATCTTCACCAGGAAGTTTAACACAATAGTGTTGAAACTAGTAAATATTAATGCTGCTATTGTCAACCATGCCACAATATGATTTATGCAAAAGTTATGATATAAAGTGAATCCGCATTTATCCGCTTGCTAATAATACCGAGGCCCAATATCTGCATTCTTTTTACTGGAAAAAAAAAATATTTACTATTTAAAATTCCCCATTTATCCGATGATCCAGTTTCTGATTGGCAGCAATTTATCATCTTTATCGTAATAAGTACTCACTAATCCCTTTTTGTGTCATATTTCCTTATGGGGTAGGACTTGGGAGTAATTTTAAAAGCAAACCCAACTTTCTATGATAATCTCATCATGTATTTTGTTTGTCCAATGTTTTGTCTGAGTGTGAACAATGCTTTTGGCAAAGCTTACTTTTCCGAGTTTGAGGACAGTCTTAAGCCACTATAATTCAGGACCCTATCTTTAAAACATCTTCTTCTGATCTAAGATCCATCTGAGCAATTCAAGTGGACATTATTTTATCAAGTTTGACAACTGCTTTACTGTGTATGAGAGAAGTGATATGATATTATTTGTCTACCTGATAAAGTATATTGTGAAATATAGATGATAGGTATATGATTATAATGATATGTATGACACATATGATTCAAGATCACCTCTTATATATCTCAATCTATTTATAGCTTATCATCCCGCCCTTTATATAGGGTAACTCCCTATTGCAAAATTTCAATTTTAGGGTGTTTACCTTTTTTAACTATTTGATTGTTGGGATTAGAATTTCTTTTGAAAGTGATTACAGACGTAATTAGAAACTTGAATAAATTCGATATAGATCATAAATCCCATGGAGGGTAAAAACGTTAAAATATTGTAGTTTGTCTAGGGTTAGGCAAGGTCAAAAAGGCTTTTAAAACAAACATAGTCATCAGCAGACAAAATATGAGGCTTTCAGAGAAATATTGTTTTAAGATATCCTATTGAAAACTAAGTAAATATCCTCTTTTTACTGACATTATTAAAAGAAAAAGCTTCTGTAAACAGTGGTAAGAAATACAGAGGCCACACCCTTTGCTGAGTGATGTCATCAAAGGGTTTTTATCTGGCCCTATTACAGATACAATCACCAGTTATTATATATATCTTCAGTATATCAATATATATAATATATCTTTAGGCAAGTTCTCTATAATACTACTGTGACCTCATACAGTGTTTGACATTTCTCTAATCTATGGTGCACATTCACCTTAAAGGGAAACAGTTGTTTCAGACTAAGGTATGAATTGGTTGTCCAGATGATGAATGCACCCCTTTAACCAGCTATCAGAAATAGTGATCACATATCTCATTAAGATTTAAGGCTATGCCAGAAAGACAAATTAAAACACATGTACAGAAATAGAAAGTGAAATTTGTAGGTTGAGGTATATTTGAAGCAATTTTCGTTCATTTCTAATACATCTGAAAACTATTTAGATACAAGACCCAAATTAACCTCTGAAATTGCTGACATTTCCCCTTTAAATAGATATTGCTACTGAATTTTTATTCTGGACATGCTTTAGATAGCTGATATTGAGATCTATCAGTTGGTAAAATTTATATTGACAACCTATGAATAGACTATTTTCGTATATGTATTAAATAAAAATGATAAAGATGTTTTTAAATGTCTTTTATGTTAAGTGAAATTTATTAAATATATATTCTCAGCCCTGACAGTGGGAAAAAGACACACACGTAGACAATAGTAGGCTTAATCAAGGTCTCCAAATTTCGTTTGAAAATTAATTTTTATATAAATTTGAATTTGAAATCATTATCAACCTTTCTGAAGAGCTTAAACTAGTATTTCAAATTAGACTAATTAGGCAAAGTCAATTAGAAAGCTGGAATTTTAACAAGACATCAATTTCTTGATCTCTTCAATCAAATGATGGTTCTAGGTTCTAATCTCAGTCCTTGTGTGAAAGTCTGTTAACCTTGGTTAAATCAATGGTCCTCATTATTCCAAGCAGTCCATCCGTAGATGTTTATGGATAACCCAGGAAATGTCAACGCCAAGACGTGTGACCAAGAATCAGCTAGTAGAAAGTATCCTTGCAAATTTAAAAAATTGTCTATGAAATCAAAGAAAAAGGACAGAATACTCAAGTTTTATGAAATTTTTTTCGTGTATGCACAACAAATTCATAGCTTCAAAATCTATGACCTAATTGGATACCATTAAACTGATTATAATGTTTTATGTATTCAATTTTTATATTTCAGATTTCACCAGAAAGTGACTTTAACAAGGATTAAAATGGATTATTTAGAATAAGGATTATAAAATGTTGAAAAGGAATATTATGTGTATAAAATGATTCTAAGATAGAGTTTATCCATTTTGTCATGTAAGTAATTTTTATACATGGAAATTTGATGACATCAAGTCATTTGCCATAGAATACTACAGTTTGTGTAATTTCATTTTTAAAGAGTTCATGGATTTCATTAGATATGTACCTTTTAGCGTGAGCATTGGTTTCATGCAAATGTAAGATTATGAGAAATCTAGTACTGGTAATTATAGTAGTATATTAATGGAAATTTTTCAAACAAGTTTTGAGAAAAAGTGCAATATCAACAAATTAAAGGCATTAGAGACAACTTGTTCAAAACTGAAGCTATCATTGAAATCAATCACTTTTCAAAATTCATAAATAAACATATTATGTTAATTATGAAAAACTATTATCGTTTGGGATTCCTTAGCTTTTTTTTACGAATTTAATGATATACTAATGTACAATTAGTGTTTGAAATCTATTCTATGGATCAAGCAGTGATATAAAATATGTGACTGGTATTTGGTATCTATCCTATGATCTAGATAATTATATAACTATATATAACTGGTATTTTGATTGATATGTTATGATAATATTATATAATACATCATTATTACCTATTGAAGATTATCTTTATAAATATGTTTGGAATGTGGTCTCTGTTAAAGCTTAGTCAAAATCTCAGTCATTATCTCAACTCTATATAATCACTATCTCAACTCTATACAGCCATTATCTCCACTCTATACAGTTATTATCTCAACTCTATACAGTCATTATCTCAACTCTATACAGTCATTATCTCAACTCTATACAGTCATTATCTCAACTCTATACAGTCATTATCTCAACTCTGTACAGTCATCTATACAGACATTTTCTCAACTCTATACAGTGATTATCACAACTCTATACAATCATTATCTCAACTCTATACTGTCATTATCTCAACTCCATACAGTCATTATCTCAACTCCATACAGTCATTATTTCAGCTCTATACTGTCATTATCTCAACTCTATACATTCATTATCTCAACTCTATACAGTCATTATCTCAACTCCATATTACAGTAATTATCTCAACACTATACAGTCATTATCTCAACTCTACACAGTCATTATCTCAACTCTATATAGTCATTATCTCAACTCCATACAGTCATTATCTCAACTCCATACAGTCATTAGCTCAGCTCCATACTGTCATTATCTCAGCTCCATACTGTCATTATCTCAGCTCCATACTGTCATTATCTCAGCTCTATACTGTCATTATCTCAACTATATACAGTCATTATCTCAACTCTATACAGTCATTATCTCAACTCCATATTACAGTAATTATCTCAACACTATACAGTCATTATCTCAACTCTACACAGTCATTATCTCAACTCTATACTGTCATTATCTCAACTCCATACAATCATTATCTCAACTCAATACAGTCATTATCTCAACTCTACACAGTCATTATCTCAACTCTATATAGTCATTATCTCAACTCCATACAGTCATTATCTCAACTCCATACAGTCATTATCTCAGCTCCATACTGTCATTATCTCAGCTCCATACTGTCATTATCTCAGCTCCATACTGTCATTATCTCAGCTCTATACTGTCATTATCTCAACTATATACAGTCATTATCTCAACTCAATACAGTCATTATCTCAACTCTATATAGTCATTATCTCTGCTCTGTACAGTTATCTCAACTGCATACAGTCATTATCTCTACTCTATACTGTCATTATCTCAAGTCTATACTGTCATTATCTCAACTCTATACAGTCCTAATCTCAACTCTATACAGTCGTTATCTCAACTCTATACAGTCATTATCTCAACTCTATACAGTCATTATCTCAACTCTATATAGTCATTATCTCAACTCTATACAGTCATAATCTCAACTCTATACAGTCATTATCTCAACTATATACCAGTCGTTATCTCAACTCTGTACAGTCATTATCTCAACTCTATACAGTCATTATCTCAGCTCTATATAGTCAATATCTCAACTCTATACAGTCATTATCTCAACTCTATACAGTCATTATCTCAACTCTATACAGTTAGTATTTCAACTCTATACAGTCATTATCTCAACTATATACGGTTATTATCCCAACTCTATACAGTCATTATCTCAACTCTATACTGTCATTATCTCAATTCTATACTGTCATTATCTCAACTCAATACAGTCGTTATTTCAACTCTATACGGTCATTATCTCAACTCTATACAGTCATTATCTCAACTATATACTGTCATTATCTCAACTCTATATAGTCATTATCTCAACTCTATATAGTTGTTATCTCAACTCTTTACAGTCATTATCTCCACTCTATACAGTCATTATCTCAACTCTGTACAGTCATTATCTCAACTCAATACAGTCGTTATTTCAACTCTATACGGTCATTATCTCAACTCTATACAGTCATTATCTCAACTATATACTGTCATTATCTCAACTCTATATAGTCATTATCTCAACTCTATATAGTTGTTATCTCAACTCTTTACAGTCATTATCTCCACTCTATATAGTCATTATCTCAACTCTATATAGTTGTTATCTCAACTCTTTACAGTCATTATCTCCACTCTATACAGTCATCTCAACTCTATACAGTTAGTATTTCAACTCTATACTGCCATTATCTCTTCCGGAATTATGAATTGCAGTAATGATATTTATATAAGTATATGTCGGCTTTCTTTTCTTTCTTTAAGGATATATTCAAATTCATGAATACACATTGGAATACAATAACATTTTTATGTAACTTCAAGGCATGATATTCAAATTCGTATTCATAAAAGAAAAATAGAAAAAGCTTTTAAGAATACCTTTTCAACACTGCCAACTCAAAAAAAACAATTTATACTTATCTCTTTAGGGCTGTAAATATTTCTGTTACTCATGCTCATTAGAGATATATTTCATTTCTTGAAGCCATATTCATTTTAAACAGAAATTTAAAAAATGCCAAACTTAACACTGAAATTGTTTGAAATTTACTTTACGTCATTATATTACAGAGGGTAGAATAGAGCTAACAATCAAAATGGTGGTGCCACAGGATAGAAAGGATAGTGAGCAGGGGATAGAGGATATGATCAATCTTAGGTGAGTTATTATATCTTTATACAATTAAAAATTATAGCTTTTTTCCATAAGGCTTTGCAATAAATCCCAACAAACTAAACACCATCAGAAAAGTTAATAATCGTTGGAAATTGGATGTAAGATATTGCAACCGTTATCGAACATATATTTTTTTAACCCAAATTTTCCAATATAAGAAATAGTTGTTGATGTCAATACCATCCCCTACTACCGGTAATAGTTTTATTTTTTGAGAAACTTTTTATTCCATGATGTTGATATTGTTAATTATTCGTTCAAATTCAATGTGAAATCAAAACTCTGTCTGATTAGCATTGCGTTTATTTTTACTTTGAGTTATGTTGGTTCCAAATAGATATTGACTTATTAGAAATATTACTGAAAACTACAATGAATAATCCTTGGATAATCCTTATGTGCACTCATTCATCAAAATTAACTTAAATGGATTTTGAATTCAGAGTTTGTTATGCAAATATTTATGCTAAAAAAACAATATTAATTCAAACTTGCACAATCTAAAATATTGCAATATTTACTCATGGGTATTGACTTGAATGATTTTATCCTTGAATCAATCTGAAGCTAACAAACTGATGATAAGAAAAAGTTTATACGCTTCATAAACAATTTATTTCGTAAGTGATTTCGTGTTAACGCCTAGATCTTTTTTATTGTACTCTTTAATGTGTCACAACCCCAAGATGATACGTCACCATGCCGAGTTCTCTGTCTCTATATACTTTTTTTTATTTTAAATCTTATTTCTAATGGACATTTCTAATGGCAACAAACATTGGAGTGTGAAAAAAACCTATAAACCCACTAATAAAGTTTCCATGTATTTGTGTGACTCAAAATCCTCAATTCAAATGTGAGTTAAAAAGAAAGCACACCTATATGTAAAATACAGGGTATAAAAAAAGGGAGTGTAAAGGATTTGATTTTTAGTCCGTCATGAACTTTACCAGAAGTAAACAGAGGTTGACGTCTGTGTTTCACCCAATCATTATCTTACATCATGTTCAACATTATGTTGTTAGTTCTTACACTAACTCTAACCTCAGTTTATACTCGGATCAATTCAAATCAAACATACATCTTGCTGGCATTTTTAGCCATAGTCGTACTCATATTGGCAAACGTACATGAGTTGTTCACACAGTGACGTTGTATGAATCATTTGTTGAAGGGTCTGAGCAAGGGCGTGATTTGTCTGATATAGTGTGGGGGGTTTGGTTGGGGGGTGGGGGGACAAACTAGAACGTCTAGGAGTTCATATATGTCACGAATTGGTGCAGATAGGAGCTCCATGGGTTTGGGAATGGGTTTTCCCACATAAAAAATGAAAAATGGTGTTGATTTGGTGCATTCTGAACCATGTTTCAGGATTGGAAGCTTAAGCTGGGACTCCAATATTCATCTTTAAATTCTTTACAAAATCTTTCTTACCAATCAAATTAAGGGGGTACTGAGACCGTTTCATCTCCCCTTCTGAGTTTAAGAGGGGGACACGTTCCCAACACCCCCTCCCCCCCACTAAATCCATGTCTGTGTGTCTGGGTAGTGGCCACCCAATTGTAAGAAATGCAGAAGGGTAAGAATTAAAACTCCATTTTATTTCACAAAGCCCCTAAAAGACTTTTGACTTTTGAATAAGTTTGTCCAGTCAGCCGAAATAGGGGTCTACAGCTAAGCTTGTTTAAAGGACATTATTAAAACTCTCACAAACAAACAGAGAGGCATGTAAATAAGTAAGGTTTACAAGATGGGCATTACGAAAGTTGTAAACAAGAATATTTATACTCAAGTTTTCTAGGAATCTATTGAATACAGTTGAGTAGTGTTATTATTATGGAAAGATAAAACCTGTATAGAAAATTTGTGAAGCATTACATACTGATATAGACTAGGATATTTACATACTGTCAAACCAACCTATATATACCCCTTACAGTGAAAATTGGTTTTTGAAACATAATTCTTATTTACCTTGTAGGTATAGAGTAGACCATATTAAAGACCCTTATCTTTTCATTCATGGACCCCATTTTCATTGAATACCCTAAAGTAAAATGTGAATTACTTTGTCATTATGTTGCTATTTCTATTCAGTTCCTGGTATTTTTTAAAAAGTTTTAATGTATTAAATTTTGAGTAAAATTTTTATGTTTCTTTTGCAACTCAATTAAATTAGTGCATATTTCTAAGATTTTTGAAAGTGTTATTCTTTGGTAGTGCTAAAAAATAGAAAGGAGATATATATTACTGTACAATCATTAAACACTTTATATGACAGTAAACCAAAAAATTTGAGCTTATTAATCAACTAATTATGTTTTAGAAATAGAGGGGTCAACAATCTGCTGCTAGACATGGTATTATATGAAATATTATGAATATCTTTAGGGCTGAATCTGACACTCTTCTAATGATGTTGCTGTAATCAGAAAATTGGGTCCCCTACAACAGTTTAAATGATCTGTTAATTGATGGGTTGATGAAGACAGAATCTTTTCAGTGTTCTCTCAAAATTGACTATGATATGTGAAATATAATCTTTAGAAAATACAGAAAACAATGACAAATATTCACCCTTGATTTGACAGATGTCAATCAGTAATGTCCTCCATTTGACAACTTTATTTCTCCTATATTCAAATAGTCTCTTTGATTTGACAGACCAACATGGTTCAAGCTGAGCAGAATATAAATAATCTAGAGAAAAAACAAAATCGGAAATAATAAGCCATTGGAAATAGGTGACCATCAAAAATGCAATTTTTTTTGTCTTGTAAAATAACTTATTTTTGGAAAAAAAGCGATAGGGCCTACTTGTAAATTAACCTCTTTGATTAATAAATAACTAATTTTAAAATAAATCTTTAATTGAATTATATATGCTGTTATTTGACTTAGACTACAGGTGACTGTAGAAGTTTTTATGTAATTTATTTTAAAAGTATATCAACTGGCATCTGACTGAATCTTTTGACCTGTTAAGACGATCTCCCATCTACAGGAGTTGCAAGCCGAGTACGTTTTGGAAACAAATCAGAAAACTCCTAATATCCTCGAAAGAAACTTGGAAAGAACTCGACAAATTCGGTTGTAACTTGGCTGTACTCATGGACACTTGCAGCTCTACACATAAACTTTAAACATGTTTAAAAATGTGTATTCAAATCGTACTCGGGACGAACTGTAGGTGGGAGAGGGGCTTTAGCCATTTACAGCTAAATGAAAAGACTATTGAGGAAGATAACTTATTCAAGATCAACATCATACAAGTTTAAAACCCATAACCTAGCAGATGATCTCAAGATTCAAACTCATCAACCTCAAGTTGACATACTAACATCAAAATACAAGAACTGGATGAGTTAATCTTTTTAATCCTCTATTTTCAGTGATCTGAATGAACAATCCATATTGAACAATATTAAAGCAAGATATGCCAGAGAACTTATTTATGTAAGTATTCAAGATTTCGGTTTCCTTTTTATACATAATCTAAAATATGGTACAGATTTCTTTTTTTTATCCCAGCATAGTTGATATATAGGCCTACCACATAGTAATTTGGATGTATATCAGGGTTCAATTAAGGTGTAGCCTACTGGTATTGATCTCATTGAATTTGATTGAATTTCAGGTTTGAGTTTGACGTTAGTGATACTCATTGACAATTATCAAATAGTTTAAATTCAATTGTTGATATTTACTAATATGTATTGATTGAACTGAATTAAATAAATATGCCTTTCCCCCGGTTTATTCAACCAAAAACATTTTATTGAAAAAATTGAATTATCTGTGTATATGAAATCAAAAATCATACACATAATTATCAATTCATAAATCTTACCTCATAGTTCATGATAAATACTTAAGTATAAATAGTGCATTAAAAAAAAACAATTTATGAATTTGAAATGGCAAAATTAATGCGTATGAGGTTTCATTGGATCTTATGATATAGCATGCTCTTTATGTAGTCTAAAAATCATGGATGAGAAAAATTATCACAATATATGGAGACTGGTTATAGAGAATGGCCCCTCAAGAGTGACCTCTTCTGCTTAAAGGATCACTTTCAAATTCTAGCTAAGCTCTATTTGGCCCTTATTCTTTTTTCATAAAATGCATTTGGCCCAAAAATTAATTGAAAACTTAACTTAAGATGATTTTAGTGATCCAGCCATCTGATTGGTTAATCACTAAAATTGATTTTAAATTAAGTATTATTATTCAATCAGGTTACTGTATTTCTTAAAATCTTGATTTTTATCTAAGTTTAGTTTTCGAGAATTCGGCCCCAGATCTATAGTATATTAGTTCAAAACGTTGATATACTCTTAGTACCCTTATTTACTGCAGACAATAATTTTAATTGAAAGGATTAATACAAAGTCATATTGACCAATGTAAGTCTGGCCTTAGGCTGATAGTTATGTGGACAATTTTCATTGTAGATTTGCCTCAATGATTTTATGATATTTTAGCTTTTATCTTGGTCATTTGTTAAGAATAAAGTTGAGAATGAAATATTAAGTTTATTAAATGAAGTTTAAATAGAGATCCTGTTGAGGTTCATACAGTACATACTATAACGGGGAATTTAACATGTTACTACACATTTTATTAATAGTTTCACATTTTGTAGAAGGGATGGGAACTCACATAACTAAGCATTTGTCATTATCACTAAGACCCTTGGATATTTCCAACAGCTTTTGCAATGCTGACGTCATAAAACACATAGTTAAAATGAAATTAAAAAAGCAACTGTCTAAATTGATATGATGCATATCTATGCTATAAGTGTCCCCAACCGATACAAATAAAAAGTTTAGAAAACTTATCTATGGTCCCTTTATGACATATCTTTATGTTGTGCTAGTGCTACTAGTAAGTTCAGAAAATATAACTCTCATTACTAGACAGTTCAATGTTTTATTTCAATTTTTTACATTGATTGTCAGCTCTTTAGAATTCAATGAGCTATTTTTTTCTCCTTGAGTTATTTGATAAAGTTAGTTACTGTTATTTTATGATAGCAGTGACAATATTTATTGATGAGCTTTTTGATGTGTTTTTATATTTATTCAATAACATCACATTGTTTAGATCGATATATTTCTGTTTGATCAAAGTTCATACAATAGTTCTCTCCCTTGCTGGATTCCAGTGGTTTTATAGTAATCTGAAAAAAAAAAAAACAGGATTTGAAGTTTTGTTTCATGAACATACATTCATTTTTTAAGACTTCATTTAAAAGAGAGCAAAAGAAACTGATTATTTTTCTGGTTAAAATTTTCTTATTTTTGTGTGGAGCACAGTATGCCACATATTTGCATAACTCTTTACACCAATTTGTGCATGGTTTCTCTTTTGTTAGACTGAAATGAACCTGTTATGCAATATGTTAATTTTTATGCAATACCCTATTGGTAATAAAAGTCCCCTTTGGTGAAATCTATATTTTGATTTCCATATTGAATTCCAGCCTTGTGTACTGACCTATATTTTTTACAATAGACTATATGTTATTATGAAGTGTGTATATCTTAATATATTCAGACAACATAATAAGATATCTTGACCCAATATAAACAGTACAGAAAACTAAAATTGAGGAAATATTGTCTCATATTTTATTTATGAATTTACATTTGAAAACAGAAAAAAGATATGAAGTTCACTTCAGTGCATAATATATTATTATTAATAGCCTGAAGATATTGTTTATTATGAAAGCCCTTCCTGAACAATATTTTATGCATGTATAGCCAACTGTCAATAACAGTAAATAATAATGTGATCATAAATATTAAAGGCTAGAGATCATAATAATAAAATAATTTACATTATCATGTAAAAGCACATGAGAAAAACACATCTCATTATGACATTGTAAATTGTTGAAACATTGTGTACAGGAGTAGCCTATGTGCTTCAGACTGTGCAAGTTAAAGATCTGTCACAGTTTGAAATTAATACAAACAAAAAGTTGTATTCTTTTGAATATCAGCTGAATAAGAAGCCCCTGAAATTTTATTTGTATTAGATTAAATACAGAATTAGTGTTTTGCCCTTCAGGCTACTTAAAACATGCTGCATTTTGCCAGATAGGACAATAAGTGCTGAAATTTCCAATAAATTACATTGTATCGCATTACATGTAATCATATATTAAACAGAACAATTGATAGGATATGATATGACCTTGAATGTAAGAAGCAAAATAATATCAGATCAGGGACGGCAATTGTCACCTGCAGAAGAAAAATTAAAGGAAACATTCTTTCTTTTTAAACTGATGTATATGATTAAGACTTGCTTCTTCTATAATTGCAACCTGCATGTATTTTTTAGCATGCTGTGAAATGTGCATGCTCATGGTATATGTTTAAGCATGCTGTGAGATGGTATATGTATTTTTTTGCTCTTATGTCAATGATATATAATATATATTCTCTCAGATGTTTTATCTTATCAACAATAGACTAGGTTATATATTACATGATTTGTCACATTCTTTTTTATATTATCTATCAAGTTGAAGTCCCCCGATTTAATACATACCTGTTTGTGTCCCTTTGATAAATCTATAACATCTGGTTGTCTGTCAATATGAATGATCAATCTTCAATTTGTGACCCTTTGGTTTTTTTTAGTGGCATTTCATCTAATACTATTCACTCTTCTCAAACACCAGATTTGAAACTTGTCTAAATCTTGACATTATTGATGGGTTTCAGCTAAAGAGCTAGTGTTACGGGAATTGATCTCCCTTGTTTACAGTCTTGATTATCCAGTTACTGGTACAACAAGTTTACGAGTTCACATCGGCAATCTCCGCTGATGTACGAAGACTGGTATCAGAACGAGACCAAACCCGTGCAGAAGTTGTTATAAACGCACGTGCGTGCTAAACCAATCAACAGCCGATGACTGGCTATATAAACCAAACAACGTGTATTGTTCAACACAACAGATCAGGAGCTACAACGAATGTACGACTGGATTTTCTATGTAACCTGATTGTATTTAAGTGTACATAAAGTTTTACTTATTACTTGTTGTCATTTCCAACACTATACTTTACCCACAGCAGAGTTGAGTAGTTACTCCTCTGCCATGTAGCAATTCCGCTACATTTGGTGTCAGAAGTGGGATAATTGTATTTTGTTGGATATATTTTGTACATGTACTAATTATTCAGATTTATTTTACAGAATAATAATAATTGAAGACGACAGATAATAGAGTTTTGAGCTGAATTAATTGTAAGCCATAATTCTATTTTTTGATACATTCGACGGTTACTCTGTCGGTATCAACACGTTGATTAAGTTCCTACCTAGAAGGCTTTTAGCTATCTTGGTATTACACGTAGGATAGGTACGCACGTGGTCCTCATTTGAGTTATGACCCGAAAGTGATTTTTGTATAGGTTTTTATTATTTCACATCTTAAATCTTGCACTGGTCTTCTAATAGAAGCCAAATCACTTGTACTTTACAATATCGGCACTTATATTTCACGTAGGATAAGTTTGCACGTGCTCTTTTCGCCGTAAAAAGTGAAAATCGAGCTCACAAGCGCCTTATTTAAGACATATTTTTATTACCATATGTACTCGACATTTCCTCCGTCCTGAGAAGTTTTAAAGATTTCTTATTTGATTTACCTAAACATGGCAGAAGGAAAATCAATTAACATACAAACCGCTACGGCGGAAGAATTAAAACAGATAAGACATGTAGGAGATAAAATAGCTGAACGTATAGTTCAAATCAGAGATAGTCAGGATACCCCAATAACTTTAGATCAAATCATAGGTATAGGGAAATTAAATCAGAGCCATTGGGAAGAAATGATAGAGACAGGTGAAATTTCAGGACTTGAAATACCTGACCCATTGTCTGACCTTGATAATTTGACATTAATCACACCAGACATACCAAGAATTACGCAGCAATCAGATAGCCGCATGGACGAAATGCTACATCTTATGCAAAATATCTCGACACAGGTTGTGACATTGTCAAATCAGGTTTCACATATTGAAAGACGCGTGGAACGGGTGGAAGATACGGCAAAACCTAGGGCACAATTACCAAATTTACCAACATTGTCCACAGCTGGTCCTAAGCCCACTCCACGCCGTTCTAAGTACGTTCTTCCTACAAAATTAAAAGACACGCCAAACGCTGTAAAAACCGAGTTGGCGCGTTATGAGAGAGCATTGCTCGCAGAGTCAAAGTTATTAACAGAAATTGACACGGCTTCTCCTAGGAAAGGCCACAGTCACAAAACTGACTCTTCGGACAATACCAACATAGACTCGGACGCCAAGTCTGATTCAACTCAGAACTCGAGTTCCGAGTCGGAATCGGACCATAGACATAGACGACAAAGAAATAGGCGAAGACGGCATAGCCCGAGTCCTCAGAAACCAAAAATGCCAACCTTCTCCGGCGACCCTAAAACTAAATGGGAGCCATTTATACTATATTTTGAGCGAATCGCTCGACACCAAGAATGGTCGAATACCAAAAGATTAGATCGACTAATGGACTGTTTACGAAATTCCGCTCTTGAATACGCAGATAAGCTTTCTTCTGATCTATCATATAGAGAAGTTAAGAAGGAATTAAACTTTCGTTTTAGCGAGAAAGAAGAACCTGTTTCTGCCAGGCGCGAATTACAATCTTTACGTCAACTCGAAACGGAATCACTTGCTGAATTTGCTCAACGTGTCCAAACGTTAGCTATGGATGGCTATACGGACGCTAACAGTAAAACTAGGAATCAAATAGCTATTGAATGCTTTCTCCGCGGTTGTAAGGAGAAGGATGCCGCACAAAAAGCTATGGAAAACAATCCGAAATCGGTTCAAGACGCTTTGAAACATATGAGACTATTTTTAGCTAATCAGAAAAGTTTATTTGGCACTAAAAACTTTTCACATCGACAAGTAAACTTTAAGTCCGAATCGGATACAGAAACTGATAAAAATGCTAGTGAGGTCAATCTTGTAACGATAGGGAAACAACTTGATTCTATTCTCAGTAAAAGGTTTGACTCTTTACTTGACAAATTGACAGAAATCACTAAAGCTAATCAGACAGAAAACCAGAGGCATGACGTACCTACTCCTAGAAATAATCCTAATAGTAACAATGACGAATACTACAGGGAGGCAAGAACTTCCCCTAGTTATCCTGAACGGAACAGATATCGATACGATAGTCGTACTTGGACAAATAGTAATCGGAATGATAGACCGTATCGAGACTACCAACAACCTTGGCGAAACGAACGTTATAATAATAGACAAGGACAAGATCGTGAACCGTCTCGTCGTTATAATGATAGACGTTCCAATAACTATGACAAAGATTATAGAGTGAGACGCAGTAACAGGACTGAGTCGGATACTGAACATTCTCAGTCTGACTCCAGACGATCTCGAAGACAGAGAAATAGAAAGAGTGATTCTTCACCGACTCGTGCTACGGAACCTGAATCTAAATATAGTAGTGATTCTAATAACACTTCGCCAGACGCTAGGATTCGATTGTCAAAACAATTAAATTTAATTTTACCTGTGATAGTGAATCAAACCAAAACTAACGCAGTTGTCGACACAGCTGCTATGCTTACTTTGGTTAACGAAAATATATGTAAAACGTATAATGGACGATTAATTTTTAAAGAAATTATTAAACTTGCAGGATTAGGAAACCAACCTGTTTATGCTCAACGCGTCCAGGGTTTAACAATTAAAATAGGTAACAAATATTTTGACTGGGATGTGTACATGGTTGCTATGGACGATGACATAATTTTAGGCTTAGACTTTTTGGCGCATCATAAATGCGTAATAAATATAGAGCTTCCCTCAGTTCAAATCGGCAACGAAACAATCAACGCTGATTTACGATCTTGCAAGAGTAACGACGATTTATCCGAAGTATAAGTCAGTAAACGGGTAACAATACCTACAAATTCGGTAGGTTTATGTAAAGCAGAACTTTCGAGACAAATCAAAGGAGATTCTGTGTCTAATCCAACTTCTAACGAGGGTTTGTTGGTTTCTGCCGTTGGGAAATCCAGACAAGTATTTCGGATAATAAATGACACTAATTCATTCAAAACATTAAAGAAAGGACACCGAAAAAGAAATGCTAAGAGGACAATCGGAAAGACTATATCAGAATCTAATTCAACTTCTAGTTCTCAAAGTGACATGAGTAGATTGGATAATATTTCGAAAGGTCCCAGCTTTTCTATAAATACTGTTGACGTGGATACCACACCAATGACGGTTCCACCTCACTTACAAGACTTCGATAAATCTGGTGATAATTTAGCAATTACCAAAAAGACTAAGTTAGCAGAATCACTAACCGAATCCCAGGACACTTTAGATCAACATGATTTAAACTTAGGACAATTGTTTGAAATAACTCCTATAATTGACACCGGAAGCAATCCTATTAAACAGGAATACGAACATTTGCAAAAATTACCCAAGGAAGGCATTCAGCCATTCGTATTCCCATTTTCCAGCGCACCTGAAATAGATGACGAAACTTTACATGAAAAAGACTACGATGTCTTTCATGAAGATTTGTTCAATGTTGGAGACATTGTTTACCAAGTTGATTCTCCAACGAGAATAGGGAACGGCAAGAATTTAATGTCACCAAGGAAAGGTCCTTTCTTAATCACAAAGACTTGTCATCCCTTATATGAATTGTCCAATCAAAAGACTAGTAAAATGATTCATCATGATCATTTTAAACTTTGTGATGATAACACATTTCCTATTTGGCTGAGACGCTTAAGGCATGAACTTTTGATATCCTCGGGGAGAGGCCAAGGCAGCTTCTTTTGTTGCTCCCATTCAAGACACTAGTAAAACTAGATCTGGAAGGACTAGTAGAATTCCAAAAAGATTTGATGATTATGTTATGCACTAATTTAAGACGTTGATAGAAAGATGTATAATTAGCATGTTAACTATTTTCTTTTTATTGTTTAGTTTAATATTACAACGCTAGTTATTAATCTTCAGCTTCCAGCTTTGAAAAAATAAGAAAGGGAAGAATGTTACGGGAATTGATCTCCCTTGTTTACAGTCTTGATTATCCAGTTACTGGTACAACAAGTTTACGAGTTCACATCGGCAATCTCCGCTGATGTACGAAGACTGGTATCAGAACGAGACCAAACCCGTGCAGAAGTTGTTATAAACGCACGTGCGTGCTAAACCAATCAACAGCCGATGACTGGCTATATAAACCAAACAACGTGTATTGTTCAACACAACAGATCAGGAGCTACAACGAATGTACGACTGGATTTTCTATGTAACCTGATTGTATTTAAGTGTACATAAAGTTTTACTTATTACTTGTTGTCATTTCCAACACTATACTTTACCCACAGCAGAGTTGAGTAGTTACTCCTCTGCCATGTAGCAATTCCGCTACACTAGGACAGTTGCATATGTCTTTTTTACATATTTACCATTAATTTTAAATGGCAAACTTCAAGTTTAAAAATGAGTGATTTATTATTTTTGAGTTCATCCGTTACGGACATTCCAACTTACAAGTATCTAGTGTATATTTGAAGTGATCCTCAAGTTATTTTATAAATAATCTACAATATCCTTCAAGTGATCCTTGGGTTGTTTAAATAGCCCCTAATATTGTAGACATACTCTATATGAAAACTATGTCAACAAGACCTAATCTCTGAGCCCTAATTTCTGTAGGGGTTCACAGTGTTAAAAGCCCACATGTACTTCTTATCAGAACTGCAATTTTTAATTTCTTTTACAGTAGACTTATTCAGAGGAATTTGTAAACCAAACCCCTTTTTCAAACCATTACCAAAAAATTCAGACCTAGTGAACCAATCGGCAATCCTCGGCAGTTTCCGTAAACCATAATCTGTCTCGGTAATGAATGGTGTTTTTCGTTGTGTTTTCATGCGCGAGACTCTTTACCATGACGCTTCACTTATAGCTTGTAACGTCGCGACAAAAATATAGTTCATAGCAATATAATTTATGGAGGAATATTCTGACACTTGCTCGTGCATTTGATGCTACATCGTGACTATCTGTTAACCAATAACACATTTTATTATCATTTGAAATACATGTCTTTTTGTTTTCATGTTTTTGGTTTACAAATACCTGTAGCCTCGAATGGCCAGTCTCTGATGTTTGAACTACCAGAGCCACGAGATTACGTGATAACATTGATGTAGTCCGGTCGAATGGCTGCCGTTCATTACCGTGATATGTTGCAGAGCGCCAGAGTTACTTCCACGGAGACCGTTTGCTAGTGAACAAATTATACACATCTTCATGCCCCAGATTGGGAACCATCCTTAAAGTGACACCACCTCTTAAAATGACATTAAATGTAAACTTTCTGGTTGTTAAGGATCTAAAATGGAAGCTTTCATCTGTTTTGTAAAATAATGAAAGATATAGTGATTAATCTGATATAAAATAAGATAATATAATAATCAATGTAAGAGTATTTATTCAGTTTGTTCTATAGAGTACAATAAAAACAGTAGAGACAGGTATCTCAGTATTTATTCAGGCATTCACCTATTGTTTAACTAAAGATTACACGTTAAATCTGAGTCTATTGATAAAGATAAAACACGCTTACTGACATGGTGTTAAAAAGATGACAGATTTTTTGTGAATTCTTTCCGTTTTTAAATCTCATTGGCTCAGAACGAGATCAAACATGTAGAGAATTCTGACATGATTGTCATCTACATCTTAGCAGGTTCACCATTTTTTCTTGTCTGTGATGAATACAAAAAAGAAAGATGTTGAATAAGTTTGAAGAGATCTCTTCTCATTCACCCTTTAAACTCTGCTTCATGCAATGGACACAATACTCATCGATTTAGACCAAGGTCCAATTCCCTTAAGTCGTTAATCTACATATCCTGTGCTTTCATAAAAGAAGATGAAAACCAGAAATATCACACATTTGTTTTTTGGTTCTTTATTTGGCATAAGTTTTGTGTTTGTGTGCCATAGGAACCTTTTTATAAAGTTTATTTTAAAGGTCATTTGACAAGTATCAGGCCTATATCGGCTCCAAAAATCTCTTATTATAAATTAAGAGAATATTAAATATTATTTAAATTGATTAAATTATCAAACTTTGATCCTGATGAGACTCTTTGAAGGTGATCAAGAGGTATGCTTATTAAAGTTGTATCAAGTTGTTGTTCTGAAGTTATCAAACTTATAGTCAGAAGCTGTTTGATTTGTAAACAAGTCATAGTTGAAGCTGGACATGATTATTACATTATAGAAATATTTACTAAAACACTTGGATGTGTCAAAATACAAGAATGTCAATGTCAAGGTCAAGAACTTGTGGACAAAACAGAATACTTGTTGATCATGTAGAGTAGTCTTATTGGCAAACACTGCAAAACAAAAATTATTATTCCAAACAAAACAGTCAATTAGATCTACAGCAATGAAATGATGACTATAATCACACATACAGTTGTTATCAGCTGCACTGGAGTGGCAGGTCCACCCAAGAAGTAGGAGGCTAAGTTGTAATAATGGTTCATACATAGAAAGATAATGCTTATATTGCTTATGTTTGTTTAGTTCATTTCCTGTACAGGCCCATCCATTGTTGCAAGAATGAAACAATGAACTTTGTATCAAATTATTAATTTAATTTGATGGTATTTTTTTGTATACCAAATGATATATCAGCAAAAAGCACAAATGCCCATAAAAGATTGTTGTGCTATCACATTGTGGCAACTATTAAATAATGTTTTGAATCTGTTGATCTTTCTATTTCAGACGTATACAGGAAGTATCTTGGTGGCAGTTAATCCGTATCGTATGTACAATATTTATGGATTGGATATGGTTAAACGTTATGAGGGGCGTACCCTCGGATCGCTACCTCCGTAAGTAATTTAATACCTTTCTTTTTATCTTTGACTTTCAAAAATCTAATTTTCAGGGGTGTACCTTGATAAGCTTCAGAAACTTTTTAAACTCAGTTATGCACATATAATGTTTTTGATAGAACACAAAATTCTGTCAATTTATTGACAACATTAATCGTTGATGAAAATGAATATAAAAGGACAAATGTGATGTTATGCACGGATTTGATTAGATACTGGAATTTCTAACTTGCTATTCTACTTGTCATTGAGAATGAACTTTATTTTTTTAGTCAAAGGATAATCCTTCATCCCATTTCTCAAAAAAATTTCTATTCAAAATAGAATAGAATTCCTATAAAGAAACATGGAAATAGTTTGTCTTACTCAATCTGCAGATAAAGCTGTAGTAACCATGTTATTGTTTATCTACACTATGTTATGTTATTGATTATGTTAAACTATGTATGTATTTGTTATGTTATTGATCATAGTCTGTAAGATTGTCACAGCTTGTTTTAAATTATTCATATATCTTACAACTTAAAATTATATTACTACATGAACTCATAATTTAATATTCATGATGTGTACAGTACTGTTTCTAATTGATTTACTTAGTTAAAAATATACATAAAATGAATTAAAATAATGCTTTAAAAATGATGTCTCAGAGTATTAATTGAATTATTTCTTCTAAATATCAAAGTTTTGAACTAGACCGATCAGAAAATAAAAGTCTGACTTTGACACATTTAACTATAAAAATCGGTCCTAAAAGCTTGATTACCATGATAAAACCTAGCAAGTCAGCCAATTTCTCCTTATTGGTTTTAATTTGTTTTCTTGAAATGAACTAAAGGTGACTTACTAGGCTTTGCCATAGGGCGACAGAATTTGCAAGGCATATGAATACAATATAAAATGTCATATTAAAGAATAAAGGCATTTTAGTTATGTAAAAAGTGAGAATATATCAGTATAGAATATCAGTATTTAGAAGGGTGGTGATATGATACCTAAGGTATTTTCTATATATTATATACTGTAATCTGATCTAGGGAACTAAGTAATATTTTTTATGGTATATGATTGCTATGCCCTGATAGTTATATTATATCAGTATTATCATGGTGATCATTATAGGCAGACCTTCATTACTCTTTACAAAATATACTTAAACAGCCAAAGTTCATGGTCATTTGAAATGCATATTATTAAATATTCAAATACATATGTAAGAGGAGTGGCTCTGCTGTCCTTTCTTAGAATATATTATCCTTTCTAAGAAGACCTGAAGATTTAGATATCAAGACAAATTGAATATGAAGATTTAGATATTAAGACAAATTGAATATGAAGATTTAGTGAAGATTTAGATATTAAGACAAATTGAATATGAAGATTTAGATTAAGACAAATTGAATATGAAGATTTAGATATTAAGACAAATTGAAAATGAAGATTTATTTTAGATATTAAGACAAATTGAATATGAAGATTTAGATATTGGGCCGAATTTATAAAAGTTAGCTTATGCTTTTTCTTAGCTTTTTGTGAAATCCGTATAAATAATATAAAGCTAGTGCTCGTTAGAAAAAGCATTTTCTAGCAAGAAATAGCTCAAACGCCATCTTGTTAGACTTTGCTTAACTATTAAGTAAAAGCTTCAATTTTGTATTTATAAAGTTAGTCTCTGCCTTAATATTACAAGCAATTACTAGGTGTTTTGTAAGCCCCTAAATAGTAGCTTAACCCTTTGCTAATTGGACATTTTCAAGATGTTTATGCATCTCAGGGAACAAAAGTTTACAAAGAAAGGATTAGGGGATTACACAACCATCCGTCTCAAAATGTGATGCTTATTCTGTGAACCACATAGCCGCTGAATGTAAAAACAGGATAAAATTTCCAGTGAGTGCTCAAGATGCAGTAAGAGCAAAACAACGCTGGGTTGAGACACATGGTTTTCCATATACATTCGAGGCCATAGACTGTACGCACGTTCGGATTGATAAACCTGGGGGACAACTTGGAGATGAATTTATCAACCGTAAAAACATTGCTTCGTTCAACGTCCAAGCATCCAAGTTCTTTCCGGCATTAGTGGTGATAATCTTCCTGGCCTGTTGAAGTGCTCTAACTTTCATTTCCTTACTGCTGGGTAATTTACTTTTTTCAAATAGGATTGGAAAGTCTTTGATAACAGAGATCATTATTGAATTTAGCTATTCAGAGTTTCCCAAATTTTCTTCAAATTCATTCAAAGTATCCATGATTCTAACTGTTAACTCTAACAAGTGCAGTGCAATAGTGATGACCAGACAAATGTCAGACAACCGTTTGTTGTAATGATACAATGTAATGATAGTAGGTCATAAGGAATTGCTTAAAACTTGTAAGAATTATCTAATAGGTGAAGCAAAAGGTTATTTATACTGTTTTTAGCAAAAGCTTTGACTTTTGCTTTTTCTTCATGAGCAAAAGCTTCTCCTTAAAGCTATAGCTTAAAAGCAAAAGCTAACTTTTATAAATTCGGCCCATTAAGACAAATTGAAAATGAAGATTTAGAAATCAAGACAAATTGAATATGAAGATTTAGATATTAAGACAAATTGAATCTGAAGATTTAGATATCAAGACAAATTGAAAATGAAGATTTAGATATGAAGACAAATTGCATACATACCATTGATTACTGAAAATCAAAATGCATTAATTTTCTCTTGATAGCTTGACTCAACACCACCATGTCAAAACTTTAAAAAAGGACATAAAAAATCTTAGTAAATTTTTATTATAATTTTTTTATCCCTTGGTATTAAATATTTCACATTATTTGATTGTTTTGAATTGTTACAACTGGTAATTTTATCTTATGCATCATATTCTAAACTGTTCACTATAATTATACACTATACTGCTCAAATAGTGTCTTTCATCAAAATTGAAAACAATTCTTGAAGCATGATATTTTCTCAGAAAAATAAAAATGAAAAGATATTTGACATATATTACAAATCACACCCATGTATCTAAGGTTTGTGTTGCCAGCAGTTTGGGACATCATCAAACACTTTGTTTACGTGGAATTTCTGTTACCACAGACATCTGATTGAAAATTGAAAGAGTGCAAATTGAAAGCTAAAGGGTCCTTGATAATTGATACATGTACAAAATTAAGAAAAACCTCTTTACAATTCCTTTAAAAATCGGCTACTTCAGTATGGAAGGGGATCAGTGCCAAAAGTCTATGCTATGTAGAAATGTCTAATTCACTAGTGCTATGTAGATAATGCAGAAATGTTGTGTTATAAGTTAAAAGTTGAAGGTAAAAATACCAGTAATGCATAAGACATACGTCAAAATTCATTATGTTACATGTTTAAAGTGAAAAGATCGAACACTTGTTACAAAAGTCAAACGTTAAATTTTCACTTTAAACCTCTGACATAAGTATTTTGTCCTCAATCGCCTTCCATAAAACATTTGACCTTTTGAACTTTTCACGCGACACAAGTTTTTTCTCACTTTACATATTTCATTTGCATCTTTACATAAGACATACAACATAGAATCAGTTTAATGATGACGTCACGTTGCTAGGTCTCGAAAAGTCTCACGTGACTGAGATAGTATATAGTTTTCAATGAACACTTAGTGTTTACTTTAGTGGCCGACCAAGGGATACACTAATTTCTTGGAATTGTTGTATTAATATGAAAAAACGAAAATATTGTAATTCAATTAAACTAGTCTACAGTAGGCATAATGGGGATGAAGCGTAGGCCTGGGTAGGTATTATTAGTCTACTGAGAGGGGGTGGGCGGATTTGGATGGAATTGGTAGAAACCCCATCCCTAAGTGTCAGAGTTTAAAAGTTTCGAAACTGAATGTTCGTACCTAAATCTGTGATTAAAAAAATTAAAAAAATGGATGTACATAATATTATTTTCTACAGTTTCTAATGAGTGATATCCAAAATTGTCCTTATTCTATAGTGATGGGGTGGGACAGATGTTTTGACGGACGGAATTGGTAGAAACCCAACTCCAAAGTGCCACCAAAGCAGTAAATATAATAAAGTTTACAAAATAGTCGCTTTTTCTCACTTGTGCCTGTACGGACATGAGTCACAGGATAGCCTATAGGTGCCTATGTGTCCCCCATGAAGTTTTATCTTTTAATAAACGTTTATTTCGAGAAAAAAATCCTCCATTGAACACTGCTTGCCAAATATGAACTAAGACCGTAAAAAATAAACAGAATTTAAATTTTATGGGGGACACATGATAGGCACCTGTTAGGCTATCCTGTCCACAAGCACCTTACCTGTGCATTTTCTGACATAACTTTGATACTAATATGACTGACTGGCCAGTCAAAAAGAAGATTCGACATGGCCTTTTTTTTTCTTCTTTTATGGAGGTGGGGCAGATTTTTGCACGGACTCGGTAAAAGACGCAATCCCATAGGCATGACAATGCCATTATTATGGAAATTTTGCATAACTTCGCTGGCACTGTAGTATTGGAGTTTCTCAATTCCGTGGAAAAATCTGCCCAACCCTATCGCTTTTTCCAGTAACAGATAAGGGATATATTATAATATATCACTGGAAAATATTTTCATCCATTTTAGGCTTTAATTTGTTAGCTTGGCATCGTAGAAATTCTATGGAAGATTTTTTCGAATAAATTGGTCATTACGGGGTTTCGTCTTTGACTTGCCAATAACAGATTTAGGTATAATCAGTCCAGTATTTTCGAAACCTCACGATATTAAGAGCTTCGATGGCACTTTGGGATGGGGTTTCTACCAGTGGCGGATCCAGGGGGGGGGGGGGGGGGTTGGGAGCTATAGCTCCCCCCCCCCCCAAGGCTATAGGGGGATACCGTACCCTCCCGCACCCTCCCCGCACCTCGCTTTGATCGGCGCTTGCAGGGACATTTGCTACGCATGCCTATACATGATAATTATTTTACATTGCACCCCCCAATAAAAATTCCTGGATCCGCCACTGGTTTCTACCAATTCCATCCAAATCCAACCACCCCCTGTTTAGAATTATACGCTTCACCCCCCCCCCCCCCCCCCCCCCATCCTTTAGGCCTAGGCCTACTGAAGACTAGTTTGAATTACAACGTTTTGGTTTTTCCATTTTAATACAACAATTCCAAGAAATTAGTGTATCCGTTGGTCGACCAATAAATTAAACACATGAGGCATTTTTACGCACTTGAATCTGATTCGATTACCTTAATCAATGTGACGTCACAAAACAAATCAGAATTTGTCGACAGGATAAATGTAAATTGAATATTTTCCAAGATGGCGGCTTACTAGCTGCCCCACCCCACCCCAAACAGAAATAATAAATATTAATATTTTATGCCCCTATTGACAGGCTATTGCCTTTTTTGGACATACATCTCGACTGAAATGTATCGTAATGACATTCTGTCATTTTGAGTATAGATGACACGCCAAAAAAATACAATATAAGGGTGTTAAACCATTTATTCCTATCTTAGAAACGTAATAAACATTTTAGACGCCATTACTAAAGCGGAAGTTAAAAAAGTAATTATGCTCCAGAGTTGATTTACTCGATTAACGTATATCGATTCGATTAGCCGCTACAATAAATGCTCTGATTACCATAATCAAATTTGATTTGATGCAGGATAAATGGTTTTTAGACCAAATCGAATCAGATTAACCCAGGATAAATTCGACTGAAGTGTTCATTGAAAAACTATATATACATCAGTCACGTGAGACTTTTCGAGACCTAGCAACGTGACGTCATCATTAAACTGATTCTATGTTGTATGTCTTATGTAAAGATGCAAATGTAATATGTAAAGTGAGAAAAAACTTGTGTCGCGTGAAAAGTTCAAAAGGTCAAATGTTTTATGGAAGGCGATTGAGGACAAAATACTTATGTCAGAGGTTTAAAGTGAAAATTTAACATTTGACTTTTTTAACAAGTGTTAGATCTTTTCACTTTAAACATGTAACATATGAATTTTGACGTATGTCTTATGCATTACTGGTATTTTTACCTTCAACTTTTAACTTATAACACAAAATATCTGTATTATCTACATAGCATTAGTGAATTAGACATTTATACTTAGCATAGACTTTTGGCACTGATCCCCTTCCATACTTCAGGGTTAGTTAGACTCAAATGTCATTACTTTAACATATAATATCTTCAGTCCCTTGAATTGTTTTGTAAAACTGTCATGTATCTTTATGTCAGGGATTAGTTTGTTGTCATGGTTGAAAACCTCTCTGTGTATTTAAGATGACTGGAACCTGAGACTGTTTCATTTGAATAAATCATGACCAGAAGAAAAAAATTACAGTATAAAAATGTTGTTTCTTTGATAAAAACAACAAAAAAAACCTATTGATGAACGGAGAGAAAAAAAGAAAAATGTCTGCCACAACTATTTGTTAAGACAGGTTACATTGATTACAAGTTAAAGTATAAACAATAAACACTAACTAAATTTACGCCCACATCCCTGAATCAACAAGGATGCCGTGTTGATGTTTGATTTGAATAGTGTAAGAAGATTGAATTGTTAGTCTGTATGGGGGCTCATGGTGGTCTCACAATTTTTTTAAATCCATCCCTCTTGATAATGAGTGAGAGCTTTAGAAATTAAAGTTATGTACTGAATATATTGATACAAGTGTATGTAAAACACAACTAATACTGTATATGGAATCTTTTTTGATGAGTGATGAGTGAACATAAAAATTTCACCATAGGTTGTGATACTCAAGCGACCATTAAAATACATAAACAATATATTTACATTTGCTTTTATTTTTTCCCATTGACCTAATGTTAATAAGTTTGCCGTTTATTGCTCAATAAGTGCCTCTGCTAGCCACGTAACCTAACTTGACATAATATTTGCTTAGATACTCTTAACAAAATAGTGGTGTAATCTTTGATAAAGAAATAGTTCTCAGATAATCTGATAACCTTGAGTTGAATACAATAAAAATTCCATGTTCTCAAAAAAAAATATAAGCAATAAACCGTTGCCCTATAACGTGTATGGTCTTATATAAGACACGGATTGGCTGCAAAATTGATTGCGCGCTAGCACATTTATGATTAATTTTGCAGCCAACCTGTGTCCTCATATACAACCATATACGCCATAGGGTAACAGTTTATTACTTAAATAACTTATTTACCTATCATGATTTACTACGGTATATATGATTATTTCTTGAGTCAGACTTCCTTGTTCTTTTACCCAATGACATAGACCTTGTTATCTTATGGTTATGTCAGTGCTAAACTCAATTCAAGATACTTGACATGACAGTTTTACCTTCATATGAAATGTGATCTTGATTTATCCATTTTAAAATCTTTAATGAGGTGCCATGCTTTCTGATATTTCATTGACTAAATTACAGAATGGTCATTGAATTGACTAGTAATCTAGACAGATGGCCATGTCTGTTGTTTTTGGCCAAAATGGAACTCTTTTCAATACAATCCTACAGGTATTAGCACAAGTTCTTTACATGGAGTTTATACCTGGTTAATATTTGAGCCTTGATTATACACCTGTATTCTTCATTGTTTACTTGTACATTTTATTGAAAAGACACATGTCCTAAATAATCCACCATATAGTTCACCCAATTGTTAGTTATTTAGTTTCATTGACTTAACTAGCAACCGGTGGTTTAGTTTAACTACTAACCTGTCTGTTGGTCATTTAACTACTAGGTCTTCGTCAATATCCATCAGGTGTTAGTTTAAACAAATACCTCATTCAACTTCTTACTGTAAAAAATGCCTTTTTAAAATAAAATTTGATATAAATCTAATCTTAAACATTCTGTTCCTTATGAAATAAACATAAATTTTAACTTACAGAAATTTCATGTTTTCATGTAGACTATTCATTAACTGAAATGTGAAATTTAGAGAAAAATGAATGCTGTTTTTTTTTTCTCAGAAACCCAATGATGATACATTATGCATTTTCATACCACATTCTGTAGCCACAATTCAAAACATTTTTCCATTCCTATCTGATCTTTATAAAAATATGTATAATTTCAGACATATATTTGCTATTGCTAGTACAGCTTACACTAAAATGATGAAAGCTACAGAAAATCAGGTTATTGTCATCAGGTAAGAATAAAGAATTATCAATGTTAAAGCCACATAAGCCCAGACTTGGACATTGAGAAAAAGCCTTTTCATCGTATTTTTTTAAAGTTAGCACTTAAAAATGAATATTGAAAAAAAAAAAATTCCATTCCCTTTCGTGGTTCCAATTCTACAGCCATTTGAAGGAAATTTTGTTTGTTTACGTTTCAACACTGTGTTGATTGAGGGAGACGTCAATAACTCACAAGCTCCGCCCACTACTAGCACGTGCTACTGGAGATTGGAGTGTGACGTCATTTAACTAACACGCCCCCCGCTTGACTTCATTTGCATGTTATTTAATGGAAATCATTTTATTAGATCTCGATTTTAAATCCAGCTGCATCGAAGCCATCTGAGTACCCAAAGCCGTGAATTTTAGTTTTTTGACTTAATTAAACATCAGAGATTAAGCTAGAATACCTTTTGTCCCGAAATCCCGTAAATTTCATTTTGTAAACAAACGAATCCCGCAGTGTGCCTTTAATCAACTTAATCTATTTGATATTTTTGGGGAATTTAGTGAATTATGCTAGAACTTTGTGATGTGAGATCCCCATTCACTTCTTTAAATTGATATGGTTAGCATTTATAGATAAAAATTATTTGTATTTATTATTTTCCTGTAATAAATAACTATCTGAAAAACCAATGTCAACTATGCTCTGATATCCAAATTTTGTAAATAGTGTGCCAGTCATCGATTTGACAAGATCATCCTAAGTCTGCTATTGGCTAAATCAGGTTGAATTTTAGTTCTAGTCATATCATAATCACCCTTTCCAATGAAGATGATATTCCAGGACTGTAAATGATGTGCTGTTTGCATATTTAGTGGCTAGTCAAATTATATTAAACCTTGTATCCTTTCAGTGGAGAAAGTGGAGCTGGTAAAACAGAGAGTACTAAACTAGTGATGCAATATCTAGCAGCCGTCAATAAAAATGGTAACAATTTAATCACAGAACAGATAGTAGAATCTAATCCTCTACTGGAATCTTTTGGCAACGCCAAGACAATCAGGAATGATAACTCCAGCCGATTTGGCAAATATATTGAAGTCTTTTTTAAAAAGTAAGTTTGAGAGAGAATGAGAAACAGAGTGCTGAAATCATACTTGACCCTGGGAGACCCACACCTAGTTTCAATAGCATGAAAGCAGCCAGGATTATTCAAGCTCCTCCTAATCCAAGTGACCCATCGGATCATGCTGTTTTACACATTTAAATTTATACAGAACAGATTTGGACCTGAAACTCAGTCTACGCATTTGCATTGAAGTAAATTATATTCTTGATGACTTCCATGTTTCTTGAGAACCTATTAACTTCAACGATAGATCTTCCTCTTTCTGTGAAACTGTTATGAATAGTAATGAAAAGGTTTAATTTAGCATCAAATAACATAATGGAAAGAAATTACCATTGCTAAAAGGCTATCTATTCTTCTGTCTAAGTGATATTGACTGTATAATAATAGGTAAATACGAGAATATAATACACTAGTTAATGTAAATATGATGTTATATTGTTATTTATTACAGAGGATCTATGGTTGGTGCTAGATCACAAGAATATCTTTTAGAGAAATCTCGTATAGTCAGTCAGGTTAGTCAATAATACCTATATATATATCAATAAACATTGTACTGTGAATAGTTCAAATTGGGTGACAATTTCTTAAAATACACTATTGTATTCGAAGCGAATTGCTTTGAAATGAATTAACAGTTTCAACAGATTACAAAGGTATCTTCAAATCAGTTGAACAACTTACAATTTATATTGTCATCATCAATTGAACAACCAATTAGTTTAACAATAATCTACATTGTCATCATCAGTTGAACATTTATTTACTATTACATTGTCATCATCAATTGAACAATAATTTACATTGTCATAATTACCCTATTTTAAAAATGGTTAACTGTAGGTGACTAAAGCTAAATTTTCATCATCAGTCATGCAAAAATTTATATCATCATATACGTGTAATCATAGAACTAAAAGGTAGGGAATGCCAAGAAGGATAAATAAATAGTTTATGCTTGGCACGCATGCGCTGAATATGAGGGTTATCGCATAACTTCCTCTTTCTGCAAAATGGCACCTAATTGCCTAACAGACATCCATTCAACTGGCTACCGACTAACGCCTCGGCGTTAAATGGGAGTATTGATGTTTACACAGTGCTAATGAGATAGAAAGGCTAAGATAGTGTTTTATTTGGAAGATGGACTAGTTTGAGATTTGACATGTTTAACATTTTTCGATCATAATATTGCGTATTGTTTGCTGGTTAAGTGTTTGCTGGCCTAGTGTCTGCTACCTTCAGCCCGGTAAACCTCACTGCATGGTAGGTCTAAATTTAAGCCATGGCATACAGGTTTTCATGCTTAAATTTAATAATTACATTATTTCTACAGTAACATAGGCCTATATCATTTAGAAATATATATACTTATCATTACATATCAAATCATAAAATTACAGTTGTAAAAATAGATTTTCTGTGATAATTTGTAATTTAACTTCTTTTGTTATTGTTTACATTAACTATTTTTACGCTGCACTGGAAGTTAATAAAAAATCCCCAAGTAGAAATTCGGTGAACCACAAATTTAAACGGAAGTTCAATATTTATTTGTCCTTCTTGGCATTCCCTACCTTTTAGTTCTATGGTGTAATCAACTTTTAACGCAACAATCATCATGTGAACATGAAGTTGCATTATCATGGGACAGAGTCAAGTTCATTTGTCAGGAATGTTTGAAGTGTCATTGAAATCTCTCTGTAATGTAAATGTCAATATTTCTGTGAAAATGAAGTATGTTATAAAAGAAAGCTGACAATATTTGATTGATATGTGAATGTTTGATTGAACAGTTGATATCGTGTATACCAGCTATTAGGTTTAGATACTCAATCAGTTATTGATTGTATTGAACATAGACTATAGTAGACTGGATAATCAAACATAAAAACCTCATTGTAGTCTGGACCTTGATATTGTTATTGTTGCTTGTAGGGTTACAGATCTGCTTTCACTATGTAGGCCGATATACATATTGCTTAAAGTTACCTGATTTTTGACAAAGTAGCACATAATCTGTTCAAAATAAATATTTTTCACTAAGGAATAGCTATGTGGCATCAAATATATATATATGAATGTTGACCACTGAGGAGTTTTAAAAGACATATAACTTATTATTGACATAAATTCATACAACTCAACATCAAAGAGATTTGACGCCATAAAAGTTAATGATCAATAATTGTTCCTGTAAAACACAAAATAATTGAATCTTTACTAAATACTTGACTGGTGCAGGTTAATATAAAAAGTTGAGTGACAGGGTCATTATATCTATATTAATAATGATTACCCGATAGATTATATTCAGATAACATGCTGTATACGTCACTCCAAACTTTCCCCACACCCAATTGTCATTGATGTTTTTTACATCTGAACTACAGTTGCAAATTTAGGACAAATTTTGATTGATTTGATTGTAGAATAAGTTCAGCTTGAAATGAATAGTCAATAAGATTCTAAATTGATGTTGTCATAATATAGCTCCGTTTGAATTAGAATAAGACCTAGCTTTTGTTTGGTCAGTTTTTTAAACTCTGGTTTGTACATGCCACTACAATAGGGTCTAACAATGACCTTCTGTTGCTTTCCATCAAGTTGACCTTTGCCTTTGGCTGTAATGTCTGTTTCATATACACTTGGTTGGCTATGAACTTCCATATTATAACAAAAGGAAAATGTCCTAAATGAGCCGCCATAGTCTCTAGACTTTGAATACATGATTTAATGATTTATCTTATCTATAGTTATAATTCAATATTTTTTATTTTGTAAAGATCTTATATAGATAAAATATTCAGTAGCCTACAGGTGCTTGTTTAATATCTAGAATTATATTGTATAGACCACCTGTAGGTATATTATAGATATTATTTCATACCAGTTGGTCTAAATGTTTCACAATTAGTATGTTAAATTATGTAGCATGATTTATCTTTACACATATCCATGTAAATAAATATATGTATGATTTCCATTGCTCAATAAACAGAACAACATTGAGAGTCACAGTAGCGTAGCAAGGGAAATGGGTATGGGGGGAGGGTGATCCATGGACATAAATCCATAAATCTTAGGATTTGCAAGGGAAAATAGATTAATTTGTAGACCCCCACACGCCAAACCCCCCAAAATACGCCACTCACTCTCCCTGAGTACTGTTTGTATTATTACTAATGTCATGAATGTAACATTTATCTATTCTAGGCGTCTGATGAAAGAAACTACCATGTTTTCTATGAAATGTTGGATGCTATGTCTGATGCTGAGAAAGCTAAATATGGTTTACAATCAGCTAATAAATATTTCTACCTCAATCAGGTAATTAACTTGTTTTTTAACAAATTATTGTTGAGCCTCATAAAGATTCAGTTCTTTAGAATGATACTATAATTCAATGAAATGATCAAAACTCCTAAGAGTGTCTTCTCCCAAGTTAGATGTTGACAGAGCCTAAGGTTCAGTGGATGTATTGGATTAATGGGATGTATGAGTACTTCTTCTAAAGGGTTATGGGCAAATCAATTTGCCACCATAGCCTTCAGGTACTAGACAAAGATGGAATAATCATGAGAAAAGCAAGCCAAGAAGCTTTCCCCTCGCAAAAAAATATTCTTACCATCTTTGCAGTTTGCACCTGATATGCTTTTATATGGGTTTGGCCCGAAATATGTATAAGAATGCACATAATCAATTCTATTTCTCCAAATTCTTTTGAGGGAAAACCCCTCAAACACTCTTGGGAGGCTTGAGGTTTGGTTCCTTGGAAATAGGGAAATTTGAAACGTTACACAAGATACTTACACAAGTGCTTTTAATTTTCAGGGAGGTAACTCTAATATTGCTGGAAGAGACGATGCAGAGAACTTTCGTAAAATGACACAAGCAATGGATGTTCTGAATTTCAATAAACAGGAAAGAGAAACTGTTTTCAGAATGTTATCTTCTGTTCTCCATATTGGAAATATTTATTTTAAAGAGATCTCAGTAAGTCTGTTTATTTCATATCTGTGATATTGTTCTGTTTATTTTATATAATAAGAAAAGAGACGCCATGCATGACACCGAATATTAATTGCTCTTAAGAATAATAATATATGTTTAGAGAAAATATAAGGGTTGCACTATTCAACACTATTCTACGTTTTGCAAAAGTTTAATACATTACATTGTCATTATCAGATGGATTTACTTTATTTGATAAAAAGTTGATTTTATATTCATAGTATCTGTATGATGAGAATGATATTGGAAAAATTTGGATATGATTGAATAAGGGGCAAAATAGATAGCAGAACTGTGTTTCAGAAATTGAACTAAATAAACATATATAAAGTTTGTCATTTGTATAATGTCTTGATCTCTAATTTATTACAGAATGACAATAATGATAATACAGTAGAACTAGGAAACGATGCAGAAATAAAATGGATATCACATTTATTACAATTATCAGAAGATTGGTTAAAACAGTCATTAACTAGTAAAGTCACCGTAAGTACTGTATTGCTTTAATGATAGATGGTTCAGTTGAAGTTGGCATTTACGTGATCTAAAGCAAGAATTATGGGAAACTGTTAAAGAAATTGCAATTTTTAGGTGATAGGGATAAGGGATAGTGTTTGGAAGCTGGAAATTGGCCTATTTTCTGAAGCACCCATCATGGCGTCAGAATTTTTTTTTAACCTTATGGGTAATTCAAACCCACAAAACCTTATTGTCAACTAGATGGTCAGACACAATTTTTAGAAAGTTTATACTTAATTAGAATAAATGAATTTATTTTCAGGAAGCTAGAGGAGATCGTGTTTATACTGCCTATAATTTAGATCAAGCCTTAGATGCCAGGTAAGATAAAAACTTCAGATGATATCTATTTTACCAAACAATAATTTATTTATAATTAAGTCTTCAATATACCATATAAATTTAGGATTTGAATTCTTTTCACTTTGTTCAATAATGCAATATATGTTTTGTTTTGAAATTTGTTCAAAATTTTCTTTCATTTTTTTTTACAGAGATGCCATTGCCAAAGCCTTATATTCCCGTTTATTTACGTGGATGGTAGAAAAAATCAACTCTACAACCTGCCATGCTGAGAGAGATAAATCTACTTCATTAGCTGTCTTAGATATCTTTGGTTTTGAGGTAAATTTTTTAGAATGAAATTCCAACTATCAATTTTGGATTGGTTTACTGAGAACAAATGGTGGTTAATGGGCTCTAATCTTGGTTGATGTCCACTTCACAAAGTCATCTTTTTTCATATTACAGTTGACCCAGTCGTATATGGGTAGGGGTTACTCAGGGAAGATTAAGGTAAAGAGGTTTTGAAAATGACCAGTTATGATCCTTGTGATCCCAAGTTGTTTCTATCATTTTAAACAACAATTTTTTTTTTTTTCAGGATTTCACAGTGAATAGTTTTGAACAACTATGTATAAACTATGCTAATGAAACATTACAATATTTTTTCAATCAACATATATTTCGACTAGAACAACAGGAATATACTAAAGAAAAGATACGTTGGAGTCATATAGATTTTATAGATAATAAACCTACTATAGATTTAATATCAACTAAACCTGCTGGTATTTTACATGTTTTAGATGATGAGTCCAACTTCCCACAGGTACATTTCTTACTTTTTTTAGTGGATAATGACTCATAATTATATTGTCTCTCTTTATGCTTGTATGTGTTTCAGATCAGGATCATCATCAGGAGAGATTGTATAAAAATCAGGATTACCTTCCAAAATATTAGGAGTCAAAATGCATATGAGCAATAGGAGATTAATCAACAAATAGCCCTTTATGCGATGAACATATTTTGGAATATATTTTGATTATCGGTCAAGTTGATCACATGTATGCTTAAAGTTGAAAAGGGTAGCAATTCAGACTGCTCAGGTTTGCTTCTTTGACAATGACATTTTTTTTTTTTCACAGGCCTCAGATCAATCATTTTTAGAGAAGTGTCACTATCACCATGGTGATAATCCTCTATATGGTAAACCAAGGATGTCTGGAATGGAGTTTTCCATATCACATTATGCTGGTTATATTAAATATGATGTAAGTTTAACTTAGACGAAAGCAGTTCAAATGCGACAAAGCCCATAGCTGTATTATATTGTTTAAGCTTTAGATATAGTACACTTGAAGCATAGCTCCTGATCAAAAGAAAGTAAACTTAAAGATGAGAAAATTGTGTTGCTAGTTTTTATTCCAGTCCAATAGGATACGATTTCCTTTTAAAAATATGCTTGTATTTATGAATATTTTAATTTTTTTATACAGGTGACCCATTTTATAGAGAAGAATAAAGATACATTAAGAAGCCATGTTGTAGAGTTGATGTGTGAGAGCAAAAATCAGGTATGCTCTTCCTAGAAAGTTCTAAGCTGCCTATTACTAAATGCTTACATTTGCTTCAAGGGAACTAAGTCTTATCTTGTCCATTTCACAGAAACATTTTTTTTTGGTGTTTCTGGCATTTTTTTGTTCACTTTAAACATTTTTCTGATATTTGAAAATTAGGTTTCAGGTGCATGCTAGGTGTAGTTATCCAAGTTGTTTTAGGGACAGAAAGTGATATTTTTATTAAAAGATGCCATTTTGTTTCTGATGTGTTCTTGCTATCAACACATTAGATATAATATTCTTGATGTAACAGCTTTTTTTGAGTGAACTTAGACATCATCTTTCTGTAGATTGAATAACTGTTCTGAGCATATTAATTGAAATGTTGTATTATTATTATTTTAGATGATATCACAGATGTTTAAAGATATGAGAGACAGATTAATAACTAAAACATTGAGTAAAACAACAGGACGGTACATTACATTAAAACCAAAGACAGCTACAGTAGCTGCTAGTTTTGGAGAATCACTACTGTCTCTTATTGATACTATGACTAGGTAGGCATTTGTCTAGGAGGATTCTTAATCTCTAATAAACCTGGTAGCCCTGTGACAGTGAAGGTTAAAGGGGCTGACATGGAAAAACAAATTTAGTATAATGATAAACTCAGTCCTTTTGAGTCGAAGGTTTACAATTAAAAGATACCTTGATAGTCAGAAATTGAAAACGCTTATGAATTGAAATGCTTATGTTGTTGTTCTTGAAGATATGTTCCCGATTTTGCCTGTTTTCATTAGCCTGAACAGGTGCAGAAAAGTAGGACATAAAACCTTTTAATGCAATTCCTAATATATCTTCTGACTTCACTTACTTTTCTGGTATATCAATGCCTAACTTGGTGACAAAGATTGAGATATAAGAGATATTTTCAATGAAAGACAAGAATTCTTTATTTTATTTTAGGGAGTAATTATGAAGTGAACTTCAATTTCAGGTGTAATCCCTATTTTATTCGATGTATCAAACCCAATACAACTAAAACTGCTATGCATTTTGATGAAAATGTGATCTTACAGCAGTTACGCTATACTGGTATGTTGGAGACTATACGGATAAGGAAAATGGGTTATCCAATTCGGATAAAATTCCCTCACTTTATAGAGAGGTAAGCTGTTTTAAAAACTAAAATCACTTTGCTGACAATATCAGTACTACAGTCTTTTGATTAATTAAAGTCTTGTCTTTGATAAGCATAGAATGTTCTGATGTTTGTTCAAATTGATGCAAATTTGTATTACCTCCCTTTTTACTGAATGCAGTCTTTAAATTCAGTTTGGAATTTGGCTTAAACATGATATCGTTCAGAAAATTGTATATGCTGCCATGTCCGAATCAGATCTGACAACCCCACCTCAAGTAGTCAGCAACTCAGTCTCCCAGCCACCTTTTCTTAAATATATAAGCTTAAAGTAATCTTCAATTAATTTTCCTTTGTGATATTCTGTACAGCTAATAAATTTTATTATATCTTACATAGGTATCGATGCTTATTACTGGGTGCCAAGATTCCTACCAGAGAATTACCAACTGATGTTTGTGCCAAGATTTTAGTAACACAAGGTCCAACTCAGGCTGATCAGTACCAGATTGGTGCTACCAAGGTAAATATACAGTATACATTTGACAGTTTCTGGCATTTACCTTTTTTTGGGATGAATTTCTTGGTCCATTTTATCAAAAAAGTCCTGTAAATCATTATAAAGACCGTAGACAAGAAAATTAAGAGTTTTTCAAGGTTTAAGATTAAGTTGCTTGACCATAGAAAAAAAAATTTGAAATAAAAGTAGTCGTCTTAAAAGTTTTAAGACAATGATAACAATTGGAGGTAATTTTTAAGTTTTATTAAGTCAGTTTAATTGAAACAATAAACACTATTTACTTTTAATAATAACATTAAATTTGTCATGAATATACAAGTTTCTTCACAATTGCTTTGCATTACGTATCATGATATGAAATTCAGGTTGACATGTAATCAAGAATAAATTGTGTCAACAAATGACTTTTACAATCTAATTATCATAAAATATATCTAATGTTTTGTTAAATCAATAGGCTAAAAAGACACTGAATGATTTCATGACGACAAAACAACTTGTTTTCTATTTTAAACCTGTAAAACTTGTAACTATAGACTCATGTTTTAATTTTTGAAGACGTTTTAACGTCAACTCCCCTATGTTTGATTGATGTCATGATTTTGTCATCTAAACTTTGATGGATCGCTATAAATTACTTTCTGAATCTATTATTATCTTTTTAGCTATTGTCAACAAAATTTTCTTGCCTTTATATTTCTATGCAATAGTTTTATTTCTGTGTCTATCTTTTACTCTGTTATAAATTTACAATTGGATTGAATAGTGTTAATGTTTAGGAGATACTGTGATAAATATGATATTATTTTCTAACGAAATTTCAACTTTAACTTACTGATAGTGTGTTCTCCATTGACTTTAATTTGGCTTAAAATGGCGCGTAAAAATTTGATATTTCGTCAGATAAATCTCGGCTTGGAATCACCATGGAATGAAAAAGCTGAAGCCAATGAAAAAGTTCAGAAATATTTAAAATCTCTACCAAAGTGTTATGTAAAAAGAGATTTAGACTATGATCTCTTTCCAAGTGCTGATTATTTTACATTGGAACATCCGAAAAAACAACTACATCAAAATCATAAGAAAAAACATTTGGAATCAAAGATAAAGAAAATTAATAGAGTATCAAAAAACACTTCACTTTCATCAAAATCTGGATTAAATGTTGCTAGGAAAATATACAAAAAACATGAAATGAAGAAATCTCAGTCTCAGCCAGAGTTTTCAAATCATTTAACAGATAGTGGGCTGATGCCAGGGATAACTGAAAAACGTAGGGGTTCAGTAGATACCTTTTTTTCTGATAATACGTATTATAGTATACATGATATGGAATGTATGTGTAAAAAATGTTGTATATTTAAACCGAATGATTATTTAAAACCTGTATCATCAACAAAACAATGGACCAAACCTGAAATTGATAATCGACAATTTCATTCTCAGGTTTTTATGAAGGAAAGTTTTGAACAGCATCTTGATATTGAGGCTACTAAGATTATGAAAGCAGCAGTGATCAAGATACAGAAATGTACAAGAACCTTCCTGGCCAGAAAACGGTTTAAGAAATCCAAAAAAGCTGCCACTAAAGTACAAACTGCTTTAAGAATGTGGAAAGCAAGGTAAGCAACTTTGTAAATTGTGTCAGTTTATTAAATTAACTTATGACTACGATCATGTCACCCCGGTATAGTTGTGGTGCGCAATAAATGAATTCGATTCATTGTGATTCTTGAATCAATCAAATAGTACAGAACCAGATACGTCACATTATAAATTCCCCATTCCTTTGTCGGCCATTTTGAATTCTGTAGACACATCCAAGCACATGGAATGCATTTTATACCTTGTTCCAAATTGTTTTATTGAACTTCCTGATTCCATGAAACTCTGAATGTGAAGAACTCAACTAACAGGCCCTACCTAGATTTTTAACTAGAACTGAATTGGTGAGAAATATCACCAGTTTAAAGTGCAATTATTCCAGAAAATGTAAATTCGTAAAGGTATTGAATTGTATATGAAATTTACACTTATAATAATTTTTAAAAGGAAAAACGTGTCTGCGTTGAAATGATACAAGACATGATTTATTACATGTTTATCAGAAGTGACATGCAGTCTATAAAACTGAATTGCAAATCAAATAAATTTACAAAATATGTTTTTAAAATACAATACAACTACAAAGTAGATTTGAACTGGGAAATTTATGAGTTTAGATATTCTTGACAGATCTACTTGTGTCTTCTAACATAATGCGTAGTGTTCATGATCTTAAAGGGATCGTGAAGAGTATTTCTAAACTTTGTATGTTTATCGGGAACACTGATAGCATCAATTTGCACCATTCCAATTTCCATTCCGATTTCCATTCCGACGTCTGTGGTTCTTGCAATTCCCCTAAAAATTCCCCTATGACGTCATGGACAGTGAATCTGCCGAAAGCTTTTATTGATATCTATGTCATTGACGTCATAAAACGCATTAGTTTAAGTGGAATTTTACAAACCACAGACGTCAGAATGGAAATTGGAATGGCGCAAATTGATGCTATCAGTGTCCTCGATACACATACTAAGTTTAGAAATATGCTTTACAATCCCTTTAAGATTATGATAAGAATACCTCACTCTTGACTGTCACCTGTGTATTATTGTTGATTTTAATAGATGTTAGTGTTTTGTCACTATTGTCATGTTTGGTAACTGCCTGTCATGGCTGACAGTAATAATAATATGCCTGGTGTCTGTCCAGTCTGACCATTGGCTAGTTACAGTGGTATCTAATAATGACATCTTGTTAAACATATTACAGTAGTTTGAAAGTATGATTACTTTAAATATATCTTGTGCATGCACCCAGGATTGCAGTTAGTCATACTTAAGGCAATCATGTTCTACATGACAAGGTACAAATATGTCGGAGATGAGATAGATATCTTTTTGTTTGGAGCTCATATCTTATTGCAGACACTTTTTAGATACAAATTTCTATTTAATGAAGATTTCTCATAGACAATTATACCTTCACTTATATTGGTATATAGTCTTTTATCTTTATTACATTTGGTTGCCAAGTGGCCAACAAAGCATTAAAATATACCCAGAATACAGAGAATTTAAAGAAGGGTTCTATATGGTATCTTATATCAATTTCCTCCAATTTCTGAACATTGCATGGAATTGTCTGTCTGCAATATCTTACTGGAGCTATATAGCCCATTGGGTGCTGATGCTCTTTAATACATTTCATTTCATTTGCAATATCTTAATAAGTAAAGAGATTTAAATATGCATACAAACTTCTCGAGTTTCTATAGCTCATGAATACAATTTGATTATGAGTTGAGAGTTGAGTAATTTTGAAATAAGATCTGAAGAGTTTAGTATAAAAAAGATTAGAATATAAGAAGTATATTTTATGACTGAGATATTTATTGTGTGTAGAGTGTTTTGTTATGTGATATATATTGAGTGTAAACAAGGTTTATCTATCTACAGTATGTGACATATTGCATAATAAAATAATAATAACCAACGCATAGACAATATCTTTATCACATTTAACTACTTTTCTATTGCATCAAGATTGGTTAAATTTGTCATTTTTATTACCCGTTTGTCGAAATTATGAATTCTTTAGTAATTTATGCTCATTCATTCATTCATTTCATCATTCTTATTCATATACAGATTTATTCATCCACTTATTCATTTGAATCAATGTGAAATTTAATGTTTCATTCATTCATTTACTCAAATTGTCTATTCATTCATTCAGATGGATAAATCTGAAAATGTACATACATTTAATCAGACAGAATTTGCCCAGAGTTGTGTTCTCTTTGATGTATTATATATTCATGTATGCATTGATATCGTATCATATATCTGTACATGCATACCTGTCATTATAATATGATTAATTTAGACTTTGTTTATAGTGTCCTATTTCATTAGTCATCATCTAGTTTATTATAAAGATAATGAATTCTAAACAATTATAGGATAGGGTGTTTTAAAGATCATATTCCAGTTAAAAGTAATTAGACACTTTCACAGGGCTAACTTTTGTAAGCTCTTGAGCATTAGAATTTTTATAACTTATAAGGATTGTAAAGATGTTTTCAAGGACACTTATAGCATAAATTTGCACCATTCGTATTTTCATTCCAACATCTGTAGTTCTTGCAATTCCACTAAAAATAACATCACTAGAAGGAAACTGCATAGCTGTTTATAGGTCCCCTCTGGTATTTTGACCCACTTTCACCAAGGTGGCATGGCGCTGAGTTGTCCGATCTCTCTTTGTAAAATATGTCAGTTTTAGAGGAATTGACAGAAAAACAGATGTAGGAAAAATTTGAGTGGTGCAATTCATGCTATTGAATGTAAAACGTTTAAGAAATTACTTTACAATCCCTTTAAGAGGGAATCAAGCCCACAGCCCCTTATGGCCTATCATTCACACTATTGAATAATATCCCTATGTCTTTTAACAAAAATTCAAAAGATGATCTATGTTTTTATACAAGTATATTTGGTTATAATAAGTTATTTTTAACTTTGGACATTAACGTTTCAAAATAGCTTTAAACCATTCTTTTTATTATTAGTTTAAAGATATCTATCAATTGGCTCTGGCCTATTTTAAAAAATATTTTTTATAGATCATAGTTTAATATGACAAATGCTTTTGTAAGTTTGCCACTGCTCTGCCTGGTTTGAGTTGATATCTGCAATATTTTTATATAAATTCTATAAAAGCAATGCAATATACTGGACACTGTTCTGAACAAAACTGACAGGTTAATGAGAGAGTGTCCCTTTAAGAAATAAAATGAAGACAGTATTTAATCATAATATATGACAAGTAGTCAGGTACAATATTTACAACAAACTATCTTTATTCTAATTACCTGTCTTTTACTTTCATCTACTAATTACAGGTAAGCTCTTTCTCAAATATACTTATATATCATTTAATATTATCAATTTACATTCTTTCTCATGCATATTACTGTAACATTTCAAAAATTTGATGCTAAATATTCAACTTGTTATGAGTCAAATGAAAATGGAGATGTTTTCCACTTTGCTAATAACTGAAAGGTAAATTTTGATATTTTGTTATTAAGTTTCACAGTTGTCTTTGAATTTGTAAGTTGATACTATAGAGAAACAGTCATTTAATTGTTTGAGTTGGATAAGCTTAGTAAGTTTAGACACTTGCTCATTATCTAAAAGACCTTCTCTGGTCCAAACCTTTGAATATAACAACACTGTTCCAGAGGGGCTGACATGGAAGTAATTTCTAAGCATTCAGACAGGATGATAAACCAAGGTTCGTTGTGCAGTGCATGAAAACAGGATGGGATTCATAACACACTATTTAGGCAGTTTACATGGCATTCCCGGTCTTTACCAAACCCAAATGTAGCAAAAAGTAGGAGGAAACCTTTACTGTCAATTACCCAAAACAATATTACTAAGAATATATTTTGTATAGCTGGTAAAATTTAATATCTCAAAGGCCAAAATCACAGCTGATGAATTTAGAGCTCCAATCAGACATGACTGGCTAATACAATCAAAGCAATATCTCTGTTGTCCTGTGTATCAATAATTTATGATAGTAAATATGATCAATATTTAAAACACCAGCTGTTGTTTAGTATAATATCTATTATTATTAAACATATTACATTATGTCAAATTTACACATTACACATAATTTCATAGTCTGATAATTTTATTATATCTATGTCAGCCACACATCAAACAGAATTTCTGGATTGAGAATAGTGGTGGACTAGGTCTCAATGGTTTCTCTCAAATTCAGAAACTATCAAGATTTTGAATAGCAATGGATTATCTGAAATGTACTAAGTGATAAAAAGAATAAGCTAAGAGAGATTCTCTAGCTTTTGTTGTGCTCAAAGATGTTGTGTAATACTTTTAATGGATAAGATTCTGACATCAATATTGTCAATCTAGAAGGCATAGGTTATCAGTCAGGACTAAGAGAATAAGGAACCTGTTTCAGTTTTTCTGTTAATTTCATACATGGATTATTATGTAACTTGACTCCTGACTTTCATTGAAGAATAGGATATTTATACTTATATACAAGGAGCTTATCATATATTGGTGTATGCAAAATAAGGTATGCAATTTATCATTAGTGTTAGGCATAAACATGCATTATCAGTTTGGAACTCCTTAGTGTCACAAATATCTGTACTTGTACACTTAAAGGCTTGAAAAAGTTATTTCCTAAGATAAGCCTACAGTCTTGTTTTATCTTGTACTGCACTGCCCTTTTTTGTTTCAAATGTTTGCACAACCAATTAAGTCCGAAAATGTTCATAAATACCCCATACAAATTAAGAAAATTAATTTTAGATTTGTAGAATGCATAATGTTCAAACAATTGTGATGTGATTATAACAAAATTGTAAGGGTATGCTCCTTGAATTCTTTGTTTTTTATCAATTGTTTTAATTTTTCAAGACTTCCTGTGCAATAATGGACTAAAACAAAAGCTATTTAATTTCTTCAACATTCTTCTATCATATTTATAAAGAAATAAAACTATTTCCTCATAATTATTATATAACAATATATCTAGTATAAAATAAAACAATTAAAATGTACCAGTAGCTTTATAAGTTGTCATGAATACTCTTCATTTTGTAGACATTGAGTTTTAAATATGTAAAATAAACATTTTGTATAAGGCCACAATAAATAAATTCATAGATTATCATCCAAATTTTCCCAAAAAATGGGGAGGGAGGGGAAATTTTATTTTTTATTTTTTATTTTCTAAGCTCAACAGAAGGCAACCATTTGAACATATTTGTGTATAAAAAGAAAATGAGGTGTTTTTCCTTACCATAATATAAAAATATGACTAAAAAATGTCGTAAAATGAAATTTTCGTGACTGAACTACAATAAAAAATTTCCAGTCAGCACTCATAGAGGTGGGTCGGGAGGGGATGATAATCTATTTATTTTTTTATTGGAGCCTAAGTATATTTGTCTTGGATAATAATTGTCTGTCATGAGTTACAACATTATTGTAAGTTTACTAATTTTTACTACAGATATTTGATTGTTCTTTGTTCTCAAATTAATGGAGATTCATTACATGAAGGTTAGTTTCATCTTCACCTTCATCTTTTAACTTTAGACTTAAATCTTTTAAAAAGCATTCAACTCATTGGTTATAAATGTAATTAAGCAATTGTTTTAAATGTTTGATATATTCCATTTGATTGTTATTCAATTCCTATATTATGCTGTTAATAGATTCCACATAGATTTTATCTGAAGTTTTTGTTGACTTACTTGTCTTGTACAATCTCTCTACTAGTTGTGCCTCCCCCAACCACTCCCCCTCCCCCATCTCAATATCACAAATCAATGATAAGAAATTGTTGCTTTGAAGATCCTTTATTAAAGAGTAAAATTGAGCTCTGAACTCATGTTCCAGTTAGGCATCACTGGTACTAAATTACATCTATAATTTTGTACTATTCTAATTAAAACATTCTTTGTTTCATCTCCAGAGCATATAACAACAATACCCAATATATCGGGTGTCCCAATAAAAACGTCCCCAACTTCGACGCAAAGTATCTCAGCTGCTGATGAGCCGATCTCTTTCAAAATTCTCACAGATTTACTTCAACATGTCCTTGTAAGACCCTGAAATTATGAAAGTCATCAAATAAAAATTGTACAAGTACTGCCTCGAACAAAATAGCATGTCAAAAAATTCAATATCAGAGCAAACTACACATTTCAACCTGTGTCTATTGTGCTTTCACCACATCGACCACCAATATCATTCATGTTCAATCCTGAAATGCTCTCATCGATCTCATCTTAAGATATTTTATCCCAAAAAGCAACCTTCCTGACTTTCAGTTCCTGTTAATCCAGTTTTTTCACTGGTGATGGTAATAACTACGGGCAGTAAGGGATTCTCCTAAGAAACAGGTGTACTGCACTTGGATTAGAGGGACACACTGATTAAACAGGAACTGAAATGCAGGATGGTCACTTCTCCAGTGGTACATTTAGATGAGATCCTTAAGAGTTTGTCAGGATGAATAATGTTTGATATTGGTTGTCGATGTGGTGAAAGCACAATAGACACAGGTTGAAATGTGTAGTTTGCTCTGATATTGAATTTTTTGACATGTCATTTTGTTCGAGGCAGTACCTAAACAATTTTTATTTGATGACTTTCATATTTTCAGGGTCTGACAAGGACATGTTGAAGTAAATCTGTGAGAATTTTGAAAGAGATCGACTCATCAGCAGCTGAGATATTTTGCGTCAAAGTTGGGGACGTTTTTTTTGGGACACCCGATATAAGTTAAAATTCCTATTATCAGTCAAATGGTTAAATTGTTTCGTGCTGTGGTGTGTAAAACTTGCACCCAGTTTGCATTGCATGGCCACAAATAAACGTAATCAATATGAGGCCCCCCTAGAGAAAATGTGTTGTATGTTCAATGTTGATATTGTGTGATATGTTGATAAGAAGAAGTTGTTTGTAATGAGGTTGATATTTGATAAGAGTATACAAGATAAAACAGTAGTTCTCAATTTCAACCAGGGTAACGCATTCATAGGAGGTGTAACTTTCACATGATTTGAATTTTCTTTATCGGACATTTCTGACCAAATCAATACTCCACAAGTTTTTTTTCATTTCTTTTCAAAGCTATTAACTGTTTTAGAAAGGATACTGGATAACAGATTTGTTCTTAAGGGATCATCATTGTGTTTGAAGAAGTTCTATGTATGGATTTCCAAAAGCTGTGATCAGTTTTGTTCTTCAGGAGCAGTTATGCAAATACCTAAACCTTGTTGCATTTTGTAGATTTCCCAAAAGTTTTATCGTCACAAGGAAAAGATTCAAAATATGTGTGACACTGTTATCTTGAAGAGGATAAAATCTGATACCCTTGAGTATTGTTACACTAGTGATGATGTGCTGATGGGAGGTGGTAACGAATGTTGTGATTCCTGATCATACTGTTCAGAATTCTGTTCTGTGCCCTTCTGATGCTGTCAGAAGGATACATGTGTACCGTATAATTCCGAATATAATGCGCACATTTTTACCCTGAAAAGGGCTACACACAGAAGGGGTGCGCACTATACATGGTGAAATAAATTTTGAGTATTTTTTCCCCCGAAATTCCCGTAAATAATTTAACTTTAAAAGTGCCTGTCATTTGTTTAGGATTGTGTAGTCGGTGGTTTTATAATCTACAAGGATATTTGCATATCATATTTCTGAGATTGCGTGCTATGCTGATTTCGTAAATATAAAAATAGATGCAGCAGGGGACAATGAGATAAGATAATGTAGCTTGATAAATATTTCTGTAAATTTGGGTGTGTTGGTTATTGATAAAACTTATCAGTTGAATTTGAATACACGATATAGAATCTTGTTTACAGAAAGCATTGGTAAATTTCTATTAATGATAAATTGAGAAGTGATTGGCCTACCTAAGAACAACTGGAATTGCTTATAGGAGTTAATAATACAGATATAGAGCATAAGGGATCATTTCACCATATTGTTTAATCATCGAAGATCGGACAATTGTACAGAATTTGAACAATGATGGATACTGTGTAATTTAGATCATTTAATTTATGGTGTGATTTTCAGTGTTATTGATAGTGTTTCAAACTTATTGTAGGAAATCTAACTAGCCTTGGATTAGTATTTTATTTTTATAAAGGTAAATATCATTTGTTCTGGGTTATGTTAATTCTTTTAACTTTAAATCAGTCAGGATTCTAATCTTATCCTAATCTCATATACGATCTGAAAATGGTATGGATAGACTTCTTTTTTCAGTGGAATTACAAGATGTTATCATTGTTCCCAACGCACCCAAAAAGAGTTATTTGGTAATAAGAAATCAAGGAAGTAAAGTACTGGTAATATTAAACCTTAAATAAAGTAATGATTTACTACTTGCAGTAATTTGATATAATAAAAAATGCATACTGGTGCATTCTCATTGTATTATGGAATACATGTTGAGTGTGTAAGGGATTTTGTCATAGTCTCTTGGTAAATAGGTTATGTTGTTCGTAGGTGAATTTGTTTCAATGGTTATCCCACAAGCTGCACAGATATTAAGCCATGGACATGGTAGCCACCATTTTGCTGATATTTGATTTCATTGTCAAAATTACATGTGTCTTCGGAAAGACAATAATTGTCCACGTTTTTCTGATATAAATTTTCCACTAGGTTTATCAAAATGTATCACTTTTATATAGTTCATATTATATACCATTGCATTTCTTGGAAATATCCTGATGTCAATACAGGGAACCTCACTGTGGGAGTGATTCTTGATTCCTGAAAATATCTTCATATAAATTCAGCTGAAATATATATCTATAGAGTGAAAATCAGAATCAATTAAAATGTAGAAAATTTTAATTTTTTTTATGATAAATCTTTTGAATTAAAGGGTTTATGTTGTCACACCCATACTTTGTGTAGGTCATGAAGGCTTTACAATATAGAGTATTCATTTCAATAGGGATTCAAATCAAATTAAAAATCTTTTCAAATTTTCCAATCTTGTGTGTTTTTATTTTGTAAGATCATATATCATTTCATATAAATATCTCCAAAAAGTTGACTTTTCATAGGTAATTGGTTAAAAGTTGATGCTATTTTTACTAGGACCCTCTCATTTGCATTATAAATGCTTCATATTTTGATGGAGAATACTCTATGTTGAGAAAAATACCCAACAACCCCATGTCTTGAATATTACATTTTTTTTTATTATAAAACACATAATATATAAATATCACTACATAATTACTTGCCTGAGGCATATTTCTTGACATTTTGTGAGGTTTAACATTAGTTGTCATCAATTTAGGCATTAAGGTATCAGGGGAAATATTCTCAGAAAACCCTACATAGTTAAATACCTATGCCTTCATTCATCCATTGTTTAGAACCAAACTATCCATTCATTCAACATTTTGTATCTATTTATTATCACATAATCTAAACAGTTTTTTAATGTGTATTTTATGTTGACAAATGTTTCATGATTTATTTTGATGTATTTATAATGAAGTAATGTTATATGAATGTAATATTTGTGTATATATAATTTATATATTAATATTAAAGTGACCAGTCAGCATTCTATAGACATGTTTCAACCTACATCAATTTTAAACCCTGTACAACTAGTTCTCAAAGTAACCAATTAATTACTTTTATCTTTGATATTACAGGAGGGACTTTCGTGTGTTTCGAAATGGGATTATCAAGACACAGGCACAGTTTCGTATGCGAAGACAGCGACGTAGATATTTACAGGTAAGCATAATTAATTACATTTATGTGCATAATTTGCATAATTGATGAGATTTTGCATAATATATTAGATTTATGTGCATAGTTGATTGATTATATTAGCATTGTCTTTAATTTGCATATCCTGTCCTCAATTAGCCCATACAGGTGCAGAAAAGCAGGACGTTAAACTCAATTCAATTTTCATTTTTTTAATTTGCATATGTTAATTGATTATGCATAATCAATACTAGGATTTTTTTTATGAATTGTCTTAATGCAGTAAAATGTCAATATTTGATCTTTTTTTGGACTCTTTTATTTGCCATGTTTTACTCGACTCGGTCAACAAGATTTTCTGAAGAAATCATTAGAAAATTAACATTATTGATGAATTTACGCAAGGTTAAAAGTCTAATATTTTTCTTTGTTGTTTACTAGTTGTTCTCATTTGAGTAATTTGAGAAAAAGGTAAAATGTTCTTTTCTAAAAAGTTTTATTTGAGGTTTAATGACTTCTGTTAAAAAGGTATTGTAATTGAATTCAACTTCAAGATATAAAATAGAGTAATGAAGAAAACAAGTGTTTCTCTTTGTATTTATTTTGATGATTGTTGAAATTCCATTTGTTGTTGGTTTCTCCAAATATTCTTAAAGATATTTGCCTATTCACACTGGTACGAAAATAGAAATTGCAGGTTGAAAAGGAGAAATGGAGTTGAAGACCGTATTTGTGGTTCACGTGTCTGGATTTAAAATTTGTCTGAAGAAAAAAAAAAGTATTGGGGCATTTTAAAATGAATGTGTAATATTTTTAAAGCGTAAAGTTAACTACGTGTAGTTGTAAATAGTCAGGGACCCTTTTGACAATTTTCAATTAATATTTTTTTCATATGTACCACATCACCATTTTATACTTATAACTTTTCTAGTTCAGCTGAAAACAAGTGATTAAGTTGATTTCTTTGCATTTTATACTCTATGACAGAAATGAACAAATATCTTACACTACTAGGTGCTTAACATATTACAATACATGACTTACTTGCGAAAAATGATTTTTTTTGTGTGGATTAAATTATATTTTAGTGCTCTAAGTGTGTCTCAGGAATCTGCTTTTACCTCCTACTATCTGTTTTATTCTTGATGAATGGAAACCTAGTGGAAGTTTCTACAATGATATATTTGTGAAGTAAATTAAAGATCGTGTATTTGGACTTTATGAATCATGAGATGATACACCCTGAATTTTTTAAACTCATTTATAAAAAGTTGATTAGACCTGTATTATTGCCTTTTTTATTGAAGATCTCCGTTGTTATTTACAATTCTACTATTTACGTTGTTTTGGTTTCTCTGTTTTGAAAGATTTGGATAACGGTTTCGATTTTTGGTCTCTTTGCTGTCTTTTAAGAAAAAAAATGATAAAGCCTTTAAGTGATTGTAGAGACTTTGATCAAGGACACAAGATTTTCTGTCAATGTGTATTAAATCGAAGGGAATTATGTAAGCATTAATCAGTAATGAATATAAATATTCTGTTTTAGAATAGAGAAGAAATACGTCGTAAATTGGAACAGGATAATTTGTTAAGAAAGAAAAGACAAGAAGAAGAAAAGATGCAGCGTGAGCAGCAGGTTAGTTCAGTTCCATTATTTTATTGTGTCATGTGTTACTAGTATTTCTCTTGGTGATGATCACTAACTGAAATATTCACAAAATTTCACTTGGAGAAGTTAAACCCTGGGATGATGAAACAGATATGAAAGAAATTATACTGTATTCTTAGTATCCTTAGGTTTGTTAAGGATCCTGTTTGTGTTGATAAACAGCATTCAAAAACAATTTTTTTGAATACTAAGCTTTCTTTGTCAAGTGATTAAGAAAATATAGCAGAAAAATTTCTGACATAGATTAAAAGACATTTTTTTAGTCTGAATAAGTCAAAGTAAAATACGAAGAACTTAAGGCAAGATATTAAAAAATTAAGTAGACTTAACCTGAAGACAAATTAAACTATCACATAATCTGTGATAAAAATAAATCACTATTAAATATTCATGTGTGTTTCATATCTATTTTGCCAAAAGCCAATGACTGGTTCTTCGTACCTAAACATCAATTTACTATTTGTAGTGATTTGAAAAGAAAATCTTTATATCTGACGACTCAAAATTCTTTTTTTGCGAGTTCAAATATTATGGTACAAGTCTGTATTCATTTTTTTAGAAGAATCTTATAAATTTAGGAAAAAATTATTCTAAATATTTGATGATTATAAATATTTTATTAGTTATGTAGAGTAAAATATTTAATATAAATGTTAATATTTTCAGGCCAAAGCTGCTAAGGCTGCAGCCAGTGTTAACAATCTGGATATACCTGGAGAACTGGCTTTTGTATTTAGTAAACTAGATGGTAGGTAGAATGATGTATTGGTAGATTAGTAGAATCTGACATTGTCAGCGTGTTCAACGACTCCTATACTAGTTTTTACCAATCTTACACTAGGTCACTAACACCCTAGTGTTTGATATATTCCCTTTATCTATCTACCATGATATAGGACACACTTACTCTCGGTTGTTAATCCCTGGGGCTTATTTATACCTGGGGGAGATATATGTTCAGACCAAATGTTAAAACCTACACAAAAAAACTTGTTTGGCACACTTATGAATCAGAGCTGTTGATTTGACCATTGACTACTTGCATTCCAAAATATGCTCCTGCTGTCAAAGTTTTCAAATTTCTCTGTTTTTAAACAGAAATAGCAATATTGTATTTGTATGTATGAAGGCTATGCCCATATTAAATAATAATGCATAAGTTGCCAAAGACTAACAGGGACTCTTGAACACTCTCTGTTCATCTTCCTTCTTTTGAATAGTCTACATTTACGTAATCACTTTAATCTCCTACCTTCAATTTATGTATGTATGTATGTATGTATCTTTTCAAAAGATCCATAATTTCGCACTTTCCAAATTATGGTTGAGATCTATTCTTTATTCTTTCTGTCAGGTGGCATACCAGGTAAAACTTAAAGTACTTAAGTAATAAAACATCACCATCTATCATATAATTTCAGATTGGCATATGATCCACCATTCTCAACATGTGAAAACAGCTAGTGGTGATGTTAGATCAATGGAAATGGGATATAAACTTCCTGTTGATATTAATTCTCATGTCTTTAATAAATTTACTAGTGTTTATTTTAAGGTATGCTCTCTTTCTTTCTGTTAATGTTTGATAGTTGTTCAAAACATATGATGGTACTGCACATTTATAGAAATTCATCAAACCGACAATTCTATTTTAAACACAACAAACTTTACGATCTGTTGTAAATGAATAACATATAAATTTTTTTTAAAAGTTCCTATTCATTTACTTGGTTTCAGATTATATGGATTCAGAAAGAATTTTTTTTTTAATAAAGAAATAATTTGATTTGTAGGATCCATCATGGGGCTACAAGAATGAACCAATCAGAGGGCCTCTTACAAATGTCCAAGGCGATGATGTTTATCATAAGGCCATCTCTGTCTTTAAACTCGTAAGTATTGAACTTTCTTATTTATATTTTCTGTCATGTTAGACAGGTTGTGCTTAATCTTTCCAGAACACGTTATATAACCTATCTTTAGATTAAATTCCCAAAAATGCTTGATTGGTGTGTCATTAATATTTATATTCTTATAACTTATTTTTTTTTTCTTCAGATTTTACGATTTATGAATGATACGAGCATGTCAGAGAAAAAGCAGAAAATGGTGGCTGATTATATTGTACAAATGGTAAGGAAAAAAATTTGATGTTTTTCATTTGACCTGACCTTAAAAAGAACGAGCATATTTCATTTACGCAAAGGAGAGATTTTTTAATTCCATTCATCAAAATGTACTTCGACAATAGTGCTTTTAATTTTTAAATAAATGTTGTTGATCGCAACAACAAATTATTGTTACATAATGTCATAGTCATGGTCTTCATGGTCACATACTTTGTTACTGTTCATGATGATACTTGAATGTTTACATTTTAGGGTTTACAAAATGAAGGATTACGAGATGAATTATATTGTCAACTGGTGAACCAAACCTGGAAGAACCAGAAAATAGAGTCTGTCGAAAAAGGCTGGTTGTTATTAGCTATGTGCCTCAGTTGTTTCCCTTCCAGTTCCACACTTTTCAAATATCTTCTTAAGTAAGTCTTTTTTTCCTTTTCTTTTAAAAAGCCTTGGAAATATAAGTGTGCATGCGCTTCTTCCTCTTTGGGAATATCAATGATGATGTTTATGGCTATCTATGAAAAAGGATATCATAAAATTGGGGTTTAATAAATTTACAATTGTTAGAATCCTGATATTATACATGAACTGAGCAATCTTTGACAGTTTTAAATTGAAAACGTATTAAACAATTTTTCTAATATGCATTTCCATTGACTTCCATAGTGTATTGTGGTTTATCCTAAACCAAAAGTAGAGAATTGAGATATACCTAGATCTTTCAGATGCTTCCCAATTTGTTTAAGTGAAACAGTAATTATGTACTGTATTATATTGTAGGTATGTATCTGATGTGGGAGTTAATGGCTATAGAATAATCTGTCAACATAAAGCCTTACAATGTGCCAATATTCTACCACAACTCAGTCGTATCTACCCACCATGTTATTTAGAATGGATGGCAGCTCAGAGGAAAGCCAACATGGCCCTGGAGGTCAAGTTTCCTGATGGTAAGTCTTTTGCATGTTACACTAAAAAATCTGTATTAGCAGCTCTTTCTGCAGAGACTTCTTTTCTGCCTTAAGTAATAGTTTTATGAAATAAAATGAAATGAATTTTGTGGATTTGTTGAAAATATATTTTGAGGGAACTTGGTACTGGTACATTAAATTAACTCCCATTACAAAACTTCTATAATTTTATTTTCAGATGTGAATATGTATGGTCATGTTGAATCCTGGACATCTGGTGAACTATTTACTTCGCATCTTCTTAAATTAAGGTAAGCATTTCTCTGAAAATAACTCAAGATTGAACATTGAGCATAAAATCTACCGGTAGTTAATGTAGACCTAGATTCACGAATAATAAACCTTATCATATCACCTAGTTGACATGTTTGTGATATGTTTGTGCCATGTGTGTACTCTTCTTATAAAATATGAAATGTTTATGTTTATATTATAGAGGTCTACCAGATAACTGTCATGGATGGACAGTAACATTACAACAAGATGTTGATTTCTATGAGTTAATGGGATATGACTATGTATTGGATCTAATAAGTGAAATGGAAATAGCACCAGGGTTTCCTACTTGTAAAGCTTATTTCTTAGTTTCTACTGATAGAGCTAGAGAAAGACCTTCTCATAGAAGACACTTCCATTCTGATGTGTAAGTACATTTGAATCTCTTGAAAGATTTTATCACTATGCGCACAAGAAGGCTACTTTGAAGTATGTGATCAAGAAAAATGGCAAGCCTTAAAACAGAGAGTGAGTGCTTGTGATTTCTTCTGCAGTCGGTAAATTTGAATCCATTAGCTCATGGGAGGGAAGGGAAAATTTAGTAAGATACATTCCATTTAGTTCCCAAAAGTGTTATCAGTATTGATATAAGAATTGATTATTTATTTTTTCAGACCTCACAATCCAGATCGAGAAAGATTAATGATAATAGTTGGTAGATTACCAGAAATGTTAAAACGTGATACATCCAAGATGGCGTCTGGTAATATTAACGAAATCAAACAACAAAGATACGTAAAACACAAGACAGCCCAGTCTTCAACAGTAGATGATGACCTGGCGTTCTCTATGACCAGTGTGTTAAATCAACGTCCTACTGAAATCATGGGCAAAGACCTCTCAGAGACTAAATTAAATCAGCGTTACACTAAACGTAAACCACAAGGTTTGACTAATGGACATTCTTCAGGATTTACAAATGGTGATATTACCACCATTATAGAGGATGATAAGGAAAAAGAACTCTCAGGTCATAAATTAAATGTTCGCTATTTTACGTCCAATGGTGAAGTGGGACATCCTCATATGAACGGAGATTTATCAGGACATAAGATGAACGCTCGCTATGTGAAATCTGGTGTTCAAGGTAAAAGGAAATTGGGTGGTGGTATTCGTAAAGGTAATATGGATGCTACCTCAGAGGCTTCATTTGTTACTAATAATACCGACTTTTCTCATTGGGTAGAGGATGTGTTTAACAACGCCCTCAATGATCATGATGATATGATTGACGGCAGGGCGTTAGAACATCGTATTAAAGGAGGAGGAAAAGGAATACCTGGATTACAAACCCAACAGGTAGGCAATTTAGTCTAACTTTATACAATTTAATAGAATGGCTAAAACATGACACCAGTGTCTTCAAAAACCCAGATTTCAATTGACTAAAATACCTTATAAAACATATAAATTTCGGAAATTGATTTGCCACCATTTTATTATCCCATAAATTCTAATGTCCTTATCTCATCAGGCAGGTACAATTGGTAGAATCACATTCTTTCTTCTCTGAAATTTTTATAGTGCATTGACTTAATATTTATTACAGAATACAACTATACCACTTCCACTAGGATCGTTTGTACCAACTTCATTACCTCCCACAACTCTTCCTATAAACACTGATGCTATTCAACAACTAGTAGCACAACAACAATTTCAACAGCAGCAACAACAACAACAGCAACAACAAGCAGCTGTTCAGGCTTATATGGTACAAATGGTATACTATCCCAGCTTTTAGATTTAGAACTTTGTTGTTTGTGGGATGTAGTAATAACAAATTTGGGTGTTTTAGGAGGCACATTTGACACAAATAAATATAATTTAAGTCATTTTTGACATCTGTATATGTTATGAGCTCTGTGACACATAAATGTGCGGGAGTGTTTAACACATGAAAATATTAGGTTGCTTGGTATAGGATAACGACCGAGGACAAGTTTGTACTGAGTTAAGAAAATCTGAGTAAGAGAAAGGCAGGCCTTAGAAAACACGAAGGCGAAGTCTGAGGGTATTTGGCCTTGCCTTTTGATTTCGAACTAGATTTGTCAACTTGATGCATTGATATTGTTGTGTATGTGTATAAGATTTTACCACCTGTGATTTCCTGCATGTTTGTGTGTTTATCATACCCCCTGTCACCTGATGTACTAATACATTTTTTTACCTTTAACCTGGTTAATTTGGTTGTTTTAATTAATATTAGTGTCTAGAAGATTTAGCTGGCATTATTAAAACTAACAGTGATTTATGTAAGGGATGGAAACTAATGGTTAAGGATTACTACTGTACCTCAGAATTTACCATGTTATATCATTAGTGTTTTTTTTTAAGGCTCAAGCTCAAAGACAGCAACAAGAACAACAAGCCTTGATGCAGGCAGCCTTACAACAGCAACAATCCAGCGCTGTTAATGTTCAACAACAGACCTCTACAACACAAGCTCTGAGAACAGCTCTACAACAACAAGAACTACAGAATCAGCTTCTGAAACAATCGATTGAACAAGAGGTTTTAAAGAAACAACTTCAACAAATACAAACTGGACAAGGTGCTGTAGCTTCTAGAAACACAACACTTAGCCCTTCGAATAGTTTTAACAGTGGTATGAGTGTTCAGACAAACCAACTTCCTGGAGCATCAGCCTTCTCCCAATCTTCAGTAACTACAAGTGGTGGTCCACCTACTGCACCTAAGAAAGTTTCATTTATCAAAAATAGCTTTGAATCAGCTAATAATGGACAGAGCTTGATGAATCAACCAAGTTATCAATTTAGGCAACAACAACAACAACAAACATCAAGTAATGCCACAAACAACATTATGACAACTGCTGCTAACATTAGTGGTGCTGCTAGCTCCAGTAGTTTTGAACAACATCAGCAGCAACCAGCTACTAAAGTAACAGTGAGAACTGAAGAGAGAACTCGTGTTCAATCTAATAATGTAGCCCACCCTCCACCACCACCACCTGCTCCTATAGCTAATATAACAACAACAGAAATGGTTCACAAACTTCACAATCAGGCAGCAGTTCCACCACCCCCACCTCCCCCTCCTCCACCAGAACAAGACAACTTTGAACCAATGATTGATAAAGAGAGGGGAACCTTCACCTTTAAAGACACAGACGGTCGAGCCAGAACTATTCGTATAGGACGAGTAGTATGGCCTCCACCAGTAGATCAAATTGAACATGCAATTCGAAATGTTGGGAAACTGGATATTGATGAAAAAGTTGCTAAAGATTTAGAAAAAATGTCTGGTAAAAGTAAATGGAAAAGACCTGAAGAACCAAAATCTATCCTTAAAAAGGAAGAGGTAAGATAACTTCATTACTTCTATGCAAATGTGGTTTCATTTCATTAAACTCTATAACCAGTGGCTTATGGCTCCACTCCCATTCCAACATGAATTGCCTGTAGTTTCCACTTATTAGAGCCCTAAATTGGAATATATAAAATATTTTTTTAAATGACAAAAGAAAGAGATCCATACGAACTAAAAAAAAGGTAAATTTTTCAGATTATTGTAATATTCATGCAGGGGTCAGAATTTGTATAGTTTTAAATATAGTTAAATAGAAATAACATTTTGGTTTCAGAAAGCACCAATGAAGCGGGCCAAGTCTTTGGTTGAAACAACACATATGGAAACTCTTCGGTTATTAGAAGTAAAATTGGGAGGAGCACCTGCCAAAAAGACAACAACAACAACTGAAACAGCAAAGAAGATATCTTCAATAGCACAAGCTGCTAAGGCTATAACAGCAGTTCCTCTTCCACCAGGTAAGATTATTTCATCAATTCCTCAAATCAATCTCGGTACATTTCTTTCGACCTCTCCATATAGATCAGACTGGGCTGGACATGTTGGAAGGACCTAAGCTATTTGTGTTCACTTTAAAGATATATCTTAGAAAATTTCCACCAAAGCGTACTTAGGCAAGGCATTGCCCATCTTCATTAAGCCTTAAAAAACGTATCTGAAAATTTGGGAGTACCTCGTCAATGGTTCAATAGTTGATATTTTAGGCATACCCGGTAGTATGGATAAGGCATAGTAAGGATTAGGCATATTTGATTACAAATTTAATCACTGTTGAAAATACAAGTGTTCCAGTGAAAAAAGTTTCCATTGTCAAAAAAATCACAAATGCTACCTGAGAGTATTTTTAAAGTATGCTTATTGTATCTCTATATCTTCTTGATCAAACTGAATTTGGTTTTAAAGGGTTAATTACAAATAGGGAGTACTTATTGTTAATTAAGCAATTTGACCTAGTTTTGGTGTTTGCCCTTTAAATGGCTCAATATTTCTAGCTGATACCTTTTAAATACACAAGAGGGACATTTCTCTACAATTGTGCGTTTATTTTTCTCAAATCCGTTCAGTAGTTTCCTATCAGCGTCCAAAAAACATAACACACTTAAAAACCTTACGTAAGGTTTTTAAAAATCTTAGCATGTTTTTAGCATTTAAAAATTAATGGCTGGATCTTTTTAGTTAAAACTTTCAGATACATTAAAGGGCACATACTTACAGATTTTGGTGTAAAGTTTTCACAAATTTGAGCAAAAATATTTTTGACCTAAAAAAAATGCAGACTGTCCCTTTAACCAAACTGTTTATTATTATTTATTATTTCAGCTCTTCCACCACCACTACCAGACCGACCACCACCACATAAACCTTCTAACTCAGAAACAAAAACCACTACAGAAACTATCAACAGAGTTACAGAGAAAATAACCACCACAGAACCTATATATCAGACACATATTCCTGTTATAGAACCTGAACAACCTAAAATAGACTACATAGCACTAGAACGTGTTCTAACAGAACTTTATACACAACAGAAAAACTTCTTCTTAACCTACAGTCCTGTTCCTTGGAAACTTCATGTTAGAAAAGAGGTAGGCCTCCACTTTGTGTTTCCAATTATTTACTATCATATTGAAAGGATGATTGAAGAATTCTGATCAAATCTGTGAATTTTGTCTTTGGCAGTTCAGTAGCGAACTAGAGTAGAATTATCATAAATTTGCACAAAGAAGGAAACAATCATAGTTTACAAGAATAACAACTAAGGTTTACAAGGATCATATCCCAACCGGTTCTTGACCAAACCTATTGATTAAATCTTTTTTGGATTATCCATACCCAGTTTCAGCTTGTTTGACTGAAAGTGAACAGCTGATCTACTGAGAAGAAATGCATTTCAGTAGTTTAAAAAACAAATGACACCCTTCCATAGTGGAAATGATTTCAGATTATTAGAAAAATTTTCATGAGAAATTCCAACATTAAAAAAATATTGTATAGTGTTTAATATGTTGACGTATATATTTGTAGGTATTTTTACCACAAGAGAAGCTAGACAACCAGTTAGCTCTACATTTGATCTACTGTCAAGTTGTACAAGATGTATTTAATAACGCCTGTATCAGAATTACTAAAGACGACAAGGTTAAAATGAGGAGCACATTGGGTAAGTTTAGTTGTTGAAAATGGTTTGTGTATATTAACATATTGGAAGCTTAATTTCTTCATGAAATTCATTCAATGCTAGCATAGGCATACGGGACGTTAGTTGAGCAGGGGGGCAAAACCAATTTGCCCGACAACTAATGCTAACTTGCCCGACAACGAAATATATATACCCGATAAGTCGACCCCCACCCAACCCCATAATTCCAAAAACTTCTCGCCATCTGCCTGATCACATCATTTCCGAACGATTTTATTTTTAAAAATTTCCTTCATGAAAATTACTGGGGGGTGCACCCCAGCCCGTATGCCTATGAATGCTAGACATGACATGATTCAGAACTAAGGTTTTCAAATTTTCTCTGAAGGTGACATTGTCTGAAGATGTTCCAGCACAATACCATAATATGCTTTTTGTGTTTCTTGTTATATCTGCTCTCCATTTCTAAATGCCATTAAAATGTTACATATTGAATTTACATGAAAGCTATTTGTGAATTGAATTGAAATATTATGATCATTATGAATTATTATTGTAGAAACGTATGGTGTATCCAGTCATAATGTATTAAGTAAAGAAGTCAGTCAACAAGCTAAGAAGATAATAGTTGATACAGCTAAAGAATGGCCAACTTATTTCTGTCGGCTTTTCCCTGTTGCTGTAAGTTTTGTTTACTGATGTTGATCCAGGGATGTTGATTTGGCAGTATTTACCAGACATGACTGACAGATCAACTCTTTTGATATTTATTACAAGCAAGAATTCAGATATGATGATTTAGATTTAAACTTATTTTCTCGATAGTCACATGTTCATTTCTCTTGTGGCATTTGAGACATCAACAAATTGAATCATAACAACCTAGATAGTAAAAAATTATTTTCCATATAGCATGAACAAATATAAGTGTATAAGATTTTGATTATTTCTTGTGATACTATATTTTCAGTCGACTGGACATTATTCTAATATAAAATATCTAGGAGTAAGTCATACTGGTATTAGATTTGTTACTAGAGAAAGAAGTTTAATAGATGATAGTTTAATGGTTATTGAAGATATCAGGTTGGTTTGTTTTCCTCCAGAATGTTGATTTTCAGTTTTTGTTTAAAAGGAGACTTTCAAGATAACACCTCCATATAGTGTGCAATTTTGAAAGGAAACAAGCCTACTTTTTGTTGAATTTCCATCTTGTAAAACATGGGGTCTGAGTAAATTGTCCCATCCATACAGTTAGACGATTTTACCATCTCAACCCTGTCCAAGGTATGCCTAGTTCACACCAACGGCGAATGCCGCGCTTTAAATCGGCGAGCAAAGCGCTTTCATTTTTTGTTTACTTGTTACGCTCAGATAAGCTCTGATACGCTCTGATACGAATTGGTTGCCGCTTTGGGGACGAATTATTTCCCGACTTGTTACGGTTCCTCACGCTTTAATCCCGCTTTGATCAGGCTTTGTTACGCTTGAAATCACGCTTTGATAACTTTGATAAGCTTTATAACGCTTTATTACGTTTTGATGCGATTATGACGCTTTGATACGATTATCAAGTTCTGTTGTGCATTGTTACGCTCTGTTAAGCTTTGTTACGCATTGGAAAATGTCGAGATCGCCGATTTGATGCCGCTTTTGATCGTAGGAGAGCGTGAGGAAGCTAGCCAAGCGTAACAAAGCCTCTCAATTCGTGGGAAAGCGTGAGAGTCCTTCATCAAAGCGTAACAAATTGTAACAAAGCGTGTCAGAGCTTGATGAAAGCGTCTGACCTCGTGTCAGATCTTCATGCCAGATCGTAGCAAATCTTGAGACATCTTAACGAAGCGTGTCAAGTGGTGACAGACCATGAAGATTGGGGTCACCGCTTGGAACCAAGCTCTGTTAAACTTTCCTACGCATTGAGTCAAGCTTTGCTGTTACGCTTTGTTAAGCTTTGATACGCTCTCGGCGCATTAATCAATTCGTGATAGAGCGCCCAAAATATTTAAACAGTTTAAAAAATTTTGGCGCTCTTGCCGAATGTCCCGCTTTACTCCAAGCTTCACCACGATCTATTACGACCCTGACGCTTTAATCAAGCTTTGTTACGCTTTGGTGTGAACTTAGCAGTATCTGATTCACTGAATAGGTTGAAAACTCCAAAGTATACCTCACATATGCAGAACCCTGGCCCATCCATAGTGTTGTCTAGCCAGCCAGTTAATGTACAGAGATCAGTACAATCGAAACTAACTCTATATATATTATAGATTTGAAGATGTGGTAGATTGTGTTATGCCCAGTGATATGACAATACAACTTAATCTTAAAGTTAAATCAGTTCTCTTCTTTACACCAAGGGTAAATATTTTATTTCATCATTCATTCGCTTTTCTTACTTTGTTCAATAATCATACGCACTAAATCCTGATATTAAAAATCTAACTTTCTTTGCCAGACCAGCTGATGAGGACCTTGTATCTGAAACATTTGTCAGAAGCTTGACATGAGCTCTTGTTACATAAAGAAGTAAATTCAAGATTAGGAACAATGATGTTTTGTTACTTATTAATTTGATTCATTTGTATTTATATATTATAATTCTAGGCTAAACAACTAAAGAATATGGTAGATAAATTCTGCAGTGAAAGTGAAAAGGTTAGTGTACAAATTGTGTGATAGATGATACTGTCCTATAGAAGCAGTGTAAATTGTGTGGTAGTAATAATGTTACTGGCAAATAGAGTTAACTCAATATCATAAACCTAATCATGGTCTCCATTTTAATAATTGCTTTTTAGAATATGTTTCTAAACTAACTAGGGACAAGCAAGATTGTTTATGTTTAGCTTCTCAGCCTTATTATCGCATCAACTGGATTTGAAGTTTGGCTTCATTGCCTGATGATATAAATGCATTGTCAGCAAAATGTCATGGTCAAGGTCCTCATTACACATCTTTATAATTGTTGATGATTTGCACTTTATTTATTTTATTTGATTATTTGTACAATATTGAGTGTATATTATTAGTATGTATTATCTATATTCTAGGGTAATAAATTTGTAGTTGCATTACGTGACTATGTTACACGAGAATCAACATTATTAAGTTTCCGTAAAGGTGATATCATAAAACTCATGGATCCTGAAATGAATCTAGATCAAGGTTAGTTATGAAATTACTTTGAGCTGCTTACAGCAAAATCATAAATGAAACATCTCTTGTAATCAATGCTTTGAAAAACTGCATTGAAATGACAATGAATTAAAGATTTGTAATAAAAAGATCCTGAAATATTGAGCTTAAACAAATTTATCACATGAAACTTTTTCGCTTTCCCAAAATTAAGATATGACTTCGACATATAAATAAATTCTCAGGAAGTGAACATTATTCTGTATTGTGTTTCAGGCTGGTTATATGGTTCATTACATGGTATAGTTGGTATATTCCCTGCTGAATATGTTAAACATCTAATGAGACATGAGGTAGAAGTCCATGCTTCCCGGGTACATATTGGTTTATTCCTTTATTTTATATTCATTAGAATTCATTAGTTAATTACCTTTTTCATCACTTTTTTAACCTTGATTAATTTTATTGCTTTTGTTGAGTTTTACCACTGTTTTGTCCTTTAACCTGTTGGCTTGTTTTTATTGAATTTAACTGTTTTAAATCATTATACTGTGCATTAACCATCATTTTTAAATTTTGCCATTTAAATAATGTGTTATTATTTTAATCAAATTAATGGAAAATTAAAAGCTAGAGCCTAACAGACCCTATTTATTTGGTTGTTTCAATGCTAGAATTTATCCATATTTAGTTTAAACAGCTGCTTATTGCTGCTTTTGCTTTACAGGCTGTGTTAGTACAGAGACAAATTAGCAGAGTGAGTTAGCTGGGTTTTTGTTTATTTTCTCTTCAATATATATATAGTATAGTAGATTAGCTTTTATATTTTATTATATTATATATGCTTTGTATAGTCTTCACACCCGTAGCCAGGTGGACGAACCCCCCCTTGAAAACAAATAAGCACTGTTAAAGTTCCTGGCTATGGGCCTGGTCTTATCTTTCTTTACTTGGTCGAACTCATTTCTACTGTCACATATTATTTCTCATCATCAGGAAAGGAGCCTACAAAATTCATTTATTTATTCATTCAAAGAATATCTTTATATTTCATACCTATTCATCAAATCAATGTGATTTAAGCTAACAAATTTGCATGAGTTAAAATTCTCTCACCACTTTTGTTCTCACTGATTTAAGTTCTATTCCACTGCACAGTGCATTCTCTGTCCTATTCACCTTTGACACTTTTTAAACCAATTAATGAATAAATTATTATTTATATTCATATATTATGCTTCATGGATAAGGGACAATGATATGTGCTGATAACTTGATATCAAATATTTATAGAACATTTTTGTAATGAAAAGCTAATGTCCAGCCCATCATGGAAAGGCAAAAAAGGTTCAAGGTTGAACTCCATTTAAGATTATCAGTATTAAGATTGCTATTACAAATCAAACTTGTAGACTTTTATATGTCTGAGGTTGATTATAAACTTGTTGTGAATTTGTTTGTAGGAGACTGGAGATGATGGCAGTGAATCTAGTGCTGGTACTATCATCCATGATGGAAAATATTCTATGATGGAATATGCTATGGTTAATTTCAGGGAAACTATAGACAAGTAAGATCTGGGAAATTTAAAATTCTTTGATTTAAATTTTATTTGAATTCTTCTAATGGGTTTCCTTTTACTTGCTATAATTGAAACTGCTTGTATTCAAATAAAAAAAAACTTATGATTGATTGATTGACATGACTGATTGAACCTCAGAGAGTTCAGTCATTTGTTGGCTAATGGATGCACATTGAAAATTTATTATCAGATATTGATTGATGGTCATTTTGGGTGGTCTTTTATAAAAGTTTTTGATTTTTGATATGTATTATTTTGAATATTTTGTTTTCTTTTGAGTAGTAGACATGGCGGCAGACATAATCAAGGTAAAGATATTAGCCAATGAAATAACAGAAGGGATGTCACATGATTAACCTAATGCTCGCACTAAATTTACCTTTATTTTCAGCAAATGACTGCACAGCTCACCTAATCCTTATATTTATTTATAATTTAAACAAATAAATGGATAACATCAGTTTATCACAACATTCAGACTTGGTTAAAAAAACTTTGTCAATTTACTGATTCTTATTTGTTATTCTGCCAATTTCGATTGTGTTTTTTGTTATAACTTAACTCTCCGATGGAGAATTACAAAGTACTTTTGTATGATTCAGATTTTAAAAAATATTAAAAAACATTGTTTCAATATTGAATGTGATAAACTGATGTTATTCCATTTCAATTAACCCGCTAATTTAAATTTAACCAATCACAAAGCTTGTACTATATTATATCTAGGTATGAGATGTTACGAGCCAATGATGGATCTATTAGGGGTACGATTAAACTAATAGAGAGTCTGAAACTTCGTAATTTACAACATTTATCACGACAACATCATCACAAGAATAATAATAAAGGTGATGGTCTGCTATACTCCATTATGTTACTTATTGTTCTTTACTCTGATCAGAAGATAGAGATATAAGTAATACTTATATTTTGATCGCGTTGATTGTGTCTTTTATTTGTAAGTTTTTTTAATTGGTGGCATAAATGGAAGGCCTTCATCTTATCACATTGGAGACTAAGTACACAATAATCAAATGATTTCATCAGACAATTTGCATCTGAACTATTTATTAAAAGATGACATAAGACATCCTTAAGACATCCTTTTGGATTATGCACTGGAATTTTCAATACATATTTCTATCAACTATAAAATGCACAATAATAATTAATTTTGCACTCTAATTGCTTTATTATGCTTGTATTATTTTCATGGACATCATTAATATTTTTGCTTTAAATGTTTGAACATAAACAGGAGAATAAATGCATTCATGATCATTAGCTCTTGAACTTTAGTTGCTTAGCCAGCATTTCCTTCATCCAGGGATGTATTAACTTATCAAAACAAAAAATAGGCACAAACTTTAAATAAAATTGCAAATTCAAGTTATTCTTATGATCACTAACTACTAATTTTCTGAGTTTTGGTATCGATATATTGTTAACATTATGTATGTATAATGTATATTTAAACTACAGGAAGTGACTGGAGTTGGAGAGAACAAGCTGAACTCATCAAATGGACAAGAGTAAGTTTAAAATCAGATCTATATTGATATCAGTTCAATATCAGATCTGTTGATATTTTAAAATTTGTTATCATCCTGCGTTTTATACAATACCTGGTATGAGGCCTACAGGTAATATTAGTTTAGCTGGATGCTCAAATGTTAACAACAAAGTCAAAAGTAAAATGCACATATGAATATCATCGCTTTCTATAGTTATACTATTAGTTCTGATAAGTATATCACACCAAAAAATTGATGAAATTGCTGAAAATTGGTTTATATTGAATGTTAATATATTGATGTTGTATTTCAGTCTCCAATACAAGCATCATTATTAAAACTACCATCAGCTGAATTAAATAAAATATCTCTAGAATGTTTTATATGTAAGTATCTTTTGATATAATTTCTTCTCAGTACCTCTTGATATATTATTCATTCTAATGTCTTATGAAATAGCACAGTGAAACAATTCCCCTGTGCTACATGCTTCATATTTTAAGTTAAAAAGATCCCTCAAAACTAAGACGGAAAACAAGCTTAAGATAAACAATAATTACATGTATTCTAATGCACACATTCTGGTATATGTTTATTGTCTTAAGTTCATGAACCTCAAGGATATTTGAAAATGTACGACATTAACTATTTTATAGGTATAATGAGGTTTATGGGAGACTATCCTATGGGTAATATGACTGATTATGATTGTGTTATCAAAATATTGAAGGTGAGTTCTCAATCTATCATAATCATATACAAATAAAATAGTTTTCTTTTTTTACACCTTTTCATTATAATCAACGCATTTATGTATAATGTGATGGTTATTCGAAATCTTCTCAAGGAAGCCCATATCAGCTGTGAAATGCTGTTACATGTTCAGTCTGTGCTGTACAAATTCATTCAATATTACATTCATGTGATACATCTTGATTTTTTAATGTTGTAATTACTATATTCCAGAGTTGTCATAAATACCCAGAGTTACGAGATGAAATATTTTGTCAACTTTGTAAACAAACAACTAATAATAGGAGTATGAAACAGTAAGTAACATAATATCTGAAAACAAATTTAAATATTTACATTTCTACTATCACTTCCTTCAATATACCAGTTAAGAAAAGTGGCGTTTATTTTTCGATGAACGCTAGTTTGTCACGTGACACTATGACGTTGTCAAAACATAACAATGACGTAATCTAAGATTTGTGGCAAATTCAAGCAAATTATCACATTAAAAAGTCAAAATTTGATTTATAAAAGTATCAGAATTTAAATATAAGAATTAAACGTTGGTCTCATTAGCATTATTGGTGTGTAAACGCAATAGATCACGCCACAAACATACATAAATGACTTCGTCATTTATTCAGTTTGTCACGTGATCAATTGCGTTTACACACCATTAATGCTAATGAGACCAACGTTTAATTCTTAAAAACATTACCTATATGGATATTGTTTAAAATGCAATAGAATTCTGACAATTTTCCCTATTGTACTTCTTTTATGATTTGTAATTTCTTCTGATTGGTATGATATAAATGCATGATAGTGAAACAAATTTAACAATTTTTTTTGTTTTCCAGGAAAAGTGCTATACGTGGATGGAGACTGTTGGCTATAATTTGTGCCTTCTATGATTGTTCAGATAACCTTCGACCTTATTTATTTAAATATTTAGAGACAAATTCATCAGATATCTCCAGACCATATTGTGGTAGGTTTTAAGTTACTTATTGAAATCTATACATTGAATAAGCCATCACAAGTCATTGTCATCAAATTAGAAGGAGACTATAATGCTTTGATATTTTATCAGATTCAGAACAAGTTTTTACCTGTTTTTCATTGTTTATTTTTCTATTGTAGTTGCAGCTACACTCTGTCTACAGAATCTAAGAAAAACTTTCCGTCATGGTGGAAGGAAGAATGTTCCTTTACGTGAAGAGGTTCAAGCTTTAGGGGTAAGACTATTTTTATCTTCTGTATAAAGAAGCAGAGTGGGAAGAAATTTATTGAAATCTAGCAGTAAGCACAGACAAAGTCAAAGGACAAACTTTATGCCTTCTAGATTCAAGTAATGATAGGGTAATGACTTCAGCTATGCACATTCTGATCAATGTTGTTTCTAACTATGTTGTTAAAGTAACAATCCAAAGTATAAATAATGTATTGTGTTATATTACAGGATGGTAGAAATTGTAAACGATTCCCGTTTGTATATAGTGGTTCCAGTCAATCTGGTGGTATGATACAGGTTAAATCTTGTACAGTAAGTAGCAATACTTCAATTATTGAAATTGTTTCTATCAGAATTATCACTATGGTATAATTGTCAATTCACGTACCTTTTTGAGAGTTTACCTTATATATTTCATTTGTATCTATGAAATAACCAGTTTATATCAAGTTTGATCTCTAGATCTAGAAACCTAACATTTGTCTGATTACTTAGATCATATTGACAATAGCTGTTCTTCACTGATGACAGTTGATAAATGATTATATAACCATGAATCAATTATGAATTTTATAACTTTCAGGTAGTACAAGATGCTATAGAAGATATCTGTAGAAATTTAAATATTTCTGATCCTGTAGAATTTGAAGAGTATACATTATTCTTACGATCAAGTAAGTTATAATTTCTGCTGTCTGTTAGGGAATGATTTTGGAATATTACTATTTTTCTGTATCTTCCTTTGATTTCCAAAGTAGTGAAAAGTTTTAATTTTTTAGAAACAGTTTGTTTTTAACAGACATGCTATATTTTTCAAGAATAAAATGATTGAAGATGAAAGGAGATGTACTGAGGAAAATTCCAAAAACATTTTTTGTCTCTTTATACTCATTGCATTTGAAGAATTGGGACCCCTAGGAAAAGAATTATCTATCCCCTGACAAAATTAACTAGTATTAACACTTGATTCTGAACTCTGTTTCTGTTTTTATAGGAGATGGTGGTTTTAAGAAGTTACGTCGAGATGAATATGTATTAGATATAACAGCAGAATGTGTTAGAAATCAGATCATGTATGATTTAATCTTCCAAAGAACAGTATGGTATTTCCCTATACATCATTCTGATAATGAGGTTTATATTGATATGATCTTTCAGCAGGTGAGTAGACCTTTAATTGGATCTGTTGTGGAGCTTAAAATCTCATAACTTCAAGGTTTTGACTATTACACATCTGTACAGTAGGCTTACATTGTCATTAAGCATTCCTTTGGAAAGCACTTTTGAATTTGAAGCATCATCTAATTGATGATTTGTAGCTAATTTTTCAGATTTTATTTGTAAATTTTTGTGATAAATTGATAATGTATATAATACTTATATGCTTATTTTTGGGTTTCAGTGTATATTAGACTATTTAGATGGGTTATTAGTTGAAATGCCAAAGGGTGTACTGGCCAGAGATACATTTGTAAGTAACGTTACTTTCTTTAATTTGAACATCAGGCCTATCTTCGCACTATGATTTTAAAAATTAGTTAATAGAATTGAATCTATAACTTCAGTTTGAGAATGTTTGCATCAAAAAGTCAAAATACAATGCCTTATTGATAGAGTTGATTTTGTATTTTAATATTTTGACTGTATTATATTTTTGTATCTGTTATTACAGGAAGATCTAGTAACTATGGGAGCACTGTTATACAAGAGTAAAGATCACAGTTCCGTGCCAAGTCGGTAAGTGCACTATTATATTGAACTTCAAATTTTAGTGTTCAGGAAAAAGACATGTTCATGGCAGATCTTTCAAGCTTCTCCCCTCAAAATTATCCATGATCAATGGGCATCAAAGTCCTCTATATGAACCATTCTCCTTGGTGAACCTAAGATGAAGCCAAATTATTTCTCTACATGAACCTTTTCTTTAGTGAACCCAAGCTCTTCATCTACAGCCCTGGCATTTTTCTCTTTATCAATTACTAAATCTAAGCTGTCTAATTTTTGGCCCTTAGTGAACCAATTCATGTCAATCGAAGCTTTCTTCTCCTACAGTTTATAATACAAATTTAAATTTCCAATTCCACAAAAATAAATACATTTTTCCTTGCATTTCAGACGTGATTTAGAGATTCTGCTACCAAACACTGTATTAAATATGCCTGATGTGAAACCACAACATTGGTTGAATATGATACATTCACGAATAAAAGAATTACCATCTCGACCAGCAATAGCCTATAGAGCTCAATTTATTGGTAAATACTATTTTTTTTCAAAATGACATTTGGATAGATATAAGCAAGACATTGTGGAATGAATATCATTCTGTTAATCACATGACTTTCATTTACAAACTATGCAGATGCTTTCTGAAATTTTAGCAGTATTTTCTACACAACTAACAATTTAGTCCACTTCAAATAAAAATTTTCCATCATTGCCAATTTTTACTTTCAGAAATACTATCTAAATGGAATTTGTTTGGATCAGTATTCTTCCATATAAAGGTAAGACTTTTACAATTTTCTAGTAAACAAAAAATGGTCTCAGGTGAAGAAAGGTTTTGTGAATTTTAAACAATGTATTTGCATAAGAGAATTAACCCTTCAACTATATGGTCTCCTATTTTAATCTTATTCCAGAGTATTCCAAACACTGCAGGAGAATGTATACTAGCTGTCAATAGAAATGGTATTTGTTTCTTAAGACATGAAACTAGGGTAAGATATTTAATTTTTATTACAATGAAAAATCACAATTGTGGATTTTATCTACAAAGGTACTATATTAATGCTGATTTTAAGACATTGATTTGAGACATGTAAATGAAGAAAAAGAACTAATAATATTTCACAAGGATAACAACATAGATTCACCTGGATCCATCTAGTCCTTTTTTGTAATGATCTTTCCAGCAGCTATGCAATATTTTCCCAAGATTTTCACTAAAACGCACTTGTTTTTTTTGTCCTTGTAGGAAGTGATAGTGTATCATCCATTTGAAGAGACATTATCAACAAGAAGCTATCGCAGTGACAATGGGGTGAATTATTTAGATATGAAATTAGGTAATTTAATGGTACAGAAGATAATGAGGGTGGAAACAGATCAGGTAAGAATTCTCTACTTCTTTTGACAAGATAAAGTCTGGCTCACACTAGCCTACAGTGAGCATTGGTTCACATCTGGAATAAAGAATATTTTATTTTGTGGTTATGATCTTAAAATTTTGTTAAATTCAAAGTAACTTGTAATTGTAAAGTTGTAAATTGCTTCGATTCGCTAAAAGATTAATTATACAACTTGAAAACAAAAAACTTTACTTGGTTCTCTTTTGTGATGTCAACCAAATTATCAATTTTTCAAAATTAATGGTGTTTTTTTTGTTTCTTTTCAGGGTCCTGATATCTCCAATTTGATTGGTCAATATTTACAGGTTATAAATAGACATAGAAAACGACCAGATAGACCCAGTCCGTCTGCCTTATAATCCAACCTAGATATTTTATCATTTCACACCTAGCTCACTCCAAATCTTTCAAATTGTAAATAACTTATAAATATGTACATTTAATATCATCTAACCCCTTTTCAATCAAAATGGACAAATGTTCAGTTAAAAAAATATTGATAAATGTTATAAACCATTTAGGTTTAAATAGATAGCATAAGGAATAAGTTATTACTTTTGTAATAGTGTCTTCAGAGTATATTATATAATTCAACAGACATCAATTGCTGTTGATTGAGATTTTTCTTCCTTGTAAACTAAACCAAATACACCCCTAGCTTCCAATATTAGATACCTTTAGCCTGTTGTTCAGTATATATAACACTGAATAACAAGTGAAGAGTTTCTACATTGCTACAGTTATGAAATTTATATTTTTTCGTTTTGTTATAATAATAACTAATTTACTGCTGAATTTTGGAATTTAAATGAAATTTATTACGTATTGTGATATGAAATATATATTGATGACTTATTAATGTGTAATATACTTAATATTCATTAATATGCAAATAATTTTATGACCTAAGTTTTTACATAAATTTATAATAAATGATGTACATTATTTCTGCTGAAATCATATTTAAATGATGATTTATTGACTGTGCAATTTGAGCATCAATTTCATTACAAATTGAACAAAACCAAAAATCAAAAGTGCTTTGAATAAATTACAGACTTGCCTAATTAGAGTATATCATTTGTATATAAAATATTTATAATATAAGAATTGTAAATATGAATAAGAATGTTCTTTATATAAATTTTTAGTTGCTTTATATTTAATACTATGCATTTGTAAAGGATGGTTTTCACTGTATTGAATGAAGCATTTATGGGCTTTAAGAACAGGGTTTCATTCATTTTCTTGCAATGACATAGCCTCAATTTTTCACAAATTTTTACTGCAAGATTGTTTTTTTGAGAAATGAGAAAGTGTAGTCTTCACTATTGTTTGATAATTATTGAAAGAAAATGCGCTACAATGAAAACCATCCTAAATAACATTGTTTATATAATATATAGTAAAATATATCTTATAAATACATTCCTAACTAGCAATATTTTATACTAGTGCTTTATTTATACTTACTAATTATTTCACATTTATTTAGATATTATTCACCATTCAATCACAAAATCAAAAGCTTTCAATTCAGGTAATTTAATTTGTAGTAAAGCAAAAAAAGATTTTGTGATCTTGTGATAACGTTTTATCCGAAATTTAAGTTGGAATTATTTATTTTGAAATTTACCACACCCAAAAAAGTTAGTGAGCAAATGTCTTACTCACTGAGCCACCCAGGGCTCTCATTATTGAGGAAACAAAAAGTTATTTTCAGTATTTTATACAGTATACGTTGATACATCCTGTCTTACCCAGCTGATAAATAACATCTCTCATGGACTATAACAAAGTAACTGGGTATTGAAGGATGATATCCTGCTCAATATAGAAATAATGCATAATACTATAAGTGATAATCAGTATAATTCAAGTATTAATATTAAGTGTTTTAAAGTGTTCTCTGTAAGGTAATAAGTGTTCATAACAGAATTTCTAGAAGTGCACTTTAAAAGTTCTCTTGTCGCTCTAAATATAAAGCTATATTTTCTTATTAAGTAACATATCATAAGATATCGTTGTGTTTTGGTCCATTCCAACTTACATACATTCCATATTTCTTATGTTATTTTCCTTATATTTAATGTTTTCTGTAACATTCCAATCTTAAACTTACTTATATTAATGTTTGGTTTGATATGAACTATGTGGAATTCCAATAATTTAATATTAAAGGTTATTTAAGTTTATTATGTTGATATTTATAAATATAGATATAACTTCTTTATCACATTTTTAATAACTTTTTACTTTCAATTACCATTCTAACATATGATCCTAATTTGATGGGCAGTCTATTTTGTGTAACAAAGTTTTCAATGCTGACAGTATAGAATTGATTCAAAATTTTAGCACTTAAATACATGATTTCATTGAAAGCAAGACCAGTATTTGTTGATCTCTGGAGATTTAGAAGAAGTTATCAAAAGACAAAATATAATATGTTATAAAAACAAGTTCAAGTTTTGGTTATTTCAGAAGTAAGAAGTTATTAAAGATATAATAAAGATTAAATATATAAGTGTTATGTTGATAAAGATATATTTAACTGTTTAATAATGTGCAATTATATATCATATATTCTGATTAATCTCATTATTTTTATACCAAACTTCACCAAATTAAACTTTATACAAAAATGTCTATCAGCTTTTTATTTTGAGGGGTTTTAAAGGAAATTTATTATGTCATGTCTTGCCATTATCTCCACAAAATTTCTCTCACAGTACAATGCATTCTACATAAGCAAGTAAAGAACTGCACTAAGGTTTGTTTCAGTCATCAGAAATTGTCAATACTTCAGTTCAAATGATCAGCATCAGTTTCTTAATATCTTGTAATATTTTTTTCTTCGATTTATCACAAGATTCTTTGAGTAAACTAGCCACTGAAAGTTATATGATTTCCAAAATATTTTGTCAACCAAGATACAGTATCTTAACCCTAACTCTAGTCTTTCAAAGTAAAATATGAATAATGCAAAATAATTTATTTACAAAATAAACATTTTCATACACAATATAATGATAACATAACCATTCCATTTACAAAAGTCCCTTATATACCAAATAATGCTTCTAGACTCAAAATTAACAATAACAAATATAAATTGCATAAGATCTGACTATAAAAATAGAATATATGTAAATATGTTATTGTATACTAGTCAAGGCAGGTATAGTCAAACAGAGATATTTTGGCTCATCCGGGTACCGTCAAAACATATACAAAACCAGTCCATTATATTTTTAAGGGTATAAAAGTATCTTATTTAGAGGGTTGTTTGTTTGGCAAGTTACAGCAACACCCTTGAAAATATAATGGACTGGTTGTGTAAATGTTTTGACTGTACCTGGATGAGCCGAAATATATCTGTCTGACTATATCCTATAATTTGATTGCGGTGGATTTTATGTAATCAAATGCAAACTTTATACACAAGGAACAATAATATAAAGAAGCACAAGATATATGGATATAGTATTTATTGACGTTTCACATGCTCATACAGGCAGCGTTATTAAGATATCTTGTGTTTCTTTATCTATGCATATTTCTATATGTCTTATAAACAAAACAATAATATACTTTTAAATAGTGTATATTTCTAAAGATTAATTATATCAGATTAACAATTATTTTCAATTTTCAACAAGAACATAAAAAATATGTAGGAATAAAACTTAATGGAAGTAAGTTGATGGTCTTGGAAAGAAATATTAATAATTTAGTTTTTTATACAGTTGCAAGGAATGTACAAAGAATTTTAAAACACAATAGCTATAACTTGCAGAACACACCATAAAGTAAAGTGACAAGTCAATTTTTTTTTTATCTTTGAGACCATATAACGATAACATTTTAGCCTTCTCGTTTTCAACAACTCTTCAGCTACGCAATTCCTTGAACATTTCCCTAAAATACTCACACCTGGAACTGCTAGCTTTTAACATTATAACAATACCTGTCACACATCAATAGATCAAAATAAAAGGCACAACAACTTGGAATGAAAGATTGAGGATGAAAAAGGCACTAGCAAATTACAAACCCAAAAACAAGGAAAGAACCAAACCACACTCTACTCAGGCAGACATTCAGTCAGTTTTAGGTTTTGTATTGTCTGTAATCTTTGTGTTGTCTTTAATCATCAAAGGAAGAACTATTTTTTTCCATTGATCATGCCACCTGACACTTTGAAATGCTTTAATATTCCTACGCATAGCTGTAAGTTTTGATAGGTCGGCTGGAAATCCATTTAATAATTCCTGAAAGAGATGCATTCAAGATAAACATTTTAGAAAGTTAACTCCGGTTTTCAATGAAGTAGTCATGGTGAGGATTGTTGATCACAAACATGTCAGCAGCATGAGAAATTTAGTCAATTAGGTTTGTAGAAAATCTGTGGGACTCCCTTTCTTATATCACACTTTTATAAACTTTTCCTGACCTTGTAGTTATTTAATGTATTCGGATCACAGCTTATGAACATTCTCGACAACGAAAGAACCCCAGAAGATGCAAATGTACATAAAAATCTTTGAAAACCACAGAAAACTTGCATTCATTCAGAGAAAGGTGTTTTGAAAACTAAATGTCTCACCTTTAATTGACTACTGAGATTCTGACTATCTTTAAATATTAAACCATTTTTATTATGTTGTACCAGTTCAGATAAACTACAAACATAAATCATAACACTAATATAAATAAATGTATAAGAATGTGACTTCGATACATTCCTGAATGAATCAAAGTCAAGAATATGAAACCATATTAACAATCAGAGAATATTTATAACAAAACCATGATCTAATTGTCATGGAATGAACATGGTTAAATATATCAATTGCAGTGAATAACAAAATATTCTTACTGTTAAAATAGTGCTCAACTGTAGAGTGATATAGACAAATTTCTAAAGTATAAATTACTAGAAAAAAATAACTCACAGAACTTACCACTGAAAATCTACAGCACACACTGGTAAACCACAACCAAACATATCAACAACTTTCATTGGTAGATCTAAACCACTAGATGATTTATGTAAACAAACACCTAGATCAGCTGATCCTGAAGAAATTGATAAAGTCATGAGGTCACTGTGTCTGTATAAGGCCCTGCTCGATTACAAAAAATCTGAAACTGGTTTGGTACATCAGATTCGTGTTGTAAACGAGTGTAAATTTACAAAAATCCGAAAACAGATTAATTTTGTAAAAACATTCGTATTTGTCTAGTGTTTCTGCTGAATGACGCCATATTGAATCAGTCGAATCCGCCCTACGAGGCAGATTCACAGATTCGATATCCGGATTTGGATTCAGGGTAAACCGTCGTAACCGAGTGACACGGATTCGAAATCCAGTTTCAGATTGGTTGTAAACGAGTAGGGCCTAAGAGTAAACTTACATTAAACATACAAATTTCAATTTTATTCCTACATAGCTATCTTTAGCAAATGGCTGAATATTAAGATCCATAGTAACAGATGAAGAATAAAAGTAGTTAACATATTTGAAACTAGTAAAGCTTAAAAAAGTGCAGCGATTGTAACTGACTGTACAAGTTTCTAGCATGAAACTTCCATTTTGGATTTATAACATAAACTTCAAGTAAAGCAATTCAAAATTAAAACTGAAAAAGTTTGATAACTAACCTAGTAATAAAGGATAATCTTCAGGTTCTAACCATGGTAAACAGAAATTCACATGCTGCCATTCTATACCTTCTATTTTAGCTTTATAAAACTCTTTTAATGGACCTTTACCTACAGAAAAAAATATGCTCATTTTAAGTCATGTTCTAACATGCATTGAACTAATTCCAAAATCCATTCCAGATAAATATACAGCCAAGGTTTCTAGAAATTTTGAAACCATAACTTTATGATTCAGATTCAATTTAGAATTTATATGATTCCTGTAAAAAAAATCTGACAAAAAAAAGGAATGTATATTATATAACATTAGTAATTTTTTTTCCCAAAAAAATAAAGAAATTACCAGTTATAACACAGAGAACATCTGGTAAAGTACAATCTTTCGCTTCAAAATATTTCTCATAATCTGTAATAAAGAGTTAAAAAAATATCAAAGATAAAAAGAAATACATTTTGAGTACATGCAAGATTGTTTATTACAGTCAACACATATTAAAAGTCTAAGAAGTTGACTCCAATGAAGATAAGATAATAAGAATATATATCTGATAAAAGATATTACTGTATTACTACCTTGTAAAGCTGTTAACAAAATACTGAAATCTTCATCCTCTGTAAATATAGATTAGATTATAAATATATATTGATTATTAATCTATTGAATTCAATCAATTTGATATTTTAACAATTTTAAAACATAAACCATGCAGCCATCTGAATGATGTGAAATATTCAATTTAAAACAATGGCTCTTGATCACATATTGTCTCTTAATACTTTACATATTTCTACCATGTTGCAATGTGGCCAATTCACTTGGTAACAGAGATTGGGTAATGAATATTCATATGATGTTACATTATTTACATTTTTATTGATACATGTAAATAGTAAGTAAATGAAAGTACAATCAATTTCATTTGATAATGTGACCTGGTATAATTGAAAATGGTATAGTTAATAGTATTTATAGAATCTATACATACCTGTCCAGCTAGTACTACTAATAACTAGAGCAGGTCGATTATCTTGATATTTTAATACACCATTAGATGTTTTTATAGTAAATATAGTTTGTTCATCAGTAGATACCAATCTCTCTCTACAATACAATATATTATTCTAAATTTTATCATTAATAATTATTATGTCTTCCCTTGTGTTTCACATGTTACTATTGATTCTGCATGAAAATAAGTCCTCAGTTGATCTTTGAGCATGTCTTAAAAATGTCTTACATATTTACAATGAGAGTTTGTTAAATGTATATTTAACGTACAGCCAAGGAGGACTCTGCAAGTTAGCTAACTTAGATTTTGGTCATGTCTGATTTTTAAAAAAGAATAAGTTGTTAATATCATACCTAGGTTTAAACTGTGAATATTGAAAAGATAATTTATGAAATAGATCATGTCTAGCTGATAGAGAGGCTTTCTGGAATCTTGGTGGTGGTCTGTCATAGAGAGTCTCGGCACTAAAAATAGAAAGTTATTATCTCAAATTATATTAAACACATCGATTAGCAAACAGTCACACCAAATATTACTTTTAATAAATCAAGTTCAAATTTAAATTTGTATTTCATAACAATTCATTATGTTTCAGTTTTACTATTGATTACCATTTATTTGCCTTTGTAACACCTACATTTGTAATATGGGCTCCAAGAATTAATAGTTATTTCTTGATCAAAACAAGCTTTTCACAACAAGAAATTGGATGTTCGGTCATAAAATAATGCAGTGTCCATGTTCTTACTTTATATTCCAATTTGTCTTTAAATCTTCTTTCATTGCCTTTGTTACACAGAAATTTATCTTAGCAAACTTTCCAAAAAACTTTTCAAACCTGTAAAAAAAAGGAGAATTAAGACATACATATTAAGAATTACTCAATAGATCAGATAGTGGGTTAACTCTACAGATAATATCTTGTGTCACTAGAGCATTACAGAACTATATCACTCACCATTTTGAGAATCTAACAAGCTTATGTTCATTTCCTAAGTTAAGACCAAGTATTGTCCAGCCATAGTTATGCCAATCTACCATTAATTTACTACATCTAATTAAACAAACAATCCAGCAAACAGCTAGGGTAGGTATAGATGGCGGATTCTGAAATATAAAATAATGATGAAAATTAATGAAAAAAATGTGGTTGGAAATGGACATTGGACATAAAACAGTTCCTTCATATTTGATCCCACATTTTTTTATCCATTGTTCACATACTTTATTTATAAATTTCCTACCTGAAGAAAGATAAAACCAGCCTTTGGTAAAAGTAACAATTTCCATGCTAGATTAATAGATTGGTAGATAACTTTTGTAGCATAGCCTAATAATCTGGGAAGACCTGAAATTTAACATAGTCAATTATAAGTTATATGATTAAACTGTTTTGTAAAAAGACCTCTGTCAGATGTTTACTTCTTTAACTATATCATGATACAGACAACTGCATGACTTAATAATGTATATATAACAGGGGCGGACTGGGCCGCATGGCTACATGGCTAAAGCCATGCGGGCCGGTGTGCACGGGGCCGGTTTGTGAAAAATGACAAAAAAAAATATTTATATTTTGAAAAAAAAAAATTGGACTTATAGGTCTACTCAAAATTTCAAAAGAAAGTGGCCGAAATCATCTTACTGGCAGTCATTTTTCAAAAAAAATTTGGGGAGGACCCCTTAAGCAGTGGCGGATCTAGGGGGGCGTAGAGGGCGTACGCCCCCCCCCCCCCCTTTACTTTGTCTTTTTTTTTTTTTTTTTTAAGAATGGGGAGAATACAATCAAAAATGTCTAACCCATTAACGTTTACTATAAAACATACATGGTCCACGTCAAAAACCGTTAAATTAGTACAATTTACACTTTTATTCTATGTTTTTAAGCCCCCAAAAATGTCAAAAAAATTTTCGCCTCGCTTCGCTCCGCTCATATTTGTATCTACGCCCCCCCTTTGCAAAAACGTGCATCCGCCCCTGTTAACACCCATACGCTCTGGGTTGGTGCTTTGCCCGCCACACTTAAGTGGGCCGGTCAATGGAAAAAAAACATGGCCGCGTCACGGCCCCAGTCCGCCCCTGATATATAATATGATGCTTTACTGTGCAACAATAATGTTATCTATTTATAGCATTAAATAGGTATTTGGCTAAGAGAACCTCTCAATTGAAAAATTAATGTGATAACACATCATTCAAAAATCAATTTACCATTACCTTTGATAAAACCAGGAGGTTCGCACAAGTAGTGTAAATTTATCTGATCATTTTCTCTGATCTGTTGAATTGCCTTTGAACCTGAAAGTAAGAAAGTCAGCTGGTATAAATCTCCACTAGTTTATTAAGTCAATAAAAGCATTTTTTACTACTTACTCTTCCCTATAACTGATTAGATTAGCTAAGGCCTAAAAAGACTTGTTTGCAAGAAGATAATCGTGCCCCTTTAAGTAAGACCGATGTCAGTACTCAGTGACAGCGACAGAAGTATTGACACATTAAATTATCTATATCTATTACACACCTTGCAAGATAACCTTATTCTCATCTCAATATGGTCTAAAGGCAAATACTAATTTTTTTAAAAAAAAATATAAAGTGAAAGTAGAACCTCCATAGCCAACCAGATCAACAATAAAATCTTCATCTGCAAAAGAGACAGCATGATATTGCATCCGAGGACTTCTGCCTATGTCACCTAAAACTACAATGCACACACTCTTCTCGCCTTTAACATAAAAGTTGAAGAATATGTACAGAAATAAGAAAATGAGCGGAGCAGTCCACAAAATATAAAGTGTAAAATACATTTTGTACACATGAAATCTTGGGCAATGTTCGTTTAAGTCTATCTCTTTTAGGTATTAATGTTGCAGTTAGATTTTTTTTGTCATGATCAAACTACCCAGTTTTACTGGATCTTAGCAGTTTGCATATTCGGAATATTTTCTATTCTACCTTATAGACTATAGGCTACATTTTAACACATTCGTCAAACAGGTAAAATGAACAAGTATTCAGAAAACGAACCTAACCAAATCCCTTCAGTCATTAAAAAAGATAAATAAGTATTTTGATTTTCTGTTGAAATCTGACAAGGAAAGCAGACACTTGTCAGACGTTTTAATTGATAAATTATCAGATTCCAAGGTTTTTAAATATAGAAGTCAGCCTAACCGTTAATTTCCGTAACATTTATTTTTGTATTGATGTAAGCGATTTGTAACATATTAAAGGGAGATAATGTGGACACGCCTATTTGTTTGTATTTTTCAGAAAATTGTAAAATAATTGTTAAAAATAAGCTTTTTAGCAACAGTAGTTTTTCTCTGATCTAATTTTTCATCATGAACGAAGACACTGATGATACAGAGAGTGACAGTGTCAATAGCAGCAGTTCTGAAGGAGAATTCAAGGTATGGGTCGCTATCTTGCACTGCAGTTTGCTTTGCAGTGTCAATTATATTAAATGAATGGAGTTTTACGTCCTATTTTTATTTACCTTTTTGGGTTAATGCAGTGGGAAATGATTTCCAACTATTGAAGGATCTTTTAATGTTAATAATCATAGCCTGTAACACACATATCCCCAGTTTTTATTGTCTAATCCTAAAGACTGTTGGTTCCTTATAAAAAGATCTATTAACCTTCTAATAATAGGCAACATAAAAATGAAACTGTAACAGATTGAATAAAATTGTACCTGTTATATTCCATTTTCAGTTGCCATCAAGTGAAGACATTGCACCACAATTCTCTGTGGACTGGAATCCACAGGGTCCTGCTGGTTTACAATTCATGTGTTTGGTTCCATTTTATCAAGAATATCAAAGTGAATATGCACAAACAAGTCATACAGGAAAAGTAAAAATCTCATCCCTACATCGACAGCAACGAATGAATGAATTTAGAAATAAACAGACAACTGGTAGAAATATTTTAGGTAAATTAGATAAAATATTATGTTTAATCTTATTAAAAGTATTTGTAACAAATAAATGGTTTTAGTGTTGACTTAATGGAAGAGTTCTACTGTTGACAAACCCAGCATGTAAAGTGTTCTTGAGGAATGAGCATGTCTAACCTCAAAATTGACACATGCTTACTTCTACAGTGATTAGAGGTATGGAGCACAAACTAATTAATTTAATTCTTGTGCCATTAACCAAATTGTTTTTCTTGTAAATCAATTTTTATTTCAGAAGAAAAAAGACTTCGAACTGCAGCAATGAAAAATAACTATGAGTTAGGTAAGTTTCTTATTTAATACACAAACATAAAATGTGAAGTTAGTGACAAGTCCCTCTTGTCTGTTCATTCAAAATTTATCACGAACACTCGTAAAAACTACTAGTATTCCTAATGGATTGCATAACTTGGTTGAATTGTTCATCATCACCTGAGCATGAACCATGGTATATTTCAAGGCCCCTAGTTTCAGAGTAATTTGTAGTGCCCCTTAGATGTGTTATGAACATGAATACTGAACATAAACAATGGTATCATGTAGTGTTGATTGCCAATTTGATCTTTGACAAAAGATTAAAATCATGGCCAAGGATGAAAAGAGTTCACTATTTTCAGTCTTTTGTTTTAAAACTGTGGATATGGAGACTAAGATATTTTAACCCCAGCTTGGATGTGAGTAGAATTCAGGGGTTGTAGTCATGTTGACAACAAGAATATAGGTCATCATTTGATCAGCATATGTCGAAGGGCTCACTTCTTGTTGCTATGATAGCAGAAGAAAAATTTAGATGAAAACTGAATGGATCTAAGGTCCAGTGAGCATAAAATATACACTTTAGGGTATGATTCAAAATGTACATGATATTTTTTTGTTTTCCTGCTCTTGGCAAGGGAAGAAAAAATCATTGGATTTTACAATACTTGCCTCCAGACTGTTTTGCTATCCCTTGAGATATATATTTATATGAGACCTTTTGAGTATTAGAAGAGTGGGTGTATGTTATCTTAGCAAACATTTTTTAATGAATATCATTTGAGTTGAAATGAGCCATCACATTTGAATATTTACCATTGGCTTATTTTGGCTAAACTTAAATTTCAGTGGTACAGCTGTTAGAAAATGGAGTTGATCCTTGCTCGAAAGATTCTAAAAATAGAACTCCTTTACATTTGGCAGCTTCTCAAGGCCACACTATGTCAGGTACGGAGAACATTTTTGTTATTTAGAAAGAACTGGATACAAATAGCAATTTATTATTAAAGGGGCATTCACCATCTGTTTTATCAAACAAACTGTATTCTCAGAAACCTGTTTTTTTTAGCTTAGATATTCTGTAATAGTGTTTACTTCAAGACCATAACAACTCATCTTTTATTGAAAATTCACTTTTAAAAACTATTAACATTAGTTCAAGGTCCAAATCAACCCAAATTTGTTGACTGTTTCCCTTATGTTATGTCTTCCATAAAAAGTTCGGAAAAACACAAAATATTTATACTTATATTCTCTAAATGTCCACTGTATCTCAAAAAGTGTTAAACATGGTGTTTAATTATACTTTTCAAGTTTGAAAATTATTCATTTTCAGAAAAGTGAAATATTATGATTTTCTTGTGTTTTTTTATGACAATAAAATTAATGTTTTCAAACATCTGTTTACATTTCAGTCAAGATATTGCTTGATAAAGGAGCTGATCCCAATATGAAAGATGTAGTAGGAAATACACCCTTACATCTAGGTGAGTAGGAAACATGTAAAATTCACTCATGTCATACAGTGAAAAGCTGATCAATTTATCATTGTTGCATATAAAAAGTAATTGTGTGGAAAAATTAGTTTGAGCATACCAAGTATATTGATCATTGATTCTCTTTTTAAATATTGTTTCAGCTGCTTGTACCTGCCAGGTTCCAGTAGTTACTTTACTTTTAAGAGCAGGTAAATTTTTTAAATTGTCTACTTGACACTAATAGGAAATTCACAAAATATGAAAAAAAAACAATGTATGTATTTATTGAATACTATTAACTCTTAGTTACATGTATCAATTATATTTTCTTGTTAACTTCAAGATTTTATAGATATGGACTAATTAAAATTAGTCACCCCTCAGAATATAGCTACTGTTAATTATTCACTAAATAAGACAGTATTGTCTGAAAGATAAATATCTTGAATATTAATTTATGCTTCAGGAACTAATTTAAAATCTGTTGATAATAATGGTAGAACACCCCTGTCAATGGCCAAGTCTAGATTAAAACTTCTATATGAAAATAAATCATACACATCTGATAAACTAATGAATGAAGTTCATGAGGTAAGAAAAGACAAAAAAATTCCACATTATGTTTTCCTATATTTCTTAGCAGTTACCAGATGGTCCAAATAGTTTTTGCTGTTTTATCCTATCAGGGAACAATTTTGTTTTTTTTGTAAGATTGCTCAGGCATGATGCATTACACCATTACAATCCTTCTGAAATAAGTGTTCATAACATCCATATCCTGTAATGAATGGTCTTTATGATGCTGAAAGCCATGTTTGTTATCATGATAGATGTGAAATTTTTGTATTCTATTGCTAAAGGTACTTTGCTGGAAGTTTAAAATGATAATTATTAAAGCTGGCACGATATATATTAAAAGTGATATATTTTATAGTGTTATTTGTATCATTTCAGGTATCAGATATGATGAAGACCTATTTAAATCTATCAGGACTCACAGAAGATGCTCATCAAATTGGTGAAATATGTGAAAAATTGAAAACAGTTTCAACTCGCGATGAAGTAGAGAACATTACTAACTTATTGTCAGACTTTACAAACATGACTATCCAAAGACATGAACAACCAGGCTGAAAATGAAATAAAAAACAGTCTGAGCATCATATTCCAAAGATAACTGTAGATTTGATTAAACAGTTTCAAGTCTATTGTATAGAATGTCAAGGGTGTTAACACCAAAATTAGCATTAACTCTTCTATTCCTAGTATATTTACTAGAAAATTGCAGGTGTTGAAAAGATGCCAAAAGCATATCTGCAACACTATTTCAATCTTGATCGTGTATCTTGTAGATTCTGATAAATGTAGGTGAAAGTGAAGGTTATAGGAATAAATCTAGCAATATTTTATTAACATATTTATAAGTATAATTTGTGTACTGTTTATTTGTGTCATCTGATTTACTATTTGTTGTTTTGTGCTTTAATGTCTTTCTATTGTTCACTGTTGGAGATTATGATAAATATACATTGAATGTATTATTATGAATTTATTAGTATATACCGCGTTAATATGGCATTATATTAGATTTTTATATATTGAGATCTGTTGTGGGATTATTGTGCCTTTAGAAAATAAAAATAGATATTGATAACAGTGATTTATAATATCTCCATCTTCATCCAGGATAATCCAGAAATTGAATAAGACAAAGTCAATCAGTTAGCAATCATTCTTTAATTAACATTCAAATGAGGCCTTGTGTGCTGCAGGCTGTACATGTAAAATATCCCTTCAGTCCAGTCAAAATTACCCTCATTGTACACTGCATGGAATTGCCTGCCCCTATCAGCCTAAGTAGGCTCTGAAAAGTAAAATGTAAAATTCCATTTAATTTTTTCGTTTGATTGTTGTTGGTTATAATCACTGCAAAGTCTGAAAACCATGATTAAACCACAAGCTTTTTCGACTGGTGCGAAAAAAAAATCCCAATGCTATATGAGAAGCATAGGTTTTTTTTTCTCGAAAAAGCCTGTGATTAAACCAACCAACTCAATCAACCCAGATGCAAACGTGTATAGATTATTCAGAAAAGATTTGGTTATGGGAACGGCTGGTGAATAAGATCCTTGAAAACTTGAAAACATTTATTCTTAATCACATATTAATCAACAGATTCAAAAATATTTTCTTTTTTGTAGTCCATGGCATTTGGTCCATGGTAGCTTTAAGGTTAAAACACTTAAAGGGAGATAATTTGATAAATATTTTGCAGAGTTATTTCCCTTATCCTTGGTAGTAATTTTTGCTATCTGCTATACTGTGAAAGAAATTTTGTCATTTAGTTCTGAATTTCCAATTGTAGTCCAATATGTTGCTGTATTGAATTAAAGAAACGATCATTCGATATGGCTGCATCCTCAAGGTATAAGGGTCTTACCTCTATTCCATTTGATTTTAGATTGAAAAAGGCGAAAAACTTATGAAACCGTGTCTCTGTTTTGCCAACTCTGACCTGATCACTTAATCCCATTACTCAGCAAAACTTAGTATAATATAATCATCAACGGCTAGGAAATGATTATTCATTTAGCCTAATTCCTCTAGTGAATGTGTCTGAAAGCACAGGAATTGGAGGAGCCATCAATAGAGTCGTATCACTCACTCACATAGTATATAAAGACAAGGAATGAAACAGCCAAATCAAAACACGGCACCCCGCCTCACTAAAACATCCTCAAAATGACACTTCCACTTATTTTTTTCGCTTGAAACTTCACACGCACATCAATAAATGGTTCACCTTTCATTTCCAACCAAATTTTAGGTCCTTAATTGAAGGGATGGAGCGCAATCTTCTTTTTTCCACAGATATTTTCATTACAAATTTGTTTACCACCCTGAGCGTCTGTGACGTCACATTGTGACGTCACATTTAGCTCCGCACCAAATTAGAGAGTTCATCAAAAAATTGTTTATATTTACTTTTCGCCCATAGAAATTGGTTTGAATTTACAAAATAATTAATCCAATGTATTTGAGTGACTAATACATTTTTATTTGCTTGATTTAGTGTTCATTTTTAACTGATAATTTGAATGGCAAAGGGAGGTAATTTTTTCATCTAGACCACTGTTAACTGTCAATTTCAAAAAAAGTTAATAGTTACCTTTTGATCAGAATATTTATGTGAATTATTATGCAGGGAATGAAAAATATCATTACTGCAATAATCAGCCAGAAAATATCATTTTGTGGTGTAATTGACAGAAAGGATCGTAAATTACTATAAACAAATGTTGTCTGAATCACATAATTACTTCCCTTACCACACTTTGGTGCGGAGCTAAATGTGACGTCACAATGTGACGTCACAGACGCTCAGGGTGGTAAACAAATTTGTAATGAAAATATCTGTGGAAAAAAGAAGATTGCGCTCCATCCCTTCAATTAAGGACCTAAAATTTGGTTGGAAATGAAAGGTGAACCATTTATTGATGTGCGTGTGAAGTTTCAAGCGAAAAAAATAAGTGGAAGTGTCATTTTGAGGATGTTTTAGTGAGGCGGGGTGCCGTGTTTTGATTTGGCTGTTTCATTCCTTGTCTTTATATACTATGTGAGTGAGTGATACGACTCTATTGATGGCTCCTCCAATTCCTGTGCTGAAAGCATCTATAGCTATTTCCCATATAGTTAGTGAAAATTCTGTTATCCAACTGTTCAGTGACTTGCTGAGTTGCACTGTGAGTGTCCAAGTAGTGATCAATCTGATGCCTAGCCATTTCTCTTTCTAAATTATAAGTTAGTGATGCTTCAACACAAATTTCACTATATGAGGACTAGAAAGCATGATGCAGTGTTCAATAAAAAACAAATTTTACAGGGCTGTACATTTAACCTCTTTGTAGAGCCTAGCTAGGCCTACTCTTAATTTGAATTTTCAACTGAGGAAAGATGTTTAACAAACTTCATTGAAGGAAAGGACATAAAAAGGAATGCTTAGTCACAGTCCATTATTAATAAACCTGATTCACACATTATTTTAGGACCAAAGAATGTCAGACTATTGAAAAGATGTCAATGACATGAAAGAAAACCTTTATGTGATGTTACAAAGCAAATCATCAACAAGAAAATGGGCTTAAAACTCACAGGGACTTGTTTTTAAGTTTCATTTGCATTCAATATATATGTAGCTGATCAGTGAATAACATCTATTGGCAATAGTTGAATTCTGACTTTCAATACTGACTGTAATTTTGACTCTTTTTCTAATAATAGTTCAAGAAGAAAGAGAGTCAGAAGTGACGTAGATGAAGATGGGGATGAATCTCTACCAATTTCAAAAAGAATCAATGGTCTTCATATACAGTAAGAAAATAAAGTTATTATGAACTTCTATATTAGATGAACCATACTTAAGAGAAACTTGCTCTTCCGTCATTGTGAATTAAATCAATGGTTGCGTTGTTAACAACTGCCTATTAAAGCTACGTAAGCATACACATGATGTATTTAATAAATAAGTTTTTATTGTGTTCACATATGAAAGTTTATAATGATACATATATTAATACACACATATTTTTTTCACTTCAGACCTGGAAGAAATGGATTTCATAATAACAGCCAGTTATCCCCTTTAGTAAGTGTATGTTTTAATATCTCTGCCTTTGGGGATTACATTTCAGACTCATTATATATCTTAAACATAACTTAATAGTCTTCTTCCCTATTCTACATACAGGTGCAGAAAAGCAGGACGTAAAACTCTATTAATTTAATTTTTTCCCTATTCATGTTTTTGGAAAACCTGGCTTTCTTAAGATAGATAACTGTATGTAATATTAATCAGAATTTGTTTTTCAGGTAAACGGTAATAACCATGTGCAAGAAGAAAACTGGCATCCCCAAGCATCAGAAGTACCTTCTCAATCATCACAGTTGTCCCCCCAAGGAGTGTCTGCTGAACAACTTAATCATCAAAACATCAATAACAATGTTGAAAATGGACAATCTAATTCCAGTGGATCTAGCAATTTACATCCAGATTTACTAGGATATGATCCAGAATTAAAATCCACAGATAATCCACATTATTTCCAGATAAATGAAGTATTATTCAGAGCACATGTTGATCGACAAACTAGAATTAATCCTTATTTTAACAATACATAACCAAAGTATGGGTGAACCTTGGTCTTTCTGCTTTTACACGCTTCAAGTATATTCTTGCTCCTGAATGGATGTTAATTATTTAAGTATTGTGTCTGCTAATTGGAATATTTGACATTTGATGTTTGGTTATCTGTTCCCGAAAAAAATACCTTAACCCTGGGACAGCAATTTAAACCACATCCCACCACTTACAGAAATCTCATTTATATAGTATGAACTACTCATAGAATGACAAAAGATCACCAGTAGTTTATTTAAAGAACAATGACCCATATAAATAAAAAGCAATTGCCATCCCAGAAGCGTGAATTTTGTTAGAATAGACTTTAGAAATAAGGATACAAATTTCTTACTCTATCCATAATAGCCCTACTAATAAAAACTTTCTGCTATGAAAAAGGTCATCAAAATAAGTCAGTTCAGTTCATGTAATCAAAATGAGACGGTGCTAGAATGATAATTAAATGGATCATTATTTTAAGATGGAGCGAGTCTTTTGAAATATTAGTTGATGGATGAAAAAAGAAATGGCTAGTCATGTAACGTGTGATGAGATACGATATGCATGATTTTAATTTAAGTAATAGTTACAAAACCTATCAATGTCAGATTGACAATTTCTTAAGATTTTTTACGTAATACATTATATGTGGCGCTGCTTGGTAATGACAGCTAAACGGATCAGATCACATAGTGCCTGGGTTTTCAATTGGTCTTCTCAAATGTCCCCAAAAATGTGTAAGGAAATGACCATGTCCCTTGAGTTGTCTGCAGAAGCAGAAACATGCATGATATAGTCACAGCATTTTTCGTTTTAATACAAATTTAAATTGTGGTTGTTGCAGGCAGTGGACACTGGTGTTTCAAGATCATACAAAATATAACTTATTATTGATCAGTTTGTGCCCCAAGGAGAATGTCCAAATGTCCCCCAAGTTAAAAACCCAGGACATAGTTTAAGCTATTTAATATTTTTTTTTTAAATGCTTCATATTGCTGACAAATTTCAATTGTTTGATTGATGTTATTTTGCTTATGTGAAGTGAAAGACTTTAATTGGTGGTGTATTTTGAGTAAATGAGTGTGATATCATTCATCATAGGAATTGAAAACAAGTTATGCATTTTGATCTATTTTCTAGTCAACCACATTAATAAACGTGTACTGAATTCATGTTAGATGTAGTTGTGACTTAATTTAGTAACAATTGACAAGAGAAAATATTGATTAATTTTTTTTGCTTCATATATTAGTGATAGTCTTCCTACTCTATAACCAAATACCTTTACTATTATTATCCTCACATCTTTAGCTTAGCTTGTATTGGTGAGAAAGTGTTGCAAGTGCTTGTATATGTATCAGTGTAAGAAATAAATGTCGATTTTGAATGGTTGTAAAGAGATTTTGAAGACTGTGGAACCAGTCAGAATTCTCATAGCATTTTGTGGTCAGAATTTCCAATAACAAAGAGTATCTGTTCTGACACTGAAATGTGAAGTTGTGCTCTGTGAATGTTGAATGTTGTATATTATTATGTTGATGCCATGAAGCCCTGATACAATCTCTGGAAAGTGAAAATGATTATTTGTATGTAGTTGATATTGATAATACTGTATGTGATGTGTTGACTTCTGTGATATACTCATTTCTATTCCTTATATTATTATTATTATAATAAACCAATCTTCAACTTTTGGTTATAGCATAATCATTTCCACAGAAGTATTGAAGACAAATAATGCTTACAGGAAATTTACATTCATTAGTTTGTTTATTACACACTTTTGCAAGAAATAAACTGCTTCGTATACTTTCTTGCAATGGTAATTGATGGAGAATATTTTGAATTCTTCAAGCAGTTAAATCTGTAATTGTTTACTTACGCAATTAAGCAAGAATCTATGAGTCACAAACCATCAGGAATATTTGCTTTACACTAAGTATTCCATATTTTTTTGGGGTGAACATACAGAGACATGCACTGTGAAGCTTTATGAACTTAAAGAATGAAATCCGTCTGTAACATATCTAGATACATATCTCAGATGATTTCATTTTCTTTTTTGGAAATTAAAGTACAAGTGTGCTGCTTACATTTTGTTCCAACTTGCTTTGTTTTTTTTTTCTGAAACCAAAATCTGCTACATTAATGTCTTTGATTTTCTCAATCAGAGAAACAAATTTTGTTTCTTTTTTCTTATTTATAATTTGTTTATCTTATTAAAATGTTTGAATTTTACATATCTTGTTTTTTTTTTTTTTGTCCATGAAAATTATCAATATTCTTATCCACACCAATTGTCAGCAGTATATGATGAGTATATAATGTTTGACACATTTGTCTTTGTGTCTAAAATCACAATAAAAAAATATTTGTGAAGAAAACAATTAGTTTTTGTCTGAAATTCTTAAATGTGGATTGCCTCCCTTTTATCCTGTAAGTCTACAAAAGATTTATTACTATTTTGGCAGGTTTTTAAAAGATTTCTGGGGGAAAAGAATTTTCAAAGGTATATTATTATATTATAATTGAGTATTTTATAATATAATATTTGCTCAGTCAATTAGTTGAGTTTCAAGTGTACAATATTAAACTTCAAGTTGTCTCTATAGAGGAGTGAACTGGTCTGCAGATTCTTCTCTTTAGTTTTAGTCTGAATGGGCCATTACTTTTATTTTCTAAACTGTAGATTATAAAAATTGACAAGTATAACCCAACCAACACCGAAAGTAAAATATGAGATTATAAAAGGTTGACATGAATAGATCAGATATCAGTAGACCTATAACTGTAAGATATCTGTAATAATATACAACTATAGTAGACCCTATATCACCTGGTTGAAATAGTGATAAGGCTGTGAAATTTAGTAACTGATAGTCATTAACATCACAACTGTTTTTGTACAATCATAAACATAAGTGTATTTGACAAGAATATAAAATGGAGAGATGGAGTGGAAGAGTGGCTCTAGTAACGGGTGCCTCTGAAGGAATTGGTGCAGCTATAGTGAAAGCACTAGTTGGACATGGCTTGAAGGTGGTGGCCTGTGCTAGAAGTCTAGACAAATTACAGGTAAATTAAAATTCTTTTGTGCGTATTCCAATTCATTGACATAGAACTAGCCTGTATTTTGGAAAGAAACATACTGTTTATAAATGAGTTGTTCGGAGTATAACAGCATGCAATCATAGGGTCCAGAGCATAAGAAGGCATACCTTAAATATTCTGGTTTTATTGCAACCACAATTCTATGTATACATAAAATATTATTTTTACAAAATTAAGTCAATTCTTCCCAAATAATTGAAAAATATCAATTTTTGTTTTTCCTTTACAGAAGTTACAAGAGGATTTAAAGTCTGAGAAAGGTTCTAGGAGAGAAGTGTATTTCTATTTAATGTAAACTTACAAAAATTATATTTTTTATCAAAGCAAAGACATTTTAAGACTAACAGTAGCATTGTCAAGCTAATATTCCAATTCTCATTAAAATAATCGCAAAAATTAAAAAAAAACTGTTCAACTTGCATAGATAGTAGGTGTATGTAGACACTGGAAGTGCTTACACTGCTTACTCTGAATATTTTTGTCCCAATTCTGTTATATTACATTAAATTGCCTTGTATTTGACTAAAAGGTTAAGATACTTTCTTATAGGTCTTATTGACATAAATAGTAAGTTAAAACCACATAAAATTTGAATAACCTGGAGAATTTTCAACTGTATTCATTTGATAATATGACAGCTTTAAAGTCCCTTCATATGATTTGTTGACTCTTATCTGTATTGAAACTAAACTTTTGAAAAATAGGTCGACAATTTATATGGTCAACATTAACATTGATGTATTATTTTATATATACAGGTTTAGTTTAGTAAGACTCGAGGAACATTTCACCATGGATAGATGGGTTGGTAGAGTAGCCCTAGTCACTGGAGCATCAGCTGGTTTAGGTGCTGAATTCGTCCGAACTTTAGTCCATCATGGTATGAAAGTTGTTGGTTGTGCTAGAAATGTAGAATCTATCCAGGTAAGTTGAACATTCTGTTTAAAAACTGTTCTTACATCACTCAATCCTATGCTCATTTCACATGGAAGTCCACAAGACTGTTGTCATTTTATGCATCTTTCATTGTGATGCAGATTTTATATTGTTAAAATGTTACTGACAAATTCATTCAAATTAACAGTCATGAAATATATTTGACTTCTAAACTACAGTTTTGATGTTTTATTGTTACATTTTCAAAATACAGAATCAGAAGTCTAATAAGACTTTTTTTTGTCCAATCTTGACATTGTTACTCAAAATAATTTTAGGATGAGAAATTGGTGTGCAGAAATTTTCATTTAGTAATTCTATACTTTAGACAGAGTCATGTATGGCCTAATGGTGTTATAGAAGATATAATTGTCCTACTCCCGGCCTAGGACCCAAGTTGAGACTGAGTGTAACTCAGTGTAAATTTTAATTTTTAGTGACGCAAGATCATTTATACATGACATTTTTCAGAAAATCAAAGAAGAATGTAAAAGTGAGAAAGGTTCAGTTTATCCTATAAAGTGTGATTTAACTAAAGAAGAAGATATATTAAAGATGTTTAAAGAGATAAAGAATGATAGTAATTTAGGTGGTGTAGATGTTTGTATTAATAACGCAGGACTATCTCATAATGCTCCATTATTGTCAGGGAAAACAGAGGATTGGGCCAATATACTGAATGTAAGTTCATTGTTCTTTCTGTGCCTTCATATATGCATTTTCAGATGTATATCTATGATACATCCACAATTCTTAATGTTATTAATACATGGTTTCCAGGTGCTATAATCAAATGTTATTCTAGGGAAAGTTCTAGTATGTGCCATAGTGAGTTGTTATTTTAGTATTCTAGGTAAAGTTCTAGTATGTATGTGCCATAATCAGTTGTTATTTTGTTATTCTAGGTAAAGTTCTTGTATGTGCCATAGTGAGTTGTTATTTTGTTATTCTAGGTAAAGTTCTAGTATGTATGTGCCATAATCAGTTGTTTTTTTTGTTATTCTAGGTAAAGTTCTTGTATGTGCCATAGTGAATTGTTATTTTGTTATTCTAGAGAAAGTTCTATTATGTGCTATACCAAGTTGTTATTTTGTTATTCTAGGTAAATGTACTAGCATGTGCTATAGTGAGTTGTTATTTTGTTATTCCAGGTCAATGTACTAGCATGTGCTATAGTGAATTATTATTTTGTTATTCCAGGTAAACGTATTAGCATGTGCTATAGTGAATTGTTATTTTGTTATTCTAGGTAAACGTTCTAGCATGTGCTATAATGAATTATTATTTTGTTATTCCAGGTAAACGTATTAGCATGTGCTATAGTAAGTAGAGAAAGTTATCAATCAATGAAAGAAAGAGGAATAGATGATGGACACATTATATTTATTAATAGGTATGATAGATATTGAATAAGTAGGCCTTTATAAAAAAGAAGTAGTGATAGATGCATCAATTTATACCTACCGTCTGTGCAAGTTGAAAAGTTTTTTAAATTTTTGCGATTATTTTTATGACAATTGGAATATAAGCCTGACAATGCTACTGTTAAACTTAGAATGGCTTTGCTTAGATAAAAAATTAAATTGAAAATTGTCCTCTTTAAAAACAAATTTTGAAGACATAAATTGTGTTATTTATATTTTCATCAAAACAAAGACATTCTAAGACTAAAAATACTAATTTGAAGCTTCTATTCGAGTTCGCAAAAAAATTATGGCAAAAATTCAAAAAACTTGCACTGACAATAAGTAGACATTGGAATGTGGTAACCTAAATTATTATACGCCCATATGAATATGTGGTCGTATATTGTCGTTGCCCCTGTCTGTCTGTCAACATTTCTTGTGAGCACTATAGAGACTACCTTTTTTATCTGATTTTGATGAAACTTGGTATGCTCCTTTAGATTGATAAGATCATGGTCAAGATCGAATTTGACGTATTTTCGATGAACGTTTTTTGAGTTATTGCCCTTGACTTTGTAAAATTGTGTCAAATTTAGTTTGTGAGCATTCTAGAGACTACGGTTTTCATCTGATTTTGATGAATTTTGGTATGCTCCTTTAAATTAATAAGATATCAGTCAAGTTCGAATTAGATGTATTTTCGATGAACAGGTTTAGAGTTATTGCCCTGGACTTTTAAAATGCGTCCAATATTGTTTGTTAGCACAATAGAAGTTACAGTTTTCATCCAATTTTATTAAAACTTGGTAGTGATCATTTTTATTGAGAAGATCCCAAACAAGTTCTAATTTGATGCATTTTTGATGAACAGTTTTTGAGTCATTGCCCTAGAATTCGTCTGAATGCGTCAAATCTTTCATCAAATCTGGTTGGAATTCATCCTCTTCAGTCTTCTAGAAGGCCTTTGTCATTGATAATTTCACAAATTGTTTCACTTTTCCTATTTCAGTCTGTCAGGGCATAGAATACCTTTTTATACGCCCTCATCTCTCTATGAGGACGTATATTGTAGTCACCCCTGTCCGTCCGTCCGTCCGTCCGTCGGTCCGTCCGTCCGTCAACATTTGCTCGTAAACGCTCTAAAAACTAGAGTTTTTGACGGAATCAAATGAAATTTGATATGTGTATACATATTCATAAAACGAAGATCAAGTTCGAATTTGAGCTATTTTCGATCATTAGAAGCAGAGTTATTGCCCTTGCCCCAAATCCGTCGGTCCGACCATCAACATTTGCTTGTAAACGCTCTAAAAACTAGAGTTTTTGACGGAATCAAATGAAATTTGATATGTATATACATATTCATAAAACGAAGATCAAGTTCGAATTTGAGCTATTTTCGATCGTTAGAAGCAGAGTTATTGCCCTTGCCCCAAATCTTAAATATGCTATTACTCTCTTAGTTTTCAACCGATTTTGATGAAACTAAAAATGGATGTTAATGGACCTAAATCGAAAGGTTTGAGAAAGTTTTGTTTTCTCCTGATTAAATTTTTTCCTTTTTCGACTTTTTCGTTAGGCGTATATGGCCGTGGTCCACTATCTTATAACTCCAAATCATTTTTACTGTGTATCTAAATATGCTTTAACAGCTTTAGTAGAAGGTACAAGACAAGAATTACGAGAATTAAACTCTCATATCAGAGTTACTGTGTGTTGATTTTTATTTCTTGCAAACAGTGTCTTGCTTATCATATGAGAATTTCTTCTGTGACTGAAATGTTTTAAACTTATATTAGAGTTTTGTAATAATCAGTAGGTAGTATTTTGGAGAATTATTTTGATTATAATTAAATACATGCTTTGAAACATATCAATTTTATAGTCATATCTTCAGCAGCATTATGCTTGTATTGAATACAGATTTTGAGAGAGTTCTCTACCATAATGCTCATTCTTCTTGACACCTTTTCATTGTGAAAAACTCAATGTCATGCTGCCTATGTATTGCCAATATGTTAACCTGGAATTCAAGATATGTTTTATGGTTAGATTCATTAATACTATTGTTTTATTATACGCCCACTTATACGCCCACATGAAATGTGGAGCGTATATTGCCGTCACCCATGTCCGTCGGTCCGTCCGTCCGTCCGTCCGTCCCACAATTGCTTGTTAACACTCTACAAGCCACAATTATTTACGGATTTTGACGAAACTTGCTGAAATTGTTTATTATCACCCAAGGATGAACCCTATTTAAAATCAAAAGAATCGGAAAATATTTGATATGAATTATTGCCCTTGTTCTTTAAAACGCGTTCAATTTTTAGCTTGTTAACACTCTACAAGTCACAATTCTTTACGGATTTTGACGAAACTTGCTGAAATTGTTTATTATCACACAAGGATGAACCCTATTTAAAATCAAAAGAATCGGAAAATATTTAATATGAATTATTGCCCTTGTTCTGTAAAACGCTTTCGATTTTTAGCTCGTTAACACTCTACAAGTCACAATTCTTTACGGATTTTGACGAAACTTTCTGAAATTGTTTATTATCACCCAAGGATGAACCCTATTTAAAATCAAAAGAATCGAAAGATATTTAATATGAATTATTGCCCTTGTTCTTTAAAACGCGTTCAATTTTTAGCTTGTTAACACTCTACAAGTCACAATTCTTTACAGATTTTGACGAAACTGGATGAAATTGTTTGTTATCACCCAAGAATGAACCCTATTTAAAATCAAAAGAATCGGAAAATATTTAATAAGAATTATTGCCCTTATTCTTTAAAACGCGTTCGATTTTTAGCTTGTTGACACTCTACAAGTCACAATTCTTTACGGATTTTGACGAAACTTGCTGAAATTGTTTATTATCACCCAAGGATGAACCCTATTTAAAATCAAAAGTATCGTAAAATATTTAATATGAATTATTGCCCTTGTTCTTTAAAACGCGTTCGATTTCTAGCTTGTTAACACTCTACAGGTCATAATTTTTTACGGAATTTGACGAAACTTGCTGAAATTGTTTATTATCACCCAAGGATGAACCCTATTTAAAATCAAAAGTATCGAAAAATATTTAATATGAATTATTGCCCTTGTTCTTTAAAACACGTTCGATTTTTAGCTCGTTAACACTCTACAAGTCACAATTCTTTACGGATTTTGACGAAACTTGCTGAAATTGTTTATTATCACCCAAGGATGAACCCTATTTAAAATCAAAAGTATCGTAAAATATTTAATATGAATTATTGCCCTTGTTCTTTAAAACGCGTTCGAATTCTAGCTTGTTAACACTCTACAGGTCATAATTTTTTACAGATTTTGACAAAATTTGCTGAAATTGTTTATTATCACCCAAGAATGAACCCTATTTAAAATCAATAAAATTCTGAAAATATAAAATATGAATTATTGCCCTTGTTCTTTAAAACGCGTTTGATATATAGCTCGTTGACACTCTAGAAGGCACAACGATTTGAAAGAAACCTATTGAAATAGTTTATTATCACACGATAATCCCTATCGATAATCAAAAAATATTTGATATGAGTTAATGGCCTTCTTCTTTGAAATACATTCAGTTTTAAGCTCAGAAACACTCTACAAGGCAAAAGGATTTTGACTAAACCTGATGAATGCTGAACCCTTGATGAAATCGAGAAAAAAAAATATTTAGACAACACTTAATTCAAGTTCTGTACGAAATGTAGGCCTATGACTACTGGTTGAATATTACATGGTTGTGATGGTTGCTGTTTTCTGCCGAATGTTCTTTATGAAACAAAGCCTCCAGTGGGCGTATATTACCTTGCCTGGCAAGCTATCTTTATATTGATAAATATCTATTACAGGGAGTTAGCCCTGGAGTGATAGAGACAGAGTTTTCAGAAAGAATGAATAAAAGTCAAGAAAAGGCCAAAGAATTATATTCCAGTATGAAGGTAAATAATACACTTGTATTATTAGTACAAAAACACAACTTAAATACTGTTTTTTCTTGCAAAAAGAAAATGCTTTTTGGGCATTATATTTGAACACTTACTGTGTTGGTTTATTTGTTGTGTATGAATTTTTATTTTAAAAATATTATCATATTGAAACAGAAAGGATAATTTATTTCTTACCTAATCATATACATTTCAGTGTATGGTACCTAAAGATATTGCTGATACTATATTATTTATATTAAAATCACCACCACATGTAGAGGTATATATGATAGTTTTGTGAAAAAAAAAAAAAAAAAAAAGACAAGTAGTGAGATAAAACTCAGTGGAGAAAAAAAGTCTATAAAATAATAGCTATACTAGCTGATAGAGCTGAATTTTAGCTGTTTTAAAATTTTTTCTTTTTTTACAATTCAATAAAAATATACCACCAATATAGATAACTATTTTTAATATATCAGTTGCTTTTGCAGCCAAAGTTTGACCTTTCACCTGAATTTGAATGTGCTTCAAGTTAAATCTGTTAACAACTTCATGTCAAAAATTACTACCAGTCTTTTGAAAATCAGATGGTATCCCAAATTATATTTATTATAACATGGTATTCACCAGGGCAATGTGAAGGTAAATATCTTAGTCAATTCAACAGTTATAAAATTTACTTTCAATTTCAGATCAATGATATTTTCATGAGACCTACAGAACAGACTGGTTAACCATTCTACCAATAATGATTTTGTGATAAAGTTGATTACAGGCAAACTGGACTTGAATGAGATTGTTATAAATTGTCAAAACTAAATTAAACCTTATTATAATAAAGACATGAAAACGACTTTTTCCTATAATAGTTTGACTTGATTTTTTTCTGAGATTGTTGCAGTATTCTTCTGGAATTATTACACAATGTAGTCTGTGCATTTTTATCCATTTGTTTATATATAGACCAGAAACTGATTAAAATGGAGGTATTTCATCTAATACTAGAAAATTTTCTGTGGTCATAATATTTAACAATGGCAAAATGATTCCAGATGTAAACTATAGCCCAGTAATGGTAAATAGACAATTTTGTCCTAATGGAGGTCCAAAGCTATCCAATTTCACTAGCAGTAGCAAACTACATCAATAATAACTTGGAGCTATGAAAAAGTGAACATGAAAAGCTTGCCAAGAGATTGGATGCTCTTCACACAAAGTTAATGTCGAAAACCTTTCTATTGTTTTGGTTTTTTTTTTCCCAACAAATACAATAAATTAGCTATTTGGACAGATATGGCTGGGGGAGAGTCAGAAAAAGTCAGAAAAACTAGGCCCCAAAAATTGGGGATTTTTCGTACATTCTCAGTGAGGGGTTTATAACCGTATTTGTATACCTTGAATCCGCCAAAAAGATGAATTTTTTGTAGTTTAATCATACCATTATTATCCTTTTGCACAATTCGTGACACGCCTGCGTTTCCAACAAAGTTTTTTTTTCTCAAGAAATTCATTCGGTCGATTGCCATTGAAGGTTGCATGCGCAAAGTGTGGAAAATCCTCAATTTTTATTGCCTAGTTTTTTTGACTCTCTACCAGCCATATCTGTCTAAATATCTAACAAAGGCTGGGAATAGAGTTAGCAAGTTTTGGACTAGATTTAATATTGCTGAAAGGCTCCGATGTCGAGATAAAACACATTTGCTAATGCAATGTAGAAGCTACTAAGACGAAGATGTAATGTAACTACTCGGTAGTGCAATGTAAAAGACGCAAAGACAATTATGCTTTGTTCAATGTACAATGTAGAAAGTGAAAGTCTATTGCACATATCATTTTAGGTATTGTGTAGGTTGTTTTATGTAATTTAACATTTGCATTATGCATTAGACGTATTATGACATAAGTAAAAGGGGTATTTTGTATTTGAACTTTGTACAGATGTATCGTGTTGTATGTATTAGACATAAGTACATAGCATCTAATTCTGAATACGATTGACCTCCAAACACTCCTGATATTAAATCAGTATTAATAGTTCTTCAAAATTTTCTGTTTATATATTTTATCATATAAAGATAATATGAAATTTGACCTATATTTTTGTTTGTTTAAACATTATCACATCTTGAACAGTCTTATCTTGAGTCTGTCTCACTCAATTGTAGTTTGTCTCTGTCTTTAGGTAAGTCATGTCATGTGTTCTTTTTTTCATTTTCAAGTTTTTGTCATTATTTTGTTATTTGACATTAGATATAGGCCTATGTAGAGAATGAAATGGCCTACACTGGATTAGAGAGCTTACTCTTACTATTTTCGCATTAATCCTGTTGTATTGTATTTGAATATTATGACTAATGTGAAGAAAGTTTCTTAGAGTAAAAATAAATTGTAAACTTAAACCATATGTGCATTTGAATAACCTGCAGAATTTTCAACTGTGTACGTCTTGTATTCATTTGATAATATGACAGCTTAAAGGGACAGTCTGAATTTTTTTTAGGTCAAAATTTTTTTTTGCTAAAACTTGTGAAAACTTTACACTAAAATATGTAACTATGTGCCCTTTAATGTATCTGAAAGTTTTAGCTAAAAAAATCCAGCCGTTAATTTTTAAACGCTAAAAACATGCGAAATTTTTTAAAAACCTTACGTAAGGTTTTTAAGTATGTTATGTTTTTTGGACGCTGATAGGAAACTACTGAACGGATTTGAGTAAAATAAACGCCAAATAGTAGAGAAATGTCCCTCTTGTGTATTTAAAAGGTTTCAGCTAGAAATATTGAGCAATTTAAAGGGCAAACACCCAAACTAGGTCAAATTACTTAATTAACAATAAGTACTCCCTGTTTGTAAATAACCCTTTAAATGACAAATTCAGTTTGATCAAGAAGATGCATAGATATAATGAGCATACTTTAGAAATACTTTCAGGTAATATTTACGCTGGTTTTGATAATGGAAACTTTTTTGAAAAATGCAGAATGGCCCTTTAATACATATGATTTGTTGACTCTTATCTTTATTGAAACTAAACTATATAAAAATAGGTCGACAAATATGGTCAAAATATATACCTTTCTCCCTCCTCTCCCTGAGTTCTTCCTTCCCAAGTATCATCTTATATTATGTTGTAGGATTGAAATAATTCTAGTGTTTTACCTGATTAATTATATGATCTCCTTTTAGAAATATGACACTGACTGACTATAGATAAGTTCAAATATGTTATTGACCTTCCAATACTGGTGACTATGATGTGAAAATGAAAACTTTCTGGACTTTGGATCATGACTGTTAAGTTTAATTAAAATTGATGTATTATTTCAAATATATACAGGTTTAGTGTAGTGAGACTCGAGGAACAATTCACCATGGATAGATGGGTTGGTAGAGTAGCCCTAGTCACTGGAGCATCAGCTGGTTTAGGCGCTGAATTCGTCCGAACTTTAGTCCATCATGGTATGAAAGTTGTTGGTTGTGCTAGAAATGTTGAATCTATCCAGGTTAGCTGAACATTCTGTTTAAATACTGTCCTAGAATCACTCAATCCTATGCTCATTTCACATGGAGGTCCACAATACTGTTGTCATCTTATGCATCTTTCATTGTGATGCAGCTTTAATATTTACATTGTGAATGTATGAAATATACTCAAACTAATTATTGTTTTTGTACAAAGTAGAGTTCCTAAGATCAGAATTGCATTTAAACTTTTTAGTGCTATCAAATATTACTGGCAAATTCAACCAAATTAACAGTCAACATATTCATTGACATAGAGAATCACCATATTATTATTATTGACAAAGTCAATCTTAAGATTTAATTTAGGAAAGGAGTCATGTTGATATTATGTATGAACTATTATTGTTTTTTTTCCTGGTCAAGCTCATGTCTTTTTCAGAAAATCAAAGAAGAATGTAAAAGTGAGAAAGGTTCAGTATATCCTATAAAATGTGATTTAACTAAAGAAGAAGATATATTAAAGATGTTTAAAGAGATAAAGAATGATAGTAATTTAGGTGGTGTAGATGTTTGTATTAATAACGCAGGACTATCCCATAATGCTCCATTATTATCAGGGAAAACTGAGGATTGGGCCAATATACTCAATGTAAGTTCATTGTTCTTTCTGTGCCTTCATATATGCATTTTCATATGTCTTTCCATCATATGTCCACAATTCTTTATGTTATTAATACCACAACGTGATGACTGAGGGTTAAATATTTCATGCTTTTGATGGCTGCTTTCTACAAGAGCGTTTCTGGAAGTGGGGGGCCCCTTGGGTATATATCTAGGAAACTTTGCTAGCATGAGTTATGAGTTATTATTTTGTTATTCCAGGTATATGTACGCTAGTGAGTTGTTATTTTGTTATTCTAGGTAAACATGCTAGCATGTGTTATAATGAGTTATTATTTTGTTATTCCAGGTAAATGTATTAGCATGTGTTATAGTGAGTTGTTATTTTGTTATTCCAGGTAAACGTATTAGCATGTGCTATAGTAAGTAGAGAAAGTTATCAATCAATGAAAGAAAGAGGAATAGATGATGGTCAGCTTATATTTATTAATAGGTAAACCTAGATTGTGTCTTCCTATATCGCCCCTTTCCACTTCGCCCCCAAACTAATCCCATTCCGCCCCTTCTCCATTTTGCCCCTTCCCGGTACGAATTGGGTGTTAGGCAAAATGAAAATGGAGTGAAATGGGAAAGGGGCAAAACAGAAATGTGTCGAATTGGGAAGGGACTAAATGGAAATGGGCAAAATGGGAATAGTTGAGGATTTGGGGGTGATATGGGAATAAACTGGTAAAGATTTCCCCAAAACAGAAAAAGACAGCGCTCCATTTTCTGGTGAAATTAGGTTTTTTGCCTAAATTATTTCACTTGGTGTACCTTTGTCATTGATAATATCACATTTTCCTCTTTTAGTCTGTCTGGTCACAGAGTTATGAACAGAAGTTCAATTCATTTTTACACTGTATCCAAACATGCTTTAACAGCTTTAGTAGAAGGTACAAGACAAGAATTACGAGAATTAAACTCTCATATCAGAGTTACAGTGAGTTGATTTTTATTTCTTGCCTCATTACAGAATTTCTTCTGTGAAATCTTTCTTACTGGTTTGGTAAGTGGCAAAAACAATGGTTTGTAATATTAATGAGCAGGGAGTATTTTGGAGAATTATTTTGATTATAATTAAATACATGCTATGAAATGAATCAATTTTATAGTCTATATCTTCAGCTGCACTGTGCTGCATACAGATTTTGACAGAGTTCTCTCCCATAATGCTAGTGTTTTATGTATAATGATAAATATCTATTACAGGGAGTTAGCCCTGGAGTGATAGAGACAGAGTTTTCAGAAAGAATGAATAAAAGTCAAGAAAAGGCCAAAGAATTTTATTCCAGTATGAAGGTAAATAATAATGTTGTCCTGTTAACATAACACATAACACTTGTATTATAAATTATTAGTAAAAAAGCCAAAACACAACTTAAAAACTAATTTTTCTTGCAAAATGAAAATGATTTTTGGGCATTATATTTGAACGCTTACTGTGTTGGTTTATTTGTTGTGTTTGAAATACAACATATTTTACAAAATTTATCATACTGAACTATTGTCTTTCAAGAAAGGATCATTTATTTCTTACCTATTTTAATACATTTCAGTGTATGGTACCTAAAGATATTGCTGATACTATATTATTTATATTAAAATCACCACCACATGTAGAGGTATGTAGATATTACAAAAGAAGACAGAATTAGTGAGAGAAAATTCAGTGGAGAAAAAACAGTTAAAGGGGGAAATTTTATTAATTACTAGCTACGGGTTCAAAGCTTGAATCTGACAGCTTATTCTCCTAAGATTCAATAAAAATGTAACTCCAATAGATATATCAGTTGCTTAGGCCTAACACCTGAATTTGAATGTGCTTTAAGTTAAATCTGTCAACAACTTCATGTCAAAAATTACAACCAGTCTTTTGAAAATCAGATGTTAGCCCAAATTATATTTATTATAACATGGTATTCACCATGTGAAGGTAAATATCAATTCAACAGTTATAAAATTTACTTTCAATTTCAGATCAATGATATTTTGATGAGACCTACAGAACAGACTGGTTGATAATTCTACCAATAATGATTTTATGATAAAGTTGATGATACTGGCAAACTGGACTTGAATGAGATTGTTATAAATTGTCAAAACTAAATTAGACCTTATTATAATAAAGACATGAAAACGACTTTATTTTTTTAAATTCAACCTTTTCCTAAAATAGCTTGACCCTTGAATTTTTCAGTCTTAAAGTTTGGCAATAATCAGTTTTCTGAGATTGTTGCAGTATTCTTCTGGAATAAATACACAATGTGCATCTTTTCCATTTGTTTATATAGACCAGAAACTGATTAAAATGATGTCTCTAATACTAGAAAATTTTATGTGGTCATATAGCCCAGTTATGTTAAACAGACAATTTTGTATATTAGTCCTAATGGAGGTTCAAAGCTATCCAATTTGAAGAACAATGTATGTTAGAGCTATGATAGTGAACATGAAATGTTCACACAAAATATATTGGACTTTTTTTCTACCAACACATAGCATAAATTAGAAAGTGATTATTAAATGGAGAGAATGCAGGGGCATAACCTACCAAATTGGAAACAAAGGGACTTTTTCCCAAAATCCCCACCATAGAAGATTCAGTTGACTTCTAGTTTCAGCTTTTGCCACAGTTACTGTATTAGTTGTTACATTTTCCCAAATTTTTAATAATAGAGTAAAATAGGGAACTTATTATAACTCTATTTATAGAACCAAGCACTTTGTTGTCATAATATTATGTGCAATGTGAATTGTTCTAATGACCTAATTTTGATTCACATGTCGTCTAGACGTCATGTGACATAACGTCATATATTATATGGGTCATACGTCACGTGACTTTCACATGGAATCAAAGATGGAGGCAAATGAATCTTTTTTTCCCAATCGAATTTCAAGATTTCGATATCCTCGTTTAGATTGTAAGGTACAGTACTTTAATAAGGGCCTAATGATGAAAGAATTATAGCATTTTAGGTAATTTCATTTGAAATGATCTATGTAGAGCCAAATCTGGTTTAGGTCACTAGATCCAGGCACTGACCTAGCCTACCTACGACTTTCTTGAGGCTACTTTCGATTTTTGTTTACTTTAAAAAGTTTTAGCCACTCAAATTAAGATTTACTTATGTTGTTATGTGTTATAATACATTATATCCTATGATTCATAATGATAATGATGAAAAACTTGGTGTCAGCACTACAGCACCGATTTGAGTAGCAGCAAACAATTAAAAAAGGTATGAAAAAGAAATAACATCATCCATCACAAACTGAACTAGCCAATGATATAGCTATAAGCTTAGCCTAGCTCTGAATCTTTTTGAGTTAGATTCAAGCCAATGACAAACCATACTTTTGAGTTACATACAGGATTGTTTACAGCTTTTTCCAAAAAGATAACATGTAGAAAGCATAGATACATACACTCTAGCGCTATACAAATTGATTACCCTTTAAAGAAATTGTTATTACATCATGTCCTGCCCGGAATGAATTCTTATTAATCTGTAGAAGAAAACCTCAATCAACTGTCACCCCTTCTAAGACTGTAATAAGGCAATCTGGGATAAAGTGCCCAACCCATAATAATTAACCACTTTCAACTGGCATCTGAATCTATTATTATTATCAGTAATTGGCACTGAGAGTAATTTTGACAATCAATTCTACCTCATCTTTCAAGCAAATTGCAATATGATTGAATATCACTCATTGACATTTACCTAGGCTGTGTATAAACATTTCACCTTAATAAAGGGATATAACTCTGTTACATTAAACAGTTTCTCTTTAAATCGACAACCCCTCTAAACTGGCATTTTTTATAAGTTATGTTTGTTTTGACATTGGATAGTGATATAGATCAAGTTTTTGATTAATATAATATTTTTTTTTTTTAATTTTTAATTCTAGTATGGGACAATTATAAGGAAACAAATGGGAGAACCATTAATTAAACCAAACATTTAAAGTTAGACTACACCTTAATTTACTTAGACTATATACCAGAGCAGATCATAGAGCTAGTGGGTTATAACAGATCCTATACAAATAGTCCTAATAACTATCTTTTGTTCAGTATTTATTAAACCATTTTGAACAGTTAGTCAATGGACAATAGAATATATTGTATTGACTCTTACAAATCAAAGTGAGCACCATTTTGTTTGATGATTGAATTTAACATATTTACTCTAATAACTGCTCTACCGTGGAAACATAGTCTGATTGTAATTGTGAAAATAAATACTATTTTAACTTGCATTTATTTTTCATTATTTAAAGTAAGAAAAGATTTAGCAATTGGTATACTGTACTTTAAAATGAATTTTCTTTTTCTGTGTTTTTTTTTCACTTATGTATGATAACAAAACTTATACTGTGCAAAAAAAAAACTTTCAATGACAAGTCCATAAATTTTTACCAATCATAAATTTATTAGATAGAGTAAGGTATTGAAGTAAAAAGTATAAAGATATAGGTATGATAGCATGGTGAAATAGTTCTCTATAGTCATTTGGTACCTATAGTAACTTGTACTATTTACTTTTTATAGTTAATAACCAATCATAAATCATCATAAACCAAAGTTTTACCTCGTTTAAAATATTTTGAATATATTGAAATTTCAGAAAATGGACTATTGAAAGGGAATTGTCTTAGAATGAGTTGAAGGTATGTATTGGTAAAATAATTATGTTAATTAACTAAGCAGCATAAATGAATGATATGCTTATTCTTTTTAAGCTCTTGTTTACATTTTTCTTTTTTTAAAGAATAAATCTGTAGATAATTTGGTATTAAATTATTTTTGAGAAACTGTATCCAAACTAACTGACTTTCTTGTATATATAAGAGGATTGTCATATTCAAGATTTTTGGGATGATAAAGGAATGTGTAATGTTATAGCATTGTGAAATTCATTACAGTCATGGTTGATTTATGAATTTTTTGACATGGTTAAAACATGGTTGTTGAACACCATTGTCGTAAATGCTTAACCAGGGTGTAATTAACAAAGTTATAACATGCGTAAAATCAAAAAAATGCAAGTCTGCTTCCAGAATATTTCAGGATAAAAGTGAAGACAAAACTTCAGTTTATAAACTTATATTTTGGATACTTTAGAAACAGAAATTAATACAGTAAACAGTTATTTGGAATTTCTAAAACAGAATTTTAGTTAAAATGTTAATTGTTTTTTGTAGATCTAAAGAATAAGAATGGGTATAGAACAGAAGACATTAGATTTTGAAGTCGAGATTCATGATGCCCAGTTTAATCATCAGGGACGATATTTTATGAAACTTTCCATCCAAAGTCTACATACTCGTGATTATTCAGCTATTCAATTAAAGAAACCATTAACTACAGAATATGTTTTTGATAATGAAGGTTTAACAGATGTTACTCTACAAAATGGCAGTAATGAGTTGGTGACATTTAAAGAAAGAAAATTTATTTTCAGATTACCAAAAGGTAGTAAATATATTATATTTCCTTTTTTTAATTTTCTAAAAAAATATTTCAGATCTCATAGGTTGACTATTATGTTTAACAAATGAAATATTGCTCAATCCATGGAAGATTGTTATCATCAGAAACTCTCAATTTGAGATTATCCATAAAGAAATTCAATTCAGAAAAACTGATTAAGCTCTACCTCAAATCATTTTGGTTATGTATCCTAACTTGTTGAAGAGATTTTCTAGATTTATAATGTGTATCAGGCATGTATTCGCATTATTCCAATTTTAAAATGAACATCTATGCTTCTAGCAATTCCACTAAAACTAAAATGTCATTAAACACTTAGTTCGGGTGGAATTGGAAAAGCTACAGACATCTGATTGAAAATTGGAACAGTGCAAATGGATGCTATCAAGAATGCATATAAAATCTCTTTAAAATTTATTGAACTTTAGTATAAGATTTATGGACCTTAATTTTGTATATCTTTTTATATTGATGTTTATATTTATAACTGACTTATATTGAAATATTACTTTATAGTTATTTATAATAAAAAAAGATAATCTGTGGATTTAACCTTTTGATCTGTAATAAACCCATTTGAAAACTTGAACAGTGTTTACAAACTATAGATTTATGATGCCTCTTTTTAACTTTAAGGGTATTGATCGGGCTAGCGTTCGAGAAAAAAAACACGAGATGGAATTTTTGCGAATTACTTATTATTTTTGGGCTCAGATTGTAGATAATTATTATTACTTTATTTGTAAACTATATAGAATGAAAAAAACCGAAAAGAAATTAGGTACGGTATTGCGTTAGTTTTTGCTAAAAAAATAGGAAAAAGTAGCAAAATGGTACAAGATTTCTCAGCCATTTTTTAATGGAAAATTACGATCTTGGTCTTGATTGAAAGCTTATTCAATAAGGATGAAACGTACAGAGAGTTTTTTCGAAAATTCTAATCAGTTTGGCCCCTGGAAAATGTTTGCCGTACCTTCGTGTAAATTTTCGTATTTCCATGGTAACCACCAAAATAATAATTTTTTTTGGAAAATCGCTCTGTACGTTTCTCGGCAATGTAATTGTCTACATTTATGCCAAGTTTGATGTAGATTGATCCATTCACATTTGTTTAAACTTGTATCAAAGGTTTGAAATGTCCAATTTTTATGACATGTTTGAAAGGGCTGTCAACTCATTAAAAAAAATCTGATTGACATGAAATCAACCTTAAACTATCGAGAAGGACCCCAAATCATCAACAAATGCACAACAAGTCTCAAGAAATCATTATTTCATATACTTATTCCATTTTTTCATAACGTGAAATAGCCCAATTAACACCCTTAATAAAGTTTAACTAACAATAAAGTCTTTTTTATGTCTCTTTCTCTGCATAGAAGGTATTCACTTACAAAAATGACCCACAATAAGTGAAGCAGAAAAATTCTTTCATCTTGATATTCAGAATATAGGAATTCTTCCCAAAGGTTATCAAATTTTTTAAATAAAATATTCTATATATATTGCCTAAAGTGCCGCTTTGCAAAAAGATTTCTGAAGAAGCCAAATTACTAAGACATCCTTAACATTGAATATTTTGTATATTTGCAGGATTTTGTAAGAATGATAAGAACCATGATGTATATTTGTTACTGGAAGCCTTTACATTGCCTGATAATGATGAAGATGTTGGTAAGAAAGTTGGAGAAGGGAAGTTCGCTATCTATCCCAGAACTAATGCTCCTAGAATCAACATGAATGTAGAAGTTAATGAGAACATGTATCATTATACAGAAATTATATCTTTACTCCGAACATTATCAACTGATAGTGCTACAATGCATTGTGGGAGATTACGCATCACATTTTCATTAAGGGAGATAATTCCACCTAAAAATCGTAAGACTCCCATACCAGATCCTACACCTCTACCTTCACCAAGATACGTAGCAGTAACAGATAGATCAGAGAAAAAGAAAATAGAGTTAAGAACACCTAATGAATACCCTACTCCAAGATCAGAAAGACGTGCCCCTCCTGCACGCCCTATCACTCAGCATCAACCTCAACCACGACCCTCCCCAGTGTTAAAACGAGTTTCACCAGTAGGAATGTGGGGTGATGATCTTTCACTTAATCTACCAAAAACACCCCCACCTCCAACACCTGATACTAGAAGGGTAAGTTATATTTAAAGTTTGCATGATAACAAAAACTGAAATCTCAATACCTATGTATACAGGAGATTCCAGATGATATATGTGAAATTTTGTTGCACAGTTATTGTCCTTGACCAAGTTTTTGTGAAATGATCTCTGATAAGTTTGAAGTTAATTAAGTTTCCATGAATTGTGTGTAAGTTATTGCCCTTGATTTATTAAATATGTATCAAAAGCACTGAAGACTAGAGTTTAACATAGATCAATTTTACTGACCAGTATGCTAGCAATTCTCAACAATTTCTGTGAGATAATTACAACTATTTGTAGTTTATATTAACCTGCCTGACAAGTAATGTTTTCTTGAAACTTAATTACAGAAGCAAGAATATTGGTTAATAAACATCAAATAAATATTGATAGTATCCAATATTATTGGATAGCTTATTACTTTAAATTGGACTAGATAACCTTTTATGATTTTCATTAGGGAGAGTTCCTTAGTGATTAATCCTTAGTTTACAGTTTTATTTGTGCAGGGTAGATTATCTAGGAGTTGAAAATTTAACCTCTTATTCTTGAAATTATTAAGGAATATTTGTGGTCAGTGGATTTTAGTTGTGTTATGTAAAGTTACAGGTGTTTGACTATGGATCAATACTAGTTACTATCTAAAGGTAATCAAAATGTGTCCTTTGTTTTGATACATACCACCTGTATATGGAGTAAACAAGTAAATCTGTCTATAATAAGATTATGTAGAGCTATATTTAGATCTTTAGATTATCAAATATCTCTCCCCACTTGTTTTAAACCACAGTGTAGTCTGTTATACTTTTTGATGTGTTAGATTTGGATATATATTAATTCTGTGCTTTATTATAGAGAATAAACTTGTGAATTCTGTGCTACCAGAATAGTCCTTGTGTTACATTAGATATTTTGGTGGTTTTTAAAGGTTTTAATTTACACTTTATAATAAAGTTCTATAGTGTCTTCCAATTACTAGATACAACGCTTTCGTTGGTGTTCCATGATGAATCTTACAAAAAACTTTGTCTTAGAAATCCTCTCTAGGGAAAAGAATAAATAAGTGAACACTGAACTTTTACATAGATTTTCTATTATATTTCAGATGACAGAATCTCCTAGATCTAAAGTTGACCTGTCAACCTACCGAGCTAATGGTGAAAATTGGCGCCATGTCTCTCAGACTGGTAAAGAACAGATTGATATTATATTACATGGTGCCAGTTCCTTACCTTCAGTTCAGAAAGGGAGACCACCTCATCCATATGCTTCAATGTATGTTAATTTACCATTGTATTAACTCATGATTTCTTAACTTTCCAATATGAAAATTGATTTGTATATTTCCTTTTGATTGTCTAAAAACTTACGGCATCGCTCATTTCCAAAATTAAAGTATAGGTTGAGATGTTACTCAATGCAGTTGCTCATAGGCAGTGATACATTCATTTTATTTTCAAAGGGAAACATTTAATGTTTGTATACATAAAAAATCAAATGTGTATCCATGATGTGCAGTTTGATAAAGATCTGTTGATTATTAAAATATTGACAAATTGGAAATGATTCTGAATTATGCAATATCTTAAATAGAATAATGATTTTTTTTCTTTTTGGTTGCAGCAAAACTAAGTCTTCCTATAATAAAAATGATGCTACTACAATCAAAACACATTCCACAGCTCGCCCAACGATAACACCATCTTGGGAAGAAATGTTATCAGTAGAAATAGATGAACAGAAATCAAACAGTGAAGGTATGCTATGAGAATTATTTCTTTGTTAAAATGTCTTCTGTCTGAAAAACAATCTTTGCCTCAAATTTGACCAATTAGAATATCGCAGGAGACCATGATACTTTAGACTACAGTTCACTTCGATTTAATAATTTCTACTGCCTATTCAATGCCTTTATTGTAGCAATATTCAGGCAATGTGCTTTGTATAATCATATGACATAAAAATATGCAATTTATTTCAGCGTTAATGATGACAGTGGGTGATTCAGCAAGTAAAAGTCGTTTAGTTAATTATGAATTACCAATTAATCATCTTCAACCCTTTCATCAATATCACTTAGAACTGGTCACTGTGAGTATTTTTCTGCCTTGTCAGTTTTCCCACATAATTGAAGATGAAGAATCGTAATAGAATAATTGTATTGAAATGAATTGAATTGAAATTTTTTAGCTCTAATTTCACCAATTTTGATATTAATAAATTATGAGGTTGCTTATCAGTCCTCTTTTTAAAGGCTTTTTTCTAAAGATAAACTCATTATCTGAATCTGTATTCATAAAAGGTTACTTATTGTAAGAAGGATTGGGTTTTTTTTGCAGCCACATAAAGAGAAAACCGATGGTGTACGAATGTATGCTAGTATTATGAGAAAATTAAATAAATTACCTTTACATCAATCATCACCTAACTATCTTGGGTTAGAGGTAAGGATGGAAGTTATTTGTGAAGTTTTTGAAAATACTCTTCAAGAGTAATGTCCTACTCGTTTACAACCAATTTCAAAACTGTCACTTGTTTTTAAATCAAATTTATTTTATTATTTTTAGGCTCATCTACAGTCAGTAAAGTACCCTATAATAAACCCAATGGGACCGTTGATAGCAGTAGCTAGAATAGTACCTGATTATTATAATTATAGGTAGATATATTAAATATTTAACTAAAAATATCAAATTGACAAAGGCTTGTGAATGACACCAATGTCCCAACACTAGATCTAGGTGTAGGGCCTTCTGGCTCAAGCGATCTCACTGTAAAGAGGAGCGAGAATCAATACCTAGAATACTCTACAGTACAAAGACTCTGGAACCTTTGTTTTATGCAACTTTTATATTTAGATTTCATTTTTGTATCCTCCAAGTATGAAATGTGTTGGTCCTTTCAACTCCCACTAATTCTGGTATTATTATTATTTTAGATCTGATAATCTACTGCCTCATCCTAGAACTGCTGGTGTTAATATGACTAGTGTTACCTTCCCTCAACCTCATCCTTCTTCATTTAAAGTTCCTGAAAAATCTTCACATGGTTACCCTCAGGTACTAAACTTTCCTTTATTTTCTACATTCTTTCTAAATTACAGCATAATTGGCACTTACTTGTAAAATTACAAGAATAGATGGTATTGAAATTTATATAAATTATTGTTTACAAATGTTTGGTATTTTATTTTTTAGATAAGTTTACCTGGCCGACCTGATGAACAACCAACCTGGAATCATCCATTTTTATTTTCTGAAGAGAAAGATAAAGCTACGTTATTTACACCCAGTGCAGCTCTAGTTATAGAATATTATGTTGCTAATAAAGGTATACATTTTTGTAAGATATCATTTACTATTATGAGCAAGTATATGTATGTTGAGTTTTGGTTTTACACTTTTTTGGATGAATTTTGAATACATGACATTAGATATTGGAATTCAAAATATTGGTGATAAGGGATAAAAATTCACAACCGAAATCACTTGCTTTGGCTTCAGAATTATTTTAACTTTGAGGAGGACTCAAACCTACATCACTTGAGGGCTTAGCAGTTGATGCGCAACACAGAAATATATATGACCCATCATTAGAGCGAATTATTGATGTCTACTCAGTTTGAAGTTGTAAACCCCTTCTAGGAGGTATTCATGTTGAGTTGTCAAATTGGAAAACCTTAACATTTTTTCAGCTAAAGTTCTCTTTGATGTTCAAATCATCTGTTTGTGTTTGTGTTTGTAAAGTTAATGAAATAAATTGATATTGTAGCAATGAATGACCAGTTTTGGAGAATGGAGAGTCCTGTAGGATTTTCATCATTATCATTAGATCAGAGTATGTATACACAGTTAATACAAGATGAGGCTAGAATGGGATTACGTATTGAAGGTCTACCTATACAGGTTTGTTGAATATATTTTCAAAAGTGTTTGGAGAGCATCTGGGATCATTTCCAAGACTGAATTTGGTGCACCTTCATAAGTATCTTGCCTTTAAGATAAGTTTCTATTAAGAATATGCTGAATTGATGTTCGATGTTTTTACTGTAGTTCCCCCTTTCAGTGGTGCAAGTAGGAGGGCTGAAATGGAAAAAAATTGTCCTATTGCACACTACATGACATCCTCAATAGCTGAAACATGTCAAAAAACTTCATTTGTATTTGATATTATTTAGGGTAGTAATATGATAACAGTTGGTAATACAACTCCTACAGTTGGTGTTATAGTCAGACTTATTACTACAGAGGTGGGTATATTTTATACTATAAATTCATATTCTTCTTTTAAATTATTAATCATCAATCATTTGAACTGTTCATTCCATTCTGTGTTTTTTGTAGCATCTTGGAGCAAGAAAATTCATTCTTCTTCTATCTGGAAAGAGGACCTAGTTAATTGATTTGTTGTATTTGCTTGTCATGTTTGATTGGAGCACCAATCTCTCTATGCTGATCTTCTCATTTGTTATATTATCTTTGTTTCAGCAACCCAATACAATGATATCATATAAAAACATTGATAACTTACCACTGATAGATCTCAACCCAGCTGATCCCTCTAGAGTTAAATCAACAGAGAAAGCTGATGTATTAACTGTCATTCATACCCCACCCCGTAAATCACCTACTCCACCCCTAGATAATACTGAGGAGGAAACACCCAGGAGAAGACAAGGGCGATGGGTTTTAGAGAAACGACCTAAAAAAGGTGTTAATGTAAGTATCATTTTACCCTACTTTATCATTTTGAAATAAAAATATGAAAAAGTTTGTGTTGTTATTTTATCATCCAGTTCTGTTAACTCGCTATGACTAACATCAAAATACTCCTTAATGTAAGTATGTTCCAGACATCATATTAATATTCAGTCCATGGAATAATTAATTCAGCTTAAAGTTGAGGTAGTATTGGATACATTCAGAGTAAGAGAATTATTCATGTATGTCTAGCTTTCAATGGGCACAGATAATCTACTGTCATTGTCAAGATGTTTAATAATAATAATAATAATAATGAACTCTTTATTTTACATGGGTCAGAATTAGGCCCAATACCACGAGTGATAACGGTCCTGACTCACACCCAGCCCATGGGGACAAACATAGATACAATATACAACATATAGACACCCCAAAAAAAAAAAAAAACAAAAAACAAAAGAAAAAAAAAAAAAAATTAATGTACAGAGTTTGATGAAATCATTAAATTTGTAAAGCCAAAGGTCAGTGCAAGTGCTGCGAGCGGGCTACCCAACCCTACTCCATTATTGTTCTTATTCTAAATTGGAGGGGGAGGTAGGATTTATCCAATGCTCAAGACCAGCTTGTAGGATGTTTACTCATCCCCTGACAGTATGTTATGAATTTAGATTTGCCAAAAGTGTGAATTGTTTGCTAAGATTCAGCTGGTAGACACGCTCTTAAAGGGACAGTCTGAATTTTTTTTAGGTCAAATTTGTGAAAACTTTACACCAAAATCTTTAACTATGTGCCCTTTAATGTATCTGAAAGTTTTAACCAATTTTTATACGTCCACAATTGCTCGTTAACACTCTACAAGTCACAATTCTTAATGGATTTTGACGAAACTTACTGAAATTGTTTATTAACACCCAAGAATGAACCCTATTGAAAATCAAAAGAATCAAAAAATATTTAATATGAATTATTGCCCTTGTTCTTTAAAACGCGTTTGGTTTTTAGCTCGTTACACTCTATAATAAGTCATAATTCTTTTTGGATTTTGACGAAACTTCAAAACGCGTTGATTTTTGACTTAACTTGATGAATGCTGAACCCTTGATGAAATCGAGAAAAACAGTATTTGGACGACACTTAATTTAAGTTCTGGACGAATTGTAGGCCTATGACTACAGGTTGAATATTTCATGGTTGTGATGGTTGTTTTTTCTGCCAAATGTTCTTTTTCCAACAAATCTGCCAGTGGGCATATATTACCTTGCCTGGCAAGCTATCTTGAAAATCAGAAAAATTGATTAATGTTTACTATAAATTATTGCCCCTCCCACATGAAATGTGGAGTGTATATTGGCGTCACCCATGTCTGTCGGTCCCTCCACAATTGCTTGTAATCAAAACACACTACAAGTCACAATTCTTGATGGATTTTGACGAAACTTGTTGTCAGTGTGCATAATCACGCAAGGATAAACCCTATTGAAAATCAGAAAATCGAAAAATATTTAGTTTGAGTTATTGCCCTTGTTCTTGAAAATACGTCCAATCTTTAACTCATAAACACTTTAGAAGGCACAATTCTTTTACAAGATAAAAAAAAAAGGAGGCACAATTCATGTTGGATTGCGACAAAATTTGGTGTGAGTGTTTATAATCACCTAAGGATGAACCTTATTGAAAATCAGAAATTTTTTTAAATGTTTAGTTTGAGTTATTTCCCTTGTTCTTGTGTCCAATCTTAGCTCATATACAGCTTAAAAGGCACAATTCTTTACAGAATTTGACTAAACTTGGTGTGAGAGTTTGTTATCACCCAAGGTTGAACCATATGGAAAATCAGAAAAATCAAAAATTATTAAGTTTGAACATTCTTGTCTCTTTAAACATGTTGAAGGCCCAATTTTAATGAAAGTACCACTTAAATCTTTTATTAGAGATTGAATACACCAAGAGTAGATTTGAAAGATTTTCTTGAAGCCCTTTAATCTTATGTTTATTACCAATTTGATATTGGACCAAAAATCAAAACCCAAGGAGAAGAAAGTTAAAAACAAATTTTTAAATGATAGTGCACCTTTAATGTATAAAAGTTTTAGTGTAGTAGCTCAATACTGGTTGTAAACAAAGGGAACTAGTCTTGATTACCAATTTGATCCTTGATAAAAGATTAAAACTATGACCAAGGGATGAAAAGTGTTCACTCTATTGTCAGTCTTTTGTTTTAAAACTGGGGATATGGAGACTAAGATATTTTACCCCTAGCTGGGGTGTGAGTAGAATTCAGGAGTTATAGTCAGGTTGACAACAACAGTATACAGCCTCATTCAGTCAGCAGATGTCCCAGGGTTCACTTCTTGTTGCTATGAAAGCAGAAAAAAACATTTGATGAAGAACTGAAGACTAATTTATTTAAAGTGGAAGAGAAAAAAGATAAGTATTCAGCTACTATAGTTTAATTCAAAGGTGAATCTTTTATTGGAACTGTGACTGAATTTGAAAATTTGGTCTGATGCAAGACTGTTTGATTATTTATTAACTGAAAATAGGGCTAGGTCAAATGATTGAAATAATTAATTATCAATGCTACAATTTTTTTTATTTCGATAATCAAATTTCATAATTGATTAAAATTCTTAATCAAATTTTCTTTTAACATTATCTGTTACACAATTATCATAGAAGTCACAACCCATTATATAATGATGATCATAAACAAATTCTAGACATTACATCAATTTCATTTGTCTTCAATACCAGATATTGATAATCAATCTCAATTTGGTAATCGATACCCAGCCCAACTGAAAAAAACTTCTATATTTTTATTTGTAGGTTTGTATAGTTGGTATTGGGTGTTATAGAAGATACTCTCCTATAGAAGTACTGGCCAAGTGGTGTAAGCCAGGGATAACAACATGATAGTTTTGAATATTGGTTGATGTTAAAATTGTTTTGTACCTCAAAAATTATTTGGTAAGTACTCTTAAATTTAACTTTTAAAATGTTTGTATTCATATCAAAGTAAGAAATATTTCAGATAGAATAAAAAGTTGTTTTAGTTAAGATTGAGAATAAAGTAGACTGAATTAAGATTGAGAATAAAGTAGACTGAATTAAGATTGAGAATAAAGTAGACTGAATTAAGATTGAGAATAAAGTAGACTGAATTAAGATTGAGAATATAGTAGGCTGAATTAAGATTAAGAATAAAGTAGACTGAATTAAGATTGAGAATAAAGTAGACTGAATTAAGATTGAGAATATAGTAGGCTGAATTAAGATTGAGAATATAGTAGGCTGAATTAAGATTAAGAAAAAAGTAGACTGAATTAAGTTAAGATTGAGAATAAAGTAGACTGAATTAAGATTGAGAATAAAGTAGACTGAATTAAGAATATGAATTAAGACAATATATCAAAATAGAACATATTATGTAAAAATGTCAATTTGATTCACCTATTGGCTATTTTCACTTCCTGATGAACCTAAGTAAAGTGTGAATGTGTTTTTATCTATCTGATACTTTCTCTCTATCCAACTGCTTGAAGAGAAAAAAATTACTTCTTTAGGCTCTGAGGGAAGTCTGGCCAAATTTTCTCTTCCCAATTCAAGTCTTATCCCCCACTGTGGCTATAATCTGATGAGCTGTGTATCATATAAGACGTAAAGAATGAATGTTTTACGGAAATGCCAAAGATAATTCCATTTTTATTAGCTTTCCTTTTAAAGAATCATAAAAAAAATGTTCTTTACAAATCAAAACATACATTTGGCATTTCTTTGAAGTTCAACAGATTTATAAGGGTTGATTTCATGTGGACAGTGTTTTAGTCACTGAACATGAAGTCAATTCCAAGTATGTGTGTATTTTGTGAGGTCATCCGGAAGTTTTCTGTGTAAAAACAACTTCTTTAGGATAAGGGGAGTTGTCCAAATTGTAGGAAATGGCACTTATTGTAAAGTCTTACTTTAGGAAAACCCCCTCTCACTGTAGGGATGAATTGGGTATTGCCATTTACAAAATTGGATGGTCGGTTAGCGTGCACTTCTGGAAGTGGTCATGTAGTAGGTGAGGGGACCATTTTGCTACATGATCCTTGAAGGAAGTGTCAGGTGTCCTACGGCAAAGATTAGATAACTGCTAAATTGGATGAACGGTCGGCGTGCACCTCTGGAAGTGGTCATGTAGTAGGTGAGGGGACCACTTTGCTACATGATCCTCGAAGGAGTGTCATGTGTCCTACGGCAAAGATTAGAACCTTATAGATCTGACATTATTCATTTTATCAATTCTTTGAGAGAGATCAAATCAAGACTGGAGTGCCATGGTTAGGTTTTCCCTGTGGATTTTATCAGACGGTAGGGTATTCCAGTGTCTAACTTTTAGTGACTATTAAGAGAGCTGTATGGTTGAGGACGGGGGCTATATTCTACCGGAGATACTATTCACTTTTTTTTTCGTTATTATTTTTATCCCCATTATTATTATTATTATTATTATCCATATTATATTTAGAATTAATACAAAATAATAGGCAATACTAATTCTTTTTTTTTGTCCATGTGGATTTTATCAGACGGTAGATATACCAAAAGTCACTGACCAGGTGCTATATTCTACCTGAGATACTATTCACAATTTTTTTTGTTTTAATATTTTTATTTTCCCCATTATTATTTTTATTCCCAATAAGAATATCATTTTTATTTGTATAATCATTAGAACTTAAATTAAACATAAAGTCTTTGGTTATAGAATTAACTACTGAAAACTAATATGTTCAAGAAAAGATCATAAAAATGTATTTTTTTGCCGAAATTAAATTTTTTAGTTGATGAAAAGAAACGTTAGGTACTAGTATTTTGTTTGATTTGGGATCACAAATGAAAACTTTATGATCAGAAGCTGAGAATAGAAATTTATTTAGAATAAAAATAAAGATGTATTAAATTGGATTGAGAAAAAAGTAGACTGAGTTAAGATTGAGAATAAAGTAGACTGAATTAAGATTGAGAATAAAGTAGACTGAATTAAGATAGAGAATAAAGTAGACTGAATTAAGATTGAGAATAAAGTAGACTGAATTAAGATAGAGAATAAAATAGACTGAATTAAGATTGAGAATAAAGTAGACTGAATTAAGATTGAGAATAAAGTAGACTGAATTAAGATTGAGAATAAAGTAGACTGAATTAAGATTGAGAATAAAGTAGACTGAATTAAGATTGAGAATAAAGAAGGCTGAATTAAGATTGAGAATAAAGAAGGCTGAATTAAGATTGAGAATAAAGTAGGCTGAATTAAGATTGAGAATAAAGTAGACTGAATTAAGAATAGGAATTAAGGTTAAAAAGTAGGGCTATTTTAGAATAGAAAATAATAAGTAAAACTTTGATTCACCCATTGGCTATTTTCACTTCCTGATGAACCTAAGTAAAGTGTGAATGTGTTTTTATCTGATACTTTCTCTCTATCCAACTGCATGAAGAGAAAAAAATGACTTCTTTAGGCTCTGAGGGAAGTCTGGCCAAATTTTCTCTTCCCAATACAATTCTTATCCCCCACTTTGGCTAAAATCTGATGAGCTGTGTATCATATAAGACGTAAGGAATGAATGTTTTAGGGAAATGCCAAAGATAATTCCCTTTTTAGTAGCTTTCCTTTTCCTTTTTAAGAATCATAAAAAATTTTTACTTTACAAATAAAAACCTAGATTTGGCATTTTTTTAAAGCTCATCAGATTTATAAGGATTGATTTCTTGTAGACCGTGTTTTAGTCACTGAACATGAAGTCAATTCCAAGTATGTGTGTATTTTGTGAGGTCATCAGGAAGTTTTCTCTGTAAAAAACGACTTCTTTAGGATAAGGGGAGTTGTCCAAATTGTAGGAAATGGCACTTATTGTAAAGTCTTACTTTAGGAAAAACCCCTATCACTGTGGGGATGAATTGGGTATTGCCATTTACAAAATTGGATGGTCGGTTAGTGTGCACTTCTGGAAGTGGTCATGTAGTAGGTGAGGGGACCATTTTGCTACATGATCCTCGAAGGAAGTGTCATGTGTCCTACAGCAAAGATTAGAAAACTGCTAAATTGGATGGACGGTCGGCGTGCACCTCTGGAAGTGGTCATGTAGTAGGTGAGGGGACCATTTTGCTACCTGATCCTCGAAGGAAGTGTCATGTGTCCTACGGCAAAGATTAGAAAACTGCTAAATTGGATGGACGGTCGGCGTGCACCTCTGGAAGTGGTCATGTAGTAGGTGAGGGGACCATTTTGCTACATGATCCTCGAAGGAAGTGTCATGTGTCCTACGGCAAAGATTAGAACCTTATAGATCTGACATTATTCATTTTATCAATTCTTTGAGAGGGATCAAATCAAGACTGGAGTGCCATGGTTAGGTTTTCCCTGTGGATTTTATCAGACGGTAGGGTATTCCAGTGTCTAACTTTTAGTGACTATTAAGAGAGCTGTATGGTTGAGGACGGGGGCTATATTCTACCGGAGATACTATTCACTTTTTTTTTCGTTATTATTTTTATCCCCTTTATTATTATTATTATTATCCATATTATATTTAGAAGTGATACAAAATAATAGGCAATACTAATTCTTTTTTTTTTGTCCGTGTGGATTTTATCAGACGGTAGATATACCAAAAGTCACTGACCAGGTGCTATATTCTACCTGAGATACTATTCACAATTCTTTTTTGTTTTAGTATTTTCATTTTCCCCATTATTATTTTTATCCCAATTAAAATTGTCATATTTATACCTATTATGATTAGAACTTGAATTAAACATAAAGTCTTTAGTTTTAAAATTAACTACTGAAAGCTTAAAAAATGAAAAATATTTAAAAGAAATACTCATTCTGGTAAATTTTAAATTTAAATCTAATTCCTATATAGAGTGACGATAAAGTATGTGTAATGTGTTTTATCTTTGTAATATCTCGGATAGTAATAATATATTCTGTTAAGGCTTCCAATGCTGATAATAATAATCTCTATTAGAAAATTACATTCTCAGTTTTTGAATTTTGCTCATATTTCCATTGATTTCGCATTCTTTCGATTAAATTATGAAAATATATTATACTAAATTTAAATTTTTAACATTGTAAAATTGTAACACCAACAAATTTTAATATAATGAAACCAAAGCACTAACGATCCCAACTGTAAAGCAAATCTCAAAATCCATGTACCGGGTACCGGTAAACACATTGGTAATACATTGATAGCAGCTAATGAACTTGAGGAAGAATATCAATAAATGAGTAAATGTTTCATAATGAAAAGTGGTATCAGGTGTCTAGAAGAATGAGCATACCCTGCTTGGCGCCACACCTGTCACAAAATCAATTTTTAAGTTGAACTTTCAAGACTGTTAATTTAAGTTATTCCTGCATTGTTCTGAGGATTTAGTAATATAACATGCAAATAATTTCCAATTGTAGGTTTGCATATAGATACAGCAATTGTTGGTCATATTATAAATAATTATAATGTCAAGAACTAAATTTGTTGTGGGTGAATTTCTTGATGCCCTGAAACCATTGCGTTAAAAGTTTATTGTCTAATTCTACAAAAATATTTTTGGATCATGTGATTGCAGAAAGTCCATTTCATTTCTAATGTGTGATAATTCGTTAATTACGTGGCTTGGAGAAGCCTTAACATGTCAGGGCTCTTGTAGCTAGCTTCCTTGTGAGCGGAACACTTGAATCTGAGAATATATTGGGTTTATTTATGCTGCCTGTTGAACTTTTCAGTAATTGTGTGAATGTGATTTTATACATACATCAGTCAATCTTAAAATCTTTGTTTGAAGAGAAAAGATGACTTCTTTAGGTTATAAGGGAAGTCTGGCCAAATTTTCTCTTCCCAATTCAAGTCTTATTCCCCACTGTGGCTACAATCTGATGAGCTGTGTATCATATAAGATGTAAAGAATGAATGTTGTCAGATTTATAAGGGTTGATTTCATGTTGACGTTATTTAGTCACTAAACATGAAATCAACTTCAAGTATGAGTGTATTTCCAAGTTCAACAGGGGCTTTGTTTATGAATACAACTTCTTTAGGATAAGGGGAGTTGTCAAAAACAAACTTTGGCTTTAACTGGATATATTTCAGTCTTATTTATTAGGCTTTCTCCTTCTGTAGCAATGGCTATCGGATTGCTGATGTTGTTTTTTACTAAATTGGATAGGGGCTGGCGTCAACGGCGACCTGTATGGCCACTGAAGGCATGCATGTGGTAGGTGTGGGGGCCACTATTACTGCAGGGCGGTTCTGAGTAGGTTTGGTCATGAAGTCCTACGGTCGCAGATTAGATCTTCACAAAATCAAATGACATTCTATATTTTATACCTTGCTTCAGAGGGATCAAAACTAGACTAGTGCCAGATATTTTCTAAATTATTCTCAGTTTTCATGTGGTTCATTTAAATTGTGTATCTATTGACACTTTGTGGTGTAAAAGAATAATTTGGAGCAGAAAAGATATAAAAAGTTTGAGATTGAGGGCATTGAGAAATTCTAATCAATATTTTGTAAAATTGAATCTGTTAATCGGTTTTCAATCATATTGATGATAATAAAAAGGAAGCACGAACTGTAAACAAATCTCAAAATCCATGAAAACACATTGGCAATACATTGGTAGCAGCTAATGAACTTTTCATATGAGGAAGTACCGGTACCGGTATATCAATAAATGAGCAATTTTTTATAATGAAAATTATTAGGTTATCTACCGATAATTGTTATTAAAGCTATACTTGGTAAAAATATTCACTAAAGAAATAATTTACAATATAAACTCTTAACTTGTTATGGTTAATGTTCTTAAATGTTTTTTTAATTAATTTATTTAGCTCATTATTTTACAATTGTAAATTTGGTTAAAAGAGATGAGATCGTTTCAAAAGTCTTTGGCATTTCTTTAATGCTCATCAGATTTATAAGGGTTGATTTCATGTGGACAGTGTTTTAGTCACTGAAAATGAAGTCAATTCCAAGTATGTGTATTTTGTGAGGTCATCAGGAAGTTTTCTCTGTAAAAACAACTTCTTTAGGATAAGGGGAGTTGTCCAAATTGTAGGAAATGGCACTTATTGTAAAGTCTTACTTTAGGAAAACCCCCTCTCACTGTAGGGATGAATTGGGTATTGCCATTTACAAAATTGGATGGTCGGTTAGCGTGCACCTCTGGAAGTGGTCATGTAGTAGGTGAGGGGACCATTTTGCTACATGATCTTCGAAGGAAGTGTCATGTGTCCTACGTCAAAGATTAGATAACTGATAAATTGGATGGACGGTCGGCGTGCACCTCTGGAAGTGGTCATGTAGTAGGTGAGGGGACCATTTTGCTACATGATCCTCGAAGGAGTGTCATGTGTCCTACGGCAAAGATTAGAACCTTATAGATCTGACATTATTCATTTTGTCAATTCTTTGAGAGGGATCAAATCAAGACTGGAGTGCCATGGTTAGATTTGTCCCTGTGGATTTGATGTGAATTTGAATCACCCATTGGCTATTTTCACTTCCTGATGAACCTAAGTAAAGTGTGAATGTGTTTTTTATCAGATACTTTCTCTCTATCCAACTGCTTGAAGAGAAAAAAATGACTTCTTTAGGCTCTGAGGGAAGTCTGGCCAAATTTTCTCTTCCCAATTCAAGTCTTATTCCCCACTGTGGCTATAATGTGATGAGCTGTGTATCATATAAGACGTAAAGAATGAATGTTTTAGGGAAATGCCAAAGATAATTCCCTTTTTAGTAGCTTTCCTTTTCAAGAATCATAAGATCAAATCAAAACATAGATTTATAAGGGTTGATTTCATTTGGACAGTGTTTTAGTCACTGAACATGAAGTCAATTACAAGTATGTGTGTATTATGTGTACTCTAAGATAAATATAGATTAATAATTAAAGAATATTTCAGATTTTCTGATCAAAAGTTCACAAGCTGCTACAAATGTATTGCTTAATGCCAAGGTGTTTACAGGGATTTCACATGAAAAAAGCGTCTAGTCGTTCAGATGGGACAATAAACCGAGGTCCCATGTGCTATTTGCTGTGCACGTTAAATATCCCTCGACAGATTGAAATCGAAAATAAGAGCAGGCTAATGCCGCTGTCCTTGCAAAATTTCCCTCATTGCATACTGCATGGCGTTTGCCCGTCATCAATTAGCCCATAAAGGTGCAGAAAAATAGGACTTAAAATATATTTTTGTGTTATTTTTATCTTTTTGATTATATAATGTGAACTTAACGGCAAACAGTACTGTTTTGGCCTTCTGGGCCTCATCAGTGCAGTACTGATACTGGAGTTGAGGTTTGACTATATAGCCACTTCAGATGATCCCACATATGTGATTAATGCATTTGTGAAAAACAGACCATGCTTAATCTTTGCGAAAGACCTGATAGTACTTCTCTTTTGAGGAGTCCACTACAATGATTGCTAGCGATTTTGCCATTCTGTGAAAGTGTATTGCGATTAACAGAATTATCTTGCTTGTACAGATTTTTATTGACAATTCATCTCGTACTGATGACAACACATGTTTTGTATACACAATTCTCAGCAGAAGAGATTTGGAAAGGGGTAGGGGGAATTTACGTTTAAAAAAAGTTTAAAACTTGTAGGACTTTAAAAAAAAGTTTGACTTTGTTTTGGCTTGCGACGTAGAATGAAAAAGAAAATCTACAAATTTCTGAAGATTTTTATTTTTTCGTTCCAATATTGTTACAAAATGAAAATGTTTGACTTTGTTTTGATTTGCGATGTAGAATGAAAAAGAAAATCTACAAATATCTGAAGATTTTTATTTTTTCGTTCCAGCTTTATCTTAAGCTCAGTTTTGGAGGGGAATTTACTTTTGAAAAAACTTTTATCAAAATTTTAGTGAACTATTAGAAGTCTAATTTTGAATCAGATTTGTCAGTTTATTTCGTTATTTGAAATTTGCAATGAATTGTAATTCTCAAATTTTTTTTTTTGCAAAAGTAATTTGGAAATTTAGCTCATCAAATGATTCTTTCTTACAATTTCCAAAATGAATTCAGTTATATTTATTTGGTACCGTACTGAACTGTATGGTGTATATTTATCAGAAATTTATGTACCACTGCAACGTTTTATTTGTCATTGCCAGCAATAACCATTAACATTTAACCTTACTCACCCTAACTTACCTTCTACTTAAATCTCTGATAAATATACACCATACAGGTCTAAAAAAATAAACACATTCAGATTTCCTATTCGTACAATTTGAATATCCCGTAACCTAATGGAAATAATTGTATGAGAAAGAATCATTTGAAAAAAAAACATGTTCAAATAAATTATAGAAATTTGTACTAAAATTAAAAATCTTTATTTTTTTCATATAATGGATAATTTGACACATCTGTAGATCAATTTTCAGTCAAAAAGTTTAAAAGAATAAAAAATAGAATATTTAAATTTCTGAAGATTTTTATTTTTTTTGTTCCAATATTGTTAGAAAATCAAAAAGTTTGATATTGTTTTGGCTTGGGACGTAGAATGAAAAAGAAAATCTACAAATATATGAAGATTTTTATTTTTTCGTTCCAGCTTTATTATAAGCTCAAAATGTTTGACTTTGTTTTGACTTGTGATGTAGAATGAAAAAGAAAATCTACAAATTTCTGAAGATTTTTATTTTTTCCTTCTCAGCTTTATTATAAGCTCAAAATGTTTGACTTGTGATGTAGAATGAAAAAGAAAATCTACAAATTTCTGAAGATTTTTATTTTTTCGTTTCAGCTATATTATAAGCTCAAAATGTTTGACTTTGTTTTGATTTGCGATGTAGAATGAAAAAGAAAATCTACAAATTTCTGAAGATTTTTATTTTTTCGTTCCAGCTTTATTATAAGCTCAAAATGTTTGACTTTGTTTTGATTTGCGATGTAGAATGAAAAAGAAAATCTACAAATATAAGAAGATTTTTATTTTTTCGTTCCAGCTTTATTATAAGCTCAAAATATTTGATATTGTTTTGGCTTGCGATGTAGAATAAAAAAGAAAATCTTCAAATTTCTGAAGATTTTTATTTTTTCGTTCCAGCTTTATTATAAGCTCAAAATGTTTGACTTTCTTTTGACTTACGATGTAGAATGAAAAAGAAAATCTACAAATTTCTGAAGATTTTTATTTTTTCGTTCCAGCTTTATTATAAGTTCAAAATGTTTGATATTGTTTTGGCTTGCAATGTAGAATAAAAAAAGAAAATCTACAAATTTTCAATATAAGAAAATCAAACACATGACAATGAGATGAATTGAAATCAATAAAAATCTGAGTTTCTGTTGTCATTCAGGGAATAGTCAACATATATTGATTTGAATTTAACGGAATCTGTGAAAACTTTAAAGGCAATGTATATGACCCTGTTCACTTTTATATTTCTATTGATTTTTTTTAATTTGTTTACTTACTATAATTGCAGGTTTAAGAAAGAATCAGAAATGAAATGAAGTTTTACATCATTCCATATTGGGCTTATAAAGATACAAATATAGAATTGAGAAGAAAAATTATGTACATGTTTATCTTCAATCAAATACCTTGCTGTGATTCGATAGAAAAAATAATGAAAGTGGTGTGATATTATAGACCGGAACATCCTGTCCCTCAATTAGTGAATTTGAGGGACAGGAACCATTGATGGTTATATGTTGAAATCGTGCAGCCAATTTGGTTGCATTGAAATATTCTTCTTCCTTGAGATTTTTTCTCTAAAAACTGACAAATTTCTTTTATGCTATGAGGTCAGCTTCATAACAACCATTTTTTCGACAAAATGAACCAGAGATAATTTTAAATGTACATTGAAATAAAATATTTTGTCTTGGTCTTGTTTATTTACTCTAATAACCTTGAAAAAATGGTCAAGTTCAAAGTAACATGCCCTTTAGATACATATCATGTCATTGATACAATGTACCAGTATGCTCTGGTGATAGTTAAGAATGATGCCCTTGCTACAAAATTACACTGATAACATAGTATTAAATTTATCTACTCTCAAAAACACTTCACAAACCCATAAACCATATAAATATTGGTGGCATTAATAGTCCATGCTAGAGGACCACATTATTTTATACGCCCACACGAAATAGCACAATTCTTGATGGATTTTGATGAAACTTGATGTGAGTGTTCATATTCATCCACTGATGAACCCTTTTGAAAATCAGTAAAATATTTTATATGAATTATCGCCCTTGTACTTGAAAATGCGTTCAATTTTTAGCTCATACACACTCTAATATTTTTGTTTAAATCAAAGCTGCCATTGGGCGTATATTACCTTGCCTGGCAAGCTATCTTTAAAAACCTTACGTAAGGTTTTTAAGTGTGTTATCTTTTTTGGACGCTGATAGCAAACTACTGAACAGATTTGAGTAAAATAAAGCACCCTTGTGTATTTAAAAGGTTTCAACTAGAAATATTGAGCCATTTAAAGGGCAAACTCCAAAATTAGGTCAAATTGCGTAATTAAAAATAAGTACTCCCTGTTTGTAATTAACCCTTTAAAGATCAAGAAGATATAGAGATACAATATACATACTTTAAAAATACTCTCGGGTAGCATTTGCGATTTTTTTGATAATGGAAACTTTTTTCAAAAAAGCAGAATGGCCCTTTAAAGACTCAAGTCTTTAACCTCTATTTTCCTATGAATAAATATGGTATTGGTTACAAGTGCAACAGAGCAAGCTTCCTCCTCACTTTTAAAAAAGCTTAGTCTAAATATTCAATAATCTTTCCATGTATATGTACCCTTATTTTAATTTCAAAATACAACTCTGCTGAATCTGATTTTCTCTAACACTTGAAAAAATTGACTTAATAGGTAACATCCATTTAAAGGGATTGTAAAGAAGTTTTCTAAACTTTTTATGCGTATTGGGGACACTGGCAATTTTCATTCTGGTGTCTTTGGCCCTTGCAATTCTACCAAAACTATGCATAATGCATAAAACTATACATTTCTCCTCTATTGACATCATTAAGTGCGTTAGTTTTAGTAGAATTGCGAGAGCCATAATTTTCAGAATGAAAATTGAAAACATGCAAATTCATCCTGTCGGTAAGTCTTTATACATAAAAAGTTCAGAAACCTCTGTACAATCCCTTTAAATCAATGTTATGTAAATGGTCAATCAATACCTAATGTAATTTTTAGTTTATTACTTTTTTGAAGAATAATAATTGAGGGATCCATGCATTTTATTATGTTATTTCATGTAATGATAACCCATTTCTTGTCAATATCGGTTAGAATAGCAATTAACAACCAGATATATACACAATACAATACAGGCTTTATTTATAGCTACTACTGTACAAAGTGTTTTAACTTAACCCCTTTTAAGATATTAACATTATATTGACATATACTGACTATAATAGATAGCTAATAGGTAGCCCTATTCTACCCCATATATACACCTGGTTGCTTAGTAACATATCAACATACAATATACCTTTTTACTTTATACATGTCTTCTTATCTTGTCTTGGTCAAAGTTGAACTTTAACTTTTTAAAACTTTGGAAATTATTTTCAAAAGTTATTGAAAGTGTGTGAGTGATTATTTAGAGGATTATTGGGATTAAGAATGTAGAGGATTAAGAGATTATCCTAGTCTATGTTATGTGTGTGTTGTTTTGAACAATAAGTAGTGGTATATACAGTGTATAATAGACAATATGGCTACCAAATACTATAGACCCTATACACAATCGGTATGTTTTACTCAGTTTTCAAATTGAATTAAAACCTTTAGATATTTTTTTTTGAAAGTGTGCACTAAAGTAAATGGGATTTGTTTGAATTTGATAATGTTCTCATTGCCAAATGAATTTGTTTCCTTGGTATACACGATGAAAACCTTGAAATATGATAAGGGTATCAATTAAAAAAAATATGCCCAAAATTCCAAATATCATGTCTCATTTTGGTATCAGTTTTCTGAAACTTTAAAAAAAATATATTTTCTTCAACAATCTTCAAGACTAAAAAAAGGTTTGTTAATATATGCCTAGAAAATTTGCGCATATTGATACTTAGAATAAAATTGGGTTCATATTCACACAAAATAAGTTAATTTAATTATACATTGATATCTTTGACAGTCTTTGTATAAGTTGAGAAATGTAATTTAAATTCTGTAGGAATCTGAGAAGAATATAAATGACAATAAGAAGATTTATGAGTTTAGAAATCAGTTGATAATGACCAGGCAATATTGATTATAGATATCTTTCATTATGTTGACTCAATTACACCAGTTGGTGCTTTGGTTCTTGCAATACTTCCCTCATTGTGTACTTCACAATTTTCTCTGTTTTGAATAGCCAAATTAGCACAACTTAAGGGTGTTAATTGGGCTATTTCACGTTATGAAAAAATGGAATAAGTATATGAAATAATGATTTCTTGAGACTTGTTGTGCATTTGTTGATGATTTGGGGTCCTTCTCGATAGTTTAAAGTTGATTTCATGTCAATCAGATTTTTTTTAATGAGTTGACAACCCTTTCAAACATGTCATAAAAATTGGACATTTCAAACATTTGATACAAGTTTAAAAAAATGTGAATGGATCAATCTACATCAAACTTGGCATAAATGTAGACAATTACATTGCCAAGAAACGTACAGAGCGATTTTCCAAAAAAAATTATTATTTTGGTGGTTACCATGGAAATACGAAAATTTACACGTAGGTACGGCAAACATTTTCCAGGGGCCAAACTGATTAGATTTTTCGAAAAAACTCTCTGTACGTTTCATCCTTATTGAATAAGCTTTCAATCAAGACCAAGATCGTAATTTTCCAATAAAAAATGGCTGAGAAATCTTGTACCAACCGGGACACATTTTGCTACTTTTTCCTATTTTTTTAGCAAAAACTAACGAAATACCTAATTTCTTTTCGGTTTCTGTCATTCTATATAGTATACAAATAAAGTAATAATATTTATCTACAATCTGAGCCCAAAAATAATAAGTAATTCGCATAAATTCCATCTCGTGTTTTTTTTCTCGAACGCTAGCCCAATCAATACCCTTAACTCCATTTCAATGGAGTTCTATTTAGACATTTTGCTCAAATGATCGCGAAAGTTTCCAATATAGTAAGGACCTTTGCAATTGTGATGTCATAAACGATTGAGCATTATTGGGAATTTGATGGAAAATAGGAATGGTGAAAATTGTTTCACCTCTAAGATAGTAAGTAGTGTATAATACAATGCCAATGTTTATTCCAGATGAAAGATGGAGAGATGCCACCGTATGATGCTATGGACTCTATATTACCAGATTATGAGTATATATATAAAGATGATGGACAGGGACCACCAATTGTAACTAGTACAGAAAAAACTACCAATCTACATGTTGTACAAACTAATGATCAGTTACCTAGTGTGTTAGTATTATAATTACTCAATACCTTATATTGCATTTTAAGGCTTTTCTCATTCCAACCTGCATCATGTGCGAAATACACCCCCATTCTTTACATCCCGCAAAAAGATTTTGTGGAATATGATGTCAAATCTACAGTTCCTTTGCCAATTATGGATTTTGTATGGGAAACTCTTGTAATAAGTACAAATGACTCCCCAAAAAATTATCTAAAGTAAAAGATCTTTTTACAAAGAAGTTAATATATATTTATGTGTATTATGATCATTTCAGATCAAGTAAAATCTACCAATATGATGATCCAGAGTATATGAACGTTATAGAAAGACAAGATCAAGAATTAACTAATTATAGATCTCAGTTACGTAGAATGGGAGATGATATTGTAGAGTTACGTACAGCGTTAGGTAATCATGAAACTGTACAAAGTAATCAACGTCGACAAGATACCACCAAGTTATTAATAGATGCTAGAGAAATGGATGGTTTACCTAAATCAGATATCATGACTAGATATGGTATGTTATTTCTTATTTTTTAATGCTCACTTTTACACTAATGTTTGTCCAGATGTTGGAAAAATTCATTACGAACTCAAATCTAGTCATGTGATAGTGAAACTCTTAACAAAAAATTTAGTCAATACTGATTGCATGAAAAAGTTGGTCAGAAGATATATCTTTTGGGTCTTAAATGATTAGTTATTCACATCAAGTTGAAGATCGAAATTGTTCCATGTTTTTCAATTCATGATTCACTTTGTTATATTTTTAGCTCAATTAAGACAGAAATTAGCTGTTACTTATACAGAATTAAAATCTTATAAAGATAAAGTTCAAAGATTACAAAATGAACTGATCAAAGTAAGTTATTAAATAAATTCCTTTCAGAAGTTTTTTTTTAAAAATCATTGCTTTGAAAAAAAAAATAATTTAAAAGTTTTGATATGAATTGCAAGAGATCTTACAAGTTTGATAACTTTGTTTTGTGTTACATTTACATGTATATCATAAAATTACAAACTATTGAAATTTCCTTTCAGAAAAATGATCAACAAAAGGATTGGCTAAAATTACACCATGCACATACAGGCCAACAAGAATTATTACAGAAATTACAAGCCAAGGCTCAACGTATCAAGAAATTAGAAGATACAATCAGAAAACAAGAACATGTGATAGATAAATTAGAGAGAGCATTAGATAGAAAATATGGTCATGGTAAAACACGTAAGTTATTGAATTATTTCGTATGAGATAAGAATGGGCTCTTCAGACTGATTGATTAAACTCACTCTGCGGGGTTCTAAATATTGAATTATTTTATTTTCTATTCAATTTTATTTTATAAACAACTTATTGAATGATACATAAAAAACATGTTCATGATATTGTAATGATTTTAAAGTTCCTACCAATCTTAAAACTTTTTTTTTCAAATATTAAAATAAAATACATTAAAAGCATTACTACGGTAATAAGAAAGAAATCTTGTTCTAATTTCAGCTATACCAAGTAACAATGCTGGAGAAATTAATTCTACATTAAGTGCTGAAAATAGACATCTTCGACAACAAATAGAGGATCTCAAGGTATTGTCAATTCCATTCTGTTATTAATGATTTACGTGTTACTTTTATAAATCATTTTTACTTATTAGACACTTTGTGTTGGCGTGAGATTGTGAATGATATAGACAATACTGCTCAAGTCATAGGTAATATTATTATCATGCAATATTTGATGATATCAATATAATTCATAATGAATATTGAAATTTTCTTTTTCTTCAAGGAACAACTGAGAATAGGAGGTAAAAGTAATAATGATGATTTAGAAAAATTAGAGTTATATCAGGCATTAGAAAGAGCAGAAGGTAGAATAATGTCTTTAGAACGTCAGGTAAGGATTATCTCCCTTGACACACTTTTTGATTTTTGGAAATGAAGTTTCTCAGTTATTGTTGGTGTTGCATGGTTTGATTGTGTACATAAAAGCAACTTTGTGCATGAAATTCTTAATTACATGTTAGTAGAATACATAAGACTAACTTAAATGTGAAAATTGTTTGTCTGTATTTTGAAATTATCTCCCTTTACCTTCAAACCACTAAACAAGATGTGTTTACTTCGCATTGATATTATAAGTTTTATTGAAAGGAATGGAAATATCAAAATTGATTACAATATTTTTAAAAATTATTCCCTTCAAACATTGCCTTCAAACCTCTAGAACTTGACTCACTGGAACTAAGTAAGCCATACTATATTCCATCGTATTTTTTTTAACAGTTGACAGAGAATGCTAGGTATTGGGGTAAAGAGAAAGCTGATTTATCTATTAGAGCTAATGAAGTAGAGAGAGGTTTTAGACATGGTGCTGGTATGATATTACATGACTATCCTGTACTGGTAAGTATTTTGACTTCATATTTTTCTTTTCTCTCATTATTTGACCTTGGCCAGTGCTTTACATAAAAGATTTTATTAACTTCTTCACTTTTAATATAGTCCCTACCTACTTACAAATTAATGTCCATACCTGTTCACTTCAAAACATAAAATAAATAGGCTAGATTTTTTTTCCTGGATTAAAAAATGAGCACTTGTTGCAGAAATTGTAGTAAATTTTTTTAGAATAAAAACAAAAATGACATTTCAAACTTGTTATCTCTATCATATGTAACCCTTTCTATATTACAGGAGGAGATATGTGCTAGACCAATAAGAAAGACATGCTTGGATCCAATACACTGAACATTATACTATCAGAATAGGAACATCAGGTCTCCAGCATTTGATACCTTAGTACTACTATCATGTTCTCATGTTATTTATTTTCTATTTGTTTATGTTGTTTTGTTACTGAAAGCTGTCTGTGATAGATGTAAATTTGTTACTGTTATGAATGCATTGTCCTAAACATATTTTAATATATTCACATCGACAGTGTCTTAACATGGTCACAACCTCTTAAATGACTGTGCCCCTTTAGTGTCTGAATATGATATTTTATTGGAATGGGGTAGAAATTATTCTATCTTGTGAATTTAGTTTGATCATGGTTGTTATAACAAAAGTGAAAGTGAAATTAGACATTCAAACACTTCTTTTAAATATGATTAAAAAATACAACCCTTAGCCTTGCATCCACTTATTTCATCTTTCTTGTACTAAAACTTCCATACTTTAATATAGTCATTTTACTTATGTTAGTCAAGCTGAACGCTGTACATATTTAATATTTAATATATATTATAAGATTATATCAAGTTAAAGATCTGCAACAGTCAATTACACTTCAACTCAAAGAAAACAAAACAATTCAATTCAGGATGTTTAAGTTTTGTAATTGGTGCATCCTACATTCATGTATTGCTATGTATTATAGAAGTACTGTATAAATGTATATATAAATAATAAGTCTCAATATAAATATATCTGTTACTTTTTGGTTGACCTTTGAAATAGCCATGTTTCAATGCATTGATTGTCTTTAACAGTTCATCTACTTGTTTGTCCTTTCTTCACTTATTGATATGACAAGATTAAAGTTATGACCTAACAACATATCTGCTGTTTCTCAGGAATCTCAGGGGAGAACATAATAAAGCTTATCATGTTTTTTAAGACTGACATTCCGAAGATAATCAGTTGTTCATAAAGTACAAAAATTGTCACCAACTTTCAGACATTTGGCTACACATGCAGTATGCTATCTCATTTTGAAATGAAATGAAATGAATGGAGTTTTACGTCCTGCTTTTCTGCATCTATATGGGATAATTGAGGACGGACAAATGCCATGCATTGTGCAATGAGGAAAATTTTGCCAGGACAGCGGCATCAGCCGGTTCTTATTTTCTATTTCCAACTGTCGAGGGATCTTTAATGTGTACAGCCAATAGCCCACCTCTGTTTATTGTCCTTTCATACTCAAAAATCTTATAGTTTCTTATGGATAGAAACAACTTATGTGGCCATTTAACCTGGAGGTAGCAAAGATGGTGGAATAAAAGCAAATTACATGGAAATGTTTTTATTTTAGTATTATAATATAAAGCTGTAGAAATAACAAACAATAAATCTTTAAAAACTCAATAATATATAAATATCATATTGTTTATCATATATAATTAATATTCATAATCAACAGAAATGCAAATGATTGTAAAAATCACAACAATTAAAACCCTTTTCACTATTAGAGTGAGACATTTTGACCCGGTTGAACAAAATATTTTTTAACTGGAATATTTATAAACAAACAGCCAATTTCTGAAGTACAATACAAAACACAAAATGACGTTTATTAATAAATCAAAATTTTAACATTATGATCATGTGAATCAGCTTAAAATAGTTATGATAGTCATAGAAAAATCTCACACGGCCCACCATGCATATTTTATCTATTTCAGCTAAACAAGAGTAACGGAAATTTTTACGGAAGTAGTCGAGCGGTAACTAAATGAGAAAATCTTTGAATTGAGAAAAATTAATCCATTCTCACATATTGTCACTGATTTTTTTTTTTCAGAATATTTTCAGTCTAAATTTGACTTTTTCAAAACTGTACTGTATTGAAGCTTTTATTTCAAATTCATATAAAAGTAATCAGAAAAATTTGAACAAAACATTACCGATATAAGCTTAAGGACAGCCAAATAGTCATGTACTCTGACCCTGTTTTGCTTGTCATGAAATTACACATATGGTACCTTATAGTACCCTTTTGTGAAAAATCATTAAATATTTATATAGGCTATTTCTTTATAATAATTAATCAAGTAATCCTAATCTAAAGAAATATATTTTTAATGAAACAAAATATTATATTTCTATCTAAATATATTGAAAAAATATATCTTTAATTAAATAGTTGAAAAAAAATTCTATTATTAATCATATAAGTTGACAAAATATCTATATCCTTTAATAAATGCAAAATTTCTGATTAGTATTATTGATATCAATTGTAAATATGAAATTATAAATGCTCTTTTTTACCCTAGTAACATCGAAGACCAGACATATTTTAATAAAAATTTTTTAATGGATCCACCTACCTGATTTCAAGAAATCCAATAAAAATTAAAAAAAAAAGTAAATGTAAGTATAATTGCACGAGGTATAAAATAAATATAACTCCACTCAAGTGGGAAATTGTTGGGAAAATTCAGGTCAATCCTGGTTCTGCCGTTTTTTCCACTACCGTTTTCACAAATTTCACAGAAAAAATTTGTAAAACTAGAAAATTAATTGGTTTGCCCTATCCATATTTTTTTGTATTTATTATGCATAGTAATAAAAATTAAAATGTTATCAAATAAAAGCCCTCTTAACTTTCATCACTTAATAACATATCTTGAAGTTACACTAGCACCTCAGAATTGAGACAACAGTCCTACTTCATTTTTATTTGAAAATTAACTGTATAATATGTGTCCAGATACTCCTTACTAGTAATTGACCGCATTTGTATCTAACAAATTGTTTCAATATCTTTTTGTTGCTTTCATAGATTGAAATTATTAAGATTATAAATTTCTGGATTAGGTCCAAGAAGAATTATGTGATGTTTCTTTTTCTTTGATTTTCATTGCATATTTATAGCATCACAATTATTTTAAACATAACTTTAACCCTGTGCTTGTTGCTGCTCAATCACCCTAATCTCAAATATACCGTAATTAGTAAAATTGTTACAAATCATGAGTTTCATGTCACAAAGTTATTAGATTAACATATTATTATATTATATATAATATCCTTTTGGCTCATGTTTCAAACTGATTTGACAATTTTCAAACTTTTAAAGAGGCCTTAGTAAGCTAAAAGTCTTGAAATTTGACATTCTACAATTCAAAAGTATAATTAAATGACCCTAACTCTTGATATGACTTATATTGGGTGACAACTCATGTGTAATATATTAAATACATTCACATAAATTAAGATGGCAAACTACGAAGAACATTTGATATATAATGATCTGTCTAAGTGTGGTGCCCACCAACTAGTAGTACTATCACCATTTACAGTTAATAGCTGTCCAGAATATCTCAGACTGTACATCTGAAATATGGTCTTGTAAAACTTGTAACAGTGCCTGTACGTCTGAGATATTTTCATCTATTATCAAGTTCTCTGTAAAAAGAAATCATAATTTCACCAATAGTACCATCTAAAACATTTTGTTATTTTTTGTTCTGAGCTAAATATATTTTGTAGATTTCATGTCAAGCAATATATATGAGTCTAGTTTCTTGAGTTGCAAAAGTCATCAAATGATATAGTTATATGTCCTACTTTTCTGTACCTGTTATGAACATCATGCATTATGCACTAAAAAAAAATTTGTCAAGACACTGGTATAGCTGACTTTTTTCAATTTCTAACTATCAGGGTTCTTTAACATGTAAATAGAGAAGGTACTTGTCACTCTGAGACAAATTTGTTCAACTGCATTTTGAGTGGAATTTTGTCCAATATGTTTACAGACCATTATAAAATTACTACTTACTAGAGTGTGTATTAGAATCAGTGAAACTTTCACCATCTTGACAATTATCAATTACTTCAGATCCAAATAATTTTCTACAAATTAGACAACATTATAAATTTATTTAAATAAAACCCCGACATATGTCAAATGTGCAACCAAAATACCTTTTTACTGAAGGTTGTGCCTACATTCATGTGCCTCTACTTTCATAACATTGTTTAACAGCAAAGTTACCACCTATAATTCCAAAAATCAAGCCAACAACCTTTACAATAGTACAACCAAGGAAAACACAAATACATCCACAATGACAAAATCCACATTTTTAGTGTAGGTTCACGTCACTCTGTAACTCTTGTTCAAGCATTCTTTAATAGCTGGTGAGAGATTGTTTCATTGAAAAAAAACTATGGTGGAACCACAGACGAAAATGGTGTATGGGGGATAATGAAACATCGGTAGAAAGGAACTTACTTGAGACAGTCACTTTTATTTTGTTTACAAACAATATTGATAATAATAAAATATTGGAGATCCTTGTCGTCAGTTGGTATGTATCCTAAGGACATGGCACTGACTACATGTTTATTCTGAAATTATACCAAATATCTAATAAATACATTACAATAATAACCAACATTCCAAAAAATAAGACATTGTATTTAAGAGAAATATTAATATAGAAATTGAAGTACTGATTTTGACAGCAATCTTGTATATATATCGGGTGTCCCAAAAAAAAACGTCCCCAACTTTGACGCAAAGTATCCCAGCTGCTGATGAGCCGATCTCTTTCAAACTTATCACAGATTAACTTCAACATGTCCTTGTCAGCCCCTAAAAATATGAAGGACATCGAACAAAAATTGTACAAGTACTGCCTCGAACAAAATAGCATGTCAAAAAATTCAATATCAGAGCAAATTACATATTTGAATTTGTGTTCATTGTGCCTTCATCACATCAACCACCAATATCAAACATTTTCCATCCTGATAAACTCTCACGGATCTCATCTAAAGATAGCACTCGATAAGCGACCATCCTGCATTTCAGCTCCCATTCAGTTATTGTGCCCCTCTAACCCAAGTGCAGTACACCTGTTAATAAAGAGAATCTAATACTGCCCGGAGTCATTACATCAACAGCAGAACAAACTGGATGAACAGGAACTGAAAGGCAGGAAGGTTGCTTTTTGGGAGAAAATATCTTAAGATGAGATCGGTGAGAGCATTTCTGGAGCAAAAATGAATAATATTGGTTGTCGATGTGGTGAAAGCACAATAGACACAGGTTGAAATGTGTAGTTTGCTCTGATATTGAATTTTTTGACATGCTATTTTGTTCGAGGCAGTACTTGTACAATTTTTGTCGGATGCCTTTCATATTTTCAGGATCTGACATAGACATGTTGAAGTAAATCTGTGAGAATTTTGAAAGAGATCGGTTCACCAACAGCTGAGATACTTACGGTCAAACTTGGGGACGTTTTTATTGGGACACCCGATACATGTTTAATAAGTATAATATATAATATAAACATCTTCGACCACTAATATCAACAGTGACAGCATTTTCAGATGGAAAAACAGTTGATATTGGTGGTTGATGTGGTGAAGGGAGTCCCTTCAAGGGACATTGAACACAGGTTGAAATAGGTATTTTCTCTGATATTCAATTTTTTGACATGCTATTTTGTTTGAGGCAGTACATGTACAATTTTCTTTTCATGATTCTCATATTTTCAGGGTTTAACAGCGACATCTTAAAGTATGTCTGTAATGAATGAGATCGATTTGCCAAGAGCTAAAATACTTCCTGTTTAACTTGGGGATTGGTTTTTTATATAAGACAGTAAAGTTTCATATCAAACCTCTTTTATCATGTCAGGCCAACTCTTCTTTTCTAAACAAAAAAAAAAAACAACAAAATGTCTACAATACAAATTGATTTAAGACTCTATGTAAGCAAATTTGGTTCATACACATTATATACTGTTCTTAAATTACCTATAAATAAAAGGTAGACTTTTGCTCAGACTAACAATTTTTTATTCAGAGATGCATATCTCTATTCTCTATTCTGCCCTACCCTCTCAAGTCACCAAAATGGTTTCCAGAATGAATATTTTCCATACTTACCATTTATAACCTTAGCCCAAGGAATATCAGATGTTTTTAAAATATCCAATATGGCAGCCACAACTGATTCTGCTCCATGAATTCTAACAGGTAATAAAGCATGAGCTGAAATAATCATACATATTTATACATGTATAACAGGCCGTAGAAAGCAATCTCATATTGTGGGGTGGGGGCAAATTGTGCAAAAACTCATTGTCAAGGGTGGTGGTGGATGCCCCCCCCCCCCCAACTCCCCACCTGTTCCTGCAGGCCTGTATAAACACTGTTAGTTTGATATTGTGTTCAGCATATATCATGGAATATATAAACAACAATGTAAGCAATCAACCTTCCAGTATCTTGAGGTTGCTCTGTTGCTCAGTTGCACAATTGTTCAGAGTGTTAATTCTTAACATGATGTCATTTGTTTTGTTATTTCAAAAATATAAGTGCTGTTAGTTCTAATTTCAACTGCAGTTTGAAGATCTGGTGACCATGAATAAGGCAGCATCAATAGATCCATAGAATTATTGATACCTCTAAGATGTTTGACCAAGGAACACCTGGTAGACATGACCCTCATTGCTTCTATTAAATGATGAAACTCACCTTTCATTGGTAGAACAATAGAATAAGGATATGTCTTGTTTGTTCTAGAGCCTGTTGAAAAAAAACCAGGCTTAATCAGATACTTAACAAGTGTCAGCATGGTATCAAATAATTCTTGAAAAGGAAATAAAGTTTTTAATAGGAATGGATATCAACAGTCCAATGGTTAACTTAAGATTAGTTCCTTTAATGTCTGTTTAAATCTAGGAAGCCTTTAAGTGGTGAATTGAGAAAAAAAAAGTCATTTAGGACTTTAAAGGCTTACCCTCTCTAACTCTAAATGCTGGTTGTCTTGTAAAACCTGGTTTCTGAGACAGAGTTCCAGGACTAGCAGGCTCAAGTTTGCCTCTTTGGAATACTTTCTTAGCTCTGAAATAAATTCAAATTATCATTCAACTAGGGTATTTAGCAGATAGCTTCTCCATTCACAAAAAGTCTATTTCAATTGAAAATTGCAGAAAGCTCATATTTTTTATTTCCAACAGTTGAGGGATCTTAAAAATATAGCCTGAAGCATAGACACAGTTTATTGTCAACCTCTCTTACCTTCTCACTGACTAGTGGAAACTGAGTTGGGAATATCTCTACCTTTGCTGGGATTAAACCCTAGATCTTATGGCTAGCAAGCAAACATCTAACCCATTGAGCCTAACAGCAAATAAGTCAAACAAATAGTCTTATGAAGTATAAGAATATAATGAACTCTCTTTTATATCTAACAGAAAACTAAACTTACTCGTCCATATTTGGAATAAATCCAGTTGCTTTCATTCTTCTTCCTGTTTTCTGGTCAACTTTACGGACTTTCCAAAACTCAGCACCATGGTTATTTTCTACATAAAGTACCTCTCCTTCTGTTAAAGGGAGACAATTTGTGTCTTTTATCACTGGATCTGTGTTGGCAACGTTACTCCTATAATAAACCCAATCCAATTCAAATTTTTTGTATGTTGTAATCAAACCCTTACCAGAACTCAGTTTGGGGTTTAGTACAAGCTTGTATCATTTATGTGTCTCTGAATAATGTATTTGCACCAAACACATTCATCAATTTAGACAACATTACTTGTATCAGTAACTTTTAAAGAGAGCAAACTGGGTATTTGTTTCATCATGGAATGAAAATAAACTATGATTGTTACCTGATATAGAATTCTCCTTGGTCTAACATTTCTTTTCTTGTTATTGGTCCTACAATGTTATATCAGTAGGTATTTAAATTACCAGTACACCAATGTTAACAAATATAGATAACATAAAAATTGACCCTTGAAAGTATTTGGCTCTAAATACCAAATCCACAAGCTGCCTGTCATGTCTCAACATAAAATATGTACAGTAGACAAAAGCCAAAAAATCATTATGTATTCCACAAGGGTTGACATCTCTTGTAAAACTAGTGAGAACTGTCATGGCAATTGAGTTTGAAACCTGATAAAAACTTTGACACTTTGAAATACTGAACCCAATATCCCAATATGACTAATTGATTATGGCAGCTTTTATTTAAACAGATTCTAAACCTGATGCCCCAAACAGGTCATTCAGTAGACAAAACCATGAACATGTTTTGCTAAAAGAACACAGGGTAAATTCAACATACCTGGTGTGATGTAAAGACTAACTATATCTGGTTTACAATTGACACATTGTCTTATTGATAACTTGGCCTCCTCTAATGAAACATTAGTAAATATTATATTTACATTTTCACTACCTCTCTGATAGTCCAGCTGAAAATATTACAAATATAAAAAACATTTTTCTAAACATTTGCAATAATTAAATAATGCGAGTTTTGTAGAGGGATTGTAAAGAGATTTTGAGATTTTGTGTATAGGAGACACTGATAGCATTAACTTGCAATTCCACTTCAACTAACAAGTTTTATGACCTCAACAGAAGGGAAGTAGTATAGAGATCGATGCAGTTCCCCTCTAATGTTGTCATAAAACTATGCAAATGCGTCAGATTAAATGGAATTGCCAGAGCCACAGGTGTCAGATGCGTGTCTTGATGCCTTTTTTGTTATCAAATTAATTTAAACCATTTTTATAAAATTTTAATTGGATTTAAAATAAGTGATAGAGAATAAGTTTTTAAAACTGTAACAAACCTTAACAATGGCATCACCAATCTGTAAATTGGCATTCTGAACTTTGATCCCACTAATCTCAATAATATCTCTATCAATTATTAATTCTATAGAGTCTAAAATATCATAGCTCACATGTACCATTAATAACTTTCTACAAACAAAAAATAATATGATAAAAATTGATTTTCTTGGACATTAATGGTGATCATGAATAAATAGTCACAGGGGCCTAGTGGGACCTGTTTCTCAAAAAGTCTTACAATTAATAATAGTTTGAAATAATTCATTGACATCACTGATGATTAAATTTTATTTTCTCACACAGAATAAGAATTATAAGATGCCTGTGTAAGAAGATATAGATGTTCCTAGTTAAAGGCCAATTGGAAGAAAAGATCCTTACAATTCCTTGTAAAATATGAATGTTTTCTTGTCTGTTTCTGTATTGAAGAGCACAATGTCTCAAATACTTTCTGGATGAAAAGTACTACACAGTTATGAAAGGCGAAAGCAATACAATGAAATAAGCTTGCATTCTACTTTATGGCACCTAATTGTGCTACTGAAGTTGGCAGTGAGAGAAAATGTTTCTTAAACAGTAAGAGAGCTCTTTTCGAATTTCTAACTGTTGAGGGAACTTAAATCTACCAAATGGAACCTTTGTTTTATTATCCCATCCAAACAACTAGAACTATTTTTGCATTAATGATAGGGAGCAACAATGTTGAAAATCTGAATGTTCAAGTTAACACTTACAGTAATCTAGAACGAGAACCATTGGGTAAGATGGGATCAATCTGGAATATATCATTCTCATCTTCAGTAGAGGAAACACTGTAGAATGAACCAAGTCTTCCTAAATCTACAATTTAATAATTACTCTTTACTCAATATAATTACTAAATAATTAGGCTCCAGTTTCTATTTATATATAAAGTTTTAGGGATTGTAAAGATGTGTTTTTTATATTTTGTATTTATGAATGCAAATTGATGCTAACAGTGTTCTGATACACATATAAAATTTATACAAACTGTACTCAATCTCTTTCATTATTATATATGGAAGGGTTTTTGGGTCTAAATAAGATGATATGCTAATTTGTGTAATCCATTGTTGAAATGTTCAGAATGTCAAAATACTTATTATGATACCGTCAACTTGGTCATAGCGAATAGGTACTATGTAATAAAACAAATATGTTTTGTCATTTCCTCACTAATTACACATTTACATATCATTTTCGACATTTCTCTGAGCGCAGTATGCAAATATGAGGTCATAGCGTGGCTTCAAGAAAAATTTGATTTGTCACAATTGACTTCAGCAATATAACAGAGTTAACAGCATTATAAAAAGTATGAGACAATTTAGCATTTTATTTAGACCCAAAAACCCTTCCATAATAATAACAGTTCTATTTTTAATAACAGTTAGGTCCATAAAAAAACCCATTGGCTGCTCAGTTTGCCCCTGTAACAACTTACTGTCATAAATATCTTCATCTTCCACAGCATCTTTAGACCCATTCTTCTTCTTGTTTACTTTAAACGAACCAACATCAACATACATAGAATCAACATTATCAACTCGATTACTAGCAGTGGATATCTTTCGTACCATATTGCCTGTAGTATCAGTAACCTTGGCTTTTATAGTACCAGTTGGTCCATAACAACTTCCAAATCTAGATTCACAATGGCTGACTTGACAGGCAGCAGGCAAAGTAGATGATAATTGTTGAGTGGCAGCTTTAATAGAATCACAAATTAGGAATTAAAACATGAAATCTGTGGGAATCAGCATGTAATTAAATTGAGGATAATGTATACAATGGTGTTTCCATGAATCATTAAGTGGAGGTGATGAGTACATTCGAAAGTATCTGGTTGTTCTTACGTCATAGAAATACCAATAAATATCCTTGTGTCCTGATTCTGATTAACTAGGTCAGGTGTGTTCTCGTATGGTGATGAGTAGGGTAACAGGCTCATATCCTCCCTCACTTGAGAAATTGATGTACAAGCCTCATTCCCCCTTAGAAAGGTCACTGTGGAGAAGTGTCAGAACCATATCGGCTGTAGTGACTTTAATGAAAACTACTACTGGATTTTTCAATTTGGTATTCCTTGATGAGAGTCCACAATGCCAATATGTTTTGTTTGATATATCTCTTACTATGCAACAAAACAATGCTTGTCTCCTTAGGCCCATAGGAACAGGGGGGAAGAGGGAGAGGAAATTAAACCGTCCCCACAATAATTTTGTAAAAAAAAATTCATGTGTGAGTCTATGATGGCACAATATTACCCCAAATTCTATTTTGCCCAGGGTATTGAGGCCTGAGTTTTGCACAATTTGACCACCCCAAGATGAAAATGCTTCAAAGGGGCCTGCTCGTTTCTAGTTTCTATCTAAATATAGCACTTTACTCACAAGAAGGTATTCTGTCAATGATATCATCAATATTAGTAGGAGAGGGGGCTGTATATTGTTTTCTGTATGTATTCAATCTTTCTCTCTAAAATAACAAAACACAACTCATGAATCAAAATGTATTGACTCTTGAAGATTTAATGTGTTTTGCAGTCAAATCTAACAATAGCTTAATCTTAATCAATAGACCAGGGGTCAATTTCTTAATAAAACTTACATAAACCAACATTGCTTCAGGATTAGGGTCAATTCATCTTAGTTTCAGTTCAATCATCAGAAAGTATTTTTAATATTGTTCTGTTTTCAGTTAAAGCAGAGCAGAAGCACACTTATAAAGTGTTAGTTTGTGTCACAACTCACAAAACAGTTAATGCTTTTGAAAAATAACCTGAAAATTGTATGAGTCAATCTAATAATCGTAACACTTTGTAGCAGTGAGAAAAAACAGCCAAAAAGGTTGAAATAAAAAAAATCCCGTAACATATGTATCTATGAGTACATATTATGAGATATACTTCCAGATAATCTCTTCAATATATTCTTGGGTTAAATTTTTTTTTTTAACTAACTAAACTAACTAGAACAGTTCTTGTTTCTGACCTAGGCCCGTGCTTTCTATGAGATCTAATCTCATTTCACTTTAACAGAAAGAAAGAAAAGAAACAAATCTAATGTTCCTTGACAGATCTTTTCCGCTTTCCCAGTTTAAATGTAAATAGGTTACAGCTGGGTTGACTGGAATTATGAGTGAAGATGACTTTCTTACCTACCCTATCTAAATTAGAAATTGTAACCATGCAAATGATGTCATGCTGTAAAGAGCGTATTTTCTAACCAACTGTAACACAGAATCTAAAAGCATATTGCTTATCGTCTGCAAGTCAATGTGATGTACATTTGAAATATTGAATACATCTAAAAGCAAGTAAATTGTGCAGCCAGTGAATTCAAAAGCAACATTTACCACTTCAATTTCATGCAGAAAAAAACGCAGAAAAAAATTACATTAAATATAAGCTAAAGAAACACGACAAAATTAGTTTGCTTTAACCATGACAAATAATTCAAATATAATTATTTAATTAAAATAGCACGCAAACATAATATTAGTTTGATGGCAAGAGTAATTTTTTTCATAAAATAACTACAATTTATGAGATTAACAATTAAAATTCAAGTCATTTTGAAAATTTTACTTCACATTTCAATTTACTTTTAGCTTATATTTCATTTTACTTTGCTGCAATAAAATTTGTTCATGAAAACCCAACTCAAACTAGCCTATGAAGCCTATGGTCATCCTATTACTTACCTAAATGTTGAATTTGTGTAATTTAAAGTGAAATGAAATGCAAAGCTAAATAAAATGTAATCTAAAATAAAATGTTACTCAGAAGAAATATAGAATTCAATTTTGATTGATAATTTGAACAAAATAACGTTTATTTTATGAGAAAAACCATCCTGCCCTCATAGGTGATCATATAATCATGCAGTATTTTAACAACAAAAAGCCTAAAACTGTGTAATCACCATTTCGGGAGTGAATCCATTCTGAAACACAAGGTTTTTAAAAGATGAAGAATAATTAGATACTGATAATTCTAACAGAGTGCAAGATGTGAGATAATAGTGTGTCTTTTTTATTGTTAACCTATTCTCAGTGGTAGCACAGGGGTGGCATTTGCCCATCTAGAAATCTTGCTTGTAATCCCCTTTAGCAACTCCCACTCTATTCAACTCCCTAATTCCCCTCTCCCTGTCTCTCTCTTTCCTTCATTCATTCATATATTCATTCATTCATTTCATCATCCATTCAATCATTTCATCATTCATTTATTCATTCCTTTATTCAATCATTTCATCAATCATTCCTTTAATCAATCATTTTATCATTTATTCATTCAATCATTTCATCATTCATTCAATCATTTTATCATTCATTCCTTTATTCAATCATTTAACTCACCATAATGTCATCTTTCAGTTTGTCATATTCGCGTTGAAATTTTTCAAGTTGTCGTTCTAGTTCATGTTTTCGTTGAAATAACACATTTTTCTGTTCAGCCAAATCCCAATTATTCTGCTGAGCCAATATTTTCTCTTCTTCAACCTTGAAACAGAAAAATCTGTTAATTATTTTCCTACAGGACATTTAATGTCACTTTACAACTTTCTACATCAGAATTCCATTTCAACGCAGGAAAATGAAATAGAGTTTTACTTTCTACTTTTTTTTCACCTGTTTAGGCTACTGATGACAGGTGCAATGAGGGGAATTTTGCCTATTAGGAGTAGCAAGACAGGAGATTACTGATTAATTAAAACAGAATATCACTGTCTAGGACAAGATAAAAGATAGTTGCTTTGCATATTAAATAAAAGTTGCAGAGATCAAAGGTGATGACACATGAATCTATATTCATTAATCAATAACACTTGAAATCATTGAAAATTGAACCCCAAAAATGCTGAATATTCCCTTTAATAAACAAGATTACAAAAGGGCAATAATTCATACTTTTCTTTTCTCCTTCTGCAACTGTTGAATAGTTTTAAAATAATCTTCATTGTGTTTCTGAGCTTTCTTCAACCATAAACCGTTTCTCTCTGCCTCTTTCTTTAAACTACAGATATAAGATGTTTGCTGCAAAAAGATGAAGGAGAAATAAAATTATGTTAATGTTACCAGCCAATCTGGATATCATGAGTATTGAAAATCTGTTCTTTCTTTCAACCATCGATTCATTTACCATCAATGATGTATGTACACAACAGAACAATATTTCTTGTGGTCATTTTCATTCAGAAAGTAAGGGGTTAATATGGTAAAAGCATCTTGTTGTGTGATGTGAATTATAAAGCGAGGCTTTGTTTTATGAGTTGTGACAAACTTACTTTATTGATGGTATCTTTAAACTTATAATTTTCTTCACGTGCTTTAACCCAATCTTCATACAGACTGGCATTATTCTCTCTCTCTGCGTCCAGATCTTGTTTTAATAATTCTATTTTAGTTTGTAGTACATTATTACTGTGATTACCACCATCCTATAAAGATAATATTTAATATTAAACTAAAAAGTCTATGTCAAGATGTGAACAAAGACAGCATCAGGATGAGAATAGTTTGTTTAAATTACCATCATTTAGTTCGTTTAAATTACCATCATTTTTTTTTCCAATCCTTTCATTCAGTGATTCAAGTAAATGATACATTTCAGTAATGCTGTTCGGAGAAACTGACATGAAAAAATCTGGGACCTTATTCTCGAAGACTTAACTGGAGATGATTTTGGTGATCCAGTTATCTGATTGGTTGGTTACTAAAATCAGTTTTAAATTAAGTATTATTAATAAATCAGATTGCTGTATTTCTTCAAATCTGGATTTTTATCTTATGTTAAGTTTTTCGGGAATGAGGCCCCAGCACCTTTTAGAATGTTTGGCAGTAGGAAATGGAAAATAAGTTGACCAATGTCAACTTTACATGTTATTCTAAGGAATATAAGTTCTATAGGGAACTAATAATAAGGGAACTAATAATAAGGGAACTAATAATAAGTCCAGCCGCAGACAAGAGCCAAATGTTCAGCTATCAACCTCATGAGGCCATTGCCTCAGCTGACGATAGACGACGATAAGCATTTGGCCGAGAACACTCGTCTTTCAGTAGATCATGTGACAGTTAACATGACCTATCTTATGAAAAACTGGCGTATCTGCCATTTTGAACAACCGCGGGAGAAGTATCATATGGTTAATTTACAAATTTCTATTGATCCGCTTATGTTCACCGGAGACGATGAGTTTTTTTGCCTTGTGAGGCAAGAAATATCAAACAGGATAGATTACTTGGCTTTAAACGCAATAAAAACTGCGCTCAGACGGTGAGATTTTAGATACTTGAGGCTTATAGCTCAATAGCTCAGCATTTGGCTCTCGTCTGCGGCTGGCTTAAGGGAGAAAGAAAACTTACATTATCATTGTTAACAATATTAACCGCCCTTGGTCGTGCATTTTTTAAATCATTACATTGTTTGTGAAGTCTACGGGACGTTTTCCTTTCTTGATCATAGCAGTCTATAATATAATTACATTTATTGTCAATTTTACTTATACCTTCTATATCAATTGAAAATTACCCAAATTCAAAATAGTCTCTCTGATCATAGTCTATCGGTTCTATACCCAATACAGAAATGACCTCAGATCAAATATAATAACTGGTGACAAAATTAAACACCTCAATGAGTGGGCTTTGTGTTGTCCAAAAATCAACTTTTCTTCAGGATGGGAGGACATTAAATGACTGATACATTACTTGACAAAAATTTCATAGAAAAGGAAAACTCTACTTATGATTCCCAAGATATGGAATATACCCACCTTGCAGTTCATTTTGACATTCGCTTAATCTATCTTTTTCAGCATTGATACAGTCTAATTTCTTTTCCAGTTCATCTCGCTCATGTAGCAATGTCTGAAGTTTGGAAGCCTGATGGTCATTCACATCTCGCAGATTAATATTCTTTTTCATGAATTCTCCTGCATAATAAAACATAGATATATATATATACAATCGGTACTCAAGTACATGCATAAAGCAAATGAAAATTATAAGAAGCTATCTTGACAAGATAAGATTAAGCTCTTGGCCATCATCTATATGTTTTCTACACCATATCTGCATGCTCTTAACTGTATCTATCTTAAAACATATATTGGGTGTCACAAAACAATGTCCCCAAGTTTGACAGTTAGTATCTCAGCTGTTGGTGAACCGATCTTTTTCAAAATTCTCATGATTTTACTTCAACATGTCCTCGTCAGACCCTGAAAATATGAGAGTCATCGAATAAAAATCGTACAAGTACTGCCTCGAACAAAAGAGCAAAAGTTCAATACCAGAGCAAACTACACATTTCAACCATTGTCTATTGTGCTTTCACCACATCGCCCACCGACATCATTCATTTTCCATCCTGAAAGGCTCTCACCGATCTCATCTTAAGATATTTTCTCCCAAAAAACAACCTTCCTGCCTTTCAGTTCCTGTCCATCCAGTTTGTTCCACTGATGATGGTAATGACTCCGGGCAGTATGGGATTCTCTTAAGAAACAGGTGTACTGCACTTGGGTTAGAGGGACACACTGATTAAACAGGAACTGAAATGCAGGATGGTCGCTTTTTGAGGAGCGGTACCGGTAGATGAGTTCCGTGAGAGTATATCAGGTTGGAAAATGTTTGAATTGGTGGTTGATGTGATGAAGGCACAATGAACACAAATTCAAATATGTAATTTGCTCTGATATTGAATTTTTTGACATACTATTTTGTTCGAGGCTGTACTTGTACAATTTTTGTTCGATGACTTTCATATTTTCAGGGTCTGACAAGGACATGTTGAAGTAAATCTGTCCGAAGTTTGAAAGAGATCGGTTCATCAGCAGCAGAGATACTTTGTGTTGGGGACATTATTTTTGTGACACCCGATATACAGTTATGACATGACTGCTTGTGCTCAAGACATATCTGCTTGTGCTTAAACTTTATCTATTTAAATTGTATTATATCTATATATATCTGGACAGGCTTCAAGTCGTATCATATCTTCATGTGCTTTAAGTCATTATATTACATATTAGTCTAAGCCAACATATACATGTGTTTTTAGCCATACACATTAATACACAATAACTTACGATTTTCTTCCTTCACTTGTCTATTATCTTTTTCACTTTCTTTTAAATTCTCCCTCAACTGACGATTGATAACATCAAATTCTCGTAATCTCTGGGTTTCCATCTACCAAAAAATAATTTCTTCAGATAAAAACAGTGTAGAGGTACAAGATAGCTTGCCAGGCAAGTTAATATATGGCAGCTTTGTTTGAAAAAGAACATTTGGCAGAAAACAGCAACCATCAAATATTCAACCTGTAGTCATAGGCCTATATTTTGTTCAGAACTTAAATTAAGTGTCGTCCAAATATTTTTTGGGCTCAACGTTCATCAAGTTTAGTCAAAATTCTTCTGCCCTGTAGAGTGTTTATGAGATAAAAACTAAAACGTATTTCAAAGAAGAAGGGCAATAACTCATATCAAATATTTTTGATATGTAATAATAAACTAATTCAAGAAATGTGACTTGTAGAATGTTAACAAGCTAAAAATCAATTGTGTTATGAAGAACAAGGGCAATAATTCATATTAGATATTTTTCGATTTTTTTTTGATTTTCCATAGGGTTCATCCTTGGTATTAGTTTCATCAAAATCCATAAAGAATTGTGACTTGTAGTGTGTTGAAGAGCTAAAAATCAAATGCGTTTTAAAGAACAAGGGCAATAATTCATATTAAATATTTTTCGATTCTTTTGATTTTCAATAGGGTTCATCCTTGGGTGATAATAAACAATTTCAGCAACCAAAAAAAAACAGAACATTTTGGCTGGCCCTGGCTTTGTTTCTGTGGCAAGAACCTAGAAAGACTAAAATTTAAAAAATGTTTATTATATGCCCACATTATTTTCATATGCTTAACTTTCTTCACCTCCAAATCTTTTTTCTCTTGCTGTGTAAACATCAACAATTCTTTCAGATCTTCCAGTTGGTGTACCGCATCATGGTATCGACCTTTATATTCTTCTAAATTAAAACAAGTTGTCATCAGCTGATGGAGGTCACATGATCTGCGACTGTCTTTATGGAGAATGTAGCCTGTGGGATATAAGGAGATTCAATGTATCAAATATACTGAAAATATTATGGTAAAACTTCTTTGTTACTAAAATCAGAAATCATATTGGCAATGAAATGAAAATGACATGGAGTGGTATGTTCACCATTCGTTTGACCCATAATTATCAGTGATTGAGAGTAAAAAAAATGACTCATATTTTAGTGGGACTATGCTTTATATACAAACACATATTCAGAAAGGCAAATGTTCAGAATGAGTTAAATTTGAAGAGATTTGGTGATTTTAAAGTTTTTCTAGGTCTTTTTAATTCTAGTTAAATATTCCACAGACCAAAATCGATCCTCAATATTGCGGAATATTCCCCTTTAAAGAATTTTTAATAATAATTCCTGTAAGGAATTTGGACTTTATTGTATTGCATCTTATCTTTTTAATCACAAAAATCAATAGGGATCAGCTTCATAATGACATTGACACACATAATCAAAATCAAAAGAATCTGTACAGAAATATAGCCAGCAATATAGGTAATAGAGTAAACCGTCAAGTCAGACACGATATTTCTGTGAAAAATTATCCGATCATCATGAAAATCGATAGGGATCATCTTCATAATGACATTGACCCATAAAATGAAAATCAAAAGAATCTGCTAAGAATTGAAGCCTGTAGAGTGAGCACGAGATGCACAATATAGCTAATAGAGTAAAACGTCAAGTCAGGCACGATATATCCGTGAAAAATTATCTGATCATCACGAAAATCGATAGGGATCATCTTCATAATGACATGAATTGTAGCCTGTAGAGTTAGCACAAACCAAATGTGAACCGATGGACCGGCGAACCGACGAACAGACGGACCGATTAAAATCTGAAATTTTGAATTTGAAAAAATAATTTCCAATTTATTTTCTATTTTTGTGACCGGTGTATAACGAGCCTGGTCACTTCAACTGGCGTGCAACGGTTTCCCATGGAGACAACATTTTTATTAAGCAACTGCATCCCGGTCCCTTAATTGCTTTGAGTAACACTGCTTAAGCTTTCCCTCTATCAGTGATACAAGTTATATAATAACGACATATTGTATTTGAGCTTCTTCAAGGAAACTAACTTATCCTTATTTCAGATTTTCATGATATAATTATATTAATATCTTATTATATGATACTCTGTATTGAAAGAGTTTTTCCTTGTAAATGCATCTGGTTAGATAAACGCTTTTAAATATTTCAGCTACCTGTAGCATTTATAGCCTTTATGTAAAAAAGAAACAGAAATATTTTTTACGTAAAATATCTTAAGATATATTTTATTCAAAGGAGTGTTCATGCAATCATGTGAATAATGTATTTATATTATTCTGGTAGCATTTTACTGAAATCAAGTATTTGTAAATCTCGTAATGTAAGCAGGATGTTTCACTATGACATTAATAAAAGGAGGAAAAGATAAATTAGGGCAATAAAAACAATTTCCTCAGTTCTTTTTGATCTGATCATTCGAGTCAAGTGCAGGCTTGGCTTGTCATAAAAACTGTAAAGTACTGAGTATTGAGTGTACAAAATATGAATAAGAACATGTGAGAGGGGTTATATAGGCGAAAGCCTGTTCCCCAATCCTTTTCATATTACTGTGAATAAAATATTGTTTAAACAAAAAAAAACATGTGATGATTCAATCCTTCAAATGTAATAATGATTATATGCCCTGTCATATGTTGTATACGTGTATTTTAGGGCAATATATTCTTGATAACAGGCAAATGAGTCACAAAACTGTACTGTACTAACAAAATCAAATTATATGTTCAAAAAAACACTTCCCTACAAAAATAATATATATCAAAAGATAGCTTTCATTTAACTACAGTAATTTCTTTTTAGATAATAATTATTTACATAAGACTAGAGCTGAGAAGAAGGCTCATCACTTAATTCTGGGGGAGCAGGGGTTGAAAATCTTTATGCAGGGCCTTTTAATGAGCAATAACAAATAATTCTGATACATAGTAATACAGGTACCTACCATTTGGTGCTGGAGAGGGATTCTCATCAATAAAAACAGTTTGAAAGACATGAGGGTACTCCCAACCCAGTAGTTCTTTAAACTTATTAAATCCTTGTTCACCTTTTGTTTTTAAAATATCTAAAAACATACCTGAAAAACAAATTTGAATTTAGATATAATGATGATACTTAATTGAGACAATGAGAGCAATAGTGGTTGTAACTTAGGCTTTTCAGTCAAATGGAAATAACGTGTCCAATTGAAAGAAAATTAAAGAATGCATTTTTGACAATTCTGAGGTGCCAAAATTGCCATTTTAGTCCTCTCTGGTTGAGGATTTTTTTCTAATCGAAAACTTCAGTTCAATTGTAATTATAGATTTTTTTTCTAATTAAGCTGCTCACTGTACTTAAATATCTCTTTAACCCTACTGCCTAGTGATGAAAAGTTACTAATCATCATAATAACGATTATAACCCAGGCCCGTAGCCAGGAATTTCCAAGGAGGGGTTGTATGGTCTTGCAAAGCAATCAAACTCAACTTTAACAGTTACAATTCAAACATAATGTCTACTTTAACAGTGCTTATTTGTTTTCAAAGGGGGGGTAAGAACCCCCCGAACCCCCCCTGGCTACGGGTATGAAACAACTATATCGGCCTTCTCAAATGGCGGCCTGCGACGCCCTTGATAATGACCCCTCTAGATGGACTTCTTCTGCTAATGAAATGGGTGGTCAGCAAATGGGTTATGAGAAACCACACATCCAATTAAGTTTTAAAGTTTATTATAACATATCATAAAAAAAACCCTTAGAGAGGGGTTTTTACACACTGCTACTTACTTCTCAAGCGAAAGGCTTAAGAACAAACTATATTATATAACAATAATAACTGAAACTAGCCTAAACTAGAGAAAATCCAGTGAAATGAAATATAACAAACACAAATACAAAATCCAAATATCCAAATATCCGATGAAATAATCGAAAAGGGAAAACTTCTGATTGTAAAGAGAAGGTCTTTACAATGCAGAAACCAAATAACTTAATTGGATGTGTGGTTTCTCATAACCCATTTGCTGACCACCCATTTCATTGGCGCCCAACGTGGGGCCAATGAAATGGGTGGTCAGCAAATGGGTTATGAGAAACCACACATCCAATTAAGTTTTAAAGTTTATTATAACATATCATAAAAAAAACCCTTAGAGAGGGGTTTTTACACACTGCTACTTACTTCTCAAGCGAAAGGCTTAAGAACAAACTATATTATATAACAATAATAACTGAAACTAGCCTAAACTAGAGAAAATCCAGTGAAATGAAATATAACAAACACAAATACAAAATCCAAATATCCAAATATCCGATGAAATAATCGAAAAGGGAAAACTTCTGATTGTAAAGAGAAGGTCTTTACAATGCAGAAACCAAATAACTTATGATAGTAAAATGCATAGAGAAAATCAGAAACCAAGGGGAGCCTGGGTAAACAAAACAGAAACCATGGTAGAGACCAATGGAGAGAGAGAAAGAGTGAGTGAGTAAAGGAATAACATCACTCAGATGAATAAGAGAGTAGGAAAGAAAGAGATAGAATGAGTGAGTGAAGAAAGAGTCTCACTCAGATGAATGAAGTAAGAGAGAAAGAAGAAATGTGAACTGTGCTATTTGTTAGTAAAACATGATCACTAATTAAAACCTGGATAAAATTAAGCAATAATATTTACACCTAAAATATAGCTCCATTACACTAAAACGCTCTGCTCGTTTTCCTAGCTATGCTCAATTTGGCCCTCATATTTTTCTCATAAAATACATTTGGCCCTTTACAAAAGTGAATTGAGAAGGCCTGCACTATATCATTAGGTAGAGTTATAGGTATGTAGTATGAACATATTTTTACTCACCAGTTCTTTGCATTTTGGTTTTATTAACATAATGATTTTGAATTTCATCCTGGTCACTTTCAGAGATGATACGATTAGATCGCAACTGAGATAGAAAAACTTCTGGGTTGATAGATCTAGTCAGTGTGTGGTAATGTTCTTCATAGAAATCTAAATATTCAAATCCATCCATCTTCTGTAAAATACAACAACAATTCTACTGGAGTTAGTATTGTTATAGAACCCAATTTCAGAGATTGGAGGGTCAAAATCTACTTTATCCTGACAACTCTGGACTTGATCAGTTTTTCAGATGTGATGTTATCATTAGTTAGGATCAGATACCATTTTTAGATTGAAGTTCATCTCGATTTTTATTTTAAATATCACATGCCTGTTATAAATTAACATTAGAAACACTACAGGGAATGATGAAGCACTTTAATTTCAATCTCAGGACTCAGGATCATCAACTACAGTAATTAAATGGCTTCATTTAAAGGAATAAAAATGGGTTATTTCTCTAAACAGCTGGTCCCTAGTCCCCACTTTATCAATGGATATGCATCCCTGATCAAGGTCTCAACTCAAATCAATCAGATCACAAAATCTTTTCACAACTGTATGAAAGCTCAACCCTCAGAATATTTCAGGGGACAAAAGTTTGAAAGTTACCTTAGGCAGTTTATACCCAGGGGCGGATTTAGGGGGTGGCGTGGCGGGCGTGCGCCCCCCCTAAAATTTGCAAAGCATGGGTTGTCTGCACTATTTTACCACAAATGTTTCTCGCCACACTCCGCTTGGCAAGATATCTATCTACATTGCACCCACTCTAGAAGAATATTTCAATAACTTTGATTATTTTAACCTCAAATAATTTTTTGGCTCGCTCCGCTCGTCGAAATTTTATTCTGCGCCCCCCCTAACGTCAAATCCTGTATCCGCCCCTGATACCTACCAGTACAGAATTAAACATCAGTGTTCAGTCAGAATAAGTTTTAATGCACTATTACAAAAAGTTTGGATGGATACTAAATAATAACTAATAAGATATACATTATATTTCTGATGAGCTTGGATCAACCCCTGATTAATATGCCAGAGCCTTTATTTACTCCAGACTGTAAATAAAACACCATGTGATGAACTTGAAAACAAAAAAATAAGTTTGTTTTCATCTCCACCATGATGGACCACTTCTTGACCTTGATAAAAGTAATACCCAAGGTCATTCGAACCCGTTTCTCATCACTAACATAATGATGAATCATTCAAAAGCTTATATTACATATATATAGACATAGCTTTATTGAAAAACAATTAGGCCTACTAGTACCGGTGCCTGAAAACGACGGGGAACACGTCGAAACGTTGCATAAAATTTTGATCAGGGTTTTTTATTCAATAAAGCTGTGTCTATTATATTGTACTAACGATTGTTAAATGTCAGAAAGATTTTATATTACATACCTGAGTGTGTAAGCCGTCTTGCATTGAACTTTCAACTATCATACCATAACATAACAGGACATGGTCGGCGAATTTGAGACAGCGGTTTCAAATAAACGACCTTTATATTATAGTTCTACAAGAAGTGTTACTGCAACCTTTTTCCTTATAGTGCAAGTTTAGTTCACCAGTAATCTGTTTAATATGTCCCAAACACGTGTGATTCAGTTATTTGAATAAGGTCTTTACTTCCTGTTACCCTACACTTGGCCTCAATATCCCACCCTATAAGTTAAACTTCCTTGTTCACCAGGTCTGTGTTTTTTAATTGTAATTTAAAAAATAACTCGGTCATGATGAAATACATCATTTTAATAGTGTGATAGGCTTATATGTATTATTCATATTGCGTGTATAGTTTATCATTGCATGATTCTGTATTTTTTATACATATCTCATTCTGGTCCACTAAATAAGGCCCCAGATGTAGGCTATTATTAAAAAAAAAGTATCTACATTGGATATGGTTTAATAGTTGGGGATGCGCCAAAGGAATCGCAGAGAAGCTAAGATCGGAGATCAATCAATGAGTTCGACAAATTTCAGGCAAAACAATTAAGAGATTAGCGACCTCCCCTGTAAATTAATTCTATTAGACGATTAAGGACGACAAGTCGACAAGGGCCCCGGAGGATAAATTTGACTCGATTTCCTATTAAGGTTTCGGGTTTCAACGTCTCAAGTTTCTATTCAGGAACACACTAAATAACTCTATTGAGCACTTTTTGTAGGCCTATCTGCCAGCCTCGCCATATCGCCTTTTTCTATCGGGTAGGCTATATTGGTGCGCTATTTGCAGGCGCCAAATTATCTCCTTGTGCTTAAATGAGCCAATGAAAATACATGTAATTCCAATACACAGTATAGCCAATACCATTTGATTCTGGAGAAGAATAAAAACAGTTTTAAATAGGCTACATGGCAATGATAAGCTCGCGTTTAGGCCTACGTGTCTCTGTTGCACTAACCCTGAAACACCTCAAAAAATCACCTTAACATCAATATAGAAAATTCAAAAAAGTCAGGAAGCACCACAACCGCAAGCCCAAACAGATGGTCCTCGCCCAAAAGAAAATAAAATGGGAAATGGCATCAATTTGGTGCATTCTGAAAGATATTTGAGTTGGCAATAGAGACTTCCTACTCTGATTTTCATCTGATCGATTTTGATTCCTCAAAAAATCTTTATTACTACTAAAATTATGGGGACGACCAAGACCCTTTCGTCCCCCCACACCCCTTCTGGTCCATCGAAAGAAAATTATTCCCGCCAAAATTCCATTAAATATCATACAACTTAATATTGCATACTGAGGCTTTAAAGCTTATAAGTCTGCTTTCCCTGAAGAATTAAATTTGATGTGAAGAGTTATCTTTCTTATATGGAGTAATTATTTATGGTATCTTTTTATTTGAATAAAATCTATTTGCAAAACTAACGATTTGTGAATTTCAATTTAGTAATATTTAAGCATAGGATTATGGTTACTTTAAATGATTTTAAATCATTTTAACGGCTTTACAAAGAAAATCTATTGAACGTATAAGTCGAGACTTCAACTGGTCCCTTTACATCCGGGCTGGTCTTAGATCGCCATGTTATAACGCTTTAGTGAATAGACCTACGTTGTAGATAATTTATTGTTTTATATAGGTCTTTTTATTAAAATGGGTCGAAAAAAGAAGAAGCAGATCAAGCCTTGGTGTTGGTATCCTTTCAAAGTGTTTGTTTTGATGAAACAAAACAGCAGAACAACGACTAAAGGCAGCATCAACTTTCTCTTTATTTTCTGTTGACAAAATTTGGTGTTTGTTGAGTGACCTTTGTCTTGTCGAGAATGAGTGACGCGTCTAGAAAATGTTTATTTTTGTTCAAAGTTTTTAATGTTGTTTTCTTGGGTTATTTTACCCATTATATGCTTACTTTGTTCAGACATAAAGAAGCTTTGTGCCTGGCAGTGGCCTTTGTCTGAAGCCAGTCAAAAACTTAGCCTACTTATTAATTACTGATTACTGCGATTCCATCAAAGTTTTTCCACAGATTTTATCAGTCTGCCACCATCAAAGAAAGTCTGCGTATGTTAATTGCAAGAGGAATTAATATATTCAAATGAGTAAATGCAGGGGCCATTTTGACCAAAATAGGGGCCATTGTGACTATTTCATTGACCAAATTTCAATTTTAGGGCTATGTTGACTAAGGACAATTTCGGATAGGGGCCCAATTGACTATAAATTATATGATCAAGAGCTACAAATTACTTTCTATCCTTAACTTTCTATAAGGTATTGTAACAGAGAATTTGATGATGAAAAGATATTAATACAGCATCAAAAGGCTAAACATTTTAAATGTCATGTTTGTCACAAGAAATTATATACTGGTCCCGGTCTTTCTATACATTGCATGCAGGTAAGACTTACAGATACAAAAACCAGCTCAACCATGCAATAATCAAAAAAATGCACTTAATAAAGTAATAATAGCTTATCAGAAATGTTATTCATTGAAAATTTGAGAAAAGATGTTTTTGATCCCCCTTTATTTGGTATTAAACCAGCTGCATTTTATGCAATTCTTCTGAAAAAAATATACTTTCCTTCCAAACTTTTTTTTTTATTCATAATTGAATTCAATTTACTATAAAATATGGCAGATCCAATAAGTTAAAAAGTTGCCCTTGCTTGTGCTTAATGCTAAATAACTGAATATAGTATGTATTGATATTGTCTTTGTTTTGTACAGGTTCATAAAGAGAAAATTGATAAAGTACCCAATTCCTTACCTGGTAGAAATAATTGTGAAATAGAAATATATGGAATGGAAGGTATTCCACCTGAAGATATAAAAGAACATGAAAGATTAAAACATAGCAAGCAAGGTGTGTATTATCTCAAGTATTTATGCTCTCTAGTTCACAAAAGAACAATATTGTCCATTCAATTCTGAACTTATTCATAATGCACTTAGTCAAGGTTGTTCAAAATATTTGTGAATGAACCTACCACTTCAACTATTATGGTACAACTACAACCTATCATGTAAATTATAGTTCACTTGATTTCCTAAATGTGCTTCTCAAATAACCAAACCAACAGCACAAAAACATCCAATTAGGCCAATCCAACTTCTATTTGCTTTAACTTCCAACAAACTACCTAGATTCAGCATCTGCTAGAAGCAAACTTATCTACCAACCTGTTCTGCTATAAGCGATATTGTACAAAAGTCATGATTTTCTTTCATTAATTTCAGGTGGTGCCGGTGTTGGAGGTGCAGACTCTGATGAGGATTCTAACAATGCCCCACCCCAACCAAGACAACCAACGTTTCCTGGTGCTATGCCAGGAGTTCCACCGGGTCCTATGAACTTTGGTCCCCCTGGAATGCCTCCTCCTCCAATGGGTATGGGCCCCATGGGTCCTATGGGACCTATGGGTCCAATGGCACCAATGGGTAGGTAGAAATCTTATTTTCAATCAGGGATTCTTTTCATGATTTAAAGGTTGGTGCTGTCATGATTGTTTATAGTCATAGAGTTTGATCCAAAGATAAAATGTGTTTTCATTGATAAATTGTATTTCATTGCTACAATCATAATATTGTGTGTCCTTACTCTTTGTGTCTATAAGATTTAGAAATTTGCATTCTGATAAAACAGATATTGAATCCAGTCAAATATATATGTTAGATTGGATATGACATAAACTTTTGGATTCATTTGATCATTTATTTTGATGTTATTTTTCAGGTCATATGGGTCCAATGGGGTAAGTCAAACATTTTAATCCTTTTGATCAGGTTGGACAAGACGTTCATTATCTTGATATGCATATGAGAATGTAGACAGTTTAGACTGCATTATAGTTTTAAGAATCAAGATATGCACAATATTTCTGAAAAGTGATTTGGATAATTGAAATTAATTTCATTAAGAAATTGTATACATCACCATATCTCTTAACAATGACAAAGTTGTCAATCCAATATAATTGTATAAATGTGTATTTTGTTTTTCAGTATGCCTCCTAACATGCCTCCAGGAATGCCACCGAATATGGGTCCAATGGGAATGCCCCCAAGACCTCCCTCCCAAGCTGGTCCACCACGGCCCCTATTTCCATCAGCAGTTCAGGTGAGTAAGAAAATTTATAAATTTAATTGCTTAAATGAGAGAAAGACCCATACTGAAAATAACCATTAATTTAAGATGTATTTGTGTGTGCTTTCATTTTAATACCACTTTTTTTATCCTAAAGAAATTGAAATTTATTGTGATAAATTTATAGTAATTATTTTCTTGTGAATATTTCAGTCTCAACCACCAAGATTAATGGGTAACAGTAATATAGGTATGAGTAAACCCACCTTCCCGGCAGCCGCTTCAGTTTCTTCGAGTGCCACCATCACTGGAGCTCCAATGATTAAAAAGCCAGAGTCTAGCTCAGGTTTGACTTCTAAATTAATGCATCCCGATGAGGATATATCATTGGTAAGTATCAATCTTCTGATTTTAATATCGACACGTCGCCATCTGAGGTTAGTCCATGTTCATGCTTTACTATTCATGTGGAGTTATAAATATTTCTGTTATGTGCACTATATTATTAGTATTGTAATATTATTTATCTAAGTATATTGATTTTTTCTAATTAATTTGTGTAGAGAATTAAAATAACATATAGAAATGTCAGGGTTATATCAATATCTGTGATGCTTGAAGCTAGCTTTAGGGTTTAATCACACTACAGGCAGAGCAGGGCGGAGTCGTGAAGCGCAGAACAGCGTATCGCTTTGCTGTGCTCTCCACCGTGCTGATTAGTTCCGCTTGCGATGTAAACACCTGAGTGTTTATACATTCAAAACATCTGTACATTATTTCTGCTCCTAATAGCTCTGCTCCAGACCGTCCTGCTCTGTGGTCTGATCAAACCTTTACAATCTTACTGGCAAACTACAATGATTATTTATTTGCAATGGCTTTTCTGTACAAAAACTTTTCTGCATTACATATCCTAGCACCATTCTATCATGACAGTCAAGTGACTTCAAGTTCCAGATTTAATTATTAGGATTTTGGAGATAAAAAACTTGTCTTGTTGTTAAAGTTGTAAACTGACTGTCGATAGTTGACAAGAATTCCATTCCGAATAATAAAACCCAAAGTGCAATCAATTCTAGACACACTAGCGAAACACAAAAAAAATTGTGGGCAATAGATTGATTATAAACGATGTTCCTTGATGAGGTAAGTTGAAAAAAGCTTTTTATAAAATTTATATTTTTCAAAACAAAACCTGTCTAATTTCAGGAAGAATACAGAGCCTCTTTACCACGCTACAAGAAAACACCTGGTGTTGCCATGACGACTCAACCTCCTATGGTAACTGTTAGCCAAATGCAACCAATGATGTTAGCTCAAGCTGGAATGATGGCAGGTAAGAGTTCGAACTATGTTAACCTATGAACATAAAACACATATATGTAACATTCTGAAGTAATTTAAGATTGTTTTACTTTGCTGTCTCAATTTTCAAAGTGTTTGACTTAGTAGGGACTACTTGTAATCTTTATAGCATTGGGAATTAACCCTTTGAACCCTGACTTTATTTTGGCTAAAAGGTCATATACCCTGAATTCCCAGCAACATTTCTTTAAAGTGTATTACGTTGTATGACGTCGCTTGATAACGGCCGGTTTTGCAGCTTATCTGGTATATATCGCGTAATGATTAAGCTAATATACTGGCACTTAGAGTTGAAAGGGTTAAAGCCGAGGTTGTTTGTGATCAAAAGACAACTAGAAAAAATATTGAATATCTCCTGGTAATGGAGTTCTTTTATAGCTCAACATCTTCAAACAGTGTTCAACTTTGAATTTCAGGTGCAAATCCAAGAATGAGGCCACCAATGTCCCAAGCACCAATGATGGGAGGGTTACCTACTACAATGGCCAATCAGATGTCTATGGCCCAGGGTAATCGTTTTAACATGCCGTTTAACAATGCTATGAGAGGAACGGGCAGAATGATGCAGGGAGGACGTTATTAGTTATTATTGTTGTTAAATTTTCATTCTTAATCAAAGTTTGAGGCCTGGATAAGATTATAAAATTGATAAATTGTGTTAATTGATTATTTGTCAATCTCTGAAATAGTCACGTTTGATTTGAAAAAAGTTGGGTGCTAAACAAAAGGCCATCTTTTAGAGACTTTTAATATAATTGTGCTAAAGTGTAAAATTAAATAGATTTACAATTTCCATGGCCTCTCACTTTTACCATCATTTTATTGTAAATTGACATTTAACATTGTAAATAATTTGCCATTGAAAAAGGTAAGACTTCAGTTATTGTTCAGAGGCCTGTTTCTCAAAAAGTCTTGCTATTAAAAATTCTCGCAAGTGTGGAATTATTCATTGCAAAATGCCAAACTTACGACAAAATGTTTCGTAAGAATTTTTGAGAAACATGGGCCAGGTCTTTATGATCTCCACATATATTCATGGTAAGTTTTAATCATCTTCATTATCAATTTTTCTTATAATTTCTACCCCACATAATTTAATTGTTAAATCAAAAACAATGTAAAAAGTATTGTTGAGCTCATGTCATTTTCAGGTAGAAAGAAATTCTTATTTTGTCTTTAGTTTCATGGCTTATATATTTCGTTGAACAGTGCTCTATAAGATTTAAATTTTATTCACCCATATTCTTTCCGAAGGTCATATTCTTGAAAACTTTCTTGAATTTGGGGTTTTATCATGGCAATTATGTTCAGAATATTTATGTATGAAATATGATAAAATTTTAATTGATGCATAAGTGAAATCTTTTCTCATTGTTAATTTTCATGGAGAAAGCTGATATTCCAATCATCAAGTGAGTCAGTCACAGTGAAATATTATTATTTTGCTGTTGGGCCTTAGCCCCCAACGTTGTTGGCGATATTTTCTTTCAAAATTGAAATTTTCAGGTTCTTTTATTAAGGATTTCAGGCAAGTTGGTCACAGCAGTTCTCTGACTGTTGGGTCAATGACCCCCAATTTCTAAATTGGCGACTCTTCGTTCTAATTCATTATTTGAATGTCACAGCAAAAAGCTGTTGGGTATTTTAGGCCCCCAACCTTAAGTTGGCGACATCTTTTTTGAAAATTGATGATTCAAAAACTGTCACAGCTATTCTTGAGCTGTTGGGTTTCGTTGCCCCTAACTAACACAAGTTGGTGACAGAAAAATTACTTTATTTTGGATGAACTTTCAAAATTACTGAAACAAACTGTCACAGTTGAACTGTTGGGTTTAATACCCCCAACTTTGGTTGGCGACAGTACTTTGGCATTAATTGAAATAGAATCTATTTAATCTGAATTGTAATGTGTCGACTGAAAATTTCTAGGGTAACAGTTGGAGAATGACCTTCTTGGTGGAATGAAGCCTGCAGTTTTCTTTAAACCTGCTGGTAGGTCACCATTTCTCATCATAGTTCAAATTTTCTGCACTTTTTCTGTTATTTTTGTTAGTGAACAAATTTTACTGCTCACTCTTCAGTGCTGACTTCTTGCAGAGTGACATTGAGTTAGATGTAGGTTTATTAGGTTCAGGATCAACAAGAAGTTAAAAAGTGAAATTTAGTTTTAGTTTAGTATGAGAAAGACAGTTTTTAGGGTAGGGGGAGAGGGATTACATATTGTATTTTAATTTTGTCATTGTAAATATTTCATATTGTGGAATCTATGATAATGGCTTATAAAATGATTATTAAAATATTGAAATTTTTTATCTAGTTTTCTTGGTATTCTATTTCATACGAACTTTGTCAGTGGTGCTAAAACCTAACCTTACACAGCAATTGGAAAGATTCATTGTAAAATTGTCCTAACTTCACTAGTTTATTTTGGATGTGCATCAATTTTTTTGCACCATGACCTACCCTAGGAAAACGTTTAGGTCGTATTTGCAACTACATTTGCAAACGATCAAGGTCATCTAGGAACAAAACAATGATGGCCGTACTTTCTTTATGGTTACATATGCTGCCATGTTGTATCTACCGTTCTTGTACTTCACTCCCAGGAACAACTTTTCTGAGGTTCTTGCCATTAGAAACCTTGTTCTTTCGTTCTATACAATCTCAAGTTCTCAAGAACATAGTTACAAATACGACCAATATGACTGAAACTTTCCAACTCTCACTCTTCGATGCTGTTTTTTGAGCACATTGTCCCGTACATTTTGACAATGTCTTTTGAGAAAAGCTGGATTGGAGCTACATTTCATCTTGTATTGTTTATCAGAAGTAGTTTCTAAAACAAGGTTGTCAATATTGACATCCAGTTGTCACCAATGATTTCCTTTTGCAGGATAATTGCTATAGCCTTCATTAGATGATATATTTGAACAATCAATATACATAGAAAACATTTTATTAACAAAAAAATTTCAAAATAGATTTACATAAAACTCTAAACAACTAATAAATACTGGTGGAATTTATGGGCTGAAATCGGACTATTTTATTATGAGCTGAGTACTACTTGTTCATGTGAGCTGAAAAATCTTGATATTTACAGAGACACCGGTCCTAGATTTTTTAACTGTTATTTACAATAAGTTGATACATATATGACAATGGGTGGATACTTTATTGGCAGCTTTTAATTCTCTGTTATCATTTTCAACATTTTTAATGCTGTATGACCATTATCAGCTGGTACCTGAAAAAATTCAAATGCAAAAATGGATATACATAGGAAAGTAAAAACTTAAAATCATTGGCCAATATTCAAAAACTTTGGTTGCAGAAAGGGGAATTTGTCCACAAATTGATATATTATTAAATAAAAGAGTCCTACTTCCAATTCAGTAAGAATAATTGCCACTAGTTTCAAAATCACTGTTAAAAGCAATGTATGTTTCGGTCTGTAATCTATATTACAACTCAAAGTAAACCCTTACCATATGACCAGCAGCTAATATCCAATAAAACTCAAAATTTTTAGCTTTCTTGACAAAACCTGCTGTTTCTTTAGTAACAGGATTATAAATAGGTACTCTAGCTGCTCTCTTGTATTCCTCATCAATGGATAAAGTATGAACCCAATTTTCTGTTCCTGTAACATCATTTAATGCAACATTTAACTACTACAACTATTTTGAAATTAAACAAAGGGAGCTACGTCTCACTTTTCTGCTTATATAGATTGGTAATGCCCATGCAGCGAAAGGAAAAGAAAGGGTAAAGAAAAATATATTTCCATCTCTTCTTTGTTTTCTATTTGTAAGGATTTATTATTTGATGTCCCCTGGTTTGACCTAGATAGAACAACAATATGAGTTCAGATATCTTAATATGTAAGAAATAATGCAACAATCCTACCTGGCGTATCTACAATAAGATCTAACTGTCCACTATATACAACAACTTTTAAATCACTATTCTCAATTAACTTGTTTACTGAAATAATCATAATATATTGATATAGTTAATAATATCCCAAAAATAATTACATTACACATGATATCTTACAGGTCCATTCTCAATTTATTGGCTTTAACCTTTTGCACCCAAAATAAAATGTATTTTTCAGCTTCTCAGACACTTGTGCTACAAGACATGTCACATGAATGACAGTTGTACCAATTTTGAGAAATCATCCAATAGTGCTAGCATGCTGTGTTTTTTCAATTTGTGTCGTCGTATATGATAATATGATTGATATATTTTACAAAAAACTTACCAATGCTTACAACTGGTTTCATAAAATCTACACTTTGTTTCTCAAACACCATACCAGATTGTCCTAAAACAGAAAATAAAAAATATGTTCTTTCTTTGCAATATGATGTATTTCTTTCTCTAATTGTTGTATACATCATTAAAAAAAATTTCTATCTTGTAAATGTAAACATCATTAGATAATACCATAATAATACCATACCATAAACATGGCTCACTCTTTCAAACTACTCTGTTACAACTATGTAGATGTCCTGATTAGAATATTTTAGTGATACTTGTATCAGAATTAAAAGTATCAGACATTTAGAGTGTTTAAAATTGTCTTACCTCCCCATGTGACTTTATCAGGAATTATTCCCAACATTTCTCTGATTGGACCATTCATTAATTGTGCTAAAGATTGTGCTTGGTAAATTCCAACATGTCGGCGCCATAATTTTTCTAAACAAAAGAATGGAACTATTAATAATATACATGTAGATCTTAGTATACAATTAAAGGGATATATGTTCACTACACTAACCATTCGACCAAAAAAACTTTTAGTCTCAGAATCTGAAATTTTTTAGCTTATCTACTCCTTAATAATGACCCAAACTCTCCCTTGAAATTTAAGTCTTCAAATTCCCATGTATTCATAATTATAGGTTAGAGTGGTTGAAAGCAACAAGTTACTATTCAACAGAAGGCACTGGCGCAGGGTTGAAGTAGTGTTCACAAAAAATGTTATGGTTATTATGTTAAACAGTTAATTCAGAGTGTGACTATCACTCTCTTAAAAATATATAAGATTATCATAAAAATATATATTATCTGTAAGGTAATTCCTAAGTACTAGCACTGAAACTAAAAATCAATGATTAATAAATGAATGAAATGACAAAAACAAAGCGCTAAAAGGTTTGAAAATAAACTGTCGAATGGTTGAAAAATGTACTGAAATAAATGGCAATGATTAGACAATAATGAAAGTAATATCAATGATTAATCCTGGTTGATGGGATCTAGTCTACCGTGAACAAGGATATCATTCAGATTTTTATTTTTCGAGTAAGCTATAACCAATTTTTTATAAAATATAGTTGGGAATTTATTCTGTAGTTCGGTATATTGTCTCTTAACAATCCGAGAAACTTGGCATGAAGTACTGTTGAACTGCGCGACAAATGGTATAATTTGAGAATCAAATTGGATATTTAGTCCAGATGGAGCAACGGTTTGTAGTTGGTTGATCCAGAAGCTCTCCCTGTATAGTCTTGATGATTTGGGGTTGATTTCTTCTTCTAAGATCACTTGCTCAATTGGTGTCACCTTTAAATCACTAAGAGTGTGGTTGGTTGAATTGAAATGATTACCAATGGGTTTATCAAGGTTGTGGGTAACATCGAATCGATGACCATTTATTCGTTCTCTTAAAGAATTTTTAGTCTCTCCAACATATTGCATAGGGCATTTTTCACATGATATCAAATAGATAATGTTGGTGCTTACGCAAGAAAGTTGACCGTTTATAGAAAATTGTTTGCCACTAATTTTGTTAGAGAAAATATTGGTTGTTGAAATATGTTTGCAGGTTTTACATCTTGTAGAACCGCACGGCTTAGATCCGAAAGATTGATTATGTATCGTAACGTCAAGAGACTTTCTTTCCTCAATTTCGGAAACTGTTTTACTTTTTATGCTGCGAAGATATCGTTTAGAATATCCCCGCTCTCGCAATTTTTGAAAAACTAACTGACATGCATTATTAAAATCAATGGTCCTTTTACAAATCCTGTGAAAGCGCAGAATTTGTGACTTAATTATTCCCGAAAAGGTATGTTTAGGGTGAAATGAGCTTTTTAACAAAAGTTGGTGGGTATCTGTTGGTTTGAAATATACTTTGATATCTGCCTTGCTAGTTTCATTAAAATCCGGTCCTTTAAAAACTGTGGTATCGAGAAAATCCAAGCATTTTAAAGTAAAAAATATGACTTGTCGTTTTGTAAGACTATGCCTTATATAGAAAATATATACAGAAAATGAAAGAGTACCGGTTTAATTGAAGGGATTGTGCAATTTTTGTGCAATTCCAGTAAATCTGAAGGCTATTTATATTAATTCAAGGCTTAAATCGATCCTCGAAAATACTGAACATTCCCCTTTAAGTCTCAATTGAAGTAGCTTGACATTGATAACAATCATCACATTAAATCCTCAGTTCAGTTGAAGCCCAAGCGTTTGAAGATTACATAGCGGGAAACAAAATATTTCAGGCTTGTAATTTTTATCATTCATATATAATTATGATTAGTAGCATGACAATTGTTTCTTCAACCAACTCAAACAGGACTTATCTTAAATTGCATCTTTATACAATTTGTACCCAATAGAAATTTGTAGTAGCAAATTCATAAATGCCAATGTAACAACATATGACTTTAGTTCTCAGGGTTAATTATTAGAAAATTCCTAAAAATGAAGGACTAATAATACAACCCAGTAATCTGTTATCTTTCTTACCTAATTTTCCTAAATTCTGTGGTATTTTAGCATTAAGTTCTGAGCCTCCCCATTGTTGAATGTTATAAAAGTTGACCCCATTGGTGACTTGTTCTACAATATTTTCTGTAGCTGACCATTCTTGTGTAGCATTATAATATTCTCCCTTGTTTAGTAGCTCTCCAGTCTTCATGGCTGCTTCACTTATCTTGGTAAACCCATTTAAATCTACCAAAGACTGAAATAACAGAAACAGAATATAGTGATAAATACTCCTTGCCATATATTCTCAAAAAGATCTTAGCTCTAAGAAGTCTTAGAATCAGTTTCAGAAGATATGACCTAGGGCATCTTAGTATTAGAAAAAAGGAAAAGATCTTAAGAATGAGATCCTGGTGAGTTCCAAGGCCCAGATAATCCATCTATCAACAATAGGAATAACTTTAGATTCTGGAAGCACTTGTAGAGATGTAAGTTAAATTTCATTCAGAATTTTCTGACATCCATCATTTGATTATAATCGTACATGAAGAAATAGCATCACTTACATTGACATGTAGATAAGGAGCCCATGTTAAAACAGAGTCGATGGGAGAAATCCATGAATCTCCCATGGCAAAACCTTTAAAATTACACTTTATTTTACCAGCCTGTATATTCTGAAAACAAAACAAAGTACATTTATTCAGAAAGTTTTAAGAATGATCAATCTATTGTTTTATGCATTCAACTTCAGTAGTATAACTTCAAAATCACACTTTTACTGAAGGCTTTAATTTCTGTTTTCTAACTCTTAATTATATCCATATTTTAAAATGTTTCAATATGAGATGAAAATTTAGGAATAAACAAACTGTAAATTTCACTTACTGAATATAGGACATCACTGAAGGCTGCAGTCATTTTACCACCATAAGATTCGGAAAATATATAGAATGGTACCGTCTACAATGATAAAAGCATATTTAAATTTATAACTTATTTCCTATATTGCTCTTAAAAAGAGCCACAAATAAATCTCTAGCAAGAGTTCAAAGGTCAGTTAACATGCACTCATTTACACAGAGTATTATCATGGCACTCTCAGGTGCATAAAAAAGAACATGATATTTACAATTCTTACTGGTAAATTTTAAATCAAAGAAAAAAAAATTATTCAGCCCTGATATCAATATTCAATACAGACTAAATATTACCGGTACCTCAAATTCTGGAAGTTTCTTTAAAACAGCAGTAAAAAGAGTGAGTAAATCTTGAGCTATCATATCAACATCTGTAGTATATGCTTCATCATCATCAACATAACTATAGCCTGTTCCTACTGGATTATCTACAAACAACAGACTGGCTTCAGATAACTGAAATAAATACCATAAATTAGATTTTTAGAACATCTACAAAAATTTAAAATAACAAAAAATATGAATCAAGATATTTTTTAATATAATCATAATTCAACATACAATATAGTGCTCACACGAATGGTGATTTTTACCATTCGACTATTCGACAGTATCATTCGATTTGCATTCGAATATTCGACGATATTTTGCATTAAAAAATCGCATTGAAAAAAACGGCTATTTACAACTGAAATTTGTCGTATTGGCAGCTGCTATATGGACTTATAACTGTAAACAACTCGATAGGGATAATAAATGACGTTTTTAAAGAGATTATTAACATTTTTGTAGCATCTGAGCCATAATTGTCAATGAATAATCCATTAAATTTTTCAATTAAAATCCTATCGTAGTAATGAAACAAAATAAACAGAAAAAAGATCATCGATCTGATTGGACAATAAAGATAGCTATTTATAACAGCAAATCAATTAACAGTATTTTTCTACTTTCGTTTTGACATGCTGGAGGAGACGGTCAAAGGTCAAAAATGTGTTCAGAATCCGTGTGCAAATCATAACATCCGGCGGTGCCATTTAACATGATTCTACACAATATACCCGGCGGATCTATGTTTCAAATTCTTTCGATGATATCAAAGCATGTTTACATTTTATAATCATCTTTTATAACATTAACAAGTGGTTGCCTAGCAATATACGCCCACTTACACTACATAAATTGTCAATATATCAAGGAATGTTCCTATCTTAATTTTTGTTGGATGGTGTTCAGATTTGAATTCATCCAATATCTTGTTAATATAAAGCATCTAATTTCATAACTAATAAAACTCCGTAAATATTAGTTGAATCGATCCGGAATACAAACTTGTCCAAGATTTTATGGATATTATCCTACACACAAAAGTTTATTAAATTCCTACCACAACTGTGGTCTCTATCATGTTCACAAGTCATTTTTAACACATTTTAAGTGTAAAACTCCGTTAATATTCGTTGAATCGATCCGGAATTCGAACTTGTCCAAGATCTTATGGATATAATCCTACACACAAAATTTTATTCAAATCAAACCAAAACTGTGGTCTCTATTGCGTTCACAAGCCATTTTTAACACATTTTGGGTGTTAAACTCCGTGAATTTTTGTCGAATCGAACCCAAATTCGAACTTGTCCGAGATCTTATGAATATAATCCTACATGCAAAATTTTATTCAAATCCAACCAAAACTGTGGTCTCTATCGCGTTCACAAGCCATTTTTAACATATTTTGGGTGTAAAACTCCATGAATTTTTGTCGAATCGAACCCAAATTCGAACTTGTCCGAGATCTTTTGAATATAATCCTACACATAAAATTGAATTCAAATTCAAGCAAAACTGTGATCTCTATTGCAGTCACAAGCCATTTTTAACACATTTTGGGTGTAAAACTCCATGAATTTTTGTCGAATCGAACGAAATTCGAACTTGTCCGAGATCTTATGAATATAATCCTACATACAAAATTTTATTCAAATCCAACCAAAACTGTGGTCTCTATCGCGTTCACAAGCCATTTTTAACATATTTTGGGTGTAAAACTCCGTGAATTTTAGTCGAATCAAACCCAAATTCGAACTTGTTCGAGATCTTATGAATATAATCCTACATACAAAATTTCATTCAAATCCAACCAAAACTGTGGTCTCTATCGCGTTCACAAGCCATTTTTAACATATTTTGGGTGTAAAACTCCGTGAATTTTAGTCGAATCAAACCCAAATTCGAACTTGTCCGAGATCTTATGAATATAATCCTACATACAAAATTTCATTCAAATCCAACCAAAACTGTGGTCTCTATTGCGTTCACAAGCCAATTGTGGACAGACGGACGGACGGACGGACGGACCGATGGACGGATGGACGGACGGACGAACGGACGGACAGGGGCGACGGCAATATACGACCACATTTCAATGTGGGCGTATAAAAAACTGATTATCTACTGTTTTTATATATGGTATTACGAAATGATATTTAGGCCTATGAAATTCGGGGACAAACAATCTGGTCCGATTTGTCTTGTGTCAACACCGTTCAATTTGAGCTATCGGCTTTCTGTCGGGATTTTTTATTGATAATAGTTCAAATCAGCAACTTTGAAGTTGAATTTTTAAACGGAAAATTGTAGTTTGCAAAGATCTTGCAAGTTGTTTGGTTCATGTTTAGTATTGTTTACAACAGAATTTCCAAACTTCTCTGGTTCTCTGTTCTTGTTTTTGCATTAGCCGCCATTTTAGTTTGACACGGGAGCATTTGGTAGCGCAATGTTATAACTTTAAACAAATTCATCAAGTTAGTTATTGGATATGCGAATAATCGAATGGTAAAATCTGATTCGAATATTCGCCAAAATGGATTCGAATTTTGATATTCGACTATTCGTGTGAGCACTAATACAATAAAACCCAGGTATGATGTACCATAAAATAGTGGTATTTCTTGTACCGGTACTCATCATTCTGTTGATGATACAGAAACAGATATTTTATCAAATCAATCTTTAACAATAAATGATTTTTTAAAAGATGCTTACCCAAGTAGTATTCCTTTTATCTAGCGTTACATTGAGGGGACCAATTTCACCAAAATTACCAAAGCCTGTACCAGAACCGCCTGGGCCTCCCTGAAAATAGCAGAAATGGAAGTTTTATACTACCGTATATTCATAGAACATTTAGGTCAAAAATGTGTGTATGGTATTATATTTGTCAGTATAATTTTCTGGAAGTAACTGCACAACCAGCAAGCTTGATGAAAATATTTGTCAATTTTGATAATTAAACCTCATTGTGAGGTAGTACTCCTTCAAAAGGATTGTGCAAAAAACACTAAAAGATTAGAAGGAAGGTCTTATTTCTTTTCATACTCTATGATTTGATTAAACACAGTAATTGTAATAAAACATGAATCGACCAGAAACGTTTCCTGGTTGTTTTCCAGGTCGGTTCATGTTTTAGTAAGTATGATTATTACCTGTAACCACATAACATAAGGTGAATTCTGATAACCTTTAGATGATGTGGTATAGTAATGCCAGTAGAACATGTGAGCTGATGGTCGGACTGTCACATAGTCCCATACTTGTTTACTTTCACTTTTATATTCTAACACCTTGCCTATAATCATATCAAATATTAAATAGTGATTAAATAATACATTTACTGAAATCAATATCGTAGATCTACGTGCACACATGCATAAATATGCACATTTTTAATAATGATAATATAAAGAAGCACAAAATGTATGGATATATTATTTCTGACATTTATTAACTCAAAGGATCATCAACATTTCACATGCTCATACACATGCATCAAGAGGAAATGTCCTCTTGATAATGTTGCCTGTATGAGCATGTGAAACATTGAGTTAATAAATGTCAGGAATAAATAGTATATCCATATATTTTGTGCTTCTTTACCTATGCCTATTTCTATATGTTTTACAAACAGATAATATTACTCAGTAATATTTCCTCTCGATACTGCTACCTATATGAGCATGTGAAACATTGAGTTAATAATTGTCAGAAATAGTATAGGCCTATCCATATATTTTGTGCTTCTTCTTCTTCTTTTCAATTGCTTTGACTTCATCTTATTTCTGCTTAAAATTTCAAAGGGTAAAAAGACAAAATGTTAAATACTTACACTGTGCTAAAGTAAGAGATAAAAGTAAGCAAACCAGGCTTATCTTGACAATCATTTTGTAATACTGTTTGCACACCTACTTAAAAGTGTTGTCAACTAGAACACAAGTAGGCTACCCGGTAGTTATTTTTTTTTTATCATAAACTTAAATCACAAGTAGAAATTCACAACCCATGACAGTCATGTGATCAAAATAGGTCAGCTGATTTCACTCATAGACTACATTAACCAGTAAGGAATAGTCTTGATTATCAAGTGTTTTAAATATAGTTGTCTCCCTTCAATCAATCAATTAAAAATCCAACAACTGAAAAAAAGATACAGAATATATACCGTTTAATTTTATAATCAAATAAAATTTCTGATAAAGACATTGATCTTAAATTTTAAAAAAATTACAGAATAAGACAAAAGTTAAGATTCAAAATAGAAGGAAGACATGAAAAAAATAATGAAAATTGGTTTAGACTTAGATTAGTTAATATTATTAACTTTTTATTTTTCTAACATTACTGTTTATATAACCGTGCTTAATAAAAGAATGACATAAAAAAAAAAATTCAAAGATTCAAATGTCTAGTTTTAGTCAGACTATACCCAAAAATTCTTGAGAAAAAGGATATTTATCTGATTTGAAGAAAGCACTAAATTTATGCAATAAAATTATCAAATGGTACTAACCAACTGAGGGAGAATTTTCTCTAAATGTTCAATTAAAACCTCATCAGACAAATCTTTCTGAAAATAAAATAATCAAAGGATATATCTAACAATTTATCAACTTCACTGAACAAAGTTTGTTCATTATGAATTGTATCTAACTAAAAACAACTACTTACTTTAGCTTGAATAGCAGCTCTTGATGCCGTCTCTGAAACAAACACAATACACTGATTTATCTATTAAATAATATTTACAGAATTTGCATTCATGAAATTACAGACAATACAGGCTTTTTGGAGGAAGCATAGCTTTGAAAATAGACATCCCCTGATGCAATTTTAACACAGATTTAACTACCATACCATTCATAACAATTAAATTCAAGGATATTCTCTATCAGATATTTTAACTGTAAACTCAACTTTAAAGTGAATTTGGTTAATATCATATTTGATAATGGTAATAATCTTTTTTCTGGAATTGCAGAAACCTCATACATAGGAAGAAAAAAAACCCCAGTGCAAATGAGAGCTAATACAAAAGTTCTTTTATGATATCAGATGATAGGTATAAGAAATCACTGAAAGTTCTCACCCTTTACAAATATTCGCATAACTTCTGTTATTAATTTTAAAGCATCTGCATTCACTACAATAAATCAAAAAGAATGCCATGATATCATAGGATCGGAAATGAAATGAGTTTATGTGCTAACTTTCTGCATCTGTTTTGGTCAATGAATTATAGTGTGCAATGAGTGAAATTTAGGCCAGACTGTGACATTCCTCATCTCACTTAGAATTCCAATTGTTGAGGGATTTTTAACGCCACCTGATACCTTTACTAGTCATAAAAAGATATATTTTAAAAATCAATTGGTAATCCAATTAATAATACAATTATGATTCATTGATATAAGTCAACTTTGACATAAGTTATGAACTTTCAGCCTGGGATGAATAGAATGGTGAATGACAAGTACCCTAGTAATATTTTGGGGGTTCTGAATATTGAATGCATTTGAAAGCACGACTCAACAAGATGGCTGTCTGGTATAGAATGATTTATTATAGAAAAAGACATGCGCAGAGGTTGCCAAGTGATACATGCACGTGCATTTTTATACTAGCTGATAATTAATAGAGACTGATAGGAAGGCGTAGTATCCGATAAATAATAAGGTTGACACAAGTATGAAAATACTACATAACCCAGGTACCCTCAGTGGACCAACCCTAGGGCAGATACTTTAGTATCCATGCAGGCTACACAAAACAACTAAATTACAGATTCATTGCTCATTAATTAGGATATGTACATAATTATCTGTAATGAACTACATTGTACTTTAGACAATAGTAATCTACATTAATTCCAAGTGCTAAAGTATATAAGAATGGGCTAGTTAATGAAATATTTCAGATATCTACCGTTATAAGTGCCGGGCTATTAATTATGTTACAATATTACCTGTATAGAATAATCCAAAGAAGTTTGTTAATGGGCTTACTTATCAATGTTAAAAGCCAAATTGTACAAAAAGTCACAAGAAATAGAATTGTTGAAATATGGCATTATTGATAAAGAATGATAATTTTAAAAGATAATAGCAGTTTACATTAGCCTATCTTGTATCAAAAAACTTACATTTTGTTTTATCATCTTTAAAATGTTGCTGTAGAAGATTCTGAACTGTTTTCTGAAAAATACAAATACAATATTTGATATTTTCAAAGATTAGAATTATATATGGAGGGTTTTTAAATTTTGGGGTCAGAAATACAGAAATCTTTTCGGTTACATTCAAGAATTACTGCAAACACCTTGATATGAAATTAACATCAGGGAATCTGTCAATCAAGAATAGGCTACACTGAACATCTGACGACTTGATTTATGTGGATTAGGCATCATTTTGTTTGATGTTCTGAAGAACAAATAAAACAAACAATGTTTATGTTATATCTATTTAATGCCGGTTTTGAATCAAAAGTGGTCAACTTCTAAGGCAAAGAAATCAGCTTAGTACAAATATTAAGGGACTGTGTCAATACTGTCATTAAAATCAGTGACAGAATAGGAAGTGCAAATCTTAAAGCAGCCAATTCATAGGCGTACGGGGTGTTAGTTGAGCGGGGGGGCAAAACCAATTTGCCCGACAACTAATGCTAATTTGCCCGACAACGAAATATAAATGCCCGACAAGTCGACCCCCACCCAACCCCTAATTCCAAAAACTTCTCGCCATGTGCCTGATCACATCATTTCCGAACGATTTTATTTTTTTAAATTTCTTTCATGAAACTGCAACTGCCCCCCCTGCCCTCTGCCCCCCCGGCTCGTACGCCTATGAGCCAATTCAATAAGGCATCTAAATTCAATAATTAAAAAAAGACAGCAACCTCACCCATTAAATAAATGAACTCAACTATGGAACTTTATCATAACGCTAAAAATGCATATCTGGAATAGATCAAATTTAAAAGAGGGTGCATGACAACAAAGAAGTAGGCCCATATAGTAAGTTGCATGGTGGTATTGTGAAAATATAACACATCATAAGCAAACATTTATCGAAAAGGGACTGAATAACTACAGAACTTAGAAAATTGAGCACTAGGCTATTAAGTCTTAATGAAATCATATAAAAGTCGGGCACCTGCTTAAAACTCCCGCTTCCTACGACGTCCGCCATGGTAGAAACCTTCTTCAGAAAGATATTTTCGTAAATCTTACAAATCATTTATTGGCAACTCCAAATTCCTAAGATTTATTTTATATTAATAAAATTGTGTGTTTCTAATTCCATCTTATTAATTAATTTCCATTACTGCATTAGCCTAGTTCATAAATTTATACGAAAATATAAGCGAATTCCTTTTAACGAATTATGCTATTAGTTATTTTTTTTTTTCTTTATTCAATGCAAAACTTTCACATATTTTTAATTTCAATCAATCAGAAACAATATGGCTTAACTAATCCTTCAAATCCAATTAAATTTCAATGGTGATTAATTAATAGTGAGCTCTAAAGAATGGGCTGCAATTAATAAACAAGACTTGATTATCAAGTAAAGAATTGAAAGTATTTAATTATATGTGACAATCGAGACTACCTGTCATGTTTGATCACCTGATGGAGATTAGGATTGTAGTAGGTCTACACGAGTAAAAACTTGAATTTTCTCTGTGTATATATATCTTATCAAGCAATCGATTTGTTCATATTTATTGCTAACGTGTGCTTCCAAGTGTGCAGATCGATTCTATAGTCTAAAAGAAAATGTCGGCAGAAAAGAAACGAAAACAAGTTCGGGTATGGATGGATGGTTGGTAAGTAAAGTTGACTTATTTTTATAATATTAATATGATGTAAAAAATTGTTGTATTTGAAAATTATCTGACAACATACAGCATGGATTAGTAGATCAAGTTAAAGGCCACTTTGATTTAATTTTTTTATGCTGTCATTAAGTGCAAAGAACTATAAATTGTCCATCATACTAAATAACACCCATAACATAATTAAATCATTTATCACTATCATCAGCATTCATTGACGTTGTAAACTGCAGTAGTGCAGAAATTTTTTTCATAAAGATTTTGTTAAATGTAATGATGGCTAAGGTACTGGAAAAAAGCCATTCTCAGAGTGAATTCAAAGGTTTTCATGTACTGTACAAATATTGTATGAAACCCTTCTGGCCTTCTTCATATTAATTTTTGCTGATGTTAATTATACACTGTAATTTGTAAATAATTCAATTTCAAGGGTTAAATCTGTCATTTTGTCAAGTTTCTTGCCGATAGATTTTGTAATTCTTGTAAGCCTGAAAGAGGTTATGAAAAACGATGTATGAGAAATTAAGAAAGATATCTGTGATATAAAACTTGTTTTTGATGGTTGGTCATTGAGCACGATTAATCCAAATTTAATGTGTATCTATTCATCTCTAATTTAACTTTATGTATCTTTTCAACCAAAACAGACACCACCCATATTATTTTCATATAGATGAACAATATACGACTAGATAAATTTCATCTTATATTTATTTCTTCCTTTTAGTTTAAGAGCTTACAAACATAACTATTTCAATAGATAGATTTTGCTTCTGACTAAGCCATAGTGAGTTATATTCTCTCTCTCAAAAAGTCTTTATATTCTTTCTATGGGTATAAGAAAGAAATATTACATAGCGGTACTATAGGCCTACTAATTCATGTTGTTGGTTCATGCAAAATTAAGACTGACCAAAAATAAAGTGTAGATTTTGATTTATTGGTATAACAGTATATGTAATTTTTTTAAACATTTGTTAAGGCCACAATAAATAAATTGATAGATTATCATCCAAATTTTCACAACAATTTTCTCAAGGTAATCTAATAAGCTCAACAGAAGGCAACCATTTGAACATATTTGTATATTTAAAGAAAATGAAGAGTTTTTCTTTACTATAATAATATATTAAGCGTATATCGTAAACGAGCCTTCCGTAAATGGAGCGTATGAAATAAAATGAAATATTTGAGTCCGAACTACAATAAAAATTTTCAAATCGACACTCAAAGGGATGGGTCGGGAGGGGATGATAATCTATTTTTTTTTTTATTGTGGCCTAAAGGTGGTAAATGGGATATTACTCTGTAAGATATCAAGATTTAGACAATAGTTATAATGGTGACTCTTAGATTATTAAAAATAATAATCTACAGCACTCTATTTAAAAAATTTATCATTTGATACAATTGGATATCAATACACACCCACACTGGCCTTAAATATCAATATAAATATGAAGTATTAGACTATAACAGCTTTATATATTGAAAAATCATTTACTGCTGTTTCCATTATGATTATGAAAACCATTCATCACAATTTTCATTTTTTTTTCGTTAAATGTCTCAGAAAAGTTTTATGTCAAATTATATGTTGTAATGCAGGGCATATTGTAACATGTTAGTTGCATTCATGTTTCATTCATGCAAAATTACTTGCTGTACTAATAGATCACATCAAAATTTATTATCTGGCACAGTTGACTGAAATAAAAGTAATTCGGTGATATAGATTAGTACGGTACATCAAGTTAGTTTGTGAGTTCTTGATATACAATCTGTAGGGAGTTCTAAAAATTGCTCTATATATATTTTTCAATATTGATATCGTACGTTATATGACATCATTGCCTTGACATGGATTGACATACACTGAATTGATAAGTTATCCCAATCAAGATTTTCAACTGGCCTGACCAGTTAATACCAGTAATGACTAATGAGTAAAAAGTGATAATTTTTAAACTTTTTGTAAGATAGTTTATCTAATTTACTACATATATTATGAACAATGCAATAAGAATATCAAGAGGAGCCTTGAATAGCCCATCATATCACAAATACAGGTTTTGACATGGTCTTATAAGGAAGTATGAGTATACAAGTACCGGGTATACAAATTGCCTAAATTATACAGTATACTGGATGTAATATGTTATAAATATATTGATTGATTTATTATTATATATGACGGTATATCACTAAATTATTCAGTTCTACATAGCTTATCACATTTCATTAATTATAATCTGCATGTAACCAGCAGTGCATTTGATAAAATATTTATGTAATATAAAACTGTATAGAATAACGGAAAGACAGATATTACTAATAATACCATTTAAATACCCAATATTTTACCAGAAAGAAGGATAAATATTCCTTTTTCTTAATACACAAAAATGTATCATTTTTTAATCTAATCACACTAAAATGATTGAGAGAAATTTTCTATACTTTCCTCCAAAAATGCTAAGGTTATGTCACAGGTGTGAAATATTGATAATAGATATGTAAATTGTTACAGTAAGCTACTGATTTTGACAGATACTTGTTATAAAGAGTAGTTTGATAGCCTTGATAATACAAGGGTCGTTATGAATGATTTCAGAGTTTATTATAACCTGTTAATTAGATAAGATAATTATCTGTAAGGATAATAACTTGTTGATTACAATGAGCTAGTGACCTTTGTTACAAAGGTGTGATAACATACTTTTGATTACCTACAAACATAGTAATATAGTATAATGTTCTTAGATTTGATTTTAAACATGATATTACACAACAAAATTAATCATTATTATTTGAAATGATAATTGAAATGTATGCTCTCTTCTTGTGACCTTGGCCAGTGCTTCTATAGGAGAGTATCTTCTATAACACCCATTTAAATTAAAAATTTTAGTATAATGAAAAGGCTGATTCTAACTTTAAATGGCAAATCTTATAAATATATAAATCTTGGATACTACTCCAAGCACACCTTCATGATTTGCTGTGTAGCTAATGAAACAACCAAACTTTAGCCCTCTTGTATCACTATTTTTATTCACCCACATCTCTTTTTGTGGATATATTTTGACATTTCATTTTTGAAGATTTTGTGCAAGATAAGTTAGATTTTGTGTAGATTAGCATTATTAATTGTGTTCTATTTTGTTTGTTTCAGTTTTGATATGGTACATTTTGGTCATGCCAATGCCATTCGTCAGGTATGTAGACAGTTCACTTCATTTGATAAGTATGCTCAATGTAGTGAGGTTCATCTAAAAACAACCTTACATTTCTTGAACAGATTTGTTAATGTTTGTTGTGAACTTCCAGGGCTTTGGATTACATTCTAGTTATAGCGGTCAACGCTGTGCCCAAATAACCAGCGTCCATATAAGATGTGCCAAAATTTATAAAAAAAAGACGCAAGCGCCTTGTTTCTTAAGAACTGCAGAGTAACAGATGCCAACAATTTTGAAGGCCTGATCATATCGGAACTCTACATCCATAAATGAAATCATATAGCCCCAAGAGAGTTCTTAAATTATTGAAAAGGGTTATGTTGGCTTCACACTCTGGTAATAAAGGGTAAATTAAAGCCCTGAACTTCATTATGTTTTTTGTGGAGTAAATATTTTTGTGTAATTTTCAGGGAAAGGAGATGGGAGATTATTTAGCTGTTGGAGTTCATTCAGACAGTAAGTTTTTATTTTAATTGACATAAATTATCTGTCGTCACATGTTTCAGGAAGTATATAATCTGTTATCTATAGATTTAATTGGATATTTTGATTTCAAACAGTGAAGAGAAACTCATACTCATAAACGCTCAGTCACTCACATATTGTTTCCTCAATTCTTTCATAATGTATGTCAAAATGAGAATTTGTTAAACATTTTGTCTGACATAAGAATTCAGCAGAAAATAGATTGAATGTTGTTGGCAAAACCAAGTAAACTTTCGTGAAAATATTCTTTAGATTCATATATATGTACATGAAAGTTAAAGTATGTACTTCAATGATAATACTTAATTTAGACATTTTCTTATTCTTTAGGTGAAGTAGCGAAACATAAAGGACCACCTGTTTATAATGAACAAGAACGATATAGAATGGTACGAGCTATTAAATGGGTTGATGAAGTGATTGAAGATGCCCCTTACGTTACAACGCTAGAAACAATGGATAAATATAACATCGATTTCTGTGTACATGGAGGTAGGTGAATTTATTTATTTCTTGTAACAGAAAGAAAGAAGAATATATTTTACAAGGTTGACAATTTAGATTACAAGAATCCTGTCTACCGGTTGTTCTTTGAGCAAACCTCTTAGCATTGATTCTTACCAGATTATCTATACCCATTATTTACAGCGTGGCTGACTAGAATAATAAGTCTGTAACACATCAGTGTCATAATTTCAAACTCCAATAATGGAATACTTTCTTTTCATTCTGTATTTTCAAAATAGCTAAAATCTGATGATGTATTATTGTAGATGATATAACAACAACAGCTGATGGTCAAGATACTTATCATTTAGTTAAAACTGCTAATAGATACAAGTAAGTAACATATACAAGTCACAAGAAGATCCTTGTTTATTCATGTCTCAAGATTATGCATAATGGGCATATATCGATTTTCTCTTAGTTCTATTAGTATGCAAACACAATGACATATGTTTCCAGTTTTTGAAATGTTAAAAGTATTCATGCTGTGAAAATTGTTTCTTTTTATAAAATACCTGATTTTTAATGGTAACGCTTTGTTTTGTAGGGAATGTAAAAGAACACAAGGAGTTTCTACTACAGATCTTGTAGGCAGGTATGTAACCTGTAATTTGCCTCAATAACTATGATCAGTCACATAGACAAGGCATGCCAAGTCCAAGAGCAGATGCTTCAAAGCGCAGGACGCACACTTGTATTTAAAAGGGTATAAAAGTTATATCATTGTTATTCTGATTTTTATAATTGCTTCTCAATGTATGGTTTGATAGTTGAAAGTTTAAATGATCTTCACTAGTTCAAAAGATTTTCTGATTTTCCCTTTCAGAATGTTGTTAGTAACTAAAACCCATCATCAGAAAGAAGGTGCAGAGCTTGATAAATCTCACATTGGTGCTATTGGAAAGGTAAGTTGACTCTCTTGGTTAATTTATTCATGGGCAATAAGTTATTTTATTGATTATAAAGCTTTGGAAGTTTAAATTGTTCGTCTTGTGGCATATATATATATATAATATAGTGTAGAACATAAGGGTAATGTAGTATTGTAACAAGACAATGCAGTGTTGTAGTTAGTATTGTAGTATGCTAGGCATTGTTGTTTCCAATCTATTCAGCTAGACCTAGTTGTTTTCTTTCAGTGATTCTAAGTTAAAATTGCATTTTTTTCAGAATGATGTAGAATCTCTAATGAAAAATATGTCTATGAAAATTGTAATTATATTAGTTTCTAACCCATGGCGCTACTGATCACCATACCTCAAAACTCAGCTCCAATTTTGAACAAAAACTTATCCAATAGCTTTAAAGAAATGCACAGTCTCATCCTATAGTTTTTCAACTAAAAGGTCTTGATAATTTTTGCCTTTGTAATTCAATTGATTATTGGTCAAATATTCTAATTCAATTCAATTCAATGTACCTCTTAATCCACAAGGGTTTTTTTTTAATAAAAAATCTACATGTAATCAGAAGATGATGTCCTCTTTTCATTTATAAATGAATAGACTAAGACTTGGTGTTTCCAAATTACACATTTTTTCCTGTCACTCCAACCATGAATTTTACCACTTCAAGAGTATTTGCTCAATGTTTTAGTATCAGTTGTAAATTTGTGTAAATTGTAAATGTTAATAATTTTTAGACAAATATACTGTGAAATGGAAGCTAATTGACTAAGTGCATAAACAAATTGTAATTTTGGCTGGATTAGCTGTTCATCTAGAGATAAAATATTTCTATTTTTTTAGGACACTGCAAACAAAATCAAGACATTTACCGAAGTAATTTTCTAAACTCTGCTGTATTTTATTTCTTGTCTTTTAAAACTGAATATTGTAGTGAAAACTAAAATATGTGTTAACTTCAAGATTATCTCAGAAATTACAGTGCATTCTCTTGCCGTGCAAAAGATTTAGATTTAATGTTTGAAGTTTTTGTACGAATTTATCATATGAAGCAATTTCTGTTGAAATTCTCAAAAACTGACTTATTGATTTCTAAAGGAAAATCTGCCAACCAATATCAAATTGAGCGTTCCAATGAAAACAGCTTGATTCGGTTTCAAAGGTTTTATAAAGGTATTTAACCTGGTAATGTTCCAAAATCCACTATTTTCTTTTTACACAAAAATGACTCTTTTCATATCTTAAAAGATATTGCCCTGTAATTTCTGTAGAATTTTGGACTTGTATTAAAATCTAAATGTAGTCATATTTTCACAACTTATTTCACTTATTGTCTTATTTCATTTGTAAAATCATGTTTCATTCTAAAATATCAATAAAAACCAAGCTCTTTGCCATTATATATTCCTATCAATACTAAAAAATAATGATATTAACTCAATTTAAAGTGAATATATCACCTTTCAAAATGAAAATACTAGAGTTTTTCCAAGACTAAATATTTTACTGAAACAAATACCTTGGTGTAAATATATATACGGTAACTGAATAGAAATTTACATGAGAGTTATAATTATCTTGAAAAACCATTCCATAAAACACATATTTCTACCAAAGATATTTGATACATGTATGTAAAATCTGTAAAGACAAAATGATATCTATGGAGAACTAGGAAATAACTATATGTTATAAAACAGCACAAACCCGATTTTAACCTGAAGCACATTGTTAATTTCATTTCACCTACATTACATTTCACTAAATGTTTTCATAATGTCGCAATTACTAATCTGATTTGATAATTATCTTTTTTAAAAATTGAAATACAGTTTTCTTTTTTTTGAGTGTAAGGCTGCAACGTTTAGTACATTAAACGAAACGGTACCGTTTAAACGTTTGGAAATTTTCAATAGACTTCTTGTTGAACTGATTGCCTTTGCACTATTTATTCACGTCAATCGGTATCAAAGTCGGCAATACTAAAAGCCGTGCGAAATGCAAAAGTAAAATATATCATTTTTATAAAGTTATATTGTATGACAGAGGGGACAAAGTAAGCTGTAACTACAAGAATTTTGACTCGGCTGCCATTTTATTGAATGTCACGTGATATGGCTTAAAAGTGAAAGTAGCCATGTGCCATCACTGAGCAATGTCGTAAAAATAAGTTGACTGGAAGAACGATCTATGTATAGAACAGTTATTAGCCAACTGCAACATTGAATCTCCTACTTTCATTTTCAAGATACAGGTATTTCAAGATGGCAAATTGGCTACTCGGATCAATGCCGATGATTTTGGCCCTTTGTCTCATAGAGACATGGTCGACTTGCTCACGTTTTACATAAATCGGCAGGAATATCAAACTAAAACTATCGATGGAAGTTATTTTCGTTTAATCGATTGATCATTTTCTAAACGTTTAGTGGTACTGGCCTAAACGTTTTCGTTTACACGTTTAAATGTTGCAGCCTTATTTGAGTGACACATTGTATTAAACTAAATTTTTTTTTTTTATCGCACACTTAAATATTGATACTTCTTATTTCAATATTCAGAATTTTTTTGGGGGTGTGGTTATGCTTTAATCAAGTATTTTTATTAATTGTACAAGATGTGTTGTGTAAAAAAAAAATAATATGGACTTTAAAAAAGCAAAAAAAAAAATGTCATCATGACAGCATGTTTGACTGGGAATTCCATGAATTAAAGCCTAAGATGTCTCTGGATAGAAAAGCACTTATGATCCCTTAACCAGTGTTTCAGAGAGTTGAACAGTTCTGAATCTAACCACCATATACCAGGTATCATCAGATCTCTTAATAAAATCATTCATCACAGCCTAATCTGCCATCATAAAATATTCTCCTATTGAATTCTTAGCTATTTTCCACCTAAATAAACTAATCTGACACATAAACCTTAGAATAAATTATTGAGTTATATCTTCAATCAAACAAATTCTAACTAAAACTGTTTTTATCAATGTATCACCAGAACAGTTATACTAATAATGAAACTCAATGACGTTTATTTAACCAATATTTATGAATCATTTTGAAAAGAAAGTTTAATGCATCTGTTTGTTCTGTTATCAAAGTTTAAGTTAAATTGCATGTAAGCATATACTTAGTTATTGTTATATAATTTTGTCAATAGTTTGTAAATTTGTTATTTGTTTGTTATCTTGTTATTTCATGTATACTGATATTGTTATTCTCTGTTTCAGGACAGTACTTCTAAAAGTCCTTGGACCGGCTGTTCCCAGTTTTTGCCAACCTCTCGTAAAATTATTCAGTTTTCAGAAGGAAAAGAACCAAAACCTGGAGATAAAATTGTTTATGTTGCTGGAGCTTTTGATCTATTTCATATCCTTTTGAAACATAGTTTCTTAGGTCTTATTTTGACCTACATATAGCATGGCCATGAAATGGAAAGTTTTCTTCAGTTATAACATTACTTTGGATCACGTGGACTATTTGACTGATGGATTTAAGTAACAATGCTAATTCTTATGTCTCTGGCTCTTATTTAATTGTTAGTTATTAGCTATTTATTGATATGATTTTCTCCTATTGTATGAGAACTATTTATAATTACATTTCCTTAACTTTAAATACATCTGGGTCATTTAGATTTCCTAGAAAAAGCTGCTAAAGAAGGTGATTTTGTTATTGTTGGTTTACATACTGATCCTGTAAGTATCATTTAAAGTGGCACAGGCTTCATTTTCGTGGGTCCATTTTTCCAAGTCTCAGAAACGGGGACTTTTTTAGCTCAGCAATTTAGTACTGGTTATCACAGCTCACCATTGAAATTTAAGTCTTCAAATCCATGTGCATCCATAATTATTAGCATTTGAAAGTTATAATGCCCTACTACACATTAGCGATACTATATAGAAAAAGTCATCTATAGAAATAGAAGGAGAAATGTCTAATTTAAGATATATTTGAAGGAAATAAGCAATTTTCGTACATTTCTAGTGCCTCTGAAGGCATAGGCGTACGAGCTGGGGGTGCAGGGGGGGCAATTGCCCCCCCAGTAATTTTCATGAAGGAAATTTAAATAAATAAAATCGTTCGGAAATGATGTAATCAGGCAGATGGCGAGAAGTTTTTTAAATTAGGGGTAGGGTGGGGGTCAACTTGTCGGGCATATATATTTCGTTGTCGGGCAAATTAGCATTAGTTGTCGGGCAAATCGGTTTTGCCCCCCCGCTCAACTAACGCCCCGTACGCCTATGTCTGAAGGATACTTAAGTATATTCAAGACCCAAATCAACCAATAAAAATGAAGACTGGTCCCCTTTAATATGTCAAATATTACCACAGATCACTTGATTTTTTTTGTGATTTCAATTTACTGAAGGGATCTTTACAGCTGGGTCAAATTCACTTTTATGAATGATATGATGCCTATTTTTAAACCTGTTTGTGTTTGTAGATAGAGATGTAAACTTGAGAAATGAAAAATAACTTTCAAATATCTATTTCAGATTGTAAATCGATACAAGGGAAGTAACTATCCTATAATGAATCTACATGAACGTGTATTAAGTGTGTTAGCGTGTAGATACGTATCTGAAGTTGTGATAGGAGCACCTTACTCTGTGACACCAGACTTAATGGACTATTTTAAGGTACAAATATATTACTATTGAATTTTCTAAATATTGATTTTGGAATTGTCATTGAAGAATGAATCAACATGAAATCAATGTTGTGTGCTACAAAGAACTATGATTGGTTGAACAGTCCACAGTAATATTAAACAATCAGAATTTAAGCATTGAATTAGACATCAGAAAACTTTATAAACCATATATCTTGCTCAATAGATACAATTCTTTTCGTAATTTAATTTCCAGCACTACTTCAAACATTTAAAGGAAACTTTTTATATGTTATATTTACCCACAGTATTTTTTTATTAATATAACAGGTAGATGTTGTATGTCATGGTGAAACACCTATTATGCCTGATGTAGATGGTTCAGATCCTTACGCAGTAAGTTTTTATTTTGTTAATTCAAGTAATATATTTATATTTATAGCAGAAACATGTGATATGTTATTCTGGATGAATTCTTTATTTATCAGGGGCCTTATTCTCGAAAACTTAACTTAAGATGATTTTAATGTTCTAGTTATCACTAAAATCGATTTTAGATTATGTTGTATGATCCAATCAAATTGCTGTTTTCCTTAAAATCTTGATTTTACCTAAGTTAAGTGTTCAAGAATAAGGCCCCAGATTCTATGTAACAATGTCATGCAGACATTCAGATGTTGATTCACACGCCTTAATAATATTTCATGCTCATCATTATTTTAAAGCATTGTATGATATAATATTAATATTTTATTTGTAGGAACCTAAAAGACGTGGTAAATTTAAGACAGTAGATAGTAGTAATGAATTGACAACTAAAATGATTATTGATAGAATTATTAAAAATAGGTATGTTATTTTACTTTTAATTTCTATGTAGAAAAACTTGAAAACAGTGAACCAACCTACAAAAAATATCCCTAGTGTTTCTAGAAGGAGAAGAGAGTAAAACTTAAGGGTCACACATTTGACTGCCTGAGTAGGGAAGGTTTTTTACCCCAGAAGTTTGTCTGATGACAGCTGATAAACAAGATTCTTGAGATGCTGTATTATCATTATAAAAGCAGGATAATAAGGTATAATTTTGTTGTCATCCATTTATAACAAAATTCACTTTTTACAGGTTGGAATATGAAGCTAGAAATAAGAAAAAGGAGGCCAAGGAATTAAAAATCATGGAACATTTGAAAAAATCAGAAGAAAAGTCAGTTTAAGGATGTTGTTGAGTTCATGTTTTAAAATGTAGATATGTGTTTCAATTCTTCAACTTTTAATGAAAGCTTTTAACCATTAATATTATTTTGTATGAACACTCTCAAAAATGATATGTCAAGTTGACAAACTAAGTCAGATTGGCATTTATGTGTTCTGAAATTGTGAGCTCACATTGTCTTAATCCATAGTCATAATTATAGTGTATAATGTAATTTTTCTAATTTGAATTTGGACTAGAAGAGTTCTTGACAATTTTAAGGAGAGATTATATTCAATGTGTTCATCATCATTTTCGTTCCATAGTCGTTGAGAAACTAGATTTACTTATGATAAAAAAGGACAAGCTTTATGCATGATAGTGGATTATTTTCTAAATCTCAGGTTTTTATTTTGTTAAAGAATGTAATGCTTACAGCTAATTGTGTTATTTGTTATAAGGTAAGAGTTTGTATATTACCAAAACCACATTATACGTTTATGTTTTGTTTATTTGTATAGGTTTAGTCAACATCATCTGTATTATCATAATATACATGATTTGTTTTATTATATAAAACAACAATTAATATTTATTATTTATACCCAAATTTTTAAAATAATAAATTATTTCATGCTCAAATTTTATTGATATTTTTTGGCCCACCTGTGAGACAGTATTAGTTAGAACATGGCCATATATTGCTTTCTTTGCTAGCCTTTCTTCAATTGGTATATAGATTTTCATTTTCATAAACAATAAAATATTGCTATCTAGTTGGGAACTCACATAGTCATAATTGGTCATATACACTTGTATAAATCTTGTCGAAACACAGAAACTTGCTGCTTGTAAAGTAGATTTTTTATCCAAGAAACAAACTGGTATGATTGTCCAAACATCTTGTATACTTGCTTATTCACTAATTCACAAAGCATTTCTGGAAAAAGGTTTTTTCACAGTCTATATATATCAACTTTTGTGTATAAAATTTAGAAATTGACAATCATATCCTTTCAGAGATCCACACAGCCCCTTTACATCCAACTTTTATAACTTGTGTTAGTGCTTGATAGAATGGGGCCTGAAACATAACATATATATCTGTATTATTGCATATCAAACAAATAACAAAAGACATGAAAGGAGTTTCCCCTATTTTCAGGGGCATTAAGGACATTTACAGCTACAATTGCACAATCTTCTACCTTTGCAACATCAGAAATTTTTAGTAAAATTCACCAAGATATGAAATTTGGTTCACAATGAACTATATCAGTAGTGAAAGGCAGCATATTAATAGCATAGATCGACAACTACGTCACTGGTGTATATCACCTGATACGCAATAGAAGAAATGTAGTACAAACAAAACAAAACTCCTTCCATATATTCACGATCTGAATATCTACTGTCACTATTGCATGTTCCATAACAGCAATGTCGTGTAGCGACATGGAATATTCGTTTTTCAGAATGCTTGTCTCCTTCCTTGCAGTTCCTAGCATTGTTTGTACTACATTTGAAATCGAGTCTGAGAGCTAATTATAGATAGACTGTCCTATTTTTAGTAACTTCTTTGTTTCTCGATCCTTGCTATATAAAAGGCAAGCAAATTATGCCAAAGATTACATCTCAAACTAATATATGATCAAATATAGTGCTACAAAAAACTAAGAAACAACACCAACCTTTTCAGCATCATGTTCCAGACCAGTATCATGATGATGTAATTCTTCATCTCGAAATTTTTTAATAGTTTTCAGAAGATCTGCATGTTTCTCTGGATCATCATCTACCAACTCACGAATCTGACTGAAATAAACATAATTTCAGTTGAATTTTTGGACAATACTGAAGTCCGGTCACATCAATAAAATTGCAAGAGCAACACTTCTAATGCTTTAAACATAAACTAAACCTCAGTTTAAATTCCTTGTTGTCTTAAATGATGTTTTTGTAGCTTAGTATTCAGAGTATTGATTGAGCAATTAATAAAAATTATTAAAAAATAACTTGTAGGCTGATCTTATTCCATAATTGTTAATAGATTTGTTTCCCTTTAATACTTCTACCTACAGCTTTCTTTATCTGACTCTAGAAGGCGATATATTAATCATGATATATGACTTGATTATATACTACCTGTTGTAATGATCACCTATAACAGATTCGACAGCTACTGTACAGGCCATAGCCCCTTCTTTACCTAATAATGCTGTACTGGCTCCTAAAATACAGAGTACACATACTCTTATTATATTAAATTACATGATGAATCAGATGAATAATCAATCTTATTACAATACAACTCTTGATTTGGCTGTATAGGTACATGCTGTCATCTATTCATTGATTTCAAAGCACAGCTCGATTCATTATACATCTTCAGATAAGACTATGTCATACCTGTTTTCAGGATAAGACTTCATATGTTACTAGAGCACCAAAATGCCCAACAGTGTAAAAAAAATGCTTATTGTAGATATTCTCAAATATGTCTAGCAATGAATATTTTTCTTCAAACAAGAGATATATAGATTGACAAGGATGGTATCAATGTAAATCTAGGTAGTCAGGACCAAGACCTAAAGCTGAGGATAGATTGATCGAATGCAGTGCTGACACAAGACATATGCATGAAAAGAAAGAAAAATCTATATTTTACAAGATCCTTTCTTCCAGCTGGTCCTTGGTCAAACCTCTTGGCATTGATCTTTCCCGGATTATCTGTACCCATTATTATGTAATAATAACTGAGTATTGGCTGTGAACCATTTGACATCAGATCTGTCCTCAGCTTAAGAATGATATCTGGATATTACCTAAAACGAAACCAGCAACATTCCAAATAGGTAACAGTACTGTTGGTCTTGCTCTTTCTTTTACCATTAACTTTTCAAATGTTTCTAAATGATGTTTTTCTTCTTCCCACATTTCCTGAAATAGTGATCAGAGTGAACAACTAATTATAGACGGCACAGAAAATTTCATTATCAACAGTAAAATTCCAGACAAGATTTGACCATCAGAATAAATGAGTCATGTAAGAATGGGGACCAGATATAACTGAATTAAGATTGAAAGACATTTATAAAAGCAATATATATGTTCAATACGGTACCAATGAGTTAATGTACTCAAATCACGAATCTATTATAGTATTATGCAGTAGCCTACTAACTTGAATGACTGGACCAACTGATGTTTTCCCTAAAACTGCTAACTGTCCAGCGTAAATTCTGTCTGCCCCAAGTTCTCCAGCATGATCCACTCTAATGATTCTGTCTAACATGGCCTTTGTTTTCTTCTCTTTGATAGGATTTCTTTTTACTCCTGTGGTATAACATCTACATGCCAGGCTACAAAAACTGGGCTGTGCTGGTAATCTTAACATTTTGATACTAGGTCTACATATAACATAAACTGGAAAATTAAAGGAATAATAAGGGAATACTTTGAAAATAGGGCTTAAAGTGAAAATAAATTCATATTAAGTCAGATTATCGGATGATTATTTAATCATTTTGGCCTCGCTAATCAAAATGGCCTCCACCATCCAAGTCAAATGGTGCAAATTTTAGTCATAATGCCATTAATGGCCCGAAAATCATATTTGATATGTACACTGGTTCAGTCAGGTTGACATTGACAATCTCAATAATGGCAATGGTTGATTTTGAACAGCCAGGTTTTATGTTACAGGTTACACAGACAACATCATAAAAAAAAACCCATTAGGTTTCAAAACCTCTCATAAGACTAAAGGTTTTCTAGACAAAAATCATGTACCTGCTCTTCCAAAAACACTCCTTTAAAACAGCAACTTTCTACTAAGCTGTTAAATTGACATCGAATTATATAACGAAAATGTAGTCTACTTTCACTTTTTCTCTTATGCAATGGGCGCTGACATATTGACGTCCCGCACAAAATAATTTATGCAGAAAACATGTCAAAATGAATTCTTTAACTAAAGTAGAACCTTATGTGAAATATATGTGTACATCTGAATCTAGTTAAAAAATTTCCGATGAAATTTTTTTTTTATTATCAATGAATCAAAGTACTATTTTTAATAAGATTTATTATTAGCCAATGGAATTCCAGTAATTTAAGACACGCCCACACAAATAAATCCCAGTCAAAACAAGAAAGAAGACAGATAACACATGATACAACTGTCAAATGAATGGACAAGAAACGTGACAAAAAGAAGGTACGATGCTTGCAGGGATTGACAACGATTTTAATTTCACATTGAATAGAAGTTGCTGAGAACCTTGGGTGAGTTTTTAAAACTGTAATTTCTTGATGATGTAAATATAAATTTCGAATTCCTCCACTGACTGGCTGGCAGTCAGCTGAGTGGAGTCATATTGAATGAAATTCTAGCTTGTTAAACATCATTGATTCAGGTTCTCTTACTCTAGATATTAAACTGACATTGTTTATAAGAGTTCCATTGATTTTTGTAATTTCAGAATAATTTTAGAACAGGTAGTTTTATTACTATTAGAAGTCAGACAGATGGTTGAAACAACCAATTCTTTATAATATGTTAATCTTATTCTGCAATTCCATGTCTTGAATATAAAAGCCAGAGTAGGCCTATTGTTCTGACAGTGAACAAAAGAGTTTCTTTGATTATTGGTCTTGTAAGAAATGCCAAACGATTGTTTAGCTGTAATGGGATGACATATCAGGCCTTTAGATTATATGCTAGTTACAATGTTAAATGCACAAATTAACAGCACGCCCAAAGTAGAGAAAATAAGATGTTGCATCATGCTACTTAAGAACTGCAAAGTAAGATGTCAACATCTTCGTATGCATGTCTTAACATGAAAACAGTTCTACTTCCAAAAATGAAATTGCATGACACCCAGTCGAGAGTTCTAAATTGATATAAATGCTTACTTTCTCCGTGAATACAGGGTGCCCAAATTAATGTAATCTAAAGCCCTGACATTTTTTAAGGTACTAATTTACATTCTGGATGCTGATATAAGCTTACTTACATTTTATTATCGGTTATTCCTTTTATTGAATCATTGAATGATAGTTTTACCAGTTGGTACACTATATCACAATTCTTACTTTGGCTGTGTTATTTCATTGATTTTTCATTTATAGCTATTAAATATTTTGATATGGAACCGGGTAGCCGTAAGGCCAATGGGGTGCAAAACTTTAATGTAACTGTTATCTTAAAGTTCGACTGACAGTAGCACACACAATCTGTAATCCATCTGATTAGGCTTGCACACGTTTGACATTTTGAAAAGAGTACCGTACTGTTACATTGTCATTAGTCTACAATTACATTCTCTGAATGAATACCTTAAAGGGGAATGATCAGCATTTTCAAGGATCGATTTGGGCCTTGAATTTATGTAAATAGCTTTCAGATTTATTGTAACTGCCCAAAAATCGCACAATCCCTTCAATTATACCCGTTACTTAAAAATTATCTTTCATTTTCTGTATATGTGTTTTCTATATAAGTCATATTTTTTACTTTCAAACGCTGATATTTATGGATACATGGGGATTTGAAGGATTAAATTTTGAGAGAGAGTTTGGAACATTATTGCATATTAGATTAACTCAAAAATTCCAGGTTCTGAAACTAAAATTTTTTTGGTCAAACGGATAGTGAACATATCCCTTTAATTGAAAAGAAAAATTAGTTGCCATTTCGTTTTAATATTTGTACCAGAATTGTATGACATGTGAAAATGTCAACATGACATTTGTTCTGGTTGTATTGACATGTAATATTCTACACTGTAATTGACACATTGTCAAAGAATGTTCTGATATTGACTTTTAGCATGGTGATTGTAAACCTTTCAAGTGGTGGAATGTAACAAGATTTATGGTATAGCCATAATGCTAGGATTAGATCAGTAGAGTATCTCTAGGTCATTAGGTAGAGGGGTTGGGGGAGAGGATGCTGAGTAAAGTCCACACAATTGCTGAAGTGGGCTTTCAGGAGAATTTCCCCTTTGTTAGAAAAGAAAAAAATTTCAGCAGGATTCGAACTTGGGGCCCTGAAGCCTCAAAATTGGTGCGCAAACTGTTAACCACTCTGCCACTGCATCTTTTAAAATGATATGAAATAAGTGGAGGTCAAAACTACACTCGCTTAGATCTATAAGCTCAATCAACCTTTATTGAGTGTATTTTGTCCATCATCCCAAATAACTCTATAAATATGGCCTGGTTTATCTGACACCCATTACTTGACAAATGTCCAGAAGAAAAGAATTGATCAGAAAGCTTCAAACTATAACAGGTCCTTCAAGGTAATTACTATGCTCAATATTTTCTTTGATAACGCTTCTTGCATGTGTAAGAAAGTTGAGTTTATTAATTTCAGACATTGTAGACCCATATCTTGTGCTTCAGTATTGCTAAGTGTTATAGAAGATGCTCTCCTATAGAAGCACTGGCCAGGGTACAAGAAGAGAACATACACTTTTTGTTATCACTTCAGTGTTCAACTATTGTAAGGTCATCAGATTTTCTCTTGTTTCAATGATAGTCCATGAATATTGTTATCTTTTTACTATACTAATAGTCAGTAGTGGTAATTGGCTCTGGTATTTTTTATCCTTCCCACAAAAAGTGCTCATTATTTTATCTATTTCCTCATTTTTCATACTAAATTGTTTCTGTACATTCAAATGATGACATTGTCTTTCAAAGCTATCAACAATTATTCAGAATTAGAATTGAGATGACAGTCAATACAAGTTTCTAGCTGTGCCAAGTGGTATTTAAGTGTTTTACAATTGTCTTGATCAAGTTGGCAGATGTGCCTGATATCTGAATCTATTTTCATCAACCCATCTAATCTACCAATCTATATGACCATTGTGTAGTTAATTGGTTTGTAGGATTATCCCTCTATTTTATTGAATTTCTCTACATTACTAAGTAGCTTTATTCCTAATACAGCCACATCGTTTAATCCTGGATTTCAACAAGATTTCTCTGTGGTGAATGTAACAAGGTTTTGTCCTGTTTTATTGATTTTTAAACCTCAGCTTGACAGTTGAACGATCTAAAAACTTTATATTCAGACACTTTGTAGCTTGTCAATGGTTTTTGATTCAAAATCACATTTTTTTCCCTTGATATATAGAATTGTTTTGAAGACAAATTTTAATTATTAGAAAAGGTTTTTTTTGTCTGATTTACAAGCTAAATTTGGATTGTAATAATTATAGAAAAATGTTTTTCTCTCTTTTTGTTGAATTAGTTGCTTAGGTTATTGACCTTGCTGAATATCTTACAAGGTCATGAAGACAAGGAATTTATTAATGTGTATGCCATGACTAATTAGTTATGCCTGTTTTCTGCTTCAGTTGAGGTTCTCAATTCTTGATGTTATATAGGATAATTGGGAATGAGTGGGGGATTAAACTGCTAATTGAAATTGTTCTAAAGTAAAAAAAGATCCGCTTTAAAACTTTTGCATATTTAGTCAGATAGAATGTATTTCTTGTAATGTTGTGTAATGCACGTTTTGAAATGAACCCCTACAGAAGTGATGAAATTTTTTCAGTATTTTTTGCAAAATTTGATCTGTGAATCAACCAACTTATTGCTAGGCTAGTCTTCCACCTAAAAGCACCTGCACATGGAGAGATTTTTGCTCATGTCAAAAGAGCATCATCATTGCCGTTTGCTATTTGCTCACTCCGCTATAACTACCATACACGATGTGCTATTTTATCAGCCAAAGTAAGGTCAGTCATATCAAATCACCAATCAAAATGGATTTTAGCTTTATTGACAGTACAGGTGTGCCATTTGCCACACCCGACCAGAAAATATAAAAAAAGTTAGATAATTTCTACATGACCACATGTGACAAAATGCAAAAGGTGTGCAATTAGTCATATGCAATTAATGGTGCAATATTTGCTTTCTGAATGCAGGTACCTTTACCAGTCATAGAAATCTGAAAAAAAAAAAAATTCCTGGGAATAAAGTTGCAATTATTTCATCTTGAAGATAAAACAAAAACTTTGTTCTGATGCAAGTTCACAGCTTTTTCTTATGCATGTAGAAACAGTTATACTACCAAGTTAAGGCAGAAATATACTGTGATATTTTAACTCAATATATCACAGCTTATATAAAATGTATTGATATTGCATAAACATATGAAACTTGAAAGGAATGAATTTACAATACATTACTAAAGCCTCTGAAGCTATTTTTATTTCTAATCTGCTTCATTATATTATAAATCAGAATGAAAATTCCTGCAAATTGAATCAATAAAATTCTATGCAACTCTGGATCTATTTTAGGAACAATTCATTGAAAGAATATTATTTATAGAAATTTCACAGTTAATGCCAGACAGTTTATTAATGAAATTTATCAATTTTTTTATAAGAATCTTTTTACTGCCTTATACAGAAATCATTAAGACATGATTTGGGATTTTCCAACCAAACCTGTTTCTATTGTTAAGCCGAAGCCAGACATAGATGTCAGATCAAAGCAAAATACATTGTAATGTGTTCAAGATTTTGGTATCCACACACGATGGATGAGAAACATATGTTGCTTTGTCACATGAATTTTGTCTTGCATAACTAAAGAGATATTTATGTTTCTTATTCCACCTGAGATAATGTGCATTGATTTAGGGATAGAAATTGTGTTCATTACATGCACAATGAATTCGAACAAGTTTATGATGCAATTTTCTGCTTACAAGTCTGTCCTTTTGCTATGATATTTTCCAAAAAATTTTAAGTTGGAGCTCAAATCAATTGTTATTAGTAGCCTATGAGTGTGAAAAGTTGACTAACTCTGTGAACAGGAGAGAAATCAGTAACGTATATTTGAACATGAGAGATGATATTTGAATTGATCGTAAGGTTGGCTAGCATGATTGATAATCTAGAGAAATGATTGATGTTTCAAACCGACTTTCCATTCATAATTGTTTTCAGATATTCAAAGTCACGCAATGGAAGTCTGAAGTTGACCTAGTTATTCCAGTTTCAATGTACCAGTACTTTGTCTGAGAATATTTACTGGTTTAAGACTAATGATCAGTCTGAGGAAATTTGATAAATTGAATTGCATTTCTCTTGATTTTCATGGATTTTTACAGCATGCTACACACTGATTTTAACTTTGATTTTATAACTGAACCTATAAGCTTATCAGTTGATTGCTTTTATTGTTGTGATCATTATATTTTGACTATTAAAGTGATGCAGTGACAACTCTTTAACTAGACAGGTCATGCAACACCTTGTGGCTCTCTGCAACTGATTTTCTCAAAACAGTATGTTAATAAATGTCAACGTATTTTATATTAATTGTTGATATTTATGACAAGAATGTTATCGATAGATTTAGAGAAATCACGAAAAGGACAAAATTTATAGGTAATTGGATATTAGTAATATGATTATATAGATGGTTAATTGAACGAATCTAATATTTCATTAGTCTAATTATGGCAGTTAATTAACGTACACATTAATATGTATATTGAAAATGACAGTCTAGATGAACAGCTTTATATGATATGGGGAGAGGGAGGGGTGTATGAGTTGGGTTTGATCCTGAAAAAACTGCATGAATTGACTACAGCTGCAGGTGGAAACACATGTCAACTGGATTATGTTATGACTCTTTGACTGTTCAAGATGTAACAAAGTTTCTGCGTGGGTGTCCATTTTCCAGGCTTTCATGCTTCTCACGTTCACAAAGAAGGATGACTTTATTCCATGGAGAAATATGACATTCTGTTCATTTGAAATTCTGCAGGGTACATTAAAAAAATGTGTTTTTTTTTTTAAAAATTGAGAAAATATAAGAATTTTGACAGCTTTTGAGGGTCTGACATGGATTAATTGACTTTAATGTAAGGAAAGTAGATTTGGATTACTGATAAATGACTATAGATAATCTGTCTATAAAGGTGAGGTTAAACCACCGTCATTATGACACAATGTAGTACCAGATGGTTAAAGATTAGAGATTATAGGTTATTGGTTTATTATTCGGTCAGTCTGACATTCCTCTCATATTATTATAATAAACTATTCAGTCAATTATATTAGACTAGTCTACATTAATATCAATATAACTTACTTACTTTTAACTTAAAATCGGTCAGCTCTTTCTAGACAAGCCTACTGGTACTTAAAGTATAATGGACAATGGTTCAATGTTTCAGCTTAATTTCTAACTCAGTTAAATGTTTTTCGACCATGGTTCCATATTTTAGCGTATTTTTCTCATTAAGATCTTTTGATAATGATATTTCTATGTTTAAGCCTTATTTTAAGATTATTGTAGACAACCTATCTTTGTGTTTGATGATGTTCTTTTATGATTAAAAGACCTTACACAAAATGTCTTTGCTGGCAATTGTCTGTACAATTGCTGTTTTGATGTTATTGCCTGGTGATGGCATATTTCAATTTCAATAGTGATAGTCTGCTTTAATGGTGATTGTCTGTTCATTCTGCCTGTTTTAATGGTGATTGCCTGTTCATTCTGCCTGTTTTAATGGTGATTGCCTGTTCATTCTGCCTGTTTTAATGGTGATTGCCTGTTCTTTCTGCCTGTTTCAATGGTGATTGCCTGTTCATTCTGCCTGTTTCAATGGTGATTGCCTGTTCATTCTGCCTGTTTTAATGGTGATTACCTGTTCATTCTGCCTGTTACAATGGTGATTCAATGATAGATACATGGGGATTAGAAGGCTTAAATTTCAAGGGAGAGTTGGGAACATTATTACAATTAGATAAGTTTAAAAAAAAATGCGGGTTCTGAGACTATTTTTAGTGGACATATCCCTTTTATAAATACCAGATATTACGTTGCAATGTAAACTGTGACAAAGTATTTGTAAATTGTCAGTTTGTATTGTTGATTCTAGATTACTGTAAAATGTTGAGTATTTATTTGATAGGGTAACATCAAAGGGAGATAAATGTAAAATTTGATTTGGAGAGGATGATGGCCCTCTATTGTTCTGGGATCAGTAAAGTTCAAGGAGATTTCCGAACAAATAGGGGATTAATTTACATTATCATTTAAAATCTTGCGTTGAAGTTTCAGATACCTCAGTGACATTACACCATGTAGGGGCTGTTGTTTGATTACTTGACAATCAACCTTGTTTGATTGGACTGGAAAGTGTCTGAAAGCGAATTTGATAAAAGAAACACTCTCTTTTTAAAAAAATGACCCGTTCAGTTGATCAGATCAAGCTCTGTAAAAATCATAGTTTTTTTCAGATTTTGTTAATACTGACCAATAATAATAAATTTTTTAAAAAGAGATTTAATGTTTTTGAACTTTGTAAAGATTTAAACAAGGTCTTGTACTTATACGGAAGTTTTTTTAGTTAATTATTTACTTTGAAGATTATTATGTTCAGTTGTCCAGAGTTTACTTTTTTTTTACAAAATGTACAATTTGTTTTTTGTTATTAAATCAGATTTAAAGTAGGGTCAGTGCGAGGTGAAATTTGTATATCAGATTTGTCAATGTTTACATGGTTCAAACAGCCCAACATGATTACATTCAATTAGTTGTAGGGACTTTCTACCACATCAGTTAAAGGGACATATCTGAATATTTACTTCTCCAGTTGATAGATCTAAATTCGTAATTATCATAGCTCTTTTCATGATTAAAGGCTGATGCTTTCTTGATAAACATACAGTACAGTGGATGTTTTGACAGTCTTCACGTTAACAGGTAATTTTCCAAGTTTTCTTCCACTCTCATTAGCCCAAGAAGTGCAGAAATATATGGTAAAATTTGTATTTGAAAATGTTAATTACAGTGAGGAACATCCAGATTTCTTGAGTATTTTTCTGTTTGATTGTACGGGAGTCAAACATTTTATTTTCAATTTTCACTACTGTGTTAAGATGATATATGCAATAGTTTTTATTTCAATTGCTGAGTTGGCAAATGTCAATGCTAGACATTTTGGATATGTCTAAGGACTTGAGTGGTAAAACTCATTCAAATCCATGGCCCTGCACCATTGATTCTAATAGAAACATAGTGAATTAAGTCATAAATTATGATGAACTGAAAAGCTAATGGATTTTAAATCACTTTAAGGACAGTCTGAGTAGATAAATGGAGAAATTCTCATGAAATTGACAAATTCTCTGAATTTACAGTGTATAGTTTTCTAATGTTGACGTCAGAAAAATAACATTTAAGTAGAAGTTCTAGATTTTGATCTTGAATTGAATTATCTACACCCCTTTACTGACTTTAAGTGGATGGTCTGATTTGGGATTGAAAATTTTTTTAGTCTGTGCTTAGAGAGAAGATTTTGTGTGGACAGTAGACTGTGTTTGTATCACCGTCCCACTAATGTGAGGAAATTTAGAGAATAACTTTATGATCAGCACATGTTTCAGGTAAAATATTAAAATTACGCTAATTAACAACATTTCTTGATTAAGTTTCTCTTAATTAGATTAATTTAATCTTTACTTCCTCTTTAGATATAGTACAAAATGATTAAAGATTCATTCTACATAGAAGACATAATGGTAAAGGGATCGATTCAAAAAAATTTATATCATCTAAACTGCTCTTTTTCTGTTTTTTAATTCGAAATTACATCCATAGCTCAAATTGTATGATAGTTACTCAAAATGATTATTTGAAATTCCATTTTTCTACTAAGCCTGTTAAACTGTAGAAATATTGGTTGAAAGATAAATTGTATCATCTGTTTAATATTATATATATAGTGAGAATATAGGGTATAAATGTGATATTTTAAAACAGAGTGTTTTATAACACTATTATGAAAGAATGACATTGAATTATGTCTGTACCTGTGTGAACTTTTACCTTTCATTGTTAAAATGGTACAGTCATACCTATATGTGGGATATAGTTATTTGGCTCAAAGTTTAGCTTCACTCCACCTACTATTATAAACTAAGGTTCCAGACTTGTTGATACATTCATTTATATATCCATCTTCTTTATTATATTGATTCATTGATTGATTCATTGATTGATGCGTTCATTCATTCATTCATTCTTCATTCCATCTCATCCCATCAAATTGAAATAGAAATCATTTGTATCGAATTGTGATAATCATGCAAGAAATGTGCATTATTCTGGTGCTTTTATGCATATTTTATCATTGAAATCATATTGTATATTGTTATAGACCTGGAGTCTCATATTCTCAAACTATACTTTGTTTTTTACTAATTTCAATGTATCCTTTGAAGTTTTAGCAGACTCTTTTTTTATAAAAGAACCTGAGATTAATATAAATATATATTTTTCTATAACAATGATTAATTTAGCTGAATGATTTCCCCCAGTCCGTGCTAACTTCAATTTCTTACAAAATTGACAACCACTTTCCAAGTATTAGGTGTGATTTAAAGGTTCACCAAATATAGTAAAACTGATCTTGCTGTCATTAGACCGTGTCACATCCTATATCATTAGATTTTCATTTAAATCCTTTTTTAAATATTGTCAATAGAGCATGCAACATCCTATAAATATGACATGAGGATAGGTGATGAGTGACATTATTTTCCGGTAGGTAGTCTATAACTTTCTATGAATGATATTTTTTATTATTACATCATATTGTGTAGGTTGAATGTCTTAGCCTGTGGTTTAATATCAAGTTTAACCTTCTTGTGAAATACAAGTCATAACTTACAATATACTCTTACATTGTAGGGTTTCATATAAACACCTCTACTTTCAATTTAGGGATGGAAGTTGTGAATTTGCATAATTGAGACGGAATAAAATTTCAGTTTATGACAAAATCAACGTAATATGTTTGGATGTTAGAAATGTTATTTTACTAGTGTTGAGAATTGGAATTGGAATTTGAATTGATAGGAAAATTGTGTTAGATTATCTTTGTATATATATTTTAACATTTAACTTATAATATCAAAGTTGTATTCTACATATATACAAAATAAAAAACGATAATCATAAATTGTATTTCAAAAAGTGAATTCTGAAGTGTGCTTATTACTTTGGAATTTCCTCAAGAGTTTTTCTTAAAGAATATCATAGAGAAATTGGTTGAATACTTAATAATTTTGGAAATAGAGGGTGAACACTATCCGAGAGGGTGAACACTAGCCATATTGTTTAGTTAACAAAGTTTGATAACTATATAGTGAATTGGTATATTAGATAGACAAAACAAATAAAGGAGAGTCCTTAGTTCTATTTTTTAAACCTTGGAGTAGATAGGAGTGTTAAAACAGGTAAGCATATTTTTAGATGAAATGGTAGTGTACATATTTAAAAATTTACTAATTTTCCTTTATATATTAATTTATTCGTCATTCACAGAAATCTTGTTCATTCATATTATTTTGCCTCATAGTTATCTTTGAATCATTCTGTTGTGAACCCTGTTTCTTGAATATTGAAAATCAAATTTTTAAGGAATTTTTATCAAATATCAAAAAAGGATTAAGTGAGAACCCTGTTGACATATTCTGATATTGAAACTGAAATATTTAAAAAAAAGGTGTTAATTAATTAACTGAAAATGTGCTAAGAAATAAAAATTCAACTGATTAGTTTATGAAACTATATGTACATATACATGTAGATGTATGATCAAAAAACTCCTCTAATACATTGAACCTGACACTCAATGGAAAGACCAAAAAATATTAAATTTTAGTTAGAGCTATATCTATTTTAAAAGTTTCTTTCTCTTAGAATGGACTCAAACTTTTAAGTCCAAAACTTTTATTCTGTTAAGGTAAGGCCACCAGGTAAGACCACAATGAATACTCTTATTGGCCAAAATGAAAAAGTAAATGTAGTTGGGTACCACAAGAGGTGGTATCGCTTTAAGATAAAGCTGAGTACTATACAGAAGATAGGATAAACTCTCAATGTCAACTTTAAATCAAAGTCAACTTATTTAATCTACTGATAACAGTATTAGGCTTACTATAATACTATAATCATATCATAAGGTTAAAGGTCAAGATATATTAAATAGATACAAGTGTCATATCACACCTTTGTTTCAATCAGGAGGTTGAGGTCAGGTTGATAATATTTACAGTACTAAACAATTGGATGTAAAACTCCATTGGAGGTTACTTATTTTATTATGATACAGACAGGCACTTTAATCATATGACAATATCAGAGGTCATGAAATATAAATTGTCAGGTGTCAACTCCTACCTTTAATTTAATCAGGGGTCAATTTGCTATCTAAGGGTCATGATTGATAACGTTGAAGGGTTGTGACATGGGGAAATTTCCTAATTGGAAACGTGATCTGATTCAAACATTATATATAGGGGACAGGAAAGGGATATGAGAATTTGACATTACTGATGACCATAACCATTACTTGAAGTTTGAAGCAATTGTGAGGTGGGTGGGATAAAGCCGGGCCAGTTCCATCATTTGGAATATGGCCATATCCCCCCTCAAACCTCAGTAGAACCAATTAGAAACATTGTATTATCTGGGGTATTTATATCAATTTGATAAATTTTCATTGTAAAAAAAACTTGTTTATCGTATACTTTTAATTCTGGAAATTATGCAGTAAAATTTCTGCTAACAAAATTGGTTTTCTCCTATTCTCGTTTCTCAGATTGTGAAAATGTTTTCGATTGGCTGATTTGTAATCAACATACCTCATGTCATTGACACGGAAATCTCTATCGAGTAGAAAATCAAGATGGATGGTTATTGTACCTGACATGTTACAAATCTCTTTTATTTATATAATTGAAGAGTTTAGGATCTTATTTCAAGAGCAGCCTATTCCGATTTCATATTATAACTTGTCCAAAACATCCACTACTAATTGAGTTATCATAAATTCGTAACAATCTAAATTGGCATGTGCTACAATTGCAACAGAAATTTTGAGTGTCTAATTTCAATTCTGGAAAAAAGTAATGAATTACAGAATCCGAAATATAAAGTTCTATCTGCTTATAGCTGATCTTTTTAAATCAACAGCTCTTCTTTAGGAAATCCTCAACAGGTCTGACATGGTATTAATTGTAAAATGAGGAATCATTGTCAATACTGAGAAAGTACCAAGATAGTTAATGTTGGCCAGATTAACAGACTTTGATGTCAGTTCTAAAGCTGATTATTCCATCTTGAAGAACTTCCCAAATCCTCTTACAGTCATAGACTCTTATCCGTTCATTAATTATTGTCAGATGATCTGGATAAACCTATATCCTACTTAATTATGTAGAGATGTCTATGGACAGCTTTCAGTATGGATGTTATAGAGCTGCTCTGAAAAGTAAAAAGTGCTATTCATGAAATGACATACCATATAAATTCTAGTATAATGCTTGCCGTTTCTTTTCTTCCTGTAAATCTGAAAAATATATTAGCCTACCTTAAATGATATGCACTCAGTCTAGACAAAAAGTATTCTAAGACTGGAGTATTGTGTCATGCAAGCAACGATTATATGCTGTTGCTGAAGGAACATGGCTTTTCTTATACTCCTTATATCATTTTGACATTTGAAAGTAGATGTCTATACACAGCCAGTTTGAGATTAGATAAAGTTGCTATCTTTTCCGTTAATTGTTTCAAACTGATTTTCCTCAAGCGTAGAAAATTTTAGTGTCAGAATTTGGTTCTGTTGAGTACCCCTGGAAAGCATGAATTCAGTTCTATTTGACAAATAAAGAAAATGTTTGATGAAATAAAATATGGTAACTGTTAAAATGTTATGTCTCTTTGTTAAATTGAATTTTAGTCTTATTTGTGAAGTGTTTTTAAAATTGTTTCCTAACAGACTATTTTCTTTCCACAAAATCAATTTCTAAGGTGTCTGGGAGTATGGTAATTGTTTTCTAATGTTTTGACAATAGCTCATTAAGGTAGAGAATATATATAATTCATGCGAACACAAGGGTGAAGAATTCTATTAAACTTTCTATATATAGTCTATCCTCCGGTTCTCAACAAATTACTTGTCTCAAGATTGTAAATTACTTCATGGTTTTTAGAAGCTTCAGGAAATTTCACAAAGCATTTATAGGATAGAATAAAGTACTGCAGAACATGATTATGTATGTGGACTCTCTGAAAGATATTCAACGTTGATTTATTTCATGCTAATAAAAGTTGAATTTGCTTTCAACTCTACTAGATATGGTTCAGAATTGGACTCAATTAGTTGAAGTTTCTTCTCTGATGTTTCATTCAATTTATAAGGGCCCAAACCTTCAATTACTTTTTGTGGGTACATGGCTTCATTCCGGTACCTCTGGCAAATGATGGGTTCTAGAACTGCTGTGTGACACATTTAATGTCTTGATCACTGTAATGGCCCTAAAACACTGAAATGTGTTTACCATGACGCCTTTGTGGAGCTTTTTGAATCCCCTGGTGAATGAGGGGTTCTACAAATAAGCATAGCTCACGATTTGGGTAGTTAGAAATCTTGGAGATTGGTTTGTTTTAAGGAAGTGTTGGTGACAGTGGTTGTAATAAAATAGGGTTGAACTAACTTGATAGATAGACTGTAATGAGATGAGATTTTTTAATCTGTGTAACAACAGTTAATAGTGTATTGATTTTATATTGGAAACACAACTTAACTTTAAATATAAACTATCTGATAGCTTTACTGATAGCTTCTTTAGGTTATAGTGACCTGTGGGTGTAGGGGGGTTAATATTTTGTAAGGGAGGGGTGGGGATGCAGGCCTGTAGGAAGCGGTTTCATATTTGGGGGAGGGGGGGGGGGGGCAAATTGTGCATAACTCATTCTTGGGTGGTTTTGCGTACTTCAAGGCAATGGGCAGGGTATGGCTGCTGAAATTATTAGGGGTCTGGGGTGCAGTCCTATGGGCCTGGGATGTGGAATGATTATAAGAGTTTTGGTCCAGAGAAGGGAAATAGAAAATTATTATAGTCATGTCGCAATTAGATATCAAATCAAAATTGCTGATAGCTTCTCTAGGTTACAGTGACCTAGTGGGGTGGGCATGTGGGGTGTTAAAGGTAAGGAGGTTAGAAATTATTAAATGGAGTTTTACATCCTTCTTTTCTCTACCTGGAGAAAGCTAAAAAAAAAAGATTATAATTGTCTGTATATACTATAAGTTATTTATTAAATAATATTGAAACTCTTAAAATCTTGACATATTTTGAAAAAAAAATTGCAAGAATGCATTTAAAGGATTGAATGCAGATTTTTTTGCGTTCATTGGGTGATGAACGCAGAATTTTCACGTGTTAAATTGAATTGAATGAATGGCGAAGCTATTCATGTCAGGTTTAACACGTGAAAATTCGGCGTTCATCACCCAATGAACGCAAAAAAAATCTGCATTCAATCCTTATATTTACATTCGATAGAGTTCGGGTATCTTTTACCATATTTTAATGGTAAATTTATAGCTTTAAGGGCTATAATATAGTTACAAATGTAAGAAAATTGGGAATTAAATCGGCAACAGAACTCCTGTCAATTAATATGACGTCAAAACTTGAATGACGTCAAAGAAGGAGATCGTCAAGGCAGATCACTCAAATAGTCGACGTCTACGATTTTTATATTTAGTGTTTGTCCTAAAAGAGACTTTATTTCATATCAAATAAGTTCAAAACATCTTATTTTTCGATTTGTTAGGGTACCCAAGCCGATGTTTGATCCATGGTTTGTCTATTCTTAATATAATGATGTTGTGTATTCATACGCCGCAATCTACGTTGTTAGGATCGGGAAGATTTTGTTTAGCGACGTCACAGGAGATCACTCTAGAATTTTGCATTCATCGGTAAATGAATGCAAAATTTTCACAAGGGTTCACTGTAGCGCGTGACAATAAAATGTAAATATATCATTATATTATATCTATTTACAAAAATTGATTCCATCATAGACTATCACTAAAGCAACTTGAGTTAACTTGACTTCCAAACACTAATAGTTGTTTTATAATACAAGAAATCAGAAATCATAATTATCTTAATAGGTCAATTTGACATATTCAGAAGAATTCTAAGGTGTTCTGAGTGAAATCTATTTCAGTAGAATATTGATAAAAATATATATTTTACTTTAGGTCAGGTGTTTTAGTTATCAAATCAGAAATATTAGAAACTGAAACATTACTCAGAGTTTCATGCTGTGTGATCTTTAGATAACTGATCTGTTTCAGTCTGTGTCTCTACTTAAATCAGTTAAATATCTGGCTGCCAATATATTACACTTATATGCTCAAGATTACTTTCTCAATTAAGATCGTTCTAAAGGACGCTTTACCAATGTCACTCTCTCAGATCTTCACCTTTGATAGGAGGAAATAGGGCTATCTTCAGGAGCGAACAACAAATACAGGCCGGTAAATGTCCAGTGGCAAAAAGAACTTGGTGACATCATAACTGGCTTTTTAGCTCCCAATATAATATAATTCATAATTCTGAATGAAAGTTAAGTCAACTATCTTTATCTGGCATATTCTTTTGCTCAAAATTTGAAAAGAAAGGATTGAAATATAAATCAATATGATGATGACCTTTGACCTGTGTTAATTATCACTCAAGAGAAGAATGAATTTAATTGAAATAGTGAAGACAATGAAGGAAAACTCGCTAATGAAACAAATTCCCTATAGAGATGCTTGATATGGTTTCTCATGCTTAACTTGATAATAAAAATTGATTTAAGCCTGGATACTAGAGATTAAGTCAGAGATATCTATCAAACAAGGTTTGGAGCTCTAACACATTTCAAGGTTGCAGAAATGTCAAAGGTTAAATTGTGTCTTATGTTAAGGACGTGTTTTATGGAGCGAACATTGTAAAGTCGTAAAAAGAAGCAATATATTTGGATCTGTTAGACAAAATGCATTGTCACTTGCCAAAAATCTAGCCTGTAAAACCACATCCAATGCCACTTAGTATGTTTATCAATGCACCAGAGAATCTAGCTTGTAACATATTGGAACTGTAATACCACTGTGACCTAGGCCAGTGCTTTCATTGAGACTCGTCTCAATTCACCCTAATACTACATCGAATGCCACTTTGTACGTTCATTACTGACAGAATAGTCTAGGATAGATTATATTGTCTCTTTAAAAGAGAGAGGTATTCCCAGGAGGTGTTACTAATTACGAATTATAGTCAATAGAAATAGTCTGAACACATTACACATCTATTCTAATAGCAATTACTACAGGACAGCTGTTGGTCCACTTTGTCACAGTTGTATTGGTCTAGGATGCAGAGTAGTGACACTTAATATTGTATTATCACAGCTAGTCCAGCTCACAGGTTGTCAGTTATAGTAGTTAGAACGGACAGCATCAAGACCTAATGTTATAATATCACAGTCAGAGCAGACAGCAAGCAAGTTATAAGGTAGAGTCCTACACGATAATTCTCCATAAGAGCACTGGCCTAGATAGTGCAGTGATAGTGATTTATAAGTTATTGCAGTCTTTCTGCAAACATCTTGCGTTTTGTTGTATGGTTAAATAAAAAAAAAAAAACAGAAATAAGAGAGAAAAGTATATCAATATTTCTAATTAGTAGGCTTTGTTTTGATATTAAGTTCGAAATAAATGATCATTGTTGTGAATATGGGTTGTGCGTTTCTTTTATCACAAGATCTCATTCTGGTGTGAATTCTACTTTCATTTTTGAATTCACTCATGAAGAAAACATTGAATAATACATTCTGATTTCTAGTGTTGTACATCCGGTATTTCTTCTCTGGCTTTTGTTTTTATATCATTTTAAGTTAAAAAAAAAAGATAATTTAAGTCTGGGAATAGTAAGGTGTCTGGTTAGTGAGAAAGTCAGAACTAGATAACAGCCACCTTACCAGTTAGTTAATAACCAGTATTGATGTTAAACTGTCATTCATGTGACACCCAGACGGACAATAAAACATTTTATTTTAACATCTTCGTTTTTTAATGGATTCAGTCCATCATTCCTGTTTTTATGGGTTTTAATGTCTGCTTCTGAAATTATTTATTTCTGTTTAGATCAGTCTCTTCATTTTAGCTTCTTCCAATGGTTAGCCATGTTTTAAAACATTTTATCTCAATAAGAGGCTGCTAGTCCGTTGGAGATGTGGAGTTTTGTACTAGATAAATAATATGTAAATTATTAATTATACTAACTTAATAAATTTCAATCATTTAAAAGTAAATCAAAATTTTAAAGGGGACCAGTCTTCATTTTTATTGGTTGATTTGGGTCTTGAATATACTTAAGTATCCTTCAGAAGCACTAGAAATGTACGAAAATTGCATATTTCCTTAAAATATATCTTAAATTAGACATTTCTTCTTCTATTTCTATAGATGACTTTTCTATATATTGCATAGTATCGCTAATGTGTAGTAGGGCATTATAACTTTCAAATGCTAATAATTATGGATGCACATGGATTTGAGACTCAAATTTCAATGGTGAGTTGTGATAACCAGTCCTAAATTGCTGAGCTAAAAAATCCCTGTTTCTGAGACTTGGAAAAATCGACCCACGAAAATGAAGCCTGTGCCTCTTTAAGAGAAATCTCAAATTTTTTTATATTGGCTATCAGATATAAGTTTTGTACTAGATAGATAATATGTACATTATTAATTCTACTAGCTTAATAAATTTCAATCCTTTAAATGTAAATCAAAATTTTAAGAGAAATCTCAAATTTTAATGTGTATTGAGGACAATTATAGCTTCTTGTATTGTATTTCCCGGAAAACATGACTGATCATGACATCACTCTAGCAAATGCAATTAGACTTTAATACAAAGCAGATATTTTAATAATAAACATGTTCATATAAGATTTCAGCAGATCATTAATATTCTGCCCACCTTCTAACTTTTTCATTTGAAGATTAATTTTGTCATCAATATTAATTAATACATATCAATGATACTGATAAAAACTCTACGACAATTTACTGACTAAAATAGTTGATAATTGCTTCAATTATATCATAATTGCTGTTTACAAACTGTGTTTTAGATAATGATGGTTTTTAGTCAAAGTGAAGTCAATATCATCATTTATCTAATGGAAATATCTAATCATTTTCAATTAATGCAGAATAAGTGAGTAAATGCAGTTTTCAATGTTAAAGAAGAACGTGGCACTGCACAAGAATCTGTAATCTTTTGGCACCTTCTAATCCTAATAGCCTAATGCTAGGATATTCTTATTATCTGGAAAAAGGTAATACATGTACATGCTAGAATCAGATTTTATTCTTTTTCCTCTGATGGAAAATCCAAGAAATAATGAATAAAGTAAAATCAGAAAATTTCAATTAATTTAAAGCTATCAAGGATTCAACATTAGTCTATAGAATCATGTGATAGCATGTTAGTAAACTATAAATAAACTTATTTTCCCTGTTAATTGGATTTCAAAATAGATTGTGTGTTAATTGTGTTTGTGTATCTTTGATAACCAATACTGGCAATTGTCTGGAAGAGAAGATAAGCTTTATCAAAGGAACAGGTACTGAAAATATAGGTAAGGTAAGATTAAGTATGCTTGCAGGCAGGTAATGAGCTTAAATATCAAACAGATTAAAATGGGAAAAGGATTATGGTATGTAAGCTTGATGATAACCAATATTAGCAGTTGCCTGGAAGAGGTGGTATACTATGAAATGACAAACTAACAAGAATTATGGTGATGAGAGCGAAGAGGGCTGGGTGGTTTGGTAAGTCAAGGTCTAAGAATCAAAGGGATGAAAGGGTAGGGACAGGGTTTGGACATAGACTGGTACTGTGAAAGGACAAGATATTGAGAATAAAGAGAGGGTGGCCTTTACTCTTAAATCAGAAAATGTGATGAAAGAATAAGAAATAAGCTCTGAAAGAAAAGATTAGGAATAAAGCATTGGGAGGTAAGAGGTTCACAATGCTTTGCCTTGATAAATAATACTGAGATACTGGAAAGATGTGGAGGTGGCATAAAGAATGGGTGTTTGTCTCAATAATTGATATTGGTTATCAGATATACGTATCAGTATACTGTAATTATCATCTTCACATGTTAAAAACCAGTAAAAACATGAAGCTGACATTTAAAGAGTCCTAGGGGTAAAAGTTAAGTTATTTTATTACTCAGTGTAGGTTGAACTGTTTACATTCTGTTTTGTTACGAACTGTTCTCTTGTTCATCATCCTACTAACAAATGTTAACATACCTCAATCACATGTAATGTACTTGTAAACCTTTAAAACATTCCTGACTGAATTGATCATCAGGAGAAAACACTTATTAAAACTGTCCTTTAGTTGACAATTATATAATAGGCTGGCACATGTGGACCTTCTGCTAGTCAACCACCTTCTTAATACATTTCTGGTGCTCTGACAACAGGCTTGTCTTGTGCTCTGACAACAGACTTGTCTTGTGCTGACTACAGAAATTTCATGTGCTCTGACAACAGACTTGTCTTGTGCTCCGACAACAGACTTGTCTTGTGCTCTGACAACAGAATTGTCATGTGCTCTGACAACAGACTTGTCTTGTGCTCTGACAACACAACAGACTTGTCTTGTGCTCTGACAACAGACTTGTCTTGTGTTCGGAAACAGCCTTGTATTGTGCTCTGAAACAGACTTATCTTGTGCTCTGACAACAGACTTATATCTTGTGCTCTGACAACAGACTTATCTTGTGATCTGACAACAGACTTGTCTTGTGCTCTGACAATAGAATTGTCTTGTGCTCTGACAACAGACTTGTCTTGTGCTCTGAATCAGACTTATCTTGTGCTCTGAATCAGACTTATCTTGTGCTCTGACAACAGACTTGATTTGTGCTCTGAAACAGCTTGTATTGTGCTCTGAAACAGACTTATCTTGCGCTCTGAAACAGACTTGTATTGTGCTCTGAAGTATTGTGCTCTGAAGTCAGACTTGTCTTGTTCTCTGAAAATAGACATGTTTATATACTTTGGCTCAACAGCCTGTTGTATATTTGTTTTATGATATTGTTACCCTTAAGTGGGTTTAACTTTAAAACTTTGCATTGACACACCAACAAACCTCACGTTTTTACCTATCAGTAATAAACTCTTTAATGCCTCGGGCATATCAGCATGCAATAGAGTAAAACTGATTCTACAGTTGAATAGATTTATGAGAAGTATTATAAAACAAACAAGTTTTACCATGCAATAATTTTGTTTGAGGTTTGAGAACATGTTTATCTGCATTCTTATCTTGTTAATCTATGTCACAGAGACCTAGAAAACAATAAATAATTTATGTATATGTTAATCACTTTATCATGTGGGCTCATTTCTGTATTGTTTGTGCACCTTTACAAATAGTTGACCATCTGTGCATTTTCTCATGTAGTTAGGTAACTTTATGATAATATTGCTTATATGACCTCTAACCAAAAATTGAAATTTTGATAAAACTTGGTTTAACAATCTAATAAAGAAATATTTTACTAAGAATATTTGACTAAAGATATTAAAGTAGCCTACTCTTAGACAAAATAAGAAAAAATTGAATCTATTGTACATAGAAATTCTGAAATATAATGATTTCGCCATCATGTAGTATATGCTTTTCCTAAAAATACACATCTGAAGCATTTATAATTGAATTCATTTATAGTAAATCCAAATTATATCTATTGCCTCTTTACCTAATACCTATTTGCAGTGCGTTCTAGCGAACGCACTGCTTTGTTTTGCAAATGTCTTTTTTTTTTTTTCCGTTTTCTGGTCAGAGCGCCCAGCCAAAACTATGCATGCCACACATAATCTCTCAAGATTTCCCACGATAATCTACTGCTCGGTATTGTTTAAATGTAAAATGGCGCAGGTCCTACCAACCGGAAATGAGGTATGAGAACATATTGATTTTGATGTTTTGGCCATTATCTCCTTTATTTTTCAACCGATTTCGATCGGACTGACTTTGCATATTTCTCTAATCGATTCTCCACGAGACAAAAGTTTAACAATATCATTTTGAGAAAATTCTTGCTGACTTTTGGAGCACCTTTTCTGGACCACTTTTTAAACTTTTGCAATTTTATGTTGATCAACCTGAAAACTTACATATATATAGACATTTTGATTGCAAACAATTAGCAATTTTCAAAATTTCGATATCACTTCCGGTTTTGACGTCATTCGCTCTCAAAGTTGAAATTTCAACTTCCGGAATTTTGAAGATATTCGAAAAATTCTTTTTGCAGTATGTTTGTTATGTAGACACAAAAGTATACAAATCATAAAATTTGACCCGGATGTAACAGATCAGTCGCCATCTTGAAATGGTATATTTTCATAAAACGCAAAATGGGGCCTCAGGGTGTTATGGAATTTGCATAATTATAATGTCTATGCAATCTACAGTCGATTGCGACCAAAACATGGGAAGCGGATTTTTGAATTTTAATTCTGAATTTTTCTAATTTCCGGTAAAAATAAATCAGTAATTGTCAAAACTTTCAAGGCCCATATTTCGTGACCTTGACCTTTCTTGACCTAATGACCTGTACAAAAATTATTGCCCTTGAGGAGATGTATCCATTGACATATTTTTTTTCAGATGCCCAATGGTTACTTCCGGTTTTATAGCCGTTTGAAAATTGTAACTTTTAACTTTAAACAGCCCTACCACGTGACCTAATTTACATATGTCTTATTTTCTTTCACCGTCGTACTATGCTATGTCTGCTCTTTCCAATGATATACAACACAATATATTTGAATCAAAATTCCGCCTTTTAAAGTTTGAAAAATTTGTGTCAATTTCCATTGAAACTGTGCGTGTTTTTTTCAATTTTTATTTCGATCGTTCTGAAAACTTACAGATAGATAGACATTTTGATGGCGAACAAAAATATGTTTTCAAAATGTTTGTATCACTTCCGGTTTTGAAGTTATTGGCTCTCAAAGTCGAAATTTCAACTTCCGGAATTTTGAAGATATTTGAAAAATTCTTTTTGCAGTATGTATGTAATATAGACACAAAAGTATACAAATGATAAAATTTGACCCGGATGTAACAGAACAGTCGCCATCTTGAAATGGTATATTTTCATAAAACGCAAAATGGGGCCTCAGGGTGTAATGAAATTTGCATAATTCTGATGTTTTGGGAATCTACAGTCGATTGCTACCAAAACATGAGACGCCGATTTTTGAATTTCAATTCTGATTTATTTTGATTTCCGGTTAAGATAAATCAGTAATTGTCAAAACTTTAAAGGCTCATATCTTGTGACCTTGACCTCTGGTGACCAAGTGACCTGAAACATATTCATTGCCATTGACGATACCTATGCACAGATACTTTCATTTAGGTTTTCCGATGTTTACTTCCGGTTTTATATCCATTTGAAAATTGCAGTTTTTAGCTTTAAAGAGCTCTGACACGTGACCTAATTCATGTACGTCACAAATTCTTTCACAATCTAATCATGCTAAATCTACTTTTTATACGCCCACATGAAATGTGGAGCGTATATTGTCGTCACCCATATCCGTCCGTCGGTCCGTCCGTCCGTCCGTCCGTCCGTCCGTCCGTCCACAATTGCTCGTAAACACTCTACAGGTCACAATTCTTGACGGATTTTGACGAAACTTAATGGTAATGTTTATTACCGCCCAAGGATGAACCCTATTGAAAATCAGCAAAATCGGAAAATATTTACTATGAATTATTGCCCTTGTTTTTAAAAACGCGTTCGATTTTTGGCTCGTAAACACTCTACAGGTCACAATTCTTGATGGATTTTGACGAAACTTAATGTTAATGTTTATTACCGCCCAAGGATGAACCCTATTGAAAATCAGCAAAATCGAAAAATATTTATTATGAATAATTGCCTTTGTTCTTAAAAACGCGTTCGATTTTTGGCTTGTAAACACTCTACAGGTCACAATTCTAGACGGATTTTGACGAAACTTAATGTTAATGTTTATTACCGATCAAGTATGAACCCTATTGAAAATCGGTAAAATCAGAAAATATTTACTATGAATTATTGCCTTGTTCTTAAAAATGCTTTCCATTTTTGGCTCGTAAACACTCTACAGGTCACAATTCTTGACGGATTTTGATGAAACTTAATGGTAATGTTTATTACTGCCCAAGGATGAACCCTACTGAAAATCAGCAAAATCGGAAAATATTTTCTATGAATTATTGCCCTTGTTCTTAAAAACGCGTTCGATTTTTGGCTCGTAAACACTCTACAGGTCACAATTCTTGACAGATTTTGATGAAACTTAATGGTAATGTTTATTACCGCCCAAGGATGAACCCTCCTGAAAATCAGCAAAATCGGAAAATATTTTCTATGAATTATTGCCCTTGTTCTTAAAAACGCGTTCGATTTTTGGCTCATATACACTCTACAGGTCACAATTCTTGACAGATTTTGATGAAACTTAATGTTTATGTTTATTACCTCCCAGGGATGAACCCTATTGAAAATCAGCAAAATCGGAAAATATTTACTATGAATTATTGCCCTTGTTCTTAAATATGTAAACACTCTACAGGTCCCAATTCTTGACAGATTTTGATGAAACTTAATGTTTATGTTTATTACCTCCCAAGGATGAACCCTATTGAAAATCAGCAAAATCGGAAAATATTTACTATGAATTATTGCCCTTGTTCTTAAAAATGTGTTTGATTTTTTGCTTGTAAACACTCTACAGGTCACAATTCTTGACGGATTTTGACAAAACTCAATAGTAATGTTTATTACCACCCAAGGATGAACCCTATTGAAAATCAGCAAAATCGGAAAATATGTACTATGAATTATTGCCCTTGTTCTTAAAAACGCGTTTGATTTTTGGCTCGTAAACACTATACAGGTCACAATTCATTATAGATTTTGACGAAACTTACTGATAATGTTTATAACCAGTCAAGTAAGAACCCTATTAAAAATCAGCAAAATTGAAAAATATTTACTATGAATTATTGCCCTTGTTCTTGAAAACGCGTTCGATTTTTGGCCACAATTCGTTACAGATTTTGATGAAACTTGCTGGTAATGTTTATCACCACCATGAACTGTATTGAAAATCAGCAAAATGGAAAAATATTTACCATGAATTATTGTTGTTCTTGAAAACTCGTTTGATTTTTGGCTCATAAACACTATACAGGTCACAATTCATAACGGATTTTGATGAAACATACTGATAATGTTTATTACCACCCAAGGATGAACCCTATTGAAAATCAGCAAAATAAAAAAATATTTACTATGAATTATTGCTCTTGTTCTTGAAAACGCGTTTGATTTTTGGCTCATAAACACTACAGGACAATACTGGACAGATTGTGAAGAAACTTGATGTGAATGTTCTGAATCACTTTTGTTGTAACTGTCAAATATATTTGTTTAAAGTCAAAGCCAGTGGCCCAGTGGGCGTATATTACCTTGCCTGGCAAGCTATGTTTCAATTATATACAACACAATATTTTAAAATCAAAATAGCGCCTTTTGAATTTTGAAAATTAATTATTCCATCTGCTTGTAAGATATTAAATTCAAATTTCAGTTGAAGGGAGAGTACTACATTTTGAAATAAAGCTGCGTTTGGGCGATCGTCCTCTCCCATTAACTTGCGTTTGGGCGATACGTTATCATTAATGCACTTTTTGTTACATTGTAACTGTTTAAAAGAAACATTAAGATATATTTTCTTTGAATGAAATATGTATTGATAAAATTCGATCTGTATTTCAAACTATGAAGTATGAATACTGTGCAGTCCGTTTCTAAATTGAGATTTGGCTCTTTCATGTGTCCTTTCTTGCACTTTAGAACTTATTTACAAATCTTAGAAATTTTGTGATATCGTCATCTTGCTAAAATAATTGCCTAAGTCATATTTTCAAGTTTTGAGAAAAACAGAAATAACTACACCAAAGTTAGAGTGCATGATATTTATTAAACATTTCATACACAAAGATATGATGCTATATAACTATTAAAATACAACTAAATGCTGTGTGTCAAAACTATTACATATGAGGAGATTTAGGAGATTTAGGACTTTTTTTTTTACTTAGGCACATTTACAAACATGCGTTTGTGACTTGGGCAATTTTACTAAATGGGCAAAAACGCCATGATCTATTCTATGTATGGCTTTGACAATTATACCAGAATTTGAACTGTTGATTTAGGCAAAAATATCAAAATCGTCAAAAAGTGACTTAGGCAATTATTTTAGCAAGGTGACGATATGCGTTTTCCACTGATGTATATCAAACTGTGATTACGCCTTTTTTAATCAGATGACTTTCACTACCGAACATGAAATGTTTATTTCACTTTTGACTACCGTGTGTGAACTGGTTTTTCTACTTTTCACTACCGAATTCAAAATTGCGCGTTTTAAAATTTTGTACCTTCTGCATTTTAATGTAAAACAAGCTTTCTTCTGTAAACCTGACATCATGGATTGAAAGATGTCACTTTTCACCCATGGACGAAACCGGATGCGCACTGCATGGTACCATTCATGGTTCTAGTTCTATAATTATTGTAACATTTTACTGTTCATTTGACAAGTCGAGACAGTGACACCATTTTACCATTTCACAATCTTCATCAACCATTTTATTTTATGATCTTTGTGATAAAAGGTCCTTAAAATAAGTTTTAAAGTGTTTCTAAAAATATCTTCTGTCTGGCAGCAAAATATGCTAAATGTAATGAGATCTATTTTAACATTAGGATGTAAACAGTTATATAAGATGTGGAGGTTTTTAACAGGTTCACTTGAACATTCGAAAATTCATTGAAATCTGTTTTGCTTGTTTACCTGCAATGCTAGAAACTTGTAATTGTTGTTTAAAGACGTGTAATTGAATTAGTCAACAATAGTTTGGTGCAGTGACTGGTAGAAAGAGGTTGTATATCTGTAGTCAGAAGGATGAAGACAAGACTGAAAGTCTTAGACAGTTTTCGGAATGCAACATCCATAAACAGATAAAAGTACAAATATTCAGATTGGTAAACAATCAAGAACCATTCTAAAAGTTTTAAACCAGTTTTCTTAAAAGCTGAAAGTGAAGCAGTGATCTCAAACCATCTTTGTCAAGGAGAGAATAGATGTATGCATTGTACCTGTATTCAGGATTGGTGTTCAGAAGACAAATCTAGAAATTATGTTTTTTGATGAGTGACTGTAACATTGACTGCTGTAGATCTTTTGGATTGTTACCCAAAATTTATGTTAGATGCACAATTTGTACAACAGGAAAATATCTACTTGTTTGGAACCAAGAAAGGTGATAGCTCAATGCAGTCAGTAATATGTTCCTGTAATTCAGTAATGTCTATCAATAATATGAGGTCAATATTTGTGATGACATAAAGTTTCGATGATAACAAATGGAAAATTTAATTCATTATCACATGTTATAAGTCTATTTTGCAATCAACTTGGATAGTTTGTGATTAGATAAAGAAAGGTATTGATTATTAACAGGAAATTGAAACTTCATTATGACATGTGACATAACTAAATGAATGATAGTTTAAATAATGTGGAGAAAATTTTTACAGTCATCCAAACCGGATATAAATCCAAGAGACAAGGAGAAAACGGGAGATCCTGATATTTTGATTCTTTGGAATGGTAAATCAAATTTTTCTGTATAAACTTTTTTTAGCCTCTGATGTTTGTCATTTTTATACGCCCACATGAAATGTGGAGCGTATATTGTCGTCACCCATATCCGTCCGTCCGTCCACAATTGCTCGTAAACACTCTACAGGTCACAATTCTTGACGGATTTTGACGAAACTTATTGGTAATGTTTATTATCGCCCAAGGATGAACCCTATTGAAAATCAGCAAAATCGGAAAATATTTACTATGAATTATTGCCCTTGTTTTTAAAAACGCGTTCGATTTTTGGCTCGTAAACACTCTACAGGTCACAATTCTTGACGGATTTTGACGAAACTTAATGTTAATGTTTATTACCTCCCAAGGATGAACCCTATTGAAAATCGGCAAAATCGGAAAATATTTACTATGAATTATTGCCCTTGTTCTTAAAAACGTGTTCCATTTTTGGCTCGTAAACACTCTGCAGGTCACAATTCTTGACGGATTTTGATGAAACTTTATGGTAATGTTTATTACTGCCCAAGGATGAACCCTATTGAAAATCAGCAAAATCGGAAAATATTTACTATGAATTATTGCCCTTGTTCTTTAAAACGCGTTCGATTTTTGGCTCGTAAACACTCTACAGGTCACAATTCTTGACGGATTTTGACGAAACTTAATGTTAATGTTAATTACCGCCCAAGGATGAACCCTATTGAAAATCTGCAAAATTGGAAAATATTTAGTATGAATTATTGCCCTTGTTCTTAAAAACGCGTTCGATTTTTGGCTCGTAAACACTCTACAGGTCACAATTCTTGACGGATTTTGATGAAACTTAATGTTAATGTTTATTACCGCCCAAGGATGAACCCTATTGAAAATCTGCAAAATTGGAAAATATTTAGTATGAATTATTGCCCTTGTTCTTAAAAACGTGTTCGATTTTTGGCTCGTAAACACTCTACAGGTCACAATTCTTGACGGATTTTGGCGAAACTTTATGTTAATGTTTATTACCAATCAAGTATGAACCCTATTGAAAATCGGCAAAATCAGAAAATATTTACTATGAATTATTGCCCTTGTTCTTAAAAATGCTTTCCATTTTTGGCTCGTAAACACTCTACAGGTCACAATTCTTGACGGATTTTGATGAAACTTAATGGTAATGTTTATTACCGCCCAAGGATGAACCCTATTGAAAATCAGCAAAATCGAAAAATATGTACTATGAATTATTGCCATTGTTCTTAAAAACGCGTTCGATTTTTGGCTCGTAAACACTCCACAGGTCACAATTCTTGACGGATTTTAATGAAACTTAATGGTAATGTTTATTACCGCCCAAGGATGAAACCTATTGAAAATCAGCGAAATCTAAAAATATTTTCTATGAATTATTGCCCTTGTTCTTAAAAACGCGTTCGATTTTTGGCTCGTAAACACTCCACAGGTCACAATTCTTGACGGATTTTAATGAAACTTTATGGTAATGTTTATTACCTCCCAAGGATGAACCCTATTGACAATCAGCAAACTCGGAAAATATTTACTGTGAATTATTGCCCTTGTTCTTATAAACGCATTGGATTTTTGGCTTGTAAACACTCTACAGGTCACAATTCTTGACAGATTTTGACGAAACTTTATGGTAATGTTTATTACTGCCCAAGGATGAACCCTATTGAAAATCAGCAAACTCAGAAAATATTTACTATGAATTATTGCCCTTGTTCTTAAAAATGTCAGGTCACAATTCTTGACGGATTTTGACAAAACTCAATGGTAATGTTTATTACCGCCCAAGGATGAACCCTATTGAAAATCAGCAAAATCGGAAGATATGTACATGAATTGTTGCCCTTGTTCTTAAAAACGCGTTTGATTTTTGGCTTGTAAACACTATACAGGTCACAATTCATTATAGATTTTGACGAAAGTTACTAATAATGTTTATAACCACTCAAGATGAACCCTATTGAAAATCAGCAAAATAAAAAAATATTTACTATGAATTATTGCTCTTGTTCTTGAAAACGTGTTTGATTTTTGGCTCGTAAACACTATACAGGTCACAATTCATAACGGATTTTGATGAAACATACTGATAATGTTTATTACCACCCAAGGATGAACCCTATTGAAAATCAGCAAAATAAAAAAATATTTACTATGAATTATTGCTCTTGTTCTTGAAAACGTGTTGAACTTTTAGCTCATAAACACTACAGGACAATACTGGACAGATTGTGAAGAAACTCGATGTGAATGTTCTGAATCACTTTTGTTGTAACTGTCAAATATATTTGTTTAAAGTCAAAGCCAGTGGCCCAGTGGGCGTATATTACCTTGCCTGGCAAGCTATGTTCTAGAATTAAGTTGACCTAAGGTCTGTTTCCTTAAAAGTTTCAGTTTAAGTTCAATCACTTAAGAGAGATAAAAAAAAGTTCTATATTGGGATATCAGTCCTCAATCTTTTTCAATTGAGTTTTAGCTTTGAATGTCATCTTCCTTCATTTTCGGAATGGGTTTACTTTAAATTGATATAGATAGTATGAAAATCAAAAGTTTTAACATTATCAGTGCCATAACATTAGAAAATACTGCATGTGATAGGGTAATAATGCCTTGAAAGTAACAACAGTCTAAGGTGGAGTGTATATCATTGAAATAGTATGGATTTTTAACAGACATGGAAAAGCAATATCACAGCTTGAAATCAGATATAAATAAACAGGAAGGAAGGAAGTTACGATGTTGTTAATATTTTAATGTGTGATATAGCACCAAGACTGCATCAGGTGTTGATAACACAATAATATATGCCAGTAACCCCCGCTTGAACCATACATCAGTCACTTATAAACATCAAGATATCCAGGTATATAGTTTCAAATGATTGTTACCTTTCTAAATTGTTCAAAGAGGTTTGATGTTCATTATTGCAAAGTTTTCTCCTTTTTTTCTCCATATTTTTCTCCATATTTTTACAAATTTACATCCTATCATTAAGTTCATTTCCAGGTGTTGGATATTGGTTGCAGGTTACTTCTAGTCTTGTATGAAAAGGGATTTATGATTTGTGTTTTGATTTTTTTTAAGTGCTTCCTTGTGAACAGATTCTGTTTTGATTTACAGTATATAACTGTTATTTTTATATATTTTATCTAGCTGTGCTAGCTTTGGATAATTCGTGCCAGTTTTGGGTATACGTTTATTATGTTTATAATTCATAATTTATTGTTTTAAACTGGATTATTTTAAGTGTTTTAAAAGGAATATAACTGCCATTCTGTCATTTTAATATTTTGTCGTGCTGTAAATAATCTGATGAAATACTTGCCAAGGTAGAAAGTTAAAAAGGAGAAAGTTATTACGTTTTTGATTTATAATTTGTGTTTTAACCTAGATTCTGGATATAAATAGGTTATCAGTGTATAAATAAAAACAGTTTTTTAGTCCAAGGTTTCTAATACCCTGCAGGTAATTTTATTTTTAACATGGGCAGTGTACTTCAGAATTTTTACGGTAAGACAGAATAATTTTTAAATTTAAAGGACAAGCGAAACGATTTTTTGAATTGCATTAAATTTACCTTTTTAAAGAGTAAAATCATTCATTTATCATTTATCTATCGATTGCAATAAAAAAAAATAAAAAAAAAATATTCCAAAATAGTAAAAAAAACTTTTAAAAATAATCTCCAAAATATGCAAAAAGATCGTTAGTTTCCGTCACTATTCGGAAATGACGTCAGTTATGCCCTACCGAGATCGACCACACGACATTGTTTACATTATCCGCAATGTTTGGCCTAAGCCTATGACAAAAATCGATCGATTTTTTAAATTATATCTACATATATTCTTTCTATCATGGTTTTCGAGTGCCGATTGTGTTCAAATACCAACTTCAACTTAAGAACCAATTGAAGTAAATGATTTTAAAACTTAGGCCTAGTCGGCTCGAGTCAAGTTGAGAAGAATGTCAATGGCCGACTGCCGAAAAATGTGACTTCAAACCGCCGTGTCTCGGAATCAAAAGCTAATAAAAATTATTTAAACATATTGACAAAAAGGTGATTCAATTCCACTTTTAACGATGTATGACATGTGTTGATGTGAATTTTATGGATTCTAGTAGAAGTAAAAACGTGATGGTTGAAATTTCGCCATTTAGACAAGATTGCGTGACGTCATTGTAGAGCCAAGGTAAGGTAAATGTAAACAAACCTCGAAATCGGGACATTTGAAAGCCATCTATGTCAAATCCTGAATTAAACTAATTTTTTATTTAGCATCAATATTTCAGCAGCATTCACGTAATCTGAGACACAAAATTATCCTATTTTAAACGACATAAAACAATCTTTGTACTTTCATTTTTTCCAAAGCGTGTATCACGTGACACGCAAGCGAGTCTGTAAAATTGAAGATTTTGATTCTATCGGTACCTGTTTCAAAATCAATTTCGGGAAGAATTGGGTGGACGGAAATGGAAAAAATAAAATGGCTAATGTAGAGAAATGGACATAGAATTATGATCAGACGGAATTAATCCCCCGGTAGGCCTACTTCGTTTTAAAAACAAGCATCCATTTTCTCGAAAGTTTTGCCGTCATATCACAATGAGTGAATAGCAATGGCCAACCGCGGAAATCGACTGCAGTTTCGACTAAGCACATGTCAATGAAAAAATATTTGAAAATATCTATACAAAGCCGATTCAATTCTGCTTTTAATTAAGATTATATGTATAACATTTTGTTTTTATGTCATGCATTCAAGTACTATCTGTTGATGGCGTGAATGTGTGAATTTCGCTCGACATTATTAGGCTTAGACGATATCTAGGCCGGTCAGTCTGCCAGGCGAACCGACATTTTCACAGCTTGATAAAATGGTTTAAATTGTTGTGGTTTAATTCTAATGCCTTTGTGCAAGCTGACATATCCTCCATGGCCAATAGATTAATCAGAAATGAGAGCACTGGAGCTGTGGATTATTTGCTTCCATTAGGCCGCATGCTTTGTTTACATTGTGTTGGGCATCTTTGACGTCACGCGGTCACGTGATCGCCTAGCTCATTAACTTTCGTCAGCTGTCAAAATAGGCTATTTCAAAAGCGTTTTTTTCTACTAAAATTTTATTTTTCGAAAAATACATTGATTGCATTTGATTTTAGTATGATTTTACTTTAAAAAGAAATAGTTTTTTAAAGATTTTATATTTCTTTTCTCTTGTCCTTTAAGCTTTTGCTTTTGGTTGTGAAGTTTCTAAACATTTTAATTGTTCACTATCTTTGTTGTTATGATATGAGTTCTGTTGGAAGATGTTTACAAACATGAGGAACCTTGATCTAGTTCTAAATCTGAATATTTACAAAAATATGATAGTCTATTTTGATGTTGGAATGTATCAAGCAGTGGCGTAGACAGGTTTTTGAAACTGGGGGTGCAATGGTAAAGATGAATTGACATAATATATTGACATTGCGAGTGGGGTTCATAGGCCTGCCTGAGCTTTTTGAGAGTCCAGGGGTGAAGCTCCCGGAAGCTCTAGGGTTTTGGCTATTTGACACACTGCAGGAAGGATTTTTTTTATGTTTATGCTTGGGCTGGTCGGCACAACTTTACCGACGGCACTTTTTCAACCGACGGATATCAATAATGGCCCCCCTCTAGCTACGACACTATATCAAGAATTGCTCTATAGCCAACTGAAGTCTTATTTATTAACATTCATTAATCTTGAATCTAATTAGTATTTATTAATGTTGTTGCATAACTGACATATTTTATTTATTTTATTTTATGGTATTTCTAATTTTGACCTTTTCAATAAATATTCATTTCTATTCTTTATAATATATAATTTATTATTTTAGATAATTCATGTTTGACATATTTTAATGTTGGATTTTTATTAAAAAAAAAGATTAATGACTTTTGTTTCAATTGTTTCCAATTTTGTCACGTTACTAGGACAAGAATTTGAGTTATGTGCTGTTAGAGTGCATACATAGTTGACATTTAATCTATTTGGATTTTAATGTTTCACTATTCTTAAATTAGTCTTGAGTTTCTTGTCAGATATATTTTGATGGCAGTTGTTTCACATTCTACTGAAGTAAGTTATGCATTAGTTCAACTTAGTCAACTAGGTAGTTTCCCTGGTGTGTGTCTGTGATTCAGCTTTTCAACCTGACAGTGTGTGAATTTCTATAATAAGTGTGTTAATGTGACATGTACAGTGCAGTAAAATAATTAGAATATGTATGATGCCGTTTGCATTATAAACGTTTAAGATAATATCAAGTATAATTCAAGATCAGCATCTGTTTGATTGAACTAATAATATACCTTTAAAGGTATTTTTCATTATGGTTCCATGGCATGCTTCTATTTTGCTTTAGCATTTTTGGACAAAATGATACCGGTAAATTTCTTTACCAGAGAGGCCAAGCACAATTGTGAAATCTTTTCATTACATGACTATTCCCTCTTGATGAGGCCAATACTATGCAGAAGAGACACACTGCAACAATTTTGATTAATAAAACATCTGAACACATGTAAGAATTACATGTAATATAAAAGGAGAGTATGTGATTAAAATTGTAATAAGAATGTGAGGTATTTTAAAGAGGAAATGAAGATAATAAACATTCACCTTGGAATATTATAACTCAAGGTTAAAAGTGTATATGACATGGTAGGCATTGTTAAAGAACATTAGATTAAAGAAATGGTGTGAATAGTAACTGTTTTTGAACATAATATAGGTATAATCAGTATTAGGTTGAAAATTTATTTTAATGCAATTCATATTGATGTCTATTTGGAGGTAATTTTTCAGTCTCTATTTTGGTAAATTTGGTAAATTAATTCACAACCCAAAATAGCGCAAAGTTTCTCACTCCCTTAATTAAGGTGAGCACATCTTCAGTGGTATGTAGTTATTTTGAGGTATTTCATAACAACCACTAATATTTTAGAGTATAGAGCATGAAATATATTTTTTTCATGGGCAATTCCATACAGTTAATAGTTAAATAGTTCTAAATTCAATCTTTAAATTATATTTACACCCTCTAGACTGGCTATTTGAATAGTTACCAGCCAGAAAGTAATCTATTTGAATAGTTACCAGTCAGAAAGTAATCTATTTGAATAGTTACCAGCCAGAAAGTAATCTATTTGAATAGTTACCAGCCAGAAAGTAATCTATTTGAATAGTTACCAGCCAGAAAGTAATCTATTTGAATAGTTACCAGCCAGAAAGTAATCTATTTGAATAGTTACCAGCCAGAAAGTAATCTATTTGAATAGTTACCACCAGAAAGTAATCTATTTAATTGTATTGACTATATAAAGTGTTTATTTATCTAAACATTGTTATCATATTTGATATATTGATATAACCTGGTGACTTAACCCAGGTCCTAGTGTTATAGTTTAATAGCATGATAATAAGTCGTCACATAACTCTGTCTGGCACTCAACATTTACACAATACCCCATGGATTGTTGTTATAAACTTTATAACTTATAAGTTAAGTATGGAATAATTCCAGTAACATGGATTTAATTCTCATCATGACATAGGCCTACCCGTATCCAGGTGGGGTTCGAACCTCCCCCCCCCCCCCCCCCTTTGAAAACAATTAAGCACTGTTAAAGTCGATGTTCTGTTTGAATTGTAACTGTTAAAGTTGAGTTGATTGCTTGACTAGTCCATATAACCCCCCCTTCAAAATACCTGGCTACAGGCCTGCATGATTTAACTGAAAAGATTTTTAAAATGCTCACATGCATTTCAAGTTGTTATTCTTGTAATCAATAGTTTGAGTAGTAAAAAAGGTTCACATTTTTTGAAAGCCAAATGCGCATTGATAACAATACTGATAATATTCATTTAGAAAAATTGATTCAGCTAGCTCTACAGGAGGCAGTCTTTTTTGGGTCCCTTTAATTGGCAGTCATTGTCCAAACGTGCCTTGCAGTATTATAAGGGTGTCTCTTGCAGTGTATTGTGAATAGAAAATATTCCATTTCTTAAGTAAACTATTGCTATTGATCAGAAGAGAATTTCAATAATTGACAGTGATATTTATTATTAAAATAAACAATGACATTTTATTCATTTCCTTTCTATAATGAAGACAAGTTTAGAAAAATATTTCTGTTGGTCCTAATCTAATAAAAGTTGAAATAGTTGAAAAATGACATAAGACAGACTTACTGAAGGAATAAGTCAGGCCTTCTCAATTAATTTTTGTAAAGGGCCAAAGGTATGTTATGAAAAAAAATATTAGAGCCAAATAGAGCTTAGCTAGCATAGTGAGCAGAGTGTTTTAGTAGAAGCGGTCACTCATGAAAGGGCCAGTATTTGAGAAGGTTTGGAATTAGTATTCTATTATGTCTAACTTGCTCTCAATTAACAGTGTTCCCTCTTTGTTTTAGAAAGGATGTCTTGAGGTACAGCAGTCGTGATTATAACTATTTGAACACCAAGTGTGAATGTAACAGTACCCCAAGTAAAGCATATGAGGTTAAACTAGGAGGCAGCTTGTGTTGCATGTTTAGGGTACAAAACAAAACATCAGTTGTTCATGATAAGCTCACATCAATACAGCTAGTCATGGGGGAGAGTCAATTAGATTGGTTTTCGACCTATTGTTTTGAAATCTTAGAGAACAATGTCTGACTATAATTGGTGAGATAAAACTGTAATTGATTTGTAAACTAGATGTCAAATGAAATAGTTTAGATTGATAAAGTACAGATGTAACCAAGCTAGTTTGATGGTTGTGTTCTGTAACAGTGTTTATTATATAAGTAAAGTTCTTATACAATATCTTTAATTTTGCTTTATAGATTAGATTTTACAGAACCAAGTAAACCAAAAAATAAGATCTATGTGTCTGTTTCTAATTTTTTTATACACTAATCATCTCATTTTGATTCTTACTTCATGATCTAGGACAGTGTTTTGTTTTTTTGAGAATACCATTCTCAACTCACTTTAACACTAATTTCAAAGGTTACTTTGGACATTTAAAACTCATTTTTATGAATAATTCAGTATTTTAAAGTCTATTCCCAGAAAGGATAATAATTACTAAATGGTTATAGCATCAATTTTATCATAGCACAGTCAGTTAGTGCGACGTTCTTTACAAATATGATGTCATTTACTGGGGTACGAGCAAATGGTGGTGGGATTGTAAATAAGTTTTCTAAATTGTTCATGTTTAATGGGAACACTGAAAGAAATAGTTTAACGAAATTAAATAGAAAATGGTGGAAATGATGCAACTTGATGCAATCAGTATCCTGCCCTGTATACACTTTAAAAAATTAGTAAACCTCTTTACAATCCCTTCAAAAAGTAGGGGAAATAAAGCCACACCTTAACTGTGAGAAGTGTGATGTGTGATGTCCTTGAATCAATGATGAATTGTCACATACAAAATAGATCATATTATAACAGACATGCTTTACTTAGAAATATTTTGTTTCAGAAGTCATAAATGGCAGAAGAAATACACATTATGTTTATTTGACACTTAATTTCACTGTATATTTTATGTATTTATGGAATATTTTATTTTGAATGTTGTATTTTGAGATCAGTTATGATATTTGAAGTTTTGAATTTGAATGAATGCCACATGAAGTCAGTTTTTCTTGGGTTGAACCAAGTTAAAGTTATTTTAAGACAAATTTGTGTAATATAATCATAGTTTAAACCAAAATAACAGATTAAATTCTAGTTATATTTGAAATGTTCAGGATATAGAGAAGTTATTAATTATTTTATCAGGTAGAATTAACTGTATGTTTTAAGGGTTACTTTCACCATTATACCTGAGTCTCAGAAACAGATTTTAGAGAGCTTAGATCAGTAAAAATTAAAATTGTTTTATAGAAAGGAAGGACAGTTTTAAATTGATCAAGACAATTGAAATTTACTATTTCACATTGGATGATGTTGCTTACACATAACACTCCATTCCATATGACTTCTAATAAAAGCATTGGTCAGAAGGCTGTTTACTACTGGAGAATAGAAGGTTACTAGTGTGAATGGGAATACATAATTAATGCTTTTATAGGAACGATAACAAGACAGTTTCTCTGCTGTAAGAATAGTACTCAATGCTTTGATTGTAAAGACTAATAAATATATTACTATATCTCAATTAAAAACATTGGCCTACTTTAAAAGGAAAGTTTTATTTTTATAGAACATATAACTATTGATTAATATTAAATATTTACTCATAGATAATATTCACTTAAAATAAAAAAGCATATGTTATTAAAAAAAACAGATTTTGGTATCTGATGAACTTTATTTGGTCCAGTAGTGATTGTAATTTTTTTGTGGGCGAGGGAAAAACCTGAAATGTGACAAGTTGAGCTCATTTTTTGTGCAATGACAACTTTGATAGTGGATAAAAAGTAGAGGTGATGAACTTTGGATAATATGTGGTCAGTTCTGTTTGAACAGTTCAATGTTGTGGATGACTGATTTAAATTGTTTTATTCTATAGTTAGGCTGATAAAACATGACAGTACGATCTCTGATTTGTATGCATATACAATGTGACTGTTTTACAAAGGACTTGGTGATTATCAATTTCTTGTCAGTTCAGTAGGAAGGTTTACTACTAGCTTCAACCTCTCACATCCTTCACAGTGATTTGATTTGGTTTTGAAATATGGATTCTTCAAAGGATTGTAAAGTGGTTTTCCAAATTTTGTATGTGTATCGGGACACTGATAGTGTCAATTTGCGCCATTCCCATTTCCTTTTTTTCCGACGTCTGTGGTTCTTGCAATTCCACTAAAACTAAAGCATTTAATGATGTAAATAACAGTGATCTATCGGAAGCTACTATTGACATCTATGCAGATCACTGTCAGTGACGTCATAAAATGTGTTAGTTTTAGTGGAATTGCAAGAACCACAGAAGTCGGAATGGAAATTAGAATGGCTCAAATTGATGCTATCAGTGTTTTTTCCATACACATATGAAGTTTAGAAAACCACTTTACAATCCCTTTAAATTGGATTTGTTTAGGTTTTTCTATGTGATATTTTGTATGTTTCTGCATTGGCTTAGTTAGTTTGAAAGTGAATATCTAGATTCAGGTTGGAAATTACGGTATTTTACTGAATATAAAAATTCAGGAGGAAACCATGAAATTTAATTAGATTTATTTGAGTTATTGTGGCTGTCAATTTAGTTTTTAGAAGAAAAACTAAATTATCTAGTATCCTTATAACAGAATTATTTTCAGGCAAATTTTTCCTGACATTATCTCAGTAAGGCGTGGAACAGTAGTACATGTATGTTTAACATTTCATATAAATCTTTAATTTATTAAATATGTTTTTGTCTGTCTTTCCAGGAGTAAATGTAAATAAGATGGGTGCGGAGGAGAGTAGAGCAGGGAATTATGGGTTAATGGGACCAGGGTCGGTCAATAGAAACATGAATAAACAGATTCAGAGAGCTCGACCCTGGTCGTTATTACATCAGTGTTCTTTAGATCAGTGGAAGGCAGGACATGCAGGTAAATTTTATCCTTTTACAGATTTTTTTTTCTACTCTTTGAAATATACTGACTTATAGTGTCCAGTTACTTTTAAAATTAATTGACATAAATTAGACAACTATTGATGCAATTGGTGTCAAAATCAGTCTAGAAGACACTTTAACGAAATATCTTGTCAGATTATGAATGGGTCCATTAGTGCATACAAAGACATGAAATAAAACATCAAGATTTGTATTTTAATCAGTTTGAAGATATCAAAATATTCAGTTGAGATGCAGATCCCACGGTTTGAATTATGTCATTATATCAATGTTTTCTATTTATATCTTGTAGAAGCAGCTGGTTTCCAGGAAGTTCACATGGCATGTAGTGGTATTGTATTTAAAGACTGTAGTGTAACATTTTGTACTAGTCGTCAAGGCATCATCAACATTAAATCTGGTCCTATTTTTAGTTTTAGACGCAAAAGTAAATTCACAAAAATGGCAGAACATTTTGAATATAATCATATTCCAGCACACCTCTCATCTATTCAAAATTTTCACGTGAAAAGTGTTGTATGTTATAAAGGCAATACTGTTATATTACATTTAGTACGGAATTTGATGACACAGTTTGGAATAATTGACCTTCAACAAAATAAATTTCTAGGTATTTTTGGGCATCAGACAGTAGAATATGTAAATGAGGCATTACGTGGAGAGATCAGCCCTGACGGTAACTTTGTAATGATTAAAATACCATCGTTTAGCACGGGAAATAACACGTTTGTCTTCCAAATGTATGAACTGAAATCGAAACAACTGATTGGTGAATGTAGTCCAGCCTATAACCACTCTATATTTGTGTTCGACCCTAAAAGTTGTTCATCTCGTCTGGCCATTACAAGTTTTCAACAAGGACAAGATAACAGTTTGTGTTTAGTTCGGTCTAAAACTTGGGATGTTTTAGCATTGAATTCAAAAGTGGATGATTTACGCACTAGTTTAGTTCCAAATTTAAAAGATTTGAAATATTCATGTGATGGAAATTTATTATTTGCTGTCATGGCAACCAGTGGATGTCATTGTCGGGAAAAACGTGCTCGACGATTTCAACCTATTGATATTAGCATTTATATATTTGACGGAGAAAACGCACAAACATTACATTGTATACAATATCATCGCTATGCCTGCGGTGTTCACTCATGTCCTATTAACTATATGCCTACGTTCTCTTATTGTGGAAGTCGTATGGCCATTGTACTGAATGATATGGAAACAACAACAGATCATATTCAAATCTACAAATTACCAATATCTGGTAATTTACAAAACCGGTGCAGAATTCGAATTTTACAGCAATATTCACCTGATAAACTTGACAGGCTTCCCTTACCTAAACGATTGATTAACTATTTAAAATTTCAACCTGAATATGTTTAATGTTTTGTTTTATTGTTTATAGATTTTTTGTTGTGACGAATTTTCATTGTTCTCTGTTTAAATCAAACTTAAATGTTCCTGAACTATTTACTTCAACATAAGAATAAAAAGGTGTCTTATTCTTAAAACTTCAGATATTCAGCTTATGTAAGAGCTGTAATAATTTGATTGGTTGAACAATTTCTGTAACATTCAAATGGATCTGATCTGGATGGTTTTATACAAATTTTTGGGGAGTAAGACACAGTTTATTCTAGTTCAACAAGGTATATTTAGTTTTGATTTGGTTAAAGAATAATTTGAAAAAAAATGGCTTATTAACTTGTGCTCTTTGAAAACTGTTTTGTGCTTAAATCTCCTTGCCTCAAATTTGGTACCGGTTAATTTTGTATTTTTGATAATTTTTTTGTCAAAGATTAGAAATATCTGTAGTAATAATAGTCTTATTCCATTTTCTGGTGCAATATAACAGTCTTCAGGGATGCGTTTTCAACATCAATTGAGTTTTTAAATCAGGAACCTGTTCATCAAAATTTATTGTAGACATTAGTGTTAACATTTTCATGTGGAAAAGAACGCTATGGACAATGACTGAAATTTGAAACAGTTTTTAAATCAGTGAAATTTTATTCCTAGGTAATACTGATAAGGCCAGTGAAGAGTTTCTGTATATGTAATTGTTTGTTTTCATAGCGCTCAAAATTACAAGCTGCAACCCATTTCAAGATATTTTTTGACTTTTCTCAATCAATCTTTGAGCTACTTTTGGTCTCTGTTAATGAAAGGGAAATAACTTCATGTACAAGACATGAATAACTCTTAAAGTGTCACTGGTAGTAGATACAATTTTGGTGATATTTTAGTTTTTTGTGAAGTGCTAATTGCTAAAGAATTCGAATTTCAACATTTTAAGAGAATGTTGTTCTTAATTTTTTGTGTGCTAAATAACAAGGTTGTAGTTATGAGGAGGGTTTAAAATAAAATATTATTGTTATTATTTACTATGTGTATTTATTCTTATATTTATAACTTTTTATTTGGTTATTTTGCACTTGTTTTAATGTTCACTTTTAAGACAAAGTTTAGGTTTTCCAGAATTTTAACAATTATTATTGAGATGAAAGACAATTACATCAAAGATAAATAAATTCCAAATTTGCACTGTTTATTTCTCTCAACTATATTTGAATCTTCGATAAAATGATCAATCAGATTTGGTTCAACTTTCTACCCAGTATCATATTTCTCTTCTGTCATTCACAATAGTTTTCATGGTGAAATTAATTGTCTCTACTTGTGACCTAGGCCAGTGCTTCTATAGGAGAGTATCTTCTATAACAGATATAACAAAGTATTGTTGGACAGTTATTGATAAAATTTTGAAAAAACCTAAACTCTGTGTTGAATTACTGTTGATATTAGTTTTGTCTCTGTTTTTGTTATTATTTATTCAGTTTATGTGATATTTATACTTTATTATTAGTATTTTATTCCCCTACCCTTCTGGCAATTCATTTCAATAAGTTAGTTTTCTTCCACTTCTTTCTCTTTCTTTATAATAAACCTGCAAATATGGCTCTGATCATATCAGCACTAGTCAATTTATCATAATCAAAACTTGGTCTCATTATTATTTGTTTGAAGCCCACATATATTTTACTCAAAGATAATAACAAGGCTTATTATGAAGCTATTACAAACTCTTATACAGGTACCTTAAACATTTTACTTGTTTGTAAGTCATATTACATTAATAGTAATACACTATTGTGGGCTCTGGTTGGCTGTATTCACAAATGTACAATTCAATAAATTTAATGCATCTCAGTTCCTTGATGCAAGAGTAGAACACCCTGTGTAGTACTGCTATAGTATAGCATTTTGTTAATCCCCTGCCTTCAGCATTTCCACCATATTGTATATTCACTGTCAGCTTATTGTGTGCCTTTAATGTTCATATTAACCATTGGTGCATACCTGAAAATGTCCCTCATTATACACTGCATAGCATATCAGCATTAGCTCATTTCACTTGAATGTACCACTCATTACTATTTCATTAGCCTAGTAAGATTAATGTTAAACAGAAAGAATGTAACTTTTTATTTCATTGCTAAATACATGGTTATTACAACTGTAATTATTACATTATGTATACAGGAAGACTATCATATTTACCTTGTAAGTTGCACAATTAAATATAAGAATATAAAACACCATTTAATTCCATGTAGGCCTACTTATTCAAGTACAGATCTGGGGAATCTAAAACTGGCATGTATTTCCATCATCAAATGGTGATCAGAAGAGAAAAATCCCAAACTGATAAACTTGTACGTCTCTTTTAGGTTTCACTTACTCGTGCTATATATGGAATAATCCTTATGAATTGAGTGCAAATTTTGTCAAATCTTAACCATTTTTAGAACCATATGATATGTGATTACTGAAATACATACATTAACCATAGCCTTTCCTCAAACCCTTAACCCTTATCAGTGCTTTCCAGATATAGAATTAATATTACTTCTGTAAATGCATGCATGTTGTGTGTATGCATGTGTGATAATAATGTAATAAATCATGAATTTGTAGCATAAAGCCAAAATGTGTTATTTATTGTCAATAAATCTTCATCATCATAATATTAACATAATGTGCTTCAAAAACTGTAATATGTGATAACATCTCTTAACTGTAATCAAACTGCTCCAAACATTCATATTATTCACGTGTTCAGAGAAATTTACTCAATTGGATTAGTTTTCTGTTATACCTTTGTGAAATAAGTTCAAATCTATTGTTATATTCAGGGGAGGATCCAGGATTTAGAGAAGAGGGGGTTCAAATTCAACAGCACGGCAAATTTTTAGAGGGTTTTGACATAAGTTGGCCAAAAATTGGATCCCCCCCTGATATTCCCCACATTGCACTGTTACATGCAATTAAAAATATGTGATTAGGTGCAACTTAAATAATTTTGTGGTATCTGACAACATCTTAAAGAACAGTAAGATTTCGTCTAAACAAATAAAATGATTTTCTATTTCTCTTTTGCATCATGGAATATTAAGTATTTTGCACAATTCATATTTCAGTTTAACTATTCAGAAACTATTAAAATAAAAAATAACATTGATCAGAGGTCAGCAGGCCTATCACGCTGTGTCCATGATGTTCTGGTGCCATTAAATTAAGATTTTGTTTGTATGGTACTTAACTTCTGACTAAATTTGAAACCCAAAGTTCTACTGTGAAAAAAATAAACATCTACTGCTACAACCATCATCACATTTGTTAGAAAAAAATTGTAATGAAATGTAAATGGTTGAAAGAACTGTTTCTCTGTATACTAAATGGACAAATGTTTTATTGTAACTGCTATCACCCCCCTATAATAAAAATACTTATACTTTCATAGTTTTTTTATTTATGCTAATTTTTTCAGTTTAATATTTGGTGGCATGCTATAAGGTCTGTCTAGACCATGTTGTTGAGAAGGTTCACCAGAAACCCATACAGTGCTGTGAAGGCTAGTAATACTTTGTATCAGACCTGTAACTATAGCCCTTCCAAAAATGGATTGTTTCCCTAAAATAAATTCCTATTTTGAAATAGCATCATCATTGCATTGCATCTAAGTATTACTTGCAGCCCTATTAAGGTGCACAAAAACAATCAAATCTTGCTACTAAATTAGTATATTTACAGGTATGTTATTTATTAATGCGGTCTGTATTTTTCCAATACTATATGGAGTTGCGTCCCATGTAGTGGAAAGTAAATCTCTACCTAGCTATCATATTGTGGTAGGTATTAATATTTACAATGTGCAAATCACTTTTTCAATCCTAGTTTGACAATGACTACTGCTACCAGGCTTTAGTATAGGTCGTAGGCAAACTAACGGTGGCGGGTCTAATTTCTCAATGTCGGGGTGGGGCGTCCAAGCGAATACAGTTAATCAGTGTCCCCAACAAAAGGACCGATCCAAGGATGTCATTGTAAAGGCGAGGCCAGGTAAAGTTCTTTGATGATTTGATCTGAGAAGAAAAAAATTGAAATTCAAAATGTTAAAAGGTTAAACGGCGTTTTAACCGAAGATGTCATTTGGTGAGTTTCAACAACAAAACAACTCCTTTCCTATTGAGTCTGTTGATCGCACGTGATTCTAGATCAGACGTGGTTATTTTCGCGCCAAGTTGTTTACAGGTCAACCGTACCAAATGTCACAATTTGGATAAATAAACGAATCAGTCATCGTTTTCAGAATTAGAGGCTTATACCTGCCAATCTATTCCCTCGTTCATTGGGCTACATTTAGATTTAGAGTCTAACTTCTCATAATGGGGTTCACGAAGTGACCATAAAAGGTTTGAGAACTTAAGACCTAGAGCCTAGTAGGGCCTAGGCTAGCATAGCCTACTTCTGGTGAGAACGGTTAGTTGGTTGGTAAATACAGGCTGATATTGCAAACTAAATGTTGGGAATGACAATTGTGGTACTAGGTAGCCTAGTTGGATCTAGGCCTATATAGGCCTAGATCAGTTGGATGGCATGGTAGGCCTATGCCTACTGGTGGATAGGTATTATAGTAGCCTAGGCCTACAGTTGATCAGAACAGTGTCGGTGTGGGGTTTATATGGAGCCAACCACCAAACTCGGCCAATATTATTGATCAAATAAATAGACACCTAAAAAACTTTGAAATTAGTTCGAGAAAGTTACTTTATGTTTCTGACACCTATAGATAGTGGCCTTCATTCAAACAGGATAGTGGAGTTTGAAATGCTCGAGTTAGAATTCGGATTATAATTTTTCAAAAATTTGAGACAGTAGGCCAGTTTCGTCTGGAGAATCATTCACCCCATTAGCCACAACTACATTGATTAAAATATGTTATTCATTATTCCCGAGTCGGTAAATTTTGATGCAGTCAAACGAGTTGGACAACTTGCCATCAAATTCAGTGTGATTTATTTAAACATATATTTTATTTGTTGCGGTGATAAGAGTGAATTATAGACCTAATTTAAAGCACTATTAACCCAAATTTCATTTTAAAGCGCTGAGAAAATGTGTTATACGTAACGTTGAATGATAAAATTTACAACCAAGGCCAAGCAAGAACGATTCTCACCATAAAACGAAACTCGAAATCCATGTAAACTTTTACAAAGTGATATCAGGTGTCTAGAAGAGAAAGCATGCCCTGCAGAAATGTTTGTTGGTTGTTTAATAAAAACATCAACATAATAGAAGAAAGAAGATACGGATATGTTATTTTATTTGAGCTAATGAAGACATGTGTAATGAATAAAACGTTTCCTTCATTACGATACACTAATATCATTGCATTAACTCTTTAACAATTTGCAATTTGCACAAAATACCACATTTATTTCCTATCTTCTAAAATGACGTGTCTCTTCCCACTACAAATCGTGCAAATTCTTTTCTAGCTAGCAAATACAAGACAAATACACCCCGAAAATTGTGTAATTAACTTGTGATTGTTTTTATCTTCTGGCAATCACTTGTTCAACTAAAACTCTCACGATATCGTGAACATAAAACATACTGATATTTTATCTTTAAAAACTGAGAGTTCCAGAGTTCATTTTCACTTCCGGTATTATTGTTCACCTTTCCAATTAAACGTTCCAGTTCTTTCTGTAAAATTTGAGTTAAACAAGTTTGCTCACGTCGAATTTACCTATATTTCATTCTAAAACTTTATATTATATTCACATTTTATTTTTATTTCTCTAGGTACTCATTGAGCGCTCATTTAGCACGAACGTTTCAAAATCTACCACGACTTACTGTGAAGTATTTTCCCAACAGACAAGGCCGAATAAGCCCACATGATGCTGTTTTTCAACTAAGCATCCTTTTGGTGAAGCCACATATATTTTGTTTTATATTTTAGATATGAACCCCCAGATAAACTCAAGAACAATACCAACAGAGTTCTTGTTACCTCTTTTAAAACTCTTGGTAAAACTCTATCATCATACAAAATATCACATATTAGTTTCATTTCCTTGTTGTGCTGTAGATAAAATGAAGAAAGAGAATGAAAAAGTTGACTAAAAACAATAATTTCAAACATTTAAAACATCTGTTTACCTAAGTTTATATAACTAGCTAAATAACAACTTTAATTACCAAAACTCTATTACCTGACTTGTGAAGTAAATAAATGAAATAAACAATCGGACGAACAAACGAATGAAAAGGAAGTTGAAGGAAGAAAGAAATGAATTTATGAATGCTAATATGAATACATTATCTGGGCAATATTTGTAACGGACAAAAGGAACTACCGACAAACAGAAAAAAAGAAATTATCTGTGAAATGCTGATTGGTACCGTTTCATGTCTTGCTGTTTTATAGGGCATACCGTTTTAAAGTCTACTACTGCAATCATCCCTTTCTGCAGATATGAACGATATTATTGTTTGACCAATCTTCTTTGGATGCAGTAGTATGCATCAGCGGATTCTGATATCGCAAACTAGGTAGTCGTTGGTATAGTCGTAGTTGATGGTAGTTGGATTTGTTCAATCGGATGGTACTGTGATGTTGTTTTGGTAATTTGAGAAATTTGTAAGTTCTGGTCGGGTCGAATGACATGGCGGTTAAACTCTGAGTAGTGTGGCGTGAGTTCTTTGGAGGATGACCAATGGTAAAAAATAGTTTACGTATTACATATTAAAGTCTAATTAAATTGACTATGTCCTCGGTCCAGTATGAATACGGATATCCTGTCCTAGAATAATAACTAAAGAGTTACACAACGTAGGGCTTAACTTTTCTGACACTTGGATTAACAATTATTTTATAGGACGAGACAATCATAAATAATCATAACAAAATCTTGTCCGTTCATGTTCTCGATTGGTGTGAAGGCACAAGAAAGAAGAGAATTCGAAGAGTACAATCTATAATGGAAATTAAAAGGGTAGTGACTGGGCCCAGGCTGTAGAAAAGGGGGCAGTTGGGGTAAAATACTTGTCATTGGGGGCTATTAGCACCAGGTATCCGTATGTAAAATCACAAGAAATTTCAAAGTGGGGGGCAAGCCCGGTCCCTAAAATTGTTTTCTGTAAAGTACATGCCTGTGGATTTCTACAAAGGGTCAGTGATAATGATACAATGAAAAGAATCAGATGACATGCACCAAATTACATGGACTGGTCACCTGGTTTCTACCTGTCCTTAATGAGTTGACCTGGATATATCAGGTCAGTTGAATACTGGACATTATATTGTTTAGGTTAAAGGTTATATGACGTCATAGAAACAGGTGCCCGTTAGGTGAGAGTATATAGGTAAAATAAATCAGACGACATATCTGTTCTGTGAAGACCACACATCTATCATTCTATACAAACCTAAATATAATCATCTTAATATAACCTAAATTACTTTTAAAACAAGTTTAAACAACGGGACAATAGTTCAAATTCTCTTTTAATCTTTCAGTCTAAAAAAACTTTTTCATGTCATTCAAAGGAAATGAATTTAAAATGAACAATTAAATATTTTCTTTAATTATTTTTTTTTTAAACTTTGGTCTGCATTCAATTCAGATCTTGTTTTAATGTTACCACTTTAAACATTTTGTTTGTCAGATTCAGACGCATGATTCATTCAAAACTCATAAGTCACAAATGACCACAAGTCACTCCAAGACCATATATCAAAGGAATAAAATACCTTCAGACTACTTTAGCATATTTCTCACTACTAGTTATGCAGCTCGGCGAAAATTGCTTTGTCTGATGCAATTGTAAAAAAAAAACAATATACAATGTACTTTGTCATTTCCGATATCTGAGTACTACGACATTCTACGTAATCTAAGTCTGGTCTCGATCTTATGTCAGTTTAAAAAAACTGTTAGTATTCCGACAGGCAGAAAAATTTGTTGATGAAAATTGAATCGTAGCTGTTCACTTGTCGCACACCTTTTGAGGTAACTCGTTTTCAATCAACAAATTGTATAGGGACAAGGGGTAGAATCAAAGGAAGAAACCTTTGTGGTTCTGTGATCAATTTCTAGGGTTACGCCCAATGCTTTCAATAGTAGATATGTTGTCACCAAATAATACATCCTTTTTTCTTCCATTGAACGTTCGGTTATTGATCTCACATTAAAGAGATGTCTTAAATCGATCTGATATTGCTTTAAATTAGATTTTTCTCAGAGATGTGATAAAATGTCAAGAAAATTAACAGAGCAAGTAATGAAACGAAAGAAATGTTTTCTATGAGAAAGAAATTCAAATGTTAAAATGTTGTCTTTGTGTATATTCAAAAAATAACATTACTTTCATATTGCCGCATTTCTTTGATGTTGGAGGTGATATGACTGATTTTAAAAAGATATAGACCATTTTAAGGTGATATCGGACTGATGGCAGACTGAAAGAGCGCAAATTTAGTCAGTTTCGTCACTCAATTTTCGACAGAATAATATGAACTTGCAGGATCAGAAGAATTCGATTCAGTGTTCGAAATCTATTTTACAGACTGTAAATTTCACTATCTTCAGGAATTTGTTGACCTGGGCATCCTATGACCAATTCAATGGAAGAAACTTTGGATATTGAGAACACTTGACGACCTGTTAATCATTTTGTGTTTTCTGTTTGTTTGTTGTTCAGATTGCTTCAAGGAATAACATGTATTATAGATTTAATGTCCGTCAATTCATAAATTAATAAAAACGGGTTTGCAATAAAACTGTTAATGAAATGAGAAAGAAGGTTTGTCGCCGATGAAGCGAGAGAGAATGGTTTTTAAACTCCTGGGCTGATTAATTTTTATGTCCAGGTTTTGATGTTTTTGGATTCGCTCGGTCAGTTGATGTAATAACTGATAATTGATGGCGCGATAGCGTAGCGTTTATACCTTTATATTTATTTATATGGGGGCTCATTTTGGCCGAATTAACTCACCTTTATAGTTTGTTTACAAGTTCGCTGTGATTTGAAATGGCTCTCAAGCTTTCTTAAAAATAATTTTGTTGGGTGGGTATATATGCCAGGAAAGCAGTGTGCGCAGATTTTTGACCCAGAGACGATAACTTTGGGATTTATTTATCCTCGACATGGGTTCGTGTTCCACTTATAGTAAATAACAAGGGGCAGTTATAAGTCACCATAATTTTGAGATATTTTAAAATTTTGTTTTATTAACATATACAATAGTTCGATATGATAGGTATTATTATACTTTTATATGGATCACTGGTGTATTTGAGGTCCGTTGTAAAAAATATTCCATTTGTTCACACTTCACTAGTTTGTATAGTTTCACTTTGATAAGCTGAGCGAAGGATTTTCAAATTGTATAACAAAATAACAAGAACAAGAGTCAGATTATAAAGATGTTATACGATAGTTGTGGGCCAATTTCTTGTCATGTAGCAGAGCTGAGAGCTTTATAAAAATAGCTCTGAAGGGTAGCACAACATCCCAGCAACTACCTAACTTGCCATATCAGCATCCGCTGGAAGCGAATGTTAACTGGCTAAATACCAACCAAGCAAACATAGCGTCATCTTTTTGGATAGATAAAACAATGTAATCAAATTATGTGTGTTATCTAGTGATCCTACAGGTAATAGTGGTACAACATTGAGCTAATTCTGTAACACTTTCATAGCTAGCCTGCATTGTGATGTCAGGTATTTCTTAACTCATGTCGAACTGAACTAAATGTAAACGTTAGATGTTTCCTCAAGCACAAATAAGCATCAATAAGCAGTCACAAATCGCAATCGAAACTTTATAAATAACCTAGGTATCAGTAACAGGTCTATTATTGATATAGCTATATAGATAAAGATCAAAACAATTATTTATAAAAAATATTTATATAAACATATCTCGGCCTTGATAAAAAATACCATGATCATTTTATAATATCTCAATTAATTTTTCCAATAATATAGAGCAAATTTTAATTTCAAAATTTATCGTAAGCGTTTTAGTATTGGATGATAGTGTAAGATGTCGAATGTGATAAAAGACGTTTCTGATTCTTGTTATATACTTTCGTATAACCTTTGTGCATAATTCAATAGGCATATAGTTATATAGCCTACTATTCCAGAGGATTTGATAAATTTTATCTCTTATATGTGCCCATCTTTTTTTTGTGATAACGTTTATCGACAACATATTTTGCTCTTTACTTTATAATGGCAGTTGCATCCAGCCAGAATTGTGGAATATTTCTGATGCTGATATAAAAGCACACGTAAAGGATGTTACGTAGTATGTTAGGATGAACATAGCATAGAGTGACAGAGGATTGCCAAAGTGATAGGACTAGATAAAATATCATCAATAAGGTAAATACGTATGTATTTGTTTATGAATGTCTTTAATGCACTTTATTGAAAATCATGTCATATAATCCTTTCCGTTTTTTGAATAAGCTGTAGTGCATCTATTTTGCTATCCGTTGAATGTATACCAGACAGACGTTTAAAATTGCCTTTAATTCAACCATTAAGTAATTAAGTAATAGTTTCACCTGTCGTAAAGGAATTCAGGTATGAACAGTAGGGCCTAATACAGGTGTTAGCAGTACAACAGGTGCTAGAATGGGGGCCCTGTGAGAGAACAAATCTTATGCAAGAATTTCCGACCCCTTATAACTTACAGAGCAAAGACCTCAACATTTTTTTAGATAGTGGTTGCAAGGAAGCGGGGATTTCTCTTTGAGCCTCTCTTCGCTCTTCGATCTTCCATTTTTCTATATGCATATAAGTTACAGAGGGGATAGATTACAGTGGTTCCCAACCTTTTTCAAGCTGTGGCCCAAATTCACGAAATTCACAGAGCCATGGCCACCTGTTCTAATCCAAACTAGGGCAAAATAGGGAATATAGTGCAAGGGTTGTAGTCTTGTGCTTCCTCATCATCAGAGGTCAGATGTATTTGACCACAAGCAACTACAGACCTTACACAGCAAAATATAGTTAAATAAAATTACATCCTCATGCGTCATGGCCCCCTGACAAACACCCCATGGCCCCCGGGTTGGGAACCACTGGACGGTTATGTAGCGAGCAATTCAGAACTATTATAGTCTTCATGTGTAAAGCAGAGACTTGGAATGTCCTCAACTTCAACTGACAAGACACAAGTTGTTTATTTAAAACCATCTCAAAATACATCTCCTAACTTTCTTCTCTCTCAAATCTCTTGACTTTACCTCAAACCATGTTTTTATACTTCGTCGTGTTCAAATTGTCTGTTTTACTCCCCAGCCTGTGTTTACATGTTTAATTTGAGACAAACGGTGTCAAAAACTAAACAATCTCTCACGCTCTATGTTGACCAACGTCAACCATTCGCACCTACCACACTAACGTTATGACCTCTATAGTAAAAAATGTAGGAATCTTTCCATTTTTCAGTCAAGTATAGACCTCTATGTCACCTGGAAGAGGAAGCATTTTCCAAAAATGGATTCCATGACATCTTTATATATAGCCTACTTAAAACAGTCTAAATATTTTAAAAGTTTAAAGTTTTAAATAGTAAGGCTTATTTTTATGGCTTCTTGCAAGTTGGTTGTGAACTCATCGTAGACAAATAACCTTAAATGGTAGTAAAAAGTCGCGCATGTATCACCGAAACTTTCCACTTCATTTCAAAGATGTATAAAAGACCTTGTTGACCAACTTACACAAGTTAATGTCTGGATAAACAAAAATATTTGTAGTCTAGATTAGACCAGTGTGTATTTGACACCGACATTAAAGAAGAGTAAGAGCACACATGTATCAGTATGTTTTTAATTTGGTCTGAAATGAAGACGGGTTGTGTTATTTAACTAGGAGTTAGGTTGAAAATTAAAACAAGTGAAATGTGAAGTGATGTGAAATATAAAGTGATGTAATTAGTGATACTTCTGCAGACAGGTAAAATTAATTGACTTTTTAATTCTTAATTTGATTTGATGGACAGGTAGTGCAGGTAGCACCTAGCCTTCATGAAAGTAGTTATGGAACATTTTTATTCGATAGAGGTTGTACATGAGTATAGAGCTATATCGAGTATTTTTTTTTATCTTCGTGGATATTAATAAAGATTTGACTTCTCCAAACGAGCCATGCAGTGTGCAATGTGAACATTTTGTAAGGGCAAACATTTATGATGTCCAACAGTCGAGGAATCCTTACCTAATATACACAGTTGAAATAGCAATTTACTATTAAGTGAAAGGTGTAGGCCTATAGGTGCTCCATACTAATACTTAGAGCTCATCTCATGCTGCCTATAAAAAAATCCTCATCGGACAATCTTTCTGGAAATGTTGATGAACTTAAATTAAACCAAAGGTAACGGTTACTCGGTTTATTAAATGCTGTGGATATCAGTTACACAAACTAATTAGTGCTATCATAGAAATTGTGGTTATTCAATTAAAAGGGTTTTAAGGTCTATATATAGCAATCTATCTAAAAATTGTTATGCTGATAGTAAAGATAACAGTGTTAAGGTTCATAGTGAAGATAACAGTAACTCAATCAGATAGGTGTTAAGGTTCACAGTAAAGATAACAGTAACTCAATCAGTGAGGTGTTAAGGTTCATAGTAAAGATAACAGTAACTCAATCAGAAGGGTGTTAAGGTTCATAGTAAAGATACCAGTAACTCAATCAGAAGGGTGTTAAGGTTCATAGTCAAGATAACAGTAACTCAATCAGAAGGGTGTTAAGGTTCATAGTCAAGATAACAGTAACTCAATCAGTGGGGTGTTAAGGTTCATAGTAAGATAGCAGTAACTCAATCAGAAGGGTGTTAAGGTTCATAGTAAAGATAACAGTAACTCAATCAGTGGGGTGTTCAGGTCCACAGTAAAGATAGCAGTAACTCAATCAGTGGGGTGTTAAGGTCCATGGTAAAGATAGCAGTAACTCAATAAGAGTGGTATTAAGGTTCATAGTAAAGATAGAAATAAAATGAAATGAATGGAGTTTTACGTCCTGCTTTTCTGCACCTATATGGGCTAATTGAGGACGGAGTAAAGATAGAAGTAACTCAATCAGAAGGATGTTAAGGTTCATAGTAAAGATAGCAGTAACCCAATCAGAAGGGTGTTAAGGTTCATAGTAAAGATAGAAGTAACTCAATCAGAAGGGTGTTAAGGTTCATAGTAAAGATAGCAGTAACTCAATCAGAACGGTGTTAAGGTTCATAGTAAAGATAGCAGTAACTCAATCAGATAGGTGTTAAGGTTCATAGTAAAGATGGCAGTAACTCAATCAGAACGGTGTTAAGGTTTATAGTAAAGATGGCAGTAACTCAATCAGTGGGGTGTTAAGGTTCATAGTACAGATAGCAGTAACTCATTCAGTAGAGTTTTAAGGTTCATAGTAAAGATAGCAGTAACTCAATCAGAAGTGTGTTAAGGTTCATAGTAAAGATGGCAGTAACTCAATCAGAACGGTGTTAAGGTTTATAGTAAAGAAGGCAGTAACTCAATCAGAACGGTGTTAAGGTTTATAGTAAAGATAGCAGTAACTCAATCAGAACAGTGTTAAGGTTCATAGTAAAGATAGCAGTAACTCTTTCAGAAGGGTGTTAAGGTTTATAGTAAAGATAGCAGTAACTCAATCAGAAGGGTTAAGGTTCATAATAAAGATAGCAGTAACTCAATCAGTGGGGTGTTCAGGTCCACAGTAAAGATAGCAGTAACTCAATCAGTGGGGTGTTCAGGTCCACAGTAAAGATAGCAGTAACTCAATCAGTGGGGTGTTAAGGTCCATGGTAAAGATAACAGTAACTCAATCAGTGGGGTGTTCAGGTTCATAGTAAAGATAACAGTAACTCAATCAGTGGGGTGTTCAGGTTCATAGTAAAGATAGCAGTAACTCAACCAGTGGGGTGTTCAGGTTTATAGTAAAGATAGCAGTAACTCAATCAGAAGGGTTTAGGTTCATAGTAAAGATAACAATAACTCAATCAGAATGCTGTAAGGCACTTGGTAAAGATAGCAGTTACTCAACTAGTAGTGTGTTAATGTCCATGGTAAAGATAACAGTAACTCAATCAAAACGGTGTTTAGGTTCATAATAAAGATAACAGTTCCTCAATCAGAAAAGAGTTAAGGTTCATGGTAAAGATAGTAGTAACTCAATCAGTGGGGTGTTCAGGTCCACAGTAAAGATAGCAGTAACTCAATCAGAAGGGTGTTAAGGTTCATAGTAAAGATAGCAGTAACTCAATCAGTAGGGTGTTAAGGTTCATAGTAAATATAACAGTAACTCAATCCGAAGGTTGTTAAGGTTCATAGTAAAGATAGCAGTAACTCAATCAGAACGGTGTTAAGGTCATGGTAAAGATAGCAGTAACTCAATTAGAAGGATCGCAGCCCCTGTGTTACTGTTTTATTACATAGGTCCTCTTCAAAAAAGCATCAACATCTAGCTTTATCTTTTTATCTTATACACTTAAGAAATTTGTTTTTTTAGGTACAGTATATGCATTTGTTCTCCTAGTGGAGCATTGACGATAAGTTGAAGTTATATTTGCATATAGATTCAATATTTATTTTTAAAGTAATCATATCTTTAAATATTGGTTTTTGATTAAAATTAGAAAATTTTGTTTAAATGATTTCTGTGTGCTCTTCACCAACATTACATGAAATATGTGATATTTTAGAATTGAGATATTTGTTCATACCCAAAATACTCTTTAAAATGAACATATTTATCATTCATCGTTTTTTTCCATTGTTTTAAAACCTGTTTTGTTGGAGAACGAGAAAATTTCGTTATCATCATCTCTATTTCCAAACTAGCTGTCGTGATGACGGATTTTACATCCAATACAGTAGGAGCAGGTTATGTTAAGGTAATGCCAGTTTTGGATATCTAGTTTAAGTGATGTCGATGTAAGGTGCATGGTATAGGTAATGTAATCGAATGTTCAAGGAGTAAGTCCAAGAGCATAATTTGTTATACTCAGCAGATTAAATGCGCACCTGATTTACTAATGGGTTGAGTAATGACATGTGTAAGTGTGCATTCAGTCAGTATCTATGAAATTCACTAATGGCAATTAATTATGGTCATAGGCGAGTTTACCACTAATGCCTGGCAATCAGGTAGGATTTCAGAGTTAAGTGATGTTCGGTGCTTCTGTGGGAGTAACCATACAGGTCTTGTCTAGTTCATCCTTCACTTCAGCTTTATCTTGTGTGTGTTTGGTTACAGTGCTCGATTTCAGCACAGTTTGGAAGAGGTCCAATGTATCCATGTGCTCACATTCTGATAACGGTGATGCAATGGTAATGGACAATGCCAATATTTTTGTACGGGTTCGTTTCTAATTATTGATGTCCGTGCATGAAAGAATATAGCATAAGAATCCAATGCTTACATCATCGGGATGACGTGTGAGTCTGCTATGATAATAGAGAGGTTGATGACAATGTTGGGGTGGGTAGTTTACAGTTGTTGTCTTTATTTACTTTTAATCTACGTACCTTAAAACGGTTGGTTTGATTCGACAGTCTTTACTGTCTCCACATGATCAACCTAACCATATAGGATGGTGTTTGTTAACTCAATATGCCACATTGCTGTTGTCAATTTCATTGTTTGGTGGTAATAGTCTTTTTTCTGATTTATGCTATAATGCTATCTCCATCATGATTTTCTTGGCATGGATATTGTACTTTCTGGTAGTGCTCAATAAGTCTCAACAACATGCGATAGTAATATATTGTAATGCGGAATGCATGGTTAGTCTTGTTGCTAGAGCATTGTAACATGATAACAGACAGTGTGGTTTAAGAATATGTGGTGAATAACACATCTCAAAAGTGTACATTTAGGTTAACCCCAAATCACTAAGGTCGGTTCATGGTTGGCATATCCAACACACCGTTCTGTCACCTTCTCTAAACCTATTACAACTTTTAAATGTTACCTATTTACTATGACGTCATAATTACAGGTAACAAACACACCTGAGAATGAACTATCAAATCACTTTACAGATAATCCGTTTAACCCTTAAACGTTTATATTAACTAGATTATCGATACGGATTATGTTAATTAATCAGATTATCAACAAAGTATATACATGTAACAATATAGTCAAATAGTAACTACACATTATTTGTATATGAAACTTTGAAAGGGAAAGACACAATATTTCTACTGTATACTATTTTTGTGTTTTTTACCTTATGTGGATATAAAAATTTTAAATGCCAGCAACGGTAAGTTTCTTTTTTTATTTTTAAATTTTAACGAGTGACTTGAATCAAAATAAAGGGTTTTGATTTTCTAGAAACGGCTACGAATAGGCTAAACAAATTCAACTTGCATCGATTTTAAAGCTTGTATTCCAAAAGCGATCGAGGGATGGAAACACACCAGACTGTTATTTTTTTTATCTAGAGTTAGATATCCATGCTCAAAATTGTGCTACTTTTATAGTTATACTTCTATAGAACCCTACTCTTCTGGAATACCTGAAAACATCCTGCGACAACCTTCCCTCTTTATTGGAATATTCTAGTTATTTAGGTGTCCTTATCTTTAAAACTATCGGACCGTTAAACCCTTTCTCTCAAATTTCACAATTAACCATATAGTCTTTAGCAATGAAAAAAAAGTGATGAAGGAAGGTAACCAAAGGATCAACACAACTCTCAGCTTATTTTCAATTCAACACATGTACAAGATGAAAAGCCTATTACAAGTCTGTTTAAGATAAAAGCTGAATGAGAAATTGTTTGAAGTCCTGTTAGAGTTTAGGTTCATTTAACCTTCTAACTATCTTACTGTATTAGTTACTAATCTATTTTAAAGTCCCATTCCCCCATTTCAGATTCATTTCTCTTCTCAAAGATCATGAAATATTAAGGGGAAGAAATAGAATCGACTCGAATCCACAAATCTCGAAATCCATGTAACGCTTTGGCAATATACATGTACATTGGTATAGCAGCTAATGAACTTTTCATTTGAGGAAGTATATCAATAAATGACTAATGAGTTATGATATATGTATTTCAAAATGAAAAGTGGTATCAGGTGTCTTGAAGAGTCATCTCTTAATGATGGCCGCAAACCCTAAACTAATTGTATTATCTTCTCATAAACAACAGTCATCACCAACCCTGAGTTACAATCTAGAGAGTGGTCCAATGATGAACTATTGTCTTCTTATAAGAACCTCAAAACTGTCATCATTCATTTCTGGATTGTTACCATTGTTGCTTCACAGAAACTACACGCATTACAACGTTGTATAATTTAAAAAAAAAATAAGGTGGTTATTCTGAGACTGACAAAAACAAATATCAATTCATCATGACGAATTGCGCTTATTACTAAGATGTCTTTCAAATGTCAAAAGCCTTTCCTTAGTAGTCAAATAGTCATACTTTCAATTTGAAATTGAAAAAAAACCCAAAACCAAAACAACAACAAACGTCTCCTACACAACAACAGTCATTGTTACTTTAAGTTGAGTGTTTGATAGTAGGGGGTAAATGGCGCGTGTGTAAAAGAATTAACAGCGCGTGAGCCTGGTTTTGTTTAAAATATGACTAAAAGTTTAAAATGTTGTAAAAAATAAAATAATTAAGAAATAAAAAGAAAAGTCACGCTGTGTCAGATGGTATATTACGTCGAAATTCATTGATAAATGTACAAATGATGAAAAGCAGACGAGAATCGCTCAGCAGACAATCAACAAACTTTCTGTAGACAACAGCCCACCTGAAGCTTTCTTCTTAGGTAATTTTCAAATTCTAATTTAGAAATAAAATTCACGTACACGTAACTGTGTTCAGGTGCACTAATGAGAATAAAACAGTTAAATTAAGGCTATATTTAGCATCTTCCTAAATTTGAACCATTTGCTTTTTCATCAGAGAAGATTGCTTCCAATGAATCATAATTTTGGTTATATAATAAATTTCGAATATAATGATATTCAGACAAACTATAAGAAAACAGTATTTTAGTCTAGGTCTAGGTACTTTTCTTTGGGGTAGTCCACTACTATATAACTATTACTCTCGAATTTTGTCAGGTTTTTGGATGCGATTTCAATTAACGGAATTGTTTTGCTTGTACAGATTTTTATTTTTATCCCCACGCCCACACTGTTCTAGAATTGAACTGTCTGGTACAGAACTAGATGAAAGTCACCCACTGTGTTTTAATATTACTTATGATATTAACCAATTACACCCAGCACTGTGGTTCATTTCTAACATCAAAAACTCCCATAGAGCATCAGGTACTATTTATTAGCGCCATCAAACAGCTTTTAGTCTTTGAACGCCAACTAAGTTATTTTCCAAAATATGTTATTCTTTCAAGAAATTTTCATTCTAAATAACATCGTGAATGGTGTAATATCTGGAAGGCCATTTAGTTAAATTCGTTACAGGTTTTTGGATGGCTATGAAGTACGTAAAGAGCATATCCTACAAGTTATACCTATAGAACTTTTCTGTTAAAACATATGCATTTCAACCATCAAGACATCAATAGACTGTTTCCATTTTTGTTACTCTTTAACTTTACAATCATAATTACCACTGAGTCTTGGGGCTCGATAAATTTTGTAAATTTCAAAAGTTCAAAAGTCCCGCCAATTTAATACCATTGAGTGTCAACATGCAGTCAGCTGAAATCTGATTTCTGAACAGTAGATTAGGTCTAATCTTGATTTAAGATCTTAGTATTAATTTGTTAATCTGGTTTCAGTCATTAATTCAGATTTGATTTAAACTTTGTCCTTTAACATATAACTGGTAGTCATAGCTATAATCAATACAATAATGGGATATGTCGCTTAATATTTGTTCTTATTAAAAAACGCACATGTATGCTAATATTTTGTGTTTAAAATATATTCTTAAGTTGGCTAAACTTGAAGCACATTTCATTGTCCATTTCAGAGCAACATGATTAAAAACCATTCCACGACGGCGTTACGTCAAACAGCCAGTCGCCAGGAATCAGCACCAGTTTTGATGACGTCACCACCACCTGTGGAAAATGTTAAAGGCAAGAAATCCAAAACTTTAAGTCGAGTGCAAAGTGTTAAAGATGTGCGCGTACCTCCTCTTCCATCTTGTGAGCTATCGATAGACGATAGAGCCCCGGGGGTCATCAAAATATTTGGTGACTCAGTGGTTCATGGTGCTCAATATAAAAGCGTTCTTGCTTCCACAAGGTCCACGGCGATCGAGCTGATCAAACAAGCCCTTGAACGATATGGATTATCGAATTTTAATCATCAAGATTATGTTTTATGTGATACAATAGGAAAGCTGGAACCCGTTCCAGATGACCCACATCACTGGGTTGTAGTTTGTCAAAGAGCGTTAAAAGACTCCGATAAACCGTTGGAATTCCAGGAATTTTGGAAACCGTTGGATGGTTATTACAGGCGGTATCAATTGCACAAAAAGTCGGAATTTCTGGATGATAATATCACAGACAATACGTCTGGTATAAATGACAATGCTCGTAAAATAATGATGTCAAAGGTACACGTTGGAGCTATCCCAGTGTCATCATCTTGGAGCGGAAGTGAACATAGCCAAGAAACTGTTCGACAGGACCCGGATGGAAAGTCTCTTCAACCTCCTGTTTTTGATACAAGTAGCTACAAAGAGAAAATACTAACACTGCAATCTTTATCTATGTATCCATATTTATTGACAATTCGTGGCTATCAGGTGCATCATGACCTAGTCTTATACCCACTTCGCGCCAAATCTTTAATCCTCGGACGACATAATTCAAATTCATCGTCTGCTGATATTGTTTGTTTCGCGCCTGATATATTTGATCATCATTGCCGTTTGAATCCCAGGACTTATCTGGATAAAGGAATAAATCAACAACTAAAATACACTTTTTATATCGAGCTTGAAGTGTTTCCAGGTGCTCATGTGACCGTCAACGGACGTCGAGTCGTAGGAAAAGCGGAACTTCATTCTGGGGATTTAATATCTCTGGGGAAACATTATTTATTCTTATACAAAGATCCTACAAACGGCTTTGACATCCCTGGCAAGTTATCGTGGCTATCATCTAAGCGGGACACTGTCGGAAAACGTTCTTCCTTACCAGTGGAATACAGGAATCACCGAGAAAGAGTCACCGTCTCAACGTCGACTTCAGAAGAACTGAATACGTCATCAGATAACCATACTTCATTCGACGTCTCAGACGAAGCAGTGACATGGACGACAGCACCTAAAGGTCAAACTTTGAACTTGAGTTATGGTAAAGACCGCGAAGAGGAAATTTTAACCGCCATTTCTGGTTTAAAATGTCTCACCAGACGTGACCATCCCCTGACATCCGCCATGTTGTTTATTTTATGCCACGATTGTGCCGTGAGAAAATTTACGCGTCATCACACTAAAAACATGTACAGACGAATGCTGGCATGCATACAAAACAGCGTTTCGGTAAGAATATTGTTTACTTGTGAATTATGACAAGATGTTGTTTATTTTAAAAGGATTTGCAATGTAATCAAGCCGTTCATGGTATATATTGGTCGCCTAGGAAACGGTATAATCTTTCTGTCAGTCTCTACCATTATCGCTGTCGACATTTTCTTTTCCTTTTAATTTAAATCAATCCCTTATTTTTTAAAAATGCACTGTCTTGTTTGAAGTGGAATTGCCTTTATTGTTTGATACTGCTTTTGAATTAATTCATGACGCAATCGAGCACGTAATTCAAATGTTTCTGGCCTATCATGGTAACACTCGATACTGTCAAACTACTATAGTTTCCAAAACATTGACATGTAGATTTGATATGCATGACAATTGTCTTTGATAGATATAATCTGGCATGGCCATAGCTGAATACAATTAAAATTTAATAATGGCCTCCTCATCTTTTATTTATCTTTCATTTCAGTCGGTAGCTAGAAATTTGTCTCAACAGAAGTTTGATTGGTAAGTCATATCATCTGACTTCCGGTTGGGTGGGACAGTGAAAAATGTCACCTGGGTTCAATAGGCGTATGCAGGATATAAACTCATTATCATTTCGCAATCAAAATAAATATTGTGACCCACATGTACACAAAACCACTTTATAACCTTTCAAAACAGAGACGCTCTCTGTGAGACATATTTACCTCGGATGGAGTATAAACTGAACAATGATTATATGAACAAGTCCACAAGGTCTGAATGATATAAGCTACCTTTTCTAGGCTAGTAGTGTCTTGGTCAACTTCAAATATTGCTAGACAGGCATTCGTAGTTAAATGTTTATACATGGACCTAAATCTTCTGATCAAAAATACACTAAGACATACATTTCTTTTCAGTATTAAATTTACTCTGAAGAATTCGTCAAATCCCCAAGAGAATGGCAATTTAAAACATCTTATGTACTGGATGTCTAATTCTATTAGTCTCTATTGTCACATGGTGAATATTGATAATGAAAATAGAGGAAGCAGTCCCGACCCAGAAGAAGAGTCTAATAATAGTCTTAAAGAGTTCTTAGAAGGACTTGAAGAGATTGTCAGTTTCTGTTTCCAACAAACGGTATACTGCATAACAAAGGTATGTCCAAATGATGATGATCAAGATGCTACAGCTTAATCTTGAGGTTAAAAAAAAGGTCTCGTGGCACTAATGTACCTCCAATTGATGTATCAGAAATTTCCGTTTAAAAATCTGTGGGATTATTCACACATTGGATAAGATCACAAAAACATTTTTCCAGATTTGCTTAACTAAACCTTTCCTGTTTTTGAGATCAAAACACATGGATGGTACACGTGTCCGTTTTTGAACTATGTTTACACAGATCCATCATTCATTCTGTTTATCATTCCAGGTCCTATATCCACTTACCAATAAATTTTTGGATTCAAATCCCTTTTCCGAAACAACATCATTGGAGAGCGACGGCGTTGAGAAGATCATTTTTATCTTACACTCTGCCTTGGATCTTGCTCACAGTGTTTTGCTTCATGATGACGTCAGAAACCAAATGATGACTTATTTGTTGTTTTTTATTGGTACATCTTCATTTAATCGTTTAATGAAAAAAGGTAAACTATTCACTTTCGCATCGTGTGTTCAATGAGATGATTCGAGATACTCTAAATATCCAGTGGATAGGTGTTTACACCTGAGGTTTCCAACCTAGTTCAATACCACCACATACTAGAGGTATACGTTCATGAACTAGGGCAAGGTGGACTCAATGGTTGTGGCTTCGATCGATAAAAACGTACACAAAAAGTCCTGAAATTCCTTTCCTACAACAAATCACAACACTTCCGACTCCCTGTCGCACACCCACGAGGTTGAAGACACCCAAAAGCTGGATACCGGAAGTTAACACTGAATCTCAATACACCATTTTTCAGGTTCAGAACAAGACTATTACAATTGGACATTTGGAGTTCGCCTTCAAGCAAATATCGGTCGTCTGGAAGATTGGCTGACAGAAAAGAACTTAGCGACTGATTTCCAGAAAGTTTGTGGGAAGCTGATCGCTTTGTCCAACCTTCTAGCAACTTCTAAACAACAGCTTTTGAAGGTAATATGCTACTTTTATTGTGTTACAGCTGATGTAAGATCGCATATTCAATAAAGAGCTACTTACTTCCCCCTTTTATAGAGAAAACAGATATGCGTCAACATCATTATCAACGAATGATTGAGAGACTCATAGAGTCATAATTCGACATCTCAATCGATTGTTGTAGTAGAAAATTTACTTTTTGTTTGGATTGATATAGGCTACATAGTCTCTATTTTCTCAGCTCTTGTTGTTTATAGGCCTAGCTGTACGCCATCTCTTTAATATCGCGATTTACATTTCAGATGGACCGAGAGTCGATAAGCTCAGAATATCCATCTTTGAATTCCAATCAGATTTCAAAAATTCTTGGTGGTTATCAGATGTGTCAAGGTCGTCCAGCTCCCGATCACTGGTTTTCAGTAGACTCGACCAACGACACCGAAGGTAGTTGGAATCTTTTCTGTTTTACACACAAATTAGTAGATTGTTGATAGAGTGAGGACTACCTATTTAGATTAAGTCCTTATTTAGATCCAAGTGCATTACATTTCATTTCTATCGTCCATTGGTGTATGCTTTTGTTCTCTATGCATTAAGTTATTTATTCGCGCTTGCTTTTTCAGATTTGAACATTAGTCTTGCTTCTTATCCTGTATTCCTTCTACCAACAACTGGACCGGATGTGACGTCAATGACGTATAATGATGATTTTTATGAGACATTAGATCGGTTAAATGCAGCGTTCGGATCTGAAGAAGGTAGGTTACTGTTTCAGTTTTTGAATATCTGAGTCATAGGAGTCCAGTTGAAATGTCACTTCCAATGGAGATGAATCATCAGTTACTGCTAGTTTTAGAATTTTGATGATTTTTGTGATTACTTATCCTATTGTTTATTTACAGGTGATACTGATAGTGGTTTTAGTGTAAGCAATACACCGAGAATGACTGAAGCAATGATCAACAATGCTGAATCGAATGGTAACATGTTCTACCACACTGAATCACCCCGAGTAACTGTCAAACAGCATCCTCGTCTGCTTCTAGATACCCATAACTCATCTAGTATCCCTAACTCACCTCGTGCTGGTCACGTTTACCCTCCTTCTCCTCCCGACAATCTATCGTCTGCTTCTGACTACTGGGATTGTGACGTTACAGATGACGACACCACGATAACATGGCGCGAAAAACCTAACAACATTACTAACCAATTAGAAATATTTAGCGATGTCATTGAAGAAAATATTTATTTAGAACCACGACGTAGATCACAGATTTCATTAAACGAATCTTTCATGGACGCCCCACCTTCAGAAATCGATTTTCATTCATGTCGTTCAACGTCAGATGAACAGAATGGTAAGACTTCAAGATAGAATTTTACAAAACACAATGTCATGTCCACATTTTACTTTCTTGAATACATTTGCACCATAATTGACCGACAACCTCCGTGTTGTCTCTCCTTACACTGGCCTACTAATTTCTCTGCAAATATACACCCTAATTTTGTTGTGGCACTAACTAATATTTTTCCACCCTACTATAAGTTTATCATGGGTTAGGTTTCCCCATGTAAAATTTCCTGCTTGTTCTTCAAAAGAACATCGTATTATATGGGCTGTTTTTGTTTCAGTTTTTGTTGCCGGAAAGAAATCGTCTGTCACTTGTAAGTTTTAGCATAATATTATAGGATTAAGCTGTCTTAGGAAGGGAAAAACGAGAAAGGGAACATTTTGACATCAGGTTCTTGTCTTGAGGACGACAAATTAACATGTTTTCGTGGTAACAATTCACATAGTTAAGAATAAATTAGATTTGGAATGATGTTAAACTGCAAAACCCCGTCAACACAAGCACATTTCTTGGTCATTTGGTTTGAGTAACAAGAATCAATACATACACAAAGCTGGCAGTATAAGAAGTCAAATTGGATGCTAGTGCAGGTTTTTTGGCTATTTCTGCTAGGTTCTTGGCCAGAAAATTCTAATTTTTAAACGATTCTTCAATAATGCAAAATTGTCCAGAATATTTTGGTCCATCAGGGTAACTTTGTTTGGTCAATATCTGATATTCTTTTATTTGTTTGTTATATAACAGGGTGTTGATTCGTATCAGGTAAATTTAAAACCTCGTGTAGGTTTGATACTGTAGTAGATTGGGTTCGGGATAGTTTAGAAAGCTTTAGAATGTTTAGAATGATGTTTGGAAGGTTTGGTGTCCCAATTAAGATCTGGCTAATCAGAGAGACTAAGAGTTAGATTGTAGATGGCTTTGGAATCGGGTTTGCAATTCAGAATTGCTTTTATTATTGTAGATAGTAGAATTGGGCTATGAAGTTGAAGTGTAAGGGTAAAATTTTCTTTTTGGGGTTTGGAAAAAGGATTAACTTCATCTGTTATTGCGACAGTGATTTTAGAATGAAATAGATGGATTGTAGTTTGCTAGTCCTATACTAACACGCATGCATATAATATAGCTTTTTTGTATTTTAACACCTTTTCTTGCAACCCGGTGCATCTTTACAGCATGTTTTGTATAAACACCATTACTCAGTACAAAGTATATCTTTAAAGAAACGTTTTCCAGAAAGTTTTTTTGCAACTTGTGTAAAATATGATTAGGCCTATCGGAAAAATATCTGTATAGATATACTGAATACATATTCTGAATATTCTGTATAATTTATAATAATGAACTTTAGTAGAAGGAAATTGGCACTGTAAATTAAGTTTTGAGATAAAGCTAGTCGATCTTGAAACCATTCCTTACAGCTGATTTCTTAGAGAGATCTTTTATATATAGAGAATTTCCTTGTTTTCTATTACAGAATCGACATACAGTGACAATTTGACCAATGGCAAGGGGGATACATCACATGATCAAGTGGTAACCAATAATATTAGAGAAATATCACGTGATGACAGAAAAATTTTAATGAAATCAGAGAAAATGGGGGAAATTTTTACTGTGACGATGGAGAAGGGGTGTGGTCCACTGGGATTGGGGCTGATTGACGGTTTGGTAAGTTTCCCATTAGGATCAAATGCTAAATACATTTTTTTTGAGGGACAAAGAGGAGATGAAATTCCAAACAATTATGCCAAGAGTAATATTCGTCAAAGTGGAGTAATGAAAAGCCTAAGCATTCTTTGACATATTATCACCAGAGCAGTAATTAATAGGCAAATTGCACGTTCATCACGTCAACTCCCAACTATTGATCAAAAGGGAGATAATTCATTATTTCTCCATTATTTCAGTACACACCATTAAAATCAGCTGGTATTTATATCAGAAATATCCTACCAGATAGTGAAGCTGAGAAATGTGGATTGTTAGCTGTAGGAGATAGAATAATGGCAGTTAATGAGACAAGTGTAGTGGGTGCCAGTTATCAACTGTAAGTACCACAGTGAGAAACGTATATAAAGGCTCGTGTCATATTGACGTTAGTAATAGTGGACCCCTTGAAATTTATGATGACGCGTTCGTTCTGCAATTAATTACAGTTATCGGAAGCTGCTGTACGTTGCAAATGATCTTTCCAATGAATCTATACAATTAGATTTAGCAATTTGGATAATGTACAAACGTTTGAACTAAGTAATACAACCATTCGTTTGCTTCTTATGGCATATTTTCCATTTTCCAGACGGTGGTGCCAATTTTAAAATAATTTTTCGATTTTGACGCACATGGATTGTTTTAACAACTTTAATTTACCCGGGTGCTTGGAAGCAACAATTTTATTGGTTTCCTCTTAGTTACAATCATTGAAATCTTTGTAACATTTTAATTTCAAATATATTTCAGGGCCATGGACTACATCAAATCCACTGGAAGAGAATTACGAATGGTTGTAGCAAGATCTCCCCTAGAAGTCATCGAACATATACAGGCTTCAATTTCCTGATCAGAGTGGACATCAGCGACCGTGTGCTTTTCAAACCTACTTGGCGTACTTTTTGTCTCGATTTGCTTTTTGGTATCGTCCTCACGTTCGATTCATCAAAAAAAAACTATTGATGAGCAAATATTTACGACTCGAAGTACATCAAGAGCTCCGTCAAGGAACCAAACGTGCCATTATAGCACAATGTGATAACAATAGGCCCTATGGATGTCAATCTTACCGTTAGCCCAGTTTTGAGTTGAATGTCCAGCAAATGGGGTAATGAACATTATGATAGATCGACCCTATATGACGTGTCAATACATTGAATTGATGAAAAACCTGTACCTTAATTTATTGTAATTAATTTATATTTAATAAAAAACAAGATTCTTAACCTACATGCAGTTGTTATTCTAAACGCCAAGATCAATTTAGACATTCATGTGTGTTTCAATTTGGGAAATCTATCTATATTATCAATGTGGTATATCAACTACAAAATTAAGAAAAAATGGAAATACGCCAAACTCATGTCACCTTCCAAGACATCGTATTTGTAATACGAGTTTTTACATTGTCTAAGGTCTATGGCGAATGGGGTTGAGGTTTGGACACCATGCCTGCAAAATAACAGATCTGAAATTAAACTATATCAAATATAGACTTGTATTTGAGCACATGGAATCAATGCTACAAGCCTAATAAACATGATAGTTTCAGAAATGGCCATTAGTCAAGATACTCAAAAAGAGCACAAACTCCATGTAGGCCTACAATAGAAGAATATGCAGAAAACTGAATATTTTTAGTTCAAGGGAGACAATCACAAGGAACAAAACGTCAAGCACCAATCCAAATTGCTGTTGTTAGTAAAGACCATACATGAGATGATCCAAATAGCTATCTCAGATCAGTAAAATGGAAATGAATGCCAATTTCGGGTATCCTTGGACAACTAGTACTCTCTCAGTTCCGACCAGTGCACAGCATCAATAAGCTGGGGATGAGTGTACACGATCTTTATAGGCGTACGATTCTAGAAGGATATCATTCAGATGCAGAGGGTCACGGGTGACTAGCCCCCTCCCCCTAGAATTATATTTGCTAAAAATGACTAAAAATCGATGTCTTCTGATGCCAAATTTTGCCTATTTTACGTCCATTACAATTACAGACTCACTCAATTAGGCTTCACAATTTGTGGGAGAGGGGGGTGCTGGTGTCACAGGGTACCATGCCCCCCCCCCCCCAACCCTGTTTTTTGAAGGGTGTGTGCCCCTGTCCTCTACACCCGTCTGACCATAATTATAAAACTGATTTGTTAATTACTGATCAAAGGGAGGTAACCTCATTTAACATAATCAAAATGCCAGCCTACTATTAAATACTCAATTGAATATCCAAGTACACATTTCATATTGTCTGATGTGATGCAGATACATGATGATACATCTTGCAATTAATGCCGTAATCAAACAAATAGTTTTAGTGGAATTATAGGAACCACGGACGTCTAATTCAAAATTGGAATGGTGCGCCTGATGCACATGCAAAATTTATAATAAAAATCCGTACAAGCAAATTCCGTTGATCAAAATCGCTTCCAAAAACATGGCAAAATCGACAGCAATAGTTATATAGTAGTGGATTACTCCAAAGAGAAGTACCATCAGGTGTTTCGAAAAAGAGTAAGCGCGACACCCGCCATTATATAGGGTAATATTCATAGGCGTACGGGCCAGGGGGGCAACGAAATATAAATGCCCGACAAGTCGACCCCTAATTCCAAAAACTTGTCGGGCATTTATATTTCGTTGTCGGGCAAATTAGCATTAGTTGTCGGGCAAATTGGCTTTGCCCCCCCGCTCAACTAACGCCCCGTACGCCTATGCCTATGGTAATATTATGGGATACAATCAGATCAATTCATGCCTGTCCAAACAAATCATTCAAGATGCAGATTTGTTATATTTGTTTACAAGTTCGTAATAACGACCATAAAATTTCCTAAATAAAGTTTGAAGTCTATGTGTCATGTAACCCTGCTAGTAATTTCAAAGTCAAAACTCTACCTCTAGTCAGAAAGTATTCATAAATTGGCAATTCCGGATGAGCTGTGAAACATACACGCATTAAGCTGGTGATTGAGGTATGTTACTGCACATGAATGGTAAATTAACAATAGGAAAATCAAAATCGGCACGTTTGTCATAAAGTCGAACACAGAGATTGTTCATTGTTGACAATTTCAGGTAGCAAGTTCAAGTAGTCTTAGAATCGATAGTGTAATTAATTTCCAACTCTCTTGGGTAGATTTTATCAACAAAGTCTCAAAGTAAGTGACAAAACGTCATCTATGTATCTGAAAGTGGAATTAGTAGAAAATCTTTCTACATTTAACTTGTATAATATGGTCAATAACTCTAGATACCTTGCCACAAACAAAACCTTTTCAATTTACTTGATTACTTTTTGTATTCTTTTTTTTGCTGCGTTTCATTATTAAATCTGTATGTGTATACCCGTATCTTAAATTGATTATTTAATAGTAGGTTGAAGTCTTGATAATGTTAAATGCAGTTACCTCCCTTTGATCAGGTGCTTGTTGATTAATCGCCGGAACCGCGCCTCGTTTTCACTGTAAACATGTCAAGTGAAAAGTTCGGAAAGTGACATTTGGGCTTAATTAATCTTTTCAGTAATAATTATTACCTATTTTACTAATTATACAGGTGAGATTATGTAACGTTATGTAATTTATACATTTTAATATATTAATTGCTTATTATGTTCAATTTCGACGTGTTACTCACATCCCAAACAACGAAAGTTTGTGAAAGAAAGGCATCCCGACTTTCCTATTTTTTGTGAAGTTCACATTGTTTTCACTTAAAGTTTGTTTATTAGGCCTAGTCCTAGGTTATTATGTTAGGAGTTTTCATAATATTGTATCTTTGTCTTGTCGAGTTTTGGCGTTTGTATTCTTTATTAGGCCTACTGATATTTTATTAACTATACCTATCTATGAATAGTTTATTCGTTGCCAATTTAAATGCCAAACAAGTGACTTGAGTTTAAAAAATTCAATTTGGCCTTAAACAAATTTGTTGACTCATCAAGCCATCAATCATAATTAAGACCCAATTCTTGAGGAGAAAATAACAGAATCTAGAGTTGTAACTGAAAGAAACCGGACCTTCTGACCTACTATTACTAATACTATCTCAGTTTCTGATCACCTGGATGAATTACAATGCCATTAAGCTATGAATAAAATGGCCTACTGGCTGCTATCAGCTTCAAGTGATGATAGATGACATAACCAGTTCGTTTATGCTCATTTCTTTTTTTATCTCAGTAGATGACTTCATATCCAATGATTTAGCCTTTTACTGGTAGGCTACATTCTATAAGGTCTAGCAGGGCAGAATTAAAAGTTTTAACTGCCTTAAAAATGAAGGTTGTGCCATTAGTTACATGCCTTCGCTTTGACTAAAGGTCTAAGCCTTTCAAACATTATTTCTAAGGAAATTGTACAGAATTGAAGTTGTTTATGACCACGTTAACATTCATTCTACAAATAAGTAGCTTAAATGTTGCAAGTCGATTGCACATTTAAAACACAACATTTACTTTGGGATAAAAAGAACAAACTTTTGTGTCATCTTGAGTTGAAATTGTTTAGAAAAGGTCACCTTCCTCAGTCAAAATTTAAAAACAACAACACAGATTGAGTTTTTACTAGTCTTATAGAAGATGAATTACAATGGAATATTTTTATATCTTTGATGAATTAAAAATGAGCTTATCTAATTTGATTGTTAGATCTAGTCAAATCATGTGTATAAAATGAAAAAAAATACTGTATACTGTATTATTTATAGAGTCTAAAACATTAGACCACATACACTGTAATACATATAATATGATATAATATAATATTGAGAAAGCACCTGATACCAATGTCAGCAAAATACACTGTATCTTCATTTTTTATTTCAACAATTTGTATGATTTTATTTTGTATATTTCAGACTTTTAACAAGATTTTGGATGGAAAACTAAAAATGGAACTATCAATCAAACCAGGAACTTTTTATGATCAAACTTAGTTAGGGTTATACTTTAACAAAGTAGCGACTTTTTGGAAATCAGCTCTATTTTTGGTGAAAAGTTATACTGCTTTCAGTATGACTTAGTGACGTTTTTATACTTGTTTTATTGACTTTATCAAGCAATATTTTTTACTGATTTATAACCGTTTTTGACATTTTATAGTCTTTTACTTTGTACCTTATTTATCTGTTAAGCAATTTTTTATTGGATATATCTATTTCCTATCTTGTGATACTGGAGTAACCCTTTCTAATCTTCATTTGGATCGGACATAATTTTTAAACTTTCTTTCTTCCTATTGGATTTATGGTTATTGGTCAATTTTAAAAACTGTGTTCCCATTGGATAGAATTTTAAAGCTGTGACTTTAGAATCTGTTTTCTTATTGACCACAATATTTTAAGCTGTGTTCTGATTGGATAGTAATTTTGAAGTTGTGTATATCGTCATGAGTTCAATAGAAGATCGTAGATTTACACTATGTTTAAAGAAACCACCATCTTTGAGAACCGAAGAGGTATGTAAATCTGTTTTTTTTAATTGAGGTCATTATCGATCAAAGACAGAGCGGGTTCAGTTACTGAATTTTTGAAATATAAGCTTAATCAATTAGCGAGCATAGTTTCATTTTCACGATAACATTACATTACATTACTTTTGCCTGTTTTTTTAATAAATGTAGGCTTATTTATTTACATTACATTTTATTATGAAAAGCATTTCTTTTGCATTACATGATTGCTTTTAGGGTAAAACAAAGCCATATATGTTATATCTTTATATACTGCATAATTAGATAAACTTTCATAAGATTACAAGTACAAGGCAATTGCTTTATATCAAAAATATAGTCCAAAAGATGACAAACACAAGGATATGAACTAATTTGAAATTTTGTATAGGGTAGTGGATCCAATAAATAATCTGTTAACCAGAAAGGCCAGGGTGCATTCCATGTAAAACCTACGCCGAAGGTGCGCCGAGCCCGGAGCTTCCGTACGCCGAGAACCTTGATTGAACGGGAGAAGATTTTCGAGTATTGCGCCGACGGCCGATGGAATATTAGCTCCGTGACAGTCTGGTATCTTCAAACATTATGCATAATAATTCTCTATCATTCCAGCCAATAAAATGAATGGGGTATCGGGTAGGAATGTACACAGCTTGCTGCTGCTAAGGCCAAATAAAAATAATAGTGTGGTTCCGGTCACCCGACCGACCCTATTTTTTCTTGCTAAATTTGCCGACTCTAACACCTTTTTTACATCGATCACTAAAGCTCCGATTAGTATTGGAAAGAAAAGATTTGAAATTAGCGTTGATCAAAATACGATACCAATAGATCGATGTTTAAAAACACGGAAAGAAAAGATTTTAAATTAGCGTTTATCAAAATACGATACCAATAGATCGATGTTTAAAAACACGGAAAGAAAAGATTTGAAATTAACGTTTATCAAAATACGATACCAATAGATCGATGTTTAAAAACACGGAAAGAAAAGATTTGAAATTAGCGTTTATCAAAATGCTATACCAATAGATCGATGTTTAAAAACACGGAAAGAAAAGATTTGAAATTAGCGTTTATCAAAATGCTATACCAAAAGATCGATGTTTAAAAACATGGAAAAAAAAGATTTGAAATTAGCGTTTATCAAAATACGATACCAATAGATCGATGTTTAAAAACACGGAAAGAAAATACTTGAAATTAGCGTTGATCAAAATGCGATACCAATAGATCGATGTATAAAATAAAAATGTAGAAGGAAAATACTAACAACTGCCGTTTAACAAAATTCGATACCGGTACCAAAAATAAACGAAGAGAAAGGAGGCGGATTGTTTATCAAAACGAGCCTCTTACCGGGAACGATCTTAATCCTTAAATCCATTAATATAATCCAAAAGTTTTAGAACTTTCAAACACATTGCTGACAAGTCAATAATACAAGTTATAGTTGACTTCAGATTGCGAGACTTACTGGCGGCAATAAAATTGAGCGGGAAAAAAATAGTTCTGATGACAGAACCCAGAACAGTAGTTTCTATAAATCTTTTGTTCACAAGAAACTTAATCTACTTGAATAAACGTATTATAAGATTAGGTGACTAAAAACAATAAGATCCCGTTAATTTGTGACACCACTGATTAATTTGATGAGTACATTTAGAATAGTAAACAAGACCCATGAGATCAAAGAAAGATCAAAGAATATTGTGAACACCTGCTGTCCACGTGATCAGTGGAAGTAGAATTAGGCCAAGCTTGTATTCTACTGAAGTCAAAGGCACTTGTATCATATCCATGGAATTTTCCACTACAATATATAGGGTTAATAGACCTGTCATTGATAGAAACGAGTGCCTGTGTTCTTGTCATATTTATAGAAACCATTCCGAATTTTTAAACATGGGAGTATAGGACAAAAACTGTACGCCAAGTTGAGGCTGTTGAGCCCATTTCATCACGCCGGCACGCCAAGACACGCGTATAATTTTGCGCCGACGCCAACACGCCGAGTCAGAACTCAGTTCCACGCCGGAGATCTTCGAGTCTTCGTGCATGGAATGCACCCTGGCAGAAAGGTGTAACACTATTATGGATATCTCATAAGTTAATTATTATTCATAAGTTTGAGCATAGTTGACAATCTTCAAATGGTGATTTAGAAAATATTGTCTTGAAATCTCTAATCTTGTAATGAATCGATCATAAACACAAATACAAACATATTTAAGATCATGTATGGAGGTTGTTATCCAAACACTATCGCTGTTAATATTTGTTATTTTATAAAACAAACGACAACATGTGACAACTGAAGTATCCATACTTTAGTAATCTTCCTAGTCAAGTGTCATTGAGTTGTGGAGTTGATCTTGTGCCAAAATAAACAAATAACCAGTCTAAATGTAGCCTTTACATTGTTTTAACTAAATACAACAATAATGATAGAATCTTTAATTTTCTTCCAACGATTGATCTCTTACTATTCTTGAGAAATGTTTAATTACTAAGATTCCTAAACATAGTTGAAGAGAAACAGGTAACCTAATTTCTAAGCATTTCACGGCCTTGGATTACCTTTCTTTGGGCACATACTGTATTTGCGAAACAGATTATGGGCAAAGGGTGCTCCTGAGAAGGCGACAGAAGCATTTTGACCAATTTAGTACTCTTTGGGGGTTATATCATTTCATTGATGCAGGTGTTGATATGTTCGAGGTCTTCGAAGTTGTTGACATTTCTGGCTCTGCAGTCTTTAAGTAGCATGACACAACATCTTATTTTATTTTTTTGATAATTTGGAAGGTGCTTATTTGGGCACAGAATTTACAGTTGTAACTAGCATATAATCTATAGCCCTACATTTAAATTCTCAGTAAAAGTTTTCAAACAAAATAACAATTGCACAGCATTTGCCAATTTAAATATTTTGCTTTCAACCAGAATAATGTTATTTCTGTGAAATAGTGTATTTCGTGATAAATTTCCGTAAGGAATACAAAAACATGTACATGACTTACCTTGAAGTAAAAACATTATTATTATTACCGGTATATAACAGACAATGATTAAATTAAAAAGTTATTCAAAATATATGTGTATTTTATTTCACAGAATTGTCTACATGGAGTTTTTATAAGCTCTTTGTCAGTTTCTATTAAGTTATGTAAAAGCCAAAAGCATAGAGATATTTTCTAATTTAACATTTTTGTATTGTAGGATTTGAATATAATTTATGCTTTTCTCCATGGTATGGAAGCATTGTCAACTTTCCGTGAAGCAGCGATCAGAAATCTATGTAAATGTGTACGATATGAACAACATGAAGCTAATGATATTTTATACTGGTAAGTACAAGACAATCGAAATTCAGTATTTATACGGTACCTTAAATGTTATAAAATGAAAGTGTTTTCTTTTCCATAAGGCAATGAACATATTCTAAAAGTAAATGTTTATGGAAAAAGTTTGTTGTATACCTTTGAAACCCTAAAAGCCACACCATCTGTGCAATGATTCAGAATTTGCTTACTTAATAACACTATGATCTGGATATATCTGTATCAATTTTGTTGCCTTTCATCAGACTACTGTTTTCTGATGTATGTAAGGATGAAAAGAATTAAGGTTCTGTTAAGTTGTATATTAATTGATAAATTAGAACCACATGTAACATTGTGATCTTATACATCTGAAGGAAAAACACTTTCAATTCTTTCTGATCAGTAACTAGTTGATATAGTTTATACGCCAACATAAAGTCAAATCCTTTTTGATGAAAAGTTAGGTATTAGATGATGCTTAAGATTCACCAATATTGTGACCAACAGTTTATCTAGTAGACATTCTCGTAGGGATTTATTGGAATAAACATGAATATTATTAACAGAAATTATTTCCCATGATATAAAATAAAAGTGCAGTATAATGCCAACATTACTTTCTACATAATACACAAAGAAAGAGATCAGTATCCAAATTGTAGTGTGTGTTATAAACCACAAAAATCTGTTAAGAGTTTTTCTCTTGATTCACTTTCTCTTATAGCTTTATAATAGATAATTGATGCACATCTCTATATTCTCTCTAGAATACTTTGTTATTGAAGCATGCATCTGACATGTATTAAGATGTTAGTGAAAGATTCTATAAATAGTAACATGTACATACACAATTTACCTATAATAACAAACCTGATCTCTGACTGATTCTTAGTTGATTTAACATCTTACTTAATTAACATCTTACTTAATTAACATGTTTTTTATTTACATCCTATCAGAATCTCTATATGTACATCTCTGATTGACTCTGAATGTACCTCATATTCTCTTGAATTGTGATGAAACTTGGAATGATATAGTAAATAAAAAACTCTGTACTGTACCGTACTCTTATTTAATGATTTCATGGATTCTCAACTCGAGAATGTACTAAGATGTACTGGTTTTGCCAGAAGTCTATTATCAGTAGTTGAAATAAATTTATTCATACATTCATTACCTAAATTACATACAATTCAAAACCAATATACATTGTGTAGCAGATAAAAGAACCAAATGATCCACACTGTGGCAATTGCATGGTCACATTTCCTTAGATGGATGGTTATTGGTTAGCCTTTTTGGTATTCTATATTTTTTTTTATACTCTTGCACCTGTCATTCATTTGATTATGACTCTTTTAAAATATATTGAATATTGTCAGTGTCATTCAGTCATATTATTATTCATTCAATCATTGTTATGTATTTTTTTCTAACATTATGGCATTGTGTTATTGTATATTATAGTCAAGGAGAGATGGCTCTATGTTGGTATATTTTACTATCAGGATCAGTATTTATAGAAGGTTCCATGTTTTTACCCAGATCCAGGTGAGTTATCTTTTCTTTAACCTATCAGATATTTGATTGCTGAAATTAAACACACTGTCAAATATGCACACTGCGCAAAAACTGCAAAATACAGACATTTCAAACAGAGATAGCCTACACTGCAAAATAAAAACATACTGCAAAATACACACTCTGCAATATGAATACATTCCATACAGTTTCAGAGCAATGTAACCTCTATAGTACAAGGAAAAAAACATTTTTATTATGTATTTCTTGTAACAGTTATTTTTATTAACACCGAGTCAGGAGCTGTGATTTTCAGTATAAGGGAAGTAATCCATTTGATTTTAGATCAGACCCCAATCATTTCATTCTCCCAGTGTATTGCACACTTGTCAAGTAGAAAGCTTTAAATTTTCTCAAATCTATTTAATTTTGTACTGTTTCAAATTATGTATTTGAAGATTCTAGAAAAAAAACTGTTTTCTTAGAAATATGTAAAAATCAACTTAACTCTTTAAATTAATTCTCATTCAATCATCTCCTATAACTGATTGCACAATGCAGTCTGCAACGGCATCTTTTACATGCAAATAAACTGTTGGATCTGTCAAAAATTAAACAGCTTAAAGGGATTGTAAAGAGGTTTTCTAAACTTTGTATGTATATCGGGGACACTGATAGCATCAATTTGCGCCATTCAAATTTCCATTTCGATGTCTGTGGTTCTCTGCTATTGATATCTGCAGTTCAGTGGGGGTGACGTCATAAAACGTGTTAGTTTAAGTGGATTGCAAGAACCACAGATGTCAGAATGGAAATTGGAATGGCGCAAATTGATGCTAACCGTGTCCACGATGCACATACAAAGTTTAGAAAACCTCTTTACAATCCTTTTAACTATTATTATAAGGGACAACTGGAAACTAGGACTGTCTGCTATAGGAAGATAGAATTCCAGACTGTGGATAAAGAGTCAATATTTTCCCCAGACTTGTGGAAAGCTGTAAGGCAACATTATGAATTAAGCCTGGCCATGGACAATATCTTAGAGTTAATTGATAGAAAACAGTATAGTCTAGAACTGTTTTGATTTATAATTCACTTCAAACAGTTTTCAGTAAATACTTTTGTTTTTCTTTGTCAGAAATTTAATCCTTTACAAACCTGAATTTGCATTTCTTTACGTACATATGAAATGTCTGTATTTGAAAGAAAGATTTCTTTGCGACGTGTGTTGTCTATATTTTGTCAACATTGCCAAGTTTTTGTTCGTTTTAACTTGTTGAGGATTAACTTCTATCATCTTTCTACCAAAAATATCACCTACACAAGCAGCCATTTTGGTTGTTGATTTTAGAGGACTGTTGAGATCTTCTGATTTAAAACATATTCAATGTTATCTTCAATGCAAATGATTTTTGTCAGAGAATTTTCTTGGTTTGATTATCATTGATTAGGAATAGGCTGAGAATGAAAAGTATATGACACATTATTTAAGGGTTTGAAGAGCGGGCATTTTTGTGAAAAGAGTCTAGTTGTTTGGATGGGTCAGTTAGAAGTGGAATTTCCCCCATTACACATTACATGACCTTTATTAGCCTAATCATGTGCAGATAAATAGGACATAAAACTCCATTCTTTTCATTTCAATTTGCAATGCGTTGATTAATTGTTAAAATAATGTTATACATTGTTGAAGTGGTTGTGAAGTGAAGTTGACCTGAATAATGAGAATGAAGTTTATTTTGCCGTCTGTTTGCCACCATCCAGTATTTGATGATTCGCTACAATGTTGAAATTGGACTTGGACGTGAATTTAATGTCAATAAACCATGGGTTGTTTGATAGCTTGACACTGTTCATAATACTAGTCAAAATATTATGAAGATAGCTTCAATTGTCATAAAGACTTTCCTGTTTTAAAGTTTCCATTTTCACGCACAGTTCAGAATTGTTTTAAAAATCTTGCAATGTTTTGGGATTAAAAGTTCACAAACAGAATAACTTATATGCAATTCAGAAAACAAAACCCAATTTTTATGTTGAATCAAACCCAGAGGTATTTGGTATCGTTGGTTTCTAAAAGTAGAACTTGCTCTAAACTTAGTCTAAACAAATCTCATGGTTCTGAAGGAGTAAGTTTTTGCTACTGGTTAAATATGATTGATTTTGCGTATTGCCTTTAACTAGGTCCGAATTAGCCCCAATTAAACTTTGTTGATAGTAAAGGTCAATTTTGGGGTCAGTCATGGACTTTGAATTGAGTTGTGGTCAAATTAAGATTTAAATTTTAAGATCATTATTGACTTTTGGACTGTTGCCTTTACATTTATTAACCTCAACTCTCAAATATCAAAGGAACTCTAAAATTAAAAGGGGAATAAGATTTGCCGATGGTATTGATGGACTTGTTTGCTTAAACTTTCAACGGATAGACATTTTAAAGAAGTGTAGAAACTTAGTTATTTTCTAGTAGATTCTATTTGAATGCATTTGCAATAATGTCTTAGTACAGATCCAAGCCTTGATTTTTGGTAGTGTTGACTTTGGTTAAAATGATCAAGTTTTGAATAACGCTGAATTATCTCCATATTTTAAAGCAATATCCTTTGCTAAAACTTAGATATCAGTTAACTGGAAGCAGATGTTAACTTGCATCTACCAACCAATAAGATATTTGTTGCTAATTGTAGAGAAATTCTTCTTACAGTTCTAGGGTTTTTCTTACATATTTTCCTTGTAATACATTGAATTAGCAAATGTATGTTACGGTGTATTTATATTTATATTCCCAAGATGAGCTGACTGATGCCAAGTATATTCTGAGTGGGAGAAAGTTGATGGAAGAACATGATTTAAAGTGATGATCTCAGATATTCAGTCAAGTTCATTTTGCAAAAATTGTCTATGAAATATTAACTTCGGCATTAATTACATTTTCAGTTTGAGCTAACTTATTTGACTTTTTTCTTTATATCATTACTTTGAAGGCATAATTTTTGTTGCTGGAAACCAAAATGATATATTATTTATCCTTATCTCATATACTATGACCCATTTTGCATGAGAATTATCCAGGTGAATTTTGTGTAATGCAAGCAGGCAAATCTTCATCAAATGAAAATAGAACAGTTGTCAGATGATTTGATTGTACTGCAATGACAATGAGTATATTTTATATGTGCCTTAGTTCGTTTTAAGAACAACAGATTCAGCCTTTTTGCTCTGATTTATCATGAACAATGATGCCTGGAGAAGTTTTCTATGTTGGGCAAAGACTTTAAGTTACTGTCTGCCAACATTGTATCACATGTTACCTATTGTTAATAAAAATACCCAGAGATGAGATGGTGCTGTATTAATCATTTCATATCTTCTCTTGTCTTCTTCTGTATTTAATTACCTCAAGTCTGGAAACTCTAAATAGCAACAATGCCCACAATGGTAACAGGTGGCAGTAATGTTCCCCACTTCTATATCGTCTTAATTCCAGTCAGTGATGGCGCCAGCCTCCTTAATATCGGGAAACAATTGGAGAGAAGACAGACAAATCGGATGACAACTGTCTAGTTTGTACTTCCAAACATGGAAGAGCTATTGCCCATAGGTATAAGCCTCCCATAGAGGGTCTGAGGGATTTTCGTTCAGAATAATTTTGAAATAGAGGATTGATTTGATGCATTCAGAGATGAAATATCATATTTTGAAATTTCTTAGAAATAGAATAGGGATACACACTTGTTTCTGGAAAGGAGACATGAGTTGCTGTTTGGTTGAATTTGGCAATCATGTCAGGTTGGAGCTCTAAAATTTCTGACTTTCATTTCTTTTTTTGAAGACATCCTTATTTTTAGATCAAATGAGCAATATTGGAGATGTAATATATAAAGCTGTATTTTAATGATACTGGATAGAAATAGGAGATATGTAGATTTGTAGACTAATAACTGAATGTATGATAAGAAATATGTAATTCAAGTCGATTAAGCAGCCTGTCTGGAACCAAGGTTGTGTTATAATGATAGCAAAGTATTATTTTGGAGAAAAGCCCATGAATAATGGTTATCTTAGGAAGGCAATATATCAGGTTGATGTAATAGTTTTTCTTAAAAAAATCTGTGGACAGCAACAGGGAGACTTGCAAAAGAATGCTTCTTCACCTGACACCTGTCTTGGTTGATAAAACTGATTTAATATGTAGTCAGCAGCTCAATAAGTATATTATTGTGAATAATTTCAGTTATCATTTCACATTTTTGATTGTTATAATGATAAAACCAAGCACGAACGATCCCAAACGTAAAACAAATCTCGAAATCCATACGAACACATTGGCAATATATTGGTAGCAGCTAGTGAACCTTTCATTTGAGGAAGTATATCAATAAATGCGTAAATATTTCATAATGAAAAGTAGTATCAGGTGTCTAGAAGAGTTAGCATATATCCTGCTTGACATCACACCCACCACATCTGCCCAATGTTATGTTATATGCCAGTTCTGATTAGGCAAAGTAGTATTTTTCTTAAAATACGATCTATGGAGACTCAATTGTTCTTTATTCATCATGATAGTTTAAAATTTACATCAAATCTTTTTATGATTTATCTTTCTCTAAAGGTTTTGTTTAATGTATGTGCTGTTTACTTATATTGATTATAAAAATTGATTGATTTAAGACATCATGAGCATATTGATCCAAGTGTCTGTGATAGAACTATATTTAGAACATGTTGACAAGTTATTGACATGCAACTGTTTATTTATTTACATGTTACATGTTTATGTTAATTATTAGGGTCATGACCCCATCTATAGCCAATCCCTGCTGTTTTTACTACGTCTTATGAATAAAAAGGTTTGACAATGGTCCTTGTTAATGATACAACATTCTTTGATACATACCTTAAATTTTTTACCTGGTTTCATTTTTAAATGTCTGTTGTTTTTTTTTATCAAATATTTTTTTTGTATTTGAACCGATTCTGGTTTCTTTTTCATTGCTATTTAGTATGTTATTTTTTGGATGACCTTATTTGAACTGGATAAAAATATATCTTTGAATTGTTCAGTGCAGGTTTTTTTTATCAGCAAATCAGATAAATGTCATTTTGTTATGGAGGATAAATTTTGTTAAGAAAATCTCACTATCGTAAGCCAATTCTACCCATCTCTCTTGGAGAATCATTCTATTTTGACAGAGCTGTCCTTGCTAAAAACTATATTTAAGTACACATGCTCACTTTACCTGAACACTTGATGTCACTCATTGACAGTGGTGACCATTCTTTTGGAACTGGAACTGATTAATGGCAGGACAATTGGTCAAGAATCCAAGGTCTGTCCCTCATGTATCCACTGTTGCTGCCATTATTCTGAGACAAGGTTGGTCATCTCTTCTAAGGGTCTACTAAGATTATATGGCATGATTATCATTAGCAAAACGATACAAACAGTTGTAAAAATTTATGTACATGATATAAAAGTAACTATATATGTAATATGAAGGTTACTATGTTTACCCTGGGGCTATTGAACCATTGTACACTTCACTGACTTTCTTAACACTGTAATACTTTATATACTGTATACTCTTAATACAATAGATTGAACACTGGAAGAAAAGGGCAAGGGGCAATTGTATGAAATGTTCAAAGTTGTCATATTTTCAATATTGTTGAGGAGGGAAAAACACTTTGCCTTTGTCTGACGTATTTTCAACAGTACAGCCAATATCGTGTTCAATTAGCTCTTTATATACCTTTTTGTTAATATGTTTTATTTATTTTCTGAAGATATTACGCAACTTAGTTCCATCAAGTGGACCATTTTCTACGATATTATATTTCAAGCCTGTGATGATGTCACTATATTATAAACTTTGATACCATACCATTGAATGTTTCTACAGGAGGTTGCTGAAGGCTCTCTGTCACATTAAAAAGTTGTCAAAATACGAAGACAAGATATTTCGACGCTTTCAAAAAATTTGGTGACTTATCATTCCTTTGAAGGATTGAATTGACGCTTATCCCTTTGTTTGCTAATAGTTTTTAATTAGTGATTAAGCAATTAATTAGTAAAACAAACAGTAACATCTTTACACCTTCTAGATATTAATTAGAACAGAAATTCTTCAAATAATACTGACTTCACACCTCAGGTTATTATAGACTGGTCTTAGGGTTAATATAAACAAACCAACATAACACCCCTATCTCATAATAATGGTCTAGTCCAATGACCTGGACTCTAGTAGATCAAGAAAGAAAGAAGGCGACTTTAAATACATTCCAATAGAAAAATATGTGAATTTCTTAGACACAAAAATACTCATTGTTACTCTCGCAATGATATTGTGTTGACAAACATTAGGAGAGAAATAGACATTTCTGATTTGTGTTTTGGTGATTTGGCTTTGCACAGCAATTTAAAGTGTGATTTTTAGTGAATTGGATATTTCTTTTTGTTGGATTGTAAAATTTTGTCATAGTAATTACTGAAACAAGACAGTAAGTGGAAATTGTGCAGTTTTTACAAGATTATTCAGAACATTTTTGATAAAGACTGGTGGAATTATTAATATCAAAATTTGGATGTTTCATGCTTTTGTGTGGATAGTTGAATAACAATAACAATTTAAATGCCCTAAGGAAACACTTATATCAACTCGCATACTGGTAATCTCAACAGCTAAACTTCTCCTCTACAATTATTCCCAGTGCTTGCTGCCATATTTCGAAGAATTTGAATACATTGATTCTTCAATTGATTGGTACAAACCCTAATCTACAGCTTTGGCCTTTGATATTACTTTTTTTTTTAAGAAACAATCTAACCAATTGAAGATATTTTAGGATGTTGAACTGAAATTGAGAGTAGAAAACCCACACAAGGCAAAATTTCATGCCAAAAAGTCTGAGCATCAGAGTATCATTTGAGATTTTCCCCTCTAATGAATAGCAGTTAAATTCTTTCTATTGGATATAAGATTGTATTTGAGTTCTATTTATTGTTCTCCTGGGATTATAGAATACAATGATAGTCTAACCTGGTCCCCTGGAGGTCTTATGTCAAATAAAAGTTTATTTTCTGACATTAAACCCTGATTCTGACAGACCTTGTGCTTGATTCTTAAAGTTACTTTCAACTTGGAAGAATCATTGGTGAAAAGTTGCTATCTTGGCATCACTTTAAACTTTATGGATATTGAGTTATCTGCATAATTATCCACTTTGGAAATAAAAAAAATAATGATAAAGGATTTGATGTACAGTTTTGAACTTTAGAAATTGATTGTGGAAATTTATCATTGATTGTTTTTGCGTGAAGGTAACAGTTTTGATATTCAAGTACCGTGTGTGGAAATTAACTTCATTGGATGATAGTGTAAGTGAGTCACAAGGAGATAACTGTCAGAGCAATAATACAGAAAACAATTTCCATTAACTCAAAATACAACAGAAGAATACTCAGTGGAATATATGTGATAACTCTTTTCAATACTAGCTGCAAAGTGGGAAATATACAGTTGATTTTGGTGTTAGATCAATTTTGTCTGCGTACTTATTAGTATTATTATAACTTGTGGAGTACTGTATTACTATTAGCTGTTATTATTGAATATTGGATCAATACAAAATATCTATATTTTATCATCAAATCATCATGGAATTTAAAGGTCTGTATTTTTTATTTTACGTAATGCTATATTTACCACAGGACATCAGCACATCCCAAGGCCTACGGTACAAATAAAATGGGGTGCTGAGGTCTTGCTTGTGATATATATTTATTGCTTGCTGTGATGCAGTAAGGTGCATAGCAAGCTTTCAAGGGTCAAATTGAGGTTGACTTTAACTTCCCACCATTATCTTATACACTGATACTTATGTATTTACAAAAAAATAAATGAAGAGTTACATATACATACACCTCAATGTTATATATTTCATATTATAAATCATGAAACATCAGACACACATATACCGGTATTCATAAGACAAAAAAAGTAGGAAGATTACATTTAAACACTAAGATATATGGATATCTATGGTAGGTATATGCATTATAAGTACGTAATAAATTAAAAAGTATTATATCCATCCATATATCTTGGTGTTTTTATTAGACACACATTCTTCATGAAACCTTTATCACTTCAGATACTTTATAAACTAAAGCCAAAGACAGTATCACAAATTATCTACATGATGTGGTCATCTGGAATACATTTTACTCCTGTCTTATCAGTGGGTGGCCCAGGGGACACAGTAATGGTAATGGACTTTGACCTTTGTAGTGTATGGACATCACTTTACTATCACCATATGATCCTTTGATTTCCAAAAGAAGTAAACAGGAATGGAATATTTGAAGGATAGCAACAACAGTTTGAGACCTGTTATATTGAACTTTGAAGTTTCATCTTTATAGATTTTGGACCTTATTGGCTTAAAAAAGGAACAAAGTTTTGATAGCCTGGCAGTGACCTTCCTAAGATAATCAAGTTGAAATTTTAGGTCCTCAAATTCAGAAAATTCTTTGGTCTCATTTGAAGATTCATGGTTGGCCTGAAAATGTATATCTGATTCAGATTGTCCAGTTGAAGTTCTGAGTTAAAAATAAATCAATTGAAATTAAAAATGTCAAGTGATACAAAAGGAAAGTGGACCAATAGATCAGGGAAGTCACATGATCTGTATATCTTGATATCCTTCCTTTTGTCAAAAGCTGAACCAGGCACTTAAATAGTCTACACTTCCTTCAACTTAAGTGCAGTTCATTCTGATCATAGTTGTATGAAATTATGCAAATAGCCAGCCAGTCCCTTAGAGGCCACATGTTACATGTTACTTGATAACATAGGTAGATTATGTGTCATCAACAAGGGCTTGGATTTGTAAAAAAAATGGGGGGGGGGGGGACCCATCAGCATGTGTTGTAGAGTCCAAGTGCTTCGCAAAGTGCCACAACCGCAAGCCCAAACATAAGGTCCTCGTCATGGAAAATGGTGTCAATTTTTTGCAATCTGACAGATATTTCCGCATTTTTAGTTGATAATAGGGACTTCCTACTATGATTTTCATGTGATCGATTTTGATTCTTCAAAAAATCTATTTTACTAATCAAATTATGGGGGGACCAAAGACCCTTTTGTCCCCCCCCCCCCCCTTCCGAGTTCAAGGGGGGGGGGGGGGACAGTTTCCCCCCTAAATCCACGCCCTTAGTCATCAATGAATTAGACCTAGATTTAAAAAATTATTTAGTTGGGTATGGACAGTTGAATAAAAGCATCAAACTGGAGGTGTAGGTTACAACACCAGTCCCAAATCCTTCGGACTAACTTCAATCTTATTATGTTCCACCAGCCTCATATTAATCCTGTGGCCTTATCTGTAAAAAAAAGAAACTTGTTCATGCACCCTAATCTCTGACACTGAATGTTCTGCCAAAAATTGAAACGGTACACTATTAACACTCTTGGTATATTAATATAAATGTTAATATTTAGTTGATAAGCATGTTAAATACTTGAGGTTTTTACTATAAACATTGAGTTATAACTTCAAACTTGAGATAAGACATTCTTAAAACTTGTTATTCTGCTGTTGAGTACATATCTTACATGTTTATATTACTTTATATTATCTGATAACATTTTAATACATATTCTAGTAGTCATTATATAAAGTTTTACTTCTGTAATTGAACTAGTGTATGGTAGTTTACTGTATGTTATGACAGTAGGCATTGCAGTATGGTTACCTTGTAGGGGATAAGCTACTGATTTATCATGTGATTGTAATTTTGCATTGTATACCATACCCATAGCCAGGTTGGATTCGGACAAATCCCCGCCCCCCCTTGAAAATAAATAAGCATTGTTAAAGTTGGCATTCTGTTTGAATTGTAACTGTTAAAGTCGAGTATGATTGCTTTGTTAGTCCATGTAACCTCCCCTTGGAAATTCTTGGCTACAGGCCTGTATACATGGTAGAACCATATTAAATTGAAGAACACCAGCAGAACTTTCACAATGGACGTTTAAACGGTTTCTTTCCAGCTGATTCCAGTTGATGCAATTTAATTTGGCAATGGGTTTACAAAAGATTTTTATCTTGTAGTAATATAAGCTATGTTTAATTTAGAAATGGAGACACAAAGATGAAATATTTTGTTTATAGATAGATCAGTTTTCTTCATGTTCAGATTGAAATTCTTCTAAGATAACTCATCTCCATAATCCACTTGTAGAAATCACGGAATAGAAGGTCTATGTTTGTTGTCTGAATCATTTGAGGTATCAATGCAGCTCAATTGGTCCGTTTTACAGTTCAAAATAGCTGACAAGTTCTTTAGTTGTGCTACGCATCAAAAGAACTGAGGCATGATCAATAGGCAGTTCAAAAAAACTTTACCAGAGAAGAGATTTAGTACCTTTTTGCAAAAAGAGTGACTTTCCATGTAAACAGCTTGGTATTATTATTAATTGTGAAACCCCGTTTCTCTTCTTATATAACAAAAAAAATAGCAGAGTCAAAGGAGAAAATTCAGAGTTCATTCCACTGCTGGAGTAGAAAATCTGTGTAGGTTCTGAGATCAAGACATCAATAATGAGATTTAGTTGATCCCAGATTAACTGTTTCACTCCATAATCATTCTTATTGGGAGACTTAACTCCTGGACAAATTATTTATAGATAATATGGTTGGCCACAATCTTACGATAAAAGTTTAGCATAGTGTTTTCTTCTTTTACACAGATATACAATGGTAGAAAACAGTATACTGTCTTTAACAATTGTTATATAAGTTGTAATAACGAGTTATATAAAGATATCACAGGGCATTACGTCTGTTATATCACACTTATTATAGTCAGATTATGTACTAATTAATGTCTTAATCATCTTGTCAAAATTAATCCCATTCAGGTGATCCTCATTTTTATACGCCCACATGAAATGGGGGGCGTATATTGTCGTCACCCATGTCCGTCCGTCGGTCCGTCCGTCCGTCGGTCCGTCCGTCCACAATTGCTCGTAAACACTCTACAGGTCACAATTCTTGACGGATTTTGACGAAACTTAATGGTAATGCTTATTTCTGCCCAAGGATGAACCCTATTGAAAATCAGCAAAATCGGAAAATATTTACTATGAATTATTGCCCTTGTTCTTAAAAACGCGTTTGATTTTTGGCTCGTAAACACTCTACAGGTCACAATTCTTGACAGATTTTGATGAAACTGAATGGTAATCTTTATTACCGCCCAAGGATGAGCCCTATTGAAAATTAGCAAAATCGGATAATATGTACTATGAATTATTGCCCTTGTTTTTCAAAATGCGTTCGATTTTTAGCTCGTAAACACTCTACAGGTCACAATTCTTGACGGATTTTGATGAAACTTAATGGTTATGTTTATTACCGCCCAAGGATGAACCCTATTGAAAATCAGCAAAATCGGAAAATATTTACCATGAATTATTGCCCTTGTTCTTAAATACGCGTTCGATTTTTGGTTCGTAAACACTCTACAGGTCACAATTCTTGACGGATTTTGACAAAACTCTATGGTAATGTTTATTACCACCCAAGGATGAACCCTATTGAAAATCAGCAAAATCGGAAAATATGTACTATGAATTATTGCCCTTGTTCTAAAAAACGCGTTGGATTTTTGGCTTGTAAACACTCTACAGGTCACAATTCTTGACGGATTTTGATGAAACTTGCTGATAATGTTTATTTCCACCCAAGGATGAACCCTATAGAACATCAGAAAAATCAAAAAATATTTTCTATGAATTATTGTCCTTGCTCTTGAAAATGCGTTCGATTTTTGGCTCGTAAACACTATACAGGTCACAATTCGTAACAGATTTTGACGAAACTTACTGATAATGTTTATAACCACTCAAGGATGGACCCTATTAAAAGTCAACAAAATTGAAAAATATTTACTATGAATTATTGCCCTTGTTCTTAAAAACGCGTTCGATTCTTGGCCACAAATCGTTACAGATTTTGACGAAACTTACTGATAATGTTTATTACCAGTCAAGGATGAACCCTATTGAAAATCAACAAAATTGAAAAATAATTACCATGAATTATTGCCCTTGTTCTTGAAAACGCGTTCGATTTTTTGCTTGTAAACACTTTACTAGTCACATTTCTTAACAGATTTTGATGAAACTTTCTGGTAATGTTTATTGGCACTCCAGGATGAACCCTATTGAAAATCAGCAAAATCGAAAAATATTTACCATGAATTATTGCCCTTGTTCTTAAAATTTGTTTTGGCTCGTAAACACTATACAGGTCACAATTCGTAATGGATTTTGATAAAACATACTGATAATGTTTATTACCACCCCATGTTCCTTCAGCAATGTTAGACATTTGCATTATCTACCGTTGCTGGATTGACGGGGTTTTCTCGTCATTATCAACTAATAACCTCGTTTAAAAAACACTATACGTCACATTCAATTTATGACCGTTGAGACTCGATTATCACAAGGTAAATTTGCTACAAGAAATTTGACGTCTGGTCATTCGAAAGTTTTCCCGCAATAATTTGTTACAAGGAATATAACTGGTCGACCATAATCGTTCGACCAATCAAAGTTAATGACGAGAAAAGCTTATCATGATAGCAACGGATTAATGTAATGAAATGAAATGATAGCCGTTGCTAAAGGAACATGTTACCACCCAAGGATGAACCCTATTGAAAATCAGCAAAATAAAAAAATATTTACAATGAATTATTGCTCTTGTTCTTGAAAACATGTTCAATTTTTAGCTCATAAACACTATAGGACAATACTGGACAGATTTTGAAGAAACTTGATGTGAATGTTCTTAATCACTTTTGTTGTAACTGTCAAATATATTTGTTTAAAGTCAAAGCCAGTGGCCCAGTGGGCGTATATTACCTTGCCTGGCAAGCTATGTTTAGCTTGTTAACACTCTACTACAAGTCACAATTCTGTACGGATTTTGATGAAACTTACTGAAATTGCTTATTATCACCCAATAATGAACTCTATTGAAAATCAAAAGAATCGGAAAAATATTTAATATGAATTATTGACCTTGTTCTGTAAAACGCGTTCGATTTTTAGCTTGTCAACACTCTACAAGTCCACACTTGACAAAACTTACTGAAATTGTTTATTATCACCCAAGGATGAACCCTATTGATAATCAAAAGAATCAAACAATATTTAATATAAATTATTGCCCTTGTTCTTTAAAACGCATTGATTTTTAGGTTGTAAATACTCTAGAAGGTACAATTCTTTTTCGATTAGATTTTTATTATATTGCCGTCACCCATGTCCGTCGGTCGGTCCTTCCCTCCGTCCACAATTGGTCGCTAACACTCTACAAGTCACAATTCTTTACGGATTTTGATGAAACTTGATGAGATTGTTTATTATCACTCAAGGATGAACCCTATTTAAAATCAAAAGAATCGAAAAATATTTGATATGAATTATTGCCCTTGTTCTTTAAAACACGTTCGATTTTTAGCTTGTTAACACTCTACAAGTCGCAATTCTTTACAAATTTTGACGAAACTTGCTAAGATTGTTTATTATCACCCAAGGATGAACCCTATTTAAAATCGAAAGAATCGAAAAATATTTGATATGAATTATTGCCCTTGTTCTTTAAAACGGTTTGATTTTTAGCCTGTTAACACTCTACAAGTCACAATTCTTTACGGATTTTGACGAAACTTACTGAGATTGTTTATTATCATCTAAGAATGAACCCTATTTATAATCGAAAGAATCGAATAATATTTGATATGAATTATTGCCCTTGTTCTTTAAAACGTGTTCGATTTTTAGCCTGTTAACACTATACAAGTCACAATTCTTTACGGATTTTGACGAAACTTACTGAAATTGTTTATTATCACCCAAGGATGAACCCTATTTAAAATCGAAAGAATCGAAAAATATTTGATATGAATTATTGCCCTTGTTCTTTGAAACGCGTTCGATTTTTAGCTCGTTAACACTCTGCAAGTCACAATTCTTTAAAGATTTCTACAAAACTTACTGAAATTGTTTATTATCACCTAAGGATGAACCCTATTTAAAATCGAAGTAATCGAAAATTATTTTATATGAATTTTTGCCCTTGTTCTATAAAATTTGTTCGATTTGTTCTATTGAAAATCAAAAGAATCGAATATTTATATGAATTACTGCCCTTGTTCTTCAAGCACAATGATTTTTAGGTTGTAAACCCTCCGTGAGGCACAATTCCTGATAGATTTTAATGAAACCTATTGAAATAGTTTATTATCTCACATTAAAAATATTAATTTAAGTTCTGAACGAAATGTTGGCCTTTGACTACAATGAATATTTCATGGTTGTGATGGTTGCTGTTTTCTGCCAAATGTTCTTTTTTATACGCCCACATGAAATGTGGAGCGTATATTGCCGTCACCCATGTCCGTCCGTTGGTCGGTCCGTCCACAATTGCTTGTTAACACTCTACAAGTCACAATTCTTTACGGATTTTGACGAAACTTGCTGAAATTGTTTATTATCACCCAAGGATGAACCCTATTTAAAATCAAAAGAATCGGAAAATATTTAATATGAATTATTGCCCTTGTTCTTTAAAACGCGTTCGATTTTTAGCTTGTTAACACTCTACAAGTCACAATTCTTTAAGGATTTTGACAAAACTTGCTGAAATTGTTTATTATCACCCAAGGATGAACCCTATATAAAATCAAAAGAATCGAATAATATTTGATATGAATTACTGTCCTTCTTCTTCCAAATACGTTCATACAAGGCTAAACTTGATGAATGAGGTCTGATTGAAATGTATGTTTATAATCACACGATAAACCCTAGTGCTGGGTATTGCCAACCATGTCACGATACGTATCGCGATACAAAGGTCACGATACAATACGTATCGCGATATGGGATAAAGGGACAAAAATTAACACTTCATTTTCAAAGTTTCAATATTTATTTATTTAATGCTTTAAAACTTTTTAATTTGGTACTTAGTTGATAGTAGTGGTCCATATCCACATTTTAAAATATTTCCCAACAATTTCAATCAAGTCAGTTAGAAAAAAATTGTGATATGATACGCTGACTTGTAAATAAATCTTCACTTTTTATGAAATGAGAGGTATCGTCAAGTATCGATACACGACCTCGCGATGCGATACGCGTATCGTGGAATGTCGTATCGCGATGCTTCGATACAACGATATATCGTGCCAGCACTAATAAACCCTATCGAAAATCAAAAAAATATTCGATCTGACTTATTGCCCTTCAGAGAAAGATTTTGACTAAACTTGATGAATGCTTAACCCTTGATGAAATTGAGAAAAAAAATGTTTGGGCGACTCTTAATTTAAGTTCTGAATGAAATGTAGGCCTATGACTACAGGTTGAATATTTGATGGTTGCTGATTTCTGCCAAATGTTCTTTTTCAAACAAAGCTGCCCGTGGGCGTATATTACCTTGCCTGGTCTTAGAAGGAAAGGCCATCAAGTATAATTCAGGGTTGTTGTTTTCATTATATTTGCCAGTCATTTCTGGTTGAAGTATATGTTGAAGCCCAGAACGTTGACACAGTTGCTGGTCACATCTGAGAAGATAGGGTCTTAAAGTAAAATCCAGAATGTTGTAAAGAATCTAGATGCCACTTATGTTTGGTTTGAATTTTGAAAAAAGTAATGCCCAACCAAAGTATTAACCAGTCTTGGCTAATAGCAAATACCATCCAATAAAATTCTGAAATGATCATTTGGATTTTTTTCCAGTCATACCATCTACTAAAAGTTTTGTATGGATTTCAGCCATTTTGAAGCCTCAGATCACAGAAAGTGTGTTTTTATGTCAGTTGACCAGTAAGATGACCAAAGTCAATATGTCAGATATATTGATGACTATGAATAATGAAAATATACTGACACTGTTTACAAATACTCTGTAGATAGCCTATGTTTACACTTACATCATTTTACCAATAGACTAGAGGCACCTCATAATATATAGCAACAGTATGGAACAGTTAATGTCAATACAACTCCTCCCTTGGGAGATATCTTAGTGGTAGTTCTGTCTCCTCATGATTTAGCTGAACATAGAAAAGATGTAAACTTCTCACAAGGAGTAACTGAATGGTAACTTAAAGGGATTGTAAAGTGGTTTTCTAAACTTTGTATGTGTATCGGGGACACTGATAGCATCAATTTGCGTCATTCGAATTTCCATTCCGACGTCTGTGGTTCTTGCAATTCCTCTAAAACTTACGCGTTTTATGACTATGACGTCACTAATAGTGATCTATCGTTAGCTACTATTGATATGTATGCAGATCACTATTTGTGACGTCATAAAACGCGTTATTTTAGTGGAATTGCAAGAACCACAGACGTCAGAATGGAACTTGGAATGGCGCAAATTGATGCTATCAGTGTCCCCGATACACATACAAAGTTTAGAAAACCTCTTTACAATCCCTTTAACATCAATCTTTGAGGGTTTGTAGCCAACCAAAAAATGTACACATTCACAGTAATGTCAGTAATGAACGCAGTTAAGTAAAGTGGTAACATGAACTAGACGTGTAAATGCAGCTTAATGTTCATAGTATTTCTTGTCAACATGTATGGCAAATTGCAGTAATCACCTTTCTTTTACAAAGTTCGTCAATTCCCTGAAATTGTGAAGATGTTTTTTTCAATGAGCAATTACTTTGTTGTAAATAGAGATCAAGGTATCCATTCATTGCAATCAAAGCACCCTGGTCTGTGGTAAATGTGTATATGTACCAATGGAACAAAGCATATAATACAATGGATAATATTGCTATGTTAAATAGGTCTTGACGAATGGATATTTGATAGTCTTGGTTGACAAGTTCTGTGTGTACTTTACAGAACAGGTCTATGTTATAATTGCTTACTTTGTTTTGGCTATTCAGCAAGTTGATGTTATATAGCAAGTTATTGCAAATTGAATGGCCATTCTTTACAGACCATTTAGTCTATGGCTAATACCACAGTTTAGTAGTTATTTTGTATTATGCCCCTTCACTGATCTATGATATTCACACATCAGTCAACTTAAACGTGAAATTTATAGCTGTCATCTATAGAAAGATTTTATGAATAAAAATATGCCAAATTGTTGCTCTTATACAGTTCATAAGTATGTCTCAGCCATTTAATTTTAGTTTCTCAACAAGAAGAAGTGATATTTCAGTAGAAATATATGTGATATTGTCTTAATTTCTAGCTTGTCTCTTGCTGTCTGATCAAAGGAGATATTTTATTGATGTATTTCTAATGGCAGCTAGGATCCATCAAGTATAAAATTTTAATACCTCATTGATGGTAGTGTTTGTTTAGCTCCAGAAGTGAGATTTTATCACTTCACTGACTGCCATCCTCTGGTATCAATAAATGATAGAGTGTAAACAAATACTGCCAGTCTCTAAATACAGATGGTACTAATCAACTTCCCCTTAACTTCATAAATGAAGAATGAATAGAAAGATAAAGGAATGAATAAATGCATTTGGATGAATGAATCCATAAAAATTTGACTGTGACCAATCTGAATCCGAGATCAAACATCAGACAATTGAATTTATTTTTCAGATTGCCAGTAAAATATTCTAATCATCCATACATTGCTGCTTCTCCTCATAAAATCAGTTTGCCTCATTGCACACTACATGACAAATCCTGTCTTCATTAGTATAATCAAGTGTAGAAAACTAAGATGTAAAAAGTCAGACAGTATGGTGCTAAATAAATAAAAGAAAAATATTAGATTTGTTTGGTGTAATTTCACAGTTTCTAGTCAAAATTCTGCTTGTTAAAATCAATGGATGAGATGTATTGAGATTCAAGAACTGATATGATAAATTGAGATATCTCAGAAAAAAAATATTGTTATCGGTAAGCATAAATCTTTGGCTAGAAATAGAAATTTGACTTAAGACTTTGATAAATTGGAAAGTTATGGAAGATTGGAGAGAAAACTGACTCAAAGCCTGTCAGATTTTAAGATTTTGATCAAAATAGATTGAAATAACTATTGATATTTGGTTCCTATGATGAATAAGGAAACCATAAAAAGTAGAATTCATAAAAATTGTTTGTCTTGAATTTCTTGAGGAAGAAAATGTTTTTGAAGTCCAAAACCTATTTAAACCATTATTGTTTCCTGATAAATAAGGAATGCAAAGTTTCCTTCCTTAAACAAGCTTGTAATGATAGTTTTCCAATACATTTACATAGAAAAGAATTGGAATGATATGAAAAGACATTAGTTATTCTGACGATCTTGTAGAATTGTCTTGTAGAAAAACAACACTCAGAAACCAAAGGAGGCTGTTATGTTCTTCGGACTAAGTTGCCTGCAAGACATTTCCAGAAGAGAATGAAGAAAAGGTCAAAGTCTGTTACAGTTAGTACCCAATCAAAGCTGAACAAATATTGAATTGAGAAGTGAAATTACGTGATTCTGTTGATGAGTAAAAACCAATTTATTTTATCAATAAGAAATTCATGTTTCCAGTTCGTTCAAGTTGTTTTTAGTGTAGGAAGAATTTTTACATTTATTGAGTTCAATTTCTTCACAGTTTTTCCCTGGTTGATGACTCTTTGTTCATTTTTTGAAGTTTTTATCACTTTATAGAATTTCTACAGCTCTTTTGAACAGCAAAATTGCAAGATGGCCATTGAATTCTATTTTGTTTTTTTAAAGTCTTTTTATTCTCCATGTCTTAATAGTCAAAAACAATTTTCAGAACCAACTTTAAACTTAATAAGAAAACTGAAGACTTATTGCTTCCTTCAGTTATTGCTAACTGATTATACACAAGAAGTAAAATGTCAATAAAATACAAGACAGAATCAAGCAATCAAGGAAAGATATTGAATTTCTCTTTCTAGACCAGGAAACTGTTTCTTCCTGTTGTTCAATGTTTTATATTGCTATTAAGGTCTTACTATTTAAATTTTGAATGCAATCACTTGACCTTTTTAAAAGTCCTAGACAGATTTGTGAAAGATGAATTAACCTATTCTTAATTCTTTTTTAAAGGAATTTTTTCTGTAAATGCTTGCAGAACAGATAAGCTTACTGCAAGTAATAATTGTTATTGAGAAACTGACTTAAAGGGATCAGGTCATTGTCAGAGACGTCATAAAACGTGTTAGTTTTTGTGGAATTAAAAGAACCACAGATGTCGAAATGTAAATTGGAATGGCACAAATTGATGCTATTGACAATGGCGATTTGGTCATCTTCAGCTCATGAACACTGATAAATTTTCAATTTTGAACAAAACTTTTTGGTTCAATATAGTTGTCAGTAGGTGGTCAGTAAGTGAATTGCACTTGACTGATTGGAAATTGTGCCATGATACATCTTGTTTAATTGTTGCCTCTACCATTAGATGATAAATGTTCTTCAAGGGAAAATGATTCTTATGGCACTTCCAGGTAGTACATAAAAGAGCTAACCCAGTGCCCTCTTTTACCCCTTTGAACCCAAATTATTTGACGACCTTGACCTGGATATATAGAATAATGAAATGAGATAAGAGACTATGATTAAGGTAACACATCAAGTTTTTCAGGTTACCATTTCAAGTTGTCCCTTTTATCTGTGATTAATCACCCTACTTAGTCTGTACATAACATGCATTAATTTGACCTAAAAATCCTGGGTTATGAGGGTACAGACAATATTAAATCTAGATCAGTGAGGGAAACTTTCTAATCAATCCATTACCAATCTTTGAATTTTTAACTATTTTACACTACATATATGTCCTGATATTTATTTTCCCTGTCAAGGAATAAAGAACCAAAACTTATGAAAGATGAGCCCTTGATAAAAAATTATTACATCACACTGTAAAACTATTGTTTTTCTGCAGAGGTGGATCATGTCTAGGGTGTTTGATTGTAGATCTACATAGATAACTTTGTATCACTGTCATGGTTAGAATGCCTTAAAAAGATAAATAAATACATAACTACAAACAGCCACTATAGCCACCTCAGATGATCCCACATAATGTGATGCCATCCTACCATGCCAGAGTGCTCAAACTAGCTAGCTAGTGAGCTACGCATAAAGCCAATTGTACAATTTACTTCTTGTAAGCTTGAAGACATTTGAAATCTGTAACAAAAAATCAACCAAAAACCTTACAAACCAGTCAAATTTAACCCAATTATTGAAAGAAAAGAAAAAAACATTTAAAAGTTTATTTTGAGTTGAAATGGTCAGTGAATGTAAATATTTTATTGGTTTGACTCGTGCCAAAAACAAGATGTAGTTGTCTTTAGTTATTTAACATTGACTGATGTGTCAACATTGTGTTTAAGTTGAGGACACATTTAACTAAACTTATTTTGGCATTTTCAATTAAATTCTCTATGACAATAATGCTTGGTTATGTCGTTATTCTGAAATTATAGTGAAAGGTTATGATATGAATTCTCTAGGACGTCAATACAACTGAATTTTCTTGGCCACCCTTACTCGTGCAGTGCATTTTTAGTCTGCATTTAAGTTGTATCATTTTATATATATTCATACGAGATATTTTTTGTGTAAACTAAACTAATATGTTGACCTTTTGTAAATGATATTATTAAATTGTTGTAGATTATGGATAATATATAATATTAATTACCATTTAAACATAATAAATTAACTCACATTATGATTAAACAACCTGATAAGGATATAGGGACACATTGACTTGTATTAGTTTGATAGTATACATAGATATCCTAGATTATAAATGGTTTATATACTTGTAGATATACTGGATCATCGACAAATCTGTTCAATTGGCTTGAAATTTTTTCTTGAAATTTCATTGATCACTTTTCTCCAGAGCTACTCATTCTTACTGATACAGAGCCAGTGGTATGGTCAACTTGTCATTTATTTCTCATGATCTTCACAGCTTATAGATATAGTTTGATAAGTTCAATTTATCATTAGATGCACTAGTGAGAGGAATCGCAGAATATTATCTGATGCAATATCAGTAAAAGAAACATGAAAGTAAGAAATTGTTGTTAGTTATTTGATAGGTTTGACTAGATGACTCATTGATAGGCATCAACATCTGTCTCCCAGAGATTTAGGGATCTGTTGTTTTATTTCTATCATCATAATAAACACAGAATCATATGAGGAATAATATTGTTATTTTTGGTATATGATGTTAGATTAGGTTCCCATGTGATAAAACCAGATAATAAACTACTAAAATAAACATTTCAAAACTGACTTGAAACTTTTGATTGACATAAAATGCATATTCATGTGAGATGTTACTGAATATAACATTTACTGTTGCTATCTGACTGTCAGTCTTGATTTATCAGTACAGCTAAAAGATACTTTTTGTTTAACCTTCATAATTTTGTCAGATTTTGGACTTCATCATATCTTATGCTTTGTTTATGCTGAAAGACTAATTATGATTCAAATCTTGATGAAGGACTTACTGGAAGACACTTGGATTGTTTAATAAGATAAGAAACTGACTTTCTGTTCTTTTATCTGCAAGAACTCAAAACGGAACAAAATCATGTCTTCAAGACTTGGTTTCCTAATCATATAATAAGGTGAAGCAACAACAGGCCTCGTAGTCATCTGTCAGCATTGTAACAGCTGGGAAAATGAACAGTAAGTAAAAAAGGGAAAATAGATCTGTATAGTTTTATGTTTGTCATGAGTCACTTTTTACCAGCTGTTATTGGCTATACTTGTCTTGTTTTTATAACTCATATTTATTAGTACAACCTCTAACTTGATGCTAAATCATCAAGACTTGTAAATGTTTCTTAATGATGTAACATCCAGAACTTTTGATTTGGTTGTATCTGCCAGTCATGTTCTATCAGGACTTCACAATGTCTGGATGTGATTTTTGTTTCCAACTTGGTGATTTATTGAAGGCAGTGTCTGAATCATGTCCCATATTTTTAGCCCACAAATTTCTGTCATTGCATACTGCATGGCAACACCTTTCTATATAGAACAGATGGGTTGACATGGAAAAAGCATCTCTACACATTCGAATGGGACAATAAACAGAGGTCCTGTGTGTTGCAGATATGCATGTTTCCAAAAGATCAAAAAATTGGAGCAAAAACATTTTAAGTCATTACATTATTTTAATTATTACTTAAATTGTTCATATCACAATATGAATTGTTCAAAAATAATCTTAATGTATCTGAATTCATATCATGATATAAATCAATCAAAATTAATCTAAATGTATCTGAATTTCAGATATTAAAGGGATTGTAAAGAAGTTCTAAACTTTGTATGTGTATCAGGGACACTGATAGCATCAATTTGCGCCATTCAAATTTCCATTCCGATGTCTGTGGTTCTTGTAATTCCACTTTAACTAACGCATTTTATGACATCACCCCATCTGATCTACCGGAAGCTACTATTGATATCTATGCAGATCAGTGGAGGTGACGTCATAAAACGCGTTAGTGTCCCCGATGCAAAGTTTAAAAATCCCTTTAGATAAGATACTATATTTGATACCATAGATTAATTATTCAGATATTTCCATCCCACATCTATAACCAGATGTTTGTTATTTACTGCATCTACAGCGTCTGTTTTTTACACACGCAAAGCTCATCCTTATTGATTGATTAATTAACCTGTAACCAATCAAAACACTGGATTTAGATTGATTGACAGATTAGAACTGGGTGTTTTAATTATGAATATTAATGGTTTTTTATTTTGATTAAAAATTAGGTCACATATTTTCTAGTTTATCAATAAACATGTTTTCTGTGTCGGGTATTGACTGAATAATATTTGTCAGTTGAAGGTGTTGAAGTGATGACAGGAATTTAAATGAAAACAAAAGTTTAGTTATATATTAAACCATTGTGATGGAATAACATTTAGGATTAATTTAGTGACTTTTACTGGTTAGTGTCTGTTCCACGGTTGAAATTTGTAATCAATAAAAGATTTTGCTAATCAGCAAATAAGGCTTACAAGTTGGACTTCTCAAAGATTCAATAGCTATATGAATTAACAGAGACAGGTAAGAGAAATTTACTTTTCTTCAATGAACTTTATATGGTTAACGAGAAATAACTTGAAATGAAGTCCATGGAAGCTAAACTTGATGTAAGAAATGGAACTAGTAGTGTTGATAGTTTTACAAAAAGATGCCTAAAATTTGTGAAGAAATTGGTACCTTATGAATTAGATCTTAACATCAAAGAAATAGAGGTAGACATATTCAAGAGACAAAATGGTGGAGGAGTTGAATTCCAACATAAAACATGAGATTAATAATGTTTAAATAAACTGACTGGATAATCTGATCAAATAAAACATACTGGACATCATATTGACCAGGAGATAACATATAACTTCCATCAATATACCGTCTGGTTAGGAAAATTAGAATATACTTGAAATACAGAATATTGAATACCAGCATTCTCCAATTTAAATAAATAATGATTATAAATTGTTAATGATGTGGTTATTTACTAGCAATGACCCCCTAAACTGCCTTGTTAAACAGAAATAATTGACCACATTGCTAGAAAATGTTCCCTTTGAAAGCCTCTGATCAACAATCTATTAGAATGATAATATTAATTAGTAATTACCATGTGAATTTTATCATTACTGTAGAAAATCTTGGAATTCTTTCCCTCAGTCATATTCAAAATGAAACTTCTGACTCCGGGGCGGATCCATGGAGGGGCTCCCCAAACTGGAGCCCCCTATTTTTGGCCGACTGATGTCAAAACCCTCTAAAAATTTGCCGATGAATTTGATGCGTGTTATATTTCAGAGCCCCCCTTTCTCTAAATCCTGGATCCGCCCCTATGACTTGACATTATGACAAGCATTTTTCAGGAATTATCTGTTTACTCTTACATACATACCCTGTTTCATTGTATCTTGTAGATAAAACTAACAGTCAATGTGTCTGTAACTAATTACATTTTATCAATTTTCTACTTATTATAATCATTAATTAAAGGAGGAAAATACTAAAATAACAGTAATTAGTTTCTAGTTTAATTACAGAGGATAAGATAGTAGAAATATGGCACTTTATTGAAGATGTCATGTCATTAAAATTATCTTCGAATTGGCATCCAGTAATGTTATTAAAAGAATACCAGACAACACCTGGGTTATGTGCTATATGGTGGTTCACTGTTGTACTATTGTAAGCATGTAAACTTTGTCTTGAAGTTGCTGAATCCACAGATGTTCGATCGTAAGTTCAAATGGTGCAAATTGATGCTATAAGTTTTCGGTGAAGGGAGGTTTTAAATTTCCCACATGTACAGGCCTAGGATGGAACAAATACTTTATTGAGAAATTGTAATTAAGGGTCTGTATTCTGGCTTTTCTTCTGTTCTTATCCGAAATTAGAAAAAAATATTAGAAAACTTCTTAAACATCCCTTCAATAAATTGGTAAGTGGGGAACATTCTAAGGTGCATTAAGCATTATTTGAAATTCTGGCATATCCAAGATAAACAATGGTTATTCTAATAGTGTATGAAGTATTAATTTATGGTGATGTGATTCTATGTCAGGATGCCATAGACAAGGCCTAAAAGATTAAAATAGATAAGGAATATTCTATAGTGAGTTAAATATTAAACTCATTTAGATAACAACTGATTTGATTAGTAGGAAAATTGATGTTGATATTGTATGTTGATGTTGTATGATGGCAAGGAGAAATGTGCAATGAGAGTTAGTATTAACTATGGCACATCATTAATTAGATTCAATATCATAAAGCAAAGAAACAAGTAATATGTTCTCAAGCAAAAGATAATCAAATTTTAAAACAATACTAGGGTGGAAGTGGAAAAGGGTTTGGTTTATTGTCCCATTCGAATGACTAGACGCTTTTTCCATGCCATCCCCTCAGACCTGCATCACTGACAGGGGGAAACCGGGTTGAAAAATCCAAAGGTATCATCTTGACCCTTGCTGAGATTAAACCCTGGACCTCCAGGTCAGCGAGCAAGCGTCCAACTCACTGAGCCACTGTGGCTCCCAGGATTATAATAAAAGAACGCATTGCAATTTCTTTTGACTCTAGCAAAATAGTACACAAGGATTAAAGTTCATTTGACCTGGACAATTCACCTGGATCAGATTGAGATTTCTAGAAAGTTCTTGTACCAAGAAAAAATAAATGAAGCCAGACGCGATATTTCTAATGGAGTGAACATGTCAATAAATTGTAATGATTTAAAAGTTGTTCAATAAAATATTAGTAAGGAGATGTTGGAAGCCACTGAGTTGAAAGTTTTCATGTCTGGATAAGAATAAAGCAATTATGTATACTATTTTAGTATCAGTTTGATTTAAATACATAATGGAAGGCAAATGAGGCAAATGTCTCACTTATGAAAAATAAAATCAAACATAAGCTGTGTCTTTTCCTAAAATTACGTACTGAACATCACTCAGACCTCCTTTGACTTAATATGATTTGAGATATTACTATGGTCATGCAGGATGCCTACCCATCAATACCACATTTCACAAGACATTGTATCTACAGTAGTTCTGACATTTCAACTGCCTTCCATGTATATAAGATTGAATGATATATAATACCAGGGATAACTTTATCAATGGATTATAAAAGATTTAAGAAATTTGTCCGACTGTTAAGACATTAAAGTATAGGATACTATCTCAGAGGAGTTTGTTGCTGATGAAACATAATTTGCTTGCTTATGTCTTATTTGGAAATTGTGATGGCTAGGTGAAACTCTGATAACAAACAGTGTTATTTTATGATATTCCTAAGCTGTAAATGGGTAGAGACAATCCAGAAATGAAGAAATAGAACCACAGTTGTAATGCTTGTGAAATATATAATTATGAATGTTAATTCTTTTATCTTGTACAACTTGTATTTCAACATCTATCACTCAAGGCAGAGAAAGATAACTTTATCAATCGATACCATAAAACCAATCAGCGTCGTTAAGACGATTAACCTACAGTTCTCCCGGCTAGGGAGATAGAAACAGTCTAATTGGATGCTATTTTAATTAATATTGGTGGGGGCGAAATAACAAGTTAATTAATTTGATTAGCATGGCAATACATTTGATAGGATTTGAATAGAATGTCATTCCTAATTCTATATTATATTCAGTTCTGCCAACTTGTTTATAAATTCTGAATTTCTGTGTGAAAATTCAAGTAAATATTTACCATTGTGCTGCCTTTAATCAAAAGAAAAGATAAGAGTCCTAAAAAAATCTATTTTAAATTTAGAAATTAAAATTTTTACTGATTATTTCAAAAATAGATGTTCGTTTTAAGACAGAGTATTTTTTGAATGTAAACAAACTCAAATCTGTCTACAGTTCACTAAAATATAATAATCAGTATATATAGTCTGTGTTCTATAGTGAAAGTCAAAATATCATCTAACTTTCTGTTTATTTAGTGTGATTTAGGATGAAATATGGAGATTTATTCTTCATTTTGTTTATTTATTTATCTACTTATGTTTATCTTGACTTGTACATCCAGGCTCAGCGTGGCAGAGGAGAGGGTTTGAAAACTTGAGTTGATCTTGAAATCTTTTTTACTAATACTTTATGACCCTTTTTTGCATTATTATATTTAACTTGAAGAAAGTGTACAACTGTCAACTGTACTTATTGAGAAAAAAAAATTTCCTGTATCCATTATACTGAAATGTCATTGACATGTTTCTGAAAAAAATGTCAGGATCAAGAAAGAGACTGAGTGTCAAAATATTTGAAAATGAGCCCATGTAGAGGTAATTCTCTCAACGCTCATTATCATTTCATTAGTCTTATCATAAAATTATTCAGTCTCATTGTATTATTTATATAAAAATCAGACATTATGAAAAGTTGGTCAAGTATATAGTAATTGTTTAATTTGATGATAAATAGTTATAAAATACCAAAACACTTTATACTCTATTTAGCCGTCATTAAGTATTTTATATTATTTATATATGTCATGACACTGACGTCAGTTTGACAGCCAAGTGACAGTTGAAGATATAATGATAACAATTATATTTATACTTAGTTTCCTTGTCAGACACTTAACATGTTAACTGGAGTTATTGCCCTTTAAGTAGTCAAGTTGCTATTTAGAAAATGAAATGAAAAAAATGAAATGAATGGAGTTTTACGTTCTACTTTTCTGCACCTATATGGGCTAATTGAGGACGGGCAAACGCCATGCAGTGTGCAATGAGGGAAATTTTGCCAGGACAGCGGCATTAGCCTGCTCTTATTTTTGATTTCCAACTGTCGAGGGATCAGCCAATAGCACACGGGGCCTCGGTTTATTTTCCCTTCCGAACGACTAGACGCCTTTTCCATGTCGGCCCCTCCGACCTGCATCACTGACAGGGGGAAAACGTGCTTTTTAGAAGATTTAAGTATAATGACATCTATAGTATTCAATAGCACTATTGCATCAATAATCTTCTGGAACACTTGTCACAACTCTGAATTAACTATCCGAATCAGATGAATTTGGTTTTTTTTTTAATAGAAAACAGTTATGTTGAAACATTAACATACATATTATGTAATATTATACATGTGTAACATATCCTCTGAGTATTTTTCTGAATATTTCAGTTGTACTTTTTCTTAGATTGATAAAGTGTTTGTCTTAACTTTGAATTAATTTGTGGTATAAACTAAACATCAAATTGCCACTGTAGGTATGAAAGTGATACAGAATAAATACCACAGTAAAACCTGCTCTACCAGTCAAATAATAGGCCTACTTATTCACATTAACGGGTTATTTTAGTGTCAACTTTTACTATATAGACTGAGGATGATACATTTACATTTTATAGCTTATAATAATTTAATCCAGATCTTATCACTGACACTGACAAGTTTTACCAAGTTTTAAAAAGTAAAAAAAATATTTTTTTCTGAAATATACATGAGTTTTTGTGTTGCAACTTACAACAGCTTCACTGCTGATTGTCTGGTAATGCTTTTGTTTTTATACGCCCACACATTAATGTGGGCGTATATTGTAGTCGCCCATGTCTGTCTGTCTGTCTGTCTGTCTGTCTGTCTGTCTGTCTGTCTGTCTGTCTGTCTGTCTGTCCGTCCGTCCGTCCGTCCGTCCGTCCGTCCGTCCGTCCGTCCGTCCGTCCGTCCGTCCGTCCGTCCGTCCGTCCGTCCGTCCGTCCGTCCGTCCGTCCGTCCGTCCGTCCGTCCGTCCGTCCGTCCGTCCGTCCGTCCGTCCGTCCGTCCGTCCACAATTGTTGTGAACACGATAGAGAGCTGGTTTCTTGATGGATTTTGATAAAACTTGCTGTGAGTGTTTATAATCATCCAAGGAAGAAGCCTATTGAAAATCAGAAAAATCGGAAAATATTTGATGGGTTATTGCCCTTGTTTTTATACGCCCACATTGAAATGTGGTCGTATATTGCCGTCGCCCCTGTCCGTCCGTCCGTCCGTCCGTCGGTCCGTCGGTCCGTCGGTCCGTCGGTCCGTCGGTCCGTCTGTCCACAATTGGCTTGTGAACGCAATAGAGACCACAGTTTTGGTTGGATTTGAATGAAATTTTGTATGTAGGATTATATTCATAAGATCTCGGACAAGTTCGAATTTGGGTTTGATTCGACTAAAATTCACAGAGTTTTACACCCAAAATATGTTCAAAATGGCTTGTGAACGTGATAGAGACTACAGTTTTGGTTGGATTTGAATGAAATTTTGTATGTAGGATTATATTCATAAGATCTCGGACAAGTTCGAATTTGGTTTTGATTCGACTAAAATTCACGGAGTTTTACACCCAAAATATGTTAAAAATGGCTTGTGAACGCGATAGATACCACAGTTTTGGTTGGATTTGAATGAAATTTTGTATGTAGGATTATATTCATAAGATCTCGGACAAGTTCGAATTTGGGTTTGATTCAACTAAAATTCACGGAGTTTTACACCCAAAATATGTTAAAAATGGCTTGTGAACGCAATAGAGACCACAGTTTTGGTTGGATTTGAATAAAATTGTGTATGTAGGATTATATTCATAAGATCTCGGACAAGTTTGAATTTGGGTTCGATTCGTCAAAAATTCACGGAGTTTTACACCCAAAATGTGTTAAAAATGGCTTGTGAACGCAATAGAGATCACAGTTTTGCTTGAATTTGAATACAATTTTATGTGTAGGATTATATTCAAAAGATCTTGGACAAGTTCGAATTTGGGTTCGATTCCACAAAAATTCATGGAGTTTTACACCCAAAATACGTTAAAAATTGCTTGTGAACGCGATAGAGCCCACAGTTTTGGTTGGATTTGAATAAAATTGTGTATGTAGGATTATATTCATAAGATCTCGGACAAGTTCGAATTTGGGTTTGATTTGACTAAAATTCACAGAGTTTTACACCCAAAATATGTTAAAAATCGCTTGTGAACACAATAGAGACCACAGTTTTGGTTGGATTTGAATAAAATTTTGTATGTAGGATTATATTCATAAGATCTCGGACAAGTTCGAATTTGGGTTCGATTCGACTAAAATTCACGGAGTTTAACACCCAAAATGTGTTGAAAATGGCTTGTGAACGCAATAGAGACCACAGTTTTGGTTTGATTTGAATAAAATTTTGTGTGTAGGATTATATCCATAAGATCTTGGACAAGTTCGAATTCCGGATCGATTCAACAAATATTTACGGAGTTTTACACCTAAAATGTGTTAAAAATGACTTGTGAACATGATAGAGACTAAAGTTGTGGTAGGAATTTAATAATTAAACTTTTGTGTGTAGGATAATATCCATAAAATCTTGGACAAGTTTGTATTCCGGATCGATTCAACAAATATTTACTGAGTTTTATTAGTTATGAAATTAGATGCTTTATATTAACAAGATATTGGATGAATTCAAATCTGAACACCATCCAACAAAAATTAAGATAGTAACATTCCTTGATATATTGACAATTTATGTAGTGTAAGTGGGCGTATATTGCTAGGCAACCACTTGTTGAAAATACTTTGTGAACACGATAGAGAGCTGGTTTCTTGATGGATTTTGATGAAACTTGGTGTGAGTGTTTGTCATGACCTTGGGATTAACCCTATTGAAAATCAGAAACATCGATAAATATTTGATGAGTTATTGCCCTTGTTCCTTAAAACGTGTTAATTTTATAGCCCGTAACACTCCCAAAGTTGTGAACACAATAGAGAGCTGATTTCTTAATGGATTTTGATAAAACTTGCTGTGAGTGTTTATAATCATCCAAGGAAGAAGCCTATTGAAAATCAGAAAAATCGAAAAATATTTGATGGGTTATTGCCCTTGTTTTTGAAAATACTTTGTGAACACGATAGAGAGCTGGTTTCTTGAAGGATTTTGATGAAACTTGGTGTGAGTGTTTGTCATGACCTTGGAATCAACCCTATTGAAAATCAGAAACATGATAAATATTTTATGAGTTATTGCCCTTGTTTCTAAAAACGTGTTAGTTTTATAGCCCATAACACTCTCAAAGTTGTGAACACAATAGAGAGCTGGTTTCTTAATGAATTTTGATAAAACTTGCTGTGAGTGTTTATAATCATCCAAGGAAGAAGCCTATTGAAAATCAGAAAAATCGAAAAATATTTGATGGGTTATTGCCCTTGTTTTTGAAAATACTTTGTGAACATGATAGAGAAATGGTTTCTTGATGGATTTTGATGGAACTTGGTGTGAGTGTTTGTCATAACCTTGGGATTAACCCTATTGAAAATCAGAAACATCGATAAATATTTTATGAGTTATTGCCCTTGTTCCTTAAATGTGTTGGTTTTATAGCCCATAACACTCTCAAAGTTGTGAACACAATAGAGAGCTGGTTTCTCGATGGAATTTGATAAAAATTATTGTGAGTGTTTATAATCATCCAAGGAAGAAGCCTATTGAAAATCAGACAAATCGAAAAATATTTAATGGGTTATTGCCCTTCTTTTTGAAAATACTTTGTGAACACGATATAGAGCTGGTTTCTTGATGGATTTTGATGAAACTTGGTGTGAGTGTTTGTCATGACCTTGGAATTAACCCTATTGAAAATCAGAAACATCAATAAATATTTTATGAGTTATTTCCCTTGTTCTTTAAAATGTGTTAATTTTACAGCCCGTAACACTCTCAAAGTTGTGAACACAATAGAGAGCTGGTTTCTTTATGGATTTTGATAAAACTTGCTGTGAGTGTTTATAATCATTCAAGGAAGAAGCCTATTGAAAATCAGAAAAATCGAAAAATATTTGATGGGTTATTGCCCTTGTTTTTGAAAATACTTTGTGAACAAAATAGAGAGCTGGTTTCTTGATGGATTTTGATGAAACTTGGTGTGAGTGTGTGTCATGACCTTGGGATTAACCCTATTGAAAATCAGAAACATCGATAAATATTTTATGAGTTATTGCCCTTGTTCCTTAAAACGTGTTAGTTTTATAGCCCATAACACTCTCAAAGTTGTGAACACAATAGAGAGCTGGTTTCTCGATGGAATTTGATAAAAATTATTGTGAGTGTTTATAATCATCCAAGGAAGAAGCCTATTGAAAATCAGACAAATCGAAAAATATTTGATGGGTTATTTCGCTTGTTTTTGAAAATACTTTGTGAACACGATAGAGAGCTGGTTTCTTGATGGATTTTGATGAAACTTGGTTTGAGTCTTTATAATCACCCAAGGATGAACCCTATTGAAAATTAGAAGAATTGAAAAATATTTCATAGGTTATTGCCCTTGTTCACTAAAACACTCAAAAATCGTTCAATTTTGTAAACATTCTTGATGGCACGGTTTTCGACAGATGTTTCATTTACTGATAGTTCTTGTCGACCTCCCGGACGACTTGGCTGCCATTACAAAAGTGGGCGTATTACGATGGGGCATCGCTATTTTTTTGACATAAATTTGTATTTTTGTCCCTACTACCATCCCCTTATCGTAACCTATATATCTATTTTACCTAGACATTACATAGACATTAGACAATGATCTATATCTATATGCAGGTGCAGCAGGTTAAAGGTCAGTAATGTTACTAACACAATAATATTGTCATTTTGTCATATATGTAAAATGAAAACAATTGATTGATGAAAGATGGATTTGTAGAATGATTCAGACAGTCACGTCAGTAAATTATTTTATTCAGTTGATAATTCATTCATTTATTCATTCTTTATTCAGTTATATCATATCAAATGTTTTTAAGATCAAGTTTATATCTTTGTCATCTTATTCATTTTGATGCTATTTGACTATTGTAATCTTTAATGAAACATATTTCCATCTGCTAAATACATAGTTAAATTGCAAGGTACAGAAACCTATAAGTGTTTGGATCAGTAAGCATGGATGGATACCGTACTTCTAATCAAATCTAGAAGTATCCATCCATAAAATTGTCTTACTGATCTATAACTTGTGCTTCTAATATGCCATTGAAAGACTCTAATAAGTGTTTGTTTCTCTCTCTCTTTCATTCATCTACATATATATTATTTTCTCCCTTTCATTTGTCTATTTAATTGTTCTTTGTCCATTTATATATTGAATCAATCAATCCATCTATCATTTAAACTGTATTGAACTAGTGTATTCTATATTAGAAAGGTCAAACGATATAAAATCTCAATCTTTGATCTGTGACAATCTACACTCCTTTTTAAAATCATTGAATAAACAATAGAACATCTTTATTTTGAGGTCATTTAGGCGCAGTTCAACTTTTTAAATTGATCAGTTGGGTTAACTTGTTTGTTTGTACACAGTATTTTTAGCCTGCGATGTCTTGTTATAGAAAGTTTTGTTTGGAAGAAGTAAGATTTTTTAATTTGTTCAAATTTGTTAGGATTTCTAAATTAGTTTGGATTTAATTATTTTTAAGGCTAGATTGGTGGATTTTGTTGTTATTTCTGTAAATATTTGGAAGTTTCGATATTAAGTATTTGGAACAGAAAAGATAAGTCAAGTTTTCTGAGATAATGTGTGATTTCAACTGGTAAATGATTTAATGGTATTTTAGTTGTTTTGAAAGTTCATTAAGTCCTAACATTAAAAGGACTTCAATGAGGATAAATGGATCTGACTGAGCCAGTGAAAATATGAGGGTAGATTTATGAATTTTTTGAGATTATGTGGACTCAAAAAATAAAAATAGTAGAAGTTTTTGAAGTTGATCTCCATTAAAGGGGTAGTTAGTCGCGATACAATTTATTCAAGTAAAGGTGAATTTTCTGACAGGTGAAAGAATAGATAGAAGTTTGAGGTAAAATCATCAAGATTAGTGATAATTAGGATAAGTCACACAAAAAATATTTTAAATTATATACTAGAATTACCGTTAGTTAGTCTGGATTTGTTATTGATAGTGTTAGATTTCAATAGATTATACTGAAATAACTATGAGAAAAGTTGAGAAATCTATTCTCAAGAGAAAGGTGTTTATAGATAACATTGTCAGGACAGAGAGTGAAATGAGATTTTATTCATATTGAGTGTTGTATGTCAGTTTCCTTTGTGATTATTCATAAAAAATATATTTGAATTGAATAGAATAATATAGAAGTAGGTGTTTTGAATACATACTGGAGTGAAAAACAAACATGTATGAATAAGTTTAACCAGCAGTTTCAATTCTTTCTTCTCTTTTTCAAAGGCAAAGATGTTTAATGTACATATTTGACAGATAAAGAAATTTTTTAAAACCTTGAATTATTATTAAAGGACAGGTAGCGAGTTGGATTTTTTGTATTCACAGATTATAAGTGAAATATTCAAGCATTCTTCAAGTCTTGTGATATGAATACAAAACTACATGGAAAACCAACTTTATTTAAGCCAGTTATTATTCAAAATAACAGTATATCATCTTTGTGAGTTGACATCATTTGTTTGGCTTGTGTTGACAAATGGAAATTGTGGGTTCTAATCTCAATCAGCATGTGAAAGTTTGGTGACGATAAGTCATGTTCACTCATAATCCAGTTAACGCAGCTGTGTGGATTTGTGTAATCCAGGAAAAATCAATGCCAAAGAGGATCAGCTGGAAGAACAATCCTTCTTAGGAACCTAAGTTGTTGTTATCTTTGTAAAATATAGATGTTTCTCTGTTTGTTATTGTTGCTGTCCAGATTGGAAGCAATTGGTATTTTGACTGTTCATCAGCTAACCGCATTATGATACAAATACCAATAATAGTGACTCATAGAATTAGACTGTTATCATAAAATTATCAGAAATCAAATATACCTTTTGGCTATTTCTCGTTGAATTACTAACTTACTTACGTTTTTTGTTACGCTTGATTTGTGGTTAGATATAGTAGGCGTTGACAAATTACTCAACTGTCTAATCTACTGACGTTTTTTAATATGATTTTATTTTTAACCTATCTGTTATAAAACATATAAGTGTAAGTTTATGATATAGGCAGTCTAAACAGGGCAATTATTGTACATCCATACAATAGGTTATTGTGTTAAGAAAAGTAAGGATTCAGTTACACCTGTGTTTACCTGAAGTTTTTGTAAATGTTCAATAAGGACTTTGATTTATTGCGAGATTTTGAAAAGAAAATCCAGTTTTGTAAAACATATAACCAAATTACACCAAGAGTATTTGAGGTATTGGATGTTTATGTTTAGTTTTATTTAATTTTCATCACAATGTTCATATACAATTCACTACAGGTTGATTAAGAGTGTAAGTGGTTGGTTGCAGTTAGTAAAGCAAAACACTGGGATATTATAAAGATGATTTGGATGGTTGCTTGTGACTTTGAGCTTGACAGATTATGACCTAGTTGGTCTTGTACATGTAGTGAAGATATTTTTGAAACATCTTGTGAATTTCTTTCCTGTTTCAACTTGTGTCAATATTGACAATATATGGTGAAATTATTTTTAAAATCTGGTTTTGACGGAAGGTGAAAAAGTCAATAGTGTTAAAGTGAAATGAGTATAATATGACAGTTAGCTAGGAAGTGTTGTGAACAGATTATAGGTTGTATAAGCTGACTTATCTATAATCTTACCTACTGATGTGAAGAAATATACCACTACATCAAGTGTCAGATAAAAAAAAATTGCTGTTTTACTAGAAATCTGAAAGTGAATATATTTAAAATATTTTTACTTGAAGAGGATAAGATATTAATATGGTGCTCATAAATGTTGAATATATATGAAATTTTGATGTGCTGCTCAACAACTTTATCCTACACAACGCATAACAAAATTATTAACTGACAATTTGGAATTGCAACCATTACTGGAAACAAACAATTTGACATTTATTTCACGATAAATTTTCCAATCACGCTGTTTTGACATGAAAATAGAAACCTGTAAAATGTTAATGAAGTCGTAAAAGTTTAGAAAGTGTCGTATACCAGACTGTGATGATTTAAACTTATTTAATTTCTATGGTATATGTTGTTATATAATGATGTTTATTCTCTAGTTGTAATCTACCTGTGAAGTTGTTAATGTTTACCTGTATACAGGTGACAGTATATATATATATTGTATTATTCACTATATAGTGTTATATCTACCAGACCTGGGAACAGTTTCACTCAATAATAGTTCATTTAGTGGTTTGTGTATTCCATAAGTTAGTTATAAAGATATTTGAAATCAAAGAATTTTTTAAGTTGATTTGAAAACGTGGATTGTGCTCAGTTATTGTAAGATTGTAAGGATTTATGCATCGTAATTTGAAAATCTGTACTTTTGATTTTGATTCATTACTTTTAATTTGATGGATTTTTTCAGTGATGTAATAGTGGAGTTGTTTTTTTGTTTGTAAATGAGAATAGTTTGAAATATTATAATCGTGAGGTACAGATATAACTGCAGTAATATTACTTAATAATCATATTAGGATTATTAGTGTGACCATTGTTCTTTTCTTCTAATTAGAAAGATATCCAAGAGTTAATCTGAATTTCTAGTGGGTAGATCCTTGACGAGATTTTGAGATAATTTAGAAGTTGATTAAGAAAGATTAATGTTAAATTTAAAGATATATTGATATATATATATGATTTTGGAAGATATTAAAAAGTTATTTTTATTTTGAATTAGGAATCAATGGACTATGTTTATGTGCTTACAAAGTAATAAACCATTATAATTAGTTGAATTATAAGAAGATGACAGTAAATAATGTTATACAGACTTGTTAGAAGACAATATCTATTATCTGAAAGGAAACAACAGTGTTTCTAAAGTTCTGTTATGTCTGGTGTGGTGCAAGGATTAAGCACATCCTAGTATATCTACTGTAGTTATTTATAGAAATCTTACAGACAAAGTGATTTTTTGTGACAACATTCAAATTTCATTGACAATGAATTTTGAGCAAAGATACAATTTGTTAACATAAAGGTACTAAACATAATACTGAAGTCAGTCCAATCAATCAAAATGTTAATCTACCTAGTTGGACATACTAATGAGCCTGGGACTGAAAATACTCCGTTTCTGACTGTGGAAGTGAAGCCAGGTGATCTAACCGATTCTAGTCAAGATAGTGACAGTGTCACACCCACTAATTTTGATTCTGAGATTAAGAATGATTGTCAGGAATCAGACAGTGATTCTGGAGTTCCAGAGCAGACAGACACTGATGACAATGTATTTTATAATAGGTAAGTTTCGATTATAATAACTTAATATGAACATTTACAGAATCTTTTGTTTTAAACTTTACCCAGTGCATTGCATCACAAGCTGAGTTAATATTTCTTGATAAATTTTACTTTGTATTCTACACGTAATAAGATCTCTGTTCAACATAGATCATAGTTACAGATTGTAGTAAATTTTGTTCTGGTAGTCACTGACAGGTTGATAAAAGAACTAGCATGGAAAAACATTCTGTCTCTGGTTGGGGCAGCAAATTGAGACCCTTTTGTGCCACAGGCTTTGTGCAGTGCTTCTCATATGGGACGCAAAAAATTTCAAAATATAAAAGATTCTCCTGAATAAATCAAAATGAATTGAAATTATCAGGTTGATTTGATTAACATCTAGTAGTACTGACTTTACACCCTCTTGGTTGGCTAACTGGCATATTTATCTCATTGTAACTGGCTTGTTTATTTCATTAATTTGAAATTAAGAGCATCAGCATCATTGATCAATATCCGAAAACTGACGTCAGAATATGAAATGTCTGTCAAACGAATGAATGAGTCGTCCGTCATTACTAATCAATATTTTACTATTACTAACATAGTCAATATGGTGGATTTAAATACAGGGCATTAGGAGTTACAAATTAAGTTAAATGTGTAAATTTTAATGAATATTATTCTGAAGTTTTTGTAATTAAGAGAGATTGAAGAAATTGAGAATATTTTATCTTGAATCGAAATTTCAACCTATAAAATTTTGTTCGTTACCTTTATTCAAACTTCAATACAGACCTTATATACCAAAATATGAATTACATCTGTTCTTAGCACCAACATTGAATTTCTGTGTAAATTTTGTACGAGTTCAGGTGTGCTGGTACAGATCCTAATAAATTTCAAATATTGTACTTTATAATGTAAGCTTACGTATTATTGATAATTATCATGTACCAGCCTGTATGACTACTCTATATATTGGAAATTCCACGTTTATTTCAATCTGACGAATTTATCATCACTATCAGTGATGTGTCATGCTCGGAGAATTTATTCCGTCCACTTGGAACAAAGAACATGTCCAGTATTTTCTGATTCTGTGAAAAATTTGTGCTGATTTGATGTAATTTGGAATTATAACCAAGTTTCTGTGTGTTCTAATTGTCAATGTGGATCAGTCAGAGAGAATTATTTTCATTGATTGTTATTCCTAACACATGTTACAATAGATTATGTAACAGTTGTGTTGTGTAATTTGAAATCATGCCTACTGTTTAATGTTGTGAAATATTGAACATTCATTTTGTCTGACATTTGTAAAGATCAAAATTTGTTTTGCTTGTGAACTTGACTTAATTGAATTTAAGTCTGTATAAGACTAAATTGACATTTAGTGATGAAATTTACAAATTCTTATTAAAATATGAGCTACAAATTGACGAGTGATGGATTGTGAATTATAATGTACTGTTAGATTAACAAGGAATATATTATGTTATGAATCGGAAATGATATTTTGGATTAAGAAATGGGTGATAAGAAAGCTGGAACTTTAATAATGAAATATAAATCAGCAGATAAAAAGAATAATCGTATTATTATTGCTAAAAATGTTCAAAGGTAGGACTGTCTGTAATTGTTTAGAAGGGTATTAAACTATTCTTTCTTGTTTAGAAAATCTGTCATTTTTCTGGTCAGATTTACCTAAAAATCTATGAAGATGAAGCATTTACAGTTTTATTTACATACTACACATCTGAAGTCTTCTTTCTTATGTTGATCCACAAAGTTATACAAGACATTCTATGTAAGGTGTAACAAAATACACACAACCTGCACAATTGTCATGTACCATTATAATACAGAGTACGTTACATAGATTGTTAAAAAATTACTAGTATATTCATCTTGCAAGGGTCAAACAGGGGCGTATTCATGATTTAGAGACAGGGGGGACTCTGAAATATAACATGCTTCAAATTCAACAGCATAGCTAGCAGCAAAAGTGCGAGGGGCAAAATTTTAGAGGGGTCTGACATCAGTCGGCCAAAATTTGGGGGGCTCGAGTTGGGGGAGCCCCCCTTGGATCCGCCCCTGTCAAAGTATAATAGTACTTAAACATCTGTGTCTTAAGCTTCTTGAAAGATTGAAGTTATGACTGATGAGTATAAAAGAAGATCTTCTCATAAAGAAAGTATTTGTACATCAATTTGAAGGGAAAGTAACATATATAGATTTGTGAAAATTGCAGGTTACTTACACTACAACTTGATGTACAAATACTTATGTAGAGGATGTACTGAAATCCAAAAAGGTTCTTTTATACCAAGGGTTTACTGATTTGCAAACATGATATGAACATTTAAAAAGGACACAGGTTCTTGTATTTTAAAGAATGTACTACATTTTCACAAAACAGAAACTACAATGTTGAATAATATTAAGAAGTTTAGAAAAGGATACTTGTTTTGAAATGAATAATTATTCACTGAAATCTCTCATTATGTTATTCAGTGAGTTATATCCATTCTCTTTGTTCTTTATTTACATGCCTATTCTATTCAACATGACAAGTTTTCTCATAAGAAAATTAGGTCATGCATCAACTGTTTTATTATACGCCCACATGAAAATGTGGACGTATATTGCCGTCACCCCTGTCCGTCCGTCCGTCGGTCCGTCCGTCCGTCGGTCCGTCCGTCCGTCCGTCAACAATTTCTTGTGTACACGATAGAGACAAGAGTTTTTATCCGATTTGAATGAAACTTGGTATGTGTATTTATCTTGATAATATCTTAGAGGAGTTCGAAAATAGCGCGATTCCAGTTGTCGGTTATGAGTTATTGCCCTTGACTTAGTAAAAAACATTAAAGCAAACTTGTGTACGCGATAGAAGCTAGAGTTTTCATCCGATTTGAATGAAACTTGGTATGTGTATTCATCTTTATAATATCTCGGATGAGTTCGAAAATGGTGAAATTCCAGTTATGGGTTTATGAGTTATTGCCCTTGACTTAGTGAAAAAACATTAAAATTAACTTGTGTACGCGATAGAAGCTAGAGTTTTTATCTGATTTGAATGAAACTTGGTATGTGTATTCTTCTTGATATTATCTTGGAAAAGTTCGAAAATGACATGATTGCAGTCGTTGGTTTATGAGTTATTGCCCTTGATTTACTTAAAAAACGTTAAAATTAACTTGTGTATTTGATAAAGGCTAGAGTTTTTATCCAATTTGAATGAAACTTGGTATGTGTATTCATCTTGATAATAACTGGATGAGTTTAAAAAATTGCGCGATTCCTGTTGTCGGATTATGAATTTTTGTCCTTGACCTAGTGAAAAAACGTTAAAATTAATTTGTGTATGTACAAGACCAAAGTGCAGTATTATATGATATGGAAATGAGGTATGTGCTTTTTTTCTTCTTATTTTCAGTAGAGGAGGCAGAGACAATGTCTGTCTTACAGGGATTAGCGCCCGTGCCGTGCCGAGCTATATGTTAGGCAGAGACAATGTCTGTCTTACAGGGATTTGCGCCCCTGCCGTGCCGAGCTATATGGTAGGCAGAGACAATGTCTGTCTTACAGGGATTAGCGCCCCTGCCGTGCCGAGCTATATGGTAGGCAGAGACAATGTCTGTCTTACAGGGATTAGCGCCCCTGCCGTGCCGAGCTATATGGTAGGCAGAGACAATGTCTGTCTTACAGGGATTAGCGCCCCTGCCGTGCCGAGCTATATGGTAGGCGGAGACAATGTCTGTCTTACAGTAGAACGCTTGCTGTGTCATGATTTTCAAATTTTAACAAGATGGCTTTGATTTCAATTAAATAACAGTTTTTCTTTATATTTTCAGAAAAACTATGAACAATGCCAAGACTAAAGAAGAAAAGTTTTGAACAGAGAAGGAAATGCAACAAGAAATCAATGGCAACAAAGAGAAAAGAAGAAGACATCGAGAAATGTGATGAAATACATGAAAACATTAGCAATGAAGTAACCAGGAGCAAGTGTAACACATGCAATTTCACAAATGAAATTGATGAAATGGAAAAGAAAGATGAGACTACAAAAGATTTTGATACTGCAATTGAAATACCAATCAATACCCCTGAAAACACAGTAACTGATGAAGCAAGGAAAATGAATAGTAATTTGGATAAATATTTTCAATATGCAAAGAAACAAACTAAAGCAATGAAACTAGCAGAGTTAGAGAAACATTTGAAAGAGAAAGATCGCAGTGAATATTTAAAAGATTATAAACGCAAGCAAAGATCCATGTCAGAGTTTCGCTGTAAGGAAAGAAAGCTAGAATCAAAGTCCAAGAAAGAAAAAAGGAAAAATCCAGAATACACTGCAACTGAAAGAGAAAGGGAAACTCCTTTAAAAAAGGAAAAAAGAAAAGACCTTGAATACACTGCAACTGAAAGAGAAAGGGAAACTCCTTTAAAAAAAGAAAAAAGAAAAAATCCAGAATACACTGCAACTGAAAGAGTAAGGGAAACTCCTTTAAAAAAGGAAAAAAGAAAAAATCCAGAATACCGTAAATTAGATTCAGAAGTAAAAGCAAAACAAATCAAACGCAAGGATGTTCATTTCAAAGTAAATGAAAAGATCACTGAAAATCTTTTGAAGAAAGAAAAAAGAAAAAACCCTGAATACACTGCAACTGAAAGAGAAACGCCTCTCAGGCAAGAAAAAAGAAAAAATCCAGAATACACTGCAACTGAAAGAGAAAGAGAAACTCCCCTCAAGCAAGAAAAAAGAAAAAATCCAGAATACCGTAAAATAGATTCAGAAGTAAAAGCAAAACATATCAAACGCAAGGATGTTCATTTCAAAGTAAATGAAAAGATCACTGAAACTCTTTTGAAGAAAGAAAAAAGAAAAAACCCTGAATACACTGCAACTGAAAGAGAAAGAGAAACTCCTCAAAAGAAAGAAAAAAGAAAAAACCCAGAATTTAAGAAATCTGAAAATGAAAGGGAATCTAATTTACGCAAAGAAAAAAGAGATGCAAGTAAATCAATGGAAATAGAAGAACTCATTCATGAGTTTCACAAGAAAATTAAAGATGGGCCAACTCTGACATGTGAATGTTGCCATCAACTATGGTATAAACATAGTGTAAAGAGCTCAGCAAGTTTAAAAGCAATCAATGAAACTGCAACCATGTGTTTAACAAATGAAGGCACTGGTTACACTTGTGGTACATGTGAAAAATACATTAGAAAGAATAAGGTACCACCTTGTTCTATTATCAATGGAATGAAATTCCCTGAAAAACCCAAGAATTTGGAATTACATCCTTTAGAATGGCGTTTACTGTCACCAAGGATACCATTCATGAAAATATATGCTGCTCCACGTGGCAAACAATTGAAAATAAGAGGCAATGTAGTAAATGTACCAGCCAACGTAACGGACACTGTAAAAATGTTACCTCGTGCAACAGATGACACTATGACCATTGCAGCGCAATTAAAAAGACAACTGAAATATAACCACGCTGTAATGACTGAAAATGTAAGACCCTATAAAATAATGGAAGCAGCTGAATGGCTACAGAAAAATGGTACACTTTACAAAAGTGAAGGTATCGTATTAAATGAAAATTGGCAAAATGAAATAGAAGAAAATGAAGAAGACTCAATAGAAACACTTGAAAATGAAGGAAATGAAATCAAAGAAACTCTAGAAACTGAAATAATAAATTCGTGCAATAATGACAAACATAAGCAAAATGAAATCAATGCAAGTAATGAAGAAAAAGAAAAAAACTCTGGCAATTCCGATGATGATTGGAGTGAAGATGAAAATGAAAATGTTGGGAGCACCAAAGACACCATGTTAAGTGCTCCTGACTTCATTGAAAATAACGAGAAAGAAAAAGTTCATGCATTTGCACCTGGAGAAGGCAATTTTCCTTTGAGTATATTTATGGATAAAAATTCAGAAGAATTGGCATTCCCAAATATATTCTATGGAAACGCTCGCAAAACAAATGATGAAAGAGAAGTGAAAGCTTATTACAGTGAAATATGCAAATCTGAATTACGAAGAAATGATAGAAGAGCTGCAAATAGCCCTGAAAATATTTTCTTCAAGTTGAAGAAACTGCAAATGAAAATTATGATTGGTAATGCTCAAATTGCAATTCGTAAAAATAAAACACAAGGAAAGAAATTAACAGCAGGAGACATCAAAAACCCCACTGCAATAAACAAAATAATAAATTTTGATGAAGGATATATGATCCTGAAAACTTTGAGAGGGTCACCTCCATACTTTAAGAAAGCAAAAAGTGATTTATTTGCAATGATAAGGCAACTTGGTCCAGCAACATTCTTTTGTAGCTTCTCAGCTGCAGAAACTCACTGGAAGCATTTGCTACGCATACTTGGCAAAGTTCAAGACCAGAAAGATTATACTGATGTAGAAATAGAAAACTTTAATTGGGAAACGAAATGCAGATTAGTGTCATCTGATCCAGTAACATGCACAAGGCAATTTGATTACCAAGTAAATTTATTATTTAAAGAAATTCTCAAGAAAGAAAATTCACCCATTGGAAAAGTTGTTGATTACTTCTATAGAGTAGAGTTTCAACACAGAGGATCTCCACATATCCACACCTTACTGTGGGTAGAAAATGCACCCATTTATGGCCAAAGCAAAGATGAAGAAGTTTGTAAATTTATTGATAAAGTAATGACATGCAAGAAAGAAACTGAAAATGAAAACATACAGAAATTGGTGTCATACCAAACTCACAAGCATTCTCACACGTGCAAACGAAAAAAACAGAAAATTTGCCGGTTTGGATTTCCACAACCTCCAATGAAAAACACTGTAATATTGAAACCATTTGATGAAAATGCTAAAGAAAGTGAAGTTAGAAAACACAAAGAAAATTATAAGAAACTCAAAGAAACAATGGATGATATGATTGAAGGTGAGAACATATCATTTGATGAATTCCTAGAAAAAGTTGAATTTAATCATGACGACTACATAAACGCAATAAAGTCTTCAATTACAAGACCTACTGTATTTTTGAAAAGAAATCCTGATGAATTACGCATAAATTCATATAACAGGTTTTTAATGCAAGCTTGGCAAGCAAATCATGACATTCAGTTTGTTCTGGATGTCTATGCATGCGCTATGTACATAGCATCATACATTGCAAAATCACAAAGAGGAATAAGTGATCTACTCAGAAAAGCATGTCAAGAAGTAAGAAATGGAAATTATGGTGTAAAAGAGCAAGTAAAAGTAATTGGAAATAAATTTTTAAATAATGTCGAAATAAGTGCACAGGAAGCAGTGTACATCATACTGCAATTACCCATGAGAAAATCTTCAAGAGAAGTTGTATTCATCAATACTTCACCACCAAATGAAAGAGTACAACTTCTGAAAAGCAAAGACCAATTAGAAAATCTTGAAGATGACGATGAAAATATTCAATCTAGCAATGTACTGGGAAGATATAGGAACAGAAACGCAAATCTAGAAAATGTATGTTTAGCAGAATATGTTGCAAAATATGATACGAGAAAGAAATTTGTAAAACGTTCCAACAAAGCTGATGAAACTGGAACACTGAAAGAAAATCAGATTGATCATAATTCTGATGAAGAAATTGAAAATACACAAGAAATTGAAAATACACAAGAAAAAGCAAGAAAAACTCCACGAGTAATAAGATATGTAAGCTTCAATAAAGATAAAGACCCAGAAAAACATTATAGAGAACTATTAATGTTATATACACCATACAGAAATGAAGAAATAGATCTGATTGGAGATTGTGAAAGCTTTGCTGAAAGATTTGAAATTGAAAAAGAAACCATAGCAATATTACAGCAACAATATGAAAATAATAGAGCAGAAGTTGAAATTGCAATGCTTGCTGAAGCTGACCCTGACCCTGAAAATGCTTGGGATGAACAAGCACCACAAACGCAACATATAGAAAGGGAAGATGAATTCGAAGAAAATGCAGAAAGAGAAATTTTGAAAAAGAAAAATGAGCCTTTAAATTTTGAATATGATATAAGCTCAGACCTTGGAATACCCAAAGTGGATAAAGAAAGTGAAATTACTGTTTACGAAATGCCCGAAACTGAATATCTTCAGTTGATGAGCAATTTAAATGAAAAGCAATTACGATTTGTATATGACACAGTAAATATAATAAAAACTTCAGAAACCCAACTATTTAGATTTCTAAGTGGTGGGGCTGGAGTTGGCAAAAGTTTTGTAACAACTGCAATTTATCAAACCTTAGCAAGATTTTATTCAACGCAAGCTGGTGATGATTACCAAACAATTAAGCAATTATTGATAGCGCCAACTGGCAAGGCTGCTTTCAACATCAAAGGAAATACTATTCACAACGCTTTGAAAGTACCTGTAAATCAATCACTGGAATATAAACCTTTAGATTGTAGTAGGTTAAACACTTTACGAACAACCCTTGGTGGTTTGAAAGTGTTATTTATTGATGAAATATCCATGGTCGGAAATGCAATGTTTAATTTTGTAAACAAACGCTTGCAAGATCTGAAAGGATCACCACTATTATTTGGAGGAGTAAATGTAATTGTTATTGGAGATCTATTTCAATTAAAACCTGTCTTTGACGGTTTTATTTTTGAAGACCTGAGCAACAACTATGGACCTCTTGCAAGTAATTTATGGAAAGATAACTTTGAAATGTTTGAATTAACAGAAATCATGAGACAAAAGGACAGTAAATTATTTGCTGAACTTTTGAATCGATTACGAGAATATAATTATGAAAACGAAAAAGAAAAAGAAAATGACATGGAAATATTGAAGAGTCGAATTATCTCTAGCAATGATGTTCAATATCCTTACGATGTTCAACATCTCTTCATTAGCAATGCCAAGATGGAAAAATTTAATGCAAATATTTTTGATAAAATGCCTGGTGAAAAATATGTAATAACAGCTAAAGACAGTGTTGTTGGTTCAAATGCAAAAGCAGTAGAAAAGACATTATTACAAAATATACCAGATGACCCGAGAAAAACAATGCAATTACACACGCAATTATCTTTAGTTGTCGGCATGAAATGTGAACTCTGCATCAATGTTAGAACTGAGGACGGATTAACGAATGGTGCAGATTGTACTGTCAAGTTCATTGAAACTAACAAAGCAAGATCTGCTGCCGGAACTATTGTTTGGGTAGAATTCAGCAATGAAAATATTGGCAAATCCACACGCAAAGATTTAAAAGCAATTTATCATTCAAATGTAATGTCCTCCTGGACACCAGTGAAACCTATCTCAAGGCAAATCAGAATTGGCAAATTTAAAAGTGCAGAATTAATGAGAATGCAAATACCATTAAGACCTTCAGCAGCTAAAACTATTCACCGGTCACAGGGTGACACCTTGAATAAAGTTGTTGTTGACTTTGATGGTCGCAAAATGGCTCACATTCACTATGTGGGTTTGAGTCGAGTTAAAACCCTGGAAGGACTGCACATATTAAACCTCGCAGAAAGTAAGATAAAAGTTGCAATGGAAGTGAAAGAAGAAATGAACTCTCTACGCAATGAAAGAATTCTGAAATTTCGCACACCTGATTTTCCAGTGTGTTCTGAAAATGAAATTGTAATATCTTATCAAAATGCAAGATCCTTACAGAAATACTTTGAACACATGAAAATTCACCCTGTATTTGTAAACTCCTCTGTAATAATAATCTCTGAAACAAGGTTAAAGCTAAAGCAAGATGGAATATATGATATTCCTGGTTTTCGATTGTATAGAAATGATTCCACCACTGAAAATAGTAAATCTCTACATGGAATGGCAATTTATATCAAAGAAAATATATTTCAATTGCAAAGTACCAAAGTACAAAATGTAAATTCACACGGAGTTGAAATGTCTCTGATTATCATGAATATGAAACATGAAAGCAATGTAAAACCCTTGCAAATATTAGGAGTCTATAAACCTCCTAAGATACCTGTAAAAGATTTGGTAAATGCCTTAGAATATGCAAAATCGAAAATGACTGAAAATGAATTCACTGTAATACTTGGAGATTTTAATCTTCAATCACACTCTAAAGAATGCAAAGAAATTGAAAATTATTTGAAAACGTTTCAGCAACAAATACATGCTCCAACAACTGAAGCTGGAACTGTAATTGATTTGATATTTAGCAATATTCCTGAAATATACACTCAATGTGATACATATGAAAATTATTATTCAGATCATAAACTGATTAATATAACTGTCAGCTCTAGCAAACGAAATCCAAAAATAAAACCCGAAGCAAAGAAAAAAACTCATGTAGACAAGAAAGATAATGAAGCAACTACTCCGCAGCAAAGAAAGGGTTCATATGAAAAGAAAGAAATTTTTAAGATACCAGAAAAAAAATTAAAAAAAGTAAAACCTATTGAAAATATACCACCCGAAACCAATGATACAATTATATGTAGAGGATTTGGATATGTTATAAAGCAAGTTGATATCAACACTCTTAATGGACGTGCATGGTTAAACGATCAAATAATCAATTTTTATTTGAAAATTCTTGAAAGAAATGCAAATAATGAAGGTAAAAATACTCTTGCAATGGATACCTATATGTATCTTCGCATCGAAAGTAATCTTGTAAATGCAATAGAAATATACAAGCAACAAAACATAGTAACGTATGACATGGTATTAATACCTATACACACAGCAAATCACTGGAGTTTAGTGATAATTTTTGCAAATGACAAAATTATTAGATACTACGATTCCATAAATAATTTTGTAAAAGGCAACAACATTTTGTTGAAATTAGAAACCTTCCTGCAAATCTTAGAAAATAGTAATACACCTTGGAATAAAATATATGAAAAATCAGTCACACTGCAAAGAAATTCAAATGATTGTGGTGTTCATGTCTGCATGAATGCTGAATTAGTCTTGAAAAACAAACCATTGCAAGTCAGCAAACAATATGCAACAGATTACAGACGCAAAATAAAATCTATTATTCAAAATTTTGAATCATAGTTAGCAATGCATCTTAACTACAATTTATCACATCAAAGTAAACAAAGTTTCACATGAAATACCCCTTGAAATTTATGTGCAGCAAACTGAAAAAGTCATCTGAAAAGCAAAGAAAAATAACATATCCAAACACTTGCAAAAAGCAAAGAAAAATAACTCATGCAAATAACACGTGCAAAAGAAAATTTTACACATGCAAAAAGCAATAAAAATAACTCATGCAAGATAATGGAACATTCCTGAATGATGATATTGTGACAAAAGCTATCTTTAAGATATTAGCTGCTTTACATTGTCTGACAGGAATAAAAAAATTCATTTTATTTTGTAATCCTCTGTGAAATTAATGTCTATCTGAAAAATACATTGGTTTTCGGTAAAAGACCAAGTTTGCTTACAATATGTTTTCATCTTAATTCATAACTATAATTTTTCTCATTGATGGGGAAAATATGCCATCTTTTCTCTGAATGATATAACGGTAACCCTCAACGCGTAATTCCAGTCGATGGTTTATGAGTTATTGACCTTGACTTAGTGAAAAAAGGTTTAAATTAACTTGTGTACAAGATAGAGGCAAGAGTTTTCATTCGAATTGATTCATTTGAATATCAGCTCAAATAAGTGTGATGGGGCCATCAACTTTTTCAAATATTTAATTTTGCTGAAGTGGGCGTATGTTACCTTGCCTGGCAAGCTATCTTTAGTTAATATATAGTAGTTGATAAACCACTTCGAGCTTGAGAAAACAGTCTTATTCAAGGTAGTTAGATCTGTTAGTGGATACAGAAGAACCATCATGGGTATTAAATAGACCTTAAAGTAAAGACTCGTTCATAAAAACAGCTCTGATAAAACAATAGTAGCTGAGTGGTTTGTTTAAGAGCAAAATGACCTTGAAAAGATGCGATACGATGCACTGTTCTGTGTTAGAACAATAAGCCAATCACATCGTTTTAATACCTATCTTGTGTGTTGGCTTCATTATTTATTAGTGTTTTAATAATTTCACACTGAACACTGGACATCTTTTCTCACCTAAACCAAATCACATCTTCATTTTCCATCCATTACATCCATAATCATATTCAAAATGAGAACATGACAACTCATTTAGTAAAATAATTTTACAATTTATCTGTTTGCCTCATTTAGCATTCTATTAAATTGATGTAAAGATAATTTCTAACAATTGATTATGAAAGTACACACTGTGTTTGACATTAAAGAATTCAAAAAAAAAAACCACCAACACAATAAAAGTTAAATTTAGCTAAGATTAATCATACACAATAATTTTTCAGTTGCTAAAATCCAGCTTTCTGATTGATAACCAAAGCAATTGATGTCTATACATCAATAAGAGTGTAAAGTAATATTATATATATGTTAATTTGATATTCATATTGTCTATATTTAATATATTTCAGTTTTGGTAAGAGAAGTCAAGGATGTGTTCGAAGAACGAGTGAGTGTCTTACATTGGAACATTCAGAAATGATTGTGGTAAGTTATAGAGTTTTCTTTCTTTAACATATTTGAATACATAATCAATATACTAATACTATCAAAGTTTCAAATTCTCTTGATCAGGCCTTTTCAAATGGCGGCCCGCGGGCTAAATTGAGAATGGCCCCTCAAGAGCGACCCCTTCTGCTTAAACCCTATGCTATGCTAGCTAAGCTCTTATTTGGCCCTAAAATTTTTTCCATAAAATGCATTTGGCCCTTTAGAAAAATTAATTGAGAAGGCCTGCTCTTGATAATGTCATGATAAGTGTTCAACATTTCTATGTGCAGATTCTCTTCTGCAATGCGAAACTATTTCAATTCTGTTCAATGCAAAACAAATTTCTGCTAAAATGCTTAATAAGGTCAATGTCAGTGAGAGAATGTAGGGCATGTTAGGAAATGTGTGCTAATTTGGCAGATTAAAGACAGTCATCAACAAAAAAAATGACAAATGTAATTAAAATCCCACACAAATTGTCATGTTTTTTTTTTATATACTTGGTGGGCTTAATTATATTTTTTAAACTGTCCAACTTGATCATTGCGCAATCTTACTTTAAATTAAATTGTGGATTAAGAAAATGTCAAGCTGGAAAAAAACAATAGTTTAATCTAGTGTAAATGTTGAAAAGAAATGGTGAAAAAAGGCAAAATGAATGGTTGAGAAGCTTATTAGCTGTGAAAATGTCAAAAATCTTACAATAAGAGTATTTAAGATTGTCATCCTGGAGGCGAAATCTATTAAGGTTGTTAGAAAATGTCATTGGAAGTTGTAGGAGTAATTGGCTTTGTGTTACAATGAAGATTATACAGTGATATGAATCATTAAAGGATCTGGTAGTCCGGAAGGGAAAGCATGTCCTGAAGGTGTTGCTGCCTGTAATGATACACTTTCAATTGTTGATTACCATCTGACAGGTGCCCTATTAATAAAATTCGTAAAGTTGATTCTAAATTTCTTTATGAAGTATGATTTTATAAAATTGACCTATCTTTTTGATCACTGGCATACCCAAATAAATTTAAAACTTGTAAAACTATGTTGCTGTCTTGCATCAGGTGTATCTACAGGAAAATAGATGAAACAGTCTGACTATGAAAACAATGGCAGTAAAGTTCCTGTCTTGTCTTACATAGTTCTAATCAATACTTTATAATTAATCTAATTAGGATTGGGGTTGTTAATTCATATTCATGTCACGTAATGTCAAATAAATATTGAACTTCGTTAATATTGATAATTCAAATTCACAATTACAGGGGATGGTGATTTTTAATTGAGAATATTAAGATTTATATAAGTAGGTATATAAGTGCCTTGAGTTGCTTCTGCTATTACAGGAGAATGGTGGATATTTTGGGGGTTGATTTGGATCCTAAATGTATATAAATGGTCTACTAGAACTGATAATTGTATAATCCATTCAAAGGATAGTTGTTCATTGCCTGAAGAATTTTATAAAATTTTGACCTACAACATTGTAATTTTCATTTATCCTGTTTCAAGGTCATTTTAAATTGAAGATATGTATAATTATTTTGTCAACTGTAAAAAACAAAGACGTAGTGAAACAGTGTAACTGATAAGAATGACGTCATTATTGTTTTGATAGTAAATTATAAAAATTCCCATGTTATGTTGAATAAAGACATCTTCCTTAAGGCTTGAGGCTTGCTCGTCATTAGTTAGGGTTTCAATCTTACAAGAAAAAAATTTCTGATACAGTGTTGACTTGAAATTATTTTATCCAGAAATAATATTTTCTTTGAAACAATTGAAGTAAATTAAAAGTGTCATTAGATTAAATAGTTAGTCTACTTGACCTACGAAGTGACGTCACTGGGGTTTGGCATCCGACTCTATTTTACGTCCTTGTTAGATATAGTATCATTCATTTGACTTGTGGCCATAAGAGTTTTGAATGTATAAATTTTAGGATTTTCACAATATTCTGAGTTAAAAATTATTTTTTGGAAAATGAAAGCTTATAAAATTTGATTCAAAATGACTATGGTTTTGGTAAGTGAAGATTTATTCAGAATTTGTTATTAGTTGCTCATAAGAATACCGGCAGTTGATACCAATATATAGCCAAACTGTTAATTGGATTTTAAGTTTGTTTTACAGTTGTAGGAGTATTTTTATTACTACTTTTTCAAATTTATTTACTGCTTTCAATGGCAGAAATTGGCAAAAAAATATTTAAAATTTACTTTACGAGGGTAAACAAAGCCTTCTTTTCACAGTGGTATAATTTATGAATTGTTGAGATTGAGCTGTTTTTGGAAACTTGTCAGCGTCGCAGATGGTACATGGAGTAGTTTATATTCATTGTACCAACATCCCGGTGTGCCCTGTTGAATTGTACAGATTCTATTTTAGATTAACCTCTATTTTGTATTTATCATAAAAGATAACATAAGCACACCATAGGACATCTATTATTGCATACTGGGTTTGAGAAGTTAATTTGAGTTATTATTATATTTATGATATGCAGGCTGTTTAAAAATATCTAATGTAATACCTCTTTTTATTACCTTATTTAATTTTTTTTCTAAACAGGATGAACATATTGCTATATTCTATCTAGAATGATGTTTATAGTCTCATTTACTGGTCTTATTGTGTTGTAGTTTTTCAATGGCACCAGGATCTTACTTATTAGGAAATTGATTTTGATAATCATTTTATGAAGTTCTTTTTCTGATTTTTAATATGATATTAGTTGTTGGTGTCTGGATATGTGTTACATGAAATTGATTATCATATTATGAAGAGTTTTTTTTAATTTTAATATATTTTTAGTTGTAATCTGTAAAATTTGAAGAATGTTTAAGTTATGATTTTTTTGTTATTTCAGATTGATTATCCTGACTTACAGCAAATGAAAGCAAATCAACATCGTCCATTGTGTTCTACAGCCAATATAGATCGTTTACTAGCAGTTGAACCTCAGGATGATATCAGAATACGCAGAATGAATTCAGATAACGGAATTGAACAGGTAAGACTGGCCTAATTCTTAGTATCAAAAAGCATATTTCTTGTTAAAAATGGTACCTTTTCATTTGAAAGCAAACTAAACGTTTAAACTGGTTAAAGTCAAGACATGACCTTGTAAGATTATAATTGTACAAGTTTATATTTGTGCTAATATCAGTGTTAAGTAGGCAACTAGTTTAAAAAAAGAATTTGCTGAAGATTAATAGCATCACATTTTTAGCAAAATCTCATACCACTTTATTAAGTGTCAGAAATAAGGCTGTAGGGATTATGTTCGGGGGCCTTATTCTAAAAAATTTAACTGAAATAAAATCCAGATTATAAGAAATACAGTTATCTCATTGGATAATAACACTAAATTTAAAATCTATTTTAGTAACTGACCGATCAAAGAACTGGAACACTAAAATTCTCTTAACTTAAGTTTTTGAGAATAAGGCCCAAGGTCCTATAATTTTACAAATGATTGGAAAAGAGGAGTAAATCAGAATATACAACAAAAGCTCCATTCATTATAGTTTTAAGATTCGTAACCTAACTGTAAACTGTCAAGATTTTCTGAGAATTCCAGAATGAGTAGCAGCTTCCTGACAAATATAAAAATGAATTTCTGATGAATCAATTTGAATTTGAATTCATATCTAAAAATCTAAATTTAGACCCAGCCATCTACACCCTGAATCATTAGGGAAGTTACATTGAGTAATTATGCACCACTTGTTAACGAGGCTAAGTTAATGAGTTGGTTTCCTGTTACCGTGATGCAGAAGCGGAAATTATACATTTTATCTCAATCTATCTGGCATTTATACGCAAAGTTTAAAGAAGGAACCCAGATGGATGCTGATGCGACATTGATTATGATCCAAATCATGTATAAAAATCAACATAGTTAATACCAAGATGTTTAGTTCAAGAGTTTGCACAAGAAAAGAATTCCACATGTATGAAGCAATCAAAAAAGTCCATTTGAAAAAAAATTACTCAAAACAGTCTACCATAAGCATTTCAATAATCATTAAAGCATTATTTTGAAAGCGTAAAATTTAGTAAAAGTTAAAATTTGAACGGAAATGAAGCTCTTTGTGACAAATTTGTGATATACGATATAATAATGCTTCTAGAAGTATAATAAGCTTACTGAGTTCAAATTTAACTCATTCAGGAAATGATTAAACCACACAGAAAGAAAGCAAGACAAGGGTCGTTTGAAATAACAAACTAAATATATATTCAACTGGAAACTAAGTTCAAGCCTCTCATATCCTGTGGTGTCAAAGTCTAGTAAAATAATAAGAGAAACCTAACCTTAAAGGGCCATTCCGTATTTTTTGTAAAAAATGTTTATAAACAAAAACGTTGCAAATGTTACATGAAAGTGATTCAAAGTATCTTTATTGTATCTCTATATCTTCTTGATCAAACTGAATTTGGTTTTAAAGGGTTAATTACAAACAGGGAGTACTTATTGTTAATTAAGCAATTTGACCCATTTTTGGTGTTTGCCCTTTAAATGGCTCAGAATTTCTAGCTGAAACTTTTTTGTTACACAACAGGGACATTTCTCTACAATTAGGCGTTTATTTTACTCAAATCCGTTCAGTAGTTTCCTATCAGCGTCCAAAAAACATAACACACTTAAAAACCTTACGTAAGGTTTTTAAAAATTTTCGCATGTTTTTAGCGTTTAAAAATTAACGGATGGATTTTTTAAGTTAAAACTTTCAGATATATTAAAGGGCACATAGTTACAGATTTTGGTGTAAAGTTTTCACAAATTTGAGCAAAAAAAATTTTTGACTTAAAAAAAATTCAGACTGTCCCTTTAATTTATAATAAAGGACTGTAATATGGCTTGGTTGTAAGGGGCAATGGGTTAAAGTCTGTTGCTGGTATCAGTCTAAGTGCTGCTATGTCTGCCTGGTTTTTACCAGAATGTCTGATCCCATTCTCTCTTATTTATCACTTTAAGTGGAAATTTGTGTACATATATCCATTAAAATCTTATTTATCCAAAATATATTATTGTTTATATACTGGTATATATATTTTAATTTTGGAGTATTGGATTTAAATGATTATCAATTTCCTAAAACGAAACAAGAAAATTAATGTCAGAGAACCAAAACATACGTCAGTTTCTCAAAATTCTTTTAAAAAGTTTTGAATTACTTAGTTTTGAAATGTAATACAATAATATGAAGTCATTGGAAACTATGTTATAATTTATAGAAGTATTTTGACCTTTGGTATTCAAGCCACATAATCTTTTTTATATAATGATTCCATGGGGTTAATAAGTATAAAATTTCTTTACAAGATTTATCTTAAGAAAGGATTAAAACAACTTTCTATCAAAATAGATAATGAAATTGTGCCGTTCAGATTATCTTTTGAAAGATATTTTAACATAACAAGTTATATATGTTACAGCCTACAACATCATTGTCTGCATCTATAAAAGAATGAAATAAAATATGTTTTTCAAAAGTGACATCTTTATGGCTGAGTTGGCATCAGATATATTTGTTAGTATGACTATAAAAACTTGACTCAACTTGGAACAACTTTGTCTCGTCACAGTGCACTACAAACTTTTGTTTAGTAATTGATAGACCTAAGGAGATAGTAGCAGTGATTTTATATATCATTAAAAAATTGGTGTTTAGAATGATATATACTTGATGCTAGTATGGATTACACTATATAGTGAGTGAATATGTGGTTTAAGTTATTCGTTCTACTTTCAGTTACCACATGATTCTGGAGGACTAGTTGGAATGCGTAGTGATACTGGATTTCAACGTAGTGATCAATATTTTAAACGTAGTTCCCGAGCCAGTGATACGTCTAGTGCATATTCTGGGTCGGACATGATGCAGTCGTCTATAGATGATCCTGGAGAAAATCCCGATATTGACCTGTCTGGATTGATGGAGAGTATGGTAGACTCAGATGATGAGGATGGATATGCTGAATCAACTGATGTAAGTCGAAAGAAAGCTCTAGATATTTCATTATTTATTATTTATGATACCCATTATAATGAATTTGGAATGGGCTAACATCTGACAGAAGTTGTTGTTCAAGATCTTATTAGACATAGTATGGATTCATTCCTGTGTTGAGCACAAACTAAGACTGAAATGACATGACAGTGTTAGCATATGTGCATTCAGTTACTTGTATATAAAGATTAATAAGATATTAAATGTGTTCGTTATTAAATATATTGTATATTTCAGTCCCTACCATTAAGAGATACTGTACGAGAATGTCTAGAAAAAGATCCTGCATTTAGAACAGAAGATGATATTGAAACCTTACTAGAATTTATGCAACATTTTAGGGTAAGAAATTAAATCATTTTTCTTTATTAAAAAAACACTTTTCTTTCATTTTAGTTATTATTTGGCCTTGTATACTTACTGTTAACTGCAACATCTTTGTTTATTATAATATATCAAACTATAAGTGGTAATTTTACCACAATTACACAATATAAATTGGTCAAATTGATGCACTTTAAATAGATGTACCCAAATCAAATCATTGTTCAGTTGATAATTTTCATGATAATATTATACATGTAATTCTAGGCATTTTCCAACATGACACTAGCAACACGAAGATCTTTGTGTGCTGTCATGGTGTTTGCAGTAGTAGAGAAAGCCGGAACTATTGTTATGAAGAATGGAGAGGAACTGGATTCCTGGTCAGTTATATTAAATGGAGATGTGGAGATCACCTTCCCTGACAATACTACTAAACATTTACAGATGGGTGATAGGTAAGTTCTGGAAACCAGATACAAAAATCCACAGTTATCATCTGAATCCATGTCAGGATTGAACCATGGACCTAAAGGTTATCAAGCAAGCATATGATTCACTGAGCCACCACAGCGCATGGACCACAAGAAAACTGTAGTTTTGGAGAAAAGACTTTTTACAAGAAAAATATGTTTTACAGTTCTTCATTGATATTTCCATTATCACCATTTAAAGCAAATCTGTTTCAGAAGAACCATTATAATTGTTTTATTATCATACTTTTAGTCCTAAGTTTACGTCTTTGTTTCAGTTTTGGTATAAAACCCACGATGCAGAAGTTATATCATCATGGTGTCATGCAAACATTGGTAGATGATTGTCAGTTTGTTTGTATAGCTCAATCTGATTATTATAAAATATTACATCAGGTAGGAAGACTTCACTCTCACCTACCTATACATCATATTATATTCTCTGTTCTAAATTTGACCTACACAGATACGTTAATAGGTCAACAACAGTCCCTTTTGATAAACAGTTCTCTAATTTGTTTTGTATTGTGAGTCTTAATCAGACTTGTCAGGATCATACAGAAACGGCATACATATATACACAACAAAATAAAAACCTGTTCAGCTCAAATTTACATTTACGTCTTTATAGTCTTCAAATCAAAGAATATATAACAAGTCTATATAAATATCATCTTGAAAGTTATTCTTATCAATTGATAACGTTTCTAGGGAGAAGAGAATACGAAGAAACATGAAGAGAAAGGTCAAGTTGTCATGTTAACAGAACATCGGGAATTAGATGGTGGCAATAGAAAAGGAAATATTGTTATCAGGGTAGGTAACTCTTTACCTTAGATACCAAATTAGAAAAGGGACACCCAATTATAAGCAAGGTTTGCTTGAATGTATCTGTCTGACACTATATTATTAATAAACAATCTCAATGCAGCATTTTAGGGAATAAAATGTCACATATTTTTACTTCTTTTAAATGAAACTCTTTAAAAAATAAATATTACTTACATGTAAAAAAAAAATTTGTAGTACATTATGTAATTGAAATGATATTAATCCATAACCAAATTTTTTTTTACCCAGGGTACCCCAGAAAGATTAATGCAACATTTAATGGAGGATCACTCGGCAGTGGACCCGACATATGGTGAAGATTTTTTACTGACGTCTAGAACATTTCTAGATAATCCTATTATACTAGCTAATAAATTATTACAGTGGTTTGATATACCTGAGTATAGACCAAAGGTAGGTTTATGGCATGTTAAACATTGAGGCAGAAGATTCACTGGATTATTAAAACCCATAAAACCAAAACTGGTAACATGCACACTTGAAATTAGTGAAATGAGTAATCAAAGTTAAATTTTTAAAAAAAAAAATGTTAAGAACAAAGAGAGAGCATCGTTTTATATTTGATCTTGCGATTGAACTATTTGTCTTTATTAATCCATTTCCTTATAGGTTACATTACTGGTGTTATTATGGGTAAATAACCATTTTAACGACTTTGAAACTGACCCAGCTATGTGTGAATTTCTTGAACATTTTGAAAGACTTCTAGAAAGAGAGGTAAGTCAAAAATATTTTGATGTTATTTGTGCTTGTTGTAGAAATATTCTTTATTAGTGAATCAGAAAAATGTTTGCTATGTGAAACTCAAAACTTTGATTAAAACCTAAAACTTGTGTCTTTTACAAAATGAATGTCAGAAGTTAACTGTGGAATTTTGACATGTGTAGTTAAATAACATTGATTACAATTAACATTCCCTAAATTTGAAATTAACTCTTCAAAACATAAATGACATTGTAACAAATTAAGATAGGAAGAGTTCAACTAAAAATCAAGAGGTGTTAAATGAGTGCGTAAAATTTTTTATCCAGATTTTATCTTTTTTTCTTATTTCACAACAATAGCAAATATTTTTCTGTCTTGCATTGTGATAGTATAAATATAAGTAGATAGTCAGTATGTACAATGTTCATCAAACAATTTATCACATTATCCCAATTTTTACAGCCCATTATTTTACCAGAGGTAAGGACATCACGGAATAGCTTCTCACGCTAGCTCATAACACCCTATATATACATCATTATTATAGGACATTTATCAAAGGACAAGTTTGATTTCAACCAAGATTCGTCCTCAGTAAATATTTTAAACCACCACATGGTAGCTCATCTTTTAGAGTTGTCACATGGAATAAGAATAAATCAAACTTGTCCTTTACAAAAAGTAACTTCTAGATTATGTCATAATATATTGTAACCCATTATTTAAGTACCGTATATCAAAACCTTAACAATCATATCATCTATATTTAAAACACAGGTATTCTAGAAACAAACGGAAAAATAATTTGATTATCTGTACAAATTAAAAAAATGATATTATTTTTTTCATGCAAAAATAAAAAAGGAAATTTTTGTCTCAAAATATATGAAAGAGTCTTAGAATATGGATGATATATAAACTAAGTTAAAACATAGATTTGATATTTGGAGATATTTCCCTCTTATTATTTGCTGATCAACAACAGGGTGTTGTCAGGTGCCCTGGAAGTTTGGGACATCATTTTAAGTTATAAACCTATTCTTTTTATTTATGAAAATCTCCATTGTGTCAAATTTAATCCTTAGCTAATTCTTAGTATAGATTTTTAATTTCTTACAGCTTCTTACAAATAGATATAATTTACCTATTGAAGTTGTGAGCTTTGTTAATTTTTTAACATATTTATTCTCTAAATTTTTTATCTTCATCATCTCATATCCTCGCTATTGTTTACAATGTTTATATTATGTTTGCATTTCTGTTAACGCATTGTTACAGACAATAGCTCTTGATTGAAAACAGTTCACTTTAATTTTGAAGATATGCCATGTAAAAATATATTGAGCAATATCACGAATGTAAGCAATTGATATTCAAAATAAAACTTGTCACAGTTGCAGCTTTTAACCTTTTAAAAAAACACTATAGATTTAAAGTTGAAATGAGCTTAAAACATTGGCCTTCTTTGTGTGTCTTTTAAAATTCTTAGCTTTTCTGGACTCTAGTCTTTTCCTTCACACAAAATAAATAGTAGGGTGTTAAACCCCATTACATTTCATATGACTTTTTAACAAAAATTCTATTGATATTTAGTTCTTATATTTAGTTAATTCTTTTTTACATTTTTCACAATTTTACATTTTAGAAATTCAAAAGTATTTTTGATTTAAAAATCTTAAATAAATGATAAATTTGAAAAATGAATTAATCATTTGATTTAAGAATATCTTTTTTTGAAAAAATCTTGACTATGTCCACTTTGAACCTCGCTTTTATAAACATCACATTTGCAATCAAAACCTTCCCTCATATCACTGGGCATTGAATGGTATGTAAGGGTTGAGAGTGGTTATTAATTTTATGTGTATGATTACCAAATTTAAACTTGGACAAAAAATCCTTTTATTGAGAAAGAATTTTGTGCTGTACATAACCCCAGTAAGATGTATTCTATGGTATAATAAAAAAACATTATTCTTTATTATTGGTCCAATATATAATGTCCCATATTATGTAGAATTTTAGAAATAGATATATTGCTAGAATAGATGCTAATGAATGAATATAATCAAATTTTTCAATTTTAGCCACATTGGAATTGGTGGTAAACAAAACTTGATAAATTTATTTTTGTCGGAAAGCATAGTTTTATGATTGAAAAATTTGATTATGTTCTAAAATCAATATGACCTTTACCCCATGTATACTTTTAACCAATTGGTGACTGTGTTTTTATTTACTTCTATATTAGAGAATGGAGGGACAGCATCGCTTGTTGAACATAGCATGTGCAGCTAAAGCCAGAAAAAGGGCTGTAACGTTGACCCGCGGCACAAGGGAAGAGATACTCCATTTCTCAATATTAGGTGGATTAGAAAGAGGGCATGGTATATTTATTACAAAAGTAGAGAAAAATTCTAAAGCTTATGAGGCAGGGTTAAAACGAGGGGATCAGGTAAGCTTGTAAACTTTAATCTGATTGGTTGTTGATTTCATTCTTGTTCGAAAACAGGTAAATTCATCATTGGCTATGTTGTATTCAATACGATGTAACACACACTGTCATTGGCTATGTGTTATTTAACATAACTGTTACTGCTAACATTGTTTTGTCCTTGTCTGTGCTCATGTTTTGTATTGAAGTTTTATCATGGGGAGTGGTTACTGCTATGTTAATGTTTTTGTGAAAAATGAAGATTTTCTACCCTAGAAAAGCTGTTACAGTGGATTTATTTTTTTAAGCTTATGACAATCACCTTCTAATCAAGAACAATCTTACATATATATTTTGTTTCTGGACCTGAGCCAAAGGATGTGCTAAAACCTATTTATCTTTTTCAGATTTTGGAAGTTAATGGAAATAATTTTGGTCATATATCACATAACAGAGCGTTAGAAATATTACGAGGAACAACTCATCTTTCTATTACTGTTAAATCTAATTTACATGGTACGTATAACTTTGATTTTTAGATCTATGATAAGAGGGTACTTTCCCAGATTAAAAGACCACCATATTGTAATCAATAGATATCTGGCTTAAAGGGGAATGTTCAGCATTTTTTAGGGTCGATTTGGGCCTTGAACATATGCAAATAGCCTTCAGAAGTACTACTGATGCACGAAAATTATATAATTCCTTCAATTAAATCCTTACCTTAACATTTATCCTTCATTTTCTGTATATGTGTTTTCTATATAATGCATAGTCTTACTAAACTGCAAGTCCTAATTTTGACTTTATGGGTACATGTATGTTTGAAGGCTTAAATTTCATGGAGAGTTGTGAACAATATTACGGATTAGATGAGCTAAAAAATTCCAGATTCTGACTTCTGAGACAAAAATTCCTTTGGTCGAATAGTTAGTGAACATATCCCTTTAACAAAAAAATAACTTCAAGATATTTCTTTATTTTTCAGAATTTAAATCTTTATTACAAGAATCTGAAAAAACAACTCCACGAAAGATGAAACCAGATTTTATTGGTCCACCTAAACAGAGGTTATCTGCCCCTGATTTAGAGCATTCTGTGCCAGTAATTACATCTAATATTAAAGAGAAGAAAGAAAAGAAAGATAAAGGGTTTATGTTTACTAATAAACCTAAATTAAAGAAAGCTCTAATGAAAATGAATATCATACCAAATAAAACACTAGGAAGGTATGTGGTATTTATTTCATTATTCCTTCACATTGAAAACAAAAATACTTACCTTAATTCTATACATTTCAACAATTAGAAATGTTTGAATGAGATCATGAAAAATTTGTTTTACAACGAAATGTGAAAATATTGACATGGTCAGTAACCTCTTATTGGTCCTGAAAATGTTGTATTGCCTAAAAATTTATCAATCAAAATCCTCTTAATGATTAATTTTTACTGTCTTTTCAGTGAATCTAACAGTAATATCAACCATTCTGATGAAAGTTTATATACCAACTCTAAACCTTCACGGAAATCATCCACATCTTCATCATCATCATCTAATACAGTGGGCATGTCTAATCATTTATCAGCTTCCAATCCAGATCTGTCATCATTAGGTTTTGGTCTCGATAATCTGACTACTGACTTTCCAGAACATGTAGTCAAGGTTTATAGGGCTGATCAGAGTTTTAAATATTTATTGATACATAAGGTAAGTGAATGTGACAGATAGAATTGTTTTTAAAAGCCTATTTGATCTAAACATGTGTATTTAATGCAAAATTGTGATTAAATAGCCTTTTTGTTTCATATATGATCAAAAATACATGTATCAAAGTGGGTTTTTGACCAAGAATGGAATACATGTAGAATATAGATGAATATTTAAAAATTAATTTCTAGGAAACTACAGCTAAAGAAGTGGTGATGTTAGCTTTACAAGAATTTGGTGTAACAGAATCTAGTTGGTAAGAATATATCTATATTCTATATTATACAAACCATGAGAATTTTGTAGCAGAAGTCTTCCTCTGATTTTCAGTAGTTTGGACTCTAGATAGACAAGCCTGGCAGATTGAAAAGAGCCATGTCAAAGTTGGAGTGCACAATATTGGCAGATATTTTTTTTTGTACAAGTTACAACTCAGTATTATGGTGCTTACTTAATGCTAACTTGGTTAATTTTTCCATTCAGAGGATATTATTTATGATGACAGATTTTTCAAAATTTGCTGTAGGATAAGAAGCTGTATTTCCTTATATTTACTATGATACAATATATCTTAATATGTATCTTCTATGTTTTAGTAATTTCTCCCTGTGTGAAGTAACAGTAGAAAATGATAAACTTGTAAAACAGAAACGTTTACCGGAACAACTTCAGAATCTTCCAGACCGCCTCAATCTGAACGCCAGGTATGTTACCAACATTTATTACGTAGATTTCTAATCATATAGGATAGATGTAGGTTGTCATAGAAACAGCGTCATAAACAGATCTGTTAAAAGTTCTATTTTCAACAAAGATTTAGTTGTCTGAAGTTCAAGTTTCAACTGACTTGAAACATCATTCAATCTTGTTTTTGTAGAATTTTACTTTTGATAAATCTTAAAAGATGGCACTCTTTTGAAGCAGTGTTGGTTTCTTGTTGAACATCAACTGAATATATGAAAAAATCTTTTTTCCCCCCAAAAAAGTGTTTTTCTATATTTTTTATTTTGTTCATTAGAAACCTTCACTGTTCAATTCATGATGCTTCCTAGAAAACAACCAACTCTGCAGAGGTCTCATTTTAGAAATAAAATAGAATATTAAAGATGATTTTTCATTTTGTTACTTTTAACCCTTTAAACAGAGAGTAGTGAGAAGATTTATTGTCTGCTATATCTAGAGTTTAAAGGGTTAAGGTCTCATTTCAAAATGATAAATCTAGTAATTTTTAGCGCTTCTGCCTAACATTTGTCCCATGTCAAAATACTAACATATCATTTTATTGAATTATTGATAAATTTTTTACTCTAGGGTTTAAGAGCATATTCTTATTTCTCATGAATTTTTATGCCATATTTATTGCACTCAATGCATGTCACAATAAAATTGAAATAATTGAGATATATACTCTTTACTTGTCATTATTAGTAGTAGGCTCTTACAAAAGTTTAAGGGTCAGGCTAGAGGTCTATAACAATTTTTCAACAACTCAACATTTTTTAAATTTGTAAAAATTGAAAATTTCACTGTGTTTGATTTTTATTTAAAAGTTGATAGATCTATAAAAGTTAATCTGAATTAAGGTTAAATTTGGACCGTATTCCCCCCAAATCCCTATATATATTGTCTTTTTCCCTACATGTTCTGTTGTGTTAGAGACCTTTATGTTCTAGTCTGGCCCTTTTGTTTATTTATTGATATATTGTGTATTGTTGAAAATTAAAGACTTGATATTCAAGACAAACATTTCTCACTTATCACTCAAAAGATCATGTTGAACATAAGCAAAAAATGATCTCTTGCACATCAAGTCTTTAAATTTATTATAAAAGTGAACACTTGATGATCCAGAATTGCAGATTTTTTCAGAAGAGTTATGCCCCTTGCAGTCAAAAGCCAAAACGTAGTAAATGTGGTGGGATTTATGTTGTGAATTTTTTTCATGGGTTAATTTTGGGACGATTGGTGCCGGAAATTTGCATGAAATTCCCAAAAATTTAAATTGTTGTCATTCTTTATTTTCAACTAATTCTGTTTTTGTCAAAATTTTTGTGTTTTTGGCAAAAGTTAACTTTATTTTTTTGGTTTTCTCCATATCTCCATGGATAAGGTGTTCCTTTCCTTTTGTTTTGTTTTTCATTGTTTGGTTTTGAAATATTTGAAAATGTTATTTTTGAATATTTTTATATGTTATGTTCATTTTCATTCATTTGCTTTTAAATTTCCTTTTTTTATTTTGAAATCTTCTTATTTAACCTTCTTGGTGTATGGCTTTGCTTTTTGAACACAAAATATTCATGATTACTGATTTTTGATATTACAACATTATTTTATAAAAGTAATAGTAAATATTTTACGAAATTATGACGTCAATATACTAAATAGAAAAAGAAGTGAAAATTTTGTGTTCCAAGCTTAATTAACAAATAAAATGAAAATGTTTTAATTAATGTTTGGCTTAGTAGTTAGAAATTAACTAATGTACATTTTATTCAGTAATTTTTGTATAGAGTATATCAGCTTTCTGTAGAACTTATCTTAAATCTCAGACAAGTATTCAGCTCAGTATATTCCTCGACTTTGGGTGCGTAATCTAAATCACAATATCAGGAACCACTTAAAGGGATTGTAAAGTGATTTTCTAAACTTTGTATGTGTATGGGGGACACTGATAGTGTCAATTTGCGCCATTCCAACTACAAACGTTGGAATGGAAATTGGAATGGCACAAATTGATGTTATCAGTGTCCACGATACACATACAAAGGTTAGAAAACCTCTTTACAATCGCTTTAACTCTAGTTTATAACAACCAGAAGTTGATCAAATGTATCGCAGTGCCTGACTCTGGCTAACATGCCAATGGGTAATAATAGTGCTATCTTGTGATCTACTAATTTCGGCGGTTATATATTATTATTGTACTTTAACCATTCAATATCTAGTCAAACATTAACTAAAATATATTCGATATTAGAATCTTTATTTTATACGATCAAGTTTAGAAAATTAAAAAAAAAATTATAGTTTGATATATTGGGCACAATGAATTTCACTGGATATATAATACAGATGAAACTTAATGTGCTTAAACTTGAATTGCTTGTAATCCCAAAAAGTTTTTTTTTTTTCAAAATTTGATCAACAGTAGCATGGAATAATATATAATTTATTATTATTAATTTTGGGTTAATGGTTTATGTTATTTGTGTATTTTTATTTCTTTTTTATATTTTCATTTGTGCATTTTCTTCTAATTTGGCTACATTTCAAGATATTGATATATTAAATTAAAAAGAAACTAAGGAGAATGAACAAATGAATGCATGTCATTAATCATGGTTATGTCTATCTTGCATGTTCGTTAAATATTGACAACGCATGTTTGCATGTCAATCTGCGCTACTGTCAAAAGTTCCTTCCCTTGGCTGTTATATACTGTTGTTTCATTTGCTGTTTGATATTGGCATTTCATTGATTGATAAATGTTACAATTTCATTGGCTGTTGTTTGAATTCCTCATCCCTGTTTAGATATTGTATTTTACTATTTCATTGGCTGATATAAATTAATACTGCTTTTTATTGGCTTATTAATATAACGCTGTGAATTTTTTCATTGTTGTTGTAGCCTAACCTAAGCATGTATCATTGTCACCAAAAAAAATGCTTGACAGAAAATTAAAAAATTCATTTTGAAACTTCAAAAACTCAAGGAGAAAAGGGAATGGACATTTTTTTACAAATTGACAGTAGCCTAGAAATCACAGTTAAGTAACCACTATTTGTTGACGGCTGTTGCTAGGGGCTAACACTTCTTTTTATCTGCCTTCCGGAACATAGACGAACGCTCCCTCGTGCTCTTAGGTACTACCTCAAGAATAATATGAGCACAGAAACCCTGGTACCGGATGAATTGATGGGAGAATTGATCAAAGAAAGCCAGATTAATATCCTGCAACTAAACACGGCCGAGGTGGCATCACAGCTAACTCTAGAAGACTTTAAAGTTTTCCGAGAAATTGAACCCACAGAATACATTGATGACTTGTTTAAACTCAATTCAAAATATGGCTGTCCAGCACTTATGAAATTTGCAGAGGTTTGTTATCATGTTTATTTTCCTTTAATTTGCTTAGATCAAGAGACAAAGTTCCTAGATACTTTGGTCAGATTACTTTATATTTTGGTGTCTCTATTTTGTGAAAGAAAACTAGATTCCATGTGTCCCAAGTCCCTTAGAAAATTTTTCTTTTTGTATGATTTTCCCAGAAAACATGACATTCGGGTGTGTCTTTCGGAAACAGACCCTGGCATCACACAACTAGCCGATAAGAAGCAAGCCCAGCCTTCTCACTAGAGAACACGATATTTGAATGTTGTGAACTCTGTTAAAATAAATTTGTTTTAAACTGCATAAATATACCATTTTTATTTCATTAATCTTTGTCGACGAGACAACTGAAGGTTGTCGACTAATCGACTCTTCGTATATCTCTGCGAATTTGAAAATAGATAGGGACGCGTGTCCGAACCAAATCAAAATAAGGGATGCCTCCCAAAAAAGGTTGAAAACCCAGGACTTCAACTTTAGTACCAAAGGGTAATTCACCCGTGTGTAATGGATAGCTCATTGCCTTTTGAAGGCTGTGTCTGATGTTGGTTTTCTTAGTATGCTTCAAAGATATTTTTTATTTTAGTTGGTAAATAAAGAAATGTTTTGGGTAGTAACAGAAATCTGTAGTGAACTAAATCTAGTCAAACGAATGAAACTAATCAAACATTTTATTAAAATAGCCAGTAAGTATAAATTGTCTTATTTTCTAGGACTGATTCTAATAATCATAGGTCCAGGCATAGGCTGGACAAACTATTGCTTGAAAGGTGGTTTTGAAACTTCTAACCAGTTTTAGCATCTTCTCCTTGCTTGACGGGATCTGTTTTCACATGGTCAAACTACTATGAACTCTTTTCTGATACCTTGACATCATTAAGCACTATTCTTGTATGCAGTAAGGTGTTCTATACTTCATCCTATATTATAGTATGATGATTTTACTTTCAGAACATTGTAAAGATTGTAAGAATTTTAACTCTATGTTTGCTATAATCAGTGGTTTGGGCCATGGTTCTGTATCCAGATTACGGAATACATGGGAACGTCTACCAACTAAATACTGTAAAATTTTTGAAGTAAGTAGATATGAATGATGATTATTTGACATTGTGTTTAGGTTTAGAAATTATTTGTTGATATTTAGACGATGTATTTCTTGACTTAATCAAATTTACATTTAGTCTACAAAAGTAACAGAACTGTCTATAAATCAAATAGCTTGTTATATTTTAGCGTTTTATCAAGGATAGTTATAAATGTTTCTGTTATTTGTTTGTAGGATTTACAAGACTTGATGGATCCATCAAGAAATATGTCAAAATACAGGAATCTCATCATTAGTGACCATGTACAGGCTCCAATGGTATGTTTTTATTAGACAGTTATTTTAAATTTATTTGTTATATCTATTTACCATTTTAAATTAGAGTCTTGGCTTCATGAATTAGACATTTTTGTTCATATTCGCTTTAATATGGCCCCAATTTTTCTTTCAAATGTGATCATATTGCATTGTACTTTTACCCTGATTAGGCAAAAGAAGTACGGTACAAAACAAAAATGTGGGTTGGTTTTTTTTTTCAGCTTCCATTTTTCCCAGTAGTAATGAAAGATTTAACATTTATTGAACTGGGAAACGACACCATGGTTGATGGGTTGATCAATTTTGAAAAGTTACGAATGATAGCTAAAGAAATTAGGCACATTTGTAACATGAGTTCTGCCAAATATGTGAGTATTTTATGAAAATTTACAATTCTCCAGAATTTTCTTGAAACTAGATCAAAGGATGGAGGCGAAACATCTAAATCTTTCCATACTCAAAAGCATTTGAAAATTTTTTTTATTTGATTAAAAAAGCTACCTGAAACCACTATTCACTCAAGATAGCCAATCTTAACTTGACAACTTTTGGGTCATATGATTCAAGACTGTTTGTAAGTTCATATTCTTTTGAGAAATTCCCATTAATCAGTGCATAATTATATTTTATCTTGCAGGATGTGAGTACGATGTTTTTAGGAACATCAACAATGTATTCAAGTTCTTCTCTAGTCTCCGGTGTAGCTACGTTAAAACGTACCAAAATACGACGAGGGTCCACTGTTCCTAACCCTAAAAAAATGTATGAAGAGGTAATATAAATTATATTTCTTATCTTATTTTGAATTTGCAATATGTGCAATGCTCGATGCAAAGTATGATTAAGTTAGTTAGTATTCTATGTTAGCATGAGCAACATGGTAATTTGTTGTTTATTGCAGATTATATTGTAATGATTAGCATATTATTGTTTGAAAGGAATTGTTTGGCCTTGTGACAAATCTACAAAGAGACCATCCATCCGCATCCTATCAACACCTTTTAAAAGTCTTTATATTTATTATTAGGCCCAGATGGTACGGCGTGTCAAGTCCTATCTATCTAATATTAAAGTTATAATAGATGAAGATGAGTTGAAGGTATTGTCTAATACTTGTGAAGTTCCAGGTATGTATTTACTTTTTATTTTAAAAAACTTGGTTTCCCACTGTCAAGGATTGAGAGGACCTGATATTAATAAAGTGTTTTGTCATTTGGATTGGACAATAGATTGAGGCCCCTTTTGCTACTGGCTGTACACAATAAAGATCCCTCTTCAATTTGAAATCTTGTGTGCAAATGCTACTATCATGGCAAAATTTACTTCATAGCATATTGTTGCCTATCCTCTTTAGCCCCAACAGGTGATGAAAATGTAAAACTACATTTCATTGTATGACCAAGATGTAAGATTGTGTAGGTTTACTTGAAGAATTACCAGTAAATCATGGCTTCTTTCCTTTATACACTAATAAATTTTGTCACATATAAGAGTAATCAAGGTACACATTAACAATAAGGAAAAAAAACAAGGAAATCTCTTGAAATGATAATGAGGGTTATATATGTTTCCTTTTATCTAATCATGAATGTTTGTATAAAACTTCAGTTATAAGGATGTTGGGACAATTAGTATAATTTGGTACTCATATAAACACGATTTTTTACTTTGAAGACCATATGATAAGATCTACTGAATATAGTATATTATTCTATTATTTTGAAATATCTCTGGGAGTGTGTAGATATTTTTTTGACTCAGTATATCAATGAAGGTTATTCAGGCAGTAATGTAAATAATTTTGAAAATGTATAAGTTCTGTTGAAAAAAACTTGTTTGGAGTTAACAATGTTTTCTGGATGTTTTTCTTTGAAATGTAAGATTTAGTTTCAGTTCATTTTTTAGTTTTGTAAAAATATCTAATTTTATCATGAAAAGACAAAAACCTTTATAAAAAATTGTGTATTCCCGTTGTTTAAAAATATAATGCTTTCTTTCAGCTCGGCGGAGAGATCCATCTCCAAGTGTAAACACAGGGTCACCTAGTATGACCCCAGAGGAGAAACGCCATGTCAATCTAGGACCCAAATTTGGTAAGTTTCATAGCATGCATGGCTTGTCTTGTTTCTTTCATGTTGTTGATAATATTCTCATGAATATTCATTTTCAATATTAACCAATCAAATTGCATGATAAATTTCCAAATTGTCATTTTGTTTGCATTAGTGAAAACCATCTTTGTAAAATTTTCTTTCTGTAAAATTTTTAGAGAATGATTGAATAGCTGTTGTAAATAGAAAAAATGTTTAATTTTAAAAGATAAATGAAATGTCCTCTTTAACCCTTAGTTTGGTCATTTTATAAAAAATAGAACTCTATAGAACACACCTTGATATTATTCTTTTCTGTTTAAAAGGACTATTTTTAGATTTATTATTTTTGAAAATTGACTCTTTGGGAATGACCAAACTTGGATATCCAAAGGAATGTTGAAAAACTATATATTATCATTATGCTTTGCATTTCATCCTTTTCTGTTTGCATGACAATAGGTCACATGACCTCTCCCTCTTTTGTTTGATAGGTACCGCCTCTCCAGAACGAGTTCGGAAACTGATGGCCTTATCAGATAAAGTTCGTCCACATAATCCAAAAATTCCCGTCCCCACAGTAACGAGTCCGTCAAATGGACGTCGTCATGGTAGTCCGCGACATGCCAGAGCCTTACCAGTTAATTTATCAGTAGAAAGTTCATCTGTTAGCGGTATTAGTCGTAAACCTAGTCGTACTGGTAAGATAGAGTTGTCCCCCCTAAGCTTGGGTTGCGGTTCGCTGCATGATGGTTGTGGTTTCTTTTTTCAGTAGATAAATAGTCTCGATTACACAGTCACTTTTCACTTAAGTATATTCTAAAAAGCACATAATATTGAGAAAAATAATCAAAGTATTAATAAAGGAAAATCTAACTATTGATGTGTGTATTTACTGCATGGATATACACCACTCTCAACATTAGATCGTCGTTTTAACCGTGTGTCCATTTTGTACATACACATGCTATAAGGGCTTCATTGATTTTCAATTAACATTTTGATAGAAAAAATATTGGGATGAAAAATTGTTTATAGAATCTCAGACTGTGATAATCTTTAGAATTTCAGCTTTTATAATTTAGTTTTTGCTCAGTGGCCGTATTAGAAATATCAATGTTTAAGACTGCCATTTAGTGCTGTGAACTGCAACTCAAGCCAATTTCTAATTTGTTTTGCTTTTTGTCAATATTAGCTGTAGGCTTATATAGTATTTTTAAATGAAATTTTAAATTGTACTTTTAAAAAATGGAGGTTTACATTATTATGGAAGGTTTGATCTTGCAACTTTTCAACCTTTTCTCTCCTTTCTTTGCAAATGGCATGTTTAAATGATTGTTTATGTTGTCTTTCTTTGCATGAACTGTATGCAAGGTTCAAAGTTGTTGTTGTCAGGTTTTTAAAATAAACCTAACTTGCACTTGGCATTGTGAAATTGCATATAGACAGAAATGATTTGTTTGCTGTTTAGAATTAAAAGAATTTTATAGGGTTTTCTTATATTTTATGTGTATTGGGGACACTGATAGCATCAAATTGCATACTCAATTTGTGACATCATCGAACAATGGAATTTCTGGAACCACTAACGTCTGATTGCAGATGGAAGGGTGCAAATCGATTCTTTCGGTGTTCCTGATACACTTACAAAATTTGGAAAACCTTTCTACAATCCCTTTAAGTTGATTTCTTAAATGGATGATATCTACAATCAAAAACAACAAATTGAATGAATAAATGGAATAAATTTCAAATGAATTTGATCACTATTTACCAAACTTTCTACTAAAAAATTAACTAAACAGATTTCTCTGTATGTGAGTAAGTAAATGACTCTCACAGCCGTTATTGGCACCAATATACATTCATCAACAATGTTTGACATCCTTGTGAGCAGTAGAGAAATGATCAGAATTACATTTGGTTAAAGGCCTATTTAATGGCTATACTAATGCGAAGATTTTCTTAGCTGAATTTATGGCTGTTATCATCATATCTTTTGTGTGATTTCAGGTTCTATAAATTCCACAGACTCAGCATCTCCTACGAGCAGTATCAACAGTTATCAACATCAGTACGGATCAGAAACAGATTCTGGACATAACAGCATTATGTCGTCAAATTTTGATACTCATAGTACTTGTTCTGTGGGCTCTAGTAATTCTCCACCTTTTCAGAGAAAATCTTCCAACCCTCATCTTCATCCCCATCATTCACACATACATTCAGGTGAGATTTCATCTTCACAAGTTATTAGCTTCATATTCAAACTCAAATTATGTTTGAATTTAAAATTTCTTTGTGAAATTTACTTAAAACACTGATAGCATCAATTTGCACCATTCCAATTTCCATTCCAACATCTGTGGTTCTTGCAATTCCACTAAAACTAACGCGTTTTATGGCGTCACTGACAGTAAGGAATGTTGATTTTTAATATTATCACTACAAAATCAATAAAATGATGTAAAATAATGTAAAATGTTGCAAAATTCACATATTCACACATTGCATATTTCAGGTACTCAATCTCTTCATCTACCAGCAGGCCCCCGCCCACCTCTTCCCTCATATCAAACAGTGATGCAGAATGCAGCTTCTCATTCAATACCACACGGTAGGTCATGATCTGTTATTCTCCACTTAAATCACGCATGATCATACTAATGCATCATGGGCAGAATTTAACATGTAAGACACTTAAAATCTCAGTTTGGACACAACTCTTAAATTCTTTTTTCTTCGAAAGAATTAACCAAAAACACAGCAATCTGAATGGTTACCTTGGCATGTTCAAAATTACTGGACTTTTGAATTGAAGTAGACCTAGATCAGAAAACTGATAACAAAATGAAGTTGGATATAGAGAACATTTTTTTCAAATTATAACAAGGGGAAGAAGCATGAAAATAACTAGATAACTTAATGTTGTAATCTTCATCCCATTCTTTAACATTTAATATCAATTTTGTCTCTCGGGAAAACTGCTGTCATCCATCTTGTTTGCACATTCTAGGAAGGCAAACTGCACAGGAACCATCATGAGTTTGACACCAATAATGATATTGATACTTTCAGCTACAACAGTACACTATATGAATGTTCAAAATCTGACTAGCACCAAACTTTTAAAACCAATTTGTCAATGCCTGTAATATAACTGTTGTTAAAACAAATGAAAAAAAATAACATGTCTTTTGCCCATGAACCAAATGTTGTCTGCAATAATAGCATGTTGCTTATCTCCCCTTTCTTCTATTTTTCTTCTCTAGTTTCTGGTAGTTACATACCTCACTCACACTATGGTCGACGACCGCCATTACCTGATTACCAGGCAGCGGCACATATGGCCAACCTGGCACGGCAGAAACAGTTATATCACATGGAACGAGCAAATGCTGCAGGGTATTATCAGGATAGTGATTATGATATTCCAAATAGCGGTAGGTATCATTGCCGTGACAATAACATTAAATGTATGGAATGCTCATTCAGTGTACTATGTCAACCCCTTAACGTTAATCGTATTTAAACTTAGATTTGATTTATTCTATTGAGGGCTGTTGATTTATTTTTTTGCCAATTGGACATTTTTAACGATATATTGAGTCTGAATACAGGCAATTTTTTTCTTGGTGCACACTGCATGGTGTTTGCAGTCCTCATTAGCCTAGTAGGATTATGATATACTTCAGTGGGAGTAATCTGAAGGCAAAAATTGTGTCATCTGATAGAAAATGCCATAGTTAAAATGCCATAGTTTAAAAAATGTTCATATACTTTCAGAATGTGTTGATGAAGAACAAGTGTCTGCTGTTTGACATAAGGGGGATAACTCCTGTAACTAAGGGAGACAACTAAACACTCAATACAGCTATTTCTGGTGCGATGTAAATCTGTCTCAGACTGTGATATAGAAACATTCACATTACTATGGCAACCATATTGACTTACAGGATTCCAGTGATCTTATTGGTGAAATAGTTGAAGACTCTGTAAAATCTGACATGATTCCAAGGATCGCATGATAATCATTCAAACGTTTGATTGGAGAAGATCTATTTGGATAATCTTGATAGATACAGACTTCTGATTGGCTCTGGCCAGTCACATGACAATAGGTTAATTGCCTTCTGTGCTAAGATTTGAATACTCAAAAACTCAGAAACGTGTGTAAAACAATATTTTAGAGTGCTTTTATGAGATGTTGCAGCATATTTTTATTTTCAAGTGGACAATTTTATTTTGCCAAACCTGTCAGCATTTTATGAATTTGATTTTTAAACCGGTATTATTTCACAGATCTTGCCAACTTGTAATGTGCTTTGTAAAAGTGTCTTGATTCTGCTATAAACATAAATGGAGTTTTAAAATTCTTAACTAGTAGATGATACCTGGTGAAAGTGAAGAATTCCAATTGATTTTATTACTGAAGAGTACAAACCTTTTAGTTTGGAATTTCTTTTATACATGCTTGAAATATTTTATTACTTGAAATACCTGAAAGACGCTGTATAGAGAATGGTCTGAATAGTGACTCTATATGTGTCTTCAATAAAGTGTAAAAAGCCACAAGTGAAAACCAACTTTAAACAATTATTATATCCAGAAATATCTGTTGTATGTCCAGTAGACAAACCATGTATAATTCTGTGACTTGAGTATTACGGGAAAGCTAAGCTTGTATGACATCATTTTAAAAACCATTCTCTTGTCAGTACTAAATCTCTATAGGTCACATCATTACTCACCGGACTGTTCGATATGACAACTGTGTACAACCTATATTGTTTTTCAAAGGAAAGTTAACACTTTTAAGATGATCTTTTAAAGACAAACCGTGAATATGGTGCTACAAAACCTCCAAGACATTTTTTTGTTTTATTGATATTAAGAATTATGCCCGAAAAGAAACCGATATAACTTGGTTCTGGGTAATTTGGGGCATTTCCTGATAATTTTGACATGGTTTCAAATGTAAAGTAATCTAGATTATCTTCATCACAGTTATAAGATTCTCTTTGTAAAAAATGTTTGTCTACAGAATTCTGTACTTTGCATTGCAATTGGTGACCAAAACAAAAATGTGAAAATCCAAATTTTTGTCAATATTGCTTCAAAATCTGTCCATATTTGAAATACAGTACATTTAACTCGGATTATAGCTCTGAATTGCCCAGGATCATGCTTTGTAGGATGTTGAAATAATGAAGAATTCCTAATTTTTTAGCTAATATTATGTTTATTTATAATGCACTGGTTGCATTTACATGGAATTTGTACATACTTGTAAATAAATCTTACTGAAGCTGTTTTTATTTGCTGTAATTTTAAAACATATTGCCTAGTACCTAATATCCATGTATAATGCAGGATTGATTTTACATTTGTGTTTTTTATACGCCCACATGAATATGTGGTCGTATATTGTCGTCGCCCCTGTCCGTCGGTCCGTCCGTCGGTCCGTCCGTCCGTCGGTCCGTCCGTCAACATTTCTTGTGAGCACAATAGACACTACAGTTTTCATCTGATTTTGATGAAACTTGCTATGATTCTTTGGGTTGATAAGATCTCGGTCAAGTTCGAATTTGACGATTTTCGATGAACAGTTTTTGAGTTATTGCCCTTGACTTTGCAAAAATGCGTCAAATTTTGTTTGTGAGCACTCTAGAGACTACAGTTTTCATCTGATTTTGATGAAACTTGCTGTGATCCTTTGGATTGATAAGATCTGGGTCAAGTTCGAATTTGACGTATTTTCAATGAACGGTTTTTAAGTTATTAAGTTATTGCCCTTGACTTTGAAAAAATGCGTCAAATTTGGTTAGTGAGCACTCAAGAGACTACAGTTTTCATCTGATTTTGATAAAACTTGCTTTGATCCTTTGGATTGATAAGATCTGGGTTAAGTTTGAATTTGACGAATTTTAGATGAACAGGTTTTGAGTTATTGCCCTTGACTTTGTAAATACGCGTCATATTTAGTTTTTGAGCACTCTAGAGACTAGTTATTATCTGATTTTAATGAATTTTTGTATGCTCCTTAAGATTTATAAGATCTTGATCAAGTTCGAATTTGACGTAGTTTTGATGAACAGATTTCGAGTTATTGCCCTTGACTTTCATAAAACACGTAAAAAATTGTTCGTTAACACAATAGAAGCTTCTGTTTTCATCCAATTTTATTAAAAATTGTTGTGATCATTGGAATTGATAAGATCTCAGACAAGAAGACAAGATCTAACTTGACACAATTTTAATGAATGGATTTTGAGGTATTGCCCTTGACTTTGTCAAAATGCGTCAAAAATAGTTTGTGAGCAGGATTGAAGCTACAATTTTGAACTGATTCTGATGAAACTTGTTGTGATCATTGCAATTGATAAGATCCTGAACAAGTTCTAACTTGATGCATTTTCGATGAACAGTTTTTGAGTTTTGTCCTTGACTTTTATAATAAAATTTGTATTATCGTTTCTTAAAATATGATCATTTCCGACAGCTGCCAATGGGCGTATGTTACCTTGCCTGGCAAGCCCTGGTACTTCTCATCTAAGACTGAGATTTTAACTGGATTAGAACAACCTTCCCTGATAAATTTTTAGTATATCAAGAGCATTCGACTAAGTCGAGGGCGATCAATCAAAAACTGTTCAATGAAAAAAATTTTAATTCTAACATGACCAATATCTCATAAATACAAATGATCACATCAAATTTCATACAAATCGGATGAAAAATGTAATCTCTATCGCGTTCACAAGCCAATTTCGAGTCCAGGGCAATAACTAAAGAAAGTGGACCACGGCCATATACGCCTAACGAAAAGTCTTAAATTTAATCAGGATAAAACTTTTTCAAACCTAAGGATTTAGGTCCAATAACATCCATTTTAAGTTTCAACAAAATGGGTTGAAAACTTAGATAGTAATAGCATATATTCAAGCCTTTGGGGCAAGGGCAATAACTCTGCTACTAACGGTCGAAAAAAGCTCAAATTCAAACTTGATCTTTGTTTTCTGAATATGTATATACATACCGAATTTCATTTGATTCCATCAAAAATTTACAAGCAATTAATGTTGATATAAGCACTTACTATATTGAGGTTAAAGGGCAAAAACTACTCAAAACTGATGAAAGAGGCCTAAATCTTGAAAAAGCTTTAATTCTAATCAGGAGTAAACTAAACTTTCTCAAACCAATAACATCCATTTTAAATTTCATCAAAATCGGTTGAAAACTAAGCGAGTAATAGCATATTTAAGATTTGGGGCAAGGGCAATAACTCTGCTTCTAACGATCAAAAATAGCTAAAATTCGAACTTGGTCTTCGTTTTATGAATATATATACACATATCAAATTTCATTTGATTCCGTCAAAAACTCTAGTTTTTAGAGCGTTTACAAGCAAATGTTGATGGACAGACCGACGGATTTGAGGCAAGGGCAATAACTCAGCTTCTAACGATCGAAAATAGCTCAAATTCGAACTTGATCTTCGTTTTATGAATATGTATACATATATCAAATTTCATTTGATTCCGCCAAAATCTATAGTTTTTAGAGCGTTTACGAGCAAATGTTGACCGACGGACAGGGGTGCCGACAATATACGTCCTCATAGAGAGATGAGGGCGTATAAAAAAAAAACTTTCATCAAAAAAAAATCAATTTCGAACTCATCCAAATAAATGTTCACACAAAAATTCTTTCAAATCCAGTGAAAACTGTAGTCTCTTATCACATTCAAAAGCCAATTTCCGACGCATTTTGACTAAGTCGAGGGCAGTAATTCAAAAACTGTTTATCGAAAAATTGTCAAGCCTCATGGATATAAATGTTCACAAATTTCATTCAAATCAGGTGAAAACTATAGTCTCTATCGCGTTCACAAGCCAATTTCGACGCATTTTTACAAAGTTAAGGGCAATAACTTAAAACCCGTTTATTGGAAAATCGTCAAATTCTAACTTAACCGAGATCTCATGAATACCAATATTCACACCAAATTTCATTTAAATCAGGTGAAAAGTAGTCTATTGCATTCACAAGACAATTGAGGACGTGAAGACAATATACGACAAATGTGGGCGTATAAAAATGGGCTCTAACTGAAATGTGAATCCAGGACTGGTTGGTCGAAATAAGAGAAAGCCCTAAACCTTCCCTATCAACATACAATTTCAAAATCTGTAGGGGAATCTTGTTTTCACTTAACTTGGGTTTTCATACAAATCATAATAATTGCATATTAGAAACCAGACTGATGGCAGTAAAGGAGCTCAATTCCTTTCACATCATTGCATAAAATTGTTACCATTTGATATTCTAGCAGCTGAAAAATCAAGCAAGTTTCCAAAAGTTGAAATTCATTGAAGTAAAAAAAAATAAGATCTTGAATTAGAATTTTATTTCATTTTATAATTTTTATCAATTTTAAGCAGTTTAAATGATGAAGTGGTAGCTATGACAATATTTACATTATGACAAACAAGAAGCACTATACTGGATATGGAATAGACATTTTGGTGCCAACAAAGATGACATTTTTTAATTACCGGGTATTTAAACTTGACATGCACTGTTTCTGAACTATGATCAAAGACAATATACTAATAATATCAAATTATATACTGAGTTGTCAAAGTGACCTATGCAAAACCAATTGCAATAAAATGTTAAAAAAAAAAAAAGAAACAAACAAAAACAAAATAACAATATAAAACATTAAAATTTACTTCTCAGTTGGTTTTAAGAAAAACGGTTCAAACACTGAAGGTAAAATAACTTTGAAATCAGGTCCATACTTATTACTATACACATTTGAAACACAGATACCTCCCCCCTTTTTTTCCCCCTATTTTACAATAACTAGCTTACACTGAATTATGGCTGTCAAAATTAAAACTAAAGAAATATAAAATGCATTACAACTTTTCACGCTATTAAAGAAGTTTTTCTAGACTAGCCTTCACATGATTTCATACAAAATTTACAACATAATGTCCTTGTGGTGTATTTCAGATTCAATTCCATATTCTTTAATCATCAAATGTCTTTCGTCTGTTTTGTCCTGAAAAATGTAAGAAAGCTATAATGTAATGATAATCCTAAATGTTCAATGCACAACAAAGGAAACACTGTTATACAATGGTGTATATTTATCTCGTCAGACTGAATAATCAAGATTCATTATATCAGACTGCATGTGACGCCCTTGTGAATGGCCCCTTCCACTAGAACGCTTTCCTCTCTATGCTTACTAAGGTCTATTTGGCTCCTATATTTTTTTCATAAAATACATTTGGCCTGGATTAAATGCTTCTTGAAAATTTTCAAATCAATCTCACTTGATTTGCATTACATTTTCACACAACATTACTGACCATTTTCAGAATTCTTTTTCCAATTTTGCAAGTCTGATTTGCCTTTAATTCAAGATTATTACAAACACTTACCTCCACTACCAAAACCACCACCCCCACGGCCACCAAAACCTCCACCTCGTCCTCCTCTACCACCACGGAATCCTCCGCCACGTCCTCCACCGCCACGTCCTCCACCACCTCGTCCTCCAAATCCACCTCCTCGTTGTCCACCTCTAAATCCATCTCGACCACCTCGGAATCCACCACCAGAACTTCCTACAAAGACAAAACCAAAACAATTATTACATTATTTATAAACAGTTATAATCAGATAAATGTAAATGAATTTCTGAATGCATCAGTGTTCTAGCAGTATCAACTTGAAGGGAAGTTAATTTTGGATTATGAAACCAGGGCCTGTATGCATAAAAAATAATTCTGGATTAGAATGGAATAGAATGGATTTTTTTAGGGTTAAATATTGATTTAACCCAGTTAGATTCAAATTCAAACAAATTTTGTCACAAGCAGCAAAGGAGTAAATTGATGGAATGAAAATCTAAGAAAAAAGTTTTGGAGGAATAAACTCTGTGACTTACCTCTTTCATGTGCAAATTCAACATAAATTGTTCGACCATCTAGTTGTTGTTCATTCATAGATTTCATGGCTTCCTCAGCTGCTTCAACAGAATCAAAATCAATAAATCCTCGTCTGAAAAGAAATTGACCATTTATAAATCATACACAAACCAACACGTTTAATAATAATATGGGTCAGAATTAGGCCCAATACGAGTGATGGTGAAAAGCACAAAATAATGGAAGTCTTGTATAGATACTATGAAGCTTAGCAATCCCACTCCCTCAGAAAAATAGACAGTTCTATGGCACTGAAAAACGTCCATCTGATTGAACAATACATAATTTACAATCAATTTTAATAAATGAACAATCAATAACTTGAACCCTTAATTCATCTCCAAGTCAAGTTTTTCAGAGCAAGGCCTCAGATATGGACATATATCTTTTTCTGTAATTATAACAAATATACACTTAAAATTCCAGAAAACAACGATAATGAAAAGATTAGTGACTCACCCTCTAGATTTTCCACTGTCAGGGAAGGTAGGAATTCTAGCACTAATAGCACTCTCAAAAGCATCTTTCAGACTATCTTCAGTAGTATCATATGACAGATTTCTGGCCGTTAGTGTCTTGTTCTTGGCTGGAGCTCCAAAACTTCTACGATCTCCGCCACCTAATACAGAAAACAGAAATAAGGTTACAAGATATTGCTTTCACATACATGGAATAATAAACAAATCAAATAATAAAAATTATGGTAACTACCTATATATTTGGCAAACGGCAAATATCAGTGCCTGTCTTAATTAAATCTGGATAGTATGTGACAGAACCTTGACTTGACATACCCCTTTCACTAAAAGTTACAATTTAACAGAATACTCTCTGTTGACACAGTGAAAAACCAAGACAGATTTAATGTAAACGGCGTCTGTGCATGGGGAGACAAATCGAACTATAAACTTACTGGAGTTATTTTTCTCAGCTTTGTCAATTCTGATTTCACAGCCATCTATTTCAGATCCATGAAGCTGCATGACTTTATCTACATCATCACTATCTTCTAGATCAACATGACCAAATCTAAAAAATTAAATTCCGAAATTTTTAAACCAAAAAAGGATAGTCCTAAACATTGAGTATATCAAATCATATCAATTGAATTGTCATATTTTGGGGAAATGAAATAGAGCTCTACATCCCACTTTTCTGCACATATTTTATGGATTAGCAGTATCAAATTAACTTTTACCTTTTGCCTTCTCTCTTTCGGACATCACTAAGCTCCACACCATTGTCAGAGAAGAACTTCTTAATAGTTTCAGGGGTGGTCTCAAAATCAAGTCCACCAACAAACAGTGAAACTGGATCAGATTCAGATTTAGATTTCTTAGCAGGTGCTTCTTCCTCATCATCATTTTTACGTTTCTGAGCTTTTGGTTTCTCTTCTTCCTCCTCATCATCATCGTCATCTAAAAATAAAATCTTCCTTTAATATTCCTATCCAAAATTAATTTGATGAAAACATTACTGTTCAGGTTTCCTTAGGAATCATAGTCAACATAATATATCAAACAGAAGTTTAGTTCAATGAAGATTAAATCCGTTAATCAAATTAAGAAATAGTCTCATACAAATGGATACCAACACAATTTTAGTTTGAGACAATGCAATCACCAAATTACAAGACAAACTCACCATCTCCATTTTCTTCCTCGTCATCACTTTCTTCTTTAGCTGCTTTCTTAGATTTTTTGGTTTGGGCAGGTTTCTCTGAAAGACATAAAAATCTTGATAAAATTAATCTGCTAAATAATTATCCTGAAAACCCAACTAGGCTTGCAAGAGACAAATGGTTAGAGAAAGTACATTCATCCATTGAGAATTCACGACACTACTATTTAAGGCAGACATTCAGTAAATATTGAATTTTCCAGCAAATGTAAAGACAGTCACTATTACCTTCTTCCTCCTCTTCTTCTTCCTCCTCATCATCATCTTCACTTGACTCTGGGGGTGGGGCAGCTTTTTTGGATTTACCATTCTTAGTAGCTTTTGTTTTTTTAGTTTTTACTGGCTATTAAAGAGCAATATAATATTATGAAATAATGAAATGTGTGAATAAGCCGACCAAATCTTCAAATTACACGATTATTACATGGTTCACTCTTTGAAGAACATAACTGGACATTGTATTTTTAACAAGTTACCACCTATCTGTTTTCCACGGGTCAATTTAACCTTTTTGGATTAGTACCAAATTAACTATAACCAGTTATTAAGTAGTGTAAATGTTTACCTCTGGGACTTCTTCTGCCTCCTCCATGGATTCTTCAGATTCTTCTTCATCTGAACTGGCAGCTTTTACTTCTTTTTTCTTTTTAGTTACTGGAACTTCTTCAGTAACCTGTGATACAAAAATTAAATACAGAAATTAAGTTTTGTAAGCTTATGGTTACAACTAACTTAATACTTCATTGCTTAAAACTTTATTTTAGGTCTAGCCTATGCCAACTTAGATGACATGCAACTTTCAGAGTCAGAATATTGCAAAAATACCCTTACTTTCACACAATGGAAATACTTACCAACAAAGCCATTGGTTACATCTGGTAACTGGGCAGTTTGTATCAAGCACTTTACATCCATCTTTTAAGAAACAAGCCTCACCAAGTAGAATGTGCCATCACTTACAAACATAACCCCCTGGGCCCAGGGAGTGGCACATTTACGACCAAGCGATTGCCCTTCTTTTGGGGAGAAGAGTTTTAATCGACCAAGCAGTAACGAGCTCACTATCCCCTTTGAGGGAAGGGATATCAAACGACTCAGACAGGCAAAATAGGATCCCTTGCAAGGGATTTAGCGACCACAGAAATCGAACCAAGCATTCTTCCAAACGACCAAGGGCTTTTCGACCAAGCATTAGAAAAGGCAACCAAAGTAGATTTTATAACAAATCTATTATATAACAGATAACATTAAACTTTTCACATTGAAAAATAAGTTTTTTTTTTTTTTTTAACTCAAAAATAACGTTTCCAAATATTCTAATTCTAATCAAATGTTTTTGTTAAAAATATCTTATTATCAACTGTAAAACTATCTTTTGTTTCGGTAATTAAAGTAAATTTTCAAGCTTGCTATTATCAAGACCAAACCACGTGTTTACCAAAAAATCAAAGATGGTCGATTTCTTCGATTACTTTCTCATCGTAGCCGTAACAGATTTTCAAGCCATTTAAGGAATTACATAACAATAGTTGCCTAAATAATATTCAAATGGTTTCATGTAAAAATATCAAGAATCCTCAGTATACTTCCGATTTGTTTTCAAATTTGAAAATTCTCCCAAGACCACGTGTTTACAAAATAATCAAGATGGTGGATTTCACCAGACTTTGTTCGAACAGAATTCAAAAAAAATCGACACGGTTTTAGCAATAAAAGCCAAATGTATCTCCTTCGATCTCACCTTCTTGTTTTTCTTTGATACCTTTGCTTTCATGTTTACGATTTTTTTGTTTGATTTTCAAGAATAAACCAAAATGATGTAGATACGAAGAAATGCGACTTTCTCTCTTGGAAGCGTCGATGTAAAAGACTGAGAAGTCACGTGATCAACAAAACCACGTGTGATTTCCGTGATTAATCGTTTCCGTGATATTCCGTAAACATTACGAGGTCAAATCACCCAAGAGCCAAATCGGACAGTATTCTATCACAGAACTATGTCTATGATGCCATAACGGGTTCTGACAACCAAATTGCTTCTGAAGATATGCAACCAATAATCAAAAACATGCATGGAAAGGAAGAAAAGTTCATGAAAAACATTTAGACCTATTCTAAGATTATTATTATCATTATTTCTACTATGAATCAAAAATCACAAAAATACTGCAGTCAATCAGTAGATTTTCTCTACTATTATATACACCAGAAAAGGAAAGGACTTTAACTCTATCTATGTCAGAATTGGTTGTGATGAGGGTGTAGTTTTGCATTACTTTGTATATTTGAAGTTAGAAGTTTACAATATCTTATTAAGCGGCAATTACCACTGTAAACCGACAACATGTAGAAAAGAGTTCAACTTGGTGTATCTTATATAGACACCCTTATATTATGGTAAAAGAAGAGTGAGTGGGCTTACATCTAGTTTAACGACTCGTGCAGACAAATCACCATAGTGGGAGGTGCCATCTAAGACAGGGTCGCCCCTAAATAACGCCCTCAATAGAATCAGTCAAGCAGATCGATAAAGAAGCTTTAAATTCATTATTAAAGTAGCTAGTAGGCCTAAATGAGCGTACCTGCCTTTGTTTCAATGTGTAAAGCTGTCACCCCTAGTTAACTAGCTAACAGGTGGATTAAAGGGATTGTAAAGAGTTTTTTTAAACTTTGTATGTCTATAGGGAACACTGATGGCAACAATTTGCACCATTCCAATTTTCATTCCGACGTCTGTCTTTCTTGTAATAACCACTGAAATTAATTTTACTAAAACTTTGTTTCAACGACCCTGCCATTAAATATAATCAGATCAATTTATGCCTGATGAAAATATTCAGCCAAGATGCAAGATTTGTTATATTTGTCCAGAGGCAGAAATTTGCTATAGGCCTAAGGACCATAAATTTTCTTAAATATAGTTTGAAGTCTATGCGTCAACAAGTATATAACTTAACTAGTTTTAAGCAAAGTAAAAACTCGACCTCTAAAAATCATTATATATCGAACAAACACTGGCAAAGCAGACCTCTAAAAATCATTATATATCGAACAAATACTGGCAAAGCAGATCGGCGGATGATGCTGGCGATTGATGTATGTTACTGCACAAGAATGGAAAATTGACCACAGGAAAATCACGACCATTCTGCATCACGACGTGTGCCTAGCCTAGGTGTCACTCCCCGCACTGCAGTTATTTCATTCACTGAGCACAACGTGTTCAAATATGATGTGAGACATAAATAAGGAATGTTAGAAAGATATCTTTCAGACACGTCATTTCTAATTAATTGCAATTTTCTGTTTATTTGTCAACAAAAGTTTTGTAATTTCTATTTTCAGTAACGAGACTATTCTTTTTTCCATTTCAGCGCATGCGCGAATAATGTAAACACCAATATGGCGGACGAAGAATCGCTGTATTACGGAACATGGAGGGTGAGATTTATGTTGATTTTTCATGATTCCTTTCTTCTGATTGAGTCACTTATGCTAAGAATCGTAATCTCAAATATTTTATCTTTGTAAATTTTAGATTGTAGAATGCGTGTCATTAGCCGGAGTTGTAGAAACGACGGGAGTCGAAGGGTGAGTTTGGATTGATTTTTTAGCTGACGAGAGGAAGGTGACTGAGAAAGAGCACTCAGTTTCCGAGTTGAGCCTACTTCCTTATCTTTGTTCTTTGTTTTGTCATCGCAAAAAAAGTAACCATTACTGTTCACTTGTGATTAATAAAGATGGTTTGATTTTTTTGTAACAATAAGATTTGTAATGGGAGCAATGGCCAATAATTATTTAACAAAGAAAACTAGTACTACTTATACTACTAGTACTAGGCCTAGCCTAAAAAAGTGAACTAGGCCTACGGCTACCCTAGGCCTACAGCCACAAGTACAAGGCAGACAGGAATGCCTACTTTTCTTGATTATGGTGGAGCACCTCATGCCTGCTTTGGCCTTATTATTTTTTTTTTATCCCTTAAATGTCTTTATATATAGCTTGTTCTTTGATAATTATGAAGTACCATAATCTTATTTATTTTGTCCTTCCAAATAATGCCTTCTAGTTCTGTGCAGCAGACTGAAATATATAATCTTTTGCTGCAGGACAGAATTTTTGCTGGATGAGAATGGCGATGTTTCCTGGAAGATTTCGGAAGATGCTGAACAGATGCCTTTCTTTAATTGTGAGACTTATGAGGTATGAATTTAGAAGGGTCAGATCACTCTCTTGGCTTTGAAATAATTATAGTTCTTGTTATTTTTACCACCCTGCTTTTCTTGTAGGTTTGAAAGTGACAAGTCATGTAAAGCAATATAAGCTTGTATGCTTACAAATTATTAAGGCTATCACAGCATTGATATTAATCTTGCTTTTAATACCCAACTTTATGCCATATTTTCTAAAATTTATTAAATGATTTGTATATTATTGCTGTTATATTTGTGATCGTCAACTCTTCTATGAAACTTATAGATTTTATGCTACATGTACATTTTGTATTTCTTAAAAAGGTGACCCCTGAGAAAGGAAGTAACAGAGCCTGTTTGAAATTCATTGGTACATTTGCTGGACATGTTATTGAATTTAAAGTAAGTAGTTTTCTAACTCGTAAATAGTGAATCGCCAGAGTAACAGTGTGATGGCGAATCGTGAATGTGATTGCATAGTTAAAGTGTGATGACTGTGTTAAATTAATACATACATAAACTTTTCACTTCACAAGAATGATTCTTATCACTTAATTTTAGAAAATTTTAGATTAATGTCTGACAACTGATAATTTTGTTACAGATTGAGGTAGCAGGAGATTTGATGTTGTTAACTTATGAAAGATGCTGCATGCTACAATGCCAAAAGGTAAGAATTTACTAATTCAGGGTATTGTGGAAATATACCAACAGTTGTATCCAGGTCAAGTTTTCCACAAAAACGTAGGTAATTCTGTTAGATTGATAAGGTGTAGAACCATATACAAAACTCTTTCATTCAATTTGTTATTTTTTTTCAGGTTATGTCACATGATCCAAAAGATGATGCACCCTTCTCATTTCTGGGAGCTTTAGATGAGGGCTATTTCTCTGATTTGGTGATAAAAGCTGAAAATGGGAAGGAGGTAAAATTCTTTCACATAACTTAATTTCATTTTCTTGTCCTTCTTTTTCAAATAAATAGTTTGGCTAGTTCTAAAATCTTAAGTAATCTGTCAAATGAATAGATTTTTGTCTGACATTTTGGACATTTCTTCTACTTATAGTATATAGCTGAATAATTAAATCCATTTGAAGCATTTATATTTTTTGTTATGAAAAAATTTAAATTTCTTTACAGTTTCATGTGCACAGTACAATATTAAAACTTGGTGCAGCAGAATTGGACTGGACGTGTCAGCCACCCCCTCTTACAGGATTACGCGAAGATGTCCTTTATACAACTTTACATTATCTTTATGCTGAATGTCTACGAAGAGATTTAACAGAAGACACTGTCAAAAATTGTATTAAATCTGTTGGAAAATTACCAGGATTTTCAAAGTTTTCTCAATTATGTGAAACATATTTAAAAAATACAGCTTTGAAACAACGTAAGTGAAAGTTTTGATTTTATATTCTACAAGCTTATTATTTTTTTTGAATGTATTTCATTAGCTATTTCAGCAGCTGTTTGTTCAATCATGCACCAAATTAAACTTTGCTTGAATAAGTAATCTTTTTGCCACACAAAGCTTTTCAATTCTGCTGTTACAAAGTCGAATATATATCGTCCATTTCACAAAAGGACTTATCCAAAGCATTATTCAATGATATACTTCTTCATAAACTTAATTACCTTGAATCATTTTAGAAATAATAAGTTTAATAACAGATATGCATGGATGTGCTGATAGAATAATAGAGTTATTTACTGGTAAAGTTACTGGTGTAAACTCTGATGGAGAACCTGTTCTAGAGGATGGTTTAATGTCTGATCCTGCTAGGTTGTGTTGTACTGTTAGATTAGGTCTAAGAGAGGCTTCAGTAGGTAAGTCTGGTATTAATTAGTGATGGTTTATTAAAACTCTCCCCTGGCAGCATTAAAATTCCACCAATATGATAAACAAATGTCAATAAAAATTAATTATTTTTGATCTGCCCTCAATTTCTGAAGTACTTTATTTATCCAAAGTGCTACTTACAAAAACAAATTGTTGAAATTTATTCTACCAAGAAGAAGGCATCCCATTTGGCTCTCTTCGATTGAACTAAAATCTATATTTGACCACCTATTGATAAAACAAGGATTTTTTTTATTCTTTTCAGCATGTGCCAAGTTGTTAATGTTATGTGATTTATTTTCACGAAGGAAGGGTGAATTATCTCGAGAAGAGAGACATGAAATTATGAAATATGCAAAATCAAGGTGAATTATTTAAAACGTTGTAAACCAAGTAAAACAACTCTCTGACTTGACTGTTAAGGATTTTTAGGACAATTTTTTCTTTCAAATTTTTTATGGATATCCCACTCTCATGAAAAATATGAAAAAAAGGTAGCTAGACCACAATTAAATAAGATTATTTCCCTTTGACCACAAACATTTTATTACTGTCGGTTAAATAGGTTGTTCTAATAGACAATCATTTTTATGTAACATAATATAACTCAATATTAACATTATTTTCTACCTCTATAGAATCCCAGTATTTATGAATCAACTTCACCGGTTTTTAGAAGTTATTCGTCACCATTCATCAGGGTTGTCATCATCTAGAAAAGTAGACATAGCAGCATATTTAGTTCCAGAGGTATGTCCCTTTTCCATTTTTAAATTTCTTAGCTCATCTCAGTCTGGGTCTTCACGTCAACCATGTTTTTAGGAAAAAAAGCTTGCCTTTCAATAATATTTCAGAGTTTTTATTGATAATTTATTGCAAATGTTATAAGCTTATAAAGATATTTAATTGTCTTTGCAGCTTGAAGAAGTAATAGAGAAAATTACACAGATTGCCACGGAAACTAAACTGGCTTTAGAACAAGTTATAAATAATAGTAACCATGGAGATAAAGATAAAACAGAAAAATCTGAAAAATCCAAAAAACATCATGTTAGAGATGTTTTGGGTAAAAAACTAAGAAATGTAGGTATTTTATTCCTTTTCTACACCAATTTACTTTCATTGATATAAAATTTTCGAGGGATTATCAGTACACTATGTTGGAAGCTAGACATGTGTATAAACTTTCACAAGAATTGCTTTGAAAATTGAATTTTAATGAAATGTATAACTGACAAATGCTGTCAGATAGTCTCATGCAGCACATTTACTTGTAACTAAGCAAGTTGACTATCTTAGTTTTTCTTAACAGATACCTTTTCGTGTTTTCAGGCTTTACATGTGAAAGAATTAAAGAAATTAAAAGATTTCCATGATAGAGCTAGTACCAGTTTTGTGCATTTAATGCAAAAAAAGTAAGTAGGAAACTTATAAAGCATGATCCTTTTATAAATCAGGATCTTAATTCAAAGTTTTATTATATAAAATAATTGTAATTAATTCTTAGAAAATTGTTTTATAAGATTTGCTAAATTTTTGTAAATGTGACACGTCATAAAACATACAATTTCTTAATGATCTTGCTGAACAAATCAAAACCCTCTCAAATGTATCCCTTCCATATTGATATAATTTGTTCTTCTATTTGTAGAGAAAACTTTAATAGTATGACTCAAATTGAAAAAATGCGCTCAATTTCCATAAATCTAGAACAGTTAATTGATGAGGTAATAATCATTTTTTATTTTATAAATTTATTAACTTAATCTATAACCTCCTCATCTTTATTATGAAATCCAATGATGTCTATAATATTGGTGACTTATTTCATTAAGGGTATGATCACACTACAGAGCAGTTAGCAGCAGCATTAATGTACATATGGTTTTAAATGTTCAGACGCTCAACTGTTACCATCGCAAGCTGAACGACTCGGCACAGAAGAGAGAAGAGCAAAGCGATACGCTGCTCTGCGTTTCACTGCCCCACCCTGCCTGTAGTGTGATTAAATCCTAAGAAAGTAGAAATTGGCAACAAGCATGCTCTTTTTTTCTTTCTGTCAAAATATTTGTAATGCTGCTACAGACAAAACTGTTGAAACTGTATTATACATGTACTTTCATAATAATAAATATTTCCATTCATTACAATAGATATTTTTTAACCTTTCCCATGATTATTTATAATATTATGATTTTCAGTGTCCAATGTTTCTAATAAGATTAGAAGAATTAGAAAGCTCAGCTGAGAAGTTACCATGGAGAGAATGGAAATATCTATTTAAATTAGCTACATCTAAAACAGTATGTATGTGTAGGATAATGCATGGTTTCGAGGGATTAGTTGACATAATGCCCGCGGGTTCGGGAAAGCACGAGGGCCGAAGGCCCGAGGGCTTTTCCGAGCCCAAGGGCATTATGTCAACTAATCCCGATAGAAACCATGCATTATCCGACATAAAAACCGATTCCTAATTCAATAATTGGTAAATATATTGAAAAATCAATCAATACATTTAACATCACATGGGAGGTAATCCATGTCGTGTGAAAAAAATGTTCCAGAATTTTCAGAAATATTTAGTTTTTAATATTAAATATCTAATTTTACATTAAAAAATTCTAAAATGTAGTATTGAAAGATATAAATCCCTCGAAAATTAATTACGCTCTAAAAATCTAGTTTTTAAATTTTTAAAACCGTTTTTAAAAAATAAGATGACCAGTAAAAAACATTACAAGAAATGTGAGGGTATATATTGTTGTATCAACCTTTATTGTATCATAGGAAGCAAGAAACCTTACAGATCACTGGGTTGTGACTTGATACTGTCTGATAAGATTGCATACTTTGTCACTGGGTAGTGACTAGTTACGATTCATCAGCTTGATTTTGAAACTTCAATATTAAGTTTGAAAGAAAAAAAATCTTTAAGACATGGAGTTAGATTAAAGTATATTCTCTCGAATGTACTTTGGTAGAGGGGATATTATCTCTAATGTACCTGTCCACGGGGGATATTATCTCGAATATCCCTGGGTTGAAGGATATTCTCTCGAATGTCCCTGGGTTGAGGGATATTAGCAAAAAGAAAGACCTGCCAAAACAATGGGATGACGTCACAAGAGGTTTTTATTTCTTATTATTATTATTATTATCTTAAACATAACATTCTAGATTTCACAGATTAGTTCGACTAAATGACCAATAAATCACAAACTTTATGGCTATAAAATTTAACTCTTAATTTTTCATACATGCAATAAACATATATTCAAACCATTCCAATTTAGTATTCTTTTTGATAAAGAGTATTAGACTAATTTCCGATTATAGGACATTGATTTTTGCAAATGATAGTGATAATACTTTCTTTTTTCTAGGCATGGGTTTTAGGAAAAGTCTTGTCAAACAAGACTACATTACAATCCCTGATTGACCAGCTCTGTGATATTGTGAATCGTGATCAATTTACCAACTCCCTAGCAACACTAGGTCTCACAGCAACTGAATCCTCCACAGAGGGAGCTGCTGTTAATACCAAAACCAATCAAATCCCAAACTCCAAATATGCACAGGTATAAGCTTATATCTCTTACCATACTAAAACATATTTATTGTATTTAAGTACATCCATGTTTATGACTGACTTGAATTCAATCAAAGTAACTTTCAAAAAGGTTAATGTCTGACTATGACAATGTTCTGTACATAGGCGTACGAGCTGGGGGTGCAGGGGGGGCAATTGCCCCCCCAGTGATTTTCATGAAGGAAATTTAAAAAAATAAAATCGTTCGGAAATGATGTGATCAGGCAGATGGCGAGAAGTTTTTGGAATTAGGGGTTGGGTGGGGGTCGACTTGTCGGGCAAATATATTTCGTTGTCGGGCAAATTAGCATTAGTTGTCGGGCAAATTGGTTTTGCCCCCCCGCTCAACTAACGCCCCGTACGCCTATGGTTCTGTATGACTTATTTTGGCTTCATCATTACTTTACGGGCAATTAAACAGAGTAAAAAGTCTCAAAGTTCTGCTTTAAATGTCAGCAGAAAAAATAAAGGGTCTTAAACAAGTGATAATATCTTATGAAATTTATCATATGAGTTGCCAGATTGAATTTTCCTGAACCTTGGCAAGGGAAATATTTAATCCTGCAACAAATTTCATGTGACATAAGCACGAGTGTAAGATTCTAGTTATGAACTTAGAAACAGTAATGTGTGTGTCAAGTACAGCATCTCTAATTATTGAATATATGTTTAATTTTTCAGTTAAGTACATTAGAATCACTATGCCTGCCACCTCTCTCTCATGACAGTGTATTAGCCAGTAGATCTAAACAGTTATTTCAATCTCAGTCTAATACAGATATGGTCTTTCAAATTGTACCAGGTTAGTATTCAATGTAGATAAATTTCACAACACTCTAAAGTAACATAACACAATTGGAAAAGAGATATAAAAAAAATTTTGTAGTACAAAAAAGTTTTTTCTTTAGATACAATCATATTGACAACTGTCTGTTAAGTTTTGTAAAAAAAAGTTTTTGCATTCACAAAAAATAATGTAGATTTACAAACCATTCATGATGCCTAGCATTTATGAAATGAAATGGAGATTTATGTCCTACTTTTCTTCACATGTTTGGGCTAATAGGGATAGGCTATTGTCATGAAGTGTGCAATGAGGGACATCAGGAAATTTTTAATGTTCAGTCACTAACCTAACATTAAGAGAAAATGCAAAATGTATATATATTGTGTTTTAGAAAGTGTAACGTGTCGTGGTGATATAGTGATAGATCATACCGAGATATCTAGTCCAGGTCAGGGTGCCGAGTCAATAGAGAGAGTTGAAATACCAGCTCACTGTGTAATAGTATCAGCTAGATGTGATTGGTTTAGACGTGCTTTATTAAGTGGTATGAGAGAATCTATAGACAAGTAAGTCAATATTCACACCTCTAGTTCTACCAGTTTTTATGAGCTGTATAAAACTTATGTGCTGACCTTTGTTAGGTCTTTAAGGAAGTCGTGGTGGCTCAGTGAGTTAGACACTTGCTTGAAAACCTGACTCATTATTGGCATAGATCAAGATACTACCTTCTGATTTTTTAGCCATTGATACGGACAGGGAGACTGGCAGTGAAAAAAGCATAGATATGGTGAATTGGTTGAAAGTTATATTGAATTGTAGAATGTGAAATTAATGTATATTGAGCTATGTTTTTATTACATACATGTGTAATACTATGACAGCCAATCATTGAATACAAGCCCATGTAATAATTGAATCCATATTCAACGGTCATTGAATACGGTCGGAACTATTTTTTCTACTGACTCACGAATGACGCCATCTTGTTTTTTTTTTATCTCACTTAGAATATTCTCAGTTGCATTACAAGTTTCAATTTAAACAAATGATGATGAATTAAAATAAATTCTTAATTTAAAACATGTCCAAAAAAAAATAGTCTACAAAACCCATAAAGAACACCGTAATTAATGTTTTTGAAAGCAAAATAGCCTTGGTTACGTGTTGAATGGCATTGGGAATTCCTATTTATAGCTGGAAATTTCTGAGTCTAATAATAATTTTGGAAATCCCCTGTTTAGGCTAGTAGTCTCTATCACCTAGGCGTAAGACTACTTCTCTCATAACCTTATCGCACAATTTTTGTTGTACGTTTTTTTAGTGTACATGAAAAACCTACACTCCATTCAAAACAATCAACGATAGTGTATGTAATAAAAGTAGAACTGCACACGAGTCTATAGGAATTCAATATTGCACTCGGGGCTTGGCGGCGGGATATCACTCGTGTGCTACGCACACTCGTGATATCCCTACGCCAAGCCCCTCATGCAATATTGAATTCCTATAGACACGTATGTGCAGTTCTACTATTGTATTTTTCAGAAAAATAGTAGTACATGATACAAACCCTGAATTATTTGAGTTATTTTTAAAATATATTTATACTGGTGAATTAGATAGTCAAGATATTACAGCTGAACAATTAGCTGATATGTTAACACTCTGTGATAGATACGAGGTAAGATATACTTCTTTACATTCTCTAGGTGAGCTGTTCCAGAAGCATTCCCCTGGGCAGCAGTTTTAACAACACTCCATCACCCATTTGGCTCAACTTTTCTTCATTTTGTTTGAGACTATGTAATGACTCAGCCATGATAGGCCACCGTCTTGCCCGGTAAATGGGCAAGGAAAGACAACTCTTGTTCAGAGATCGAATTTGAAAGAAGAAAGAAGACGACACAATGATTTTGATTATGTTATTATTATGTGTTGTAACATCCTTCATTGTTAAATTCTCTCTTTTTTTGGAACTATATTTATGAGGAAAATGTTTTATTTGTATTTGTAGATGGATAGTTTAAAGTTACTATGTGAACATTGTTTAAAACGCCAGATTGATGAGGGTAATGTTTTATGTCTATTCAGCCTAGCAGATCAATTACATGCAAAAAATCTCAGGGTAGGTCACATATTTTATTTCTTGTGTTATATGGGTTTAATAACCGTGTTGGTAAATCTCAAGTGTAATTTTTCACAGTTTAAACAATCTAAGATGGAATGATAAATTTCCCATGTAAGGATCTTAGTAAGATGTTCTGTTTGGGTTCAAAATCTACTCTAAATCTATAATTTGCTCATTTCTCCAATATATCGACAAAGCTTTATGGAACAACAATCACTGGTTAAAGTTTTATGCAACGTTTTGACGTCCTCAGGCACATAACGTCCATAAAGCTGTGTCTATATATTGTGCTTACAATTACTAAATGCCATTTAAAAACTTCATTTCTCCAATATTGAACATAACATATGACATAAAATTGTGACTTTGTCTAGTCTACTCCAAGAAGTGAAAACTGAGGTATGTGTAGAAATGTAATATGATGTAACCTAATGTTGATGTATTTATTTTTAGGAGTATACAATAAACTATATAGTAGAACATCCTAATATATCAAATAATGAAGAATTCTGTGAATTACCAGATCATTTACAGGCTGAGATAGGAGATTTTTTAACGTGGAATAGATTAGAAACTAGGAATACTAGTGGTATAAGAGATACTAATAGTTCACCATCTAGTTTTAGTGATACAGAAGATTTAACATCTAATATAGATCTGGGCTGCTCTCTGGTAAGTACTTGTACATTATTATCAAATTGCAAATGGTAGGGATTCATTCTATACGTAGCATAAAAATTATCAGAATATGATTTATGCCTTTCTGCTCTTAACAAAAATAACTAAATATACATAAGCCATACCCTTTTAAACAAAAAACAACAATAGTTTCACATCACCTGAAATCTGGTTTCTTAAAAAGCATGTCTAATGATAGCACTGATTTGCATCATTCTAATTATTGTAAAGCACTAAATTTTAGTGGAATTGCAAGAACTGCAGACGTCTGACTGTAAATTGGTTATCAGTTATATTGTCTGTTGTACACAAATTGATTTAGATAACCCCTATACAAATCCTTTAAGTGCTTTGTTATTATATGTTATATTTGGCAGTTGAAATGAAAATTGTTTTTGAATTGCAGCCTGGAGATTCTTCCTCTTCATCGGAAGATTTACCTTTTATGGAAGATGCAACACGACTAGAGTTCTGTCTCTCAGCTTTACGAGATATTATAGGTGATACAGTATCGCGAGATGAACTGGTCCGTGTCTCATTAGCTGCAGATTACGATGTGAACCGTGCTCTCAACTTCTTTTTCTCTTCATAGCAAAGTATTGTCAGGAGACATTTTTTAGTGGTTTGATTTTCTTCTTTACATCATTATTAATTTAACTGTAGATAAAAATATCTGAAATAATGTGCTAGTTGTGTGGTTAAATGAACAAAAAAGATATTTTGTTTAATGATTTTGGAAAGGTGGCTCTCAAAATAACTGGCCATGGTACTGAACATTTTTCTGTAATTTGTTTTTTGAGACAGAGAACTTTGTAATATGTTATAACATAACAGACAACAATCCCACTGAGATGAATATCATTTATTGTTAAGATTGATATATAAATTATTAAGAAATAATACATTGCACTAAACAATACCTATAAAACTAACTAACTTTTGCAATTTTGGTAATTGTATTTGATTTTTCCTTAATGATTGAAGGCAATCATTCTTGTGATTGAGCAATACAGGATTCCACTGAATAATACTTTATATTTCTTAGATGTGTATGTATTAAGGTTAGCCAAAAATATGTTGAGAGTTTGTTATAGTATAGAATAGTGGCCTTAATGATATGACTTAACCTGAAATAGAACTTTGAATGTGGAAGTACAAGACAATCCTAGATTAGATCAGTCAATCCAAGATAATAAAACAGATGACAGTTTTCAGTCTGATATATTAAGGGTATAATCGAGCAAAGATTATTCTGCACATCCTTTTTCTATTCTAAACATAAACTTACAGATCATCTTATTTTTAGGTAGATTAAGTAGTAATGAACTTTATATAAGTATGATTTGTATAATTTCAATTAAAATAATATATTCTACCTATTCTAGACTCTAATAATGATAATGATTTGAATTTGGAGCTAGATGTTCACAATACCTTTTCTCGATTACATTGAAACATTTATCTAAGCTTGGATACCTAGCTTAACTTAAAACCCTATGTCGACGTTAGGTCTATGCAAGAATAAGTTAGAAAATCTCAAATATTAGACTTAGACTTAGTTAAACGCTTGGAACAGTATCATTCGTACAGATTTGTTTTCCATCTTATATAAAACAAGCAAATTGTCTTAAATGTCGACCAATATAACTATCACATGCCAACTGATATTATCTTAATATATTTACCATTCCCCTAGTCATTCATGTAGTTAGTGGTTTGATTGTCCTTCTCTCATATGCATTTAATCAATCTTGCAAAAAGATGTATGATTTATTTGTAATTTTATATATATATATTAGATTTTGTAAACTGAAACATGCATTGATTTTTCTTATCTAAACATGTATGTACCGGTAGTAAAAATGAGGCCATTTGTTGTGAGAAAATAAAAAATATAGAATTAAATTCATACAACCTAATGAAAATATTGAAAAGATCATGATTAAATAATTATATCTAAATGATGGTTCCTCTAATTTAAAAAGTAGATTAGTTTAAACATATCTTATTACAAAAAATTTATCAATGTATTGAGCACAAAGTATAAAACTTAGAAAACGCTTCTTCTGAAGTAGATGCATCATGTAAGGTTATAAAGAGTTTATTATAATGTATGAAGTTGAAAGTATTATAGTGTTTTGAAAGTATTATATTTTAGGTCTACCTCTTGTTTAATGAGACATTCTCTTTACATTTTCAATTAGTAGATTAATTGTATAAAAAACATAAAAACCCAGAAATAGTGAGCATTATTCATCTTATAAGATAGATGTACCAGCTCCTTTAGGAATCCATACTTCCACTGAACATTTGGTTAAATTAAATTGGTTCACTGTTTTCTGCTGTTAGGGAGTGTCTGGATGAATAATAATCAAGATACTGTATCCATGTGTCCTCCTTTTGCTCAGAAATGTACCTATGCTTTGTCTGTCTACAAAAACTGGGAATTGGCAGCTGAAGAATATTTTACTCTCTTCAATGGAATGAAATTCAACTCTTTCAAGATCTGTCATAACTCATTTTATGTCTATAAGTGTGAAATTTAGGAAAGTTTGATTCTGTAGGAACCACTGAACTCTATATGATTTTCAGTCACGCGTTTAAATATTGTAATATTGTTGAAGTTTTCTATGTCGAAGTGAAATCTCGTTATTTTTTGCCTTATATATTAATACCATTTCCAGTTTTGTATTTGTTTTTGTACATGTTTGTATATTTGTATGTACATTTTTTTAATATTTTGTTATAAAATCTTTTTTTAGGGTTGAGAAATGTATTTGTGTCAGAAACATGGTTAGTGCTTGATAAAATATAAGGTATTTTTTCTTTATCAAATATAATAAGCCTATTTATATTGTGGGTATCTATTAAGCTCAGAAAACCTTTAAATAATTTTGTTGTATTCTCTGGGATCTCGCATGCTTTGAGGTTTTGCATCCCCAGTATTTGAACCGAACGCTTGTGTTTAATGATTGATTTGTGCCAACTACATTGTTTAAGAAACATTTTTTCTGCTATATTTTGATTCAATGAATCTTACTTAATGACAGGAATATCTGTCTGTTGGATGAAAAGTTGACTTCAAATTAGTTATTTAGGCTTCAATTAAGGTCTTTGTCAACTTAAGTTAAACCAACAAGTTTAGTCCATACCCCATCGCAATGTGAAACTTTTGATTTCAGCTTTCCAACCCTTTGTGTAGTTTGCTATTTATTTAATTTAATAATGAAAATATTTATGAAGATTTTTGAATAATTTTTCCTATAAGAAAGTTTATTAATGTTACTGTACAGTGTGAAAATAAAGAGAAAATAACTCTAATACTATATTATGTAGTTTGTTGATTGATATCAAGGGAACAGGGGAAACTATCTTATGTTTTTTCTCCAATATACACTAACTCATAGTTTTCAACAATTTGTCAAGTCATTTCGGAAAATTTGTGATGCCAATATAGCAGATACATTGTGAAAGTACTAGGTTGAAGGAAATGACATACTCATGGCTTAATATTGTTCTATCAAAATTGGCCTGCATTTCTTAGCCAATCGAATCACGCTTTGATTTTCAACACTGTCACCAAATGTCATATATTAATATTAGTTAATAAGACTGTCGAAACCTGCATTCAGGATACCATGTTCATTGGGCTATTTATCTATTGTTAAGAACATAATTAAGAGTTGAGATATTTCCTAATAAGAAATGTTAGAACACACGAGTGCAATAACAAGCTTTGACATGGTAAATTATGGAGAAAAATAACATCAATATTCTTCATGATTTATTTACATGATAATATATAAATAATAACTGTATTTAATATCATACATTATTACATGAATTCATCTAAAACAACTTTTACAATTAAAATACATAAAATATTCCTCCTCACAGTTTTACTGATATAGGTACCTATTTGTGGATATGACTACTTGATTCTAGGGAAGACAATGGCCACGGGAGTCAGTTTTGTCGATTTACCCTAGATTTAAAATTTATCTGTATCATATACTAATCTGTGGCAAGGAAATTTAAGATTCCCTCTCTAATGTCTTGGACCATGAAAGAGAACAATAGTGTAATTACTTCAGATATCAATGTACTTATCTAACAAATTTATAGTTAAAAAAAACCCAGAATATTCTTTGTTCTAAGAAAAGGGTCATCAAATACATAATGTATGAACAAAAATAGCACTTTTGATGTTCAGTTGTTTCTATCAGACTATATGTACCTCCACAACTGGTAGGACAAGAGTCAGAACAAACATTATACAATTAGTCTCTTAACTTAATGATCAAAATATTTCCTCATATTCTCCAAAAAATTATATTTAATAATGAGATAAGGTTAATTACTTATCTCAAGTGAAGAATATTATGTATCGCCCATTACATACCAGTATGTTGAAATGCTGAAGTTATTTGGTGGAGACAAGTTTTATAAATAAATAAATAAGATATCACTGTTATAAAATGTTTTTATATTTCTGATGTATTGTAATAACACATAATATAGTGTTTATTCTCAACTTTAACGAGCTTTTCCTAATGAAAGAATCACACTAATTCACTATCTTCCTTTCTCCAGCATGATCTAATCACATTCCTCTTTTTTCAAGTTCAGTCACCACAGTTTTTAGTGGCTAATTAGCCAATCACATGTCACGTTTGAATCACATGTCTGTGAGCTCTCCTTCTATAAGGATTATTATTGGACGAATTTCCTTGAGCTGAAAAAATAAAAAAAATAATTATAAACATATGCAAGCTGATCTTATGCTACTAAACTCATTTAAATATGATACAGAGTTTATTTCTTTGTATTATCTCACTCAAAGGTTTATTAAACTCAATGCACAGCGAATGAAAGTGATCTCAAAATGTTCCAAATTAGTAGTTATCAAAAAAATAAATTACTGATATTCGTGAATTGAACAGTTTTATTTTTTTTTTAAATCTAAGTGTCCTGAGGAGCACAAAATTTATCAGTAAATTTCATTTCACAAATTCAATTTGTCATACTTTTATTATCAACACAACCTAATAATGATAAAAATGAAATGCTAAATAAAACTAGAAAGGTGCAGGCATATTTAACAAACCACACAATAAATTGCAGTTAACAATAAAAAAAAAAGTGCATAAAAAATCAGCATCAATGAAATCAATTCAGTGCTTGAACATAATAGAAAACTGTTTGGTGAATTTTTACCCTAAATTTCAATAGTTTTCCCACGATATACAAGTTGTCCCTAAAATTTCAAAATTACAACTTATTGATAAACAGAACTCTCAAATGAGAAGTCATTATAGATGTAACTGGCATTAGTCTACTCTTTCAATTTTTGACCTATCAAGAAACTGTTATCCTGAACAGCCTGTAACAAACAGACCTTCGGATTACTATATCAACATAAAGACTAGATGTTTCAAACCCACAGTTCCACACCCTCTTAATGAAAAAAAAAAGCCCCTACAAATAACACACCCCTGCAGTGAATTTATGAAGAAAGATAGTGGACCACGGCCATATACGCCTAACGAAAAAGTCGAAAAAGGAGAAAACTAAACTTTCTTAAACCTTTCGATTTAGGTCCACTAACATCCATTTTAAGTTTCATCAAAATCGGTTGAAAACTAAGAGAGTAATAGCATATTTAAGATTTGGGACAAGGGCAATAACTCGAGCGTTTTTAGAGCGTTTACAAGGAAATGTTGATGGACGGACCGACGGATTTGGGGCAAGGGCAATAACTCTACTTCTAACGATCGAAAATAGCTCAAATTCGAACTTGATCTTCGTTTTATGAATATGTATACACATATCAAATTTCATTTGATTCCGTCAAAAAGTCTAGTTTTTAGAGCGTTTACGAGCAAATGTTGACGGACGGACGGACGGACTGACAGGGGTGACTACAATATACGTCCTCATAGAGAGATGAGGGCGTATAAAAAGCAAAGCTCAAGAAATAGCCACAAGAGCACAAGCAGAAAAGCAGAATAAGAAAAACAAAGTTGCATGTCTAATTTTCATTCTTTACTAAATAATTCCAGACGTCAAATTGGTCAAAAAATTCCAAAAAGCAAAGAAATAGACTAAAAGATAAAGTTTTATTTTTAATGATTGATGATAACTTACGCCAATTGTTGGTCTGTAAGATTCCGTCGTCGATTGAGCCCTCCTGATCTTCCACTATATCAGGTTGTATGTGAGGATATTCACCTGATGGTTGAAGATTTTTACCTGTAATATTTAACTGACGCCCACCTGTAAACAAACCAGATATTTATTTACTTTCTTATTGAAGGAATGTATATTTTATCACACTTATTTCTGTTCAAAGTTGGCCTGACCCATATCACAGAACGCCAGTGTAAAAAGAAACTTTGACTGGAGCCATGCACTGATTCGGGCCGGGCTTTAAAAGATCTTACATTTTTTTTGGTCCGCCTCGAGTCATTGACCCAACGTAGTGCAGAAACAGGATGTGTCAGAAGAAAATCTTTTTTTTTAGCTAGGTCTAGCCCAAACAGGTTGATAATGACCACTCCTGGGATACCCCAAATTAGGACATAGATTTATATTTTAGCAAAAACATATATCACTTACCCATAAATTGATTCTGATTTTGTGGAGTGGATGATCTTCTAAATAATGTTAAATTATCCGTCTGTAAATAGAAGAAAAAAACATTGTTGATTGAAGAACAGTAACCTCTGTTGTAATAACTTTTTTAAAAAAACCTCTCTGATTTATATTTATTTCTTTTTAATAAATCAGTGCCAATATTCATAATCTTTACTAAGAATGTTCCTTGTATTCAAGGTCAGATGGAATTTAAAGAAAACTTCACTTTAAGCCCTAGGGTTTCAACTGGTTTTCTCAAATGTCCCCAAAAATGGGTAAGAAAATGACAATGTCCCCTGCATTGTCATCGAAAACATACAATTTCCAAGCATGATATGGTCACAGCATTTTTTGTATTACACAAACTTAAATTGTGGTCGTTGCAGGCAGTGGAGACTGGTGTTGCAAGATAATACAAAATATAACATATTTTTTTTAGACCTATAGATCAGTTTGTGTCCCCTAGAGAATGTCCAAATGTCCCCAGTCTGGGACATGTCCCCCAAGTTGAAAACCCAGGCTTTAAGCAGTAACACAACAGTCTATTAACAACTTTCTATCAAATGTTATGTCAATAAGGTCTGATATTTGTGATATAAGTCTATATTACTTACTCTCATAGCATGTGTGGTACTAGGACGTTGATCTATGGGGAGATAATTTCTATTATTATAATAATTTCTACCATCTTTATTATCTACAGCACTACTAGCACGATTAAAATTCTTACGCTCCTTCTACAAGAGAGGAAAAATTTAATTATATGAATTTGGAGCAATATAAAATATTAACATCAAATACATCAACATTGAGTTTCTTCACTGAGATTATTTTTTATACTTCTCCCCATGGTCTATAAATAAGTCAACCATTTCAATTTTTTAAATTTTTGTAAAGGACAAAAGAACACACACAGCTGACAATGAAAATGATTAAATTTGTTTAATCAAACAATGTGATTAATATCACTATAAGACAAACCTCAACATGTAGTGGAGGGAGAGCACCATTCCGTTGATATGTTGTTGTTGTAGGGGGTGGGGAAATACTCTCACCACTGGTATATAACGTTAATCTACGAACATGTAACGCATCTATTGGCGTTTCTTCTTCCTATAATGGTAACATTGATATATAAATATATTGCTCTGATATTTATAACTAATGACTTCAAGATCATTGACAAAGTTGTGAGTGTGACCCTCCAATGTGATTCACCAAAGCCTTCACCATTCATTAAACAGAATTCAACACACAACAAATTAAGCTATTCCATTGTCTTTCAATAAAATACTTCATGCTATCATTAAAATACTGAAGGATCTTTACCTTAGTTCTTTCTGAAGCATTAAGGGGAGGTAATCTGCTGCCTTTCCCACCAAATTTAGACAATACACGATAAGTTGTTGTAGTTGGTCTCTGTCTAGAGTGTATACTAGATCCAGGACGGACTATTCCACTTCCGTCGTCCCTAAAATATACATTGAATCAAGAAATGTTTACACTAAATGCTTTTGTAAGATGAGATCTAAAAAGTGAACTACTATGCTATCTTTGTTAGCTATCTAAGATATAAGAAATTATCAGGGAGTAATTCTGATTTATAAAATAAATATCTTACCTGGAATTAATTGGTATTTGAGATATTTTTAAAATACCATCAAAAGATTTCTGTGAATCAAAGGAACCCCCAGCATGAGTGTTGGCACGTTGATTTAAATATGAGTGCTGAAATGTAGAATACCAGAGAAATAAAGACAATGAATTAGCATAACTTGTTGGATTAGATTCATACAACTAGCATGCCAATAATTATATAAAGAGCTTCCATTAATTAAAGATAATAAGAATATATTATGTTTTAAATCATATTGCTATAAATTTAACATTTTGCAAATAAACGAACTCCTAATCACAGTTCTAATATTCCAATTTTCAGGTGGACATGAAAACTGCCTTACACAACACAATCAAAGTTTTCAACTCTGATAAAAAAAAAATCATCATGAAAAAAATGAAATTAAACAGCTCACCCTCGGGTTAAATGTAAATGAAGACTGGCGATTGGCTGGTGATGGGTTATTTTGAGGGGATGATGGATTCACATCTAAAGTTTGCTGTAACACATCTGAAAAAAAACAAATTAGTGTCATGCAACCATCAAAGTAAAAGGAAACACAATATTTAATTGCAATTGATCACAGATCTAGGTAGACATCAATTAAACATCATAGAATCAAGGGCAATTAGCCTTAAAAAATAGATGAGTACTGCTAAAAAGTCAGCACCAGGAGTGAACTGGGTACGTAACTAGCTTACTAGCTGAACTGGAGCAAATATTCATAAAAAGCTTTTTTTAGTTTCAACCGTAGGTTTGTGGCAGACAAAACCAAAATAAAATATAACCTACCATCAAAAAACTGGGGATAATTTTTCTGTATAATTGGCCATGACCAAAATAACACTTCCTTCCATACTGTATCAAACAATCTGGTCATAACACTATTAGTTATACAGGCGTTAGGTGTTATGGGGGGATAACCCACTCTACGTCGTGTCGGTAACACAGTCCATTTAGGTTCAACATTATCTTCTATTCTGTAACATAGAAAATAGTCAATACTATTAGAAATCATTCTAATCAGAACAAAATAGATATGTTACACCAATAGCCAAGTAAAGTTCGAACCCCTCCTTGAAAACAAATGAACACTGTTTAAGTAAAAGTTGAATATAATTGCTTCGTAGGGCTGGGCGATATTGGTTAAAGTGGATATCACGATATTCATCATTAATATATCACGATATGGGTATATATCGCGATATTTTTAAGAATGCTTTTTACTGGTTTTTGAAACAAAATGTTCATGTTTTGTTCCAATTAAAAAATCTTAAATGTAAGAAAAACAGTAAATATCTGTCAAAAACAACCAAATCTTCAATAGCATGAAAAAACACATCTTTTTCAAATATTTAAAAGTATTAAGTTATGTGTTAAAACTGTTAAAATGACTTTATCTTGACCAAAATTTTAAGATATATCATGATAATTACATATATCACGATATGGCGATATTTCGGTATTTTTATTTGAGGCGATATTACTAACGATATAAATTCCTATACCGGTATTTATCGCGATACCGGTATATCGCCCAGCCCTATTGCTTCAGTCAATGTCAATGTAACCCCGACTTGGAACTTCCTGGCTACAGGCCTGTATGTGACCTTAAAATGTGAAATTTTAAGTTTCAGCAACCATTTTTAACAGTAGATGTTAATATTCTTAATTATGATAATCATTGATTTCAATATCTTAATATCTTCCAGCAACAAGACAAGTTCTACTCTTATTTTCTGCCATAAATTTCTGCCAGGAATTGATTTTAATTAACACATATCTTTCCAAAAAAGTGAAACTGAATAAAAAATGATTCTATCAAATTAATCTGAAAGTTCAGGGCACCAACCTTTCATCATCAATGGCAATGATTTCTTCATATACTCCATCTTGAGCAAATATTTCTTCTCGTAAAAATTCAAACCCACTATGAGTGTCATGGTCTATATCTTGTATGGCAGTAGCTTCTGTTGGAGGATGTTTAGGTAAAATTTGTCTTCCTTCAACAATCACACTGTAAAAATAATCACAAATTAAAATTACAAGTCAGCATTTAGCACTTTATTACTTTGTGATTTTAACAATTTCATGAAAAGAAAAACCGAAAAAATATTTATCAAAATCAAAATAATGTTTGAACAAATATTATAGAAGTACATGTATTCAAAATATGTAAAAACTTTTATATTATCATTGCACAAGACAACAAAACAGATTTTTTTTTTAGATTGTCACTAACAATAGGATGGGGATAAATAAATTATGCACATGGCAGTGTTTGAAAACTAATATCTTTCATAAGATGAAATGAAATAGGACTAATTTTGTTGAAATAAATTAAGACTTGAAAAGGTTTCTCCTATCAGAAATGGCTGGTAAATATCATAAAATCAACATTGTTGATCAAAATACATATATAATATTTGAATAGAAGATAGAGTATAGCACTACATATTGATTTTTGATGTGTTTATACAATTTCTCTTTTTTTTCACCTATTTCTGCAAGGATAAATTATTGATAATTCTATTGTTGTCATGGTGATGTAAATATAAACAAAGTTATATGATCAGGTATAATTGAGCTGCATCTTTCTCATCAATATTATCTATTTTTAATGTGGAGTTTATTCTTCATCTTTCAATAGATTGATAACTAAGGTTTTTTAGTTCAAGTGCTGAAGACAATAATAATGTATATTATATTTATCTCCATGTCAAATTCATCCTGAAGAATGCTGATTTATTCATTATGTAACATAATTGCACTATTTCATCGGGTTTTTTACACTGATCATCTCACACTCTTTCTATTTGCTTCATGTCCTAGGCCAGTGTTTTTTTTTAAGAATCCTATTCTCGTCTCACTCAAACACTATTCACATACAGAAGGTATATATATCAATGAGACGACCTTGCAATAAAACTTAACATTAAGTTAATAGATATCAATTACAAACATTTTCATCAATGAAATAATCGCCTTCAAAGTTCAATTTTTACAAACTTAATCATGATTTACAAATTGTTTTATAAAAAACAAAGATATTCTATACTTACTGTCCAGAGTCAGAGTCAGTGTCAAGTTGTCTAGGAGAAGAGGAGGTATCTTCTCTTGGTATCAGTTGATATCCTAAATTTTCTTTATTTCCAGCCAGGTGGGAGAATCCTAAAAGCCTGTAAAAGATATAAATTCACATTGTTATGGCATATTGGTGATGGTACCTAATGAGCTAATTTTCAGCTAATAAAGGAGATGTGTATAATATGACAGATCATTAAAACAACGGAATTGAAATTCTGAGTCTTTAATTTCAAACATAAGAAGAATAAGCTGACACCGAAAACACTGTGGTGATAGGTTAAATGAACAAAAATAATGTTTTGCACCATTCAAATGATTGGCCAGATATACATCATTTAGTTTTTATTCTAAGTAAATTTTTCATTATGTAACAAAATGAAAGAACTTTGATGACCAATCATTCCATTAAAATCAAAATTTGTTTAATTTCCCTTAAAAGATTGATTTACATTTATATCTATCAATTATCTAACAAAAAGTTTTAAGCCATTAACAAGTGACGATTGAAATTCTCAATACTGTGCTAATTTGATCTCCGAGTTGGTCTGAAATATTATCTATGTAAAATAAACCTAACAATTATCTATAAATTAACACACATTTTATATTATAGTGAAAATATAACAGATCCATTAAACTACAGGGGGTCCACAATTCACTCTTTTCTAAATCTTATATAATGAAAGTATCGATCAATTCTAGTATTCACTATCAGCTTCCTAATATTCTTAATGCAACTAATTTTTAAGTGAAATTTGATATGAAAATAGCGCATCATGTAAAGTATTTTACAGTGTAAATTGTAATAGTGGTAATAGTAATAATGACAACACTTTTTCCAAATTGGAGCGCTGTAAACTTGGCAACTCTTCAGGATAGTGAATACAGCTTACAATGTGACATTAGTATTGTATCTTAATTCTAGTAAAAGTTGTTGTCATGCTTGAGGAATGAAATAATCTAATAGTTATATATTATCAGATAATAGAATAAGTTAGTTCTGATCAGTTCCATGCTGCTAACTCTGATTATTTTTATACAACAACATACTCTGAACATTGATCATGGAATTAAAACTAGAGGAAGGAACTATTAGTATAACAAGCCTATTCTTTGATTATTTCTGGGACAAGCTTAGTGGTTAGCAAAAATCACATTCCAATATCAACCATAAACTACAAACCTGAGATGATGAAATTGTGTCCTCCATTCCTGACATTCTCGTATAGTTGATGATTGAGATGATTTGGACACCTGAGATGTATTGGATGATGCAGGAAGTAAATTCTGACCCTCAAATAAAACTGATTTGATATTGTCAAAATGTTTGGTAACTGTACCAGAGGCTTGTTGGTCAATGTCCTGGAAAGAGATAATAGAACATATCAAAATAGTTGTCCAAATAATTTCGCATTGTTAATATCAAGATTTTCTTTTATTTTTGATTAAGATGTTAACTCAGAATGGGGTTTGTAATTGAGTGCTGAATATCGGTATTCTGTGAGGGATCCATAATGCTCCAATGAATCAGGCTGTGCAATCTTTAGACACAATATAATAATAATCTATACTTACATCAAGTGAGTAAGATGAACCAAGACTGCTTCGTTCAGTAGAATTCCCTGTTATCCAGCCACCATGTAGTCCAGATATTCCAGGTGTAACTGTATGATCTGAGGAGGTAGGAGAAGAACGACCACTAGAACTACTGGAAAAAAATTTAATATGTTTTAATTTGGGATCAGTCACATATAAATTTGAGATGTTAAGATTCAGTCGGTCAAACTAGTTCAATTCAAATATGAAATTACCTCCATTAAATGAGTATTGGATTATAGAAAGAGGACCAATGTCTAGTCTTCATTCTTTTGCTACTGTTAAAAGCACAAATTTGTCGAACTATTGACTGTTAAGTTAGATCAAGTTTGAAGTTTCTATAAAATGTAAACTAACCTAAATGAATGGTGTAAACCTACACTCTGCAGTAACGGTTTACAGGAAGTGACATCATCATATGTAGATTTGGTAGATTGGAAACCTTTCCTGTAATAGAGAACAGGCATTGATCATCAATAACTTTGATTTAAAAAAAAGGCAAAATGTTTTCAGGCTTGAATGAGCATAAATTGAAATACTAAATCAAACTTCCCTAAAACACTATAAACAAAAACAAACCCAATTTAATAGCAGCTTTTATATGTTTACTATAACCTTTAAAATAGTTTTCACATTTTACAATATTTTTCAGATAATGTAAGGGGAAATTTTTACTGTAAAATGAACTAGTATAGACAGAATCCATTCGCAGTCTTAAATTCGGAATAACTCTTCCAGAATAGAATAATTCAATTCATATATTCCTTATAGTCTCCAACATGTAAACAACAATGACAATGATAAATGACAAAATCCTGCAACAAAGGGTGAAGGTCAATTTCAAAGCATATCCTATTAGGTATTATTCATAGTTCAACGTGGGACAAAGCTGATTATAGAAAACTAATCACTATCTATGATCAATGGTATTATCATCATTCCTTCTTATACACCTATAAATTACTTAAGACCTTACAGCAACATTATTAATTCTTGAAATCATTTATTTTACATATATCTATATCTAGTAGCCCCGTATAGTAGGTAAAGTCGGTAAAGATCTTTTAATTACTTTTGATATTTCAAGCAAGAATTATTTATGTATAGCCTACATGTATATCTAGAAAACAAGAGCATACTTCTTTCATAATTTCAGTACATACAGCAAAATACAAGACAAGACAAAACAAAACTATTATGGAAAGGAAATCAGACTTTTGTATTATTGGTGATAAGAATTTATTGATTTGTATGATAAACTGTGAAAAGTAAGAATCAAAAATAGAAATGTTATCAGTCTAGAAGACTAAAATAGTAACAAGTCAAGAATTCTGTCTTGACTTCCAATCATATATCATGATATTTTCTGTTTACAAGAAAGTTTGATAACCTGAATCCTTCATGACATATTTCTCATCTGATCTGATAGAGCTAATAATAATCCAAAGAAATAATAATCCAATTAAAGAAATAATAGTTCTTAGTGCACTTACGCACATCTAAGTGGGCTACAAAAGAAGAACAGATGAAGAAAGATGTCTACACATAAAATCTAGTTATATAATGGCATGATATTCAATAGTCTTGACTATTAATCTGAATGTTGGAAAAACTATAAGCATTACAAACCTGTCATGTATTTGAGCACTGATACAGATAATTGGAGGTAAGGTAAACCTAGCAGGTAGAGAAAGGTGTTCTAGAGATACAGATTCCAAACCTGGTTTATATAAACCTGGGATCTTTTCCTTCACTGAATCCAGTTCCAAATATCTAGCTACAGGCCATGAAATTGGCTGCATCAACATTTTTTACAATAGTAATTGCAAGTAGGAATAATTTAAATCTTACAGCAAAAATCCAATTTTAATCTATATTATCCTGTTCACTGTACTGTCCTTTTCCTCTATCCTAATGTGTCAGAACCTACAGAGACAGATATTGTTACTTCAGCACATTTATGTTCTATGGACACATTTTTTAAATGAACCTTTTGCAACCTATTCTCGCAGGTACATGAATATAATATCTAGAATCAGAATTCTTTGAGACCACAGAAACAAGTAGATAACTGTTACAAACATCCTCTGATCATCACTATAACTGTCAATGGCTTTATACTTCAGAGTAATTTGTTAATTACATGTTAATTGACCTATCTTTGATCTCCAACCCTGAGACCATTGGCCACAGCAAACTGTTACAAATAATAATATCACTTTTAGCTTTGATCATTGATCATTCTTCTAATCCTTTTGACTCCACAAAAATAGATCACTCTCACATATATAAATATATTCAATTATTCCCGAAACATTAATCATACACCAAAAAACAAGATAGCCAGATCACACCAAATGTTATAGTAGGAGAAAGTTAATTATGCTATGCTGATGTTTTACAACAAGCAGAATGAATCTAAAACTAAAATCAAGAATTCAAAGCAGTATCACAGAGTAGAATCCACATGATGCCAAACACAAGTAAGAACGGAATTTCTCCATAAAACATTATGTCACCTGACCAGTAATTGGGTTCGTTAACCTAGGCAGGTGTAATAGGTATATCCTACAGTGTAATTATAACTGACCTTAATTCTGAGTTTCCTACTGTGTATTTAGAGATCATAATTATCATAAATAATAATAATAACAATTCAAGATCATTATATCCTTAAATATGTCCTACTGTGCATTATGACATGTCCTATATCAAAAGTGTATTTTCATTCTTGAACAAAAGTCAACAGATCCTTGAATGACTTTTTGACTTTCCTCTGTGTTCACACTTTGAGAAAAATGAATGATGTAAAAGTATAATAGTGAATATCAAAACCTACCAATATTTGTATCTAAAGTCATTTAGCTTGATTGGATTTCTAACTGACAAACTCTTAGATTAAGTATGGGTTTAAAGCTAAGGATATCAAATATTGCCAGATGACATTTGATTTATCCAAAACAATATACCTTGTCATGTATTTAACTATTTCAGATAACAAATAAAGACCTCAACACAAAATCTGAAACTTTAAAACAGTTTTCTCACAGCTCAAACTCTTCCTCAGCCAAGTGATTGTCAGAATTTGATTTTTTCACCTTAAGGATCATTATATTGTATGTCAGTCATAAAGTGTTACTGTACCAATGTCCAACATGTCGAATTATTTTATTAAGTCGAGACTGTAGGCCAAAAAGAGTTATGAAATGTGAGAAAAATATTTTATTTCAATCTAAATCTTTCACTCATCAATTATCAGGATATAAAACAGTTTAGATCCTAACACTTGTTACAGAGTCACATTCCTTGTATCATTCCTTTACAATCCAGACAGAGGTTGTTGCAATTAACAACTAACACATTTGTTTAACTGCAGTCATTTTGCACAATGCTCTATTTTATATAATAGTCAATATTATAAACAGAGCCATAGAGCAGCAATTCAAATTGCTGTATTGAAGTCCTAAATATATTTATATTATTATAATTATTGTCAATCTGTTGACAAATAAAATAATTTACCTGTGTCTAAAAATCATTTTCAGTTCCAAAAATTTCGTTGAATCAAATGACTTCTCATTAGGAAACTTTTCACACAATAAATACTAAACATGGTAACTTGGTAGAAGACCCTTGTATTCTAATTGAGTAGGACCTATTTTGCTAATCTATCAGTAATACCTAGCGAAAGATTATCTCTTAATCCTACATACCAAAGACTTATCCTAATAGCCCTTTAAAGGGATACTATTTTGAAATGACTTAGTGGTCTCAAATCGCATCCTGCTACATAATTTTCAACTTGGAATAATTGAAAAATAAGTTTTCTGGGTCTTTACTGTCCAAACATCAAACATTTTCAACTCAAAACTTATTTTCATGTCTATTACATATATTGCATTCAACATCCCTTTTCTTCCTTGTAACTTTCAACATGAAATGGGAGGTTTGGGCCACAATTCCTGCCAGGAAAATACACTGGTGAATCGATGCATTACAATATGACATGCTACTATATGCATACTCCTACTGAGGTACATGACAATATTTTTCTCATTTCAAGTTGGCGAAGGCAATCACAAATTTTCAAAACTGACTTTGGAAATTATATGATGGTGGACCTTTATTGCTTTAAAATACACTATCGGTTTTAAAGATGAAGTGTTACTTTTTTCCACTATCCCATTCCCATGCCATATCGACTTTGAACATTTTTAAGAGTGAAAATACACAGTAGCAATAGTAGCATATATAAGTGTTTCAAAAGGGTAAGTGTGGTGTTTACTAAACTATTGTAATGAAATAAAAAAGTTTTAGTTGGAAAGAAGTAAAAACAATATGTTTGTTATCAGGTGGTTTATAAAGGTGATATAGGGTATAAAGATTAAAGTATCAAGATATTATATAAATTACTTCATAGAAGATTTACAAGACAAGGAAAGATAATCACTATTTACTAAACACAATCTATACTCGAATATTACTCTTTATATCTCATAAATTATATCTCAACATTATGATACTTTAACACAGTCAGACCTAGCAATCTAACTACTTTTTATCATCAGCGTTTTTATAAGATTTGACTTCCAATAAACACATCATTTTTTTTTTCAAGAAAGAAAAAGTCTTCATATTTGACAAGGTTAAGATCGGGACTAAGAGAATCTTTTCTATTTGATTGAACTCTCTTGAGATCTCTTTTGTGTGTTTATGTAATGAAAATGTTACAGTGTTTTAATGTAATTATTCAGTTGACATTTTCAGACCAGTACATACATGGGGCAAATAAAAATAGTGTACTTCAAAGCTAAGATATATCTCTCAGGATCAACGGTTATCCTTGAAATATGGATGTGGCTGTTTTTCTGATACCAGAACGATATCTGAACAATAATCTATTTATAAATGTCAGTAGATACTAAGTCAGAGAATGTTATCACCAAAACAAACTATAGGAGTCTAGTTACTATTGATTTAAATAAGATAATTTCAAACAATCTGAATCAACCACACCCCTAGAAATCCTTTGATCCTTGTAAAATCTGATACACATGAATCAAACAAAATCAATATACAGATTTCTTTAATGAAGTAATAATCATTATAAAATAAACCTTTATCTATCATTCCTACATACATGTAAAATAATAAATGAAGATGAGCGACACAATGTATCAGAAAAGATTTGACCAGAACAACAGCATTTATAGTGCATTTAAATTTGGACCTGTGCATGAAATAAGATAATATATGTATGATTTGTATATACATCAAATTTATTTTTTGAAAATGACAAGAAGTCTACTAGGTAAAAGAAATATAGCTTGCCAGGCAAGGTAACATACGCCCACAGATAGCTTTGATTGTAAGTGTGAGTGATTGTTTGTTGCCCATTCACATTTAGTTGAAAGAAAGAACTGTGAATATAAACTGAATTAACACTTATTAACACATTGTCAAGACAGTTAGACACGATATGTCCGTGAAAAATTATCCGATCATCACAAAAATCAATAGGGATCATCTTTATAATGTCATTGACACACATAATCAAAATCAAAAGAATCTGTAAAGATTCTGTAAAGAATTGAAGCCTGTAGAGTGAGCAAGAGATGCACAATACAGCTAATAGAGTGAAACGTCAAGTCGGACAAGATATTCCTGTGAAAAATTATCCGATCATCACGCAAATCGATAGGGATCATCTTCATACTGACATTGACCCATAAAATCAAAATCAAAATAATCTGTAAAGAATTGAAGCCTGTAGAGTGAGCACGAGATGCACAATATAGCTAATAAAGTGAAACGTCAAGTTGGACACGATATTTCAGTGAAAAATTATCCGATCATCACGAAAATCAATAGGGATCATCTACATTATGACATTGACCCATAAAATCAAAATCAAAAGAATCGGTAAAGAATTGAAGCCTGTAGAGTATATAAACTGAATTAACACTTATTAACACATTGTCAAGACAGTTAGACACGATATGTCCGTGAAAAATTATCCGATCATCACAAAAATCAATAGGGATCATCTTTATAATGTCATTGACACACATAATCAAAATCAAAAGAATCTGTAAAGATTCTGTAAAGAATTGAAGCCTGTAGAGTGAGCAAGAGATGCACAATATAGCTAATAGAGTGAAACGTCAAGTCGGACAAGATATTCCTGTGAAAAATTATCCGATCATCACGCAAATCGATAGGGATCATCTTCATACTGACATTGACCCATAAAATCAAAATCAAAATAATCTGTAAAGAATTGAAGCCTGTAGAGTGAGCACGAGATGCACAATATAGCTAATAAAGTGAAACGTCAAGTTGGACACGATATTTCAGTGAAAAATTATCCGATCATCACGAAAATCAATAGGGATCATCTACATTATGACATTGACCCATAAAATCAAAATCAAAAGAATCGGTAAAGAATTGACGCCTGTAGAGTGAGCACGAGATGCTCAATATAGCTAATAGAGTGAAACGTCAAGTCGGACACGATATTTCCGTGAAAAATTATCCGATCATCCCAAAAATCAATAGGGATCATCTTCATAATGACATTGACCCATAAAATCAAAATCAAAAGAATCTGTAAAGAATTGAAGCCTGTAGAGTGAGCACGAGATGCACAGTATAGCTAATACAGTGAAGCGTCAAGTCGGACACGATATTTCCGTGAAAAATTATCCGATCATCACGAAAATCAATAGGGATCATCTTCATAATGACATTGACCCACAATATCAAAATCAAAAGAATCTATAAAGAATTGTAGCCTGTGGAGTGAGCACGAGATGCACAGTATAGCTAATACAGTGAAGCGTCAAGTCGGACACGATATTTCCGTGAAAAATTATCCAATCATCACGAAAATCAATAGGGATCATCTTCATAATGACATTGACCCATAAAATCAAAATCAAAAGAATCTGTAAAGAATTGAAGCCTGTAGAGTGAGCACGAGTTGCACAGTATAGCCAATACAGTGAAGCGTCAAGTCGGACACGATATTTCCGTGAAAAATTATCCGATCATCACGAAAATCAATAGGGATCATCTTCATAATGACATTGACCAACAATATCAAAATCAAAAGAATCTATAAAGAATTGTAGCCTGTAGAGTGAGCACGAACTAAATGTGAACGGACCGACGGACCGACGGACCGACAGGGTGATTACAATATACGCCCATCTTTCGAGTGGGTGTATAAAAAGGATTTTTAATGAAAGTTATTCATTCTATTTCATAGGATTAATGCAGCTTTCAATAACATAACACAAAATTAACTCAATGCTGCATAACTCAATGCAACAAAGGTGTAGCTAAGAATAATACAACAGCCAATGAAATAAGATTATTTAATGTTTATGTTTTGATGGTTGATAAGAAACAAACCCCAGGGCAAAACCTTTCAATAAACACATGAATGATAGAAAATGATGAATGGAATCTTGCTCCATTACAGAAAAGATGGTTCCAGAAAAATCTTTATGGTTGAAAATACATGTACCGGTAATCATTTTTTAAAAGGCAGTAAAATTTCTACAAACTACAATTAGCCACATTGAGTAAATTTGGTAAATATGTATTTACCGGTATAACTTATAAAAATTGGAACTGTGCAGGGTTTTAGCTTGATGTTGATCATTTATGGTAAGAAGAAGCACAAATTTATGTCATATTGTAATTTTGACTGATTAATTGCACACTATCATAACCATGAAAGACATAAAATTGTATCAGAAAAAATAAAACAAAATCAAATCTTACCCTTGAACAAAAAGTTGATCATTGGTTACATCTTTATCTACAGATAGGGAAGCAAATGTGACAGGTTTATACGAAGCTACAGATGTTCCAGACAGTTTCCGGATATGATTGGAAGCAAGAGGAGTCAAGAAAGAATGTATTTTAGGCGGTTGATAGAAGGCCTGTTGTTTCCGAACCCAATCCAATGTTAGTTGACTTGTGTCAGAGTTTTCCACTAAGTCCACACAGTCCAAAAGAGGAGTATAGGTCATTTTGGCAAGATTATCAATTTTGGTTACTAAGTTTCAGATGTTATATTTTATAACAACTTTCTAGCACTAAAACATAGTTTGAAGCTTTAATCATATTATAAAGTTAATGATCCTTAAAGTACTGTAACACATTTTGTTGTTCTGAAATTTACATTCATGTCCATTTTGTAGTATTAGAAGATCTACTCTTTCATACAATAGAGATACTAAGTTTCAGTTATACATGTTTAACATATATATAATTTTGATTTTAAAGAGTAAAAGGCACATTTGTCTTTCTTGATTATCTATGTGAATAAAAATCTCAATGATTTTGCTGCCCAATATTCAATTTTTCTTAAAAACTGTACCCAAAAGTTGCTGCATATACTGAGGTAAATGTTTATCCACCATGGTGTGAAAATTGCACGAAAAATCCTGAGAGATGATTAACAACCAATGTAAACCTGAATAATCTGACGGATTCTTCAACAGATGACAACAATGGAGTTAAAATATCAAAATTGATTTATAGTAGGCTTTTACCGAACAATTGGATATGATTTAAATTATTGAAACATTACACATAACACTAGAATTGAAATTATTCCGTAGCAAATGTGTTAAAATTTGAGTTCCATTGTTTCAATCACTAACAAGCTTCCATATAAATTCATCAGTTTCACAATGTTATTTACCGGTATCTCATGTATAATCATTCTATTTAATGACGGTTCCATGTATGTTTCTGTTAAGAGGTAATGATTCCAGTTATACTATTTATGTTCCAAGTACAAACTGTTCCTTAACGACATCAACTTTCCATCATGGCTTCCTTGATAATAATCATTGAAACATTACTAACATTTCATAACGCTACTCTGATGGTGAACAATTCCACAACTAATCATACCTGTCACTGAATAATTAATCAGACTCATCATACCTGTAGGATAATAATTAATACCTGACAGTTATCTTCATCCTCTATATAATCTGATTAGGTTAAATCTCATCAAACAATGTCCTACATCTTACACTGTTTATTAACTCAATAATCTGACAAAGTTCCTTATACTAGAATATATTACAAAATAGTTCAAGATGATCCTCCAGCAATAACTTTTGTTATTTTGACAGTCTGTGTCTCAGATCCATAAAATACCTTTAATAACATTTCGCTTACATTATAAAATAGCCTGTTGTCACTAGTCACATTCTATAGACAGATGAAGAGAAATAAGATTCCAGATATATATTACATCACACTTATTGTTTTACAAGGATAATTCAATTTTCACAAACACATAAAGTATATGTCACAGCATCCATGCAAAACTTTTATCCATATCTAGAAGTTACGTCTATGAGAAACCCTAATTTCTAGCCCTAAATGAGCTGCGTACACATTCAATGTAATGAATGATCCTTAGTCAAGTAAAGAAATAACATCTCTCTTCTCCACGCGTAAAACAATTATAATGTTGACAAGTCTGGCATCAAATAGATTCATTGATTATCTGGGTGGTTCAATAATATTAATTATTCACTGGTCATTTTGATATCAGCAATGCTTCTTTGTACTGACGTCACTTTACGTCACAAACTGACGGTAAGTAATCACTTTTATCACTTTATAAATATTATGACTTTATGTATGTATACTTCTCTACAAAGTTTCTCTATGACATGTTTGAAAGTGGGCGTGAAAAATTATCGACAATTATTATATGACCATTATTCTTCTGAGAAAAACTTTGCCGTTAATTGGACTAAACTGAACAAAATCCATTCAGATAAGATATAATTCTTCTTTCAAAAGATAATTTTAGAACGTTTCTAAACTTGCACTTTCTCAATCAATAGATAAAAAAAAAAAAGATCTTTTAAGGATATTTTTTTTTAGCACCCTTTTCCAAAAGTTGCACCAAATAAACTAAATTATACTTGATTGAAATGGAAATGTACTGGATAATCCTATAATAATATAGTATATTAATAAACTAGTGTATAAAATCCAGGTAGTTATTGTCTAGATATAATAAACATCATTTAGTCGCGGTAAAATACAGGTAGTAAAACATGACAGGTATTGTAGAGATTTGATCAGGTGTAACGTCAGACTGCTGGCAGAATAGACAAGATAATTCAACCAATCAAACCATACCTTATTCATCATCTCTAAGCTACCTTGTGTCAATATTTGTTAGAGATATTGATAAGACAGACTTTTTCTATTTTCTACTTCCACTAAATACTTTCTTTGTCTCTATCAGTAAAGAATGTCATTGCCATGTCCACAAACCATTCTTACACTATTTATATTTCTTTAAATATCAGAAATTGATTCAAGCTTCTTATAGCAGAACCGAATCTTTGAAATCGTGTAATTGTAAGTCAGTATGAACTTGCTTTCATGTTTTCATGAATAAATCATAGATTTTATTTCGGTGTGTATGAATTTAAAATTATGCTTTGCTAGAGAAATCAGAAAGGTATCACTGATCCAAAAAGCACTGCTAATATTACAAAAAGTTACTGAGCCGATGTGCATGCATGCTTTTCAATAATGATGATGATGATGATGATGGTCATTTGTACTGTTTCCTCAGCAACTCATTTGCGCAAATATTATGTTGACCAAAACAGAGCCAGATAGGTAATATTGAGAGCCTTGTAAACTCAATGACATCTTAAAGCTACTGTAATTCGTGGGGTCTACAAGAATGTAAGAAATCTAGACCTATGAACTGTATTAACTCTTCATCTCAGATAATTCATTAATAATCTAACTGAACAATTTAAATAGACAATTAATAAAATATTCATACAATATACCGTTAAGGTGATTGAACTATTATCCAGGTTTCTTATCTTTGAATCATTGCTTAAATACATGAAATTCTATATTTTAAAAATGCAGTATTTTTTCACCATTCCTTTAGTCTAGATAACACGCTTAAATCAAACCAATCTGAATACAATACTATTTTTTGAAAATTTCTTTACATATTTTAGGAAGGCAAATTATAAATGAGAATTTTACAATGCATGTGTCAAAAAATTTTTTTTTTATTGTATTAAATTAAATAAAAACAGAATCAGATCAAATAAAACTGTGGATTTATAAAGATTGAATTAATAAATATATTTTTATCATTATCTGGTCAATCAGCACATTGACCACTGTCCATCAGGTAGCAACATGAATTTCATATCACCATTATTAAAATGGTCATGTTTGTTTTAACACCAATATTGACAGTAGAAAGGTCAGTTTTAATACTCAGTACAAATCAAACATAGCCCCTTATGGTCAGCTTATGTCAATATATATTAAATTTAGGGGGCGTTGTTTTGGTTTCCAATCAATATTTAGTTCGGACAAAATCAAACTACTAAGTTCAAATTTTTAATTGGTCTCTTTGTTCTGCTAACAGCGATACTTTATATGAAGACTCTTTTTTCTGCAACTTTATTTTGATTTTCTAAACTGCTGTCAACAGTACTATATATTTCTTATAGTCTGGTATGTTAAAGACTATCCAAGCAGGCACTCAATTAACAGGATTTTCACATTACAATGAACTTGTGTGGCAGACAGGCATGATAAAAAATCAAAATAAGACCATCTGATTTTAAGATAAGCTTAAAGAACACATATTTTCAACAATATCTTGACAGTAACTGTCAGATAATCAGTATCATGGTATTTTTATTGAGAATTCATGGAATTAGCCAAGGTATTACTACCGGGTATTTTTTTAGGAATACCGCCCAACCCTATAAGTAAGTTATCTATTTAACAAGTTAGCCTGTCATCTCAATTCTCTTGAGTTCTGAAATCATTCCTATTGCAAGTTTGACAGATTATAACAATACAGTACATAAATTATTCACACACATTGTAATTCTGGGGACTTGGCATTGTTTTCATCATTCCTGACATTGCCAAGAATAATACTGTCAGCTATACCTACAAATTGTCAATAAAATAGCAATTGCTGTAAAAATCTTAAAATAAAAAGTTATGTTTGTGATTAAAAAAAAAACAGTATTCCAAGTGACAGTAGCTACAGTCTGATTGTTTTCATTTTGATTTAATTGGTGTTGTCAAGCCTTGTTAACTTACTATCAAAGTGTATTTTAGAGACAATTAGAATTCTGAATACCATTTTTTATCTGATTAATGATTTTTATAGCATGTCTATTATGTAATTTCCTACTTATAATTGATAAGCTTATATAATCAGATAATTTTTATTGATAAAGCATGTTTGTTTTCAGAATTTATCACATGACTTTGGAGCATCCTTTACTCCATATTGCATGATCAACCAAACTCTACAACACGCACATTACACGTTGGCATAGTAACGGATAAATATTTTCTCAGTGTTTTGGCTGTTGTCAATAATAGAAAAAGATGTTCTGTAAAAAAATTCTACACTTAGCTGAAAAATTGATTTTTGTAATTATCTGTATTTGTTCAGGCATATTGAAATTAGTTAAAAGCATGTTTCACACAACAGTCTTTCTACAAGTCTATGGGCGTCTCACACAAACTAATGAAAGGTTAGGCTTTTTTTTGTTAAATTTCATTATTTTCTTGATGATATAAATCAATGTTAACTGCAAATATAAATTTGTCTGAAAACCTACAGTATTCAATTATTGCAATGATAAAAGGACATTTTGAAGAGTTCAACATGACATCCAAATGAACAGTTTTTTCTCTTGAAAAGTGTATACAAGTAGTTGAGATATACTTTACCAATAACTAAACTAGTCACAAACTTTCTAATGAACAACATCATTGATCCTCAATTATAACAGAAGCACATCTCCTGTCTTTCTCAAAATTCAATTCAGTTATAAAAGTGATGGTGAATATGCTGACAAAATTATTGTATTACTTGATTGAAGGCTTAAATTTCAAGGGAGAGTTGAAAACATTAGTAAGGATAAGATTAGCTAGTAAAATCAAGATTCTGCGAAATTTTACTGGTCGAACGGATGGTAAATATATTCTTTTAAGTGTGTTAAAAGCATCTATGTTCAATGAAAAGGAATAATTCAATATGGCTTACTTACCTTGAAGTAAAAATTAATCTGTTTTTAAAAGGAACTGACTTTTCTATGATAGAAATATTTCCTTTTTGCAATAGATTCTGTGGTCGACTTCCTACCACTTCCAAATTGAGCATTTTAATGGCAGTACATTGAGAAAATATAATTACAACAATACAATCTACACAATGATAAGTTTATGTCACAAATTTCAGTTTATATACACCTTGATTTTCACATTACATTAGGCTTTTCTGACCACTAAAGATTCTCAAAAAAGATTTTCTCTCTTTAAAACAAGTTTTTAAATTATCTTATTTCATTAACTTTATGCCCTGAAGAAAGATGGAAACTATTGTCTTGTTTTTATCTACATTAAGTCTTTGGGTAGCATTAATACAAAATCACATTCAATCTAGAAAGTTTTTACTTTATGCACCAAATAAAATTTTTTACTTTGAAAATTTCATAAACACATCAGTTAGTAGACATTTCCTTAGTTGTTCATCTACTGCATAGCAAGAAATCCATGAAATAGCGTTCTAAAAAGAACAAACTGTAAGTTGTTTTTGCAGTTCATTGAAAGTAAAAGTTTGTCACAATTAGGAAGTTAAGGATTAAATCCAACATTTTTACAGCGCACATAATCTCATTTTGCTCTCTTGAACAAGTACTTCAACCACTAGAGGAGTAATAATTTAAAACTTTCATAATCTCTTATCATTATAATTTATATCACTTTTTTAAATTTCAAATTGTTTTTAAACAGATCAAAAGTTAAACAAACAATCTCAAAAGATCAAACATTTTTTTTAATCTTTTATCTTAAACTACGAAATTTCTTTTTAATATGAAATTTTCGGTCACTAAAATTACACATCTAGTGTTGAAAATTAATTCTATTTGTGGTCATTTCTATTTGCATACTTTGTGTAATAAACCTTGAAAGCTTTATTATATTTTTCTAAATTTTTACATTGTATATTAATTTACTTTTTTACTAAATCAGAATAATCTTTGTGTATAATTGTGAAATTTTGAGCATATATGAGCTACAAATTTAGCATATATGGTATGGTATTTCAAAGAAGAAGTGCAAGATACAGCTTGCTTTAATTAGTCAGCATGTAAATTTCACATTGATTAAGGAGTGAATTGAAATCATTTCCAAACATCACATTTTGAATCGAGACTAGAAGAAATATATTACAAATATTTTATCTGTATTTAGAGATCAAATTTCAATTCTCAATAATCGGAAATTGTTTTCACTTATCAAGGCTTATCATAGTCTATTAAAATTCTTAATACTTTAGTTTCAAATTCAAGCGTATCTACATAACAACGTATACTTGTCAATATTGTCATGATAAAGTTGAAGGTTAATTTAATATGGAGGGTTTATCAATTATATTAAAATCACTACTGTATTAGTCTTGTATATCAGAATCAATATTGACTTTTCAAATCCATTCAAATTCTTAATCCTGGTATGAATTAGAAAACATTAATTTTAAACTAATAACAAAGTCAGACTTGAACATGATAAATATTTGTTGTGTAGTTTATATCTTCTCTTATCATTCACAGCGTTTAAATTTGAAATCCTTCATTCAGGATATACCAATTCAAACTAAAACATTCAAGCGACGCAAATATTGGTCAAAAGGTTAGAACATTTCCCATATTAGTGCAAGGTGTAAAATTTCAGAATTGTAACACAACAATAGTGTCAAAACTTCCTATAGCACTGTGGCTGTAAACAATTATTATCATAACTTATTAAACATAAAATTATTTTTATTAGGTACTGTCAAGTACACATTTGTCAAACAAAGGTGAACAATTTGATATAGAAATCTCACTGACACATGAAAACACAAAAATTGTCACACACATGTAAGCTTATACAAGATAGGATTCTGGCATCAACTCTTTTCACAGGAATTAAACAAATAAATGTTCTTTAAGAAACGTTTTTTTTGGATATAGACTTCTATTAATATTTAAACACAACGTTTCATTACACATACAGGTAATGTTTTCAAGTGATAATCAATGTTCATTGAAAGCCAATATTTTCAATTTTTAACCTTGTAAAACGACAAACTCAAAATCATAGAATGTCTAATAATAATGGTAGAAAAAGAAAAGTAAGATATTCATAATAAGAAATAGAGATATAAGCTGACAGTAATAAACTAATACTGAATATTGTGATTTAATTATTTGGGATTAAAATAATAATAATAATACACAGTGAGGTCAGTGTTTGTTTAACAGATAATACTATTGTTTGAAATATATATATTAAACAAAGCAACACAGTCTTATTTTAAAGGGACACTTTCATCAAACTTAAGTCTTCGAAACATGAATCATTTAGCTAAACTATTCAGTAAATTAATATAGAAATAGAAAGTGAAATTTTTAGTTTGTGGTTTGTGGTATAAGTTTATTTGAAAGGATTGTGTGATTTGAAGATTATTTCATATATAAGACCAAAAACAAAACATCTCTTGAAAATGCACAGTAACAAGTAACTGTGGTAAAACTTCCATACTTTCATCAAGCATTCCTGAAAGCATTTCTCTTTACACTAACTTCTTTGAATCAATGAAAAATAACAATGTAGGTCCATCAAGAAAGTCTTTGATATACCGTAGATCAGAACCATTGACTTACCAGGTAACGGACATCATTTGCATTCCATGTGCTAACCAATTGTGCTTTACACATTTATAACATTGCTAACTAACTGTGAATTACATACAGGTACATACATTGCTACAAATGCATATTGAATTAAATTTCAAGAGAAATACAATACCAGCTATAGTATTCTGATATTACTATAATTCCTAGGTTCAGTTGTTAACCCACAGTCCATTGTTAGTTTTAGTGTGAAATTTTAATTTATTACACAGATAGAATGATCTCTATTGTCAATGATTTTACACCTCACTGCATATCTGAGATAAGATATCCCAAGATTAACTGGCAAATTCAAACTTTTCTTGTCCTGAACAAATGCTGCATTGTTAATTCTATGAAACAATGACTGCATTATTTGCATTATTATTCTTTGAGAGAACCAGGTATGATACCATTTTTAAAAAATACACACCACACCACTTAAGGGGGGATAACTGCACTAATGTAATAGATCTGCTTTTTTTTTTTTTTTAACTCCAAAGACTATACTTTTTCATAATTTGGAAGTGCAAAGATTACTTTGTGATAGTGATAAATCTATCTGACACTGTCATCAGATCTAGTGATTCTAAAAATTGTTCTTAATTATACAAAGAGTTAAAGACTAAATTCTAATGATATAATCTACTTACACTGACTTGATTTCCTCTAGAGGGATATTACTTCGAGAATAATGACTTCCACTTGTCATGGTTTTACACCGGATCACAAAAATACCCGTCAATAATAACAGTAGCCATAACTGGTTTTAAAAACAAAATACTTCACAATTTACTTCAATTACATTTCAAAACTGAAATACAATAAATACATTTTTTAAAATAGAAAAGGAAAACATTTTGAAGGAGCAAAATGCAAAGGTAATGAAAGAAATAAGCAACTTTTTTCTGAAATCTAGAGCCTTGTCAATTCAATGATTTCAAAGAAAGCGTAACCGCCCAACAGAGGTAGACCCTTGCGCCGATTTATTTTGTAAAAAGTGACTGGCTAGCAGATGAAACCGACTGACTAGCCATTTGTTTTCGGTTAGTCGGTTTTGAACTGGCTGAATTGGCTAGCAAAAAAAATCGGCGGTTTTCGGCGGCTAAAACGGATTTCCTTCATTAAACATTTGAGTTATAATGAAGGAACATACATTAGGCATACACTGCATTAGGCATACACTGCATTAGGCATACACTGCAGGCATCATAAACAACTGGTGTTTGCTATCAAGTTATTTATGTCTGAATAATCAACTCACAATTCAAAATTTTAATCAAACTGCAATAGTTTTAAATTATCATGGATGAAAGTTACCAAGTTCAGCATGGTAGGTCTAAGTGAAGATCGTCTTGAATTCTTTTACAAAGTGGCAGAAATCGGCTGACTTAAATCGGCGGCGCTTTGTTTTCACAACTGGCAGATTATGGCTGTAAAGAAATCGGCGGCGGCGGCGGCTAATGGCGGCGGCGCAAGGGTCTAAACAGAGGCAGATTAACCTCTAGGCAAAGATAGCAGCTGCCTGTGGCCCATAAAAAATTCAGCCAGTGGAAATTGGACTAATGAAAAATATTGTCACAGTAAACATATAAATCAATCAGTAACTAAACATTATTCAATGAGAAAGAATTCAAGAAAGGTTTGAGGTGCAAGCAAATCAACTTTCATTTTCAAGATTTTCTTGGGATACAAGCTCTGTCCAGGAGAATGTTGTACACAAATGCCTTAGATGCAAGGAAATTTACTCTAATTTTCAAAATTTGCATGAGATATATTACCCCCAAACCGTTGTCAAGAGGTGGGTGCTGTCAACAAGAATATAGGAATAGGCTGCAGATATAAGAAAGTTTGTCTTCCGAATACAATGTCTCCAAGAGGTGGGAGTTGTCAAAGACAAATATGTTTTGTAAAGACCTTGGATGCAAGGAAATCAACCAAAATTGTCTTGGGAGAGAATATCTGAAACCTTTCACAAGAGGAAAGCGCCAATTGCGCTGTTGTCCAGAAACAACAATTGCCTGTTCGCAATTTAGCAGTAGGTGCTAAAGGTTGGTTCATAATTAAAGATCTCAGGCAAATATACAAACATCCACTGATAAATAATAGTTATGGTACCGGTATGTGGATTTGTGGATAAAGCAATTTAAAAAAGAATGTGGCTGCCTTTAGTGGATAGCAGATAAGTTGTACAATGGACATTCATTGAAATGACAATAATGACACATTACAATTATAATTAGTTCGATTGTCGGGAATGGGACTTGTTATAGAGGGCCTAGGCTAGTCTTGCTTGTCTTATTTTTTTCTGTCAAATTTTGAGAAACTTTAGAGTAGGACTTTATCTTCAAAATTACGGACCGCTAAGAAATCACTTAACGCCACAGCTTATCTGGTAAGAACCGTGTTGATTTTCACACATCTTCCTAATAAATTAAGCAATTGTAGTGTTAATTACCAATATAATTGCCATATTTGATTAATCTTTCAATACGATCAATGGAAACCAACATAAACAACATGGACGACTATTTACATCCCACAATGCAACATTTACTCATTCTGCGCATGATCAATGACCATCGCTTATGAAATTGACAAAAAATAAATTCACTTGGTTACCAAATGATAATGATATTTTTTTAAATAAAAGACTTGAATTTTCATTTATGATTATTCTGGTATGAGAAAGAAGACACTCTCTTTCAATATCGTTTATGAAGATTTATGCTGACTCTACCAGCGCACCTGTCTGATCGTTGCACGTGCGTTAAAGGACAGTGTGTAAAATAGCCTATCTGACCCAGTTCTAAACCAATCAAATCACCGAATTATTGCACCAATGTTATTTAGTCTTGAATACCGAGTCTCATAGATTTCCTTTTTAATCCTTAATTTATAATACGTCTGGATAATCGTATCAGTAATTCGGCATTAGATTATTTTATTTCCGGGTTATTAAGTTGACCTTTAATATTATTTTCAACATGGATAAGGTTCGCGCCACCTAAAAATAATTTTTTAACCTCAACCTAAAGTAATGAAGCGGGTTTTCAGTGGGGAAAACTTTTGCTGGTCTTTTCTCGTTTGGACCTGCAGAATATGGGGCATTCTAACTGCACTAGGTAAGGAAAACACAATGTAAACAAATAGACCCAATGGATCACGCCATTTCTTCTCCTTGGGCATGTTTACCTTCAGTTTGGCAAGTGTCCAAATGGCGGCTTGTTTGATCTTCGAAGCGTAGAGATACAAATCAATAACTGATCACAGTTTATTTTCCATGATAAAAGCAATATTTTAAAATTATTATTATTCAAGAGGAAAGGAAAACAAATAAGGGCCTAATCTTGAACTAAAACTAGGACTAGAGTAGGCACAGTGTAGTCCTACTTACTCTGGAAACCTTCACTATTCATAATTTTCATCAGGTCTGAATTGAATTTTTTCTCATGTTATAAATATTCAAAGTATGGTTGTCAACTGCATGTCATGTGTATAAAATAGTGTAGATTGGAAATCTGAAACTTGGCTGCCAAAATGGAGATAGTTTGGACAATAATCACAACTTAATAGCTTACATGAATGACAAAGTAGGCTAATAATTATAATAATAAGGTCTAAATGACATTTACATTCTAATCCCAAGCTGTTTAATATTTATTTTAAGGGTTTTTAAAGAATATCGAGTGACTTTGAAACACACTTACATTAATATTTTCATCAACAAGGACAGCACAAAGTTATATTGATCTTGAGACACTAAATTTCATCAGGACAGAAACTATAATAATCTGTTTTATTTCTTTCATTTCAGGTTTGTGGGGTAGTGGATCAGAAGCTGTACATTTTAAACATAATTTAGGAATTTATTTGTTGTAAGTTTTTCATTATCTTATTTATTTCTTTAAAATTAGGCTTATACCTTAAGTCCTTCAATAATGACTTTTGATGAATTTGATGATACAATCTAAAGACATTATTCAAATTGTATATATATGTATTCAATTTGTTTATTTCTGTTATTTGATGTGACATGGTATTTATTTCAGAATTATTGCCATTATTGTTAGTGTTTTAGAGTTATTGTTTATTGGGGAATATTGTACAGAATTTGTTGCGTAAGTATTGTATACATGTATTAGAAATATCCTTAAAAATTGCTAGCATACCTTAATAGCATTGAGAATCCATTGCTATTTTTTCAAGTACAGAAAAAAATAGACTTATCTGCTTACCAGTAGCCAATATGATTGCTGTGTTTGAGAGAATGGTTGTGATAAAATTATTTTTTTTATATTTCTTATATTAGGTTTCCTATTTTGATTTCAGTGAAGACTCTGTTTGTATGAAGTTCTATGAAAAGTTAAGCTTGTTAGATGATTGGAAAAAAGGAATATTTTATTGTTTGTTTGCTGTTCCGTGTTTTTTAGATCCTGTAAATGTCATATTAGGAGTTATATCGGGTAAAATAGTCTTTTATTTTTTATAAACTGCAATGGTATTGCTGTTTTTCTCTGCTATGTTTTGAAAAGTTAAAGAGACTATGACTGCTTCAAGGCTTTATGTCTCAGTCAGTTGGTCGCTGAATGTCCATTTAGCAGGCAAAAAAGTGATAAATTCCTCTCTGGCATGACAAATGTTTGATACCTGTTTAACTGATCTCTCACATTCCATTTGTTATTATTTTGCAGGAGTAATGCTAGCTATAGGTGGAATTTTATATATGTTTAAAACATTTAAAACACGACGAGAAGAAAAACTTAAGGATGGTGAAGACAAGACAACTTATGACAGGTAAAAGTTTTAAAAATTTTTTAGTTCTTGTGAACATTTATTCACGATTAATTCAACATTTATTAATGTTATAGATCTGGGGTTTGTTTCTCAAAAAAATCTTAAGTTCAGCCTATTACTATGAATAATTGCACACTTACGACAATTTTTAATCTTAAGACTTTTTGAGAAACAGGCCCCTGCTACTCTTTAATAAAATGTTATTTACAGCTACAAAGGAAAATGCAATAAATAATGACATAAAACCAGTGTATATGTTAGGATGTGTCTTACACCAAGCCTGTGGTATGTTAAAATGATGCTGATTTTATTTAATAGATTTGAAGAAATCCATGATGATATTGAAGACAGTATTGTCAACCCAACAGCCACATTAAATCTTCCTGGTATAACAGAGATGCCTGAAGATACCTACGAAATGTAAGATTATCTCCCTTCACCAAAACAACAACCAGTCCCATTATAAGCTTTTTTGCTGGAGCTTAGCAAGGTTGTGAAGGAACATCCAGCAAGCTGCTGTCTCAGCTTTTACATAATGGCTTTTACATTTAACTCTTCATCTCATTGAAGTGGCAAGAGTTGCATAGAAAATTTGCTTAACTTTCCATGGTGGCTTTATCTGTCTAAGTTTTATATTGTTGAACATAAAATACATCTGATATTACAAACCCTAGAAATACATCTGACATTTTTCACAATAGCTATATTAAAACTGTTTTAAAAAGCTTAATATTATGAAATGAAAATGGCTTCATTATGCTATGAAAATGGCCTATTTCACGGTTAGTTGGTGGCATCTCTGTCAAAGGTAATCTTTAGAATCTCTTAAAAATTCTGTTATGAGGAATCTCTTGATATTTGATTTGATATTTGTTGATATTGATCAACTTGAAAAAGATTTTTATATTAAAAAAACAAGCTTTTGAGATCATATCTTGATTGGTATAAACCATCACAAAATACTCACTTTTGAACAAACACTGGAGTTTATAAATATAAATATTTTTAAAAATGTCAAAGTCAATAACAGTAAGCTTAGTACAAATGGATGTTTCAAAAGTTTTACTTTAAAAATATAACCTTAGAATTTTTCAGTTTAGTGTCAAACATTCAGACTAGGATTGAGACTATATTTAAATCTTCCAATGATGCTTATCTGTAGCTTACCAAATTCTTGATGAAAGTTAATATTGCCATTATTATCATTCATAAGTGATATATTAATATATATTATATAATTATATTGTCTCACATAACTAGTCCTAATATTCAAACTGCCCAATAATAATTGGTGTTTATGTAAAGACAAGCCTTGATTTATATTTAACAGCCAGTTTCCTTTAGGAATCTTATCTTATTTATTAAAAATTAGAACTGGGCTGACTAGGTATATAGAACTTGGCTTGCATTACAATGAATTTAAAAGAAATATTACCATGCCAAATAGTGTATCTATCTTTATTTAAAATCTAATACAGCATTCTATTTTACAGTGCCTTACATATATATTTTTTTTTAATTAAATCAAATAGTCTTTGTGCCTTGATTAACTTTGAAACAAATATACTATGTGCCTTAAGACTTGAACCTTAGTCATGTTTTACCTATTGCCAAATACCTTTTGATATTTTTTATGTTAATCTAAATCTTAAAAAGATTTTCTTTAAATTATTGAAATCATGAAAACTATTTATAACAAAATTGTGTGAAGTGTGCCCACGACTGCTTGCATTTATTAAATTGCAGCATATTTTTACTTTGTTTGCTTCTGAAAGTGCTTTGGTTGTGTTTTTATAAATTATATTTATTTATTGTATTCTATTTATTATCAATTATATAGACATATCATTCATATCTTTATTTTTATTTTATTATATTAAAGTATATTAGTCAAAGTGAAAACCTACCAAGTAGGACTTTGTTAAGCATTGAAACTAAATTAAAGTTTATTTCTTAAAAGATATCAGATCTGTATCTAATGAAGTCTGTACTTGATTAAAAAACATTTGATTTTTTGATAAAAAAAATTGCCTATAGAAAGAGGTATGGAGTTCTTGAATAATGATCAAGTATAATTAGATAATCCTGAATATGTTCATGTATTATTAGGAGCAAATTAAACCTTTTTTCGTCTTACTGCATCTTTTGGTTCAACATTTTAGTGACTAAAGAATCCAGTTATTATTGATATATTTTCATTCATTCCATATTTACATATCTAAAGCAGTGTATTTAAATCAACATAGACAAAATCCTGCCTTATTATAAGTAAAACGGTTATTCCAGGATGCATGCCAGTTAAAAAACTGTACAAATTATTAAGTGTGGAGTGGAGCCCATGAGGTTCTTTTATTGATATTATTACTACTTATTTATTGAATTATTACGGTTTTGCTTATTTGAATTTTCAGATGGACAATTTCTGTCTAGTTTGCCAAACAATTATGAATCAAAGTTTAGTTTTATTGTCTATGTATTATGAATATTTGTTGAGAAAGTGCCTGATTATAACTGTAACCCTATTCTGCTGTTTTTACTGTTTATTATTGTTAAAAATCTCAAAAACCTATCAAATATATTATATTTTTGTGGAATAAATCTTTAAGAATTTTTTGTATATTTTTAACATGTCGGAGACGCCGATTATAGTCAAAACTCTACTCCAGCATCAGAATTGCACTGATGAGACACCGATGGTCTAAACAGAACTGTATGCAGTTACATGTTCTCCTTGACTCATTCCATTTTAAGCACCATATTTGGAATGTATCATTGTCACTAGCATGTAGACCTATGTTTAGTTTACTAGTGATACGATCATACCACGTAATATGGGATCATTATATGCAAACCTGAACCCAAGCATAAGCGGTGCTAGGATGAGGCCCAATAAACTGATAAAGTTGTGCGCTCTTTTGCATTCAAGATTTCAAGTCTGATCTGACATTTTATTGCGATACGACGTTCTAGTGCTTTAAATATCATTCAAACCTCTACCCAGGTTCCTTTGGCGATGGTATACGATCTTGGAGATCTTATTGTTGCTGCCACAACATGATATGTCAATTATGACTAATAGACACTCAACGTTGAAGTGACAATTTGAAATTTGAAAGATATTTATATTAGTTATCCACTTAAAATTTTCTGGCGCTCCCTTCCTTGTTAAATCAAATTTAAAGTTTCCAAATGGGAAAATTTTCTTGATTATGGCTAAATTGAAGGGTGACATTTTCCCATAATAATATGTTTTAAGGAATGTGATAGGTTCAATAAAAAAAATGTGGGAGCAAAATAAAATCTGTGAGATTTTTAACAGTTGTTAAAGGAACATGACCTAACAGTTCAAATTAAATGACTAATCCCCTTTAACATGATTTCCCATTATCACCTGATATATATTTATAGCTTATCGTAAAGTATTGCATCAACCTTGTCAACATTAAACAAAACTAGTTTAATCCACATCTAGACTTGAATGGCGAGTTTTATCAGACTAAGGTCCTTGACTTATTGCGTTTCGATACATTAAGACTTTCTATAGAAAATGTGCAAGCGATCATGACACAACAATACTTTGTCAATGAAAGCTTTACTATAGGATCCAGGATCGAGATTAGATTTGATTTTATTGACACTACTTCAAAAATAGTTATCTGCTTGTGCGATTAAGTTATAGAATTTGTTATGTTCTAGTTGCCCTGATACTGAAATCACACAAAAATATAGCATGTCCTGCGAAAGAAAAATAAAACATGTCCTTATGATAAAAAAAAAAATATTTCACACCTGTATAGGGTCGCATATGATTATTTTCCTTTGATATTTTCATTGATTAGTGATAAACCAAACAAATTGTATTTCCAAAGTTTTATCTAAATAGGCTATATATTGAAATCTCTGGGACTGTCGGTTAAGTGTTGATTAAGATTTTCGGGAAACTTTATAATATTATGCTAATAGTGTTTCTCAAACGGGGTCCATGTGCATCAAATTTGAAATGTTAACGGGTGAAATTTAGAAATGGGTAATTTGGGGTGAATTACAAACAGATAGGGAAATTTTGTGAATAGGAGAAATTATAGTTTTCATCTCCAGATATAGGTTTTTAATCAATTGAGCATAGACTGTTCATCGTGTCAGTAAGAATACTGTCAAGAATGGCTTCATGTAGGACATTCGAAATACCTATAAAGGAGAATCCCGTAGCTCTCCTAAAAGTTACTACAAGAACAGCAGTACGATGCCGTCTTCCTCCAAGAATCCAAGCTCGGTTTGAAGAATAAAGACCCTATCATCGATGGTTATACCCTCATCAGACAAGACAGACCTAATGCTCTCACTGGCCACGGTGGAGGTCTTGTTATCTACGTCAGAAATGGTATATCTCATAACGAAGTCTATCTGAAAACCAAAGCTCCTCTAGAGGCACAGGCGGTATCCTTTACCAACAAGTCAAAGGTTTTTTCTATCATTAATATTTATCGTCCTGAGGTCATAGGCACTCACCAGCAATCCAGCGAATACCAGCATGTTTACGACCAGTTACCCGGTACCGACAATATTGTGCTAGGTGATTTTAATGCCAAACACGTATTGTGGGGATCGCCGTCAACTGACTATAATGGAAAACAAGTTGCTGACTTCATCGATGCCAATGACCTTGTATGCTTAAATGATGGTAGCATAACTTATGTTGGTGCCCAGGCTGCACTTGGTTCCCATCTCGATCTAACTCTTGCAAGCACTAGCTTAGCTAAGAGATGCAGTTGGGAGGTAACCAGTGAGAATTTGGGTAGTGACCATGTTCTGATTGAGACTACACTAGCATGTGATGTTGTTAGAGAAGAGGTGATCTGTAAAGGCAAATGGAGACTGGGGAAGGCTAACTGGGATTTCTTTAGACGTCACTTCACACGTTCCAATCTAGATCTGGCAAGGGACGTGGACGTCGACAGTTTTTCTGGGAAGCTAACTGAAGTCATTACTGAAGCTGCTACGGGCTCCATTCCCCGGACTAAGGATGGCATTGCACGCACGTCTCCGAAGTCCTGGTGGTCCGATGAACTGCAGGCTGCCGTAGACGCACGCAAGGCGGCTCTACGTCGGTTCCAAAGGAAATCGAACGCAACCACCAAGGCAGATTATTTAGCGGTCAAGGCTACTACCGGTGCTTTGTTGCAAGAATCACAAACAAAGCACTGGCAGCAGTTCTGTAACTCATTAAATGATAAGACCAACTTACGATCTGTCTGGGGCAAAATTAGCTCTATGCTTAGTAAAAAGACTATAACTTCCATTCCAATCTTATTTTACAGGGATTCCAGTGAATGCAGCAATGAAGGAAAAGCCAATTTGTTAGCCAAGTGTTATGCTGACGGCAGTTCTGACAACAACCATACCACCGAATTTCTGAAGAACAAGAAGGCCTTCTACACCAATCACACTCCAATTCACCACTCAGCAATAGAAGACGAAATGGATATCAACGCTCCGTTCACCCTCGACGAGCTGAAGAAAGCACTCTACAGCAAGAAGGACAGCGCCAGTGGCGAAGATAACATCAAGTACAGCATGTTAAAGGAGTTACCAATGGAAGCCTCTACAGTTCTACTAGAATTATTCAACACATCATGGTATACTGGTACAATTCCCGAAAGTTGGAAAACAGCAATGGTCATCCCACTACCAAAACCGCAAAAGGACAGAAACCAATGCAACTCATACAGGCCTATTTCTCTGACCTCGACTCTATGTAAAACATTTGAGACGATGGTCAATAATAGACTTAGATACCACTGTGAAGTAAATGGTCTCATCGATCCTAACCAAAGCGGCTACAGACAGAAGCGTTCAACAATTGATCAGATCGTTCGACTACAACATGACATTGCTGCCCATCTCGGAAGGAAGAACTACTTCAGTGCGGTATTTCTGGATTTATCCAAAGCCTTTGACTTAGTATGGGTCGATGGTTTACTTTTTAAACTTAATAAACTTGGCATTAGGGGTCGCATGTTCCGTTGGATCCAAGACTTCTTAAAGGATCGTCAGATACAAGTGAACGTCGCTAATTCTATCAGTGAGAAGCACTCAATGGAGAATGGCACCCCTCAAGGCTCTGTTATTAGCCCTACCCTCTTCAGCATCATGATTAACGATTTAGTCCAGGACTACGTGCAGTATAAGGGCCACTCGGTTAGCACGGCCTTATATGCTGACGATAGTTCTATATGGACAGGTCACAATAACCTCAACACTGTGAAATCTCGTATGCAAACAGCTCTCAACCAGGTTACCAAATGGGCAAACGACTGGGGCTTCATTATTTCGGAAGCTAAAACAGTCGGGTTGTTTTGTAGCAGAAGGAAAGATCATGATGGGTTAGACCTTAGACTAAATGGTGTGAAAATCAGGCATGAGAAATCTGTAAAGTTTCTCGGGGTGCATTTTGATGATATGCTCAATTGGAATAAACACATTGAGTATATCTGTCATCGTTCATCAAAAATCTTAAATGTTATGCGTTATGTTTCAGGTACCACTTGGGGAGCAAACAGAGAAGCTTTAATGATGATGTACAGGTCACTGGTTCGTTCAATAATTGACTATGGTTGTATTGCTTATGGTACGGCCTGCGAATCCACACTGAAGAAATTGGACGTTATACAGATGAAAGCCATACGAATCGCCACCAGGGCCCCAATCGGTACGAAGAACGAAGCTCTGCTTCAGGAGGCGGGAGAGAAACCCTTGTCTCTTCGGAGGGAGGAACTCTCTCTCAAATTCTGGGGTAAACTTCAGTATTTGTCCGAAAGCTGTCCAACGTATACCACCATCAGAAGATTTACTCGTGTCGGAAGGAACCAGATGAATCGGGGTATTTCGTACGGGCAGGCGGTCACTGATCTCTTGAGAGAGCACCAGCTCGATCAAGTTACGATCCTTGAGCGTCACTTGTCAGATACTCCTTTTTGGAAGGTTACCAACCCGACAATCAACACCCAGCTGATCCAGAGTACCAACAAGAATGAGAATCCATTAGGAGCAAGGGCTCACGCTCTTGATCTTATTGATTCTGCATACGCCGACCATTTGAAGATCTACACCGATGGCTCTAAGAGCAGTACAGCAACAGGTTACGGTTTGTGTATCCCGGCAAAAGGCATCAGCATTAGTAAAAGAATCCCTCCTCACTGTTCAGTGTTCACAGCAGAACTTCTTGCCATCAAGGATGCAGTAGCCTGGCTATGCTTGCATCATACGGCGCATGCCGTAATCTTATCCGATTCATTAAGCAGTCTTCAATCAATTTCTCTCAATTCTTCTAATTGCAGGTCTGAAGCTATATCCGAAATCCGTAAGATGATACACGACTACCAAACCAACAACAACCACCAGATACAGCTAGCATGGATCCCGTCACATGTCTACATCCCAGGAAATGACCAAGCAGACCGTTGTGCCAAGGAAAGTCTGAGTCTGGATGATATCGAACCTGTAGAATACTCCTACTCGGAGTTCTGCAGTATCGTGTCGTCTAGGGTCAACCAGAAATGGGCTGACATGTAAAGGAACCTCAACACCGCTAGATACCAGATCGATCAGAAGATACCAAACCAAACCAAACCAAACCATCCATCCATTGCAATCTGCAAACTGGTAACAAGACTCCGCACCAACACCGTTCTACGAGACCACACGTTCACCGCCATTAAATGTCGATGTGGCCTTATCGCCACCAGGTCACATCTCCTCATTGAATGCGCCGAACTGAAACCCGCTCGCAAGCAACTGACAGAGTACTTTGAAACCAATGGTATACCAACAACAATACAGAATATCCTGGCTCCACCCACGGACCACTGGTATAGAATAATGGAACTCATCTACAACTTTATTACCAAATCTGTCTTGAACAGATAGGCTAAGTTTCTAATTAAAGTTTTTTTATATTATTTATTCACAACCAAATTAATAAGTTTCATTGCAGAAACAAAGAGAACATTTTTTCCCCCTTTTTTCGTTGAAAGCTTTTTCCCCCCTTTTTCTTCTTTTCTTCTCCTTTCTCACATTCTCCTCTTCCTTTCTTTTCAGGTCTTCCAGTTTTCCAACATCCATCAGATAATCTAACCAAACCAAACCAACAACTACCATTCAACTACCAGCATCAAGAAGAATAACCACGATCACAACGAGTTTGGAAGAATGAAGAAGATCGAGTAACTCACGCCACACCACCCAGGGCCGAGTTTCACTGCCATGTCATTCGACCCGACCAGATCTTACGAATTCTCCAATTACCAAACCAACAGCACAGTACCATCCTATTGAACCAATCAACTACCAACTACCACCACTACCAACAACTACCTAGTTTGCGATATCAGCTGACGCTGGAAGCGAACGTTAACTTGTCATCTACCAACCAACCTCTCCTAATATAATGTAGGCTATATAGAGCTATAACAATAAATGCTGTCTGGCAGAGTCCTCACTAACAGAAATTAACCTTTACCTTAAAACATATTTAGGGGAGACCCCAAACCCTGTAGACGACAGTGCCTCTAAAATTTGTATATTTGTTTCTTTTATATGTACACTTTTGACCTGTGTTCTTTGGGGTGGGTGGTTCTTTAAATATAAGTTTGGACCAATACCTTAATTACTAGCATCAGTTTTTGATTTTTGGATATTTTCTAGGGGGCAAATGTCGTCAGGAGAACTTCATCAGAGAAGTGGGGAAGCGAATGATGATTGTGCACTTCTTTGTCTCATAAATCTAAAAATGCAACGTTTATTTATCCGTTCAACGGTACAAAGGGCCTACTAGTTAACATTTTTTGTAAAATTGTAAGGTGTTTGACTTTGATAAGACCTCTGACATGAATAGAAACTATATAGGCCTAGGAGAGAATAATATAGTAGTAACAAAAACAACTGTGTACATATCTAGCCGATCCTATAATCTGAATAACTACACAACTAACTGAACTGAAGGAAGAAAATGCCCACATGCCTTTGACTATTTTAGCTTGTGTTACCTCAGAGCTTCAAAGATCAATTAATATCTTAAAAATGGAATTTGTTTATTTTGTTTGGTCATTTTACTTAAAATATATTGTTTGATTATTCTTTACGTGTATAGGCCTACACATTGGAGCTTAGAATTATAAATAAGCTTTGAACTTGATAACAAATTATTTTGAGTCTAAGCTACGTTGAGTAGTGTGTCGTGATATCAAATGCCAAACCGGTGAGGTCTAATTTAATTAAAACTGGAATAATGTATAATGACAATGGGGGCATGCGGAAAAGCGGCATATTACATACATGTACATACAGATACGTTAGAGGACAAAAAGTCGGTCAATTCAGGTGTGATGATGCAATGCTACTATGCATTGTTTACGTCAATACAAAACAATCCCAGACGTTGGGCGTTAACCACGTTTTTTTTTAAAAGATGTTATTACACTTGGTGACCCGCTCTTAAACATTTTGAGTCTGTATTTATCAATTTCTAGCAAGAATAGTGAGTTTCAGTCAAACACGGGCATTCATCTACTTTTATTTACATCGTTCATTGATTGGTTAAACAAAATCACGTGACGTAACCGACCCAATTTAAAATTAGAGATGAAGTTGAAGGTCACGTTTCAACCAATCAGATGCCACAAATTATGCATATCCGGTTTTCCATGGTAAGGATGTCGTCATAGGCTCTAGAAATTTTACATCGTTCACAGCTGAGTCGGAAAAAATAGCAAAAGTCGCTAAACTTCATTCATAAGTGACTTTACGCGTATTTGTCTGATTAGATTTCGCCAAGGTATATTTTCAAACAGCAAAATGCTGCGAATAGCAACGAAGGAGATTACAGCGTCCTACCAAAAGGTCGGTAATCTTGGAATGCTGAGTCCATCAATGTCAGCGCAAGCTAACAGTTTTGACAACTCAAAATCAGTGCAGTCAAGGAATCTCACTACAGGACAAGGAGGTAAAGGCTTCTTTCAAATGGTAGAATTGTTTTTCGACAAGGCAGCAGCTCATATTGAAGATAGTTTACTCAAAGAGGTGAAAGGCAAGGGTTCATTAGAAGAAAAGAAGAAAAAGGTCAAAGGAATATTAAAAATTATCAAGCCTAACAATCACATCTTGGCACTGAATTTCCCTATCAAAAGAGATAATGGTGATTATGAATTGATTGAAGCATACAGAGCACAGCACAGTCAACATCGAACACCATGCAAAGGAGGTAAAGTATTAATTAATGAATTGAAAATTGTGTAAAAAATGTTGGTAAGATGCCAATGTCATTCATTAATCATTGAACCATGTGTGGTAAGTTAGGCCCTACCTCTGGCTCTATAGTATTGGCTCTAGACTACTACTAATAAGGGTGTCACGGTTACAAATTTTACTAAACGTTTAAACGTTACCTATTAAACGAAACGGTGCCGTTTAACCGTTAAGATGCTGTTTGTTTATTTTTTGCAAGAAGAACCGATGGCTGACGGGCCGAGGAAGTGAAGTATTAGGCCTACTATTGAACTTGATTGAAGGCCTCCCTGCTTCACAAATCTGTTTAAAATCCGCAGGGTTGATTTTAAATAAGCTATATTCTTTAGTAGAAACATATCAGCATTATATAATTAATACAATGTCTATCAGTCTACTTAAAATTCAAGCAAAGAAAATTCTCGAACAAGCTATTTCGTGATGACCATGTAAACAAATAGCTTTGCTTATCCGGGCGGATGTTGGCGTCTAAACATTCTGGTATTGTTGTTTTTAAATAATTTATGATAATAGGCCTATAGCCATTTTCATGTGGGCGTTAGTGCGTTCGGAATGAATTTTGATATATTATGTGTCGTGGTTCTCATGTTTTTCTTAGATAAATTTAGGAATTTTGTTTAAAAATGCGTCGTGATAATCGAGTTTAAATATAAATGGAGGGAGTAACAATATAGAACAGAATGGCCGTTCCACCCCCGTTTTGACTGTTGAAGCATGGGGCACATTTCACAATAACGAAACTTTTATAACGGAGTAATTACGGGTATATCCAATCTTTTTTTCACAGTGGAATTTTGGTATTTCATTAAATAAGTCGATGTCAAAAACTGAATAAGATATTAAACTTCAAATACTTTATTGTTATCGGTAAATAAATTCATTGTAAATATTGAAGTATAAAAAATTAACAGAAGAAACATAATTATTAGCGCCAGATATTATATATATATATATATATACCTTTTTGCAAACTAAATTAGTTTTAACAATGTCAATATAACTATATTTTGAACACATTAAGATAACATTAAAACTATTCTTGAAATTACGCAGTAAAATTAGGTCTACATGTAATTCAAAGCCCAGATTCGAAGTCAATGATCTCCTCATCGCAGAATGCCTGTCGTTCCATTTCAGAAATTTCTATGTCTTCCTCATCCTCAACTATTGTTCTGTCTTGTTTGTAAAATTTATTGATGAATATTAACTTGTCAACATTTTGGGGGGCTAGTGAAGAACGGAGTTTTGTAACAGTAGCTCCGGCAGTAGAAAATATGCGTTCAGAAGGTACAGACGTGGCGGGAATAGAAAGATATCTGCGTGCTACAACTGAGAGTCGAGGGAATTCTAGTTCGTGATCCCGCCACCAGTTAAATGGATTTACTGAAATTGGGACTGGTTGCAGATTTAAGTATTTATGCAGTTCATCAGATGTGGATTGTTCTGTATCAGGGTAAAGTTGATACGAGCCACCTAAAAGAAAAGATACCTCATCCTGGGAGAGTTTGGAACGTTTTATCTTTGGTTCCCCTGTCGACTGACGTGACGAGGGTGGTGCATTTGCAGACGCAGTGTCACGCAAAGGAAGTGAATCAAGTTTAACTATTACGTTTCTGAAAACTTCATCCCTGTGGTTTTGTGTCAAAAATGGGAGAGATTTGTATCTAGGATCTACGAAGCTACAAATCATATAAGAGGAAACCAACGGTATATCGGGATCATAGTCCAGGGAGAAGCGACGGATTAGATCTGTGCACAGAAAAGCCTTAAATGACTTAATAGCTGCCAAATCTTCAGCATTTTCCCTCAAATGCGTATGGACTAAGCCATTCAAGACCGGCAAAACACCACTGGCTGTTGGGAATTCTTCTGCGCAGAGAAGTCTGGTTGCCTGGTACAGGGGAGTCAAACACGGGAGTAAGCATTGGATAACATTCCATAATTCGTCGGGGAAGTCCAGTGTGGCAGCATCAGAAGCTTTAATTAGAGTTCTGTCCTGTAAGATTGAAAACACGGCCACTCTTTGAGCCAACAGTCGTTCCATCATGTCGTATGTTGAATTCCATCGTGTAGGACAATCAACAATTAATCTTAAAATTTGCAACCCATACTGTTTTTGTCGTTTCTCCAGTTCATGGGAGATTAACACAGATTTTCTGAACAATTTGACTAGACGTTTACACGAATTTATTGAACGGATTATTAGAGGAACTTTGTCAATAGCGGTTTTAATACCTAATTGAAGGGTATGTCCAAAGCACCTGAAATGATGATCGGAGAGAGAAAGTGTTTCCAGACAGGTGATCATATTCGCCGCATTATCAGTCACTATGCCTGTGATATTATCAGGGCTTACATGGAACTCAGAAAATATGGAATTGATTTCATCGGCCAGGTGAACACCAGTGTGTCTCTCTTCAACCTGACGTGTACACAACACCTGGTTAATGTAATCCCATTTTTTGTTGAGATGGTGTATGGTCACAGTGATATAACCTTGATTCCTTGTCGAGGTCCATAGATCTGTGGTAAAAGCATATGCAGACTGCTCCTTGATTTCGGATACCAGTGATTGTTTTTTGTCCTCATACTCTAAAGTTATGTATTTAGAAACGGTAGACCTACATGGGATTTTATAAGATGGGTTTAATTCATTTATAAAATCTTTGAAACCACCCCCTTCGACCATCCGTATCGGCCTCAGGTCACGTGCACACATGGATGCCAGCTTTCGTGTACAGATCACCCATTTTGGGTTGCTCATTAAAGGTGTCTTGTATGCAGTAATGAGTGCTTGGCGTGGTGCAGCACAGGTTGCAGAAAGATTGGTTGAACTTGAAGTTGGGTGCTTTAATTTTAAGTGGTTTGTCATAGCCCCAGTGCTGCCCCCATTGTATGATAGTTCACCGCCACATAGCGAACATTTGACCCGCTTTTTAGTAGCCGATTCATCCAATATACGGAAGAATTTCCATACGGAAGAAGTTTTTAATCTTTGTTTGTCAGCCATTGTGTAAACATTCAAATATAACGGTAAATTAATCAGAATATGAGAACCCCCCAATTGAATAACCCCACGTGACCCAAATTAACGGTTAACCGTTTAACAGATTACTAAACGTTTAATGTCATTAAACGAAACGGCATCGTTTAAACGGTTAACCGTGACACCCCTAACTACTAAATTGGATCATATGTATTTTAATTTTAGCCTACTGTTATAGGTTTATTTGAAGATTCAACATATTGACTATTGACCTATGAAATACCACTGATTAAGGTCAGATTAGTCAGATAAAACCTGCCGTTGAGCGGGTCAACGTCAGGCTGCCATGCTGTATCATTTCATTGCGGAAATTCAAATCCTTTATTAAGCCCCTGTGTCCTTGAAAATCGGCACATCTCGATACATTTTCATAAAATGTAAATTAAATGATCTCCTAGCTCAATTAATACTTTTATTTTGATCGAAAGTTTCCAAGCGAGAATTCTATCAGTGATGGCTGTCATAAAGGCGGAGCTTACAGGTCGTGAGCGAGTTATCTCTGGTTATTTATGTAAACTCCGCCCACATCCGCCAACTCTTCTGTCAAGAAGGTGGGAAAATGGGTGCAAATAATGGCGATTCAAGTCGACCTGGGACTGCTTCAAATTTTGTTTCAGTCTAAGACGGCACTTTTGAGAGTTTCTTGTGAAGTTTTTTTATTCCATCGTTAAGAAAATTCTTCGAAATTTCCGAAAAACGTAAATTTATAAAGGTAATTCGTTAAGACCTGAGAGTCGTTCAAACGCTGGGGATCCTGGTCCCCGGAGAATCGCTATGGATTTTAATAGGACGGATTCCCAACTAAGGTCAGATGGGCTTTATGGTTAAAGAATATTAGGCCTACTTATTTAATAGAGTGAACCTAATAATGATTGAATTAGTATTGAAACTGAAAGGCTTTTCTATTTCCCTTATTGACATATATCAATTATATTAAAGCAGGAAATGATTTTAATTTACTAAACAAATTTTTTAACGAGCCTTTAGTTTGTTTATATTGAGTGCCATTATATGATTGAATGGCTTCTGTTTTCTAAAAAAAACAAAAATACTTAAGATTTACTTATTTGACCATAACATCAGCAAGTATCTGCATATGATCTGATTATCTTACATTTTCAGTAACTGCGTTTGTTTAAAAGTCTAATGCATATTGACCCAATTGTACTTAGTGCTAGGTATTCATGATATAGAGGTAAAATCAGCTGATTATGAGGTCACATTGACATTCTGTCTAACACAAAGATAAGTTAATTTCTAGTTTAAATGTATGTTAAATTTTGATCTCACAGTGCCATTCAAAAATGATAACAATGGTCTACGTGATGTTATGTCAATGAATGAAAACATTTCAAATTTGCATTTTTGTTATAAGTGACGTTATATTTAATACACCGTAACTAAATTTGATTTAAATAAGGTTTTGATTTAAAATACGGGTACTTCTAACTGAATATATTTCCATTTGAATACAATATCAAGCTTTCTTCTTTTTGACCATTTTGGAATTATTTAACTGTGTTGTCTTGCAATATTTCTTTTTGCTTCTCTTTGTGCTTATTGATTTTATTATCAAATGGAAACTGATCTTGTGTAATGTTTACTAAATGAAAGTTATTTTAATTTTACCTCTGAAGTTGAGAACAGAAGCAATTGGCTGAGAATGGACTTTTACAACTGCTCTGAATGATATCGTACTTAGGCTAATGATATATTGAGTTTTCTATCGATTATTTGAGAAAAAAATTGTCCCCATTATAACAGTTATTAAGTCATCATATTTGAGCTCATCACACAGCTAAAAGTAAATTCAAGCCTCCACCAATTACCGTACATGATATGATCTAATCAGAAAATAACTTATCATTGTCAATTAATTATCTCTTCATTAACATTTCATTTACAAGGTTATCACTAGTTTAACTGAATGACAATAGTAAGTAGATTAAAGGTGTGAAACAAACACTCCACATGATAGTTCAGCTAGTACTCTTCAAGCTTTCACATTATTTAAATGTAGCCTTGAATCCAACTGTTTGATTATGATAACTCAAATTTCATAGGCTCTTTGCTTAGGATGATAAGCGTTTGTAAACTAAGCCTGATTTCACCCTAAAATTTCAAAGGCATTGATTTTTACAAAAATGAGAGTAAGCTTATATAGCCTTAGTGAATTTCAGATGGACTTCACAATGTTCCAATCATGTATCAAAGCAGAGGTTAAATTAAGTTTATAATAGAATTAAATTTGTATAACACACAGTTCTTGAAGGGCTCAAGATTTTACAAAATTTATAACACTTGAAGGTTCTTCCTTTCAATGTGGTTCTGCCAGCTGATCATATTGTTAATAATGATTGAAATTTATATTTCAGGTATTCGTTTCAGCAAGTTAGTAAATGTAGATGAGGTGAAAGCTTTAGCTGCCTTGATGACATATAAATGTGCTGTGGTGGATACACCATTTGGTGGAGCAAAGGCTGGTGTAAAGATTGATCCTAATGAATATTCAGAAAGGGAGTTAGAAAAGATTACTAGAAGATTTGCCGTAGAGTTGGCAAAGAAAGGATTTATTGGTAGGTATAAATTATTATCATTTAGAGATCACATTAATCATAAGCCATATTAGAATGTTTAGGATGGAATTCTGTAAAATATGGATACTGCCATGTGAACGATTAATTACCTTGATATAATAAACCATGTATGTATATTTCTTATTTCCTTTAAGAATTCCAATGATACACTATATTAATATAATTGCAGTTTCAATTGTTTGCGTTACCTTGGGTAATGGTGATATTCATTATCTAATGCAATAATTTATAAATCTTGAGATTATCATAACTGATTTGTTTTGCATTTCTCACACTGCTATTTTGTATTTGCAGGAGCTGGTATTGATGTACCTGCCCCTGATATGGGAACAGGTGAACGAGAAATGAGTTGGATTGCTGATACTTTCTCCCAAACTTTAGGTGAGTTGAAATTAATTTTCTATAATCATAATCATAATCATGTAAATATCAAGCACATTTACATTATAATTTATATTCTAAAAATATTTCTCATGGATGTTAAAAAGATTTAATTTAGTTGTATACATAAAAATTTCATCCTTTACACTTTTTTTTTACAGGTCATTTTGATATCAATGCTAGAGCTTGTGTAACTGGTAAACCTATAGCTCAGGGTGGTATCCATGGTCGTGTGTCTGCTACTGGTAGGGTAAGTACCAACTCACGTTGAATTCATTACTAACTTTTTAATTTCAAGTAAGTCTTAGTAGTAGTGTAATGTTTGGAATTGGGACGTTGCTATTCAGTAAATTATAGGTCTTATAAAATAAATTACTGGACATCCTTCGTTGTCTCTCACGGGATTACATGATAAAGTGGCATAGAATAGCTTTGAATAATCAAACGGAAATTTATTCAGTTGGTTTATTGTAGTAGCTTTGCCAAGCAATAATTGGTATTGAAGGATTGCTTTAACTAACTTTTTAAAGAAGTTGGCTATATTTGATAATACATACATTTGCCTTGTGTTATGTTATACTTCAAATAATATTTTATTTTGTAGGGTGTGTTCCATGGTATCCAGAATTTCGTCAATGAAGCAAGTTATATGAGTATGATTGGATTAACTCCAGGAATGGGTGATAAAACATTTATTGTTCAGGTCAGTTGATACAGTAATAATAATTTCTTTTAGTCCTGAACAAATTCAGAATATTACTAAGAAAAATATCTGACAGATTGACTGCTACATGTTTTGCATTCTGGAAATGAAAATAGTTTGATATCAATTAAACTTATTTGTGTATATTTTATTTTACAGGGATGTGGTAATGTAGGTTTCCACTCGTTTAGATATTTACACCGGGCTGGTGCTAGATGTATTGGTATCAAGGAGTTTGATGGTAGTATTTATAATGCAGACGGTATTGACCCTAGACAACTTGAAGATTATAAATTAGTAAGTCATAGAATAAATAACTTGTCAAATGATAGAAAATCTTTAATTGAGCTCTTTCACACAATTATCTTTGATGAATGCTACAAAGTAAGAGGTATTTATTTGAACCATTTTTTTTGCGAAGTCTTTTATTCTGGCATTCTTGAAAGTTTCACCATGTCATGCTTCAAATGTAAGGTGTTGAAAATTATTATTTAGTTTGTTTGATTAGGAGACATGTTTTTATTTTTAGGAAAATGGCACAATTGTAGGATTCCCTGGTGCTGAGCCTTATGAAGGTGATCTTTTAATAGAAAAATGTGATATCTTGGTACCAGCTGCTAGTGAACAACAATTAACAGCTGAAAATGCTCACAAGGTTCAAGCTAAGGTACCGTACTTTTATTAATCTTTATGATGTTTTTAACTTTTTTTATCAGTAATTATGCTCATTTGCAGGACTTTCCTTGAATAAATGGTCGTAAGAATTACACGCATGGAAATAAAGATGAAAACTATAACTAAGTGCATAACTGGGCAAGATAAGATAATAAACAAGCAATATTCAAATAAAAAAATTTCAAATTCAAAATTATTTTTATTTTCAGATTATAGCTGAAGGTGCTAATGGCCCTACTACACTCGAAGCTGATCAGATCTTTTTACAGAATAATGTTTTAGTTATTCCAGTAAGTTAAATTTCATCTAACATTCACCATCTGTTTCACCGATCAAACCTTAATCTCAAAATAAGAATTTTAGTGCCAAACTAACCAGTAATGACTACTTATGTCAAAATTTATGCCTTCAAATCCATGAGCCATAAATGATCATATTTATTAATTTGTAATATAAGATATTTTATGTTTGTAGGATTTATATATCAATGCTGGTGGTGTGACAGTATCTTATTTTGAATGGTTGAAGAATTTAAATCATGTCAGTTATGGTAGATTAACATTTAAATATGAACGTGATTCAAATTACCATTTATTAGGTAAGTATTTTTTTTATTGAGGACTAAAATTTTTGATGTTGGGGACATGAAAATTTACCTGTTATTGCTCTTGACCTTTTACAGCTGGGTTAACTAATTTTGTTTTGTAATAGAGAGTTAAGGCCCTTATCATTAGGACCGTGATCTTATGAACTCCTGCATCATAATTGGCATTAACTACTAGTTTTTATCAGCTTGGTTAAGATACTTCTGTTGTATTAATCATTACAAATTACTGTGCATGCTAATACTTACTCCTAAAATGAGAATATCTTCAAGTTTTTATTACTGTATTCAGTTTACATATATCATGTAAGATGTTATTTTATCTTCATTATGAAATACAAGTAATACAATGTTTTTTATCAAACAGAGAGTGTACAGAGATCATTAGAAAGAAAGTTTGCTAGAGATGGTAGTAAGATACCTATTTTACCTAGTGAAGATTTTGAAAAGAGAATTGCTGGTGCCTCTGAGAAAGATATAGTACATTCTGGTTTAGAATACACCATGGAAAGATCTGCTAGAGTAAGTTGAACTAATTTTCTTATTCAAAGCTTTGAAAACACATTTGTATATATTTCAGAGCACACAAAAAAAAGATTGTGCAAAAAAGATATTGTTTGTGGCTCTTGTTAACTGCTTTTGCTGTTAAAATATCACTGTTAAATGTATGTACATACATGAAGTTGTTTCAAGTGTAAATTTGGGTTTGTTAAAAGGGTTTGTATCCCTAGTATTTTTTTTGGACTTTGCAAATAAATACACAGTGCAATCAAACTCTTTCCCTTTTCTTTAAAAAATAATATGTTTATATATTTTTTCATTTCAGAATATAATGAGAACAGCTATGAAATATAATTTAGGTTTGGATCTGAGAACAGCAGCTTATATCACTGCCATTGAAAAAATATTTGGTGTCTATTATGAAGCTGGTATCACCTTTGTATAAATTCTTATTCTCTAAAGATTACATTGAACTACAACCATTTCATTGTCTGTATTTCGAGGGAATAATAATTTTGGGTTGTGCAGACAACTGAAATGGTAGTTTTCACCTTCAGAATCATTGATTTTTGCTGGAGCTCAGTTTTTGGAATGTTTATATAGCTTATGACCTCAGATATATTGTGTGCAAAAAGAAATAAATCAAAACCTATAACAACCTCAATACATGTAAAATTTACATGAACAATAGTGCATTTAAATCATGTATTTAAAATTGTTGGGCATGTGATTTAGCAATATATCACAAGGAATCTGCATTCCATTAAATGACCTCTAGCAAATCATAGTTAAATTTTATTGTTCCTTTTAGCTTCTATATAGATATAATTCATTACATCATTGTGAGATATATATATTCATCATTTTTTATTTTTCTGAAACCTCAAGAATTTTTTGTCTAAAATGAGATTAAAAAGATATTTTCTGTTATTTAAACACAAGTAGTGAACTCATGTAAATTATCTGAAACCATTTATTTGATGACTATAAGATGGTACTTACACAATAATTTCCAAACATAATAATGGGAGGGATTTGTAACCAGTTGTGGAAAGATAAAAGGCGAAATTTGGTTTGATATTAACGCATAATTGTTAAAAGATTTTGCAAGTGTACAAAATTATTTATGAAAGATTTAATGAACTCAAATATTTAACTGTATATCAGTTATTAGGAAATATCTAACTAAATGATTTCAAAAGAAACTGCTTATTAAATATATCTGTTATCACAAGGGATTATATTTATTTGTGATGTATCTTAGTAGTGCTAAAACTGTTCATATACAGTGGTTATTTACTTATATTTATTTCATCTCCCGGTCTTGTTTTTCTTTTTTTGTTTACTTAATTATTGAATATTAATATTTCTATTTAGATATATATATAAAAAAATAAATTATCCCACAAAGTTTTTATTTTTGTGAAGTATTGATATTGTCAATATTTGGCCTCATACTCTTAAGCTTTCATTTAATTCAAATATTATGTAACATCCAAATAGTCGACAGGAATATTGGAATAGTTGATCAGACAGGACTTGTGCAAACCGCAGAATAAGGCTTGGTATTTCTTTTTGAAATGAAATTCTCAGGTTGTTGCAGTTGAAAGCAATATTTTTAACTGAAAGCGCACATTATTAGATTTGGAGAGTATGTAGCAAGGATCAAATCAAAAGCTTTAAAATGAAACCTCATTTATTGATGTATGTGTATGCTTTTGCCCATGACTTTGAACACCTAATCAACTTTCAACCCATACATTACAACTACCAGATTTAGATACAGCTGTTCATATTTCATCTCCTATAGCTATTGAACATTTATTTGTCCAGAGTCAATCCCAATCCACACAAGTTTCAGATACAAAAATATCATTAGAACAGCTGTTTTTGGTTATGATAATAAACTTTTATTTCCCAAGTTCCCCTCACTGGCTAAATGGAAATGAAGGAGTTGTATTTTAATCAGATTAATATGTTATTTTCACATTATTGTGTCCATTTTGTTAAGCTTTGCTAGTGCTAAACATCCATATTGATCAATTAACCTGAATATATTTTAAATGAACAGGATTTCGAACAAATTTTTAGAAAATCAAACATCATATTGCAATTGTAAAGAAAGTCTATCATATCTCATGTCTTATTCAGATATATAATATAAATCTTATAGAACTTGGTGTGAATTCTTTGTTTATGTACCGGTATATCAGATTCAAAAGCTTGTGAAAGATATACATAAAGGATTTTGTAATATTCATTGATTATGCTCAACAGTAGAATCCTAGGTTATAAGATGAAAAGTGATTGTCTCTCAGAGTAAGAATCTGTACGCTGTCAAAAGTTAAACCAAACTTGACCACTGAAAATAAGTCCTATCCTGATAGAAATAAAGAATTAAGCTTAAAAATGGCTTTCAAATTGAATGACCCATTTAGTGGAGTCTATCTGTGGCCAGGGCTAAGGGCATCTAGCGACACACCAGGCCAGGAGTTTTAAAGATAATTAGGGGCATCTTCGAATGGCAACTCTGCAAACCTCAAAAGTTAATGAATCAACCAGAACTTCAATAAAACAAGTACGAACAGAGTTCATAACGTGTTCCATCTCTACCGCAAAAATAATATCTTATATTTTTTGTCATACCTTTGTATCAGTAACAAGTTACTCACTTCAGGATATATTGATGTGGTTCAATTTTGGTGTCGCATTGCAAGTCAAAATGACCCCTTTTACAAGCTAAACTTGAAAGTATGTATGCAGGAAAAATGGACATCAATTGAAAAAGTCAATGGAAATTAAATATATTTTTATTCTTAAGTGAAGAATCTTTACACATATTTTACACGTATACTTTTAACAAATCATTTTGTCATTGCATCATAACTTTTGTTTAAAAAGTATCAAGATTTCAGAATCTATATCTCCATGGGTAAATTACCAACTGGAAACATTATACAAATCAACCTTTAGTTCATTTTCACAACTATAAGGGCTAGAATGTCGAACAAGCTTACAGACATAACTTAAATGCTGTATGTTCAGGAATGAAATTCTCCTATATTTACTCTAAACTGAACTGAATATTCCAATTAGTAGCCACAGATATCCACAAACACTACTGTATTAATGGGGAACAATAGTTTAAGATTCTTCTTTAACTTTAGGCATCAATAATTCATCATTGTCCATATCAACATAAAATTTTTCATCTGAAGGTGGAGCCACCACCACCATTTCTGTTACAAACTTCTCTGAAAAGCAAAATAAAGAAGTTACCAGACAGTAACATACACCTACAACAACATAAAAATCTCATAATAAATAATGAGTCTTTCAAAATAATTGTAACAAAGGCCTTACCAACTTTCTTGGCTTTTTTCCTAAGAATTTGTGGCATAAATGATTTGTAATTTTCTATCAGTTTATCAGTGTCCATTTCCAGCTGAAGAAGATAACAAATAAGTACATCAAATCTGCATATCAATAAAATTAATAAATTTCATGTCTTTAAAGGGATTGTAAAGAGGTTTTCTAAACTTATTCCAATGTCTGTGGTTCTTGTAATTCCACTTCCAAATTCATTCTACTAGCTTCTGGTAGATCAATGGGGGTGTTAGTTTAAGTGGAATGGCACAAATTGATAGTATCAGTGTCCCTGATACACATATCGGGTGGGCCAAAAGTAATGTCCCAACTTTTGACCTTCACTATTTTCCAAAGCATTTACTCAAATGGACTGAAATTTTGCATATGATTAGTTTATGATATTATCTATCTCTGGTACGAGTTTGAGTGATATCGCATCTTTAACCTTTAAATGGCATACAAAACTAAATCAGAGGTCGAAAAATTTAATGCCGGAATCTTGTCATACCATTTGTTTCCTATAAGAGGTGATCATTATGACCTCGATCTTCATTCTGTACAGCTCTCAGTCGCTTTTTCCACGAGGCAATACATTTTCTGACTTCAGCAGTTGAAATGTGATCCCAGAATGTTCGAATTTTTACCTTGAATTCTGTCTATGTAAATAAAGTGCGACCTTAATAGACCTTTTCAGAGAGTGAGTCCCAGATGTTGTTAGTTAGGTGTATTAAATCTAACTGGGCAGTTTATGTTTTAACATCATCTAGGCCCTCTGTTTAGACATTTTGGCACCTCAAACCCAGGAACATCCCATATGACCCTTAATTGGTTGGTGACACCATGGCACCATGTACATGGAGGGATAATTTCAGAAGACTCCGGCATTAAATTTTTCGACCTTTGATTTAGTTTTGTATGCCATTTAAAGATTAATGATGCGATATCACTCAAACTCGAACCAAAGGTAGATATTATCATAAACTAATCATATGCAAAATTTCAGTCCATTTGAGTAAATGCTTTGGAAAATAGTGAAGGTCAAAAGTTGGGACATTACTTTTGGCCCACCCGATATATCAGTGTCCCTGATACACATACAAAGTTTAGAAAACCACTTTACAATCCTTTAAAAACTGAAGTCTGTGATGTACACAATATCAGGATATAAGTTTAATAGCTCACTTTCTCACATTAACTCCTTGAACTTGAAGCATGTAGAAGGAAGGAAATAACAGATTATTGTAATAAAAATTGAACTAACCGGACCAAGAGGCACTTGTATTCTACCAGCAAATTCATCATCCTTAATCAATCTACCCTCTACACATTGTAAATGGAATCTTATTAAGGAAAGGATATCAACATCTAAGGTATCTACAAATTTAACAAAACATATACACTGATTTCAACCATATTATCTTGTGTTACATAGTATATTAGAAAATCATGCTTCGTACACTGAATTGATGTATTGCTATACAACATGTTGCCTACCCAGCGTATAGTGGCATTATTGACAACAACCAGCACCAATAATGGTATATGAGAAGTAAAATATGTATAATGTTATATGTGAGAAAAAAAAAAACTTATTGCAGTGCGTTCTAGCGAACGCACTGCATAGTTTTGCAAATGTCTCTTTTTTTTTTTTTTTTTTTCCGTTTTCTGGTCAGAGCGCCCAGCCAAAACTATGCATGCCACACATAATCTCTCAAGATTTCCCACGATAATCTACTGCTCGGTATTGTTTAAATGTAAAATGGCGCAGGCCCTACCAACCGGAAATGAGGTATGAGAACATATTGGTTTTGATGTTTTGGCCATTATCTCCTTTATTTTTCAACCGATTTCGATCGGACTGACTTTGCATATTTCTCTAATCGATTCTCCACGAGACAAAAGTTAAACAATATCATTTTGAGAAAAATCTTGCTGACTTTTGGAGCACCTTTTCTGGACCACTTTTTAAACTTTTGCAATTTTATGTTGATCAACCTGAAAACTTACATATATATAGACATTTTGATTGCAAATAATTAGCAATTTTCAAAATTTCGATATCACTTCCGGTTTTGACGTCATTCGCTCTCAAAGTTGAAATTTCAACTTCCGGAATTTTGAAGATATTCGAAAAATTCTTTTTGCAGTATGTTTGTTATGTAGACACAAAAGCATACAAATCATAAAATTTGACCCGGATGTAACAGATCAGTCGCCATCTTGAAATGGTATATTTTCATAAAACGCAAAATGGGGCCTCAGGGTGTTATGGAATTTGCATAATTATAATGTCTATGCAATCTACAGTCGATTGCGACCAAAACATGGGAAGCGGATTTTTGAATTTTAATTCTGAATTTTTCTAATTTCCGGTAAAAATAAATCAGTAATTGTCAAAACTTTCAAGGCCCATATTTCGTGACCTTGACCTTTCTTGACCTAATGACCTGTACAAAAATTATTGCCCTTGAGGAGATGTATCCATTGACATATTGTTTTCAGATGCCCAAGGTTTACTTCCGGTTTTATAGCCGTTTGAAAATTGCCATTTTTAACTTTAAACAGCTCTACCACGTGACCTAATTTACATGTCTTATTTTCTTTCACCGTCTTACTATGCTCTGTCTGCTCTTTCCAATGATATACAACACAATACATTTGAATAAAAATTCCGCCTTTTAAAGTTTGAAAAATTTGTGCCAATTTCCATTGAAACTATGCGTATTTTTTTCAAATTTTATTTCGATCGTTCTGAAAACTTACGGATAGATAGACATTTTGATGGTGAACAAAAATATGTTTTCAAAAATTTAGTATCACTTCCGATTGTGACGTCATTTGCTCTTAAAGTTAAAATTTCAACTTCCGGAATTTTGAAGATATTCGAAAAATTCTTTTTGCAGTATGTTTGTAATACAGACACAAAAGTATACAAATAATAAAATTTGACCCGGATGTAACAGATCAGTCGCCATCTTGAAATGGTATATTTTCATAAAACGCAAAATGGGGCCTCAGGGTGTAATGGAATTTGCATAATTCTGATGTCTTTGGAATCTACAGTCGATTGCTACCAAAACATGAGAAGCCGATTTTTGAATTTCAATTCTGATTTATGTTAATTTCCGGTTAAGATAAATCAGTAATTGTCTTAACTTTAAAGGCTCATATCTCGTGACCTTGACCTCTGGTGACCAAGTGACCTGAAACAAATTCCTTGCCATTGACGATACCTATGCACGGATACTTTCATTTAGGTTTTCCGATGTTTACTTCCGGTTTTATATCCATTTGAAAATTGCAGTTTTTAACTTTAAAGAGCTCTGACACGTGACCTAATTCAAGTACGTCACAAATTCTTTCACAATCTAATTATGCTAAATCTACTTTTTCAATTATATACAACACAATATTTTTTAATGAAAATAGTGCCTTTTGAATTTTGAAAATTAGTTATTCCATCTGCTTGTAAAATATTAAAGTCAAATTTCAGTTGAAGGGAGAGTACTACATTTTGACATAAAGCTGCGTTTGGGCGATTGCCCTCTGCCATTAACTTGCGTTTGGGCGATACGTATATCATAAATGTACTTTTTTACATTGTAAAAGTTTTAAAAGAAACATTAATATATATTTTCTTTGAACGAATTATGGATTGATAAATTTCGATCTGTATTTCAAACTACGAAGTCTGAATGCTTTGCAGTCCGTTTCTAAATTGAGATTTGGCTCTTTCATATGTCCTTTTTGCACTTTAGAACTTTTTTACAAATCTTAGAAATTTTGTGATATGCGTTTTCCACTGATGTATATCAAACTGTGATTACGCCTTTTTTTTAATCAGATTACTTTTCACTACCGAACATGAAATGTTTATTTCACCTTTGACTACCGTGTGTGAACTGGTTATTCAACTTTTCACTACCGAATTCACAATTGTGCGTTTTAAAATTTGCTTTCTTCTGTAAACCTAACAACATGGATTGAAAGATGTCAATTTTCACCAATGGACGAAACCGGATGCGCACTGCATGGTACCATTCATGGTTCTAGTTTATACTTACTATCCCTTTTATTTGGAAATTTATTTAATAATATAGGCCGTAACTTAACTAGCTCTCGTACAGCCTCTGGTGTTGATATCAAAACATCAAAATCATCCACAGAGATACCACCAGTTTCTATCTGAAATAATAGTAATAATACAAAAATCTTGATCGTTACATACAATACACTGTTATTCAGCAAAAGTATTAGACAAAATTGACATATGCAGGAAATTGTGGGTCTGCAAACTCCTTCACTGTTAATTTTTTTATCAAACATATATATTTAAGAATTATTGTCACAGAAAGAAATTCCTTGTTTTGAAAAAAAGTTCAGTTTACCAGAGTCTACTGTTTGAAAAGAAAAAGGGCACTGCTCGAATAAAAACTAGATACCTACCATTCTTCCTATATCTAAACCCCCAAATATATCAGCTCCCATTTCCTCTGCTATTTCAAGATCTTTTTTTTCCTAAAATGAAATGAACCTATGTTGTTATACTTCTTACAAACAATCAAGGGTATCTGAAACATTCTCAGACTGTTTTCAAACTTTTTGGAAGCCTGTGTAAAAACAGACTCAGGTCTACGAACTGTACAAAGCACAGTATTGGATCCATTTTAGGTTTGTGATCTGGATAGTTGTATTGCTTTATTTGATTTTGCTAAGCTTACAACAATTTTTTCAACCCAGTTTCCCCCTGTCAGTGATACAGGTAGGAGGGGCTGACATGGAAAAAGTGTCTAGTCGTTCGGATGGGACAATAAACCGTGGCCCTGTTTGCTACAGTCTGTGCACGTTAAAGATCCCTTGACAGTTGGAAATCGAAACTATGAGTAGGCTAATTCCTGTCCTGGCAAAATTTCCCTCATTCCAGTATTTCACACTGCATGGCAATTCCTATCCTCAATTAGCCCATACAGGTGCAGAAAAGCAGGATGTAAAACTCCATTCATTTCATTTTTTTGAGCTTACAACAGATACTAAAGACATACTGTTATATTTAGTTCAGAGCTTACCAATGATATAACTGCTATTTTTTTCTTTTCACTTGATTTAAACTCATTAGGTACCAAAACTTGTATTGCGTTAAATTTCTTTGATCTTTGTTCCTAAAAAAAATATTTGAAGATTATAAATCATTATTGATAATGAGAACGATTTCATCAATTTTTCCTTTCAAAAAATTGCATGTAAACAGCAATGTCACAGTATTGTCTGAAGGATGTGGTTAGACCCTTATGTAGTGGATAAAAAAACAGAATTTAAAAAGCTGATCGAAACGAAATCTGGGTCTAATTTTAATTAGACTGTCAAATACTCAATATTACTTAAACTACCACCTTTGTGTTTAGTCTTGTTTGTGGTTTATAAATACCTTTTTAGTAGCTTTCAAATTTAGAGAAGCTTCAAAATATACAAGACCATCTAGATTATTGAGCATGGCTGGCTGTGCTAGTTCCCGATGTCTGGTGATACAGGTCTGTAGACTATAACGCTGTGGAGGATAGTGGGTATGTAACCATACATCTTCTGTAGGAACTTCACCTATATATTTCTTTTCTTTCAGTTTCTTACTCTGAATTATTTCTCTGTAACAGATAATTTACTTTCTTATAAAACCTGACCTGTTTTATAAAATAATCATAAAGCCAATTAAATAGTCTTGAAATGACAATCATAGTTGAATCAGTGTGAAAGAGGACACTGAGCTGACCCCTAAAAGCACTGACCAGGACATTAGTATTTTTCTTACCTTTTTCTAACTGTAGGCAACTTTGCTCTTATATGAAAGCTTTTCAAACAGCTTCATCATTGGTATACTAACAATCGTTTTACTGAATTTCATCAATCAAAGTTTTTTCAAACATAAAATATAATAAATTAATCATTGCCTACTTACTCAGGTTTTCCTGTTTTCACCCATTTCAATTTATTAACACCTGTCTTTGGAGTTTTGGCTCTGTTGTTTTTCCCTACTGATTTTTCATGAGAACTAGTCCATAGAATTGGCACTGTTTTTGTCAGTAATGCTTTCTGATGCTTTGCTGTACTGTAGGCAACTAAAAAGTGAAATAAATACATCAATCTTAAATCTATGTCATATCATTCCATCATACAAACAAGCTAATAAAAAATAATCTTTATGCACCAATGAACTGCTTTCTAATCACAACTAAAAACAATGTGTGTCCAATGTTTTCTGCCTGTTGGGACCAATTATTAATGTCGTAACTCGGAATACAGAGATTGTCAGAATACTAAGAGTTTTTTTACCGACATAAGAAGGAGTTCAATCGGGACCAGACATAGATGTCAGATTACGCAGAATGTTGTAGTACTCAGATGTCGGAAATGACAGAGTACACTGTATTTCACTATGTGATACCACAGTAGACATTCTGATGCAAATTGCATGAAAGTAAAATTTTACAGTTTGAGAGTGAGCTTTCCTCAACCAAAAAAAATTTTTTGTAAACCTTTATGTCGAAAATTTCAGACTCCCAAGAATTTTGAGTGAGAATGACCCACATTTTGAGATGATAATTTCCCTCTTTCAAATTAATTTATTTCCAAATATTATTTTTAGCAGTGGGTATTTTTTTTATTTAATATGGCTCTACTAAGAACTTCTTTGAAAATGTGATTCAGCAAACACTATTGTGTGGTCTCACAGTATAAATTTACAAGTTTTAGTAAAAATTATATGTTTTTTGGAACATTTTAGGTACGGTAGGGATATCCTTGGGTTACCAGTTTTGACGCATATAAGCTTTGCCTTGTTTCCTCGATATATACATCAGTGATATAGTTACTGTGTAGAGTAGCTGCTGAAAAATTCATGCGTCAAAGTAGGTACCGGTTTTAGTCGTATTAGCCTTATTAGGTCACGAGACGATATAATTTTTAAGCGATTTTCGTGCAATTCTAGTAGGCCTATTACTGGGGGATATTTACATATAGTCAAGGCCCATATCTACTCTTGAAAACATTCCCTTTTAAAATTTCCAAAAACAATTGAATGAAACCTTACAAACTAAAGTCAAGTAAATTACTAATTAGGCTTAGTACTAACTAAGTAAGTCAACAAAGTGGATAGGTAGGAAAAGTTTTATTATTAATTCGTTATTCTTCAATGAACTGTGAGTCCTTCAAAGTCAAAATATCAGATTTTGCATTAACCAATACTAGAGGTATTAATGGTATTCGTGTCATTAATTTACAGATATATGTAAATGTTTGTGACAAATATTTTCACCTTTCAGCATCATGGGGGCTGCCATTTTGTTTTCACCTTATTAAGAGACAGTAATTACATTTTCGTATCAAAGTTGACCGTTATGTTGAGAAGTAATTATAACGGCAATTAATATGAAATAACTCAATCAAGCATGGATCTTGTTTATTTAAGAAAATAACCCCGTGACGATGTTTTGATAGACATAGCATTAAAAAAGATAGCTTTCCATGATGTCGTCAACCAATCAGATTGCTCGATACGGAAAGTGCACGAGAAATTTCCCGAACTTTTCTTACGCGACTTTACATTAGATCAGCCATTTTCATCAAGTAAGAAAAGTTGCAGAGACAGCTGAGAGCGAAAACACTGCATTTTAAAAGACTTTTGAGGAGTATCGATGAAGGTAGCCTTTGTCTCCTTGATTATCCCACCTCTTTGAACTATATCCTTATCTTACGATTGCCCACACTTCGTATTATTAGAAGTATTATCCTGTGAAATATGGAACTTGAATGTTGATGAAAATAGGCTGTTTTACAAAATTACAATAACAATATCACACTGCTTACACTTGCAGATGCACTCCATATGGTGTAAGCTGCCAGAATTTATGAATTAACCGTATGAGTTATAACTGTTTTGTAAGAATTAATGAAAATCATATGAACTGTCATTTGTTACAGCCTCAGTATATATTATTATTCACCCGCTTTTTACAGTGCAACCACAAAAAAGAATGTTTTTGGTTAGGCCTGCCCTATATCACTAGCAAACTTTCAATTGCATGCTACTTCAGTACTTGTCTAAGAATGTCTAAGTGTCCATAATGTTTAAAATTTGAAAATTTTTACCTGATTAAAGCATGTCTTCTACCTTTGGATTTCCCATGAAAGAAACATTTTCAAAGGAAAATTCTGAATCCCGTGATATTTTGTATATTGTACCTGTCTTTGGCTACTCATTAGCTACTGTGGTTTCTTTAGATATCATTGCAAATGATGTGAGTCTGAATGTCATACATGGTGATAGAAATAATAGGTTTTGAATAGAGCTGCAATGATTCACCGTTGAATCGATGAACTGCGATTTGTTGCTTCTTATTGATGCATTGCATAAGAAAAAAATAACCAATTCTGATTCATTTAATTAACTCCCTTTATCGACTGATTACGAGTAGTGTTGAAACGGTTACTGATTTTTACGACCCGGGTAACCGTCGGCCATAACCGGTTATTTTCCGGTTAACCCCGAATAATTTCATAAGCTTTATAACAAGAATGAAGAACCGCATTTGTAGCGTAAACTAAATCTCAGTTAGTACAAACGAGTTCCGAAGTTGCCGAAGAAGAGTTGACCTACTTTGGATCAGTTCCATTAGGAATTGTCGGTAAATAAATACCAACAACCCATCGAAGCAGACATCAGATTACACCCAAATTGGCCAGACGAAATAACCCCACTGTCATTCATTGGTAAGGTATCAAATAAGCGTCCAAACACGAACATGGTCGGGTACATTTAGCACCAACTTGGAATGGACGGCAGTATGATAACATAGTCAAGATCATTAAGGTTACTAGTACTCAGAGAAGACAATGAACGTCTGGATAATCAAGTTAAACAAAAAACCAAACGGGCGGTGTTTTGATACAATTCGGACAAAATGATTTGTTCCACTCATGAAGTAATTTTAATTCTATAATGACTATAATTACTTATATAAACGGAACAAGATAATCTTTTATATGATATATGATAATAACGAAGTCTAATCACACTGTGATACCTATATTTAAGATATAATGCATGGATTTGAAACTTTGATATTCCCCAATGCAGACTATATTGTCGGGCACTAAATTTAATAGACACCGCCGGATGTTTGACCATTTCACAAGAATGTTAAAAGCAAAAGTAGAAAGTAAATGAAAGTGAGAAATTCATTGGCTGATATAAATAGACATCTCTTATTGTCCAATCAGATAATAGCATGCTTTGTTGGTGGATTTTTACGAGTGTCTTTTCATAAATATTTTCAACAAGATGTTCTATATTTTACGGCTTTATCGTTCTGTGATAAACATCGGAGATCGTGAAGATGAAAAAACAACTATTTGATGAGCTCTATGGTTACTAATATTCAGTTGAGAATGCGGCGGATTTTTGTTATAAAATGCCCTTTTTACACGCATTTCTTTATTAAAATTAGCATTTTACAAATAGACGGTTAACCGACCATCTGAAATCAGACCCGGTTACCCGTGAAATCGTACCCGATATCGGTTAACTGATTAACCGTTTCAACACTAATTACGAGGAATCCTTGCATATTTTATAAATTGTGTCATGACTAAAGGTTTGAAAATTGCATTTCTTGTAACAATTTGTTCATATAATAATAATCTTTAAATTTGGATTAAATGACGAAAAAGAACATCTTAAGCATTTTGAATTGTTAAGAACTTATGTGTGCTGGTTTAAACTCTTTTTCCCTTATGTACGGTATAATATGTGATTGTATAATCATAAGATAATTTCATGAAGACAACAGCGTTCTTGGAAACTAGAATATTGAACTCATTACGTTTTTTACAAAAATTGTATCTATTCTCAGTTACAAATTTTATTAACTTGTTCATAAGAACAAAATACGGAACAGCAGTACTTGCTGAATGGCTTATTCAGTTATTGACTAAATATCTGAACACTGAAATATTCTACAATTTATTAGCTTTTTCCTATATACGTCATAAATTAAAGCCCGACTAAAATTATGTCAAAAATGTGTAAAAATGTTAATAATTAAAAGTTTTCTTTTCTTTCCTGTTTTAAACCAAGAATCGCAATGTGTAATCTTAATAAATTAAATCGTTCAATGAATATAGTTTATTGTATCGAATCGTTGCAGCCCTAGTTTTGAAATAGTTATCTGAATACATACTTTTCTAAAGCAAGGTGATCTGGAAAAGGATCTTTTGTTAAGAGTGTTAAATACCAATTCTTTTCGTATTTTTTTTACAGGAAATTGTGTCAGTATGCCTAAAGAAAAACAAAACAATGACAATGTGCACAACCGTCGTCAATATACACTCATGTCATCAGATGATATAGCCTCGGGTAAAAAATCATCATGGTACTCCTTAGAAATCTCAGGTATGTCTTGTCAAATATTTTGTATGAATTAAAGTAGTCTTGAAATGGTGATAATATTCTTAGATTTGACATGAGGTGAATCTTGTCCTAAACATAGATACTGTAGCCCACATAATACAGTTTCTCACAGTTTAGATGGTTGCAAATCAGAGGAGCTAATGTGGAAAAAGCATCAAGCCATGATGGTCCCATGTGCTGCAGGCTGTAAATGGTCCCCAAATTTAAATTAAGATTAGGCTAATGTGGTTGTCCATGCAAAATTTCCTTTCTTACACACGTCTGTACACATTCGCTCAAACAGGTGCAGATTAATATGTTGTAGATCTCCATTTTTTCATTATTTCATTTGTTAATTTTCTGTAGATTACTATGCATGATCTAGATCTGACATTGTTCTATTCAAAATACCACACTTTATCCAATAAAATAGTATACAGCTTGGTGGTTTCCCTGTACCATAGCTCAATACTCAATAAAAGTGTAAATTTTCCCCATTATAATGGTATATTTTATTGTGTTTCAGGTCTTGTTAAAAATTTATCTCCAGAATTATGGGGTTTGCAGTTTTTAAGCTCATTGTTTTTAAGTGATAATCATCTAACTCATTTACCATCCGAGATCTGCAAACTTTATCACCTGACCATTTTAGATTTATCCAATAATAAGTTACGTAGTTTACCAGCAGAAATTGGCGACTTAATACAACTGCGGGAATTGCTGCTTAATTATAATTGTTTACGAGTACTCCCATACGAAATAGGAAAATTATTCCAGTTACATAGCTTAGGTAAGTCTATTATCTGCCAGTGTTTAACAAATATTTTGAAATGAGAGAGATATTTTTTTTTAAGATGATCAGAAGATACTTATGGTCTACTTCTTCAATTTATCAATCATATTTGTCACATTTACAAGAACTGATTGGGTGAAAGTGGTTGCCAGAATTTTATATTTCCCAAACAGCCTACAAATTACTCTGACGACTCTGACCTGTAGATTACATTCTAGTTACCATGGTAAACATCGTGCCCAAATTAACAGTGCCTAAATTAGCTGTGTCCAAGCACTGCAGAGCAAGAAATGCCAACGTCTTTAAAGGCGTGTCTGATCATAAGTAGTCCTATCTCCAAAAATGAAATTATATACCACCTAGAATTCTTAATTAGTGAAAATGCTACTGTAGACTTCCCAGAATCTCCTGCAGCCTATATACCCATGTCCGCTCTGCGAATACAGGGTGTGCCCATATTAATGTAATCTGTGACTATTTAGAATTATGAAAATCATACAGAATCGTGAATAATTGTTACCTGATTGACTGAAACAAAATATACCTGCTATTCAGTGAAACATGATTAACAATCTGTAATGTTGTAAGACAAGTGGAAGAGAATATGCCATGTTTTAGGATTTGTAAATAGATAAGGGAAGATTTTATATTGTACATGAAGCTGTTAGTGGAATATTAATGCAGCGGAAATTTATCTGTTATGAAATATGCCTTAAGCCAATTCATTAGGTCAGACTAATATCTAAAATAACTTGCTCTTTAAATCATTGACATTTCTTTGAGAATTAGATTATGAGATCACAACTAATGTGAAATACTTTTCCTTTATTCCATTTTAATATCTTCCTCAATCAGTTTGAAAGAAACAGATATATTTAGATGACCATAAGGCAGCCTTTGAGTCATCTTACAATATAATTTAAAAGACCAGACAACAGAAAATTTTTGCCATTGATTTTGTGTGGGTTAGTCAGTATTAGTGCTGGTGTCCGGTGTGCCACAATATTTGTGAAAATGGGGTATCAGTACTTGATAATACTAAGCATACCAGACAATCCAGACATGCAATAACGCACATGAATCCACACCAACTATACATGCAGGAAAGAATGAACATTTTTTTGACTTTTGACAATATATCAGCAAAAAATTAAATCTCTCAAAATGATCACTAAAATCAGGATGCATTAAATCATATCCCTTTTATTGTCATACAGGTTTTGGCATAGTTAGAAGCCACTCGCATTATCTTCGGAACTAGACTAGCGTGGTAGATAACCTCGTACACTATACGGTGATTGCCATATTGAATGAATTTTAAGTCAGCCTATCACAATCATTCTTCAGAAAGTGTTGTCTCTCGCTGTAAAACAGCCAATCCAAACAAGAGTTGTCTTCTCTTGCACATTTACCATGCAAGATGGCTGCTTATCATGGCCGAGTCATTACATAGTCTTGAGCAATGACGAAGGTTGAGCCGAATGGGTTGGCAGTACCAAGCAATCCTAATAATAAATATTGCAAAAAAGATTCTTTGTTTTTCTGATATAAAAATAAGTTAAAATGGAGTTATTTACCTTAGATAATATGTTATATTTTACAGGTCTGCAGGGCAACCCATTGAATCCAGAATTAAATAATTTATATAATGAATGTAATGGTACCAATCGTCTCCTCAGCTTCATGTTAGATTCACTACCCAGTAAGTTAGTTTGTCTTAAACTATGATGAAGGAATTCTCAATCAGAAAGGTATTTAGAAAATAAAGGATATCTTCACATCAAAAATAATTTTTTTAAAATTAAATTCATTACTCAATTGGGTTTACAATATGCAAAAAATCACAACAAAAGAAAATTGGACAAAAGTTTGAAGCAGAAAGTTTTTTTAAATTAAATTATTCCCCACTTTTTGCTTATTGAGAATTTCTTTATCATTTAACACACAAATACAAAAACAATCAGTTACATTTCTCTATTTATTCAGCATGTATTTATACTAATTATATATTCACATTTCACCTTAAAATATATCATAAATTGCTCATTAGTCCTTACTAAAAAATCTGAAAATATAACCAAAAATCATTTAATTTAATAGTCTGATACACCATGTAATTTTGACTATTAAAGAACATATAAAAATACTCCAACATAGTACATAATTAAAAATCAAAATCATTTAAAAGCCAAAATATACTTTTCCAAACTATTGAGATACAATATTTAACAGAATCAAAACTTTAAGATCACCAAAATATAAAGTTCAGTATTAAACAAAACACAAATATAAAGATCATTAAGCGTATTACACAAAAACAAGATATAAAGTTCAGTATTACACAAAACAAAATATAAAGTTCAAACACAAAAACAAAAATATACAGATCAGTAAGCGTATTACTCAAAAACAAAATATAAAGATTAGATTTACACAAAAACAAAATATGAAAAACAAATTTGTATTACAGTAAAATATGTTGCTAACCTCTATGATTACTTCTAAAATGATAATTATGATTACAATAAACACAACCTGCAAGAAAAGATGTTGTTCTGTAGTTGAATATTCATTTATAGAACATACATACCTTCACTTCAATTATTCTGAAATAACAAAAATAGAAAATGTTTTTATTCATAAATATTGATAACTTTCTTGACATAAAAAACTATTTTGTTGGTTATTACCATGTAATAAAGATTGTCCCTTCAACTTGGTGATTATAATGAGATCAGGTAAGTATATTATAGAGATTGCGATACTTTCATATAAGGTCTAGGAATATTTTGGGTAGACACAAAGTGTTTTGTAAATGGTCAACAATCACCTAATGAAGAAGATGGACATCTGTAAAAAAAATATTGAGTCTAGAAAATGCGGTTTTAATTTCAAGTTGTAAAATCGTTTTATAGTAATTACTCAGAGGTTTAGAACTGGAAACGTCCATCTTTGAAGATCAGTGAAATAAGATGAAAAGCATAAGTATAGTGTTTTAACAACGCACATGTTCTCTGGTGAAGAAAAAGGATTCTATTCAGAATGATTTGCCTTGACTGCAAGCTTGAACAGAGACTCAAGTATGGAATATCGGCATGGAAGGAATTAAATACGAGATAAACCTATACTGAATGGTGAAATGGGAGATAACCCATACAGTATTGTATTTATAAACAACCATTGTGACTGGTCTCCAGTCGAATACCATGACAGCAATGGAGCTTTTGTCATCAGTCGAATACCATGACAGCAATGGAGCTTTTGTCATCTCAAAAGGAAAGTTTGAGAGAGCCGGGAATCCGACTTGTAACACAGGTACAAGTGTACTGCACAAATACAGATGACATGTATTTTATCAGCTTTTCTCTCTAATCTAATTTATCTACTGTGTGGAAAATATGTTTCTTTTTTCAGTGAAACAACAAAAAACATTTTTTTGTGAAAAGAATAATAATATCATCAAAAATAATAAAATGACAATACATGTCAAGTCAATAACAAAACAATTTCCTGATTGTTCAAGGACGATGTTATATCTCTACTGAAATATTCATTATGTACTGAAGTTTTATACTTGTCTCAACAAATCAATTAATTCTTCTGTCTGGCATGTTGTTATTTTATTTTTTAGATTTTACATATGTCAGAATATTTTTTTGCTTTCTTTTTTTCAAGGTTTTTAGTGTTTTAGGAATTTATCTATATGAAAACAATCTTTTCCCGTTTAACTGTTTTATGTTTGTCCATGATGACAAGCCAGACAACAAAGGAACCAGTATCGATTATAATGTAATTTATAAGAGGAAGTCTGATAATTTAATGCACAAATGTAGGTTGCGTGTAGGTTTTATACCAAATAATGATAGTCTTTTGATCAACAAAAAGACTAAATGATTACCGGTATATAGTTGGTATGAAAAATGTCCCTTTATAGTGCACCTGATGAAAAGGCTTGTTATCCATCCAAGGGCTACTTTATTTGTTGTTTTACCTGATCTTGATTGTGTAAGATAATGTTCCGATGTGACAGTATGTTTGACTGATCAATGACCTTTCAATTTCAAATCTATATTTTACAGAACCATTAATGTTTAACGAGATCCTTAAAGTAGGAGGAAACCATGAAGATATTATCGATCAAAATAAAAAACATCTTTACAACTGTGTAGAGAACTATGTGCAGAATTACTCATCTAATGATCGGCAATGACCTGTCGTTAAAAACCTATATTTTTATCAGATCAATAACTCCTTTCCGGTAGAGGGTATTCAGGACATTGATAGATTTGATAGTGCTGTAGAATCAAGAGGAAGTAAGCTAAGAGGATATTGATTTTGCTGTAGTGCTTCGCAGTACAATGATGTTAGTCATACTAATCCACCAAGTTATAGATTTTACGATGCCATCTTGTGACCTAATTGTTGATTTATAAAGTAGGTCAGGTCAGGTTAGATAAAGGTTAAGCGATCTATTTATGGTAATATTCCATGTGATAAGAGTACTATGGTCATTATGTAGGTTTGAAAGTGACATGTATTACTGTAATTGTGACCTGATATGATCAGGGCAGGTGGACATAATATACTCCAATTGATTATACTCCAATTTAATACAACGGTTCTTTGTCTTTGTCCCAGGTTCCATCTGACTATTTTTCAGTCATCTTCAATATTGTTTCCTGTTAAAGATCTAGATGAAAAGGAATCTTGATTTTTAAATTGCAAAAGAGAGCCCCATTTTGACTCATGGTTTCTATTATCAATAGGTGCAAATTTAGATTGATTGTGGTTTTAAAATGTTACCCCTTCCTGCCTTCTTTTCTGTGAGCTCAACATCTCTATGTGACAAAATGAACACCCTTCACCCCAGTCAACTTGTTTAATTGAAACATATTTTTTTAAGTCTTGAACAAAGCATTAAAAAAAAACAAAGAATTTTTATTGCTTTTAACAAACTTGTGACTTTTTGCACAATATTTATATTAGTTGAGTTCCATACATTCTGATTGATTAATGATCAAACATTATCACTAGAACAATAAGGAAAACTTACGGTACTGATTCTATATTATTCTGAATCTTTACAGCTACTTTTTTTTCGTGAAAATTCTGTCTTCAGATGTTGAAATGGTATTCATGTCTTGTAATTTAAGTTTGTGTTGACCAGTGACTAATCTATAATATTCAGGTAATTAATTCTGGGGCAGTTGGATATTATCTGAACTAAGTCAGCACTAATACACAACACTGTATCTTTGTCAAGTTTTTAATTACAACAGAGAATGTAGAGCACTGTTCGCTCTTTGTCTTATTTCGATTAAAGCCTGTTGACCAGCAATATGACACGATTTCTTCACAATTAGGTCAATCTGGTCAGAAATTGCCAGTGATTTCCTCGTGTTTGTTAACTCTGCAAATAACACGATTCTCTTAATGATCAGATCAATCTATTCTCAATATAGCTTCTTCCTTCTTGTTGTTGAGGAGTGAATTGATGAAATCAGATGATCTTCTGTTAAGCCCACGACTTGTGACAGTACTGTTAGAAAATATTCCCATTTCTGAGCTAAAATGTCATGTTCAGTTTTAAATTTTGTTCATAATTTTTTAACAAACTTAAATTTAGATTCATGTGTGTCAGTTTAAAAAATATGGACCTAAAAATTACAATTAATGAAAAACTTTGGCAACATGAAAAAATTGCTAACTGGGTTCCTTAGATCACGCTTTCCAGTCAGTATAAGGTCCAGTAGTCAACAAGACCTGTAAAACAAGACTCAAAGAATTGAGTCTCAATATTCTGTCTGTCAAAAGAAATGAAAATTTCATTTTTTGGCTTCTTTTACTGAACTCATTTGACAGTCAATTAACTAAGGTTTCTGTAATTTATATTGGTCAGAAATAATAACCCAAATATTGTATTTTCCAAAATAGACTACTAATGAGTCTATTTTAAAAGCTTATCAACTGAACAAGAAAATGGTCTTGCATGGCAGTAAAGTTCAATTCATATTTCAGATCAAAGTGCAGGCTTGTAAAAAGCAACATCCTTTGAACTTTTTTTTTGCTTTAGAAAAATTCTCAATATGCGGATGAATGGTTATATAAAACAAGAATGATATCACTGGAATGGATTCAGTTGGTAGTTTGGTTCGTAGATGACAAGTTGACTTCTGTTTCCAGCTTACTGATATTGCAAACTATGTATTTTAAAATGTCATTGACTTACAATGAAATATAGTATAGTAACTGATTCTAATAATAATTCACGTCGGGATGTGCAAAATTATTGTTGACCTACAATATTAGCCTCAAAGTAGGAGTTTCGTGAGTGAAAATAGATTAGTATTATAATTAGTTCAATAGATGTGTCTTTGACTTGAATCAGTTGAGTTAATAGGCTAACACCCTAAATATAATGAATACATCACGTCTAAATTATATCCACACATCAGAGGTGCTTGTTGGTTAATATTTTTTAACAGGGTTTAGCTGTTACTCTGATATTGCGTACTATTGTATATTTATAATGTTAATCACACATCATTTATTCAAGTGCCTAACATCTGTTTTTTTTTTTATATCAAACATTTCATGTGCAAGTACTTAGTTGTGACATAAAAATGTTGGCTTTTTACATGATGGAAATGAGTAGTCAATGGACACAGAATCATGCTTTTAAACTTGATCCAGATGTCTTTTCGTTCATAGTTTCATCTTTAATCCATGCTAATCTTTAGATTATCTTCATTTAGATGTAAAACCACTTGCCAGGATTAATTTGAGTATTAAGTTAAGTCTAGATTGATATTGTAGGAGTTGCCTCATGGTGGCACCAGTTTAATATTCACATCAGGGATGGAGACACATCTGAGACATTTATGTCACCGCTTGTTCTTTGTTGAAAGCACTGGCTCTCTTTATAAAACCAGATTGATAGTATTGATAAATTATACCATGTAGACATATATCACAGGCGCTGAATTGTCATCTAAGCTTATATACTTTTTTGAAAGCAGTCGACTCTCATGGCACCAGATTACCAGTTTACCATGCAGACAAACATCTTCAGCATGTTACCGTTACCTTATGTCGTTTGGTGAAAGCACTAGCCCCTCACATGGAACCAGATTAATGGCATTGATACATTATACCATGTGGACATATATCATTGTTTCTGTCATGTAACCCCATGTCTTTTGGTGAAAAAAGTCCCCCACACATGGAACAAGTTCATTATACCATGTAGACATATATCACTGTGGCTGACTTGTCACATTATTTCCTTCAGAGAGAGCAATAACTCCCACATTCTTGATTAAAACCTCTACAACCTAACATCAGATAATTGAAGAGTGAGAAATCTACCACTTCATGTCAATATTTATTGCAATTTACAAGATTGTTCATGTCAGGGAACACACTGCAGTTGTTTGAGTTTTAAACATCTTCAATTTTCCTGTCAAAGCTTCAACGAAAATTTCATGATGATTTCCATACAAATGTCCTGGCAAGGTAACATTACAAACTATAAACCAAGAATTCAGGATTAATATTTTGACTTTGTATTATCATGACCATTTTGTGAATAAAATGTGAAATTTGGACATAAGAACACTTCTGTGATCTTAGGATTTCAGATCTTCCAAATCACACCACTATTGTCCAGTAACTCTGATTTCATATTGAACTCATTTTAATCATGCTGATGCTGGTCAATCTAAAAGAAAACCAAAAAAGTGGACAATGTCAAGTCATCACTTCAGTCAAATTGATAAGGATAGTTTCTTTGGACACCATTATAGGAGATGTTGTGTGAGACATAGAAAGTATCCTGAATGTGTGTCAAATGACATGTATGATCTGAAACATTCAAGTCATGCTGATGCTGAAAATAAAAGGATGTGAGCGATGTCCGCCTCAATCAAAATATCAAGATCATGTTCTTGTACATTGCTATATATAAGAGATATTTGAATTTGATTTCGTCATTAATAAAGTGTAGAGACATCAGAGAAAGCAACCTGGCTGTGTATCAAATGTCGTGCATGATTCCCTCATCAGAAACAAATAACATATACAAATCAGGTTTGTTGTTGTTTACCAACTTATAACGATTATTTACTTATTTATAAAATTTATTTATTGTAATAAATGACCATGTATGTATCTCTCTTATTTATTTATGATGGTCAGTGTTGTCAATAACAACAAGTTAATTCAGCCACTAACCAGTGGTCACTTGTCATTCTTAATTTATGACCTGTGACCTTATGACCCCTACAGAGTTTAAGGTCAAGAGATTAGGAAACCTTGTATAACAATGAGAAATCGCCCGCTGTTTGGTTTCTGATCAAAACAAAAACAACCTGCTTGATTGACTTTCTGGAAGAATCAAACCCTGGGCTCTAGCCACCCCCTACCAATTTGTTTTCTGTTTTCAGATATCTTTCAAGAGTAAACAATCTATCTGTTGTTGTTTTTGTAGTTGAGGATTTAGGAAACCAATAAATATCTAAAATTGTCATTTGACAATAATGATGTATTATTTTAATACCTGCTGATTTTAACTTATTTTTAAATCTGTCAACTTATTTCAGCTTTTACTAAATGGATCTAGAGAGTTCCTGAAAAAAAATTATTATTTTTAGGACAGTCAGGATAAAAAAAGATGATTATCCAGAAATTCCAGTCCCAATATAAATATTGCATTCAGTAAAAAACCCACATAAAGATTAATTAAGTCAAATTGAGTACATGCAATATCTATCAGGAAAAAAAAACATTACAAAATATAAACTTTTCATCTGCTTTCTAAATAAATAAGTATTCCAAAGCTTGGAAATTTTATGATTTAAAATAATTCCTGATAATATTTCATTTAAATATGATGGTAGAATTGTTTTTCACCAGTAAGCCATTTAAAAAGGTTTTTCAATCAACGGAATTTATACAAGCAATTCTGTTGATCAAAAATTGTATCGGAAACATTGCAAGATCAAAAGTAAAGTTGTATAGTAGTGGACTCCACCAAATCGAAGTACCATCAGGTGTTTCAAAAAGAGTAAGCATTTTCTGCTTTGTAAACTTATTTGGTCAATTGACTAACACCCTGCTATTTTCATCTTGATTGTTTTAAGTGCAGAAACCTAGAGGTAGTTTATTTTATAATTTGTTATTGATTGAAGTTCGATTCCAGTTATAATTGATTAGAATTGTTTATTTTCTTCAATCAATGATTGTACGTGAAGAATTATTTTAATCACTAGCTTAGAGATAAAATCAATTAAAAACATTTCACTCATTATTGACATGACCTAGGTTGTTGTCCTCCTCACGTTCACGCAGCATGATAACAGGAACTTTCAATTAAAAGCAACATTCCTATGAGTTTTGCCACAAAATAGAAAACGGACAGGGATATGTTAACTTCTTATTCATATTAGGGACGCTGAGGGCATAGATTTGTTCCATTCCAATTTTTGATCAAACGTCCGTGGTTGTTACATTTTCCGCTGTTATTAAGAAGTTTATGAAGTAACTATCACAAAGAATCTTAGATGTTGTAATTATGAGAACAACCTTTAATGGGTTCAAAATCTGATATTATGTTTGAAAAAAAAAATAGAAAGTTAATTTTTTTCCTATTATTCCGCACCTTATTAGGTTAATGAAATAAAATGAAGTATTGTATTTCACTATTTAATTAAAATCCATCCTAGTAAGCCAATGAAATGCTGTGTAAATTATGAGGTGTTAGGTGTCTTGAGGATGACAACCTATTGTTTATTGACACAATAAAGGAAAGAATTGTATTCAAGCTAAGAAATAAACGATTTGTAAGGTTCCATTCTGCGCTTTATAGAACTTAGAATGAAATAAATTATGTTTTGTTCTGCACTTGATTAACTGGTATCCTGGGGCTACTTTAGAGCATTGAACAAAATACTGAAGACCCAATTAAAGGCAATATAATGGTTATTTTGAGAACAATTAACAAATGAAGGAGACTTACTAAGTTTTGTTGTTGTGTAGGTTAATCGTCTAATGAAATGGAAATAGAGTTAATTCTTTTCTTCTGCGGAAATATTAAGTTTTTCTTACAATGGAAGATTTCTTGATTTGTTTCGCAATAATTTGTTCGTAATCCATATATCATGATCCTTTTTCTCAAAGAAACCCACAAATTTCACATGTGTTAAAAAACGTGATGATGGTAATTGGATTTTATAATGAAATATTTCTTATGTAATCTGAGAGAACATGTCTGTAAAAATATTGTAGAAGAAAGTTTTTCAAAGGCTGTAAATTACTTTTAATATGTAGCTATAAGATAAAAAGTGTATTTTTTTTAGGAACCAGAAGATTCTTGTTCACAAAGTTCATTGTGTCAGTTCATTGAAGGACATTGACTTAACAATACTGTTGTCAGGATATAAATCTTATACATCAGTACTTTACAATGCTGGATGTAATAGGAAAACACGTCTTCTCATATAACTTGACTTCTTTCAAATGCAGAAATTAAATTGATGACGCGATAGCAGTAAGCTTTTATGAACTTTGATAATAAAGTGCTACTTTTAGGCTATTATCCCTTATTGCAATACAAAGCACATCTTATTCCTTTTATCGTGATACTTATTTAATTGTCTCATGACTTGCAATACGCAGCACTACTTATCAATAGGCATATAATAGACATATCTAACCATGTTCCTTCTTCAGAATTTCTGCTCTTCCTTCTGATTGCAATAACTGGAGTGGTATTTTTTATATTTTCAAGGTCTTTATGAAAGTCGAGTTGCAATTATCTTTATAATAACTAGACACAGCTTAATAATGACATTTAAAACTACTTGATTTCGTGATCCACTTTCTTAGTCTTTCAAAATAAAGTAGAAGTGCGTCATCAGCCTGATGGTTGTTGTTCAATGTGGAATGACGAGGACACGAGAATGAGAAAGATGACTGACGTCTGTTTTTAGTGTTACTGTGAATGATTGGATGAAATCTATGATAATCTGCTTATCTTGGTTTTATACACAAGACGTAATATCATCTCACAATCAACCCAGTGGCATCATCTATTTTAAACCTCTAAAATCCTCCACACAAAATCAATATTTTTAGTAATAGTTGTAAATATTGTCCAAGTTGTCATCAGCTGACATCATTTATTGACCGTATTTGGAGTTTACTGTATTTACTGTGACATCGCTTGCTGGTTATATTTTATGACAAAACCTTTTGATATAATAAATTTTCTCTTAAAATATTAAAATGAAATACAATTTTTAAATTTTTAATCTGAAAGTAAAGCGATAAAAAGAATTTTTATGTCTTTCCTAGTGTCCTTGCACTAATATGTCATCCTGTCATCCTGTTTTCCGAGGTTATATATGTCTTAAGTGATTGATAAATGGTTAAGAATTCAATATTGGTTTTGCTCTTCTATTGTGGAATTAAATGCCATGATTTTTTAATGTGTCAATCATGTGACCAGATTTTGTTTGACAAATTATGTTGTACTTTTATAGAAAAAAAAAATTGGATGAAAATGAGGCTAATTGAAAATGGAAATGGACAGGAAGTTGTCAATGGCATTAAAGATCTATTGATATAGGATCTCAGACAAGTTTCACTTTCAAGTATTTATCTACTTCAGGGTTTTCATGGCTTTGGACATAAGGCTGATTCCTTGTATATGCCTGTAAATCCCTGTGTAACCATAATTATGATTGTTTGAAAATCAAAAATACGATTCGTCCTTTTAGTAAGACTATGCCTTATATAAAAATCATAAATACAGAAAATGTAAGATAAATGGTTAGGCAGGGATATAATAGGGATTATGTATTTTTGTGTAGTACTAGTACATATAGAGACTATTTACATATATTACAAATCGACCCTCGAAAATGCTGAACATTCCCCTTTAAGGTTTTCAAATATTATCAAGACCCATGAAAGCAACTCAACAAGAAAAACCCCTTTTAATAGCTTCAAACCAAACAATTTATGACCATTATTAAAACTGCCTTTTCATCATTTCAATTTCCTTTCATCTATGATTCCAGTCAAACTTTCAACAGATTATGACATCACAAAATATGGTTATTAACCAGGAATAGAAAATCTATTGTGAAAAAAGCAATTTCATTAATTAGGTCAATCAGATAAAAAATCAAACAAGGACATATCTTTCCGGTCATGAGAAATTCTCTTTAAAATAATTCTGTGTGATCTGTTAATAGTGCTTTGAAGATTTAAAAATTACCTTATTGTTTAGGCTTGTATTTTTATTTTAGGATGATTTTTTAAAAGCTATAGGCCCTAATGGACAGAACTGAAATCTCAAATGTATAGAAATTTGAACAGATCATGTGTTGAAATCAAATGTCATTGCTGGAAGCAGAAATGTTGCAATATTCTTCTGTTTCTTATGACAATGTTCAAGATCTAAGTCAAGGCCAGTACTCAGAGACAATGTATTTGAGGTGATTCACTGCAAGAAAAGGTTAAGAATGTTGCCAATGTGTTTACAAGGATTTCGAGATTTGTTTTAGGGTTGGGATCATTCTGCTTGGGTTTTATCATTGGTATTAACAAATACTTCAATCTGATGTTTCAGAATTTATAGATAAGCAATATACGGTAACTAACAACATATTTTTATCGAAATTTTTTTTTTTTTTACTTAAAGTAATTCACTTTTAACTCATCTGTCAAAATTTTGTATAAAGTTGTTTTTATTAAGACATGTCATATATATAACCAATTGTCAACTGTTTCAATCTTTTCAACCTACTTTCAATCTATTTGCTCTTCCTTGTTAACAGTCCAATTTTGAATTTAAACTTTAAATTAACTTTAAATTTTTATAGCTATTGAGACAGGCTACAAATCAAATTTTCAAGAGAGAGACAATTCCTTAAGTTAAACTGGACCCAGCATACCCACAGGCAACTGATTCTAGTTAAAAAAATTGTATATAGTTATAGGGTATAAGAGTTTCAAGGTAAGCAGCCATTTCGTTCTAAGAAGTATCTAAAACGGAAGTAAATAAAGTTACGTCATTCTATTTATAACTCTATCCTGGAACCAATGACGTGCCTGGAAATTCTCAATACAATATATTTTGACCAATCAAAAAAATGTAATTTTCACAACTACGGGAAAATGACGTTATCATTGTCAACATCCGTGTTATACTTGTGTTAATCTGTAAAAGTGATCATTTTTGTTTAAGAAATACTTCACAATACTGTTTGAATGTCAAAGCATGTGAGAGGAGGTAAGAATATCAAAGATAAAACAAGAAACATCGCCGAGCATAGGTAAGCCGTACAGAACAAAATGGCTGCTTTCATAATTTGAAACTCTTATATCCTAAAACTAACTATATACTTTTTTTTTAACCAGAATCAGGTGCCTGTGAGCATATCATTGGTTGGGAACAATGAGATCAATACTTGATTGATTAATTAATGATTATAGGAAGATATGTTGATAATGTTTGATCAGTCAATATCTGTTTCACTTGTCTAGAGAAAAATAATTATTTATTGATAAAGTTCAACGGTTAAAAATGGACTATACCCAATTTAAAAAAATAGCCCATATTAACTATGTCAAGTTCATAAGAAACTGTGTCTAATACCTTGACATCTTTAGGCATTTAAACTTTTCTTGTATCATGCAAGTGTTCAAATGCTGCTATTTCCTGCCTCAAATGATGTCAGGACCATTAGTTTTCTCTTTTAAAAAATTCTGAATTGTCTCGAGTTAGTAGTGGGAGTCTAACTTTAATTGAAACAATAGAACTATGGTTGTCAATGGACCTAAACTGTCTTATCAATAATTCATATGATTGTATTGTCCTGTATGTTTACCTGGACAAAGATAGTAAACAAAGCTCGTTAGCCTCCAGATAGCTAATTAATGTTAATTATTGATAAAAACTCTTCATCTGAGACGTTCTACAGATGTTACTTAAATAAAACATTGTGATAGTTTCAGTATGTCATCAAATATAGATTACACCTGTTCTAATTATCATCAAAACCCTGAAAATAGAAGTATTGCTATGACAGAAGCAATATATCCCTAGGTTAAATTTTTTGAAATATTTTATACACACAATCAAATATGGTATTAAGTTAATAAAAAAGTTTATAATGCAACTACATTTCAGTATTGGATTTACTTCAACACAGAAAGGTCTGAAATGAATCTGCCACGTTGCCCTTCAGGGGCAAACAGATATTTACGTCATTAATTTTAATTGGTCAGGATCTTGTCCTTAAATGATGAATTGAATTAATGGAAACAAAAATATTCTGCTAATGAACAGACTCATGATATCCGTATGAAAATATCAGGAAATAAAATCCAGAAGGAAATATGCAAGTTGATTGAAATGTTATTATTGACAGTAATGGGAGCAGTGATGGCAGCCCTGTCTTATTTATAACTGGTATGCATTCACGGGACAGGGATTTATTGCTTATTGGTTCAAATGAAATTGAAAGTATTTTGGATGATTGATACAATCGATAAAAAATTCATTTTTAATCTGCAAAGAGGAAACTCTGTGGTTATATACCCTACATGTGGTTCTTACCGATTGGCTAAATAAGGCAACATCAAGGGAGATAATTTGGCTTCAGTAACAGGAATATCAGTCTTCTACCCGAAGGGGTTAGAAGACTGATTCGTTTGAACAGCTTGTTACCATTTAGAGCTGAAGATGTTAGTACAGTAAAATACAATATGATATAAAACTTAAAGTAATTGTTAGCACAGAACAGAAAGATAGGGTGTGCAACACTAGTACTGAGCAATTCATTATTTACTACAATAGTGTATAAGGCTCATTAAATGCTTAATGAGATTAGTTATTCCCATATAAAGTAAAGTTTTTATTAAGTTTCTAGATTAAAAGTTTGATTAGATGTAATTAGTCAATGTTTAATGATACATACCAACATTAATTTCTATACTATTCAATAAAATGACTAATCACTTATTAACAATTGATATTATCTTATAAACCATCTGTTCAATATTGGGACTAAATATAGAGTGAAATTTTGATATTTTGATAATTATTGGAGAAGATGCAATAGGCGATACTGTAAGGCTACAAATTATTGCGAGATAGAAATTAATGCGTTAAATGCGACCTATCCGCGATCTCATTAATTTGTATCCGCATTTTAAAATACATATTTCCAAGTGAATTATATGGAGTTATGTCCCTTTCAAATATGGCTGACATTAGTGAACATCGATGTTTGTTGTACCGGTAGGCTTATGTCACGCAATTTAGTAAAGACATATTAAGTTATGATTATAAAATAATTTATTTCAAGACTTTAAATTAAATGTTGAAAAATGTTTGTATCCATGAGAACTTTAGTACATGTTCAAATTTTTCTTTCACACCAGTGTTGATCACTGGAATTCTGTGAGGTTTACTAGCCTTTTTACACAATGCTGTTCTGGAGCTAGCCCAGCCATCACGGATGATAACTATCGTTTCCTTTAATGTTATGAAATGCTGACCAGAATGTCGTGGTGTGACAGCCCCTTGACAAAGACTATAAAAAGAAATTTATCTTTTCAGGGATACTGAAAATGTCCCTTTAATGTTCATCCATAAAATTTTGAAGCCTGGGTTCTTGTGACTGATGAAAATGGAAGCACAAAATGCCAATATTTCACAAATACCCAGGATTTACTTCGATAGAAAACATTTGGGTATTTGATAAATACAAATTCCAACAACACATTGAAATTAAAAAATGTCGGATTTCAGACAATGTAAACTACAAAGAGGCGAGAAGTGAGTCATATGTATAATTTAGAATGGAATCGGTGCAAATTATTTCTGTGTTAATATAATAATTGATAAATTATGTAATGAAAACAATATTTAGGGGTGTTAGATGAGTCACCATACAGGGAGGTAAATTATGTGTTTGTCATCACTAACGAATGTCATGACATGATTAATTAGTAATTAGATAATGAAGCCAATGATAGGTTAATTAGGGTTATGTCATTTCAACGATTTATTCTCAACATATCAAATATCATGTTCATGCAGAAAAAATAGGAGGACAATTTCACTTATGATTCATGGATAGAAATTGTTTAAGAATCAGTTTTGAAATATGCTAATTATTTCAAATGATATTTTTATGATCTATTGAATTTGCTGAATGTTAATGACTGGATTAATTAAAATCAAATCGTAAATATGTGGAAAAGAATTTAAAGATTTTCCTGAATATTTTGAAAGGACTCGAATAAAAGAATTGAGAGACACCCACATTCATATCATTTTAACTTCCTTAGGACATTGTTTAACTAGTAGTACTGTATCTTTTATTCACATCCGAAAACTGTCCCATTTAAATTTTCTGTAAATAATTTCCTGGAATTGCAGCCCAAACACATCTGTCAGATCATGTAATTTAGATTATATTAAATTTGTAGATACATGTTACTAAATAAATTAACTTCATATCCTCATGATTTACAGTAGTTGCAATGGAATTATGCCTGTTACATTATTTTTCATTGCCTTTTACATGCAAACATCTTTAATAAACCTTTCATGCAATGAAATGTTGTTCTTTGTACAAAACTGAACCAAGACATTAATAAATGATTATCAATAAAGAGTTGATGACCCTAATTAATTTAAAAGTAAACATTAAATTTAATATTTTATTAGTTGACAATAAATCCTGTCATTGGTTATATATCTTGACCTGTCAGAAGGTAGTAAATTATTTATGATTTGTTGCATTGTCAAGTTTAAAAATAAAATAAAAGTAGACATGCTTTTTTTTGTCCCTAAAGTTTCACAGGATTTTAGTTGTGGACAAACATATTACGATTTCTAATGATTTGTTTGTTTATGGTTATTGCTTGTTTGTTTATATATATATATTGTTTACAAAACATAAAACTATTATGATTATTGTCAACATAGACACGGCAGAAACCCACTTCTCAAAAAAAAAAAAACTTCAAACAAAATGCTTATGTTATATATTTTTTCCTCTGATTTTGTTTTGTGATTTGCTATATCTGAAAATAGGCAAGTTTTAAAACTTAAAAAACCATAATTACTAATTTCTGAAATTAAAAAGAATCTAAGAAGATTGAAAAAATTGATCAAGCCCAGACGAACATTTATTAATCTGAGTAGGTAGATGATATACACACTGATCAGATGAAGTTTTCCTCTTATGATTGACATTCCTGTCTACAGGCTAACCTGATTTATTTTAATAAAAAATATTTCTCTTATGTCTCTGTCTTGATAAATTTTTAATTAGATATTTTAAAAAAACTAATAAATAAAGATTGAACGTGTTCCTTAGACATTTCATTGACAAATATTCTTTGCCTAAGCACTAATGACTTGTTGCTTCCAAATTTACAAAATGGAAAATTGAATTTGATGAATTTGCAGCAATTATTCAGTTTTTTTTTTATGTTTACATGTTTCATATGAGCAGTTTCTTCAGTGTGGTTTTACAACAAATTTGCTAATCTGAACCACCAGGAATGCTTTTCAAGGTTGACTCTGATTGCCACATTCTTCATGGTGGGTAATACTAAATGTCATATTATATCACAATACACCAGAATGTATAAAATTGAACATTAATATTTATGTTATGTCTGGTACAGATGGTTTACAGGAACTTCCATGATTACCCATGATCCTCTGAGATTGATAACATTTGCAATATTCCAGACAAAATGTGATCAATTTGCATCTGATCTTTTGGCAGATATGTATATTTGTCTGTAGCATCTGTTAATGCAGATGTATTGAATAAATTCCAAACATATTAATATATACTAGCTTTTTCTCTATTTTATAAGCATCTTGTACAGTGTTGTGTTTCTCAAAGCAAGACATTTTCTATTTCAACCAATTCTATTCAGCTAGTTAATAATGCATAACATTTCCATTTTACCTGGATTCAATTGTTAGTTTTTGCAATACCTTAAAAGATTACTTTTAAGCATGGTCTGAGCCAATTTAATGATTACATTTCGTTTCGGTTATTTTTTGAGTGTCGACTCCATGTAATCTAACCACTTATATAAGGCAAGCATCTTCTGATGACGAAAATTTCAGCCAATCAAAAACTTACTTTCAAGATCGCGAGTCTATGCATTGATATGCGTTGTGGGAAGACGAAACAGAAAGTAAAGCGCGACACAGCGGTCCAAATTGTGACGTAATACAAAAACTATACCAATATAAACGTTGTTCTGATTGACGGAGGGGTGGCACATGCTCTAAAAGTGGTTAGATTACATGGAGTCGACACTCAAAAATAACCGAAACAAAATGTAATCTAATTTTAATTAGATTGGGTCTGAGCTGAACCTACCTTGAAAGAATTTGGTTGCGTTTTTCTGGTAGTTTGTATAGCTTTAACCTTACTCCAATGTGACTAGATACTGTGTCATATTCCTTAAAGGGATTGATAAATGATTTTCACTGACAGTGATCTGCATAGATATCAATAGTAGCTTCTGGTAGATCACTGTCAGTGACGTCATAAAACATAAGAAACACAGACATCGGAATGGAAATATGAATGGAGTAAATTGATGCTATCAATGTCCCCAATACACATACACAGTTTAGAAAATCACTTTACAATCCCTTTAAATTCCATAAAAATTGGAACAACATAAATCATTTGCATCATAAATCTGTTTAAGTATGGTACAGTTTTATTTAACCAATATTTCCTCGTGACATATTGACCTCATTTAAACATGAAGGTGATATTTTTTGTCATTCAAAGACAAATCATCTACTCTAATAACATATTTCAGGATTTGGATTTTGAAATTCCTGCCGTTGTTATAAAATGGCTAATTAACTTACATTTGAATTCCAACTGTATGTTTTTTCTTGGTTCAAGAAAATAAAGCAGTTATGAATGTTAAAGCTGTCATTTTTAATGATAAATTTTAACACTGATATATCTTGAGGAAAACAGGATTCTCTTGATAACAAACATGCGTCATTGAAAAACTAATCTTTCTTTTAGGATTATTGTACTTCTGATAAAAGTATTAGACTGTGTTTGTTTGAAATATTCGTGTTTTGTTATAATGTTTTTGCAAGGTTACCATTTTGATGGTCATGATTGGAAAGAATATTGTAATAAAATAAAGGATTATATCTTGTCAGTGTATGAGATGAGATGAGATTGTAGATGTTGTCTGCGTAGAAAAGAAGCCACAATAAAACTTCAGAGACGTGTTTTTTTCTTTTAATTAATTAAAGTTCCGAGATTTTAAGGCTTCAAAATTGTTTTTCAGTGCAGATCTATTGATTTGTCAAGTCTGGCAAAATCTTTCTTCATTTTAAGGATTGGTTGACATAAAGAAAAAAAAAGACATCTTGTCATTCAGATTAGACAATAAACCTAAGCCTTGTGTGCTGTATATTATCAAGATATAGATGCCTCAACAGGGCTTGTAAAATGTAGTCAAATGCCGATGTGTCTCTCTGCTCATTGCATGATACTGCTTTCTTCATAAGCTTGATCAAGAACAGAACAAAAGGATGCAAAACTCAATTTTTTTTCATCATGAGAAATACTCTATGGTACCAATTAATTTACAAGATGTACCAAATTGCTTAGTAATCCCAGGAATCCAGTTATAAAGCAATAATGTTTTCAAAAATTCTAAAAAAAAGTTTCAATTCGTTAGTTGACTTATTTACACCCAACTTGAACTCTAGGAGTCATAACCTTTTAATAGGAATAAAATTATGATTCAGTTATAAGAAGCTTATACCAAAATATATAAGAATTATGAAATTTTTAATGTGGAGGTGTTAATAAGCAAATAGTATTACAATTTTGAACTGGCAAACCGGAAAGTGAACCCTGTTTAATAATAACTTGCTAACTTGTGTGCCCTGAAATTGAACCTCTTGTAATAATGATTATGTATTTTGATATAAGCCTCTATTAACAATGATGTGTTAAAAAGTTCACGTTTGTCATCGTAAAGAGATTAATTTCTATGTTATAAGACTGAGTAAGACAGGATTAGAGACGGTAAACAGGTGAGGTAGAGGTAAACCACACCCCTAGGCTACGTTAATCTAATCAATTAAATCTTCTGATATAGATGTTAATGAATTGGATGTGATTGACAACTCATCTGATAGTTAAGGGGTCATCAATATTTTGACATCGCCCAATTTCTTCGTTAATATTTATCCATATGAAAGTAAGCGAGAAAGAAATCTTAGAATATCCCGATTATATTTTGATATTAGAGATAAAGTGACTTCATATAATCTTCAAGCATGTAGATTCAAATGTATATATACCTCCTCTTGTGAACAAAATATTGACAAACAAGACAATTTACAGGATATCCGCAGTTGTATCTGAATTCTGTGTTTTAATGTGCTTCCAGGCACCAATTAGTAGTGTCAGCTTTGCTCAATATGACCTGGAAAAGTTTTTAAAATGTAATTTTATTTCATTAGCCCAATAAGGTGTTATAAAGTTTGAAATGGAAGTCTTATATATTTGATTATGAGTAATATAAAATTGGTTATAGATAGGTTTATATCAATATATCATAACTCTAATCCTTTGACCCATGATAAACCATTTAGATCTCTAATTCACTTAACAAATTACAGGACATGGATAGATTACATATTGAAATTTCATGGTGTTTTAAGTCTCATAAAGTTCAGTGGGTTATACACTTAAGAGATTAGAATCTATTGGAAAGGTGTATTGCTCTGTCTAGAGATGATCTTGATATTAATATTGTTGATAATTATATCAGGCTTCTGTTATATAGAGTCCAAACAGGTGCTGAAAAATATGAGGTTTAACTCGCATTTCATTGCATCCATAGTGATATAGAGAAATATTGAGACTGATGCCTTGATTTGATGTTCTAAATATATAAGACCATATACTTTATTCTCAAATTGTAATGTTCTGCATGGCACAAAAAGATGAATTTTGTTTGAGACTCTGGTAATTTATAGGGATTATGTAATTGAAATCGGTCAAATATTCCAGTTTGTAAATTCAGATTTTGAAAAGAAAATAAAGATTTATGTTTACTCCTCTGGGCTATATTTTTTTTCTGAAAAATGTGTCTTTTTATTGTCTAGAAATTTATTGTTTTGATGTTTGAATATTTTTTTAATCCTTGTGAAAATATCTTGTTATAAGGAGTGCACCTCTTTCATTATTTCCTGCTCAATTTCTTTTTTTCTGATTTAAACGAATCTGAATAAGATATGTTATTTATTTAAAAATTGAATGTAAATAATATTTCCTTATTAATACTGCAAAAAATGACAGAAATATTGCATATGTTTGACTTGATTATTTTACGTTACATTGGAAACAGACATGTGTTGCGTCATGTTTCACCCAAATGTGTTGCGTCATGTTTCACCCAAATTCAATTTTTTCACTTTATAAATCATATTATGCAATATTTGGAAATATGAAATTAACTGCATTATGTACTTTGTGTAGTAATGTAAATTGCAGCAGTTATTATTTGGGATCTTATCCTGTTGATTGCATTCCCAGTTGAGTTATAAGTTTAATTTATAAGTGAGTTATAAAACACTGCTTCATTATTTTCATAATCTACAGAAGTTCATGTACATTAATCTTAAATGGATAACCAAACTACCCAATATTCATTTCAATGTTTTTTATATCTTGTCAGTATTATCAACTTGTCCATTTTCCTTCATGTCTGCCATTGAAAGTATATATTAAATCTGGATTTTGAGGTTCTCTTCCCTGGTGACCCACCTTAATCTTCATACACTCCCACATTATTTACATAACTAATGTTAGGGGAAGTCAGCTGTTTTGAAATTTTTATCTTACCAAGGTTTAACTTATCAAGGAGTGGAGAATTTTCTTACTAGAGGAGGAAATGTAGTGACCAAAAATGATAAGATTATTGAAAGAGGAATTATGGTCACTGCCAAAAAAATGAAGAAATAATTACTTTTTACTAAATATATTTTCAGTTATATTTTTGTCATACTGAAAATGATAGAAAAGCAACTATTATTATTGCAGTGTTTTTATTTCAAGATACTTGGAAAAAAATTGTATTTTCACATTGTATAATGATTTTTTTAATCAATTTTTTGCGTTATTCTGTTTATAGACTGCTTTGATTCTTTGCAAATATAAAGAATGGGTTAGAATTTTTTTTGAATTTTCAAGATGATATTGAACTTAAATATATTAGTATTAGGGTTGAATACCGGTATCCGGTATTACCGAATACCGAATAATCACTTCAAAAAGTACCGGTAAATATCGTTTCGAAAAGAACCGGTCCTGGTAACGATATTTTCATAGGATAAACTAGTCAGATAAAACCTGCCGTTGAGCGGGTAAGGATAAACAAGCACTTTATCTCACGTATGTCTGACATAAATTGCCGTTCACGGCTGAAAATACACGCGAATCTCCGAAGATCTGATCGGCCTAGGCTCATCCACATGCATTTGCGTAAAATTTCTCAAAAATAATAGAATTTAAACAGTCTACGAGTTCTGCGACAGTGAATTTCTCGACCTCGAAATGGCTATGAAGAATGAAGTTGGAGCGCTTGTCAATCAAACATAATCACAGCCAATGAAATGATTTCACTGTGACCTAATTTTTAGTGTCGCCTGTGTTAAACAATGAGTTGAATATAGAAGAGATGAAGTAGGCGTGACCTCGTATTCAAAATAGTTTCAATCATAGATAATATTATGCTATAAATAGGATATCTATGGTTTCAATGGAGTTCCTTTCGCACATTATAAATGTATTTTCCTCATTTTCTGACACGGAGAATTAAAATTAACATTATCTTGTTTATTACAACTTGTTCCATTCGCTTTCCGTGCAATAATATCAGTGACTTTACAAAAATGATACGAAACTGTTTGGTAGTCAATGTACACTGGTCAGCCATTTTGTATCTCATTGATTTTGACATCTACGGTATTCTAAAAAATGGTCGGAAATCGCATTCGTAATTCTCATGTTTGGGCTCATTTTGTAAAAGTGACGGATGGGGGTAGATGCAATATTTGCTATAAGTTGGTGAAAGGGAAGGGTGGAAACACGAGCAATTTAGAGAAACATCTCAGACTGAAGCACAACATCCTATTACGGTCGTGCACTCTGTTCAACCCGCTCAAGGTCAACAACCACAATATCACGAATCAATATGGTAAGGAATATTTATTATAGTCATTAGGCCTACAAGCTTATAAAATAATTAACAGATTTGTAATTCTCAGGGGGGAATGGTATTAATTTCTTCAAGGCCTGTGTAAGCCCCTATTAGGCAGGCCTATTTTGGATGAAAAATGCCCCCCCCCCCCCCCTTGTAAAATCTATTCTAAATTAAAACGAAGTTACTCTGTACTCTCTAAGTTGGTAATTGATATTATTGGCATTTAAGAAATTCAGGTTATAAACAAAAAGACCCCAACTGCCCCCCACCCCCCACCCCCCACACAGAAAAAACCACAACAGTAGGCCTAGAGCAGAGATAACAATAATTTTGAATAATTTTACAAATGAAATAATTGAATACATTTTTGTATGATTTCAGAGAGCACAACGACAAAGTCGACAACAGCTACCAGTACAGACTCTAGTTATATGCAACCTCTTCCCAAAGAACCAGAATCTGATGCTATAATAAATGTTGTTGAACCATCTCAGGCATCTGTACATTTACCCGAAGCTCCTGCTCTTCAACAACATCAAACTACTTTATTTGAATGTGTGAGCCCAAGACCTAAAAAGAAAAAAATAACTGATGAACAAAAAGATGAAATTGGAAGGGCAATTACTAGATATATCGTTAAGGAAATGCAGCCATTTTCCACAATTGCCAGTGAACCATTTCGGAGGGTGCTGAGTAGTTTGAACCCACACTATGTACCTCCTAACAGGGAAACAATGTCGTCCATTTATGTTCCTGCCTGGTATAATGTAGAAATTGAACTACTTAAAACTGAACTGGCTCTTGTGTCTGGGGTCGGGGTAACGGCTGATCATTGGACTTCTTTGAGTGGTGACCACTATCTAACTGTTACAGCACACTATGTATTGAATTGGAAACTCCACAACAAAGTTCTTGCAACAAAAGCTGTCTATGAATCACAGACCGGACAGGCTATAGACAATGAGATTCGAGAAATTCTTATGAACTTTGATGTACTAGACAAGGTAAAAGGCATCACAGTGGATAATGCAGCCAACATGGCTGCTGGTGCAAGAAGTTTAGAGTTCCAGTGCATACCATGTTTTGCACATTGTTTAAATATTGCTGCCAGCAAATTATATAATGAAACTTCATTTACCAGGTGGTTAGCCAGGATACGTTCCATTGTTCTTTTCTTTAAAAGAGTTCACATGGCTCGTGTTGTTCTGAAAGAGAAACTTAAAAATCTAGAGCTCCCAAATCACGCTGTAATATTAGACGTAAAAACCAGATGGAATTCTATGTATCTGATGGTCGAACGGTTTTCAGAAGTATATCCTGCACTCAGTGCTGCATGCAGAGATCCTCGCCTCAAAAATCGTATAGACAAAGATAAAATTGAGAAAGTAAATGATTCAGATTTAAAAAAAGGTGAAGATTTCGTGGAAACAATGAAGATTCTATATACGAGTACACTAGCAATATCTACCGACAAAATCCCAACAGTTGGCCAAATTATTCCAACCTGGAATAAGTTAGAAAAGTTCTTAAGTGTGACAGACAGTGACAGTGAGTTTATAAGAAATATAAAAACAACCTTGTGGAAAGACATGAGCAAAAGATACAAGGCACCTGAACTTTTAGAATTCCTGGAAGAAGCATCTGCTTTTGACCCAAGGTATGCGTCTTATTTACATACCTGAAAAAGAATATAAAATTGTCTTATGCTTATGAGTTGGTGACTTGTTACTTCCTAGTTCCTGAGATAAATAGATTCACATCATTGTATTGCAGCATCAACAAATATATTTGTAGCATTACAAAATTCATAATCATAATGTCTGAGTACCAGTACCATTAAATGTATTTGTTCTAATTTTTCAGGTTTAAATCCAAGGTCCATGATGAGGTGTGGGAGCGTCTGGAAGATAAGTTGATTAAGGAAGTCTTACCTGAAACAACAGCTCTTGATTTACTTGATTTGCAAGTTTCACCCCCACCTTCATCTCCAGTTGAAAAGAGGAAAAGGTCAGCAATTGAAGATCTGTTTTTGGATGAAGACAATGAAGTTGAGATTACTGAAATCAATACAATTCCATCACCTCTAATGCTAGCCAGAGCCGAAATTCAAAAGTATCGGAGTATGCCAAAGATTAAAATGCACGAGAATCCATTAGATTTCTATAAAACTCACAACGAAAAACTTCCAATGATATCTGCTCTCGCGTGCCAATATTTTTGTGTGTCAGGGAGCAGCGTTCCCTCAGAGAGAATATTCTCTCTAGCAGGCAACACAATAAGTCAAGAACGTGTCCGTCTTGATCCTGAGAAAGCAGATATGCTTATATTTTTACATAAAAATGCTGAATAACTGTTTAGTGATAGTTTGATGTTATTGAAAGAGATTATAAGAAAGATGTGTTTTGTTTACTGTTGTTCTATGTAGGTGCCTACTAACCTACTCTGCATTGTTATTATGTTATGATCTCATTTGTATTCTTATTATATGATTCAATTCTATTTTGGTTAACAACTGTTTTGTTAAAAATATCATTTATTTTATTGATAAGTTAAAAGACTTTAAAATAAACTATGCTGTAGCGTTTGACATTGCAAATGATCAACTGAATACTAGTAATCGCTAATACTTACCCAGCCAATGCCAACAAGAGATGCACTGGATTCTCAGGGGGTGGGGGGGGGGGGGGGTTCTTATGATATAGATTCAGAACAAAGCTTACTCATAATTAATTATGATTCATTATGATTTTCCCAAGACCTGTGTTGAGCACAGAATATATAATACTTATGAGCCTGGGGGGGGACATTACCAACAAAACGTACCGGAATATAGTATTAGTTTCTTTTGCCAAGAACATAGAGATTTTTGTGAAAAGTATCAGTATCGGTATCGTTAAAATACCGTATCGTTTCATTGGTATCAGTATCGGTATCGGATCGCTTCGTTCTTAACGATATTCAACCCTAAGTATAGATATATATTGAGTAATGTTAAAATTATTGCTATGGAATATATGACAATTATGATGCTGTTATTGAATATTGTTTCGAAATATAAACCCATAGGATTAAATCCAGTCTAAGGCGAGTAATAAAAATATAATCATTGTGGTTCTTGAAGCCATCACCCACACTGCTCATAACTTATTCATGTGATGTTCCCAATTTACCATTGAAACCAGCCTAAATAGTTTTCTAATTTCACCCAAGTTCATTTAAAACTCATTGCGTGCTTAAAATAAAATCACCAGTTAAACGAACCTTGTGTTATTATTTATCTGATCTGTAATTTTCTTTCAAACTTAAAATAAATTGGATTTTTTTTCACTGAATTTATTTTCAAATTTTTAAGTTCTAGAATGTAGTTATGAAACAAATATTTTTAGAAATTTTAATTTGAAAGGTGTTTTCTTGCTTCATTTTTTATTTCTAAAAATATTTATATATATTGGTTTGAGAATTGAGGTAGTTTTTAGGTTTCTGTCAGATGTGCTTGTTCCCTGTGGTAATTGTTGGGTATGTATTAAAGTCACTGTACATGTGTTGTATTTGTTTTGTTTTTGTTTTTGGGTTTTGACTTCCATAATTAATCTTGTTAGATATTATATTAACTGGATGATGCTGAAAGTTTAGTAACTAAGTAACCAAGTAACATTAAATTGAGTCAGTTAATGTCCATGGTCACTACGAAGGCGTTTGTAATGTTGATATTATAGTCCTATAATTTATTCTAATTCCCAGAGGCCATTGTTATAGATATGTTAGTATTCAGTTGAAGTTTCTTATATGGTCTATCTATTGTATAGGAAAAATAACATTATTTCTTTATATGAGAATCATGACCCTATGAACATGCTCCTGACATATGATTTTGAAGGATTGTCATCTAGGAGAAGGTTAAAGGGCAATGTTATATTTTTATTAAGGAAGACAGCACACACTTCCTCTTGCACCAATACTGTTCTTTACCAAGGTGCATTTCTCTTTGACCTTCTCCCAGGAGACTCGCCTTCAAAATTAGTTGTTTTTAAGATTATAATATTTACCTCTTTATCAAGCTGCTGGTGGGCGAGACTTGTCGCAAGCCTATGTACAAAGCTAAATATAATAGAGATGGGATCAGGATTACACGTAATATATTTTCTCTCAAAATGAAACCTTTTTGAAGCACCATGACACTACTTTAACACAGCTTGATACAGTGCAGTATATGAGTTTAGAATGTATATTGCCCAGCATGAAACTTGTCTCAGATATGTCCATCTTGTCCCATAATATTTATTACTACTAGTAAATACTTACTATTCAAATTTAGCGATCATAATTTCTTTTGTCTGGACAAGGTCTCCATCGGTCATAATTATCAAAATAGAATTTGGGTATTAACCATTCGCTTCTGTCACTATTTGGCTGTCAAAAAATATATGTTTCAAACAAATTATATCATAAGCTTGACATAGAACTCTTCAGATTTGATTATCTCTATCTGTAAACTAGAACCATCTTCAACATATGGATTGGTAGATTTTTGGATTTTAATCTTAACCAAGGGCGTGGATTTAGGGGGGGACAGGGGGGAACGTGTCCCCCCTTGAACTCAGAACCCATAATTAATAGATAAAATAGATTTTCTGAAGAATCTAAATCGATCACATGAAAATCACAGTAGTTAAGTCCCTATATCAACTCAAACCAGGAAATATCTATCAGAATGCACGAAATCGACGCTATTTTCCATTTTTTTCTTTAAGGCGAGGAATTTATGTTTGGGCTTGCGGTTGTGGCGCTTCGCGACGTACTTGGACTTTACAACCCATGCTGGTTGTCCCCCCAAAGTTTTTGACAAATCCACGCCCTTGATCTTAACCCCTTACAGAACTCTTAAAGGATCTTCTATACAACCATGTTTCTGTTGTTCAGTACCCATTACAACCACATGGTTGTTCTTGAATGTAACCTGGTTAATAAAAGATGTAAAAATTCGAGTTGTTTAAAATGTATTTCTCCTTATAACTCTGCATCCTCTGTTGGTCCAATGTGATATCTACACTATAATTAATGTATTTTGCACAAGGTTGAAGGAAGGCATTGTTAACCTGGTAAATAGTGTCCACTTCGGAATCCTTCCATGACTCACTTGATTGATGTACCTTTTCTTCTTCTTGACATAATGAGCTTAATTTTCTAGCCATAATTCATGTTATTATTCCGAGTTGTTTCATGTTTTTACAACTGATTAGATTTCATCAATAACTTTATATCATGTTACATGAAAGATTCTGTGACAGTCTGAAAATGAAAGTAAGTTGGTAAGCCAGTCTTGACATTTGAAAAAAACCCAAAAGATATAAAGAAAGGTATTTGAGGTCCTCATTTGAGAGGATTGTAAAGCGTTTTTCTACACTTTGTATGTGAATCTGGAACATAGCATCAATTTGCGCCATTCCAATTTCCAGTCACTGTCAGTGATCTGCATCACTGTTAGTTTTAGTGGAATTGCAAGAACCACAGACATCGGAATGGAAATTGGAATGGCGCAAATTGATGCTATCAGTGTTCCAGATGCACATGCAAAGTTTAGAAATACGCTTTACAATCCCTTTAACTCATTCTTGATTTCAAAGAAGTAGATCAAAAGGGTAACAATTTGCAGATGCTTGGCTTGCTGGATGGAATCATTTACTTCAGTTTTCCCAACTAGATTTTATTCATAGATCCCTCCAGAAAGTATAAAAAAGTTTGTCCATGAAATAATATTTTAGCTATAACATCTTCTAAAAATATGAGTGTAATATGGCAAAACGGTTCATATCATGACAATGTAAAATATATATAAAAGGAGGAAGCTGACTTATAACCTGAACTTTCTTAATCCATCATTCTATCAGACAAGGCCACAAAGAGACAAAAATAAATCAGTAAACAACACTAGTTTATACTCTGATTTAGATAGATGATCTTAAATTTTCGGAAGTAACACAGCATGGAATGTTCATGGTTCTCTATCTGGACCTTTTGAATCTTTACCCATAATAGTTTTAAATAGAAATATTCACCATGCGTTTTTATCCGTAATTGTTGGCGTTTGAAAGTCCAAAATACAACTCCTATTTGATTTATATATGTCTTGTATAGAAAATACATTTACAGAAAATGAAAGATAAGTTTAAGTAGGGGTATCAATGGAATGATTAAGTGCTTTTTGTAAAAATCCAGTACTTGTGGAGACTTTTCAACTTTAAGAAGGAATTTTATTTGAGTAGTTAATTTTTTTCCCAATCAAAGTTAATAATGAGATTGTTTTGCTAGATTGTATAACTGTTGCCAATGGAACATGCTGTTATTGATGATTTTGTCCTTCTTGGTTGACCTTCTTAAGATATATTAAGTATCACGTAAGGTAGCCTAATAAACCAGGTAATAAGATTGTGAAGGTTTTAACTTAATATAATAACCTTACTTAAATAACCATATTACAATAGACCTGGCTTATTACTTATAATCTCAGTTACTTCATTAGCTCCACTTTTGTAATATTATGGACTGGATTTTATTGAATGTCACCTTTTCTTCTGTTTTTTTTTTTTTTTCAGTGAACTCTTAAGACTAATCTGTATTTTAATGGCCAATTGAAGCTTCTAATACCATTTATCATAGAATAATTGGTCACCTTAATATAAAATATGTATGATCTGAGTCACTAATAGTGATCTGCATAGTGCATAGATATAAATAGTAGCTTCCAGTAGATATCTGTCAGTGATGTCTTAAAACAGAAGTTAGAATGGAAATTGGAATGGTGCAAATTGATGCTATCAGTGTCCCTGATACACATACCAAGTTTAGAAATCCTCTTTACAATCTCATTAACAACAAGATTCTTAAAGAAAAATTTAATGAGAATTTTTAGCCTTGGTACATGTATCAAGACTTTGTTGCTTCTATTTGCCTTATTCATGTTTCCCGTCCTGACATGACATGACATGACCATGACTTTCTTTACCTTACTCCATTTACATCTTTTGACCATTCATTTCTAATGTCTAAGAAACATATTACATATATTTAAAACCATAATCAACTTCACAAATGACAACTTTACTGTTCCTCTTTATTTAAAGGATCAAAGAACAATTTTGATTTTGATAAAACTGGGTTTGCATATACAGAAAAAATTTGATTTTGGCACTTTCTGTATTGTTGTCCTTGTGAACAGAACACCTGATACCACTGTCAATTCAGCATATTTTTGAGTCAACATAGTTTGTTGTTTTATTTGGTATATTCATAAATTCTCAAATCTTCTTTGTATGTTTATTAAATTTTCTAATCTTTGTTCCTATTTTGATATATATCACCCTCCTATTCCTACCCCACCCTACCCTACCCCATGCATAGGAATCCTTGCCACTTCCCCCATCTCCTAACCTTATGAAGTAGGAATTAGATCAAGTGAATTATTTATGTTAAGACATTACACGTATGTCATGTGACCTAATTATCATAAGCCCTGATGTCATTTTGACAAGAAAAGATGTCAGTAGTTAAGTTTTTAGTGTAGGGGATGTTTTATCCAATGTTGCAGAGCAGGGTTAAGTAAATGGAGTAGGGATATATTGAAGAATTATCTTGAGTCGTCCAACAACGAGCTGCACAATCAATAATCTGTTGAAAGGCAACTGTTATGGATTAAATGGCAAGAGTGAGGTATTGCTCTCTATTTATCATTCTACCAATCTCATTAGTCTTCTACTTTTTTTCTGCTACGTTCGTTATTTTTTCACCTATTGTGGAACTTTTATTTGGCTATTTTTGTTGCACATGATTTGAATCCAGTTAGGTGTAATTTGGACAGGGTGTATTCCATTTGTGTAAGTATTTTAAGACAAGTATAGCAGGATTAGTACATACAAATATTATCTTTTTTGGTTGTATGAACTGGTGAGGATATCCATCAGTTTTTTATGTTTCTTAATTTTTAGTATTTTGTATACTATGGTATGCAATCATATATTATAAGTCTTTATATGTATGCAAAAAGACATCTGAGCAATCAGCTGTATGACTATTCTCAGGTACAGAACATGTAACATAATATATCAGATTTTTTAACTGTGTTCTGACATATTAGATTTGGACTTTGGACATTGTTAAAGGTTGGCAGATTTTGTATTAAGAAATGAAATGGAGTTTTACATCCTGCTTTTCTGCACCTATATGGGCTAATGAGGATGAGCAAACATCATGCAGTGTGTAATGAGGAACATTTTTCCAGGACAGCGGCATTAGCCTACTTCTATTTGCTGTTGAGGGATCTTTAATGTGCGCAGCCCGTAGAAGAATGATGTGTTTATATGTAGCCTAATATTAAATGCTGTGGATAAACACGATATGCAAATTTTTAGTTTTTAAAAGATGAAGCTATATATTTGTTATATTCTGTTTATCTGCATGTAAGAGCATGTGCACTATAAATTTTTAAATGTATTCCCCTATATTAAGAAATAGTATTTCAATATATCATGTTCACTTGTATTAAAAAACCAAATAATGAAGTTTGTTGTAATAAGAGTGCTATGATACTAAGTTACATGATATAAATCTATCAGTTATTTAGAATTGACATCTCAACCAGGCATGACAATGTTATATGAATATTCAGATAAAAAATATAGTGACAAATTATATTTCAAGAAAACGGTAGTTGTTAGGCAAAAATGACATTAATCGTTTGACTTTTATATTTATATGAAGTAAATATTTTTTACAGGACTTGACAATGATTCAATTATTATAATAGTTTTTTGAGATCTGTCAGTCCTAAAATTGTTTTGGAACATTTTTTGACAGAAAATTTTGATTGTATACAAATTGAGTGGTTATTTTTTTTACGAGAATCAGAGTAATTTGGTGTATTCAATTTCTTGTTCAAGACACTTCAAATATGATTTCAATTGATAGAACATAACACAGATTGAGAACATTGAATCGAATGTTCCTGACAGTGCTTAGCGGATCTCAGTATATATTGCAGTATATGACAATCAACCAAGTCCATCTGCCATGACACACAAATTTGGGCATCGAACAAACAGAGAACATAACCTGATTGAGGGTTTGAGACTCGCATGAAATTTAGGCCATTGTATTTCACTTCTTGCGAAATTAAGTTGACAAATATTTTGTTTGATTTGCTCTTTTCTACAGCACCGGAACTAGAGGATCAGTATTTGTCCATTTGTTCTTTCTTTAATTCAGTTTTTGAAGTATTATCCCTTCTGCTCCTCTTATATGAGCAACTTGTTACAGACAATGAAGTGTAAAATTTTAGAAGAGAGGTTTTTAGAGAAGTACTCTGTGAAATCAGAGGTCATCAGGTTTTCGTTAAGTCTTTTTAGAAAGGGGGAAAAACATGTCAAAGTCATGTTTTTACAATGAATCTGTTCTTTTGTAAGTTTATGGGGTAAAGTTAGTGTTAGTTTTTTTTCTACATGTTGTCATGTTTTGGCCTACCATGGTAAATCATTGCACAATAGATATACTGTTTCTGAGTGCAAGTTATTCTGATTGTATAAACCCCTGGAGCTCATCTAATTTTTCTTCTGCTAAAACTGAAAATATAAAAAAATGTACCTAATTTTTCACAGAATGTTAGAGATTCCTTACTCCACGAACTTGGCTTCATTTTGTGAAAAAATTGAGGGTAAATTCTTCATTTATTTTTATAATTCTTTAAGTTGATTCTTTCAAATTAAAGATTCTTCCCAAATTTTTCTTAAAAGCCATTTTGCTTGAGGTATAGAACAATTGATAATACTCTATTGACAGGCACAGAGAAATGGTGCCTGATGGAGTTGCACCTTTAAGTCCAAGGAAAAAAGTTAAAAACAATAATAAGTAGAGGTAAAGGTGTACATTGTGTCGTTGGGTAATCTCTAGAGTGAAGAAAAAGTAAGTGCGAGTTTTAATGAAACGTGAGTGACAATTTTAAGGTCACAGGTTCAAGTCAAGAACTAAGATAGACAGTTAATTTCTAAAAGTTGATTGACAGGCCCTAGGCTGGGTGTATCATGGTAAATCTTGTATTTTAACTTGTAAACTCTGTGTTACCTTAACCATGTCATACCTGCATCTAGAGATTATCTAATGATTATACACCTGTCAAACTGATTCTTCAGGTGCAAACTTCGGCCAAATTAATTTATCCCTATAATAGATCTTTTTTTTTATTTTCTAATCAGTAAGGCAGTAGTACACCGCAATGTGTAGACTGTAGACTGACCAAATTAGTTTAAAATTTGTGAAAAAAATTGAAAAACTGGAATGGAAAATATTAAATTGGATATTGTATTTCTTTAAGGTAAAATTATTTTTATTGCAATATTAGAATATAATACAAGGTATTAGTGATTGCATGATAATTCCATCAACCTTATATTGTTAATTAAGAATGTAACTGATTTTTATACGCCCACATGAAATGTGGAGCGTATATTGCCGTCACCCATGTCCGTCGGTCCGGCGGTCAGTCGGTCCGTCCGTCCGTCCGTCGGTCCGTCCGTCCGTCCACAATTACTCGTTAACACTCTGCAAGTCACAATTCTTTACGGATTTTGTTGAAACTTGCTGAAATTGTTTATTATTACCCAAGGATGAACCCTATTGAAAATCAAAAGAATCGGAAAATATTTGATATGAATTATTGCCCTTGTTCTTTAAAACGCGTTCGATTTTTCGCTTGTTAACACTCTACAAGTCACAATTCTTTACGGATTTTGACGAAACTTAATGAAATTGTTTATTATCACCCAAGGATGAACCCTATCGAAAATCAAAAGAATCGAAAAATATTTGATATGAATTATTGCCCTTGTTCTTTAAAACGCGTTCGATTTTTAGCTCGTTAACACTCTGCAAGTCACAATTCTTTACGGATTTTGATGAAACTTGCTGAAATTGTTTATTGTCACTCAAGGATGAACCCTATTGAAAATCAAAAGAATCAAAAAATATTTAACATGAATTATTGCCCTTGTTCTTTAAAACGCGTTCGATTTTTAGCTTGTTAACACTCTACAAGTCACAATTCTTTATGGATTTTGATGAAACTTACTGAAATTGCTTATTATTACCCAAGGATGAACCCTATCGAAAATCAAAAGAATTGGAAAATATTTAATATGAATTGTTGCCCTTGTTTTTTAAAACGCGTTCGATTTTTAGCTTGTTAACACTCTACAAGTCACATCTCTTTACGGATTTTTACGAAACTTACTGAAATTGTTTATTATCAGCCAAGGATGAACCCTATTGAAAATCAAAAGAATCGAAAAATATTTAATATGAATTATTGCTCTTGATCTTAAAACGCTTTAGCTTGCTAACACTCTACAAGTCACAGTTCATTACAGATTTTGACGAAACTTACTGATAATGTTTATTATCACCAAAGGATAAACTTTATTGAAAATCAAAAGAATCAAAAAATATTTGATATGAATTATTGCCCTTGTTCTTCAAAACGCGTTTCATGTTTAGCTCGTTAACACTCGACAGGTCACAATTCTTTATGGATTTTGACGAAACTTACTGAAATGTTTTATTATCACCCGATAATGAACCCTATTGAAAATCAAAAGAATCGAAAAATATTTAATATGAATTATTGCCCTTGTTCTTTAAAACCCTATCAAAAATCCAAACATATTTGATATGACTTATTGTCCTTCTTGTTCAAAATAGGTTTTAGTTTTTAGCTCATAAACAGAGAAGGATTTTGACTAAACTTGCTTAACCCTTGATGACATCGAGAAAAAAAGTGTTTGGACGACACTTAATTTAAGTTCTGAACGAAATGTAGGCCTATAACTACAGGTTGAATATTTGATGGTTGCTGTTTTCTGCCAAATGTTTTTTTTTCAACAAAGCTGCCAGTGGGCGTATATTACCTTGCCTGGCAAGCTATCTTGATTGATCGAAATGGTTGATGTCTTCTTTTGAGTTGTTGTTTAATTGTTAATTGTTGGGTTACTATTACCACAGTCTTGGTTAGTTGACTCTTTTGAATTCCACTCTACGTGTAATGCTGTGAATTTTGTATTGACTCATTTGGAATTTGAACTTTAAGGGATTGTAAAGAGGTTTTCTAAACTTTGTTTGTGTATCCGAGACACTGATAGCACCAATTTGCACCATTCCAATTTCCATTCTAACTTCTGTGGTACAGTGAAAACCCTGAAGACCGCACACCCTGAAGACCGGTTTCCTCTGAATATCGGCCAAATGTAAAAGTCCCGATTTAAACACTCTATGATTCATTGAATTTTGTACCTGAAAACCGGCCAACCCTGAAAACCGCACATCGGCCGCTGTTTGCTATAAATTTGGTCAAGATCCACAATAAAAAACCTCTATGCTATCGGCCAATCGGCCATTACCGTTCTCACGTGGTCATGATCGCTTGAGTTATTGGGACAACTATTATCGGTAAAATCAAAGGTGTCATAGATAATTGAGTAAGATCAATTAATTTTTGCCTTTTACAATCAATAGGTGTTAAATTCTATTGTAATTTGATGATAACATGCAAGCGCAGGGCTCGATATGTCTCCCGTTGTACTTGTTTGATTATCATTCCGACATTCGCGAAGAATTGAGGGTGTATTTGATTCACCGTGCTTTATCCGTGTCGTGCTCCTTCATTGAAATCATATAAGATGTGTCGGGAACAACAAATCGAATGCATCCATCTCGCAGATTCACGCTTCGTTTATTTGTAAACAAATAACTTTTTTCTGATAATTTAATTATAATAACGACAGCGCATTGAAGTTTACTCGAATGATAAAATTATTTCAATTAAGGATAGAGAACTATAACTTAGGGAAATCAACAGTCGGCGATATAATACGTAAGAAACAGATTCATATGAATCAATTGAGAACAACGCAAGTCTAACGATCTTGTAAACTTGACAATAACACATTGAATGAAAGTTTTTAAATGGTTTACGATTGCCCGTGTAAAAGTTATTCCTATATTCATATACTTATTCATAGACATTAATGATGGTGTATTTGACATTTCATCTTGAAAAATGTTGACAGCAGTTACAAGTTACGGTAAATCGGCCACTCCTGAAAACCGGCCAAATGAAATGGTCCCGTGCATGGCCGATTTTCAGGGTTTTTACTGTATTGCAATTCCATTAAAACTAAGGTGTTTTATGACATCAGTGACAGTGATCTGCATAGATAACATTAGTAGCTTCCAGTACATCACTGTCAGTGACTTCATAAAACGAGTTAGTTTTGGAATTGCAAGGACCACAGACTCAAATTGATGCTATCAGTCTCCCCGATACACATACAAAGTTTAGAAAACCTCTTTACAATCCCTTTAAACCTGAGAATCTTCATTTTGTTTCTGTTCAAATAAATTAAATGTACTGGTTCAAATGAAATATGCTGATTGAAATGAGATATGCTGATATTTTTTTCGTCATGTTATACAAGCACATTGTATGTTGGTAGTGGGCGACTAGTTGATGTAAAAATAAGTTGTTTTAATTCATCACCCTAGTTATAAACTTCTAGAAAAACTTGAAGGTGAAGGACACATGTTTTGAAAATAAAGTGTTATACAACAGAAAACAAGAAACAGAAAAAAATCAGAAAGGTGGGATGGTTATTTATCTTGATTGAAAAACAAGGAAGTTAAAATAAAATTGCTAAAAGAAATTGATTCGTATGAAACAAATATGTTATTTTATGTGCTAAGTAATCCAAGGGTTTGATATTTATGGCTGTATCCAAATTATCTAGGTTAACTTCAGGAGTTGTCTTACAAATTTTTCAATCTTGAACAGTTTCAAATCTACGTTCAGAAAAGTACCATTTCTGCTTTCTTTTGACATATATTATGACTTAAAGATAGATACTTTGCAGTGTCGTTTGAAAAGAATAAAAAACAATATGCTCATTACAGCACTTGGTGCTCATAGTAAATAGAGTTTATAAAATAATCTTTTGAGTAAATTAACATTTAGTTAACTATATCAGCTAAAAAAAGCTAGCAAAAACAGTTTTGGAAAAAATGGGTGACATGTTAATCAGACAAAATCTTGATATTTTATGCGAAAAATGACCAATGGGTAAAATTGATAATATCGCTTTGGTTTTTACTGTCTTCAGGACAAATTTGTAATATTTTTCTTTATTAGATCAACAGCTGTATAAAATAGAACAAATATAATAGAAATTTCAAATAATAGACAGGCTACATCAAGGCTTAATATCCAATATCTTGGAAGTGCTGCTGTGAACTTCAATAAACTTGTAACATTATGTGACCAGGGAACCAATTTGGTAAGTGGAAGGTGAGACTTAGATAGGTACTATGCAGGGGCTTTATTCTCAAAAACTTAACTTAGATAAAATTCCAATTTTAAGAAACACTATCTGATTGGATAATAATACAAAATCTGCAATAGATTGAAGCAAATAACCAATCAGATTACCGGAACAATAAAATCATCTTCAGTTAAGTTTTCGAGAATAAGGTCCCAGGTCTAGTATGATTTAGAGGGTCTAGGACTTGTATATTGCATTGTCTGATCTGGTTGTCTGATCTAGTAAACATTTGAAATCAATAGAGAGATTCTCGGTACACTTCAGGGGTTTAAATTCCTTAGCAATATCTTTTGATTTACATTGTTATTAATATTATATTGGTAATAATGTTTATTTGGGTACCATTGTTCCTGATTATAGTGGTTTTCAGTTCCAGGAACAAGTATAAAAGATATTGATTCCTCCCAGATACCTGTTAATGCAATTTCATGTACTTATGTTTATTTTGGCTGATAAGATTAGACAATGTTGATTTTGTTACCATGAATTAAAGATACGGTTGACGGTTTCTTGTGATTGGTTGCTGGAATTTTCAGTCTTTGATAGATATTTTAAGACAATTGATATTTACTTGATATTATTTTGTGCAATGAATAGTTAGATGTGTACTTTTTGAAATGTACTTTAAAAGTATGTTATGCCATGATTATTGATGGTTATATCATATGATATATCAACATGTAGAATAGTTTCTATAATTCTCAGTGGGATAGATTGTCTTATTTAATTCTTGTCAGATCGTGATAGCTGATTTCATTCCGTGTGTTGACAATTCAGTTCAAGTCATTTGTAACTCTGAAACAGGTTTGTTAAAATTAACAGTTTCAATCAAATTTTTTTTTCTTGAATTTTATTTGACCATCCATCATATTTTGTTCAAGTAAACGTTCAGATGTACTTAAAATTTAATTTGAAGAAAAACTTATTGACATCCCACTGAGTATTACAAGGAAATAAAATAGATCAGGAGGACACATGCACTTGTATACACATTGATTATAGGTATATATTACTTATATAAGACATAATTATTACATAAGATCAACAGAATTATGAAAAATGAAATGGTGCCTTCTGCTGACAGGTGCTGGTTCTGATCAGAGCTTGTAATTTTCATTATGTAACCATTATCAAGTTATATTTACAAGGATGAAACCATCACATGAATAGTGAATAACGTTTGTGTGACATCAGGTGTTTGATTGTGAATTCAATATTTAACATCCAGATTAAATTAACTGAACTATTATCTGTAGGTGTAAGATGTCTGGCAAGGAAAATGTTTAGTTTTAGCAGTACTTTTATATGTTGAAGAAAAACAAGAAATAAACAGTAATGTGACATTAAAGAAGAAATGAGATTATTGCACTAAGAAATTCTGACGTATGTGTCCTGCAAAAACAATCGATTGTAGAATTTCATGCCAACGGCACTGAGGGTAATCTCATTTATATATTTTGATAGTCTGCAAATTTGAAAAGGTTGGCACTTCATTTATTCGGTCATTTAGTTCAATTTTCACTACTAACCTAATTGGCTACATGAGTTGCTGTCAGTACACTGGAATGAGTTTTCTACTGTCTGAACAGAACTGATATGTTTTATTTTTTACTTTCTGGAATGCTTCTCAAGTTAATATTAAAAATAACTCTTTGTTAAATATTACTCAAGTGGAAATAAAGAACCCTATACTCTAGTAAATTTCCTTTGTATTTTATATTTTATGTGGGCCTATTGTGGGGGTCAGCTCCTCTATGACCTTGTTTATCACAATTTGATCCTGTAAGTAATAGCTCTGAAAAAAACAGATAGATTTGATGGATCCTATTACAATAACAAGGTTACATTTGAAATCAATTTAATTTGATATATAATTATTTAAAAACATTTGATTGGTTGAGATGAAGGCTTACACATCACAATTTTTCTCTGTTTGATCGCATTACAGAACTAATTGTCAAGGTTTATGTGGGAAGTGATTACTTACAAGAGAAGTTATTAATAGATTTTGTCAGGCAATATTCCTGATCTTTGTGATAATGGAGTTGGAAGTCTCCCTTGGTATCTTGTGGATGATTGTACAGTGTCAACTTTCTTAAAGAGTTCCTTAGTCTAGACCAGGCCTTCTCAATTAATCTTTGCAAATGACCAAATGCATTTCATGAAAAAATATAAGCATAGTGAGCAGAGTGTTTTAGCGGAAGGGGTCACTGTTGAAAGGTCATTCTCAAGTGCGTTGCAGGCCTGATTTAGCCCGCGGGTTTCCATTTGAGAAAGGTCTGGTTAGACCCACCTGAAAGCTGTACATAAATTACTACGCTGATATACTGATATAAAATTTATTATTCTAGAAACCATTGTTTTTTGGTACTTGAAAGGTATATCCACTAACTCTGAAGTATATCTAAACTTTTTGTACTGATACCAATGTGAACTAGTTGAAAAAAATGACTTGACTGACTTTGTTTATGGAGAAGAAAACAATCTGTAGGAAAGGTCATATTAAATTGAAATATATTTTTTTTATGATATTTTAAATTGTTTTCCTGTTTTCCAGTTTATTGCTTTACAAATTGAAAAGTAATAGTAAAGTGATATAGTCTGGTACCAGATGATACAGCTCAGATAAGACTATCTGTGTTATATTTCAGAATTAAAATCTTTTCAGTTTCTCCTGCAGTTTAATATAGCATAGAAATTTCAGATATTAAGCCATTTGACTCTTGCTGGCAAATCAAAAAGATAAAGTGTGAGTGAAATATTCTATTTCTTAATAGTCCATTCACTGTTTCTAGAAAGGACAAGAGCTTTCATTCGATTTTGATCTTGTGCAGGTTTTAATGGCCAAAAAGGCCCGAGTAAACATGTATCTAAATTAAAACTTTTGATCAAAGTTAGTTATTTGGTACAATTTTGGTACCAATTACATGTGATTTAAGTTTAATTCTATTAGAATTGTTAACTATTAAGGATGCCATGTTGTTTTTTTAATGTGGGGCATGAACACACAACTGACATAATTTATTTTATAGTTACCTATATTATGTGATAGATGTAATGATAAAAAAAATTGAATAAAAATTACAAGCTGTTGTTTAAAAATAAATTAAATAAAATAAAAGAATTGTTCCATTTATTGAACTTTTTATCGGCTCATGTAACAAAATTTTCAAATAAACAGAATCTTTAGTATGAAAATAAGACATAAAAATGACCCAGATGAATATTCTTGATGATAGTTGGTCACAAAGGCGTATGGTGTATTCCAGAAAGAATAAGCTTGACCATGTTGCTAGCTTTTATTCTACTCTTGCAAACCTGTGAAACTGTAAATGTTAATTTTAAGAAGAAGTTAAATTGATTAGAGTGTAAACAAAATTAACTTGGATAATTTTTTTCTAGCAAGGTTAATTAATTGATTTAAACTGAAAGAAGATTAATGTTAGTGCTGAAACACTAATGTTTAAAACAGTTTTTTAGTTGGAAATAGTAGGTGTTAAGAGTAGCCTACATGTCAGTGTGTTATTTTAGTTCAAGAATTTTTTTTTTAAATTTTAAATCTCAAATATATCTTCACATGAGCATGCATAATTCTTACTTTCAAATTTGTTCATACAGAAGACAATATAATTTAGGTCAATATTTGTTGAAATTTCTGAAAGAAACATGTGATTTAATAAATGTAAAGTTTAGAATTTTGATCAACTCAATAATTTTGAGATTTTACTACTATTCTAAATCTGATATTCAAATTTATTTTGGAAAATTTTCTAAATTTGAATTACCAGTGGGAACATAAAGACAATAGATTGATTAGAAACTGAGGTCAAGTTGGTAGAATGGTGAAAAATCCTCATGATAATTCTTGTTCTAAATTTATTAAACCTAAAACCCCAGGAAATTTAATTGTTAAAAGACAACACTGCTTCAACCTGACAAAATATTTATCTTTTGTTTTAAGTCTGTGACCTTTTCACCCAAAATCTGTGAAAATCTGTACTTGATTGGGATTAATGTGTCCAATTTGACATAGTTTTCTAAAACACCAGCTGAGCAACATGCTCTGAAGTTGAGTTTTAAAATGTCAAATCTATGGGTATTCTGTAAAAAGTAAGTGTTGTTTTATTTTGAATAGTAGTAAGGAATGGATTTTAGATTCTGTTCCTTCTTGATTAAATGGCTGGTTGTCAAGAAGATAGGACATGGGCATCCATCTGGAATACCTGATTATGATCTTACATTGATTGAGATTGGAACCATTTTCAGGGGAGGAAATTTGTCAACGTCATAATATATTTAATTATCGTCAACACAGGTACATTATTATTAATATTTTTGAGACATATTTATTAATTTGACGTCAAACAGTTATTGTGAGAATAGTCTAATATCTTTAAAATAAAACAAAAAAACATTATACAAGATCAAAATTTAACTGACCTTAATCTTCACCACATGTGGCTTAACTTTTAATCTATTGTCAATGACACTTTTAAAGAAGAAAATTAAAAAAATTGTTGACCTTGTGACGTCATTTGCACATCAAAGGAAAACCACTGCTCTTTATTTCACATGTTAAAAGAGGCTAGATTTGTATATTAAAAATGAATTGAGTTAGATAAATGAAGAAAAAACAAATTTATTTTGGGATTCTTTATTGTGAATTTCATTTTTTTTTTGGTAATAACACAAAGTTTTCTTCTTTGATCAGTGATCCCACAAGGTAAAGTGTACTTCAAATTTACTTTTGAATTTTATCGCTTTTTTGATATTAATTTGAAATGGGAATTCATCAATGAGACCTCATAAGATTGTGAAAGGAACCCATGTCCGTCTGTCTTCAGTCCTCAATTTCTTGTAAACACTCAACAGTGTGCACCAGATTTTGGCAAAACTTGGTGTTTATCTTGTACCGTATACACTCTAGATTGCACAATTCTTGATAGACAATTTTAAACAGTTTTATTAGGTAATGCTAAGCATATTATTTGACATCGAGATGATTCAGGAACATTGCAAAAGATCTAAAAAAATGTTCCTTGGTAGACAAGGTGACAATTAAAATCCTTGCTAAAATCAGATGGAGTGCTTCCTAAAAGAAAAACAGGAAACAATAACCAATCACAGAAGACTTTTTGATGAGATCTCAGATACCACTAGTAGTACAGGGATTCATCTGAGGTCAAGTTTTATTATTTATTATAATCAGATAAAGTACATGCTTCTTTATTCTAAATCAGATTACTTGGATGTTATCAAATTTCTGCAAGAGCATGCATGATTATAACAAAATTTGATATATCATTCAAACTAGGATTTCCTTTATTAAAGATCCTTGTAGATTAAAATAAGATGAGGATACAAATAGGGAGAGATCCTGGTTGAAATAAGGATGTAAAATGTCTGTGTACTTTAACTATATATTCCAGCATTTTCAGACAAGAACCCACACCATCATATTCTTACTATTTAGACTGAATGCAAATAACTAATGAATAATTTTGTTTAAACTACATAAGTTTGCTTCTATGACTTGCCATTTTGTCTAAATCCTAATAAGAGGCACTGCCTAAAACTACACAGTCTTTGTGCTGTAGGACAATATCCCTGAAGAAGGAAAAAAAAATATTCTGAATTATATGATGTATGGAAAATGATTGCTGTGTTGGATAGGCAATGAGTTTTGATCTACGTCATTTGGCTGTAAACCTAAACCAGTAGTATTATTTTACGTTTTCAATGTGTTTAGAAGATACTTGAAATAGGAAATGATGCAACAAATCCACATGTTTTTGTCTACGTCACTTTTGCCAAGTTGTATCTTACAACGTAATACACGAGTTACTATAAACACATGGCCAGCCAACTCAATCAATTGAGATAGGAAATACTACCAAGCCTAGGTAGATGATTCACTCAAACCATGTAATACTCTTGAAATAATTCACATTGTGAAATCACTAGTCCAAATACTAGGTCAAGAATAGTTGTAATGTTTTCTGCTTATATGGCTATTTTTTTCACATTTTATGAATATGGTATACATGTTCAGTTAATTGATTCTATATATCCATTTTATCATATTCTTCATGACCTGTCTAAATTTGACAGTTAAAATCTTCTAATTCTTGGAGAAAATTTAAGGACATTCTTTCATTCATAGAAACACTTTTGCTTTCATTGCTTGTCAAATTGTCATTTAGTAAGAATTAATGACTTATGTCAGGTTGTTTATAAAATGTGTGAAAGAAACAGGGTAAAAAGGATAACCTTGTTGAACACCTTTTTTATTAAGAATTTTAATGTTTGATTTTACCGCAGAATAAACATTCATGGTTTATTTATTGGTGTTCTTTTTATTTGATGACAATTGAATACATTTTGATTTTATGTAATGTACATTGCCACTGACGTCATGTCATTGTGAGATTTGATACAATGTTGATGAACCTTTAAGTTAAAAGTACATCATATAGTTAATAAATATGATTTTCCTTTTCTTTGAAGAGTAAAGTGCACTGAATTATTCTCTGTTGATGTAAGTAATTATACAGCCAGGTGTGAAGATACAAGATCGGAGTTTAGTCTGACCCTATATCAGTTAATCTTTAGTTTCTTTGATTAAAATTTTAAAGCTTACTTAACCAATAATTTATTTCTTTTGAATAAGAAAGTATAAAAACATAAATATAAGTTCAAAGACATGGACTACTTGACTTTCAACCTACAATTTGATATCATGAGAAACTGGCAAACTTAAAGTAGAGAATGTCACTAGCATGTTAAAAACATAGCTTAATCTTGGCATAGGTTGAATATACTTCAAATTTTTCCACTGATTTCGTCTGTAAATGATTCTAGGCTGACATGGAAGAAATTTCTAGACTACATTGTGGACTGTAAAAAGAAAGGATATATTTTACAAGGATAACAACTTAGGCTCCTGAGGATCCTTTCTCCCAGCAGATACTTGGCCAAATATCTCGGCATTGATCTTTCCCGCTTTATCTTTACCCATTTACAGCTGGGTGGACTGGAATTATGAGTGAAGATGTCATTCAAGGTCATTGGACTTTCACGCCCTGATCAAGAACCTAACTCTCAAACATAACTATTTGTTTGTATGCAAGCAAATGTGTCATGTTTGTTATCCTTAATTAAAGTTCCTTGTAGATTAACCCTTTCGTTCCGGTAGCGCCCGAATGCGCCCGGAACCTATGGTCCGGCAACGCCCGAATGCGCCCGATATTATTACCTTGCTTTGTTGACATTTTTTCCACTGACTGATCACATGACATTGAAGGGGGCGCTGGGAAACTATGGTAAACTAATTAGTATTCAAGATGGCGACTTGAAAAGGTATTTCATATATCAAAATTTTTTGAGAAAAAAGCGAATTTGTGAAGAAAATTGAATGTCGTCATCAGAATCAGACGGCGAATTCTATGGATTTAATGTTGACGAAGTAGAAGCGGCTGAATTTAGACATCGACAGGCCGATTTCCATTCAGAATTTATAGAAAACTCGGACGAATCTGACATCGAAAATGACGATGATGGATCGGGATTGGACTCGGCAGAAGAAGAGATTGACGAAGAAAACATAGAAAAAACGGTTACGTCAGAAAATTTGAAATGGTCAGAGACAACGGAAGACGTCAACATTCATCAATTTACAGCAAAATACGGTCCAACGCATTTTCCTGATCTTCATGGAGATAGTCAAGAAAGCCCCCCACCATCAATCTATTTTGATCGGCAAATTCCAGCGGACTTTTGGGATATTTTGAAAAACGAAACGAACAGATATGCAAACCAAAATGGAAGTAATTTTCAAGTGAACACCTATGATTTGAAAACCTTCATTGGAATTACGATTCTTATGGGTATTGTGGTTTTACCAAGTCTCAGATTATATTGGAGTAGTGATAGTTGTGTCAGCAATGAATTTATTCGGAAAAGTATGTCAAGAGACAGATATTTTGAAATTTTAAGATTTATTCATTTGAACAATTCTGAAAATCAACCTGCCAAAGGTGAGCCTGGATTTGATCGTCTTTATAAAGTGAGGCCTATGATTGACGTTTGTGAAAAGTCTTTTCGTGATGAGTTTGACCCCCCAAGAAACATTAGCATTGATGAAGGGATGGTGAAGTTCAAGGGTAGGTTAGGTTTCATTCAGCACATGCCCATGAAACCTACAAAAAGAGGGGTTTTAGTTTGGATGGCTGCAAGCGCAGAAAGTGGATATGTTCATGCTTTTCAAATTTACACTGGAAAAAATTTGGATGGTAATCAAGAAAAAAATTTGGGACAAAAAGTCGTTCTTGATTTGACGGAGTCATTGCGGGATGAATATTGCCATATATTCTATGATAATTTTTTCTCTGGAGTTGACTTGGCTTTAAAACTTCTGACCGAAAAAACTTACTGCTGTGGAACAATACGTTCAAATAGGAAAAACTATCCTTTATCCAAAATTGAAACAAAATTAACAAAAGGTGAAACAAAAGTGAAACAATCTGGAAATCTTGTTGCTACTGCATGGCAGGATAAAAAAACTGTGCATATTTTATCTACCAATTCTAATCCAGGAACGACAGAGATAACTCGGAAGACTAAGGCAGGAGCTGAGGAGAAGGTCTTGAAACCGAATTCCGTTATTAGTTATAACAAAGCTATGGGTGGAGTAGATTTAGCAGATCAGTTAAGAAAATATTACTCTTTTGGACGTACAGGTACTAAATGGTGGAGATATATATTTTTCTTCCTTCTCAATGTAGCGTGTGTCAATAGCTACATTATATATCGATTACATATGAAATCTCTAAATCGCAAGGAAATGACTCAATTACAGTTCAGAATTTTGTTGGCTAAGGGTTTAATTGGTGGTGCAGTTTCTCCAGGTTATCGCCGTGTGGCTAAACGAAAGATTGAAAAGATTTTTGATCAGAATTTATCAGGACATGTGTTAGTACACTTTTCCGGACGTAAGAGGGTTTGTGTATTGTGTAGTGCGTCTGGAAGAAAAGCCCCAAGTGGTCGTGGAATACAATCCTCATTTGCATGTAACATTTGTGGTGTTAACTTATGTAAAACATGCTTTCCCCTTTACCATTCAGCAACTATGTAAAGACACTATGAATTTGTTGTAAATTTTATTAAAATACAAATACAAATAAAAGAAACAAAATTTTTTTTATGATTTACCCAAATCGCGTCAACCATGTCTGTACGTACATCCAGTAAAATAGCTGTCAATTCATTATTTATGCTCCAAATAACCTGATTTTGGTACCATTTTAAAGGTAAATGAAATATCTTTATATTGAAATAAACTTTCCAGATAAAAGTTCAACTTCATAGCATTAAGTTTTTGTTACAAGATATCTGAGTTTAAAAAAAAAAAAAAATTTCTTCTTCACTTGACTGTTACCCCTCACCTACTTAAGATACAGCTTTATAAAGTATTCCATTGGAAAGATAATTCAATTTGCTTTCAGAAAATCATAACATGTCTTCTTTGAAAATGAATAGTTTTTGAGCTAAAAGATTTTTAAAAAAAACATGGTTTTTCGTCGTTTTTTTTAGAAAATTCCTAGGACATATGGTCTTGTTAATTAAAACCTAATAGGAATGAAAGGGTTAAGATACGATGAGGATACAGATAGGGAAATATCCTGGTTGAAATGAGGATGTACAATAAAATATGTAAAACCAGTGTTCCAGAAAGGGAGTGTTCATTCACGGACATTTTTAGCTCTTGCCCCTTGAACTTGCCTTTTCCCTAGAAATAACCAATGGTTAGAAATTCATATTCTGGCATCTTGGAATAGTTTTCTGTCCTTTTATCACAATTATCTTGCCTCGATCTATGAAATAGTGTAGCTGTTTTGATTAAATAAAAGGGAAAATAATTTGGCCTTGATCTCTTGCAATATTCCTTTCTATTGTATGAGTGAAGCCAGGTGGACTCTGAATACCTTTATTCCTATAAATAGTAACCTGTGATCTATAATTGAAAAACTATACAAGAATAACTTTGAGAACAATAATGTTAAAAACAATATATTGGATTTTTGTCCAGGTGTAAAAAGTATTTAACTAGGCATGTCAAAATAGGTCAGAGTTTATCACTATGATCTAGGTCAACAGAAGGTGATCCATTAAAATGAATAAGCAAAACTTTTTCAAAATTTTGATATGATTTGCAAGGGTTTGATTTACTGGTATGTTAAAAATCTATGATTAACAAAATAATAACAGGGGTTAAGTCATCATGTACTGTAATGATTATACCTATGCAAAGCTGTTAATTTTGCAGTATTTGTAAAAGGCATCTTCCTAAGACTTTAAAAAAAAATTGATATTACTTCAGTTTCTTTTGAGTCAATCCATGTTTGAGTCAATCTTGAGTTTTTAACCTATTCACTCTACATGATTGTCAAGTAGTACTTGTTGCCTGCTTGCACTGAGGGACAAGTTCAAGTTTTTTAGATGAAAGGTTTTCAATCTTTTATTGAGGTAAAAAGAATGACATAATATATTAAACTATCTAACCATGAGAACAAAATAATAGATCACCATTTTGGTGCAAGTGTAGGGTTCAGTTTTACTATTTCTTACTATGTTGACATCTGCTACCAAAAATGTAAAGTTACAGTGATCAAAAAGTAGATCAATGGTTTTTAGTCCACGTGTAAAGTTCAAATATCACTATCAATGTTAATGTTCTCTCTTTGAGGACTTTTGAACCATTATCTAACCTTACAGTCACTATGTAGGTACACCTACTCTAATATTAAAATAGATTTACTATCAAGACACATGTACTATCTGAATTCATTATTCATGACAAACTATTAGCCAAGTCACAGCTCACTTCATATTTCACATTTTTTACCTGCTATACATTAAACTCTATCTCTAAAGATATAACCTTAGTAGTCTATTACAAACTGAGGCATGATTTTTAATTTTCTGTGGTTAATTGCTAAAAAAATATGCTTTTAGTTATGCACGAAAAAAAATTCTTTTTAAAAGCTGCAATTATAAGAAGTTGAAAGTTCGGTTCAAGTAAACAGTTATCGTTTTGATATGCACCATGATTTTGGTGATTGTATTACAAGCAGAGTCATAATTTTTAATTTTCTTTGGTTAAATGCTAAAAAATAATATATGCTTTTAGTAGTGCATGAAAAAAATTCCTTTTAAAAGGTGCAATTAAAAGAAGTTGAAAGTGCACATTTTTATTTTTGATACGCATTATGATTTCTTTTGCAAAAACCTGTAAATATGCTTCAACAATGTAGAAAATGATTATATATATATAAATATTATAGATTATCATGTGATATTAGAATATTAAGTTTGGTTCAATTATCATGGAAGTTAGTCATGTAAGGGTAATTTTGACATGTTTAATATTTGATGAGTTAATTTAGTGGTAGTTTATAGGTTAATTACAGTAGTGTTTATATGATTCATCTAATATATTTTATATACTTCACTGACAATTATCAAATAGATCATACATTGATTAAACCTTTAAAGGAAAATATATCATTAAAAAAAGATTTGTTGCATTTGTGAAATAGTTTGCAGTTAAACAGATAGAGCAAAACAGAAAATAAACATGTTGTTTGCCGAGCTCTGGCTCATTACTGTTTCTTGTTCTATCTATGAGAATACCCTACTTTGCATGTAGAAATAAACAATTTATCTGTAAAACTAATAACAGGGATTCTGTCATATAGCACCTGTAGCCTCGTGGCAATATGGAAATGGAGTAAAACTTGTCCTTCAAAAATCATAATTTGATGTGTATTAAAATAAGTTGTTGTTTGTCTTTGAGAAATAAACAACACCTGAACAGTTCAATCAATCAATCTGTCTAGATTTCTTTTAGTTATTTTGTTGTATGTCAATTTGTTAAGTCTATAGCAGAGTATGTAAAATATTGAGTGATCTGTGAAGAAGATACAGTAACGTGTACTTAAGATGTCAATGAACTTTAAGTAGCGCATGTGTAAAATAGCTCTTGCCTGGTTGTCTTGTGTATGTGCATAATTTCTAGTCAATATATTCAGTCTTGTGTGAAATTTATAGACCAAGCAATATTTTCAACATTTTTTTAGTTTATTACTTTATTCTGGGAAAACAAAATCAATTTTATTTGTTTATTGATTGAATATAAAGTATTATGTCACTAAGGAATTAGTATATAACAGTGGTAATAATCTGTTAAGAAGGTTATAACATCTTACTTTTAATTACTAGATATTGAATCAAGACAACAGAAATCACAGTTAATGGGATTATGTATTCTTTACATTTTCACACCTGATGTCATCTTCTGATTGTATGTGTCAACTTCACATGCTTCTAAAAAAAAGTCTATGTCAAAAATAGTAGGGCCTATTACTAAGCTTTCTTTTCAGGACAGAATATCAGAATATATTTAAGACAAAATAAATGACTCTAGAGTAAGAGTATTATATGCTTATGCTTTGATGGGAATAGAAAAGCCCTCGTCATGCAGCATTTGTAAAAATTTTGGGTTGGTTTATGTCTTAAACAAATTTAATCAGATAAGTTGATAGGATTACTGTGGATTAGCTAATTTGATAATCTAGTTGGATAATCTCTAATTATAATGATTACAATAAAAAGAGTCATTACGAGGACTTTGTCAGGTATCAAGTTAAAGCTTGTACAACCATTGACGACTCCCGCCATGTGAAAGCATGTAACCAATAAAAATTGAACAAGTATGTATATCTGTCCCATTGTGAAGTATACACTCAGTTAAAAGCTAGCTGTATGTAGATAAGTGAATGGAGTAAGAGAAGTAGGTTACAAGTAGTATATTACTCTGACTCAAGTCTTATAGTAAATACCTGCTCTACTCTACATCAACACATGGGAGTGTAGACAGAGAGGATCTAAATGTGTTGGTTTTCGTACGCAATTTGTGAATAATAGGACAACAAACCCACCCCGCCTCCTATAAGGTAAAGGTTTTATACTTTAGGATTGTCATTCTGTAAAAATAATAAATTAAGATACAGGAAAAACGAGTTGTATTTTAAATGTGGTTTCATATAAAATTATTTTATTTCATCTACTATATACCAGAGATAAATAAGAAATAATTTTGTGAGGATTTCTTGATAGTTGTAAATCGTTTGTAAGTTTTACTTTTTGTTTTTTTGTGTGTTATGAATTGAAATGACAAGGATATGAAAAGTTTGTATGTTAACATTTAATCTTAAAGTTATTGTTAAAGACACATAATTCATATCACAAGTTTTAATGGTCTAAAATGTTATTTTATAATACACACAAAGATATTTGAAAGTGTCTTGAAGAATATAATGAATATATTTTGATTGTGAAGTAATATAAAGGTATACTGTAAAAGTAGTTATGTAGATATATTGTGTATTGTGTAAAAAAGAATAGTAGAAATTCCAAGCTTCCTGGTGTTCTCAAGAAACATTAAGATATGTGGTGAATCTGTGAATACTTAGGAATATTTAAGGTAGATGAAAGATATTAGGAATATTTAAGGTAGATGAAAGATATTAGGAATATTTAAGGTAGATGAAAGATATTAGGAATATTTAAGGTAGATGAAAGATATTAGGAATATTTAAGGTAGATGAAAGATATTAGGAATATTTAAGGTAGATGAAAGATATTATCATAAAAGGGCATAGAAAATGATTTTGACTGTTCAATTAGTGGTGTTTTGGTGAAATGCGGTGATTTCTATGATAAAAGGTGACTTGTGGAGGAAATCAGGATATTTTTTCGGATTCAAGGATCTATTATCTGCAATAATCTTCTTTACGGTTTCATTGTTTCAAAGGTGGTGTAAAAAAGAAATTTCTTAAATTTTTTATATTCGTAATATACAAAACTTCTTAAAAACTTGTAAAATGAACATTTTATTGCCTATGCTGTTTAAATGGAGTACAACACACATTTGCAGGTGTTCTGAAATAAAATAGGAATTTGACATCTTAATTTCTCTTCTTAGTTGGTTAAATCCAGGTGTTTTAAAAAATGATGTTTTGAAAAATTTTGATGTTGTGAAGATCTTTAGAAAAGTTATAGTTATGTTATTACAAAAAAAATTCAAATAGAAAAATGTTTGATTACATAATTATCATTTAAAAATGTATGGCATTTTAAACACAAACTTGATATATTATGCAAATTATATAGATAAAAGTATTAATGCAGCTTGCATGAAATCTATCAAAAAGTTCAAATAATTTGAATCTTGTAATGCTTATAGAGAAACTAACTCTTACAAAAGAGTGTAAAAAAGTAAAATTATACTTTTTTTTTTTTTTTTTTTTTTTTTTTTAAATAAATTTATTATATTATAAGTAATACAATTAGACATTTTATACATAATAACATTTACACATATACAAAATACATTCACTCATACATACACACTGAATACTGAAATCTTCCATATTTTGAAAAGTGATAAGATTTTACTGAAAAGTATACTGAAACGATCGTTTATATACTGAACTTCCATTTCTTGATGATAACGTCATCTGTTTCAAAAGCTTTAGTCTCAATACATGCTTTATTCTGTAGGTATCTTTGAAAATTTCGCACAGTTGGTAATGATATTTCTAATTTACATTTGTACAAATAATATTTTGCAAAATAAATACAGTTATTTACAAACAACCATTCATATAAGTTTTTGAACAAAGATTGATCAGTGAATCCAAAGTGCATATTACACATTTTTATTTTCAGATTAATATTATTATTATAAAAAACTTTTTGTAAAAATTCCCAGATTATATTAGCGTGTGGGCAAAGGATAAAAAGGTGTTCTATTGTCTCAATTGTTGAATTACAAAATGTACATAAACTTGTATTGCTTAATTTTAGTTTGCATAATTTTTGATTCAGAAAAATAATATTATGACAGTATTTATACTGAAAATTTTGAAGCTGAGAATTTTTACACACACTTCTTATATTTTTAAATATACCAGTTATAAAATCATCTGTGAATGTTTCACCCAAAAGCTCCTGCCATTTAATTATACCGTATGGATATTTATATTTTTTCTTTACATTGTATCTGTATACATCTTTCGCTGTTATGTTTGTCAAAGGTTTTTGGTATATATTGCTTAATATTCCATTTATATATTCTAAAATGCTCATTTTTTGTGATATATTTTCAGTTTTTGGATTATGTGACATAATCTTATTTTTTACCGTATCAATTAGGAACCTGATGTTACTTGTATAACTGTGATAATCATCGTAGCCTACATTAAGAAAATCGGAAACGTACACAAACCCTAGATTAATTAAACTTTTTGAAAAAGAGATATTTAAGTTTATTGAAGAATTATACCAGATTATTTGATTTTCAAAACTAGTAGTCTTTTCAATATATTTCGTAAAAATACTATGCCAGTTTCTAAAAAGCTCATTTTAAAAACGAGATATACACTTGATATCATTATTATAGTTGCTTCCAACGAGTATTGTACTATTAAAGGGGGATAAAATATGATTGAAGGTTACTAGCCACGTTTGGTCGGGATTTAAAAAGAGTTTTTTTAACCAAAAAACACATTTACTTTTTATGAGTTCATTTATATCTATCATTCTGAGTCCACCTTCATTGTAATCTTGGCATAAACTATTCCTTTTAATTTTGTCTGGGCCATTCCAAATAAAGGAGAAAAAGAGTTTATTGACCGATTGAATTATTTTATCAGGAATAGGAATTGAAAGGAATTGGTATGATATTTTAGGGATGCAGAAGGTTTTTATAATTTGAATTTTGCCTATTATACTTAAATTTCGCGATTTCCATCTTTTTATTATTGATTCTATTTCAGCTAACTTCTTTTCATAATTTAACTGACTACTTAGAATATCATTTTTTGAAAAATATATGCCTAAAATTTTTATAGAGTCTGTTGCTAGATTAATTCCCAAGGTTGACAGGTTTTCTTTTAAATTCTTATTTTGACTATGTAGATCTATTGCTTCTGTTTTATTGATGTTAATACTTAATCCTGAATATTGGCCAAATAACTTGATTACTTCTAACAAATGGCGAGCTGATAAAAAATCTTTTAAAAAACATGTCATATCGTCAGCAAATATCGATATCTTAAGTTCCTTAGACCCAAAGTGTACGCCGCGTATTTTTTCATTATTTCTAATTAAATGACATAAAATTTCAATTACTAAATTAAAAAGATTAGATGACATTGGATCACCTTGTCTTACCCCAGATTGGACCTGAAAATATTTTGTAGACATTCCATTGTTAAAAACTGCACATTGTATATCTGTGTACAAGGTCTTTATCCATCGAATAAATTTACTTTTAAATCCATATAACTTCAAAGCTTCAAATAAAAATTCATGATTTAAACTATCGTATGCGAGTTTAAAATCAACTGCTAATAAGAATCCTACAATTTTTCTATGCTTTGCTAATTGAAAGGCGTCATCAATAGTTCGAATATTTTCTTGTATGTGTCGGCTAGGGATAAAAGCTGTTTGATTAGAGTTAATTAATTTAGATAAAAAATGTTTTAACCTGTAGCATAAAACTTTACTTGCTTTTTTCATATCAACATTGATTAAGGTTATAGGCCTCCAATTACTTAAATCCAATTTATCCCTACCAGACTTTGGAATTAACTTTATTATCGATTGTCTTTGACTAGACGAGAATGAACCACACTCAAAACTTTCATTAAAACTATTCAAAATATATTTACTGATATGTTTCCAGAAATGTTTATAAAACTCTGATGTTAGGCCATCATTACCTGGAGATTTACCATCGTTTAAAGATTTTATTGCGTATTCACATTCATAAAAATCTATTTTGTGTTCTAGAACCTCAGCCTCGTAGTCTGTTAAAACAGGAATTGTTGATATGATCCTCCCTGACACAAGTTCTAAAATATTATTTAGTTTATTACACTTATTCTTTTTATATATATCACTATAATGATTAAATATGTTTTCCAAGATTTCATTTTGTTCTATTACAATTTCACCGGATTAAAATTATAAATTTATACTTTGCCAAGTTTGAGAATTTAGATTTTGTGTTCAGTCTAAGAGGATAAAGATGGTACTTCTCGTATGGGAAGTCCACTACTATATAATTATTGCACTTGATTTTTTCATTCTCTGGACAAGATTTTTAACCAATGGAATTGTTTTGCTTGTACAAATTTTTATTATTCAAATCATGATGTTAATGTATTTGATTTGAATTGATCATATTCCATGCATCAGCAGATACGATCTGTGCCTTCAAGGATATTGTAAAGAGGTTTTCTAAATTTTGTAGGGGACACTGATAACAATTTGTTGCATTTCATTTTTCAATCAGAATCCATTCCGGTTCCTGCAATTCCACTATATGTCAAAGGCATGATAAATGATGTGTTTACAATTTGTGACATATATATTCAAACACTTAGCTTTATTGGAATTGCAGGAATCACATAAGTCTGATTAAAATTTGGAATGCTGCAAATTGATGCTATCAGCTTTTCTGACACACATCAAATAAGTCAGAAAACTACTTTAAATAGTATGGTTAAGGGAGATAATCTGTCATAATTAATGATGATAATCCCAGGTGAAATGTTACCAATCAATAGATACGTAAATGAAACAGCACATTTGGAAATAAACAAGATAAGGCTTAAATTTCCATTATTTTTGACTGCATAGCATTGCCACTGAAGTTATCAACTGAACACACCTGCAATTTGAATTCAAGACAAATCTTGTTCAGTAAACTACCAACCTATGCTGAAAGTTTGAGCTGTCAACTTGAAAGGGAATCATGAACTGTTTTTCATAAGGTGTTATTGAGTTCACTGAACTGAGTCTATTCTACAAAATACACCTATCTATCATTATTCAATAGTGAAGATTTATTCAAGGGTTGAACTTCAGATGAATATCATTATTGAACTGTATTTAACACAGCTCAAATATTATTCAATTCAACACAAATTTATCTAAAATTGAAGGTTTGAACTTAATTTGAGTTAAGTTAGATGACAGGTCAGTGTTAATTAATGAAGTTAAATGACCCCACCAGTTAAATCTACCTATATCTACCTACCTATTATAGACAATGTGAGGAGTTCACCTGTTGACATCTTGTTACTTTACAATGATTTTAGTCAACTCTTGAACTATTTTAAAAATATTTTAATCAATTTATATTGAACTGTTGTCAACATCCACTCACTTCTAGAATATTGGTTGTTTTCACTCAGTGAAGTTATTCACTTTGTTTGTGACACATCAAGTACAGTTGGCCAAGAAAAAAGTTTTGTTTTTTTTGCTGTGTTATGTTTTGAAGAAGTTTGTTTCTGTTTTGGATAAATGGATATATACTCTAGATCAAAGTTAGTATTGATTTAATATTGTATTCAAAATATGACAGATGATTTCTCAGTTTGATTGAAAAAAAAAGTTGTTTCATTTTTAGAAAAAAGGACTCCACAAAAAAGTTGGTTGATTTTGATGTTACATCTAAAAGAAGTTTTTGGTTCTTATTAGTGGATATATAGTCTAAGTTACAAATGACGATATGATATCCATGGAGCAAGTTTGTTTTATTTTCTGTGAAATTTTGAATAAAATAATGGCTACACCTGTTAACAAATGATCACAGGTAATGTGATTCAACCTAGCAATGGAGTTGTATTGGTTGAGATTGGTTTTCAGCTTGACAGGCTCATACTTGATAGCTTTGATCTTTTTCATTGGGAACTGAGCCATTACCTGATTATATATTACCTGGTTCAGACAAAAGTATTTTGCTTAACAAATTGTATTGCATTTTGAAATGATAATGATACATAAACAATATATTATAACAAATGTGATTTGGGTTGACTTTCCTGAACCCCAAATTTCCCTGACACTATTTTCAACTCTGCTAACCCTCAGGGTTAGGTATAGCTCATGGTATTTGTTTAGTTTTGATAATATGTAAATATTATTTGTATATTTTAACATAAAATAACAAGGTTGTTTGTTTGATATGATAATTTACATCAACATGTGTCAGATTGTTGCACATTTCAGACCTGGTCTATTTTTCTATTGTTTTAATTTCTTTGTTATAAAATGTATGAATTTGCAATTATTCTCTTCATAATGAAAAATCTCTTCTAGGCTTCAGAACAGAAAAATATATTTATTAGCATGTCATATTTAACAATATATAAATATTGGAGTTATTGTTGTTGATCAAGGATAGTTAAGATAGTTCAAAAAGGAAATTGAATTTGCTAGTTGTTGGTTGTATTTTAGTTCTTTGCTTCATAGTGTTGTGAGTTGATGGATTTCTGCTAAAGATATTAACTATGATACTGATTATCTAATTTTATTTACATATTGATCATGATATATACAGTAGGGTTATTGTTAGTTGTCTGTTGTGTAATTATCTTTAAACATTGTAAATATTGATTAACAATTCAGTGAGTTTATATTATTTTTTTCTTTTTAGATCAATGTTTGCTCGGAGAGTAAATGTTAGAGAAGATATTTCTTAATAGTATATTCTGAATCAAAGATCAAAGACCTAGGCTGATATTTGGCATTTACCTGCTGCCCACGTGCAGACGCTAACAGTACCAGATTATCTAAGAAGGTTATTTAACATATGATGTAATGGATAAAACCAGAGTTCTGCTGTAATTTGAATTAATAACAGATTGTGAAGAACTGCAGAGATTGCTGTCCTGATATAGTATTTGATATCATTGGTATATTACTGTGGTATAAGCTGATATCTCTTAGTTACCTTTGGTATATAAGTTGATAACTCATGGTAAAAGTGTGGTATATAGACAATTGGTATATCTGCTCTATTATATGCCTCACATGTTTATAATACTCTATGATTTGCCATTGTGTATAGGTAGGTGACTGAGAAAGAGACAATAGCTACAGATCAATACTTGACTGAATGAAGTCAGCTAGCCTCAAACTCTCGAACACGTGCTCAAACCAGCTCTAGTTTATAAGTGAACAATAACAAAGAGTAGATCAGTGTAGTGTAGGACAGCCAACTGTCAACATCTAGTATTTTGTACCTGTGGTGAAGATTTTTAATACCTGGAGGGTTAATTTGATTAACACTAATGGGTGGTAGTATGCAGTGATTACTACGAACTATTGTCTTTGTTTGGTGGAAGTAAGGTGTAGAAAAGGATTCAGCTGCATTTTATAAGAGTGTTGGAGGGAAAATAAACCCCTTTGTTTCTTTTGTGTTCGGAAATTTCCGATCATTTCATAGCAACAATGGGTAAATCTTTAGATGGGGAGAAATTTGTAAAACGTGATGTAGTCAGTGCCAATGTGGAAGTTATTAGTGAAGAGAATTTCAACAGGCGTTTAGAAGGAATGAGCTCTTGTGCCAATTGCCATAAAGAAAGGAAAAAGGGAGGTAATTCAAAGAAACATAGTAGGAAATCTAAATGGAAACGACAACAAGTGAAAACTAAATCACCAATTGTTATTCATCTTAAAGATACGCTGAAGTCGTTCAATCATCGACAGAATAGTTTTGAAACCGATTCCAGTCCTGAAAACCTCTCTCCTGTTGATCACATGTCATTTGACGACCAATATTATGGCAGTTTTATGCCACCATATTATGGGCAACAATACTCAGCAAAGGTTATCTTCAAGGATTTTAAAAATGCTCATAAATTAACAGAAAAGACCAAAAAGAAGGATACCAAGAACATAAATGCCTTAATATCTAACTTGGAAAAAGCTCATTTGAAAAGTGAAACTAGTTTTGACTTTAATTTATCAAATGTGAAAGAAGGCAAGACTTCTGATATGCTCAATAACATTAATTGCTCAAAGGAATCAGTGAGTGATGGATCTCGGAAAAGAAACATTATTAATCGGGATAATATTGAATTGATTTGTAATGATCTCTATAACAGCAGTGAAAAGTCTGACAGTGGAACAAATGATGATTCCGAGAGCGAACAATCTTCTATAACATCAAGTTCAGAGAATCTTTCTGACTCGGGGGATGCCGCTGTGCCTATCTCTGACGAATCCACATTTCAGTTCCTCCCTGAAGAGCTGGAACGATTAGCGGCTTATACAACTGGGTTCCCGCTATTTCGCTATGACTGTCCACCGTCCCAATGTCCTGAATGTATCAACAATACCTGGACAAACTACCAGTATTACAACAATTACCAAGGGTACAATATGTTTACTCCAAATCCAAAATCATCACCATCACAAAATAGCACTGAAGATAGTCTCCAATCAGATGACGACGATGAAGCAGATTCCACCATTCTAGCAGAGGATCATTCCGAAGATCTGGACCAGGAAAATTCTGAAAAAACAGAGGCAGAAGAAGAGAAAAGTTCCATTCCTTTAAAACAAGTACCATCAAAGCGTGTGGAAGTTAGTGTCAAACATTCCATGGAATCAAAATCTAGTCCTGCCAAGCGACATCGAGAACGTCGCACGTCACATCGAAAAAATCAACGTTATGGAAAGAAAACGTGGCCTAAAAACTTTTACATGGATTTAACAGGGAGTGATGTAAAATTTTCAGTTTACTATGAACAGAATTTAGCCATGAACCAACATAACCATTCCCAGAGAGGATATAACCTTCCTAATTCCTACTATACACCACCTCATTGGAATTCACCCTACTGCTATCAACCATATTATATGCCTCCATCACATGGACACATGTCTCCATTAATGACACTCAGTGATTCCAGTTTACCAAAAACTGTAATGATTCCACCATATGAGCTCAAAAAATGTAAGTTACTCTTGATTATTTTGTTAAAATTATATACGGTATTTTATCATGGATATTAGATTCCAATATTTAAGCCTAACGCAGACGACGAACATTTTAGGCGAACAATTGTAAAAAAATTGTTTCGATCATTTTTTTCGTCATCTGCGGATTACAGAAACACGAACAAAAATGTTCGCGAGAATTGTTCGTGAAATCAAACATGTTTGATTTTTTAAAATTGTTCGTCTCCCGAACAAGTCATTGTTCGCCGTCTGCGTTAACGACGATCATTGGCACCGAACATTAATCGACGAAAGTCCAATCAGCGATCGAAGCCAGACCACATGACACTCAAAATGGACGGAGCAATTTTGAGGTCATGTGATTTTCCGTGGCGCTGGCGTATTGTTCGAGCTAAAAGTTCGTTCGTCTGCGGGGTTATGTTCGTCGTCTGCGGATAACGGAAAACAAAAATATTTGTCCGATTTTTCTGTTCGTCGACAGAAATGTTCCTCGTCTGCGTTGGGCTTTATCCGCAGACGACAAACATACTCCCGCAGAGGAACGAACAGTTAGCTCGAACAATACGCCAATACGCCACGGAAAATCACATGACCTCAAAATAGCTCCGTCCATTTTGAGTGTCATGTGGTCTGGCTTCGATCGCTGATTGGTCTTTCGTCGATGAGTGTTCAGTGCTAATGTTCGTCGTTAACGCAGACGGCAAACAATTTTAAAAAATCAAACATGTTGAAAAAAACAATTTTTTAACGATTGTTTGCCTAAAATGTTCTTCGTCTGCGTTGGGCTTAAGACCAGGAATTGAAATGTTTTCTCAAATAATAAATGCTTAACCTGTGCAGTCATATTACAACATGCATTTTAATCTACGTACATTTTTTTCTACATTTACAGTTAAATGTACATAAAAACTAATTACAGCATTGCTTCCGAACACATTTAAAATAATATTTTATATTAGAAATTTAAAAACGAGTGACTAATGAGCATCACAAACTAGATCACTGGAACACAACATCAGCTAACCAAAATATAACTAACTTGCGGAATTCACTTCATTTAAAATCAGTGTTATCAAACCCACATAAAGATATAAAATATGGGAAGATAAGCATATTATCATTAGTTTTTATGAGGGGCAATGTTCCTTGTCAAAATGATAGTCAGGAAAAATATAAAACATGGAAGATAAGTATTTTGAATTTGATAATATCCTGCACAACCTGCAGATGAAGACTTAATATAGAAATAGGATCATATTCATATTATTTCATATATCTCTGTGGCAGGTTGGGAAGATATCAGGTATGAAAGGTTAATGAATTTTGTGTGTAAATATCCTTTCTCTATCTGAATCTGATGTATCAAACAGACAAGATACTGTCCTACCTAGAATGAAGAGGATTAAAAAACTTGAAGATAACCGAGAAGTGTAGATAACAAAGATGGGTATCCTTATTTATATTGACCTTCCCTACCATACCTCTAGATATACACATGGTGATATTGACCCCTTCATGTTCATGGTTATCACCAATACAAAGTACAAACCTAAGATGATGAAATATCATACACAACTACGTGTCGTTCTTAAATAGAAATATAAGACACGAATAAAGTTAACTGACAAATAAAATCATATCATATATACATCATTTTCATCATCTACATGCATAAAAAGTTTGAGAAAACCCAAAATGTATATAATCAGCAAAATCACATAATAGTTTCTGTCCAGTGCAAACAAATGTTCAAGCAAATGATAAATGATGGAAGATATAACATCATAAATTAGTAAAGATTTAAAAATAAAATCAAGTGATGATAAATGTGATACTTGTTGTGCATGCTTTAATATTCATCAAGTCATGCATATAACATAATATTAAAACATGCATACCAAATGAGATTTTAACCTTCAAAGTGAATGTCCTGAATCGCATAAGAAAGTTAAAAGCAGTTCATTCTTACTTTAATTTTCTCCTTATATTCAGATGACAGCTACGATACATGTTTCTGATTTTTCTAGACAATTTGAAATGATTTTAATAGAAAAGAAAGAAAGAAACATCTATAATCCTTGAATGACATTTAGAAGTAGGTAGAACATTAAATAAGAACACTGTTATGGATATACTACTCCTCTTTAATTTAAAGGGCCATTCTGCTTTTTTGAAAAAAGTTTCCATTGTCAAAAAAATTGTAAATGCTACCTGAGAGTATTTTTAAAGTATGTTTATTGTATCTCTAAATCTATTTGATCAAACTGAATTTAGTTTTAAAGGGTTAATTACAAACAGGGAGTACTTATTGTTAATTATGCAATTTGACCTAGTTTTGGTGTTTGCCCTTTAAATGGCTCAAGATTTCTAGCTGAAACCTTTTAAATACACAAGAGGGACATTTCGCTACAATTAGGCGTTTATTTTACTCAAATCCGTTCAGTAGTTTCCTATCAGCGTCCAAAAAACATAACACACTTAAAAACCTTACGTAAGGTTTTTAAAAATTTTAGCATGTTTTTAGCGTTTAAAAATTAATGGCTCGATTTTTTTAGTTAAAACTTTCAGATACATTAAAGGGCACATAGTTACAGATTTTGGTGTAAAGTTTTCAGAAATTTGAGCAAAAAAATTTTTTGACCTAAAAAAAATTCAGACTGTCCCTTTAAGCAACGTTTCAATTCACATTCAGGAATCTTTATCAAGCAATAAAAAAAATAATGGAAACATCCATATTTTACAAGGATAACAACTTAGATTCCGTGCGGATCCTTTCTCCAAGCTGGTCCTTGGCCAAACCTCTTGACATTGATCTTTCCTGGATTTTACAGCTGGGTGGACTGGAATTATGAGTGAAGATGACTTATTCGAGGTCATCAGGCTTTCACACCCTGATCAAGAACCAAACTCTCTAACATAACGCCCACCATTTGCCCGTATCCAAGCAAATGACGTAATGTTTGTAAAGAACGAAACGCTAACCACTGTACTAATAGAAACTCACAATAATATATCTTATTGTGATGTTTGTTACATTATAAATGTCAAGAAGTTTAAATTAAATAAGCTACAGATTTAGGTACTAAAGCTCTATATTGAAGGAAAAAACCTTTTAAATTAAAGATTAATCTAATCTGATATGACTTTACTATTTTCATTGTTATATACAGTAGGATACCATTGGTTGTCTTTAGGAGATTTATCACCTAGGAGTAAATTTTACGATATTAACATAAAGTTGTTTGTAACTAATATTTAATGTGATATTCTAGGTTAATTGAATATTTTATAATTTAAATTAACCAATTGACTTATGATGATTTTTTCATACCAGTGTATGGAATAGAAGTAACATCAATTTTAACTGACCTAATTTGGCTAATTTAATATGTAATGTGATATATCTTTTGACTTTTTGAGGAAGTGTTACTTGATGATTGTGGCTATTCACACCCAAATTTCTTCCTCAAATTTCTTTCCTCCTCCTGAAACCAGGAAAATGTTTAACCCAGTTTAAAGATTTTCCTGGATATCCTATTATTACAGTAATTATAGATGTAAAGTTTTTAGTGTTATCTCCCCAAAATCATTATCACAGATTTAGATTGTACCTTATTGACATAGGAAAGAAGGATGTAAAATCCATTCCATTTCTTGATTTAAGTCTTTATTATGAATTGCAATAGTCTCATAAAAAAACAACAATTCATTTTCTCAACAGTCAAAGAAACAAGTTAATAATTTGCTATATTTATCATGAACCTTAATCGACATGTTATCCAAATGATTAGAAACAAATACAGCCTTTATCCTCTAATCATTACCTGGTACCAATCAAACTCAGCCACTTCCTGACAGTAATGGAACCCAGATACAGGGCATTAGATGTAATCACCTTCAGATGAGCAAAAGGTAAAATCTAAAACCCTCTGACATTCTCTTGGCCTAAAATAACTATTCTGATTGATGCAGTATATTAAAGATATGGTTCTGATTGATGCAGTATATTAAAGATATGGTTTGGTATTGTGAAAAATCAGTACATTTTTACAAAACCTTTTTGTTCTAGAATTGTTCTAGCAACCTTTTATAAGGCTCATGAAATTGAATTTGAAACACAATATTCGATGAAGCTCAAAAGGTTTTAAAATATCCCAAATAAATTTGATTTGTTGCATGGCTTCTGGTTAGGAAATCATACATGTTATAATCCAAAACTTCCTTCCAATGAATAAATATGATCTTATGAGCAGTTTATAGAACATGTTTGTCCATTGTTTGTTATATCAGTAATATTCAGTGGGCTAAGAAATCAAACTATACCTTTAAAAACCTGGCAAACATGTGTTGATGTTGAATAAATTTGTTACATTTGAGCAAATCCCAGGATTTGTAAATATTGTGACTAAATTAACAGGAAAAGAAACAAACATGGCTTATATTTGCTGTTTTTATCAGAATAACATCATTAACTATTGTTAGAGGTATGAATACGATCAGTTTGTTATTTTTTTGAATGATTTCGAAATCTTGACAAACACCATTTAGTTTGCTATTTGTGTTTTTGCTCAATTAGAATTATAATAAACATTAGTACAAGTTGAGTGCAAATCCCAGGTTGCACAAACAAGATTATGTGCTATGAAAAAAAAAACTTCTATTATTTTAGCAAGTGGTAGATTTTCAGTTCACACTTTACAATGATAAAATGACATTATGGAAAGAAAAATATTTCAAGAAAAGATGAGAATTAATGTTGCCATCTTATTAGAATTCTCATATATCAACATTTAGTAATTGAGTTAACATTTTGGCCAGTGTCCATTAAATTAGCTTTGTCTAATGAAACATGTATTTTAGCCTCTTGTTGACTGAGGTGAACCAAGATTAGCCAATATTGTTGGCAGACTATATATTTTGATTGTCTAGGGGCAGGTGGAAGTTCAATTGGTCATCAACCTTTATGGTCACTGAATTTGTAAACAACTATGTTTAGGAAATAACCAAACAAGCAAGCAGAGTTTAAAGTCTTTCTTGTATATTTGAGCAATTTCAAATCATAGTAGCACATCTTGGCAGTCGACTGCACATAGACATTTGGAACAAATTCTGGGAATCTCCGCATAATGATAAAATCTTCTGAATTGTTCTGTTAAAGGTGTTAATTCCCAATCAATATGTGTCTGCACTGAAATAACTAAATTTCTTAAAGCAAGTGACTGAAATTCCAATTACAAGTGTTAGACTAAGTTTCTGAATTTCCCTTGTACTTGTGACTGAATTTCACTTTAACCTATGACTGAATTTCCCTTTAACATTTGTTTTTCCATGTTGTTTCAGTAGTTGACATGTTTTGTTCTGGTTGAACTGATTTATTCCCTTCAGTCATTTTTAGACCATAATGTTGTTTTTTGACAGGTAAAAATAATCTTTACTATACAGGTATAAAACTCACAAAAATGTAGTATTTATTATCTGTTGGGAGTTTGTATTCAATGCACTACTATTTATGAACAAAATATACTTTTGAATAAAGACCATTTCCTATATTCTTAATTTGCAAGGTGTATTTTTTTACTTCAGTTTTGAAACGATTATAATTTCTCAAATTATATTGTACATAATTGGTAAGAAAGTGTGGGTGTAACAAGGTGAAAAAAAAAACATCCACCCAATATCTCTTTTGCCAATTTAATTGTATTTTTTAATGATTTGATCTGGACCTTAAAATTAAATTACTCTGGCAAGACATCACTCTTGCAGAATTGATGTGATGTTTCAATGGATAGTAAAGATTATCATGCAGAACGTTTTGCAATTTCTCTATTATTCACATCAATACGAGCGTAAAATGTTCTATTATACTTTTTGAATGCCCTAGAAATAGTTAGGGATGGGTGATAAGCTGTTGTCAATATGACTTTTATATATTTTGTGTTATAAAAGACAGTAAAACTCTCAGTGTCAGCTCAGAATTTGCTTGTCAATTGTCAAGAGATGGGTTTTCCAATGCAGCTTATATATCTAGAATCTGACTGAGATAATTCACTGTCATTTAAATTTTAGACTGAAGATGATATCTTGCCCATATCAATGGTTTTTCAAAATTGATATTTACTCTCAATTCTTTGTGAAAATTGTTGATCTTTGTGCCCAGCTATATCATCTTGGCAATGTTTTATACTGATCTTCAGTCCAGACCTGTTGGAGATGAGAAACTGATGCCTAATAATGTCTAAGAAATAGTTTTATATCAGAAAATTAGTATGCTCTATTTGGTTATTTTGATCAAAAGATTGGACAGGCAAAGAGAAATAATTATTTTGATGAAATAAGTCAAACGAAAAAAGAAAAAAAACTTCACCGCGATAATAATTTAGGTGAATAATTTGTGAAAAGTAATATACCATTTTATTTTCATGCTCCAATTCCCTTTTGTTATCTGATATTTTTAGAGATATACATGTTGCCTCCATTTTTTTTTATTCAAAGAGTTATTAAGTCTAATTGCTTCTAAATTCCACTATATCTTTTTTTTAGCAGCAAGTTTTATCATGTTTTTTCTTTATGTCTATAATAAAAGCTTATCATAGCATAAAGAATTGTGAACATTTTTTAAAAGAAAAGTGATATAGAATTTGATCACTATTAAGATCTGAAAATCTGAAAGGAAGCATTTTTGTCACTGAAACATGTTCAGACATGTAATTAAAAGAACCAAAGTTCTTTGTGCTTGTACGGGCATAGCTGCACATGAACATTACAACTATTGTAATGGTAGGTTTGAAAAAAATATGGCTAAACATAGTGAACAATAAATAGAAATAAAGGTATACATAGACAAAGAGTTGTCTTTCTTAACAAGGTGTAGTGTTAAAAGGGCATGTATTCATAAGAAACACTTAAAGGAGTTGACCCTTAATACTTGACTTACTTGACATAACTGATTATTTTTTTATATATTGGTTCTTAACAAAGAGGGGCTCAAATATATTGTCCTGTATGAAATATAAGGGTTTACCACTTACTGTACTATGAAATAGAAATGTGTCCTTGTTATTTTAAGAAACCATAAAATAAAAAGCTATTTTTTCAAGGTTTACTTTTGATTGGACATTAAGCATTTTCTGATTTGTTTTTTTGTCATTGAAGCATATGTCCATTGTCTGTTCTTTCATTTGTTCATTCAAATCTTTATTGCTATCCTTGCATAGTCTTTGATCAACAAAAGTGAATTCAGGTCTGGGGGTGTAATGTTACCCTGTCACTTCAACAACAGGAAATTGACCCCCAATAAAGACATAACTTATCATACCAGAAATCCTTTCAATTTGAGTCCTTAAATTAAATTATCCTGTTGGCTGTTGAGTCAACCCATATGGACAGAGATTAATGTTAACCAAATCAGAACAGGATTTTCTGATTGAACTAATTTCCTGAACTCCTCAGATATTCATTGAACCCTTGAATTTATTCATTCTTTAAGCAATTCATCTTGAACCCCTGAATCAATTCATTCTTTTAGTCCTTCATTTTTCTCTTATAACTCTACAAGCATGGCCATATACAATCTGTTTTGAGCGTTTTGTTTATTGTCCTTTTAGCTGCTAGTCAACTACCGGAAATTAAATGCTAAATAGCACTCTTAACTTATCTTGTCTATTATAAATCAACATGCTGTATTATAGTATTAAAATAATTATTGTTTTGAGTCCAGTGATTGTCTTAACATTAAGTTAATTTAAACCATTAACAATGTTCTTAGTTTTGTGCCAGGAAGTTATTACGTATGTCTTGGGACCTCGACTGAATAAATATTGCAAAGCTGCTATATTAGACTCGCAAAACTTGCTACTGAAGAGCCAAATTGAGAGGCAACTGCTTGCTCTTTCTGAAACACCACATGCAAATTTTCATGTTATCATTTCAAACCTCTTTAAAATTAGTTGGATGTAGGTCAGTTTGTTAGATGTTAAAAACAAACCTTTACACTTCAATGACAGCAATTTAACTATTAAATAGGGAATGAACTAGTTTGAATGACTGATTTTGTATTGAATGTATGTGATAAACCTTTTCACACTGCTTGATTTGTATTTTTTCTATCTCTTGTAATGAATTATGATTTTTTTATAAACTTTTTGTAATGTATAATAAGCTTTTAACTTCAGGTTATTTTTGAAAAAACTCAACTGATACTAGAAATTATTAAAGTCATAAAACACTAAACTAAACAGTGCGAATTAAGAAGTACAAGAAAAATTTGAATGTTATTTTTTGTTTTATTATTCCATTAGAACCATTGCAAATTCATACTGATTAAGAGATACTTAGAAATTGATTAGACTATAAGTTTGTGATCATGATATTACTTTAACCTTGAAATATTTCTTAAAGTCAATGGTACAATAAAGTTGAACGTGTATCAAATTTAGAGTCAGTGACCTGTTGTAAGAGTTATCATTTAATATTTTAAGAGTACTTTTATAATGATCGTACCCTGGGTAGCCTATTAAGTCTTCTTTAGCTCATACAGTCTTCAATAGCTCTATCAGGTGTGTAGGAGAAAATGTATAAGGGTGCAAAATCATCTTTTTTTTTTTTAGCTCTTACACAATAACCTACACTGGATAACACAACAAACATAAAATGTGCAGTAAATAAGAAATAGTGAACACAATTTACAATGAATTACAATAAAGGCTGCTTACAATGATTACAATGATTACATTGCACACATTCACAATAAAATAAAACCTAATTTACAGTATTCACAATAAAATAAAACCTGAACGATAAAATTAAATTTGATTTACAGTAATAAAATAGATTTACAATAAATTAAAATAAAACAAAAATTACAGTATTCACAATAAATTACTTTGAACTACTGTATTTAGAATGAACATAATTTACAATTTATTATATTTATGTATATTGATTTGAAATACATTAAATATAATATATATCATATTAATAAAGATACAATTAGTTTATTTTTAAAATTTTTGGTTTTTAATTACAATACATATATAGATAACAGAAATTGTAATATTGTTATAATTTACAATTGTAATATTGTTATAATTTACAATTTTATTTTGTGTATTTTCAGTCAATGCCTCTGCTCCACCCACTCGTCAATGGATGGCCATTGCTGAGCCAGATAGATCTCGCCCTACAGGTTAGTTTCAATTTCAACATCAATTTTTTTCATCTTAGGTTTTACTTGAATTAAGGGTAGCTAGACTCTGCTGGGTTTCATCTTGGGTTTTACTTGAATTTAGGGTAGCTAGACTCTGCTGGGTTTCATCTTGGGTTTTACTTGAACTAAGGGTAGCTAGACTCTGTGCTGGGAAAACATTAATCACTAGTAGTAGTAGTATCAGATCTTGTAATTAGAAAATGAATTCACTTTCTACTATGCCTATAATACAATGTAATTCAAGGCGTGGTTTTGCAACTTTTTAAAGGGCTCAAACATACATAGAAAACAGAAAACATGGTTAACCTCAATAAAATTGGCATCAGATTAAAAAAAAACTAATTTCAACATGGAATAATTCAGCCAGATTCGTTTGATTCTATCTGAATGGTTTTGATATATGAACTTGTTTTTATAAAATGATTAATTCAAACTGTCAGTCTTACAGCAGACTCTGTAATTTTGTTGCTAGGAGAAAAAAGAAAATATTTCTATGGTTTTGAAGCCTTAAATTTTACATTACTTCTGTGTAGAGTTTTTAATAGACAGAAGATTTTTAACTGAAGTCAAAGAAAGTTTTATACAGATTCCTTTCAAATTTTTAATTGGATATTTTTTTAATAGTGGATCAAAAAGCAATATTCTGTTTTTGACCAACAAATTTGTTAAATCAAAAGTTTTCTCTAAGTTAGGCGATAAGAGGTGAAAGCTGACACTTTCGATTAACTTTATTCCAATTGTCAAATCCATTCTGTGATGAAGGGTTGCATTTCCACTAAAATGTTCACTGTATTGTTGTAACATTCTATACCAGAATTATAATTAACTGAAATATGTTCAACCGTATCTTGAAGGTATAACAATTCATATTGTATTCCGAAAAGGATGTAAAACTCCAATTCATATGATCTATGTCCCATGCTATATAATGTGTTGGTTTATACTTTCAGCTTTGTTTACAGTAATGTGTTACAATGTCCTTTGTGATAAATACTGTACTCGTCAACAATATGGATACTGTCCTAGTTGGGCATTGAACTGGGAATATCGTAAAAAGGCTATCATGGATGAAATAAAGTGTTATTCTGCCGATATTATCAGTTTACAAGAAGTTGAGACGGAACAATTCCACAATTTTTTCCTCCCAGAGCTGATAAGAGAGGGGTATGATGGTATTTTTGAGCCGAAATCCCGAGCTAAGACTATGACTGAAAATGAAAGAAAACATGTAGATGGCTGTGCCATATTTTATAAGACAAACAAGTAAGTTTTGAATATTTTTATGTTTTTCAAAACAAGCTTTGATAATAATTTTGAAACTTTGAGTATTGAAATATTGTGTGCTGTTTGTGCAAGTGCCCAGAGATCCAAAGGTATACAAATCACTTTAAAAAAAAACCTCACCTACAGTTCGACAAGGATATGAATAGCTGAGCTGTCAATAAAATATTCAGATCTTCATTTCCTTTAAAGATCATCTTTTGAATAATAAATTCTATTTTAGGTTTACCTTGATAAAAGAGCAACTGATAGAATTCAACCAGATTGCTATGGCTAATGCTGAAGGTTCTGCAGATATGTTGAATCGAGTTATGACTAAAGATAACATTGGTTTGACAGCTCTTCTTGAGACTAAGGAAGGAGTATGGGAACATGGTAAGTTTTGAATCATATTTCTGTTTCACCATTTTCTGTCTTAGTCTGCTACACTGCTCAATCTGTTTCACTGCTCGATCTGTTTCACTGTATTATTGTTGGTTCATAGAGTGACAATGGCAATGGATTTTACTTTCTTGCATAAAAGATTTTATTTGTTTCAAAATAATGGCAATTCTCTTTTTTCCCATTCAACAATATCACCTGACTTAAGCTCATGATTTGCATGGTTTATTATTCTAGGTTTACCACCAGAGAATCAAATAAGACAACAGATTATGGTAGCAACAGCTCATATTCATTGGGATCCCGAATATTCTGATGTCAAGCTTATCCAAACCATGATGCTCATGTGGGAGTTACGTAATATCATCGAAGAAACTCTTCAACAGTTCCGACCCAATTCCAAGTCTCCTAAAGATGTTAATGCCATGCCATTGTTGATGTGTGGTGACCTCAATTCATTACCAGACTCAGGTACGAATGTTATCATTTGATAAAGTTTAAATAAAGAAATTGGCATTTATTGGTAGTTTTGTAGTAAATAGAATCTAAAACTCATATGTCATGAAAAGCATTGCAGGATTCAATATCACTCATTTCATATGACACGAAATGTTCACTGAAAATATGGGTAATCAACTGTAAACTGTATTTGAAACTAATGATCAATTTTCTCTTTATAGGTGTTGTTGAATATTTGACCAATGCTAAAGTTTCTGCTACTCATATAGATTTCCGTGAATTAGTCTATGAGCATTGTCTGAAGAAGTTAAACCCTAATTTAGCAGATAAAGAATCTCTAACTCATAACTTCCGTCTTGGACGGGCCTATAATAACAGTGAGATTATGCCCAATACAAACTATACGTAAGTATTTTATCTTATTTTGATAATTTTTAATTTCTGCATATGTGATTTGGACAGGGCATAAGAAATTTCTGTTACAAATTGAAGTTGAAAATGAAGTTGAATAGATGTGTTGACCGTTTTATTTTCGTATCAACTGGCAAATTCTTAATATTGTTTAAAGAGTTTTTACTAAATAGGCTATGCAATGAGAGTATTATAACTCGAAACATTGAACGCTTATAAAAAATATTCTTAGATTACTTGTTATTTATGATTATATTCTGTTTTTCAGGTATGATTTCAAAGGTATTATTGACTATATCTTCTATTCTCGAGATCATATGAAATTACTCGGCATGCTGGGAGCTGTAGATGATGAATGGTTTAAAGAAAACAAGATTATTGGTTGCCCTCATCCTCACATACCTTCAGATCATTTCTCATTGTTTGTAGAATTTGAGATGCCATTACCAAAAATGATCAACTCCTCAAGGCCATCAGAACCTCTCAACACACCGAATAAAAGATAGTCAACCATCAATTCGTCAGTTGGAAATTCGTCCTCGCATTAATCATGATTGAAATTGAAACATTGTTTTTAAAACATATCAAAACGATGACAGAACTAATTTCATTTGGTGTACAAAAAGTGACCAGATTTTATCTTTTCATTGGTTCATTATGTAAATATTGACATCTTATTATATAGGGGAGGGTGGGGTAGTGTGGGACAAGAGGGAAACTAAAGGGATATTGACAAGTGACTGCCAGGAACACGATATTTGTTGTCCATATATTAAAATCTAGTGAAGTAAATCCGTATTAAATGGCATGTTCATCAAACTTCATACTGCTCATGGCTTACTTTATTAATTATATTATGCTTGTTGAAATGCAAAGGGCCTAATGAGTATATATTCAGAATATGAATATGCCGATTCTCTAAAGACTGGTTTTAATTTAATTTAAACCTAGTATTTTAGTTGACATTTAATAAAATTTTACATGAACTTATGAATATTTTGAATTGCAAATTGGACTGGAACTTTGCTTTCTCATGTCTCAATTTTGAAATTTTATTTGAGGTCAAACTTTCATGTAAAATTGAACACTCATCAGTATTGTTCAAATGAAATTTTAGCAAAATTTACACCAACAATTTTTATAAAGGAAAACATGTAAATGACAATAATAAAGAATAGCCAAAATTTCTTTTGAACTAAAATTTCATGATTCAGTATTTTCACAATTTATTTTTGATCTCAACAACCCAGAGTTTCATTTAATATTTTCAAAAAGCAAAATCTTGCATTTTTTACTTTGCACGTTTTCATTTGTCTTTTCATTGTTTTTAACTTTTTCACCATTTTAAATTAGAGTTGATAAAACATAGATATGATATTAGCTTGGTTTAGAGATGTGATCCAATTGATTCATACAAAACTTGATTGCACACGTTTATTTTTTGATATGTTCATTCAGGAATGAGGGATGTATAAAGATTTAAAAGTTCATTCCTAGTACTTTGAGTTGTCCAATCAAAAACTGGTTATCAGAATCACATTGAGGGCATGAATTCTAAACCAAAGGTGATAGTATTTTTTATTTAGGAGAGATTTATATTTTGAATAAATTGTGACCTGTAGATAGAGTATAATATAGTTTGTTTAATACAAGAAATAGAATTCTAATGAACTTGATAAAAGTGTCTATAATGTTTTTGATTTTAAATTTTCTAAAATTGGAAAAAAATATTTAATGAAATGCTTGCCAAGATAAATTTGGTACAAAACATTTTTATAGAAATAAATTTGTAAATAAAGATTTGAAATATTTGTGAGGTTGATTTTTCTATAGACCATTTTTCAAGACTAAGTGCTACTTTCTTTTTCCTATTTAATGTTGTCTGTATTTATGTCCCAGCCAGTAGTAATCAGAAGATTATGTCAACTTTTTTCTCAATACAAATTATCTTAGTAATGGCATTGCTAAATGAATTTTGGATCATGAATACAGAAAAATTCGTAAATTTGTTCAAACTGATATTACACTTTGTCATTTAATCTCATCATTGAAAAAATACATTATGAAAATATCAGTATGGAAGCAATAAAACTACAAAATGGCATCAGCATACGTTGGAAAAAATGCTGCCAAATTCGGCCACATGTATATTAACTTAGGGGCAGCAATCTTTCATGATTTTCACCTTTTAATTCAAATACTGGTAACATTCATTTTGTCATTTTGATTGCTGTAAATTTATATTCTGAATTTTATTTTTTATTTGAAAATATTTCCATTAGAAAAAGTCTTGGTTTCTGTATCAGAAGATCTGAAATCAAGCACATCATGTTTCATTCTCATCTTTTCTGGCAGCTTCAAATTTTAAACCTTCATTTTAGACATTTATAATTTTTGTGAGAAAAAGACAAAAATATTTTCTTGATTAAAGTTGAAATTTTTAACCTTTGTCCATTCTAGACTACCATACTGTTATTATTGAAATATTAACTCAGTTTCAGCTTAATTAACTCTTCTGTTCACTTGGCATGATTTAAGAGCATTTTCTTAAATGTGAAATTATTTTGTCAAACATTGAAATTGTAATACTGAAGAAAGGAGTCTTTACATTCCAAATGAAAAACAATAGTCTCTGTCAACATCCTAAATTGTAATTGTTAGAATTATCCAGATAGTTGTGAATAGGTCTTGGTTTTAAATCCAATTGACTTGTTCATTAGTCCTGGTCAAGAGCAACTACAAATTGAAGGATGTAGATACACCATTATAAATATAAATTATATTAAAAACATGTTCGATTGCAAGTTGATTTCTATTCAGGATATATACACTTCAAAATTAGCCTATTTGATAACTATATCTTTATATGTATCTTGATGTGATAACTTGGAATCGAACATGTTCTCAGTCGTTGTGCCATTAATAATAGTGTTTTTAATTTTCTTTATGAATGTATTTTGGTCTGTCACAGGGTGTTTTTGTGTCATTATTTCTTAACATTGAGTTTTCCTCTTCATTTCTAATAATAAAGTTTTGAAAATAAATTAAATTGTTTTATTTTTATACTGCCTGTGAAGTATAGAACTACCTGTGAAGTATAGAAATCTCGACTGGGCCTACAATTTGTACAGAAGCATTAGGTCTATATCTTATTTACCATTGGTTACTTAGTTTGACAGTCAAAGTTACTGTTACCACTTCTCAACCTTACACTATGTATAACTTACATCTGAGATATTGAATTCTCTAGATCAACAAGGAAGTTATAATAAATCAGCCTTGAGTGTTAAGAAGGTAATGACAAGCTGGTCTTGAATAATACACCTTTACTTGTCAAGTCATGTTTCAATATCCATGTTTTATAATTCTGCTATAAATAAGGCTTAAAGAAATGTCTTGTCTTACAGTCTCAAACAAGCAAATATACTGGGTTTTGAATTTCTGTTTTGTCAATATTAAGTTTAACTAAAATAATGGAAAAAAAGTTAAAATCTTACAACCTCACATCAAAACTGATGTAAAAGATGTTTTCTGTAAGTAATTCAAATTTCCACTCTCAGATTTTCTGTTCAATGTCTGGTTCCTGATTTTTTTTTCAAATTATGATTTTGGTAATATAAATAGGCATAGGCCTATCCTAGTGAATTCTTTAATTAACAGATTTTTATGGGCATATTGCCTGATGCTTTTAAAAACTCTTTTCAAAATAATGTGGGGAACTTCAGTGGCTATATGAGTACACATTAAGCTGAAGGTTTATGATTCGATCGGGCAAAGGTCTAGATTAGTAGATATAACCTTTGTGTTTTTCAACCCAGTTTCTCAGGCATTGACATAGAAAAAACTGGGCTGTTAGGATGAACCATTGTGATGCTAGCCAATCAATTAAAGATCCCTCAATAGTTGAAAGTCATATTTAAGCAGGCTAATGTGCCATCCTAACAAAAAATCATCAAACACTGCATTACATATATCTGAATTCATTGAAATGTAAACAAAGAGATTGTAAGTTTCAAGTAATGTACCAAAACCAGAATTGTAGGTGGAAGATTAATGTTCTACTTTGAGTAGGCTGTATGCTGATCTTGGTAGAAGGGAGAAAAGAAGTGTTATTTTCTCTTAAAATCAAGTTGTACTTGTAGTCTGTAGGCTATTGTTGGTGATTCTTTGTGATCTAAGGGAGAAAACTCTATTTATTGTAACAGTTGGGGTTATTTAAAGGTAGAATTACACCGACGGTTTACACAATTTTCTTCCGCCTCCTACTTTAAAAAAATTAACAGATACAATTTAAAAAAAAATTATTGTCTTAATATTAAATATTGTGTGATTAGATTCTTATTTAAGTAATAATAAATTGTGCCAATTTTTTTACTACTTTCGCTTTCTTGTACTACTGGCCTCATTTTCATCTCACCGGTACCACGTGACTTTTCAACCATTACGATTTTAGGCAACATGGCTTCTGAGAAAGAGGATCGGATTGCTGAGGTATTTTTTATACTTTCTACCTCTTATTTGGGGCTGATAAAGTTATAAATGAATTATATCAGTATATTGTCATACAGTGATTCGATTCTTGTATTTGGGTTGCAGATTGATTGTACGAATTATTGAAATTGGTGGTTAAATTGAAGACAATCTGTTGGGATTTCACCCAATTTTTTTTTTATCTTTTTGACGAATTATGACCACGTTGTTCGACCTGTCAAACGATTGAATCTTTGACATTGTTATCTAGCTTGGATCAGAAGTAAATAAAGTAAAATTAAGTTTTAGGTGTAAATCCATGGTCTAGGCTTATTACATTCCTGTTATGGAGATGTTTTACATGGATTGATGATGGCTTTGTCAGTTATTTGAGTTATATTTTTAATTACAAGTCAACAAGACTAAGACAATCTTGATGATGATTAATCTCAGTCTTCATGTTCTGATAATGAACAAAATAATTTAATATGTTAAAGGATGACAGTCCAAAAACTCAATTATGATTTAAAAAAAATGATAGAGGCCTACTTGCACTGAATAAGCTTACTGAGTAAACTGTAATGCCAATCCTAACCTAAGTTCAGTAGGCTACCATACCAATTCATTTATTAATGTAATGAAAACTGGGCAGAAAACTTATGACAGAAACTTAAATCTAACTCGTTGCCCTGCAAACCGGAACACTTATAAAAGTATATCACATTTCTGATTGTTTGATATCTGTTCCAATGAAACCACAACTTCTGTACGTTTACAGTAAAGCAAACCAAACTGAGTGGTTTTAAATGAATTTTGTAATTTGTGTAGATGTTGGTAAGTTGTGGGAGAGTTATTAAGCTTTGAAAATGATGTAAATTTTGACAATGACTAAAAACACCATATGTGAGAGGCTCATATAAGCGTATATATATATGTACGGTAATGAATGTCTTCAATCCGTCAAATATTTTTAAAAATTTGTTTACAGGATACAATGATGGAAGAAGAAGAAGAAGAAGGAGCAACATCTCCAGAATTATCAGCTGATGCAGACCTTTCTTCACAAGCTTTAATAAAACATCCACTACAGAATAAATGGGCTTTATGGTTCTTTAAAAATGATAAAACTCGAAATTGGGCTGATAATTTACGCAAAGTTACTGCTTTTGACACAGTTGAAGATTTTTGGGCGTAAGTATTAACTAAGATTTATAGAGCAAATGAGTTTATGTGGATTATATTAAAATTTTGTCAAGTGGAGAGACTCCTGGAATTATTTATGTATTAAAATTGATAGTAGAATGAAAATCTGCAACTTAATGTTTTATTGTGCAAAAAGCTGTTAATTTTTTTCTGTAGATGTTAAATCCAAAAGTTAAATATACTTATTTCTAGAAATTGGTAAAATATCATTAATGATAGATCTGTCACATTTTATAGTAACATTGTTTGATTTAGATACTTATTCAATAAATATTTATAATCTATTTCAGGTTATATAACCACATACAGAAAGCCAGTAAATTGATGTCTGGATGTGATTACGCTTTATTTAAGGTACCGTACAAAGTATTTTGATTTTATACCCTAGCAATTTATCTTGTTGTTCATCTTAGTCAATTTTGATACTAACATTTGAATCACTAAAACTTAAGGGAATGATCTGTGCTATGCTATTAAAACTTCTTTATGGAATGGCTATTCGGGAACACAACAGTATGACACAACCACAACATTAATTACAATGTAAGAAGAAATATTTTTATCTGAAAAAGGGTGGAACAGTAAGCTTACACCACAAATCATTATGGTAGTTCTTTAAGCTTCAGGACAAGAGTACAACTTAATGATTTGTTTATGGGATAAGATATACCTTTGAATAGTCTCTGTAATATTTCTGTATATTTTTAGGATGGTATTGAGCCAATGTGGGAAGATGATCAAAATAAACGAGGTGGAAGATGGATGATTAATTTAAATAAACAACAGAGACATTCGGATTTAGACAGATTCTGGCTTGAAATGGTGAGTTCACATTTTAAGGTTCAATGTACGTATTATTAGGGCTGGGTTTCGATAACTAAATTAAGATAGATTATCAACGGCAGGTGGATTAATAATTGAAATATTTTAATCTTCTTATCTTGATTTGTGTTTTTGTACCTGAATGTGTGTTCTCTGGTATAACAATTAACTGTAGTAAATGTGACTTGTTTGATAAAACTGTTACAGATCATGTTAAAAGAAAATTTGACTATGAATTTTTATGGATTACAAAATTTGATAATCAAAATTAAAAATACTTCGCATCAATAATTAATTAGTTTACCCTTCCCTACATATTATCTGCCATTGCTTAAAGAGGCATCAACATTTTTTTTATCTCTGGTGTAACAGGGGTTTATCTCTCACTATAATCTTATTTATTGATGTGGATTGATAATGGCTTTAGCTTGGCATACCACATGGTTAACAGTATTTCACTGTATTAAATGTCGAATTTGATTTGATTATTTCAGTTATTATGTTTAGTGGGAGAAGCATTTGATAATTTTGGTGATGATATATGTGGTGCCGTTGTTAATATTAGAAACAAGGGAGATAAGTTAGGGTTATGGACACGTGATTCTTCAAGAGGGGAAGCTAATGTAGAAATAGGGTAAGTATGAAGTAGAAAAGATCTTCAAATCTACCCTGATGTGTGCAACTACAACAATACAAGATAGTCAATGTTGTCTTTATCCTACTATTGTTCTTGTTTTTAGATGTTTTTGATAAATTACTTCTTGAAGATATTTAATTTTTATTAGTCTGATCTGAGACTTTGAAACTAGCTGTGCAATGTTTTTGTGTGATTTTCACATCTTATGATTATTATTTGAATATTTTCAGTAAAAAATTAAAAGAAAGATTAAATATACCTTCAAAAATAGCTATAGGTTTCCAGGTAAGTTGCTTGATGTTATTTTAAATGACTTTATGAGAAAGAATCGTCTTTGTTTATGGAAAGAGTGAACAATGCTGCAGGAATATCAGAGAGAATATAGAGAAGGGTTGTACACAGTTAAATCTTGTGGATGGTAATACTGAAAGTGAAAGTGCAATTCACACTCATGTTCACTGGCTTAGGTCATGAAGTAAGAAACAAAAAATAAAGAGGTTGAGATGATTGGAGTAAAAAATAGTTAAAAAAAAAAAAGTTTGTTTTTGTTTTTCCTCTTTTTTTGTTCTGGCAATTAAGGAGTTAAAATGTTTGTCAACAGTTTAATGTTTCTGTTTTCTATTTACAGGTTCATTCAGATACTATTACGAAAGCAGGTTCAACAGCCAAAACACGTTATCAAGTTTAACATAGAGGGAGCCACTAGCCTAATGATGGCGCTAGTGTATAAACAATATCGTGTGATTGGTGACTTTATAAAACTGTTAAAAGACGTGTGTGGATGACGTTAATTTTCAAGTCTAACTTTGAAATATTGAGAAAATTGAACTGTTATGCTCTAGGTACACAGAGCAAAATAATGGCAAGTGATACTTTGCAGACTGACACATGTGTTGCTGTTATGTTAACTAACATTATGTTGTTCCAGGTTTAGGTTAATGTCAAATTTTAACTTATTTGTCACATTGAAATATTTTATATTTAGAAAATGAAAATGATAATATCCGTATACTGATTGTTTAAAATGTCTTTTGCTAAGTTAGATTTCAGTTTTAAGAATTTAATTGAATGCGTTTCCGAGTGAATATGAAGGAATGCTATCACTCTGCTCTGTGTATTTGAAGCCTAGATTCTGATTACGTATATTGTGAAGTTAATGTTTTGTGATGTGGTTGGATTGTTATGTTATCATGTTAATTTATCTTGGTAGCTTCTGATTTGAATGTAGACATATTTTATGATGTTTGGCCTAGGTTAAGAAATTTGAATGACTACCATATAAGATACAGTTCAGTCCTATCTTGGAATGGATAATTAACTTATAAGTGCCTTTTTCTCATTTGTTCACTCATCAGCCATTCTAGTTAAAAATATTTAAATTTCAAATTAATCAAGGAACATATGAAGTAAAATATTAACACTTACATAGTTTCTTGTGAAAATAATTAATATTCATGATATTGTAGATAATAACCAATAAGTTGATTTATTAACTGGTACCTGACCATTTATCTATACGATTTCTTACTAGAGTTTTAAATCAGCTTTCCAACAACAATTTGACTGATGTGAACATTTCATGAAATGTAACCATGATCTGTTGCTGTGTTTATGTAATGTTGTGAATTTAAAGTATGCACGAAAACAATAGGATAGATATTTTGTAATGTTATGTTGCATTTGCTTGGATTTAAAGTATAGCCTATTGAGTGACTATGAGTTATGTCCCCTATTTACGATGTACATATTGTAATGTTATCAATGATCTTGTTATATATTTTATTACTATTATTATTTGAGGTTGGATACAGCCTGTGTGTTAGTATACATATTGAGCACTCTGGTACTGCGTTTCACTTTCAATTCAGTATCTGATATCTGCATTTTAAATACAGCTCTTTGAAAACAATTGAGTAATTACCGAATCGTTATCATACCGAAACTTTTACTGTTCTAAACTTAACATTTTTCTTATCATAAAATTGCAATATGAAGATGTTTTTTTGTAAATAAAAACTACCTATAATGAAAATAGAAAACTGGCTGTATCCACCCTTGAACATATTATATATGATTGATTGTCCAGGTACTATTTTAAGTTTCTGTCTAATTTATGTGGTAGATTTGGCTTATTTTTCTCTACATGCTTTGTTACTCTCTTTCATTCAATGGTAGTCAAAACATTACATGACTGATTGTTTGGATAGCTTGTCTGTCCTTTTGGATGACTGAAAACAATAACCTTAACAAGTTTTAACACTTTAATTTTGATTTTGACTGTTACTAAGATGTTGAGTTTTTGTTTGATAATCCAAGAATAACTCTTATAAACTAAACCATTTCATACCAGGAAAACATAGAGTGTAAAATAGTTTTCAAAACATTTTAGATTTTTTTATTCAGCATAGAGCAGTCTTTGATTATGAAATTTATCTAAAATTATTTATCTAAAATTGAGAAATTTTGCAGAATTAATGCTGAATCAGAAAAAATATGTAACCAATTATTTATTGATAGCTTTATTAGTGCTTTGTAGATATTCCTTATGTAGTTTTTAGTCTTCTGGGCTGCAATCTCTGTAGAATAATGAAAATTAAATATCTTCAGGAACAAAAACCTGCAGAATTTTTGTCTTCTGAAGTTTTCAAAAGAATATCATCTCCAATATGTTGTATTTGAAATATGTAAAAAATTAGGTCAATGAAAAGCGGAATGTTTAGAAATGTAAATTGTTTAAGTTTTTCAGTTTTCTCTTTTGTATTAAATGCTATCAATGGTTGAATTGTATTTTCACTGTCAAGTCCAGAAAGATTCTCAGCTGGTCAGGACTGATTATCTTTTATATCCACATTTTGCTAGTGAGTATAATAAGTAATCAAACATATTAAATATTGTAATTTCAGGTAAATGCTTTGATACTTTTAATGTTTTACTGGTCTTTCAACAATAAACATCCCCAAGATTGATAAGTATCTCAGCTGTTTGTAAGCCAATCTTTTACAAAATACTCAGATTTACTTCAACATGTCCTTGTCAGACCCGCAAAATATGAGAGCCATCGAGTAAATATTGTACAAGTACTGCCCTAAACAATAGCATGTCAAAAAAATTCAATATCGGAGCAAATTACCCATTTCAACGGGTGTTCAGTGTGTCTTCACCACATCAACCCCCTATATCAAACATTTTGCATCCCCGAGTTTCTCTCACAGATCTCAACTTAAGTGACCATCCTGTCTTTCTGTTTCTGTTCAGTCAGTCTGTCCCTCCAACAAGAGAATTCCACACTGCCCGCAGTCATTACTTTGGCAGTTGGACAAACTGGCTGAACAGGATGTCTAAAAGCCAAGTATTTACCAAGTCAGTGGTGCTTACTATGAATCGTATTCACCTGATTAATACTACTGTATTCAAACATGTCTGGATATATGAATTCCAAGTTTCATTAAAGGGATATGTTCACTAACCGGAATTTTTAAACTAGTCTAATCCGTAATGATGTTCCAAACTCTTCCTCAAAATTTAAATCCCTGTGTTTTCATAAATATCAGTGTTTGAAAGTCAAAAGTACGACGCATCGTTTAGTATGACTGACTTGTATAGAAAATGCAGATGAAAGATAACTGTTAAGGTACGCGTATAATTGAAAGGTTTATGCGATTTTTAGGTAGTTCCAGTAAATCTGAAGGCTATTTATTCGATCAACCAACCAAGAAGGGCTTTAAAGCATCAGTATTTTTTTCTCGCATAAAAAGAACCATAAAAGTATGTAGCCTTTATTAAAGAAACATTTAATGATATAGATTCACAGTATTAATCATTTCAGTTGAAGATGACAATGTTAATTGTTGAATATTCTACAAAAACATTCAGTGATAGTAAACCATAAAATTACTATTTTTTTTAATTCATCATATAGCTCCCAATAAGCTGAATAATATTTCAAGGATAAGTCAACAGATATATCTGTGCTGGATATTTGCCCAAAACTGAATAATGTTTTAAGTTTAGTTTCAGACCCAAGTGCACATATATTTGTTGACTACAGTAATGTACTTACAACCAAATCAAAAATTGATATAAAGGCTATAATGATCCATATTATGACTAATACAACTTCTTAGGAAACCTGTGAGCAGTATAATATGATGCCACATTCCGTCCTAAAATGCTATTTTTCTTAATTTTAACACAAAGAAATCAACATAGATCATAGCTCAAATTGATTATTATTTTACTTAATACAAGAAGTAATTTACATGTATTTACAAAACTAAAATAAAATACATCGTCAAGTACATTGTTATAACAGTTGTTTGAAGGCAGACTAGTTCTATTTAACCTCTGACAGGCATATTGTTATATAACAACAGAGGTTAACTGTCACGGACCATGTTTCTGATAAACATAAACAAAACTTCTTCCACTAACAAACATAAACATTGTTGTCTTAAAATAAACCATTGTCTTAAATCTGACATGTTCATGTCAAAACCAGAGCATATGGAGGAAAGGAAAAGGAACCCTTGGATCTATGCAGAGATTATTGCAAGCATCTTAATATCAGAATTATTAACAACAGTTTAATGATTTCAAGTTTTGAACTTTTTAACAAGGTTCTTTCAATGACAAAAAGTTACAAGCACAGAACAAAGTCAGCAACTCTAAAACAAGTTTGAAGATGATCTTTTTATATGGTTTTCAGCCAACATATTCACAGAAAAAAAATGTGAGCTTAAAAGCAATGTCTGGATTGTTATATATATAAGCACTTTCAGTTTCATTTCACTCAGTTCTCCATACATACCATCTTTTCATATTCAAGTCCACAAAAGACTTCCATAATTCAGTTTTATATACTTGGTCACTAAAATAAACACATTATCTTCCATAATGTCACAATTGTTTTTCATTTTTTAAAATATTAAACACATGGCATTCATTCATCATCATCCTCATCTTCGTCGTCATCATCATCATCCTCATCGTCGTCATCTCCTTCTTCATCATCATCCTCATCTTCATCCTCAGCTTCTTCATCATCATCATCTTCTTCATCGTCATCATCATCATCAATTTTGACAGCTGCTGGTTTTTTAGCCTTTAAATCTGAAAAACAAGAGATTTTGCTATCTTTAAATACTGCACATTATTCATTTAACTTGGTGATGGATTAATCAAACAATCCAACATCTTCTGCTTATACTATTCAAAATAATGATCAATGCTTGATGGTTTCTTGAAAGAAAAGTAAAATGTAATATTTCCTTCCCAATTCAACTAGATCAAGAAAATCTACTTTAAACATGTTTAAAAGGAATTTAATATAGCACTGCTGCTTGGCCTACATACAAATACTTATAGATAGGTTCAAAAACAGTGCTTACTGAAGTCATTGATAAAAAAAATATATATAAATAATTACAGTAACGTGCAATAAATATTTGAACAAAGAAATAGGTTTCCTTTTCGTCTATGTACCCCCTTTGTTCTCACACTTCTTATACATTAACTGAGTGCAAGCTGACTTTGAGCCAACTCAAATACAACAATATCAACATACCTTTCAAAGTTTTTTGGTTCACCTTCGCTTTACTTTTTTTCCCTTGTAACACAACTAACACATTTTCCTTTACTTTTTTACCATTGGTTGTTTTAAGAGCTTGTTGGGCATCTCCAGGTTTTGTGAACAATATAAAAGCAAACCTGCAAAGAATGAATTAAAATGAAAGTTAAAATACCATATCATTGGTAGCCATTGAATCAAATTCTCTTGATACAACTTCTGATCTTGACAATTTTATTTATATTTTTCCATCTTTCTTCTAAACAGGTGGCAAAGATTTAGAGACCACCACAAACGACCAGGTTTTTATATCACATTCAACTTTAAGTAAATAATTATCATGTAGCCTTTCCAACACAACAGTCAGATTACAACAATCTAACTAAGGAAGTTGAAAAGACTTTGATGTGGCACTGCTGCTTGGCCTACATACAAATAATTATATATAGGTTCAAAAACAGTGCTTATATGACACACAAATAAAAACCAGTCCACCAAACAGTCCATAAAAAAACAAATACTCTGCTAAATCATTTTGACCATAAACAAATCTAACAAATATAAACTTAAAAAACATAAAGCCTATCTTATCAGACTTACCCTTGAAGAGCTCCCTTTTTACGTTTAGGCATGTGTATATTGTCACATTTAGGGAAGAGTTTCTTTAAATCTTTCTCTGTACAGGTTTCATCAAAACCAGTCACATATAATTTTAATGGATCTAATTCATCTGAAATGTTATATTTGTAATTTGTAATGGAATACCATTATTTGAGGGGGTGATATCTTTATACAGTATATAGAGATACAGAATCTGTGATCTAGTGCTGTGAAATTTTCAGACAACTCATCTTCTTCAGTCTATGTACTTAAGTTTGACAAGTAGTACTTCTTTTTGTATCAACATATTGATACAAGTTCATGAAGGTTAACAAATGTAATGTACCGGTATGTCTGTTTATTTCTTGAAATAGTAAGTCATGTTCACTACTATTCATTGAAAACAGGCCCCTCTTCACAGAAATGCAAAATGTTGATTTTAATGATCTTTTGTTTTAGACTGAATGAGGAATCCATTTCCGGGTTTCATTTTAAAGTAATAAATACACTATACTTACAATCTGAAGTATATTTAGACAATTTTTTATTTTTGCTTTTTTCTCCAACATAATCTACTACAACATCTTTTTCATGAAGTTTTTTACTAGAAATCAATTTGTGATTTTTTTCAGCTACATTTTCACTGGTAAAAAACAGGAAAGCAAACCAACTGGAATAAAAAAAATTGACATAAATGAAACATTATGGCAACATTTACTGGAAATAAAATTACCAACTATACTGGAAAATACAATTTTTAAAGGGCCATTCTGCTTTTTGAAAAAAGTTTCCATTGTCAAAAAAATTGCAAATGTTACCTGAGAGTATTATTAAAGTATGCTTATTGTATCTCTATACCTTCTTGATCAAACTGAATTTGGTTTTAAAGGTTTAATTACAAACAGGGAGTACTTATTGTTAATTAAGCAATTTGACCTAGTTTTGGTGTTTGCCCTTTAAATGGCTCAATATTTCCAACTGAAACCTTTAATATACACAAGAGGGACATTTCTCTACAATTAGGCGTTTATTTTACTCAAATCCGTTCGGTAGTTTCCTATCAGCGTCCAAAAAACGTAATACACTTAAAAACCTTACGTAAGGTTTTTAAAAATTTTAGCATGTTTTTAGCGTTTAAAAATTAACGGCTGAATTTTTTTAGTTAAAACTTTCAGATACATTAAAGGGCACATAGTTACAGATTTTGGTGTAAAGTTTTCACAAATTTGAGCAAAAAAATTTTTTGATCTAAAAAAAATTCAGACTGTCCCTTTAACGTGTTCAAACAATACAATGATGATTCCTCAACCTCGTAAAGTAATTTTAAGACTACTAGACTAGACTATAACCTACCTTTTTTTTCCAAGTTTGAAATGACTTTTTCTCAGATGAACATCTTGAATATCTTTACTCAAAGCCTTGATTTCATCAACCGTCACTTCTTGAGGTAAATTCTTAATGAACAGTATCTTGCAATTTTTCTTTTCTACAACCATTAGAATTTAAGATTAAGTAAACCTTCTACTGTATCAAATTTAACAAATCAAATTCGTGATATAAAATTCTTTATGTTTTTTATCTTATGTAATTTTAGTGTCAGGATTAAATCATCTTAGAGTGTAATATCAATGAGTTTTTTCAGTCTACAAGCAATACTGCAAGATATTTATATTATAATACCTTGTTCTGGGTCTATCTTTTCTTCTTTCACAACTTTCTTGGGTTTTTGTTTTTCTTTTTGTTTCAATTTTTCATCTGGTTTAGAGACTTTGGCATTTGGTCCTTCATTTTCTGCCTTGCGCTTTTCACCAGCTAAAATTCACAATATAAATTAATTTTCATAAAATACTCAACCCTTATTGTTTTTCAGTCTTTTAAAGAAATGTTTTCTCAAATGAAAATATACGCTCTTCATTTTATGATCATCAAATGATTTTCAACTGTTCAATGAAAATTTTATGACTGGCAACTCTAGATTTCTTTATCCTTATGATACTTTTAAGTATATACCTTTAGGTTCTGTTTTAGCCTTATCTTTGATGGCTGTTAGTTTTGTGTCTTTAGCTACCTTTGCTTTTGGTTCAGTTGCTTTTGTTTTCTGGTTTGTATCAGTTTTTCTTTTCTGACCAGCTTTCAATATTTCTTTAAAAAAAAAAAAAAAATGTTAATCATAATTTTCTTGCAAAGCTACTTATCGTCATAGAATTACAGCACCGTACATAACATACATATAATAATAAATATTACCATATCAGTCTTGTGTAGCATATTGTGTGAAAAAGATTTAAAACTTTAAAAAGTTAAAACAAAAACATACAAACTAACGTTTCTCAAAATTTAACGTTAAAAACTGTTTGATTTGACACTTACCTACATTCTTGATATCTTCATCATCATCATCATCATCATCACTATCATCATCTTCCTCGTCATCTTCCTCGTCATCATCATCATCATCGTCGTCATCATCATCTTCCTCAGCTGCCATTTTGAGATACTTGTCCAATATGGTGTTTCTAATATTGTCTCCAACTGCATCTTCTTCATCATCATCATCATCATCGCTGTCGTCATCATCATCGTCATCTAAAGAATCATCATCATTTTCCATTTCTTCCATTTCAATATCATCATCATCTTCATCATCATCATCCTCATCATCACTTTCTTCAGTTTTAATGACAGCCTTTTTACTTGAAACAGGAGTTTTCTTGTTTGCAGGTGTTCCTTTTGGTGTTTGCTTCATTAGGTTTTTGACAGTATTTTTTCCTTTTCCATTCAGCTGTGATGTAGGGGTTTTTGCTGGTGTCTGATTTTTTGGAGTAGCCTTCACCCCATTTGGAGTCTTGACAACATTTTGAGAAACTGGAGTTTTTTTCTTCAATTGTTGTCCTGGAGTTTCTGTCTTTGGTGTTTTATTTTTAGTCCCAGGTGTTTTAGCTGGTGTATTGTTGTTTTTAGGTGTTTTCTGATTTTTAGGTGTGTTCATATTCTGTTTGACTGATTTTGGTGTCTGTTGAGCTTTCTTGTTGTCACCAGAGGGAGTGGTTGGTAATTTAGGTGTTTTATTAAGAGATTTATTGAGTGCCATTTTCGGTGTCCCAACACTTGAATTCCTCAGATTTGGTGTTTTCGGGGTTTTAGGGCCTGGCTTGGGTGTGTTACTCTTTGTCATCCTGAAATAGAAGTACCGGTATTTAATAGAATTTGTTGTTGAATTGCAACTATAAACCTACTACAATGAGCAACATTTTTTAGTTAAAAATACTCATACTCATACTAATACAGCCACAGGTCTTCTCAAATGGCACCCCAAAGTCAAATCTGGCCTACAACGCTTTCACGAGTGGCCCAAAGACATATCAACAAAAAATTTAGAAAAAAATAATTCAATGCTTTTTCGATGCAAAATTTGCCAAAACTGTAACACCTTACACTTGGAGCTTCCATGTCTCTGCTCCTGCTAAAACACTTCGATAGTTACTCACTGGTCACATTGAGGTCAAAATTGAATTTTTTCTTTCATGACACAAATATTCAAAATATTGTTTACAATTGCAGGGAATGTGTATTAGAATGCATTTGGGTCCATGAAAATATAAGTTTTGAAAGTTTTCCATGTGAAATAAATACAGTTCCCTACTACTACTTCTAGAAATTTCATTTGAAAAAAGGCCGCATTTCATTTTTTTTGGACTAAAATTTCCCCTCTGTAAAATCATATTTATAAATAATTTTTTGTTTTAACAGATGCCATTTTCATCAACCCAGAACCAGTTTTTATTTAAATTCTGATATGCCATACATTGGTAATGCCCCAATAATGACTAAAAATAGCCTAGTCATACCAATCCATACAAAACTAATAATTAAAGGACTAAACTAAAGACTAAAGCCAAAAAAGGTGAATCAGAATGGTTAGGTCTCACCTCAAACTCTAACGGTGAAAAGGATGCATACGTCCCGTGGCACGATGTTTTGCTTTGGCCATGAAATACCAAAGATGAAACCATAAAACAAAACACAGTTAACTCTAAAATCGTACATTACCTGTTAAAAGATTCTTGTATCAACTGTTGTTGACCTGTTGTTTTTGTTCAGCTTCACCAATGCTTTCATCAACACGTGGTTTTTGTTTTCATATAAATTTTATGAAATAGTTTCGTACTCTATTTTCTTGCATGATCACTTATTTTCTTAAGAAGAAAACATGTTGACCTTATTTGATTGTATTATATAAATATTCATTTGACTCTTACTCTTTTAAAATAATTCAAAGAATAAATTATATTTAAAATATTTTCCTTTTTTTTTCTTCGAAAGCATAATGTCTAGCTCTTTCTTATAAAGTATTATACTATTTTCGTACTTCTAGAAAAAAAAATCAAAATAATAATGTACGGTACATTCTCTTTTTTTTTATTATGATATATAAAACCTGAAACTCCAGGAATATCGTTATTAGAAATAAATTTAATTTCTAAAGATACGAAAAAATAGCTTGCTAGCTCTGTATAGAATATTCATGTCTTCACTTCCGAAATAACCAATGTTTTGTTAGAAAAAGGTAAATTTCATGTATATCGCTTTGTTTGTAAAAGCGATGATATTTTTAGCACATCAATATAGCTTTTAATAATATGCCATATAATAAATGAAAAAATCAATCATGCAGATCACTGGCAGATGCATGTTTGCCATGCAGTGCACTGGCACCTTTATAAATTTATGTTTTTTGGAAATTTCGCAGAATTTTCTCATCGATGAAATGTAAAAACTTAACAAAAAACTACCAAATGTACCGTCTTACACTGAAACAAAATTTGAATCAGTCGCAGATGACGGAAGTCTGGATAATTAAAATGGCAGCCATCACTGATAAAATTTTCGCTAGGAAACTTTCGATCAAAATAATAGGAGAATTTTCCATGACGTAACGTCATAATCTATTTTTAGAATGGGGAAGACTGGCCGTCAACTGACGGCCATTTTATACATCACAGTCAATGAGTCAATGACGTTATCTTCTCTTTATCAATACGATGGGAACATAATCTGATGCTGAAAGGATGAAATACCCATTTCTTTTCGCAAATTACCAAAAAAACAAACCTTAGTGTATTTTTTGGTTGGATTTTTAGTCATGTTTGAAGCAAAATGAGTGTACGTGTCGTGTTCGTACAAAACGATACGCGGCACCGCATTGTTATCTTGTTCTCAACAAATGGTTAGAGAGGGTCTATACACATATAAATAGGCCCTAAATATTTTATACATCGGTACTACGGTAGTCTATTCTTCTAAAAAAATAATTTCATAAATTTCTTAAAGATAAAAAAGAGTTTGAGAATTTCAACGCAGAGTAAAACTCGGCATGACACGTAAATTCACTAATTTCGGGTAGGCGAAACATTGCGCTTGTCTATATCCTATCGATATCAAGCCCCCAATTTGGGGTTGATCTAGGAATTTAATTCAATACCTACCTTTTCTTGTCCCTATATTTAAATAAATGAATGAATAAAAAATTTGTTGCTTAAGCAATATACCAGGTGAGCAATAATAGGCCTACCGGTTACCTCGATTGATAGGGATAACCAATAATATTTGGCAATTTTCTAGTTTTTCTGAAATTTTTAAATATATACTATCAAGCTGGATTTGCAATCGGCAAATTTTTAATATTGCTAGTTAAGACCTAAGTTAAAACCTAGCACGACAAAATAGTTTTTTTTAGGTGATCGGTTTGAAATTTTTGTCTTTAATGCCTCTGTAGCTTGATCTCAGCTAAACAAATTAAATAATACAACTTCTCCGATTTTTGTCCAGTTGTCTAAAAGAGTTGCAGGATACAGGTAGTGGAGGAAGTAACTATGATCCCGATGACATATTTATTTAGATAAATAATTCCCCGTGGAAATCGAATATAAGAGTATGTAGGCTAATGCCGTAGGCTGTCCTGGCAATATAGGCCTAATTTTATAATATTTATAGTTATAAGTTGATGCCAAAGTAAAGATGATCCGTATCAATTTTTAGGGTGAATTTATATTGATTTGTTACATTTTACTATAGGGGCGAGTAAAGTTCCGAATACACCGAGGTAAGGTGCCCAGTTCGATCCGGGATTTCGCGATACGGAAGAAAATAGACAGAGCGAATAGCCCATACACAGAGTACGGGTTCCGATATGATGCGTATATCACCAATAAGATTGTTGCACTATCTTAGTCTTAGATGGTGATGTTCTTTTGCTTCTATTTGTTCTTCTTTAGATTATTCCACACAAGTTATAATGAACTTTAAATATATTTATTCTGTAATAACAATTTCCTCAGTACTAATATAATCAGTACTGGAATATGAGCTACTGCTTACTAGTTAATATGATCAGGGCCTTATACATATATATAGGAATATCCAGGTTGCTATCTAAACAATGGATTAAACAATTAATGATGACAGGTTATTAAAGTGCCACTGATTATAATTAAAACTATGACTACTGTATCTTAATCCTCTATCTCTTTGTCAACTAATATTTTGTGACTATAGAGAGATTAAAACTATTTATATTAATGACATTTAGATATATAGACATAACATTTAAATATACAATCTAGCCAGACGGTTTAAGCATGAGCCAAGCAAATAATAATATATATATGATTTTGCTTGGTGATATATGCCCTCCGCAACTAAGAGGTTGATGTGTCCTCACATTAAACAAATTTTAACATAATAAAATATACAGCTAAATAATAATAACATTAACAAACATTCAGGCTGATTAACAGTTGTCTCTTTAAACAGATAAATGTAAAAATGATTTGGTTTTAGTAATAAGAAAAAAATACAATTCCTATTTCCAAGTTTGACCACTTATCATCTTTAATTTATCTTCAAGCCCTGGAAGAAATGACTTAATTTCTGGTTCTGCACTCATTAATATTGTTCGTTTAATTAAGTACCCGAACATTTTTAATTCATCAAGTGCCATCATTTTAAGTCTTTGTGTAGTTTCTTCCAAATCATTTAGTCGACACATATTATTATTTGTAACTATTTCATTATGTTCGATATAATTATCAAGCCTATCATTTCCTTCCAAACAGTTCAGTCTATAATTAATGTTTTCTAATAATTCTTCTGTTTCCTGTGATCTTGGAAATTCAGATATATGTTGATCAGTCGTCTTTTCTGGGATAATTTTGGAAGCAGACTCTGATGTCGAGGACTTTTCTCCTTCCGGAACTTCCACAACTGAACTTGAATTCACAGATAAGGAATTTGTTGTTGTTGAATTAACACGCCTTTCTTTGCACCATTCTTCGAAGTGACTGATTACCTTGTTTGAATCGTGCTTTTCTTTATATAGCTGACTGCGTTGATTGTCCCTTTTCTGTCGACTGGGTGATTTTCTTTTTCGCTTTAGGGATTCTTTGTTGGAGCTCCAGGATAAGTGGATGGACAATTCACCATTTCTGTTTTCAATTCTCCATTGTTGAGCTTTTGTTTTTATTCCAATCATGCACAATACATCCTTCAGCTTTTCAGGAATTATGATCTGTTCCATATTTTGTCTTCTTCTAAAACTTCCAAGCTAAATTTTCTTCCTACTTTTGTTGAAACGGGGGTGTAGCTTTTAAAGCAGGATTACTCACTAAGCTGCAAGAGGTAGCACAGGATCTACCCGCGTTCTGCACCATATATCACCAATAAGATTGTTGCACTATCTTAGTCTTAGATGGTGATGTTCTTTTGCTTCTATTTGTTCTTCTTTAGATTATTCCACACAAGTTATAATGAACTTTAAATATATTTATTCTGTAATAACAATTTCCTCAGTACTAATATAATCAGTACTGGAATATGAGCTACTGCTTACTAGTTAATATGATCAGGGCCTTATACATATATATAGGAATATCCAGGTTGCTATCTAAACAATGGATTAAACAATTAATGATGACAGGTTATTAAAGTGCCACTGATTATAATTAAAACTATGACTACTGTATCTTAATCCTCTATCTCTTTGTCAACTAATATTTTGTGACTATAGAGAGATTAAAACTATTTATATTAATGACATTTAGATATATAGACATAACATTTAAATATACAATCTAGCCAGACGGTTTAAGCATGAGCCAAGCAAATAATAATATATATATGATTTTGCTTGGTGATACGTACACGATTCGTTTTTCTTCTATTTTCTTATGTGTCGGAAATATGAGACCGGACACCTAGACCCTTGCGCCGCCGCCATAAGCCGCCGCCGCGGCCGATTTCTTTACAGCCATAATCTGCCAGTTGTGAAAACAAAGCGCCGCCGATTTAAGTCAGCCGATTTCTGCCACTTTGTAAATGAATTCAAGACGATCGTCACTTAGACCTTTTAATTCTATGCTTAGACCTACCATGCTCAACATGATAATTTTCATCCATGATAATTCAAAACTATTGTAGTTTGATTAAGATTTTGAATTGTGAGTTGATTATTCAGAAATAAATAACTTGCTAACAAACACCAGTTGTTTATGATATCTGCAGTGTATAATGTATGTTCCTTCATTATAACTCAAATTTTTAATGGAGGAAATCCGTTTTAGCCGCCGAAAACCGCCGATTTTTTTTGCTAGCCAATTCAGACAGTTCAAAACCGGCTAACCGAAAACAAATGGCTAGCCAACCAGTTTCATCTGCTAGCCAGTCACTTTTTACAAAATAAATCGGCGCAAGGGTCTACGGACACCTTACCTGATCTATTTATTCGCATCTTTAATACTTCTGGAAATATAATAGCGTCGTTGGTGAAATTGTTAATAATTAGTCAAATTAACTTTATTTAACTATCTTTTTATAAGCCCAATACATTTATTTAGTCTCAACCCGAAATAATTTTCACGCACGCATAATATAAGATTATTGGTATTTTTGGGCGAGATGTGCTTATCTAAAAGGGACCCATAGAACTCGTTCTAAGACCCATAAATAAACTGTAAAAAAATAATTTCCCGAACAAAAAATAGTACAGATGTTGATATCGTAGTAGTACTAGTAGGCCTAATAAGAAAAGAACCATTGACTGTACACATAGCCAGTGTAGACTAACATTGCGAGTCTATTTAACATGCTTTTTCCTTCTTAATTTTCCTTTTTTTTTTTTCCGAGTGATAAATGACTGACTCAACTTTTAATCATAAGTTTAAAAAACAAATTGTTTTTCGTGGCTTTTCACCCCCAAAGATTCGAAAGAAAACATGTTTCTTCTATGACGCCATATAAATAACATTAGACTGGCCGCGAAGTTGACGGCCAGCTGCGCGCGCATCATCAACAAATGACGTCAAAAGGGAATCCCGTAAATTCTCCTATAGGTATTATTTGAGCTAGAAGATCATTTAATTTACATTTTTATTTAATATGAAAACGTATCGAGATGTGCCGATTTCCAAGGGGCTTATGAAAGGAATTGAATTTCTGCAATACAATGATACAGCATGGCAGTCTGACGTTAACCACTCAACAGCAGGTTTTATTTGACTAGTGGCGTACACAGTATTTACTCAAAATGAAAAGGGGTTGATGCGAATCTGTCCACCATGATCCATGATAAGTTAATTTCAATCATCAATGTACTGACAAAAAAGCTGACTGTTTGCTTACAATATTAAAAAACTGATTTTGTCTGTGCCCTAACTAGCTGCCTGAAATTCATCCACCAAATTGTGTTCTCACCGATTCAGGTTACGACACTATAGTGGCAGTATGCTATGATCTTCCTGACATTCGAGTATTGTTTGAATATCCTATACTCCCCCAGGATTTAATTTACATCATGACATTCTAAGACTAACCATCTTCAGGCTATTGGGAAAATAATGCCAAAATTTCAAGCGAATTTTTAACTTATTCAGACAATAAGTTACCGTTTTGACTGCTATGTAACTAACCTAAGTTGGTTCTCATATTTAAGACGTATATTTTTTTTGGCAATAAGCAGTTTCTCTAAAAACACACAAATGGGGGCAGATCATTTCATTTCAAAACACCCAGAAAAGTATTGGCTATAATACCACAACCAGGGGCCTTATTCTCTAAGACTTAACTTAGATAAAATCACAATTTTAAGAAATTCAGCAATCTGATTGGATAATAAAACTAATTTTAAAATGATTGACCAATCAGATGACTTGAATACTAAAATTGTTGTATTTTAAAATTTCGAGAATAAGGACCCAGCACTCCAATTCTGCCATTTCAGGATTAAACTGCTGAGAAAAGTTATGCATTATATCTAATATAATATGTCCCTTGAACTGTAATGATTTTTTTTTTCAGTTTTTAAAAAAAAAGGCAGCACAATGTCAATGTTAAATCCAAACTACATGTTGCAAACACAGGCCCAGCAACAGGCACAGGGTGGGAAGAAAAAAAAGAATAAAAACAGAAACAAGGGTGCTAACAAGGCTGGTGGAACTACTGGTATCGCATTTGTACCTGCAACGCAATATAGCGATATGAGAGGGGGAACATTTTTGAATCTTGATGCCTATTCAACGACAAATCCTGAAACTTATCAGATGACTGCAGCAGGTCCCGCAGTGTTCACCAATATGACACAGGGAGGACAAGTTGGTGGTGTTGCACAGATAGACTTTGCACAAGATTTTGGGTTTGGTGGTAAGTGTTAATATTTTTTCAAGCTTTTTGTTCACATTAGGCACCTAAATAGCACAAGTATCATTTTTTCTCCTCTGAAACTGATGAGAATTTATTTTAAGGTGTATAACTGCTTATGACAAAATGATCTAAAATTTAAAGAATGATGACATAGTTATTTCAAGCGATACCACCTCTTAGAATGAACAAAAAATATAAGTTCTCAAACTTGGTCAATCAGAGTATATATTCATCAACGATGTCCAAAGTATACAAACAGAATGCAAAAAAACCCATGAAACTATGTAAATTTCCATATAATAACAGGTTGGTTATAATTGATAAACGCCTTAAATTTGATTAAGGGTTTTTCAATTATTGTATATAAACATTGTTTTCTGGATTTATCAGATTATTTAGGTAATCTGTTATATAGTTATCCAACCAGGCTAGTCCCTTGATGAATATATAAAACTCATTGACCAAATTTTAAAATTTAGATTTTTTGTTCATTCTAAGCAGTTGTATTCCTTTAAGAAGTGAGTTATATCACAATATTATATCCTTCATGATTTCTCTGCTTCTTGTTGTCGTTCAAATTTTAAACATTATTAAATTATTACTATATTTATTTGTTAGGAGGTAAAGGCAAGAGAGCTAGAAATGACAATATGAACGCTCCTAAAAAGAAGAAGAAAGGTGGACCTATTGTGGAACCATTTAAATCTGGAGAAAGAGGTATTAGACTTGGCTTGTTTTAATTCTTAAATACTTCATGTACCTTCAACAAAAGCTGTGTCCGGCTTTTCTGATTCTATTACATACTTAGCTTGTGTAAGTGTAAATTTTAAAAGCGACCATAAACAATTCTAGTTTTCAAATAATTAATTTGATAAAAGAAGAAATTATATATAATAGCTTTGACCAGTTGTAAATAAGTTCCTGTCATATCTATAATAGTAATTGTAACTTTTATCATTATACTATTTCAGCTACGATATTTCTTGGTGGTCTGAGTCCTAATTGTGAAGAAAGAGATTTATGGGATTTATTTAATCAAAGTGAGATTCCTCTCAAAGCTGTAAGGAAGAAATATGGAAAACCGTGAGTTGTAGGCTAAATTTTATTGTATGTGTGCAATTTATATCACAAAACCTGTATCACAAAGAAAGACAAATTTTGAATGTCTATTTCATTATATTTTAAATAGTTTTAACAGTTAAAATACATCTCTTATAATAACCTTTTCCCTTATTTTAACATTAAAAAACCACCATTGTTTTGGCCTGAATTGGAACTGGCAGTGTTTGGAAAGCATAAATTGCACATTAATTCTCAGCTCTATATATATTGGAAAATGAAGTGACATATTATGAGTAGTCATGCAGTTTATCCTTCAATTAATTTTAAAATCATTATCCATGATAATATAAAAATGATCTTTTTATTGTTTAATTTTCAGATTTGGTCATATAGATTTACAAAACCCTAAAGATTTGAATAACGTATTGTCTATGAATGGGTTAATGTTTATGGGATGTGCTCTAAGACTAGAGAAATCCTCTGCCAGTGCACCTACTTCTGCTTTAACTACAGGTAATTTTATTAATAATATATCAGTAGGATACAAAACTTCCACGTCTCAGAGCATCTTAATTTGTTATAAGTCAGTGTAGTTAGTATGAAATCATATGAGTAAGTATTTTATTGGTCCTGTTGAATCAGTCTTATGTTCTAAAATGAATAAGTTTACTTTCAAATAAATTTTCAATTTTTTTTCTTCGATTTTACAGAGGGAAAAGATGTGAGGACACTATTTATAGCTAATTTAGCTCCTTCTGTAAATGAAGAAGTATTAGAAGAGTGTTTCCCTGATTGTGATGAAGTGAGGCTACCTGTTGATAGATTTGGTAACCACACAGGGTAATAATATACTTTCTTTTACTACCAATCATATTTTAGTCTGAGTAACAGGAATCAATAACTGCTATCACATCTCACTGTGAAAATTTAAACCTTCAAATCTATATGTATCCATAAGTATCTGTATTCGAAAGTTAACAATACAATACATATTTTAGTTCGGAAACATGTTGCATTTAGATATCTGATTAATATGTTGTGTTGCATTTAGATATCTGATTAATATGTTGTGTTGCATTTAGATATCTGATTAATATGTTGTGTTGCATATTTAGATATCTGATTAATATGTTGTGTTGCATTTAGATATCTGATTAATATGTTGTGTTGCATTTAGATATCTGATTAATATGTTGTGTTGCATTTAGATATCTGATTAATATGTTGTGTTGCATTTAGATATCTGATTAATATGTTGTGTTGCATTTAGATATCTGATTAATATATGATAATGGCATTCTATTTCAGCTATGCCTTTCTAAAATATAACAACCAAGAAAGAGTAAAAGAATTAATAGAAACACATCAAGGTCAGCTGTTAGAAGGAAATGCTATGATATTGGATTATGCAGCTGGTAAAAGTACAGCACATAGAGGTCCCACAGAGAGTATGTATTGTCTTGTTAGTCACTTGTTTCTTCAAATATGATTATACATATGATTATAATGTTTATCAAATATTAAATATTCTTAATTGTATCTGAGTTTTACTTTTTAGAACATAATTTGTTTGACTAATGGAGGGGTAGATATTTGCTTCTTATATGCTCACACTATTGTGGATGTTTCTATCTGTCCATGTTCTATTGAACCAAAGGTGTTGATTATGAAGTATTGTTGATATTTTTTTAAAAAAGCAAATTTTGCAGATTATTCAACTATAAAACTTATATGGTATTATGGTTGTGGTAGCCTCTCATCATGTATTATATTTATATTTCAGGTGAAAAAGATCCTAAGAATTTATTTGTTGGAAATTTAGAACCAGATGTTCAGAAAGAGGATATCGCTAATCTGTTTCCTGATGCTAGAGAAGTCCGGTTTCCTAATGACAGTAAAACAAGGTATTAACATGATATTATTGATATTCTATTGTGATGAAATTTAATGCAGAACTTGATAAATGATTTTCAAATTTTGTTTAGTTTTTATTAAAACAATATATTTAACATATAAATTTTTGAAAAATTGAATCTTTTTTTCCTTGAGGTAAAGTTGTGATTGCTTATTTCTTATAAATCAAATATTATTGTACTAAATGAATATATCAGTAAAACTTTTCAGGAATTTCATTGTTCAAATTTAAGCTAATTTGTCATTTACCTTCAGACAACAATTGAAATGGATACATGATAATGATAATTATCTATTGTAGCTATTGTTTTGTGAGATTTGATACAGAAGAAGCAGCTAAGAGTGCTAAAATCAGTAAACAAGGGGTTGAGTTACATGGTAAACAACTTATTATAGATTATGCTGCAGCTAAACAGAAGAAAGAAAAGGATAAAGGAGAAGGTAAGGTGTCATATGTTTTAAGTGTATTGTCTTGATGAAGCAGTTTTATATCTTGATTTTCATTGATTGTTTCTGGATTATAAATGGAGGCTCATTATGTTACAGGCTCTACAGTTTGAAATTCGAAAGAGTAAGATAATGCTGCTGCCCTGGCAAAATTTCTCTCATTGCACACTGCATTGCATCTATTTGTCCACAGGTGCCCATACAGGTGCAACTAAGTAGGTTTATAAATCCATTTTCAGTACCCATAATTGATGACATTGAAAGTACTTCAGTTTTGGTGAGGACATGTAAACTTGGAGGAAATCTAAGAAAGTCTATAGCCTCTATAGATATAGTGTATCCACAGTATGTTTTATCCAAACTGGATTGTCCGTCATTTCCAAGATATAGTTACTAATTTTCATATACGCTACAAAACACTGCCCAAGTCTGTCAATATTCTTTTCACCATACGACTGTCTATCAAATGTCCATTTCCAATCCATGTCACTGCTTCAGAACAAATTTTTGACAATTTCTTTGAAGATAACAGTACATGTATAAGTAAATGTGTTATGTTAATATGTCATCTCATAACAATTTGCCTTGTTGGTGTATATTGTTTTGTCTGTCGATCACAATGTCTAAATGTTTTCAGGAAGTGGAGGTACAAAAATCATAGTTGTTAAAAACATGTCATTTAAAACCAGTGAGGTCCGTCTCCGTCAAGAATTTCCCACAGTAGAACATATCCGTATGGTGTATTTTCCTGGCACTGATCGGCCTAAAGGGTGAGATATTTGTCAAAGAAATGTGTTACTCTTAATGCATGGCAGCAGAAATTCTAGGCAAAGCACAAAGATCTATGCAGTCTATATTTTCATAATTATATCAAGCAAGTACATAGCTGATTTGCTGATTAGCTTTGCTGTTCTATGCAAATTAGATATCTGATTTAATTTAATATTAATTATTCCTTAAAGGAATTCTTAAGTGATTTTCTAAAATTTGTATGTGTACATGAGACACTGATAGCATCAATTTGCACCATTTCAATTTTCATTCCGACGTTTTATGACGTCATTTACAGTGACCTACCGGAAGCTACTATTGATAGCTATGCAGACCACTGTCAGTGACTTCATAAAAACATGTTAGTTTTAATGGAATTGCAAGAACCACAGACGTTGGAATGGGAATTGGAATGGCCCAAATTGATGCTACCAGTGTCCCCGATACACATACAAAGTTTAGAAAATTACTTTACAATCTCTTTAAAGACGAGAGACTTTTCTTTCATGTATGCTGACTTTGATAATTCTGCCAGTTGTTAGATTGTTGTAATTTACCATGATTGTCAGTCATTGCCCGAACGATCTTCGTCAAAGCTGTGCATATTGCTCATTACCGTCAGTCTTCTGATATCATCTTCTATTTACATTGTTCCCCTCTGACATATTAAATGTATATTATGAATATTCAATTATTTTGTTCATTTCAACTCTTAAGTATAACAGCCTTATTTCTTAAAGATAGTGGACCACGGCCATATACGCCTAACGGAAAAAGTCGAAAAAGGAAAAAATTTAATCAGGGGAAAACTAAACATCTCAAACCTTTCGATTTAGGTCCAATAACATCCATTTTAAGTTTCATCAAAATCGGTTGAAAACTAAGAGAGTAATAGCATAATTAAGATTTGGGGCAAGGGCAATAACTCTGCTTGTAACGATCGAAAATAGCTCAAATTCGAACTTGATCTTCATTTTCTGAATATATATACACATATCAAATTTCATTTGATTCTGCCAAAAACTCTAGTTTTTAGAGCGTTTACAAGGAAATGTTGATGGACAGAATCGACAGATTTGGGGCAAGGGCAATAACTCTGCTTCTAACGATCGAAAATAGCTCAAATTCGAACTTGATCTTCGTTTTATAAATATGTATACACATTTCAAATTTCATTTGATTCCGTCAAAAACTCTAGTTTTTAGAGCGTTTACAAGCAAATGTTGATGGACGGACCGACAGATTTGGGGCAAGGGCAATAACTCTGCTTCTAACGACCAAAAATAGCTCAAATTCGAACTTGATCTTCGTTTTATGAATATGTATACACATATCAAATTTCATTTGATTCCGTCAAAAACTCTAGTTTTTAGAGTGTTTACGAGCAAATGTTGACGGACGGACGGATTGACGGACGGACCGACGGACCGACGGACAGGGGTGACTACAATATACGTCCTCATAGAGAGATGAGGGCGTATAAAAACTAGAATTCTTGAAACGGTTTTCAAAATTCAACATGTACTGATTTTAATTTGTTGCTCAATAAAATCAAAAATCTGAAAGATCTCATTGTTTAAATGATTCCTATACTGTCTTACTATTATACAGGGTTAGTACAGGTCATGGAAAATCGGGGAATTTTAAAAAAACTTTTCCAGGCGTGAATTATTAGGGAAAATCATGATAATAGTCAAAATGACATGGAAAAATGATATTTCATGAATCTTTTTGCATTGGTAAATAAAAACAAAATTCAAGAATAAAAAATAGTCTTTAAGTTAGCCATTCCATCTATGACTTTTTTATTATAAAATTAGTCATGGAAAATGATAAAATGTTGCCTGGAGAGTCATGAAAATGTCCTGGAAAATTGCTCAGATGACCTGTATGAACCCTGAATATAGTGACAAGAAATCTACTATGTTTTAAATTATGTATGTATATCTTTCAGGTATGCCTTTCTGGAGTTTCCGTGTGTAGATGACACTGATGATGCCTATAATGAGATAAATCAGGAGGGAAAAACAGTTGATGGCAGAGTTCTGATAGCTGAATATGCTCTTGAAAAGGGTAAGTGATAGTTTGGACTCTTACTTAATTCAGCTAGAGATTTTTTCAAATCTTCAGGCTTCATTCTTTAGAATTGAGGTTTATTGTTTTGAACAGAATTATGATGATAGTAAATTAAATCACTGTATCTTTAGATATTTCAACCCATTACATGTCCAATAATTGAAGTTCAGTCAAATCTGTACAAAGCTCTTAACTTATGATGCTGGTTAAGATCCATACCAGCACCTTCAACCTTTTGAACCTTAAAAGTATTTTTAATTGCATTTCACCATGATAAAATTTGTTAAAGTATAACCCCATGTACAACCAAACAAACAATATGCTGTATAAATGAAAGGAGATTTATATTTTCGTGACCTGTTGTTTTTAGGTTCTAAAGCTTTTAAAGAAAGAGGATCTCAGCTAGATGATGAGAGAATGATGGATTCACAGAGAAAATCACTATGGGGACGTCATGGTATGGCGTATGAAGGGTTTATGAATGAACAGGGTCATGGTTATCAAGGTGCTATGCCAATGGGAGGAAATAGAAGATTTGGTGGTCCCTCTGGTTCAGGTAATGAGTTATTGTGGACTATTAATTGTGGTCACAGTGGGTGAGGTCAAAATTCCGTGTTAGTACAGAATTTAGACTGGGTCACATGCAAATATTTCCCTATTTGACTGATATTGAAAAAAAGATATACTGGTGTCGCGTATTCATACCCAATAGTACTATATTAACACGAAAAATGAGTTCAAATGTTGTGTTATGTGTTGATGTTAACACTAACATTAGATTTGACCTTACCCAATGTACAGTTACATGTTTGTTAAAAGACGATACATTGCCCTATTATCAAAAAATACTGTTGAAGAATGTTAAGACCCGAGAATACAGACAGACACTTCCATTTATGAGAATGAGTTGGTAAATAAATATATGCATACATCTATGTATCTACAGTTGAAGACTGTATTTATAAGTTATATATTATTTTGTAGAGTTTCAAGGTAATTCTGCCTGGGATGCAGGTTGGGGTGGCAATGATAGTTATAGACAAAGTGGCAACGAGGGATATGGCCATAGTGGTATGGGTGAAATGGGCCAAGATTATGTTGAGGAAGATTTTGATATTTATGGGAACTTAGTTCAAAATCAAGGTTTCAAACAAAAAAAGAAAAAGCAACCAGTTGAAGAAGAAGAGGAAGTAGAATATGTGGACGCTCCAGAGTTTGGTGCAGATATGGGTCTTCCAATGAGTTTTACAGGTCGTGTTGGAGATCAAGAGAAACCATCCAAACCTCAACATACACAACAGAAAAGACCTAACAATCCGCAGCAAAACAGATCTCGAAACACTCCTGCAGACTTATCAGAAGGAGCCAGAAATAGTGGCTGGGGTTATGATAAACCTAAATCTAAAGAAACTGCAGTAGGTTTTGGAGAGATATCAGCAAAGGCTAAAGCAAGTGGTTGGGGTACTGGCGCTTCAAGAGGAGGTAGAGGTGGTAGAGGAGGTCAGAGAGGCAGGGGACAGAGAGATGGGGGACAGAATAGATATAATAAACAATCTTCATTAGAAGGAATGGAAATAGATGATGGATCTATGGGGTTACCCTTTTCATTCACTGGAAGAACGGGTAAAAAATAATCAGGTAGGTTTCAAAAATAAGCACAGGTTTCTCCTGGGTTGATGATTTTTTCAGTTAATGAATGTTCCATTTAAGAATTCCCTGAACTGCAAATAAATTCCCATCTGAATTATGAAACCTTATAGAATAACTTTTTACAACTTGCCTGGTGTGACATGGATATGTTCCAACCTTTCTTCGGATTCATTCATAATTTCTTCCCAAACATTATGTATTCTACAAATTTCTGCTGAAAATGTCCACACCTTTTCTTTATCATTGACACATGAAGTATTTCTTTATACTGGACACAATATATAAATGTGCTTAATCTCATTCTTTTGTATATGAGAATTATTGAAGTTGTACAATTTGGTGATCATATAATTATTGCTTTGTATTTTCAGATTGAGATATTCAGATGTAGAATAATCCAGAGGATATATCATTGCTTCCCATTTACCTGTTATTCATTGTGTTGTGTTATATAGGATTATAAAACTGGAATGTTGATCAATAAGGAGATTGGCAGATAACAACAAAGTGAACAATACAAACTATTTGAACAACAAAGTGAACAATACAAACTATTTATGTTTAAATTGAAATTGATTTTTATAATATACAATGATACCTGTTGCATGACAATTGACAAAAAAATAGATAACATGTAGGATTATCAGTGTTCAACATGTGAACGTGCTTCTGCTCAAATAGGAAGTGATTGACATATAAAATAGATAATAGATCACAAACACTTTATTATGATTGGTAAGGAATTCAGCATGTGGTTCTATTACCATCTTTCCTTTCAACACATAAAAATTATCATTTTATCATAATTCATTGTTTTCATTTTTTATCTCAGTTTTCTGTAATTTTGTTATATTTTGATGGCATAGTGTCATATTTTCTCAAAGAATGAGGAAAATAACATTTTATAAAATGGTATTATTTTTTTTTATCATAATTGTCATTGTGCCCTTATTCCTGAATTGTTTATATAAGTATACGTAGTATAATATACCAAGGGTTTAGTCCAGAAAGGATGAAAAAATGATGGACAAGAAGACTTTACTTGCATCGCAGGAATTTCACAGGTTCAGATAAATACTAAATACACATCTGCATTAGTAATATGTATCTATTGTCCAGCTTGGAAGTTTAATGATTGTCCTTTTCAACATGCTTGTTTCACAGGCTACTTTCAATTTGGTGGAATGCTCAGTTCTTGCTTTAGACCAATAGTACACAATATTGTTTAAATGAGTCACAGAGCATCACAAGCAGTAAACTTTCATTGGAGACTTTATAGATAGTTGACATGCTCTTTAATTTTCAAAATCTGGAAAGAGAACAAGATTTATTTTAAGGATTGTATTACAATGTACTTCATCAAACATGATGACAGTATCCTGAGCTTTATCTACCATGCTTAGATATTCCAAAATCAGAATTAATTGGGTATTTTTTAGTAAGGTTTAATGTTGACACAACGCTATTCTGCGCTGGCAGCACTAGACTGATAGGACTGGGGCGCAACTGACCAGGTTACATTTCAGATAAGAAAAAGCTTAAATGGCACAAATCTCCCATAAGTAAGTCTGCAGGATTGTCCTCCAGAAAAATTTGACACATTATCAGGGACCCAGTATGGCCCCTTTTTAGTTCATATCTAGTATGGCATTGTGTCCTCAAGACTGATTGTATAATACAAATTACCCAAATGTTTAACAACAATTAAAATACAGATGTGACGTCACCCTTTGTTCTTGACGGTCCAATATTTAACTTATTGGTACGGGCACTTTGCCAAGAGTACATTATTTTTTCAAAATGGCGGCAAATTTTGGACCGCTGTGACATCATAAAATGATTGAATAATGCTCACTTTTGGTGATTTGGTGAACTGTTTCTGATTGATTTTGCTCACTATATCTTTTGGCTTCAAAAACATGAATGAATCGCTGGGTGCGTTTTGCCGCAGTGTACCAAACTGCACAAAATTGACTTGTAAAACGAAACTTGTGGTTTCTGAAGTCTTGAAACTATTTCCTTTTATCCGCCAAAATAAAAAATACACAATTTATGTCTTAAAGGTTTGTTTTTACAGAGGACAATTTTCAGTTAAACATTGTGACCTTTTCTGGTTGAAATTTCTAAGAAAGAAATACATTTCCAATTAATGTAAACTTACAAAAATTATATTCCTTATCAAAGCAAAGACATTCTAAGGCTAACAGTAGCAGTAGTGTGAAATCTCAAAGAAAGCTTTGTTATGTTCGAAATTCGAAATACAATGCATAAATCATTGTCCTGAAGACGACAAAAAACAATATCGGCATGTCATATGTACATAACGATCGTTTAAAGATTAAAATGAAAAGTGAAGCAATAAAAAAATACAATAATTTACCCGATCAAGAATATTTATAAATCCAATCCAAACATCTCGAAAGTTAATCTGCAATTGTGTGTTATGGCACGTGAGTTTATCTCGTGTGACCTATAATATTGCACGTGACTGAGTTCTTGTTAGAGTAGGTATAATGACATAGTGATGGGGGACACATGAATTTACAGTGAGCTGTTTGTTGGTTGATCTGTATTTTAAGTAGGTTAATGGTCCTCAAGCAGTCCAATGCGTTCAATAATGACGTAACACGCGGACCTTCGGTCCTTGTGTTACGATCATTATTGAACTTATAGGACTGCTTTCGGCCATTAACCTATACAGAACTTAACTAAATTTAATTTTTATCAAATTTTCAAACCAACATACCATAACTTTCTTTTAGTTTTTGTTTCCTTTTATTTTTTCTGCTATTCGGATTTTCTTTCTTTGGTTTTTCTTTTTTATTTTTCTCTAAAAGATACCCTTAAAATTTGTAACTGGCATCCACACAGGTAACATTATAATTTCACAAAATCAACTGTTCTACCAAAGGTGGAAAATATGTTAAGTTTCCCAGAAACAATAAATTAAGGAATCAATTTTTTCCACAAGTAATGGCTATGTATAAGCCATCGTGGTGATAAAGGGGTATCAAAAAATTGCGATTTTCCAGAGTTCTCCAGCAATTTGTCCTATTGTCAAATACACAATACATGTATAAACAATAAACAATTGCACACAATGATACTGATTTGTGAAACAAGTTGTAATGATAATCGTACTTAGTTTTGAGGTATAATAAAGGTATATTCTTCTATCATGTAATTTTTCTTCATTGAACTTTGATACAGCTTCTTCAGCATCTTCTTTTGTTTTAAATAATAAATACGCTCTCCTATAACAAAATATGAATATAACTATAAAATTAAATTTTCAATTTATACAAAGTTATACTGACTGCAGAAGATCAAGAGCAGGCCTTATCAATTAATTTTTGTAAAGGGCCAAATGCATTTATAAAAAAAAAAATATAAGGGCCAAAAAGAGCTCAGCTAGCATAGCGAGCAGAGCATTTTAGCGGAATAGGCAACTGTTGAGAGGCCATTCCCAAGGGCATCGTGTGCCAGATTTGGCCCCTGGTCTGCCATTTGAGAAGGCCTGATCTAGAGTAAACCAACATACAATGATATAACTAAATACAAAATCAAAATTCTATGATTCTCTTTACCTCCGTAGTGCAATATTCCTACAAATTTAGCTTTAATCTAATTAACGAAACAAAGTCAACTGAAATACTATTCTATAATATACAATATCTATATATTATCTCACCCTTTAGATTGCCCTGTCTCCTCATCCTTTATTAACCTGCCTTTAAAAGCACCAAATTCTTTAATTATGTCATCTTCTGATATATTAAATGTTAAATTTCTCACTGTAACTGATTTAGTTGGCTCATCAGATACACTGTAACCATCTGGAATATAAAATATATATCAGTTAAGTGATTGTTAGTTTAGTTCCAAATAAATATACTAGTACCCAAAAAAAAAAATATAGAACCATCATTATTTAAAGTTAATTTCAAATCTGATTGAATTTCCAATTCATGCCTAATTGTCTCTTTACTCTAAATTGCAAAATACCTTTTTTAATTTCAAGACTGGATCTACATTTCTGGCCACCATGGTTCTGTTCTCTCTGTTTAGCCAACTCCAGGAATAATTTCTCTCCCTTCAGATACATTCCTTGTTTCTTTGTGATCACTTCATTTACCTTTTTTTCTGTTGAAAACTGCAGGTAGGCATAGCTGGAAAATATGATGAAGATAAAAAAGGTAATTTTTTTAAGCTTGATGGCTTAAGCATCTTCTAATATAAGGAAAGTTTTACTATATCTCTCATATGCCTAAGCAAAAATAAAGATATTAGTTTTTCTGCTGAATAAAAATCACAAGTAATCAAGGTTTCAAACAAAAAAAGAAAAAGCAACCAGTTGAAGAAGAAGAGGAAGTAGAATATGTGGACGCTCCAGAGTTTGGTGCAGATATGGGTCTTCCAATGAGTTTTACAGGTCGTGTTGGAGATCAAGAGAAACCATCCAAACCTCAACATACACAACAGAAAAGACCTAACAATCCGCAGCAAAACAGATCTCGAAACACTCCTGCAGACTTATCAGAAGGAGCCAGAAATAGTGGCTGGGGTTATGATAAACCTAAATCTAAAGAAACTGCAGTAGGTTTTGGAGAGATATCAGCAAAGGCTAAAGCAAGTGGTTGGGGTACTGGCGCTTCAAGAGGAGGTAGAGGTGGTAGAGGAGGTCAGAGAGGCAGGGGACAGAGAGATGGGGGACAGAATAGATATAATAAACAATCTTCATTAGAAGGAATGGAAATAGATGATGGATCTATGGGGTTACCCTTTTCATTCACTGGAAGAACGGGTAAAAAATAATCAGGTAGGTTTCAAAAATAAGCACAGGTTTCTCCTGGGTTGATGATTTTTTCAGTTAATGAATGTTCCATTTAAGAATTCCCTGAACTGCAAATAAATTCCCATCTGAATTATGAAACCTTATAGAATAACTTTTTACAACTTGCCTGGTGTGACATGGATATGTTCCAACCTTTCTTCCGATTCATTCATAATTTCTTCCCAAACATTATGTATTCTACAAATTTCTGCTGAAAATGTCCACACCTTTTCTTTATCATTGACACATGAAGTATTTCTTTATACTGGACACAATATATAAATGTGCTTAATCTCATTCTTTTGTATATGAGAATTATTGAAGTTGTACAATTTGGTGATCATATAATTATTGCTTTGTATTTTCAGATTGAGATATTCAGATGTAGAATAATCCAGAGGATATATCATTGCTTCCCATTTACCTGTTATTCATTGTGTTGTGTTATATAGGATTATAAAACTGGAATGTTGATCAATAAGGAGATTGGCAGATAACAACAAAGTGAACAATACAAACTATTTGAACAACAAAGTGAACAATACAAACTATTTATGTTTAAATTGAAATTGATTTTTATAATATACAATGATACCTGTTGCATGACAATTGACAAAAAAATAGATAACATGTAGGATTATCAGTGTTCAACATGTGAACGTGCTTCTGCTCAAATAGGAAGTGATTGACATATAAAATAGATAATAGATCACAAACACTTTATTATGATTGGTAAGGAATTCAGCATGTGGTTCTATTACCATCTTTCCTTTCAACACATAAAAATTATCATTTTATCATAATTCATTGTTTTCATTTTTTATCTCAGTTTTCTGTAATTTTGTTATATTTTGATGGCATAGTGTCATATTTTCTCAAAGAATGAGGAAAATAACATTTTATAAAATGGTATTATTTTTTTTTATCATAATTGTCATTGTGCCCTTATTCCTGAATTGTTTATATAAGTATACGTAGTATAATATACCAAGGGTTTAGTCCAGAAAGGATGAAAAAATGATGGACAAGAAGACTTTACTTGCATCGCAGGAATTTCACAGGTTCAGATAAATACTAAATACACATCTGCATTAGTAATATGTATCTATTGTCCAGCTTGGAAGTTTAATGATTGTCCTTTTCAACATGCTTGTTTCACAGGCTACTTTCAATTTGGTGGAATGCTCAGTTCTTGCTTTAGACCAATAGTACACAATATTGTTTAAATGAGTCACAGAGCATCACAAGCAGTAAACTTTCATTGGAGACTTTATAGATAGTTGACATGCTCTTTAATTTTCAAAATCTGGAAAGAGAACAAGATTTATTTTAAGGATTGTATTACAATGTACTTCATCAAACATGATGACAGTATCCTGAGCTTTATCTACCATGCTTAGATATTCCAAAATCAGAATTAATTGGGTATTTTTTAGTAAGGTTTAATGTTGACACAACGCTATTCTGCGCTGGCAGCACTAGACTGATAGGACTGGGGCGCAACTGACCAGGTTACATTTCAGATAAGAAAAAGCTTAAATGGCACAAATCTCCCATAAGTAAGTCTGCAGGATTGTCCTCCAGAAAAATTTGACACATTATCAGGGACCCAGTATGGCCCCTTTTTAGTTCATATCTAGTATGGCATTGTGTCCTCAAGACTGATTGTATAATACAAATTACCCAAATGTTTAACAACAAAGAACTTAACTAAATTTAATTTTTATCAAATTTTCAAACCAACATACCATAACTTTCTTTTAGTTTTTGTTTCCTTTTATTTTTTCTGCTATTCGGATTTTCTTTCTTTGGTTTTTCTTTTTTATTTTTCTCTAAAAGATACCCTTAAAATTTGTAACTGGCATCCACACAGGTAACATTATAATTTCACAAAATCAACTGTTCTACCAAAGGTGGAAAATATGTTAAGTTTCCCAGAAACAATAAATTAAGGAATCAATTTTTTCCACAAGTAATGGCTATGTATAAGCCATCGTGGTGATAAAGGGGTATCAAAAAATTGCGATTTTCCAGAGTTCTCCAGCAATTTGTCCTATTGTCAAATACACAATACATGTATAAACAATAAACAATTGCACACAATGATACTGATTTGTGAAACAAGTTGTAATGATAATCGTACTTAGTTTTGAGGTATAATAAAGGTATATTCTTCTATCATGTAATTTTTCTTCATTGAACTTTGATACAGCTTCTTCAGCATCTTCTTTTGTTTTAAATAATAAATACGCTCTCCTATAACAAAATATGAATATAACTATAAAATTAAATTTTCAATTTATACAAAGTTATACTGACTGCAGAAGATCAAGAGCAGGCCTTATCAATTAATTTTTGTAAAGGGCCAAATGCATTTATAAAAAAAAAAATATAAGGGCCAAAAAGAGCTCAGCTAGCATAGCGAGCAGAGCATTTTAGCGGAATAGGCAACTGTTGAGAGGCCATTCCCAAGGGCATCGTGTGCCAGATTTGGCCCCTGGTCTGCCATTTGAGAAGGCCTGATCTAGAGTAAACCAACATACAATGATATAACTAAATACAAAATCAAAATTCTATGATTCTCTTTACCTCCGTAGTGCAATATTCCTACAAATTTAGCTTTAATCTAATTAATGAAACAAAGTCAACTGAAATACTATTCTATAATATACAATATCTATATATTATCTCACCCTTTAGATTGCCCTGTCTCCTCATCCTTTATTAACCTGCCTTTAAAAGCACCAAATTCTTTAATTATGTCATCTTCTGATATATTAAATGTTAAATTTCTCACTGTAACTGATTTAGTTGGCTCATCAGATACACTGTAACCATCTGGAATATAAAATATATATCAGTTAAGTGATTGTTAGTTTAGTTCCAAATAAATATACTAGTACCCAAAAAAAAAAATATAGAACCATCATTATTTAAAGTTAATTTCAAATCTGATTGAATTTCCAATTCATGCCTAATTGTCTCTTTACTCTAAATTGCAAAATACCTTTTTTAATTTCAAGACTGGATCTACATTTCTGGCCACCATGGTTCTGTTCTCTCTGTTTAGCCAACTCCAGGAATAATTTCTCTCCCTTCAGATACATTCCTTGTTTCTTTGTGATCACTTCATTTACCTTTTTTTCTGTTGAAAACTGCAGGTAGGCATAGCTGGAAAATATGATGAAGATAAAAAAGGTAATTTTTTTAAGCTTGATGGCTTAAGCATCTTCTAATATAAGGAAAGTTTTACTATATCTCTCATATGCCTAAGCAAAAATAAAGATATTAGTTTTTCTGCTGAATAAAAATCACAAGTAATAAATTACTTACCCTTTATGTTTTCCATCATCATACTGAGGATATCTTATACTAGTACTATCTGGGAATAATTTACATAATTCTTCTTCTGTTACATTCTTATTGATATTCTTTATATACAATGTTTTACTGTTTCCTGTCATAAAAAAAACAAGCAACATTGTAATGTGTGATTCACTGTAGCTCAGTGATCTAGACACTTACTAACTACTTGAACATACAGGATTTGGTGTTTATTAAACGGGTCAAGATATTACCTTTGGAATTTTCAATCGAGTTAAAATGGAAAAATACACTGAGGTCCTCTGTGCTACAGGTTGTACATGTTAAAGATACCTCAATAATTTGAAATCTAATGACAAATTTGGTTATTTGTTCTACATAAAAAGTATGGCAAATGATTTTAATACCAAGACAATTACCTGCCATTGTAAGTTGTAATTTTTTATTATTAATTTCTATTCCTTGTTTTTTCTTTAAGCATTTCTCCATTTTCTTTTCTGTATCAAAAACTAGAAAAGCAAATCTGTAAAAAAAATATGTGGAAACTGATCCAAGTTCTATTTTAGAATTCCAAACAGGCAAGTTTTATCAAATATTCAAATATTGGTCTGTATAAATGGAAGATATTTCAGTCAAGTTCAATAACAGTAGTTGTTTTGCAAGTATAGGTTTTGATTTTTTTAACGATCTCTAGTGTTCATGTATGATTTTTGATATGGACCATTTCATATTCCAACTATGACAATAGAGATTAGGTATAGAGTTGAGTTACCCACCCTTTAGAGGTTTGATCATATTTGGTTGGAAACCTTATATGACTAGCATCTGGAAATAACTGTTTAAATTCATCTAAATTTAGATTTCTAGGAACATTATTAACAAATACTGTGTTGTCACTGCTCCTCTTGTCTGTAACAGAAAATGAATTCAAACTACAATTTATATGTCAAATGACTAGAAGACTAGGGCCTATTATTATTAAAGTTCTTGGAATGTATAATTCAATCATTGTAATATATAAGTCACTAGGATTGGAGACAAAAAAGACATTTGGAACTCATGACACCATTCATAGTCTGGTTTGATTTTTGTTATCTTTTTTACCTTCAATCTTGGTCTTTTTAGATGAAATATCAGACTCCTCTCCTTTAGATTTTCTTTTCCTATTTTTACCATCTGAATCACTGGATTCTTCTTCTGATTCAGATTCTTCTTCTGACAAAGATTGATCAAGTTCTTCATCTTCTGACAAAGATTGATCAAGTTCTTCATCTTCTTCTTCTGGTATTTTCGTGGATTTCTTCCTCATTTTGGAAGTTGTGCTCTTCAATTGATTCACAGATCCCAGTGTCACTATGAACAAAAAAGGGAATATATCTATTGTCTGAGCAAGTTAAAAAGTTTTTTAAATTTTAGCCATATTTTTTTGAGAATTGGAATAAGAAGCTTCAAAATTAGTATTGTTAGTCTTAGAATTTCGACTGAAAATTGTCCTCTGTAATAACAAATTTTGAAGACATACATTGTGTTCCTATTTATATTTTCATCAATGCAACGACATTCTAAGACTTAAAGAAGCATTGTCAGGCTGATATTCCAATTCTCATTAAGATAATCGCAAAAATTCAAAAAAACTTTTCAACTTGCACAGACAATAACTGTTTTTAAATTTAGCAAAAAACTTTGAGGGAATCGCAAACATGGCAAGCATGAAGTAGCCGTACGGGTGGTGGTTATGATGGTATGAAACTGAAAGAACTGAATGGAATCAAGGAGGTTAGGTGGATTTGAGGTATGTTTAAATGTTAAAAAAGTCTGTAGCTGTGAAAGTGTGGACAATTTTTAAGGCCTACTTTTTCTTACTGTGCATAAGTCCAAAAACCTGCCGTTGAGCGGGTCAACATAAATATCAATTTGCAAGGAAATCTGTAAAGGATGAAAAAAGGGGGACGTGGGGTCAGAAGCTGGTCACGTTGTTTTAGTAAGAATTATATAACCAAAGCTATGTATAGTTAGAGATAGTCATTAAAATTTTGAAAATAAAAAATGTAAACAAATTATTTTCAAACCGGAAGCACGTGTGTGTGTAAAGAAATGTGTTTTCAAATGTGAAGAGTTACAAGGAAAAAGGGGAATTACTCACATTTCAATATGGCTAACTTTTTGCAGTAAATTTTTTTTATTTTATTGTAAAAGTCTCAGAAATCGTCGAAGGTTGTTTATTCAACACTAAATCGTCACAGGTGCCTATCTTTACTTTTGTTCGCTTTTGATAAAATACCTCCCTATCTGTTATCTCCATTAAATTTCAAATAATTAAATAATTGTAAAATTTTAAATTGCACTTATTAGACTTAAAATAGTGACTGAAGTTTTCAATGTCTTCACAATCTTTCCTTGATTTATTTAAGTAAAATGATGAAATCTGTTAAACAAAAAGAGAAGAAAAAGAATAAAGAAACATTTCCACTGAATTTGGAAATAATTTGCCCCAAGAAGATAAAAATAGTAGGACTGAAAAAAGGTATGTGTTTTTTTAAATGTTTTTATTGTTATATATCAATAATAGGTTGGATTTGTATTCTTAATGGCCAACTCTTTTTCTTGATAAATTTTTGTCATTTCACCGATTACAGTACTGGTAGTGCAGAAGAGTAGCATATAGACTTTTATGCTTTTTGACAATACTTAATAAACATTTAGATTTTTGATTTTCATTCCATTATCTTTTTTCAGGAGGGGTTGTAAAGAAAATTTCTGGTGCTTCCAGAGAAAAATCTGCAAATTCAATAAATATCAAATCTAAGAGTTTAGTGAATAAACCAAAATTTCATAAAACAGGTGTTATATCATATTTATTTTTTAGATCATCTAACTAAACATTGTTACTCTAAGCATTACAACTCTGAAAACTGTCAGACTCTAATCTGGCCTCAGGTCTATCTAGGTATTTATACTTTTTTGAATGATTTCGAATAATTCCTTTAACTGCTTTGTTAGTTCTTCAGTTTTTCCAGAGTAGTTTATGAAGAGTACTTCAAAGTTATTATTATTTATTATTTATTATTACAGAAAAGAAGAAATATGATTATAAATTAGTGGTGAAGAATATAAGTTTTGAAGTTGAAGAGGTAGACCTAAGAACACTATTCTCAACAGCTGATAGAATTACATTATCAAAGTTCATTGATACAGGCAAATCCAAGGGGTAAGTTTTTGAGAACCTTTGTGGTTTTTATTGTACATGCATATGTTACAATAATTTTTATTTAAATAACCATTTTTTTTTTCAAGTGTGTATTTTAATGAATAATTTGAAGGAGCGAAAATGTTTTTTCTGAAAATTATAAATAATGAAATGCATTACTGAAATGATGATTTATTTCTGGTATATATTTTAAAAGTTTAATTGTCATGTTTTAGGTATGCATTTATAGAATATCAATCAAAACAAGATGCTAAAGAAGCTCAACATGCGATGAACAGAAGAAAGATAAAAGGAAGAAGAATCAGCATTCATTTTAAAGGCATTGAAGGTTTGTTAAGAGTTTTTCTTCACCCATTTGATGTCTAAATATTTCAATAGTATGTTACTGTTACTATTTTACCATATTTTAGTGAACTTGGGGCAATATTAATTGTTCTGAACGTCTCATCTAAAAAAGTTCAATATTTTGATGTTTTAATTACTCTCAATTATAAAGTGGTAGTCATACAAAAGCTGTGTAATTTTGTATTGTGAAAATTTCCCTTTTTATACTCAAAACACAGTAGTGTTTATTTCATATCTTTGTACCACGTTTAAATAAACAAGCAATGATATATTACATTATTGCAGTCTACAGTAAAGTCCCTTTATATTTCAGATGATAAAAGTCAGGAGTCTCAAGGTCCAACTCCAAACAAAGTAAATTTATATCAAAATAAGGGTGTACCAAGGATTCAAGGTATTTCAAAAGTTTTCTTAATATCTGTAATGTATGAATATTCATTAGAGCTATGAGTCAATTTCTTTGTATATCTAGTATTAGAAATTATATGAAAATTTAGTGAAATGAGCATAAAAACAACATGAATAATGGCATAGAGGATGCTAAATTTAATCTTTATCTATTATTTATTTTTCAGCACCAAAGAAACAATTTGTATTTGCTGATGATAGTGATTGAAGTATTGATATTTGGAGAAACTCAAATGATGTGATGCTTGAATTAATGTGTCAGTATTTTAAACATTCAGGACAGGAAAAATGTATAATAGAACTGATCATGGTTGTAAATAGTAAAGATCTGAGCATAAAGAATCATAAAGATGGAATGAATGAGGTCTATTCTCCTAATACCTCTGACAGCTGATATAACTGAAAACTAATGTAAATGTACATAAGTTTGTATGTGTTCTGCCCAAAACAAAAAAAAAAAGAAAAGAAAATTAACACTATGTATATCTCTGTCTGCAAATACAGTATAGCTATATGAATTATTTAAATCTTAGTTAAAGACCTGGGTGTCCCTGAAAGTTTTTCATGTCACAAATTTCGAAATCCCAGCAATATTTAAATCATACTTCATAGCATTTCATTTCATCTCTCTGAATAAATCATTTTGTCAATTTGTATATATATTTTTTTTAATGAAAACAATAAAAATATGTTGTTATTTATTTATTTCCATGATCAAAGTGTGAAACAAAAATTCTGCATAAATCTACACTTCATTATAGTGATAAATTCAAACAATGACAAAGAAATTTCACGTTTCAATGATTTAAGAAAGCACAGTTTAAAATCCATTCAGCTTTCATCCTAGTATATTTGAAAAGAAAACACAGATTGAAGAACTCTGATGATAAAACATGATTGGGTTGATAAATGTCTTGTATACAGGATGTTAAAGTTTGAAATTTAATCAGAATCATCCTCAAATTTGTTTTCAGTGAAGACTTTTTTATTTTTAGGTTTTCTTTTCTTTTCTTTCACAGCTTCTCCATCTTTAGCACCGGGTGCTTTTCCTACAAATAAATATTAAAATATCATTATTAGCTCTTCAAGGAACCTAGAGTGACATCAGTTGATTAATATCAAAATGGTATCTAGCGAATGAAGATACTGGAAACAAAGCCACTCAATGAACTTATAATAAATTCTTGGTGATCATGAAGATATTTTATTTTATAAAATAGTGTGGAATTCAAGACTGTTAGGATTTCCACAGTATTCCATAACATAAATGTTTTACACACACCTCATGTAAATCCTTTACTTTACTGAAATTCATCATCGTTTGATTCTTCTTAAAAATCTTGCCTTGAAATCCTTGAATTTCCCAAGGATTTGTGCTAAAATAAAAGAAATCTTACCACTTTCTGGAGCGAATTCAACATAAATAGCTCTTCCTCTTATTTTCTTTCCATGCATTTTAATCTGAGATTGTTTGGCATCTTCTACAGTAGGAAAATCAACAAAACCTTTTCTGAAATAAAAAAAAAAAAATCACTCAAAATGATGCTAAAATGAAATAGGGTCATAGTTGTGAATTTGCATGATAATGACACAAACTTCAGACATCTTTACTGATATATTAGCTAATCATGTGAATTTTTTGAAGATTTAGAAAAATACATAAAGTCAAATATTTACCCTCTAGATTTGCCAGAATCAGGAAAAACTGGAATTCTGGCCTCTAGTGCACCTTTAAAATTCTCTAATAATTCATTCTCAGTAACAGCATACTGTAAATTTCTTACTACTAATGTTTTCTTTCCTACTTTACCCTTCTTTGGTGCATCTAAAAAAAATATAAGATAGTTTATATTAATTGAATATTATAGATGATAAATGAAATAAGATGACACCTTATTCAGAATGACTCAAAAGATATTTTTTTACAAGGATTTTTTGTTGTCGTTGAGACAACTTCATCCGATGAAATGATTGTGAAAATAGCGACGGAAATACAGACATTGAAACATCATCACCTTATGATGTTTTAGGTTACTAACAACAATGTATTTTCTACTGCATGCATGAACATTAAATTTATCTTACATAATGTTCATGCATGCAGTAAGAAATGTTTTGGACATTGAAGGTCTTACATAATAATGAGTTTACTTACCAAAATCTGGTCTAGAACTGGTAGCTTCAGCAATATTTACAGGTACCCCATCAATCTTCTTTCCATCTAAATTTACCGCTTTAACTAGATCGTCATGAGTACCCAAATCACAGTGACCAAATCTACAACCATATTGTTCATTAGTAACTTCAACATCCTACATCAACCTCTTATAATTAAAAAGATGGGGAAAAACACTATTTTAACTGAACCGTGGTAGAAATTTGTAAGAGTTTCCGAAAAGGAAAGAAAGCTTCAATACCGTATTTCTAATTTTGTTTTGCATATCTTAATTATGGCTACAAAATTATAGAAATAAATTGCCAAAGAACAACTCACAGAAAATTTGCTGCTAGTGCAAAAGTGAAGTAATATAACATAATATAGTATAATAATAATAAACAAACTTTTTGCCTGGTTTCTTTCTAACTTCCAATACTGCAACACCTTTCTTAGTAAAAAAATGTTTAATACTCTCTGGTGTAGAGTCTTTATTTAACCCTCCCATAAATATTGAGACTGAAATATAATGATGGATGATATCACTATTAAACTTATTCAACTTATCAATAATTAAAGGGGAACGTCATTCAGCACCTCGAGTGTAGATTTGGGCCTTGAATACAATTAAATAGCCTTCAGATCTGTACGAAAACAGCACTATTCCTTCAATAATATCCCTACCTTAAGAATTATCTTTAATATTCTGTATAAATGGTTTCTTTATAATGCATAGTCTCACATTCTGCAAATTCTTCTTATGCTGGTAAATAATGCAATCTATCACATTTTAAAAAATTAAGTAAATGATAAATATTTAACAAAATTACTGTTAACTCACTGAATTCTGTCTTAGCTTTCTTTGCAGGAACATCTGAGGTTGATTCCACCTTTCTTTTCTTAGCTTGTAGAACTGAATCATTATTCACATCATCATCATCTTCATCACTTTCATCATCATCATCATCATCACTATCAACATTGTCTTTCTTTTTGATATTTGTCATAGCATCCTTTAAAGCAGTCTGAAATCAAAATTAACAACCTAGATAGACAAGAGGCTTGCTAGAACTTCTAAATCAAAACAACTGAATTTACTCTTGGTTGATAACACAAATTTTCCTCATTTCATTGGCAAAAGTGTACATGTGACAATATATAAGTTCCACTATAATAACTGTTCCAACATTTGTTTCGTAATATTTGTTCCATTTAGAACTTTTATTATATAACACTAGCCCTAACCCCAACCCTCAGCTGGAGAAAATATTATATAATAAGAGTTCCTGAGATCATTTATTATAATAATTTTTGTTCCACAAGTATATTTATTATGAGTAACAAATATAGTCGCATATCAAGAATGGCCATTGATAACTTCTATAGAAATAAAGGGAGAGAATTTACTGTATCATCAACTCCACTGTCGTCTGAATCTTCTTCATCATCAACGTCGTCATCATCATCAGAAACGTCAACTGGTACCTTTTTTTTCATATTAGGTTTTGTGACTGGTACACTATTCTGCTATAAAAGAATACATTCTTAGATTAATATAATGAATTTATTCTATTAACAGAAAAAAAAGTGTGTTGAGAGCACTGTACTGCCAATAATTTAGTAAGCATTCAACAGCTACATGATGTATACTTTGACAATTTGGATAGCTTACCTCGTTTTTAGAAATTGGCAATATTAATTCCTACCGTAGAAAATAAAGATGGTTAATTGAATTTCTTTAGACAGGAATGATAAAACAAACTTCCTTGGACAGGAATGATTTCCTTGGACACGAATGATTAACTGAACTTCCTTGGACACGAATGATAAACATAAACCAAACTTCCTTGGACAGGAATGATAAACCAAGATTCCTTGGACAGGAATAGTGAACTGAACTTCCTTGGACAGGAATAGTGAACTGAATTTCCTTGGACAGGAATGATAAACCAAACTTCCTTGGACAGGAATGATTAACTGAATTTCCTTTGACAGGAGTGGTGAACCAAACTTCCTTGGACAGGAATGATAAACCAAACTTCCTTGGACAGGAATGATAAACCAAACTTCCTTGGACAGGAATGATTAACTGAATTTCCTTGGACATGAATGATAAACCAAACTTCCTTGGACAGGAATGATAAACCAAATTTCCTTGGACAGGAATGATTAACTGAATTTCCTTGGACAGGAATGATAAACCAAACTTCCTTGGACAGGAATGATAAACCAAACTTCCTTGGACAGGAATTTTTAACCAAATTTCCTTGGACAGGAATGATAAACCAAACTTCCTTGGACAGGAATAATAACTACACTTCCTTGGACAGGAATGATGAACTGAATTTCCTTGGACAGGAATGGTGAACTGTACTTCCTTGGACAGGAATGAGAAACTGAACATCTTTGACATGATAGGTGTCTGGTGAACTGAATTTCCTTGGACAACTGGTAAACTGGACAACCTTAGACAGGATAGGTGAACAGAATTTCCTGCGACAGGACAGACAATCAAAATGATTTAATTAGAAATATCTAATGTGCCCAATCGCTAAAAGCTAAAAAAAAAAACAATGAATATCTTCAATGCAAAAGTCATAGTCACAGTCAAAGTAAACCTCCTCTGAAAACCCAAGGGTGCTTTTTATAGATATTGAAAAAATGTCCAGAAAAACTAGTCATCTTTAGGTTAACAACAACAGTAATAATTTATTAAGAATTTAACATAAACAGACTTTAACATTTCATTTGACCAGGGGTTTTTCATATTAAATCAGTTAAATATTGTGTATTTTATATTGTTATGTCAATGACATATTGATGCTTTTGCAAGTGAAGTTAGTTAATGGCACTGAATAATTAATATTATCATTTTCAAAATAAATTAGACCAACAATGTTTCAGAATAATTAGAGAGAAATTATAGTTTCGGCTTCATAATGCTGTATCAAAAAAACACTCACAAGTTCAGATCCTTCACCTCTCGAAATGTTATTATATTGTACTGTAATTAAAATTTGCAATAAGAATCTGACTGTTGTAAAGAATTAAAAAGAGTATAAATTTATTAATTATAATAGTTATCTTTTTTATAAAAAGTCATAAAGGTGAAGGCAAATAGTTTTTTCAAAGTAGAATAATTTATCCTTTACTATGTAGTTTTTGTCACTTTATCAGTAAGTTGTGATTCAAACAAATCCAATAATCGCTTAATCTCCTTAATCTGATTGGCTAATTGATAAACAGGTTCCACAGTTTTGTTCAATTCTTCACATTTTGCCATCAGAGCATACATAGACTTGATACTTGTGTCTACGGAATCACAGGTGTAATCCACCGAATCTTTATAAGCACTCAAACATGCCACACCTCGTGCAGACATTTTATGTAAACTTGATTTTAAATTACCCAATAATAGGTCGATATTGTCAGCAATATATCTTGCTTGATTTTCCAATTCCAAAACGGCTGAAGGATCAATAGGTGGAATGTCGTCAGGACTTTGTTGAAAGAGACTACTAGCTGATCTTGACCATCCAGATGCTGTTGATGTGGCCATGGACGTACTAGCTGAATTGTTACTAGAAAAACTTGTTACACTGCGCACACTTGAACGTCTTGAATTACTGGATCCAGTTTTAGACATTGGACTACTTCGTCTGATTTTCTCTTGTAAATCATCAGCCACAAATTCAATTAATTCACCTTTGCGTAATATTGTACCTTGGGGTAAACTTTTTGACAAGGCTTCAGCCTCATTTAACTTTTCCAGGATTTTTCTGGTCGGTGGAATGACTATGACATCACTTTGAGTTCTTGATCGAGTATTTACAGCTCCATTCATAGGAGGGGCTGGTCGAGGTTGAAGAGGGGCCGGAAGTGAAAGACTATGAGGGCGTGATGTTGAATTTGGATCAATCCCATTATCACAAGGAATATCCCTAACATTTTTCACAGACTCAATGTCACTGATTTGAAGATTTTGCAAGGTGGAAATATTGGTCTGATTTTGATCCATAAACACCTCTTGATCTTCAGCAAGGTCAACCAACTGAGGCTGAAGGTCATCTTTATCTAAACTTAAACTCTGAGATAGTCTAGATAGATCTTTGATAGTTTTTGATCCATCAGAAGAAACTGGGGAAACTCCTTCTGGATCTATTACTCCAGCTCCTTCTGGAACCAGTTGATTCATACTTGGATATGATTGGTCATTCATTGCATCCTTGACAATTCAAAGACAGTGTAGGATTACATTGTATCTAAGCTTCCTATAATAGCAAGCATTAACCAGCCTGCAAAGAAAAACACATATTTTAATCTGCAAGTACTAGGTACCATTCTTTGTATCATTTATTCAATTATAAACCCCAGAAAAAGATCAATGATCTTTGAGCAATGCCACTGTTTTGAATATACATTTTTCAGATGGACATAAACATCTTAGCTAAGACATGGAATCGGAACAATTGTGACTGACTAAGAAAACCTTAATGACTGTTTGTTTGTCTTAAAAAATAATATACTCGGGACTGTAAGTGGCTAGAGGGTAGACTGTTTTGTGGTCCAATTCAGTAATTTTACATGCCAGTCATAATTCTTTGTTTACATCTGCTATTTTCTAAATTGCTATCTGTGACATAACACAACCTCACTTATTTGCATACTACTGGGAACTCGATAAAAACAGGTAATTTAGCTTCATTCTTTGTGTTCAACCTGGCAAGATTATTATCTTAAAAGGTATTCCACTAGAAAAACTTGGATTTTGAGATATAGCATTATAGGGTTAATTTTTCCTCTAAATTTGATATTGAATTGTCCAATTTGGACATCAGATCTATCTAAGATATGATTTTTCTTAAGACCTAATCAATTACACTAGCATGTAAAAGGGTTATTGCTGACTTGAACCTAACCAAAATGACACAGAAAGTCAAAAAAGATTATTTTGGTCATACATGTATAACAAAACACAAGACAATATTATGGAATATAACACACTTCTTTAATACAGTTAGACACATAACGTTTCAACACAGATACATGTGTTGTCATCAGATGTAATGGCAAGAGAAACGTTATGTGCCTAACTGTATTCAAGAAGTGTGTTATATTCCATAATATTGTCTTGTGTTTTGTTATATGTGCTCCTCGCTTCTACATGTCGTTCAAATCTTACATTTTGGTCATAATGGTCAAAAGAATTGCTCTTTGATTAATGATTAATCATAGAACTTTACTTATAAAAGTTTATAGTACGGTACTCTGGATTAATATAATAAATGCTTAAATAACGTGTCGTGATCTGATTTTATAATTTATTAGTGTTCTTTAAGTTAACCCTTGGACATTGTTATATTATTTTCTGTACTGTTTGGTAAAATGCTGGGTCCTTTTCAAAAGTAACAAAGGCAATAACCTGCACAGCTACACTTATATGTATCAATACTCATGACCTAGGTCAGTGCTTTTATAGCGAATCGTCTCAATGAACCCATGGCCTTGCCCATGCCCATTCTGGAGAGGATAAATGCTTGAGAAATGCTCGGAAGTCAAGAAATACTGAAAATCACTGAAAATGAAATACAAAATTCAGAACATATAAAAATGGGAATCCAGAATAGTTTGATTCTGGCTCTGCATACAAACCTTGCTGTTTTTTGACAATTTGGGTAACATGGTTAAAGAATGATTTTTGATGAATTATTAGGAACAAACTTGATACAATAAATTTGTTGAAAAATTATTTTCAGTAGATTTTCATTGATCACGTGATTTCCGCCCAATCACGTGTTATAGCATTCGTATCAACTTCGGACAAAGACTTCCGTTCTAGATAACATGATCGTGAACTAGGGCCTAATGAGAAAGCTATAGGCAATAAATTACACTATAACTCAACTCTATGACTTCAGCCAAACAAAATCTTTTTTTTCTCAGAAAAATGTGCCTTCCTGTGAATTAGAATTAGCTAATCAAAATCATTCTCCGAACAAGAGTTGTCTTCCCTTGCAATATGACAACTTATAAATTCGAGTGAAAGTGTTAGCATCGAACATTGACGAAGGTTGAGCCGAATGGGCAGAGTTATGTTTTCTTTTAGACCAAAATATCCAGTCTCTCAGTGCAGTTGACAGGGTCCACTCAGAGCCTATATAAATATATATACATAGGCGTACGGGCTGGGGGTGCAGGGGGGGGGGGGGGGTGTCCACTCCATTCGACTCAATCTTTGTCATTGTTCGAGACTATATAATGACTCTGTCATGATAAGCGGTATTACTTTGAAACCAATGGTACACCAACAACAATACAGAATATCCTGGCTCCACCCACGGACCACTGGTATAGAATAATGGAACTCATCTACAACTTTATAACCAGTTTCTAATTAAAGTTTTTTATATTATTTATTCACAACCAAACTAATAAGTTTCATTGCAGAAACAAAGAGAACATTTTTCCCCATTTTTTTTTCGTTGAAAGCTTTTACCCCCTATTTCTTCTTTTCTTCTCCTTTTCCTTTCTTTTCAGGTCTTCCAGTTTTCCAACATCCATCAGATAATCTAACCAAACCAAACCAAACCAACAACTACCATTCAACTACCAGCATCAAGAAGAATAACCATGATCACAACAAGTTTGGAAGAATGAAGAAGATCGAGTAACTCACGCCACACCACCCAGGGCCGAGTTTCACTGCCATGTCATTCGACCCGACCAGATCTTACGAATTCTCCCATTACCAAACCAACAGCACAGTACCATCCTATTGAACCAATCAACTACCAACTACCACCACTACCAACAACTACCTAGTTTGCGATATCAGCTGCTGCTGGAAGCGAACGTTAACTTGTCATCTACCAACCAACCATAAGCGGTATTCCCGCTCGGTATTTGGGCAGGAAAAGATATCTCTTGTTTCAAGATCTATTTTGATTGATTTTGATACGAGTGGAGTCCATATCTAGATAACCCCGTACACGATAAGCAAGTCGCCATGTTGAATAAATTATAGTATATCCAATCACAATCATTCTTCAGAGAGTATCGTATTCTTTCGTGGTAAAAACAGTCAATCGTTAAACGTTAAACGGTTAAACGTATCGTCAAGTTGGATTGCAATAATGTTGTTTTTTAGAAGTTGTTATATTGATGATGATGATTATAAAAAAAATGATTTAATACCAAGAATTATCCACTGGATACTTCCCAATATTATATATTTACTCCATTAGCCACTCGGATTTTCGGATTTCCTCCAAAGTTATCCTCTGTTCGACTTCAGGATTAAGCATCTGTAAAATAAGTTGCTTCACCTCACTGTTAATGTCTGCTGAAAGTGGGATCATTTGCTTCAACTGCATTCGAACCATTCTCGTCACATTTGAATCGTCGAATGGTAATCGACCAACAAACATGGCGTATAAGAGTATTCCCATGCTCCAGACATCAGCCTGGAATGGGCTGTACTTCTTTCCCTGTAAGACTTCAGGAGCAGTGTAAGCTACACTACCACAGAATGTCTGACTGAAAAGATCACTGGTTGTCATTTGTCGGCTGAATCCAAAATCAGCTAACTTGACCTGAGAATCCTGGGTCAAAAGGATATTTTCAAGCTTCAAATCTCGGTGAGCGACTCCTTGTTGATGACAGTGGGCAACTGCAGCAACAATTTGTCTGAAGATTTTCTTGGACTTCTCGGAATTTAGGGAACCGTGAAGACCAACAAATTCTAAAAGATCACCTTGACTAGCCAAATCCATAATCAAGTAATAGTTTTTATTTGTTTCAACAACGTCATGTAAATTTACAATGTTGTCATGATGGAGACTCTTCATTACAGAAATCTCACGATCAAGAAACTTATTCGAATTGTCTTTCTGGATAATTTTCACGGCAAGCATTAAATTATCTGAAAGTCTCTCACATGAGTAGATTTTGCCACAGGCTCCTTCGCCAAGGAAGGCATTGAGTCTGTATCCGTATTTTTCCAAGCTCTCAGAGCATAGGACGCGTTCGATTGTTAGTGTCTCCATTCTGTATTTTCAGTGGTTATGATGTCACGTGAGAGGTCAAGTAGGGCTATATACTTAAAATGTGACCATTTGCGACCGTGTCACGGCCGTGACCCGTGACCAGGTCATGTCATGTCAGTCTATGACCGTGTCAGGTCATAGTGGTCATGACCTGGGTCAATTTAGAGTTCAAAGGTCATTTTCCAATATGACCCAGTCAAAGGTTGTTTTATGACCTCTAATACAACGTTAACCTTTGACCCACGGGTCAAACCAAAGGTTACATTTATGAATGTCATAGGTTATCTTAACTAATAAACTTTGACCCAACCAGTTTAACCTTTGACCTTGGGTTATGAAGTTAAAACTTTGACCTTAATGTTTTGTTAGTTTAACCTTTGACCTAACGTAGAAGTTTTAAACTTTGACCGTTGTAACACTCAATTTAAACTTTAACCTAATGTAGCGCCAAATTTAACCTTCGACCTAACGTAAAAACAGATTTGAACCTTGACCCGACATAACATTCAATTTAAACTTTGACCTTATGTAGCGAAAAATTTAACCTATGACCTTACGTTAAAAAAAAATTTAAACCTTGACCCGATAGAACATTCAATTTAAACTTTGACCTTAAGCCCGGCGCACACACAAGCTATCAGCTCAGGCAGAAATCATTCGTGCACTTCTCCTTAAGGCGATAGCTTCCGTGTGCGGGTAAATTTGTGTAAGATTTTGGTCATTCGTGGCGAAAAGTTAAAAATCAAACATGTTTGATAATTTGAGGCACGAATGAAAAAAAACTTGTGTGTGCGCGTAACTAAAGCTATCTGCTTAGAGTTGAATGTCTTTGCGCATGCGTACTAATCACGTGACAGTTCAAAATGGCGGCTTACTCGGAATTAGATTTCAATAGTAATTCTTCGTCGTCAGAAGATGAGGAAGTATTACTATTAACTCTGTTGCTACGTCGCAATCGTCGTCGAAGGAGAGCCAATTGTCGGAAGCAATGGGTTAAAACATGGATTCAGAGAAGGCATGCAAAAGGAGCGTATTCTAATCTGATTCAAGAGTTGAACGCCGAAGACCCCGAGAAATTTCGCCAGTTCCATCGCCTAGACTGGCATTCTTTTGAAGAAGTTTTGGCACTGGTTGGTCCGATCATTACCAAGCAGGATAATAGAATGCGTTCTTCAATAAGCCCCAGTGAAAGGCTATCTGTTACATTACGCTACATGGCTACAGGTATGAGGCCTACTGTTTTCGGTCACAGATTGTGTCTTTAAAACCGAGGACAGACGGATAAATATAATACGACAGCCATTGATGTGATTTGAAGGCTTATAATTCAAATATTATATACCGTTGTTTAATAATAAATTTTTTATCATTCAAAATGGTTGTTCACTAAGTTCATGTGTGTTATTTTCATGCAAGAACCATACGTAGTTTCGTAGGCTCCCTCTTTATTGTCAGAAAACTACATTCAAATTCAATTAACATTAAGGATGAATAAGGATGGATCATTTCTCTTCCATATCTACTAATTTATGGCAAAAAATTTAAATTTCAGGGGAAACGTTTCGAAGACTTTCTTTCCAATTTCGGATGGGTGAAAGGACAATCTCTGGAATAGTGGAAGAGACAAGCATCGCAATATACAATGCACTTAAAGAAATATTCTTAAAGGTATTTCTAATTTTTTATTTCAGTTGTAAATTAATTCACAAACGAACAATCAGATGATACTTTTATATTTGGTATATCAGTATAAAATTTACATATTTTCGGATAACTCAGAACTATTTGGTTGTTGGTTTGGGGCCACCCAGCTAGTTTGTGGGGGCATCATGTTAGTGAATTCAGTATGCTGTGGGCTCTGTGTTAACCAGGAATTTTGATGATGCATATTGTGAGATTGCCAAGGAGTTTGAGTGGGGAATGTGTAATTCAAAGATTGGCTATATTGCCTCTGTGGTTCATGATGACTTAATGTTCCCATTTGAGCCTCAAATAATATATCATTAATGCGATGTTTCGCTATATTCCTCATCCGAGGATCTAATTCTGCCAATGTTTCAGAGATGTATCGACCAAATACCGCAATAGCACCATCTAAATTGTCGCGGTTCTGTTTCTTATTTTTTCTTTCTGCTATGGATTGAGTGAGCCCTTTAATCAAAAGGTATTCATCGTCAGCCTGCCTCTTTCTTGAATTTTGCATTTTAGTTTTCAGGGGCTCCTTTGTTGATTTAGAATTACCGGTAGGTGTGGTAGGGGATTCGGCATCATCTTGAATAAAACTTGTATCCCCATCGTCGTCCTGATTATCATCATCTGGATCACCGATGAGCTCTTCTTGCTGAAATAAAATACAGAATATATATTTATATGTCAAATTCTTGGTTGGTTTCAGACTCCGTCAACAGAAGAAGAATGGCGAGTAGTTGCTGATGAATTCAAACTTAAATGGAATTACCCATGCTGTCTCGGTGCTACTGACGGGAAGCATATTGCTATACGACAACCTAGTGACAGTGGCTCCGAGTTTTTCAATTATAAACATTTCTTCAGTGTTTTATTCCTAGCTTTAGTAGACGCTAATTATAAATTTCTGTATGTTGATGCCGGAGCGGCAGGTCGCAGGTGTGTACAATGATTCTGTTCTTAAAAAAGCTGTTTCCGACAATACGCTTAACATACCACCACCGGCTGATATTGATGATGTGATTGAGGCGAAAGTAAGTTATCATATGATCGGAGACGACGCATTTCCAATGAATCAAAATATGATGAAACCATACCCATATCGACACCTCAGCAAAGAAAAGAGGGTATTTAATTACCGACTATCTCGCGCTAGGCGAGTTGTTGAAAATGCTTTTGGCATTTTTGCTAATAGATTTAGGGTGTTTTTGACAACTATCACTCTGAACCCCGAAAAAGTTACGTATTTAATTTTGGCCGCTTGTTGTCTTCATAACTTTATGGTAGATAAAAACAAACACACATACACCAGTGTACGAGACATCGAAGATATTAGCCAGAAAAAGATAATGGCTGGATCATGGAGGAATGACCCATCGCTAACAGGAATGGCCCCTTGCATGGACAGAAATGCATCGAAAATTGCAAAAGACCAACGTGAACGCCTAACTACATATTTCCAATCTACTGTTGGATCCGTACCATGGCAAGACAGTATGGTAGAATTTACAAAATAATGTTACACTTACACTGTCTAAGCTCGAAACAGATGTCCTAACTGCTATATGTGGAGCAAGAAACTGTAATCTTTCGAGCAACCAAGTTGTCCGTTTAGTCATAGTCTTTCTAGCACTCCCACTGCTTGCTGGCTTCTTGGCTTTAGTGTAGCTATTTCTTAAATTCTTTAATTTTGTTCTCACCCAATCTCCTGTATATGTGAAAAAAATGAAATTTTAGCTGCCATGAATTTTTCTTTTGATATGATTTATGCGACCGCTCATTTTAGATGGGGTTGAATATTGAAGCTTCTATATTATAATGTGTTCAAAATTGTCTTAGAAGATTTGAATGAATTAACCAACTGATACAATTAAATTCCTTATAAACTATAATAATATATAAGCTTATACATGTAGGCTACATGTGTCAAAGTCTGTAATTACATTTGTTAAAATAGCTCAACTTTGTTCTTTATTACCAATCAGATCATAATGCAAAAAACATAATATAAAGGCCTAGGATAGCCTAAATAGACCCTAGTCTGGTTGGATAAATAAGCCTAATAAGTAGGCTACGTGAGTAGTGGCTTCGCGGAGCCAGGCTATACCATAATAATTATGACTGCATACTTACTAGCCTAGTCGTAGGCCTACAGTTCCATGGTGAGACTCAGTGGTTTCAATAATCAAAAGAGAAAAATTAGTTCTATATCATGCCAAATAATTTCGAAATATATTAAAAGATATATCAAACGCATCTTGTGGGAGATGAATCTGCTACATAAATGAGAAAAATAGCATTTTAAAATTGCCAAACGTAGTTTTCGAGTAGACCTTGAGGCAAGCTTAGGCCTGCAATAGGCTTAATATTCGCATTACGGTACCTGTTTGGTTTAACTTCTCTGCAATTTCGGTTATAGCGGCATCTCTCTTCTCTCTATTTTTAAAATCTTTTGACCTTACGTCATAAAGGCAACCGTAATCAGGCCAAATGTCAACTAGATTCTCCTCGAGTAAAGCGTCGTTTATGAACTCGGTGGGCGAAGCCATTTTGAACTGTCACGTGATTAGTACGCATGCGCAAAGACATTCAACTCTAAGAAGATAGCTTTAGTTACGCGCACACACAAGTTTTTTTTCATTCGTGCCTCAAATTATCAAACATGTTTGATTTTTAACTTTTCGCCACGAATGACCAAAATCTTACACAAATTTACCCGCACACGGAAGCTATCGCCTTAAGGAGAAGTGCACGAATGATTTCTGCCTGAGCTGATAGCTTGTGTGTGCGCCGGCCTTTATGTAGCAAAAAATTGAACCTTAAAAATAAAATTAAACTTTGATTTAACGTAAAACTTTGGCCCAAATAAGTTGCCTCACTGTTAATTTGGAGGCATTACATCAAAAGGTTACATACCATTGAAAGCCCTAGGGTGATTCTATAACTAAGTAGTAAGTGGTAAGGGTAGGCATTTTTCATAAACGGTATATGCCAATTAGTTGGTAAGGGATAGGGAATGCAAGATGAAGCAGTCACATGAACACAGACAGGAGATGGTTTAAGATCTGTCATACACAGAGTTCATTAATTAGGAAACCATCTGGATGCACGGTATATTAGTATACCTTAAGAACATAGGTATCGGAATCAGTCAGAAACGAGTGGCATTCATTCACTGGTTTTGTGAGGGAACGTGTTAAAGCTGTAAGTTGTTTAAGGGATCGGTTAGACTGTAAGTAAGAAGTTCTCGGGTAGATCTTTGAAGTCAGTATAGAGTGCGATGTTATTGGATGAAAAAAGAGTGAAATTGTTACACATTTGAATCTGATTTCAAATCATTTTGTCCTGGTACAACCAGAGTCTGAAGTAAGTTTGTCCCATTGGATAACAACAACATTAAGAACAACACCATATCAAGAGAATAACAAACAGCCACATTACACTGTTGTATAGTATAGTTTTATGGTAAAATCTGGATTAAAATCAATACCCAAGTATATACGATCAAAACCATAATACAAAATTCATAAACATTCCTGGCGGTTTTCCAGGAAGTAGTTTCAAGACTTCAGAAACCTTAGATTTACAAGTCGTTTTTAATGCATTTAAGCACAATGCGGCAAAACGACCACACCGTTAGATTACATTATCAAAGCCATCCAACTCATCATACACTAGGCTTTATTTTAAATCTTTTGTTGTAGCTTCCAAATCAGTGACAACTTACTTATACAATTTACTTTTTTAAATAAAGAATACTAAAACAATGTATTCACTCGTACTTCTTTCTTTTCAAGAAGGGAAGAACACAGTCCACAAAACATTTAATGCGAATGAATATCTTTCTCGTATGAGAAGTCCACACGTCACACTACCAACATAGAGTTGATGGATCATACCAGCTAACTTACCATTCACTAGGTCAAAGGTTAAACTTTCTTGTAGCTTTAGATCTAGGTTCATCTTGTATAGTAAGGTTAAAGGTTTAACCTTCGTAATTTTTAGATCAAAGGTTCTATTTTTGTAACTGTTAGGTCAAAGGTTAAACGTATGTAATTACATGTACTAGGTCAAAGGTTAAACGTATCGTCAGGTTGTTTTTTAGAAGATGTTATGTTGATGATGATGATTATAAAAAAAAATGATTTAATACCAAGAATTATCCACCGGATACTTCCCAATATTATATATTTACTCCATTAGCCACTCGGATTTTCGGATTTCCTCCAAAGTTATCCTCTGTTCGACTTCAGGATTAAGCATCTGTAAAATAAGTTGCTTCACCTCACTGTTAATGTCTGCTGAAAGTGGGATCATTTGCTTCAACTGCATTCGAACCATTCTCGTCACATTTGAATCGTCGAATGGTAATCGACCAACAAACATGGCGTATAAGAGTATTCCCATGCTCCAGACATCAGCCTGGAATGGGCTGTACTTCTTTCCCTGTAAGACTTCAGGAGCAGTGTAAGCTACACTACCACAGAATGTCTGACTGAAAAGATCACTGGTTGTCATTTGTCGGCTGAATCCAAAATCAGCTAACTTGACCTGAGAATCCTGGGTCAAAAGGATATTTTCAAGCTTCAAATCTCGGTGAGCGACTCCTTGTTGATGACAGTGGGCAACTGCAGCAACAATTTGTCTGAAGATTTTCTTGGACTTCTCGGAATTTAGGGAACCGTGAAGACCAACAAATTCTAAAAGATCACCTTGACTAGCCAAATCCATAATCAAGTAATATTTTTCATTTGTTTCAACAACGTCATGTAAATTTACAATGTTGTCATGATGGAGACTCTTCATTACAGAAATCTCACGATCAAGAAACTTATTCGAATTGTCTTTCTGGATAATTTTCACGGCAAGCATTAAATTATCTGAAAGTCTCTCACATGAGTAGATTTTGCCACAGGCTCCTTCGCCAAGGAAGGCATTGAGTCTGTATCCGTATTTTTCCAAGCTCTCAGAGCATAGGACGCGTTCGATTGTTAGTGTCTCCATTCTGTATTTTCAGTGGTTATGATGTCACGTGAGAGGTCAAGTAGGGCTATATACTTAAAATGTGACCATTTGCGACCGTGTCACGGCCGTGACCCGTGACCAGGTCATGTCATGTCAGTCTATGACCGTGTCAGGTCATAGTGGTCATGACCTGGGTCAATTTAGAGTTCAAAGGTCATTTTCCAATATGACCCAGTCAAAGGTTGTTTTATGACCTCTAGTACAACGTTAACCTTTGACCCACGGGTCAAACCAAAGGTTACATAATTTATGAATGTCATAGGTTATCTTAACTAATAAACTTTGACCCAACCAGTTTAACCTTTGACCTTGGGTTATGAAGTTAAAACTTTGACCTTAATGTTTTGTTAGTTTAACCTTTGACCTAACGTAGAAGTTTTAAACTTTGACCCTTGTAACACTCAATTTAAACTTTAACCTAATGTAGCGCCAAATTTAACCTTCGACCTAACGTAAAAAACGGATTTGAACCTTGACCCGATATAACATACAATTTAAACTTTGACCTTATGTAGCGAAAAATTTAACCTATACCTTACGTTAAAAAAAAATTTAAACCTTGACCCGATAGAACATTCAATTTAAACTTTGACCTTATGTAGCAAAAAATTGAACCTTAAAAATAAAATTAAACTTTGATTTAACGTAAAACTTTGGCCCAAATAAGTTGCCTCACTGTTAATTTGGAGGCATTACATCAAAAGGTTACATACCATTGAAAGCCCTAGGGTGATTCTATAACTAAGTAGTAAGTGGTAAGGATAGGCATTTTTCATAAACGGTATATGCCAATTAGTTGGTAAGGGATAGGGAATGCAAGATGAAGCAGTCACATGAACACAGGAGATGGTTTAAGATCTGTCATACACAGAGTTCATTAATTAGGAAACCATCTGGATGCACGGTATATTAGTATACCTTAAGAACATAGGTATCGGAATCAGTCAGAAACGAGTGTCATTCATTCACTGGTTTTGGGAGGGAACGTGTTAAAGTTGTAAGTTGTTTAAGGGATCGGTTAGACTGTAAGTAAGAAGTTCTCGGGTAGATCTTTGAAGTCAGTATAGAGTGCGATGTTATTGGATGAAAATAAAGTGAAATTGTTACACATTTGAATCTGATTTCAAATCATTTTGTCCTGGTACAACCAGAGTCTGAAGTAAGTTTGTCCCATTGGATAACAACAACATTAAGAACAACATCATATCAAGAGAATAACAAACAGCCACATTACACTGTTGTATAGTATAGTTTTATGGTAAAATCTGGATTAAAATCAATACCCAAGTATATACGATCAAAACCATAATACAAAATTCATAAACATACCTGGCGGTTTTCCAGGAAGTAGTTTCAAGACTTCAGAAACCTTAGATTTACAAGTCGTTTTTAATGCATTTAAGCACAATGCGGCAAAACGACCACACCGTTAGATTACATTATCAAAGCCATCCAACTCATCATACACTAGGCTTTATTTTAAATCTTTTGTTGTAGCTTCCAAATCAGTGACAACTTACTAATACAATTTACCTTTTTTTAAATAAAGAATACTAAAACAATGTATTCACTCGTACCTCTTTCTTTTCAAGAAGGGAAGAACACAGTCCACAAAAAAATTAATGCGAATGAATATCTTTCTCGTATGAGAAGTCCACACGTCACACTACCAACATAGAGTTGATGGATCATACCAGCTAACTTATCATTCACTAGGTCAAAGGTTAAACTTTCTTGTAGCTTTAGATCTAGGTTCATCTTGTATAGTAAGGTTAAAGGTTTAACCTTCGTAATTTTTAGATCAAAGGTTCTATTTTTGTAACTGTTAGGTCAAAGGTTAAACGTATGTAATTACATGTACTAGGTCAAAGGTTAAACGTATCGTCAAGTTGTTTTTTAGAAGATGTTATGTTGATGATGATGATTATAAAAAAAAATGATTTAATACCAAGAATTATCCACCGGATACTTCCCAATATTATATATTTACTCCATTAGCCACTCGGATTTTCGGATTTCCTCCAAAGTTATCCTCTGTTCGACTTCAGGATTAAGCATCTGTAAAATAAGTTGCTTCACCTCACTGTTAATGTCTGCTGAAAGTGGGATCATTTGCTTCAACTGCATTCGAACCATTCTCGTCACATTTGAATCGTCGAATGGTAATCGACCAACAAACATGGCGTATAAGAGTATTCCCATGCTCCAGACATCAGCCTGGAATGGGCTGTACTTCTTTCCCTGTAAGACTTCAGGAGCAGTGTAAGCTACACTACCACAGAATGTCTGACTGAAAAGATCACTGGTTGTCATTTGTCGGCTGAATCCAAAATCAGCTAACTTGACCTGAGAATCCTGGGTCAAAAGGATATTTTCAAGCTTCAAATCTCGGTGAGCGACTCCTTGGTGATGACAGTGGGCAACTGCAGCAACAATTTGTCTGAAGATTTTCTTGGACTTCTCGGAATTTAGGGAACCGTGAAGACCAACAAATTCTAAAAGATCACCTTGACTAGCCAAATCCATAATCAAGTAATATTTTTCATTTGTTTCAACAACGTCATGTAAATTTACAATGTTGTCATGATGGAGACTCTTCATTACAGAAATCTCACGATCAAGAAACTTATTCGAATTGTCTTTCTGGATAATTTTCACGGCAAGCATTAAATTATCTGAAAGTCTCTCACATGAGTAGATTTTGCCACAGGCTCCTTCGCCAAGGAAGGCATTGAGTCTGTATCCGTATTTTTCCAAGCTCTCAGAGCATAGGACGCGTTCGATTGTTAGTGTCTCCATTCTGTATTTTCAGTGGTTATGATGTCACGTGAGAGGTCAAGTAGGGCTATATACTTAAAATGTGACCATTTGCGACCGTGTCACGGCCGTGACCCGTGACCAGGTCATGTCATGTCAGTCTATGACCGTGTCAGGTCATAGTGGTCATGACCTGGGTCAATTTAGAGTTCAAAGGTCATTTTCCAATATGACCCAGTCAAAGGTTGTTTTATGGTACAACGTTAACCTTTGACCCACGGGTCAAACCAAAGGTTACATTTATGAATGTCATAGGTTATCTTAACTACTAAACTTTGACCCAACCAGTTTAACCTTTGACCTTGGGTTATGAAGTTAAAACTTTGACCTTAAGTTTTGTTAGTTTAAACTTTGACCCTTGTAACACTCAATTTAAACTTTAACCTAATGTAGCGCCAAATTTAACCTTCGACCTAACGTAAAAAACAGATTTGAACCTTGACCCGATATAACATTCAATTTAAACTTTGACCTTATGTAGCGAAAAATTTAACCTATGACCTAACGTTAATAAAAAGATTAATTAAACCTTGTCCCGATATAACATTCAATTTAAACTTTGACCTTACGTAGCGAAAAATTTAACCTATGACCTAACGTTAAAAAAAAGATTTAAACCTTGACCCGATATAACATTCAATTTAAACTTTGACTTTATGTAGCGAAAAATTAAACCTTAAAATTTTTTTATTTAACGTAAAACTTTGGCCCCAAAAAGTTGCCTCACTGTTTATTTGGAGGCATTACATCAAAAGGGTTACATACCATTGAAAGCCCTAGGGTTCTATAACTAAGTAGTAAGTGGTAAGGGGTAGGCATTTTTCATAGACGGTATATGCCAATTAGTTAGTAAGGGATAGGGAATGCAAGATGAAGCAGTCACATGAACACAGGAGATGGTTTAAGATCTGTCATACACAGAGTTCATTAATTAGGAAACCATCTGGATGCACGGTATATTAGTATACCTTAAGAACATAGGTATCGGCAATCGGCAAACCTCGGCAGTTTCCGTAAACCATAATCTGTCTCGGTAATGAATGGTGTTTTTCGTTGTGTTTTCATGCGCGAGACTCTTTACTTTGACGCTTTATCACTTGTTTGTAACGTCGCGACATAGATATAGTTCATAGCAATAGAATCTGTGGAGGAATTTTCTGACACCTGCTCGTGCATTTAATGCTACGTAGTGACTATCTGTTCACCATTTACGCATTTTATCATCATTTTAAATACATATCTGTTTGTTTTCGTGTTATTTGTTTACAAATACTTGTAGCCTCGAATGACCAGCCTCTGATGTTTGGTTTTGGGAGGGAACGTGTTAAAGCTGTAAGTTGTCTGATGGATCGGTTAGACTTAAAGGTTTAGATTTACAAGTCGTTTTTATACATTTAGGCCCAATGTGGTAAGTTGGGCAATGCGGCAAAAGAAACCCATCGATAGACCACATTATCAAAGCCATCCAACTTATTATACACTAGGCTTTATTTTAAATCTTTTGTTGTAGCTTCCAAATCAGTGACAACTTACTAATACAATTTACTTTTTAAATAAAGAATACTAAAACAATGTATTCGCTCGTACATCTTTCTTTTCAAGAAGGGAAGGACACGGTCCACAAAACATTTAATGCGAATGAATATCTTTCTCGTATGAGAAGTCCACTACTACACAATTATTGAGCCCGATTTTGTCATGCTCTGGGCGAGATTGTTTTTTTTTTAGCGGAATTGTTTTGCTGGTATGGATTTATAATATTGGTATAGCTTTACCACACTGGGACAATAAGAAGAGCACACGTCATACTACCAACATAGAGTTGATGGATCATACCCTCTTACCAGCTAACTTACCATTCACGAGGTCAAAGGTTAAACTTTCTTGTAGCTTTAGATCTAGGTTCATCTTGTATAGTAAGGTTAAAGGTTTAACCTTCGTAATTTTTAGATCAAAGGTTCTATTTTTGTAACTGTTAGGTCAAAGGTTAAACGTATGTAATTACATGTACTAGGTCAAAGGTTAAACGTATCGTCAAGTTGTTTTTTAGAAGATGTTATGTTGATGATGATGATTATAAAAAAAAATGATTTAATACCAAGAATTATCCACCGGATACTTCCCAATATTATATATTTACTCCATTAGCCACTCGGATTTTCGGATTTCCTGCAAAGTTATCCTCTGTTCGACTTCAGGATTAAGCATCTGTAAAATAAGTTGCTTCACCTCACTGTTAATGTCTGCTGAAAGTGGGATCATTTGCTTCAACTGCATTCGAACCATTCTCGTCACATTTGAATCGTCGAATGGTAATCGACCAACAAACATGGCGTATAAGAGTATTCCCATGCTCCAGACATCAGCCTGGAATGGGCTGTACTTCTTTCCCTGTAAGACTTCAGGAGCAGTGTAAGCTACACTACCACAGAATGTCTGACTGAAAAGATCACTGGTTGTCATTTGTCGGCTGAATCCAAAATCAGCTAACTTGACCTGAGAATCCTGGGTCAAAAGGATATTTTCAAGCTTCAAATCTCGGTGAGCGACTCCTTGTTGATGACAGTGGGCAACTTCAGCAACAATTTGTCTGAAGATTTTCTTGGACTTCTCGGAATTTAGGGAACCGTGAAGACCAACAAATTCTAAAAGATCACCTTGACTAGCCAAATCCATAATCAAGTAATATTTTTCATTTGTTTCAACAACGTCATGTAAATTTACAATGTTGTCATGATGGAGACTCTTCATTACAGAAATCTCACGATCAAGAAACTTATTCGAATTGTCTTTCTGGATAATTTTCACGGCAAGCATTAAATTATCTGAAAGTCTCTCACATGAGTAGATTTTGCCACAGGCTCCTTCGCCAAGGAAGGCATTGAGTCTGTATCCGTATTTTTCCAAGCTCTCAGAGCATAGGACGCGTTCGATTGTTAGTGTCTCCATTCTGTATTTTCAGTGGTTATGATGTCACGTGAGAGGTCAAGTAGGGCTATATACTTAAAATGTGACCATTTGCGACCGTGTCACGGCCGTGACCCGTGACCAGGTCATGTCATGTCAGTCTATGACCGTGTCAGGTCATAGTGGTCATGACCTGGGTCAATTTAGAGTTCAAAGGTCATTTTCCAATATGACCCAGTCAAAGGTTGTTTTATGACCTCTAGTACAACGTTAACCTTTGACCCATGGGTCAAACCAAAGGTTACATTTATGAATGTCATAGGTTATCTTAACTAATAAACTTTGACCCAACCAGTTTAACCTTTGACCTTGGGTTATGAAGTTAAAACTTTGACCTTAATGTTTTGTTAGTTTAACCTTTGACCTAACGTAGAAGTTTTAAACTTTGACCCTTGTAACACTCAATTTAAACTTTAACCTAATGTAGCGCCAAATTTAACCTTCGACCTAACGTAAAAAACAGATTTGAACCTTGACCCGATATAACATTCAATTTAAACTTTGACCTTATGTAGCGAAATATTTAACCTATGACCTTACATTAAAAAAAAATGTAAACCTTGACCCGATAGAACATTCAATTTAAACTTTGACCTTATGTAGCAAAAAATTGAACCTTAAAAATAAAATTAAACTTTGATTTAACGTAAGACTTTGGCCCAAATAAGTTGCCTCACTGTTAATTTGGAGGCATTACATCAAAAGGTTACATACCATTGAAAGCCCTAGGGTGCTTCTATAACTAAGTAGTAAGTGGTAAGGATAGGCATTTTTCATAAACGGTATACTAGTATGCCAATTAGTTGGTAAGGGATAGGGAATGCAAGATGAAGCAGTCACATGAACACAGGAGATGGTTTAAGATCTGTCATACACAGAGTTCATTAATTAGGAAACCATCTGGATGCACGGTATATTAGTATACCTTAAGAACATAGGTATCGGAATCAGTCAGAAACGAGTGTCATTCATTCACTGGTTTTGGGAGGGAACGTGTTAAAGCTGTAAGTTGTCTAAGGGATCGGTTAGACTGTAAGTAAGAAATTCTCGGGTAGATCTTTGAAGTCAGTATAGAGTGCGATGTTATTGGATGAAAATAAAGTGAAATTGTTACACATTTGAATCTGATTTCAAATCATTTTGTCCTGGTACAACCAGAGTCTGAAGTAAGTTTGTCCCATTGGATAACAACAACATTAAGAACAACATCATATCAAGAGAATAACAAACAGCCACATTACACTGTTGTATAGTATAGTTTTATGGTAAAATCTGGATTAAAATCAATACCCAAGTATATACGATCAAAACCATAATACAAAATTCATAAACATACCTGGCAGTTTTCCAGGAAGTAGTTTCAAGACTTCAGAAACCTTAGATTTACAAGTCGTTTTTAATGCATTTAAGCACAATGCGGCAAAACGACCACACCGTTAGATTACATTATCAAAGTCATCCAACTCATCATACACTAGGCTTTATTTTAAAACTTTTGTTGTAGCTTCCAAATCAGTGACAACTTACTTATACAATTTACTTTTTAAAATAAAGAATACTAAAACAATGTATTCACTCGTACCCCTTTCTTTTCAAGAAGGGAAGAACACAGTCCACAAAACATTTAATGCGAATGAATATCTTTCTCGTATGAGAAGTCCACACGTCACACTACCAACATAGAGTTGATGGATCATACCAGCTAACTTACCATTCACTAGGTCAAAGGTTAAAATTTCTTGTAGCTTTAGATCTAGGTTCATCTTGTATAGTAAGGTTAAAGGTTTAACCTTCGTAATTTTTAGATCAAAGGTTCTATTTTTGTAACTGTTAGGTCAAAGGTTAAACGTATGTAATTACATGTACTAGGTCAAAGGTTAAACGTATCGTCAAGTTGTTTTTTAGAAGATGTTATGTTGATGATGATGATTATAAAAAAAATGATTTAATACCAAGAATTATCCACCGGATACTTCCCAATATTATATATTTACTCCATTAGCCACTCGGATTTTCGGATTTCCTCCAAAGTTATCCTCTGTTCGACTTCAGGATTAAGCATCTGTAAAATAAGTTGCTTCACCTCACTGTTAATGTCTGCTGAAAGTGGGATCATTTGCTTCAACTGCATTCGAACCATTCTCGTCACATTTGAATCGTCGAATGGTAATCGACCAACAAACATGGCGTATAAGAGTATTCCCATGCTCCAGACATCAGCCTGGAATGGGCTGTACTTCTTTCCCTGTAAGACTTCAGGAGCAGTGTAAGCTACACTACCACAGAATGTCTGACTGAAAAGATCACTGGTTGTCATTTGTCGGCTGAATCCAAAATCAGCTAACTTGACCTGAGAATCCTGGGTCAAAAGGATATTTTCAAGCTTCAAATCTCGGTGAGCGACTCCTTGTTGATGACAGTGGGCAACTGCAGCAACAATTTGTCTGAAGATTTTCTTGGACTTCTCGGAATTTAGGGAACCGTGAAGACCAACAAATTCTAAAAGATCACCTTGACTAGCCAAATCCATAATCAAGTAATATTTTTCATTTGTTTCAACAACGTCATGTAAATTTACAATGTTGTCATGATGGAGACTCTTCATTACAGAAATCTCACGATCAAGAAACTTATTCGAATTGTCTTTCTGGATAATTTTCACGGCAAGCATTAAATTATCTGAAAGTCTCTCACATGAGTAGATTTTGCCACAGGCTCCTTCGCCAAGGAAGGCATTGAGTCTGTATCCGTATTTTTCCAAGCTCTCAGAGCATAGGACGCGTTCGATTGTTTGTGTCTCCATTCTGTATTTTCAGTGGTTATGATGTCACGTGAGAGGTCAAGTAGGGCTATATACTTAAAATGTGACCATTTGCGACCGTGTCACGGCCGTGACCCGTGACCAGGTCATGTCATGTCAGTCTATGACCGTGTCAGGTCATAGTGGTCATGACCTGGGTCAATTTAGAGTTCAAAGGTCATTTTCCAATATGACCCAGTCAAAGGTTGTTTTATGACCTCTGTACAACGTTAACCTTTGACCCACGGGTCAAACCAAAGGTTACATTTATGAATGTCATAGGTTATCTTAACTAATAAACTTTGACCCAACCAGTTTAACCTTTGACCTTGGGTTTATGAAGTTAAAATTTTGACCTTAATGTTTTGTTAGTTTAACCTTTGACCTAACGTAGAAGTTTTAAACTTTGACCCTTGTAACACTCAATTTAAACTTTAACCTAATGTAGCGCCAAATTTAACCTTCGACCTAACGTAAAAAACAGATTTGAACCTTGACCCGATATAACATTCAATTTAAACTTTGACCTTATGTAGCGAAAAATTTAACCTATGACCTTACGTTAAAAAAAAATTTAAACCTTGACCCGATAGAACATTCAATTTAAACTTTGACCTTATGTAGCAAAAAATTGAACCTTAAAAATAAAATTAAACTTTGATTTAACGTAAAACTTTGGCCCAAATAAGTTGTCTCACTGTTAATTTGGAGGCATTACATCAAAAGGTTACATACCATTGAAAGCCCTAGGGTGATTCTATAACTAAGTAGTAAGTGGTAAGGATAGGCATTTTTCATAAACGGTATATGCCAATTAGTTGGTAAGGGATAGGGAATGCAAGATGAAGCAGTCACATGAACACAGGAGATGGTTTAAGATCTGTCATACACAGAGTTCATTAATTAGGAAACCATCTGGATGCACGGTATATTAGTATACCTTAAGAACATAGGTATCGGAATCAGTCAGAAACGAGTGTCATTCATTCACTGGTTTTGGGAGGGAACGTGTTAAAGCTGTAAGTTGTCTAAGGGATCGGTTAGACTGTAAGTAAGAAGTTCTCGGGTAGATCTTTGAAGTCAGTATAGAGTGCGATGTTATTGGATGAAAATAAAGTGAAATTGTTACACATTTGAATCTGATTTCAAATCATTTTGTCCTGGTACAACCAGAGTCTGAAGTAAGTGTGTCCCATTGGATAACAACAACAATAAGAACAACATCATATCAAGAGAATAACAAACAGCCACATTACACTGTTGTATAGTATAGTTTTATGGTAAAATCTGGATTAAAATCAATACCCAAGTATATACGATCAAAACCATAATATAAAATTCATAAACATACCTGGCGGTTTTCCAGGAAGTAGTTTCAAGACTTCAGAAACCTTAGATTTACAAGTCGTTGCAAAACGACCACACCGTTAGATTACATTATCAAAGCCATCCAACTCATCATACACTAGGCTTTATTTTAAATCTTTTGTTGTAGCTTCCAAATCAGTGACAACTTACTTATACGATTTACTTTTTTAAATAAAGAATATTAAAACAATGTATTCACTCGTACCTCTTTCTTTTCAAGAAGGGAAGAACACAGTCCACAAAACATTTAATGCGAATGAATATCTTTCTCGTATGAGAAGTCCACACGTCACACTACCAACATAGAGTTGATGGATCAAACCAGCTAACTTACCATTCACTAGGTCAAAGGTTAAACTTTCTTGTAGCTTTAGATCTAGGTTCATCTTGTATAGTAAGGTTAAAGGTTTAACCTTCGTAATTTTTAGATCAAAGGTTCTATTTTTTTAACTGTTAGGTCAAAGGTTAAACGTATGTAATTACATGTACTAGGTCAAAGGTTAAACGTATCGTCAAGTTGTTTTTTAGAAGATGTTATGTTGATGATGATGATTATAAAAAAAAATGATTTAATACCAAGAATTATCCACCGGATACTTCCCAATATTATATATTTACTCCATTAGCCACTCGGATTTTCGGATTTCCTCCAAAGTTATCCTCTGTTCGACTTCAGGATTAAGCATCTGTAAAATAAGTTGCTTCACCTCACTGTTAATGTCTGCTGAAAGTGGGATCATTTGCTTCAACTGCATTCGAACCATTCTCGTCACATTTGAATCGTCGAATGGTAATCGACCAACAAACATGGCGTATAAGAGTATTCCCATGCTCCAGACATCAGCCTGGAATGGGCTGTACTTCTTTCCCTGTAAGACTTCAGGAGCAGTGTAAGCTACACTACCACAGAATGTCTGACTGAAAAGATCACTGGTTGTCATTTGTCGGCTGAATCCAAAATCAGCTAACTTGACCTGAGAATCCTGGGTCAAAAGGATATTTTCAAGCTTCAAATCTCGGTGAGCGACTCCTTGTTGATGACAGTGGGCAACTGCAGCAACAATTTGTCTGAAGATTTTCTTGGACTTCTCGGAATTTAGGGAACCGTGAAGACCAACAAATTCTAAAAGATCACCTTGACTAGCCAAATCCATAATCAAGTAATATTTTTCATTTGTTTCAACAACGTCATGTAAATTTACAATGTTGTCATGATGGAGACTCTTCATTACAGAAATCTCACGATCAAGAAACTTATTCGAATTGTCTTTCTGGATAATTTTCACGGCAAGCATTAAATTATCTGAAAGTCTCTCACATGAGTAGATTTTTCCACAGGCTCCTTCGCCAAGGAAGGCATTGAGTCTGTATCCGTATTTTTCCAAGCTCTCAGAGCATAGGACGCGTTCGATTGTTAGTGTCTCCATTCTGTATTTTCAGTGGTTATGATGTCACGTGAGAGGTCAAGTAGGGCTATATACTTAAAATGTGACCATTTGCGACCGTGTCACGGCCGTGACCCGTGACCAGGTCATGTCATGTCAGTCTATGACCGTGTCAGGTCATAGTGGTCATGACCTGGGTCAATTTAGAGTTCAAAGGTCATTTTCCAATATGACCCAGTCAAAGGTTGTTTTATGACCTCTAGTACAACGTTAACCTTTGACCCACGGGTCAAACCAAAGGTTACATTTATGAATGTCATAGGTTATCTTAACTAATAAACTTTGACCCAACCAGTTTAACCTTTGACCTTGGGTTATGAAGTTAAAACTTTGACCTTAATGTTTTGTTAGTTTAACCTTTGACCTAACGTAGAAGTTTTAAACTTTGACCCTTGTACCACTCAATTTAAACTTTAACCTAATGTAGCGCCAAATTTAACCTTCGACCTAACGTAAAAAACAGATTTGAACCTTGACCCGATATAACATTCAATTTAAACTTTGACCTTATGTAGCGAAAAATTTAACCTATGACCTTACGTTAAAAAAAAATTTAAACCTTGACCCGATAGAACATTCAATTTAAACTTTGACCTTATGTAGCAAAAAATTGAACCTTAAAAATAAAATTAAACTTTGATTTAACGTAAAACTTTGGCCCAAATAAGTTGCCTCACTGTTAATTTGGAGGCATTACATCAAAAGGTTACATACCATTGAAAGCCCTAGGGTGATTCTATAACTAAGTAGTAAGTGGTAAGGATAGGCATTTTTCATAAACGGTATATGCCAATTAGTTGGTAAGGGATAGGGAATGCAAGATGAAGCAGTCACATGAACACAGGAGATGGTTTAAGATCTGTCATACACAGAGTTCATTAATTAGGAAACCATCTGGATGCACGGTATATTAGTATACCTTAAGAACATAGGTATCGGAATCAGTCAGAAACGAGTGTCATTCATTCACTGGTTTTGGGAGGGAACGTGTTAAAGCTGTAAGTTGTTTAAGGGATCGGGTAGACTGTAAGTAAGAAGTTCTCGGGTAGATCTTTGAAGTCAGTATAGAGTGCGATGTTATTGGATGAAAATAAAGTGAAATTGTTACACATTTGAATCTGATTTCAAATCATTTTGTCCTGGTACAACCAGAGTCTGAAGTAAGTTTGTCCCATTGGATAACAACAACATTAAGAACAACATCATATCAAGAGAATAACAAACAGCCACATTACACTGTTGTATAGTATAGTTTTATGGTAAAATCTGGATTAAAATCAATACCCAAGTATATACGATCAAAACCATAATACAAAATTCATAAACATACCTGGCGGTTTTCCAGGAAGTAGTTTTAAGACTTCAGAAACCTCAGATTTACAAGTCGTTTTTAATGCATTTAAGCACAATGCGGCAAAACGACCACACCGTTAGATTACATTATCAAAGCCATCCAACTCATCATACACTAGGCTTTATTTTAAATCTTTTGTTGTAGCTTCCAAATCAGTGACAACTTACTTATACAATTTACTTTTTTAAATAAAGAATACTAAAACAATGTATTCACTCGTACCTCTTTCTTTTCAAGAAGGGAAGAACACAGTCCACAAAACATTTAATGCGAATGAATATCTTTCTCGTATGAGAAGTCCACACGTCACACTACCAACATAGAGTTGATGGATCATACCAGCTAACTTACCATTCACTAGGTCAAAGGTTAAACTTTCTTGTAGCTTTAGATCTAGGTTTTGTAACTGTTAGGTCAAAGGTTAAACGTATGTAATTACATGTACTAGGTCAAAGGTTAAACGTATCGTCAAGTTGTTTTTTAGAAGATGTTATGTTGATGATGATGATTATAAAAAAAAATGATTTAATACCAAGAATTATCCACCGGATACTTCCCAATATTATATATTTACTCCATTAGCCACTCGGATTTTCGGATTTCCTCCAAAGTTATCCTCTGTTCGACTTCAGGATTAAGCATCTGTAAAATAAGTTGCTTCACCTCACTGTTAATGTCTGCTGAAAGTGGGATCATTTGCTTCAACTGCATTCGAACCATTCTCGTCACATTTGAATCGTCGAATGGTAATCGACCAACAAACATGGCGTATAAGAGTATTCCCATGCTCCAGACATCAGCCTGGAATGGGCTGTACTTCTTTCCCTGTAAGACTTCAGGAGCAGTGTAAGCTACACTACCACAGAATGTCTGACTGAAAAGATCACTGGTTGTCATTTGTCGGCTGAATCCAAAATCAGCTAACTTGACCTGAGAATCCTGGGTCAAAAGGATATTTTCAAGCTTCAAATCTCGGTGAGCGACTCCTTGTTGATGACAGTGGGCAACTGCAGCAACAATTTGTCTGAAGATTTTCTTGGACTTCTCGGAATTTAGGGAACCGTGAAGACCAACAAATTCTAAAAGATCTCCTTGACTAGCCAAATCCATAATCAAGTAATATTTTTCATTTGTTTCAACAACGTCATGTAAATTTACAATGTTGTCATGATGGAGACTCTTCATTACAGAAATCTCACGATCAAGAAACTTATTCGAATTGTCTTTCTGGATAATTTTCACGGCAAGCATTAAATTATCTGAAAGTCTCTCACATGAGTAGATTTTGCCACAGGCTCCTTCGCCAAGGAAGGCATTGAGTCTGTATCCGTATTTTTCCAAGCTCTCAGAGCATAGGACGCGTTCGATTGTTAGTGTCTCCATTCTGTATTTTCAGTGGTTATGATGTCACGTGAGAGGTCAAGTAGGGCTATATACTTAAAATGTGACCATTTGCGACCGTGTCACGGCCGTGACCCGTGACCAGGTCATGTCATGTCAGTCTATGACCGTGTCAGGTCATAGTGGTCATGACCTGGGTCAATTTAAAGTTCAAAGGTCATTTTCCAATATGACCCAGTCAAAGGTTGTTTTGTGACCTCTAGTACAACGTTAACCTTTGACCCACGGGTCAAACCAAAGGTTACATTTATGAATGTCATAGGTTATCTTAACTAATAAACTTTGACCCAACCAGTTTAACCTTTGACCTTGGGTTATGAAGTTAAAACTTTGACCTTAATGTTTTGTTAGTTTAACCTTTGACCTAACGTAGAAGTTTTAAACTTTGACCCTTGTAACACTCAATTTAAACTTTAACCTAATGTAGCGCCAAATTTAACCTTTGACCTAACGTAGAAGTTTTAAACTTTGACCCTTGTAACACTCAATTTAAACTTTAACCTAATGTAGCGCCAAATTTAACCTTCGACCTAACGTAAAAAACAGATTTGAACCTTGACCCGATATAACATTCAATTTAAACTTTGACCTTATGTAGCAAAAAATTGAACCTTAAAAATAAAATTAAACTTTGATTTAACGTAAAACTTTGGCCCAAATAAGTTGCCTCACTGTTAATTTGGAGGCATTACATCAAAAGGTTACATACCATTGAAAGCCCTAGGGTGATTCTATAATTAAGTAGTAAGTGGTAAGGATAGGCATTTTTCATAAACGGTATATGCCAATTAGTTGGTAAGGGATAGGGAATGCAAGATGAAGCAGTCACATGAACACAGGAGATGGTTTAAGATCTGTCATACACAGAGTTCATTAATTAGGAAACCATCTGGATGCACGGTATATTAGTATACCTTAAGAACATAGGTATCGGAATCAGTCAGAAACGAGTGTCATTCATTCACTGGTTTTGGGAGGGAACGTGTTAAAGCTGTAAGTTGTTTAAGGGATCGGTTAGACTGTAAGTAAGAAGTTCTCGGGTAGATCTTTGAAGTCAGTATAGAGTGCGATGTTATTGGATGAAAATAAAGTGAAATTGTTACACATTTGAATCTGATTTCAAATCATTTTGTCCTGGTACAACCAGAGTCTGAAGTAAGTTTGTCCCATTGGATAACAACAACACCTAGAACAACATCATATCAAGAGACTCACAAACAGCCACATTACACTGTTGTATAGTATAGTTTTATGGTAAAATCTGGATTAAAATCAATACCCAAGTATATACGATCAAAACCATAATACAAAATTCATAAACATACCTGGCGGTTTTCCAGGAAGTAGTTTCAAGACTTCAGAAACCTTAGATTCACAAGTCGTTTTTAATGCATTTAAGCACAATGCGGCAAAACGACCACACCGTTAGATTACATTATCAAAGCCATCCAACTCATCATACACTAGGCTTTATAAGAAGCTTATAAAGAATACTAAAACAATGTATTCACTCGTACCTCTTTCTTTTCAAGAAGGGAAGAACACAGTCCACAAAACATTTAATGCGAATGAATATCTTTCTCGTATGAGAAGTCCACACGTCACACTACCAACATAGAGTTGATGGATCATACCAGCTAACTTACCATTCACTAGGTCAAAGGTTAAACTTTCTTGTAGCTTTAGATCTAGGTTCATCTTGTATAGTAAGGTTAAAGGTTTAACCTTCGTAATTTTTAGATCAAAGGTTCTATTTTTGTAACTGTTAGGTCAAAGGTTCAACGTATGTAATTACATGTACTAGGTCAAAGGTTAAACGTATCGTCAAGTTGTTTTTTAGAAGATGTTATGTTGATGATGATGATTATAAAAAAAAATGATTTAATACCAAGAATTATCCACCGGATACTTCCCAATATTATATATTTACTCCATTAGCCACTCAGATTTTCGGATTTCCTCCAAAGTTATCCTCTGTTTGACTTCAGGATTAAGCATCTGTAAAATAAGTTGCTTCACCTCACTGTTAATGTCTGCTGAAAGTGGGATCATTTGCTTCAACTGCATTCGAACCATTCTCGTCACATTTGAATCGTCGAATGGTAATCGACCAACAAACATGGCGTATAAGAGTATTCCCATGCTCCAGACATCAGCCTGGAATGGGCTGTACTTCTTTCCCTGTAAGACTTCAGGAGCAGTGTAAGCTACACTACCACAGAATGTCTGACTGAAAAGATCACTGGTTGTCATTTGTCGGCTGAATCCAAAATCAGCTAACTTGACCTGAGAATCCTGGGTCAAAAGGATATTTTCAAGCTTCAAATCTCGGTGAGCGACTCCTTGTTGATGACAGTGGGCAACTGCAGCAACAATTTGTCTGAAGATTTTCTTGGACTTCTCGGAATTTAGGGAACCGTGAAGACCAACAAATTCTAAAAGATCACCTTGACTAGCCAAATCCATAATCAAGTAATATTTTTCATTTGTTTCAACAACGTCATGTAAATTTACAATGTTGTCATGATGGAGACTCTTCATTACAGAAATCTCACGATCAAGAAACTTATTCGAATTGTCTTTCTGGATAATTTTCACGGCAAGCATTAAATTATCTGAAAGTCTCTCACATGAGTAGATTTTGCCACAGGCTCCTTCGCCAAGGAAGGCATTGAGTCTGTATCCGTATTTTTCCAAGCTCTCAGAGCATAGGACGCGTTCGATTGTTAGTGTCTCCATTCTGTATTTTCAGTGGTTATGATGTCACGTGAGAGGTCAAGTAGGGCTATATACTTAAAATGTGACCATTTGCGACCAGGTCATGTCATGTCAGTCTATGACCGTGTCAGGTCATAGTGGTCATGACCTGGGTCAATTTAGAGTTCAAAGGTCATTTTCCAATATGACCCAGTCAAAGGTTGTTTTATGACCTCTAGTACAACGTTAACCTTTGACCCACGGGTCAAACCAAAGGTTACATTTATGAATGTCATAGGTTATCTTAACTAATAAACTTTGACCCAACCAGTTTAACCTTTGACCTTGGGTTATGAAGTTAAAACTTTGACCTTAATGTTTTGTTAGTTTAACCTTTGACCTAACGTAGAAGTTTTAAACTTTGACCCTTGTAACACTCAATTTAAACTTTAACCTAATGTAGCGCCAAATTTAACCTTCGACCTAACGTAAAAAACAGATTTGAACCTTGACCCGATATCACATTCAATTTAACTTTGACCTTATGTAGCGAAAAATTTAACCTATGACCTTACGTTAAAAAAAAATTTAAACCTTGACCCGATAGAACATTCAATTTAAACTTTGACCTTATGTAGCAAAAAATTGAACCTTAAAAATAAAATTAAACTTTGATTTAACGTAAAACTTTGGCCCAAATAAGTTGCCTCACTGTTAATTTGGAGGCATTACATCAAAAGGTTACATACCATTGAAAGCCCTAGGGTTCTATAACTAAGTAGTAAGTGGTAAGGATAGGCATTTTTCATAAACGGTATATGCCAATTAGTTGGTAAGGGATAGGGAATGCAAGATGAAGCAGTCACATGAACACAGGAGATGGTTTAAGATCTGTCATACACAGAGTTCATTAATTAGGAAACCATCTGGATGCACGGTATATTAGTATACCTTAAGAACATAGGTATCGGAATCAGTCAGAAACGAGTGTCATTCATTCACTGGTTTTGGGAGGGAACGTGTTAAAGCTGTAAGTTGTTTAAGGGATCGGTTAGACTGTAAGTAAGAAGTTCTCGGATAGATCTTTGAAGTCAGTATAGAGTGCGATGTTATTGGATGAAAATAAAGTGAAATTGTTACACATTTGAATCTGATTTCAAATCATTTTGTCCTGGTACAACCAGAGTCTGAAGTAAGTTTGTCCCATTGGATAACAACAACATTAAGAACAACATCATATCAAGAGAATAACAAACAGCCACATTACACTGTTGTATAGTATAGTTTTATGGTAAAATCTGGATTAAAATCAATACCCAAGTATATACGATCAAAACCATAATACAAAATTCATAAACATACCTGGCGGTTTTCCAGGAAGTAGTTTCAAGACTTCAGAAACCTTAGATTTACAAGTCGTTTTTAATGCATTTAAGCACAATGCGGCAAAACGACCACACCGTTAGATTACATTATCAAAGCCATCCAACTCATCATACACTAGGCTTTATTTTAAATCTTTTGTTGTAGCTTCCAAATCAGTGACAACTTACTTATACAATTTACTTTTTTAAATAAAGAATACTAAAACAATGTATTCACTCGTACCTCTTTCTTTTCAAGAAGGGAAGGACACAGTCCACAAAACATTAATGCGAATGAATATCTTTCTCGTATGAGAAGTCCACACGTCACACTACCAACATAGAGTTGATGGATCATACCAGCTAACTTACCATTCACTAGGTCAAAGGTTAAACTTTCTTGTAGCTTTAGATCTAGGTTCATCTTGTATAGTAAGGTTAAAGGTTTAACCTTCGTAATTTTTAGATCAAAGGTTCTATTTTTGTAACTGTTAGGTCAAAGGTTAAACGTATGTAATTACATATACTAGGTCAAAGGTTAAACGTATCGTCAAGTTGTTTTTTAGAAGATGTTATGTTGATGATGATGATTATAAAAAAAATGATTTAATACCAAGAATTATCCACCGGATACTTCCCAATATTATATATTTACTCCATTAGCCACTCGGATTTTCGGATTTCCTCCAAAGTTATCCTCTGTTCGACTTCAGGATTAAGCATCTGTAAAATAAGTTGCTTCACCTCACTGTTAATGTCTGCTGAAAGTGGGATCATTTGCTTCAACTGCATTCGAACCATTCTCGTCACATTTGAATCGTCGAATGGTAATCGACCAACAAACATGGCGTATAAGAGTATTCCCATGCTCCAGACATCAGCCTGGAATGGGCTGTACTTCTTTCCCTGTAAGACTTCAGGAGCAGTGTAAGCTACACTACCACAGAATGTCTGACTGAAAAGATCACTGGTTGTCATTTGTCGGCTGAATCCAAAATCAGCTAACTTGACCTGAGAATCCTGGGTCAAAAGGATATTTTCAAGCTTCAAATCTCGGTGAGCGACTCCTTGTTGATGACAGTGGGCAACTGCAGCAACAATTTGTCTGAAGATTTTCTTGGACTTCTCGGAATTTAGGGAACCGTGAAGACCAACAAATTCTAAAAGATCACCTTGACTAGCCAAATCCATAATCAAGTAATATTTTTCATTTGTTTCAACAACGTCATGTAAATTTACAATGTTGTCATGATGGAGACTCTTCATTACAGAAATCTCACGATCAAGAAACTTATTCGAATTGTCTTTCTGGATAATTTTCACGGCAAGCATTAAATTATCTGAAAGTCTCTCACATGAGTAGATTTTGCCACAGGCTCCTTCGCCAAGGAAGGCATTGAGTCTGTATCCGTATTTTTCCAAGCTCTCAGAGCATAGGACGCGTTCGATTGTTAGTGTCTCCATTCTGTATTTTCAGTGGTTATGATGTCACGTGAGAGGTCAAGTAGGGCTATATACTTAAAATGTGACCATTTGCGACCGTGTCACGGCCGTGACCCGTGACCAGGTCATGTCATGTCAGTCTATGACCGTGTCAGGTCATAGTGGTCATGACCTGGGTCAATTTAGAGTTCAAAGGTCATTTTCCAATATGACCCAGTCAAAGGTTGTTTTATGACCTCTAGTACAACGTTAACCTTTGACCCACGGGTCAAACCAAAGGTTACATTTATGAATGTCATAGGTTATCTTAACTAATAAACTTTGACCCAACCAGTTTAACCTTTGACCTTGGGTTATGAAGTTAAAACTTTGACCTTAATGTTTTGTTAGTTTAACCTTTGACCTAACGTAGAAGTTTTAAACTTTGACCCTTGTAACACTCAATTTAAACTTTAACCTAATGTAGCGCCAAATTTAACCTTCGACCTAACGTAAAAAACAGATTTGAACCTTGACCCGATATAACATTCAATTTAAACTTTGACCTTATGTAGCGAAAAATTTAACCTATGACCTTACGTTAAAAAAAAATTTAAACCTTGACCCGATAGAACATTCAATTTAAACTTTGACCTTATGTAGCAAATTATTGAACCTTAAAAATAAAATTAAACTTTGATTTAACGTAAAACTTTGGCCCAAATAAGTTGCCTCACTGTTAATTTGGAGGCATTACATCAAAAGGTTACATACCATTGAAAGCCCTAGGGTGATTTTATAACTAAGTAGTAAGTGGTAAGGATAGGCATTTTTCATAAACGGTATATGCCAATTAGTTGGTAAGGGATAGGGAATGCAAGATGAAGCAGTCACATGAACACAGGAGATGGTTTAAGATCTGTCATACACAGAGTTCATTAATTAGGAAACCATCTGGATGCACGGTATATTAGTATACCTTAAGAACATAGGTATCGGAATCAGTCAGAAACGAGTGTCATTCATTCACTGGTTTTGGGAGGGAACGTGTTAAAGCTGTAAGTTGTTTAAGGGATCGGTTAGACTGTTAGTAAGAAGTTCTCGGGTAGATCTTTGAAGTCAGTATAGAGTGCGATGTTATTGGATGAAAATAAAGTGAAATTGTTACACATTTGAATCTGATTTCAAATCATTTTGTCCTGGTACAACCAGAGTCTGAAGTAAGTTTGTCCCATTGGATAACAACAACATTAAGAACAACATCATATCAAGAGAATAACAAACAGCCACATTACACTGTTGTATAGTATAGTTTTATGGTAAAATCTGGATTAAAATCAATACCCAAGTATATACGATCAAAACCATAATACAAAATTCATAAACATACCTGGCGGTTTTCCAGGAAGTAGTTTCAAGACTTCAGAAACCTTAGATTTACAAGTCGTTTTTAATGCATTTAAGCACAATGCGGCAAAACGACCACACCGTTAGATTACATTATCAAAGCCATCCAACTCATCATACACTAGGCTTTATTTTAAATCTTTTGTTGTAGCTTCCAAATTATGGCGGGGGAAAGCGGCAAAAACCTAATGCTATGTAGAAATGTCTAATTCAAAACGCAAATGTAACATAATGCAATACCAAATACCTAGAACGTCTAATGCAAAAGACAAAATACAAGAAACCTCTAATACATAATACCTCATACGTCTAATTCAAAAGACAAAGTAAAACAAACCTCTAATACACAATACATTTAACTTCTTATGCATTATTGATTTTACAATGTGAAACACCGTTAGCATTAGACGACATATCTCGCTAAACTTACTTACATTTCTACATCGCAATATCTTTATTTGGGTCAAAGTCAAGGCCAAAGTATTTGGCTGTGTTTGTTTACTGTCTTCCCGTTGAGCTACCGTTATCAAAGTTGGCAAATATGTTCTATTATGCATCCTGAATAATTATTGAAAATTTCAGATGATGCTGATTGAAGCTTTTTTCCTCTATCTTCAGGGCCGTAGGAAGCAAATGAAAACTTTGTGGCTAATTTTTTTTCCTTTCCCAGACATCTAATCCTTTAAAGGATACGGCATCGAACTTCAAAACGCTTGTCACTGAAGGAACATTTAAGGGATTCTCCTATTCAGAAAATTTTGAAAGTCAGGATTGATTTCCTTGCGTTTAGGGGGTTTCCATTTAGAACACCCACCTACTTTTTGAATCTTTTCTTCGATGTCTTCCAAAACTCGTCAAAAGATAATAGAAATTGTCAGCCGAGCGTCGCATGAAAGGAAATTAACTTTAATTTTCAAAGTTTCCTTATAGGGTGCCAACTCTCCAAATCGCATGCAGTTTTAAAGGTCTGGGATGTAAGGAAATTGTTCTTAGGCTACAATTCCCCAATAAAACCTACTACAGATGCAAGGAATCAAATTATATTTTTTTTTAATATTCTGAGGGTGCAATCCTGTCAAAATCGCCTGCTATTCGGAAAGGCCTAATATGCAAGGAAATAAAATTTTTAAAATTTCTTTGGGTAAAGTAAACCTTCTTCAATGTTCTTCAAACAACTTTCAAAATTTTCAGAATCCCTTAAAGCATAGCCGTAAGAGCCCGCGACCCCAACCCCCCTGCCCCCTGTCTCCTACGGCTATGCCTTGAAGGTTCCTTCAGCGTCAAGCGTTTTGATGTTCAATGCCGTATCCTTTATAGGATTGGATGGCTGTAAAAAAAAATCAGCCCTAATTTTCATTTGCTTCCTACGGGAAGGAATAAAGCTTCAGAATTGTCAATGAATATTCAGGATGCATAATAGGACATATCTGCCAACTTTGATAACGGTAGCTCAACGGGAAGACAGTTATCAAACACAGCCAAATACTACGGCCTTGACATTGACCCAATGACCCAAATAAAGATATTGCAATGTAGAAATGTAAGTAAGTTTATCGAGATATGTCGTCTAATGCTAACGGTGTTTCACACTGTAAAATCAATAATGCATAAGAAGTTAAATGTATTGTGTAATAAAGGTTTCTTGTACTTAGTCTTTTGAATTAGACGTATGAGGTATTATGTATTAGAGGTTTCTTGTATTTTGTCTTTTGCATTAGACGTTTTAGGTATTTGGTATTGCATTATGTTACATTTGCGTTTTGAATTAGACATTTCTACATAGCATTAGGTTTTTGCCGCTTTCCCCCGCCATACCAAATCAGTGACAACTTACTTATACAATTTACTTTTTTAAATAAAGAATACTAAAACAATGTATTCACTCGTACCTCTTTCTTTTCAAGAAGGGAAGAACACAGTCCACAAAACATTTAATGCGAATGAATATCTTTCTCGTATGAGAAGTCCACACGTCACACTACCAACATAGAGTTGATGGATCATACCAGCTAACTTACCATTCACTAGGTCAAAGGTTAAACTTTCTTGTAGCTTTAGATCTAGGTTCATCTTGTATAGTAAGGTTAAAGGTTTAACCTTCGTAATTTTTAGATCAAAGGTTCTATTTTTGTAACTGTTAGGTCAAAGGTTCAACGTATGTAATTACATGTACTAGGTCAAAGGTTAAACGTATCGTCAAGTTGTTTTTTAGAAGATGTTATGTTGATGATGATGATTATAAAAAAAAATGATTTAATACCAAGAATTATCCACCGGATACTTCCCAATATTATATATTTACTCCATTAGCCACTCGGATTTTCGGATTTCCTCCAAAGTTATCCTCTGTTCGACTTCAGGATTAAGCATCTGTAAAATAAGTTGCTTCACCTCACTGTTAATGTCTGCTGAAAGTGGGATCATTTGCTTCAACTGCATTCGAACCATTCTCGTCACATTTGAATCGTCGAATGGCAATCGACCAACAAACATGGCGTATAAGAGTATTCCCATGCTCCAGACATCAGCCTGGAATGGGCTGTACTTCTTTCCCTGTAAGACTTCAGGAGCAGTGTAAGCTACACTACCACAGAATGTCTGACTGAAAAGATCACTGGTTGTCATTTGTCGGCTGAATCCAAAATCAGCTAACTTGACCTGAGAATCCTGGGTCAAAAGGATATTTTCAAGCTTCAAATCTCGGTGAGCGACTCCTTGTTGATGACAGTGGGCAACTGCAGCAACAATTTGTCTGAAGATTTTCTTGGACTTCTCGGAATTTAGGGAACCGTGAAGACCAACAAATTCTAAAAGATCACCTTGACTAGCCAAATCCATAATCAAGTAATATTTTTCATTTGTTTCAACAACGTCATGTAAATTTACAATGTTGTCATGATGGAGACTCTTCATTACAGAAATCTCACGATCAAGAAACTTATTCGAATTGTCTTTCTGGATAATTTTCACGGCAAGCATTAAATTATCTGAAAGTCTCTCACATGAGTAGATTTTGCCACAGGCTCCTTCGCCAAGGAAGGCATTGAGTCTGTATCCGTATTTTTCCAAGCTCTCAGAGCATAGGACGCGTTCGATTGTTAGTGTCTCCATTTTGTATTTTCAGTGGTTATGATGTCACGTGAGAGGTCAAGTAGGGCTATATACTTAAAATGTGACCATTTGCGACCGTGTCACGGCCGTGACCCGTGACCAGGTCATGTCATGTCAGTCTATGACCGTGTCAGGTCATAGTGGTCATGACCTGGGTCAATTTAGAGTTCAAAGGTCATTTTCCAATATGACCCAGTCAAAGGTTGTTTTATGACCTCTAGTACAACGTTAACCTTTGACCCACGGGTCAAACCAAAGGTTACATTTATGAATGTCATAGGTTATCTTAACTAATAAACTTTGACCCAACCAGTTTAACCTTTGACCTTGGGTTATGAAGTTAAAACTTTGACCTTAATGTTTTGTTAGTTTAACCTTTGACCTAACGTAGAAGTTTTAAACTTTGACCCTTGTAACACTCAATTTAAACTTTAACCTAATGTAGCGCCAAATTTAACCTTCGACCTAACGTAAAAAACAGATTTGAACCTTGACCCGATATAACATTCAATTTAAACTTTGACCTTATGTAGCGAAAAATTTAACCTATGACCTTACGTTAAAAAAAATTTTAAACCTTGACCCGATAGAACATTCAATTTAAACTTTGACCTTATGTAGCAAAAAATTGAACCTTAAAAATAAAATTAAACTTTGATTTAACGTAAAACTTTGGCCCAAATAAGTTGCCTCACTGTTAATTTGGAGGCATTACATCAAAAGGTTACATACCATTGAAAGCCCTAGGGTGATTCTATAACTAAGTAGTAAGTGGTAAGGATAGGCATTTTTCATAAACGGTATATGCCAATTAGTTGGTAAGGGATAGGGAATGCAAGATGAAGCAGTCACATGAACACATGATGGTTTAAGATCTGTCATACACAGAGTTCATTAATTAGGAAACCATCTGGATGCACGGTATATTAGTATACCTTAAGAACATAGGTATCGGAATCAGTCAGAAACGAGTGTCATTCATTCACTGGTTTTGGGAGGGAACGTGTTAAAGCTGTAAGTTGTTTAAGGGATCGGTTAGACTGTAAGTAAGAAGTTCTCGGGTAGATCTATGAAGTCAGTATAGAGTGCGATGTTATTGGATGAAAATAAAGTGAAATTGTTACACATTTGAATCTGATTTCAAATCATTTTGTCCTGGTACAACCAGAGTCTGAAGTAAGTTTGTCCCATTGGATAACAACAACATTAAGAACAACATCATATCAAGAGAATAACAAACAGCCACATTACACTGTTGTATAGTATAGTTTTATGGTAAAATCTGGATTAAAATCAATACCCAAGTATATACGATCAAAACCATAATACAAAATTCATAAACATACCTGGCGGTTTTCCAGGAAGTAGTTTCAAGACTTCAGAAACCTTAGATTTACAAGTCGTTTTTAATGCATATAAGCACAATGCGGCAAAACGACCACACCGTTAGATTACATTATCAAAGCCATCCAACTCATCATACACTAGGCTTTATTTTAAATCTTTTGTTGTAGCTTCCAAATCAGTGACAACTTACTTATACAATTTACTTTTTTAAATAAAGAATACTAAAACAATGTATTCACTCGTACCTCTTTCTTTTCAAGAAGGGAAGAACACAGTCCACAAAACATTTAATGCGAATGAATATCTTTCTCGTATGAGAAGTCCACACGTCACACTACCAACATAGAGTTGATGGATCATACCAGCTAACTTACCATTCACTAGGTCAAAGGTTAAACTTTCTTGTAGCTTTAGATCTAGGTTCATCTTGTATAGTAAGGTTAAAGGTTTAACCTTCGTAATTTTTAGATCAAAGGTTCTATTTTTGTAACTGTTAGGTCAAAGGTTAAACGTATGTAATTACATGTACTAGGTCAAAGGTTAAACGTATCGTCAAGTTGTTTTTTAGAAGATGTTATGTTGATGATGATGATTATAAAAAAAAAAATGATTTAATACCAAGAATTATCCACCGGATACTTCCCAATATTATATATTTACTCCATTAGCCACTCGGATTTTCGGATTTCCTCCAAAGTTATCCTCTGTTCGACTTCAGGATTAAGCATCTGTAAAATAAGTTGCTTCACCTCACTGTTAATGTCTGCTGAAAGTGGGATCATTTGCTTCAACTGCATTCGAACCATTCTCGTCACATTTGAATCGTCGAATGGTAATCGACCAACAAACATGGCGTATAAGAGTATTCCCATGCTCCAGACATCAGCCTGGAATGGGCTGTACTTCTTTCCCTGTAAGACTTCAGGAGCAGTGTAAGCTACACTACCACAGAATGTCTGACTGAAAAGATCACTGGTTGTCATTTGTCGGCTGAATCCAAAATCAGCTAACTTGACCTGAGAATCCTGGGTCAAAAGGATATTTTCAAGCTTCAAATCTCGGTGAGCGACTCCTTGTTGATGACAGTGGGCAACTGCAGCAACAATTTGTCTGAAGATTTTCTTGGACTTCTCGGAATTTAGGGAACCGTGAAGACCAACAAATTCTAAAAGATCACCTTGACTAGCCAAATCCATAATCAAGTAATATTTTTCATTTGTTTCAACAACGTCATGTAAATTTACATTACTCTTCATTACAGAAATCTCACGATCAAGAAACTTATTCGAATTGTCTTTCTGGATAATTTTCACGGCAAGCATTAAATTATCTGAAAGTCTCTCACATGAGTAGATTTTGCCACAGGCTCCTTCGCCAAGGAAGGCATTGAGTCTGTATCCGTATTTTTCCAAGCTCTCAGAGCATAGGACGCGTTCGTTATGATGTCACGTGAGAGGTCAAGTAGGGCTATATACTTAAAATGTGACCATTTGCGACCGTGTCACGGCCGTGACCCGTGACCAGGTCATGTCATGTCAGTCTATGACCGTGTCAGGTCATAGTGGTCATGACCTGGGTCAATTTAGAGTTCAAAGGTCATTTTTCAATATGACCCAGTCAAAGGTTGTTTTATGACCTCTAGTACAACGTTAACTTTTGACCCACGGGTCAAACCAAAGGTTACATTTATGAATGTCATAGGTTATCTTAACTAATAAACTTTGACCCAACCAGTTTAACCTTTGACCTTGGGTTATGAAGTTAAAACTTTGACCTTATGTTTTGTTAGTTTAACCTTTGACCTAACGTAGAAGTTTTAAACTGTGACCTTTGTAACACTCAATTTAAACTTTAACCTAATGTAGCGCCAAATTTAACCTTCGACCTAACGTAAAAAACAGATTTGAACCTTGACCCGATATAACATTCAATTTAAACTTTGACCTTATGTAGCGAAAAATTGAACCTATGACCTTACGTTAAAAAAAAATTTAAATCTTGACCCGATAGAACATTCAATTTAAACTTTGACCTTATGTAGCGAAAAATTTAACCTGAAAAATAAACCAAAGGTTACATTTATAAATGTCATAGGTTAACCTAACTAATAATCGTTGACCCAAGTTTTAAACTTTGAGTCAATGTAACACTCAATTTAAACTTTAACCTAATGTAGCGCCAAATTTAACCTTCGACCTAACGTAAAAAAAAATTTTAAACCTTGACCCGATAGAACATTTAATTTAAACTTTGACCTTATGTAGCGAAAAATTTAACCTTAAAAAAAATTAAACTTTGATTTAACGTAAAACTTTGGCCCAAATAAGTTGCCTCACTGTTAATTTGGAGGCATTACATCAAAAGGTTACATACCATTGAAAGCCCTAGGGTGATTCTATAACTAAGAAACTTCGCATCTTGCCTAGCTCGGTATCTGTCGCAGATATAAACACGAACCTAATCACCAGCCATGTCACCAACGATATTGGTTGAACGATAAAGTATGCATCAAATTTAATATTAAAACGTCTATAGGATACGAATAAGTTACAAAGATTAAACCTTTAATCTTACTATAAGATTAACCTAGATCTAAAGCTACAAGAAAGTTTAACCTTTGACCTAGTGAATGGTAAGTTAGCTGGTATGATCCATCAACTCTATGTTGGTAGTATGACGTGTGCTCTTATAATTGTCAAAGTGTGGTAAAACTATACCAATGATATAAATCCATACCAGCAAAACAATTTAGCTAAAAAAAAAAAAAAATCTCGCCCAGAGCATGACAAAATCGGGCGCAATGATTGTGTAGTCGTGGACTTCTCACATTAAATGTTTGTTTTGTGGACTGTGTCTGAAAAGAAAGAGGTACGAGCGAATACATTGTTTTAGTATCCTTTATTTAAAAAAAGGTAAATTGTATTAGTAAGTCGTAACTGATTTGGAAGCTACAACAAAAGATTTAAAATAAAGCCTAGTGTATGATGAGTTGGATGGCTTTGATAATGTAATCTAACGGTGTGGTCGTTTTGCCGCATTGCCAAACTTACCGCATTGTGCCTAAATGCATAAAAACGACTTGTAAATCTAAACTTAAATTTCTGAAGTCTTGAAACTACTTCCTAGGAAACCGCCAGGTAAGTAAAAAACAAGAAACATCGCCGAGCATGGGTAAGCCGTACAGAACAAAATGGATGGCTGCTTTCACACTTTGAAAGTCTTATACTCTTATTTGTATACCATTTGTTTTTACCAGAATCTGGTTCCTGTGTTTTCACCCTAGAATCAGAGACACAAACTCTTGCTAACCCAGAGATATATGACCACAAACCCTTACCACCCATCATATTCAACTTTTAGCTTTTTTTTCATATTATAAATCTTTGTGACCTAGGCCAGACTATCTGTTTCCTATCAATACATATTACCTCTAAGGACAAGATAGAAGTAATATTTAAAATTGGGCAATAGATATTATAATTTTAATCAACAAACAACGTATAATCCACACTTAAATAACAAAAATAAACTTTCCATAACAAATAACATAATAACAAAAAATAACAGTGTTATGCACTAAATCATGTTTGTAATCTAATTAAAATACAGATGATATTTTTAATTGATTTTTCTTCTGTTGTTTTGCCAAGGCTTTGGATTTGAAACGAAATATTGTTATAAATAATATCTGTATTAGAATTTGATTATAGAATGAGACATTCATGTTTTGTTTTGTGAGCGAGATCATTCTTCTTCAGGAAGATAGGATACATTCATGGAAAATACATCACCTTAATTACATAAAATAATTCGTCAGTTCTACAGTCAGCGCAGTGATATGGGTCTTCGGAAGTTGGCAGTATGAAACATCATAAGAACCTTCTGTTTCATCCATGTTTAATATGCGGTAAGTCTATGAAGTATTCCAATCATAATTTATTAAATGCTCCTCAGTTGACCGTAATCCGTACGCTTTGGCACTATTACCTTTTTTCAGGTGGATATATGCATAGGTATGTATATCCGTAACAGTTTGTTCCATAACTAAAGTGAGCAAAAAGCAGAAGATATAATGTTAGACTCATAATAATAGCTATTATTTTGGCTACCGTACAGTCTTCACATCTAATGCTTTCAACCGTAAGCACATTCAATGGTTCCCTTGTCTTGAGCAAGTCGCTGAATCTGTATCCATTGGTCATAGAACGGTGCACATGTCAAAACTGGATGACCAAGCCTGTTCCGTCCGGTAAATAAAAACTGTCCAGATCCCTTTTGAACATCACAATGTACAGAAGTGAATAAAGCTCCTTCAAGAAAATTCTTATGTCGTTTAAATACGTCCTCATCTGTAGTCTTTATGATCTGGTCTACAATTATATCCATTTTAGTTTTGTCAAGCTGAGGCTGATAGTTCACGTCTTTCATTCTTCCAACAATAACTAGAAAAGACAACATATAATTTGATAAAAAATATGAATAAAGCAGAATAACCTTGATGGAAGAAGTGGTAATACCCATATCATAGTATAACTTTTAACCAACATTTTTCTATAGGTTTGATCTCCAGAACATGAGGACCATGAGGTAAATCAAATTTGTCAGCCTACTTCAAACTTATCTCTAAATTATCGCCCCTTATCTCACCTACTCTTTGATGAAACCGCCTTTAACAATTTTATAGACCTCATCTATCCTTTATTAAAGCCGACTTAGTTTCAAATACATTGTTTAATTTTGTCACGGTGGTAGTTTTATGACCTATTATAGTCATGTTGAACAAATTTCTTCACACATGCACGTGTAAATTAATTGCATATAATACTGATATAAATCACATTGACAGATTTACAGACATGTACGAGCATTCACCGAAACATTATCATGATATTACTGTTAAATAATGGCTCTGACAAATATTGTCAAATTACAGCGTCTGAAAGTACATGTCTCGAAATGAGCATAAGAAATTCTACACTTCGTTACTGAAATGATTCGTTTGCCAACATAATGTTCTTTATATGAGGTCCATGATTTGAACTTGTGCATCAAAATTAAGCCTTTTCGAACATTCATGAGCCAATATGAATTAGTACCGACCACGACCACATCATAAGTTAAAATCAATTCATCTTAATTATTGTAATTTGTACATATTCGAGAAAATCGCTACATTTACCAGACTTTGTGAACACATTTGGTACTATGCTCACTAGCATTTTAAAGTCTAGCCATACACCCTATCTCTCGTCTTTCTCTGCGCAATATCTATAGCCTGAAGCACGTCAAGACATGGTGTAATTGGAAGAAAGCAGTGCATCAGATTTCTGTTATTACAGACAAGCTTGTCCCTAGAGGCTATTTGTGGAGGAAGAAAGTTTTGTTGACATTGTGGATTAAAAGGGGCCTGGGTATAATTTCAGGGAGAGATACACACACAACCATGGCAGATTTATTGACAATTAAACAGTCGTTAATAAATGAATTGTTTACATTTTTTATTATTTTACTGTAGGTTTAAAAACTCAACATTGAATAACATTGGATAATTTGACACTTATACCGAGAAACAGTGTTATATTGTGTGTTTTTATATAAATACTTGGGTCTATAAAATATAAATTGTCATTGAGCGAGAACTAATGTTTGTTATCGGATTGTAATCGATGAAGAACGAGAACCTAGTGGGCTAGAATATCAATTTTGGGGTGGAATATAAAAAACAGAATTGGAAATAACAATATTGAATACCTTACCATAATCACTGATGCAAAATGATCTTAAAACCTCTTCATCTGAACAGGGTCGACATTCTGAAAATAAACACAGAATACGTTAGAATCAACAAGAAACCGTTAGTTATAGGTTAGAACCGTGGTTCTCAAATGCGGGGTCGCAGAGACGAAATGGTGGGGTTGCGGGACCGACTTGGGGTCGCTGGGGTCGCGGGGTCAATTTCCTGATTTCCTGATTTTTTTTCAATCTATTATTCCGTAGCAAGACGCCCGATGGTGGAAATGGGGTCGCGGGAAAAAATCGGTGAGAACCACGGGGTTAGAAGTTCCAAAATCAGAGACCTATGGCTATATCAATGAACTTTCCTGATTTGCAAAACCATGGTGATTTTTTGTAAGATCGAAATATCTTAGAAGTTGTTATAGTAAGCTTATCCAAAAATTGGTGGATCAAAAAGTTGGCGCCAAAAAATCAATTTTCAAGTTGTTACGAATAGTCATTCAATATTAACCAAAAAGCATGGGTCACACTACAATACCATGCATCACAATCAAAAAGTTTTCAATTATCAAAATCCTCGATCACAAAAGACGCAACCAAGCCAGACTTGAATTGAATAAGGAAAGAGGTAAAATGGGAGGGGATCTCCTACGAGGGGTGGCCATTGTTTAACACCAGGTCCTGTAAGTTGACACAAGGGCGGTAACTCTGTCAAGGTTAAGGGGAGGTCAGTCAATGTCCATATCCAAGTGTCTGTGGTCAAGTAGAGGTATTATTTGACCGTTATTAATATGGACAATAGGATTACAGCCTGAATATTTAATTAGAAACTTGAACCCAGTATTCATGTATTAAGCCCTTCTAATACTTTTAAAACACAAGGAAATATTGTTGTCAATTTGGTACAGAAATTTAAAGTTTATATTATATCGATGCATTTTCTAGAGTTCTAGCCAAATTAATGACAACTTATTACATTAGTAATATCTCATCATTCAAGTAATATTACGTTATTGGCTAATTCGACTCTTTGAATGATGCCGACTCCATAGTAGGATCAGGTTATGCTGGTAAGCAACCCCATGCTTACTACAGCACCATCATTCACCAAAGGGAATTCATATACATGTAGTATCAACAAATCGAACCTCCAAATAATATTTTAGATGACCCAGTGACCTGTTCATCTGTAAAGAACCACTTGACCCATCGTCTGTGCATTGTTCACTCTGTGATTGAAAGGGATGTCCATTTATCTCTTCCTACCGTTTCGAGTCTAATTAGTGAGTTATGCATGACTGTCGTCTGATATTCCGATATTTATTATTGTAGGGTCCCTAATTAGTCAAGGCCTTATACTTTATTTGTTAGAGAGTAAAATGGGTCACTTAGCCTAATAATGATCACATTTAATGCTTCTTTATGTGAAATTTTTAGAGATAAAGAGAGTAGTAAACATAATGACTCAAAAGAAACATAAAGAATCGTTCAACCGTTTTAGTTTTCAAAATCATCCAACAGTACGTCATGCACCCATCCCTTTCAGTTACAAAGGTTTTTACGTAAACTAAAAAAGAATTGGTGTTCTTAATATAAAGGGCAATATGTTTTGGGTTTAAAATGTTAAATGGGTTAAGGGACACATTTATTTTTAAATTTTGGTTTTTAGTGTTTAATATTTTCAGCACCTAACTTTCTAAATTCGGCAAAGATCAATGCAAAGAGGTTTGGGCATAGGACCAGCTGGGAGAAGGATCATTCATGGAATCTAAGTTGTTATCCTTTTAAAATAAAGGTGTTTCTTTCTTACTTTAAATTCAGACTGCTCCTTTAACCTATTACACCTCGACATGTACATGTATATGAATTTCACAAAGTTCCGTGAGAACAAGGATATTTGAGAGAATTGTGATATCTACATTAAATGGTGTAATTTACAATAAACTGTATCAGGTATCAGGATTGTTGAGTTTAGTATCACTATCGATAGTTCAGACGTGACTTGTATCAAGATTAAGCTACTTTACAATATATAATAGACTAGAGGAAAAACTGTATACTATACTTAATTGCTACATGGGTAAAACAAATACTAATTAACATAAGAATTGACAGGTGCTCTTAGTCTCAAGTGATTTTCTCAGAGAAACATCTCAGACTGTGGTCAATTCAGCTTTATCAGTTTGTTTGTAAACACTTAATAAGAGGTAGTGTAAATAGGAAATAAAGTTCCTGAAGGAAATATTAGCAAGATTATTGATATAAAACCTACCTTCCATGGGATCTGGATTAAACTTGTCGTCTTGTATCAATTCTATATCATAATATATAGAAGTTCTGGATAACCCATTATCTTCAGTTGTAGATTCGATCTCCAGGTACAACATTACAGATGATCCTGATGACGTCACGCAATGTTCTTTACCTTGACCTTCAACACTAAACCATGGCAACAGATCTACTTTTGAATCAAATGACTTCTTTCTATAATTCACTGTTTCTGTAGTAATCTCTCTGGAAACCAATGTCACAATATTTTGGCTCTTTAGGGCAACACAAGCCTTGAATGGGCCCACAACTTCCGGTTTCAGTTCCAAACGGACTGCACTAACAGGATCTGGCCATGTGATTTTACCACTAAGACATTTCGGTTTAACATTTATATTTCCTTTACTAGTGCTGTCTCTGAAAAATAGAAAGTTTTTTCCTTTCAGATTTATAAATTTCTCAGGTTTGACAAATCCCGTCTGTCCGAAATCTGACATGTTGATGAACGTGCAATTAAAACGGAATCGACATGTCCCAAGAGATGAGCCTTGAGCGAGTTCTATTTCACGTGCTAATCACATACTAATCATTCCTAATTTACATGTATGACGACATTATTTAACATGACGTCGATATTACAACATTCCCTTTTCAACCAATTATCTTCATCAGCACGTGTAGAATTTGATACATAGAATGACGTAATAACAATATATACAGATCATGACGTAATAGATGACATACTATGATAATATCACGTGATTTGAATTGTGTCCTGACAGCACAGGGGTTAATCAGACGGTTAAATTACTAATTGGGGTGGAAGGGGTTAATTCAGTTGATGTTGACACGAATATCCGCTTAATCCTTCGTAATCATTGCATATCATCATCACTACCCGGTCGAAAGGGGGTTATAAAATGTCATGTTGGAAAGGAAGATGACACCATGTTAGTAATCAAACTGTCTGCTAAAAGGAATTGCTCTGAAAAGATGTGGACGATGTGTGTGTGATAGAGGAGTTATTCAAGTAGGCCTACGATTAATATTTTAAATTTTTCCTTAGGTTTTTTTTTTTCGTACAGCCAACATATTTTACATGTTGTTCACTGTTTACGTAATGAAGCAGTAATAATTGTTATTTTATTGGAGCAATCAAAAGTGACACCTGATAATTATATACTAATTACTTAGTTTTAGATCAAAATATATCCAGAAATCTAATAAAATCATCATGACAGTTTGAATTTCACAGCTTGATTTCATTGGTTAGATCGTCTACTATGACGTACAAATAACATTACGTCATAATGATACCCTACGTCATAAATTAACAGGATGTGCTAGCTACGTCATACTGAGATGTTTATTTTACATTCAACGATGTTATTTCAATATCACAAATCCAGTTTCATCAATTTGCGACTACACCGATCTAGGTATTTATATATCTACTAGTTTTGCACTATATTACTGCGAATCCACAACAATACACATGTAGATAATATAAATATACGAAAGTGGAATAATGATGTCATGTCACTCAGTCATGCTATGATTTAACTTGCAAAAACTTCATGTGTAGCCTAATTTGTGTCTAAAATTTATCAAAGTCATTCAACTACTCAAAATTTATAAGAAATTTAATGGTTAACTGAACTGAGTAGCCTCTTTCTATATGAAAATAATGAGGGCATTATGAAAGGCTTTCAACACGTGCAGAACATTTTACTAATAAGCTGTAGAAGCCCTGAATATAAACCCCTCTCAGTAGGGTATGGGGGTTAGTTTAGGGTCAGTCTGACACCCGGTCTCCTGATATAAAGACAACTTGTTTAGATTTAACTTTCATCTTGATTTAAGATTTTGTTTTTCTCTTAGAAATTATGAAATGAAAATAAACGGGCACCTGTAGACCAGATTAGAAGTGTATTTCTAGGGGAGATGAGACATACACAATATGTGTAATATTTAGAAAGCTGAATCATAAATCACGTTCTGAGTTATTGTTGAATGTTGAAATGATTATAATGGTATCATGATGGAATTCTCTACAGATCATTTCACGACAAATAAAATTCTAGGAATTATTTAATAACATTAGAGTGGGATTCAGATACTTTCAAATTTTGAATTCGGTGTAGAGATATTCAAGGCTTAACACAGCTATAATGTGATCTTAAAATGTGACACAGACTATGACATTATTGGGTATTCTATTGCCTCTCTCGTCATTATTGATATCATAAAACATAATTCGAAGAGTTGATATTGGATAATACAGGATTCGCTGTTGTCCCCCTTTCAGTTCCACGACTATGTGTATGACTGGAATTTTAATCATACTTTTTAAACTTGTTTTCTTGAAATCATCTGCCTGTGTGCTAAGTAACATATAATTATTATTACTATATCGTATCTTACAGGCATGAAAGAAATCAAATTCTTACCTGATAGTACAATCACATTGGTTACAGATCTGATCGGCTGTTATAATACACGTACATGTACACAATATAATCAGTACAACCAACAAACATGTATCCGGAAGAAAATCCATTTGTATTCTAAAGCTCCAACCTAGTGACTATCTGATATTGGTCAACCTGTAAATAAATATATAACTTTTATATGTATTCTAGTTTCAATGTTTACGTATTTTTCACAAGTTTACAGAATTCACCAATAATGTGTGGACACCTGTTAACTCAAACAGTTAATGATTGTTTGTAGCAATTCAATTAAATTATGTCCATCTTCGGAAATAATTCTTTTAACTGTGAGTTAGTTATACCTATCGAAATTTGTATCATACTGCAATTATTCGCTAGTTGTTATTTGTATCTTGTGTATAACAACTATCACCTACAATGGACTTGGTATGGAAATCTAAATTAAGATTTCGCAGGTATACTCTTTTCTATGACCATCTATTATGAATGTCAATCATTTGGGTTTAATATTGGCAGATTTTGACATTGACTTGAAATAGTTAGTTATACAGTTTGAAAAACCTTAGATATACACTTGACGATTTTGGTATGCCGAGGCACCACTAATTATTGCCCCAGTTATTGCAATTAAACTGTCTTTGGATCAGCAGACGAAATGTTTTGTTTGAGAAAATAGTCTGAATTTGATTCGTTCTATGACATAAAAGAGACGAATTGTCTTCATAAAAATACTAACTTTATTTTGACATGCATGTCTTTCTTACTTAGCAGTCCCAGACATTATATCAAGAGACGGTGAAATCAGTCAATTGCAAGGGGAGTATTCACAGCTATGACCTGAGCTATAATAGTGTCACAGGTAAATTTTATTATGTCAGTTATAGACAGGCATTATACAATAGTGTTACACCTGTATCATTTTAACTGTTAGTTACACCTGTATTGGATAACGGTAACGGTGATATATCCTGTTAAAATGACAAATGCTCGATATTCCTTTTATAGAGTAATCATGCAATGGTAGCCGAAACGGTTATATGATGGTGAACAAAACAAAATAGGGCGACAAAACGTCACTGGTATACAGAAAAACTTCTCTTACCTGTCATTAATGTATACAGGTACAATCCACTTGGTGAACTGGGGACTATGTCGACTCCTTTTCCTTTAGTACAGTATATTAGATATCTGACAGGTAAAATAACGTATGAACAGTTCCCAACTAAACTGTGCTTTATATATCCATAATGTTATCATAAGATATTAAATCCCTTTGTCAAGTTGTAAGTTTGTATACTCAATGTAAATATCCAAGCTAAGAGCATTGTCGGATGATGAGTGAATAAAAGTGGGCCATATCATTGATAATGCCCGGTTACCTCGACATTTTGATTGGTCCAACGGTAAACCATCCACGCGTGTAAGGACACCAACAAGTGCGCGGGGCACAGGACGGCCTCAATTCAGCCTCGAATTTCATATCTTGTCGTGTGCGAACTTTCAACCTTTTCTACTATATTTCAGTGTAGAATTTCGAATTGTAAGTGTAATATGATTATAAATAATAGATTCTCTTTCCATAAATATAAACAACAACTGAATAATACAGAGTATGTTATATTTGTCAAAGGAACGTAAATAAGAGTCCTATATAATCATAGATAATAATGCTTCAAAGGTGAGAAATATGCAAGGGGATGAAAGTCGAATCCACTTGAATGTTGTGTTTTAATTGCTATACATGTACTGGAATCATAGAACCCTAGGGAAACCTACAACCACTTTGAAAATATAACCATCATTGCGTTAACATTTTTCTTTTTTTTTAAGCCTCGGAATGCTTGAGGTGTTTTGAAATTTGGTGATCTTGAAGAATCCAATTAGAAAACCACGAAATCGTCCTGGGAAAGGCACAAGAAGTAAAAACATTACTAAAAGGAAGGGAAAATGGAAACTTAATGCGAGAAAAACATACAACCCATCTGAAAACAGTAACAATAGAAAATCACTGACGAGTTGCAACTTTTTATTTGCTATTCTTCTCCACTATTGTATTTTTCTGTTAAGAAGAGAATAGGGAACTAATCTTTTGTGACCCTCCAGCAGAGGTCTGGTGAACCGTGACTCCCTTAAATCAAAAAAAGGCAAATCCCTTTTTACAGTTGCGCACTTAGGTTTTAACATACGATTAAGATAAGCCGTGTTAATTAACACCTTCTTAACTTAATCTTTAGCGCCAATGATCAAAAAGCTGTTCTTTTTACCACCTTTCTGACCTGCTGTGAAGAGATCTACTTCCTACTGGGTCAAAACTATTCTTTTCCGCTCTTCTCTTCATTCACAAATTAAGTCGAATTTCTTATAGATTATGGTGCAATAGGGTGACAATAGCAAGAAAGTCCACCGTTTGAATGCAGGAAATCTGTAGTTCCAAATTTTGGTTAGATTTTCTTCGTCACTAGTTTTTCTTTTTGTGCGAACAAGTATTTTCATGTATCTGAAAAGAATTACGACCATCAGACTTCATTGATAATACATGAAATTTTCATTTCTTTGAAACTGTAACGAAATTACAAGGGGAAAATTCAACATTTTCGGGGATTGATCTTGGACTTGAAATTACGTAGAACGACTTCAGACTACAATTGCAGGAAAAATCCATGCAAATATACCTCAAACTAGAAATTTCTCTTTGTATTTTTATAAATGTCTTATAACATAATATAATATTGTATAATATAATTTAAATATGATATATAATGCATAGTCCTCCTAAGATACGAGTCGAATTCTACATTTCCCGATTCCGAAACTTCGATGTGATATATATTTTTTAGTTATTATCTGTATAAAAAAGAACATCTCTTTCTTCTACAACTCATTTTAATAAAAAAAATTTTACATGATCAAATTGACAATGTTTTGCAGAGTTATTAAAAGTTCAAACGTAGCCGATAACAATGTGAAACATGTAAAATCTGAGTGTTATTACAACACCCAATTTTCCCAACTAAAACTGTTTTTATAGTTATATCAATATTTTACGAGTGGTGTGTTAAAACTTATTGTTTTTCTTTCATATTCTGTAATTGTTGATATGCTAAATTTTGAAAAAGGAACTTTTAACCACTGAGATTAAAATGTTAAAGGATTGCTCAACTAAGCTCTGAGAAAGACAAATAGTACCTTTATGTCTGCAACTAATAACGTATAATCCAACGAACAGTTGTCCATTTTCCAACCCGCCTAGATTCATCACACGTCGTCCATTAATGCCTACATCCACTCATGCCTACAGTTACTAATGTCTACAATAAATTTAAACAGTGTGGAATAATACCCACATAGTGAAAACAACATACTCGTGCTAGGAATTAACTCTACCAATATTAGATTTCATTCCTTAACTTAAATATTTCTGTCCATGTAAAATTAAATTTTAAATCTTAATGATAGGCCTATACATGTCTTCCAATCGTTCAGACCAGATTTTTCAAGGAAATTTTCAATAACATATCTGCAAACGTAAGGCCTAAACCCGCCGAAACTCTATCCCTCGTGAAAATTTACGCTAAAAGAAGTATTGTTTATTTTGAGGATTTTATACCACGAAATGAAACATTTTAATTTGATGACATCAATATTATTGAATCACAATTTTTTAATTGTTTTTGGTGATGAATATGGATAATTGTTATTTGCATCATGCTTTGAATCAGAAGAAAATATCATACAGCAAGAAAAGATATTGTTTAAGGTAACCCCTAATCAGAAGCAAACGGTCTCCTTGAAATTATGGTTAGCAGAAACTACCTATTGAATCAGACGAGTATCCACTAACACCGATTAGGACTAAAACCATACAAATCGAACTACATTTTATGTTGAACAAAACCTCTGTCATTCCATGAAAGGTAATCAACAGCAAACATGTACATAATTTTCCTGAACAGATAATTTAACCGTGGACTGAGATTGTTTGTGAAAAAACGGAGTTGTTTCCCTTTAGTCAGTAATGATACGATGATGAGGATTCAATTTAGAAATAATTTAAAGGAATCGTCTTCTGTACTTATTTATTTTTTCGTTTTAGCATGCCTTTTTTGGTCTATTTATGGATCTGAAGCATGAAATGAGGCGGAAGAATAAATGTTGTTTCATGTACTTTACGGTTTATATATCTGGCAGTGGTCACTTTCGACTTGCTTCACCCAATATTTCATTGTCATCATCAAAGGGTCTCCGCGAAAGTTACGTTAGCGCTCTGCAACATTATCACGCTAATGAATGGCGGTCATAATTATATGACCCAACTAGTCTGTTGAAATAGGGTCATCATATTATACTGAATTTTTTAGATGACATTTAGTATTGGTCAGACTTTTATGTGACAAATTGGAAAATGAGATTTAAATTTTGTGTTAACATGTAGCTTCCAGAAATAATAGGCCTATTGTGCAGCTTATCTCGGGTTCTCCCTGATCACATTCCAAAGTGTCTTTCGAATCAGCCTTTTGTGTAAAATGACGATTTCTCTTTCGCATTTTGTTGTTATATCCTACTGAGAATGTTAATAAATGGATTGGAGATAAGTAGTAATTTTGAAGCTGTTGATGCTGCTCAGACTCAGACAATTGCCGTAAAGAAGTAGGCCTTCTATCCAATATAATAGCACTCTTATAACACACTATAACCAAATACTCCAGGTAAAGTTAATATTCCTCGATCGTGTTAAGTGTCGCTATATCATGATGGACAAGGATTGAAATTAAACAAAGTGATTGTATTGGGCAAAAAAAAAGTTAAATCTGTCCACCCACCCTTCTCTATAGTTTTAATAGCATTGCGTGACTAAAACGATAAAATTAACTTTGGCACCTGTGACACCTACACTTTCATCGCAATAGGTCATATTCGCTATATAATAGACAGTTTCCTGTCCATCAAGCCAACAGCATCTAATCTTTACAAGTCATGCTATGTCTAAAATACTTTCCCAATGATATAGCATGTCATTGACCTTTGATGTCGGCAATTCAATTTGGCAATAAAAATAAAAATGTAGGCCTATCGTTCAAACTATTTTTTATAAGTTTAATAGGATTCTGTACGTATTTCTGTTTTCAAAACGGAAAATTATGAACGAATTGAACCACAAAGTGGTCCCTACGGCCGCTGAAACGTAGTTAGCAACAAAGGGGAATATCATTACATGTAATTTGTTTTTCTGATTTCACTTTATTTTCTGATATCAGAAAAATAGTCCGCTCTACCCAAAACCAAGATCAGCTGATATACCCTACAAGTATGCTTTTTTTTTATGTAGACTTGATCATTCTGCGATGAGAAACAAGTAATATCCAGAGTGGCAAAATGAGAGTTGAAGAGATGATGTCATTGATATTGATGGCCGTCAGATATATGGCTGTGGGACTTTTTCTGTGACTGGATTTTGCCATTCGAACAAACCATATTGATACTAGTTGAACGAGACTAATGTCTAAAATGATACAAAGTAATTTGCATTGAAAAATGAAAAGTATTTTCATTATGATTATCTATTATCTACATTACATTGTACATTACAGTCAAATTGAACGTGTGTGAGTAAAGTACGGTGGTCCGTATACGACATCATTATTTTTTTTTTAATTTTGAATTAAAAATCTAGAATATAATTATGAAACTTTAATTTAATTTTAAAATTTGCATTTCCACCTCGGGTGAAAATTAATTTTCACCCAGGTGATAATTCAATAATTTATAATTAAAAACTTGAATTTCCACCGAGGTGAAAATTAATTTTCACCCAGGTGATAATTCGATAATTTATAATTAAAAACTTGAATTTCCACCGAGGTGAAAATTAATTTCCACCCAGGTGATAATTCGATAATTTATAATTAAAAACTTGAATTTCCACCGAGGTGAAAATTAATTTCCACCTAGGTGATAATTCGATAATTTATAATTAAAAACTTGAATTTCCACCCAGGTGAAAATTAATTTTCACCCAGGTGATAATTCGATAATTTATAATTAAAAAAAAAATACATGGTTTAGGATTCTGCTAATCACGTGGATAGCGCCAGTCACGTGTATTATTTTTTATACGCCCACATGAATATGTGGTCGTATATTATCCGTCGGTCCGTCCGTCAACATTTCTTGTGAGCACAACAGACACTACAGTTTTCATCTGATTTTAATGAAACTTGGTATGAACCTTTTGATTGATTAGGTCTCGGTCAAGTTCGAATTTGACGTATTTTCGATGAACGGTTTTTGAGTTATTGCCCTTGACTTTGAAAAAATACGTCAAATTTTGTTCGTGAGCACTCTAGAGACTACAGTTTTCATCTGATTTTGCTGAAACTTCCTATGATCCTTTGGATTGATAAGATCTCGGTCAAGTTCGAATTTGACGTATTTTCGATGAACAGGTTTTGAGTTATTGCCCTTGACCATGAAAAAATGCGTCAAATTTTGTACGTGAGCACTCTAGAGACTACAGTTTTCATCTGATTTTTATGAAACTTGCTATGATCCTTTGGATTGATAAGATCTCAATCAAGTTCGAATTTGACTTATTTTCGATGAACAGTTTTTGAGTTATTGCCCTTGACTTTGAAAAAATGCGTCAAATTTTGTTCATGAGCACTCTAGAGAATACAGTTTTCATTTGATTTTGATGAAACTTGCTATGATCCTTTGGATTGATAAGATCTCGGTCAAGTTCAAATTTGACGTATTTTCGATGAACGGTTTTTGAGTTATTGCCCTTGACTTTGAAAAAATGCGTCAAATTTTGTTCGTGAGCACTCTAGAGACTACAGTTTTCATCTTATTTTGATGAAACTTGCTATGATCCTTTGGATTGATAAGATCGCGGTCAAGTTCGAATTTGACGTATTTTCAATGAACGGTTTTTGAGTTATTGCCCTTGACCATGAAAAAATGCGTCAAATTTTGTACGTGAGCACTCTAGAGACTACAGTTTTCATCTGATTTTTATGAAACTTGCTATGATCCTTTGGATTGATAAGATCTCAATCAAGTTCGAATTTGACTTATTTTCGATGAACAGTTTTTGAGTTATTGCCCTTGACTTTGAAAAAATGCGTCAAATTTTGTTCATGAGCACTCTAGAGAATACAGTTTTCATTTGATTTTGATGAAACTTGCTATGATCCTTTGGATTGATAAGATCTCGGTCAAGTTCAAATTTGACGTATTTTCGATGAACGGTTTTTGAGTTATTGCCCTTGACTTTGAAAAAATACGTCAAATTTTGTTCGTGAGCACTCTAGAGACTAGTTTTTATCTGATTTTGATGAAACTTGCTATGATCCTTTGGATTGATCTCCAGTCAAGTTTAAATTCTGATGATTCTCAGTCAAGTTCTAACATGAGGCATTTCTGATGAACTAAAATATGATCATTTCCGACATCTGCCAGTGGGCGTATGTTACCTTGTTTGGCAAGCCCTGGTCTCGTGTAAACATATAAGAAATTTAAAAAAAAATTATAAATTATCGAATTATCACCTGGGTGAAAATTAATTTTCACCTCGGTGGAAATTAAAGTTTTTAATTATAAATTATCGAATTATCACCTGGGTGGAAATTAATTTTCACCTCGGTGGAAATTCAAGTTTTTAATTATAAATTATCGAATTATCACCTGGGTGGAAATCAATTTTCACCTCGGTGGAAATTCAAGTTTTTAATTATAAATTATTGAATTATCACCTGGGTGAAAATCAATTTTCACCTCGGTGGAAATTCAAGTTTTTAATTATAAATTATTGAATTATCACCTGGGTGAAAATTAATTTTCACCCGAGGTGGAAATGCAAATTTTAAAATTAAATTAAAGTTTCATAATTATATTCTAGATTTTTAATTCAAAATTAAAAAAAATAATGATGTCGTATACGGACCACCGTAGTAAAGCGTTGTTCGTGCATAATTTTTTTTTGAAGTCGGTCTATTATCGAATGGATCGACTGTGATAAATTTCAATATTTAATATTGCTATTAAGTAGCTGTTTTGATGACTAATGGACTTGTATATTTTGATCTGTATGTTAGAAGAATTTTTAATCACGTATTAAATATGCGATTGGACTCAAAACAAACGTCATATTATATTCTGTGTTTTTAAACTTGATCAAAGAACTGGGAATCGTCACGAATAAAGGGCAAATAGAAAGCCAAAATTCATACATCACTTTAGTGTCTCAAAAAAAAAAAAAAAAAAAAAAAGAATAAAGTTATTCATCCGGATTTCATGATAGAAACTTTCAGAAGGTTACTCTCATATTTACAAGAATTTACTCCTTTAACGTAATATGTAATATGATTTCCAACAAGAACGTCTTTTTATCGACAAATGTGTCGAGTTCTCGAAGAAATATTCCAAATAGACTCTAGTTCTATATTCATTTCCAAAGCAATGGATATTTATTAAATGAAAAGCTAGACATGTCTTAATAGAATAAAATTATTAGAAAAAGATTGAATTTTAACCGATTTCGTCTTTTATTACTTAGTCGTATTCCCACCCCGAGTCCAACCTTTTATCGCTTTTCATTAACAGTCTTTCATATCTTCCAATTTCATTGATATAAAATGGCGTCAGCGAGATTCGACTGTTTTATCATTTCCAATGATAAATGGAGAAATTATTTGTTCCAAATCTCTGAATTATTGACAGTCTTTTAAAAGATTAGTTATGGCTTTCCTAAACGAGATATTGACCTGTTTTTTAAATGAAAAATAACGGTTTATGATTGGTTGATGTCAATCCTTACACGGTTTGATTGGTTAATATTTGAGAAATTTTTTTTTGAATGGCTTGAACAATATTCAGAATTGTATTTGTGAAGAGATAAAATGAAAGAAATGTATATGTTATTCCCAGACGAGTATTTCGCTATTTGTTTTTCAACTCTGTTATATTTGTTCGGTCTGATGGAAAGTTTTCTGTAGGTTTTAAAAAAAGTTTGTGAAGAAATTTGTCATGGGGAATGATATTATATTTGCCATATATCTTATTTAGCCTATTATCTACCCATAATACTTCTTTGCTTATACTACAATCTGTATATTTTCCACCTAGCAATTTGTAAATTGTAAATTTGAAAACTAGTATACCATTTCCATTTACCAGTGTACCACTTTAATTAACTGGTATACCACATCTATTAACTATTATACCACATCTATTAACTGGTGTACCACATCTATTTACTAGTATACCACATCTATTAACTATTGTTCCACATCTATTGACTGTTATACCCCATCTATTAACTGGTGTACCACATCTATTTACTAGTGTACCACATCTATTTACTAGTATACCACATCTATTAACTATTGTTCCACATCTATTGACTGTTATACCCCATCTATTAACTGGTATACCACATCTATTGACTGTTATACCCCATCTATTAACTGGTATACCACATCTATTGACTGTTATACCCCATCTATTAACTGGTATACCAAATCTATTAACTATTATACCATACCTATTAACTGGTACATCTATTAACTGGTATACCACATCTGACTGATGTAAAACATCTATTAAATATTGTACCACATCTATTAACAGTTTTATCAATTAAATACTAAATGCTGTGGGTTTGTCACCGTTTTAAACACTGTCCTTTGCATATAGAAATGCAAAGCAGTATGAAATATAAAGTTTATAAGTGCACTGGGCTATAATTGACCAAGTTTTCAAAAGTTTTCAAACATAGTCATATTATGTTTGAGGATATTTGTTTCATCTCAGACCCTTTATTAACCATAAAGGACTGTATATTGTCGATCCCCTTGAATTATAAGTAATTAATCTGTTTTATTTCGGATACGGTGAGTTTCTCCAAAAAAAAACAAAACAAAAAAACAACAGAATATGACATATTCACTAGAAAAGTAAGAAAAAGTTATTAAAATGCCAATCAATGATTCTTTCAGTAACTAAAAATTATTCATCTATTATTAAAATGTATTGTGTGTATTTTTTGTAAAAGAACCAGTTAAACGAAACACGTTTTTGATGTCAAAAAGTCGTTAGGAAGTAAAGTAAATTCGTTTCCTCGAGAAGGAAAATGAAATGAGGATAGAACCTTTTGTTCTGATCCTCAAAAGATAATGAGATGAAAGGATTTCAAAACCGAGCTGTCTTCTTGAAATCAGAAATATCATTTTCAAAAAAAAAAAGTCTTTAAATCTATATAGATGCTTTGAAGAAATATTGACACAGAACCTTAAAAGTGCTAAATTATATCATATTTGCAGCGAGGCATAAAACACCTTTTCTTCCATTTATTATTCTAGTTGATGCTATTTTAGTGTGAATTATATATTGTGATTAACCAAACGGCAAACTAATGATGCAGAAGTCAATCCGAAAGGGCGGGAAATTTTCCAGTCCGTCTGCTAAATTACCATGGGCTAAATACTGCCATATTTATTCCATCATTTATTCAATGTAAATCACTTAATCTGTCCTCAAGCATACGACAGTTTCTTCCACAATCGCTTGTCAGACGTCATTCAGTGATAAATAAACTTTAACTTGTTCATCGAATTTCTCAGTAAACTAGCAATCTGTGTCAAAAGTACCTTGATCAATGTGTAGATTGTATGTACGATACAACAGCACAGTAATAATGCATGTATTGTAATATAAAAGTTATCATAAATCCAAAAGTTCGTAACTTAAAGACAGAACTAATTTATCCAATGTGCCAGCAGTTGGGTATGGAAGCCGGATACGGCCATCTCGTGTTCTCGCTTTCTCGCATATGAAAATCAGGAGGCGAGAACGCGAGAACACGAGAAAGCGAGAAAGCGAGAACGCGAGAAAGCGAGGGGCGAGAACGCGAGAACACGACAACACGATAAAACAGGGCGAGAACGCGAGAAAAAGAGGGCGAGAAAGCGAGAAAAAATTTCCTCGTGTTCTCGCGTTCTCGCCCTTGTAAATTTTGATAACAGAGTGCTTTTCCTCGCGTTCTCGCGTTCTCGACCTTCGTTTTTCTCGCTTTCTCGCGTTCTCGCTTTCTCGCTTTCTCGCGTTCTCGCTTTCTCGCGTTCTCGTGTTCTCGCGTTCTCGCTTTCTCGCGTTCTCGCCTTCTCGCGTTCTCGCCTTCTCGCCTTCCGGTTTATTATGTACGCAACCGCAACCGCATGCGCAATGACATAGGCTATTGATAGCAAACGTCACTTAAACAGCCTAATAGGCCAATAATAGTGGTCAAAAATATTGGCTTATGGCTGCTATAAATGTAAGAAATGCTATTCACTATGTACAGAAAACGAAAAATTTCCAAATTTCGTACTTGAGTTTTTGTATAATTGCGCTGGGAAACTCTAAAGTCCTTTATCAAACAAGAATGGGTTTTGTTGCCAGTTTTTTGGAAAATATATTTCACGGATCGATTACAGTGCAATAATTCCTATTGGAAAGCCATTCTCTATCCAAATCTAGAACTAAAATTAGTTTTTCTCTCTTGATTACCACATTATGAGACTGAGTGGCTCAATTTCTTTTTCAAATTATATCATATTATAGCCGAATAATCTCCATATCAAATCTTTTCTTCAGTCGCATAACGAAATAAAACTAGTTTTATTCTCCTATAGACTTTCAAATTTTCCAATTACGGAAAATACAACAGCATTTTACTTTATGGAACTAAAACCCCCATCACACCGGACCGCGACCATCTACGTTCTTACGGCGACCAGAAAATGGACAAATTCGCGGCAAACGCGACGAAAACTCGAGAAAAAGACTCCGAAAAAAAGCAAAATCTATAACAGCCGCGCTTTTACCACGACCTATGCGATCATACTGCGTTCTCACGACGCGCCCGCCACGACTTTTACCCGCTTATGGCGTTTCTGTTTAGATCTAACGGCGTTCACCAGAGTTCCCGCGACGCTCTCACTACGCTTATGAGGTTCTTACTAGGCGTCTTCCACGTGTCTAACTACTACTCGAGAACCCCATGGCGTTTCTATCATGTAGTAGAGTCGTATCAGAAACCCGAGGGTCGTGGTGAGGACGCCTTGAAGTCGCCGTTTCAAGTGTAACCGTTTTCGCAGCGTCTTTACCACGCGTGTACTGCGCTTATACTACGTTCATGGAGATGTTATGGCGTTTGTATTACGACCTTTGTGATCCCACCGAGTTCTCAACGCGTTCCAAGACGGATCGCCGGACCTTGGCGTTTGTTTTGAACATGACCAAAACAAACGCCGTGACTCTGCGATCATTGGCGACCATGGCGACCACAGCACGATGTCTGGCGACGTTACCACGCTAATACCACGCTTATGGCGACGTTACCACGCTCTGGGACCATTTTCCGTCGCCGCAGCAGCGCAGTAAGGACGCCTCTCCGGTGTGATGGGGGTATAATGGCACATCTTCATCAATTGAGATATTTAACAAACTTCATAAATATTTGGATCTAACAAAGCGATTATAGGCAAACTTTCTCTATCTTTAACAGATCAATGTGTGTATAGCTATCTGTAATTAGTAGTAAAATATAGTTATAATTATTGTACATTTTCTATGTAAAGGAGAGGGGTTCCATATAGGCGCAAGCCTGTTCCCCAATCCAATTCATACATTATTTGTGAATAAAATATGATTTTATAAAAAAAAAAAATACAACAGCATGAGAGCGAGTAGAAGATCTTGAAGAGCAATCGAAAGAAGAATACCAATGAACCACAAAGTTGGTAGTCTTATAATGTTTCGAAAAGAGTAAGCATGATCCACTTCGTCCACCACACCCCTTAATCTAATTATCAACTAAAGGAAAATAGAAAATCTGAAGAAGTAATATATTTACCATATTTTTCTAGACATTTTATTACCTAGGCTATATATTTTGTTTTGCAACTCGAATTTGTTTTTCTGGACAAAGGAAATCCAATCGATAGATTTGTAATTTTTGAAAATTTGACGAACGATCCCTTCAAGTCTGGTATTTAATTTGGAATATGGTATTGTAATTATTGTAATATAAAGAAGAAAAATCAAAAGTTTTGACAGATTTAACTATTGATATCTAGAAAGATTTTAAATAACTGTTAGTTAAAATTTAAGAAACAAAACGGAATATTAAATATTGGCTGATGAAGCATTTGGCCCCATTATTATATACATGTAATGAAAATTGGCAGATGTTGTTGATATTGATGAGAAATCTTAGGGGTGTTTTTTGGATAATTTTCGTTAATGCATTCATGAATATTGCCCTTGGGCGCATAACCTTTCAGGCGTTTGTTTGTTCATTATTTTCCAAATGGTATAGCCAGAGTAAGAAGATAGAACTGAGCTTTATTATCGATTGCTATGGGTTATTCCTTATATTCAAGGAAATTTTTGTAAAAAAAAATGGCCAGTAGGCCTACTCTCATCCTGGACTATATTCAATTAAGTAGGCCTCAATGAAAATAGAAGGTCTTTGAGAGATGAAAACAAATTTTTAGGCTTATAGATTTAGATTTATTTTGAGATTTGTATAAAGAAAACTTTTGATCAAAATTGTCAGAAAAGTAAATAAATAATTAAATAAATAAAAATTTGACGGAAAAAATAAATCTGAAATTGAGTTTTTTTCTCTCGACATTCGGATATACAAAATTGCTAATTTGCTATGAGAGTTATTATGCTTTATTCAATTCATGAAATTAAAGTTCCTTGTCCCAGAAGGTTACCAAATTAATTTAAAGGATACGCATTTGCTCATTTTGTGCCATCATAAATTTTTAGGAAAAATGAGCAATAGCCTAATACGCATGCTTATTAAATGATTGTCGTAAAACCGGAAGGCGAGAAAGCGAGAAGACGAGAACGCGAGAAAGCGAGAACGCGAGAAAGCGAGAACACGAGAAAGCGAGAACACGAGAACACGAAAAGGCGAGAACGCGAGAACGCGAGAAAGCGAGAAGGCGAGAAAGCGAGAAAAACGAAGGTCGAGAACGCGAGAACGCGAGGAAAAGCACCCTGTTATCAAAATTTACAAAGGCGAGAACGCGAGAACACGAGGAAAATTTTCCTCGCTTTCTCGCCCTCATTTTCTCGCATTCTCGTGCTGTTTTCCTCGTGTTGTCGCCTTCTCGCGTTCTCGTCCCTCGCTTTCTCGCGTTCTCGCGTTCTCGCCTTCTCGCGTTCTCGCTTTCTCGCCTTCTCGCGTTCTCGCTTTCTCGCCCTCTAAACTAAGGCGAGAACACGAGATTTCGAATGGCCGCATCCGGCTTCCATAGTTGGGTTATTATACTAGTAACCTTCAGAAGTATGAGTATTAAGGCTAGCGCACACGAGAGCTCCCAGCTGAGCAAAATTTCATTCGTGGCTGTCAGCTCAGCTCGTAGCTCTCGTGTGCGCGGTGTTTACGTAAGGTTTTTTTTATTCGAGGCGTTAAGGAAATTATCTGTCGTGTTTGATAATTTTTTCCTCGAATGAAAAATACCTTACCGTGTGCGCAGCCCAAAGCTCTTAGCTTTGAACTTTCTTATTCTAAAATCATTCGAAGGGCTGTTGACGTCTGATATTTTGTCATGCTATAATGTCACGTGATCTGGTTATTTTTTAAACGTTTATGACTTTACACCATGTCTCTGAAAGCTCTAAGCTTAGCGTGTGCGCGGAAACCGACGAAAGCTGCGAGCTGAGCTGGGAGACACGAATGAAATTTTGCTCAGCTGGGAGCTCTCGTGTGCGCTAGCCTTTAACATGGCCGTGGTAGCCCTTGAAAATATGAGATTCATCGAATAAAAATTGTGCAAGTACTGCCCAGATCAAAATAGCATGTAAAAGTTTAATATCAGAGAAAATTATCTATTTCAACCTGTGTTCATTGTGCCTTCACCAAATCAACCATTTTCAATCCCGATAAGCTGTCACGGATCTCATTTAAAGGTACCATCTCTCAAGAAGCGACCATCTTGCCTTTGTCGACAAGGACATGTTGAAGTAAATCTGTGAGAATTTTTAAAGAGATCGGTTCACCAACAGCTGAGATACTCAACATCAACCGGGGGGAGTTTTTTTGGGGGGTCACCCGATATTAGTACATGTATCAGTAAGATAAGATTCCTGATAGCAGTATCTGATAAACTATTTCTTATTGTATGGTGCTAATTGGTTATGTTAAGCAAGCATCATATTATTCTGAAGCATGAACGATACTTAAGACTTTAATTACAAAGCGTGAAAAATGTTTTCACGGTTGATAAATGAACCAATATTAAAATGCCCTAAAATTGTTTATCGTTGTTCAAGGTAACATGTAACTGTAGGATGAATGTTCAGTTTACAAGATAGAATTTATTCTGCCATCTATCTGATGAACTTAATGTTGATTTGAAAGCGAATATTCAAAACACTTTCCTTGAAAGTGAATATTCAAGACCCGCTCAATAGATTTCTTTTCTTTCCATTGCTATATTCCGTATTGAGGAAGATAAAATTTATTCAAAGAATGATGACGTCACAATGGACGACGTTTAGGCAGAGCCTATATAGGCTCTGGTTTAGGCTACTAACTTTCCAATTTTTGGTTATCTTAACAAGATTATCAATTAAAAATTGTCATAATTCGTCTTTTCTCTACCTCTACTTGATAAAATGATATTAGAATAGCATTCTCAAAAAAGCATTGGTCCTGAAGTAAGAAACAAATTGATATGATAAGAGTAAAAAATAGTTAAAAAGATAATCTTGATTTTTGGTGTTTTTGGTTCTGGAGTATCTAATCTTTAAAGCAAAACTAAATGAGAAAAATTTGAATAACTAAATGTCTTGGTGCTCATTTTCCTGTTGCTGTGAAGATGGTACTGTAATTCTTCAGTGTTATGTCATCACAAATTTTACGATCCTGGTAGAAGTTGGTTTTTATCTTTTCAGTGGCCTTTGAAATATTGTGATTTATGAATTACCTTGGCAGTGTGAAGTTATTACCGTTGCAGTTATTGTCACTGTTTTTTATCATTATGTAGGTATATGTCAGTTACCCTTGTAATTGCAAAATCACGATTTATTTTAATTACCTAAGAAGTAGCGTCAATATATTATTTCCATTTCTATGTAGGAATTAGTTTATTTCAGTTGTCTTGATGGTGGGATGATGTTACTGCCATATTGTATGTAAGGTCGTGGCACAATTCAAACAAACACGAAGTAATTTTCTGGTAATTAAACTTTGATAAAAACAAAGTATGCTGTTAGTTAGTTGTAAAATAATCCAGTCAAAATAAACTGTTATCAGACTACAAGTTATAATTCTGCTACGGAGTGTTACCGTGGTTTTTTAAAGGGGAATGTTCACGATTTTCGAGGATCGATTTGGTCCTTGAATTTTGGTAAATAGCCTTCAGATTTACTGGAACGGGCCAAAAATAGTACAATCCTCTCAATTATACACGTACCATTTATCTTTCATTTTCTGTATATGCGTTTTCTATATAAGTCGTAGTTTTACTTTCAAACGCTGATAATTATGGATACACAGGGATTTGTAGGCATAACTTTGAAGGGAAAGTTTGGTACATTATTAGATTAGCTAAACAATTTCAGGTTCTGGGACTATAAGGTTTTTGGTCGAATAGTTAGTGAACTTATCCTTTAACAGGGATAGACAGGATGTAAGCAGTCGAGTATTTCACAGATCTCATATCTTCTAGCCATTCAATAGGACAAAACTACCTGAATTTATTTTAGAAGGGTAGAAACAGTAACCGAATCTCTACACGAACATTCCAATTCACTCGGAGCCTACTTTGAATTCACAACAAAACTTGAAACACTCAACATAATTCATAGAATTTCATCACAGCTCGACCGACAAAATAAAACTTAAGCATGGTAAACTTTAAACACAGGATCAGTTTTAATGCCCACATCGACTTAAAAGAATTCATTCATTAAAAAAGATGGCGCTGGAACAGGTGGTTGGATCTAGATCCCATATTCGCAGTAATATTTAATGTTGTTGCATCATTTTACAGTAAACCGAGGTGCATTTAATTTCGTTACGATTCTAGTTGGCCTGTTGTAGAATTTTATATAAGAAGTTGTAAAGATGATACTTTCAGCACGTGCTACTTTCAATTAGCCCACCACCGAAACTTTATTTCTTACACATCGTACAAAAATAGGAATTTATTATTTTAACCTCGAATATTCTAACAGAAAAACAGGTTAACTTTTTTTGTTTATGAAATATATTTATTCAAATTAAAAGATAAAAGTGAATTTAAACTATGACTATAAAAACTCTTGCAAATCTTTTAAATCGGATTTTTTTTTGTGTGTGAAATATATATCGTTTCATACTTCTCCAAGATATCTGAACCCAAGTTATAAGTCATCATCGGGTATCTGATTAGTTAAAGGGATATGTTCACCATTCGTTCGACCAATAATATTTTAGTCTTAGAACCTGGAATTTGTAAGGTAATCTAATCCGTACAGAAAATGAAAGTTTAGGTAGGGGTATTATTTAAAGGATTTTGCGGTTTTATTTGCAGTTCTATTACATTTGGAGGCTAGTTTACATAATAATATAGTGCAGTGCTGATACTGGAGTTGAGGTATGGCTATATATAGCCACTTCAGATGATCCCACATAAATTATGTGATACCATCGTACCATGCCAGAGTGCTCAATCTAGCAAGCTAACGCTAACGACGCTAATCAACAAAGTATGTTAATGTATATTTAATGCTGAACATTCTCCTTTAAATCAAATCCCCTACAAGATCAACCAATCATGAAATTGTCATCTCCATGAGGACGGAATGTCGGTATTGAACCATGGACTGCCAGGTAATAGAACAGGCGTTTAACAAGCACCTTGAAGTTAATAGTTCTTTTTTCTGACCTAATGCTTTGTATGAGATCTTATCTCATTTCACCTTAACACTCTACCAATGCTCTCTCTGTATATGGAGAATGGTTTCAAAATGGTAACGAGTGTTTTGTCAGCCTCACATTAAAAACCAATTCAAATTTCACCAATCATCATGTCAAGAAGATCTTTCATGTTGAAAAATTTAACATTTCTCGCTGACTTTTTATTAAAACTGTCAAATTTGAAAATGAAATGTTTCAATTTATTCTGTCTTGTTCTCGTCAATTTGAAATCTACACATCTTCTTACACAATGAAGCTAAGGTCACACCGTGTAATCCGTTGAAACAAAATGTCTATCACCTGTAAATCTTGCTTTAGTATGGAATTTAGTATTTTTTTTGCGTTCTATTCGTCTTGGTATCGGACTTGATTTATTGCCATTTTAGCTGAAATAATTCCTTATGATCGACCACACATTTTGGTGCGTTCTTGGCCAGTTTGACACTTTATCTTTTCAAATTGAAATAAAATGTCCACAATCGCCTGTACGAGACAAGAAGCAAGATCCTGCTTCATCTGAAAATGTATTCTGCATATCAGGAATCTTTTCTGATCTGAAGTGTGAATCTGTGACTATCTTTTCCAAATCAACAAGATAAAAGTTTAAAAGTGCCGTGAAAATCCCCGAATTGAACTTCGTGTTCTATAATAAATATTCGTCTCTGCAAAAAGGGAGGAACAGATCCACGAAAAATGCAAAAATTTACTCTTAAAACTTGAAAACGCCCTACAAAAATAAAAAAAAAATGTCCTCTACAGCAGGAATCGAACTCACATTTCTCGTGTAGCTATCACAACGAATCACACAGGGAGACAAACAGGGGCGTCCGTATGTGGGGTGGGGGGATACTTTGTAGGAGAGTCAGGCAAATAATTTTAGAACTTCAAATTCGCTTGGAATTTGCGCATGCAGGCGTCTAATTCCCAAAATTATCTATAGTGTTGGTCCCGCAGTCCCTACACAAATAAACCATTACTTTGTCAGGCAATGTTGGCAATTTGCGTTTCAAGGCGCCTGATTCCCGTAATGTTATTTGTGTTGGTCCCTACACAAATAAACATTACTTCGTCAGACATGTAATTCCCAAAATTTTCTTGTGTTAGTCTCGCATGCACTTCACAAAAAAAAACGTAATTCTTCAGGAAATGTCAGGGATAATTGTGTTGGTCCCACAGTCCCTTCATAAATAAACCATACTTCGACAGGCAATGTCCGAAATTTGCGTTTCAAGGCGTCTTATTCCCAAAATAAAGTTTCTTGTGTTGGTCCCGCATTCACTACACAAATAGCCTAATTTTTTTTTCAGGAAATGTCAGGACATCGCGTTTCTGGATGTCAAATTCTCAAAAATTTCTTGAAACGGTCAATTTCACATCTGCAAAAAACATTTTACCAGGCGTTCTCGGCAGCAACAAAGACATCACTTTAGCGGCCATCACTAATGCGGATCAATAATTCAGTTTTCCAGCAGGGCCTCGTCGTTGGGAAAAAATTGTTGTCGGGGAAAACAAATTCAACACCCCCCTCCCAGTCACGATTTTATATGGACGTTAAAAAAAGACGGAAACAAATGCTTAATCTGGCATGAGAATACATTATACTTAACATTTCCTTTAAATAAACACAACTGATGATTTTATAAATTCAGATTTCAGGTGAAGCTGACCGAATATTGTGGTATTTATTTTAAATTTGTACAGACATAACTTGTGTTTATTCAACTTTAATGGATCTCAAGATGTTTACTGTATGATTTTAATGTTATTTATCAAAACCATGGAAAGTAAGGCTGGGCAAGCTTCCAAATTAAGAAATTAATAAAAATACGTCTAAATTGAGAAAGATGAATAAACGGTCATGATTTTCGATCGAAACGAAATTTGGGTCTAATTTAAATTAAACTGGTGATTTTAGATAGTACATATATTATAATTTATGGTACAGATATAAAAAATCAGTTAATTTCGATCGGTTTATAGCCCATGGTAAAACAAGTTCGAAGTCTCGATATTTATGAGACAAACTTGTGGTCGGAATAGACCTTTCAATTCAAAATGGACTCCAGAAACATTCAGATTTCTTAGATTTTGTTAGACGCACAATTCAGGGTCACTTATATTCAGGACATGAGGATTATTAATCAACAAAAGCCAGGAGGAAATAGAAACATATTGGCTGGTTAGTCGCCAATAAAAAACCTGCTGCATATTCTCATTCATACATTCAGAAGGTTATTACACCAGATATTTCAATTCTAGGTCACAGAAAGATGAAAATGTTTACTTTCATTTTATCAACAAGAAACTAATTTTACCTCGCGCATTTATTTCAACAAGTCAGTTGTAATTAATCAGGCAATCTAACAGATGGCGTAAGAATTACATGTAAATAATTTTATATCCAACAAGTTTTTAGATCAGTTTTGTAAGAAACTGGAGCCAATCTCAGATCTTGCCATAAATCACGGAATATCTTGTCTGCCACAGGATTGTCGCCATCTTGAACGTGCTGAAAGACAAATTGGCGCAATCTTACGATTACGGCGCTAAATGTGGGCCAAAGTATCGTCTTATCAAATTATACGATTGATAACAAATATGAAATATTTTTTCAAATTCCTAATTTGCCGTAAAATTATTAGTAGGCCCCTACTGTTCAACAAGGGAATTAGTATAATATTGTTGATTACACACAGCATGTTATCAATATTTGGTGTTCAATATTCGATAGAACCGGTATCGGACCAATTGAGTAAGTGGTACGGACTCTTTTTCGCATTTCTGCATTAGGTGTCACTAAAGTACTGCACACACTGACTACATTTTCGACAACATGTTGCCGAAACACCTGTCCAACAAACATTTCGATTTCAACATTTCGACAACATACGGTTGTACACTAACAATATTTTCTGCAACATGGCATTTCGACAAAATGTTGTCAGTGTGTACAGCACTTACCACATAATAGGATTGTGGGGAAGTAGTCTACGTGTTTTGCAAAATCCTTCTTGACCCGATTTGGCAATGATCAGAAATAATAAGAGAAACATTTGCTTTTATTGTCGATTAATCCCTTCTGGACCTGCCCAGTGAATATCCCGTCTGGACCGGTAGCGGAGCACCTTCAGGATTATCGGATCATCACTTTTAAAGGCAGTGCGATGCGCATCACTAGAATAAATCAATTCTAGCAGTAATAACCCCTAAAAATATTCTAGAAGTAGGCCCTATATTATATACAAACCCAGTACAACCAACCAGTCTGTCAACAAAGTCAGATCTTTTTCAATCACACTTCATCTCGGAAATCACCAAATGAATCACATATACGATAAAATAATTTATGAGAATGATTTTAACAAAGACAAGTTAATGAGATGTGCCGCTGTTCTGATAAAGTTTTGAATATGAATTGTGACAGGTTCTTAAGAAATTCCCAATTTTCAAATTCCAGCAGTGTGTCTACGATTAGAATCTGAAGTCGTTCAGGTCGTTTTGATGTCAGTACTAGGTTAGGGCAATCCGGTTACTTAATCTGTTCAGTTGGTTCTGACAATAAGAGATATATATTATACTGGTGGTTACCATAATGTTTTATATTCTGCTGCCACTGCTGGATGGTTAGATAAGTGAAGTATGGTTCCATCAGCTGCAAATAACCAGTAAAATCAACCATTCGATGGCCTACCAGGAACATTTAGGAATAAACCATATTCAGTTAGACATTAAGGTCGAGATGTCTTTCATTCAATTTTCCGATATATTTCCATACTTTATTACTTTCACCACATCAACGTTTTAATTTAGAATTTAATCAGTTTTTGTTCCTTCTCCATCTTTCTAGATTACCTTTTTGTCGACACGCTATTTATCTCCATTCGTTTATATTGACGTCTGCTTGATTACAGTCAGCCATCTTGAATTTGATGCAAACTCAATTATGTAATGATTGAAAACGTCTGTTAAAGATTGTTTTATATAACAAAGCTTCTGGATTTTAATTTGTCAGTTCATTTTAAAATGATGCTGTTAATTATGAAATATTGAATCTGAAACCATCGCAATTAACCTCAATGACTCCGTTCTACTGAACCTAAATCAGAAAATGGAATGGAGTCTTATACGCAACTCAGATTCACAAAGAAGCTATTTAGACAAATCAATTTGTATTGTGAATATTTATGATTATATCACAAATGAAAAGTATAGTGATGAACAGCTTAAAAACATTCTGTACATTTTCAAAAAAACAGATTTATATTTCATAACAGGTATTTATTGAATCCACGAGATGTAATCTTGTATTAAGGATAGATTCCGTGACCCAACATCTTCGATTTAGGATAATTTTGACAGTAAGTGGTTTTCAAAAGTTAATGAATTCCAGATTAATTGGCTGTTTGTAAGATTTCTATACTGAGCTTCAGTCTCAAGGGAGAACGGACTTTTCTAAATGATTTGGTTAAAATAGATATGAACATACAGGATTGGGATTATCTTTTCATGGGCGTAAGTGATCCCTTAGTTTATCACCTGACCTCTTTCAGACTCTTTTGAGAGTAATGATAGAATGAGAAATGAAACGAAAGAGGTTTTATACCCTATGTTTCTACACCTGTTTTGCTTTTTGCCATGCCAGCCACTCCGACCTGCACCACTGACAGAGGTTGAAATTCAAAAGAAAGTTTCTCGACCCGTGCCAGGATTGAACCTTGGACCTTCAGCGAGCATGCGTCTAAGTCATTGAACCACAACGGCTCCCAGAAGATTATTAGAAGCTGTGTCTGAAATATGGACACAAAAGACGAGTTCGACTTGGAATTAAAAAAAAAGAAAATGGGTTTGTAATTACAACTCAGATCTGGATAACATTTTCCATTCAAATTTTGCAAATCACACATTACGGCAGAGAAAAATTACAAAGATTATATAAAAAAAAATTCAAGAATTGAAATATCAACTTCTTCCCTTTTATTCTCAGAACCTGGATTTTTTTTGCTTATCTAATACGTAATAATGTTCCAAACTCTCCCTAATAATTTAAGCCATCAAATCCGTGTGCCACTTATTTGCGTTTGAGAGTCAAAAATACGACTCGTCGTTTAATAAGACTATGCCTTATATACAAATCACATATTATACAGAAAATGAAAAATAAATATTTAAGTAGTGGTATAATTGAAGGGATTGTGCGATTGTACTGGGAGCTATTAGCATACATTCAAGACCCAAAATCAATCCTCTTTAAATGATCGTTTACCTACCGTAGTTGATGTATGTGGAACTTGTTTATAATAAACTTTGAAATACTTAATACATCCCAATGAATCGTTGTCAATATAATTTTCGGTTCCAGGATAATAGATATTTAACTTAAGGGACGTCTATTGCAATAGCTGATTTTAACAATGGTAATTAGCCGAGTGTAGGGGTGATTTTACTTAACTCGAATTTATTTTGTAACATACTAACATTCAAATTTTCTAAGAATACTGCTTCAACACTGTGCCACAGTGTTAAGTAGTAACTAGGGTTTGTAGCATTCCCGGATATCTCATTCCCGGGAACGGGAATGAAATTAATGATTTGAATCCCGGGAATCAATTTCAGCTTATTAGAGCTACTCAAACTAGCAACCATTACCAAAATATAGGACATAATAACTAAAGACATGTATGTAGTCTCATATTTCAGATAATGCGCCATATTTTAGAACATTTTTTGAACCCTAAATATCTGTTTGCAAATAGGTTTTAGTATTGATTAGTGGCAGTGGAAGTGGGTTATGCTACCGACGATACTATCTTCCGATACAATGCTTCAGGGAGACCAATGCGCACAATGATTCCACCCCAGGGCGAGATCTTATCTTCGTCGCAAAATAATTGCCTGCAACAGAAAAGCTTGTTCTGCTGATACTGATGACGCCGTTATTGACCTCAAAGCATTATTTATATACATGTATATGAATTCCAGATTTAATGTATGTATTAATCACTGTTTACTCGAATGACCTAGATTCCCAAATGAAAGTGGTAATATTCTCTTTCTGACATTGCTTGAGTTCCAACATTTCAACAGTTGTCTCGGGTATCAGTGTCAGGGGTGGACTGAGGCTCACGGACTTGGATGAGGGAAACTTTGGTGATTTTGGTCCCTCCAAGTGACAGGATTTGCCACTGTCAATGGTGAAATAAACGTGAAAAAAATATATGTTCCCATTCCCGGGAATGGGGAGCTATTCCCGGGAATGAGTACTCGTCAGAAACTCCGGGAATCCCTGGAATTCCCGGGAACGGGAATCCCGTGTACAAACCCTAGTAGTAACCCATATTTCTTAATAGGTGTAGGGACAGATTTGTAAAAATAAGGCCGATAGTCTGCCTATAGGATCGGGGACTCTTATTGAGGTTATAACGAGGAATACACATATACATTCAGACAAAATCAGTACATTTGCTTGTGTAAATTACCTCCCACGTCAATTACGACTGAATAATTAGGCACTATAAAAGTTTGGAATATGAAAGCATGATTTTCTGAAACGAAGAATTATGAAATATTGTGAAAATGACAGATGTGAAGCGTAATAAGTATTATTATGCACGTACCTGCATGTTATATTACAACCGACCTATGATTTGGTGTTAAAGTTACAACTAGACGTTAAAATTGTGAGGTTACTAAGGAACACACTTCAACTATGACTGGTAAATTCTATAGATTTGTTGATTTTAAAGTCACTACCAAGATTACATTTATAATTTTATAGCAGATCGAGAATATTTCCATTTTACCATATTTTAATACAATATTGTATGAGTTGCCGACGTAAAATTTGAAGATATCTAGGAATTCCTCTTCATGACTTTAAGTTTTTAAGAAATAGAAATAAAAAACATAACAAGCATCTTGTCGTTAATAATAGGATAAGTCACCTTAGAGCAATGTATAAAAGAGAGAAATAATATCTTCTTTTAAGATGACTTTGTAAATATTCCTATTACAAAAATTGGTAAAGTTATATATGTAAATGGCAACATGGAGAATACATTTGTCTTCTTATTGTAGATTTGATTGCCCATTCGAATTAATAGAATAACACAATTTGAGTAGTAAATAGAATCATTATGGTTATTTCATGACTCAAAAGTCGTTTGAGGTTCTAATCTCAATTGGCGTGCGATTGTCTGGTGAAATGAAATAAGTCATCTTCCTTCATTATTCCAGTAGATCCAGTTTTAAATGAATAGGAAAGATCATTACAAAGTTTGCCAACGGTCAACTGTTTTTACCAGTATGGTTGTTTTCTTTTTGTTTAAAGGGGCAGTCTGTTGTTTTAATTTTCAAATTTGTCAATTTTTCTATGAACGAATTTTTAGATATTGCCCCTGATAAAATGTGTCAAAATTTGTTCTTGGATACAATAGAAGCTACATTTCTAATCGTTTTGATGAAATTTGGTGTGTTCATGAGAATTGATCGAGGACAAATTCTTTTTTCATGTTTTAGGGGGTTATTGCCCTTGACTTCATAAAACGTGTGATTGTTATAATTGCAATTGATAAAATCTTCTTCTTAAGTTCTCATTTTATGTTTTTATACGCCCACATCTCTCTATGTTGTGGACGTATATTGTCGGCAGCCCTGTCGGTCCGTCCGTCAACATTTGCTCGTAAACGCTCTAAAAACTAGACTTGAATATGCTATTACTCTCTTAGTTTTCAACTGACTTTGATGAAACTTAAAGTGAATGTTATTGGACCTAAATCGAAAGGTTTAAGAAAGTTTAGATTACTTCTGATTAAAATTTAAGGCTTTTTCAAGATTTAGGCCTCTTACGTCGGTTTTAAGGAGTAATCGCCCTTTAACCTGTATACAGTAAGTGCTTTCATCAACATCAATTGCTTGTAAACGCTCTCAAAATTAGAATTTTTGATGGAATCAAATGAAATTCGGTATGTGTATACATATTCATAAAGCGAAGATAAAGTTCGAATTTGAGCTATTTTCGATTGTTAGAAGAAGAGTTATTGCCCTAGCCCCAATATCTTGAAAATGCTATTACTCTCTTAGTTTTCTACCGATTTTGATGAAACTAAAAATGGATGTTATTGGACGTACATCAAAAGATTTGGGAAAGTTTAAGACTTTTTCGTTTTACCATCCGTATGCTGTTGTTGGCTATATGGCTGTGGTCCACTATCTTTTAGTTATTACCCTTGACTTAAAGAAGTTGAAAATAAAGATAAAATCATTTCCGACAGCTACCAGTATGTACGAAAGCCGGGTCAGGACTTCCGACTTCCAAGTTGTTTTTTTAACGTCTGACTTCCCACTTCCAAGTTACTTTTAAGAATATTCGTGTATCGTCGATTGCGGAAACTGCTGTTAATAGCTTCAAATCTGAAGGAAACCACACAAAGTTAAAGACCTTCCATAGTCTTCGAATAGTAATAATTGACTACCTCTGTTATATAATGAAGTAATATCCTTCTCGTCGTATTTAGATGACTGCAACTATATAGTTTGAGTATCACTGTTAGTTTTGTCATTAAACTTATTGCCTTGCTGCCCCGGGCTCCCTGATAATTACAGGCAAGTTAGAATGATCAAGTTGAGTTTATTTCAATCATTTTATGTAAACACATATTGTGATCTACCGACTGTTCAATCAAATAGTTAGTGTGATTCGCTAATTTCTTCAAATATTGAAGTTAAGCCAACTTTTAACTTTGTATTAACAAGTCGTGATAGAAGGTGCAATCTGGATTTGTTGGTCAATCAGAATATGGGCCAAGACTGTAACATTTCTGAAATAAGACATTGGAGGTAGAGTAAGATCATGTAGCGATGTAAAGGTCTGTTCTTTCTTGTACAACATGATTCTGGCAGTAGGCCTAATAAAAGGTCATAATTCTCATTTCTCTTCTACTCCATCATCAGTGCAATTAGAGCAAAGAAGCCAGCCTGCAGTAGTGGAACTTCAGTCTTCATGTAGTCGTCATGATAATGGTAGTTCACCTTCCTTGAGTCATTCCCCAACCACCCCTTACGTCAAACTTTCCAAACGCCAAATATAAGCATGCAAGCAACCACTTTTCAGACTGGAAGTACTTTTTATTTAACCAAGTGAACGTTCTGCTGCGCAATCACCCCTACCTCAGAAGCCAGCCGACTGTAATTAAGCAATCTACTATATAATTATACATGACAGTTTGAATCAAGTACAGAATGGAACTAGCTGGAAGGCAAACTGGAAATAAAATTGATTACATTGTATGTTCATTATTAGTCTATGATATAAGAGATAAGTAATGTAATTTACAGTCTGATGTTCTTAACAGATTTTTTGGAACCCCAATTTCTCTTCTTGTCTATTCCTTGTTCCTTATGGACCTAATTTATCTAAATTTTCCAAAATTGCTATTAGGCCTACATTTTGGCTATTTCTATTAAGTGTATAGGTTTATTCGAAGATTGCTTAGAGGTGCTCATTGCGTAAGAGCAATATGAAAGAGAACTCAAAATGTACATCTCAGCAGTCATACATGAACATATATAGTAGGTCGGTAAATGTCTCGGTTTGAAATTTAAAATATGTCAATTTTTACATAATATTTAAATCTAAATTTTCTCTTTTCCGCTTACTCTCAGCACAATGGGATAATGTTATACAATTTTGAAGAATGTATAGGGAAAGATTTTTGAATAATTTAGGTCTCTCTATCAACCAATTCAGTTCATCAAGAAGCACTAAAATCAAATTATGTTTCTCTCTTGTTAAGAGGCTTTAATTTGGGGGACTCCATCAATTAGACGATAATTAATAGCTGTGGACAGGTCATTAGGCATGCTTTTACCACAGAGTCCAAAATATACTGTCTATAATTAATCAAGTCTGGGTATATAATTTGATTGTAAGAAGAGGATGTAGTCAACCCTTATTTTATGATAATTAGATAATGTGTTGGCGTAGTAGGTTTAAATTATTCAGCCTGTATCTCTTTAATGTGTTGATCCCATCATTTTTTAGGCTCCATTCACAAATATACCGAGATTATGGGATAATATTTTGTATATTGTGTTATATTTATTTGTGAGGCTATGTAGTGATTGTGTTTGTACAAGATACTTAGAGTCTTTACTCTAGGAGCGAAACAAAAACTGGATTCTATTCGTTAGAAGGATCGGGTTCTTTATTTTATGTTCGCTCTTGGAGCTATGATATCATTTTTTACATTTTTATTGCATTTCCACTTTTTGTCTTTAATGCCATATGTTACATTTTAAAACATAACATTGTTGTCACCAGGGATCATTACTTTCTCAACTAGAGGATTTGAAACCACTCTGCAATTGACGACTATATTTCAACAAGAATTTGATGGATGATGTACAAATATTTTAATAAAACGATTGCCTTATCTACGAGACTCAGTTATCTGTTTTCTGACTGTGATTATTTAACATGGAAGTACTCAAAAAACGTTTTACTTCGTTGAAAATTGTAATGATGTTGATTTTATATTTATAAAAAAATGCTTATAAACAATAAGATCACGTTATCATGTCGATTCTGGAATGCCCCTGAAATTTACTCAGTTTTCTACATCTGGTGGCGATTTCTTGTCATTATTTGTCGATAAAACTCATTCAACAAAATAATGTGCGGAATATTAAGCTCCTGGTTTCATTAAGAAATTTCACCGACTTGGAGTGTTCTAAAAGCAAGTTATATTCACTTTTCTTACATAATTCAGTCATTATAACCCCATTACAGAGTAAATGGTGTGCTTTATTGGTGTTTATTAGATTGTCGCGGGAAGAAAAGTAGATAAAATATGTTTTAAGTTGAGAGAATCTCGTCACAATCAACCGCTCAAGTTAATCAACACTGTTTAATAGTCCATCAATTTAAAGAGAAAAAACCTTAATGTATCATCCAATTTCCCAATATTTCAAGTTACCACTTTTACGGCCATGGGCACAGCCTCAAGACACAGTGGTAAAGCTGTAAATCTTAAAAGATAAGCCAATGTTTCTGGTTGCATTTAATCTATACCCTTCTTATTCCCATGCAAGATAACAATGATTTATGCATCCATGTACATCATTCGGTGTTGTCGACTAACTCTTTTAGCAGGGAAAACTTATCCTTCCTTGCAAACGATACCGCAACGGTCATTTATAACATTTCTGTTCAGTACTTCATCACTTTAAATTGTTCGATAAAGTGCTCAAGAATTGGACGAATCCTTCAAACGTCTTATTTGGCTCAATTGAATATGGAATTTTAAATATCATACAGAACTTATATACACTGGAATAGTCGTTTGTGTGTTCTATCAAAACCTACGCGACCCCGTTGTTTCATTTTAAGAAGTGGTCTATTTTAGTCAATCAAATGTCATCAAACATTGCCTGTGTTCAACAATCAATGGATCTGGAAGTTCCATTTACTTTATGAATATCATGAAAGCATTTGATCATTATACCCACGTTTATCACATAGTCAAAATTCCCAAATGCACTTGTAAACAGTACCATCTTTTCCTATATAATATTGTAATTATTGTGATTATATATAACCTGATGTGACAAACGTCATTTCCATCCTTTCCCTTCTCCAGTATAATTACTGTATATTGAACTAATAACAACATATAACATACACACGGGACTTGTTGAAATTACACATTTATCAAAACAGGATATTGAGCAGCCCATACTTTCTGTAAGTGACAGTAGAAATTTCTTTTAGTTAGAACGACAAGAAGACAAGGGACACTTTCAGGAACTGCAGTATAGAATATTACTAGAATAATTATGATGGTTTTCTATTAACGTTGTGTTGATTTCAAACGTAAACATAAGTCTCTGTCAAGACAATCTGTAACGTCTTTTATTTTAAATAAACCTTATTTGTTTTATCGTCACTATGGTTGTTTGTTTTTTTTCTCTAAATGCTCACCGGTCATATTGAGAGATATATATGAGATATGTTATAAACTGTAAAAATAATTCAATATGTATCTTCTTCTTCGAAGCATAAACCATTCTTACACCATATATTGACTCATTGCTCAACCAAATTAGGTCTTCATTAAGCAAAATAATATCCATGGGTGTTGAACATTTAACTTAGTCCTAACCATAGTAGTTCAACCAAAGAAGCGACTACCCAAACTTAAATTCTTAAAAGGTTCATTGTTCGCCATCATGAACATGCAAATATAGGAAAATTCGGTGTTTTAACATAACGATGACTTGTTCTGTGTTGCAGATTGGCAAACTTAAGGCTATAATTGCAGCAACAAACTTCCAAAGTAGACCTTGTATCACTGTAAGGACACCCGAACCCGTCTACTATCTGTTTAACTCAAGAGTCAAGAAAACATTGACCTCAAAGAGAACCATAAATTGACTTATCAGTGAAGATTGGCCAATGTTGATTTTTCTCTTCACATGAAAACAGATTAGTAAATAATAGGAAAATAAATATTTTATTGATTGATTTTATCTTCTATCAACGACTATTGACACTTCAGATTGATCTAGAGGCTCGAAGGGTCTCAAAGGGTAATTGTTACCACGCATGTTTTACAATTTGATACCAACCAACCATGATCTGCTTTTGTTGCCATGCATAACAGTAACAAGCATATGGCATATTTGGTGTTATGGTGAGGAAAATAGGTGTGTAGCAAAATACATGATTATTTTTAATAAAGAAAAAAAAGGACATCCACAAAACAAAACCTGTAGTGCAAATATTAGTTTGTCAAAGCCTCAAATGCACTACATGTACTACACTACAAATGAATTCATACCAGGAAGTTTATGAATCATAAATGAAGCATTTAACGCCATTGCTATCAATTAGTTGTTGTCAGGATGTTTAAATTAGTGCTGCAGTGCCTCAAATTCCGATTTTTACACTGTGCTTGGTCATACTATATCATTATTATTGGAAATGGTTACGCACAAGAAATTTACGTTTTGTATTTGTCAAGCGTGCCTAAATGCAAGATATTTAAATTCATTGTAAGGGTTAAAAGTAGATTACTATAATTAATATAATAATCACGCTGGTAAGCTGGTTCCGGAAAATGCCAATACCTATTGCAAGAATTTCTTAAATTCCCCAACCACTAATGTACCAATTAGAGGATTTCCTTCATTACTTTGGTATGCGGATTCAGTCGGAAATAACGTCAGATAACCGGAACTACATGCAGTTCTTTTCAATTCTCAAGAAAATTAACTAAATGAGTTGCCTTTATCAGCAGGTCCACAGTATCCCATTATAGTTCTCCATTGAAATGTTCACCAACTCCATTTCATATTATGCTCAAGTTATCAAATCTGTCAAAATGAAAGCATCTTTTCAATGTGCACATTAAGCAATCATAAACTAACATCCTGTGCACTTCGTATTTTTTTTAAAAGGAAAAAGTTTATTATATTGATTGAATAGGACTGCGAAATGTCATAATTTTTATGCGTGTCATTTCTGAATTTATGCTAATTGTTCAACAAAGTTTTTCAATTCGTTTTAAAACTCAACACTGTTTCATGTAGGCTAACTCATGCGGCTCTCTGGTGTATATTTTTTAATAATAAATATCAAAAAGTTTCAGTATGTCTTGAAAAAAAAAAAAACGATAACCTACAGATAGCCTTATCTTATTTAACTTATGACCAAAGTTTTAGCTGATGCAATCAGTTTCTTCAGTGAATGTTAATCTGGAAGTTTCTCGTTAAACTATAATATTTCAGATCGTCTATAAAATGTCAATTAAGGTTAAATTTGTTTTCTGAAGAAACTACCTATAAATAAATAATATACAGACAGATTATACCAGGTTATATAAGTCATAAAGACATTGTTTATAGGTAGGAATAACCATCTTATTCTCCTCAATCCTATTTCAATTATTTCTCTACTATCAAATTCAACATTGTACTGTTTGTTGTTAAAGGAGGATGAACAGATTCGAAACATTTATGAGTAGTTTAAAACTATGCCAATTCTGCATTTTATAGATCACTTACACGATGTTTTGAATTTGTTTATGATAATATAAGCATGTTTTGCTGAACAAGTTATTCTAGGGTAGACATCCTTTTACAGGTAAAACTTCTACAAACCAAATGTCTCAAATGTCTTATTTCGTCTCTAAATTCGGCCCAACCTTCGTCAATATTTGAGACTAGCATTATAATGACTTAACTATCATAGGCAGCCACCTTGCCCGTTTAATCGGCAAGAAAATGCAACTCTTGTTTGATGATCGAATTTGATTGGTTGATATAAACGCATGCGAAGACAAAACTCCCTAAACATAATTCTATCAATCCAACACTTGTGAATAATTACCTTTTCTTTAGACTCAAGTTTTGTAAATATGTGAAATGTTATAATCATTATTTAATATTTCGTTGCTATGTTTTCTAAACTTTAAAGTGAGGAAATTACACAAAATCATATTGTATTAGATTTCAAAATGCTTTTTAACTTGCAGTCTGTAGCACACGGGGCCTTTAGGACTTAAAAGATAATGATATGTAGTGAGAATTATGCTGGACTGTGCTTTCAAGGGCAGGCATTTATTTACAAATACCAAATATTCTCCTCAAAGCAAGTATTTCGAGGCCATGCTGAGTTTTATGTGGTAGTCGATTATGTAGATCTACTACAACCCTAGTTTACAATGGCGAATTTCAATGTGTATACAATATCCAAGTTAATTGCTTGACATGCTAACATGCTCGGGTTACAAAGACATTAAAGAATATGGATGTTACAATTGTCGGTCATAGTAAACATATGTTCAGATCGCGTGAGTTTCTTATATTTACCAACAATATTCAGAATTTTTGTCAGATCGGCTGCCGGTTTGTTTAACAGGGCCCTGCTCTTCCTTTACTTAATGGTTTGTTGCTTTATAACTAAAAACAAAACTCAGTCTAATCCAATCTCCCAAATTCGCATCATTTCGCGAATGTTCATCGGCAAAGGTAAGCTTCTTGCATATGGTGAGACATAGTCATATAGAAAGATACCACACGATTTATATGAGTAACCGTAAATCAGGGGGCAAGATACCACATCACAAACCGTTTGTATGGAAGCGTCTTTTGGAGGAATAAAGACTGATATTTAAAATCTTGACGTAATGTTATATAGCTGTGTAACTTTATTACGAGACTGGGTCAAACAACCGTCAGATTTAATTGCATATTTATCGTTTAGTTCTGCCTTTTAATGCATTATTTATCACTTTGTTCATCCTTCTCTTGAAGAAATATTTCTCTTGAAATTACCTAGCGTAATTGCATGTCATCAATTTCCCATTTCAGCAACTCTTTGTGTTAAACATTTACATTCTTTAAAAAAGAGTAAATAGTACATGCTTCTACTATGTAATTTCTAAATAACCAAAAGAACTCGGCGATTTCTGATCTTCCAAGACCTGTGAGCCATGGCATTTCGAAAAATGCAATTTAAATAAAAGTCTGTTAGTCTATTCTTCACAATTAAAGTGGAATAAGCTTACTCCAAGTAACAATTTTACTGCAAGTAGCCATAAACCTGAAGATGCAATTCCACAAACACTAATTCGACCAAATAACGACAAGACGGTGTTCTGTATTATGGAAAATCATTTATTGAGTTTCTGATACAAGCTTATAGATTTCGGTTTGAGAAAAGATTTGAAACAACCAAGACCGGAAGGTTCGAATGATAATATGCCGACATAAATAAATATATTTACTAAATGGTTACTTATGAAAATTCGTGTACCTATGAATGGAATAGATACTAATGTCTTGCAGACAAGTTTATTCAAGATTTTCGAACTATATCCAAAACCTCAACGAAGGGGCTCTATCGGGAATGTCGGGCATTTGGCATTGTTCTTAACGTTAAAAGGAATTCTTACTTAGTCACTATTTTATTCTGAAGCTTAACCAAGTCTTGGAAATATGTATTGGGGGCGGGGCGATAAGTCTACTACGTAGAATTCCAGTGAATCTCTAATAATCTTCAGTTCCTCCATAATAATAGTTACCTAACAGTGGTCTACTAAGCACGCCTTTTACAACTTCTGTTTTCATTTACCTTAACTTTCTCAATGGATAACTTTCTCTTATGATTTGAATCAAGGTAAGTGTTTTTCTGACTGCAAATGCTTTCTAAGACTTTATCATTTCTAATTCGTGACTTAAGGAAGTGTTTTAGACTTCAATTATACTTTGAAATTGTTGAATTACGTTGAATTGTTTGAATTTGAAACTTCAGAAAATTCTGAGAGCAATTTTATTCCTTATTATTTTTCATTTCGTTTCCCTCTTTGATTATGTTCTCAAAAAGCTGAAGTATTTTTGCTGATTTGACAATGCTCATTGATCGTAATTACCATTAACCATTCGGTTTCTAACTACATGGTTGATATAACTGCAATACAATATGATGTATTATAATATGGCACATGGCACAGGATACTTTGTTTGCATACTCTTTACATAAGGGTACTAACTTTCTTTGGAGGGATCAACTACTATACAACTGCTTTTGATTTTGCCATCTTTTGGAAGTGATTTTTGTTTAATGCTTTTACATATATTTATACTTATCAATTGGTGTTGATTGTGAATTAAAGAAAGTTCTGTTGTATCTGCTCTGTATCTGTACAGTGTGTCGAAGTAACCAACAAATGCAAACAACTGAACACATTATGACTTGTTAAGGGGCCGATCATAGGGGTCTATACATTTTCGATAAAATATTTGAACTCAGATTTATTTGTTCCAAAAATTTATTTGAATCTCTTAAATTGTGTAAAATTGGTGGAAAAAACACATTATGTAACGTCCATTGCAATCTGCATTGCCTTATTCACTAGCTCCCGTAATGAGCATTCCATTCCGTACTTCTTCTACATGTATGTGCTTAATGATAGCAGACTTCTACTGGAATCAAGTATACAACTGTGTAATGAAATGAAGTGCCTAGTCTGCAAAATATTGACTTCATGTCTGTTTCTCATAGTTATTTGTGAAGGTCAGCCAAATTAGATTATAAACTATAATTTACCTCATATAATTCATATAAATTTGAATAGATATATTGAACAATTGAACTACGAATTCGTCTTACCGAACTTAGACTGGTAGGAGACGAGGCAAAAGAAATTCCTCCCCCCCCCCCCACCCCCTAAAAAAAGAAATGAATGTCAAATTATGCGAAAAACGTTGCGGACTTCTTTCTGATCTGCACTTTAAATCTCCCAAATGTACAGGCCTAGGATGGAACAAATACTTTATTGAGAATATGGTATTAAGGGTTCTGATCTGAAAGTAGAAAAATAAGAAGTGGTATAGTATCTGCTAATTAATGATTGGTTTTAGTTTGCTATGAACCAGATTGTCATTAAAGTTCTGATTTTTTGAGTAGGCAACTATCATTTTCTGCTTATAAACATGGGGAAATGTTATCAATGAACAATCTTTCAATTGTGTACTCAATTCTGTTGCAATAAATGTTTATAGCCTTTCCTCTCTCAATAGGTTCGTTACATTTCTTTTCAAATTGATTTTCCAATTGCATTCGTCTAAATGGTTTTATAGATCTCTTAAAATACACTTTTATATTACGTTTTCTTTTACAATATCAAGTTTAAATCATTCATTTTACCTGATGGCAGTATTTTTTTTTTATATAGAAATTAAGCGTTACGAATTCCCGCCTATTCAATGCTCTTGTTTACAGAATGCTAGAATGTCACAGAACCCAGTTGCCTGAGACTACTGTATTTTATTCTACCTTTTTATTGGGAAATGATGGGATGTACCATGTGGTGTGTAATCAAGAGTTTTATCTCCGATTGCAATGGAAAGCAATTCTTAAGCTACCATAGAGCACCTTCTGGTATTTTGTTTTGCATTATAATCCCATTCGAACGATTCAGAAATCAAAATGAGAGAAATATAAAACTTCTGAAATAACCAAATGAAACATAAACCATTAAGTCCTCCTTTGGGTTCCCGTTGATGACGGTGTTATTTGAAAGTTATGAGAAAATAGTTATGTAGCGAAATTCAAAGGCCTCAATTTCCCAATAAAAAATCATGATTTTGTATTTAACTAAGAATTATCCTGCATTCATTCAGCCAAATAAGTATGGCGCTGGTAATAAGTCAGGATTGATAAGACCTGTTGACATTTCTAAATTACTAATCATTGATTATCCAGTCCATTTACATTCTATACCAGCTAATAGACGCAATTTACAAGCAAACTCACATACTCTCACCCTTTGACATCTTATGGTTGCTCTCACTGATTGGGTGAAGGGTCGTTAGGCTAATGATTAGTTAATAGGCTTAACAAACTTTCATATAAGGTAAGCTGGTCTCTCACAAACTTGGTCTTACAGCATTACTTTGTAGCATTTCCAGTATTGGATTTGTCCAAAACAGATAGATCCGACCCCTTGCAGTACATGTATAACCAATTCCATAATATTATGAAAATAATGCTTAAAAAAAGGCCCATACCCATCAGAACCAGATAATCATATTATATTATATGAAGAACCCTTGTATTTCAAAATGGACCAACTAACGTGTAATTCTGATTTAGGCTGTCATCGCCTCCTACAGGCTAAAAGCCAATATCGATGATGACCGAGGTCAGGCGTGATCCGGGTTAAGTGGGGTCGAGCTGTTGTAAATGGTAAAAGTCGGGAATATAATATTATTTGCTATGAGACCAGGCTGAAATGGACGGTTTGAATGCTCTGCCAACATTACGAGAGATGAAGTCATAGGTGAAATGAAAACATTTAATTTTGAAATTTAGGTCTGAATATAACTTTTACTACTACGAATTACATTACTGTACAGGGGGACCGGGTGGTCAAGTTTTGCAGTCGGTATCTTAAATTTCATGTATTGAATTGAACTTGTAATTGTGTGCGGGCAGAAAATACCTCTTATGCAACTCATATTTTTTTTTGTTCTCAAATAAGTTTTAATAGAAGTTTTTAAACTTGCAAAACAGGCAGTCTGCAGACAGTCTAAAATTGTAGCCTGAAATGAAGGCTGTGAGCTGAAATCACCTTCCCGTCTGGTCTATTTACAATTTATTCATTTCGGTTGACTAATGATGCTATAGAATTCTCGGTATCATTCGCTAAACGGTATTCCATGTCCAATGTCCAATGTTCCATTCAACAGACATGACTAGTAGTTATAATGGTTTATTTAACTATTTTCTACTCTCGATAACTAGTCGATGACGAACTGATTGTTGTTTAATATCTAAGGTCAATGGATGCGTTCTCATTAACTGTCAATTCCTTCCTTTCCTAGATCTTCTTACGTCTATATTAGAGGAAATGTCAAGTCTGGCTGTTTTTTTTTTAAATTTTATTGCTTCTTCTTCAGAATTATTGCCAATGTAAAATATTCAAAATATTATATCTACGTCTTGAATACCGCCTTATTTTATAATCTAATCTAAAATCCATTTACATGTAGGCCTATGTTACAAAATTTGATGAAGATACCACACTGGTTACCGAAGAAATGTAAGAAAAATGATGTCAGTTTATTCAAAGAAGGGTTAAAGGGATTGTAAAGAGGTTTTTTAAACAGTGTATGTGTATCGTGGACACTGACAGCATCAATTTGCGCCATTCCAATTCCCATTCCGACGTCTGTGGTTCATGCAAATTCCACTTAAACTAACGCGTTTTATGACGTCACTCCCACTGATCTCTATAGATATCAATAGTAGCTCCCGGTAGATCAATGGGGGTTACGTCATAAGAGTGGAATTGCAAGAACCACAGACGTCGGAATGGAAATTTGAATGGCGCAAATTGATGCTATCAGTGTCCCCGATACACATACAAAGTTTAGAAAATCCATTTAATGATGACGATGACGTTTGATGACAGATGCAGTGAAGAGGGCACTTAGTGCTATTTTTTTTTGCACCTGTTCTTGCCACACATTTCCATCTTGAAGTGATCCAAGTTGACTATTCGACTATTATTATAAATGATGATGACAGTATTTTCATTTACAGAAATCTTACTCTCCTGGAATTCACTCTATATAACTGTATTCGAAATACATATTTTATCTGTCATTTCCCTTGAAAAGGTTCACTTGGGTGCCTTATGCTATCAATAGACCCAGTGTTCGAAAATATCAGATAAAACAATTTAAAAATAAACCACACTTCAAGTTTATGTTTTCATGATATCAAGTTCAAAATAGGTCTATTTTATAAATAAATGTTATTTAAATTTGTGTTATGCTATAAGATAAGAAGAATTTGATTTAGAATATTCTCATAAAGTTGTAAACATGTAATTTTTATGGCATATGTCATGGTCACCATATTTATGTCGTTTTGTCTCTTGAAAGCAATGCTGACATGGAAAAGCGTCTAGTCGTTCGGATGGGACAATAAACCGAGGCCCCGTGTGCTATTGGCTGTGCACGTTAAAGATCCCTCGACAGTTGGAAATCGAAAATAAGAGCAGGCTAATGCCGCTGTCCTGGCAAAATTTCCCTCATTGCACACTGCATGGCGTTTGCCCGTCCTCAATTAGCCCATATAGGTGCAGAAAAGTAGGACGTAAAACTCCATTCATTTCATTTCATTTCATTTCTTGAAAGCAATGTTAAAGTTTGAATTTAAACTTACCATGCAAAGGCCAATGTTGGTATAAACTAATGAGTAATCAGATGCTTATTTACAGGTAAATTCCTTGTGATTTTGTCAAAAGTTCGATACGTTTACGTAGTAATGGTATGATATCATACAATAATTATGTCGCTAGGTATTATATTTTAAGGTGACTTAGCATAGTACATTGACATACACATAGGGAGAAAAAATCAAAAGCAAGGACACCCCGCTAGTTGTAATCTCACTGATTAGTTCAAACTACTTGTTACAGCAGTCAGCATACTGTGATAACAGACTAATATTCCTGGGCGTTTCACGGTGCCAGACAGTACCATCAAAGACTTGCCTGTTATTTTCACCTGTACAATTCAAAGGTAATTGGTATAAACAGGATGTTGTGTCAGAGCTAAAGAAATCATTGATAAGTTGTTTTTGGTTGTTTTATGTTGAAGTTCCAACCAGTGAGTATTCTGCCTTCAAACGTAAAGTTTTATTTGAAATTATCATATTGTGTGTACTCAGTTATTATGGTTCATCATAAAAAAAACTAAACTTAAAGCTTTAAAATATTAGATACTATAGAGGTTGGTTGAAATTATTCTTTCGGATCACAAGCTACTATTTATGAAAATGGGTTTAAAACAAAAGGAGTCCAGCTCGCTATTACACAGTTTAAATATTTATAAATTTTTATTTCATATGCCAGTATTTTTCCAAAGTTTCGCCTTTATCGACCACCAATGAAATAATCGTTTCTTACTAGCTTACAGATAACATAGCATGATGAAAATTGTCTTTGGTTTGAATTGTATAGACCCTTTTCCTACTAAGTTAACTATATAGGCCTACTTTACATTGATTTATTAAATCAGAACATAAAACTACGATCTACTTCCACTAAACACATGTTTCAACCATTATTCTCTGTAAATAAGACAGTAACAGATAAAAGAATCGAGTTTTTATCATAATTTATAACAAATTGTTTGATATCGTGTAACACTATAATCTTCAACATTAAAAATTCTGATAAATTGAAGAATTTTCACCTCGGGAGACCAGATTTTATTATTTTGCCAAGAATTTTGACTTCAACTATTTATTGTTATAAAAAATATTCACGGTAACCTATTTTGGTTATGTTGTATTAACCCTACTTTGTGATGATGGCAGTGTGCGTCTTGATTTGACCTTCACTTGTTTTATTGACACCTATCCATAGCCGTAGGAGACAATGGGCAAAACATCCCCAAAATCGGGCAAAATATCATTAAAATTCTGCCCCCCCTGTTGAGTTGTTGGCCCCTTCAGCTATGCACCTATCCTATCCTAACCTGACTAAAATATTTTTGTTTCATACAAACCATACATATCACTAAATATTTTCCTTTCAGTCCTCTGCAGGGTTCTTTAATCCTACATCATTAGATGTTGTTCTTGATAGGTGTCACTTTTTAAATCTAGTTTTCTTGAATGTTCTATAAATGAATGAGTCCCCCATGGTTTAAAAGTATAAAGAAATAATAATACCAAATTGGCGTCATTGACTTTCTCAAGATTCGTTTGATGCACATGTTTCAGGTTGATTGTATCAATCAATCGTTTTTATCGAATTGGCGGTTAAAATCTCTTCCGATCAGTCACGAAACTCTCCGTAGACTTCTTATCGTTATGTAACTGTTGTTTATAAGATATAGAATGATAAACTACTAGCACTTTATGAATGCCAACGCTCGCACTTTTTTCAGTCGCTCAGTCCAGAAGTATTGTGTAATAACGGACGCATAAATCATATGAAAATTTTATTGTCAAAATGTTCACATGTTCAGATTCTTGGCTTACTTATTTGTGTTATTCGTAATTAAATTAAATTGTATATTATTATATTTCGCATGATAATATTGTTTTTTTGAGTATGTTAAAATGTGAATAAAGAACTGAAAAAGTTTAGAATTAATGTGATATTCGGTGTACATTTGATATAAATTAAATTACTCAATTCTCTTTGGTATCAGACCAAATTTTAAAATTATTTATTATGAAATTAGAACAATGCGAATAAGAATCGGAAAGAATGTTACTAGCGAATTCTGTAGCCTACTAGACTATAACCCAAATCGGATTTGTACGAATTGAATGAACAGGTTTAAGATAATAAGTTCGGTAAAGAATGAAAGAGTAAAATTATTTACATTTAAAAAGTTCTATTAAAGATAAACATTCTGACATAATACACCTGTAACTTCTCTCGTAATTTTACGGTTGGCACAATTCGGGAATCACAAACTGCCAAAAACCATAAAGAAAAAATAACAGTTCTACCATTCGAAAAGATCGAAAAGAAGTGTGGTGGTTAGTACCTTGGTGGTTACCATTTTCTATTGTTACCCTAATTTTATAAGTTACTAAGGTGTAATTGTTTTTCGTATCCGCTGTTGTTGAACAGGGGCATTAATTTCCTCTTAAATAACCCAACTGTGTTTTTAGGTAATTTCTTTGTGGAGAATTCGATCTCGCTGTCTAATTATTTCCCGAGTTAGATGAAGTTACGTGTATTTATTCCAACTGTTGGCAATGTTACAATCATTTGATAAAATACAATTGTTCAATCTTAAAATAGATACTTGGATTATTCAGACCAATTTGTGAGGTAAATGCTCGAGGAATTGAGAACTTTGAACCCAACCTTCAAATCAACATCTGAAATCATTTATATAATGATTCAAGTATACAGTATGATGTACATCATTCAATCGATTCAACAAATACATAATCTTTTTGTAGATTTTCTTTCCGAAAAGGATTGCAAAAGTTAAGTTCCCTATCCCGCTACAGTATTAAGCAAAATAAATGCAGATGTATATCCTGTAAAATATGATTGTTTTTTTTTGTAAATTATATGTATCCTCAATTTGCCTGTACTACAGCCTGTATTTTTTAGAAGTCAGATTTTGAGCGGAGATAGACGTGTTGCATTGCATATTTGATGAAAGAATAGAAATTAAAAGACTGGAAATGGCCGTTATCGGCTACCATACACTTTGTACTGACCATTTTGGTTCAGTTAATTTCTCTGATCTCTGTCCAGAACAATTCACTTTAGTTTACTGTCTGTTGGAATAAAGAGGGTTAAATAATAAACACCTCACTGTGGTAATTAACAAAACTAACATTGTTCCATTATTAAGATAGTTATTTTGTTTACTGACGTATTGACTATTTGTTGTGATAGTGGAAGCTGGTATTCGAACCTGTCGGTTGTAGTTAGCAGTTGCTGATGTGAACAACACATAAAACATTGTTCTTACAAACTAACTTTACCAACAGCACATATTCACTCATTAAGATTGATTATTTAGTTTTCATTTTGTTGGTCACGAAAGAACAGTCACATGATCTGCATTTTGTTTACCCCAGAACGGCTCAATCATGAGTCTTGATAAACTATGACGTCATAACAATTATCAAAATGACTAATCTAGGCAAACGTCGTGAGAATTGGAAAGCTTATAATTGAGCTTTAACTTTATTACATAAAGTTTTCTTTTGAATCGATCAAACTTTCAACGATGGATCTCATGTCCTTGAAAGTGTGCGCTTTTCGCATTGTTCTGGCAAAATTTGCTTTGCAGGTCTTCACTTTATTAGCTCTAGTGTAGAAGAGGAAGAAGTAAAAGATTTATATTATTATTATATTATTATTACCTAATGTTTCCTTCGGGCTTCATACAAGTCATTTACAAGAAATGTCATCTCATAAATTGCCAATAATTGTACAATTAATTAAGTAATTTTTTTCATTCTGTTTCAAGTCATTTTTCTATCAAAACAATAACACCTGTCATATATTAATTGGTTTTAAATAAACAACAATTGCGTTCTTTCGAATTAGGTTTCCTTTGTTTAATTAATTGCTAAAAAATAGACTTATATTATTGTCGATTTGAATGACATAAGCATCGAGGATTTCAAAATATAACAAACACCAATTTCAAGGATACACCGATTCCTTGTGAAACTTGTGGAAGTTACATAAATGTTTTGCTGAAAATCAAGCGAGATGGGAAAACATTTAATCCACTTCGATGTATTTCTTCTTTTGTCAAAAAGTTCACACACAGAGGATCTAATAACATCTAAAACACAACAGAGTTTAAACCTTTTCCCTTGTGGCTTGAAAACATTTAGATTTCTTCCCTACTGACAGACGGCTGGCTTTGATCAGCGAACCTCTGGAGGTATATAATTTACACTTACTGAAATCTTAGCTACCACAAACCATTGAAAAGCTGGTATCAAAAGATATCCAGTTCCATGTGTTGAGATTTGCATCATTAGGCAGTAAATTTACCAAAGTGTTAAGGTTTGGTGAGCTAAAAGGTCGCGGGTTTTTTTCACTTCCGGTTTTGGAACATCGATCGCTCTTCTAACGGAAGTATTCTTGAAGTAAATTGTAAACATGCAGACTTGTGTGAAATACATTTAAAGAGAATACCGAGCAAATTAGATATTTCATTGTAACTTTGGTTTGATTCAAGTCCATTTCAAGCTGGAGATCCCCTTTTATGCCAACACATTACGAACAGTGCGAATATAAGATAAATTAATAGGTGAAGTATTTAAAGAAATGTTACCTGGTAATAAAACTTGTGCTCAACTGACTTCATAATATATGTATGCTTGCCTTATGTTCAAAAGTATTATAAATCTTCATTGTTCAATCCAGTGCCAATAATTAATTGATAACGTTTGTCATTTTGTTATTTCTGTCTCCTTTTATTTTTTTTATTAATAATTCAGCTCGAATTCTAATATCAAGTTCTTTTTCATAAACCATATTATGAAATTTGTGAAAATAAGTCATATTGTTCTATTTAATCTGATACAGCTTATGTCGGTCCTGCGATCATTCGCTTCTTGATAAAGTACAAAGTACATTCTGTCTGTAAGTTAAAACAGTCTGAACTTTAATCAGAATGAGATCAAATATTTTATGAAGCAAAATATTTAATATGAAAATGAAACTGGTTCAGTGAGTTATAAGACGCTTGCTCACTAATCTGAAGGTCCATGGTTAATCCTGGCATGGGTCGAGATGATACCTTTGGATTTTTCATCCCGATTATCCTGTTAGCGCTGACATAGAAAAGGCATCTAGTCGTTTGGAAAAGACAATAAACCGAAGCCCCGTGTGCTACCTGCTTTGCACTTTTCGGATCCTCGAGAGTTGGAGATCGAAAATAATAGTAGGCTAATGTAGCTTCCCTCATTGAACACGGCATGGCGTTCGATCGTCTGTAGCCCAAAAGGTACATAACATAAGGACATACAATTTCATTTAATTTGTTAACCCTATGATAGCGTTTCTTACGACGAATCAGATTTTAATTTTCACAATCACAATGTTTGTAATTACCAAAGTGAAGCTATTTTCGATGTTTTGCTGCTATATTTGCTACAAACTGTTCAGATTTTGTCATTAAATGTATTTTGATTATGAATTAATATATTATAAGATTGACGTATCTGTGTACTGTAAAGTATAAATCTAGAACGTGTCGATATATCACGATAAAGATATTTGAATCAATGGCAACTGAAACTTTTTATAATTTGAAGATGTAATGGAGCTTACACAAAAGATAATAAGTTTCTAGATAATGCCTGGTTGATAAACAGATACAAGCTGACTTCTGTTTTAAAATTAGAAAAAGCCAGGAAATTAGAATAAAATGATAAGAAAAGTTGTGTAATAATGGAAGAATATCGGAAATTGTCTGAAACATGCCGCGAGTCATCTCAATTTTTACATAATAAGGTCAATCTGCTTGAAATATTCGATAAAAGCTTCAGATATTCTGCAAAATAAATCTGATATTTTGTTTTAAGATAGAATTACTTCCATAAAATATCATGTTTCAGGATGAGAAATGGGTAAGACTTATTTTGTTTATTGAAGTCTTTTGAAGAGTTTAAGGTACACATTTTTTTAAGTTAGTATGTACTTTACGTTGCAATTACAAGCTGTATGTTATTTGCAACTAGGTCGATTGTAGAAAAAATTCAGCAAAGTATTAATCAGCAAATAATTAGTCCTATTTTGCTTTATAATTAATTTGTTACAAACATAATATTGCAAACTAACTATCGCTTGTAAGGAACCAGGAAAATGCCAAGACATAATATTGTCTGGTTTCAGAGGCAAGTTTAGCATGCCAATGTATTTTGGTGGTATAGACGATGAATAAGGTTAGATCTAATAACTTGACAACAACCAAATCAGACCATATGATTGCAGGTAGTTTCCTAAAAGCCATAGCAGTCAGAAAATATGTACTTTATTAGTGAAAAGTGTCAGTTCCTGGCAGTTCATACGAGTTCATAAGAAAATACGATACCTGAATCTGCTGTGAAACATTAGTAAGATATTAACAGCAATATGTATGTTGACAACTGATATTCCTCAGTCAGTTCTACTGTATCTGATGCTAATATTAAACATATGATATATTAGTTTTATGATTTATTTGTCGTAATATCCACTTTTAATAAGACAGGGAATCACACTAATGATTTCGTGAACTATTTGTCTACTGCGTTTGTTTTCTTGTGGCGCTTGAAATATAAGATTTTAACCAATTGAACTTTGGCTGCATTCTGGTTCTAAGTATCTCCAATCTTCTTTTTGTGAACCCTGATCATGGTTGTACATGTACCTTGCCTTTTTTTTTATACTTTGTGGTATCTTTATATCAATGCTGGAGATAAAGGGGGGGGGGGGGGCGTTGGGCTTAGCTTATCAGTAATGTTGTCCTGAATGTCGTGACACCGGCTGCTTTCCTCGTAGTTTTAGGATATGAAACGTTTTGATAGACGTATAATATGTTTTAAATTGTTATTCATGCTGTGAACTTCATCTAAATGAATTCAGTTTATTGGTCCATTGAAACATTGGAATGAATCGTAACCTTTAATTTCGAATACTGCAGAGCAATGGCTTTTTCATTTAATTAAAAAATAAGTACAGACCGCAATGGAAAACCAGAATGATAAGAAACTCCATTTGATGAGGGTTGGTAGGGTGCAGAACAGTAGGAAGTTAAATTATTCTAGATTTCAAATGATTTCACTTGATTTAATTTATAGTCTTATAAGAAAATTATTCATTCGAATAGCCAAGGAAGTTGCATGAAAGTCGTTCTATGTTTTTCAACATTCACACTATTCACATTTTTCTTCTTGAAGTTTAATCAAATTTTACACTGACTATTTCTCTAAAAAAATATATTTTATGTATTGTTTTTACCATTTCAATTTATTTTCAATCCTGTAGGTACGGTGAGATATCTCCTCGGATTTCCAAATCGCTTCACTTTGTGACAACATAAAAGGAATTAATATTAAAACAAACGAAAGGATTTAGAAATGCTAATCAGTCAATCTCGCTGTCTAATCACACGGAAAAACCATTTTTGTTCTAAATTCATCAGGTTTACCTTATTTATCCAAGTAATTTTCTTTTCTAGGATATTTATGGGGCCATTTGATGGTAAAGAAAACAATATTCTATCTGCAACTGGTGATTATCACGACCTTACTAATCAGAGAGAAGTGGAGCGTGAGTTGGAGGCGGCGCGAGTCTACTCTACAATGTTCACAGATCACATGGAATCAGTGGTGACTATACTGTACTGGCGATTGGAATCACTTCTTTGAAACTCATTTAAAACATAGGCGATCATTGTGACTCGGGATTGTGCCTGTTATCAGTGTTTTCATATTATCGGAGAGACTTATACTGTGCAGTGATTCTTTTACAAACATTTTCCAGACATCAAAGGTAATCGAAGAGACTTGTACATTATCTTTTGACATCTTCTGAAACGAAACATTTATTACATAATATACGTGTATCAAGAGTGGTATATTTTTTTTAGATTTTTCTCAGAATCTTTTCTGATGTAATCAAGGAAATTCGCGAATCGAAAGTCGGAAGTTTAAGTTTCCGTAACATTCAGACGGAATTCATTTGTCGTTTTTCTCGTAGTATTAAACCTGTTGTGTTTATCTGTCAACTTTTCGATCAGTTTATATTAAAACAGAGTTAAACATTAGAAACAATTTAAGAAAAATGTGACTAAAAAAATATAATTCAACTTGATTAGATGACTTTACGCCTAACATGGATGAAAACCAACATTAGTGCTGAAAACTTGACGTCATAGAAAGAACAATATTCATCGTCAAAAATCCAGTAGGCCTATCATATAAAGTAACATCTATATTTTACAAGGATAACAACTAGGTTTCCACGAGGATCCTTTCTAGAACCTGTAATTGTCGAAGAGTGATATCGCTGGAAACAGCAGTGTCGAATACCTAACACCATTCCAGAACTCCAATAGATGGAATCTTGTTGGAGCCATTAAACGAGTTATAAGCGTTATTGCTACCTAGCTGAAACTTTTAAACCTGAACATTATTCTCACAGTCTGGGGATTGGTTCTGTTTTTTAAACTACACGTTTACTTTTACTTCATTACACAATTCTTATCTATTAAAATCACACGCAGAAAGTGAAAGGTTTAATTAAAGTTGTTAAGAACTATTTGAAGCTGTGAAATTGGAAGTAAAATAACGCCTGACAGATAATTAATTTGAACTTTTTGTGGGGCATCCACTTGCTGCTTGTATATTTGGTACTTTCGATGATAGAAAGGTCCTGATTATTTGTAGCTAGGATGTGAAAGCTAAAGTTGCAGAAACGTGTTTAACTGTACTTTAAGTGTAAAAAACTATTAACGCTTTATTACATTATATTGATTAAAAAAGTGATAGTTTTTAGGGGAAGAACTTTGGCTGTAGCTGTTATACATCAGTGGTAAAGGTCGATGGAAACTGTGAACATCAATTAAATAAGAGCTGGAACTAAATATTTCCTGGTACATGGTTTCAAGTCAAAGAAAGTCAAGAAACATAATCTATTAAGTGTTCAGCAAACAGAATTTTCAAGTCAAGAGAATCTCAATGATTTATTAGATAATAATGCTTTGTGCACACTTGGAAAAAAACCAGAAAAAAGCGAAATTGATTCCTTGAAGCATCGTTCAAAAGCGGAAGCAGTTAGTTAACAGTTTTTATAAAGTACGCGGTAGTTTTGAACGCAACGCAAATACCGAACAATAACTTACCATCATAGATGCTTTAAATCTAGATACATACACAGGCTGTATGACTTGCAGACTAATAAATATTGTATTTAACGTTGAAATTATGAATTTTTCTAAGTATTAGCCAGCCAAGTCCGACTGATCATTCTGTACCAATCAATAACGACCGGAACTCGGCTATTTTAGGTAGGGTCTGAACATCAAAATCTGATCATAACATCAGTGAATTGGAATAGGACAAGGCTATAACGACTGACTGATATTCGAATAATTTCATCAGAATGGATAGTACTGCTATAGCGTTATCCTTGATAAAACAAGGCATGAATGCAACCACAATGGCAACAAGTGGTTTGAACAACACGACAATAGCACAAGAAAATACCACAGTGATTATCAATGACTACAATTTGCCATGGTGGCAACAACTGATATTTATAACCATATTTGTTGTGATAATAATAATTGCGGCTGGTGGTAACATCATAGTTATTTGGATTGTGTTGGCCCATAAACGAATGCGGACAGTAACGAATTATTTTTTAGTCAATTTGGCCGTAGCCGATGCGATGATCTCTATATTAAATACATTGTTTAACTTTCTATTTGTACTGTATCAGAACTGGTGGTTTGGTGAAGACTATTGTAAATTTTCAATGTTTATATCACCATGTACAATCAGTGTCAGCGTTTTCACCTTTATGGCTATTGCCATTGACAGGTAAGTCTTTGATTTCTCTTTTTAGGCTTTAATTGATTAGGATTGCCACCAATGGGACTCAGATCACAACTTTGCTTAATAAGTATAGACCAATAGTATGTGGCCATATTGGCATCCTCGAAAAATGATATCTCGTCCGACTGTATGATTCCCTATATTCAAATCTTACATTTCCATTCGTTTCTGAAGTTTTACATTTACGGACACTTCTGGGTGTTTAAGTGTCACTACCATTTAACAAAACAACCTTTAGCAGTAACTCATTGTGTATTTTGGTGTTTAGCCCACCCACTCGTTGAAGAGTCTTATTTAAACCTTGTTTATGATAATCTCAGTAATGGGAAAATTCATAAAAAATACGAGAGGATCTAATTATTTCATGTAACTGTCTGATATGTCGGTTAGCGGATTTTGATAACCAGCCAAGATAATGATAATTCATTCATTAGATTGCTCATTATTTCATTTATTTCTAATATAACACGTCACTCTCGTATCCCCTTATTTAAAGGCATTATTAAGACAAATTCTAGTTTTCTTATTGGCATGAACTTATTTGGAGTTTTACATTTTTTCTCCAGAATCGAGCTAATAACTATGTAATAGAAGTGTGAAGCAAGAGAAATTTAACCTAAACATTGTCAAGGTATCTTGACTCTCCTCTGATCTTCTTTAATGACAGGGGTTGGGAAGTTATCTCGACTTTTGTCTGGATTACAGAATAAAATATAGAAATAAATATGTCATTATTTCAATATCATCAGACATTTATAAATTATTATTTAATTATAAATTTGAAAGTCTTTTTCAAAGATAATGTTTTGTACATGGCTAAAGATACTTTCATAAATTGGTATATTAATATTGAATTACCAATGACATGTGTCAACCTGTCTATTACATAATATATATTTCAGTTAGCTATTGGTTCATACAATTATATATTTTTGATAAATAAAACATAGACATAATTCAGAATCTAATTAAGAAAGTAAACTACTCACAGTACGGTAATTCTAGCAAGGATGGGTGGGGCGTTGGGCTTAAATACTTCGTTACATGATGCATATATAACGAAAGGCAAAAGAATCGTCTTTTTTATGATGCTGATAAAACTTGATAGATAAAACTACTGGCAATTACATGTTCTCGGATTAATAAACTCATTTAACTTTCTACTGCTACCTTTTTGTTTCTTGAATGTTCATTCATCACTAAAGATAGGCATTTGGAAATAAAGATACTACCTTTTTATATGACATATCCACATGACGTTTCTTTTGCCTTATATTACAGGAACATATCACTTAAAAAAAGACATTTCGTAAAAAATCTTTCATTATTTCAAAATCACAATCATGTGGTGCATCAACCTTAAGATAAAATATCTGTAAAATACGTTGAAATGAAGCCATTAAAACAAAAAAAAACGACCATCATTATTTGTGACACGAAGTTTCAAATCAGAAATATACAGCAGTCTGGTGATAATAGAAATAAACAACAATTAATGTGAGGTTTTATATCTGTTGTAACAACTATGTGAACAAGATGTGAAAGAAACGTGTTTAGTTGCCTTCTGTATCGTTTATCAAACTTGTTAACTTGTCTAGTTTAAGATGCAAATGTAGTTGGTTGGTAGAAGACAAGTTAACGTCGCTTTCAGCAAAAGCCGAGATCACAGACTAACTAGTAATTGTTGGTAATCCTACTTAGTAGTTTAAACTGGATCATTGGTTGATTGTTATGGTAGTTGAGTTCTATTCAGATCAGGCGTGGTTGAATGACATGGCGGTGAAACACGACCCTTGATAGTGTGGCGTGAGTTACTAACTCATTCTTAGGAAACCCTTTATGGTTATCGTAGTTCTTCTGGGTGGATGTATATTGGTTTGGTTATCTAGCATCGATTGGAAATGTAGAAGACGTAAACAATCAAAAAGAGTTTACCTCTAGTTTCATCGTCAAAAATACAGTTTTTAACTTCATTTCAACCATGTATAGCTTATATTGTCTACATTTCTCTTTAACTTTAGATTGACTCGATGCTGTTGTTGAGTTCCGAACATAGGGAGCCATGGGGTGTTTGTCAGGGGGCCATGGCGCATTATTTAACAATATTTTGCTGAATAAGGTCTGAAGCTGTTTGTGGTCAAATGCATCTGATCTCCAGATGATGAGGAGGCACAAGAAAGCAGCCTGTGCGCTATATTCCCTATATTGTCCTAGTAGTTTGGAATAGAACAGGGGGTCATGGCTCTGGGAGCTTCGTGAATTTGGGCCACAGCTTAAAAATGGTTGGGAGTCACTGTGTTAAAGCAAGCAGTCACAAGATCTGTCAACCGTGTCTATGTCTACAGCCCAGCCTTCATGACCTATTTCAAACTGAAATCCACAAAGACATAAGCTGCTAGTAAATTTATTAATTGCTTTTTTCATCCCTGAGAAAGATTTGTCGCTTTTGTTATGTCTCAAATTTTTATATCTTCTTTAAAACATATATCTATATGTAAATACCATACTATGTATAATATAATACCAGATTTTGTAATTTCTAAGAGGTTCTTCGATAGGTTAACCACTGACAGGGGAGCAAGAGGTCCCACTTTTTGGCCTTTAAAAAAAATCATCAAAATATTTCTGTTATTTTTATAAGATAATTTCCTGATTCTGAAAATCGAGTAACCGAAATCTGAAGAATTTTAGTTATAGGGATGTGGGTAAGAGTTGGATTTTGAATATTTTCCAACAAGGTCTCCTCTATTTCCAAAGACTCCCCGCGGCCATTGACTGAGCGGTATCTGCTCATCAGATACTGTAAAGATGTGAATACACATTACTTTATGTTACTGCTGCAATGTAAAAAGAAGTGAAGGGCTATTCTAATTCTGTTCTATTTTAGATTTTATTTGCATTGTTGCACTGTTATTGCTAGACGAATGTCATTGAGCAGCAAGGTTAGGTTTTCACAGATGTCACAAGTATATGTTTCCTCAGGTATTTCCTTCACATACTTAATGTGCTATAGGTCATTTATCACCTTCCACAGTGTTCCAAATGATACAGTATCAGTTTCAATATTAACAGAACATAAGTGTTCATAAAGGAAGGAAATCTTTAAGTATAGGTTAGTAGCCAATCAAATTGTTCGTTTTGAACACGTAATTGTCTTCTACACGCGCGGCATTTGAATTTTGATCATTATTGGTACAACGTATCATATTAAATGGATTACCGTAATGGATTTAATTTTAGCTGATTTGCCGATAAAGTGTGTATTTCTTTATCATGTCACTGTAAGAGATATAGTATTCGTTCATTGATCTCTATATCCGCATGAGTTCCCACTTATCAAAAATGGTTTAATACTAACTATCAAGACAACCTATTCTGTGATACCAACTTCTGCTAGAAGCGGGCGTTAACTTGTCATCTAGCAACCAACCTGATATAATAATTGATTGTCTGTGAAGGAAAGAAAGAAAGAAAATGTCAGATTTGAGATATCTTTTAAATAATCTGAAAAAAATCACATAAAATCATCATTAACGGTCGTCTGCGATTCTTCCTTTTGATATTCACTACTTTCATTTTTATTTTCTTTATCTTATATTGTAGATGACATTTTCAAAACAAAAAACAAATTGGAAATAAAAAATTTAAATCAAGAATATTTATAATTAAAATAGCTATTGTACTTATTCTAGAATAATGAACTTTGGAGGAAGTATCTTGTACTTGTTGTGGGAGGGTGCTGTGACACCACAATTTAATACACCAAACACATAGGCCAACTTTTTTCTAATAAATAAAAGCTTATAATAATAGTTTTTAGACTATGTACAGATTTGGTGAATTAAAGTTAAATTGGCTTAAAACCCACCAACTTCTGTAGAAAAATTCCGAACAAATTGTGCCCATGGAATCTAGGCATTGGTTGATAACATCCAAATTAAGCAGTCACAGATATAAAATCATCTTTAAGCGATACCACCTCTTAGCATGAACAAAACAAATATAAGTTCTCAAACCTTGTCAATAACAGTAAATATTCATCAACAGTGTCCAAAGTATACTAACAGAATCCAAAAACTCTTATTCACCAAGTTTGAAAATTTAGATTTTGTTGTTGTATTCCTTTAAATACTAGTATCATATTTTTGGGTGCTTTACGACTCAACTGTTCTCCGGAAGGTCGCATAGATCAACAATATCTACCCTTGAAACAATGTTCTATCTGTTATTGTGTTTAATGTGCCTTCTTAGACAACGTCTCTTCCACGTCTCTTTATATTTTACTTTTATCATCTTTCTGTCATTATCTTTCATGCATTTTCTTGATTTTGTCTCTGTACGTCCATTTTGATATTTATTCAGTGATCAGGACAGATATATCATGTTTTTCTGTTATTAATCTGAGGCAATTCCAATAAACATCTGTCTCCTCTCAAACTAACAGATAAAGAGTGCAATGAACTACTGAACTAATACATAACATTAAAGGGCCAATTATCCGAAAAGTGAAGCAAAGAATATAAGTATTCAATTCGGGGTGTAGTTATTGAAAAGTATTCAGTTTCTCGACTACAAGGCATTAATACAGATGATATCAACGGAAGTTATTATTACCTTTAAAACCTAGATTAAGGTTGAAGTAGAATGGCTGTTTTCTCTCTACCACACACAGTTATGTTATTTAATGTTCTGCATTTCATGTTCAAAATTAGTGAGCAATGGCAGGCTAATGGCATTCTACTGCCAACTTCAATATATATTGTACCAATTGCGTTATACTGCAGACTAATAAATGTAATATAATGAAATGAAATGGAGTTTTATATCTGTATACCTTACTGTGCTAATCAAGCTCATGATTTTGACATATTATGTAGACCTGGCGGGCGTCGCAAATAGCAGATTGTGCTTACTCTTTTCGAAACACCTGATGGTACTTGTCGTGCGGAAAGTCCACTATTATACAATTATTGCGCCCGATTTTGTCATGCTCTGGACGAGCTTTTAGATTATGGAATTGTTTTGCTTGTACGGAGTTTATTAATAATACAGTGTTGAATTTACGTCGTCCCTTTTCGAACTTTAACGAAGCATTGCTAAGAATCTTCCTAGGATTAGGCCCTATAGATTTACAGGAAACTCATCTGTATTTTAATTCTTCAGCTAATAAAGTATGTAAAACTTTACTGAATTTGCTCAACATTTCTGAACTAATCATCAGGGACAATATTACAATATAATAATATAATAGAAAACAATAAGATTTGTTTATTTATTGTTGTATGTCCTGCTTATCTGTACTTGTTCGGGCAAATGAGGGAATTTCTTGCCAGGACAACCGAATTTGCTTTATCTTTGTAGTTTCCTACTGTTGATGGATCTTAATGACATGTCATTTTCAGTCGTTGAAATTTGGAAGTGACCTTTAGCTCAATGATGTGACTTTCAACTTCAACTGCAAAATCAGTCATTTGTCACAAGTTATTCTTTCATAATATAACTTTCATTATGATACTAACCGATTTTATCTATGTTGAACACATCAAGATGATCAGAGAATAGTCTTGGGGAAACTACATATTAGTATGTCCCTAGTCACTGACACTGACAACAGCTTTTAAAGGGATTGTAAAGTGATTTTCTAAACTTTGTATGTGTAACGGGGACACTGATAGCATCGATTTGCGCCATTCCAAATTCCATTCCGACGTCTGTAGTTCTTGCAATTTCACTAAAACTAACACGTTTTTTAAATTCCCAGTGATATAATAACATGTTATGAACGTTGTTAAATATCAATTAGCGAAGCAGCTACAGACATCTTCGTAATAAGATGGCACCTTGGCAATATTATGTTCAAATATTGACATCAGAGCCTCAGATTCTAACTATTGCTTTTTATTGATGGAACAAAATTGACCATACTCAGTGTAAAGTCATTGTAATTCATGTCTTACCAATAGCTCCATTGAGGATATGCATCAGATCCAACCCCCTTAACCAGTCTCAACGGTCATGTTGGAATCACCTCTTGTACCAGATAACTGATAGCGGTCAAGTAAACTATTATTACTCCCACATGGCCCTGTGTATAATAGCCATACCGACTGACTTCTGTCTGATGTCAAATACACGATATTTTAAAATCATTAGAAATAGTCTAGTGACTTGGCTTCAGGAAATGTTTGACAGTAATCTCATAATTCATCTCGATATTATAAAACTGGATTTTAAATCATCAACTGTCATTGTGAATTGCATTACATAATACGGAATAGGGTGTGTTGTTGTAGAAAGGATTATCTTGCACCATTCAAAATATTAGGGGATATATTTGTATATTTTTTTTTCGTCAATTAAGATTGGATGCAATGAACGATCAAAGCAAGCTTCAGTGCTCTAACCCTGTTAACTTTTGAAACATTAGAGTACATGTCAAATCTTCATGTTATGGAACATTACCAAAAAATGTTTTAAGAATGGATTCCACGGGCTATTGGAAATAAGTAACACGATCTACCAGTCTTTAATATTTCTGACATGTTTAAAATAAGATGGAATCTGGCTGTAATTTTATTTACATTTTTTTCGATGTAAAATAGAAGAAGCTGGAAACCATATCTTCTAGCCAACCAGATGCTTTCTCGATTAACTACGGGATTTATAATATATAATTTATAGCCGAGATAACCCAAGAATGTGACTTTGATTTGAATATTTAAAGGAAGATGATGCGCAATTCTCAAAATCAAATAGTTTTTGAGGCAATCTGAATATAATACAGATATTTTGATCCGTGTTCCTTGCATGACTTAACTTTCTCGCAATGATCTGACAAATTGTGTTGTACCTAAAGTTATCAAGCAATCAAACACTGTTCTTATCCGGGTTATGCTGCTATGCATGTACGTGTATGTATGATTCCTTTAGTAGCCTACTAACCAATGTCTTGCAGTGCAATTCCTCTATTGTTATGGATACTCTGTGTTTGAGTTATAAGGTCTATTCCATAAAAGCCACACTATGAACGTGTGAAAAATGTCTTGCATAAACTGACCCCATCTATATGACATCTATTAAGCAATCATCAGCTGATCTGTTCTACAGAAGCTATGCTAGATGCTCGGTGGAATCTCTTTACTTTATGATTTGACATGAGTTGGCGTGACCTGGATTATCTCAGTAGGTTCTCATGGTATAATCTGTAACTGTCTGGTTTAAGTAGAACCCTACTGTCCTCTTTGTGATTCAACTTCTGTCCTCGAAATAAGCCTCTTACTTCAATGGTTTTGACTGGTTTCTTTGAAAATATTTATGTACTCACCAATTGGATAAAAAGCTGTTTTACGCCTACTGCACTGTATCTGTAATTGAAATAAACAGGCCATAAGTTACATGTCGTCACGATCAGAACACAAGCGCCTAAGTCAGTTTTTGATGATTTGGAGTTAGCCCCCCTATGATCTAAATTGGCCTGTTTCCCACCTTTTCACAAACGCCTATATCAGCAGCCAATCAGATAACTTTGTTTTTCCGCTTTTTACACAATCGCCCTTGTGAACTCGATGACTTAGGCAGTGTTTGGACAGTGACTTCTATGCAATCGTGGAAGTTACACTTATGCCCAAGTCCCACAATCCGGTGTATTGTGTTGCTCAAGTCAATGCCCAAGTCACAATTTTATGGATCTAAGTCCAATTTCTCCTAGTCAAATTACACAACAAAGATAATCAATGTGTGTGGTGATATGTTCTTCAACTGTGAACAAACCACCATTAAAAAAGTTTTGTCAGAAACATATTGTTGAAATCAGAAACATTTTTCCACTTTACTCAAAACCCTTAAAATCGACTTATGCGATTGTGTTCTGATCGTGACGATGTTATGAATAAACAGAATATTGACATTGTACTGTTACAGGAAACTGTCTGAAAATTTCAAACATATTTTAACAAACTACAGCAAGATTTGAAGAAAGAAAGTTATAAGATAGTCTGTCTTTGAAGTGATTACCGAGCTAGTTATTGTATTTAAATATATGATACAGACTTTTTACTAGTAAATTATTTACTTTATGTGTCTGACAGACAACCTCACGGGGTCGGGAGTCTAACATAAAGACTAGTTCTTGTCATAATTTAATAAATAACTACTTCTAAGTCTATATCTTTCTTCTAATAAAGCTATAACATGACAAATTTGTGACGATCGGTTAAAAAATATCGGTCTGTGTGTCGGTAACTAATTTATCATGATCTCGACTTTACGCCATAGATTCCATAATTCGAAGAAATGCCCACAAGTTATGTTCGAAACTATCCGGTATAGTCAAAAATAATATTATATAAGACGGTACCTGGGAGTTTAATGTAACAGTATACTGTATATAGTAGAAAAGCTATCAGATCTATTTCTGCCCTAAGGAACGAAAACGTAATGTGAGTTCGCTGTTATAGTATGTTGCAAATTACTTTTGGTATGTTCCAAAAAGTACAAGATACTACAAAATCAATGGGATTAGGTCACAGGGTTAGTTATGTAGTTAATGTCGTGGATTATGTCTATCAAATTTCTAAAGGATGATATAATGACGAACAAGCTCAAATGACATATTATAGGAATTTGACCCTCCAACAAGAATTACAAAGACAGGTTGGAAGTAATGGGGTTTCATTTCAAAATGGACATATTTCACGAAACAATTGCGCAAAAGCAAATGTGTCTCGTAGAAAAAAGAATATATATGCAGCTCTTAATCATTTATCACAACCTCAGAAAAAGTAAAGTTGCATAGCAATTCTAACTAGAGTCAGATCATTGTGCTAAATATAACTAGCCAGATCATTGTCAGCTTTCATGTCTCAGAATTCAGGCCATTGCCTATGTTACTTTACGAAATGAGTCAAAAGAAACAGAAATTGAAATACAACGAAAAGATACGTTTTCAAGAAAGTTTGTATTATACGATGTTGTATATTATTATGTCTATTAAAAATAAAACCACCCACAAGAAGTAAATGTTGGTCATTATGAATCAGCGGTGACATCTGTCAGTTGATAGTTGCAATGCAGACTGAAGTTGTCCAGTAGATGACAAGTTGTTATAACCTATCATAGAGTTCAGACAAGTCATTGAGAGATTATTAATATCTCGATCATTTTATTATAGATTATATAATGGTCTTGCCAAGGAAATCTCAACTAACACTGTCTGCAAAAATGAGAAGATTATGATTGTATCACACAAGACCTTCACGAATTAATTGATGGTATCAGTGTCCACGATACAAATACACAAAACCTCTTTAAAAGCCCTTTCTTGCACAATCATCTATCTAGTTTTACCAGTGTGATTTTGTATCTTACCGATGGAACTAATGCATTGGTTTTATCCTCCTATTTATGAGCGATTATAAGATGACAGGGATCTCGTATCTTATTAAATTTAGATTTACTGCAATGTTATATATAGTATATCCCTATAGTTACAGGTCTTCATAGGTTTTCCATAGAACTGACTTTGTCTGATGGGGTCACGAACTATTTCATAATCACGTAACATTTTATATATTTTTCAGTGGCGTAGCTATCCATCGGTTGAAAATGTGCCGTTGGTAAAGTTGGGCCAACCGGGTGCAGGCATCAACATAAAAAAATAAAAAATTTAGCTTCAATTAGCCTTCCTGCAGTGAATCAAATAGCTAAAATCCAAGAGCTACGCCACTGATATTATTCAACTTAAATAATACAATATTATAATATCGTACATCTATGCACTATTACAGTGCCAAGCTTGGTATAGACTATAGAAACGGTGTTGTTGATACTTTAGAAACCAAACGTGTACGCATCGTATCGTACGTGTTGTATTTGCTTTTTAAATATTTCTGCTGTATCGATATTTGTTCACCATGTAGGCCTACAGTCTTTTCCCGCCTTTTTACGTTTGGTTGGAAGACGTTGGGAGTTACTATCTGATAGATAGACCTATGCGTGGCATGACCATACTAAAAGTATAAGAATCCCTGACTATCGTCTTTCTATCCAGAATATAGAACAATATATGATACTGATGGACTCTGTCAAGCGGAATGACTGATCCTTCATCCTATTAAACTATAGCTTAAATGTCGTTGAGTAAGGCGAGTTAGTGTCAAGCTACAATCAAGATTCAGATGATAAACATTATGGTGATTTTCTGGTCTGGAGAAGGCTTTAAATGCTGTTAATGTGTTTTTCTTATCTAAATCGTTATGGTGACACAACTATAGCTGTAAATCAGACAACTTGATTCTGTGTTGATATTTCCTTACACCTCGGGGTGACTGGACCAAAAGAGAACACCTGATGTCACTTTATGAATGAGTTTGTCAGATTTTTCTCAGCCGCCACAAAATTTAAACAGTCATTGACTCAAAGTAAACCGAAGATGCCCTGCCACATCTCGATATGTGGTACGTCAACCTAATCGTATATACGTCGGCCATTGTCTAACAATAACCTCGTATGCAGATAGAAGAAAACCTTCCAAGATTATTAGAATACGCGATAAAAAATAGTTCCTCAGCTTATGCTAGTTACCTCCCTTGTACATTATCTTTCGTAGACAGAAAATGTCTGGTTGTCAGAGACTAGTCAGAAGTTAATATGAAAGTAGTGCGCTTTATCCGCCAGCTGCATACGAGGTTATTGTCAGGCGTAGCGAGAATGGCCGACATATTTACGATTGACGTCAACCAATCTACATAATGTAGTAGTAGTATTCTAGGGAGCTATTACAATCAAACTATTAAAAAACATGGTATCGAAATGAGTTCTCAAAAATATGTAAAACATGTTACTTCTAACACAAGAATCAGATCCATTGCAGAGCTTTTTAGTGGGATTAATATACAGGGGTGTATTATTATATATTTACAATGATATGTGCAATGTACACATCTAAGTTGGAAATCCAACAATAAGTTTGTGGTGGACTATTAACAAAATATTCAAGAAAAGAACCGAACCGCGATTATAATATGTGCTATTGCAATTGCCGTCTTTCGATTATTTTTCTGTAGGTTCGAATCTAAACTGATCGATTGATATATGAAAGAAAAGATAACATCTATCAAGGTAATTCGAAACAACCACAAGACAACTATTGGCACTAATCTAGTCACTTTCCGGTCGGGTTTTTAAGCTATTAAAAATACATTTATCAAAACATCACCGCTTGATACACTAACAGATCATGATTATAAAAAAATCATTTCTTTCTCACATTTGTAGGAAAATGCTCGCAATTTTAAATCGTATGATTGTGCTTTTTAGTAACGTACAGTTTGTTCTAGCCTATCTAAAAGAATGGTGACAGTTGAATCTGAATTTCCCAAAACTTGTAACTTCTGACATTAATATACGATCAGCATATGTGACAAACGACCATTTTTGACCGACATATTATGCTTTCAAGTCATATTATTGAATGTCGAACATGAAGAACATGTCAGACAACATAACACTTATACGATTAGTATCATGCCTGGTTCTCTTATTATTGTATAATAGAGGTGACACTTAGCAAATCCTCGTTAACTTGGTTGTTTAGAAACATCACATACAATCATATGGCATTATATTATCTTAACTTAGCAACATACTTTGATATGATAGGTAAAGTTTAAATATTGCTTTCAAAGGCGTATAATCTTCGAATCGGGCAATAAACTGGGGCCTTGTGTGATAAGAACCTTCGTCAAATGGAAAACGAGTAGGCTTTACTAAATGCTGCTATCTTTGCAACATTTCCTCATTGCAGGATACAGGATCGGTGTAGCATATAGCCCACATAATTTCTCTCATATGAAATTAAGTTTAACACTTTACGATGAATGTGAATAATTTCGTACATGTAGGGTAAGGTTCCTTTAAAGGAATACAACCTCTTAAAATAAAGAAAAAATCTAAATTTTCAAACTTGGTGAATAATAGTATTTTTTTTATCAGGGGATTTACCTGGTGGCATAACTATAAATTACTCGAATTTTAAGCGTTTTTTCATATATAACCTGTAATTGTATGGACATTTGCATAGTTTTATGGGTTTATTTGGTTCTGTTTTTATACTTTGGACACCGTTGATGAATATTTATACTCTTATTGACCAAGTTCGATAACTTTATTTTTTGTTCATTCTAAGAAGTGGTATTGCATTAATAGATAACATGCAAGATAAACAACCCGCCTACTGTGGATTTTTAATCTAAATATCAAATAGATCATATGTATTTACTATAGATTGTGTTTTTAATGTTCAAAGATATAATGCGTTTATACACGCAACTCTCTTGTTTTTTATGCTTTTACAGTAAAATGCATACAAATGTATCTTGTATATTTTTAGTTGGATAATGCAATGCTCACGCTCTATTGGGAAATTGGCTCATAAAAAGACTTTCTGTTGTCTTAATGATGTAGTAGGCTATAAGAATATTTTTGATCTTATTTAAGATAGTTTAAGGAGTATGAGATAATACTTTCCACAACACTATCTTGTTATACGAATATCACATTATATCATTCTTCATGCAGGTCTTACTCTGACTAGGATCTATGGGCTTTCGTAGTTAATTTCACTAAAAATACGCAAATTATTCAAAAGATTTTTAGTACCTTATTCCCGATGCATATTCATATTGAACGAGTGTTATCAGGTCTTAATTGCATTCATCTTCTAAAGTATCTTTGCCCCCCTCATATAGCTAGCTACTTGATCCTGCACCTCCCTCATTAGCTCAATCAGTTGCAAAAGTGGGACGTAAAACTCAGGTCATTTAAAATATCCTAAGCTACCGAAAAAGCTACTATTTTTTTATGAATAATTGAAGCATCCTCTGGCGGTGCCTTTGATGTTGACTGTTAATTTGTTTGATGTTTGTAACTATCACAGGGTGTTTAAATAATATTGTTTTTAATTATTAATTTGTTAATTAGTAGTAGCTTATGTCTCGTGGGCTAGAAGTCAATTAGTTTAAATAACGACAATTAACAGAATAGAATAAGAATAAGTTTATTTCAGTAATAAAGGTCTACGACCAACGTTACAATAATATAAATTGTACATTACATGAATGGATACTATTTACAATTACAAAAAATAATATATTTACAATAATTAGCATTTAATCGATGTGTATTAAGCGTTTACAATTTTCTTGAAGATGTTTTCTATACATTTTGATAAACATAAGAGATGAAAATCATCATTTAATTCATTTAGATAGTTATTTCTGGTTATATGTACAGTATTGATATCAATCCTATAATTTTCTGTCCCTTTACATTCAAACAATAGATGGAACAAATCTTCACTTGATAATTTACATAATCGGCACAAGGGACTATTTATTAAATTTCTCTTATATAAATTAACAGCAGTTGGAAATAAATTCAACCTGATTTTAACAATGTTTCGTTTGTGTTTGAAAGGAATACTTGAAGTTAAATAAGACTCTTTGAAAAGACAGGGTTTACATTTGGTATACTCTTTAAGACTTTCACTTTCTGCTAACATTGAAGACCATTCTTGCAAGTCTATGTCCGACAGTCTTAATTTAAGTTGATTTACAAACATATGAATATTTCCGATATTTTCATTGTCAAATACATATCTAAAACCTAACGAATATAAAACTTGTTTTACTTTAGTCACCCAGGTAACTCTTCCGATATCATCCAGCTTTCTCAGCATAATGTAAACTTGTTTTGGGTATCGATCTATAGGCATATATACAAGTTTACACCAATATTTTACACATGAAGTTGTATAATATATGCTTATATTTCTTCTGGCACATTCTCCAAGAGTTCCAACATTAGTGGAACTTTTATGAATCCCAAGAATGAATTTACAAAAGTTAAGGTGAACCTTTTCAATATCATGTCTATACTCAAAACCCCAAATCTGCGAACCATATAATAGTATTGGTTTTATAATGCTATCAAAAATTTTAAAACATATATTGATACTTGGATAACCAGTTCTCCTAATTAAACTTTTTATGGGAATTAGAGCCTTTTCCGCTTTGACGGCTAAATTATTAATGTTTTTGCTCCAGTTCAACCTAGATGAAAAGAGTATTCCCAAATAATTATAATAGGTTACTGTTGTAAGAGGTTCATTGTTATAATACCATCTTTCGTATTTTCGTAAAGTACCACCATTTCTAAATACAATAATTTTGGTTTTAGAAAAATTGACATTAAGATTAAATTTATCACAAAAAGATTCCAAAACAGAAATCTTTCTTTGAAGATCCCCTACAGTGTCTGAGAATAATGCGAGATCGTCAGCATACAGGAGTGCTAATATGTCTTGAACCTCTGCTATTGTGAATATTCCATTTACAGTATGTTCCATTTCAAGCATATCAATAAGTTGGTTAATATAAAAACAAAATAATATAGGGCTTAAAATACAGCCTTGTCGTACGCCAGATAAACACTCAAAAAAGGGTGTTATTGAAGAGCCGAGTTTTACACATGAACTCGTAGAATTATACATCGCTTTAAGTGTTGTGTACATTTTGCCGTGAATATCCTTTTTAATCAGTAGAGACAATAATTTCAATCTATGTAAAGAATCAAATGCCTTAGAAAAATCAACATAAAGGCAGTAGAACCTCCCTTTAGATTTAGATAAATACTTCTGAATTAATCCCTGAAGAGTGAATATTTGATCTATGGTCGAGTACCCAGTACGAAATCCTGCCTGAGCTTCCGTATATTTGTCTAGTGATTCAGACCATATTTGCAATCTATAATTCAAAACTGACGTATAAATTTTACCAAAGCTATCCAAAAGAGAGATGCCACGGTAATTATTCACATCGCTTTTGGAGCCTTTTTTATGCAAAGGGGATATCAGTGCTTTAGACCATGAACTGGGGAAACGACCACTATCAAATATAGCATTAAACAATAGAGTCAATATAGGGGTTAACTGTGAACAACAAGATTTAATAAAATCGATTCCAATACCGTCCATACCAGGTGATGTACCTGCTTTCATTTTCTTTATACTTTTCATCACTTCTTGTTCTTGTATTGGACCGTTTAATATCAAATCTGTTTCACATGCTGTGTTAACACAAATGTTATCAAAAGAATTGACATGTAAGAAAGTTTCGTTTGAGAATTCACTATTGGCAGTGACAGGTGACGGATTCAGTAACTCTTTAAAGTAGTTAGCCCATTCTTCTGGCAATATGTTGGGGGATATTTCATTTCTAGGTTTATACGATTTTAAAGTTTTCCAAAATTGACTTGGATCTTGTAAGTTATTACAAAGATCACTGTATACCTGATCTTGATACGAAACTTTCTTATTCTTACATACATTTTTAAATTCATTTTTAATGTTTTTATATGAGACTAAATGTTCAACCGAGGCTGATTTCCTAAATTGTTGCAAAATTTTATATTTATTCTGTTTGAGAGTTAAACATTGCTGATCAAACCAGGGTGGTTGTTGTTTTTTCGAGTAGTTTACGATATTTTTGGATTTGAAATCATATGCACATTTGTATATAAAGGATTGAAATTCATTTAAAGCACTTTCGATATCTTGAGACAAGATAGTTTGGAAGGTTGACACAAAGTCATTGATATTTTCTGATATTCTACTATTGTATATATCAGCCCTGTCTTCCTTCCAGACTAATTTAGAGTAAGGTTGTAAGCATTCACTAGAAGCTTCACTGGAATTTTGTGTAACTTTGCATGACATTTCAAAACATAGAGGCATATGATCCGACTCGGTTTTACAATCTATATTAAAGGAGGTAACACATTTAAAAAGATCTGAAGATACAATTAAATAATCAACTACTGAAGCTCCATTATATTTAATACAAGTATATTCGCCCAACCTGTCGTTTTCTACTCTGCCATTAACAATATGTATATTAAACGTTGCACATATTCTAAGAAGTTCTTTGCCGAAATTGTTAAGTTCATTATCTTTAGAATGCCTTCCTACATTGAAGGGGTCGGTTCTGTACTCAGCAATTAACAGATAACTATAGGAAGTATTCCTAGTAGTCTTGACGTCAACAAGCAAGGCCTATAATATATCCACATTCGAATTTAACGTCGCGTTATCACGTTTTTCACTGCGTCGTACTATGTCCACAGTATTTTCTGACGCGTATTACGCACCTCGAAAACGCAACGAAAACGCAAATGTGGCCTTAGGGTAGCTAGTTTTCAGATATTCATCGAAGATCTTGCTAATAACAGTGTTTTGTTTCGCTGCTTAGTTTTCAGTTACCATGAAAACATCTGCAGGACAAAATTATAACATGTTTTTACTAATTTGATTTGTAGAGGAGATCTTTTTACAGTAATGATGTATAGTAAACAATCAACTTTCAATTTTCTCTATAAAGATTGTTTGTAAATTTTAATATACCTTGAAAATAATAAATCAAGATTAAAAAAAGAAAGCAGATGGGAACAGGATGTAGAAATGAGAATTTTCAATTAAAATGTAGAAATTATGAGGGATATTGATTTGATGTTTTAATATAGATTGTAATAATGTTTATTAAAACGGATGAAACCTCTTAAACTCCACGAACATTAATAAATTACGTGTTTACTAATAATAATATTAATTAAAAGGGTGAAGTCTTCTTAATATTACAGCATGTTTCTAATTTGATTTGATAGTGTTGTTGAATTTGATATTGTCAAGGGCTCAATTCACAAAAACTTAACCTAAAGATCCAAAAGACAACACCCAAAAATGTCGACTAATTCCCTTTAAATTGATTAAGAGCATAGCCACAGTCAACAAACAGAACCTCAAATTATACCCTTACCACAACGGCTCTATGTTCATAGCTGGTATCAAGGGTGTGGATTTGTTCCAATATTTTAGGGGGCGAACCAGGATGGTTTGTAGAGTTCAAGTACGTCGCGATGCGTCGAGACCGCTAACCCAAACAGAAGGTTCTCTCTCTAGAGAAATAATTGGAAATTAGCATCAATTTGGTGCATTCTGAAAAATATTTAGGGACTTCCTACTCTGATTTTCATCTGATCGATTTTGACTCTTCAAAAAATCCCCCCCCCCCCCCCTCAAATCCACGCCCTTGGCTGGTATTAGAAGAAAATAATGACAACCTATATAACGAATTTAATTTTTCTAGATTTGATTAAAATAAGTTACTTCTAATCAGTCTTTTATTTATAAATTTCATTGAAATTATCCCAAATCCACCTTCAGTCTTCTTTCAATTAATAAAAAAAAATGTGTAGTGAGGTTCAAGAATGAAAACGTTTCCACGGCCTTTCTCGATCAACTGAGAAACTTAAATTAGTTTTAACGCCTTATATGTGTTTAATCACTCTTCTTGTTATGTTGTAGTCCTCAGGGAGGCAACGTAACTAAACAGTGCCAGCAGTAACCCGTTACCGTCTCTGTTGAAGTCTGCTAGATAACTGATGGACAAAAACTGGCCAAGGCTATGTCTTTGAAGGGGTAGAGAGCTATGCTAATTCAGAATATGGTATTTATTTTACACCTCTTGAGTATTCGAGAGATATCAGTCCGACAAAAACACGGCAAATATTGTAGCCACTGCTATCGTGTTGTCAGATGGACGACTGGAAGCTACAATACATGTAACTCGAAACTGTCTTGATAAAAACCTTTAGTTACACCATTCTAATAGATGTTGAAAGAGACTTCAGAGTGTTTCTCATTACTCTAAGACATTACTGTTACTGATGTACATTGTGTAACTGTATTTCTCTAACACACGCCCAACTACACACAATTAGAAAATAATGTTGCTTTGCTCGAAGATCTTTCACACCATGATAATAACCACAATTTCTATTATTTCATCGGAAAACTACATTTATTTTAATCCTCAGCTCATCCCGGATGCTTTTAACTTCACAGCTGGATTTGCAATGGGCTTAAAGTATTCCATTAGTTTGTCTTAGACGCTTAACAATGCGAATTCCCTATTATAGTTGAACTCTTTCGCCACATTTTAGAATGCTCAAATATGGAATGTTACATAATATTAGTTTCGTGAGGTTTACTGTTTCTCTTGACCAGGATAATCTTTGATGATGTTTAGTTTTTAAGTTTAATTTAAAAAGGGGGGAAGACAAATATGGATGACTTTAATGGTTAAATTCTATATTTTTTCTTTAAGTTTGAACTCCATTTGTTTGTGACTTTTCAACTCTCATAATTATGGCTACAATAGGGGTTTGAAGGCTTATATTTCGAGGGAGAGTTGTGAACATTATTATGGTTTTAAATAGCTAAAAAATTCAGGGTTCTAAGACAAAATTTTTATTGGTCGAACAGTTAGTGAACATATCCCTTTAAGTGTTTCAAAAAGAAGTGAATGTCTGTTTCGACATGTAGGATATAATGCACTCTCTTAGGTTTTGAATGTGGATGTTGAAATGTGAAGGATGGAATAGACACTGCTGTCGAATAAGGGTGTATGTTTATATGTTATAAAGCTGAGAGTGATGCAGTACATTTAAAATATTTTTTTATATTTCAGGTACATGGCCATCATTCATCCCTTAAAACCTCGGTTAACAGGACGTATTGTACTTACTATTATCGTTGCTATCTGGATAGCCTCGTTTCTCCTGGCTTTACCTAATCTACTGTATGCTACGGTATATGCTGTTCCTAAACAAGATGGTACTGTGAGGTCAATCTGTTATCTGGAATGGCCGGATGGTGGAGCTTCTAAAAGTCTCGCTGCTGATTTGTCGTAAGTAGTATTTTAAAACTTTTACAGTCAACACCATATGAAACAGACACAATTGTCGACAGTTCATTTGTTTTCAATAATAGAGTTTCAAGGGGTCTAGGTAGAGTATACGTCGCTTCTGTCAATTATAAATGAAAAAATGTTCCAAGAAATTAGCTGTTGTATAAAGGGGATACATTCTCTCCCCATCTCGTCTAAATCTGACATTTTATTTGCAATGTCAGGCGTGTTATTGATAACTAGAAACAGAAATTGCCTACTTTGATATCATTTTATTGTAAATTTAAAACCATGTTTAACGAATACTTAGATCATTATGGGACGTATTGAGTATTTCATGATTGCCAACTTTAATATTATCATGTTCCCGTTGGGACCTGCCAGAATATGGCTTTATAAGTCAGATAGCTGCCAATTAGTTTTCTTTTTCAAAGTAATCTTTTTTATTCAGTTTGAAATCACGTTATTAAATCGAATAGAAATAATTTTACATGCGGGTTAAAAAAAAACCGTGAAGAATTGATATTGAGAGCAGAAAAGAAAACAGAAAGTCGATGAAAACTAAACTGAAGATGATAGACGTTATTTGTCGATATTAATCATATCTGATTTATAGAATGTAACAGGGGAAATAGAAGCTGGCTTTATACAATATCAATATTATCTTGAATTAAAAACCAGTAATTGAATTTGTCAGGTTTTAGACTGCAAGCATTGTACTCTTTGTGAGGTTTTAAGTTTGATAACATTAACAAGGTCCAGTATGTACATGTTTAATAAAATGAAATGTTACGGTTCTTATCTTAAAGCGATACTACCTCATAGAATGAACAGCCGTACGCCTATGAGTTGTAATGAAAATGGTTTATACAGAGGAATATATCCCTTAACATTTATTCGGAAAATTCAATACATGTTCAATAAAAGGAAACGTTATGGATTTTATCATCGTAAAAAAGAAAACCACTATGAACATAACGTGAGCTTACATAACCTATAAGTCGATCCTGCTAGTGAAGTTAAAATTGTGGTTAGGAAATAAATTGTGGTTTCAAAACAAGAAGACCTCACTCGACATCTTTAAGAGGATACAAGTACGCAAATTATAATGTTGCAATGCTGATGAAAAAATCATTTCTATTGTTATTTAAATTACAACTGTCGCAAATGTAACGAGTACAGCTTGCATAATTAATCACATTTCAGGAACCTTATAGAAATCACTCAGAATTTGATGTTCTTTTATCAAACAAAAAGTCTTTATCACCAAATCACTTTTTTTTTAACGAAACAAATTACAGGGCCCGTGGAGCGTATCTGGATGTGGGTGGGCCCGCGGTTCGAAAAATCGAATAGACCCAACCCCCATATCGAAACTCTGCGGATTTCGAATAGAGTTTTACGTCCTACTTTTCTGCACCTATATGGGCTATTTGAGGACGGGCAAACGCCATGCAGTGTACAATGAGGGAAATTTGCCAGGACAGTGGCATTAGCCTGCTCTTATTTTCGATTTCCAACTGTCGAGAGATCTTTAACGTGCACAGCCAATAGCACACGGGGTTAGATTCAGGAAATGATCAAAATAATGATGAAAACAAAAACAATATTGATGAGAAAAAAAATTACTACCCCCGCTCCGCGGCCTCTCGGAATCATTGCTGGATACTTATTATCTGACAGTACGCATTCAGTGCTGAACTAATGCCAGGACAGTCTATATATTGTAATTCAACTATTCACCCTTACACAAACTTCACCATTAAAATAGACAGCTTGAAAACTAAATCAACATTTATAATCCTCTTTTACAGACATAAAATAAATGTGCAATTTTTACACACAGAGATAAATGGACTATAACCTGCGAACTTGAAAAAAAAAATTACAACGATTGATAACGAACTGCCGGGGGTGAAGAACAGGTTATCTTGAGAGCTACTCCAAACTCTATTTACATTGACAGAAAGAACTAGATGAAATTGTCTCTTAATAAAAACTAAAATAAACCAAATAAACCTTCTAAATGATCATAGCAAGGAAATATTAAATTTATCTCTGTGGATTCTGTTGTTTGGCATTGAAGGGAAGTTGGGAAGGGGTGGGGGGGGGGGTGTAATAAGATCTGGGGTGGATGGGTTGTCTATCAGTGTTTTAAGAAATAAGGTTTAAAAACGTTAGCTCCGTTACTTGGAAAACGTGCCCATGTTTGACGGACTGTTTCTCAGCCGTTGGTAAACCGATCTCTTTCAAAATGTTTACAAATATTCTTTAACATGTTGATGTTCGTCCGTAAATATACGAAAGTCATCGAATACAAATTGTACAAATTGCCTCGAACAAATTTACATGTAAAAAAATATTCAATATCAGAGCAAATTACCTATTTCAACTTGTGTTCAATCTGTTCAATCAGTTCGTCTCATTGGCGCCGCTATAATTCTGGGCCATACGGAATTCTCTTAGGAAATGGTGTATTGTAGTTAGCAGAATGAACTGAGTGAACAGGAACTGTCGTCGCTTCTTGGGTTATGGTACTTTAGAAAAGGATGATATTGGTAGTCTATGTTTTGAAGAACATTGAACATGATATTGAATATTTTGACATACTTTTTTGTTCGTGCAGTATTTGTACAATTTTTATTCGATGACTGTCGTATTTTAAGGGTCGAATAACAACATGTTGAAGTAAATCTGTGAGAAATGTAAAAGAGATCGGTTAACCTGCAGCTGAGATACTGCCCGTCGAACTGGGGGACGTTTTTTTTTTCTGTGACACTCATATAAATGTATGTGTGGTACATGTATTGGATATTTTTCTGTTACTTTGTTTACGCCAGTCCATCTTTAATGATAAAATGATAAAACTATTTATTACAGTTATCTAAATGGAAATCAATTCTATGTTTTAAACCAATCTTTATGTTTCCGATATTGTAAATTGAAATATTTCATATAAAACTATTTAAGGTGTATAAAATGGCTCAGGGATGTAGTCTTTCAAAGAGAGAGTTTTTACATTAAATTTTTAATGATCCGTATTTAAAGTCCAATTGTCTGCAAACATAAGACTCTAAAATTTCTTCTTTTCGAGCAAATAGGCAAGTAAATAAATCGTTTTCAAATTCAGTCAATATTTAGCTAAAATTGGAATTTATTTGCATCTGTTTGAATATTTCAGTCTACGAAATATCATCAAAGGCAGAATCACACAGTGATTTACTTTTAGTGATAATAATGAAATTTTACTCAGTTTTTCCCTCTGAATCATTGAATCACATGGAAAAGTTCTTTAAAACCCACACCCAAATAACAACTGAAGATAATTGTTCAGTATAAGCAAACAATAAAAAAAGATGCTTGCATTGAATATTTTAATGAGCATGCCCACCAACTTACTTAGAACAGAGGCTATATATAGCTTTTTGAAAAAGATGAAAGCGTTTACAAGTGTCTTTTCGATATTGGAATAATGTGTAGGCCTATCTAAAAACTGTACTTAAAAAAAGTTGTGTTTGAAAATAAACTTCAATTACACACATGAGAATCCAATTTCACTTTTACTACGTTATCGTCTGTTTTCTTTCAATTTCATTCATAAAAATCACGTGCAGTGAATGACGTCATAGTGTAAAAATGATAATAAAGTAGTCAGGTAGTAATTGTAGTTCCTGCAGAAAAATAATTAAATATGGCACCAAATATTCAGGATTTATTTTCTTACCTAATTCGTGTCAATAAGTATTATGTAGTTAGTCAAATTTCGACTGTTTTCAATTTATTTTAGCCCCAGGTATATTCTGTACTATAATTAACTCTATGTAGTTCAAATCGTTAACGAGCTGACCGAGAATCTTGGTATATTTCACGTAACATAAACTAACATCATATTTTGAAGCTTGCTGTGCAGAAAAAAATACCACATTAACCTTGAAACAATTAACTAGGAGACAATCCATATCAGCCTTGTAACAAACTGTTTTCAATTATATATGACTAACCGATTTCTCTGTTTATAGAGAATTAAGGGGAATGGATCCGCCATGTAAGTTTAACAATAAAGTGCTAAAATGAATTTAAGAACGATCTTTTATCTATATCAAAGATTTAATTATCACAACGACAATAAAACCAAATAAAACTTTTAAAACATAGTGTGATTTAAAAAGGCTGTCGATTTGCTAGACAAATTTCCGATGTGTCAGAGATAAGTGATCAAACTTCAAATGGACTGGCCTCTTCAGACACTTCTATTTTTAAATGGTTAAAAATTTGATGGATTGAAAACATTGGAATCTACTTCATTGTCACACACAAGTGAGGATCATTTTAACGATCGAAGAGCCGTTTAAGGTCGAGTATTAACTTTAAAACAATTGTTTTATATAGCAGACATCTTACTCTTAGCGATTAGATTGTTTCTTTTGTTGATGGCAATTTTCACTACTCCTTGACGTCCGTATGAATGTTCTCACGTCTAAGTAGTATTGCCCATCGTGGTAAATAACATTTTTTCATGTAGGCCAACAATTTAGCTCAGAATTCTACAAAATAATGACAAAGGAGATGGAATTGTCGGCTTAACCATTAATCACTAAATCAATTTAAATATATATACTTCTTTTATATTGAATACTTTAGATTATCATTTCACTTGGAATTTCTTAGGATACAAAACACATTAAAGATTCTAAATCACTTTTGATCTCGTTTAAACGGTAAAAAGACATCAGTCTTTAATGAGATTCCCCGTAGCTCGTTTCAACATGTGATTATAACGTTATCTGGTCTATTTCCGGTTGCATGATGACGTCATGCTGATAAAAGACAATAAATGAGAACAGATAACAATGTAAAGCTCCAAGGAGTTCATAAAGATGATCTTTGGTGTTAAAACGGAAATAATTAAAATATCCCAGAATTAAAAGAATGTACGTAGGATAATAGAGAGGTAGCAAGGTTTAACAATGAAATTCGCCCACGGATGAACACACTGGAGACCAATATTAATCATGAAGTCAAATATTTTCTAGCAGATGCCCTCTCTTTACAACCATAATTACAAGTCCAATATAAGGAAATGTAGACATTTTCCTCGGGCACCTGCATGGAATCGAAATTCTCCCGTTAGAGTTTTAATTGAGAGAATTATTTAAGCGATAGAACAGATGGATGTTCCATTAGCAAATTGTCCTTGTAAAAAATTATATATTATTCATTTTGATTATATATTTATTTGAAATGGAGCAAGTTAAGTATGACAGTAATTTATTTGTGATTTCTGCATGTGTCAGTATATATGGACTGCATCTGTAGTCCTTATAACCCACAGCCCTGGGTAGTTCGGATTGGACCATAAACCGGGGCTGTGTGCTGCAGATTATGTACATTAGAGATCGCTTGACAATTGGAAATCGAAAAAGAGTAGGCAAATGCAGCTTTTCTTGCAAAATTTACTTATTGAACACTTATTGACATTGTTCGTCCCCAACAGCCCAATCAGGAACAGAACAATGAGACGTTGAACTCTGTTTCGCTTTTATTGTCTTGGTTGATGGATATAGTCATATTATGTTGAAACCTGGATCAACTCATCATGTTGTTACATTAAATATCAACTGATTTATGTGTTTCTATACGGGCTACTGAATTATATCGATATTAATAAGATAATCCTATAGGAAATCTCAATTTTCCAATAGTAAGGTGCAGAACAGTTGGTTTCAAGCTTCTCTCCTCATTGTCTGTTAAGTAGGTATTGATAAAATAAAAAAAATGACTCAATGTATGAAAATAAAGTCAACTGAATTTTTTTTTTCATTTCCAGATATAATATATTGCTGATGATTGTCAACTATTTCTTGCCGATGATGACACTAGCTTGTACCTATACGAGGATTTCGTGGGAGTTGTGGGGAAGCCAAGCTATTGGCGAAACTGTTCCGATGCAGGCTGAACGAGTTAAAAGTAAAAGAAAGGTAATTATGGGTGTGTTAGTGATACATTGAGGGTACTTTTGTAATGTCAAGCGAGGAAGATGATGTAACAGCAACTAGAAGTTACTGTTATTGAAGTTACTGTGAGACGAGTTTTAAAGTAGAATAATATATGCAATAGTGACGTCATAATACCAAAACACAAAAAAGGGAAAGCAAACGAAAGAATGTCCCCGATACACTCTGAAAAACTAGAAAACTTTTTAATCTTTAGATTAGAAAAATAAATCAACAGAAAATACCCAAATCTTTCTATAGAACTTGCTTAGAAGTTAAACTTTCTTTATGTCTAATACTTTGATATACACGGTAATGTATAATAATGCGGTAAGGTGATGCATTCAAGGTCACTAGGAATTCTAGTTGCTGATGTGAATTGTTGAGATCAAGGTTTTCAAGTTTAACACCTGGCAGATCAAAGCATGTTTCATAGCTGATTATGCCTTTATTCAATTAACATGATCTATGTAGGGTTATGTTCCTTGTTCTTCATAGAACACACATGTAAGGAAGGAAAATTTTTACTTTATGAAAAATAATTATAAATGTCAAGAGTAAACGTTGATAGTACGTGATTTCTATTCTATATCAGTCTTCACCAATTAATTATATTTATACTAATTACAAAATTAATCAGAGAGGAAACTGTACAAGTGAATTAGGAAACCGGTGAAATCTTCGTTCGTCTATACTATTTCATACTAGATATGATTATAATAGGGATTCAGTTGGAAATTAGTATTTGTTTTCTAGTAATGGCCTGTCTACTTTACTTTACTCTTTAGATTCACTGTCAACTTTGTTTCATCGATCCAATGACCTCTAAAATACTAGTAATAGGTTTATATTAACATTTATTATAAAATGTTCTTGATTCCAATATACCCCGGTCTTTACTCGGCGACTTATGATTTGAGGACCGAGGCACTATTAGAAGTTTAACCAATGTAATCACTCTGTGTCCGCAAAGAGGCCCATTCAGCTTATGCTAGGTTTACATTATGTTCCCGGCGGTCACGGTAATCATGGGCCTGAACGTGAGACAACGCGATAGGCAAACGTGACCGCCGTGGATGCAGGTTATAATTTTAACTGTCAAAAAATTTGCCAAGGCAACCACGTTCGGCTTGAGATCTGTAATATGCTTTAGTAAAAACCGAGTAGCAGAAATCAATGAACCGTGATGCTCCGGTCTGCAAAACGCCTCACATCGGGATGCACCTTTATCGAAACGTAATAAAACGGCTTTGTTAACCCTAGCTTGCCGTGATAACTGTTACAAAACGGAACACAGGTCGACAAATCTGGTAAGGAACGCCGGGGAACAGGTACGATTCCTGTTCCACTACGGACACTTACAAGTTTTGTTACGACTTAATAAACGTTCTGTCACGTTTTGTAGCGTTTACCAAGTTCTATTACGATCTATCATACGTATTGTTAAGTCTAGTAGCGTTTATGAAGACAACAAGTGGTTGCCTAGCAATATACGCCCACTTACACTACATAAATTGTCAATATATCAAGGAATGTTACTATCTTAATATTTGTTGGATGGTGTTAAGATTTGAATTTTTGTCGGATTGAACCCAAATTCGAACTTGTCCGAGATCTTATGAATATAATCCTACATACAAAATTTTATTCAAATCCAACCAAAACAGTGGTCTCTATCGCGTTCACAAGCCATTTTTAACATATTTTGGGTGTAAAACTCCGTGAATTTTAGTCAAATCAATCCCAAATTCGAACTTGTCCGAGATCTTATGAATCCTACATACAAAATTTTATTCAAATCCAACCAAAACTGTGGTCTCTATCGCGTTCACAAGCCATTTTTAACATATTTTGGGTGTAAAACTCAAATTCGAACTTGTCCGAGATCTTATGAATATAATCCTACACACAAAATTGTATTCAAATTCAACCAAAACTGTGGTCTCTATTGCGTTTACAAGCCAATTGTGGACAGACGGACCAACGGACCGACGGACGGACAGGGGCGACGGCAATATACGATCACATTTTAATGTGGGCGTATAAAAACGGCCAAATTCCACGGCGTAATACGTTTCTGGCTCCGTGGCCACTGGGAATATATAATAGTGTAAACCAAGCATTATCATAACCATTATATTTGATTAATTTTCTTTTTCTGGTCACTTTGTGCTGAACTGAACCGCAATACACTGGTGTGGTAAAATATAACCTTGCTCACAACCGTATAGTTCTAATACAGGAGCCTTGGGGATTCATTGAGAAGATGTATAGCCATTATTGAGTTTTATTCACAATATTATCATGACAACTCGCGATTATCTTGTAACATTCTGTTTTTCTTATACGACTACAACAGGAACTTGGTAGGTTTTTGTAGAATGAACGGAAGTATTTATCTAAAAAACAAATAGAAAGAAATATAATCGTCCAGATTTCCCTATTTTCATAATGCACCTAAAATAATATTTGCATATTTATGTAAAAAAGGTTTTCCAAAATTAAGTTCTTTAACCAAAATTCATAATGAATCATTCTTGATATAGGAACAGGATTTTGGCAGTTTGTAGTTTGATGAAGAATATTACAATTATAATATGACAAGGTTGGGGTTATTAGAAGCCATTAAAGATTTATTGGCATAAGTAAATGAATTTCACTGTTTTGATGTAAAACGAAACTAAATGGACAAAATAGTATGAAATTAAAAGCCAAGATTATACTTTTGTTGAGAACTTTTAAATGATTTGTAGAAACAATCAACCCAGTCAGGCAGCCTTACTTTTTAATAATAGAATAACAACTTCATGGTGTAATAACAATTTTGACCTGTAATTGTTTGAGACTAGATAATGGTGAAGATTCTATTCTCGGTGTATATTACTCGACATGAGATTGTAATCCAGGGACCCATTGTCTACACACGGATTAACTAACCATCGTTATAGGAAATCTTTACCAACTAATAGCACCTCGGATAAAGTAATTTAGATAATGTATTGCATACGAAGCAATTGTATTGAACCAGTCGTATATATCATATAGATTGCTTGGAAGGGTCAAACATCAACATATAATGGAAACTACCAATGGTATTCGCGACTTTTGTTGTTTTTTGGGGTTCTTTTTAGGTGGGGGAAGGGAGTGGGGTGACGATTTGTAAAACAAACGAGAGTAAGAGTATTTTCTACCAGATGATATGCAGATATCAATTGATATCGTAAGAGTATTGATATATGAAGATATCAATTGATATCCAAGTCATGTACCGTGAATCATCAAATCATTATATTTATGTGTAACAAGAATTGAATAATACCTGTTATACTCATCTCTCAGGTGTAATAAACTGGAGTACGTGACGACTAATCATATTCTCCCAATTCTCGACTGATGTGTTTAACGACCAATAATATCAATTTAATTCCCAGTGGGGTATTTACAGCATATAATTTGATGAAATATAAGAAATTGAAATCAGTTTGTGTGCTCAAGAGAACGACGAATTATCTTTTTATGACGAAGACACAATTCGCAATCAGATTTTCTTGCTACTTGATAAGGCAATGACGTATTAAAGAGGTAGCAAAAGATTAAATTATCGTAATGATTCATTATTTTCTCTGTATTGAGTTATTCAATTTTATTACAAAAAACCCGAAACAATGAGCAATCTGATCGCAAGTTGAGTTGGGTTCGAAGGTACAGGATGTACGCGATTTGTTAACCTGGTAGTTCAAGAGCTCAAGAGGAACGTTGAATGCGCTTATACTAACCACGTCGTCTTTCTATATCAGGCATGGCCCGCTTAGATAAAAAGAAAACGTGAACGATTTATTACCTCTGTGGAGCCGGAAAGTTAGTCTACACACTACAATGTATTGAGAAAAACTCAGTCACATTTCGGCAGCAAAATGATATATAATTCCCATGCTGACATATGTATTTAATTTGTTACGAGATATAAATATATAAATATTCGTCATAATATGTAATTATAATTATTGTTTATATTTTATTTTATTACCTGAGTTATTTGTAATTCAGGTTGCCTCGACCTTTTCCAAACCTATTATCAAAACCTGAAAATGTCTTTGGATATTTCACTCGAATATAATACCGTTACCCGCGTTCTGATGGAAAATTGATAAATAATATTGAAAATATTGTTATGTGGTTTAGCTGGTGCTACCAAATAAACTTCAGCGTAGCTTTACTTAATGATTCTTATGTAAATTTACAGGTAGTAAAGATGATGATTGTAGTGGTAATGATATTTGCTGTTTGTTGGCTACCAATGCATCTTTATTTCATTCTGACCAATGTCAAACCCTCTATAGTCTTCATGGATAACATACAACAGCTGTATTTGATAATCTATTGGTTGGCTATGAGTAATTCCATGTACAATCCTATAATATATTGTTGGATGAACGCCCGGTAAGTAATTCCGACGTTTTCTAAAGTTACATATTCAATATCAACTGCAGCGTTTAGGGTGTTGATAAAGCGCTGATGATAGATATTATGATCAAATTAGATTCTGACATGATTTGATACCGAATTGAATGTTATCCAAGTATTGCAAAGAAAAGTTCAAAAGCAGCAACGTAAACATCTATAGCTAGGCCCTATATTCTTGCTAAAGTGTTTTGAACATGCCGTAATGTTCCTGGTATAGCCTATAAAAGTATACATGTAATATACTTATATCACATATATTGTTTTAGGCTCCAAAAACACTGTTATTAATATGAATCCGATGCTTTTTAGACCTTTTTTTTTCTTCTAACGGCATTATTCATCATCATTATACAACTGGTATGATGAATGAGAATGTACAATAAAAACGTTAATTGCCATCATTATTTTGTCACTTCTTGAATATGCATCTGATAATTGGATTTAATCGTCGTGTTGACGTGATTAATGATGCTCTCTATATTGCCGCCAAGTCGACTCTTGGTCCCTTATCAACGTTAAATGGAAATGATTAGATTTCTTGACTTTTGGTGAGCGTTTACAAAGATTCGTTAGAAATATTTTAGAAAATGAATTGCAAATTATTCATTTTTTCATAAGAACATCGACGTTGATGAGGGACGGATCTGAGTTAACAGCATTCATAGATCTGAGTTAACAGCTTTCATTCACGGGAAATTGTTTGCTAATCTTGAGAAGTTTGATCTTGTATCACTGTTATATGTTCTTACATTGTATACTTGGGTCCATGTGTAGCTTTAGTCACCATTTGCACTTTTCATTTCCAAAACACTCAGTTGACGCAAATCGTTTGAAATTTTTCAGATTTCGGCAAGGTTTCGTCGCATTTTTCAGCTGTAGTCTTAATCGAAGAGATAGACATTTTATCGGTCAAAAGGTTTTATATTCTGCTCGTTTACAATCATATACAAACCACTATGTGTAATCACCATTATGACGTCGAGGATTTGCGTCATTCGAAATGGTCTAAGACTTGTAATCACGACCTCGTCACCAAGTGCTGCAATCAAGATAAAGTGACCTAATGACCTTATTTAAGATAGTGGATGCTCCAAAGTTACTTGAAATTTGGCTTCTTTCAGATTTCGCCAGGGGTTTATAAGATTTTTCCGCTGTTCACCATGTCGACAAAAGAAGAAACGCCACGTTGGTCATGATAGAGCTTTTTACTCGACTCGTCTCAGCAGTGCTTCGGAGAAATATGAACGTAACGGATCGCTGATGCACACGCAGATGGATAGTTTAGATGATACGACTTCTACTCCAAGTGTTTACAGAATGCACCCATTGAAACAACGTACACTACGTGACGACTCAATCTGAGGAATAGTCTGAAAGATTGACAGAATACTCAACACCATGACAACCTGTATATTTATTTTCAATCAAGTAGTGGAATATTATTATAGAAGTACACTTATAAAGACCAATTTTAAGTTTTAAAGAGTGGATACAACCATGTGACAACCGTGACGCGTGACATTAGTTTGTGTAGTGTAGTGTTAATAAAATGTGTTAAACAAAAGTTTGGAATAGTTTGTGATACTGATACAGAGATGTTGGCGAGTTAATGTTACAGTAATACGTGTAAAGAATGATATGATTGGTGTAAACCTAGAAAGTAAATGGAACCAGATATAAGATTTCTCACATGTTCAAGTATTGAAAGTTGATGTAAAAATTGCAATTTTCTAAGAATGTTACACGGTTACATGTTTTCGAGAACAAAAAAGTGTGTGATGGTCTTCAAATCAAGTTATTCCTCGTTTTTTTTGTCTTGAAAGTGAAATGTATCTACATGTATTACTAAACGGCGCAACACATAAAGCTGTAACTGTACCTGTTGAAACGTGGATCAAGTTCACAACCTTGTAAGTTTTAACTCCCCAATATTATCAGACGGATGTTTAAAATGTTAAAAGAGGAAAGTGTGCATGTAAGAAGTAAACGTCATATTAATGAAGAAAAATGTCAATCCTCAAACCTCTATATGGAAAGTCGGATCTTTAATGATTGACATTTGAACCTCATTCTCAAAGGGGATTAACTTCTCTATATTTCGAACATTGTCCAAGTTAAAAAAAATTATGATTTGTGACGGGTTTGACGCTGTAAAAGCTTATAGAGATGTGTTTGTAGAAAATGTTGCAAATTGCGCAGATTAATCGTCATAGAATAGAAGACATCGTAAGACCTGAAAAATACCAAATGATATTTAAAACATAATTTTACTAATATAACTGTTTCAAGTGTCTCACGCTAAATAAATTATATACAACAATAATTAAACTGAGCACTTTAGATATGCGATAGTTTTTAGTAACACGGACTTAGAACATAGATTATTATTCAAAACTTTAAATAATCTCTGCCGAGACGAAATGTGTATAATAGTGTATAATATCATGTATTTTAAAATACATTCCACTACATTCTTGACGCCCTTTTGTTTTTGACAATATCTAGTAATTTTTGTATATATTCATAGTAAAGGGGTACAGTCCTTTTAACTTTAACTTCGGTATGGCAGAAGTTGATTTTAACTACACAATATCTCAATTATCATGAGATAAACGTAAATTTGTCGGAGTTTTGTTACTTTTTAACATGGAGATAGTATCACATGTGACGTCACTTCCGTAAGTTATAGCGAGTTCATGTTAATGTTGAGAAGACTGTATCCCTCTACAGGTTGTTCCCTCCATCATTGTAGCAATAAACCTCATAATTTATGTCAATTTATGTTATATGTTTATAAATATGAAAAATACGCATAATGCTATTGCTTACACTCTAAATCAAATATATCTTAGCATGTAAATACTTAATACTTTTGCAAAACGTCGTCGCAGCTGAGACAAATTAGAAATTTGCAGTATATAAGCACCGCAGCTTCAGAGGAGACGAGGGAAAAAGTTTAGTCAAATTGTCTGATAACTGAAAATTAGCCCTTTGACACCCCAGTTGGCTAGGTCGCAGATTAAAGTAGACTACATTTAGTTCATTTATCTAAATTCTTTATATAACGTTTCTTAATACCAGTTCTGATCACTGTTAGTGTCAAATCGCTCAGAAGTCTATTATAAACCTACTACTATTTTACATTAGATCCCCTAAACAGATTTTCATAGGTCTCATTCATCCCATCAGTTAGTTTGCTACCCACAATCTTGATAGAGACAAAGTAGAATAGATGACAGTAGGAAAAAAACATTAAAGGGAATAGCATACGAATAACCTATTGGTTGTCAAAACGCATCCCTGTGTCCTGTATAATATCCAAGACAAGTCTTTGTGATGCCCTAATTTCTTATTGTTTGTTTTCCATCATTGTTTATTTATTGTAATAAAAATTGTTGGTTTTTTACATATTTTTTATACGCCCACATGATATGTGGAGCGTAGGCCTATATTGGCGTCACCCATAGGTCGGTCCTACCCTTATTTCGTTAACGTCTTAAAAATATGATTGTTTGCTACATAATGTCCCTGGGGTACAAGCCCTGATCTTGAAGCCGCACAGAAAATGAGTTTTTCCTCAAAATGTCGGTGTCTGTTCGTTATATGATCCTAAAATGGGATTCATTGGTGTGCTCGGCTAATGCAAGTTCTTGTTGTGAAATTATGTCCACTGACCGTTGTCTTGATTTGGACTAGCCGACATGTCGCAAGGAAGTATGAACTTTCATTTGACACGGTATACATGTATGTACGAAACTAATACCATATCGAACTTCAACTCGGTTTAATCTCCGAATTGACCTTCCAGTTGCCTTTAGTTTGACCAACTCAAAAATCATGGTTAAAAAAGAAACTGGCAGAGTTCGTATTCGTGAGCATGGAAAGATTTTGGAAGTTATGGTTTATCTTATTCAGTTATAGGTAGAGATCTGAAAGACATGGGTATAAATATTCCGAAAGAAACGCAAAAAAAGAACCACAATGTTTGCTTTATGCATGAGGTATATTTCTGTGTTACAATTATGCGGTTATTATATCTCAACGCACGACAACACAAGATAGAATTTCCTATGGGCAACCACAATCAGACACAATTGTACCACAATGTGCACTTGAAATGTTATAGTGGTATCCATGGAAAACAATTATCTTAAAAAATGAAAATAATAAACAAGTCTATCTATCTGTAGGACATAAAATTTGACTTGACCTTTCTCTAGATAAAGATTTTCCCAATGATAATAACATTAAATCAGTAATAGTTATGTGCTTTGTCTGGTTACTACGAACGCCTATGCTGTCTCGCAATGCCATGTTTATTGCCCTGTTATAGTAGACTCCAGACTTTTTAAACGTTTCATGTTGAATTTAACGACGTATTGGATCTGTTTTATAATGATTAAAATAGCTATATAGACAATGTAAGAATACTTAAGAAGTATATAACACAAATTGTTTGCTTTATCAGTTAAAATAACTATTACATGTATTACTTTTGGCATTTTAAAAGACAAAGGACGATCTATCTCCAATGAAAATAATCTGCCTAGTGTAAGTTGGAGTCTCAATTTACCACACCTTTACCAGGTATCGGCCTAGCAGTATGCAATTTTGGACGACCGGTGTTATTGCTGTCATTACATAGTCGTTTGGGTTATGACAGGAAGGCTCGAATAAAGTCAGATATCCTAATGAAATTCCATAGCATATCATTTAGCAAACCGGTTAAAAATACAAACAGAAAATCATGTTCCTTCATTTGACAACCCCTTTTAAGCTAAAATAGTCCAGAAACCATCAACATTTCTTAGCCAGTTGATACACTGGATTTCACAGTAAAACTTAGATCAGCAGAACTGAAACTACGTGTCCAAAACATGACAAATATCAATACATGGCAAAAATTACATCGGATAAAATGGAACTCGGATCTGCATTAAACCTTAAATAGCATTGATCATGTATTGGTATATGATAGAGAACAAAATCTCGACAGATTAGCTAGCTTAACTATATGACACAATTTACTTGTTAATGTAAATCAATGTTGTCATCTGTTCTTTATCGAATATCAATAACAATATATCAAATTAAAGGTGAAATGTAAATTCTCTTTAGGCTACTAAGCTAAATATAAATTCCTTCCATTTTTTAATACCTTTGAGACGCCGTGTGCTACAGGCTGTGCACTTTGAAAATAAGAGTAGGTTAATGCCACTAACCTGGCAAAATTTCCCTCATCGCGTACATCATAGCGTGTGCCCGCCCTCGTTAACTCAATAAGTGGGACGTAAACCCTTCTTACAAAATCAGTTACACAATTCTATACTAACAATATATTATATTACATCTTATACAATTCCTTTCAATTTTTACAACTAGCCATAATTTTGACATTATTTGTTATCCGTAGAGAATCACTTATAAGAACCACCACAACCCCCTTCCACCCCTACCAAATAAAAAAAAAACGGTCGCTTTTCGCTATTGGAAGACTAATCTGCTAAACTGGGAATTGACCTAAAACTCACAATAAAGATATTACGTTTTATCATTGAGAAATGGACAATCCGTACATTATAGAAAATTACCCCACTTACTTCTGAACTCTAAGCAATTCATCATTTCCGGATTAAAAACTTTCATTTTCATTTCACTCGTAACTTCTAGCGAGATAAACGATGAAAAATGAAATAGTGAATGAAGATTTATTACTGAAAGTTGACAAAGATAAATTTGATTAGAAAAAGAATAGCAGATTTAATATTTCACTTGATGGACTCCGAATGACCGAGGGGTGAAACAACCACATCCGTTCAACAACAGCCGTTCAAAACATAATCGTAATAATGGTTACAGATAGGCTTCATACGAAACTTCGCATCTTTCCTAGCTCCGTATGTGTTGCAGATAAAGACACGAACCTAATCACCAGCCATGACACCAACAATATTCGTTGAACAATAAAGAATGCATCAAATTTAATATTAAAACGTCTATAGGATATCAATAAATTATTCTTAAATGCTAAAAATATTCCCAAATTTAACAATGTGTATTTACTGAAGAAGTTGCATTACAGAACTCTTTTTAATAGCGGAGGCGTTTTTGAGTTACGAGACTAAACCGGAAAGACGATTAAAGACATTTCGCACCATTATGAGTTGTTTCGACGTCATTAACATTAGTCTGCTTAATTTTTTATTCTTAGTATGGATCAAATAAAATACATTCTCTTCATGTATAAAATTGGTTTGCATGATGTGGAACCTATCTTGAAACTCTCGGTTTATTTACATGGAGTCGTTTCGTCTCACTTCTGATCTCCGAGAGAAAAATTTCTACGCGTGAACTATTTAAAACATAGTTGGTCAATAGGTCAGAGTAATATCTCCGAAAGGTAGAATTTCTCTGTTGATCAGAATGAGATCGGCTTATGTAAATGTATTCGAAATAAATGTGAACAGGTCTACATTTAAAAGAGTAGGTCTGTTCCTAACAAGTCTTCATTTCGATTCGTCATCTTATGTAAACATCTGTATCTATCCAGGTGAAAATAAAATATTCAATGCTGTATGTAAATATAACTGCAGAAGATTAAAAGTTTCTTAAGATGAATATATCAGTGGCGGCGATAGTCGTGGTACAATTTGACCCATAGAAAACTGGTCTGTTACCACATTTTCAGCCACATTATTTCTGAGAAATTTCAAAATTTTATTCTAATAAGTTTTTGTCCCAACATATAATAAGTGTCAAAATACACGTTTTACGTCTTTCACTTTTTCATATTTTTAATTCTGACCCCAACAATCGCCCCCCCCCCCCCCACCCATTTACCATTCTACCCATAGTCTGTACCACTAGTTTCAGGAAATTAGTGCCGCCATTGGATAATAGTGTATAATAGTAGGCCTATCAGTAGTGATGGGCTTCTCGGGTTGTAGGGTCGAGTCAGGGTAAGAGGTCATCATGATGAATGTTCCAGGAGGTAAATATGTTTTTGTTACAGTATAATATAGTGTTTGTGGCTAGATTACACAGCGCATAAAGATATTGCGATTCTGTCATAAAATATTTTACGTGCAAGATTAAAAGAGGGTAGTAGGTGTCTGAACTAAGGTTGGCGGCATTCCCGGATATCTCATTTCCAGGAATGGGAATGAAATTCATGCTATTCCCGGGATTCCAGGGAATCAATTTCAACGTATAAGAGCTACTCAAACTAGCAACCGTTACCGAAATATAGGACTAAAGATATCTGTGTAGTTTCATATCAAGTTTTATTTTCATATAATTCGCAGAACAACTTTTGAACCCAAACGGGGATGTCCCGATAGAAACCGATCAACAATATGACTTCAGAGGCGGACAGGGGCGGATTAGGGCTTGTGGGCTTGGATTGGGGAAATTTCGGTGAATTTTGTCTCTCCGAATGACAGGATTTTCCTCTGTCAATGGTGAAATAAACTTGAAAAAATTTACTCCGAGTGACAGGATTTTCAACTGTCAATGGTGAAATACAATTGAAAAATGTATATGGTCCCATTCCCGGGAACGGGAAGCTATTCCCGGGAATGAGTATTCGCCAGAACTCCGGGAATCCCGGGAACGGACCCTAGCCTGAACCAGTGCCTTGTGTATTTGGTTTTTGTATCGATATTACTGTGCCATGTAGAATGTCGACCATCTTGCATCATGTATTCGCCCATTCGCACTAATGGCTATTTACACAGACTGAATCTGTTGAACGGTGTTGTAAATGCAATGGCTATGTTATATCGAATCAAGAGAAGCCACAAGGATAAAGTAAAAATGCAGTCTAATTAAAATCAGACCCTAGGGTCTGATTTTAATTAGACTAAAGTAAAAATGTAGACGACCAGAAAGAAGCCGTGTCGATTCCTTCATCTAATTCTTCATTAAAGTCAAAACCAATAGATTTGAGTGGGACCAGGGGCTATAGTCGTTGAGTTGAATGTACTTGCAGGACGTAAAGTTCAAGAAGTTATTATAAGAGCCTAAGGTCCCGATTAAGATGAAAGGCTAATATGAATACAGTAAAATAGAATTGATATGTTTATGCAAACTCTGATTAAATAATATGATAAAGGCATATAGTAGTTAATATGTTTGATTTACAAGCTGATAAAGCTATATTCAAACTTCAGAATTGATACCAGAACAGTGCTTAGATTTTTTCAGATAACACCGATCACCGTTTTTTTTTAAGTATACTAGTATTCAAAGTTGACATAGGACTATAGCATAGTATGACTTCAACTGCATTTTTGACTTCATTTCAGGTGACATTTATGTCCAGGGAATCTAGAACTATATATTTTAAAGTGCAGTTAATTTATTAGTATATTAAGATAAATAAATAAGTAAAAAGTTGCATAAAAAGCTGGTGGTATCGTTGAGAGGTCATTCTCTAATGTAAATGTTCGAAATCGCGTGTGCAAACAATTTGGCAGAAGTCGGTGAAGAAATTAAATACAAGACAGAATCCATAATAACTGGCAGGGAATCGATGTTCATGGAGAAACTTTAATCTTCAAATGACCAAATGTCGGTTACTGAACTTGCATGGGTCTGAAGTCAACCTGAGTAAAACCTGTCCACATGAAACCATTCGTTCTTGTTATTTTATGCGTAATTATTTTTTTTATATTAACTAATTATCTTAAGACAACATCTAAAGAAACGGAATCAATATGTAACCCGATTACAATTAATTTCAAAAAGTCACAGTTGTCCTTAGTACGGTTATTGAAAAAAGAACCCGAGCATTGCATACCGTAAGCCGTAAGCTCATATATGATAGCAATGATCTTAACTGATTTTAGAATTTAGGGCACAATATATATTAATCAATATTGTTGTTCAATACTGCTTATAATATGTGAATATTACTTACATCGAACTAACATTGAATAGGAAATAGATAAGTTTATTCTTTGACTTCCAGTACCTAACGTAATCATTGGACAGGCTCATTTACAACAATGTCTAGACTAGCTTGTGATTCAACAATACAATTTGTTAGGATACTCGTATAATTGGGTGCCGATTGCTGGGGAATTCGAGACTGATTTGAATTTGCCTATAAATGATAATATGAAGATTTGGTAAAAGGTGACGGAAGGTGACGGCTACAGAATTTAGGAACGTGACACATGGAATTCGAGGGTGAACTCATGTCTGAAAGAATACCATATCTGATTTAAATACTTTCATCAACTATATTCCCTTAATGTCGGGTGGTAGAGGTTAAATGAAAGATTAGATTCCGTAGACTCAATTATCACATATGTCTAGAAGCTACTGTTTAATGAGATCTTGGAATTAAAATATACAACATGCTGCATATTATGTTGAGGAATACAGCTTCAAAGTCAAATATAAAGTTTTAACTCTGGTTTGGAATACAGGATTGGCTACTTCAAATATTGAAATTAGCCTACATTACATCGGTAGCACGGACTGATGATATCAGTAAGCTGTGACATACTCCAAAACTCTTATCAGTAACCCTATGAATGTGCTCACTATCAAGTCCGCGCTGTACTTAATAGGTCTTATTCATAGTCTATGTTATTCCTCAATGTTACCGAGAAGCAAGCACAGATAACAGACATAGTCGTGAACAAAAGTTTAAAACATAGATTTAACATGAATAGAGGATGTATATATTCTTAATATAATGACGAGAATCGTTGTATTATGTATTATGGTTAACCTTGTATGATATAACTGAAAGTAGATCAGGTCATAAAACAGTTCTATGATCAGTTGTTGGTATTATTAATGAAATCAGGTGATTTATCATTGTCAACGTGTTTTCTTTTTTTTCCCCAAGCTAACTGTTAGACAACTTTTCCCCTCCATTTGTCAACTTCTAACTTCTAACATGCTCAGTCTGTACACTGACAACATTCCAAGATGATAATATTGACTATGTATATGTGAAGGTTGGTTGCAACTTTGTCATTCACGCGGCCTAAAGTTGGTACCACATGCCCAATATAGTGTTAACTGAATATTGATGAATTTTAAACCTCGGGGTTTCCTTGTTACTCCACCGCCAATATTTCTTCAATATGGTAATGCAAACAGAAATGTTGAATAAATGTTGACAGTATCTGCCTAAAAATTAGACATTGAGTTCATTTTTTAAAGCGAAGTGTTTCAGAGAAAAGATAAAGCCTCACATACACGATTTAAGAAATTGCGAGCACGATTTAAGAAAATTTAAAAACATCGTGTTAATTCGTGCTCAACCTTGTGGTTTATGCAAATTTCTAAATCAAACACGACCCTCATACGACCAAACTCGACCCTCATACGACCCTCAAAGGACTGAACACGACACTTATGCGACAATACGATTGAACACGACTCTCGTACTACCGTCATACGATATGTATACGATACACCACGATTTAACCTCATTTAACACGACCCCAATACGACTGTCATACGACCAAACACGACTGTCATACGACGCCAAGGCGATCACACACGAATCAGCACAACCGCCATACGATTAAAAACGAATCATTGCTATGTCTATACGACTACAAATATAAACACAATCTCCACCAATCGGCAATCCTCGGCAGTTTCCGTAAACCATAATCTGTCTCGGTAATGTTTTTCGTTGTGTTTTCATGCGCGAGACTCTTTACTTTGACGCTTTACCACTTGCTTGTAACGTCGCGACATAGATATAGTTCATAGCAATAGGATCTGTGGAGGAATTTTCTGACACCAGCTCGTGCATTTATGCTACGTAGTGACTATCTGTTCACCATTTACGCATTTTATCATCATTTTAAATACATATCTGTTTGTTTTCGTGTTATTTGTTTACAAATACTTGTAGCCTCGAATGACCCGTCTCTGATGTTTGAACTACCAGAATCACGAGATTACGTGATAACATTGATGTAGTCCGGTCAAATGGCCGCCGTTCATTACCGTGATATGTTGCAGAGCGCCAGCGTAACTTTCACGGAGACCGTTTGAATCTCCACATGACTGAGCAAGACCTTCAAACAGGCGCGGATCCAGGGGGGTAAGATTTCACATCGTGAAACGCATCATATTACATGTCAGGTGGAAATTTCGGCGAATAAAAAGGGAAAATCCTATGTTTTCAAGCCAAAAAAAAGGTCAAAAAATGTTTTGCCCCGCTGCGCTCGGCAAAGCTTTGCTTAAACACCCCCCCCCCCCTTTCGAGAATCCTGGATCAGCCCCTGCACATGGCCCTCCCCAAACTTTGATGCTGGATCCGCCCCTGCCTTCAAACGACATATTTTTGTTTATTTTGGTCACGTGGGTCATATGTTTGCATTGCACAGCATTTCTGTAGAAGGTTTTGCTTGAAGGAGCTTCCGATTCAGCCGCCTGAGGTTCTGCATGGCGGTAGAATAGGCTTTCAGTTTCAGGGGATAATTCACGTTCTCACTCAGTCACGTGATGCACTCTTCCGGTCATATGACAAACGTATGGATTTCGTGTTCAGGCGTATGGAAGTCGTATGGAAGTGGTGTTGAATCGTGTTAAAACGTATGAAGGTCGTATGAGTTTCTTCACACGCTTCGTGTATATGAATGTGAGATAGGGGCTTATGAGTTGAATTTTGTCTCAATTTTTCAGACGTTGTTCTGTTAGAATGATAATTCAGACTTTGTTTGGAAAACGTAACCACCTTTAAATAATGACCGCCAACCTCACAAATTAACACACGCCATTGATTATTGCTAGTTAATTTGTCTAGACGGAACAATCCATACCATAATACTATATCAAACAAATCGCTGTCTTTGAAGAAGCATGAACGGTTTTATTGTTGAATAAACGATGCTTATTAGATTAACGACTAATCACACGACAATTTCGTCATCAATAAGAATGTATCTGGGAAGTGAGACAGAATGAATGGTGGTAGTTGTGAAATTAATGTTTAAGCGTGATTCAACTACAGTACATCTGATTTGTGATGGAATCCTACCAGACTGGGAAGAACCGTTACTGAACTCTGAACCTAACGATTTTCATATTTTATCAGTAGTATTGGTTGTCTGCAGCATATGACTTCTCTAACAACCAAGTTCAGATATTGAAAAAAAGGACCAAATAACACATCATTTGAACAAATAAGGATTTGGAATATATGTTTTCATCCCCCGGCATTATTAAAAATAATAAAGGTAGAAAAGTCTCATGGTGATAAAATAATTAGATTACCCAACGGTTTTCCGTGACTCTAGATATAAGAATATATACCACAAGTTTCGATGAGAAACACTGGTAGAATAATTCTTGCAATGGTGTATACAACCATGTATGTGTGTGGGAACTTAATACATTCTTCTGAAATGTCTTGCTTCAGTTCACACAACATTAAAGTGGAATTAGTAAAACTCTGCTATCTTGATATTTTACTCAGAAATAATTTCCAGGTCCGTGAGGACAGTATTAAAGTATAGATAGCCGATCAGTCTGGGTTATCTCGGTTTCGCTCGAGTTCAGAAAACATCATTAAAGACTCGTTGTTCAAGTATATCTAAAAAGTTCATCTCATGATTTTTTCTTTATCTTGTACTTCTAACCTTTTAATAACAAATAAAATTGAACTCATATAACTTCGTAGTCAGTCAATTTTCAAATAAAGTTAGCATAGGGAAAGTTCGCTTTTATAGGATGGAGACAGTTTGATCACTTTCAAAGTAATAGGAGGTCATAAATCATATTGCAAAGTGATTTTCTAAACTTTGTATGTGTATCGGGGACACTGATAGCACCAATTTGCGCCATTCCATTTTCCATTCCGACGTCTGTGGTTCTTGCAATTACACCAAAACTAACGTTTATGACGTCACTCCCACTGATCTACCGGAAGCTACTATTGATATCTATGTGGATCACCACAGAAAAATCATTTTACAATCCATTTTTGGCTTAAATATGAAATAATCGATAAATACCTGTCTCTGTCCGTATTTCACCATAATAGGGGTCTTCACAGATACCGATCTGGGCCTCATCTAAATTTGGATGACTGTTTATTCTCGCAGACCACAGCTGTTAGAAACTACAGATAACTTGAGAGAAACTACAGTGGTCTGGGTAGAGAACTTGGCAAAAACAAAAGTGGTCGGAGTAGAGAACTTGACAGAAACTACAGTGGTCGGAGTAGAGAACCTAACAGAAACTACAGTGGTCGGGGTAGAGAACTTGATAGAAACTATAGTGGTCGGAGTAGAGAACTTGGTAGAAACTACAGTGGTCGGGGTAGAGAACTTGATAGAAACTACAGTGGTCGGGGTAGAGAACCTAATAGAAACTACAGTGGTCGGAGTAGAGAACCTAATAGAAACTACAGTGGTCGGGGTAGAGAACCTAATAGAAACTACAGTGGTCGGGGTAGAGAACCTAATAGAAACTACAGTGGTCGGAGTAGGGAACTTGATAGAAACTACAGTGGTCGGAGTAGGGAACTTGATAGAAACTAACAGTGGTCGGAGTAGAGAACCTGACAGAAACTACAGTGGTCGGGGTAGAGAACTTGACAGAAACTACAGTGGTCGGGGTAGAGAACTTGACAGAAACTATAGTGGTCGGGGTAGAGAACCTGACAGAAACTACAGTGGTCGGGGTAGAGAACCTGACAGAAACTACAGTGGTCGGGGTAGAGAACTTGGTAGAAACTACAGTGGTCGGGGTAGAGAACCTGACAGAAACTACAGTGGTCGGGGTAGAGAACCTAATAGAAACTACAGTGGTCGGGGTAGAGAACTTGACAGAAACTACAGTGGTCGGGGTAGAGAACCTGACAGAAACTACAGTGGTCGGAGTAGAGAACTTTACAGAAACTACAGCTGTTGAAGTAGAGAACTTGACGGAAACTACAGTGGTCGGGGTAGAAAACTTGGTAGAAACTACAGTGGTCGGGGTAGAGAACTTGATAGAAACTACAGTGGTCGGGGTTGATAACTTGAGAGAAGCTACAGTGGTCGGGGTTGATAACTTGACAGAAACTACAGTGGTTGAGATAGAGAACTTGATAGAAGCTACAGTGGTCGGAGAAAAATTCAACTGATCGAATTGAAGAATACTAAAGGTATGATATTATTCTAGACACAACTGAAGCTACAGGTTGTATTCACTAAAGTGGACCGTTCAACTCTAAGCCACAAAACTTACTATGGAAATGGATGCTGAAATCTGTCAGATTTCGGACACGAAAATATGGAGCTTTACCAAGAACAATTTGATAGACTCCAGATAAATAGAAACATTGATTTGATTTATATCATTGAACGTTATAATTGTGTATAGCCTTTAATCAAGCTGTTCCTCAAAATCTGAAAACTGTGAAATCCTTATGTTAAAAGCTAAACGTGATAAACGGTCTATATTAACCAGTCGTTAATTGACTCGGGCGGGAAATTTTCCAGTTCGTCTGGCAAAGTTCTATCAACTAAATACTTGTATATTTATTCCATCATTTATTCAATATAAATGAATTTATTTGATAGTCGAGCAGACGGACAATCTTAAATTCAAAATCAATTCGATTTCCTCTTTTTCCTATATAGGTTGATGGAAACTTTCTGCTTCACATGATCTCATACATTCGAGGTAGAGACTTGTTTCAAATATTTAACCAACAACTTACGCAGAATTCCTTATATAAACAGCATTTTCTTTCGAGTATTGACGTGAAAAAGTTGAGAGAGGGGGAAATTACAAGTCATCAAAAAATTATATCGTCGGTCGTGGTCATTTAAATTTCAATTGCTCGTTTATAGGTGGAGAAATATTTGAAGATTTCTATGACAGTTAAAAAAGATTGTTGCATCAGGCAGTTTAATTATATACATGTATTAATACATAAACTGAACATTACAATCATGAAAAATTGATTAATATGATGCTTGTATAAGTAAGAATCGGATTATGATTTAGGGTCCTTCAGTGCTCCTCAACCTTTTTGCTCCCATTCCCCAATTGAGAAAAAAATTCCCTAGCAAATAACTAAAAAAGCTAAAACTCAAACGCTAGTTCGATAGTGATTTAAACTTCTAAGAACAGAGACCAAAGATTTATATATTAATTCCAAGGTTATAGGAAGCAAATAAAAAATGTGAAAATTTTACAAGAGAAATTGTTAACATTAGGATTGAGTTCCTTGCATCTCAGGCTATTCTGGACAGCAATATCCTCAAAGCGTTTCTATCTTGAAAAGGTTTGGAGCATCATTCTCCATAACATTTTGATTAATTTTGAGGACTTTCTGGAAAGCATTCTTGTTGACAGCACCTGCCACATGAAGATAATTAATGATGTGTCTCTCCAGAGAACATTTTGAAAATTACTGTTGAGTTGAGTTCCTTGCATCTGAGGCATTCTAAACAAAATTCCCACTGAAAGAGCTGGAATCTCGGGGTTTGTTAATTATCCCTAATTTAAAATATAGGTTTATTTCCTGGTATCTGAGGTCCTCCAGACATAATTCTCTTTGATAGAACTGCTCTATTAAGGAAGGTTAGCAGTTATTCTCTCTAAAGAAAATTCTGAAATTTAGGATCGATTTGCTTGCATCTGAAGCCATTCCAGACGGTACTCTCTCTTATAGTACATTAAATATTATGTTTTTTGTAGGTCATGGTATATGGTGAAATCTATTATACTTTTTTCACACCTTAATCAAAAAAAAAAATTTGTGTTTTTGTATTAAAAGATCACTAATACTAATACTGATTAATAGTTGTTTTTATCTCTTACAGATTTATTACACTGAAGCTGACAACTCTATATAACAATAATATTTACTTTGTTTTCCTTTTTTATGTCTTGTGCATGTTTTTGACTGGTTCCATTTGGCAATTCAAAAATCATACTGTCAGAGGATGAGTTAACATCCTTAAGCTGGTCTTGAGCCTGGACAAATCCTACCTCCCCCTCCAATGATTATAAAATGGAGTGGGGTTGGGTAGCCCGCTCGCAGCACATAAACTGACCATTTTGGCTTTCAAATTCGGCTATTAATTTGTATTAAAAGTTTCAATCTTATAAATTTGTCTGCATTTGTGATAAAATTTGTCCATTGATAATTTTTGTTTTTTGTTTGTTTTTTTTTATTTTTGTTTTTTTTTTATTTCTTTTTTTTTAAATACTTTTCATAAATAAGATATACATCATTATAGCTATAGACTGTACATATAATCTTGTCATCCTTGTAAAAATGTGTTATTGTGGTGTTTTTTGTTAATTTGTGTATGTTTGTATTGTCTATAAGGGGCAGAATGGAAGACAGGCCTATCGTTGGGTATTCAGGATTATCTTGATGCTCATCGGTAATGTATGGCCTAATTTTCTACCCTTTTGTAATAAAGATATTATTATTATTATTATTATTATTATTGTAATCTTATCAATGTGCCGGAAGAACATATTATACTCAAAAGATAAAGAATATAATATTGAAACTGGAAACTTATGCATATTTTCTCCTCTTCACGAAATTCACCCCTTTATTTGAAATGCACCCCCAATTCCCCCTTTCAAAATTTCACCCCCTAACATTTCAATTTCACCTCTTGGGGTGCATATGGACAGCGGTTGAGAAGCACTTTAGGCAATTCTTAGTATTCGGTAAGATCAAAAGCACCACTCCACTGTCCCCCTTTTAATATCCAATGAATGAAAAGCTTTTAACAGAATAAGTAAATGAATGTGTTAGTAAGCCATTAGAGAGTTCTTGTGTCGATTAGCCGATTAGTGGTAAATCTGAACCTCTAGCTAGTTATTTACACTATAATAAGTCGATAATGTAATGATCAGTAGAAATCTGCTACAGTATTTAAGGAATATGTAGGGCAGTGAAAACTATTTACACCTTCTAGCTATTGTCTAATCACTTTTCACTTCATTTTCTAAAAGACCTCGTTATACAATACATTACAACAATAATTTCATTACTATGACAGTCTACACACTTCCAGGATACATTGGAACCTTCGTCAGCATAATTACTGACATTCATAGTGGGCCCTTTTCCAAAGAAGAAAGATTACATTCAAAATGTCAGACCAGAAGACGGTACCGATCAGAGAAATGTGCACATCATTATACCACAGAACAGCTACACGATCACCACAGCTTCAGCAATTCTATATGAAGGGAGAGAATCATATTGTAAAATTTATTTCCGTACAACATTTTCATTTACAATAAATGTTGTGTACCTTCTGTATACAGTTTACATTTGATAATTAACCGTTTGAAGATCTCATTATCTCATTGTCATCTAAACTAGTCTGTAGCATGTCACTGTGTATATACGTACGTGCAGTGTTTGATAAATTATGATGAATTTCGGAAAGCTAGTAACAGGCTAAGAAGAAGGAAAGGCCATACAGCGTCTTTTAAAAGGCTACTGGACTCGGACTCAACATGCAGATACGCACAAAGACAAAATGTATAAATCTGTATGCATAAAGTAAATTCTAGGTAGCTGTACCATTTGAAAATGTTTAGGTATGATTATTCGCCTTACAACCTAACATTTTTAATATCGCTTTTCACTTTGACTATTTAGCAAGAAATCAAATGTCATTAAATTTGTCCTTGAATGTAACAGCTGTATTTCTCTATAGATCATGTGACTGATAAGAAATATGTAATATGCTAATAATGTCTAGAAAGTCCCTTTTAGTTAATAGTCCAATAAATATGCATACTCGCTTTCATAAGATAACATTTGTTGTTACCCAGTTTTCTCGCTTAGTCGTAGCATCTCACTAATGGAGATTGAAAATGGATGAAAAGTGGATTGCTTTCTACATTATAACGTTCAGTGTGGCAACAACAGTTTATTACCATCCAATATTCATACTTCTGTCAGTCACGTTATTAGCTGTTCTGAGACATTATTGGGAGAATTATATTACGTCATCCTTGACAGCTTCTGGTAAATGGATCTTTGTGACCGGATGTGATTCAGGTGAGGTCAAAATGTAGTAAATAGCATTCGTCTCAACCTTCGTCATTGTTCGAGACTCTGTTCGAGACTATATAATAGTGGTTCCCAACCTTTTTCAAGCTGTGGCCCAAATTCACGAAGCTCCCAGAGTCATGGCCCCCTGTTCTTTTCCAAACCAGGGCAAAATAGGGAATATAGTGTGGGTCAGATGCATTTGACCACAAGCAACTACAGACCTTACACAGCAAAATATAGTCAAATAAATGGTTGGGCTAGAGAAAAAATGGTATACATCCTCATGCACCACGCCCCCCTGACAAACACCCCATGGCTCCCTAGGTTGGGAACCACTGCTATATAATGACTCCATCGCGATATATTGCCATCTTGCCCGGTAAATGGGCAAGAAAAGATGACTCTTGTTGGGGATTAATTTTGATAGGCAGTTTTTACCGCGAAAGATGATGCCACTCTCTGAAGAATGATTGTGATTGGCTTAACTATAATTTATTCAATATGGCGACTACCATAATATATATACGAGGTTATCTAGCCACTAGTCTAGTTCCGAAGTAGATACGAGTGTAGTAAATAGATAACTGGTTTGGGATGGTCAATAAGCATAAGATACCTATTAATCAGGTCCTTGTCGTCTCATGAAGTAGTAAAGGTGAGATGGGAATATCCATATCAGAACTTACTGGCATAGCTACGAATAACTGAAAATATACCCCCTACCTTACACTGACATGGTGTTCAGTAATTTCTTTTTCCACTTAAAAAAAACGGTAGTAGGGCGTTTCACACCCAGATAATTCCCGTCCGGACAATTCCCGCCCGACCAATTCCTATCAGGACATTTCGCACCAGGATGATTTGCATCAGGACAACTTCCACCCGACACATTTCACACCCGGGAACTTTACACCCAGGACGATTCACATCCAGGAAAACTGCCACCCGGAAATTTCACACCCGGGCAATTCGCACCCATGACAATTTCTATCCATAAGAATCGCATTCCTGTCTTCTACACAAACAACAATCTACAAGGGGTCCATTCCAATAAAATTCGTAAGTACAAAATCATGCGTAGTTGGCATGGTAGACTATGGTATCTATGGAAGTTCGGCATAATTTTGTACTTACGAATTTTACTGGAACTGGCCCCAGGGTATAAGTGTCGCTAGGTGACTACGCTCCAATATTTCGTACACTAAATGTATGCAATGGAATTTTAACGGACAAGTATTAAAATGAGCCATAATCTGCCTCAAAGTATGACCGGCTGCCGTTTGGGACTTTTTGGCGAGAATTTATCTACAATCATAACTTATTTCTTCTTCTATCAATTCATGCATTCCGTTTTAAATTTTATAATGGGAGCAAACATGGGTGCGAATTGACCTGATGGTGTGAAATTTCCGGGTGGCAGTTTTCCTGGATGGTAATCGTCCTGGGTGTAAAGTGCCCGGGTGTGAAATGTCTCGGGTGGAAGTTGTCCTGATGCAAATCATCCTGGTGCGAAATGTCCTGATATGAATTGGTCGGGCGGGAATTGTCCGGGTGGGAATTATCTGGGTGTGAAATGTCCGCGCACGAAAAAAAAACAGCTATTTAATGGTCAAATATCTTTCGATTTCAGGAATTGGTCATGAATTAGTTACATCATTAGATCGAAAGGGATGTTATGTTATAGCAGCCTGTAGAGATACAGATGGGCCCGGAATCCAAACCTTAAGAGAGTCTTGTTCAGAAAGACTGAATATAGTATCACTGGAACTTACTTATGAAGAGTCTATAGAACTATGTATCCAGACGGTTTACAGATTGACTGAGCACACTGGTAAGATTAAATCAGTTGAAACCTTTTCCATGTTTGTGCTCATAACAATTAAACTGCAAACTGAATCGGGAGCCAGAGGGATATAAGATACAAAGTCCAATTATAGTATCGTATCCCACCTTCTGATTTTGTTAATAGTGAAGTTTATATACATAATTAAACATGTCAAATTTCTTATTATAATTATTGTAGCAGAAATACAAACATTTTACTTGAAGATAAAAATAGTTGTGGTCAGTTCTGTGGACAAAATTGAACAGGTGACGTTTACTTTGATCCTGCTACAAACCAAAGTTTGGGTTACACTGAGCTAAAGCGTAAATTGGCTTTTTTATTTTTAGCAAAATATATTCTGATTTTATTATTTATTCTAAAATAGTACTTTTCATTATACAAATGTTTGAAATTCTAAGTTTTATTTTCAGGTCTGTGGGGAATAGTGAACAATGCAGGAATTCAGTATACAAACTACGTGGAATTAATTACTATGGACATGTATCGACAAAATATGGACGTCAACTTCATGGGTACTGTCAATATCTGTAAAAGACTCATTCCATTGTTGAGACAAAGTCAAGGTAACACGTAATTTGTGTGTGGGGGTAGGGTGTATGAGTACAGCCTAATGGAACCCCATTTATATTTTAACCTCGAATATAAATTTTACCTAACAATTCAAAAGTACCCGATATTATTTGCATAAAACGTCAACCAAAGATATCTCCAAATACGCAGAAGGTACAGATTGAAGATTGAAGCAAGGGTTCCATTTTGATGGGGAAATCTAGTAAACAAAAATTCAGTGTTGCCTATAATCAAATTGATTCACATTCGTGTGAAATTAGGAAGCAACAGGGGAGATCATAGGAGATATTTGATCGCAAAAGTGGTAATTATGTCTCACAAAATGCCTATTGAATTAAACGCTGCACAGAGCTAAAGGCATTTAAGTATGTTTTATGTACTGACTGCTGCCTTTCCAGGACGAATTGTGAACGTGACCAGTGTTCTCGGTAGAATATCCACTAACAATAAAGCAGCATACACAGCATCAAAATGGGCCAGTGAGACTTTTAATGATGTTTTAAGAAGAGACATGAAGAAATTTGGTATTAAAGTTAGTATCATCGAACCAGAAGGGTATGGTCGCTACACCGACATTTGTCAGGTTAGTTCAAATTGGTAGAATCTTAAGAGATTTCGGGAGTCAATGGACTGTTCATCCCAGTAGATATAGATACATGTATACGTTACTGGGTCAACCGTAAACCTTACAGTTTTCATACAGTTTTCTGGCTTCTAAATCTGATAAGCAAAGTTGAAATGTGTGCTGCACATGGCGGATCCAAAGGGGGGGGGGGGGGCTCAGAATGATGTCAGAACCCTCTAAAAATTTGATGCTCGTGCCTTCGGCGCGCACTGTACCGTTGAATTTGAAGCATGTTATATTTCAGCCCCGCCCCTTCTCTAAATCTTGGATCCGCCCCTGCGTGCATGTAGTCAGCAAGTATCTATAGGCTAGGAAAATTTATTCTTCGACAGCAGAACTTGCAGTCATGCCGTTATATCATTATCTACCTGGGTTATTTAAACCACTTTGAGAGCCCAAGTTTTAACGACAAACGGTGTCGTGTTTTCCTTATTATAAATTAATAGACAATTGTGAAATGATAACTTGTGTATTGTCATTTGCAGAGAGACACCGAACTCAGAAATAACCTAGAAATGCTCAGACATGCAACACAGGAGGTAATAGATGCATATGGCGAAAGTCAAGTTGCCAATGTTGGGATGAAAGAGTTTGATAAATCAAAGTATCCAGTTAGTAAACTTTCCAAGGTGACTGATAGAATTGAACATGCACTATTCAACTCGCACCCCGATACCAGATACCTCGTGGATTCTCCTGGCTTCGATAAATACTGTGTAAGTAATATTGTATCAATAATGTCATGAGGTGCCATGTTTCAATTCTGGGAGTTGTTAAGCAAATAATGGTAAACAGGGTTATTTAAAACTATTAACAAAATAACATGTGAACAGGTCTCTAGAGACTGGGAGAAAGTATCATAAGAAATAACATTTTTAACTTTTATTTTCAGTGGATGGCTAGATTAGCTCCCTTTTTACCTGACAGTCTACTAGATATCTTGAGTACATTTCTCTAATAAACATATAGATTAAAATGTACTCAGCTGAATAAAATGTACAAGTTAAATATGATATATCATGCCTGAATTGTTGAATTTTAAGGCTAAACTGGTCAAAATTATATCTCTATTTTCGTTGATCTCGTATTCCACAATTTTCCAGTTTCCCCACCAAATGACACCACAGACACGTCTACATTACCACGACATTTTCAAAACTTACATCGGAGGCATCTAGAGCAGGAACGATAGAGTTGTGGAGATAGTGCTTAACGTTAGTTTAAAACCTAAATCATAACTCAGATTCCCCACCCCGCCGTGTCTAGTCAAGATATTTTTGTTACCAGAAAATTGAGTCAGTGCCTTTTTGTTTTGCTTCGATACTGTTTTTCATTCATATAGGTGTTAAACTAAGAGATAGTCAAATGCACACAACACCCCCACCCCAACACACACACACCTCCTTTTTCCTCTTTCGGGTTCTTGTCTTGAGTAACGCATCAACTGGTAAGTTCATAAAGTTCTGTAGCACTCTTACTTCCTTCTCATTTTAATCAATTTTCGTCAATATACTGTATACCTAAAGTTTAAACAATTGATTACAACCACAAGATATTAATCTAATAAATTACAATACACTTTGGAAAATACACGTAAGTAAAGTAAAACGACGACCTATACAAGTGGTCTACATTTAATGGATTATCATTTATTGGCGTCTAGAAGTCTGTTACTCTGGGCTACAGGTAGAACAATGTTTCCAATAGAAATCGACAAAGGTTGAAAACCACTGGCACAAACCATCTTTGATCATGACTTTGCAAATTAACCAAAACTCTTACACGGATGTCAACATCACAGACGAAAGTCTGCAGTAGGCAGTTCTCCAGTTTTCGTTGTAATGAAGCTTTACAGCTCTAAACAGTGTCTTTATTTTTTATCTTATTCTTTCTTATTTACGTTAATGTTAAATACGGATACCTGGTGCTGGTAGCCGACCCCCCCCCCCCCCCCCCTTGACAATTATATGGCCTTAAATCAGCCCCCTACCTAACCTAACCAATTAATTAAAAACAATAAAGGATAAGAAATCATTAACGGAAGTGGATCACCTTCGTGTTTAATGAACACTTTAAACACTTAGCATTATTTATTTAACAATACTATTGTACTAAAATACACTTAATTTATTGATAAACACTATAGCCTCGTCTACACGATATGTTTAATCTCGATTTAATTGTCTACACGGACCATAGACCGAGTTAAAAAACACGAGATACATTTACCCCGAGTTTAATAAATACTGCAACAAGCGGATGGTATATTAAGCACCAGCGTGCACAACCGGGACTAACGCTGTATAGACGCAAAGTCATAATAGTCAAGAGTTAAAAAGGCAATTTGCTATTCGCATAATAGATACTAGTACTGTTTCCGGTCGTAATTTAATCCAACTACCGTAATATAGACGCGACACATTTGTCCTCTGCTTTAATAGACTCGGATTTCAGATAGTCTTGAGATTATGGATCATTCGTGTAGACTAGGCTTAAAAATTGATAAATATCTACGACAATAATATACTACAAGTTATATGAATGTAAATTAATAATCAAAATATTATTACTAGAGAGAACACAACGTTTTAAGTGTTATCAAACCTCTCTGTATTATTGTCATAAATAAAATTAAAAAAACCTTTGTCATTTACAATTGACAAGTTCTAAACACATTTATCTTTATACAAACATAGCCTATACACAGTCAAAATGTGTCATTATTACAAACCTACAAGTATTGCATGGAACAATAATCGTTTGTCATTATTTCTAATAATAATAATAATTTATAATACATGTACAATAATTAGTGGTCAATGTAATGTTTGAAGACAAACAGTAAATTTGGTACATTATTGATCAATATAGATATATCGGTAATCAATATCAAAATATAAGATATGTATTCACAATACAATCTTTACAATTCATGTTAATTATTAACACTGAAATTTTAAATGCTATTCTGGAAAAGTCTCTATCTTGCAACAATTAAAAGTTCAATGCAAATATTTTGAGATCGAGTGTACTATAGTCGAACAGATATTTATGTGCAAATCCGGATCCGATTAAAATATTGCCAGAGTCAACAGCAAATTTTGTGCAACAATACTTTTTATATACATTAAAATATCTGCCATATACATGTTCCTCAATCTCGTGTTTTACTAGGGCCTCCTCTAAGCCTCAAAGATATTATCTTGAGCTTCGCAGTACCAAGGTCATCTTTCCAGAAATTATCAGTGACCGAACCATTTATTGTACCAGTTAAAAAACTTCTTGAACATTCTGACCCATACATCTGACTGGAACCACCCACCTCCTCCCAAAGTAGAAGCACATTTATTACTACCAGTTAGATCTCTGTCGGCAGTGGACTTTCAGAGACAAACTTGAATTATATGTTCGAGACTACAGGCTATTAGTAATGAATTAAGGACTCCAATTAGTTTTACTGCTAATTAGATGTATTCGTAATATTTGTTCAATTTTTTACGATGAAATAGTCTAATGATGGAACCAAGAACCTTTTGGATCAATCTTTCAGGAATTTCTGTGGATGTGATAAGTTTTATCATGAAAAAAACTTAATCAAGACAGTTTCGGCCTCGGCCATTTCTGCCAATATGGCGGCACCCTGTGTCCCAGGCTGTGACCAAAACAAATCCAGTGATACGTCTCTATCATTAAGTGATGAATTCAGAAACAATGATTCTGACTCTGAAATTTCTTTTAATTTTGATATTGAAAGTGAACATGACTCAGATAATAACACTAACGACCTTTTTGGGCCGAAAACGAGCTCGTCAGTCATGACCCTCAACGATTACACGGAATACACCAAATCCATTGTCGTTGATGTTCATAAGAAATCAGTCTATCAAACCATCCTAAATAACTGCAGATCTAAATGTGTTGTCTTCAGAGACGATAGTGATGATGGAATAATCTTTAAAAGTGCTTTCGATGACAGTGAAAATCAAAAGTTTAGGTCGACTAGTACTGACAGTGACACAACTGCTACAAGTACAAGTAGGCCGACAACTAGGCCTAGTGTCAATAACAATAAGGATAGGCCTTCAGAAGCAACAATAACATTTTATCATAAATACAATAGAATAAACATCCAGGGAGTTGGTTGCTCTAAGTGGGTAGAACATAATATATTAATCTTTGATATTGAAGAAGATTATGAAATTGAGAACATTTCTAATTCTCCCCTTTCCCAATTTAAACCCCAATCTGGTGAAGCGAGGCTACGCCCAAGGTCAACTACAAAGGGAGATAACTCTGATTTAACGTCAAACAGATTGATGGGACGTAACTCTACCCCGATTAAATCAAATAGTGCCACGCAAACTGAAGCTAAGCCTTTTGTGTTCGATAATGATATCGTATTTAAAATATTTCAATCCTTAGAAACTTTACATCAAAAAGTCAACTTATTAGTAGAATCCCAAGTTGACAATTCAACTAATATTGATAAATTAAAAGAATCATATGATCAAATCTCTTCAACTCTTTCAAATATTCCATTTGAAAAGTCTATCGAATCCACTCCCCAGATAACGTTACCTATAGCTTCATCTCCAAAAGCAAAGTCACGATTAAAACACGTAACTGGCAAATATCAAAACTTTACAGGCGTTGAATCCACAATCAAAACAAATCGTATTTCACAACATGGTCAATATTCTTATGTTAACAACGCTGATAAATTTTCTAATGAAGCCAAAAACAATGATGTTGACTATACCAGTAACTCAGAAGAATCATCAAGCGACGCTGTGCCGTGGATAAAAGTTAAATCTAGAAAAAATCAACGTTCCCAAAGATCTGAAAACTCATCTAAAAGCTCTCATGTGCCCATATCTAACCGTTTTACCTCACGTAAAATATCAGACTTCACCAAATCAACAAAAACTCTCCTTATAGGATCATCTGTTCTGAAAGGTATCAGCCCAGAAATATTAGGTCGTAAGTTGGGACACACGTGTGTGGTTGATACTAATCGTGGAGCAAAAATACCCGAACTCCAACCTAGAATCGATCAATTATTTTCTGTTACCCAGAAACTTGAAAATATTTTCATTTGTGTTGGAGGCAACAGTTTTAAAGATGAAACTTTGTATGAATGTGAAAGCCAGTACAAAGACTTAGTGAATCACATCAAATCCATAAGTGACTGTAACATTTTTATTTGTTCAGTTCTACCCAGGATGGAACCAGACTGGTTTTTAAAACATTGTGAACAGTTTAATAATTTCCTGCAATCTTTCTGCAACAAAAATGACTGTAAATTTATAGATATCTATTCAGAATTTGTGTCTATGAAACCTGAAGATGTTCTAAAATCTGATAATGTACATCCTAACCATACTGGTGTTAAAATTATCACAAAAACTATAGTAGATGCCTTAATTAATCTTAATGTTAAAAAAATCAAAACAAGAAAGAATAATGAGCAAAATCCCAAATCTATACCAGTTATTGTAAATCAAAATATAAGATCGCCGACAAAAAGTCACTTATCTCAAAACAGAACAAATAATGATCCATCATTATATAAATATCCGTCTTATCCACCTTATCCCTTTGCAAATATGTACAACCCCTATTATAATATGTATTATAATTACTCTTATAACCCTTATAATTACCATTAACTTTATGTTTTAATGTTAAGGTTATGGTAAATTTAGAATATGTATAATTTCTTAGAATGTAGACCATTAACTTTATGTTTTATTGTTCAGATTATGATAAATTTAGAATATGTATAATTTCTTAGAGAAAAGAGGTCTACATGTAGGTCATTTAAATATCCGTTATATTATTAATAAGTTAACTGAAATATCTTTAGTCGCACAAAGCTTCGATGTATTTGGTATTTCCGAATCTCATATAAACGAATTAGTAACCGATGAAAACTTAACAATTCCAAACTTTCAGCAACCCTTTAGACGAGATAATAGCACTATAAGTTCTGCAGGTATACTAGTCTACATACGTAATTCTTTGAAATGTAAACGAAGGAAAGACCTTGAACGTGACGATTTAGAGTGCATTTGGGTTGAAATGGAGTTTGAAAATATCGAAAATATATTAGTTTGTTTCCTTTATCGTCATCCACAATCGACTCGATCATGGATAACAAATTTTGAAAATATGATTGAAAAATCTCTTGATACTAATTATGAAATACTGTTGCTTGGTGATTTGAATATTAATCTGTACAATCCCCAAAATAATTACTGGCTTGATCTCCTATCTGTATATAACCTATCCCAAGTCATATCTTGCCCAACAAGAGTAACTGATAAATCCAAAACGTTAATAGACCATGTAATTACATCTGAGACTAATCATATTATTGAAGTAAATGTACCTAGTTACGGTATTTCTGATCACTATCCAACTTGTATAACCTGGCATAAAACGGGACTTAAAATCCCCAAATCATCTCATAATTTTATCACTTATCGGTGTTTTAAGAAGTTTAACAGTAATAACTTTATAGAGGATCTTCAATCCGTACCTTTTGATAATGTATATAGCACTAGCAATCCTGATGAAGCATTGACAATATGGTATGATTTATTTTTTACTGTCATAAATAAACACTGTCCATTGACTACTAGGCGAGTTAAAACTGTTGTAAAACCTTTGTGGCTAAGCAATGATATTCTAAAATTAATGCATACAAGAGATTATCATAAAAAACTTAATCATACTGACCAATATAAGACATATAGAAATCAAGTGAAATCTCGTATTCGATCAGCTAAGAAATCTTATATTCAATCTTTAATCAAAGATAAGAATAACAATAAAGCTTTATGGAATGCAATAAATAAAGCTTCAGATAGACCTCTTCTTTCCAACGATCTACCAATATCTGGAGTAACTTTAAATACTTTTTTCTCAAATGTGGCCAATAATTTGATAAATAATCATAATGACAACCAATTTAATAACGAAACTGTAAATGAGTTTGTTAAATCTAAAGTTAATGATGCTGAATTCTGTAATATTGAACAAATTTCCACATCACAAGTCCTAAAATATTTATCCCAACTCGATTCCTCTAAAAGCGCTGGACTGGATACTTTAAACCCCGTTTTCGTTAAAATCGGAGCCTCACTATTGGCACCATCTTTAACATATATATATAATTTGTGTATAAACAAATCCATATTTCCTAAAACTTTAAAGATGGCCAAAATACTTCCTTTTCATAAAAATGGACCGAAAGAAAATCCTTCAAACTATAGACCTATTTCGATATTATCATGTATATCTAAACCCTTAGAAAAACATATTTCTAATCATCTTATTTCATATTTAACTAATAATGATTTACTCTATGCTCATCAGTCCGGTTTTAGATCAGACAATTCCTGTTTAACGGCCCTAACAAATATATCCGAAAACATTTATAAATCTTTAGATAATAATGAACTATGTGGTTTGATATTTATTGACTTTAAAAAAGCTTTCGACTTAGTTAACCATTCCATACTATTAGAAAAACTGAAGAGTTATAAACTGACTGGAAATTTTGTAAACCTTATCTCATCATATTTATGTGACAGGCAACAGAGGTGTTATGTAAATGGTACATTATCTCCACAGTGTGCTATATCAGATGGAATTCCTCAGGGGTCCATTTTAGGGCCAATTCTTTTCAATATTTTCATAAATGATCTTCCTCTTCATTTAAAGTCCCATTGTGACTTATTTGCCGATGACACGACAGTTTATTCCAGTAATTCCTCCTTATCTCAACTCCAAACAAATCTCCAACAAGATACTAACGAAATAGTTAAATGGTGCACAAATAATTCAATGATAATCAATGAAAATAAATCAAAATGTATGCTTATTACCACTAAACAAAGAAGAGCTCGTATGGAAAACGATGAACTAAATATTTATGTTAACAATTCTTCCATTGAAAGCGTATCAAAATTTAAACTTTTGGGTGTTGTATTCAACAAGAATATGGACTGGAAAGATCATATACAACATGTTAAAAAAGTAATAAGTATTAAACTTTACCAACTTAGGAAAATTAAACGCTTCTTATCACAATCTCATCGTTCTGTGTTTTATAAAGTTTATATTCAACCTATCTTTGATTATTGTAGTCCAATTTGGGATAAATTTGATTCAAAATCAGCTAACATTCTTAACAAACTATTCAAACTAGCATCTAAATTGATTGTAGGAATCTGCAATAATAAAAGTCTTATGTTAAAATCCTTATATAAATTAAATATTATAGATATATTCTCAAGGCACAAACTCAATTCTTTAAAATATATTTATAAAATATTGAATAACCAATGTCCCTCATATCTATCTAACATATTTCAATTTCATACAACCCCTTACGACAATATTAATAAAAGACTTAAACTTCCTAAGCCACGACTTTCCCTGACCAAATGTAGTTTAAGTTTCAAGGGTTCGAGCCTCTGGAATAGCCTCCCTTCAAATTTGAAAGAACTTAACAATCCCAAATCTTTTCTAAAAAATACATCAGTGTACATCTCTAAGTCCAACGAATATAGTTTTTGATAAATCTTGTAAATACTTTTGATTCATGTAGTTATTACTTTATTCGTTCTTTTGTTATCAATTTCATATGTCTTGTATATTTGTTACTGATTAATATTGTTTGTATGTATATATGTTGGGCGAAATGCTAGAGAGGCTTTAGGGCCTAATTTCTTACCCTAATAAAGTGATTATTATTATTATTATTAACTTCCGGTTGACTAGCATAGTATTGGCTTAGTTATAGAGTGTACAATGACCCCGTCGCATTAAGGGCAATATCTTTATGGCACATTACACCATTATTGCGTTTGGTAATGAAAGCAATGGAATGATTTTCTTCAAAACCCATCCAGTTGTTGTGAGCATAATTATGTTTCCAAAAACAGTTTCATATTCTGCCAAACTTCGGTTAAAATTTTCAAATAAGTAATTAGAGTTCCGTCGGAGAAGGTGTTCTAAACCATCAGCGGTGGGTAACAGTACACGACTCCCGGTGGCTTAACATGGAGGACAACTGCGTGGCTATAATTGATGCCATGGTCCTCAGCTTCCGAGCAATCGTTGTAACAACATGTATTTATAATGCCCTGTACCTGATCATCCAGTCTCACTTATTTCAAGACACTGACGTCACTTCCCGTTTTTCTTTCTGGAATAACAGGAACCACAGGCACCCAATGAGAATTTTGACTGCACCAAATAGATGTTAGAAGTGTCTTTCATACACACAAAAAGGCTAGAAAACTTCTTTCGAATCCCTTTAATATGCAAAATGGCCTGATAAACATACTGGATATTCGATTGTCATTGAAGTGTTCACGTCAACATCAACTGTCATCACCGCAGTACACGTTCACTTAACCGGATTCTTTGATTATTTTTTAAATATGCTTTGATTTCTTTATTCAAGTTATACTTATGTTTCCATAGCTGCTAATGTGTTTATAAGATTTTCGAGCAGGCCTCTTGTAGTTGAACATTTGATTTTTGTTACAACGGAATTTTGAACTTCTAAACTGAAGGACGCCCTATTGTATTTTTCTATAAACTGCTAATTTATATTTTAACTGAACCTTTACTGATTAGTACAATATAACACTGCCCAGAATTAGTTTGTCTCTATTCTTCTTCATTGTCCCAAAAAACATATTTTAAATATCATCCATTCATTTTTTTAAATTTATGTTCTTTAAAACATACATATAACATGACTAGAAGAGTAAGCATGAATAGCGTAGCACAATTGTTGTAAATGGCACACTCAATGCCGGAAAGTTAAAGCAAAAACTTGAAATTAGTGAAAAGTAAACTTAGTTTAACTCCATGTAGAACAATATGAAACTGTTTTTAGAAGATCATAATGAAACCGTAAAATTTCGTAAAGGTAGTTTTCAGTCATTTGGTAAAATATCATTGTATCTGCAGTTTTGATGTCATATGTCTTAATCTAGGCAAAAAATCGGAGATTTCATCAATAATGACGTTTCATTAAGATCGGATTAAAACTGATCGGACACTACTGATTCTAAGACTAAAGCGACCTATACTTGGATTTGTTTCTCGAAATTGAAACAACCACGATCTTCGTGTAGATTTTATGACAAACGTGACAACTTTTTTTCCTATGGTTAATTTCCCATTCATATGCAGTAAAATACCACAATCGCCAGCGTATGGCGTGTGCATTTCACAACTGATCCGCTATGCTAAAGTTTGTTCTTTTTATACAGACTTTCTGGTGAGAGGTCGAATATTAAATTATGAATATGAAGTTACTGAAGCAGGGTTGCTTGACACAAAAACTTCAGATTTCTTGTAAAAAAAATTATGGTCGACAAGTCTGCTTCTTGCATTGTGGCATATATGTTTAGTCAGACTTGAATTGATTGGTTGCACCTCATGATTTTGACCTGTATAGTGGTGGTGGGAGTTGCGGGCAAAGGAGACCATGCTTACTCTTTTCGAAACACCTGATGGTACTTCGATTTTATCATGCTACGAGATTTTTGATGAACGGAATTGTTTTGCTTGTTCGGATCTTATTTTTGAACACTTTTATTGATAAGCTTTACTTAAAAATGTATGTTCCTAATGTATGATTAATAATAATAATAATATGGACATTTATAAAGCGCTAATAGCCACATCACAAAGGGACATGTTCAAAGCGATTAGTCGAACGTATAGTGAACGCATCCCTTTAAAACATTAATTCTTAAGACATTATGTAGACACATATCAGGTCTTTTGAGCGGGTAAAATTAATTGTTATAGTGTGAAAGTAATCAATGCATCTATTGACATTATTTACTTTTTATATATATCATTAAAACCAATCCTTTAATCAATTCTTTAAACATTTTTATTTGGCATATTGAATAGAAATATATCATCAATATCTGAATTGATTCGTTGGGAGTGGGCTATATTAGTGAAGAGAGAGAAAAAAATATGGGCAAAATTCAAAAGAAACACCACCGTTACTATTTTTCTTGTTTAATTTTTTATGTGGCTTTTGGGTAAATACTTCCAATTTTCCTTCAGATGTGATTTCTGGCATTCTTAAAATGCTTCTCTGTAAAATATGGCGTCACTATCACAAAGCTTATTATATGTTGTGGCCATTGCTTTAGCGTAGTCATAAAATGTTTTAATTGAATTTTCATTACCACGGCCGACTGAAGAAAAATTGTGGACCTTTACTTTATGGGTCAATGTTTTCTTCAAGGTCTCCTATAAATCCTACAGTATATCTCTGTGAATCGCGCAGTGCCCAGATCATCCTTCCAAAAAATATCATTCATTGTACCGGTTAGAAAACTCCTGGAACATTCTGAACCATCGACATCTGATTGGAACCACCAACCTCCTCCCAAAGTAGAAGCACATTTATTACTACCAGTTAGATCTCTGTCAGCAGTGGAGAAAGGCTTACCATTCAAGGACAGACTTCCGGTTAAGGAGTCGCCACAAGGTGGATTATCGGCAACGTGCTGACCTAGCTGTAAAGTGTACAATGACCCCGTCGTGTTCACTTCTATACCATTATAACTGGATTGGCAGTATGATCCATCAGTTTTTACCATTAACAAATTAAAGTAATACTGAGCGTTTGGCATTGAAAGCAATGGAACTATTTTATCAAAACCAAGCCAGTTGTTGTGAGCATATGTACCAAAACCAGCTTCATATTCCGCTAAACTTCGGTTAAAATTTTCAGCCTTGCATTGAGACTTTCGGTAAAAAAGATACCCCCAACCACCATTTAGAGGGTAGCACAACATGTTAAACGGTTCCGTAGCTCCCGGTGGTTTAACATAGAGGACGACCGGTTTATTATATAGGACACCATGACTTTCAGCGTCAGAGCAATCTGAAATATACATAAATACTATAGACCAGTGACTCTTAAATGTTTCAAACCAAGGCCCAAAATGAAACTTAAAGCTATTGGTACCTGGATGGTTGTATTTAGTAGACCGTAGACGAGTGAAAGTTGTCGACCGCTACTTTTTCTAAGAATACGGATCTTGTTGACGCTCTGAGACCAAAATGAGTGAATTCAGAGGTAGAATAAGGACTTGTTGGGAAGTGGGCCTTATTTCTCACTTTAAGATAAGAGGTAGATAGGGTGTTCTCCTTCCACACCGTTAAGTAAAATTTTGGAAATCGCCATTAATTAGAAGAAGTTTGAAGTGCATATGTGACAATTTTAGTAACTGCTTGATATTCTTTTACTGTAAAATATTTCAAGGGCCGAATTCTAGATGGGTCGTTGGCAGCTGCCTAGTTTGCCTGCAAGTAAATCGGCCTCTGAGCGTACTGAAGTTTATTGTCAGAACCTCAATGTTTATATGAGACCACTTCATACCCGACATTACATGACTTGCTTTTTAATATATTTACCTTCAATAACATGTTGACATTCATCTCCATAATAACCTAACTGACAGGTACAACTTTCATCTATACAACCATGTTTCTGTGGAAAAATTACAATTCGCTTTAAGTTTTAATATTATGTGGATTTTTTTGTAAACGCGTCGGTGTTTGATTTCAAAATAAGTATGCTGATTTGTATTTTGAAACAAGAATGGTATAATGGATAATGGAAACAGCAATTGTACTAAAACAAATTTAAGAAAGAAAAAAAGAAAGAAAGAAACGTATATTTTATAGAATAACAACCTTAGGTTTCTTAGTGGATCCTTTTCACCAGTTGGTAGAGGTGATGGTACATCATTGCGCGAAAACTTTTGCCGGTAATACATTCCTTGCTTGAGAAATTTTCGAAACAATTCAGATTTCTTAACGTATTTCTGAGACAAACTGATGAATTATTAGTACCAAGTACAAAATAGTATAAGAAAATAGAAAATTACCTTTACAAAACAAGAACATCCGAGAATTCCCTCAGTAATTTGACAGCCGTCGTTATCCATAAATAACTTACATGACGAGGTAGATGAACAGAATAGAAATCGGCGACAATCGGCATCATGAGAGCAACTTTCAGCACATTTATGTACAGAGATTGATGTTAAGGTACGATGAGCAGGTAGGCCTACATCACAAACATCTACATAAGTCCAAGATTTCTTAAAGTACGCAAATGTGACCCCAGATACAAATCCATATAATAATGAAATGATCTGTACCGCCTCTAAAAACCTAGACACTCTGGTAGGCATACTAATGAATTAGTTCTTTTACTTTCGGTTTCTTAATTCTGATTTCTAAAATGTATCTGCAATTATTTTTTTTACCAAGACATCCTGAAGCAGATACCAGTTCATCTAATCATGAATAAAACTTGACAAAACCCGCTTGGGTCGTAACCATTCATCGATTGCGTAAAATGTAACTCAATAGATAATTAGTTATTCTCATATCATTATTTTTAAATCATTAAATTACACATCGATATTAGCCTACTGTTTTATTCAACATAACATCTTCGATAATTAGATACACACCATTGAAGATACTTTTTAAGGTCTGCTTCAATGTGTACGCAAACACTCAAACTCAACCCTAGAAAAGAAAATCTAATGTATGCTTATTATTATGTGCCCTCAAACTCTGTAGACTGTTTACATGCTAAATATTGAACGCAATTTCAAGAACAAGGGCAATAATTCTCAGTTAATATTTTTTATATATTCGGAATTTTAATGGGATTCATTCTTACGAAAATTCACAACAAGTTTTCTCTAAATCAATCAAGAATTCTAGATTGTTTACAATGTAAAATTTTAAGCGTTTTTCAATTATTTATTGTAAATATTTTTGGATTTTACTGATTTTTAATCGGACTCATTCTTAGATGTTAGATGATAATGAACACTCACACCAAGTTTTGTCTAAATCCGTTAAGAATAGTGCCTTCTAGAGTGATTACAAGCTAATAATTGAACGTGTTTTCAAGACAAGGGTAATAATCCTCCAATCAAATAATATTAAATTCTTATTCTTTTATTGGTCAAGTTTAAGAAAATTAAAGGTGGTACATGTACATGTATCGCTTTAAGTAGAAGCGAAATCTATAATCAATAATTTATCTTAAGTTTAGGCTATGTCTTTATCTTATCTTACTCTATCTTATCAATTATGATACTTCACACACTCTAGATTGTACTTTAAGACTATGGTGGGGGAAAGCGACACTGGTGCCCCCCAGTGAATGGAAACCAGGGGGCGCCAAAAGCCCTTAGAAAAAAAGTCGGTCGGTAAGAAATACAAATTTTTTTCGAGCTTATTCTTTTAGTCCCAATACAACACGGGCCCTCCCCCTTATTTTTGGCCGAATAATTTCAAAACCCTCTATAAAATTGCCGCTCGCCCCCCACCTTTCTCTTAATCCTGGATCCGCCCCCGTTATTGATATCCGTCGGTAAAGTTGAGTCGACCAACAGCAGACATAAACATACAAAAATATATCTTAAAATAGCCTTCCTGCATTGTTTCAAATAGCTAAAACCTTGAAGTTTGCGGGGGTCTTGGTGTAAGTGTTTGTAATCACCCAAGGATTAAGCCTATTGAAAATAAGAGCAATTGAATTTACTATGAATTATTGCCCTCGTTCTTGAATTGTTTGTGGACCAGATAGAGAGTTGATATCTTGATGGATTTTGATGAAACTTGGTGTGAGTGTTTGTAATCACCCAAGGATAAAGCCTATTAAGTTGTGATAAATGTGATAAATGAAGGGAGTGAGCCGAAATGTTACATTCCACTGTTACAGCTATTCAAGGGAGACAAATATGAGGGTCTCTCATAGGTCCGCGCTCGCTACAAGCGTTCACTATGACAAGTGCTAAATTGCTTTTGTACTTCAAAATTAGGTCTTTCCGGTCTTCCTACGGACTGAATTAATTATTTTGGCTCTTTGAATTTACTTCTGGTGTCCAAAGCCTAATTTCAATTTTAGAACAATGTTGAATTAACCGCGTTTACTACAGTAGAAACGAAAACTTTAAGGACAATGAAGACAATGGTGTGAGTGTTTGTAATTACCCAAGGATTAAGCCTATTGAAAATAAGAGCAATTGAACAACATTTTCTATGAATTATTGCCCTCGTTCTTGAATTGTTTGTGGACCCGATAGAGAGTTGATTTCTTGATGGATTTTGATGAAACTTGGTGTGAGTGTTTGTAATCACCCAAGGATGAAGCCTATTAAGTTAATCCACTTGAAGAAACATAATGTCAACAAAATCCGTGAAATATAAAAAATGTCACTCTCAGAATTTTTCATTTACTGATAACATTTACTTATTAAACCTAAAAAAAATTGTGCTTTGCGTTTCAGTATCGAATATTTTTATCGGGGTTGCAAGTGCCTGAAATTTATCTAGAACGCACCCACAACAGTCTTAATTTTCAAAATTTTCCATGAAAGGACCCTGTATTCCCTCGTTCCTCCTCTTCGACGCGGTGTTCCACGGTCGAAAGGCTCCAGAGGTTTTACATGTGCATCAGTGCATTCATGCATTGTGATCCATACCTGAACAGAATACCTTAGAAGTGTGACTGTATATTTGTTCCTCATAATAAATGTTCCTCGTGGAACAAAATTTATTATAATAAATGATCTCAGGAACTCTTATCATATATTATTTGGGTTAGGGTTAGGTCTAGTGTTATACATGTATAATAAAATATTATTATAGTGGAACTTATATATCGTCACAGAGGGTAGGTAGAGGGGTGTGAGCGTCAAAAAGGGTTTGTGATACCTCCCCCCCCCCCAGCCAATTTGGAGCCACCACGCCACTGTTTAACAATGGCATTTTGAATCAAATCAATATGGAGTGTAGACAATGGCCTGGGTCTCTGGTTTGCACTATATCGACTTATTTTTTTAAGTTTTTGCCCCTAGAGTAAACATTCGTGATGCAACACTGATTATGTTGAACATAAGATCGATAATTTTTATTAAATATTTCTCGATATAACACTTCATTGTCATCATAGGTATTGATACATTGGAACAAAGGAAAAAAAGAATTCTAAAAGCGGTTTGAAATTATTGAATTACGATAGGGTTCATCCTCGGGTATTAAAGGGGAACGTTTACTATACGCTTCAGAGAAAGACATTTTTGTAGTTAACCTGTAAACGTACACAATAGTAGAGTTGTGAAATAGAAAATACTACAATTCTATAATCACAACACATTCCAAATTCATGTGTACCGTCATCCATAATTTGAAAGTTAAAAATATGACCTAAAAACTGAAAGAAATGACAATTTCGGACATCAAAGTCTAATCTATCTATACAAGAAATAGGTAAAAAATAACGAAAAACAAATTTGTACGAAAACAGAATGTCGACAGATACCACTGACTAAATTCCTGAGATGCAGAGGTGTTTGAAAGATGACTGCACTTGAAACAAGTTTATTGATGATTATTTTAGAATCTATATTAGTGTAGCTGAAACCAATAATTTAACAGTTCTAATATCTTATATCAACAATATCCAACTGTTAATTACTTGCTGGAACATGAACCTATACGATGTCCAAAGTTTAATTTAAATATAATTAAAAAAATAGATATATTTATGCTCAAACGAAAACAATGTAAAGAGAATATATCAGAGATTTTACTGGTGGCACCAACCATACCCACCCTTCCACTCACAAACGCACACCACACCTAATCACATGCCCAAAATCCCTCCTTTCAACATTGTTCTCTTACCATTGCCCTTTAATTTTGGCAAATGGCAAAGACTTATGAACTTATTATATATATTATATTTTTAAGCAGTGAATTTTTCTACTTGACCTTGTCATGTATTCAAGAATTTTATGTACCACTCTTCACGGTAGGTTATTAGCTCTCAGATTAAAATCTTAATGAACAAATAAAAGTTTTTAAGACGAAATTGAACGATTTATCGATTGCCTCTATTTACTTTTGGTATAGATGATCAAAATTATTTAATTCTAATTTTCATAATCAATCTCCCTATCCAACATAGTGAACAAAAGACATCATCAATATCATGTTTAGTTGATTAACCATTTTAAAGGGTGACTCCTGTTCGAACACAAAACCAGTATGTGATTCCTCACAATAAATTTGAAGCAAATTTAAATTAACGAAGTATGCAAAATGTTATTTTTCTTTTCACCAAAATGCAAACTATTCGAATTTTTTTTTTTAGGTAACGCCAACAGACCGATGTTTTTTTTTAATGTTCCAGAGACTAAGAAACTAGCAGTAACGACGTCAGACTCTAACGGAACTAAGTGTTTAACTAGGAAGATAATTGATGCTCTCAGTAATATATCATAATACGTTCTGAGTGATACAGTCTTGCTTAAACCATAGAAATATAAAAATTTATAGTTCTATGCATAAACAATGTGAGTAATACGGATATAAGAACCCAGTACATTTAAGCTGTGGTAGATAACATTTTTTTTCAGTTATATAATTTAATAAAAGAACTGAGCAACACTATAACATTCCATTCCCAAACGATTTAGTAAAGTTTGATGTTGTTCATTGGATACCGCGCTTAAACTACATGTACTTTCCAGTACAGATCTGTCGGATTGTCGACGAGGAATAAAGCCCGGCCTCATTACTGATTGATTCATGATTATAATTCAAATTCCAATGAGCCCTCAACGGCAGATTTTATCTGACTAATTCCAATGGCGCTTTACAAAAACAAATACATACATGTATATGTCTGCATTAGTCAGTATCTGTACAAAAACACAAGTCTTATTAAAAAGTAACAATTCTTGCAGAGATTGGTTTTTAACTTTTTTCTTTAACAGTGTTACATGTCCTTTGTCTTTAACTGTAACTTGAGTCGTGGTCCTGCTACAGCAAATGAATATGTAGAAAATCATCTTCATCAAATTTGTGCACATCCTTATACTAGTTTGCACATCATAACTTCAGAGGCGTTTCATAAGTTAACATTTATAACACTGATATATTATATTATTAGTCAATAAACACATTCCAGTACTAGTACATCTATAACTCACAATTTCACAATAAGCACATATTATAGATAATATAAGTATAGGCTACACCTCCCAAAGTTGTCTAAACAAAGATATTTTTAAAAAGTAAACAATATCTATCAAAAAGGAAGGAACCATTTTTTGTTGTCTTTAGTAAAGCAGTGAATGGGAGAGGTACGTTTTCCAGTATAACGTTATCATCATTACAGTGGAAAGAAGCCAGAAAGAAGGAGTAACACACGATTCGATGCTATTGATCTCTACAGTATCGATATCCGGACACCCTCTCACGTCTATTCGTGGCTTAAGAAGACACATTTCAAGAAAGTTGCCTTTTATTTTTTGAATTACTTCAATGGACCATAAGATAAGTTAAGTCAGGGGCGGACTGGGGCCGTGACGCGGCCATGGTTTTTTTCCATTGACCGGCCCACTTAAGTGTGCCGAGCGTTGGGGTCTTAACAGGACAGATCCACGTTTTTTGGAAAGGGGAGGGGGCGAATAGAGATATATCTTGTCAACAGCAATAACTTGACCGACTAAGATACTCAAAATTTCCTTGGACAACACCAGTTTAAGACGGATATATCCTGTCTCCATTCCAGCCTTTGACAACTATTTGGACAGATGTTAGCTGGTGTTCTCCCCAGCCGTATCTGTCCGAACAGCTGTCATAGGCTGGCTAAGAGTCAACAAGTTTCCGACTAGACCAGTTTTAACTTTTCTTTATCAGTGAGATCAGTAAGCTATATAACTTAGATTAGATCATGCATGCAGTAACAAACTACACATAATTATTGAAAAACTCTTAATATTTTATAGGTGTTTTTTTTTTTAAACTAATCACTTGGTCTTATGGATTTATTGGATTATATGGTCGGTCCACTGAACACTGATAAGTTATACAGTACACTTAAAGTTTTATATTTATACTCAGATGTTGTATTTATTTTAAATAACATGGATTAGCATTAATAGAAGAAACACTCAATAATGAACATTACAATGCAATGAGCAGTGAAAAAAACATTAAATTTAAACTGAAAGCTTTGGGCATATCACAGAGTAAAATAACATGGAATTGCAAATAATATCAGACTAAAAATATATACATGTATTCAAAATATATTGTAATAGGTTCTCCTATATTAAAGTTGGCAAGCAATCTTATGAGGATTCAGGTTTTCTAGTTTTTTGTGTACTGGACAATAATTGTTTCTTTTCTCAACACCATGATTTTTCTATTTGTCTAGGATACTCATACATAGATGAGAACAGTTTTTCTGAAATCTTCACCTTTCTATTTTAATGCACATGATGTTACTAATGGTTCAAGATAACTCTTCATGAAAATACATAAAAACAGGCTTGGGCAAAAAAACTTGGAAATGTAATCTACAATTAGTTTTTGATGAACACATTACTTTAGCCAAATACATGAGAAATGAACATTCAGCACATTACTGTGGAAAAGCAATCATTTATGTTATGTTTTTACTGTCAATAAAACACAGGACACATAAATCTCTCATATAGAGTTGTCATTTTCAGTTTCTTTCAACCTCTGTTAAAGGAATATGTTCACTAACTGTTCGACCAAAAAACTTTTAGTCTCAGAATCTGGAATTTTTTAATTCATTTAATCCGTATTAATGTTTTTAAATCTCCATCAAAATTTTAGCTTTCAAATCCCAGTGTATCCATAAATATCAGCGTTTGAAAGTGAAAAATACAACTCATCGATTAGTAAGACTATGACTTATATAGAAAACACATATACAGAAAATGAAAAATAACTGTTAAGGTACAGGTATAATTGAAGGGATTTTGCGATTTTTGTGTAGTTCTAGTACTTTTTGAGGCTCTTTACATAAATTCAAGGCCCAAATCGATCCTCAAAAATGCTGAACATTCCCCTTCAAATTCAAGGCCCAAATCGATCCTCGAAAATGCTGAACATTTCCCTTTAACGTCTGAAGAAGTAATTGTTTGAGAACTTCATCAAATGACAACATTGTCCTCCATTACTTCATTTAATGTTGATGTTTTAACCAATGAATAATTTATATAAACCAAATTACTCAAAAATGGGGACAAGGTTCACAAATATTTAGATAAATATGATTATAGCAGTTTGTAAAAGGCATTTCACTTAAAATAAAATCATATTTCACAGCAAACTTAAAGATATTTATAACTAAAGACAAGTAGAATCTTAGAAGCCAATTCTAAACTTAGATGTTGTAATGTGACGTCAAGGAATGACAACTCTGTATGAGATATGTGTAAGTTCATTACGCAGCTTTCAGGATGTTTCTGTTTGTGAACTAACAAGACAAGCACTAAATATAGATCCAAAAAATATAATTTACACTAAAGTTAAAACATCTCATGTCAAAAAATTCACTTTTCCTTTAATCTCGTTGATCTCAAGGACCGAGTAGAAACTTTTGATTTTGTCGATTCTTGCTTGATTTTTAATTTCTCCAGTTTTGATTCCAGTTTAGAAATTTTTGATTCAGTTTTTTTAGTAGTGTCATCTGATGTAGTTAACATTTCGAGTTCAGATTGAACATTTTGTATTTGTTCTAACAATGATCTTGTAGATGTTGGTTGTTTTGGGAGCTGACTACTTTCTGGAACTTCTGAACAATTCTACAAAAGATAATATGATGATATGAACAACATGACAAAATATTACATTTTCTAAAATGTGACAAGCAGTGAGAAACAATTTAATTAAAGCCACATAAGCCCAGACTTGGACATTGAGAAAAAGTCTTTTCATCGTTTTTTTTTTTAAAGTTAGCACTTAAAAATGAATATTGAAAAAAAAAATTTCGATTCCCTTTCGTGGTTCCAATTCTACAGCCATTTGAAGGAAATTTTGTTTGTTTACTTTACAACACTGAGTTGATTGAGGGACACGTCAATAACTCACAAGCTCCGCCCACTACTAGCACGCGCTACTGGAGATTGTTGTATGACGTCATTTAACTAACACGCCCCCCGCTTGGCCTCATTTGCATGTAATTTAATGGAAATCATTTTATTAGATCCCGGCTTTAAATCCAGCGGCATCAAAGCCATCTGAGTACCCAAAGCCGTGAATTTTTGTTTTTTGACTTAATTAAACATCAGAGATTAAGCTAGAATGCCTTTTGTCCCGAAATCCCGTAAATTTCATTTTGTAAACAAACGAATCCCGCAATGTGACTTTAAAAGATAGTAATATGCCACATTTGTGTTTTTTATATAGTATCAACAACAGTTCACAGAATCAAATAGGATGGTTAGAGGTTGTACAAATCACAAAATAATGCCCACCGGATTTCATTATCGCCACACTAATTAAATAATTTGAAATGATTGTATACTTGGATTTGTGAAAGAGAAATAGCTTGGAACTCCATCCAAGGCATGTAATGCATACAATTGCACATGGTAAGAATCGATGGAACAAGGAAATGCTGAGAAAACACAGAAAACCTTTACAGAGTGACTAAGTATTTGAGTCTACAAGCTTTCATGGTCAATGTGGAGACAACTTCATCAGGTGAAAAGATTTGAAAAAAAAAACTAAGAAAAACATATCTTTTCAGCCCATGAAGAGACAATCAAAGCCACTACTTTAGTCACTCTAAGATGGTGTTCACTTCATATTCCATTTTCAGTTAAATAGTCCAATGCAACCCTTAGACCAACTCAAATATCCAACATGAATAGCTGTAGGAGCTGTACAAGGTACAATGACAGTTGTCTGCAGTTTTTGGGTAAGCCTTGGTGGCAAGTTATGGAGTTTTTGCACTTCCAAGGTACATGTAGAATTTAAGTCAGATAGAACTATAAATTTCTAAACAAGGAAGTAAACAGAGAGAAGTGTAAAAGCAAGACTGGGAAGAATGGATAATCATTACCTCATTTCCTACTTCATTCTCCTTTTCCTCATCTACAACCTTCTTCTTTCTTCCCCTAAAATAAAGACAAAAACAAATTTGCGATAACCTTAGTTTCGCAAATTTCATTCCTTAAACATTAATCAGTCCAATACCATCATATACAGAAATTTCTTATTTACTAGAGATACAATACATTAAAGCGATACTATGTCTTAGAATGAACAAACAAATTAAATTTACAAACTTGGTCAATAGGAGTATATATTCATCAGGGGACAAACCTAATGGCGTAACTATAAAACAGATTACCTAAATAATTTTATAAATCCAGAAAACTATGTTTAAATGCAATTATTGATAAATGCATTAATCCAATTTAAGACATTTATCGGCAATAATAATCTGTAATTGTATGGAAAATTAAATAATTTTATGGGTTTATTTGATTCTGTTTGTATACTTTGGACACTGTTGATGAATATATACTCTTATTGACCAAGTTTGATAACTTAATTTTTTTCTTCATTCTAAGACTTAGTATCGCTTTAAGTGAGTTCATACTAATGTAAAAGATGGTCAACTACCAGTGGGTTAGAGCATTGTTCTTTATAAACATTTGGCCATTTTCTGGGATACGAGAAAATGATGGTTTTTGATTTTGAGAGTTTGGTCTACTCTCTTGATGTGAAAGTCCACTGATCTTGAATAAGACATCTTCACTAATAATTCCAGTCAACCCAGGTGTAAATGGTTACAGATAATCTGGGCAGGAGTTTTGACCAAGGACCAGCTGGGAGAAAAGATCCTCAAGTAACCTAAGTTGTAAAATATATATATTTTGTTCTTTTAGATCTTTCTTAATACATGTAGTTATAGTATTATTTCAGAGTACCATCTGAATAAATAATCATGTGTACTGCTGTTATAACATTCAATTACATTAAATGATACGAAGAATATATCCTTCATTCCTGCACCTTGTTATGATGATGAAGAGGAGAAAAATTGAGAATCAATTAGTTTACCTTTTCTTAGGAGCTGCTTCTTCCTGGTTTGCACTAGTTGCTCCATTTTTTGCTTGTCTTGGCTTTTTAACTAATTTTCCTTTCACTGGTGAACTAAGTTTTAAATTATCCATGTCATTTGTGGCTTCATGAACATCAGTTGGCTGAAATCAAATCAAAACCGGTTACAAATAGTTCATAATCATAAGTGATCAAGGCTAACACTGTTGTTCTTGAATAGGTTACCAGCAGCAGAGAATTCCAGGGGCTCAGTTATGGGTCGATGGTTGACAAAGATTGTGATTGTCCTAAGTAGCCATAAATATGTTTTGTAGTCTTATCAATGAAAAAACATTCCCTTATATGGTATCAAAAACAATAATCAAAGACACAGATGAACATTATTTACTTGTAAAAATATTATCTCTCACCTTTCTGTTTATTTTAGAGCTAATAGCAGATGTGATACCTATAGCACAAAAAAATAATCATACCATTATATCAGTCATAATTTAAAAAAAATTTCAATTGACCAGTCATTAGAGCTGGGTCAATAATTGAAATAACGACACTACAAAATTTTTAATTTTTATTATTGATTATCAAATTTTATAATCAATTACATTGTCAAATTTTCTTTAACATAAACTGTCACACAATTTTTATACAAGTCACATACCATTATAGCATTATGATCATCAAAAAGTAAAGACATAATTAAATACTTCAGTTTTATTTTTCTTTGAAACAAGATATTGATAAATAACAAACATTCAGGTATAAAAACATAGATCAACAGACAAAGATCAGAAGATTTCTCAATTAAAATATTTTGATTATTAATCGATTATTGATCGGTAGCCTTCCTTAAATAAGCGATCTCAATTTGGTAATCGATACCCAGCCCTACCAGTCATACCAGTCATACAATGAACATATGCCTGTAACAATGGCCACTATTTTCTTCCAATCACAATTGTCTAATTTTCTTTTAAAAATTATGTATTCCAATAACCAGGCATTTGACTGACAGCATAAAGTAAAATTTTATATTAATTAATAGAAGTGGGTATATTTACACTTTCATAGAATATACGTTTATGCAAAATAAAAGAAACTTACCTTTAAATGAAGGTATAAAAGATAATCTTTTTGTTTTTTTACTGGCAGCTGAAGTTTTATTTTCTTGTTCATCTCCTTTTATTTCCTCTACATCTCTGCAAAACAATTGAATACTGTCAGATAAATATGTTAAATATATCAAAAAAGACAAGAATATCTCTTGTGTTTAAGGGAAAGTTAAATTAAATGTCTGCAAGCCAAGTGCTGCTTTGGTTAGATCTTGTCAGAGAAGTATCTAAAAATATGGACTGCTTACTAGTATTTGTATGTTTAAATTATACCTAGATTTGAGCCTGGAACTGGTGGTACTTCTCTTTGGAGTAGTCCACTACTATATAACTATTGCTCTCGATTTTTCCATGATTTTGGATGCAATTTTTATAAACGGAATTGTTTTGCTTGCACAGATTTTTATTATCTGAACACATTTGAGATAGCATTGGAAAAAAATATCTATCAGACATGAACAAACAAACCTGTACTGATTCTGATTGGAAACCATATTTGCATCACAGCTTTCAATTGGTTCACTGGATGATGGTTGATCAGTTTCCATCGCTTCTGGTTCTGAGGAGGCTTGACAAATAGATTGCCGAACATCATCACCTAAATTTAGTTGATCTAATTCATCTGTGGGTACTGACTTGGCAGACACAGACTCATTCTGCTCATCACACTTTTGACGTTTTCTAGGATTTGACTGTTGTACTTTAATGGTTTCTTGAGAAACTTGACTATTAGTGGCACACACAGTCGGAGAAGGAATAGAGCTAGTGCTTGGGTTGCGTATATTTTTTCGGGAAGGAATTTTTTTTATTCGTGTTGTTGGATTCTTTACATTTTCTTTATCTGGTTTGGCTATAGATGTAGAAGGATTAACTTCTTGTTTTGTTGTTCCTCTAGTCTTTCGTACTCTAGTTGGTTCAGGAGAAGTCTTGGTCTTTTCTGGTTTAGCTTGTGGTTTTTTGGTGATAGTTCTTGTCATAACTTTCTTAGTCTTAACCTCAGCAATGCCTATAGATGCTCTTTCAGATAGAGTGTTAGAGGCTGCTTTTTGGGGCCTACTCAAAGTTTGTGCCTTGACTCCTTTCTTCAAATCAGGAAGGGCTTTGGTGTCAACTGGTTTTGTCGATGGCTTGGTAAAAGTTTTGACTGTTGTGACAGATGCAGTACTTCCAAGGTTTTTGTGAGATTGACTTCTTACCAACTTGGGTCGACTTATTGAGGACTCAGACACAGCGACAGTTTGTTTTGGACACACAAACGATAATCTCTTATTCCCTGCAGGGAGTTGAGATGATGGTATGCCAAAAGACTTTCTCATGGAATCCAATTTGGATGAAGCAGATTTTGCAGAATTTTCTTTACTGGAATTTTCTTTTTGGTCTCCCCCAGTTTGATTTATAGGATGATCTCCTGACAAGGTTTCCTTTGCAGAAGGTTTGGTGGTTGGTTTTGATAGGAATCCCATTGGAATACCAGATCTTCTTCTTGCTGTCTTCATTTCTGCATCAGATTTCTTAGTGTTTTCACTGGCATTTGGTTCTTGGGCAAAACATACAACTTTGCCCTTCTCAACAATTTGCTCAGTACCAATATCACTTACATTTTCTTGCTTTTCATGGACAGCTATTTTACTATTTGTCTCCGCTCCCAGATCATCATTATTACTTTGTCCACAGATCAACACCTTTTCCAGATCCTTAATAAGCATGTTCTCAGAAGAATTTGTAGTACTGCTTATAATAGCTGAACTAGACTCTGACCCAAGATATTCACTACTGTTTACTGCTTCATAACTAACATCAGTTGGAATCTTCCTTCCTCTACATGGTAGTTGTTTTAAACTTATTGACTGTGGCGCAGTTTCAGTTGTTTGGGGCTGTACATCTTCAGTCTCTTTAGAGTTTTCATCTTTCTTTTCTTCTGATGTTCTCTCAGGTACTTTTGAGCTTGTTTCAGAACGGCTAGAATTTTCTTTTTTAATTTTCTTATCATCATCATAGGACCCAATAAATTTTGTGGACCTTGGCAATGCTCTTCTGGTTCTTGCTGCAGGCTTCTCTCCAGGTTCATCACATCCCCCTTGTTGAGCTAATTGTTCTATCTGGTTAGATTTGATATTTGCTTTGCTGATTTGTCTTGTCATCTTCTTGGGTTTAGCAAGCTTTTTTGTAGGTGATTGAATAGAAATGTCACTTATTTTGTCTGCAAGATCTGATAAAACTGGCTCTGAGTGAGCTTTGGTTTCATCCTCCTTTTCTTTCTTTGTCTGAGATTCTCCAGGAATTACATGTTTATCTTTAGCTTTGTTAACTTGGCTGTCTCTTACAAATCCAAAGCTTGCTCTTAAAGAAAGCAATTTTGATCTTGGTGCAGGTTTTCGCCTGTTGACTACATTTGATGCTTCAATTGTCTTGGATGAATCAGATGCTTGAGATTCAGGCTCTGTGTGATTATTTTTCTTGGACACATCCTTTATAACTGCTTCCAGGTTTGGACCCTCAGCATATGAAATAATCTTCTGATTTCGTCTTGGTAGTTGTCGTCTTGAAACTTCAGGTTTTGTGTTTTTGATGGATCGCTCACCCTCTTCAACCGATGAGTTGTTAGAGATCGGCAGTTTATGAGATATCTCATGATCTTCTGCAGCTGGCATTTCTTCTACTGGAACTTCAGAGTCTTTTGATTTGTGATCTGCATCAGAACAATTATTAAATTCATCATGCAAATTATTAAATTTTTGATCTTGTAGTTCTGTTTTTTGTTTCAGACCATCTTCTTGAATTGAAGCTTCTTCTTCATTTTCCACATCCATGGTCACAGGTTGGTTAAGTCTTGTAAGTCTGGTTAACTTATTTTCGTCTTCAATGATTTCTGTACAGGTTTCTGTATTTGGTTCACTGCAAAGACTGGTCTCGGCTTGAGATTCCTCTACATCATTTTCATCAATCCTTTCTGTACACACTTTGGCTTTTGGTTTTCTACCCCTCCTAGTAGTAATCTGTATGGTCTCTTCATTAGATTCTTCAATGTCACTTTTTAATATTGATCCTGCATCTTCATGTTCTGATGACTGTTCTTGATTTTTCACTTTTGGTTTTCTGCCTCTCCTAGACGTAATCTTCTTGATCTCTTCATTATTTTCTTCAATGTCAATTCTTACTATTGATTCTGTATCTTCATATTCTGATGATTGTTCTTGATCTTTCACTTTTGGTTTTCTGCCTCTCCTAGACGTAATCTTTCTGACCTCTTCATTATTTTCTTCGAAGTCAATTCTTACTATTGATTCTGTATCTTCATGTTCTGATGATTGTTCTTGATCTTTTACTTTTGGTTTTCTACCCCGCTTGGTTTTCTGAATCAAATCCATTTCTTCTTGTCCTGACGAATGCTCAGATTCTTTTGTTTTTGGTTTCCTTCCCCTCCTTTTATCTGGTGCTGCAACATTTTCATCGTTTTCTTCTGAAGGCTGAACAAACTGATCTGTCTCATCAGCATGGCTAGCATTTTTCTTGCCTCTTTTCTTATAGGATCTCTGTTTTGGAACTGTCAGTGTATCTTCTTGGCCACTTGCAGAAACAATATCTTCGGTATTTTCTCCACATGTCTCTTTTTCTGAATCCTGCCCAAGAACACTTGATTCTTTGACTTTAGCTTTTCTACCTCTTTTGACCGCTTTCTTTGGTTTTTCTTCTTCAATTTCAACAGATGGTTGTTCATTTTCACTTGTATTGGCTTCCTTCTTAACTTTCCTCTGATATTTTTTTTTTTGGGGTGGTTTTTCCACATCATGTTTTTTAATATCTTGGAATGCTTCTACCATTTCTGAAGTGGATTCTTCATTCTCGACAGCAGTTTGAGGGACCTGGCCATGATCACTACTAGAAGATAACTCTCTTCCTTCTGAGCTGGTTGAATTGGACTGATCACAACTGACAAAGCTGTCATCTTTGGATTGTTGTTGAACCGATTCAGGTTGGATAGCTACATCATCTTTAGTTTGACTAACAGAAGAGGTTTCAATAGTCTTATTGGGAGTAATGTTTTCAACTACTGTACTTGCAGTATTTTCTAATGTGTTGTTGGGAGATTCAACCCCTTTATTACACTTTAATGGTTGGTTCCCATCATAAGTTGAATTTAGAACAATTTTTGGAATTGCATCATCAACTTCCATGTCAAAAGTTGTGTTGAGTGGTTTACCAAGGTCAAAAGTATCATTGTTTTTTACTGGAGCATCATTAGAATGTACTGGAGACATATCTACATCAAATGTCTGATTTGCTGATAGCTTTTCTTTATAATCATCATCAATATCAAAAGTTTTATTGTGTTTGGATTCTAAATCAAAAGTTGAGTTTGATTTTGACAATGGAGTCGAAACCTCAAATGTTCTATTAACAGGTGATGTAGAAATTCTGTTTTCCTGATTGTCAAATTCAAGATCTTCAGATGCATCAACAAATTCTTCATCACTCTCTGATTTTGCTTCCATTTCTAAAGTTTCATTTAAAACATCTTTAGACTTAAGAACATTCTGTGAAGGTGTATCCCCTAATAAAATATTTTCAACAGGCAAAAGATTTTCTTGGGGGCTGGGTGGACAAATTATAGAATCAAAAGATGGAACAGCAGTTGATTTTGAGTTGGTATTTGCAGAGTTTTTCCTTTCAAATGCCTCATTAAAAAGACTATCACACAGATTTAAGGACTTATCACATAACTCATCCAAGCACAACAAGGAATTGTCACTTTCTTGCATGGATTCTTCACATTCTTTGGCAGTTGGTTTAGACTGAACAACATATGTTAATTTTCGAGAATTGTTTGCTGCTGGTTTAGAAAGAGTATTACTAACACTGGATACAGCAGTTTCACATTTCAAAGAGTTGTCCACATTTATTGATATCTTATTCTGCTTCTCAACATTGTCTGTTATAATAGGTTTGGATACCGGTACTTTATAAGTCAACTTTCTATCTTTGTTTTGAAACACATTTTTAATTTTATTTGAAAGCTTTGCTTCTGCAGATGATTTGTTGTCTGTTGTGCTGGTCTTTACTACCACTGGCTTCTTAAGCTTATTGTTCACTATTTTTGATTTATTAGATTTTAAAAAAGTTTTCTTTTTCTTGTTAGGTAAAGGATCATTGTTGCGAAGTTGAGACAAAAAAATTGCATCTGGGTCTTCAGGTGCTGCAATATCCTCTTCCACAGGGGTTAAACTTGTACCAATGGATGGGCTTTCACCTTCATCTCTAGAATATTTTCCACTTGGTGGAGTCCTCATTAGGGACTTTCCCTTTGGTATCATATTCTTTACTGGTTTACGAACTTTGATGGCTGGGGATAACAAAGACCTCATTGGCTCATCATTTGATAAATTGACAGAAAGACTTTTTAATTCAGACGAGTCCAGATTTAAATCAGTATATTCTGTACTTGCCTGACTTAAACTTGCATCATTTATTGTTTTTAAAGACTGGTTTTGAGTAGACTTATCACAATGTTCAATCTCCATTTGGTCATGACTAGCAGTTTGTATAACAATATTTTGAGTATTGGTATTAGAATCTGATTGAATTGGAATATCTTGTTTAGGTGAAAGTCTTGGGATCTTTGATGAACTGTTAACAACTTGACTAACATTCGTAGTCTTTCTACATGTTTTAGATTCTGGAGTTGCCTTAATACATAAAGGTATAGCATCTGATTCACTACACACAGCCACTTGCTGAGAGTCACATTTTAAATCTTCAGGTAGATTAACACAGACAGGCACAGTGTCAACCAAATCAGAATTTGTACAGTTATTATTAGTATTAAGATTAGGAGTTTTTGAAGGTGGAAGAGGTGATCTTGCCAGTTTTTTTGAAGGTTTAAAAACATCATGAGATTCAGCTATTTTTGGACTAACTGAAGGGCAATCGAAATTCTGAGTTGGTTCATTTTCATCAATATTGGGAAGTTCTTGGAATGACTTTTCATTAGGTTGCATTAAAAGTCTTTTGAGAGGAGTTCGTGATAATTTGGGTTTAGTTTTAAATACACCAGTCTCTGTTACATGGTCATCCTCACCTACTGGAATGCTGTTGGAAGACATAGATCTCTTTCGGGGTTTCTTTATTTTTGGTGACTTGGGTTCTTCTTTCTTATTGCTATTGCTTGTACTGTCCTTTATGGCTTTGTTTTTTGAATAATGAATCACTAAATCACATGCAGCACTGGGTCGTCCAGAATAATGCAAAGGAGTTCTTGGTATTCTAGACCCAGGTTCAATGACAACTTCTCGAACTTCGAAATCAGTATTTCCAGGAGTTCGAGGACAAAACTCTTCTTGAGACATTCTCACTGGGGATCGAGCTAATGAATTTCCACTTGGAATCTTGCCGTCTTTAACCTTGGCGAAATCAACCGGTTCAAAACTAAGTTTTTTTTCTGGTTCTTCCATTGGAGTTTTTAGGTTGACATACCAAAGTTCACCTGTAAGCTCATCATCAGGGTCAAAATTTTCATCCTGTAGAAATTTGTCACGTCTGTTATGATTTGGTGAAGGGGTATACATATTTCTCGGAGGTGTTCTTTTCAGCTCCTTAATCCCTTTCAAAGATGATCCAGGCGTTATGGGATTTCCCTACAAGAGAAAAATATCAAAACTTGTAAATGCATTCAAGTAAGATTCAGTTGGTTGTGTTAATTTTGAGGTCATCTTAATATAGTAGAAGAAATGTGTCCATTAATGTGGGAAAAACAAAACATGAGCTATCTAAACTATTATTCTATAAGCTTATATATACCAGTATAAATTCTTTCCAAAACTTTCTCTTTAAATACCGGTATTGCATCAATGTTTGTTGGTGGATTAAATCTACAGTCCATATTTTTTTTTCAAGAAATTTTATTAAATCAGTCAGACAAATGACTATAACACCCTATGAAGAATAATGCATATTGTATTCATCTTATGAAAAGTTTATTCTAAATTGCTGCAAATTAATTCAAGACTGTCCTTCAATTGTGCTATAAAATATGTCAATCAAGTATTGCAAAACAACAAGATAGATATATCAAAACCAGAGTGTTACAATGCAAATTATACTCAGACCTTTTCTTAATTTTTGTAAAGGGCCAAATGCATTTTATGAAAAAATATAAGGGCCAAATAGAGCTTAGTTAGCATAGCGAGGGGAGCGTTTTAGTCGAAGGAACAACTCTAGATGGGCCATTCTGGAGGGTGTTGCGGGCCAGATTTGGCCCGCGAGCCGCCATTTGAGAAGGCTTGCTCTATATTATGTAAGCATGCTTGAATCAACCAATACAGGTTTAGGCTAGGGAAAGCTGATCATGAGAATAATACAGATATAATCAAAGTTAAAAGAATGGTAGGAGAGCAATACCACAACCCGAAAATAAGGAACGAAACATCTATATTTTACAACTTTAAGTGGATTCTTTCTATCAGCTTGTTCTCAAAATAAGACGTTTGTTTAGTTTGGCTTTTAAAACTACTGTTTGTACGTGCAACTACGGTAGGGACCTTGTTCAATTTCTGTTTAGTTGACCAGTCCTTGGACATGGCTGGAGAAAGCTGGAAATCCTGCATGTCTTTTAAATAAAACTTTTAATTTAAGTTGGTAAACCCTATGTTCATAGGTCAAATGTACAGTACAGGAATCCTAGCGGCCTGTAATGCCCGATATTATTAAATCTAAAAAAAATATCTCACAAGTGATCCCATTGCTTGCGGAAATATTGATTCCTAAATTTTCTGTTTCCCAGAAGCTTTGCATTTTTTCCAACTCTGCCAAACCCAAACCCATTGGGTCAACTAAAAGAATGGAGTTTTACACATCATGATTCAAACTTATAATTTCAACAACTCTGCCATTTGCTCGTAATCAAGCCAGTGATGTCATGATTTTAAAGAACAAAGCAACGACTATGTCATACAACAGATTGTAATGAAATAGTAAAAATTTATGACATAAAAATAGAATGAATTATTCTTTTTAACAAACTATCAAACTTGTAAACATACATCCAGAAGTTTAAGGCCGGGTGACAACTGATATTCTCTTTCTTCAACCTGTAAATTCTTCACCCTTTTCAACTCTGGGGTCATCATTTTGTGCAGCCTTGCTATCTGAAATCAGAAAAAAAACATACAGTAAGCTTATACAACAATCCTCAACTAATTTTTGATACAAGACAAAAAGATGTAATTTTTAATAAATTGACTATTAAGCTTTAAAGACAGGATATGTATGCTAAATTTAAATTACATGTTACTTGCTTTGAATTGTTAAACAGAAAAAACAAGCCATGTAGGCGTACTGAAGTAAAAACAAGTGGTTGCCTAGCAATATACACCCACTTACACTACATAAATTGTCAATATATCAAGGAATGTTACTATCTTAATTTTTGTTGGATGGTGTTCAGATTTGAATTCATCCAATATCTTGTTAATATAAAGCATCTAATTTCATAACTAATAAAACTCCGTAAATATTTGTTGAATCGATCCGGAATACAAACTTGTCCAAGATTTTATGGATATTATCCTACACACAAAAGTTTATTAAATTCCTACCACAACTGTGGTCTCTATCATGTTCACAAGTCATTTTTAACACATTTAAGGTGTAAAACTCCGTAAATATTTGTTGAATCGATCCGGAATTCAAACTTGTCCAAGTTCTTATGGATATAATCCTACACACAAAATTTTATTCAAATCAAACCAAAACTGTGGTCTCTATTGCGTTCACAAGCCATTTTCAACACATTTTGGGTGTTAAACTCCGTGAATTTTTTTCGAATCGAACCCATATTCGAACTTGTCCGAGATCTTATGAATATAATCCTACATACAAAATTTTATTCAAATTCAACCAAAACTGTGGTCTCTATCGCGTTCACAAGCCATTTTTAACATATTTTGGGTGTAAAACTCCGTGAATTTTAGTCAAATCAAACCCAAATTCGAACTTGTCCGAGATCTTATGAATATAATCCTACATACAAAATTTTATTCAAATCCAACCAAAACTGTGGGCTCTATCGCGTTCACAAGCCATTTTTAACGTATTTTGGGTGTAAAACTCCATGAATTTTTGTCGAATCGAACCCAAATTCGAACTTGTCCGAGATCTTTTGAATATTATCCTACACATAAAATTGTATTCAAATTCAAGCAAAACTGTGATCTCTATTGTGTTCACAAGCCATTTTTAACACATTTTGGATGTAAAACTCCGTGAATTTTTGTCGAATCGAACTCAAATTCGAACTAGTCTGAGATCTTATGAATATAATCCTACATACAAAATTTTATTCAAATCCAACCAAAACTGTGGTCTCTATCGCGTTCACAAGCCATTTTTAACATATTTTGGGTGTAAAACTCCGTGAATTTTAGTCAAATCAAACCCAAATTCGAACTTGTCCGAGATCTTATGAATATAATCCTAAACACAAAATTTCATTCAAATCCAACTAAAACTGTGGTCTCTATCGCGTTCACAAGCCAATTTTAACATATTTTGGGTGTAAAACTCCGTGAATTTTAGTCGAATCAACCCAAATTCGAACTTGTCCGAGATCTTATGAATATAATCCTACATACAAAATTTCATTCAAATCCAACCAAAACTGTGGTCTCTATCGCATTCACAAGCCATTTTTAACATATTTTGGGTGTAAAACTCCGTGAATTTTAGTCGAATCAAACCCAAATTCGAACTTGTCCGAGATCTTATGAATATAATCCTACATACAAAATTTCATTCAAATCCAACCAAAACTGTGGTCTCTATCGCGTTCACAAGCCATTTTTAACATATTTTGGGTGTAAAACTCCGCGAATTTTAGTCGAATCAAACCCAAATTCGAACATGTCCGAGATCTTATGAATATAATCCTACATACAAAATTTCATTCAAATCCAACCAAAACTGTGGTCTCTATTGCGTTCACAAGCCAATTGTGGACAGACGGACCGACGGACGGACGGACAGGGGCGACGGCAATATACGACCACATTTCAATGTATAAAAAGGTTAAATTCAAATAAAGGGAACTTACTGGTGTAATAAACTGTTTACATTACTAATTATTAACTGTTAATAAAGGTATACCATGATGTAGTATATAATAAACAATTTAATGGGTCATCTGAAAACAAAAATTACAATGTAGCAAGTAACATAATGAGTATTTGTGAACAACTATTTTTATTGCAAGAAACTGGGCTTATTTTAACTATTTAGTATTCATAAATATACCAGATCATATGGTATAAGTATGTATGTATACTCCATACGGTTCTTTGGTCCGTTGGTAAGGTAAGTATGGTAACTGCTTCATGACCACCTTATAAATTTCTAATATAGGAATTAAGAAACAGAACTATGTGCTGACTGTAATGGACTTTAGTGTGCATATGTTTGTCTATGCATAAAGTGCAAAATGTGCCGATTTCAACTAAATAGTTTGTTCACAATTTGATCATTAACCTTGTTGTAGGAGTGCAGAGAGAATACCGACCAACTTTGGTTGATTGACAAAGTTTCAAGTAAGGTTATACAGACAAGGTAAACCGATGGCCGTATAGGCTACATAGTAGGCTATTTGTGTGCATGTTTTGTACATTTCTCTAAAGACTGAGAACTGTTTTAAATCAAATTTGAGATTTGCTGATGGTTGTCTGTTAATCACCATGTTCATAGGCCCACATGACTTTGAATACATAGAAGTCTTTAGTCAGATAAAACCTGCCGTTGAGCGGGTCAACGTCAGGCTGCCATGCTGTATCATTTCATTGTGGAAATTCATATCCTTTATTAAGCCCCTGTGTCCTTGAAAATCGGCACATCTCGATACATTTTCATAAAATATTAAATAAAATTGTAAATTAAATGATCTCCTAGCTCAATTAATACCTTTTATTTTGATCGAAAGTTTCCAAGCAAGAATTCTATCAGTGATGGTTGCCATAAAGGCGGAGCTTACAGGTCGTGAGCGAGTTATCTCTGGTTATTTATGTAAACTCCGCCCACATCCGCCAACTCTTCTGTCAATAAGGTGGGAAAATGGGTGCAAATAATGGCAATTTAAGTCGACCTGGGACTGCTTCAAATTTTGTTTCAGTCTTAGACGGCACTTTTGAGAGTTTCTTGTGAAGTTTTTGTATTCCATCATAAAGAAAATTCTTCAAAATTTCTGAAAAAACGTAAATCTATAAGAAGTCTTGGGCTATTGACTATGGGATGTATATACAGAAGTCCCACTACCAGCGATGAAAACTGTGTCCTATTAATCCGAGTCATACAAGAAGAATGCAAAAATAATGAAAATCTTTTGATTATAGGAGACTTCAACTACAGGGACATCAACTGGGAAACCGAAACAACTACCCAGCAACCAGGAACAAACACATACGAATTCCTTAACAGTATTCAAGACAACTTTCTAATCCAGCATGTGTCAGAACCAACTCGTATTAGACACGGAAACACTCCATCTTTACTTGACCTTGTATTTACAAAAGACGAATACCTTATAACAGATCATTTATCTCAACCACCAATTGGGAAAAGCGACCATACCGCCCTACTACTTACCATCAATGCCACTCCTGCAATGAGGGACACACAACAAGCATACTACAGATATTACAGAGGAAATTACGACGAAATGAGAACAAGTCTGGCAGCACATGATTGGAAGACAGCACTTCAAGGCATGGACACCAACAACATATGGTCTACACTTAAAAAAATCATGGAGGACGAGATCAATAAACACATACCCCTTACCAAACCAGGCAATAGCAACAAGAAAAGAAAACTATGGTACACAAAAGAAGTCGTAACATCCCTCAAAATAAAAAGAAAAACTTGGTACAACTACTGCAGGAATAAAACCAACTACAATTACGAACAATATAGAGTACGCAGAAACAAAGCAACGAAAATACAGTTCACAGCCCTCAAGCGATACGAGAAAACAATAGCAGAAGGAATAAGAAATAACCCAAAAGATTTTTGGAAATACGTTCATTCTAAAACCAAGTCGAGAAACCCTATCAAGCACCTAACAACTTCTGATGGTACTACACTGACCCTAGACTTAGATAAAGCAATAGAATTGAACAACTACTTCAGCTCAGTATTTACAACAGAAATACATCCAACCTGCCACCAACTCAAGAGTTAGATATCAAGTTAGAGACTGTTGAAATAACACCAGAAATTGTCATGAAGAAATTTGTAAAGTTGGACCCAACCAAATCTCCAGGACCAGATGGACTTCATCCAAAGGTGATAAAAGAATTAAGCAACGAATTAGCAGTACCAATGTCCACACTGTTCAAGACATCACTGAGAGAAGGCACCCTACCTGCAACGTGGAAAGAGGCTAACATTTCACCAATATTTAAGAAAGGCTCAAAATCAAAACACTCCAACTACCGCCCCATAAGTCTAACCAGCATAGTAGTGAAGTCCATGGAATCCATCCTAAGAGACGCCATAATGAACCATCTTGAGAACAACAACCTTTTAAGTCAACACCAATATGGTTTCAGATCAGGACATTCTACAGTCACTCAGCTCCTATAAGTATTAGACTACCGTACTGAATCAGTGGATGAAGCCAACCCGGTAGACATAATATACCTGGACTTCCAAAAAGCCTTCGATAAAGTACCGCAAAAAAGACTTCTCATCAAGCTTCAAGCCCATAGTATCTCTGGCCCAGTATTAAACTGGATAGAAAACTTTTTATATGAGCGGAGACAACGAGTATCAGTTAACCATGTCAACTCACCGTGGATGAAGGTCGATAGTGGTGTACCTCAAGGAAGTGTCCTTGGTCCAGTTCTCTTCCTGATTTTCATTAATGACATCCCCGACGCAGTACAGTCGATTGTCAAACTTTTTGCTGACGACACCAAGTTGATAGGACCTAACCATACCCATCTACAAACCGACCTAGACAGTTTAACGGAATGGGCAAGAAGATGGCAAATGAACTTCAACATTGACAAATGCAAGTCCCTACTAGTACACTTTGGTTTTAACAACACCCACCATCAATACTATATGTCAAATGGCAACAACCCGATACCACTAAAACAAGACTCCAATGAAAAAGACCTGGGCATAATATTCCAAGACAATTTAAAATTCAACGAACATATATCAGCAAGCGTCAAAAAGGCAAATAGACTAGTTGGAATGGTTAAAAGAACATTTACAAACATCAGCCAAGAGATGCTAGTGCCACTTTACAAATCCCTGATACGCCCTCATCTGGAATATGCAGTGACCGTTTGGAATCCTGTTACCAAAAAAGACATAATGGCTGTAGAAAGTGTACAAAGAAGAACAACAAAGTTAATCCCAGAGCTGAAATACAAACCATACCCAGACAGACTAAAAATACTTGGACTTCCTACTTTAGAATATAGGAGAAAAAGAGCTGATGTTATCCAGGTCTTCAGATACCTCACCAAACAGGATGCGAACCCTACTAGAATTTTCGACAGAAACCAGAACCAGAGGAAATGACAAAAAACTTGCAAAAAAACGATTCAGACTAGATGTCAGGAAAAACTTCTTTAGTACCAGAACAATCAACCTATGGAATTCTTTACCAAACCATGTAGTTAACTCAGAAACACTAAACCAGTTTAAATCCAACATCAACAAGGCCTGGAAAGAAGACGTAATAAAATTCAAACCCAGTACGATATAAACTTTTTACACGACCAAAGCTGAAATAAGCTTATACAACAAGTGTTATTTTTATTCGTTTCTATGCGCATCCCAAATGTTAAGTCAGTACCAAGGCTGTCAAAGAAGCTTATAAGCTTAACACAGACAGAAAAACAGTATAACAGTATAACAATGCAAAGCAGCAAACTCAGAACACTTTTTTGTAAATAAACTTTGTATTGTTGTTTTTTTTTTTATAGAGAGCTACATAACTGAGTTTTTAAAGACTAGGCCTATCTTATCCTTTCATACGTACGGTACCGGTACCTTATTAAAAAGAAATCTCACCTCTAGATCTATTAGAAATATTCAAAAGTTTAGCTTTGAATTTGATCAAAATTTCAAAGTTGATTAAATACACTTCCGGTAAATCCGAATTTCCCGCGGAGACGTCATTCAGAATATTTCATTGGCTTAAATTTTTCAATGGTCTTAAAAAAAACAAGATGTCAGCTTCCATGAATGTCAACATCCGGTGAAATAATTTTGACAGATTATTATTGCTTTTTTAGGTAAAATGTCGAGTTCCGTGAGACAAGAACAAACAGAAAAGGAGGAAAGACAGAAAAAGCATTACAAAATGCTGAATGAGCTTCAGAATATGGCGAGAGAACTACCAGCGTTAGTGATTTTATTTCTGATAAAAAAACATACGTTTCCTGAAGTGAAAATATGCATGAAATATGGGAATCAGGACCGGTCGGACCATTACTGTGTCGGACCATTACAAACTCGGCTCAATGATTTTTTTCTCACTACCGATTCGGCCCAATGATTTTTTTTCACTACCGACTCGGCCCAAGGTTTTTTTCTCACTTCCGACTCGGCCCAAGGTTTTTTATATATATATTATATAATGGGCAAAATATGATTCAGCAAACGATATCTTGACAATGCCTGCTTTGATGTCGTCCATGATGGGCCGTTTGGTATCAATTGATATTTTACCAACAATTCAATTACGAAACCACATGTTGTGGGATAGGATATTTGTTTTATCATTTGATACACATAAATATAAAATATAACAACATAAGTCTAGTGGGCCGAGTCGGTAGTGAGAAAAAAACCTTGGGCCGAGTCAGTAGTGAGAAAAAAACCTTTAGGTCCGAACCAGTAATGGTCCGACACAGTAATGGTCCGACCGGTCTGACATTCGAAATATGATATGTAGCTATCGATATTTTATTACAGAAACTATTAGGCCTATTTGACTGACATTTGAATAGATAGAGCTCAGATTAGTTCTAAAGACCACGCCCTTCAGTCTGTCCTTATTAGACCCAAATACTGTAATAGATAAAATTAGGCTTTTTTTCTGATTCAGGAAATTTCAACAAAGGTTACCATATGATTTGCTATCAAGTCTGGCTGATTCTCTAATTGACAGCACAGTGTTCGATATTGTACATAGTTTGGAGGAAGTTCAACATTTAGAAGAAAAAGCAATGTGTAGCTCTCGTTCCAGAATGGTCAGTGAACACAAAGGTCTGTTATTTGACCATTAGATAAATTGGTAAGGGTACATTACAAGTGCCCCAGTAGTTAGATATCTTTACTACTCTCTGGCCACAATGAGGACTGAAGTGATTTTTTTCTCTCATCTCACAAATATGCTTAATATGGTTTTCAATTGCATGCCATGTGTCTTAAAATACCTTCTGGTCCATGAAATGAAACGATACGTTTTGAATTTACATTTCCCTCCTAGAAATCTTTTACCCCCTACTCTTGGATTCTGTTATTTAGTTGCTAATATTTTATTTATTTTAGCTCAAAGTCATGTTATGCAAAAAAAACATAAGGAGTTATTAGTAGAATGTGAAAGTAAACCCCATAATTTACCCTTAGTTCAATCTCAAATAGACAGAGAATTAGAGGTAAATATTTATAACATGTACATTTGTTCTTTTTAGGAAAATGTTTTCCAATAGTTTCGCTCTTGCTATTGCTTATGTTAAGAAATTAATGTTAGATAAATTGTTCATGAACATTTTTGTAGTTACCTCCCTTTCAGCGCTCCATACAGTTATTGGAATGATAATAAAAGTTAAAAACTTTTCTGTTGTAGATGATTAAGAAAAGACATGATGATGAAGTAAGAAAAAGGGATATGAAAATTATTTTAGAATTGGATCAAAAGGCCATGGAACAACAAAATCTTCTGGAGAAGGCAGGTGTACCAGGATTTTATGTTACAAATAACAAACTGGAGATGAGATTACAAATGTATTTATTAGAATTTATAAATAGAATGAGCCGTGCTTCACAAGAAGGTCTGTTTGATTCATGAAATATTTCAGTCAGATGTGGACATCATGTGTCTACGAGATACATCATTAAAGTTATATGCTTAAGTTGTGCTACACAGGAAACACTGTAGTTGAAGAGTATGAGCAACTCTAGATTGATGCTTATTATTGGACTCTATGGTCAGTCAAGAATGAATTTTCTGTTGTTGAGCTAGACTGTTTTTACCCATCTTGTTGAAGTCATCTTACTCTGATATGTTTATGGAATTTGCTACTGCATTGATTTGACCATCACATTAAATACTGAACAGTAATGGTTTTGTTTTTATCAATGAATGGAACAGTGAAAGAACAGTATTCAATCCCTTTGTTATGTGATATTTGAAGAATATTATGTTTTATTTGTGAATGTTTAATTAATTCAAACAAGTTGTTTAACTGAGCTGTGTTGAACTATTTATATCAAGAACTTTTGTAATGAAAAAATATTGTGATCTATTATTTTTATTCCCCGACATCTCTCTATGTGGACGTATAATGGGGTATTGTCGCCATTGTCGGCACTCCAGTCCCTCCATTGGGTCGTCAACATTTGCTCGTAAACACTCTAAAAACTATGATGGAATCAAATGAAATTTGGTATGGGTATATATATTCAAAAAACAAAGATCAAGTTCAACCGTTAGAAGCAGAGTTATTGCCCTTTCCCCAAAATCTTGAATATGCTATTACTCTCTAGAGGCATTTTTACGCACTTAAATCTGATTCGATTACCTTAATCAATGCGACGTCACAAAACGAATCAGAATTTGTCGACAGGATAAATGTAAATTGAATATTTTCCAAGATGGCGGCTTACTATCTGCCCCACCCCACCCCAAACAGAAATAATAAATATTAATATTTTATGCCCCTATTGACAGTCTATTGCCTTTTTGGACATACATCCCGACCGAAATGTATCGTAATGACATTCTGTCTTTGTGTATATATATATGACACATTAAAATAATACAATATAAGGGTGTTAAACCATTTATTCCAATCTTAGAAACGTAATAAACATTTTAGACGCCATTACTAAAGCGGAAGTTAAAAAAGTAATTATGCTCCAAAGTTGATTTACTCGATTAAGGTATATCGATTCGATTAGCTGCTACAATAAATGCTCTGATTACCATAATCAATTTTGATTTGATGCAGAATAAATGGTTTTTAGACCAAATCGAATCAGATTAACCCAGGATAAATTCGACTTTAGTTTTCAACCAATTTTGATGAAACTTAAAATGGATGTTATTGGACCTAAATCGAAAGGTTTGAAAAAGTTTACTTCTCATTAAATTTAAGGCTTTTTCGTTATCTTTTATTGACATGGACATAACAGACTGCTGAACAATGTTCTTTTAAATCTTTTTGCAAACAACCCACATTTTGTTTCTTTTATTAGAAATTCATGAAAAGAGAAACAATACCAATGAATAAAATTAGTATACATAAAATACATATATTATTAATTCATCTATGTTTTAGTAAATGTTAGTAGCTTAATACTTAAGTAATGTTTCAAATAAAAAAAAGTTTAGTTGTGGAGAAACAATAGACTATCAAATGATTTAATTGGGATTATAAACATTTCTAACATGTTTAACAATGGCAAGCATGATGGCTGAATAAGGTACAAATGCATTTGAGGTTTAAAGGGGAATGTTCAGCATTTTTGAGGATCGATTTGAGTCTCGAATTTATGTAATTAATCTTCAGATTTACTGGAACTGTCCCAAAATCGCACAATCCCTTCAATTATACCCGTACCTTAACGGTTATCTTTCATTTTCTGTATATATGTTTTCTATATAAGTCATAGTCTTACTAATCGATGAGTTGTATTTTTCACTTTCAAACGCTGATATTTATGGATACACAGGGATTTGAAGGCTTAAATTGTGAGGGAGGGTTGGGAACATTATTACAGATTAGATTAGCTGAAGAGACTTTAAGTTTTAAGAGCTTAAATTAAATCAATGTCAAAAATGATAGTATTTTACATCTTTTCTCTGTTGTGTGGTTGGTTAAAGTTAAGTTCGGGACCAATGGGTACAATACCATAAGGATTAATAGATTTATGACTGACATAATAATGTTTAACTATATGTTCCATATCAACTGTCTCTGATATACCACCAGTTTGATACAGGTCACATATATAGTTATATATATTCTTATAATCTACCATTCTCTTCTTGTTACACTGTAATTAAACATACAAAACTTATTCCATGTTAAAAATATTTGATAGTTTTATGGATAACAATTTCTTATTTCTTAAAAAATTTGTTCAAGGAGTTAGACAAATCATCAGATTGAAGTACATGCAAGTACAATTCTATAGTGGCTGCCTTGCATTCTTGTTTGGGATTTGCTTGCTCAGCAGTATTCACAGTGGCACCCCAGAATCCTTGTTTGAGACTTGAGATTTGTTTGATCAGCTGTTTTCGTGGTGGTACCCTGGAAACTTTGTTTAAGACTTGAATTTACTTGCTCAGCAGTATTTATGTTTGTTCGGGAGTAGGCTAAACATTATACTGAAACTTACCTTAAAATGCGTATGATAAACAGAATCAAATCTGATTAAAGTAGTAAATAATCTAATATCAGCCTCTGTTAAACTCTTACCACTTAGATATCTCTTCTTTGATAAAATATCCTCCACCTACAATTTAATTGATAATGTATTGTATAGATAATGTCAAGGTTTGATTTATATATATTGCTGATATTACTTGCTCAAAATGAACTTGTATATAAATGGCTCTGAGCAAAAGAATGTAGGCTTATGTTAGTTATTCAATGTTACCTTATCGAGTGCATTAAAAACTTCCCCGATCGCAATGTCATAGGCTTCTTGGGATCTAGCAAATCCACATCTGTACACTCCATTGTTTATTTGTCTGAAAGAAATTAGAAAAAGGAAAGATAGAATTCAATAGATACAAATCCTTGGCGTAGATGGAGGGAAGGGCGGGGAGGGGGTGGAGGGGCATTGCCCCTCCATTATTGATATCCGTCGGTTGAAAAAGTGCCGTCGGTAAAGTTGAGCCATACAAACATACAAAAAATCCAAAAATATTCAATTCAATTAGCCTTCCAGCAGTGTGTCAAATAGCTAAAAGCTCTGAGCTTCCGGGGGCTTCTCCCCTGGATCCGCATTTAACTCAAACGGACCCTTGAACCCAACCCGATGTTCGCTCCGCTCGCAATGTCAATATATTCTGTCGGTCCATCTTTACCATTGCACCCCCAGTTTCAAAAACCTGGCTACGTCACTGATACCAATGTAAGCAGTAGTGAATAAACGACGTCAAAGATATAGTCAAATGAATACATGTATATCAAGCCAGCTTCCATCAGCTATATAATTTTTTCAAATGACGTCATAATTATCACTGCGATACGCTTAGATAGTCGTCAGATGACGTAAATACCACCGTCAGTTTGAAATGGTATTAAGATTGCCGTCAGAAAGAGATGATGTCAACAACACTGTCAGTTGAAACTGGCATTAACATTGCCGTCAGATATAAATGACGTCAACACCACCGTCAGATAGAAATGACGTCAACACCACCGTCAGATAGAAATTACGTCAACACCACCGTCAGTTAAAAATTACGTCAACACCACCGTCAGATAGAAATGACGTCAACACCATCGTCAGTAAGAAATGACGTCAACACCACCGTCAGATAGAAATGTCGTCAACACCATCGTCAGTAAGAAATTACGTCAACACCATCGTCAGTAAGAAATGATTTCAACACCACCGTCAGATAGAAATGACGTCAACACCACCGTCAGATAGAAACGACTTAAAATTGCCGTCAGACAGAGATGATGTCACAATCCAATTAACAAAAATTTGGTTAACTTACGGATAAATCCATTCATTCAACTTCTCAATTTCTGATCGCAATTGTTCAGGATAAAAGTTAAGTTTTCTTTGAGCATCCGTTTTACAAAACTGGTTGAACTCCGAGTTGAACATTCGGATTATTTCACTTGATTCGTTATTAACAACTGTCTCCTTCTCCTTATCCCATAAACACGGTACCGTTATATTACCCTCATATTCTAGAATAAAAAAAAAATGCAATATTAAATAGAATTCATTGTGCCATGTAAGTAGGTGTAAAGCTTGTAAGTTCATATAAATATGGATTGTGACTGGGCGATAAATACACTGTTCTTAATGTTCAACAATATATGGGATTTAGATAAAGTTGTTAAGATGAATTTGTTGTTTTCCCTTACTGTCAGAAGAGGGACCAGGGGACAATCCTTGTTTTGTGTAATTTATTTGGTTACAACTTTTCTTGTGATATAAATTATACTAATTTGACAATGACAGAGGCATTCTTGGCTGTAGTATTGTAGGTTGCAACAAAAGGTATGATTTGGTTGTCATGCTGGATATTTAGGCCGTTAGGTATAACTGTTTCTAGTTGGTCTATCCAGAAACTCTCCCTTTGTAATCGCTTGGTTTTTGGTTTGATTAATGTAGATACAGGTACTTTTTCAATAGGCATAACAAGAAGGTCTTCAATGGAATGATTGGGTAAATTGAAATGATTCGCAATCGGTCTATTTTTCTTATGGAGTATGTCGAAGCGATGACCGCTAAGACGAGTACGCAACGCGTTTTGAGTTTCGCCAACATATTGAACATCGCATTTTTTACAAGAAATTAGGTATATAATATTTTTATCGATGCATGAAAGTACTTCCGAAAGTTCAAAAATTTTACCGTTTTTCTTGTTTTCGAAATAGTGGGATAAATTTATAAATTCACAGGTACGACACCTAGAACCTCCACATGGAACAGAACCGAAACCGTTAGGTGGGGGAGGGGGGTTATTTTTCTTTTGAATGGCCGAAAGAGTGTCGTTTTTAATTTTGCGCAAAAAACGTTTCGAATATCCCCTTTCCCTCAATTTACTAAAAACTAGGTCACAAGCTGAATCAAAATCGGTTTTTCTAGTGCAAATTCTGTTGAATCTCAGAATTTGCGATTTAATGACGCCAGAAAACGTGTGCTTCGGATGAAACGAAGTTTTATATAAAAGTTGGTGTGTGTCAGTTTCTTTAAAAAATACTTTTATATCTAGTTTCTTCGATTGAGTGAAATTTGGTCCTTTGAATACAGTTGTATCCAAGAAGTTCATACTATTTTCAGATATACATGCGGTCAGTTTTACAGAAGGGTGGTGATTATTCAAAATTTCGAAATATTCCCAAAAGTTTGCCAAAGATTCTGTCCAAATGATAAATATATCGTCTAAAAACCTCCCATAGAAGAGAGGTTGAAAGGGGGAAATTAATGAGATTTCGCGTTCCCATTCTGCCATAAATATGTTCGCATAACTCGGCGCGAACCGTTTTCCCATTGCAGTGCCAGAAGTTTGAAGATAAATTTTTCCATTGAAAGTGAAATCATTTCGAGTGAGACATAATTCTAATAAATCTAAAATTTCTTTGTCTGGACGATCAGGACATGGATTTCTGAGAAAGGCTTTTTTAACAGCGTCTAAACCCGAATTATTATCAATGTTTGTGTACATACTCGTAACATCTAATGAAATAATGGTGTTTTACTACATGCAATATATTACCTGGATTAGCCTTCATATACACCTGCTTTAGATAATCAAACCCATTGACTGTATCCAATGTACATTTTGGTCTCTGAAAGATGAACAAAATGCCATCAAACCTCAAATCCCCTCAAATGAATTGTGTCGTCAATAAGGTAAAGCATTCATACTATGATAAGTTGTATCGACAGTTGGTAATGATGTAAAGCCTACAGTCAGTAAGAAGTTGTATCGACAGTGTTGGTAATGATGTAAAGTCTCCAGTCAGTAAGAAGTTGTATCGTCAGTTGGTAATGATGTCAAGCCTCCAGTCAGTAAGAAGTAGGGTTTGCAGCATTCCCGGATATCTCATTCCCGGGAATGGGAATGAAATTTATGCTATTCCCGGGATTCCCGGGAATCCCGGGAATCAATTTCAACATATAAGAGCTTGTCAAACTAGCAACCGTTACAAAAATATAGGACATAATAGCTAAAGCTATCTATGTAGTTTCATATCAAATTTTATTTTCATATAATTCGCAATATTTAAGAACAACTTTTGAACACAAAATACCTGTATGCAAATAGGTTTTCGTACATGTATTGATTAGTGGCGGTGGAAGTGGATTATGTTACCAACGAATCTAACCAATGTTTTAGGAAGACCAACGCGCACAATGATTTCACCCCTAGGCGAGAGCAAAATTGCCTGCAACAGAAAACCTTATTCCGCTGAGACTGATTACGGATTGATTGACTTCAGAGCATTATGTATAAATTCCAGATTCGATGTCAAAGTCTTTAGGCCTATCTGCTCAATTGACCTAAATTCCCAAAATGAAAGTGGTAATACATGTATTCTCTTTCTGACATTACTTGAGTTCCTCGTCGATAGTTTTTAAAGGTTTTTGTCCAAAGAAATTTCAACAGATGTCTCGGGTATCACCACCATCACTGCCGTCAGGGCTGTGAGGCTTGGATGGAGGAAATTTGGGTGATTTGTATCCCTCCAGGTGACAGAATTTACCACTGTCAATGGTGAAATAAACGTGAAAAAATCTATGTTCCCATTCCCGGGAATGAGGAGCTGTTCCCGGGAATGAGTACTCGCCAGAAACTCCGGGAATCCCGGGAATTCCCGGGAACGGGAATCCCGGGTACAAACCGTAGTAAGAAGTTGTATTGTCAGTTGGTAATGATGTCAAGCCTACAGTCAGTAAGAAGTTGTATTGTCAGTTGGTAATGATGTCAAGCCTCCAGTCAAGAAGAAGTTGTATCGTCCGTTGGTAATGATGTAAAGCCTCCAGTCAGTTAGAAGTTGTGTCGTCAGTTGGTAATGATGTAAAGCCTCCAGTCAGAAAGAAGTTGTGTCGACAGTTGGTAATGATGTAAAGCCTCCAGTCAGTAAGAAGCTCTATCGTCAGTTGGTAATGATGTAAAGCCTCCAGTCAGTAAGAAGTTGTATCGTCAGATGGTAATGTTGTAAAGCCTACGGTCAGTAAGAAGTTGTATCGTCAGAGGGTAATGATGTAAAGCCTACAGTCAGTAAGGAGTTGTATCGTCAGTTGGTAATGATGTAAAGCCTCTAGTCAGTAAGAAGTTGTATCGTCAGTTGGTAATGATGTAAAGCCTACAGTCAGTAAGGAGTTGTATCGTCAGAGGGTAATGATGTAAAGCCTACAGTCAGTAAGAAGTTGTATCGTCAGTTGGTAATGATGTAAAGCATACGGTAAGTAAGAAGTTGTATCGTCAGATCGTAATGATGTAAAGCCTCCAGTCAGTAAGAAGTTGTATCGTCAGATGGTAATGATGTAAAGCCTCCAGTCAGTAAGAAGTTGTATCGTCAGTTAGAAATTATGTAAATCCTACAGCCAGTAAGACACTGACGACACAACTTCTTACTCTGGAATTGGGGATATCCACATATTCACAGGTGGAGTGTTTAGACTTATTTAGATACCATGTATCTGCCAACGATATATTTGGAAAGATGGTTATTGCAGTGCGTTCTAGCGAACGCACTGCTTTGTTTTCATAATGACTATTTGCAGTGCGTTCTAGCGAACGCACTGCTTTGTTTTCATAATGACTTTTTTTTTTTTTTTTTTTTTTTTTTTTGTCTACTTCTGGTCACGCTAATTCGGTATGAAGGGAGCATGCCACACATTATCTCACATGTTTTCCTACAATCACTAACTCCTCGGTGTTGCTTAAATGTAAAATGGCGTTTTTTTGTCTAACCGGAAATGACATATGACAGAAAACCCCATTTTATGTTTTTTACCTTTTTTACCTCTGTTTTTGAACCGATTTTGATAAAACTTTTTTTGTTTATTTCATTATTCTAATGACTACATAATAGCTTTCAACATAATTGCACTTTTAGGTATACTCTGCTGACTTTTTGGAGCACTTTTTTTAACCGTTTTTCTAACTTTTGTAATTTTATTTCGATCAATTTGAAAACTTACAGGTGTATAAACATTTTGATTTCTAACTAAATGGTATTTTCAAAAAAATTTTATCACTTCCGGTTTTGACGTCATTCGCCCGTAAAGTTGAAATTTCAACTTCCGGAATAATTAAGATATTCAAAAAAATCTTTATGTGATGTGCTAGAAATAACCATGGTCTAAATATAGAATGAAAAAATCTGACCCAGATATTTCATATCAGTCGCCATCTTGAAATGACTGATTTTTCTTTAAATCGATATTCAGAATCAGGGAATCATTCGATTTGAATAAAAATGATGTCTATGGAATCTACAGTCGATTGCTAACAAAACATGGGAAGCCGATTTTTGAATTTCGATTCAGAATTTTTTTTATTTCCGGTTTAAAATTTTAAGTAATTGTCAAAACTTTTAAGGCTCATATCTTGTGATCTTGACCTTGAGTGACCTTGTGACCCTAACAAAAGTCGTTGCCCTTGATGAGATCTATCAACTGATGTATTCATTTTTGCTGTCCGATGTCTACTTCCGGTTTTATAGCCATTTGAAAATGTCGAGTTTTGACTTTAAACAGCTCTGTCACGTGACCTAATTCATGTACGTCACAAATTATCTTCTATTATAATCACGCTTTATCTCCCGTTTCCAAAAATGTATAACACTAAATATTTCGATCAAAATTGCTTTTTCGAATTTTGTCCTTTGTTCTATACTAACTCTGCGTGTTTTTTTGGCGGGAAAAAACACGTGTTATCTGAATTACAGATTTCATAAGATAGGTAACAATTTCTTCTTAAGATATGGAAGAACATGACTAACAAAGAAAACAATATGATAAAATCGTATCCGGAAGTAACACGCTGGCCACCATCTTGAAATGAACATGTTTTCTTTAAATCGAGAGAACAGGGTATCATACGATTTGTATAATATTGATGTCTAGGGCATTTTCAATCTATGGCCAACAGTTAGTTAACCTGCTTGTATTCTGATAGCTGTGCGCCCCTTTTATTTGGTATGACTGCTTGTAGTTCTGCACCTCTTTTATTTAGTCTGTCTGCTGGTATTTCTGATTCCATTTTATCTGCCTTTATATACAGCCACATGAATATATGGACGTATATTGCCGTCACCCCAGTCCATCCGTCGGTCCGTTCGTCCTTCAACAATTTCTTGTACACGCAATAGCGACTAGAGTTTTTATCCGATTTGAATGAAGCTTGGTATATGTATTTATCGTGATAATATCTCGGATGAGTTTGAAAATGGCGCGATTCCAGTCGTCGGTTTAAGAGTTACTGCCCTTGACTTAGTGAAAAAAACACGTAAGAATTAACTTGAGTACGCGATAGAAGTTTAAGTTTTCATCCGAATTGAATGAAACTTGGTATGTATAATTATCGTGATACTATCTCGGATCCTTTCATAATTGGAGCTATTCCAGTCGTCGGTTTATGAGTTATTGCCTTTGACTTAGTGAAAACGTTAAAATTAACTTGTGTATGAGATAAAAGCTAGAGTTTTTATTCGATTTGAATGAGCTAATTTACATACGACACAAATTATTTGTGAGTTGTATTATGCTATATCTACGCTTTCCAATGATATATGACGCTATGTATTTGAATCATAATTCCGCGTTTTAAAATTTGAAAATATTCTGCCAAATTCCATTGTAACTGTTCGTGTTTCGTTTGTCTGTCTGCTGGTGTTCCCGCGTCCCTTTTAGTTAACCTGCTTGTATTCTGATAGCTGTGCGCCCCTTTTATTTGGTATGACTGCTTGTAGTTCTGCACCTCTTTTATTTAGTCTGTCTGCTGGTATTTCTGATTCCATTTTATCTGCCTTTATATACACCCACATGAAAATATGGACGTATATTGCCGTCACCCCAGTCCATCCGTCGGTCCGTTCGTCCTTCAACAATTTCTTGTACACGCAATAGCGACTAGAGTTTTTATCCGATTTGAATGAAGCTTGGTATATGTATTTATCGTGATAATATCTCGGATGAAAATGGCGCGATTCCAGTCGTCGGTTTAAGAGTTACTGCCCTTGACTAAGAGAAAAAAACACGTAAGAATTAACTTGTGTACGCGATAGAAGTTTAAGTTTTCATCCGAATTGAATGAAACTTGGTATGTATAATTATCGCGATACTATCTCGGATCCTTTCATAATTGGAGCTATTCCAGTCGTCGGTTTATGAGTTATTGCCTTTGACTTAGTGAAAACGTTAAAATTAACTTGTGTATGAGATAAAAGCTAGAGTTTTTATTCGATTTGAATGACCTAATTTACATACGACACAAATTATTTTTGATTCGTATTATGCTATATCTACGCTTTCCAATGATATATGACACTATGTATTTGAATCATAATTCCGCGTTTTAAAATTTGAAAATATTCTGCCAAATTCCATTGTAACTGTTCGTGTTTCGTTTTTCTGTCTGCTGGTATTACCGCGTCCCTTTTAGTTAACCTGCTTGTATTCTGATAGCTGTGCGCCCCTTTTATTTGGTATGACTGCTTGTAGTTCTGCACCTCTTTTATTTAGTCTGTCTGCTGGTATTTCTGATTCCATTTTATCTGCCTTTATATACACCCACATGAAAATATGGACGTATATTGCCGTCACCCCAGTCCATCCGTCGGTCCGTTCGTCCTTCAACAATTTCAAGTACACGCAATAGCGACTAGAGTTTTTATCCGATTTGAATGAAGCTTGGTATATGTATTTATCGTGATAATATCTCGGATGAAAATGGCGCGATTCCAGTCGTCGGTTTAAGAGTTACTGCCCTTGACTAAGAGAAAAAAACACGTAAGAATTAACTTGTGTACGCGATAGAAGTTTAAGTTTTCATCCGAATTGAATGAAACTTGGTATGTATAATTATCGCGATACTATCTCGGATCCTTTCATAATTGGAGCTATTCCAGTCGTCGGTTTATGAGTTATTGCCTTTGACTTAGTGAAAACGTTAAAATTAACTTGTGTATGAGATAAAAGCTAGAGTTTTTATTCGATTTGAATGACCTAATTTACATACGACACAAATTATTTTTGATTCGTATTATGCTATATCTACGCTTTCCAATGATATATGACACTATGTATTTGAATCATAATTCCGCGTTTTAAAATTTGAAAATATTCTGCCAAATTCCATTGTAACTGTTCGTGTTTCGTTTTTCTGTCTGCTGGTATTACCGCGTCCCTTTTAGTTAACCTGCTTGTATTCTGATAGCTGTGCGCCCCTTTTATTTGGTATGACTGCTTGTAGTTCTGCACCTCTTTTATTTAGTCTGTCTGCTGGTATTTCTGATTCCATTTTATCTGCCTTTATATACACCCACATGAAAATATGGACGTATATTGCCGTCACCCCAGTCCATCCGTCGGTCCGTTCGTCCTTCAACAATTTCAAGTACACGCAATAGCGACTAGAGTTTTTATCCGATTTGAATGAAGCTTGGTATATGTATTTATCGTGATAATATCTCGGATGAGTTTGAAAAGGCAGCGTCTATTTACCACTGCGTGGTAAATAGCCATAAGTGGCCTTACAGCTATTTACCACGGCGTGGTAAATAAAATTAGTCATTATTTTGATATTTTTAAGGTAAATCTGATTTGTAAAACCAAGATGCATAAAAGTAAGTATTTTACATCCATATTTATACGGTTTTCACCAAATAATCCAGATTTGTGGATAAAAATAATGTTTGTTTACAAATAAATGTCAAGGCCATCTATGTAGAGTTCAGGGTTCAAGGTTGGATACTACCGTTTTCCAACCTATCTAAAATGGTCCATGTTATGAAATTTGGGTTACAGGTTAAACATTGTCCCAGGTACAAATAAGTGCAGACTATGATGTTACAGTATGGTTTCTTCGTTTTGAACTTGCTAAATGACAATCTTTTGTTGCGAAACTGCAATTTTGCTTATTGATTGCCCTTATTGATTAAGAATGTTTCTTTCCCTAGCCCAATTCTTCCTTCCCCGCCATATAATTATAAGTAGCTAGTAGCCTATAGAAATGGACATCAACCTATCATTTACAGTCACTAGCCTCTATCTATAGTCACTCTACACCAACCTACTATCATTTATAGTCACTATTCTCTATCTACAGTCACTCTACACCAACCTACTATCATCTACAGTCACTGTCCTCTATCTACAGTCACTCTACACCAACCTACTATCATTTATAGTCAATATCCTCTATCTACAGTCACTCTACACCAACCTACTATCATTTATAGTCACTATTCTCTATCTACAGTCACTCTACACCAACCTACTATCATCTACAGTCACTATCCTCTATCTACAGTCACTCTACACCACCCTGCTATAATCTACAGTCACTATCCTCTATCTACAGTCACTCTACATCAACCTACTATCATCTACAGTCACTATCCTCTATCTACAGTCACTCTACACCAACCTACTATCATCTACAGTCACTATCCTCTATCTACAGTCACTCTACACCAACCTACTATCATCTACAGTCACTATCCTCCATCTACAGTCACTCTATATCAACCTACTATCATCTTCACCCACTATCCTCTATCTACAGTCACTCTACATAAACTTACTATCATTTTCCTCCATCTACAGTCACTCTACACCAACCTACTATCATCTACAGTCACTATCCTCTATCTACAGTCACTCTACACCAACCTACTATCATCTACAGTCACTATACATCAACCTACTATCATCTACACCCACTATCCTCTATCTACAGTCACTCTACATAAACTTACTATCATTTTCCTCCACCTACAGTCACTCTACACCAACCTACTATCATCTACAGTCACTATCCTCTATCTACAGTCACTCTACACCAACCTACTATCATCTACAGTCACTATCCTCTATCTACAGTCACTCTACACTAACTTACTATAGTTGCTATATCTATAGTCACTATCCTCTATCTACAGTCACTCTACATCAACCTACTATCATCTATAGTCTCTATCCTCTACAGTCACTATCCTCTATCTATAGTCACTCTACACCAACCTACTATCATCTACAGTAACTATCCTCTATCTACAGTCACTCTACACCAACCTACTATCATCTACAGTCACTATCCTCTATCTACAGTCACTCTACACCAACCTACTATCATCTACAGTCACTATACATCAACCTACTATCATCTACACCCACTATCCTCTATCTATAGTCACTCTTCACCAACCTACTATCATCTACAGTCACTATCCTCTATCTACAGTCACTCTACACCAACCTGCTATCATCTACAGTCACTATCCTCTATCTAAAGTCACTCTACACCAACCTACTATCATCTACAGTCACTATCCTCTATCTAAAGTCACTCTACATCAACCTACTATCATTTACAGTCACTAGCCTCTATCTACAGTCACTCTACACCAACCTACTATCATCTATAGTCACTATCCTCTATCTACAGTCACTCTACACCAACCTACTATCATCTACGGTCACTATCCTCTATCTATGGTCACTCTACACCAACGTACTATCATCTACAGTCACTATCCTCTATCTACAGTCACTCTACATCAACCTACTATCATCTATAGTCACTATACTCTATCTACAGTCACTCTACACCAACCTGCTATCATCTACAGTCACTATCCTCTATCTACAGTCACTCTACACCAACCTACTATCATCTACAGTCACTATACATCAACCTACTATCATCTACACTCACTATCCTCTATCTATAGTCACTCTACACCACCAGATGGTAGTAGGTTGGTGTAGAGTGACTGTAGATGGAGGAAAATGATAGTAAGTTTATGTAGAGTGACTGTAGATAGAGGATAGTGACTATAAACGATAGTAAAATGGTGTAGAGTGACTGTAGATAGAGGATAGTGACTGTAAATGATAGTAGGTTGGTGTAGAGTGACTGTAGATAGAGGATAGTGACTATAAATGATAGTAGGTTGGTGTAGAGTGACTGTAGATAGAAGATAGTGACTATAAATGATAGTAGGTTGGTTTATAGTGACTGTAGATAGAGGGTAGTGACTATAAATGATAGTAGGTTGGTGTAGAGTGACTGTAGATAGAGGATAGTGACTGTAGATGATAGTAGGTTGATGTATAGTGACTGTAGATGATAGTAGGTTGGTGTAGAGTGACTGTAGATAGAGGATAGTGACTATAAATAATATTAGGTTGGTGTAGAGTGACTGTAGATAGAAGATAGTGACTATAAATGATACTAGGTTGGTTTATAGTGACTGTAGATAGAAGATAGTGACTATAAATGATAGTAGGTTGGTTTATAGTGACTTTAGATACCGACCACGACCCCCCATCCCTTCTCTACCGCCAACATGAAATGAAATGCGGACTTCAAAGATTACTAGATGGCTTAGAGGTAGCGAATATAAAAGTTGAACTATATAGAAAAACAATGTATCCTTCACACACAAATCCCGGAAAGAAACTTCCCTGCGTATTTTGAGATTAAACAAAAGGCTACAGACATTGAATTAGCGTAAATGAAAGTCATGTTTAAAAAAACCCCAAATAATCTTCAACTATAAACTTGATACAAATTGCGTTTCCGAGAATTAAAAAAAAACCTCTTAAAACACACAAATATTTCATAGTAATATCGTTAGCTTCATTGCAGTTGTACTGTGAAATTTAGCAACCGAAATACACAAAAATCATAGTCACCGATATCAAATATGGCGGAAATTTTCTTACGCCTGGAATTTCAATCTGCTTATTTTTGCATGTTATCGTGGTGAAATGTGCACAATATTGACATATTTGAATTTCGAAAAACGTGATGTTTTGGTTTTTTTCAAAAAAATGAATAAAATCCGACCAATAAGAAAAAAGCGTGGTAAAAATAAGTACCACGTTTTTGTCTCCATTGACTAATATGGTGACATTGGCCTAGTTTGACATGTTACCACGCAGTGGTAAATAGACAGTACCGTTTGAAAATGGCGCGATTCCAGTCGTCGGTTTAAGAGTTACTGCCGTTGACTAAGAGAAAAAAACACGTAAGAATTAACTTGTGTACGCGATAGAAGTTTAAGTTTTCATCCGAATTGAATGAAACTTGGTATGTATAATTATCGCGATACTATCTCGGATCCTTTCATAATTGGAGCTATTCCAGTCGTCGGTTTATGAGTTATTGCCTTTGACTTAGTGAAAACGTTAAAATTAACTTGTGTATGAGATAAAAGCTAGAGTTTTTATTCGATTTGAATGACCTAATTTACATACGACACAAATTATTTTTGATTTGTATTATGCTATATCTACGCTTTCCAATGATATATGACACTATGTATTTGAATCATAATTCCGCGTTTTAAAATTTGAAAATATTCTGCCAAATTCCATTGTAACTGTTCGTGTTTCGTTTTTCTGTCTGCTGGTATTACCGCGTCCCTTTTAGTTAACCTGCTTGTATTCTGATAGCTGTGCGCCCCTTTTATTTGGTATGACTGCTTGTAGTTCTGCACCTCTTTTATTTAGTCTGTCTGCTGGTATTTCTGATTCCATTTTATCTGCCTTTATATACACCCACATGAAAATATGGACGTATATTGCCGTCACCCCAGTCCATCCGTCGGTCCGTTCGTCCTTCAACAATTTCTTGTACACGCAATAGCGACTAGAGTTTTTATCCGATTTGAATGAAGCTTGGTATGTATAATTATCGTGATACTATCTCGGATAAGAAATTAGGGTCTGATTTTAATTAGACTGGGATCCTTTCATAATTGGAGTTATTCCAGTCGTCGGTTTATGAGTTATTGCCTTTGACTTAGTGAAAACGTTAAAATTAACTTGTGTATGTGATAAAAGCTAGAGTTTTTATTCGATTTGAATGACCTAATTTACATACGACACAAATTATTTTTGATTCGTATTATGCTATATCTACGCTTTCCAATGATATATGACACTATGTATTCGAATCGTAATTCCGCGTTTTAGAATTTGAAAATATTCTGCCAAATTCCATTGTAACTTTTCGTGTTTCGTTTGTCTGTCTGCTGGTGTTCCCGCGTCCCTTTTAGTTAACCTGCCTGTATTCTGGTAGCCGTGCGCCCCTTTTATTTGGTATGACTGCTTGTAGTTCTGCACCTCTTTTTGTTTGCTGGTATTTCTGAATCTATTTTATCTGCCTTTTTATACGCCCACATTAAAATATGGATGTATATTGTTCGTCGGTCCGTTCGTCAACAATTTCTTGACACGCGATAGAGACTGGAGTTTTTATCCGATTTGAATGAAGCTCTGGTATATGTATTTATCTTGATAATATCACGAATGAGTTCGAAACTGGCGCTATTCCAGTAGTCGGTTTAAAAGTTATTGCCCTTGACTTAGTGAAAACATTAAAATTAGTTTGTGTATATGATAAAAGATAGAGTTTTTATTCGATTTGAATGAAGCTTGCGTATTGGTGTATTTATCTTGATAAATTCCATTGTTACTGTGAGTGCTTTTTTCAAAATTCTTTAAAAACAAATTATGTCAAGTGACCTAATTTACATATTATTTATATGACACTATGTATTTGAATCATAATTCCGCGTTTTAGAATTTGAAAGTAATATGCCGAATTCCATTGTAACTGTACGTGTTTCGTTTGTGTGTCTGCTGGTATTCCCGCATCCCTTTTAGTTAACCCTGCCTGTATACTGATAGCTGTGCGCCCCTTTTATTTGGTATGACTGCTTGTAGTTCTGAATTCATTTGATCTGCCTTTTTATACACCCACATGAAAATATGGACGTATATTGCCGTCACCCTGTCTGTCCGTCGGTCCGTCCGTCAACAATTTCTTGTACACGCGATAGAGACTAGAGTTTTTGACCGATTTGAATGAAGCTTGGTATATGTATTTATCTTGATAATATATCGGATGAGTTCGAGAAGCTAAAGTTTTCATAGTTAATCTTTCTGTCTACTTCTTGTAGTTTTACATCCATTTTATTATCCCTTCAAACATATCTTGCAGTGCACTTTCTACTGACACACAAAAGAGAGTGAGTAATTTGACGAGTACGCTTTTATATTATTATGTAAAACTCTTATCATTGGTTGAAAATGTGACATTTCATCCATGTATCGGGTGGGTTGCGCACTGCTCGGTACCGTCTTCACGGTTCTAGTTTTTTTTTTTTTCGAATTCTGGTCACGATCCCCAGCCAAAACTGCACATACCACGCATAATCTGACATGTTTTCCTTCGATAAATATGTGCTCATTAGTGAATGAATATAAATTGACTCATTTTCACATAACCGGAAATGACGTATGAAAACAAAAGTGTTTTAAAATTTTTGCCATTATAACCTCTTCTTTTCAACCGATTTTGATGGGATCTTTTTTGTTTATTTCATTAATCGATTTTCTTTCAGATAAAAGTTTCAAAATATGCACTTTGAGAATTTTGTTTCTGACTTTTGGAGCACTTTTTTAGACAATTTTTTTAACTTTTGCAATTTTATTTTGAGCAATCTGAAAACTTACATGTTCATAGACATTTTGATTGCGAACAAAATGATATTTTCAAAAATTTTATATCACTTCCGGTTTTGACGTCATTCGCTTGTAAAGTTGAAATTTCAACTTCCGGAATAATTAAGATATTCGAAAAAATCGTTTTGCAATGTGCTAGAAATAACCATTGTCTAAATATGGAATGAAAAAATCTGACCCAGATATTTCATATCAGTCGCCATCTTGAAATGACTGATTCTTCTTTAAATCGATATTCAGAATCAGGTAATCACTCGATTTGAATAAAAATGATGTCTATGGAATCTACAGTCGATTGCTAACAAAACATGGGAAGCCGATTTTTGAATTTCGATTCAGATTTTTTTTTATTTCCGGTTTAAAATTTTCGTAAATAGTCAAAACTTTTAAGGCTCATATCTTGTGACCTTGACCTTGAGTGACCTTGTGACCTGAACAAAAGTCATTGCCCTTGATGAGATCTATCAACTGATGTATTCATTTTTGTTGTCCGATGTCTACTTCCGGTTTTATAGCCATTTGAAAATGTCGAGTTTTGACTTTAAACAGCTCTGTCACGTGACCTAATTCATGTACGTCACAAATTTTATTTTATTATTATCACGCTTTATCTCCTGTTTCCAAAAATGTATAACACTAGATATTTCGATCAAAATTGCTTTTTCGAATTTTGTTCGTTGTTCTATAGTAACTCTGCGTGTTTTTTTGGCGGAAAAAAAACACGTGTTATCTGAATTACGGATTTCATAAGATAGGTAACAATTTCTTCTTAAGATATGGAAGAACATGGCTAACAAAGAAAAAAATATGATATAATCGTAACCGGAAGTAACCCGCTGGCCACCATCTTGAAATGAACATGTTTTCTGTAAATCGAGAGAAGTGAACAGGGTATCATCCGATTTGTATAATATTGATGTCTAGGGCATTTTCAATCTATGGCCAACAAAATGATGACAGCCAATTTGCTAATTTCGATTATGATGTTTGCCTACTTCCGGTAAAAGATATTCTGAAATGACAAAAATTTTCAAAGCTCATTACACGTTACCTTGGATTTGGGTGACCTTATGACCTTAACAAAAGTTATTGCCCATGATGAGAACTACGCAACGGTGTATTCATTTTTGTTGTCCAATATTTACTTCCGGTTTTATTGCCATTTAAGAATTGTTAGTTTGAACTTTGAACAGATCTGTCACGTGTCGTCACGTCACAAAATATCATCTTTTCTTATTACGCTTTATATTCCCTTTCCAGTGATATATAACACTAGATATTTTGATCAAAATTGCTATTTGGAATTTTGTTCTTTGTTCTATAGTAACTCTGAGTGTTTTTTTTTGGCGGGAAAAGAACACGTGTTAATTGATTACGGATTTCATAAGATAGGTAACAATTTCTTCTTAAGATATGAAAGAACATGACTAACAAAGAAAAAAATATGACGAAATCGTAACCGGAAGTAACACGCTGGCCACCATCTTGAAATGAACACGTTTTCTTTAAATCGACATCCGATTTATATAATTTTGATGTTTATGGCATTTTCAATCTATTGCCAACAAAATGAGGGCAGCTGAATTGCTAATTTCGATTATGGTGTTTGTCTATTTCCGGTATAAGATATTCAGCAATTATTGTAACACTTTTAAAGCTCATAACTTGTGACCTTGCCATTTGTTGACCTTATAACAAAAGTTATTGCCCGAAATGAGATCTATACAATGGTCAATGGTGAATTCATTTTTGTTGTCCAATATTTAATTCTTGTTTTATAGCCAAATGAAAATTGTCAGTTTGAACCTAATTCACGTACGTCACAAAAAATCGTCTTTTCTTATTATGCTTTATCTCCACTTGATATATAATAGTAGATATTTTAATCATTTTGCTTTTTTTTTTAATTTGGAAATTTTGTTCATTGTTCTAAAGTAACTGCGTGGCTTTTTTCGCGCGAAAAAACACGTGGTTCCTAAATTGTGGATTTTTAAAGAGAGTCCACACATTCTTTTGAAGATATAAAATGACATAACATTCATCGAAAAAAAAGGATAAAATTGGACCCGGAAGTAACTAGTAGACCACCATCTTGAAATGACCAACTTTTCTTTAAATCGATATAAGTGATCAGGATATCATCCGATTTACACAATGTTGATGTCTATGGCATCTTCAATAATTACTAACAAATTGGGACAGCCGATTTCCTAATTTCGATTAAAAGTTTTGTCTATTTCCGGTTAAAGAAATTCAGCAATAGCAAACACTTTCAAAGCTCAAAACTCGTGGCCTTGACGTTTAATGACCTTTTGATCTGAACCAAAACTATTGCCCTCGATAATATCTATCAAATGATATTTTACTTTGTGTTTTCCGATGTTTACTTCCGGTTTAATAGCCGATTGAAAATTGAGATTTTTAACCATAAACAGCTCTGTCACATGACCTAATTTATATGCAGGACTAAAATGCAACCGTTCAAGGATGTTTAAATTGCGCACTGCTCAGTACCGTTATCACGGTTCTAGTTTTTGTTGTATATTTATAGTATCATTATACTCCTAACTCTTCCATGTCACATCTGCAGATACATCCAAGTTTTTATCCTGCCATTTGGTAAAAAAAATTAAATTCGATGGATCCGCAGATGTGACGTAAATAGTGTAGGAGAAATGATGGTATGAATGAACTACAAAAATATCCGAGTTATCTAAATGCACAAACCTTATCAGTAAAGGCCCAGCCATTTCCTCCAAGAAGCCAGTCAACAACAGTCACGGAGATGCAGTCTTCCAAACCTTTTAGTTTTCTAACAATAAGTGTTCTGTGAGCCCAGGGGCATGCTAGACTAACATATAGATGGTATCTGTTAGTTGCAGCTTTAAATCCAGAAGACCCATCGGCTGTAATAAATAACCGAGTGCATGTACATGTATTGTATAAAAAAGTGCAAATTGTCGAATTTGGGAGACCACTTGACTATAATTTATAATCACTAAAAGCAACATCATAAATCATATATCAATTTAAAATTACAAAACAAATATGAATTTCAAAACAATTTTAAGGTTGGGCGTTAGAGACCGTTACAAACATAATAAGATCGTGGTGTTAAAAGCTTACACTATCAATCATGTTGTATTGCTTATTCCATGTATAGCCCCTTCAAAAAGCACAACAAACTGACATCAGGGCTTGCAAGGTGTAAAAGTGTACAATGTCCGCCAGTGGAAAATGTCCGCTGGACATTTTGCACTAGTGAAAAATGTCCAATGGACATTTTGAACTAGTGATTAATGTCCATAACTAAATAAAGGACAGTTCTATCTAGCGTATTATGTCCAACCCGGACATAAATACCCCCGGACATTATTTTCGCTTACAAAGGCAGGTAACATACGCCCACAGACAGCTGTCGGAAACGATAAATATTTTCATTAACGATAACATATATCATAATTCATATTATTAACAAACTTACACGAAAATCAGTTGAATTGTGCTCACGAACTAATTTTGACACGTTTTGAACAAGTCAAGTACATAGGCGTACGGGGTGTTTGTTGAGCGGGGGGGGGGGGGGGGGGGGCAAAACCAATTTGCCCGACAACTAATGCTAATTTGCCCGACAACGAAATGTAATTGCCCGACAAGTCGACCCCCACCCAACCCCTAATTCCAAAAACTTCTCGCCATCTGCCTAATCACATAATTTCCGAACGATTTTATTTTTTTAAATTTCCTTCATGAAAATCACTTTGGGGGCCGGATCGGATAATAGTAGCCTCTATCGTGGATACAAGTCAAATTTGACTCGTTTTGACCAAGTCAGGGCAATAACTCAAAAAACGTTCATCCGATTATATATCCAAAATCGAACTTGACCGAGATCTCATTAATATATACATGTACATGCTTACCAAGTTTCATTCAGATCAGACAATAATTGTAAACCTTTATAGTGGATACAATAATTGTGAATGGACTGACAGCGACGACAGCAATATACGTCCACATTTACATGTGGGCGTATAAATACTCTAAAATGTCAACTAAAGTAGACAGGTGGATAGAATTGAATTAAAATCCTTTGATCGTTTATCTTACCTGTAATAAAGTTTCTGAATTTAGCTTCTTTCCTTTGAAAAGCTCCTTTGGGATCTATCGAAGATGTCCACGAGTTCTTGGTATTTTCCTCACTGGTTGCACTGGACATTTTGACGACTTGTATACTGTTTAAGCTCTGTATCGTTCTCGATGTCCTGGTCCAATGATCACCAGAGGACAGTGATGTAGATCGATAAAGCTGATATAGAGAGCGGTTGTGTACTATCTGTTAATAAATGAAACTAAACTCAATATGTTGTATTACTAGGTCATTGTTTTTTCGTATGTGATTCGCTCGAATAGCTACTTATACGTAGCGATATAGCTTTCAAATTTAGCTCTAAATACATAGACATTACAATAGCAATGTATTGGGAGCATTGCAAACCGTCTTGAACAGCTTTAACTTTTTACCAAGAAATCAGGATAGCTCAAGAATTGTAGTTACTGTGAATATGGGAATCAGTTTAACGAATCGATTACCTATCAATTACGAATCTTAAAATGTATCAGTACGTATACGACTCGTGCTATGTATGGAACAGCATACTCGACATAAACTTGAATATCCGATAGTTACCTATACAGGTGTATATTAAATTTCAGAATTAAGATTAACTACATATCGAAACAACTTACCCTCACCAAACTGTAGACCTTCTGGAGTACGACCATTTGTCTGTATAAAAACGTGTATATTATATAAATGATTTCTCACTTTTATAGACAGCTCAATTTGTCTTTCGTGTATACTAACTGTGCCAAGTTCACGCGACCTATACCACTTGATTATAGTAGGGAGCAAGAATGGCTTACTTTTATACGTACTGAATAAAATAGAACAGCTAGGTAACTTCACGGTTAGTTGAAGAAGTTACGTCGCAATGATTTAGCAGACTTTAAACAAAATAGAATGAAACAACATTTTTTACGATTAAGCAGATCTGTTATATAAGCTTTCTTTATAATAAAAACCCAGAATGAAACAGCATTTTTATAAGAGAGTTACTACACCGTAATTTGCCCCAAAAAAAATGTCTTTTAGCAGACCTTGGCCAAACCTTTTCAACATTCACTTGGATTTTGTTCGAAGGGAGTCCCAGTGAAACGATCAAGAAATGACCTCAAACTATTTCGCAATGATTTGGAGAATTGCACTTTACTGACCTATGTCTTTCATATTTCCCAGTATGGTGCATTTTATTGATCCACGTGTTCCATATTGCCCAGTTGGACCTATTTGGTAATGGTAGGTGTTGCTCAAAGAAGATGATGCTTACTCTTTTCGAAACACCTAATGGTTTAGTTCATTGATATGAATATCTTCAGGAAGAGATGTTTAGTTGATGGTTTCGCTTCGATTTTTATTTTATGCTCAATACGTGGGCATAGCCTATGTTAACCATGGATGGTAAATTTTCATTAATAATTGATTAAAGTAAATAAATCATAAGATTATGTCTGTGTCAAGACCTCGTTAATTTAGTTGACCTTCCACTGTTTGATTTATGCTAGCTGAGATTTCACAACAGAGCACTGTCCTGGATCAAAGATACATGTATCAATTAAAATTGAACGGAGGTATACATGTAAAAGGTAGAGCAAATTTATAGACAAACTGCTTACCAACCCGAAATTATTAGGATATATAGCTGTCTGGATAATTCGCTTCTTTATATTGTTTTTCTATTCTTTTAAATTTTATCTTTCTATTTTATTAGTTCTGTTCATGTACATGTATAATTGCACAGTATATTATTATTGTATTTTGCGGCCATTAAATAGTATTGTTTCCATAATTGCGATATTATCACGGATGAATGTAGAAAAAGACGTACGGTGCGAGAATATCGCTCTATAAAACCTAAGACATGGGTTACCACTATAAACCCTCTTCCGTTATCTACAGTAGACTCACATATCTGAGCTACGTATTCTTGCTGTTAAAATAGGTGAGAAAGTTTCGATGAATATTCTACTGTCTGACCTATGTATTCTTGCTGTTTAAATAGGTGAGAAAGTTTCGATGAATATCCTACTATCTGAGCTATGTATTCTTGCTGTTTAAGGTGAGAAAGTTTCGATGAATATCCTACTGTCTGAGCTACGTATTCTTGCTGTTTAAATAGGTGAGAAAGTTTCGATGAATATCCTACTATCTGAGCTATGTATTCTTGTTGTTTAAATAGGTGAGAAAGTTTCGATGAATATCCTATTATCTGAGCTATGTATTCTTGCTGTTTAAGGTGAGGAAGTTTCGATGAATATCGTACTTTCTGAGCTATGTATTCTTGCTGTTTAAGATGAGAAAGTTTCGATGAATATCCTACTATCTGAGCTATGTATTTTTGCCGTTTAAGGTGAAAAAGTTTCGATGAATATCCTACTATCTGAGCTATGTATTCTTGCTGTCTAAGGTAAGAAAGTTTCGATGGATATCGTACTATCTGAGCTATGTTTTCTTGCTGTTTAAGATGAGGAAGTTTCGATGAATATCCTGCTATCTGAGATATGTATTCTTGCTGTTTAAGGTGAGGAAGTTTTGACGAATATCCTACTATCTGAGCTATGTATTCTTGCTGTTAAAATAGGTGAGAAAGTTTCGATGGATATCCTACTATCTCACCTATGTATTCTTGCTGTTAAAATAGGTGAGAAAGTTTCGATGGATATCCTACTATCTGAGCTATGTATTCTTGCTGTTTACGATGAGAAAGTTTCGATGAATATCCTACTATCTGAGCTATGTTTTCTTGCTGTTTAAGATGAGGACGTTTCGATGAATATCCTGCTATCTGAGATATGTATTCTTGCTGTTTAAGGTGAGAAAGTTTCGATGGATATCCTGCTATCTGAGCTATGTATTCTTGCTGTTTAAGGTGAGGAAGTTTCGATGAATATCATACTATCTGAGCTATGTATTCTTGCTGTTAAAATAGGTGAGAAAGTTTCGATGAATATCGTACTATCCGAGCTATGTATTCTTGCTGTTAAAATAGGTGAGAAAGTTTCGATGGATATCCTACTATCTGACCTATGTATTCTTGCTGTTAAAATAAGTGAGAAAGTTTCGATGGATATCCTACTATCTGAGCTATGTATTCTTGCTGTTTACGATGAGAAAGTTTCGATGAATATCCTACTATCTGAGCTATGTTTTCTTGCTGTTTAAGATGAGGACGTTTCGATGAATATCCTGCTATCTGAGATATGTATTCTTGCTGTTTAAGGTGAGAAAGTTTCGATGGATATCCTGCTATCTGAGCTATGTATTCTTGCTGTTTAAGGTGAGGAAGTTTCGATGAATATCATACTATCTGAGCTATGTATTCTTGTTGTTAAAATATGTGAGAAAGTTTCGATGAATATCCTACTATCTGAGCTATGTATTCTTGCTGTTTAAGATGAGGAAGTTTCGATGAATATCCTGCTATCTGAGATATGTATTCTTGCTGTTTAACTAAGGTGAGAAAGTTTCGATGGATATCCGGCTTTCTGAGCTATGTATTCTTGCTGTGTAAGGTGAGGAAGTTTCGATGAATATCCTACTATCTGAGCTATGTATTATTGCTGTTTAAGATGAGGAAGTTTCGATGAATATCCTGCTATCTGAGCTATGTATTCTTGCTGTTTAAGGTGAGAAAGTTTCGATGAATATCCTACTATCTGACCTATGTATTCTGGCTGTTTAAGATGAGGAAGTTTCGATGAATATCCTACTGTCTGACCTATGTATTCTTGCTGTTTAAGATGAGGACGTTTCGATGAATATCCTACTGTCTGACCTATGTATTCTGGCTGTTTAAGGTGAGAAAGTTTCGATGAATATCCTACTATCTGACCTATGTATTCTGGCTGTTTAAGATGAGGAAGTTTCGATGAATATCCTACTGTCTGACCTATGTATTCTGGCTGTTTAAGGTGAGAAAGTTTCGATGAATATCCTACTATCTGACCTATGTATTCTTGCTGTTTAAGATGAGGAAGTTTCGATGGATATCCTACTATCTGAGCTATGTATTCTTGCTGTTTAAGGTGAGGAAGTTTCGATGAATATCCTACTATCTGAGCTATGTATTCATGCTGTTTAAGTTGAGAAGTTGAGAAAGTTTCGATGAATATCCTACTATCTGAGCTATGTATTCTTGTTGTTTAAGTTGAGAACGTTTCGATGAATATCCTACTATCTGAGCTATGTATTCATGCTGTTTAAGTTGAGAACGTTTCGATGAATATCCTACTATCTGAGCTATGTATTCTTGTTGTTTAAGTTGAGAACGTTTCGATGAATATCCTACTATCTGAGCTATGTATTCATGCTGTTTAAGTTGAGAACGTTTCGATGAATATCCTACTATCTGAGCTATGTATTCATGCTGTTTAAGTTGAGAACGTTTCGATGAATATCCTACTATCTGAGCTATGTATTCATGCTGTTTAAGTTGAGAAGTTGAGAAAGTTTCGATGAATATCCTACTATCTGAGCTATGTATTCATGCTGTTTAAGTTGAGAAGTTGAGAAAGTTTCGATGAATATCCTACTATCTGAGTTATGTATTCTTGCTGTTTAAGATGAGGACGTTTCGATGAATATCCTACTGTCTGAGATATGTATTCTTGCTGTTTAAGTTGAGAAAGTTTCGATGAATATCCTACTATCTGAGTTATGTATTCTTGCTGTTTAAGATGAGGACGTTTCGATGAATATCCTACTGTCTGAGCTATGTATTCTTGCTGTTTAAATAGGTGAGAAAGTTTCGATGAATATCCTACTATCTTAGATATGTATTCTTGCTGTTTAAGTTGAGAAAGTTTCGATGAATATCCTACTATCTGAGTTATTGCAGTGCGTTCTAGCGAACGCACTGCTTTGTTTTCATAGTGTATGTTTTTTTTTTTTGTCTACTTCTGGTCACGCTAATTCGGTATGAAGGGAGCATGCCACACATTATCTCATAAATTTTTTTACTATGCCTAACTGCACGGTATTAGGTGAATATAAAATGATGCATTTTCGTCCAACAGGAAATGACGTATGGCAAATAAGCCCAATTTAATGTTTTTACCATTTTCATCTCTGATTTTCAACCGATTTTGAGGGAATTTTTTTGTTTATTTTATTAATCGATTGTCTTCAAATTGGGGGTTTAAAAACATGCATTTTTAAAACTTTGTCGCTGACTTTTTGAAGCACTTTTTTGACAATTTTTTCAACTTTTGCAATTTTATTTTGATCAATATGAAAACTTACATATGCATAGACATTTTGATGACAAACAAAATGATCTTTTCAAAAATTTTATATCACTTCCGGTTTTGACGTCATTCGCTTGTAAAGTTGAAATTTCAACTTCCGGAATAATGAAGATATTCTAAAAAATGTTTTTGCAATGTGCTAGTAATCATTATTGACAAAATATGAAATGATAAAATCTGACCCAGCTGTTTCATATCGGCCGCCATCTTGAACTGACTGATTTTACTTTAAATCGAAATTCAGAATCAGGGAATCATCTTATTTGAATAAAAATGATGTGTATGGAATCTATAGTCGATTGCTAACAAAACATGGGAAGCCGATTTTTAAATTTCGATTTAGAATTTTTTTTATTTCCGGTTTGAAATTTTCAGTAATAGTCAAAACTTTTAAGGCTCATAACTTGTGACCTTGACCTTGAGTGACCTTATGACCTGAACAAAAGTTGTTGCCCTTGACAAGATCTATCCAATGACAAAATCATTTTTGATGCCCAATGTTTACTTCCGGTTTTATGGCCGTCAGAAAATTGCAATTTTTAACTTTAAACAGCTCTGTCACGTGACCTAATTCATGTACGTCACAAATTATCTTTTATTATTATCACGCTTTATCTCCTGTTTCCAAAAATGTATAACACTAGATATTTCGATCTAAATTGCTTTTTCGAATCTTGTTCTTTGTTCTATAGTTACTCTGCGTGTTTTTTGGCGGGAAAAAACACGTGTTATCTGAATTACGGATTTCATAAGATAGGTAACAATTTCTTCTTAAGATATGGACGAACATGACTAACAAAGAAAAAAATATGATAAAATCGTAACCGGAAGTAACACGCTTGCCACCATCTTGAAATGAACATGTTTTCTTTATATCGAGAGAAGCGAACAGGGTATCATTCGATTTGTATAATATTGATCTAGGGCATTTTCAATCTATGGCCAACAAAATGATGACAGCCAATTTGCTAATTTCGATTATTATGTTTGCCTATTTCCGGTAAAAGATATTCAGAAATGACAAAAATTACACGTTACCTTGGATTTGGGTGACCTTATGACCTGAACAAAAGTTATTGCCCATGACGAGATCTATCCAAAATGGTAAATTCATTTTTGTTGTCCAATATTTACTTCTTGTTTTAAAGCCAAATGAAAATTGTCAGTTTGGACCTAATTCACGTACGTCACAAAAAATCGTCTTTTCTTGTATGCTGTATCTCCTCTTGAAATATAATAGTAGATATTTTAATCATTTTGCTTTTTTTGTAATTTGGAAAATTTTGTTCATTGTTCCAAAGTAACTGCGTGGCTTTTTTGGCGCGAAAAAACACGTGGTTGCTAAATTGTGGGTTTTTAAAGAGAGTCGACACATTCTTTTGAAGATATAAAATGACATAACATTCATAGAAAAAAAGGATAAAATTGGACCCGGAAGTAACTAGTAGACCACCATCTTGAAATGACCAACTTTTTTTTAAATCGATATAAGTGATCAGGATATTATCCGATTTACATAATGTTGATGTCTATGGCATCTTCAATATATTACTAACAAAATGGTGACAGCCGATTTCCTAATTTCGATTAAAAGTTTTGTCTATTTCCGGTTGAAGAAATTCAGCAATCGCAAACACTTTCAAAGCTCAAAACTCGCGATCTTGACCTTTGATGACCTTTTGATCTGAACCAAAGCTATTGCCCTCGAAAAAATCTATCAAAATGATGTTTTACTTTGTGATTTCCGATGTTTACTTCCTGTTTAATAGCCGATTGAAAATTGAGATTTTTAACTATAAACAGCTCTGTCACATGACCTAATTTATATGCAGGACTAAAATGCAACCGTTCAAGGATGTTTAAATTGCGCACTGCTCAGTACCGTTATCACGGTTCTAGTGTATTCTTGCTGTTTAAGATGAGGACGTTTCGATGAATATCCTACTGTCTGAGCTATGTATTCTTGCTGTTTAAATAGATGCAAAATTAAGGTGATTAAATTAAGGTGAGGAAGTTTCGATGAATATCCTACTATCTGAGCTATGTATTCTTGCTGTTTAAGATGAGAAAGTTTCGATGAATATCCTGCTATTTGAGATATGTATTCTTGCTGTTTAAGGTGAGGAAGTTTCGATGAATATCCTACTATCTGAGATATGTATTCTTGCTGTTTAAGATGAGGACGTTTCGATGGATATCCTACTGTCTGAGATATGTATTCTTGCTGTTTAAGATGAGAAAGTTTCGATGGATATCCTGCTATCTGAGCTATGTATTCTTGCTGTTTAAGGTGAGGAAGTTTCGATGAATATCCTACTATCTGAGATATGTATTCTTGCTGTTTAAGATGAGAAAGTTTCGATGAATATCCCACTATCTGAGCTATGTATTCTTGCTGTTTAAGGTGAGGAAGTTTCGATGGATATCCTACTATCTGACCTATGTATTCTTGCTGTTTAAGGTGAGAAAGTTTCGATGGATATCCTACTATCTGAGCTATGTATTCCTGCTGTTTAAGATGAGGACGTTTCGATGAATATCCTACTATCTGAGCTATGTATTCTTGCTGTTTAAGATGAGAAAGTTTCGATGAATATCCTACTATCTGAGCTATGTATTTTTGCCGTTTAAGGTGAAAAAGTTTCGATGAATATCCTACTGCCTGAGCTGTGTATTCTTGTTGTTTAAGGTGAGAAAGTTTCGATGAATATCCTACTGTCTGAGCTAGGTATTCTTGCTGTTTAAGATGAGTAAGTTTCGATGAATATCCTACTATCTGAGCTATGTATTCTTGCTGTTTAAGGTGAGGAAGTTTTGACGAATATCCTACTATCTGAGCTAGGTATTCTTGCTGTTAAAATATGTGAGAAAGTTTCGATGAATATCGTTCTATCCGAGCTAAGTATTCTTGCTGTTAAAATAGGTGAGAAAGTTTCGATGGATATCCTACTATCTGAGATATGTATTCTTGCTGTTAAAATAGGTGAGAAAGTTTCGATGGATATCCTATATCTGACCTATGTATTCTTGCTGTTAAAATAGGTGAGAAAGTTTCGATGAATATCCTACTGCCTGAGCTGTGTATTCTTGTTGTTTAAGGTGAGAAAGTTTCGATGAATATCCTACTGTCTGAGCTAGGTATTCTTGCTGTTTAAGATGAGTAAGTTTCGATGAATATCCTACTATCTGAGCTATGTATTCTTGCTGTTTAAGGTGAGGAAGTTTTGACGAATATCCTACTATCTGAGCTAGGTATTCTTGCTGTTAAAATATGTGAGAAAGTTTCGATGAATATCGTTCTATCCGAGCTAAGTATTCTTGCTGTTAAAATAGGTGAGAAAGTTTCGATGGATATCCTACTATCTGAGATATGTATTCTTGCTGTTAAAATAGGTGAGGAAGTTTCGATGGATATCCTACTATCTGACCTATGTATTCTTGCTGTTTAAGGTGAGAAAGTTTCGATGAATATCCTACTATCTGAGCTATGTATTCTCGTTATTAGAATATGTGGGAAAGTTTCGATGAATATCATATATATCATATTGTTTAAACAATTTGTTTGTTATGTTGACAATTGGCTATTTCTACTCCAATATTGAGAGTACAAAGTGAATGTTAATGAGGTAAGATATTAACACCCAATAATCGCCTGTAACTAAATAGTATTCGGTAAGCGTTAAATGAAATAGGTTATGTGAGCCCTGTAATATGGCATTTTGAAATTTTTGGACATTCTCAAAATTTGGTTTAACGCATTCTGGAACTGTAGAGGGTGACATCCTGGACCTAGATAGTCAAAAGGATTCTTGAATTGTAGACGATAACTCTGGAACTGTAGTCGAAATTCTGTAACAGTAGTTTAAGGCATACTGGAACTGTAGAAAATGATATCCCGGACCTATAGTCAAAGGTATTCTGAAATTTCAGAGGATGATTTTGACCTATATTGAAAGATATTCTAGAACTGTGAAAGGTGACATCCTGAAACTATAGTCATGTAGGAATTTTGGAACTTTAGTCGAGGGAATTCTGGTACTATATTGGTCACGAAACCCTGGACTATCTAAATGTGAAGACGACCTTTTTTAACCATATTCAATGGTATTCTTGAACTGTAAATGGTGAAATTATAGAACTGTTGTCGATTGTATTCTGGAAATGAATGCGATCGCTCTGAAACTCTGAACTAAGAATATCTATATCTAGAGAGTTGTAAGCAATAACTTTCTTATACTAGTACAAGCGGCTTTCTTGAATATTAATTAATATCTCTCTATTGATATGACGTAAGCAAATAAAGGCAAAGAGGTAGACATATACCGGGAGCATGCAGCCAATTTCATATCTGTGACAGGAACAGTTATTCGTATTGAGAGGTATGGTATTTCGGAAAGCATAAATGATTGTTCATTGAACTTGTGGACTGGAATGTTTACTGTTACGAGGGTAGGTCAATTTACCTGAAAGGTTCTACAAGCTAAATATACATTAGTCGTGGCATTCCCTTCAACTCAAGAATGGATTAGCCTTTTTAATCTATTACCTTTATCGACCTGTATGTTAATCGTCCCTTTTAATAAACATAAAACGGATTTTAACTTTCTATTGTAAGTCTAATTGTATTTACAACTAGCAACCAAACCTAGCAACGATTCACTAATCTAACAATTGGGTAGGCAAGAAACATAGTAACTCGTTTGGTCAGGTGAAATAGTAGTGACCGTGGACAAAGTGGATTAAACGATTAACTCCTTGATTCTGATTTGTTTTAGCCACCATACGAGTAGTTGGATATGATATCGAAAGTTGGGATTTAAAGGTAACGTTAAACTGATATTTGTAATCAATTTGTATAATAATATGGATTGTTAGATCCTTCTGAATTGTTTTTAATGATATTGAAGAAAGGAATTTAAGGGTAATTTAATCTGAATGATACGAGGGTTGGTGTGGTACATATTTTATTGTTTTTGTGTTATTATTTAGATTCATTTACTTTTTATGATTCCTGAATTTCTTTTTTTTTAATCTGATTCAGTTTTTTATTTTTGTTTACTTGTTCAAAAAGATATACGAGAATCAAATCATATACAAAAATAAGTAAACTTATTTTTATGTCTATTATGTCCTTAGGATAATCTTTTAAAATTAGAAAGGGTATACAACGATATTCAGATTCAATCATAAAATTGAAATCTGTTAAACAAATTTTAGGCCCCACTGTCCTCTGAAAAAAGCCTTTAATGTCTTTGTATTCAAAACTTTTGAATTATATTTGATCCACCAGATAAATATGTAATGCCTTCCAATGAAGATATGGTTGTGTTTAAAAGAAATTGGGGTACTAGTATATAATAATAACTTGATTTCGGTTGTATTCAAATTTGTGTTGTCCGAAGACTATCAACTAGGAGTTGGAAATTAATGTTAAAATGTAGATATTGTATTTAAAAAACTATACATAAAACTGTACAGCCCTTCGATAAAGTGAAGTGAAGGCAAGATAAGTGTTTTACGTCAGTGTGCATTATTAAGTAAGAAAAACAAAGATAACATTTATTAGGAAGGTCGAGTAGTCTATAAATTATACATTCATGAATAGAATACGTTTATCGTGCTGATAATAAAAAGAATGCTATGTATGTGTACAAAAATGTTAAACTGAGCATTTAAGTTGAAAGACAGGCAAGTAAAGGATTATTAAAAAACATGTGAAAGACAGAAATGTCCTCTTAGGATTAGAATAAGCCAAGTGGCAGATGAAAAACTAAACACGAAAACTTTATTGACTTTTAATCATTAAAATTACTTTAGAATTCTACATGACAATACTAGAGTTATCTGTTTCAATAAGAGTTACAATCATTAGGCAACTTATCTGGTGTCATAAACATACAGATTACCTGTATAATCTGAAAAATTCATAGGCCTACATTGCATGCAACTTTTATGACCTTTTCATATGGGGAAGTACATCAATAAATGAATACATATTTTATTATGAAAAGTGGTATCATGTGTCAAGAAGAAAACGCATACCCTGGCTGGCGCCACTGCTGCTCAATAATGATATTAGTATAAGTCAATTTTAAAGAGGGAGATAATATCAAATTCTTAATAACATGGAATTTACACATTACGAGAGATAACTCTGTCAAAATTTAGTAAAGAATTAAGTCGGAATTTATTCTAGAAAATGTGTCCACTGTGTTGACAGTCAAAGTTTGAACTTGGAAGTTAAACAAAAAACAACTATATGAATGGAAATAATGATTAATAATTTGGTATCAGTCTAATAGAGGCAAGTCAGGACAAAACGTTCAAAGAGTAAACAACTATAGCCACAGTCAGCTATTTGAAATCGTTGGCTTATCTTCATTATATTTTTTATGATTTAATCAAACATCCAACAAACCATAAAAATCTTAACATCGCCGAAATCATTTATTTCTAAATGTAATCTTAAGAATTTTTTCATTGTGGCTCGGGCAAACATAAGATCTTATAATGAATAAGATTTAAAGATCTTTTTAATAATAACAATAATAATAATTGGCCCTATTACTTGATTAGAATCATAAGTATTAAATTGCAAGAAAATCTTCCTTTAGTAATATAATGGCGAGTATAATAACAAAAGATCGATATAAAGAAATGTACAATTTCTATAATGATCATATTTACAGTGATTTGATATCGATTTTTATTCAATATTGTGTCATGAATAGGCTTGATTTATTTTATGATATTATAGTGTTAATGGCTCAACGTCACAAACATCCAACGTTTATCTTATATCAAACCTGTTGAATACATGCATGAACCGTTTAGTTGAAAACTCTATTTAGACATAGAAACGTTGGATATAAGTAATGCATAATGTATTCAATTACCTATATAATCATTTGTCTTCGTGAACAAGATCAAAGGTCAAATTGACTATATCAACAAATAAAATACATGTATACAATTTTGTTTACTTTCAGTCAATATTCACCTACACAATGACGTCCATTAAGAATTTCCGTATGAGAATAGATATAGAAGATCCACTGTATTATGGTATGAAAAAACTTAAAATTCGTGGAAAGGATCTCAAGAATTTATCAGATGCCATTTTTCATTTGATTGAGTTAGAAGTTTTGGATCTCAGTCCAGAAAGAGAATCATGTTTGGACTACAAACTTCCAGGAATTCCCGCTTCCATCGGGAAGTTAGTGAATTTAAGAGTGCTTATGATTGACACAAATGACTTGACAACTTTACCCAAAGAAATTGCCCTCCTGCAACAGTTGGAACGAGTTGCTTTAAGTAATAACAAACTTTCCAAATTACCGGACGAGTTCGGCAATCTCCGACATTTACGAAGCATTCATTTAGCCAATAACGATCTTTACGAATTTCCGGTCCAACTTTTGAAGCTCAGAGATTTGGAATTTCTGGACTTGAGCGACAATCACATTACAGTGGTACCCGAAAATATAGACAACCTTAAAAAACTAGAGACATTGCTTCTATTTATAAACGAATTGACCAAGTTACCAGAATCAGTCTGTAAACTAGTTGAACTACGAACATTGTGGGTTGGTAACAATCGAATTCGCCAACTTCCTAGAAATTTCGGCAAACTGATCCATCTAGATTGGGGACACCGTTATACGTCATCAGCTCTAGATGGAAATCCCCTTGTTCACCCACCAATAGAAATCTGTCGTCAGGGTATAGAAGCCATAGACAGATACATGATTTCTTTTGAGAAGAAGTCCAAGAGAAGTCCACGAAAATAAGAGGAAGTGCCACAATCTAGCCATTGACATCTTTATTATCTACATAATATGTGCTATGTGTTATTTTAGATATACATGTATTCAAATAAAGCTTTTTTTAAACATTTTTTTCTTGTATTATCGAAGTATGAGGCAATGCAGTGATATTTTCGAATATGATCAGATTACGGTAACGATCTGTAAGATCCGATAGATAGCGATTTGATAGCAAATTCGCCGACCTTTGGAGATCCTTAAAATTCACGCTTAGCGGGGGTAGACCAACAGCAAACATAAGATCGTTGTCATGGTTAACGAAGGCGCCCATGCACTGGCGTTGCGAGCCTCCTGGAACTCATGTTCCTTCAGCAACGTTAGACATTTGCATTATCTACCGTTGCTGGATTGACGGGGTTTTCTCGTCATTATCAACTAATAACCTCGTTTAAAAAACACTATACGTCACATTCAATTTATGACCGTTGAGACTCGATTATCACAAGGTAAATTTGCTACAAGAAATTTGACGTCTGGTCATTCGAAAGTTTCACGCAATAATTTGTTACAATGAATATAACTGGTCGACAATAATCGTTCGACCAATCAAAGTTAATGACGAGAAAACCTTATCATGATAGCAACGGATTAATGTAATGAAATGAAATGATAGCCGTTGCTAAAGGAACATGCCTGGAACTGGGGTGGACTTATTATAAATAGGGAAGAGGGGGGGGGGGGGGCAACTACCTCGGGGTAAAGATTCAAAAATATATAAGCCTACAGATTTTTAAGGGTTCCTCCCCTGAAATGTTTTTAAAAAGAGGGTTCGAATGTTTTTTTTTTCGAAGATTCGATTCCAGGATTGTGAAACTCTTCGATTGATCCGATTGATCTAAGTGATAAAAAAAACCTGATAAAATGATCTAATTGTGGTTTCTAAATTCTAAGTCACGACTGTATGTGGAAATCAGCAATCAAATTTACATGTACGGATATGACTTTAATGGAGGCGACCAAGATCTACACTTCCTTTTCAATTGTTTCAATAAGTATTATCTATCAGTCTACATCCCTGTAGGTTTACATTACGACCTTGGCCAACATACTATAGTGAATATATTATTGAATTATAAATAAGTTGGTATCTGTTTCCCCGGGAATAAGTATATCAAGTACTTGAAGTATATTGAGTAATATAGTATAAATATAGCTATTTATAGAATCGATATTACCTAGTATTTATCTTATTCGTGGAAATCAGGTGGTGTAGAGATCGATATAAATAATCTATTGGGTGTTTTCTTGGTAATGGTAGGCTAGCCTACACGTTGACTTGAATGATAATGAAACCAGATAGTTTTTCTTGGTATTTTATTATTAACATTCCCGGGAAATATAATAAAATGCACCCCTTTTCATAGAAATCATAGAGTGTTAAGTTTAAATACATACATTATACATGTACGTTCTATATAACTAAGTTGTTTCCTTGGTAATATTAAAGATGCAGTGTAGGGTAAATTTTGAAATATTTATATCATAGATCTAATGAAGAGTTGGACATAGATGTTTTACTTTACGGTACGTTTGGCCGAGTTTGGCATATGAGATAGATACTAAGTTCTATTACAACACATTTGGCCGTGGCTACTTGTACCGTGACGAATAACGATCAGGCTTTATTTGTTGCACCGATTTGTAGCATAAATTTGTGAGGTTACTTATTCCACGAATATCTTGAACAAGCTGTTTGTCAAGGTTGAGACAGATGGCATAATTGGGAGTTAAATAGATCATACTGTTTTGTAAAAAGTTATATACTAATAAAGCTCTGAAATGACCGATGTTATATAACAGCCTTTGATTGAACTTTGTACAAGTATTCTCATAAAAGAGATACACTAAAATATGTGGTTATTATCAGACTAATTTTAAGCTCACTCTATTAACTGTTTAGTAAAGTAAAGAGGTCTTTTCCTTTAAATATCACATGAGTCAAGTTTATGCATGATAAGTTTACAGCTAGTCACAAGGTTGATTTCTAAGAAGTAGAAAACATTAAATTCTTAGAAATTATAATCAATTAAAAATAGTAATGTCAGTGTATTATACAATGTGTTTGGATTACTTAGTATTTTTCAAAAATTCAAAATCAAACCTGTAAGTTTTAATTTTAATCATATCTTTTGTTTTAATGTAGGTGATTCTTGGGACAGGGTCTTACGCCCCTAATTAGGCTACAAAAATAATATTAAGTGAAGTTGGGTAGAGGGATGGTGATGGCAATATGGAAGCGTAATAGTGCCACCCAATTTTCTTTATATATAAATTCGACTTAGTAACTCGAAAATTCGACGTAGTAACTCGAAAATTGGTCAATAATATTTCATTTTTCAAATCCGACTTAGTAACTCGAAAATGGATCAAACATTTATATATTTTTTTTCAAATCCGAGTTACTAAATTGAAAATCCGACTTACTAACTACTAAGACGAATTTTTGAGTTAAGTCGATTTGTCGAGTTACTAAGTCGATTTTTCGAGTTATTAAGTCGAATTTCCGAGTTATTAAGTCGGAATTTCGAGTTATTAAGTCGGAATTTCGAGTTATTAAGTCGGAATTTCGAGTCATTAAGTCTAATTTTCGAGTTACTAAGTCGAATTTTCGAGTTACAAAGTAGTATTTCCTAGTTTTTAAGTCGAATTTTCGCAAAAACAACGGAAATAAATGCACATTATCACAATATCTATTCAACGATATCATAACGTATACCATTAACAGTTAATTCTTATAATTCAAATAACCTGAATATCAATATCAAATATCATAATGTATCCTAAAACAGACCTTCTCAATTGACGGCCCCGTCATCAATTAGCCCATATAGGTGCAGAAAAGTAGGACATAAAACTCCATTCATTTCATTTTCAATTGAAGGCCACCAGGCCAAATCCGGCCCTCGACGCCCTTGAGAATGATCCCCAAAGAGTGACCACTTCTGCTAAAACCCTCTGCTCGGTATGCTAGCTAAGCTCTTATGGCCCTTATATTTAAAGCAGAATTTAGGACGAGTAAATGAAACAAATCATTTCCAGAAAACATTTACTGTATTAGGGTGTCACGACTACAGCATGGATTGTTAACGTGTTCGATCAGATGGAGTTTCGTATTTGTATTTTGTTTGTCTGTAGTGTTTAGAGACATACGAAACTTCGCATCTTTCATAGCTTAGAGACGGACTTACTAGTCGAAATCGTAATCATATTCTATATATACATATCAATATTTGTTACATTTTGATATACTGTGCAGAAAACATGATGCATTGATTACCCAATCAAAAAAGAAAAAGTAACATTTCATTATTTTTTTAATAATCTTTGACTGCCAAGCGTATAAAGGGAAATAACTGCTGTAAATTTATCATTATTTAAAAGTAATATCAATATCATGAGTCTTGAATCTTGATCACAAGAGACAAGGCTTAAAATGGGTTTCACCTTCAATTTGTTACACTGCAGTATAATGTGTAGTTTATCAAAAACAAAATAAGCATAATATATTTATTTCAACCGATGATCACATGACAATTAAAATTCGTTTAATGAGACAGATTTATAAGAGTTTTCAGGCCCCCACCCCCAATAGTTTTGACATTAATGACTGAAGCAATAAAAAAAATAAATCAAGAAATTTCTGGTTTGTTATTAGGGCAAGTAAAACCAATATTGTTTTAAATATGCAGGAGCATCCATTGAATTCTGCACAACCATCCTTGAGAGTGAGCTTTTGCACAATTACCAACTGTTTCTTTTACCGACAATTCAATTACGAAATCACAGTCATGTTGTATGAAAGGATATATACCTTATCATGATAAATATAAATATATAATATAACAACATAATAATAAAATCATAATACATCTACATATATTTTATCCGTTCTGAAAAACTTAATATTCATATTCACATATTCAATTATAAAACAAGATTGCTGAGTCAATCTGTAAAGTCAATTCATAAATTAAGGTTTCGGATCTAATATTCCCAGCCAGAAGCCTGGATGAACTTAATAAATAACATAGTAAATAAGAATAATCGAGATATCCTATTTGTCTCACAACTATCAATAACTGTATTCTTTAAATTCCAAGCGCTGTTTCTATTTTAAATGCGATGGCTTTTATTTTAAAATTAGTCTTTTCGCACCTTCTGCAGGATGATATAAATAAAGATTTACTTGAAACTTTTAATCAAATTATTTTGGATGAGACAATTGCATGCATATTACCGTAAATTTTGATTCTAAAAAATACCGTGTCGTTTTGTGTGTTTGTCTGTGTTTTAATAACTTTTTTCAACGAGTGTTATGAACTTTGAAACATGATAGTTGTGTGACAAATATAAAAATATAGAAAACATCACAAAATATATCTGCACATTGGGATGTGCAATCACCGGTTGCTCTAAATGCGAACAACCACCATTTTCGTTGGAAATCATACCTAGGTATACTGGATACCATAATTGTCAGGCAAAGGATAAACTTGTGAACGAAAGAAACTATTTATATTTGAAAGGTTTTTGCGATTTTTCTGTGAGTTGTATTATTGTTTACACTGGTTAAAGGCTCAAATCAATCCTTCGAAAAATATGGTGATTATTCCTATTTCGCTGTGTAGATATATCTTTTTCTGCGTGCAGGCATTAGAGCTTTAAGACAAATGTTGTCATGAATTAAAGTAAGCAGCGAATAACATAATAATATTGCATAAAAAATTAACATAGGCCTTTTTATGGTTCCTCGGTGCATTGACAGATTGGTCCCCTAGTTGGTTGGTCGTCTAAACTAAGAACAAAACCAGAATCTTCGTCATCTTTTTTATTATCTTCTAAAATTGATTTAAAAAATAGATAAGATTTTAAATAAAATACAGGATGAAAAGGCCTTTCGGACAACAATATAAAAACAAGTCGTTGCCTAGCAAGATACCCACTTACCTGATAAATTTTAGTATATCAAGAGCATTCGCTAATTTGTGTCAAATCGTTTAAAAATACAATATTGTTAAGATATTTTGATCACATAATTAAATAAATATCTGACTTACTTCATCTATCAATCTCAAAGCGTTTTAAGTCAAAATCTGTTCATCGCAAGATTGTCAAATTCAAACTTCTCCAAGTTCTCATCAAATCGGATTAAACTGTTGTCTCTATCGCATTTACAAGCCGATTTCGACGCGTTTTCACTTAGTCAATGGCAATAACTTGAAAACGATTCAAGGAAATATTGTCAATAACAATAATAAATATCCGTTTAAGCAAAACAATTCCGTTAATCTTGACCAAGATCTCATCAATAAAAATGATCTTACCAAATTTCATTCAAATCAGATGAAAACTATAGTCTCTATAGCGTTTACAAGCCAATTTTGATGTGTTTCTAAGTCAAGGGCGATAATTCAAAAAAACCGTACATCCAAAAATTGTTAAATTCAAACTTCCTCAAGATCTCATGAAAACAAATTATCAAATCAAATTCCATTCAAATCAAATGAAATAATTATGTAGTCTCTATCGCTTTTTACATGCCAATTTCAACGCAATTTGACTAAGTCAAGGGCAATAACTCAAAAACCGTTCCTCGAAAATTAACCAAATTCGAACTTGTTCGAGGTCTCGTGAATACAAATGTTCACACCAAATTCCATTCAAATCAGGTGAATGTAGTCTCTATCGCGTTCACAAGCCAATTTAAATAAGATTACATTCGTTTCGGTTATTTTTTGATTGTCGACTCAGTGCACAGGCGCCAGATTTTGGTAAAAAAAAATCGTATGTATAAAGTTTTAAGACTATAAGACTTTCAAGGTGTGAAAGCAGCCATCATTTTGTTCTGTACGGCTTACCCATCCTCGGCGATGCTTCTTGTTTTATCTTTGATATTCTTACCTCCTCTCACATGCTTTGACAATTACATTTTGATTGGTCATAATATATTGTATTGAGAATTTATCGCGTTCCAGGCACGTCATTGGTTCCAGGATAGAGTTATAAATAGAATGACGGAACTTTATTGACTTCCGTTATAGATACTTCTTAAAACACGAAATGGCTGCTTTCACAACTTGAAAGTCTTATACTCTTATAACTTTATATTAACATTTTCTATGATGTTTTCCCATCGACCCAATGTTAAGACATTACAATGTGAGCGTATAATATAATAACATTCCAAATCATCTAAACTTTGATCAAACAAAAACAGGAACCTAATTCTTTTGACAACTACATGTATGAAGTAATTTTACAGGTGGTAATTACTGAAAGCAGTGTTATCTATTTCCCGGTCAAATAAGAAAACGGTTGACATAAAATAACTATACTACTCAGGTGATAGTCTACATTAAGGTGATTTAAACAATATTTTATTTTCACATTACATATAGTATTTTACAAAAAATATCTTAGGTTTCGGAAACAAGCCGAAGCTTATGCTAATCCGGCACCTGCTACAAATAAAAGATACAATATAGAAAATATGAATTATGTCAATAAAAAGGTTGTCAATATTCAATAATTAATTATGTATATTTAAATACTGTACATGAATAATAAAAAAAAGTGCGAAAATGCATAGGTGTCCACACCAGACAGAGGTCGTCAGCCCAAGAATTCCACTCGTCCACAAACACAACGAAGCCGCAGGCAAAGATAGTCGGGCTGATCAATTGGAGACTGTGTTAGGGTTGAGAGATAATTTGATCAGAAATCAGAAATAGACTTGGGGGAGGAAGACATATAATGTTGATCACGATTCACGATCAACAACACGGATAAGCAAGCAAGATCAGCAATCAGAGTAGGTATTCAACTAGAGTAGGTATTCAACTAGAGTAGGTATTCACGATCAACAACAGGGATAAGCAAGCAAGATCAGCAATCAGAGTAGGTATTCAACTAGAGTAGGTATACACGATCAACAACATGGGTAAGTAAGCAAGATCAACAACTAGAGTAGGTATACACGATCAACAACAGGAGTAAGTAAGCAAGATCAACAACTAGATTAGGTATACACGATCAACAACATGGGTAAGTAAGCAAGATCAACAACTAGATTAGGTATACACGATCAACAACATGGGTAAGTAAGCAAGATCAACAACTAGAGTAGGTATACACGATCAACAACAGGAGTAAGTAAGCAAGATCAACAACTAGATTAGGTATACACGATCAACAACATGGGTAAGTAAGCAAGATCAACAACTAGATTAGGTATACACGATCAACAACATGGGTAAGTAAGCAAGATCAACAACTAGAGTAGGTATACACAATCAACAACAGGAGTAAGTAAGCAAGATCAACAACTAGATTAGGTATACACGATCAACAACATGGGTAAGTAAGCAAGATCAACAACTAGAGTAGGTATACACGATCAACAACATGGGTAAGTAAGCAAGATCAACAACTAGATTAGGTATACACGATCAACAACAGGAGGTCTACATTAAGGTGTTCTAGATCTAACTTCAAACCTGAAGTTTAAGTTATTACAATCGATGTACCGCACTCACATTGCTAAAATCCAAACCTTTTATAGTTGAAAAAACTTACTTTTAATGGGTTGAATGATTGAAGACAATAGAATGTCACTTTGGTGATCAACTTTTGACCCAATAGGCCTGCTATCAAATCCAATGCCTACTGTACACTGGAGGTCTGAATCGGACTGATCTGTAAATGTATAAATTGAAATTATGGTTTTACAGCAGTGGTTCCCAACCTGGGGGTCATGGCCCTTTAGGGGGCCATGGAGTATTTGTCAGGGGGTCTAGAGATGTGTATAATTTTTTCAAACCAAATTTTAATTAAGTATATTTTGCTGTGCAAGGTCTGTATTTGCTTGTGGTCAAAGGCATTTGGCTTTCCAATGATGAGGAGGCACAAAACCACCCCTTGGGCGATTTCGTTTAATTCAACAGGGGGTCGCGTCTCTGGGAGTCACTTACTCAACGGCAGGTTTTTTCTGACTAGGAGCCACTGTTTTACAGTGAATATAAGTAATATCGGATATTCAAATAAGGTGAATAAATTACAATTACAAAAAAATGATGGAAAGGGTCAAGGTATCAAGTTGTCCTCAGAGCGGATACCTTCCACACTACCAAATATTATTCGTTCCAAGAGCACCGAGTCATGGTTTCAATTTGGAACTGTTCTCAAGACAGTTTGAACCGTTCTCAGTACAGTCGACGAATTCACAGCACATGTTATACGACCGACCGAAACCGTTCTTTTTACTCATGTTTTCAACTAGCTAAATCTGCTTTTTTGACATACATAATTCAAACTTCATACGTCGATTCATTTTGTATGCTAATAAATCTTACTTTCGGGTAGAAAACTTTGTGGTGATGGTTCAGATTTCATGGATAGCAATAGCTGATCCCTTTTAGCTTCCTCTATCCTGGCTTTATACTCTGGAAATAAAAGTTGGCAGTTTTTTCCATGTGTATTATATGTGCACAATGTCATGAAACTACATTCATCAGTGAAATTTCAATGGCAAATTTGGTTTGTTTTCTATATAGGATTTATTGTCTTTTATATCAAGTTGTAAAACTTGTAATAGACATAATATTTAAAACAGATGTAGGCCTACTGTACTTAACTATTTGTATGCGATGCCAAAGACTGACTAGCAGTTCATCAATTTTAAAGTCACATTGCGGGATTCGTTTGTTTACAAAATGAAATTTATGGGATTTCGGGACAAAAGGTATTCTAGCTTAATCTCTGATGTTTAATTAAGTCAAAAAACTCAAATTCACGGCTTTGGGTACTCAGATGGCTTCGATGCAGCTGGATTTAAAATCGGGATCTAATAAAATGATTTCCATAAATAAAATGCTAATGAGGTCAAGCGGGGGGCGTGTTAGTTAAATGACGTCACACTCCAATCTCCAATAGCACGTGCTAGTAGTGGGCGGAGCTTGTGAGTTATTGACGTCTCCCTCAATCAACTCGGTGTTGAAAAGTAAACAATCAAAATTTCCTTCAAAGGGCTGTAGAATTGGAACCACGAAAGGGAATCGATTTTTTTTTAGTTCGATATTCATTTCTAAGTGCTAACTTTTAAAAAAAACCATGAGAAGACTTTTTCTCAATGTCCAAGTCTGGGCTTATGTGACTTTAAGAAATTAATATGATCTTAAGTCGCAAGTTGAACATTGTATACCTTCAGCAATGTGCGTTTTATTTCTTTATAATAAAAACTATCTTTACCTACCAAGTGCCTTGACTTCGAGGAACCTTTTCTGTGTTTCATCCATTTTGAGGGGAAAAGGAAATTTCTGAAATAAGGAAATTGAGTACTTCAGTGACAATTTTAAAGGGGAAAAAAAGTCGTGAACGAGTAGATTGTTTGCCTTTGTCTTGATCATCTCACAAATTGTCAATTTTGAGAAAATTCCTCCGTAAACCCTAGATATTCACAAGAGAGAATGTTTCTTGCCAAAATACTGATACTGATACTCTGATATGCTTTATCACCTTTCCTTTGGTCAATATTATCCTTATACATATTTTATATAACTTCGTGTTTTGGGGTATTTTATTCTCATATGATTTGTTTTTACCCATCGGTGTGTATAAGCTATTGAAACATCATATGAAGGAGAACTGGTTTTTAATTCAAATTTCAATTTAATCATACTTTTAAACTTAAATTTTATTACCAATTAAACACTTTTGGTGTAATGTAAATACGAAAATAACAGACGGTTGAAAAAGACAATATATCATATATGATACTCTGGGTGCGAAAGAGTTAACTTCAATATTTGTGTATCAAGGAAAACAATACACAGAAATTGTGTAAAAGTAGGCCTATAAAGAGTACATAGCATAGCTATACCAGTTATTACTCCAAGGCTATATATGGAACTACACCAACACTAAATATGCACAATAAGTTGAATAAATAACAGGTAACATTTTGAACAACTACTGCAGATTTTATCACGTTTATATCTAAATATTTACATTTCTATTATCCTTCAAGGAACCAGTTAAGAAAACTGGCATTTATTTTTCGCTAGTGTGTCACGTGGCACTGACGTCGTCAAAGCACAACAATCATTACCTAATCTAATATTTCTGGCAAATTCAAGCAAATTATCATATTAAAAAGTCAAAATTTGATTTATAAAAGTATTTGAATATAAATATAAGAATTAAACGTTAAATGTTTAATTCTTAAAAAATTAAAGTGATTTCTAAGTCGAAAAAATGTCCATAGGCCTACCATTGAGGCCAATTTCGAACTTTGCATTTATATCAAATTCACATGTATAGGCCTACAACATATACCGGTTATATTTAAATAAAGATAATCATATAAGGACTGGTCAATATACTGGATACAATACACTGGTAAAGTAACATGATACCAGATAAGATGAAATTAAAAAACACAATATTGTGATGACAGGTGGGATGGGTGTGTAAGTTTAAATTGGTTGTTGAGATTCTGATACCACTTTTAATTCTTAAATATTTACTCATTTATTGATAATACATACTAATGTTTGTACATGTATTATGCGTACAAGGATTTTGTTGATAAAATCGCACTTTTTTTGATAACATAACATATATTTCTTTGTGCATTCCATTAATAAAATAAAAAATTCGTACAAAACAATGTTATAACTGAAATTAAAAGACTTTCACATAGCTTTTTGAACCTTTTTAGAATTTCTAAAAATAGAATAAAACTATTTTGAATTCAAAGCAATTCAAGTAAATATTTAAACTTCAAAAATGTTACCTTCAAATTCTTAAAGAGTGTAATGTTTTGATTAAGGGGCGCTTGTCTGCGGTATCAATCTCCAATTCTAATTCTTTGATAAAAAGAGTGAGACAGAAAAAGCTATTAAAACTAGAATCGTGAGACGATACTGGGCAGTGCGCATCCGGTTTCGTCCATGGGTGAAAAATGGCGTTTTTAAATCAATACTACGAAATTTACAGAACATAAAAATCGGCATATAAATTGTTTATATTCGGGAGTGAAAAGTAGAATAAACAGTTCACGTTCGGTAGTCAAAAGTCATCTGTACATTTTTATACATCATGGGAATTAAAATAGTTAAAAAATATTCATTAATATTTTTTAAAAACATAATTTAAAACGTTAAAAATACAAGTTACAATGTAAGAAAGTCATGTTCAGCATGAGAGTACAATTGTCAGTTGAAGGGAGAGAACTGCATTTAAACATACAGACAACAAACATTTTTCAATTGAAGGGAGAAAAACATTTTAAAATACTACCTAAAACATTGACCAGTGAGAAGCGTTACAAAAAACAATATGGTAAATTGTAACTTTCTGGATGTTGGTATACTGATCATGAATCATATGATGTGTTGAGAGAATGATACGTCGTAATACAACAACGTAGACTCTCACATGTTGTCAGATATAGTAACAAAGGGTGATCCTCTCAATGTGTAAAACTACACCTAATTGTAGAAAACAGGCTAATAATACCTTCTGGTCATTTGAGCTAACAGATGTAGAAATATGAGCCTTGAAAGTGTCAGTCTATACTAAAATTGTTGTTCCAGAAATATAAAGAAATCGAAATTAAAAAATCAGTTGGCACAAGGTTGTTGGCCATCGACTAAGGATTTCATAAACACCAATATTATGCAAATTAGATTATCCCCTGAGGTCCCATTTTGAGTTTTATAAGAATAAGTCACAACAACATGGCACCTGACATAGTACTTCCGGGTCGGATTTGATCATTTATATCTTTTCTGATGATCATTTCTAACATTGTAATGTTCTGAGGTTTGAACATAAAAAACCAATCCAATATTTCTAAGTTTCCAGTTATCCTTTATTGTACAAACTACAGTATAGGTTACATACTCCAGTGGTGAAGGAGGAGGTAAAAGACTACAAAAGAAGAATAAACCAAAATGTATAAGCTTATTGAATAAAACATTTTATGCAAAACCTAGTTATTTACTAATTCCCTATTTATGAAAACAAGGGCAGACAATCTAACATAGCACTGAATGCAGACCATGTGCGAGAGAGTTGACTATAAAAATCATAAAATACAGACACAAATGAAACTGTCACATAATAAAACTATTCCCTATCTGAGAACAATTACATAATATATTATAAAAACTTACTCCGTGGCGAAATCCTAAATAAATTTTCCTTTAAAAACAACTAAAACAGAATTAGTATAAATTTCTGCCTATAAGGGTCCATGTTTTTCCTATCCCAAGATGCATTAGTAGTGGACTACAGGAAATAGCAAGATTAACAAATAACTATTAAAGGGAGATAACTACAATAAAAGTTTGGTTACAGAACAAACATGATGTAAAAAGAAACTTTCAAATAATTCGGGAACTCCAGAAGTTAAATTTCAAGTTTACAAACAAATGACGTCAAAACCGGAAGTGATATCAAAATTTCAGACATATTGTTTTATTCATTATCAAATTGTTTATCTACTTGTCAGTTTTCAGATCGATCAAAATCAAAAATCCAAAAAACACGCACAGTTACAATGAAAATTGGCACAAAATTTGCAAGTTTCAAAAAGCGCAATTTTGATTCAAATATTTGGTGTTATATATCATTTGAAAGAGCAGATTAAGCATAGTAAATATGTCTAAAAATTTGTGACGTATGTTTATTAGGTCACGTGACAGAGCTCTTTAAAGTTAAAAATTACAATTTTCAAATGGCGATAAAACCGGAAGTTAACATCAGAAATCGGAAATGAATATATCATTTGATAGATCTCGTTAAGGGCAATAACTTTTGTACAGGTCAAAAGGTCATCAAAGGTCAAGGTCACTAGATATGAGCCTTGAAAGTTTCGGTCGTTACTGAAATTCTTTGTACGGAAATAGAAAAAAGTCTAAATCGAAATTCAAAAATCTGCTGTCATAAGGTTGGTGGCAATCGACTAAGGATTTCATAGACACCAAAATTGTGCAAATCCGATTATCCCCTGAGGCCCCATTTTGAGTTTTATAAAATTTACTCACAACAACATGGCGCCTGACATATTACTTCCTGGTCAAATTTTATCATAAATATCTTTCATGATGACAGTTTCTAACATAATGCAAAAAGAAATTTTCAAATATCTTAAAAACTCCGGAAGTTGAAATTTGAAGTTTACAAGGGAATGACGTCAAAACCGGAAGTGATATCAAAATTTTGAAAACACGGTTTTGTTCGCAATAACAATGTCTATATTCCCAGAAGTTTTCATAGCGATCGAAATAAAACTGTGGAAGTTGAAAAAAACGTGAAAAAAGAGTTCAAAATTCAGGGTCAAAAGTAACAAATTATAAGTTTTTAAGTGGTTATCGGGTAGAAAAGACACAACGGAAATAAACAGAAAAATATCAATCAAAATCGGTTGAAAATTGTAGGTTAAAATGATAAGAAACCGAAAATACACGTTTTGTCATACCTCATTTCCGGTTGGACAAAACTGCGTCATTTAACCCCTAAGCCACAATGTGCAGCAGTTTATCGTTGGAAATCAGACAATTTATTGACAATTAAGTCTATTTAAATCTATGATAACAATAGGTAGCCTAGAGATGATGACTCAACCTAAACTCAGACCTCGAATCAGACTCGAGATCTACAGCGTGGCAGTAGAATGTTACTACCTATTGGGTGCGTTGTCAAATTCCGTGTTAGTGTTAACACTGGTGTACAGAATTTATATTGGGTCACATGCAAATATTTCCCTATTTGACTGATATTGAAAAAAAGATATACTGGTGTCGCGTGTTCACACCTTATAGTACTATATTAACACAAAAAATTAGTTCAAATGTTGTGTTATGTGTTGGTGTTAAATCTAGATCTATCCAGATACATCTTTTATGCCTGGAAGACAAGGGAAAATTTCATAAAGATGAACATTTTATAGATACAACTATACTATATGAAATTTCCATTACAAACTATTATTAAGATAATAATCAATTTCTAATAATCCATATTAAACTTTTGGCCCGTATGCACCAAATAAGAAGAATAGAATTATTTTAAACCTTAAATAGATTTAGTTAATTGTAATTAAAGATAATTCTACATTTTGTATGCACCAACTGACAATTAACTAAAAATATTTATCTCTATCGTAATTGAAATTCAATTTTCCACTCGAACCACACACAATACAAAATCTATATATGACAAAAGAGTCTAAAGGTAGGTCACTAAGACATATTTCTTTTCGAACATTCTGATGACTCTATGTAGTGTTTTGTAGTCTGAAACTCCCATCTGTTTTTTTTTTTTGTGGCAGTTTTCAGGAAATATAAGATGAACAATCTATTTGATTCTTTCTATTCTCTGCAGGAGCAAATGAACGTCAGACTAAATTTATATTATGGAATCCATGCCATGTTTCATTTTTGCAAAATATAATAATTGCCCGTATGCACCAAATAATATCAAATTAAGAAGAATAGAATTATTTTAAACCTTAAATAGATTTAGTTAATTGTAATTAAAGATAATTCTACATTTTGTATGCACCAACTGACAATTAACTAAATATATTTATCTCTATCGTAATTGAAATTCAATTTTCCATTCGAACCACACACTATACAAAATCTATATATGACAAAAGAGTCTAAAGGTTGGTCACTAAGACATATTTTTTTTCCAACATTTTGATCACTCTATGTAGTGTTTTGTAGTCTGAAACTCTATTGACTCTCATCTGTTTGTTTGTGGCAGTTTTCTTGAAATATAAGATGAACAATCTATTTGATTCTTTCTATTCTCCGCAGGTGCAAATGAACGTCAGACTAAATTTATAATGGAATCCATGTCATGTTTCATTTTTGCAAAATATATAGTGGAATTTGTCACAATTGGTGATTCCACAACGATTGTTTGTTCTATCTAAACTATATACTCATCTGAAAACCAAGTAAAAGGGTTTCAGGCGATCCCTGACATTTGTATTTATAGGAATTACACAGTCATTTTCACCAAGTTCAATAAAATTGTCTAAATAATCGTTAAATTTGAAACATCCAAGAGCCACAAAAGGCATTTTAACTGATTTACAAATAGAATTAAAAGTTAAAACTGGTCTCGACCAATTTAAAGTTTGGCATTAATTTAGCCAATTTTTAAATATATTTAAGATAATTCTATGTGGTGCATACAAAATATACAATTAAATTAAAAGTTAATGTTATTCGGGCAGAATAGAATTAAATTAGGCCTAATTTTGTTTGGTGCATACAATATGTGACAGTGGAATTCGTCACAATTGGTGATTCAACAACGATTGTTTGTTCTATCTAAACTACTCATCTGAAAACCAAGTAAAAGGGGTTCAGGCGATTTATAGGAATTACACAGTTATTTTCACCAAGTTCAATTAAATTTTCTAAATAATCGTTAAATTTGAAACATCCAAGAGCCACAAAAGGCATTTTAACTGATTTACAAATAGAATTAAAAGTTAAAACTGGTCTCGACCAATTTTAAGTTTGACCTTAAATTAGCCAATTTTTAAATACATTTAAGATAATTCTATGGGGTGCATACAAAATATAGAATTAAATTAAAAGTTAATGTTATTCGGGTTATAATAATAATCAGACTTTATCTTTTTTTTGATTTAGTTTGCAATCATCAATAACCAAATTATTCGGATAGAATAGAATTAAATTAGGCCTATTGTTATTTGGTGCATACGGGCCATTATTTATATTAAAAATGCTATGTTTCGTGTAGATACTTTTTGCTATACAATTTAAAGTGTATCTATGTATTTATGTACGAGATTTGACGTCACCCATTGTTGATATAAAAATAGAAGGCTATTTTGGAGAATAGTAAACAACCTATCTGCATACTGTTGATTTTCTTGAAATTTGATTCCTTGAACATGAAAACATGGTATTAGACACCAAACGTGTGTTTGTAAGTGCATTAGAAGTGAAAATGTTGCCTTCAGCAGAATTGTTTTGTTACAGCCAAGATTTGGGAAGCCTAAAATAATCCTCAATTGTGCAATTGGCACCCGCTAACTGGGATTATTCGGGGTATTGAAACTCATGAAGCACCAAAAAAGGCTCATGTACACGGTTATGCAGTCGTAAACTAATTTCTGCAATTGTTTTTACAGTGAGAAGGCACTCTTTTGATATGATCCGTAGTAAATTATCCTCTCACATTGTCAATTTAGGTGTTGCATACAATCTAAATCATGTAAAAGGTGAGATATAGTGAGACTACATTGGAATTTAGAAACAGAGAAATAACCAAAATCAGTCACGAAAATCTTTTTAAAAGCTGTTTAAAATACACCCAATGTAAAGTGTTATAAAAGTTGTCTGAGTTGAATTGTTTGTCATTTCTTATCTAGATTAATTATTGATTATATTATATTATCAAATAGCTAGAAAATATCTCTCTTTTCATTGGTCGAGTGCATCGCTTTCGCGATAAAACATCATATTCAGCTCGCAATATGCACGAGAGGTGAATAAATTTTATATTCACCTCCTTACTTATTTTTTTGTCAGAGGACAACAGTAAACAAAAAAAAAAATGCAAATGGCGTCACTTTAAGATGAGTGATTCGACATTTTATGCTAAATTTGACGATAAAGCGAATACACCAATTGCCATTTAATAAAACAATTCATGACTTTTGGTTTCAGTTGACATGGGTTTTATCAACCTCAGGGATGCAATAGTCACCTCGGCCGTTGGCCGTCTTTCTCTTGTAATTGTATGCTGTTTAAATTTTATGTGTTAATTAAAGTGTATCTGTAAAAGTGTACAATGTCCGCCAGTGGAAAATGTCCACGCAAGTGGAAAATGTCCGCTGGACATTTTGCACTAGTGAAACATGTCCAATTGACATTTTTAACTAGTGATTAATGTCCATAATTAAATAAAGGTCAGTTCTATCTAGCGTATTATGTCCAACCCGGACATAAATACCCCCAGACATTATTTTCGCTTACATATCCAGAACTTATATTTAGTGTTTTTAGGTGTTTCCTGTATATTTCTGTGTGGAGTCAGAAGGCCACCAAAGCTGGCTCGCTCACACATATAAGGCATAGACAGTGATTTGAAGGCTTAAATTCGAGGGAGAGTTGTTAACATTAGTACTAATCTAGCTTACCTAAAAAATCCCAGGTTCTGAGACTATTTAGGTTTGATTGGTCGAACAGATAATGAAAGTATCCCTTTAATAATCACCCGATGCAACCAAAGTTAGCCTCTTTATTAGGAGTTATGTTAGTGAAGTTAGCCGTGTTCATTAGTCTCCATATTATCATAGGATCATAGGTATGATAATACAGCCCTATATATAGACACAGCTTTATGGAACAACAATCACTGGTTAAAGTTTTATGCAACGTTTCGACGTGTTTCCCCCGTCGTCTTCAGGCACATAATGATAAAAGTGATAGGCAAAGGTATATATACATTCAGCTATTATCATAAAGAAAACACAGGACATAAAAAGTGGTTTATTAGTACATACATAACTTAAATTGATACAAAAACAGGCATGATTACTAAAATAACATACATTTACTAATAGAGAAAGATTCACTTAACTAAATTGAGTGAAAGGTGACTAAAGATTAAATAAACAACAACAGTTATTTGTTAAACCAATTTATTAGAGAAAGGGGAAAGTTGGGTAAAACTGGGGGTTAAACTGTTTTATTAATAAGATAAATGAATACATAAATATGAATATAATGATTACAGTTGAATAAGTTTATCATATGCATGGGAAAAGCGCAAGCCTTCATCTCTGTTTAGGTCTGGCTGGTATCTTCTGATGTTGATGGCTTCATGGAGTCTTCTGGTTTTATCGATATGCTTGTTGATTGCCAATACCTTGGTGTTGTCAAAATTAATTTTATGCCCCGTCTTTCTTCCCATGGCAAGGTGTTCAGCCACAATGGATGTTTCGTTACTTGGTTTGTCATGATGCTCTTTGAGTCGTACGTCAAGGGGTCTTTTAGTTTCCCCTATATATGTACTACCACACGAGCATTCAACTTGGTAGACACATCCTTTGGGTTTTTGGTTGTTGGTGGGGTTAGATTTACCGTTGGCCTTGAGCACATCTTTTATTGTTGTGTTACCAGAGAAAACTGTTTCAATACCAACTGACTTCTTTAGGATCTTCTTAATTTGGTACGATGCCTTCCCAATAAAGGGAATAACTATGCGGGTAGGTGGTCTGTTAGGCTTAGGCTGTGGGTTGGTTTGTTTAGCCATTAGTGTTGATCTTATGGCTTCATGAACAAAAGTAGCAGGATAGTTATTGTGCCAGCAGAATACATTCTTGATGTGTTGTAGTTCTTGTTGGAAATATTCTGGGTCACAGATCCTTTTTGCTCTTCTGACCAATGCTGTAATGGCTGCCCGTTTAACATGTTGGGGGGTGTTAGAATGGAAATTAACATACTGATCTGTATGTGTCGGTTTCCTGTACACACATGTCTTTAACTGACCTCCTAACCGTGTTATTCGTACATCTAGAAATGGTATTGAGTTGTTTTCTTCGGCTTCCATTGTAAACTTAATCCCTGTATGCTGGGCATTAAGATGCTGTAGAAGTAAAAGTAAAAGTTAGCCGCTTTATCAGGAGTTAAGTTAGTGAGGTTAGGCGTGTTCATTAGTCTCCATATTATCATAGGATCATAGGTATGATAATACAGCCCTGTTCAAGCGCTAACTTTAACACCAATGCCTTGACATGGATATACATTGACCAATCAACGACCGAATTGGCAACCTGTAAGGATTATTACGTCCAATCAGATTGTTGTATTTTCGGTAAATTTAAAAAAAAACGAACGATTTTTTTTTTACATTCTCCACAATTTTTAGGCTTTTTCAAAAGATTTGCCCTCATATCCCGGCTTGTGGCATATTTTTTTCACTTTATTGTTCATTTTGGCCAAAACTTTACATGAAGGCCAAGGTCACAGGGCATTTCGGTCCACTGGCATTAGGCCTAGAGCCTTTACGCTTTACAATCTGGACGTTTAGGCCTAGGGCCTATATAATTAAAACTCAAAAAGGCTTTGACAACAAGATTAATATGTGTTTTTAGTTTGTCCCTCATTGGAATTAATATGCCTAGTTCTTGGGCTAGGTTACCGGAGAAAAAAATTGATAAACCCCAGAAAATGCGCCTGAATAACGCAGACTAGAAATTGAGCGATCCATGACCATATTATCATCGATCATGGCATTGATTTCTGGCGATTGTAACGATTGTAACCTATTCGATGTGAAGATTCCTGACTAAGGTACGTTATGTTTCATTTGATTAACTTCAACTTATTTGTAAATACACTGTGAATTGAAGATAAAGCATGCACGATTCTGTGTACTTTTAGTTTAGTTTAGTAGTCAGTAGGTCAAATAACAGTAAACTTCCATTGCCATTGGATTGGTCATACATATTCAGTTCTCTGTTTGTTTCTCCATAGATAGGCCTATTGTATTTGTTTTAAAATTTTATTGGCAAGCTTGTTATAATATGGACTACATTGTGATCACCCCTGTCTGTTTGTATTTCTCTCCAATGAAACTTTGTTTGTTTTTAAATATTTAAGGAGAAAATTATTAAATTAATTAAGCTTATTATAGCTTTCACAAAAACTAGAAGAATAAAAATCTTTAACGGCAAAACAATTATGTTTAGCAAAATCCCATTCAAACATGATAAAACGAGAGTATTAGTTGAATAGTAAAAGAGTAACTTACCATCAGGTGTTTCGAAAACAGACAGTTATTAAACACTAGCCTACTTACTGTAGTAGGCATAGGCCATGTCAACATTATGATATAAAATCAGATCAATTTATGCCTGACTTAACAAATCAGTCAAGATGCAGATTTGATATATTATAAACTCCATAAAATTTCTTTAAGTCTATTTGTCAACTAGAAATGCACGAAACATTTATCTTTCATTCACCGCCCTGTAGGCCTAGGTATGACCGATTATTTTACGAGTCGTAATTTTTACTTTCAAACACTGGTACTAACTCTGGAAACAGTGATATGAAAATTTTAAGGGATATTCGCTATATTCAGATAGGGTTAAATTTTGATTATCAAATCACTAAATTGATTTTATATTAGACCTTATCAACAAGACATACAATTACTGGCTAGCCTAATTTTAAGAAAAAATGGAGATCTGTGAAAATAAAAAGGGATTATTTATGGGTAAGCTTATATCAGAAGGGATGTTTTAATATCTATATAGTACAGGTGCTTCTGAAGACTGTTTACATAAGGACCAAATCAACCCTTAAAATGCTGAACATTCCCCTTAGACACCATGGAGGGGGGTACTTAGTTGAAGATCCAATAATAATTTATTTTGTTGTTTAGAAAGAATTTGTGCAATAAATACGCCCACTTTTCTAGTGGCAGCCAATTCATCCAGAAGGTTGAAAATCGGTCAGATGTAAATCAGAGTCTGAAAACCGGATTTAAATCTTCAATACCGGGTACCTGAATATGATTTGGAATGCACCAATTCAATGCCATTCTTCTTTTTTTTTTCCTAGTTTAAAGCATGTGTCTGAGGCACATCGCAACATACTTAGACTCTAAAAACAATCCCCCCCTAATATTCTTGACAAATCCACACCCTTGTTAAATACTATTGATATTCATAAATAAATAATACAAGTAATACTACTCTCTCTGAACACCTTGAGTTCTGAATTATCTGTTATTTCAATGATCTTGCACTAATTAATATAAGAATGAACCAGTGCATTATTTCCTGACTTACAACAATAAAGTAAAAATTGTCTTATGAATGTGACAGATAACAGTTTTATTTGTATTTTTTACAAAACTTGGTATGCTTTATGACTAGAGCAAGATACCTCAATGAAAATATTACTGGGAAATCTTCAAATGGCATGACTTCATCATGAAAGAATTGCAAAAGTTAAATAAAGGTAACATTACTTTGTCTTGTTTTCAATACATGAAATGTACTGCTCATAGTGAATATTATGTCATTACCAAGGTGGCTTTGTAATATGTATAGTTTATGACATCACTGAAGACCTCATGGATAGTGTGAAAAAAAAACAGCTTGTAAACTGCTTTTCCCCTTCTGTTAATGAGTTGAAGGAGGTGATTTCACTGCACTAATGTGTTCATAGGGTTTATTACTTTTCTGTTTGTTAATATATGGCTGTATTGCTGTCAGTATATATGCATTTTCTCAGGATTGATTTGGTTTTTGATTACTGGTACGTAAATAGTCCTCAAAAGTACTAGAACTGAACAATCCTATTGTACAGAATATTGTTTCAACAGTCAGTGATTCTAATTTAGACATATTCATCAGTGTTACAGTGTTTGAGTAAGAGTAAAATTAAGGGGTAAAATATCCCATCATTTTATCTAAAGTAAAATATGAAGCAAAGCATAATTGAAATTGGCATCAATTCTTAGTACAGAAGAATACATGCAAAAACATAACACCCTGACATACACAATTTAAAATGAAGAAATAAAATACAAGATAATAATGGTATGTCCTAAAATGCTCAATAAGATAAGTGAAAAATATAAGAATAATATAGAAGCACAAAGCAGGTGTTGACAAGAATGAAAGTGTTGCTTCAAAAAAAACAAAGATGATTGTACATGTAGTAAAAAAAATAATTAACATTTAATGAATTTTATATTTTAGAGAGAATAGGAAAAGATTTTGATATGGCAGAGAGAGAATATGATATGTTATCAAAACATTTTGTGCTTTCAAAAGATTAAATTAAGGTAAAATTACTATGTACAGTTATTGACGTTGTTGTATCTTTTTTATGTTCGAAAAGTTATTGTTGTTTTATATTAACAGTAATCTACATTTTCTTACTTTTCGATTGCTCTTTTGCTGAAGTCGAAATATTTGAACAATTTTTGCATACTAGCTGTAGCTGTCCAGATGAGTATAATGCTGTCATAAGATAAATCTTATTTCAATTTAAACCAAATTAATTTTTGTTTTATCACAGGCAAAGAGAAATAACAACATGGCAAAGTCTTTTTGGAGAAAATATGTGATTATGATAAGATTTAAAAGTACAGAGGTAAGTTTGGTTGGTTCTGTGATAAAAAAAAAGTTAGGTGGTTCACCTCTATATAAGTATCTCAAAACATTAAAAAGTCAATAGTTTTGACCATAGATTAAATTTAAGTAACAATCATAAAATTCATTAGGCCATGATTATTTGATCACAGTCCAGATGGTATGTGCTGGTCACAAGAACATATTCCATTGTGATTCTTATAAATTTTATGCAAGGTATTTAATTATATTTATACCTACTGCTTGTCATAGGAAGACAAACTCATCAAAACAAAATTTTTTGTCAGGTCAAACTGCTATTTCATTGGCCATTGTATTGTCATGATAATTTTTTTTAATCAAGTAACTGGTATGTGTTTACAAAATTTTATCCTCTAACCATGTTACTGTTAAAAATTTACCTTTTGAGTTCAATCAATTAAATTGTGACCAAATTGCTGTAATTACAATATGTATTACTGTCATAAATTTATGACGAAATTACTGTGATCAATATACTTGGGATCAAATTAGTGATTACTGTATTAGATTACTAATTACTGTTATCATGTTTTAATATACTTGTGACCAAATGACTATGATCAATTTCCTTTTGGGCCAAATTATTGTGATGAATTCCCTTCATGACCTTATTACCATGCATTCCCTAGATTTTCTTTGTAACGAAAATATTGAAATAAACTTACTCTGTGACCAAATTACTGTAAAAAAAATATTTTGTGATTGCTGTGATAAATTCATGTTGTGATCAAATTATTGTGATAAATTCACTTTGTAACCAAGTTATTGTGACAGATTTACTTTGTGACCACATTTTTGTGATAAATTTACTTTGTGACCAAATTTGTTTAGTCAGGCATGAATTGATCTCGTTGCACCTCATGATTTTGACCTTTATAGTAGTGGCGGGTGTTGCGCGCGAAGACCATGCTCACTCTTTTCGAAACACCTGATGGTACTTCTTGTATAGGAAGTCCTCTACTATATAATTATTGCACCTGATTTTGTCTAGTTACTATATCGTAACTTCCACTCCTTTACTCCCGTGGAAGTTACGATTGGTACACTATACGAGTGTACGCGCAAAAAATACAGGCTTCTAAAACCTGATTCCCAGCATATACCATGATAATTTATGTACAAATGAATACTAATACTCTAAATTGTATAGTATGAACTTAAAAAACTAGCTACTGCCCACTTTCTCTTCATAGTAATTGGATTTGAAGTTTTTAAGCGTTATATTTGCTGATGCACGACTCCATTGATGTTTATCGCGAGATCTCGTCTCGTCTAAGTCCCGCCCACTTGTTTCCTTATAAGGATTCTTTACTACGAATTCTACAACTCCCATTGCCTATTAAGGACAGCATCACCATATATGGAACGTGACGTATTTCCTGTATGACATGCGCACTTCATTGAAGGTCGCCATTAATATTTTAAAAATGTAAAAATATCAGTAGTCGTCGGATTTTTGCTAATCACATAATTAGACGGTAAGGTTTTACCCTTTTTTCAATCGGAATTAGTTTATTATATGTATAGCAATTGGTTGAGCTATCTACATTGCGTATGGGGGCTAGTTTAATAGGAAATAAAGGAGCTTACTTTTTTGTCATCAAATGACAACAAATCTTGCGCCAAGGGTTAAAGAGGGACCATACACTACTGTGTCTGTAATCGAAGAAATGGAAGACACAGTAGTGGGACATTTCTAGATTTTGTCATGCTCTGGACGAGATTTTTGATTAACGAAATTGTTTTGCTTGTACGGATTTTTATTATTAAAAATATCCAGTTTTTTAGATTTACTGACTGAATAGTTGATAGGATTACGGACTTTCTTTTGCTGGGTCTATTGACTATAATTATATGCTGGGTTTATTGACTCTATGTTGGGTCTATTGACTATATAATTGGGTCTATTGACTGTATACTTGCCGGGTCTATTGACTATATGCTGGGTTTATTGATTCTATGTTGGGTCTATTGACTATATTGACTATATGGTTGCCAGGTCAATTGACTATATGGTTGCTGGTTTATTGACTATATGTTGGGTCTATTGACTATATATATTGGGTCTATTGACTAATATAGTTTTGGTAGTCCACAACTGGGATCTGAATTTTTTTTTATTTTAGTAGCAATCAATAAATGTGACAGTAAATGACAGCTAATAAAACCAAAGTATGTAAATTAAAAGCCAAATGAACAAAAATGGCTGCTTATTGGTCAAAGTCAACACACTCAGCTACTTGCAAATAGATCTAAATTTGTGATAAATAAACATAACTGGGTCATTCTCCGGTAATCCCTGCTTTTCGTGTCCCGAACAAAACTGTTTCAATAAATCTGTAATTTATGATGAGACACCCACTACAACAATTGTATATTTATCAACGATAATACTTCAATGTAGAAATACAGTAGAGATGATATTCCTTAAGTTTTAACATTTATTTTTTTGAACTTTTTTATCATGAACTATCAAAAAATGAGTGTCCCTGGCCATTCGATGAAAATTTCAAACATCTGAATAATCATTATTTATCTTTTCAAAGCGTCCTTTTTTAGTTGATTGTGTCAAAAATAATAAATTCTACTATTTGCATGATTTATATATACATCTACAGAGTCTAAATTCAGAAAATTCAATTTTTCATTCGTAAAATTTATGTCCCCAGTTTTGTTGTCATCTCCGTAACGCAAGTATTAGATTGCAATATGTCATGAATGGAGCTCCATACAATTTCTACGCTATGACGTAGTTAACGTTGGCCACCACTTCTATGCACGTAAGTAGTTTGTTCTCTTAACAAAACATTCATTTCAGATGAATTCAAAGTTTAATCCTATCACCTCAAGAGTATGTTTATTCCATGTCATATCCGAACGCTAAAAATCTTTATGTCAAAGACAAATTTTCATAATTTTTAAGGCAATTTATGCAATTTTATTATGGCACGATTCTTCTGAGGCGGGAAACTCCATATTTCTATGTTTGACCTTGACTTCATAACCCATTCATTAATAGAATGGTCATCTCCGTCACGATCATTTCCGTCACATTTTCATTGATTTCAATAGTGACGGAGATGATTTTGTAGTGACGGAGATGATTTTTATCATCATTGTCTAATAAAAACATACGTTATTTTATATTTTCTGTTTCGGAATTGTTCTCACATGTGCTAAAAGGGTAAAGCGATTCAGAAATTCCAAAAAGGTCAACCTGGAAGCGCAAGATAATTTTCTATTGCAGGAACAAATTTGAGATTGGTATAACTGGGCATAGTGACTGGTAGACATGTCTAGATCGATAATAAATATTGGAATATCATATTACAAAGACTCGACTCGATTAATAAATATGTTTTAATTATGTGTTTTAATTATTTCTTTACGTTTGTGTCACATCCGTAACGATTTTGTCATTTCCATCACGAAGTCATTTCCGTCACTAAGAGTATTAACTACAAAATAACAGTCTCTTTATTACATATTACATTTCCTTTGCTATAAATGCATTTAGAAGTTTTGGTGCATTATTCATGAACAACTTCAATTTTCTTCTGCTGATATACCGTTCTTCAATGAAATTAACAGCTTATGATTTTCACAGTCAAACGAATTTCGTAATTGGCTTCGAAACTTATTCAAAATTTTGTACCGCAGTATCTCTTTAGACAAACATTTTTTTGTTTATATTGTTCTATATGGAAAGTCTTTAGTACTTGCCAAGATTAATCTTGTTACATTGATACAAAAAGATAAAAATGTATCATATGTAGAGTTAGTTCATTTGTGACGGAAATGACAAAAAATTCCACCAGGCATTTAATTTCGTCTGCAAAAACATAAATATATATAGCTGTTCACTGCTTGAGGTTTTTTCATGTCACACAAAGGTATATCTTCACAATAAAGGTAAAAAACATGACAATTATCAATATAATTTATTTAGAAAATAAGTTCTTCAAAAGCAGGGATTATCGGAGAATGACCCAACTAGGTGTTGATATGAATGGAAACATTGCAGACAGTTCAGCTACAGGGATCCTAAAGGAAATTGTGCGGTAGGTTATGGTTATGAATTGAACAAAATACTGGTATCCACACTAAAATTCATTCATTTCAACACCTAGTATTAATATTATCAGACAGTACTAACTTCACGTATTTGTCTAAGTTATTGGGTCTTAAGATTATATTGTTGAGAAAAATTTGGACTATACTGTTGCTGGGTCTATATTAACTATTTAGCTTTAGGGTCTTAGGACTATACAGTTGATAGGAATATTGACATAATGCACTATACAATTGTTGGTTTACTGCATTATTTTTGTTAAATGATCTTTGATGAAACAATGTCTTCAAATTTAAACATTTTTATTTATCTGATCTACAGTTGATTTAAATCTAACAAGATTTCTGTACTGTACTGTACTTTCCAATGGATTCATGGTTTTCAGAGAATCTACAGGTTTCTCTTTCAATGGAAATTGTCTTCCACCTAATAAGGGTGTTATCTAGACTAAAACTTACTAATCATCTTTCTCCTGAAAAATACAAAGTGAGAACGAGTCAAATATTTTCTTACTCAATCAATACATCTGTATGTAATGGGTCACATAAAATTGTTAATAGTATTTTGGTTACATTGTAAATGTGTCAAAGCAATTTGGCTTGGATGACAACAATTTTACTAAACAGAGTTGACTCATTGTCAATAAATGAATGACTAAGATGATACTTTCCAATGTCCAAATAATTCTGACCAAATGCTCATAAATCAAATAGGTGACAGAAATGGTTTCACACTGTACATGGCTGACCGCAATCTAATTAAAATTATATTACATTGCGTTTCGGTTATTTTTTGATTGTCGCCTCCATGTAATCTAAAGACTTGTATAAGGAGGTCATTTTCAAGTGACGAAAATTTCAGCCAATCAAAAACTACCTTCAAGATCGCGGGGATATGCATTGTGGGAAAATTATGGCGCAATACAAAATATTCAAATATAAACGGTGTTCTGATTGGCAGAGGGGTGGAACGTGCTATAAATAGCTTATTCGTAACCAGAAGATGACCTCCTTATACAAGTCTTTAGATTACATGGAGTTGACAATCAAAAAATAACCGAAACGAAATGTAATCTAATTTTAATTAGACTGGGCTGACCGTAACTGCTTAAGTTATATAGTTGACTTATAAGAAATGTGATCACGGTATATTGGTGACTACTTTGTAGAATGGTCACATGTAGTAAACAAGAATAGTAAACAAAAACATATACAAACAGTGTATTGGTAATAGTAGTATGGACAAAAGTTAATTGTGAGATTGTAAATGGCTGACAGTATTAAGAAGGTAGCAGAAATTTGGTATCACTATACATTTGTAAAAGTAGTATGGTAACAAGTTAAATAGGTGGTAAATGTGGTCACTCATTTGTCACAATTAAAATCAACAGATGACATTCGGTCAAAATTAAATAGATGACATCAACAGTAATATAGTACTAAGTAAAATTGGTGAAAGAAATTGGATCACGCTGTTACACATTGATGACAATAATCATGACTGAATAATCATGACTAAATGACTCTTTATAACTTGCCTTGTGAATGTGAACACAATGTTTTGACAATTTTTTTTTCTAACCATCCACATTTAAATATAACCATGGTTCATGAAGATTATCTGAGCAAATTTTCCACAACCAATGTTTTTAAAAAAATCATCAGAATTCCGGATCATGATTTTTATCTAATAATGCAGAAAAAAGAGAATAGTATGAAATATCAATTTTCCATGTCATTTTGACAATTTTCCAGAATAATCATGATGTGCCATGTCTGGAAAAGCTTTTTTAAAATTCCCTGATTTTCCAGGTTTTCCATGACCTGTGCCAATCCTGCATAACTGAGACAAATTTGCCCATATTATGTCAATTTGTATGACAGATTTTCAGCAGCAGGTGTATGATGGTAAAAGTAAAACTTACCTATGTGTTTTTTAGAAGTAACAAACAATCACACTTAGCCTTCTCATTAATAAACTTATTTTCTCCAAAAACTGTTTATTGTTCATTCTTTTTGCCTAATAAAAACAATCAAAATATACAAATTATATAATTATTATATAAACATTTATACATAGACAAACATTTTTAAGACATTTTTAGAGTTTTATTGTCTTTCACAGATATCAATAAGTCATTTCAATAAAACCAAATGGATGAATTTTTGCATTGTCATTTTGTCAAAATATTCTCTCACCACACCAAGAAAATATAAACCATGACAGTTGATTTTATGGTGAAAAAAAGTGAAAAATATTTGTACATATACATATTACCAACTGGAGAGTACAGTACTGGTACTGTAAATATCAACGTTAAATATATGCCGAAAACATAAAATTATTAGATAGTATACCATTAATAAATCTTTGACTCTAAAACTAACAAGTTATGACAATCTTCAACAACTTTGTCTAAGATCCAAATTTTTTCCCAGTCTCTGAAATAAAAAAAGTAAGCAGTAAAAGAATTATATTACAAGATACTTAATATAACTAATAGACATCATGACAAAGCCATCTTTTCTATAATATATCAACTGGTCACCTTCTAACAGTAAAACCTTGTATATTGTTCCGGAGATAAATATCAATGATGTCAGGGGGCTTACATGGAAAAAGCATCTTGCTGAACAGACAGTAGGACAATAAACCTTGGCCCTGTTTTCTACAGATGGTACCAGGTACATGTTAAAGACAGTTAGAAATCAGAATAAAGAGTTGGCTGATGCTGCTGTCCAAATTTCCTTCATTGCACATAGCATGGCCTTGGCCATGATTTCAGTACCAGCTAATTCACTTATTTCTTTATTATTAACAAAAGCACAAAATCTCAATATTACATGAGTAATGGTAAACCCTCGGTTTGTTTGGATATAATTCACAATTTAATAATAAAATCAAAACAAGCGATTGCATTTTGTAATTTTTGTACAGTGATTTATATTTCTAAAGATGTTTATATTCACCCTGAAAAAGTTGTTTGTTTGCCTTTGATACATAAACAAACCCTGTTACAGCAAATAATAAAGTGCATAGACTTTGTGCAACATGAAATGAATAGAGTTTTACATTTTGCTTTACTGCACCTCAATAGGCTACATCTTGCAATGTGCAATGAGGGAAATTTTGCCCGGACAGCGGCATTAGCCTACTCTTATTTTTTATTTCTAACGTCGAGGGAACTTTGGTTGTGCACAGTCTATAGTACACAGGGCCTTGTTTTATTGTCCCACCCAAACGACTACATGCTCTTTCCATGTAAGCCCCTTCGACCTGCATCAACGATAAGGGAAACCGTTTTGAAAAATCCGAAGGTATTTTCTCGACCCATTTCTAGATTGAACCCCAGACCTTTAGGTTAGCGAGCAAGCGTATAGCTCACTGAGCCACCAAAGCTCCTGTATAACGTCTAAAAAATGATAATGAATTAATTTACGTCATGATGTTTGTAATGCGGTAAACAAGACCAGCTTTTCCATGTCAGCAACTACGACCTGTTTCACTGACTGGTAGTGACATTTATACTTTTGACATATCATCCACATATATGTGACTGATATAATTTGCTTTGTACCCATTAGTTACGATGCTTGTACTAGTGAAGATGATTTACGAAAGAAAGGAAGGAATGAGTTTTTCATTTGACTTCACCATAAATTGTAGTAATAGATCCCTAGTGCGGAGTAGGCAAGCAACTATGTATGTGACTTCAATGTATAGATGCTTATCTGGAGACACAAATGGTATCATCCCCCCCCCCCCCAAGTTTTCTGACAGGGTGGGGAGAAGTGTACCTCCCCCCCCCCCCCCTCCACCCTCTGTGATCTGCGCCCATATAGCATATACTAGGGGTCAACAAAAAAATAGTAAAAACTATAATTATAAATATACTTAGGCCTAATATAACATGGATTGATGGGTGCATATAGTAACAGAGAACTGAACATGTTGGGTCATTGGAATTGGAAGTAACCTTTGACCCCATGCCTTTGGCTAAAAATACACTGACTCTTGTGTGCTCTATTTAGATATAGATTGTTTACCAATCACTGTGAAATAATAAATCAACTGAGGTTGATCAAATAAAACATAACATACCTGAGAAAACAGTCTGAAAATACAGCCTCCTGTCACTGGCCCTGGAATTCTGCGCCAAATAAATGGTTCGTTCTACCATGTCCATGCTATAGTTCTACTTCCTTCGTTCTACTCAGTCTAGTAGTCTCCGTTATCCGGGTGCAATTTCTGGCGTTTATCAATATTTTTTTTCTCCGATAATGGCGATAACCTAACCCAAGAACTAGGCATATTAATTCCAATGAGGGACAAACTAAAAACACATATTGATCTTGTTGTCAAAGCCTTTTGAGTTTTAATTATATAGGCCCTAGGCCTAAACGTCCAGATTGTAAAGCCTAAAGGCTCTAGGCCTAATGCCAGTGGACCGAAATGCCCTGTGACCTTGGCTTTAGGCATGTAAAGTTTTGACCAAAATGAACAAAAAAGTGAAAAAAATATGCCACAAGCCGGGATATGAGGGCAAATCTCTCAAAAAAGCCTAAAAATTGTGGAGAATGTAAAAAAAAAATCGTTTTTGTTTTTAAATTTATCGAAAATACAACAATCTGATTGGACGTAATAATCCTTACAGGTTGCCAATTCGGTCGTTGATTGGTCAATGTATATCCATATCAAGGCATTGGTGTTAAAGTTAGCGCTTGAACAGGGCTGTATTATCATACCTATGATCCTATGATAATATGGAGACTAATGAACACGCCTAACCTCACTAACTTAACTCCTGATAAAGCGGCTAACTTTAGTTGCATCGGGTGTAATAATTTCCTAACAATTTGACTCGAATTTAATCTTGAGAAAAATATCTGATGACATGCTCCCATCTGTAACTGTTTATAATCCATCCGCCAAATGCCACAAAATTTCACTAGCACCGATGCCACCCAGGTAGAATTACATCTCAAAAAAATAATTATTATTTTTTTTTGAAAAGATTTTACGTTATTGAATACAAACTTCCAAGAATCAATACTTACTATATACGGTTCATTAGTGACATTTTGGGAAAAAATACATCAAATTTGCTTGAATCTAAAACGTGGAAATAGACAACTGCTGAGTCCAGGAGTTGTAACGAGAGATTCCAACATAGTAATATAGTCTCCAATAGCAAGAAAAACAATCTTTATATTCCTTAGAAGTAATACTACCTTTTAGAATGATCAAAAAAGCAAAGAGTTTATATTCATTAGGTAACTTGTCTGATAATCCAGAAACTACCTTATATACAATTATAATTACACTTCCGTAACTATAAGATATACAAAATATCAAGGGTGTTTCAATAATAGCCTAACCTGTAATTTCATGGAAAATTACTTGGCTATATGGTTTATTTGATTCTGTTTGTATATTGAAGATATCTTTGATGGGTTGTTTGTTCATTTTAGCAGACTATTAATTTCAGTAGAGTGCCAATACAAGAAGTTACATACCTTTAAGGCCCAACGTTAGACAGAGCCCAATATAGATGGCTCTGTCATGTAAAGTTAGACAGAGCAGTGCCCGCTAGTGACAGAGATATATAACCTACCTCACATTGAATTTCTCTCTTTAGGCTCAAGACTACAACCAATTTATCCAGTCGTTTAAATTGGTATGATAAAGTTAATCAATAAAACACAGAACAAACTACTTTAAATCAATAAGCTATATTTATGGATAATTTTATTACACACTACGTTTAAAAACTCATACAGGTATAGTTATCAAGTTAAATGATTAAACAACGAAAAAAAAAACCCATAATACAATATAGAAGAAACAGTTATAATATGATACTTGACAAAATAGAAAAGTAACAACAAACAAGCACTTATTAAGTATATAACAACAATCACAGGATATTTAAAAACAAAATGTGAGCGATTATGATGATTATTAGGAGGAGTAATTTAAAGAGAATTACAAATTCATTAATTTTGATTTGAATTAACTACATGTAAGCCCAAATATTTGGAAGAAAATGTCCACTGTCACTAGAGGATTATTAATTTCTGTATACTATTTCTAATGCTTCTCTGGGGTTTTTCATCTTTGGAGGTTGTTGGCTAGTATTTCAGTTTCAAGAACTGTTGATTTCAAACAATTATATCATAGTTGGCTCGATCAAGATGTGTGCAACTTGCAAGCCGTCTCTTGTATACCTATTATGTGAAATAACCTCCGCTGTAATATTGTACACAGTTCTCATTCCAAATTTCAAGCCCTCAAATCCATATAGTGTACCCATAAGTGTTTGATAGTCTAAAAATACGACTTATAGTGAAACTATGCCTATTAGAGAAAACAGATGTAGGGCCTACAGAAACCAAATATTTAGAAGAGATAATGCGATTTTCGTTCATTTTCTCGTACGTCCAAAGTCTATTTACACAATTTATCCTAAAACAGACATGAGAGATAAAAAAAATTCAAATTTGCTTTCAATGAATTTTTTTCTCATATCATGTGTCTTTGATGCATTCTAGATAAAAAAAACATTTGTTTTATGTCAGATAAAAATGATATCCCATTGAATATAAATATGGTATTTGAAATGGTCGTTATTCAATAGGCGTGGCCATTTTTAAAACATACGCTTCCACTCGTGGGTGACATTCAAAATGGCGTCGGACGTTTTCGCCACTGTCAACTTCGAAGAAATAATTAAAAGCGAACGTAACAAAAACACCGAAAAAAGCCTTCCGAGACTTTTTGCGTCGAAATGAGCAAATTGTCAAGATTGTTAGCTATTAACTGTCAGTGATGTTTAATAACATATCATGTACAGTATCAATAGAAACCGTTTTATATTTTAACGACAAACAGGGAAAATGATCGAATAAATAGGTTATCCATGGCAAACTCGTGAATATGGTTTTAATGCCACTCGTTTTTATGCCATGAGTGATGAGTGAAAATATCTCAAGCACTCATGGTATAAAAACCATATCCACTCGTAGCCATAGAATAACCTCTATAATATTCAAGACCCAAAATCGTATCTCGAAGATGCTAAACATAGTGTCATGAAGTGGATATAAAAGTTAAGTCAGGTTTATTAAAAATATGAACAATATGATAAGAAGTGTCTTTATCTATTTACCTTTTTTAAGGATATTATTCCAACGGATAGTGTTAAATTCCCTCGTTTAAGTTGTTCACCGCGACATGTACTGGCAGTCACTGTACCAGCTGTATTATAACCACTTATATATCACAAATAAACTAGATAGGCGTTACATAAATACAATTTAAACGTTTTATTGGTTAACTGCTTGTCATTCAAATAATAAAGCATAGGATACTTGTTAACTACACAATAAAAATATCAATTTTAATGATTTAAGTTAAGTTAAGTTAATTTAATTTAATTTAAGTGGGCTAACAGAGCAACAGCACTGAACCTTAATAATTTTATTATCATCCTCATCACCAGCCTATGATAGCTATTTGGCTGGGGGAAAGTCAGAAAAACTAAGTCTCAAAAATATATATAATAATATATTGAATCCTCAAACCTCGATAGATTTTGAAAGATCGATATTTTTGTAGTTCATTCATACCACCATTATCACTTACGTCCCCTCAAGTCTACTGATCCATCACAGTTTTTCTTTTTTAACGAAAATGGATCTTTTGTCTGTCATTAAAGATTGCGAGACATTTAATTTTGAACACGATCGTGTCCGTCGCGCAAATCAAGTAGGGCATGTTGGATGTCATTAAAGGGGACCAGTCTTCATTTTTATTGGTTGATTTCGGTCTTGAATATATTAAAGTATCCTTCAGAAGCACTAGAAATGTACGAAAATTGCTACAAATATACCTTAAATTAGACATTTCTCCTTCTATTTCTATAGGTGACTTTTCTATATATTGCATAGTATCGCTAATGTGTAGTAGGGCATTATAACTTTCAAATGCTAATAATTATGGATGCACGTGGATTTGAAGGCTCAAATTTCAATGGTGAGTTGTGATAACCAGTACTACATTGCTAAGCTAAAAAAATCCCCGTTTCTGAGACTTATCCAAATTGACCCGCGAAAATGAAGCCTGTGCCTCTTTAACATCGGATAATGAAGTTTCGTTCAATGATTCAAACGGACGAATGTACATTATTTACGTTGACAGTTTTACAAAGATCTACCCCACAGAAATTGAAATGCGTATAACATAGTGATATAATTCATTCAAGGCTAAAGAATGCTTCTTCCTGTGTATTTATATTTTGCCCTGGTATAAAAATTACAAATATTGTAATGTGCCGCTTCAAATGTGTTGACGACCTTTCTCACCTTTAAATATACTATCTGTTACGCCTGAGCACAGATAAAGAAATTGCTCCACAAAATTTAAAACTGCTATGCAATATTGGCCAATTGAGCAAAAAACTGTTATGCAAATACAAAAAAGTATTTTGTTTGATTTCTTTTGTAAGCTACACATTAGCTTTTAAATATCTATGGTTACTCTTTAGTAAAAGTGGTTGTAGAACTAATAGCCTATGTGAATGAAAGAAAAAAAGGATAAAAGTTCATTTCATAGCAGTAGGAGACAGGGGGGCAGGGGAAGCAGCTACCCCCCCCCCCTCCAAATATTATGTTTTCGGGCAAAAATTCAAGAAATCGGGCAAAAGAATATCATTAAAATTCGGGCAAATAGTCAGTCTGCCCCCCTGTTCAGTCGTTGGCCCCTACGGCTATGGTTCAGTTACACAATTATATACAGAAAAAGCATAAATATTTGATTTATATCAAGTGTTAAAAATTAAAGAACCTAAAGGCCTAAAAGATTTTGCTGAAATAATTACATATATAATTAGCTGAAATGTTGTAATTTCGCTGCTATAAAGCGTTTATTATTTGAAGATGTTTTGATGATTATATTCATCATCTCTTGCATTTTACCTGTGATCTCATATTTAGTGATTCTTTCTCAGAATCATCACATACAATGTGTCATTTGTTCTTTTTTTGTAACTTATTTTGTATGGTTTACATTTTCAATTTTCTTATTTATTTATTTATTTTGTTATTTTATTTTCCCATTTATAATAACATCTAAAAATGAACATAACAATATAAGTCTCGAGCTTGGCTATTATATAAGTTGAACTTTGCGTGTCGTTGAAGTTGAACATGGAATGAACATGGATTTTAAGATTCAGTATACCCCAAAAAAGGTTTAAAAATGTATGTTCCCAACGTTTACTGTTGTACGGTATCACACGGAAGCTGAATATTCTTGCAGTTTGTTTATAGTTTATCATATCATCTTTCATGTCACATTTACAGGTCAAAGTTTTTTGTCTGCAATTAAAGACTGCGTGCACAGCCTCGTCAGCAAAAAACTTTGATGGATCTGCAGATGTGACATGAAATATGTGGGGGGATAATGATAGAATGAACTAAAACAAATACCCATTTAATACCCATAAAAGAATTTATTGTGATTGTAACAAATACAACTTGCTGTAGAAAAATTGTCAAAAGTAGGTGGCGAATGTACAGATCCAGATATTTGACATAATCTCTTACTAAATGAAATGTTTCTTTTTGAATTACATGTGTTGTACTTTACACATAGAATAGCAGCTACTTTGATAGTGTGGTAATTTCTATAAATATTAAGTGGATATTCACATACACATGACTTATTCGATCCGATATTATCAGACAAAAATCTTTTAAAATATATCTATATATTATTATACTATTGAACCGTCTTGTCATATATATTTTGTATTTTTTATATTTATGATAGTTCGGACAAATAAAAATAGTACTTAAATATTGCGTTTATGGCGGTCCTCTTGGATTTTCAGATAGATATTTGGTGAGTCCAACTCTTATATTGGACAGATGACCTTTATCAAGTAATATTTTTTTGATTTTTTTCACAAAGTACACAACTTTTCCACCTGAGTGAAAATACAAGTTTTTAATTCAAATTGATGTTTTATAATTATATTCCATATTTTTAATTCAAAATATGAAAAAAATGATGTCGTATATTATAAAGAAACCAAGTACTGACGATCCGAACCGCAAAACAAAACTCGAAATCCAAAAGGCCATTAAATGATCCATCGTACTTTAAACTATCTCAAATACGTTTCAATAAATCACAATTGTTTCTGTTTATTAGGCTATAATATACTTCTTAAATCCATGTTAAAAATACGATTTTTGCAGGGTCAGCGGGCTCACTTTTTGGCACTTATTTTTTTTTATTTATTAATTAAAATATTTTTGTCATATTTATAATTATTTTTTTTTATATAAATTCCGAAATCTGAAAATCGAGTGGCCTAAATCCGGTGAATTTTTGTAATGGGGGTGAGGGTGAGAGGTGGATTTTGAAAATTTTCAATCAAGCCTGTCGATTTTTTAGGAAAAAAATGCACTGAAAACAAAAGATCGTCGCTTGGCAAATTGAGTAAAACTTCCGATTGACTATCTTCTTTCCTATCTGTAGGCCTATACCTGTATACTATTTCTTAAGAGAACAATTTCTGAAGAAAATGGGCCAAAGACATTTCGAAAGCCTCCATGGTTATCTATATATAGACATTTTTGGTATAATGCATTTTTTTGGTATAGAGATTATCTGAAGAAAAGATGTGACTTTGTACAATGTAAAAAAGTTAGAAACAAAGTTAAACCCACTATAGGTTGAGGTAAAGGGAAATAATTAGAAACCTTAGTATCAGATAAAAAGATAGGTAACAAATTTAGAAAGTAATAAGTATTACAGTCGGTATAATATACTTCACAGTCTACGTCATCTATCTTATAGATCCGGACGCTTTTAACGATAATTTTATCAATGTACCTCAAAATTTATGCTTCAAAGAACAAGCAATACATGTTTTATAAATGATTTTGCCAACATTTCACCAAATACTCCAATGTAGTGGGCCAAATACCTTGTGTTTAAATACCTGATTGAGACACATCTCTTTGCATCTCATGATTTTGACATTTTTAGTAGTGGCGGGTGTCGCAAACGTAGCTACATTTACTATTAGTATATCGACGTTTTACCAACTCTTTGCAAGTTAACCTGTGATTTATTTTTTCCTATAATTATTGCACCCGTTTTTGTCATGCTCTGGAGAAGATTTTTTATTAATGGGATTGATTTGCTTGTACGGATTTTTATTATTAGGTCTACAATCAGAAACCAATAATGTTGTCCAACGGAATGATTATCAATCAATTAAAAACTAGAATTATGTTAATTGGCTCACATCATCAATTAAAACTTTCAGGACATGATCTCTCGATACAAAAATTGAATACTCAAATTGAAATTTCACAGAGATTAAACTACTGAGCATTATACAGATCAAAACTTCAATTGGAATTTAACATGTTAATCATTTATGCAAAATTTTAAATCAGAAATTATTCCAAAACCTCGCCTTCTTCCCAACTTTTACTGTTCCACAATTTGGATAATTGTAATAAATATTCTACGGAAGCACTCAATAAACTTCAGAAATTAGCTTTCGAGCTCAACAATAATGACACACTTTTAAACCCTAGGCTACTCCTATGTTATCTTCCCATGAAATTTTATACACAATGCATCAGAGAGAGTAATTTCTTCAATAAATACACTTTTCTCTTGAAAAAAGCCACTTGCATTTATCCAGATTATCTCAAAAAAAAAAAAAAACTGAAATATTCCTTATGCATAATATTTAGTTCCTTTGAACTTTGTATTATAATTTAAATTATTTCAAAGTGCAAAATTGTAAAAACACCATGCTTAATTTTCACCCTAGTGAAGATTTTTATTATTATTATATTATTATTTTATAATAAATGTAGCTGCTTCCTTTAGTAAAATACTTTAGTAAAATACTTAATCAGTGTTGACCCTGACTGAACATAACATTTTCATTTATCACCATTTTTAAATAGGCCTAATTATTGATTAGTTGATGGTACAAACAAATATTATTCAGTTGGTTTGTGTGCGAATAGTGAATAGTTACAGTATCATATTACATACATTTTTCTGAACTTAATATTTATTTGACCTTTGTAGTTCCATCTTTTAAGACAATTCTCTTATTTACTACTTTCATTCAAAATTACTCAATAGATTTTTAAAATGCATGCAAATCAAAGGTCTGCTTTTTTTCTTTTTACATAAATACATTATTTTTTTTTGAAAACGCAATTTACATCTTTTAACTACATGAACAACCTAATTTTTGTTTTAAAGCGTTTATAAAAAAAAAATGGTTCAAACTTCAAACAGTTGTGCATCCAATTTTGATATTTTTTAGTTGAAGTTCTCAGAAAAAAATAGCTTTAATCCATAAATAATAGTTGTTCAACACCAATCAAAAACAACAATTTTTAAAACGTTTACGTAAAATTAAAAAAAAGTTTTGGTGTTTTAGCACACATTTCTCATTTTGGTCTATAGTTTTCTTTAATTCGAGAAAATAAATCCTCATTTGACTTAAAAGGGGCATGTTCAACATTCACTCGACAAATTGTGCTTTGTACAAATTGTTTCAGAAACAGGAATCTTTTAGCAACTTTAAGTGATATCATGCCATATATAGAAAAGACATATGTATAAAATATGAGTTTGAGATATCAATATGAAGGAATTGCCCATGCAGTTCTAATACTTATGAATACTAATTACATATTCAAGACACAAATAAACTATGACTATACTCCTTTAAATATAGGTTACTTGTAAAATTTCAAATTAAAATCCAGTGAAGCTCTGAAGTAGGGTTCTGTGCTAAATATAGAGCATGAAATCTGATGCTAGAGTACCAACAACAGGTCAAGTTTTGGTACTTTGTTAGTAATGAGTTTTCTATTGGTGACAAGGTGCTATATATCGGGTGTTACAATAAAAACGTCCCCAAGTTTGATGGGAAGTATCTCAGATGCTAATGATCCGATCAGTCATTGAATAAAAATTGTACAAAAACTGCCTCAAACAAAATAGCATGTAAAAAAATTCAATATCAGAGCAAACTACACATTTCAACCTATGTATTGTTCCTTCACCACATCGACCACCAATATCATTCATTTTCCATCCAGGGTCTGACAAGGACATGTTGAAGTAAATCTGTGGGACGTTTTTATTGCGACACCCGATATATTTGTATCATATCTGTCAAAGAGTAATGAAGCATCACATTCCAGATTTGTTGGTAATGGCCGCCAAGTGGTTGTAAAACTTAGGACTGTATATAGGCTACCGTTACAAACACAAGACAAATATAATGAAATAATACAAGTTTATAATATATGAACGTCAAATCTTATGCTGTATTATATATGCATAAAATTATCATTAAGATAAAAACATTGTAATACACAGATTATTTTAAACATTTGAATTTTAAACTATTTGACAAATATAAATTAAATCTAGAGACCTACCAGTAAATATTAATAGCTGTGTTCTTCACGCCTGTCGATATCTATATGAAGTAATACCGGTGTAGAAGGTTGACTAATCTTGGTTAACTATTAATATCAATAGTGACATTTCTTTATATAATTTATTCATTGAATCTATTGATTAAACACTTACACTAAGCATAGATTTCACATTTTATTGTCAATTAATGAATATGTTTTTCACAAACCATCTTACTTTTGAAAAACACTTTTTGGAACACCGCGTCGACGAGGAGGCACGAGGGGTACTTCCATGCAAAATGTTGAAAATTAAAACTTTTGTAGGTGCGATTTAGATATATTTCAGGTAGTTACAGAATTTACAAAAATTCGATACTGAAACGCATTCGTAATGGCAGCAAATTCGTCCGGGAGGTTGACAAGAGTTATCATTAAATGAAAGATTCTGAGAGTGACATTTTCATATTACACGAATTTTGTTGACAGTACGTTTCTGGATTAACTTAAAAGGCTTCATCCTTGGGTAATTACAAATAAATGTACTCACACCAAGTTTCGTCAAAAATCCATCAAGAAACTAGCTCTCTATCGGGTTCACAAACAATTCAAGAACAAGGGCAATAATTCATAGTAAATATTTTTCGATTCGTCTGATTTTCAATAGGGTTCATCGTTCGGGGACGTACTTCACAGCCTCTGTTTACTAAAATTCTCTCATGATCACTGTTCGCTGATTGTGATCATACGAAACATATGAAAATGTGGACGTATATTGCCGTCACCTCTGTCCGTCCGTCCATCAACAATTTCTTGTGTACGCGATAGAGACCAGAGTTTTTATCCGACTTGAATGAAACATGGTATGTGTATTCATCTTGATAATATCTCGGATGAGTTCGAAAATAGCGCTTCCAGTCGTCGGTTTATGAGTTATTGCCCTTGATTTAGTGAAAAAAGTTAAATTAACTTGTGTATGTGCATGGTAGAGGCTAGAGTTTTCATTCGATTTGAATGTAACTTGGTTTGTGTATTCATCTTAATAATAACTCTGATAAATTCGAGAATCCAGTCGTCGGTTTATGAGCTATCACCTTTGACTTAAGAAAAATTTAAAATTAACTTGTGTATACAATAGATGCTAGAGTTTTCATTTGAATTGATTTATCTAAATATCAGCTCAGATAAGTGCGATGATGGTGCAATCAACTTGGAATATTCAAATTTGCTGAAGTGGGCGTATGTTACCTTTCCTGGCAAGCTAACTTATTCACTTAGTATGGATCAAATAAAATACATTCTCTTTATATGTGTTTGTAAAAATTGGTTTGAATGGTGTGGAATCCATCTTGAAACCTTTGGTTTGTTAACACAAAGTCGTTTTGTCTCACTTCTGGTCTCCGAAAAAAAAAATATATACACGTGAACTATTTAAAACATGGCTGGTCAATAGGTCAGAGTAATATCTCCGATAGGTAGAATTTCTCTGTTGTTCAGAATGGGTTGTGATGTGTCTCCAAATGTACACTTTATGCACTGCACACGATTCTTACATCATCTGAAAAAATAAGATGAGAAGTAAAATACTCAATATTTGAGTAAATCTTTATGGTGATCTACTGACCTACCATATAAAGCTATAGTTACATTCACAAGTTACTGTTCTGATAAAAGGGCAGAAAAAAACAAAAAATAGCGATGCCCCATCGTAATACGCCCACTTTTATAATGGCAGCGAAGTCGTCCGGGAGGTCGACAAGAACTATCAGTAAATGAAACATCTGTCGAAAACCGTGCCATCAAGAATGTTTACAAAATTGAACGATTTTTGAGTGTTTACAACTACTAGTTAACAAGGGTAATAACCCATGAAATATTTTTCAATTCTTCTAATTTTCAATAGGGTTCATCCTTGGGTGATTATAAACACTCAAACCAAGTTTCATCAAAATCTATCAAGAAACCAGCTCTCTATCGTGTTCACAAAGTATTTTCAAAAACAAGCGAAATAACCCATCAAATATTTTTCGATTTGTCTGATTTTCAATAGGCTTCTTCCTTGGATGATTATAAACACTCACAATAATTTTTATCAAATTCCATTAAGAAACCAGCTCTCTATTGTGTTCACAACTTTGAGAGTGTTATGGGCTATAAAACTAACACGTTTTAAGGGACAAGGACAATAACTCATAAAATATTTATCGTTGTTTCCGATTTTCAATAGGGTTAATCCCAAGGTCATGACAAACACTCACACCAAGTTTCATCAAAATCCATCAAGAAACCAGCTCTCTATCGTGTTCACAAAGTATTTTCAAAAACAAGGGCAATAACCCATCACATATTTTTCGATTTTTCTGATTTTCAATAGGCTTCTTCCTTGGATGATTATAAACACTCACAGCAAGTTTTATCAAAATCCATTAAGAAACCAGTTCTCTACTGTGTTCACAACTTTGAGAGTGTTAAGGGCTATAAAATTAACACATTTTAAAGAACAAGGGCAATAACTCATAAAATATTTATCGATGTTTCTGATTTTCAATAGGGTTAATTCCAAGGTCATGACAAACACTCACACCAAGTTTCATCAAAATCCATCAAGAAACCAGCTCTCTATCGTGTTCACAAAGTATTTTCAAAAACAAGGGCAATAACCCATCAAATATTTTTCGATTTTTCTGATTTTCAATAGGCTTCTTCCTTGGATGATTATAAACACTCACAGCAAGTTTTATCAAAATCCATTAAGAAACCAGCTCTCTATTGTGTTCACAACTTTGGGAGTGTTACGGGCTATAAAATTAACACGTTTTAAGGAACAAGGGCAATAACTCATAAAATATTTATCGATGTTTCTGATTTTCAATAGGGTTAATCCCAAGGTCATGACAAACACTCACACCAAGTTTCATCAAAATCCATCAAGAAACCAGCTCTCTATCGTGTTCACAAAGTATTTTCAAAAACAAGGGCAATAACCCATCAAATATTTTCCGATTTTTCTGATTTTCAATAGGCTTCTTCCTTGGATGATTATAAACACTCACAGCAAGTTTTATCAAAATCCATTAAGAAACCAGTTCTCTACTGTGTTCACAACTTTGAGAGTGTTAAAGGCTATAAAATTAACACATTTTAAAGAACAAGGGCAATAACTCATAAAATATTTATCGATGTTTCTGATTTTCAATAGGGTTAATTCCAAGGTCATGACAAACACTCACACCAAGTTTCATCAAAATCCATCAAGAAACCAGCTCTCTATCGTGTTCACAAAGTATTTTCAAAAACAAGGGCAATAACCCATCAAATATTTTTCGATTTTTCTGATTTTCAATAGGCTTCTTCCTTGGATGATTATAAACACTCACAGCAAGTTTTATCAAAATCCATTAAGAAACCAGCTCTCTATTGTGTTCACAACTTTGGGAGTGTTACGGGCTATAAAATTAACACGTTTTAAGGAACAAGGGCAATAACTCATAAAATATTTATCGATGTTTCTGATTTTCAATAGGGTTAATCCCAAGGTCATGACAAACACTCACACCAAGTTTCATCAAAATCCATCAAGAAACCAGCTCTCTATCGTGTTCACAAAGTATTTTCAAAAACAAGGGCAATAACCCATCAAATATTTTCCGATTTTTCTGATTTTCTATAGGCTTCTTCCTTGGATGATTATAAACACTCACAGCAAGTTTTATCAAAATCCATTAAGAAACCAGTTTTCTACTGTGTTCACAACTTTGAGAGTGTTAAGGGCTATAAAATTAACACATTTTAAAGAACAAGGGCAATAACTCATAAAATATTTATCGATGTTTCTGATTTTCAATAGGGTTAATTCCAAGGTCATGACAAACACTCACACCAAGTTTCATCAAAATCCATCAAGAAACCAGCTCTCTATCGTGTTCACAAAGTATTTTCAAAAACAAGGGCAATAACCCATCAAATATTTTTCGATTTTTCTGATTTTCAATAGGCTTCTTCCTTGGATGATTATAAACACTCACAGCAAGTTTTATCAAAATCCATTAAGAAACCAGCTCTCTATTGTGTTCACAACTTTGGGAGTGTTACGGGCTATAAAATTAACACGTTTTAAGGAACAAGGGCAATAACTCATAAAATATTTATCGATGTTTCTGATTTTCAATAGGGTTAATCCCAAGGTCATGACAAACACTCACACCAAGTTTCATCAAAATCCATCAAGAAACCAGCTCTCTATCGTGTTCACAAAGTATTTTCAAAAACAAGGGCAATAACCCATCAAATATTTTCCGATTTTTCTGATTTTCAATAGGCTTCTTCCTTGGATGATTATAAACACTCACAGCAAGTTTTATTAAAATCCATCAAGAAACCAGCTCTCTATCATGTTCACAACAATTGTGGACAGACAGACAGACAGACAGACAGACAGACATGGGCGACTACAATATACGCCCACATTTATGTGTGGGCGTATAAAAACTTCCATCACAAACACACCATTCATACATATGAACAAATCTGAGGGAATAATAAATTCATGATCAATCGCAAGTAAGCCAGAAAAATAGAAGCTTTCAAATATTCATCCTTAACATAACTCAATTATGACTGTAATTGTGTAGAATTGATTTAACTGCACTACATAATATGTATACCATTAGCACCCAACTAATTCAGTCATGTAGTCTTTCTCTTACTATAATGAAAAAAAAAATCATAAATGATAAATGAAATGATACTTCAGTAATTTTAATTTTATGCTTATCTTATCAGAAAGATATCCTAAATCCTCAATGTTACGTATCCAAATTCAAAAATTCTAAAGCCCCCTTCCAAGTTTTCATATTTTACTATCTATTTAAGCAACAGGCCTGTAGGAACAGGAAGAGGGGGGGTATGGTACTGGTTACTGGTATGTCCCTAGGGCCAATAAATCAAAATTGCTTTATATAGGCAGGAGCAGCCTTGCATTCAACACCACCACTCTTGAGAATGAGTTTTTGCACAATTTGACCAGCCCCCCCCCCCCACCAATATGAAATTGCTTCCTACGGGCCTGAGCAATGGCTACCTACCTTGCCCACTTGCCCAAAAGCCTAATTTGCCTGTCATTAAATGTAACTTCACAGAAAATTTCCATAGGATACTGCACTATATGTCTAAGTTTGCAGCCATAATTGCTATAGCGTTGATATAGTGTGTAATGAATTAATACGGTGTTAAAACCCCACTGAGAAATCCCCATATCTTATTCATGCTGATTTTGGTAATTTGTGTCGTGTCCACCCCGTAAAGTTGTTTAACACCATCACTGCTGCTTGATTTCAAAGATTGATATGGAAATGGGCTGAGTGTAATGAGTGTAAGAGTTAGTGTTAACACCTGGTGTTTCCCCATTGTCAATGTAAATAAGATCATACTTATATGTTTTTAAAGATATTCCTTTAGATTCCAAAAATGTGAATTTGATAACGTTATTGTTTGTGTGTTTTTGTTTCTTTGCGTAGAGTATGATCATTGACAATCTCTGTCTTCACTATTTGTTTGATAAACTGGTTTTTTCTAGTTGTCTCCCTTAGCATAACTGAAACTCCATCAAGATGCAGGATTTGGAGTTTTTACCCATTTTTTTTTCAACAATTGCAACCTGGTTTATATTTTGTTGCATTTCTTTAAATTTTTCAATTCTGAAACTGGCTCAAGTCGCTAGGCCCTACTGTGTCTGCTGCTATTGTCAATTTTTGTAAATTAATGAAGGACTGCAATTCTTTTCCATAAGATAGCTTGCCAGGCAAGGTAATATACGCCCACTGGCAGCTGTGGTTTAAAAAATATACATGTATACATCGTTTGAACAATTTAGGATGAAACTGAAGAATATTACCAAGTTTTGTCAATATCTGTCACAAAAGTGTTAAAGAGATGAATATTGAACGTGTTTCAAGACAAGAACAATAACTCAATCTAAATATTTTTGATTTTGCTGATTCAATAGGGCTCATTCTTAGATAATTAAGAACACTCACATCAAAATCTGTCAAGAATTGTGCCTTCTGGAATTTTATGAGCTATGAACACGTTTTCAACAACAAGGGGAATAATTCATAGAAATATTTTTCAATTAAGCTGATTTTCAATAGGGTTCATCCCTACTCCTTACACCTTATTTACACTCACACCAAGTGCGGGCAAGAGTTTTTATGAGCAATTGTGGATGGACCGACAGAAGGACATGGGTAATGAATATATACGCCTCTCCATTTCATGTGGGCGTATAAAAATCAGTAGAAAATGGCAGATAAATTTTATTCAGTGCACAGAATATTGTTTATTACAAAACAGAGAAGACATCTTTAATGTATTGTTAATCCTCCATCTAAAGGAAGATGGACACCATTCAACATAGCTGCTTGGTCACTCAGTAAAAATAAAACAGCATTAACTACATCATCCACTTCTGTAAAAATAAAAATGAAAACAAACTCTTCTCATGTTTTGTTTATCTAGAGTAGGCCTATCTTGAATATCTATTAATTGTCTACCAATTCCCTAAGAATTAAAATAGGTCAAGCAATATGAAACAACAAATATTTGTGCTGGGTACAAAGGTCATGATACAATACATATAGGGGGATATGGGATAAAGGAAAACAAATTAACACTTCATTTTCAAGGTTTCAATATTTATTTATTTAAAGCTTTCAAACTTTCTAATTTGGTAATTTAGTTGATAGGAGTGGTCCATATCCACCTCTTAAAATATTTCCCAACAACTTCAGTATTGATACACGACAGCACTAACAAATATGTCCTATAAGATTTGAATACAATCATTGCAGAACATAATACAGGTTTGATTCCAAATATAGTTGGATAGAATTAACTAATTTGTGGGAAAAAAATTTGGAATAAAATAATTCTTCGTTTTTCTGATAGAGCAGGGGCTGGTAAATTTTTTACAGCCTCCAGAAGTTTGTTATTATTTAATATTCTAATCATAGATATCATATAAGCTTAATTATTATAAGATATCTATAGTTGTAATATAGCCAAGATCATTCGGTCAAAACTGACTTTAAAGTGGTACCATCTCTTAAAATGAACAAAAAATTTAAGTTCTTCAACTTAACCAATAAGAGTATAAATTCATAAAAGGTATGTAACAGTATACCAATAGAATCAAATTACAGGTTATTATTGAAAAACTCTTAATAAAACATATTTTGTATTATTATCTTGTATTCATAATAATATATATTGAAGTTTTCTGGATTTATGAGATTATACAGTATAGTTAGACAGTTTAGAGGTCCAGAAGATCCAGCGACCAATCTTGTCTCCAGCATCAAAACTTCAAGTCCTTCAAGCTGATGTACAACATCTTTTTCCAGTTCACAGAACAGGACAGGACAATCACACAGGGCCACAGCAAGAAGATATTCAAGTAACGCTATAAGACTGCACTGATAAATAATGCGTTCAGTCAGCGAGTCACAGTCGAGTGGAGTTCCATCTCTGAGAACAATTTTACTTTTTTGATCGTTCTAAGAGGTAGTATTCCTTTAAACTGGATATTTCTCAAAGCAAGCAGGTTTTTTTTCAGGATAGATCGGCTCTCATACTAAAAGTCAATATATATCTTCTATGTTGAAGAAATATGGTTGCCATCACCCACGAAAAAATCCAGGTAAGCAAACAGTCAGTTGACCTCAGACTGTCAACATCGATAATTAACCCTAACAATGAAAACAACCAACTTTGAAACTAGCCAACCTTAACGTCCATACACATATGGAGATAAGGTACAGTAGGCATAAAATGCAAAACTCCATATATTTCCAATAACATTTGGTAGAACATCACATACCAAAAATTTCAATTAAAACAATATTAATCTTTTTGGCAACTTTTTGATGAACAAAATGACTAGCTACTACTACTATCTGACAATGATCCTAATTATATCTTATAAAGTTTTTGAAAGACAACTACTCACAGGAAAGCCATAAACATTTCACATCTTAAAGAATTCTAATGAACTCAAAAACATATATTCATAAATGATAGAAGCCTACTTGTAAACTTGGAATTGTATATCTATTGATATGAAATAGACCTAAGGATATTTTGAGATACAGAAAAGAGCTCTGCTCTTCTACCCCTGACTATGCTAAAGAGGTAATATAACTAATTGCAAAGTGAATTATCATTTATTCATACCTACGAAGCGACCAGTTGGAATTCTGTTCAGTACTGGATCTGCTACTTTAGGATCTCCCCATGCCTTCCTGCCCATATCAGTCATTGTTACTGTTGGATTGACAGAATTTACTCGGATCTGAAATGAAAGAGATAGCTGCCAGGCAAGGTAATATACGCCCACTGGCAGCTTTGATTTTAAACAAAAATATTTGCATTACAAATGAACGCGTTTTCAAGAACAAGGGCAATAATTCATAGTAAATATTTTTCGATTTTGCTGATTTTTAATAGGGTTTATCCTTGTGTGATTATAAATGCTCACATCAAGTTTTGTCAAAATCTGTCAAGAATTTGGTCTTTTAGAATGTTTAGGATGTACAATTGTACGTTTTCAAGAACAAGGGCAATAATTCATGGTAAAAATTTACCGATTTTGCTGATTTTGAATAGGGTTCATTCTTGAGTGATTATGAACACACATACCCAGTTTCAATCTGTCAAGAATTGTGCCTAGTAGAGTGTTTACAAGCTAGTGTGGACCGACGGACAGACAGACGTGGGTGACGACAATATGTTTCAAAGGCACAAAGGCCCCCCCCTTTCTGTCCCTTAGGAAGGGGGCCTTTGTGCCGTTGAAATATATTGAACTTTGGGACTACTTAGTTTTTCTGTAGCAGATTATTTTTATGAATGTTCCCCCATTTCATTTGGCCGTATAAAAATAAGTTTGTCAGAGTTAATATTTATAATGAGGGACATTCTCACCACTTTAATGAAGGTTTTGCATATTTATGGACCAAAAAGTATGCAATTATTGATATTTTTTTCAAAACAAAATTTATTGACATGAAACAACTAAATTTGTCAGTAAATGCCAGAAACAGTTTGTGCTAAAAGTTATGGCTACATGATCATTCAACCTATAAAACTGTATTTTGGTGAAAAGATATTGATATCTATGTTAATATATAATGTTAAATTATTACAGTACAGGTTTTGATACTACTTAACATAAGTTGAATAGGTAGAATTTCTGATTGAAATTTAAAATGGAGCAAATTGATACCATATATATCTCTGATAATTAGACAAAATTTAGAAAACCTCTTTTCAATCCATTTCAGATTTCTATCATTCAAAAACATATTGTTATTTAATGATGGATTATTTTAAGCAGACAATTATTACTTATTAAAGTAACAGATGTTTTATAACACTTTGCATGACTAATGTTTCTTATTATTTATATAAGTTTTTCTTGTTGTTTAAATAATATGTGCAGTCATTCACACAAACTAAGTTATAAATCAAAACATAGACTATACATGAAACAGCAGCTGTCAGCTGTCTATCTCATCATAAAAACTCATCTGTAAAATTCTTTTCTAGTTTCCCTTTTCATATGATAGCTTGCTAGACAATGTAAGTATATGTCCACACAGTGGTTTTGTAAAATATTTTTACGTAATAAAAGGAGCAATCAATTCATGTTTCAATGTAAAGATTTAGCTGTTTTATTTCATAGCGCTAACATATCACATATCAAAAAATCACTCTGATCATATTAACTTTTACATGATTTTATGTTTGTTTTAAAAATCCTTCATACTGCCTCTTTAATTTAAACTATGATTAAAGCTGCTTCAAAATCACTAGATTAAATGTATGTTCCTTGTATTGCTTTCAAAAAGGAAGACCTACTGCTGGAAGCAATAAACATTTCGTTGGAAATTAACATTTAATCTCCCATAAACCACTTGGCAGAAGACAATTTGACTTCATTCATGGAATATAGTTGACATTGATGACTTCACAGTTTCATGATTAAATTCTGTTAAATCTCCTACTTTTATTACTGTCGTCAATCAGATTGTAGTTAAATCACATTGAACCAATATCAAGAAGAGTCTAAGCTATTAGCCGTGGCCAATACCAAATAGTCATACTGAGTTCAAGATTATATTGGAAGACAGCACCAATAACATTACTGGTATACCAATTTAATAACATTGGTATTAAACATTTTTTTTTTGCCAGTGTTCTGCAGTGTTTAAGTGATCTAACAGTGATGTGATCATATTAATCAGGTCAATTTGGATTTTGTTCTAATATGTTTATGATAAGGATTGGTTTCGGTTCCTTTAGATTGATGATAACTCTGAATTAGACCATGTGACTGTATGTTACAGCATACATTGGTAGCCTATTACTGGTGTTTTTCAGTGAGTGCTGTAAGAACAAAATTTATTAGATATTTTCTAGTCGTGTTACGAACAGTTTCTATGTTATAGCTAAAAGTAAGATAAACTAGGTTTATTGGTTAAATCCAATGATTTCAATGTTTAGACAAAAATCTTAAAGTGTCTTAGTAGTATTTAAATGTAATGGGTTGACAGTTACATTGAAAGTTACCAGTTATTCTGTATGTTTATTAGTAACTGTGAAAACACCAAGTGTAAGTTAAACCTAATAGGAAAAGGCAAGTTCAAGGTGTAGAACTTAACTTGTTTTTAATTTTATTCCAGAGAAAAGGATATATTATGGTACAGTGACAATGACCATGGATAAAGACTGTGATAAGTGTTATAACACAGAATGAATGACAAAAATGTAAATGAATAAATCTATTTTTAAAGGTAAGATATACATTTATACAAATTCTAAACTTAGATTCTCTCATAGTGCTTGATAGTGTGAATATTTGTGTTAAAAAAGTGTTTCAGTGAAAAAAATATTCTTCACTGTTATTTTTATACGCCCACATTGAAATGTGGTCGTATATTGCCGTCGCCCCTGTCCGTCCGTCCGTCGGTCTGTCCGTCTGTCCACAATTGGCTTGTGAACGCAATAGAGACCACAGTTTTGCTTGAATTTGAATACAATTTTATGTGTAGGATTATATTCAAAAGATCTCGGACAAGTTCGAATTTGGGTTCGATTCGACAAAAATTCACGGAGTTTTACACCCAAAATAGGTTAAAAATGGCTTGTGAACGCGATAGAGTCCACAGTTTTGTTTGAATTTGAATAAAATTTTGTATGTAGGATTATATTTATAAGATCTCGGACAAGTTCGAATTTGGGTTTGATTCGACTAAAATTCACGGAGTTTTACACCCAAAATACGTTAAAAATGGCTTGTGAACTCGATAGAGACTACAGTTTTCAACTGATTTGAATGAAATTTGGTGTGGACATTTGTATTCATGAGATCTCGGATAAGTTCGAATTTGACAACTTTTCGATGAATAGTTTTTGAGTTATTGCCTTTGACTTAGTCAAAACACGTCGAAATTTACTTGTGAACGCAATGGAGACTGCACTTTTCACCTGATTGGAATGAAATTTGGTGTGAACATTTGTATTCATGAGATCTCGGATAAGTTCGAATTTGACGACTTTTCGATGAATAGTTTTTGAGTTATTGCCCTTGACTTAGTCAAATCGAGTCAAAATTTACTTGTGAACGCGATAGAGACAGCACTTTTCATCTGATTGGAATGAAATTTGGTTTGACCATTTGTATTCATAAGATCTCGGACAAATTTGATGATTTTTCATTAAACGGATTTTGAGTTATTGCCCTTGACTTAGTCAAAACACGATGATATTGACTTGTGAATGTGATAGAGACTACAGTTTTCACCTGATATGGATTAAATTTGGTGTGAAAATTTGTAATCATGAGATCTCGGACAAGTCCAAATTTGACGATTTTTCGATGAACAGTTTTTGAGTTATTGCCCTTGGCTTGTGAGCGCAATAGAGACTACAGTTTTCACCTGATTTGAATGAAATTTGGTTTCAACATTTGAATTTGGCTATTTTTCAGTGAACGTTTTTTTGAGTTATTGCCCTTGACTTAGTCAAAACACGCCGAAATTGGCTTGTGAATGCAACCGAGACTACAGTTTTCATCTGATTTCATTGAAATTTTAAGTAATCATTTATATTCCTGTGAACATTGAATGGATTTTGACTTAGTCATAATTCTTCAAGATTGAAAGTTTAATTCAGAATTTTATTTAATTTTGTGATAAAAAAATATAAACTATATTTTTGACAGGTTATATTTTTCATACGATTTGACACCAATTGGGGAATGCTCTTGATATACTAAAAAAAATTATAAGGAAGGTGGGCGTATATTGCTAGGCAACCACTTGTATATCACTGTAGGACCTAGATGAAGTATTTTTTACATTCACCAGAAAATAACTCTCTCAGAAACTGCTGAGCACCAAAGACATCAAAATAAAAATATCCTTTGGACCGGCTCATATAAGATTTGGGGACAGAGACCAAACTAAACAATTCATTACAATGGGCGTTTGGGTGCAGTTTTCAACCAATTAATACAATGAAAGGATGTAAACATACATATATGATGAAAACAAAAAGATTTTTTGATTATTCATCTATTAATTGCTTTTGAATGCCATGACATTGTGATGGTGAATAAATTATTAAATTCAGATTGTGCTCCTTCAACGAAGAATAATGGATCACTGCTCATTTTTCATATTTATATAATTGAATTGTTTAACTGGACTATTAATACTCTCGCACTTGAGGTTATGCCCACATGCCTGTGCCCGTGCTTGCATGACATTGCTTAACCAGAATGTTACAACCTATAATTCCTAACCGTTAAGGTAAGAAAAATTCTAATGCCAAAGCCAGTGCTTTCGAGAGATGGCCTGGTGTCAGCTTTCAACCCGCAACTAGACAAAATATTATAAGACAAAATTTCCTGGAATCATTTATTATAATAATTTTAGTTCCACAAGGAATTATGAGGACAAAAATACAGTGTCAAGGAAAGTAAGTTTTCATGTCTCTTTCTAACTACTGTAATCAATAGCAATAGATAATGAATCATCTGATTGGTTAATAAAATGTTATCGTCTGTTGACAGTCGTTGATTGAAAATTACACAGTTCACATTTTCCCTTCATATTCTATTTCACTTTTCCATTAGGGTTACCAATATCTATTTAGAGTTGTTTATTTTACTAGACATTTTCTTACTTGGGTTTCATTGACATAACGCTAAGAGGGAAGCAGCCTTCACAGTGCAACTATTTTTGATTATCTTCCCAATTAACACAATCTTGTAACCTACCTTTCATCACCCTGGAATTGAAGGATATTTCTCAAAAACTTATACTATTGTCCTTCTTTTTTTTTATCCTACTTTCTACTCACTGTTGTACTTATATCATTCAGTAGATTTTTTGTATTAACCCCTTTAAATAACTTATGTTTTTTAACCCTTTGAACCCTGACGTTACTTTGGCTAAAACGTCATTTACCCTGAACTCCCAGCAATATTTCTTAAAACGTATTACGTTAAAGTTGTATGATGTCATTTGACAACGGCCGGTTTACCGCCATGTCGGTTATATAAAACGTAAGGATGGACCAGTATACCGGCTTGTCGGGTTGAAAGGGTTAAGTATATCTAAGAAATCTTTTCAGGTATAATAGTCAACTTTTTTTTGTTTATGAAAATTTTTAAATGTTCCATTAATAAGCACAAGCTGTTTTAAGAAAGAAATTATGTCTGATAAAAAATGATCAATATCCGAAGAAATTAGGTCGGAAATGATTGTTTATCAGAGAGAACATAGCAATGAGATCTTGTGATTAAAAGATTTTCCTTTCCACTGATCCTAATATCCTACTTATTGATTAATAGAGAAGTTTGGCACCACATTAACTGCAAGAGTAAACATTTAATATGTATTACTTTATAACATATCTATAACTTATATTTTTTAAATAAGGGAATTGTTTTACTCTTAGAGCCCACATAAACCTGATATACCGGTATGTGTAGTAGAACAGTGGGCAATAAGGCCAAAATGTGGTAGGCGCGCAGCCAAACCACTGGTATTTGCGACCGTAGACAATGTCCCACCAATAGGTACAGGAAACCCAATATTCGTCTACAGGATATCAGGTTTCCCTACAGGAATCAAAGTCAGAAAAAAGGCTCAATTAGTTTGACTTCGTTTATTGGTACCGTAACATATAAAACAGAAACATACAATATGTGAGCGCTCGAAAGAAACAGTAACAAAATATCATTAAAATAGCATTTTCCAGGCTTTAACAAATAAGCGTTTCCCTAAGTTTATTTGAGTGCCACGGGCAAGATTTCCCAATTTATTGACTTTCCGGGGGAGAATGTAAATCTTCCCTTGAGAAAGTGTTCTTTATTCAAAAGCCAACCCAATGGGTAAAAAGATTCAAATTTCGGACCCTAAAACCAAATAACCTGAGTGCGTTAGAGTCTGTTAACGCTGGGAACAGAAAAGCATGAAATGGTCACCTGAGTCGGGAAGTATTTCCTCTCGTAGGGTTCTCAAGCCAAACGTCCCAAAGCAACGAGGCCGACCCAGTGTCTGTGGTATTAGAAATCTTTCTGCTTCTGTAGCCCTAAAAATGCTAAGAATCGTGGTAAATTCACGTGCAGGAATACATGAGCACAGAATTCAGACACACCTAGTACAAAGTGTGCGATTGGTTCATAAAGGTAGTATTCTGACCAATTGGCAGACTGCTTTCAAAACCATATCCGCTCATCAACCCTATAATGGCTTCCAAACATCCGGTGCAGACGAATTTTAACGATAATGAATGAAAATATACTACAGATGATTTTATGGATGTCTTCCGTGATTTACCATCTATCTAGGCCAAACTATAAATAAGAAGGTTTAAAGTATGAAGTCATGTACGCCTGCCACATATGAAAGAGAATCAAAATGCTATTAAATAAGACTGCCAGTTCTGGCCAATTTACATCCTATATTTTTAAATACCTTAGACTAAAGACAGACAAAGTTACGACAATTATCTTTTCTTTTGAAATAGAGGAACCTTATATATGATTTTTCTTTCTGGTGAAAAACTTTCAGGAGGTAATAGAGGGAATAATTAAACTCTTAAGCTTTAAGCATTTAAACCAACCTATCCAAATTGTTCATATAATGTTACTATTTACACTTAACTCAATCAGAAGCCTCTCTAGCCACCATATTGATTATTGATGGAGTATGTCATCATTCCTCTTCTTCTTAGACATTTAAAAGGAAATATCTAAATTAATAATTATAATTGATAGCTACTCACTATAGGAAGGACGTGATATGAATTCAAAAGAATTATATATCAGAATAGAAATTTCACAAAGGGGGTACATGAATACTCTGAAATATATAAAGCTATTGATCTGATAAAATGAATTTTACAGAGATTAATAAGGGTAATTTCATATTCAAATACTTATATTTTTAGTTATGTAGAAGCATAGATACCTTTTATTATCAACCCATGCCTGGTGTCAATATTTCAATTGTTTACAAAAAGGTCTTATTGACTTCAAAAACTTTCTATCATTTCTCTAGAACAACTTGTTATCTTTTATGTTTACATTTCTCAGGAATGCCTTGTTATCTAATATGTTAACATTTCTCTTTTATGTCAACATTTCTGCAAATTGTTATCTTTAATGTCAACATTTCTCTGTAAAATCTTGTAATTGTTTATGTTTTTCTACAAGTTGTTTTCTTCTATGTTTTAAGTTTTCAATAACAACATGATATCTTATATGTTAACATTTTTCAGTAACAACTTGTTATTGTTTATGTTAACATTTCTACAAGTTGTTATCTTCTATGTTATAAGTTCTCAGTAACAACCTAGCTGGTATCTTATATTTATGTTAACATTTATCAGTAACAACATGTGACAACTTTCTACAAGTTTCTATGTTTTCTGTTCACATTTCCTAAGAACAATTTGTCTTTTATTTTATTTTTTTCTTAATAACAACTTGTTATCTTTCAAGTAATCATTTCTCAGTGACATCTTGTTATCTTTTGTGTTAAGGCATCCATTTTTGAACTTATGTTAGGAACAATTAGGACTCTGCAATATGTCAATTGTCAATGGCACAGTCAATAAAACATGACGCTGATGATCCATGTTAACGAGAAAACAGTTGAATAAACATCAGAAAGGAAATGAAAACCCACTTTAATAGCCTTCAGTTGAAATTTCTTAATAGTTTCTGTGACTGGTGAAATTATTATCAACTGCCTTCATGTTAAACATTATGTTATTTTATCAAAGAATCATTGAATTATCTTTCAACTTAACTCTCTAATGTCTTAAATGTCAGTATACCATGTGCAATTTAAAAGTTTAAAAATCAACTTCACAGTCAATTATTGGCCGTGTGCCAGAATATTTCAATAAATTACATAAAGTTTTTGTTTTTATCAATAATTTGTGTAGAAAGAATCAGGATTAGAATTCTTGTAAGATTCCTCATTAAATTTTACATTCTATTTCATTCACTTGGGAATGTTTTATTTCACAGTTAAGGTAAGGTTGTTCATCTCTTTTAAACCATTTTCATATTCACCATTTGAGCGGTCCAAAAGATGACAAACTTATCTGTAGACCTTTCATAAGGAATACCCTTTTTTGTCAGATTGGGACTGTCTGAATGACTCTGCGGTCATCTCTTGAACTTTAACAAAAAAACTGAAAACTCAGAGTGTCCATCCAATTTAAATTTGTTGAATGGATGAAATACTCATCCAAGTAAATGAACAAATGGATGAAATATCCATCCATTTCAAAAGAGCAGTTAAATTTTGGAAGGAATTTTCATCCATTTGGTAATGGATGGCATGTTCATCTAATTTGTCAGCGGATGGGATTACCATTCATTTGCTTTGGATGGATTTTCCTTCCAATCAGTAGATTTTGGAGTTGGGATGGTTTTCCATCTTGAAACTGACTGGTAGAGGGGTATCAGGTGTTCTCGGAGGGCAAGCATAATTTCTACTGTAGTTTTATTATGATAACAGCAATAACAGTAATGACTTTTTACATGAAAGAAAATAAACACGCTGACAGATGTTAAGTTGTCTTACACACAGACTGTTACAATCTGGTATTTAGAATAATATGGAAATAGTTTTGTGATGATTAACATTTTATTCATCTTCATTTCTCCCTGGAGATCATGTTAGTCTTATGTTAGTTATATTTAAATACTGTAATGTGACAAAAGCAGAAAGACATTTTTACCTTACTATCTTTATTACAAGCGACGCTTCAACTTGATTTCACTAATATCATGATGGGTTAAATAATATTGGATGAATACCCTTTTATATTGAACTATTTCTTTTCATAATGTCATCTTAAGGGAGTGTAAAGAGGTTTTCAGAATTTTGTATGTGTATCAAGGACACTGATAGCAACAATTTGCACCATTCCAATTTTCAAGTTTTACTTAAACTAAGTGTTTGATGACGTTCAATGACGTCACACCTGCAAAATATGCTTGTAGCAATAATCTTTCTAGGAGAGTTGGAAATTAAAAACACTACAGCTTTAAAAAAGTTTGTTTCCCTCTTTGGATTTGCTTCTCGAAATTAAATTGTAAACAACCACAATCTTTGTGTCAGACTGTATGACATTTTCCATTCATGTACGGATATATACCACAATCAATACCTGCACAGCCTATGGCGTGTTGATTTCACAACTGATTGCTATGCTCTTTTTATAGGGACTTAACACACACAAACTTCAAATGCCATGTAGCAAATTTTATGGTCATTAAAGAGAGTTCCTTGGTCATGTCTGCTGTTTGCATTTTGGTACATTTATTTAGGCACAAATTGATCTGGTTAGGTCTCATGATTTTGACCTATATAGTAGTGGCCTATATAGTGTTGCAACCAAAGTTGATCATGCTTAATCTTTATGAAACACCAGATGGTACCTCTTTTTAGGAATCAACTACATACATCTATTACCATCATTTTGCCATTCTTTTGACGAGACTTTTGATTAACGGAAATGTCTTGTTTTTAAAGATTCTTATTACTCGAATTAAAGAAGATATTTGCAGGTGTGAAGTCATCAAACACTTAGTTTTAGTGGTATTTGTTGTAACCACAGATGTCTGATTGAAGATTGGAATGATGCAAATTTTCTTTATAAAGACTGTTTTGTTATGAATTAAAATGGTAGAGAATGAAATGTAGCAAGGTATGGAAGATTAGAGAAAAATGTTATAATTGTCTATAAATTGTACTATAAATTAAGTAGACTGACTCCCATGATATTACAAGTGAAGATTTATTTTCAAATACCAAAAATTAGCATTGTATATAAATCGTTGCTAGCATGTTTATGTAACTCACTTGTTTGAGAATTCTAACATGGTATGATGATACCACATGTGTAGTGATCATCAGAAGAGGCTAGCTGTAAATCGACAAACCACGACTTCAGCACTGTACTGCACTGCAGTTAATTACATAAAAATTCCATATATATATTTAATTCACATTAAATCATAAAATAAAATGATTTATGACTATATCATTAAAATTGTAAAAAGTTTGATAAAGCTGTTTTATATATGAGGAAGGATTTGAATGCATTGTATACTTTAAAAAGAATGTGTGAATTGAAATACTACACTTGCTATATAGAAGTAGAAAAGTGATTTAAAAGGGCATAGATTTGCATCAATAGTTGATGTAATTTGAAAAAGGTTCAAATTGAATAATTTGATAAATCTATTCTATAATGTTAAACACACTAGAGTCATTGTCCTACTGTGTAATTGATATGAGGTTGGAATTAAATATTCATGAAATGTAACACAATAAATTTAAAAATATATTACATTCATTTATGATGGTATGAACATATGCCAAGTTTTATGAACATTTAGTGAAAATAAATAACTACTCTACACCATTTTCATCATTCTGAAAATAGAACAATTATTTCTTTAAAAAAAATATCTAATAGCTTTTATTAACAATCTCTAAACAGTATCCCATCATGACTTCTTAATCCAATCATATACCATATTTATACCTCTTTTATAAAGATTTTATGATCATCTTCTAACTAGCTATTGAGAGCCGCGGTGGCTCAGTGAGTTAGACGCTTGCTTACTAACCTGAAGGTCCAGGGTTCAATCCCGGCATAGGTCAAGATGATACCTTCGGATTTTTCAACCCAGTTTCCCCCTGTCAGTGATGCAGATCGGAGGGGCTGACATGGAAAAAGCGTCTAGTCGTTCGGATGGGACAATAAACCGAGGTCCTGTGTGCTTTTGGCTGTGCACGTTAAAGATCCCTCGACAGTTGGATAATAAGAGCAGTCTAATGCCGCTGTCCTGTCCTGTCCCTCATTGCACACTGCATGGCGTTTGCCCATCCTCAATTAGCCCATATAGGTGCAGAAGAGTAGGACGTAAAACTCCATTTCTAAGCTGCTATTCATTTCCAGTATTCATGCCCTGCATCAAACACAACAATTTTTTAAATTTGGAATTCTTTCTTAAAGACTAACAAGAACAATAGTCCATTAAATCATGATGTTGATAAAGTCAAGGGAATCTGGTTAAATCTTTGACCCAATGGTAGAGCAATGATCAACAACTATAAGGAAAACAATTTAGTAGTAAGATTGCAGAAAGATGAACTTTGAAAGAAGATGATAGTTAGTAATCACAACTGAACTAAAGATCAATATGTGACGAACTGATTGATTTGATTGAAGGAACTGATTGACTGATACCGATGTAATGATCAGTAACTAATGGTAAACGTCAATGTCTTTAATGAAAAATCTATATTTTTACAGCTAGCGGCACAAATCTCACAATATATTTAGAGAACAGACCAACTTGGTACAACAATCATTGAAGTTCAATTCTAGGAGTTTTTTCTCATTCTGTTTTAAACATTTCTTTTGCATTCTGACAAGAATTAAGATTACCTTAATGGGCACATCGGGTATTTGCAGAGCAGAGCAGAGAAAATATCAGCTGAGGAAGAATACAAAAAAGCATTTTCACTAATTTGGAACTCTCTGTTGGTTATATAGAGGATTCGTCACGAGTGTTTTTGAATACGTGAAATATCAACCGAGTCTAAGATAATCCGATTATCTTAGACGAGGTTGATATTTCACGTATTCAAAAACACGAGTGGCGAATTCTATTTATCATATAACCTCACTGTATCCCCAATTAAGGTACTTTTGACCGTTATATGTAAGAAAACTTTGACATATGAAACTTGACTGTGTATGAATACATACTCTGTAAAATATGCCATGCCGATTAGTGTTATTGCGCGACCGATATAGTTCACAAAGTAAAATATGTGATATTAAAATCCTGTTAAAAAATAAAGACAAAATACATTGAACACTGTTTAATACAATTATTAAATCAAATACGAACAGTAATCAAGGTTCAAAAAAAAGTAGTGCGGCTGACAGGTACCTAATTTGCATATTGACCTAATTTACCTAATTTGCATAGTTATGTAATGCCGAGTTGATACGTGTTTATATGTAATGGGCTTATCACAGGGATATTTGTCCTATTTATATGATAAATGATCTTAAAGCCCTGTCTGAAATAATATTATGATGATTTCATATTTTACTAGTACCAGAAGTGTCTTTTCAGTTTCAACATAGTAACATGGTGTTAAGTTTTTAAATATTTATCATCAGCTAAACTATACCTCTTGTCAATAACAATCAGACCCTTTTTTCTACATGATGTGTTTCATCATGAGGTATGAACAAACATTCTTCAATGAAGGGTGTGATGACTTCATGACTCACTGTGCTGTGCTCAACATATTTCAAACTTCCATGAATTGATGTATAAATAAAAGCAAGAGGTATCAAGTGGGATATTAAATAAACTAAATGTTATTTGAACTATACCTTATTAAACGCTTGGGTAACGGTGTGAAAAGGATTCATGATAGCTGAAAATTATCAATCATTGTTTAACAGATGTCACAGCAATAAAACTTCATTATAATAAAAAGACTTGTACTTGAAGTGTTAAAATTAAAGCTTTTTTTAAAAAAAAACAATTGTAAACAATCATATAATGTTTAATAAATTGTGATTTAGTAATGATTTGATTTATCATAGTAACAACCTATCTGTAGCAGGAGGGAAAGGGGTGGTGCTGCTCCCGCACAACGCAATCCTACCTACGTACGTTCAGTATATATGCGAGGAAATAAGAGAGAAGAAGTTTAAAAACGTTTTATTTTCAAATTAACATAAACATATACACATACAAAACAACAAAACAGAACACTACACCATAACACAAACCCTACACCCTAACAAAGTTCCATGAGTTGCGAGAATAGAGCGGAGTTCTTAAAACTCCCTATTACACAACTCAGGCATAGCCAGTCCACGGTATGTTATTTCCTACGAGTCCATGAGCGGAGTCAAGAACCTTCCGTACACCTTTCGGATACAACTTACCGTTGTGCAACGCCCCGACCGACTGACTAACAAACGCTACAGAAGAGCTTTTATACACCCGATCTTGCACATGGACGTGCCAAACATCGGCTCTCATTGGATAAGGATTCATAACAAGTTTGAATGAGAGGCTCTGCCACGTAAAATATCATACGATGTTAAATAGACAAGCCCGGCAATGTAAATCAAGTTCGACCAAGTCTAAAAATAGCCAGCAAGGAAATCCCTTGTTAATATCACTGACATGAGTGACGTAATTAAATCAAACCCGCTACATATCAATAAGATATATAAAAATTATTCACTAAATCAATAATCCCTTCATTCTTAATTGTATTCCATTCTAGCTACGCAACAAATAAAATGTCACAGTGCAATTTATTGATTTTGTCATAACAAGAAAATATGTAATGTAGGTATTTTTTAAAAGATTCATAGAAACAGAAGGAAATTATATGGGTGTTACAGAGAATTCCTTGTCAAATTCAAGTCTGCTTCTTGCATTTTGGCATATAAGTTTAGTCAAGCATGATTTTCACCTATAGTAGTGGCTGATGTCGCATGAAAGCAGATCATGTTTACTCTTTTCGAAACACATGATGGTACTTCTCTTTGGGAAGTCCACTACTATATAATAATTGCGCCCAATTTTGTCATGCTGAAGACAAGATTTTTGATTAATGGAATTGTTTTGCTTGAAAGGACCAAATTAACATTCAAATAAGGTTCACATGAAGCTTACATAACATTTTAGATACAAAGAAATTCATTTAGTCTATAATTGGACTTTTTTAAAACTACACTGCATACACCCAGCTGTTACAAAATTATCAAAAGGCATATATTATGAATTGGAGTAGAATAATCTAGATATCCTGTGGGCACGTAATTGTCATCGAAATAAAAAAAAATAGAAATCTGTCTATATAACTTGATCTCAAGAAGAATTTAGTTGAATTCACCAATATTATAAATTCTGTTATTCAAGATGATTCCACATGTTATAAGATTTTAAAATACAAGAATATTTCATGCTGTAGGCAATACAAACATTGTTTAAAAAATAACAGTTTAACAGAATTGACACTCAGTTTCTCCAAATAATCATATTTCCACTTTAAATCACTGACTTAACCTGAAGGCCAATGTGAGAATCTATTTGAATTATGAAATGAAACACAAGCTATTGTCTGGGTTACAAGTCAATCCTATCATAGAAAAATATATTGTATAGAAAGAAAAGGCCTATTTGTTGAAATAGGTGTAAAAAATATAACATTTAAAAATGAATAAAGGCCTGTTAATGTTCAACACTACACAATTTCACTCGGTATTTTCTTGTCTATCTTTATTAGCCAAATCAGATGCAGAAAAGAGTACAAAAAGTTTCTCATTTACATTAAACGGAAAACTAAAAATACCATTCATTCAACTAATCAAAGCTTAGAATCAAAAACAAATTTGTTTCACAATTTTGAAATGATAATTGTGACTCATAGTTTTGTGAGACTACACATTAGATAAAAAGATAATTGCCTATATAGAAATATGTAGTGAAACTTCTAGTTTACAATATAATTTAAGATTATAGTTTAAAGGGACAGTCTGAATTTTTTTTAGGTCAAAAATTTTTTTTGCTCAAATTTGTAAAAACTTTACACCAAAATCTGTAACTGTGTGCCCTTTAATGTATCTGAAAGTTTTAACTAAAAAAATCCAGCCATTCATTTTTAAACGCTAAAAACATGCTAAAATTTTTAAAAACCTTACGTAAGGTTTTTAAGTGTGTTATGATTTTTGGACGCTGATAGGAAACTACTGAACGGATTTGAGTAAAATAAATGCCAAATTGTAGAGAAATGTCCCTCTTGTGTATTTAAAAGGTTTCAGCTAGAAATATTAAGCCATTTAAAGGGCAAACACCAAAACTAGGTCAAATTGCTTAATTAACAATAATTACTCCCTGTTTGTAATTAACCCTTTAAAACCTAATTCAGTTTGATCAAGAAGATATAGAGAGACAATAAGCATACTTTAAAAATACTCTCAGGTAGCATTTGCGACTTTTTTGACAATGGAAACTTTTTCAAAAAAGCAGAATGGCCCTTTAAGTGCTATCTGGACTGTAATTGATTAGCAGTTGATAAGTACAATTTTGTACAAAACATTCAAACATTATATAAAAATAGCGATGCCCCATTGTAATACGCCCACTTTTGTAATGGCAGCCAAGTCATCCAGGAGGTCGACAAGAACTATCAGTAAATGAAACATCTGTCCAAAACTGTGCCATCAAGAATGTTTACAAAATTGAACGATTTTTGAGTGTTTACAACTACAAGTTAACAAGGGCAATAACCCATGAAATATTTTTGAATTCTTCTAATTTTCAATAGGGTTCATCGTTCATCCTTGGGTGATTATGAACAATCATACCAAGTTTCATCAAAATCCATCAAGAAACAAGCTCTCTATCGTGTCCGCAACTAAATCTAAAAAAAGCAAGGGCAATAACCCATGAAATATTTTTCCCTTCGTCAGATTTTTAATAGGCTTGGGTGATTATTAAAACTCACAGCAAGTTTCATCAAAATACACCAAGAAACAACAACTTTGAGAGTGTAACGGGCTGAAAAATTAATGTGTTTTATAAGTCAAGGGCAATAACTCATAAAATATTTTGTTGTCGTTTCTGATTTTCAATAGAGTTTATCCCAAGGTTAATACAAACAATCAAACTAAGTTTCATCAAGAAACAAGCTCTCTATCGTGTCCGCAACTAAATCTAAAAAAAGCAAGGGCAATAACCCATGAAATATTTTTCCCTTCGTCAGATTTTTAATAGGCTTGGGTGATTATTAAAACTCACAGCAAGTTTCATCAAAATACACCAAGAAACAACAACTTTGAGAGTGTAACGGGCTGAAAAATTAATGTGTTTTATAAGTCAAGGGCAATAACTCATAAAATATTTTGTTGTCGTTTCTGATTTTCAATAGAGTTTATCCCAAGGTTAATACAAACAATCAAACCAAGTTTCATCAAAATCCATCAAGAAACCAGCTCTCTATCGTGTCCACAACATATTTTCAAAAGCAAGGGCAATAACCCATGAAATATTTTTTAATTTGTGTGATTTTCAATAGGGTTCATACTTGGGTGTTTATGAACACTCACAGCAAGTTTCATCAAAATCCATCAAGAAACCAGCTCTCTATCGTGTCCACAACTTTGTTAACGGCTGAAAATTTTTTTTTAAAGAATAAGGGCAATAACTCATCAAATATTTTTCAATGTTTCTGATTTTCAATGGGGTTTAACCCAGGCAATACAAACACTCATACCAAGTTTCATCAAAATCCATCAAGAAACCAGCTCTCTATGGTGTCCACAACATATTTTCAAAAGCAAGGGCAATAACCAGAGGAAATATTTTTCGATTCGTCTGATTTTCAATAGGGTTCATCCTTGGGTGATAACAAACAATCACAGCTAGTTTCATCAAACTCCATCAAGAAACCAGCTCTCTATCGTGTCCACAACTTTGTTAACGGCTGAAAAATTAACGCGTTTTAAAGAACAAGCGCAATAACTCATCATTTTTTTTTCGATGTTTCTGATTTTCAATACGGTTTAACCCAAGGTCAATACAAACACCCATACCAAGTTTCATCAAAATCCATCAAGAAACCAGCTCTCTATCGTGTCCACAACATATTTTCAAAAGCAAGGGCAATAACCCTTGAAATATTTTTCGATTTGTCTGATTTTCAATAGGGATCATCCTTGGGTCTTTATGAACACTCACAGCAAGCTTCATCAAAATCCATCAAGAAACCAGCTCTCTACCGTGTCCACAACAATTGTGGACAGACAGACAGACAGACAGGGGCAGCTACAATATACGCCCACATTAATGTGTGTGCCTATAAAAACCATTAATATATAAGTTATAAATAATGTAAATATGTTACAATGTTTAATTGATTCAGCATTAACTTGTTGAGCATGAGAGAGAATTATATATTATATTGATTATTAAGGTTGATTTTCCAGTCATATATTCAACTATCACTAAAAAGATTTTTTTGTGGTCATGGCAATAGATGATATCTTTTGATGAATAACAATACTTAAGAATTAAACGTTGGTCTCATTAGCATTATTGGTGTGTAAACGCAATAGATCACGTGACAAACTGAATAAATGACGAAGTCATTTATGTATGTTTGTGGCGTGATCTATTTCGTTTACACACCAATAATGCTAATGAGACCAACGTTTAATTCTTATATTTATATTCAGATACTTTTATTAATCAAATTTTGCCCTTTTTATATGAGAATTTGCTTGAATTTGCCACAAATCTTAGATTACGTCATATTGTACTTTGATGACGTCATAGTGTCACGTGACAAACTAGCGTTCATCGAAAAATGAACGCCAGTTTTTTTAACTGGTTCATTGAAGGAAGTGATAATAGAAATGTAAATATTATTATATATCAGTCAAATATGTCCTGACAAGCTCTGGTTTATCTCATGTATCTAGATTTCAATTCAGTCTTAGAAAATCTATTGCTATCAATATTTAATTTCCCACAAAGTTGAACTTATATAATATAATAGGTTGATTAATGAGCTAAAAGCATGAAACAGAAATTATCAGTTAATTAGTTGAAATCAATAATAACCAAGTATTCTCAAAATATCAAATCGGCCTCCACAATTTATTGCATTAAAGGACATCATTTCTAAGGTCTTTCCACTCTTAATCATTACGATTCTTCAGTGCTATTATTTATTTCTTTGGAAGCCAGAAATTGGATTTTTAATTCTGAAAAGTGTTTCGGAAGTGAAATTATGCTGTAATAGCGACTGTAGTCATAACATCATAATTATTGTGTTTTAAAATTAATAGAACTTCTTTGTTGCGATATTAATATTAAAATATTTTTACCTAGATTTTCTTATTAAGACACGCCATTTTCATGATTTTTCAAATCATCTCGTATACTTTAAACATGGATTTTTCATCTGAATAAAGACAGTTTATTGTTGCTTTATTCACAATTACATGTAAGTGAGTATTAAATTACAAGTTTTTTTTAGGGATTATTATAATCATTGTTGAAAAATTGGGAAATAGTTGTTCTTTCTTTATTTCTTAGGCTATATACGGGAAAATGTGAAAACAGCAAGGGTCTAGGTGTTTACAGTAAATATAAATAGGTTTTATTTCAAGTTAGTAAGGGTCTAGGTGTTTACAGTAAATCACCACTATATAAATAGGTTTTATTTCAGGTTAGTAAGGGTCTAGGTGTTTACAGTGAATCACCACTATATAAATAGGTTTTATTTCAAGTTAGTAAGGGTCTAGGTGTTTACAGTGAATCACCACTATATAAATAGGTTTTATTTCAAGTTAGTAAGGGTCTAGGTGTTTACAGTAAATATAAATAGGTTTTATTTCAGGTTAGTAAGGGTCTAGGTGTTTACAGTAAATATAAATAGTTTTATTTCAGGTTAGTAAGGGTCTAGGTGTTTACAGTAAATATAAATAGGTTTTATTTCAGGTTAGTAAGGGTCTAGGTGTTTACAGTAAATCACCACTATATAAATAGGTTTTATTTCAGGTTAGTAAGGGTCTAGGTGTTTACAGTAAATCACCATTATATAAGTAGGTTTTATTTCAGGTTAGTAAGGGTCTAGGTGTTTACAGTAAAACACCACTATATAAATAGGTTTTATTTCAGGTTAGTAAGGGTCTAGGTGTTTACAGTAAATATAAATAGGTTTTATTTCAGGTTAGTAAGGGTCTAGGTGTTTACAGTAAATCACCACTATATAAATAGGTTTTATTTCAGGTTAGTAAGGGTCTAGGTGTTTACAGTAAATCACCACTATATAAATAGGTTTTATTTCAGGTTAGTAAGGGTCTCAGTGTTTACAGTAAAACACCACTATATAAATAGGTTTTATTTCAGGTTACTATGCTGCAATGTGTAAATAATGGTAACAGAATTTAAAGCCATTCAATCAGTATGATTTTTGGATATTGTCATGATTTCCTTGTCACATCGTAAATTAAAACACGGTGAGTAACTCTTTATTCATTTTATTTTCTCCACCCTTCACTCTTTAACGCAATACCACCTCTTAGAATGAACCAAAAAATTAAGTTCTCAAACCTGATCAATAAGAGTATGTATTTGTCAACAGTGTCCAAAGTATACAAACAGAATCAAATAAACTTGTAAAACTATGTAATTTTCCATACAATTACAGGTTATAGTATATAATCATAGTTTTCTAGATTTATCAGATTATTTAGGTAACGTGTTGAATAATTATGCCACCAGGTAAGTCCCCTGTGATGAATATATGACCCAGTTTGGGTTTTTTGTTCATTCTGTTCATTTTTTGAGGTTGCATTCTTTTAACAAATTTCTTCTGAACATTTGAAAGGAAAGAAAAATATTATACACATGTGCTGTTTGACAAAGGGACCTGACATATTATTTACGTGTAACCAATACAATAAAATACTCAATAAACATTGGTTATAAATGATTATAAATTGACAGCTATTTTCTTCTTATTGAATTATTTGACTTCAGTTAAATATCAATTACTCAATGAAACCTGTTTAGAATATAAACCTCAGTCTATTAACAATGATAATTGACTGCAATAAAATATCAAGTGAAGGGTCTGGTATATGATGTTACAATGACAATGCTATATTTTAAATTTGGCCTGGCCTGCTTCTTTTTATACACCCACACCCTTTTATTCATTCATTCATGCCACTAAATTTATTTTAAAAGGACCATAAACGTCTAGTTTTATATCAACTTGCATATTCAATACAATTTATAGCTAAATAAGAAAAATCTTATATACAGTGAATCTTGCTCAAGCTGTGACTGTATATTTGTTCCTCATCATAAATATTCCTCATGGAACAAACATTATTATAATTAATGATCTCAGGAACTCTTATATAATATCTGGGTTAGGGTTTAGGGATTGTACGGTTAGGGCTTATTTTTTATAAAAAAATGTTCCACTCCACAAAGCGACCACCTTTATTAAGCAATCACCTTCAATAAGTGACCACAGTTAATTCCCTCCTAGGACTTTTCAATCAACTGACTACCTTCATTACTCGGAATTAAAAATAGGTCAATAAAGTGACCTTGAAACTTGCCATTATCTTCCTTGTATAAACATTCCAAAGTGATTTCTAATACAGAATGTTGAAATATTTAATAAGTCTGTATAAATAATATATATTATTTTATTAAAATTCTCAAGGAATTCCAGTGAAAATATGTCAATTTGACCTGGATCATAGAAAGATAAAGAATTGTTTTTCTCAATTTGAAAATAAAGACTAAATGTTTCATGCATGGCTAATATATATTTTTTGTTGCCAATAGACTTGTATTTGAAACTAATATAAATGATTTATGTATTTTATTGATTCTTTGAATTAACAAAGTTAAAAGTAAACTGTCATAATCCTTAACAGCAAAATATCTTACATTGAAAAATGTAATGAATGTGAGGTACATTTTTATTTTCACAAGAGACAAAAAGGAGGGCAGGATCTGTGAATAGAAGGGTGTCTGTCACTAAAACATAATTACATGCCTTTGCTTGAATGATTAGAGCTATCTCAACAAACATCTTAAAATATCTCTGATTACAATTGTTTTTTTGCTTCAAAAAATGAAAGGAAGCATGTCGAATGTTACACCCTGCCTGCCATAAGGTTCATAAACTAATCTTCAGGTCAGGTGTTATTGCCGTCTCAGGTGTCTCTTATTGTAATCATGATGTCAATGGCCTGATTATGAGCAAATGGTGGTTGTTGTGGTAAATTTTAGTCATGATAGATGATAGGGTTGTGAAAATCTGATGACCCAGTTGTTAATGGGTATGATTAATCTGGTGTGCGTTCCCAACGAAAAAGCATTAGATGCAAGAAAATTTTCTTTTGATACAATGATTTTTTTCCGGAGGCCTTGGTTTTTTCCTTGGGGGTTGTGATATGATGTCGGTTTCTGGAATGGGGTCGTTACCCAAAAGAGGTTGGGAAGCTCGGCACTATGACAATAATACTACAGAGTAACACTGTCACACAAACTCCAAACATGTGTTTTTTTATTCAAGACTACGCAGATTAGAGATATAATATTTCTAAGGTTGATATATTATAGATATAAAAAAGAAATATCCCTGGTAATAATATTCTATTAACGAATTGAATAAACTAATATTCCATCAAAGGAATTTCTGTGTCAATTTGACCTAGAACATTGAAAGATAAATAACTGTTCTCTCTTTGTGTTCATTAAGGTTATCAGATACTTAAATTTTCTTCTAGAATTCCCAGTTATCCCGTTGTTAAAATGATGAAGTATTGCATCTATGGCAATACATTAGAATTTATACTGTGGCAATATATTGTGAGAAATATTACTAGATTCTACAGGAAATGCAGGTCTACCATTTGTGGGTCTTAACCTCTCTTTGACATTTCCCTCCTTCACCTTTTCTTACAGTATTGAATTTCTCACCACTACACACTTGTATTCCATTCCTCACTAATTTTTTTCTTCTCAGATCATTTCCACAGTCTTTTACAAATTGCCACATTCCAAACATTATTTTTCTTTCTCAATAAGACACCTCCCTGATTTCCCTTTTGTTGTTGTCTCTCCTTTTAAAATAAGTTTGCATAAGAAATATATACTTGTTGTTTTGAATAATCCTACTGTATAAGATTTCAGGCCAGGTGGTTTGGTATAGTTTAACATAGGAGACAATAAACCAAGATCAAACAAACGCAAAAACAACATTTTTTATATTAAGATCATATCTAAAGTTAGTAAGGATTTGCTCTGGAGACAAGTATAATGATTATTTCATACATACAATGGGTCTTTGAAATATGAAAATAATCTTTAGAAGTGTTTTTTATAACCTGCATGAAAAAACATAATTAATCCATTGAAATATACTACAAACTAGATATCTATCTTTCTATTGCTATACACTGATAATTGTGCACACAGGACAAGAAGGCCTTAATTTCAGCAGTAAGCTTAGTGAACACTATTTTACTTATTAACCTAACTAAGAAATCCCCGTTTCTGAGAGTATAGTATTTTTGGGTCGATGGATAGTGAACATTCCCCTTTGATAGGTCGAATGAATATGAAACATTCCCCTTTAACAAAAGATCATGTTATATTTCCTCTTAGCTACTAAACTGTTTAAAAAGAGATAGTAATTGAGACCCAGCACGAGTCATTTCAAATAACTGTGTAATTAAATGATTCAGGCTGTTATTGAGAGGGTAAAGGGGTTTAAAATGTTATTTTATATATCACTAAACACAATTAAAAAGACAATGATAAAAGTTATAATGGTAATTTAAGATTTTATTCAAATAAAAATATATTATTCAATACCAGGCGCGTGTATATAAAGAGTCACCTGCCTTCTTAATTATTAGAGGCAGATGATAGGTAAATGGGTAAATACAAAGTAGTGTCCCCAATTATTTGCAACCATCTGACATGTTAGCTTTAAAAATTTGTGTTAATTTTTTTGATATATTCTTTGTTAGGTTTTAAGTATACATGTAATATAGTTAAGGTAAAAAAAAACCTTTGTTGATATGAATCAAAAACACTTTAGAAATTTTAACCTCAAATCTTTAACCATTACACGTTTATGAATCCATTTTCAAGAAATTAAAAAAAAAAGGCCCCTTTAAGTTTACATGAAGAATTATTAAAATGCATCCATGTAGGCTATTAAATGAAGTAAAATTTATGAAAAAAAAACGAAAAGACAACAAAAAAATAATTTGGTTTTTCCTTTTATAAAGTGGCATAATAATATGTATCATTTTGTTCAATTTCATCCATTCAAAAGTTTCCTTTAGTATTTTAAATTAATTGTTTGGTTCCTATTACATTTATTGTATTCATATATAATAGTTCTACAGTAGGCCTACATTGTTTTTATCATTTAAAATACAATATATAGACACAGCTTTATGGAACAACAATAACTGGTTAAAGTTTTATGCAACGTTCCAATGTGTTTCCCCCCGTTGTCCTCAGAAACGCTTTGAAATGTTGCATTAAACTTTAACCAGTGATTGTGCACAGCTGTCTCTATATATTGTGCTTACAATTGCTAAATGCCATTTAAAAACTTCATCAAATTTAAAATACAATTGTCACGAGATCATGAACCTACATACAAAGTATTTTAGAGGTGTGAGTTTATGGATATTGGTTTTTGAAAAACATTATGATAAAATGACATCTCTTGTATTACTTATTAATAAACATCTATAGATATAAATAAAAATATGTTTAAGAAAGACAATATCTGATCATCTGGAATTCCCAAACACTTTCAAAAACAATGAAATAGCACAATTGGTCCTAACACAGTGAAATGTTAACCATAATGGCACTTTTGCCAATTTGTTCTTTCTTCGTTTCAGAATCCTTACCGGTATTTGTTTTGGAGAGTATTTTAATATTCTAAATGCTAATAAAACAATTGGCATGAAAGTGATTTTTCATACTTTTATTACAAGAGATTAGAGCTCTTAAAGGCATGATCATGAATGAAATGAAATGGAGTTTTACATCCTGCTTTTCTGCACCTTATAGGCTAATGAAGACAGGCAATGTCATGCAGTGTGCAATTAGGGAAATGGTGCCAGAATATTTGCATTAGCCTTCTCTTATTTTGCATTTCCATTTGAGGGATGTTTAAGTGCCCAGACTGTAGCACATTAAAGACTCCTCAACAGTTGAACATGTAGATATCTGGTAAATATGTTCTAGTAAAGGAGCACATTCATCAATCATATCCATCATCTCTTCCCTTTTAAAGATATATAATATTTGATTAAAATATCAAATGAATTCTATGTAAAGTTGACCTAGAACATTGATAGATAAAGAAAGTGCACATTAAGGTTATCAAATACTGGAATTCCCGGCAAAAGTTATTCCAGTGTCAGTATATTTTAACATGTTGATAAGTATTCTATCATGGCAACACATAGGCACATGGTACTGGCAAATATAAAGACACAGATTGGAACAACAATCACAATAAGCTAGGTGGCTATATAATGTGTTTAGTGCTCACAATAACTAAATGCGATTTAAATGAGCACATGAATGAGCATAACCCAACTATTTCACACTAATGACCACCTGTATATTTCTACAACAAAAACATAGATAAAGATATATGGCAACTGCTTGAAGAAAGACAATTTTTAATTTCTGAACCATCTGCTATCCAAGACGGCAGATGTGAACTTTTCTTAAAAAAATCTTAATGTGGAATTCCCAAAAAGTTTTAAAATTACCCATTGTAGGCCTAATATATCAGTTTAATTTTAAGATTTGCCATTTTCAGTATAATACAAAGACAGAGACAGATAGAAGTTATAATTTGAAATTAGTCTGTGCACCAGACCCTCCCTTTTCTCTATTCAATAAATTTTCTTGAATAGATAAATTATGATTGTCAACCATAAATTGTTTGTTAGTCTTTTTTTTATACACCTCTTTATGTGTGCTCATAAAGAATACACAGCCTAATACACCTTATCAATCTTAATTCATTTTTAAAAAAGAAACCTCAAACCCTTAAAACCAGTTTTTGTAATATGTGGTAAGATTACAAGTAGCACTCTTTGTTAAACACAACATTAGATTTATTTAGCTGTTAGTCTAAGGTCAAAACGATGAGCTTGATGTGTTCATATTCTTTATCTTGACACTCCCTAAAATAAACCCTTACATAATGATTGACATTTGTCACCAATGCATATTTTAGACATATGATCGTATAGACAAAAAAAAACTTATTCAGGTTTCAGAAAAAAATATATCTAGAGAATCGCCACTTTATTATTGATTTAATCAGGTTAATACATAATAATGCTTAAAATTCCGAGTTATCTTTGGCTGGTCAATGGAAAAAATATCCAGATGAATGAGTGATCTCATATATATATCGGGTGTCACATAAAAAACGGCCCCAAGTTTGACAGTAAGTATCTCAACTGTTGGTGAACCGATCTCTTTCAAAATTCTCACAGATTCACTTCAACATGTCCTTGTCAGACCCTGACAATATGAAAGTAATCGAATAAAAAATGTATAAGAACTGCCACAAACAAAATAGCATGTACAAAAATTCAATATCAGAGCATACTACACATTTCATTGTGCTTTCACCACATCGACAACCAACATCATTCATTTTCCACCTTGAAATGCTCTCACTGATCTCATCTATTCTTAAGGTATTTTCTCCCAAAAAAGCAACCATCCTGCCTTTCAGTTCCTGTTCAGCAAATGTGTTCCACTGATGATAGTAATGACTCCAGGCAATATGGGATTCTCTTTAGCAACAGGTGTACTGCACTTGGGTTAGAAGGACACGCTCACTGAACCAGGAATGCAGGATGGTCGCTTTTTGAGTGGTCTGTGATGAGATCCGTGAGAGTTTATCATGATGGAAAATGGTTGATATTGGGGTCTGACGAGGACATGTGAAAGTAATTCTGTCTGAATTTTGAAAGAGATCGGTTCACCAACAGCTGAGATACTTATCGTCAAAGTCGGGGACATTTTTTTTTAAACACCCGATATATATAAATCAGGTGTCTCAAAAAAACCTACAAATTTTTTTTTTTAAAAGTACTGTCCCGAACAAAATAGCATGTCAAAGAATTCAATATCAGACACACGATATATAGGCCTTCATTATAATCTTGTAGTTTTAATGTAAGCTTCAACCAACAATCTATGAATAATGAATATTCCGAATTTTCTTAAGGATTTTTTCTAAAGCCCTCTGTCACGTTCAAATTAGGGCGCCGGAACCACGGGGTAGAGGGGGCGACTGCCCCCCTGCCCTTCACCTGAGGGGGGGCGAACATGTGCCCTTTTTGTCACGGAGACACTGACATTTTTTATGTCATAATAATTACAGCCGACGGAGGAAAGAGACGGAAAATGGGGATTTTATCTGGACTGGGCTCACATCCCCCCAAAATAAGAGCCGGCCGATACTATAAACCATAGGGCAGCCCAGAGCTGAAGTCAGCTGGTGTTCACGGACCCTCTCCGTAAAATGTATTGATTCAAGCAAATTTGTTCCAGCAAAATTTATTGTGTTCCTATGCCCCAAAATATAGGCATGACGTACGTTCTGGTATACCTAAGAAGTGATCTAAGAAGCTCTAAAATACAAAATTTTCTCGGGTGGCTTACGGCGCCCTCCGAATCCCCAGACTGGAAGGTTCCTTCGCATCGCTCGGTCACTAATATTTCCTTCCGGCACCCCTGGCAAAAACTTTGTCAAAGAAAACTGTAGTCTGTTGTCACTATCAAAGTTTCTTTGATGACTTGTCAAAGAAAAGGCGGGAATTGAATGTTTATAAAAAAAAACACATGGTTCCTGTAAACATCTTGCAGAATGACCTTACTGTTTCACTATGTCTTGTGTGTGTTGTCATTTTGATGAAGGGAATACTTTGATTGGCTAATTCCCTTCAAAGTCCAGCCAAGATTTTAAAAAAGTAAGATGAGGTTCTATTGAAAAGTCCTTCAAAGTTTTTGATCGAAGTTTTTTTTTATCGTTGTCACGGTCAAATAACCTTCAAAAACTTTCAAAGAAAACTTTGAGCGTGACAACAGGGCTTAAGGAATACTTAGACCAAGTTTGTACATCCTGGTTCACACTTAAAAGATAATATCAAAACACATTTATACATTATAATGACAAACAATAAATCACGAGGGATAGTTGTAATCAAAAATAATTTATGTAATAGATAATTGATATTCTACTTTATTGACACAGAAAGGATTGAGTCATAAAATTACTGAGATATATAATAGATATTTCAAATTCTTATACATGTATAAATGTTATTCAAATGACTCAACTTGGAAATATAAAATTTCAATTATCAGAAATCATCTAGATAAATAGGTCTTTTTTTAAATCCTAGTCATTATTTTATACTAAATATTCTTGTTTGAGGGAATCTTTTTTATTTTATAAAAGTTTATTATATGATCAGTTGATCATTTTTCAGATTTATTAATAAAATATTTACCAATTACTCTTTTCTGACTGTTGATGATATTCAATATTCAGGGAATAATCATCTGTCATTAACAGTTCATGAATTACGAAGAAGATATTTTAAGTATGAATTACGGATTTGTTGTATTAGCTAAGATCAATCATTTAGTATCGAAATAAACTGTGGAAAGTTTGACATGCCAAGCAGTGTGACAAATGCTCTTTTCAGCACTAACCCACCTTTCTAAAAACTAACATGACTGTTCAATGATACAGAGAACTGATCTTGGTGCACTGGCAGTTTGCTGTGGTCTGAATGATTATACCTTTTTTGAATTCGTATATTCCAGGATGTTACCTGTGTTTCCTGCTGCTTTCTCTCTATTACATCTGGTTAACCTATGGTAAAAACAGAATAAGAGAGACAACTCAACCAAATCAAAGTCTTATAAAGATACTAGATCTTCATGCCTCTTCAATCGGACGTCGGAAACTATATTTAGTGAAAGAATATCTTGCTCAGTTACCAACTTATTTTGATCTATATGACCTAAGGTCAAAAGTGAATGATTCAGGTTTTAACTGCACAGTTACTAAAACCAGTCCACGCTTTCCAATATGTGTATATCGACCAGAAGTTGATAAGTATATATCAGGTGCATTATTATCTAGTGGAATATGGGAACCGTACTTGACAAGGGTGTATCAGATAGCTTTAACCAGACATACTGATGCTATTGTGGTTGATATAGGAGCTAATATTGGTTATTATACTTTGCTGGGTGCTGCCATGGGACATCATGTCCTTGCTATTGAACCTGTCTGGGAAAATGTTCGTAGACTTCATAAAGGAGTGCAGTTAGGTCAGTTTATAGAGAATATTCACGTATTAAAGAATGCAGTGTCAAATCAACATAAAAACGTCACATTATCATGTAATGATTCAAATCAAGGTGGAATTAAAGTAATGGAAGATACTAAGAAAGGGGAAGTAACACAGACTATAACTCTCGATGATTTATTGTTTGTAATGTCACCATCTGAAGTCATTATAAAAATTGATATAGGTAAGAGCCTAGCTGACGTAGCTTTAAAGCAACCAAGCCAAGCAGAATCAAATAAACCATAAAACTAAGTATTTCTCCATAATATTACTGGCTACTATTGAAGAACGCTTAATAAAACGCCTAATATTTTGTATATCTTGTAGAAATTGTGATATTTAAAGAGATACTACCTCTTAGAATTAACCAAAAAAATAAGTTCTCAAACTTGGCCAATTAAAGTATATATTCAACAACGGTGTCCACAGTACACAAACAGAATCCAATAAACCCATAAAAATATGTAAATTTCCATACAATTACAGATTATTATTGAAAAACGCTGACAATTTGATTAAACGTTTTTCATTTATTGTATATATACATAGTTTTCTGGATTTATCAGAATATTTAGGTAATCTGTTGTATAGTTATGCCACTAGGTTTGTCCCTTGATGAATATATACTTCTATTGACCAAGTATGAAAATTTAGATTTTTTTTTCATTCTAAGAGGTTGTATTCGTTTAAGGTAGTTTACTGGATTTATCAGAACATACAGTATAGTGCCCACCAAACACAAATCATTTAAAAAAGTTTTATAAGGGTTTCAATGAGGTAGTATTCCTTTAATGATACTTAAAGGTGTATCTACATAACATATAACATAAAAGATTGATTACATTCAAGTGGTAGGCTACTGAAAGCAGAAGTTGATAAGATTACAAATTGAATAGGAGTTTAAAAACCTGTTACAATATACCTTGAAAAATGTCAATAGGTTAAAATATATGAAAAACAACTGTGGTGTTCAACACAGATTAAACAGATTAATAATACAATATTTGACACTTAATAATACATAGGAGTTTTAAGACAGCTTTATATCTTTACTTTAGAGTATAATTTAAATATGATATGCTTCTATACATATTTATGATAAAAGTTTTATCAGTTTGTATGCAAAAAGCGACTTTAAAAAATAAATTACGACAAATAGTGATATGTTGACGATACGAGGGAATGATACCATGATGGACATATCTTGGAGCTATAAACTAAATGAAATTCTGCTTTCACTTGCAAATTAGAGGCCATTCACAAAAAAAATTGTCCTTTAAATAAAATTTTTCTTTTTCTTCATCTTAAAACCAGAGGCCTTATTTTCTATAACTCTTTTACTGTTCAAGTCATTTTGTTTGTCAACCACTTAAAAACATGTTTAAATTTTGAAATCTAAAACTGTATTTTATAAGACTGTACTTTAAATTTTATAGGATATACGAATAGCAAATGATTTCTACCTCTGTATATTTTATTACTTATATTAATAACTTGTATGCAGAGTTAGCTAATTTAATTTTATTTTTTATTTTATACATTTCAGAAGGTTATGAATGTAAAGCCATGGAAATATCAAAATTATTCTTTACCAATAATCATATTTTGTATATATTCATGGAATGGCAGCAAATGTTTAAACAACGCCTAAAAAAGTCAGCCTGTACACTCCATGCTATTTATAAACTCACTGATATGCTAACAGACAGAGGCTACATACCACACGAGGTAGGTTTATGATATAGAAGGGGATTTTTCACTACAAAATTGGTCTCATGATAGGGAATATATTTTCAAAAATGTACATTACATCATCCCCCCAAAATTTATAAATCAAGGGCAATAACAAAAACATTATTGGTTTGACACATGAAACAATTTTTTGCCACTGATAATCCATATGTTTTTGTCTTTCAGGTTCATACTGGTATGCAGTTAAACCCAGTAAGAAGTGGAACAATCTGGAGAGTTGGTGATATCTATTGGCGTCATAGATCTCTACCCTTGTTGGTACCTTCATTATAAAGCTAGCAGTTGGTGATATCTATTGACACCATAGATCTCTACCCTTGTTAATACCTTCATTATAAAACTAACAGTTGGTGATATCTATTGACACCATATATCTCTACCCTTGTTAATACCTTCATCATAAAACTAGCAGTTGGTGATATCTATTGACACCATATCTCTACCCTTGTTAATACCTTCATTATAAAACTAGTAGTTGGTGATATCTATTGGCGCCATAGATCTCTACCCTTGTTAATACCTTCATTATAAAACTAGCAGTTGGTGATATCTATTGACACCATAGATATCTACCCTTGTTAATACCTTCATTATAAAACTAGCAGTTGGTGATATCTATTGACACCATAGATATATACCCTTGTTAATACCTTCATTATAAAACTAGCAGTTGGTGATATCTATTGACACCATAGATCTCTACCCTTGTTAATACCTTCATTATAAAACTAGCAGTTGGTGATATCTATTGACATCATAGATCTCTACCCTTGTTAATACCTTCATTATAAAACTAGCAGCTGGTGATATCTATTGACATCATAGATCTCTACCCTTGTTAATACCTTCATTATAAAACTAGCAGTTGGTGATATCTATTGACACCATAGATCTCTACCCTTGTTAATACCTTCATTATAAAACTAGCAGTTGGTGATATCTATTGACACCATAAATCTCTACCCTTGTTAATACCTTCATTATAAAACTAGCAGTTGGTGATATCTATTGACACCATAAATCTCTACCCTTGTTAATACCTTCATTATAAAACTAGCAGTTGGTGATATCTATTGGCGCCATAGATCTCTATCCTTGTTAATACCTTCATTATAAAACTAGCAGTTGGTGATATCTATTGACACCATATATCTCTACCCTTGTTAATACCTTCATTATAAAACTAGCAGTTGGTGATATCTATTGACACCATATATATCTATCCTTGTTAATACCTTCATTATAAAACTAGTAGTTGGTGATATCTATTGACACCATAGATCTCTACCCTTGTTAATACCTTCATTATAAAACTAGCAGTTGGTGATATCTATTGACACCATATATCTCTACCCTTGTTAATACCTTCATTATAAAACTAGTACGGTAGTTGGTGATATGTATTGACACCATAGATCTCTACCCTTGTTAATACCTTCATTATAAACTAGCAGTTGGTGATATCTATTGGCGCCATAGATCTCTACCCTTGTTAATACCTTCATTATAAAACTAGCAGTTGGTGATATCTATTGACACCATATATCTCTACCCTTGTTAATACCTTCATTATAAAACTAGCAGTTGGTGATATCTATTGGCGCCATAGATCTCTACCCTTGTTAATACCTTCATTATAAAACTAGCAGTTGGTGATATCTATTGACACCATATATCTCTACCCTTGTTAATACCTTCATTATAAAACTAGCAGTTGGTGATATCTATTGACACCATATATCTCTACCCTTGTTAATACCTTCATTATAAAACTAGTAGTTGGTGATATCTATTGACACCATATATCTCTACCCTTGTTAATACCTTCATTATAAAACTAGCAGTTGGTGATATCTATTGGCGCCATAGATCTCTACCCTTGTTAATACCTTCATTATAAAACTAGCAGTTGGTGATATCTATTGACACCATATATCTCTACCCTTGTTAATACCTTCATTATAAAACTAGCAGTTGGTGATATCTATTGACACCATAGATCTCTACCCTTGTTAATACCTTCATTATAAAACTAGCAGTTGGTGATATCTATTGGTGCCATAGATCTCTACCCTTGTTAATACCTTCATTATAAAACTAGCAGTTGGTGATATCTATTGACACCATAGATCTCTACCCTTGTTAATACCTTCATTATAAAACTAGTAGTTGGTGATATCTATTGACACCATAGATCTCTACCCTTGTTAATACCTTTATTATAAAACTAGTAGTTGGTGATATCTATTGACACCATATATCTCTACCCTTGTTAATACCTTTATTATAAAACTAGTAGTTGGTGATATCTATTGACACCATATATCTCTACCCTTGTTAATACCTTCATTATAAAACTAGCAGTTGGTGATATCTATTGACACCATAGATCTCTACCCTTGTTAATACCTTCATTATAAAACTAGCAGTTGGTGATATCTATTGACACCATATATCTCTACCCTTGTTAATGCCTTCATTATAAAACTAGCAGTTGGTGATATCTATTGACACCATATATCTCTACCCTTGTTAATACCTTCATTATAAAACTAGCAGTTGGTGATATCTATTGACACCATAGATCTCTACACTTGTTAATACCTTCATTATAAAACTAGCAGTTGGTGATATCTATTGACACCATAGATCTCTACACTTGTTAATACCTTCATTATAAAACTAGTAGTTGGTGATATCTATTGACACCATAGATCTCTACCCTTGTTAATACCTTCATTATAAAACTAACAGTTGGTGATATCTATTGGCACCATAGATCTCTACCCTTGTTAATACCTTCATTATAAAACTAGCAGTTGGTGATATCTATTGACGTCATAGAATAGAGCCCTACCCTTGTTAATATAACTCTTTATCTATCACCACCATTGATTCTAAACCATCTACATACATATGTTACATACATTGAAAATTGGTTATATTTAGGACACAGGCCACAAACTGTGTTGGAGAATTTTTAGAAGGAAAGGAAGAGAAGACATCAGGAACAACTTGGAATATAGATTATGTAGTACAGGGTTCATTTTAAGTTTCAATTCAAAACTATTATAACTTTCTGTGATTAGTCATAGAAAAAATTTATCCAAACAATTTGAATTGAACCCTGATGTATTGATGATACAATTGTTTCTTCTTAATTTGAAAAATTATATTTTACCCTTCACTCCTTACATAAATAAATAAATAATGACTAAAGTTGTAATTAATATTTTTCTAATACAAATAAAATCAAAAAGTATTAATTAATGCATTCAAATATTTTGATACGCACACAAACATATTTAATATTTTACTGATACTTTATGTTTTGATTATTTTTTTTTTAGATTTATTGGCAAATCCATTTTCTTGTCAAGTTTGCTTATACCTTTTGTAAGATTTAAATTCTACAAAGTAATATAACTAACAGAAATTTTGCACCAAAAAAAAAAAAAACAATATTGGAATAATATAGCATTGTTTTTAAGTGAGATTAGTCAGAGATTATTTGCTTATTGCTGCCATTCTTAATTCATGTTTAATTTGATTTGATTACAGTTAAATATACAGTTTGAGTAACTATAACATATATTTTGTCATATTTATTAAGTGTGATTCTTATTTTGTTAATTTGTGATGTTGTCAGCTAGTCATTTTATATACTCTGTAATTTATGTTTATTTATTTTTATTAGTTGATGTTTACTTCAATTTATTATTCTTGTTAAATGCCTTTATGCAATAAATAGTGTTCAATATGTTATAACTTCTACTGTTGTTATATATGTAAAATGCAGAATATATGGATTGGAAATTATGGGCAATGTACTTATAACGTGTTCATCAAAAATAGTCAATTCAAAACTCTTCTAGGATCATTTCAAAAATTGAAAATTTGGCACGCATTCAAGATTTTATTGATGATCACAGCAAGTTTCATAAAAACCAATTTATTCTTGTATGATAGTCAATAACTCCAAAATATTGTTAAAGACAAATTTCAGAATTAGAATCTGTTTCAGATCTTATCAATTTCATCAATATCAATAAAAAAACTTAAGTTTCTTTAACAAATTTTGAAGACAGTAAATAAAGTCAACGACAATAACTTGAAAACTGGTCATCTACTCTCTGGCCACAATGAGCTCAGAATCGCGTTTTGTCTATTATTTTGTAATGAATTAAAATATATACCCAAAATTAGTTCTGAGAGTCTTAGATTACCTTTGGGTTGATGAAAATGACAACTATTAAAGAAAATATTTATTTGGAAACATGAATTAACAGAGGGGAATTTTCAGTCAAAAATGCAGATCATTTTCACATGAAATTTCTTGGAGGAAAGTGTATTTATTTCATATTGAAAATTTTCAAACTATATATTTTCATGGACCCAAAGGCATTCTAAGACACATGACATGCAATTGATAATCATATTTTGAATATTTGTGACATGAGAGAAAAAATTCAATTCAGACCTTAATGTGGCCAGAGAGTAAATGATATTTATCAAATTTAATTCAAATCAGATGAAATGAATTGTGCTATCAAGAAATGTTGATTGACAGACAAGACCACAGTGATATACATGCTGAACAAAAACGTTCCCTACCTTATTTCCTAGTTCAAGGGCCATAACTTTAGTTATAGCATCAACTGCTCCTTTTGAAGCACAATACACTGTGTGATTTTCTAAACCTCTGAATGATGCTACACTGGATAAATTGACAATAGCCCCACCTTCACCAGATTTCATCATTCCTTTTGCAACAACCTGAAAAATTACACTTTAATGAATTCATCACATTATTATATAAGCTACTATATAATATTATGGACATTCATTAAGCAGTGGTATCCACACACTGAGGGAGATGCTCAAAGACCTTAACCAAAAGAGCTTTCAGTTATATTAAAGCAATAGCAGGTCGAATTGGGTTGTGTAGTTGTTTCTTAGCTAACTTCTGTTACAGTTTATTGCAGTGGATGTCAGTTAGCTTTCACACTGAAAATCTATACTGCTATAGGTATGATATGGGAGATAACTACTAGGAAACTAAATTTCAGACTACAATTAAAACATATAGTGGGTAACTATGTTTAATGAATGTCTCTAACAGAACATTGTTTCACAATTCTGTGAGAATAAGTTCAAAGCTATTTGAAAGACAAGTTTTAATATTTTACTGATATTCTTTGATTTGTTTGAGTAGAAAAAATTACTTTCTAAAAGACTTTTATTTTATTCTTAAACCTTGACTTATCTGAATCCTCTGATTTATCTTCTTGACTGATTTTTCTTAACCAATCATAGGCAATAAAGGAATGCCAAAAAAAACAGGTTTGAATCAGTACTCTTATATATCGGGTGTCCCAAAAAAAACTTTGATGCAAAGTATCCCAGCTGTTGATGAGCCGATCTCTTTCAAACTTCTCACAGATTAACTTCAACATGTCCTTGTCAGCCCCTGAAAATATGAAGGACATCGAACAAAAATTGTACAAGTACTGCCTCGAACAAAATAGCATGTCAAAAAATTCAATATCAGAGCAAATTACATATTTGAATTTGTGTTCATTGTGCCTTCATCACATCAACCACCAATATCAAACATTTTCCATCCTGATAAACTCTCACGGATCTCATCTAAAGATAGCACTCGATAAGCGACCATCCTGCATTTCAGCTCCCGTTCAGTTATTGTGCCCCTCTAACCCAAGTGCAGTACACCTGTTAATAAAGAGAATCTAATACTGCCCGGAGTCATTACATCAACTGCAGAACAAACTGGATGAACAGGAACTGAAAGGCAGGAAGGTTGCTTTTTGGGAGAAAATATCTTAAGATGAGATCGGTGAGAGCATTTCTGGAGCAAAAATGAATAATATTGGTTGTCGATGTGGTGAAAGCACAATAGACACAGGTTTTTTGACATGCTATTTTGTTCGAGGCAGTACTTGTACAATTTTTGTCGGATGCCTTTCATATTTTCAGGATCTGACATAGACATGTTGAAGTAAATCTGTGAGAATTTTGAAAGAGATCGGTTCACCAACAGCTGAGATACTTACGGTCAAACTTGGGGACGATATACAAGCTACCCTTCTCCGGATATGAATCATGGTTCTAATAAAAATACTTCCAAAGATTTGTTTGAATTAGGGGGAAATAACTGTAAGAATTTAGTAATCTGTAAAAAGTTTACCTGTGAAACATTGATCAAAGCTTTCACATTCACATTCATGACACTATCAAAGTCTTCAGGTTTTACTTCTAAAAACTTGTCAAGTCTAGAAATACCAGCACTATTAACTAGCAAATCAAATTTTCCTAAACTTTCTATTGCTGCTCTTGATTCATCCCAATTAGACAGATCAACTATTTTAGTAGTAATATTCTGGCACTGAAATGAAGAAACTAACTGTCAGTCAATAGTAAATTGTATAAGAGTAACAGTAAATTGAATAAGAGCAACGATAAATTGCAAAAGAGCAACGATAAATTGCAAAAGAGCAATGGTAAATCTTGAAAGATCAATGGTTAATTGTGATAGAGCTCTTGTGAAAGAGCAATGGTGAATTGTGACAGGTCAATGGTAAATTGTGAAAGAGCAATGGTGAATTCAGAAAGATCAATGGTAAATTGAGAAAGATCAATAGAAAATTAAAATGTAAAAGAGCAATGATGGTAAATTGTCAAGAGCAATGGTAATTTGTGAAAGAATAATTGTAAATTGTGAAAGATTAATGGTAAATTTTGAAAGAATATGGTAAAATATGTCATTGTCATTGTGTAAAATCAATGGTAATTTGTGAAAGATCAATGGTAATTTGTGAAAGATCAATGGTTAACTGGACAGAGCAATGGTAAATTGTGAAAGAGCGATGGCAAATTTTGAAAGACCATGGTAAATTGTGAAAGAGCCATCATGGTGAATTGAGAAAGATCAATTTAGTAAATTGTGAAAGAGCAATGGTGAATTGAGAAAGATCAATAGTAAATTGTGAAAGAGCAATGGTAAATTGCTAAAAAGCAATAGTAATTTGTAAACAAAACATGAAATTTCTATTATTCTGAAAAGTTGGGTTGTACACTGTAATGGAGTAAATACTTCACAGAAATGCAATAAAGTTAAAATTTTCAGGAATATTTCTGCCCTTTGTGTTTCATATCTTCATCTTGAACATTATTATATCTACAATCCATTATAATCATTGTTCAACGTATTTTGATTCTGAGTTTCTCTCTTTTTCTCTAATTTGGGTTCGTTTCATATTTTTGAATTATGAATCGTTTGAGACTGTGCTATTTATAGAAATATTGAGAATATAATATGCATACTTCTGATTTTAAGGAATCCAAATGAGTTTGTGACGTTCCTATTGCAACCGTTTCAGCACCACTCTTAGCTAAAGCTATTGATATTCCTCGACCAATTCCTGAAAAAAACAGAAGCAATAACTTTACCCCAAAAATTTACCATATTTTAAGGAGTAGGCATAATGCCACTAGGTACTTAATATCTATGAACCTTTCAGTTCAGTTCATGTATAAAATAGTGGTCCACCTTGACAGTCCTGTTGAAGCTTTAAGGCTCCCTACCTATAAATTTATTTTTCCATAAAAAATATATGCCACTGATCATACCAATATGTAGCAATGAAGCTATTTGCAATTCCATTAGAACTAAGTGTTTAATGACATCACTAGCACAAGGTCCTGTTGTGATGGCAATAAATTAAAACCCTTTTTTTAATGGAATTGTAACAACACAGACATCTGACAAAAAAAAATAATGGAAAGGTGTCATAAAAATAATTATACAATTTCCTTAAAATTGTTTTTAGTTTTTAATTTCTGTACAATTAATTACAAGGTAACAATGAGGGAGGCTGTCTTGTGAGTTAGGGCTGGGCAATATTGGTTAAAGTGGATATCACAATATTCATCATTAATATATCACGATATGGGTATATATCGGGATATTTTTAAGAAGGGTTTTTACTGGTTTTTGAAACAAAATGTTCATGTTTTGTTCTATCAAAAATTCTTAAATGTAAGAAAAACAGTAAATATCTGTCAAAAACAACCAAATCTTCAATAGCATGAAAAAACACATCTTTTTCAAATATCTTAAAGTATTAAATTCTTTGTTAAAACTGTTAAAATGACTTTATCTTTACCAAAATTTGACGATATATTATGATTATTACATATATCACGATATGGCGATATTTCGGCATTTTTATTTGAAGCGATATTACTAACGATATAAATTCCTATACCGGTATATATCGCGATACCAGTATAGCGCCCAGCCCTATTGTGAGTAATATTTTAAAGGGGCACCTTCTTCATTCGGTCTACCAATGGTCCCCCAGTCTCGGAAACATGAATTATTTTGTTGAGCTCATCCATCAGAAATCACTCATCCGTTCAAATTTCATCCTTCATATCCATATGTTTGGATCAGAATTATCAGTGTTTGAAAGTTAAAAATGACACCTGAACATTTTCAGGTATGGTTAATGGAGTAATGCATTTTTTGTTCAGCACACTAGTACTCCTCAGAGCTATTAACATATAATCAAGACCCTAATCAACCATCAAAATGACTGACTGTGCCCCTTTAAAACAATATTCATGAATTAATAAATGTAAATAGAAAACCAATCTTTTTGACCTTGTTATTAAAGTAAAATGACATCTTGAAAGATAAAACAAAATGCTATGACTACATTTTTTTAAATAGGAATATCTTGAATATCATACTTTGCAAAAGGCAAGTTATATCAGCTAGTGTACAGTTCATATATCACTGACACAATCAGTTTCTTTTTAAATATTGCAAGCAAACAGTCAACTTTCTTGTCAATACACTGTAATCAAATCATGACGGACAAAAGGATTTAAACAATTATTTTTGTAAAACATATCCCAAAATGGCGGCTTTTCACAAAGTTGTGTGTTGCATGTGTTTTTTCCTGAAAGCCAGGCCATCAAATTCATGCCTGTGCTTATTTTTTATATTCTTTGAAAAACCTTGAATTAAAGTGTATTCATATTTCAAATTCTGATGCATCATACAGTTTTCTACCTTTTTCAATTGATCAACTGTAGAAGAATTTTTCTTGCTGTGATATATTTTTTACTGCTCAAATATTTACTTACAGCCAAAATAGGTGAACCAGTTTTCATATTGAGAAATTTTATCAAAATTTTACCAAAAAATATTTGACGAAAAACTATCATATTTGGACGACATGTCGGCTATTGCTTAAATTTTATCATCAAACAAAAAATATCCCCAGTAAAAATCTGTAGCAACGGGAAATTGACGAAATGTGTTATTATTAGCTCCAAAACTGGTGACAGGAGGATAGTAGACTGTTGGGCTCACATCAGTAATTTCTTTCAAAATGGTCATTACTACAAAATGACATGTCTTCTTACCTCTGCTTCCACCTGTTACCAAAGCCCTCTTGCCCTTAAAAGACATTTCCATGTTGAAAGTAACTCACAAATGAATATGTGAGCCCTCGTTATTTGAGCAGGTCTTATCTATAATCCCAGTTCAAGGGAACAGGTGGGCGTGGCAAAGTTATCTTCCTTTAGTTGCTCTCTACATTAAAGGTTTAAAAAGACTTAGAGCTGGATACTATGCAAACTAGATTCTCGTACAATAACCAAAATAATTCTAATGAGTTAGATTAATGTGCTTTATTTCTTTTCTATTATTTGACTTCACTAATATTGATAAAAACATTTCAAAACTTATTTTTGCAAGCCAACATTTGCGCCTGTCTTGAATTATCCTTTACTCATAGATCTGATGTAATATTTACAACGTAAACTTTGTGCAGATCTTCCGGTAGTTAACCAAGATGAGAATTCCAGAAAAGGAAAACACTAGAATTTTGAAGTCATATTTATACAGTATTCGATTTTGTAATGACAGATACGCGTTTATTTGTATGTAATAATTTTTCCGCAGGTAATTTTCAAGGTATAACCCTTACATTATCAGTAAAACTTGGGTTTGCTAATCAGAAAACTAAACTTTCCAGTCTGAGACTTTCATAAATTCAAGTTGAGAAGAATCAAGATAAAATCAAATGGATCTGACTGAAGCCAAATGAAATGTCAATGTTGCCTTATATTTTATAATTTTTTGAATGTTGAATGTTATGATGAAGGCAATATAATATTGAAAGGTGTTGTTCAGTATGAAAATTTTCTCCCACCAGTGCCATTTCTTTACGGTAATTATTCAGACTATTGTCTCTAAGTTGAAAAGTTTTTTAAATATTTCCATATTTATTTAGGAGAATTGGAATGGAAGCTTGTAAGTAGTATCCCCCAGTCGCCGGTTTTGGAGCCAATAATATGTGATATTAGAATCAGACCTCCTCTTTGTTCCCTAACATTCATTTTAATCATGATATTATTCTCTTTATTTTCAGGTCTATAAATGTAACAGTTCATTCACTGTATTTCAACTAACAACTAACATCATGAATAGTACCTCAATATTCAAAACAACCTTGATGTTCTTCTTTGATTTGGCCTACATGTTGTCATTTAACCCATTGATTTTTACTTATGGTATGTTTTTATAGCCTACAGAATAATGATTGTTAAATGAATTTCTATTTTTTAATATCAACGAGTCAATGTTTATATGCATATAAACCTTTGATCAATTTGCTAATTGTTATTACTAATATTTTGAAAGAGATAAGAAATTTTTGTGTGTGTTTGATATAGATGTCTGAGTATGAGATGCTTATGTATGCCTTTTTAATGTTTATTTCAATGTGATTCTTTCAACTGTTTATATTTTAGGTTTTATCAACTAGCTAAAACCATCTTTGTGAACTTTGGAACAAAAGTAAAATTCCCTTCAACTGTAAATGTTCATAGAAGATAAACAAAGCTAATGTCGGATATTGTGTCAAACATTAATTGGTATCCACTATTTGCCAACAAACTGAGCTCTATTTTGCTTTTCTTCTTCAATTTTGCTTGGAGGACTCGTCTGCGTCTTCCCAGCCTTATAACTGTAACTTTTCTAACCCTTGATATTAGAGTGAGGATGGAAATACAGATCTAACATTATAGTGAAGAAAGCAGCCATGTGATTTGAACACATAATTTTCTCAATCAGAAATCAGCCATTGTCATTTCATGTGGTGATTTATTAATGTGGATGAAAAAATGTGATTGTGCTTGTCATCTTAAATATTATTCACCATGAGTCGGAGTGTGCGTGATTTACGTGACCTAATATGTGTGTCACGATTAACATACCGTGAAAGTGACGAGGAAGATGTAGATAGTGACCAAGAAGAGGTAACTGCTGAGTTTGATGGTCTTTCATTGACAAGCAGTGGCTCTGATACGCCTACAACTTCTTTAAAAGATCCCTCCAGAGCAGTCTCACCTGACTCAGGATTTCTAACTAATGGATCGCCCACAGAATCTAGTTCAAAAGCAGCTGCAGGTTCTAAACCCGGTTCTAAAAAGAAGCGACGGAAAAAATTACATACGTTTCCAACTCGACATGACTTGCCAAAATCATCTCCACTTCCACCCTTGTCTTCAAAACAAAGTAATCAAGCAGCATGTGCATCTGGAAAATCATCCCATGAGAAGGGTAATTTTGACCAGATGATGTGTTTTATGGATGCCTCTGTAGTGTCTGGTTGGTTAACTCGGGCAACTGACTCAGTTGAGGATCTTTCCAAATTCTGTAATGCTGAAGACAATTTTGTTCAGTTTGCACATTTTTGGTTATCTGATTTTCCAGATGTACAAAAACAAGAAATATATGAACTTGAATTTAATATTCTGATGGAAGAAATAGGTTTAGCGTTTGCTGCTGGTAGAGACAATCGACAGATAGTGCATCGAGATGTTTTAAATTTAGTATCTGCATTATTTAGAGAATATCCAGGGAAATTAGTTAGTTCCAAAGGATCGCATTTATTTTTAAACTATTTAGATATCATGTCATCAACGAATGAAAAAGACAAGTATCGAAAACTGTTATCTGATGTTCGATGCTCAACACGGAACAGACAATATGCTCAGTGGTTACTGGCTATTAGATCCTTTGCTCTGGTTAATGTATGGACAGCAATTACAAATTTTTTCCGTAATTTACGTGGAGAACCTCTTAACACAACTTATCCCACATCAAATGCTCCCTCTAATGTTCACCAGTATAGATTTTCACAGGCAATCAGGTAATACATGATATTCTTGTATTGAGCATTGACTTGATAGAAGTTGACTCATACATGTTTCAACTGCAAGATGATAATTAAACCACGAACAATCGTTATTACTAACTTTAGAAGATGGACTCGTAATCATTGACAAATAAAATTACAAATGAACAGTATTGTCTTAAATAGATATTATGTAAAATTGATTTGATATGAGCTTATTTGTTGGAACAATTATTCAATATGTAATGTTATATTTGCCCCATAATACAATATCTCTGTTTTCCAGACATGGTTATATTGATGTCATTCACTATTTGATAGTTACTGGTCGTGTTAATCCTAACTACTCAGATAAACATAATAGAACCTGTTTATTTACTGCTGTGATGCATAATAAACCAAAAGTAATACAATATCTTCTTCACAGGGTGAGTTACTAATAGTAACTTACTATAGAAACAATGTTTCCATTTAAACTAGAAGAGTAGAGCTTTTAGTAATATAAATTTGTATTCATGCAGTCGTAAAAAGTTAAGAAAAATAATATACAATATTGAATCGATTTATAGTGCCTGTTTAGTACTGCAATGCAAGGTTATGGAAAACTCCATTGAGTCATGTACATGTCCATTCTGAACAACAGAGAAATTTTACCTATCTGCGACACATGCAGAGCTAGACAAGATGCGAAGTTTCGTATAGTAGGCTACATGTCATGTACTTATGAAGACTGGACACTGGTACATCTTACCTCATTCTAATCCACCTAGCTGAAATTGATAAGGATTTCGTAGGAAAGATCAATGCCTAAAGGACCAGCTGGAAGAAAGGATTATCTTAATTTGTCATCCTTATAAAGCTAAGATTGTTTTTTTTTTTCAATAAGAGTAATTTAGTTTTCAATGTTCTATATGGTATGTATTTTAAGGTGAAGCCACCTATAGATATTAATATACCGTCAGATACAGGAAATACTGCCCTACATGCTGCAGCTAATACTGGTCATTATTCAGTTGTCAGTGAATTATTATCACGTCAAGATATTGATATTAACTGTCAAAACAAGCAGTGTGAGCAGGCCACTCCTTTACACTATGCTGTTATGCATGGTAAGTGTGATTGATTTTTAATAAAATAGCATAGTATTTGAGTTACTCCTTTCTCACTGGTTCTCAAAAAGTTAAACATATGTTATTTCATTGTTAAAGTCTGGTTAATCACTTAAATCAATTTGAAATTTAGTTTTATTATTCTTTAATGAAATTGAGAAATAAAACATTTCTTTCATTTATTGTACTTAATCATTATGAAATTATCTTCTTACTTATTACAAGTCCAGTTGTATAATACCAACTTCTTTCAATTTTCACTACTTAAAGGTGTCATTAGCTAAGAATATAACATGAGATTTTATTTACTGTTTCTATATTGTAGGTCATGTACAAGTGGTAGAGTTATTACTGAAATCAGGAGCAGATAAAAACCTGAAAATGGGTGGTTTATCAAATTCAATGGATATAGCTAGAGACTTTGGTCATATAGACATATTAAAGATATTGATTCAATAGGTTACTTGAGTGTTATAGCAGTTTTATACTTCATGTTTTGTTGATGATCTTGTGTTCACTGAGTGCAATCTACAAAAACAACCAAATCTTTGTGATGAAAGAGATTATAGAGAGGTTTTCCAAACTATGATATACCGGTAATCCAATTTCAGTCATTCATCTGTGGAACTAAAAATTATTTGCAGCTATTGCAATAGTGCATCTAAACATTAAGTATTTCTATGCTTTCTCGAACTAGAACCACAGATATCTGACTGAAAATTGGAATGATGCAATATGAATGATATTGCTAAAAATAAAAAATTTAGGAAACCTCTTTACAAACTCTTATTGTTTTTTTACTGTACATTTATTTAAAATAATTGTCACATTTTTAAAACATCCTATCATATTAAGCATTATCAAGGCATAGTGTTGTTGGCTTCTTATTTTCGACATAATACATACTTAAGATTGTTTTCTTTTTGAAAATTAGGGACTTCATCTATTTAAATGAAGAAATATAATGAAACTGTATAAGCTTAATTAATTATATTTCTAATTAGCAATAATAATGATGAAAATAATAAAACTCCAACATAATGATCCCAATGGTAAAATAAACCTTGAAATCTATGTTAACACATTGGCAATACATTTGTTTTAGCAGCTAATGATATATGAATGATATATTTTGAAAATATTATAACTGTATACGTCTTATACGTTTATACTCTTATAACATCAGTTCATAGCCAATTTCAATTATAATGTTATGCCAACTTTACTTATTAATCATTACTATGTATAGATGTGTGTTCCACAGATATATTGCTACCTGCATAATATTCAGCTTTGTAAATTTTTGTTCTAACCATCTAAAGAATTATTGCTTTCTGAATAAAACTTTTTTGTTCGTATTTAAAGCTCTACAGATGAATTATGAGCTAGATTCATTTTGTATCCCCTAGGATTGTTTTAGAATGTTGTATACCTTTATAGTTTTTGTGTATATTAAATTAATTTCAATACTTTAAAAATTTCTTTTATGCACCATGAGTCAGTGCTATGTAGGCCTATTATGATATAAAATTAGTTTGGCAAAGAAAAAGTAGACTTATGTCAAACATAATCAAGAATTGAAATGTTGAATTGGTTTACTAAAAAATTATATAAAGTGTAAGAAAGCATTTCTACACATGCAAATTTGTTATACATGACATGAGAATTTTTAATCCCGTATAAGGTATGGCATCAAACATCAGCACTTGCCTCTGAAGAAATATTTTGGAGTGGTGAATATATATTTAAAAAATCTAAATCGCTGAAAACAAATTAGTAAATTGTATGAATTAGATATTTAATACCAAGAATAATGCAGACCAGATCAAATGAATTTGATACTTATGAAACGATTGATTAAAAACCTGAAATAGTAATGTGCATACTACACAAAAGTATTCATAGGTATGATACATATTTAACTCAAAGTTATGGAACCACAAAACTATTTGTCATAAAACGTGGTGTTGGAATCCAACCTAATTGTGTCCCCAACACTTTTTTCAGTGGTGGGGACCGATCCCGGTGTCCCCACCCAGCATCACGATCTGTGCCCAGGTGATGTGATACCCGTCCTATAAGATGGGCGTTATATTACTGTACCGTCTTTCTATATGTGGGATAATGTTCTCGACTCGAATGACTCAGACTGCCTGAATACTATTTGGATACTTGAAATAATACAATCTGAGTCCAAAGATTTGTTGATTTTGAGCTACTTTTTCAGTACTTCATGCTCTTCTTTCTTGTCATAGTTTTATGGGTTTATTTGATTTCGTTTGTATATTTTGGACACTGTTGATGAATATATACTCTTATTGACCAAGTTTGAGAACTCAATTTTTTTGTTCATTTAAGAGGTGGTATCGCTTTAAAAAAGGTTGGGAACCACTGGAATAAACGAATGCAAACTACTCGTATCAACTTCGGAACTAGACTAGCGGGCTAGATAACCTCGTATACTCTATGGTGAATGTCATATTAAATAAATTATAGGTCAGCCAATCAAAATCAATCTCCGAACAAGTGTTATCTTCCCTTACCCATTTACCGGGCAAGATGGCGGCTTATAATGACCAAGTAATTATATAGTCTCGAACAATGACGAAGGTTGAGCCGAAAAATGCAAGCATCTCTAAAGTGCCACTGTATTTGAGTAATCACTTGGTCTTGTCTTGAGTCTTGTGGTTCTAGAGCGGAGCATAATCCCCAGACCCATCGTACCTCATTACCCGGAATTATGACCCATCAGTGTAGATGCTAGTTCTTTCCAACAACTTGACTCCTATATATTAAGTAGAAGCGATCATGCGAGCCTTGTACGGATCGTTCCGTTTCTTATCCGATCTCGCAGAGGTAATTGCGGGAAAGCTATCCACCCCATTTATAGAAATGCATTCCCTAAGCTAAGTCTCTTTTATTATTCTTTTTTTGGCGTGAGATGATTCACCAATTAAGGTGTTTGTTGTTTTTACCAGTATCAAAGGGATAACTTCTCTGTTGTGTGTATATAAAACGGAATCCCCCACCTCAGATTTTCTACTTTTTCACTTGAATTTCAGAAACTCTCCAGTTTTAAATCAAACCACACTTGGGTTTCTTATGGTGTGTATATATCGTGTATTTTCATCTTAGAATTACCTTTAATGGTGGTTCTGTAAACGTAAACAAGATGTTTTCATAACATGTATGTACTCGTTGAGGGTTAGAGCGTCTGGGTCAGATTTTAATGGATTTATCCTTGAGTTTAAAGAGATGTCCCTGCTAAGACTACACTCCTTAACCAATAGTCTAAAACAACCACCTGTTTTCTTTGGACTGACTTAAAGATCCAGACGATTTTTTTGACGGGTGACATGGGTTCCCGTTTCATGCGAGCGTGCCAAAGTGAATGGTATAAAACCGACAAAAGCCTATATAACAATAACAGCGATTCAGAAACATGTCACCTTTAAAGGGCCATTCTGCTTTTTTTTTAAAAAAAGTTTCCATTATCAAAAAAATCGCAAATGTTACCTGAGAGTATTTCTAAAGTATGTTTATTATATCTATGCATCTTCTTGATCAAATTGATTTTGTTTATAAATGGTTAATTACAAACAGGGAGTACTTATTGTTAGTGAGGCAATTTGACCTAGTTTTTGGGTTTGGCTTGATAATGGCTCAATATTTCTATTTGAAACCTTTTTAATTACACAGGAGGGATATTTCGCTACAATTAAGCGTTTATTTTACTCAAATCCGTTCAGTAGTTTTCTATTGGCGTCCAAAAAACATAACACACTTAAAACCTTACGTAAGGTTTTTAAATATTTCAGCATTTTTTTTGCGTTTAAGAATTAACGGCTGGATATTTATAGTTAAAATTTTCAGATGCATTAAAGGACACATAGTTAAAGATTTTGGTGTATAGTTTTCACAAATTTGAGCAAAAAAAAATTTAAACCTAAAAAAAATTCAGACTGTCCCTTTAACAAAAATAATTCTGAAACAATAAGCACTATGATCGATTGCTGATTGTTTGATTAAAGTTTGAACAAGTCAATAGAGGGGGTGGATTTATCTGATTTAACTTGAGACAACAACATGCGCATTTAGTGGTTATTTTCAGAACATAATACCTTGATTTTATCGAAAATAATTATTTATAAATGGCAACAATATGTTTTTAAAATTGTGAAGTATTATCAGTGGAATAAGCAAGGATGAGCGCATTTTGAAAAAAGCTCAATGCGGTAAATGTTGCGTAAAAGTTTGCTATAGCGAAGGAAAAAGCAACTCACAAGAACAAATAGCAACGTTCCATTTTCTCATAGGCTTCAAACAGCAAATATAAAATATGATTAATTTGATAACTGTAATTAAAGTTCCAATTAGTTACATAAACCTTCTCCACTGAATAGGGATAACGACTGAACCATAAGGCACACTGGATCTTATTATTTGACTAATTAGACCTACAGTATCATAGGCCCTATAAAGAATATTGCTTTTGTCGAATTTTTAAAGGGGGAGTCTATTAGGTAGCATCGTATCAGATTATTCAAACACGCCAATTGTTCAGAATGTTCTTTAATTATGTTATAAACTTGAAGAAATATTACACCATTCCTTTTCTGCAGACCAAAATACTATTAAATCATAGCAGACCACGGTTCTGAATCAGACACACACAGCGATCATTTTGGCGGGAAGGATTGCATCATTCCTCGTCTGATAGACGACCATGCCAACGTAAGAAATTAGTTCAAGTAGTGTGGAATGAGTCATCCCCCAATAGACATCAGATAGACCAATGATATGTACAAATTCCACAAGTTTTATTCTTATGGTCATTTAGTCTTGTCCATTAGACAGATATTTACTCCATAGCTGCTTAGGTTACCCATAAATCCGTGTATTACTGCTGGTCAGTGTGATCTAAAACCAAGACGGCTGAGGCTAATTTAAGAAAAACTCTTAGAGCAGAATTATACATATATCTTATATAGGATACCAGATGATCCACTTAATGTCCAATTCTTTTAACAATTTAATAATCGTGGAATATTAAATGGAACCATGAGCTAAGAAAAATTGGCTGGATATGAAATGTTTTACATTTCGAGTCAGTTACAAAGGTATAATATTGGGCTCAGATGAAGAGTTGTATATGACATCTTATTGCTTTCTATATACTAGTAAGTACTTTATCTGTTATTATAAAACTACTACTTTACCATCTGGCACGGATAAATTGTTATTATGTAACATAGCGTAAAATAGATGTTGTATTTACACCAATTTACCACAATCATGTTACGTATATACAGTGCATTAGAGATATGTATTGTAACAAATGTAGTTTGTACCGAACCGTCTGAAATATATTTCACTGGTCACGAAAGGTCGGACATAACATCACCCCAGTCGACATAATGTTGTTAGTCGAGACAATTCGGTCAGATTGAAACTGATACTGTCAGAATTAAACCGTTCCTGTAATTTCTTGTTATTATGATTTTTGTATGATAATAAAATATGACAATTGCTTTTAGGCCAAATATAGTAAATATTCTGTAACAACTTACTACAGGCGAGTAGTTGACTTTTATCTATTTTGCAGAATTTACAGCTGGCAGAAAGGGGCAGAAAGGTCCAGTACTGTTATTCATGGCATGAAAATACAATGTATAGCAAAATAGCATGTTGTAATTATTGGCGGAATGGTATGTAATGGTTCTTTTAGTATGTTGTTGCCGGAAAGGTGTTTTTATGATATTGGGATGTTCTCATAAGGTTATTGTTTGTAGGTAAAGCGCTGGTCTCATTTTCACGTTGATTGCATTGACTTCCTCCTTTGTGGCACCGTGTTGGACACTTGGAAGGAAACATATTTTGAGTTTTATTTTGAGAATGAGTTTATGTTAGACTTGCGCCTTAAGAGATCAATGTATAACATTATAATGTTTTATTTTCAGTTTAATTTATTGGTAATTGTGGATTTGATAGTTGATTGAAATGGTGCAAAATAGCAGCGTAATTAAAAGTTACAATATAATTCTTCAGACGTTGACAACACGAATCATTGTTTGAAGCTATATGAGAAACTATCATTAAAGATATTGCACAATGTTTATTTGTTGACGAGAGGTAAATGAACGATCGACATTGTATCAAAACGTTGCACATGAGCTGTATTTTTAATGAATGAAAAATACAGATATTATATAGATTGCTGACCACTTAACATGAGCGGATCCAGGATTTAGAGAAAGCGGGGGCTCTGAAATATATCATGATTCAAATTCAACGGCACTGAAGGGTTCTTGTTGTTTGGTAGATGACAAGTTAATGTTCGCTTCCAGCAACAGCTGATATCGCAAACTAGGTAGTTGTTGGTAGTGGTGGTAGTTGGTAGTTGGATTGGTTCAATCGGATCGTACTTTGATGTTGGTTTGGTAATTTGAGAATTCGTAAGATCTGGTCGGGTCGAATATCATGGCAGTGAAACTCGGCCCTGAGTAGTGACGTGAGTTACTTGGTCTTCTTCATTCTTTCAAACTTTTGATCATGGTTATTCTTCTTGATGCTGGTAGTGGAATGGTAGTTGTTGGTTTGGTTTGGTTAGATTATCTGATTGATGTTGAAAAACTAAAAGACCTGAAAAGAAAGGAAGAAGGGAATGTGAGAAGAGAGAAGAAAATAAGAGGGAAGGGGGAAAAAAGGGGGAAAAATGTTCTCTTTGTTTCTGCAATGAAACTTATTAGTTTGTTTTTAAATAAATAATATATAAAACTTTAAAAGAAACTTAGCCTATCTGTTCAAGACAGATTTGGTAATAAATTGGTAGATGAGTTCAAGTACTCTATACCAGTGGTCCGTGGGTGGAGCCAAAATATTCTGTATGGTTGTTGGTATACCTTTGGTTTCTGTCAGTTGCTTACGAGCGGGTTTCAGTTCGGTGCATTCAATGAGGAGATGTGACCTGGTGGCGACGTGGCCACATCGACGTTTAATGGCGGTGAACTTGTGGTCTCGTAGTACGGTGTTGGTGCGGAGTCTTGTTACCAGTTTACAGATGGCTATGGATGGATGGTTTGGTTTGGTATCTTCGGATAGATTTGGTATCTAACGGCGTTGAGGTTCCTTAACATGTCATCCCAATTCTGATTGACCCTAGACGACAAGATATTGCGGAACTCCGAGTAGGAGTATCCTACAGGTTCGATGTCACCCAGACTCAGACTTTCCTTGGCACAACGGTCTGCTTGGTCATTTCCTGTGATGTAGACATGTGGCGGGATCCATGCTAGGTTAATCTGATGGTTGTTGTTGGTTGGGTAGTCGTGTATCATCTTCGGATTTCGGATATGACTTCAGACCTGAAAATAGAAGAGTTGTGAGAAATTGATTGAAGACTGCTTAGTGAATCGGATAAAATTACGGCATGCGCCGTGTGATGCAAGCATAGCCAAGCAACTGCATCCTTGATGGCAAGAAGTTCTGTTGTGAACACTGACCAGAGGGATTCTTTTACTAATGGTGATGCCTTTTGCTGGGCTACACAAACCGTAACCTGTTGCTGTATTACTCTTGGAACCATTGGTGATCGGCATAATATGCAGAATCAATAAGATCAAGATTAAGAGCGTGAGCTCTTGCTCCTAATGGATTCTCATTCTTGATGGTACTGTGGATCGGCTGGGTGTTGATTGTCGGGTTGGTAACCTTCCAAAAAGAAGTATTTGATAGGCGACGTTCAAGGATCGTAACTTGAGCTGGTGCTCTTTCAAGAGATCTGTGACCGCCTGCCCGTACGAAATACACCGATTCGTCTTGTTCCTTCCGACACGAGTAAGTTGATTCTGGTATACGTTGGGCAGCTTTCGGACATAAGTCGGCCAAAAATAGGAAGGGGGGGGGGGGAGGGACTCGAGCACGAGGAGCCCCCTTCCCCATTGGATCCGCCCCTGCTTGACTGAAGGGGACCGTTTATGGGTTAGATGTTTGGAGAACCAAAGGTAGATTAATTTAAAAGATTTTCAAATTGGTATTCATCTATTTCGGGAAGCTTCAAATTCGAACATTTAGTTCGGAGAAGAATGTAAAGAAATAAAACCAACACATAGGAAGGAAGTAGGCTTAGTAATAAACAAAGAATTCAAAGAACATCAATTTGAAAATACACTGTATACGTTCCAAAAATGTCGTTTCAAAAGAAGCATGTATAAACTGTGAGCACGATCAAGATGTTTAAGTAAGTATGTTAATGTAAATAGAACTAAAATACAGCTTCCGTCTCACGAGCGCTTTATAGCTATTTATATCATTTTGCGTGGAAACAAAAATCAAACAATGAATTTATTCAATGAAACGTCTCCACTGGTTTTGATTATTTTCAGGTATAAATAATTAAAGCAGATTTTTAGTTGCTTTACGACCTTGATAACCTTTTTATTTATTTTTTCTAATTACTTACCCAGTCCAAGCAAATCAAATCTAACCCATAGTTCCAAGGGCGTGGATTTGTCAAAAAACAATTTTTTATTTTGAGGGGGGGGGGGGGGGGGGGGGGGGGTGGTTGAAATGCGTTGACTAACCAGCATGGGTTGTTAAGTTCAAGTACGTCGCGAGGCGCCTCAACCGTAAGCCCAAACATAAGGTCCGTGCCCTAGAAAAAAAAAATGGAAAATGGCGTCAATTTCGTGCATTCTGACAGATATTTCCGGTTTGAGTTCAGTTTTGAGCTCAGTTTCCCTTTCTGAGTTCAAGGGGGAGGGGCCACACGTCCCCCCGGACCCCCCCCCCCCCCTAACTCCACGCCCTTGCATAGTTAAAACCATTCCAGAACAATCAAACTCAACCCAAAACCGGACCATCCGAAACAACCAATCCTATAATCCATGTCATATGACCCAGACTGACGGCGTTGTTTTGAAAGGTTTTTTTTATCAAGATTCCAGTTGGCTTCAAAATCGTTCGTGTGCCCCACAAAGTAGAGTTTTCCCTTTGCTGGTAATGGTGGGTGTTTTAATGGATGATATATTACTGGATCATTCGATCATTTGTCTGTTTTTATTACTAAATTGTTGGTTTGTGCATATCATTTTACAAACCTTAATAGTGATTATCACGAAACCATACTTACAAACCAGTCAGAATAAAACGGGTTAACCGTCATCACAAGGATAGACGGTCTTTGATCAAAAACACATATAAGAGACAACCATATGAAGTGATGGTTTATACATAGGGCCTACAGATATGATTGTTGTAATACTGACGACCAAAGTCGGGACCATCCCTTATTGACACCTAAATCGAAATGTTTGTATCACTTTCTGAACTTCAGCCGCCCATCTACACAGAACTCTATGTAGATAATATTCTTAAAGCTCTGCAACCAACTTTCATTCAATGACTCCAAGCCTGCCAGTCCTTCTCCCGGTATTCCATACTTTGCAAAGATTCGTACGTGGTATTTTATTTTTTTCTTTCACGAGCCTCACTGCATCTGTATTCAAACGGGACTGTAAACTGGATGTAGTATGATAGTGCTTATAGTCTTTGCTTGTTTATTCTAGTTCTTTTTTCTCTCACTGTTCTACGTCTGTCAACTCAGTAATAGAGCCATGCGACAAGAAGGGTGTATGTGGCACAAATGTTCATCTCTGATCACACCAAGCTAACGTTTCTATAAGGCTCCATCTAGAGTTTGGGTTTCCCAGTTTGTTCATGCTCTTTTGGTCTACCATTTCCACTGCCCTTAAATGTAGCTTTTACTCATCTTTAGATTTCTTAGTTATTAATTTCTTTCAGGTAGTCACCCAAATGTCAATTGCTCCTGGATTTATTTGGCTGCAAAAGCTGTAGATGTTGGACTTTTTACAACTCTACAAAGTTGTGGAAGGATTGGCTGAAAAGTCAGGTTGACTTGTAGGGAGTTTTGCCACAGCAATGGAACTTGAATTGGATGTACATGTATATCAGCATTTTCTGATACTTACGACATTTCCTTTCAGATCAACTGACACTGATTGAATGTTTCAAGACTTTGAAAAGTAAGCCACAGACTTATGGATATATGGATAAAATTTGGCTATCCAATATCTACAGAAAAATGGTTTATTTTCAATGATCAATCTTCAATATTTTATCCACATTCATAAAATGTGTCTGGTTCTACTTTTCAAAGTCTTGAATCACAAGCAGATCAGTAGCGTAGCTAGAGGGGGGTCCGGGGGTGCCATTGCCCCCCACCCCATCCCCCATTATTGATATTCGTCGGTTGTAAAAGTGCCGTCGGTAAAGTGGAGCCACAGGCATAAACATAAAAAAATCCAAAAAATAGCTTCAATTAGTCGTCCTGCATTGTGTCAAATAGCTTAAACCCCAGACCTAGACCCAACCCGTTATTATCTCCGCTCGCAATGTCAGTATATTCTGTCGGTTCATCTTTACTTTATCAGTATATCACTGAAAGTGAACGCACGTAGGCTACAGATATTTTTTATTGGAACTAAGCATTGTATTATTGTTAAATCTATATAGATAACAATAAATTTATGTTGAAAATTGCGTTCAAAAAATCATCTTTGAAATAAAATTTCTGTTTTGATTCGCCAGACTTTTGACACTGAATTATTTTATGTTTGGCCTAAAATATTGGTCAAGTCTATTGGCTATCGTGTCCGGCCAAAGAGAGCTGTCTTGAATTTGAAGTGAAAGATCTGAAAATCGCTAAGAGGAACAGGATTGGATTGAAGGCGAGAAGTTGAGGTAAGTTTTCAAATATTTATTACACAGGTGGGGTGAGGAAAATGTTGGGTGTATATAGGATGGGCAGGTAGAAAAAAGTATCATTACTGAAACGGTCATATTCGTTCATATTCGTTTATTAAAAGCAACTTGTAAGTCGGATTGCTTTCAAGTACCTTTTCAGAATTTTAGACATTATTTTAATTAGTTTTAGATGTCAAAGATAAGATTCACGTATAGGATAAGATATCAAAAGAGAACAATCTAATAAAACATATTGCATCACTGCCTAAACTTACACTGAAATATTCACGGGTATGCTTTGGCTATGTGGGTATGCTTTCCATATGAAAGTTTATGCAGTGCGCGAGAGTATTTTCATGGTGATCGACTAAAGATCTTGGATCCTATTACAAATTAAATATCATAATAAAAGTCTAAACTAAGGCAAAATTTATTTTACATCCTTCATTCATAAAACTTAAAATAAACCGTCTGGATAATAATTGGTTTTAAAGTGAATAATATGCAGAATATTTTATGAACGAAGTTTCACGAAGTCTGTAATATTTACTAAATGAAAATTTGATTTTATTAAGACTAATTAGTGTATAATTTGAACGACAACGGGTACAAAAAATGTAAAATATTTAATGTTAAATAGATGGGTACTACGTGACGAGTTATTTAACAGAAAAATATTTGCAGAAAAAAAACCTATTCCCTGAAAGGCTAAATACTGTTTACCACTATACTCGATGGTATGGAACATTCTGGAAGATTGCCCCGTCCAAACGTAATGTTCCTAAGAGCTTCACAGCGATCAGTATATTCCCTGAAAGGCTAAATACTGATGACCACTTTACTCGATGGTATGGAACATACTGGAAGATTGCCCCATCCAAACGTAATGTGCCTAAGAGCTTCACAGCGATCAGCGTATTTGTAATTTATTAAAACAGACGGAGAGACTTTGATGTGATCATTGAGTACATGTATTAATAATGAACTTATTTCACTCATAGTTTAAAACATTCTATGAACCTGGCTTCTTTAAGATCAACGTGATCTCTGTTATTTGTTTTAATGAAAACAAAACTTCAAAACCATTTTTTATCTGAATAATGAGAAACAAATTGGTCTTTAACACATTTTCTAACACACAAGTTGGCATTAGATTTCGGAAAGTTTGTAGAAAGTATACCACACAGTCTTTGAGTTTGAAAGTTTGAAACAACGTTTTGGCAACTTCGAATTGTCGGAATAAATCAAAATTGAACAAACCTACCATGCCAAGTATGTGAACCTCTCTGTCTAGTCTGGGTAGAGACGCAGGGAGGTTATATGAACGAAGAGACCCAGTCACCCACATTATAATCTGAGCTTTTTATTTCAACAACAAATGACTTAAATGTGCCAAAAATGTTGTATTTAAAACAGATTGTTGGTGGTATTTGAGAATTCAAAGAAATTTGGAATTTTTCATAAATATGGAGGTATGAAAAGAGATCTGTAAAACCATACTTAAAGAGGCACAGGCTTCATTTTCGCGGGTCGATTTGGATGAGTCTCAGAAACGGTGATTTTTTAGCTCAGCAATTTAGTACTGGTTATCACAACTCACCATTGAAATTTGAGTCTTCAAATCCATGTGCATCCATAATTATTAGCATTTGAAAGTTATAATGCCCTACTACACATTAGCGATACTATGCAATATAGAAATGTCATCTATAGAAATAGAAGGAGAAATGTCTAATTTAAGATATATTTGAAGGAAATACGCAATTTTTGTGCATTTCTAGTGCTTCTGAAGGATACTTAAGTATATTCAAGACCAAAATCAACCAATAAAAATGAAGACTGGTCCCCTTTAAGTCTGTGTAATGAGAAGTCGTGAATTAATTTATGATATCAGGATCTGTAATATATTACTGAATATCAATAAATATTATTAATTCTATGAAATTGTTCACCGAGTTAATGACTATACTATAGGGTTACATTGGGTGTGTTTCAAAGAAGTAAACATCTTACAGCTCGTAGACTACAGTGTCTCCTCTGGTGGGTTTGTGGGTGTAACCCGTACTGACATTGGGGTCTTATAACATTCATTCATTTCCAGTTTTAAAAAGAACCAGAGTTGAGCAGTCATCATGTTTAAAATGGAGTATATATTATTCGTGATATTGTTCACTCTATGTTGCTGTGTTATGGCGACTGGTCATGACGATGAGGGTGAACCGAGAGTACGCAGAGCTAGAAATAGAAATCGAGGATCCAACAATGGGGTAAGTTAGTTTTTATAGATCTAAACTTCTGTTTTATAGTGCGAACTGTCGCTTATATTCTTAACTTTAAATCAATTTGTTTGACTAGAACATGAGATTTGAAGCTGCATCCAACAAGTAGAATAAAACATGAAAATATGCTTTGTTTTAGCAAACACCCTTGGTGATTTTTGGCGATTCATGCTACAATAAAGACAATGCAATTTCGGTGGTACATAAGAACTAGGATTTCTAGCGAGTTGTCATTAAATTCTATCGCAATTGAGCGCATCGGGTCTTGACGAACGTATCAGAAATGACCACTAGTGACGTTCGAAACTGATAGCACGAAAATGGAAATCTAGCATCATGCGATCCTTTTCAATTTGGACACGACTGGGCTTAGGCTTACCTGTAAATGGGTACGGATAATCCGGAAAAGATCAATGCAAATCAAAGAGGTTTGGCCAAGGACAAGCTGGGAGATAGGATCCTCACGGAACTTTAGTGGTTTTCCTTGTAAAATATAGATGTTTCTTTCTTTCACAGCCCGACTGACCATTGGTCTTATGTTTTCTTAAATCGCGATGGTGATCTAAATCGCGAACTAATCGTTATATAATCGGGGTTCCCACTATCACGATCAAACTACGATCAAACTGGATCAAAATGATAAATTATTGTTTATTGTGATCATCGTATCAGATCTTATCATATACTGACGAAGCGTGATGGATCGCATCTTTACGTGCTTCAAATCGTAGTCATCGGTATCAATCTTAGCCTACTATCGCGAGGACATAACGATAGGTCACTTTGAGCTGATCTCAGGCTATTATAGGAGTAGATATATCGCGTTCGTATACGATCTTTCAAAAATTTTAAAATATGAGGTATCACGATCCCATCCCCCGTTAAGATAAGATTACAAATTCCAAATGACCAGTTGATCGTGTTGGTCGTAGACAAATTGTGAACCTTTCAAAAAATTTCTACGATTAATACGTTTGCCGCGACTGACCTTAAGATCTGAAAAGATCTCACAAGATCACCACGATTAGTTCACGTTTTTGATCGTATTACGAATCATGATAGTGGGAACGTAACATTAAAAGTTCAATTAAATATATTAAGTCAATTTATAATCGTGCTGTATATATATCTTCCGGTTTCAGTTGCAGACCAAATGTGATCATCCTCTATCATGATCGTGAAACAAATCGCCACCGCAACTATTCGTAACAAATCTTATCAGTTCTTTGATAAATTATACTGCTCGTATCCGAAAGAATCAGGTCGTTACAATTCGGGGAACCTTATCGCAGAAATCGCCATAGATCAACCCTATCGGAATGTATGTGATCGTATCTGAACCGAACATCAGACTGTAATATCTGAATTTGATAAATCGTGAACAAATCGTGAACTAATCGCATCCGAACATATTGGCTCTTATCACAATTTTTAGATTTCAGAGAAATTCCACGACCACTTACGAACGGCCAATCGTGACATTCGAAACAGATTCCACGCTTGTGGGAACATGCCACGACTTACTCCGATTACGAAATGTATTAACGACGACCGTTCACCCGATTTTCGATATTTTTTTTTATAATGTCGGGACGGTCATTTTTTGTGTCGTTTTAATACAAGAGATTAACAGGATTTCATTTTCATCAAAAAAAAGGTTTTTGCCTTAATTTTCTCGAACGATTTCTAGTTTTTTTCAGTTAACCATATCATCTATGCATTAACCTATGCTAATACCTATGCATTAACCTATCTACGACCTATGCATTAACCTTTGCTACAACCTGTGCAATAACCTATGTTGCTTTATATGTTTTTAGGCTGCTTTTGATAATATTGATGTAGGACATCTTCCCATTGTACGTATCACCTTCTCACAAGTCATTTTTAGTATCCATATTGTAACTTAATCATAGTGTAGACGTTTGAAGACTAATGTAGAATCAAGTTCAGAACAAATTGAAATTGAACAAATAGGAGTAAATTCAAATTCACAACTTTTTGCCCTTGGAAATCTATTTATTTCTGTTTGATTGGAGTAAATGCATTTTAAAAGAGGCCACACAGTGCTGCTTCGAGTTGTAAATCTGTCACCTACAGAATATGGCGTTGCCAATTTGCATTGACAAGATTCGCAATGACTTTACATCTATAAAGAACTTGATATTGCATTAGTCTCGGACTGTCAATAGTTTATGTAGAAACAAATTGATTTGCTTGTACGGATTTTTTATTATATATTTACTCTTTTTAGATTATTTTTGTCTGAAGAGATGCGAATTTATAGTTTTAATTTACTTTTTCTTAATGCATAAATATTTTGTATATGCTTTCGGTGTTGTTTCAATGTCTAGTACAAAAGTTGTTTCTATAATCAAAATAGAGTTACAGTTCATTGGAGAACATGTTTGAGGAATTGATCACCATTGAACGATTTTGATTTTCGAGGAACCAACGTTGCAAATTACTGACACTTAGTTACATTTAATCTTGGCTACTGAGACATTTTGAGATATTGAATGTTGATTTCGAGACATTGGAAATCACTATTTAAAACCATAATGTATCGGGTGACCCCAAAAGACGTCCCCACGTTTGACTGGGAGTATCGCAGTCGTTTGTAAACTGATCGCTTTCAAATTTCTCACAGATGTTGTCGCAGATAGCATCTAAAGGTACCTTCTCCCAAGAAGCAAACATCTTGCCTCTCAGTTTCTGTTCATCCAGTTTGCTCCACCGGCGCTGTAATGATTCTTTTGGGGAAAATGTGTAATGGGGTTAGTGGACAAGAACTGAATGTCAGGATGATCGCTTCTTGGGTGTTGGTACATTAAGGAGAGAAACGTGACAACATCTCAGAATGGAGTAACGGTTAATGTTGGTGGTCGAATTGGTGAATGCACATTTAACACGGATTGATATAGGTAAATTGCTCTGATATTGATTTTTTTTTTTACATGTTATTTTGTTCTGGAAAATTTGTATTCCATAACTCTCATATTATCAGGGTTGTACAACGACATCTTGAAGTATATCTGTGAGAATTTTGAAAGAGATCGGTGTACAGCTGAGATATTTTTCGTCGAAATGGGGAATATTTCTTTCGAACATCCGATATGTGTATATTCATACATATTATAACATTCACAAGACTCTGTTTATAATCATTTAAAAAACAAAACTTATATCTATGCGTTTACCTACTGCAGATAGCAGATATACCCATTTCAACCTATTGTAAACTTCACGAATAGAATGTCAATTTGACTTCAGGTCTTTTGAGCGATTCAGACATTCTACTGGAATATTATGCAATTACTATTCCAGGGCTTGCAGAGGGGGTTACAAGGTATGATGATGAACAGAGAAAACTTGGCGTCAATGACACCAGCACCTGTCAGTTCTGAAGATGCTGAATGTCAGGTCGGAGTAAAACAGGTAGGATGTCTCCCTAGAAAAAGCTTGACGAAGGTGGACTGTTGTTAGTCTGTGATGTTAGGGCGGGGAAACTTATGAAAGGTAAAGGAGAAGAAGAGTAAAGTCGTTGGAAAGAAGGGGTTTGAGTTGGAATATCTGAAAGACATGTAGGCCTATATTATTATGAATGTAAAATCGTATTTATATTTATTGCCTTTTCTTTTTTTGGTATATATTCAACTACCCTCACAATTACTTACACACTAACTTTATTCTCCTATATTTTCTCCTAGACTACATACCATAATGGGAGATGTATACGTCTTGGGAATTCCCAGAGACCGGCTTGCCAGGCTGGACGACATCTTGATATTTATAATGGTGAATGTATTCGACAAGCTAGCGAAGAAAGTAGCACTCCGACAACCGGAAGCAGTGGAAGACGCGGTGGACGCGGACGTGGCAGCCAACGCAGACGTGGGCGTGATAGAAATTAATACGTGCCGGTATTCAGTGTTAATTCTATATTTGTGTATTTCAAGTAAAAATAGTTATTTGTATTGTGGATAGTTCTTTGCTTTTTGTGTGAATAATTACTATTGGTCTGAGCTGATTTTGATGAAAACTAAAGATATGTTAGAAACAAATCATAAGTGTGTGATTTCTTCCTCACGATTTGTCGTCCGTTGCATAGAAACATTAACCCATAATATGTGGACGTGGAAATGGGAATTTGTGAAAGATCGTGTTCTTGAACAATTTATGATGCGAGATTTATTTATTAGAATACATGTGGTAAATAGTTATATATTGTAGTCCAATTGTAGGCGGTTTTTACCATGTTAGACAACATATTTACAAGGGCTCGTGGCACAATTACGAGCAAGCCCATAACAACGATGCTTATACCGCGATGTGTTGTAAAGGAACTGTTTTAATGGGATTGAATTAATTTGCTGATTTCCGCATTCAAATGACACTGGTATTGTGGTTGGTGCCTTTCTATCATCCCTGTACCCTTGTTTGAATATCATGGACTTTACATTACACGAAATGCATGATTATACATATACTCAATCCGCATATATATTTATGTACTTGAAATTTTATGGTTTCTATAATTCATATCAATCGTATCTAGTTTATCTGCATTTCTTTGTATTGGTGTCCATAATTAGCCGATTAGAGCCATCTTTCATTCTTTTCCAGATATATGTTGCCATAGCCCTCTGCCAGCAAATTTTGCATCTATGGTGACCTTTATATTAAATGTTAAAGTAGATATTATGTATGTATGTATGTATTTAATTTCCAATAAACATAATAATTATCTATTTGGCCTATGTTGCAAAGAGGAAAAATACATATTATTCTTAGAATTACAAGTAGTTGCTAGGAATTTAGTCTAAAACTATTTGACATCAAACCGAGAAGATATGTTGCAAAAATTATCCCACCATAAATATGCTCAGAATGAAAGCACAATAACTATATCAGAGCACTAAGAAGATCAGCAAAATATGAAAAAAAAAATTCATATCTTGTAAAGTTGTGGAAAGAGTTGATATTCCTGATCGCAGAAGCAAGGCGAAGTAAAATGATTCGTTTTCATTCGCCAATCGTTCGTAAGACCCAGTGGTCTGATGCTTTATACACAGACTAACTACTAGATATGGACGGGGTCCATCAATTCATTTGTCACTAAATTCAATCTTCTTAAACGTTTTCCAGAAATTTCGTTAACAAATTTCCAACATGTCTCATGAAATACTTAGGCCTAGTTCATACGTCGTACTTTTCATGTGCCGAAATCAATCTTTGCATTTAGCACATGAAAAGTTCGACGTTTGAATTCATTTGGTTCGGCATGTGCCGTGGCTAATAATTCGTGTCGACCTGCCGATCTACCCGCCATCTTGGATTGAGTAGAACGACGTAAGTGCGACGTGGTTTCAGACGTCGAAGTTATTGTCTGTCGAAATTAAATACTAAATTATGCAAATGATATTACAATGATATTATAATAAGGGATTCCCCAAAATTCTTTTCACTGCGCATGCATTTTACGCCATTTTATCTTAAACCAAAAAGATTGATTCATACGTCGATCTTCTTATGTGCCGAATTAAATGTATATGACAACAGAATTTTTTTTAAAGCAATAATCGCTGTTTGTTTCTAAACAGTCTGTTACGCTTATGAGAGCCCGCATTCGATATTCGTGATATGCTGTTTCACCAGCAAATGGAAACTTTTACAGACCCCCAATCCTCTAAAGAATGCGACCTTAGACATCAACGCTTGTCGCTGAAGGAAAGTTTCAGGGATTCTCTTCCTAACTTTATATTGAAATTCAGGGTTGATTTCCTTTCCTTGACTGCTCTCTCGTTAACGAAATGCGACGCTCATATAAGACAATTCCTCGACAAAATTTACGTCATCTGATAGATATATATCTGGGTACCACCACCACCATCATCACCTTCCCCGGTTACTAAAAAAAATATATTTTCTAACGAAGATTTCTCAAAATAAACGTCACGAAAAAGTCTTATGTTTTGATGTTCCACCATGATTGTTGTCAAATTATTATTTATTTCGGCACTACAGACATTTATCGTCTGAATCAACTGCCGATCTGAATGATTTGTGTCGACTAAAATGTTCTTTATGTTCGACACGCCAGAAGATCGACGTCTGAACTAGGCCTTAGTGTCTTCTAAAAATTCAGTATATGATGAGCATGAACAATTTGAGTTATGGACCACTGCTGGATGCAAAAACCATATTGTACTGGAATCGACTGTTTTCACACTCATTTTATTTATTAAAATCAGAAAGATAAGACAATTTCTCAAATCAAAATCAAAATCTAGAGTCAAAATAGGCATGCACAAACGAATACAGTGAAAAGATGTCAGACTGCATTAGTATACAATCATTTGCATAATCTAAATGGAGTTATATCCCATTTTACAAAATGACATATAAATTTTTTTAAACTAAAGAACTGAGTGTGAAATAAAATGAAATGAATGGAGTTTTACGTCTTACTTTTCTGCACCTATATGGGCTAATTGAGGACGGACAAACGCCAGGCAATGAGGGAAATTTTTTCCAGGACAGCGGCATTAGCCTGCTCTTATTTTCGATTTACAACTGTCGAGGGATCTTTAACGTGCACAGCCCCTCCGACCTGCATCACTGACAGGGGGAAACCGGGTTGAAAAATCCGAAGGCATCATCTCAACCCATGCCGGGATTGAACCCTGGACCTCCAGGTTAGCAAGCAAGCGTCTAACTCACTGAGCCACCGCGGCTCCCAACTGAGTGTGAAAAACTACATTATAAATTCTACGGTCGTCATCATGACCAAGTAGAAAATTATAACATTTCCGTTCAAACATTAGAGTAAACATGCTTCATGTTGTCATCACAATTGGACGTCCAGTTGCCATCAGATATTCAGGTTTGTTTTTACCTTTGTGTGTTTGTGTGTCATACTCTGCTTACTCTTTTGATACCACTTTTTATATGAAATATGTCCTCACTTAAAATTGTTATAATTCCTCATATGCAGCCTTTGGCTTATTTGCTGCTACTATGTATTGTCAAACGTTTTTTTTTATTACTACGTTCGTTCTGTTTTTGCTTAGACCATGATTCGTCCGACATACAGACACAGACAACAAGGTTAGATTTAGGTTGCACATGACTGTCAACCCATTTTCTACTATACTTTTGACCTACTTTTTACATTTTCCGAATTTTGATAGAGGCAACTCCCTTCTGACCTTTTTTTTACATTTTTTTTTTGTCAATTCTTACAAAGTTCTCCCCCGTAATGTCTTGTTCTCATTTTTTTTATATAATGTAAAATTATCTCCCTTGAACTTTTCAAATTGACCAATATCACAAATGGTCTTCGTGGAAGTTACGATATATAGCGCTCTGCTACATATTGCCGAATGAGCGACAGAGGGGTGTGTGGCGCAAGGCAGGATATGCCGTTTCTTCTTGACATCTCAAACTCAAATATTAATTTTAAACTGCCTATTTGACGCACAAATTTGCTTACAAAACGTTTACCACCTGCACAGAAAGACAACTTAATCATGAACATTGAATTAGTAATATTACCTACCATTAACTAAAAGCTCGAATGAAAAACGACGAATAACCTGTTACTAAGATTACATGCACTGTCGGTATACAATATTATCATAAATTATGTGAATTACACTAAACTGGTTTAAAACATGAGTCTGTCTCTTTAATCTTTGACTGGTTATTCACCGGTTTAAGGTGTGCTCGCTACATAAAAATACAGTCGTCGGCGCATTCAAAAAAAAGGTCATCAAATTGTAGCGAGCGTAAGAACTGACTGGAGTGTTTTTATTTGCACTGACTTTAATTTATCCACTCACCTGCTCTTTTAGTCAATGAAATTTTGTCGCTGGACTAACTAAAGGTGGAGTGCTTAAAAGTGCAAAGGATTAAGAATTGTGTTAGGATTTATTCCTTCAAAAAGGTTTCGCTAAATTTCGTAAATAATGCTTAGCACATCAGAGAAAGACATTTGATCAATCGGAGCATCATTATTCCAGATAGAAACAAAACTTGAAATATTGTCGGATATTTAGAAGGGCTGAGCACAGAATGAGATGACGGATATGTTCCCCCAATTTTCTGGAAAGATTCGGAAATCTCTGATATTCTGTGGATTTATTGTTAGTTTTGTTTCACTGATCGGTAAGTAAACTAGGTATTTCTACCGACTTTATGAAATTATATTTATAATTTAGTTTGAGGTACCGGTATGTATTTTTGGTTAGCTCAATTGTGTACGTTCTCCTGCTGCTAGAGCACAGACGTCTATTCTATTCGTGTATGCAATCTTGGGTAATCGTCAGATAAAAGTATAAGAGAACAAGAAAATGCTGAATAACTAAAATGTAATGTAACATTAACGTAGTCATCTAACCTGTAAATATAAACAGTTCAAATAAACTATACGATGACATTTTCCCAAATAGGTTACAAGGGACGTTAGAAGAGTTGGCAGTAGTTTTAGTATTATGTTGATTGTCGATATCATTGTAGACCTATGCTCGAGAGAAAAAAATATAAATTGTACACCCAACGGGCAACGGACCCAACATTGGACTTTTCTCTAGTATATATTGTTTAACTATCTAGTATTTTATATTTGTGTCAATTTGTGGTCAAAACAGGACCACAAAAGACGTTCTTGTAATACTCAACATTGTCTGTACTATGTCAGATTTTTCCCCAAATTCCAGTTCTTAGGTCCTGAAACCACCAAAACTCTGTACAGTACTTAGAACATATTATTTTGAATTTGTAAATAGCTTACTGCCCAATTATCCGATTGAATATGAACATGGTCTATCTGTAATGTTCTCTTTAATACCCTAATTCACGCTATTCAAATTCAGTTCTCATTTTTGCACGATCTTGTACCATTGTATCTGTAACAATCACCTTTTGTTATATGATTGTATAAATCAGTAATCGACTCTTGGCCTATATATCATTGTAATAATGTGAATTTTTACTATGCATAGACTGTAAAGTGACACAAATCGATTTATATTGTCTGTCAGGTAATAATACAGAATATTCGACTTGACTCACAGGGCACTTTTTTTTGACTTATTAGTATTTTTACTCGTGAACGATTCTAAAGGGATACACAGTTGCTTTTAGATAACTGATAGCAGAATCCTTTCAATCCTTTACAACATTAATCTCGTGTTGTATTTAGCAGGATAACATGATTCCAAATAGAATATTTCATTTTACAATCTGGTAAAAGCATGAGGCGAGTTATTACTAATATTTTAATGGTTAAATAGTGTTACTATACTTTCCATACATAATGTCACACCTTGCATATTAAACATGAAATAAAAGCACCTTGTGAAATATAGAGATGGAGATTTTCCCTGATAATCAGATTTCCCGTCTGAACATTAGATATATACAGGAAATACCTGGTAAAAAGGACATTCATTCCAGTTAACTCTACTCATCCAACAGGAATTACCAAACCTATTCTTAATTTAACAAACTTAATCCCTTTTTCTGAGGGGGCATTTGGCATGTTATTTCCGTATATCGGAAACGCTCGACAAGCCTACATAAATCAAAAGTACACATTTTGTAGGAGGAATAATATTACTTAACAATGCATTTTTGATAGAGCTTTATTACTATTTTCTATAAAAAAAAACCCCAAATACATGTACCCATTTACCCATAATTTAATGTCAACGTCAACAACCTCGAATATTGGAATTGAAAGGGATGCCTCTGTTCCTCAGGCAGTGAACCTAAAATATTCACTACGAGTTAGCCTACAGATAAAAAAAATAGTATGCGAATTGTATCTCTTACTTATTAATTGTCTCTTTCAGTAAGAGGACAAACATTTCTGTAGTTTTTTCTTTGAGACATAAATAAAAGAAATAATCACGGAAAAATATCTTGGTTTACTATTCCATATATAAAAATACAGATGGTCTCATTTTGCTAAAAGAAAGTAAATTTGAAAAAAAAAAAAAAATTTGTTCTGAAACATTGTTACAATAATTTGTATTTCTGTCTTTTTACTATCGAATTGGATCTAAGGTACTAGTTATTGATTGATTTTATCCGATTCATTTGACCATCATGTTATTTAATTTCAGAGGCACAAGAATTACCTAGTCACGCTAGAAATCATTCACGACGACCTAGTATAGAATCAAGGTATGATACTGAAGCGGGTCGACATGAGGTAAAACTTACCGAAAGTTCAAATGTGGCGTTACCAGAATGGCTTAAAAGACAAGGCCAAAGTTTCGAGAACGCTGAGGAAACTCGAGTCAGTAGGGTAGAAACTTCACGACGTTCTGGGGTCACCAGACTACACTCTAGAAATAATCGACAACCAGGAATAGAGTCATCATATGATCCAGAGACAGGACGACATGAGGTTAAACTTACTGATACTTCATACAATACTCTACCAGAATACGTCGAATTAGAGGGAGAAGAAAAAACAGAAGAGGGATCTGACACTTTGTTATCTGAAGATGATGCACTTGCCAGAGCTCGTGAAAATGAACGTATATTAGCCGAAAGGCGGCGACAACGTGAACGTATTGAAAGTATCCGTGCAGATGCAAGTGATTCAGAGAGTGAACGCAACGAAGAATTACTTGTCCGACAACGTGAACGCGAGCGTCTTGAAAGAGAAGGTTCGCGTCTGTCTGGGAGTGAACGTAATGAGGAACTTCTCGCAAGGCAAAATGAACGCGAACGTCTTGAAAGGATACGCGAAGGTTCACGTTCTGAGCGCGATGAAGCACTAATCGACCGACAGCGTGAAAGGGAACGTCTTGAAAGTTCTCGGCGATCCGAAAATGAATACCCGGACAGTGATAATTTGACTGAACGACAACGTGAGCGCGAGCGTCTATTGAACGCAAGGCGGCTTGATAGGGAACGTATTGAGGCATCAAGGCTGCGGGAGAGGGAACGGATTCAGACCGAGAGACAAAGAGCAAGAGACAGAGCAGTTAGGGAAAGAGAGGAAAAGGAGAGAAGGGAAAGGGAAAGCGTATCATATCCAGACACATTCCCACCTCGACCCCGAGAGACAGATCGACAACCAACCCGAGACGCAGCACGACAATCGTACGCAAGAGAACCAGAGGTAACCTTTCGTTTATAAATTGATTATGATATGCATTTTATTTTTTGGTTTTAACATTACGGATGAAAATACAATATTGTTACAAACGCAGTGTGGATTAGTTGTGAAATTTATGTTATTGTATGTCACAAGCAATTATTTAAACTATCAACGTCCCAGTAAGCTTTTAAAGCATACAGTTGAAATGCGATACATTGTAGAGTTGTATCTTGCGCTAGGTCTATTATCGTTTTAATTTTCAAAGTAATCTAAATTCTACTTGGGTGATATTAACAATGTAAAGCGGTGCAGAACGACATAAGCCAAGTTGTGTTTATTACCAAATTGATATTAGGTGACTCGTTGAAAGATGTTATCTATCATTATCCCTTTTCATGGTGAAAGGGATATTTATCAACTACATTGTATATTATTTCAAACATTGAAGGGAACGTTCAGACTTAAGTTTTCAAAAATATAAAAAGCATATGCAAGCATACATGCATATCAATGTTTGCAAAGGTAGAAACTAACATTTACAATTCAATCTATACCAGAATTTGACACTTACTTATTTTTATTTTGACTGTCTTGTCAGAAGTAGATTGTTAACGTGTAAGCGTAAATTTAAAAGTCTGAAATATCATCAAATGTTGCTGATTGAGACTGTTCAGTAAGAGAATGCCGATCATGTCCACTAACAATTTGAACAAAACACCATTGTTTTCTGTGTCAGAACTTGCAGTTCCTAGTCACTGAAACACAATTTCACTGAAAAACAGACAAATGTAACGAATTTCAAATATAACACATTTGATCAAAGACAAGAAAGTATTAAGAAAGTCATTAGGTCAACAAAGTAAGTCATCGTATTCAATAGATCAGGAATGTTGTCATTCACACTTGTCTTTTATTGTCTGTATAAAACGTTTGTTGTGGACAAATACTTAGTATTATAAACTTGTGACTTGAATGCTACGATTTTTTAACTGATTATAAATGACACTATTTAAATTGTCTATTCTTAACTGTCTTTTATTTGTTTCCTATTCTTATTTTAATATCGTTTTTTCACTCTTGGTGCCATTGTCTTGGTATTTTTCATAATTTGTATTTACATCATGAAATCTTACTGTTTTTATCTTTTTTTTTAACGGGAGGTTTATCACTTCGGAACAACTGATATCATTTTCTAATCGTCATTCTTTTCTGAAAAGTCAAAAACATGTGAATACCATTTTGGTAATTTCATAGCATACACATTCAACGTGCCTCTTACTTTTCATCAAGAGACCTGTTAATCGTTGATACAATTTCAGGGGCAGTGTAATCGAGGATGTTCTTGTCGAGATCTGAAAGGAGAGCAGGTGGGTAAATTATTGTATTTGTTGCATTTGCGTATTGTTTTTTTTTTACCATATTAATATTTACTTAAAATGCTGCAAAGTTATGTTTTTATGACTGGAGAACTAGAATTAACCTGCTTTAAAATTATCTCCTAAGGTATATTGATGTAACTGTCTATCGACACAATTCAACAAGTAATACACGACGAAATTGTAGACTTATCAACATGACGAAACTATGGTATAGCAAGAAGGCCTTGATATCGAAATTCCGGTCAAACTTGAAATTCTGTTTCAAAATTCTTTGAACTTCCTTTTTTCAATATAAAACATAAAGACAAGTACGTTATGACACGTGAAGTCATATTTGTCCAGCCTTAAAACTAGTAATACGAGTTATAAGAGGTTACAAACTTGTCATAATCTACGAATCTGTGTTTGAACACGCCTACATCACTGTCTTTTATCTCTTCAATTCTTATAATTTTATAAGAATTTTTATTATTAATCGTTTTGATGAATATGTGTGAATAGAAACATTCTATAAGAATAAATTTGACACTGGTATTGTTGATGTCATCGACCGTTTCTGGTAAAATAAGTGCATAGTTTATAAAGTTTATAAATTTTCGAGCAACACATGATAATGAATCAGACTTATATTTTGTTTTTACTTTTTTTTTAATTTGGCACTGTCTTAGCTTAAGATAGATTATGAAAAATTATTTTCTAGCAAAATAGGAATTGAATGTAAACGTATAAACTCAACAAATATCATAACCTACATAAAGTACCTATCCTCGCTTTGGCTTGTAGGGTGAAGAAAAAAAGAAAGCAAATATTTCATTTTTCGTAAAAAGCTTTCATATATATCGGGTGTCCCAGAAAAAAACGTCCCCAACTTTGACGCTAAGTATCTCAGCTTCTTATGAGCCGATCTATTTCAAAATTCTCACAGATTTACTTCAACATGTCCTAGTCAGACCCTGAAAATATGAAAGTCATCGAATAAAAATTGTAGAAGTACTGCCACGAACAAAATAGCATGTCAAAAAGTTCAATATCAGAGCAAACTACACATTTCAACCTGTGTCTATTGTGCTTTCACTACATCGACCACCAAAATCATTCATTTTCCATTCTGAAATGCTCTCACTGATCTCATCTTAAGATATTTTCTCCCAAATAGCAATCTTCCTGCCTTTCAGTTTCTGTTTAGTCAGTTTGTTCCACTGGTGATGGTTATGATTTGGGACTCTCTTAAGAAACAGGTGTACTGTACTTGTGTTAGAGGGACACACTGATTAAACAGGAATTAAAACGCAGGATTGTCGCTTCTCGAGTGGTACCTTTAGATGAGATCTTTGAGAGTTTATCAGGATGGAAAATATTTGATATTGATGGTTGATGTGGTGAAGGCACAATGAACACAAATTCAAATATTATGTAATTTGCTCTGATATTGAATTTTTTGACATGCTATTTTGTTCGAGGCAGTACTTGCACATTTTTTATTCGATGACTTTCACATTTTCAGGGTCTGACAAGGACATGTTGAAGTAAATCTGTGAGAATTTGGAAAGAGATCGGCTTATCAGCAGCTGAGATACTTTGCGTCAAAGTTGGGGACGTTTTTTTTTGGGACACCCGATATATGACAATATTTGATATGTAGGCCTATAGTTTCCTTTGAAATAAGTAAAATACTGCGATATCTAATTTAAAAGGTGGTATTCATTACATGTAAATCCTTAACTAAAATTAGACAAAAATATTGTTGACATTCTGTCTCGTCAAACTACTGACTCATTTTAATTTGAAAATAGAAATTTGATTTAAAATTTAAATTAAAGGTGAATACCCTAGCATCGTACGATCCAGACGCATTTTGAAATATTTTTTAATGTAAATTGGTCATCAGACAACCACAATGGGAAAGTAGACGAGATCAAAGAGGAAATTACCATAAATGATATTAAAATTGTAGGTATTGTCGGAATGTTTAGGTTGATTTTAAAAGGTTTAGTTCTGAATGTTATTTTGCTGACCCGGCTTGTACATTAATACCTTATTAAAGCCTAATATCTAATATATTTAATGATAAATACACGAAATTAAATTGGCAAACACGTTTTTATTACGTCACTACCTGTGTTCTGCATGGATATCAACAGTACTTCTGGTAGATCACAAAGCCCTATACATATAGTTAGTTTTAGTGGAATTGCAAGAACCACAGATGTCGGAATGGAAATTGGAATGGCGCAAATTGATGCTATCAGTGTCCCCGATACACATACAAAGTTTAGAAAACTTCTTTACAATCCCTTTAAATATATTTTCAATAACCTCGCACCTTGCCAGGACTCTCATATTTTATAAATATTTGATCCTTAATCTGTGGAGCTGTTGAATTTTGAAAAAGTCGCGGATTTCTTTAACCATAATACGAGTAAATCGAATCAAAACGACCATGACTGTTGCTGATTTCCATCTCACAATGTTCATCAATGCTAAGTATGCTACTTTTAGATATGAATTTTATACATGCAAGTTTATTTACACTATGTTATAAATCAACCAGGTAATGATGAAGTTTAAAGTCATTAAAAAGAGGTGTAACATAACACAAACGAAATTCGATCTGGTCGAAAATCTGTATTTTCCCCAACTATAACAATAATTATTTGATTATGGTCATGAATTTTCTCCCTTGTTAAGTTTAATTAAAATATATTGTTATGATCCTTGACATAACTTCGCGTACAGTCTTGTTCACTTATAGACGTTCACAATGTTCAAGAAAATCTGCTTCCAAGATTGTTTACGACTGTTTATAATTTCTATTTTGGCTAGAAAATTATTTTGTTTGTCCTGTCGGTTGGGTAGTTTAAAGAAATAAAAACAACCGCCAGGACCCTACCACAGACGATCCTTCGTCAATCATTAACAGTTTGTTTACAGTTAATAACGGAGAGTGGCGTATTTACAGGATTTGCCTCCACCTCCAGACCACCCCCCTTCTCGCTACACCACTGTGAGAGACATGAACTATATTCAATACCAAAATCCTTCATATGTGAAACATGAACAGGGGCGGACTGGGCCGCATGGCTACATGGCTAAAGCCATGCGGGCCGGTGTGCACGGGGCCGGTTTGTGAAAAATGACAAAAAAAAAAATATTTATATTTTGAAAAAAAAAACAAAAATTGGACTTATAGGTCTACTCAAAATTTCAAAAGAAAGTGGCCGCAATCCGCTGGAGGCGTTCGGAAATCATCTTTATGGCAGTCATTTTTCAAAAAGTTTTTTGGGAGACCCCTTAAGCAGTGGCGTACGCCCCCCTTTACTTTGTCTTTTTTTAAGAATGGGGAGAATACGAAATCAAAAATGTCTAACCCATTAACGTTTACTATAAAACATACATTGGTCCACGTCAAAACCCGTTAAATTAGTACAATTTACACTTATTCTATGTTTTTAAGCCAGAACAAAGGTCAAAAAATTTTTCGCCTCGCTTCGCTCGGCTCAAATTTGTATCTACGCCTGCACCCCTTTGCAAAAACGTGCATCTGCCCCTGTTAAGACCCCTACGCTTTGGGTTGATGCTTTGCCCACCACACTTAAGTGGGCCGGTCAATTGAAAAAAACCATGGCCGCATCACGGGCCCCAGTCCGCCCCTGAACATGAACAAGGCCGCGAGCATATTACTAAAGAGTAAGTACGAAGAACTTCATCGTAGAGGCAGCAAATAAATTGGTTTACTACATTCCTTGGTTCTTTGCTATTATTAAATAGAACAGTATGTAAAGGAGTTTTATTTAATCCAATTCCAGGGTTTAATGGGAATGAAGGGACAAGCTGGTCGTGATGGTGCGCGTGGTCCTCAAGGCCGTGAAGGTGTTTCTGGTTTAAAAGGTCAAAAAGGTGAAACTGGATTTAGTGGAGCTGATGGAGAAAAGGGTGATCTGGTAAGACGATTTTTCTTACACTTTTATTAGAAACGCAAATGTTAGTCATCATGCAAGGGAATCGAGTGTTATCGTAAGAAATGGTTTGTGTGAATATGTTGATACTACATTAATATGTTCATTGGATTCTTTAACTTCATTGGAAATTAGCATGGGCAAACGATTAAGTCCAAAAAGTTTTCTTTCTGATTTAAATGATGGGTGAGTTATATAAGTTCACCTATTCAAACACATCACCGATTGCAACTGAAATAATGAAACATTTTGTTACAGGGTCCACCTGGGAGTCAAGGGGTACCAGGTCCTTCAGGTTTACCGGTAAGATATAATCATTTCATTTTTATTTTCTATGAAAAAACTGTTATTAAATTACGCCTGAGCAAATGTGATTTAACAAAAAATAGATTCAAGGAGAACTTTATTGCAGTTATCTAAAGTCTATATTTATATTATTATATGATAATTATAATAGCATTGTCGTTAAACTACAAGATACATATATACAACAGTGTTTCGTTGTTATTTCCAGGGTCCAATAGGTCCTAGAGGAGCACAAGGTGTTCCAGGACCTTATGGTGAACCAGGTTCATTTGGTCCAAGGGGTGAGAAGGGTACTCCAGGGTTTGATGGTGCAATGGGTCCTCGCGGTTTTAGGGTGAGTATTAGTATGATATTTGATACAATTGGCTTGCAAGCTTCCTTAATATCATCTTAAACGAGATACTTAAAATGTCAACGTCAAAGCATGGGAGGTAACCTACTTCTTTTTTCAATGTTTTAGTATCTAAAGACAAACAATAGTCCCATGGACCTCATTTATATTTTAGGGTCCAGTTGGTTTACCAGGAATGCCGGGGAATGATGGGAAGGATGTAAGTACAACCTACTATCAATCAAAACCGAAGCTTTATGAGCCAAAGCCAAGAATTACCCTTTTTTGGTCAAAAATGACAAACACACAAAGAGTAAAATTTGTTGTCTGGTAATTTTGATTTTCAAATAACTTCAATAATCCTACTTTTGTGTTAAAGTTTTATTACAACTGGAAATTGTTATTGATATAAGCATTATTCCGAACTTAACATATCTGGACTGACGATAAAAGCCTGTGGTATTGAGATATTACGTGAAGGCTGTTCTGTAATACTGATATGGTGGCTGCAATTTGTTTCAGGGTGACAATGGTTTACCCGGTCTACCAGGTTCAAGAGGTCTGCATGGATGTGATGGTCTAAACGTAAGTAGAATTTACAGATTTACAATATCACTTGATATCTTTGGTACAAAATTACGTGTCTATTCTTTGTTTCATGATCAAAACTGAAAGGTTTGCTCAGGTTATTATAACGAATGTGGTTTTACGAGTCGAGCAAAGAAAGAACTTAGACCAAGGGGGATCCTGTCTACCTTCTTTACAAATCTTGGCACTGATTATAAATACCCCTAACTAAAGTGTTTGGAATCGGTGCTCAATCTTGTATTTTATTGTAGGGAAGCCGTGGTGCAGATGGTATTCCAGGCAGACCAGGTCAACAGGTAAGTATTATAAACCAGTCATGTTGAAGTTGACGAGAAAATACAGTTTTATTTCGTGTCAATTAATGACATCCAGTCCCAGTTGTATTCTTGAACAGTATTTTACTTTAAACTTGGTAACACATTACCACCAATGATACTAAGTTTACAATTGCAAGATTCAGTGAATGTTAGTTTGTAAAAAGTGCGTTCGCGAATGTTAACTGTTATTCGTATCATTTTTTCTTCAGGGACCCAGAGGTCCAGCTGGGATTTCACAAAGAGGTCTACCAGGGCCACCAGGACCACCGGGAGAGTTTCCACTTGGAGCTAGTTCTATACGAGAATGGATACATGAAGTTGGTCCATTGCCGGCCGGTAAAAAGGTAATATTGTTCTTTTTCAACCTACATAACTGAACATGTGTAGAAGTTACTTAGGGAACAAAAATACCCTTTTGACATGAGAAAATAGAATATTTAAAACGTAACGCAAGGAGCGTACACCTTGGTTGTTGATCATTGCAGTTCTAATCACATTATATTTCATTGCAGGGTTCGAAAGGTGACCGAGGTAAGCATTTTCACTTTAAACAACATCGGGTTACTAGTTTGAAAATGAAACTGTAATTCTCCTTGAAATAAGTTAAGACTTCCGTTACTTGATACCATCTCATTGGCTTCTTGATACGGTTATACTATGAGCTATAGCACCTATTTAGATGATTACAGATATTTCATAATTTACATATCATTCCATTTCAGGATCACGCGGTATACCAGGTATAGGACAGAAAGGCGAGATTGGTCCCGCGGTAAGCTATAAAAAATATTGTTTTAAAGATATTTATTTAGTAGAGGAAACATGATTTTAATATGATGTTATTGTGGGTTGAATTTAGACTTGTAATCCATGGGAATATCTCGTTAACTCCTGGATCTATAAAATGGCTAAGAATATCTTGAAGACTTAGATTCCTTAAATCGACTTTCCATTTCAGGGTGTACCTGGACCAAGGGGATTCAACGGTCAGCAAGGTGAAAGGGGATTCACGGGTCTTCCTGGAGTATCTGGGCCACCAGGTCTCCCAGGTGATGTTTTGTATGGGGACCGTGGTGCTAAAGGTGGACCAGGCGAAAGAGGATTGCCAGGACGTGATGGTCTCGTCGGTTTACCTGGTTTAAAGGGAGAACCTGGTATAGGTAGAACTGGTTTGCCTGGTCTTTCTGGAGAACCTGGTCCTAAGGGCGATCGTGGTCCAAGAGGAAATGATGGTCAATCTGTCCGTGGTCCGGTCGGACCTCAAGGTAGACAAGGTCCTATTGGGTCACAAGGCCCACCAGGAGTCGGTCGTCCCGGACCACCAGGTTTAGAAGGTCTTAATGGATTAAAAGGAGAATCCGGACGTGATGGACGCGATGGACTCCCTGGAGAGAAGGGCGAACGAGGATTTCAAGGTATTCGTGGACCGCCAGGTGAAACAACAACCGGCATTAATTTTGGGCGACCTGGCCCCCCGGGTCCCGCAGGGGAGCCAGGCTATGGCTCAAAAGGTGAAGCTGGTCGAGATGGTATACCAGGTGAGCCCGGTGCCCCCGGAAGAGATGGTTTACCAGGATTGCGGGGAGATGATGGCTTGCCTGGACCACCGGGTCCTGCTAGTGAAGGTCTACCAGGCTTAAAGGGTATTATGTTTATTTATTTATTAACAGACTATTAATACAGAAATAGTAAGAGGTTTAGTCTAATTGTAATATTTTTTGCAATTTTATGTACGGCAGATTGGTAACAGAGGATGATTTCAAGAAAAGCAATTCTCTAGTAGATTTTCTTGATTATTTTATTTTTCGAATAACCGAGTTATAAAATGATACTTGAAATCGAACTCCATTCAACCATTTTTGTTACATATTACTATTTCAGGGATCCGTGGTACACCAGGATTCCCTGGTCTGCCAGGAGAAGATGGTATTCCCGGCGAAAGGGGGCTGCGGGGATTTCTAGGTGAAGCCGGTCAACCAGGTGAAGATGGTTTACCGGGAACAATAGGACCTCCTGGACTGGAAGGACTTCCGGGTGTAAAAGGAGAACGCGGATTTGAAGGTGTCGATGGACGTGATGGATTACCTGGACAGGAAGGTCCAATTGGACCTCGGGGATATGATGGACAAAAAGGGGAACCAGGAACATCAACTCTTGGAGTCAAAGGAGATAAGGGCGATCCCGGTGAAGGGTTGCCTGGTCGTCCTGGAATTGATGGTTTGCCTGGTTTGAGGGGAGATTTTGGACAGTCTGGACAACCTGGGGAAGAAGGGCCCCCTGGCCCAAAAGGTGAAAGGGGTATACCAGGATTTAGAGGCAAGCCAGGAACTTCAGGACCACCCGGACTCAGTGGAGACGTAATTCATGGAGCAAAGGGCGATAGAGGTAATTAGTATCTTATTTATATCATACCAATTTAATTATCCGTTCTCCTGGTTTTTTTTAATTCATTCCCAAAAAATAAATTTCGTTTACTTATATTCTAAGGAGTTTTATGATGTTTCAGGTGATAGGGGTATTGATGGTTTAGATGGACTTCCTGGCAATCCGGGTCCAGTCGGTGCACCAGGAATACAAGGTTTGAGAGGTGAATTGGGTTTAACTGGCGCACCAGGCTTAGATGGTTTACCGGGAGAGGCAGGACCTCGTGGTGTTGCTGGAATATCAGGAGAACCGGGGCTTCCAGGATATTCTGGAAGTAAAGGGGAACCTGGTCGTGATGGTTTACCTGGACTTCCAGGTCAAAGAGGATTAGTTGGAGAAACTGGTTTTGGTGAAAGAGGTCCACAGGGATTTAAAGGTGAAGCAGGAGAATCAATCGTTGGTCCAAGAGGCCTACCTGGACAAAGAGGTGATATGGGAATCCCAGGTTTAGATGGAGAACGAGGTTCGCCTGGCCTGCCTGGACTTCAAGGAGAACGTGGTGAAACCGGATACGGTCTGGATGGTGAAAAAGGTATTTTTTTCAAGATTCATTCGTATTCAAATACCCCAAAAACAAAGCTACGAATCCTTTAAAATTTAATGTTTGAGGTATAAATGGAATTTATCGACAAAACCAATATAAAGATCCTTGAAACTGAAAGGATTTTCTCTTGACATTTTCGCTCCTGAATTTGAGCTTTGTTCTTTCTAAAATGATATTTTGTTATGTTACATTTCCGTCTCTGTCTAATTTGTCATTGTAGGTGAAAGGGGTATTCCAGGTGAGGGACTTCTCGGGCCCAGAGGATACCCAGGAGAACCTGGACGACCAGGGGAACCAGGAGAAAGGGGGCCTCAAGGACCAACAGGATTTGGAGAGAGAGGTCCACCTGGAGAGCCAGGAATTGGTCTTACTGGTTCAAAGGGTGATAGAGGAGAGGTTGGGTATGGTGAACCGGGAGGCCCTGGACCAGTGGGTAAGTATTACGTGTGAAAAGCCGATTACCCAGAATTACCGTATATTGGACATGAATGATACAAAATGAAACGTGAATCGAAGGATGCTTTCGGAAAGTAATTAAAATATATTAAATAAAAGTAATGAACAACTTCTTTGTTACAGGTATACCTGGACCATCCGCTTATGTTTATGTACGTCACAGCCAAGCTTCAAAGGAAACCGGGTGTTATAACAGACATACTATATTATGGAAAGGTTACAGTTTACTTCACACTGAAGATGATGGAAGAGCTCATTCGCAAGACCTAGGTAAGAAACTTAAAGTTAGCAAACGTTTCAAAGCAATGGAAACTGATTTGTTTAATTCAGGATTTTGAAGATATCTGTTTTATTGAGGTTGAATTAACTAGAAATCCGAAATTAGTTATGTAAACAAGTGGCACAGAAAATTACCGTGTGACCTTATTACTGTGACCAATTACCGTGTGACCTTTTTACTGTGACCAAATTACCGTATGACCGTTTTTACTGTGACCAAATTACCGTGTGACCTTTTTACTGTGACCAAATTACCGTGTGACCGAATTTCCTGTGACCAAATTACCGTGTGACCTTTTTACTGTGACCAAATTTCCGGTGACCGAATTTCCTCTGATCTGATTACCTACATTCAGATTCGGAATGCAAATTTAAATTAACAAGTTTCCATTGAATGACGCCATATTGAATCAGAATTCTCGGATCCGAAGTCCGGATTTGGTTTCAAGGCAAATCGTTGTAAACGAGTGAAACTATGTCTGTTTCAACTAAATTGTGACGATTTTTCATTTGGTGTATAAAGGGAAGCAACTGATTTTTTTTTTTTAATTTTCAGGACAATCTGGATCCTGTCTTCCTCATTTTGCACCCATGCCAACCCTGTTCTGTAACATTCACAACGTTTGCTACTACGCAAGTCGAACGGCAACAAGTTATTGGCTGTCCACGGAGTCGCAGATGCCGATGATGCCGGTTAGTGGACCGCAGATGTATCGTTATGTGAGTCGTTGTGCTGTGTGCCAGTCACCCACACCGATGATTGCAGTCCATAGCATGACAACTCGCGTACCTGTCTGTCCAGAAGGATGGACTCCAATGTGGGCAGGTTACAGTTTTGTGATGGTAAGAATTTTATAGTACCTCAATTTAAATAGTGGCGTATATGAATTATGAGTCGGCATAGGCATAGCGAGTTTAAATCAGATCGGTTGAAAACTTTGTAACTAAACGGAAACAAATGCCTTTTATAACATATGTATATTTCCAAAATGCCGTATATAATGTATATATTTCTATATGAACTTATTCTTTTTTACACCTGTTTTCTCTTTTCAGCATGCAATAGGTACAGTCTCTGGTGGTCAGAATCTACAAAGTCCTGGAAGTTGTCTCGAAAATTTCTCAACTCGACCATTTATAGAGTGTACCAGTAGTGGTCAATGTCATTATTTCTCTGATAAGTTTGCGTTCTGGCTGGTTGCTGCCTCTGATCGAGAAAGACTTACCCCTCAGAAAGAAACATTGAAAGGATTAGAACATTTAAGACGTGTGGGAAGATGTGCGGTGTGTATGATAAAGCCTTTGGAATAATACAAGCGCTGTAAGATTGAAAACATTTGTGCGCTTCATAGATACAATATTCAAGTAAAAATATGAAATACTTGTTCTTTGAAGTGCTTTTATCAGGACATTGTGCTTATAGCATTTTCGTGCAATCCATCCACTCAGTTGCTCCATTACCGTGACTTGGCGATACTTCAGTTTTTAATTCAGCCATTGTTTAAATTTGTCATTCAGAAATTCTAAACAACAACATGTAATACGTTTTCAAATCGTTTTTAAGTAATGAAACAATGGAATTCAGTAGCTTAGTCCTGGGAATGATATTTTGTGTGTTCGATATGAAAGAATTTAAATGTGCCATGTTATTTATTTATTATTTATATCAGAGCTTTAAATATTTATGTAAATATTGACACGTTATTCATACTATTTTTATTACTTTGTATATACAGGCCTCTTTGTATTTCTTGCCAAAAGCACTGCATTTCTTGACTCATTAGGTCTTGTGTTATCGCTATATATCTACATCTTGGTATTTTGGCCGAAAGTTCCGTTTTCGTTTCTCATGACAAATATTTTTTTTATTGAAAGAAAAGAAAGATGCAGATACCTATAATAATGTATTCCAAAAGGAAAAAAGAAAATTAACATTTTATATCTAACATTATTTCAAACTGTGCTATTTTGAAATATTTAATCATGGAGGTATGCTAGATGAAATGATTATGTTTTAGCCGCAACTTATAAAATAATATACATGTAGTTTGACGAATCTGTAGTAAAATATCTGGATAGACAGAATGTAAGACATTAATTTAACAACAAGCGCCAAAAGATGGTGACCTAAGTAAAGATGTGAAAAAGTGAAGTATATTACGAATGTCAAATGACACAAAAATAAGCGACACTTTACAGCATAAGCATATGTTCTTGCTTGTTGATATAATATATCTATATATTACCCAATATGTATCAAACGGGTCAAATGAAGTCCAGTTCAATATAGATCAATATAGAATTAATAAATGATATTGTGAATGATAGAATATTGCCTTATACAAGTTGAAATAAATGATCATTTAATAAAGTTTTACAGTCAATGAAAACAGATAATAAAGTTATAAGCAGTGGTGTATTCAAATCCAATTAAAAAATCATCATATGATTTTAAATGGCAAATTAAACGAACACCGACAATGAATATATCGGGTGTCCCAATAAAAACGTCCCCAAATTACCTATTTGACCTATGTCCAATGTGCCCTTCGCCACTCCGAGTATTTTTCATATCATCTAAAGATATTTATTCCCAAGAAGCGATCATCCTGCCTTTCAGTTCCAGTTCAGCTAATTTGTCCCACTGGAAGCGTTAATGACTGCACACAGGGGGCGATATTCTTAAAAAAAACGGGTATACTACACGGGGTTAGAGGGACACACTGACTGAACAGGAACTGAAAATCAGGATGGTCACTTCTCGGAGATGGTACCTTTAGATGAGATCCGTGAGAGCATCTCAGGATGGAAACATTTGAACTTGTTGGTCGATGTGGTGAAGGCACACTGAACAGGTTGAATTTTGTAATTTGCTCTCATATTAACTTTTTGGTCGGGGTAGTTCTTCTACAATTTCTGGATCTTTAGAGGACACGTTGACGTAATTCTTTAAGATTTTGAAAAAGATCGGTTTACAAACGGCTTAGCTACTTTACCATATAAAACTTTATGTGAAGCACAAAGTAAAGAGGATATAACTGACAATTATAATCAATCATATTCCCTGTTATATAAAACGACATGTTTTAAGTAGGCCTACATATAATAATATTTCATATCACTTTAAGCCGTAGGAAGCAAATGAAATTAGGGTTGATCTTGATATCTTTCAGGACAGTCGATGGTATAAGACGTTCGCCGCTTAAAGAGGGTCTGCAAAAATCTTCCACCAAGAAAATTTCGAAATTAAAGTTTGATTGTGTGCATCTGAGGCCAATCCATCTCCTGGCATTGACACCTGAGTCTTATCGTTGAAGGCGCATGTTATGAACTATACGGTTGGTTTGCTTGCATCTGAAATCATTTCGGATAGCATTCTCGTTGACCAGTAAGATAAACAAATTATGCTGAATTCAATTGCTTATTTTACTTTCGCAAATATCAGTCGAAGTGTAAAAGTCATTCTCAGATCAGATTCTCTATGACCTCTTCCGATTCTAGTAATCATTTAGAAGTCAACTGATCTTTAATGTTCTAGTAGACCTACTAGTACTTTTACAAAAAAATAAAAAAAAAAAATTAATAAATTTTATTGTCGTGATAATAGAAAATAATTTCATATAAAATGTATAATACGATAAAACAAATGCAAAGGTTAATAAAAGCAAATGATAAATATACAGCAAACAATAAGAGATTAATGGAATGATAGCGATACAATGGTTATTTGATAAAATATAACAGAATTATTTTATTAGATTATGAACAATTCATGCATCAGAAGCGAGATTTAACTCTTGAAGGGATTGTAAAGTTGTTTTCTAAATTTTATACATGTATGTGTACCGATAGCATCAATTTGTGCCAATACATTTTTCATTCCGAAGTCTGTGGTTCTGCAATTCCACTAACACGTTTTATGACGTCACTGACAGTGATCTGCATAGATATCAATAGTAGCTTCTGGTAAATCACTGTCAGTGACGTCATACAACGCTAGTTATAGTTGTATTGCAAGAAATTGGATCAGTGTCCCCGATACACATACAAAGTTTAGGAAACCACTTTACAATCCCTTTAATTATTTCGTAACTTCTGTAAAGATACAACACACTTGCGTGCATTACAACAATCATACAATCATAAAATTCAAGATAAAAAAATAAATGCACGAATAGTGATCTAGTTATCAGTAAGAGAACGATTGAGTCGATCCCAAAATAAATGTATCTGTACCATATCATTATACCAAGTTATATAAGTAGTTGTCGTTAATAAAGCATGAAGTGCATTGCTCATATTTTCACTGTCTATATCTTCTAATAATACTACACTTAAAGGTTCTATAGCTCGATTTAAAACGTGTTTCTGAGCTAAGGTCATTTCAAATTGACACCATTCGCTTCTAGCAAAATTATTACTTAATATGATTAAAACACGACGACTATTTTCAATCGATTCTACAATATTATCTATAATCAATCTACCACCCTGGAAATCTCTTTCATGTATACAAAGTTTAAGATTGGAATCTTGTTCTAAATTTGGTACCAAATTGTCGAGAACCCAATCTCTATCTTCTCCACAATAAGAAACAAATACGTCATATATAAATACTCGTTCCGCCATATTGTTTAGTAGTTTTGGTTGATGTCGCCAGATATAAACTTGATATTTGATATACCACCTATATTTATATATAATTGATGTTATAGTAAGTATAACAAGCAAAATACAACTTACACCCGTTATTGAAGTATAAAATGGACTATCTTTTAAACATATCTTTGCCGTCATATCTAAACAACGGTAGCCAACGGGATAAAAAAAAAATATTTTTGAATTTTTTTTCATCCAATTAACAAACCACCAATTGTCACAAATACATTCTATAGGATTGTCATATAGGTCTAAAAATGTCAATCTTTGTCTGAGTGACTCTGGTAACATGGTGGGTGTAATTTTTGCAATCATGTTTCGACCAAGTTTCAATTGCATTAAAAATTTATTGTTCTCCCAAAACCCATCGGGCCACGATCTGATCAAATTACGATATAAATATAACGCTTTTAATTTTGTAAGGTTTTGAATTGATTCGGGTATATAGTTCAGTTTTACTTCACTTAAATCTAAATATTCTACTGAAATTAAGTTAACCAATACCTTATTCAACTTTGTAAAACTTTGTCCGTGATAATCCATCAAAGCATTACATGCAAGATTTACATATATCAATCGTGTACATCCATTGAAAGCAAATTCGTGTACATTTTCTATAGACAAATCATTACCAAATAAATCAATAAAATGTAGATATGTATTGTTAAAAGCGTATTTCTGAATGTGCATACGCTGTTTTGTGCCCCATTGTCTTGAAAGATGTAAATTGTGTAAGAAAGGTAATGTTTGGAAATGGTTAGTTTTTATCAAGTTAATACAATTTTGTTCTAGGTTTAAAGTCTTTAAGTGTTTTAAGCAGTTCAAGTTGCTTGGGATATATTTCTTTATTGCGTTATTTTCAAAAGATAACATTGTTAAATAAGGTGTATTACGGAAATTACCGCAAAAATTTGGTAATACCGAAAAGGAATTTGATTTCAATGATAATAATACAATTTTAAGGTTTTCAGTCGGATAAAATACAATATTAGAAATATTATTTTCATTAATAAATAAAGCACGTAGTTTTTGCAAATATATAAATTCTTTGAACGTAACATCTGTCAAACTATTGTTAGATAAATCTAAATTAAACAAGCTTACATTCTGTAATCCAAAAAACAAACCCTTTGGAATGGAATTCAAACTGATGTTTTGAAGGTGCAGTTTAAGTAAAGGTGAAGCAGTTAATTCAAACCTAACTTGAAATTCATAAACTAAATTGAAGAGTGATTCACTAGTTAATTTATTATGAGATAAAGTTAAATTTGTTAACGATTTTAGATTTCTGAAAGTATTCAGCTCTATTTTTCTAATGTTGGAATGCGTTAATTCAATTTCGAATAAATCTAAATTTGTGATGTTTTCAAACGTTCCATTGTCAATTTTTGAGAGATTATTGTTTGAGAAGATAAGTCTATGAGTATCAATAGGAAGCTGTGGAATATATGTCAAATCTAAACCAGTACAATTAACAAACTTATCCTTACAAATACATTTTCTACAGCTATCTGTACTATGACAAAAAATGGTACAGTAATTGAAAAACATCAAAAATAAAAACAGAGACCACGCCATTATACTAACATCTTATTTATATCTTATTTAACACAGCGATGTCGTTTGACACAGTTTGATAGTCAATAACCTCACTTAACACAGTAAATCAGTTGACATTGTTTAACCCTCAGTAAATCAGTTGACACAGTTTTGTACTCAGTAACTCACTTAACACAGTTTAATACTCTGTAAAATCATTGACACAATTCACTACTGAATAAAATCACTTAACACAGTTCAACACTCAATAAATCGCTTGACACAGTTTGGTACTCTGTAAGTTACTTGATACAGTTTAATACTCAGTAAAATCTCTTGACACAGTTCACTACTGAATAAAATCACTTAACACAGTCAAATACTCAGTAAATCACTTGACACAATTAGATATTCAGTAAATCAGTTAACACAGTTTAACACTCAGTAAATCACTTGACACAGTTTGATGCTCAGTAACCTCACTTAACACAGTTTGATGCTCAGGAAAATCACTTGACGCAGTTTGATGCTCAGTAAAATCACTTAACACAGTTTGATGCTCAGTAACCTCACTTAACACAGTTTGATACTCAGTAACCTCACTTAACACAGTTTGATACTCAGTAACCTCACTTGACACAGTTTTGTACTCAGTAACTCACTTAACACAGTTTAATACTCTGTAAAACCATTGACACAGTTCACTACTGAATAAACTTACTTAACACAGTTCAACACTCAATAAATCGCTTGACACAGTTTGGTACTCTGTAAGTTACTTGATACAGTTTAATACTCAGTAAAATCTCTTGACACAGTTCACTACTGAATAAAATCACTTAACACAGTCAAATACTCAGTAAATCACTTGACACAATTAGATATTCAGTAAATCAGTTAACACAGTTTAACACTCAGTAAATCACTTGACACAGTTTGATGCTCAGTAACCTCACTTAACACAGTTTGATGCTCAGGAAAATCACTTGACGCAGTTTGATGCTCAGTAAAATCACTTAACACAGTTTGATGCTCAGTAACCTCACTTAACACAGTTTGATACTCTGTAAAATCATTGACACAGTTCACTACTGAATAAACTCACTTAACACAGTTCAACACTCAATAAAGTTACTTGACACAGTTTGGTACTCTGTAAAATCACTTGACACAGTTTAATACTCAGTAAATCAGTAGACACAGTTTGATACTCAGTAAATCAGTAGACAAAGTTTGATACTCAGTAAATCACTTGACACAGTTTGATACCCAGTAACACTACTTGACACAGTTTGATACTCAGTAAAATCAGTAGACAAAGTTTGATACTCAGTAAATCACTTGACACAGTTTGATACCCAGTAACATTACTTGACACAGTTTGATACTCAGTAAAATCAGTTGACAAAGTTTTATACTCAGTAAATCACTTGACACAGTTTGATGCTCAGTAACCTCACTTAACACAGATCAACACTCAGTAAAATCAATTAACACAGTTGATATGTTTAAAACCCACTAACAGCGAAACATTGTGACAATTTCCATGGGAACTTGATCAAGGAGTGGTTTCAACGAAATATACACAGCATAAAGCATCAAAGTCTAAAGGCAATGTGTCTCTTCATAGTCTTATTCTTTTGTATTTTCAACAGGCAATGTGTATCCATAAACATCTATAGCGTTCAAAGATTGGTATCAATACAATACAATAATTTAAAATCAAAAAGAGAGGCGGAAATATTTCCTTGCTATGTCAAATGACTTGCAAGTCACCTTTGCTATTGATATTATCGTTCTCCTTATTGACAATGAAGAGATGAAACCGTAATATTAATATACTTGAATACAACTTTGTGTATGACGAATAGTTTGTTTGGTAATATGTCCTTAATTCGGTTTCATGTTTATGTCATCGAGTCATCAAAAACGTGACAAGAATTTTCCGAATTAAATATGAATATGAATTAAAACTGTTGGAAAAATTCAAACTCAAACCCCCCCTTTTTTAGTTGCTCAATTTTTCTATGTCAGACAAATCAATTTATGTATTTGTTAAAATAAACTGTAACAACCTGTAGTTTCGAATGTCCTTTTGAATGCCCTTCTTCAATACTTATAGTTCTTTGTGTGCGAATTGCTGTTTCCACTTACGATACCATGTTTATACCAATGAATAAAAGTAGCAAATAAAATTAGGGTTGATCTTGCATCTGAAATCTTTAAGGACAGTTTCTTCGTCGAAAGCATACGACGTTCGCCGCTTCAGGAGGGTTTCGAGAGATCCCCCACCAAGAAATATTTCGATATTACAGTTTGATTACTTGCAATCAAACATATGACGGTGATGCCATCCAACTGCTTTAAATCTACTAGTAGAAAGAGCGATCTGAGACACCTTTAAAAAAAAACAGTTTATTGCGTGGCAAATACATCGATTTGTCACATTTTGTTTTCGTTATAAATTATTTTTTATTTTCACCAAACATTATTAAATGACTTGGAATCAAAAATGAATATCTAAAACTCAATTTTAGCTAATTGCGGAAGTGTGCTATTGCACAAAGTGCAAGAATTTTGCATCGAGTCTGTATAGGTTATTTATGAACTGATTTACCTGAAATTTTCTTTAATGTGTTTATTTTTTAAAAGATAGCTTGAATGAAAATGTTCAAAATCCAACTCTCACCACCTTTCAATTTTGTAATGCCGATTTTATTATCTTTTCAACGATATAACAATAATCCATAAAAATATGTTTTTAAAATATTGTTTTTTTTTACTGGGGGTTCTAACTTACCATGTAATTATCTCATATCAATACGGTGTGTATATTCAGAATGTACTCAATTTTCTTATTCCAACGACATGTGACATGGGTGGTTTAATACAAAAATATCAAAAATAGGCATAAACGAATAAACCATTTTTTTTCTGAGAAAATAAAAGGAAATTGTGGAGATTTATAATAGTTATATAATATGGTAATACAAATTATGGACATGAACTTTTGACATGCAGATGTGAAGTAGTTTAGGTCATAAACAATCTAATTAAAATTAGATTACATTTCGTTTCGGTTATTTTTGAGTGTCGACTTTTATAATGCGAGCATCTTCTGGTGACTAAAATTTTAGCCAATCAAAATCTACCTTCAAGATTGCGGGTCTATGCATTGTGGGAAGACGAAACAGAAAGTAAAGCGACACAGAAGTCCAAATTATGACGCAATACAAAATATTCAAATATAAACGTTGTTCTGATTGGCGGAGGGGTGGCACGTGCTATAAATAGCTTATTCGTCACCAGATGCTCGCCTTATAAAAGTGGTTAGATTACATAGAGTCGACAATCAAAAAATAACCGAAACGAAATGTAATCTAATTTTAATTAGATTGGGTCATAAACAGATTAATCTGATTATGTAATCTTTTAACACTATATTTCAATTCTTTTTTGCAAAATTTTCACTTACAATAATTAAATATACACTCATTAAGAGCAGTGGATTTTTGATACATTTACCTGTTTGATTTCTTTCTGTACCAAAAATAGAACTCCCAATAGTTTTGGTTAATGGTCAAACTCGCATGTGGTGAGTGAGCTATGCTTTTTATAGGTCATAAAATAAATCAATCTAATTACATAATCTTTTTACTGAATAACAATTCACATGTTTTTGTGTTAAATTTTCACTTAAAATATTTAAACGGACGCTCATTTAGAGCAGTGAATTTTCAATACATTTAACTGTTATAATTTTCTCGACAAACTAAGAACAATAATTTTGGTCATAAGAGTTATATACTTGACATGGCATCAGATTTTTTTCTTACTTTGTTGAAAGGATTCTTACCCACGGCACTTATTTGTTTAACAAACATCGCCAAACCATTGAAACAAAAGACAGTGTTTCAACTCAGCGTTATAAGAAAGTATTGGAGTTTATACATTTCGAATGTGGGGGAAGGGGGGGTTTTGAAAAGCTAAAAGTCTCAAAGAGGCAGGGGCCAAGGCATTAAGGTCTGTGCTACGCTCGATGCCGTACATGGCCTCTAGTTTGTTTAGGTTATCATGAAAAAAGAAAATAAATTCATATGAAGACAAACTAAAGGTTTATAAAAGCAAATGATAAATATACAGCAAACAATAAGAGATTAATGGAATTATAGCGATACTATGATTATTTGATCAAATATAACAAAATTATTTATCAAGAATTATTACATTAGAACGAGATAATAAAGAGCAATATGTGCAGCAAAGCGAGACATGGCTAAGTTATTACTCAATAAAAAAGTAAATATTGACAAAAATCCGTACAAAAGTGTTAAGATCATAATAATTTATATCAAAAAATAAATGCACGAATAGTGATCTAGTTATCAGTAAGTGAACGATTCAGTCGGTCCCAAAATAAATGTATCTGTACCATATCATTATACCAAGTTATATAAGTAGTTGTCGTTAATAAAGCATGAAGTGCATTGCTCATATTTTCACTGTCTATATCTTCTAATAATACTACACTTAAAGGTTCTATAGCTCGATTTAAAACGTGTTTCTGAGCTAAGGTCATTTCAAATTGACACCATTCACTTCTAGCAAAATTATTACTTAATATGATTAAAACACGACGACTATTTTCAATCGATTCTACAATATTATCTATAATCAATCTACCACCCTGGAAATCTCTTTCATGTATACACAGTTTAAGATTGGAATCTTGTTCTAAATTTGGTACCAAATTGTCGAGAACCCAATCTCTATCTTCTCCACAATAAGAAACAAATACGTCATAGATAAATACTCGTTCCGCCATATTATTTAGTAGTTTTGGTTGATGTCGCCAGATATAAACTTGATATTTGATATACCACCTATATTTATATATAATTGATGTGATAGTAAGTATAACAAGCAAAATACAACTTACACCAGTTATTGAAGTATAAAATGGACTATCTTTTAAACATATCTTTGCCGTCATATCTAAACAACGGTAGCCAACGGGATAATCAAAAAATATTTTTGAATTTTCTTTCATCCAATTAACAAACCACCAATTGTCACAAATACATTCTATAGGATTGTCATATAGGTCTAAATATGTCAATCTTTGTCTGAGTGACTCTGGTAACATGGTGGGTGTAATTTTTGCAATCATGTTTCGACCAAGTTTCAATTGCATTAAAAATTTATTGTTCTCCCAAAACCCATCTGGCCACGATCTGATCAAATTACGATATAAATATAACGCTTTTAATTTTGTAAGGTTTTGAATTGATTCGGGTATACAGTCTAGTTTTATTTCAGTTAAATCTAAGTATTCTACTGAAATTAAGTTAACCAATACCTTATTCAACTTTGTAAAACTTTGTACGTGATAATCCCTCAAATCATTACATGCAAGATTTACATTTATCAATCGTGTACATCCACTGAAAGCAAATTCGTTTATAAGTTGTATAGACAAACGATTTTCAAATAAATCAATAAATCGTAGATTTGTATTGTTAAAAGCGTATTTCTGAAGGTTCATACGCTGTTTTGTGCCGCATTGTCTTGAAAGATGTAAATTGTGTAAGGAAGGTAATTTTTGGAAATGGTTAGTTTTTATCAAGTTAATACAATTTTGGTCTAGGTTTAAAGTCCTTAAGTGTTTTAAGCAGTTTAAGTTGCTTGGGATATATTTCTTAATTGCGTTATTTTCAAAAGATAACAATGATAAATAAGGTGTATTACGGAAATGACCGCAAAAATTTGGTAATTCCAAAAAGGAATTTGACTGCAATGACAATAATATGATTTTAAGGTTTTCTGTCGGATGAAATACAATATTTGAAATATTATTCCCATCAATAAATAAAGCAAGTAATTTTTGCAAACATATAAATTCTTTGAAAGTAACCTCTGTCAAACTATTGTTAGATAAATCTAAAGTATCCAAGCTAACATTCTGTAATCCAAGAAACAAACCCTTTGGAATGGAATTCAAACTGATGTTTTGAAGGTTCAGTGTAAGTAAAGGTGAAGCAGCCAATTCAAACCTAACTTGAAATTCATAAACTAATTTGATGAGTGATTCACTAGTTAATTCATTATGAGATAAAGTTAAATTGGTTAGAGATTTCAGATTTCTGAAAGTATTCGGTTCTATTTTGATAATATTGGAATACGTTAATTCAATTTCGAATAAATCTAAATTTGTGATGTTTTCAAACGTTCCATTGTCAATTTTTGAGAGATTATTTTTTGAGAAGATAAGTCTATGAGTATCAATAGGAAGCTGTGGAATATATGTCAAATCTAAACCAGTACAATTAACAAACTTATCCTTACAAATACATTTTCTACAGCTATCTGAAATATGACAAAAAATGGTACAGTAATTGAAAAACATCAAAAATACAAACAGAGATAACGCCATTATACTAACATCTTATTTATATCTTATTTAACACAGCGATGTCGTTTGATACTCAGTAACCTCACTTAACACAGTTTAATACTGAGTAAAATCACTTGACACAGTTTACCACTCAGTAAGTCAATTGACACTGTTTGATGCTCAGTAGAATCACTTGACACAGTTCATTACTGAATAAAATCACTTAACACAGTTTAACACTCAGTAAAATCACTTGACACAGTTTGATTTTCGGTAAGTCACCTGACATAGTTAAATACTAAGTCTCTTGACACAGTTTAATAGTTTAATACCAAGTAAGTCTCTTGACACAGTTTAATACTCAGTAAGTCACTTGACACAGTTTAACTCTCAGTAAGTCAATTGATACAGTTTAACACTCAGTTATTCAGTAAATTACTTGACAAAGTATGATACTGAACAAAACCACTTGAAACGGTTGAACACTCAGTAGGTCAATTGACACAGTTTAATACTCAGTAAGTCACTTGACACAGTTTGATACTCAGTAAGTCAATTGATACAATTTAACACTCAGTAAGTCAATTGATACAGTTTAATACTCAGTAAGTCACTTGACACAGTTTAACTCTCAGTAAGTCAATTGATACAGTTTAACACTCAGTTATTCAGTAAATTACTTGACAAAGTATGATACTGAACAAAACCACTCGAAACGGTTGAACACTCAGTAAATCAACTGACACAAGCGATGTGTCTCTTTATAGGCTTATTCTTTTGTATTTGCAACAGGCAATGTGTATTCACAAAGGACAGGTATTAATATAATACAATAACTTGCATATCTAAAATCAAAAAGAGAGGCGGAAATATTTACTTGCTATATCAAATGACTTGCAAGTCACCTTTGCTATTGACATCATCATTCTCCTTATTGACAATGAAGAGATGAAACCGTAATATTAATATACCTGAATACAACTTTGTGTATGACGAATAGTTTGTTTTGTAATATGTCCTTAATTCGGTTTCATGTTTATGTCATCGAGTCATCAAAAACGTGACGAGAATTTTCCGGATTAAATATGAATATGAATTCAAACTCAAACCCCCCTTTTTTAGTTGCCCAATCTTTTTATGTCTCACAAATCAATTTATGTATTTGTTGAAATAAACTGTAACGACCTGTTGTTCCGAATGCCCTTTTCACTGCCCTTCTTCAATACTTATAGTTCTTTGTGTTCGAATTGCTGTTTCCACTTACGATACCAAGTTTATATCAATGAATAAAAGTAGCAAATGAAATAAGGGTTGCATATGAAATCTTTAAGGACAGTTTCCTCGTCGAAGGCATACGACGTTCGTCGCTTTAGGAGTGTTTCGAGAGATCCCCCACCAAGAAAAATTTCGAAATTACAGTTTGATTACTTGCAATCGAACATCTGACGGTGATGCCATCCAACTGCTTTAAATCTACTAGTAGAAAGAGCGATCTGAGACACCTTTAAAAAAAACCAGTTTATTGCGTGGCAAATACATCGATTTGTCACATTTTGTTTTCGTTATAAGTTATTTTTTATTTTCACCAAACATTATTAAATGACTTGGAATCAAAAATGAATATCTAAAACTCAGTTTTAGCTAATTCGGAAGTGGGCTATTGCACAAAGTGCAAGAATTTTGCATCGAGTCTGTATAGGTTATTTATCAACTGATTTACCTGAAAATTTCTTTAATGTGTTCATTTTTTAAAAGATAGCTTGAATGAAAATGTTCAAAATCCAACTCTCACCACCTTTCAATTTTGTAATGCCAATTTTATTATCTTTAAAATAATCCATAAAAATCTGTTTTAAAAATATTATTTTTTTTTACTAAGGGTTCTAACTTACAATGTAATTATCTCATATCAATACGGTGTGTATATTCAGAATGTACTCAATTTTCTTATTCAAACGATATGTGACATGGGTGGTTTAATACAAAAAAAATCAAAAATAGGCATAAACGAATAAACCAATTTTTTTCTGAGAAAATAAAAGGAAATTGTGGAGATTTATAATAGTTATATAATATGGTAATACAAACTATGGACATGAACTTTTGACATGCAGATGTGAAGTAGTTTAGGTCATAAACAATCTAATTAAAATTAGATTACATTTCGTTTCGGTTATTTTTTGAGTGTCGACTTTTATAAGGCGAGCATCTTCTGGTGACGAAAATTTTAGCCAATCAAAAACTACCTTCAAGATTGCGGGTCAATGCATTGATATGCATTGTGGGAAGACGAAACAGAAAGTAAAGCGACACAGAAGTCCAAATTATGACGCAATACAAAATATTCAAATATAAACGTTGTTCTGATTGGCGGAGGGGTGGCACGTGCTATAAATAGCTTATTCGTCACCAGATGCTCGCCTTATAAAAGTGGTTAGATTACATAGAGTCGACAATCAAAAAATAACCGAAACGAAATGTAATCTAATTTTAATTAGATTGGGTCATAAACAGATTAATCTGATTATAACAAATTCACATGTTTTTGTGTTAAATTTTCACTTAAAATATTTAAACGGACGCTCATTTAGAGCAGTGAATTTTCAATACATTTAACTGTTATAATTTTCTCGACAAACTAAGAACAATAATTTTGGTCATAAGAGTTATATACTTGACATGGCATCAGATTTTTTTCTTACTTTGTTGAAAGGATTCTTACCCACGGCACTTATTTGTTTAACAAACATCGCCAAACCATTGAAACAAAAGACAGTGTTTCAACTCAGCGTTATAAGAAAGTATTGGCGTTTATACATTTCGAATGTGGGGGAAGGGGGGATTTTGAGAAAAGCTAAAAGTCTCAAAGAGGCAGAAGCCAAGACATTAAGGTCGGTGCTACGCTCGATGTCGTACATGGCCTCTAGTTTGTTTATGTTATCATGAAAAAAGAAAATAAATTCAAATGAAGACAAACTAAAGGTTTATAAAAGCAAATGATAAATATACAGCAAAAAATAACAGATTAATTGAATTATAGCGATACAATGGTTATTAATTGATCAAATATAACAAAATTATTTATCAAAATTATTACATTAGAGGGAGATAATAAAGAACAATACATGCAGCAAAGAGAGACATGGCTAAGTTATTACTCAATAGAATCAAATATTGAAAAAAATTGTTACAAAAGTATGAAAACCATAATAATTTAGATAAAAAATCGACAGATCTAGTTATCAGTAATACCCCTTTCGCACTGCAAAAGTTATCTGGATCGGATCCAGTTCTATCCGAATAACTTCCAGTTGCTTTCGCACTGGCAAATAAACTTATTCGGTTATAACCAGAAGTTATCCAGATAGAAAAATCCACCTCCAGAGGTGGATTTCGTCCGGATCCGATCCAGATAAGTGGCAGTGCGAAAGCAAACAAGAAGTTATCCGGATAAGATTATCACGTGATCATCAAAATGGCGTCTCCTCTTCGCGGGGACGATATAATGGAAATACTTGAAAATCACAAGAAAAGGATGAATAAGGTACACAAATTGTTTAGGGAAATAATGTATATCCATCGGAAGATGAAACCGAAACTGATATTGATAATATATTCATATGTTAAATTGTTAAACAAGGAATAACCGGGGTGAGAATCACGTGATAATGTTTTGTTTTGTCACATGATGTGACATGTTACTAAAAATAAAAAAGTTATCTAGATAACTTTTTCGGCAGTGCGAAAGCGGCGATCCAGATAGGATTGCAGTGCGAAAGCAAACCGAACCGAATCGAATCGAACTGAATCGGATTTTTCTATTCAGTTATAACCGAATTCAATAATCCAGTTGTGCAGTGCGAAAGGGGTATAAGTGAGCGATTCAGTCGATCCCAAAACAAATGTATCTGTACCATATCATTATACCAAGTTATATAGGTAGTTGTCGTTAATAAAGCATGAAGTGCATTGCTCATATTTTCACTGTCTATATCTTCTAATGATACTACACTTAAAGGTTCTATAGCTCGATTTAAAACGTGTTTCTGAGCTAAAGTCATTTCAAATTGACACCATTCACTTCTAGCAAAATTATTACTTAATATGATTAAAACACGACGACTATTTTCAATCGATTCTACAATATTATCTATAATCAATCTACCACCCTGGAAATCTCTTTCATGTATACACAGTTTAAGATTGGAATCTTGTTCTAAATTTGGTACCAAATTGTCGAGAACCCAATCTCTATCTTCTCCACAATAAGAAACAAATACGTCATATATAAATACTTGTTCCGCCATATTGTTTAAGAGTTTTGGTTGATGTCGCCAGATATAAACTTGATATTTGATATACCACCTATATTTATATATAATTGATGTTATAGTAAGTATAACAAGCAAAATACAACTTACACCAGTTATTGAAGTATAAAATGGACTATCTTTTAAACATATCTTTGCCGTCATATCTAAACAACGGTATCCAACGGGATAATCAAAAAATATTTTTGAATTTTCTTTCATCCAATTAACAAACCACCAATTGTCACAAATACATTCTATAGGATTGTCATATAGGTCTAAAAATGTCAATCTTTGTCTGAGTGACTCTGGTAACATGGTGGGTGTAATTCTTGCAATCATGTTTCGACCAAGTTTCAAGTGCATTAAGAATTTATTGTTCTCCCAAAACCCATCGGGCCACGATCTGATCAAATTACGATATAAATATAACGCTTTTAATTTTGTAAGGTTTTGAATTGATTCGGGTAAATAGTTCAGTTTTATTTCAGTTAAATCTAAATATTCTACTGACATTAAGTTAACCAATACCTTATTCAACTTTGTAAAACTTTGTACGTGATAATCCCTCAAATCATTACATGCAAGATTTACATTTTTATCAATCGTGTACATCCATTGAAAGCAAATTCGTTTATAAGTTGTATAGACAAACGATTTTCAAATAAATCAATAAATCGTAGATTTGTATTGTTAAAAGCGTATTTCTGAAGGTTCATACGCTGTTTTGTGCCGCATTGTCTTGAAAGATGTAAATTGTGTAAGAAAGGTAATTTTTGGAAATGGTTAGTTTTTATCAAGTTAATACAATTTTGGTCTAGGTTTAAAGTCCTTAAGTGTTTTAAGCAGTTTAAGTTGCTTGGGATATATTTCTTTATTGCGTTATTTTCAAAAGATACCAATGATAAATAAGGTGTATTACGGACATGACCGCAAAAATTTGGTAATTCCAAAAAGGAATTTGACTGCAATGATAATAATATGATTTTAAGGTTTTCTGTCGGATGAAATACAATATTTGAAATATTATTCCCATCAATAAATAAAGCAAGTAATTTTTGCAAACATATAAATTCTTTGAAAGTAACCTCTGTCAAACTATTGTTAGATAAATCTAAAGTATCCAAGCTAACATTCTGTAATCCAAGAAACAAACCCTTTGGAATGGAATTCAAACTGATGTTTTGAAGGTTCAGTGTAAGTAAAGGTGAAGCAGTCAATTCAAACCTAACTTGAAATTCATAAACTAAATTGAAGAGTGATTCACTAGTTAATTTATTATGAGATAAAGTTAAATTGGTAAGAGATTTTAGATTTCTGAAAGTATTCGGTTCTATTTTTATAATATTGGAATACATTAACTCAATTTCGAATAAATCTAAATTTGTGATGTTTTCAAACGTTACATTGTCAATTTTTGAGAGATTATTTTTTGAGAAGATAAGTCTTTGAGTATCAATAGGAAGCTGTGGAATATATGTCAAATCTAAACCAGTACAATTAACAAACTTATCCTTACAAATACATTTTCTACAGCTATCTGTACTATGACAAAAAATGGTACAATTGAAAAACATCAAAAATAAAAACAGAGACCACGCCATTATACTAACATCTTATTTATATCTTATTTAACACAGCGATGTCGTTTGACACAGTTTGATAGTCAGTAACCTCACTTAACACAGTTTAACACTCAGTAAATCAGTTGACATAGTTTAACCCTCAGTAAATCAGTTGACACAGTTTAATACTGAGTAAAAGCACTTGACACAGTTTACCACTCAGTAAGTCACTTGACACTGTTTGATGCTCAGTAGAATCATTTGACACAGTTCATTACTGAATAAAATCACTTAACACAGTTCAACACTCAGTAAAATCACTTGACACAGTTCAACACTCAGTAAAATCGCTTGACACAGTTTGATTCTCAGTAAGTCACCTGACATAGTTAAATACTAAGTCTCTTGACACAGTTTAATAGTTTAATACCAAGTAAGTCTCTTGACACAGTTTAATACTAAGTAAGTCGCTTGACACAGTTTAACACTCAGGTATTCACTTGACACGGTTTAATAATCAGTTTTTCACTTCAACACTCAATAAATCACTTGACACAGCTTGGTACTCAGAAAGTCACTTGACACAGTTTAATACTCAGTAAGTCAATTGACACAGATTAATACTCAGTAAGTCAATTGACACAGTTTAATACTCAGTAAGTCAATTGACACAGTTTAATACTCAGTAAGTCACTTGACACAGTTTAACACTCAGTAAGTCAATTGATACAGTTTAACACTCAGTTATTCAGTAAATTACTTGACAAAGTATGATACTGAACAAAACCACTTGAAACGGTTGAACACTCAGTAAATCACAAGCGATGTGTCTCTTTATAGGCTTATTCTTTTGTATTTGCAACAGGCAATGTGTATTCACAAAGCGTTCAAGGACAGGTATAAATATTAACAATAACTTGCATATTCAAAATCAAAAAGAGAGGCGGAAATATTTACTTTCTATGTCAAATGACTTGCATGTCACCTTTGGTATTGATATCAGCATTCTCCTTATTGACAATGAAGAGATGAAACCGTAATATTAATATACCTGAATACAAGTTTGTGTATGACGAATAGTTTGTTTTGTAATATGTCCTTAATTCGGTTTCATGTTTATGTCATCGGGTCATCAAAAACGTGACGAGAAATTAAATATGAATATGAATTAAAACTGTTGGAAAAATTCAAACTCAAACCCCCCTTTTTTAGTTGACCAATCTTTTTATATCTCACAAATCAATTTATGTATTTGTTGAAATAAACTGTAACGACCTGTAGTTCCGAATGCCCTTTTCAATGTCCTTCTTCAATACTTATAGTTCTTTGTGTGCGAATTGCGAACTTACGATACCATGTTTATACCAATGAATAAAAGTAGCAAATGAAATTAGGGTCGATCTTGCATCTGAAATCTTTAAGGACAGTTTCTTCGTCGAAGGCATACGACGTTCGCCGCTTTAGGAGTGTTTCGAACATCTGACGTTGATGCCATCCAACTGCTTTAAATCTAAACCTTTAAAAAAAAACAGTTTATTGCGTGGCAAGTACATCGATTTGTCACACTTTGTTTTCGTTATAAGTTATTTTCACCAAACATTATTAAATGACTTGGAATCATGAATGAATATCTAAAACTCAAATTTTGCTAATCCGGAAGTGGGCTATTGCAAAAAGTGCAAGAATTTTGCATCGAGTCTGTATGGCTTACTTACAGGAACCGATTTACCTGAAATTTTCTTTAATGTGCTTATTTTTTAAAGCTTGAATGAAAATGTTCAAAATCCACCTCTCACTCTTACCCCCACCACAAAAACTCCTCGGATTTTAGCCCCTCTATTTTCACATTTTGGAAATTATAAAATTATAAAAAAAATAATTATAAAAATGACAAAAACATTTTGATGAAAAAAAACCCCCCAAAACTGCCAAAATGCACTAAGTAGAAAAAATCCATACCGGAAGTGATGCATAAGCCGATGTGTCAAGACTGACATATTTTAGCAAAAAACTCATTAGTCCTTCATTTTCCATCCGATTTTTTGCGATTTGTTTTCGATATGATTATTTTTTTTTTTTTTTGCAGTGCGTTCTAGCGAACGCACTGCTTTGTTTTCATAATGACTATTTTTTTGCAGTGCGTTCTAGCGAACGCACTGCTTTGTTTTCATAATGACTTTTTGCAGTGCGTTCTAGCGAACGCACTGCTTTGTTTTCATAATGACTTTTTTTTTTTTTGCAGTGCGTTCGATTCTTCGAACGCACTGCATTGTTTTGCAAATGACTTTTTTTTTTTTTTTGTCTACTTCTGGTCACGCTAATTCGGTATGAAGGGAACATATCACACAATATCTCAAATTATCACCTACTAAATCTAACTGCACGGTGTTACGCGAATGTAAAATGGTGCTTTTTTGTTTAACCGGAAATGACGTATGACAGAAAAACCCATTTTAAGTTTTTTACCATTTTCACCATTGTTTTTCAACCGATTTTGATCGGAGTTTCTTTGTTACATTCTCTAATCGATTGTCCACAAGATAGGTGTTTAAAATCATCCACTTTAAAAATTTTGTCGCTGACTTTTGGAGCACCTTTTTTAACCATTTTTTCAACTTTTTCAATTTTATTTTCATCGACCTAAAAACTCGCCTATGCATAGACCTTTTGATTGCAAACAATTAGCAATTTTCAAAATGTCCATATCACTTCCGGTTTTGACGTCATTCGCCCTCAAAGTTGAAATTTCAACTTCCGGAATTTTGAAGATATTCGAAAAATTCTTTTTGCAGTATGTTTGTTATGTAGACACAAAAGTATACAAATCATAAAATTTGACCCGGATGTAACAGATCAGTCGCCATCTTGAAATGGTATATTTTCATAAAACGCAAAATGGGGCCTCAGGGTGTTATGGAATTTGCATGATTTTTATGTCTATGCAATCTACAGTCGACTGCGACAAAAACATGGGAAGCCGATTTTTTATTTTCAATTCTGAACTTTTCTTATTTCCGGTTAAAATAAATCAATAATTGTCAAAACTTTCAAGGCCCATATTTTATGACCTTGACCTTTTGTGACTTAGTGACCTGTACAAAAGTTATTGCCCTTGATTAGATGTATCCAATGACACATTGTTTTCAGATGCCCACTGGTTACTTCCGGTTTAATAGCCGTTTGAAAATTGTAATTTTAAACTTTAAACAGCCCTACCACGTGACCTAATTTACATATGTCTTATATTCTTTCACCGTCTTACTATGCTCTGTCTGCTCTTTCCAATGATATACAACACAATACATATGAATAAAAATTCCGCCTTTTAAAGTTTGAAAAATTTGTGCCTATTTCCATTGAAACTGTGCGTGTTTTTTTCAAATTTTATTTCGATCGTTCTGGAAACTTACAGATAGATAGACATTTTGATGGCGAACAAAAATATGTTTTCATAATTTTTGTATCACTTCCGGTTGTGACGTCATTTGCTCTTAAAGTAAAAATTTCAACTTCCGGAATTTTGAAGATATTCGAAAAATTCTTTTTGTAGTATGTTTGTAATATAGACACAAAAGTATACAAATAATAAAATTTGACCCGGATGTAACAGATCAGTCGCCATCTTGAAATGGTATATTTTCATAAAACGCAAAATGGGGCCTCAGGGTGTAATGAAATTTGCATAATTAAGATGTCTATGGAATCTACAGTCAATTGCTACCAAAACATGAGATGCCGATTTTTGAATTTCAATTCTGATTTATTTTAATTTCCGGTTGAAATAAATCAGTGATTGTCAAAATGTTAAAGGCTTATATCTCGTGACCTTGACCTTCGGTGACCATGTGACCTGAAAAAATTCATTGGCATTAATGTTACCTATGCACGGATACTTTCATTTAGGTTTTCCGATATTTACTTCCGGTTTTATATCCATTTGAAAATTGCAGTTTTTAGCGTTAAAGAGCTCTGACACGTGACCTAATTCATGTACGTCACAAATTCTTTCACAATCTAATTATGCTAAATCTACCTTTTCAATTATATACAACACAATATTTTTAAATGAAAATAGCGCCTTTTGAATTTTGAAAATTAGTTATTCTATCTGCTAGTAAAATATTAAATTCAAATTTCAGTTGAAGGGAGAGTACTACATTTTGACATAAAGCTGCGTTTGGGCGATCGTCCTCTCCCATTAACTTGCGTTTGGGCGATAAGTTATCATTAATGTACTTTTTTTTACATTGTAACTGTTTAAAAGAAACATTAATATATATTTTCTTTGAATGAATTATGTATTGATAAAATTCGATCTGTATTTCAAACTAAGAAGTATGAATACTGTGCAGTCCGTTTCTAAATTGAGATTTGACTCTTTCATGTGTCCTTTCTTGCATTAGAACTTATTTACAAATCTTAGAAATTTTGTGATATGCGTTTTCAACTGATGTATATCAAACAGTGATTACGCCTTTTTTAATCAGATGACTTTTCACTACCGAACATGAAATGTTTATTTCACTTTTGACTACCGTGTGTAAATTGGTTATTCTACTTTTCACTACCGAATTCAAAATTGTGCGTTTTAAAATATTGTACCTTCTGCATTTTAATGTAAAATAAGGTTTCTTCTGTAAACCTGACATCATGGATTGAAAGATGTCACTTTTAACCAATGGACGAAACCGGATGCGCACTGCATGGTACCATTCATGGTTCTAGTTTTTTTTTTTTTTTTGTCTACTTCTGGTCACGCTAATTCGGTATGAAGGGAGCATGCCACACATTATCTCACATGTTTTCCTACAATCACTAACTCCTCGGTGTTGCTTAAATGTAAAATGGCGTTCTTTTGTCTAACCGGAAATGACATATGACAGAAAACCCCATGTTATGTTTTTTACCTTTTGTACCTCTGTTTTTGAACCGATTTTGATAAAACCTTTTTTGTTTATTTCATTATTCTAATGACTACATAATAGCTTTCAACATAATTGCACTTTTAGACATTCTCTGCTGACTTTTTGGAGCACTTTTTTTAACCGTTTTTCTAACTTTTGTAATTTTATTTCGATCAATTTGAAAACTTACAGGTGTATAAACATTTTGATTTCTAACTAAATGGTATTTTCAAAATTTTTATATCACTTCCGGTTTTGACGTCATTCGCCTGTAAAGTTGAAATTTCAACTTCCGGAATAATTAAGATATTCAAAAAAATCTTTGTGTTATGTGCTAGAAATAACCATTGTCTAAATATGGAATGAAAAAATCTGACCCAGATATTTCATATCAGTCGCCATCTTGAAATGACTGATTTTTCTTTAAATCGATATTCAGAATCAGGGAATCATTCGATTTGAATAAAAATGATGTCTATGGAATCTACAGTCGATTGCTAACAAAATATGGGAAGCCGATTTTTGAATTTCGATTCAGAATTTTTTTTATTTCCGGTTTAAAATTTTAAGTAACTGTCAAAACTTTGAAGGCTCATATCTTGTGACCTTGACCTTGAATGACCTTGTGACCTGAACAAAAGTCGTTGCCCTTGATGAGATCTATCAACTGATGTATTCATTTTTACTGTCCGATGTCTACTTCCGGTTTTATAGCCATTTGAAAATGTCGAGTTTTGACTTTAAACAGCTCTGTCACGTGACCTAATTCATGTACGTCACAAATTATCTTCTATTATAATCACGCTTTATCTCCTGTTTCCAAAAATGTATAACACTAAATATTTCGATCAAAATTGCTTTTTCGAATTTTGTCCTTTGTTCTATACTAACTCAGCGTGGTTTTTTTTGGCGGGAAAAAACACGTGTTATCTGAATTACAGATTTCATAAGATAGGTAACAATTTCTTCTTAAGATATGGAAGAACATGACTAACAAAGAAAAAAATATGATAAAATCGTATCCGGAAGTAACACGCTGGCCACCATCTTGAAATGAACATGTTTTCTTTAAATCGAGAGAAGTGAACAGGGTATCATACGATTTGTATGATATTGATGTCTAGGGCATTTTCAATCTATGGCCAACAAAATGATGACAGTCAATTTGCTAATTTCGATTATGATGTTTGCCTATTTCCGGTAAAAGATATTCAGAAATGACAAAACTTTCCAAAGCTCATTACACGTTACCTTGGATTTGGGTGATCTTATGACCTGAACAAAAGTTATTGCCCATGATGAGATCTACCCAACGATGTATTCATTTTTGTTGTCCAATATTTACTTCCGGTTTTATAGCCATTTAAAAATTGTTAGTTTGAACTTTGAACAGCTCTGTCACGTGACGTCACGTCACAAAATATCTTCTTTTCTTATTACGCTTTAACTCTTCTTTCCAGTGATATAACACTAGATATTTTGATCAAAATTGCTATTTGGAATTCTGTTCTTTGTTCTATAGTAACTCTGCGTGTTTTTTTGGCGGGAAAAAACACGTGTTATCTGAATTACGGATTTCATAAGATAGGTAACAATTTCTTCTTAAGATATGAAAGAACATGACTAACAAAGAAAAAAATATGACAAAATCGTAAACGGAAGTAAGACGTTGGCCACCATCTTGATATGAACATATTTTCTTTAAATCGACATCCGATTTATATAATTTTGATGTTTATGGCATTTTCAATCTATTGCCAACAAAATGAAGGCAGCTGAATTGCTAATTTCGATATTCAGCAATTATTGTAACACTTTTATAGCTCATAACTTGTGACCTTGCCATTTGTTGACCTTATGATCCGAACAAAAGTTATTGCCCAAAATGAGATCTATCCAATGGTGAATTCATTTTTGTTGTCCAGTATTTACTTCTTGTTTTATAGCCAAATGAAAATTGTCAGTTTGAACCTAATTCACGTACGTCACAAAAAGTCGTCTTTTCTTATTATGCTTTATCTCCACTTGATATATAATAGTAGATATTTTAATCATTTTGCCTTTTTTTTAATTTGGAAATTTTGTACATTGTCCTAAAATAACTGCGTGGCTTTTTTGGCGCGAAAAAACATGTGGTTCCTAAATTGTGGATTTTTAAAGAGAGTCGACACATTCTTTTGAAGATATAAAATGACATAACATTCATAGAAAAAAAAAAGGATTAAATTTGGACCTGGAAGTAACTAGTAGACCACCATCTTGAAATGACCAACTTTTCTTTAAATCGATATAAGTGATCAGGATATCATCCGATTTACATAATGTTGATGTCTATGGCATCTTCAATATATTACTAACAAAATGGTGACAGCCGATTTCCTAATTTCGATTAAAAGTTTTTTTATTTCCGGTTAGAAATTCAGCAATAGCAAACACTTTCAAAGCTCAAAACTCGTGACCTTGACGTTTGATGACCTTTTGATCTGAACCAAAGCTATTCCCCTCGATAAAATCTATAAAATGATGTTTTACTTTGTGTTTTCCGATGTTTACTTCCGGTTTAATAGCCGATTGAAAATTGAGATTTTTAACTATAGGGCCTAAATCGCTCTGTCACATGACCTGATTTATATGCAGGACTAAAATGCAACCGTTCAAGGATGTTTAAATTGCGCACTGCTCAGTACCGTTATCACGGTTCTAGTTTTTTTTTTTTTTTTTTTTTTTTTGTCTACTTCTGGTCACGCTAATTCGGTATGAAGGGAGCATGCCACACATTATCTCACATGTTTTCCTACAACCACTAACTGCTCGGTGTTGCTTAAATGTAAAATGGCGTTTTTTTGTCTAACCGGAAATGACATATGACAGAAAAACCCATTTTATGTCTTTTACCTTTTTTACCTCTGTTTTTGAACCGATTTTGATAAAACCTTTTTTGTTTATTTCATTATTCTAATGTCTACATAATAGCTTTCAACATAAATGCACTTTTAGACATTCTCTGCTGACTTTTTGGAGCACTCATTTAACCTTTTTTTTAACTTTTGCAATTTTATTTCGATCAATTTGAAAACTTACAGGTGTATAAACATTTTGATTTCTAACTAAATGGTATTTTCAAAATTTTTATATCACTTCCGGTTTTGACGTCATTCGGTTGTAAAGTTGAAATTTCAACTTCCGGAATAATTAAGATATTCGAAAAAATCGTTTTGCAATGTGCTAGATATAACCATTGTCTGAATATGGAATGAAAAAATCTGACCCAGATATTTCATATCAGTCGCCATCTTGAAATGACTGATTCTTCTTTAAATCGATATTCAGAATCAGGGAATCATTCGATTTGAATAAAAATGATTTCTATGGAATCTACAGTCGATTGCTAACAAAACATGGGAAGCCGATTTTTTAATTTCGATTCAGATTTTTTTTTATTTCCGGTTTAAAATTTTCGGAAATAGTCAAAACTTTTAAGGCTCATATCTTGTGACCTTGACCTTGAGTGACCTTGTGACCTGAACAAAAGTCATTGCCCTTGATGAGATCTATCAACTGATGTATTCATTTTTGTTGTCCGATGTCTACTTCCGGTTTTATAGCCATTTGAAAATGTCGAGTTTTGACTTTAAACAGCTCTGTCACGTGACCTAATTCATGTACGTCACAAATTATCATTTATTATTATCACGCTTTATCTCCTGTTTCCAAAAATGTATAACACTAGATATTTCGATCAAAATTGCTTTTTCGAATTTTGTTCTTTGTTCTATAGTAACTCTGCGTGTATTTTTTGGCGGGAAAAAAACACGTGTTATCTGAATTACGGATTTCTTAAAATAGGTAACAATTTCTTCTTAAGATATGGAAGAACATGACTAACAAAGAAAAATATATGATAAAATCGTAACCGGAAGTAACCCGCTGGCCACAATCTTGAGATGAACATGTTTTCTGTAAATCGAGAGAAGTGAACAGGGTATCATCTGTTTTGTATAATATTGATGTCTAGGGCATTTTCAATCTATGGCCAACAAAATGATGACAGCCAATTTCGATTATGATGTTTGCCTACTTCCGGTAAAAGATATTCAGAAATGACAAAAATTTTCAAAGCTCATTACACGTTACCTTGGATTTGGGTGACCTTATGACCTGAACAAAAGTTATTGCCCATGATGAGAACTACTCAACGATGTATTCATTTTTGTTGTCCAATATTTACTTCCGGTTTTATTGCCATTTAAAAAATTTTAGTTTGAACTTTGAACAGCTCTGTCACGTCACAAAATATCTTCTTTTCTTATTACGCTTTATCTTCTCTTTCCAGTGATATATAACACTAGATATTTTGATCAAAATTGCTATTTGGAATTTTGTTCTTTGTTCTATAGTAACTCTAAGTGTTTTTTTGGCGGGAAAAGAACACGTGTTAATTGATTACGGATTTCATAAGATAGGTAACAATTTCTTCTTAAGATATGAAAGAAATGACTAACAAAGAAAGAAATATGACAAAATCGTAACCTGAAGTAACACGCTGGCCACCATCTTGAAATGAACATGTTTTCTTTAAATCGACATCCGATTTATATAATTTTAATGTTTATGGCATTTTCAAGCTATTGCCAACAAAATGAGGGCAGCTGAATTGCTAATTTCGATTATGGTGTTTGTCTATTTCCGGTATAAGATATTCAGCAAATATTGTAACCCTTTTAAAGCTCATAACTTGTGACCATGCCATTTGTTGACCTTATGATCCGAACAAAAGTTATTGCCTGAAATGAGATCTATCCAATGGTGAATTCATTTTTGTTGTCCAATATTTAATTCTTGTTTTATAGCCAAATGAAAATTGTCAGTTTGAACCTAATTCACGTACGTCACAAAAAATCGTCTTTTCTTATTATGCTTTATCTCCACTTGATATATAATAGTAGATATTTTAATCAGTTTGCTTTTTTTTTAATTTGGAAATTTTGTTCATTGTTCTAAAGTAACTGCGTGGCTTTTTTGGCGCGAAAAAAACACGTGGTTCCTAAATTGTGCATTTTTAAAGAGAGTCGACACATTCTTTTGAAGATATAAAATGACATAACATTCATAGAAAAAAAGGATAAAATTGGACCCGGAAGTAACTAGTAGACCACCATCTTGAAATGACCAACTTTTCTTTAAATTGATATAAGTGATCAGGATATCATCCGATTTACATAATGTTGATGTCTATGGCATCTTCAATAATTACTAACAAAATTGTGACAGCCGATTTCCTAATTTCTATTAAAAGGTCTGTCTATTTCCGGTTAAAGAAATTCAGCAATAGCAAACACTTTCAAAGCTCAAAACTCGTGACCTTGACGTTTAATGACCTTTTGATCTGAACCAAAGCTATTGCCCTCGATAAAATCTATCAAGTGGTGTTTTACTTTGTGGTTTCCGATGTTTACTTCCGGTTTAATAGCCGATTAAAAATTGAGATTTTTAACCATAAACAGCTCTGTCACATGACCTAATTTATATGCAGGACTAAAATGCAACCGTTCAAGGATGTTTAAATTGCGCACTGCTCAGTACCGTTATCACGGTTCTAGTTTTTTTTCGAATTCTGGTCACGATCCCCAGCCAATACTGCACATGCCACGCATAATCTGACATGCTTTCCCACGATAAATATGTGCTCATTAGTGAATGAATATAAATTGACTCATTTTCACATAACCGGAAATGACGTATGAAAACAAGAGTGTTTTAAGATTTTTGCCATTATAACCTCTTCTTTTCAACCGATTTTGATGTGATCTTTTTTGTTTATTTCATTAATCGATTTTCTTTCAGATAAAAGTTTCAAAATATGCACTTTAAGAATTTTGTCGCTGACTTTTGGAGCACTTTTTTAGACAATTTTTTTAACTTTTGCAATTTTATTTTGAGCAATCTGAAAACTTACACGTTTATAGACATTTTGATTGCGAACAAAATGGTATTTTCAAAAATTTTATATCACTTCCGGTTTTGACGTCATTCGCTTGCAAAGTTGAAATTTTAACTTCCGGAATAATGAAAATATTCAAAAAAATCTTTTTGCAATGTACTAGGAATAATCATTGACAAATTATGAAATGATAAAATTTGACCCAGATATTTCATATTAGCCGCCATCTTGAAATGACTGATTTTTCTTTAAATCGAAATTCAGAATCAGGGAATCATCCGATTTGAATAAAAATGATGTCTATGGAATCTTCAATCGATTGTTAACAAAACATGGGAAGCCGATTTTTGAATTTCAATTCAGAATTGTTTTTATTTCCAGTTAAAAATTTTCAGTAGTAGTCAAAACTTTTAAGGCTCATATCTTGTGACCTTGACCTTGAGTGACCTTGTGACCTGAACAAAAGTTGTTGCCCTTGACAAAATCTATCCAATGATATAATCATTTTAGATGCCCAATGTTTACTTCCGGTTTTATGGCCGTCAGAAAATTGCAATTTTTGACTTTAAACAGCTCTGTCACGTGACCTAATTCATGTACGTCACAAATTATCTTCTATTATTATCACGCTTTATCTCCTGTTTCCAAAAATGTATAACACTAGATATTTCGATCAAAATTGCTTTTTCGAATTTTGTCCTTTGTTCTATAGTAACTCTGCGTGTTTTTTTGGCGGGAAAAAACACGTGTTATCTGAATTACGGATTTCATAAGATAGGTAACAATTTCTTCTTAAGATATGGAAGAATATGACTAAGAAAAAAATATGATAAAATAGTAACCGGAAGTAACACGCTGGCCACCATCTTGAAATGAACATGTTTTCTTTAAATCAAGAGAAGTGAACAGGGTATCATCCGATTTGTATAATATTGATGTCTAGGGCATTTTCAATCTATGGCCAACAAAATGATGACAGCCAATTTGCAAATTTCGATTATGATGTTTGCCTATTTCCGGTAAAAGATATTCAGAAATGGCCAAAATTTTCAAAGCTCATTACACGTTACCTTGGATTTGGGTGACCTTATGACCTGAACAAAAGTTATTGCCAATGATGAGATATACCCAACGGTGTATTCATTTTTGTTGTCCAATATTTATTTCCGGTTTTATAGCCATTTAAAAATTGTTAGTTTGAACTTTGAACAGCTCTGTCACGTTACAAAATATCTTTTTTTCTCATTACGCTTTATCTCCTCTTTCCAGTGATATATAACACTAGATATTTTGATTAAAGTTGCTATTTGGAATTTTGTTCTTTGTTCTATAGTAACTCTGCGTGTTTTTTTTTGGCGGGAAAAAAAACACGTGTTATCTGAATTACGGATTTCATAAGATAGGTAACAAATTCTTCTTAAGATATGAAAGAACATGACTAACAAAGAAAAAAATATGACAAAATCGTAACCGGAAGTAACACGTTGGCCACCATCTTGAAATGAACATGTTTCTTTAAATCGACATCCGATTTATATAATTTTGATGTTTATGGCATTTTCAATCTATTGCCAACAAAATGAGGGCAGCTGAATTGCTAATTTCGATTCTGGTGTTTGTCTATTTCCGGTATAAAATATTCAGCAATTATTGTAACACTTTTAAAGCTCATAACTTGTGACCTTGCCATTTGTTGACCTTATGATCCGAACAAAGGTTATTGCCCGAAATGAGATCTATCCAATGGTGAATTAATTTTTGTTGTCCAATATTTACTTCTTGTTTTATAGCCATTTAAAAATTGTCAGTTTGAACCTAATTCATGTACAAAAAATCGTCTTTATGCTTTATCTCCTCTTGATATATAATAGTAGATATTTTAATCATTATGCTCTTTTTTTAATTTGGAAATTTTGTTCATTGTTCTAAAGTAACTGCGTGGCTTTTTTGGCGCGAAAAAACACGTGGTTCCTAAATTGTGGATTTTTAAAGAGAGTCGACACATTCTTTTGAAGATATAAAATGACATAACATTCATAGAAAAAAAGGATAAAATTGGACCCGGAAGTAACTAGTAGACCACCATCTTGAAATGACCAACTTTTCTTTAAATCGATATAAGTGATCAGGATATCATCCGATTTACATCATGTTGATGTCTATGGCATCTTCAATATATTACTAACAAAATGGTGACAGGCGATTTCCTAATTTCGATTAAAAGTTTTGTCTATTTCCGGTTAAAGAAATTCAGCAATAGCAAACACTTTTAAAGCTCAAAACTCGTGACCTTGACGTTTGATGACCTTTTGATCTGAACCAAAGCTATTGCCCTCGATAAAATCTATCAAATGATGTTTTACTTTGTGTTTTCCGATGTTTACTTACGGTTTAATATCCGATTGAAAATTGAGATTTTTAACTATAAACAGCTCTGTCACATGACCTAATTTATATGCAGGACTAAAATGCAACCGTTCAAGGATGTTTAAATTGCGCACTGCTCAGTACCGTTATCACGGTTCTAGTTTTTTGCAGTGCGTTCTAGCGAACGCACTGCTTTGTTTTCATAATGACTATTTTTTTTTTTTTCGAATTCTGGTCACGATCCCCAGCCAAAACTGCACATGCCACGCATAATCTGACATGATTTCCCATGATAAATATGTGCTCATTAGTGAATGAATATAAATTGACTCATTTTCACATAACCGGAAATGACGTATGAAAACAAAAGTGTTTTAAGATTTTTGCCATTATAACCTCTTCTTTTCATCCGATTTTGATGGGATCTTTTTTGTTGATTTCATTAATCGATTTTCTTTCAGATAAAAGTTTCAAAATATGCACTTTAAGAATTTTATCGCTGACTTTTGGAGCACTTTTTTAGACAATTTTTTTAACTTTTGCAATTTTATTTTGAGCAATCTGAAAACTTACACGTTTATAGACATTTTGATTGCGAACAAAATGGTATTTTCAAAAATTTTATATCACTTCCGGTTTTGACGTCATTCGCTTGCAAAGTTGAAATTTTAACTTTCGGAATAATGAAAATATTCAAAAAAATCTTTTTGCAATGTGCTAGGAATAATCATTGACAAATTATGAAATGATAAAATTTGACCCAGATATTTCATATTAGCCGCCATCTTGAAATGACTGATTTTTCTTTAAATCGAAATTCAGAATCAGGGAATCATCCGATTTGAATAAAAATGATGTCTATGGAATCTTCAATCGATTGTTAACAAAACATGGGAAGCCGATTTTTGAATTTCGATTCAGAATTGTTTTTATTTCCAGTTAAAAATTTTCAGTAATAGTCAAAACTTTTAAGGCTCATATCTTGTGACCTTGACCTTGAGTGGCCTTGTGACCTGAACAAAAGTTGTTGCCCTTGACGAGATCTATCCAATGATATAATCATTTTAGATGCCCAATGTTTACTTCCGGTTTTATGGCCGTCAGAAAATTGCAATTTTTGACTTTAAACAGCTCTGTCACGTGACCTAATTCATGTACGTCACAAATTATCTTCTATTATTATCACGCTTTATCTCCTGTTTCCAAAAATGTATAACACTAGATATTTCGATCAAAATTGCTTTTTCGAATTTTGTTCTTTGTTCTATAGTAACTCTGCGTGTTTTTTTGGTGGGAAAAAACACGTGTTATCTGAATTACGGATTTCATAAGATAGGTAACAATTTCTTCTTAAGATATGGAAGAACATGACTAACTAAGAAAAAAATATGATAAAATCGTAACCGGAAGTAACACGCTGGCCACCATCTTGAAATGAACATGTTTTCTTTAAATCGAGAGAAGTGAACAGGGTATCATCCGATTTGTATAATATTGATGTCTAGGGCATTTTCAATCTATGGCCAACAAAATGATGACAGCCAATTTGCTAATTTCGATTATGATGTTTGCCTATTTCCGGTAAAAGATATTCACAAATGGCCAAAATTTTCAAAGCTCATTACACGTTACCTTGGATTTGGGTGACCTTATGACCTGAACAAAAGTTATTGCCCATGATGAGATCAACCCAACGGTGTATTCATTTTTGTTGTCCAATATTAACTTCCGGTTTTAGAGCCATTTAAAAATTGTTAGTTTGAACTTTGAACAACTCTGTCACATGACGTCACGTCACAAAATATCTTCTTTTCTTATTACGCTTTATCTCCTCTTTCCAGTGATATATAATCCTAGATATTTTGATCTAAATTTCTATTCAGAATTTTATTCTTTGTTCTATAGTAACTCTGCGTGTTTTTTTGGCGGGAAAAAAACACGTGTTATCTGAATTACGGATTTCATAAGATAGGTAACAATTTCTTCTTAAGATATGAAAGAACATGACTAACAAAGAAAAAAATATGACAAAATCGTAACCGGAAGTAACACGTTGGCCACCATCTTGAAATGAACATGTTTTCTTTAAATCGACATCCGATTTATATAATTTTGATGTTTATGGCATTTTCAATCTATTGCCAACAAAATGAGGGTAGCTGAATTGCTAATTTCGATTATGGTGTTTGTCTATTTCCGGTATAAGATATTCAGCAATTATTGTAACACTTTTAAAGCTCATAACTTGTGACCTTGCCATTTGTTGACCTTATGATCCGAACAAAAGTTATTGCCCGAAATGAGATCTATCCAATGGTGAATTCATTTTTGTTGTCCAATATTTACTTCTTGTTTTATAGCCATTTGAAAATTGTCAGTTTGAACCTAATTCACGTACGTCACAAAAAATCGTCTTTATGCCATATCTCCTCTTGATATATAATAGTAGATATTTTAATCATTTTGCTTTTTTTTTAAATTTTGTTCATTGTTCTAAAGTAACTGCGTGGCTTTTTTGGCGCGAAAAAACACGTGGTTCCTAAATTGTGGATTTTTAAAGAGAGTCGACACATTCTTTTGAAGATATAAAATGACATAACTTTCATAGAAAAAAAGGATAAAATTGGACCCGGAAGTAACTAGTAGACCACCATCTTGAAATGACCAACTTTTCTTTAAATCGATATAAGTGATCAGGATATCATCCGATTTACATAATGTTGATGTCTATGGCATCTTCAATATATTACTAACAAAATGGTGACAGCCGATTTCCTAATTTCGATTAAAAGTTTTGTCTATTTCCGGTTAAAGAAATTCAGCAATAGCAAACACTTTCAAAGCTCAAAACTCGTGACCTTGACGTTTGATGACCTTTTGATCTGAACCGAAGCTATTGCCCTCGATAAAATCTACCAAATGATGTTTTACTTTGTGTTTTCCGATGTTTACTTCCGGTTTAATAGCCGATTGAAAATTGAGATTTTTAACTATAAACAGCTCTGTCACATGACCTAATTTATATGCAGGACTAAAATGCAACCGTTCAAGGATGTTTAAATTGCGCACTGCTCAGTATCGTTATCACGGTTCTAGTTTTTTTTTTTTTTGGGGAAACTTTCTAGAGAAAATCGAAAATGGTGTAGCAAAATTGTATCCACCAAGCATTATTAAATGACCTGGTATCAAAAATGAATATCTTAAACTCAGTTTTTGCTAAACCGGAAGTGGGCTATTGCATAATATGCAATTATTTTGCACCTAGTCTGTAAGGTTAATTTATGAACCGATTTGGCTCAAGTGCGGTTACAAAAATTTCAATTTTTAAATATTTTTGTAAAAAAATATTGAAACCAAAATTGTCAAAAAAGCTCAAAATTTCTAACTCAGCCGCTAATTATCCGATTGACCTGAAATTCATAGGACATGTACAGAATGTCCATAGAAATAAAATTAATCAATCAAAATTTTTCTATCACTTCCGGTTTTGACGTGAGAACTTCCGGTTTTTCAAAATCACGCCTAGCGGCCTCACTTCCGGTATAAATTTCAGATATTGACAAAAACTATATATATTGTCTGTCAGTCATAATTAGAATGCACTTAGCATAAAAAAGCCAAACCGGAAGTGATGCATAAGCTGCCGTCACAGACTGACACATTTCAGCAAAAAATTAATAAGTCCTCTATTTGTTATCTGATTTTTATGATTTTGATGTCTATCAAAACCTTGTAACCTTGTCTACAGTTTGTTGACCTTTTGATCTGAACCGAAGCTATTGCCCTCGATAAAATCTACCAAATGATGTTTTACTTTGTGTTTTCCGATGTTTACTTCCGGTTTAATAGCCGATTGAAAATTGAGATTTTTAACTATAAACAGCTCTGTCACATGACCTAATTTATATGCAGGACTAAAATGCAACCGTTCAAGGATGTTTAAATTGCGCACTGCTCAGTATCGTTATCACGGTTCTAGTTTTTTTTTTTTTTTGGGGAAACTTTCTAGAGAAAATCGAAAATGGTGTAGCAAAATTGTATCCACCAAGCATTATTAAATGACCTGGTATCAAAAATGAATATCTTAAACTCAGTTTTTGCTAAACCGGAAGTGGGCTATTGCATAATATGCAATTATTTTGCACCTAGTCTGTAAGGTTAATTTATGAACCGATTTGGCTGAAAAAAGCTCAAAATTTCTAACTCAGCCGCTAATTATCCGATTGACCTGAAATTCATAGGACATGTACAGAATGTCCATAGAAATAAAATTAATCAATCAAAATTTTTCTATCACTTCCGGTTTTGACGTGAGAACTTCCGGTTTTTCAAAATCACGCCTAGCGGCCTCACTTCCGGTATAAATTTCAGATATTGACAAAAACTATATATATTGTCTGTCAGTCATAATTAGAATGCACTTAGCATAAAAAAGCCAAACCGGAAGTGATGCATAAGCTGCCGTCACAGACTGACACATTTCAGCAAAAAATTAATAAGTCCTCTATTTGTTATCTGATTTTTATGATTTTGATGTCTATCAAAACCTTGTAACCTTGTCTACAGTTTGTTGGAACAGAATTTTGAATTTCGAATTTGAAATTTTTTCATGTTCGTTTGAATTTTTTGAAAATTCAAAAGGCTATATTATGTGACCTTGACCTTTGATGACCTTGAAAATTCCAATGAAGGACTTCTATCCATAGGTATGCTGATATTAATTGAAAACTATTAACTTCTGGTTTTATGGACATTTGAAAATTGACATTTTTGTCAACTTTGGACATCTATATCGCATTCTCTAACCAACGCAGAGAATTAAATTTTTCAATTTTGTAATGCCGATTTGATTATCTTTTAAACGATATATGACAATAACCCATTAAAATATGTTTTCAAAATATTGCGTTTTTTTCGACAGAGGGTTCTAACTTACAATGCAATTATCTAATAGCAATATGGTGTGTATAGTCAGTATGTACTAAATTTTCTCTTTTCAACGACATATGACATGTGGCGGGTGTCGCGCGCGAAACAGACCATGCTTACTCTTTTCGAAACACCTGATGGTACTTCTAGTATGGGAAGTCCACTACTATATAATTATTTCACTCGATTTTGTCATGCTCTGGACGAGATTTTTGATTAACGGAATTGTTTTGCTTGTACGGATTTTTATTATTAATACAAAATCCATTAAAGTGAAAATAGGCATAGAGTACCCCTTTTCTGACAAAAAAAGTAGAGAGGATTAAAATGATTGACAGGGTTATAGCAGGTTATATAATATAGTAATAAAACTATCGACATGAACTTTTCACATGGAGGTGTGAAGTATTTTAGGTCATAAACAGATTAATCTGATTATGTAATCTTTTAACACTCTAAAAAGTATAAAAAATTTATTCATTTTTTTTTTGCAAAATTGTCACTTACATTAATTTTACATACAACATTTAGAGCAGTGAATTTTTTATACATTAACCTGTTCGAATTTTTTCTCTACCATTGACAGAACTCTTTCTACAAGAAACACACCAATTTTCTTTTTGTCGTCTGCTAAGTTTATTAACTCTAGGGCTGGACTCTAGCAGACAGCAATTAAAACTGTTTACGCGTCTGTGCTAATCCGTTGCAATAACAAGTAAGTGCTCAAACTTTTTATCGTCTGCTAAGATTATTATAGGTCAAAAATAAATTAATCTCATTACACATTGTTTTAACTTTATAAAAATTAACATACAGTATTAAAGGAAAATATTGACGTTAACACAGTTCGAATGTTGGGGAAGGGGGTATATCCCCTATACAAAATGGCCCCTAGTCAAAATGGCCATAACAGTTAAATTTGGTCAAAATGGACTGGTCACCATGGCCCCTATTTTGGTCAAAATGGACTCTGTATTTATTCTTTGATTTCAACCAATTCTTTGGTCAAAATGACTATATTTTTATCATAATCATTATTATTTGAATTGATAATTGAAATGTATGCTCTCTTCTTGTGACCTTGACCAGTGTTTCTATAGGAGAGTATCTTCTGTAACACCCAATTCCAATTTTGTTTTTGTCGTCTATTATGTCATAACAAATAAGTCAGAGTACATAATCTGTAGTGATGGACTATCTAGCAGACAGCAATAAATTATTTAACTGGCAACGCGTCTGCGCTAATCCGTTGCAATAAAAAGTTAATCTTGCTATAGTCAATTGGGCCTCTAACCAAATTGGCCCCTAGTCAAAATGGCCATAAAAGTTAAATTTGGTCAAAATGGTCAGTCACCATGGCCCCTATTTTGGTCAAAATGGCCTTTGAATTACCTCTTTGATTTCAACCAATTCATTGGTCAAAATGGCCAAAAAATAAAAGTCAAAATGGTCCCTGATATTTTTTTTTTATAAATTGTAGCTTATATGATGATAATCAAAGGAATAATTGGAAGCTATTTAAACCCTAAAAAAGGTCACTAATTTTGACTGAAAATTGTACTCTGTAACAACAAATTTTGAAGACATAAATTGTGTTCCTATTTATATTTTCATCAAAGCAAAGACATTCTAAGAATTACAATATTAATTTGAAGTTCCAGTTCCAGTTCTCAAAAAGATTATACAAAAAATATATTATGTACCGCTTTATGTTTTGTTAATTTGTAACATCATAAATAAAAATATTACTTTAAGATCATTTTCACTTTTTGGAGGGACCATTTTGACCTTTTTTTGAGGACCATTTTGACCATTTATTTGTGAGAGTACCGAGGCTCCGTTTTATTTGTTCGTAATTGTTGAATGTATTTGTAATGTATCGTCTATGCAGTCACTATTCACAAAGTACAAGTTCTTAGTCTTGATAGAGGTGTAATATCTCATCATAAAATATTTCAAGCTAGTCAAGCCTATGTTGCGTTAAGCAGAGCTAAAACATTACAGGATTTTACGAAAAAAAAAAACATATATTGTGATGAAAAATTTGAATAGGCATTAGGAGTACTAATGGATACTTTTTTACAACCCGAAAATAGGACCGTATCGACCGATACTAATATCGGGGACCATTTTGACCAAACTAGGGGCCATTTTGGATAGGGGCCCAATTAACTATAACCAATTTTTATCGTCTGCTCGATAGAGGCGTAATATCTCTTCGTAAAATATTTCAAGCTGGTCAAGCAGAGTTAAAGCATTACAGGGTCTTACAATACAAGATTTTACGGAAAAAATACTATATGTGATGAAAAGAAAAACATTAATCGGCATTAGGAACAATTACAATCCGAAAATAGGACCATATCGACTGATATTAATATAATACCAGACTTTAGGGGTTTGAAGTTCAAAAAGTCTTACAGTTATCAGGCAAAGCATCACGGGCCACGCTCAGTGCTGTTCACAGCTCTAGTATGATTTTGGTGTCTATCAAAACCTCGTAATCTTGTCTACAGTTTTTTGGATCAAAATTTTGAATTTCGAATTTAATTTTTTTTTTTTAAATTTGTTTGAATTTTTTTTAAATTCAAAAGGACATACCATGTGGCCTTGACCTTTAATTTCAATGAAGGATGTCTTTGACCTCATCTATCCATAGGTGTGTTGATATTTGTTGAAAAATATAACCTTCCGGTTTTATAGACATTCGAAAATTGACATTTTTGACAACTTTGAACGTCTCTATCACATTCTCTAAACAACACAGAGAATTATTTTTTTTTTCAATTTTTTCAACGATATCACGAGTGTTTTTGAATACGTGAAATATCAACCGAGTTGATATTTTACGTATTCAAAAACACGAGTGGCGAATTCTATTTATCATATAACCTCACTGTATCTCCAATTAAGGTTTTTTTGACCATATTATATGTAAGAAACGTTGACATATGAAACTTGACTGTGTATGAATACATACACTGTAAAATGTGCCTTGCCGATTAGTGTTATTGCGCGACCGATATAGTTCACAAAGTAAAACATGTGATATTAAAATCCTGTTAAAAAATAAAGACAAAATACATTGAACACTGTTTAATACAATTATTAAAACAAATACGAACAGTAAACAAGGTTCAAAATTTTAGTAACAATGTATCACTATAGAAAAAAGTAGTGCGGCTGCCGGGTACCTAATTTGCATATTGACCTAATTTACCTAATTTGCATAGTTATGTAAGGCTGAGTTGATACGTGTTTTACTGTTTATATGTAATGGGCTTATCACAGGGATATTTGTCCTATTTATATGATAAATGGCAATAATCCATTAAAATATATTTTAAAAATATTGTTTTTTTTTACTGAGGGTTCTAACTTACAATGTAATTATCTCATATCAATACGGTGTGTATATTCAGAATGTACTCAATTTTCTTATTCCAACGATATGTGACATGGGTGGTTTAATACAAAAAATCAAAAATAGGCATAAACGAATAAACGATTTTTTTTCTGGGAAAATAAAAGGAAATTGTGGAGATTTATAATAGTTATATATTATGGTAATAAAAATTATCGACATGAACTTTTGACATGCAGAAGTAGTTTAGGTCATAAACAATCTAAAAATTAGATTACATTTCGTTTCGGTTATTTTTTGAGTGCAAAAAATAACCGAAACGAAATGTAATCTAATTTTAATTAGATTGGGTCATAAACATATTTATCTGATTATGTAATCTTTTAATACTATATTTCAATTTTTTTTGCAAAATTTCACTTACAATAATTAAATATACACTCATTTAGAGCAGCGGATATTTGATACATTTACCTGTTTCAATTGTCTCGACTGCTGCAAACTACGAACAATGGTTTTGGTCATAAGAGTTATGGGGTGAAAGCCAACACCAGGCCGTCTCTCGAAAATGCTTGACTTGGCATCATATTTTTTCTTACTTTGTTGAGAGGATTCTTACCCACGGCACTTATTTGTTTAACAGACATCGCCAAACCATTGAAACAAAAGACAGTGTTTCAACTTATAAGAAAGTATTGGCGTTTATACAATTCGAATGTGGGGGAAGGGGGGATTTTGAGAAAAGCTAAAAGTCTCAAAGAGGCAGAAGCCAAGGCATTCAGGTCGGTGCTACGCTCGATGCCGTACATGGCCTCTAGTTTGTTTATGTTATCATGAAAAAAGAAAATAAATTCAAATGAAGACAAACTAAAGGTTTATAAAAGCAAATGATAAATATACAGCAAAAAATAACAGATTAATTGAATTATAGCGATACAATGGTTATTTGATCAAATATAACAAAATTATTTATCAAAATTATTACATTAGAGGGAGATAATAAAGAACAATACATGCAGCAAAGCGAGACATGGCTAAGTTATTACTCAATAGAATCAAATATTGAAAAAAATTGTTACAAAAGTATGAAAACCATAATAATTTAGATAAAAAATCGACAGATCTAGTTATCAGTAAGTGAGCGATTCAGTCGATCCCAAAACAAATGTATCTGTACCATATCATTATACCAAGTTATATAGGTAGTTGTCGTTAATAAAGCATGAAGTGCATTGCTCATATTTTCGCTGTCTATATCTTCTAATAATACTACACTTAAAGGTTCTATAGCTCGATTTAAAACGTGTTTCTGAGCTAAAGTCATTTCAAATTGACACCATTCACTTCTAGCAAAATTATTACTTAATATGATTAAAACACGACGACTATTTTCAATCGATTCTACAATATTATCTATAATCAATCTACCACCCTGGAAATCTCTTTCATGTATACACAGTTTAAGATTGGAATCTTGTTCTAAATTTGGTACCAAATTGTCGAGAACCCAATCTCTATCTTCTCCACAATAAGAAACAAATACGTCATATATAAATACTTGTTCTGCCATATTGTTTAAGAGTTTTGGTTGATGTCGCCAGATATAAACTTGATATTTGATATACCACCTATATTTATATATAATTGATGTTATAGTAAGTATAACAAGCAAAATACAACTTACACCAGTTATTGAAGTATAAAATGGACTATCTTTTAAACATATCTTTGCCGTCATATCTAAACAACGGTATCCAACGGGATAATCAAAAAATATTTTTGAATTTTCTTTCATCCAATTAACAAACCACCAATTGTCACAAATACATTCTATAGGATTGTCATATAGGTCTAAAAATGTCAATCTTTGTCTGAGTGACTCTGGTAACATGGTGGGTGTAATTCTTGCAATCATGTTTCGACCAAGTTTCAAGTGCATTAAGAATTTATTGTTCTCCCAAAACCCATCGGGCCACGATCTGATCAAATTACGATATAAATATAACGCTTTTAATTTTGTAAGGTTTTGAATTGATTCGGGTAAATAGTTCAGTTTTATTTCAGTTAAATCTAAATATTCTACTGAAATTAAGTTAACCAATACCTTATTCAACTTTGTAAAACTTTGTACGTGATAATCCCTCAAATCATTACATGCAAGATTTACATTTATCAATCGTGTACATCCATTGAAAGCAAATTCGTTTATAAGTTGTATAGACAAACGATTTTCAAATAAATCAATAAATCGTAGATTTGTATTGTTAAAAGCGTATTTCTGAAGGTTCATACGCTGTTTTGTGCCGCATTGTCTTGAAAGATGTAAATTGTGTAAGGAAGGTAATTTTTGGAAATGGTTAGTTTTTATCAAGTTAATACAATTAAGGTTTAAGTTTAAAGTCTTTAAGTGTTTTAAGCAGTTTAAGTTGCTTGGAATATATTTGTTAATTGCGTTATTTTCAAAAGATAACAATTTCAAAGAAGGTGTATTTCGGAAATTACCACAAAAATTTGGTAATTCCAAAAAGGAATTTGACTGCAATGATAATAATACAATTTTAAGGTTTTCAGTCGGATAAAATACAATATTTGAAATATTATTCCCATCAATGAATAAAGCAAGTAATTTTTGCAAATATATAAATTCCTTGAAATTGACCTGTGTCAAACTATTGTTAGATAAATCTAAAGTATCCAAGCTAACATTCTGTAATCCAAGAAACAAACCCTCTGAAATGGAATTCAAACTGATGTTTTGAAGGTTCAGTTTAAGTAAAGGTGAAGCAGTTAATTCAAACCTAACCTGAAATTCATAAACTAAATTGAAGAGTGATTCACTAGTTAATTTATTATGAGATAAAGTTAAATTGGTTAGAGATTTTAGATTTCTGAAAGTATTCAGCTCTATTTTTTTAATATTGGAATACGTTAATTCAATTTCGAATAAATCTAAATTTGTGATGTTTTCAAACGTTCCATTGTCAATTTTTGAGAGATTATTTTTTGAGAAGATCAGTCTTTGAGTATCAATAGGAAGGTGTGGAATATATGTCAAATCTAAACCAGTACAATTAACAAACTTATCCTTACAAATACATTTTCTACAGCTATCTGTACTATGACAAAAAATGGTACAGTAATTGAAAAACATCAAAAATACAAACAGAGACCACGCCATTATACTAACATCTTATTTATATCTTATTTAACACAGCGATGTCGTTTGACACAGTTTGATAGTCAATAAGCTCACTTAACACAGTAAATCAGTTGACATAGTTTAACCCTCAGTAAATTAGTTGACACAGTTTGGTACTCAGTAACTCACTTAACACAGTTTAATACTCTGTAAAACCATTGACACAGTTCACTACTGAATAAACTCACTTAACACAGTTCAACACTCAATAAATCGCTTGACACAGTTTGGTACTCTGTAAAACCATTGACACAGTTCACTACTGAATAAACTTACTTAACACAGTTCAACACTCAATAAATCGCTAGACACAGTTTGGTACTCTGTAAGTTACTTGATACAGTTTAATACTCAGTAAAATCTCATGACACAGTTCACTACTGAATAAAATCACTTAACACAGTCAAATTCTCAGTAAATCACTTGACACAATTAAATATTCAGTAAATCAGTTAACAAAGTTTTATACTCAGTAAATCACTTGACACAGTTTGATGCTCAGTAACCTCACTTAACACAGATCAACACTCAGTAAAATCACTTAACACAGTTGATATGTTTAAAACCCACTAACAGCGAAACATTGTGACAATTTCCATGGGAACTTGATCAAGGAGTGGTTTCAACGAAATATACACAGCATAAAGCATCAAAGTCTAAAGGCAATGTGTCTCTTCATAGTCTTATTCTTTTGTATTTTCAACAGGCAATGTGTATCCATAAACATCTATAGCGTTCAAGGATTGGTATCAATACAATACAATAATTTAAAATCAAAAAGAGAGGCGGAAATATTTACTTGCTATGTCAAATGACTTGCAAGGCAAGTCACCTTTGCTATTGATATTATCGTTCTCCTTATTGACAATGAAGAGATGAAACCGTAATATTAATATACTTGAATACAACTTTGTGTATGACGAATAGTTTGTTTGGTAATATGTCCTTAATTCGGTTTCATGTTTATGTCATCGAGTCATCAAAAACGTGACGAGAATTTTCCGGATTAAATATGAATATGAATTAAAACTGTTGGAAAAATTCAAACTCAAACCCCCCTTTTTTAGTTGCTCAATCTTTCTATGTCAGACAAATCAATTTATGTATTTGTTAAAATAAACTGTAACAACCTGTAGTTTCGAATGCCCTTTTCAATGCCCTTCTTCGATACTTATAGTTCTTTGTGTGCGAATTGCTGTTTCCACTTACGATACCATGTTTATACCAATGAATAAAAGTAGCAAATGAAATTAGGGTTGATCTTGCATCTGAAATCTTTAAGGACAGTTTCTTCGTCGAAAGCATACGACGTTCGCCGCTTTAGGAGGGTTTCGAGAGATCCCCCACCAAGAAAAATTTCGATATTACAGTTTGATTACTTGCAATCAAACATATGACGGTGATGCCATCCAACTGCTTTAAATCTACTAGTAGAAAGAGCGATCTGAGACACCTTTAAAAAAAAACAGTTTATTGCGTGGCAAATACATCGATTTGTCACATTTTGTTTTCGTTATAAATTATTTTTTATTTTCACCAAACATTATTAAATGACTTGGAATCAAAAATGAATATCTAAAACTCAATTTTAGCTAATTCGGAAGTGGGCTATTGCACAAAGTGCAAGAATTTTGCATCGAGTCTGTATAGGTTAATTATGAACCGATTTATCTGAAATTTTCTTTAGTGTGTTTATTTTTTTAAAAGATAGCTTGAATGAAACTGTTCAAAATCCACCTCTCACCACCCCTACCACAATGCACTAAGTAGAAAAAATCCATACCGGAAGTGATGCATAAGCCGATGTGTTAAGACTGACATATTTTAGCAAAAAATTCATTAGTCCTTCATTTTCCATCCGGTATTTATGATTTTGGTGTCTATCAAAACCTTATAACCTTGTCTACAGTTTTTTTGGATCAGAATTTTAAGTTTCGAATTTGATTTTGTTTTTCTTAAATTCGTTTGGTATGCCATGTGGCCTTGACCTTTAATTTCAATGAAGGAAGTCCTTGAACTCATCTATCCATAGGTGTGCTGATATTTGTTGAAAAATATAACCTTCCGGTTTTATAGACATTCGAAAAGTGACATTTTTGACAACTTTGAACGTCTCTATCACATTCTCTAAACAACACAGAGAATTATTTTTTTCAATTTTGTAATGCCGATTTTATTATCTTTTCAACGATATATAATAATAATCCATAAAAATATGTTTTAAAAATATTGTTTTTTTTTTTTACTGAGGGTTCTAACTTACAATGTAATTATCTCATATCAATACGGTGTGTATATTCAGAATGTACTCAATTTTCTTATTCCAACGACATGTGACATGGGTGGTTTAATACAAAAAAATCAAAAATAGGCATAAACGAATAAACGAATTTTTTCTGAGAAAATAAAAGGAAATTGTGGAAATTTATAATAGTTATATAATATGGTAATACAAATTATCGACATGAACTTTTGACATGTGAAGTAGTTTAGGTCATAAACAATCTAATTAAAATTAGATTACATTTCATTTCGGTTATTTTTTTAGTGTCGACTCCAGGTAATCTAACCACTTATATAAGGCGAGCATCTTCTGGTGACGAAAATTTCAGCCAATCAAAAACTGCCTTCAAGATCGCGGGTCTATGCATTGACATGCATTGTGGGAAGACGAAACAGTAAGTAACAGAAGTCCAAATTGTGACGCAATACAAAATATTCAAATATAAACGTTGTTCTGATTGGCGGAGAGGTGGCACGTGCCTTATAGCCTTATAAAAGTGGTTAGATTACATAGAGTCGACAATCAAAAAATAACCGAAAAGAAATGTAATCTAAATTTAATTAGATTGGGTCATAAACAGATTAATCTGATTATGTAATCTTTTAACACTATATTTCAATCTTTTTTGCAAAGTTTTCACTTACAATAATTAAAAATACACTCATTTAGAGCAGTGGATTTTTGATACATTTACCTGTTTGATTTTTTTTCTGTACCAAAAATAGAACTCCCAATAGTTTTGGTTAATGGTCAAACTCGCATGTGGTGAGTGAGCTATGCTTTTTATAGGTCATAAAATAAATCAATCTAATTACGCAATCTTTTTACTGAATAACAATTCACATTTTTTTCTGAGTTTTTGTGTTAAATTTTCACTTACAATATTTAAACAGACGCTCATTTAAAGCAGTGAATTTTCAATACATTTAACTGTTCCAATTTTCTCGACTGCTGCAAACTACGAACAATACTTTTGGTTTATGGGGTGAAAGCCAACACCAGGCCGTCTGTTGAAAACACTTGACACCGCATCAGATTTTTTCTTACTTTGTTGAGGGGGATTCTTACCCACGGCACTTATTTGCCTAACAGACATCATTTTAACTGGCTACTGACTGCGCCAAACCATTGAAACAAAATACAGTGTTTCAACTCAGCGTTATAAGAAAGTATTGACGTTTACACAGTTCGAAGGGAGGATTTTGAAAAGCTTAAAGTCTCAAAGAGACAGAAGCCAAGGCATTAAGGTCGGTGCTACGCTCGATGCCGTACATGGCCTCTAGTTTGTTTATGTTATCATGAAAAAAGAAAATAAATTCAAATAAGACAAACTAAAGGCTTATAAAAGCAAATAATAAATATACAGCAAACCATAACAGATTAATTGAATTATAGCGATACAATGGTTATTTGATCAAATATAACAAAATTATTTATCAAAATTATTACATTAGAAGGAGATAATAAAGAACAATACATGCAGCAGAAGCGAGACATGGCTAAGTTAATACTCAATAGAATGAAATATAGACAAAAATTGGTACAAAAGTGTTAAGACCATAATTTATATCAAAAAATAAATGCACGAATAGTGATCTAGTTATCAGTAAGAGAGCGATTCAGTCGATCCCAAAACAAATGTATCTGTACCATATCATTATACCAAGTTATATAAGTAGTTGTCGTTAATAAAGCATGAAGTGCATTGCTCATATTTTCACTGTCTATATCTTCTAATAATACTACACTTAAAGGTTCTATAGCTCGATTTAAAACGTGTTTCTGAGCTAAGGTCATTTCAAATTGACACCATTCACTTCTAGCAAAATTATTACTTAATATGATTAAAACACGACGACTATTTTCAATCGATTCTACAATATTATCTATAATCAATCTACCACCCTGAAAATCTCTTTCATGTATACAAAGTTTAAGATTGGAATCTTGTTCTAAATTTGGCACCAAATTGTCCAAAACCCAATCTCTATCTTCTCCACAATAAGAAACAAATACGTCATATATAAATACCTGTTCTGCCATATTGTTTAAGAGTTTTGGTTGATGTCGCCAGATATAAACTTGATATTTGATATACCACCTATATTTATATATAATTGATGTTATAGTAAGTATAACAAGCAAAATACAACTTACACCAGTTATTGAAGTATAAAATGGACTATCTTTTAAACATATCTTTGCCGTCATATCTAAACAACGGTAGCCAACGGGATAATCAAAAAATATTTTTGAATTTTCTTTCATCCAATTAACAAACCACCAATTGTCACAAATACATTCTATAGGATTGTCATATAGGTCTAAAAATGTCAATCTTTGTCTGAGTGACTCTGGTAACATGGTGGGTGTAATTCTTGCAATCATGTTTCGACCAAGTTTCAAGTGTCTTAAGAATTTATTGTTCTCCCAAAACCCATCGGGCCACGATCTGATCAAATTACGATATAAATATAACGCTTTTAATTTTGTAAGGTTTTGAATTGATTCGGGTATACAATCTAGTGTAACTTCAGTTAAATCTAAGTATTCTACTGAAATTAAGTTAACCAATACCTTATTCAACTTTGTAAATCCTTCTTTGTGATAATCCCTCAAATCATTACATGAAAGATCCAAATCTAACAATCGTGTACATCCACTGAAAGCCAATTCGTCTATATTTTCTATAGACAGATTATTATCAAATAAATCAATAAATCGTAGATTTGTATTGTTAAAAGCGTATTTCTGAATGATCATACGCTTCTTTGTGCTACATTGTTTTGCAAGATGTAAATTGTGAAAGTTAGGTAATTTTCGGAAATGGTTAGTTTTTATCAAGTTAATACAATTTTGGTCTAGGTTTAAAGTCTTCAAGTGTTTTAAGCAGTTTAAGTTGCTTGGGATATATTTCTTTATAGCGTTATTTTCAAAAGATAACAATTTCAAATAAGGTGTATTACGGAAATGACCACAAAAATTTGGTAATACCGAAAGGGAATTTGACTGCAATGATAATAGTATGATTTTAAGGTTTTCAGTCGGATAAAATACAATATTTGAAATATTATTTCCATCAATAAATAAAGCACGTAGTTTTTGCAAATATATAAATTCCTTGACATTGACCTCTGTCAAACTATTTTTAGATAAATCTAAAGTATCCAAGCTTACATTCTGTAATCCAAGAAACAAAGCCTCTGGAATGGAATTCAAACTAATCTTTTGAAGGTTCAGTTTGAGTAAAGGTGAAGCAGTTAATTCAAACCTAACTTGAAATTCATAAACTAAATTGAAGAGTGATTCACTAGTTAATTTATTATGAGATAAAGTTAAATTGGTTAGCGATTTTAGATTTCTGAAAGTATTCAGCTCTATTTTTATAATATTGGAATGCGTTAATTCAATTTCGAATAAATCTAAATTTGTGATGTTTTCCAACGTTCCATTGTCAATTTTTGAGAGATTATTTTTTGAGAAGATAAGTCTTTGAGTATCAATAGGAAGCTGTGGAATATATGTCAAATCTAAACCAGTACAATTAACAAACTTATCCTTACAAATACATTTTCTACAGCTATCTGTACTATGACAAAAAATGGTATAATTGAAAAACATCAAAAATAAAAATCCTAACCGAGCCATTTTACTAATAATCACCTATAATTTTTAACAGACGTATTATTTAACACAGTTTGATGCCCAGCTAGTTATTTAACTCAGTAAATCAATTGACACAGTTTAACACTCAGTAAAATCACTAATCACTCAATACATTATTTAACACAGTTTGATACTCAGTAAATTATTTAACACAGTTTGATGCTCAGTAAGTCACTTGACACAGTTTAATAGTTAAACACTCAGTAACATTACTTAACACAGTTCACTACTCAGTAAAATCACTAAACACAGTTCACTACTCAGTAAAATCACTAAACACAGTTCACTACTCAGTACATTATTTAACACAGTTTGATACTCAGTACATTATTTAACACAGTTTGATACTCAGTACATTATTTAACACAGTTTGATACTCTGTACATTATTTAACACAGTTTAATACTCAGTAAATCACTTGACACAGTTTGATACTCAGTACATTATTTAACACAGTTTGATACTCAGTAAATTATTTAACACAGTTTGATGCTCAGTAAGTCACTTGACACAGTTTAATAGTTAAACACTCAGTAACATTACTTAACACAGTTCACTACTCAGTAAAATCACTAAACACAGTTCACTACTCAGTAAAATCACTAAACACAGTTTGATACTCAGTACATTATTTATCACAGTTTGATACTCTGTACATTATTTAACACAGTTTGATACTCTGTACATTATTTAACACAGTTTGATACTCAGTATATTATTTAACACAGTTTAATACTCAGTAAATCACTTGACACAGTTTGATACTCAGTAAATTATTTAACACAGTTTGATGCTCAGTAAGTCACTTGACACAGTTTAATAGTTAAACACTCAGTAACATTACTTAACACAGTTCACTACTCAGTAAAATCACTAAACACAGTTCACTACTCAGTAAAATCACTAAACACAGTTTGATACTCGGTACATTAATTAACACAGTTTGATACTCAGTACATTATTTAACACAGTTTGATACTCTGTACATTATTTAACACAGTTTGATACTCTGTACATTATTTAACACAGTTTGATACTCAGTATATTATTTAACACAGTTTAATACTCAGTAAATCACTTGACACAGTTTGATACTCAGTACATTATTTAACACAGTTTGATACTCAGTAAATTATTTAACACAGTTTGATGCTCAGTAAGTCACTTGACACAGTTTAATAGTTAAACACTCAGTAACATTACTTAACACAGTTCACTACTCAGTAAAATCACTAAACACAGTTCAATACTCAGTAAAATCACTAAACACAGTTTGATAATCAGTACATTATTTAACACAGTTTGATAATCAGTACATTATTTAACACAGTTTGATACTCAGTACATTATTTAACACAGTTCACTACTCAGTGAAATCACTTGACACAGTTTACTACTCAGTTAAATCACCTAATACAGTTTTATACCCAGTAATGCGGGATTCCCACTAGCGTGTGATCTCTTACGAATGTCACGATTGGCCGTACGTAGCTGGTCGTGGAATTTCTCTGAAATCTAAAGATTGTGATAAGAGCCAATATGTTCTGATAAGATTTGTTGTGCTCGGATGCGATTTGTTCACGATTTGTCATATTCAGATGTTCTGTTCAGATACGATCACATACATTCCGATAGTATTGTTGCGATTCAGTCTACGATTGGGTTTCGATTTTACGCGATTTCCACGATCAAGTTAACCGAATTGTTACGATCTGGTTCTTGCGGATACGCGCAATATAATTGATCAAGAACTGATGGGCTTTGTTACGATTAGTTACAATTGCGGTGGCGATTTGTTTCACGATTATGTTAGGTTAGAGGATGATCACAATTTGGGCTACGACTGAACCCGAAGGGTATACATAAATCCCAATTATAAATTAACTTAATGCTTAATTGAACTTTTAAAGTTACGTTCCCATATCACGATTCGCAACACGATCAAAGCGTGGTCAATATCGTGAACTAATCGTGGTGACCTTGTCAGATCTTTTCAATTCGCGGCAAACGTATTAATTGTAGAAAATTTATGAACGGTTCAAACACGATCGATTGGTAATTCGGAATTTGTAATCGTATTATAACAGGAGATCGAATCGTGATACCTAATATTTTAAAACTTTTGAACAAATAACACACGAACTCGATATATCTACTCCTATTATAGCCTGAGATCAGCTCAAAGTGACCTATCTTGATGTCCTCGCGATAGTAGGCTAAGATTGATATCGATGACTACGATTTGAAGGACGTAAAGATGCGATCCATCACGCTTCATCAATATATATCATAAGATCTCATACGATGATCACAATAAACAATAATTTATCGTTTTGATCCAGTTTGATCGAAGAAAAATTTTGAACCGTTCAAAAAGTTTCTAAAATTGATACGATTGCCAAGACTGATCTTAATATCTGATGAGATATGATAGGAACACCACGATTAGTTCACGATTCAGACTACGATTTTAATCGCGGCTTGAATCGTGATAGTGGGAACCCCGCATTAGTCACTTGACACGGTTTAATACCCAGTTAGTAACTTAACACAGTTTAATACTCAGTAAATCACTTGACATAATTCAATACCGTGTATTTTCAACAGGCGATGTTATATTGTTAATCCACAAAACATCTATAGCGTCCAGGACATGTATGAAACAATAACATACAATACGTTGCATTTTAAAACAAAAAGAAATGCGGAAATATTTACCGACTATGTCACCTGATATGCAAGTCATCTATAGATAACATCATAAAGTACTGTACACACTGACAGCATTTTGGAAAATACGTTGGACGATTCGGCAACATTTTGCCCAACATGCCGCTGAATAAAGTGTATTTTTGTTGTCGAGATACAAATGATGGTGCCGGGTTTTTTTCATATTAGAATTTAAGTGTAAATCCCATGATCTGTCTGAAGTCTTGTGATGTAAACAAGAACGAAGCCGCCACCAATGAATGGTGACAATGTTCGCATAATGTTGTCGAACTGTTATCGTATGTAAACAGTAACAAATAATTCTATGCCCAGATTCTTTTGCCAACATGATGTCGAAAATGTTGTCAATGTGTACAGTACTTGATGAAACCTTAATATATACCTGTATTAATGATTTAATGAGGTGGTTTGTTCCTTATTTCGGTTTCAACTTTATGTCATTGAGTCATAAAAAACTTAGCGAGCAATTTCCTGATTAAAGCCTTGGTTGAAAATGTTCAAAATCCAACTTACCCTCAACCCCACCACCAAAACTCCTCGGATTTCGGCCTCTCGATTTTCAGATTCGGAAAATCATCTTTACAAAATGACAAAAATATTTAGATAAGAAAAAAAATAATAATAATGGACCAAAATCTGCTCCCTGCAGTTAAAAGGACAGTCTGAATTTTTTTTAGGTCCAAATTTTTTTTTGCTCAGATTTGTGAAAACTTTACACCAAAATCTGTAACTATGTGCCCTTTAATGTATCTGAAAGTTTTAACTAAAAAAATCCAGTCGTTAATTTTTAAACGCTAAAAACATGCTAAAATTTTTAAAAACCTTACGTAAGGTTTTTAAGTGTGTTATGTTTTTTGGACGCTGATAGAAAACTACTGTACAGATTTGAGTAAAATAAACGCCTAATTGTAGAAAAATGTCCCTCTTGTGTATTTAAAAGATTTCAGCCAGACATATTGAGCCATTTAAAGGGCAAACACCAAAACTAGGTCAAATTTCTTAATTAATAATAAGTACTCCCTGTTAGTAATTAACCCTTTAAAACCAAATTCAGTTTGAATGATCAAGAATATATAGAGATACAATATACTTTAAAAATACTTTCAAGTAGCATTTGCCATTTTTTTTATATTGGAAACTTTTTTCAAAAAAGCAGAATGGCCCTTTAATATGCCAATTTGAAATACAGTTTTTGGGATATGCATGTCAACAGTGTAATATGTTTTTAGACTACACTTAGTTATTCCCTTTCCTTAGGGATTAAACGACCTTCCTATGAGATCCCCGCTGTCACCCATACTCACTGAAATATTCATGTCAATCATCGAAACTGATGCCTTAGCCTCCTTACCTATTCAACCCTTCTGTTGGTTCCGAAAAGTAGATGAAACCTTCGTCATGCTTAACCCCAAACAAGATGAACATCAAATTTTGGACAAACAAACAGCACCCCCTCATCCAGTTCACCGTCGAAACAGAAAGTAACATCTTCATTCACTCCCTTGATATCACCATAGACATATCTTCCGACACACTAAAGACCCGTGTCTACCGAAAACCAACCCACACTGACCAGTACATACATGTCCAATCACCCAGCACAAACCAAATCCGGCATCATCTCCACCCGTACCCGCAAAGCCAGATCCATTTGTGACCCTGAATTTCTTAATGATGAAATTAAGTAGATGTATTCACAAGGAACAATGACTACCCTACCCAGCTAACTAACTCAGTTAACCGCAATACCCAAAATACAGAAGTTCCACCATCACCAAACAACCAGCTGCACCTCTACCCAGAATACATTGTAGGACCTACTAGCTACGTAAGACGCCTCTTGAAACAACAGCTATCCATGGAGTCATATCACCTCAGGTACCAACAACAAATCACTCCTGGCAGCGAAAGGCAGACCTTCATCTAAAAAGAAATCTGACCCCAGTGGAGTTGTATATGAGATACCGTGCAACTGTGGTGCCACATAGGTGAGACATGCAGAGCCCTCTCCATCAGAATGAAAGGACATGTCACTTCCACCAAAAACGAAGATGGAAAATGGAAAATTAGCATTATCCGAACACCTTATCAAGATTCCTAACCATAAAATCCAATGGCAAGTTCAATCCATCAACCTTATAAACAAGCAACAGCGACGAATTCGAGAAGCCCTAACTAATCAGAGACGCTTTCCAGAGATCAACTACGACAATGGACAGTACATTTCCAGGATATGGCTGAAATAATTTCCCCGCCCCCACTCCTCATTATATGTTTGTTTCCATCTTTTTGCATGTCCCCCATCGTTTTCACCACCTTAATCCTTGTTAATCTTACTTGTTAATTACCCTTTTATTTATTGTCTCCCTTAATTGTGGATTTTTTTCTCGAAATTTTTTATTTTTCTTAATGAAAACTAGAGTAGCTGCTGTTTCTTTTTCATTGCAGAAATTTATTGTTTGTAGTGAAAACTGTTTTAAATATAAATTGGCACATTTTTGCAAAACCGGAAATGTATTATTGAAAAATGTGCAAAAAGTAAAAAAATGGTCCTGATAGGCACATTTTTACACAGATTTCGATCGGGTTGTCCTCTTTGGAATCTTGGACGGGTCAACGTCTTTTCGGATTTTGATAATTTTGTTGACAAATGAAAGAACATAAAAATTAGAGAAAAACTTTGGATTTTTTTCATTTTTGTTTTGACTTTTTGCAATTTCGGTTGATTCTTTTTTAAATTTGAAGGCTTATATTTTGTGACATTGACCTTTGATGCCCTTGACCTTTACCTTAAACTTCTACTTCCGGTTTTATAGCTCTACGAAAACAGCAGCATTTACATCTTTGGACTGCTCTATCAAGTGACCTAATTCATCTAGATAATTATGTCAGATTCTAAATGTGCTTTACGAGCTCCTTCGAACGAAATATTACAATGGATTGTAATTCAAAATTTAATATTTATATATTTTTGCAATTTTGCGTGTTCTTTACCAGAATTTTTTTTAAATTTTTGACATTGATATATGTATATCTTATGATCTATTAAAGTTAGAAGCTTTGGAACATCATTGAACATTTCCCAAATAAATGAATCTTTCAAAGAAAATTTACGTGGACGTGGTACATCCGGCCGATCCGAGTAAAATTTTCATTTCTTTAAATTTTGTGATCTGTATAAAATCATATAAAATACATTTTTTGGAAAATGCTTTTGCACACAATTACCTCATTATTTAAGCTCAGTTATGTTAAAATCTCACATGTTTCAGCTTTATAGTAAAAAAGACAGGGTTAAGAAATTTTGTTTTTTCCTTTTTTGACAATGACCTTTGTTGACATTGACCTTCGTTGGATCAATGTAGAAATTGGAACATAATTGAACATTCCCGATATAAGTGAATAGGTCAAAAAAATTACGTGTGGTGTGGCAAATCCAGGTTTATGGTCCATTTTGTTTAGCTCAGTTATGGAAAAAATCTCAGATGTTTCCACTTTTTTTTAGTTAAAACGGGTTTTAGAATCTCTAAGTTTTCAATTTTAGATTTTGACCTTTATTGACGTAAAATGATTGATAGGTGTTAACATTGATATATAGCTATCGACATGATCTTTTTTTTTAATGAATGAAAAATAATTTAGGTCATAAACAAATTAATCTGGTTACGTTATTTTTTTTCGATTTTAATTTTTGCAAAATGTTCACTTACAATCACTGAATATTTGATACATTTACCTGTTCCAATTTTCTTGGTACCATTCATAGAGCTATATCTGCAAAATACGCACAACACTTTTGGTTGTAGTGGTTAAAGCCAACAGCGGGCCGAATCACGATAACATTGGCCGTGATATCAAAATTGTTTTTACTTGGAGTGGGATTCTTACCCACAGCACCTAATCGCTTAGCAGACAGCAACTGGAGATTTATCCATTGTAACAAAAGACAAAAGACTAACTCAGCGTTAGAGGGATATATTGTCGTTTACACAATTCGAAGGGGTGGGGAAATTTTGAACTGGATTTTAAAAGTCCCAAAAAGGCAGAAGCCAAAGCATTAGGGTTGTTGTCACGCTCGGTACCGTTCACGGTCCTAGTCTCATTTTCGATTTCAAACTGTCGAGGACATTGACAAGGAAATCAAATTTGCAGAGTATGCAAATACAAACAGAACAGTGCATAAGATTAAACTTTAATAACAATAATTAAACATTTTTATAGCACTTGAATTAATCTATACATGATAAACAATCAATAGCATAATTAGCTTTGGTCTCGAATATTTCATTGAAACATTTATCTCCCTTCCATTGCTCTATATTATATTCTGAAAGGGATTATAAAGAGGTTTCTAAACTCTGTATGTGCAGCGGGGCCAAAAACTATGATTTTATGATGTCACTGATCTACTGGAAGCTACTATCATAAAGTCACAAAGCGTGTTAGTTTTAGTGGAATTGCAAGAACCACAGATGTGGGAATTGAAATTAGTATGGCGCAAATTGATGCTATCAGTGTCCCCGATACTCATACACAGTTTAGAAAACCACTTTACAATCCCTTTAAGGACTCACCCCACTAAAATAATTATGCAAATCATAGTATGAATGTATTTCGAGGTATTTTCCGACATCTCCTTCTTTCCCCCATTTTTCGTTTCTGCATGCCAATTTTTGTTTTAGATTTGGATTTTGATGTGTGAAATTTCAGATCTTTCAGTGTGATCATTTGTATTGATGAGATCTTGGACAAGTTCAACTTTGACCATTTTTCGATGCATAGTTTTAGAGTTATCGCCCTTGACTTTGTGAACGCGATAGAGTCTACAGTTTTCATCTGATTAGAATGAAATTTGGTGTGATCATTTGTATTAATGAGATATTGTTCCAATTTGACAATTTTTCGATGAACGGATTTTGAGTTATTGCCCTTGACCTAGTCAAAATGCTTCGAAATTGACTTGTGATCTCGATAGAGACTAGTTTTCATCTGATTTGATTGAAGTTAGGCGTTATAATTTACGATCAAGGGGTATTGGTCATGTTTGAGTTATGGACCATTGACTTTGTAAAAATGTAACAAAATTTGTTCATGAATATTATAGAGGCTTGTGAATGTAAGGTGACAGTTTAAGTCGGACGGAATTTTCTGAAATAACTTGACAGGTTAGATTTTTGGTACGATTTGACACAAATCGGTGAGCGCCCTTGATATAATAGATAAAGATTATTCAGTGAAGTGGGCTTATCCTGCTGGGCAACCACTTGTTTTTATTGCAGCCAGTGTTGCGTGGTCTGATTTAATTTCCATAATTTTCATGGTAAAACAAGACGATCCGAAGATTAAGATTTAGCGAACACGATCCAATGAAGAAGTTCCAAAGACTACGATTCAGCGAACACGATACAGTGAAGAAGTGCCAAAGATTATGATTCAGCGAACACAATCCAATGAAATTCCAGAGAGTTCAAATCAACTGATACGATCCAGTGGCGAAGTTCCATAGGTCACAATTCGCGTTCTGCATTTTATAAAATTAGTCAGTTCTACCTTATAAATGACCAATTTTAAGAATTTATACAATCAGATTTGTATCCCATTTGATAGCAGGAGGTTGGCGACATAAAAAGTGCTCTAGTACCCAAACCCTTCACGGTAGAAACAAATCATCTTTGGTGGATTGTGCATAGGCATTACAAATTTCAACCTTACATCTCTGATAGTTTTGAAGCTGTAGCCTGTCAAAGTTTCGGCTTTTCTCAAACCCTGACTAGCGTGAAAAAGCCGACCCCAATATTAAAATGGCCATAACTCAGCTAATTTTGATCCTAGAGTTATCATTGTTGTACTAGGTGAAAATTTAACATTCCCTGCGTGTATTTCAGACAAAAACAGAAAATGTTGATTTTTCAAATTTTTGAGAATATCTAGTTTGAAGTTTCACCCAGTTTTGGAGAGGAGAACTGCACTAAAATTGCGTTTGCAGGAAGTTGGCGATACTAAAATTGCTCTAGTACCCACACCCTTCACGGTAGGAACCTGAAATTTGACACAAATCATCTTTGGCCGATTGTGCATAGGCATTGCAAATTTCAACCTTACATCTCTGATAGGTTTGAAGCTGCAGCCTGTCAAAGTTTAGGCTTTACTCAAACCATGACCTACTAGCGTGAAAAAGCCGATCCCTATATTAAAATGGCCATAAATCCGCCAATTTTGATCCTAGAGGTATCATTGTTGTACTAGGTGAAAATTTAACATTCCCTGCGTGTATTTCAGACAAAAACAGAAAATGTTGATTTTTCAAATTTTTGAGAATATCTAGTTTGAAGTTTCACCCAGTTTTGGAGAGGAGAACTGCACTAAAATTGCGTTTGCAGGATGTTGGCGATACTAAAAGTGCTCTAGTACCCAAACCCTTCACGGTAGGAACCTGAAATTTGACACAAATCATCTTTGGTGGATTGTGCATAGGCATTGCAAATTTCAACCTTACATCTCTGATAGGTTTGAAGCTGCAGCCTGTCAAAGTTTAGGCTTTACTCAAACCCTGACCCACTAGCGTGAAGAAGCCGACCCCAATATTAAAATGGCCATAACTCCGCTAATTTTGATCCTAGAGGTATCATTGTTGTACCAGATGAAAATTTAACATTCCCTGCGTGTATTTCAGACAAAAACAGAAAATGTTGATTTTTCAAATTTTTGAGAAAATCGAGTTTGAAGTTTCACACAGTTTTGGAGAGGAAAACTGCACTAAATGGCGTTTGCAGGAAGTTGGCGACACTAAGAGTGCTCTAGTACCCAATCCCTTCACGGTAGGAACCTGGAATTTGACACAAATCATCTTTGACGGATTGTGCATGGGCATTGCAAATTTCAACCTTACATCTCTGATAGATTTAAAGCTGCAGCCTGTCAAAGTTTATGCTTTACTCAAACCCTGACCTACTAGCGTGAAAAAGCCGACCCCAATATTAAAATGTACATAACTCCGCTAATTTTGATCCTAGAGGTATCATTGTTGTACCAGATGTAAATTCAACATTCCCTGCGTGTTTTTCAGACAAAAACAGAAAATGTTGATTTTTCAAATTTTTGAGAAAATCGAGTTTGAAGTTTTACCCAGTTTTGTAGAGGAGAACTGCACTAAATGGCGTTTGCAGGAAGTTGGCGACATTAAAAGTGCTCTAGTACCCAAACCCTTCACGGTAGGAACCTGAAATTTTACACAAATCATCTTTGGTGGATTGTGCATAGGCATTGCAAATTTCAACCTTACATCTCTGATAGATTTAAAGCTGCAGCCTGTCAAAGTTTAGGCTTTACTCAAACCCTAACTTACTAGCGTGAAGAAGCCGACCCCAATATTAAAATGGCCATAACTCCGCCAATTTTGATCCTAGAGGTATCATTGTTGTACCAGATGTAAATTTAACATTTCCTGCGTGTATTTCAGACAAAAACAGAAAATGTTGATTTTTCAAATTTTTGAGAAAATCGAGTTTGAAGTTTCAAGCAGTTTTGGAGAGGAGAACTGCACTAAATGGCGTTTGCAGGAAGTTGGCGACACTAAAAGTGTTCTAGTACCCAAACCCTTCACGGTAGGAACCTGAAATTGGACACAAATCATCTTTGGCGGATTGTGCATAGGCATTGCAAATTTCAACCTTACATCTCTGATAGATTTTAATCTGCAGCCTGTCAAAGTTTAGGCTTTACTCAAACCCTGACCTACTAGCGTGAAGTAGCCGACCCCAATATTAAAATGGCCATCAATCCGCCAATTTTGATCCTAGAGGTATCATTGTTGTACTAGGTGAAAATTTAACATTCCCTGCGTGTATTTCAGACAAAAACAGAAAATGTTGATTTTTCAAATTTTTGAGAATATCTAGTTTGAAGTTTCACCCAGTTTTGGAGAGGAGAACTGCACTAAATGGCGTTTGCAGGAAGTTGGCGACATTAAAAGTGCTCTAGTACCCAAACCCTTCACGGTAAGAACCTGAAATTTTACACAAATTATCTTTGGTGGATTGTGCATAGGCATTGCAAATTTCAACCTTACATCTCTGATAGATTTAAAGCTGCAGTCTGTCAAAGTTTAGGCTTTACTCAAACCCTGACCTACTAGCGTGAAGAAGCCTACCCCAATATTAAAATGGCCATAACTCCGCTAATTTTGATCCTAGAGGTATCATTGTTGTACTAGGTGAAAATTTAACATTCCCTGCTTGTATTTCAGACAAAAACAGAAAATGTTGATTTTTCAAATTTTTGAGAAAATCGAGTTTGAAGTTTCACCAGGTTTTTGAGAGGAAAACTGCACTAAATGGCGTTTACAGGAAGTTGGCGACACTAAGAGTGCTCTAGTACCCAAACCCTTCAAGATAGGAACCTGAAATTTGACACAAATCATCTTTGGCGGATTGTGCATAGGCATTGTAAATTTCAACCTTACATCTCTGATAGGTTTGAAGCTGCAGCCTGTCAAAGTTTAGGCTTTACTCAAACCCTGACCTACTAGCGTGAAGAAGCCGACCCCAATATTAAAATGGCCATAACTCCGCTAATTTTGATCATTCAGGTATCATTGTTGTACCAGAAGAAAATTTAACATTCCCTGCGTGTATTTCAGACAAAAACAGAAAATGTTGATTTTTCAAATTTTTGAGAAAATCGAGTTTGAAGTTTTACACAGTTTTGGAGAGGAGAACTGCACTAAATGGCGTTTGCAGGAAGTTGGCGACATTAAAAGTGCTCTAGTACCCAAACCCTTCACGGTAAGAACCTGAAATTTTACACAAATTATCTTTGGTGGATTGTGCATAGGCATTGCAAATTTCAACCTTACATCTCTGATAGATTTAAAGCTGCAGTCTGTCAAAGTTTATGCTTTACTCAAACCCTGACCTACTAGCGTGAAGAAGCCTACCCCAATATTAAAATGGCCATAACTCCGCTAATTTTGATCCTAGAGGTATCATTGTTGTACTAGGTGAAAATTTAACATTCCCTGCTTGTATTTCAGACAAAAACAGAAAATGTTGATTTTTCAAATTTTTGAGAAAATCGAGTTTGAAGTTTCACCAGGTTTTGGAGAGGAGAACTGCACTAAATAGCGTTTGCAGGAAGTTGGCGACATTAAAAGTGCTCTAGTACCCATACCCTTCACGGTAGGAACCTGAAATTTTACACAAATCATCTTTGGTGGATTGTGCATAGGCATTGCAAATTTCAACCTTACATCTCTGATAGGTTTGAAGCTGCAGCCTGTCAAAGTTTAGGCTTTACTCAAACCCTGACCTACTAGCGTGAAGAAGCCGACCCCAATATTAAAATGGCCATAACTCCGCTAATTTTGATCCTAGAGGTATCATTGTTGTACCAGATGTAAATTTAACATTCCCTGCGTGTATTTCAGACAAAAACAGAAAATGTTGATTTTTCAAGTTTTTGAGAAAATCGAGTTTGAAGTTTCACACAGTTTTGGAGAGGAAAACTGCACTAAATGGCGTTTGCAGGAAGTTGGCGACACTAAGAGTGCTCTAGTACCCAAACCCTTCAAGGTAGGAACCTGAAATTTGACACAAATCATCTTTGGCGGATTGTGCATAGGCATTGTAAATTTCAACCTTACATCTCTGATAGGTTTGAAGCTGCAGCCTGTCAAAGTTTAGGCTTTACTCAAACCCTGACCTACTAGCGTGAAGTAGCCGACCCCAATATTAAAATGGCCATAAATCCGCCAATTTTGATCCTAGAGGTATAATTGTTGTACCAGATGAAAATTTAACATTCCCTACGTATATTTCAGACAAAAACAGAAAATGTTGATTTTTCAAATTTTTGAGAAAATCGAGTTTGAAGTTTTACCCAGTTTTGGCGTTTGCACTCATTTCGAACCAAATGCAGCGCCATACTCCAAACAGGAGACACATGACCAACTTGTGCATTGTTTCTGTTCGTGATTACTCAACTCAAAAAAGGCAAAAATGTAGGAAAACAACAAATATGCAGACTTACAAAGAACTTGAAATAATCTCATCGTCACCGACAACAGCCTCGGACATTTGTTGTTTAGAAACGGATTGTCATTTTCAGTGAGACTACAGAAGCTCGATTGGAAAGTGACCAAGTGATGATGATGGTATTGAAATCAAAGACATTCGTCCAGTATTTGAGTAAAAGGTTTGATTGATGTAGGAAATCGGCTGATAAATCTATAAAACAATAAATACATCACGTAATTTTCTTGATTTAACAGAAGATACCGTTAATCTGTAATATATTTAGGACATCGGTTATTGACCATGTTTAAAAATGTATTTTTTGTTTTAATTCTACGAGGAAAAAAGCCTTTTAAAGATATGATCGGACTCTAGGACGTTGAAGCTGAATAAACTGTTATGAGTGGAAAGGTTTTGACGCTGTAGCTCCAACAAATAAAATCGCACAAAACCTAAGAAGATTTTTTAATTTTTTTAATTACAGTTTTGATACTTATTAACCTTTTTATGAGTCCCATGTAGCAAATTAGACCAATAAAATCCTTTCTATGCATCGCAATGTTCAATAATACCACAACAGGAAAACATATGACAAAAAGTCCGACATGTTTATTCTTTGCTGTCATTTTGCCTCGAGACTAATCTCTCGTCATATCCGGCCATATTTTCCCATAAAGATTTTCATTTCCGTTACATAATATGAAGTTAATCTTTCCCTTGAAGCTACAAAAGTAATTTGCTGGGATGAATGGAACTGAAACCGAAGGCTAGTACACCAACTGATTCCTTGACAAATGGAAACTGCAAAAGTAGTGATAACCACTTTCTGATACTGCATGACGATGCCTTTCTCGTTTAGTCAGAACGATGCAACGGTGCAACACAGATGAGGTAACACTTGTTTCAAAGTCAGTTCATAACATGCTATAATAGGGCGAAATTCATCATAATTAATTATTGAATTCGATTAAGCCTTTTGGAGATCCGGGGTTCAATCCTGGTATGTGTCGAGATAATAACATCGAAATTGGATTGGATTGGAAATCAGAAATAAGAGGCCTTGCTAAATTTATCTCATTGTATGCTTTATACCGTTTGTTAATTTGTGAAAACTATACACCAAAATCTAGAGATTGACTTCATGCATCTGAAAGTTTTAACTAAAAAAACTAAGCCGTTAATTTTTAAACGCCAAAAATATTTAAAAATCTTACGTAAGGTTTTAAAGTTGTTATTGGGTTTCTTTCTGTATTTTCTTCTGTGCGATATTATGTATTGTTAAACTAAGACTATTATTATAAAAAATAGCTTTACTTCAGATAATAGCTCGGTGCAACAACAATGAAGAAGTGATGAGGAATATAAACAAAAAAAAGTACTTCCGGTCCTCATGGGAATTTTATAATTACAACACAGTGTTACACACATTTAGATTGCACGTGCGTTGTGAAGAAATGTGTGAATTTCTATGTTCATTACTTGATTAGACTAAAGGGAGATAATCACCTTGAACTAATTATTTTTAACACAGCAGACGACAAACTTAACCCTAGCAACACATGTGCTGAAATATTCATAGTATTTAATTGGATAAAAAATAACAATAACAAAACGCATCTGTCGTAATTCGAATTGGAAAGAAAGGGACATAATCCGAAATATTCACTTCCCCTCCGATTCATGGTGCAAAATAACCGGCATCGCTTCGAAGTTTGCGATACAATTTTCGGCCAAATACGATGCAATATTTTAAGATAGATAAAACGCGAGTATATAATTTCATCAAGTGGTATCATTCATACGAGTAAAATACAATAACATTGTCCATGATTTGTGTAGCTTTTTATAATAAATGACAATGTACATATTTTCTATAATAAATGGAAATGAAAGAGTATCAAAAACGTATCTGAAAAACATAGAAGAAGTCATTAGCAACGTACAGATTATAATTTCTAAGATTTTGAGACTATAGCAAAGCCTTCGCCTCCAAAATTCTACGTCCGAAATGTACGGACAAATGAAGTTCAATCCTATGAATTGATATCAACAATTGAAATTCATTAACTAAACACTAACGAGCGTGATAATTTAATTTTTATACGTCTGCTTCCTGCTTGAAAGGGGAGGTAATTAGGTCAGCAGATGGTTTCGCGCCTCTCTTCCTTTCGTCTGATCCACTGATTATTTGATGCCGGCGGAATAATTAGATGTTTTAATTAATCTTGTACTTGGCTCGGTATTGTAAAATACTAGTTACGTCTTCTTCATGTTATTTTGTGTGAGAGTATATTTTATACAGAGTGTCTTAGTGCCATCAAAGCCATCAAGTGCCATCAATATCGTTTTGCTCATAATATGATTAGAAATTAAGCACTTATTTGTCGTAACATTTACCGCTTGTTGATAATTTTCTAAGCATTTCATAACGGTTGCACATTAGTTGTGGACTGGGTATTAGTTTAGGTTGAATATTGTATAGATTGGAGAACATGAGAAGAGTTCTTCTCCAAAACGTAAATCGTAGGTTATTGTAAGTCATTTAACAAATGGTTTCGATTTTCTAGATTATTTCAGTAATAAAAAATAAAAATATAGGATTAAGTCATAATTTCTCTTTTATAATACGTGGAACTTTAACAATGCTTTACAGACCGATTAATTATTTCACTAATTAACAGCAATCCTATTACAAAAACAGGAACGAGAATTATTAATAAGGTCACCATGATCTAGCACAAACCAGCCTTAAGGCTATAGACTCGTGTCGGATCTCTTAGTAACTAAGGACAGCCACCAAATTTCCGCCATTTTAAAAAAGAGTGAAGGTGTTTGGATTCCGCTCGATTAGAACTATTGAAATAAAGTTCTAGAGAGATTTCGAGTAGTTCATCAATTATTGAACTAATTAGAGGTAATTAGTAGTCTGCCGAACAACTTCTTTAACAGACGACACTTCAACTGTGCTGAGTCATTGAGTAGCAGACACAAAGACAACATGGCGACTCATCTTCGGCCCTTTTCTAATCTCAAGAGGAGACCAAATTTCCTAAAACAACATTCCCTTAAACTCTCTTTCACTGGAAGAATATTATGTCGTGTTTTTTCATACTTGTGATGGTCATATTGAATAGACGCTGGCATAAAAGTTGCATCTTGACATTTTGAGTGGGACACTTGAACCAATCTGATTTGAGATTTATTTTAAATTCCAACGCAAGAGACATGTGTTGCATTTTATGCTGTAATTTCATATCTTGAAAAGTTGGTACAGTATCTGGATATCTCGGCCTATGATTCTATACTTCATTGGGTTATTCCGATTGAAGAATTCTGTCTGACGTTTAAACACAAGTAGGCCCATTTTTCACCAACCTCAAAAAGTATGAAACATTGCATTGTTTTTCAACAATACTGTCGTTAATTACATGTTAATTAGAGAGATGATATTTTATCACGTTATCAGCCATCTTATTGTATGATTTATGGAACAATTTCCGCTTTCAAACGACGGAAAATTTGATTGGTTGTTCTAGAAATTAACCACAACATGTACAATATTATTCTTATTTTACTTTAATGGTCTATTCCCAAGAGAAGGCGCTATGTGTTCTAGTCGAATATGTGTCGTCATCTTCATTAGTTCCCCTGTCAACAAAATGTTAAACTCGGTTTCGTTGAACTGTTACATTTCATGAATGGAAACAAAACCGGGCACGCCTACAGCAGTTTTGAATCCTTCTCAAAGAAATGATTTCGAAGTCAGCATGTTTCGAGAAAAGGCGTAATATTAAAAAACATGAACTCAAACTGTTCAAAAATGAAAATGGATTAAATCATTGCTAAGGAGAACCCTTACAGGCTCAGTACTAGAAAATATTTCTCTTAGTTATGAAACCAATTTCCCCAAAGATTCAGGATTAAAGGAAGTTCGTCATAGCGCGCATGTAAAATTAGTCCCCAGGCAGTAAGACGGCGGAAGTAGTCTGGGAATTCAGCTATTAAGAAATCATTAGGGCGGAAGAATCTTCAGGAATATGTCATTACGAATTTAGAACAAAGAAACAGACGTTGCGAACAGACGCCATTTTGAATCTGAGAATTAAATCTTAATTCTATTGAAATTAACGGAGCGGATTCAGTTTTTAATAATTAATTCTAGTTTTATTATAATAACAGTTGTAACTTTACTACTTGTCTTGTATTTCAAGGAATCATTAACAAGACATTGTTTTCTGTGTAAACGTCACCTTGGACTTTACACCAAAACAGCAATGCAATTGATAGTGTTTTGGTAATGGATAGAGGGGAGAATAAATTAATGAATAAAAAATAATAATATATAATAATGAAATAAATTAAATAACAGTTATGTTACATTCATTCAGTTCACTAACTAAGTAATGTTACATTCAGTTCACTTACTAAGTAATGTTATGTAACGTAATAAATAAACATTAATACTCTTTAATTGCAAAACAGACGGATTAGCATAAAAAACTGAAATCAAAGACATATCTCATATCAATCTGACAGTTTTCTAGTTAGCTGATGTATAACATGACCAGGTTGGATTATTCAAAAACGTGTCAAAATGGTACCAAACATAAATCAGATTAAAAATACGTCAAGTTCCAATCAATTTTTAATAAAATAATAGTTATACTAGTAACTTTACTACCACAGCACGTGTGCGTACACATCATGGTACACACTATACACGTGCGTGTTGACAAGTTAACCAAGATTTACGACGTAGATTATGGTACAGTCAGTAAAATACTAAATCATTGAGTAATTGGAATAAAACTACCAATGGTTTGTGACAAGCGAATTGGCGTTGTATCAAAGCATTACAAATCTGTAACAAAAATCAGTAGAGTCCCTGGGATTTCAACTGGGGGGACATTATTATATGTCCCAGATTGGGGAGATTTGGACATTTTACAGGGGACACAAACTGAGCTTATATATATTATGTTCGTATTACCAAGCAAAATACTGTGACTTAATCATGCTTCGAAATTGCATGTTTTTCGATGGCTTCCGCAGATAATTCAGGGGACATGGTCGTTTTCTTGAGGGTAATCGGGGACACTTGAAAACCCAGACAGTATAGTAAAGTAAGAACTTTTCAAAATTTTATTCATGAAGTACAAAGTATAGAGTATAGAAATCACAAAATGATGCTTGACCGAATAAGGATTGACTTTTAAAAAACTGTTATAATTTACTAAGTAGCATGCCAGCTATCTAGAATGAGGAAGTTAGTTACTATAAGTTATCACTTTTCTGCGCTTAAAAGTGTCATCATCCAGTAATAAACATTTTATGAAATGTGTGTCAGAATACCATAATACTATCATGCATTGGATTCCAACAGCGTATGTGATTGCAAGTTAAAAATTCAGATTCATCAATTTCAAATTTTAAAAGAAAAAATTCAATCATTATGTCCGACAAGTCTTTGTTTTATCGTTTCGAAGAATGAATTCCAATTTTAATGTCAACTCAAGCGTAAAACGACACATTTAATAAAAGGTTGAAAACAGATTAGTTATTTCGTTTCGCTTTGATTTGACGTTAGGAATTCCGTAATTTGAGTGAAACCAGCACACAATGTGACGTGTCGCTGGTGACGGTTAATTAAAAGACAATGAGAAAGCAGGTTTCTGTAATTAAAAACTCTTCGGAGAAAAAATGACATTAAATGAGGCTGATGTTTCAACTGATTCCATCAAAACAACATGGTTGCTGTTAGAATGTCAAGAAGGGAGATTAACCATCTGATAACGTTACATTTTTTTAAGATTGCATATCCCCCCCTCCCCATCTCTTTTGTAGAAAATTGACATAGAACAACCGAATGAGTCTACCTGAAAACGTAGTGTAACACATCTACTTTAAGTTTATGACGCATAAAATAAATGCAGTTTTATTTCTAAAGAAATAAGTTCAAAATACTTCAATGTGATATTATTCAAGATGATCTTCAATGCCATTATAAAAGGAATTATATAATCTGTGTGAAATCTGTACAGATAACAATCTCTATGATATGAATATCTTACTCGTTAGATACTTAGAGGTAGATTGATTCTGATGAAAAAAAATCGGGATTATTTTGTCAATCCAAATTACCCGTCAACTAAGAGAGTATTATATCTACTTCTATCAGACTAAAACGTTTACAGAATCACATTTTGTAAATTATTTTATATGATTTGAAATATCACCTCCAGAATACTTCGGTTCGTTATGACATGAGTTTTTTATGCTTGCTTTTTCTGGTCACGAAAACTTATAGGACTGAAATTACCGATGACGTTTGGAGAATGGTAAAATAATCCTATAAAAACAGAAGTTGTGATTTTTATGACCAATTGCTGTCGGAAATATCCTTGGTTACATTAATAAAGTTAGACAGGAGATTCCGTTAGTTTATCTCTAAGATTAGGTTCCGTTCATTTTCTGGAATCTTGATAATCTCTTTATATCAAACATTGACTAATGTAGTGATAGAAGAAATTATGTGAATGTTTAGAAAGAATAGAATGGGTGAATTATGTATAATACTTCCAGATAAGGACTGAACTTGGTTCGCGGCTCCTTTGTAAAACCGAATGGAGTTGTCTGTTATGTCCTTAATTATGGTCTGTGTTTCCTTATCAGATTCCAGATTCCACATGATATACATGTACTGGCTGTGTTGTATTGTATTGTGTTGTGTTGTGTTGTATTACAAAGTTATTACTCCTCTGAATCTAAATTTGTACAGGCTCATTTTGAAATACATTGTGTACTATATTATCACTTTATTGTACTTGCAGATAATGTAATTCAACCAAGGTCATGGTGGGGTTCGTTTTCAAATAGAATTGTGTATGTGGTTCGTTATTTATACTGGATCTAATAAAAGTGGTTCATCTTACAGATTAGTTGCTGCCCCATAACAGCTAAAATATATTCAGATGAAAAATTTACAATGGAATTAGTGTTTATCACCAAGCTATAATGCAGAAACATATCATTATTACGTATTGCAAGTAATTACATGGAAACAGAGTTTTTACGAAATAAATTGCGTTTTCATTGATGCTTCAATGTAACAGTCAACTTATTTCCACCCCTAACCGATCTCCACAGAGATCAAAGTCAACAGTCACGAGCTCCATTAATCATCACGCCAGCGACAACTTTTTAATATTTCAAATTAACCCATGTATTGTTAGTAATGGAATGAGAATTATAAGACAAACTATCGGCTTTCAAGAATCCCTGATTTGTCAAGTCTGGTTATTGTATTGGAATTTAAGATCAGCGAGAAGCTGATGACACATCTAATGATAATGATTTTACATTTCAAACATAATTTATTTAATTCATGTTGTGACAAATGGAACAAAATTGCTTTATAAGGCAAGATGTGAGAAAAGTGAGATGCCTAGGAATAAAATTATTTGATACACTTTTATTCAATTCCAATCACATATTTATACCCTACACTTACTGTTACTGGAGTTAAAAAAGAACGTAGTCAATTTAAGCATTATGTATCCATCATCAACTGGAAAATTTCATTTTACAAAGAAAGAAGTAAAGAAGCCCCCTTTTTACCGATTTATAATTGAATTACCAAGGTAATGTTATACTAACTTTCTCTGTAATTATAGGAATGTATCCCTTGAACGCAGCTGGTTTTAGAAGAACAACAGGTTTTTTTCTGAATTCTTAAAAAAAATACTCGGATGCGATCATTAGGTTAAGAATAGTTCATCACTTTACATTAGAATCGTTAAAAATACTTCAACTCTTTTACCCTAATGAGACCTCTGGTCAAATCTGCGTGTTGAAATCTTTAATTAGATCATCAAGGGATTAAAAAGATAGATTGACTGAAAAGAAACTGAAAGCTTTTCTCTTCTCAAGAGGCTTTCTATCAATCACGCTGTAACTGAACATTTCCGATTTCGTTTCGTATTGGAAACCCAGCAGTTGAAATTATAGGTAGCCGGCTGCGTTAACATTTTGGAATGGTTTTAATGAAGTTAAAGAGAAGACTGTTACAGAAGTGTCAGTTTTTAATTGGAATCAAGTTGACACTTGACGTGATGAGTCACGGTCAAGGCATCGTCTATTATAATGGTAGGCGAGGAAAGCGTTCAAGATCCTTTATTTTTAAGCATATAAGGACTTTTGTCGTAAAGGATAACTTGTTGGTAATTATGGCATGAAATTTACATCTTCAAGAGATAAATTTGTGTCCGGGATTCCATTTTGTCATAAAAAAATTATGTGTGGTACATAATAGAGGGAATAAGTTGGAAAATGGTATGTCGTGACAGAGGTCGAAGGGTCCCGTGTATCACAGGCTATTGAGAATCGGAAAAAGTAACGTGATATGTTCCCGCTGCATTCAAGTGCCTATTCAGGACGTTGTTTGTCTTCGTTAGGCCTACTCTAGAATGGTGCTGATGAAGGCGTACATTTCTATTTATTATAGTATTTGTGATGTTATTATTTCGATTCAATACTTTGGCGTACTAATAATTATGGAAGCCGGATGCGGCCATTCGAAATCTCGTGTTCTCGCCTTAGTTTAGAGGGCGAGAAAGCGAGAACGCGAGAAGGCGAGAAAGCGAGAAGGCGAGAACGCGAGAAGGCGAGAACGCGAGAAAGCGAGAAAGCGAGGGACGAGAACGCGAGAAGGCGACAACACGAGGAAAACAGCACGAGAATGCGAGAAAATGAGGGCGAGAAAGCGAGGAAAATTTTCCTCGTGTTCTCGCGTTCTCGCCTTTGTAAATTTTGATAACAGGGTGCTTTTCCTCGCGTTCTCGCGTTCTCGACCTTCGTTTTTCTCGCTTTCTCGCCTTCTCGCTTTCTCGCGTTCTCGCTTTCTCGCCTTTTCGTGTTCTCGTGTTCTCGCTTTCTCGTGTTCTCGCTTTCTCGCGTTCTCGCTTTCTCGCGTTCTCGTCTTCTCGCTTTCTCGCCTTCCGGTTTTACGACAATCATTTTCTTGTGTCCACTCTACAGCCTACAATTTTTGACGGATCCTTTTCAAATTTGGTATGTGGATTATTGAGGACATAATGAGGACCCCTATTGATTTTGGTGCCAATCGGACAATTTTTGACCGGTATAGAGCGTTTTTAGGCCAAAAATGTCCGAAATATCTTGTGTCCTCTCTACAGCCCACAATGTTTGACCGATCTTTTTCAAATTTGGTACATGGATTAATGGGGACATAATAAGGACCCCTATTGATTTTGGTGCCAATCGGACAATTTTTGACCGGTATAGAGCGTTTTTAGGCCAAAAATGTCCGAAATATCTTGTGTCCTCTCTACAGCCCACAATGTTTGACCGATCTTTTTCAAATTTGGTATATGGATTATTGGGGACATAATGAGGACCCCTATTGATTTTGGTGCCAATCGAATAATTTTTGACCGAGCGTTTTTCGGCCAAAAATGACCGAAATATCTTGTGTCCACTCTACACCCTACAATTTGTGACTGATCTTTTTCAAATCTGGTATGTGGATTATTGGGGACATAAAGAGGATCCCTATTGATTTTGGTGCCAATCAGATAATTTTTGACCGAGATAAAGCGTTGTTAGGCAAACCCATTCTTGTTTGATAAAGGACTTTAGAGTTTCCCAGCGCAATTATACAAAAACTCAAGTACGAAATTTGGAAATTTTTCGTTTTCTGTACATAGTGAATAGCATTTCTTACATTTATAGCAGCCATAAGCCAATATTTTTGACCACTATTATTGGCCTATTAGGCTGTTTAAGTGACGTTTGCTATCAATAGCCTATGTCATTGCGCATGCGGTTGCGGTTGCGTACATAATAAACCGGAAGGCGAGAAGGCGAGAACGCGAGAAGGCGAGAACGCGAGAAAGCGAGAACGCGAGAACACGAGAACGCGAGAAAGTGAGAACGCGAGAAAGCGAGAACGCGAGAAAGCGAGAAAGCGAGAACGCGAGAAAGCGAGAAAAACGAAGGTCGAGAACGCGAGAACGCGAGGAAAAGCACTCTGTTATCAAAATTTACAAGGGCGAGAACGCGAGAACACGAGGAAATTTTTTCTCGCTTTCTCGCCCTCTTTTTCTCGCGTTCTCGCCCTGTTTTATCGTGTTGTCGTGTTCTCGCGTTCTCGCCCCTCGCTTTCTCGCGTTCTCGCTTTCTCGCTTTCTCGTGTTCTCGCGTTCTCGCCTCCTGATTTTCATATGCGAGAAAGCGAGAACACGAGATGGCCGTATCCGGCTTCCATAAATAATAGTTAAGTCATCAGTGTCCCGTCTTTCAACTCGATATTTGTTAATTTTGTTAGATTGATTTGTAAACGTTATTGGATGGGAATATTTACCAAATTACTTCAACTTTCTGCTTCTTGTTTTGTGAAATAATTTGAATAGACAGTAATCGGTTTAACCTGATGCATTATTCTGATTAATAAACAATATTTAATTAGCCTAACATGGACTCACGTGTCAATCATCGTAATCACGTGGGATTTACCGAGGTTTTCTTCACGTGAGGTAAAGGAAGTAGACGTCGCTGCACGTCATTGGTTGTCAATCAGTCTCGTGATGCTTTAACAACCAAGTTCAATACTCAGTCGGCAGTTCATTGTGAATCATTTTGTACGTAATTTGAGCTTTTTTCCAATATTTCATTAGTTAATTACAAAAATACAAATTTATGTGACATGATTGTAAAGTGAATCACTGACTAAAAGAAAATCTGTAAACTTAAGGGACATCATTATGGGGAAATATCCAACTGGTCCATTCAAGATGTGTACCTGAATAGTTAGGAGGTCGCTGAAATAGTATGGATCGTCACCTGACCTTTTCTTATAAATTACCGGTCCATCGAGCAAATTGAAATAAAGTAGTTGACCCAAAACAAGAACAAGAACAAGGACAGCAACATCTCCAAGTCTAAGTCCATCTCCAACTAGCAACACAACTTCTTCCATAATTAAGGCCCCATATTCAACTTAATAAGACCCGAAGGATGAAGAAAGTTTGAATAAAAATCGATACAAAGACCTTATAAATACGGAGTTATTAATAAATGATAAAATATAGTTATTAATGAAGCAGCATCTTTCGACGGTTATCGACTGGCTATGTAGATCTCAATGCAACATTTTCTACACTACGATTCTAATAAACGCGATAAGTCACAACAAAATGTTTACAATGAAGACAGAGAAGGTAGCACTTATAAATTGCAAATCCAAGCAATATTCGGTGGTAAGTTAACTGTGTTCAGTATTGCGCATGATTTGTCCCCCTTTGTATATACATTTATACATGTCTATTTTACTGTGTATGTACATGTATACAATAAAATAGAAGATGCATATAAGGATGAGATTCAAAACAAACACCGAAAGATCCTTTTTTAAATAATAAACTACAAGAGTATCGCGTTAATTACTACATAATTATCCACAAATCAAAATGGAACAATAAATCGAGTTCCTGGATGCTACAATATGTGAAAGTTTAAAGTCCTTTGACAGTTGTAACTCGTTGAAAAAGTAAAATATTTCCACTTTCCTCGCAAAATGTGCCCTAATGCACGCTACATGGCGTTGCTCATTTAAATTAACACCATCATGTGCAAAAAAATTAAAGATTACACTCGATTTATTTCATTTCAAATCCATAATAGACTGTATGTTTATATTTGTGTTTAAATAGCTGTGCTGAAAACCAACCGTCAGTGTTTTTCATCGATGAGTATCTTTTAAACGACGAATTTCATGGTTGACATCATAATAAAATATTGATATTCATAGTAACGCGTATTTACATTGATATATACTAGCAAAATAAATTTATATAAAAAATAAAATGTTTATGTGAAAGTTTACATTGGAAAAGAAAGAAAGGGATACAGTTCACTATATACCAATCCAAAACCCTATTGAATACAATTTCAGACGCACTTTCAAGTTGTCTATTGAAGACCATCAATCTGTCCAAACCCCTCTACACTAGACTGACTACAAAGCCAATATTATAGTGTGTATTGAATGAAGAAGTATATTATATAAAGTTAATTAAGCGAGGTGAATATAAAGGTCTGTAAAGGTATATTCAATATAGCAGAGTATTATCTTTTTCTCTAATATTGACTATCTGGGCATATATTGACCTAAAATACCCCCGTATTTTTACGTAAAATGATAGTGAACTTTCTTTCTTACGTATGGACTTTGGATTTGAAAACTAAAAAATCCACCATTTAAAAGATTGGACAAGATTAGGGGACTTTTGAGTTTGGGGCCTCCCTAAGTTGTGATTGAATTATTGAGGTACTTAAGTTTTTGTAATTCTTTCTGTGGACAGGAGCTCCCTAACAGTTTGTGGCTCGTTGTACTTTGGACAATCCATCTCTATGGTAGTTAACACCACTTCAAAAGATAAATCCATGATTCAAAGAACCACAGAACTAATTTCTTGTTTTTGAACAGATGTACTGTATCGAAAGAAGTGATAATCTATACGTGCATGATAAAATATTATTGATGCTAATTTGTCACGTACATGATGATCTGAAAATCTATATATTGGCCTCGTATTACATCTACCTGAGCTGACCTCGGCCACCTTCCATCAATAATTAATGAGAACAATACTCAGAAGGCTACCATCAGGACTACTACATAAAAAGGATCGATGATTTATATGTTCATGAATGCATTTGGTATTGTTTATTTAATGTTACAGTTTTATCATTGCTGTATACACATTTATCTCATTTAATATGCCAGTTAAGTCTGATTTACAAATTTAAATACACAAAGTTAAAACAAATTATAATAGTTGTAAAGATGACAAAGCGTACTCTAATTCTTCCTTTGGATGATAGTATTACAAAGGTAACACATGTATAAATGTTAACTTGATAAATTTGCTTTTTGGAAGTAATGACTTGTCGGCAAAGCATTCAAATACATGTAGTATACCACAAGTATACCACAAGTATACCACAAAGGTGAATATGGAAGGAACATGATAGCGTCAGTAGTTGCTCAGATGTAATAACGTTTGAAGTTTTGAAGTTGAATATTAACTGTAAAAGGCATGTTGACCTGTATGAAATATAGATACAACCTGGTGCTATAATCAATATGAAAGAGAATATGATATATACATGAATTAATTAGAATAATTATCATTGTGAATAATAATCATCATACACGCCATAATTCTAACAATATGTTTGATTTTATACTTCAAAGAACAAATTTAGGAAAAAATTGTATATTTAATGAACAATGCAGTGAGGAATTAATTAAATTTTTTCAAGAGCAAAGTATACCTTTCTTTGATTTTCAAATCAGGGATCTATATCGTGTTCAATTACAGCAGAAACAGTATTACCATAACGTAACCTCAACGTACCAGGAATTATGACTAATTTACTAAATCAAATAATGCATATTACATGTAATTGGATGTATTATCTTTATTCTTCTAGACATGCATGTGCAATTGTCGTCACACATGAACTGAAATGCATTTAGTTGAGCTTTATATAGCCCTTTGATTCCCTTTGATCGTAAAGCGTCAAAAAGGGAACCGAACGAAATCTTGCATGGATAGATCTGAAGGTGAGAGGCAGCATGGAACATTGAAAGTAGGATTATATGCACCCAGTTTTAAAGGGGAATGTTCAGCATTTTCGGGGATCGATTTGATCCTTCAATTTATGTAAATAGCAATCAGATTTACTGGAACAGTCCAAAAATCGCATAATCCCTGACTAAATCTCAATTATACCCGTGCCTTCATAGTTATCTTTCATTTTCTGTATTATGTGTTTTACTAAACGACGAGTTGTATCTTTGACTTTCAAACGCTGATAATTATGGATACACGGGAATATAAAGGCTAACATTTTTAGGGAGAGTTTGGAACATAATACGGATTAGATAGCTAAAACAGGTTAGCAAGTGCTTTGTTTTAGCATCTTTATCACTGACTGAACTTCATTGTGTCTGCAACTGTAGGTTAATTAGGTTCATATTACTACCTGCATACAGTATCAAATATCTAATTAAGGTGCTTATTAAGATGGGTCATTGTTTCTATGTATTAATAAGGTTTTAGATGACACTATTGTTATTTTACATTACAGATTCTCATTTGGTCTGCATGTCTCCACATATTTCATAGATTCTCCACCTTTAATATTGGTTCATGTTCATTTTTCTTTCAGAGAGAACTTCTATTGCGTAGATCCGTCATCAGGATAATTCACCTTGATTTTTCATTCACGACTTGAGCTTCATCTCTATATTCTTTTCCAAACTAAATCTAACAATATTGGTAACTTCTGTGAAGAAAACCAACCAATTAAATCGTCAAGTGTCAAGGTTTTTTAAAACCTAATTTGTAGAAAAAGCGTATATTTTTAAGGTGAATGATTAAGTGGAATGTGATATTTTAATACCTGATCATTACACGTTATTCCATGTCAATCTCGGGGTGCTTAGTATTTGCTAGGAACTTACAGATTCTAGGTCAAACAAATGTGTTCTGATACACTTTTCAAATAAATTAACAGAGCAGTATAGCAACTGTTTCATGGTGATCTACAGATAAATGATTCATGGTCATCTGATGGCAACATGGTCATGGTCATCTAATGACAACTGGTTAATGATCATCTGATGACCACTGTTTCATGGTCATCTGATGGCAACTGGTTTCTGACCATCTGATGATAACTGATTCATGGTCATCTTATGGCAACTGGTTAATGATCATCTTAAGACAACTGTTTCATGGTCATTTAATGATAAAAGGTTCATGATCATTTAATTGCAAGTGGTTTCTGACCATCTGATGGCAACTGGTTTCTGACCATCTGATGTAACTGGTTAATGGTCATCTGATGACAACTGTTTCATGGTCATCTGATGGCAATTGGTATCTGACCATTTAATGACAACTGGTTTATGTTCATCTGATGATAACTGGTTCAAACTCATCTGATGATAACTGGTTCATTGTCATCTATTGACAAATGGTTCATAATCATTTAATGGCAACTGGTTTTTGACCATCTGATGAAATGGTTCATGGTCATCTGATGACAACTGGTTCATGGTCATTTAATGGCAACTGGTTTCTGACCATCTGATAGCAACTAGTTTATGGTCATCTGATTACAACTGGTTCATGGTCATCTGAGGCCAACTGCTTCATTGTCATCTGATGATAACTGGTTCATACTCATCTAATGACAATGGTCATCTATTTGTTCTAATGGTTCATGATCATTTAATGGCAACTGGTTTCTGACCATCTGATAGCAACTAGTTTATGGTCATCTGATTACAACTGGTTCATGGTCATCTGAGGCCAACTGCTTCATTGTCATCTGATGATAACTGGTTCATACTCATCTAATGACAATGGTCATCTATTGGTTCTAATGGTTCATGATCATTTAATGGCAACTGGTTTCTGACCATCTGTTAGCAACTAGTTCATGGTCATCTGATGACAACTGGTTCATGGTCATCTTGTGGCAACTGGTTCATGGTCATCTGATGACAACTGGTTCATGGTCATCTTGTGGCAACTAGTTCATGGTCATCTGATGACAACTGGTTCATGGTCATCTTGTGGCAACTGGTTCATGGTCATCTGATGACAACTGGTTCATGGTCATCTGATGACAACTGGTTCGTGGTCATCTGAGGCCAACTGCTTCATGATCATCTGATGGCAACTGGTTCATGGTCATCTAATGGCAATTGTTTTCTGACCATCTGATGACAACTGGTTTATGGCCAGTGCACCGTAAAGTACGAACCAATGTTTAAGTAGATTCTATACATTTCACATACGTATACGTGTAAACAATAGGCTATGTTCTACTTTCACATATAATCATAATACGTTAGGTAATGATGAGAAATCAAAATTTCCCCAAATCACTAAATGGCACGTGACTTAAAACTTAACTAACATCAAAGGATTTGATCAAATATTCAATTAAACTCGTCAACAACATTCTTTGTAGTCGTTAAAAATTTATCTGAATTCAGTATCCACTGACCCGTAGATCGAAGAACAGTCTAATTTCTTGTTCACAGTCATTCGAGTAAAAAGCTCTAACAATTACCACAGCTAAAGTTTCATTCACAACCAAAGTCCCACCCCCTAGAGTATTATCAACCAATGACATGTTAGTATTTATCACGTGCTACTGTCGAGATACAATAGAGCTCTAACACGCGGTGAATATAACCAGGGCAATACGTGAATCATTTCTCTATGTTATACTTGTTTTTACTTTATTATTAAACACAGTGTTATACAGGCTTTTTACTCTTAAATAAATATACACAAATACACGTGTATGTTTGTATTCATACGCGTTAAGCCTGATTCCTGCTCGGTGGATTAATAGCCTACTTCATGATGATGACAGAGTAATGTGCTAGGAGTGAGAGATAGTAGAAATAGTGATTGTGAATAAATGAAGGAATGGAGAGAAGAAATATAAATACTGCAATGTTTTGGAAATGTTTATTGTGAGCCATGTACGATTAAAGAGGTTGATTTCGTATTTTATTCTGTCTATAGCCGGAATCACCATGTTGGCAATATACGCTTTAGTGTTTACATGGTCTTCCTCGGTGGGCTTCCCTGAGTTTCCCCGCACTGAGGATTCCCTATATATCAGAGGGAAACCCCCTGACGAAACTGGTGCTGATGTCCGAAACTTTCAACGACACAACAGAGTGCTACAATTTTCCAATTCTGGTGACTTGGATTATAAAAATACTTTAAAGTTTGTACCTAGTGATACTAAAAGTAACAATGTCATTCAAAATGAAAACTCAATATACGTGGATGATTATTATAATACTAATAACGACGTTTCTAACAACGAGCATGCTAATATCAACGATGGGGGTGGGGCAGACTCATCATTAACTCAAATCAAACCTACTATGAGTAGAAAACTTCCACAGGCCTTAATTATTGGAGTAAAAAAGGGTGGCACGAGGGCTCTTTTGGAGTTTTTAAGGATTCATCCTAACGTTCGAGCACCTGGACCCGAACCCCATTTCTTTGATAAACATTATAATAAAGGATTAGAGTGGTACAGGTAAGCAGTGAAACTTTCTCTATTTGTTTAAATATATACAAATACTATATATACATACATGTACTTGACAGCATACTGTAATATACTAAATGTCGTTCAATTCCTATACCATATTGACGGCAGATTAACGTTTATTACTTATCAATGTTCATAAAACATACACATTATTATTGACGGCAGATTAACGTTTATTACTTATCAATGTTCATAAAACATACACATTATTATTGACGGCAGATTAACGTTTATTACTTATCAATGTTCGTAAAACATACACATTATTATCACATACATAAACAGAGCCAACAAATACATTCATGACAATACGAGAGTCGGTTTCAACACACTTGTGTGCACAGTTCAGAATTAGCATCCTGCAATGAACCTGTACATGTACATGTTCCCACTGTCATATTCTTCTAATTAAAAGAAATCACCAAATCATGTCAAGAGACGTTTGGACACAAAATACTACACGTAGTAACTTAACAAACTTATCTTAATAGTTGTCTTTAGCGTTATGTATATAATAGTGATGTAGAGTGCAAAGTGATATATATATATATATATAGGCCTACGCATATGAATATAAAATATTTTAATATTTTTTTTTTATAAACGTAATGTATGTTTTGAACATATGAAATGAAGCGATTAGCGAAAATTCACTAAGATACAATTTCTTGCATATCTTTAAGATTATGTACATGTGTAACTTAATCTTGGAGTTCTTCTGTTTGAATTTGTTCACAAAATAGTACCTGAATACTCGAACAAAAACCTAATTTGTAAAATGGCTTTTCTTCGTAACCTATAATTTGCTAATGTCACCTCAACTCGAGCATAATCAATAACAAATCAATTGAACATTACAAACAATAAGTTACATTACTAGTTAGTAATCAATCTATTGCTATCATTCAATTTTAATTTCAAACTTTTCATTTCATAGACCATACATGTATTGATGTAAAACAACTCATGATTTGAAAACACCTATTAACAATTGATGTTAGTTTATTAGACATAGATTTATTTCATTTCTCTCTTAAAATCATTGTTTAATTTAACAACCATTCGTATAAAGAACTCTTATTATTTTTCACAAATTGCAATTTATATTTCATGCTTACCGTTTATCACATGCATCAATTTGACTAAAGTGTATTGAATTGTGGTGTTAAGGTCTTGGTAAAACTACAAATGAGTGGTCGTAGACGTATATAACAATACAAAATGATTTGAAACAGAACATGCTAGAGTCTGGTACCTGTTCTTATTGATAATGACTGAAGAAATAATCTATACACTACATGTACTTCTACAATATGAGCTCTATTATACTCTAATAGAGATCGTTGTTCTTTTACTAAAGTTTTATGCAGTTTGCTCTCATAGCTGTATACTTTGTTTTACTAAGGCAGTGATTGGGGGTCGACCCCTGGAGATGATTGTCTTAGGGAAGGATTCGGGCATTCACGTCGATGTAAGTGCTCGTCGTGCAAGTATATCATGTACCAAAGCTAAGTAATGACTGTTGGGGGGTAGCTCGCATCACCCTCTATAATTGATGCACTGTCCGGTACAAGTACTTCACCTATCATTCCTTACCCACATTGTACATTATATGATGTTGCACGAAAGATTATTCTTATAGTCAAGTAGAACTGTACCTGGAAATTTTGTGGCGAACTCTTAAGTAAAATGAACTTCCTCGTATGAATTATAATATTAAATATCAATTACTGAAATCACAGTTAATTGATCGAACAAAAACTACTATACTGTAGGATTGAGAACCCTTTCTTATTGAAGGTGTGTAACTTTTAACTCAGTTAGTCGTATTGATATGACAATATATTCATTTCGTACTAATTCATTCATATATCTGTATAATATTACCAATGTAATGAAAATAGGTAAAATATATAGTACGGACATAAATAAAGCTCAATCAAAAATAGACTCATAACAATACATAACCCCTCAACAACTAGTACATTTTCACAAAGAACTGAAATTAATAGGTTTATAGGTTTGTTTTGACTTTGATCGAAGTCTCAACCGAAAATCAGTCAAATCAAAAGTAAAATTGACTAACAGTTTAAAATTGAACAGTATTTTGTGATAGTCAACAAACTAAAGGAAACATAATCTATTTTAATACTCAATGTGGAGTCAGTTCTAATTGTTTCATTTCCAGAAATACGTACATGAAGAATTCTGATCAAATTCTAAAAGCTAACAAAATTGGATAATAACAAAGACAGTCCTGGGAAATTATTTTTTCATTCACAGTATTATTCTTGATATAAAATATCTCGATACACCCAGTTGACAATAAAACTTCAATTTATTTTTTAACCCCACAATAGAGAGTGCAGTTGATCGGAAATATGAAAGAGACTTAAGAAAGAAAAACACGGCGTCGGGTTGGTTGATGGAAACTTTTGTTTTAAATTCATTCCAGAAAGTCTTTAATGCCTATTTGATAGTTTACAGGTTGCTTTTAGAAAGAAACTTTCATATATTGTTTAAATGTAAAACAAAATATACAGTATTAGTTAGAATTGAAGTAAACTTCCACCATCTGTTACCTCTCCAAACGTATTTTTTTATGGAGAAGTCAGTCCAAAGGAACCTATATAACCTTGGAACATTAGTAATCGACAATCAGTAGTCTGATTCCACTATTTAGGCATAATATTCCACATTGAATACTGCTTGGCTCTGTCGGTTTAATCAGCTGGATGATAATAAGAAATGTAGTGTCTGATCCAAATGTCAATCTAAACGACCCTATATAGCAGTAGTATACGTCATGTATAAGTATTTTATATGGAATGTTATCTGACATGTCAATCAAATAACCCTCCTATTCTATTAATATACTATTTCATAATAATATACTTTTATAATAATACAACTCAAAATAACATTACTCAATAAACGTTACTGGCAATAGCAAACAATGGAAGTTTTCATACTAAGACTGTATGTTAAATCGGATGATTTTCAGATTTTGAGCATTGCTTCACTCCATCGTTAAAACTAAACTGTAATAAATGCGAATTGTGACATGTGTCTAAGTTAAAGTAGTCCATTCTGAACGGGTAACCGTGAAATTGTATTCTTCAATCTGTAAGAAGCCACAAGCAAATCGTCTAGGACATTCAATAGCAGTATCAGAATATTGATAGTCTTCATAAAACAATATTTTTGATCAAGGTTAAATATTTCTTAGCTGAAAACTAATTGAATAAGAGAACGTAATGCTATCTGATTTGAAGTATTGGAAACGAGGATTATAATAATATATTATAATAAAAAAAAATTTCCAGACCTTTTTGCCAATTAGAAATTATCTGTGAGCCTTTTCGTAACCATATATCTTAAAATAACTGTTTCGAGATCTATGCATTTAACCACATGTAGACTACATCAATGTAATGCGTCTATATTATATAATTTAAAACAACTCAGTAGCTATTAGCTATTATGTATAATGCTTTATCTGTAATTTGACGAAAAAACATTAATTTTAATAAAAATCTGTCTGCGGTATATAATTCCTTATATTTCCATTATATTAAATATAATTCGATATGGATTACTATGACAGAGAAAATGAGCAGGAGTCATCAGAATATACAGACTCGCCTTATGCTCTCTAATTATAATCAGACATATATAGTAATTTGGCGGGAATCTGTATGAGATATATATGGATAATGAAGTTAGATCAAAGGATGCCGACTTGTTAATCAATAACATTGTGATACATTACTGATTAATAAAATATATCATTCCCTTACACGTCTAATTTTAGTCATTCGCTCTCTTCAGTAATAGATGTACAACGTTAGGTTTCAATACATCAATATGATTTGTTTGGTTTTAGAGGCAACATGCATTCTTTATGCAGTCATTTCAAGATTGTCGGGCAGAAGAAATACTTTTATGATCATTATGCAGCAATGTAAATTGAAATATGCCCGAGTACCGTAAAAAGAGTGTCCTTTCAGTTTTTAAATGACAGTTACACACAACATTTGAACCACAAAATCTCAGATAGAATATGTAAAGTTACACCTAATCAGACTGTGGATTACCACTGCTTATTTCATTTTGATTTGATTCGACCTATTAACCTTCTCACAGCAACTTAATCTTGCATCATTTTAAAGTTCCAAATTAGCTGTTAACCTTAAAGAGCCAGACCATGATTGAGATAGACATGTATTGAATTTTACTACTTTGATGTGGAATTTCATTAATATTTTCAATATAGATAATTTCACTCAATCTGACATGGGCGCCTTTTCAAGTTTTTATTTTTCTATTCTGACTGCTAGATCTATTTAATTGCTGTCTTCTGCTATAGAAATTGTCGTCTGTGAAATGGAATCTTGAAATGAATGATCCTGTTATGATCAATGATCAAAACTTGGCGTACTTTGTATCAAAATGTTCTGTATTCAAGGAAATTCTGAAGAACAAATCAAGGGGAATAATTAAATGTATTAATCAATACTGAGAATAAATGAGGCGCACGCGCTAATACACAACAGAATTGACTTACCAAAATTGGCGGGAACTAATGGAGGGAATTGTACCGAAAACGGAAATATCAAGCAGAACTGAAATTTCGCGCCATCAATGCTCATTCATCTCCATAAACCTGACAAGACCACAGAAAGATATGAAAAACTACAAACGTATTTTTTTGTTTCTGATTGATGTACAATTTACAAATGGTGGATAAATTTAGTTGATGACGAGACGCCAACATGATTACCGGATACATATATATATATAATATTGAATGAATTCAGAAGAACGTCTGTCTGAAGAAACTATTTGTGTATTAATTAATTAACTGTTCCTTCTGGATTGCATCCGGTATCCATCTGAATCTTTGGACTATTTGAACCATTAATCCTATTCCAGTTCTGTAAAATTAAAGGCCTGCTGTGTATCCACTTCTTATATTTATAATGCAGATATAAAATGAAATGAGTTTTATGTCCTTTTTTTTTTTGCATATTTCGTAGTGGCTAGTAAGAACAGGCAAACGCCATGCACTGTGCAATGAGGGAAATGATACAAGGGCAACGGCATCGCCTACTTTATTTTTGATTTTCAACGGTCGAGGGATCTTGAACGTGCACAGCTTGTAGGACACAGGGACTTGGTTTATTGTCCGATCCGAACGACTAAACGCTTTTTCTATGACATCCCCTCGACTTGCATCATTGCTAGGGCGACACATACTTGAAAAAGCCGAAGGTATTTTCTCGACCGATGCATGGATGAAATGCAATGGATATATACTTGCTACCGAGCAAGCGTCTGATTCACTAAGCCTTTTTTCTTTGCTGAAGACGCCTTCTTCAATGATATAGGTAAAGCGTTGAGAGTCAACTTTGTTACACTGTTCTTTTGAACCACATTAGTGCTAGACTATCTACCTATACCAGTCTACCGTGATCTATACACGAATGGTCATTAAATGATGAACAAATGACCTTTATCAATTAATGCATGGGGAAATTCGATACATTATCCCCAAATATCCAAATTGACTAAATTAGGCCTGTAATAAGGGAATAGGAAATTATAATCTGATTGGTCCATTGTCTCGGAATATTTACTAAATATTATTTAATTTGCGTAGGAAATGACTTGTTTATCTCCCTTTGTTATTGTATTAGCATCATTTAAGATGTGATAAGGTTATATGTCCGAATGATGGAGACTACAGATTAATTCCAAATAAGGTTAATAACTGTAGAATTCTATCGGTCTATCACCGAGTTCTACTCCACAATAATATCTGAATCTGACTGCCACAGAAAATAGTATCTTTTTTTGTAAATCAGTCCCAATTCACAAATTGTATGTGGGCTTATATTTAGTGATTAGATTTCAGACAAATGGAGCAATATTGTGGGTTTTTTCGGTTGCGTCAATACAAATCAGAATTGTTCCAGAATATCGAGAAATATCTAAAGCCACCATTACATTTTGTTTTTCTATGACAACATAATGTTACATTATTAACCAATTATAGGTCAGTTTTTCTGCCATGTGATACGACGTCATTATCATAACTGCGGGATGATTATTTAGTACGGGACTTCTTGACAATATAATTAGGTGAATTAGTTTCATAGGTTAACAATTCCTTGACTGAGGTCAGTGAAAAATAGTGCTGTAATATTCCTTTTGTCTATAAGGTAGTTTATTTAAACTCATTATTACAGCCTTACTTCCAGACAGTCATACTGCCGGACATAGTCCATGTTCCTTTAGCAACGGCAATCATTTCATTTAATTACATTAATCCGTTGCTATCATGATAAGACATTCTCGTCATTAATTTTGATTGGTCGAACGATTATTGTTCGACCAGTTATATACCTTGTAACAAATTATGGCGGGAAAACTTTCGAATGACCAGACGTCAGATTTCTTGTAGCAAATTTACCTTGTGATAATCGAGTCTCAACGGTCATAAATTGAATGTGACGTAGTGTTTTTAAAACGAGGTTATTAGTTGTTAATGACGAGAAAAACCCCATCAATCCAGCAACGGTAGATAATGCCAATGTCTAACGTTGCTGAAGGAACATGGACATAGTCACACTTCCAGACAATCATACTGTCAGAAATAGTCATACTTCCAGACAGTCATACTGCCAGACATAGTCATACTTCCAGACAATCATACTGCCATTCATAGTCAAACTTCCAGACAGTCATACTGCCAGACAGTCAATACTTCCAGACATACGCATACTCCAAACAGTCCTACTGCCACACATAGTCATTCTTCCAGACAACCATTCTGCCAGACAGTCCTACTTCCAGACACCATGGTTCTTTATTTTATGTACGTGTAACTATTGGATATTTTATGTAGTAGATAGAAATGCTGAACGAGTTGCAGATTATTTGTCAAATGTTGGACGGAAACTCTCAATCTCTTTTTCTATTTCGATCTACTACTTCAAGGTGTTTAAAAAGCATAGCCTGCAGGACAATCAGCACCGATTCGTATAAAAACTATGCCTTGCCCTTGTGATAACTGTTTCTGTTTCAGTGACGATAACAATTCTGACAACATTTTTATGCTTCAATAACAAAAATTAATGGCAATATCTTTGCTTGTTATAACTCATACGAACCCATTACATTTTTTTTAAATTGAATAATACATGATTTGATATTAACGTTAGAATAATGACCACAGGCCCAATACACGTGTAAATTGCGATTTTATTAGAATTGACACAATCCGTGAAATTGACTGACAATTTTTATAACAATCAAATTGGTTAGAGTGTGGAATTATTGTTTTTTGAAGGAATTTATGTTTTGGAATCTTGATATAAATACATATAAAAATATTCAAGTCATTATAAATGATGGCATTTATCTCTTGTATTCGTTCCTTCATTATCTTTTTTTCGTTACACACAACCCTGACTTGCACGTTTCTTCAGATTTCTGTAATTCAGGTATATGGTCATACCGGTATGTAGTTTCCCTATAAAGTGGCATAACAATGTGTTTATCGTACAATATCTTGCATTGTAGTGCACTGCAACTATTTTTAGCCTAAGCTAATCTTATAGAAGATACTCTTTCAGGAATAATTACACACGATTCCAATTTTCAACTTTTCCAGGTTTCAATCAAATTCCAATATTTGCTGTTTGATCTGAGATTAAATTGGCATTAATTATTCCTGACAGTGGAAAAGATCCGTTGTCGAAACAGAAAAGCAAACCACTGTCGTCTACTCGGAAATAGAGTGTTTGTGAATAGATTCTGTGTAAAGAAAGTCATCGTCGGCTATTGAAAAATTGTAATTGTGCTTTTAGGATTAGATTCTGTGTAAAGCAATCTTCATCGACTTCTACTGGGATATTGTGTTTCTAGAATACCAATTAAGTTCTGAGTTCAGAATGCTTCTACATCAAGATATAGTAGTTAGCAATAGTTATATTTTAATCTGTAATTATATTATGTTCGAGTCATTACTAGACAGACACACGATAATACTTCAATGAAAAATGTCCATATTTCTCGGCAACAGACTCCGGTAATTGTGTGTAAAATCACTTCCTATTTGTGTTCTAGTATTAAAACCATTAATCATCATAATACTGACAAAATACACAGCAAATACGCTCTGACATAATCATTGATTTTATTCATCCTAACATTCTTCTGTTCATTTCTTCATACTTCATTCATATTTACATTCAATACAACAGTTCTTCCCCCATTTATTGAAACACTTTATTCATTCGTTCATTTATTTATAAGTCTAGACATTGGCAAATTCATTCATTCGCCCGTCTCTTCAACGAATAAATCTTACCGTTATTTGCTTTTGTTTGAAAATTAAGACCTTTGAGTTATTTTTCTGTCTTCATTCGATTCTCGTCAATCAATACCTTTACATGTTAATCACAAAAATCATTTTCTAATTACGTGGTAAAAAATGCATGTTAAGAAAAACGTAGATTGCAAGATGCAAGATGATGATATGAGTAGAGAATGAAATCATGTATGAAATATTGGATATCAATCATAATATATTAATACACATGATAAACTTTATAGAGATACAGATATAGAAATGAGATATGCAGATACCGACCGTTTAGCTATATACTTAAAATTTTAGAAAATTAATGCAGCTTTAAACAAGCTTTCATTTCATGGAATCTATTCCTTTAAACAGATGATTGAAATACCAATGCATTTTATATTTAACAAAGCAAAGTGACTCAGTTGACCACCAACTTGCATGCAGAGTTATGAGACAAATAGTAACGTTGCAATATGGTGTTAAACTTTTCATCAGTTCATGAATATAAAGGGCCCAGAAATAGATATCAGAATAAAAGAACGTATTTTTGTTTTATTTGCATGACTTAGATTAGGAATGAAACCTGATCCTATAATAGAATATTAAGCTGGTATTCTAATCTATGATTATTTTCAGAAGAACAAATTGTCATGTCACAGAAATGTCAGAAACCTAAAAAATATAATCTCTTTGTAAAACGTTTTTTAAATGACACATGCTTTAGGTCAGAAGATAACTAACGGTTAATTGATGCTATTTAATGCATACCAATTACATTATTGAATTCACAATTTTCAGCGATGATGTCTTTTTAAAGGCATATAAGGACACGGAATTAAACAAATGAAGGCCTGATTTGTTTCAAGAAAATTGTATACACACATTTACCTATCTACTTTTGGGATTAATGGAATGGGTAATAACTAGTTACGAAAGCATAAAAAAGGAATTGCCAAAACTACATGAAGTTTCCAGAAGAAATAACCAACAAACACTGACCCATTGAAGGCGTAAAACAGTACTAATATATTCAGACTCCCCGCAATGTCATGTAAGATTCCATAAACCTACAAAATACGGAACTTATTTCTGTTTTCACTTAACCTGGATACTTCGAAAATTTCTCATAAAAATTCTACTCATAACCTAAACAAGTAAGCTTAAAAATCTCAAAACAACCGACATTCGGTTCTAATTACCTTGGCTCCATTCACAATTATAACAATTCTATTTTTATTACTTAATTCATTTCCGTTTTAAAACAGTCATTCTTGGATTTCTGAATTGTCGGTTTCTATAAGGTTCTGGGCGTAATACATTTATTTTGGGTGGTGGTAAAAAATCTCTTCTCGAGGTTATAGGACTGTGTTTTTCCTGAGGCTCTTGTACAACAATGTCCTCTCATGGTGTATACTCTTGAACAAAGTTGTCTTCTTGCGGAGTATGCTCTTGGTCAAAGATATCCTCTTGTCTATTGTCTTGGACAAAGGTAACGTCTTATTGAGTATATGCTTTTGGACAAAATATATATTCTCTTATGGAGTTATATGCTTTTGAACGAAGATTTCTCGTATGGAGTATGCACTTGGATAAAAGCATTCATTTGTGGCATATGCTCATAAGTATCCTCTTAAGGAGTATGCTTTTGGACAAAAATATTCTTTTTGGACAAAGATGTCTTCTTATGAGTAGCCTATGCTACTTTTAGACATCGATGTCGATAGAAATAAGTACATCAACCTCTTCTAGTTCTGTACTGAGAAATTGTTATATTACGTTAACATACGGTTTTTGTTGCATTTTTTTGTTTGCAAGTCTATCATAGCTGAGCTACGGTTAATCATCTTGACTGTATTTTACCAAATGTTTTAAAATGGTTTTAACAGAAACTGTGTATTTTTAAATGTTAAAATCATACGCTTTACATCGTGTACATGTTTCGTACAAGGGTCTTGTCATGTAGTACACACTACTGTCTAACCACAAAGAGGAGACCTACATTTATCATATTCAAAAGTCAACAGTATATTAAAAGTATGAAAATGTGCATTTTAAATAGTCAAAATGCTATCGATGAAATAAACAATCCAATAATTTTATAACTTAACCATTTGTACGAGACATGCAATACTGTTTACACTTGCTATATATAAATTTAGTACCTAAATAATATTCCATAAATAAGACCAATTTTTGTTTTTAATTTTAATCACAACACTCTATTTGGAATTTTGACGTGATTTGAGATAAAATTAAGTATTCAAGACTTTTATTTGATTTTAAATGTCCATAAGTGTGAATATTAAACAGAGCAAGCTCCTTCTCTGTAAATGCACTCAGATGTTTTTATTTGACCTCAACTTGCAGGTCTTCCACGACCTAAAAAATATGTAATATTTCAGCTTGATTGAAGGCCTGTAAAACTCATGTAAAATATGGTAAAAAGATTAATACGAGGTTTAAACGTTCTAGAATTACCCCGCTATTTTAGAAAAATATTATTCACTTTACAAACTTATTACTCAGCCCTAGAGAGAGAAACTATGAAATATAATTATCTTGAGTGAAGATAGAAGTAAGAGATAAGAAGCTGAATGTTTTTAAAGTCAAAATAATGTCACTATACAATGACTTTAACAGATTTCTCATTTAATATTTTGTCATTTGATAGATTATAATACGAAACAGAAGTTTAAATATGTTTCATTTTTTTGACAGGCATACTATTCTTCTATTTTCATGAAAGAATTCTATTCTTTTTGCTACTTTGATGTAGGCATGTTGATGTAAAATTTGACACAGGATTTTTCTTTCAGGCGCATTGATATAAGTATATCAATAACCTGTAGCATAACGATATTGTGTTTGGAAGATTATTGTTATATCAGATATTAAATTAGATGCACCATCGCAATAGCAATAAACGCCACAGTACAAATATGATAATAAATGCAGGAGTAGGAGTGCTGTTTTCAATATTTATTGTTGAATATATGTAATAATATGTTTGTATATATCATTAAGAAAAGATTTGTTTACAATGTAGATATAATACAGTGTATATATTTAAGTAGAAAAAGAACAGTTTCTGAAGAATAAATTGTTTATTTTAGTAACAAGTCAAGTGGAAAACACATGTTTCTTCTTCAAACACCATAGTTTGTCCTCCGATACTTTCGTTTCTATTTTAGAATACGCCTGAATCTCAACATTACTTTCTTCATTGTATCTCTTCACAATGTCATCTAAGGTTATCATTAAGGGAATAGGGCAAATAGCGTCACCTTGCGTCAACCCCTTATCAACCCATTTTATTATTATACACTACACAACTGTAGTACTATAATTTGTTCTAATTAGTTCTAATCTCCTGGTTTTTACATTGTTAGATCCCATATGAGGTACAGAGAAAGAAAGAAAATGAATGAGATTGTCGAACTTCTTGTTATATAGTTAAATTCGCCTCGAGCAATTCAAGACTCGTCGTCACAAATGACATAAAGTTTGACATATATTACAAGGTGATATTTTCGTACAGAGCATATGATTTTGTGACCCAAAAAGAAAGGAGTCGAATCTATCATAAATTTGTCACTTTACATACACCAACTTGGAATGTATATGAACTTAGTGACATACTTTTAAAGTCCTTGGCATATTTTATCTCATGACCCCACAGATTCGCCCACGTAATCTAATCCAAAAACATCTATTCAATTATGTGTATCCAATATTTATTGTCAATTACAACTAAGTGAACAAGACAGTAGAAATATTATCATCAGGTTTAGGTATATTGAAAACACCAAAATCGTACAGGGAGGTGCTTCAGCCTTTTGATCTCATATAACGTTACATTTCGTTGTAATCGGGTGTTTTTTGTTACACTTACACTTAGACTGTTTTTGCATAACGTTTTAGTTTATTTTTCTAAAATAAATTTAATATACTTTGCATGTATCATGTATCCAGATATCTGGTGTGTTTTTTTCTGTTCCAAATTTAACGAATTCCATGTTCGTGCAAGTAGTCAAAAGGTTTTCAATGAAATAAAGTAAAAGATTCTCTCTAGAGGGTATACAAATTTTATTGCTAACGTTTCTACAAAAACTGTCAGTTTTTCTTTTCCCTTAGGATTCATAAATATGACAGAACCTTTTCAGAAATTTTAATTATTTTTCAGCACACAGCTGTTTTTGTCATCACGTTGTGTCATTTTAACAGTTTTCCTGAATAAAAGTTTTTAGAGGCTGACAGTTTTATTTTCCTTAGTATACGTTTTAAAACAGCACGTGCAAATTGATGGATGACCTAAAAAAACATGTAATAAGTTCCATGCATTGATTGATTTACAGCAATATTTGCACCTGGAGAGTTGTGTAATAAAAGGTGGGACAGATACAATTTAATATACAAGTCATAAATTCCAAAAGAAAATCAATTGCAAATTTAGTACAAGTACTATGGAGAAATTAAAAATGTCACGAAAGATAAACGCTACATGTTCCAAATTATCAGTTATTATAGGAAATATAAATAGTGCGTACTCTAGGGGTCTATGAACTACCTGAAAGTTACACCTTTTGTTGCAGTTATAAGCACTTTACTTAATTACAAAGTTTCACCTGGATTGATTATAACTATGCCTGTTAGAATGATTCAATGATATACACGGTAACAGATGGATATATTAGTCAAATATTTTAGGAATGTTCACAAGCAATACCAACTATGCGCCTGAATGACTGACTGTAATATATACAGGCCCATTATTAAAATGTTTTAATATGTCATGTTCATTATCATCATTTATATATCATATTATATCTTTTCATATCATCATTTATTACAAATATAACTATATTATAGTATAGTATCCCAAAACCTATAATGTAACTTTACTGCTCTGACCCGGAAGAAAATTTAACGCTGTCAAAAAACCGATTGTCTTCTTGCTCCTTAGTGTTGCTGTTATAGCCTATATATTCCTGTTCTGTACCTAAACATCCACTAGAATATGTATTTTTATTTCAAATATGTTTCCAATCCAATGCAATCTTGTATGTATGAAAATTAGGTAAGGGTATAAACGGATTACGTGCAATTAAAGAAGACAATTTTTATAAAGTGTTGTATGTCCATCCCAATATCATAACATCATTACTGAAACTTTATTGAAGTCAACAAAACATTGCACAAGTATAATAAACATGGAGGATTTCATGCCTTGTATATTTTTCAGTCAATTATATCATTTAAATTATAGTGTTTATTTCGCCTGTAACAAAGGGAAGTAATATGATTCTACCTATTTAACGTTATTTACGACTGACTGTTTTTTACCGTCGCCATGTAAATTATATTATTTTATTATGTATATTATGCAGTTTTTATGAAGTGTTAAGTTTGCACATGTAGTTTCTGTTTATTGTCTAAGAAGATTTCATACATAGATTATGAATAGGTTTCAGTTGAAGAGAAAATTCAATATCATTAGCATGAATTTGGCTTCCTGTTTATTCAACTTCAACTCAATTATTTGTCCGCTAAATTTCAAAATTGAACGACATAAGCTTTGGATATTCTCAAATATGCAGTTTGAAACCAGGCTATTGGTCTTTCCACAGAGGTAAATTTTAAACATGAAATAAGAAATAGCTTGTAAATCAGAAGTGTCAGTAATTTCAGAAGGAATTCAACAAACTAAAACACAAATTTTAAATTGACAAGTTAGTGGCAAGGCTTTTGACACGTGAAATCTTGAGAACCCAATTTGAAAAATGATTAGTAAAAAATCTTCTTGCATCAGATGTTTCGAACTGAACGACGTTTCCGCAATGATCTGTTTTCTTTTCAAGTCAAAATATAGTTAGAAATTGTTCCAGTATTTTGAAATACATTGCCGAGATTTCTTTACAGACATTTCATTAGTGTCGGGTTACAGATTTTGTATCAATTGGATTTTGACATACACAAGTACATGTTCATGGAACAATTTTACTGGGTTTGTTTTTTCGAACAACAACGTTAATTCAAGTGTATGAATAGTTTGTCGACGCGTTGTATCTTAAAATTCCGAAATGGAAAGTCATCAGTAATTGAGCTTAGCCTAATAAAAACCGGTTTGAAATTAGACTTGCAGATTGGCCATTGTATTTGTTGATTAAAAATAACAAACGAAAATTCTGAAATAATTAACATACATTAGTACTGAAAAACTAAAGAATGTATATATTCAAAAGAATTCGGATATTATGTACTTCAATGTATTCCAACCTAGTCAAGACTGTAATTGTAAATGTAATTTTAAATATTATTGGGGAAATTATACTTAACGTTATGTGAAATATGTAGTGAAATATTTAAAACCCTCTAGATTTTAATTTTATGAAAGTGTCAAAATTCCCATCACGGTGAGAGATGTCAATGGTTTAAAACAATCAGTTTTTCTGAAACCCTCAAAGATTTTGTGTTTTAAATGAAACAATGACAGAACATACGAATATATAAGAATACAATTTACAGAAAATCATACAATTCATGTTCAATAATGAAATCTGAAGTAAAACGGATGAATAGAAAATAATATTATAGGCTCTTTGCGTAGCCTATGTAATAAATCTCAAGCTCGAATTTGTGCATATAATGTCAAAATAATTTGTTCTTGAGCAACTACTTAATGAATTGTAAATAAGGGCTGCACTATTGAACTGTTTCTTTCCCAGAAATAAATGCTGACTAATAAATCTGAATGAATTTTCCCAGAACCCCACTGTGTTGACGATATGCATTTCATTAAATCAGACCGCTTCTTATAAAACAACAATATAAACGATAGCAATTAAAGTGTGAGTAACAGTAAAGTTCAGCATTATATTTCATTCCTCAAGGCTGATCAGCATAAATATCGATATAAACCACCATCATCACCACAGACAAGGTTAACTGTCTTGAAATACCATCATATAAACCTCATAGCTTTAGAATAGAAATAAAAAGTTATGAAAGTGAAGTATTTGTCGATATGAAAGTTTATCAGTCTATTGGAGTAGTAATTCTCAGCTCCCCACTGTGCCTATAATAACATACATTATCTATTTATCTATATTATTATCATTGACCCAGTATTTACAGTCAAATTACATAACCTTTTAATGTTTCTCATAATTCACAATGCCAAACATGTAGTTTCCTTGGAATTTATTTAACTTTATCAAAATGCAGACTTAATTGTTCAATACTTGCCAGGTCTGAACGTTAGACAAAACAACGTCACTTGTGTATTGGGCCTAATTCTGACCAAAATAAAGAGAATCTATACTTAAGGGGAAGCGAGAAAGTAAAAACGATTACAACCGAAAACTTGAGTAGGTGAAACGAACACACCCAATGTTATCAGAGTCTACAGACCGACATTTGATTCTAGCTTAGCAATTTGTGAAGTACCTGATAATCATATCTATCTGAAAAGCTTTGCTCAGTGTAAGTCAAAACCACATTCAACTTTCATTACTTAACGGAGAATGAGCGATTTCGTAGGAGATGTATCTAAATTGTCATATGTCACAAGCATCAGGATATTATGTAGTCTCGCACATGGTTTTAGCCCTCTTTATTCTCTGTTGCACATTTTATATTTTAACTTTACAAAGTTTTATATTATTATAATTTTTGACAATTCCGACAATCTGCAGAGACTGTAAATCTGAGACCACAGTCAACCATTAAAGCATGGCAAACTCTGATAAGCAAACTTTCCAACCTTAAATAATAAACAGGTTGATCAAAGAACATAGTCTAGAGATAATAACTAGATTCCTCTTCTAAAAAAATAAACTGGCGAGGAATCAAATACTTGTAAATAGTACTTATCTTTGCTTTTGTTTCATCAAGTTTATGGGCGTTTAGACTGTAGGATCGTGTTTATCTGATTTTAAATAAGTGTTTAGCTTCAATTTCAGTTTTGGGGTTTTATAATGGTTAAATTTATATTATTTACTGACTAGAGCTTTTTCAGGCTCAAGGAGTTATTCTTTCCATATTTGAGCATAAGCGAAAGTTACCTCTATCCTTAATAAATCCTGCAATTCTAACATATTACATTTCCATTTGCCTTTACAAAATGAAAGAAAAGAGACTAAGTCTAAGTTGTACGATATTTAACAATTGAGTCCCTGTTTTCCTATACGAGTCGTCCTCATGGCCTACTGATTGTTTCCTACTCCTATTCTGTTTTCTTAGGTTCCTTGTGTGTTCGTTGGTACCTCAGGGGGTTATATCTCACTGGGTAAGATAATGTACCGAAAAGAGTCTTAATTCACTAACATCAGTAACTACGTTTTGTATAATACTGCAGAGTAAACGATCAGAAAACTTCTTAATAGAATATCAATATCTGAATAGCAGTCTGTTTCTTCCAAACCGAAATCACCGTCTGGATGAACCCGACTAAAGGTGGAACCATTATGTTCTGTTATCAGGAAATCAATGTAAATCTGTTCTGTCTAGGAGAGATGAGGTATATTGCATTTAGATTCAGATAAAAAGACATTTTAAAACAATGAACTGAAATCTGGCAACGATCTTCTAAATGTCTGATTTAGTGTGCTAGGTTATTTTGATTCCACCTGTCTCAGACCTTCAGGATGTTATGATTCCAATCGATTTTGGCGTTTTAGATTGATTTTATCGATAAAGTCCAATGAGTGCTGGCAAACATATTCTTTTTCTTTAAGATATACAAACACATTAAAAGCACACAAAATAGTATAAAATCTTATGTACAGATATATTTAAAACCGTAAATGCATGTTTAGCTTTAATTTGTATTATCCATATTAGCTTTATGGTTTAAGGTATTCTTGGTATTTTCAGGTTATTCAAATTCTTTTGCTTCAGTTTTTAGGCTTTTACCTTTAACAACACTGAATGTCTTATTACCTATAGTTTATTTAACGACTACTGCTGTCTTCACTTTATTCTTATGGTAGTTCAATCACACATTTCCATTTATATTTTTAACAATTAAGTATCTGTTTTGATCTTTTATTTAATCTGAAAGATGGTTTAGATGCACCTGACGTTTAAAAACAAATGAAATAGACATTAAGAGCCATCTAAAGCATCTTAAATTGATTTAAAGACCCCCCGTGGAGTATCGATAAACGATCAAGATAAAACTTAATGAAGTTAGAAATAAATCCCGCCAAAAAACTGACACTTTTGATTTCTGTAGCAGATTGCAACAGAATTGAAACATTCCTACCAGACGATAAGAAAGTAGTTTTTTACTGCCAAAATCTGGTAGTGATCACGTGTGCCACCTGCGATGATCAATTTCAATCAAAACAACAGAATTAGTTAGTAAACAAGATGCAGACCATTGGTGTTATCAGAGATGACAAACTATGGTTGAATCCCAAAATACAGAACTTTCTAAAGAACTGACAACTTTTCATTGGTGGGGTTGTATCCCAAAATTACCGAATAAAAAAATATTGAGTGATCAGCATTTCGATCGAGAGATTCCAAATTACTTAGTTTTCTGCAAATAAAATCATCGACTCGCACTTTTGGGTTACAAGTAATATATGTTACATGGCTTTCATGAAGTGCTGCTATCTCACTGTTCAGTTTTATGAACTATAGTTGTTACTTTTAGTATTTAACGTCACATCAAAATATATGATATCAAAATATATCAACTATGAGATTAGTCTAATCAAACTACTACTGGAAAGATAATAATGTAACAATGTCTGCATTCTTGTGGTATGTCAAGAGTAGATTCTAGCATCATTATAAATTGGTTAAGATATGGAACAACGTTTTCTCTTTCATTCTTATCCATTCAATTCCATACCATTCCATATCGGTTTAGCTTTGTTGCAACTATCAACTTTTAATATACCTTCAGAATTCGAAGACATATAATATTGCGCAGGTGGTGAACAATTAACTTTCGCTACAATATTCATTACCTGTGTTCCATGAGGTTTTTATAAGAGAAAAGCAAAAGGCCTTAATTGGCTTTGTATTTCTTCATTTATAGGTCGTTTATAAAAACTGGGAAAAAATGATGTAAAAAAGGATGATGTAAAATGTCGGCTGTGAACCTGACGGTTACATTGATAAAGTGTAAGAACATCAGTCATCGTGTGTGAATAGTCTGACAGAGAGATTAGTACGCTAGTAGAAAATAATCCCCTCAACATTACAGTGGTTTTGTAGTGGCGGATTAATTTAATCCTGATAAATGAGAGATGTGGTTTGATGTCTCAATTACTAGATAGTCAACGTAAAGGTCGAGTGGACCGGGTATTTCTTCAGTGTCGGCAATAACCGTCACATACAGATACTTTTTTTTAAATATAAAAGTGCACACATTACATACATACTTTTCACATTTTGATCAAGCCTTTATGATATTAGTTATAAATTTATAATATTTATAAGTTCATATCGCTTGCTTTCCTGCATTCCTTGAAGATGCTTTGTGTTTTGTGTTGTATATTGTAGGCATGAAGGCAAATGGTTTGTTTCGTGGTTACTACTGTTATTCACTTCCGCATTCCACTACTCCCACGTGATTGGACCACCACAGACAAGCTTATAATGATAAACGAGAAAATCATCATATTGAGTCCATCTTGAAATCTAATCATATTAAAACTATCATGTTGTATCAAGACAGATCAATTTAAGAAGATTTTACGGCGTCAAGAAGGTCGCCATATTTGATTGGCGTCAAGAGACCGCCATATTGGATTTAATAGTCGCCATATTGGATTGAGGGACTTAGTTCCCAGACATCCTATTAAAAATTCAGATATGAATTTGATTCTTAACAGAAAGCCATACTTGGATTTGTCGAGACAAATTGGGCTTGTAGTCCTTCATAATAAAAGACACATTACCTTTTCTTACATTCTCATATATTAAATTTATTACTTTCTTATATTAAAAGCCTGCCCACATCAATACCTGATCTCCACACTAATGCCTAAATTGCCATTCTATATATTAGAACATCCATAGACACTGCACTCGTGTACTTTTCTGCCAATTTACGATCATGTAACTTGAAAATTTATTTGAAAGAAATTGGTTTGGTTTTGACTAGTTTTACAGGTAGCCCACCAGCTAAATAAGCAAAACCACTGTTTAAATAAGATAAAAACTGATTTGTCTTTCAATGCGGTTGGGAAATAAAGACCATGCCCTTTTGTTATCGTACCTTAGAGAATCCGATCTTCTCAAATCTCTAACAAGTCCTGCCTTTATCTACAGTTCAAATATTAACCTCAAACAGCTCGACAGACGAAGGTTTATGAATAAAAACATGCACCGTTTACCACACGTGTCTTACATATTGTCACGCTACAGGTCAAATCTTCACATCATAGGTCAACACAAGCCTAAGATCATCTTCTATTTTACAACAACAAACGATTTTTTCATCTTACAAACTCTGTCATTTGAAGTTTCAAGGTAGAAACTCTTGGCCGTGACATCACTTTCGATTGTCAGTTTGTGTGCTCATCTTTCAACTGGTGCAGGTTGTCTTTGTCAACTTCCTTTACTGATCAACCGGGTTATTTATATCACAGATCAATGATCAGACAAGAAAGCCCTTTATCATGATGGACATCCGCATCTAAGGCTACCATACATTTGAAGACATTTGCATTAGATGTATTGTACATTAAATTAATGTAAATGTAGATTCCCCGATTTAATGCTATCTGAGGTTACGTTATTGCGGTTACTAAGCAAAGTTGTCAATTTCGTGGCGAAATGATTTCAGTTTTTAAGTTTCGAACACTCGGCAGCACCAATATTATTGGCCTTGAATGACAAATTATTAGACTATTAAAACAGGTATAATTTACGATAGGAATTAAAACTCTATAAAATTATGTTGAAGAGATTTAAAGCCTCCTTCACACTGAGTCTTATTACACCAAACATTATCGTTTTAATAAACTTAATCTTTGTGGACGTCGTAAATCTTGGGCGACTTTCTTAGTATATGGGCTGGGATTTTTATGGAAGACGATGTACGTCAAAATTCAATAATTGGATTTAACCCACAATTCAAGGAGCAATGTCACTTTATAGTCAACACAATTTTGTGTGCGTTATAGCTGTGTATAGTTTTATTTTTTATGAGTGAAGTTGAATGTAGTTGACGCTATGGTTTAGTGTCTTCGCATGGGACAATAACTAGATTGATCAGTTTCCTATATTTATTATTTTGGTATAAACTGCTATCCATAAAGATTAATTAGCTGGTAGCCTATAAACCTGTCATAAATAATCTACTGTAAGATTATCATGTCAAGGACGATAACTCGTCATTGATGAGATTGACAACTATGTAATTTTAATTGAGTAAATTTTCCTGGGTTAAGTAGAATGTCTGTGATAATCGAGAAAGGTCAACATCACCTGTCAATAGTCAGAGATTACAAGATTTACTTAATAGACCGAAGTCAGATCAACTACTATCTTTAAAGGGAAGTTTGAGCCAGCTTCAGAACAACATGTTAAACAACCCTGTTCCATTTAGTCAGTTTCACCAATTTCGGGTTAAAACCATTGTTCATTAATGCCAATTTAAAATGTTATCATTGCCTGTTTTAAAAAATATGTCCATCATCCTATTGCGTATTAAATCTTCTATTTAAGATATTTGAAAATGTATATGTTAAGGCACCACAATTGACCACTTGATTTTTATTTTGCATATTACTTTACACACTCTTAGACCCAAGACAGACTATTATTAATGGTCCAAGAATACAAAATATATATGACATACGCAAAATTGATGAATTCCGACTTGATTTTGAGACATGTGTAAAGCATCATCTTTGTTTCCTGAAAGTAGTCATTCGTAGCATTGGAAGACAAAATATTCTAGTCTAAACACAATTTGTAGTCTTGATTGATCGGTTCTTATCTTAATGTATATTTGATAAACTTTCAGTGCAAACAATAAAGATAAAGTTCAATGATAGAGGAATTATGAGATTTTTATTGAATAACTCTGTTGGGTATTACCACGGTCACCAATCGCGTTTTATTATCGTTTAGCACAAACATCAAATAGCGGATCGTGCGTCCAATTTCCGTCCACTAACACAGTCTAAGTCCAGCAAAACCTACATTTGAGACCACTCAAGGAATTAATCCATAACGGGCGCTCAATGAAAGTGATGCTGTGTAGGATATTGGATCAGTTTAATGTTGCCCTTTTTGTTTTGAATAAATAAAAAACCTTTTTCACAAAGTCTTAATTTAATCACTAAATCACGGTTCATTAAAATTTAAATAAACAACTTCAATACATAGTACTTTTATTTTATTAAACATGGTGTAGGGAGAGATTCTGTAAGCAGAAGTCCATCATCAACAGGGAAACAGTTCCTGGATTATTTGAGATCATGTATCTGTTAGAATGCATCCTGAACTTCACTTTTTAACGTGGAAGGTATCCAATTAACATAAGTCCTTATAACTAAGCTGTAGTTTATATTTAGTTAAGTATAATAGGTTATTTGATCGATTGTCGAGGTTAATGTCAAACTATTTTGATCTCTGGAGTCCCCAGGTCTGAAGATTAAATCACTGACACACATTTTCCATTAATAAACTCATTTTCTGTCTTCTTTCCGTTCACTGATGATATGAGTTGGACAATTTGGTATAAATAGATGCTGTGGATTTGAAGAGAACCACATTAAAACATCTGTCTAACAATCACAGAGATACATATACAATCCAACATGGCAGTTTGTGACAATTCTGTTTCAATCTTATCAAAATAATTGTCAAGAAATGGATGTTCTTTTGAAATGTGCATCTCATCTGACGCAAATGAGTCAGTTGTCCAGCTCTTCCGAATGATTGTACCACATTAAAAAGAATACACCCCATGTTGCTTTGAAACAGATCTAAAGATAACAGATTAAAGACAATATTTTGACAAAAAAAAGTGAATATAGCTTTGTATGAGGACTACATGTCAGCATTGTGCTTTTGTATGAGCAAATCGTGCTTAGTCATTGAAGTTCAAGCGAATGCACGTCCTGGAAGTTCTGTGAAGTAATGTGATTTGTTTGACTGATTGGCCTAGTCACAGGAGTGGGAGGCCAGAAATAACTTAAGTTCATCAAAAACCAATCACCAGCATTCACGAGGCCATTTTGTTTTTTGTTCTCCATTTAGCAGACGGTAAATCTCACATCTCGTGTGAACTGAGCGAGATAATTGAAAACACAGACGTTAACTTGATGGTTCCTAACTGAAACTAGTACGTTCTTGTCTACTCAAGCACTGCTTTAATGTATAGAGCTTTTATGACTATCGTGATCGAGATAGAAAAAAGACAATCGTTTTGAATGATTTGTGTCCCTAATCAAATCCTGGTGGGATGGGGGACCCAGAATAGTAGAGTGACATTTATAGGACTGGATAGACTGTCTACCTCCAAAAATGTTAACATAACTACCCAGTCTCCAAATAGACAATAAAATTGTTCCCCTTATAACTAATCAGAATATGGCTGACCAAAACATTATTGGTAACGATCTGAGGGAAATTATACGAATGAATTCAATATCAAAATATTACGAGAAATAATTGAAAGAGAATAAATGATTGAATTTTATTTCACAGAACTAATAGATAATTCAGAAAGATTGCTAGTATCAGATATTATTTTAGAAGTTTTTTACTTTGTGAAATATCATGATTAATATGCCAGTAAATGTAAATGAAAGAGAATAAATGATAAAAATCAGAAAGTAACATTTCACGTGTTTCATGTAAATCGATATATTTTCCAACTGAATAACAATTGCATAATGAAACCCAATTAAAACATTCCGACGTAATTTACCATGATACTCACAGCTGCATATACATAAAATATGTTCCAGATCAATATTTGTGACTAGAAAAATCATTCTACCATGTTCGAACACAAGCATCACAACTCTGAAGTTGAAAGTTATTGCTGAAAGACTAATATGAAGAAGACGATTTGTTGAGCATGTAAAGGTGATTAGTCATACCATGGTCAAGGCTTATTGATATGTAATGCAGTTAGTAATAAGAAGCCTAATATAGTGTTATGAACTGACATAACGTGACCGTGACACACATGTTTTATTCAATAGTTTTTACATGTTATTGAATGAGATCGATAATGTTACTTGTAGAGCCATTTTGATAACATAACCTTTCTGCTATTGAGGTTTCGACCTTTATGTTATTGATGTTATGTTAAAATTGAATAATGTTCTAGGTGCCCTGTTGAAGCATATTGGTGAATAATTAACATGGTATATGACAGAACCATCTGTTACACCATGTATACCTGTATATTATGATAATAATATTGTAGATCTATAATTAAATATATTGTTACACATTGTTCTGTTTGTCTGGTGTACTATTTTATTATATATCCATTATTAAAGTGACTAATATTTTATTTTCTTGAGTGCAAATTAACACTTAAAATCAAACAAATTACGGAGGAAAGTTGACAATTTGTTAACTTAGATATGATCACTTTACACCAGTGGTTCCCAACCTTTTTCAAGCTGTGGCCCAAATTCACGAAGCTCCCAGAGCCATGGCCCCCTGTTTTATTCCAAACTAGGGCAAAATATGGAATGTAGCGCAAGAGTTGTTGTCTTGTGCCTCCTCATCTTAAGGAGGTCAGATGCGTTTGACCACAAGAAACTACAGATCTTACACACCAAAATATAGTTCAATTAAAGTTGGGCTAGAGAAAAAATTATATACATCCTCATGCGTCATGGCCCCCTGACAAACACCCAAGGTTCCAGGTTGGGAACCACTGCTTTACACAATATAACACACTTATGTACCTACAAATCCATCATATTATAATTCATAAGGTATTGTTCAGTAATCCAGCATGATATGTAACCGCTGAACTCAAAGTTTTGCTAAAGGGATCTTGCTAATTTGTTTTCAGCATGGACTGGAGCAAACATGAGAACAGCCAGCGAGCCCTCAAGCTCCAAACATCAATCATTCGGGTTCAAGATCACTATGATGTTGAACAATATGATGTAAAACTCCATTTTGATTCATGCATAATGATAGAAAATGATCAATTAATTCCCAGACCTAAACGATCAGTTTATAGTACTGATATTAAACGACATATTCAGGTCCATAATAAGATCCAATTTCTAGGCTACTCAGGTAAAGTAAAACAGAGGTGGAAACTTTCCGTCTGTTTGTAACTTCATTCCCGGCGTCAGCGTACACAAAGTTTTATTTATGATCTTCGGCAACCTAAGTTGTGTCAATGTATGTTTCTATGTCTTTAAGTAATGTTCTGACAAAGTTTCAAGACTTTTGTAAATTGATTCAAAAGAAAAATTATTACCAGCTATTGATCTCAAGGCCGATATTTTAATATTGTGATCTATTCAATATGGAGTCAAAATGTTATTTGGCAAGATTTTGACAGCCCTTGAATTAAATTGAGATATGGTTCTAGATTGACAAGATAAGATGATTTGATTGGTTCAATTACCATATTATTGTTATAATGATAGCTGATTGGTCAGTTTAAATTTTTGAATATTGATGTACCAGATGACTTTGAGTTTGATTGACAAGTTAATAACCTACACTCATCATACATACTGATTGACAAATCTGATATCAAAATTATAATATTTCGTTTCCTGTTGATATTATTGGGTATTAATTTCAGTGTGGCCCACAGACATGAACATTAAAAAACATGCATAGCCTCGATCAATCGCTACATTTTCTGTCCTTATTATATTTTGAGATGCTTCTTTGCTGCCTAAGAAAAATGTCTCTCGATGATATTAGGAACAAAATCCATTCAGCAAACTTAAGGAAAATTTATCACTTGAGTCGAAGGGCTCAACTAATTTCTGGAAAACCTTGACTACACTAATAGGTAATTTGGAAGGTCAGATCGAGGCTATCTTTATAATGTTATTGATAAAATAGGCTGATATGGAATCATGGGAAGTTTTGATAGGAAAAATATGTAAAATATCGGCGTGGGAGTTTCCTTTCATGACGAGATTTGATAACCATACATTAAACTTATATTGATATTATGAAGGGAAGTGGGTTACTATCTTGATTTAGTTATCACTATAGCAAAATGGCGACAACTCAGAGTATACCTTCTATCCACTTTATTTAGCCTACCTTGGGTCTTTTCTGCTCAGAACTCTTGTTAAAATGTTTATACATATAATGCTAAATTATGATTTAATTAGGTCAAATACTTGCATATATTCGAAACTTTTGTTAAAATGATGCTCACAGTAGTATATCTGTAAAGTCACTTCTGTTTAATTCTTGGACGTCTGAAATTAACTATTTGGTGGTCTGCTCTTATGAACACATGGCGACATCTTATTATGGTTTTTATTATCATTAACATGAAATGAAATGAAATTTATGAATTATATTTTAACTGGAATGCATTTGTACTGAATTACCCACCGGGTATGATAACCTATCTTGACCTACAGATGCATCTGGAACAACGAAAATCCATTTAGATTGTATTTATCAAAAGATAAAAGTCAACTAAAAAGACGTCGGCAGTAACACACACCATATAATAATCATGATTATAAATGTAACATTTTCACCTTGACTTCTATTATTATCTGCATTGTTCTTCTATTACCACCACCCAATAGCCATAACTGACGTATATATTCTGGTACTTGTACGAAAAGATGTCCCATACTGGAGTGCCTCTTGTACTGTCATAATTGAAGTCACAAATTTCGATATTGCATATGAATATGAAAAGGATGATCTGCAGAACATGTCTGTATTGTTTTCTGCTTTGCCAAACTATATTTTTATAGCGTCAAAATAGATTACTAGCACCCTATAACCACAAGTTATAATATTGATAACCCAACACGACCCCAAGCTACATCTGGCAAGTTTTTACAACTTAAAAAATCTTAAAACTCGTTTATTACTCATGTTACTAAAGACAGTTTAAATATTTTTAGATGCAATTAACAGAATATTTCAACAGATGTCTTCACAAATTAATCATTCTGAAAATTCATGTTGAATTTTTTCATCTAAATTATGATATTTGGTCTCTTTTCATCTTCAAATTTAAGATATTTCACTGACAGAATTATCAGTTGAAATCTGCGTTATGTGACGTCACAGTTGTTGCTGTCTATCCCGAGCCTATAGATGTCATCACTGCAGTCGTTTTACATTCATAAAAACACAGTTTTCACTTAATAACTTTTAGATATATCTTGGTTTTCTGTTTACATTTTGAGTGATTTTTATCATTTCGTTTTATTTTATCTGAGCAGTTGAAGATTTATGGAGATTATGTGCAATATGGTGTAGTTATTCACAGGGCGGTTTATGACAACCGGAAGGCTGGACCATAGTTCAACTCTGCTTATTGCAATGTGATTCGTGTGGTCATACCGAACTTTATTGCTTCGATTTTGGTATTATATATCAGAAACAAATACAAATGTAATCCAAAATCTATGCCATTAAATAGACTACTATTACTTCGTTTGGCATCTACACAAAAGGTTCCTTCCGTCCTGAAACTAGAAAGTTATTTTGAAAATGAATTATACCAAAGATGTATATTTGTTGAAAGACATGGCAGTGAAAAGATTGAAGGAAAAGATAAGAAATCGTTAGTCCGAACTACACATGTCTTGATTTCAATTCTAATACTATGACTTAGTGTTTGAACGTTTTCAACATTTGTAGATGGAAATGGAAGAACACATTTAAATACATATCGGAGACTGGAAGTCAAATTCAGCAATGTAGATTTGAATATTCCATTTTAATATGTAAAAGGGGAATATGTAAATTGGCATGTTTGAGCTGCCATAAAGAAAGATCTTGTATTGAGAATATGTAATCATTCAATTTCTTTACAAGATATCTATTGTAAGTTTCAAGTAGATTTTTTTCTGTTTGTGAGAAATCTGTGACGTTTGAAACAGATGGGATGAAAAATAAATTAAAGATTTTTTTTATAAGTTGAAATGATTGGCATGAGAAACGGTAGATAATCAATTTCACTTTTTTTTTAATTTTTCACTATTTGTAGTTTTTAGCCATTCATTTTCTTTCACTGTATTTCAGTTTTGAGTGAAGTACAAGTTTCTCCGCTTTGGTAAAATACCACAAGGCAAATAGAATGTATTATGGCCGGGGTTCTCCATTGAGAATACATACAGAAACAGTTTGTCATACTATTATGTCAGAATATATTAAAAGCATGCGCACTGTTTTGAAAGCCGTTAAAAGGTCTTTACGGAACTCGGAATTTCGTTATACTTCTTTTGGCCAAGTCTTGGCTCATCTGAAATGAAATGAAATGAATGGAATTTTACGTCCTACTTTTCTGCACCTTATATGGGCTAATTGAGGACGGGCGAACGCCATGCAGTGTGCAATGAGGGAAATTTTGCCAGGACAGCGGCATTAGCCTGCTCTTATTTTCGATTTCCAACTGTCGAGGGATCTTTAACGTGCACAGCCAATAGCACACGGGGCCTCGGTTTATTGTCCCATCCGAACGACTAGACGCTTTTCCATGTCAGCCCCTCCGACCTGCATCACTGACAAGGGGAAACCGGGTTGAAAAATCCGAAGGTATCATCTCGACCCATGCCGGGATTGAACCCGGGACCTTCAGGTTAGCGAGCAAGCGTCTAACTCACTGAGCCACCGCGGCTCCCCTTGGCTCATCTGAACGTGTGTAGTTCTAGATCAGCACTAGATCAGGGTTTATCTCTCTAGTATTATCCAGAATACAGATCACATCAAACTGTACCTGTAAAAGTACCGATATATTGTGTTAAAAGTCCATATGAACTTTAATTTATGCTTAGACCTAACCTTAATAAAAACAATAAACATTCTGTTTAAAGTACAAGTGTCATTTCAGTCGAAGTTCGTGATTAAACCTTAAAATATGCTCTTTAATAAAGTAAAAAGATGTATTTTTAGACTTTTTGTTGCGTGTCAACCTTGAACCATCAATCACCAATTGACAGAACATCCACGTAAAATGCATAATATGATAAAAACAAGAGGCATTATCAAATTGTACATTAGAGTTGTAGATATTTCATTAACTCTATCCTCTTTTTACCTCCCCCGTAGTCAGTTTCCATATACATGGTTATTTTTTTTACCTTCAATCAAAGTAAATACCCTCATCTTACAAGATGTTTTTTTAAATGTTTGATTTTCTTCTACATGGGTATTTTAGTTTAAGTCAAGATCCTTAATTATTGTAGGCAAACATTGTGACAATGAAACCGAGGCGATGTAGTGATTTCGTACAATATTATTAATGTAAATAAACGAGAAACGAAAGATAAACGTGATGTTTAGTATATAGCTGGTATATTATAGTATATGTTTATTTAGAATAATCTGGCCACTATTTGCTGTTTAACAAATCCTGTTATTGACACGACCCCTTATAGACTGTTTAAATATTAGGGTCTTTCGTTATGACCCTTTATGGAAAACTCTGGCTTGACTCAATTTCATTTCATTTCATTTACATAAAATTAATTTGTTTAGAAAATGTTTAGAACTTCACTTCACTGCAGTTTTAAGGTAAAGCGGGAGAAGATCAATACTAGAAATGTCCCACTACTGTATGGAAGTTACGATATAGTAACTAGATCAATACCGGACCAAAGAAACACTGAGTGAATTTGTCTGAATACATCTCAATTTTCAAATATTATGCATTTGCGAAGTTGGTCTTAAAAATTGAACGTTTTAATTTAATTCATATTTTAGTCTTGGGACTTCTGTCCATTTAATCGGGTCGTGCTGGGTTTGTTTAAACTGAGATTAAAGGGATTAAGGGCTAATGTAAGGGTTTTGATTTCTAAGTCAACAGAATTATTGAAATTACTGAAGGAACAATTTGAAAGAGATGAAGGGTGGGGCGCATCTGTTCAGGACTACATTCTTCAATCTACTCGATAAAAGCATTTTAAAAATTCAGATATTTTCTGTGAAACTTGAGTTAATATGAAACTGATTTCCTTGACACAACGCACAAGTATTCAAAAAGAAAAATGTTGATTACTTTAGATTTCCCGACCAATAAAGAGACACTTCTTTAAAATCCTCAAAACAAAAACCCCGACTATACTAGCAACGAAGTTGTTCTAAATGAATTCATTACATGTTTAGTCAAAATAGTTTTAAAATGACATGTCAAAAGTCCCAAAATAGAGATCAGCCGATTCTAATCTGGTTGTAAGGACGGCAGACGTCACGTACAACGCGCTAGAAATGTCGTCTGGCCATCTGGGTACAGGCGGTGGGACAATGGCAGAGACTGGACAGGAGGCGGTAGAAACTTAAGACCATTTGACACGAATATGGGAAATCTTTTATGGGGTATTTAGTATGTCTGTGTGAAGATGACTTGGTCAATCTTTAATATATTAAAAAGATATTTTGACTAAAATTGACTTCAGATGAAATAAGTGTCACATTCTGGTTTGGACGCTTGACCTCTAGCATCACATGTTTGAACTTTGACGTCTTTCGTGTGGACAGTGGTATTATTATATACATATAGATAACTATACTGTTTTTATGTACTTAACGCCCCTGACCCAAAAAATAAGAAGGACCGGACATACTAATGCTAAATTTTCAATGCTAAAGTAGCTTTAATTGATAAGATTAGAGGTGAATACAGCACCAGCCGTCATACTTCAGGGAAGCCACTTTCTTTTTTATGATATTAAAAAATGCGACACCTATCGCGGATCGCATTAATTTGTACTCGCGTTTTAGTCTCTATTCCCCATGTCGCATTAATTTGTTGACGCATTAATTTCTAGCCTTACAGTATCATGAAGTGACTATCATTTTGATTTTGAGACATCTAAGATGATTTTAGCTTATTCATCAAGTCTAGCCTGATTCTCTCCCGTCCAAACGTCCAAACGTCCAGCCCTTATGAATGTCAATCTATTTCCATATCAGACTTGCTAATGAAGTAGATAAAAGTCCTTCTGTTCATTATGTGATTGACGTATGGTATAGGAATGGTAGTAGAGTAGGTAATTATTTAGCTCATCTGGAACACTTGAAATGACTCGATATCACAGCAATAAAAGCCATTCTGACCACAGAGTATCATCCTTGTGGCAAGCAATCGCAGCTAATTTTCACACGATGGTTTCTTAAGAGAAAAGATTGAAACCTCAAATTTATAAAATAATTCAGAAGACAGCTTTAATTGATTAATTCACATACATATATGTAGACGTGTCGTCATCTGATGAGTGTATTATTCCATAACATTTGTCTTGTGTTTGTGGTATGTACCCCTCGCTTCTATATGTCGGTTATATCTTATAATTCGGACGATGACTTCTTATAAGTTGTAAATTTAACTCTGTGCACTTCTGGATTTATATCCAGGCAATGATAATGAACATTTTGGCTGGAAGCTAATTTAGTCTCACGGTTGGCATCATTCAGATACTTAATACAGAAGGTCAGGCCAGGCGTTTTCAGTTCCTACTTAGGCTACATTATTAAGTTTACAATATAAGAAGGTGTAGGTGTAGGTGTAGGTATAGTTAGATCAGGAAACTGTTTGGTACCTAAGCCGTGGCATCACGAACATGTCAACTCTTGGTTCAATATTAAAATGACAGGTACATTTAATTAAGTATCAATGTATCTGTTGCTTTCATCAAAAGGGAAGTGCACGGTGGGATTGGTTATTACAGGGTAAATAAAAAAATAAAGTTGATATATGGGAAGATAAGAAATCATGTCTCGAGTTCGAATGCCTTACCACTCTATTGTTATACATGTACCAATATACCAATAAATTACAATAATCTTGGTCAGTGCTGTTAGTTTTGTACTTGTAATTGAATATAACTTCAATAACCCCTTGGTTCAGACGCTTCAGTCTCTTTAAGATACATGTATGCCTACGTTTAGATCATGCTTTGGTAACAAACAATTTTATGTCTGTTGTTGTGATTCATTTCCAATGAAAGACATTTCTTCCATGCTCATTTTTCATCTTAACAACGTTAAAATACGATAGTTTATTATCAGCCTCAATTGACATGGAAAATACCATTAAATATTGATAAAGGCTGTAAGCGATCTAACTAATTTAACCCTTAATGGACCAGCCTGTCAATCACATTCCCCAACTGTTTGACAGCCTATAATCCTACTCTATAACATCATTTCCGCCTAATTACACCCTACCAGTTTGTATGTCTACGCTACAACAATATAGAGCTATAAGTTAATGTCTCGGAATCCAACCAGACAATGGACTGGAATCAATTTTCAGGAAACGTAAATATATTTAGTTGATTTAAAGTGGAATGGGGTTAATTTTCCGTGATAATTTACAGGAATAATGTTTTAAAGACTCCGGTTCCTTTAGAAAAACAGATCGATTGGCGTCTAAACACTTTATGAATCGAGGAAACTCAGAAATGAAAACAGTAAAACGAATGAATTACGAAGGTTTTTTTTCAATTGATAGTGACTGCATTTATCCATCTTTTACATGCAACTTGTTAATCCATATTGTTGAGGAATAATTAAGAAAAATTAATAAAGAAAGAGAAAGATGAGAAGCTTACTGAGATGTTTGAACGTAATACACAATGTTTTACTTTGACAATATAATATGAAACGTTGTGTATTATTAGGTTTACTATTAAAAAATCTAATGAAGTCACCAGATTATCACCAGAATGATAACACGTGCTCCAAACTGGTGGAGGTTGACGCCTTCGCTGAACACATGAGTTTGAAACCGGAAGCTGTCTGCATGACATTTTTAAATTTGACTAAAATTACAGACTTCAGCTGAGCTTTTCTTTCAAAGAATTTGAGATTAATTAAAATTTTAGCAAACTTTATTAAGTTCGTGCAGTTTTCCTGCAGCTTTTGGTTTCAAGTTTCTCTCTTTTGTTTTTGCAGTCGTCTGCAGAAGTAATGTCAGTCGTTTCGTCAACGCCAAGGGCTTGATATTGACAGGCCAGTAATTTTCATGTTTAGTTTATTAAAAGTGTCATTTGAACTAATTGTATGTTGTTTAATCCACGATCGAACTATGGTTAACCTTAATTAGTGAACATGTTAGACATGGAGACTTCTGGGACGAGAATAATGTTCTAGTATTGGTCGATATGTAAACGAAATGGTTTAAGAGGTTGTTGATGTAATGACAGAAAAGTGGCATTTTACTCAAATAAAAACCACAGAACAAATTTGTAGAATAGAGATACTATGCACGTAGTATAATCCTTGATTTATTATATTCATGAACCATGGAAAAAAGGAAGGCAGTAACATACTGATCTACGGGAACCTGATGACAGCTAACGTTTGATGGTGTAAACCCCCTTTGACAATTCTGGGACTCCTCTTCTGCCCTTGTGATGCAGGTCGGAGGGGCTGACATGGAAAAGCGTCTAGTCGTTCGGATGGGACAATAAACCGAGGCCCCGTGTGCTATTGGCTGTGCACGTTAAAGATCCCTCGACAGTTGGAAATCGAAAATAAGAGCAGGCTAATGCCGCTGTCCTGGCAAAATTTCCTTCATTGCACACTGCATGGCGGTTGCCCGTCCTCAATTAGCCCATATAGGTGCAGAAAGTAGGACGTAAAACTTCATTCATTTCATTTCATTTCATTTCTTCTGCCCTTGTACCTAATCATTTCTAGAAACGCCACTGAAGTATCTACAGGTATGTCTTCACATGCATTATCATATTATTTTGATATATGATAAAAATAAAAATTCTATTCATTGTACGTTGGCATTCTTCCATTCCATGTTACAATATTTGTCATTATATAATGTCATTTGAAGTATTATAAACCATTGACAACCATTTCGAAATAGTCCAGTTCCCAAAAGGCACCTAACACTGACATGTTATTGTAGGTCTGGATCGTTTAGTCTATAGCTCCAGGTATTTCATTCAATATTCTTTTTATAGACCTAATAACGATTGTCGTAAAATGTCAACTGATGTCGTAACGTTGAAATCTGGTTAATCGAGAGGAAGCTAAAAACTCAATTTTACTATAAAACCATCAGTAAAGTTATTTAAGGAAAATGGCCTTGGGTGAAAAAGATTCATTTTTGATGTTATAGACGTGAAAGAGAATTTAAATTATAAAATTACGCCACCTGTACTATATTTTGACGAACGATTAGCCTATGATAGATTAAGAAGCCAAAGAAGTTCAATATTATTCAAGTTACAATGGCAAGTAACAATGTTCTTGTGTTTGGAACATTTCATGCAGTTGTGTAATTGCGTTATGTTTTCAATTCAACATAATTTGTTTTTGCCTAAGCATAACTTAATATTAGTTACTAACTTCCCGAATGTAATACATTTAAAGCTGTTTGCTAATCAACGATAGGGGACGATTCTCAGGATTTGAATTCGCAGAACATTTAATTTTTTGTAATCTTATCAATATTCAACAACAGGAAAAACTAACATAAAGGAAAAATCCACTCCTTTGTTCCTAATGAGGCTGAATCCTTTTCAGATTTGAACAATGATTGAAATTGCCCTCTGGGTATCTTCAGTCTTTAAAAAGAAAGAAATTTTAAAATAGATGTTTATCTTTTTATTCTGTGTATAGAAAGCGTTATAACATTTTATATGGACTAAAGTTAAAACATGTACTGTAAGCCTTCAGGTGATTCAAACCATCAACAGTTTAATAGTTTTTATTTCTTCGATAAGAGATTGTACACTTTTTTCTTCCATCTGCAAGATCCGAAGTTCTAATAGTAATTTCACATTAAGAGAGTTCACCCATTTAACACTAAATGGGTTTTTTTTTTTCATGTAGTCCAATGGTAAACTTGGTGAATTGTGGTTTTTTAATAACTTGCGTCTTGCAGTGCTGTTTCCAGTCATTAGATAATATTAGAAAACAAATTTGCTAATGCGACGAGTAGACTAAATTATAATGTTTAAAAACGTCTTTAACATATCGTTATATAGATTCTTTTATTCTTTGACCTAATCGGATTGGCATATTGCCTTTAACAAAACTGATTCTTGTGTCTTAAATTGTTTCGTTTTGTAGTTTTTAGTTCCAATAAATCAGACTGATACTAAAATAAGAACAAAAGACAAAGAAATAGATTGAGATTCTTTGAAACACCTGGTGTTGATTAAAATTCTTCACTTCTGCTAAAATCTTGACACAAAACGAAACAATCTTTTAAATTTATAACCTCGATTCTTATCTTCAGACCACAGTTGTTAATTTGTACGCATCCTTTTGTTTTCGTCAGATGTAATCTTTCGTGCGAATTAAATTAGCGTAAAGTCAAGTCCAAGTTTTAGATCTCACTAAACGATTAGATCGTCTAATAATAGGATTTGAACTTCTCTTTGACTCCATTTAATCTGGTCAGATGTTATCAGCGTTCAGAAAGAAAAAAATCAATTAGATTTTTAAATTGATGTATTTTATGCTACATCAAAGATCAACAGGACCTTGATAAGAACAAGTCGTATTTAAAGATCTTACAAACGGTATTAGTAAGAAAGTATAGGATAGGCTGAGATCATGAAAGCGTTTGGCAATGATTATTCATTTTAAATCTATTTCAAATAGATCCAAATCACTCAACTTTCTATCCTTATTAAACAATAACTAAGTTAACCCCACTCCTTCGGTGTGAAAGAAAGTGAAATCTTGTCTACAGAATCCATAAAGCCTTTTACTAAAAGTAGTATAAGCTTTATATACCTGCGAAATGGGAGTTCTTTGAAATATTGCACAGATCACAACACTGTTTGACTATTGATATACATGGAGTAGTATTTGACTTGTTGATTGTCCATCATGCACAATCACCGGAAGATCCTTATCATGATTAGATATGTTTGAAACAAATTGATAATTTATCACAAGGGTAAACTAAAGTATTTTGCTGATTATATTGAAGGTATTTGGAGATTTTCGAGATGTTTTAGTACCAATGTTCATGTTGTTTGACTGAAGCTTTGAAAAAATAATCATTAGCGGATTTTTAACTTTCTTTTCATTTATTTCATTTTTTTTTTCGTTTTAAAACATCTTTTTCTGACTTTCTACGATAATTATGGCTGGAGGGTAAACGGAAATCTGGCATTAGCACAGAGACCTCTACAGGGGGCAGGAAATATCTTCTGCAAGTCACGTGTGTTACCGCGGGATCCCGGATAAAACTGAAGCCCTATTTTAACTACTTTAATTACGGACTAAAAGTCTTGACCCAGTTTGTTCAAACAAAGAAATTGGGTTCGGTGGATGTCTTGGAGGGAAAGTTTGAAAAACAAAAACAGGGATTGACCTTCTCACGGAGGTTGCTAAGCAAACTCATAGTATACCTTCCGAACAAATTTTTTACCCTCATAATGTGGTTTAAAAAGGAAAGATCTACATAAAAAAATTCCCATAGAAGGTTTTATATCTTATTCTGTAAACGGGGTTTCCTGGCTCTCATTAAGTGTTTCAATGTGATACAACATTTGATTGCAAAAGATAAGACCGGAAGTTACGTCTATGTAATTTTCCCCACCAAATTGACAATAAATTCATTCATAACCTATTCGCAAACTCAAACTTAACTCAAATTGAAAGACCTCACATAATACTCTATACAGTAAGTCAATTAACTTGAGTTTCTATTCAATTTCAAGCGGAATACAAACATGTCAAAATTTGTATTATTTAATTTTATCAAAAATGTATTCGTTTCATAAAAGACCACAGTCACAATGTTTAGTTAATCCATGTGTATTCAAATCTGACATCTATATAAATGTTTCGTTTTTGTGTTTAAATTGAAGTGTAAATTTGAACGATATTTAAGCACATGTTAAAGTGTGAGATAAAAATATTATAAAGATTTGGCATGTTTTTAAAAAAAATAACTACATGGAAGTACATCATGTCATCTCAGTTAAAAAATTGGTGATTTATTTAAAGTATATCTACTTATTGAATTGTAGGCGAGCCCCATGCTTAATACAATTAGCTGATATTGAGCCTGTAGATTTAATGTTTGGATGATTTTGTTTGTTACAGGGTGATATCCTCATAATACTTGTAAATCAGATAAGTTGTAATTATAAATATGTCGATCTACAACGCCTTATAGCTGTATTTTAAGTTGCTAAATTGATTTCTTTCGGCTCTTTTAAGACATATTCAAAGATTATAAACTTAGGAGCTTTTCCTAATGGACATTTCTTTTTCAGAATGCACGTTTTCCTTAATCCTAGAGCTCTAGTTACTAAGTTTAAAGAGCTTCCAGTTGTAGGAATTATTTAAAAAAAAAAATCATCAAAACCAGGCTAGATGATTAATTACCGTTTCTACAGTAAGACGTGAGAAATATATTCTCAATGTCCTTGACATTACATCTTGACCTTATTTCAAAACAACATGTCACAGCTCTATCCTCCATACCAAATAACTCAAAACATGACGAACAAATTAATTTCAAGTTAAATTGAAGTTGTAAAGTTTCAAAATTGAGGCAATTAATTTTTCATTCCACTTCATAAAAACATGCAGCTCGGGTTACCTGCCTTGACAAGTTTGTTCTCGGTTAATCAGACCCGTCTGTGTGAAAAGCGTTCCCATTGCGACTGGTTGACCGAAACATTGAAATATAAATTGGATATTTTGAAAAAGCTGTGAATAGCGAGGCAATAATTTGAGTTGAATTGTTGTAAAATTACCCAATTTCCCTGCCCGAATGGCGTGAAAAATTGCACACACGTGTATAGAGTATCATTTCAATTTAAAACTCATCGCTATTTTCGTTTTTTTGGTTGCGAAATAATTTTAACCTCTTTTAAAATATTTGGTAACAACTTTAATTGGCTGACTTTAAACTCGCAATCGAAAGTAATATTATTACAAAATGGTGTGCTGTTTAGTTAACTAAATAAAAATATAAAGTGGCATTTGTCGTTAAATTGCCAGTTTATCGACACAACACACGATTAAAAGCCTGTGCTATCACTTTAAATAATATTGTTTTGTATATTAAGTTAATGAATCAAGAAAGAAAAGTAATGAAGTCTGATGACTTAAGATAGGAAGACAGTATTATTAGATGATAATATCATATTATGTGCAGTACATACACTAATTTCTTACTTCACTAACATCGTGAAATGTACGTGCATTCCTGATTCTGTGAGATTCGGAAGATAAACTGAGCAAATAGCCCTGATAAATAATTGCCCTCAACTAATAATAATTGAGTATATCTGACTAGTATGTGTTATGGAATTAAGCAAAGAGTAAAAATGAAGATGAATTTGCCAAATAAAAGATAGAGAAATGTATACCTAATGGTGATGGTGTGAATTATGGAATGTCCATAAGAACAAAAAACGAGGTTTATAGGAGGAACATTTTTCATGACGAATCATCAGATGCGAGTTCAATTTAGATCCGATCAAGTGTTCTAGTGATATCAAACTTGGACAGTGTATGTTGGTAAAACAACGACGTCCCTTTAAGTTTAGGTTCAGCATTTTAAAGATGTTTATTGCATATATATTATATATATATATATCACATTACGTTAGGTTATTTGTTTTTGTGCTAATCTAAACGATTTAACCCCAGTACGAGATGCTATCAGACACAACTGACGTCTGTACAACACAGAATTATTAAGATTAATTGTTTTCTTTATAAATTTTAACTGAATCTAAAATGAGAAATATATAGACAGACTTGTCTGACATATCCTCACAAATATCTTATGGTTTTCAGACTATAATGATATCATTGCTTATGACTAATACTCACTTTTCCGAAACACCCGATATCACTGACTATCTCAATCGTCAAATTAGGGGGAGTGAGAAGTGGAGGGGGAGGGAGAATTGGAAGGGGAGGGAAGGGGAGGTGTATTTATTACAAGCCATCAACAAAAAGGTCAAGCTGTCTTGACAGTGTTGGCTATAAGATGGCAGTATGATCTGAAATACGTTTTAAAAGTTGCCAAAATTCCTGAGTACATCTAGAAAGCTTATCTGGCTCCAAAAATATACTTAAGATTTATTCCAAACAAAATTTCTTTAATTCACATCATTGATAGACACATCTCGTTAATTTTCAGTTTATCTCGTTTCATGTGGGACATAAATGCGCCGTGTCGATTGAAATCACGTGACTTGAAGAATAATATCACGTATTAAAAACAAATTATGAGATTATTTATCTTTAAATGTTTATTTTTGGATGAAGGGATATTTTTGTAAAAAGATTTAAAGATTTCCGCCCATATTTCTAATAAATTATAGCAGACGAACATCCTAATTAGTTTAGCCATAATAAATTATTTAATTGCCAAGAACGATAACCCTGATATGGTTCTGATTACATCTGTTCACCTCCATTATGGATTTCATCTTAATTACTGATGTACTTGATTACTTACGTATTTGTAGTTTTGGCATAATCGTTTAGTCAAAGGCATATCTTTGGTATGAATGTTAATAAAGATTTGATATCCAACTGTTTCTTGATGAAAGAACATAACTGTTACTTCAGTCTTCATTACTGATTTAAAAGCACAATCAGTCTATACACAACCATAAAGGCAAATATAAGATACACTTGATACAATGAGTTGTTATGTTTATGGTAAAGGGAAAATAACCAGGAAACGTTTTGCTACAGGATTGAACTCATATCTACTTACAGATCTATCATATATCTTCTATAACTGCGTTTCCACAGTTTACTAGGAATAAGGAATAACGGGATATTTTGGTGTACATTAGAAAGAGTTTTCTACCTCAGTTTTCTAATCATTCTCAAAACGCATGCCAGCTTTCAATTTAAGATATACAATCCAAGCTGTATATTATGATAATGGTATATGAATAAAGGAACCACTGTTATGATGTACAGTATTGTAATGTTATTGTTCGTGGTTTATTTATATAGAAATATACACTCTAATAGAAATTGTTCTCTTACATTACTTACATCTGTTTCATTTCATTTCATTCGTGGTCTGGAAAACCAGATAAAATTCATATAGCATTACTTCAATGGGTTATATAAATTCTTCTTCTGCTTCTAGATCTATCCGACAACGGATTTGTTAGGTCAGTCTTGATGATCGAATATGGACTGTAAACATATATTGTGCCTTTTTCATCACGAAGAAGCAATGTAAGCTGACATGATGTTCGATATTGTTTAAACTTTTATGACAATCTTTCTTGTAATACCGTAATGCATGAATTGTTCTATGACATACACATATTTTTACTCTTCGACCAAGTGAGCTCAGAGTTTCTCTCATTTCACAAATATTCATCCCATTTTGAAGAATCCCGGTAGTATTTTAAATCTGGAAGCTTGTGCTTAAACACATCGTGTTTGTGAAAATCTGTTTCTGAAGCACGAAATCGGTGCTTATATTTAAATGGTTTGGCCTTGACTGATTGGGCCATTGCATCTTATTTACCAACAAAGTCCTTTCAAATCCCAAAACCGATTGATTCGAAAAGGGATCCAGTGTCAAAAGAACATCATACATATAGACTAATAGTTTAACAATCTACCACACCTGAAAACTGTTTTAATATGAACCCTTCCAATCGTAAGTCACGCACCAAACGACGTTTTCCCTTCTTTTTTAATTCGTCTTTTAGGCGTTGAAAATTTCTTAATGAAATCTGACAGCCTTTATATAAGAACCTTTCTATAATATGAGGTCTTCAAGGGGCTGGAGGTCAAATAGGTTTAGGTTTGTTGTCTTTGAAACCTATTTCGAGCTTTTATACTCCATTGCAAAATCCAAATTAATGCAAATTTATGTTTAATAATTTTTCTGGGTTTTTTTTTTCTATCCAGAGGAAGCTTTCTTAAAGTCAATTTAGTAGTTTTTACCCATTTCTACCGTCGGTAGACGTGTTAAATCATCGAAACTTCAAGTTTTTTTTTCTTCAGCGGAACGACTTGAATCTAATTACAATGAAGTTATTCAAAATCTGATATTCTTTAGTTCCGATAGATTTGCTCGTGGACGTTTGTTACAAGAAGCAAAAAACTCACACAGACCTGAATTTATTAACACCTGTCTCTAACTATTACCCTTTATAAAATAAGCCCTTTCTTATGAAATAGATTGGCTTTTAATTTTTCCAATTTGTTCATTTCAAAAGTCAGTCGGGTAGAAAAGATCAGGTACATATCACTTCAAAGTAATCTTTTGTCGGTATTCAACCAAGTCTGTTGGTAAAAAATTGATAAACTGGGGCGTACTAGCAAAAGAAAAAGAAAAGGTGTTCTTTGTATTGAAGAAAAGTATTTTGTGTGAAAATATAAAATGAAAACGTTACTTTAATGTCTGAAATGTGAAATGAAATGAAAAAGATTATTACGCCCTACTACATGAGCTTATGAGGACGGGTAATGGCCATGCAGTGTGCAATGATTGAAACAGGACAGACTTCTCTTACTTTGGATTTCCATATTAGCCCCTCCAACCTGCAGGGGTTTAATTTCGACCCATGCCAGCAAGCGGCTGTAATCTGTAATCTGAGTGCCGGGGAAGTTTAGTGGAGAAAGAACGAGGGATCATTTTTACTTAAGGGCGAAATTTCAATGAAAGTGACCTGTGCCATGTCAACACGGAAAATAATTAAACATGGTATAAGCAATACCATACGTTGAATTAAATTACAATTCTTTCCAGTGACACCTTTGCACTCAGATTTTGTAAAATTCAAAATGTACTGTTTTCGCTGATACAAACGAAACTGTATGAATAGTAGAAACAGATCAAAGTTAATACAGCGTAAAACACCTGGTCTGATTTATTGAGAAATATAGGTGACTTTTTAAAAAAAAAAATGAATTGTCGAAGTTCAAACACCGTTGATACAAAATGAATACTTTTCATATGGGATTAGCCTAGTTTAAAACGTGAAACATCAGCACAAATAATTATTTATGACAGGAAAACCTGAATCTTTTACTCTTTCTTTTTTTTCTGTACAGGGATATTGACAATATAGTTGGATATAATCGACAAAGATCTATAATTATGATTTTAAAAGAATCATCCGGATCTGAACATATTTATAAGATATTAAAATGTCTGTCCAATGAAAGAGGTCATGCTTATCATTCCAGATCACCAGCTATTACTATTTCATTAACTTGTCAACAATTTGACTTTATAGTCCCCAACAATGTCCCTTTTATCTCTCAATAAAGTTGTTTTTTCATTTGATTGAACGTTAAACGCCCATTTAATATGTCGATGGTACATTATCAGCGGTTATTCTTTTATTAAAATGACCTCGTGGATCATTCAGCCAAATTATCAAGCGAATTAATTATGCTCGGAGTAATTTTCACAATAAAATTCAATAAAGAAATCGACATTAATGTTCGTACATTACACGTCCACTTTGTTGTCGCCATATTTTATTGACCCATAATGCTTCATTAGTATTTATTGCAAAATCAAGCAGACGTAAAGAGCCGCCATTTTTATGATGACGTTTTATGATACTTTAGCAGAAGTGATGGTCAGATATATTGAATGTTTATGGAAATGAGGATGAAAATTCAATTTCAGTAAATTTCAGATATTAAGGTCACATTGTTTTCATGTTAATAATATGTTATTACCAACATTAATAACTATAAAGTTTCGACTAATTATAGTACACATTAGTAGCTTTGATTACGAATTTTGCAATTCATCAAAATGAAACAACCCGTTTACATGTTTCAACGCAATATTTGAACACTTCTCTATCCTCTATCTGCTGGTAGCAGACCACCTTTTACTTATCTGTAAATCTTTGGTCATAAGCTGGAATACACAAGACGTTATTGGACGAGGTTGAGAAATCTAAGATCAGGAGATTGTATTCTTTGGTCAATTGTGGCCGATGTGATTTTCAGGTTGAGTTGTTTTTAGAGATGTTTGGTGGTATATTGACCGTTACATGGTTCAGTTAATGTAGATGTAGCTATAAAATATATACAGAGGTTAAATATCAGTTTATTGTTCCTCTGAACTTCTTAAATTGCTAGAAGTGGACACTTCATCGGACCCATCGCAGTCGATACTTTGACCGACCACCAGTGAGCAATTTGATCCCAACAGCTCATATCGCGAATCAAATTCAATTTAGGAACAGCAGCTAGATTGCATTCAGTTTCTACAAGATTGAGAAAAGCAAAATATAGGGAAAATTAATGATACTTGCCTTCCTTGATTCGGGAATCTAAGGAATCAGAATATCTTAATGTGGAATTTAAAGGACTTCGGAACGAGATATTGTTAATTCTATCATCTCGAACCTGTCTGTAGTTATTCCTAATTGGAGCGTATTATTATGCCCAGAATGTCTTAAGCCTATTGTTATATTTTTTCCTAGTAAATGTTGGGTTTGTACTAATAGAGTATGCACATAAACTTGAAGTTAAACAGTTGAACAAGGTGTTGAAACGTTTCAGTTTACAAGAAATTTGCACTCCGGGGGTTAGTAAAAAGACATTTAAACCGTGATATATAGACATTAAAATATCATCCAGGTACTTAATATGCATATCAACGAGGCTCCCCATAGCTCTATTATTCTGCTATATACTTTAACTTCTTGACCTCCACTACTGTTTTGTAAATTTGAAATTTTGTAAATGATTAATACGTTAGTTTGGTATTTTCGTCAAGACGGTACAGGTATTTTCTCCTGTGAATATTAAAGTGACAGAAGCGTTTTCGTTTTTGCTTTATCATAGCTGTAAGTCATTATGCTAGGAACAAAATGGTAATATGAGTTAATTCTTATGCAAAATTGGCATTTTTCATGTACAAATTTTTTCAGGACATTAGGAAGTAATACTCCAGAAAAATCCCAACAAATCCCTTTAAAATGTTGATTATGAAACAAAAAAAACCGTGGTGTGTTACAAAGACACAATGGTCCAGTGTAAATTCATGAGATAGATTTGTTCTGAAGAGTTAATGCGTGCTGTATTTACAACTATTGACTTGATGTGTTTCTGATCACCCTGAATGTATTTCTGAACCAAATTCCTATTCAACATGCAGATAGAATGCATCTGGCAAACATCAAAGTATTTGCATAGTGCATACTGTTTAATTGTTAATTCGATTAGCATGCATGCATTTTTAAAACGGAACTGAATGTACTTGCAGACTTGTATCGTGTTCAACCTTGCCACCTTTCTGGAGGAAATTAACCGTAGTAAGTGAACATGGAGTCGTTATTGCCATTCAAATTAGAGATATATAGAAGTACATTGTTGTTTTATAATTGGGCCAGGTACAATGATCATGATATTGTCCCTTTCAGAATTTGTCTCTTTTTCATTTGGTCCGAACTGGAAAGCGTTGGAAAGTTTTAACACATTTATCATCTAAGTATAGATAGATTCTTTTCGAGCTTCGTTTCAGTTAGGTTTATCATAGGGCCTTAACCCATTCAGATTTATTCAAATTATATTTTCTTATCGTGTCATAATAAATTACATGTTTAAAAACAAGATTGTCTTGTGATTATCAAACAAGAATTTGTTATGAATTAATTAAAACCCATTCATAATGAGACAAATATAGATTAGTTGTGGAGTAGTTCAGGGTGGCCACTAATAACATCTTCGTAGGCCTATAGCTCTCTACAATCCACCGTCTTTCCAGTATGTCCATTTAATAGAGAAGAAGGTAACCTTTATCTTGGAGGATTTCAAAGCCTATCAAGAGGATGATTTTCCATGTTCTTAAACTGTAAAGGGAACATGGCTGTATCGTATGGTTTTTAGTTGCCTACCCCCACCTCGTCTATACAAATAATACAGTTAACTAGCCACTGTTTTTCAGCTAACCGTACCTGATTCCACTGTACTTGAAGTTCGTCACACCAGTACGGCTTTTTTGATGATTTAGATTTGAAGTTATTCTGACCTTTTAAGGGGCTTTGTTTTGCTATAATATCCAGTTCGTGGTGTAAGCATGTCACAAATTCCGTATAAGCATTGTTAACATCGTGTTGTATTGACAATTCGTGTTCGATTCTAATTATAGCATCATTAATGTTCCTTAATGCTGTTCGGCTACATAAGTAATCACTGTGAATATTATTTCTATTAAAGCGCTTTATCCCAGTGTTTTCTAAAGTAACATCCGGGGTATTGGCGCTTTTGGGTTTATTAGCCGGTGCTGAAAATTCCCAAGTCAATATTGAATGGTCGGGAATGACATCAGGTATATTATGACCATTTATTACATCAGATATCTTAGTTACATGAAAGTTAGTAAAGGTTGATAGATTCTCATGATTTGTGATGACATAGTCCACGACGGAGCAGCCATTCTTTATGTAGGTGTAGTCCTGATCACCAATACGACCGTTCAACATGCACAAATTACAGTTAACTAAAAAATTTATAAGCAAGGGACCATATGAGTTCTCGGTGGTATCAATTACCTCCCTTTCAATTATTTGGTCAACACCCTGTATATAGTCAATTTCCTCACCGACACGTGAATTGAAATCCCCGCAGAAACAAACTACACCTTCATTTTGATAACAGTAAAATTTTTCGAGTAAGTTGTCGTAAAATTTCTCACCATCGTTTACACGACTGGAACTAGCAGGGGGTAAATAACATACACATAAAATAAACTTAAAATCACAATCACTTTTAGAAACCAGTTTAAACCATATAATATCGTCTGTTTCATCATCTAAAACTTCAACATTAAAACAACTAATAAGCGAATTTTTAAAAAAGGCACCTACACCACCAGAACCGCGTTTGGCTTTTTTATTAATATGACTACGATTTTTTCCGTACCATTTATAGCCCTCTACTGTTAGCTTTTCACCAGGTTTTAAAAACGTTTCGCACACACCAAACACATCACAGTTAAGATATTTCAACACATGATCCCTAAAGCTTTTATTATTGGACTCTCGCAAAGACCAGCCACATGCGTTCCAGAAACCTAGCCGCAAACACCCCTATTCTTTACCAACAACTAATCGCTTACCATGGAAACGGAGCTTTTTGTCTTTACCCATTTCATGCAGAAGAGTTTGCATATTAGACCGATGAATGAGCTGTTAACTTGAAAGTGCATTGTTGAAAAACACATCATTATAATGTTCACTCTTCAAGAGGTCTTTTTTGGCAGCCATTAATTTAGATCTCTGGATTCGGTTTTCGAGTGTGGCTATGACAAGACCCGGGTTACCGTTACGAAGCTTTTTCCTAACCGCTTTCGTCACTTTCACATCTGTTAGTTTTAACCCATCCCTTATGACTATATTCACCAAATCACATGTTATCGAGGGATCGTCATACTCATGGGGGTCAGCTTTAAGGTTTTTAACAACAACTGAGCATTCTAAGTCACTATCTGCCACGCTAGTTTGTTCCAAATTGGCCATTTTTGTCTCTAAATGTTGCAAATTATTGGCGACCGAATTGGATTTACTTTACCAAGTCGTCATTAGATACTCTCTGAACAGTTTCCATTTTCTTGATTTTCGTCGTAAGATTTTCAATCTGTGAGTTGAAATCCTTCCGTATACTATCAGTTTCGGTTTTCAGAATTGAAGTCAGGCTGTTGGTGACACGGGTTTCGACATCACGGAGTTGATCACCAAAAGATTCTCGGAGACTAAAAATAGCTTTCAAAATTACAGAGTTAGTTACATCGCCAGCACACGTTAAGCTTTGATCAAAATTATAGTCAATATTTTCATCAGAAACACTCATTCTAGACTTTTTTGATGCCGGAGCTTTACAAGAGTCGTCTCCTACAATGGGGTTTGGGTGGTTCTGTGACAAAACTTCGTCCACGTACATGTCATCTGTTGACATTTTTCTGAGTCTATTTATGGGCAGTGAATTTTATAGTTTTCTAGCCAACGGTTTGCGTTTATTAACAAATATCATCGGATATATATACAGTTACTCACTAGAATTCAGAATTATTGTAACATGGAGTCGTTATTGCCATTCAAATTAGAGATATATAGAAGTACATTGTTGTTTTATAATTGGGCCAGGTACAATGATCATGATATTGTCCCTTTCAGAATTTGTCTCTTTTTCATTTGGTCCGAACTGGAAAGCGTTGGAAAGTTTTAACACATTTATCATCTAAGTATAGATAGATTCTTTTCGAGCTTCGTTTCAGTTAGGTTTATCATAGGGCCTTAACCCATTCAGATTTATTCAAATTATATTTTCTTATCGTGTCATAATAAATTACATGTTTTAAAACAAGATTGTCTTGTGATTATCAAACAAGAATTTGTTATGAATTAATTAAAACCCATTCATAATGAGACAAATATAGATTAGTTGTGGAGTAGTTCAGGGTGGCCACTAATAACATCTTCGTAGGCCTATAGCTCTCTACAATCCACCGTCTTTCCAGTATGTCCATTTAATAGAGAAGAAGGTAACCTTTATCTTGGAGGATTTCAAAGCCTATCAAGAGGATGATTTTCCATGTTCTTAAACTGTAAAGGGAACATGGCTGTATCGTATGGTTTTTAGTTGCCTACCCCCACCTCGTCTATACAAATAATACAGTTAACTGAGGTTGGTATTCAGATCAAACATTTTTAGTTATTAAATATAACAGAATGTCCATTTATCTCTTAATTACAATCAGCATGAAACTTTTTTCAAAAATATAAAATTTCAGTAGATGAATAAAATACACATTAAGAGCAAGCGACGGTGATATCTATAGTCTATTCATATTCCCACGGTTAACATTTATCATTAACTATACATGTATATGTATATATAAACATATAAGAAAATTGCCCAGTTATTAATTCTTGACAGAATTGTAATAATTTTTTGAAATTTGACAGAAAAACAGTATAACAATAGTACTTAACTATGAAAGTGTCTTTGTTTCGGCGGCAGACAATGATACGCCTCCATAAAAACGCATGAAAAATAATAACCAAGTCAAAGGGCGTTATTTATTAAAATAAGGGGTTTTGGAACCCTGGGGTTTTCTTCCATTCATACCCTCCACATAATAATATTAATATAAGATATTTGAGACATGTTAAAAATCTGCTGTGCTAAGTAGGTTGTACTTCGTCGATTATAGGTAGCCATTTATTTCATGTCCATGTACGTTTAATGCAGTTGACAAAATTCAGTTCAGTTATAGCTATCTAGATTTCAACGCCTTTTATTCTGGCACTATCGGAGTAACGCAACTGCAAGGTCATGTTTTTTCGCCAATTTTTGGGTAACATAGCAACATTTGATAGTATTATCTATGGGTTAATTTAGCGGAAATTTTCGTTCAGTTCTGATTGTCAAGTGAACTAATGTATATGTTGATGTCAGTTTGGTGTCGTTCACCAGGTGTGCTAGTTGTTCGCGGGTAATTTTACCTTCAAAATACACCTTTATTATTCTAGACAGGTGAAGAAAGAGCCTCTGTTTTCCAGTTCTTAAACTCCTGCTGTGTTTTTATCATCGTAGACAATGTCATAGACTCGATTATACAGTATATTATTGGATTTTTCTACAAGCAAGATACTTTTGCTTCAAAATCAAAAGAGGCGCAGTATGAAATTTCCGATATCATTTTTAGACTACCTTTTAAAACTGAAAAGTATTTGTTTTGATCCAGTATTAAATACCTGCATTGCTATGGGTTTATTTTTAAATAAGGATTTATTTTTTTTTAATGTCAATGCATCTATAACAACTTTGCGTTAGGTACTTAAACTGAAATTTATTCTCTAGTTATTCGAGACTATTTACCGTTCTGGTAGGTAACCGTCAAGTCGTTTCTCTGTAGGATCTCGTTCTGGTTGGTTTCCCTTCTTTAAGTCAAACGTCAAGCACCAAGCAGTTTAAAGAGCTATTGAGGAGAACCCCAGGGGCACGGTAGGGGATATTTTATATGGTTCTGGTTGAGGTAGATTGAAGTGGTTAACATAATCACCTTGGTCAATTTCTATATTCATCATACAAATAATAATATATTATTAAATTATAGAGAAATATTGGTAGTAATAGACTATTTCTATTCATGATGGCCCGTAGTTCACTAAAATATTGTTAAAGTGTTTGTCTGAACCTTTGCTAAAGTTCTTTTCAGTAGTTTGTGGCGCAAGTGCTTTTTTAAAAACAAAATTGATTGTCATTTTCAAACAAAGGTTGCAAATTGTTTCATCTTCTAGATAGGTTAACAAATGTTACATTCCGAATTCGACATACGTTTAGTTATTCAATTACCACTTCTTTCTAGATCAGAGTTCATATTTCGATTTCAACCCTCAATAAACAGCATCTGTACCTATTCTCTTTATGAGAGTTATATTTCACAAACGTCAGCAACTCCGTGTCGAATTTCAGAAGAAACAGAAGTTTGTCTAGTCTGATAATTAGGTGCCATTTTTAGAAATAAATCCATTTTTTAAAAGTAGAAAGTTCAATTTGTTTGTTTGACAAGTCGTTTAAAGAAATTGTAAAATTGAACCTATCATTTGTCTGATTGCAATGGTAGATATAATATGAAGAAAACTCGAGAGACAGAAACGAGCTTTAAGAAATAAGAATTGATTTGAAAAGGTCGTCGTACATCTGACACTTGTGTTACTTTTATTTAAAGTGTTCATGTGTTGGAGAAAGTGATTCTTTTTGCTGAATGATTAAACCAAGCCTCAAATATATTAACCATCAACTATTATTGTACAGTCCTGACAAATTTGAAAACAAATGAACCTAATGAACACAATGTATTTCTTCAGAAAATATATTATCTATATTCGTAAACAGCGTAAAAAACAGGACAACTAAAGACAAACAAATTAATTTCAAAACAGAACAGTGATAACTTAAGGTATAAGAGGAAGATGGTGGGTCAGAACAGATTGGACTAGGCTTGGAGTCAAGAAAGAAGAAAGCCAAAGCGTCGATTTATGATAAGCTAACATGCAAGGCATCAAAAGTGACTTTGTGTTTCATAACTAAAAGATATTGATACTGATGAAATGATTTCGTTGATAAAGATGAAACACACTGAAGTCCGAAGCGTGTATTTTTCTGCAGTACAATAATTGACGGTATAGATTTCAGAATAACACTGATAAATAACTATGTCTAGGTGAGGAAGAATATGTTTCAATAATGAGTTTATTATAATAAATGACAGTATTGGTTACTTGTGATTTATTATATGTCATCTGACCAACACATGATATCTTTGATGGCGAATATGAGAAGATGCATTATATTTTTTGGAAAATGACTTCTGCGTGTTCATGAAACCATGGTCAGTGTGAACCTAAAGCACCGAAAGCAGTTACTAAACTCACATAAATGGTTTGCAACTATTTATTAGGCATATTATGTGATAGAGTTATTCATTAATTGTTAGATGGATATTGTTCTCTCCAGAGACATTGCGACTATTTTGAATTGCTATGAATTACTAGTATGGCCATACCTTTATGACCTTTACCTTCTGATTGTTGATATTGTAAGAAAGTATCATCGTGTTATAACCTGGGGCAACCTGGAAGAAATTTGACCACAATCATAATACAAAACAACTCTTCATCAATACAATTAGCCTCAAATTACTTTCTGACCACCAAAACAACAATTTGAATACCTAGTGTTAACATAAAACTGACCACCAAAACACCTGCCCTGGTCTGTCAGTCTTGATTACTATCGAGTTGACCACTGTACGTCGTGTACTTGAAGCATTGACTAGTCTGGAGATTTTATCACCAACTTCCATCTCTGATAGTTAGATCTCATTTTCCTAAGGATATTGACACTATACTGAAATTCTTCGAAATGGTACAAAGTACGATATCACCAGATTTTATTGGTCATAACTTACATATTTATTTACATTCGTGTGGGTGTAAAATTTTGCCATTTTGTATCTTGCATTGGTGTCAAATGCAATAAATACTTTTGGTCCTCAACCGAAGAGCTAAGAACCGCTGTACACTTGTACAGTTCTATATTCACCTATCTTAGCTCTGTGTCCCTATAGTATCATTATAACAGTGTTAAAACATGGTGGCTATAATTAACCTTTACTATGTCCATTGTAATTAACCCTCTCTCAGTCCATCTGGTCACCCAACAGGGGAATTTTATTTGGTCATTAGTAAAGTGATAATGGACCACCAGGTGGCTTTGTGATGTCCTTAAATGACCCTAACAAGTGACCAGACTTGGCATGGCTTTGATTACTGACCATTACACTGGTGTGAAATGTACACCACATCAATTGAAGGGTAATTTAAAATAACAACATGGTTTGGTCTGGTGGCCCACCATAGTTGACGACAATCATCCTAACTGTACCAAGAAACATATCAATTATATTGTGTTCCTGTTTCTTTGAGGACATCTGCACTCCATATTCAAACGCTTGCCTTGTTACATATACTTGATTTATTCTCTCTTTCGGTTACCATTCCTATTAGTATTATTTGAAACGAGTTTCCGTTGACAATATATATTAATCTGCAATTACAAAGGTCATATGGTGGAAGCAAACATGCCGATACATTTAGACATCATGCATCTTAGAAATGGTCTCTTTTGCAATACCAATTTTGTTAATTTAACCGTTGAAATTATTACTGATACAAAGATCGATGTATAAGCACAATATCACACTTAAACTATGGATAAATTGATGTTCGTTTTATAGAATCAGCCAGCACCATACATTCTGAATCTCGATTGTATATTAGCGTGTAAATTTTCTATCAAAATATATACATACATACCGTACTGTTTATATTACAACTTATATTGTTGCTCTTACTAATTATATACAACGTGTTCGTCTTGTCGAGAGGTAGGGGAGATAGATAATAGTCGGTGGAGGTTAGAGAATATCAGGAACTCTTTCTGGCACGATTCCACTGTTTTTACGTTTTGATCTGTTTGTAATGAAGTCAGTGTTCGGTGATTTACTCGAGGGTGAAATATCAGTTTTCTTTGTAGATTTTTGATGAACTGGGGAATGTAACTCTTTCTTTTCTTAAAAAAATAAAGGTGTATGAACCATAGGGCGTAAAACTTGATTTTTCTCTCACTTATTCCTTCCATGATGATAACATAAGTGTCTATAAATGTCTTTTATCGTATTCCTGCATTCAAGGCATGCGAAAATAGCATTTTGGAGAAAAATCCTAAATGGAAGGAATTGACCTACGACATGAAACATATGTAATAAATGTGCATGATACCAAATTATAGATGGATTATGCAATGGATTATTCAATGTTTGTTAAGTCCTGTATGTCACTTTTACAAAATACATAAAAAAAACAGTTTATTTAAAAGCTTTATAATGAGTCCCTCTCCTCCCAGTACTAATAATTAAACTACAAACCTATTAGTACCAATAAAACTTGGTAATTTTTATTTACGATTCACTGAATGTCTCGTCAGAAAACACCTGGTAGGGTTATTCATGATTCTATGGTAAATAAAAAACAACATCGTCTGAAATCAGGAGTTGGTGATACTGCCTGGTAACTGGTGATCGACATGTTCAATTGTTCATTAGTGATAATAATTCTTACTAAAACGAGTTCATGATGATACCCAACATAGTAAATGTAGCAAATTTGCTCACTCCATTTGTGGTAATACAATTTTACCTGATGGTACTTCTCTTCTCACTACTATACAACTATTATTCCCGATCTTGCCATGTTTTTGGATGCTATTTTAATTTAATTAACGGAATTGTTTTGCTTGTACAGATTTTTCTTATGATACATGAAGTGACGTACATTACTTACAACCCCTAAAACCCTAAACCGCTATAATTGTGGTAATACGTAAATTCAGTCAGAATTTAGTTACTCAAGGTTTGCTATACTTTAATCAATACTCCGAATAATAAGTCCGAATGGTGCAAACAGAATCTGATGATCTATGAATCTGAAGGTCAAGCGTTAAAAATTAATAAGTAGTTAAGATTTTTAACTAGTTCAGCCATACAGACGTCATGGGACCTTTGTTTTGTGAATTGCATGAGAGTAAACAAAACAAAAATACCAACACTAAATATACCAGAGCTAGTCGACGATGATAAAGAGAATAACAGAAAGTAAAAACTATAAAAATATTAGTTACTTAGTTTGTTGGTCATAATTTACTAATTTACTAATTATTTCACCATTTCACTGACTTATTTACTTATTTTCTAATAAATTCCTGGCTTTTTTCACAGAGAAAGATAATAGCTGGTTTATGATGAGGTAGACGATAGGGAATTTAACTCATTTGATTTTTTCCTGGAAGCGATAAACACATTTTTTACAGTCAACTGTTTTCTTTCTCTATAGAGTAATGGAACAATGGACAAACTGACGTTCAATCGTTTGAATTACATAAAACTAGGATACGTAGCTTTTCCAAATAGACTGATGTGAAACCTATAATTCTTGAGACTCACAAACGGTGAATAAAATGTAGACGATTGAGATGCATCGTCCAGTTTAATCCTTTAGTTCCCTGTAAGGATCTAAACCGTTGCTTTCAAAATTCATTGGTAATCTCGTTCCTATATAAATTGAGTTGATATTATTGTAATTATTAGAAGAGATGAAGTCTGTTATTTACCAATTTTCCGCTTTACAACAGACTTATATTTCAATACCTTTAGAAAAAACTAATTATTTTACCTGTCTTCTCAATTATTCTCACATTTTTCTCATTTTACATCAATTACTAGAAAAACTGGAGTTGTTACATACCGTGGTCCGTTTGGTTTTAACTAGATGTGTTAAGATCTGCAAGTATAGCAGAAGTTAGCACTTAAATATGCACGATAATTTTTTGGAGGGTTCTATAGCACAATGCGTCGTTCTTTACAAACATGGTGTCATTTGCTTGGATACGAGCAAATGGTGGACGTTATGTTTAAAAGTTCGGTTCTCGGTCGGGGTATGAAAGTCTGGTGAACTTGAATAAGTCATCTTCATTCAGAATTCCGGTCAACCCAGCTGTAAATGGGTACGGATAATCCGGTAAAGATCAATGCCAAGAGGTTTTACCAAGGACCAGCGGGTAGAAAGGATCCTCACAGAACCTAAGTTGTTATCATTGTAAAATATAGATCCTATTCAAGATGATTTATGGTAAGAAGCTGTGACTGAAATTGCAGAGAATGTCTCTAAATTAATATGTCATCGCAACAGTTTGTATCAACGCTTTTTGAATAGGGACAATTTATATTATTGCTTGTGATGTATATTGTATAGAGATGTTCTCTTATGAAGCACTACTAGGTTTTGTAATTGTGTGAGAATGATTCTAATTCACACCTAAGTGATGATTCTAAACAATTCTTTAAAAATTTATAAGATGAGGATTACTTGTGTATACTTCAAACATTGTAGTTGATTTCCTGTATCACGCCATTCACTGTTTATATCGCAGTCGTAATTACAGGTCTACTGTAGCATCTATCAAGTAATTTTCGTTTTTTAAAGAAGGATTTCAACTTCTGATTGATGTTATGAATAGCTCCCTCAATGAAACAATGGTAATTGGAATACCATTTTAGGTCCAATATTGCAAGGGGCGAAACATATCCACCACACTGCTTTACCATTCACCTTATCTCCTAACTTAACCTACCCTTCTTTGTTTCCATTTACTGTAACATGAAGGAAGATATTATATCAGCCTTCTATCATTTCAAACTGGAAAAATTGGACTTAATTTATGTCAGAAATATAACATCCCGTTACCCTTTCTGAAGTCAAACGGTTGCATTATCTGAAAACTCTTCTAGCTTTCTGGCATCTGAAGAAATGATTCTCGGATCAGACAATTTCGTTATAAGAGTTGTCAAGTCTTCTGGCTGTTGATTTATTAATACTCGTGATATAAAAACAGCCCACTGTAATAAATTATTCACTATTCCTTCCTTTTCAAGTGATGTAGTTTTATTCTCGATCTCATTATTTTCTTAATATGAGCTAGTTTAGACTTGTTAGAAGGTTAATTTGTAGAACAAGTTATACTATTTAGAGCAGAATAGCATTTCAACCTCTAAGGTGTTCAAAATTTAATCGAGATATATTAAGCCAATCTAAGCGGTGAAAAGGATTATACAGAAGAAAGTTGTTACCCCAGCTTTGAGTTTAAATGACACCCAGTGCAACTTACTGTAGAAACAAAATACAACCATGCTGAAGCTGACTACGTGGAGCTTTGAAATTACAATGCTTACTCAAGCAGCACTATCGAGAGTAAACACAGATCCAACCTGTTATGAGAAAAGATGAAACATAATTTTATCAAAATATGCAACGTCGATAAAACGAGTGTAGAAAAACACAAAAATCAGTTAAAATCATTAAATATATCCATTTTTTACCAGAAAACTTCTTTAAAGATAAACCCTGACTTCATCAAATCTGGTTTAACCATCACCGCGTTATTCAACCTTATCTTGGTAATGATAGAAGCGGCTTTAATCACGTGCCTGTAACATGTTTAATGTTATAAGCGCCATTAGCTTATTTGCATAATATGGCGTCGTGGTTATGGTAACTGAAGCAAGATGGCGGTAACGTTACGGTTATTCAAGCATTAATTAATAACATCCGGGTTATTGAGTGTACTTCTGAGATTTGAGTTCAGTTTCTCACCAGATGTTCCTCACATTTTTTTAACTTTAATTCCCAAAACATAAGTTTAAAGATCTTTTGATCAACATTTGAACTGTAGTTCAATTTTCAAAGTTATCGAGTTCTTTTAAAATCATTTTATTTTACACCAAGTGTTATGTAATTGGTCATGTTTTAGAAATAATATTACTAGAAAAAAATTATTATAATTTCTCTAAGGTCTGTTGGTTAGAGGATAACCTTGGTGAAAACCTTGGTATCTAAATCCTATGTAGTACAGATATTGTCCAAATAATCGCCTTTCCCAATTCCATGGATTCAAACGTAACTATGTTCATAGTTCCAAAAGTACTTATACTATCATGTTATGTTTTGGATGTTAGCAGATGCTGAAATGATCATTTTGAGCATGTACTGTCTTACTTATTAGTGTTCGATTGCTTTGTATCATCACTAATGATAATAGCTGACGTAACCATTTTTCTGATTTCAACTGAATAGAGAAACGCAAATGAAGTTAATTATGGTGGTTTATGTACGATACTAGAATATTTGTATTGGAGAAAGTTTTTACAATATTATAACTAATTGGTAGTGACGCCTCCTGTAGTCAATATTGTCTGTAATATCATATAGGGATTATTATGGCTTATATACTCTCTGGAACTTAAATACCTTACCATCTTCTATAACCAACATACAGGTCTTGTAATGTACTTTAGGAATTTAGATGATGTAGTCAACATTAGGCACGTTATTAAATAAAAAAAAACATTGCACTAATACCGTGAAGTAAAGCTCAATTGGTAAGCTGTTCGAAATTGTCCTTTCAAGAACCATGGTGCAAGAGAAATTCGAAATATTTTGACGTGTTCTCATCTTATGACCTTCAAGACACTACTCATAGGTTTTCTTTATAACAGACATGGTGCTTCCTGTTCAATGTATGATTCTTGCTAGTTTCTGTTTTCCATATTCTGAACAACACCCCCCGCCCCCAATGATCGATCTATGTTGTAAAATAATTGCACATTCAAAACACATGGTATTTACTTATAATTTCAATGTGTTCATTCAAAATGTCCATAATTTGAGCCATTAAATCTATTTCAAATATAATTCTTTAAATTTGGTAATTGGTTACCCCATCTTCCAGTCTCAATCTATAAGTGTATTATGTTGAACGTCTTGATGATCGTAGCAAGAGGTTAATGGTTCTTCTTCTTTACCTCAGATATGAACATCAATTGCCATTAATTTCTGAGTATTTATTTATCATTTGTGGATATTGAGGTATGTTTTGACAAAATTATATTTAAGTGGGAGTATATTTGACCATAACCGAGTTAGCTCAGAAGTAATTGAGTACGTGTTGAATTTAAATGTCATGATCACAGAAGTTGCTACTGTTGAGATGAAATGCCCATGACCGGAACTACCTTAAAGTGTACTATAAAGGTAACATACTATTATAAGCTATGTCCTGGAAACGTATAACAAACCACAGTTCGACTTGCAGCTCGTTCTCATCCCCCAAAATAAAGCCAACGTTTTGGTATAATACCTAGGTTGTATATTTTAGCTCTGTTTATTTTGTTGATAGAACTGGTAGATTGGTAGATTACACCAACCCGAATCCAATGTGTTGAAGTTAAAAGAAGTCAATATTTTACAAACAGTAAGTTGACAATATCGAGAGCTAAACAAACCTACTCGAACTTGTTCAACTTAAAGACATATTCAAGTTTTTATTTGACAGCAAATTGACACGATATTGTACTTAAGTTGAGTTTTATAATGAAGAAAACGCTTGATGTATTTATGTCTATGCTTTGAAATAATAACGAACATTTTAGTCTTAAATCACAATCGTCAAGAGGCAATATAATTAGAGAACAGTGAATAAATAGCCGATTATATTGCACATATCAGAGAGCCCCTATGTAGAAAGCGGATAACAATCAGATGTATAGATAAAGATATTCACAGGATAATCATATGGAGTGAACGAAGGTTGTTCGGGTGATCATTACTTTTAACTAATAAACAAATACGGTTCAGAGTACATTCTTATTTTCACATCTAAAATTCTTTCTTATTGCTATCATATTTGAATCAAAAGTCGTGGATCTCAGATATTGAAGCTATGTTCTTGGTAATTGTAGTTTAAAAGCTCTAGTGACAGGTAAAATATTACCTTGAGTTTAGTTATTCAAGCCATTTCAAGAGAATGAAACGTTAAAAGCCATTATGACAATAAGACGATTTACCGCCCAGATTGGTGCAGCAACTAGTCTACATTCCCTGGCATTGACTGTCTGGTGGTGCAATCTCAAATTTGACTTGAGGGTCTTCAAAACGTAATGTATTGAAAAATAGATTAATTAATATAAAAAGACTCGTGTAAACTTAAGTCATGATTTGTTTTATCAATGAACAGTCTGAATTTCCAATTTGCCCACCAAATGACTGTACCTATTCAAATTTTGGCAAAACGTCTTTTCGTGATTTATGCGTTCTAAGACAGATTTCATTTAACGGCGCCAATTTTCTCATATTCAGGACATCTTTACAAATACTCATAAATCCAGACCATTGTGTTTCTATATAGTGTTATCGATGCATTTCCTAATAAAATTTATGAGTTTCCCGATGTTATGTATGTTCATTTGATTAAATCTCGTAAAATGTCGGGAAATAACGAGAAATATTACTGAGATCTATTATTCCCTGGCCATAAAACACGGTCAGCTATTTTGTATATTCGTTTCATGGTTATATATTCGTTTCGTTTTAATAAATAATTGGTTGTATTAATGTACGTTGTAAAGTTTGATAGTTGTGAGTATAAATAATTGACGAATGTAAACGTTAAGTAGAGTGAGGTTAGATATCAACAATGGATAGTTTTATTACAGCTGATTTAGTAATATCGATAGATGGCGTAGTATTTGATTTGGTGGATATGTTTAAAAAGGTGGTTCAAGGTTGTTTGGTTGGTAGATGACAAGTTAAAGGTCGCTCCAGCGGATGCTAATATCGTAAACTAGGTAGTTGTTGGTAGTGGTAGTAGTTGGTAGTTCGATTGGTTCAATCGGATGGTACTGTGATGTTGGTTTGGTAATTTTAGAATTCGTAAGGTTGGGTCGAATGACATAGCGGAGAAACTCGGCCCTGAATAGTATGGCGTGAGTTACTTGGTCTTTTTCATTCACCCAAACTCGTTGTGATCGTGGTTATTCTTCTCGATGGCGGTAGTTGAATTGGTAAATGAGTTCCATTATTCTATACCAGTAGTCCATGGTTGAAGACGAATTATTCTGTATGGTGGTTGGTATACCATTGATTTCCAAGTACTCTTACAGGAGGGTTTCAGTTGGGTGCATTCAATGAGGAGATGTGATCCGGATGATTCAAGGACAGCGTTTACCATTTCCTACAGTCGCAAATGCTTTACTCATACACCAGTGACTTTAAACACCTGCTACCCAACCTTAAGCTGAGCTCGTCCTCTGTAGTGGATTAATGCATAAGGCAGTAGGGACTGGAGCCGTTTCAGGTAGTGTTAGTACCAAATAATGGAGGTATATACTGTGATTAAGGTTAGGTAATTTGTAAACGAAAGAATACTTTCTATCAAAATCTTAACGATGAGAGATTTAACAAATAATGGTCTCAAAACTTTAAGCTACCTTAAACCTTATTATTCCCGATTGTAATGTAGATAGTGCTATAGATGCGCAATGAAACTATCCATTCAAAATAGCAAACGGGTAGAATAGAACTACACGAAGCAACTGGGGTGATTGATTGCTCTATATATTATTAGATTGCTCTTTTTGATAAAATAATAGAGAATTTGTCCCAAGAGTCAGATTGTGTGAACTAACCATAAGAATGATGTATCTGGCGACACTGACAAAATCATAAAATGTCGGCCTTGGTGTAGACAGGATTATCAATGAACAAATTAATAGTTAATGTTCCTATCTACTTATGACTAGGTTAGCGAGTCTACTGTCGGTTGAGAAATTGATAAAGTTTTGGTTCGCCTGACGATAATAAAATGGCAGAATATCGACACTAGGGAACGATAAAAATGTCGTTTGCTCAAATAATTTCAACTCCGCTGAGAATAAAAATATTAAGCGGGCTACTCGGTTTCACACTGGCTTTGTTTGAATGTTTACATAGGAGGTGACCAAAAAGATTCAAAGACTCTTTGCTGGTTTTCTGTCATTCTGTGGATAAAACTTCTTGGAAACTGTTATACCTAAATTTTCAGTGCGCAAAATAATCAGAACCGTCTCCATAGCATGTATCTATGGTATGTCACCCCGTTTTTGATATTGAGGTTTACTAAATATAAAGTACTGCCTGGGAGCTTTTATCGTGACCAGGGATTTTTTTTTAAAACTGGGTAAAGGTGTTTTGTCAGAATGTAATGAGGTAAAAATCGTACTAACTACAACCCATGTTTGATTCATCATATCATCTGGTCGACTAGACTTTTAACTCCGCTCCAATTATTATTTTATATATCTCTATTATACAACATACAATAAAACCAACTTGCCGTCAATTTTATTACCAAGAATTGTACCCTTATTTATAGACCGAATGGCTCTGGAAGTTGTTAAGAGTAATGGGATTCCATAATTCTCGTAATTCTGTGGAAAAAGTGTTTGTAAATGTATAGTAATGAAGGATTATTTCTGATCGACAGACTCTTTCGGACTATTCTTTCATTTGCTTTGTTTGCGGTTTTGGAAATATTTTAATAAAGATGTCGAAGTTAATTTAGTTTCAACTGAATGTACCTAATTAGTTTCTTAACTAATACAGTCGTCAATATTTTAATATTAACTAATTTATTTATCCATTAAGGTGGGGCTGATTTATTAGGTTTTTAATTAACAATCTATATTTATCATAAAGTACAGAGCAATGACGGTCACCACACCTTCAAATTAGCAACTCATCCAACTTAAAAAATGTATAGGTAGTTTTCATTGTGATTAAAATTAAATGTTGGGCTGTGTGGGTGACTTGATAGCAAGTTATTGATGCTCATCTTCTCTCGGTAGGTTGCAATGCTCCTATCAGTACCACTGCGGTTAGTTATGGCGTTGTACAGGAACAGGTATCCGTTCTTTGTGCAAACCTCTTAAACAGGAACTTGATTTCAATGATACCCACACATGATGTAGTGAGCAACTTACACCTGTTAAAAGAAGTCTAGCGCATTTTAAACAAAATTCAATGATACCTTTATTATTTAAGCAATTTCGGTAAGATTCTTCTCCTTTGCTTTTATATCGACGAATCATGGTATATCTAAAAAGGTTACCTGAACACTTGGGACGTCATCAGCTAAATACCCAGTAGTCAGAAATAAGACAATTTGATTAAATATTTATAATATTAAGATGTATATGAGAATAATGGTGTAAAATATGTAAATAATTAGTCTGTATTATTATTCTCTAGGGCTGAATTATAGACTTGATTTATCATATCTTATATATTATATTATATAATTGATATCCACCATGGACAAACGGTTTAGTGAAGGATACTAGTACGTATAGTTTTTAGATGTTTTAAGACTATGTAATATTGAACAATTGCAATCATCTACAACCAAGTTATATTCCAAAGGGTAAAAGTCATCTTTATGGGTTATGCGTTATGGGTCTGCTCCGTCTAAATAGGATCTGCTCTGAAGTCTGAACTGCCACTTATTTTTAAATCCAGAAGGTTTTACATTCTAACCTGCTTTTACGGGGCTGGTCGTCTACGTAGGGTCTACAATTAAGACTACTGATCATCTGGATACCGGAAATCCCTAAGAACCATTTGTTAATAATACAGATTCTAGAGGGTTGTACACTGGTGTCATATTGTTTGTTGAAGACTATTTACGAATTGCTATTTTAATGAGCAGAGATTAATTATTCCATGAAGACATACTGTTGCTTTACCACTTCAGATAAAATATGCTAAAGACTACTTACATTAGGTGATATTTTGTTCAATAATAGATCAACTCAACGTCCTCTCGTCTATGAATTCTATTTTGTTATTCAACCCTCGAACCTCAAGAGAGCCATTCTAAAACGATTATTCAATTCCTGAATTTGCACGTATTTCATCTAAATAGCTTAGAATAAATACAGAAAATCGTGTCTGGCACCAAAATTCCATAAATATTGTATTTTTATTAGAATATTTCTTCCAGTTGAATAAATTCTATTTTTATTTAATTCAAACTGGCGTCGAGAAACGTTTTAATTACATACAAGTTGTATGATGGGCCTATTGTGGAAACTTATAACATATAAAGAATTTAAATGGCTAAAATTCTTAACAGCTTAGTCGTTTATTTTTGTTAATATCGCTGAAAATGTAAAGTATTACTGGAATAAAATTGACAACGTTGGCTTTAACTTTTGGACCTCGGTTTGGATACATGTACTGATATTATCCATACGAGCTCAGTACGTTTTATATAGTCCACATAAAGAAAGTCATTTTAGAAATACGCATTTATGATATTTGTCCAGGCTAAAATGGCTATATTATGTAAATTAGGAAAGTTTATCCGGACACTGGGGTTTTTGAAGTTGTTTATTTATCTCCTTGAGGGTCGTTTTAGAAACCAGAGACTTAATTTCCATTTCTGTCACCTACTTAGTAACCATAGACCATTTATTTTAGATGATAAATGAATTCAATATCTTTTAACTAGCATGTATATCATATTTTTAAAAATACAATAAACAATACACTCTTTTCATTTATATTCGCCTTCTATTAAGAGGTATACATTACATTATTACACATGTATTACATTACAAATTCGTTTTCTAAAATCTAACATGTGACATGACATGTAATGAAAAATTCCACAAATCGTATGTTTTATCACAGATTGAACTATTCGGTATTGATATACACGTGCAATTTATCGTATAACCTACATACAACAATATCAGTATTTACTATACTTTCTTTATATAAACACGAGATCAATATTTACAGCTTCCTTTTCTGAAATAAAGAACAAACATTTCCATACTGTAAAGAGTACAAATATGGATATACCATCTTCAAACCATTACCAAGATAGCATATTACTTTGGACTGTCTTAATCGGACACACTATTTAAATGACTGGACACAACTGATCTTGCAGTATATCTTGTAATCTCATAAAATATAACATGCCTATGTAACCTAAGATATCTGTTTCTAATGTGTTTTTCTTTGTACTTTCAGAAATCAGATGCCACCTACTCTAGATGGTCAACTGACAATGGAGAAAACACCAAGTTATTTTGTTACACGTGATGTTCCTCAGCGTATTTATAACATGTCCAAAACTATCAAACTTATTGTGGTTGTAAGGGACCCAGTAACACGTGCAATATCAGACTATACACAAGCGGTTACTAAACGACCGGAAATAAAATCATTTGAAGAAATGGCGTTTATAGACAATAAATCGGGAATTGTAGATACAAAGTGGGCTGGAGTGAAGATAGGAGTGTATGCCAAACATTTAGAAAGGTGGCTCAAATATTTTCCTTTAAATCAAATACATTTTGTAAATGGTGAAAAACTCATTTCAGATCCCGCTGGAGAAATGGCTAAAGTGCAAGATTTTTTAGGATTAAACCGGTTAGTGACGGACAAACATTTTTATTTAAATGAAACGCGAGGTTTCCCATGTTTAAAGAAGCCAGAAGGAAGTGGACGCCCTCATTGTTTGGGTAAAACCAAGGGTAGACAACACCCTCATGTGGACCCTTATGTACTATCGAGGCTCAGAGACTTCTTCAAACCGTTCAACGCCAAATTCTATCAAATGACTGGACAATCATTCTATTGGGAATAAGAAAAGACTTGATAATGTTTTTACACAACCCTCCATTCTTTTGATCTTGCCGCATTTGCTTTTCTACCTCATTTGGGATTGCGGAAGAATTTCAAAGTGCTTCGACAAAGTGACGTCTTCTCGTGTTTGTATTATATTGTACAATGACGTATTAATTTATAAAAAGTGATATTGTGAATGCATTCTCTGATTAATCTTGTGAAAGAGTGTTCCGTACGAATGGTTAACGTGGATCTTCCTTTATTGTCAAATGTATGAAGAGGTCGATGTGGAAAGTGATTTTGCATCCCGCTACCTGTATCTTGCGACCACGGGCATATCTACGAACTTTTACAGGTGTGGCTGGTGCTGGGTTCTTTCTACCGATAGCTTATGGTGAATGGATTGCAGCTTCCGGAAAGGCTAGTGTTACCTCACATCTGTAAAATGTAATAGCCTTATTTTACAAGGCAACCAATCAAGTGTTATAACTGAACTTTAAAATGTAAAAAAATGTAAATTCTTGTGTATTATAGTGTACATAAAGACACTTATAAACTCACGTGCATTTCATAACGCTGCTATATAACAAATGATCTTATGTGCTAATGAGAAAAGTAATTTAATTTTCACACCTCTTAAAACCTTTTAACTTTTAACACAGTTTTAGTTAAGATTCTCGTTATTGTGTAATTATTTTAATTTATTGTGAAAACCACAAACTTTATTTTTACAAATTATCCTTTAAACTTTAATATACAGCCTATTAACTATCCTGTTTCAAACTGATGTGTATCTTTATAACCTAACAGAACACACCTTTCTCAGTTGGCATTGATATTTCTTGGTATTCACTGCGAAAACCACAAAAAGATTTATTTATTTTTTCGCTAGAATTTTTTATTTAGAACTATACGTAACTTTGACATGTAAAATTAAATGAAAGAAGTTTTCAGTTGATTCGTCAGCACAAACCACATTGGTTATAAACTAAAGAAATCTACATTTATGTCATTTTTCCAATTAAATTTCATGAAAGCGCCTATTCATGTTAAATTGACAATGAGGTAACTATTCATTTAGTTGTCCTTAGAGTATTAACCATAAATTGGAATGCTACTGAGGTGTTCCAAAAACAGAGTCAGCACTATATTCCATCTTATTTCAATAAGTCAGCAGTTTTTCTACGAACCGATTGATCTTATAATAAAGATTAGCCTATTGTGATAATTAAATCTGGACCAAACGAATACAGCAGACGATAAGATCCAGGTGGCGCATCAATCTATTATAACAACATGGCGGATATTACCCAGACCCAGACTAATAATTTGCCTGTCTAGCTAATATATACAAAATTACCTTTCTTGGAAAACAGTACTAATAATAATAAACTGATGCTAGACATAGTCCGAAACACTAAAATATCCACATGATCCGAAAGCAAATCTCTGTCATACTCTTTTCACCCCAACTACCCCCTTCAATATCCCACTCTTACCCCACCCAACAGAAACTCCTTATGTATAAGGTTAGCCTTATTTTCCTTGGACCAGGTTTGGTTTTAAAAAAGGGCGGATGGAGATAAAGGGTGTATGTTACTATCTAATTGTGAGAAAGTTTAGAAAGTAAATAATGTATCTATTATATAAACTACGGGAGACCAATGATATCAACAAGATGATATTAACCTTCATGTTATTTCTCTAAACAATCTATAAATTGTAACAACTTATGTACACCTTCACAGACCAAGAGATGAAATAACATACAAAGTTAAACACTACTTCCTAAATCGAGAATTTGTTATTTGTGGGTTTAAATGTGAGTTAATCTCAAAGCAAGATTGATATATATAATATATATATATATATAAACTAAGAATTAGCATATTGTTAGAAAAGAATATCAATGTTGTTTCTCGAACAGACTCTTTTAACACTCGTGTTCAAAAACGTTTAACAGCCAGTTAAGAATGCCCCGATCAATGTACATGTAAAGCCTACCATTTCTTTGTTTTAAAATGTCAATCTTTGTAACCTAAAGTCATCGGAAAACATAAAATATTTCCTTCCGTTTGATGTGTTTATATGTATCAGAAAAGTCGGATTTCAACATGTATTTCAAATCTGAGTTCCTGAACTCACAATATAATGTGTTATTTTTGTAAATTGTTGCTTGTATGATATTGTAATGAGGTGATTGTGTATTTATTATTTGTTGAATTTCTCTCACGTAATCGTCGAATTCACATCAAGTGCTAATTTTTGTTAATCGTTAATTCGGTAATTTCCGTGAGTTATCGAAAATGGCGTAAATTTCCGATCAATGTAGTTTAATTTTCAATTGGAAATCTAGAAACTGTCTTAAACGTCCTGGTTGTAATGATCTTGCAACGAATGAATCTATTTGTAATTTCAATTGTATCATTCTCTAAAGAGGTGATGGGTGTTGCGATATATGAGCCAACTTTTATATTACTATTCAATTTCTAGATTTTCAAAAAGTGAACCTTACTAATATGTTTATCTATTTGAATGAAAAATAAAAATCTATGATATAAATATTATATTTTATAAAGACTGAAATAAAAAATATTAAAACTGTTTCCTTATTTTAATTTGAGGAGTTACAACTTTCCATACTAGCATACAAACTAGTATAACCAATTGCATACAAACTTAAACGGATGCCTGACTACCTAAATTCAAATTAAAAGGGCTGTGGTACTACTTGCAAGCAAACTAAAAGGGATGTATGACTACCAGTAAACAAACTGAAATGGATGAATAATTGCATGACTACTCGTATACAAACTAAACTGCAAAACTATCTGCAAACATACTAAAAAGGGTGTATGACTATATACATACAGACAAACTAAAATAACTACCTGCATACAAACTAAAAGGGATGCAGTGCTAACTGTGTATAGACTAAAAGAGACCAGGGACTACCCGCATTCAAACTAGAAGAGGTGAAGGACTACCTGCAAACATACTAGAGGGGATGTAGAAAAACTAAAATGACTGCGTACAAACTAAAATGGATTCAGTTACACTAACTAAAAGAGATCAAGGTCTACCCGCATTCAAACTAAAAGAGGTACAAGACTATCTACACAAACTAAAAGGGATGCAGGACTGTCTATAAACATACTAAAGGGGATGTATGATACAGGCAAACAAAAATGACTAACTAAAATGACTACATGCATAAAATCTAAAAGTGGTGTAGTGCTGCCTGCATACAAACTTAAATAACCACTTGCATACCAACTAAAAGGGATACAGTAATACCTGAACCCAGTACTACCTGCAAATATACTAAAAGGGGTGCAGGACTACCTGCAAACATACTAAAAGGGGTACAGGACTACCTGCAAACATACTAAAAGGAATATATCACTATCTACAGGCAAACTAAAATCACTACTTACATACAAACTAAAAATGATACATTACTACATAATGTATACAAATTGAAAGGGATGCAGGACTACCTGCAAACATACTAAAATGGATGTAGGACTACCTGCAAACATACTAAAAGGAATATATCACTATCTACAGGCAAACTAAAATGACTAACTAAAATGACTACTTGCATACAAACTAAAAACTAAAAACGATGCAGCACAACCTTCAAACAAACTAAAGGGGGTGCAGGGTGCAGGACTATGTACACACTAACTAAAAAAGATTCTTGACTAAATGCGTACGAACTAAAAGTGATGCAGAACTACTTGTATACAGACAAATGGACTACCTACATACAAACTTATAGGGATGCGGTACAACCTGCATACAAAAGGCCTTTTTCCAAATAGCAAAAGGACTTCCAACTCTTAACAATGCTGGGATTAGAAATAACTGAGCAACTGCAGCCTCCTTCCTCAAAACTGAAACACAGTCCAGTTGTAAAGATGGATGTACATGAAGAATTATAAGATTGGAGAGAAATTTACAAGAAATATCTCAGTTGATTCCTCGAGATATTCCCCTCCATTATCGTCTTAAATAGATATTTTACCTTAAGCCTTTTGTCTTTACTATAAATAATCCTTGCTTTGTGTATCTATTGTAGTGTCCTAAAGCAAAATATGATCTGCTGTAAAAGGTTTGATTCAATTCAATGAGATTCTTTATACTGATCTGTATTGTTTAATGTCACTGCTCCTGCTTCTTCCTCTTTTCTTCTGGTGACTAATTATAAAATTTGAAATGGTAATAATACAGCAAATTTTAGCAACAATTTTTATCTAAATATCTGACGTGTAGAATCAATCTGACAGCATCAAAATGGAACTGAAAAAAACCTACATTCACTATAAATGGTGTAACTTTCTTTCGTTTCCGACAAGTCTTATTCTTGCTTTGTAAAAAGTAAAGTTGGTGATTAGCGATTAGTTTTTTTTCAGTTTCGGACAAGTATGATTAATATTCACTCTCTATTGTACAGCTGTATGCTATGTGTAAAATGAAGAAAATGACAACAATTTGGAATCGGACACTAATTAAAAAGAAAATATTATTATCCTATGAAATATTAACTCTGGTCCTGAGGCCACAACGACATACAGCTACACAATTCAGTAGAGAATTATAACACTTTTATCAGGGTTTTTTTTTTTTATATTCAACACAAAACTGAGAGAAAACACGACAGCTTTTTAACTTAGCAAGAGGAAAAGACTATTTTTTTCAGTGTTGAATAATGTAAATAACGCTAGAATTTATCTGTAGCTGCAGTTCAGTTCACCAAAAAGTGAGATCTTACACAACACACTTGTTGTAATTGAAGATAGTTTATTAAGTCAAACAATCACAAACAAAGTTGGGTAAATATGACGATTCACTAAAAAATAAAAAAGGTATACTTCTTAATTCTTAACTCTTAACTAATTTAATAAAATACAATAAAATAATCAGATTTAAGACTTGATATGGTAAGTAAAGTTATAAACCTTTAAATGAAAGTAATCTAATAAAATTTATAAGAAAACTAAATTTGGTGTAGAACAATGATAAAAATAAAGACACTTACAATTAATGGTGCTATTTCGGTCTCTTTTTCAATTTAGAGATGCTAACAACTACACGTTTCTTTTTCATATGACTAAAGTTTTCTCATGGAAATATATATATTCAAAAGTTTGGTAGACGTGGCTCTACCATAAAAAGGGAATGAAAAATGCTGATTCTACATGAAATTTGCTGACTTTTGTATTCTAATTGAAAGGTGTTGACAATGTCCAGTAGTTTTTAACTATATTTTAAACTAAATGATCTTAACAGATGATACATAATGAGATAGTTACTAAAGTTCCCATGGTTTGGGTATAAACATATATGTATATATAAAATATGTGACAACATTCTCCCCACCATGAACAATTAATGAAACAAATTGTTCATAATTACTTCTTTACATTACAAAACAAAATACTAAATATTATACTAAATGATTATTCAACTAAAACAGGTAAACATTTCAAGTGCATAGGCATCTAATGGCATAAATTTACATATGACTAATAAACTAATAACTAATTAATATAAAATATATAATTATTTCAACTCATCAACTCTTACATTATTATAATTACTATACAGGTACTGTTTTATAAATCAGAATCAAAGGCTTCTAATAAACAAAGTTTGGTAATGGGACGCTTGTAGGTTCCATTCTTTGTTCTGACATCAACTGTCCTAATAAGTCCATCTGACCCTGGATATACTTTTATTACCAGACCTAATAGCCATAGATTTCTAGGTACATTGTCTTCTATAACTATAACTAAATCATTCATTTTTAAATTAGGCGTAGGTTTGTACCATTTTTGTCTCTCTTGTAATGTTGGAATATATTCCTTTAACCATCTTTTCCAATAATGGTTAGATAAGATTTGAACCTGTCTCCATCTTTTTCTACTAAATTTATCAGTTTCATTTACTACTTCAGATGGTAATAACAATGATGGTCTTAAATTTAAAAAATGATTTGGTGTAAGAGCTTCAAGATCATTGGCACTTAACGGATTTTTTGTCAAAGGCCGATTGTTTGTTATTCGTTCTACTTCAGTGAAAACTGTGGTGAGAATTTCCTCATTGTAGGGTTCATTCCCCAAAATTGTTTTAATACTCCTCTTAACGATTTTAACCATACGTTCCCACACACCTGAAGTGTGAGATGCTGTAGGTGTTTGGAAGATCCACTTACACTCATGTTGAGCAAGTGTGCTATCTATCTTATTATTATTTAACTTTTTCAGTGCTAAATGAATTTCTTTTTCTGCCCCTACAAAATTTGTTCCATTATCAGAACGGATTTCTTTTACATATCCCCTTCTATTTACAAAACGTAATAATGCTAATATAAAATCATCAGTTTCGAGAGATTTTGCAAGTTCCAAATGAACTGCTCTGGAATTGAAACAAACAAATATAACACCCCACCGTTTCTCTCTTACCCTTCCACGACCTCTTTTCACCATCATGGGTCCGAAATAATCGACCCCACAATATGTGAAAGGCGTTTCGTATGGGGTAAGACGGCTTTTAGGGAGATTTGCCATTTGTTGGGTTAATGGCCTTGCTAAATATCTCTTACATGTCATGCAGGAGTGCAAGACGGATCGTATTGGTGAGCGTGCTCGTACCACCCAATATTTTTCTCTAAGTATGGCCAAAACTTGCTCATGACCACAATGTGCATGATTCTCGTGTACATGTCTAATAAGCATTTCTGTCAAATGGGATTTTTTAGGAAAAATGATTGGGTGCATAGCATTCTCACTAATTGGTGCATTAACGATCCTCCCTCCAACACACAACAAACCATTGACTAATATTGGCTTAAGTTTTATAATAGGACTAGAAACCTTTACATTTGTTGATGCTTTCAATGATTTTATTTCATCATGATAAAATCGATTTTGTTCAAAAATAATAATGTTATGTTTTGCTTTATTAATATCTTCCAATGAGACTGTTTTGCTCAATAAATGTCTGCCATCTTTGGGCGTTTTCAACCAATTTAAAAATTTCGTAAGCCATGCAGCTGACTTCAGTAGCGTAGTTAATTTTGAGTTTCTTTCAATGAATTTTGAAAAGGTATCGGTTTCTGTGAAGTTTAAACTAACTTCTTTTCTAATTTCTAATTTATCAATTGGTAAATCTTCTAAAATTGATTTTGGCCATTCTTTCTCTTGTAATAATAGAAAGCTTGGACCTTTAAGCCAATTGCCATCTTCGAACCGGTATGTTGGGTTCCCTCTTGTACATTCATCAGCTGGGTTAATAATCCCAGGTACATGTCTCCATTGTTCAGGACTGGACATATCCCTGATTTCAGAAACCCGATTCGATACAAAAATCTTAAAACGTTTAGTTTCATTTCTTATATAATGCAATGTTATCATAGAGTCAGTCCAGAAAAATGATTTACTTATATTCAATTTTGATTCAGCCCTAATGGACAATTCTAATTTTGATGCCAATACAGCACCTTGTAATTCCAAGCGTGGAATAGACAATGATTTCAATGGTGCGTTTCGAGATTTTCCTAAAATAAATTTAATTTCAGTTTTTCCACTGGGGTACCTGACTCTTAGATATGACACTGCTGCATATCCTTGTTCTGAGGCATCACAAAAATGATGCAACTGAATATCAGCATTATTCTTATCATGAGAAAATAAACATCTGGGTACATCAATTTTACTGAGGATATCCAAATCAGATATCCATTTCCTCCAGAGTTTTACGATATCCTCTGGCAATGGATCATCCCATTTGCATTTCCTTCTCCAAAGTTCTTGTACTATGAGTTTAGCCCTGAAAACAAAGGGAGCGGCCATTCCAAACGGATCATAAATGCCGCAGAGTGTTGAGAGGGCTCCCCTCATAGTCTCAAGATTATCAGTCTTAAATTTCTCTACATTGAAACAGAATGTATCTGTGTGTACTCTCCAACTTACTCCTAATGCTCTTATGGGAGGGGTATCTGAAAAATCTAAATCTAACAAAGTGTCAACCCTTTTCTCATGCGGGATTGATTTTGAAACTGCATTATCGTTTGAAAGAAATTTTGTTAACTTAAACCCACCTTTTGAGCAAATTTCCATTAATTCACGAGCCGTATTAATGGCTAAGTCAGGTGTTGAGAATGACTTAAGGAGGTCATCAACATAAAAATTATTCAAGACACTATCAACTGTTACTTCACTGAAAATAGTCTGATTATCTAAGGCCGTTCTTCTCAAGCAATAATTTGCTGCACATGGGGAATCTGCAGCTCCAAAGATGTGGACAGTCGTGACATATTCTTCAGGTGTCGTTTTCTCATCTGGACTCCAAAGAAATCTTAGAGCATCTTGGTCTTCTTTTCTTACACCAACTTGGTGAAACATCGATTCAATGTCGGCTGATAATGCTATTCTATCTTCTCGGAATCTTAGTAACACACCAAGTAGAGAATTGGTTTGGTCAACACCTGTCAATAGGTTTTTATTGAGGGAGGTTCCAGTCATACTTGCCGCTGCGTCAAACACAATTCTTAGTTTCCCAGGTTTGTTAATGTTTGTGACCCCAAAATGCGGAAGATACCAAGTTTTGTTTGATCTTTTAGCAGCCTCTTCTTCTGATAGCTTTCTGGCATATCCTTTAGAAATATATTCTTCCATGGTTTTTCGGTACAACTTTTCATATTCATCGTCTCGTGAAAATTTCTTCTTCAGTGTAGTATACCTTTTCTCTGCCTCATACCGGTTATCAGGCATACAGATGGAATCACTTTTCCACAGTAGACCTGTTTCATAGTGTCCATCTTGTCGTAAAGTTGAAGAATTTTGTAAAATTTCCATACCTCGTTTATCTTCAATCGACATTCCGTCTTCTTTCAAGCTACCACAACTGTCGATTTTCCAAAATTTTTCAACAGTTGAGTTAAGATCTGCACTGATAAAGTTGACAGTACAGTCATTTTCCATTCCATTGGTATCTATGGAACCAGTCACAATCCATCCTAATGGGCCACGATGTGCCTCCAATCTTGAATTTTTCACATTCGATTTTCTAACTTCGAATAATTCAAAGGCACCTTCGACATCTTTTCCTATCAATACCGATATTTCTTTCAGTTCCACATCAGGGAGGCTCAGATTTCCAAAATGTTTAGTAATGTCTATATGATGGGGTAGAATCTTTTCGGAAATATTGAAGGAATTTGTAACAAGACCTTCCACAGGAAAAACTTGTCCCTTACCCACAGCACATTTCAAATTGACGTTAACTTTTTGAAATTGTTCAGTATGGTTTCCAATTATTGTTTTTACTGTCACATTTTCGGTTTCTCCTCTCAACTTCAATAATCTGCTTGCCTTCGGAGATATGACGGTGGCCCTTGAAGCACTGTCTTGTAAACCATATGTAGTCAATGTTCGTCCATCTGGAGATATGATCTTTACTGCACCGACATGAAGCAAAATAGTTTTTGATTTTTCAACTGAAGTTGCATATTGTTCAATTTTTTCAGTATTGATTGGTTCCTTTTCAGTTGGATTTTCTCTTCTTTTCTGATTTCTGGATTCTGAACTGTTGTGCAGTAGTTTATTGTGTTTTCCTGTTGCACTACATCCACAATAGTTCTTGAAATGACATTCAGTTTTTCGATGTCCCACATTAAGGCAACAGTGGCACAACTTATTAGCCTTGACAAACTCCCAGCGTTCATTGACAGATAATCTCGAAAACTTATCACAAGACCATATCCGGTGGTCATTGTGGCACAATAAACATTCAGGCTTTAAAAGGCTATCACTCTTCTCAATATCAGTTGTCATAGCTGTGGTATGTCTGACAGTACTTTTACTGAATTTCGATGTCGTTGGTTTATGCAACAGCGATGGATCATTCTTGATTAAGGCTTGCGTAGTGATAAAATTAGACAAGTCTGACAATGTGGGCTTTCGATAATCTCTCATGTGAAAACATTTCTCTTGCCACTTATTGGCAATATAGTTGGGGAATCGAGAGACAATTTCAGTCATATTAGAAAGAGTACTGGCCTCTGCTTCATATTCACCAGTTAATATGTCTGATACTGCTTGCAGCTCTTCAGATAATGTCATAAGCCCAACAAAGTCATAGTTATCTAATTTCTCACCTTTCAATCCATGCAGGGCGTCAGCTGCTACTTTTGCTGGATGTCCGTATCTTTTCTCCAAAGTTTCAATAATAGAATAATAGTCACATCCTTTCACTCTCTTCATAACTGCCAGGGCCTCTCCACTGAGAAATTTGGGAAGAAACTCCTTTTTCTGGCTATCCGATAATAATCCATCTTCCAAATTGTCATAAATCTGTTTTCGAAATATGGGAAACTCAGATGGTTTTCCGCTGAATTTTGAAGGTTCAATACCTTGAAGCAAGTTTAATTTTAGCATAATGCTAACCGCATTGTTATTTTCACTGGGGACAAAGGCTGGCACATCGGCATCTAATTTAACTTTTCTCTGGGATTCCGTCCAATCACGTACCCTGGATGAATTTGACACAGTTATGTAAGACGCATGAGAGGATGATCCCTCTTTTATAGAGTTCATATTCATTTCAGCTAGGTCACATTCCAGTTGTAAGTTCATGATTTCACTATCCTTTGATTTTTCCATTTCTAGTTTCCTTTTTTCGTACTCTGCCTCCATCTTAGCTAAGGCTAGTTTGTGTTTTGCAATTATGCTCGTCTTTTGAGCCTGCATGTCTGGAGCGTCCAAAGTAGAAGGAACATTTTCTCTAGGATTCTCCATATTCAAACTTTCCACTTCATAAATTTCAGTTCTTTCACTTGAGCTTCGGCTCATTTCCACTAGTATAAATTTCAACTAGCATTAATTTGAATTAAATGTAGCTGCAGTTCAGTTCACCAAAAAGTGAGATCTTACACAACACACTTGTTGTAATTGAAGATAGTTTATTAAGTCAAACAATCACAAACAAAGTTGGGTAAATATGACGATTCACTAAAAAATAAAAAAGGTATACTTCTTAATTCTTAACTCTTAACTAATTTAATAAAATACAATAAAATAATCAGATTTAAGACTTGATATGGTAAGTAAAGTTATAAACCTTTAAATGAAAGTAATCTAATAAAATTTATAAGAAAACTAAATTTGGTGTAGAACAATGATAAAAATAAAGACACTTACAATTAATGGTGCTATTTCGGTCTCTTTTTCAATTTAGAGATGCTAACAACTACACGTTTCTTTTTCATATGACTAAAGTTTTCTCATGGAAATATATATATTCAAAAGTTTGGTAGACGTGGCTCTACCATAAAAAGGGAATGAAAAATGCTGATTCTACATGAAATTTGCTGACTTTTGTATTCTAATTGAAAGGTGTTGACAATGTCCAGTAGTTTTTAACTATATTTTAAACTAAATGATCTTAACAGATGATACATAATGAGATAGTTACTAAAGTTCCCATGGTTTGGGTATAAACATATATGTATATATAAAATATGTGACAACATTATCTATGTAATATCTATTACATGTATACGTCATTCTATTGAACATCTACTTTCAGACTATGTTGGGGTCCAATATGCCTTCTTCAATGGTTGACCTTTCAAATATCTGAGTATTATGAAGACGACCAAGTTTTGATGAGCTGTGGCACTGTTTCTAAATGCTAGATGTTATACGTGTAGAGGCAGTACACTGTACTTCATAAAGTTCTTTCAATAAACGCGTGGTTTAAGTTTCCATCTTTAATGATCCAAAATGGAACTCAGTGGTATACGTGTGCATTGCGATCGTTGGATGTTCGGTTTTCTCCTTAGTGATTTTCTGTCAAAAGAAACACATAATGAATAATATCGCAGACATTTCAGGTTATTCCATTGTTAGTACTTTTAAATCAAGAACACATTTTAATTTCTAATTTGCATCTGACGTAATTTTGAACCTGTGCCGAGACTTATAAGAAATTCATTCAAACTTTGATCTAAATAGGTCAAACATTAAAATATTTTGGCTGTTAGAATTCTCTAATGTACATCGAGTCGGTGTAAGAACTATAGCATGTGGTAATAATTGGAAAAAACACTAATTTGGATTTTATATTGATAAATTTTAAAGTTAATCACTTATAATGTATCTGTTGTTGGCTAAGAACGAATAGTTATATCATCTTTTGGAAATTTTTATCATTTTAAGACAAATCTGATCAAAATTAATTTCTTTCGTACCAAATCAGAGAAGGTGACTTAACTTTACAAGAAAAGTACGATGCAATTCACAAAAGCAAGCCACTAGATAAGGATGGGTGTTAATAAGACAAAGAATTACTTTTGTAGTTTAGATTACAGTCTAAATGCAATGGCGACTTCTTCGAGCTGAGCTAAGAATTATCTCAGATTCAAGTGCAAACATTTTTAATCAAATCTTAAAGGGATTTAGTTAGAGTTTCTGAACTTCTGATAGCATTGATTTGCAATACACATGTATTTAAATTTTCAGTCAGATGACCTTACTTCTTACAATTCTACTAAAAGTCAGCGTTATCTGACTTGTAAATCAGCTTTTGAGATTGCGACAATATTTAGTTTTGGTGGAATTGTAAGAACCACATGTTGCAAATCGATGCTTTCAGTGAGCCCACTTAAATAAAAATAGCGATGGCCATCGTAATACGCCCACTTTTATAATGGCAGCCAATTCGTCCGGGGGGTTGACAAGAGTGATCAGTAAATGAAAGATTCTGAGAATGACATTTTCTATTTTTACAAGTGTAAAACCACGGGTTAAAGTTTCCTGGAAAAAAGAAATATGTTATGTGCCTAACTGTATTAAAGAAGTATGTTATATTCCATATTATTGTCTTGTGTTTTGTTATATGTGCTCCTCGCTTCTATATGTTGTTCAAATCTTATAACAAATATGTCACTGAAATATGCATAAAACAAGGGAAACCAACGTTTCGGTTCCATCCTAAAATGATTAAGAGCAGTCACATAGTTGATGATGTTTCTGATTTTCAATAAGGTGTATCCAAAGGTCAATACAAACACCAACAGCCGTTTTCATAAAAATCCACCAAGAAACCAGCTCTCTAGCGTGTCCACAACTTTGAGAGTGTAACGGCTGAAAAATTAACGTGTTTTAAAGAACAAGGGGCAATAACTCATAAAATATTTTTTAGATGTTTCTGATATTCAATAGGGTTTATCCTAATGTCTGTACAAACACTCATACCAAGTTTCATCAAAATCCATCAAGAAACCAGCTCTCTATGGTGTCCACAACATATTTTCAAAAGCAAGGGCAATAACCCCTGAAATATTTTTCGATTTGTCTAATTTTCAATAGGGTTCATCCTTGGGTGATTACAAACACTCATACCAAGTTTCATCAAAATCCATCAAGAAACCAGCTCTCTATGGTGTCCACAACATATTTTCAAAAGCAAGGGCAATAACCCATGGAATATTTTTCGATTCGTCTGATTTTCAATAGAGTTCATCCGTGGGTGATAACAAACACTCATAGCAAGTTTCATCAAAATCCATCGACAAACCAGCTCTCTATCGTGTCCACAACAATTGTGGACAGGCAGACAGACAGACAGACGGACGGACGGACGGACGGACGGACGGACGGCATGACAGACAGACAGGGGCGACTACAATATACGCCCACATTAATGTGTGGGCGTATAAAAAGTTCTACACATCGTTTCAACAACTTTACATCATCGAGATCCTCGGTTCCCAAACAGGGTACTAGTACCTCTTGGGGGTATCAACGAACACCACAAGGGTACATGAGAAGCCTCTTAGACAATTTAAAAAAATAATGTTTTAGGTTTTAATGCATAGAAATTTAATTAGAATGCATATCAAATCATTTATAATTCTAATTATCGGTTTGTTATAAGATTTGGTCATTTTGGAATTGTACATGCAAATTTGTGTGGGTTCTACAGGTGAACTCTACAATAATGTAGGCGTAAGTTAGCCATTCATGTACATTTTGTAAAATAAATCATAATATTGATAAAAATCATTAACACATAGTCACTAATAAGTTTATGTCTGGTGAATCGCTTTACACTTGGTGACGCAAGTTTTTGAATCACATATTTGAAACCTTCTGATTAGTTATGTATAGGATAATGACCTAGGACGAGTTTTTACTGAGTTTTAAAAAGATAAAGGCAGGCCTTAGAATACCCGAAGGCGAAGCCTGGGGGTATTTGGCCATGCCTTTCGATTTCGAGGGTTTTTAAAACTCAGTAAAAACTTTAATGTCCAGATTGAACATCCGAAGCTGATTTCGGGCTTTGATCTGACCCATCCCCTAAAAACAATTGTCAATTTTTAATTTTTAAATACATTAATTTTACTGGGATGTGTTTGCTATTAGAAAAATAATCCTGAGCCTTAAATTCTTCAAGGAATGTCAGGAATTAGCGTTTCCAGGCATATATATAGGCCTAATTCTTAATAATTTCCTGTGTTATAGTCCTGGCCCCCTATTCTCGAAACGATCTTAAGAGTTAGGATGTCCTAAGGACTATCTTCTAACACTGTTTCTAGGACATCCTAGTGCTAAGATCGTTTCGAGAATAGGGGGCCTGCAGTCCCCATACCAAAAAACCTTAAATTCATCAGGAAATCGCTTTTCAGGGATTCAGATTCTCTAAATTTTCTCTAAATCGCGTTTCCATGTGTCCGAAAGGTGTTTTCGGTAGGAATAAAGGTATCGTCTAATTCTCTAAATTTTGTAAGTGACATATCCTCAGACGCATCAAATAATCTTGAACCTTAAAATGTCTGGAATTCGTGTTTAGGGGCGTCTAAATCTCAAAATTTTCTAAACGAGATCCCTCAGACACTGTACCCTCGGTTTCCAACGTAACACCACAAGGGGTACCTGAGAAGCCTCTTAAACAATTTTAAAAAGTAGTGTTATATACTATTAATCATTCTACCTTATTTTAGTTTATTTCGCATTATAATTGACATAATTAAAACATCATATTATATTTAATAATAAATACATACGTCAATCACCAACAACTGTAATAGTGGCTACAACTATCATATGACTTTCATGTTGGCTCTTATTGTTACTTACGGTGGCCTTAGGGGTACCCGGAGATTGTGTTAAAAGTGGGGGAACGAAGAGTCGAAAGGTTGGGAACCAATGTCTTAGATGAATTATTGGCAGGCCGTATACAATGAACTCAAGAGTAGTACATCATAAAATATTTTACGTCATTTATCCTAAAACAAGTGTTTATAATCAAGCCATAAATTGAGATAAAAGTGAGATTTAAAAGTTAATCTCTTTAAGAAACAAAACATTTTCCTGTGGGATTCCACACCATTATTTTTTCAGAGAGTACAGAACCTTTAGAAAATGTTAACTTGTTCTTTCACCCAATCTCGTACCGGAAAAATTCAAATATCACAGAGAATTGTCTTTTATGTTCAAAAAGAACAAAAGGAATGCCAAAGTTGAAACAATAGAACTTGGCCACCGTTTCGACGCCATTTGAAATAGTTTTAATCCGGTTTAAAAGACGTAGGTCTGTCATAGCGAGCCAATAAGGTTTCTAAAACAAAATGAATATCAAGTAGCCTTTTGTAAGAAGCATCGTATCCTTGCGCCTTATTCTTATGTTCTTTTAGCTACTGTAGTAATTTTTTTTAAGTAATCTCAATTTGTACTTCAACAAGATGTTCTTTAACACTGTCAACTACTGTAATAACTTTATCTTATATTGAATGTCTACATATATATATACCATAACAATGTTAGCCAGGTATTCCGGAAAATAAACAAGCCTATAATCCGATCTAAAATAATGAGAAACATGTGGTCAATCGAGGATCTAGTGATAGTGGTAATCATCGTACATATTCTGGATTACCAGCTGATTAGGACAAATAATGCCTGAATATAATGTGCAATGGACGTCATAGGACATGGTTTAGATCTGGGATTAACAGTCCAAAATACTCTAAATAATTTAGTTCAAAATCTATACAAATGTTCATATTCCATTATGATCAGTGTTATTCAACCCAATCTGAGACCTATTCATATTTGTTCAAACATATTGAAAACATATTCTGGAGTCAAAAGTGAATAAAACCATAAAACATTAAAATATTTACAAAAACATAATATTAAAGTTTCCATTTACAAGTCATGTGACAACCACGTGGGCACTTAAACCTCGAATTGATAGCAGTTCCACATCTGGTCGCCTACTACAGTTCATTGTCTCGATCACTCAGTCAACCCGATCTCTATTCGTTAACGACTCTCTGGCAAGGCTGGCTAGCCGAGACTAAGGCTATACTTGACGTAACCCGGAAGTACACCCATATTGAATTCTATTTGTACCGGAAATAGAATTATGACATTATTATTTGGGCATCTGTCAAGTTTTTAATTTTGATATCGTGTTTTATTTCACTTATACGCGTGTGGCATGAAAAATCTGTACACTTTACAGTGCATTATGCATTGTGTTTTGGTTACAAAATAAACATTTCACCAAAATTGGAAAAGGTACTCGTCACCCTCCGTCCGGTAGTGTCATTCGCCTGAAGCCAAACAATTTAACACATTTAATTAAATAAGGCCACCGACTAAGCATTCGGTACATTAATGAAAATATTTCTTCTTTCTTCTTCTTCTATAATTACAATCATTTCACCTGAATTCATGCCCTTGATACCCAATCTAAATTATAGTAAAATTTAAAATTTACGGACTGCTGTCATGCATTTCTAACAGAATAACGATTTTTCCTGAACCGTCGAGAAATTTCAGCAGTTTTCGACAAATCCAAGTCGGAATACTCGTTTCTATCGCACTGAATGAACCTCTCTCAATTACATTATAACATTAAATAATCAAGAACTATAACGATGAAAATTTAATAATGCTTTTAGTTGGACAAGAAATAGTGACTGTTATTAAATAAATAACGTAGGCTTCGTGTATCACAATTATTATAAAATAACTCGAACACTTTAACTGCTGGAATATAATAGTCCACATTACCTAATCTAATCTTACAAAATGATATTTGGAGAAATACTCCGCAAATAACGATTCTGGGAAGAAAAGGGATTCGAAGAGAACAAACGTTTAATGGAAAAGCACTTATCCCAAATGTAAAAGAGTATATTATACATATACAATCCAATATTTCGAAACAAAATGGTCGAAACTTTCCAACGCCAATTAAGAAGCTACCTACTAGTATGCAATTCATTGTGTCGTTGGAAAAAGACTTTTTGTCTATTTCATGCAACTCTACAGACTCTTAAGAGTAAAAATACATGTATATTCATCAACAGAGAGTACTTTGTGATATCAGGATCGATGGAATCCTTATTTCTTAATCCTATTTTTCTCTCAAAATAAATGTAATTATATTTTTTTCACTCATATCATATATTTATCAGATTTGGAAGACGACAAATTTCTATTACATTCTATTTTTTGAGTAATAACGTTATATAATATACCAATAGCGTTTCTATTTTCATTTTTCTGTACAAATGGGTAATAGTATTAGACACATATCAAACAGATAAAAGAAACAATACGTAACAGTCGCATTAGAAGCCTGCACATTCGCTTTGTAATTTATTTCTGCTAAAACGATCTAAAAAATCAGCAAATAAGCAAAGACACCTTTTTGGACCCCGATTGTATACAAGTTTCATCTAATTTCTGCATATTATGTCAATGATTTCAAGATTTAACTAGAACAATTGCAAAAGATTAGAAAATGCATATACATGTCGTATCTTTGGTCATATTTCGTAAAAAATATAATGGTGGTGCCAAACTTTGTTCTTCGTTAGTTTCTTGGTTTCTCCAGACTGTTGAAATTTGACTAATGTAGCACCAGTGGAAGAACTAATTTCAGTTTTGTTAAGTTAATATTTTGTTCTTTTATACTGGAACAGCAATACAGTACACTATAAAGTTGTTGGTTTGAAGTTAGCTTTAAGAACATTTTATTTATCCAGTATTAGCTTTTCATGAAAGCTTTAATAAACCAAGAAGAATTTATCCTAATTATTAAACTAAGTCATTATAGTTAATATTCAATTATTTCTTAAAAATGGTCAATGATTACTAATTTGTAGAAGAAAAGTTAATCGATGGTAATTAGTTGCTGATTAATTTTCCATTAGATTAGATTTTAATAATGATTAAATATAATCTAATCTAAATATCTCTAATAGATAACATTATAGAAATTTACTAGAAAGAAAGACCTGTCTTAAAATATAAACCTTATAAAAATAGCGTTTATTCGTAACATCCATGAACAATTTCTTTTACAAAAAAGCTTCATGACGTTCCCTTTTTTCGTTATTTGAGCTCTATGCAAGTGGGTGGGGGTGCATGGTCGATATAACGGTAGTCACATTCCATTCGATTTTACCATTAATAAATAGTTATTACCTTTCAGATATATAACAATTGAGATATCTTGCAAAATGAACTTAATACATTTGTGATATTGTTTATAGAGTGCTTCGTCATAACTTTTTTGTGTTGTTACTATATAGGGGTTGTGATTTTGAAGAACAATTTTAGGCTCAAATGAAAGGATGAGGTCCCTTAAAACCTACTTAAATTATTTAAATAAAGTAATTTCATAATTAAGTTTTCGCCCAATTTGTTTTTAATTAAAGGTGTTCTCGAAATTAATAGGATAATATTTTTAATATAATTATTGAACAATTATTTTTGGTTCGACACGATTTCAATATAGAGTTATTATAGAAAATCTGTTGTAAGACTTTGGTCATGATAAGTATTAATATAAAATAATACCTATGTTGGTATACGTATTAATATGAAGTCTATTGTCATGCACAATCCCATGGCCTCAAATATTTTTGAGAACCAGTTGAAATTTTTCAGGACAATATTTAAAATATCACAGCCTTCAGTTAGAGGGGGGAGTCTTTATACAAACTACATGAAAGGGGAACAAAATGTTCCATGGTCATGAGCCAAATAAAAAGTTTCAATTCATTTATATAGACTTTGCAAGTAATTATATTCTTAAAAATCATTTATATCTCAGCAATTACAAATAGCGAAAAGTTTTGAAATTGCATAATAAACAATGGTATTTAAAGAATGTATGCTTGACTAATGGAACTATTCTTGTTTATAGAAAGTAAAATAATTAACTCAAGTATTGTAAGAGTTTATTACGTATTACAAACTGTCATTTTCAATCACGTTAATAGATATAGAATCTGAAAATAGTTCCTCAAACTATAAATTAACACGATAAAAACAAGTTCTTTAATTGGTGTGTCATAGATAGCATAATGAAGATGCATAGTTAAAGCTGTAATGAGTTAACAAACGAGGAAATTTGGTTTAAAAATAACTGGATATAATAGGATAAATATTTATCATAGCAATTTCACTAGCTGATCAGACCGTATCGGTGTCGGACCGGCAACAACATACGGGTACAAAAAAAATGACATTTTCTTTCCTTAAGCACCAGGTGTCACTAAGATACAATCAAGTATCTCCACCTATGAGATTTTGCGACGCATGTGTTTTCAGAACTTGGCCTAATTTCGCAGTTAAGAGTGTCACAAGCTATTTCAGTCTTCTTTCCAAACAATATCAAAATGATTTGTCTTGATGAAGCTCTGTCTTTTTACGGTTTAGGCTCAATGATTTTGTTGTCCTTAAGAGCATATTGAATGAAATGAATAATTGATCATTTAATTTCTTGATGACCTTAAATGATATTCAGACCATCTGCTCTACAAGAACTAATTAACAACACACCAATTCTACTAATCTAAATTATTTATTAAAACACAATATATTACATTTTTACAATTGTCATGTAATTTCTCTTTGGCTGTTTGCGTATTATAAATAATTATGTAAAGGTCGTTGCGCGTCAGATTATTTAAAAAATAATGGAGGACTTGTAGGTAACTTCCATGAAATTTTTCTCAGGAATAAGAAATCTGATTTTAAATAAGTTAAGGGTTGTCTCCCTTGAAGTTGATCTTTTTAGAAAATATTAATTTAAATTACCTCCCCTGATCTATATTACTTCTTTCAATTTAGAGGTCAATTAATTCCGAGTTAATCACATTGTCAGAAACAGAGGTGTTTTGCTAACTTTGGAAGTAGGGGCCCCAAGTAGGCGATGCCCCCCCCCCCCCCAGTTTTAGTGTTTTCGAGCCCCCCCCCCCCCCCCCCCCCAGCAACACATCCCTGGTCAGAAACTTTTTTTGAGCATTCTGTCATTGTTCACCATTGTTAGTTTGAGTGGAATTGCTGGAACCACACACACACACACACCTGATTGAAAATTAGAATCGTTCACATAGATGCTATCAAAAATCCTTTTAAACCAATCGGAAAAAAAGAGTTTTGAAACAGAAATAGAATATAGATATGATTCTGTAGGATTTCACTTTTACCGATGATATTCCCATTAGAGTTCCTGGATTTCTGTTGTCTGGAGACAATGGAACTAATCAGACAATCCTGCTAATTATTCCTCCTAGAATATCAATTAATTAATGGAAGGTCACGACCCCGTAAAGGCCATTAATGAAGATTAATAATTAACTACCAGGGGCCTTATTTTCGAAAACTTAACTTAAGATGATTTTAGTGTTTTAGTCATCTGATTGGTCAATCACTAAAATCGATTTTAAATTTAACTTTATTATCCAATCAGAATACTGTATTTCTTAAAATTCTGATTTTATCTAAGTTAAGTTTTCAAGAATAAGGCCCCAGGTAAAAGGTAGAGTGACAGAGATAATGGTACGGTATAGAATAGAACTATAATGATGGCTTGACTATGAATCGGAACCAGCATCATATGACACAAATGTAAGGAAAACAAGAGTGACTGTATTATATTAAACATATTATTAAACTGCAAAATTTCGTTAGAGGTTATCTCCCATAATGTTTTGACCCAATTATTACAGTGAAGAAAAATATTTTTGACAAGAGTCCTCTCCCTTCATATCTTGAAAGTTAAACTTTAAAATTGATTTTATGACAGAAATCAGTAACCTATTGATGTAATATCATTGGGTGGCGGGTATGGCGCCAAGCAGGGTATGCTAACTGTTCTAGACACCTGATACCACTTTTCATAATGAAATATTTACTCATTTATTGATATACTTCCTCAAATGAAAGGTTCATCAGCTGCTACCAAAAATACATGTATTGCCAATGAGTTCGTATGAATTTCGAGATTTGTTTTACGGTTGGGATCGTTCGTGCCTGGTTTTATTATTTATGAACTTTTAAAGTAATTTGCAAAAGGTGGACAAAGTCTAAGCTGTCGTTGAGATCTTAAAAAAAACAGCCACATAAATTGGTTGTATGTGTCCTTGTTTGAAATTATAGAAAATATATCCATCTCTTTGGGTAGTGCACCCTTTCTGATAACTACGAACTGACCCCTGAATTTCTTTTGAAAGTAATGTTTACTTGAATTAGGCATAACATGTCGAAGAGATCGACCAGGTAAATTTTAAATTAAAAATCTTTCAGCAACTTGTTACAATATATACCCTAATAATTATTTTTCATCGCTTCTTCAACATTTTATAAAAATGTTGTAAGTTTTTAGCCATTCTACACACCAGCTGTGTGGAAACCACCAAATGGTTATACGTCCATAGAACATGGAACATTCTCTTTTGCTTGTTGTATTTTACATTGAACCGAAAAACAATGAAAGGACTAATGGCGTGATGAGAATCATTAACCTTGATTAGCTCATACCTGCGTGAGAAATATTAAGCTGTGCTTTAAGCTGATGAAATACCAAACGCATTGAAGATTAGGCATCACGAACTGTACTTATTGAGAGCCTCAGCCATTGTTTTGGATAAGAAGAAAACGTGGCAGAAAATTGTTGTTGATCGGTCAAGGTCCATGTACATGTATACACATCAAATAATAGACTTGATCCTCATATTAATTCACCAGAGACTTACTAAAATAATAAAATATAGTAGTCCAGTATGTTAGCAGCCAATTTTCACCCGAAGGGGACACAGCGGACAAAAGCAAAATATTTTTCATGTGTATCTATATGATGATAGGCTACAAATCCAGAAGGGGTGCCATCACCTAACTCGTCCCATATGGCTACTATCACCATATTAGCGTAAAACTCCATACTACGAATTCAGCGCAAATATTAGGGGTAGGGGAAAGATAAACGCTATTTGCATGCATTTAGAAAAGGTCTAGATAATCATGTTTGGTATCGTTCGAAAGGTAATAAGTACCCATTTAATTCACAGCGATTCAAAACTTGATGACCTCATTGATGACGTCATCAGAGGTCAAAAGGTCATGAAAACTATTTTTAAGTGTAAATCTGGGTATTCATATAATAAAATAGGCATTGTAACCATACCCTTTATAGTAGAACAAACTAATTTACACCCATTTGGAGCTGATTTGTAGTGGAAGATTTTGGTTCGAAAATTTTAATGATAGTGCATTACGTTATTTTGTAAATTGGGTTTCTTTATCTGGTTCTCAGGCTAAAAAAGCTTAAAAAAATAGCTGAAAATTACTTTTTTCAAAATTGTTCTATTTCCTCATCATGAGGCAAGAAACATAAATTGGAAGAGTCAAAAATGTTCACAATTGAATCATTGAATGATGAAACATTTAAATCTTAAATCTGGCATCATTAGGCATTAAACGGAGGTTAAAAGAACAGTTTGTAGCGAGGGATGATAATTTTAGTGTAGCCTGTAGGTCCCGTGACCAAAGTCTGGGAACAAAGGTTTGAAAGTGTTTTTGTGTTCCCTGATGAATACCGAACAATTTTGACTTGGGCGTCCCCCTTAAATATTTCAGGCATTTCCGGTAGGGGTCAACAAAGGTCAAACAGAGATCAAAATTCTAATTAGCTAATTAGCATTATTTTTCTGTAGGAAAACAAATGTGTTCATGCTCATTGGTTCTCTTTTTGCAGACTTTGCGAATATTTGCAGCGTTTCCTTGTTTATAGACTAATTGATTTACCAGATAAGTTTTTTAGTGGTTTTAAGTGCTAATTAGCATAATTAGCATAAATTAGGTGACGGAATTAAAAAATATTTGGGCACCCCTTCTGATTTTCAAAAGTACCACCACAGGTAGCCTCAAAAAAAATTTGGTGCTTTTGTCCGGCATGTCCCCCAAATTTTGCTAACATACTGGACTATAGGTTTAAATTATTGAATTAGGCCCAAGTAGCCTATATAATGTAATGTGGAATTAAGGATAATGGTTACTTAGGTAATAAAAATAATAGCTTCTCCTTTAAGCAGAAGGATGTGGAATTTTCCTAAATTCACAGAGTTTAACAGTTAATCATTAAATGTCTTAATTTTACTTGCACAATTTCCTTCAATTTCGCGTATTAATACCACAGGACTCTCTCATGGATTAATTTAAGACTAATAAAGACTTGGTTAATGTCGTCTACTTCCTCCGAGGAAGATAATAAAATTCCTGATAATCCAGACTACATTAAATATTAAAATTTCATTCTACGAGAGATTAGAAACAAGAGAAACAATGTCGTGAAGGATTAATATTCCTTCCATCTTTTAATTATTCTGATCAAATAAACAATTCTGCTATTTCAGCATATATTAATTAGTTTTTAATTACTGTAACTCAAATAGCCTCGCTTATAGTAATCGCTATGTGAAGACTTGATATTCTTCAACCGCAACTCTTTTTGATTTTTCACGTTCGCTTTCCATATCTCTACAAATGTATAGTCATCGTTTGAATCATTTTTGTATAAAAATATATAGCGATTACGTAGTCTTTACAATGTATTCAAGGAGTTGGTTTTAAACTATCAGAATGTGGTGATCTTTGATTGCTGTGGTACTTTGAAAGAAGATACGATAGAAACAAGAAGAAAGAGGACTGAAGTAGTCAACAGCCGTGGGGATTTCGTTGTTCTTCGGTAGTCAAAATGTCAGCCGGTCAACACAAACATATTCTTACTTCTATTTTTCTAGCCCGCAGGAAATAATAACAGGTTTGGAGAAATAATACTAGTACCGCAGTAAATCGAGAAAAGGTCTGCAGAAAACAGTCTATGATTGTAAAAACCACCAGGTGCAATGTGTCCCTGGAGGCGAACTCTTCAAATGTGATCGTTTTAAGTACTAACATTTCTGCCATGTTTTCTATCCTCTGGAATGACACATAGCAGCAAACCGGAAATGACATCAATACAAAATATTCTTTACTGGTATGTGCAATATTTAACGATTTTCTTTGATGAATTCTCTATTGTTTCGATTTCAATTGGTTACATGTGTTAGAACTCCTGTAGATATGAATATATCTGGAAAGGGTTCGATTCAGAGAAATGGTTTGGCTTGATTACTTTTCAGCTGTAACTTTGTGATGCTTCTTGAATTATACCTTGATTGCGACACACATTTCCATCGTTATGACAGCAAGGAAAGGACTTACCGGTGTGACATGCACAATATCAACCCATTTGATAATTAAAATCAATCAATCAATGCTCCGTCACTCCGGAATGTTTTCGTTTCTGCACTGCTCTCTCAATATATAAGCATTAAGGAAATTACAGAAATCTTTTCGTGATAGACGGCCTTCTTTGGGAAACAAACGTGGGCAGTGATCAGAGAGAAGTTGTTCCCAACCTTATGGCCATGCAGCATTTGACAGGGGTCCATGTGGCATGAGGACATGTATAATTTTTTGTTATCTATGTCTGGTCCAGATTGAATTCCTTGTTTTGTCAGTTTAAAAAAAACTCTTAGTATTCCAACAATCTGTATATTCCGAATTACGACACTAATAATTGGACCCGACAGGCAGAAAACATGATAATGTATGCTAAAACATCGCTCAAAATCCAGAAAATGCATTAAAAGTAACACTTCATGTACAATCATGTAGATAAAGTACATGACAACAATCCCTTGAAATGTCCATTGCACGGAATTATTTTTTCAACCTTTAAACTTTTAAGGTGTTACTCTGGTTTTTCTGTTCTGTTTTACCTGATGTTCACTGTTCGATTATTTAGCAAGGACCCATCAAATCATGAAATTTGAAATTTAAACCAATTTCCGAAGGTGTTTTCCTGTCTTGTATTTTTAATGCGAAACTCGTGATTGCAGTATAAATTTGTTTGTCTGTTCCTTAGAAGGCACAAGACGACTTCCGTGAGTAAAACAGGCTGTTTCTGATGTTTCTTGAAGAATTTTCCACATTTATCCTTTATGCTAAAATCAATTTAGATCTTGATTATATTTAACTGTTGTCTGCTGTATATCAGGAATTGAAAGAGTTATTTCCCTGTAGAAGATAGTTAACACTATTGCACTTTCATTAATAAGTTGAAACTTATATTGATTTTTACATCCCTCAAAATTAGTTTCATTGTTGCAAAACTTTGGCTAGTTCATAAATAGCTCTAGAAATATTATTGGAATTTTTAAAAACGCCAAATTATCTTATTTGAGTTCTTGGACTGTTGTGGGGATCGAACTTGAAGATTCTTTGGCCGAGAAGTCTGATTTTTGGATATTTTGTCTTGCTTGTTAAGATTTTTGATGCTATTTTGTACTCATTAAATCAATCACAATCATGTACAATAATGTATAATCAATCTGTATAATTTTCCGAAAAACCTCGTAAACCATAAAATATATTTTTTTCAAACCAATAATGTACGGCATGCACTTCTTTTACCCAGTCTTTTAGACAATCTAACTTGGGGGAAAAGCCAGGACAGCGTCCGTGGTTAAGAACCCATCAATGCTGTACATAGACCGGTCCTATAAGTCCTAGTTTTCCCATAAAGCTAAACGATGTAACCACTGGACTACGCCTAGCCGTTATTTGTACATTCAATAACCGACATGATTACTAGTATTGAAATGTTGACCTATAAATAGTCTCGTTTATATTTCTATATTAATACAAGTTGAGTGCAAAAACCAAACAAATAGCAAAAGGCCTATAATATATTGTGGCATAAAGTTGGGTTGGTCTATAGTCATGGTAAAATGATGCTCGGATAGCGTCCATGGTTGGGTAGAATTAGCCAAAAGTCCGATTCGAAGTAACCATTAGACCGTGCCTAGCACATTGTAAGCGTTAGTTATAGTCAATAAGTAGCTTGTTCGTGGTCTGGTGCAATAATTTCCGTAATTATTCGTAAGTTTGCGGAAAAGTTCGGAAACGTTGGCTCTTATTGGAAAAATAGCTCGATTTAAACTTAAAACTTTTGAGACTCAACGATAGCGACTATTAAATAAATAAGAAAAGACCGAGTGATAAAGACTCTGCACTCCAGTGGCGTAGCTAGATGGGGGCTGGGTGGTGAGTCGGTTGAAAAAATGCCGTCGGTAAAGTTAAGTCGACCGGCCGCAGACATAAACATAAAAAAATCCAAAAATAATGCTTCAATTTGCCTTCCTGCAATGTGTCAAATAGCTAAAACCCCAGAGCTTCCAGGGCCTTCGCTCCCTATTGGATTTTGTCTCTAAACACAAACACAATTTCAAAATATTTTCAATTTCATAATTTTTCTCTTTTGAATACTTTGACGTCACGTCATTGTTTACTATAACGTCCGCGTTAACAATACAAAACAGAACGTTGCTATTTTTGATTGTCACTTTTAATTTACTGGTAGGGAGGAACGTATGTTTCAGGTAAGTTCGTTTTAAATTACAATTTTTGTTTGGGAATGCCATCCTTAGTATATTATTTTTAATCTTTTTTCTGTGAACAATATTATGAGGAGGGAATCTTTTACCAATACAGATGCCTTTTTGTTGGGATACACAAACCGTATCCCTTATTACTCTTTTTGTATATCTTCAAATGGTCGGCGTATTCAGAATCAATAAGATTCTAATTGATTCTCATTCTTGATTGATGTGAACTGTGGACTGTCGGGTTGGTAACCTTCAAAAAAGAAGTAGCTGTTGGCAGCGTTCAAGGATCGTAACTTGATCGAGCTGGTGCTCTCTCATAAGATCAGCGACCGCTTGTCCGTACAAAATATTCGAATTAGTCATGTTCTTCCGACACAACTGACTCTTCTGATGCTGGTATAAGTTGGGCAGCTTTTGGACAAATACTGACGTCTACTCCAGAATTTGAAAGAGACAATGGTTTCTCCCCAGCCTCCTAAAGCAATGCTTCTTTTTTGTGTTATTTTTCAATTTGGTTTCACAGGGAGCCGTATACCATAAGAAATAGAGACATAGTCTGAACAAACCAATGACCTGTACAACATCATTATAGCTTCTCTGTTTGCTCTCAATGTGGTATATACCTGAAACAAAGTGCATAACATTTAAATTATTGTAGAATGATATTACATCCCAGATAAGCTTGCCATCAACATGCACTCCAAGAAATTGCTCTTGTTTAATTTCTCACATCATTAAGACAAAGGAATACACTGCTGTGACTCTTCCTTCTGCTGTAGAACAGTTCTACCTTTAAATAATGAATCCCCCGTCGCTTGCCCATTTTAACAACTTGGTTCATGCGAGTTTTCACTGCGTTGAGGCTATTGGAACCTGTCTATATCTATATCCACATAATTATGAGGCCGTGCTAACCGAATGGTTATCGTGCTTCTCATTGATAGAATTACCGATGTTCAACTGTATCTGCCGATCCTTTAAGAAGTCTTGGATCCACTAGAACATGCGACACCCCGTGCCACGTTTATCAAGTTTAAAACATAAACCATCGACCAATACTAAGTTTACGGCGTTGGATATACCCAAGAAGTACATGTAGTTCTTCCTTCCGAGTTGGGCAGCAATGTCATGTTGTAGTCGAACGATTTGATCAATTGTTAAACGTTTCTCTCTGTAGCCACTTTGGTTGGGATCGATGGGTTTATTTAGTTCACAGTGGTATCTAAATCGTTGTTGACCATCGTTTCAAAAAAGGCATGTATTCGCTGCATTGATTCCTTTCTTTTAGCGGTTTTGTTAGAGGAATGCCGTGTGGAAACTTTAAGAATTGTGCCATTACAGAATAATTCTAGTAGAACTGTAGAGGCTGTAGAGGTAACTCGCTTAACATACTGTACTTGTTGTCATCAACGCAGAGATGCTGTCCTTCTTACTGTGTAGTGCGTCCCTCATCAATTAAGACATATTTCGTATTGGCCTGCTTTTTCTTCATAAAGTATGGATGTTGTCAGAACTGCCGTCAACATAACACCTGACTAACAATTTGGTTTACCTTCATTGCTGTGTTCTTTAGGCAGATCTTAAGTTTGTTTTCTCATTTAATGAGTGTGCATTTAAAGCCATCGATGTACCCGGGACTGCTCTACGTCGGCTCAAGAGGAAATCGAACAGTGCCACCAAGTCATCAAGGCAGATTATTTGGAGGTAGACTTGGTGGTACTGTTCGATTTCCTCTTGAGCCGACGTAGAGCAGTCCTGTGTGCATCTACGGCGGCCTGGACTTGGGTAACGTACATGCAATGCTATCATCAGTCCGGAGAATTGAACCCATAGTAGCTTCAGTAATAATCTCCTTTCCCATTTCACCCGTTTTTCAGTTTGCCCGTTTCCATTTCGCCATTTCGCTCCGTTCCTGTTTCGCCCCTTCCTATTTCGCCCACTTCATCTTTTAAAAACACTTATACCACTTAAGAAAGTGTGCTTGTTCCGGTTCGAATTCTGGCCTAGGCTGTTATTGTGCAAGGCCCCCAGACCCCAGGTTCATCTTTACAATTGCACCCCCATGCAGTTTCGAAAACCTGGCTACGCCACTGCTGCACTCTGGTCGTCTAACGCGCTCAAGTTTAAATCTGATATGAAAATTAATTTTATTTTGGGGGTTTGTTTATCAAGAAGTTGGTAATTAAATGAATTATCGATGCTGATCATCAACAGATCATAGTAACGGTTTCTAGGGAAATTTCAGAAAAATGAATTATTTTGATAAAACAGACTGTTTTGAGGATGAGAACTATGGACATTAGAGCTCGAGGTTCGTTTCTCAAAAATATTTCTTCCAAGTTTCCTAAAACTGGAACGTTGTCTTTATTACTCATATCTACTAAAAGACAGGACAGCGTCTGTGGTTCTATACATGACGATCAGTCAAATCGTCACGCATTTAGTTCATTCTGTAACCGTTCGGCTATTTCCGTAAAAATTTCCGTACTTCAATTTAGCCTCAGGATTGAATGGACGTAGGGATTTGTTCCAAAGTTTGTTGATTGGTTGAATACCTTATTACTGTCTATTATCCGTTCGCGCTAAAGAGTCCGTTTGGTCTGAAGAAAAAGGGGAAGATAACTAATTTGTCTAACATTACTTCTTATGAAACACTTTTGGACAATCGAGGCTATCAAAGATGGCAGACAAAGTTGATATTTTTTCCACTAAGTTAGAAAATGCAAAGAAAATGCTTGGTGTCAGCTTTGAATTAAAAGAAAAACAGCTGGAAATTTTGGAAAATTTATATTCTGGGCGGGACTGTATCTCTGTGCTGCAGAAAATACATTTATTTGCGGTTTCTTCGCTAAAGCGAAAGCCTGTTTCTTTCGACGTTTCAGCCATTTTGTACTATTTTACTGTACTATATGACGCAGTAAAAGTAGTCCAGAGAATTAGCTTCGATTATCCAGACGGCAAGCTCCCATTCAAGGCCGTGATCTAAAAACAATACAATACGATCACGGTGGGCCGTATGGCATTTAGTTCAGTGTTTATTCAGTAGGACGAAGGGTTTTTTTCTTGTAAAAAAGTAGGACGAAGTAACCACAAGACTAAGCCTGTCTCAATAGGGGAGAGTAGGGTGAAATGGGACACGGGAGAACTGGGACACCCCCTGTAAATATAATATGTTTTAACCAATCAGGTTCTAGAATACATTCAGTTGAAGTTTAGTGCCACCTTTATTTATGGCCTTAGTAAGAAACTTGTGGTTGAAATTCTGTAAGTACAGTGAATTAAAGTTTATTTTACCAAAAATTACTACTTTTGCAACATTGACATAATATGTGTTTGTAAGTCCAGTGTATGGGATAGGTATTTGTGGATGTTGTCAGTTGCTTGTGCATCAGACAACTTACAAATCCATGAATGTCAATAGCTTGCTCAAACATGGGATGTTGACCTGTCAGCCATTTTGTAGCTTGTGGTCCTTGTGGGAGAACTGGGACACTGTGTCACAGTTCTCCCTTACATGTCCCACTTCTCCCTTTCATTATCCCAAGTGTCACCTAGCGGGAATAATACCATGACCTCACTTTGGTTTATGTTTTCAACCTGAGCGGACGTGCTTTTTGCAGCTCTTCGGGAAAGTGGAACAGCGTGGTTGAACGTACTACAACAGGGTGAATATATTTTATTATGGTTATTAATTGATATGGTATCAATTAATATGGTTTAAGCCAAGGTGGCTATAGGTTATGGTTTAAGCCAAGGTGGCTAGGTTTCGGTTTAAGCCAAGGTGGCTAAGTTGTGGTTTAAGCCAAGGTGGCTAGGTTTTGATATTTGGCCAGGGAACGCTGTGAAAGCGTGATATAGTATAATATTATAGATTTATAGAACTGTGTTTTATTGCTTATGAATCAATTGATTTGCATTGACTGTGAAACCAGTAGGACGATAGATAGCATGTCTAATTTGAGTAGTGTGAGTTGTATTGTAGTTCATGTTTATTAGTTTGATCATGGGAAGTAACCTGTTTTTTGATGGCCACTAGTGGGTGAGCGATATTTGCATTCATTCTTAGATTAGAATATTAGTATTGCCTTTGTGTGTAGTTTATTTATTTATACTTCCGACTATTATTTTAATTTGAATTTGAGAATATTGGGTCTGTTTGTATTTCATTTTTCTTCAGTCCAGGAACACAGATTCCTAGTGGGATTCAACCACGTGGACTGTAGGAGAATTAGATTTTCTGTTGCCATTAACTTGGATGTTGTATAATTTCAGAGTAATTTAAAAGTAATTTTGGATATACCACAGGCTGAAAAGAGAATTGGTTTTCGGTCTGATAAAGTGTAAGTACGGAAACAGCCTTGTTGGTTGACTTACAGCGGAAAATCGGTTTTCCTGCAGTTCACGGCGAAATTTTAGAAGAGCGCCGATTGTTCTGGGTTAAAGTCGATTTTTAAATGAGATGCCAATTTGTACATTTTATTTTGAATAAATGGGAAATGTTTGTTTTTCTTTCTTTTCGTCTCATGTTAGCAACATTTCGACGTGAGTGTTGGGAGGGGGTCTTTATGATGTGCATTGGTGTTTGTGAATGTAATGTACTGTAAGGGGCATCTAGCATGACTTTATCCCAGAACTCAGAGGCAGGTAGGATGCGCGATAGAAGACACTTGGGAGATGGTTATATCCCAAGTGTCACCTAGCGGGAATAATACCATGACCTCACTTTGGTTTATGGTTTTATGAGGAGGCGGTCTGCCTTGGAGACTCGTAGATGAGGCATTTATGGTTGTTTTTTTCCCCCCCTCCCACCCTTTTTCTATTTTAATTTGCTTCTGTCGTGTGTCATACATGCCATCCTGCATGACTTTATCCCAGAACTCAGAGGCAGGTAGGATGCGCGATAGAAGACACTTGGGAGATGGTTAGACCCACTTCTCCCAAACTGGTTTTTAAATAATGTCATTGGTCGTAATGTCATATCTTTCTGATGCCTCACCATAATGCCCCACAAGTACAAAAGAAAGACAGATGCTTGAGTTCAGTTTTTGAATAATTTTACCTTTAAAAAGAGTTGTCCCACTTTTCCCTAATGTCCCAGATCTCCCATCCAGCTGTCCTAGATCTCCCTCAGATGTCCCATTTTACCCGAATTACACGCCAAAATTAAGAAACAAATTTGAATGTATCATGAAAACAATACTATTTGGTGGTGTTGAATGCATAGGGCCTCTTAACAGTTAAAGTAGAGTTTGTGTGGCAGTTCATCCTAAAATACACAATGCCACTGAATTCAACAATAAATTAATGTCCCAGTTATCCCTACTCTCCCCTACATATTGGAAATAAATCATGTAATCTATTCATTTTATGAAAAATACCTTTTTGTGAAGGACAAGGTCTGGGCTAAATGCAAGAAAGTGAAATGGAGTTTTACGTTTTAATTTTCTGCACCTGTTGGGCGAGAACAGGCAACGCAATTCAATGTGCGATAAAGGAAATTTTAGCAGAACAGCGATATCAGTATACTCTTTTGCAATTCCCAACTGTTGAGCGATATTAAACGTACACTGCCAGACCAGACGGCCACAGATGGAGAACATTATGAATTAAATTATATTATATTACTTAGTATAGTTCATGCAATAGCCTACAATTTAATTTAGGGGATTTTGTAGGAATTTTCTGACACAGCTAGAAATATTCAGCAACTTCCGATAGTCTCTATAACCTTAGAAAAACTTAAGTCATTGGTAATAACAATCTGACGCCTACGACTGAGACATTTAGAATTCCTACCGAACTTAAATATTGCTCATCAAATATTTCAATCTAAGTTGAACCCTGATACCTTTATGCCTTCAAACTTCTAAGATTATAAGGCGAGAATTTTCACGGGTGACTTTCAAGTAACGGTTATATTTAACACAGTTTCTTTGAATTGTCAAAGAATATCAGCTCGATCAACTAAACTTTGACGGTTTCACGCAGGTTCCCGACCTTGTAACGACTCATTTCAGAAGAATTCATTGAAACTGGAATTTAACGTTGTAAGGAATTACGGTAAACTCGTTCGGTAACAACCCGAAACTTGGAATGCTTTGAGTAAGTTATTCCATGTTAGTTTAAGAAATTCTGTTACTTCATGCGTCGTTACTTTATTTAGAGCCCCTGGTGAGTAGAAAGCCCAGAACTGTCTACTAGACAGATACTTTGATGCTTTTAAACTATAACCATCACCTGTTGTGTTAGGTTTCTGGTTTCTGATACAGACGTTTGGTTCAAACTGCGGGAAAGAAACGAAATGATTCAGCAACAGAATATATCTTGGTATAAATAATATCCTTTTAATCCTCTATAGGAGCCTAGGTTACAATCACAAAACAGAAAATATCAATAAATTCCAGGTACATTTATCTAATCAAATTGTTTGAAGTTGAATTTTTGAAGTACAGGACAAAACAATTGTCTTTATACAATGAAGTGGAATGGATTTTTTTTCACCTGATTTATAAGAACAGAAAGTGTCAGTCAGCGTACAATGGGGTAAATTCGACCAGAACAGCGGCATAAGTGTGCTCTTTTGCAATTCCCAACTGTCGAGGAATATTCAATGTACAATGTACAACATGGGCTGCCAGAAAGCCACATGTGGAGAACTTAAGAAATGATATTTTATTACTTAATGTAGTGCATAGCTATATTACAGATTAACGTTAAATACAAAGAAAGAGACAAATTCACAATAATTATTTAATGCTGAAACTGCATTTTGGGGCGAGTATTTTTAAAGTCGGGGTTAAATAAATCATAGTTATGAAAATGTATGTAAAATAGAATGAAGAAAAACAAACATATGCTCAAATGAATACCTATACAGTCGCAAAAATTAACTCAAAGAATCTAAGATCATCCCATTAATTATCCTTAATGTGTTTTGGGTAATTAGACTTTAAACGGTTTGGTAATTAATTTTCCGTCTTTTAACAAATTACTGAATTTATGTCAAATTTAAAATGATAAATCTGCACGTGAGGTCATTATCTTTGATATATTACCGATTTGAACTGAAAACGAGGCTGTTCTGACCATAACCCTGTTAAATGGCGGCAGACTCCGGCTTTTTAACTTTCAACACTGTGACTTGAGAGAAAAAAAAATAACTTCTAGAAGAGGAGGGGGGAGGGGGTGCATAATATACACGTATAATCAAATAAGTCGAACAAAAATGTATGTGTCCATGTGGAGACATTTCTATTCCTAAACAACAATGATTCTATGAATCAAACTTATGAATGACAAATTGACCACTGCTTCTGTTACATTGTGTAATTTATAAAGTTAGGCCTATCGTGATATCATCAATGGCGATTGTAGCAAAGACATTTAGTTTTAGAATAATAAAGAGTCCAAAAATGTAAGTGACTTGAGAAGGAGTAGGCAGCAACTAGATTAAAACCTCAATTCACATAATAAAAGAAATTCAAATATCTTGGAATGATTGATGTTAAGTCGCGACTTGGCATCGTAAAAAATATTTCATTGAAATAGAACCATGATAAATGATGAAAACTTTAAAAAATTAATCAAGTTGATGAAAATCTGTAAAAGTTTATGATGGATGATTTCCTTGTGATCTGATCGTGAACTTTGAAATGTGATATACTCTAAATTACTTTCTGAATAACATGACAAATAAATTACCTCCCTTGAATCACCTAATACTGCTAGACTTATATGAGTTATATGTTTTACATGTTATTCACCGATTGGGATTTGGCTAATAAGGACTTGCAAACATAATGAAGTGTATAATGAGGGAAATTTCTGATTTCCAACTCTCGAGGAATCTTAAACGTGCACAGTCCATTGTTTTCATCCCAATAGCTGGACGTTTATTCCATGTCCGCCTGTCCGAGATGCAACTTTGACAGGGCGAAATCCAAAAGTATCGACCTATGCCGGAATTAATCACTGGATCCTCAGGTTAGTGAACAAGCGTCTAACTCATCGAGCAACCGCGGTCACTCTATAGACTAAAGTCGCTCTTGTTTATAATGAAACATACACAAGGAATCAACCTCTACAAAAAATGGATATGACTCCACTGACTTCTCCAAATAATCTACTGAAAACTATTAACCCAGGCGAATTATTATTGAGAAATGCTTGTAGCATATCAGTTTACGTGAATACTTATTGCTTTTATGATTGGTTCATTTATCAGAATGACATATGACCTTATTACTGTGTATGATAAATTGATTGGATACAATGATTAATGACGTCATTTCCTCTATATTATATTAGTCTATACCATTACAGTGTAACTTAGTCTGCGATATCAATTACTAAATGTTTTATTTATTTACTGGCGGCAAAATGATTTTAATATTTCACATCTAGTATAGTTTGTACCAATGGATTGTTGACAAAACAAATTACTTCTAGTATAAGACAAAGTTAGAAATAAGCCAAGTTGAGTCTTCTCTAGAAGGACACGGTGGAATTGCAGGACCCAAAGAGCGTTTGGTTGAAACTTGGAATGCTGTCAGTGTCACCGATACGTATAAATCATTTTTAAAAGAAAACCTCTTTACAAGCCCTTTAAATGGTATTGAACCAAACTTGGTCTATATTAAAACAATTGATTCAAGATAATCTTATATGTGAGAGGTATCAGAACTATTCGTGTCAGTTTGGCTTTTGGTCGAATATAAATCTTCCAGAAGTGGACATATTGGCTGAAACAAATGGTGTTTTAATTCCCTTTAGACTACCCGCCTGCTTGTACCACGGTCGTGTCGTTCTGTTTGACACGAGAGTTTGACAGTATGAACATGTTTTCTCTTGAGACCAGTCATGATAATACATGTCGTATTATAAAGGAACACGAAATGAACGTGTAAAATGACACCAAATCTCATGTTGCTATTTTTCTTCTTGACCACTCATTAATTAGGCTGGACATTTGGACACAGAATTAAAAGATGTTGGGTTTGTGTTTGGTTTAGTTGGTTTGATGAACTTCATAATTTTACATGTAATTACCTATCCTAAATTCATAGGTCCTGAGTTTCAAAAGAGTCCCAAGGAAATGTTTGCCTGTATTTCCACTTTGAGTAAAGGGCGTAGCAGAATACAACGTATATCATTTATTTTTTTACTGATCTTTTATTCAAAACCCATGGTAAAAATGATATTTCTGGCTAATCAAATCGAATGATATATCACATTTATCGTTTTATTTCTAAACTTTGATCCTAATTTTAAAATAAATATTACATTGTTGATTACTTTAAGAAGCTGTAAAAGTTCTTCCAGTTCTCGACACACCCGTTACTGGTCAATGATAACACATTTAGTTACCAGAGTGTTGCCGAGGCCTTAGTCTATTTATTAAAGGTTACTTAAAACTGTAATCTACAGACATATCCCACTTCATTTTAAATCTATCTTTGTCTTAACACCTGATAAATTAAAAGGAAAACACCAATCTAAGGCTTAGCACCCTGCGATACATGTAGATTAAAGTAGCTAAACACCTTTCCTACAGTCCATTAACACCTTGGTCAAATTGTAACACCTTGGTCAAACTATAACAACGTAAAACATTTGACGTTGATGAAAGAAGAATAAAAAGGAAGAACACCTAGCTTTGAAAGTTGTTTTCTCTCACCTTTCCTAATGATGTCACGTGTCAGTATCAAAGGGGTGCCGCTAAGTTAATGAAATAGGTTACTGCAGGTATTAAGAGGCTTGAGGCACTGTACTGTAATCTTTTAATCCGTATAACAAGATATACAGTTTCTTTAGGGTAGCGATGGAGTGTTAACCTCATATTCCGTCGGCCTACTACTGTTTCTTATTTTCAGTGACCGTCTTTCAGCTCTCTAAAATATTTCAAAGCAATCATATTTGCTTTAAAGAATACTTCGAAACGAAGTGAATTAATCTGTGTAAGAATTACATTACGGATATAAACGACACCCAGACCATATTAATTACCTGATATTTATTTATAATCAAATCTAGCTGGTTAATCTCGACAGGAGATTCAAAATATCAAGAGTTACCCCCCTTGGTCATCTTGTTAGTTTCTTGTTAGTCTCCATTTTGAATCGTTTGATGTTTGTATTTCCCGCCAAGGCGCCATACTGGATGGTAATTTCTATAGGATAGTAAAGTTGTTTAAGATGACACCCCATGCTGATGATTTGTGATAAAATGTATTTAAAACTTGTAAGAATTATCTAAAACTAATAAAATACAAATTAATTTGTAATTCAATCCATGTTGGACCAATGCGATTTAGCTGTTGAAAGTTTATTTAAAATTTAGAACAGATAACTAGCTAATTAAAAAGGCATTAAAGATGAAGCCCTGTAATAGGTAACCTATCTCCATGTCTAATGCAAAGAAAACCCATCCGAAAAGATGTGGAATAAACGACGTTGTGTTATTTAAGACGATCAAATAATATTTCTCTTATGATCATATTCCAAAGCAGAGTAATGCAATGTTCCATCTTTCATTTTTTTTAATATTATATCATTTGTCAGATTTTATTGTAAGAAAATGACACAAAGACTAAAGATAAAGTATTTCTTCCACCTTCTATTAGGCCCTTCATTATTATGTTAATTTGACATGCGACACTTTAAAAGACCAAGATGGAAAGATACTAGGCCTATCTTGTGACGTAATATCATCATCGTGATGTCATACATTTACCTTTAATTAAAAACACGTGAAATTAATTCTATTATCATCAAGATTCAATAAAACCTATCACAGTGTAACTTTGATTTGCATGATATCTAATACTAAAATAGCATTGATGTAAAAAAGATTGAAGGATTTTGATGTTATAGAAAAGGATATCCTCGTAGATAAAAATATAACATTCGTCTGGAATATGTTTTGGCACTGAAAGAATAGTATGAACGTATTCGTTCTTTCGACAAAATATATTTTTTTCCATTTCGTAGGCAGACATATTCAAATAGAATACTGAGTCTAGCCATAATGCCTACTAATACATACAAGACAAGTAAGATATTACCAAGCTGATTATGTAGAATTATTCTGACACTAATTTGTGTTGTGTTGAATTATTAATATTACCCCCCTTAGCTCTCTTCTGTCTCCCTCCCTCCCTGCCTCCCTGCCTCGTGTCATGTTCTTTATTATTCATCAACACCAAGATTCAATTTAGTCTCGAATGTCCTCTATGATAATTTGTAGATATTTAAAAGACTGGAAATTTTGTAGAATCTAATTTTGGGCGATATATTACCGTGACGTAATGAATGAGTGAGGCGTTGAAATATTGATGACGTCACAAGATGAATAATTACTCGAGCAATGATTCTTACAATCACGGGATTATAAATAATGTAAAACTTAAATTTAATTGACATTTCTGCCACATGTTATGCTGATGCTTACATCATAAAGCTCGCTTAGCCTTATGAATATATGAAGGCTCTCTACTGTTTGCATCTTGAAAAATGAACTATCAATCTGAATGAAAGTTTTAGTTACCATCTACTGTTCTTGAAATCATAGCCTACAATACAACAACAAAACTGAAATTTTATCTGAAAATGAATGGGATTATTGTCCAAAAGAAAACAAGATTTTCTAGAGTTCCGCACCAATTTTATTTTTGTCCCTACATTTTCAGTTTTATAAATTTAACCATTGACAATTTTACTTACTGATAAAAAAAACAGGCATGAATGAACTAACGTCGATTTACTTCAAAATAAGGCGTGAACTAGTGAACTAATTAACCAATCACAGCCAATGTTGAATATCACATGACTCGTCAATCATGTAGCGAACCGCCGTGATAACGACGTGAAGACTAAACATTGAACTGTATAGAGGCTGTCTATATGTTATTGAAAGCGAGTATTAACACCATGTTCAAGTTGTTTATATAAAGATCAAGCGTGGAGTGGTAGGAGGTGATTTAAACCACTAAATATTTACCAACTAACACTTTTATTGACTTATAAACTTATTACACTGCAGTGACGAGGTTTATTTCTCTTGTGTATATCGGAATTATATATTCTGTAGAACTGGATTGGATCTATCTTTTTTTCTGAAAAAACATTGTGAAAGTGATCATTATAAGCCTATTTGTTTGTGAATCCTCCAATGTCTGCAATGGATAGAATTGAGGAAGCATTATTCTGATAACTGAAATGGAACTATGAAAAAGGTGTTGTAAAACCTTACAACTTTGACAGTGATTGCCCCATAGAAGAACAATCTGATAGGGTACTTGAAAACATGAAAAACACAGCATCAGATTAAACCTGTTAAATCTCTCTTACAACTGGTTGATCGGATTAAGATAATCCACTACCTAGGATTGAATCAACATATATAAAGGGTATTAGGGTGAATTGAGACGAGTCTCAATGAAAGCACTGGCCTAGGTCACAGAGTAATTGATATTGGTTATAATGTGAAAAATAAGCTGTTAGTAATGAATACTGAATTAAAAAATCAAACACACATATCCACTCAAGTAGATACAAAATAAAAAAATAGTACTGTATATACTGGTACCAGACCTAAATTTTATCTGAAATGTATTTCCTGAAATATAACTTAGAAATTGATTAATGATAAAATATCGGCTTCTAGGATAAGGGGGCAAGTCTTCCGTTATTTTTATCAACTTGTGACTAAAGATATTTATAGAAGACATTTTGGGGAAAAAACAACTTTTATTACCTTAGCCTATCACGCTTGATTGGATTATTTTAAAAACATAGCCCTTAATTCACATTGTGACACCTCGTTTAAGTGGCTCATATCCCTTTTATTCATAATTTTACTGTACCTTGACATATATAAGTTAGGGTGCGATTTGCTAGTTAGATAGACACAGCAGTTCTATGTGGAATAACCTGACAATTTGTAAAGGAGGTGAATAGCACATAGCAGCAACAGAAGAGACAAATTGTGTAGTGAACTTCGTAATATTTCATATTTTATCTGCTCCATTTGTATGGAAAGTGAACACTCACAGTGGAGTCGTCGCATACTTACAACAGTGTGTCTCAGTATTTACAGTGGCGTGTGTAACAAATGATGGTAATCAGCAAGAAGTTGACAAGAGTGTTTAATATTTAATGCACTATAGTCATCAACTTTCCAAAGTCAACATCCACTTTCAGACGTTAATTTCATCGTTAAAGTTTCTGTTATCAACAGGACACCAGTGTTTATTCACCGATGTGCAAGGATAAAAAAAATAATTCCTGAAAAATATATAGAGCAAAAAGACATGTGAAATAGTTTTATGAAAGTCTAAAAAGGTTACCACAGAGTCTTGGAGACTTGCCTTAAAGAAAATTTTCCTTTTTCGTAAACAGAGTGTTGAATTGTGAAAAATATGAAATGAGAAAAAGATAGAATTTACTTCAATATGGATCTGAGTGGGATTATTTTGTTTCTTCTCTACCTGAATTTATCGTCGACCAGTCCTGTCCTAAACAACATAAACATAAACAGACAAAATGGACATGGTACATTGACTTCTGAATCTAAAGGTTTTCAGGTGAAATCCAGGACAATGGATGATAATATTTTACCTCTTGAGGCCCTGGGTGATAATTTGAATGACAAAACTATTTTTGTAGATGAAAATAATGACAATGTTTTATGGATCGATTCACATGAGAAATCACAAGCTCAGGGTCGAGGCCTTTCTACACGGGAAAATTTTATCCCGAAACCCAAGATAAAGCGACTACCACAAGCCATAATCATTGGAGTAAAGAAAGGTGGAACCAGGGCATTATTGGAATTTTTGAAGATTCATCCTAAAGTTAAAGCAGCAGGACCAGAGCCTCATTTTTTTGATAATTTTTATTCAAGGGGTTTTGAATGGTATAGGTATGTATTGGTCTTATAATTATTGACTTAAACTATTAACATGACGTAATATACTACATGTATTGTATACACCTTTAAACTAGTGTAATCGATACAGTCGGTATACAAGAAATGGTCAAGAATGGATTGGTTGTGGAATAGAAAGGGTCTCTCTCAGACTATAACAAAACTGGCAAATGACAATACTTTCATTGACTTGAGGGGCTGACGTGCTTCCATTTCCCCACTTCAAATAAAATCAACAGACAGACATGTTCAATGTTAAACTTGAAGAGTGTTTAGCAACTTGCCCCAAGGTGCACGAGATTATCTTTTAATGATAGACGTTGGGTTGGTAAAAACATAAAATTGATGTCCCGGGGGTTATAAAGAGTAAACTGGGCTAAAATTAATGACCATAGGTTTAAAATGATAAGGTGGGTTTGACATGGGGTATAATTAGGTCACTGGGTGATGAATTGTCTCCCTTTCATGTAACAGACGACAGTTGGGCGTCTGGTTTGTATCCAAACTCGATTGTTATCATCAGTTCCCAAACAATTTTTATCTGAACACAACAATTAAGATAAGCTCCACTTCATCTGCAAACAAAGCAAGCATGGTAGAGAGTATAGAGACGAACAATGGATAGCATATCTCCCATTAACAAACCCTGGGGTACACGATATTGGAAATATGCTTAGCAAACTATTACCACTCTCTTTATTGAATTTTAGAACAATATATTGTGCAAGTCGGATGTAGTTATAGTTCTATGATGAATATTATAGGTTTTTGTTGTAAGAGCATGAAGCAACATAAATATCTACGTTGTCCGATTCATATATAATTAAGCCATTCGACTTGCATCACATTGGGAATTCGAGATTAGATCTATCAAGAATAATTGCATTTAAATATTTGATATTTGTTGAAAATGTTGTCAGTGCATTGATAGAAATATAGTTGTTAGATGTGCCTCTAGATAAAGTTTTCCTATCAGCTGTTTAGTTAGTATAGTTATTGATGGTCGGTGTCAGGTGAGAATACACGGCCATCAGTTGATATGATTGAATCAGGTGTCGTGGGTTAGAATCCTAGGGCTATCAATTTCATTTAGTATAATATACGACAATAGATGATATATAAACAGCCCGGGGGTCACACCATATATTTTGCCCCTGGGTAAGGCTTGATAGAGACGTGACAATCTGGTAATAAGGCAAATATTCTAGTATCAACATATCAATTGAATTGTAGTCATCTCAAATCAAAATATCCTGGAGTACATAAATATTTTTGAAAGAGTTGTTTCTATGAAGACCCTAGTAAATAAATAACTGGATGTTGGTATCTTGTTTTTGTTGCAATTTCCATCGAAATTAATTATACGTTTAGGTATTAAACCTCATAACATTAGCAAAAACTATTTCAAACAGTAAGTTAACTTCAAAATTTCACCCCTATAAATATAAAAAAAAAAGAATTTTGGGATGGTACTTCTCGTAAAGAATAAATGTTTTTAAGGAGATCAGGTTCATTTGAAAATTAAGTACCATGAACATACTATCTGATTCCACACAATCTCTCATTTCATTTCCTATACTGATAGAGTAATGAACCTGGATTGTTATGTTCTCTCGGATAGTAACTCGAGTAAAATATTGTTTACAAACCACAATCTACTCTTCTATCAGAAAGATAGAAAAATCAATACCGGAAATCGATCATTTACCGCCTTTTTTCTCCTGATCACGTTCTGTTAAAGAGCCATAAAACGTGAGCAGTTTTTTGTCTTGTGAACACTTCCATAATTAAATGTTTTTAATTTTGAGTTCTATGCAAACCATATTATGTTAAGCTTGTATCTTTTATTGCTGGTAGGTCTATGTTGTCGCTGTCTTGGGTAAATTCTCTTCCTCACACCCTTCAGATAACTTGTTGTCGCTTATACTGAACCACATTAAGGGGAATTTAATGATAGGGTGTAAAACTCAAAATTAGTTCGTTTCAAACTACATGTTATATGTAAGGAAACTATCAACTAGTCTGATATGTATTGTAAGAGTGGTCATATATCTGTGCCTTAATGATTAGGAAAACGAGCATCGTCTTATTTCAGTCTGAAATTAATTAGAGAGCTCTTGATAACTATAATCACCTTTATTTTGAAGAGTCTTAGTCTAGATTATCAAGTCTGAAGTATTTGCGTGGCAAATCTATCGATTTGTCACGCTTTGTTTTCGTTATGATTATTTTTTTTTTTTTTTTTTTTTTTCCAAATTCTGGTCAGCGTCTGTAGAGAAAACTGGAAATGGTATAGAAATTCTGGTTTGATCAGCTAGTTTCACTCGAGGGAAATTTTCCCTTAAATATGAAACGGCACATTTTTGCGGAACCAGAAGTGGGCTATTACATAATGTGCAATATTTTTTCATCGAGTCTGTACGACTTATTTATGAACCGATTTACCTGAAATTTCCTTTATTAAGTTAATTGTTAAAAGAAGTATCTGGAGCATTTTCAAAATTTTCAATTTTTAAATATTTTTGAAAAAAAAATTTGAAACCAAAATTTTCAAAAAAAATCAAAATTTTTTTCTCAGCCGCTAATAATCCGATTGATCTGAAATTCACAGGACATAAACAGAATGTCGATACAAATAATACAAGATAATTAAAATATTTCTATCACTTCCGGTTTTGGCGTGAAGACTTCCGGTTTTTCAAAATTAAGACTGGCGACCCCACTTCCGGTGTAAATTTCAGATGTTGGCTAAAACCATAAATATTGTATGTCAGGCATAATTAGAAGGTACTTAGCAGAAAAAATCCAAACCGGAAGTGATACATAAGCTGTCGTCACAGACTGACACATTTCAGCAAAAAATTAATTAGTCCTCCATTTTTTATCCGATTTTTATGATTTTGATGTCTATCAAAACATTGTAACTTTATCTAAAACTTGTAGGCACAGAATTTTGAATTTCGAATTTGAAGTGTTTTTATTTTGGTTTGAATTTTTTGAAAATTCAAAAGGCCATACCATGTGACCTTGACCTTCAATGACCCTGAAATTTTCAATGTAGAATGTCCTTGACCTCAGCTATCCATAGGTGTTTTGATTTTAGTTGAAAAATATTAACTTCCGGTTTTATAGACATTCAAAAATTGACACTTTTGACAACTTTGGACGGCTGTATCACCTTCTCTAATTAACACAAAGAATTAATCATTTCAATTTTGTAATGCTGATTTAATTATCTTTTTAACGATATATGACGATAATACCTTAAAATATGTTTTCAAAATATTGCGTTTTTTTCGACTGAGAGTTCTAACTTACAATGTAATTATCTAATAGCAATATCGATTGTTTAATGATGATGTACACAATTTTCTCTTTTCAACGATATATGACATGATTAGTTTAATACAAAATCCATTAAAGTGAAAATAGGCATAGAGTACCCTGAGTAATCTGAGAAAAATAGAAATAGAGAGGATTAAAATGATTGACAAGGGTTATAGCAGGTTATATAATACAGTAATAAAACTATCCATGTGAACTTTTCACATGGAGGTGTGAAGTATTTTAGGTCATAAACAGATTAATCTGATTATGTAATCTTTTAACACTCTAAAAAATATATAAAATTTATTCATTTTTTTTGCAAAATTTTCACTTACATTAATTTTACATACAATCATTTAGAGCAGTGAATTTTTGATACATTAACCTGTTCGAATTTTTTTTCTACCATTGGCAGAACTCTTTCTACAAGATACACACCAATTTTCTTTTAGTCGTCTGCTAAGGTTATTAAAGGTCATAAACAAATTAGTCAGACTACATAATCTTTTAACTCTAGGGCTGGACTCTAGCAGACTGCAATTTAACTGTTTACGCGCCTGCGCTAATCCGTTGCAATAAAAAGTAAGTGCTCAAACTGTTTTTTATCGTCTGCTAAGATTATTATAGGTCAAAGATAAATTAATCTCATTACACATTGTTTTAACTTTATACGAGTGTTTGCTATGTTTGATATAATATCAGATTTTTTCTTATTTTGAGGGTAATTCTTACCCACGGCACTTAATTGACTAACATACATCAATTCAACTGGCTACTGTCTGCTCCAATCCATTGAAACAAAAGACAGTATTTCAACTCAGCATTAAAGGAAAATATTGACGTTTACACAGTTCGAATGTTGGGGAAAGGGGCATATCCCCTATACAAAATGGCCCCTAGTTCTAATTGTTATCATTTGAATTGATAATTGAAATGTATGCTCTCTTCTTGTGACCTTGACTAGTGCTTCTATAGGAGAGTATCTTCTGTAACACCCAATTCCAATTTTGTTTTTGTCGTCTGCTAAGCTTATTATAAAATTAGTCATAATCTGTAGTGCTGGACTATCTAGCAGACAGCAATAAATTATTTAACTGGCAACGCGTCTGCGCTAATCCGTTGCAATAAAAAGTAAATGTTTAATCTTGTCATAGTTAATTGGGCCCCTATCCTAATCGGCTATTAGTCAAAATGGTTTGGTCAAAATGGCCAGTCACCATGGCCCCTATTTTGGTCAAAATGGCCTCTGAATTTCTCTTTTGATTTCAACCAATTCATTGGTTAAAATGGCCACAAAAATAAAGTCAAGATGTTCCCTGATTTTTTTTTTATAAATTGTAGCTTATATGATGATAATCAAAGGAATAATTGGAAGCTATTTTAACCCTAAAAAAGGTCACTAATTTTGACTGAAAATTGTACTCTGTTACAACAAATTTTGAAGACATAAATTGTGTTCCAATTTATATTTTCATCAAAGCAAAGATATTCTAAGACTTACAATATTAATTTGAAGTTCCAGTTCTCAAAAAGATTATATAAAAAATATATTATTTAGCGCTTTATGTTTTGTTAATTTGTAACATCATAAATAAAAATATTATTTTGAGACCATTTTGACTTTTTGGAAGGACCATTTTGACTTTTTTTGAAGACCATTTTGACCATTTATCAGGGACCATTTTGACCAAACGAGGGGCCATTTTGGATGGAGGCCCAATTGACTATAACCTGTTTTTATCTGCTAAGCTTATTATTTGTTCGTAATTGTTGAATGTATTTGTAATGTACCGTCTATGCAGTCACTGTTCACAAAGTAGTCGTTATTAGCCGATTTCCAACTGTCTAGGGATCTTTAACGTACACAGCCAATAGCACACGGGGCCTCGGTTTATTGTCCCATCCAAGCGACTAGACACTTTTCCATGTCAGCCCCTCCGACCTGCATCACTGACAGGGTGAAACCGGGTTGAAAAATCCGAAGGTGTCATCTCGACCCATGCCGGGATTGAACCCTGGACCTTCAGGTTAGCGAGCAAGCGTCTAACTCGCTGAGCCACTCTTAAATTTGGGAGTTTTAAAAATAGAACACATTACTTTGAATATTCTGGATAAGAATATTAACGTAATTGTTATCTATAGACCACCTGTTTATCGATTAGAATTATTTCTCCCAATGTTACAAAGATCACTAGTTGAATCTGGGGAATCTGGTGTATGTTATTATGGGAGATTTCAATCAAAATATCTTGGGGGGTCATTTGTCTATACTTAATCTTTTTCAAAAATTTGGTTTTCAACAACTTGTTCAGCATTACACTAATGAAGGTGAAACACTTATAGATCATATTTATATCAGTAAAGGGATTCTGTCACATAATGTTCACATTTCACCCATACCTGTGTATTGTAGCTACCATGAAGCTATAAAAATTACCATACTATAAGTTATATTGATATAATATTGAATCTACCCTTTCACAAAACTTTTTACTAAAAATGAGGGAGTGAACACCAGACTTTAGGGGTTTGAAGTTCAAAAAGTCTTACAGCTATCAGGCAAAGTATCACGGGCCACGCTCAGTGCTGTTCACAGCTCTAGTTGTATTTGTTCTGTCAAGAGATTGTTAAGTAGACTCGAGTGTCATGTTAATTGACTTTAAGATAATCTTTTCGCTTTGGTTCTAATCAGATGAACGATTGACTTTATAATTGAAATTCTACCATTGATCTTTATGATTGAGAAGAGAGAAGAACAGTAATGAATTGCAGGTTTTACTCCAGGAAGGATGGCACTTATTTTTACATGATATCAATTTGGAGTCTTGGTCTGTATCTCAAACAATCATGGTACCTTTCTGTTCTGCATCTTCTGCGGTGGACTTGGTCGGAATTTTGCTCCACTGAAGTTTATATGCTTAATTAAACCTGGTCTAGCCTCAAAGAGTTATGCTTATGCCAATATTTATTATCTTACATGATGTTGAAAAATGAAAACTGCATATTATCAAATTTAGGATTTCTTTTTGTCAGATTAGATTCCTATTTACCGTTTACAAAAACAACAGGCGCGTACCGACCAAAATCTATATTGATCTTTCTTTGATATTTCATTATACACATCTTCACTAATGACTTTTAATGACTTCAATTAAGAATTTCTAATCAATTTGTACCGAGCAACCAAGGATTAAAATATTGAAGTAGATGAGGTGAAAGGAAGCTAAAGTGAAAGTGAAGTACCACTTGTATCTTAATGACCAGTGGACAACATCTATCACGTGATTGGCACACTTCCGTTTGGTATCGAGGTTTGATGATGCAGACGCCACAAGACAAATACTGACCATTCCTAATCTGACCCTTTTGTCGAAAGTTTATCTGATTCTTCTGACACCCTTCCTCTTGTCCTTATTCTTCTGATTGGGTGTTATGCTGTAGTCAACTGATCTTCGTTATCAGTATATTATACTTATCAGATAACGATTATGTGGTGAGGTCTACTGGAAGACCTCTTACTCCCAATGTCCTGTATGAGTAAGAAACATGAACTAGCTGTCTGTTGTCAGACAATAGATTCTGAATACCAAGAACCACTTACTGACTTAAGTTGATCGAAACCATTAATTACTGCCAATGTCACTGATTGAAAGTGGACGATGGGCATTAGGGGAGACATTTCCGGACATTAGCACTGGAACAACTATCAGTGACTTCAATCTGAAGATGGTCCAGTACATTAAGACAGAGTACGAGAATAGATACGATAACATAACCAGAAACATAATTTATAAAGATCTCTTGGAATGCATTTGGTACTTTCGAGTAGGGCGTATGTACATTTTGAGGGCCTTGACACTGGATATTAGGCATCCGCTTCTGAACGATTGGCTCTAAAATTCAAATGGTTACGATTACATTTCAAGGCATTGTATTGATCTCAATATCTTTTCGTTTTCTCTTTTCAGAAATCAGATGCCCAAAACAGCCGAAGATGAACTAACCCTAGAGAAGACACCACGATATTTTGTCACCAAGGAAGTCCCCGGAAGGATTTATAAAATGAATAAAGATATCAAACTTATTGTGGTTGTAAGGGACCCAGTAACACGTGCAATATCAGACTATACACAGAGCATCTTAAAATGGCCGAAAATGCAACCATTTGAGAAAATGGCCTTTATAGATAACACTTCTCGTGTGGTTAATACAACATGGAGTAAATTAAGAATTGGTGTGTATGCCAATCATTTGAAAAAGTGGCTCAGATATTTTCCACTACATCAAATCCACTTTGTGAATGGTGAAAAACTTATTTCTAATCCTGTGGAAGAAATGTACAAAGTTCAAGACTTTCTCGGGTTACAAAGACTGGTGACAGATCGCCATTTTACTTTCAAAGACAGTTGGGATTTCCCATGCCTTAAAAAGGACATCAAAAGTGATCATATACATTGTTTACAAAGAAACAAGGGTAGACAACACCCAGTATTAAAACCAGAAGTGCTTAAAAGATTACGTGAATTTTATAAACCATTCAATTCAAAATTCTATCAAATGACTGGAATTGACTTTGGTTGGTGACATCATATAGTGTGAGGGTGTGTGTCTATGTGTGATATTTATTTGTTGATGACGTGTAAGGTGTGATTTTGTACAAGTGTATATGCGTGTGTGAATGAAAATTTGTTATTATACATGTTATATGAACTGAAAGATAAAATACTTTATTTAGTATTTAATAATATCTTTTCTACCTTTAAATGCTATTTGTAATAGTTGTCTTTACTAGAATTCTTTGGGGTGTTTGCTAAATATACTGAATACGTTCGCATACCACGAACAACGGATCTTGGTCACATTTCCTTCAAATTATGACATTGAGAAATTGATTGCATGGGAATATCAATCTTGGTTGATTAAATCGCAATATAGGAAGTCGTTTTAGACCTTACTCAAATAACATTGTATGAATATAAGATTTGGCGAATTATATTCGTCATTATATACGTTATATTAACAACAATATTCCTTTTTAACTTGTTTAAATAAAAGGTGCTAGATTTTGTTGAAATGCATCGAAAACTGTTACAAATAAAAAACAAAGCTAACAAACTGTCCATTGTTATTTTTTTCATAAAAAACCAAAAACATTGAGAGAGATTAAGTGATTAAGTACATGTAGGCCTATGTGGATATGCATAATAGAGATATTATTATGTGAAATTATGCCATTTCAGCCTGTCATTATGCATAGAGCTTTCGTCTGCCGTTCAATGTCAAAGATGTTCTCAAATACCAAATATATAAAGTTTGACATACAAAAGTATCAAAATTTGAAAACACTGAGAAATCCATCTACTGTAAATTTACTGGAACCTGTCATAATACCCCATGTATTTCATATTCAAAATGGCGGATGACAGTTTTATTATCTGTAACTAATTCTTACATGCTCAGATTTTGTTTTTATATCTAATGTATTCAACACGTGGTCAGAGAAATGTAATACAGAATCCTTTTGATTCCAGTCACTCATCAGGCTTCTTAAGAGGCTTTTTATCACAGTCTTCAGTATGGTGCAATATCAGAACGAAATGCATATTTTTTATGGCATTCGACAATAAGGCTAGCAGTGTTTGTTAATTTGAACATTTTGAACTTCTGCACTCACTTGCCTAGAACTAATTAGCAACTCTAATACAATAAGATAATTACTTAAATTAATTAATAGATAAGAATTGTAGAATCTGAAAATCAGGAATTCCTTAATCTCAAGAAATGGTCAGAATTTGACAAGAAAATGAGGTGAAATGTGGAATTTTTATGAGATTTTCGAATCTGTATATCACCTGGTCGCCATCTTGTATAAAACTTTAATAGATTGATCGCCTGCTGGCAGCCTATAATTGGCGGGAAAATTAATATTCCATGGTCCATTTGAGTTTGTAGTTAAAAGAATTGAGCGAGATATAATGAAGTTCACAGAAGAGAACTACTGATGAGATGATGAATTGACCACAAGCAAGCGGTGTTATTGAACATTCACACCATTTGAAACAAAAAACACAGAGATAAAAGATCCTTTATGGCCTTTTATTGCCATTTATAAAACAGCTAACATCTTGTTCTATATGGATTTTTTTCTCAAATCGAAAGAAAATTGAATATGTCTCTTAAAAATACATTTCAAAATGGAATCTTGTTTGAATACGAATCCATCCCAATCGTTCACTCGAAAGCACACCCATAAATAAAAGTAATTTGTTTTAAATAAGGAGGGGGGGGGGGGGGGTCAGTTCGGCTCGCGATTCTGAGAATCCCCCTATCCAGCATAATCGAAAGAAACAGAAATAGAACTCTCTTCAAATACATGACCGAATATACTTAGCTGTTATCAACACCCTCTTCCAACAAGACCGACGATCAGATATGATTTGTAATGGAGAAGGACGGTAAGACACGGTAACTGATGGCAATCGGTGTTAACTTTTTTTTTAATGTGAACAGATCCATTCAATCCTGTGATTCCAAACATGTTCTTATAATACCAATACAAACATCATAACACTAACTACAAAGAGGTAGTTTTAGTATTCCAGGAAGTCTCACGGATTGTAAATTTGGAGTTCTTTATTATGAAGCTACAAATTCTTTCGAATTAACAATAGTTCAACGTATTGGGTTAAGGTCTTGTACTCTAGTAGAAAACCCCACACAAATGAAATTTTCGAAGGTACAAAACGGTTGTGCACATTGCTTATCTCCTACGAATGGAGATCGTGTATTCAAAAGTTTGGGAAAGGTCTTTATGAATTACCGTTATGTATGTTGACAGTCTGCTATTAAATTTCTATTTTTATTCAACAACCGTTTTCATTTCGCCTTTGGCTTACTATGTTCCGGGACTAAAATGATGCATAAAATCACTGATACCAAATAGGTGTGAAAAGCATCAACAAATTTACATTCTTTTCATTTCAACTAAAATACATTATTTTAAGTAGGCTACATGAACATCTAACATTTCTTTTTACGGGATCACGCGGGTAATTCTTAGCTATAAACTCAACTTTTCACATTGAAATAAAATATTCGATCAGCTTGTAGAATCACAAATTCAGCTGTCCATGTCTTTTTTGTTCAGTTCCTTTACAATTCAGCGACAACTTTAGTGCAAGTCAAAAATCAAAATGTTGTCGCTACCAGCACGTTATTTACCCATAATATATTGTGATAATAAAATCGTGTAGTGATGATATTTTTAATGTGCAATTTTGTAGAATTGAATGGACGGGAAATTGAAATTCGAACCTAAATTCTGAAAAATGATTTAATAGCCAAAATTAAACTCTTCTAGCTGTTAAAGTTAAAATTTTTGTTTTTAATACGGAGTTTTCTAAAAATGAAGTTACAACTGAAAACTCATTTTGTTAATTCAGAAAATTAATTTGATTTTGGTAGTTCATCTTAAGCTAGTCTTTGATTTTATATCCCTTCTCTATGTAGTCTGTATCCGGTACGACTGATGTTTCCTCGTAATTATTACCATTCTTGAAACAACCTAGACGAGGTTTCTTTCAATCCAGGAAATTTCACAGAAACTCAATTAGTCTTAATGATTAATTAACGAGAAGGAAATCCGCGTCTGAAGATGAATTTCTTCCTTAAAGTCAAAGTTAGATTTTTTTTTTATAATGAAAACCAAATCTGTCAAAGTGAAGACTATCTGCCTAGTGTTTTATATTATGAGGGGAATTGGACACCATATACCAGCTACGTCTGGATTATGCATGCGGTTCACTTATTGTGCGATTATCAGCTTCATTAAACGCATACATTCGGAATTTTCGGTGGGTTGAATTGGGTCTAGAATATCTGTAAGTAGTCTTTAGAAGGCTCAAATATCGACAAATATCGACACTACTACTATGCACTACTATATAGCTACAAATTATTCCCGTTTCTGAAACAACAGTATTCTTGGTCGAGTGGATGGTGACCGTGTTACTTTGTTTTCAGAATAACTATTCAAATTTTTAGGATATTTTGTGATCTATCAACTTGTATGTGTAATAAACAACTGTATGTTGATAGATATTAGGTACACAGAAGTCCCGAATTTCATCATTTAACAGAATTTAATTAACTTTTACCGTAATACGACCTTTCAATAGTCTAGTCAGGGTCAATTAGTTCAACCTCTACTCTCAGGGTCAGAGATACCTCTCTAATATATCATTCTTTATTAGTCACGTGACTGTATTATAGAATCTTTCATGTTTACCGGAAGTGGTGTTATGTTGGCGTTTGATCTCGACTATTTACCTTCTGAAATTTGCAAAATGAAACCCTATGCAATTGCTCGGGACATTCTGAGATACATAAATGGAATATTTTATTTTTTAGAAAGAAAAGTTGAATCTGCGCATGTTATCGAACCTAACTAATTAAAATATGTTGTTCCGGCTTGTAATAACTCTTGTAACATTGAGAAAAGCAAAAACACCAACAGTTCTCGACAATATTGAATAATTAGCTTATCTTCTCTTCCTCGATGGTAGGCCTATCCAGAATTAAACTTTTACTAACCACTCAACTCGACTTGATTCATTATCCCGTTCAATAACTGTAAGTATTGAAAGATAATTTACGGAACAGAAGTCAATTTTATGATTGAAGTCTGCAGAAATGATAGTAATAATATAGCAGACGTGAAGAGGTCAATTAACCCTGACCTTGCTGCAATAATTCGTAGATTCCATTCATCAGCCATGACCACAAGACATGATATATTACTCATCTATTTCACGGTTAAATACATACAATCAAACCAAATACAACCTTTCAATCAAACTCGACCATTTGATGCTTCGTGTGTATATTTTGAGCTGTATATAAAAGTAATTTTTTTTAAAATACGCCTCAGACCAGCAAACATTAAAGTAGGTCTGAAACTGTCGTTGCATTTTTTATACGGCCACATCTCTCTATGTGGACGTATATTTTCGACACCCTGTCCGTCGGTCCGTTCGTTTGCTTGTAAACGCTATAAAAACTAGAGTGTTTGAAAGATTCAAATGCATGTGCATACATATTCATGAAACGAAAAAATACTGACATTATAAATAGAATGTATGATTTTAAAACTGACATGAATAAAATTTTCAATACAACAACAAGAACAGAACCTGAAATTCCAAAGCTTTGAAAATGGCATTTTGCTTACAAAATATCTTCAAAATATTTTTCGTTTTTACCACCCGCATGCCGTGGTGGGTGTATATGGTCCACTATCATTTTCAAATCAAGAGGGCAAACATAACGTATTCTGAAAATATATGAAATAAGATAACTTAAAGAATGGTAGGGAAAAATAAAGAAAAATAGTTCAACTTGGACTTCTCATTCAGAATAATTGGGCTTTAGATTTTAAAACAAATCCGCCCACCTTTTTGATAAGAAGAGATTTTTGTGCATAACATGTTCGATTGACCATTTTCATTGTTTGAACAGGCATGTTAATCATATTTCTATTGAACCATTTTTTATGGTGTCCAATCAATCGAACGTGCCTTGATTCTAATTTCTTACTTCCGGTTACACGAGAAGAGTAAATCTTATTTATTCAGATTTGTTGACACTTTCACGTTCATTGGAATTCAATTCGTGGTTTTATAGCTCAATACTGTTTGTCATTTGCTTAGATCCTTATTACCTGTAGTTTCAAACCAGTACTAAGGTTTCATATGCAAGTTCCAGCCTCTTTGTAATCTTCTGTAAAAATTCTGGAAACATTTCATCTTAACAGCACCAACTTTAAACAATCCCAATAAGTATTCAACCCAATCGGATGCTCACTGCTATTGCAAGTTGATTTTGTATAAGTAAATGGTAAAAATCGTCTACTTCGAAGTAGCTCACTACGATCACATTGAAAAGCAAATTAATGTTTAGATGAAGAAGCGTCACAAGTTAAGACATCTCATATTGATATCTACTCTAGTGAAACTACCCCTTACATACTCCACCTTAAACTCATATCTCTCTCGAGTTAAGTTTGTGTTTGTTTTATTGGTTTCTGTGTCGTAGAGGTTCGAACAAAACTTGGAAAGACCATATCAGGGACAACATTAAGCAAATACGTAGCGAATTGTGTTAACTTTATTGGAGGTCTATTGGAAATATTTGTTGCAAATCGCCCTGAGCCAACCTGAGCAGCATATTTCCATTACATCGAACAATACTCTATCCTTGTCTCAAAGGACTGGGGATTTATAAATATCATATTAACAGATGGATGGAACAAAGTCTCATGAACAATACCAGATCTCGTGTCCATTAAAATTACTAATTAATACATCAAATTATCCTTTAATTAACGAGTAGAGGTCAAGGTCATAACTAAACGTCAAAGGTCATGACCTAAACACATCATGTGTCAAGTAACGTGACGGTCCAGTGACAAGATGGCGGTCTGTAACAATAGGACTACACGAATGGAATGGTTTATAATAGATTTATAATTAGGTTTCAATTTCTAACCGACCAGTTTAACACTTGTATTAATTATTATAATATCGTATTACTGATTTTACACGATGAAGAAATTAGTTTTACACCCTCGACACTTGTAAGATTGTGTTTGTGTTCCATGAGACAATTTTACCAATACATCGGAGTCGAACCATAAAATCAATGATCAATTTTGCATATGTGTTAGGAATTAACGAAATAAAAGACTCCAAAAAAAGCTCAAAATAGTAGCAGTAACAGTTGCAATTATGAATCGAAGTTCGAATATTGTAGATGGTACAGCTATCTTATGCAATTTTCAACAGGAACTCAGATTATGATACAGCTAAATGTTACTAACCATGAAGGTCAACATTGATTAAAAGTAAACTCAAAATGTTTGTGATGATATTAAATAAGCTTCCATTTAACTTACAATTATATTTTCATATCATGTCTCAATTACTTTCAATTTCCGCTTTATAAACTAAAATTTGAAAATTACATGTTTATTAAAGGCCAATAATGAAATAATATCCATATCATCAAACAAATTACTAACTGCCAAGCATAGGGCATAGTTTAATATAGTACGCTTATTAACATCGCGTTTAAAATTCAAATAGGCCTACGTGTAGCCACACAATGTTCTTAATGCTCTACAGAATAGCATGTTTCTGAATGTTGAATTTGATTCCCAAAGATAACCAACACAATCTGGGCGGGCATTTTAGGGTTTGTATCCCAAGGGATTCAATCTTGTAGGAACTTTCCAGGTTTGGATGACCCTTCACCCTCAAACTTTATCACGCCAGTTAAGTTCGAATCCCTGATTCCCCTGCAATGGTCAATCAACTAGATTATAATCAAATATTTTCTTTAATGATAACAATCGATGTATATCTGGCAGGCAAACCAAAGGAGATACCACATTTAGAAATCACCCCAGTCTGAACAAGTAATAAATTGTGTCATTCGTCGAACCTTCTCTTTAACCCGTCTATAAAGGATATTGATAAATTGGTAGGTTACAAACTTACCATGTCTTCACCTCGTTGTGACCTGATATTAACTTCCGTTGATCATCCCCGCACTAAATATATTTACTCTATTACACTGGATAAAACTAATTTGTTCGATTGAAAACCAGACGATAGATTAAATAACGCGCCATTTATCATAGAGTAGTGGTTGAACTGTCGGCTGGTAAATTGGAAAGGTTGGGTTTTATTAACTGGAATCATTTACTCAATATCTATGGCTGATTGGGGATGAATAAACGGTAAATACTTTCATGAATGAGGAAACGAATGATTTTCAATTCTCTAAGTCTACGAACTCTGATGCAGTGATGATCATTAACTCGTTTGCTGAAATGCCTTAAAGGGGTTGTAAAGGCGGGACACTGATAGCACCAATTTGCGCCATTCCAATTTCCATTCCGACGTCAGTGGTTCTTGCAATTCCACTAAAACTAACGCGTTTTATGACGTCATTGACAGTGATCTACCGGAAGCTACTATTGATATCTATGCAGATCACTGTCAGTGATGTCAAAAATCGCGTTAGTTTTAGTAGAATTGAGAGAACCACAGACGTTGGAATGGAAATTGGAATGGCACAAATTGATCCTATCAGTGTCCCCGATACACATACAAAGTTTAGGAAACCTCTTTACAATCCCTTTAAGTATGTTAATAAAGTGTTGCACAGTGAGTTCCAAAATTGTCATGCCTTAGATACATCTTCGTTTCATTGAAAAATATCCGGGTCAGGTCCCCAGCATTGAGCCGATGATCATTTTAGTTGTTAAACAAGAAATAACAATAGCCATACATGTGTTGACAGTGACTACAAATAGTCCCCGTCATTTCAATTCACAGTGGGCATTGTACAATGATAATGACCAAGTGGGTGGACAATGGACGTCCAGGGAGCATCACAACTTAACAATGGACTTTGTATGGTAGATGGATAATAAAAACAAAGTACACTGTTGTTTTTAAACAATTAGTGTGATGGAACCGTGAAAGTAATAGTTGAATGTAGATTACATGTAAATGAGATCGTAGCTTAAAAGTCAAATTTAGAGATTGAAATTTCCCTTTAGTATAAATACCGACAATTACAAATATTTTAGAACACGTTTTTGTATTTTAAGATCTTGAACACAGTTTCGGTGACCATCAAGAACTCACAACAGTATCCCCAACGAAACATCACCACTCAATAAGGGACAAAACCGTCAAAATACATAATATCGTTTGATTAATAGAGTCAATATGATATATTTCAGAGCATCTTCAATTCTGGCGCGAAGTTTGAGATGTTCAGAAGAGTCTCATCAATCATACACGTTGTCAATATATGTAATATAGTGTATTACACTCTTGGTACAGGGTACATGTTTCTCTCGAATCGATATTACTAATAGTAGCGAGTGATTGACTAGATTATACTCTAGAGTCTAGAAGGTGAAATGAACAAGGTTGTAAATTAAAGGACGTCCTTCATTAGGTGAACTAGAAACATGGTTTGGCTACAAGATTAAAGATGTTCCAGAAGGTTAGCCGCTTCTAAAAAAGAACTTGTTTTATGATAATACTGTTGCAGAGAAACATGTCATTCCACGGGTTCCTCCGTCTGATGTCATTTACTTGTTAGACAGGGTGTCCATGTATTCTGACAATACCTGCTTTCTTTCGATGTTTATTGATTTCATAGGTTAGCCATCAGCTTAATGACTGTGACGTTCTTCAAACCACGAGTCGCAACCCATGATTGGGTCTCTAGCACACGCTTGCAGGTCGCAGGGCAGGTCTGTGGTTAAAAAGAACAGTAGTCCTACAGCAAGAACTATAGGCTTGGAATCTTGGTTGTTCGACAGTACTGCTTAAGGTAGTCAAAATTTAATCTGCAAGCCGATGTTCTTGGACCTATTTCTCCCAAATCCTATGCTCCGTCCCTTATTTTCAAGTAAGCTATTATATTAGAAATTGGTTAAGAATGACATCTATTACTTTATCTACCCAAGAAAATAATAACCAGCTTTTATGACTTATTGTATGCATCTGCATAAACAACACCAAGTACTACCCAGGCAGATTATTTGGAGGTCAAGCTACCATAGCTGCTTTGTTGAATGAATCACAAATAAAGCACTGGCAGTAGTTCTGCAACTTATTGAATGAGAAAACCAGATCTGCCTTGGGCAAAATTAGCTCTATGCTTGGTAAAAAGAGTAAAACTTCTACAGTACTACTGAAATCATTCAACAAATCTTGGCATAATGGTACAATTCTGAAAGTTCAAGACATTCCTCTAACAAAACCGCAAAAAGAAAGGAATCAATGCAGCTCATAAACGCTTTTTTTGAAACGATGGTCAACAACGATTTAGATACCACTGTGAACTAAATAGTCCCATCGACCCCAACAAAAATAAGAAGTACAGAGAGAAGCGGTCAACAATGGATAAAATTGTTCGACTTCAACATGACATCGCTTCCAAATTAACTTAGTATGGGGCGATGGCTTACGTTATAAACTTAATAGACTCGAAAGAGAGGGTCGCATGTTCCGGTGGCTTCTTAAAGGTCACTGGAAAAAAACATATCTCAAGGCTCTGCTATTAGCCTATTCACCATCACGATAAAAAATGTATACTTTGTGCAGCATAAGGACCATTCGGTTAGCACGGCCTTATATGATGATGATCTTTCTATATGGACAGCACAAAAACCTCAACCCAGTGGAAAACACGCATGCAAACGGACAAAGTGCCAAATAGGCAAACAATAGGGGCTTCATTATTTCAGATGATAAGACCGCTGGACTGTTATGCAGTCTAAATCATGCGAGAATTAAACAAGAGAAATCAGTAAAGTTTCTTGAAGTGCACTTTGATGACAAGCTTAGCTGGGATAAACATATTGATTTTATCTGTAATCGTTCTACAATAATCTGAAATGTTATGCACTTTGTGTCTGGTACCACATTGAGAGCAAACAGAGAAGCTTTAATGGTGATGTACAGGTCATTGGTTCGTTCAGTTACATACTATGTCTGTATTGCTAATGCTTATGGTACGGCCTCCTGCGACACCAAACAGAAGAAATTGGACGTCTTACAAAATTTAATGAAAGCTATACGAATTGCCACTCGGAATCCTCAGGCACAAAAAGAAGCATTGCTTTAGGAGACGGGGGAGAAACCCATGTCTCTTCGAAGGGAGGAACTCTCTTTTAAATTCTAGAGTAGACTTGTATTTGCCCGAAAGCTGCCCAACTTAGGCCTATACCAGCATCAGAAGATTCAGTTGTGTCGGAAGAACATGACGAATTTGGATATTTTGTGCGGTCGCTGGTCTTATGAGAGAGCACCAGCTCGATCAAGTTACGATCCTTGAACGCTGCCAACGGCTACTTCTTTTTTGAAGGTTACCAACCCGACAGTCCACAGTTCACACCAATCAAGAATGAGAATCAATTAGGAGCAAAAGCTCATGCTCTTAATCTTATTGATTCTGCATACGCCGACCATTTGATCTACACCAAGAGTAATATAGCAACAGGTTACGGTTTGTGTATCAGGAAAAAGGCATCTGTATTGGTAAAAGATTCCCTCCTCATTGTTCAATGTTCACAGCAGAAAGCCCTGTTATCATCTCTTGATGTGCATAATATTGTTCACGGGCAATAGATTAGAAGTATTAATACTAAAGATGGCATTCCCAAACAAAAATTGTAATTTAAAACGAACTTACCTAATACACCCGTTCCTCTCTACCCGTAAATTAAAAGTGTCAATAAAAAATAGCAACGTTCTGTTTTATATTGTTAACGCGGACGTTATAGTAAACAATGACGTGACGTCAAAGTATTCAAAAAAGAAAAATTATGAAATTAAAAATATTTTGAAATTGTGTTTGTGTTTAGAGGGAAATCCAACTTTTTTACTAAAATATTTGAAAATGACTTATCAGTTGGACATTTTCATATAGCTTTAGTAGATATTAATTATAATAATGTGTCTACAAGTTAAAAGTAGTGTCATATTTTCTAAAATTGGAATTTATTCTTCAAACTTTGCATTATAAGAATAGGCGAAAAGCGACTAATTGTTTTTTACGTGTATATCATTAATGTTCACAGTAAAAAAAAACTAGTGAAATTGAGAATTTCGAATCTCATATTGCCCAACTCTTACCCAAACTTGATCGACATAAATAACACAGACATTATGGAAATCCGACTGACCAGGAATGATCCGACTGTTGACGTTACAGAAAAGTGTGTTAACCATGTGACATAAACACCAAAAACATTTTGAAATTGTCATCAAATTTCAGTGATCCGTTATACTTATACTTTAGTTTTCTTTCACTTCTGCTACTTCAATAGTTTAATCCTGGGCTGATCCACATCCTTGGATTAGGATTTTTTAATGTAAAATCATTGGTCCGAGATGAGATCCACATTTGATACTTTACCTGTTAATTTATGATTCATGCTGGGTTGGCGTTGGGCAGCCAAAAGATCATCTGTTGGATAGTGTTGTAATTAACTTGACATCTGTGTCTACTTCAGGTACTTCTTGAAAGAAAGAATACAATAATACTTCATACTTGATAATCTCGGCTAGACAGACTCAATAAAAAGGAGATTACAGTATTCAAGATTAATTCATTAATTTGTTACTAAATGACAGCTGAGGTTTGTGTAAGAGGGTTTTTAATACTTCTAATACAGTAGCCTATGTAATTTCTTGGGCATACGGAGTTTAAACAAATTGATAATGGTATATCAAATATTGTTTCTCCTACACCCCTTAAAATAGAGCTATTTCATAATCATGTTCCCATGATCAGATTTTTAAACCGGAAATTAGCTTATGGAGATTTCAGAATAAGCCAACAAACTGGAGAACCACAATAATATGATATTGAAAATTTCTCAGATATCTTGAAGTAAAATTTCTCTTAGAATTCTTTTGATATTTTGTAGAAAGAAAGAATGTAAACATTTCATCAAGGAAGTATTCTGGAGACAAAAAGCCTTCTCACGTCCTGTGGATTTTAATAGAACGTGATCAGGAGAAAAGGGCGACTTCCAACTATTATTTTTCAGCAAATGAGTAAAGATTGTTTATGCACAAAATTTTACTTGAAATTAAACGAGTTTTCCTTTTTTTTGAACCAATATTTTTCTCTGAAGAGGTCTACTATATTCATAGGCGTACGAGCTGGGGGTGCAGGGGGGGCATTAAAAAAAATAAAATCGTTCGGAAAAGATATAATCAGGCAGATGGCGAGAAGTTTTTGGAATTAGGGGTAGGGTGGGGGTCGACTTGTCGGGCAAATATATTTCGTTGTCGGGCAAATGAGCATTAGTTGTCGGGCAAATCGGTTAAGAAAATCTTTTTCTGAAAAAAGGGAGTAACGCTATCTGAAATCATACTCTATATTTTTTCGTTAGTATTTTGACATTTATTGGCTTGAATAGTCCTATCATATTTTCAGTAATAAAAATGATTTCACTTATAGGCTATACTAATCACTTCTTCCAAACCAACCCGAATTTGTTAAAATTTACGTGTTTAAAGGCTGGGGGTTGAATATAATTAACGGCAAGAAAATAGCCTATCATTGAAATCTTGGATTTATATTTCGGAAGAATTGCAAAATCAACAAAATAGCAAGATAGTCCTAGATCTGTAAACTTAGAATTAGATATTAATAGGGCCTAAAATTATTCTCTGATTCGCTCAATGAGCTTCCCTTCCAACTATATAGTCTCATCTCATGTCATATTATAAATTAAATTATTACAAGTTAATTTTGTAACACAAGGCTGTTGAAAGCTAGTAGGCCTAATTGTTTGATAATAAATTTCAATGGACCGCGGGAGCCACAGATTGTTGCCTTCTTTGCTTAGATATAAATTTGCATCTGAATGGTACCGTAATATGCTTATTGTGTGAATTGAATGAATTTGAGATAATAATAACTCTACGAATTTGTATTAAAAGGTAGACAACTCCATCTTAAATTAGCCTACACTAAATTAATTTATGAAAGTGGTGATAACTCTATGGAGGGGTATCGTTGCCAAAACTGTTTGCAAAGTCAAGATTGCAAAGTCAAAAATTCATATTTCCACATGTCACGTTTTACAAAATTCATTCTCTACAAAATCAAAATGTCGCAATTTGAATTGCAAAGTAAAGAATTACTCATTTCAGTTTTCAAGAGTATCATTTATAACAATGAAAACGCCAACTTTAATTCGTTTTCTAACGATCTTAACTTCTGCATTTTGCATCAATAACATTACCAACTGTGACTTCTTGACTTTGCATTCTTGACATCTGTAAACTCGACTTGTGTATTCTTGAACGTTTACCATATAAGGTTCCGTGACTTACTTCATTAGCATATTACGGAAATCCACGGAAGTTATAAAAAGTGACGTGAAATTCTCGTAATCTTACACTGGGCTGAAGTTAGAGTACAGATTCAACTAGCACACAGATTCGGATCGATTTGTCTCAGCACATTCGCGGCAAATCGACCCAATATAAAAAGTTCATTATTTTAACTTAATTATCGCTAAAATAGCTTGAATTTTTATAAGAAAAGCTGACATAATTGTTCTTTCAATTTCGCAAATACCCATAAGGCTACCTCGCCTACCTACTCTTTGTACGGTGGCCCATAGGGCCTACTCTTTTTTTTTATGGAAAGTGGACCTAACAAAAAATAAACAACAATTTAAAAGGCTTAGCCGTCAGGGAAACGTTTTGAAATTTCTATTCCTGATATTTCTTCAAATATGAAGTCAGCAAGTTGCTGTCTCACTTACTTCATATATGGCAGACCATTAAAGACATACTATAATCGACTTATCTGAGAATATTACGCATAGTTTACGGTCAATTTTGTAGGCTTAGCCGTCCTAGAAACTTTTTGCAATTCATACTATGTAATCTCACACCAGTCCTCATTCATTCGAAATATCCAATCAGAAAGTTACTGTTTTGCTAACTTTATATACGGTGGCTCATTAAAGACATCCTACAATCGACATATCTGAGAATATTACGCCATCGTAGAAACTTTTTGAACTTCATACCCTACTATTTCACACTATTCCCGATTTCAAATATGAAGTCAGCAAGTTGCTGTCATGCTAACTTTATGTACGAAGGCTGTTTAAAAACATACTACGGTACATAAAGTTAGCAAGACAGCAACTTGCTGATTGGATATTTCAAATGAGGACTAGTGTGAAATTACATGGTATGAATTTCAAAAAGTTTTTACCGTCGGCTAAGCCTCAAAAATTCTTTGTAAACTCTGCGTAATATTCTCAGATAAGTCTATTGTAGTGTGTCTTTAATGGTCCACCATAAATGAAGTAAGTGAGACAGCAACTTGCTGACTTCATATTTGAAGGAATAGTGTGAAATAGTAGGGTTGAAATTTCAAAAAGTTTCTATGACGGATAAGCCTTTTAAATTGTTGTATAATTTTTGTTAGGTAAACCTTCCATAGAAAAGAGTATGTGGCTTCGTACAAAGAGTAAGTGAGGTAGCTCTATAGGTATTTGTGAAATTGAAAGAACACTTATGCCAGCTTTTCTCATAAAAAACTCAAGTTATTTTAGCGATAAAATAATTCACATTTATATTGGGTCGATTTGCCGCGAATGTTTATGCTGAGACGAATCGATCCGAATCTGTGTGAGGGTTGAATCTGTATGCTAACTTCAACCTGGTGTAAGAATACGAGAATTTCCGTAATATGCTAATGAAAGATTCACGTCACCTTTTATAACTTCCGTGGATTTCCGTAATATGCTAAAGAAGTAAGTCACGGAACCTTATATGGTAAACGTTCAAGAATACACAAGTCGAGTTTACAGATGTTGAGAATGCAAAGTCAAGAAGTCACAGTTGGTAATGTTATTGATGCAAAATGCAGAAGTTAAGATCGATAGAAAACGATTTAAAGTTATCGTTTTCATTGTTATAAATGATAATCTTGAAAACTAAAATGAGTAATTCTTTACTTTGCAATTCAAATTGCGACATTTTGATTTTGTAGAGAATGAATTTTGTAAAACGTGACATGTGGAAATATGAATTTTTGACTTTGCAATCTTGACTTTGCAAACAGTTTTGGCAACGATACCCCTCCATAAACTATGGTGACTTGCCCAAATTTTTGTGAATATTTTTTCGGTCGCTGTCCGACTTTTTGGAACTCGCTGCCCGAAAACATACTATTTGCATTGCTCCCCTGTCTTCCACGGCTTTGGAAAAAAATTAAAAGCAGCGTAGCCTTAGACCGGAACATCTTGTCCCTCAATTAGTGAATTTGAGGGACAGGAGACCAAGCTTGATTATATCTTGAAATCGCGCAACCAATTTGGTTTCATTGAAATATTCTTCTTCCTGGAGGTTTTTTCTCTAAAAACTGGCAAATTTCTTTAATGTTTATGAGGTCAGCTTCATAACAACAATTTTGTCGACAAAATAAACCAATATTGTTGTCTCTCATTTCAGTTAAAATAGACTATTTGAGTCAACTTGTCGGTCTACTAAATGGCTCTCTGTCTGAATATTTTAACTGAGCTTAGGGCCTAGAGACAACAATTATTGTTTTATTTTGTCGAAAAATGGTTGTTATCAAGCTGACATCATAACATAAAAGAAATTTGCCAGTTTTTAAAAAAAACCTTTCAGGAAGAAGAATATTTCACAACGCAACCAAATTGGCTGCGCGATTTCAAGATATAATCAAGCTTGGTCTCCTGTCCCTCAAATTCACTAATTGAGGGACAGGATGTTCCGGTCTAGCGTAGTCTATGAGGGCCTTTTCCCTATAAAAAAATCAAAATATAGAATTTATGAGTACACCATAATAATGGCTAGGGAAATTCGACTTTGAAATTAGTTATTTCCCCGAGTTAAAACAAGATTTGTGTCCCTTTATCCTGCCACGTTGGTTTGCTATGCGCATGTCGGTGATAACCTATGGACTTCCGGTAATATGCCGTGTAAAGAAAAACGACGACAAATCCATCAAAATGCTAATTGCGTAGATTTTTAATTGTTATTCTTATGGTCTTGGAATTGTAACTGATATTTTTTGTAAATACACCAACTCTGTGTCCAAGAAAAAGAGATCAGTAGATGATATATCTGATACTTTGAATGTTATGGCGGATCAAAGGCAGCCAACATTTGGATCAAATTTTCCCCCACCCATCAATCGACCCCCAGTACCAGGCCAACCCAATACTGGTCAGTTCCCAAACCAACCAACATGGAACCAGCCGAATCAAGGTAGGGTGCAATATATTTTCAGTTGTTAGATCTCTGATTTGCCTACATAAGAATGGAATCTAACAGATGAATGAATGACATGACATTTTTGATTTTATCAACAAAAATTAAAAAGCAATTTTTGTATTTGAATCTTAATCAAGTTTTAGTCAAATAGCCTAGCCTAGTCAAAAGAAAATGATCTAGAGTTATAGCATCTTATGGACTTCTGTATCATTATATCGTACCTCTTGCAGTTATCCCTTTTTTTTTTAAATACCTGTCACCGGATTAAGATTTCACTCTTTAATGGATTTGAATTTGTTGGGTAGGCAAATAATATGAGTGAAATCTTGAGTTTTTTTTCCGGCTTAGCTGGAGTTTTGAATCTTTTAGCAGTAGAATTTAACGGTTTATTACACAAACAGTATCATTGTTGAAATCATGTAACAACATCAACCTTTTTCAATTTACTGGAGTCTGAGTAGTTATCTTCTAAAGACTAAGATAGGCACCTGATTGTTTCAGATGTTTTATATGTCATTAGCACCGGTATTAATCATCAATAATTATGACATGACAGTTTTCTTCAATAAAAACCTGAAATCACATCACATAGGCTCAGTGCTGGAAGGCCTACAATAAATCAATGAATCAATACATTTGATAAGATATGTTATGACATGGGTGACTATTGCATGGTTGAGAATCAATACTTGAAATGTATGTAGGCCTATACATGTCAAAAAAAGCCTGCACATAATTTGATACCAGTACCATCTATAGGCTACATGCAGAGAAAATATGAATTTGTTGTGAATTTGATTTGAAATTAGAAGATCACTGTTCACAATATATCGGCAATAAATGAATAGAAATATTATATGGATCACTTTCCAGAATCTCTTTAAAGATTGTTATCATTTCTGTTAACTTAATTAGCTTTTCAGGCTACTTTTACTCTACCCTGTGTCAGTGCCTTCTGTTGAATAGTAACTTGTTACTTTTGACCACCCTAATCTCTATCTTTTAACTTAAAATTAATTGATGTAGCTGAATCATACTTGTACAAGAACTCCTGTAAACATTGAAAGCACCAATATGATAATAAAACATTCTTGGGATGAGATAATATAAAGTCTGCTGCAAATATGTACGGTACATTCTTTTCTGTAAATACAAGCTTGCAAATGCTTTTTAGCAGTACATTTTATATGTGTACAATCAAACCATTAATCATAAACTTCATTCTGATTAAATGCTATAACATGTTTTGTTTTTTCTTTTCATTTCAGGAAAAAACATTGTTCCTCAAGGAAATTTCACAGGTCCACCTCAACCACCAAGACCTGGTATGACCCCTCCTAATTTCAACACATCTAGTCAAGCTGGCCCTATTAATGGGCACCCTCAAGGTAATTTTATGCCAAATGGCCCTCAAGGCGGTGTGATGAACGGACCCTCAGGAATGCAACCTAACTCTATGAACTTTGGACCAAGGCAGCAATTTAGTGCCGGTCCACCTCCAGTGTCCAATTCTCAGCAGACACCAGCAGGATTTCAACCTTTAGGTCAACGTATGCCCCCACCAATAAATCAAGGTCCTCCTCAGATTGGACAAAGGCCTCCACAAATGGGACAAAGGCCTCCTCAAATGGGTCCAGGACCAACATTGATGGGACAAAGGCCCCCACAAATGGGACAAGGACCTCCTCAGATGGGTCAAGGACCTCCACAGATGGGTCAAGGACCTCCACAGATGGGACAAGGACCTCCACAGATGGGACAAGGACCTCCGCAGATAGGACAAAGGCCCCCACATATGGGCCAGGCACCATCTCAGATGGGTCAAGGTCCACCTCAGATGGGACAAAGACCGCCACAAATGGGACAACAGCCTCCTCCTATGGGGCAAGGACAAACAGCGCCATCTGGAACACCACCCCTTGCAAATAATAATGGGATATTTTCAAGTAGTAATAGACCAGCATATCAACCATCACCTCCATCCTCAAACCAGAATCAGTTTGGATCAATACCATTGGTCAATGATACACAGAGTGGTAAGTTATATAGTTTATGTTCTGTATTTTTTTGTATGATCAGTTTTGTTTTGAATTAAGCTTATAGGGCAGACATTTGCTGTCTTTTTAGTTCAGGTATTAGAAAATAACTCATCATTTTAAAACCAGCTGTTTAGCAAATTGATTTTTATTCATGACACAAGTTTTGATAAAGAAAACAAGATTCGTGTTCAATTTTCAATTAGTAAGCTTACATTTTGTTATCCATATTGGCACTTAATCTTATTAATGGCTATTAAGTCAAATTGAACTAAGTTATTTCAACATGTTTTGGTAAGACATTTATTGCTAGTTTCAAGATTTGAATGTTAAAACAAGAAAAAAGAAATTTACCTGTATGTTTATGGTCAAGTCCTTAGTGCATACAGCTAGTATTATAATTTCATATAAAGTATTATTTTAACATAATATTCACTATAACACCTTTAACCTTTGTTAATTTCTGTGTTGTTTTTTGCTTTATACTTTCTCTCTGTGTGTGAATTAAAAGCATGTTATTTACTGTGCTATATTGTAGATATACGACCTGACGAATTACCAGTTCCTTTTCATGGCCAAGCTCAATATTCACATCAAATTGGCCCTTCCATGCTTCTTTCCCCTGGATCAGGTTAGATAACTCATTTCTTTCTTGATAAATATTTATTTTGGTTTTGTGTCTGGTAGAACTCAATTGAAGCTAATGGTATCACTTCTAATACATTTTTTTTTGATTGTAGACAAGTCTTGTGTTAAGTTTTTTAAACTGTTAAGTCATACCGGTACATATTAAAATAAAGTTTTATCAGCTTGTCAAACAAATATGAAATTACTATGACTCTTTAGATTTTATTGGAAAAAAAAGCTAATGGTCTTACGATCAATACACTATGGTTTTTTAATATCATCTAAGAATGCTTTTTTAAATTGCTAATCATTTATTCCTGACCAAATCATTTATGGCGGGGGAAAGCGGCAAAAACCTAATGCTATGTAGAAATGTCTAATTCAAAACGCAAATGTAACATAATGCAATACCAAATACCTAAAACGTCTAATGCAAAAGACAAAATACAAGAAACCTCTAATACATAATACCTCATACGTCTAATTCAAAAGACAAAGTACAAGAAACCGCTAATACACAATACATTTAACTTCTTATGCATTATTGATTTTACAATGTGAAACACCGTTAGCATTAGACGACATATCTCGATAAACTTACTTACATTTCTACATTGCAATATCTTTATTTGGGTCATTGGGTCAATGTCAAGGCCGCAGTATTTGGCAGTGTTTGGTTACTGTCTTCCCGTTGAACTACCGTTATCAAAGTTGGCAGATATGTCCTATAATGCATCCTGAATATTCATTTTTGCAAATGAAAACTAGGGCTGATTTATTTTTTACACCCATCCAATCCTATAAAGGATACGGCATTGAACATCAAAACGCTTGACGCTGAAGGAACATTAAGTTGAGTATTGGGCTCCTACGGCTATGCTTTAAGGGATTCTGAAAATTTTGAAAGTTGTTGATTTCCTCCTCGAGTCTCAGGCTTTTTTTTTTCTTTGAAAACGACCACATTGTAGAAGGTTTACTTAACCCCAATAAATTTTAAAAATTTTAGGCTCGGTGCCACTCTGACAGAATTGTCGTTAAAAGAATATATACCTCTTTAAAGGCACATTGCTGGATTCGTTTGTTTACAAAATGAAATTTACGGGATTTCGGGACAAAAGTTATTCTAGCTTAATCTCTGATGTTTAATTAAGTCAAAAAACTAAAATTCACGGCTTTGGGTACTCAGATGGCTTCGATGCAGCTGGATTTAAAATCGGGATCTAATAAAATGATTTCCATAAATAAAATGCTAATGAGGTCAAGCGGGGGGCGTGTTAGTTAAATGACGTCACACTCCAATCTCCAGTAGCACGTGCTAGTAGTGGGCGGAGCTTGTGAGTTATTGACGTCTCACTCAATCAACACAGTGTTGAAACGTAAACAAACAAAATTTCCTTCAAATGGCTGTAGAATTGGAACCACGAAAGGGAATCGAATTTTTTTTTTTTCAATATTCATTTTTAAGTGCTAACGTTAAAAAAATACGATGAAAAGGCTTTTTCTCAATGTCCAAGTCTGGGCTTATGTGCCTTTAATAAGACTTTGGGCATATAGCCTATACAGCAAGAAAATTTTGAAAATAGAATTTTATTTCCTTGCATATTAGGCCTTTCCGAATAGCAGGCGATTTTGACGGATTGCACCCTCAGAATATTGAAAAAAATATAATTTGATTCTTTGCATCTGTAGTAAGTTTTATTGGGGGGATTGTAGCTCAAGAAAAATTTCCTTACAGTCCAGTAGACCTTTTAAACTGCATACGGTTTGGAGAGTTGGCACCCTATAAGGAAACTTTGAAAATTAAAGTTAATTTCCTTTCATGCGACGCTCGGCTGACGGTCCTATTATCTTTTGACGAGTTTAGGAAGACATCGAAGAAAAGATTAAAAAAGTGGGTGGGTGTTCTTAACGAGAATTCTGTTCGGAAACCCCCTAAACGCAAGGAAATCAATCCTGACTTTCAAAATTTTCTGAATGGTAGAATCCCTTAAATGTTCCTTCAGAGCCAAGTGTTTTGTTGTTCGATGCCGTGTCCTTTACAGAATTAGATGTCTGGAAAGGAAAAAAAAATCAGCCACAAAGTTTTCATTTGCTTCCTACGGCCCTGAAGATAGAGAAAAAAAACCTCCAGAACCATCTGAAATTTTCAATAATTGTTCAGGATACATAATAGAACATATTTGCCAACTTTGATAACGGTAGCTCAACGGGAAGACAGTAAACAAACATAGCCAAATACTGCGGCCTTGACTTTGACCCAAATAAAGATATTGCAATGTAGAAATGTAAGTAAGTGTATCGAGATATGTCGTCTAATGCTAACGGTGTTTCACATTGTAAAATCAATAATGCACAAGAAGTTAAATGTATTATGTATTAGAGGTTTCTTGTACTTTGTCTTTTGAATTAGACGTATGAGGTATTATGTATTAGAGGTTTCTTGTATTTTGTCTTTTGCATTAGACGTTTTAGGTATTTGGTATTGCATTATGTTACATTTGAGTTTTGAATTAGACATTTCTACATAGCATTAGGTTTTTGCCGCTTTCCCCCGCCATAATCATTAGACTGATATCCCCAATGTGCATAACTATCTTTGATTGACGCTACAGCATCATGACTTGTGTAGATTTTAATTTTGCTTGTTTGCATTTTTTGCTTGAAATTATTGTACAATGTGCATGTCTTTATTATTTTACATCACTTCATTTTATGAAATTAATTAGGAAGAACAGATTTGACATCTGTTTTAAAAAAAAAAAAATTGAAAAGGAAGACTTGCACATCTAGCTTGAAATATCTTGTCCTTTTAGCAGCTTTAATATAAGCTTACACCTTATAATTTTTTTACATGTCATATTCACACATAGTAGCTTATTTACTAGCAAATATTTCTATGTTTTGCTTATCAAATGATTTTTTGATAGTTTAATATTTAGTTCAGCTGAATTGTTTGTTTAGATCCTGGTAATTCAGTACATATTTTAATGATTTTGTGTATATAATTTTAGAACCTTCATCTAATAAATCATCAAGAGCACCAACTCCTGTCAGTGGTCAAACATATGATGCTTTAGAGGGTCAATTTACACCAACTAAACAGGGTAGGTAGAGTTAGTTAAGCAAACTTCTATTTTTATGCTGAGAGTAGGCACCACAGTCAATTGAGAATGATCGAAAAAAAGGCAATGTCCAGGAACACAAGAGGAAATTTTGGCCCTGATGCAATTTTGTATATTAGTAGATTAGTCTATAAATGGTGGATTACTGGATCAAAAAAGTTGACTTCCCTAATATATTTTGATTTAAAGTGGTTTATTTTTTAGGTCATCCCCCTTCACCCCTTGTAGGTTCTAGTCAACCACCTTCTCTGAATCAACCTCCAGCCAATCAGGATATGGGTCAAAGGTCAACTGGTATCACAGGCAGACGTCAATATCCCCAGGCTCCCCAGGCTCCACCTCAGGTAAAGGATTGTCATATTTTTAGATCACTTGGCAATTTGGTTTTAAAATGAACTTGACTTTTAGGACCTTTTTACCTTATACTGTTCAGATATTACATGATGTTGTTGGTTGGCAAATTTTTACATGGATATATATAAGAAAATGTTCTGTAAGTACCAGCACATCAAAAGTCTAAATTTTTTGAACTGTAGGAGAACAGGTTTTTATTTCTGAACAATATAGAGCGATATAGATAGCCTTAGTTAAATAGTGGATCAAATATTTCAAATGCTATAAATAAGGCAATAAGTAAAATTTTGCTTAAAAGATTTAAGAATGCTTTGTTTAATGTTTCAGCCAGGAGAGAACTATACAGGCTATCAACAAAATAAACCACTAGATCCAATGCAGAGAGGAGGGGGTATGCCTCCATATGGTAATCTTCAAGCTTCAAGCCAGGCCCCCACGTTACCAGTGGCAGGATATCAACCTTCTACGGCTGGTTACAATCCAAACCCTAATCCAAATGATCTATCTACCAATTTTAAAAATTTAGCTTTCAACGTAAGTAGAAAAATTATGGACCACTTGATTAGCAGCATGAGATGTCACTTAGCTGCAATCAAGTGCCACATTCTATAAGACTCTCTGTCAATTATTTAAATTATTATTAAATTTGAATAACAAAATTCTAATTGATTATTTACATTTTTAGGACCGAACTTCAACATCTATAAATTTATTAAACGAAAAGAATTTAATACAACGGGATGGTCTAGAGACAGTGAAACCAAATTTACAACATGATTTTAAAAAGGTCCATTGTAATCCTGAGTAAGTATGCAAAATATGAATTAAATTGAATTTAACATTATGGTCAGAAAAACAGTTAAGATACATCTTTCAAATGAATAATTGTAACATTGGAAGAATAACTGAAACATTGAGAAGCATGGTTGTTATAAGATATTTTTTCTATGATGAATGTTTCAGGTTACTTACATTACATACTTGACCATGTATGTCTTTATTTTTTCAGAGTTTTTAGATGTACATTAAATGCTATGCCTCAAACTTCATCATTATTAAATAAAGCTCGTTTACCATTAGGAATATTAATACATCCATTTAAAGACCTTTCTGTAAGTTCTATTACTTGTTTAGTTTGTATCTGTTTTCTAATCTTTTAAATTGCTACTTGAATGTTTTGCAATTATTTGATACTAGTTCTTTGCTTCTATATTATTTGGTAATTTATTGATAAAAATTTCTGAATTCTAAATTTGTTTTTTTATATTTGAAAAGGGCCATTAAACATGACTTAAATGAATGAATTTTATTGATAGAAATTTCATCCGATCTATGAAGTTTTGTATGAAATCTAGAAAGTTTTCAGAATTTTTGGCTTTTTCAGGAAAATAAACGTGACTTTGTGAGTAAATGATATCTGTTAAGGAGTTGCTGGGAGTGGGAGATATATCTTATATACCTAGATATTTTAATGAGTAGCTAGGGTTAAGGTGTTAGGTCCTAGGATGTGGGTCGGAGTCCTTGCTTTTATCAAATTCACATGCAGAAGTAAATTCTGACAAATGAAGCTTCCTTTTCTTTGTGTGGAGTAGTAGATTTACTCACAGGTTTTATTTTATAGTATAAACCTTTTGGCATTAGAAATATTCTTTCTTTTATTTTCATCTCTGTTTCTTGATATTTTATCTACATATTCATTATGGTAAACTCTATGGATTTCATTTTTTTATTTTAATAATATATGGGCAAAAGATATGTAGATTTATTTTTAAGTAGAAAAATGTTTTGACAAATGTCTTCAACTTACAGATGATGCCAGTTGCTGTTACATTAATTTGGTTTACAAACCTTTCTGTCTGGTAATATGACAGAAATCTTGTCTTGTTTAGTTTTAACTGTATATTTTGACTACATGTATTTTCAGCAATTACCAGTAATTCAGTCTAGTGTAATAGTAAGATGTCGATCGTGTCGAACCTATATCAATCCTTTTGTACATTTTGTGGATTCGAGACGGTGGAAGTGTAATCTATGTTATAGAGTTAATGATTGTAAGTATACACGTTATAAATATCATGTATAATATAATGATTTTCAATCAAAGCATTTGACGAAATCATTTCAGGATCATTATGTTTCATTTCGCGTTTTATATTTTTTTTGTTAGAGTTAAGATTTTTTTTTACCTTCGATACAAATTTTGTATTGTATTATTTCTAGTACCTGAAGAATTTAGTTTTGATCCAGTAACTAAAACATATGGTGATCCCCAAAGACGACCAGAAATACGCTCCGCAACCATAGAATTTATAGCTCCCTCAGAATATATGGTAAGTTCTGTTAAACATCTGATAAACTCCTGTTTAGCTGGAATTCAAAATTAAATTATGAGCAAATATTTTTTAGCAGCTTATGTACAATAGATGAACAACTCTTTGTTACAGCAGATAAATAAATTCATATTTCAGTCAGTTTCATTCTATTTAACTTACCTGAAGGTCGGGGGTTCAACAACAGCTTGGGTAGATATACTACCTTTTTCAACCCATTTGAAACCCTAAACCGATCCCTTGACTGTTGGAAATATAAGATTTGGCTAATTACAATCTCTTGGCAAAATTTCCTTCATTGCACACTCGATACTCATGGCTTTTGTCAATTATATTTCAGTTACGTCCCCCTCAACCTGCTGTTTATTTATATCTATTAGATGTGTCTTTCAACGCTATTAGTACAGGTAATCATTTTTAATACAAAATTCTCCTTATATCTAAAAACCTTAATATATCGGTTGTCAAAAAGTTTCACGGAAAGTATTTCAGCTGTTGATAAACCAATCTCTTTCAAAATTTCTCTTTTATATTCTTGAATAATTTTCAATTATTATATGTGTAAATGTCTTGTTTTTCAAAACTTATAAAACATTGGTCATGGAAAAACACATTAAAAATGAATTAATTTATATTACAGGTTATTTAAATCTGTTCTGTCAGACATTACTGGATGAATTAGATAAAATACCTGGTGATTCTAGAACACAGATTGGATTCTTATGTTACGATAGATCCTTATATTTCTTTAATTTATCTGAAGGCTTATCACAACCTCAAATGTTAATAGTTCCTGATCTAGAAGGTTAGTATTCAACTGGATTTAGCTTTCTATCAACCTAAACAATAGTCTGTCTGAACACTGAGATATCTTCAAGAAGTTCTTCAAAAAAAAGTATTTTAGTCAAATGAACAGATACTGTATTTTGGATGGTGATAATATGTTATAAATATTATATTACAGATGTTTTCCTGCCTCTTCCTGATGATTTATTAGTCAATCTATATGAAAGTAAAGAATTAATAAGTGATTTATTAAATAATTTACCATCATTATTTGCTGGTAATATGGAAACAGGAAGTGCCTTAGGGGCTGCATTACAAGTTGGATACAAACTTATGGTGAGCACAATATTCTACGAATTTTCTTTAGTAACTTCTGTTCACATTTTCAACATTGGCTCAGTTAAGCCGAGTATCATATTTTTTCTAAGCAAGTCTGTGTATTTTTGTATTAAAAAAATATAAATCCTTGTTACTTAAAGAAGATATCATTATTAAATTTCTGATTTAATTTTAGCACCCAACTGGTGGACGAATTACAGTCATGCAGACAGTTTTACCTACAGTAGGTCAAGGTGCATTACAACTTCGTGAGGCGTCTTCTCAAACTTCTGCCAAGGTAAGATGTATATTCAATAGGGCAGCAACGATTCCTGAAGTGGCGATTCAATACGCTAAACGATACACATTCAACGATTCGATTTATTGCGATTACAAATCGCGATTCTTGAGTTTGAAATCGGAAAGAAAAGAAAACCTTTAATCATTAACATTTTAACACATTTTTGACATAATTTTCGTAACAAATTTATATGCTTAAGATCGTCATCATTAAAAACAAAGATTTAAGATGATAATAAACAAATTGATACGTAAAAAGCAATTTTCGAAAATTTCGATACGACATAAATTATAAAATGCGTTAGGATTTCTTGTTCTCAGTCAATAAAAAGGTAAATTAAATGAATCAAACTCGGGGCCGATGAATCGCGATTATTTTTTTCTTACACGATGCATCGATAAGGAGGAACGAATCGCGATTCATCGATTCTACGATGAATCGTTGCAGCCCTAATATTCAACACTGTCTTATATTTTTATAACTCGTAATTCATTTCTTTCTGCTTTTCAAAACATAATAATGAATATTGAACTAAAATATAAAATATTGAACATACTTTTTCAGAATTCAAAAAGTCAGGTGAATTTAAAAGTTGTAATTTCATGGATTTTTTTCTTCTTCTTCAGAATATCCCTCACCTCGGTCCCGCCACAGATTTTTATAAAAAGTTAGCATTAGATTGTTCAGCACAGCAGATAGCTGTAGATTTATTCATGTTAAATGGCCAGTATGCTGATATAGCTTCATTATGTAAGTATTGAGTTCAATGTTTTATATGAAAAGAAGCAATGTGTGGTATGTTGAGTGTTTTGATGTCAGAAGATGTGTCTCTTATTGTGCTAACATAGCATGATATGCATGTATAGCTATCATATCTAACTAGTCAGAATACACAAAAGTTATTGTCTTTGATCAGAATGTGTTTATGTTTTGCACTATTAATCATCGTAGGTAACAATAACAATACACATAATTCTATAATTTCAGCCTGTATATCAAAATATTCAGCTGGTTGTATTTACTATTACCCATCATTCCACACCATAAAAAATATCCCAGTAACCGAGAAATATGAAGCTGACTTACGGCGCTATTTAACCAGAAAGATAGGGTTTGAATCAGTTATGAGAATAAGATGTACAAGAGGTATGTTTTGGATTTCTACCCAATTAATGCTTTCAAAGATATTTTGCTTGAAAGAAGTGTTAAATGCTTAAATAAAAAGTTTTCAATTAATTGATTGATGTAAGTTGATTATAGATCCTGATTAAGTTTATTTTATGATAATTTATTTTTTACAAAACTGTAACTGATTACTGCAATCTATTATTTATATTTTCAGGATTAAGTATCCATACCTTTCATGGTAACTTCTTCGTTAGATCAACAGATTTATTATCATTACCTAATATCAATCCTGATGCAGGGTTCGGGATGCAGATGTCTATAGAGGATACACTAGCTGAGGCATCCACTGTTTGTTTTCAAGCTGCCTTACTTTATACTTCTAGTAAAGGTATGTAACTAAAAGACTGCAATCATTTGATATATTAAGTTGTTAAGGAAATACTTTATTTTGAAATGTACATAAATTAAGTTCTCAAACTTGGCCAATAATAGTATATATTCATCGGTGTAACTATACAAAAAAATCATTTTCCTTTGAATTACTGATTGATAAATACTCTTATTAGAGGATTTGTGTGTCAATTCCCAGAAGTAGTTTTTATCTAAATAAATTAATCAGTGTACATGAACGTGGAATATAAATATCATATTGTAAATTGTTGTTGTTTTCTCCTATTAGGTGAGCGTAGAATCCGAGTTCACACGTTATGTTTACCAGTAACTAATCATATATCAGAGGTTTATAGTTCAGCTGATCAACAGGCTATTATATCTTTACTAGCTAAGATGGGTATGTAGAATTTATATTTATTAAGCCTTGTTTATCATATACCTAAATAACATGATAGGCTCATGGTCTAACATTGCCTTACAATAGATATAATATTACAATGACAACAAGGCCGAGTATTTTAGGTTATATAAGATAGCAGATAATTATTGTTTAAAAGAATACTATTCGTGCTGCTGAGAAATGGTATAGCCAAAGTTTCATAGATAGGCCTACTTACAAGCATAAATGTTTAACTAATTGTATTTAATTACAGCTGTAGATAGATCATTAACGTCAAGTATGGGTGATGCTAGAGATGCCTTGATGAATGCTGCTATAGATTCTATTGGATCTTATTCTACTCAACTCAATTCCTCACAGAAAATGGGAGCTGTAGTTCTCCCTTACTCTTTACGAATTCTACCTTTGTTTATACTGGGCTTGTTAAAAAGTGTAAGTTGTTATTTTCTTTTTATGCAACTACTTCATTTTTCAAAATTTTAGGTATATTTCCAATTTAATTTTGTGGAAAAATGATGCCACCCTTTTTAGAAAATTCATGATTATAGAAGTTTCTTATGTATGATTTGGACAATATATTTTAATGTTATTTTTTATATATTACAGACTGGTTTTAAAGGAAATACCAATATTAAAACAGATGACCGAGTATTTGCTTTACAACAATTTAAAGTTTTACCAATAGCATACCTCTTACAATCTATCTATCCTTCACTTTATCCTGTACATAATATAACAGAACAGGTTTGTACAACAGTTTACCAATATCATACCTCTTACAGTCTATCTATCCTTCACTTTATCCTGTACATAATATAACAGAACAGGTTTGTACAACAGTTTACCAATATCATACCTCTTACAATCTATCTATCCTTCACTTTATCCTGTACATAATATAACAGAACAGGTTTGTACAACAGTTTACCAATATCATACCTCTTACAGTCTATCTATCCTTCACTTTATCCTGTACATAATATAACAGAACAGGTTTGTACAACAGTTTACCAATATCATACCTCTTACAATCTATCTATCCTTCACTTTATCCTGTACATAATATAACAGAACAGGTTTGTACAACAGTTTACCAATATCATACCTCTTACAGTCTATCTATCCTTCACTTTATCCTGTACATAATATAACAGAACAGGTTTGTACAACAGTTTACCAATATCATACCTCTTACAGTCTATCTATCCTTCACTTTATCCTGTACATAATATAACAGAACAGGTTTGTACTACAGTTTACCAATATCATACCTCTTACAGTCTATCTATCCTTCACTTTATCCTGTACATAATATAACAGAACAGGTTTGTACAACAGTTTACCAATATCATACCTCTTACAGTCTATTTATCCTTCACTTTATCCTGTACATGATATAACAGAACAGGTTTGTACTATAGTTTACCAATATCATACCTCTTACAATCTATCTATCCTTCACTTTTTCCTGTTCATAATATAACAGAACAGGTTTGTACAACAGTTTACCAATATCATACCTCTTACAGTCTATTTATCCTTCACTTTATCCTGTACATAATATAACAGAACAGGTTTGTACTATAGTTTACCAATATTATACCTCTTACAATCTATCTATCCTTCACTTGTTCCTGTTCATAATATAACAGAACAGGTTTGTACTACAGTTTACCAATATCATACCTCTTACAGTCCATCTATCCTTCACTTTATCCTGTTCATAATATAACAGAACAGGTTTGTACAATATGATACCTCTTACAATTAGACCCTAGCGCCGCCGCCTATTTCTTTACAGTCATTAACTGCTAGTTAGGAAAAGAAAGCGCGCGCCGACCAATTTCTGCCACTTTGTAAATAAAATCAAAACAATTGTTACTTAGACCTAACATGCTGAAATTCAACCAGTTCAAAACTGGCTAACTGAAAACAAATGGCTAGCCAGTCGGTTTCATCTGCTAGCCAGTCATTATTACAAAATAATCGGCGCAAGGGTCTACTTATAGTCTATTTATCCTGCAATTTATGGTTGTTTTGTATTCAGGTTTTACAACAGACCTGGATTTTCATGAATATTGTTTACTACAACAGTAATATTTCTATTACAGTCAGAAGTGGTGAAATCTGGTACGTCTGTTAGAATGCCACCATTAATACAACTATCGTCTGCTAATATAGATCGTCATGGTGTATATGTTATGGATACTGGAGAGAGTGTTTATATGATTGTTGGAGGTTCTGTTAGTGATATATTCTGTCAAAATGTTCTTGATAAACCTAATTTTATGTCTATACCTGACACTATGGTGAGTGTATTTCTTAGATACTGGACTAATATATCTTGTTCAATGTAGTATCTATTTGCATTATCACAATTTCTACAGTTTCAAATATTATGACTTCTATTGTTCTTTATACAAATCATATCTTTCTTGAGGTGGTAGGTTGATTAAATGTGATTTATATCCTTAAAATAAACACTATCAAATAAAACCCAAAAGTGTCATGAAGTCTTCCTGAAAGGAGTTCTCAAACGACCAGACTGATTTCATTCAAGTATTTCAAGTTTATTATTGTGTCAATGTTTTGAGTAATTGTATATTATGTTATTATTACAGAGTGATTTACCAGAGATGGAGAATTCACTATCAATAGATTTACGTAATTTAATTAATTATTTATTGGATTGTCGTCCTAATGGCTCAACTTTCTTAGTTATGAGGTAAATTAATTTATTTCTGAATATCATTGAGAGGTTATGTCTTATATTTTTCACGTTTTTACAGTGTGATAATTTTTGTAAAGTGAATAATAAATTGAAAGTTCCATTTACAATATAAGCTGTGGTTCCCATTATTAATAAATTGATTTTCTTATACAACAAAGATTTTATTTGAAATACATTTTCTTTTTTCAGAGATGATAGTAAAGCTCGACATTTATTTTATCAACATATGGTAGAAGACAGAACTGAATCTAGTATGTCATATTATGAATTTTTACAATATCTTCAACAACAGATTAAATAATAACCTATCAATAATTATATAGACAGTTTTAACTCAAGGTTTACAGGAGGGATGTTAGTTTGCCTGTATTTACCAGTCATGATTCATTAGTTGAATCCAGCTGTAGTGTGATTCCTTAAATACCCTAGGATGACCTATTTGATGCATTTGTGATATTAAAACAGAAATTGGCTCAAACTAGGACAGATGGAATTGAGACCTGAACAATATGTTGCCATAACGGTGGATATTGAATAAATATTAGACAAATCACTTGTCCTACATAGTTTGATTTTGTTCTGACTCTAGATTATATTATATTTATTTGAGAAATAAATTTTAATTCTGTATGAGAAAACAACTTATAACTATGTATATCTCTCTTATTGGTCAGTATTGTTCAGATATAGCCAATTCCATGTTTCAAACAGTTGCCATATTATATTAATATAGTTAGATAATCTTCTATAACAACAATATTTGTAAAAACAAGCTAAATATAAAAGGATTTACGACATCGTGCTGCAGTATTTACTGTATAAAAAAGAACAGACTGTCTCCAGTGTCAAATTTCTTCATCCAAAGAATACATGTATGTGTAAAGTAAATGTAGTTTTGTTGAAGTGTTCCATATATCCTTGAACCTAAAACCTTGTTTTTTTAAATCCAAAACATTTTAATGGCAATATTCATTTTATTCTTTTATGCAAATTAGTTATTGTGTAGATGAAATTTAATTAATGTTGATGAATGAATGAAAGTTATGTTGTTTAGTGTCAAAAAATAATATCCTGTTTATTTATCGAATGGTAAAATTATTTTGGCATTTCCAAAGGCATTGAGTATTTTTTTACAAGCTCAACAAACTGATGTATTACTACGGTTCCCTTTAGTAAATTGAAGACTTATGTATGCGCATATCATTATTATTATGCATAATTAAGGTTAGGATATAAAGTGCCAAAGAATTACTATATAAGATATTTGATGTATGGTTTAAATCAAAATAAGGTTTAATAAATAGAATTTTACACAGGAAAAATAATTAAGGTCTTGGATAAATGTCATTTTGCACCCAACTCTCACTTAGAAAAATGACAAATAATATATTTATTTATCGTATAATTTAATTTCATTGTGTTGTGTGTATATTTTAAAAACCATCTATCACATTTTTCGTTCAAGAAAAGGGAATGTTTGTAATCATTAATCACCTTTCTGAATTAAATTGGTGGCGTGTGAGTGAATAGATCGCTATTAAACCCAGTTTAATTATTTAATTATTTCATCTCTTTGGACTAACATCAGAACCAGTCCTTGAATTCATTTATTCATTCTACTCTTAATGCAATTGAAACTATTTGTCAGTCCCAGTTGAGTGCTACAATGTGTCTTATTTCTAATGTAAAATGCTGGCTATGTCAGAATTAAATTGAGGAAAGGTAAGAAAAAGATAAATTTTAAATGTTTAGGTGCAATTCTACTATAGATAAACTACAGCAATTAGTTTAGTGCTTTATTATAAACCCAGTAATACTTGACAAGAGATACATATACTTTGTTTAATGACTGAAAGTTCCACATTGTCTATTTTTCTAAAATATTTACTTTTTAACCTCAGATAACCTAATTGATAAAGTAGTTGATAGAGTACAGCTGTTTGATTATAACAATATAAACTACAATAGATAATATTATCAAGGTATTGATCTCAGTAAAAATTATTACACAGCAATGATATACTTCAGTAGGGTTTGTGAAAAGTATGTGTTTTCTATGTGGATTCACAATGTGTATGGGTGTTGAATAACTGAATAATTTTGTCTTGTTAGATGACAATTAGACTCTGATGAATGTGCATGGTAATTTACAGTTCTAAAGAGAATCATCCCATTAGACTATAGATAGTATTTAGATTGTAAATTTATTCCCAGTGTGCTGTATATATAAATGTATAGGCTTTTATTTGTATCATACACCTACTTTAATTCAATTCATAATTTAAATAATATTTTCATTTGTTTAATTACTCACTTGTTTTGTTTATTTGTTGCTACTGGGGGGTGGGTCTATATTGTTGTTAAATGTGTTTTGTCTGTATAAATGTTAATATTTCAATGGAAAAGGAATTGTATAGAATGTTTTAATATATAATACATGTAGTTGTGATTCAGTTACGAGTTTATTTCTCTGAAGTAATAACATCCTTGAACTTCACAAGAGAAATCTTTCAAAAATTTGTTTAATGCTTTGCAAGAATTAAACATAACCCTCAAATCTGCACGGTTAATTTTAAGAAATACATCTATTTGTTTTTTTTGGTCAATGAACTAAAGCTTATGAAGTCATCGATAGATAAAATAATTGTATCTAATGTAAAATAGATTTTCTCCAAGATTTAATTTTGTGTAAAAATTTTCCTGTCTTATAACTTGTCAATAAAATTACATTATTTATCAAAGTCTTGTCTTTCAGTGAAAAATAATATTCAGGTCACATCTATATATACCATTAATCAGTCTCTGTGAAAGCTCTGCCACACACATTATGGTATCTGGAAACTGTCAAAGATTGCTAATTGGCACACCACTCAGGTACTAGAGCTGCAGACAGACTGAGTGAATTTCAAGGCCATTGATTCAGGTTGTGTGCAACAACATTTGTCCCAGCTTTGGCCGAAGCCAATTTGCATTTATAGCATACATTCACCGTGTGTCCAATGCATTGACCGTATGAATAGTTAGGAAAATAAAATTTGCTCAGTCTGTCCGTAGCTTAAAAGTAAATGTTACTGCATTCTGTAAGGAAGACAAAGTGTGCCAAAATTTTATACATACATTTATTTGATTTGACCGACCTTATTAACAAGGTCATATGGAAATCTTTGTCACAGTACAAAAAATTATTGTCATCATCTGTTTCTATGCCAACTCAAAATGCTACATTTCCATGTACAATAATATAATATTGTCAACCAAATATCACTTATATTAACATTTATTATACTCTTCTATAAAACATGTCTTTTTGTGGATTTTTAACAGTAGAAATTTCCACTTTGACAGGACATTTAAACCAAACACTCAACAACTCTTCTGTATAACCTAATAGAAAATAAATCTGAACTGGAGCACATTTCTGATTGATTAACATGCCTATAGTGATGATGTTAAATCTTCGTTTGATGACGATTTCAGAGACGATAAGATTATGCCATGTTCCCATCATAAATTTCCTTATAAATATATCATCCAGTAAAATTTCTGATGCTTCATCTTCATCTTTTAAATTTGCTGAAAGAAACAGGAAACTCAAATAATTTTTTTCAGATTTAAATTGTATATTTTGTTTAGTTTGAGACAATCTGGATGTATCAACAGGTTCAGACTGATCTGACGGTAGTGGCATGACAGAGAGTTTAAGAGAAATGAACCATTAACATGGAAGAAATCACAAACCAGTTCAAAAGCTTGAAGATAGATTAACATAACATAGTATAGTCATTTATCACTTGAAAGATATGACTGATATCAATTGTTCAGGTTAAGAATATTTGCGCCTAGGGTTACGAAAATATAGGAAATATGTCCAGCATATGGAATTGTGCCCTGTCTTGCAAGAATGATACATAATGTCTAACCCTCTCCTAGACAACAATGTACAACCCATCAATATGTTATGGCAGAGTTTTCACAACACATGTTGTGTATGGTATAAATTAAGGTTAATTTTTCATTTCATCAGAACATCCTGAGCAAAAAATAAAAATGTTTAGGGCTACAGTTAATTTAGTTTTATTAGGTAATAAATGGTATTTAAACCCACATAATTTGTTTTCAAAATAATAGACCACTCTTTAATACTTACTTGTGTTCCAGGAATTCCATGCCTTTTTCACTCCAATTTCATATGGTGGCAAACCCGTCTCATAATTCAAGGTTTCCATTTTGAACGAAGCTTTAGGTATACCCGCTTTCTTGTTGAGATAGGTACATGCCGAGGTGTGAAAACTGCGACGTAACAAACATTGTAGTTGTTGTAGTGCCAGAATACTTCTCTGAAATACACAAGTTAAACTTACAAGACAGTAGTCAGAAGACTGGCGATTTGTAACCTTACATCATGAAGTTTATTAAAAGTGACTATTTTGTTGACTTAATTTATTATATTTCTTTTTTTTTAACTTTAATTCTAATAACCCCAGAAATCAAATAAAGAAAAGAATTTTTTTTTTAACTTTTTGAACTCTGAACATTTCTATTGTTAACAATATGGTTCAATTTACCTCTCTATCTAATTCTTACGGTACTCTACGTAATTTGTTTTTTTTAATAGCTATTACTTCTCAGTCATTATCCTACTATGGTGAAATTATTTTTACTGTAGATTGGATGGCTACCTTTCCCTGATCTGCCTGCTAAAGTGTTCTTGAAAGTTCAAATGAAATAAAATTGCCAGGACAGCACTATTTCCTTGTCTTATTTTCCATTTTCAACTGTTAAGGGATCTTAAATGTGCACAGCCTGTAGCATACATGGCCTTGGTTTATTGTCCCGTCATAACGCCTAAACAATCTTTCCATGTCACACATTAAAGACCTCCATCACTGACATTGAAAAAACTGGTTTGAAGATCCTAAGATATCATCTCAATCCCACACTAGATCACTGAACTCTGAACCTTCAGGTCAGTGAACAAGGGTCTAACTCACTAAGTCACTGCAGCATCCTTAGCAGCCCAAATATTTCAACATGTGTTTATATATAGAAATTACTAGTGCTGTAAGTATTTCTGACAATTACATGTAAAAAATGAAACTGAAAGCGTGAATATTTAAAATTTGATTTTTTGCAATTGGTATCAATAATTTAACAATGAATTCATTAACAAGAAAAACACACTAATTACATTCTTAATTTTACATAAATCACAAAACTATACTAACTTCAAATGTGACTCTTAAATTTGTTAAAAAAGGTCTGTGCCCATATTCTCTTAAACTTTAAATACAAATCCAGATTTTAGGAAATATGCCAAAGGTGATTAACTCATCAGATTAAATATATTATTATGTAAAAAAAATGGTAATAGGACCTCAGATTTTTTAAAATCAAAAACATTATATACTTATCTATGATCATCCTAGAATAAAATATTGAACATGTACCAAACTAAGATTTTACATACTGGTATATGGAAATTTTAGGTAACAATTTTCAAATTTATTGTGCATAATTAGTGGTGTCTACACGTAAAAGATAAGCCGCTTCCGTGCATCATTAGTGGTGTCTACACGTAAAAGATAAGCCGCTTCTTTGCATCTATACGTGATAAAAGGCGTATTAAATGCCGAGAGAAAAGCCGCATTTAAAATAAGCCGCCTTTACTTGTGACGATTGAACTGGCGAGTTTAAACCCCCATTTGATACCGTGTAGACCGAATCCAAACTTAAACCGTCTTTTCTCGTTATGGCGTCAGAGCGCGCGAATTATCTTGTTGTTAAAAATGTTACAAATGACATTCCAAGTAGCCTACGGTATACGAAAAAAGATATTGGTGAACTAAAGAGATCTGTAATGGGACCTTTTCAGGTGCAAGCACGCTTGAACGTCCATTAGTTTTATTTTTTGTTTGGCCTAAGGCTAAAATGCTCGTCGAAGAATACAAATTGTTATTCGGTCAAGTGTCACTGTGTTATTAGGTTACTTGTTACCGGTATCGCAACGTTTCAGTATTAGCCCATTATCATCTGTATTTTCTTCCCTTCGTAGGTTCCAAATAATATATATCAATATGAAACACAATGTAACTTTAGTTTTTGTTGACACCATGTAGCCTACTAATGGTGGAAATATTTGAATGAATTGGCCATTTGGGGTGACATTTCTCAAAACAGACAATATTGTTGTTGGCATTGCGCAAGTCCGAGGACAGAGAAAAGACGGATTAAGATAAGGCGTTTTAACTGTTTTACGTGTAGACGGAGCGTAAGAAAAGCCGCCTTTAGTAAAGGCGGCTTATATTTATAGGCGCCTTTAATAATTGTACGTGTAGACACCACTAATGTAATATAGAAGTAGGCAGATTACAATAAAACACTAAGATATCTGGATATATTACTTCTGCATTTATTACATACTACTGTAATTGTTTCAAAACGTAGTATGTAATAAATGCAGAAGTAGAATATCCATATAGCTTAGTGTTTTATAACAATCTTCAAGAAAAGAATATTGAGCAGCCAACAATTAAATCCTATTTCTTCCAATCATAATTTTTTAAAAGCTAAACATATAAATACTAGAATCGTGAGACGATACTGGGCAGTGCGCATCCGGTTTCGTCCATTGGGTGAAAAATGGCGTTTTCAATCCATACTGCGAAATTTACAGAACATAAAAATCTGCATATAAATTGTTTATATTCGGGAGTGAAAAGTAGAATAACCAGTTCACGTTCGGTAGTGAAAAGTCATCATGGAGTTTTACGTCCGACTTTTCTGCACCTATATGGGCTGACTGAGGACGGGCAAACGACATGCAGTGTGCAATGAGGGAAATTTTGCCAGAACAGCGGAATTAGCCTGCTCTTATTTTCGATTTCCAACTGTCGAGAGACTTTAACGTGCACAGCCAATAGCGCACGGGCCTTGGTTTATTGTCCCATCCGAACGACTAGGCGCTTTTTCCATGTCAGCCCCTCCAACCTGCATCATTGAAAGGGTGAAAAATCCGAAGGCATCATCTCGACCCATGCCGGGATTGAACCCTGGACCTTCAGCGAGCAAAAGTCTAACTCACTGTGCCACCGCGGCTCCCTACATATGATAGAGCGATTTCTTCATATGAGATATATATATATATATATATATAACATCAGAATACTGAGTGCTAACCTCCATAAACGTAAGATCGCAGCACAGTTCGTAATTTAACATTTCATCATGCACTTTGCAAAAATTCCATATTATTAATTTTCTAGAAAACATTTTAATGGTAAACGTTTTTATACATGCAATTTTAATAAATGACAGAACCAGATTTTTCGAACGGATTTTCTTCTTTTGGCATTGGATCGTTATCTACTTCTTTTAGACTTTTTGTTTATCTTTTTTAGTACATAATTTAAAACGTTAAAAATGCAAGATACAATGTAAGAAAGTCAAGTTAAGCATGGTGCAATTGTCAGTTGAAGGGAGAGAAAACATACAGACAACAAATATTTTTCAGCTCAAGGGAGAAAACTGCATTTGAACATTTCAAAATACTACTCTGACCAGTGGGAAGCGTTAAAAGAAACACTATGGTTAATTGTAACTTTCTAGGTGTTGGCATACTGACCATGAATCGTATGATGTGCTGAGGGAATAAGGCGTTGTAATTTAACAGCACTGACTCTCACATGTTAATAGATATAGTATCTAAAGCTGTTTCTCTCGAGGTATGATACATCTAAATGAAGATTACAGCCAAATAATACTTCCTGGTCATTTGAACTAATAGATTTAGAAATATGAGCATTGAAAATTACAGTCTGCATTAAAATTCGTGTTCCAGAAATATAAAGAAATCGAAATTAAAAAATCAGTGGCCACAAGGTTGTTGGCCATCGACTAAGGATTTCATAGACACTGATATTATGCAAATCAGATTATCCCCTGAGGTCCCATTTTGAGGTCTATAAAAATAAGTCACAACAACATGGCACCTGACATAGTACTTCCGGGTCGGATTTTATCATTTATATCTTTTCTGATGATCATTTCTACCATGATGCAAAAAGAAACTTTCAAATAATTCAGGAACACCAGAAGTTTGAATTTCAAGTTTACAAACAAATGACGTCAAAACCGGAAGTGATATCAAAATTTCAGAAATATTGTTTTATTTATTATCAAATTGTTTATCTACTTGTAAGTTTTCAGATCGATCGAAATCAAATTTCCAAAAAACACGCACAGTTACAATGAAAATTGGCGCAAAATTTGCAAGTTTTAAAAAGCGCAATTTTGATTCAAATATTTTGTGTTATATATCATTAGAAAGAGCAGATTTAGCATAGTAAATATGTCTAAAAATTTGTGACGTATGTTTATTAGGTCACGTGACAAAGCTCTTTAAAGTTAAAAATTCCAATTTTCAAATGGCGATAAAACCGGAAGTTAAAATCAGAAATCGGAAATGAATATATCATTTGGTAGATCTCGTTAAGGGCAATAACTTTTGTACAGGTCAAAAGGTCATCAAAGGTCAAGGTCACCAGACATGAGCCTTGAAAGTTTCGGTCATTACTGAAATTCTTTGTCCGGAAATAGAAAAAAGTCTAAATCGAAATTTAAAAATCCGCTGTCATAAGGTTGGTGGCAATCGACTAAGGATTTCATAGACACCAAAATTGTGCAAATCCGATTAACCCCTGAGGCCCCATTTTGAGTTTTATAAAAATTACTCACAACAACATGGCGCTTGACATATTACTTCCGGGTCAAATTTTATCATTTATATCTTTCATGATGACAGTTTCTAACATAATGCAAAAAGAAATTTTCAAATATCTTCAAAACTCCGGAAGTTGAAATTTGAAGTTTACAAGCAAATGACGTCAAAACCGGAAGTGATATCAAAATTTTGAAAACACATTTTTGTTCGCAATAACAATGTCTATATGCCTAGAAGTTTTCATAGTGATCGAAATAAAACTGTGGAAGTTGAAAAAAACGTCAAAAAATAGTTTCAAAATTCAGGGTCAAAAGTCAACAATTTTAACTTTTTAAGTGGTTATCGTGTAGAAAAGACACAACGGAAATAAACAAAAAAATATTCATCAAAATCGGTTGAAAATTGTAAGTTAAAATGATAAAAAACCGAAAATACACGTTTTGTCATACCTCATTTCCGGTTGGATAAAACTGCGTCATTTACCCTCTAAGCCACAATGAGCAGCAGTTTATCGTGGGAAATCGTGTCAGATTGTGCGTGACAAGCTCCCTTCATAGCGAAATAGCGAGACCAGAAAACGAAAAAAAAAAAAAAAAAAAAAAAAAAAAAAAAAAAATAGTCAATTGCAAAACAATGCAGTGCGTTCGAGAATCGAACGCACTGCAATAATCCACAAAACAGTCCAAAAAGTGTGATCTCTACATCTTTTAATTATGTTAAAACAAATGATAGCTTTAATCCCTGAACCAACAAATTATAACAAATTAATATCTCTAACAAACTTTAAATCAAATCTTCAAGAACATTTAAAATTTGCTTTTTCAGCTATATTCATTTAATTCATATTACCTTACTATCAGTAATTCATTTTATTTATAAGACTATCAATAAACTAATTTAAATTTCCTCATTTAAACTTTTCAAAATCAAATTTTAAAACAAATCTCAAACCCATTTGCATTGGGCTTATATATAGATTGCTAGAAGTTTATTTCAACACAGCAAAACCATGATTACACAGAATTTTTTTTTAGAATAATAAAATGATAAAATAACCTTTCAATCATTGTAATATTAAAATAATGAATGCTTTATAATGTACAGAGTTTTCATTTTGAAATTGAACAACGGATTGGTGGACAAAATCTTACTGCAACATTTATAGGAACATCACAAGGGTTAGACTAAGGGTCAACTTTCAAAAAGGATTTCGTATTGACATCACACTTATATGTAATATATTTGATAAAAAACTTATAATATGAATATGTGCTCAATTCAAAAATATATATAATTCAGATACAGATCAACTCAGCAAATATTTCCTAACATTTCCAGATAAGATTTAACCATTTTCCATGACCAATACAATAGAAATCCAGGACGGAATGTGTAACTTATACTTGGTCTTGATGAAAAGATGAAAAAAAATGGATTTCCAGGTCATTTGAGAATTTTCCAGAATTATCATCATGTTCCATGTCTGGAAAAGCTTTTTTGAAATTCCCTGATTTTCCAGGTTTTCCAAACCCTGTGTGTACCTTGATGAGCACAAGAGAAAGAAATAGATGTCATGAAATATTTGCTTACAGTAAATGGTCATGTCTGATTTATACCTACTCACTTTGTTCAAGATGAACAGCTAGCAACATAATAATAATCCTATACCTAGATGATAGTACTCATTACTCAAATAATCAGAAATCAATTCATTAATCAATCATAATTATAATTTCACATCTAATAATTTTGTAACCATAACAAGTGGTAATCTTACACTTCTATTTTATTTTAAAAAAAAAAATTAAGGTTTGGTCATTTCATATTAATTCATAAAATTTCATCAATGATAATTATGATAATGGTACTGCATGATTTTCAGTCTCTAATAATGTATAATTTGAGCACTATCATTAAAGGTTTACATGCATTCTGTTGACATGTTTACGATCTCCAGAACATCTTGATGAAACTGTGATCTTGGTAGTGACCCCATCAGTATTCCATTCAGCACCATCTTTACGATTGGTAGTGATAGACAAGCGGAATTCTGGTTTGTGCTTCTTGGATTTGGAACATTTTCCTGGTGATTTGCAATGTTTGGGACTGTGGTCTGGGGTATCTCTCAACATATCATCTGAGATGCTACCAATACTCTTCTCTGAATCAGGGGCACCGAGACTATAGCTTCCAGGATCACTGGATTCATCTGCTAAAATCTGATCTTTTGACTCAAATTGCATCATCTCTGAAGACTTTAAAATTGGTTCCTCAAGGATCTTTAGAGGCTGTGCAATATTTGTTGAAATGTTAGTTAAATTAGCATCTAAAATGATACTGTTATTTTGATTTTCTGCATAGCTGCTTTTGGAATTAAGAAATTCATCAATAGCATCTGATAGGACAGCATTAATGGCACCATTCTTTATATCAATTGATGTATTTAGAGTAGATGTTTCAATTGAAGATAGCCGTATTGGTTTACCATCATTTTGGTCAATTTGGTTAGACAATTTATCACATGAACCATCTTTACTGCTCAAAACATCCTGGCAATCCTTTGTCATCTCTGGAATAATTTCAGAAGTATCAGGGGTATAATAAGCATTGTTTGAGAGTTCAATTGAACTGTTTTTCTCTGAGGCAACTTTCTGGAAACTCTTGAGATGTGGGTTAGAAAGTGTTTCTTCATTTGTGTATACAATTTTTCCATAGTCATGTTGAGTGTCATCTTGTTTTTGGTTGTGCACTGGATCAGCTGGTTGTTCATTATCATCAGCAGTAACCAAGTGGACAGTTGGATAACTTTTGAGACTTTCTTGCTTGCAGTCTTGGTCTTCTTCAGAGTTTTTTGCTTCAAAATGCACCATATCAAATATGAAATTCTTGTTTAATGTACTTTCCACCTGTTTACCATTATTATTTTCATCTGTTGCCTTGTTGAAAGTTGAACTGGCAACAGGAATGGGACTGTTGAAATCACCAATATCTGTTCTACCAATACTGTGTGTACTGTCTTTACATTTGTCTCCATTATCAAGATTATATGTTGAATCTGCAATGTCTGGAACATCATCCAGTGTTTCTTCCAATTTATCAACTGGTTCAAAATCAGATACATGTTTTTTAGACACATCCATTTTGTCAATGTCATCAATATTAGAGCTCTTTGAATCACTGTCATCAACTAAATCATTTGATCCACTTTCAAAACTTGACTGATAAATAATACTGAGTTGCTCTTCGTTATCTAGTTTAGATTCATTCAGAAAATATCTGGTACTAGATTCATCTAATTCACTGGCATCATCTTCTAATACATCTAGTTCTTCAGAATTGGCAATATCTTCGTCAACAGATTGGTAGTCTTCATCAAATTGTTTGTCATCCAGGGAGACTGTTTGACTGTGATCAGTGGCAGTTTGATAAATTTCTCCAGTGTCATCAACAGATTCTTCATCAGTAGTATTCTGGACAAGCTGGAAATTCTCTTTGGAAACCTCAGAGCAATCTTCAGAGTTTTCGCTGTATCCATCGGATATGCTGTTTATGGAATTATGTAAGGAGTTGTCTTTATTTTTTGACCAAGAACAATTATGATTCTCATCCTGAGGAATTTGTTCATCTTCTATACCAAAAGTGTTTACATTCTCTTCTGGTTCATTTTCTGCATCTTCAGAGTTTTCATCTTCAGAACTGTTATCTATTTCTTGTTGAATAGGATGAGCAAGATCTTCAAATGAGTCTTCTGAGATGCTGACATCAGAGTCACTTAAGCAATCCTGGTCACACTTTTCAGGATCAGAGTCTTCTAAAATCATAGATGATGCTTCTTTCAATTCAGAGGTTTCAATCTGTTGAATTTCTTCAATTTTGATATCAGACCAAGATTCACTCAACTCTGGCTCCATTTTTTCTCTGACATTAGATATATGAATAACTTCTGAATTTAATGGACTTTTTCCAGGATTATCTGCAGTACCGGTAGTTGTCAGAAATTCTCTAAATTCAACCAATTCTTTGTATTCTTGTTGAGTTCTTCTGGATCGAGTTGACTGGATGCTACCTTCTGTTTTTGATGCAGATGTTTCATTGTCAGTGGGATTTATATTGACTGTAACGCCACTTGGACCATGATGATTTTGAAATGATGTACCAGTAGTATCTTTGGATTTCCCTTCATTAAGTTTGGAGAAAGGCTTAGAGCTATGAAATTGATTTGTGTTTCCTTCATTAAAGGATCTCATCTTCCTTTGACTAATTTTCTGCAATCCTTCATCAATAGCATTAAATTGCCAACTCCAAGAAATGTCATAAAGAATTTGGCGATGATCAAATCGGTTGTCATCTGGACTATAAGTTTCTGCATAGTAGGATGGAGTGACAACAGTCATCTTGTGTCTATTAATAGAGTAGGATCGAAAGAAAAACTTCACCTTGGCTGCTACTTCTGTTGGAGAACATCGGGCCTGCCACACATGTATCAATTTACAAAACATGCTATATGGTCCACAAAATTTCTGTTTTCTGAGCTTTCCATAAATATTAAGCTCATCATATGTCATTCCCATATCTTGTTCATCTGTCTGAGCAATCTTTCCATCAGCAAGTGGTTCCAACTCAGCAGTTGGTGGTGCAGCATAAATGTCTTTTAGAGATGCATAGCCAAACTTTCGAGTACAAAACAAGATGAAGGCTTTAAGATCAGTCTTACATATTCCACCAATAGGATTAATATCAGCACTGGAACAGTCATATTTAGTCATATATCCTCGTAAACATTCATCGACATTGGATGATCCCAAAACCAACAATCCACCACGCTGTCCTCTGGACCACAAAATCAGCTGAGCAAACAAGTAGGCTATCACCATTCTGACTCTAGCTTGAAGATTCTGAAGAGCTAAATTTTCTCGGATACTTCCTCCATGAACTTTAAACTTGGGTATCAGCGATGTTGCAGCTGTAAAGATACTCATTATAGCAGCACATGCAACATCAATAGAGATATTCAAATGAGAGCTGCCAATGTCTTCAGCCAATTCTATTGATCTTTTCTTTGTTTGACTGGAACTGTTCTCCGACCCCATATAACATGTTGTGAATATTCGTCCACATAGCTCTTTTGGATCTGAAGGAAAATAGTCTTCTTCTCCAACAATTCTTCTACAATCTGCCAAAACCTGGGCATTACCTTTAGAGACAGCTTCACAGACTAGATGACACATGGATGAGACAAGACAAGCTGTACTAGAACTGTCAATTCCTCCACTTAATGGTAAGAAGAATCCACCTTGAGCGCTTCTTCTGAGGTAGTCCCACATCCAACATGCAGGTCCGTAGGAAATTTCTTCTTCTACAATGGGATTATAAAGTTCAATAGGAGGAGAAGTTGGTGTTAATTCAAAATCAGATTCTGTCAAAACAAAATCAACATCAATTCTTGGAAAGCTTGGTAAGGTTGTAGAAATCTCTGATGATGTTCGGGAATAATTTCTATAACTTTTAACATCTTCAAGGTCAACAGTTGCCGTAGTTACAATAACTTCCTGTAGAGAGAACTGGGGACCTTGAGCTACAAAATCTCCATTGACAGAAATCATGGCATCTCCATCATAATAACATCTACCACCATCACAGCCAATAAAATTGTTAAAGAGATACACTCCACCACATTTAAATGTTGCTGACTTGACCAGTTCCCCTCTTGTATAACCTTTCCTCAACTCGTGATGGCTTCCACTGCCATTAGTGATAATTTCAACTCCATCTGCAAACATATCCATGTGACAACTTTTGGACGCCCATAACTCTTCACAGATTTCAACACCTATGCAGGTATCTTGTGTGGAAATTACTCCATCTCCCATCCAGACCTTTTGTTGCCCTGTAATGGCTTGAATAATTCTTGGTAGGTAATGGTCTTCTAATTGCCGTTGTTTCCTCCATGGCTTGAAATATCTTTCCTCTCGATAATTTCCAGAATTGCACATGAACATCTTTGGTCTAATAAGCAAGATTTTTCCATTCAAGAAGAAAATCCGACAATTATAAGCAACATCCCTGTGCATCACTGGCATTCCAACATCACACAATATGTCACTGAATTCTTCACATTTCAAAAGCTCACCAAAAACCTCCCAGGAATGAAGGAAGGTGTCACCTTCATGAAAATGATCCTCACAACCATAACCAGGTATTTCCAATTCAGGTCCACTGCGATACCGGGCACCTTTTTCTTTTGCTTCAATGATACTATGCTTGATGCGCTGAAAATTCCCAGCAAAATCCATGGCCCATTGATTCAGGGTGCAGGCTGCTATTGTTGCTTTTCTTCCCATTTTAAAGGAATAACTAGATTGAGGTGAGGTAGATAACTTTTCTTTGGCATAAAATGGAAACTTCTCTCTAGCCTTCCACTCAGTGACACTCTGACTCAGTCTCTTTCTTCAAACTTTACCTTCTTCAATTGAAAATTTCATCAGAACAGATGATTGACTTGTTGACTTCCCTGATTGAAGCCTGTATATTCACCTAACAATTCTTAACAAACTTGATTGTGTGAGATAAGATAATAGTTTGTGTCAAAAGTTGTTTTTTGTGACTTATTTTTTACTAGTTTTCCAGATAAGTTTTGGTTTCATTAACACATGAAATAGACTCTTTTGACCTTACTTGGTTGGATTGAAGAGTAGTAAAACTAAGGGAGGCTAGTCTAAAAAATAATTTTCATTTGTTCAATTTTTAATCATTCAATCAACATCATATCTATGATCTATGCCTACCTATTTAACCGAATAGAATAACAACTACAAATTTTAGACCATAATATTACAAATTTATATTAAAGAACAAAGTGAAATTGAAAGTAGTCAATTCGACCGTTTCCGTTTGTTTTTGTTTCGATTTCATCAGATTTCTTCAAGTCCCTGTGACGTTGCACAAAATATTTTTGTTGGTCCTGAAATCACCCGATGTATCTTATAAATAATTGCAATGTTTTAAGGCCAGAAAGAAAATGAACGTGGAAAATTAAACGGGTTTACCTGAGTTGTCAAAAAAGCCATGCTAAAAACAGGCTAAAAATAATTCCATGGGAGAGCTGTATACTGGATATTCATTGGTTGATAAAAATAAATCAACTAATCAGAATCAGGGAAACAAACACACACAATGCCTACGTCATCGGCGGACATCTTAACTCAGTACACGTAGTGAGAGAAGACAACTTACGTTTTGACGTATTTGAGAAAATAATCAACACTATTAAGATTGTAACATAAATATCTATATAAAGTAAGTATCAAAGTGTTTTATTGATCATCCTCGTTGTAATCTTCGCTATTTTTAATGTCAGAAGTTGTAAAAAGCGTCCGAATTTGTGTTACGAAATGAGTTCTGTGACTGACTCAGTTTGTTGATTGGGAGTGAGACAGTAGCAATGTGTACTGTGTGAAGCATCAATAAACACTAAGAAAACAACACAACAATCAACACATATGTTCTTGAAATATTTGACTCCAAACATTAATTACTGCCAATGACGAGTCTGGTATGATATTTTTGTCAAGTTCACTTCATCAAGGCAAATTTAAAATTACATGTGCCACTCTTTTAATTATTGAAATATGGCAATGACATGTGTGGATGAGTGAAAACCCATATGTTGGAAGCTTTTTTTCACAAATATTGTATTTATATATTAATCTCCAGATATGCCATGTTTGTTTGTATTGCTTCTTTTTAAATAAGTTGAGACAAAGATTTCTCAAATGTTTTATGTCACAGAAAGGTTTAAGATACGGTAATGATGAAGAAAATATAGTACAGTATCCAACAAAAACACAAACAAAACTTATTTTTACAAATATACTTATTTTCTTTACAATGTATGGTTTTATTGTAGAAGTGGACAATGTTTTTATGGGATTGGTTTTCAGGAGTGTTAAACTTTCTGGGTAAGTGCATGGTTATGATTAAAATAATATCGGTAGGGCCTTTTATTAAGATATTATTATTAAGATATGGTAAGAAATGTTTTTACTATTGAGGGAAGCTATTTAGACAATCATGACAAGTTTGCAATAAGTCTATCACACCTGTAATTTTTACTGCAATTTGTTAAAATTTACAAAGTTAAACTTACACCAGTTGTTATTCAGTTTATAATATATGCCACCTCTACAGGTTTATTTAAAAAGAATGGAAAATTAATATTCCTTGGATTAGACAATGCTGGTAAAACAACATTACTTAGTGTTTTAAAGGAAGGGCATCTAACTCAGCCTGTTCCAACACTTCATCCTAGTAAGTCTTGCATTGTAGCATGCTGGTGTTTCATACAATCATACTCAAGCTTGTGATAGGTTTGGGGTTTTTTTTCTCAAGAAAACTGAAATTCATAACATCATAAAAGGCATTAAAAGCTTATTAAAAATGTCTGTTTACTGATAGAATTTTTTTTTCAAAACTGTAATTTTTACCAAGTTTTCCTTTAAATGACATAAAAGTCCTCTTTTGAGTTTGTTGTGTGAATATTGTTATAAATTGCTTGACTGATGTGCTTTTTGATAATACTAGATTGTTTTAGCTATCTCCTTCATAGCATGGTTCCACTAATCAGACAACATCAGTAAAATATCATTATTGAAAAAGTTTATTTTAATTTCATACATATTTGATTACAATATATATATTATATAATCTGTATCTTGAGTACCGGGTACAAAATATGTTGAAATCAATGCAGCAAGGATTTGGTAGTAAATCCCAAACTTTGATTAGTTCTGTATATTTGAACTATGAATACTTGACTGAATTGATAGGTCATCAGAGTTTGAGAGGTAAAAACTAACAGATGATAAGAGTGAAATATAGGTGAAAAGTTATTAGTTCTATAATTATATTGAAAATTATTGATAAGATTCATGTTCAAGGTCTGTTACTATTTGCATTATATGGCAATCCTTGTCTACACTACACTTATATTTCAAAATGTATCGTAAAAAATTTAACTGCCATTGTGCATCCATCATATTAATAGATGAAAATAGAAATTTACATCATTTGGATCAATATAAAGGTGGGCATATATAAAGTATGATATGATGCTACGGGCTACCATGCTGCTCTAAAGTCATAGTCTCTTCAATGTTGTGTATGTGTATTTTAAATGATGTTACTTGATATAGTACGGTAACAGGTGGTTCTAGAACAATTAAAATGGAAGGTCTACTAATATAATAGTTACCGTACTATAGCAGGTATCTAGACCGGTAGCCGTTCTAACTTGCATTCTCTAGACCATCTCTCATAGTACTTAATAAATCATCAAATGTATGTTAATTAAATTAGATGTCCAGGATAAATATTAAAGTTACCCAATTTTTGATAGCGTAGGAATGTAACATCAACAATGAATATTAAAGATGGTTTCCTTCATTTTTGTTTCAAATTTTTTTTGTGTGTCAAACTCTTACATAAATCGATTGGCCAGTTATCCTAACTACTTCCGAGTACAAAAGTTAATCTATGCGGTCCCTAATTAAGTTGAAATTAGCTAATTACCGAGGGAATCCCCATGTTTACATTTCCGATCGGCCCGATTTCCAATCTTCAATTTGATTGGCTATTATTTTTAAAAGAATGTGCTGATATCTGCTCGTCTATATTATATGATATCTATGAACTTATATGACGTCATTTGGTCACGTGATCAAACATGGAGTCTAAATTTAGCGTTTTGAAGCTGATGAAGTCAAATGAATTCCCCATGCCCTACTACGTCCACATACGGATAAATAACTTAAAAATACATGGATTGTTCATTAGAAACACCAATTAATTCATTAGTAAGCTTGATTTGACCCATAAAAATGCGAAAACCCATCTTTAAATGAAATTATGAAAAAAGAAAACGTATTTGAACAGGCAGTAGCAAAACTAGAGACTGTAATAAAGGGTGATAGATATATTATTATTATTAAGTTAAGATATATTGTACAGTAGGCTATAATATAAGGGGGTGATATCAAGAATCAGTTTGATATAGAAATTATTACAGTATATGGTATTGTAAATAACAGTGTTGAAGGTATACCAAACTTCTATTCAACCTGGAAGAGTTTTTACCTTTATAGTTGTTGTATAGATAAAAGTAGAAATCATGTAGAAGATAATCTATACGGTACAATAGTAGCTACAAGAAGAGCCTGCTTACACTGCTAGAATAAAATTAACTACCAGCATGAAGAATGATTGTTATATTAATATCATTGTAGGTCTATGGAAGAAATCGGGTAAATTAGTGTTTTTAGGTTTAGATAATGCCGGTAAAACAACGTTATTACACATGTTAAAAGATGATCGTATGGCACAGCATGTTCCAACCCTCCATCCAAGTAAGACAACTCTCATTTTCATTTCATTTCAATCATTAATATTCCTTTAAAGGATAAAAGTTCTTCCATAGTCCACCAGTAGAACAGTATTGTTTGTGTATGTATATGAGGCTGTTAAAAAAGAATACTTCTAAGTTTTCAAAATAAGTCTTCTCTTGTAAATTTATAATACTACAGTACTGGTAATTGGTAAAGGAAGAGAAGTGGTAAAAAAATCAATGAAATAGTAAATGGGTGTCAAATATAATTGATGATATCATTTACAGCCTCAATATATAAATAATGCTACGGTATTTATCATCATATAGGACATTTTGAAGTGTCAAATTTAATCTTGAAAGTGCATAATTACTTTTCATAACCAGCATTTTTGCTTTGCTTGATTGTGGTAATAGACAATGATGGATCATAAAGTTTAAAGTGTGCTCTAATTTATTTAATTCTAGTCCAGCCTTGTCTATTCTTAATGTTTATTCCTTATTCAGTATTATGAATTGACCATAGAGATGCATTTGTCTTAAATCAATCAGAAAATCCTAATGTGATCTCTAACCATGTATTTGTGCATTTTTATCTTGAATTTGAATGGATATAAATTTTCAAAAGAATTTTATAAGTACTATATATACCACGGTGCTTACGAGTTAACATATTTAAACAAACGAATCCGTTAGGATGAGTTTGTTTAAATATGTTAATGAGTAAGTCACGTGGTATATATTACTTGTAACATAAATATGATTGACAGCTTAAAAGTTATGACAGCATCGATCACGTTACTCTTTAATCCAATGAAATTAAAGCTCGTGCACGTTTCATTTTCGTCTGCAAATTTTGTTTAGACTAGAGAAAAATGGGGATGTCTTTCCAAAAAGGGGCGGAGCTACTGCGAGTGCAATAACTTAGTTGGTTATTTCACTCATTTTTTCCTATTAGATTCTATATGGCTTTCATGTCAAATTACCCAAGAATGCAATAACACAAATTTGCTGTTTATACACCACAGTTTTCCTCAAACACACATTTTAAGCAAATTATTTCTCAAAAACATCAAAGGAAAAAACATCATTTATGTTACAAATGTAAATATTTTATGGCAATGATAAGTGACATTTATAAATGTATCTTGCGATTATTGTATGTATTAAGATAAGCTTATATAAAATATTTGATCCGAAAATTTCAGCGTCCGAAGATTTATCTATGGGTGGTATGAGGTTTACAACATTTGATCTTGGAGGTCACAGACAAGGTAAGATATGCCAACCTAAACATAAAGCAGCATCTATTACAATCTGCTTTGTTATTTTTTATTGTAAATTTTCCAATGATTATTGCTGACGTAACGTTTCACTTTATCATCAGTTTCTGATTACTGTGTATAAATATGATTTAGAACATTTTGTAATGCTATTTCTTCAGCACGGAGAGTATGGAAAGATTATTTCCCTGCAGTGGATGGTATTGTATTTTTAATTGATGCTTGTGATAGAGAAAGATTTGTTGAAGCAAAAGCAGAATTAGACGTGAGTTAACTTAATTCTAATATACTGTATTCTTTTCTGTTTGCTTATTGAATGAACATTGTTGAGAAGCTTTATGGGTCGAGATGATACCTTCAGAATTTCAACCCTAATTCCCCTGTCAGTGATGTAGGTCAGAGGGGACAAGATGGAAAAAGCATCTTGCCGTTCAGATGGGACAATGAACCGAGGCCCTGTGTGCTACAAGCTGTACAGGCAGAAGATCCTGTGACAGTTGGATATCGTTAAGTTGTCCTCATGTCAAAAAACCCATGATGGTTACAATAACAAATTCAATTCCATATGTTTTTTTTATTAATATAATATAAATGATTGAGAAAGCCTTTATTTTTGACAAGTTATTGGTACGTATTCAATGTTTAATTTGATATTGTAGAGTTTATTAACTGATGAACAGGTAGCCAATGCCCCTATATTAGTTCTAGGTAATAAGATAGATAAACCAGGAGCAGCCAGTGAAGATGAAATCAGACATTGGTTTGGTTTAAATGGTCAAACTACTGGCAAGGTAATTATTACACAATTTTTGGTTTTATGTTCTTTGTATTTTGCCACGATTAGATCCTATTTAGATTTAGGTGAGTTTAAATGCCTTTACATTTACCTAACTTTTCTTAACTATTTTTTAAAGGGATTGTAAAGTGATTTTCTAAACTTTGTATGTGTATAGGGGACACTGATAGGATCAATTTGCGCCATTCCAATTTCCATTCCGACGTCTGTGGTTCTTGCCATTCCACTAAAACTTACGTGTTTTATGACGTCACTGACAGTAATCAGCATAGATATTGATAGTAGCTTCCGGTAGATCACTGTCAGTGACGTCATAAAACACATTAGTTTTAGTGGAATTGCAAGAACCACAGACGTCGGAATGGATATTAAAATGGCGCAAATTGATGAAAGAATATAGAGCTTTTTAGAATCAATTTCAACCAAGTTGATTAATGTATATTTCAGGGTACCGTGTCACGCAGTGAGTTACCAGGACGACCAATGGAATTATTTATGTGTACAGTGTTAAAACGTCAAGGTTATGGAGAAGGTTTCCGTTGGTTAGCTCAGTATATCAACTGATAGAAATAACAATAATAATAATAGGACTGAATTTTAGGTACATTTCATCTTTATTATATCACTCATTATTCTTATATTGGATTCTTGCAAGCTGTCAATTCAGGAGTAATTTCTTATGTAAGCTATCATCTTGGTGACTAAAAATATCATTTGACTTGCCAACATTAACTATGGACAATTTTAAGTTTTGAAATTTTGGTGCTCCAACACATTACAACCAACAAGTTAGACAATATAAAATATGATTAAGTTTTGTCCTTTAAACAGTTGTAGAGCCTGTTGTTTACTAGCTTGTTGAGTTCAATATTAAAATAAATAATAGATATAATAAAGATGAAATAAGTGTGAAAGTTAAACCATCCCTGTAGCCTATAGATGATAACAACCAACATCATTCTGACCAGGGGATGTAGTTCACGGTGAATGTGTCAAGTTTTATGTGATTCACAACAGTTTTACTATATTTTTTTCTCAATTTGAAATAATGCATTTGTGAAATAATAGGTTTCTGAATGTAACAGAAAGAATATCTTGCAATTAATATATTTATGAAGTTCCATGTTGATTGCTGTAACATATTCGTCATGAATTGCCCCTAAATGTGTCTTGAGATGTGTTTAGAATACAACCTGATTAATGTTGTAACTGATTATTCTGAGCAATCTGTGCTGTTTTCCTGTTGGTATAAAATAAAACATATTGTTTCAATTGAGTAAGAGAATAAAGTAAAACTAGAGATAATGTTCTGTAAATAATATGAAGTAGAATTTTGATATTAAAAATAATTGTAAAATATAGAGAAAGAGCATTTTATTTGAATTTCTGCTTCCTGACATTTCATTTTAGTATCCATGATTGTGGTTCAGGCCTACTTTATGACAGGTTAAGATACTGTCATCAGGGCTATTGATTTGGTCATATTTGCCAGACCTGTCTGACTAAAGGTTGAGCTGAATGGTCTTTAAGTGTCAGTAAAAAATATAAGATTGACCATTTGAAGTTGAATGTTCAGCCAGTATTTTGAATATGAGCTTAGTGTTTGGTCAAGAAAGTATTAAAGCTTTTAATGAGGCTGACAGTTGATACTAATCTGTTTCTCTAACTCTTAATGAAATAACCCTGATGAAGCTAGCTAGTATCAAACATAGGGTATTTAAACAGCCAGAACCACAATCATGGTAATACATCCCTTATATATTCTCATTCCTTGTTGGTATATTTAATTTGATGAGACAAGAAACATCTATTAACATAATATACAATTTGTCAATTTTATTAATAAATATCAATATTCTATGTTAGTGATTCCAATTCCTGCATCAGCCTGGTAAATGATATCCCATTTTAAAACCCATGAGGTTCATTTGCTCCTGTACGCCTATATGACCAAGAATCTTACTGGCAAATGAAATGGGACTTTAGGTCCTGCTTTTCTGCACCTGTATGGGCTTATGAGGAAGGGCATACTGGCATTAAAAACCTGCAATCATGTGGAATATACCATATTTCATTAAAACTTCAATTGTATGTCACTATACTAAAACAGTGGCATCAATGTTAAAACCAAAATTATCCAATAATTACAATCAAAGATTCATTTTTCAGGTTGTTTTATTATTTGAATGAAGTTCTATATTTAAATATTTGGTGATTATTTGCAATATTTGTGTTCTTAGCTATTCATGCCAAATAGAAATGTCTGGTTTGCAATATCAGATGTGGGCCTTTTAGTTGTTCATAGTTCATAATTGATAGTTATACATGTAAAATACTTTGAAATCTTAAAATTCAATGTATAATTTGAGTGTGAAAGATCAGAAGTATGTTTTGTAGGTGTATCAAAGTTTTTATCACCTAATTTCTTTGAATAATTAAGCTTTGATTTTTATTAAGGTATAATTCCTTTTTGACAATCCTAGCCAGAAATTTATTTTGTTGACTTACTGATCAACTGATATTTTGTCAAATACAACTACTTTTTGATTTGTGTTAATTTATGTGAAATTATCTGGCCTTGTCAAATTATATGAAGTTATATTATCATTATTGTATTTAAAAATTTGTACAAAAAACTTGAAAACTCTTTGTCATGTTAAAAAAAAACAATTAATTCCTTCTTTTGAGCTTATTTCTTGTCCAAAACAAATGACTGTGTTTCAATAATGAATGCGCAGTAGGAAAGGTTATAACTGTTCATAGACTGTGTAATGCCACATCAGCTATAGTTTTGTTAGAGAAACATCCCTGCAACCCACCATTCAATATTCACTGCATGTTAATGTGCAAAGAACCCCAGTATGCTTATTTCATTAACTCTATATTAAAACCAGAAATACAGTGTTTATTTTTGATGATTTTTTTTAATGATTCCTTGTCCATTCTGTCAGGGAATTTGTTCTTTACAATCAAGAAGTCATTTGCATTGTTATGAGCATAATATGTTGGTTGTAGTTCTAAGTTGTAATCATGATCCGCTTGTAAAAGTCCTAAGATCTTTAATCATAATTCCAGTTGACCCAGCTGCACGGTTTATCCAGTAAATATCAATGCCAAAGGTTTGGCAAAGGATCAGTAGCAATTCTTGTAAAATATAAGCTTAGATATTTCTTTTTTTAAAGATGAAGAAAATAAATATTTTTTTCATATGAAATTTATTAGAAAATGATATTAGTATTTTTTTGTAATATACAATTTTAATATAAAATATAAAAATATAATTCCTATGATACAATTCGATCTAAATTTCTATTTACAAATAACTTGGTTAAAGGGGACCAGTCTTCATTTTTATTGGTTGATTTGGGTCTTGAATATATTTAAGTACGAAAATTGCATATTTCCTTTAAATATATCTTAAATTAGACATTTCTCCTTCTATTTCTATAGATGACTTTTCTATATATTGCATAGTATCGCTAATGTGTAGTAGGGCATTATAACTTTCAAATGCTAATAATTATGGATGCACATGGATTTGAAGACTCAAATTTCAATGGTGAGTTGTGATAACCAGTAATAAATTGCTGAACTAAAAAAGTCCCCGTTTCTGAGACTTGGAAAAATCGACCCACGAAAATGAAGCCTGTGCCACTTTAAAAACACAAAAGTACTATGACCTTTGATCTATTCAGAATATGTTAAAAAGAATTAATGATAAAAAAAAGTTTAAAATTTTATTAGCAAACTGGACAAGCATGTTATTAACTGCATTTTGTATGTATGGAGATCTGCTCCCAGTTTGTAGCTTATTGCTGACAATGAAGGTCATTCTTAGTTAAACTGCACATCTTTACAGACATTTGATCAATGAGACATCATTAAATGAAATTAACTAATAAAGCTTACTAAGTATGAATTAATTCTGGATTATAATGGGACAAATAACACAATAAAATGAAATATTAACAATCATTAACAATATACATCCCTTACTAACAAATATATCACCAAATAACAACCTCTGTAAATTTCTCAGAAAAAAATACTTTGTAGAGTTACAAAAACTTACTAAAACTGTAAAGGATTTGGATGGATACATTTCATGTTTATGTATTCCCATGAACTGAATTTTTGATATTTTAAAGTTGTCAAACCTAAATCAAAATATTTTGGATATCAACCATGAATCACAGTAGCTCTAACAATTTAAAGAGCTGTTCTAGAATCATCTCTCATATGAGGAGGTGGGCTTGGATCACGAGGATCATCAATGATCTCTGTTTCGATCTCCTCCTCTAAGATTGGGGGTGGGGGAGAATGATTGATAGGTGGGTGGTCAGCTATCTCTGTTTCAATGACTGGTTCTGGTGAGTCATCACGAGGTGGAATATAATCAGGTCGGTCATCTGGGATCTCTGTCTCATAAACAGGTTCAGGTGAATCATCACGTGGTGGAATATAATCAGGTTCTGGTTTGTCTTCTGGATCAAATGTGGTAACAATTACAGGTTCCTCTGTGTCTTCTGGATCTGGTTTCTGAACAACTGCGTAGTCATTATTAGGTTCTGGCTGTGATAGAGGTTCAGAACGGAAAACTGCTGGATCCTCATCAATTATTTCAGCTTGAGGAATTGGTTCAGGTGCTCGTTCTCTATTAGCAGGGATAAAGGCAGCATTGTCATAGACTGGATTAACTGATTTACTCGGCTCTACTGGCTAGAATGACAAAAATCATTGGTGATGTTATACAAAATGTTTACAAAAATATATTACTCCTTGCTTGTATGTGATGCTCAAAATGAGATGTTTAAAAATAAACGATAAAAAAAAAAATGAAAGTGGCATCCATCCTCAAGCTGGTCTTTTTATCATGTAACCCACAGCTGATAAAGTTACAGCACTGTCTATGAATGCATGTGGAACAACACCAAGTTAAAATGCTTAAAAAGTTACCTGTCCAGCAACAGTTACAACTCTTCCATGTTCAGCATTATATTTCTTGATCTTCTTTCTTTTACTGTAATATAAAAAAGATCAATGTGTTCATACTTGAGATCTTGATATTTGAAGGTAGGTAAAAGTAATTTTAATAAAAAAAAATATCTACTTTCTTAAATCTCCCATTAAGTTCATTTAACTAGTACATTGTATACTGGCATATGTTGTAAGTGGTGCAGATCAGAGAAGCTGACATGATAGACGTGTCTAGACATTCAAATGAGACAATAAAATCAGACTCCATGTGCTATAGACTATGCATGTAAAAAATTCCCTGATAGTTTGAAATAAAAACTTACGCATCTCTGATACAGAAACAGGCAAGACAGAATAATATTAGAGCTAGAACGATGAGTAGAATAACTATAATCAATACAACTAATACTGGTGTTCTTTCTATAGATAATAAAGATGATGATGATGAGTCCTGAAAATACAAACATTTTATATTTATAATTCTATTTATAGCAACAGTGTATTGTACATCACCTTATGTTGTCCTGAACTTCAAATAACATAATGTGACAATGCACACATCTCCTACCAAATTCTTGACCGCAATCACAAGCTCCACATCCTTGTACGAATTATAGTTTAGGAATTGTAAGAAGAGAGGAAAAGCATACTTGACTCAATATTATAAATATTAGATGTTTATCCCTTAACAGAAAAATACCACATCTGTGTATTATGTCTGAAGAAATTGATAGTGTCTTATCAAAATATGAGCAACGTGAGTTTTCACAAATCCCTTAATCTTCATTATACTTACTCCAAGTTTCTCAATATACAGGGCTTCAAACTCATCTTTCTGGTCACTATTCTGAGCTGTTTGTAACCTGGTTTTTAGACTCTCTTGTGGTAAAATAGAGTAGGAACCAGCTGAATCTCCTGATACAATACCAGTAACATATACATCAGTTCTACAAAATATTTACACACAGAATGTACATCAGGTAAACACAATATTTACACAACATATACATCAGTTATACAAAATATTTACACAACATAAACATCAGTTACACAAAATATTTACACACAGAATATACATCAGGTATACAAAATATTTACACAGAATATACATCAGTTATACAAAATATTACACACAGGGTATACAAAATATTTACACAGAATATACATCAGTTATGCAAAATATTTACACACAGAATGTACATCAGGTATACAAAATATTTACACAACATAAACCACCCAATCCTTGGCACTGGTGATGATTAAATATGTATTAAACTTGTAAGAACTGTGGTATAATATTCAAATAATCTAAGAAAATAAACTCACTGAGATTCTGATAATGTACTGTCAGCTAAAATATGTTCTTTAACACTCATCACACATACATACTGAATATTATTTACACCAGATAGTGTTCTAAAATTAATACAAAAATTAGTTCATTTTCAGTCAATGCATAATATATTGATACAATTTGAGTTTGAACTATAAATGCTTCAAATTCTTTAGTTAATAAAAATATGATAATTTCCGTAAAATATGAAACAAGAGTACTACATGTGTATACCTTATTAATTGTGGAATCATCAAGCGAACCTCAGATGGTTTCTGGTTGATGACTATTTTCTGTTCATCACTTTCAGATGTCACAAAAATCTGTCAAGTAAAATGTAGAGAAGATAAGCAATGAAAAAATTATATTTGGTAAGATAAACAATGAAAAAGATGATATTTGGTAAGATAAATAATGAAAAAGACGATATTTAATAAAATAAACAATGAAAAAGATGATACTTAGTAAGATAAACAATGAAAAAGATGATATTTAGCAAGATAAAAAATGAAAAAGATGATATTTGCTAATATAAACAATGAAAAAGATGTTATTTGCTAATATAAACAATGAAAAAGATGATATTTAGTAAGATAAACAAAGATAAACAATGAAAAAGATGTATTTGCCAATATAAACAATGAAAAAGATGATATTTGGTAAGATAAACAAAGAAAAAAATGATATTTAGTAAGATAAACAATGAAAAAGATGATATTTAGTAAGATAAACAATGAAAAAGATGTTATTTGCTAACAAACAATGAAAAAGATGATATTTGGTAAGATAAACAATGAAAAAGATGATATTTAGTAAGATAAACAAAGATAAACAATGAAAAATATGATATTTGCCAATATAAACAATGAAAAAGATGATATTTGGTAAGATAAACAATGAAAAAGATGATATTTAGTAAGATAAACAATGAAAAAGATGACAATGAAAAAGATGATACATGTATTTAGTAAGATAAACAATGAAAAAGATATTTAGTAAGATAAACAATGAAAAAGATGATATTCAGGAATAAAAACCTATGGAAAAGCAGTGAAATTTTTAAATGGATTATATCAATTTCATACAAACTGAACTTGGTAATAGTCACCCTCTTACTTTCAAACATTTCTCTTAATATATACTAACCTTAACTTCTGTTGATTGAGTATTTTTACCATCAGAGACAATAACAATTAGTTTGTATATTCTCCTGGTTGGATCATTCTTCAGGAAGTCACGATTAAAAATCATTCCCGTTTTTGGATTAATGGCAAACATGCCATTCACATTTGACTCATTCTGTATGGAGTAGGTTAATCCAGCAGGACCAGTAGAATCTTTATCATCAGCTTGTATCTGAATAACACTCTGTCCATATGGAGCATTTAAAGATATACCTACAGTAAAATAGTGTAAAATTGTGAAATAACCATTTCATATGCAATTTTGTTATTTTTAACTAGCAGGGTGGCTCAAAGTCATTAAGTTACAAATTTCATCAGAAGCATTATGAATTTAAATGTTTGTTATGAATTCAAAACCCATAAAATATTCCTTAAAAATGTATACATATACACACAAATAAATATGATAAAAACCAAAAACCAATAGAAAACAATGAAGAAATTCTAATCTTAATTTTAAAGTGATCAAAAAGAACTTACAGCCATGGTATTCATCAGTACCAGTTGGGTAGATAAAGGTTGGTGTCTGATCATTGTCATCAATAACTGTGATCTGGACTTCAACATAGCTTGGATCAACCTGTCTTTTATTACGTATGACACTATAATCACTGACGTTATTAGTAGCATGTATATAGAGTTTTAATAGGTCATCTTGTAAACTATCACGATCTACTGGTTGATTTAATGTTAGATTACCAGTGTTACTGTCCAGATGAAACCAATTTTTCTCATTACCAGCTAATATATAAAATAAATAGATCAATATGAATCAAATACAGTAGGCCTATATAAGTAATTCATAAATAGTTTACTAACAACAATTTTGACATATATAGTAGGCTAACACTATAAACTTCCCTCATTGCACAATGCATGGCTATTGCAGGTCAAGTTTATGCCAAACAGGCACAAACATCATTTTATTTCATATCTTTTTTTTGCAAAGTTTTAATGGTTGAAATAATTATTCTAAAAATAATAAATTTGTAATAAAAAAAAATCCTTACCAACAATGGTATAATATATTCGAGAATATTCATCTAAATCTAAATCTGTTGCCTTGACTACACCAAGATTTGCTCCTTTTGTTACTAAACCTTCTGGTAGGTTGAATTTATAAGGTAATACCACTCCATTCTAGATTAAAATATATAGCAAAATATCAACATCATACAGAATATACAATAACTGTTATTTGATAAATATTCATTTCATATTGCCAATACATTTCAGATAAAAAATGCTCATCAGGACTGATGAATGGAATGGTTATGATTGCTTTAATTAACAAATGTAAACTAATAATGTCAGCAAATGTAGATCTACTACAACTAATCTTATTGGAGTTCTGATATTACAAATCAATGACTTAAGGGACACATTTACAATTTCTTTGTTAATCAAATTAAATTCATTTTACCGGTATTCTGAAGATAACAAGTATGAGAAGCTCAAAAATATCATATTGTTACACAGGTAGACAAGTTGTGATATTTCTATTTTAGTCTTCCTTCTGAATTTTGAGATTATTTGACTGTAAAACTAAAATCATACTAACCGACATGGGGAACATAGGAACATTATCATTGACATCCAATATTTTAACTGTTAGAAATCTTGTAGATTGAAGAGGTGGGTCACCACGATCTCTAGCTACTAGTTGTAACTAAAAAATATAATATTAACAATTATTAAATCAAGAATAAGGAGTTGGTTTTCAGTAAAATAATAATAATTCAATAAATAAATATTTAATCCTTGTAAGACATGTAGAAGTATCACAGCACATTAAGAAATACATGTAACAGTTTTTATGGTTATAGACTTCTATTTATTATTGAACACTTATAGAAGTCTATATCTATAAAAACTGTTATTTCTTAAAATAAATATTTATCTTTCAATTTCTGTATACCGGTATGTGTTTTTTATATAAAGTATATTCTCACTAAACTTGCGTTAAATATTTTACTTGCAAATGCTGATCATTATGGATACACATGGATTTGAAGGATTTAACTTCCAGGGAGAACTGTGACAATATTACTGATAAGCTTATCTAAATAATTTCTGTTCTGAGACTAAGGTATGATTAGTCAAACAGAGAGTGAATGTTCTCATTTTAATGTTATATACCTAAGGCATACACCTTACAGTAACTATATGTATACATACCAGATAAGTATCAATCTGTTCCCTGTCATATACAATCTCTGCTCGGATCACTCCTGTCACTGAATTAATGTGGAACTCAGCTGTTTGATTGGTAAATCTACCTTCATGTATAAAACCAAAATCTACAATACCACTCTCACCCTTATCATCATCTATAGCATGACAATCATACACCAACATTCCTAGATATTGACTCTACAAATATAAATATCATAGCATGACAATCATATACCAACATTCCTAGATATTGACTCTACAAATACAAATATTATAGCATGACTGTCATACACCAACATTCCTAGATATTGACTCTACAAATACAAATATTATAGCATGAAAATCATATACCAACATTCCTAGATATTGACTCTACAAATACAAATATTATAGCATGACAGTCATACACCAACATTCCTAGATATTGACTCTACAAATACAAATATTATAGCATGACTGTCATACACCAACATTCCTAGATATTGACTCTACAAATACAAATATTATAGCATGAAAATCATATACCAACATTCCTAGATATTGACTCTACAGATACAAATATTATAGCATGACAATCATATACCAACATTCCTAGATATTGACTCTACAAATACAAATATTAGAGCATGACAGTCATACACCAACATTCCTAGATATTGACTCTACAAATACAAATATTATAGCATGAAAATCATATACCAACATTCCTAGATATTGACTCTACAAATACAAATATTATAGCATGACAATCATACACCAACATTCCTAGATATTGACTCTACAAATACAAATATTATAGCATGACAATCATATACCAACATTCCTAGATATTGACTCTACAAATACAAATATTAGAGCATGACAATCATATACCAACATTCCTAGATATTGACTCTACAAATACAAATATTAGAGCATGACAATCATATACCAACATTCCTAGATATTGACTCTACAAATACAAATATTAGAGCATGACAGTCATACACCAACATTCCTAGATATTGACTCTACAAATACAAATATTATAGCATGAAAATCATATACCAACATTCCTAGATATTGACTCTACAAATACAAATATTATAGCATGACAATCATACACCAACATTCCTAGATATTGACTCTACAAATACAAATATTAGAGCATGACAATCATACACCAACATTCCTAGATATTGACTCTACAAATACAAATATTATAGCATGACAATCAAATACCAACATTCCTAGATATTGACTCTACAAATACAAATATTAGAGCATGACAATCATACACCAACATTCCTAGATATTGACTCTGCAAATACAAATATTATAGCATGACAATCATATACCGTACCAACATTCCTAGATATTGACTCTACAAATACAAATATTAGAGCATGACAATCCTACACCAACATTCCTAAATATTGACTCTACAAATTCAAATATTAGAGCATGACAGTCATACACCAACATTCCTAGATATTGACTCTACAAATACAAATATCACAGCATGACTGTCATACACCAACATTCCTAGATATTGACTCTACAAATACAAATATTATAGCATGACTGTCATACACCAACATTCCTAAATAATGACTCTACAAATACAAATATTATAGCATGACAATCATACACCAACATTCTTAAATAATGACTCTACAAATACAAATATCACAGCATGACTGTCATACACCAACATTCCTAGATATTGACTCTACAAATACAAATATTATAGCATGACAATCATACACCAACATTCCTAGATATTGACTCTACAGATATAAATATTATAGCATGACAATCATATACCAACATTCCTAGATATTGACTCTACAAACACAAATATTAGAGCATGACAATCATATACCAACATTCCTAAATATTGACTCTACAAATACAAATATTATAGCATGACAATCATATACCAACATTCCTAAATATTGACTCTACAAATACAAATATCATAGCATGACTGTCATACACCAACATTCCTAGATATTGACTCTACAAATACAAATATCATAGCATGGCTGTCATAAACCAACATTCCTAGATATTGACTCTACAAATACAAATATTATAGCATGACAATCATATACCAACATTCCTAAATATTGACTCTACAAATATAAATATTATAGCATGACAATCATATACCAACATTCCTAGATATTGACTCTACAAATACAAATATTATAGCATGACAACCATATACCAACATTCCTAAATATTGACTCTACAAATATAAATATTATAGCATGATAGTCATATGCCAACATTCCTATATATTGACTCCACAAATACAAATATTATAGCATGACAATCATATACCAACATTCCTAGATATTGACTCTACAAATACAAATATTATAGCAGGACAATCATATACCAACATTCCTAAATATTGACTCTACAAATACAAATATTATAGCATGACAATCATATACATGTACCAACATTCCTAAATATTGACTCTACAAATATAAATATTATAGCATGACAATCATATACCAACATTCCTAGATATTGACTCTATAAATACAAATATTATAGCAGGACAATCATATACCAACATTCCTAGATATTGACTCTACAAATACAAATATTATAGCATAACAATCATATACCAACATTCCTAGATATTGACTCTACAAATACAAATATTATAGCAGGACAATCATATACCAACATTCCTAAATATTGACTCTACAAATATAAATATTATAGCATGACAATCATATACCAACATTCCTAAATATTGACTCTACAAATACAAATATTATAGCATGACAATCATATACATGTACCAACATTCCTAAATATTGACTCTACAAATATAAATATTATAGCATGACAGTCATATGCCAACATTCCTAGATATTGACTCTACAAATACAAATATTATAGCATGACTGTCATACACCAACATTCCTAGATATTGACTCTACAAATATCATAGCATGACTGTCATACACCAACATTCCTAGATATTGACTCTACAAATACAAATATTATAGCATGACAATCATATACCAACATTCCTAGATATTGACTCTATAAATACAAATATTATAGCATGACAGTCATATGCCAACATTCCTAGATATTGACTCTAAAAATACAAATATTATAGCATGGCAGTCATATACCAACATTCCTAGATATTGACTCTAAAAATACAAATATTATAGCATGGCAGTCATATACCAACATTCCTAGATATTGACTCTACAAATACAAATATTATAGCATGATAATCATACACCAACATTCCTAGATATTGACTCTACAGATACAAATATTATAGCATGGCAGTCATATATCAACATTCCTAGATATTGACTCTACAAATATAAATATTATAGCATGACAGTCATATACCAACATTCCTAAATAATGACTCTACAAATACAAATATCACAGCATGACTGTCATACACCAACATTCCTAGATATTGACTCTACAGATACAAATATTATAGCATGACAATCATATACCAACATTCCTAAATATTGACTCTACAAATATAAATATTATAGCATGACAATCATATACCAACATTCCTAAATATTGACTCTACAAATACAAATATTATAGCATGACAATCATATACCAACATTCCTAAATATTGACTCTACAAATACAAATATCATAGCATGACTGTCATACACCAACATTCCTAGATATTGACTCTACAAATATAAATATTATAGCATGACAACCATATACCAACATTCCTAAATATTGACTCTACAAATATAAATATTATAGCATGACAACCATATACCAACATTCCTATATATTGACTCTACAAATACAAATATTATAGCATAACAGTCATATACCAACATAAACCTAAATATTGACTCTTCCTACTACAGCACTATTTTTAACTAGTTTGACCCTACTAACCTCTAAAACATCAATAGATCTATTTTCACTCGGTGGTAAAATCCATTTTGGTGGTGAATTGGTGGCTTCCAAAACTTCAATAGTAACAAGTGCTTTATCAGTCAACCCAGCTTTATCTCCATTCAGATCTGTTACTGTTACCTCAAACTTATAAGTACCAACTTTACCCAGTAAGTTCTTCTGTACTTGAACTTGACCTGATTGCAGTCCAACACTAAATAGATCTATAATAACACAGAGAAAACTCATTTAATCAAAAATTATACAACAGTGAAATTCCTTTCATCAAAAATTATACATTAAACTTAGTGATTCATGTCATATATGTAAAATGAAAACAGTACAAAGGGACAAGAAACACAACAATTAAATCCAGAGTAAGGTGATGTCTTTGACTACATACTGATATTTTATTCAGAGTTAGGTGTTAGGTTAGGTGATATTTGCATAATTTGACAATACAATAGAAGACCATGTATGGTAAATATAACCCACAATGATATCAACTTTAAAAAAAACTTATAATAAAGTCATACCTTCAGGATCCAAAGTACTTTCTGTTTTCTTGTAGGACAAGATGCTATTGATGCCAATATCTTTATCAGTGGCCAGTAAGGGTAAAATGGCCGAACCTATAGGTGTTGTTTCAATAATGGATTTAAAATAGTTTTTCGGTTCAAATATAGGATTATTATCATTTGCATCTTGTAACACAAAGTAAACCTAGAAAATAAATATAAATAATATTTATAATGATGCTGGTCATAAAAACTAAAGACCACCAAAACAAATATATGTAGAGTGCAATAAGATTTTTACAAATTTAAAATTTGTATATGAATGTTTTGTTATGCAGAAAAAAAAAATCTTATTGCACATTGCACTCAAAGATAACCAGCGCTGAAAACAGATGTAACAAAATTAGTACAAGTACATTATCCAATATAAATGACCTGGTTTTAATACAGTTTTCTTCTTATTTAAATTTTAAACTAAATTTGACTTACAGGAATAGTATATTCTCTTCTGGCTTTAGGTGTATTTGGGGAATCATAGGCTGTCACTTGTATTGATACAATGGATTCTGTTTCACGGTCCAGTTCTGCAAATTCTACTAACTTGATTTCACCCTGAAATATTACATCCAATCAGAATTCTTATCTTTTACTGATATAAAGTAAAGAAAGCAGAAGTATGAGCATTGTTCAGTCAGCAGCAAATTGTACTCTTATCTGCTCAGGAATTAAGTTCCATAGGCCTCACGGAAAAAAAATACTTTTGAGATTTGGACTGTCTTTATGAGTATTAAGACCTTGTGTTGTATTTAATCTCCCATATCTATTTATCTTAGAAAACCTGAATTCAGTACCCAATATACTTACAGTAATCTTATCAATAGAGAATCTTGTTTCCGAGTCACTGAGTCGATATTCAACCTCACCAAAATCTCCAAAATCAATATCAGTGGCTGAAACTGTCATTAATGTCTCACTAGGACCTCTTCTTTCTACAATATCTACTGAGTATGTATCCTGAAATATAACAAGAAAATTAAATTAACTGCTTCAATTTAAGAAAAAATATATGAAAGATATTGGTTTCTGTTCATGGTTTCTCCATTGTCTTATTCTGACAGTCCACAATGGCATTGTAACATTTCATGATATAAACATATTGATATAATCTGGCAATACAGCATCTTTTACTTTTAAAGGCATTCTGGCAAGGTAGCATTGTTAGAGTTATGGACCTTAGCTTGGAATTGAAAACATTATTCTTACAGAATCATTCATAATCTATGAATCAATTATCATTTTAATTTAAACATTAATAAAAGATGTTTATCCTAATCAGATTATTATAAAGTTTTGATTCTTATATGAAATATGTTTGATTCATAAAACTACAATCTTGTTGAGAATTGTTGGTGTAATCCAATGTCCCCCTTCCAAATTTGTATCTGTCAAATTCATCCTTAATTTCCACAGAAAAATTAATCTAGGTTGTGAGTTTTGATGTAACAACATGATGAGAACAGGCAGTATGTAATTAGAAAACAACAGCAGGTCAAAAACAAATAAAGTATAGAAATCATGTTTTAATCTCCATCAAATGTTTTTTTTTTTTAAAACAATATTTTATTCATCAAATGGTTGCCAATAGAAAAATAATATTTCAAGTTTTCTTTGCTCTGAGCAGATAGCCATTTGATAACTTTCTATGATAAGGGAGGTTGACAAAAGTGTGACAAAGGCCTGACCCATGTTTCTCAAAAAATCTTAAGATAATTTTTGTCGTAAGTTCAGCATTTTATAATGAATAATTTCACACTTAACACAATTTTTAATCGTAAGACTTTTTGAGATACAGGCCCCAGGGGTTAAGCGAGAATAAACATAATTTACCTCTACAAATTTCGGACTGTTATCATTGATATTTCTGATATTAACATAGACTGTAGCTGTACCAGTTAATTGAGGAGTACCATCATCTACTGCCTCCACTATAAACTGAGTTGATTGTATTTTCTCATAGTCAATACGATTATTAATACTTACAACACCTATAATATACAAACAATAAACAGGTTTTCTAATAAGATTTGTGCAGTTTGTATAATGTTAATCTTCTTTGAGATTTGTATGGTTTTTGTTATTTAAGAGTAACCTAACTTTTTTTGACATCACGCTTAATGCTTAATAAAACACTTAATATTTTCAATAAATATAATATACAAGGTAGAATTCTGCATTTATCATATTATACAGGTAATCTGTAGTATAGCTATGACACCAGACAAGTTGCCTAATGAATATAAACTCTTATTCACCAAGTTTGAGAATTTTGCTTTTTTGATCATTCTAAGAGGTGGTATTCCTTTAATACATTACATAAATCATGCTTTTGTCACAAAATTGAGAAAATAAGAGATTGAGGCTGTGAAAAATGATAGATAAATTTTAACTGTACCTGTTTGTTGAGATAAATCAAAGAAACTTTGGGGGTTAGAGGTCAATCTATAAGCTGATATAATATCATCTTTATCTGTAGCTATTAATGTCATAATAAACGTTCCAATAGGTAACTCTTCATCTATAGTAATATTATAAATATCTTTCTCAAATATTGGAGGTTCATCATTAACTTCTAATATAGTGATGATAACAGTTCCTGTAATTATAATATACATTATCACTTAGTTTCCTGTTACAGATTACATCAATTTACAATCTCATTTACATACAGTATGTAATCCATTCTTTATAAACAAACAGGTAGTTTTAGCACTCTTGAATTTGCAAAGACAAAAAAAGAATGAATTTCAAGGATGACAACTTAACTTCCTACTTTCCTGGATTTCAACTGTATTCATAATGTCTCTAGAAAATATTTCTTGAGAATGAAGCTTTCCCTGATTTAAAGCACTACATGGGCATTGATGTTATAAAATAGATGCACCATTAGATAAGGAAAGTTGAAGAATTAAGAAAATCATGTTTACCTGTACCAAGTTGTTGTGAACCGGCATTGCCGACATCTTCTACAATCATCTGATAGGTTATAACAGAGGCTAAATCACGATCTAATCTATTACTATTGGTTATAATAGCTCCAGTATTTTCATCCATACGGAATAATGTCTACAACACAAATTATTTATTATATACATATTTCATAACACTGTATACGAAAATTCTTATCATGTAAGAGAAATCATGAATAACAGAAAATTATTTTTGAATGTGCAATAGACCCTTCCTTTTCTAACTATCAAATGCAACGCCCATAAAGCATATTATCAATAGGTAAACTTCATCATTTAAAAGTTTAATCAATTATCAGCATGTAAAATATCATATCAGTTATCATTGACCAAATTATTTCATTTTATGACCATATGTATATAAAGATATAAAATTTGATCATGATGTGGCTACAGTAAGTTGTTCCAGTAATTTGCTGTATGAAAGACTGTTGATGATACTGGTACATGGTTTGGCAAATAAAGTAGTCATAACGATAGAAAGTGTCTTCTTGTTGATAAACCAACAAGAAATTCAAAATTTACCGTGTAGTCATAATCGTTTACATTCACTATAGTACCAGATGGTGTGATGGCTGATTTAGGACCTTCAAATCGATATTTTAATATACTATTTTGATCTGGATCTCTAGCTGTTACTCTGTAGAATTCTACACCCTCCGGAACGTCTACAAAATATATTCTTTACTTAAATATACAGATTATTTTTAATATATTCTATTGTACTCAAAATAATAAATTGTGTTTAAAAGCAAAGTTTGTTGCATCTAGAAGAAGTCAATGGCAATAGTTAAAGGGATTGTAAAGAGGTTTTTTAAACTTTGTATGTGTATCGGGAACACTGATAGCATCAATTTGCGCCATTCCAATTTCCATTCTGACGTCTGTGGTTCTTGCAATTCCACTAAAACTAACGCATTTTATGACGTCACTAATATTGATCTCTGGAAGCTACTATTGTTATGCAGATCACTATTAGTGAAGTCATAAAACGCGTTAGTTTTAGTGGAATTGCAAGAACCACAGACATCGGAATGGAAATTTGAATGGCGCAAATTGATGCTATCAGTGTCCCCGATACACATACAAAGTTTAAAAAACCTCTTTACAATCTCTTTAAGAAAAGTGTATGTAGAATATATATACTTACTCTCTTGAACAGAGGTACGTTGAGTTACTGGTAGGAAATATGGTAACCGGTTATTTTTATCTCTTACCAATATAGTAACTGTTGCTGTTCCACTCTGCTGTGGGTTACCTCCATCACGACCAACCACCTAAACAATAAGTTATTCTGTTACTGATAATCATACAACAAACTTTCTCACAACCACATTCAATTCTTAACTAGCAATATAAAATCTTTGAGATATAAAATATCATGCATTTGACTACCAGGCCTGGTCATGAAGTGAATTCATAAGGTATTTCTGAAAAAATGAAATGAACCTGTTAAAACTCGGAAAGAATAATATTAATGATGAAACTTACAATGAGTTTGTATTCTCTTTGTATTTCATAATCAAAGGTGGCATCATTGGTAGTAGAAATGAGACCACTTAGTCGATCTATAGAAAACTTTCCTTGATGACCTGTTTCTATTACATATTCTATTTTACCATTATCAGAAGTTGGGGAGTCGGCATCTGTAGCTAATATCGTGAACACAGGTGAATCTAAAAAAGATGTACAAAACAATGTTATCAAAAATAAACGTAAAGAGTTCTTTCTGTTTGAATTCCTCTTTCATTCAAACACTACTGAAACGGAATTGTCCCACTACCCTTCTATCACCTTCTTTGTCATTTTAAATTCTGTCTTCAACTACTATTATTGAGAAACAGATAGAATGAGATTTTCCATGAATCGAGTACATGCAGAATTCAACAATCAAGAGTGTCTCTAATATGCATTTTAATTTATTAAGAAAATAAAACATCTTACTTGGTGGAATATCTTCATCTATATATTCTGTATAATTACGAGGGTCAAAAATAGGTGGGTAGTTATTACGATCCTATAAAATAATATATCTGTGTGTTACTATTTAACAGTATGATGTTAACAGAGCTACTGCAGGATGAACAGAAGAAAGCGAAGATCTATTGTATCAAACTAAGTGTTAATGTTCAAAACCTTTCAATGTTATAAGAATTCTATTATAAGCATACTGTGTTTTACAACACATTATTTGGACACATTGGTATCAGATCAAATAATGAACTTGCATTCAAGTCAGACAAAAGAACAATACTGGACATAGAATAAAATGATCAGTTGTCAGAAGATAATACTAAAATAAAGACATAATTTATATTCTATTTTGATAAATAAAAGAAGCTGTGCATTAAAAAACATTTTGACACAGCCAAAATAGATTTCATCAGTTTCGTGAAATTACAATACTTACAAAAACAAATATAGTAACATTCACTCGTCTTGGAAATGAATCTACAGGATCAGTATTCACAGCCAACGCTTCAAATACAAACCTAAAATAAATACGTATAACTTATTGATTAAACACTAATTCTATTATATATTTACATTTCTACTATCACTGTCTACTATATACCAGTTACATCAACTATAGCTTGTCATGAGACAATTTGAATACATATCAAAGCAATACAATGAATCGATCTGACAAATAAATAAAAAATAGCGATGCCCCATCGTAATACGCCCACTTTTGTAATGGCAGCCAGGTCGTCCGGGAGGTCGACAAGAACTATTAGTAAATGAAACATCTGTCGAAAACCGTGCCATCAAGAATGTATACAAAATTAAACGATTTTTGAGTGTTTACAACTACAAGTTAACAAGGGCAATAACCCATGAAATATTTTTCAATTCTTCTAATTTTCAATAGGGTTCATCCTTGGGTGATTATAAACACTCAAACCAAGTTTCATCAAAATCCATCAAGAAATCAGCTCTCTATTGTGTTCACAAAGTATTTTCAAAAACAAGGGCAATAACCCATCAAATATTTTTTGATTTGTCAGATTTTCAATAGGCTTCATCCTTGGACGATTATAAACACACACAATAATTTTTATCAAATTCCATCGAGAAACCAGCTCTCTATTGTGTTCACAACTTTGAGAGTGTTACGGGCTATAAAATTAACACATTTTAAAGAACAAGGGCAATAACTCATAAAATATTTATTGATGTTTCTGATTTTCAATAGGGTTAATTCCAAGGTCATGACAAACACTCACACCAAGTTTCATCAAAATCCATCAAGAAACCAGCTCTCTATCGTGTTCACAAAGTATTTTCAAAAACTAGGGCAATAACCCATTAAATATTTTTCGATTTGTCTGATTTTCAATAGGCTTCTTCCTTGGATGATTATAAACACTCACAATAATTTTTATCAAATTCCATCGAGAAACCAGCTCTCTATTGTGTTCACAACTTTGAGAGTGTTATGGGCTATAAAACTAACACGTTTTAAGGAACAAGGGCAATAACTCATAAAATATTTATCGATGTTTCTGATTTTCAATAGGGTTAATCCCAAGGTCATGACAAACACTCACACCAAGTTTCATCAAAATCCATCAAGAAACCAGCTCTCTATCGTGTTCACAAAGTATTTTCAAAAACAAGGGCAATAACCCATTAAATATTTTTCGATTTGTCTGATTTTCAATAGGCTTCTTCCTTGGATGATTATAAACACTCACAATAATTTTTATCAAATTCCATCGAGAAACCAGCTCTCTATTGTGTTCACAACTTTGAGAGTGTTATGGCCTATAAAACTAACACGTTTTAAGGAACAAGGGCAATAACTCATAAAATATTTATCGATGTTTCTGATTTTCAATAGGGTTAATCCCAAGGTCATGACAAACACTCACACCAAGTTTCATCAAAATCCATCAAGAAACCAGCTCTCTATCGTGTTCAAAAAGTATTTTCAAAAACAAGGGCAATAACCCATCAAATATTTTTCGATTTTTCTGATTTTCAATAGGCTTCTTCCTTGGATAATTATAAACACTCACAGCAAGTTTTATCAAAATCCATTAAGAAACCAGCTCTCTATTGTGTTCACAACTTTGAGAGTGTTACGGGCTATAAAGTTAACACGTTTTAAGGAACAAGGGCAATAACTCATAAAAATATTTATCGATGTTTCTGATTTTCAATAGGGTTAATCCCAAGGTCATGCCAAACACTCACACCAAGTTTCATCAAAATCCATCAAGAAACCAGCTCTCTATCGTGTTCACAAAGTATTTCCAAAAACAAGGGCAATAACCCATCAAATATTTTCCGATTTTTCTGATTTTCAATAGGCTTCTTCCTTGGATAATTATAAACACTCACAGCAAGTTTTATCAAAATCCATCAAGAAACCAGCTCTCTATCGTGTTCACAACAATTGTGGACAGACAGACAGACAGACAGACAGACAGACAGACAGACAGACAGACAGACAGACAGACAGACAGACAGACAGACAGACAGACAGACAGGGGTGACTACAATATACGCCCACATTAATGTGTGGGCGTATAAAAACTCACTACATGTAAATGTCAAAAATTAAACACTGTGTCATTTATTCAGTCTGTCACATGATCAATTGTGTTTACACACACCAATCATTAAAGAGACCAGCGTTCAATTCTTAAAAGCAAATTAATTTTTCTCTCTAGACATTACATGAAAATTAGCATTGGAAGGAAAACCCAGACAGTTCATCTTTAGAAGGAAAAACTATGTGCAAAGAATAACATTTGATGCAAAAAAAATGGAAATAATTTTTACTTACTTTCCACCAATGGAGTCTTCATAACGGATATTTTGCCTGGCTGTGATTTCATTATTACTATCAATCTGCCACAGTGCACTTTGTGGACCAATCAGAGAATATTTAGTAGGCCCACCAACTGTATCGGCATCCGTCGACTAGTAAAAATAAAATGTCTATTTTAAAAATGAATTGAATGGTTTTTAATGAGGTTTTCTTAACTTCATATACGTATTGTATTTAATTTTCAGTCAGTCGTCTGTGGTCTATTTTTTTCTATTAGCAGCCTTTACAATAGTGAAGTCCTAGATAGAATAAAATCATACAATAACTATTATAACAGGAACTACAGACATCTGACAAACAATTACAATCATTCTGTCCTATATGCAAACAATTTTAGAAAACATAGTATAAATTTGCAATGAAAACTGTACTCTACTTTATCCTGTAAATCATCTGAAAAAGTCATTCATACAGGTATAATTCAATCTATCTTTCAAATGTTCAAAGCAGAAAAAAATATGCTAAATTCTTTGTGATAATTTTTCTCCAATTGTTGAATTTGTTATAAATCAATGTTCGGCCTTGACTTGTCTTACCTCAATTATCAATTCATCAATTGGTCTGGATTCACCTTCATTGATATAAGCAGTATACTCAGTTGTAATAAAAATTGGTGGATTATCATTAACATCCTCGATATTTACAGTTAGTTTACCAGTATTAGCACGTCCTAGTCCCTTCTCATCACGGGCCATGACTGTTAACTGATATTCTTTACGTTGTTCATAATCTATACACCTGCCTTCACCGGGAGTAGCACATGAAGCAACGGTAATCTCGCCTGATATTTTATCAATATTAAATCTAGAAATATAACATTAGTAATTAACATTGGAATACTCTAAATGTATCACACTCAGCATTTCAATTTAAAAGTGTTTGATGACAAATTGGGAATAGGTTTCCCGTGGTTTCTATTATTCGAGAAAGACTTCACCAAATATGACGTACAGCCCGCTGCTACAAATTTTCAGATCACACATAACAATTAATATAACAGTGTTACATCCCCTTACAAGATGGAAGCATTTGTTGATAAAAACTCTTTTCATCGCTTCGCTAACTATTTTCTTTGTTAATCCAAGATAATTTGTGCTCTTTGTTTGATATATCACACAAAACCGGTCCTCCTTCCTTCAAAATAAGCACAATTCATTACCAAAGAGCGACGAAAACAATTTTTATCAACAAATGCTGCCATCTTGTAAGGGGAGATAACACTGTTATATTATATGTGGTCTGAAACATCGTAGCAGCAGGGCATACATATCCGGTGAAGTTTTTCTGGAATAACAGGAACCACGGGCACCTAGCGGGAATTTTGTATATACCAAATAGAAGTTTGAAGTGTCTTTCGTACACATAAACAGGCTAGAAATCCTCTTTACAATCCCTTTAATTTGCAATTATATGGCACTTACTTGTCAGCTCCATTTCCAATCAAACTAAAATAGATATCATTTACCGGAATGCCACCAGTGTTGCTTTTATAATCGGCATCAGTTGCCTGGAAATAAAGAGAAATTTTTTAGTCCTCCTTATAATTAATAGAGTTTTAAACCAAGTATTAATATTTCTAGTTTAAACAAAATTAGTACAGTTCCAGAATAAAACAATTTATATTTATGAACAAATATGAAGAACGAGGGCAAATATAACATTTCTGATTACTTACAGTAACTCTAACAACTGGGAATCCACCTCGTGCATCTTCTTTAATAGATCTAGAATAATTTGGTGGATTAAACACTGGGACATTATCATTGACATCCAAAATATTAACTGTGACAGTGCTGGTTCCAGTTAATCTATTAGTTGTTTGTGATTCTACTGCTTGTACCTACAATAAAATTTTCACAATTCAATGAGGGGAAAACCCAACCATAGATATCAAAACTACAAATCTGTTGGAACAATTAAAACAGAGATCATAAACCTAGCATATTTCACAAAATTTCCAAAACATAAAATTTTTAAACATGGCCAATAAGAGTTATCATGACATACATGTTTAATACTAATATCAATAAAGGAGATTTAAGCCCAAATTATATTTTTTTTCATATTAAACAAACATGGAATACGGTTGGAACCATTTTTCCCACACCCAAATGCCGCCATATTGGTTTCTATCTAACTTAAGTACTATACACACTGACAACATTTTCTACAACATGTTGACAAAATGCCATGTTGTCGAAAATGTATACAGGTTCAGAAACATTCAGCAACAAGTTGCCCAACATGTTGTCGAATTGTTGTTGTGTGTGCACAGGACAAAATATGTGTTTCCATGGTGTTTTGGCAACATGTTGTCGAAAATGGTGTTTTGGCAACATGTTGTCGAAAATGTTGTCAGTGTGTACAGTACTTTATTCCAAGTTGCAGTGCAAGCTTCAAACAATTAATGAATTACCATTAACTGACTATATTTTATAAAATTAAAAGAATTAATTCTCAAAACCTACCAATAGATAATAAACTCTAGGTCCTATATCGTAATCTATTTTTGATGTATCTATAACTTTGATACTGGCTGTTGCTGTACCTTTACCTTCATCAGGGAAAATAGCAAATATATCTGTATGGTTTAACAACTTAAAATCATAAAAACTTGCTGTACCCTGAAATTCACAACAATTGAAATATTTTTTTTACAATATTTACAAAATAACAAAAACATTTTATCTTGTCTGTTGGCTAAAAAATGACCTGAATCTTTCTAGCATGAATTGACAATTTTTTTTTAAAGATCCGACATTAAGAACATCAAAACATTACCTTTTCACATCAAAAAAAAAAAATTAAATCTTTTTTGAGTGTTTTTTCCATTTTACAGAAAATGTTACACTGACTAAGACTGGCAAAGTTTTGATTTTAACATGATGCTACCCACAGCTATCTGCTAAAGTCAAAGTCATTCCAGATACTATTGGGTTATTAAAATTTGATTTCAAATTGAGCTTTACCTGATCTCTATCTGTAACTGTCATAATTAATTTGGGTAATCCAGATCCATTGGGGATATTTTCTAGAATACTGACTTCGTAAAAACTTCTGTCAAATGATGGAGCATTATCATTGGAATCTTGTATATTAATAGTCACATTAGCTTTAGCTGTTGTTTGGGTGTCATTTCCAATTATCTCTGGTGAAGTTGTATTATCGATCAGCTCATGAGCCTATAAAGAAATGATAAAATGGGGAAATGGGATTGAATTATAACTTGAAGAAATACTGCATCAATAATGCATCATGGTATCAAGATATTTATCAATAATAATGGTATCAAGATATTGATCAATGGTATATCATGGTATCAACATATTTATCAATAATGCATCATGGTATCAAGATATTTATCAATAATGCATCATGGTATCAAGATATTTATCAATAATGCATCATGGTATCAAGATATTTATCAATAATGCATCATGGTATCAAGATATTTATCAGTAATGCATCATGGTATCAAGATATTTATCAATAATTATGGTATCAAGATATTTATCAATAATGCATCATAGTATCAAGATATTTATCAATAATTATGGTATCAAGATATAGATCAATGGTATATCATAATATCAAGATATTTATCAATAATGCATCATAGTATCAAGATATTTATCAATAATTATGGTATCAAGACATTCAACAATAATGCATCACAGTATCAAGATATTGATCAATAATTATGTTATTGAGATATTTATCAATAATGCATCATAGTATCAAGATATTTATCAATAATTATGGTATCAAGATATTTATCAATAATTATGGTATCAAGATTTTGATCACTGGAATATCATGGTATCAAGATATTTATTATTAATTACGGTATCAAGATATTTTTGTATTAATTATGGTATCAAGATATTTATCAATAATATATTATGGTATCAAGATATTTATCAATGGTAGATCATGGTATCAAGATATTTATCAATGGTATATCATAGTATCAAGATATTTATCAATGGCATATCATAGTATCAAGATATTTATCAATAATCACAGTATCAAGATATTGATCAATGGTATATCATGGTATCAAGATATTTATCAATATTTACATTTCTATTATCACTCCCTTCAATGAACCAGTTTAGCAAACTAGCGTTTATTTTTCAATAAACGCTACTTTGTCACGTGATTCTTTGGCGTCGTCAATGCAAACGCTAGTGATACTATGACGTCGTCAAAGCACTCACAATCTATTGGCTCAAAGAAAAACAAGGCGGGGCGGTCAACATGATTGACAGATACCGGCGAATTAAAAAAAACATAGTTTTTTAGTATTTTTACATAGAAAAAATAGAAAATTGTGGAGTAGTTTGACGAATGTAAATATAAGGAATGAATGTGGATCTTGTTATCGTTATGGGGAAATAAACGCTGGTTTACACGTGACAAGACGTACATGACCCGCTTCGCCGGGTCATTTATCTTGTCACGTGATAAACCAGCGTTTATTTCCCCATAACGATAACAAGATCCACATTCATTCCTTAAATAATATATAGAGAATCTCACCCGAGTGTCTTTTGATATCAGATATATCAACACAAGTTGATAAAGTGGAAAAACTCCGAGGCTTGCCGAGGAGTTTTTCCACTTTTATCAACGAGTGTTGATATAACTGATATCAAAAGACACAAGGGTGAGATTTTATTTATCATCCAATATCATTCTAAAATCGAAATATGCGAAACAACAACTTTCGAGGGGTGAACTGCAGATTATTGAAAAAACTTTCGAAGGGCGAAATCAATATGACGTCATTGTTATTAAGACGTCATTGGGCGAAATGTTTATCATGTGACCATATTGGCCAATCAATGATTCAGAAAAGCAGTATCTCCTAGTAGATATAGTGCAGTAGATAATGCTTTTTATCATACAAGCGATATCTACTGTAGAATACCTTATTGGGTGATAAATTATGGTATCAAGATATTGATTAATGGTATATCATGGTATCAAGATATTTATTAATAATTATGGTATCAAGATATATATCAATAATGCATCATAGTATCAAGATATTTATCAATAATTATGGTATCAAGATATTTATCAATAATTATGGTATCAAGATATTTATCAATAATTATGGTATCAAGATATATATCAATAATGCATCATAGTATCAAGATATTCATCAATAATCATGGAATCAAGATATTTATCAATAATTATGGTATCAAGATATTGATCAATGGTCTATCATAGTATAAAGATATTTATCAATAATATATTATGGTATCAAGATATTTATCAATGGTAGATCATGGTATCAAGATATTGATCAATGGTCTATCATAGTATAAAGATATTTATCAATAATATATTATGGTATCAAGATATTTATCAATAACATATTATGGTATCAAGATATTTATCAATAATATACTATGGTATCAAGATATTGATCAATGGTATATCAAGATATTTATCAATAATTATGGTATCAATATATTTATCAATAATATATTATGGTATCGAGATATTGATCAATGGTATTTCATGGTAATAAGATATTTATCAATTATATATCATAGTATCAAGATATTTATCAATAAAATATCATAGTATCAAGATATTTATCAATAATTATGGTTTCAAGATATTTATCAATAATTATGGTATCAAGATATTTATCAATGGTAGTATATCATGGTATCAAGATATTTATCAATTATATATCATAATATCAAGCTATTCGTCAACAGTATACAATAATATCAAGATATTTATCATCATATACAATAAAATCAAGATATTTATCAATAACATATTATAGTATCAAGATATTGATCATAACAAAGTTGATGTTAGTATTATTTAGTGTATTTTGTAACACGCGAGGCTATATACTACTGATTGCTTTTTCTTGGAGGTGAAAAGAAACTTATTACACTTACAGTAATACATAAAACAACAAAACCCTTTTGTAGATCTGCTTGTTCTCGGTCCAATTTCTTTACATTTCTTATAGACCCATTTACATAATCCACTTCAAAATAGTTACCTTCATCTATAAGTTAAAGCAGGTTAATTTGTTACTGGTGAAAAAAAAACAAGTAAAATAAATAGCGCATTTCAGATTTTCTCACTTTTAGAGCAATGTAATGCTGAGGGAAAAAAATCAAATTTGCAACGGCAATTTAAAAAAAAAAATTCTCAGTTTAAACTTTTGTTTTTAAATGTTGAAAATATTAAGTCTTTAATAATAAAGTTTACTTACTACAACCATTCATGGTATATCGTATTTCTCGACGATTAGTTTTATCTCCATCAACAGCAATTACTTGATTTACATTAGAATTCTAAAACAAAATATCATTATTATTTCATTTATATACATATATATATATACCATTATTTTCTGTCATATGATATTGATCTATGGTTGAGGAATTATTATATTGTGGTCACAACTATAATGAAAGGCCAAAGAAACAAATACCTCAGTGTATATATGGACTTAGTGTCAACAAGTAGTAGAACCTCCGTAAGTAATATCAGTACCTATACTTCTGCAAGTTGTCATTGTGAAAGTAACATAATAATCCAGACAGACGGAATGACTGTTTACTTACAATAGGGATAGATTCATTAACAGTTGCTTCTACTTGTCTAATAAAATAAGGTGGAGCATCATTTACATCTAAAATCTCAACTTCTAAACTCTGTACATAGTAATTTTTTCCATCCTACAAATAGAAACAAACATTTATGTAAACATATGTAACAGTGGAAGTGCAGTTTAAGGAGGTTCCACCCTATTGTTCATGCGCATTCCGTTTCACACCTGTATCACAAGTATTATTAGACAGTGTTACTTCAGACGTGTCTTTGCCTACACCTGTGTCATGAAGGCTTCCTTTTAAAGTGAGAGTTACAAATAGAAAACTAGTAGAAAATATTGAAAATGTCACGAATTAAAAATGATGTACTGAAAGAACTATTGCCCTTTACCTCATTGTTTTATTGGACCTTACCCATCTTCAGATTCAATTAATCAGAAGACCCCCTTTTTTTATTGGCTTATATGAATTCTTATATAGTGGAGTACATGCAGGTCAGAAAAATAACAGATTTTGATTTACGATAGGCAAGTTATAGGTGTTTTAGTGTCTCTGGAGTCTTAATTACTAACAATCCTTAAAACAATTTTTATCTGTAAATTTGTATTTTAGCAAATTTCCGATACCAAAGTATAATTGAATTTTCTGTGATCATTTTATGATGATTCTGGGTAAAAATCAATATTACAGAAGTTTCAAAACACTATGAACTATTTTCCCCATCCCTACAAGATTATCTCAAAAAATAAGTCGGTGACCTATGCCAATTTTTGCATTTTCTCAAAACTGATATTTTTGGCTTCCACCATGCAAAAACTTAGAAACTTCTAATTTAAATTGGTTATTAGATCCAACCTCCTTAATCCAAAAAGTAACTTATAATATGTGGACCAAATAATAACCAAAAATGTCAGTTTTTTTAATCTGAATCCAATATAACATGTCCAATGCTGTACATGAATGTAAATTTTTCAAAGATCACCAAACTTTAAATATGATGACTCTGAAGAAAAAATACAATACAAAGACAAAATAGAGTGTACTTACAAAAGTTCGTAATGATAACTGTAGAGTAGGTCTTGATTCATAATCTAGAGGTCTATTTAATATAATTTTACCATTCCAGGTCCTGGTAGAATAGGTTCCTCGAACAAGTGAAAATATATTACAGGAGTCTTTATACTGAAAACAATTAATATACTAATTAATCATATATTCTACTGACACTACTGTCAAATGAAAACAAATCTTTGAAGAAGAATTGTGGTTGGCTGAACTATAATTTATTCAATATGGTGACTACCATATAGTATACGAGTTTATCTAGCCACTAGTCTAGTTCCAAAGTAGATACGAGTGATCTTCTATGTGCCATACTTTATTGATACTCTTTTTTGACCAAGATGTATTAATCAGATTAAAAAAATATATATCAATATTTGACTTACCACAATATCTACACGTGAGTCATCACATGTGACTTCAATACCACCATTTCTTGTATAATCAACATCTCTCACAGAAAGGTTATCAAATATCACAGTACCAAGAGGTGTATCCTATATTAAACATACAGGAAAGAAATCATTTCTGGCTTCAAGGGATTGTAATGAGGTTTTCTTTGTATGTGCATCGGGGACATTGATTGCATCAATTTGCTTTCCGACATCTGTGGTTCATGCAATTCCACTAAAACTAAAATGTTTTATGACGTCACTGGTCACATAATAATATCAAAAAATATAAAATATATAAAAAATGTTCTGATAACCACAATAGTTTCAAATGGATCAAGACCCATGAATGGGACAGAACCTTTTGTAATTTTGAGACAATTTATCTTTTATACATACCTCAGAAATCCTTGCTTTATAAGTTGTTTTAGTAAACCTGGCAGGATTGTCATTGGCATCAAATACCACCACTGTTATATCAACAGTTGACTAAAAATATATGAAATTATGATATTATCCACTCATACCATGATCAGTTTACCATTCATTGACAAATTCTGTATTAGTCCCAGAAATATTTTTTAAAAACAAAATAACCAGTAATAGTGTTCACAGCTCACAGTAAAAATTGATGCCTCTGTATCCAAAATTTTTTCATGTTTATAAGATAGATAAACTTATGAAGTATATTTGTAAAGATTGTGCAATTATCTTGCAGTTTTATTGTATAAACCAGGTAAAAAGTTTTTGAATTTATCAACTTACATCTAATCCATTACCATCTCGAGCAATGACTCGAATTTTTAAACTTTTCTCCCCAGCATCATAGTCAACTCTACGTGTAAGTGTAACATCACCATTTCTTTCATTTACTGAAAACATGTCAGCTACAATTCCATATGTTACAGTTGTTCCATCTACTCTATCAACAGCATATAACTGAAACACTGATGATCCTACATAAAATATACAAAATACATGTTTCTCTTACAAGAACAATTGAATGAAATGAATAATGAAAAATATAAATTACACATTACAGTTCGAATTGTAATATCAGGAAGGGAGCCTCTTCCTTTACATCCTGAGCCACAAAAATTACCTTGTAGGCTTAAAAACTTTTATAAAATCAGATGAAATGAATTACCCTAGACCTTATTAACGCCTGGCTTTTACCGCTAAGAAACCATGGCTCATAATGCAAATGACGTCAACCCATTCATAAAATATGATGTCAAATGAATGAAAGGAATATGACGCCATTAATCACCATATCAACAGAGAGAAAACGGTCTAAAAACTGCCTTTTTGACTCCTTACTCAGAAATATGTGAAGAAATACCTCAAGGTGGTGATTTTTCGGCAGTGGCAAGACTCTGCTTTTGTTTGCTTGCGTTATGAGCCTCGATATGGATCCAAGATGGCCGACGCGTGAATAAGGTGTATTGGGATCATTGTTCACAGATTAAAAAACCACATGCATTACAAAATGTCAAAATACAAACCAGAGGGTTGATCTTCACTGATTGTGAACTTCGAAAAATCGCTTTCAAATGTTGGTGGTGCACAAAAAACTTGATCTGCAGTTATGAATAAATAAGACTTTTATAGATTACATCTATAGACATAAGACATTATATCAACATAATACACCTGGGGCCCCGTTTCTCAAAAAATCTTTTGAAAAATTTTAGTGTAAGTTCAGCATTTTACAATGATCAATTCCAGACTTACGACAATTTTTAATTGTATGACTTATTGAGAAACAGGCCCCTGTATCTGTCATACTGACCTTGTGGACAAACTGGGATCCGTTCATCAAAAACAACTGATCATCATATTGGTTATTTAGAAGAAAAATGATGGCATATCTTTTACACATAATAAGTTTTAATATGTTACGGTACTTATTATACACATTATGAAATGTTTTTTACCTTCTCATTGCAATATAATTTCATACCTACCACATTTTTAATTTATTGGAAAATACTCAAGTAAATATCTATTTACTCACCAAAGTTAACCAGGAGCACCACAAATAACAGAATTTTGGTCACCATCTTGGATAGTTTCCAAGGTGAATCCACTCTTCTGCGCAAATATTTCTTCCTACAGTAAAAAAGAATAATATAAAATTGAAAAGAATGGTTTATAATAAATCAATGACATAATCTACGTGTTTTAAGAAGAAGTAGGCTACCATACTATTCATATTATATAACCATATCAACCCTCGAATAGACTGACTGTTCCCCTGTGAAACATTTAATTTTCACCCAACGACATCTAAAAAAAAAAAAACCATATGAAATTTAAAAACTTAAGTCTGATATTTTTCAACTGACAGAACCCAATTAGAACTGGCTATTTTCAAAAATTATCGGTACACATGTATTTGTTTGAAGGCTTAAATTTCGTAGAAGAGTTGTGAACAATAGTACGGAGTAGATTATCTAAAAAATTCCAGATTCTGAGACTAGATCCCTTTTATTCTGTTTATATTAGCTATTAGTGCTATCTAGTAATATCTGGAGTTGAAAATAAATGAAATTGAAGAAAACCTCTAGAATTTTATGATGATCAGATTATAAAGGCAAGTGACTTGTCAAATAATTATGTAATAGATGATGCTGGAGGAAAATTGTATATTGTTAATAGAAATCAAAATTGCTGAGCGTCATTTTTAGATAATTATACAAGATTTAAAGCCTATAGCTGTAATGCCATTCATATGGGACAATTTACACTTCATGTCTATACACACAATAAATAATGGTGTAAAATTAATTTTGATAAATATATAAATAACCAGGAGGTCTATAAGACTTCCAAATTCTTCAAATGTTCAAAGCTAAATTTATGCTTAAATACTATCTACAAAACAATTAAACCTTAATTGTTTCCTGGAGAAAATATTCACCCACCCCCTTTTTCTGACAATTCTAGTCTTACCTCCAGGATCCACCGGAGTTGCAGATATGGATTCCAAAATATTACAAATTATCCACCCTTATTCACACCCTATTCGAGGATCGACGGTTCAATTGTACGGCATGCCAGTTCTTACCTTCAAACAAAATCTAAACATAGCAATTGCTTTTGAATAAAACCGGTTTGACAAGTTTTTACTGTTCATTATTAAAATCATTCAGGCAGTTCTTGTTTACATTTACCACCATTGAAATCTGGATTCTTAAAATTTAGCACTAAAATTTTACTATTATGGACCGCAATGTAAATATTTTAACACGTTTACCCCTGAAACTGGATTATAATTTTTTTTTCCGAAAACAGCGATACAAAATATAATAGTTTTATTACAAATTACTTATAACTAGCTGATATTTCTCTCTGAATATTCAGATATTTAATATTTCGTTTTGCTTTATGTGCTGGTCAAGGAAATGAATTAAATGGGAGGAGCCAAATGGAAGTAGGCGGGGCCAGATTTTTCTCAATGATAATAATGGGTTTATTTATAAACTTGCCAAACCGGTCTTTGAAAATAACACAATATAGATATATATTTCTGAATCAAGGGTGTGCAAGGGAGAGGTGGAATATTAGGGTCCACTTTAATGGAGTTATAAAATAAACCCTAAAGTGAGTATTGTGTTAATTTCTGAATATTTTGGGGGATTTGTGATTCCTTTAGTTAAATGAGGATCTGTAAAGGTGAAATCAATTCTTTATATAAACCCTCTATAACTTCATATAATTATTCCATTAAATAGAACTGGTCTTTTGATTCACATATTTGTCATAATGGTTGACACTTATAATTATGGGTTCCAGCCCTTGTTAGACTTTTTTTTATCTAGAACATAGGTTTTCAATCTAAAAAAACTTGGAACTTGTCTCCCAACAAGCGTGGGACTTTCTAAGCCCTCATTTCATATGATGCCACAGAAAAATACCTAAATACCTCCTTTTTATGCACAGATTTATCAGATGAAATAAATTTAGTTTCTTTTATAAGAAAATACAGTTTAATATTTTATGTTTTCCTTTTGTGGATATTGTTTGAACTGATAATTTAAGTTACTAAAGAGAAACACACAAATAAATAATTAAGAAAAGACATTTAAATTAATTTGAATTTAGAAAGCAATTAAAAAAATATTATAAGCTGATGTAGATTATTTTATAAATCAGTAGTATTATTGTACAACATTTTTTTGAAATTTAAATGTTTTGATTTTGTTGAACATGAACATGGCAATAGAAAAAAGGAAAGACAATATTTCCGTAATTGTGCATGGTAGCCTTAACATGCTGTATTCATATAAACTAGGCTATATAATGCACACATATTTAAAGCTTGATTTTTTATTTCAGATATATTATATAGAAGGTTATCAAAATGTTTCGTATTAAAGGTTTATTGATTTCAATAATATTGATATTAGGTAAGATTCTAGATGTAAATATACATTTAGACACATGGGCATACCTTAATCTTTAACTTGAGGTATGGGGGGGGGGGGGGGGTTCAAAGTTTAATCTGAACTGAGAAATAGTTCCTCTTACAGACTTGTAATCCAGCTGTGAAAGCAATAAGCCAGAGTAATAAGCACTCACCTCTTAATGGGTGTACTTAAAAAAGGGGGCAGTGGTGGCTCAGTGGGTTAGAAGCGACTAAGGAAATGTTGGAGATTAAGGTTGATTTCCTTGTTTATGAGGACTTTTTTGACAGTACCAGGTCTCATTCCAAACTGTGATCTTCTGTGAAATGTCGTGAATAAGTTTTTTTTTATTATTATTATTATTATTTAGTATTGAGTTGTTTTCAATCCAATGCATTGATAACTATGATTCAGATTGATTAATATATGTGTTTGATTTCTATTCTATTATTTTCTTTTTCAGGATCATGTTCACAGTCTGAGGCTAACAGTAAGTACATTAACTTTGTATTAAAGTTTACATCTGCATTTTGGAAGGCTGTTGTAACAAGAATAATTATGGATTTGAACGCTCAAATTTTGACAGTGAGCTGCTAATATTATTACTGATAGGTTTAACTAAACAAAAATCATTTTCTGGGAAGTTTTAATCAATTAATAAAGTTGGAAAGATAGATTCATAGAATAGAGCAGTTGAAATGATAGTAGAAATGAAAGAATATGATGTGGTTAATATAATACAATGCAACTATAAACACCATTTTAAACTAAATCGTTTCATAATAGATATTGTATAAGAAACCAATATCAGGGCGTGGATTGATCCTCAATATTGATGTGACAAGCCAGGATAGTTTGTAGAGTTGAGACAACTAAAAAAATAAATTCTTCACAAAATCTTCGTTTTATTCCCCCCTTATGAGATGAAAAGGGAGACGTGTCTTCCACTATTTGACCAATACTACTAAATGTTTGAAAATGGAAAAAAAATTATAATTAATATTTCAGCTCGACCAAAATTTAAAACTCAAAATGCAACAGGAGCATTGGTAGATGGTAATTTGTACAATCGGTTGACAGTTGAGGGAATTTTAGAGTCTACAAAATTGGGTAAGTATTGTCTGGTCAATTCATAATGCACAAGATGTGAAATGTGAAAAGAAAACATAAATATTTGATGAAACTTGCTGTACAAATATGCACAGAGTTTCTTCAATTTAGACAATTTTGTGGTAATGCATATTAATAGTCTAAATTAAGATACTTTTTAAATAGGTTGAAAATGAAATTTCTGTTATGAGTTGTATTGCCTTTTGTAATGTGCATTTATACAATTTTCCAGCCTTTCTTTGTTGGATGAAGCTCATATCTTGTTTGTTAAAATCAACAAAAACTGTAATTAGCTATAAGTGGAAAACACCAAACTACTGATCATATCTTGTTTGTTAAAATCAACAAAAACTGTAATTAGCTATAAGTGGAAAACACCAAACTACTGATCATATCTTGTTTGTTAAAATCAACAAAAACTGTAATTAGCTATAAGTGGAAAACACCAAACTACTGATCATATCTTGTTTGTTAAAATCAACAAAAACTGTAATTAGCTATAAGTGGAAAACACCAAACTACTGATCATATCTTGTTGGTTAAAATCAACAAAAACTGTAATTAGCTATAAGTGGAAAACACCAAACTACTGATCATATCTTGTTGGTTAAAATCAACAAAAACTGTAATTAGCTATAAGTGGAAAACACCAAACTACTGATCATATCTTGTTGGTTAAAATCAACAAAAACTGTAATTAGCTATAAGTGGAAAACACCAAACTACTGATCATATCTTGTTTGTTAAAATCAACAAAAACTGTAATTAGCTATAAGTGGAAAACACCAAACTACTGATCATATCTTGTTTGTTAAAATCAACAAAAACTGTAATTAGCTATAAGTGGAAAACACCAAACTACTGATCATATCTTGTTTGTTAAAATCAACAAAAACTGTAATTAGCTATAAGTGGAAAACACCAAACTACTGATCATATCTTGTTTGTTAAAATCAACAAAAACTGTAATTAGCTATAAGTGGAAAACACCAAACTACTGATCATATCTTGTTGGTTAAAATCAACAAAAACTGTAATTAGCTATAAGTGGAAAACACCAAACTACTGATCATATCTTGTTGGTTAAAATCAACAAAAACTGTAATTAGCTATAAGTGGAAAACACCAAACTACTGATCATATCTTGTTGGTTAAAATCAACAAAAACTGTAATTAGCTATAAGTGGAAAACACCAAACTACTGATCATATCTTGTTGGTTAAAATCAACAAAAACTGTAATTAGCTATAAGTGGAAAACACTAAACTACTGATCATATGTTGTTTGTTAAAATCAACAAAAACTGTAATTAGCTATAAGTGGAAAACACCAAACTACTGATCATATCTTGTTGGTTAAAATCAACAAAAACTGTAATTAGCTATAAGTGGAAAACACCAAACTACTGATCATATGTTGTTTGTTAAAATCAACAAAAACTGTAATTAGCTATAAGTGGAAAACACCAAACTACTGATCATATTATTGTTGGTTAAAATCAACAAAAACTGTAATTAGCTATAAGTGGAAAACACCAAACTACTGATCATATCTTGTTTGTTAAAATCAACAAAAACTGTAATTAGCTATAAATGGAAAACACCAAACTACTGATCATATCTTGTTGGTTAAAATCAACAAAAACTGTAATTAGCTATAAGTGGAAAACACCAAACTACTGATCATATCTTGTTGGTTAAAATCAACAAAAACTGTAATTAGCTATAAGTGGAAAACACCAAACTACTGATCATATCTTGTTGGTTAAAATCAACAAAAACTGTAATTAGCTAAAAGTGGAAAACACCAAACTACTGATCATATCTTGTTGGTTAAAATCAACAAAAACTGTAATTAGCTATAAGTGGAAAACACCAAACTACTGATCATATGTTGTTTGTTAAAATCAACAAAAACTGTAATTAGCTATAAGTGGAAAACACCAAACTACTGATCATATCTTGTTTGTTAAAATCAACAAAAACTGTAATTAGCTATAAGTGGAAAACACCAAACTACTGATCATATCTTGTTGGTTAAAATCAACAAAAACTGTAATTAGCTATAAGTGGAAAACACCAAACTACTGATCATATCTTGTTGGTTAAAATCAACAAAAACTGTAATTAGCTATAAGTGGAAAACACCAAACTACTGATCATATCTTGTTTGTTAAAATCAACAAAAACTGTAATTAGCTATAAGTGGAAAACACCAAACTACTGATCATATCTTGTTTGTTAAAATCAACAAAAACTGTAATTAGCTATAAGTGGAAAACACCAAACTACTGATCATATCTTGTTTGTTAAAATCAACAAAAACTGTAATTAGCTATAAGTGGAAAACACCAAACTACTGATCATATCTTGTTGGTTAAAATCAACAAAAACTGCACTAAATTGTAAAGTAATTTGTGTTATGGAACTTAGATAATAGATAATAACATGAATTTCTAATCTAACTGGCTGTTTTGAATTTTTAGATGAAGATATTGGGCAATTGTTTTGTGAAGATGATGAAGATGATGATTCAACACTAGTGTATGCTGGTAATGGACAAACAGTCTCTGTTGATTCTAAAGGATATGTTACATTAAATCGTAATCTTGATAAAGAGGTAGACCAAGGCCTAATTATTATTTGATAAAAAGATATTTACATGTATACGAGGGGGGGGGGGGGGGGGGGGGCGGGGTCCTGAAAAGTTCATAGCTTGACTCAAAAGGAGTTATGCCACAGTGATTAAACTTGGCATGCATTAAATTCAACATTTTCTGATACCAACGACATGGTTTATTTTTCAACATAGTCTCCTCTGCGGTCCACACGCTTCTTCCATCACCAAAAAAGTCCTCAACAGCAGATTTGGCACCATCTGACTATATTCTGTTCCCAAACATAAAAATACACTTGGCTGGGAAGTTTCATCACTGTGGCATAACTCCTTCCGAGTCAGGCTATGAGCTTTTCAGACAACCCTTGTATGGCTTAGTTCTGCTTCCAATTACACATTTCAAATATACGTTGGTTGGAAAATATTTTGTAAACATTGTTTTTTATTGACTGCTGCATCAAATTTCATGTAAAGTTTAAAATGTAAGAATCTTATTGTCATATAGTAGTATTTATATCCTATTTTACATCTTCAGTATTAAGTAATATTTTTTTTGTTTTAGACCCTTGTCTATTCATTAACAGTATTTACAGCTATTTCCATAATTGGAAGTTTCGCTCCCACTTTTGGTTAAAATAACTTAGAATAGTAAAAATATCTTATATCTTTGCCAGAATGAACCAGTTGCAAAAGAGGGTTTGTCCTCTCCATTACGACAAACGTTTACGTGTACAGATTCAGGAGGATTAGCTGTAAGTATCAGGTTTCAAAGAGTTTTTGATATTACATCAGTTTACGTATGGAAATTATAGGCAGTTTTTCAATAGATTTACTTTCATTGCATACCGTTGTTATTAAAAGATGAATCTCCAAATTGAAAATGCAGCTAGCATCCATGTTGGATAAACAGCTGCAAAGAAAAAGTTTCTGTGGCAACAAGTTCAACAAGATCTATAGAGTTGACAAGATTTTAGAAGGTACCAGAGATTTTAGAGAGTAAAGTTTAGATTAAATCAATATTCCTATGTCATCTTCTCACTGTTTGATACAAAATTAGAAATATAAAAACCAACCCCTAATTTTACAGGTACTCAGTTTCAGCTGGGGTATTGAGACAATGAGAATGTTCTAGAAAATAAATGATTTATTTTTGTTTTCTTTGTCATAGGCATCATATACATTGACTATTACTATCACAGATACCAATGATAATGCACCTGTATTTAGTGGTCCGACTGCTTTTTCTGACAGGATAAGGGAGGTAAGTCTGTTAAATTTTGCATCTTGGTTCTTCTGGATCATTATTTTACGATGTTGACAGATGCTGTAGATTATCTAAGCTTAATAAATTTAAGCTGTTAATCTGAGGTCATTATTGTTTGATTTTTAAATGCTCATTTTGAATAACAATCATTAAGCCTGTTTTGAACATATTTTGGTGAATTTCGTAGGTAATATACTAATTGTCTGGTATTGTTTTCTAGGATGCACCTGTTGGTACCAATCTAACTTTAACTATAATAGTAACAGATAGAGATCAGGGAGCCAATGCTGAAGTTGATGTTTCTTGTTATACAGACGACACACAGGTGAGTTAGAATAAAATATATATCTACAACTGATTCAAAACATTTCTCTTATACCAGCTATGGATACGCTGATGGATTCAAAGATAATTTTTGTTTGATCATGTGCTGGCACATGCGCTCCAGTTAAATGTTGAAAGCTAGGAGCTTTACTTCCTTTGAACGTCAACAGAGCCAAAATCTGTTGCTTCAATAAACGATATTTTCCTAATTTCCTCAAAGGTGAATTTCTGCAACAATATCATGAATTCTGAAATTATGTGGAATAAAGAGGTTGACATACTTATTGCTGATTGGCTGTTCTCTAGAGCATCTTTAGTATTATTTCATTAGCGTAACATGTTATGTATTTATTTAGAGCCTCAAGTGGTTGTTACCAGTCACTTATTGTCCAGAGTGTAGCCTACTTATTACCACAGGGTTTTAGGGAATATGTTGAGATAGTGAAAGAAAAAGTTTCACTTCATGTTTAATTGTATTATATATTTCAGATTGTGAATTCATGTGATTATTTTGGTGTAAGAACTGTACAAATAAGTCAAGGTGACTATCAGTCCCAAATCTTTTTGAAAAAAAAAGTTGATTATGAATTAGATCGTTCGTATGTGATGACACTACTGGCGGAGGTATGCTTTAATATTAACTAAAAGACTTCAAACAAAAATGTTTTAAGTGTGTGTGTGCTTTGTTAAAATTAGCTAATCAAGTATCTTCAATTTTTTAGATGTCATACTTTAAATTATCTTCGATTCAGAAAGCATGAATGTGACACATGATCTCTCCCAGTTCACAGTTTGTCATGCTTTGGCAATATTTTTATCTACTCTTTAATTTAATGTTGTAGCCATATAAAACTTTTAAAATACTGATTATACCTCTAGTAATGGCCAGTTCAGAAAAATTAACATTAAGAAATACTACATTTGTTAAGTGTTTATGTTGATGATGTCTCTATTGTCTGATATTAAGGTCTGCACTACATTTATTTTACAAGATGGGAGTTGAATTTAGATGTACATTAATAGAAAAATTGGCTTTGGCATGAAAGAATTCAAAAGTATGTTATAGAGAGAAATAATTTTATGATTACAGGATCGTGGAGTACTTGTAGATGGTAAATTGGTTCAGAATAATTCAACAGCCAATATTATTATTGAAGTCCTGGATGCTCAAGACTCTCCACCAGAATTTATTAACATTCCAGTCACAGTTTATGTACAGGAAAACACGCCAATAGTAAGTATATAGCATAGAAGTTGTCATTATCTGCTAGGGAATATAATATATGCCCAAAAGATTTCTGAAAATAAGTATGTATCGTCCCCAAGTTTGACAAGTAGTATCTCATCCGTATCTTAACTGATGACCTTTAAAATTCTCACAGATATACTTCAAGTTTTCCTTATTCAACCCTGAAAATATAAGAGACATCAAATACAAATTGTACAAGTTCTGTTTCAAACAAAATAGCATGTCAAAAATTCAATATCAGAGCAAATTAACTATTTCAACCCGTGTTTAATGTGTCCTCCACCATTTCGTCCACCAATATCAACTGTTTTTCATCCCATGATGCCGTCATTGATCTCATCTGAATGATATATTTTACCAAGAAGCGATCATCCTGCCTTTCAGTTCCTGTTCAGCTAGTTTGTCCTGCTGATGCCACTATAGTGACTTTGATCATATGGTATTCTCTTATGGAACAGGCCTGTGTACTACACTGGGTTGGCAGAAGATACTGACTAAACATGAACTGAAAGGAAAGACGGTCTCTTCTTGGGAGATAAGATCTGTGACAGCATCATAAGAAGGAAAAACATGGCCGATATGGAACTGGTGATAGCACATTGAACATAGGTTTAAATTACACATGTAATTTGCTCTGATATTGAATATTTTTATATGTGCAGGAAGTACTTGTACAATTTTTCTTCGATGACTCTCATATTTTCAGGGTTGGTCCGGGTTGAACAACATCATCTTTCAGTAAATCTGTGAGAATTTTGAAAGAGATTGGTTGATCAAAGATGTGGAAATTTACCATCAAACATGGGACACACAATAATGCAATTAATTCACTTAATCAAGAAAGATGGCCTCCATTTTAATTCACTATGTTTAAATCTGAAAGATTGAATCTTTACCTTATAAATTGTAGAATACTCAATTGAAAACCATGATTAGTGCCCAGGATCAAGATGATGGTTCCCCCCGTCCAGTCAAGATAAAGCTTCTTTCAGGTATGGTTCAATTTCAATTATCAATGGCCCCATTTTTTTTTGTTTTTAAGTATGTGCCTTGCTAACAAACCTATATAAGAAATTGTTTATGAAGAACAAATTGCATGAGTGTAGGCTAGTTTTTATATTGATTACAATGTAATACAAATTTAGTAACAATTTCTTTATTTTAGATCCTCGCGGTTTATTTAGTATTGGTGACAGTTCTCAAAGAAATGAACAGGTGTTTTATTCAGCTCCAGTTATAGTGAGAGCTCCAATAGATCGTGAAGTGTTAAATAATATTTATACATTCACTGTCGAGGTTAGTAAAAAGCAAATTTTGAATTTTTTCTTGAAAAGATTTGAATAACAATCTCTAATTCTTCCTAGACATGGTAGATTGACGCCATAAACATAAATATTCTCCTAAATGAAATGAAATTTTGCAGGAAATTAGTCCTACTCTTATTTTCTATTCCCAACTGTCTAATGTGTTTTTACGTGCACAGCCTGTAGCGCACACAGGACCTCGGTTAATTGTCCCATCTGAACGACTAGACGCTTTTTCTATGTCAGTCCCTGCGACCGACATTACTGACCGGGGGAAATTGGGTTAAAAAAGAGACTATTGTCTTGGTCCATGCAGAGATTGAAATATTATCCTAGGGCCTCCAATTGGATAAACAGCAGTAAAACATATCCATTCATTTCCTTTTTGATGTGCTAAAAAGATAAAGAAATTTATTTCTAGTCATACATTTTGCCATCATTAAATGTTTTTAAATAGAATGATCATAATAGGTAAATTCTTAAAGTTGACCAATAATCAAAATTTATTCATGACAAAGGTTGAAGAGTTCATGAAAATATACAATTTGTTTAATTTTACTGTATTGGGTGTTGTGTGATACATTCTTTTCATAAATTTCATAGGCCTACACAAGATCCTCTATTGATCAGATATGTATTATTATTGTGTCATCTGATTTATTAGGCTGTTGAAATGGAGGGTAACGTTGAAACAGATGCTAAAGTTAATACTACAGTAACAGTCAACATACAAGATGTCAACGATAACAAACCAATGTTTAGTCCTTCAGAATTCAACGTTGATTTAACAGAAGTTGAAGCTGATTCGTCTGCCCAAAATTCTCAGGTACCTGGTCTGAATATACAGGTTTCAGACCCTGATGAAGTAAGTACAATTTATAATGAATCCTTGGTTACAGCAATTCTTTTCCACCAGTATTTTCAGGATAGGTTCAGAATTATGTATATTTAGACATATCCTTGAATATTTTTCTTGTATGCTTTGTGATATTATTTTTTGGGGGACTATTCTGTTTATTATGTCAACAACATCTACATTGGAGAGTCTGTTCTGATATACTACTATATATTACCACACATAACAGATTATTGGATGTGAATATTGTTCTTTAATTTCAGGCCAGCAATGCAGAATATAATGTGAGGATTTCATTCCAAACATTCCCTGGAACTTTCAGAGTGTTTCCATCAGGCAGACTTGTAGGCAGTACTAATCTAAATTTAGTAATTGATAATTCTACACATTTAGATTATGATCGGCCTCTTAATAGAATACATATAGTTAATGTAAGTATTTTTTTAAAAATATGAGATCAAAAGTTTATTGAATAAGGCAACAATTTTCAAAAAAGGAACACTAGCCAAAGCATCTCATGATTTGCAGTTATCTGATTGATCAAAAATTTTCTCACTAAGAATAATAAATTAATTTGCCTGTGACCTTTCAATTGATAGTCAACATAATTCTAGGATTCAAAAGGCTCAGATATTCCCCATGAAATTATATTTTACTACCAAAACATGATTTTTGAATTTTTTTTTTTCAAACTATATTTCAGATTGAAGCAGTAGAAGTTTCTGGTGGTAGTAGTACCTCCACAGCAACTGTTACCATTAACCTGCTAGACTTGAATGATAACTTGCCCGAATTTGATAAAGATATGTATTCTGTGTCTGTAAGAGAGGACAGACCAGTAGGAAGCAGTTTGATCAGAATAACAGTAAATTACATTTCTTTTATCATGTTTGTTATCTTATGTACAGTAAGACACTCATATGTTAATCATGTTTGTTGTCTTCTGTACAGTAAGTTACCCTCATCTTTATCATATTTGTTATCTTCTGTACAGTAAGTTACCCCTATCTTTTATCATGTTTGTTATCTTGTGTCCAGTAAGTTTCTCTCATATGTTATCATGTCTGTCATCTTCTGTACAATAAGATGCTCCAATCTTTATAATATTTGTTATCTTCTGTACAATAAGACACTCTCATCTTTATAATGTTTGTTATCTTCTGTACAGTAAATTACTCTCAGCTTTATCATGTTTGTTTTCTTCTGCCAATAAGTTATTCCCATCTTTTATCATGTTTGTTATCTTCTGTACAGTAAGTTACTCTCATCTTTATCATGTTTGTTATCTTGTGTACAGTACGTTTCTTTCATCTTTATCATGTTTGTTATCTTCTGTACAGTAAATTACTCTCAGCTTTATCATGTTTGTTTTCTTCTGCCAATAAGTTACTCTCATCTTTTATCATGTTTGTTATCTTCTGTACAGTAAGTTACTCTCATCTTTATCATGTTTGTTATCTTGTGTACAGTACGTTTCTTTCATCTTTATCATGTTTGTTATCTTCTGTACAGTAAGTTACTCCCATCTTCATCATGTTTGTTATCTTCAGTACAATAAGTTACTCTCATCTTTATCATGTTTGTTAACTTCTGCACAGTAAGTTACTCGCATCTTTATCATATTTGTTATCTCCTGTACAGTAGGTTACTCTTATCTTTTATCATGTTTGTTATCTTCTGTACAGTAAGTTACTCTCATCTTTATCGTGTATGTTATCTTCTGTACAGTAAGTTACTCTTATCTTTTATCATGTTTGTTATCTTGTGTACAGTAAGTTTCTCTCATCTTTATCATGTTTGTTATCTTCTGTACAGTTAGAAACTATCATCTTTATCATGTTTGATATCTTCTATACAATAAGTATGAGTTGCTTAATAAATTGGAGGCTTGTGTTAAATAATAGGTCATGGAGTTGTTTGAGACATAGCTTGGTATTTCTTTTCTTTATTATATAGATCTAGAGCAGAAAATCCTACTCATAAAAGATTTAAATGGCTGTTATCATAGTATAGAGTATGATTTTTTTTTTTTTTTGCAGGCTACTGATCTTGACCAGGGTAGTAATGGTAATTTATCTTATTCATTACGTGGTACTGACCTCGACATGTAAGTATTTAGGTTTAGTTCACTGCTATTTTATAAACACATAAATTTTAAACACATAACTCTGGTATGATATTTCGGTGCTCATTTTGCTTTATTATTTGTTTTTTTCCTTTATTAGGTTTCGTATTAACTCTATAACTGGAGAAGTGTTTTTAGAAAAATCTTTTGATTATGAGGTACAGACCGAATACCCAATAATTTTTGTGGCATCTGACAATGGGCAGCCAGCTAGAGAGAGTACTACTCAACTATCTATTAGTGTAACAGATGTTAATGATGTACCTCCACGTTTTGTACAGAGATCCTATTCAACCTATGTCTTCGAGAGAAATACAGCACTCCAACCACCTGTCATAGTTAAAGTAAGTTTTTAAATCTCGAATAATCAGTTAAATTGGTGTTTAGATTTTTAAAACACCATTTACTGGATAAATTGTAATGTCCACTTCTAGTTTTAAACAGATTTTATTGCATTAGGCCATGGTCACACATACGTACGTCAAAATAGTGTACGCCAAACGAATGTAAAACTATGCAGGTTTTATTTGATTAAGTTACGTATTCAACTGACGGAGAGACAAAAACGGACATTTACGTACGTATATGTGACCACGGCCTTAATGAGGTACATTAACTTACATACTTTTAGTTTCCAGTTGACCCTTCTATTACAATAAAACAGTGCAATTGTGTTAAAAATACTTTGATTTATTAAGTTATAAGTATGTATAGTGATTGAAGGGACTGGATCAAGGAAGTAAATTTCATGTGGAATTCAATCTAAATGTTCCATTGAACTCCATTGAAATTTACTTTAAATTTGGAATTTTAAGTTGGAAACGTGAAATTTAAGCATCAAAAAGATACTAGTAAATTTTAAGGATGCAAAAAAGTAAATTAAGGTTTCAAACAAAAACAAAATATTAATTAGAAAAGATGAATAGGGGTAATAATAATAATAAGGCTTGAAATTTTCATGAGGTAAAGAATCTCCAATATATTTGTCCTATTAAGTTAATCATTGTCTTTAATAGGCAACAGATCCTGAAAACCCAGAAGGTCAAATTATCTACAGAATCATTGATGGTAATATTGGTAATGCCTTTAGAATTGATTCAAATGATGGCAACATAACTTTAACACGTTTAATAGATTATGATGAAACAATAAACAGAACTGGAATGTAAGTAAATCTAAACATATTACAGACGTGCATTTACTTAGCTTGACCTTTGACCTGCAGTTCTTTCAGCAGCAATCCTGCAGGTAACATGTAAATGACACAGGAGGTATCTCATATAGATAAAAAGTATATGTTTAACAATAATATTGTTTTTCTGGCAATGCCTAAATCACTATCACAAATTTTGATGTTTGTCTGTTTCTTAAATTCTCTGATCCGTCATCTGGGTTATGACATTAAACTCTGAATAAGATGTATCCTAATGGTATAATTATTTTAATCTATTAAAACTAGAATATTGTATATAATCTGAAATATTTTATATTTTAGTATAAGATTAATAGTTCAAGCATCAGATACTGGAGTTAATGGACAACCTGGTCTTAGTACTAATATAACAGTTACTGTTAACGTACAGGTACAGTTTGATATATTTTACTACCATATTTACTGTTCTTCTCTCTAAAACACCTTATGACACTCAGAATGGCTTTGTCAACTCTTTACTTTCTGTTGCAATTCCTTCACGGTCATATATCATATTTTCCCGGGATTCATTTTGCATTAAATTGATAACATTAATTAATGCTGAAAGATGTTGAGTTAACTGATTTTAGATAAAGACTAATCAGACTAAAAATGGCTGAAAAAAATTAGATAACATTCCATGGATTATTAATCAGTTGATTTTAATAGTCTAAGATATTGCAAAACTCATGTTGTTCATGATTCCCAATTAGGAGCCATCCAGTCAGGGGCGGATCCAAGGGGGGCTCCCCCTGCTTGAGATCCACCCTATTTTGGCCGACTGATGTCAGAACCCTCTAAAAATTTGCAGCTCGCGCCTTCGGAGCTTGTGATACCGTTGAATTTGAAGCATGCCATCAGAGCCCCACCTTTCTCTAAATCCTGGATCCACCCCTGACAGTGTAATATCCATATCAATTCATGTTAGTTATCAATATATAAATATTTATAGGATGAAAATAACCATATACCAAAATTTTACCCAGAACGTTATAGTGAAGTTATATCAGAAATTGAACCTGCTGGTAAGTAGAGTTTATACAGTGATGTATTAGGTAGCGTAATCTGGGGGAAGATTTTGCTATAGTTTCCACTGACAGAAAAAGCCAGCTGTCAGCTAGCTTCCGTGTGCAAATAATAGATCATTGTTTCTATTGTAATTTGGTGTGTGATAGTATGGTGACCTTTAATCAGTTATCTTTTATCATTATTACGACTTAACAAAACAAGAGACTTGTCCTAGCACCTTACTTATTATTAATAATGCTTGTTTTTTTATTTTTTCAGGAAGATCAATTGTTCAAGTTAACGCTACAGATTCAGACAAAGGTTCGAATGGACAAATCCGTTATTCTATAGATAGAGGAGGTTTGGATAATTTCGTTATTAATCCTGACAATGGTATTATCACAGTCAGTCCAAGAGCCAGTTTTGATTTTGATGCTACCAAGGAGTATTCGATTGTGGTGAGTGTTTATATTTATGTTATTAAATCAAAACTATTATATTTCAATATTTTACTGATTTTAGTTTTGTGATAACCTTGGTAAAACCTCTTGGCATTGATCTTTCCGTTAGCCTCTGTATCCATTCCGTATATGAAAAAGTCTTAGGTTTTAGCCAACAAACCAATATGACCTATAGTGTGTATCTACTGCCCAATTTGTACTTGAAAGTCATCATTATGAAATGTTGTGTTATTATTTTTAGATCTATGCTACTGATAGAGGAAGTCCTCCCCAGACAGGCACAGCCACAGTATCTGTCACTTTGACTGATTCCAATAACAAGGCTCCTGTAATAACACAGGAGAATTATAACAGAAATGTTCCTGATAGTAAGATTTATTTATATTATTTGATTTTTTTAATTATATAGCCTAACAATTTCTGTTAATCTTTTATCATACACATGTTTCACATTTTTTGTTTTGCGACATTTTACCATGATTTACCAATTTTGGATTTTTCTTTCCATCCAAAGATTACCATGTGCATGATTTTTAGAATTTTTACTTAAAAATAGTGCTCAAATCATTAAATGTAGGGCAATAACATTAGCCTACCTGAAACATGTTGTTATGTAAAAATGTTATATGTAATTTCAGATTCTCCAGTTGGAACAGTTGTTATTAAAATTAATGCTACTGATGTTGATAGTACTAGTAGAATACGCTATTCTCTTCCAACACAATTAGTACAGGCTAAAGATAAAGGTGGTAATATCATTTATAGTTACTCACCTTTTGACTATCGGGTAAGTATTTATTCTTAATCATTCCCGTACAGACAAATAAATATGGAGATATGCTAAGAGATTATAGATTAAGTGGTAGTATAACAAGAATTAGACAAAACTTTTGTATTTAATTAGTTTAATCAACTTCTAGTTGTAGTCTATATGCAACCACTACAGTAAGGTCTTACTAGCACAATCTTAACTTTTCACTCTGTTAACCTTTGCTCAATCTAAATAACCTGATCGAATTACACTTGAAAATTCAAAACAGCCAATGAAAATTATCTATTTATAGTTTCAATTTCCTTGATTATACACTCCAAAATACATGTGTCACATAATCCCAGAACTGGAAATACATGATACCTCTATTCATTATGAAATACTTATTTGTGAAATACTTACCCATATGAACTATTTTGTGGTTCAGATTGTTCATACTTGATATGTAAGTAATTCTGGTCTCAAATGTGGTTCATTATGGTTTTTCAAATTCTCTTCTATTGTTATTATTATTTCCAAGCTTTTTTATATTCCAGTCTGCATTTATAGTGAATGAATTAACTGGTGAAGTTACAACAAATTTAAAACTGAGTCGAGATTTAGCTGCTGATATAACATTTACCATCATTGCTAATGATACCAGATCAGAAAATGGAGAACAAACAGCTAGAGGTTAATATAGTTTCTTATTTTTTTGCAAAATATTCAAAGACAAATTCTTATTGAAAACATGAGATTGTCCAAGATCATTAGCAGACATTTTATATCATTGAAAATATATATTTTTTTTATTGAAATATTTCGTGTAGGCCTATTTATGTCAAGTTAATTTTTCATGTTAATTTTCTCTATTTTCAGCCGAGGTTACTGTAACAGTTTTGGGTACTGATATATCAGACATTGAATTCAACCCTCCCTGGACAAGATCACTACCACAATATAACTTCAATATATTAGAAAGTCGTGAACCGGGTACAATCACGACATTAACAGCACGTGACCCAGCTTGTGGATACTGTATTGTTAGAAACTATATCAAAATAGATGAATATAATAACGCTCAAATAAAAACAAATAATTTCATTGTCAATAGAACAACTGGTGAGTTGATAAAACTTCAATATTTATACCCAATACATTGAATTTCAGTTTTCTCTAAGATTTCTATAACTGAAAAGAATGAATAATTTCTGAAACATGTTAGGTGGTACTTTAGGTTAGAATCCATCTCAGATTTAGTATTTTGAACATCAACTTATGTTGGTTGTCAATCTTTACCAGGATTTAGAGAAAGGGGGGCTCTAAAATATAACATGCTTCAAATTCAACGGTACCGCAAGCGCCGAAGCAAATTTTTTCTGGGGTTCTGACATCTGGCTCATGATGGCGGAGCCACTCCTGCTTACCACCCATCTGTAATGAATTATAGGTGAGGAGTAAAGGTGATGCCTATTTTTGAAATGAATATAACCTTTTTATCAAATTTGATTTTTTTTATCCACAGGTGAAGTTCGACTCAATGAATCCACAGTATTAGATTATGAAATTGAGAATGATCGTAGGTTTTTAATCGTAGTAGAGGGTAGAACTAATAGTTCTCGTGTTGCTACGGCAACTGTTGTTGTAGAAATTAATGATGATAATGACAATATACCAGAATTTGTACCATTCGTAAGTTAACTCTCATTTTATAACATTTTATAATTTAGTTTGTATTAATTTATAAAGTAAAAGATTAACAGATCTTTAGTTATTTCCCTGGAACTTTTCTCAATTGTCTTGCACCCTTCTAAATTTAGTTGAATATTATTAGGCTGATAATAGAGCAAGAGTTAGCGCAGTCAATTCCCCTGGTTTTATTTTCATTTGGCTCATGATAAGCGGCCATCTTGCTGGGTATTTGGGCAGGAAAAGAAAACTCTTTTTCAGAGATTAATTGTGATTGGCTGTTTTTTTTTTTTCTGCAAAATAAGACGATACTCCCTAAAGAAATACTGTGATTGGTTGAACTATAATTTATTCAATATGGTTACCTCCGTATAGTATACGAGGTTATCTAGCCTGTCTAGTTCCAAAGTTGATACGAGTGGATAAACCTTATCATAATGTCTGTATACATGTAAAAGTAAATTCAAGAATGTCCATTGCTGCTGTGTAGATGTCAAACCATCCATTTCATTCACTAAATTTGATGTTTCAGGGTGTGTTTACAGTGGGTGAAACAGAACGATACCCTAAAACAGTTGGAACACTAAGGGCTACAGATAAAGATAGTGGAAGTTTTGGTCTAGTAGAATATTCACTTGCTGGACAGAGAGCTTCTGATTTTTATATCTTTAAAGATTCTGTAAGAATTATATATTATATAGTATTTAGTATATCTGTAGAACATAACACAGATAGACATATTGACTTGTACATACTGAATTTATCAAATTTCTATTCAATAAATTAGTCACATTTAAACCAAAACGTTACAGAATATTCAGCTCCATATGGCAAATGTTGAATTTGTCCTGCTCAATTGAATTAAAATTAATTTGTATCTTCGGGACATTTCTTTGTAAAAATTACCAGTATGTTGCTACAATAATTTAACTGTTAAAAATAATCAGATTTACTGTACTTTAAACCACAGCAACAATCTTTGTGTTTCAGGGTTTAATCATTGTGGCTGAGAATACAGTTCTAGATTATGAGACTAAAAGTGAATACAATCTACAAGCAATAGCTACAGATAATCCACAAGATAGATTTACTACATCTGAGATTAGGAAACAGACTTCTATCCCTGTAAGTTCTTTTAAAACTCTTTTTATACCCCAACATATTAATGTCTGTCCGTCTGTCTGTCTGTCCACAATTATTGTGGACACGATAGATGGTTGGTTTCTTGATGCATTTTGATGAAACTTGTTATGAGTGTTCATAAACACCAAAGGCGTATTATGATGGCCAGCGCTTATTTATCCGGCCATATCTGTCTATGTGGACGTTTATTTTCGGCACCCCTTTCCGTCCCTTCAATCCATCAACATTTGCTCGTAAACGCTCTAAAAAATATATTTTCCATCGGTTGAGGGAACCGAATTAGACGGAAAATGATTTCTCTTCGGTTGCGTAGTAATACGTAATTAGTTGTTAGTTAAGTAATTAGTGTTCATGTTCATGAATAAGTCATTCAGGTCGAACTCGCCAGTCGTGTTAGGTCGTTGATTTTTTTTTTTTGTAAAGTTTGGTTAAAATGTAGTATTTTTATGCTTGTGATATTGTTAATAGCATTGGTTGATATGATTTATTAATTACGTTTGAAAAGTAATAATTATATGTTTTATGTAGATAGCTTAAGTTTAATTGTATGTTAATAGCCTATGTTGAATATTTTTGTGCGTTCATCCAGCGCAGCTTTCTGAGACTTAATTTGCATGGCGGCTTGGATACAGGTTTCTGCATTAAGCAGTTTTTCCTGGGCGGCAATTTAGGTTGATGATGGAAGTTGGTATTGTTGTCAGAGTTAGTTTGTGTAATAAAAGCATGGCGATTTCGACTCTGCATACCAAATAACTGTGTTTTGTATTATTTGGGGGTGGTATGATAAAGTATTATCGAAGCAGTGATGGAAGAGAACTAGATTTTTAGATGGAATGAAATGAAATTCATAAAACGAAAATCAAGTTCGAATTAGAGCTATTTTCGACGTTTAGAAGCAGTGTTATGGCCCTTGCCCCAAAATCTTGAATATGCTATTACTCACTTAGTTTTCAACCGATTTTGATGAAACTTAAATATTTTCATTTTCTGTTCGCGTTCTTGGTTTTTTATGGTATGTTTTTTTTTTTATAGTTGAGAATACAAATCCTAGATGAAAATGATAATGCACCAATTTTCCCTGAACTAATGGTTAGAGAGTTTTTTACGGTGGAAAGTTACTCAGTAGGATCAGAAGTAGGTCAAGTGAATGCCGAGGATAAAGATGCTCTAACCAATGGAGTAGTTAATTACTTTATTTCATCCACTAACACTGCAGGTTTGTATACGGTTATTTCAAGTTTGAGTTTTCTGATTGCACTATTATAACATTGCAAATACTCAATGATAATTTCACATTAAATATCTCTAGTAATCTGATCTAGGTCCCTAAAACCTCCTATTTTACATTGAAAGGAATATAACCTCTTAGATCAAAAAAAAAATCTAAATTTTCAAATTTGGTGGATAAGACTATTTATTCATCATGGGACTTATCTGGTAGCATAACTATACAACAGATTACCTAAATAATCTGATAAATCTAGAAAACTATGTGTATATATACAATAATTGAAAAACACTTAATCAAATTTTAACTGTTTTTCAATTATAACCTGTAATTGTATGGAAATTTGCATAGTTTTATGGGGTTTTTGCATTCTGTGTGTATAGTATAGTCACCGTGGATGAATTTTTACTCTTATTGACCAAGTTCCAGAGCTTTATTGTTTTGTTTATTCTAAGAGGTGGTAACTTTTTAATTATCTGAAATATTTCAACATGAATGGATAAAAGGACATCCATTTTTATACGCCCTCATCTCTCTATGAGGACGTATATTGTAGTCACCCCTGTCCGTCCGTCCGTCGGTCCGTCCGTCCGTCCGTCCGTCGGTCCGTCCGTCGGTCCGTCCGTCCGTCAACATTTGCTCGTAAACGCTCTAAAAACTAGAGTTTTTGACGGAATCAAATGAAATTTGATATGTGTATACATATTCATAAAACGAAGATCAAGTTTGAATTTGAGCTATTTTCGATCGTTAGAAGCAGAGTTATTGCCCTTGCCCCAAATCCGTCGGTCCGACCATCAACATTTGCTTGTAAACGCTCTAAAAACTGGAGTTTTTGACGGAATCAAATGAAATTTGATATGTGTATACATATATATTCATAAAACGAAGATCAAGTTCGAATTTGAGCTATTTTCGATCGTTAGAAGCAGAGTTATTGCCCTTGCCTCAAATCCGTCGGTCCGTCCATCAACATTTCCTTGTAAACGCTCTAAAAACTAGAGTTTTTGACGGAATCAAATGAAATTTGATATGTGTACATATAATCAGAAAACGAAGATCAAGTTCGAATTTGAGCTATTTTCGATAGTTACAAGCAGAGTTATTGCCCTTGCCCCAAATCTTAAATATGCTATTACTTTCTTAGTTTTCAACCGATTTTGATGAAACTTAAAATGGATGTTATTGGACCTAAATCGAAAGGTTTGAGAAAGTTTAGTTTTTTCCTTTTTCGACTTTTTCGTTAGGCGTATATGGCCGTGGTCCACTATCTTTCATTAAATTTTGAAAAATCTTGACTGATGATGTTTTTACCACAGTTATCTGATATTTTTTTATTTAAATCAAAACTTGCCCCATATTGAATAAAGTTATAGTGGACTACACTAACTAAATGTTATTAGAGGTATTTAATGTTATTGTGCCTATTTGAATTACTATTCAGAATTAATCATTTTTCCTTACTTATATCTTTATATAATTGAAACTTAAAATATATAGAATATAGAATCACTGTTTTATTGTATAGTACATCTAGACTTTGGTAGAAATGCATTTCAACAATTTATATGATGAATATTCTCTTTATGATTATATTCTATACAATATAGCTAAAGATCTGGGGCCTTATTCTCGAAATTTTAACTTAGATAGAATTCAAATTTTAAGAAATACAGTATTTGATTGGATAATATAACTTTTAAAATCGATTGTAGTGATTAACCAATCAGATGACTAGAATACTAAAATCATTTTAAGTTAAGTATTCGAGAATAATTAAGGCCTCTAATTTTTTTACTTAAAAAGATTATTTTTTTTTTGTTCATCTACTTTTACACTAGCTTATCTTAGTAATATCTTATATTTCTTATTTTTTTTTTCTTCACATAATTTTAACATTTTAACCTCTTTTATTTCATCTTTTATCTATTTTTAACAACCAATTATATCACAGCATCACCACAGTATAATGGTATGTATAGCCAATCAAATATCTTGCTTTTATACATTACCTCTAACTGATTTTACTTCATCAATATCGGGCATTTGACAATATATACATGTAGCCCTATAGCTTCTATAGCACAGTGGTTAGGGCATCGTTCTTTACAAACATGACGTTATTTGCTTGGATACAAGCAAATCGTGATCGTTATGTTTGAGAGTTCGGCTCTCGATCAGGGTGTGCAAGTGCGATGACCTTGACCTTAAGTCATCTTTAATCATAATTGCAGTCAACCCAGCTGTAAATGAGTACGGATAATCCTGGAAAGATCAATGCCAAGAGGTTTAGCCAAGGACCAGCTGGGAGAAAGGATCCTCACGGAACCTAAGTTTTATAATGGTTAAATCATATTACGCCAAATTTATGTGATTAAGAATTAGGACGAGGGAATGAATTATCATATAGATTTTACTCTCCGGTAATATGAATAGTTAGGTTCTAAAAATAAATGGATATGTCAAATGATTGAGAAACTCTTAATGAATAATTGAATCACTTCACAGAAGATTTATCCAATGCTTATTGGATGGATGAAAATAGTGGGTGAGGTTCAGTATTGATAATATTTACCGTAAGTCTGCCATAGACATGATATTGTTGAGCAGAAAACCTGTTTTGTCATTTTAGATTATGTAGATTTTAATTTTTCCAGTGATTTATATAACCTATACTATTTTTGTACCTTAAAATGGTTGACTAAAGTATTTTGAAATAATTTTCAGCTGCTTCGTTATTCAGTATTAATCATATAACTGGTAAAATAATAACTAGAGCATCATTGAGAGGAGAATCTGTACGTAGTCCATTTCAACTGGGTATTACTGCTAGAGATCTGGGAAGTCCTCAATTATCTTCGTCTGCTAATGTCTTGATACATGTCAGTAGTGGACAACTTAATGATGGAAGTCCATTTTTCTCCAGTCCACTTGTTGATCAAATTATTCCTTTAAAAGAGGTAGGTGCCATCATTTATCAACATTTATTTGTTATATATATCATTCTGCACTAATGATATGTTTCAAGATTAACAAGAAATTATCTTTTACTACTATTTAGATTCTGGTTTAGACCTAGAATTCAAAAGATATGAGAATCAAAATGATAGTATTCAATTATCTGTTAATTTTTTTTTTATTTTTAGAATTCTGCAAGAGGAACACCTGTGATTCAAGTAATAGCTCGAGCTAGAACAACGGGAGCAGGTATTGAGTACAGTTTCCTAACCACCTCGAGTCCTGATTACCAGAAGTTTAATATAGATCCTGTTACAGGCAATATAACAGTTACTGGTAGTATTGACCGGGAAATGACACCAACACTTACAGTACGTAAATAAACTTACACTTTAACAAACTATTTTTGGAGAGTACCATAGTCAATAGTGTTTTGCTCAGTCTACTAGTTTGAGCACTCTGATATGATATGATATCCCATATGTGGGATCATCTGAGGTGGCTATATATCCAAACCTCAACTCCAGTATCCGCTCTTACTGTCCTGTACCCCCACTGGTGCTGTCATGATCTCTATAAAAGATTTGATCACTGTTAATCAAAAACAATATTGGGATGGAATAAGAATAGTATCTAGAAAGATTTATTTTTACAGCAACCCATCCCAATAGATTTATACATTGTTTATATTTTGTTTTATTTCTGTGTTTGATAGTTAATAGTACGAGCTAAAGACAGTATAACTAGAAATGATAGTTATCGTCTGGTTAATATACAAGTTTTAGATGAAAATGATAATGACCCATCATTTAAACCTGATCAACGATACAGGGCTTGCTTAAACAAACAGGTAAGTTACCAGCTAATAGATTTCAAATAGAACAGATCCAGTTCAGCACTGTTTGATTGAAAGCACAATAAGAAGTTCTTCAAAACTCTGCAGTCGAGTGCTACCCTAGTCTACAGGTTCATGTGGGACATCACCTTACTATCATTTACAATCTAAAAGGTGGTTCACAGGTTCACACAGGATATCACCTCACTCTGTATTATTATACTTGTATTGTTTTTTTTTGTTAATCCATTTTGATTGATAACATTACCTGTATGTGTTTTGAAAGTAGTATGTAATTAATGCAGAAGTAGTATATCCATATATCTTAATGTTTTAATTGTATATAATATACTGTATAAAGAAATTTCTTTGGTTTTTCTAGCTACCAGTTCCAGTGGAAATTGAACTTCAAGAACAGTTAGCTAATGGAACATTTGTATATAAAGTTGTAGCCTGTGATCCTGATGCATTTCCTAGCAACAGAATGGAATATTTTCCAGAAATGTCTGACAATAATCCACAATGTAAGAAAATTAATTTTCTTTTGTTAAATCAATGGAAATTATGATGACCTGAATAACTCATCTTTCTTCGTCTTTTGAGATGAACCAAATTGAAAGAGCCACAGATAATGTAACAGATGCAGGAGGAAGAGTTCAGGACCCTCTGCTAGACTGAATCCTTATGAAGGTTATCTGTTTTTCAAGACATGGCTCAAATCTTTGTTTTTGACAAGGATCTATCCATCTGTAATATAGCAGAAAAAAATAAACTTGCTCTTGGTTTGCATGATTAAAACAGACACAAATTCAAGAATTTCCATTTATGTTTTCTCTTGATTTGTTTTTGTCAGGTAAAGCCGAAATGGAGAAGAATGATTTTATGGTAGCTAGAGATGGTAGTATTTATACTCATAAAGTTTTGGATCGTGAAATACAGGACGTGTATTTAGTATGTGTCAGAGTTAAAGAATCTACTGCACCGATTGGCCGTAGAAAACGTGACGTGTTTAACTATAGCATTATGCCTAACACAACTCAAGTTGCATATGTTGAAGTAACATTAACTGATTTAAACGACAACAGACCAATCTTTCCTTTTACACAATTACAACATGGTAGGTTATCTTCTTATCTTTTAGCTCAGACAATGGTCATTCTGTAAGGCTCTGTTCTCAAATTTTGAAATATTTGCTCCAATTTTTCATTGACACCTTATGAAATATGAAAAAATCAAATCAGAATTTGTATCATCTTTCTTCTTTTCTAAAACATCAACTGTAAAAATAATGGATTGTATTTATATTATTTTTTAGTTCTGTTATCTGTACCAGTATCAGAAACTGTACGACAAGTAACAGCCATTGATAAAGATGCAGCACCATTCAACAGAGTTCGCTACTCCATTATTGATATACGTTATTTTGATAAAACTGAAAACTTTGCTTTACCTGGTTCCTTCTTAATCAATCCAGACACTGGAATGATTTCTGTTGGATTCCCATCTTACACAGATTTCTCAGGACGTTATTTTAAAATTAATATATTAGCTGAAGACTTTTATGATTCAAGATTGAATGACACTTCTGTTGTTTTCGTAAGTATTTAGGTCAAGTTTGAAATTTTTATAACAGTTCAGATGGTCATTGGAAATTATATCTTATAGACAATATCGGTTATTTATAAGTTTGTTGTATAAAGCCTAACAAATTTTTTGAATAAGCTGAATGGAAAAGGTATGGTTTCTGCTATAACTTATTTTGCTCATGAAGAATTATAAATGTATAGAATATATTTTACTTTTTAGACAGAAGTCTTATTCTGGATTATTATTTCAGGTTTACATTTTTGAAAAAACCAAAAGTTTGAAATTTACCTTGAATGAGGCACCAGATACGGGAATAAACAAAGCTTCCAGTATTATGAAGTAAGTTAGGACCAGTCATACAGCTTTCATATGTGGGGAAGTGGGGAACTGTTTATGTACTGATTATTGTGGACAACATTTTTAATTTTAATTAAGTGTGGGGTAATGTCTGACAAATTTGTAAGAATATCAGAGGAGAGATCATGATAATCATTTTGGTTGTTTTAAAAATTATGATTGTTTTACCCTATGTGTAAATATACTCTTGTTTAAAGTAATTTAGACTTGATTACTTGATAACGTTTGTTTTTTTTCAGTGAATTGAATGGATATTCAAGTTCCAGTGGTAACGAATTCAAACTACAACAAATATCCTACCACACTGTTTCCAACGGTAACACAGATGTAACCAAGTAAGAAAGATTTATTAAACATATTTGAAAAACAAATTTAACTGAAAAGTTTTAATATGACTCGAAGCCATGTGTCGAGTCACTATCAAACTAAAAAAAATGAAAAAATAAAACAGAAAACTATTTCTGAAAACGGCTCTCGAGAAAACCTTTTGATTTGCTTAATGTTGATGTATTTGAAATTTAAAGTATGCTGTCATATCTTATTATAAACTATTTGGATTGCATATAATAGTTTTACCTCAATGACAGTTCTTTATATTAATGACAGAGTGTAAAATGTTATTGTATTAATATATATTTAACACTATATATATTTATTATAGAACTGATGTATTAATATTAATTATAGAACTGATGTATTAGTGTAATATATATAACACTATATATATTAATTATAGAACTGATGTATTAGTGTAATATATTTAACACTATATATTAATTATAGAACTGATGTATTAAGTGTAATGTATTTAACACTATATATTTATTATAGGACTGATGTATTAGTGTAATATATTTAACACTATACATTAATTATAGAACTGATGTATGAGTGTAATCTATTTAACACTATATATTAATTATAGGACTGATGTATTAAGTGTAATGTATTTAACACTATATATATTAATTATAGGACTGATGTATTAGTGTAATATATTTAACACTATACATTAATTATAGAACTGATGTATTAATATTAATTATAGGACTGATGTATTAGTGTAATATATTTAACACTATACATTAATTATAGAACTTATGTATTAAGTGTAATGTATTTAACACTATATATATTAATTATAGGACTGATGTATTAAGTGTAATGTATTTAACACTATATATATTAATTATAGGACTGATGTATTAGTGTAATATATTTAACACTATACATTAATTATAGAACTGATGTATGAGTGTAATCTATTTAACACTATATATTAATTATAGAACTGATGTATTAGTTTAATATATTTAACACTATATATATTTATTATAGAACTGATGTATTAGTGTAATATATTTAACACTATATATATTTATTATAGAACTGATGTATTAGTGTAATATATATAACACTATATATATTAATTATAGAACTGATGTATTAGTGTAATATATTTAACACTATATATTAATTATAGGACTGATGTATTAGTGTAATATATTTAACACTATATATATCAATTATAGAGCTGATGTGTTAGTGTATTAATATATTTCACACTATATATTAATTATAGAACTGATGTATTAGTGTAATATATTTAACACTATATATTTATTATAGAACTGATGTATTAGTGTAATATATTTAACACTATATATATTTATTATAGAACTGATGTATATATTTAACACTATATATTAATTATAGAACTGATGTATTAGTGTAATATATTTAACACTATATATTTATTATAAAACTGATGTATTAGTGTAATATATTTAACACTATATATATTAATTATAAAACTGATGTATTAGTGTAATATATTTAACACTAAATATATTAATTATAGAACTGATGTATTAGTGTAATATATTTAACACTATATATTAATTATAAAACTGATGTATTAGTGTAATATATTTAACACTATATATATCAATTATAGAGCTGATGTATTAGTGTATTAATATATTTAACACTATATATATCAATTATAGAGCTGATGTATTAGTGTATTAATATATTTAACACTATATATTTATTATAGAACTGATGTATTAGTGTAATATATTTAACACTATATATTAATTATAGAACTGATGTATTAGTGTAATATATTTAACACTATATATATTTATTATAGAACTGATGTATTAGTGTAATATATTTAACACTATATATATTAATTATAAAACTGATGTATTAGTGTAATATATTTAACACTATATATTAATTATAGAACTGATGTATTAGTGTAATATATTTAACACTATATATATTTATTATAGAACTGATGTATGAGTGTAATATATTTAACACTATATATATTAATTATAGAACTGATGTATTAGTGTAATATATTTAACACTATATATATTAATTATAGAACTGATGTATTAGTGTAATATATTTAACACTATATATTAATTATAAAACTGATGTATTAGTGTAATATATTTAACACTATATATATCAATTATAGAGCTGATGTATTAGTGTATTAATATATTTAACACTATATATTTATTATAGAACTGATGTATTAGTGTAATATATTTAACACTATATATATTAATTATAGAACTGATGTATTAGTGTAATATATTTAACACTATATATTAATTATAGAACTGATGTATTAGTGTATTAATATATTTAACACTATATATTAATTATAGAACTGATGTATTAGTGTATTAATATATTTAACACTATATATTTATTATAGAACTGATGTATTAGTGTAATATATTTAACACTATATATTAATTATAGAACTGATGTATTAGTGTAATATATTTAACACTATATATATATCAATTATAGAACTGATGTATTAGTGTATTAATATATTTAACACTATATATATTTATTATAGAACTGATGTATTAGTGTAATATATTTAACACTATATATATTAACTATAGAACTGATGTATTAGTGTAATATATTTAACACTATATATTTATTATAGAACTGATGTATTAGTGTAATATATTTAACACTATATATTTATTATAGAACTGATGTATTAGTGTAATATATTTAACACTATATATTTATTATAGAACTGATGTATTAGTGTAATATATTTAACACTATATATATTAATTATAGAACTGATGTATTAGTGTAATATATTTAACACTATATATATTTATTATAGAACTGATGTATTAGTGTAATATATTTAACACTATATATTAATTATAGAACTGATGTATTAGTGTAATATATTTAACACTATATATTAATTATAGAACTGATGGATTAGTGTAATATATTTAACACTATATATTAATTATAGAACTGATGTATTAGTGTAATATATTTAACACTATATATTAATTATAGAACTGATGTATTCAACACTATATATATTTATTATAGAACTGATGTATGTTTTGTCATGGTACGTGATGAGTCTGTGTTAACTGTTCAACAAGGTAAAGAACAAGTTCAAACTCGTGAAGATTACCAAAATGTTTTAAAGAAATATGATGTCATGGAAACAGGGGTAAGTAACGGGAATTTTTAAATGAAATGCAACACCATACAGTGCTTAATAGAGGATTGGTTTACTCTCTTTCAATTTCCAACTGCCAAAATACCATTGTTACTTACATAAATATGTAAACTTCATTCTTAAAAATCTTGTTCTGAAGAATGAGAAAAATCTTTAAAAACTGATTCACTAAGGCCATAGGAGCAGGAAATCATCACCCCAATTAAAGGATTCTGTAATATTTTTATTTCATTTTTTAGAGTTGTTACTTAGCAAGCCGTTCTGAAGATCGTATTAATTGGAGTGACCTCTGGTGGGTGCTTGTTGCCGTGGCGATCTTTATTTTCATATGTTGTGTTATTCTTATAGTAGCTATCATTATTTTACACAGAAAGTAAGTTTAATTTCTTTATTATATTATAAATTACGGTATTTAGATATTTGGACTTTTTTTTATTGAAACTGCCCGATATATTATACAGGTGTAATTTACTGTTCTGTAGTCAAGGCAAGCGACATATTCTTCATACCCCAATAAATTTGGTAAATATTGTTTCAGTATGAAATTGATGACAACTGAAATAAATATAGAACATATGAACAATTAATCATGAAATATAGTGTCACAAATAGACCTAGATGGCTTATTATCAAATAGTAGTTAACTAATATGATTATGTTTTATTTCAGTTATAAAAGATATATGAATACTAGAAAAACATGTAAGTATAGATTTCTAGATTAGATCAGATTATTAGGTTAATACCTGTCTCATATAGGCCTACTGACAAAGTTCTTATAGAGCTCAAGATAATTTAAATTACACTACTCTACAGATTGATAACCCAAATATGGATATGCAACTCAATACCCAACTGATTGTGAGGATACTTTTTCTGAACCGAGTTCTTTGCCCTTACCCTACTGATGCCCAATTTTGTCATCAAATATTTTTTCAATTAATTTAAAGATACATATAAATATTTGTGAAAATTATTTTTGTTCACATTGATTTTTCAATTTATTGTATTCAAACTGATAGGGCCTCTTGACCCATCTTGGACTTAGGTGTCCAACACCCCACATAGCTCTTGCTACTGTACAACTTTCTTTCACAATGTGTAATGGTTTATATTTAAAGGAGCATATTAAAAATGGCTCTTTTGATTCTGTAGATATAGGCTTATCAATTTTTTTTTTTTTTTTAGATATGGTCCCTCAATAAAGATAAATCATCAGTTAGTTTGTCTCAATAACTCTACTTTCATTTTGCTTCTTTAATAAAGTGTTTTATCCCTGTTGATAATTGTAGAAACATCAATACATCATAGTTAGCAAATTAATATACTATTAAAATAGGAAATTCTATACGACTACTTGTTATTGATTATATTTGTTTTGTTTTCAATGGTCTCTTATTTTGTTCATTTCTGAGATCCAAACAATACTTTGTTTAGAAAATTGTAAATAGGATTTAGAATATAGAAATTTTGTATATTGTATATATTTTAACATTTTGTATAGTAAAGTTTTCATATTTAAAATCTGTGTTAGAATTAAACCAATAAGTGATCTCTTGAGTGTACATGCTAATAATGCTCCTGATAAAAATATTCATGTAGACACATACAACTTATTATGTACAGGTTGTACAGATTTCAAATTTACATTTACATAATATACTAATTAATTGTATTTGTACAATTCACTTTTTATAAATAAGTTTTAAATCATATATTTTTATATTAAAATAAAACATAAAACATCAATTTCTGTCATTTATTTCTTCTCTTGCTCATGAATTTCATGTTTGAAAGTAATGCCTCAACTGATCAGTATATTTCTGTGGTATCAACATTTACTTTAAAGCCTGGGTTTTAAAGATGGTCTAACTAAAAGAGGATACCAGGAGTTCTGCTGTTGATGAAGAGCTTTTCCTAGCTCATACACTTACTGACTTGATGCACAAATAGTTCAAACTCAGTGTTATCTTGCATTGGGATGATGCTTTCAAAGATTAATTTTGGGGTCATGAAGAAATGTTTGGAGTTCAAGGTTAATTATAAAGGAGAACCCGGGCTGTAGACAATAAAGATACAAAGATATTGTAGATATTCAGGGTATGGATAAAAAACTATCAGTTCATGAGGTTGAAAGTAGTTATTAGAGATGTTCCGACAAGACATTCTGACATAGGCATGGGCTGAGTAAGATGTACCTTGGTAACTGTCCAAGATCCAGTTAGTACATGTACATTTATTATTGTTCAACAATATAAAAACTATTCATTTTGTATACAATATATTTATTCTGTTTGTGTGTATCAAGTTATTTACAATATTTTATCAACAAGTAAAATACAATAATAATCAAGTTAATAACATAACAATTTTACTAATGTGATAACAACTTAGATCTTCAAATCATAAAAATAATTAAATAGTCATTACAAAATGCATAAATTGAGGCAAAATAATAACATTTTAGGCTTAATAAAAGGAAATGTCTACAAGAAAAGGACATGTATGCTACCAAATTGAATGTAAGTCAGATTTGATTGGTTCTTTAAGAACCACTAAGATTATTTTTTATGGGTTCAGGCAATCTTAACAGTACCAACTGATCACAATGTATAACTACAAAAAAAAACACAAAACAAAACATCCAGATTTCATTTATATCATATTGTCAATAATCTTTTCTTAAATATAAAATGTTCACCCCTCCCTTCTTAATTAAGAAATCTTAATAATGAACAAATTCAATAATTGATTAAAAAAAAAAGCAATAAAGCAATATAAGCTAAAAAAAGGCAATTCAAATTGGTCAAAGCAAATTGATGGTGAAAGCAAAGCAATAAAAGCAATGAAAATGAATTAATTGCACAAATTTGAATCAAATGAAAAAATTATATATCATTGATAAGGAGATGAAATGACCGAGGAAAAGTTTTACAAACTAACAACTGATAAAATCAATAAAATCTCATTAGTGACTCTCCACATTTTGTTATACAGATTGGCACAGGTTTTATTTTTTGTGTCTGGTTTGTTAGTTTGTAAAACAAGCCCACCCAATATAGAAAATATAAATATATATGGAGGGCAAAGTAGGACTAATATACTATGGGCGGAATTATTAAACAAGGCAAGTCAGATGTTTGTTATTTCTTTGTAAAATGAACATGTGGATGGAATGATTCCATAAAAAGGCAAATTTGTACTTAAATTTTATCACATTAGATACATTTAAAAAAAATTCAACATGAAATTTCAAAAAAATTATTTTCATGGAAATTATAGATAGAGGTAATGCAGGAGTAATATTTTCTGATGATGTAATAATTTAGATGAAAGAATAAACAATGGGACTATTGTAATAAATATTGATAAACATTACAAATATATATATATACATATATTATATAGGATATCAGATTAAAAGCACTTTGGTCCAGGTTCAAATTTACACAAATATATAATAAATTAATGGAATACTGACTCTTAGAATGAACTGGAACTCAAAAATGTTACTTTCATTTAAAGAGGTAGTATTCTTCCTTTAAAGAGGTTTCTAACATTTCTCCTATGGTGAATAAAAGTAGCCAAAATTATATATGTCTCCTGTAAATATATATTCATATTATAATTCAAACCCAAAATGAATCCATATTTTTGTTTATAAGAAAGAAAGTTATAAGAATATTTTTTTTTGTCTGCCATTAAATAATTTATTACAATGGGTGGATCAACTATATATAATTATAGTTTATAAAAATGCCAATTGTTTTACATCTTTTGGATAATTTTTTTTTAAATTCATTTTTCCCATAAAATTAACCATAACTTGTTCATTGAAAAAAAAAAAAAAAAAAGTGCTCTAAATCAGTTGAATTGTTTTCCTAATATACTTTATAATTAAATGTGAACTTTTCATTTTTCATCTCTGAAGTGGTTCTTTGTACAAATAATGTCATCTTTTCACAAATTCATTGACTGTCTCATTCTCAATTTGTCCAATTAAACAACATCATTGATCTTTGAAGCTTCCATGTCCAGCATGAAGTGTTGATTACAATATGACTTAAAAGAGATATTGTTTGTGGAAAGGAAATATTTTAATAACTGGTATGTCAACACAAATTGAAGGCATCACAAATTATAAACACATTATTGTCTAGTTGTGATTTGGAGGGACACGTCTTCAATCTTGAGTTTTACAATAAGTTCATATACCATCCTTGTGAACAAACCACATAGAAAAACCGGAAATAGGAATGTACAAATGTTCAACAAATGTAGTGTAGTAATACATATTGAAGCTGAAAGTTGTTCCTTGAGTGTGCTTAGAATCAAATGCTGAATTACACGAAACCAACAGTAAAAATAGACACTCAGAATTACCATCACTTCACTATTTTGATACTTTTAACAAGAAAGACATTAAAAATCACAATAAATTAAAGAAATATTAAATTTCTGTAGTCTGTAATCCATCAATATTTCGGGTTGTACTTAGTCCATTTTCATCAAGTGGTGAAGTAGTTTGTCCATTCCGTATTTTTAACTTCCCATTTGGAATATTTTTATTAATTTCATTATTTTTCAAGTTTTTAGAAGTTTCATGTTCCTTTAAAGCTGCTTTAAGATAAACGTCTGTGGTGCCCTCTATATTTGCAGGATCACGATCTTCAGGATAAATATTCATTGTAACTTCCTGTTCATCATAATTAGGGTTTGTTTCTATCGCGTTTTCGTCCAATGAATTTTGACTGAAAAAAACAACAACTTTTTTTAATAGATATTTCAATTAACTTTTTTTACGGACTTTGTCAATTTGTTCCAGTTTTACTGGTGTTGTATAATGCTTGACAGATTTCAAGGATAACTTGGGCAATATTTGTATTAAATGTACCAAAAGAATCCAGAATTTTCTGGGGACCACTGATTAACATATCTAAAAACGGGTGCAAATAAAAATGTTTTTTTAGTTTAAAAGTGCAAAAACCATATAAAAATTATCTATTCTACTAAAAAGCAAAAGGGTAGAATTAATATTTGAGAGGTTGGCTAGAGAATTGTTCCTAAAAATATGAAAACCAGAGAAAATTTAACATATAATTCCCTGATCAAATCATACTTCATAGAAAATATTAAACAAGACAATAAAGACTAAAAACTTAATATCAACTAACAACAAAATAGAGCCTAATTAATTCTCAGGACAAAAGGTAATTTGGTTGATCTGATACAATGTTTTAATGATTTTAAAATTAAGTAAAGGGCTATGGGACAATGTAGAATAAATTTAAAATTAAGAAAAAATATTTGAATTAAAATGTAGGCAGGATTTTGTCCATATCCAAGGTTTTATTTTGAATCTAAATCTTGTTTGATTAAAATTTTGTACTAATTAAGTATATATTTTCATGTCTCTTGATATTCTTTATCATTTCAAAATGGTCTCCGTAAAAGATTGAGCAATTCAGAAAAATACTTTTCAATTCTTTATTTCAAAAAAGGTAAAGGTATTTGCATTTAATACCAAACATTAAGTAATCACAACTTTTTGTACCAGCATAGAAACAGAAAATTTCAGAGAATTGGACATTTTCCAAAAAAAGACAACAGTTCCAAAAACAGGAAAAATTTTCTTAAAGCAAAGAGGCAGAATAAAAGACAGAAAAATTTTGAAATGATAAAAAATCACAAGACATGACAATATACAGACAGATTTAATCAAACAATATTAAAAGCCAAAAGATTGTGCCAGGATCTGCTTACTCTTACCTTATTTTTATTATTCTAAGCATTGGCGCTATTACCTTTCCTAAAATTAACGGGTATATAAAGCCTTTAAAAACCAAATAACAGGCAATTCTATGATGGAACTTTTAATTTAATCTTGACTATTTTCATATTGGTAAACAGAGCAACTGACAAAATATTATCTTCAAAGGTTGAACATCTCTTTTTTGCCTTCAGCCCCAAGATGCAGATGAGAGGAACTGACTAGTCTAATAGTTCAGATATGATCATAAACGTTGGCTCAATGTGCTAGCTGTGCACCTGAAAGATTCCTCCACAGTTGGAAATCAAATATAAGATTTTCCCTCATGGCACACTGCAAGACATCTGCCTGTCATTTTAAGCACAAACAGGTACAGAAAAAACTATATTTCAATTCAGTTCCTAAGGTGACATCTGAGATATTGTGAAGGGGTAAATAGAATAATGATGGTGATTGCTTTATAGCTCTCATTAAATTTGTGTTTCCATTTGATGCAGAATTATACAAGTCTTTGTCTTTCAAGACCTTTTTAGTGTTAAAATTTGAATATTACTACATCTATTGGCTGTCTGTTCTACTGTATATCTAGCTTGCAGTAACATGGTGTCTGATATTGTACACTGTTATCAACTTATTACATCTAATATAATATGTATAATAGTTCTAATTCTAATATTATTAATAGGGTTTGGATACATAATTTCTAACATCAGTGAATATCTATATTCAATGTCTAGTGTTATCACAACATGAACTTCCCATGTTTCACCAAACATAAAAGAACTAAAAATACCTACCCATCCTCCTCACCCTCCGCAAGAAGAATTTTTTCTAAATAAATAGGATTGGCACTGAAATAAAAAATTTAAGATAAAATTACAACCTTGCATGAAAGAGGTATATAGAGTACTCGCAATGCAATGAAATCAAAATCCATTGACCACCAATACAAGTATACATTTTATCAAGATGATCCTTGAAAATATTTGTTGATCCTGAATGTACATAATATCTTTTTTCACTGTACAATATCAATCTATACCCACAAGTCTTTATGAAATGCTCAGCCCTAAGCCTACCCAATTATACATTTTATACAAACATTTTATCAACCCTATATAACCATGCTTCTCAATTTACAACATTCTAATGTTTCTTAAAGAAAGAACTATAAGATTCTAATTTCATGCAAGAGTGACTACAGTTATTCCAGTCATACCAGTATATGGACAGAGTACATTTCTTTGTGCGCTTAATTTGAAGGATGTGCTGGCATGCAGATTGTCTTCCGGACACATTTGGACATAATTCATGCAATACAATTTCAATTAATAGAATTTAGTAGGTAATAGGCTAAAACCTTTCCAATTCTGATCTTAATATGTTAGAACCATGACCCTGATACACCTGTAAACTTTAATACAACATAGTTCCCTTTCCCACATTAATAACAATAGTTTTCTGTTATAAAATAGTCTTTCTTATAGACATTGTCATTATCAACAATCCATTTTGGCAATGTCATTATCAATAATCCATTTTGGCAATGTCATTATCAATAATCCATTTTGGCAATGTCATTATCAACAATCCAGTGAGCAGTGTCAGTTAGTTGACTGTTATGATTTTCAGTACATTTTTTATTTTATCGAGTAAAAATTCTCCTTGAACATGCCTTCAAATTCCTTTACATGCACAGTTATATATGATATTAAAAATATTTCAAAAACATAGGAATTGATCTATATTGATCTGAAAAAGTCATTCAAAATTCTGGTGATAATGAGTATAAAATGAAATTTAATCAAAAAAAAAAAAAGGAATGAATGAAGCCAATCCAGAACCTTGCTATCCCATAATATAAAACACATGCAGTTAATAATAAAAACAAACAATTTCTAGAAAAATCAACAGGTGAAATGAAATTAAAACAATGTTAAAATATAAATTAATAAATAAACACAAAGGTATTGGAATTGGGAGATATCATAAAAAAGCTATGCTATGGAGAGAACATAATGCTAAGTAAAACTTCACATTGAGTAAAATTTATGTGATTAGGGGAGAGCAAAGCAACATAGGCCTACATTTTTCTTCTTATGACCGAACTAACTTAGAACCTAACCTAGTGGTCAGTCAAATTTTAGCCAAGGCTGGAAGAATAATTTGGTTATGTTCGAAATATAGTTGTTACATATATATATTTGCTCATAATGAATAAGTGGGCCTTTGAGCTAGATTGTAATGGTCACTGGATATCATGATGATACCATGATACAAACAATAATTATTGTCACTGTGTAAACATACTGTAACATCTATATGACAAAACAATTTTTAAAAACTGAACATCAAAAAATCTCTCTAGAACCATAGCAGAGCTTGTTTAAAAAATCAACCAATGAGAAGAAGAGAATAAAAAGAGGGTGGGATTTAAATATTTTACCAGTTTTAAAACCGTGTCCGTCCATCATCAAATGATTGAGGAGGCAAGTTGGGGTATGGCCTGGAGGCAGAAAGAATGGATCAGTCAAAATAATTCAGGATTTGGGTGAATATACTTAAAGCATGAAATCCATAGCCTTGAGATAATTCTATACAAAATGAAATAAAACTTCATCACTAATTCCTCATAATTATAAAACATAAACTATAAGAAGCCACCCAACTATATTAATATCATAACATGCCCCCAAGGAAAATAAAAAATGTGCTACTTCCAGATGATTTACCGATAAAATTGTTTATGAACTAAACTTTGTGGAGAAGATAATATATTTGATGGGATCACCCCCTCCCCCCACCCGAGCTCATTTTAAAAGTTTGAGTTCTGTTGTTAATATACAAACAAGTGATGTAAGTAATAATAACTGCTACAAACAATGTTAATCAAATTTGGTACTGGCTTGTTGTTTGTCAATAAAAACAAAATACAAACAAAGTGACTGGTTGTACCCTGTTTATTTAATTTACAGAAACTTTTCATGATTTTCAAGAAATATAGATGGGGGATATTCAACCAGCACTTTAAATTAATTAATCAAAAGCTAAAACTTTCAAACAATCTATAATTACTTTTTCTATTTATAATTTCAATCAATGTAGGTCATATATGTGCTACAATTTAAAAATGGATATATACAAACTTAAAGAAATAAAATTCAGGAAAATTTGAAAATAAAATTGACAGCCATTACCAAATTGCAAACTGAAAATGGCTACAATGTGGGTGTATATTCTACTGTTTAAAATGCACTCTTTGATATAAATAAGAAGAAATTAGAATGTGGTCTTACTTTTCATAGGAATGAATATTGGTTCCTGGCATCTCTAATTTATATAGATCGGAATCTTTAGATCCTGTAAGAGATAAAATTCATCTCAATCTAAGAGCTGGTGGTCACTTTGTACCAACATCATTATTGTTTTTATGAATATAATATTTTTATAATACAGGGGCCTTATTCTCGATAACATAACTTACAATGATTTTAGTGTTCCAGTCATCTCATTAGTCAATCACTTAAAATGATATTAAATATAGCTTTATTATCCAAACAGATTACTGTATTTCTTAAAATCTTAAAATCTGTATAGTTATGTTTTGGAGAATAAGGCCCCTGGTCTGAATTTTCATTTATAATTTTCTGGAAGCGATGTAAAATATAAAAGTAGAGAACCTGTAGATATTCTTATTGGAATGATAATAGAATTACATATGTAATATAATATAATTCTAATAAAACAAGAAAGTACATATGTGCTAATAACCAAAATAATATTTAAATAAATAGTAATTAAATATGAATAATTAAAATAAGATGCAGTGGAGGATCCAAGACTTATAGAAGGGCTGGGGGCGGGGGCTCTGAAATATAACATGCTTAAAATTCAAATTTTTTGGAAGGTTCTTACATCAGTTGGCCAAAAATAGAGGGGGCTAGGGGGAGCCCCACCTTGGATCTTCCCCTTAAATGACTGAATTACTAATTCTATATCTAAAGAACGTAGGTGAAAATAAAGTCTGTTTGAACCAGTGCTTCTGATTCAGAGGGTCAACTTTCAATACCTATTACCGGGAAGTGTTAGTTCAGAAATAATTAAGAAGAAAAATTATAAATTTGTTAATATAAATAATAATGTTAATAAAACAGAAGAATAAAGTGATTAGTCCAAAATGAAATAAGGATAAAAAAGTGAAAAATAACTTAGAACACAAAGTTAAAATATACGTAATGCTTTACCTAAATTTCCATTGGAATTAGACACTAAACATAAAATTATCAAAATTAAATATCAGATAAACAAACTTTCAATTTCTAACCCTATGATAAAATAATTTTCACAGGACCTATCACATTAATTACCAAGATCTGCTCGAAATCTGCAATTACAAATTATATTCTCATGGAATATCCATTCTTTAAACTCATGATGAATTGAGGCAAAATGCTGAACTTTTCAAAAATACTTTCGAGTCAGTACCAATTCCTAAAGAGTTTCACTTTTACATGGAATAAAAGTTTCCTTACCATAAGCCATTGCAGTGGCAGCTTTTAGTTTACGTTGATATTTCCTGCGACTGAAGAAAAATGCAACAGCCAGGATAATTAATAATGATCCTAGAATCACAGAGACTAAAATTAGCGCCATTCTCAGATTCCTGATAGTATTGTCTTCTTTCTCTGCTGGGTCTGTTTCCTGGAATAATAAATTATCTTTGAGTTAAGCTTAGCCTAGATCAGGATTTTCAGAGTGAACAAGATGGTTTCAATCAAGTATAAATATGCTACAAGTAAGAAACACCAAATGTTCCATATTGTTAAGTTCTCTTAAATAATTAAAAATCTATTTCAAATGAAGTTTTAAGTTGCTGCTTTTTGCTAGGGTTGTTCCTTTACATTGGGTTTCAGTAAGTTATAATAGAACTAATAGTGATGAAAAACATAATTTTGTTTGATACTTACAACAATTTTAACAATATTATAACCATTTAATATATCTACCATTCTCTCAGCACTGTAATCTATAGCTCTATAAATATATATAAACATGTCATAATATCAACTCATTTTTATTATTTCATTTCTAGTATAGGCCTGAGATATAGCATTTAATGATAGTTACATAGATCAGCACAAGCCAAGAAATAAGGGAAAGAAGGGATTGTAAAGAGGTTTTCTAAACTTTGTATGTATATCGGGGACACTGATAGCATGAATTTGCGCCATTCCAATTTCCATTCTGACGTCTGTGGTTCTTGGAATTCCACTTAAACTAACGCGTTTTACATATCAATTTTAGCTTCCGTTAGATCAGTGGGGGTGACGTCATAAAACACGTTAGTTTAAGTGAAGTTGCTAGAACCACAGACCTCTTTACAATCCCATTAAAATGTCGTGCTCAATGTTAACTGTGAGTCTTGGATTGTCTTCATGAAACGTAACTCACAGATTAAAGATGAATCATTACAACTTACGTTAATAAATCTAGAGCTGGTACAACTTCATTAGTCTTTAAATCTTCTCCATGAATAAACATATCAGTTCTAGAATAATGATAAAATATGTCTTATATATCACCAACAAAAAACACACGAATGCAGTTAAACTTAATTCTTTTTTTCAAATTCGACATCAGTCCATTTCACCATCTTTTAGACATACTTATAGAGTCAAAAGATTTGCTCTCATGTGAAATAAATGATGTAAACTTACTTATCTAATTCTGGTCTGCCTGAAGAATTAATATGAGTTCTGATATCATCTACTACAATTCTAAATCCTGTAATATTTTGAAGTTCACTGAAAAGAAAATGACAAGAATTAAGACAATTAATCAAGTGACTGAGCCAGAAACTTAAATTCAACACCTGCTGTAAGCCTATGTTAGCTCATCTTTCATTTTGGAGATGAAAGAGGAAGGACATATATGTAATTTCATATTTTCAGATCTTTGTTTCAATGGTTCAAATTGGGTTCACAAATCAGACATGAATATCAATAAAATCAAAGTGTTCCTACCTTGCAAATTCATCTTTGAAATTTCCCACCACATCAACTTTTCTTCTGAATATAACCTTTAAACGTTGGTTATCATTTATCAATGAAATCTAGAAAAAAAAAGTATAGTTTTGAAAAACAAATATGTTCCAGAAAGGCATGGAACCTATTTGAAATAAATTTAAATTATTTTTACTTACCCTCAATTTTGCTGTGTCATTCTCCCCTCCCTTGTCTTGAACCACCATTGAGAGTATAAAATAACCATACATAGTAGAACGGAAATAGGCGTTAGTTTTCACACTACCATTAGAGTAGAGTAAGAATGGAACCTGTCCAGCAAGTTCATTACGTAATGCCTCGGGTTGGATATCAACATCACCTATCTGTGTAAATTTACTGATTCCAAATTCACTAGAATCTAAATCTTTCACTTCATTCTGAAAGATCAAGTGTTGTACAATATCATAAATATTTACCATTTCAGAGTATTTCAAGTCATTTCAAGTATTTGATGTTTTGAATTATAAAAAAAACCCACTACAATGATTCATACATCAGCTTTCTACAAACTTGATTTTGTGGGGTGCAAACTATCTTTGGGTGTCTCAGAAAGTTCAAAATCACCCAGTCTAAATTTGAAATGATCAAATAGGAAGGATGCCAAATATTAAGATCTCATCTGAACTTACCTTCAAATTAAAAATAAAAGTACCAAACTGTATAGTTTTAGTGATACCTAGGAGTAATTCACTACGTTTAAACTTTGGTTTATTATCATTAATATCTGATATAGATACATTAACCCAGAGTAGTGTCAGATCTGTTTCTGTATATTCGGGTGGTACTTTAGAATCTCCAGGAATCACTGTCGGGGTGATAGTTTCATAACAATTAGATGAAGCTTTGATAACAAGATATGTATAAGGAACTACTTCTCTATCAATTGATTTTTTAACACACAGCTGTCCTGATGTTGTTAGGGTGAACGTGTCTGTTAATTCAGCACCTGAAAAAAGCAGTGACATTTGGGAATTTTTCACAATAATGAGCACACTAGTGTACACTATTACTGATTCTCTTATTAGCTAAACACTTCCTGTTTTTGAGACTAAGGTAGGATTTAAACACGAAAAATGTTGACTGGTCCCCTATTTGTTTATAGATTCAAACATTCTTCTCCAAAAACTTTGACAAAAAAGAAATGTGTTGACTGGATATCATGCTTCAATCGGGAATTCAAAATGTCAAAGTATAAGGTTACTTACTGACTATAAAGTAACAGATCATAGTAAAATTTTCCATGACATCTTTATCAACAGCTAGAGCAACACTTCCTACACATTCTGTACTTGATTCTTCTAATACAGCCATTTTATATGGTGTTTCTAGTTCCTGACGGCTAAATTCTGGATCCTGATCATTAACATCCTTGACCTTTATTATTATAGTCATATCTGTAGTATAACTCCTTGGAAGACCTCTATCAGTTGCTTTCACACGAACCTATAAAATAGTATCAAATATGGAAATAATGTTGAAAGTCCAGGTCATTTGACGAAAAGATCAAATATCATCATCATCATCGAATTTTTGATTTGTGCAGGTGCAGAAACGACATCAGGTAATGGTTTCCGTTCCAGGTAGCTGGCTAGCTGCAGGTATGGCAGTTTTCACATTCCGTCTCAATTTTTCTTTGTCATGAGGGTTATTTGTGGATAGGATATTATAACCATAGGTCCAAGACATTTTGCCTGAAATTCCCAGAACTATAGCCTTAGCTTAGAGACAGCTTGCTTGTAGTTTATAACATTATAAGATAAATCATCTCCTGTTACCTCGTATTTCTCCTGTGTTTCTCGATCTAAGATCTCCTTGTTACTCAGACGACCTGTGAGGGGGTCAAGGTCAAATTTCTTCCAATCATCATCTGTTTGTGAAGGTCTGATTGAATATACAACTTGTCCATTTTCACCTTGATCATCATCCTCAGCTACTATAAATATTACAGTTGTATTGATTGGTTGACCCTAGAATAGATACCATATAATGATTTAAAGAATAACGTCTGAAAACATCTGAAACAGTTGTAGCCCACCATCTACTCTACAGAACATGTCTTCAGTGAAGATATCAATGTTATCAAATACAAACTTTAACAATATCTCACCTCTTCTGTAATGACAACTGGATTATTTGGATCAGGAATAACAAAAGATGGTGGATCATCATTCACATCTGCTATTTGGAAATAAAAAGCTGAACTATTTGTAAGTGGGGGAACACCTTTGTCTCGAATTTCAACTGTTACATAACGTAAACCAAGAGCACTACGCAGCTCAGCTGCCACAAAAATTTTACCATTCTGATCAATTCTGAAAATTTGTTCTCCTTTGTTATTTGTAGCATTTGTATCTGCTCCCATAGAAAATTCAACACTTCCATTATTTCCGAGATCTTTATCTGAGGCCTGTACTGTGAAGACATTTGTATTTAAGGGAGAAGACTCAGGAATATTAACAACGTCAGCATCTTTGTTTAAAAAGACTGGAGAATTGTCATTAATATCATCCAGTCTTATTGTTACTGTTGTTCTATTGGATCGTTGATCTTTTGGATCTTGTTTATTATCTGTTGCTACGACAACCAGGCTGTATTCTGCCTTCTTCTCTCTGTCTAGTTCTTTACCAACAGAAATCACACCCTGAAAAAAAAAATGTTATGTTATATAAAAATAATGGTTAAGGATTAATACCTTTTATAATTTTTTTATGTTTAAGTATGGTGAATGTATAAAATTGTGTCCCAGAATTGATCATAATCCTTCAATGTCCTATACAATTATATGACTATAAGGAATAATTGATGAAAACCTTCAAATATGCTTAAATATCTTAATGCTTACCAAATTTTCATCAATGGTAAAAGTTCCATCACTGTCAATTCCTTCCAGGTTATAAAAGACCTTCCCAAAATTCCCAGTGTCTGTGTCGTCTGCTTGGATTTCTCCAACCTCTGTACTGACTTCTGCATCTTCTCTGACAGCATAAAATTGAGGATGTTCTCTAAAAACTGGTGCATTGTCATTGACATCCAGTACTGTGACAGAAACAGTTGCTGTTGACGACAGTGGTGATACATCATTATCTTCTGCTACAACTGAGAAGGTCAAGGTTGGTTCTTTTTCTCTGTCTAATTTCTGCTTGATTTTGATTATACCTAAAATAAAAGAAAGTAAAATGTTAATTGGATATCAAACAACAGTGAAGTGAATATTCTCATTAGAGAATCAATATACTGAATATTTCCTATAGAATGTTAAGGTAGGCCATATTCATTTTCTATTTCTATTCACTAAGTGATCTGAACTAGTTCTCCATTGCCAGTAATATCCGTCAGGGTTATTTTAACTGACTTGAAATTTTATGAAAAGAGATCCTACTCACCAGTGGATTCATCAATTTTAAAATATTTCTCTCCATCAGATCCTAGAGTAAACTTTACCACTTGATTTTTATCTGGGTCTGTAGCTTCAACTCTAAGAGCCTCACTATCAATATCTTGACCTTCTGATATTTTGACAGTGTAAGTTGAACTTGGTTTAAATACTGGAGCATTATCATTAGCATCTGTTAGAATGATGGTCAGAATAGCTGAAATCAAAACATATTGTGATTATTACCATTTTTCATCACAGGGTTGTCTGTGTATAACATTGTCAGTAATCAATATCAAGTAAACAATATCAACTATTTAGACTCCACGTTGTCAAGTGCCATCAGGTATTCCAGAAGAGTGAGCAAGCCCTGAGTTGCTAAGACCAAAGCAAGAGTACTAGTGTTTGAACTTGAGATTGAGTATGTTTTCTTACCACTAGCAGTCTGTACAGCAGGTTGCCAAGCGTTTAAATCAGTAGCTACTATAGTTAGTTCAATTCTTTCTGCCACTTCTCGATCTAATTCTCCAGAAATAACAACCAATCCACTATCACTTACAATAGTGAAATAATCCTGAAAATAATCCATGTACATGTAAGGATATGTCTTTAAATTATTTCCATGCAAAAACTTGAATGTTCAATAATTAAAATGGTGAGAATTACATAAAATGAAATATATTCTATTTGTTGTCTTGGTGGCAGGATATATTGATTTTCTTGAGCATTTTTTACCAAATATCTTTAATGAATTTAAAAGGTACAATTATTTTAGATTTGTATGTATGTTACAAAATATTGAAAGCATCATTTAATACAGTAAAAAAATCCTTGTATACTTACAGTTACATTTAACAATTCTGCATCGATTAGTTGATTTCTTTCATTATATGCCTTGATTTGATCTTTCTTTATCTCATATTGTAGTTTACTATTATCATCATTGTCTTCTGCTGTATATTTCAACAAAGCTTCACCAACATTCGCACTTTCTATAATACTTAAAGTTTGGCTGTCGGGTTTAAAAACTGGCATTGCATCATTGACATCAGTTAGAGTGACTGTTACAGTACAACGTCCAGTTTGTGGTGGGGTGCCTTTATCAATGGCTGATACATTCATAACATAGACATCTTTTTCTTCTCTATTCAGTCTGGCTCCTGTTTCTACCAACAATTGTCCTGTCTCAAAATTGATTCTAAATTTATCCAAGGCTCCGCTCTCAATTCTATAAATTATCTCATTGTTGGGACTGGTTCCATCTAAATCTGATGCTTTGACTTCCAATAAAACGGTTCCTAGAAAAAGATTGAAATAAACGGTTCACATAGGTTTTAAAATATAATTGTCAAAAAAGGTCTATTTGATTACCAATTTAAACATTTGAAGACTAAAGGGAGATAATTTGATATTGACAGAGCTATTGCCCTTTAGTCTTCAGACGTGATAATATTAACCAACCTTCAGTAGAGTTTTCAGGAATGGTAGCTGTATAGATATTCTGTTCAAATTTAGGAATGTTGTCATTTCGATCCTAAAGAAAAAAATTAAGATGAAATTTACAATGAAATCCATGTAGAAAGAAAAATGGGGTAACTATAATATAAGGTGCTTTATATACTATTACATTAATCGTAATACTTAATAAATAAAAAGAATAAAAAAAATAAAATTAAAACATAAAAGCAAAAAAAGCAAGAGCATTTCCCCTTTTTTCCCCAAAAAAATTCAAGTTTTATTTTTCATTTCAATCTATCTGTACTATGCATAAAACAAGCAATAAGTTTATACAATGTGCATGCAGTATTTGATCTAACGTACCTCAACTGTAATGGTAACATTAACAACAGTAGATAAAGAATCAACAGCCAAGTCATAAGCTTCTACTTTTATATTAATAATACCATCTAATACAGGATCTAGTTCTTCATAATCTATAGTATCTATAACTTGTATTCGACCAGTATCAGGATTTATAGTAAAATTAGATTCTAAATTAGCTGGTGTTTCTACTATACGATATTTTACTTTACTATTATCTGTACCAACTTGATCTTCATCTGTTGCCTGTATTTAAAGACAAGTATGTTTTAAATATTAATTGACAACATTTTCTACGAAATATAATTCTTAGAGATATTTTCAAATCCCTTTGGTATTGTACCAGGTAACAGTTTTGAAAAATGTACTTCATTTATAAAAAGCATTGCAAAGTTTTTGTTGAAATATTCACATCTTTCTATGAATGATTACCTCAACAAACAAAGGTCGCAGAAAATCAGAGTCCTTTTCTCTGAGAATGGCTTCATAACTTTCTCTTCTAAACTGTGGAGAATTATCATTAACATCTAGAATTATAATTCTGACTTCAACAGGTGTTCTTGATCCACCACCATCTCTAGCTTCTCCTGTTAAATAATATTCATCTGTCTCTTCTCTATCTAGTACATTAGCTACATATACCTGACCACTAGCTGGCTGGATTCCAAACCTATATAAATATACATGTATTATATAGAGGATCTTAAACGAGTGCTTATATGTCATATCAAATTTATGAAATGAGTTGCCGGTTTTAATATTCCCCGAGCCTTGGCGAGGGAAATATTTAATTCGGCAACAAATTTCATAAATTTTATATGACATAAGCACGAGTTTAAGATTCTATTTATCACACAACTATCGATACATGCATGTTTTCCTAAAATTCAATGTATTTTTCGCCAATTTTCAGTTTAATCTTTTTGCAAACTAAACTATCACGTCATAGAGCTAGTATAGGTTAGGCGCGTTCACGTATGCTTAAATGTCCTTGCGCTAACAAATAACATCAAGAAAAATACTTTCATGTGCTGAGTAAATTAATTTTTTTCATCAAAGTAATGTTTTTCGGAACAATTTTAATGAAACTTACATGCCCCGCATTGTTAATTTTAATGGAGTCGCAAACGTCAAAGGTTCTGTGTAACTGGCGCATGAATACATGACCTAAATTCTACCTAATTTGCATAGTTATTAACCTGTCTACTGTGTAATATCTCTAATATTAACTCGCGTTATGAACCCGATAACAGTACTGGAGCCTTATTCTCAAAAACTTAAATTAGATAAAATCTAGATTTTAAGAAATAGAGTAATCTGATTGGATAATAAAGCTAAATTTAAAATTGATTTTAGTGATTGACCAATCAGATGATCCGAGCACTAAAATCATTTTAAGTTAAGTTTTCGAGAATAAGGCCCCTGTTGTGTGATAAAATATAATAAAATCCAAGCCCGCATAATCACAACCTTAAAACTAGTCTCGAAATCTATGTTAATACATGGTAGCAGCTAATGAACTTTTCATTATATTTTTTTTTTATATATCATTACAAAAATATCTCAGTCCAAAATTCAGTTTAAATACAAATTAGAGACCATTTTTCAATATTCAGAGATTCAATCTGGAATTTTTTAAAATCTATACCTTTGTCACCTTTTCCAAAACTGGCATATGACATGTGAAACTGTATCTAATGGTTGGTATGGATTTACTGCAAGTACCATGTCTCCATTTTTGTATGGGTACACATAGATTAAAGATGTCAATACTTACTTATTATTAGCTCCTCTTATAGAATATCCAATTGTACCATATAAACCATCATCAGCATCTGTAGCCTATAATATTCATTACAGAAACAGTTTATTTAAGATGGACAAAACTACTAAACCTTAGGCTGGAAGTAATATTTGGAGATAGAAGTTCTGTTTTCGTTGATACCAATTTTCATTTCCTTAAAATTATATGTTAAAAACTGACTGAACCTTACCTCTAGAAGGATGACTTCTGTAAGAACTGGTGTATTCTCTTTGATTTCAACAAGATATGTATCATTAGGGAAGACTGGATCATTATCATTCATATCTAGAACTTGTAGAGTGACAGTAGCTGTACTAGATCTTCTTTCTACTGTATCTACTTCTCTAGCTACAACCTGTGATACAAAATAATACAGTGTGAACATTTTATAATACAATAACATATACTGTATAATTACGAGTATAATGCGCACCTTTTCTAAATTTTTAGATTAATTATACTTATGAAATGATCTGTACAAGAAACTATAACATATAACAGCCTTCATATAAGTAAACAATGAGGATGAAAGGATGTTATTAACCTCATCAAAGCTATGAAAATTCAAATGAAACTAGAGATTCCTTAATCTCTATCAAATGCCATATAATTTAATGTAATGATTTACAACAAACCTCAAATATAATCTGTTTATTTTTCTCATAATCTAGATTCTCAGAATTATTAACTCGAATTAGGATGGTAGATTCTGAATAAATTTCTTGTGGTAGTGGAGAAAAATCATAATATGGTTGACCATTCTGTTCTAGAGTCAGCACAAAATGACTGTTGGTGCCCTGCAATTAAAATTAATATTCAATATTTGGAAAAAGAATGATGAAATTTGTTGATATTGAATTTTACTTTTACTGATTTTAATAATTACTAAGTAATGGATATGAATTATGCAGTATGCATGTAATTGAGTTTTGAAGATTTTGTTAAAGAATACAATCAAATTTTTGGTGTTGTCTCCACTTACCTCATCAAGATCTGAACACCCCATGGTACCAGTCTTAAACTCTATAGGAACACCATTCTGCATGTTCTCTAGAATAGTAGCCTGATAGTTATTGGAATCAAATACTGGTTGATTATCATTGATATCTTGTACTGTTATAGTAACTAATGTTGTAGCTACTGTATCACCATTATTAACTTGATCTATTGGTACTACTTCACTAGCCTGTAAGAGAGAAAAGGGTATGACGTCTTTAAGTAAAAGTAATATCATGTTCAAATCTAGTAATCTTTAATTACACCAAGATTGGACAAATATAGTCCAAGCTGTATTGGAGCAATTTATGGCTAGATTGACTGCAAAGTAAAGGTTTTAACTTTAAAAGGATTTGTCAAAATACACATAAAAATTTTAGAAAGATGATTTACAATCTCTCTAAAAGAATGGAAACTTTTCTAGTGTTACACTGCACCTATCATTAGTATAATATGTATTGGAACATATTCTTACATCACCAACAATGAGTTACATGTATATTAAATTTCTGATGATGACATGCTTGAGAACAATCTATTGAACTTACCTGAACATACATAGCATACACTCCCCCAGTATTTCTTACATCTGGTGCATCACGATTTAAAGATGAATTGACTGTTATAACACCAGTTCTTTCATTAATATTAAACTTCTCATAATCTCCTAAAATAGTCAATTGTATTTCTTATTTTATATACGATCATATTAGCCAAAGTAATCTCAAAATTCTCAAAGGTGGCAGTATAGTTGAAATGTTTAAATATAAATCCAATAAATTTTCATTTTAAAAACAAAAGTTTACAAATTTTTTCAAATATTATGTAGTAAGGTTTAATCACAATAAAATACCCATATGCTATAAACAAAATCAAAAAATAATTCTGACTAAAGAATAACTGAAGACTAATACCCTCTATATAGATTGTATATTTATTCTCAAAGAAAATGTGATTATAATCAAAGAAAGAAATAGAGAAAGAGGGGTTAAGGGTTAGGTTTTCAAAACTGAAAAAAATCTATAGAAATAAATGTTTTAAATTGATGTCCTTTTTTTTCTTTCTTACTTATTCTATTATTTTTTTTCCAATCCATCGAAAAATCAATAAAAAAAAAATGGGACATCAATTTAAAATAATTATATATCATTAAACTATGAGTTAATAAAATGATGATTTATGCGCATATTAATGATTATTTCAGGTTAATTTACAAGTACAAACCTCTCCCATATATATTCTTTTCTGTAAAAAATTGTGAAAATTGAGAAAAAGGTTGTGAAAGGGAAAGATTTAGTGCTCATGTCACATAGGCTACATTCCAGTAAAAGTTGTACAAAAAATTATGAGGTACCAAAAAAGAGTTAAAAAAAACAGACACATATTTTAGATATTTTCATGCTGTAGTAGATACATGTACACATAATCCCCTTCTTTGTCAACAAATTTTGATTTTCGTCATTTTTCAAAACATTTATATGTCTTTAAATCAAAGTGCTTGATGGTTCCACTTCCAGCATACCCAATTCTTACATATCCCCCATATAAATTCAAAAATGCTAGCAGGTCAAAGGATGTGCTGACAAATAAACCAGAGTAAAATGGATATACAAACCTCTGACGAAATTATAAGTTAAACTATTTGGTACACCACGATCTCCGTCTATACCAGTTACTTGTAATATTGACGTCCCCTGAAATATACCATCATATCATAATTATCCACAAATTTCAGAAATGGAGAAACCTTAGCATGCCCGAAGCCTGCCAAGTACTTCTAGAGGGGCAAACATCGAATCAAGGACTGAAAAAAGTTTGAGAATTTGTCGCCTGGAAACAAAAATTCCGGTTATTTTCTACCGAATTTAAGGTTCAAGATAATTTGTATAGGGTTTGAGGGATCTAGCCTAGAACATTTGGAGAAAGAGACGCCCACAAGTGCAATTTCCAGACGAACTTAAAGGTTATTTGTTTGCAGAACAACTTCTTACTAACCTGAGGAACATCCTCTGCTACCTCAGCATTGTAGGGTAAATTGACAAAATACGGTGGTGTGTCCTGAACATCTAAAACTGTGACTACAAAGTCTACTGGTATACCTTCTAAACCTTCACCATCCTAAAATCAGAAACATTTCATAACATTTGGTTTGGAAAAATATAATAAACTAAATACATAATATCATTTTTCTAGATTACCGTATAGGAGAGGATTATCAACACCGTCTAAACCTCTGAAAGAGCTATGTAGTTTCAGCCCTATTTTATGTCATATGTCGTTTGAAAAGCAGCAAGCCTCGCTAACTCAACATCACCTTCTGAAAATAGATTGTTCCGTATAAAAATTATCAATCTTACCTCAGCCCTGATTTTAAACTGATAGAAATTATGTTTCTCATAATTCAATGGTTTAATAACACTGATATTTCCTGTGACTTGATCAATCTGGAACGTTGTTCTATAGTCTTCATCAGCTCCTTGAGCATCAGACTGAAAAATAAAACATATAAGATTTTAGGATAAAATTCTATCTATAATCTTCAGAGTACCAGAATTTCAGACTGATCGTGATTTTCAGAACTCAAGACATTTTAAGCTTTCCCTTCTGTTTAAGGTTCTTTGTTACTTACCCCAACCTCCATAGAATACTGTACGCTTCCACCTCTACCATTATCAGGATCTACTGCCAGCACTCCACTAAATATCACAGAATTCGGCACCACACTCTAAGATAGAGACGTTCATCAAAATAACACAAGTTCCCTTTTGTTAGATTAAAATAATAGTTTGATTGTAGAATAAAATGTTTTTAAAAAAAATTAGAAGCAAGTTTTTTCATATTGTTTAAATACATCAAGTATGATGTACAAGCCAACGGAGTGTAGAAGCTACTCAGGGGCGAATCTGGCATTTAGAGAAGGGGGGGGGGGGGGGGGGGCTCTAAACGGGTTGGGTCAAATTTGGTACCAGGATATGCACTACCGGCTTGCTACTGAATTGTATATTAAAAACAATTCGTACTTACCTCATTCACAGTAGCTTTATATGGTAAATTTTCAAACTGAGGTTTGACATCATTGACATCTTTTAAAAATAGAGAAATTTGGGCGGATACCTGGAAAACAAAGTTTTTAAAAAGGGGTTCCAAGACAAGAACTTTTGAATGTATGAAATACACATGATTCAGTTTCAACTGTAGGTAAACTGATCTCTTTCAAAATTCTCATAGATATACTTCAAAATATCGCTGTCATCAAATATCCATCCTGAGATGCTGTCACGAATCTCATCTTAAAGTACCATCACTCAAGAAGCCACAATCCCGACTTTCAGTTCCTGTTCAGTCGGTGTGTCCCGCTAACAACAGTACACATTTCTCTTAAGATAATTCCAAACTGGTTGAACAAGAACTGAAAGGAAGGTGGTTGCTTGAATTGGAGGAGCGCAATTTGACATAGGTCACAATAGGTAATTCTGATATTTAATTTTGTGATATTCTGTTTTGATCGGGGCAGTACTTATTCAATTTACATTTGATGGCTTTCATACTTTCAGGACTGGCCAACGACATCTTGAAGTACATCTTTGAAAATTTTGAAAGCAATTAGTTTACCAACGTAGATACTTTCCGTCAAACTTGGGGACGTTTTTGGGGACACCCAATATAGTACTTGAGTCTTACAGAATTTTATATTTGCACATTTTCATGCGCCAAAGAATTGGCAAAATCGTCGTAGGATTCGCAAAGAATGAACGATTACAAAAGGCAGAAAGGGAGTACGGGCATCAAAAGGCAAAGGAAGCACTGTGCCATAGTAGAAACTTGTGATTTGAACTTGGTGATGATTCTGCCTAATAGTTACGACCTTCTGAAGCCAACTTTATTGTGATAGCTGTTCCTAACGTTTTATCGAGATGAGGACCGAAATAAGGTTTGTGGTTTCTGAAGGCATGCAGGTCGTTATATATACACTTGGACCATAAAAAAAGCCCGAAAACTTCCATTTTGCAGATTTGAGAACGCCACAAGTATTGTAAAATCAGTTACACAGACACCTTATTTTCTAGATTCCATGCATACAAATTACAGTTCTATGGTTCATGTGGCTATTAAGTGTTCTGGATTTGTCAACGGTCCAGACTTTTACAAAGAGCATTTACCTCACTCGTTGAATCTGTGACTGTAAAATATAATTTCCTTTCTGGTGGTTCCTAAAATATAAAATTTAAAGAAGGATTACTATTTAATATTCTCTTGTAAGACTGAGAGAGTGTTTCTAGCATTTAAAAACGGTACAAACTTTTGGTAACTTTTTCTACCGATATTTGCTCCTTTTTGATTGTTGTCTCTACTGGACTTAGTATAAGAATGGGGTTGAAATAGCACTAGACACAACTATCAGAATCACACTAAAGACTTACATAATCTCTATCTAGTTCCTTTTTAAGTATAATATCTACCACTCTAGTGTTAGCACCAACATCACGAGGTTCACTCAGTTCTACCAGTTTTCCTGTTTCAATGGTATGTGTTTTAAATTGTAATGGACTAGGACCATCCTCATCAATACCAGTAAGATTACCTATTATTGTCCCTAAAATGATTGAAGAAACTTTTATGCATCAAAATTTAACACTATACACAAACTGATGATCTATATGTGATATAAATATACATGTAATAGAGATACAAAGACAAGGAATTAAAATGTACAGGGCTTAAAAATAAGACCCATAGGTACACGTGCATTATACACAACTAAGATGCGGACAACGGCGTGGATTTACCCGTGCCCCCCCCCCTTTTGAACTCAGAAAGGGGGGGGGGGGGGCGAAAGGTTCTTGGTCCCCCCATAATATGATTAGTAAAATAGATTTTTTGAAGAATAAAAAACGATCACATGAAAATCACTGTAGTAAGTCCCTATTTTCAACTTAAAACCCGGAAATATCTGTCAGAATGCACGAAATTGCGCCATTTTCCATTTTTTCTCTAGGGCAAGGACCTTATGTTTGGGCTTGTGGTTGTGGCGCTCTGTAACCCATGCTGATTGGTCCCCCCCCCAAAAAAAAAAATTTCTTTTTACAAATCCACGCCTTTGCGGATGTGGATATCTGTTGACACATCTGAAACGTACATGTATTTCAAAATCAATTAAATGAGACGCATCAATCAATTCCACAAATGAGTTCATGCGACTCATCAAGGAACAAGACAATCTGAGGTTTGAGCAAAAGAGAGTGGTGAAGGTAAATCATCCATCTGAGATGCATGAGACCCATATGAGATACAGGCACATGAGACCCATCTGAGATAAAGGTACATGAGACCCATCCCAAACCCATAAGCACCGTGGTATATCTTTACTTACCAATTGGGGTATTCTCTGGCCAAATCAAAACGTTTTTAATATTCAATCTTGGTGGGTTGTTGGCTATCACTGAAGTAGAAATAATAGAAAATATTTGGAAATGTAAATTACAAAGAATATTTTTTTTTACAATACGACTTAAAAAGCATGCATATTTGTTGACAATGTTACAAAATAATTTAACAGAAATTGCTTTCTACAAGAAGCAGAATTGCTATTTGTTTACAGCAAATAATGTTACACAAACCATGTTTGTCAACACCATGGAAGACATTTCCTACAACAAAATGTAGATCGTTTGTAACAATAATGCACACGGATGCTTGTCTTAGTAATGAAAGTAGTTTTTAATATAATGAAACTTTGTTTTGACTTACCAATATCAATTACTAGTAAAAATAGTAAAATATAATCTATAATTTTTTGGTTCACTCTCTTTTGAAGATTGTTGTGTCCGGAAGCCATAATTCTGAAAAATAAACAGTTACGAAAATTAAAATTCAATCGAAAAAGAAAACTAATCTGTTGGCCCGTAATGGTCCCTGAATAGCAAAGTTTCTGTTGTTCTATGATATACCGGTATTTAAAATATCATTGATCTATTGAAGTTCGAAATTTGAAACCAAAATAATTTGCTTAAAAAGACCTAAGACCTAAATCCACAGTGACAAAAAGAGAACTTTCAACCGGTATTCAATAAATCCTTTAATTATCCGAAATCTACATATAGGTTTTTATAAAAATAACAATAAAAACCTCTCCAAAGTGTGATAAGTATACACCTAGCTGTTTCAAACGCTTAACTTTTCTCGGTGTAAATGTTTCCTTAAATATTATTCACCACATGGATTTTTTTATTGACTTTCCTCATATGACACAATATTATTATATTATTAAACAATATAATAGAAAAATCTTTAAGAAATTTAAATGAAGTATTCTTTCTTCACAACAGGCACGGTTTGCCTTTAAAACTATCAATAAGGAAATACCTGTGAGGCAAAAATCCTTTAATTTCACAAAGTACAGTTTTCAAATATGTTACATGATATATTTTGTCATTTCTTGGATGGTGGGAGGTTTTTTCTTACTAGTCTGGTCCTAAAAGCTACATTGATTTGTTGTTGACTTGACATTGTGTATGTTAAACTGTAACATTAACCTTATTCTAGGTTATAAACTGAATCATAACAGATGTTACTAATTCTATAAATCACAACAATGTTCAGTAACAGGTATGGTGTGCTTCTCTCCATTTTGAAAGATTTGTATTGAAGCGTTTGTATATATGTGAGCACATAACCTATTACGTATTACAATCACTTTGTTACAGGAATACCAATTGGGTCTAATTTTGTAAAAAAAAATCGAAAATCCCGTACGACCCTTCGGACCCTTGCCTCCCATGCTTGTGAAATTCTATCAGTTTCATAACTGTATATCGTCATGATAATTACATTTTAGAGCTATTTTCATGACAATGCCCCTTTTAACTAACTGTCATGATGGTGCCTTTTTAACTATCGTCATGATAATGTCTTTTACAACTTTCCTTGTGACACATCGTCATGATAATGCCTTTTTTAACTACCGTCACAACATTGATAGTTATTATTGTCGAGAAAACGATAAATGCAATAGTTAATTTTACATGACCTAAAACTCTAATAATAATGAATTCATTCTAACCACTGACTTGAGTTATTTTTCCATAAAAAGACAAATTCCCACCATAAACTAATTTTAAATTTGTCAAAGTAAATCAACCATTAAATAAATCAACCAAAAAATTGAAAAAAATCATGTGTATAAAGAACATATTGAAGTATAATTGTTATGAGCTAATTAAAAATCCATACAGTCTAAAAGTCGCCCTTTTTTATTCAAAATTTGGTATTCTGATTTCGTCGAGTGGAAAATTGAAAATTAACACACTGATTTAATATACTATAATGTAATTTAATTTGTAAAGAATCATGACTTCATTAAAACATATTTTCAAGAGAAAAAGTTATAATATTTGTAATGAAACTCTTCGCTGTAAAAAGAAAATACCTTTCAAGGGAAATACCCAGTTAATTATTAAATATTCAGTTACACTGAAATACTGAGAAGGTATAATAATGAACTGCTACCTGACCGACCGCTCATTGTCGATGCGAAAACATATTAATGGTTGCTTTTAAAGAAACTATAACAACCTAAAAGTATAGAAATTACCATAGATATTTCCGAGCTTGCCTCGAACTAAAGACATACAAGTTCTACTGGTCAAACTTCAGAAGGGACGCTGATTGACACAGGTCTGAAAATCACACATCGTGAAACAGGCCCGTAGGAAGCATTTTCATATTGGGGGGGCAAAATGTGCAAAAACTCATTCTCAAGGGGTTTGTGCAGAATTCAAAGCTGCTCCTGCCTATATAAAGCAATATTGCTTTCACTGGCCCTAACAACCTACCAGTAATTTCTTGTTATATCTTAAAAAAAAAAATGTTTGTATTGCTCCAGTCATTAATGTCAAAATTATTGGGGGGCGGATGCCCCCCCTGCCCCCCCTGTTCCTACGGGCCTGTGAAACTCTGAGTAACATGTTACAGGTTCTAGTTTAATACTTTTAATATTTCTATTTAATTAGTGCTATTGTAGATACACCCTTTAAATAGCATCAGGTGTCAATAACACATAATGTTTCCTTATTTAAAAATATGATAATCACACCCAACCCATGAAAAATCTGAATATCAAAATACATTTAAGGAAACCCTGAAAATTACAACTCCTGTTGATATGTTTTCCTATAAAGTGTATTATTTGTCTGGTCAGCTGAATTTAGCTGATTGAATCAAACTTTTAACATCGATATATGCGACTGAGTAATCATAAACAGTGAGCTATCTTTTGAAATACAACCAAAACAAAAGTAATATCCACTATTCCAGACACCGAAGGATCGTATCGTCTCTCTCTTCTCAGAATCCCTTTCCTTTGTCATTAAAGTAGTCCAAAAACAACACACATATATAAAACTCTTTATAATTCTAACAGAATATTTTCTAAAAAAGTAATTAATTTCAAACCATCAATATCTTAATCACGTAGGAAAATAATGATTTCACCAATTCTGGAGGGATATTTGCTCATTATGTTTCAGATTTGATAGAAATTATTTTTGATGAATAAGATATATCTTGTTTAATATCTCCGACGATCCTTATAAGGCTTGCATGTGGCTCTGTTATTCGCTGACGGATAGTAGAATCTGGAAAGCAATCAGAGAATCATAATGTATTTCTACAAGTTAGATTATTTGAAGTAATTATTAAACTGACTCTAAATTAATAACACATTCCATTTTCATTTGTACCATTAGAAAGAAATATCTAAAAAAAATATCTAAAATTCCTTAACTATAAATGTTTTTCAAAAGACGAAACATTAAATTTCTGTATGAATGCACACAGTCTCGATAAATGAAGAGATTCATTTGACTTTTATTAATGATATCAATAAATCGAATAAGAACATGTTATAAACTGATTGATACATGTTGATTAACAATATAATATCATATAAATCAATTAGGATATAGAATTAATCATATCTCTATAACCTTCAAACTTCCTATAATAATAAAGTTGAAGGTTAGATAGAAGTGTAGAGCATAATTCTCTTTATCATCTGATCTGATAGTCAAATTTTATGTCAAAATCTGAAAATCGAGAGGTAAAAATCTGAAGAGTTGATTTCGTTTTATCAAATTGATACCTCAATTATTGTTCATTTGGAAACTTTACTACGAATATAGAATGTACAAACATAAGGATGACATCTAACCCTTCCCTTCTTTTCCGTTTCACAGGTAAGCTTGTAATTATTGATAAATCCTTAAGGGTGTTAATTGGGCTATTTCACGTTATGAAAAAATGGAATAAGTATATGAAATAATGATTTCTTGAGACTTGTTGTGCATTTGTTGATGATTTGGGGTCCTTCTCGATAGTTTAAGGTTGATTTCATGTCAATCAGATTTTTTTTAATGAGTTGACAGCCCTTTCAAACATGTCATAAAAATTGGACATTTCAAACCTTTGATACAAGTTTTAAAAAATGTGAATGGATCAATCTACATCAAACTTGGCATAAATGCAGACAATTACATTGCCGAGAAACGTACAGAGCGATTTTCCAAAAAAAATTATTATTTTGGTGGTTACCATGGAAATACGAAAATTTACGAAAATTTAAACGTAGGTACGGCAAACATTTTTCAGGGGCCAAACTAATTAGAATTTTTGAAAAAACTCTCTGTACGTTTCATCCTTATTGGATAAGCTTTCAATCAAGACCAAGATCGTTATTTTCCGATAAAAAATGGCTGAGAAATCTTGTATCAACCGGGACACATTTTGCTACTTTTTCCTTATTTTTTAGCAAAAACTCACAAAATACCTAATTTCTTGTCGGTTTTTTTCATTCTATATAGTTTAAAAATAAAGTAATAATAATTATCTACAATCTGAGCCCAAAAAAATTAAGTAATTCGCAAAACTTCCATCTCGTGGTTTTTTTCTCGAACGCTAGCCCAATCAATACCCTTAAGTATGAAATTAGTCAGTGAAATGAGAAAGTCGTGTCATCAACATGTCAAGGTAATTGTGAAGAACTTTTAACAATAGGCAGCTTCGGAAGTACATTCGACATGATTATGGTGAATTTGAAGGCAAAGTTTGCACTTTGTTAATTACACCCCTGATCTTACTGTTTAAAAGAACTATCTATTGACACGACTGTCACGGACAATATCAATAATCTGTTTATTGACCAATCAAAATCAATATTGACTGTCATAATCATTAATAGTCTTTTATAATTAAATAAATAAATTAGCCACAGAATTGGTTCAATATTGCCACTTGTAACATATTGAAATCGCAAATGTGACATAAATGATATTGTATGGATACAATTAGCACGATTGAACTGCAAATTGTTTTTCTTTATGGAAAAAGAATTTAACCATTGTGAATACGATGCTATTATTAGAGGCTGTCTCAAGAAACCTATCATTTTGGTATCGACGAGTGACTACACTGTGGTTAATGGTAATAATATCGTGACAATGCCGATAGCCCATGACTTTAGTTACAATAACTGTCTATGGTAAGAACCTCTGAAACACATGACTGTGGTTACAATACCTGTCTATGGTAAAAACACATGAAACCCATGGCTGTGATTACAACACCTGTCTATGGTAAGAACGTCTGAAACCCATGATTTAGTTACAATACCTATCTATGGTAAGAACGTCTGTAACCTATGACTGTGGACCTGTGGTTACAATACCTGTCTATGGTAAGAACGTCTGAAACCTATGACTTTAGTTACAATACCTATCTATGGTAAGAACGTCTGAAACCTATGACTTTAGTTACAATACCTGTCTATGGTAAGAACGTCTGTAACCTATGACTTTAGTTACAATACCTGTCTACGGTAAGAACGTCTGAAACCCATGACTTTAGTTACAATACCTATCTATGGTAAGAACGTCTGTAACCTATGACTTTAGTTACAATACCTGTCTATGATAAGAACGTCAAAAACTTATGACTTTAGTTACAATATCTGTCTACGGTAAGAACGTCTGAAACCCATGACAATAGTTACAATACCTGTCTATGGTAAGATCGCCTGTAACCCATGACTGTGTTATCAATATCTGTCTATGGTAAGAACACCCGAAACCCATGACTGTGGCTACAATACCTGTCTATGGTAAGAACTTCTGAAACCCATGACTGTGGTTACAATATCTGTCTATGGTAAGAACGTCTGAAATCCACGACTTTGGTTACAATACCTGTCTATGGTAAGAACGTCTGAAACCGATGAATGTGGTAACAATACCTGTCAATGATAAGAACGTCTGTAACTCATGACTGTGGTAACAATACCTGTCTATGGTAGGAACGTCTGAAACCCATGACTTTGGTTACAATACCTGTCTATGGTAAGAACGTCTGAAACCCTCGACTTTGGTTACAATACCTGTATAAGGTAAAATCGCCTTTAACCAATTACTTTGGTTACAATACCTGTCTTTGGCAAGAACGTCTGAAACCCATGAACATGACTGTGGTGACAATGCCTGTCTATGGAAAGAACCTCTGAAACCCATGACTGTGTTATCAATATCTGTCTATAGTAAGAACACCCGAAACCCATGATTGTGGTTACAATACCTGTCTATGGTAAGAACACCTGAAACACATGACTGTGGTTACAATACCTGTCAATGGTAAGAACACCTGAAACACATGACTGTGGTTACATAACCTGTCTATGGTAAGAACACCCGAAACCCATGATTGTGGTTACAATACCTATCTATGGTAAGAACGTCTGAAACCCATGACTGTGGTTACAATACCTGTCAATGGTAAGAACGTCTGAAACCCATGACTGTGGTTACAATACCTGTCAATGGTAAGACGTCTGAAACCCATGACTGTGGTTACAATACCTGTCAATGGTAAGAACGTCTGAAACCCATGACTGTGGTTACAATACCTGTCTATGGTAAGAACGTCTGAAACCCATGACTGTAGTTATAATACCTGTCAATGGTAAGAACGTCTGAAACCCATGACTGTGGTTACAATACCTGTCTATGGTAAGAACGTCTGAAACCCATGACTTTAGTTACAATAACTGTCTATGGTAAGAACGTCAAAAACTTATGACTTTAGTTACAATACCTGTCTATGGTAAAAACGTCTGAAACCCATGACTTTAGTTACAATACCTGTCTATGATAAGAACGTCAAAAACTTATGACTTTAGTTACAATACCTGTCTACGGTAAGAACGTCTGAAACCCATGACAATAGTTACAATACCTGTCTATGGTAAGATCGCCTGTAACCCATGACTGTGTTATCAATATCTGTCTATGGTAAGAACACCCGAAACCCATGACTGTGGCTACAATACCTGTCTATGGTAAGAACTTCTGAAACCCTTGACTGTGGTTACAATATCTGTCTATGGTAAGAACGTCTGAAATCCACGACTTTGGTTACAATACCTGTCTATGGTAAGAACGTCTGAAACCGATGAATGTGGTAACAATACCTGTCAATGATAAGAACGTCTGTAACTCATGACTGTGGTAACAATACCTGTCAATGATAAGAACGTCTGTAACTCATGACTGTGGTAACAATACCTGTCTATGGTAGGAACGTCTGAAACCCATGACTTTGGTTACAATACCTGTCTATGGTAAGAACGTCTGAAACCCTCGACTTTGGTTACAATACCTGTATAAGGTAAAATCGCCTGTAACCAATTACTTTGGTTACAATACCTGTCTTTGGCAAGAACGTCTGAAACCCATGAACATGACTGTGGTGACAATGCCTGTCTATGGAAAGAACCTCTGAAACCCATGACTGTGGTTACAATACCTGTCTATGGTAAGAACACCCGAAACCCATGATTGTGGTTACAATACCTGTCTATGGTAAGAACACCTGAAACACATGACTGTGGTTACATAACCTGTCTATGGTAAGAACACCCGAAACCCATGATTGTGGTTACAATACCTGTCTATGGTAAGAACACCTGAAACCCATGACTGTGGTTACAATACCTGTCAATGGTAAGAACGTCTGAAACCCATGACTGTGGTTACAATACCTGTCAATGGTAAGACGTCTGAAACCCATGACTGTGGTTACAATACCTGTCAATGGTAAGAACGTCTGAAACCCATGACTGTGGTTACAATACCTGTCTATGGTAAGAACGTCTGAAACCCATGACTGTAGTTATAATACCTGTCAATGGTAAGAACGTCTGTAGAACGTCTGTAACCTATGACTGTGGTTACAATACCTGTCTATGGTAAGAACGTCTGAAACCCATGACTTTAGTTACAATAACTGTCTATGGTAAGAACGTCAAAAACTTATGACTTTAGTTACAATACCTGTCTACGGTAAGAACGTCTGAAACCCATGACAATAGTTACAATACCTGTCTATGGTAAGATCGCCTGTAACCCATGACTGTGTTATCAATATCTGTCTATGGTAAGAACACCCGAAACCCATGACTGTGGCTACAATACATGTCTATGGTAAGAACTTCTGAAACCCATGACTGTGGTTACAATATCTGTCTATGGTAAGAACGTCTGAAATCCACGACTTTGGTTACAATACCTGTCTATGGTAAGAACGTCTGAAACCGATGAATGTGGTAACAATACCTGTCAATGATAAGAACGTCTGTAACTCATGACTGTGGTAACAAAACCTGTCCATTATAAGAACGTCTGTAACTCATGACTGTGGTAACAATACCTGTCAATGATAAGAACGTCTGTAACTCATGACTGTGGTAACAATACCTGTCAATGATAAGAACGTCTGTAACTCATGACTGTGGCTACAATACCTGTCTATGGTAAGAACTTCTGAAACCCATGACTGTGGTTACAATATCTGTCTATGGTAAGAACGTCTGAAATCCACGACTTTGGTTACAATACCTGTCTATGGTAAGAACGTCTGAAACCGATGAATGTGGTAACAATACCTGTCAATGATAAGAACGTCTGTAACTCATGACTGTGGTAACAATACCTGTCTATGGTAGGAACGTCTGAAACCCATGACTTTGGTTACAATACCTGTCTATGGTAAGAACGTCTGAAACCCTCGACTTTGGTTACAATACCTGTATAAGGTAAAATCGCCTGTAACCAATTACTTTGGTTACAATACCTGTCTTTGGCAAGAACGTCTGAAACCCATGAACATGACTGTGGTGACAATGCCTGTCTATGGAAAGAACCTCTGAAACCCATGACTGTGGTTACAATACCTGTCTATGGTAAGAACACCCGAAACCCATGATTGTGGTTACAATACCTGTCTATGGTAAGAACACCTGAAACACATGACTGTGGTTACATAACCTGTCTATGGTAAGAACACCAGAAACCCATGATTGTGGTTACAATACCTATCTATGGTAAGAACACCTGAAACCCATGACCGTGGTTACAATACCTGTCAATGGTAAGAACGTCTGAAACCCATGAACATGACTGTGGTTACAATGCCTGTCTATGGAAAGAACCTCTGAAACCCATGACTGTGGTTACAATACCTGTCTATGGTAAGCACACCTGAAACACATGACTGTTGTTACATAACCTGTCTATGGTAAGAACACCTGAAACCCATGACTGTGGTTACAATACCTGTCTATGGTAAGAACACCTGAAACCCTTGACTGTGGTTACAATACCTGTCTCGGCTATGGTAAGATCACTTGTAACCAAAGCCGGAGGACAGATGGATTTTTACTGTTATCATAAAATATGGCTTCATGCTAGGCTTAGTAAAATTGTAAAATGAAATATGATATAAAATATTGATGAAACTCTATCAATTAATTCTCCATTTTCCAATATATCATGTAATTTGATGATAATCTAACAAGGTAATAATATATTGATGAAATTCTATAAGTCTTGTTATTTCTAATAATCATGATATTGTAATTAGTGTAGGTTTCAGGTATAATATTACTACTATAAATTCAATATATAAATATGGTCCAATCTCTTCAATTCTGTGCAATTTTCTACACACTATGGAACTGTTCCTGAATACGTTTTAATAATCTTATTCTGGTTAAGTAACGTAACAAAAGATATATTACAGAGTAATAATGAAAACAGAATGAAGGACACCCTATATTTTCAATTTAATTATTCTTTATTAAAAATCGATTTAATATTGCATATAATCCATCATATTTCATTTTCTTTAAGATTTTATAGCTTTGATTTGTCATAAAAAAAGAGATATCACTTTCTTCAAATATGCTTTATGTGATATTCGTTTATTTATCAAGGAAGTAAAAGAAATAAAAATGTATCCTTTAAACGAGGAAATTGGTACTCTGATTCATATAGAACCGCATGTGATCAACTATCAATGCGAGTTTGGGGGTATCAGGCCAGAACTCATCCTTAAATGGCATTCTGAGCGAAAATCTCTAGAACATTGTTTATTACACTAAAGTTAAGATTGCTATGGTAACAAGGGATGTTTTTTATGTAAAGTCTATATATTTAATTATTGATATTCTTGTTGCCATGGTAATGAATATGTTATTAAGGGTGTGGTCAATACGCCATTATTTGATGTGTGTTCAACTACGCAGATAGATTTCTACTGAATAATAAGAGAAAGAGATCATTTGTGACAGGCTGATATTTTCAATCGACACTGCTAGAGATGAAACGAATTGTAACTCCTAAAGTTTCCTGTAGATACATGTATTGCACAATGATCGGCAATCTGTTATCAAAAATACTAGATGATGTATACTAGATGAATGAAACACAAAGAACGTTATCCTGAAAATAGCCATAAGAGGAGCACCCATGAATGTAATGGGATATGAACAGTTGACAGTGGCGAAGTAATAAATGGGATGTCCTGTCAATTTTCCTAGTCAAACCCACATACATGTACTCCAAGAAGTGATGTTCTTAAACTGTGGAAAATTTTAGCCCAGTGCCAAAATTTTCTTTTTTGATTAGGTCAGAATGTTTATAAGTATAGAATAATGAAAATATTGATTTGTATATACAGCCAGTCTTCAGCTATTATTGTTATCATATACAATATTAATCATCTAGAAAGATAATCTCGACTGCTGCTTTAATTAGTACAGAAAGTTGAATTAATTTTATTAATGAAATGCAATTAGTATTAATTAAATAAAATTATCTTGATGTGTTAGTGAATACAACCAATTAAAATATCTATTAAATATAGCTGAATTCTGTGATTTTTATCGTTGAATATTACCTCACTGATAGCCCAGTTTTTACAATATTTCTTATTTGTAAGAATAAACTAGAACATAATTTCAAGAGCATATCACATCTGTAATAAGAAAAAGAATAACACCAAGCGAACTATCTTGATTTTATTTTATTAAAGTATTGCTGGTAATGTACCAATCAGTAATTGGTAAAAACTGTTAAAATCAATAATTTTGTGATTATCTAAATACTCCTTTTAAATTCCATGAAAATTTAATAGATTACGAAGTGTTGATTTGATGAAATGTATAAAATCGATCTTGATCATAAAATATTGATAAAAAATGGATCAAAACATAAGTGTTAAAGTGAAACGCTATTCAATAGAAATAAATCAAGAATAAATCAGAATATTTTTATATCTGCATATAATCAATTATTTTAACTTGGACAAAGTAGTTCAAACTTATTATAGACGGAATCGATCCTCAACTAACAATGAAAATGGCCCGAGTACGAAATCTGAATACTTCATCACATACCAGGTTATAAAACATCGTCCATACACTAGCCAAGATGTAAACAAAATCTAACAACAGTGTTTATTCGGCCATGTTTCCGTGTTTTTATTCCCTCATTGTCGCTATGTTTAATTTTATTCTCTTTTTATAAAATTGACTTAAACTCTACCACAACCTTATGGTGGCCCATTTAGGACACATAAATATATTTCGAAGTCAAATCCTACATTTATCAACACAGCTTTGATAGAATTCTTTACTTAACCTACAATATTCATTTTAATATTAATTGACAGAATTAGATATTTCGTTTAAGGTTTTTTTTGCTGGGGGTGATTCCACTTACTGTTACCCCTAGTAAAATTATCTACATGTACATATTAAATTGTGATACTGACTTTTTAAAAACTCAACATAGATATACATTTAACCAGCTGGTCTTATTTATGAGTAATATTGTATTGCAAACAGGTGTAAATTGAATAAAAATTTTCAATTTCTCTATTTCGTAATGTAAAGCTAATTGGATTTTAATTTTTTTAATAAAATATACCGCCACATGTCAAAGCACACTTAAAGCACTTATCACACTAACTTTTGCCCGAGAGAATATCTTAATTACGACAAAATTACCCTCCTACTCCTTGCCATCATTTCTGAATCTGTCGAAGTCAGTTATAAACAATAACACTTACCTTGAATATATGCTACCAGACGGGATGAGTTATAAATATATAAATTGGAATGAAAGACAACAGGTTATCACAGTAAAATAACGGCAAGTCTACAAATATTTCTTATTATGTTGCATCATTATTCGTTTTGGGTTTCTCCATCATCTACCACTGAAAATATAAACAAAAACAATTGTAGAAAGATAAACAACAACAATCCTGATATAAGTTCCTGAAATTAGAAATTTCGGACCCATAGTCTTTTAATGAAATTGGAGTATTGAAGTGAAATCTCTGACCTTGCATGGGATGTTCTTAAAGCTTCCAGCCTTAAGAATCTTCTCGACTTAAAATGCAGTTCTAACCTGGTCCAACATGATAATTGGATCTGAACTTTCATTAGACTCCCAACATCATAAAGAGGTCTGATATTTTTATGGGGTTACCTACATAATAATGGGATCTGATCTGATTATAGGACTTTCTACTAAATACAGCTTTGACATTTTCATGGATCTCGCAACAAAACGATGGGATCTGAACTTTCATGTGAATCTCAACATGATATGGAGATCTGACGTTTTCATTGGACTTCCAACAAAATATGTGGAACTTTTATGTTCTGGCCTGGTGGTGAAGATCTGAATTTTTGATTTTATGCTTTATGTGTAAATTTGAGATTGGTTACTAGTTTTGACACTGACATCGAACTCTGAACTTAATTATTTATAGTTAAAAGGTATGTTAGTGATTGAGAAACAATATATGACCAACCCTTAATAATTGTTGGTCATTTAAGGCAATAAATTATAATTATAGGGTGTAACTTTATCATTGTAAGATAATAAAATAGTCAATGTTATGGACAACTTATAAATGACAATGTATAATTATAAACCCTTCCTATAATACTTATGATTATTTATATGGATGACAAAGGGCCAGAGATTTCAACAACAGTCAACAGTTAGAGTTAGTAAATATTTCAGTCAATTATTACTTCATCTATATACTCAAGGGTCGCTGGTAACATTCTGACTCTTCAACAGAAAAAACTTATTCATCGTAAGTTTCCAGGACTCAACATCAACCCTATGTGTATGCAGATCGACTCTGTATTACAATCGAGAAATGATATGTATTTTAATACATTATGTAACATAAAAATATAGGTAAAACGTAATCTATACTGCGAACATACTGACTTATGTATATTTCATAATTAAGATTTTCTATCAATTGAATAGGAATTAGGGAAAATAACACAGAACCATAATAAAAGATGCGAAAAATATTTATCAAGAAATCATTGATGTATCTTACTCAGGTATTGCGATCATTGTAATGGCGACCTACATTGTTAGGTCAAGAATAACCAGGGATAAAACACCATATAATTTGAGTGTCCACTTCAAACTGGACCTGACCACAATATATTATACCAGTATGTCCACTGCTTGACTTTTTACACTTTATTCAATATTATGCTGAACAGTCCTCGACGTTCCTGGTAAACAAACCAGTGTCAGTTACTTAAGAAATTAATTTTGAATATCAAGGGTACTCGAGCAGTCAGATATACAATGTTGATCAATAAATGAAGACATGATTATGTTTTATAATTATTCCCAAAAACAAAAGACAAGCAGGTTAAATGTACGACAGAAGACCCTAAATAACTCGTGTTTCAATAAGACAAGCCATAGACTATTTTCATGAAGGAAAATAAGAAAGAGATTTCTCTGCTTTGGAAGACTGTTTGTTACTATTCTCAAATTACGTCTAAGTTGCGGAAAATTTTCAATTTTCGTATGAAGTCCAAATCATTGCTCCCGAAATGTTTCAATAATGTAGAATCTTGGGCAATGGATTAACAATTACATAACGCAGAAGGCCAATAGAGTCTGTGAGATTTAGTTTGATACCAGCATCTGTAATTATTACAAAAACTGGCAACATAAAAAGCAATTACCAAAAGCACTGAATGGTTTCTCTTTTAGAAGAACTTTTTGGGGTAAAGATCATTATCAAATGAAAAAATATGAAAACACCAGAAAAAATCGCCTTTCACAGTCTCAATATTTCGTTGACTTAGAAGTTCTCAAAAATTTGAATAATGGCCGTAGATGTCGGCTATCTTTGTGGCGTATTGACAAGAACACCCAACTCCGTCGTAACAATGGAAACAATGTTCGACTCTGTTTGGACAGTTCAAGGTTTAGTTTTCAGACTTCAATATGTTTTTCTCCTTGACAAACTGACGCTTTAATATCCTTCTGATGGTAGGTCTAAACACGAGTAAGACAATATAAATGCGAAGAACAATTTCAAATCATATACGCGTTAGTAATTGGTATTAACAACCCACCATCGGTGTAACCTCAACGTAATGACAGTCCTTATGCTAGTTACCATTGCTCTGGTAGCACTTCAGAATACAAAAGCTGATACAAAATCATGCTTGGAATGAATTTTACTTCTTTATTACTGCATCTGACAATTAATAACCTTTTAAATCAAAAATTGTAGTAACGACAGCATGATCAACAGATTGTCTAGATCGTAGAGAGAGACAATAACATTGTGTTTGTTGTTTAATGATTGTAAACATTAATGGCAATTTGTGAACTAACAGTGAAAAATAAACAAAATCTAGATCTCTGATCCCCCGTACAGTTGTACTCGATTTCAACGACCTATTGGGGTTTTTAAATATCCATACATATTTATAAAGATTATTTCATCATGCAATTTTTATATTCAATAATTTAATCATACAATTTCAAGGATGGGGACTGTTGAATTCATATTGCAAATTACACAATAAATAGGCTTAATATTAATAATAGTAGATTGGAATTCGATAGTATGTAAATAATGTTCTTCTGCATCTTCTAGAACTTATTCAACAATGATCTTACGAAAACCTTTAAGCTTTCAAATCAGTTTTAAAGAGCACAGAAAGAATCCAAAAGCCAAGTTTTGAATCTTATAGTTAGTTCGCCAGTGCCATTTCTTAGTCTTTAGCATCCGGTGCCTCTGAGGAAGAACTTCCCAAGTTACGTCCCTAACAACCTTCCCATGTCTTGAATGAAACGATAAGTAGATTTAGATTCATATTGAGAGACAAGGATAATATTTTGGTCACACAACGTTCCAAAATAAACATTTTCAGTCAACAATCTGTCGATTCGTCAATAAAGATGGTTTGAAAACAAACAAAAACAGTGATGATAAAATATGGCGAGTCAAAAATTGTTATAATCATAACACAGTGGTATTTAGACAAATACAAACAGTTGCTGTGAACAGTGGCTTGATACGCAGATAGCTTCATGATTGCCAAAAACAAAAATTGAAGTTTGAAAAGAGGAAACATTTGCAGAATTTGGCACACCTGTGAGATTCGCAATATACTTTTAACAGTTTTCTTCTGAAATCCGAATAATTGAAACTTGATGATCCCAAAATGCATCATTTTCATAATGATCGAAAAACAACAACACATTGTAGTGCCACTCAAGTCTAGAAACAAAATAATTCAAATATATCGCTGCTCAACACCCTATTAATTTGGATCCTTAACAATACTATAAATTATACAATAAAAGACTTGAAGTAACATTGTTACGGACAGAAGGCTTCTGGGCGAAGACGTTGATTACACAAACATTCATAGTCAATATTATCATAACATATAACTCTTGGACAGGCGTCAAATTATTATATTAATATTTATTTTCTTGTCTTTTGTTAGCCAAGGGTTGTGAAAAGCTGGTTTAAGTTGTTCAAACTCAGAAATCTTGTCTTTTTTGGCCAAGTCAGGTGCAGAAAAGTGAGTGGTCAAACTCATCAACCCAGTTAAGTGCAGAGCAAAAGCAAGATACTGATCGAGAATCTATTTTGTGGCAAAATGACTAAAATATCAAATTCAAATGTCAGAACTAATCATCGATTCAAATGCCAATCTGAGTATAGTGTTATGATAACAATATCGCAAGAATAGCGCTAACTCAAGATTTGTTTTGTAGATAGTACTCATAAGAAGCTATGGGCTGTCAACTCTTATATTTTTTACTTCATTTTATTTTATATATGCATCAACATTATTATGATGGTTCGTAAGCGTAATCATATTTCAAAACGGACATACATAAAATCAAAAGTTATAACCAACATTCAATATTGATCGAGCAATGTTACGAGTCTTTGTTCTTATCTAAACTTTAACAACAATTACATCAAAAGATTGGACAGTTTGGTTTTCAGATTAATTATGGCCTTTTAGTTTACCTTTTCTATTATACCTACATTTACCTAGGTGGGGCAAGTATATGTACAGGTCACGATAATGGACCAAACAAGAAGGAGGGGGTCAGAGTTTATACCTTTAGTAAGTCTTCTTCATATTTTACAATACAGTTTTCACAAAACTACACAAGATTATCTCTGACATTTTGTTAAATGTTGGAATAAAAATACTTTGATAGCAGGAAATGAACTATTTAATGAGGAAGATTACAAATCAGAAATCAGGAAGTATTTTTCTAAACGAAAGACAATAATAAAGCAAAACCAAAGATCGTATCAAAGAAAATGCACAATTAATTTATAAAAAGAGGATAAAGACATCAAAACGCTTTACGACTTATGTTTATCTATATATGTTCGATATTTCTATCAATGGAAGTATTTTGAATCTGCAGCAAGATTGATAAGATATTTATGCATCTCTGAATCAATATTTGAAAGAGTTAGCCTATATGCATTATTATACAATACCAATTAAATTTATACTAAGTTTTCAAATGATAAAGTGTACTGGAATTGTGAAATACTTTATATCCTTCACAGAAATAATATAAGAGATATAAACCTATTTGTTTACAAAGTAATATACACTATTTGTTTTGTATACAATATTTATATTACCTGTTTATTTTGGTTGACATCAAAACCTGTTTATCAAATTAGCTTATTGTTTTCTCTTTATCTTAATATTTAATCCACAGCAACAGATTTGTTTGTCAAACAATACAACTTATAATATTAAATTTCAACTATCAACATAGGAGGCTAGTGTGGTTTGTAAGTATATACACACTACTTGACAATTTCCCTCTGCAATATTTTCATATTTGTACGCTGAAAACAGCTTAAACTTCCTTCCGGACTCAATCAGCATGTAATAATAATAATGCCTCAGATACGTTGAAGAAATCCCAACAACCCAACAAAAGGACGTTCAAATCAATTTATAGAAACATGAACGCTTATAAATCTTAAAACCAAAATAACAATGTTGACATGTCAACGTAATATTGATTCTACTACATCAAAAAGACAATTACATACTTCCACCCAAAAATAATCAGTTTGTTTTTCCACATTTTACCCATTTTTACAATATTTTTATAACATATTTCTTCTGTATTTGTTTAAGAAACGTTATGAGCATTCTCACTTCAGTTTCAAAGTATATAAATCTGCTGACATGACCATGTTGGTGAAAACACGTTAACATAATGATGTGAAAACAATACACAGAGAAATAATTGTCATTTGAATCACCAACAGAGTAATTGCCGTTTATGTCGTTATGATACCATTACATACCACCCTGATTGAACAAGACAAGGAATAAGGAAAGGAATGGAACAAAGGATTTTGCCTTTTAAACTGATCATGAATCTTTTTTTATAATGCAATGACAATCCTTATGTAGATTGTTTTATTAAATACTGAATAATTCAGTAGAAATTTGAAGATTAAATATTTCTATTTTTATCTGATGTTAGTTTTACTTGATCTGTCTTCGGGCTGTAGGATAATCATCTAGAATATTTATATCCAATATCCATAATATTTGTAATGTATTAAATGCTTCAATTTCGGAATAAAAAGTGTACTCTCTCATAAGGGTTATAGCTTCAATAATGAAAACTTGTCGAAATGTTTCTTTACTTGATCTCAAACAGAATGCCATGATCCGTAATAGATGCATGTTTACTTATTATATATCGGGTGTCCCAGAATTTTTTGACATGCCAATTTGTTCAGGGCAATACTTGTACAATTTTTATTCGACGACTTTCATATTCTCATGGTGTGACAAGGACATGTTGAAGTAAATCTGTGAGAATTTTGAAAGAGTTTAGTTCACCAACTGCTTATTTGTCAAACTTGGAGACGTTTTTTTTGGAACACCCGATATGTCACCTCTTCCTCTATTCAAAGCAATGCATGGGGTTGATTACAACGGTTAACTATGAAGATTTAAATGCATTCATTTTGAAAAGGAAACCAGTTATAGCACTGACCGCCATAGCTTCTTAGATGTATCCGTATAGTCATTACATTGTACCTCTTTAAGACTGACATTGTAATGAAACTTGGTTGGTCACCATAAGAACGAGGTGGAAATAGAGTCAGCTTCTCTATTCTATGTGTAAATGTATATGGTACAGAGTAAGTTTCTGGTTTAACAGAGAAAAACTAAGATCTTAACTATGTTGTGTAAATCACCTTTAACCCCGTGAAAATATTAACAAGTATTGATCAAAAGTTAGACAAAGAGACGACCTTCACCTTGGTTTGATTTGTTTCAAACTTCAGTTTTTCACCCTATCTTTGTCAATTCGCGGTAAACTGACAAAAATAACACAGGCTTAAATCTTTAACTTTCTTTCAAATCGGAATCTAAATCTATTTAGCACCAAACTACTACAATTGATTTTGTTTGAAACATTAACTGTGACCGTCGAAGCTCTTACAATGAAAATTATAAATTTCTGGATCTTCAGTCATGCTTTTAATTATTCTACTGAATTGAAATTGTCTCTTGAAAAGTATTGCAATATCTTATGTTGTAACAAAGTGGGTGAAAATCCGACTTTTGAAACGACTATCATGAGCTTCACATCAACCAATGAACTTACTGAAAACCTACTGTACACATACCTTATTCTGTAAAATCAAGACAAGATCTCGCTTTTCAACTCAATAAATTAATTAGATCGGGGAATAACTCGTCATATCATAGTAATGTTCATTCGTTACACACTGATTGCGTTCTAACCATTTAAACACTCACAACTGTCGACACATATTCCAATTATAATATCCAACATCAAAACGCCATGCACTGGGTGACTAACTGAAATATTGTACCTTAAAACAAGCACCAAAAAATCACTGCCACTTATTCTACTACTTGGTAGCCTATTATCTTGTCTCATAGTTTGAGTCGATATTCAAAATCAATCAAGTATTTAGTGATCAATAATCCCAGTTGATTGAGATTAAGGTAATCCGATTACTATGTTAGATTACTAATACAATGATTTCAAATTACATACAAGTACTGAAAGCTCTGCCTACACGTTGATATAGTCATGATTTGTAAGTAGATCAGTAAAAAACTTTTAATGAACCTTTCATGCATTAATTAAGATAGCTAACTCATCAAATTATGAACTAATTTTTTGAAATCTAGGATACCAAACTGATTCATTTACAGATTTGTCAGGATTCTATGTATGCCATTATCATAGGTACCAATATATTTGAAAATTCGTAAGTCTGAATCAGATGTTACGCTGTACTTTAAACATCTGTACACTTCATTTGTAAATATAATTTTTGCTGCTTAAACTACGCCCCACTCTCTCTCTCTCTTTTTGGAACCAAGATTTCTTTTGACTAGATCATTATTACCGATACAAAATAGCATATAACACTTTGAAGTCAATTAACAAGCACTGGAATGTAAGTTTTAACTCTATCTGATGTCTTGGTTCAAACTCCAAACTTCCAAAATAAGGAAAACACTTGGATTTCCTTCACAAGATGAAGTGGGTGTTTTTCAAATATATAAAGCTTAGCACCATTGGCTATCAATATGAATAAACAGTAACGGGTTTTTATATTTACTATACTATTGAATATATCCATTATAAAAACATGGTCTAGTCAATATTAAAGATGTTCTGGTATAATAATGTTGGTGATAGGATGAGGAATTATTGACATTTATTATACCATCTATTATATTTCAAAATACTCTAGTCTCGACAATAGACACCGCCTGGTGATAGTTGGAATGAACTTGGAGTTTTACGTCTCAATTCTGTACTTTACTTTACTGTAATGAAGAGATATAATAGAGCAACGTCACTACTGAATAACATTTAAATTTGGGTACCATTGACATTTGACAAGAAAGATAACATGTTAAACCAATGTGTTATAGGTACTCTTAATGGACCCAATGCAATACAATAATGATCTTTAAGAAATTTGACATGCAAAAGGCTATTCTAGGGGTGCGTTGCAGAAAGTTTTTTTGAAATGTGTGCCCCGTTAAAATTGAACAATTGGCTCGCTCTTCTAATACCTACAAGATTATCGTTCTGCGTGGATGCTGGATAAGATACTTGTACATCAAACGTGTCATATACAAAGACAACTGATTTTGTTATTGTTGAAATTCTGCTTATGATGAAATATTCTTTTATAATAAGCTATTATGTTTGAGAGGAAACAATAGCAAACAATATGATGAAATTGATGAGTTTGCCATATTAAATGTTCTTATTTATTTATTTCCATGGTAATATAGATCACAATTGATGAGTTACAACATCACATCAGAATTCATTTCATTCAAATCAACTCATTTATCAATCAAATTTCTAATTTCTTTCAGGTAACTTTCATTGATTTCGTTAAGGTTTTACCAGAATTGGAATATTGCATTGATTAAAGTTTTTTCTATTATTCTGTTCTTATTATTACAATGACACTTCAGATAAAATTTATTTACATGTATTCCAAATTGATGATCATAAATGCATGAATTCCATCAAAGATTTTAATGGAACTTGTCAATATCTGTTAAAGTACGCTTGATAAAAATAAAGTACAACTTATGTCAAGGCTGATTACTCGCTTATTGATTAGATAATATGCTGCATTGTACAGCAATCGCGAGAGCAATCAGCTAGAAACACACAACATGCAATAAGTTTCTGGTATTTTTAAATACTGTATTGATTTTTCATGTAAAGAAGTAAATTGCTATTTTTCATCCTTTTTTCTGAATCTTATCTGAAGTCGTTACAAGGCACCATTCTGTAGATCGTACTGACAACCAGTTTCAAAATTGATGTACTGAATGACTATGTCCATTATTGTCCTTCGTCGTTATCGAATAAAATGTGTTAATCATATTCAGCAATTGATATTATGCAATTTGTTTCCCAGATGCCATCAGTGTTGCTAGTAGTCGTTCCAGTTGTTCTCATATCCTGTCCGTCTATCGTGTGAAATCTTTCGTTTAATCGCATTAAAATGCTAACCTAATAACTATATTGATAGAAATAGAAACAATTTCCATGTCTTTGATATTGTATTACCTAATAAACTGGATGCAATTTGACAGAACATGCAACATTTCCTGTTTAAACTTCATGCATAAAACATGCAAAGCTTAGATGATTAAAATATCTAATCAGAATCCTATTGAATTCAAATTCAACTATAGAGAATCCTAATTATCATTTATTTCATTAGCAATATTCAGTTTAAAAGCCTTTAATAAAGTTGAATGGGAAAGAAATGCTTCATAAAAAAAAAACTGACTGAATGTCTGAAATATTGCATTTTCAATCAACGTTTTGGTATCACGTAATTCCTTAATAACAAAGCCACTGTAACGATATGAATGTATACTAAAGGGTTTCGGCTTTAAAGTTACAAAGCCTTGAAAGGTATACAAGTTAATAATTTATAGTTCATTAATCTTGTCCATTGTTTGTAACACATTTAAATCAGAATATATGTTCTCGATAATTACAGTAGAGAATAAATGTAATGCATTTGACACCTACCAATAAATATATAAATATTAAATATATATTATATAACTGTCAGTGACATATACACATAGTGTAGGTTTGGTTTTAAATTCCAACCACCCAGCTTGTCAAACCGGAAGTAAAAAGAAATTGCGCTAGTGATATAGTATGACTAATATTATGGATTATGCATTTCAAAAGGGGATAACGGATATTATCGATAATATAACTTCAAAGCAGACAAACCAGATATATGATCTAACAGTATTTCTTACACTGAAAAGTTTATGTTTAATATAAGACAATTTGTGGTCCATGGTATTCTTATCACCAACTTCAGCTCTACGTACTTCCGGTAAGATTCATTACAATTTGATAAAGATTTCAATATCCAGCCTATACTGCGTCGTGTGTGAACATTCTAGGATAATAGTCATGTATTTATTGTAAATCATGTTGAAGACTATAATGGTTTAAGTGTAACAGATTAATTTTATGCTCATTAAAGACTATCATAGTAGATAAGTAGATGAAACCACGATAACTTTATTTTAGCACAATTCTTTTGCTGACATTATGCAAAACTAATATCCAGTTTAGGTTTTCAGATTTTTCTGATACTGGACAAAACTGACATTCATTGTTTCGAGTTTAAGCATATTTCATTAATTTTCTTACCTGACTCTCAGAGACCCCGTTATAGTTTGAAATTTGAGTAGATTATGTATTAATTTTGAAAGTGTAGGTGGTGTTTAATAACTATGAGTCAATACCAATCGATTAGGTACTGTATACTGACTAATAACTAAATATACTATATAAGTATATAAGTTAAACAGATGATATTGTTCCAGTATTGATCAGTACTGATGGAAAATAAACCGCCACACCCGGTAGATGATATTCTGAATATTGCTTTTATCATGTGTTTAAATCGTTATTTTATTTCCGAAAATGTCAGTTTGATTTAATCTGAGAAAATATGTAGGCGTGGTGATGAAATATCTGCAAACGTCCATCGGTAGCAGAGTTTGATAAAATTGCAGAGTGAAAATATTCTCTATACATGTAAAGGTATACAAAAGAAATTATAAAGAAATACATTTTTATATGACTTGTACTTATCTAAGTATAGAGACAATCCCTACATTCAGTTGATTGAGAAATTCTGCACGATAGACAATAAACATTTCTCTAGGGTATCTTTTTTTTATCTTAATCATTTAAGTATTTGTAAATTTCGCGTCTCGTGTATCGTTAAATTGCCAAATCCCGGTTCTGACAGAATCGCAAGAATGACATTAACCGTATTTTCTAATAAAAATGCCCCTTCTACAATTTCTGTTCTTAGTTCAGGATGTGCTTCACAGACATGGATACAACATTGCCATGGTACATGTATACTTGTTAGCGATAATTCAACAATTCACATATAGTCATCATCTGGTAATACAATAATACGGATGACAAATGTAAAGCAAAAAGCAGTATCACAAACAACAGTTTACTGACACCAATGAATGAATTTCGGTAATAGTGAATTCAGAATTATCAGTTAATGAAAATTAAAAATACACATAGCAATATAAGTATAATGTTAAACACACTGACATAATTTTTGTCGAAGGAAAGTCATTATGTTACAGGAATTATACAGTCGTAGATCTTTAATAATTAATTATGCCAGTTATTGATCTGTTTGATTTTTAATAAGTTGTATTTCTATTGACATAATACATCTGTCAGTTTTATTGAAAAGCAACAGGGGGTATTGCTTGGGCGAATATATTTAATTGTTAGGAAAAACAAAATTCAAACATTTTTAAATCGGTATCACGAAGCAGTGTGAAAAGATGATATTAACATAATTAAAAACATAAGCAAATTTTACAGAGTAGTATGATGGTACTTCTCTTTGCAGTAGTCCACTACTATACAACTATTGCTCTCGATTTGGCCATGTTTTTGGATGCGATTTTGATTAACAGAATTGATTTGCTTGTACAGATTTTTATTTTTTATGCAAAATTCGTCCAATCTTCGAGATACAAGATACAAGAGGGTGACGTATTTGGAAAAGAATTTCTGTTTCCTCGACTTATTATTCAAGGTTTAAAAAGTTTGAATCTAAATGTAATTCATTATACTGGTACATCTCGAGTGGATACTATGTGATACAGATCGCACGCTGGTCAATTTATAAATGGCAGGGTGGGGCATTATTTTTACAACCCCTCAATTATTGATTTGTATCCATGACAATTGTTAGTTGGTTTGTTTGTTTATTTCTATCAGTAGACATGGTAAACATAAAACAAACAAAACTTGTGATTTTTCTTACAATTCTTCTCGTGTGCCAATATTGAAACAATCCCACACAAAACATCCTCTGTCTTTTTTCTACATTGTCCACTATTGTTGTACTGAAAGGATGTTAATTGAAAAAAGTCCATGATGTGTTTCTTTCAATCGAGTTTTCATTCTATTTCTGTCCTAATTGCATTTTGATTCGAGAGGTCACTCACTCAGTCTGAGAGTTTTTTTTTTCAATTTAAAAAACGAAATAATTCCTACGATGGTAACAGATCAGATATAAAGTTTGTTGCTAATGATGTGTAAGAATCATAGACAAAGTACCTTTACAACTATATTCAACATAGCGAGTTATTAGGTATTCGTTTCTCATGCTAATCGAATACAAAGAAAGACAAATAGAAAGTTTTGTTATTTGCAAATCATTATTTTCAACAACAAAAAATGATTATATAAAGAAAGACAGAAACTTATGTTTAACAATACACAGTGTTTATGGAATCACCGTTGATGGAGGTGCATGTCCCAATCCCTCTTGCTTTTAAATTTCTTATTACTAAGTTCTTTAAAGGAATACAACCTCTTAGAATGAACAAAAAATCTAAATTTTGAAACTTGGTCAATAGTATATCTATATTCACCAAGGGACTTACCTGGTGGCATAAACATACAACAGATTACTCAAATAATCTGATAAATCTATAACTATATTTCTATATAAGAAATACCAAATTTTAAGCGTTTTTAAAAAATAACCTGTAATTGTATCAAAAATTACATAGTTTTATGAGTTTATTTGATACGCTTTATTTACTGTGGACACCGTTGATGAATATACATTATTGAGCAAATTTGATAAATATTTTTTTTTTTCGTTCATTTTTAAGAACCCTTTAATGATTGCTGCTCCGAGTCTCTAATAGCATTGTTTGTTTTCCCTGAATGGATATAAAATTAAGTTAACAAGGAAAATATATATTCCTGTTCAACAGTGTAGTAAACGATATCATTGTATGCAATGTAAACACAACAAGCATGAACACAAACCACAATGCTCTCAAATTTCAAATAACAAATATAACATTTTTATTATAGTATATTTCATTACGGTTTTTTTATATTAATCGATCACTCAATTAAAAATAATTTAAAACATCAAAAGGTCAGTTTGACATGGAGTAATTAAAACTATTAATTACTGTTTAATTAGCCTACCTGTATCATACCTGTATACATATTTTTGATGGATGTCTTTATTAGAGACCCAGAGTAATTGCCGATGATAAACCATTATTAAAAGGATCATAACAGGCCGACTGAACTCTATTTCTCTTCCTCGTTGAACTGTCAGTGTATAGCTACATGTAATTTAATTTTGAGGTTTAATGGATATCTTCATTAACGAATGATATTAATTATATATTATTATACCATAGTGTTTGGGATTGTAAGGCTGTAATATGTGTCTTAAGCAAATGTTAGAGAACAACAAATTACTGAGACAACTATTTGATTAAGAATTTTAAGAAACGAAAAAGTTGGGTAAATTCCCTTCGCCTTACATAGATGAACATTTATAACAAACACTATAATATAAAAACGTTATTTGGCACTAGGGGACTACACAATGAATATGAATTATTACATAATTGAATAATGAAGGAATGGGGAACCCTTCTAATTGTGAAGTGGATGATCTATCTAATTTTAACTAGTTTTTATTACGTATCATTACGTGTCTTTTAGTGCACGTCTGGTTATTTCCACAAGTCAGCGTTTAATCCCCAGGGTAGAAACTTACTCGTTTCTCGTGCCCACAATGCCACTATCGATCAACAAAGTCAATGCCCTTGGGTGTCCCTGTATCGGTCCTTAATCCTTTCTACTAATCCCAGCTTTATCCAGTTTCAATAAGATTAAGGTTAATCCGGATTAAGCTAGTAGGTAAATTTACGAAACCTGGAGTTTGTCAATCACAGAGAACCATTTGAAATAGTTTTCAGTTTCAAATATCAGCCTTGGGAGAGAAGGCGAAAGAAAATAAAAAGTTTTGTTCAAGTCAGTTTTTTTCTCTATAGATGATGGTTATATTATGGCATGTCTTTAGAAATATCACAGATCTGATCTTGGACAAGTGACAGTTTCCATAAAAGTGCTGAATAGTTGCTAAAATCCCAAACCATTTAAAACATGTCGATGCCTGCCCACCAATGTTCATTTCGCGATTCTTTATCCATCGCTTAAATCGTATTCGTAAGAATATTCTTACTATACAATACCTTAATGAATCATTGAATCAGTGAATGATTTTACACGTTGATGTTAGAAAGGTATATTAATATTTAATGTATATTTTAAACCTGACCAGTTCGACTGGAATACAACAGGATTTTCTTTATTGTTAATTATTATTTACTGTAGAGTTTTCATTGGCTTTTTGTTTTCAATTTTGGATATAGACGCACACGGTTATTCTAAAGCGTCAATATTTATTTATGCCTACAATCCTAGATATGAGCACAACAAGTTTGCAAAAATATTTATGATTGTTGGAGTCATTCTCATACTCAGATCAAATGGAGCAAACTCGAGGAATTAAACTCAAAATGAGAATTTCGAATCTACCATAAAGACAGAAACAAACAACCTTGGTCATGTTTATGAACAGAATATTATCTTGCTATGATTTATGAGGAATTAAGCTTCTATTTAATACCCTTAATACCCTAATAGAACTTTGATAAACCTGCCTAATCACAATTTATAAACCTCATAATAATGTCTGATAATTTTATAACGGTGGAGATTCAGATCTAGTCACATCTTTTACATTTTATCTTTGAATTGCCAGTATGAATCAGATTGCTTATCTGTACGCGTTGGATGAAAATTTATGGTCCAGCTTAAAATAAGTAATGATAGATGAACAAACGTTTGAATTTTGATGATATGAAAGAGAATCCTAATCCTTAGACATGTTTCTTAACACATTATTGCCTACATTGAGGTATTTCATACCAATAAGGTGTTATTTATGATCCTTATATGGTCATTAACAGAAGGGGTATCAAAGTTTATTAAAATAGTTCAATATTAACTTCCCTACTTTCGAATACCACTTTAAAATTGTCATTTGTAGCAAACATGTAGCCATTTATCTGATCAAATCTTTGAAGCCAGTAAGTACCTATACGAGAAGCATTTTGTAAGTCATCCGGAAGCCCAAGCATTCTGAAAAGAGTTCAATTGTAGAATACAAATCTGTGCATTATAATAGAGCCAAAAACATACAGAGAAAAACAAACCAATAAACCAATGTGTTACAAAGTGTCAATTAAAATCTAAAAATATTAATAGGGTTGATTGAGTACAAAGAACATATAAAATTATTCAACTGTAAAATTGATTTGTTTCAAAAATGTATACTACTGTATAGCAAAACATTTTAACTTGAGGACTATATTGAGCTTAATTCAATACCTAACAACAAAGTGGTCTTAAAACAAACCGAAGCATATAATCAAACAGAAAGGCCTGGCTATTCCAAAGCATGAAGCATAAATCTATTTTGTGGAAAAATCAATACCCAAACAACAGACTTACAAACGAAGCATATCATTGAGCTGACAAGCGTGACAAAAAGGCAAGAAGAAAGTAATTAAATGTCACATAACACAAATAGTTCACTCATATCAATACTTTTTTTTATTATTCAGAAAAGATCAAAGACATACATGACATCTCAGAGGCATCAAGGGACAATGTAAAAACATACTCAGGCCAAGGAACCAAGAAGTCCACACTGTCAATGGTTGTGAAAATTAAACGAAGCTTTCAGACAATCTAGTGAAGTTTTGGGGGTCTTGAATTGCTACATAAAGTCGAGGTCTGGTGAAGCATAAGCCATGACATCAGAAATGACCATAAAGGGAATAAAGTCACAGCATTATAATTGTCGGGAAGACGTCAATCCTATAAACTACGGTTATGTATGTACAATACTGATTAATCTCTAGTGAAATATTGATGTTAATGACTACCAGTGGAATCAATGTTTTATTTCATGAATAATATTACAGGGTGTGGACTTGGACTTATAAATATTTTATTCTAAGATCTGGAAAGAAAGTTCCTTTGGGAATAGATTCAAAGATAAGAACAAAATCACATGGCGTATTGGTCTTTCTTGTCCTATTTAAAAATATATAATTGTTGATGTAATGCCATGGCTGGTACTCTCATGTAACAGGGCAATGTTAGTTTCTTGTCCTAGCAATATTGATATACACCCTTTCTTGTTTAATTCAATGATATTTGCAACTGGTAAATTTAATTGTGTATCCAATGGTTTGTTCAGTGTTACAATAGCAAATTAATCTCTTAAAAGATATCTTAATTTTAGTAATAGGATGAGAATATACGCCGATTACACCTTATTATATTTTGCAATATCTTTATGTAGGCCTATCTGAACTGAATAGTGAAATAGTTTCAAAGCAGATTGGAAATTGAAATTTGAAAATCGGACTATGTTTGAAACAAAATGACAGAGATATGGAAACGAAATGTCAGATTCAACTGAAACGTTTAAGGAATCATGGAATATTTCAACAAGGTTCGAGCTGTTAAGATTATTGCACTAATTATAATCTCACTTCCCGGAACACACTTGTTTCCAATGCTTTCTTGTGAATATTCCAAGAAAAACGTCTTTAGCATGTTTTTCAATAACATTTCAAATCAACTTATTACAGATTTCACATATTTTTAATATAAATAGTGGGGAAAATGAATTCTTAATAAAAATAGTTGCACAGCGTTTAATGTAGCATCGGTTGTTTCCGTTTTGTTACATAGCATTGTGGTTCATGCTGTATTCGTGCTTTAATCCACGACAGGAAAGCATTAGGTAAGCACACAATTCAGGTATAGAAATGCTGTATATAGGTTTCACACTTAAATATGAATATAAATTCTTACCTGATACAATGAATAGTTTGATTAATCCTAAATACACCGGTGATATAAATCCAGAACGAATTAAAATCAATACTCGAGTATAGAACAATGACTGTTAAAAACCTTACCGCGTTTAGATCGACTGAATTATTATACAGATAAAAACTCAGGTGCGGATACAAATATCATGAGCCAAATTGAATACATCAACATTCAAGCATATTCAAATTTCAATTCACAAAATGCTCATAAAAAGGACACAAACGAACTTATTCAATACTTTGACATTTTTATCTGAATCACAATTAAGGCATACAGGTAAATGACGGTGAACAGCGCGCGACAGCTGGAAAGTCGTCTGCTGGTGATAATCAATATTTTCAACCAATCGGAGAAAGGTTAACTTAATAATTAGAATGAGATTAAATGTAAACTGTATTTTGATTGGTTGACAATCTCTCTCACCTGCCTCAGGTAAAGGATATGAAGATATCAAATTTGTTGTACAAAACATGCTTGAAACTGTGATGAAATAATCCATTATCACCTCTATCATAAAATAACAAGACATATCGATCACTAATTAAATCAATCAGTGAATTATCGATGATCATAACTAATAGCCGAACTTCACCGATGTCAATTTTAAAATGGCAACCAAACCGTAATGTTCAATTGAGTATACGGAACAATTCAAAATGACATAAAATCAATTATCTTTAATCGATTCACAGATTTCCAATCACCAGTCAATCATTGAAATGTCCCTTTCTGCCTAATTGTACAATGGACAAGCAAATATTTGAATATCTTTTATAGTAGATTGTAAACGGTAGAGTTACAATTGTTTTAAAAGTTATTAGACAATGACAATGTCTATTTCCGATTAGAAATCAATCACTTCGTATCGATTATCGATTAAAAATCAATCACCAGGTATCGATTCCTCGTTTTTCATTGTGTTATCCAATGTTTATTGATTATAATTTCCGCGAAACTTTGAATAAAAATCCGTACACGCAAAACCATTAATCAAAATCGTATCCAAAAGAATATGTCACCTTTTATTATGCATAAGAACTTCTGAAAAAGTCGTTTTTCAGAAATTTATTAATTCTTTTATGTTAATCTAATCAACCTACTTGTCCTACTGTACATAACCATTCTTATTTTTCGATTCTGTCTGTTAAAGAGAGGAAATACAATACATGTACAAAAACATTTCCTTAAAGGGATTGTTAAGTGTATTTCTAAACTTTGTATGTGTTTCGGGGACACTGATATCATTAATTTGCGCCATTCAAATTTCCATTCCGACGTCTGTGGTTCTTGTAATTCCGTAAAAACTAACGCGTTTTTTGACGTCACTGAGATATCAATAGTTTTAGTGGAATTGCAAGAACCACAGACGTCGGAATGGAAATTGGAATTGCGCAAATTGATGCTATCAGTGTCCTCGATACACATACAAAGTTTAGAAATACACCTTACAATCCCTTAATTTAAAAGAAATTGTCACATAGGAACCTTCTAGGGATGGAAATTATAAAGGCCACATTGACCAACATACAAAGATCATAAGATTTAAAGCGATGTTTTATTTGACCAGGTGAAGACATTACTCTGTTAGGCCTGAGAAGTCAAACAAATTACTAATTGAATGAACTGATTGATTCATCACGAAACTTGGTTACTTTCTGTCATTTGATATTGTGATAACATCGCCATTTCTTTCTCGATATTTGATGTCTGTATGGGTGAGAAAATATTTTGTTTCATTGCGTTAAGAATAGGCGATATATTTTATTCGTTTGATTGTACTTTATGATTATTGTATGTTTCTAGGAAATAGATTTAAGATCTGGTTTCAGATGGAAATAAATCAAAAAACCTTATGGATATTTATGGTTATCTTTTGAATCATTGTCAATGTCAAATGCCCATTGATGTTAATAACGTCGTTGCTCATGCCAACTTTCGCGTTCATTTCGACAAGATTTGAGTTCAAACCTTCAACTGTATAAAATGTTCGATGCCCCTGTTTGTTCTCCTACATTGCTCCTGTGACAGTTTCTAAAACATATGTCCTAAAGTAGATTTTATATCTACAGCAGGAGTAAGCAGCGTTCTATAGGATGCAGTAAAATCATATGTGGCATATATTCTTCTGGTAAAATTACATTGCTCTGGGAGTGCGATCTGATCAGTCTGAAAATTACTGTGATCAGGATACATTACCCTGTCATATTGGTGCGATCCAGCAATCAAAGCCATTGGACAAGACATCAAATGATTCAACATAGAACGGGATGTCATGTCATAAACATGTTCTAGCATAACAACTAATGATGTAATACCGATATGGTTCATAGGTTAGTGCATCATACAGATATAACACATACCCGTACCAACGCATCTAATGTTCACTCTTTCTTAACATCTGAGACACGTTATCACGCAATTGATAGGATTGTAAAGATTTCTAAAATGTTTATGTGTATCTTATATATTTAAAATACTGATATTACTAATGTATCTTTCCAATTTCAGGCGTCCATGCATGGGTCTTTTATATCTACTAAAACTAAGCATTTTTATGAACCACAGCCTTGGAATGATGCAAACAGAAATCATGAGCAACAATTACATCCCCTTTAAGAATGAGTGATGATAGGTGTTTTTAGAACTTTCAAAAGTGACAAAGATAACATTATATAAGAAAATAATTTAATATGAAGTAAACAATAAAATATTATGTTAAAATACGAGGTGTTGTTTGTAGGGACGGAATAGCGTAGATCATTTATGAAATGAAGAGGGATCGTTTAAAAAAGCTTCAGAAAGACCAACTCATTAAAAGAGCAGCTAAGAGTATGTGATATCAGAGGGAGAAAACATCATTACAATCATCACAAAAAGTTACATGTAGAGGCAATAACGGATTACTATATAAAGAGTCTTGTGGAAAAAAGTTACGTTTCTCTGGTAATGATCAATTTCAGACTTCAATTTAGTCCCAGACTATTTTACATTTGAGAACAAATATTTCATAAAACAATGTTAACACCAACAGGTACAATTATCACAGAAAACATTCAGTGTACAGGATCACGAAACCATGTGAGTTTTTCTCCATCAAAAGGCACCATGATTGAAATACCTTATATGATAAGTCGCTGAACGAAATTATGTTATCTAGTAGCGTATATATAACAATGAACTTTACTGTGGGAATGCACCAAATAGATCTAGATTTTCTAATTTATGATTGTCTTTAAGGAATTTCCTGCATCACCGAGGTGCTACTTATTCCATTACTAGCACTGCTCTCTGTAGCGTCCACGGTCAACCCTGGTCTCTTAGGTGTCACAGTGACGTAATACTTAGAACCATTTCTCACCAGACCTTGTGAATGGTGTTTTTTCCGTCTGGTCATCAGAACACAAATTGTCACTGACGTAACAATGTTTAACAAAACTAAGAATCCGACAACAAAAACAACAATATCTGGTGCTGTTAGCGGATCTTCTTCTGGTGGAGGAGGTGTTGTAGTTGGTTCTTCGGTAGTCTCGATTGTCAAAACAACTGCGGTCGTACTGGATAATCGTTCATCTGTCTTGGTCTCTCTGGCTATAACCTACCAGAACAATAAAAGATGTAGTTTTCACATGGTACGGTAACTGATAATGAGGCGATTAAAACTTGAAAGAATATGTTATTTGTATTCCCTGAGTGATATAATAACCCCCCAATTTCCCAAGAAAATACACTCAAGTAAACTTACGGTAAAAGTAAGATGTTGTCCACTGTATTCTTTCAATATCGAACTATTTGTTATTCTGATTAAAACAAAAGCTTCAAAATAAACTTCTAATGGACTGGGTTCAAGAGCTGGGAATGGTTCGCCATCTTTTTCTACTGATAGTTCAAAATATGCATTTAATCCCTGAAACGATATAATGTCATAAAATTTATGCTAGAAGTTAAAAGAATTATTCCAGATTCATATTTCGTATTATAATAGTAAAACTTTTCAAACAAACCGGACGTTCGAGCGACTATGCTAATTAAACAATTATAGCCTTACTGCATAGCCGTAGGGGCCCACGACTCGACAGGGGGGCAGACTGAATATTTGCCCGAATTTTACCGAATTTTAATGATATTTTGCCCGATTTCGCGAATTTTTTGCCCGAAAACATAATTTTCACTAAATTCTATTAGAAGAGTATTTCCTATTTTCAGCTGTCCCCCCTGTCTCCTACGGCTATGCTTTACTGTATTTCCAAAAAGTCAATAGGCCAATGCTTTTATTCATAGTAGCTAATGAATTGAAAAATGATTTGTGGCCTTAGGACCAACAGAAGTCGTGTGATTAAATCCAAATACACTTCTAACGATCCGAACGAGACTCGTCATCTTAAAAACATATGAAAATTGAAAAGTCATGAAAAGTAATATCAGGTGTTTCTAAATGAGTAAGAATGAACAATGTCAAATTGAAAAGGTTATAGGGAGGTAATGTTGTATTTATTAATTAAGGGACAGAACTCTTTACAAAAGTTGGTAAATGTGAAATGTAGGTCATCATTAAAGGGACAGTCTGAATTATTTTTAGGTCAAAAATTTTTTTGCTCAAATTTGGGAAAACTTTGCACCAAAATCTGTAACTATGTGCCCTTTAATGTATCTGAAAGTTTTAACTAAAAAAATCCAGCCGTTAATTTTTAAACGCTGAAAACATGCTAAATTTTTTAAGGTTTTTAAGTGAGTTATGTTTTTTGGACGCTGATAGAAAACTACTGAACGGATTTGAGTAAAATAAACGCCTAATTGTAGAGAAATGTCCTTCTTGTGTATTTAAAAGGTTTCAGCTAGAAATATTGAGCCATTTAAAGGGCAAACACCAAAACTAGGTCAAATTGCTTAATTAACAATAAGTACTCCCTGTTTGTAATTAACCCTTTAAAACCAAATTCAGTTTGATCAAGAAGATATAGAAATACAATTAGCATACTTTAAAAATACTCTCAGGTACCATTTGCGATTTTTTGGATAATGAAACTTTTTTCAAAAAAACAGAATGGCCCTTTAACACAAAAGAAATTTGTTACATTTTTTTCATGTTGCCTTATATTTTATTTTACACGCACATTTCTGTAATTCGAATGATTCAATATCTGTGATTTAAATGCAATAATCTTTACCTGATCAGCATCGAACACATTCATATATCCTTCACCATCAAAATATATCAACGAATCAGATGGTGTATCATCTCTCACGTAAGCAGTATATGGTGATGATGTATTAAATATGGGTGCATTATCATTTATATCTTCAATGGTTATCGTAACTGTGACGTCATTTGTGGAATTTTCATCTGCCGTTGCATTCAATTCGTAAGCCTGAAAAACAAAATACTGTATTTACACCATGACTCTTGTGACAAATTTGAAATATATATATGAATTTAATCTTTATTCGCTTATACAAATCTTTCCTTTGCTTGAAACATACCTGTACAGTTAGATCAAAGACCCCATTTATCTCCCTCATCATAGCATCATCTCTATCTAATGATACCGTCTGGATAATCCAACCAGTAGTCTCATCTATCACGAAATATTCTGTATTTCCTGAAAATATTTGTAACACTAGATCGCTATTTGCCTAGAAGTAAGGTTGCTGAAAAACGTTAGTCAGTATGTTATGAAAGGGCAGTATAAACTACTGTTGAAGACAAAAGGCATAGAAGCAACATCCAAGAGTGACTTTTATTCTTAGACAATCATGTTATAATATATAATGAGTTATTTACCTCTAAGGATTCTATACCCAACATCTCTGGGCACACCTCTATCACCATCTTCAGCTTGGATTTGAATTACTGATGTATTCTACAATACATAATGAACCAGAGTAAGATTTAAATGGCATGGTCTTATTAATTTGAGCTTTACTGCTTTTGTTTTTTCCAACGATACAGCACAAATATACACGTCTTCAACACTCGTCCCATTGACCTTACCATAATCATATCTAGATTTGACATCTTCTATTTAAGGGAAATCTGAACGTGCAGATAAAACAGAATATATAACTTGCAGAATGGTGAGTGTGCCTTCAAACTATTTCCTTAACAATCAAACAATGTAATCTTGTGATACCACCAAACGAAAAAATATACATGTCGGATTAAACAGCATTTAGAAAGAAATAAAAGCAGGTCCAGAAAAAGAATGTCGAACAACTCAGATGTCTGAATTTTCAAATGTGCACTGTATAGGAATTTTGTTCGTTAGCATGCTGTCTATATTTCCAAGTCGTTAATCCCAGTCCATAGGTGTTCATTTCTTAACTACCTATAACTAGTTAAAATCTATCTGAAATCAAATTAAAATTTACCACTGGTGAATGTTCTACAATAGCTGCTCTATAAATAGGTTGTAAGAAATATGGCGGAGAATCCTGGACGTCTTCAACAGATATGGTTATTTCAGCAGAACTCGTCAGTCCACCATTATCCTGAAAACATCAATTGTATTGAAACACAACAGGATATAAGGAGTAGTGTCCCATACTTCGAGCCCGGTTTCAAAGACACTGTGTACTTCCTTTATTGAGTATGTATTAAGTGTTTCGGACATTTCCATATGATCTTATAGGGAGCACCACATAAGGAGCAAGGCACTTGCTCAAAAGACAGAGCTGATACTTTAATGGGTATAGTTCTATGAAAAACGTGTATTTCTAGGCTTTGCAAGGCCTTGCTTACCATATTTGTAATCGAACAATACGAAAAAACGTCTTAATTTCTGATCCCTTTGTTTGATGTAGGACCTGGAAACTACGTTATATTTGTGTTCAAGATTATAAAGAATATTTACCACTGCTGAAATTATAATGGTGTAGGAATTTCTTTCTTCATAGTCTAACAACGATTTCAGTTTAATCATAGCTGTCGAGCTTCCTGGTGTCCACGAAAAGTCAAATTTGTCATCGTTTATCTGGTTGGATACCTACAAGGATCGCATTCAGAATTATAACGGTGACATATAAATAACATTATGATTAGAGAAGTGGCACAACCAATTTAGGGCTTATTTTTTCAACCCATGTTGAACTTGTGGTATATCTTTTATAAATATAGATTAGACAGCACAGCATATTATGCTTACCATTGATAAAGTAAAGAGACCACCTTGATCAGTATCCGGATCGTAAACTGAGATATTTCCAAAAATTACGCTTTCAATTTTAATATCCTGTAATGAAAGAGAACAAAAAGAATTCTCCATAGCCAAGATGAACTCTAGGTTTGCTTTAACATACAATAGGTAATATGATTTACGTTATTATGTTCATTGATTCCTTTTCAATCCAGTTGACAGTATGCTTGAGTAAATCATGACCCTGAATGAAGAGAAGGTATCTTGGTGGTTGTTGGCAGACATAGAATTATTATTGTCTATATGATTCACTGACGATGATTTTGTCACATGGATTTACATTGACCGTATACGAGGATGAAATGTTAGTTAGACAGTTTGTTTCAATATGGCATAGAAAAATTGTGTCTCATGCTTAAACATACGAGTGTAAATATTTTGAAGATGTGATTTAGTGCACGCTACCACTTACCTCCATGACTTTGCTAATGTAAGGTAGATTCTGGAATATTGGAGGATTGTCATTAACATCTACTACAATTAGTTCACATGATATAGAGGCCTGAAATACGTAGGTAAATAGACATACATGTATAATAATCTTGTTTAAATAATATGAAGGAACTGTTTTGTGGATATTATGAACCGACAGTATCAACTAGATGAGCATGTTCCTTTAGCAACGGCTATCATTTCATTTCATTACATTAATCCGTTGCTATCATGATAAGCTTTTCTCGTCATTAACTTTGATTGGTCGAACGATTATGGTCGACCAGTTATATTCCTTGTAACAAATTATTGCGGGAAAACTTTCGAATGACCAGGCGTCAAATTTCTTGTAGCAAATTTACCTTGTGATAATCGAGTCTCAACGGTCATAAATTGAATGTGACGTATAGTGTTTTTTAAACGAGGTTATTAGTTGATAATGACGAGAAAACCCCGTCAATCCAGCAACGGTAGATAATGCAAATGTCTAACGTTGCTGAAGGAACATGCTAGATGAGTGGACTAATGTTAGTAGGGATCTTTTACTAGATTTGTTCGGGGCCTATTTATCGCAGGAAAATGTTTTTTAACATACTTTTTAAGTTTTGTGTTTTGTCTGTGTGTTGGAGGCCATGGACTTGGTTTAGTCAGTATCTGTGGTGTTTGTGATATCAAATCAGAGGAAACGTAAAACATCACTTTGACGACCTTATGATACGAAACATTTCACATTATTAAAGTCTGTAATCGCTATTACAAGAACGTAGAATACTTACTGATACAGAATTCTGATCTTCAACTTTAAATCGAAGTCTTTTAGTTTGAGGTGTCTGCAATAAAGATTCAGATTGGTATACAATGGCGACTTAGTGGTATTAGTGATTTTCTATGAGAATATATGTTACTCATGTCTTGTAGTAAATTGTTTCTCATTGTTAAATGATGTTCTTATATGACATGGAAGTTTGTAAAGTGATCATAGGAAAGATAATTAAATGATGTATTGCTTTATGTCTTGATTTTAATGTTGCATCTGAATGCGTTCATAACAGCAAAAATTGTTGTTTTCTTTACTTCATCTTCGGTTTTGAAAAAAAAAACTTTCGCATCTCTGATCTCTGAACACGGATGCTTTTAAAACAGTGAAATCTGCTTGTAGTCAGAATTCTATATGCATTGTGCAGGCTATTATGACAAGTTATGGAAGTCTCACAAAATTGTCCAGCACTTACAAAATCTCTATCGAGGTCGGACAATAACAGTACCCCTACAGTTTGTTGTTTAATGCCTGTGGACCATGAGACGGATAAATTAACCAAGCTATCAGTTAAGATGTTATCTGTGGAGAATGTTAAACTATCACCATCATTGTCTGCTACGGCTGTAAGATTAATTAGCCACGTTCCTGAAAAAATATATCGACTAAAATAGAGTGTTCAAAACAAAATTTCGAAAAGCTACCCCACGGGATCCCAATGATGTGGGGTCGTATGGCAACATTATTTTGTCACTGGCCACAAATAAGAAAGAGCTACACATTGTGCACGGGGTTGAAATGTTCCACAGAATTCGCATTAGTTCAATTCCCTTATCTTAGTTTCTTAAGAAATCGGTGGCGCAATAGCGTTTGTCTCATTGGCATACAGTCATTCCTTCCTTTAAAAAGCTCAACCGTACATAACCAAGTTATTAAAATCCAAACTGACCAATTTCCGTGTCTTCTGCATAAGACATCGAGCAGTCTGCATTATTCCAACTCAAACTGGAGACGATGCCAAGACTAATACTGACTGAAAAATTATAAAGGTATGATAAACAAAAGGTACATCAAAATTATATGATATCTGAAAAGAGAGGTCTGTATTGTGAATCCAAATGGGTTTTTCTTATTTTACCATGTCATCCATAAGTTCGACTGAAGCAACTCGTAGGAACTGTTATAGGGTTGCACTGAATGATCGGCTCTGGTCCCTAATCTACTACTACTGAAATTTTTAAAGATTTGGACCAAGAAACCCCAGAGCCCTAGAAATAACTAATATAATTAATAAAATGTATATATCTATACGGATAAATACATTTTATGTTATCATCTAACGCATATTCATTGTTAAATTAAACATTCCAAAGGGGTCGTAGTAGATATTATACCTTTGTTTACTTTTCATTCAAAGGACATAAAACTTACTGATATAAAGATATATTCAAAGAAAATGGAGTAGGAATTAAACAATTAAAGTGAGAGTTGGGTTTGACATCAACACGAATGAAAGAGTTACATGGGTCTTCAGTAAGATTTAGAAGAGTGTGGGGTCTGCATTACGGTTGGATATCTACGAAGAATTGAATCGAGGGTGGGGTTTGCTGTAAGGTTTGAATATCAACAAGAGTTAAAACGAAAGTTTGGTTTGTAGCCGGGTTCGAATCTCAAAGAACTTAAACTAGAGTATATATTAGAGTAAATATTTGAGTTAATAAAGTCAAAACTTACCTGAGACAAAGAAGAAAATGAAAGTGCAGGGTTTAGTTTTCACCATGGTGTAGTTAATCAATGTTTATATCCGGACACTAGTGGTATATACTTGTATAAAGTCAAATCTTCTTATCTTAAACTCTTACTTCAGTTAGGGTAGGGTCGGTAATAACTTAAAGGGACAATTTTTCTAGTTGGGATAGAGGTTGACTTTAGAAATAAGGTACAAGTAAGATCCGAAAAATTCTTAAAATGTGCATTGTCTTTCAAAAATAGTAAATGGATAAGTGCTGACTTTTATTAAAATGAGTGTTTTTCTTTTTTCGGGTTTGTCTCTATATTTGATTTTGAAAATTAATACCGTATAGGTTTACGTATTCATCTGTGATGCGGTTAGGTAAAGTTGTCATAAATCTAAGAAGGGGAATGTAGTTAAAACTATGAACCACTTCGGTTATCTGTTAATATTCAATATCAAAACATTCTTATAATTCTTATTCGATTACGTCTCTTTAAATCCAAGTAGGTAAATCGTTATATGTGGTATAGGTATGTTTATTGATATAGAATCACACCTGAGATAAGATTGACTAATATCCTACAGACACCTGCAATTTAAAATGAAATTTTATTACAAAATCTTTTAACACTTTTATAGTTATTATTTATCACTTACAACGAGTTACAAAATCTAAAATCTACAACATTTGCACCACTTTTCATCCATTGCATACTGCAGGTTGTATTAATTTACTACCCACAATGTCGTAACAACAGGGCGTTCAATTCCATGTGATTTCAGCAGTTTTAGTGCATCGTTTGTTCACCTGAATTACGTTTGAATACTGTCTCCAGGATGATTAGAAGGTATTGGAAGATAAGTAAGATAACTGAATCAATAGGATCACTGATACTATCTTGGTAAACATAATTTAAGCTATTGTGTCATTGTTTAAAATATTAATGAAGTGAAAACAACAATTTTTTTTTTTTAATACAATTGAATTATGTTCAATCAGACCTACCTTGAAATAGATATCAAACACTACTCATATCCGAAAACAGAGCCACAAACCAAACCTACTCAAATAAAGCCAAGGAAACAATTTTCCTCATAAAGTAAAAGTTTAATATCTTAATCAAATATAGAATTTTGACATTCGGCGACTGACTGATAGTGAGGACTTGATTAATCCGAGAATCTTCACAGAATGTCTATGTATGGTATATATGCATGTTGGAAACATTTGTCTTCAATTATAACCACTCTGAAGTTATCTGAAATCCCAGTGCGGTCTTTCTTCTTTGAGCAACTGTATACGATCTTACTGTTGCTCCTACAGTACAATAATCTCGTCGTTATACTTTTCATTGGTTGAGAGTTTGCTTCTCGACCAATCATATTCCTTCAATCATATTATTCCGGGGAAAATGTCAATCTTTCTTTTCGACCTAGTCAGAAAAAATATTGCAGCTGAAAACTTTGAATTTAAATGGAAGAGAATGTTAGAATTAGCTGAAAGTGGAAATCTAGGACAGATATTGGCATGTTTATGTCAAGTTTCAAATCGATAGTTCAACCCAAGGGTTTTCAAGTCGAGAATATCGTGTTGTGGGAGCACCAGTACGATCATTAAGATCGTATGCCGTTGCAAAAGGAACATGGGCTCGTCCTAGAAAATATCATTAGTCCGTCGATACATGAATGGTGTTAAGCAGATGAATTCTCAACAATAACGAAAATGTCTTTTAATTTTAAACATTTTAATCATAGCAATTGTTGCTATGGTAAAGAGAAATCAGGAGCTTTATTTCATTTATTGTTTTATATTTACATTTCAACTATCTCTCCCTCCAATGAACCAGTTTCGCAAAATACGTTTAATGTGCGGGCTTGCACAGGATTTCGGATTATCTAGATTAATTCTTAAGATCTTAATATAAGTTTAATATATAACCGTCAATCCGTCAATAAGTAAACATAAGCAAACTTATCTTTAGTCCCGAATAGAGAGTCTGTAATTGATAATAATTCTTAAAGGGACTAGAAGGACTTGATAATCGTAGCCAAAAACCGTAAATTTTAATTTTTGTGTGAACCCTATTAACCCTTGACCAAATTAGAAAAAGACAGATCAGTTTAATTAGTGGTACAGGTTGTGCTTTTTTGAACGTATAAAATTGATAGTGGAGTCCACATGTGGCTATTAATATCCATCATAGATTTACTTTCGATTTGCTTTACTAAAAAAAATCATGGTTATCATATTGAATTTTGTGAAGAAACAGTAAGCATTGGTCAGATTTATGTGACATATTAAACTTTTTGTATCGAGCTTAAAGTGGTTGGTTGAATGTCGTGTTCAAAAGTAAGGATGACAGAGTAAGTATACAGGGTACTTTATAAGAGTTGTCTACCTTTTAACTATCTGTTAAAAATACCTCTTTTCTTTGATTAATACTGTGGTTGAAATGAAATGAAATGTATTAAGGGGCACCAAGGTTATTTCTTTGAGACGACTTACCTCGGAGGGACATGTTCTCTCGTTTTGATTTAGTAATTGTGGAGTTCATTAAACTAGAATGACTCATTTACCACAACAAAAAAATAAAAAAAAATACCTGGATTATATCTTTCATCTGTTTAAGATTTCAGAACTGTAGTTTGCAGATCTTTAACAAGTTATAGAGATCGTCACTGCAGTTTGAATCCTACTGGATTATACTATTGTCATTGGCTTTATTCGTAGCGACCGACAGCAGATATAAACATACACAAAATACAAAAATATGGCTTCAAATAGCCTTCCTGCATTGTTTCAAATAGCTAAAACCTTGAAGTTTCCGGGGGTCTTGGTGTAAGTGTTTGTAATTACCCAAGGATTAAGCCTATTGAAAATAAGAGCAATTGAATTTACTGCTTACAGCTATTCAAGGGAGACAACTATGAGGGTCTCTCACAGGTCCGCGCTCGCTACAAGCGCTATGCCAAGTGCTAAAATTGCTTTTGTACTTCAAAATTAAGTGTTTCCGGTCTTCCTACAGACTGAATTAATTATTTTGGCTCTTTGAATTTACTTCTGGGGTCCAAAGCATAATTTCAATTTTAGAACAATGTTGAATTAACCGCGTTTACTACAGTTCAAACGATAACTTTAAGGACAATAAAGACAATGGTGTGAGTGTTTGCAATTACCCAAGGATTAAGCCTATTGAAAATAAAAGCAATTGAACAACATTTACTATGAATTATTGCCCTCGTTCTTGAATTGTTTGCGGACCCGATAGAGAGTTGATTTCTTGATGGATTTTGATGAAACTTGGTGTGAGTGTTTGTAATCACCCAAGGATTAAGCCTATTGAAAATAAAAGCAATTGAACAACATTTACTTTGAATTATTGCCCTCGTTCTTGAATTGTTTGTGGACCCGATAGAGAGTTGATTTCTTGATGGATTTTGATGAAACTTGGTGTGAGTGTTTGTAATCACCCAAGGATTAAGCCATTGGAAATAAGAGCAATTGAACAACATTTACTATGAATTATTGCCCTCGTTCTTGAATTGTTTGTGGACCCGATAGAGAGTTGATTTCTTGATGGATTTTGATGAAACTTGGTGTGAGTGTTTGTAATCACCCAAGGATGAAGCCTATTAAGTTAATCCACTTCAAGAAACATAATTTCAACAAAATCCGTGTAATGTAAAAAATGTCACTCTCAGAATTTTTCATTTACTGATAACATTTACTTATTAAACCTAACAAAAATTGTGATTTGCGTTTCAGTATCGAATATTTTTATCGGGGCTGCAAGTGCCTGAAATATATCTAGATCGCACCCACAACAGTCTTAATTTTCAAAATTTTCCATGAAAGGACCCCCGCATTCCCTCGTTCTTCCTCTTCGACGCGGTGTTCCACGGTCGAAGGGCTCTAGAAGTTTTACATGTGCATCAGTGCATTCATGCATTGTGATCCATACCTGAACAGAATACCTTAGAGGTGTGACTGTATATTTGTTCCTCATAATAAATATTCCTCGTGGAACAAAAAATATTATAATAAATGATCTCAGGAACTCTTATCATATAATATTTGGGTTAGGGTTAGGTCTAGTGTTATATAATAAAATATTATTATAGTGGAACTTATAGGGTAGGTAGAGGGGTGTGGGTGGGAGCGTCAAATGGGGCTTGTGTCCCCCAGCCAATTTGGAGCCACCACGCCACTGACTCCCTGAATATTCGACAACGTAAAAGTTAGACATAAAAACAATGGCGTGATTTATAAGATTTTATTATGGATTTCTACTAATATAATAGTATACTCAATGAAAACATAACCATAATATTTAATACGTCATAAAAATCTTATTGACTCTTATATCCAAAGTTGGGTTAATCTCAGAATATAACTGATATAACTTTATTGCGTGCATCATAATATAATGGATTTTATGTTTCGAACTTAAATAAATGTGTAACAAACGAAATATTTATCAGATATGTGATCGATTAAAAGATGCATAAGCTCAATATAGTTTAATAGTGTGCTCGACAGAGTGCACTTCTTGCTGTTGCTGTCCTGATTCAATTTTTTTTAACTGTTCAGATTATAACAGGTTTAAGGTTTGTTAAGAATACAAGAAGCATTCACCCCGGAGGGGGTTTGTCCTAATTATAATCTAAATATATAATAATAATATAATAAAGAGTCGGGCTTCTTGAAAATATGTAGATGCGAACATCGTTAGTGTTTCACAAAATGTTCAATCTAACCAAATAAATCTTAATCTTTAAATATAGGAAGACAAGACATGCATTTAGCTGTGAGGTTCAATATATTCGCCCTATAATAGCTCAAACTAGCCATCTTGATTAAAACACGTCGATTTGACGCTTAATATCAAAATTAAAATCAATATCAAAGACGACTAGCTGTATATCCCTTTTAATCTTTCCACATGTTAGCATATTCAGTTTAAATATAAAGATTTATATGATTGTTCTAGTTTAGATTGCAACTGTATTTGATTGACATAATGTGACATTAAAATGTGTATTAAAATCGGGAATATTCATTGCATAACCTGTGGATGTCTAACACAAATCTAGTATAAATAAGTAAATCTAACCCGAAACCATCACTACAGCGAGGTTGTTGGCCTTTAATAATTGGTCAAAAATATGATAAGTTTGAAACAAATGTAAACTATTTTTAGCTTCGAAAATGTCTCATTCGTGATGATTTTAGCTTGACACAGTTTTCAATCATTGTATAAAACTACAATGAAATAATTGAGACAAAGGTGAATTAATTTCATTCCCACCACCAACCACCTCCTTAAAATTAATGATGTCGACTATAAAACATTAAGATATATGATTAAATATAATTACATAATACTTTAAAAAATTTATCCACAGTTTGGCTTCACGGGCATTAGTTAGCTTGGTTTCATGTCAGAAATTTCCGTTGAAATTTGTTACCAGAACGATTAGTATTACAATACGTTAAACGCTTGACTATTTTAAGGACTATTATAGATTTTCGTGTATAGGCCGGTATTTATCGTGTTCGTTATAAAGCCAAACTGTGATAAAAAGGGTTGCATTTTATGTACACAATTGAACCGGTTTCAGTGATGTCTCTTTCAATACAGAAGCTTTATCTTCTGATATTCGCTTATTTATCCAGAAGTACTTTCCAACATCCACTCTGTGATGACGTATGTTAGATCTGTGACAAAAGTTGATTGATCAATATTGATGACGTCATATTCAGATGTTATATCAATGTCACATGGACACACGACTTCACTGCTTTCTTCGTCTTGAAGGTTGATCATCCACCTGAAAATATAAATAAACATCTGATCAACATACGTATTCCTTGAGCAATTTATTCCTTCTTAGGACTAAAATAAAGAGAGAGAATAGTCAGTTCAATGATCATCAGGAAAAATCTTTATACTAAGTTTATTTATCATTTCGATATAGTTTTCATTCGAATAAAACCATTTTTCTATCTCACCCAGCTTGACACCAAGTAACAGTAATAGGGATTCATACTGGGGATAGATAGAAATCACTTAATAGATTCATCATTCAAAACGTAAATGAGTGAAGATGACAAGCTCTATGCCCTGATACGGCCACTGCCAATTGTCACTACGTTGCATTTCAAGCTGGACAATATAAACCAAATCATCTAAACTTTATTTACGGATAAGATCAAATCAAAATCAATTTCAGTGATTGACTAATCAGATAGACGACCAAGGTATCTAAAACAATCATATTGATAGAATGGTGAGATTATCTGAAAAATATCCAATACCCAAATAATAGTTTGTTATTTTGTCTGTGATTTAAAAGAAAATCTATACTTGTTGCCTTATAAACCTAATAAACTTAACTTTTGTTTAGCAACTGACTGGTGTTTGAAAACTTGGCACAAATCTTCTGATATTTTGTTCCACTTGTGAAATTTTTCTATTTTTTCACTAAAATTTTCTGGCAAATAAATTTATCAAACCGAGATTAAATTTTACATTTATTCTCAGGGAGATTTCGTGAAAATCACGAGTAAAAATGTTTTTAACTAATTTGTGAAGCAGATAAACAGCATTCTGAAATTCGATTTTTTTTTTTTTAAAAAGTTATATAAATTTCAGGAAGGAAATTTGTCAGTTTATGTTCTGGATATAATAAAAAACATCTTTGTTTCTATTCAAATTCTAAGGCTTAACATAACTTTGATTTTCGTCATACCCAATTCATTCGTCATATCTATATTTTTTTAAAGGAATACTACCTCTTACAATGAACAAAAAATCTGAATTTTCAAACTTGGTCAATAGGAGTATATCGGGTGTACCAGAAAAAACGTCCCCAAGTCTAACGGTAAGTATCTCAGCTGCTGATGAATCGATCTTTTTCAAATTTTTTACAGATTTACTTCAATATGTCCTTGTCAAACCCTAAAATTATGAAAGTCATCGAATAAAAATTGTTCGAGTACTGCTCCGAACAAAATAGCATGTCAAAAAATTCAATATCGGAGCAAACTATACATTTCCACCTGTGTCCATTGTGCGTTCACCACATCGATCACCAATATCATTCGTTTTCCATCCTGAAATGCTTTCACAGATCGCATCTTAAGATAATTTCTCCTAAAGAGCAGCCCTCAGTGCCTCGACTAACACTGTGACTGGGCGGCAGCGATGCCGCGCAGTGGCGGTATTCTGCCGCCCAGTGAACACAAAAGTCAGTCCCGGTCGGCAGTCCTATATTCTTAAAATATCCCAAGCAATCGACATTCTTAAGTGTAAATTATACCTAACATAACATAACAGAAATAAGAATAATATGTTGTTTTCAACAGCGGTATGATGTCTGTTCAGGCCCGTAGCCAAGCCAATTACAATCTTGCCCCCCCCCCCCCACCCCCCTAAAAAAAATATCAATTGTTATATTTAATGCATTAATTCATTTTACTGAGTCGGGGGAGTCTTTTTTATAAAACAAATAATCCTGAGCCTTAAATTCGACGTTAAATGTCAACAAATAGCGTTTACAGGCATCTTATTAGAGACAACAAATTTTGAATCTTAAATTAGCTGGGAAATGTCAGAAAATTGTGTTTCCAGGCATCTAACTCTCAAAATTTTCTAGACGAGACAGACCCTACACAAATAATCTTAAGCCTTAAATTCAGCGGGAAATGTCAGGATTTTGCGTTTTCCAGGCGTCTAAACCTTAAGTTCGTTGGGATATTACAAGTGTGGGTATCTATTTCTCAAAATTTCTAGGGTAGGTCCCTCAAACTTATACAAATTTTATGATCTTGAACTTTAATTTTGGTGGAATATGTCAGGAGGTTGCGTTTCCAGGCATCAAATTCTCAAAGTTTTCCCCTTGTGGCCTTGAAATCCTGATATGTACCTTATATTCGTCAGAAAATGTCAGGAAATTGCGTGCGTTTCAAAATTTTCTAGGCTAAATCCCTCTTTACTATACAAATAATCTTCAACCTCAAATTTGCTGGGAAATGTCAGGAATTTTCGTTTCCAGGCGTCTTATTCTCAAAATTTTCTTCTCGTGGTCTCGCAGTCCCTACACAAAAAAAATCTGAAGTTGGTCAGGAAATTGCATTTGTGGGAGTCTATTTCTCACAATATGTCTACGCTAGATCCCTCAGACCCTATACAATTAATCTTGAACCATAATTTCGGTGGAATATTTCAGGAATTTGCGTTTTCAGGCGTACAATTCTCAAAATTTCCTTCTGGTGGCCCTATACAAATAAAACTGTCAGGAAAAAGTGTTTATAGGCTTTTAGCTTCCAAAATTTCTTCTTGTGGTCCTGCATTTCCTATACAACAAATCCTTTAATTTATCCCCAGACTTTAGAAAATCATATATACAGGCTTCTTATGGACAACCTTGAAGCGATAAAGTTAGCAATCAATAGAGAAGAGGGCACCACTTGGCAATTCACACGTTTTCAGTGAGGGAAAGGAAAGGGATAAGGGTGGGGAGAGGTAACTAAAGTGCCCCTCTTGATTGGACGTTTGCCCCCCTAGAAGTACTTGGCTGGCTACGGGCCTGTGTCTGTTTCACTGGTTGCATTTTCGGTGATCTAGTTTTCAACTTCGCCTGTTCAATTAACTGCCGCCTAGTAACAATTCCTTAGACGAGGCACTGGCAGCCCTCCTGCCTTTCAGTTCCTGTTCAACCAGTTTGTTCTACTGGTGCCGGTAATGACTCCGAGCTGTATGGGATTCTCTTAAGTAACAGGTGTACTACACTTGGGTTAGAAGGACACACTGACTGAGCAGGAACTGAAAGGCAGGATGGTCGCTTCTCTAGTGGTACCTTTTAGATGAGATCCGTGAGAGTGTATCAGGATGGAAAATGGTTGATATTGGTGGCCGATGTGGTAAAGGCACAAAATACAAATTCAAACATAATGTAATTTGCTCTGACATTGACATGCTATTGTGTTCGAGGCAGTACTTGTACAATGTTTATTCGATGACTTTCATATTTTCAGGGTCTGACAAGGACATGTTGAAGTAAATCTGTGAGAATTTCGAAAGAGATCGGTTCATCAGCAGCTGAGATACATATAGTCAAACCTGGGGACGTTTTTTTGCGACACCCGATATATTCCAGAAAAATATGTTTATATACAATAATTTAAAGACACCTTTGATGAATATATACTCTATTGACCAAGTTTTGAGAACTTAATTCTTTTGTTCATTCTTAGGGTGGTATCGCTTTAAGGATGCGATGGAGCAACCAAAATTTATATGTCCATACTTCATTGTAGTAGTGAGTAGAGTGCCTGTAAACTGTGTTTTCATGAAGTTCAAACAGGAAAAGTAAACCATAAGACATTTTATGTCATTTGAAAATAAGCTTTTTTCGATTATTTATTTGAATGTTACAAACCATAAGACAATTATGAACGATTAACAATTACATAAATCGTTTGCAGCCTCAGAAAACTTACGAGACACTATACGGTTCTAGCCACATTGCCACGTATAAGAATGAAGCAAGCAAATTCATTATAATGTACATACAATTCTAGTTTTGTTTCTTTCAGTGTAAAAGCCCATGGGATTTGAATCTTTGAGAAGAATTGGTTTGTAGTTTTAATATAATTGGGGTTGTGCTAATGACAGAACATTACCGACCACACACACAGCACAAAGTTGATTCTAGTTAATGTACATTTGTTGACAATATCAAATGTTCTACTTTAATAATCAGTTTCAAAAACTTTTACTCTTTTAGTTGATATCAAATTTTATGATTTGTTAATGTTTATTTTTTCTTTGTGATGTGGAAGTAAGAACCACCCTATCGTAGTTTTATAGTCATGGTAGTTTATTTAAATGCAGTGTTGTTTTTAGATCATATTGTAATCACTTTTTTTTACAGAAAGAGTGATACAAGAATCAGCGGTACTTTGATTCAAAAGCTTTACAATAATCTTGATATTGTTTTTATTGTCAACAACCGTTTTAAAAGGTTTTTCAGATCAAATCTTATAAATTTGTACTGTTTCTTCCCAGCAGATGTAAACAACCAGCTTAAAGCAGAATCATTTTAGACCAATCAGACAATGGTTTAGGGTATTTCGAAGACTTAACACCATAAACATTGGGTTGCATGAATATGGTTTTATTGCCAATGTAGTCGAGGCTTCAAGATATATGTTTATGATATTACATTTCAGTTTGATTGAATAATCTGTTTAGAGAAATTTAAATCCGATTAGAATATGATAAAGATTTGAGATATATTTAAAGAGAAAATTTATAGACAAAATAAACTTAGATAAATAAATATAGGAAATTGGATATCTTTCAAAATAGGTTATCCCCAAAAAAACACCAGAATTATCATACGTTTATATCATTTACATTGAGTGATAACATATTATGCAATAATTGTTCAATAATAATCGTCATTGGAAGGAACATGGTTCATGGATGTTTTTATATTGACTTAGTCTTTAATGCCAACAGTCTAACGTATTAGTTCACTGTTTGAAAATATTAAATAATTGTGTAGTAAATTAGCTGACCGAATAATGTTTAAGGTCACAATTCAGTATATTACTTTCTGGCCAATTGCTCAATAACGTACGCAAACAGTAATCATTTTATATCGCGAGGGAAATCCATTCAAAGCATGTTTTGAATATAATGGATTTCAACACAAAGTGCCTCAATTTAAAGAAAGTGTACTCTATCTTTTTTTAACTTTTAAGAAAAAACTTGTGACTTAAAAAGATTTAGAACAAGTCTACATCAGCATCATGTAAATCAATAAAAAATACCCAGGAGCCCAGATTTCCATTATCAGAATGAGATTAGTGACGGAATATTAAATGAGTTTTTTATCAGAGTTTATAAAACTGAAATAAAAATGTAATAAAACGTGCGGGAATCTAAGATATAGTTAAATTTTAATAATTAACATTGAAAGGACGATTGTCAAGTTGGTGATCACGATTTTGATAGAGAAATATCACGATTATTTCATTTCATTAGAGACATATTGACATAAAATGTGTACATCGTAAAAAGGAATTTCCTTTTCTGTTGTTTCATTTCATTCTAGCATTGGTTCACAATTTATAAGTCTTTAACTTATTAATAAATGGCTGATCCTTTCATTAACCCAATGTGCAATAGGAAATTATGAACATTCTTGCTAGAAAGAAGTTTTCAGAACCACGAAGTTTCTCTGTCTTGCCATAAGAAAAGTGTTTACATGTATTGAAGTTAAGTCTTTTATACATCGTTATAAAAAAAAATCTTAAATCAATTTAATCTCAAATCATTTCAATGGATATCATATAATATATTCAAGCCGATTTACTGTTGGAAAGATATTGCCCACGTTGAACGATTTATCTGTAAAGATCTGTAGGTTTTTACAAATTTTTATCATCTCATTTATTTATCATAAAGCTCTTTCGGCATGATTTAGCTTCACAAAAAATGTTAAGCCCCAACAATTTGCTCTTGTCAATTTTATCTAAAACGATCTTTCAAATTTTTCAAAAATTAATTCAGACAAGGTAGTGATTAATCTTAAAAGATAATTTGATTTATATAAAATCAGATAAAGGTCTCCAACGTCATATCTCAATTCCCACAGTTTGTGTATTTTAATGAAGTGTTTTTGATTACGAATTTCACGGTCTTTAACCATAATTTACAATTTTTTTTATATATCTCTTTAGATGTTCATAAAACCATGAAAGTATTTAGGATCTAATGTATGTTTAAAATCACATGCGTTTGTTAAACTAAATATCAAATTTTATAATCAGTTTTATATTACAAATAGTTGAATAAAATATCAAGTTTTATTACCCTAAATACCTTATCGTTAATTACAGTGTTCAGTTTAGCCTCATATTAAAGGTATCTGCTCCTCTAATTAATCTCTTTACTCGCTGGTAGAATGTAGGTCTATATGAGTATCAAATCGTATCTGTACCAATCAGGGGTTAACTTTGACAAGTTATTTAATGTCTATTGGTTGTTTCAAGGAAATAAAGAAGAGTAAGCCTACTGAGCCTGGTTTTCAGCACCGTTATTATTTTGGATACGTGTGCATTTTGCCTACCAAACTAATATGAAATAAATTTTTCCAAATGAAAAAAAAAAGCTTGACAGTATAACATAGTTCTGGCTATTATGAACAGGAAGTAGAGTTATGACCAACAAGGAGTAGAGTAATGATAAATAGGAACTAGAGTTATGATCAACAAGGAGTAGAGTAATGATAAACAGGAACTAGAGTTATGAGCAACAAGGAGTAGAGTAATGATAAATAGAAACTAGAGTTATGATCAAGAAGGAGTGGAGTAATGATAAACAGAAACTAGAGTTATGATAAACAAGGAGTAGAGTAATTATAAATAGAAACTAGAGTTATGATCAATATTGAGTAGAGTAATGATAAATAGAAACTAGAGTAATGATAAACAAGAACTAGAGTTATGATCAACAAGGAGTAGAGTAATGATAAACAGGAACTAGAGTTATGATCAACAAGGAGTAGAGTAATGATAAACAGGAACTAGAGTTATGATCAACAAGGAGTAGAGTAATGATAAACAGGAACTAGAGTTATGATCAACAATGAGTAATGTAATGGTAAACAGAAACTAGAGTTATGATAAACAAGGAGTAGAGGAGTAGAGTAATGATAGTAGAGTAATGATAAACAGGAACTAGAGTTATGATCAACAAGGAATAGAGTAATGCTAAACAGAAACTAGAGTTATGATCAACAAGGGGTAGAGGAGTAGAGTAATGATAGTAGAGTAATGATAAACAGGAACTAGAGTTATGATCAACAAGGAGTAGAATAATGGTAAATAGAAACTAGTGTTATGATCAACAAGGAGTAGAGTAATGGTAAACAAAAACTAGAGTTATGAAGTTATGCTCAACAAGGAGTAGAGGAGTAGAGTAATGCTAGTAGAGTAATGATAAACAGGAACTAGAGTTATGATCAACAAGGAGTAGAGTAATGATAAACAGAATCTAGAGTGATGAGTAACATGGTGTAGAGTAATGGTAAACAGGAACAAGATTAATGATCAACAAGAGAGTAAATTAATTCTTTTACAAAAACTAGAGTAATAATCAACAGAGTCAGAATAATCATCAACAAGGCGTAGAGTACTGGTAAACAGAAACCCGAATAATGCGCAACAGAAAGTAGAGTAATGGTAAACTGAATCTAGAGTAATGGTAAAAAAACATTAAAGTAATTATCAACAGAGAATAGAGTGAACAGGAAGTAGAATAATGACCAACAGTTAGTAGAATAATGACCAACAGGAAGTAGAATAATGACCAACAGGGAGTAGAGTAATGACCAACAGGGAGTAACGGTAACCAAAATATCTAGAGTAATTGTAAACGGAATCTAGAGTCATGGTAAACAAACTAGAGTAATTATCAACAGGGAGTAATGGTAAACAGAATCTCTAGAATAATGGTAAACGGAATCTATAGTAATAGTAAACAAAAACTAGAGTAATTATCAACAGAGAGTAGAGTAATGATAAGCAGGAATCTAAAGTAATAGTAAACAAAAACTAGAGTAATTATCGACTGGGAGTAGAGTAATGGTAAACAGAAAGTAGAATAATGACCAACAGGGAGTAGAGTAATGACCAACAGGAAGTAGAGAAATGGTAAACAGGAAGTAGAATAATGACCAACAGGGAGTAGATTAATGACCAACAGGAAGTAGAGAAATGGTAAACAGAAAGTAGAATAATGACCAACAGGGAGTAGAGTAATGACCAACAGGAAGTAGAGAAATGGTAAACAGGAAGTAGAATAATGACCAACAGGGAGTAGATTAATGACCAACAGGAAGTAGAGAAATGGTAAACAGGAAGTAGAATAATGACCAACAGGAATAGAGTAATTGTAAAAAGGGAGTAGAGTAATAGTAAAAAGGGAGTAGAGAAATGACCAACAGGGAGTAGAATAATGACCAACAGGGAGTAGAGTAACGATCAACAGGGAGTAGAGTAATGACCAACAGGGAGTAGAGAAATGACCAACAGGGAGTAGAGTAACGACCAACAGGGAGTAGAGTAACAACCAACAGGGAGTAGAGTAACGATCAACAGGGAGTAGAGTAACGATCAACAGGGAGTAGAGTAACGATCAACAGGGAGTAGAGTAACGATCAACAGGGAGTAGAGTAACGATCAACAGGGAGTAAAGTGATGATCAACAGGGAATAGAGTAATGATCAACAGGGAGTAGAGTAATGACCAACAGGGAGTAGAGTAATGACCAACAGGGAATAGAGTAACGACCAACAGAGAGTAGAGTAACGATCAACAGAGAGTAGAGTAACGATCAACAGAGAGTAGAGTAACGATCAACAGGGAGTGGAGTGACGATCAACAGGGAGTAGAGTAACGACCAACAGAGAGTAGAGTAATGACCAACAGGGAGTAGAGTAACGATCAACAGAGAGTAGAGTAACGATCAACAGGGAGTGGAGTGACGATCAACAGGGAGTAGAGTAATGGCCAACAGGGAGTTGAGTAATGACCAACAGGGAGTAGAGTGACGATCAACAGGGAATAGAGTAATGATCAACAGGGAGTAGAGTAACGACCAACAGAGAGTAGAGTAATGACCAACAGGAAGTAGAGAAATGACCAACAGTGAGTAATGGTAAAGGGAATCTATAATAATGGTAAACAAAAACAAGAGTAATTTTCAACAACGAGTAGGTTAATGGTAAACACAAAATAGAATTATGGTAAATAGGGAGTAGAGTAATGACCAACAGAGAGTAGAGTAATGGTAAACAGAATGTAGAGTAATGGTAAACAACAACTCGAGTAGTGGTAAACAGAGAGTAGAGTAATGGTCAACTAGGAGTAATTGTAAACGGAATCTAAACGTAATAGTATACAAAAACTAGAGTAATGTTTAATGGTTATTGGTAATAACCAAGAGGTTATGACCAACAGGAGGTAGAGTAATGGTACACATAAACTTGAGTAATGGTAAACAGAAACTACAGTAATTTTCAACAGGAAGTAAAGTAATGAGAAGAAATTGGAATGGCCTAATGATTAACAGGGATTAGCTACATGATTTAATGGTAATGTGTGTACTCGGACTACTGTAATACATATTTCACACTAAGGCAGATGTAACATGTAATGTTATTTTACAGAATGTTGTAATCAGTATGATATTTACAGTAATGTCTTATCTAACTTGAACACTCATTCTTTAAATCTAATTAACTCACATCTTCATTTTTAATATCCCTGCTTTTTAACTAATATTCTTTAATCTCTATCTAATGGTCGCTAAATCATACTTTACTCTATGTATTATCTGGTATAATATGGTTCTAATCTAAATCAAATTTCTCCAAATGTATTATATTATTTTCTAGATATGAGTTCAACATGTTAAAGGTATTAAAGGAATGCAAAGTCAATCTTAATTACATTTCACTATAATTTAATACTTTATCACGCCATCGTGCACCACGGAAATAGGAGAGGTATTAGGGATGAATTTTCGCTTAATCTAAATTAGATATCTCTACAATCTATTACTGTTCGTGTATTATGGTTTTTAAACCCTAATTACATTTCATCAATTTTCATCAATTTCGATGTTGTGTAAAGTAGAGTGGCTGATACTATTTGATTAAGGAATTCACTTATTTCAGACTGATCTTATTGTAATTGCAATATATCTTTGTCCGACTCGTGTCGTAAGTATAAATATATTCGAGATTCACCGTAGGTGCACAGCGATTAGACTTAAAACTTCATCCCATTTCATCTGAAAATAATTACTTAACAACACAGTGACAGAGGGATTTTATACAATATTTACTATTCTATTTCACGAATTATTTCTCTATCTTCATTTATTTAAATGCTATTTCACAAGAAAAAACTTTTCATTTATATTAGTGATTTAATACAGATATATACGGCTTAAACTAATGGGAGTTATGGGAGTGACACTAGGATAATCAAAATACGCACCTATTATCCCAACCTTAATTTCATATCACATTATCTTAATTTCACAACATTATTCTAATTTAATACATTTTATGCTGCTATTTTTCTACCAATTTTTTTATTTCAATCTGTATTATCTTGGCTGATGTTTTCAACTACCATAAACAAATAATTACCGACTTCTTTGGATTTCCCAGTTGACTTTTGGAGAACCGAGTTTGCAAACAATAATTATACTTTTACTTGTAATGTAGATTGCAGTTTCGTTGGTGTCGAGTTTCAATTTTCCTTTTCAGTTATATCCGATTTTGATTAATTATTTGTTTTTGTTAACGTGAATTCGCTATATACCGATTTCTGGTAGGACCACCATAAAGTGTTTCATTACCGATCCGGTCCAACGTTCGGTATAAAGTGATACGATAGCACCGCTAATCGTGTTTGAGGGCGTTCCTTTTCAAGTCAATTTTATCTTTTACAGGTGCATATCGGAGTGACTGAAACTGTTTTATTGAGGTTCTTGATTTAGTTGTATTACTAAAGCCCAGTTTCATAATTAGAAATAATATATCAAATTTAAATATAGTTCAGTCTTTGAAATCTGAATGCTTTGTTTCGATTTAACCACAAAACGTGAACAATAGTCTATTTCTGACTATCTGGAACCAAATGGTACAATGGAAAATGTTTTAATTGGTAAGTTTCTGGTACATGTATCAGTCATAAATACATATTATCAAACGGTTATATAACGCATTTTTCTTTTTAATTCAAGAAGATACTGTGATTGGTTCCCCCAATCTTGTCTTTTCAGTGTGACATAAGTTTTGCAATATGAATGGAAAAATCTGAATGCTATATTCAATGAGGTAGTGTCCACTGATAACCAGCCACCTATAGGATTCCAAGCAAATGCGATCTCTATTGTCTGAATCGTACTGTGCACCATATATCATCACATCGGTAACCTTCTAAAATGCTCTGATGTTTATTATAGTCAGTAAAAACCAATATTATGGCTTTGTCAATGAACAACTCACCTGTTTGTTTCAACCATTCTGTGTGTATTACTGTCTGTTTGTGTGGTAACAGCTCTCTCTACCTCCTGGTTACATTCGTCACTAGCTCCTGGCCAATACATTCTGATAATCTAATTTGATATTTACTCTTAACTCAAATCTGAAACGAAACATATAACTAATATACGAATACAGTAAAAGCTGCATCACATGCTAATAGTCTCTGCGTCACCTTGTTACAGCAATGTAAGACATGGCTAGAGCGGGACATACGTATATACTTGTGGTTTTTTTTGACACAAAAGTGCAGATGGTTTGTGGCTCATCTGTTAGGTAATGATTACGTACCACTATAACTGAGACGGACAGACAATTTATTTTTTAGACCATTTAGTCATATATGTAGACACTATATTGTTTAACGCAGATCTCTATACCCATCAACTGGATATTTGGCGGATTTGCTCATTAATTCCACAGTCTAAGAACTTTCCCATGGGCACCAGCAGTCATAGTTCATGAATAACTTTGACAATATATCACTGTTACAAAGACAGAGAACAAGTCAAAACAAACAAAGATTGAAACACTTTAAAAGACAATTCTTTTAACACCAGGAATTTGAAACGCAATAAAACAACTTTGTAAATTTATGCAATATATTATAAATGATTTCAGAGGAAAAATCTTGAACAACCAGTCAATGCAAACAAATAACAATCTTTTTTAAAACAACTGGTGTCCTAAATCATGTTTAATTTTTAATGCACTTCCAGATGCACTTTTGACATTCAGGCGTCCTTTCATTTGACAGGTTTTCGACCAATAAAAATATCTTCAAAAGTTAGAGAATCTATTAAACGACAGTTAACCGGTGTTTTGTCAGTTTTAAAAGTATAAACTATGTGATTTTAAGAGAGAAAAATTGATATAAACGACGTAAGATGAAAAACGATTTTGACAGATTTCATATGAATTTGATATTATCCAGTCGTTAAAAACGCCATGTTGTTCAAATGATGCATATAAAATGCGTAAAGAAGAAGTTATGTTTTTTAAAATGAATCCGAGACTTGTTTATATTCTGAAAAGAATTTTGTCTGTAAAATCTTAATGGTTATAGTTCTGTGTGTTACAAGCTGCATACTTCAGAGATCTTATACAGATAGAATAAGAAACGTCTAAACAAATTATCGGATCACACACTTTATGACGACCCCTTCATGAGTTGATCTGATGTTTTTCTTCCGGGAAAATATGCCTGAAACATTTAGACACGCATTTTACTGACTCTGCACGTTTAAGGCCCTTTCAGGTCATATATAACTACCTATATATTCATTTATAGGTTCTAAATATCATTATAACTTAACCCTCAATTACCAATGTAAAGTTCATTCGTATATTTGGAACGTCATTGAAGTTACATGTATTAAATTATGTAAATCTGAATATGATTTAAATATAAATATTTTTGTAAATAATAACTATCCAATTACCAATAGACCTAGCCCAATTTCAGCTACCCATATAACTTTACAGAATTAAAATTAAATTTGATTGAACGTCTATTTTTAATTTTATAGAAGCATGGATGGCTGAAATTTATTTCAAAAGCAAGTATTTAAACAATCTTTTTAAGCATATGAAACGGGGTCTTGTAGAATCAAATGACTATGTATTTTACTTGGAAAAAATAGCTTGCTTTAAATCTGCAATGCAATGTTTTATGTAATGCATTTAAATACAGGGTTAAAGGTGAAGCAGTATAAAAAAACAGTATATTGAAGTTAAACTGTTTAATGTGCATATTGCGTGGATAAAATCTGAAACCCAATATTCTAATAGAAGATAGCTTCAATTTACTAGACAAAACTGATCTAATCGGTTTCATTTATCAAATATTAAGTCGAAGAAGGATGACTTAAGGTTTTCAAAGAAAGTCTACCTTAACACGTCAAAATTTAAATCCCTAGTCATGTTTCATTTCTGCCATGCATCAATGACGGTCAACTTACAGTTAATTTCGCGTATTGATGCCACGCATTGAAGACAAGCGTGTAAACTAAAGATTTGGCAAGGATTTTTAACGGAACAATTCATTGACGGAACTTTTGCCTTGTAACTTGTAAGCAGCAAATGACCAATCACATTTCTAAAACATTTCAATCAATCTTTGGAGAATATGTATTTTTATATTATAAGGTATTTAATATTCTATTGGTTGGTTGGAAGATGACAAGTTAACGTTCGATTCCAGTGGTAATATCGCAAACTAGGTAGTTGTTGGTAGTCGCAGGTGTTGGATTGGTTCAATTGGATGGTACTATGCTGTTGGTTGGATATGTTTTCGTTTCTAAAATCTATTTTGACTCCTCTTAACATTAAAATATACCTCATTATTGACTAGCCTTTCTAATAATTACCATTGTAAGAAATGTTTCTCACCAGAAACAGAGGCATAATTAAGACATTAATTATCCTGAAGGTATGAATTACAGTTACTAGAAATTCACATTAAATTCTTCATTAAATGCAGTATTATAGGCTACCATATCATTTTAATTTATCTATTTGTTATTGAAGCAATGAAAAACGCGTTGAATTTTTCATTTGTATCAACTGCCCTGTGTTTTCCTTTCTCAGTGTATTATATACCATTAAGGAATATCATCATTTTGTCATATGAACATTATGCTGGAGATGTTGAGACAGATGACAGTTACAATGTCACTTATTAATATAATTGTTTGTAAACCTCGATCCTAAGAACTTAATCTGTAGAGAGGTAATGTCTGATTCACTTCGGAATCAATGGTTGAAATGGAGGGCTGTGACAACAAAATAATATTTTATATTATATAGTTTATATAGAGGAACATGCTTTAACAGTAACAAATTAAAATTCCCAATGAATCTAAATAATTTGATTAAAAATTTTAAGTAGTTTATAAATTAAAGTGTAATAAGAAGGTGTCAAGAATATGAAAGGAGGTGAATAAATTTCACTTGAGAATTGAAGGGGAGGTAATTAAATCCATTGAGTGTGAAGTGGTAACGTGAATACAATTAAGAGAAATATGCCGATTGGAATTATAATTAAGATAAAATATATTTCATTAGAAGGAAAAGGAAGCGTGGTTAACATGAGATTGTATTGTTTCAGAGAGAAATACTGAAGTGGTTTCAAATGTACCTGACATACTGACCTACTGATTGACACTGAGCAGGTTTTAGTTACATATCCCTCGATAAGAAACAGTTATTACGTAGATAACATTAGTCGAATTGAAACATCTCGTCTTATGGCACGTAAACATAGTAACTTTAAGCTATTCAATCAAACACTTAATTAAATTTCAGTTATTACACTAAAATTACTAATGTGGCTAATGACGAACCATGTTTCACGTAACTGTAAGTTATTAGGCAAATGTATGATTGTTTTTAAACTAAAATCGCGAAGACAAATTTCTATATTGCTTGTTGCGAAAGTTTTTTTAAACGTGATCCTAATTATTATTACATTGTATCTAATTTCATCTAGGACAATGTTGTTCCTTGTTCCGAGGGTTTTGTTTCCTTCCAGGTTCATACTATTAATGTAGTTCTAGAGCTTACTGTTGAAAATTGTGTAACGGATGAATAACTTGCTATTTCTTTGCAGTTGTCCGTTTAGAGATGTATACCGGGGCGCTTTTTGTGTGTTCTGATGTTCCTTGACGCGAACCAGCGGACCGATCCGGTCCAGAAATATGTGATCAAGTATTATTAATGGACCAGTCCAAAAGCGATAAATAATATTAAAGTATAAATAATGGTAAAAATTAAGGCATTACCAATTTAATTTACAGTCCCCAGAATTTTTGATAATTGCGAAATGGGGTAAGGTTGGATTTCAATGATCTTATAGGTGGCGATAATTTATTGCAGCTTAGTGACAAAGCTGTACAAAAGAACCGAAAACATACTAAAAATCGTATTGCGGTCCAGGCAGAAAGTACTGGTTTCTGGTCAGGCCAACAACACTCAATCATGATCACCTTGTTTGTCCAGGATCACCAGCATTGGGTGAAGAGCTCCGTATTGCAGGCTTCAATACATCTTGTTTTTAAAACTCGCATTTCACATTGTGCTGTTTAATTGAGACTTTATAAATGAAAAGCAGGGCGCAAGTCCTATGGACAATGGATGTATATGTTGCATGCAAAAAAAGGTCAATTAAACAAAATCATAAATTCTTACCGTTGAAGAATTCCACAAAACCTATTAACTAAGTAAAACACATCTCAATACATCAATTTAAAACTGTTGAAATTTATATGGAATTTAAACGGAAATGGAAATTAAGATAAGGATCTCCCGAAGTTTGTATTACGTCAGAGAGGTCAAAGAGGTTGTGTGACGTCATCAAGGTTAGGAGTTAAAAGTTAGAAGGATTATGGGAATGGCTAATTGCTTCTACTCACAAGCTTCCTGGGGTTAGTCGCACTTTCCTGGCTTTCTAAATATGTCCGTTGTTGAACACATTTTAGACTAAAGATCATTATTCAACTCTTTGTACTTCGTGGCTTTTACCGCCTCGTTAAGTAGGCCTACGATAGATTCATATACCACCCTAAGCGATGTCCACTTCCACTGAAGACTGTACAATGATATGTAATTTAATCCTAAATAAAATCGGATCGTCAAAAAAATTGCAATTATGTCAACCATATAGAAATAGAATATGGCTATTGGTGGCAGCAACATATTGAAAAATGTCAAATATGTTTATATTCGTAAATATTTTTACCGTTAAAACGGTAATCAGGAACGGGACGCTTCTTAAAGAGAACCTACAATCTGAGAGGGAAATTATCTGCCTAATAGACGTCTCTGTTTTCTTCATAATACCGATAAAATACTTGAGCTAAATTCAATTTTTTGTATTATTAGTAATTTAACTCCAGGGGTTTTTGTACCGACTGCGTGCATTTTAGCAGTCACTTAGTCTGAATATTAGATTGAAACCTAGAAGAAATTGATGTAAGATACAATTCTATCAGATTCAGAACTTGCCCCAGGTATCGTCTAGCCATTCGTTTGATGTATCAATATTTTAATTGTATTTTTACCGAAAAAACAATAACATTCACTACTGGAATCGAACATGTAAACATGTAGATTGTTTTCAATAAATCGTCTTCTTTGATGTGGTTCCTATCACACAATACGTAGCCAAGTTATCGTTATTAGCATGTCTGATCGACCAATTCGAAGTCGTTTTAATACGAAAATAACGGCTTTGGAATGTAATATCTGGTTACGAAATCGACTAAAGTAATATTCGACTTAACAGACTAATTATTGATAAATGTTTTGAGTTAATGCTTGGCAAGATACTTTACAGATGGCCTGGAAATTAAGATCTAAAATAATTCGAAAATTTTGTTTCATAGATCCTTTTTATGACCACGAAAATTCACAAAAGTAGACGGTGATAGAGATGAATTATTGAAGCGTCTTGAAACTGGCACAAAAGGTAGTCAGAGTTGAAATAGTTACTTACGCCTCGGTCTCACATAGGCGTATTCAACGCAGTATGAAGCGCGGATGGCCATATGAGACGATCCGTGTTGTATCCGAGAGCATACGCGGGATACGTATTTGATCCGTATTGATAGGTGGATTTTGGCAGATTTTCAAACATGTTTAAAACATCCGTCTTCTTCCAGGATAGATGTGATACGTAGACAAATCCTCATAACCGTAGTAGCATACGTGAAAGCATATTTGCCATAAGTAACATATACCTCGATAATACCTCGTATACGTGCTTCCCAAACAGTTGTCGGGTCATTCACTTGAGTGACATACAAGTATCTATATAGCCCCGATCTCACATAGACGGATAGCGACGGATTATACGCCAACTACGATTTGGCGGATTGGGCACGGAGAAATGATACAAAGATTCGGTGAAATGAAAGTCGACGGATGTGTGGCCGAGTACGGGAGTATTAATTACGGACGTACGCCGGCAAAGCCGTACAGTAAGTAGTACATACGCAGGATTTCACAGGACTGTGCAACGGATGTGTCAGGGAAGCTCCACGGTAATGAAGGGTGACTCGGAGACTGATAGGTATGAAATACGTATGGAGTAGATAAAATGCAAGGCACTCGTGGATCGTACCTGCATTTGTACGTCGCTCCCATGAGTGATCCGACGACTACGGATACGAGATATTATCGAGGTATATGTTACGTGTGGCAAGTATGCTTTCACGTATGCCAAGTATGCTTCTACGACAATGAGGACTTATCTACGTATGACGTCTATCCTTGAAGAATCGACGGATGTTTTAAACATGTTTGAAATTTCCGCCAAAATCCACGTATCAGTACCGATCAAATACGTATCCAACGTATGTTGAGGGACGTTGTGGGGATGCTCTCGGATACAACACGGATCGTCTCATATGGTCATCGGCGTTTCATACGGCGTTGAATACGCCTATGTGAGATCGGGGCTATAGACTGAGATGAAATTTAAATTGTGCTCCTTCTATATTTGCACAAAACACCCGCAGTACACCCTTCCCTTTACCTTGCTTCCTACCCAGTAAGTCCCTCCATACCTTGCACAACTCGCCAATTTGTACCTCATTACCGTATCTGCTTTGTATTTGACCTGCTCCATACGGATTGCATACCTGGCATCCTCCGAGTCAACCTTTTTTACCGACGAGCTTCCCTGACTCATCCGTTGCGCAGCCCTGTGAGATCCCGCTTACTGGACGGCTAAGCCAATTTTGTACCATTTCTCCGTGTCCAATCCGTCAAATTCTAGTTGGCGTATAATCCGTCGCTATCCGCCTATGTGAGATCGGGGCTTAAGACTGTAACGCTATGAAAGTGCTAAGATAGCCGGTACCGGTGACACAGCCTTCAATCATAATTTACTATAATAGGCAATTCTAATAGTACAATAGAATATTTCTATGTTCTGATCAAATAGCGGATAACCTAGCATACAGTCTAAGAAAGTTGGGGCGCAAATAAACTGATTGTGTACTGGCGTGTTAATAATATATCTATTTGATAGAGTAAATGTACCAACAGTACAATATGTTAAATAATGACATCGAGTACCTGTAGAGGTGACAAGGTTTATTTTCACTTGTCAAATTGTCACGAGACATCTGTTATTTCAAATAAAATACGAGTTAAATTCATGTCTAGGTAGCTTGAACGTGGTGGCTGTACACCAAACAGCCATGTTGCTTTATCCATGGCTACAGATACCTAGAGCCCGATTAAATAATTATAAGCAACGATTCCTATTAAATTTGATATCAATTACTGCCAATGGCAAATACATGTATCATCAAAAAATAACTTTGCTTCCTCTTTCAACTGCGAACTAAATACACTATGCGTTTGAAAGTATCTTTAAATCCCCTGTATCGAATCACTTCATCAGTGTGTGACCGTTTTAAAAAAAGAAATATGACATGTTTATTGTGTAATCATCACTAGTTTATAAAATATGATATCGTTTGAGAGGGTTAATATCCACCTGTGATAATCCAACAACGATCTGGTTGACATAATTTCCCCTCTTATACCATATGATACCACACGGTGACATCAACAGATAACAGATTGTCGTTACATGTATCATATAGTTTTCCTTACCCACGATACCACTCACTTGAGGACAGAGTCATCAGAACGTTTAAGAGGAAAAGGGTTTTTCTGACGTCTTCATGTTAAAGGGGTACAATATTAAGTTCGTGGCTAATTTCAAACCTAATCAGCAGGACATCGATGTCAGTTATTCTAGATACAATAACGAAGGTGAACATTGCAACACTTAATGACTATCAGAATGGTAAAATGGTACTACATTGAATGTTTGATTATCAATTAAAGAGTATTGGCAGATCAAACCAACATATAAAGTAAATATTACATTATGTATATTTAATATCTATATACATGTATTGAAGTATGTAATGATAACATGTCTGCACTGTTGATGCACGCGATTTACACCACGTACTATCAGCATATTGAATGATGTAATCTGGTCATTTTTTAACCAAACATCTGGCATTACATTGGACATAGACACGTGGTGGCACGTTTCATCTGTCTCAAATAGTCTTTACCATGCCTTATCTGCTCCATATAAATGATATTAACTGTTTAAATTTATAATTCATTCGAATGCGTTGCAAAAGTGGCTAATGCCTTGTCCTGACAAAATCTTTCATTGTCTCCATGTCATAGCGTAGCCCGTCGCATTTGCAAGTACAGAAAATGAAAACTTAACACTCCATTCATTAATGCATACACAATCATAAAACTGAACATATGACCTCATTGAAATGACAAGTAAACAACAAACCAACGAGAAAGAAGAAAGGTCAGACAATAAATATACAAACATAGCAATGTTTCTTAATTTACCTCAAATTTTACTAAAAACTAGTACAATTCTGTTACTAATTATTCATGTCAACAAGTCAACCTACTGTAAGAATCTGTATAGCGTGTTCACACACAAATCCGAGCCAGCAAGACAATTCCGTGGAATGGAAAGAATGGCAAATTCAAGAGCAAAGGCTGTATAGCAAAATTACCGAAGACAAGTACCATCATGTCTTCTAAAAGAGAAGCGACACCCGCTACTTATAATATATAGATAGGTCAAAATCTTGAGACGCAGCCGGGTCAAATTGTCTGACTAAACAAATCTGCTAAAATGCTAAAGAAGAAGCACCCGTTTGCATCCATTTGATGATGATTCGGTCCGTGCAGGAATGCCGTTTTCCTGGCTCCAAGTTGGCTCAATACTTGTTGCCCGCTCCCAAATTCGTTGGATATTTCTTTAATCAATGAGTTCAAATTGCACGGAATATCTCGATCTCCAGTAAATATTATGAATGATTTAATCAATAGGTAATCTTTTTTAACCCCGGTTTGGTAAACATTTGAGACTAATCATCGTCTTCAATAATTTAATCATATATACCATTTTTTCTCAATTAATTCATAATAAACAACACCTTTTGACCTTTTCATAATATTGAGCAATCCAGTAGAGATACAACATAAAAAATCTAATCATCCACTGATGACCGCTGACCCTTCTATAACATCAGTAATTTTGTAAACATCTTTGACTTACAATAACCATAAATAATATCAATAAGGAAACAAAACTATTTTGCTTGAGAATTGCGGTAACCACAACTTTGTCAACAACTTCCATCTGAACTATGATTCACATTATTGTAACCATTGGCTTAAAAAAAAAATATTGTTGATCACAATCACCTTTGAACTTGTAACATGTATGAATTTGATTGTACTCGATACACTGTCATTTATTTACATTTATATACCATGTATTCGAAGCATTTAGAATCTTACTCAACTCAAGGTGCAATATTTAATTGATGTAAATGGGAACTTTTTTTTTTAATTCCTTCTTTGTAGTTAGATAGTTTCCACTCCTTCTCGTAGGGGGATAAGAGCTTTTCCTAAAGCAGAACTGCCCATGATACATGTTTAACAGAACTGCCCATGATACATGTTTAACCCAAGTTGAACCGAGGTTTAGACAGGTGGTTGTTTAAAAGTAGTTACATGATATTTTACATGTTTTTCACACATTTAGTTTATCTTTTTAAACTTGACTCCGTCGACATATTTAGATTTCATCTTCGAGCACTTTGACAAGCATAAACATTTGATCTAAACAAAATAACCATTTCTTAAGTGGTTGTTTAAACAGTAGAAGTTGGTGTTGATGCCCACCTGGAATTCATTTCTGTCTGTATTGGCAACATAATGATTGTTTCTCAAAATGCTACATGTTGAAATTTAAACATGCCAACTCGTCTGCACGTATTAACACATGGACTTGCACTGTACTACAATGAAGTACAATTTGGAATAGACATTAATCAATCCAAAGAGAAAACCATGTTGCACTTATCAAATCTATTATACTTGTGGGATCTATTATTCAAATTACAACGAGAAAATCAACTGTTACCTTGAATTGCAATAGACATTTGGCACAAAAATCATACACTTCAGCATCAATTATGACAGTTTTTTACATTTTAAAGAACACACAGCACAATAATGCAAAAATGCAACAGTTGAACGGAATCTCAAATAAATGACTAAAAAAATGATCAAAGACAATACCAAGCCTGTCCCTTATACAACAAAAAAAATGTCGTGAAGTCTGTCTCGTTAATTTTTGTAGTTCGACCTAAAACGTCCATGTCCATTTTAGTTGACATATGAATTTGGCATACATTCGCAACTGCATCGAAAGCGTAGGCTCATTATGACAAGGAGTGATTCAATCTTTTTATTTCTTAATTTACGATACATTTTACATGTAAAAATGTTAAGAAAATTCTGAAAAAAAAAACTAAGGCAATCTCTCAAGAAACAGTTGAAAATTGGCGTAATTGAATATTCAAACTATGTAAAAACAGATTTTTCCACTTTAGTTTGGAATTATAAATTGTTCGGAACATTAAACAAAGATCCTATTACACCATAAAAATAGTCAATTAATTTAATTACGTGTGTGGGCTTTTCTAGTTGGAATAACAGAAGAGACGATATTATTGTTAATAGTGAACCATCACGTCATTGGTAGTGAACATTATTCTCAACAGGGCTTCGATGTACACATACTGAATTAAATTAACATCTGATTTACCAAAGTTGAAGACTATATGATGGTATCATAAGGGGTCGCAAGAATTCATCAATATGGTTTGTTGTCATGCAACTTTCCCAAGTCACCAAAAGCAGCAAGATGTGGTCAGAAATGAGTCCTGTTAAAGGTGAAACTATGATTAGGGTTTGTACCCGGGATTCCCGTTCCCGGGAATTCCCGGGATTCCCGGAGTTTCTGGCGATTACTCATTCCCGGGAACAGCACTCCATTCCCGGGAATGGGAACATAGATTTTTTTCACGTTTATTTCACCATTGACAGTGGTAAATTCTGTCACCTGGAGGGAAACAAATCACTAAAATTTCCTCCATCCAAGCCTCAGAGCCCTAATCCACCCCTGACGGCAGCGATGGTGGTGATACCCGAGACATCTGTTGAAATTTCTTTGGAAAAAAAACCTTATAAAAACTATCGACGAGTAACTCGAGTAATGTCAGAAAGAGAATACATGTATTACCACTTTCATTTAGGAAGTTAGGTCATTTGAGCAGATAAAGACTACGACACCGAATCTGGAATTTTTACATACATGTAATGCTCTGAAGTCAATCAATCCGTAATCAGTCGCAGCGGAATAAGGTTTTCTGTTGCAGGCAATTTTGCTCTCGCCTAGGTGTGAAATCATTGTGCGCGTTGGTCTTCCTAAAACATTGGTTAGATTCGTCGGTAACATAATCCACTTCCACCGCCACTAATCAATACTAAAACCTATTTGCATAGAGGTATTTTGGGTTCAAAAGTTGTTCGTAAATATTGCGAATTATATGAAAATAAAATTTGATATGAAACTACAGTTAGCTTTAGCTATTATGTCCTATATTTTTGTAACGGTTGCTAGTTTGACTAGCTCTTATATGTTGAAATTGATTCCCGGGATTCCCGGGAATCCCGGGAATAGCATAAATTTCATTCCCATTCCCGGGAATGAGATATCCGGGAATGCTGCAAACCCTAACTATGATGTCCTTGTAAGCTTGTAAATCTTCAGTCAAAATCTAATCTTTTCTTCAAACAAGAGTGGTCCTTTCAGATCTCTTGTGTCAGTGAAGTCATACAAAGGAATTTCCGTCTTGTTATTTTCACGCTAGCCTTGTGAACTGTAAAATTTCCAGACATAATTATTTACTTTTATTTTGTATTTTGTTTGTGGTTGTGTTCTAACCAGACTAAAGAAAAATACTAAAGGCCGTTTTGAAATGACAAAAAAACTTGTAACGGTTCTTTGTGAATATTTCTTTTTCATTTTATCAAGAAACGAAACGTCAAAAGTCACTCATTTGTAAGAGCATAGGTGAAGTACCAGTAAAATGTTTGCATGACTTTCTATGTAAAGTAGTTGTTGGAGCTAATTTTCTCAAGAACTAAACGTTTTAACGCTCTTGGAAAGCATCCACGTGTTTCAAGTGGCATGTTGAAGAGATGCGCCACCTTTGACATCTTATATTTTGTGATACAGCTTATGTAAAACAGAACACGAAGATGGAGATCTTTTGGAATTCGGACAATATTTTCGGACAATTGGAAATCAAAATTCGAAATTACATCGTGAATTATAAATACGCAATATAATAAATAATCATAAAACACTGATTATAAAATCTGTACCGCACTTATCTCTAACAAATACAAGTTCACAACCGATCGCATACCGTATACACAGTTTACAACATCGAAAGTTGGTCTATCTTTTCTGTTAGGTTTGGTCATCAAGTGAAGTATTATTCACTTAACCGTAATGGCAGTTTCTCAATCAATGGAAAAATAGTATATTTAGTGCCCCACAATCCAAAATCACTATTGTTAACACAATAATTGCTCTCCATCTTTGATATCAGTGATATTCGACATTGAATTTGGTCAAGGCTTTTTAATTGGTTTAATTTTTTCTTATTCAATCACACGCCTTTTAGTTAGCGTTGGTGATATGTTGATTCCATTTTGTAGATTTGATTAAAGCTTTTGATATACTGTCATTTATTTCATTATTGATTCCATTACCCTTCAATACTTATATTTCTTTACATACACCTTTCACTTCTTACATTTTTGTTTATATTGATTAAGATGCCTTAATTTGATAAAATTGTTTAATCTTGAATGGCGAAAGAAATTTTTCGATGATGAATGAAGAAAAGAAATAATATAGCTAATTTCTTTAGATTCTTACCTGATATTAACAATAGTTGTAACTTCGATCTGTAATCCAGTTAGCTATTCCTTTCTGCCTTGAACAACTCGACTCTCAACACACTCTGTTAGCTATTACACTGAAACAATACACAAGTAAAGTTTCTAGTCGAGCTTGGTAGCTGTGTAGCAGTCAGTAGGCGAAGTGAAACTATTTAGTGTCCGTTATAAAAATTGATATAAGTATGAAATTCTCACACGTTGTCTGCCCCTTGAATACCGACTGGTTAAAAATATAAACCAACCAAATATTAGATATTATCTATGCGTAGCAGTTGACAGATATCATGTAAGCTATCATAACTATTATGTTGTTTTTCAATATGCAGTTATAAACAAAACATATCAATAAATATGTCTATATGAAGATGAAGGACACCGACTCATTTTCCTGTTTTGTCGGGTTCAAAAGGGTTTTCTTCGGTTGTGACAAAAGCAGCTCAGGTCAACCAGGGTCCAAATGCACGAAAAAAAAATGTTTGTGTTGCAATTTCAATTTGGAAAGTGGTGGAATTGAGGGTAACCTATTCACATATTCTCATGTTACCAATGAGACCAATGGAAGAAATCTACTGATTGACTGATGCAGCCTCTTTTTTTTCTTTTAAAGCATTCTTTTCGAGCCTTGATAATAATGATTTTAATTCCATGATCAAGAAAGCTTTATGGTCGTGATTACGTCTTTTCTTTAATTTTAGATGTGAATCTTTGTCTGTAAAATGAAATATGAGCACAGGTGACATACTTATCTTGCTTCAGATTTTATCCTTTCAATAATAACAACAACAGACCGTAATGTATACAGGTAAATACTATTACTGGCTGGTAAAACTGTGATATTAAAAGAAGGAAATACTATCTGATATTGTCTAACATCGAAATTGCACAATTTCGTTCGTCAGTTACAAGAATTTATAACAGTCTTGAGTATTGCAGACGACAAATAAATACCACCAGGTGGAGAGATACATAGGGACTCGAGTTTCAGATAATACTTGGGAAATTGTTTTCTATTTAGACGTGAGAATTTACATTCATATCAAGTGTTGAAACATGGGATCAGCACTCAGCAATTTGATTATTATCATTGGGAATCTTTGATCCGTCACTATTCTTGTTGATTTTGGTAGCTACTTTTCAGTGGTCGTCTTGCTTAACTATAGTTGGATACTTTATTGGACAAAAAGCTTCCATTTTCCAATAAGGCTCTCTAGAAAAGGATTTTGTTTCGACAACATCTATTTACATACCTTTATCCATGATGGTATTTGAGTGCGCCACGAATTGCTACTATCAGATCTCCATAACTGACCATGCAAATTCTGAGTCTTTATGGTAGCGGGGGATTTGGTGGCGACCCTCATGTCTCTATCGGATTTAAGAGATCGTTACTGGAACGTCATCGTCACATATCGAGGAGATCGTAAGCACTCCTTCAGATCGCGTAGATTGGCGCATAGTGAAATAGGAATACATTAGCATGTGGATATATCGGGTGTCACAAAATAAAAACGCCCCCAAGATCGTTTTTTCGGGACACCCGATATAATAACAAAAATACAGGTCCCTGTGTAACGATATGATATCGAGATGAAAGTAAAAATAAAGAATAACATCAGACATAATAAAATAATAATAATAATAGGAGAACAGGTGTTTGTCTGGTGAAGAGTGAAACCAGGTGATAAAAAGGTTAAAAATCCTCGGCATTATTCCAAACATTCTGATTGCAAGAAATGGATATTGAAGAGAAGCTGGTAAACACTGAGCAACCCGAAATAATTCACTTAAAACATTTAACTAAGTTTAATAGACATAAATCTATTTTAAGTGCATGCGAACATTCTATATAACTAAAGTTTTGCTCCAGTTTAAACATAACTTAAAATTGCCTATTTTTTAAATGAAATGAAAGCTTCTTTCAAATGTTTAATTTTATATGAAATAAATTTAATTGCCAATTTATTTTTCAACAAATAATGGGTCCTTAATTAAAATGATTTATGAATACACAAAACTGACAATAAAGCTTGTAAAAAAATTCTGAGAAAACCTTTTTTTGTCCTTATCTGATATCTCATAAATCGAAAGGGTCATCTCAAACTCAAAATAATTTTAATGACATTGTTGACATTTTCATTGTTTAGACTTATTCCATCAAGCAGTTTTGGGAATTCTTTGAAAATCTCAACAATGACCATCCATCAAAGTGATTTTCTCGATACCACTATTTTCAAATGAGATTCCATAGCAGCAGAAACCAATAAACTGGATGTTAAGGTGTATTTTAAAGAAACTGATACTAATCAACTCCTTCACAAAAGCTCATTTCACAAAAAAACATACCTTTTCCGGTATAATTAAATCACAAGTTTTGCGTTTTCACTGAAATCGCACAAGATCTTCTGATTTCGACCAAGCCTGTACGACTGTTTTCTCAAGACCATTTATCCCAATTTTTTAATAAAGTATCTGTTCCATCCTAGGCCAGTAAATTTAGGAGATTCAAGCCCTAGTACTTCTTAATTTAAAGTCCAAGAAGAACTTAAGTAGGTGCCCTGGAAAACCTCTGTAAAGTTTTAATAGTGTAGTTTTTCAAGAACAAAGCCTTTTTTGTCTCAGCAATGCTATTGTCGAGAATTCAACAAGTTCAAAATTCTACCCCAAGTTTCGGTCCACACAATGGAACCATGCAATCGAATTGTAAACTATCACCACACTTTGACTACTCCTGTACCTAAACCAGTGAAATAAATAGATGTACATATTTAAAACCGCGATCGAAATAAGAAAGCAGGGCGGATCCATGGGGGGGGGGGGGGCTCCCCCAGCTCCAGCCCCCCTATTTTTGGCCAACAGTGCATATCCTGGTACCCAATTTATCCCAACCCTCTGAATATTTGCTGTGAGCGCCTTCGCTCACGACGCCGTTAAATTTGAAGCATGTTATATTTCAGAGCCCCTCCTCCCCCCCCCCTTTCTCTAAATCCTAAATCCTGGAAAGATTAAAATTAAAGGGCGTTGGGGAAGGCTGGTAGAATCAATAACTCCGTGTTTCTCAAAAAAAACTTGCAAGTAGGTCTAGACTTTATTTATATAAAGTATACAAACTAATAAACAAACTGTTAAGTTACTGTTCCTGAACATTAACTTTTTTAATGAATACATCAGAACGTTCATCTCATTTCAACATGCGACTGTATTTTTTGCAATCAGGCATATAATAAACATAATTATACCAGTAATGATTCATGCATTGTAATATATTACAATACTATTTTCACATTATTCTCTTGGTGATGAAGTTAGGGCCTCCTTGAAATGTAGAGAGTTTATTTACGTCTTTTTTGTATTCTTTTAACTGCAATATGCGTTTTATATTTGGCAAGAAATCAGTTAAATGTGATTTTGTACAGATCATTCCATTACACAGACAATAAGTTTCCTATACACACCACAAACAATAGAAACTTGTTGGAATTGAGAACTCTTTGTAAATATTTCTTCTTGACTTAATGACAAACGTGACCACTTCGATTTTCCTATTGTTAATGTTCCATTCATGTGCAGTAACATACCCCATTCAACAGCTTATGACGTGTAAGTTTCACAACTCATTTGCTGGTCAGAGGTTGAGTTTTGACTATGAAATTGCTTTTACATGTTAACTTGACACATAGACTTCAAATTTGTATGGTCTTTATAGCGACCTCTGGACAAATCTGTTCTTTCCCTTTGGCACCTGATGGTACTTCTCTGTGGAAGTCACTTTTTACAACTATTGCTCTCGATTTTACCGTCATTTTGATTAACGGAATTGTCTTGTTTTATATTTATCAACTGATTCAGGGAATGAATTAAATACATGTATATCAATATCGAGAAATCTATTGAGGTATATTGGAAATTAGCCACACAATTTTGAATTGGCTTTAACCATCAGTAAACACTAGGCAACACACGATGTTTATCTAGGAAATTTAATACACTTCTCTCGTCTTTAAAGAATGAAAAAAACGAAATCAAAACTTCACCAGCTCATTCATATCTGTCAAATTTAAGTGTTTTATTTTACTACAAAGAGAGGAAAGTTGAGATATAATTAGCTAAAAACAACCGAAATGTTTTTAAATTATTCACAAATGATGTGGTGAAAGCCAGAAAATGAAAATCGGTTTCGAATTTACAAGTGTAAGGCAACCTGACTCGAATAATTGACGTTCTATAAACATTTTTTGAATTAAAGAATTTAACGTTTGACAGTTTTGTTAGAAAATGAAATTTTATCTTAAGTTAACAGAATGGAGCAAATCACGAGTTTTTGCTTACTTGTAAGAAGATAAAATTTAAACTGATGAGAAGGGAGTATGCTTAAGAATGAGAATACTAAATAAATAGGCAACCGTTTTAAGATACCAAGGGTGGTCCTAACCCCGTTGAAGTGTTAAGCCTACACATAAATAATTAATATCTGCGTCATTGTCCTTCTAATAATCGCCTGGGTTTGAATACAGTTACAGCCACCATCTCAGTAAAACATACTTCAATTTCCAAAACTAGCAAATCGTGATTACATTGCATTGTCGACAGCATTTATTGAGAGCATGTTTATAAGATAAAAATATATGTTTTTAAATTGAAGGTGCCATGTGATTTACCCAAACCAGAAGTTAGTAACAAATCATAATGATAACTAGTAAATCAGTGAGATTAGGTGAGAATCAGCCAGATAACACTGATGATTTAGTAATCAAGTTTATCAGAACTTGAATGAGTCTGTTTCAATCATGTCGATATATTTTATCAGATAAACTGATTTTTCACTGGTTTTCTCTGATTTTTCTGTAACTTATTACAATTTATGGTGATATGTGCCATCAAAGGTCTGTGGATCAATCGAATTTTAGAGGTAAGCCACTAATTAGGGTGTGATAGTCATGATAGACTGACGACGATACGTAACCCCCGTCTGCCCGTAAACAAGACTAGGCGTGATGCTGCTGTCAAGTTGAAAGGCAACAAATTTTACATTAAAAAGATTTGGTATCATATGACACTGAAAATCAACCGTAAATCTGCAAGTTAGGTCGCTCTTATGTAGAGTTATATGGCTTAAGTGTTATAGAGCTTTGATTCGTAACATCATTTCAAATGGTGATCGTGGAATATATTCATGGTCGACGACTCGACGTGTGAAAGTTCAATGATGTTCAATAAGTCATTTTCATTGACAATTCCAGTTAATAGGTACTGACTATTTGGAAAGATTAATTTTAAGAGTTGTGGTCAAGGACCAGCTAGTAGAAAGGATTCTTTCAGAAATCTAAGTTGAGATACCCTTTGGTCTTAGGTTGTAGGCATGATGTACGGATTGTGGTTTTTCACTTGAATCTGTTGTTTTGGTTATAGTTATCACCTTAAAATGATGTTCTCCCTGACGTCAGAATTGTCGACACACCTCACGTAGATGATCTGTAATCAGTTGTTTTTTTTTCGTCTGATTAAAATAAAGTTTTATCTCAATCTAAGATGATCTTATTTCAGTTTATTGAGTTGAACAGTCAAAGGTGAAGGCTAAGTCTATAAATTAATAGGTATCTTTACATCCAATTCAAATTACAACATTTGACATTAAGTGCGTGTTTAACGGCTCAAGTATTCTCTTATACTTATACGTTGCTGTTAAGTTCAATAATAATTTGAAAAATTGTTAACTTTCTTTGAGCAATAAAGATATTAACAAGGTGATTTCTGGAAATGTCAGGGATTTTCTTGGGCGAAATTAACTAAAACAAAAAACATAGACTCGTTACAATACTGTAGTACTATTAATACGGTTATGATTCCGGACATTATAATGCTTACTCTGATAGTCTTTTTAATTGGTAAGTTCATTAGCTGTTAACATTTCCATTACCAGTCTATTGTCATGGCCTTCGAATTCGCTTTGAGGTTGGGGTCATTGGTAGACTTTCTTTATAATAAACATATTTCCTTTTTCTGTTTGTTACTAATAAATATTATCAGCTATTTTACACTTTTTCTAACTTGTCTTTCTTAGTATACATTAAAGGGAGATAACAATTTAATACATTGTTCATAAAGGGAAGAACAAAAGTCTACATTCTATTTATACGTTCCATGAGGGCAATTTTTGTTCACGCTATTTGTTTTACTATATCATATCTATTCCCCTGGTTTCGCTTGTGGTCAGTCAGCCCCAACATAGGCCGAAAGACCAGAACTACCAGTGGCGTGGTAACTCCAAATTGGCTGGGGATGGGGGGGGGGGGACCCTTTTTGCTCTTATTTTCAATAGGCTTAATCCTTGGGTAATTACAAACACTCACACCATTGTCTTCATTGTCCTTAAAGTTTTCGTTTTAACTGTAGCAAACGCGGTTAATTCAACATTGTTCTAAAATTGAAATTAGGCTTTGGACCCCAGAACTAAATTTAAAGAGCCAAAATAATTAATTCAGTCCGTAGGAAGACCAGGAAAACCTAATTTTGAAGTACAAAAGCAATTTTAGCACGTGTCATAGTGAACGCTTGTAGCGAACGCGGACCTATGAGAGACCCTCATAGTTGTCTCCCTTGAACTGTAAGCAGTGGAATGTAACATTTCGGCTCACTCCCTTCATTTATCACATTTATCACAACTTAATAGGCTTTATCCTTGGGTGATTACAAACACTCACACCAAGTTTCATCAAAATATACCAAGATATTATCAACTCTCTATCGGTTCCACAAACAATTCAAGAACGAGGACAATAATTCATAGTAAATTCAATTGCTCTTATTTTCAATAGGCTTAATCCTTGGGAGACTACAAACACTTACACCAAGACCCCCGGAAACTTCAAGGTTTTAGCTATTTAAAACAATGCAGGAAGGCTATTTGAAGCTATATTTTTGTATTTTATGTATGTTTATGCCTGCTGCCGGTCGGCTCAACTTTACCAACGGATATAAATAACGGGGGCTGATCCATGATTTTGAGAAAGGTTGGTGGGGGGGGGGGGGGGGCGAGCGGAAATTTTATAGAGGGTTCTGACATTATTCGGCCAAAAATAAGGGGGAGGGCCCGTGTTGTATTGGGACTAAAAGAATAAGCTCGAAAAAAATTATTATTTCTTACCGACCGACTTTTTTTCGAAGGGCTTTTGGCGCCCCCTAGCAACGTCGGTGCCAATTCACAAACAGCCTTCGGCCCTCGTGCTTTCCCGAACCCGCGGGCATTATGTCAACTAATCCCTCGAAACCATGCATTACCCTACACATAATTGAACAATGCTTACAAGCGTTTCCAGTAATAATTTTATAGATAATTACTTAGTTTTATTGGTTTATTGGATCCCGTTTATATACTTTTCACATCGTTGATCAAGTTCACAGATAATCGATCCTTTTTCTTCCTAATATTAAAACACAACAGGAAATGTTTTTAAGAAAAAAAAATCTCTTTTAATCTTTAAATCTACACGCCTTATCTTCTGTATTGATTAAAAATTGCCTTGTCTATACATTGAAGTTTCCAAGAGTAGGCCCAATAATAAGTTATTGTTTATTTGGCTAATCGTTTCACAAATAGGTACAAAACAGACTGCCTTGTTATGATCTCTCGCCGAAACTCTTGATATTTTATATGTATTTCAGCTCGTAGTATCCAAGAATCACTCACATTTGATTAAAGAAATCTACCATACAGATAGAAGCGTATGGCATGTCATTATTCAGATTATGGATTTATAGGGATGCTTTGACTTATCGTAAGTCTAAATTGAGAGATAATCTTGAGTTGCTTTCAATTGATATTTGGTGTTGTTCGGAATTCTTTTCAATTCTCTGGCAGACAGTCACCATTCTAGCTAGATAGATCCGTGTAACCCCGCTACACGAGAGATATATATTACACGTTTATAATAAAGTCTTGAGATCACAGAAAGCTTTAATATTTGTAAATAATGTCAATCTGTATGACTTAATTTTTTTTTTTACAAAGCATTATACAATTATATACATCTGTAAAAAAATGTTTAACTTGCCAGTCTTTCATCTACAGTTTGTGCCTTCCTCGTGTTATTCGGCTTTATCATGCACTTAATACACAAATCTTATTTTCAATTAATTTCGCAAAAACAAACGGAACCTTTACAGAAGTCAGATACCAATGGACGAAAGTCACAACATCGAACAAACTGAATTTAAATGCCACGTATGAATATGAATATGAATAATAAATTGCTGTTCATGTACAACTTGTGGTGCAGGTCTGAGTTATTATTATTTGATCTGTCACAATTTATCGTTGTGTAAAGAAATCGTAGAAATGGTATTAAATATATGGAATATCACAAATATTATACACGCAGCATTCCGTCGCTTTCTTTTTCATTAACCTTGATTTAGATAAGCCTGAGCTGAATTTCGTCGTATGTTACTCCTCTCCAAATAAGTCTTTTACTGCGCTGACTAATTTCTGCCAGCGAGCAGTTAAATTTGTTCGCAAACCACCAGCCACCCTGTAGGCGCTGAGGACAACTATGACTGGTAAAATCTCTATCATATGTTGAAAATGGTCGGCCATCAATAGACATGCTCATATCTGTAAGTGCATCTCCAAGACTAAGAGCAGGATCAGGTGAGGCCTCATAGTTACCAACTGTTAAAGTGTAATTTTGAGTTTGATCAGCAAGTTGAAACATTCTGTACGCACATTGATAAATTATCGTCTTCAACCGTGCCATAACCATGAGGTGGAAAGCAGGGTTATTTTGTAGCAGGTTGTAAATGTGTTCTAATCCAAGCCAGTAATTTCCATGAATTGGTCCAAACCCTGTCTTATAGTTTTCCCAACCAGTGGAAAAATTAGCACTTCCTTGGTTCAAACAAAGAGACCGACGATGAGAAATGATTGTCATTCCACCTAAACTAAAGATACAATTAACTTCAAGTATTTCATCCTTTGGTTTTATATATGACCTTAAAGACTTGCCTCGAGTGGTGGCATCATTATTATAACCATCATTACAATCTGTAATACAATAATGTAATGCAATATTATTACTTTTCTTTAATTTAAATCAGATTTGCCTCGATGCGCAACTTGAAGACATATATTTCTTTTTATCTTGATTAGGTTGTGCTTCTCGAGACCTCACAACTTTTTTGTTCATGAATAAAAACATACTTTCCTTTTATGTTTACTTGAGGGCAAAAAGTGACTCCCAGACAAACTAACTGGAAATAGATCGACATACTGAATTTGTTTGATTTGTATATGCCTTTGTAATTTCATTTTCTCACGTCGAATCAAATTTGGGATATCCCCAAACCATTTATTTTCAATTTGGTTAGTGTTTAAAACAAACCTTTAATAATGTGTTGACATCTATCACCATAGTAACCAACTGGACATCTTGGACAACTCACCTCATCACATATATTTTCCTACAAAAAAACCACAAACAGGAGTATCAGCAAACACACCCAACAGTCGATTAACGCTTTCGAGTTGTTATAGAATCCCATTCACACTAGATATATGATATATTACTGAAACAGGGCTACTTGACACATAAACTTAAATTTCTTTTAGAAAATTTTATGGTCGTTACGGAGAACTCCTTGTCAAATACGACAAATCTGTTACTTGCATTTTGGCAGATTTGTTTAGTCAGGCATGAATTGATCTCGTTGCACCTCATGATTTTAACCTTTATAGAAGTGGCGGGTGTCGCGTGCGACACAGACCATGCTTACTCTTTTCGAAACACCTGATGGTACTTCTCGTATGGGAAGTCCACTACTATATAATTATTAAACTCGATTTTGTCATGCTCTGGACGAGATTTTTGATTAACGGAATTGTTTTGCTTGTACGGATTTTTTTTATAATTAGTACCAACCTCGTAAAGAAAATTCAAATCTGCACAAACATTAATGACTACAGGGTTTCTAAGAAGCTCTTTGGAAGTTTATATTAAGTCACTATCTACCAGGCCCAGAACCCTTTGAGCAGTTCAGAGAGAGGTGCAAACACTTGTCACAGAAAAGGTGTGACAACTCTCGCTGAGGACCACCTACCAGGAAGACTTCATGAAACTTCAAAAAAGGCTTGTAGAATATCAGATTGACAACTGACTTGTCAAAGACAACTCAAGAAGGGCACGATTAGAGTCTTTTGAGCAGTTGTGATCACTACACTACACTAATTGTTGCTTTGCTTCATGATAGGAATATAATTATGATCAATGGACAGAATCTGGATAATTAAATTTCAGAGAATCAAAAACTCGGGTTAATTTTTTTCAAATATGAGAGATTTCCGTTAGTTGCCACAAGAACAATACAAATCGGAAACAATCACACCAGACGTTGTACTTATTGGAATTGGATGATTATAGATGTTTCCTGTCGTCAAAATTACATACTAACCTGTTTAAAACAGTAAACATCATTCAATCTGGTATCTTCGGCATAGCAATTTTCTCCGGATTCATACATCATACATACTTTCAGTACCAAATCATACATAATTCTTCGACAATCAGCTTCCTCCGTACAACGAAATCCACACACTGCCAAGGAAGGAACTTTCATTTTCTTTAGAAATAAATTGAATTCGTTTTTCGAACATCTGTAGTTCTCCGATATAACATTGGTTTTGATATAATGCGAATGAAAAGTTCCACAAACCAAATTCAGAGAGCAGTATAACAATAACACCAAAGAAAACAACGTCTTCATATTCGCTCGACAGACTTGGCTTCCTTATATCAAAGCAATGTTGGTTCTAGTCAAATGATATCACCTTTGATAAGAAATCACGACATTGTTTCTGATTTAATTCTAATCCCCGCCTTAATACAATATAAATATTGATACTTGATTGACAATCAATAGGATACATATAAAAGAAAGATAAAGTTGTGATACAATGAAATTTGTTTTTCGGCTTGAAGCAAACTTTAGAAGCGTTATGTCATATATGCAATCTAGCTAGACGAAAGAAAAAGAAAAGTGTAACGGATGTTTCATGAAGATCCCTATCTGCTTCACCATATTCATTATAAAGTATTGAGATTTTCCCAATGCTGGTTTATCTTCATTAAAAAAGTTCCACTAAACCTATTCCCAAATGCCTCGACAAACTTAGAATGGATCGGTGCTGATTTTATCTTAGATGACTCTAAGCGCTATTAATCGCCTCTAACTACTAATCACGAACGTTCCTCGGACGATCAAACTTTCTGATACACACAAGTACGTAGTAAAGCAAAGTGCCGAGTGATCTTTGTTCGGCTGAGGAAGACCGAAAGTAAGTTACCCGGGTCGAAGTTTTGAAAGCATTATACTTCAATTGGCTATCCCGATAGTACTTCCGGCGGCTCCGTGAACATACGCCTACATTTGGCCATTGTCGATCTAACGACGCTCGAAGATTCATTTTACTTTCAAGTACCGTAGTTATTTATTTTGAGAGATGTCCGAATGTTCTTAAATATTTTTGTTACATATTGATTTAATTTCACCTTTGTTTCTTCAAATGGTTGCATCTAAGCAACATGCATCATAAACCACGGGTTTGATATCTGTTGCTTGCATCTACTTATTTATTTTACGTTTTCATTGGTATAGGTATTTTGCATGATTTAAATACGCTAAAGTAATTTTAAAATATTACAGAAAGCAGAACTGTTAAAATCAGATTATGACCTGAACCTTTACCAGTTATAACAGTGCAAATACTGTTTTTTTACACTCTGTCGAGAAATTCGCGAGAGAACTTCCGAACGCCTAGAAGAGTTCTGATAGACGATTTGCTTGGACCTTCAAATTATCGAGCAAGCGCCAATTTCACTTGGCCAACGTGACAGACCCAGTATAATGATGGTTTTCATAGCACAAAAATGTATGGAATTTGATCAAAAAAAGCAGTTCGTGTTCGTGGAAACGTAACCTATATAGGAAAAATTTTCAATTTAGTCATTGGAAAGACGAAAACAATTTTTCTAACCTTCATAAAGATTGATTAAAACCGATTCAGTTTTGGAACTCTAAGCAAGACGATTGATTATTGCATACTAAAAAACAACTATACGTCTGTAAAAAATGTATATTTCATATTTTATTCTATTGATCAGACAACCCGACACAGGAATCAATGAAATAGTCCAGAAATGTCAATGGATAAAAACTATGAAATTATTTGCCAAAAAAAGCAACATTAACATATAATTAAAGAAACGATATTCTTAAATTGTTTAAGGCTTTTATCTAAGCAAACACTTCTTTCTGGTGTTTGTAGATTCTGCATTAATAGATATATCTCAACATAAATTATGTGATTTTAAGAACTGTACAAAAGGCAATTACCTTTTTTCATTACAATTGGAAATAACAAATAGTATTTACCAGTAAATATCACTGGGTCTTATTGATTTTTTTTTAAAGATTGAAATTTCAACGACATAAGTATTCAGTTCAAACTGATGTAATCAATATCGGGTGTTTGTTGTTGTTATATCAACTGATAACGCACGTAATGGATGATAATTATCATTATCCAATATTTAGGATATGTAGTCCAATCTTATGACTGACAAATCATACTTTTAATTTCTTTATACCAATCTATTTTGTTAGAGATGTAATGTATGGCAGCTGATTAGGCCCACAAATCTAACTTCGTTCGTTCCGTGCATTCGTCTAACCTTCATTCATCTAACCATGTAGCCTAATATCATACTTTGTACCGATGATCATCTAACTCTCGGATACAAAACTATGCTAAATCTAATGTCTTTGTTTATTTCGTGCAATCAAGAAGTTTAATTGGATTAAAATGCGACCCTAATGTTACATTATATCTCTTTACTTAAATGAAGTAATACGGTCTGAGAAATACGAAACACGGGATTACATTCTTAGATTTATCATAGCAACCATCAAGAAGACGTCGCTAGATGGCGCTGCAGTATGAACACAACAGAGCCCTTTATAGAGAGAGTTGGACAACGTCAAAATGACCGCCATATTGGATACCTACTATCGAAGCGTGACTTTATACGCTAACGTTAAAACAGCAAAGCGCGGACGTTATTATTCGGCATTTTTCAACTGGTATTCAAGTTATTTTGATTTTTTGCATTAAATAAATATTCTTTTTATTAATTCTACTAAACAAATGTAAATTTATTGATTTAGCACTCCCGAATAATGACTCTGAAGCAGTGAAGAATTTCAATATTCCCCGTCTTTTTCTAATGATGACTTCGTAATTAACTATTGCTGTAATTTTCTCTTGAACACTTTTTATGTTTCTTTAAATTGTCAGAATTTTGTTGGTACCTATACGCTCTCAATGTGGATCATATAGGAATATAATAGGATACTGTCGTCACTTATGCCCGTCTGTTTGTCTGCCGTGTTCAAATGCATGTAATCATAATAATTCTCGACGCATTTTGACGAAACTTTGCAAAATTATTACCCAAGGACAACCCCTTTCGAAAATATAGAAAAAGAAAAAATCACAAATATAAATATAACTTGTTGCTCTTTTACCACCTACAAGGCATAATTCTTAATGGCAATTCTCAATCAGCACATTAGGATAAACCCTTTTAAAAATTCAAATAAACAAAAATATTAATATAAGTTATTCTTGTTCTTCGAAACGAGTTCTATGTGTAGAAAAGAATCAAAAGATACGCTTCGATAGTAGGTATCCAATATGGCGGTCATTTTGACGTTGTCTAACTCTCTCTATAAAGGGCTCTGTTGTGTTCATACTGCAGCGCCATCTAGCGACGTCTTCTTGATGGTTGCTATGATAAATCTAAGAATGTAATCCCGTGTTTCGTATTTCTCAGACCGTATTACTTCATTTAAGTAAAGAAATATAATGTAACATCAGGGTCGCATTTTAATCCAATTAAACTTCTTGATTGCACGAAATAAACAAAGACAATAGATTTAGCATAGTTTTGTATCCGAGAGTTAGATGATCATCGGTACAAAGTATGATATTACATGGTTAGATGAATGAAGGTTAGACGAATGCAAGGAACGAACGAAGTTAGATTTGTGGGCCTAATCAGCTGCCATAGTAATGTCGGGTACTATGGTTACTAATGATTTGAAGGTGAAGTTAATCTATTTCACAAACTAATGAAATTTAATTATAGCTCCAAGTTATTCTATTTGTTTTTTCAAATTTACAACAACAGAAAATATCAGAAAATTGCGAGGTTTGTTTTATTTTCAACTTTTTAACATTTATAGTCTGTATAATTGACCCTTTAATACAAACGATGGGTTCGTTTTGCCGCATTGTCCAACTTGCCGCTAAGCGCCCAACTGCACAAAAACAACTTCTAAAACCCAACAAAAGGTTTCTGAAGTCTTGAAACTACTTCTGGGAAACTGCCAGTAAGTTTATGTATTTTGTATTATGGTTCTCATCGTATAAACTTGGTTATCTATTTTATTTCAGATTTTACCTTAAAACTAAAAGCTTATGTTTCAAACAGGTCCAAATTATAAATTAAAAGAAAATCGATACGGGACATCAGATTAAAATATTTTATGCCCACACCATATTTTATCAGAATCCTTTTGTATCTTTTTACTAGTCGTGTTTTGTGCAGTTGGGAACGATGCGGCGAGTTGAGGAATGCGGCAAAACGAACCCACCAAAATACATAACCTATGGACATTTTCGTAGATTTATTATAGCACCATGCTGTAAAATACAATAATTCAAACGTTACTACCACATAGTTGAATAGCCCAGCATCTTGGGAATTTTAACTATGCTAAAGGACTCATTCTCAGTGTAAGAAAAAACAATTGACAACGAGTTCTCTCCCTTAATGTTGAATTTTATAAAATTAACTGCCTTGAAAGTTAAACTTTGATTTTGAGACCGAAATCAGAAATCAATAATCTATGGATGTAATATCATTGGGCAGCAGTGGCAGATGTGGCGCCAATCAGAGTATGTTAACTTTTCTAGACACCTGATACCACTTTTCATTATGAAATATTTACTCATATACTTATTCAAAGGAAAAATTCATTAGCTGCTACCAATGTATTGCCAATGCGTTTTGAGATTTGTTTTACGGTTGGAATCGTTTGTGCTTGGGATTTATTATTCTCTGTTAAAAAAGTTTGATAATCGTTTAGGACAGTTCAAAGTGGCTATAAATATAGATTCCTCGATTGTGAAATAGGCCTTCAGATACCGGTACGTGCAACAGTTATAAAATCGCCATTTTCAATTCAAAATGGAACCGCCAGTGTAATGTAAAATCCTCAAGACTGGAAAAACATTGCAAGAATGGCGTCATTGAGGATGATATTTTCTTGACAATTAATTGTTGAAATGTGCACGTATCTTTCCATGATTATTCAAAAACTGCTTTTTAGTGTACCAACACTATAATGCACGTTACTTCCATAAAGGTGCAGGATCTGAGTTTTTCCCATTTTTTCAATAATTGCAATCAATTGCAACAAATTGTTGCAATTCTTTCTTTCTCGTTACTTCTTTGGCTTAAGAAAATTTGAAATTCCTGATGATAGATAACAGAGATTTTCTTGACGACACAGTATGCGACAGTTTTGAATATTCTATTGTCGGTAATTTCTTTTCCTTTTATTTCAGGGGAGAAGATACTGTTACTTTTCAAAACTAGACTTATCTCCCTTTAACAATATTTATATCCATGTGAACATGAGAGAAAAGGATGTCATTTCCTTATTCGGCAGTACTCTTATACAAAAGTCGCGTTTACACAGCCAAAATTTATCCGGGCCGAGTCCGGACCGAGCACGGCTCGGCATAAAAAGAGGTAGTGGAAACGGGTTAACCGGGCTCGGCCCGGTTCTAATTTCAAGTGGGCCGAGCCCGGCAAGTAGAGGTGAGCTCGACCCGGACCGAGCCCGGCTCGACAAAATATTTGTGCAGTGTAAACGCGCCACTGGGCCGAGCCCCATTACCTGGGGAGTTATGCGCATTCGCGATGATGACATTGACTCTGTGACTTCATTCGCAGAAACTATTGTCGAAGTATTTATTATTTTATTATTGTGTGTCTCGAAAACAAAATTAAAGCATTTAAAGAATTGTTTGAGGTTTGAATGTTGCAAAATATTAACTACGACTTCAAAATCATCGCTTTGTTTATGGCAAGCGCAAGCGGTGTGTACTTGATGTCACACCATTCTGGCCCAGTGAAAACAGCGCTGTGTAAACGGTACCTGTCAGGCGGGCCTGGCCCGGGTCGAGCCCGGTTCACTTCAAGCGAGCCATTTTTTAAGGTAGTGTAAACACGGCTATAGTATCTAAAATATTCGAGTTGGTCGAGTCTATCAACTGCTTAGGTTAAAATAAACAAAATTAATCACGCTGCCTTGTGGATCAGCTTTCACCAACAATTGTATTACAATATTGGCTGGAATTATCTGATTTTTATGACCTCATTTAAAACATACACAAAATTAAAAAAATATTATATCTTATCTTTGACTGGGAATGGGTCTTTTTATGTGTAAATGAGAAAGAAAGTAACGTACTCTACCAAAAGTCATCTTTCATGACGACTATTTCCAAACAGTTATGCTTCTACAATTACAGTGCTGCAAAGTGTACACAAAGTGATAGTCACTTATTTAGTTATAAATTGGTGAATTTTTAACTGTCAGTGTCCACTGTCCATATTGCTACTGATAACGATTGGTTTAATATCACTATTCTTCTTTTGTAATCTGAAAAAGGAAGTCACTTTGCTTTCGAGTTAAGCTTTCCCAAAAAGAATTCAAACCGTATTCAGACCAATACTGCTTTTTCAGATCGATAATGTGTGTAGCTTACTTGATTATAGAACATCAGAGATTTTTAAAATGTTCGGTCAAGTGGTTGAAGTCTGTGGGTAGTGTGTAGTGGTAGAGAAAGCATTAAGTATTGTTACGAGCAAAATATATAGCCTCAAGGTTTATTATGCGACGAGTGACCATCTAATAGCAATAAACCGGGGCCGTCTTTTGACCCCTTGACACGGTTATGGAAATGCTTTAGCCATTAGATGAACTGCTCCTTTTTCATCCAGCCACTGATCATGGGTGGAACATAATCACCAACCTCATTCATACTACAGACCTCATCCATATTATAATGGTCACTAAGTCACGAAAGGTCAAAGTCACGAAATATGGCCCTTGAAAGTTTTGACAATTACTGATTTATTCAACCGGAAAAAAAAATCAGGATTGAAATTCTAAAATCGACTTCCAAAATTTTGTTTGCAATCGACGGGAGATTACATAGACACCAAAGTTACGCAAATTCCATGACATCCTGAGGCCCCATTTTTCGGGGTTTTTTTTTTTATAAATATACCATTTCATGATGGGGACTGATCCGTTACATCTGGGTCAAATCTTATCATTTGTATACTTTTGTGCCTAAAAAACAAACATTTTTACGAAAGAATTTTTCAAATATCTTCAAAATTCCGGAAGTTGAAATTTCAACTTTAAGAGCGAATGACGTCAAAACCGAAAGTGATATAGAACTTTTGAAAATTACTAAGTGTTCACAATCAAAATGTCTACGTAAATTTTCATGTTGATCGAAATAAAATTGCAAAATTTGAAAAAGTGGTCAAAAAAGTTGCTTCAAAAGTCAGAGACAAAGTTCTCAATGTAGACAATAGATATATCGATATATAGATAAACTCCTATATAAAGACCCTTTAAGTCTGGACCATAATTTTCATGCACAGAGGTAATTGTCAAGAAGAAGAAGGGGGTGTATACGTGTTAGAAATTCGAACAATTTCAGTTCAGGGGACATGGTAATTTCCCCGGACACTATGGAAACTAGTTGAAATCCCAGGGGTTAGCGTTTTTTCTCTTTTAAGTAAATTTTGAAATTCAGGATAGATTTGCTTGCATCTGAAGCCATTCGAGACAGTAATCTGATCAATGTGCATGATGAACATAATTATGATGCTCAAAAATAAATAATATAATACTGGAGCTGTGCACATTTTCTCCTCTTCACGAAATTCACCCCAATTCCCCCTCTTTCAAAATTTCAACCCTAAACATTTCAATTTCACCTCTGAGAAGCACTGATATAAGGCTTTCTGTTATGTGCTGTTTTTTCCGTTTTATTTTTTTTTAGAAACAGTAGCCTCGTCTACACAATCTGTCTAATCTCGGGTTAATTGTCCACACGGACCATATACCGAGTTTATAATAAAACTCGAGATACATTTACACCGAGTTCAATAAACACTAGCCTCGTCTACACGAATGATCCATAATCTTAAGACTATCTGAAATCCGATTCTATTAAAGAAGAAGCTAAATTTGTCGCGTCTATACTACGGTAGACAGATGAAACCGGAAACAGTACTAGTATCGCCACATATTATGACAATAGCAAATTGCCTTTTTAACTCTTGCCTATTATGACTTTGCGTCTATACAGCGTAAGTCCCGGTTTAATTATGCTGGTGCTTAATATACCATCCACTTGTTGCAGTATTTATTAAACTCGGAGTAAATGTATGTTTGGTCCTGTAAACAATTAACTCGAGATTAAACTGCTCGTGTAGACGAGGCTACTGCAATAAGTGGATGGTTTATTAAGAACGAGAGTAATTAACCCAGGACTAACGCGTTGTAAAGACGCAGAGTCAGAATAGTCCAGAATTAAAAAAGCAGTTAGCTATTGGCGTAATAGGTACTAGTACTACTTCCGGTTTTATCTGTCGTAATTTAATCCAACTACCGTAATATAGACGCGACAAACTTCGCCGCTGGTTTAATAGATTCGGGTGTTAGATAGTCTTGAGATTATGGATCATTCGTGTAGACTAGGCTAGTGTGATTCATGCGAACTTCTCCAAATAGCATTCGAAAAAAGTATATAGCCTCGTCTAAACGATCTGTTTAATCTTGTTTACACGGACCATAAACCGAGTTTAAAAAACTCGAGATACATTTACACCGAGTTTAATAAATACTGCAACAAATGATTGGTATATTAAGCACCAGCGTAATTAAACCGGGACTAATGCTGTATAGACGCAAAATCATAATAGTCGCAAGAGTTAAAAAGGCAGTTAGCTATTGGCGTAATAGGTGGCGATACTAACACTGTTTCCGGTTTCATCAGTCGTAATTTAATCCAAATTCCGTAGTATAGACGCGAAAAATTTCGCCTCAGTTTTAATAGAATCGGATTATAGATAGTCTTGAGATTATGGATCATTTGTGTAGACAAGGCTTATGTCAACATTGTTTGTTATATGAGCAATATTTTTTCTCATTAATATTTTATGAAGAGATTGGAATCTATTGTTGAATAACGACTTTTTTTTTATTTATGTAAAGGCGACTATTGACATATTGATTTTTAATTGATGTTTATTGTATTACAACCTCGTCTAGTATATGTGGACTACATAAATAATAATAATAATAATAATTAGACCCAATACCACGAGTGATACGGTCCTGTCTCACACTCAGCCCATGGGGACAAACATAGATACAATATAATATATAGACCAAAAAAAAATATTGATGGACAGAATGTGATTTAGTGATCAAGTAGGCCTACATGACCACAAGATGATGTACAGTCTACTAGTTAATTAAAAGATATTTTTAAGATATACAATATAGTAATATACACAATGTAGATTACTGATTTTATTGGGTAAAATAGGACACAAAAGAATAACATAAAGCCTTGGTTCTCAAATTGTTTTGGTCAATTTATTTCTACCGCGTCAACCCAATAAAAAACTAACAAGCATGCTGCATCCAAACTGATCTTCGACAACAGAACTAGTGTCCAATCTTGTCATATATAGTTTCCAGATTACATAATTATTATGGGTTACACGTCTAATGCTGGACATCTATAATCTCAACACCTTCAATGTATTGAGTACGATAGTTTACCCCTCATGTATACGGACAAGTAATTGTAGAAGTCATATTCGACTCTTTTGCTCTTGTTTTTAGCACAAACGCAATATTTCTAGTATAAACTATGCAAAAAAAGTACAAACTATTGTCTGTCTGAAAAGAAAGAACAAAGCTAATCCAGAGTTGAACAACGTTACATAAGTTTCCTTTTTTTATTGTGGTAATATTTATTTCTGCATTTATTATAAGGAGTGCTTTATTTACAATTTAAATTATCGTCTATTCAAATATTTACGTAAGGCTTTGAAAAAAGCTATTTTAAAAATTGATTAATAAAAGTAAAGAATAAAAGAATATTAAAAAAAAATAAGTAAATACAATCATGTAACACGTATTGAATAATGAATGTTTAAATTGCTACCACAATCTTGGTGAAAAGCTAATTCAATAAATAAGGTGTTTACATTATCTCTCTGGTGCCAATTAAATGAATGTACAGGAAAATATTAATGCTATAGAAGAAATGTTTCTAAAAGAACTTATGTTTGCGGTCAGTGGTGCAGCCAGAAAAAAAAATGAAGTTGTAAGCTCTACAATGGCATTTGTCATGATCTGAGACAAGAATTCTCAAAAATAGTGATGTTTAATAAATTAAAATATTTTACAAACAAATTCAAATATGAACATTTTGAAATCGGGCCTGTGTTTTAGATGACATCTCGTTTAATACATTTCCTATTGGAATCTATGTCCGAGTGAATCGTCATGTTAGCTAGGTCATTCAGTCTTATTTCCCTCATTGTAAAGCGAAATAATGATTTGAGACGTTTGAGTATGGAGATTGACAGCTAACTTCTGTAGTTATTCAGCGCGTTTTGCGCCGCGTCTTTTCTCACTGCGCATGCTCAGTGCAAGTTGGCACGCCACGTGTTTGAGCCACTGTTCAGAACCATACTCCTCAACGCAGCGTTTCACGCTGTGTGTGTGACCCCCGTCATGAGCGAAATTAAGATGTTTTGGTGTGAACAGAACTTTATGGGACGTTTAATTAATTGCCTTTTCCATAAAAATTAGATTTTGTGACAAATCGGGTTTAAACCTACATGCTCGTTCAGATGGCATTTGCAACACTGACGTTGTCTATTAAGTGATAAAAGGTCTCTTGCGTGTTTACAAGATACTTCAAAGAAATATGCGTCCCGTGGAATTCAGCTCGTGAAACAAATACAGTAAAACAAAGCAATATATATTTGGTATACAATTTTCACAAAATACTTTTAACATGAAAATAAGAAATATAATACAAAATTGGCAATTTTCTGAAACCAGTAATTCTCTATAAATTCTCAATGTCCAATTAAAGTAACCAGAGAGAAAACAGTGAATGATCTTGTCTTACATTCTGTTTAATCGGAGTTGAACTTTGATAAAGTCATTTCTATCTCCAAAATCGTCCAACCAAAACAGTGAACTTTCGAAATTTGTATCATTTCTTCTACCATTTGGATTTGCTCTGGAGCAAACAGCGTTGTTCATATACCAAAACCCACCTTTAAATCTATTTGGACAGTCATTTCCTGAAAAGTCGTTGTCGTACGTAGAAAACGGTCGACCTTCTAAGCTGTTCGGTGCAACTGTTAATGAATTTCCGATAGGGCCAACTGAAGCACCGTAGAAAGATCCAGTCGAAAATTTGTAGCCATCGTCATGATCAGTAAGACTAAACTGATTATAGTAGCCTTGCCAACCACGATTGTCAAATTGAAAGTTAACTTGAAGAGATGCTGGGTTATTCTGTAGCATATCATACACGTGTTTCAATCCTAGCCAGTATTCGCCATGTATGTTACCAAATCCATTGACATAATCTTCCCAATTTCTGTTGAAGTCAACTGGGTCACAAAGAGACTCTCGCAGCTGAAAAAGAGTGATGCCACCATAGTCAAAGTTACACTTTGCTTCGACGATTTCTCCATTAGATGTTGGTTGAATGTATGAAATAAGGCTTGCTTTTCGAGCAACATTCCTATCATGACCGTCACTACAATCTGGAATAAACAATTGTTTTATGTTGGTCCAAATAGATATATGTCATTTTCTAAAGATAATGGAGGATTTTGAGCTTCTGAGCAGCTAAACAGCTAAACATAATGCAGAATATTACGCTTTTCACCATTTTATTATGTTAAATATTTATACAGTGCAATAACAATATAGTAATAAGTATAACATTCTATTAACTATATGACATAAATAATAAATAATACAACATCTATATTTCATACAAAAAGTTTTCTTCAAAAGTCAAAGACGATCTTTTAATATGTTTAAAATTACAACTGTTTGCTTCAGAAGTCATAAAGTGAGTGATTTTTACCTTGTATGATATGTTGACACGTCTCACCATAGTAACCAATAGGACATCTTGGACAATTAATATTGTTACACAGAGATTTCTGAAATATAAATAAATATCTCATAATCAGGAAGCGTCCTATTTGGATTTGCTTCTCGAAATTGAAAACTACCATGATCTTTGTGTCAGATTGTATGACAAACGTGACGACTTTGATTTTCCTATTGTTAATTTTCCATTCATGTGCAGTAACATACCACGATCGCCTGCTTTTGACTCGTACATTTCACGACTGGTCCGCTATATGCTAGAACTTGTTCTCTTTATAAGGACTTTCTTGAAGGGGTCGAATATTAACCGTGAAATTACTGAAATAGGGTTTAAAATTTCTTGTAGAAAATTTGTTGGCCGTTACAGAGAACTACTTGTTAAATACGACAAATCTGTTACTTGCATTTTGGCAGATTTGTTTAGTCAGGCATAAATAGATCTCTTTGCACCTCATGATTTTAACCTTTATAGTAGTGGCGGGTGTCGCGCGCGAAGCAGACCATGCTTACTCTTTTCGAAACACCTTATTGTACTTCTCGTATGGGAAGTCCACTACTATATAATTATTGCACCCGATTTTGTCATGCATGCTTTGGACGAGATTTTTGATTAACGGAATTGTTTTGCTTGTACGGATTTTTATTATCTTATTATAGTTGATACAAAAGTGTGATTCTTTAGCAATATACCCTATTCTACTTTGATTTCCGAAGTTTTTTACCCATTGCATCATGCAGAAACAAAAAATAGCGATGGCCATCGTAATACGCCCACTTTTATAATGGCAGCCAATTCATCCGGGGTGAGTGGTCAGTAAATGAAAGATTCTGAGAATGACATTTTCTCTTATTACAGGAGTAATTTGAGAGTGTTACGGTAATTAACATATTTTAATGAACAAGGGCACTAACTCAAAGAATATTTTGCAACGTTTTATTTCATTTATTATAGGGTTGATCCACAGGTCATTACAAACACTCACATCAAGTTTCATCAAAATCCTTCTAGAAAGTAGCTTTCTATCATGTACACAACATATTTCTAAAATTAAGGGCAATAACCTATCAAATATGTTTTGATTTGTCTTATTTTCAAAAGGGTTTGTCCATGGATGGTTACAAACATTCACACCAAGTTTCATCGCAATCCATCAAGAAAACAACTCTCTATTGTGTCCAAAACATTTTTTCAAAAGCAAGGGCAATAACCCAGCACATATTTTTCGTCTTGTGTGATTTTCAATTGTGTTCAACCTTTGGTGATTAAAAACACTCACATCAAGTTTCATCAAAATCAATTACAGGCTATACGATGTACACGTTTTAAAGAACAAGGGCATTAACCCATCAAATATTTTCCGAGATGTCTAATTTTTAATAGGCTTCTTCCTTGGATGATTATAAACACTCACACCAAGTTTCATCAAAATCCGTCAAAAAAAACCCAGCTCTCTATCGTGTTCACAACAATTGTGGACAGACAGACAGACAGGTGTGATTACAATATATATATGTGGGCGTGGGCGTATATAAAGAATAACTAGAGCCACGTGTGGCACAGAGTGGGACTTTGCAAATGTGCAAATTGCTAAGGAAAATTTAGAAAACATCGGCCCTGAACGTAAATAACAATTGCCAAAGAAGTCGACAACTTTTGAAAATTTTATTTTTTTGAAATGTTGTAAAACCGGAAGTAGTCACCAGACCTTGCATTTGAATGTACCAGCTGAAAACCTTAATCAATAACATTCAACCTACTGAAGGTCAAGGTCACTCAAGGTCAAATTCACGAGAAGCAAGTCCTTTAAAGTTGGCAATGCATACAGTAATAACACCGGAAGTTGACGCTAGACTTCAAATATGAAAGTATAAATGAACCGCCAAAGTCAATGACCTTTGATCCTTAAAAGGTCAAGGTCAACAAAGGTCAAGGTAAAAAACGAAAAAAAAATTTGTTTAACCTTGTTCCCTTTTTTGAACTACAAAGCCCAAATCAATGAGCCTTTAACATAAGCTGAATAAAGCAATGCTATAACTGTATGCAAAATCATTTTTTGAAAAAAATATAAACTTTACCCTTTTTGGGATAAACAAGATTTTGACATAAACTAAATTTTACCCGGATGTGCCACGCCCACATCAGATTTTTTTATGTGACTTTATTTATATTAATAATATCTTACTATGTCTAAATTATCAAGCCTTCGCATCTTATGGTTAACGAGATATACAATCATAAATGTCAAAAAGGGTTAAAATCTTTAATCGGAAATTTTGAAATTAATAAACCTTGTTCCCTTTTTTGAACTATACAGCCGAAATAGCTGAGATTTTGATACAATTGAGTTAAAATAATGAGGTTGGTGTGTGCAAAAGCATTTTTCAAAAAAATGTAGTCTATTTGGATTTTTTCCAGACAACAAAATGTTAACAAAATTAAAATTTAACCCGGATGTGCCACGCCCATTTCAATTTTTTTTTTACGTATACATTTATATGGAGTATGTTCACTTATGTTTCAAATCTCAAGCCTCTCAAATTAATAGATCATAAACTATGCTTATATTAAAGTCAAAAAATTCAAAAAATCGGGTAAAGGTTTTCAAAATTGCAAAAATTTAAAGAAAACTAATTTTGCATATCAGTACATTGTGATATATCGTTCGAAAGAGCTCACGAAGCCCATTCAGAATATGCAAAAATGAACGTTCTAGGTTAATTAGGTCACCTGTAGGAGCAGTACAAAGTTGCGAATTTGGCTATTTTTGGACAGTTATAAAACCGGAAGTTGATATCAGAGGTCAAATATTAAAGTATCATCAGGTAGCAAAGGTCAATGACCTTTGCTCTACTAAAGGTCAATGTCATCAAAGGTCAAGGTCACAAGATATAAGCCTTCAAATAGTGAAAAAATTCAATTGCAAATTGCAAAAAAGCAAAATCGAAATTCAAAAATCGGCTTCCTGAGAATTCCCACAATTGTTATGTTCTTTCATTTGACACCAAAATCATTCAATTCGGTCCAGCCGTTATGTCGGAAGAGCAAATGTGATGTTTCAAGAAAATCAAAATGGCGGCCAAAGTTATACTTCCGGGTTGAATTTTATTTTAAAATCGGCTGTAGAATTACTTTGGCTACCGTTTAACAAAATTTCGTTTAAATTTATAAATATCGCCGGAAGTTATTCAACCGGAAGTGAAAATCGATTTTCCACTTAAACCGGAAGTGACGCAAAAATTTTATATACGTCAAATTGTTTACATTAGTGACATGCATCTTTTATTAAAATTTCAGATTAATCCAAAAAAAACTGAAAAATGGTCCCAAAATTTCGAAAATCGGCCAAAAAATAGATTCTTCGAATTTTCGAAATTTGAAATTTTTTAACTCACATTGCATCGGAATTTGGTCACAGATTCCAAAAATGAAAACCCGAGCAAAATCGGCCCAAAAATGTGGCTTCCAGGTTCGAAAAACCGGTTATTACTGAGGTTGCAATGTGCAATTTGCACTTTTGCAAAAATGTTTCAAAATATATTCACCAAGTACCTCGCCAAAAATGGATATCAGAAGTTAATGACATTTTTCTGCAGCTATTGTGGTTTAGGCTGTGTGCCCTGTGTAAAAAACGAAAAAAAAAAAAAAAAAAAAACTAGAACCGTGATAACGGTACTGAGCAGTGCGCAATTTAAACATCTTTGAACGGTTGCATTTTAGTCCTGCATATAAATTAGGTCATGTGACAGAGCTGTTTATAGTTAAAAATCTCAATTTTCAATCGGCTATTAAACCGGAAGTAAACATCGGAAAACACAAAGTAAAACATCATTTGATAGATTTTATCGAGGGCAATAGCTTTGGTTCAGATCAAAAGGTCATCAAACGTCAAGGTCACGAGTTTTGAGCTTTGAAAGTGTTTGCTATTGCTGAATTTCTTTAACCGGAAATAGACAAAACTTTTAATCGAAATTTGGAAATCGGCTGTCACCATTTTGTTAGTAATATATTGAAGATGCCATATACATCAACATTATGTAAATCGGATGATATCCTGATCACTTATATCGATTTAAAGAGAAGTTGGTCATTTCAAGATGGTCTACTAGTAACTTCCGGGTCCAATTTTTTCTATGAATGTTATGTCATTTTATATATTCAAAAGAATGTGTCGACTCTCTTTAAAAATCCACAATTTAGGAATTACGTGTTTTTTCGCGCCAAAAAAGCCACGCAGTTACTTTAGAACAATGAACAAAATTTCCAAATTAAAAAAAAAAAGCAAAATGATTAAAATATCTACTATTATATATCAAGAGGAGATAAAGCATAATAAGAAAAGACGATTTTTTGTGACGTACGTTAATTAGGTTCAAACTGACAATTTTCAAATGGCTACAAAACAAGAAGTAATTATTGGACAACAAAAATGAATTCACCATTGGATAGATCTCATTTCGGGCAATAACTTTTGTTCAGATCATAAGGTCAACAAATGGCAAGGTCACAAGTTATGAGCTTTAAAAGTGTTACAATAATTACTGAATATCTTATACCGGAAATACACCATTATCGAAATTAGCAATTCAGCTGCCCTCATTTTGTTGGCAATAGATTGAAAATGCCATAAACATCAAAATTATGTAAATTGGATGTCGATTTAAAGAAAACATGTTCATTTCAAGATGGTGGCAAACGTGTTACTTCCGGTTACGATTTTGTCATATTTTTTTCTTTGTTAGTCATGTTCTTTCATATCTTAAGAAGAAATTGTTACCTATCTTATGAAATCCGTAATTCAGATAACACGTGTTTTTTTCCCGCCAAAAAAACACACAGAGTTACTATAGAACAAAGAACAAAATTCCAAATAGAAATTTTGATCGAAATATCTAGTGTTAATATATCACTGGAAAGAGGAGATAACGGTAATAAGAAAAGAAGATATTTTGTGACGTGACGTCACGTGACAGAGCTGTTCAAAGTACAAACTAACAATTTTTAAATGGCTATAAAACCGGAAGTAAATATTGGACAACAAAAATGAATACACTGTTGAGTATATCTCATCATGGGCAATAACTTTTGTTCAGATCATAAGGTCACCCAAATCCAAGGTAACGTGTAATGAGCTTTGAAAATTTTGTCCATATCTGAATATCTTTTACCGGAAATAGGCAAACATCATAATCGAAATTAGCAAATTGGCTGTCATCATTTTGTTGGCCATAGATTGAAAATGCCCTAGACATCAATATTATACAAATCGGATGATACCCTGTTCACTTCTATCGATTTAAAGAAAACATGTTCATTTCAAGATGGTGATGTTCATTTCAAGATGGTGGCCAGCGTGTTACTTCCGGTTACGATTTTATCAAATTTTTTTCTTTGTTAGTCATGATCTTCCATATCTTAAGAAGAAATTGTTACCTATCTTATGAAATACGTAATTCAGATAACACGTGTTTTTTCCCGCCAAAAAAAAACACACAGATTTACTATAGAACAAAGAACAAAATTCGAAAAAGCAATTTTGATCGAAATATCAGGAGACAGGAGATAAAGCGTGATAATAATAAAAGATAATTTGTGACGTACATGAATTAGGTCACGTGACAGAGCTGTTTAAAGTCAAAACTCGACATTTTCAAATGGCTATAAAACCGGAAGTAGACATCGGACAGCAAAAATGAATGATAGATCTCATCATGGGCAATGACTTTTGTTCAGGTCACAAGGTCACTCAAGTCAAGGTCACAAGATATGAGCCTTAAAAGTTTTGACTATTTCTGAAAATTTTAAACCGGAAATAAAAAAAATTCTGAATCGAAATTCAAAAATCGGCTTCCCATGTTTTGTTAGCAATCGACTGCAGATTCCATAGACATCATTTTTATTCAAATCAAATGATTCCCTGATTCTGAATTTCGATTTTAAGAAAATTCGGTCATTTCAAGATGGCGACTGATATGAAATATCTGGGTCAGATTTTTTCATTCAATATTTAGTCAATGGTTATTTCTAGCACATCGCATAAAGATTTTTTTGAATATCTTAATTATTCGGTAAGTTGAAATTTCAACTTTACAAGCGAATGACGTCAAAACCGGAAGTGATATAAAAATTTTGAAAATACCATTTAGATAGAAATAAAAATGTTTATACACCTGTAAGTTTTCAAATTGATCGAAATAAAATTGCAAAAGTTAAAAAAACGGTTAAAAAAGTGCCCCAAAAAGTCAGCAACGAATGTCTAAAAGTGCATTTTTGTTGAAAGCTATTATGTAGACATTAGAATAATGAAATAAACAAAAAAAATTCTATCAAAATCGGTTGAAAAACAGAGGTAAAAATTGTAAAAAACATCAAATGGGTTTTTCTCTCATATGTCATTTCCGTTTGGAAAAAAAACCGCCATTTTACATTCACCCAACACCGAGCAGTTAGTGATTGTAGGAAAACATGTGAGATAATGTTTGGCATGCTCCCTTCATACCGAATTAGCGTGACCAGAAGTAGACAAAAAAAAAAAAAGTCATTATGAAAACAAAGCAGTGCGTTCGCTAGAACGCACTGCAAAAAAGAAACATTTCGAAAACAAACTGGGACTTTGCGGAAGCAAAGTCCCACAATTAATAAAATGAGTTTTAACTTTTGCCGTATTTTGAATGCGATCTGTATCCAGACAAATGAAAGAAAGTCTCATATGACAGCAGGTTGTTTATACATTCTCATGACACTGGCTATCCGATAGATGGATGGACTGGAATATTTCAATAATCTACTCTCACAAATATGCAATTATCAGAATTGGTTTAATCTGAAAATAGCTTAATAGTCAAACGGATCACATGTGCTGCTGATGTTCATCAATACAAATTTAAAAATAAATGCAAAAAAAATGTTTACCAGTCTGTAACAATCTTTATCTTCAATATTTTCATGATGGAAACAATTTTCACCAGACTCAAACATCAAACATATTTTAGTTTTTCTATCAAACATGATCCTTCTACAATCTGTAGTTGCAGAACATTCGAAGAAACAGTGGTAGATCGAGGAACTGTACTGTGTCTTTAAAAGGTTATAGTACTCCGTTGTCTGGCACGTAATTCTTTCCATATAAACGGTTGTCCTTTCAAAGTATGTTTCCTGAAAATTTTGTGCAAATATTGGAAGCAAGCAGTGAAGAAAAACATTGATGTAATACACAGTTAGTTCCATGTTTCCTTGTCTGGCGTGATATAAAATTGCTCACAAGATTTTAACACCTAGCTTAATATTAAGAATTTATGTCAATATCTTATCCAATAATACACAAACTAATGTTGAAATCTCCTATCAGAACAACGGTTGTAGTCCATGTTCCAGTGAGCTTTACAATACAAAACGCAATTTAATATTCTATGCTTACACTCATTTCCCGTGGGCCACTGTATTCACAGTTGTGGCATTCGTGGAGGCAACCGGATAAACATAACGCACTGGGGGCAGGATCGACATACGTGCCATCGATACTGGTCAGAATTTCTAAACTGCCAAAAATTTGCCAAGGCAGCCACGGTGCGGATGAAAAATTCACAGTAGTAACATAATGCCTCGTTCTGCAAAGCGTCACACAGCAGAAGGCACTCCTATCGCAGCGTGGCAAAACTGGAAAAGAACCAGAGACTAATACGGTTCCCATCTCACTTACAGTTTTGTAATGAATTACCGTCATGTTTTGGGCGAACGAACCTGCTGCCTGTTTAAACGGCATAGCAAATTGACCGTTTATTATTCTGGTCCGGCATCTACAGCAATAAAGGAATTCCGCCTTGTCTTCAGTCACTTATAATTTAAAAAAGCAAGGTGACTATTAAATCAGATTGTAGAGAATAAAGTTTTCACCTAATTTGAATGAAATTTGGTGTAAACATTTTGTATTCATAAAAGTTCGAATTTGACGATTTCGCGACGAGTTTTTGAGTCATTGCCTTTGGTGTAGTCAAAATGTGTCGAAATTGGCGATAGAGATTACATTTTTCGTCTCATATTTGATGTGATCATTTATATTACATGAGTTGGAAATAAACGATTTTTCATTGAACGATTTTTTGAGTTATTGCTCTTGACTTAGTCAAAACGTGTCAAAATTTGAATTTTGGAAGGGAAGTGGGCGTATCTTTCTAGGCAACCACTTGTTCTCTTTCTCGGTAAAAGTATAAAGTCAATATACAGCACTGAAAGGATTGAAAAGATGTGTATTGGAACATTGATCGAATTGATTTTGACTATTTCAGTTTCAGTCAGACGCTTTTGGGTTTTGTCTTTCCACTAATTTTAAGTTAGCTTTCGCATTTAAAACCCCATTATTAGAAGCGTTTGTGATAATGTCGTTGTGAGACGATTCTAAAATAACAAGAACCACAGACATCAGATGCACCACGAAGCCATAGATTACCTACTAAAACCCAATTCTTACATACACGATTTAAGAAATTGCCAACACGATTTAAGAAAGGTTGAGAAGATTGTGTTGATTCGTGCTCGACCTTGTGGTTTATGCAAATTTCTTAACCAAACACGACCCTCATACAACCAACCACGATCCTCATACAACCAACCACGATCCTCATACAACAAAACACGACACTCATACGACCGTCAAAACTGATATGTATACGATACACCATGATTTAACCTCATGTAACACGACCCAATACGACCAAATATAACGCCATACGATTACACACGAATCAACACGACCGCCATGGTACGGTTTGACACGAATCATTGCGATGTCTATATGACTACAAAAATAAACACGATCTCCACACGACCGAGCAGGACCTTTATACGACATATTGTTTCCCTTTGGAAGGGATTTGCTTGGAGGAGCTTCCGTTTCGGTCGCCGTAGAACGAGCTTTCAGTTTCAGAGGATTTTCCAAGTACTCTCTCAGCCACGTGATGGACTCTTCCGGTAGTACGACAAAAGTATGGATTTTGTGTTCCGGCGTATGGAATGTTGTATGAAAGGCGTATGCAAGTGGTGCTGAATCGTGTTAAAACGTATGAAGGTCGTATATAAGTTTCTTCACACGCTCCCCAACACGACTAAACACGATCTTTATACGACTGATCACGATTTTCATACGATTGAACACGATTTTCATACGATTGAACACGACTGTCATACAACTTTCATGAACTTTTTAGCTCGGTTTAAATTGTGTTCTAAATTTTTGCATAATGCAAAAATTTGGAACACGATTTAAGCCGAACTGCCATACGAACGTCCATACGACTGCGCGCGACGAACCATCACTTAACACGAATGAGTGTGCGACCTTCCGTCGTACTAACACGATTTATTGAAAAACGTTAAATCGTGTTCAGATTGTGAATGTGAATGTGAGATAGAAGCTTAACAGTCAATCCTATATTTGATTTTTAGGTCGATATTTTAAAGTGATTATATATGATTATAGTGTTTTAAAGAAAAGTAAAATCGTTCAAGATTTGTGTAAAAACTTATTAAGCCCCGAGTTTCAGGAAGTGGGTAAGATACTTTTTTTGGAAGCTGTGTTCTGAGATTTTTAAAGAAAGAAATTGTTTGGATAACCACTCTCACATACAACTTGAACAAAGACCCAGTCCCAGTCCCTGTATGGATTTTAAATTTCAATATTTCACTTGTAGTCTTAATTTAATTTACCGGGGCTAGGCACTAAGTAGTGCCGTGGACAAAGAGAACATAGTCTTAGATCACTGAATACAGCGTCTACACCTTTAAAACAAAATAATACATGTAGAAGGCAAAGTTCTTCTGGATTTTGTCGATCTTTTTGAAATTATCTTATATTACCCAAAGGATGAACCCTATTGAAAATCAGAAAAATAAAAAGTATTAACATGTATTCAGCGTTAAATTCTTAGCTCGAAAACACTCTCGAAGGCAAAGGATGAATGAAACGTGTTAACTTTGTAGACACTTACACTTCCTAGTAGTCAGATTATAGACAAATTTTAATGGAACTTACGAAATATTTCACACTAATAATAATTTAGTTGCTTCTCTGTCAAATGTTCTATAATTTGAACAAGGAAGGATATCCTTAAAATATATGCGTCACAACTCGCAAAAAAAGAAAATGAAATGAATTTTACGTCCTACTTTTCTGCACCTATATGGGCTAATTGAGGACGGACAAACGCCATGCAGTGTGCAATGAGGGAAATGTTACCAGGACAGCGGCATTAGCCTGCTCTTATTTTCGATTTCCAACTGTCAAGGGATATTTAACGTGCACAGACAATAGCACACGGGACCTCGGTTTATTGTCCCATTCAAACGACTAGACGAACTACATCACTGACACGGAGAAAGCAAAAAAGAAAAGAAGAAAAAAAAAATCGCGTTGTTAGTAGTTCTAAATCTATTTTTTTTGTATAGGATAAAGAATATAATTACATGTACTAAATCATTTTCAATCAATAATTAAATCTTTAGAACGAAGTAAAGAATATACTTACAGGAATCATATTGTATATAAGGTGAGTTTGCCTTCCCCGAAATCGAATATGTCAGAAAGTTCGATAAGTATTTATAGAAAGTTATTGATTTAGTTTTTCTAGAAATTGTCTATATTTTTAATCTAGCTTAAATCTAAGAAAAAATGCTTTTTTTTCTTGGAACAATAATAACACAAAGCAGAACCGACAATAAGCTTATGACAATAGAAAATAATAATACAAAATTAAAATATTTAATCAAAATCTATTCAAATTCGTGATTTCAAAATTCTGAAACAAGATCAATTTCTTTTAAGATACAACAAAACAAGATGAATGTTATTTTGAAAACCAACATTATCAAGCCATTGAATCGTAGCTTCATCATTAGGATCGTTACGTCTTCCATTCGGATTGGCTCTGGAACATACTGGATCATCTAAATACCACCATCCACCTTTAAACCTGTCTGGACAATTGTTATTAGAGTAGTCACGATCATAAGTAGAAAACGGTCGACCTTCGATACTGTAAGAACCATTAGTTAACGAATCACCGACTGGTTGTCGAATATGGCCTGAATAATGATTAGAATGAAATTTAAAATATTCAGATGAATTTGAAAGAGTAAAGCTGTGGTAATAGCCTTGTTTATTAATGCCAGAACCAGGTGCGACAACAACGCCAAGCTTAAAGTTGTCATGAGTTTGTAATATATTATAAATATTCTGTAATCCCAGCCAATATTCACCATGTTTATTACCAAATCCCTGTACATATTCATCCCAGGTTCTGTTAAAGTCTGTTTCTAGACAGTTGATATCTCTGTGTTGAATATAAGTTAATCCACCCCATTTAAAATGACATTTAACTTCTAAGACCAGACCATTCTGTACAGGCTGAATATATGACATAAGATATGTCTGTTTAGTCACTCCTCTCGTAAGACCATCAGAACAATCTGTAAATAAAAAATGTAATAGTTGGACAACTCATTGACATCGAAATACGTCTCAAACAACAAATATGCCACGCCGTGTCTCTGGATGGTAAACATAAAGTGAATTACCCTGCAGTATTATCTATCCCAGGCCTTCTCAACTGGCGGCGCGCGCGCCGCATTGCAACTGTAAAAGTGGCGCGCGACCGTTTGTGTGAGAAAAAAAAATATTAGTGCAAAATTAATAATACCTAACACTGGACAATTTGGACTCCCTTTCTGTTGCTGACATTAAGAAGTCAATATGAATCTTTGGTATTTCCGCCCAATACGTGATCCTTTAAATTGTCACTTAATGACTTAATGAACACACTTCCTAAAAAATGTTTTTTCCATGTTCTATTTCACCAAGATGCACATTGTTACAGTAATTAACCGGACAGGTTTTTTCAGGTGATATCCCTTAGACCCTTAACAGATAATATTGAACCTTAAAATCGCTTGGAAATGTCAGGAAATCGAGTTTTGGGTGTCAAATTGTTCAAATTTTCTTAGCGACATTATACAAATAATTTTTAACCTGAAATTTGTCGTGAAATGTCAGGAAATTGCGTTTCCAGGCGTCTAATTCTCAAAATTTTCTTATGTTGGTTCCGCAGTCCCTTTAATACCCTTTCAATTGTCAGGAAATGTCAGTAATTTGAGTTTCAGGAAATCAAATTCTCTTAATAAGGAGGTCCCAGAAATTAATAAAAATTGTGTTTTTATATAGGCTTCCAATGGGCGTCCTCGACCTCTATATAGAGCACCACTGTATTGGGTAATAATTCGCAAAGTTTTCAAGGAAAGGAGGGGGGGGGGGGGGTTCCTATGCTGTCCCCTCCCGAAAGACTGGTATGTTGCCCTCAATCGATTTGTGGCGCTTCTTGCTCACTATTTTGACCAAAGTGACGCTTCAGGGAATTTTCTTGAGAAGGCCTGACTATCTTAACAAATGAGGCGCTACTTTGATAATTGATGCTTAATAAAGTTCTTTTCGATACTTTCATAATCTGAAAATTGTGAAATATCTCTCTGATCATCTAAACCCTGGGTTTTCAACTTGGGGGACATGTCCCAGACTGGGGACATTTGGACATTCTCCAGGGGACACAAACTGATCTATAGGTCTGAAAAAATATGTTACATTTTGTATTATCTTCAAACACCAGTGTCCACTGCCTGTAATAACCACAATTTAAGTTTGTATTGAAACGAAAAATGCTGTGACTATATCATGCTTCGAAATTGCATGTTTTCTATGACTTCTGTGGACAATTCATGGGACATTATTATTTCCATACGCATTGTTGGGGACATTTGACCAAACCAGTTGAAAACCCAGGATCTAAACTATCCGCCGTTAGCTTGAGAAGGTACATGCACATTCGTGCAGACTGTTGAGGTAAAGGTGACTTACCCTGTATGATATGTTGACATGTATCACCATAATAACCAACAGGACATCTGGTACAAACAGTATCTGAACATATTGACCTCTGAAATATTTATGATAAACTATTATGAAAATTATTGACATATCTAGAACGCAATGCAAAACACCACAAAACATCAAATTTTAAGAAAACAGCAAGTTAAACACAATTTACCAATATACATTATGGAAAACTATCAATATCAAAATTGATTTTTCTTCACAAATCAATTTGTACGTTAGTTAATTTAAGATTTATACGCATGCCCTTTCAATATAATCTTAACAGAACCCCTTCATTTCATAAACTTTATTCACAAGAAATCATTAATACAAAATCCTAGTTTGAAAGCAATTGGGTTTTATTTTATGGATCCTTTTTTATTTTTCAAGATCAATTTAGAGTGAGGAGAAGAAATATTGGGCCTGAAGAACAACAAAAGAATAACAATTACAAAGCAATAAGTTAATAGACATATTTCTCTTCACAAATATATTAATTTCAGAGGTGTAATTTTATTGAAAAATATTATATGTAACTTACCAATCTGTAACAAACTTTATCTTCAATATTTTCATGATGGAAACAATTTTTACCAGACTCAAACATCAAACATATTTTAGTTTTTCTATCAAACATGATCCTTCTACAATCTGTAGTTGCTGAACATTTTAAACCACAATCCAGTATAGAAAAACTAGAAACAGTTTGAAGATGATTATAAAAGTCAGTCAGTTGACATGTTTCCGGTTCTTGAAATATCTTAGTTTCAACGTATTCCCCGCCTTCAGATATGAATGCAACACTAGGTCTAACATGATGAGTGACTTGAGTAGATTGTGACGACACCTACAGAGCTCAAATATTTCAGGCGTATAAAAGTGATATTAGTGTTTTCAGTGAAAACTATAGAATCTAAAAAAAAATATTCTGTTTGAAGTTTTAAAAAAAATTATTATTCCGAGAATGTTAATTTGCAAAAGACGTTAACACAATTGATTATGTGAATATGGAAGCCGGATACGGCCATCTCGTGTTCTCGCTTTCTCGCATATGAAAATCAGGAGGCGAGAACGCGAGAACACGAGAAAGCGAGAAAGCGAGAACGCGAGAAAGCGAGGGGCGAGAACGCGAGAACACGACAACACGATAAAACAGGGCGAGAACGCGAGAAAAAGAGGGCGAGAAAGCGAGAAAAAATTTCCTCGTGTTCTCGCGTTCTCGCCCTTGTAAATTTTGATAACAGAGTGCTTTTCCTCGCGTTCTCGCGTTCTCGACCTTCGTTTTTCTCGCTTTCTCGCGTTCTCGCTTTCTCGCGTTCTCGCTTTCTCGCGTTCTCACTTTCTCGCGTTCTCGTGTTCTCGCGTTCTCGCTTTCTCGCGTTCTCGCCTTCTCGCGTTCTCGCCTTCTCGCCTTCCGGTTTATTATGTACGCAACCGCAACCGCATGCGCAATGACATAGGCTATTGATAGCAAACGTCACTTAAACAGCCTAATAGGCCAATAATAGTGGTCAAAAATATTGGCTTATGGCTGCTATAAATGTAAGAAATGCTATTCACTATGTACAGAAAACGAAAAATTTCCAAATTTCGTACTTGAGTTTTTGTATAATTGCGCTGGGAAACTCTAAAGTCCTTTATCAAACAAGAATGGGTTTGCCTAACAACGCTTTATCTCGGTCAAAAATTATCTGATTGGCACCAAAATCAATAGGGATCCTCTTTATGTCCCCAATAATCCACATACCAGATTTGAAAAAGATCAGTCACAAATTGTAGGGTGTAGAGTGGACACAAGATATTTCGGTCATTTTTGGCCGAAAAACGCTCGGTCAAAAATTATTCGATTGGCACCAAAATCAATAGGGGTCCTCATTATGTCCCCAATAATCCATATACCAAATTTGAAAAAGATCGGTCAAACATTGTGGGCTGTAGAGAGGACACAAGATATTTCGGACATTTTTGGCCTAAAAACGCTCTATACCGGTCAAAAATTGTCCGATTGGCACCAAAATCAATAGGGGTCCTTATTATGTCCCCATTAATCCATGTACCAAATTTGAAAAAGATCGGTCAAACATTGTGGGCTGTAGAGAGGACACAAGATATTTCGGACATTTTTGGCCTAAAAACGCTCTATACCGGTCAAAAATTGTCCGATTGGCACCAAAATCAATAGGGGTCCTCATTATGTCCTCAATAATCCACATACCAAATTTGAAAAGGATCCGTCAAAAATTGTAGGCTGTAGAGTGGACACAAGAAAATGATTGTCGTAAAACCGGAAGGCGAGAAAGCGAGAAGACGAGAACGCGAGAAAGCGAGAACGCGAGAAAGCGAGAACACGAGAAAGCGAGAACACGAGAACACGAAAAGGCGAGAAAGCGAGAACGCGAGAAGGCGAGAAAGCGAGAAGGCGAGAAAGCGAGAAAAACGAAGGTCGAGAACGCGAGAACGCGAGGATATGGAAGCCGGATGCGGCCATTCGAAATCTCGTGTTCTCGCCTTAGTTTAGAGGGCGAGAAAGCGAGAACGCGAGAAGGCGAGAAAGCGAGAACGCGAGAACGCGAGAAGGCGAGAACGCGAGAAAGCGAGGGACGAGAACGCGAGAAGGCGACAACACGAGGAAAACAGCACGAGAATGCGAGAAAATGAGGGCGAGAAAGCGAGGAAAATTTTCCTCGTGTTCTCGCGTTCTCGCCTTTGTAAATTTTGATAACAGGGTGCTTTTCCTCGCGTTCTCGCGTTCTCGACCTTCGTTTTTCTCGCTTTCTCGCCTTCTCGCTTTCTCGCGTTCTCGCTTTCTCGCCTTTTCGTGTTCTCGTGTTCTCGCTTTCTCGTGTTCTCGCTTTCTCGTGTTCTCGCTTTCTCGCGTTCTCGTCTTCTCGCTTTCTCGCCTTCCGGTTTTACGACAATCATTTTCTTGTGTCCACTCTACAGCCTACAATTTTTGACGGATCCTTTTCAAATTTGGTATGTGGATTATTGAGGACATAATGAGGACCCCTATTGATTTTGGTGCCAATCGGACAATTTTTGACCGGTATAGAGCGTTTTTAGGCCAAAAATGTCCGAAATATCTTGTGTCCTCTCTACAGCCCACAATGTTTGACCGATCTTTTTCAAATTTGGTACATGGATTAATGGGGACATAATAAGGACCCCTATTGATTTTGGTGCCAATCGGACAATTTTTGACCGGTATAGAGCGTTTTTAGGCCAAAAATGTCCGAAATATCTTGTGTCCTCTCTACAGCCCACAATGTTTGACCGATCTTTTTCAAATTTGGTATATGGATTATTGGGGACATAATGAGGACCCCTATTGATTTTGGTGCCAATCGAATAATTTTTGACCGAGCGTTTTTCGGCCAAAAATGACCGAAATATCTTGTGTCCACTCTACACCCTACAATTTGTGACTGATCTTTTTCAAATCTGGTATGTGGATTATTGGGGACATAAAGAGGATCCCTATTGATTTTGGTGCCAATCAGATAATTTTTGACCGAGATAAAGCGTTGTTAGGCAAACCCATTCTTGTTTGATAAAGGACTTTAGAGTTTCCCAGCGCAATTATACAAAAACTCAAGTACGAAATTTGGAAATTTTTCGTTTTCTATACATAGTGAATAGCATTTCTTACATTTATAGCAGCCATAAGCCAATATTTTTGACCACTATTATTGGCCTATTAGGCGGTTTAAGTGACGTTTGCTATCAATCGCCTATGTCATTGCGCATGCGGTTGCGGTTGCGTACATAATAAACCGGAAGGCGAGAAGGCGAGAACGCGAGAAGGCGAGAACGCGAGAAAGCGAGAACGCGAGAACACGAGAACGCGAGAAAGTGAGAACGCGAGAAAGCGAGAACGCGAGAAAGCGAGAAAGCGAGAACGCGAGAAAGCGAGAAAAACGAAGGTCGAGAACGCGAGAACGCGAGGAAAAGCACTCTGTTATCAAAATTTACAAGGGCGAGAACGCGAGAACACGAGGAAATTTTTTCTCGCTTTCTCGCCCTCTTTTTCTCGCGTTCTCGCCCTGTTTTATCGTGTTGTCGTGTTCTCGCGTTCTCGCCCCTCGCTTTCTCGCGTTCTCGCTTTCTCGCTTTCTCGTGTTCTCGCGTTCTCGCCTCCTGATTTTCATATGCGAGAAAGCGAGAACACGAGATGGCCGTATCCGGCTTCCATACGAGGAAAAGCACCCTGTTATCAAAATTTACAAAGGCGAGAACGCGAGAACACGAGGAAAATTTTCCTCGCTTTCTCGCCCTCATTTTCTCGCATTCTCGTGCTGTTTTCCTCGTGTTGTCGCCTTCTCGCGTTCTCGTCCCTCGCTTTCTCGCGTTCTCGCCTTCTCGCGTTCTCGCGTTCTCGCTTTCTCGCCTTCTCGCGTTCTCGCTTTCTCGCCCTCTAAACTAAGGCGAGAACACGAGATTTCGAATGGCCGCATTACCAGACTCAAACATCAAACATATTTTAGTTTTTCTATCAAACATGATCCTTCTACAATCTGTAGTTGCTGAACATTTTAAACCACAATCCAGTATAGAAAAACTAGAAACAGTTTGAAGATGATTATAAAAGTCAGTCAGTTGACATGTTTCCGGTTCTTGAAATATCTTAGTTTCAACGTATTCCCCGCCTTCAGATATGAATGCAACACTAGGTCTAACATGATGAGTGACTTGAGTAGATTGTGACGACACCTACAGAGCTCAAATATTTCAGGCGTATAAAAGTGATATTAGTGTTTTCAGTGAAAACTATAGAATCTAAAAAAAAATATTCTGTTTGAAGTTTTAAAAAAAATTATTATTCCGAGAATGTTAATTTGCAAAAGACGTTAACACAATTGATTATGTGAATATGTTGTTTTTGAATTGTTAAAAGAACCTGAAAATTAATGAATTCTAAAGTGGCCCATACACGCTCAAAGTTGTTTGATGGTTTCAGCACATATATTTGACACACATTTTTTTGATAGGTTTTTGATCATGTATAGGCGTTTTTCATTGTCAAAAAAATTTAATGTCGAATTTTTGATGGGTATGTTTTCAGTTGATATTTTTTGTCAAACCGTCAAACTATTTGAGAGTGTGTGGGCTTCATCAAATTTATTTGTGCAAATATATTTTATCATGGCCACAAAACTCTTGGCACAAACTAATGTATGACGTGTGCCTTTCTGACCGTGTGCCCAAAAGAAGTGTGCCTAAAGTACTGTGATTAAATGATGTGTGCCTAAATGACTACTTACCGTTGGGGAGTTAGCAAAAACTAGGCCACAAAAATTGGGGATTTTCCACACCTTGAGCACGCATCGTTCAAAGTGACCGATAGATCTTATTTCTCGGGAAAACAACTTTGACCGACTCGTATGCATGGTATGCATAATGTAAGGGGATAATGATGAACTACAAAAATATCTATCTTTCAAAATACATCGTGGTTTGGTGGATTCGAGGTATATAAATACGGAATCATATTTATTTATGCTAGGATGATGATTTTTAATTGTATTGTTTTTCTTGGATCATTCTTATTTATCCGTGATTATTCATTATTACAGAAACATATATCCTTGATTTGTTAGAAAACTTCTCACAAAACCAAATCAATAAATTGTTTGCAACTTTATTGTTAAATGGAATTTTCCTACTTCCTACTTAAGAATTTTGAGATAGGATTTCTCCAGTTTGTCATTAAATTATATACCCGATCATAGCCGTAGGGGCCAACGACTCAACAGGGGGGCAGACTGACTATTTGCCCGAATTTTACCGAATTTTAATGATATTTTGCCCGATTTCGCGAATTTTTTGCCCGAAAACATAATATTTAGGGGGGCAGCTGCCCCCCTTGCCCCCCTGTCTCCTACGGCTATGTACCCGATATGCAATGGTATCAATTTCTTGTTCACTAAAAATGGACTTCAAAGCATCGAGAGTTGAAGTGTTTAAAGTTCAAAACATCCAAAAGCAACAGTAGTAGGTCTCTTTCCACGTTTGAAGCTCTTGCCAGCTTTCATTAGTCTTATTTAACAATAGTAACAATAGTATATAATGTACAAAAAATTTAAGTTAGTTGTAAGTCAGCTTGGTATGGCCTAAATTCTCACGAGACGAAATTCAATTATATGTATATTATTTTGAAAACCAATATTATCAAGCCATTGGATCGTAGCTTCATCATTAGGATCATTACGTCTTCCATTCGGATTGGCTCTGGAACATACTGGATCATCTAAATACCACCATCCACCTTTAAATCTGTCTGGACAATTGTTATTAGAGTAGTCTCGGTCATAAGTAGAAAACGGTCGTCCTTTGATACTGTAAGAGCCATTAGTTAACGAATCGCCGGCTGGTCGTTGAATATGTTCTGAATAGAGATCAGAATGAAATTTAAAATATTCAGATGAATTTGAAAGATTAAAGCTGTTGTAATAACTCTGCCTCACACTATCAGAACCAGGTGCGACCAAAATACCCAGCCTAATGTTATTATGTGTTTGTAGTATATCATAAATATTCTGTAATCCCAGCCAATATTCACCATGTTTATTACCAAATCCCTGTACGTATTCATCCCAGGTTCTGTTAAAGTCTGTTTCTAAGCATCTGTCATCTCTGTGCTGAATAAAGGTCATTCCTCCCCATTGAAAATGACATTTAACTTCTATGACCAGGCCATTCTGAACAGGCTGAATATATGACAGAAGATATGTCTGTTTAGTCACTCCTCTCATATAACCATCAGAACAATCTGTAAAACAACATTTATGTTAACATTTACAAAAACTCAGGAGTAGATTTGGGGCATACATGAGTAACATAACCAGGTTTTCATGATAACTTATAACTCCTTGACCTTTAATATGAAAAATCGTTAAGAATCTTTGAAATTGAACTGCATGTGGACAATGTATTTTAAAGTATTACGACTCCTGGAGCACTTGTAGTTCAAGAATCGTGACCTGTACTGAGTTCACAATAATAGAAAATAAAATGAAACTAGCTAGTTGCAGACCTAATACGAAAAGGCTTTTTTCCCTTTTCGTAACTTACCCTGTATAATATGTTGACATGTATCACCATAATAACCAACAGGACATCTGGTACAAACAGTATCAGAACATATTGACTTCTGAAATAATAATAATTTATCTTCTAGTATTGTTATGTTACGAACATCAGATCACACCCAATACAAATTGTTTAGTATGTTTAATTTCGGGAATTCGGGTATTATAAAAACAAAGTAAAACTAGAGCCACATGTGTCATATATTGGGACTAATGTGCTAAAATAATCTGAAAAGAACCTCGACCTTCAACTTAAATCCCAATAACAAATTCAAATATCGAAAATTCGTAGCACACATTTTTTCATCGAATTTCGATTTTTGTTTTTGTCAGATTGATCTGCTATTTTAAGGCAATTTGTCAGTGGAAACACAAAAAAAGCTAGCTTAAAGCCGGCTTTTTATGTCAGTGGATACACAGTTAATGACATTGTAAGGTAGAACCCTCAGTAAAAAACAAAACCGTAATATTTTGAAATTATATTTTAATGGATTATTGTCATATATCGCTAAAAAGATAATTAAATCAGCGTTACAAAACTGAAAAAAAATAATTCTGTGTTTTAATAAGAGAAGATGATACAGCCGTCCAAAGTTGTCAAAAATATTAATTTTTGAATGCCTATAAAACCGAAAGTTAATATTTTTCAACTACTATCAGGAAACCTATGGATAATTTAGGTCAAAGACATTAATGCAGTGAAAATTTCGGGGTCATTGAAGGTCGAGGTCACATAATATGGCCGTTTGAATTTTAAAAAAATTGTGACACTCTGAGACGACGGCTTATGCATCACTTCCTACATACTCGATGCAAAATTCTTGCACATTATGTGATGGCCCACTTTCGGTTTAGCAAAAATGTACCGATTTATATTTAAGCAAATATTTCCCTCGGGTGAAACTAGCTGATCAAACCAGAACTTCTATACCATTTTCAGTTTTTCCCACAGACGATGACAAGAATTTGGAGAAAAAAAATAATCATAACGAAAACAAAGCGTGACAAATTCCAAATTTGCCACCCAATAATTTCGTATTTATCATGATGATAGTTTTACAATTTAGCGCCAAAATATGAATTGGAATGAAAATCAACATTATATCTGACCCTACACTGTTTTGACATTCCCACTGAATATCGTATCGGAGAAGCTTTGGGGCCTGATTTGTAGGCCTGAGCAAAAGAACTTTTCAAATGTGGTAGGATTAAAAAATAATAATTTGTAATTATGCATGATTAATGATCTTCATTCATTAAATTCTCAAAATATATCACATTAAAGGAATACCACCTCTTAGAATGATCAAAAAGCAAAATTCTAAAACTTGGTGAATAAGAGTTCATATTCATTAAGTAACTCTGGTTCATAACTATACATCAGATTACCTGAATAATCTGATAAATCCAGAAAACTATTTAATATCTATTAATTACTTCGTTTTATGGTTTTATTGATTCTGTTTGAATACTTAAAACCTTTGATGGATAATATGCTCTTATTGACCAAATTTGAGAACTTATTTTTTTTTCGTTTTAAGAGGGGGATTTTTCATACCAGCAACAGATGGACAGACAGACAGGGGCGACTACAATATACGCCCACCAGATGATTTCAATTTCCCTTTTTTGAAAACATTTCCTTTAAAAACAGTTGAATTGCTTTTCAATTGATTCGATATTGCATTTTTTAATTTTTACGAGAAAATTTACGTGTTAGTACAGCTCATCAAGTTCGTTCTTTATTGAAAAACGTTTTGATTAAAGAAGAACTCGTTACACTGTGCCGAAACTGGCACCGGGTGGGGGGGCCTTGTGGAACAGTGGGTTAAAAAATGAACACGAGAATTCAACACAAAATTGCACCTTCGCAACATTTTTCGAAAATGTTTTAGCATGGTCATGTTTTGCCTTTATTAATCAAGTATCGAATCCTGAAAAAAAATCATGCGATGTGTTATTAAGATCCCAAGATCGTGATATTCATACGATCAGGTCCGAATTGAACATTTTTTATCAGGTTTTATTTGTATATTCATAAACAGTAACTTACCAGTCTGTAACAAACTTTATCTTCAATATTTTCATGATGGAAACAATTTTCACCAGACTCAAACATCAAACATATTTTAGTTTTTCTATCAAACATGATCCTTCTACAATCTGTAGTTGCTGAACATTTTAAACCACAATCCAGTACAGAAAAACTAGAAACAGTTTGAAGATGATTATAAAAGTCAGTCAGTTGGCATGTTTCGGGTTCTTGAAATACTGACGTTTCAACGTATTCACCACCTTCAGATATGAATGCAGCACTAGGTGCAAATAAAAGAAAACATATTATTGGATACATTATAGTGAAATGCTCTTAACTCTGATACTGGTATTATTCCATAAAAAAATAAAATATATAGGGACAGTATATTGATCAATTCTTATTTAAGATGGGTAATATTTGTTTTACAAATAAGATATGTCTAGAATACAAATAAACATGAAATATTTGTAAAAGGGCAGGGTAAATGAATTTTTCATTATCAACAAGAATAATAAATTGACTCGAAAATAAGTTTAAAACAATATTATGTGTTGGTTTTAACAAACGCCCTAAGCGTGAATGGGAAACCCCAATCGAATTGAGAAACTTGAGAAAATAAAAAAATGGTCTTAAAAATCGACTGACTTTTAGAAAGTATGAACATCAGACTTTCATCTTCAGCAGAACAGTATTTAGGATGTAAACGAAAGAGAAAGGGTTTGAGATCAAAGGATTACATTTTAAAATATAAAACTGAAATCAGACTAAATTTGTTTACATAAGCGGTACGTATACTGAAAATATTCACATTCCTATAAAATGTAAATTCATCTACACGTGAATTGGGATAAAATGTATGTTTTTAATTGCAAATATGAAAGCAATTAATATGTGCAATAATAAGCACATTAATACCACACATATTAGCAGGGTTACTTGACTTCAAACTTTATGTAGGCAATTATATGAGGTCGTTATAACGAACTTCAGGACAAATGTAACAAATCTGTACTTGCATCTTGGCTTATTTGTTTAATCAGACATAAATTGGTCTGACTGCATCCTATGATGTTGACCTATGTCAGGCCTTCTCAATTAATTTTTGTAAAGGGTCAATTGTATTTTATGACAAAAAATAAGGGCCAAATGGAGATTAGCTAGCATAGCGAGTAAAGCGTTTTAGCAGAAGGGGTTACTCTTGAGGTGCCATTCTCAAGGGCGTCATATGCCGGATTTTGCCCGCGGGCCGCCATTTGAGAAGGCCTGACCTATGTAGTAGTGGTGGGGGCCGCTTCCTAACTTACTCCATTAGGATAATAAGATCAATGATGATAATTTGAATTCCATTTAGATTCAAGTGATATAATTCACAAAAATAGCGATGGCCATCGTAATACGCCCACTATTATAATGGCAGCCAATTCGTCCTGGGGGTTGACAAGGAGTTGTCAGCAAATGAAAGATTCTGAGAATGTCATTTTCTCTTTACCAAGTTTCCTGGAAAAAACAAATATGTCACTGAAATATGCATAAAACAAGGGCAATATGTCAATATAAGGTTCCATCCTAAAATGATTAAGAACAGTCACACCTAAAAATCCATTGAAAAAACAACCGTCAATTGTTTCCACAACATATTCCAAGACAAGGGCAATAACCCAATCAAATATATATCGATTTGTCTGATTTTCAATAGGGGTGATTACAAACACTCACAACAGGTTTCATCTAAATCCATTGAGAAACCAGCTCTCTATCGGTCTATTCTCACTTTGAGAATGTTATGAGCCGAAAACAATAGCATGTTTTAAAGAACAAGGGCAATAACTCATATAATATTTGTTGATGTTTCTGATTTTCAATAAGGTGTATCACTCACACCAAGTTTCATCAAAATCCATCAAGAAACAAGTTTACTATTATTACCACAACCCATTAAATATAGGCCTATTAAGATTTGACTGACTTTCAATAGGGTTTATCTTCATCCTCACAACAAGTTTCATTAAAATCAATCAAGAAACCAGTTCTCAATCAAGTCAATAACTTGACTGTAACGGGCTGAAAAATAATTTTCCAGAGCTTCATTATTGTATCAGAGAGCGTCAGTAATTGCATCAAAGCGTAATAAAACTTAAAAAAAAGCGTGACTTAAAGCGTAACAAGGCCTGATTAAATCGGGAAATAATCCGTCCCCATTGCGTAACCAATTCGTATCAGAGCTTGTCAGAGCGAAACATTACTTAGGAGATCGTGATATTTTTGGAAAAGTAATGGCGTTTTGCTCGTCGATTTAAAGCGGCATTCGCTGTTGAAGTGAACTCAGCAAAACAACATAAAGCATAACCTCAACCATCACAAAACATGAATTCAACCGGTGGTCAAACATTTTCTAGGACAGATCACTTACGATTGAAGCCCTTGACAGCTTTCGTTAGTCCTATTATTAGTACACTTATCATTAGTCTTATTTAACAACATTATAGTATATAACGTACAAAGAATTTAAGTTAGTTGTAAGTCAGCTTGAATGACCTAATTTCTCGCGAGACGAAGTTGAATAATATTTATATTATGTTGAAAACCAATATTATCAAGCCATTGGATCGTAGCTTCATCATTAGTGTTACGTTCAATTAAGCCCTATTTTACAGATTACGCTTTTTATCGCAATATTTTCGTTGCGCTTTATCTTTGATTACGGTTTTTTATTGTGTACTCAGATACTTGTGACGTCATACGTAAAAACTGGCATGTGCTTTGATTTTGAGAAATAGTTGGGTCGCACTCCATCAACATAACTGGTTCCGTTGTTAAAAGCTTGTATAATTTGGACCTTGGTAGTAGACAACTTGGTAGGTTATATTATCATTATTGTGCTATCATTTGTAAAGTGTCAAATATTGTAATGCATAGAATTTTAGGCTTTGTATGCAATAATTTTTATATGGAATTTATTTGGCCATTGGAGCAGGTTCATTTCGACTAGTCCACTGTGTGACACCCCTCTCATAATGGTTTGTTCCATCTGTCAGTATACTATTCTGCTTAAAGGACCCATCTCTGTTATTTATTATTTTCTTGATATTTATTGTTTTCATCTCTGTATTTTCAGTTAATCGTCCTTATTAAATATAAAACTCCATCTCGCCCTTGTATGTCTGTTAACCTTATACGGGGAGGAGCGTCTAGTAGGTGGGACGCATAGACAAACGCCTACATAAAATTAACAAGTTATTACCAATTGCCGAGATGGAAAATGGTAATGGTGAACCGGTTGTTATGGTTGATAATGTTGATGGAGTTAATGTTGATCATGAGAATATCATAATTGAGGCTGATGTTCATAATGGTGTTGGTACTAGTCATGTTGCTGGTGATGTTCAAGATCTGTCAGATAGTGTTGGTTTTAGTATGGCTGCTAACACTGCTTTACCCTTCGTTGGTGTAAGTGACAGTATATCACAACGTGGATCTAGACATTCAAATAGTTCAAATAGAAGCAGTTTGTATCGTAAAGAGGCTGCAGATAAGGCTGAATTGATGGAAAAACAAAGACTTCTTAAATCTAAACAGCAAATGGAAAAACAGAAACTTGAATTAAGAATTAAAAGAGAGCAAGAAGACCTCTTATTAAGACAGAGAGAGGAAGAATTGGAATTAATAGGAAAATTGGCTATCTCAGATGCTAGATCAAAGGCACTGACATCTATTGAAGAAGTTGTGGATGACGAAATAACTTTCAGGTTACCCCGTGAACCTATCAACTTGATAGACAGAATTATTCCTGATCCTACTCTAGGAGAACCTCAACACAATGTGCCTGTGTCTGAACCACAAGTAATTCCTACCCCTTCATTGAACACTAATACTGCTGATCACACTTTAAATGAGATTGTACATTCCCTTCGCAAACCAGTTATAGATGTTAAAAAATTTGGTGGTAATCCTTTGGACTATGGAAAGTTTATGAGACAGTTAAACTCTGTGGTGCTCGTTCATTGTTCATCGTATGAAGACAAAATGAATGCTTTAGAAATGTATACGTATGGACAACCACAGGATATTGTGTCAAGCTATAGTTATTTGGAAGCTAAAAAAGGATTTGAGACTGCCATGACTGAACTGAAGGATCGTTATGGACATCCTGATGTTATAGCTGCAGCGTTTGTGAATAAGGCTTTAGGATGGGAAGTTATTAAGCCTAATGACAGTGTGTCGTTTGATAAATTTAGTGTATTTATGTCAGAGTGTTTACACGCCTTGTCAAGTTATGATAATTTGAATACACTGAATAACTCTGGGAACATTCAGACTCTGGTTAAGATCTTGCCTACTTATATACAAGATCGTTGGCGAACTTATGTTAAAAGATATGAGGATAATAAACAGCAAATTCTCTTTGTCCATTTTGCTACCTTCATCAAAGAAGAATCTAAGAAGATAAATCATCCAATCTATGGAAAGGAAGCTTTGAATAGTGTCAAACTCTCTCAACAACCTGCTAAAACTAAGCCTGTGATTACAAATCAAGGTAACAAGAAAAACTTTAGTGTTTCCACAACGGAAAAGTCAGATTCAGACTTAAAGTGTTCTTATTGTCATGAAAATCACTTTGTTGGTGAATGTGGTAAACTTTCAAAATTATCTCGTGAAGACATTTTATCAGTCGTCAGTAAGGAGAGATTATGCTTCGGCTGCTTAAAATTTGGACATCAAAGGAATAAGTGTTGGAAAAGGCTGAAATGTGCAAAGTGTGACTTTAAGCATCCAACAATATTACATTCTGATACTAAACCCAAGTTTGAGAAACCTCAAACTGAACAGTCTTGTCACATTTGTGCCCACACGGAGGCCGGTAATGGATTTTGTACATTACCGATTGTACCTGTTGTTGTGAAACATGGAATAAAAACTGTTAAGACTTATGCATTCCATGACTGTGGCAGTAGTGTTTGCTTTTGCACTACTTCTCTACTACAGAAATTAGGTGCTTCAGGTCCTTCGAAATCAATAACTATAGAAACGATGTCTTCATCAAAAACTGTTCAATCGACTGAAGCTAAAAATCTTCAAGTTTATAGTTTGGACTTATCTGGTAGTGTTAATATAGCAAGCTGTTTTTCGATTGATGAAATTCCAGCAAGTAAAGAACATATTCCTACAGCAAAGGACATTGAAAAATATCCACATCTCAACTGTGTGGATATACCTGTAGTGAACGAGGACATTGGTCTTCTCATTGGTAACAACATCCCTGATGCCTTCACGCCTCAGCGAATTGTGAAAGGTGAATCAGGCACACCACATGCATCAAAAACTGTTTTAGGATGGGTACTTTACAATGTTATTCGTCCATATGGTAATAGTTCGTATAAATGCCATGCAGGTAAAGTTTTCGTAAATCGGATATCTACTGAGATTGAAAGGACAAACCAGTTGGATAAGTTAATGCGGAATGCTTTAAATTTTGACTTTCCAGAGCGTCTCATTGACGATAAAAGAGAGAATTCAATTCTTGATGACCTATTTATATCTAAAGTGAATGATTCTGTTATAAAATCTGGAGAACACTATGAAGTTGGACTACCAGTGAAATCTGAGAAGACTGTTATGCCTAATAACCTGGATATGTGCTTAATTAGACTGAATTCTATAAAGAATAAATTTAATCGGAATTCTCAATTTAAAAACGATTATGTTACGTTTATGACTTCCATGTTGGATAAAGGTTACGCGGAAGAGGTTCCTTATGATGAACTGTCTTTAGAAAGTGACAAATTGTGGTTTATACCTCATCACGGGGTATACCACAAAAAGAAAAACAAAATTCGTGTAGTTTTTGACTGCTCTGCTCGATATGAAGGTTATAGCCTAAATGACAATTTGTTAAGTGGACCTGTTATTCTAAATAGTTTGATAGGTGTTCTCATTCGGTTTCGACTAGGTTTGGTGGCTATGATGGCGGATATCGAAGGAATGTTCCACCAGATAAAGGTGCCAGATTCAGACAGGAATTTATTACGCTATTTATGGTGGCCCAATGGAAACACTGAAGAACAACCTAAGCAGTACAGAATGACTTCACATATTTTCGGGGCTGTCTCATCTCCCAGTATTGCAAATTACATTCTTCAGAAAACTGCCCTAGATAATGCAGAACATTTTGATAATGATGTGATTCAAACAGTGTTAGACAATTTTTATGTTGACGATTGCCTGCGTTCGATAGATGGTGAAGAAAACGCTATTGAACTAGCTGGTAAACTTATTGAGTTGTTAAAACTAGGTGGATTCAGGCTGCATAAGTTTATTTCAAACAGTGAAGCTGTTATAAACAGTATCCCAGCCTTTGAACGTGCAGATTCTACTTGTCGTTCATTAGGAGCTTCTGATGTTACTCTGGAACGAGCTTTGGGTGTAAATTGGAAAGTTGGTCCAGATACTTTAACTTTTCAAATTGATGTTGCTGAAAAGCCCAAGACTCGTAGGGGAATACTTTCAGTGGTCAGTTCAGTATTCGATCCCCTGGGTCTTGCTGCTCCAGTGTTGCTTCCGGCTAAGTTATTGTTAAAAGACATCTGTAATAAGGGATACACTTGGGATCAAGTACTAGATGATTCAATTTTGCAACGTTGGGATTCGTGGATTTCAGACTTACCATTTTTGGAAAATTTAAATTTGTCTAGGTGTTTTAAACAAGAACAGCAAGGTGAGATTGTTTCAAGACAATTACACCATTTCTCAGACGCCAGTGAGACTGGATATGGTGTGGCAAGTTATTTACGTTTATTGGATGTTCGTGGCAAAATAAGTTGTAGTCTTGTAATGGGCAAAGCGCGTGTGGCTCCATTAAAGCACATTACTATCCCTAGAATGGAACTGACAGCTGCAACTTTGGCAGTAAAATTGAATAGTACAATTGTGAATGAACTGAAGATTCCTATTGACAGTGTGTCATACTGGACTGATAGCAGTACAGTATTAAGTTACATTTCAAATGAATCTATGAGATACCAGACTTTTGTGGCTAATCGTGTCGCATTAATTAGAGATGCTTCAGATATATCTCAGTGGAACTTTATTAGTGGTAAGCTCAATCCAGCAGATGATGCATCCCGTGGCTTATCAGTAAAAGCCTTTCTTAATCAAAGCCGTTGGTTTAATGGACCAGAATTCTTGCACCAACCTGAAAGTGATTGGCCTAGATTGGAATTTTCCCGGAATGTCCCAGAAAATGATCCTAATGTTAAGAAATTATGTGCAACTACACTTGATGTAAATCCTAATCACCCATATGAGAAATTAATGGATTATTATTCTGAATATCCAAGATTAGTGAAAGCTGTAGCTTTGTTGAAATTGGTTGTCAAAAATCTGTACAACAGGTGTTTTTCTGGTGAAAGGACTGTTAATAAGTTAACTGTTGATGACATTTCAACTGCTGAACTGTCTCTTATTAAATATGAACAATCTAAGTTTTGGAAAGACTATTTGACATCTGATGGTAAAGTCTCTAAAGGAGATCTTGTTAAATTGGATCCTGTTATTATGGATAATGTTTTACGTGTTGGTGGACGTTTGAATAGATCTGAATTGTCATTGGATTCCAAACATCAGATCTTAATTCCTAAGAAATCTAAACTTTCTAGTCTGCTTATTAGACACTTTCACGCCAAAATTGGACACTTAGGAAAGAATTCTATTATTTCCGAATCAAGAAAGACTTATTGGATAGTTGGTGCTGCAGGATTAATTCGAGACATTCTGTCAAAATGTGTTAGTTGTAAGAAATATCGTGCAGATCGTTTAGTACAAAAGATGGGTGATTTACCACCTCATCGTATTGTCCCATTTCAACCTCCATTTTACCACACAGGTATGGACTTTTTCGGCCCATTTGAGTTAAAACGTGGTCGATCAGTGGTAAAACGTTATGGGGCTATATTTACGTGTCTGAACTCCAGGGCAGTTCACTTGGAAATGGTTTATACCATGGATACCGATTCTTGTGTTAATGTTATACGTCGGTTTATTTCTAGAAGGGGAAAGCCCTATTCTATTTTATCTGACAATGGAACAAATATTGTGTCTGCGTCAAAGGAGTTAAAAAAGGGTTTACAAGAAATCGATCAATCTAAGATAAGTGAAAACCTTCGTGATAAAGGAATTATTTGGAATTGTAATCCTCCAGCCGCGTCACATTTTGGAGGTGCGTGGGAACGCCTCATTCGTGAAGTGAGAAAAGTGTTTTCATCATTACAAGATGAACAAATGAATAGACTCGATGATGAAAGTTTCATCACATTATTGTGTGAAGTTGAGGCTATTTTAAACAACCGGCCTATCACAAAAAATTCCGATTGCCCAGATGATTTGGATGCCTTAACCCCAAACCATATTCTTCGTATCGGTTCTCGGTGTGATTATTCTGTCACAGCCCCAGTTAAAACGGATCTGTATGTAAAAAGACGTTGGCGCCAAGTCCAATATTTAAGTGACTTGTTTTGGAAACGCTGGCTCGGTGAATATATTCCTAGCTTGCAGGAAAGACACAAATGGTTAAATCCAAAGACTAATGTCAAGGTTGGCGACATTGTTTTAGTTGTTGATACTGGCATCAGAAATTCATGGTCCCTTGCGAGAGTTATTGATGTGAAATATGATAAAAAGGGATTTGTACGCGTTGCAACAGTTAAAACCAAAACATCTGTTCTCGTGCGTCCGATACACAAACTATGTTTAATCTTGGAAGCAGAAAGTGAATGATTAATTATTTTACTGTGCAGTAGGACTTTTACAGTTTAGGACAATATGTGTTTAATTTTTTGTCTTTTCAGTGTTGAGATATACATGGTGTTTAAGACAGTTGTTTCTGTAATAATTTTTGTCAGTAATCATATTATACATTTATATCTCACCACAGTTTAGTCATTTATGTGTTGTGTTTTCATACATAATGTATATTTTTTGACATATAATATGTGTTTAATTGTTCTACTATTTGTCTCACAATTAGGAGGCCGGAATGTTACGTTCAATTAAGCCCTATTTTACAGATTACGCTTTTTATCGCAATATTTTCGTTGCGCTTTATCTTTGATTACGGTTTTTTATTGTGTACTCAGATACTTGTGACGTCATACGTAAAAACTGGCATGTGCTTTGATTTTGAGAAATAGTTGGGTCGCACTCCATCAACATAACTGGTTCCGTTGTTAAAAGCTTGTATAATTTGGACCTTGGTAGTAGACAACTTGGTAGGTTATATTATCATTATTGTGCTATCATTTGTAAAGTGTCAAATATTGTAATGCATAGAATTTTAGGCTTTGTATGCAATAATTTTTATATGGAATTTATTTGGCCATTGGAGCAGGTTCATTTCGACTAGTCCACTGTGTGACACCCCTCTCATAATGGTTTGTTCCATCTGTCAGTATACTATTCTGCTTAAAGGACCCATCTCTGTTATTTATTATTTTCTTGATATTTATTGTTTTCATCTCTGTATTTTCAGTTAATCGTCCTTATTAAATATAAAACTCCATCTCGCCCTTGTATGTCTGTTAACCTTATACGGGGAGGAGCGTCTAGTAGGTGGGACGCATAGACAAACGCCTACAATTAGGATCGTTACGTCTTCCATTTGGATTGGCTCTGGAACATACTGGATCATCTAAATACCACCATCCACCTTTAAACCTGTCTGGACAATTGTTATTAGAGTAGTCTCGATCATAAGTAGAAAATGGTCGACCTTCGATACTGTAAGAGCCATTAGTTAACGAATCGCCAGTTGGTTGTTGACCATGTCCTGAATAATGATCAGAATGGAATTTGAAATATTCAGATGAATTTGAAAGAGTGAAGCTGTGGTAATAGCCCCATTTGGTAATGCCGGAACCAGGTACAATGAGAACGTTAAGCTCAAATTTACTATAGGTTTGTAATATATCATAAATATTCTGTAATCCCAGCCAATATTCACCATGTTTATTACCAAATCCCTGTACGTATTCATCCCAAGTTCTGTTAAAGTCTGTTTCTAGACATTTGATATCTCTGTGTTGAATATAAGTTAGTCCGCCCCAGTTAAATTCACATTTAACTTCTATGGCCAGACCATTCTCTTCAGGCTGAATATATGACATAAGCCGGACTTTTTTAACAACTCCTATTGTATAACCATCAGAACAATCTGTAAAAAAGAATCAGTGAAAACAAGACGCAAAAGTACGAACAAAATCGTTAACCGCCCACTTTTGTAATGACAGCCAATTCGTCCGGGAGGTTGACGACAATTATCAGTACATGAAAGATTCTGAGAGTTACATAATAAACTTAAACAATTTAATTTAAAATTTCATTTTACATACATTTAAGATACAAATTCAGCAGAAGTTTAGGTTTTCCAGAAATGTTTACAAGGGCAATAACTCATGTATTAAATATTTTTCGAATATCATATTTTTCAATAGTCTTCATCTTAAAGTGATCAAAAACATCGAGTTTTTTTAAAATCCACCAAGAAATCAGTTCTGTATCATGTCCACAATACATTGAACGCGTTTAAAAAAATATTTTTGGATGTTTATTTTCCACCAAGTTTGATTAAACTCAATTTTTAAATCGGTAAACAACTTAACAAGTGAAACAATAGTGATGGCAATCGTAATACGCCCACTTTTGTAACGGAAGCCAATTCGTACGGGAGGTCGACAAGAGTTATCAGTAAATAAAAGATTCTGAGTGACATTTTCATATTACAGATCGATAGGGAGATGAAGCGGTTCCACCAAGGTGCATTCAGATTCGGACCGCGGTTTATCAGTGATGCAAGTTTGTTGCTTCCCGGTCTGATGCGTTGTGATGGAATCCGTCACGTGGTTCACATCTTCAACCAGGTCTTATGCGTTCGTACCAATCAAACGTGAAAGTGCTTGTACCACGTAAACGTTTACACTGTGTTCCCGGATGCCATGGTAATCGAACCTCAGACCAACGTGGTATAAGCAAACGTGACAAGATGATCATTTCAATGGATGCCGGGCATAATTTTAAACTGTCAAAATATTTGCCACGACATCCACGATGTAGAGAAACTTAATAGGCAAGCTAATGCTAGATTTACACTATGTTCCCGGTGGCCACGGCGCCCGAAACGTATTGCGCCGTGGATTTTTGCAGTTTTTGTCTCCATATTTAAGTTTTGTTGATGCATGCTGATGGGATCTCTCACGTTGTTCACGTTTTCATCCAGGTCTATTGCGTCTGTCAAGGTCTCCTACGGATCAAACGTGGAAATTGTGGTGCTTGTTCCACGTTTAGAGCCACGGTATAACGGAAACTCCCCAAACAATTTCAATCATACTAAACGTTTACATTATGTTCCCGGCGGCCACGGTAATCAAACCTCAGGTCAACGTGGTGTAAACGGCGTGAACGTGGGATGTCGCTGGGTTACGGGATAGGCAAACGTGACAGATTGTGATTACCGTGCCTGCCGGGCCAAATTTTTAAACTGTCAAAAGATTTGCCACGGTGCAGAGAAACGTAACAGGCCGTATGAAAAGGGGTAAACGCTACAAAAGTGACAGATCGTATATTAGATCGTTACAGAACTTGACAATCGCTACAAAACGTGACAGGACGTATATTAGGTCGTTACAAAACTTGTAAGTGGTCCGTAGTGGAACCGGAATCATGCCTTTTCCACGGTGTCTGACGTTCCTTTCCAGTTTTCTCAACATGTGTCCCGTTTTGTGAACGGTTATCAGGGTAAGCTAGGGTGAACAAAACCGTTTCATTACGTTTTAATACGTTTCATTACCTTTCAACAAAGGGGCATCCCGATGTGTGGCGTTTTCGCAAATCAGAGCATCACGGTTCAATGATTTCTGATACCCGGTTTTACTTGGTGATATTACAGTTCTCAAACCTGTCGTGGCTGTCGTGGCAAATTTTTTGACAGACAGAATTCTGGCCCGCATCCACAGTAGTCACGTTTTTCTATCGCGTTGTCTTTCGTTATCCACGTTGGCTATGAAACGTGATTACCGTGAATGCCGGGAACATAGTGAAAACCTAGCATTAGCCTTACATTTCAATAAATTTCGGTGTGTGGTGTCAGTAAACCTAGGAAAACCATGTCAAGTTTCATTTAAAATCTCTTCTGTCTCTCTTTAACATATTCCTTGATTTAAAATCATGGGTTTACGTTTTTTGGAAAAGATAGTGGACCACGGCCATATACGCCTAACGAAAAATTTAATCGGGATAAAATTAATCTCAAACCTTTCGATTTAGGTCCAATAACATCCATTTTAAGTTTCATCAAAATCGGTTGAAAACTAAGAGAGTAATAGCATATTCAAGATTTGGGGCAAGGGCAATAACTCTGCTTCTAACGATCGAAAATAGCTCAAATTCGAACTTGATCTTCGTTTTATGAATATGTATACACATATCAAATTTCATTTGATTCTGTCAAAAACTCTAGTTTTTAGAGCGTTTACAAGCAAATGTTGACTGACAGACCGACAGATTTGTGGCAAGGGCAATAACTCTGTTTCTAACGATCGAAAATAGCTCAAATTCGAACTTGATCTTCGTTTTATGAATATGTATACACATATCAAATTTCATTTGATTCCGTCAAAAATTCTAGTTTTTAGAGCGTTTACGAGCAAATGTTGACGGACGGACGGCATGACGGACGGACGGACAGGGGTGCCGACAATATACGTCCTCATAGAGAGATGAGGGCGTATAAAAAACTAATATATCAATGAAATATGCATAAAACAAGGACAATAACTCATGTATCAAATGTCAAGAATATATATAGGTTACATCCTAAAATGATAATTAACAGTAACACTTAGTTTCCTCAAAATACATATATTAAAAAACAACTATTTATTGTGTCCACAATATATTTCCAACAAAAAGCTAGGGCAATAAGCAATTAAATATTTTAAGATTCCAAAACTTTCAAAGTGTAACAGTACAGGCTAATCAAATGAACGCATTTGAACAAGAGCAATAGGCCTAACATTTTGCGATGTTTCTGTTTCAATAGGGTTTATCCCAAGGTCAATACTATACAAACACCCATACAATCAAAACAAGCTTTATCAAAATCCATCACGAAACCAATTCTCTATCGTGTCCACATCATATTTTAACAACAAGGCCAATAACTTATCAAATATTTTTGTTGGTCTAATTTTCGAAGGGTTGCATCGTCAGCTCCCTATAGCGTCCACAACTCTGAGAGTAAAGCATTACATTGTCTGATTTTGTAAGGGTCATCCGTGGGTGATTATGAACACTCGCTCCAAGTTGCTCTCTATATCGTATCCACAACTATTGTGGACAGACAGACAGCCAGTAGAGGCGACTACGATATACGTCCACATTAATGTGGGTGTATTAAAATTAACTCAAGAACAAGGGCAATAACCCGTATAAAATATTTTGCGACGTTTTTGATTACCAATAGGGTTTATCCCAAACAATCACATTCACTTACACCAAGCTTTTGCTCAATACGAGCATATTTTTTCATTGGTGTGATACACATAAGTGATCAGTTGTCGTATTTTAAACTGACCTTGTAAAATATGTTGACATGTATCACCATAATAACCAACAGGACATCTTGTACAAACAGTATCAGAACATATTGATTTCTGAAATAAAGATACTTTTTCATCAGTCCCACATCCAAACCCATTTGGTTTTATATATATCGGGTATGAATAAAGACATAATATGAGGATTATCTGTAAAAGTAAACTCTTGTATTATCTGTAAAAGTAAAGGCAAAGATAACTCTCGTTTTAATTTCTCTAACCAAAAATGTTTTATGGTCGACATCATGACAATAATAACAAATGTGATAAATTTCAGTTTTCAATAAATAGACTTTTCTTGGATCTTTAGTCCTTTTAATATATAAACAATGTGTTCAAGTCAATGGCGCCTTTTCCTTTTTTTCTGAAACAACCCTTCAATCCGTCTTTAAAACATGATGGAAAGCATCTGAACTTGCGCAATTCTTTTTTATGTCACCAAAGACCAACGCAATATTGTCAATGTCCACTTGAAGATATTTCAATTTGTAACTTACCAGTCTGTAACAAACTTTATCTTCAATATTTTCATGATGGAAACAATTTTCACCAGACTCAAACATCAAACACATTTTAGTTTTTCTATCAAACATGATCCTTCTACAATCTGTAGTTACTGAACATTTTAAACCACAATCCAGTACAGAAAAACTAGACACAGTTTGAAGATGATTATAAAATGGAGACAGTTGGCATGTTTCAGGTTCTTGAAATATCTTAGTTTCAACGTATTCCCCACCTTCAGATATGAATGCAACACTACGTTCAAATAAAAGAAAACATAAAATGATATACATGTTAGTAAAAATCTTTTTTAAGACAGCACAAACTCTTGGAAAGAAACTGGTACTGTTAATTGAAAGGTAAAATATATAGAGAAAATAATTTAAATGAGTCCAATCAATTCAAACATAAATTCAAATATTTGTTAAAAGCACGATAATATACATTATTTATATGAACAATAATGATTGTCTCAAAACAATATTTAATGTATGAGGGTAGACTAAAATGGTAATAGCCTGAGACGGGTATCGCATCGGATTGGAATTTCAAATTAAAAGAAAAAGTTGGTGATATTCTAGACATTTCCCAATAAAAATAACTAGATAAGAATCTTATTTTTTTGAAGAAAAGTAAAACACAACAATAATCAATGAATATTTCGATATAAATTTTATAAAAAAAATAATGTGTTCACAAAAACCGATAAAATTTGATGTTTTCTTTATTGACTTAAACCATTCATATTGGGAATTAGAATGCGGCAATTGCATCATGTTCTGATCAAACTATATGCCGTAGAAGCGTGGCAACCTGAAGACACCAGTGTATAATAATTTATGTTCAATTATGTTTCTAATTCTAAATCTATTTCCCCAAGTCCACTTGTCGGCTCCTGTTTATTATTCACTGTGAGACTTTTGGTTTATGTTCTATGAAAAATATTCTATTCCTTCAGACAAATACTCCTTTTTTCTGATTCCAATAAGTAATATTCCCTTAAGGTAGTGGTATTATCTCGATGAAACCTAAAGAACAAATGATCTAAAGTGAACAAGTGAAGAAGATGAACCAAGCCAAAAAATGCGGTACAAAGAAGAATGTACTAGAAGGTACAGGAAAACTAAAAGAGACTTTGAAGTTTATCCAGGTTTTGCACTAAATGGCGTTTGCAGGAAGTTGACGACACTAAACTGCTTTGCCTCCCAGGCCGTCCGCGGTAAAAACTTAAAATTTTGGACAATATAACTTCATATCGATGTGCACACGCCGTGCAAATTGCAAGATTCCATCTCTGATAGTATTCGAACAGCAGCCTGTCAAAGATTTGGCTTTTACCTTACCACTGCTTCAAAACTAGGCCACCCCAAATCTAAAATGGCCTTAACTTCTCCAAATTTGATCCTAGAGGTCTAATTTTTGTTCAGAATACAAATTTAACATTCCCTACGCAATGTTTCTGATTTTCAATAGGGTTTACCTAAGGTCATCAAAATCCATCTATAGTGTGTCCACAACATATTTTCAAAAGCAAGGGCAATAACCTATCAAATATTTTTAGATTTGTCTGATTTTCAATAGGGTTCATCCTTGGGTGATTTCAAACACTCACAAATTTCATCAAGAAACCAGCTTTAACGTAATTTAAAGAACAAGGGCAGTAAGTTATGACACATTTTTGATTTTGTTTCTGATTTTCAATAGGGTTTATCCTAAGGTATACAAACAAACAAACATTTGGCACAAAATTACTTCATATCCATGTGCACACGCAGTGCAAATTGCAAGATTCCATCTCTGATATTGAAAAAGCGACCCCCAAACTTAAATGGCCATAACTGGGCCAATTTTGATCCTAGAGCTATAATTTTGGTACTAGGTGAAAGTTTAACATCTCTGCTACCTTTTTTATGCAATTTATGCAATACCCAATTTTCGAGAAGACAAATTCCTCAAATTCCAGTTTTAGAGAACTGCCAACACTAAAAAATTCGTAGCACCCAATTTTGATGCTGGAGCTTTGATTTTTGTACTGGATAAAAGTTTAACATCTCTGCTATCTCTTTCATGCAGAAAAATAAATTCCATATTTTTCAAAATTTCGAGAAAAATGTGTTTGAAAATTTGTACCCAATTTTCGAGAAGACACATTCCTCAAATTTCAGTTTTAGAGAACTGCCAACACTAAATAATTCGTAGCACCCAGATTATTAACGACAGGAACTTGAAATTTGAGACATAATGACATCATATCAATGCGCAAACGCAGTGCAATTTGCAACTCCACCGCTCCAATAGTTTCTGAGTTACAGCCTGTCAAAGTTTTGGTATTTTATTGAAAAAGTGAAAAATGGACCTCAAAACTAAAATGGCCATAACCTGGCCAATTTTGATGCTGGAGCTTTGATTTTTGTACTGGATGAAAGTTTTACATCTCTGCTATCTCTTTCATGCAGAAAAAAAATCCATATTTTTCAAAATTTCGAGAAAAATGTGTTTGAAAATTTGCACCCAATTTTCGAGAAGGCAAATTCCTCAAATTTCAGTTTTAGAGAGCTGCCAACACTAAAAAATTCGTAGCACCCAGATCATTAACGACAGGAACTTGAAATTTGAGACATAATGACTTCATATCAATGCGCAAATTCAGTGCAAATTGCAACTCCACAGCTCCAATAGTTTTTGAGTTACAGCCTGTCAAAGATTTGGTTTTTTATTGAAAAAGTGAAAAATGAACCCCAAATCTAGAATGGCCATAACCTGGCCAATTGTGGTGCTAGAGCTTTGATGTTTGTACTGGATGAAAGTTTAACATCTCTGCTATCTCTTTCATGCAGAAAAAAAATTCCATATTTTTCAAAATTTCGAGAAAAATGAGTTCGAAAATTTGTACCCAATTTTCGAGAAGACAAATTCCTCAAATTTCAGTTTTAGAGAGCTGCTAACACTAGAAAATTCGCAGCACCCAGATTATTAAGGGCAGGAACTTGAAATTTGAGAATTTATGATTTCATATCAATGCGCAAACGCAGTGCAATTTGCATATCCACAGCTCCAATAGTTTCTGAGTTAGAGCCTGTCAAAGATTTGGTATTTTATTGAAAATGTGAAAAATGGACCTCAAAACTAAAATAGCCATAACCTGGCCAATTTTGATGCTGGAGCTTTGATTTTTGTACTGGATAAAAGTTTAACATCTCTGCTATCTCTTTCATGCAGAAAAAAAATTCCATATTTTTCAAAATTTCGAGAAAAATCTGTTTGAAAATTTTTACCCAATTTTCGAGAACACAAATTCCTCAAATTTCAGTTTTAGAGAGCTGCCAGCACTAAAAAATTCGTAGCACCCAGATTATTACCGGCAGGAATTTGAAATTTGAGAATTAATGACTTCATATCAAGGCGCAAGCGCAAAAAAATTTGCAACTCCACAGCTCCAATGGTTTTTTAGTTACAGCCTGTCAAAGATTTGGTATTTTATTGAAAAAGTGAAAAATGGACCCCAAACTAGAATGGCCATAACCTGGCCAATTCTGATGCTAGAGCTTTGATTTTTGTACTGGATGAAAGTTTAACATCTCTGCTATCTGTTGCATGCAGAAAAAAAATCCATATATTTCAAAATTTCGAGAAAAATGAGTTTGAAAATTTGTACCCAATTTTCGAGAACACAAATTCCTCAAATTTCAGTTTTAGAGAGCTGCCAACACTAAAAAATTCGTAGCACCCAGATTATTAAGGTCAGGAACTTGAACTTTGAGAATTAATGACTTCATATCAATGCGCAAGCGCAAAGAAATTCGCAACTTCACAGCTCCCATGGTTTTTGAGTTACAGCCTGTCAAAGATTTAAAAAGTGAAAAATGGACCCAAAAACTAGAATGGCCATAACCTGGCCAATTTTGATGCTAGAGCTTTGATTTTTGTACTAGATAAATGTTTAACATCTTAGCTATTTCTTTCATGCAGAAAAAAAAATCCATATTTTTCAAAATTTCCAGAAAAATGTGTTTGAAAATTTTTAGCCAATTTTCAAGAAGACAAATTCCTCAAATTTCAGTTTTAGAAAGTTTAACATCTCTGCTATCTCTTTCATGCAGAAAAAAAAATCCATATTTTTCAAAATTTCGAGAAAAATCTGTTTGAAAATTTTTACCCAATTTACACAAATTCCTCAAATTTCAGTTTTAGAGAGCTGCCAGCACTAAAAAATTCGTAGCACCCAGATTATTACGGGCAGGAATTTGAAATTTGAGAATTAATGACTTCGTATCAAGGCGCAAGCGCAAAAAAATTTGCAACTCCACAGCTCCAATGGTTTGTTAGTTACAGCCTGTCAAAGATTTGGTATTTTATTGAAAAAGTGAAAAATGGACCCCAAACTAGAATGGCCATAACCTGGCCAAAGTAGTGTAGGTAGACTCAATTCGGTCGCACCTTTCCCCATGCCATTTTCATCCCATGGGGAAACTTGCAACCAAATTGAGTCTACCCAAAACACACCTTAACACCCTACATTTCATAAAACAGCCTACATTTTTCATAGAATTCTTACGACAAACACCTTCAATAAATTTCCTACATTCCATCAAAAAAAAACATATTAAAAATAGGATGAGTTTAATTTTAAAACATGAACAATACAGATTCGAAGATTATTCAGGCGACGGTATCTTTTCATCTATATTTTCGCTAGGTTCAAAAATAATTCCAAAAGTAGCTAGCTTTGTTTCAAACAACAAATCCCTAATTTCCTCCGGTGCTCAAGCAGTTGGGTCCGTGGCAAAAGCAGGAATTAGAATAAACGACGCCGTGAAAAAATCCGACGAACTGAAAGAATTACAGCAAATAAGAGAACTACGAAACAGGAGAATAGAACAACAAGCTTTAGATAAAAAAACAGGAAAAGGTTTTAAAGTAATTGGATAAAAATGTCTTTGATAATTGCTCAAAATCCAAAAACTTATTTTGGTTCCGATATTCAAAAATCATTAGGATATCTTCCTGGATTTCCATGGGCCAAATACTCAGGTGAGAAACATCTTCCAGGTCATAATTATACTGGCCCAGGCACTAGGTTAGATCTACGACTAGACCAAAACGATAATCCCAAACCAGGTGAAGAACCTGTCAATAGAGTTGACGCTGCTGCACTTAAACATGATATTTTATACAGAAACAAAGACATAAACTTTAGACACGAAGCAGACAAACAAATGATAATCGAACTCGAAAATATTCCAAATCCAACATTCAAAGAGAGAATGCAAAGAGCGCTAATCATTAAACTGTTAAAAGCAAAGATGAAATTGGGTATGGGATTGGCAGATGAAATTCATAAAGAATTTAGAAAAAACAAACATTATTTAAAAGTTAAAGTATTTGATAAAGATGAAATATGGTCAGCAGATTTAATTAATATGCCAGTTGAAAGAGGATTTAAATATTGCTTAACAGTTATAGATTTGTATACGAGATATGCTTGGGTTATTCCTCTCAAAAACAAAACTGGAATATCAGTCAAACACGCATTTGAAACCATAATGAAACAATCTGACAGACGGCCCCAAAAGTTATGGGTAGATAAAGGGAGCGAATTTTATAACAAAAATATGAAATCTGTGGGGTTTGAAATTTACAGTACTCACAACGAAGGTAAGGCTGTAGTTATTGAAAGATTCAACAGGACTCTAAAAAATAAACTTTTCAAAAAGTTCACGGAATTAAAATCTCAAAAATGGCTAAAAATATTACCAGAGGTCGTAGACGAATACAATAACAAAATACATTCATCTATAGGAGTGTCACCAGCACAAGCCTCAAAAAATCCAAATATTATAAGATCAATTAACGCGCAACATAACTACGAAAATGAAATAAAGAATCTAAATGTCAAACCCAAATTTAAAATTGGAGATCGAGTTCGTATTTTCAAATATAAAAGTAAATTCGAAAAAGGATATGTTGGTTATTGGACAAACGAAATATTTATCGTAGATAAAGTTAATAGCACATCCCCTCCAACATATGAATTAATCGATCAAGACAAAGAACAAATTATAGGTAGGTTTTATCAAAATGAACTTCAAAAAACTGACTTTTAAAAATGAATGAATTTCTCGATAAATATGGTACCGATACAACCACAAACTTCCAACTTATGAGATGGGCGAATGAGTTAAATATATCACCGTTTTATTATTGTATGAGAGATGAAATAAATAATCTCAAAAGTAAGAAAGGTAAATTCTACGCTATAACAAATATACACACTTCCGATCAAAAAGGTGTTCATCATTCTGCTTTGTACAAAGACTCTAACTTTTATTTTTTCGACTCTTTTGGATTAGATCCCACTGAAGAGATAATGAATCTAACTAATCAACCAATTAAATCTTCTACATTTCAAATACAAAAGCCGGGTCAAAAGTTTTGTGGTCAGCTTTCACTTTGGGTTTTATATCAGTTGAGTTTAGGAAAACAGTTCGAAGAAATTGTAATAAATTTAACTCAATAAAAATGGCAAATAAATTTGGTTTAGGTGCTTTACCTTTAGATACTAAAAAACCAAACACTACATTTTCAATCAATAAAATCAAACCATATTTTGTGGATCAAATCGGAGACATTCTTCAGGGTGATATTGATATGAACAATTTTGGTATAACTAATTTAAAGTTAGCAGAAAATGATAATGATGCTGTTAACAAGAAATATTTAATGGATCAAATAAATTTAATTGAAGTAGATAAAGACCATTTAAAAGATCGAATAGCTGATGTGAAAAGATTCTTCAAACGACAAATAAATAATAAAGATTTTATAAATGAATCTAAATTGAAAGAATTAGATTATATTGATGATGGTAAATTACAAAAAGAAGTAACAAGTTTAAAAAGTTTTATTCAACAACAATTAGTCAATACAGTAGATAAAACTCAATTACAAAATTTAAGGTCATTAATATCTAAATTAGATGACAAGATTACAAAGCAAAAAGTAGATCTTAAACAACTAATATCCAATATTAATCCAGGCATAAGTGAAGACAAATTAACCGCATTAGAAAGTAAACTTAGTGATGATAGCGAAATACAAAAACAAATAGAATCTATTCAACAAAAATTAATAAATGTAGTAGATAAAAATCAATTACAAAATTTAAGGTCATCAATATCTAATTTAGATGATAAACTATCAAAACAAAAAGTAGATTTTAAAAAACTAATATCCAACATTAGTCCAGGCATAAGTGAAGATAAATTACAACAAGAATTAACTGCTCTGGAAACTAAATTTAAAACTGAATTACAAAACGAACTAAAAACTATTGATGATAGTGAAATTAAAACTTATATTCAACAACAGATAGAAAATATTGATGATAGTGAAATTAAAACTTATATTCAACAACAAATACAAAATATTGATTATAGTGAGATTCAACAACGGATAACTACTATTAATAATGAAGTTTTAAAACAGGAAACAAATATAACCACATTACAAAATAATCTCAATGAATTAGAATATATTAAACCCTATTATTTCTTTCTTCCATTTTCTAAAGACTATAAAGATTATTCGGTGGAAGAAATCACTGGAGAATTCATTCGTGGTTATAAATATGGGTTTAAAGTAAATATTAAAAAAGATATAGATCCTCATGGAAGCTTATCTGATATTATGACTTCTTTTGAGGGGAATACTATAATTGACATATTTTTTCCTATGAAGGTAAAAGTCGATTTTCCAGTTCATGGTCAATTCACTAATTATAACACTCTTTTATCTGTTCACTTTATCAAAAATGCTAACATCGTAGATACTAAAATATTTAATCTTTGGGGGGAAAATTTTAATATTTCGTCAAATCAGTTGTATATAGATAACCTTAGAATCTCAATCGAGCCGCTTGATAAAAGAGCGTCTTATACAGCTGAGTTATTTGATATGATATTGGAAACGGAAACTCCACCATCAATAAACATAATTAGAAATCCAAAACCACGAGAAGAAGAAACACAGATTTATGAGTTTTTACGAACAACAGACTTTGAATATGTGAAACTATATTTTGTTCATAATGATCTTTTCTTCTCTGTTGATGTTAATAAAAATCAACAATTTAAACATTTTCCAATAGCATTAACAGAAAATCTATATGTATCATATTTTTTCATAGAAATCTCTATTGAAAAAAAAACAAATTTTTTTGTTTATCGGGATAAGAAGAACAAGGAGTCAAAACAAGAAGCATTCTTAGTACAGGTACATGTCACTATTGTACAAAACCCTAAGGATAAACGTAGAGCATTATCGGAAGTTCACTTAATTTAACGTTTAAAAATGGAACAAGAAAGCAGACAAAAATACATGATAGACAAACAAATAGAATTAAAAGAAAAACTAAGACAATTTAACAAATGCAGAAAAACATGGAGTAGAATCGATTCTGTTTTCAAAACATTAAGTACAGTTTTAACAGTAGGAATAACGGTGGCAACAGCTGTAACCGGTGGATTAATGCTTCCAATAATTGTCCCAACTGTATTAGCTGCGTTCACTGCCGTTCAAACTTCATCTTGTGGTTTGATAACTTTAGGTTTTACATCAAAACAGAAAGCTCATTATAAAAGGAAAATCGAAATTTTAAATGCGTATCTTAATAAATTGTTTATTTTTTTCGAAAGATCGAGAGAAGACAAGAACATAACAGTTGAAGAATTAGAAAAATTCAATGAAATTTTAGATAAATTTAATGTAGAAATGTCATCAATAAAAGTTAAAAATTCATAATTAAAATAGATACTTAAAAAAAGAAGATGGAAAATATTGAAAATTTAAACAATTCTTTTTCAAAATTATTCAAGGCAATACCTAATTTATCTTCGCAAGAAAAATTCAAATATCTAGCCGAAAATGTAGAAGAAGATGAAATCAAAATATCAAATATACTTTTTTCAGAATTAATCAAGAGAATAACTATTCTATTTAACGATTTTAAAATCAAAGGCCAAATTGAAATAAATGGTCAAATATATGAAGTTGGGGAATATAAACAAGACATGAGATTATCTGGATTCAATGCTCAAACTTTCCAAGTTATTTATTCAAAGATGGATGATAAATCTGACGCATCTGATTGGTATTTTACAGGAGAGATTTGTTTCCGCAAAAATAATTTTAGTATAATAAAAAGATCTAAAACTTTTAATTTACTTAAAAAGATAAATGAGTACAAAGGCAAAAATTGTTTCATACCAAGCGATGGTTATTGTTTTATAAAGTGTGTAAATCACTTCATGAATAAAGACTTAACAAAAGAATTTAAAGATTTCGTCAATAGTTTTCAAAAATCAAACCGAAAAGGAGTTATGACATCTGCTAGAATCTCTGATTTCAATAAGAAATTTAATACTTATTTTCAAATTTATATGCCCTCACATAGACATTTTCAACCAAAGAAAGTATCCGAAGAATTAGATTGGGTATTTTATTTACACAAAGAACATTTTTGTTTGATAAGAAGAAATAACAAAAAGTTAGGCATTCAAGAAATAAAAGATAATTACGATGAAAATGTATGGAGAACCTGTGGGGATGATGACGCACTAACTTGTTTTGCTCAATTAAAACTAAATGTGATTTCACACCCTCATGATGATACTTTATACGCATGGGATTGCGAAACTTATAACGAAAATAAAGCCATTCCTTATTGTTGTACTTTAGTCAATTTGGAAAAACTAAGGAAAAAACTAGAACTAATTAAAAGAGTATTCCCAGATTTAAAACCAACTGATCCCATTCCAGAAGAATATTACAACAAACTCATGACTAATATAGTAGAAATATTTGTAGGAACAGATTGTTTTGATCAGATGTTGCGTCGTTTAGGAAGAGTAGATGAAAAAAGATTAACCTTAATTTCCCATAACGGGAGTGGTTTTGACAACTGGGTTGCACTTCAAACCATTGATAAACTAACACAATGTCCACTAGTAGCAGATAATAAAATTCTATCTCTTCCTATATCTAATCCATATACAGAAGAAAGATTACAGAAAAAATGGAAAAGAGAGAAAGAGATACCTGATAAAAATAAATATTTACAACATATATCTCTCACTTGTTCCTATCAACATGAAAGATCTAGTTTGGAGGCATGGGGGAATTCGTCTAATCTACCGATGAATTTGAGGAAGATTGCCGATATTAATATTGCAAAATACACCAAAGATAATTGGGAATCTTTAAGACACGAATGGGAACCGTACGCTAAAAGAGATACCTTATGTCTCGCAGCTTGTTTGATAAAATACAATAAAGCAATGAGAGAAACTGTCTTCCAAAACGTTTCAAATAATCTTACGGCTCCATCTTTATCTTTAAAGGGTTGGTATTATTTATATCATTACGATAAAGAAATGGTTGAAGAAGAATGGTACGAAAGTACTAGAATGGTTCTGAAACACACCGAAAAGCAAAACATAGAAAAAGTTTACTCGCATACTCACCCTTTTATAAGATATTTTATAAGACAAAGTATTAAAGGAGGAAGAGTTTCAGCAAACAGAAAATCATTTGAAACGAACAAAATGGATGAAATTTGTGATGTATTAAGGGAATACACAAAACTTGAAAGCAATAACATAATTGATTTATTTAAAGAATATAGTAAAAGTGATACAGATAAAACGGAAGTTCACTCGAGACTTAAAAAAATAAAATGTACTAAACTGATGGCATTTGACGCCAACGGTTTGTACGCTTCCGCTATGACAGAAGGTGAATATCCAAAAGCTGAAAGTGCAAGAGCGTTTCTACCAGAAGAAAATAGAAAATTTGTCAAGCTCTTTAATGAACAGAAATTCAGACCTAGAACTGCTATTTTAAAAGTCTGGTTTGAATATCCCAAAAACATGTTCTTTCAACCCATACCAGCTAAAGATAAAATCACTTTCACGAATAAAGAAGGTAAAAAGGAAACTGGCACTAAAATCAGATTCAGAAATGGTTTCTGTTCAGATGTTTTAACATCAGTCGATATTCAAGAAATAGTGAAAGCCGGTGGACGAATTATTAAAATATTAGATGGTATAGTTTACGAAGAAAATTTTAAAAATCCACCCTATAGAGATTATATTTTGATTTTGAAGGAATTAAGGAGTAAATACAAAAAGGAAGGGGATATGGTTGCCAGTAACTGCATGAAGTTGTTAGGTAATGCCCTGTATGGGAAATCTATTCAGAGGGATAGAAATACCTCATTACACTTATGGAATGGAGAAACCTTTCGCCTTAATTACGACAAACACGTCAAAAAGTATGACAGACTAAATGATAGTCAATACATTGTTGAGATTAATGACGAAGAAAAAGAGTTTGTTCCTCCAAAGGATTTTACGAGATTAACACCCACTCATTTAGGTACGTTTATATTATCACACAGTAAAAAAATAATGAATAATTTTATTCACGTAATAGATGGTTTTTATAAACCAGAAATATACTATACTGATACCGATAGTTTATACATTTCTTCTAGCAATTGGGATAAATTAAATGAAGCTGGGTTGGTGTCCGAAAATGAGTATTGTAAAGGAAAGAATGATTATGGTGATGGTGGAATTATATTTGGTTTATATTTAGCGCCAAAAGTTAAATACAATATCATTCTAACTTCCGACGGTGTTCTAAAAGAAAAGAAAACGTTTAAGGGTTACTCGAACTATAAGGTTAAGGTAGAGGATTATATTCAATTAGCTAGTGGACATGACATAACGAATGAATTCGATAAACCATGGGGGAAGAGTTTTACTAATGGAATAGTTATTCCTAAAGAAAAACAAACTAAAAAATTTAAAAGTTATCTGAATCTCATAAAGAGAAAAGCACCGAACGATGAAGGAATCATGTATCCTTACAATGATAAAGAGGAGATGTCCTTGGATGAAAACTATGAATTTGATGACTTTGATTATCTAACTCTTCAAGAAGAATGTTAATTTTTTTGTTTTAAATGAAGTTGAATAACAATTTCCTCGTTACCAAAATCTATAAACCTATTTTTGCCATCTTTGATTTCCAGATTTATATCTTTGATCATAAAGGAATTAAGTGGTAAATACGTAGTTTGAAATGGTTTCTCTATAATTCTATATCCAATCGGAACAGTGAATGTTGGAAGACTGTAAATAATCTGACGTTTGTATTTATTGAAAAATCCACCGTTTATTAAATTGCAATGTATATTGATCACATCGACATCATTCTCGATATTAGCTTTATTTGGTGCTATAGTTGATTGGGTGTATACTCGTTTATCAAATCCTAGTAACGTATTCAATGAATTTTCTACGTTGAAATCAACTTGACTATTATTTCTTAATATCAATTTCATTTTGTTCAGATTTAAATTACCTTCGAATTCAATATTGTTTTTACCATTGACACTTCCTGCGTATTCAGATAGGTATTCGTTAATGGCTATGTATTCGTAACTTCCTGGTAGTAAACTTATGGTTTTGAATGTTGCTCCATTATCTGTTGATATTTTTATTTTGTTATTATCTTCGTTGATATTTCTAATGGAATTGTAAACAGAGAAATACTTTAATCCCAATTCATATTCTTGATTTCGATCGAGTTCATACTCATAATCTAGAGATAATTTAATGTCTGATTTATTTGAGGTGATGACGAATAGTTGACTCATTTTTAATAACACTTTTATAATCATTTTTATCTATGATACCTTTTTGTAGGAGTCTTTTTAATATACAATTTAATTCATTATATTGTCTGTGTGATTGATGTCCTTCCTTCATTGCTGCTAATATTATTTGTAATCTATTAAGCAATTCTTCGTTATTGTCTGGTAGAAAAATTACACCATCTCCTGTATGTCCCAAAAAGTCATCGATTTCTTCTATAATATCATCAGTGTAGTTATCATCACTACCATCGGTGTTATCATCTAATTCTTTTTCCAGTCTTCTTAATCTTAAAGTTTTTGGTCCTCCTGTCCTTGTCGATGTAAGAATTTCCACGTATGAATTTAAATCTTTGAAATTATAATCTTTATCATACCCATTCAAAAGATTAACCATACCGGGTGTTAAATCATATATAGCGTCTATTCTGTCAATCTTAAATGTTGGGTTGAGTTGATTGAAACGTATCCTAAAACCGTTAAGAATCAATCCATCCTGATCAATTGTTGGCTTTATTGTTTTGGCTAGGGTTGGATTTGGATTTGAAAAATAACGTTTTATATCATCTAATGTCCTGATTACGATTCCATCATCTTCAATGGGATATTCTATTTGTGGAGGAGATTGTTGAATTTGTTGTTTAGGAGCTTCTAATTTATTCTTGATATCCTCTTGACTTTTTAATATTGGTTTAAATAAAGTTTGTAGATTTTCCGTTAATCCAAGTTGTTGTAATCTGTTATTTTCAACTTGGGTCTTTATTTTATTCTTAGCTTTGATATATTCTCTATTTCTTTTTAAAATATTATTCCATTCCATTTTTAAAAAAATAAATTAACATATGTTGATCATTACTCTTTCACCCGCAGGTTTTCTTGTATTAACGAATACATATCCATGTTCCTCTGGATTTCTCCATTGAGCTTTACAAACCTTTTTAAACGAATCTCTGTCCATTCCGTGATTTATCGACTGTATGATTTGAGATAAATCTTTATCGTTTAATTCAAATAATAAAAAACAATTAGCATTTTTTCTAATAAACATAGAATCCACCCCGTAAAAAGATTGGGATTGGTATAAGCAGTGACAGTTGTGATGTCTTCCCTTCGTGAAGAATTCTTGTTGAACAGATTGATTTTTTTGCGCTACACAGTCGTCAAACAATATTAAGTTCTTTCGTTTACTATCAATATTAGACAAGTCCAAATCATTTACATTTTTTGTCAGAAACACTTTTATGTCAGTTGGATTGAAAGATGGATTCTTTTCTTTTATGAAGTTATCTAAGATATCTTTTATTTCTATCTCATCGTTGTCCTCGTAATATTGAAATAATTCTTGAACATATTTCTTTGGTAAATATTCTAAAGCTTCGAGAAATTGATAATACGGTTGTTCTGGTGTTGTTGTGTAGATATACAAAGAATCGAAATCTAAAAGGTTGGGTGTTGTCAACATGTTAAAAGTGAGATGAGTTTTACCAGAACCGGAACTACCGCATATACACATGAGCATTGGATTATTAGGAAATATTTCTGAATGATTAAATTTCTTTCCCATTTTTATGTACCAAAAATTACACCTTCTCCTTTATACTTTGAAAGATATATTCCTTCTCCAGTGTGTATATTTTTAAAAACTATTCCATTACCCTTATGTTTGACTTTGATTTCCCCTGTGTCAATACTATCCACTAATTTAGTTAATCCTTGTTTGACAGTTTTCTTAGTTTCTTCACTAAATCGATTTCCAAATTCTTTAACTGTACCTAATATGTCTGCTACTCCCGAACCTTTTGCTAACTTTTCCATTTCCAAATTATGTCTACGTTTTTCACTTTTTTCAGCTTCGGCTGCTTTCTTGGCATTGACGGCTTGAACTATTCCTGCCGTTCCGCCGGCCGTGGCACCTGCGGCTGCAAGCCCAGCAAAGATCAAGGGTAGGAAAGGTAAAAATCCACCTGCCTTTATGTTCTTGTCAATTCTTTCTAAATCTATATCATCTCGCACTTTACAGTGTTTATATGTATCAATAAGTTTTTTAGTTATTCTGATTCTTTTACCATTGTAAGTAATTGTAGTTGGCTTTTCTGTTTCGATAGCGTCTATTATTCTTTTTACTAAAGTTTCGGGTTTCATTTTTAAGGGATTAATTTATTCTATTCGAATCATCCGTCTGTCGGATATTTTTATTATATGTTTTGCTTCTTCCAATAATAAACAATAACCGGTTACATCTCCTTGTGTTTTTTCGATATGAATATTTATGTTTACTCCAGTTTTGAAAAGATCTTCTTGATGAGCTGATAGATCAAAACAGAAGATTGGGTGATTAATTGCAAAATCTACATATCCAAACTGAGGTGGATTTCCAAATAATTCACACATATTTTTATAATTTCTATACAATTCATTATAATCCTTTGTGGATGGATTAATAGTTAAAGGTTGGTTAGGATAATTATCGTTGTTTAATCTTACTTGAACTTTACGGATTATAGGATCTTGAGTTTGGTTCATTGCCACTCTAAAGATATTGTTGTTATTTGTCTGAGAATCTGGTAAGTTCTTGAAACCAACTATTAAATATCTTGCTGGTTTAATGCTGTTAGTGATTGGCCATGTTGTGGATTCTCCAGTTAAAGTCATGCTCCCTACAGTGTTGCGCCGAAGAAAAGCTATTTCAATGTCTTTAGTTAACGAGTTGAATATTCTCGTTTCTACTTCAATTGATGGTGTTATTACGGGTATGAAAAGTTGGAGATTTGTTATTTCTAATTTTGCATTTGAATTAGCTTCTCCAAAGAATATCTTATCGTCATTAATTTCTCTTTGTAAATGAATTTTAAATGGTAAACCTATAGAAACTTTTCGATGTTCTAAAAGACCGAATAAAGGATATAATTTCCAATTGACGTAATTACCCCATCTATTATCCTCAACAACATTATTGTACTGATTTACTCGTTTGTCAAACCCATGGTTTACTGCTCTACCGATTCTCTCAATGCTATTTCTGGCAATGACTCTCATTCTAGCGATATCAGCATCGTTAGCTACAGTTTTTACTGGTTCTTTTAAAACGGTCCCATCACCAACATCGGGTATCCAACCCGAGACTGAATCGTAGTTTTTGGGGTAAAGGACTGTTTTCAACATTGTGTCAAATTCTCCAGGGTGTTTGATGGTTTCTATGGGGTTTGATCCCGCTTCCAAAACCATTTCGCTAAATAAAGAAGGAAAGAAATTATTTTCTAATGTTGTATTAGTCTGTGGGACTCTATTTTCATTTGCTGTTCCGTCCTTGATTTTGAAATCGCATCTGAAATAGGCATCGGAAAGTAATAACCAATTTGACAGACTATTGATCTCGAAAGTGACCCTACCACCATCATTCAATTGTGATTTAGACCCCACAGATGCATTAATAATAATGTAATCCTCTTTCTTACGAGTAAATGAATAAAGAATTGGATCGTATAATCTAAAAATTGGATCAAGAATTTTATTTGCCATTTTTAGAGGAATTATTTTGATAAAATACAATACATTTACTATATGCATATGTATCAGGAGGGATTGAATTTATTCGCGATCTGTTCTCCACCACCTAGCTCTCCAAAGTAGGAACATCAAGGTACATTAGACAACACAAAAATCACATTCCCGACCTATTGCTCTCTCCCAACCACATAGTAGTTCACCATTGAACCACAAACCGAACACCCAGATCGTCTCGAGCTAACCCACGAGCTCTACTCTACCAGCGGAGTGTTGTAATTCCCATAGAAGTAAGCAATCAGAGCCGAACTTAGCGAGTTCCTGCCCCACGATCGACTGACTAATTATTGCCAAAGTACGTACTTTTATACCCTGTTATGTTATGCACTGCACGTTTCATAACAACTTGCTGATTGACTTAAGCATATTTCCGATTGAATGTAAAAAAGCGAGGGACACATATTTTTGTTAAGTCTGATCGTTTCGGATTATATAAAACAGGATGTAATATTAATATATCTTACTTCCTTGTGTTAGAGACTAATAAAATGTGTCTACCGGATATGATATCACCTGACATAGAAAGCAGATATAAACAAGAAGCCATTTTGAATAATGTGTAATTTTTATTGTTTTTTTATCAATTATACCGTCTAATGAAGGGATAATAGGATTCTGATTAAGTTATTTTAATAGTTCAAGATGTCGAGCAATGGAATCTATCTATCAAATTATGTTTCTGTGTGTGGGTTACTAGTGCAACTTATGTTTGACCTATAGTCAACAATTGTGTATAATTAACTTCGTGTGTGCTATTATGACTCACCCCTCAAACCACTACAGATTGACAAAGCAATGTTTCTGTGTATTGTTAGTGAATTCTATGTTGAAACACACGTCATATTTTACTTCCTTATATTCACTACAGACTCATAACATCACATCAAATCATATTGGACTTCTGAGCAGAGATAAAAATTTGCCTGAATCCCAAATTATTTAATCACATCAAATCATATTGGACTTCTGAGCAGAGATAAAAATTTGCCTGAATCCCAAATTATTTAATCACATCAAATCATATTGGACTTCTGAGCAGAGATAAAAATTTGCCTGAATCCCAAATTATTTAATCACATCTAATGTATATAATCATTCATATGTATATAATATCTGTAGTGATAAGGAAGATGTTGAGTTTTAACATGAATTCTCAATCAATTCATTAGATAAAAGTTTCCAATCTGTAGTGATTTCATGTAACCCTTTGTTAATTCTCCGAGACTTTCGAATTTTTTCGCTCTGAGAATTGACCTTAAAAGGGGTATACATGAAAAATTAAGGTATTGAAAACCCTATCTGTTTATTCTACAATATTTAGTAGGATTTACAACCAAAATGGGGGGACATCAAATTCAATACCTAATTGGAGGGAGGTAAATTGATCACACGAAGAAAAAATATGGTTTTGTTGGCTTATAGGTTAACATAGGGTACTGAGTCATTCATCTCAGAAACATTTAATTTGAGGAGATGATTCCAATGTTTGATTATTTTGAACTATTGAATTTCTTTTTCAGTTATTCCCATGATTCCCTTCTACAGATAGAATAATTGATAAAAAAGCAAAATCCTTCAAAATTCTCATCTAAATGGCTTTCTTGTTTCAGCAATGTTGAAAGGAAGATATGTAGGTATTAGGTAAGTATTAGGTAAGTATTAGGTAAGTATTTTTAAGTATCCATCAACATGAGTAGCCAGTCCACGCTTCATGTTTAGAAAAATTAATTGTGGTCTGAAATATTTTTTCCAAGAAGAGTTACCTCACTTTAATAAAGGGAAGGAACAAAAAACCAGACCACATCAATTTTTTTTTGGTGGAATTAATGTTTTAATGGGGGTTTTTCCTGTATTGTTCATGTTTTAAAATTAAACTCATCCTATTTTTAATATGCTTTTTTGATGGAATGTAGGAAATTTATTGAAGGTGTTTGTCGTAAGAATTCTATGAAAAATGTAGGCTGTTTTATGAAATGTAGGGTGTTAAGGTGTGTTTTGGGTAGACTCAATTTGGTTGCAAGTTTCCCCATGGGATGAAAATGGCATGGGGAAAGGTGCGACCGAATTGAGTCTACCTACACTACTGGCCAATTCTGATGCTAGAGCTTTGATTTTTGTACTGGATGAAAGTTTAACATCTCTGCTATCTGTTGCATGCAGAAAAAAAATCCATATTTTTCAAAATTTCGATTATTAACGGCAGGAACTTGAAATTTGAGAATTTATGATTTCATATCAATGCGCAAACGCAGTGCAATTTGCATATCCACAGCTCCAATAGTTTCTGAGTTAGAGCCTGTCAAAGATTTGGTATTTTATTGAAAAAGTGAAAAATGGACCTCAAAACTAAAATAGCCATAACCTGGCCAATTTTGATGCTGGAGCTTTGATTTTTGTACTGGATAAAAGTTTAACATCTCTGCTATCTCTTTCATGCAGAAAAAAAATTCCATATTTTTCAAAATTTCGAGAAAAATGTGTTTGAAAATTTGCACCCAATTTTCGAGAAGGCAAATTCCTCAAATTTCAGTTTTAGAGAGCTGCCAACACTAGAAAATTCGCAGCACCCAGATTATTAACGGCAGGAACTTGAAATTTGAGAATTTATTATTTCATATCAATGCGCAAACGCAGTGCAATTTGCATATCCACAGCTCCAATAGTTTCTGAGTTAGAGCCTGTCAAAGATTTGGTATTTTATTGAAAAAGTGAAAAATGGACCTCAAAACTAAAATGGCCATAACCTGGCCAATTTTGATGCTGGAGCTTTGATTTTTGTACTGGATGAAAGTTTAACATCTCTGCTATCTCTTTCATGCAGAAAAAAAAATTCCATATTTTTCAAAATTTCGAGAAAAATGAGTTCGAAAATTTGTACCCAATTTTCGAGAAGACAAATTCCTCAAATTTCAGTTTTAGAGAGCTGCCAACACTAGAAAATTCGCAGCACCCAGATTATTAAGGGCAGGAACTTGAAATTTGAGAATTAATGATTTCATATCAATGCGCAAACGCAAAGAAATTTGCAACTCCACAGCTCCAATAGTTTCTGAGTTACAGCCTGTCAAAGTTTTGGTATTTTAGTGAAAAATGGACCCCAAAACTAAAATAGCCATAACCTGGCCAATTTTGATGCTGGAGCTTTGATTTTTGTACTGGATAAAAGTTTAACATCTTAGCTATTTCTTTCATGCGGAAAAAAAATCCATATTTTTCAAAATTTCGAGAAAAATCTGTTTGAAAATTTTTACCCAATTTTCGAGAACACAAATTCCTCAAATTTCAGTTTTAGAGAGCTGCCAGCACTAAAAAATTCGTAGCACCCAGATTATTACCGGCAGGAATTTGAAATTTGAGAATTAATGACTTCATATCAAGGCGCAAGCGCAAAAAAAATTGCAACTCCACAGCTCCAATGGTTTTTTAGTTACAGCCTGTCAAAGATTTGGTATTTTATTGAAAAAGTGTAAAATGGACCCCAAACTAGAATGGCCATAACCTGGCCAATTCTGATGCCAGAGCTTTGATTTTTGTACTGGATGAAAGTTTAACATCTCTGCTATCTGTTGCATGCAGAAAAAAAAATCCATATTTTTCAAAATTTCGAGAAAAATGTGTTTGAAAATTTGCACCCAATTTTCGAGAAGGCAAATTCCTCAAATTTCAGTTTTAGAGAGCTACCAACACTAAAAAATTCGTAGAACCCAGATTATTAAGGGCAGGAACTTGAAATTTGAGACATAATGACTTCATATCAATGCGCAAATGCAGTGCACTTTCCATACCCACAGCTCCAATAGTTTCTGGGTTACAGCCTGTCAAAGATTTGGTATTGTATTGAAAAAGTGAAAAATGGACCCCAAAACTAGAATGGCCATAACCTGGCCAATTTTGATGCTGGAGCTTTGGTTTTTGTACTGGATAAAAGTTTAACATCTCTGCTATCTTTTGCATGCAGAAAATAATTTTCAAAATTTGGAGAAAAATGAGTTTGAAAATTTGTACCCAATTTTCGAGAAGACAATTTCCTAAAATTTCAGTTTTAGAGAGTTGCCAACACTAAAAAATTCGCAGCACCCAGATTATTAAGGGCAGGAACTTGAAATTTGAGAATTAATGATTTCATATCAATGCGCAAACGCAGTGCAATTTGCATATCCACAGTTCCAATAGTATCTGAGTAAGAGCCTGTCAAATATTTGGTATTTTATTGAAAAAGTGAAAAATGGACCCCAAAACTAAAATAGCCATAACCTGGCGAATTTTGATGCTGGAGCTTAGAATTGTGTACTGGATGAAAGCTTAACACCCCTGCTATCTCTTTCATGCAGAAAAAAAAATCCATATTTTTCAAAATTTCGAGAAAAATGAGTTTGAAAATTTGCACCCAATTTTCAAGAAGACAAATTCCTCAAATTTCAGTTTTAGAGAGCTGCCAACACTAAAAAATTCGCAGCACCCAGATTATTAACGGCAGGAACTTGAAATTTGAGAATTTATGATTTCATATCAATGCGCAAACGCAGTGCAATTTTCATATCCACAGCTCCAATAGTTTCTGAGTTAGAGCCTGTCAAAGATTTGGTATTTTATTGAAAAAGTGAAAAATGGACCTCAAAACTAAAATAGCCATAACCTGGCCAATTTTGATGCTGGAGCTTTGATTTTTGTACTGGATAAAAGTTTAACATCTCTGCTATCTCTTTCATGCAGAAAAAAAAAATCCATATTTTTCAAAATTTCGAGAAAAATGTGTTTGAAAATTTTTACCCAATTTTCGAGAACACAAATTCCTCAAATTTCAGTTTTAGAGAGCTGCCAACACTAGAAAATTCGCAGCACCCAGATTATTAAGGGCAGGAACTTGAAATTTGAGAATTAATGATTTCATATCAATGCGCAAACGCAAAGAAATTTGCAACTCCACAGCTCCAATAGTTTCTGAGTTACAGCCTGTCAAAGTTTTGGTATTTTATTGAAAAAGTGAAAAATGGACCCCAAAACTAAAATAGCCATAACCTGGCCAATTTTGATGCTGGAGCTTTGATTTTTGTACTGGATAAAAGTTTAACATCTTAGCTATTTCTTTCATGCGGAAAAAAAAATCCATATTTTTCAAAATTTCGAGAAAAATCTGTTTGAAAATTTTTACCCAATTTTCGAGAACACAAATTCCTCAAATTTCAGTTTTAGAGAGCTGCCAGCACTAAAAAATTCGTAGCACCCAGATTATTACCGGCAGGAATTTGAAATTTGAGAATTAATGATTTCATATCAATGCGCAAACGCAAAGAAATTTGCAACTCCACAGCTCCAATAGTTTCTGAGTTACAGCCTGTCAAAGTTTTGGTTTTTTATTGAAAAAGTGAAAAATGGACCCCAAAAATAAAATAGCCATAACCTGGCCAATTTTGATGCTGGAGCTTTGATTTTTGTACTGGATAAAAGTTTAACATCTTAGCTATTTCTTTCATGCGGAAAAAAAATCCATATTTTTCAAAATTTCGAGAAAAATCTGTTTGAAAATTTTTACCCAATTTTCGAGAACACAAATTCCTCAAATTTCAGTTTTAGAGAGCTGCCAGCACTAAAAAATTCGTAGCACCCAGATTATTACCGGCAGGAATTTGAAATTTGAGAATTAATGATTTCATATCAATGCGCAAACGCAAAGAAATTTGCAACTCCACAGCTCCAATAGTTTCTGAGTTACAGCCTGTCAAAGTTTTGGTTTTTTATTGAAAAAGTGAAAAATGGACCCCAAAAATAAAATAGCCATAACCTGGCCAATTTTGATGCTGGAGCTTTGATTTTTGTACTGGATAAAAGTTTAACATCTTAGCTATTTCTTTCATGCGGAAAAAAAATCCATATTTTTCAAAATTTCGAGAAAAATCTGTTTGAAAATTTTTACCCAATTTTCGAGAACACAAATTCCTCAAATTTCAGTTTTAGAGAGCTGCCAGCACTAAAAAATTCGTAGCACCCAGAATATTACCGGCAGGAATTTGAAATTTGAGAATTAATGACTTCATATCAAGGCGCAAGCGCAAAAAAATTTGCAACTCTACAGCTCCAATGGTTTTTTAGTTACAGCCTGTCAAAGATTTGGTATTTTATTGAAAAAGTGAAAAATGACCTCAAAACTAAAATGGCCATAACCTGGCCAATTTTGATGCTGGAGCTTTGATTTTTGTACTGGTTGAAAGTTCAACATCTCTGCTATCTCTTTCATGCAGAAAAAAAAATCCATATTTTTCAAAATTTCGAGAAAAATGTGTTTGAAAATTTGCACCCAATTTTCGAGAAGGCAAATTCCTCAAATTTCAGTTTTAGAGAGCTACCAACACTAAAAAATTCGTAGAACCCAGATTATTAAGGGCAGGAACTTGAAATTTGAGACATAATGACTTCATATCAATGCGCAAATGCAGTGCACTTTCCATACCCACAGCTCCAATAGTTTCTGGGTTACAGCCTGTCAAAGATTTGGTATTGTATTGAAAAAGTGAAAAATGGACCCCAAAACTAGAATGGCCATAACCTGGCCAATTTTGATGCTGGAGCTTTGGTTTTTGTACTGGATAAAAGTTTAACATCTCTGCTATCTTTTGCATGCAGAAAATAATTTTCAAAATTTGGAGAAAAATGAGTTTGAAAATTTGTACCCAATTTTCGAGAAGACAATTTCCTAAAATTTCAGTTTTAGAGAGTTGCCAACACTAAAAAATTCGCAGCACCCAGATTATTAAGGGCAGGAACTTGAAATTTGAGAATTAATGATTTCATATCAATGCGCAAACGCAGTGCAATTTGCATATCCACAGTTCCAATAGTATCTGAGTAAGAGCCTGTCAAAGATTTGGTATTTTATTGAAAAAGTGAAAAATGGACCCCAAAACTAAAATAGCCATAACCTGGCGAATTTTGATGCTGGAGCTTAGAATTGTGTACTGGATGAAAGCTTAACACCCCTGCTATCTCTTTCATGCAGAAAAAAAAAATCCATATTTTTCAAAATTTCGAGAAAAATGAGTTTGAAAATTTGCACCCAATTTTCAAGAAGACAAATTCCTCAAATTTCAGTTTTAGAGAGCTGCCAACACTAAAAAATTCGTAGCACCCAGATTATTAAGGTCAGGATTTTGAAATTTGAGAATTATTATTATTAATATTATTTACAGTGCTTATATAGCGCTTATCTAAATAGGCATTTACTCTAAGCGCTTTACAATGCATTAAAAAACAATTGAACAAGTACATAAAAACGAATTCAAAAATAAAAATAAAAATACGACTCAATATATGAAGATTAAAAATTAAGTGTTTTGAACACGCTGTAATCGTTTGATTGCATTTGCGGGAAGTCCATATAACAATGCATTCCCATAGTCCAAGCGAGACGTTACTAAAGAGCAAACAAGTGTCTTTGCTGCACTCTCTGTAATGAATGGACGAATCCGACCGATATTTCTGATCTGGTAGAAACAAGATTTTGAGGTCGCACTAATCTGTTTGTCCATCGCCAATGTTTTGTCAAAGTAAACACCAAGGTTCTTAACGCATGCTGAATTAATGATGATGTTTTTACCAAAGGTAAGGTGACAGTCTGAGAACTCTTTTACTCGGTGTTTCGGTGAGAAAATTATCACCTCAGTTTTATCTTCGTTCAATTTTAGCTTATTGGAACACATCCAAGAGCTTATGTCCGCCATACAGGTTTCAAGTCGAGCAGATATATTATTCCAATTGTCAAGCGGTTTAATTACGAGATAAACCTGAGTGTCATCCGCGTAGCAGTGGTAACACATATTATGACGTTTACATATTTCACCTATGGGTTTCGAAAAAATGCAGTAAAGTTTCGGTCCGAGAACGGATCCCTGAGGAACACCATACTTCAGATGAATATCGTCCGACTGAACAGAGCCGATTGCGATACGCTGAGTTCTATCAGTAAGATATGAAAGCAACCAATTTAGCGCGGCTCCAGATATTCCGAATGAGTATTCAAGTCGCTGTCGTAAAATGGAATGGTCGAGGACATCAAACGCCGCCGACAGGTCTAACATTAATAGAACTACACAACAGTTTTCATCAAGTGCAACGGCTTGAATTCATATCAATGCGCAAGCGCAAAGAAATTAGCAACTCCACAGCTCCAATGGTTTTTGAGTTACAGCCTGTCAAAGATTTGGTATTTTATTGAAAAATTGAAAAATGAACCCCAAAACTAGAATGGCCATAACCTGGCGAATTTTGATGCTAGAGCTTTGATTTTTGTACTGGATGAAAGTTTAACATCACTGCTATCTCTTTCATGCAGAAAAAAAATTCCATATTTTTTTAAAATTTGGAGAAAAATGAGTTTGAAAATTTGTACCCAATTTTCGAGAAGACAAATTCCTCAAATTTCAGTTTTAGAGAGCTGCCAACACTAAAAAATTCGTAGCACCCAGATTATTAACAGCAGGAACTTGAAATTTGAGACATAATGACTTCATATCAATGCGCAAATGCAGTGCAAATTGCAACTCCACAGCTCCAATAGTTTCTGAGTTAGAGCCTGTCAAAGATTTGGTTTTTTATTGAAAAAGTGAAAAATGAACCCCAAAACTAGAATGGCCATAACCTGGCCAATTTTGATGCTAGAGCTTTGATGTTTGTACTGGATGAAAGTTTAACATCTCTGCTATCTCTTTCATGCAGAAAAAAAAATTCCATATTTTTCAAAATTTCGAGAAAAATGAGTTCGAAAATTTGTACCCAATTTTCGAGAAGACAAATTCCTCAAATTTCAGTTTTAGAGAGCTACCAACACTAAAAAATTCGTAGCACCCAGATTATTAACGGCAGGAACTTGAAATTTGAGACATAATGACTTCATATCAATGCGCAAACGCAGTGCACTTTGCATATCCACAGCTCCAATATTTCCTGAGTTACAGCCTGTCAAAGATTTGGTATTTAATTGAAAAAGTGAAAAATGGACCCCAAAACTAAAATAGCCATAACCTGGCGAATTTTGATGCTAGAGCTTTGATGTTTGTACTGGATGAAAGTTTAACATCTCTGCTATCTCTTTCATGCAGAAAAAAAAATTCCATATTTTTCAAAATTTCGAGAAAAATGAGTTCGAAAATTTGTACCCAATTTTCGAGAAGACAAATTCCTCAAATTTCAGTTTTAGAGAGCTACCAACACTAAAAAATTCGTAGCACCCAGATTATTAACGGCAGGAACTTGAAATTTGAGACATAATGACTTCATATCAATGCGCAAACGCAGTGCACTTTGCATATCCACAGCTCCAATATTTCCTGAGTTACAGCCTGTCAAAGATTTGGTATTTAATTGAAAAAGTGAAAAATGGACCCCAAAACTAAAATAGCCATAACCTGGCGAATTTTGATGCTAGAGCTTTGATTTTTGTACTGGATGAAAGTTCAACATCACTGCTATCTCTTTCATGCAGAAACAAAATTCCATATTTTTTACAATTTGGAGAAAAATGAGTTTGAATATTTGTACCCAATTTTCGAGAAGACAAATTCCTCAAATTTCAGTTTTAGAGAGCTGCCAACACTAAAACATTCGTAGCACCCAGATTATTAACGGCAGGAACTTGAAATTTGAGACATAATGACTTCATATCAATGCACAAACGCAGTGCAATTTGCAACTCCACAGCTCCAATATTTTTTGAGTTACAGCCTGTCAAAGATTTGGTATTTAATTGAAAAAGTGAAAAATGGACCCCAAAACTAAAATAGCCATAACCTGGCGAATTTTGATGCTAGAGCTTTGATTGTTGTACTGGATGAAAGTTTAACATCACTGCTATCTCTTTCATGCAGAAAAAAAAATTCCACATTTTTCAAAATTTTGAGAAAAATGAGTTCGAAAATTTGTACCCAATTTTCGAGAAGACAAATTCCTCAAATTTCAGTTTTAGAGAGCTGCCAACACTAAAAAATTCGTAGCACCCAGATCATTAACGACAGGAACTTGAAATTTGAGACATAATGGCTTCATATCAATGCGCAAATGCAGTGCAAATTGCAACTCCACAGCTCCAATAGTTTCTGAGTTACAGTCTGTCAAAGATTTGGTTTTTTATTGAAAAAGTGAAAAATGAACCCCAAAACTAGAATGGCCATAACCTGGCCAATTTTGATGCTAGAGCTTTGATGTTTGTACTGGATGAAAGTTTAACATCTCTGCTATCTCTTTCATGCAGAAAAAAAATTCCATATTTTTCAAAATTTCGAGAAAAATGAGTTCGAAAATTTGTACCCAATTTTCGAGAAGACAATTCCTCAAATTTCAGTTTTAGAGAGCTGCCAACACTAAAAAATTCGTAGCACCCAGATTATTAACGGCAAGAACTTGAAATTTGAGACATAATGACTTCATATCAATGCGCAAATGCAGTGCAAATTGCAACTCCACAGCTCCAATAGTTTCTGAGTTACAGTCTGTCAAAGATTTGGTTTTTTATTGAAAAAGTGAAAAATGAACCCCAAAACTAGAATGGCCATAACCTGGCCAATTTTGATGCTAGAGCTTTGATTTTTGTACTGGATGAAAGTTTAACATCTCTGCTATCTCTTTCATGCAGAAAAAAAAATTCCATATTTTTCAAAATTTCGAGAAAAATGTGTTTGAAAATTTGCACCCAATTTTCGAGATGACAAATTCCTCAAATTTCAGTTTTAGAGATCTGCCAACCCTAAAAAATTCGTAGCACCCAGATAATTAAGGTCAGGAACTTGAAATTTGAGAATTAATGACTTCATATCAATGCGCAAGCGCAAAGAAATTCGCAACTCCACAGCTCCAATGGTTTTTGAGTTACAGCCTGTCAAAGATTGAAAAAGTGAAAAATGAACCCCAAAACTAGAATGGCCATAACCTGGCCAATTTTGATGCTAGAGCTTTGATTTTTGTACTGGATGAAAGTTTAACATCTCTGCTATCTCTTTCATGCAAAAAAAAAATTCCATATTTTTCAAAATTTCGAGAAAAATGTGTTTGAAAATTTGTACCCAATTTTCGAGAAGACAAATCCCTCAAATTTCTGTTTTAGAGAGCTGCCAACACTAAAAAAATCGTAGCACCCAGATTATTTAGGGCAGTAACTTGAAATTTAAGAATTAATGACTTTGTGACGGTTTTATTTAATATTGTTTAATTTTATATGATCTTGATGTATATTTTAAGTTTATAAGTTTTCATTCTGTCCATAATCATAAGTCAATCCATCATATTCCTTATTCAATCCTCAATATTTAAATACCGTTATTTCTCATGAGATTCTGTGAGAGTTGATTTGTTTATAAGGGCATGCAGACCACATTTTCTTCAGAATGAGCACAGCACTCCAACTGTAAAGTTGGAACTCTTCTCGGTGAGCTCTACCCTGGAGGTCCTCTGTGACTAGTGTTACCAGTGGTATCTCATCTAGGCATCTTGTGTGATGACCAGAAAGATTGTGTGCTTTTTAGCAAGTGTGAGCTCTACCCCGAAGGTCCTGTGTGACTAGTGTTGTCGGTGGTACCTCATTACCCCTTTTTAATCGGGCGATCCCCAGTGATTTTGTTACCGGTGTTGTGCATATTATAATATACAGTGTTTCAGTGCTCTATTGTGATTCGTGTGTGCCACCCCAAATATTTTGGGGCTATCGAGTTTTATTTGTCTACGTGTGTGCCGCCCCAAATATTTTGGGCTATTGTGCATTTAATAGTTATACGTGTGAAAATCATTTTGTGCCTTTTGTGTATAGGACAGTGCCCTGGTTTGTGTTAAAAAGTGATAATCAATTTGTGTATAGGACTGTGCTCTGGTTCGTCTTACCCATTTTTGTGTGCCCAGTTTTGGGGCTCGATATCGTATTTTCATTTTTGGGGCTCAATATATCTTTGTGTCTCATAGCAGCGCCCATTTATTTTTCACCCCTTTTAACAAGTGTATATAGTGTATTGTCTATTGTATATTATTGATATTTTTGATATATAAAGTTTTGTTTATAAAACATTTGTTTGTTTGAATTGAGATATTGGTTTTCGTGTGTTCTTGGCAGTAGAACAACATCGCCCTTTTTGTTCATTCGAGTCTTTTGGTGTTCTTACATTTGGGATAGAACTTAGTCACTTTTGAGCTGACACTTATTCACGTTAACGGAGAGATTTTGCGTGGTGGTTCTGGGGTTGCAAAGCAAAACCCCATCCCCAGAAATATAATTCCAGTTTCACGCTACAACTTCATATCAATGCGCAAACGCAAAGAAATTTGCAACTCCACAGCTCCAATAGTTTCTGAGTTACAGCCTGTTACAGTTTTGGTATTTTATTGAAAAAGTGAAAAATGGACCCCAAAACTAAAATAACCATAACCTGGCCAATTTTGATGCTGGAGCTTTGATTTTTGTACTGGATGAAAGTTTAACATCTCTGCTATCTCATTCATGCAGAAAAAAAAATTCCATATTTTTCAAAAGTTCGAGAAAAATGTGTTTGAAAATTTTTACCCAATTTTCGAGAACACAAATTCCTCAAATTTCAGTTTTAGAGAGCTGCCAGCACTAAAAAAATTCGTAGCACCCAGATTATTACCGGCAGGAACTTGAAATTTGAGAATTAATGACTTCATATCAAGGTGCAAGCGCAAAGATATTTGCAACTCCACAGCTCCAATGGTTTTTGAGTTACAGCCTGTCAAAGATTTGGTATTTTATTGAAAAAGTGAAAAATGGACCCCAAACTAGAATGGCCATAACCTGGCCAATTCTGATGCTAGAGCTTTGATTTTTGTACTGGATGAAAGTTTAACATGTCTGCTATCTCTTTCATGCAGAAAAAAATCCATATTTTTCAAAATTTCGAGAAAAATGTGTTTGAAAATTTGCACCCAATTTTCGAGAAGGCAAATTCCTCAAATTTCAGTTTTAGAGAGCTGCCAACACTAAAAAATTCGTAGCACCCAGATTATTAAGGTCAGGAACTTGAACTTTGAGAATTAATGACTTCATATCAATGCGCAAGCGCAAAGAAATTCGCAACTTCACAGCTCCCATGGTTTTTGAGTTACAGCCTGTCAAAGATTTAAAAAGTGAAAAATGGACCCAAAAACTAGAATGGCCATAACCTGGCCAATTTTGATGCTAGAGCTTTGATTTTTGTACTAGATAAATGTTTAACATCTTAGCTATTTCTTTCATGCAGAAAAAAAATCCATATTTTTCAAAATTTCGAGAAAAATGTGTTTGAAAATTTTTACCCAATTTTCAAGAAGACAAATTCTTCAAATTTCAGTTTTAGAAAGTTTAACATCTCTGCTATCTCTTTCATGCAGAAAAAAAAATCCATATTTTTCAAAATTTCGAGAAAAATGTGTTTGAAAATTTGTACCCAATTTTCGAGAACACAAATTCCTCAAATTTCAGTTTTAGAGAGCTGCCAACACTAGAAAATTCGCAGCACCCAGATTATTAAGGGCAGGAACTTGAAATTTGAGAATTAATGATTTCATATCAATTCGCAAACGCAAAAAAAATTTGCAACTCCACAGCTCCAATAGTTTCTGAGTTACAGCCTGTCAAAGTTTTGGTATTTTATTGAAAAAGTGAAAAATGGACCTCAAAACTAAAATAGACATAACCTGGCCAATTTTGATGCTGGAGCTTTGATTTTTGTACTGGATAAAAGTTTAACATCTTAGCTATTTCTTTCATGCGGAAAAAAAATCCATATTTTTCAAAATTTCAAGAAAAATCTGTTTGAAAATTTTTACCCAATTTTCGAGAACACAAATTCCTCAAATTTCAGTTTTTAGAAAGTTTAACATCTCTGCTATCTCTTTCATGCAGAAAAAAAAAATCCATTTTTTTCAAAATTTCGAGAAAAATGTGTTTGAAAATATGTACCCAATTTTCAAGAAGTCAAATTCCTCAAATTTCAGTTTTAGAGAGTTGCCAACACTTAAAAATTCGTAGCACCCAAATTATTAACGGCAAGAACTTGAAATTTTATTGAAAAAGTGAAAAATGGACCCCAAAAATAAAATGGCCATAACCTGGCGAATTTTGATGCTAGAGCTTTGATTTTTGTACTGGATGAAATTTTAACATCTCTGCTATCTCTTTCAGGCAGATACAAAATTTCCATATTTTTCAAAATTTCGAGGAAAATGAGTTTGAAAATTTGTACCCAATTTTCGAGAAGACAATTCCTCAAATTTCAGTTTTAGAGAGCTGCCAACACTAAAAAAATCGTAGCACCCAGATTATTAACGGCAAGAACTTGAAATTTTATTGAAAAAGTGAAAAATGGACCCCAAAAATAAAATGGCCATAACCTGGCGAATTTTGATGCTAGAGCTTTGATTTTTGTACTGGATGAAATTTTAACATCTCTGCTATCTCTTTCAGGCAGATACAAAATTTCCATATTTTTCAAAATTTCGAGAAAAATGAGTTTGAAAATTTGTACCCAATTTTCGAGAAGACAAATTCCTCAAATTTCAGTTTTAGAGAGCTGCCAACACTAAAAAATTCGTAGCACCCAGATTATTAAGGTCAGGATTTTGAAATTTGAGAATTATTATTATTATTATTATTTACAGTGCTTATATAGCGCTTATCTAAATAGGCATTTACTCTAAGCGCTTTACAATGCATTAAAAAAACAATTGAACAAGTACATAAAAACGAATTCAAAAATAACTAGAGCTGTGAACAGCACTGAGCGTGGCCCGTGATACTTTGCCTGATGGCTGTAAGACTTTTTGAACTTCAAACCCCTAAAGTCTGGTATCCAAAACGGTCCCTGATCAATGGTCAAAATGGTCCTTCCAAAAAGTCAAAATGGTCTCAAAATAATATTTTTATTTATGATGTTACAAATTAACTAAACATAAAGTGCTACATAATATATTTTTTGTATAATCTTTTTGAGAATTGGAACTTCAAATTATATTGGAAGTCTTAGAATGTCTTGGACTTTTTTTTGGCCATTTTAACCAATGAATTGGTTGAAATCAAAGAGGAAATTCAGAGGCCATTTTGATCAAAATAGGGTCCATGGTGACTGGCCATTTTGACCAAATTAAACATTATGGCCATTTTGACTTTGGCAAGATTAAACATTTACTTTTTATTGCAACGGATTAGCGCAGACGCTAATGACCCCTCGTTTGGTCAAAATGTTCTCTGATAAATGGTCAAAATGGTCCTCAAAAAAGGTCAACCATTTTGACCAAATTAAACATTATGGCCATTTTGACTTTGGCAAGATTAAACATTTACTTTTTATTGCAACGGATTAGCGCAAACGCTAATGACCCCTCGTTTGGTCAAAATGTTCCCTGATAAATGGTCAAAATGGTCCTCAAAAAAGGTCAAAATGGTCCTTCCAAAAAGTCAAAATGGTCTCAAAATAATATTTTTATTACATAATACATAATATATTTTTTGTTTAATCTTTTTGAGAACTGGAACTTCAAATTGATATTGTAAGTCTTAGAATGTATTTGCTTTGATGAAAATATAAATAGGGACATAATTTATGTCTTCAAAATTTGTTGTTACAGAATACAATTTTCAGTCAAAATTAGTGACCTTTTTTAGGGTTAAAATAGGTTCCAATTATTCCTTTGATTATCATCATATAAGCTACAATTTATAAAAAAAATCAGGGACCATTTTTGACTTTTATTTTTTTGGCCATTTTGACCATTTTGTCCTCAAAAAGGTCATTTTGACTAAAGAATTGGTTGAAATCAAAGAATAAATACAGAGTCCATTTTGACCAAAATAAGGGCCATGGTGACCAGTCCGTTTTGACCAAAATAGGGGCCAGGGTGAATGGCCATTTTGACCAAATTTAACTGTTATGGCCATTTTGACTAGGTGCAATTTTGTATAGGGGATATACCCCCTTCCCCAACATTCGAACTGTGTAAACGTCAATATTTTCCTTTAATGCTGAGTTGAAATACTGTCTTTTGTTTCAATGGATTGGAGCAGTCAGTAGCCAGTTGAATTGATGTATGTTAGTCAATTAAGTGCCGTGGGTAAGAATCACCCTCAAAATAAGAAAAAATCTGATATTATATCAAATATAGCAAACACTACGCTCGAAAAAACATGTTAATTTGTATAAAGTGAAAACAATGTGTAATGAGATTAATTTATTTTTGACCTATAATAATTTTAGCAGACGATAAAAAACAGTTTGAGCACTTACTTTTTATTGCAACGGATTAGCTCAAACGGGTAAACAGTTTCAATTGCTGTCTGCTAGAGTCCAGCCCTAGAGTTAAAAGATTATGTAGTCTGACTAATTTGTTTATGACCTGTAATAACCTTAGCAGACGACAAAAAGAAAATTGGTGTGTATCTCGTAGAAAGAGTTCTGTCAATGGTACACAAAAAATTCGAACAGGTTAATGTATCTAAAATTCACTGCTCTAAATGATTGTACGTAAAATTAATATAAGTGAAAATTTTGCCAAAAAAATGAATAAATTTTTTATACTTTTTAGAGTGTTAAAAGATTACATAATCAGATTAATCTGTTTATGACCTAAAATACTTCACACCTCCATGTGAAAAGTTCACATGGATAGTTTTATTACTGTATTATATAACCTGCTATAACCCTTGTCAATCATTTTAATCCTCTCTATTTCTATTTTTCTCAGATTACTCAGGGTACTCTATGCCTATTTTAACTTTAATGGATTTTGTATTAAACTGCTCTTGTCATATGTCGTTGAAAAGAGAAAATTTAGTACATACTGACTATACACACCATATTGCTTTTAGATAATTGCATTGTAAGTTAGAACCCTCAGTCGAAAAAAATGCAATAGTTTGAAAACATATTTTAATGGGTTATTGTCATATATCGTTTAAAAGATAATCAAATCGGCATTACAAAATTGAAAAATTTAATTCTCTGCGTTGATTAGAGAATGCGATATAGATGTCCAAAGTTGACAAAAATGTCAATTTTCAAATGTCCATAAAACCAGAAGTTAATAATTTTCAATTAATATCAGCATACCTATGGATAGCTGAGGTCAAGGACATCCTTCATAGGAATTTTCAAGGTCATCAAAGGTCAAGGTCACATAATATGGCCTTTTGAATTTTTAAAAAATTCAAACGAACATAAAAAAATTTCAAATTCGAAATTCAAAATTCTGTTCCAACAATCAGTAGACAAGGTTACAAGGTTTTGATAGACACCAAAATCATAAAAATCGGATAAAAAATAGAGGACTTATTGATTTTTTGCTGAAATGTGTCAGTCTGTGACGACAGCTTACGCATCACTTCCGGTTTGGATTTTTTATGCTAAGTGCATTCTTATTATGACTGACAGACAATATATATAGTTTTTGTCAATATCTGAAATTTATACTGGAAGTGGGGCTGCTAGGCGTGATTTTGAAAAACCGGAAGTTCTCACGTCAAAACCGGAAGTGATAGAAAAATTTTGATTGATTAATTTTATTTCTATAGACATTCTGTACATGTCCTATGAATTTCAGGTCAATCGGATAATTAGCGGCTGAGTTAAAAATTTTGAGCTTTTTTGACAATTTTGGTTTCAATTTTTTTTTACAAAAATATTTAAAAATTGAAATTTTTGTAACCGCACTTGATACGTCTTATTTCAATGAATATATTGAAGAAAATTTCAGCCAAATCGGTTCATAAATAAACCTTTCAGACTAGGTGCAAAATAATTGCATATTATGCAATAGCCCACTTCCGGTTGAGAAAAAACTGAGTTTTAGATATTCATTTTTGATTCCAGGTCATTTAATAATGTTTGGTGGATACAATTATGCTACACCATTTTCGATTTTCTCTAAAAAGTTTCCCAAAAAAAAAAAAAAAATAAAAAAAAAAAAAAAAAAAAAAAAAAAAATAAACATAACGAAAATAAAGCGTGACAAATCGAAAGATTTGCCACGCAAAAAAAAAAAAAAAAAATAAACATAACGAAAATAAAGCGTGACAAATCGAAAGATTTGCCACGCAATAAAAATACGACTCAATATATGAAGATTAAAAATTATTCCTCAAAAATAATTTAAAAAATATAAAATAATTATGAAAATGTCTAAAATAGAAAGAGTAAACGAAATAAAAAATAAAAAAGAAAGCAACTAGAGCTGTGAACAGCACTGAGCGTGGCCCGTGATACTTTGCCTGATAGCTGTAAGACTTTTTGAACTTCAAACCCCTAAAGTCTGGTGTTCACTCCCTCATTTTTAGTAAAAAGTTTTGTGAAAGGGTAGATTCAATATTATATCAATATAACTTATACTATGGTAATTTTTATAGCTTCCTGGTAGCTACAAAACACAGGTATGTGTGAAATGTGAACATTATGTGACCGAATTCCTTTACTGATATAAATATGATCTATAAGTGTTTCACCTTCATTAGTATAATGCTGAACAAGTTGTTGAAAACCAAATTTTTGAAATCAATTAAGTATATAGACAAATGACCCTCCAAGATATTTTGATTGAAATCTCCCATAATAACATACACCAGATTCTTGTTATTCAAATAGTGATCTTTGTAACATTGGGAGAAATAATTCTAATCGATAAACAGGTGGTCTATAGATAACAATTACTTTAATATTCTTATCCAGAATATTCAAAGTAATGTGTTCTATTTTTAAAACTCGCAAATTTAAGAGTGGCTCAGCGAGTTAAACGCTTGCTTGCTAACCTGAAGGTCCAGGGTTCAATCCCGGCATGGGTCGAGATGACACCTTCGGATTTTTCAACCCGGTTTCCCCCTGTCAGTGATGCAGGTCGGAGGGGCTGACATGGAAAAGTGTCTAGTCGTTTGGATGGGACAATAAACCGAGGCCCCGTGTGCTATTGGCTGTGTACGTTAAAGATCCCTTGACAGTTGGAAATCGGCTAATAACGACTACTTTGTGAACAGTGACTGCATAGACGATACATTACAAATACATTACAAATACATTCAACAATTACGAACAAATAATAAGCTTAGCAGATAAAAACAGGTAATAGTCAATTGGGCCTCCATCCCAATGGCACCTCGTTTGGTCAAAATGGTCCCTGATAAATGGTCAAAATGGTCTTCAAAAAAAGTCAAAATGGTCCTTCCAAAAAGTCAAAATGGTCTCAAAATAATATTTTTATTTATGATGTTACAAATTAACAAAACATAACGCTCTAAATAATATATTTTTTATATAATCTTTTTGAGAACTGGAACTGGAACTTCAAATTAATATTGTAAGTCTTAGAATGTCTTTGCTTTGATGAAAATATAAATTGGAACACAATTTATGTCTTCAAAATTTGTTGTCACAGAGTACAATTTTCAGTCAAAATTAGTGAACTTTTTTAGGGTTAAAATAGCTTCCAATTATTCCTTTGATTATCATCATATAAGCTACAATTTATAAAAAAAAAAATCAGGGAACATCTTGACTTTATTTTTGTGGCCATTTTAACCAATGAATTGGTTGAAATCAAAAGAGAAATTCAGAGGCCATTTTGACCAAAATAGGGGCCATGGTGACTGGTCATTTTGACCAAACCATTTTGACTAATAGCCGATTTGGATAGGGGCCCAATTAACTATGACAAGATTAAACATTTACTTTTTATTGCAACGGATTAGCGCAGACGCGTTGCCAGTTAAATAATTTATTGCTGTCTGCTAGATAGTCCATCACTACAGATTATGTACTCTGACTAATTTGTTTATGACATATAATAAGCTTAGCAGACGACAAAAACAAAATTGGAATTGGGTGTTACAGAAGATACTCTCCTATAGAAGCACTAGTCAAGGTCACAAGAAGAGAGCATACATTTCAATTATCAATTCAAATGATAACAATTAGAACTAGAACCGTGCGACGGTACCGAGCAGTGCGCATCCGGTTTCGTCCATGGGTGAAAAGTTACATTTTCAATCCATATTGCGAAATTTACAGAACATAAATATCGGCATATAAATTGTTTATATTCGGGAGTGAAAAAATGTAATAACCAGCGTATGTTCGGTAGTGAAAAGTCATCTGATTAAAAAGTCGTTGTTTTTATTTGTGTACATTTTTAAACATCCTTGGAAGTAGAAAAGTTAAAGAATATTTATTAATATTTTTCATATGCATAATCAGACAAATGAAAGAAATGAAATGAAATGAAATGAATGAAGTTTACTTCCTACTTTTCTGCATCGGGCAAACGTCATACAGTCTGCAATGAGGGAAATTTTGTCAGCAGAGCGGCGTTAGCCTGCTCTTATTTTTGATTTCCAACTGTCGAGGGGTTTTGAACGTGCACAGCCAATAACACACGGGACTTTGGTTTATTGTCCCATCCGAACGACTAGGCGCTTTTTCCATGTCAGCCCCTCCGACCTGCATCACTGACAAGGTGAAACCGGATTGAAAAATTCCGAAAGCATCATCTTGACTCATGAAGGGATTGAACCCTGGACCTTCAGCGCAGCGAGCAAGCGTCTAACTCACTACACCACCGCGGCTCCCTACATATGATAGAGCCAATTCTTGATGTAAAAATTACATCAGAATACTGAGTGCTAACCTCCATACAAGTAAGTTCGCTGCACAGCTCGTACATTATCATTTAATCATGAACTTAGCAAAAATTCTATATTATTATTTTTTTAGAAAAAATTTTAATGGTCAACGTTTTTAGACATGCAATTTGAATAAACGACAGAACCAGAATTTTAGAACGGATTTTCTTCTTTTGGCGTTGGATCGTTATCTACTTCTTTTAGACTTTTTGTTTATCTTTTTTAGTACACAATTTAAAACGTTAAAAATACAAGTTACAATGTAAGAAAGTCATGTAAAGCAATTGTCAGTTGAAGGGAGAGAACTGCATCTAAACATACAGACAACAAACATTTGTCAGTTGAAGGGAGGGAACTGTGTTTAAACATGCAAAACATTGACCAGTGAGAAGCGTTAAAGGAAACAATATGGTAAATTGTAACGTCCTAGATGTTTAAAAACTGATCATGAATCGTATGATGTACTGTGAGGATGAAACGTTGTAATTCAACAACGTAGACTCTCGCATATCATCAGATATGGGAGCTTAGCACGATCTTCTTGATGTGTGTTTCACCTAAATGAAGGTTAAAGGCTAATAATACTTCCTGGTCAATTCAACTAATAAATATAGAAATATAAGTCTTCAAAGTTTCGGTCATTACTAAAGTTCTTGTTCCAGAAATATATAGAAATCGAAATTAAAAAATCAGTTGTCATAAGGTTGATGGCCGTCGACTAAGTAACTCCATCAATTAAAATTTCAAGTTTTCAAACAAATGACGTCAAAACCGGAAGTGATATCATTATCAAATTGTCTATCTACTTGTAAGTTTTCAGATCGATCAGAATCAAATTTCCATAAAACACGCACAGTTACAATGATCTTTGGCACAAAATTTGCAAGTTTTAAAAAGCGCAATTTTGATTCAAATATATTGTGTTATATATCATTTGAAAGAGCAGATTTAGCATAGTAAATATGTCTAAAAATTTGTGACGTATGTTAATTAGGTCACGTGACAAAGCTCTTTAAAGTTAAAAATTGCAATTTTCAAACAGCGATAAAACCGGAAGTTAACATCAGAAATCGGAAATGATTATATCATTTGATAGATCTCGTTATGGGCAATAACTTTTGTACAGGTCAAAAGGTCATCAAAGGTCAAGGTCACTAGATATGAGCCTTGAAAGTTTCTGTCATTACTGAAATTCTTTGTCCGGAAATAGAAAAAATTCTAAATCGAAATTAAAAAATCCGCTGTCATAAGGTTGGTGGCAATCGACTAAGGATTTCATAGACACCAATATTGTGCAAATCCGATTATCCCCTGAGGCCCCATTTTGAGTTTTATAAAAATGAGTCAAAATAACATGGCGCTTGACATATTACTTCCGGGTCAAATTTTATTATAAATATCTTTCATGATGATAAATTCTAACATAACGCAGAATTTTTTTTTCAAATATCTCCAAAACTCCGGAAGTTAAAATTTCAATTTTAAAAGCAAATGACGTCAAAACCGGAAGTGATATCGAAATTTTGATAATACTGTTTTGTTTGCAATAACAATGTCTATAATCCTGTAAATTTTCAGATCGATCGAAATAAAATTGCGAAAGTTGAAAAAAGGGTAAAAAAATAAGTTCCAAAATTCAGCATCAAAAGTCAAAATTCGAGTGTTTTAAAATATTTATCGTTCAGATAAGCTCAAAATCAGCTGAAGAAAAAAGTTCCATCGAAATCAGTTGAAAACTGTAGGTTAAATTGATAAAAAAACCTATAATATACTTTTTGTCATACATCATTTCCGGTTGGTCAAAAGTGCGTCATTTTACATTCACCGCAAAACGAGCATCTATATATTATGAGAAACCGTGTCAGATTAAGCGTGACAAGTTCCCTTCATAGAGAAATAGCGAGACCAGAAAACGAAAAAAAAAAAAAAAAAAACTAGATCCATTGGCTTTGCATGGTTCTGAGCAGTGCGTATCAGTTTAGGAATTACTTAAAAACTGTTTTTAAAAGGGTCTGTATTGGTATTATTTCTAGACAAAGAAAGCTACCACAACTAGCGAAACCTTGGATGTTACTTGTAAAGTAAAAAATCGCAAATTTGATTTGCTTACAAAACCGGAAGTATACATCGGACTTTAAATATGAATACATAGTCGGATAGATCTCATGGAGTGCAAAAACTTTAGTTCAGGTCACAATGTCACCAAAGGTCAAGGTCACGAGATATGAGCCCTGAAAGTTTTGGTAATTACTGAAAAAAATAAAACAGAAGTGCAAGAAAGGCAAAACGGAAGATCAAAAATCGATTAATAATGCTATGAATGCAAACGACTGTAGTTTCCAAAAATATCAAAGTTACGAATTCCGCTCATAACCCTGAGGCCCCATTTTGAGTTTTACAAAAGTTAGTCATATCAATATGGCGGCCGATTTGTAACTTCCGGGTTAAATTTTTTTATTTCAAATTGTTGATGTACCATAATGTTAAATGTTGCAAAAAAAAAATTTCAAATATATTCAAAATTCCGGAAGTTGAAATTTCAAATTTACAAGCTAATTACGTCAAAACCGGAAGTGGTATCAATTTTTCGAAAACAGATTTTGGATTGCAATCGAAATATCTTTCCATCTGTAAATTTTCAGATGGATTGAAATAAAATTTGAAAAAAACACGCACAGTTACAATGGAAATTTGCACAAAATGTTCAAATTTTAAATCGTGCAATTTTAATTTCAGTGTATATTGTCGTACATCATTGGAAAGAGCAAATCACGCATAATACGACTGTTAAATCATTTTTGACGTATTTACGCTAGGTCACGTGACAGGACTGTTTAAAGTCAAAAATCACAAATTTCAATTGCCTATAAAACCGGAAGTATACATCGGATCACAAACATGGATACATCATTGGATATATTTCATCAAGGGCATTAACTTTTGTTCAGAAACCAAGGTCACCAAAGGTCAAGGTCAAAAGATATGAGCCTTGAAAGTTTTAGTAATTGCATAAAAAATCAAAACGAAAATAAAAAAAAAATTGAAATCAAAATTCAAAAATCGGCGCCTAGACTTTTCTAGCAATCGATTGTAGTTTCCAAAAATACTAAAGTTACGGATACCGCTCATAACCCTGAGGCCCCATTTTTGATTTTATAAAAGTTACTCACATCAAAATGGCGGATGATATGTTACTTCCGGGTCGGATTTTTTTATTTCAAATTGTTGTTATAACAAATTATAACACAATGAAAAAAACAAATTTGAAATATCTTCAAATTTCCGGAAGTTGAAATTTTAAATTTACAAGCTAATTACGTAAAAACCGGAAGTGGTACCAAAATTTTGAAAACTGCATTTTGTTTAGAATCAAAATGTCTATACACCTGCAAATTTGCAGATCGAACGAAATAGAATTGTAGAAGTTGAAAAAAACGCAAAAATTAAAATTAAGAAAATAGTCAACTAAAAGTCAAAATTGGAAAAGTTTAAAAATTTTACTTAGTAGCGCACAGTTATAGAAAACAGTTCAAAACAGTTTGATAAAAATCGGATCAAAAATAGAGCTGTGAGATTCCAAAAACCAAAACAGAGTTTTTTGTTCTACCTCATTTCCGGTTTGTCAAAATGGCACCAATTTATATTTAATAGTTGATGGTCAACAATTTATCGTGGGGAATTGAACAAATCTGTATGTGGCATGTTGCCTTCTTACTAAAATAGCGAGTGTAAAATTCGAAAAAAAAAAAAAAAAAATAGCCGTTTGCAAAACAATGCAGTGCGTTCGATTATCGAACGCACTGCAAAAAAAACTAGAATCGTGAGACGATACTGGGCAGTGCGCATCCGGTTTCGTCAATGGGTGAAAACCGGCGTTTTCAATCCATACTGCGTAATTTACAGAACATATAAATCGGCATATAAATTGTTTATATTCGGGAGTGAAAAGTAGAATAACCAGTTCACGTTCGTAGTGAAAAGCCATCTGATTAAAAAGTCTTTTTATTAATGTATAATTTTATACATCATTTGAATAAGAATAGTTAAAGAATATTTATTAATATTTTTCATATGCATTATCATACATATTTAAGAAATAAAATGAATGGAGTTTTACGTCCGACTTTTCTGCACCTATATGGGCTGACTGAGGACGGGCAAACGCCATGCAGTGTGCAATGAGGGAAATTTTGCCATGACAGCGGCATTAGCCTGCTCTTATTTTCGATTTTCAATTGTCGAGGGGTTTGTAACGTGCACAGCTAATTACGCACGGGACCTCGGTTTATTGTCCCATCCGAAAGACTAGGCGCTTTTTCCATGTCAGCCCCTCCGACCTGCAACATTGAGAGGGTGAAACCGGGTTGAAAAATACGAAGGCATCATCTCGACCCATGCCGGGATTGAACCCTGGACCTTCAGCTTAGCGAGTAAGCGACTAACTCACTGTGCCACCGCGGCTCCCTACATATGATATATAAATGACATCAGAATACTGAGTGCTAACCTCCATACAAGTAAGTTCGCGGCACAGCTCGTATATTATCATTTATACATAATCCTAGTAAAAATTCTGTAATATTATTTTTTTTAGAAAACATTTTAATGGTCAACGCTTTTAGACATGCAATTTTAAAACTTGGTTTTTAATAAATGACAGAACCAGATTTTTAGAACGGATTTTCTTCTTTTGTCATTGGATCGTTATCTACTTATTTTAGACTTTTTGTTTATATTTTTTAGTACATAATTTAAAACGTTAAAAATGCAAGTTACAATGTAAGAAAGTCATGTTAAGCATGATAGTGCAATTGACAGTTGAAGGGAGAGAACTGCATTTAAACATACAGACAACAAAAAATTTAAACATTTTAAAGTACTACTCAAACATTGACCAGTGAGAAGCGTTAAAAGAAACAATATGGTAAATTGTAACATTATAGATGTTAGAATATTGATCATGAATCGTATGATGTGCTGAGGGAATGATACATTGTAATACAACAACGTAGACTCTCACATGTCAGATATAGTATCAAAGATCCTATCGAGGTGTTTAACACCTAATTGAAGATTACAGACTAATAATACTTCCTGGTCATTTGAACTAAAAGATTTAGAAAGATGAGCTTTGAAAGTTTCAGTCTTTACTAATGTATTTGTTCCAGAAATATAAAGAAATCGAAATTAAAAATCAAAAATCATCGACTAAGGATTTCATAGACACCGATATTATGCAAATCCGATTATCCCCTATAAGGTCTCATTTTGAGTTTTATAAAAATAAGTCACAACAACATGGCACCTGACGTAGTACTTCCGGGTCGGATTTTATCATTTATATCTTTTCTGATGACCATTTCTTACATGATGCAAAAAGAAACTTTCAAATAATTCGGGCACTCCAGAAGTTAGAATTTCAAGTTTACCAACAAATGACGTCAAAACCGGAAGTGATATCAAAATTTCAGAAATATTGTTTTGTTCATTATCAAAATATTTATCTACTTGTAAGTTTTCAGATCGATCAAAATCAAATTTCCAAAACACACGCACAGTTACAATGAAATTTGGACCAAAATTTGCAAGTTTTAAAAAGAGCAATTTTGATTCAAATATTTTGTGTTATATATCATTTGAAAGAGCAGATTTAGCATAGTAAATATGTTTAAAAATTTGTGACGTATGTTAATTAGGTCACGTGACAAAGCTCTTTAAAGTTAAAAATTGCAATTTTATAAATGGCGATACAACCGGAAGTTAACATCAGAAATCGGAAATGAATATATCATTTGATAGATCTCGTTAAGGGCAATATCTTTTGTACAGGTCAAAAGGTCATCAAAGGTCAAGGTCACTAGACATGAGCCTTGAAAGTTTCGGTTATTACTGAAATTCTTTGTCCGGAAATAGAAAAGAGCCTAAATCGAAATTCAAAAATCCGCTGTCATAAGGTTGGTGGCAATCGACTAAGGATTGCATAGACACCAATATTGTGCAAATCCGATTATTCCCTGAGGCCCCATTTTGAGTTTTATAAAAGTTAGTCATAATAAGAAGGCGCCTGACATATTACTTCCGGGTCAAATTTTATTATAAATATCTTTCATGATGACAAATTCGAACATAATACAGAATTCTTTTTTCAAATATCTCCAAAACTCCTGAAGTTAAAATTTCAAGTTTAAAAGCAAATGACGTCAAAACCGGAAGTGACATCGACATTTTGATAATACCGTTTTGTTTGTAATAACAATGTCTATAATCCTATAAATTTGCAGATCGATCGAAATAAAATTGCGAAAGTTGAAAAAAGGGTCAAAAACTAAGATCCAAAATCCAGCATCAAAAGTCAAAATTCGAGTGTTTTGAAATATTTAGCGTTTAGATAAGCGATAAATGAGCTAAACCAAAAAAGTTTTTTCGAAATCGGTTGAAAACTGTAGGTTAAATTGATAAAAAAACTAAAATATACTTTTTGTCATACATCATTTCCGGTTGGTCAAAAGTGCGTCATTTTGCATTCACCTCACAACGAGCACCTATATATTATGAGAAATCGTGTCAGATTAAGCGTGACAAGTTCCCTTCATTGAGAAATAGCGAGACCAGAATCCTAAAAAAAAAAAAAATAGTCAATTGCAAAACAATGCAGTGCGTTCGAGAATCGAACGCACTGCAAAAAGTCAATTGCAAAACAATGCAGTGCGTTCGAGAATCGAACGCACTGCAACTAGGGGCCATTTTGTATAGGGGATATGCCCCCTTCCCCAACATTCGAACTGTGTAAAGGTCAATATTTTCCTTTAATGCTGAGTTGAAATACTGTCTTTTGTTTCAATGGATTGGAGCAGTCAGTAGCCAGTTGAATTTGTATGTTAGTCAATTAAGTGCCGTGGGTAAGAATTACCCTCAAAATAAGAAAAAATCTGATATTATATAAAGCATAGCAAACACTCGTAAAAACATGTTAATTTTTATAAAGTTAAAACAATATGTAATGAGATTAATTTATCTTTGACCTATAATAATCTTAGCAGACGATAAAAAACAGTTTGAGCACTTACTTTTTATTGCAACGGATTAGCACAGACGCGTAAACAGTTAAATTGCAGTCTGCTAGAGTCCAGCCCTAGAGTTAAAAGATTATCTTATAGAAAGAGTTCTGTCAATGGTAGAAAAAAAATTCGAACAGGTTAATGTATCAAAAATTCACTGCTCTAAATGATTGTATGTAAAATTAATGTAAGCGAAAATTTTGCAAAAAAAATGAATAAATTTTATATATTTTTTAGAGTGTTAAAAGATTACATAATCAGATTAATCTGTTTATGACCTAAAATACTTCACACCTCCATGTGAAAAGTTCACATCGATAGTTTTATTACTGTATTATATAACCTGCTATAACCCTTGTCAATCATTTTAATCCTCTCTATTTCTATTTTTCTCAGATTACTCAGGGTACTCTATGCCTATTTTCACTTGGATTTTGCATTAAACTAATCATGTCATATATCGTTGAAAAGAGAAAATTGTGTACATCATCATTAAACAATCGATATTGCTATTAGATAATTACATTGTAAGTTAGAACTCTCAGTCGAAAAAAACGCAATATTTTGAAAACATATTTTAAGGTATTATCGTCATATATCGTTTAAAAGATAATCAAATCGGCATTACAAAATTGAAAAATCTAATTCTCTGTGTTGATTAGAGAATGCGATATAGATGTCCAAAGTTGACAAAAATGTCAATTTTCAGATGTCCAGAAAACCAGAAGTTAATATTTTTCAATTAATATCAGCATACCTATGGATAGCTGAGGTCAAGGACATCCTTCATTGGAATTTTCAAGGTCATCAAAGGTCAAGGTCACATAATATGGCCTTTTGAATTTTCAAAAAATTCAAACGAACATAAAAAAAATTCAAATTCGAAATTCAAAATTCTGTTCCAACAAACTGTAGACAAGGTTACAAGGTTTTGATAGACACCAAAATCATAAAAATCGGATAACAAATAGAGGACTTATTGATTTTTTGCTGAAATGTGTCAGTCTGTGACGGCAGCTTATGCATCACTTCCGGTTTGGATTTTTCTTGCTAAGTGCATTCTAATTATGACTGACAGACAATATATATAGTTTTTGTTCATATCTGAAATTTATACCGGAAGTGAGGCTGCTAGGCGTGATTTTGAAAAACCGGAAGTTCTCATGTCAAAACCGGAAGTGATAGAAAAATTTTGATTGATTAATTTTATTTCTATGAACATTCTGTACATGTCCTATGAATTTCAGGTCAATCGGATAATTAGCGGCCGAGTTAGAAATTTTGAGCTTTTTTGACAATTTTAGGTTCAATTTTTTTTTACAAAAGTATTTCAAAATTGAAATTTTTGTAACCGCACTTGATACTTCTTATTTCAATGAATATATTGAAGAAAATTTCAGCCAAATCGGTTCATAAATAAACCTTACAGACTAGTTGCAAAATAATTGCATATTATGCAATAGCCCACTCCTGGTTCAGCGAAAATTGAGTTTTAGATATTCATTTTTGATTCCAGGTCATTTAATGATGTTTGGTGGATACAATTATGCTACACCATTTTCGATTTTCTCTAAAAAGTTTCCCAAAAAAAAAAAAAAAAAAAAAAAAATAAAAAAAAAAAAAAAAAAAAAAAAAAAAATAAACATAACGAAAACAAAGCGTGACAAATCGAAAGATTTGCCACGCAATAAAAGGTTAGTGTGATACATAAAAATATATACTGAGATCGAATAAAAGTCTAATACTGTCCGATTATTAATTATGTGGAAAAGCCTGTCTGAAAAAAATAAGTTTTTATGTTTTTCTTGAAAGAATTCACAGATTCAGTGTTTCGCAATTCTTTCGGCAAGTCATTCCATAAAACGGCGGCCGCTCTATCAAACCGTCTCTTTCCGTATGTTTTTGTTCGAACTATTGGTTTCACTAGAAGCATGTTGTTTTCTGACCGAAGAGTTCTTGTTGGCTTATAAATGTTTATTAGTTCTTGAAGGTACACGGGTGCTTCCTGTTGCAGAGCTTTAAACACGTAGAGCAACACTTTGTATTTGCATCGATATGTTATTGGCAGCCAATGAAGAGATTTTAAAATTGGACTAACGTGTTCGTTTTTCTTCTTTCTTGTTACCAATTTTGCGGCGGTGTTTTGGACACGCTGTAATCGTTTGATTGCATTTGCGGGAAGTCCATATAACAATGCATTCCCATAGTCCAAGCGAGACGTTACTAAAGAGCAAACAAGTGTCTTTGCTGCACTCTCTGTAATGAATGGACGAATCCGACCGATATTTCTGATCCGGTAGAAACAAGATTTTGAGGTCGCACTAATCTGTTTGTCCATCGCCAATGTTTTGTCAAAGTAAACACCAAGGTTCTTAACGCATGCTGAATTACTGGTGATGTTTTTACCAAAGGTAAGGTGACAGTCTGAGAACTCTTTTACTCGGTGTTTCGGTGAGAAAATTATCACCTCAGTTTTATCTTCGTTCAATTTTAGCTTATTGGAACACATCCAAGAGCTTATGTCCGCCATACAGGTTTCAAGTCGAGCAGATATATTATTCCAATTGTCAAGCGGTTTAATTACGAGATAAACCTGAGTGTCATCCGCGTAGCAGTGGTAACACATATTATGACGTTTACATATTTCACCTATGGGTTTCGAAAAAATGCAGTAAAGTTTCGGTCCGAGAACGGATCCCTGAGGAACACCATACTTCAGATGAATATCGTCCGACTGAACAGAGCCGATTGCGATACGCTGAGTTCTATCAGTAAGATATGAAAGCAACCAATTTAGCGCGGCTCCAGATATTCCGAATGAGTATTCAAGTCGCTGTCGTAAAATGGAATGGTCGAGGACATCAAACGCTGCCGACAGGTCTAACATTAATAGAACTACACAACAGTTTTCATCAAGTGCAACGGCTTGAATTCATATCAATGCGCAAGCGCAAAGAAATTAGCAACTCCACAGCTCCAATGGTTTTTGAGTTACAGCCTGTCAAAGATTTGGTATTTTATTGAAAAAGTGAAAAATGGACCCCAAAACTAGAATGGCCATAACCTGGCCAATTTTGATGCTAGAGCTATAATTTTTTTGGTACTGGGTGAAAGTTTAACATCTCTGCTATCTCTTTCATGCAGAAAAAAAATTCCATATGTTTCAAAATTTCGAGAAAAATGAGTTCGAAAAATTGTACCCAATTTTCGAGAAGACAAATTCCTCAAATTTCAGTTTTAGAGAGCTGCCAACACTAAAAAATTCGTAGCACCCAGATTATTAACGGCAGAAACTTGAAATTTGAGACATAATGACTTCATATCAATGCGCAAACGCAGTGCACTTTTCATATCCACAGCTTCAATAGTTTTTGAGTTACAGCCTGTCAAAGATTTTATTGAAAAAGTGAAAAATGGACCCCAAAACTAGAATGGCCATAACCTGGCCAATTTTGATGCTAGAGCTATAATTTTTTTGGTACTGGGTGAAAGTTTAACATCTCTGCTATCTCTTTCATGCAGAAAAAAAATTCCATATGTTTCAAAATTTCGAGAAAAATGAGTTCGAAAAATTGTACCCAATTTTCGAGAAGACAAATTCCTCAAATTTCAGTTTTAGAGAGCTGCCAACACTAAAAAATTCGTAGCACCCAGATTATTAACGGCAGAAACTTGAAATTTGAGACATAATGACTTCATATCAATGCGCAAACGCAGTGCACTTTGCATATCCACAGCTTCAATAGTTTTTGAGTTACAGCCTGTCAAAGATTTGGTATTGTATTGAAAAAGTGAAAAATGAACCCCAAAACTAGAATGGCCATAACCTGGCCAATTTTGATGCTAGAGCTTTGATGTTTGTACTGGATGAAAGTTTAACATCTCTGCTATCTCTTTCATACAGAAAAAAAAATTCCATATTTTTCAAAATTTCGAGAAAAATGTGTTTGAAAATTTGTACCCAATTTTTGAGAAGACAAATTCCTCAAATTTCAGTTTTAGAGAACTGCCAACACTAAATAATTCGTAGCACCCAGATTATTAACGGCAGGAACTTGAAATTTGAGACATAATGACTTCATATCAATGCGCAAACGCAGTGCAATTTGCAACTCCACAGCTCCAATATTTCCTGAGTTACAGCCTGTCAAAGATTTGGTATCTAATTGAAAAAGTGAAAGATGGACCCCAAAACTAAAATAGCCATAACCTGGCGAATTTTGATGCTAGAGCTTTGATTTTTGTACTGGATGAAAGTTTAACATCACTGCTATCTCTTCCATGCATAAAAAAAAATTCCATATTTTTCAAAATTTCTTGAAAAATGTGTTTGAAAATTTGTACCCAATTTTTGAGAAGACAAATTCCTCAAATTTCAGTTTTAGAGAACTGCCAACACTAAATAATTCGTAGCACCCAGATTATTAACGGCAGGAACTTGAAATTTGAGACATAATGACTTCATATCAATGCGCAAACGCAGTGCAATTTGCAACTCCACAGCTCCAATATTTCCTGAGTTACAGCCTGTCAAAGATTTGGTATCTAATTGAAAAAGTGAAAAATGGACCCCAAAACTAAAATAGCCATAACCTGGCGAATTTTGATGCAAGAGCTTTGATTTTTGTACTGGATGAAAGTTTAACATCACTGCTATCTCTTCCATGCAGAAAAAAAAAATCCATATGTTTAAAAATTTGGAGAAAAATGAGTTTGAAATTTGTACCCAATTTTCGAGAAGACAAATTCCTCAAATTTCAGTTTTAGAGAACTGCCAACACTAAAAAATGTGTAGCACCCAGATTATTAACGGCAGGAACTTGCAATTTGAGACATAATGACTTCATATCAATGCGCAAACGCAGTGCAATTTGCAACTCCACAGCTTCAATAGTTTCTGAGTTACAGCCTGTCAAAGATTTGGTATTTTATTGAAAAAGTTAAAAATGGACCCCAAAACTAAAATGGCCATAACCTGGCCAATTTTGATGCTAGAGCTTTGATTTTTGTACTGGATAAAAGTTTAACATCTCTGCTAACTCATTCATACAGAAAAAATAATTCATATTTTTTCAAAACTTCGAGAAAAATGAGTTTGAAAATTTGTACCCAATTTTCGAGAAGACAAATTCCTCAAATTTCAGTTTTAGCGAGCTGCCAACACTAAAAAATTCGTAGCACCCAGATCATTAACGACAGGAACTTGAAATTTGAGACATAATGACTTCATATCAATGCGCAAATGCAGTGCAAATTGCAACTCCACAGCTCCAATAGTTTCTGAGTTACAGCCTGTCAAAGATTTGGTTTTTTATTGAAAAAGTGAAAAATGAACCCCAAAACTAGAATGGCCATAACCTGGCCAATTTTGGTGCTAGAGCTTTGATGTTTGTACTGGATGAAAGTTTAACATCTCTGCTATCTCTTTCATGCAGAAAAAAAAATTCCACATTTTTCAAAATTTCGAGAAAAATGAGTTTGAAAATTTGTACCCAATTTTCGAGAAGACAAATTCCTCAAATTTCAGTTTTAGAGAGCTGCCAACACTAAAAAATTCGTAGCACCCAGATCATTAACGACAGGAACTTGAAATTTGAGACATAATGACTTTATATATCAATGCGCAAATGCAGTGCAAATTGCAACTCCACAGCTCCAATAGTTTCTGAGTTACAGCCTGTCAAAGATTTGGTTTTTTTATTGAAAAAGTGAAAAATGAACCCCAAAACTAGAATGGCCATAACCTGGCCAATTTTGATGCTAGAGCTTTGATGTTTGTACTGGATGAAAGTTTAACATCTCTGCTATCTCTTTCATGCAGAAAAAAAATTCCATATTTTTCAAAATTTCGAGAAAAATGAGTTCGAAAATTTGTACCCAATTTTCGAGAAGACAAATTCCTCAAATTTCAGTTTTAGAGAGCTGCCAACACTAAAAAATTCGTAGCACCCAGATCATTAACGACAGGAACTTGAAATTTGAGACATAATGACTTTATATATCAATGCGCAAATGCAGTGCAAATTGCAACTCCACAGCTCCAATAGTTTCTGAGTTACAGCCTGTCAAAGATTTGGTTTTTTTATTGAAAAAGTGAAAAATGAACCCCAAAACTAGAATGGCCATAACCTGGCCAATTTTGATGCTAGAGCTTTGATGTTTGTACTGGATGAAAGTTTAACATCTCTGCTATCTCTTTCATGCAGAAAAAAAATTCCATATTTTTCAAAATTTCGAGAAAAATGAGTTCGAAAATTTGTACCCAATTTTCGAGACGAAAAATTCCTCAAATTTCAGTTTTAGAGAACTGCCAACACTAAATAATTCGTAGCACCCAGATTATTAACGGCAGGAACTTGAAATTTGAGACATAATGAATTCATATCAATGCGCAAATGCAGTGCAAATTGCAACTCCACAGCTCCAATACTTTCTGAGTTACAGCCTGTCAAAGATTTGGTTTTTTATTGAAAAAATGAAAAATGAACCCCAAAACTAGAATGGCCATAATCTGGCCAATTTTGATGCTAGAGCTTTGATGTTTGTACTGGATGAAAGTTTAACATCTCTGCTATCTCTTTCATGCAGAAAAAAAAATTCCATATTTTTCAAAATTTCGAGAAAAATGAGTTCGAAAATTTGTACCCAATTTTCGAGAAGACAAATTCCTCAAATTTCAGTTTTAGAGAACTGCCAACACTAAAAAATTCGTAGCACCCAGATTATTAACGGCAGAAACTTGAAATTTGAGACATAATGACTTCATATCAATTCGCAAACGCAGTGCACTTTTCATATCCACAGCTTCAATAGTTTTTGAGTTACAGCCTGTCAAAGATTTGGTATTGTATTGAAAAAGTGAAAAATGAACCCCAAAACTAGAATGGCCATAACCTGGCCAATTTTGATGCTAGAGCTTTGATTTTTGTACTGGATAAAAGTTTAACATCTCTGCTATCTCATTCATACATAAAAAAGAATTCATATATTTTCAAAACTTCGAGAAAAATGAGTTTGAAAATTTGTACCCAATTTTCGAGAAGACAAATTCCTCAAATTTCAGTTTTAGAGAGCTGCCAACACTAAAAAATTCGTAGCACCCAGATCATTAACGAGAGGAACTTGAAATTTGAGACACAATGACTTTATATATCAATGCGCAAATGCAGTGCAAATTGCAACTCCACAGCTCCAATAGTTTCTGAGTTACAGCCTGTCAAAGATTTGGTTTTTTATTGAAAAAGTGAAAAATGAACCCCAAAACTAGAATGGCCATAACCTGGCCAATTTTGGTGCTAGAGCTTTGATGTTTGTACTGGATGAAAGTTTAACATCACTGCTATCTCTTTCATGCAGAAAAAAAAAATTCCACATTTTTCAAAATTTCGATAAAAATGAGTTTGAAAATTTGTACCCAATTTTCGAGAAGACAAATTCCTCAAATTTCAGTTTTAGAGAGCTGCCAACACTAAAAAATTCGTAGCACCCAGATCATTAACGACAGGAACTTGAAATTTGAGACATAATGACTTTATATATCAATGCGCAAATGCAGTGCAAATTGCAACTCAACAGCTCCAATAGTTTCTGAGTTACAGCCTGTCAAAGATTTGTTTTTTTTATTGAAAAAGTGAAAAATGAACCCCAAAACTAGAATGGTCATAACCTGGCCAATTGTGATGCTAGAGCTTTGATGTTTGTACTGGATGAAAGTTTAACATCTCTGCTATCTCTTTCATGCAGTAAAAAAAATTCCATATTTTTCAAAATTTCGAGAAAAATGAGTTCGAAAATTTGTACCCAATTTTCGAGAAGACAAATTCCTCAAATTTCAGTTTTAGAGAGCTGCCAACACTAAAAAATTCGTAGCACCCAGATTATTAACGGCAGGAACTTGAAATTTGAGACATAATGACTTCATATCAATGCGCAAACGCAGTGCAAATTGCAACTCCACAGCTCCAATAGTTTCTGAGTTACAGCCTGTCAAAGATTTGGTTTTTTATTGAAAAAGTGAAAAATGAACCCCAAAACTAGAATGGCCATAACCTGGCCAATTTTGATGCTAGAGCTTTGATGTTTGTACTGGATGAAAGTTTAACATCTCTGCTATCTCTTTCATGCAGAAAAAAAAATTCCATATTTTTCAAAATTTCGAGAAAAATGAATTCGAAAATTTGTACCCAATTTTCGAGACGAAAAATTCCTCAAATTTCAGTTTTAGAGAACTGCCAACACTAAATAATTCGTAGCACCCAGATTATTAACGGCAGAAACTTGAAATTTGAGACATAATGACTTCATATCAATGCGCAAACGCAGTGCACTTTGCATATCCACAGCTTCAATAGTTTTTGAGTTACAGCCTGTCAAAGATTTGGTATCTAATTGAAAAAGTGAAAAATGGACCCCAAAACTAAAATAGCCATAACCTGGCGAATTTTGATGCTAAAGCTTTGATTTTTTTACTGGATGAAAGTTTAACATCACTGCTATCTCTTCCATGCAGAAAAAAAAATTCCATATTTTTTAAAATTTGGAGAAAAATGAGTTTGAAAAATTGTACCCAATTTACGAGAAGACAAATTCCTCAAATTTCAGTTTTAGAGAGCTGCCAACACTAAAAAATTCGTAACACCCAGATCATTAAGGGCAGGAACTTGAAATTTGAGACATAATGACTTCATATCAATGCGCAAACGCAGTGCAATTTGCAACTCCACAGCTCCAATAGTTTCTGAGTTACAGCCTGTCAAAGATTTGGTATTTTATTGAAAAAGTGAAAAATGGACCCCAAAACTAAAATAGCCATAACCTGGCGAATTTTGATGCTAGAGCTTTGATTTTTGTACTGGATGAAAGTTTAACATCTCTGCTATCTCTTTCATGCAGAAAAAAAAATTCCACATTTTTCAAAATTTCGAGAAAAATGAGTTCGAAAATTTGTACCCAATTTTCGATAAGACAAATTCCTCAAATATCAGTTTTAGAGAGCTGCCAACACTAAAAAATTCGTAGCACCCAGATTATTAACGGCAGGAACTTGAAATTTGAGACATAATGACTTCATATCAATGCGCAAATGCAGTGCAAATTGCAACTCCACAGCTCCAATAGTTTCTGAATTACAGCCTGTCAAAGATTTGGTTTTTTATTGAAAAAGTGAAAAATGAACCCCAAAACTAGAATGGCCATAACCTGGCCAATTTTGATGCTAGAGCTTTGATGTTTGTACTGGATGAAAGTTTAACATCTCTGCTATCTCTTTCATGCAGAAAAAAAAATTCCATATTTTTCAAAATTTCGAGAAAAATGAGTTCGAAAATTTGTACCCAATTTTCGAGAAGACAAATTCCTCAAATTTCAGTTTTAGAGAGCTGCCAACACTAAAAAATTCGTAGCACCCAGATCATTAAGGGCAGGAACTTGAAATTTGAGACATAATGACTTCATATCAATGCGCAAACGCAGTGCAATTTGCAACTCCACAGCTCCAATAGTTTCTGAGTTACAGCCTGTCAAAGATTTGGTATTTTATTGAAAAAGTGAAAAATGGACCCCAAAACTAAAATAGCCATAACCTGGCGAATTTTGATGCTAGAGCTTTGATTTTTGTACTGGATGAAAGTTTAACATCTCTGCTATCTCTTTCATGCAGAAAAAAAAATTCCACATTTTTCACAAATTCCTCAAATTTCAGTTTTAGAGAGCTGCCAACACTAAAAAATTCGTAGCACCCATATCATTAACGACAGGAACTTGAAATTTGAGACATAATGACTTCATATCAATGCGCAAATGCAGTGCAAATTGCAACTCCACAGCTCCAATAGTTTCTGAGTTACAGCCTGTCAAAGATTTGGTTTTTTATTGAAAAAGTGAAAAATGAACCCCAAAACTAGAATGGCCATAACCTGGCCAATTTTGATGCTAGAGCTTTGATGTTTGTACTGGATGAAAGTTTAACATCTCTGCTATCTCTTTTATGCAGAAAAAAAAATTCCATATTTTTCAAAATTTCGAGAAAAATGAGTTTAAAGTTGGATGAAAGTTTAACATCTCTTCTGTCTATTTCATTCGACAAATTTCGGACAAATTTTCAAACTTTCGAGAAAATCGACTTTGTATTTTAGCCATTTTTATACGCCCACATGAAATCAATTTATTTATTAAAATGACTTGTTGGGAGCTCCTAAAATCAATAGCCTTTCAGTAAAAATACCTACACTTATGGAAACGGCGTGGCAGACTTAAAAGAGTATTCATAACTCATTTTTAACACAGCACCTGACAAGACTTTCTGTCCCAGAAATTTATGTCCTTCTTTTATAAATTGCATACCCTTCTTCAGAATAACATTTGCAGATTAATTTAAACTTCCCATTGTATTACCTTGAGGCCATAAATGATTTTCAAGAAATGTCCCAAATTATCTTGTTGCGGAAATAGTTAATCCCTTCTGAGAATTAATATTTGACGGAACAATATATCCGGATAACATTTAAACTGTAGGCCTACCCATAAGGATACAGCAGTATCGTCTGCCCCATCTCTGGCAGCTCTTCCCACTTCCCGCAAATAGCTCAGAATAGACTTGGGCGCACCCAATGTAATAAGACTTCCAAATCACTAATGTCTATACTCAAAGACAACAGATTCAAAAGGCATCTAGTCCTGCTGTTATTCTGTTTTCACTGCAAAACTAGTGGAAGTATCAAACATTCCCATCAATGAAAAAACTTCAGATCCTCTTTCAATCATATCACCGTGTTTCAATTCATTCAAGTATATTTGGGATATGAATAGATCTGAAATAGGATGAATTAGTTCAATTTGACCAATAAAATGAAATGAATCTAGGGGTTTTAACGTGCAAAGCCATGAGTGGTTACTACTCATCTATTATTTACCTATACCTGCACTTGATATACCTCTTACCAGTTTTCTTCCCACAACTGAAGACATATGGTTTACCCTACAAACAATCTCAGGAACATTGTATCTGCCATACTATGTGGATTTATTATCTTTATTATATCATTCTCAATTGGTATATCTGGTATTAAGAAAAAAATCATTTCAAAAGCCTGTATTCTGATGCTGCCATAGAAAGTATGCTATGTATAATATCTGTTCGAGGGTCTAACAGGTTTTAATGCAACAGCATTAACCTGTATTCCAATATATTTGTAAATATAGTGAATATTCTGTGCAATGTTTGAAATTTATTTGTAGATTAACTTAGGAATTGTACAAAATAACCGTCAACAGTTGCCATTTTAGAAAATCTATTTAAATAGGTACCAGAACTAGCAAAATTACACATTGTTTATGGTGAAGGCCTGGGTTGCGGGCGGCATAATGATTCCCCTAATGTATATTGCCAATAGTGCATCTACAGAATATAAATTGGAGGGTATAGAACCATTACCTAACGAATTGCATAAAAAATGTTAATGTTACAGATGGGAATCATGGTATACGTAGAACGGTTTGGTGTATTATATTTGACTTTTAAAATTTGATGTTACATGAAATCATAACTCGCCACCAAAATTACGGAGCTACTTTATAAGGTTTTTTTCGTGCTGTGCATATACAAGTGAGTGAATCCACACTGTCGGTGATTAGATTGTCAAGATACCTATTGATCAAGGAGTAGGAGAAAATTACACTTTAAATTCTATGAAATGGTATTGACTATTATTTTTTTCCAAGAAACAATAAATATTTTATGATGGGTCAGTACTTGTAACAAAAAAACATGATGTAATGACAAAAATGTATATGGTCATCAATCAGTTCGAAGGAAGTTTAACAGTGTTTCAGTTTGCAGTTGACCTTTTGCAACATTCTACAAATAGTTGTGTTATAGCTTTAGCTTTGACAATATAATACGAAAGACAAAAGTGATACGCCAGAAACTGTATCTTTACAAACTAAGGAGCGAAAGAGATCGTTTTTAAACGCCCACACATTAATGTGGGCGTATATTGTAGTCGCCCCTGTATGTCTGATGAAACTTGGTATGAGTGTTTGTATTGACCTTGGGATAAACCCTATTGAAAATCAGAAACATCGAAAAATATTTGATGAGTTATTGCCCTTGTTCTTTAAAACGCGTTATTTTTTCAGCCTTTAACAAAGTTGTGGACACGATAGAGGGATTGTTTCTTGAAGGATTTTGATGAAACTTGCTGTGAGTATTCATAAACACCCAAGGATGAACCCTATGGACAGACTAATCGAAAAATATTTCAAGGGTTATTGCCCATGCTTTTGAAAATATGTTGTGGACCCGATAGAGAGCTGGTTTCTTGATGGATTTTGATGAAACTTGGTATGAGTGTTCATAATCATGTAAGAAGGAACCCTATTGAAAATCAGATTAATCAAAAAATATTTCATGGGTTATTGCCCTTGCTTTTGGACTCAATAGGGAGTTGCTTTTTTGATGGATTTCGATTAAACTTGGTGTGAATGTTTGTAATCAACCATGGATAAACCCTTTTGAAATTCAGACAGATCAAAAAAATATTTAACAAAATAAGGTTATTGCCCTTGATTTTAGAGAAAATGTCATTCTCAGAATCTTTCATTTACTGACAACTCTTGTCAACACACCGGACGAATTGGCTGCAGGGGCGTAGCGTGACCAATTTGACTGGGGGGGTGTAAGGTCCATGTTTTACCGACGAACACGTGGTTTTGAGAGGACAAAAACCCAAATGGCACTAAATCATATATATACACATGGCTGTAAAAAGCAAATAAAAACTAGGGGGTTGGGGGGGGGGGGGGGAGTTGGTTAGATTTGAAGGGGTTTGCACCCAAAGAAAATTTTGAAAATCAGGTTGATTTCCTTTCATGTGATGCCTTTCCGAACAGAATATTCTCTTAGAGAACGACCAAGAGGGTTTCGAGGCATTGTAGGCCTACTCCAAGAAAATTTTGAAAATAAGGTCCGAGTTCCTTACATCTTATGCCTTTCCGAACAGAATTCTCTTAGAGAACAACCACACATTTAAAGAGGGTTTGGAGGCATTGTAGGCTTACTCCAAGAAAATTTTGAAAATTAGGTCCCAGTTCCTTGCATCTGATGCCTCTTCGAACAGAATTCGCATATCTAGTGAATACGGTTTGGGGCATTGTATTATAAGAAAATTTGATTTGATTTCCTTGCAATCAGGCCTTTCCGAACAGCAAGCGATTTGGACGGACTGAACCCTATGGAAATCTTGAAAAATGGAATTAAATTCCTTGCATCTGAGGCCTTTCCTGATCTCGTTGGAGGGATTATGCCCTAACAAAATTTTGAAAATTAAGGTCAAAGTTCCTTGCATTTGATGCCTTTTCGAAAAGAGTTCGCACATCTAGTTGAATCGTTATATAGCTTCGTGTTTTAATCTTTATATAATTATTTGCACATAAACACCATTTTCATAATTAAACACATAAGTATCTATTCACTAAAAAACTCTTTCGGTTAACCAACTAGTTTTACCGACAGGTCCAGCCATTACAGTTTTTAACGACCTATTCCTCGTTCAGTAAAAATCACCTTTAATGGATATCAATATTTTACCGATAACAAGATTTTAACTCTGTCGGTTAACCAATCGGTTTTACCGACAGGTCCAGCCATTACAGTTTTTAACGACCTATTCCCCGTTTAACCGACAAGTTCAGTAAAAATCACCTTTAATGGATATCAACATTTTACCGATAACAAGATTTTAACTCTGTCGGTTAACCAATCGGTTTTTACCGACGGCTCCAGCCATTACAGTTTTTATCGACCTCGATTAACCGACAAGTTTAGTAAAAATCACCTTTTATGGTCTCTTGGTTAACCAATCGGTTTTACCGACAGGTCCAGTCTTTTACCGACCGATACCGCGTTTTACCGACAAAGTCATCAAAAGTGTGGGGGGTGGGACACCCCCCCACACCCCCCCGTACGCTACGACCCTGATTGGCTGACATTATAAATGTGGCGTATTACGATGGCCATCGCTATTTTTGTTTTCAATCGTTATCTGGACTCTGGGCTGGTCAGCTCATTGTTTAACGCCGTTTCAAATTATCATCCAAGATGGTCGACGTGTGAATAAAGTCATAGAACATAGAATCAGAAGGGAGTAAATGGTATTGTCCTGATTGCACTGTACATTTTGATGTAAATAGTAGATAATAATTTTTTCAGTAATGTGTATCATCATGTTCGGCATTATCTTAATTAAATGTAATTTTTATATTTAGCACTTTGTCCTGGATTATCTTCAGATCTAGATCAATTCAAATGAATAACACCATGCTCAATTATTCACTCAAGCTAGCATTGAAATAATGTAAACCTACAATATTTGCGTGCTGTACAATTTTGTGAAAGTCATTTCGATGAAACTTAGTGCAAACATAAGTAGTCTCCATTATTTTTAGGTATAAATCTACCAATTGAAAAACCAAATCTTGTCAAGTTAAAAAAACAAAACGCAGTCAATATGGTTTCAAACCAAATCTTTTAATTACTAATAATTCTTAAGCAAAAAACATAACAAAACGATTAACATTTAAAAGGAATGAACCATGATCTGGAATCCATAATATATAATTCATGTACATAAAAATCATTAAAGAGATTGAAAAGAGGTTTTCTAAACTATTTATGTGTATACGGGACACTGATCGCACCAATTTGAACCATCCCAATTTTCATTTCGACGTCGATGGTTCTCGCAACAACTAATAAAAGAAATGTTAACTCACGTAGTTAAAACCAAACCAAGACGGACAAGATTGTTACTACCCTCAATCCGATTTGGTACCGTATGTTAACATGTGTTGACTTATACCTGTAATATACCTGTTTGTTAATAACTAAACAAAAACAGAACAGATTTGGCTTATTTAGGCTTATTGAAACGACTAGATTACGTATACGTATATGCAAAACGTTTTAAAATGTTAAAATTTTACTCGCTATTTTTTTTTTTGACATCATATCAATCTTATCCTTGTGCATGTCCTCTCTTCTGTTCCATTCCACCTTTTGGTCCTCAATGTAACTATTGAATACGTCCACCATTTCATTAGTGGCACTACTTGACAATCTCTTTCTCTTTCTTGTAACTGAGTCGTCTTAGGAGCATTTCGTCCTAGACGGATGGATTTGTTTTTGTACCACCACTACGTCTTGTACTGGGAATCGTTTCATGACTGGAAGTAATAGGTTGTAAAAGGTTGTAATGAGCTGAGTGGAGAAATAACCGGATCATTCTCCAACACATCCTCCTATTCATATTTTGGTTACGTCTGAGCGATGGCATTGCTCTACAACGTCATTTTGTTCTTGCCCTCTATTGTGAAGCAAGCGATAAATCAATTAATCAGAGATTTTGAATGTGGTTATAGTATGTGGTCAGTTGGCATGTTTCGGATTCTTGATATACTGATGTTTGGACGTATTCTGTGCCTTCAAATAAGAATGCAACACAAACTGGTATTGTTTATAGAGGCAATAATTGAAATGCGTACAATCAATTTAAATACAGTATAATATGTTTTAACAAATGAAAAACATAAAGTGCACTTAATACAAGAACGTTAAAGATATGAATGATCAATAATGATTGACTGAAAAAAATTGTTACTCAATCTAGGGAAGGTTAGATGAAACGTTCTAAGCCTACTCTCTGACCACATTGAGATCTGAATTGAATTTTTTCTCTGATGTCACAAATATTCAAATTATGTTTTTCTACTGCATGCCATGTGTCTTAGAATGCCTTTGGGTCCATGAAAATATATGGTTTGAAAATTTTCATTATAAAATAAACATAGTTCCCTCCTAGAAATTTCAAGTGAAAATGACCCATATTTCGGACTGAAATTTTCCCTCTGTAAAATCATATTTCAAGATAAATATTTTTTCAATAGTTGTCATTTTCATCAACCCAAAGACAATCTAAGACTCTCAGAACAAATTTTGGGTTGATATTTCAATTCATGAAAAAATAACAGGCAAAATGCGATTCTGAGCCCATTGTGGTCAGAGAGTACATGGAGGGAGAAAAGTACATAACATAGCATATAATTATCAAGTTTTTGATATGGGTCTTTCTGAGATATTTTAAACTAGGCCTCGTATTTCAAAATCCTAAAAAAGTAAGCGATAGTCTAAAAATTTCACTAATGTTGAACATTATCATATTTGCTGTCATAAATGTTGGCATTTAATTGTGCGCCTCTACTATGTATAGACGGCCCTAATATCATGGATAGACCAAAAATAAGAATGCAACGAATCAAGAAACCAAGTACTAACGATCCGAACCGCAAAACGAAACCCGAAATCCAACAAGACATGTTGACGAAACATAGGTAATAGCTTATGAGCTTTTCACGTGAGAAATAATATTCTGTAATAAGCGTGAAGATATCGTATACATACAATCATTACCGATGTGAGAACAACAAAACCCCAGTTATTGAATCAACAAACGAATGAACACAACTGACAAAAACAACAAAGCTGTAATAGAAGTTCAAGGGAGATAATTTTGCACTACCAATTTGCAATTTTTACATGTGTAAGTTGATAACAGTTCGTGACATCACAGAAATCACATGAAAGGCTAAATATAAATATACTTTTTTTAGAGTACTGTATTTCGAACTGATTTTCTCGAAAAATAGATCTAAAAAGGTATGAGATTCCACTTCAAATTGCCGTTTATGATGCTATTTTAAGAAATTTGTTTCGAGACATCAGCAAGACATGTGTCCTTTAATATCCAAAACCTAATCGCTATACAAATTACCACATTACCGCGTACCTCGGTTTATTGTCTAGTCAATCGAATCTGAACTTCAGAAAAATCAGTAAGAGTGCCAAGGTTATCAAGCCAATGAATGCTAGCTTCAAAATTTTTATCGTTGTGTCTACCATTTAAATTCCCCCTTGAACATACCGGATCATCTAAATACCACCATCCACCTTTGAACCTGTCAGGACAATTGTTATTAGTGTAGTCTCGATCATAAGTAGAAAAAGGCCGACCTTCTAAACTGTAATTTCCGTTTGTTAGAGAATCACCTGCTGGGTAGACGGTATGACCTTTGGAACCAGATTTAGAAAACCTAAATTCATTTGCTTCGTCTTGTAATTGGAAAGAGTAGTAGTAGTATTGCCAGGCTTCACCATTGATACTTAAAGAAATCTGCAATTTAAATGTGTGGTAGTTCTGTAAGACGTTGTACATATTCTGTAATCCAAGCCAATGCTCTCCATGGTTTTTTCCAAATCCATTGACATACTCAGTCCATGATCTGTTGAAGTCTTCCTCCTGACAATTGCTATATCGAAATTGTACGTATGTCATTCCCTTCCATCCAAAATGACAGTTTGCTTCCAACACCTTAACTGACACCCTTGGTTTAATATAAGATATAAATGGGTCTTGTCGATAGAGTCCAAGATCGTAACCTTCACTGCAATCTACAAATTTCAAATAAAATAATTATGTTCATATCAAGTGTATAAATTGCTATGTAAATTATTTGCCTTTAAATCAATTAAATGGGTCTAAAGCCCCGATCTCACATAGGCGGATAGCGACGGATTATACGCCAATTACAATTTGACCGATTGGACACGGAGAAATGGTACAAAATTAGCTTAGCTGCACAGTACGTGGTGCATACGCAAGATCTCACATGGTAATGAAAGTTGACTCTGTGGCTACGAGGTATGCACTACGTAGGGAGCAGGTAAGATACAAAGCAGCTACGGTAATGAGGTACATTAGGGTACGTACTGGGTAGGAAGTAAGGTAAAGGGAAGGGTGCACTACGGGTGTTTTGTGAAAATTTAAATTTCATCTAAGTCTATAGCCCCGATCTCACATAGGCGTATTCAAGGCAGTATGAAGCGCAGATGGCCAAATAGGACGATTAGTGTTGTAACCGAAGAATCCCCCAACGTCCCTCGAGATACTTGGGATACGCATTTGGTCCGTGGATTTTGACGGAAATTTCTAACATGTTTAAAACATGCATCAATTCTTCCAGGAAATCGCATTTCAGGGAGTCCAATTCTCTAATTTCCTATAAGAGACCTCCAAACTTCCGAAAATCATATTTCCAGGCTTTCAATTCGCGTTCTCAGCATCAAAAAAGGTGTGAAATTCGAAAAATTGTCTTAGTGACATACATCAGAACCTGTTCAAATAACCTTAAACCCTAAATTCACAGGGAAATGTCTGGAATTTGCATCTAAATCTCAATTTTCCTTTGACAATATAGAAATAATCATGACCCTTAAATTCGATGGAAATTATCAGGAATTTTCAGCAAATGTCAGGAAATCGCACTTCAGCGAGTCAAATTCTCTAAATTTTCATCAAATTAACATTACATCAATAAATGTAGAAATAACTCCACACAGGACACTGTAATGGCGTAACATTACATTGCAAAAACACAAAGTTTTCCATGAAAGGGGAGAGGAAGGTGTTTTTGGTGGATACCTAACTGCCCCCCATGATTGGACATTTGCTACGGGCCTGGATATGTTATATATATTCTTATATATATATGAAAACATTTAACTTACCTTCTATAATATTTTGACAAGTATCACCATAATATCCGATTGGACAGCGTGTGTATGTTTGTCCTGAGGCAACAAACCTCTACAAAAAATAATAAAATAATGAAGAACCTAAAAAAAATATTTTTAGTCTCTAATAAATTGCTTAAAAACGGGAGCCTAAAGCCCAACGCAGACGAGGAACATTTCTGTCGACGAACAGAAACATCGGACAAATATTTTTGTTTTCCGTTATCCGCAGACGACGAACATAACCCCGCAGACGAACGAACTTTTAGCTCGAACAATACGCCAGCGCAACGGAAAATCACATGACCTCAAAATTGCTCCGTCCATTTTGAGTGTCATGTGGTCTGGCTTCGATCGCTGATTGGACTTTCGTCGATTAATGTTCGGTGCTAATGTTCGTCGTTAACGCAGACGGCGAACAATGAATTGTTCGGTCACGAACAATTTTAAAAAATCAAACATGTTTGATTTCACGAACAATTCTCGCGAACATTTTTGTTCGTGTTTCTGTAATCCGCAGACGACGAAAAAAATGATCGAAACAAATTTTTTACGATTGTTCGCCTAAAATGTTCGTCGTCTGCGTTAGGCTTTATTACCATGTCGGACTTGAAAGAAGTAAAAGTAAAAACTAATTGAATACTTACCAGTCTGTAACAAACTTTATCTTCAATATTTTCATGATGGAAACAATTTTCACCAGACTCAAACATCAAACATATTTTAGTTTTTCTATCAAACATGATCCTTCTACAATCTGTAGTTGCTGAACATTTTAAACCACAAGACGATGGTGTTGAGGTCGTTGTCGTTGTTAGAAAGCTGTAAAATATGTTCTTTTCACACCCACTAGGTTCGTAATATACCTGAGTTTTTAAATACTCCGATTCGTCAAACCCAAGTATCAACATGGGCAGCATGGTGGCAATCAACAGAAACTGCATGACGGCTATGCCTAGCTAAGCATTAAATCCTTATTGCTGAACAAACACAGCACGTCCACTAGGACTTGAAGAAATATGTCATCTGAACGTTTGTATCGTGAAGGTTGTTCTTATCCTGTCACTTGTTTATACCGTTTTATATAAGGATGTCTTTCTAAGAAAACAAACAATAGATAGCAAGTTTTCTTATTATATTGTTACTTTATAAACTAACCGTCATTATTGTAACAGGATATGGTGGTCTAATGGTTTTATTGATAGATGAACATTTCTATAGTCATACCTATCACTTTCATTAACAATTTAATTATATCTCTGATTTAATCTCTCTGTACTATTATACTCCGACCTCTCCTAAATCAAATTATCGAGCATTTTCATTCTGCATATTTTATGTGAAACTCGTATTTAACTTATGAAACTAAAATAATTACACGACCTTAATTAAACTGGAAGCTACCATCGACCATTTTAACTTGTGTCATTCTTTTACACACTTAAACCTAAATCAACGAAATCATGTATGCACAATTTGAAAGACTGTTGATTTAATGTTTTTAATTCTGCGAAAGATGTTAAAGAGGACAAATTTAATCGAAACATAATATCGACAACAGAAGGGTAAAAAATTCATACAACATTAAATAATAGTTCGATTTACAGGTTTTAATATTTTAATATGAATTATTTAGTTGAAAATTGACAAAAATATTGGGAAAAATCGTCTAAGATTTTTTGTATATTTGAATACATATATATGATTTTCTCTTTTACGTAGACTTTTATATGAGCAGTTTTATCGATCTAATATTAATTTTTAGGAATACGTTTAATTGAAATGTGTTATTTTCTGGGTAAACATAACTTTTGTACTTTTTTTCCTTATTTTTACCTACGTTTACCTACGTTTGTTATGAACGCAGGAGCTGCTGCTCCTCTATGTTCATCTCTATACATGTAGTTTCTTCTAGTGTGTTATTATCTTATCCAGACCTCTACATGTGTGTGGACTGTATTCGGATGTTTCGTAGGATGGTCTTTCCAGTAGCGGTCCAATATGTTTTCAAAAGTCTTCACTTTGGTGGCGTTCACAACATTTTCTGGCAGATTGTTCCATATGTCCACTACTCTATTGGTGAAGAAGTGTTTACGTACATTTAATTTACATCTTTGTTTGGTGACTTTAAATTTATGGCCTCTGGTTGTACTGTTGATCAGAGTAAATAGATCGTTAGTTGTATGACTGTCATGTATTCTGGCTAGGATTTTGAATGTCTCTATCATGTCACCACGCATTCTTCTAAATTTGAATGTTGGTAATTGCAATATTTCACGTCTTTCTTCATAACTTTTGTCTTTGAGGTACGGGAGCATCTTGGTTGCTTTTCGCTAACATTATCGACTGACTGAATGTCTCTTATTTTGTAAGGATTCCATACACTGTTGGCATATTCCAAGTGTGGTCTAACCGAGGCTTTAAACAACAGACAAAATGATTTGTAGTCTAAAAATGTAAATGTTCTCCGGATGATGCCAACTATTTGGTTCGCCTTGTTCGCCTGTATTTGTATATGTTTGTCGAATGCTAGATGACTGACTATGTTCACTCCAACATCTTTTTCCATATTGATTACTTCTAATGTTGTTATACCACCAGCATACTTTTTCATTTGGTAGTAGGGTAGGAATAGGGTTAGCTACCCTAACCCTAACCCTAATGTATATGAGTCGACCTCTTTTCGCTTGCTGTGGATTTTCATTACCTTGCATTTGTCAGGATGGAAGTGTAGCATCAATTCAGCTCTCCAATCAAACAGTTGATTCAGGTCATTCTGAAGCAAACTAACGTCGTTTTCAGATTCAATCTCTCTGAATAGTTTAGTGTCATCAGCAAATAGATATACCTCGGATATAACACACTCTGGCAAGTCGTTGATGAAAATGACAAAGAGCACTGGGCCCAGGATTGAACCTTGATGTATTCCGCTGGTTACGTTGTGCCATCTTGAGTAATTTCCACTGATGTTTACACGTTGTTTCCTATCTGTCAGGAAGCATTGGATCCAAGTACAAGTTCTGCCACTAATACCATACTGTTTTAGTTTCAATAAAAGGCGCTTGTGGGGGACCTTATCAAATGCCTTCATGAAGTCCATATATATTGCGTGCAGTGTTCCGCCGTTATCTAGGATTTCAGACCATCTATCAAGAACCTTGAGTAGTTGTAGAGAGGTAGATCTGCCACTGATGAAACCGAATTGCTTGTTACTAAAAAGGTTTTGGCTATTCATATGATATAATATTTTATTTCTCACTAATTTTTCCATAACTTTGCATATTACACTCGTCAAACTAACCGGTCTGTAATTAGACGGAGAGGTTTTGTCTCCTCTCCTAAAGACTGCTGATATTTGGCCTATTTTCCATCTTTAAGGTACCATCCCACTCTTGAAACTTTCATTAAATATCATACTGATTTTTACTGACTTCTGTATTATTAAATAGTTCATCATTTGAGTAACTGTCACAATATTGCTTGCCACTATTCTATGGTAAATACACTACTAAAGAACTCAGCAAGTACTTCAGCTTTTTCATTATCTGTAGATGCTATATACTCTGTACCATTTACTTGAGTGTGCAATTCTGATATACCAGAAATAGGTAAAAAGAAAAGGTTTTGCAGTTGCTTTTGGCACTTTCAGCTATCTGTTTCTCGTGACGTTTCCTCTCATATCTAATTACTGTTTTCACTTTATTTCTAGCTTTGCAGTATTCTTTGTTTCGATCACTATCCCTTGTTTCCATATAGCGGATCCAGAGCCTCTGCTTCCTCTTGATGCATCTTACTGCTTCGTTCGAAAGTGGTGTTGTTCCTGCTATTTGGTTCTTGAATGAAATTGTTTATTATAAAATTGTTATTAAAGGCTTATTCACAGAATTATTAGACATAAGTTTCTTAGTTTAAGACCATTGCGAAAATGAAGTTGTGATATACAACGAAATATATATATTAAACGCTTTATCCATTCAATTACTATATCCAAAAATATATATTTGTCTGTCAGTTTGTGTCTACATGTATATTTGTATGACGTGTTTTCTCTTCACACAAAAGCTAATATTAATTGTATTACGAACTACGGTGCCTATATTCCAACAATTTGAAAACATTTCTGATTGGATAACATTATCTCAAGTCATTCTGTATTCATCAGGGACCTTATTCTCAAAAACTTAACTTAAAAAATCAAAACTTAAATCCAGATTTTTAAGAAATACAGCAGTTTGATTAGATGATAAATCTATATTTAAAATCGATTTTAATGAGCGACCAATCACATAACCGGAACTCTAAAATCATAGTTGGTTAAGTTTTCGAGAACAAGGTCCCAGTTCACTATCTACATTTATGATCCATTTTGTTGGATTTTGTTTTTTCGACTTTCTATATATAATCAATAAGAAACGGATAAGTTATTATTGATGTTAAATAAGTACTTGTTTTTCTACCGAATGTCTAAGATAGCTCTTAACTACTTACTGATCATTGCATTTATTTACACACAAACTATATTTGATTGGAAGATTGAAGGGTCTGGGCAGGAGACAAGTGGACATCTTCCTTTATTAAAATCAACAATCGACAAAATATTTTGATTGAAGAATTACCAAACGTCAATGTTGTTAAATAGTTAGATGTTTTATTTCAACAAACAAGAAATCGTTGTTCAATAATTCGTCGCCTGCACTGAACAGGAAGTTCCACTCAACATGGTAGCGTTTTTCTCTCTTGCTTGCAGACATTGTTTGAACTTCATTAAGGCTATCGTGGTATTTAAAGAGGTATTGATCCACCAGACTTAAAGAAACAGCCCAATGATTCCTCCCATATAAATACCTTCCCACGAATTAAAGATAATTAACATACGCCCACTATATTGTTTTATTGTCGTATACAAATACGTGCATAGACATAAACATACATTCATTGACAAAAAATATCATGATGACAGAAGGTGGTGTATATAAATATATATATAAATGAGTAGAATAAAAGAACACTAGAAGCTTTGATAATTAGGTAATTAAGAACACTCGCACGAAGTTTCATCAAAATCAGTCATGTATTGTGCGTTCTGGAGTTTTGACGAGCAAGTGTGGAAGGACGGACGGACATGGGTGACGACAATATACGCTCATCAACTTGAGAGTTAAAATTGCTTTCGTATACATTTTATAAGAACAATGCTAGATAAGAGGAAATGCATTTGCAATAAATAGATTACAATGTTACAAACCATTACAAGTAGTGAAGAGTAAGACATTTAAAAGAAATTAAATATTTACACTTTAATATACTGTACAACGATAAAATCTTTACATTGATATTTGAGTACAATATACAAATACATTTGTAGGTTTTGATAGATTTTCAGAAAACATCAAACGCATCGTTTGTCATTTGAGAATATCTTGATAAAAAGAAATCTACATGTTTTTATTTATGTTTTTAATTTAAGTTAATTATAACCACAATATAATGTCTTCATTAGTCACAGTTGCTTATCATTGTAATGGGAAATTTACTAGCCATTTGACTAAATGCTAATGACATGTATAATAATAATAATAAAACTATTATTTTAAAAATATATTCAAACGAAAGGGAGTTTTACGTCCTATTTACTGTATCAGCACAACACATTTAAAATATTTAAAGATTAAAAAATACATGTACATGTACAATTATGAACTTAGAAAAAGAAGTGATGATCATTTTGTATTTGAATAATACATTTCCGAATACACAACGCTTGTAGATATAAATTACTACATACTATACGTTATATATGAAAATACGGTTTATATTTAAAACTGCTAGTTCACAATTCTGACGTAGGGCCCAAGTATATGTGACCTTACCTATAAGTACGTAAGAATTGAGAAAGTCAAACGAATCTCTCAAATGCAAGACAATTTGCAACAATTTCTTTAATAATACATTCCCAAACAATGCACTTCTTGGGGTTCACACACTTACACATTGGAATATTCAAGATTAAAAGGGACAGTCTGAATAATTTTTAGGTCAAATTTTTTTTTTTGCTCAAATTTGTGAAAACTTTACACCAAAATCTGCAACTATGTGCACTTTACTGTATCTGAGAGTTTTAACTAGAAAAAATCCAGCCGTTAATTTTTAAAGGCTATAAACATAATAAAATTTTTGTTTTTTCGACGCTGATAGGCAACTACTGAACGGATTTGAGTAAAATAAACGTCTAATTGTAGAGAAATGTCCCTCCTGTGTATTTAATAGGTTTCAGCTCGAAATATTGAGCCATTTAAAGGGCAAACACCAAAACTAAGTCAAATTACTTAATTAACAATAAGTACTCCCTGTTTGTAATTAACCCTTTAAACCCAAATTCAGTTTGATCAAGAAGATATAGGGATACACTAATCATACTTTAAAAATACTCTCAGGTAGCATTTGTGATTTTTTTTGATAATGGAAACTTTTTTCAAAAAAGCAGAATGGCCTTTTAATGTACGTCAGATTTATCGCACATATTAAATGAAACGATGCTCATTTATTCGGTTTGAAAAGTTTCCGTACATGATTTGTTTTGGTGTACGTCTATGCGAGACCTCGTTGATGTAATTCAATAGATTTCATCGATTACGTTAGGTCTTCAACTGATAGAAATAACCTATGTGTAACCACGGACTAAGCTTATTTCTTCTTTTACAGCTAATATTGTTATTATCACCTGTGCATTGTTATACAACATACATACACGGAACTTGTGTTTGTTAATCTACATCTTTTCACATCTATTCTCTCTTAATACGAATTTTAATCTTTTGTATATTAATTTGAAAACCAACATTATCAAGCCATTGAATCGTAGCTTCATCATTTGGATCATTTCGTCTTCCATTCGGATTGGCTCTGGAACATACTGGATCATCTAAATACCACCATCCACCTTTAAATCTGTCTGGACAATTGTTATTAGAGTAGTCTCGATCGTAAGTAGAAAACGGTCGACCTTCGATACTGTAAGACCCATTAGTTAACGAATCACCGACTGGTTGTTGATTATGTCCTGAATAATGATCAGAATGAAATTTGAAATATTCAGATGAATTTGAAAGAGTAAAGCTATGGTAATAGCCTTGTCGTGAATTACTGACGGAAGGTGCAACGAGAAAACCGAGCTCAAATTTACTATAAGTTTGTAATATATTATAAATATTCTGTAATCCCAGCCAATATTCACCATGTGTATTACCAAATCCCTGTACATATTCATCCCAAGTTCTGTTAAAGTCTGTTTCTAGACATTTGATATCTCTGTGTTGAATATAAGTTAGTCCGCCCCAGTTAAATTCACATTTAACTTCTATGACCAGGCCATTTTGAACAGGCTGAATATATGACATGAGATATGTCTGTTTAGTCACTCCTCTCGTATAACCATCAGAACAATCTGTAAAATACGACGATACAAGACCAATCCTTTCATGAAGTTAAAACTTTGGACAAATCAATTAAGATAAATATAGTGTATGATCAACGTGTTCAATCATTCCCCAATTTATTTTAAAAATTGCGCACTGTTTCTAAAATAGAGTATCTGAAATAGCATCTTTTATCAAGAAAACGGACATACTGCTATTTAGATACCTCAATAGAGCTAGATATAAGTATGCTCATGTTCACGTTTTTAACATTAAAGGAAACATACCCTGTATGATATGTTGACATGTATCACCATAATAACCAACAGGACATCTGGTACAAACAGTATCAGAACATATTGATTTCTGAAATATGTAATAAAACAACCCTACCATATGGAAGAACCTATTTATAATAATTGTTTTATTTATTTGCAACTTCGTTCAAGGCTGAAATCATTGAAATATAAAGATCAGAAATAGAAGTCGGATCTCGTCCAAAATCATAACCAACTTTATATTTTGCAAATTCTTCCAAATCTTCGAAGAAAATTTAAACATCTTTACATCGTTGTCTGTAAATTTGTTAATGGTTCTGAACGAATGTGTACTAATCAAAATATTCAATCTATCTTAGAACGGAAAACGCTTTAGATAAGACCCATCGGGCGATAGTAATTATATGCAATTTTCGTCTTATGGGTTAAAAATTAAAAGTGTTGTTTTAAATAGTCCAAGAAACCATTCAAAGCAAAAATATAAGATTGATGTTGAGAAGATCTAGATAATAATTAAGATTTTAAGCGAGGAGCACATATAACAAAACACAAGACAATATTATGGAATATAAGACACTTCTTTGATAAAGATAGGCTCATAACGTTTCAACACAATAATACATGTGTGTATTGTGTTGAAACGTCATGTGCCTAATTTCATAATATTGTCTTGTGTTTTGTCATTAGGTAAGAACTAACTCACCAAAACACTCTTAATATCCTACCAATTTGGAAATTATCCGTTACACAGATTCCACGTTTGTCTGAGATATTCAAATAAATTAATTTAATTTTGAATACATTAATACATCATTTATTCCGTTGCTTTTACTTACCAGTCTGTAACAGTCTTTATCTTCAATATTTTCATGATGGAAACAATTTTCACCAGACTCAAACATCAAACATATTTTAGTTTTTCTATCAAACATGATCCTTCTACAATCTGTAGTTACTGAACATTTTAAACCACAATCCAGGATAGAAAAACTAGACACAGTTTGAAGATGATTATAAAATGAAGTTTGTTGACATGTTTCGGATTCTTGAAATACATTAGTTTCAATGTATTCCCCGCCTCGAAATGCAAAACATTGACCGAAGAATAAAACAACTGTACCAAGGTTCAACATGGAGAACGGTTTTTGTAAATTAGAAGAGGAAATTAAAACTTCATCCAAAATACGATGTAACGGTTTCTTCAGCATTGTGACAAATTTTAACAAAACTCGACAGCACCCAGCTCACTGTAGTCTGCATATATCACACCGTATCACATGTCGTATTTTATCTGGGCGTGAAAACAATCGAACAATTTCTTACTTTTTTTAATCATATTATCTTAAAAATTAATTCGCTCGATAACTAAAAACAATAATCAAATACTGATTTATTGTTGAAAAAATAGTGGATGTGAAGAAATTCAAGTGACGATTCAAATTAAAACTTATTAAAACAAATTTAACTTATGCATAAATCACGCAAACATTCCCTACTTTTGTATGCAGATATTTATAGGCCTGTGCATATATCTACATCAATAGATGATGGAAAATTACTTGATTACAAACGTGTCATTGCAGCTGGGTATCCATCTCTTGGTTGATTTTCGTTTTGTAATCCATGCTTCAATGTGATGTAAATAGACGCTATAAAGAGCGTAGCTTGAATGGATAGTCATTATTTACACGAATAAAAATTAGAATTGTATGAATATTATACAATGCAAAATCGATTCTCCATACATAATGTGTTCTCCATTTTTTTTATTGGTCATTATGCCCAAATTCTTCCGAACATTTCTTCACTGACCTCAATATTTTTTTTTTACAAAGCGTCAAGCGTTTTTTTCTTTCTTCTCTTTCATTTAGAACAAAAAAACAAACAAAAAACATTTGAAATATTTTTGTTTAATTCATCGATAAACAAAGAAATCCGAGATTGTCATCGATTGCAAAATAAGCACAAAGAAAAATAATCTCGGTGATGTCACGAAATACAAAAACCAAAAAAATGTTTGGTTCAGACTAGGACTTTGCTCTTTTTTTTTAATTTATTAAATTTATCCTTCTTCTCTAAAAAGGTCACATACCAAAGCATAAAATTGCTGTTTTTTTAATGTTTTAGACATCAGAATTTCACATAGTAAAGTATCAGTAAAGGTCAAGGTCATAAAATAAATTAAAGTATATAAATGTTGTTGGAGTAGTCTTGATCAAAAGTAGAAAACGGTCGATACTGTTAGATCCGTTAGTTAAAAAATCATCGGTTGTGTATACACTATTTCCTGAAAATATTTTGATTGCAATCTTTTACTTAAGTTAACGTTATTTAATAGTAAGATTATTTTAAAAAATCGTTGTTCAATAATTCGTCTGATCTGAACAGGAAATTTCACTCAACATTCCTGGAAATGTTTCCTCTCTTAGCTTGCGGGCATTGTTTTTATTTCATGTATGGAAGTGGAATGTATAGGATAACTTTTTACTTCAAGAAGGCATTGAAAAATTAAAGAATCAATCCAGGAAATTACAAATATGACACTTAACCACATTTTTTCATAGATCAAGACTTATCTAGGCTATATACATATATTTTGAAATATAGTGAAATGGAAATGTTAGTGGGGATTTGGAAACAGGGAGAATTGGGGTGAATTACAAACAAAGGGGTGAATTTCGTGAACAGGAGTAAATGGATTTTTTAACTTCAGTACAAGGCTACATTTGTTTACGGTGTATACAGGAACTAATATTTTGTTAACCATATTTGTTGGCCAACAAAAAATGTTTGCCAAGAAATGTTTTTGGAGACTTACAGTTGGCGACTTGTATTGGAAGATATGTGTTTAGGCATTTGTCGAGCAAGATTTGTTAGATAGCATTTGTAATTGCACACTTGTCAGTAGAAATTTAATGTTATTAAATTGCAATTTCAGAAATGTGACTACATTTCTAAATAAACAAATGTTGAATTCGTTCAACAAAAGTTGATTTAATTTTTCTTAAGACAATTTCAAATTTAGATTCTGGCTTACAAATTAATGTTAAATGTCGCGTACAAATGTTTAGTTTAGCCTACGAATGAAGAAATAACAATTTGTAAATTGTAATGAGGCATTAACAATTATAAAATAGTAATTAAGAATTAAGAATAATGAATTTTGAGCTGTTTGGTCTTTCATAGGTCTCACGATGACCTTACGAAGGTTAAAATGGATACAGGAATTCAACACGAAAATGAATCTTCGGGAGGTCCTTCGGCATTTTTTCAAGATGCCTTCACGAATGCAGGGGCGCAGATAGCTTTTTCATTGCGGGGAGGATCAAAAACCAAAATTCACTTCTCATCCTCACCCCCACCACAAAAACTCCTCGGATTTCGGCAACTCCTCGGCGCCTGCAGTCTATTTTTCACTGATCACAATTGATCCGACAAAAATATGCGATCGATTAAATTTGCTACACGTGCCCATTAGTAACGATGCTGGTGTGAATAGAGACGATTTTCGAAAGTAACGCATGATTTTTCATATCATTTGAAAATAAAGAGTAGGAAGAGAAGCAAAATTTTACGTCTTACTATTAAATCACATCTTTAAGTATTCATAGTTCTACCCTTTTGGGATGACTGGAGAATGTTAAAGGGCCATTCTGCCTTTATTCAAAAAATTTTCATAAACAAAAAGTTGGCAAATGTTTCCTGAAAGTAATTCTAAAGTATGTTTATTGTATCTCTGTATCTTCTTGATCAAACTGAATTTATTTTTGAAGGGTTAATTAAAAACAGAGAGTACTTATCGTTAATTAAGCAGTTTGACTTAGTTTTGGTGTGTGTCTTAAAAAGTGCTCAATATTGCTAGCTGAAACTTTCAGAATACATTGGAGATTCATTTCGCTACAATTAGGCGTTTATTTTACTCAAATCCGTTCAGTAGTTTTATAAAGGCATTCAAAACGTATAACGAACTTAAAAACCTTTCGTAAGGTTTTTAAATATTTCGGTATGTTTTTAGCGTTAAAAAATAAACGACTGGATTCTTTTAGTTTAAACTTTCAGATACTTTAAATGGCACATTTCTACACATTATTGTATATGGTTTTCACAAATTTGAGAAAAAAAAAATTTTGACCTAAAAAAAATTCACACTGTCCCTTTAATGGTACGTTTTAATATAATACTGGGGAAGAGTCACAAAAAGAATAATACTAGACAAGATCAGATACAATTGCAATAGGTAGGCCAGGTCTTCTCAATTAATTTTTGTTAAAAGCCAAATGCATTTTATGAAAAAAAATATATAAGGGCCAAATAGAGCTAAGCCAGCAGAGCGTTTTAGAGGTTTAGAGGAAGGGGTCACTCTTGGAAGGCAAATCTCAAGGGGGTCGCGGGTCGGATTTCAGCTAGGACATAATTTCCCAAAATATAATAAGTTCAAAGTTAAAACAACTTTAAAACCTCTGTAAAATTATGATCTGACAAGATTGTACTATCCTCAAAGATTCATTTTCGTGGGTCGATTTTTCCAAGTCTCAGAAACGGGGACTTTTTTAGCTCAGCAATTTAGTACTGGTTATCACAACTCACCATTGAAATTTGAGTCTTCAATCCATGTGCATCCATAATTATTAGCATTTACAAGTTATAATGCCCTACTACACATTAGCGATACTATGCAATATATAGAAAAGTCATCTATAGAAATAGAAGGAGAAATGTCTAATTTAAGATATATTTGAAGGAAATATGCAATTTTCGTACATTTCTTGTGCTTCTGAAGGATACTTAAGTATATTCAATACCCAAATCAACCAATAAAAATGAAGACTGGTCCCCTTTAAATGTTTGCCATCTCCGGAAAAACCTCGCTTGCTACAAGCATAGAAAAACCAGTGCTGTTTTTTTTTATCATTTTATATAAAAGTTTGTTGATCTACATTTAAACATTTTATCAAGTTTATTCTCTCCTAAGCCGAAGATGAAATTCGTGAATATTATTTTGAAAACCAACATTATCAAGCCATTGGATCTTAGCATCATCATTTGAATCACTTCGTCTTCCATTCGGATTGGCTCTGGAACATACTGGATCATCTAAATACCACCATCCACCTTTAAATCTGTCTGGACAATTGTTATTAGAGTAGTCACGATCATAAGTAGAAAATGGTCGCCCTTCAATACTGTAAGAGCCATTAGTTAACGAATCGCCGGTTGGTTGTTTACTATGTCCTGAATAATGATCAGAATGAAATTTGAAATATTCAGATGAATTTGAAAGAGTAAAGCTGTGGTAATAACCCTGTTTAGCAATGCCAGAACCGGGTGCGACCAAAACACCCAGTTTAATGTTACTATAAGTTTGTAATATATCATAAATATTCTGTAATCCCAGCCAATATTCACCATGTTTATTACCAAATCCCTGTACATATTCATCCCAGGTTCTGTTAAAGTCTGTTTCTTGACATTTGTCCGTTCTGTGTTGAATAAAAGTTAGTCCGCCCCAGTTAAAATCACATTTAACTTCTATGACAAGACCATTCTCAATAGGTTTAATATTTGACATAAGAGTGGTCTTTTTAGTCACTCCTCTTGTAAAACCATCAGAGCAATCTGTAAAAAATGCGAGAATATCAATTATGATCTATTCTCTGACTACAGTGACCTTAGAATTGAAACATAACAAGCATTCAAATTGATCCTATTTGTCATAGAATATCCTCTGGTCCATAGTTGGTTCGATGACTGCGCATTTAAAATAAATCCCAAAACAGGCTTTAAACAGTGGACTACAAAAGTGAGATAAATTCATCCAAAAATTAGCGATTGTTAGAACAGAAATGTTCTTTTTTAACGTAAAATGTTTATGAAACAATAAATTTTCATCTTTTTTTTTTTCAACCAAAAGGCAATCAAAGGCTTTCATAAGTATTTATTATTTTTATTTCCAAATGATTGATAACAAAATGAGACTGTGACAGTGACACTTACCCTGTATGATATGTTGACATGTATCACCATAATAACCAACAGGACATCTGGTACAAGCAGTATCAGAACATACTGACTTCTGAAATAATAAAATCAAACATATTCTCAGATTAAACAATTAGAAATCGTTTTCACTAATAATTAATTTATAGGCTATTCCATCAACTTGTGCTGAGTGTGTTGAAGCAATTAATGAAAATGGAGAAAAGCTAGTTGAATTTTGTGAAACAAATGAACTGGTGATTGGAGAAAGCCTTTTCCCACACAAAAATATCCATATTATTATAAAAACATATAGACAATATTATGATAAATCAAAGATGGCGAAGTTCGTTACAATATGTTAAAGTTATGAGAGGTGCGGATGTAAACTTAAACCATCACATGATAGTAGCAAAAGTGAAAAATTTCAAAGGAGGCGAAAACGGCGAACAAGAGAGTAAAGTACAATGTAGCAAAACTAAAAAATCAGCACGACAAAGATATATTACAGCTAGAGGGGACCAAGAAATAGATATTGACAGTGAATGGACTGGACTGCTGGAAGGGATATCAGCAGGAATACGTGTGAAGAAGTCCTTGGGAGGAAAACCAACAATAAAAAAGAATGGATGTCTGATGTTACTTGGCAGAAGGTTGAAGAAAGGCGTAAAATGAAAGAAAAAGTAAACAATGCAAAACACGGGTCCAAAAGAATGGGACACCTGCCTACCACCAAGCACTTGATGATGAAGTTAACAAAAGATCATGTAGAAATAACAAAAGGGAATATGTCAACGAACTGGCTATACAGAAGCAGAAAGGGCTGCTTACATGGATGATACCAAGACTCTTTCCAACATAACTAAAACCTTAAGCAAGCGTAAAACATGCAAGTCAAAACCAGTCAAAGACAAACACAGAAAGGTCATTACCAAGCTAGATGAACAGATGGAAAGATGGAATGAACACTTCATCAGTGTACTAAATAGATCATAGCCTGGTGATCCTTTGACCTTACAGACCTTAACATTAAGGTTGACGGCATCAATAAGCATTAGCATTAAAATATCGAGGAGGAGAGATCTGTGATTATCTCTCAAATCTTTAGAATAAAATCTGGGAAGCTGAAAGAATACCAGCATAATGAAAGAAGGGTTTCTTGTCAAACTGCTCAAAAAGGTGACATCAGCTGCTGTTGGAGAGAAATAACTCTTTTGCCAGTAGCCAGTAAGATCTTTCTCTCTCTAAAAACCGGCAAATTTCTTTTATGTTATGAAGCCGACAAAATAAACCAATAATTGTTAATGTTGTTCATACAGTTCAATCCGATCAAATCGCCTGCTGTTCGCGAAATCATCATGTGTGAAAAAATTTTTCCAGCAGTAAGACAATATAGTGACATGTTCTGAACATTTTATTTCTTTCATGTGCATGCTTTATTTTTTGTTGTCACGTTCATTTTTTGTTCCATATCTTTTCTTTTTTTTTTATTGTTCATTTTGCATGTTCATTTTATTTTATTCAGGAAAATCATAATTATGTATTTTCCACATTAAGGAGGGAAGCTATGTAACAAAGGATGGTCTAAGTAGTTTTCACAGGGGATAAGAATGCGATTTCAGAGTAAATCATACAAAGAGACTTTAGCGTGGGGAATTAAGGTATTACAAGTTAAGTTATTTAATTAAGGGTTTACTAAGAACATAGGGGTTTAGAAGAAAATGAATTTTATAGACAATAGCGTAAGGTATAAGAGTTGGGGAAAATGGTTTGTTAGTCACTCTTGGGTTAGCGAAGAAACATGTTGTACTAGAGTGTGGGGATTCCTTGGTGGAATCTCCCTTTTTAGTTAGACTCATTCTTTAAGCAGTAGTAGGAGTCAGAGCTGTGCAGTTTCTCGTCCCTGTGTAGTTCGTAGATTTCCAGTTTAAGACTTAGTGTTAGATCTGAGAGTTCAGTATTTGTTAATTCTGTATTAGTTAGACTTGAGTATTAGTAACTGTAAATAAAGTGTTTGTTAATCTTGTAAGCGTTAGTATCGATTGAAGGAAGGTGCCCGTATCCAGTTCTTACAAACGACTATACAGTTGGTAAGAATGATCTACCTTGCATTTTATTAGTTGATTCACACAACCAAAAAGACTCGCCAACCAGCATGCTCGCCGTACAAGAGCATGTCAACAACATGTCTACAGTAACAAAGTAGCATGCTTACACTATGTTTGTTTCCCATGAGTGTGAGACAGGACCGATACTCGTGGTATTGGGCCTAATTCTGACCCATTTAAAATAAGGAGTTTATTATTATTATTATTAGAATTAGTCATTCTTTAAATTCAAAGAATTAAGAATGCTGGGAGACATTCAAATAAAACAATAAGTTAATAAAGTGGATTTTACTTACCAATCTGTAACAAACTTTATCTTCAATATTTTCATGATGGAAACAATTTTCACCAGACTCAAACATCAAACATATTTTAGTTTTTCTATCAAACATGATCCTTCTACAATCTGTAGTTGCTGAACATTTTAAACCACAATCCAGTACAGAGAAACTAGACACAGTTTGAAGATAATTATAAAACGAAGTGTGTTGACAAGTTTCAGGTTCTTGAAATACTGACGTTTGAACGTATTCCCCACCTTCAGATAGAAAAGCGGAACATTGGCCGAAGAAAAGCAGGAGTATGCCCATGTAAAACATGTTGAGCTGATTTGTATGGATTATGATAAAACCCGACAGCATCTAGTCATATATATATATATATGAGATATGTATAAAAGCTTTAACTAAAACAGCCTTCGGCGATTTCGAAAGATTCTTAACTTTTTCTTTGTGTATTGTCTTAGCAATTAAATCAGTCGATAGCTAACTTCAAGTAATTAGATACCAGTCTAGAATAATGTTGAGGTTACATAGTTTGACAGGACGTTCAATGTAAACGAAAAAAGTGAATTCATCAAATACATGTATATTAAATGTGTAATAATAGTTTAAACGTGATAATGTATTGTTGAACTGTTGTATTGTAAGTTATATTACTTCAAAGTTTTTCATATCGTAGCTTGTTAAAAATAAAGCAAAACTAAAACATAATTCGTGGTACATATAAGAGCTTGCAGAAACGATTTTTGGGAGTGCTTTCATTGAACGAATTGTTGAAGGCATTGCCAAATGTCTCTTCCGCATATCGATATTTGACGCAAATAAAGGATTTATACGTTATTATTTCGAGCATAATGTGTATGTATTTTTTAAATTTCTAACTATCAGCCTATTAGCAAGCACATTTTTACAATAATTAATCAATGACAACATTCCAACTTCATGAATTATTTGCCAGTCGTACAAGCAACGGGTTATTTTTATCACTAATTAAGCTTTACAATAAATATGTTTTGCAAGATATATTTAATGCCAATGCTGCATTCACTCGTTCAGACAATAGATTTTACGGTTTTTCAAGAAAAATCAATGTACCAATTTGTTTTACATTATACTTCTCCCAGTAAACCTGAAAGAATTTTGTCGAAGAGAGATTAAGTCGCGTTGGATATGCAGACAATCACAATGTACAAAAGCGACAAACAAATCAGCTTATTTAAGTCGACTGAAACCTTTCTTTTTGGCCATTCCACCCTTAAAGTCAATAGACAGGTATGCGGAAACTAGAAATTGGATTTTTTTGTTAGGTTTTCCTTTATAGTCTCAGAAACACACAACACGAGTGATAGTCAGCTCAAAAGTTACGTTGTTCTATGAAACCGATTTGTGTTAACGTCAAAACCTTCCTCTAACACTGGGATTGAACTCTGTCTTTTTGTGGCAATTGAATCCTACTCAGTCGGTAGCGAGTTGGGATTGTCTTCTTCTAGCTAGGCTATTAGTTGCCGTGGGTGACACACCCCTTAAGACAATAAAAATATCACGGTCAGTTTTGTTGGCGTTAATGTAACAAACTGCAAGAGTACACTGGAACTTTTATCTCAGATTTCTCTACAAAACGAACAGGTGTTTTAAAAACTGAATTTTATATAAATCAACTACACATATTTTCATACTATAATTATATACATATACACATTTCCAGTAACAATGATAAAGAGATTGACAAGGGTTGAAACGAAACAAATTCATTTCAAATTTAAATTGAACACAAACCAGATAACATTCCTATACAAAAATTGAGCTCAAAAGCGAGCAACACCAATCTGAGCATAGTCCTATGTATACAAAGAATCAGAACGCACAAAAGCCTAAATACTTGAGGAAGCATCCACGGAAAGAATACTAGAACAACAGAAATCTTAAATCATGGTGGAGCTTATTGAGAAAGATTACCAACAGGGTTTACTAATGCTAAAGATTACGGATTGAATGATTATGGACAGTATAATGATAACATCAAAACTAAAAATATACATCTATAAAATATAAAATGAACAATATCGACCATCACATATAGAGACTTGTTTCTCGAAGTTTGAGTTTTATTTCTTTGTAACCATCGGGCGCATGTTTCCTTCGCAGTCCTTAATCAGAGCACATACATAAATTAATCTTAAAATTGAACCTGCCGGGAAGGTGTATTGTTGTTATGTATTATTTTACCAGTTAATCAGTTGATTTTTTAGAGGATAATTTCTCTTTCTGATTGAACAAAGTTTCTATCTCAAAATCAGATCCTTCACGCCCCATAGCTCTCAATTCAAATTTTATTTACATTTTGAATTAAATTAATCAACTGTACAACTACATTTTGACTAAATCAGCAACCAATAAATCAAAACTATAAAGATTAGGCCACATAAAAAAAAAAATTGGTGATCGTCCTTTCAATTTCCGAAATCAGGGGAGGGGGGGAGGTTTTTTTTTTATTTTTTATTTTTTTATAGGACCCTAAAACACTTAAGCCCACATGATACGATGGCAGCGCATGCGCGGATGGGTGTTGTAGTTCCTACTATGGTCGCTAGATGGACCTACTGGTGGTATTTCCTATTATATTACAGTTATTCTGCGTTAAATGTCCGCGAAAAATTGAATTTTTGCTATACCTACGCTATTGAGCGGATTGTTTACGTTTTTTTTTTTAATAAAAAATAAATAAAAATTAGGGACGGGGCCGTTTTCAGGCACGGGCGGGGACGATCACCAATTGTTTTTTTTTATGTGGCCTTATTGGCCAAAGCATCCAATATCTTTCCAATCATCAAGCCAATTCCGCGTCTTCGTTTTTAACTTTACATGGGCGAAAACCTAGTCTCGTATAGCTACGAAGTGACGAATGCAATTATTCGGAAATGGCTTCTTTGATAAATCGGGGAACCCTTTGGTCACCTCCTTCGAGCTCATAAACTTTTGAAGAGTGTCGTTATCAAAAACGGTGGTCAACACTCTGTTCGTTCTTAATTCAAATAAATTGTCTGAAATAAATTGTTAAAGCTAGGAAAAACTTTTGGTCGACAATAGAACTTTCAGACATTAACCCCTTTAGAAACCTCTTGTTAACCCCCTTCAAAGAGTTTTGGCTTTTTTCTGCCATTTTGAAACAAAAATGGCCCCTTATAGTGAAATACTGATGCTCATTGTGTGTTGATGTTTAAAGTGGTATTTGAAGACATAATGTACCGACTTTTGATACAGTATTATGTCAAGATACAACCATAGTCCGCCATCTTGAAAATTTCAGTTGGCTAATGTGCTTTTTTGTCAGAGGAATGGTTGATCGTGCAATGCCAAATTTGGTGCTTGCTTCATTAAGTGAAATATTCTTGTGATATTTTAGGTTAACCTGCTGGACTGAAGATACTTATAATATTAGTAAATGTAGAATGGTCAACGGGTTAAGCCATTAATTCGGGAAGTTTAGAACGACTATTACCCCGTCATCATTATTAGCTAAGTCGCCATTTTACTGAAACTCGACATTAGTGTTAAACTCTATTAAGATGCAGTTGAACTTCACGGATATCATACCTAAATGCATCTAAATTATCACGCCATTGGATAGTGCCTTCATCGTTGGGATCATTACGTCTTCCATTCGGATTGGCTCTGGAACATACTGGATCATCTAAATACCAACATCCACCTTTAAATCTGTCTGGACAATTGTTATTAGAGTAGTCTCGATCATAAGTAGAAAACGGTCGACCTTCGATGCTGTAAGAGCCATTAGTTAAAGAATCACCGATTGGTCGTTGACTATTTGGTATATAAAAACCTCTTGTGACGTCATCCCATTGTTATGGCAGGTCTTTCTTTTTGCTAATATCCCTCAACCCAGGGACATTCGAGAGAATATCCCTCAACCCAGGGATATTCGAGATAATATCCCCGTGGACAGGTACATTAGAGATAATATCCCCTCTACCAAAGTACATTCGAGAGAATATACTTTAATCTAACACCAATACATTTGAGCAATCAATTCCCCGTCTTAATGATTTTTTTTCTTTCAAACTTAATATTGAAGTTTCAAAATCAAGCTGATGAATCGTAACTAGTCACTACCCAGTGACAAAGTATGCAATCTTATCAGACGATATCAAGTCACAACCCAGTGATCTGTAAGGTTTCTTGCTTCCTATGATACAATAAAGGTTGATACAACAATATATACCCTCACATTTCTTGTAATGTTTTTTACTGGTCATCTTATTTTTCAAAAACGGTTTTAAAAATTTAAAAACTAGATTTTTAGAGCGTAATTAATTTTCGAGGGATTTATATCTTTCAATACTACATTTTAGAATTTTTTAATGTAAAATTAGATATTTAATATTAAAAACTAAATATTTCTGAAAATTCTGGAACATTTTTTTCACACGACATGGATTACCTCCCATGTGATGTTAAATGTATTGATTGATTTTTCAACATATTTACCAATTATTGAATTAGGAATCGGTTTTTATGTCGGATAATGCATGGTTTCTATCGGGATTAGTTGACATAATGCCCTTGGGCTCGGGAAAGCCCTCGGGCCTTCGGCCCTCGTGCTTTCCCGAACCCGCGGGCATTATGTCAACTAATCCCTCGAAACCATGCATTATCCTACACATATTGATCAGAATGATACTTGAAATTATCAGAAGAATTTGTAAGAGAAAACCCATAGTAGACACCTTGAAACCATAATGGATTAGCCGTCACCAGAACAAGTAGAAAAAATGTATGATGATTCTGTAATATATCATAAATATTCTGTAATCCCAGCCAATATTCACCATGTTTATTACCAAATCCCTGTACGTATTCATCCCAAGTTCTGTTAAAGTCTGCTTCTAGACATTTGATATCTCTGTGTTGAATAAAAGTGAGACCGCCAAAGTTAAAATCGCATTTAACTTCTATGACAAGACCATTCTCTACAGGCTGAGTATATGACATAAGCTTGGTCTTTTTTTCCCCTCTCGCATGCCCTTCAGAACATTCTGTAAATACACAAAAATGCAACAATAAAACTCAGTAATTCGTATTATATATAGAAACTTTAACAAAACAAATACAGAGAAATAGTTCCAAATCCTTATCTTTCAATTACAAATCCTATACATCTCAATACATGACTTTTGTTTTTGAATACCATTACTCATATGGATAGCTTACCTTAGTAGGAAGAGCGGTTGGCACAAAAGAATATGCCACTTGAGAAAGACAATAGACCACTCGAGAAGAACAATGGGGGTACTTGAAACGAACAATGGGGGGTCGATAAAAGAACAATGGCTCGACGGTGAACAAAGGACGCGTAGACAATGGTGCCAACAGAACAAAGGATCCTGAAAGTTGAGACAATGTGGTGCCAATATTGGTAAAGGGTACCAGGTGTGTCATGTCTATTGTTTTTAAAAGAACAGGTGGGAAAGTCGATTGAGTTGCATCGAATTAAAAAGGACGTAATATTATCTTCACATTGAATACATCGGTGTTAAAAGGTACCAGGTGTGTCATTGTAACAGGTGCGGAAGTTTGTTTTTAAACCGTTGCAATCATTTTAAACGTTATTTCGATTTTTTTTTATAATTTTTACTTTGTTAATTGGATGATTTTCTTTTGGAGGGATTGGCCGAAAAAAAGAAACATACGCCCCAGAGTCACCCTCTGTATTTTGTATGGCTGGGGTTGCTTGAATGGTGGGGAGGGGGGGCACGAACGGGTATATAAAAACGCGCCAAAGAGTCAGAATCATATTTTTGGAAAGAAATCAAACCGTTGATCATGTCTAAGGATTTATTTATAAAAAGTATCGGAAAAATGTCCAAGGTGACAGTCACTCCGTGGAGAGGAGATCTTCTTTTTCACATTAGGCGGTTCAACTCGGATAAGGGGCTAGAGTACCCCTCGCGTGATGGAATCGCCTTAAACATGAGGCAGTGGGTCACCTTGGAATATTACTGCCATCGGATAGAGGAATGGTTGAGTACTTTGGCGGAAAATAAGACGATTGAATTGGGAGACCACGTGCGAGTGTCTGTAGACAAGAAATATCCAGGCGTGGACATACGGAAATTTTATTGGTGCGAGGAGAAGGAAATGCTGAACCCCACCCATAGAGGATATCACTTGAGTATCGACCAGTTTTTCGTTCTCAAGGAATGTTTTGGGGACATTATCGTAGACTTACCTCGAGTGGGGGAGGAGTTACGCAAGTGTAAAAACATGATTGGACTGCCCATGTCTCCGTGACTTGTATAAAATGGCTGGTATCAGGGTGAAAAAAACATAAATAAAAAAAAACATCGAAAACAAAAAAAGATGGCTCTTACTGCTGTAACTGAAGCTTCGCTTACTATCAAGTGTTCTGTCAATGAGGGTAATATTACGGAAGAGGTGGTGATCAGCATGTGTCGAGACAGTGCCCGGCGTAAAGTCCTTTTCAAACTGTCGGTGGAGGAATGGCAAGGAGTAATGAGTGTTTACGACAAGTACTGTATGCAACCCCAAGTGGAAATGAAAGAGACGATCAGTGAGACATTATCGTGTATATTCGGCGAAATAAACCAAGTGGTACTGTCGAGAAAAAACTTCAAAAATGGGCACATCACTCATAGTACAATTCCCGAAAACGTGTTTAACACCTTGGTTAAAACATCGTCGAACCAAATGATCCTGAGCCAGGCGCGTTATATGGTGTACGTATGCCCTCCGAGATCTCCTAAATCCGAACCCAAAGACTGGACATTACAGGCGCACGGTGAAGACTGGTGCAGCGATGTAAAAACATGTATCGAACAAGCCTACGAGAACGGATGGGATCAGCCCGACTCGTACGGTAGCCAAGTAAGGGTTGAAGGAGTTTTCATCGAGAGACCTAGAACGAATAGTGCACCGAAATGCTGTAAAAATTGTTTGAAGCCTGTTCTTGGAGAACATTACTGTCCATCCTCGGAAGTCATGGAGTTAGTTGTCACTATACTAGCTCATATGACAAATGAGCGAATTAACAAGTGCATCACCGAAAAGTGTCTCGGATGTCAAGAAAACATCAACAACCAATTGGGGCACAGCTGTCTAGGAATAAATGAATTCTTAGAAGAGCTCAACTTAGTAGACATTTATTTTGCCGAATGTTTCGAGGACTTACCGAAGGAAACATTCATGCTAACCGCCTTATTTCAACCCTTGCTTTACGATCATAGAGCAGATCTTTTCGATACCGCACGATTGTTTTGGAGAGATTTAGTGTTTAAGAAAGTGAAGGGACTATGACGTATAACATAGAAAGAAGAAAAAAAGAAAACCCTGATACCTGACTCTTGATTGTACGACTATTTAAACCTTCATTTTGTATTTATGTATATAAAAAAGTATAACAAATTTATATTTTTATTTTATTCCTGCCTCTCACGAGACGATGGATGTAAGACTACAATCCCCTTTTACATGTATGATTGTAGGCCCCACGCAATCGGGCAAATCTCGACTGGTGGTAAAATTGTTGAACCACCTGGTTGAGACATTAGACGCCATGCCTCAGAGAATCGTATGGTGTTACGGTGAATGGCAGTCCCTATATGACGAGAATCTAGGTGTCCCGGTAGAGTTTGTTGAGGGATTTGACGTGAAAATCACCGATGGGGAAACCACTTTGGTAATAATCGATGATTTAATGGACGAAACTAACGAAAAAGTCTCTAAGCTTTTTACGAAAGGTTCCCATCACAAAAACGCATCCATTATTTATTTAGTGCAAAATCTTTTTCACAAAGGAAAACATCACCGTACGATTAGTCTAAATACTCACTACATGGTAATTTTCAAAAACCCGAGGGATTCTCTGGGTATAACGCAACTAGCGAAACAAATGTACCCCGGAAATACAAAATACCTCAGCGAAAGTTACAAAGACGCTACGAAAAAACCCTATACGTATTTGTTTATAGATTTGAAAAGCACGACACCGGACTATTTAAGACTGAGAACCAGTCTGTTCCCCTCAGAGTATCCGAGGGTTTATTTACCAAAAGTGTAATGGGTGGAATTGACAAACATTTACGGCTACTGAATGCCCTTTCAAACTGTAATGCGAGACAACGCAAGTCGATATTAAAGAATGCTAACAGAAAAATGATTAACGCTCTTTGCGAATGCTCCATGAATGTCTTAAAAGGCAACGTTCCGTTGACCAGACACCAGAAATCCAGGTTAATGAAACACAAACGGAACTTAAGAGAGATAGTCAAACGGAAAACTCCTTTGAAAACTAAGAGACGTATATTACAAAAAGGGGGCTTTTTAGGTGCACTTCTTACACCACTTTTAGGAATTCTTGGTTCAGTGGTCCCCAAACTTTTAGGACAGTAATGGATTACGCACGAAAAATGGCATTAGTGCCGGAAAATATGGTTGATAAAATATTACGAGTAGGGCGTGATTCATCATTAAAACCACCGGCGGTTACAAAAACATTGCAGCTGGATGAAGAGATAAAGAAAATATTAGAGGATCCGTCTATCAGCGATCACGATAAAGTTAAGTTATACTCAAATACCCTGGGACAATTTATGTTCCATAAAAAAAATGCAGTACAACCGCCGTACGTGAGAATACACGGAAGCGAAACACCCAATATTCCTACCCCTCCGGAAATAAAAAAGTCTTCGGGTAAAACGGAAATACTTTCTACAGTTCCGAAAACTCTCGAATCCAAAGCGAATGTATTGATAGACAAAATTACCGGTATCCCCAACGTCGATTGGAACGAAAAAGGCGTAGTTAGTGTAGATGGACGAGACATACAGGGGTCCAACATCATCGATTTAGTTAATGATTTGCTTCGAAGACGAAAACGATTTAACCCCACAGGTTGGGAAGAATTTTCTAATGCATTGTCAGAACACAACTTACCCAAAGATGTAATTGGAAATGAGGAACGTTATAATCACATGAGAAAGGGACTCCGTACCCCACGAAAGTATCTAGAGCAAGGGGAAATTTTCTCTCCATCTAAAACACCGAGACGTCGAAAACGACAAAAATCGTATTCGGAAAACGATTGGGAACGTTATTGATAAAGAAATAAAATGACGGATAAATTTTTGACTAGCATTTACTACGACCCCGATCACCCCGCGGGTTACGGAGGGGCCTACAAACTCTATAACTACTTGAAAATGAAAAAAAAAAAAATATCCATGGCACGATTGAAAAAATGGTTGAGTGCTCAACCCGCATACACGAAACACGCTCAGGCGAGAAGACGATTTCACAGGGAAAAAACAATAGTGCACGGTATAGATCACGTTTGGCAAGCGGATTTAAGTGATTTGTCATCTATACGAAAACATAATGAGGGATATTGTTTTTTACTGTGTGTTATAGACGTATTGAGTAAGTTTGCTTGGGTATTACCTATGAAACGTAAAAATAGCCAGAATTTGGTAGATGCGTTTGAAAAGATTTTATCGTTGTCTAAAAGGCAACCTATAGCTTTGCAGACGGACAAAGGTTCAGAGTTTCTCAACAAACAATTTCAGTCCCTTTTGAAAAAGCGTGGTATAGGATTTTACACGTCCCAAAATTCCGATGTGAAAGCTGCGATAGTAGAGCGTTTTCAACGAACGCTCAAAGGAAAAATGTTTCGTTACTTTACGAGAAACAAAACCCAAAACTACGTTAAAGCCCTACCTAAATTAGTTAGGGGTTATAATTCGAGTTTCCACCGAAGCATAGGAATGAAACCAAAAGATGTTACGATGTTGAACGAGAATATCGTTTTGAAAACTCTGTACCCTACGCGAAAAACAAACAAAGAAAAAGCTAAATTTAAAGTAGGTGATAATGTGAGAATAAGCGAGACGAAAGAACCTTTCAAAAAGGGGTATAAGGGGTCATTTAGCGAAGAAATATTTACGGTAGTTAAGGTGATTTATAGACAACGTGTAGGATACAAACTGAAAGATTTTAATCGAGAGCTTATAAAAGGAGTATTTTACCCCGAAGAGTTAATTAAGGTCATCCCTCCGGATAGTTACGATATCGAAACTATATTAGCCACGAGGAAAACAAAGGGGGTCAAATATTTTAAGGTACGGTGGAAAGGATACGGGGAAGCATTCGACAGTTGGATAAAAGCTACCGATGTAAATGGATGAGGACAACACTGAAACATACGAACCACAACCACTATCTCAGAGAGTGGAGGAAATCTGCGTCTACGGATTAACTATACTTTTTGGGTTTCTATTATTTGCTCTCGAAGTTTGGAATATTTGTACAATAGAGCGTTTTAACAATCGCAACGGTACGAATGGATGAAGAATTTTATATAACACTCCCATCGAATTCAAGCTCTAAATTTTACCCTGACAATGAAACGAGTCATTTCACAACAAAATTAGCAAAACCGATTCAATTGTCAGGCTCTTGGGTATGTGGACTTGTCGAGGTTCATTACCCACTTACCTGGTCAAAATTTTACGTGGAAGATGCTTGGTTAAAATACACGAGTAAGAATGGTATAGAAGGCCCATACCCTATTAAGATTACGATCACCGAAGGGTACTACGGAAAAGGTTCAGATGTGATTAACAGAATAAATAAGTCCGCTCTAGACACGGGATGTTCTTTTGAAATAATATATAAGGAAAATACTAAAACGGTTTTGCTCAAACTAGGTGCTAACGCGCGCGAAATAGAATTGTCCCCCAACTTAGCAAGGATACTCGGTTTCACCGTATCGAATATTATCGAGAGTTGCATGAACGAAGCAATACCGGCGCTGGACGCTAATTTTTCGACAATATTTTGTTATTCGGATCATATTGAATCGTCGTTGGTTGGCGATACTCTCGCTCCGTTACTCAGAGCGATACAAGTAGATTGGACGAGTCCATACGGCGGCACGGTTTACGCTCTATTTAACAACGTGTACTATATACCAGTCTCGAAAAACTATATCGATACCATAGAAATAGGATTGTATACCGAATTGGGTAAAAAAGTCCCTTTTAATTTTGGTCACTCTTTAGTAAAACTACACATGAAAAGAGTAGAATGAATAGATCTTTGTGCCTAAAGCCTTATCGTTGCGATGGAGTCGCTCACACACGATATTTTCTGAATCAAGCGGGTGAGGGTTTCCCCGTGTATTCGGGGTCTCCTTATCATCAAAGAGGACACGGCATAGGGTCCATTTTTTCCGGGCTCTTTAAAGCAGCAACACCGTTACTCAAGACGGCGGCGAAGACAATAGGAAAAAAAGCCTTGAGTACGGGGGTTCAATTAGCAAACGATGTTTTGGAGGGTCAGAACGTGAAGAGTGCAGCGAAAAGACGTATAAGGCAAGCAGGGCGAGAACTCAAAGATTCTGCTTTCCACGAGTTTAATAGGCGTATAAAAAGAAAAAAAACTACAAACAAACGAGGGGTTAAAACCAAGGGTAAACGACGGAGGAAAAACGATATATTTGACTGATTGTAAAAAAGAAAGAAAAAAAAAGATGATGGACGAGAGGTCTTGCGAATGTTTGTCTACGGGTTTAAATCTTTTTGAGGTACCGATGACAAACACTAGCTTGGAATCGGGTAGTTGGGTTGAGTATTACCCCATTTCGAATTTGGATGGGGGGTCACCTATCGAATATTACATCGCCGGATCGGGGGAATATTATTTGGATTTGTCTCAAACATTTTTCACCGTGCGTGTTCGGATAAAAAACGCTGATGATACTGATCTCGCGGATGATGCCCGGTGTGGGCCAGTGAATAATTTCGCCAACAGTTTATTTTCTCAGATTGACGTTTCGTTAAATGGAAAACGAATTTCTCAACCGGCTTCCGTAAATTCTTATCGGAGTTACATAGAGAATTTATTGAATTTTAATAACGATTCCCAAAAAGGTCAACTGACGGCTTCGCAATGGTTTCCCGATACCGCCGGTTATTTTGATAACGTAGATAACGCCGATGACGGCCCCAATGCGGGATTTCGCACGAGATGCAAAAATTTCGAAAACAGTAAACCAGTAGACTTGATTGGAAAATTTCATATTGATATGTTTAATCAAAGTAAATATCTACTTAATGGGGTAGAGATGAAAATAAGAATGGTGCGTTCGAAAGATGTATTCGCCTTGATGAGACATGCAGCTGATGACTACAAAATAGTTATCGAGAAAGCATCGTTGTTCGTTCGTCAAGTCAAATTAAACCCTTCGGTCTTGACGGCGCACGCCACGGCGCTCTTAAAGAAAAACGTCATTTACCCCATACGAAGAACAGAAATCGTCACGTTTGCCGTAGGGACGGGGAGTCGAAGCATAGATAAGGAAAATTTGTTTTTAGGTCATACACCCCGCCGGGTTATCGTTGGATTTGTCAACAACGCCGCATTTACGGGGGCGTTGAATAGAAACCCATTTCATTTTCAACATTACAACGTAAATCACATCTCCCTTATGATCAATGGACAAGATGTCTCCAATAAAGCCTTATCGCCCGATTTTTCGGACGACGTAGGGTATTTATATACGCGGTCTTACTTGTCCCTCTTTACTGGAACAGCCAGCCTTTTCGGAGATAAAGGTCCTCCGATTAGCCTCGAGGACTATAAGAAAGGCTATACGTTATTCTGCTTTGATTTTACTGCAGATTTAGTTGATTCCGATGTTTTCTATTTGGAACGAAAGGGGGGTGTGAAATTGGAAGTGGGATTTGGACGAGCACTCACACATACAGTCAATGTGATCTTGTATGCGGAATTTGAGGGTCAAGTCGAATTTGATTCACATCGGAATTGCATCACCGATTTTTAATGTTAACGACGAATGATTTGGAAAGAGCTTTAACCTCTAACTCTAAGACGAGACGTCTGTTCAGGGGAGTTTACGCCTCGGACCTAATACCAAGGAGATTATTGACGGGGTTTTACATCATCAATACTGATCCATCGCATAAACCCGGTCAACATTGGGTAGCGTTCTATATCAACGAGGCTCGGAAAAGGGTGGAATACTTCGATTCCTATGGACTTCCCGTCATTCATCCGCTCATTCGGAATGCATTAGACCCTCTCCCTTTTCACCGCATCCACAACCCCAAAAGACTTCAATCGCTATTTTCCACGGTGTGTGGACATTACTGTTTATACTACATTATGCAAAGATGTTTAGGAAAAACCATGAAAGGAATGTGGGGGTTATTTACCGGAAATTATCGAAAGAATGACAGAATTGTAAAACAATTTGTAACCAGTAGATTTAGATTATAAATAAAAAATGCTGTTCAGGCAAAAAAAAAATGTGTTTATTATTTCTTTTCTTTTTTGTAAAAAAAGACAAAGAACAAAAATCATTATACAAAATCGATATTATAGAAAAATATATATATATATACAAAAATCGTGAAAAAATGGAAGAAAATGAAAATTTTATCATTTGCCATACACGTTAATATTAATACTATTAAAAGATATAAAATAACGAATGATGTAATGATATACAAGATGAAATACATAAATACCAAAACATGTCAAAACACGCATCCCTATACAAAAAAAAGAGCAAAAATATTAAAATAATGTTAATGCATGGGTCCCCGGTACCCATAGGGAATTGTATGATACGGCTTTTCACGTAACTGTACACGTTTATCGTATCTAAATGTTAATGTTTTTGAGCGATCTTTCATGAAAACGGTGAAATCACGAGTGCGGTGAAAACTATTCGGATAAGTGACCTCAACCGACATAGATTGATCATTGATCAGTTTTAGCATAGATTCAAAATTAACTAATTTTGAAGTTTCGTTGTTTAAGGTAATTCCCTTAGATTTTACGGTGTAGTCAATGCTCCCAGTTTTTTTGTTCAAAATTTTGAGGGCGTAACTTTTCGGACCCGTAGAACAAAATTCAATGATGGCCGAATCTGGTGGTATCTCATCGGTAAAATCTCCGAGATATCGTCCACTTGGGATTGTTTCCTCACCTGGTCGTTGGGTATAGATGATCGAATCCGTGTCAAAATATAAAACACGTTCGTTTAACACGTCCAAAAACCTATACAATTCCAAACGACCGTAGGATGTTGTGATGGAACCTATGGGAACATTGACGTGTGGAGGAATTCTACATGTCAGAGGGTCGTCGCGATACGAAACTAAAACTTTGTCGTCGGTCAAGATTTTAATATCTAATACAGTTTTCTTATCGTGATAGATAAGTTCGTAAAATTTTTTGGCAGAGGAAATGATCACTAATTGACTCCTTTCTAAAACATTTTCACAGAATTTTCCCCACAACGCATTCAAAAATAGCTTGGCAATAAATCTCAGTGAACTGTTGTAAACGATGTTTTCCCTGTCCAAAAGAATATGTTCCCTTGCCAAGAATTCTTCTATAAAACAATCTCTTTCTTTGTTTATTAAACCCCAATCAATATGTGGACAGCTGCCCAAGTCTTCGCAGTGATCGCACTTCGGGTTTAATTCGACCGGCCACCCCGATGCCTCAGTTTTAATTTTCAAAAAAAGGTTGATGTAATCACTGAAGAGGTCTTTTTCGGGAAGGAGTTTGTAAAGCTCCTTCTCGGGTATTTCCTCCCCTTCAGTCGTGAGATTGCTTTTAAGTTCATTTTCCGTGGTATTTTGATCATCAATTTTATCGGGATCGTATTGTCGACTATGTTCATAGTGGTGCACTTCGTAGACGCCTTTGACAACGTAACCTTTTCGAATGGCCACCAAGATTTCCTCGCTGAACCACGTACCAAACAATAATCGCTCCGATTCCAAATGTTCGCATTTTTCAATTTGCTTTTCGACAGCGCACGTCAAACATAAAGGGAAAACGTTTTTCCCGTTACATCTTAATGGCAACACGGGAATGTATAAATTTTGAGGTGGCAATATCGAACATTTTATAAAGCCAAAATAGTTGCTTAAATTTTCAAAATTTTTCAATATCACAGTGGGGTGACCAATAGGATATCTTTTCGTCTTATTGACGAAGGGATACAAAGAGGTAATATCTTTGTAAAGAATTTGTTCGTCATTTTCCGCGGCTTTGTGCAAGCGGAGAGCGTTGACCCTACCACCGTAAAATGAGTCTCGTACTTCCAAAGGTTCCTTCAACGAGGGTACATCGCGTTCAAATGCCTTGTAGGCGTCAGATTTTTTGATTGTTTTAATTTCGCATTCCCAAATCATGCGTGTTTTCAAATTTTCACGTTCAAGACGTAGAGTGCGCGCTTGGTGCTCACGATAAAGATCGTCCATCGTTTTGTCGTTGAACGGATGTTTTCTCTCGCGATTCTTTTGACAAAGAATACATCCGTGAAACACGCACCCGAGTATCTCAATGACGATGTTTTGTTTCGTAAAAGGGCAGAGATAATACCCGTCAACAGCCAACGTTTGGACGCGATGTTCTCCACCATTTCTAGCGTGTTGAATCTCTATGTTTTCCGTGTACTCTAAATATTGTAAATAGCGCAAGGCCAAAAAACTTTGTTTACGAGCGTTTACAAATGCGGAAGGTTGAGTTGTAGCAATGGTCAAATTTGGGAGAAAGTTGGTTCGATATACTCTCATCGCCAAGCTAGCGATAGTGGAACTACTATGAAACGCGGGAATCGCGGTTAAGTTGTCAAAGAGTGTTAGAAAAGCACCACAACCTAATCTTAACAGATTAACATCATCTCGACAATATTCAATCAGTTCTTTACGAGTGTCAAAGTGATCGTTTCCTTGCCTCTGTTTGTACCATACACGTAATTCCTCCACCCCCTTAGACGACAGACTACGTGTGTCGTAATAAGAAAAGGCTGGCAATGGGCCAATATAGTCCAATGACCGATGATTTAAAAATGCGTAAGGGAATGTACCTTTACTAACGGGTAACATGAAAGTAGCCGAAAATTTTTTTAGAGGTATCGGAATAAATGCCAAAGAATCTAAAAATTTCATGTTACTCCCGATGCTCATTGAAAAAATTTTTGTACCCGTCCCGACGAGTTTTGGGTTGAGATTGGTTTCCGAGCATAAAAATTTTATGACAAAATGCATATCAAACCCACCAGCGTTATGGGCAATAAAGCGAGTATCTCTATGTTGGTATACTGTCACTTTTCTCCGTTTTTTCGAGTTTTCACTTTGCATTTCGATTTCCTCGGTTTCCAAAAACCACTCGCAAAATTCACGTAAACAGTTACCGCCGTAAAAAACATACTCCCTAACAGGATTAGTAGGGCCACATGAAAAACACGGTTCGTCTAAAGGTAAAGAAAGACAATCACCGCAAACTCTGTGAGCGATACATAGACAAGGCACGTGGATCTTATTTTCGTCCAGATATGTTTCAAAATCATAAAAAACGTAAAATCTTAGCTCTGTCTTGTCAGATTCGAGACGTTGAAGATAGCATTTATGGTTCGGGGAAACTTTCATGGAGCATGTGCTGCACTTTTTTTTCCCGCACACATGCTCACTATCACGTTCGATAGTGGCGTAACAAATACCACACGCCATGAATCTCTCACAGGTCGAACCGTCATTTTTCGCAGTTTTGTGATTGTCATAACATTCTTTACCTTTAAAAGTCCGGTTACAATCGGCACATTTCTGATTTTTGCCATTCGACTTACAACTAGATTTACACCGAAAACAGTGATTTTTACATTTGTGATCTTTAGTGTTGTAAGCTTTATGACAAACATAGCAGAAATGTGCTTTATTAAATAGACTGTGCATTAACCTAATATAATAGAAATGGGAGTCTTTCAAGAGGAGTCTTATAGGAATAGTACCCGGAAATGCGACCCCCTCGAAAATTTCTTCGCAATCCGACATGTAATCATAAACATAAATTTTATATTCTTTTTTTAACACCTCTTGAAATTTACGCCATTCGACAATACTACAGGGGGTTGTAGTATCGACTCCCGCTTTATTACACAGGTCCAATGCACGCCTGAGTTGGAGGGGGTTTCTTTTTGGATTTTTCAATGTACATAAAAATGCATCCTTTTCCTCAGATGTAAGGTTAATTTTTTTTCTGTCGCACTCATTGATGCCTAAGATTATTGCCATTGAACAACACATTTGAAGATGAGGTTCTGTCTTGGCAGGGGCCAAAAGAGTACGGCCTATTTTTGATTGTAGAAATTCTACATCCATGCCTTTCCTAGGACGTGCCCCACCCCCTCTACGATGAGGAACGTACACGAGAGTTACTTGAACCCTATCGTCAAAGGTAAACGTTTTACAGCTTTGCAGCACCTTTTCGATAGTGTCCAAAATATCTTCAACTCTGAGGTCCCCCATCATTGTAAAGGCATGGAGTATCGGAATTTGTAATTCAGGGTGAGATATCTCAACTCTTAGCATTTCATCTTGTTGAATGTTGAATCTAGCACGTGCAGCTTGAATTATTTGACTTATGAATAATTCAAGCCAGTTTGGATGAGTAGCGACAGAATTATTATTAACCCTTACCTGCATTACTTCAGTATAAACATTGAATTTTGTAGAAAACCCCCTCCTCACCGTTTCCAAGACGAACAGTTGTTCCTCTGCCCCTCGACCAATCTGTTAAAAGAAATAAAAGAAACAATTTTTTAGCCTATTCTAATTGGTTTATAAAACTCTGCGAAAGCAGGTTTTCGATACTTTCTTCAGGGCCCGGAATCCCTATTCTATCTATTAAAGATAGGATATTCGGTGGGGTCCAGTCATCTTCGGTGACTGGCGAAAATCCGAAATACCTTCGAAAATTCTCTATCGGTGTTTGCTAAAACGAAAATAAAAAAAAATGAAAACGTAAAATAAAAATCACAGGAAAAAGAAATAAGTTCATAAAAGTGAAATGAAATAGAAGCAAAAAAGCAAACATTAAATTAAAAAAAAAAAAACTTACCTGATCATTACGTGCCCCTTCATTTTCCTCATTTTCGTCGGCGCTCGAAATCAAAAACACTGGAATTGCCTAAAAAAAATAAGAATAGTTTTGGGTTTTTTTTTTGTTTTTTTTTTTTTGTTTTTTTTTTTTAAAAAGGATAAATAAAGGGTCTTAAATGTGAAATTTTTTAGAATATATCGCACCTATCATATCTTAGCAACACTCATTGACGCATCATGACAAAAATAAAAACAAATTAAAATTACCTCGTATTCAGGGGAAAGACCATGGGCATCCGGGGAAAGGTCAGGGGAATCCGGGGTTATTGGAATGGATTCCACAGTTTCATCATCGGATATTTCATATATCTTAAAAAAAGGAAAAAAAGAATAAAATAAGAATGTCGGATCAAAGGTGAACTTTATAATATATCTACCCTTCACCCATCTTACAACGCGCATAATGACAAAATAAAATTAAACAAATTAAAAATACCTCGTATTCGGGGGAAAAAAGATCGGGCGAATCCGTGGAACGATCCGGGGTTGGTGGAATTGCTTCCTCGGACTCATCATCAGATATTTCGTATATCTTAAAAGAAAAAAAAATAACTTTTCTGAATTTTTGTTCTTGTATACGTCAACGTTGATTATCATAATGGTAAAATAAAAATTGAAAAAAAAAACCAAAAAAAAAACCAACACAAATACAGAAATTTCCTACCTGAAATGGTGCTGATGGCTGAACAGATGCTTCCCTTTGGTCGAAATGTTCGATTTCCCCTTCGTAGGGACTTGACCACAGGGCATCATCGTTTAGCCCCTCTTCATACGCCATTAGGGCATTTAATAAAATTTCGTCTTCCCTATCCATATTGGTTTTTTATTCAAAGAATGTGTTTTTATCAACAGTTCTAAATAAGAAACAAAAAAAACACATTTTTTCTTTACTGTTTTACGACTTTTTGCGAAAACATTCATGAACAAAAAAAAGAAAAAAAGTCGACAATCATATTATTAGAAAATAAATTTAAAAAAAACAAATTCCCTAGGAACTATTTACAATTAGATTTCAAAAAATAAATCAAGATTAGTTTTTTTTGCTGTTTGTTTAGTTGAAATGTCTTAGTACAAAACATATAACAGATGAAAAAAACTTACCTTGCGAGAGTCCAGAAAAACTAAATTGGAATAACGTTATTAGTATAACCTCACGCTTTTTATAAACGTTTGTAACAAAGACAATTAAATTTAGATTAACTTTATTTTATGAAGAAATGTGGTTATCCATTTATACATTTTTTCTTTACCCCTTTGCTCAATATTCCCCACAATAAGGTATTAAATCACGCACATTGTTTCTGAATGATAAAAAAAAACTAATGGACAATACCATTTTTTGATACTTCTAGTATTTATCGACAGATGCCTCTGAACACCAGATTTTTCGATAGCGAGGGGTGAAAATTCTTCAAACAATTCAATCTTTTATTTTTTAGGTCCACTTTTTTTCCGATTAATTTCATTACCAGATCTTACGGTTTTGTTTTTTTTTGTGTGAAATAAATCTCAGCAGATGGGACATTAGTTATTAAAAATACATTGATTAAAACATTTAGTATTCATGGGGGCACGCGAATTAAAAAAAATATCCATACTCGAGTGGTCAATCACTTGAGAAATCACTCTTACAGCTGAACGCAAAGAACTCAATGAATGTAATCTTTTACAAATTCTTTAACAAGGGGAGGGAGGCACGCGTCCACTTGACTTTCAGTTTAAGGGGGCACGCGTCCACTTGACTTTCTGTTTAAACCAGTACTCTCACACTTGGGGGTCATGGCAGTACAAATTAAACGTTAATTAAGGTTGGCTGTAACTATCTTAACCCCTGGAACCGAAAAAAAATATATATACATTCGTAATGTAGATAATTTTAACCCATCATTAATTAAAACTAACAATATGGGTTCATTTGTTACATACACAATGTCTAGACGGTCTATATATATTTTTTTTTATAAGAACCAATTATTAAAGATGGACAGTCTTGATATTCGTAGTTCGATTTGTTTTTTTTTGAATATACGCAAACAGAAATACTAGTAAAAAATGTATATACAAATCGCATAAACCCTTTTTTTACATACACATCAAATTAGAGATTTCTCTATTTTCTATCATCATATTTTTCTATATATTGCATAGGCTCACAAATAATGAGTCGGTATTATAACTTTCAAATGCGAATAATTATAAATACAAATTGATTTGAAGGTTTAAATTTCAACGGTGAGTTGCACTAAAAATAATCCCCGTTTTCTAACCCTAACCCACCCTTTTTTTTTTAAAAAAAAGAGACACGCATAAACCTTATCTAGGTCTATTGATATTTGCACATTTGTTTATGAAAAATTAAGAAAAAAATTATTGACAAGAGTACGAATGTTTTCGTTTTTCGAATACTTTTTCTTATTAACAACCGATACAAATATTCATGTTACATTATTTTTTACACTTGAGTAGCTAACAAAAGAGCGGGCCGACATTCAACATAGTTCAATAGACACACTTTTCACATTGGGTCGAATGAATGAATGAGTAGAATTAATAAAAAAGAGCAGACGTGTGGCTATAAAAATATCAACATTAGGTTGAACTACTGAACGATTCTATATTTTTTCGAATTAAACTTTGCTGTAACCTTCAAATAAAATGCAACTTTAAAGGAATACTATTCCTGATAGATAACATCAAAAATTAAAAAATTCTTAAACTTGTAGTTTATATTCATTCATTTACATAGCGTCATAAAAAAAAACACAAAATAATCCTAAGAAATCCGAAGTACGTAGCCATAAAACAGAGCTAACTGCTGAATATATATGGTTTTTGTATTTTTTTTTTTTTTTTTTATCTTGTGAATTAGTTTTTTTTTAAAGCTTGTAGATTAAAACTCATGCATAAAACTAATCTGCAGGAGAAGAAATTCACACAGTGTCACGTGTTAAGGCAGATATAAACCTGTTTTCCGATAAATTTAAAAAAAAACAAAAAACAAAACAAAAACATGTATTCAATGCGAAGATAATATTACGTCCTTTTTAATTCGATGCAACTCAATCGACTTTCCCACCTGTTCTTTTAAAAACAATAGACATGACACACCTGGTACCCTTTACCAATATTGGCACCACATTGTCTCAACTTTCAGGATCCTTTGTTCTGTTGGCACCATTGTCTACGCGTCCTTTGTTCACCGTCGAGCCATTGTTCTTTTATCGACCCCCCATTGTTCGTTTCAAGTACCCCCATTGTTCTTCTCGAGTGGTCTATTGTCTTTCTCAAGTGGCATATTCTTTTGTGCCAACCGCTCTTTATACTACTTACCTTGTAAAATATGTTGACATGCATCACCATAATAACCAACTGGACATCTGGTACAAACAGTATCAGAACATATTGATTTCTGAAATAAAGAGTTTTTTATTGTTAGGGTACAATGCACACTTCGATTGCGATAACAAAATCAAGTAAAGATCCATCATGTTTGTGTCTAATAAAGGTCTTTGTTTATAATGGCTCACTGCCTAATGAAAATATGTTCATCGCCTCTGAATACATCAATTATCCTCTTGACTTATCAAATATGGCTACGGCTATGGCTATGCATGATTGATATAATTCCTTATTTGAAAAGCTCATAAGCTGTTACCTATGTTTCGTCAAAATGTCCTTTTGGATTTCGAGTTTCGTTTTGCGGTCGTTAGTACTTGGTTTCTTTATGTACACCGAATTAGGTGACGAATTGTCCTTATTATACATGATACTATAAACTCATTGTATTTATTAATGATTTGACCCTTATGGCAAGGGTTGAATAAGCCGGCTTTAGTTTAGTTTAGTTGTTTAGAATCGGCATGGATATATTGGTCAGTGTGGATGTTTTGTAATCACTGATCCGGTTCTCCGGATTATCTGCGGATGACGATGACAAAGAATGTCAATCATTTTCTACCAGTTTTTAAATTGACTTTGATATGTGTATTCTGACTGTAAGGTGGGCTAGTAGTTTGGTACGCTGGTTTCGTAGAAGATCATACAGATGGTAAGAGACTAGGTTCTATTCTGAAAGAGTTTGTAATTGCTGTTAATGAATGAAGAGTATAGATCGTCTCATAGATGTATTGTTTTCTCTGAGACGATTAAATGAAATAAAAGTGTCTTTTACTTACTAATCTGTAACAAACTTTATCTTCAATATTTTCATGATGGAAACAATTTTCACCAGACTCAAACATCAAACATATTTTAGTTTTTCTATCAAACATGATCCTTCTACAATCTGTAGTTGCTGAACATTTTAAACCACAATCCAGTACAGAGAAACTAGACACAGTTTGAAGATGATTATGAAAAAGGGACAATTGACATGTTTTAGGTTCTTGAAATACAGAATTTCCCATCTGCAATATGCAAAACAATGTTCAACGAAATACACGACCATGCCAAGGTATATAACATGATGACCGATCTCTTGCAGCATTCAATATACCATGAATCTATGAAACAAACAATTGTTCTCGCTTTCAGTAGAAATAATAATTAAAGGATTTCAAACCTATAATCTTTTTGTTTACTTTTATAATTGATATTAAATCGCTCGATAACTTTATATAATGAGATATCGATCTTGAAAATGTTAAAGTGACAATTTAATATCAAATAAAAAGGGCAGTTAAATGTAACCATGAAAAAGTCTGCTTATATAATAAATCCAATTTGTCATCTAGAGACGATCCATGTCGATAAGAATTGGTAGAACTATAACAAATCTTTGATGAAAATCGTGAAAACTTGTTATTCAACCCTCACAATGCTAAAACTATTGCATTGTAATCAAAATGGCTTGAAAAGTTGTTAGTATTAATATAATCTCCAAGATATTCGGGGCCGTATTTTTACAGACTTCTACAAACGGCACCTTAAACTGATTACAATTATGTCTTGCTGTTTAATGAAGGTTTCATGGATTGCTCCTACGAAAAGCATGGTAATTAGGACTGGTTTCCTTGTATTTCAGGTCTTTATCAAACAAATTGTCGTTGACAACGCACACCTCTTGAAGATGGTCTGGGGGCAATGCACGGTATCCCACGAACAATTTGATAACTAAGGTTGATTTTGGAATTGGAATATCATTATGCAAATTTTTAATGTAGCTATTGTGGAAACGTCTTATGATAATTAAAGAGAACCAAGTGGCAATTATATGTTTTGAATAGACGGATTTTCCTGTTACCAAGGATATTTAAATGGAAACATCAAGCTTATGTTTGGTATTGTGTGGTCCAACAAAATTATTCAAATCGGTGCTACATCTTTGAAATATTGATGTTGTTCTCAATGTTCCGTTGTACATAATTGAATTGTTCGCAGTGAATCTCTCCAGAGTGTTAAACTGATTATTACCCACAAGAGAGGAAAAGAAATCTCGTTCAGACGCTCAACTCAGATCAAGCAGTATAACCAACCAATCTAATATTGTAGGCAGCGCCTCGAATAACACAGGACGTGATTGATGTAAATCTAAAGCTTAATTCAACTCGGAAAGCAAATAACACATAATAGTTTCTTGAAATTTGGTGACAGTTTGGTGAAGTTTGTCAACTGGTCTACACTAGCAAACTTTACCAAACTTGTGTTTGCAAACTCCACCAAACTCGGACAAGGCTTTAAAGATGAGTAACTAACTGTGCTTTGGAAAAGTAATAGGAATAATTTGCTTTCCTTTTATTTTAAATAAAAGATGAAATATATAAAACTTGTTAAAACAAAGTTGTGTCTTTCATCATCGAGAAGCTAGCTTTCAGAATTGGAAGAAAACGCATTGAAATAGATCGTACTTAAGGGCTTAAAAACAGGATGTGCTAATTGTCACCATGGCCCATAAATTATTCAATTTGATTACTTTTCCGATAGTACGAAAGAGAAATCAAAAGAAACTACTAGAACCATGAATGGTACCATGCAGTGCGCATCCGGTTTCGTCCATTGGTGAAAAGTGACATCTTTCAATCCATGATGTCAGGTTTAGAGAAGAAAGCTTGTTTTACATTAAAATGCAGAAGGTACAAAATTTTAAAACGCACAATTTTGAATTCGGTGGTGAAAAGTAGAATAACCAGTTCACACACGGTAGTCAAAAGTGAAATAAACAGTTCATGTTCGGTAGTGAAAAGTCATCTGATTAAAAAAGGTAATCACAGTTTGATATACATCAGTGGAAAACGCATATCACAAAATTTCTAAGATTTGTAAATAAGTTCTAAAGTGCAAGAAAGGACACATGAAAGAGCCAAATCTCAATTTAGAAACGGACTGCACAGTATTCATACTTCTTAGTTTGAAATACAGATCGAATTTTATCAATACATAATTCATTCAAAGAAAATATATATTAATGTTTCTTTTAAACAGTTACAATGTAAAAAAAAAGTACATTAATGATAACGTATCGCCCAAACGCAAGTTAATGGGAGAGGACGATCGCCCAAACGCAGCTTTATGTCAAAATGTAGTACTCTCCCTTCAACTGAAATTTGAATTTAATATTTTACAAGCAGATGGAATAACTAATTTTCAAAATTCAAAAGGCGCTATTTTCATTTAAAAATATTGTGTTGTATATAATTGAAAAAGATTGTGAAAGAATTTGTGACGTACATGAATTAGGTCACGTGTCAGAGCTCTTTAAAGCTAAAAACTGCAATTTTCAAATGGATATAAAACCGGAAGTAAACATCGGAAAACCTAAATGAAAGTATCCGTGCATAAGTAACATTAATGCCAATGAATTTTTTCAGGTCACATGGTCACCGAAGGTCAAGGTCACGAGATATAAGCCTTTAAAATTTTGACAATCACTGATTTATTTTAACCGGAAATTAAAATGAATCAGAATTGAAATTCAATAATCGGCATCTCATGTTTTGCTAGCAATTGACTGCAGATTCCATATACATCTTAATTATGCAAATTTCATTACACCCTGAGGCCCCATTTTGTGTTTTATGAAAATATACCATTTCAAGATGGCGACTGATCTGTTACATCCGGGTCAAATTTTATTATTTGTATATTTTTGTGTCTATATAACAAACATACTGCAAAAAGAATTTTTCGAATATCTTCAAAATTCCGGAAGTTGAAATTTTAACTTTAAGAGCAAATGACGTCACAACCGTAAGTGATACAAAAAATTTTGAAAACATATTTTTGTTTGCCATCAAAATGTCTATCTATCTGTAAGTTTTCAGAACGATCGAAATAAAATTTGAAAAAAAACACGCACAGTTTCAATGGAAATAGGCACAAATTTTTCAAACTTTAAAAGGCGGAATTTTTATTCATATGTATTGTGATGTATATCATTGGAAAGAGCAGACAGAGCATAGTAAGACGATGAAAGAAAAAAAGACACATGTAAATTAGGTCACGTGGTAGGGCTGTTTAAAGTTTAAAATTACAATTTTCAAACGGCTATTAAACCGGAAGTAACCAGTGGGCATCTGAAAACAATGTGTCATTGGATACATCTAATCAACGGCAATAACTTTTGTACAGGTCACTAAGTCACAAAAGGTCAAGGTCATAAAATATGGGCCTTGAAAGTTTTGACAATTATTGATTTATTTTAACCGGAAATAAGAAAAGTTCAGAATTGAAAATCAAAAATCGGCTTCCCATGTTTTGGTCGCAGTCGACTGTAGATTGCATAGACATAAAAATCATGCAAATTCCATAACACCCTGAGGCCCCATTTTGCGTTTTATGAAAATATACCATTTCAAGATGGCGACTGATCTGTTACATCCGGGTCAAATTTTATGATTTGTATACTTTTGTGTCTACATAACAAACATACTGCAAAAAGAATTTTTCGAATATCTTCAAAATTCCGGAAGTTGAAATTTCAACTTTGAGGGCGAATGACGTCAAAACCGGAAGTGATATGGAAATTTTGAAAATTGCTAATTGTTTGCAATCAAAAGTTCTATGCATATACGAGTTTTTAGGTCGATGAAAATAAAATTAAAAAAGTTGAAAAAATGGTCAAAAAAGGTGCTCCAAAAGTCAGCGACAAAGTTTTCAAAGTGGATGATTTTAAACACCTATCTTGTGGACAATCGATTAGCGAATGTAACAAAGAAACTCCGATCAAAATCGGTTGAAAAACAATGGTGAAAATGGTAAAAAACTTAAAATGGGTTTTTCTGTCATACGTCATTTCCGGTTAAATAAAAAAGCACCATTTTACATTCGCGTAACACCGTGCAGTTAGATTTAGTAGGTGATAATTTGAGATATTGTGTGATATGTTCCCTTCATACCGAATTAGCGTGACCAGAAGTAGACAAAAAAAAAAAAAAGTCATTTGCAAAACAATGCAGTGCGTTCGAAGAATCGAACGCACTGCAATTATATGTGAAACATATTTTGATATTTCAAACTAATATCTAATGATAATTTAGAAAGAGAAAATCTTATGCTAGGTGTACACTTTGTTCCCGGTGGTCACGGTAATCATGTTTCAGGGACAACGAAATGAACGTGAGTCAACGCGATAGGCAAACTTGACTGCCGTGGATGCAGGCCATAATTTTAACTGTCAAAAAATTTGCTACGGCAGCCACATTAGGCCTGTTATGTGCCTTTTATGTAAAAACCGGAAAGTAGAAATCAACGAACCGTAATGTTCCGGACCGCAAAACGCCACACATCGAAACGTTATGAAACGGCTTTGTTCACTCAATCTTGCCGTGATAACAGTGAAAAACGGTGAAGTCGACAAACTGGAAAGGAGCGTCAGACGCCGGGAAACAGTTACGATTCCCGTTCCACTACGGACCACTTCCAAGTTTTGTTACGACCTAAAAAACGTTTACCAAGTTCTGTTACGACCTATCATACGTATTGTTACGTTTATGCCACGTTGGCCTAAGGTTTGATTACCGTGAATTCCACGGCATAATACGTTTCGGGCGACGTGGCCGCCGAGAACATAGTGTAAACCTAGCATTAACCAAAAATTCGGCAGCAATAATTGTATAGCAACAAACAAAACAAATAATATCATCAGGTACTTCGTGGTCAAAAGTGCTGTTATTCCAGCAATGTGACCTTTATTGATCGGTCACTCGAAACATTGAATTTTATAATCTGTATAAACATCTATACTTATTAAAAGAGTTTTTATCTTCAAATTCCGCAACATCAATAAATAAGCCGAATAAGATATATTGGAATATAAGTTATATGTTTCAAGTCAAAATCAATAAGCACCCATAAAAGACGGTCTAACGGGTGACTTTATACAGCATGTTTTCTTCAATAAGTACGTTGTTATTAAATACGATTTAATATGGTTTCGAAAACAATCTATTATCAACAAGTCAACAAAAATCGATTATAAAATTAATACCTTGTTTACACTAACTTCAAACATAAATAGCATTCTCGAAAACAGATTAAAACAATTTCTGCATAACCTGTGGAGATCTCGGAGATTTAACTTGAAGCATTTTCCAAGAGTTTTTGAGTTATTGCCATTGACTAATGATATGACTATTGATATGACTGTTGTTATAAGAACAATTTGTAAAATACCGAATGAAAATAAAGGAATAATGATTTCTTACAGCTGTCAGAGACGGCATGTTATCTTGTCTGGCATGGCAGACTCCTTAAGGAGAGCTGACAACCAAACAAAGTTTTGGCTTTTGTCTATGCATGTAAGCTTCCATAGATGACTACAGCAAGTAGACACACAGCCAAATCTGAGCGGTTAAGAATAACACCTGACTGCAATCCAAATAAATTGACACCTCTAACGGAAATAAAAAAAAAATAGAGAAGTTACACATAGAAACATATTTACACCGAAACCGAATTAACATTACCATTTATACATAAACGACTGTAACAAATGGTCTGTTTTATATTTCAGCATTGTCATTAAAATTTGAAAATGGTTGATCAATGTCGCACAAGGTGGGACATCTATTAACCCTCGCAAATACCTGCTATTGTCATTGACTTTAGCTTTATAGAGATGTTTCTACAAATTTTTCATTGTAGTCAACTCTGGATCATTATGGTTCAAATAGGCATTTTCAGAAGCAGAAAATTGTTTGTAGATCATTACGAAACGTTTTATATGTAGGAAAATAACAATTCTGATCGTGCACGACTTTGCCCAAAAATGTAAAAATGCGACATTTCTTAATGTGTTCAGATGTTATCTCAATATATTGTCAAAAAAGGTAATAAAACGCACTAGTAGAAGTGACAGGTTTAAACTGCCTCTATCGTAAAATACTTCCAAGGTTTAAAGTTTAGCCACAGTTTGAGATTAACTATTTCCCCTCTCTGATAATTTTAACACATACGTTGCTTCTTTTCTACGCTTTATAAATCTTTCTTAGATTAGACGCAGTTTAACTTCGCGAATATCATATCTAACGCCTAAATCATCAAGCCACTGAATCATGCCTTCATCGTTTGAATCCTTACGTCTTCCATTCGGATTGGCTCTGGAACATACTGGATCATCTAAATACCACCATCCACCATTAAACCTGTCTGGACAATTGTTATTAGAGTAGTCTCGATCATAAGTAGAAAACGGTCGACCTTCGATACTGTAAGAGCCATTAGTCATTGAATCGCCAAGTGGTTGTACGCTTTCTCCATATATAGTAGAATGATACTTGAAATTATCAGTAGAATTTGAAAGAGAAAACTCGTTGTAGAAACCTTGAAACCAATCTGAATTAACCGCCACGAAAACACCCAGCTTAATGTTATTACGTGTTTGTAATATATCATAAATATTCTGTAATCCCAGCCAATATTCACCATGTTTATTACCAAATCCCTGTACGTATTCATCCCAGGTTCTGTTAAAGTCTGTTACTTGACAGTTGATATCTCTGTGTTGAATAATGGTTATTCCACCCCATTTAAAATTGCATTTAACTTCTAAGACCAGACCATCCTGTACAGGCTGAATATATGACATAAGGAGGGCTTGTTTTACCCCTCTATTAAAACCATCAGAGCAGTCTGTAAAATAAAAAATAATACAACAAGAATGTCAACCAATTAAATCGTATAGAAGATACTTTTAACATAAAAAAGATTTCGATCATATTATGATTTCTGACCTTTCTGAAAGATATAAGATAAATTTGAAATACTCAATTAATGAAATATTCCTAAATCATGACAATTTCTAAATCGTAATATTAGACTACTACTATTACCTTTATAAATACACAACTTACCCTGTATTATATGTTGACATGTATCACCATAATAACCAACAGGACATCTGGTGCAAACAGTATCAGAACATATTGATTTCTGAAACAAAGATAATGTAAGCATTATACAAGTTACACCCTGATTGTGTCCAATCAACCACTGTGTTCAAAAGGTTTAAAAGGGGAGGGTCACTATATCTTAAACTCTTTGTATGCATTGTATTATTAAATGTTGATCAGTCATTCGAGGAATCATTTAAACATCACTTTTATAATTTGTGATTAGTTCTGATCTTAGTTTCCCATAAAAGGGACAAATGAAAGTGAAACCCTGATTTCACACATGGCCTTATGCAGAAAGGACAAAGCCGTTCGTGTTTTATGTTGTCTTCCCCTTTCAATTATTAAATATCAATACATCTTTGTTTGAATATTTTGCTGAATTAATTATCAAGTGATTAGTTCGGATTGGCAGCTTATTGAAGTTTGTAATATGCGATCGAAGAATTTGGATTGCCTTGGAAGCCTGCTGAGCCAATGTTTTTTGTGCTTGGTACCAAGAGGTGGAAGATACCAACTGAACACCTAAATATTTGTAAGAATGTGCTATTTCTAAAGCAGTGCCATCAAGAAAAAAATCTCATATTTCCTCAATTAGCCACCTTTCCGGAACCCCACAATTTCACTTTTGCTACTGATTATTTTTAATCTCCATTTTTGTTTCAATAACTTGACAGTTTGTCGCGTCTATTTTGCAATCTGTTGACCATACTGTCGAAAAGTACAATGTCGTCGGCAAACAATAATATAAACTGGGTGGTTGAAATCGACATGAACATATTGGTCAGTGTAAGTTTGCTTTGTGTAAAAGGTGTCTTCAGTTCATAAGATGATCTGTGGATGCTGATGAGTAAGATGACAGTCTGGACCCATTTTCATTACTTATGTGGTAGTTGTGACCCAGGCTGAACAAATGCAGCGTGGATTAGGGAGCAGACAAAGGTGCGTTGTATTCGAAGCTGGTATCAGGATTTCAGTGAACAGTCGTGAACCCATGAAGAGTCCATGATGCTGAAAGAGGTTGTCATTCCATTGTAAAGAATTAAAGACTATAAACCAATATTTTGTTTTTGTAAGACATTTAAATTATTAATAAATAAAATGGCTTTTACTTACCAATCTGTAACAAACTTTATCTTCAATATTTTCATGATGAAAACAATTTTCACCTGACTCAAACATCAAACATATTTTAGTTTTTCTATCAAACATGATCCTTCTACAATCTGTAGTTGCTGAACATTTTAAACAACAATGCAGTACAGAAAAACTAGAAACGGTTTGAAGACGATTATAAAATGAAGACAGTATACATGTTTCGGGTTCGTAAAATACTGTCGTTTGAACATATGCCCCTCTTTCAGACAGAAATGCAAAACATTGACCGAGAGAAAACAAAACTATACCTAGGTACAACATGGTGAATGGTTATCTTATGGATGAGGAGACTCTAACTAAACTAAAACAGTATTCAATATGTATATAGTGAAAAAGCTCGTTTTAGCCTTAAGCCTTAAATAATTTTTTTAAATTTTAATTAAGACATTTACAATAAAATCACTCGATAACTCCAATAAATTAAATACCGTTCTCGACAGTAAGTTTGATATTATCGAACTGCACTTTATTCAATTTGCGTATACTGAATCAATTTTCCATAAAGAGACGAATTTGTTAATGCTATATCCACAATTTTTATAGTGTATATTTTGTATCGTTTATACAATTAAGTTTTTATTCTGTTATTATATACAAAGAAAGGCAGATATGTGGAAAGGTAGATGGAAAGTCTGCCCATTTATTTATTATTTTCATTTTCTGAAAATGCATTTCCATAGTAAGATTATATCCTGTAAGATCGAAAATTTCGTTCAAAATATGGTGTGATATGTGTATTCCTTATATGTTAATATGTTTAGTATTTACTATTACATACTTTTGGTATGTTTTAGTTTTTTTTACATACTAAATCAATTCATGTAGCATAAACATGAGTTTATTTGGTAATATAATTATAGAGCAAAGGTGGTCAAATATTCATAAAAGACTTTCCTGGTTTGTTTCGCAAAAGTCTTATCACAAAGCTATCACTACAGCTTCAACCTCTCATCCAGAAAAATGACTGAAAATGCACCAAGTCGATGCTATTTTTGCCATTTTTTTTTTGTTAGAGGAGAACGTTTTGTTGGACTATACAAAACACCCCACAATATTTTAGAAAAATCCAGGCCCTTGCAGTGAATAAGGGGTTGTGACTTGTGTTCGCTTCGGCATTTAAATGGCGTTGAACTGGTAGTTATAATACACAATAGTTACTAAATAGTAATAGTTATATTTTTTGGATTTGGCGTCTCCATATCGATATGATATTAAGCTGAGTTGTTTGAGGTGCCTAAGCAATGGCAGCCCATTTTTGGTTGACCCTAGAAGACACAAAACCACAGAATTCCGAATATTAGTATTCTACAGACTCGATATCATCCAAACTCAGACTTGCCTTAGCACAACGGTCTGCTTGATCATTTCCTGCCTTATCAGGCCCGTAGGAAGCAATTTCAGATTGGGGGGGGGGGGGCAAAATGTGCAAAAACTCATTCTCAAGGGGGAGGTGCAGAATTCAAAGCTGCTCCTGCCTATATAAAGCAATTTTGCTTTCACTGGCCCCAACAACATACCACTTATTTCTTGTTATATCTTAAAAAAAAAAATTGTATTGCTTCAATCATTAATGTCAAAATTATTGCCCCCCCCCTGTTCCTACGGGCCTGCTTATAGACTTGCGAAGGGATCCATGATAGGTTGATCTGGTGGTTGTTTCATTCATTTCAAACTCATTCTTGCTTTCTACAACTGTCCTATATGATGGACAATATAAATTTACGATGTGTATTTTATAAAGGTGTTTCTTCAGATTTTATTGCAACTTTGTTTACATATCCATATAATGGTGATTTTAACGTTAACGTGTTTGCGTTTTTGAACAACCAAATTTTAATAAATCGAAGAAATCTAAAGCAACCGTCGTTACGAAACCATGTGATGATCAAACCGATTGTAAACATAGGACATTAAAGTAATTAGATAGCTTACTAGGGAAGGTAAATGGCGGCTTTGTTCATGTTAGAACATTAAAAACAGAATACTTCGAGAATAAATTTTTAAATTTCAGATTTTCAATAGCGTTAATTTCATGTGTAATAATTAACAACTCCACCTGTTGTTTTTTCATCCTTGGGTGATAATAAACAAGTTCGGTAGTGTCGACAAAATCGGTGAAGAATTGTGCTATCTAGATAGAGCATTTACGAGCTATTGTGGACGGATGGATGACGCCAATAAACACGTTACATTTCATGTGGGCGTACACAAAACCCACTTCAGCTGTTAGACCATTCTGTTCAGGCTGTTTATATGACAGGTTCAGGTTGTTCAATCTTTCTAGGGTCCGACTAAAAAGCGCAAAAAAGCCCAAACAAATTCAACCAAAGCACAAACAAGTACAAACAACATATAGCCTAACATGCGATTTTGTTATTATAGGCCCACTAAAATATCGAAAGTAGCTAAATATTATGCGTTGATCCGTGTTTGCGCTTTTTAGTCACACCATTAGTTAAAGTGAAATTCTCACGGTCGTTTCAGAAAAATGTCAAGTTTAAATTTACCGTGTTCAGGTTTATATGTATAGGGGCTGCTAGATTAACGACAAATACGTCAGAATTAGACGCTACCTTTATTGTTGGCGAAGATGCCCACCGAAAGCCAAGAAACACAATTTCCTGAAGTTTAAGGACAATTTAGAGCTATTTCCTGAGGATTTAAATTTTGGGTTTTTTAGTCTATTGTCTTTGAATATTTGTTTTCATCTCAATCTTTCCAATAAGGTATACACTTTCGGATGGAATATACTGGTAATCGAACGTTGAAATATGTGAGTAAGGGAAAAAATGTGAAAGCACATTGATTGAAAATCGTTCTCAAGAAATATTGAATATTGAAGAATGGATATTTGAGTCTGTCCAAAGGGATTTTTTTCTAAACTGCATAAATTGATTTATAGATTTAACTCCGACTCTATTGTTGGTTAAACAAGTTATTGATTGATTACATGATGCTTTATGTCACGGGAATGATGGGGAATTCATAAAAATTAAGTGAGTATTCCGAAAATTTGTTATATACTAGCAGATCTAACTCAAGTCCTACTAAACGAAATGGGAACGCAACATAACCTAGTTCAACCACCAGCAGTATAAATATTCTTAAAAATTGATATTTTTTAGTCTTCTCTCAAAATACTTACCAACAATTTTATAAAATTGTCAACAAAATACTGTTAACTCGAATTATAATTTTATTCCGACCTGGATGTAGCTCAGTGAGTTAGATGCTTGCTCGCTAACCTGAAAGTCCAGGATTCAATCCCGGAATGGGATTTTTTAACTCAGTTTCCCCCCGTCAGTGTTGCCGGAAAATGCGTCTAGTCGATCGGATGGGACAATAAACCGAAGCCCCGGCTGTGTACCTCGACAGTCTAAAATCGAAAACAAGAGTAGGCTAATGCCACTTCCTGGCAAAATTCCCCTTGTGGCACACTGCGTGACGTTTGCACGGCTTCATTAGCCCATATGTGCAGAAAGGCAGGACGTAAAACTCAATTTCATTTCATTTGGAAACTATATTAAAATCCCTTTACAACAATGAAAATGGTTCTGAACTCTCAAAACCTCTGTCTATTGAAAAGATGTTCGTATTAAATCCCCTATGCATACATTTTTGAACAAACGTTCAGAACGCTCAGTCTTGACGTGTAGACACGAAAATAAATTACATTTGTCAGTAGGGATGCAAATTTAAATAGATCAGTTGTCTGAAGGGTCGCACAGTCTAAAACTCTAAATTACAAAATGCTTCAGGTTTTTTAAAGATTTTAACGGAAATAAACACAATAGATTTAAAAAAAATATATATAGATTGTGAAAAAGAGTTCGATTCTGTATAACTGAAGATATCGATTTGTACAATTTTAGTGAACCTTAAAACTGAATCAATTAGACTTTTTTTCACTCCCCATAGATGATTTCGTCTAAAAAGAAAACGTCCGAAAGATCGACTGGTAGTATGGTAGCTATTTGTAAACGGATCACTTTCAAATCTTACACAGAAATACTTCAAGATGGTGTCCAAGCTTGAAAATATTGAAGTCATCGGCTTGAAATTTTACAAGAACATCTCGAAAAAATAGCATGTTAAAAAAATGTAATATCAATGCAACTTACTTTTGTCAACAGTCCTTCCTGTCGACCTCATTAATAAGTGATGAGATAAAATATGGAGTGACACTGATTTAATGATGATGATGACATGTCTCTCGTTACTTCGGGCATAGGAAGAAACCCAATCGCGAACTAGAAACTAGTAGAAGATGAAAACAAAAGGAACGAACGATCTGTCATGCTGACTTTTCCTTTTTTGACATTTGTGATTCAAATTTGAAACGAGTTTAATAAATGTGAGTTGAATATTTGTGAATATGATGCCTGCCATGTATAATGTATGTATTTATTACCTATTAAAGCTACTATACTCCTCTTGATTTAATCACACAGATTTATACAGTTAGATCTGCAAGCGCTGAGTGTCAATAGGCATCCCCTTTTGTTATTAACTAACTTTTTGGAATGACTTCAACAAAATAATACCGATGACATCGATAACAGTTGCATATAGAATAATAGTTATAAAATGTTTTCAGTATATTTTTTTCTTCAGGTTAAGTGCACAATATATCTTGATTTCGGTGGTTGGATGCATAATAACAATGAAAACAATTATTCCTATTTTGTTTTTCATAATTGTTATAACAAACTTCTCATGATGAAATGATGAAAGACTGCTTTTGAAAATTGAGCTACTAACATTTACACATATACAGGTCTCTTATAAAATAATAAATATGAAAAACTGGTCTAAATCTGAACAGACACACTTTGTAAGGACATGTAAAACGTATGTCAAGACGTTACTGAAATAATAAAAATCCGTACAAGCAAAACAATTCCGTTTATCAAAAATCTCGTCCAGAGCATGCAATAATTGTATAGTAGTGGACTTCCCATACGAGAAGTACCATCAGGTGTACGTGTCATAAACAGGCGATTGTGGTATGTTACTGCACATGAATGGAAAATTAACAATAGGAAAATCAAAGTCGTCACGTTTGTCATACAATCTGACACAAAGATCATGGTTGTTATCAATTTCGAGAAGCAAATCCAAATAGGAGGCTTTAGTCTTAGAATAAGTAGTGTCTTTTATTTCTAACTCTCCTGGGTACTAGTAGATTATTTGTACGAAGTCTCCAAAAGCAGAGTGATTCAGTGACAATACGTCATCTATGTATCGGAAAGTGGAATTGAAAGAACGAGCTAGTTGTTTATTGCCCTTGCTTTGGAGGCGTTGAATAAATTCTGCCTCTTAAGAATAGAGGAATATGTCAGCAAGTAAAGGAGCACAATTAGTACCCATAGAAATACGAATTACCTGCTGAAAAATTTCTCAATTTCACAACATCAGTGTGAATTTAAGAAAGTTACTAATATTTATATAATATATATTTACCTTCGCAAGGTGTTTGGTTAACATCTCTGCCTTCAGTTTCAGACGAAAACAGAACAAATTTTCTGAAGTTTTCCAGAAAAATGAGTTTGAAAATTTGCACCAAATTTCAAAAAGTTAAAAAAATTGCCGACACTAAAATGTTCGTAGCACCCAGCCCAATATCGGTACTGGGTGAAAATTTAACATCTCTGCTTTTTTTTGAGTGAAAACAGAAAAAAATTATTTCTGAAATTTTCGAGAAAAATCAGTTTGAAAATTTGCACCAAATTCCCAACACTTCAAAACATTGCCAAGACTAAATTGTTCGTAGCACCCAGCCCATTAACGGTAAGAACTTGAAATTTGGCACGTAATAACTTCCAAGGCTGTGCATAGCTAACCCTAATTTGCTTTCTACCGATTTAAACCCTCTTTGCACCATTTGCAGGTAGGGAGAAACTTAAAACTGACCTATTAAACCTCCGTAAGATAATTTTTTCTGTACCAAATTGCGTTGGAAGTGTGCGCTACGACGTGCTCTTTCATTTGGTATGCGGAAATCCTATATTTGAGCAAGCTTTCACCCTTTCCTGAGCTAACCCTAGTTTGTATTCCAAAATCAAGAGTTACCCTTAGGGTTAACCTAGCTAACCCTAGGGTTAGTGTTGGGGTTAACCCTAAGTCTCGGTAGCCGAGTGGTCTCCATAGCTTTTTGTCAACTTTGAGGTCCCAGGTTCGATTCCCACTTGCAGTATTGGTATTTTTTGTATTTTTTTCAAGTCAAACACTGTCTCCTCAATCATTTTCAGACAACAAATTAATTTTATCAAAATTGGGCAAGGCTGTGCATAGCTAACCCTAATTTGCTTTCTACCGATTTAAACCCTCTTTGCACCATTTGCAGGTAAGGAGAAACTTAAAACTGACCTATTAAACCTCCCTAAGATCATTTTTTCGGTACCAAATTGCGTTGGAAGTGTGCGCTACGACATGCTCTTTCATTTGGTATGCAGAATTGTCCTATATTTGAGCCAGCTTTCACCCTTTCCTGAGCTAACCCTAGTTTGCATTCCAAATCAAGAGTTACCCTTAGGGTTAACCATAGCTTTTCGATTCCCACTTGCAATATTGGTTTTTTTTTTTTTTTCATGTCAAACACTGTCTCCTCAATTATTTGCAGCCAACAAAATACATTTATCAAAATTGGGCAAGGCTGTGCATATCTAAACCTAATTTGCTTTCGACCGATTTAAACCCTCTTTGCACCATTTGCAGGTAAGGAGAAACTTAAAACTGACCTATTAAACCTTCCTAAACCTCCCTAATATCATTTTTTTAGGTACCAATTTGCGTTGGAAGTGTGCGCTACGCCGTGCTCTTTCATTTGGTATGCGGAAGTCCTATATTTGATCAAGCTTTCACCCTTTCCTGAGCTAAACCTAGTTTGCATTTCAAAATCAAGAGTTACCCTTAGGGTTTACCCTAGCTAACCCTAGGGTTAGTGTTGGGGTTATCCCTAATTCTCGGTAGCCGAGTGGTCTCCATAGTTTTTTGTCAACTTTGAGGTCCCAGGTTCGATTCCCACTTGCAGTATTGGTATTTTTTTTTCATTTTTTTCAAGTCAAACACTGTCTCCTTAATTATTTGCAGCCAACAAAATAATTTTATCAAAATTGGGCAAGGCTGTGCATAACTAACCCTAATTTGCTTTCTTCCGATTTAAACCCTCTTTGCACCATTTTCAGGTAAGGAGAAACTTAAAACTGACCTATTAAACCTCCCTAATATCATTTTCAGGTACCAGTTTGCGTTGGGAGTGTGCGCTACGCCGTGCTCTTTCATTTGGTATGCGGAAGTCCTATATTTGAGCAAGCTTTCACCCTTTCCTGAGCTAACCCTAGTTTGCATTCCAAAATCAAGCGTTACACTTAGGGTTAACCCTAGCTAACCCTAGGGTTAGTGTTGGGGTTAACCCTAAGTCTCGGTAACCGAGCTGTCTCCATAGCTTTTTGTCAACTTTGAGGTCCCAGGTTCGAGTCCCACTTGCAGTATTGGTATTTTTTTTTCTTTTTCAAGTCAAACACTGTCTTCTCAATCATTTTCAGACAACAAAATAATTTTATCAAAATTGGGTAAGGCTGTGTATAGCTAACCCTAAGTTGCTTTCTACCGATTTAAACCCTCTTTGCACCATTTGCAGGTAAGGAGAAACTTAAAACTGACCTATTAAACCTCCTTAAGATAATTTTTTCGGTACCAAATTACGTTGCAAGTGTGCGCGCTACGACGTGCTCTTTCATTTGGTATGCGTAAGTCCTATATTTGAGCAAGCTTTCACCCTTTCCTGAACTAACCCTAGTTTGCATTTCAAAATCAAGAGTTACCCTTAAGGTTTACCCTAGCTAACCCTAGGAATAGTGTTGGGGTTAACCTAAATCAAATCTATCACACGCGGAGCGTACTGCTTTGAACTCCCTTAAAAATTATCAGTCCATAATTATTAGAAAAAGTGATAAGGGTAGTTGCTGTGTCATCCTGAATAGAGATGATTACATTCTAGAAGCTGAAGCACAATTAAACAATGCCGAACATTATACTATTTTGGACAATACAATTTATCAAGAAACAGCAAAACAAATATCAAATATTCTTTCGAAATTAGTAGTGTCGAAATTTATCAATATAAGTTTCAATATCTGAACCCTGGACCCCAAATTAGACAGCGCCATTTCTATACCTTACCTAAAATTCACAAAGACCCTTTAACTGAATGGTTTATTCCTAATCAAGTACCCAAAGGACGTCCCATCATATCTGATTGCTCGAGTGAATCGTATCGTATCTCAGAATATATTGATCATTTTTTATTACCTTTGGCCTCAAAACACCCAGCATATATAAAGGATACCAATGATTTCGTTTCAAAAATTAAAAAATTACAAATACCGAATGATGCAATCTTAATATCAATGGATGTTCAAAGCATGTACACTCGGATAGATAATATTTCTGGACTTCGCGCGGTGAGAAAAGCTTTTGACAGGACTCCTGACATTAGCCGCCCCGATAATGAACTATTAGACCTATTAGAAATATGTCTTAATAGGAATGACTTTAGCTTCAATGAAAAAGTTTATCTTCAGATATCTGGCACTGCCATGGGGAAAAGATTTGCACCATCATATGCAAACATATTCATGGCAGAATGGGAACGAGAAGTGTCTCCACTTTGCCCATTACTTCCTCATTTTTATGTCCGCTTTCTTGACGACATTTTTATAGTTTGGACCCACACAATAGATGAATTCTGGGAATATTTCGATATTCTCAATAATTACCACCCTTCAGTAAAACTTACCGCCAACATTAGCGAAAACCGTATTGATTTCCTTGATACGACAGTATTCAAGGGCAATGATTTTACTACTTTTGGAAAATTAGATATCAAGGTTTTCTTTAAGGAAACTGACACTCACCAACTTTTGTTTAAATCCTCTTTTCATCCTAAACATACATTTTCGGGAGTTATAAAATCCCAAATATTACGGTTTCACCGAATTTGCACGCTTGAGGGGGACTTCGAGGAGGCATGCCGTATTGTTTTTACAGAATTACAAAAACGTGGATATTCAAAACGATTTCTTCGAAAAATAAAAAATTCAACCCTTTGTGAAATAAAAGCCAAAGCCAATGTTCCTTCCACCACCGACCTCTCCATAAAGTCTGAACCCTGTTCCAAAACATCTTGTTTGACCTGTCCATTCTTTAACTCAACTCGTTTCTTTATCAACACCCTAAATAATGCCAAATTTCCAATAACAGAAAACCTTTCATGCAACAGCAGCAACATCATCTACCTTATTTCGTGTACAATCTGTCAAAAACAATACATTGGGGAAACTAAAAATAATTTAAGAAAACGATTCAATGGCCATAGATTTGATATTAATCACAACCTCGACAAAACGGTGGCTAAACATTTTAACCAGGCAGACCACAGTATAAATAATGTCCGAGTTACCCCTATTGAAAAGATACAGGAACAAGACGATATCCCAACAAGAACTTACAGACTTCTTCGAGAAAATTTCTGGATAAATGCTTTAAATACAATGCGGCCTAATGGTCTTAACGTCCAGGTAGATTATCAGATAATTCCTTTTGTTATACTTTTCAGTAGCACAGCTTGCCTAGCCATACCAATTGTCAAAGAACTGTATAAGGAACTCCAACGTCTTTTCCCTGATATATTTCAAAAACAATTAGTTATCGCATTTAAACGTAATAAGAATTTGAATGACATTTTAGTTCACGGAAGATTAAAAGCCATAACAACGTAAAGTTTCTTTTTATTTTAGTTTTCCTTTTACAGCTGATGCTCCTTCTCATTTAATCATTCTATATATTTTTTTTAGTTTCACAGGATGTTGGTTACTGAAATATAAAAAAAACTACGATCCCATTCCTTTTAATTTTATCTGATATTCTAAGATTTATAATGATCATTGTAATTAAACAAATTTTTGTTGTGGATTGAGCTGAATTTTCACCTCGGCCTGTGCTTCCGTAATTCCAATTATATATTGTTGTTACAAACACTCTCACCTAAGTCTTGGTAGCCGAGCGGTCTCCATAGCTTTTTGTCAACTTTGAGGTCCCAGGTTCGAGTCCCACTTGCAGTATTGGTATTTTTTTTATTTTTTTCAAGTCAAACACTGCCTTCTCAATCATTTTCAGACAACAAAATAATTTTATCAAAATTGGGCAAGGCTGTGTATAGCTAACCCTAATTTGCTTTCTACCAAATTAAACCCTCTTTGCACCATTTGCAGGTAAAGAGAAACTTAAAACTGGCCTATTAAACCTCCTTAAGATAATTTTTTCTGTACCAAATTGCGTTGGAAGTGTGCGCTACGACGTGCTCTTTCATTTGGTATGCGGAAGTCCTATATTTGAGCAAGCTTTCACCCTTTCCTGAACTAACCCTAGTTTGCATTCCAAAATCAAGAGTTACCCTTAGGGTTTACCCTAGCTAACCCTAGGGTTAGTGTTGGGGTTATCCCTAATTCTCGGTAGCCGAGTGGTCTCCATAGTTTTTTGTCAACTTTGAGGTCCCAGGTTCGATTCCCACTTGCAGTATTGGTATTTTTTTTCATTTTTTTCAAGTCAAACACTGTCTCCTTAATTATTTGCAGCCAACAAAATAATTTTATCAAAATTGGGCAAGGCTGTGCATAACTAACCCTAATTTGCTTTCTACCGATTTAAACCCTCTTTGCACCATTTGCAGGTAAGGAGAAACTTAAAACTGACCTATTAAACCTTCCTAAACCTCCCTAATATCATTTTTTTAGGTACCAATTTGCGTTGGAAGTGTGCGCTACGCCGTGCTCTTTCATTTGGTATGCGGAAGTCCTATATTTGATCAAGCTTTCACCCTTTCCTGAGCTAACCCTAGTTTGCATTTCAAAATCAAGAGTTACCCTTAGGGTTTACCCTAGCTAACCCTAGGGTTAGTGTTGGGGTTATCCCTAATTCTCGGTAGCCGAGTGGTCTCCATAGTTTTTTGTCAACTTTGAGGTCCCAGGTTCGATTCCCACTTGCAGTATTGGTATTTTTTGCGTGGCAAATCTATCGATTTGTCACGCTTTGTTTTCGTTATGTTTATTTTTTTTTTTTTTTTTTTTTTTTTTTTGGGAAACTTTTTAGAGAAAATCGAAAATGGTGTAGCATAATTGTATCCACCAAACATTATATAATGACCTGGAATCAAAAATGAATATCTGAAACTCAATTTTTGCTGAATCAGGAGTGGGCTATTGCATAATATGCAATTATTTTGCACTTAGTCTGTAGGGTTTATTTATGGACCGATTTGGCTGAAATTTTCTTTAATATCTTCATTGTAAAAAGAAGTATCAGATGGGACTACACAAATTTCAATTTTTAAATATTTTTGTCCAAAAAATTTAAAACCAAAATTTTCAAAAAAGCTCAAATTTCTAACTCAGTCGCTAATTATCCGATTGACCGGAAATTTACAGGACGTATACAGAATGTCCATAGAAATAAAACTACTCAATCAAAATTTTTTCATCACTTCCGGTTTTGACGTAAGAACTTCCGGTTTTTCAAAATATCGCCTAGCAGCCTCACTTCCGGTATAAATTTCAGATATTGACAAAAACTTCATATATTGTCTGTCAGTCATAATTAGAATGCACTTAGCATAAAAAATCCAAACCGGAAGTGTTGCATAAGCTGCCGTCACAGACTGACACATTTCAATAAGTCAATAAAAAAAAAAAAAATCAATAAGTCCTCTATTTGTTATCCGATTTTTATGATTTTGGTGTCTATCAAAACCTTGTAACCTTGTCTACAGTTTGTTGGAACAGAATTTTGAATTTCGAATTTGAAATTTTTTTATGTTCGTTTTAATTTTTGGAAAATTCAAAAGGCCATATTATGTGACCTTGACCTTTGATGACCTTGAAAATTCCAATGAAGGATGTCCTTGACCTCAGATATTAATTGAAAAATATTAACTTCTGGTTTTATGGACATTTGAAAATTGACATTTTTGTCAACTTTGGACATCTATATTGCATTGTCTAATCAACGCAGAGAATTAAATTTTTCAATTTTGTAATGCCGATTTGATTATCTTTTAAACGATATATGACAATAACCCATTGAAATATTTTTTCAAAATATTGCGGTTTTTTTTCGACTGAGGGTTCAAACTTACAAAGCAATTATCTCATATCAATATGGGTGTATAGTCAGTATGTACTAAATTTTCTCTTTTCAACGATATATGACATGAGCAGTTTAATACAAAATCCATTAAAGTGAAAATAGGCATAGGATACCCCTTTTCTGAGAATAAAGTAGGCCCTAGTAGAGAGGATTAAAATGATTGACAGGGTTATAGCAGGTTATATAATATGGTAATAAAACTATTGACATGAACTTTTCACATGGAGGTGTGAAGTATTTTAGGTCATAAACAGATTAATCTGATTATGTAATCTTTTAACACTCTAAAAAGTATCAAAAATTTATTAATTTTTTTGCAAAATTTTCACTTATATTAATTTTACATACAATCAATTAGAGCAGTAAATTTTTGATACATTAACCTGTTCGAATTTTTCCTCTACCATTGATAGAACTCTTTCTACAAGACCAATTTCTTTTTGTCGTCTGCTAAGGTTATTAAAGGTCATAAACAAATTAGTCAGACTACATAATCTTTTAACTCTAGGGGCTGTTTACGCGTCTGCGCTAATCCGCTGCAATAAAAAAGTAAGCGCTCAAACTGTTTTTTATCGTCTGCTAAGATTATTATAGGTCAAAAATAAATTAATCTCATTTCACATTGTGTTAACTTTATAAAAATTAACATGTTTTTCGAGTGTTTGCTATATTTGATATAATATCAGATTTTTTCTTATTTTGAGGGTGCTTCTTACCCACGACACTTAATTGACTAACATACATCAATTCAACTGGCTATTGACTGCTCCAATCCATTGAAACAAAAGACAGTATTTCAACTCAGCATTAAAGGAAAATATTGACGTTTACACAGTTCGAATGTTGGGGAAGGGGGTATATCCCCTATACAAAATGGCCCCTAGTCAAAATGGCCATAACAGTTAAATTTGGTCAAAATGGCTATTCACCATGGCCCCTATTTTGGTCAAAATGGACCGGTCACCATGGCCCCTATTTTGGTCAAAATGGACTCTGTATTTATTCTTTGATTTCAACCAATTCTTTGGTCAAAATGACCTTTTGAGGACAAAATGGTCAAAATGGCCAAAATAATAAAAGTCAAAATGGTCCCTGATTTTTTTTTTATAAATTGTAGCTTATATGATGATAATCAAAGGAATAGTTGGAAGCTATTTTAACCCTAACAAAGGTCACTAATTTTGACTGAAAATTGTACTCTGTAACAACAAATTTTGAAGACATAAATTGTGTTCCTATTTATATTTTCATCAAAGCAAAGACATTCTAAGACTTACAATATTAATTTGAAGTTCCAGTTCCAGTTCTCAAAAAGATTATAAAAAAAATATATTATGTATAATGTAATAAAAATATTATTTTGAGACCATTTTGACTTTTTGGAAGGACCATTTTGACCTTTTTTGAGGACCATTTTGACCATTTATCAGGGACCATTTTGACCAAACGAGGGGCCATTTTGGATAGGGGCCCAATTGACTATGACCCGTTTGTATGGTCTGGTCGATAGAGGCGTAATATCTCTCCGTAAAATATTTCAAGCTGGTCAAGCCTATGTTGCGTTAAGCAGAGTTAAAACATTACAGGGTCATACAATACAAGATTTTAAGGAAAAAAACATATATGTGATGAAAAAATATAACCAGCATTAGGAGCAATTACAGCCTGAAAGTAGGACCATATCGACTGATACTAATATAATTTTACACAATGTTCAGGGTTTACATCTATTCACATACGAGATCTACAGAAACACACTAAAATGCTAGATAATTGCGTGGCAAATCTTTCGATTTGTCACGCTTTGTTTACGTTATGATTATTTTTTTTTTTTTTTTTTTTTTTTTTTTTTTTTTGGGAAACTTTCTAGAGAAAATCGAAAATGGTGTAGCAAAATTGTATCCACCAAACATTATTAAATGACCTGGTATCAAAAATGAATATCTAAAACTCAGTTTTTGCTAAACCAGAAGTGGGCTATTGCATAATATGCAATTATTTTGCACCTAGTCTGTAAGGTTTATTAATGAACCGATTTGGCTGAAATTTTCTTTAAAATATTCATTGTAATAATAAGTATCAAGTGCGATTAGAAAAATTTCAATTTTTAAATATTTTTGTAAACAAAAATTGAAACCAAAATTGTCAAAAAAGTTAAAAATTTCTAACTCAGCCGCTAATTATCCGATTGACCTGAAATTCACAGGACGTATACAGAATGTCCATAGAAGTAAAATTAATCAATCAAAATTTTTCTATCACTTCCGGTTTTGACGTGAGAACTTCCGGTTTTTCAAAATTACGCCTAGCAACCCCACTTCCGGTATAAATTTCAGATATTGACAAAAACTATATATATTGTCTGTCAGTCATAATTAGAATGCACTTAGCATAAAAAATCCAAACCGGAAGTGATGCATAAACTGCCGTCACAGACTGACACATTTCAGCAAAAAATTAATAAGTCCTCTATTTGTTATCCGATTTTTATGATTTTGGTGTCTATAAAAACCTTGTAACCTTGTCTACAGTTTGTTGGAACAGAATTTTGAATTTCGAATTTGAAGTTTTTTTATGTTCGTTTGAATTTTTTGAAAATTCAAAAGGCCATATTATGTGACCTTGACCTTTGATGACCTTGAAAATTCCAATGAAGGATGTCCTTGACCTCAGCTATCAATAGGTATGCTGATATTAATTGAAAAATATTAACTTCTGGTTTTATGGAAATTTGAAAATTGACATTTTTGTCAACTTTGGACATCTATATCACATTCTCTAATCAACGCAGAGAATTAAATTTTTCAATTTTGTAATGCCGATTTGATTATCTTTTAAACGATATATGACAATAACCCATTAAAATATGTTTTGAAAATATTGCGGTTTTTTTCAACTGAGGGTTCTAACTTACAATGCAATTATCTAATAGCAATATGGTGTGTATAGTCAGTATGTACTAAATTTTCTCTTTTCAACGACATATGACATGACCAGTTTAATACAAAATCCATTAAAGTGAAAATAGGCATAGAGTACCCCTGTTCTGAGAAAATAAGAAGTAGAGAGGATTAAAATGATTGACAGTGTTATAGTAGGTTATATAATATAGTAATAAAACTATGGGCATGAACTTTTCACATGGAGGTGTGAAGTATTTTAGGTCATAAACAGATTAATCTGATTATGTAATCTTTTAACACTCTAAAAAGTATAAAAAATTTATTCATTTTTTTTGCAAAATTTTCACTTATATTAATTTTACATACAATCATTTAGAGCAGTGCATTTTTGATACATTAACCTGTTCGAATTTTTTGTCTACCATTGACAGAACTCTTTCTATAAGATACACACCAATTTTCTTTTTGTCGTCTGCTAAGGTTATTAAAGGTCATAAACAAATTAGTCAGACTACATAATCTTTTAACTCTAGGGCTGGACTCTAGCAGACAGCAATTAAAACTGTTTACGCGTCTGCGCTAATCCGTTGCAATAAAAAGTAAGTGTTCAAATTGTTTTTTATCGTCTGCTAAGATTATTATAGGTCAAAAATAAATTAATCTAATTACACATTGTTTTAACTTTATAAAAATTAACATGTTTTTTCGAGTGTTTGCTATATATGATATAATATCAGATTTTTTCTTATTTTGAGGGTGATTCTTACCCACGGCACTTAATTGATTAACATGTACATCAATATTCAACTGGCTACTGACTGCTCCAATCCATTGAAACAAAAGACAGTATTTCAACTCAGCCTTAAAGGGAAATATTGACGTTTACACAGTTCGAATGTTGGGGAAGGGGGTATATCCCCTATACAAAATGGCCCCTAGTCAAAATGGCCATAACAGTTAAATTTGGTCAAAATGGCCATTCACCATGGCCCCTATTTTGGTCAAAATGGACCGGTCACCATGGCCCCTATTTTGGTCAAAATGGACTCTGTATTTATGCTTTGATTTCAACCAATTCTTTGGTCAAAATGACTTTTTTTTGAGGACAAAATGGCCAAAAAAATAAAAGTCAAAATGGTCCCTGATTTTTTGATAAATTGTAGCTTATATGATGATAATCAAAGTAATAATTGGAAGCTATTTTAACCCTAAAAGAGGTCACTTGTACTCTGTAACAACAGTAACAACAAATTTTGAAGACATAAATTGTGTTCCTATTTATATTTTCATCAAAGCAAAGACATTCTAAGACTTACAATATTAATTTGAAGTTCCAGTTCCAGTTCTCAAAAAGATTATACAAAACATTTATAGTGTATTATGTAATATAAATATTATTATGAGACCATTTGTCTTTTTGAAAGACCATTTTAACCTTTTTTGATGACCATTTTGACCATTTATCAGGGACCATTTTGACCAAACGAGGGGCCATTAGCGTCTGCGCTAATCCGTTGCAATAAAAAGTAAATGTTTAATCTTGCCAAAGTCAAAATGGCCATAAAAGTTAAATTTGGTCAAAATGGCCAGTCACCATGGACCCTATTTTGGTCAAAATGGCCTCTGAATTTCATCTTTGATTTCAACCAATTCATTGGTTAAAATAGCCAAAAAAATAAAAGTCAAAGACTTGCAATATAATTTGAACAAATTTTGACAATTTATCAGGGACCATTTTGACCAAACGCGGGGCGCAATTGACTATAACCCGTTTCTATCGTCTTACCGTCACATGATGTTCACATTTCACACATACCTGTATATTATAGCTAAAATGAAGCTATAAAAATTACCATACTATAAGTTATATTTATTATCATTGGTTTAACAACGTGGCTAAATGATTCAATAACTCCAACAAAACTCAAGTTAAATCGTTTCCGCCTTTACCACCATCCTCGAAGCAGCAGCTATGATGACACTAAAGATTTCAATTTTTTAAAAGAAAAGGGGCATTGAGGATTAGGAATATATTTTAAAGTAGAAAAAATTGTCAATATCTTAAATTTGGGAGTTTTAGAAATAGAACACATGGCTTTGGATATTCTGGATAAGAATATTAACGTAATTGTTATCCATAGACCACCTGTTTATCGATTAGAATTATTTCTCCCAATGTTACAAAGATCACCAGTTGAATTACAAGAATGTGGTGTATGTTATTATGGGAGATTTCAATCAAAATATCTTGGAGGGTCATTTGTCTATACATAATTATTTTCAAAAATTTGGTTTTCAACAACTTGTTCAGCATTATACTAATGAAGGTGAAACACTTATAGATCATATTTATATCAGTAAAGGAATTCCGTCACATAATGTTCACATTTCACACATACCTGTATATTATAGCTACCAAGAAGCTATAAAAATTACCATACTATAAGTAATATTGATATAATATTGAATCTACCCTTTCACAAAACTTTTTGCTAAAAATGAGGGAGTGAACACCAGACTTTAGGGGTTTGAAGTTCAAAAAGTCTTACAGCTATCAGGCAAAGTATCAAGGGCCACGCTCAGTGCTGTTCACAGCTCTAGTTTTTCATTTTTTTCAAGTCAAACACTGTCTCCTTAATTATTTGCAGCCAACAAAATAATTTTATCAAAATTGGGCAAGGCTGTGCATAACTAACCCTAATTTGCTTTCTTCCGATTTAAACCCTCTTTGCACCATTTTCAGGTAAGGAGAAACTTAAAACTGACCTATTAAACCTCCCTAATATCATTTTCAGGTACCAATTTGCGTTGGGAGTGTGCGCTACGCCGTGCTCTTTCATTTGGTATGCGGAAGTCCTCTATTTGAGCAAGCTTTCACCCTTTCCTGAGCTAACCCTAGTTTGCATTCCAAAATCAAGCGTTACCCTTAGGGTTAACCCTAGCTAACCCTAGGGTTAGTGTTGGGGTTAACCCTAAGTCTCGGTAACCGAGCGGTCTCCATAGCTTTTTGTCAACTTTGAGGTCCCAGGTTCGAGTCCCACTTGCAGTATTGGTATTTTTTTTTCTTTTTCAAGTCAAACACTGTCTTCTCAATCATTTTCAGACAACAAAATAATTTTATCAAAATTGGGTAAGGCTGTGTATAGCTAACCCTAAGTTGCTTTCTACCGATTTAAACCCTCTTTGCACCATTTGCAGGTAAGGAGAAACTTAAAACTGACCTATTAAACCTCCTTAAGATAATTTTTTCGGTACCAAATTGCGTTGGAAGTGTGCGCTACGACGTGCTCTTTCATTTGGTATGCGTAAGTCCTATATTTGAGCAAGCTTTCACCCTTTCCTGAACTAACCCTAGTTTGCATTCCAAAATCAAGAGTTACCCTTAAGGTTTACCCTAGCTAACCCTAGGAATAGTGTTGGGGTTAACCCTAAGTCTTGGTAGCCGAGCGGTCTCCATAGCTTTTTGTCATCTTTGAGGTCCCAGGTTCGAGTCCCACTTGCAGTATTGGTATTTTTTTTTTTTTTCAACTCAAACACTGCCTACTCAATCATTTGCAGCCAAAAAAATAATTTTATCAAAATTGGGCAAGGCTATGCATAACTAACCCTAATTTGCTTTCTATCGATTTAAACACTCTTTGCACCATTTGCAGGTAAGAAGAAACTTAAAACTGACCTATTTAACCTCCTTAAGATAATTTTTTCGGTACCAAATTACATTGGAAGTGTGCGCTACGACGTGCTCTTTCATTTGGTATGCGGAAGTCCTATATTTGAGCAAGCTTTCACCCTTTCCTGAACTAACCCTAGTTTGCATTCCAAAATCAAGAGTTACCCTTAGGGCTAACCCTAGCTAACCCTAGGAATAGTGTTGGGGTTAACCCTAAGTCTTGGTAGCCGAGTGGTCTCCATAGCTTTTTGTCAACTTTGAGGTCCCAGGTTCGAGTCCCACTTGCAGTATTGGTATTTTTTTTATTTTTTTCAAGTCAAACACTGCCTTCTCAATCATTTTCAGACAACAAAATAATTTTATCAAAATTGGGCAAGGCTGTGTATAGCTAACCCTAATTTGCTTTCTACCAATTTAAACCCTCTTTGCACCATTTGCAGGTAAGGAGAAACTTAAAACTGGCCTATTAAACCTCCTTAAGATAATTTTTTCTGTACCAAATTGCGTTGGAAGTGTGCGCTACGACGTGCTCTTTCATTTGGTATGCGGAAGTCCTATATTTGAGCAAGCTTTCACCCTTTCCTGAACTAACCCTAGTTTGCATTCCAAAATCAAGAGTTACCCTTAGGGTTTACCCTAGCTAACCCTAGGAATAGTGTTTGGGGTTAACCTTAAGTCTTGGTAGCCGAGCGGTCTCCATAGTTTTTTGTCAACTTTGAGGTCCCATGTTCGAGTCTCACTTGCAGTATTGGTATTTTTTTTATTTTTTTCAAGTTAAACACTGCCTACTCAATCATTTGCAGCCAACAAAATAATTTTATCAAAATTGGGCAAGGCTGTGCATAACTAACCCTAATTTGCTTTCTATCGATTTAAACACTCTTTGCACCATTTGCAGGTAAGAAGAAACTTCAAACTGACCTATTAAACCTCCTTAAGATAATTTTTTCGGTACCAAATTGCGTTGGAAGTGTGCGCTACGACGTGCTCTTTCATTTGGTATGCGGAAGTCCTATATTTGAGCAAGCTTTCACCCTTTCCTGAACTAACCCTAGTTTGCATTCCAAAATCAAGAGTTACCCTTAGGGCTAACCCTAGCTAACCCTAGGAATAGTGTTGGGGTTAACCCTAAGTCTTGGTAGCCGAGTGGTCTCCATAGCTTTTTGTCAACTTTGAGGTCCCAGGTTCGAGTCCCACTTGCAGTATTGGTATTTTTTTTATTTTTTTCAAGTCAAACACTGCCTTCTCAATCATTTTCAGACAACAAAATAATTTTATCAAAATTGGGCAAGGCTGTGTATAGCTAACCCTAATTTGCTTTCTACCAATTTAAACCCTCTTTGCACCATTTGCAGGTAAAGAGAAACTTAAAACTGGCCTATTAAACCTCCTTAAGATAATTTTTTCTGTACCAAATTGCGTTGGAAGTGTGCGCTACGACGTGCTCTTTCATTTGGTATGCGGAAGTCCTATATTTGAGCAAGCTTTCACCCTTTCCTGAACTAACCCTAGTTTGCATTCCAAAATCAAGAGTTACCCTTAGGGTTTACCCTAGCTAACCCTAGGAATAGTGTTTGGGGTTAACCTTAAGTCTTGGTAGCCGAGCGGTCTCCATAGTTTTTTGTCAACTTTGAGGTCCCATGTTCGAGTCTCACTTGCAGTATTGGTATTTTTTTTATTTTTTTTCAAGTTAAACACTGCCTACTCAATCATTTGCAGCCAACAAAATAATTTTATCAAAATTGGGCAAGGTTGTGCATAACTAACCCTAATTTGCTTTCTACCGATTTAAACACTCTTTGCACCATTTGCAGGTAAGGAGAAACTTAAAACTGACCTATTAAACCTCCTTAAGATAATTTTTTCGGTACCAAATTGCGTTGGAAGTGTGCGCTACGACGTGCTCTTTCATTTGGTATGCGTAAGTCCTATATTTGAGCAAGCTTTCACCCTTTCCTGAACTAACCCTAGTTTGCATTCCAAAATCAAGAGTTACCCTTAAGGTTTACCCTAGCTAACCCTAGGAATAGTGTTGGGGTTAACCCTAAGTCTTGGTAGCCGAGCGGTCTCCATAGCTTTTTGTCAACTTTGAGGTCCCAGGTTCGAGTCCCACTTGCAGTATTGGTATTTTTTTTTTTCAAGTCAAACACTGCCTACTCAATCATTTGCAGCCAAAAAAATAATTTTATCAAAATTGGGCAAGGCTGTGCATAACTAACCCTAATTTGCTTTCTATCGATTTAAACACTCTTTGCACCATTTGCAGGTAAGAAGAAACTTAAAACTGACCTATTTAACCTCCTTAAGATAATTTTTTCGGTACCAAATTACATTGGAAGTGTGCGCTACGACGTGCTCTTTCATTTGGTATGCGGAAGTCCTATATTTGAGCAAGCTTTCACCCTTTCCTGAACTAACCCTAGTTTGCATTCCAAAATCAAGAGTTACCCTTAGGGCTAACCCTAGCTAACCCTAGGAATAGTGTTGGGGTTAACCCTAAGTCTTGGTAGCCGAGTGGTCTCCATAGCTTTTTGTCAACTTTGAGGTCCCAGGTTCGAGTCCCACTTGCAGTATTGGTATTTTTTTTATTTTTTTCAAGTCAAACACTGCCTTCTCAATCATTTTCAGACAACAAAATAATTTTATCAAAATTGGGCAAGGCTGTGTATAGCTAACCCTAATTTGCTTTCTACCAATTTAAACCCTCTTTGCACCATTTGCAGGTAAAGAGAAACTTAAAACTGGCCTATTAAACCTCCTTAAGATAATTTTTTCTGTACCAAATTGCGTTGGAAGTGTGCGCTACGACGTGCTCTTTCATTTGGTATGCGGAAGTCCTATATTTGAGCAAGCTTTCACCCTTTCCTGAACTAACCCTAGTTTGCATTCCAAAATCAAGAGTTACCCTTAGGGTTTACCCTAGCTAACCCTAGGAATAGTGTTTGGGGTTAACCTTAAGTCTTGGTAGCCGAGCGGTCTCCATAGTTTTTTGTCAACTTTGAGGTCCCATGTTCGAGTCTCACTTGCAGTATTGGTATTTTTTTTATTTTTTTTCAAGTTAAACACTGCCTACTCAATCATTTGCAGCCAACAAAATAATTTTATCAAAATTGGGCAAGGCTGTGCATAACTAACCCTAATTTGCTTTCTACCGATTTAAACACTCTTTGCACCATTTGCAGGTAAGGAGAAACTTAAAACTGACCTATTAAACCTCCTTAAGATAATTTTTTCGGTACCAAATTGCGTTGGAAGTGTGCGCTACGACGTGCTCTTTCATTTGGTATGCGTAAGTCCTATATTTGAGCAAGCTTTCACCCTTTCCTGGACTAACCCTAGTTTTTTTTAGTTTTTTCAAGTCAAACACTGCCTACTCAATCATTTGCAGCGAAAAAAATAATTTTATCAAAATTGGGCAAGGCTGTGCATAACTAACCCTAATTTGCTTTCTACCGATTTAAACACTCTTTGCACCATTTGCAGGTAGGGAGAAACTTAAAACTGACCTATTAAACCTCCTTAAGATCATTTTTTCGGTACCAAATTATGTTGGAAGTGTGCGCTACGACGTGCTCTTTCATTTGGTATGCGGAAGTCCTATATTTGAGCAAGCTTTCACCCTTTCCTGAACTAACCCTAGTTTGCATTCCAAAATCAAGAGTTACCCTTAGGGTTTACCCTAGCTAACCCTAGGGTTAGTGTTGGGGTTATCCCTAATTCTCGGTAGCCGAGTGGTCTCCATAGTTTTTTGTCAACTTTGAGGTCCCAGGTTCGATTCCCACTTGCAGTATTGGTATTTTTTTTTTTTCAAGTCAAACACTGTCTCCTTAATTATTTGCATCCAACAAAATAATTTTATCAAAATTGGGCAAGGCTGTGCATAACTAACCCTAATTTACTTTCTACCGATTTAAACCCTCTTTGCACCATTAGCAGGTAAGGAGAAACTTAAAACTGACCTATTAAACCTCCCTAAGATCATTTTTTCGGTACCAAATTACATTGGAAGTGTGCGCTACGACGTGCTCTTTCATTTGGTATGCGGAAGTCCTATATTTGAGCAAGCTTTCACCCTTTCCTGAACTAACCCTAGTTTGCATTCCAAAATCAAGAGTTACCCTTAGGGCTAACCCTAGCTAACCCTAGGAATAGTGTTGGGGTTAACCCTAAGTCTTGGTAGCCGAGTGGTCTCCATAGCTTTTTGTCAACTTTGAGGTCCCAGGTTCGAGTCCCACTTGCAGTATTGGTATTTTTTTTATTTTTTTCAAGTCAAACACTGCCTACTCAATCATTTGCAGCCAACAAAATAATTTTATCAAAATTGGGCAAGGCTGTGCATAACTAACCCTAATTTGCTTTCTACCGATTTAAACCCTCTTTGCACCATTTGCAGGTAAGGAGAAACTTAAAACTGACCTATTAAACCTCCCTAAGATCATTTTTTCGGTACCAAATTGCGTTGGAAGTGTGCGCTACGACGTGCTCTTTCATTTGGTATGCGGAAGTCCTATATTTGAGCAAGCTTTCACCCTTTCCTGAACTAACCCTAGTTTGCATTCCAAAATCAAGAGTTACCCTTAGGGCTAACCCTAGCTAACCCTAGGAATAGTGTTGGGGTTAACCCTAAGTCTTGGTAGCCGAGTGGTCTCCATAGCTTTTTGTCAACTTTGAGGTCCCAGGTTCGAGTCCCACTTGCAGTATTGGTATTTTTTTTATTTTTTTCAAGTCAAACACTGCCTTCTCAATCATTTTCAGACAACAAAATAATTTTATCAAAATTGGGCAAGGCTGTGTATAGCTAACCCTAATTTGCTTTCTACCAATTTAAACCCTCTTTGCACCATTTGCAGGTAAGGAGAAACTTAAAACTGGCCTATTAAACCTCCTTAAGATAATTTTTTCTGTACCAAATTGCGTTGGAAGTGTGCGCTACGACGTGCTCTTTCATTTGGTATGCGGAAGTCCTATATTTGAGCAAGCTTTCACCCTTTCCTGAACTAACCCTAGTTTGCATTCCAAAATCAAGAGTTACCCTTAGGGTTTACCCTAGCTAACCCTAGGAATAGTGTTTGGGGTTAACCTTAAGTCTTGGTAGCCGAGCGGTCTCCATAGTTTTTTGTCAACTTTGAGGTCCCATGTTCGAGTCTCACTTGCAGTATTGGTATTTTTTTTATTTTTTTCAAGTTAAACACTGCCTACTCAATCATTTGCAGCCAACAAAATAATTTTATCAAAATTGGGCAAGGCTGTGCATAACTAACCCTAATTTGCTTTCTACCGATTTAAACACTCTTTGCACCATTTGCAGGTAAGGAGAAACTTCAAACTGACCTATTAAACCTCCTTAAGATAATTTTTTCGGTACCAAATTGCGTTGGAAGTGTGCGCTACGACGTGCTCTTTCATTTGGTATGCGTAAGTCCTATATTTGAGCAAGCTTTCACCCTTTCCTGAACTAACCCTAGTTTGCATTCCAAAATCAAGAGTTACCCTTAAGGTTTACCCTAGCTAACCCTAGGAATAGTGTTGGGGTTAACCCTAAGTCTTGGTAGCCGAGCGGTCTCCATAGCTTTTTGTCAACTTTGAGGTCCCAGGTTCGAGTCCCACTTGCAGTATTGGTATTTTTTTTTTTCAAGTCAAACACTGCCTACTCAATCATTTGCAGCCAAAAAAATAATTTTATCAAAATTGGGCAAGGCTGTGCATAACTAACCCTAATTTGCTTTCTATCGATTTAAACACTCTTTGCACCATTTGCAGGTAAGAAGAAACTTAAAACTGACCTATTTAACCTCCTTAAGATAATTTTTTCGGTACCAAATTACATTGGAAGTGTGCGCTACGACGTGCTCTTTCATTTGGTATGCGGAAGTCCTATATTTGAGCAAGCTTTCACCCTTTCCTGAACTAACCCTAGTTTGCATTCCAAAATCAAGAGTTACCCTTAGGGCTAACCCTAGCTAACCCTAGGAATAGTGTTGGGGTTAACCCTAAGTCTTGGTAGCCGAGTGGTCTCCATAGCTTTTTGTCAACTTTGAGGTCCCAGGTTCGAGTCCCACTTGCAGTATTGGTATTTTTTTTATTTTTTTCAAGTCAAACACTGCCTTCTCAATCATTTTCAGACAACAAAATAATTTTATCAAAATTGGGCAAGGCTGTGTATAGCTAACCCTAATTTGCTTTCTACCAATTTAAACCCTCTTTGCACCATTTGCAGGTAAAGAGAAACTTAAAACTGGCCTATTAAACCTCCTTAAGATAATTTTTTCTGTACCAAATTGCGTTGGAAGTGTGCGCTACGACGTGCTCTTTCATTTGGTATGCGGAAGTCCTATATTTGAGCAAGCTTTCACCCTTTCCTGAACTAACCCTAGTTTGCATTCCAAAATCAAGAGTTACCCTTAGGGTTTACCCTAGCTAACCCTAGGAATAGTGTTTGGGGTTAACCTTAAGTCTTGGTAGCCGAGCGGTCTCCATAGTTTTTTGTCAACTTTGAGGTCCCATGTTCGAGTCTCACTTGCAGTATTGGTATTTTTTTTATTTTTTTTCAAGTTAAACACTGCCTACTCAATCATTTGCAGCCAACAAAATAATTTTATCAAAATTGGGCAAGGTTGTGCATAACTAACCCTAATTTGCTTTCTACCGATTTAAACACTCTTTGCACCATTTGCAGGTAAGGAGAAACTTAAAACTGACCTATTAAACCTCCTTAAGATAATTTTTTCGGTACCAAATTGCGTTGGAAGTGTGCGCTACGACGTGCTCTTTCATTTGGTATGCGTAAGTCCTATATTTGAGCAAGCTTTCACCCTTTCCTGAACTAACCCTAGTTTGCATTCCAAAATCAAGAGTTACCCTTAAGGTTTACCCTAGCTAACCCTAGGAATAGTGTTGGGGTTAACCCTAAGTCTTGGTAGCCGAGCGGTCTCCATAGCTTTTTGTCAACTTTGAGGTCCCAGGTTCGAGTCCCACTTGCAGTATTGGTATTTTTTTTTTTCAAGTCAAACACTGCCTACTCAATCATTTGCAGCCAAAAAAATAATTTTATCAAAATTGGGCAAGGCTGTGCATAACTAACCCTAATTTGCTTTCTATCGATTTAAACACTCTTTGCACCATTTGCAGGTAAGAAGAAACTTAAAACTGACCTATTTAACCTCCTTAAGATAATTTTTTCGGTACCAAATTACATTGGAAGTGTGCGCTACGACGTGCTCTTTCATTTGGTATGCGGAAGTCCTATATTTGAGCAAGCTTTCACCCTTTCCTGAACTAACCCTAGTTTGCATTCCAAAATCAAGAGTTACCCTTAGGGCTAACCCTAGCTAACCCTAGGAATAGTGTTGGGGTTAACCCTAAGTCTTGGTAGCCGAGTGGTCTCCATAGCTTTTTGTCAACTTTGAGGTCCCAGGTTCGAGTCCCACTTGCAGTATTGGTATTTTTTTTATTTTTTTCAAGTCAAACACTGCCTTCTCAATCATTTTCAGACAACAAAATAATTTTATCAAAATTGGGCAAGGCTGTGTATAGCTAACCCTAATTTGCTTTCTACCAATTTAAACCCTCTTTGCACCATTTGCAGGTAAAGAGAAACTTAAAACTGGCCTATTAAACCTCCTTAAGATAATTTTTTCTGTACCAAATTGCGTTGGAAGTGTGCGCTACGACGTGCTCTTTCATTTGGTATGCGGAAGTCCTATATTTGAGCAAGCTTTCACCCTTTCCTGAACTAACCCTAGTTTGCATTCCAAAATCAAGAGTTACCCTTAGGGTTTACCCTAGCTAACCCTAGGAATAGTGTTTGGGGTTAACCTTAAGTCTTGGTAGCCGAGCGGTCTCCATAGTTTTTTGTCAACTTTGAGGTCCCATGTTCGAGTCTCACTTGCAGTATTGGTATTTTTTTTATTTTTTTTCAAGTTAAACACTGCCTACTCAATCATTTGCAGCCAACAAAATAATTTTATCAAAATTGGGCAAGGCTGTGCATAACTAACCCTAATTTGCTTTCTACCGATTTAAACACTCTTTGCACCATTTGCAGGTAAGGAGAAACTTAAAACTGACCTATTAAACCTCCTTAAGATAATTTTTTCGGTACCAAATTGCGTTGGAAGTGTGCGCTACGACGTGCTCTTTCATTTGGTATGCGTAAGTCCTATATTTGAGCAAGCTTTCACCCTTTCCTGGACTAACCCTAGTTTTTTTTAGTTTTTTCAAGTCAAACACTGCCTACTCAATCATTTGCAGCGAAAAAAATAATTTTATCAAAATTGGGCAAGGCTGTGCATAACTAACCCTAATTTGCTTTCTACCGATTTAAACACTCTTTGCACCATTTGCAGGTAGGGAGAAACTTAAAACTGACCTATTAAACCTCCTTAAGATCATTTTTTCGGTACCAAATTATGTTGGAAGTGTGCGCTACGACGTGCTCTTTCATTTGGTATGCGGAAGTCCTATATTTGAGCAAGCTTTCACCCTTTCCTGAACTAACCCTAGTTTGCATTCCAAAATCAAGAGTTACCCTTAGGGTTTACCCTAGCTAACCCTAGGGTTAGTGTTGGGGTTATCCCTAATTCTCGGTAGCCGAGTGGTCTCCATAGTTTTTTGTCAACTTTGAGGTCCCAGGTTCGATTCCCACTTGCAGTATTGGTATTTTTTTTTTTTCAAGTCAAACACTGTCTCCTTAATTATTTGCATCCAACAAAATAATTTTATCAAAATTGGGCAAGGCTGTGCATAACTAACCCTAATTTACTTTCTACCGATTTAAACCCTCTTTGCACCATTAGCAGGTAAGGAGAAACTTAAAACTGACCTATTAAACCTCCCTAAGATCATTTTTTCGGTACCAAATTACATTGGAAGTGTGCGCTACGACGTGCTCTTTCATTTGGTATGCGGAAGTCCTATATTTGAGCAAGCTTTCACCCTTTCCTGAACTAACCCTAGTTTGCATTCCAAAATCAAGAGTTACCCTTAGGGCTAACCCTAGCTAACCCTAGGAATAGTGTTGGGGTTAACCCTAAGTCTTGGTAGCCGAGTGGTCTCCATAGCTTTTTGTCAACTTTGAGGTCCCAGGTTCGAGTCCCACTTGCAGTATTGGTATTTTTTTTATTTTTTTCAAGTCAAACACTGCCTACTCAATCATTTGCAGCCAACAAAATAATTTTATCAAAATTGGGCAAGGCTGTGCATAACTAACCCTAATTTGCTTTCTACCGATTTAAACCCTCTTTGCACCATTTGCAGGTAAGGAGAAACTTAAAACTGACCTATTAAACCTCCCTAAGATCATTTTTTCGGTACCAAATTGCGTTGGAAGTGTGCGCTACGACGTGCTCTTTCATTTGGTATGCGTAAGTCCTATATTTGAGAAAGCTTTCACCCTTTCCTGAACTAACCCTAGTTTGCATTCCAAAATCAAGAGTTACCCTTAGGGTTTACCCTAGCTAACCCTAGGGTTAGTGATGGGGTTATCCCTAAGTCTCGGTAGCCGAGTGGTCTCAATAGTTTTTTGTCAACTTTGAGGTCCCAGGTTCGATTCCCACTTGCAGTATTGGTATTGATTTTATTTTTTTTTTCAAGTCAAACACTGTCTCCTCAATCATTTTCAGACAACGAAATAATTTTATCAAAATTGGGCAAGGCTGTGCATAACTAACCCTAATTTGCTTTCTACCGATTTAAACACTCTTTGCACCATTTGCAGGTAAGGAGAAACTTAAAACTGACCTATTAAACCTCCTTAAGATAATTTTTTCGGTACCAAATTGCGTTGGAAGTGTGCGCTACGACGTGCTCTTTCATTTGGTATGCGTAAGTCCTATATTTGAGCAAGCTTTCACCCTTTCCTGGACTAACCCTAGTTTTTTTTAGTTTTTTCAAGTCAAACACTGCCTACTCAATCATTTGCAGCGAAAAAAATAATTTTATCAAAATTGGGCAAGGCTGTGCATAACTAACCCTAATTTGCTTTCTACCGATTTAAACACTCTTTGCACCATTTGCAGGTAGGGAGAAACTTAAAACTGACCTATTAAACCTCCTTAAGATCATTTTTTCGGTACCAAATTACGTTGGAAGTGTGCGCTACGACGTGCTCTTTCATTTGGTATGCGGAAGTCCTATATTTGAGCAAGCTTTCACCCTTTCCTGAACTAACCCTAGTTTGCATTCCAAAATCAAGAGTTACCCTTAGGGCTAACCCTAGCTAACCCTAGGAATAGTGTTGGGGTTAACCCTAAGTCTTGGTAGCCGAGTGGTCTCCATAGCTTTTTGTCAACTTTGAGGTCCCAGGTTCGAGTCCCACTTGCAGTATTGGTATTTTTTTTATTTTTTTCAAGTCAAACACTGCCTACTCAATCATTTGCAGCCAACAAAATAATTTTATCAAAATTGGGCAAGGCTGTGCATAACTAACCCTAATTTGCTTTCTACCGATTTAAACCCTCTTTGCACCATTTGCAGGTAAGGAGAAACTTAAAACTGACCTATTAAACCTCCCTAAGATCATTTTTTCGGTACCAAATTGCGTTGGAAGTGTGCGCTACGACGTGCTCTTTCATTTGGTATGCGTAAGTCCTATATTTGAGAAAGCTTTCACCCTTTCCTGAACTAACCCTAGTTTGCATTCCAAAATCAAGAGTTACCCTTAGGGTTTACCCTAGCTATTCCTAGGGTTAGTGATGGGGTTATCCCTAAGTCTCGGTAGCCGAGTGGTCTCAATAGTTTTTTGTCAACTTTGAGGTCCCAGGTTCGATTCCCACTTGCAGTATTGGTATTGATTTTATTTTTTTTTTCAAGTCAAACACTGTCTCCTCAATCATTTTCAGACAACGAAATAATTTTATCAAAATTGGGCAAGGCTGTGCATAACTAACCCTAATTTGCTTTCTACCGATTTAAACACTCTTTGCACCATTTGCAGGTAAGGAGAAACTTAAAACTGACCTATTAAACCTCCTTAAGATAATTTTTTCGGTACCAAATTGCGTTGGAAGTGTGCGCTACGACGTGCTCTTTCATTTGGTATGCGGAAGTCCTATATTTGAGCAAGCTTTCACCCTTTCCTGAGCTAACCCTAGTTGTCATTCCAAAATCAAGAGTTACCCTTAGGGTTTACCCTAACTAACCCTAGGGTTAGTGTTGGGGTTATCCCTAATTCTCGGTAGCCGAGTGGTCTCCATAGCTTTTTGTCAACTTTGAGGTCCCAGGTTCGAGTCTCACTTGCAGTATTGGTATTTTTTTTATTTTCTTCAAGTCAAATCTTGTCCCCTCAATCATTTTCAAACAACAAAATAATTTTACCAAAATTGGACAAGGCTATGCATAGCTAACCCTAATTTGCTTTCTACCGATTTAAACCCTCTTTGCACCATTTGCAGGTAAGGAGAAACTTAAAACTGACCTATTAAACCTCCTTAAGATAATTTTTTCGGTACCAAATTGCGTTGGACGTGCTCTTTCATTTGGTATGCGGAAGTCCTATATTTGAGCAAGCTTTCACCCTTTCCTGAACTAACCCTAGTTTGCATTCCAAAATCAAGAGTTACCCTTAGGGTTTACCCTAACTAACCCTAGGGTTAGTGTTGGGTATTAGTTGGGGTTATCCCTAATTCTCGGTTGCCGAGTGGTCTCCATAGTTTTTTGTCAACTTTGAGGTCCAGGTTCGAGTCCCACTTGCAGTATTGGTATTTTTTTTCATTTTTTTCAAGTCAAACACTGCCTACTCGATCATTTGCAGCCAACAAAATAATTTTATCAAAATTGGGCAAGGCTGTGCATAACTAACCCTAATTTGCTTTCTACCGATTTAAACACTCTTTGCACCATTTGCAGGTAGGGAGAAACTTAAAACTGACCTATTTAACCTCCCTAAGATCATTTTTTCGGTACCAAATTGCGTTGGAAGTGTGCGCTACGACGTGCTCTTTCATTTGGTATGCTTAAGTCCTATATTTGAGCAAGCTTTCAGCCTTTCCTGAGCTAACCCTAGTTTGCATTCCAAAATCAAGAGTTACCCTTAGGGTTAACCCTAGCTAACCCTAGGGTTAGTGTTGGGGTTAATCCTAAGTCTCGGTAGCCGAGTGGTCTCCATAGCTTTTTGTCAACTTTGAGGTCCCAGGTTCGAGTCTCACTTGCAGTATTGGTATTTTTTTTATTTTCTTCAAGTCAAATCTTGTCCCCTCAATCATTTTCAAACAACAAAATAATTTTATCAAAATTGGACAAGGCTATGCATAGCTAACCCTAATTTGCTTTCTACCGATTTAAACCCTCTTTGCACCATTTGCAGGTAAGGAGAAACTTAAAACTGACCTATTAAACCTCCTTAAGATAATTTTTTCGGTACTAAATATCGTTGGAAGTGTGCGCTACGACGTGCTCTTTCATTTGGTATGCGGAAGTCCTATATTTGAGCAAGCTTTCACCCTTTCCTGAGCTAACCCTAGTTTGCATTCCAAAATCAAGAGTTACCCTTAGGGTTTACCCTAGCTAACCCTAGGGTTAGTGTTGGGGTTATCCCTAAGTCTCGGTAGCCAAGTCGTCTCCATAGTTTTTTGTCAACTTTGAGGTCCCAGGTTCGATTCCCACTTGCAGTATTGGTATTGATTTTATTTTTTTTTTCAAGTCAAACACTGTCTCCTCAATCATTTTCAGACAACGAAATAATTTTATCAAAATTGGGCAAGGCTGTGCATAACTAACCCTAATTTGCTTTCTACCGATTTAAACACTCTTTGCACCATTTGCAGGTAAGGAGAAACTTAAAACTGACCTATTAAACCTCCTTAAGATAATTTTTTCGGTACCAAATTGCGTTGGAAGTGTGCGCTACGACGTGCTCTTTCATTTGGTATGCGGAAGTCCTATATTTGAGCAAGCTTTCACCCTTTCCTGAGCTAACCCTAGTTTGCATTCCAAAATCAAGAGTTACCCTTAGGGTTTACCCTAACTAACCCTAGGGTTAGTGTTGGGGTTATCCCTAATTCTCGGTAGCCGAGTGGTCTCCATAGTTTTTTGTCAACTTTGAGGTCCCAGGTTCGATTCCCACTTGCAGTATTGTTTTTTTTTGTTTTTCAAGTCAAACACTGTCTCCTTAATTATTTGCAGCCAACAAAATAATTTTATCAAAATTGGGCAAGGCTGTGCATAACTAACCCTAATTTACTTTCTACCGATTTAAACCCTCTTTGCACCATTTGCAGGTAAGGAGAAACTTAAAACTGACCTATTAAACCTCCCTAAGATCATTTTTTCGGTACCAAATTACATTGGAAGTGTGCGCTACGACGTGCTCCTTTATTTGGTATGCGGAAGTCCTATATTTGAGCAAGCTTTCACCCTTTCCTGAGCTAACCCTAGTTTGCATTCCAAAATCAAGGGTTACCCTTAGGGTTAACCCTAGCTAACCCTAGGGTTAGTGTTGGGGTTAACCCTAAGTCTCGGTATCCGAGTGGTCTCCATAGTTTTTTGTCAACTTTGAGGTCCCAGGTTCGATTCCCACTTGCAGTATTGGTATTTTTTTCATTTTTTTCAAGTCAAACACTGCCTACTCAATCATTTGCATCCAACAAAATAATTTTATCAAAATTGGGCAAGGCTGTGCATAACTAACCCTAATTTGCTTTCTACCGATTTAAACACTCTTTGCACCATTTGCAGGTAGGGAGAAACTTAAAACTGACCTATTAAACCTCCCTAAGATCATTTTTTCGGTACCAAATTGCGTTGGAAGTGTGCGCTACGACGTGCTCTTTCATTTGGTATGCTTAAGTCCTATATTTGAGCAAGATTTCAGCCTTTCCTGAGCTAACCCTAGTTTGCATTCCAAAATCAAGAGTTACCCTTAGGGTTAACCCTAGCTAACCCTAGGGTTAGTGTTGGGGTTAACCCTAAGTCTCGGTAGCCGAGTGGTCTCCATAGCTTTTTGTCAACTTAGAGGTCCCAGGTTCGAGTCTCACTTGCAGTATTTGTATTTTTTTTATTTTCTTCAAGTCAAATCTTGTCTCCTCAATCATTTGCAGCCAACAAAATAATTTTATCAAAATTGGACAAGGCTATGCATAACTAACCCTAATTTGCTTTCTACCGATTTAAACCCTCTTTGCACCATTTGCAGGTAAGGAGAAACTTAAAACTGACCTATTAAACCTCCTAAGATAATTTTTTCGGTACTAAATATCGTTGGAAGTGTGCGCTACGACGTGCTCTTTCATTTGGTATGCGGAAGTCCTATATTTGAGCAAGCTTTCACCCTTTCCTGAGCTAACCCTAGTTTGCATTCCAAAATCAAGAGTTACCCTTAGGGTTTACCCTAGCTAACCCTAGGGTTAGTGTTGGGGTTATCCTTAAGTCTCGGTAGCCGAGTGGTCTCCATAGTTTTTTGTCAAGTTTGAGGTCCCAGGTTCGATTCCCACTTGCAGTATTGGTATTGATTTTATTTTTTTTTTCAAGTCAAACACTGTCTCCTCAATCATTTTCAGACAACGAAATAATTTTTTCAAAATTGGGCAAGGCTGTGCATAGCTAACCCTAATTTGCTTTCTACCGATTTAAACCCTCTTTGCATCATTTGCAGGTAAGGATAAACTTAAAACTGACCTATTAAACCTCCATAAGATCATTTATTCGGTATCAAATTGCGTTGGAAGTGTGCGCTACGGTGTGCTCTTTCATTTGGTATGCGAAAGTCCTATTTTTGAGCAAGCTTTCACCTTTTCCTGAGCTAACCCTAGTTTGCATTCCAAAATCAAGCGTTACCCTTAGGGTTTACCCTAGCTAACCCTAGGGTTAGTGCTGGGTTAACCCTAAGTCTCGGTAGCCGAGTGGTCTCCATAGCTTTTTGTCAACTTTGAGGTCCCAGGTTCGATTCCCACTTGCAGTATTGGTAGGGTTAGGGTTAGGGTAGGGATATGAGCAAGCTTTCACCCTTTCCTGAGCTAACCTTAGTTTGCATTTTTATTATAAAATTTCATTGAAATTTCTACAGTGTTTACCAGCTAAAAATTGAATGATTATCCAAGAACAAGAGCAATAATTTTTGTGATTTTTCTGATTTTAAATAGGGTTCATTAATTTGGTGAATAAAAGTTTATATTCATAAGGCAACTTATCTGGTGTCATGATTTTTTAACAGATTACCTGTATAATCTGATAAATATCTTATTATAATTACTACAAGATATATATTGGAAAGATATTGTTGTAAACACAGACATCTGATTGGAATAGAGAAAATTGATGCTATCATAGTCCCCACCTTATGCACATAATTTAAAAAAAAAAAAAGCATTACAATCTGTAAGACAATCAAGAAGACAAAATAATGTAGTATTTATGTGCTCAATTTAAATTGCAATTTGTAAAATTTAGGCTAATAAGTCCACCTAAATGGACAGGAATTTGCACAGCAGCTGATAATTGTGCTTGTTAGACAGCAGGTTAACCCATAATAAAATAAGTAAATATCTTTGAAATACTTTATTTATTGAGCAGTAGGATCAGTTATAGATTGTTTTGGATCACATGTAAAAGCAACTGTTATAGCATATCTCACACCACTGGTTAATCTTTCTACACGATGTAGATTCTCCTGACCAGACGTAAAAAATGATACTCGACCTAATGGAAAAAAACATAGATTTATACATTTGATTTTTTATCATAAAATCTTTAACCGTAGCTATTTTGAATCTTTGAATTCTGAAATTTTTCAGAACAATGAGTTCGGCTTTAAAGGGAAATGTTCAACATTTTCGAGGGTTGATTTGGGGCTTGGATATATATAAAACCTAATCCTACTGACCTAATCTTGGCTCAACAGTTTTGTTGCTATCTTTATCAATAAAAATAAATCTACCACCCGTAAAATCTTCTTTATAAGTTGATAAATACAGTAAGGCAGTATAGTGGAATGATCCATAGGTCACCTATTGAGGAGAAAATATTGCAGAGAATTAATATTCCAACATCTTGATACTAGTTACTGTCAGTGTTTTATGGCTGTATATTTCTACATATAAAGATGTCATATCTTACTGCTGTCATGTTTACAAAACAATCTTAAACTTTTGATTTCTACTACATTTAAATGATAAAATGACTAAAAGAGAAACAAGTGACCTTTGGGACGTTGAAATGAAATGGAGTTTTATGTCCTACTTTTCTGCACCTGTTTGGGTTAATGAGGACAGGTTTTGAGACAAGGATCTGAAAGTATACTATCTACATACCTTATCAACATGTTCATGCCAGTATTCATCATGTATGGTTTTAGCCTCTGTCATATTCATTCGAGAGAAAAACGTTGGTTTGGTTAAAAATAATTTATTTTTAGGAATTTTAAACTCTCTTGATATAGCTTCATGAATACTGTTTTTAACTTTTCTACAAATTCAAATGAAATCGTATGTAAAACTTTTCCTTTGAAGGCAGTTTGAGTTATCAAGACTTCTCAAATTTTAAATTAGATTAGTTTTTACTTCTTTGTATACATCTATAGACTATAAAAACAGTTTAATAAATAGAAATACAAAGCCTACCTATAAATACTAAAATCTGTCTCAGATAATAAATTAATTTGTTGATCTTCTATTAATCTGTAATAGAGAAAAAGTATTGAGAATATAACTATCAATAGGGAAAGAAACAGCATTTCCGACTGAATAACTTAGCTTAAAAATTCCTGTGTCAAGGTATTGGTCCAACAAATCCTGAACAATACTTTAAGCACTTTTAAAAACAATTTAATTTGGGTCATTTCAGGAACAACAAAGACTGCTAATGTGCAACTTTGGCCTATGGCAACTATGATGACAGAAATAAGGATTTACCTGTAAATATTAATAAAAGAGTTATCTTTAGATAAGGCACCAGAATGAAGATCCAAAATGGAAGCCTGAAGAAAAACAAAGACATGTTACAACTTACAAGAGTTTTAGTTGGGGCTTGATGTGACAATGTAAAAAATTTCCGCTACTGTAATTAAAAATGTCTAAACAATGGTCATAAACAATAATTTAGGGAATATAAAGGGCCTGCCATAATTGTATTGAGATGGATAAATTTTCAGCTACTATAATTACAAATGTCTAAGCTTGCCAGAAGGAATAGTAAAAGATGAAATTTATAGGCTTCAAACATTACCAGGAATTGATAACAGAAAAAAAATCTATCCTATTTAATGATTGGGGAGTTTAAACAATAATTCAGTTGTGTATTTAGGCCTCTTTCTTAACCTTTTGCCCAATATCTTCACTTTGCATTTTATTTTGAGCTAGTCAAGTCATTTTCTCTTCCATACAAATCTAATTTGTAGAACGTAACAGATTTGTGGGCTTTGGTATATATATTTTGAAATATTCCATTAAATTTTTTCATATTTAGAAGTACCGGTATCTCATTTTATACTTGTAGTCACATACTTTTTTATTAGAATCTCAATTTGTATTTGCACTGTTTGTCTTACTTCCAATTTTTGTCCAAAACTTAATAAAGTTTCGTACTTTAGTGTTTGTTTTAAGCATTTACATGCCCCCCCCCCTGAAATAAATTTTTTGATATGCCACTGTATAAAAGTTAAGATATCTACCCCACCATTGGAACCACCTAATGCTAATCCTTTTTTAGCCACCATTAGTAAATGTCCAGCATCTTCTTTGCTAACAATATTATCCATTACAACTCGGCCACATTTCTTTGGCTTACAATCTGTAAACAGGTATTTTGACTTTATTATATAAGGTTAGTGGAAAGACAAAGAAGAATCATTCAGAATCATCATTAACCAATCATTCATGAAGAACGAGACTGAGTGAAACATTTACGACCATGGTGAGACATACAATATATCTATGAATCTTTTAATTATTTACCGTACTCATTATTTGTGATTTTAATGTAGGATCATAAAAAATTTAATTGAGTCTATTTTTTCTTTCTTAATAATGATCAAAGTCAAATAATCTAGTCTTTGTATGCCTTGTAATAGGAACTTCATTAGGAACTACCTTCAGTAAGAATTCAATTCCTCTGTCTGGTGGACAGCTGATAAACATGAAACAAAAACTTTAATAAGATCGAATGTTTTTATACCAGCTATGGACACCATACTTCTTACTCTCAGGCCACATTGAGTTCTGATATGAATCATTTCTCCTATGTCACAAATAACCATTTGTCTAGGAATAGATGAGGTTTGCAAGTTACAGTGTTGGGTTATATTCATACCTTCAAAGTCTTCTAAATTATAATCTTTAGAACACGGTACTTCAAACATTACTCTGTCAACAATGGTAGAAACTGGTACCAAGATTTCTATATCTTTATAATGAAATACCCACCAATAAATAATAGCTATTAGTCCTATATTAACAGCAATAATACTAGGAACAGTGTAGTTAGGTTTGTCAGTTTTTGTATGATTTTTCATTTTCTGTTCTGTCTTTTCTACCTGTCTGAAAATTTAAATAATTTACAATATTTTGTATTTCCCTGCAGAGGGATTTCTAAACCTAAATATGTCTTGCCATGAAAATTTTGCCATCTCATTTGAATAGCTCAACACTTTTCCTCATGAAGCTTCTAGAATCTCAATTATGAACCCAAATCAACTTATGACATTGGCAGGGTCTATTGTATGGTTTTCTAATTAGGCCTACAAGCTTTGCTGAAATTTTTTTTAGTTGTCAATAGAAAAAATTACAAATTCAGGCAAGTGAAATTTAAATGAATAACACTAACAATGTTAGTCCGAAACTTGCTGACTCTATTCCAGCCTTTGATAGATATTTGGACAGATATGGCTGGGAGAGAGTCAGAAAAACTAGGCCACAAAAACTTGGGATTTTCCACACCTTGTGCGTGCAGCATTCAATGGCGATCGACAGATTTTATTTCTCGGGAAAAAAACTTTGATGGACTTGCATACATGGCCTGTATGGTGTATGGGGTTAATGATGGTATGTTTGAACTACAAAATCATCCATCTTTCCAAATATACCAAAGTTTTGTGGATTCCAGGTAAAACAAATACGTTTAAAAACCCCGCACCCGCGGAGGTGCAGAAAATCACAAGTTTTTGGGGCCTAGTTTTTCTGACGCTCTCCCAGCCATATCCGTCCAAATAGCTATCAGAGGCTGGGAAAGAGTCATTAAGTTTCAGACTATAACAACATAAATGACCACAAACCTGGGCTTTGTTTTCTTCCTACCACTCATAACTTTTTTTTAATAATAAAAATGATATGAAATGAATATTTTTAATGTTCAGATAATGAATTATCTTATTCTTGGGTAGGCTGAAATTGTAGTGTTGATGTTTTGATTTGCTTTTCCTCTAGCCATTTTAAATTGTCAATGAACAAGAACTGAGTTGATTTTCATGTCTTCTAGTTCTGAATGAAACTTGACGGATGACGTGTATTCAATACTGATATTAAACGACTTGAAAATACGATTATGTTTCAAAATGCAGTTTCAGTTAGGAAGTTCACGTGTATTTCAAGTATTTGTTTACAAATTTGAAGAGTTCGTAAAGGGACTTAATAATAGCTAACATTACTGGAGTTGCCTCCCATTAATCATAAATTCCATCTATGATTCCATCCTATTTTGGTCAATCTGACACATATAGATATAAGATACAATTCTGTAAATTTCAAATGTAGGATTACCTTAATAAAAAAAAAAAAATTGCTTCAACTAATGCCAGGTGGTTTGAAGGATGGTCCACTGAAAATTGTTCTTGCTCAAAATAATCTTCTGCTAATTGACAAACAAAATTGCTAATAAGCAACTCGCTTTTACTTTAAAAAACTTTTTACCTTAAAGCCGAAAAATTTGTGTATTGAAATAAAACTTGGTTCAATATATCACAGATTTAAATTCAATAACTTATACAATTATCTACAAACATTTACAATCATATACAGACCTTTAAAAATCAAAATTTACAATTTCTTGATTAATAATAAAATTATTGTAGCCTATACATTCAAAGACAAACATCAAAATAATGCTGATTTACAAGAATAGAAAAATTCAAACTTCATCATAAAAATATATAATCCAGCTTAGATATTCACAATAAAAGCAAATTTACACTCATTTCATTTCGAATTGCTTAACCAAATATGTTTGTTTTCCGAAGTGGAATCCAGTATTTTAAAAGATTCCTTGCACAGAAATAACTGATGTACAATCACAAGTTTTGGACCTTAATCTTTCAAAAATTTTAATCCTTTTAGCATTCAACGAATTTCAAACTATCTCGAGCACATGAAAAGAGATGTGTATTATTGAACTGGAGGATGTGGCATGATGGGTGGAAGTGGCGGGGAGTCTCTGATTGGCCGAACTATTGGTGTATGACGCTCTAAAATATCAGCAACATCAACAGCTGGATTTATTATTTTAGTAGAAATAGGTTTCATCCTTTGATTGTCTGTAATAAGATCCACCCGTCGTATGAACTGAAAATAGGAAAAAATATCAATTAACTCTTTAATTTGCAATCTGTGGTAAAAGAATGGATAATGCCTTTTACTTTATAATCTTACGGAGAACATAGAAAAAGTTCAAATTACAAAGCAAAAGAATAAAGGCTCATGCACACAAAGAGAATTTGTCGCGCTACTTTCTCTCCAGACTACCAGAAAACAGCTTTTATATACAAAATAAAATAAATAAATATCTGTAGTTTCTTTAAACTCACCCTGCCTGGACCTTTTCTGATTCTACCAGCTTCTTTTACAATAACACCAGATGATACATCTATAGCATCAATCTGTAAATACAAACATTTTGACTAATATCAACTGAGCCATAAACACACATTTAATGTCAAGGAAATACTGCTAAAGAAAATACAACTATTTGTACATATTTGTATCTTTTACTAAGAGCTTTGTAAATTGAAAAAAAAAAAGCAAAGAGGAAACAAACAACATTTTCTTAAACAAAAATTAAAAAGCTTTTATGGGATCTACTTTTGCTCTAATAATAGGCATTATTGTGGGACGATTCGATATTGTTTCGATTTGCTAGTACGATTTGGTGTAATTTGCTGTGGTCCACAAATGTACCGGCGCTTGGGCAGTCTTGACTGTCAACAAAAGAAGGTCACTTGTATGTTATATATGACATCATTGATATATCAGCCAATAGTATGACGAACTGGCACATTCCGCTATCTTATAACACCTAATTGAATTGCCTAACCACCTTTTGGGACGGTTAGGTCGATTAGCCTTATAGTTAAACGGTCTCACAAATGCACCGATTAGCCTAATCGAACTGGCTCCCAAATACGCAAAATAGCTAATCGACCAAATCGAATCGTCCCACAAAAACACCTAATAATCATAAGCTCATCAGCTGCTGACATGTTGTGGATATAAACCCCATCATCATGTCAGCTGGTTTAATTCTAAATTGCTGTCTTACCAGTGGAGGTGGTAGAGGGGTAATTGTGGCTTGTTTTGAAGTTTTACTGACTGAAAGAAACAAGAAGCCAAATTAAATACAAACTTGTAATTGATAAATTTATTAGTAATTTCATGTTCATTCCAGGTGGTAGTATTTATTTAGTAGGCTAAGACAGGATTGGACTGCAACAGAAATTTCAAAGTCAATATATTCTATCCCAAGTTATCTAACCCACTGGAAGTGTAGCCCTTCCCTATAGATTGAGACAGTAAAATTTTCCTCATCAGGAAAACAGTCATTATATTCTATCCCAAGTTATCTAACCGTATAGCCCCTCCCTATAGATTGAGACAGTATGATTTAATAGTTGTTACCTGAGGGAGATACACCATCAGATTTACTGTGTCTAGTTGAAGAAGATTTGGAGATAATTTTACCAGGTGTAGGAAAGCGACCATGTCTCATTGCTTCTAGCCTAGCTTGATTAGCCTCTACTGTAGGATCTACTATCTTATATCCAACTCTTACTCTACAATATATACAACATTCAAAATAAACCAAACACTGTGCTCAAATAGAATTTGTACTGTAGCAAGATTGTCTTACCATACCAACATTTAACGTTATTTGAGAAAGATAAATATAAGCTTGGTTATAAGATCCTGCTCTGAAAAAGGGTAACTTTTCCCTTTTTTCTTTTGGTCTAAAATAGACATAAAAGAGAAAGCCATTTCCAAAAAGTTCATATTTTAGTCATAATATATGGAAACTTCAGATAAACTTGATTATCAAATATTATGGTCAAACTATAAATATTATCAAACCAGTGCCAAATTTATTTCACAGCATCTGGGTAGTAGTGGATTAAAAGTATTCATAATAAAAAAAATCAAACTTACTTGTGTTGTGGTAGTTTATCAGGATCAATTCTTACCACTGATACCACATTACCACAATCATCATAAATAACATCTTTATTCCCTGGTGGTCGACCTGCTTGTGCCTATAAATGTAACCATCATGAACATGAATTATGTAAAAGAATTAAATGGTTCATAATATTCTATTTTTAATCAACATCATACCATTTTTTTCCATCACATTTTTTTCAAATTAATTTTTAATTTCCAATTGAAGAGGGATTTTCAATGTAAATGGATCTATTTTTTTAAATCTAGAAATATTACCTTGAGAATGGAGTGACAAGAAACTGGCATGGTAAATAATCCACTACCACGATCTTCCGGAACAAAACTATTCATCAGTTCTTTCATTAGTAAATTCATTTCAGATTCTTCTAGAGATTCTGTTATTCGACTGACTCCTGCTGATCTTAGAGGACCACGATGTGGACGGTATTTAACCCTCTTTTTACTTGGCTGAAAAAAATCATTAACGTTAGAATTAGAGTTAGTTAAGAGCCTAACCTAGCTTTAGTAGCTTTGTTTTTAAATCTATCAAGAAAATTATTAGGCTATACAAATATTGATATTTCATGCTATTTATATCTGTCTATAGAATTTATCTTAGTAGATTTACATCTGATACATAGTGAACACCAACCTCTGCTTGTTTGGAGACTTCTTCCACTTGCTCTTTCTTTTCTTCTTCATCTTCTTCATTATCAGAAACTTTATCTTCTAATTCAGGAGGTTCTTCAGCTAATATTTCTTCCCTAGAAATAGAGTTATAAATAGATATTGGAATATTTTAAAAATTTTACCGACAAAGACTAGCAATTCATGCCCTAAGAAATAATGTGGCAAAGATTATGACATTTCAAATTTTACCCACAAGAGTATTAAAAAAATATATCATACTTAGTAATTTCTGGTTCCATTTCTTCTGTATCATTAAGGGGTTCTTCATCAATCTCTGGTATAGGAGTAATTTGAGTTTTAATAAATCGTTTTGGTACAGCACCCTGGGCCCAACAATCAGTCACAGCTGGTTCTGGCTCTAAAACATTTACATCAGAAATAATAACAGATTTCTTTATTAACAGTTTTAAACTACACAATTACGAGTTTGATTACCTGTACTGATACTAATTTAAAAAGGTATTTATATGCTTTATAGACATCACCATCATATTAAAATGGCTTACCTTCATCTTGTTGCCATCCAGCATCAAATTCTACTGATCGTTCACCTTCATCTCTCATTAAAAACTGCCACTGAAATAAACAAAGAGAAAATATTCAACACAACTAAATAGACTTGTAATTTTGAATATGATGTAAGGATAATAATATGGATAACAGTTAATACACGACTAGCTCATGAAGGGTTAAGCTCATAAAATATTAATTATAGTTCAATACCTCAATAATCTGAACAATAGCATCTTTGGCTTGACTAATAGTATATGGTAGAATTTGTTTTTCAATGTATCGTTCATGAATGGTATCCATTGTTCGCCCTATCACTTCATCCACAATATCTAATACAAATTCTTCATCTGATTCTTTTTCTAACATTGTCATCCTAAAATACAGAAGGTAATCAGTAAATTGTACATTTTTTTTTAATAAAGGAAAGTTTTAAAATGTTGAATTAATCATAACATTCCTTATACATTCCTTATAGGGTTTGATTTTTTGAGAACCACAACAAATTAACTTATTATTTTCATTACTAACTATTAGATCTGGATCCATTTTACATGTTATTCATATCACAGAAAATTTCCTTGTCCTCAATATCTGTTATGAAATAAACTATTATTATTAGCCTATTATAAAGAAAGTATGACAAAATATTTACTTACCAATCATTGTCAAAAAATTTGCCAGGAACAATTTCTTGTGTAATAACAGGTGTCTGGGATGCTGGGGGTTTCCCCTTTTCAGCTCGGGATTTTGAAACAGCTGCTCGAGACATTTTACAAATTGTTCTTTAAAGACACTTACAGAAACAATTTCGTCACTAAAAATTTAGTTGGCTGTCAACAGATGTCTGACAAAGTTTTACTAATTTTTTTTTTAGGTTATAGTTTGAGTTTGTCAGTACCTAGTAACTAGTAGCCTAGATCGCGTCTAACATAACACTGTTTAACAGCAATTTCACATTTTGTATTTTTCTAAAACATCAACTAACAATTAAATAACAAATCTTTAAAAATTATTCTGACAAATTAACAAATGACGCAAGAAATTCACAATATCCAAACAAAAAATAATTTAGTTACTCCAATGTCGGCCATTGCCGGATGTTTACGTTCCTATGACAATGACGCTATAGATATTTGTCACGCATAAACGAGATTTTGATATTCTTGAAACAATCATATTGTTTTACACGTATCTATTATAAATGAATTAATTTTTAGTTGTTTCACTGTCAGATTTCATTCATTTGAGAACAAATGATGGAAAATTATAAAATTCCAAAATTATCACGTGATCATTATAAAGAAAATGGCTGACTGAAATTTTGAAGAAGTGAACTTCTTGTAATTAAATATGTAATAATAGGTTGGTTATATAATCTACTTCAATGTAATTTTGTACAATTTTCACTTATCTCTCATACCTTCCGTTCATAACATATTGTGTGCAAACCTGATAAGTGAAATGTAATATTACCTTGAAATGTAAAAGAAATCGATCGTTGCTACCGACGCTTGCAATTTTGTTTCATTCACATCAATCATTGCACATTTTTCATTTCAAATAGGCCTAGATCTGAAACACATCTTTTTTAGTCATAAAAATGACACATAATATATTATAATGAATGAATGAATTAGGCGTAAAACCAAGACAAAAACAATTTTCTTGAATACAGACAGGACCCGTCTTGTTATTACTAATGTCTAAACCATACATATACTGCTGTAATTAAATACCTAGTAGTTTAATCTTATGCCCCTGGCCAGTCCGGGCAGTTCCTCAAGGGGACAAGCTTTAGCCTATAGATTGAAGTCTGTATCCATATATCATAGTGTTTTATTTGAACTTTTATTTTTAGCCAATTTTCAGGGGAAACCGGTCTTCAGGGTGTGCAGGTTTTTCACTGTATTTATTTTTGTTTCAGATTAAAAAGTTTGCTTATTCTCACCTCAATTAAATAAAGAAAATGCAAAGCTTAATGTTTCAAGTGGATGGACATGGTTATGGTGTTCCTAAACAATACCATTCAGGTATGAGGAATGATTATAAATTGAAATACAATTTTATTGGCATGTTTAAGTTGCAACTTATTTCATAATTCATAACATGTGTCAAGGTGCAAATTGCAACTTTTCAGTTAAGAAAGCAACAGATTTCTTATTACTTTTAATTATAGGCCTAAAATATCTACAAAAAAAAAATGTTTGATTTAAAACGGACAGAAAATATCATAAGACAAGAGCACAGAATTAAGATTTCAAAGAGAAAAGAAATATAAGACATAAAAAGAAATTCATACTTTTAATAATTTCAATTTGTGTTTCCTTAGTTCAAGATTTTGGTAAGGATCATATAAGAGAAAATGTAAGACGTATGAGACAGATTCAGAGAAAAAGTAGAGAAAAAGAAAGAACCGGTCAACAACCAGTTAAAGGATTATGGAAATCCAGTAAATTTGAAAATGTTCCATCTAAAGTAGTTTCTGAATTGAAGGTAAGGTAGACAGTTTGAAATGATGGGATTTTGTGTTCAAGTACTTTTCTAAGAAACATGATTTCTTAAATAGTTAAAATTATTATCACGGATGAATATAAAACTCTTTATGTAGAGCATTGGCCAAGGTCAATACCTTTCTATATTATACTGTACAAATATATTGTATAGAATGTCAATCAGCTAGTGACAGGAAAGCTGTCTTGTATCTTAATGACAAGATGATGATTCAATTCAATTCTCTTGGTCCTGGAAATAAATTTGGCTCTATTAAGACCTTTTATTCCTGCCACCAATTGCCTACATGGAATTTCTGTGTTGTTCATTGAGAAAAGTCTTACTCCCTAGGTTATTTTCTCTCTCTGTACACTACAAGACAATGTAACTATCCACTTTATTTTTGAATCAAATTGTGGTGAATGTGTAATTGTCATATGAGCTTATGTAATAGCAGTATATATCTCTTTCCAGAAAGAACCTCCTGCACCAAGACCACACTCAGCGAATTATCTGAGAGCTCATTCACGATCAGGTCCATTAGTGAAAGTGTATAGTAGACCATGTACCCCTGAAATATCAGAAGATCAAATATCAGTTCCTTTAGCCAATAGTAAGGTAAGTGACAATGGATACTTCTTGTTGCTTGCCACTTGTTGATAGCGATGATTGCAGGTATCGGACAATCCAGAAGTGAAGAATTACATATTAGCAGTTGGCACCTCACAGTGCCACAGTTTTAGGAACTTGGGATTTTATAATAAACATAAATGTAATTTTTTCAGGCAAATTTGATTCGAAATGACGTAGATTTTATCAAAGTTAATGGTGTATCAGTGAAACATGGAACAATGTTTAAAAGTCCCTCATTAACAGCTCTAGATGATTTAAAAGATAAACAAGACAAAGAAATGAAGAATTATCATAAGGGAGAAGTACCAAAGTAGTAAGTGTTGATATTGTCAGATATTTTTCCAGAAAGTTAGTTTCTGCATGGTGAAGTACTTGAAATATTCTTACTTCATCTGACATTGAATAATCATTCAATTTGATGATTGCTCAATCTATGATTTTTCTGTGTAGTCCAGTCACAGATGTTATAGTTGGTGATTATATTTATGGTCAGATCAGGCTTACTTAATATGGCTGATGACCTATAAACATGATTCACTGTTATCTGTCTAAAAATATTCAACTTCACTTGTAAAATTTAAATGTTTATGTTTTATAGTTTAAGAAGCAGACAAGCTCAATGGAAGAGAGAAGAAGAAGAAATAAGAGCTAATACACCAGATCCCAGCATGCCACCAGGACATAGAGCTCTTAGTGATAAAGAAAGAAGAGAAACATTGAATTTACTCTATAAAAGTAAGTCAGATAGGCGTCTGCACTCAAGGGCAAATGTGATCACTTGAACTACCGTGAAAAATTGATAACCTCAAGATTTTTTTCCAAAATAATTTCCACATATATATATCAGAATGTACCATTTAAGGTTATGTATCTAAATATGATCTCTTTCAGAACAACAAGAATTACAAAATCAAGCATCCAAGTTACCACTACGTACAGACACAGTTCGAATTCGCACTGTTAAAAATGAACTGGAAACAAAACTTTGTGAAGTTGAGGAGGCCATCAAGATATTCTCCAGACCTAAAGTATTTGTCAAGATTAACCAGTGAAGAATTTTAAAGACTTTTAATGTAGATTTGATTATCTAGTGTGACCATTGTGATATTTTAGAGACTGTTCTGTCTATAGTATCCTCTCTCGTATAATCAAGAAAACAATGAATTCAGCTATATTGAAGCTTTTCCCATTCAAATATAGGCACCTCAGAGTTGACTGATCTTGACCTTGACAGTTTATTCTTTTATACACTACATCAGTATTTTCAAAATCATTGCAATCATTTTATGGCATTCCGTCCGTTTTAATTCTTTTTCCATGATTGGTAAGGTTCCAACCAACATTCCTTTAGTTTCAATTGATTATACCCATTATTTTTAAGATTTTGTATAATAATCAACTTATTTATGTAAAGAAATATTTTATTTAGAAATATTGTTTATGATTGTATAAAATGGAATGTCTACATGTCCCCAACAACTATGTTGACAACATGTTCAATAGCATAATTATAGACTCTTCAACTATCACAGATCATTAAAAGGGTTATGTCCCATTGTATGACTCACTATCGAGGTTATTGTGGTCTGAAGTACATCATAATTTACCTTAGCAGCGTAGCCCGGCGTGAAATAAAGTAAAGCTGGATTTATACTTTTTATGCCACAAAACGCTAGCATACGATACGTCGATTGACGGCGTAGGCTGGCGCTTACCGCTAGATGTGAACGAGTGCTGGCGTCATGGTCTTAAGTGTAAACTGCGTTGTCAAATGGCTACGATTGCCATCGTTCAAAGAATAAATCCAGCTTAAAGTAAATTTTCCATGCATACGCCGACCATTTGAAAAATAACACCGATGGTTCCAAGAGTAGTACAGCAACAGGTTACGGTTTGTGTATCCCAGCAAACGGCATTGGTATTAGTAAAAGAATCCCTTCTCGCTGTTCAGTGTTCACAGCAGAACTTCTTGCCATCAAGAGAGATGCAGTAGCTTGGCTCTCCTTGCATCACATGGCACAAGCCGTAATTTTATCCGATTCACTAATTGCTCTTCTAATTGCATGTCTGAAGTCATATTCGCAAGGTGATATACGACTACCAAACCAACAACAACCACCAGATTAACCTAGCATGGATCCATTCTCATGTACATTCCAGAGAATCCATCCGTTGTGCCAATGAAAGTCTGAGTCTGGATGATATCGAGTCTGTAGAATACTCATATTCGGAGTTCTGCAGTATCGTGTCGTCTATAAGGGTCTATCAGAAATGGGCTGACATGTTAAGAAACTTCAACACCGCTAGATAACAGATCGATCCCAAACTAAACCAAACCATCCATCCATAGCCATCTGTAAACTGGTAACAAGACTCCGCACCAACACCGTACTACGAGACCTCAAGTTCACAGCCATTAAATGTCGATGTGGCCACGTTGCCACGTCACACCCCCTCATTAAATGCACCGAACTGGAACCCGCTTGTGTACTTTGAAACCAATGGTATACCAACAACAATACAGAATATTTTGGCTCCACCCACGGACCACTGCTATAGAGTACTGGAACTCATCTACCAATTTATTACCAAATCTGTCTTGAACAGATAGGCTAAGAACTAATAAAGTTTTTTCAAAACCAATCCAATAATTTATTGCAGAAACAAAGAGAACATTCCCAAGAAAATCCCAATTTTGTGTGGCCTAGTTGACTCTCCAGTGGCGTTTGAAATTTCGTATAATGTTACATACGGATACCTGGTGCTGGTAGCCCCTACCCCCACCTTAAGATTTCTAGAAACGTCACTGTGACTCTCTCCCAGCAGAATCCGTCCACATAGCTATCAAAGGCTTGGGAAAGAGTTAACAAATTTCGGACTACGCCATGTCATTCGACCCGACCAGATCTTATAAGAATTCTCAAATTACCAAACCAAAATCATAGTAGACCTACCATCCGATTGAACCAATCCAACTACCAACTACATACTACTACCTAGTTAGCGATATCAGCAACTGCTGGAAGCGAACGTTAACTTGTCATCTAGCAACCAACTTTCCTTGTACAAACCTAAAAACTTACGTGTAGTGCAGCGATTGGACTCAGAGGCCTGTGTGTCATATGATGGTGTATCAAATATGCAGGGGTCGTGGAGCTGGGTTGGTCCCGGGCCCCTGCTATGTGCAAATAAAAGCAATATCATTGCGAGATTTCTTTTTACATCAACCTTTATGTGGATTTTTTTTTTAATTTACATGCAGGACAACATTTTCAGGGAATATAATGCAATTTCAAGCTATTATATCTGCAATATCAAACATATAGTTTCGGGCCTCTGCGCCCGAAAGTAATTGACGGGACATTTCCCTTCAGAATTATTTCTGATGTATACACATTTTAGGATAATGTCTTATAATATATAATATTGGGTGCCCAATAAAAACGTCTCCGGTAAACCGAAAATATGAGAGTCATCGAATAAAAAATTGTACAAACTGCCCAGAACAAAATAGCATGTCGGAAAAAATTCAATATCAGAGTTAATTACCGTTTTCAACTGTGTTCAATGTACCTCTTCCACTTCAGTTGCAGTTTCAAATTTGCTTGTGTTGATCCCCCAGTCCCATATTCAAAACCTTAAATTCACCAGGAAATCACGTTTCAGGGAGGTCCCTAGACTTAAGAAAATGTCTTTTCTAAAATATCTTTTCTAGGCTTCCGATGTGCGTCCTCGACAGCAATTAAGGTAAGAAAAAGAGTAAGAGCAAGGTAAGAGTTTTCCGATGGAGAAGGTGGGGGAAGGGGTTTACCTAAATGGACTGTGTAATGTGATTTGAACTTTCGGGCATAATCGGAAGAAATATTTGAGCATCTTTGGTTTATGGTTTTATCCTGAAAATTTATGAATAAATGTGCCTTTCTTCTTATGGCATCGGACATAATGTATTAATATATCACAGACCTATAGCCTACTTTTTTTAATTGTATGTTTATATATACAGGTGTTAAATAGCCTTTGGAAGAAACGGATACAACAGATTGGATATAGGGAACTTTAGACATCGAATATCAAGACAACATGCAAGATGCTTCTTATTTAACATCCCAATACATGCTGCATCCCAGCCACACTTTTCGCATTATTAATAAAATATATTATTGATAACAGCTTTCATATAATACGCAACAATTTCTAAATTTTCTTTTAATTGAAATTTAACCAGAACATCTTTTATATTCACATGTTATTAATAATAGATCGGTTTCATTATCATTTGGGAATCTCGTCACATCATCTGTGGATCGATGCTTTGTGGAGATATTTTGAAGAAAAATGCTCACGTATTGTTGTATTGAACACTTGTTTGATGTTGGCCGTTGGCGTGTAGCACCTGTTATACTATATAGGTGGAGTTATCGTTCGTAGTTAATATTGGCCCAGTGGTTTATACTTTAGCTGTCAGTGTACCACACGGTTACCGGTATATATCAGTCATATTACATAGTTTTACAAAGTTGTGGAATTTCTGGGAATAAAGTGGTGTATATTAGATCTAGAGAGAAAATAACTGTTGATTATATTGAGGAGTAGCTGTTTATATATACATAATGTAATATCAAGGTAGGACAAATCACCTTTATAACTTTTTCCCAAAATTTTCTCAACGTGAGAAAGTTTAGTGTGGCCTATATTATCTATATGTAGTAAGTCTATTGTGAAATTTCTCAGGTATACACACAGGAGAGATGTATATCCTTAAAATTATTATAGGCCTATTCACAAATTATAAAAAAAAAAAAACAATCTGGTGAGAACCAGGTCAAAAAAAGGAATTAATTGGAATATTTGACTCATAATCAAAATGCAGATTCAAAAATCATTTTGAATATATATGTACTTTTATAATATGGAAAAAAAAATATTCAGTCAGGTCTTCTACATATTATTTGGTAGATCTAAAGTGAATCAGTAAGTAAGTAGCATGACAAATGGCACAGAGTTTACTGGCTGTCCAGTGTCCTGTTAAAACCATACCACAATGATTGCAAACTATTTTTGTCCATTCATGAGAGTTTTCATAGGCCCACTCATGCCATCTTTACCCCAAAAAATTGCTCTGAATTTTTGACTTTGCAAATTACACTTTAATTGGAAATTATTTCAGTCTATAATGTACCACCTGTATAAAGTATACATATAGATTTGACTAATAACATATACAGTAATAGGCTATTCATAGTTAATCATAATATATTGAATGACTCAAATTGAATTTTAAGATATGCTGTGTATGTGAATTAAACCTATTTTTGTAGACCTATATTTCTTTTATTATTACTATGAGATCTGTTACTCATGCTGTACACAGTATTCAGTTATTTTCAACTGTAAAAACTGTAGAGATCTGTTAGTTCTATGATTAAGTTTAGACTCTACCCACCATTTCCCCAGTCTTATGACCATAATACCAACATTTATACCTACATTGAAGTCATTTCTTGTAATCAGTAAAATTACCAAAATGATGAATTCAAATTCTTAGCGCTAGACTTAACTTTTTACACTGTTTCAAGGACATTCTGGCGCAAAGACTGCTTTGAGAATATGTAGTCTGGTTCACAACCTTAGGGTTTGGACTGTAACCACACTCTTCCTGTTGGCTACCAGTGCACCACAGAAAATATTTTGGGGAAACAATGAACAATTTTTCATGTCATTAAAGAATGCATTTGTATTGGTAAGCAAAGGTGTAAAGGGGGCAATAATTCTTGTGTACAGTATACATGCTGCAGATTTGAAACTTTTAAGAGGAAATCAAGCAAAATTTTATTAGAAATTTTACCTATCTTATAATATTATTATAATAGTATAAGCCCTATAGTACATGAATGTAACCTAAATTGTAAGAATATCTAAAATACCTGAACTATCTATTAATACCTTATATCTTCTTTATGTCCTTTTCTTTTAATTTATCTATTATCTACTAGTTTTTCTTGTTTACTCCAAGGTCAAAGGTCAACTTATAAAAGATGTAACATTGTTGAATTCTTCAGTTCTTGTTTAAATCAAATTTTGATAAATATCTTGGATACAGATACTTGTTATTAATTTGTTGAAGATTGTGTGTCCATCAGAATTGCTGATTTTGTTCTTTTGATCTGAAGTGAATTATTGAACAAACATTCTCACAATTTTTTAACAATTTCCCTTATTTTCATCCGCGAGAACTTATGTATTTATAATTTTGACAACTTATATTTAGATTTTTAAATGGCATTTAGCAATTGTAAGCACAATATATAGACACAGCTTTATGTTATGGAACAACAATCACTAGTTAAAGTTTTATGCAACGTTTCGACATGTTTCCCCCGTCGTCCTCAGGCACATGGTATATTAGATGATGTCTTTATTGGTATTCATGGCTTAATTCAAAGCATTATCTGAGTCTGCAGATACTGTTATTCCAAAAAAACTTATTTTGATATGAGTAATATTTAAGCCAAATAGAAGCTACAAATATGCATACGGTACATGGACTTAAAAACTTAAAAACATCCACTAGATTAAGATACATATATTGACAACTTTATGTCATGCTAATTGATAAAACATGATTGATTTAAACCAACATAAAATATTTTTATGTTTTAAATATATCATATTAGTGACAAGTGACACAAGACTCAGTTATGTTAACTTGAATATTACTACATTGATGATGTGTGACTGGAGCCCCTTTACACTTGATGTTCATATCAAAATATGAAACCATTTGTAATATGATAAGACAAAAGACAAATCGTCGCATGCACAGGGCATTTCAATCTAGTTTTTGTCCAATCTACTAACTTCTCTAGCCTACATATATTGGTAAAGATGAATTTTATACCACAGTTATGATATTTAACCTTACCCCTTTCAATAAATATATAATCAATTTGGCATTATTAGTAGTTTGATAGTTCTGTAACTGAGTTATAGAGATTCACAATATGTTATGTGCAGGTCCTGTCTCATAATCTACATGTAGGCCTATGGACTCAATAGTTTAAAGTTGAAAAGATAAGAATCAGTCAGTCATACTTGAGTATGTTCAATGTTTCTGCGTTTGTATGGTAAAATGAAAGTATGTTACCTATCTATTCACAACAGACATCTATCTATCTAAATAACTGAACAGACACCTTAAAACTCAGACTTCTACCATAAAATTTGTGTCTAATTGTAAGTGTCTTAAAGGGATTGTAAAGTGGTTTTCTAAACTTTGTGTGTATCGGGGACACTGATAGCTTCAATATCTTCATGGATATCATTAGAAGCTTAAGGTAGATCACTGTCAGTGCTGTCATAAAACGCATTAGTTTTAGTGGAATTGCAAGAATCACAGGCGTCGGAAAGGAAATTGGAATGGCGCAAATTTATGCTGTCTGTGTCCCCAATACATGTATAAAGTTAGAAAACCAATTTACAATCCTTTTAACGCATGGAATAAGTAGGCTACAAATTTTTTTAGAAAAACAAAATTTGTATGAATGAGTCCATATGCAGATACTTTTAATTGATTTCAAATGGTTATGCATTATAATAAATTTTTCTCCAGTTTATCGAAATGCGGTGAAGGAAAATCACACGTACCTACGGAAACAACACGCAGTATACATTTCTGATTGTAAATTATTTACTATGGTTTATTCTATAGTACTCAGTGAAGCGAATTAAAACAATTATGAAACAATACAAACAAAGATAGAAATAAAGTCATTAGGTTTTTATAAATATACACTAATGGCTACTAATTAATCAGGCTTGACTCTACCATTCATTCCAAAAATTAAATAATTTTATAAACATAGTTTAATTGTACCATAGAGGATTGATAGGCACTTAAAGGGAACATACTTCTTTTCATTGACATCACTAAAAATGATAATGTAAAAAAAAACATGAACAGCTTAGCTCATACAGATTGACGATTTTCAGGAACTTGGGAAAACTACCAAAATATAAACATTGAAAATTCAAACAAAGAAAACGAAAAAAAAATTTGCTTATGTGAGCTTTTATCATCAGACTTAACTAGCTGTCAATGGAGTTTAAATCAAATTTGTTTTGATGTTTGAATCTTTTGGTTGAGTGTAAAAAAATGTCCTGGATCAGGAAGTATTTTGATGAGGTGTGATGAGTGGAAACGTTATAAAACAACGTTTAGTTTTGGTCTGTTGAAATTGTACTTATATTAATATGATAAAATCGTCTCATTATGTGCCTGGATGAACAAGTCTTATATGATGTGATTATTATGAGATTTATATTAGCACTTGAGGCTGGATAATCTTTAATCAATATATCATTGAATTTATGAACTTACAGTCGACAGGGAATTTGTGAGCAAATCAGATTTTTTTTCGCGTGACTGACATATTTTGGCGTGTAGTTGGACATCCTTCCGCCATACCTTCATTTATCAATTTTATATATGATGATATCTGGTCTAGACCAAACAAATTGAAAAAATCAAAAATAATAAATTTCTATTGAAATATTTGATGTTTCAATTGAACTCTTTCTTGTTTATCTGTGAAGGAATCAGATTTAAATGGAATTGAATTCTGACGTTGGTATTTTCCTTCTTACGACTTGAAACCAGACTAGTACATCTCTACTCAGTTGTTGATTTTAGCTCTTTCATGAACACTTCTGTACCATCACTCATAACAGTTCCAGTGAAATAAGAATAATCTTCCTTTGAAAAAATCTCAATTTGGCTTGACTCTAGGACCTGGGAGTAGATAATTTCTAACTAATATAACTTTCTGATGTTTGACAAAGGTTGAAAAGATCCTCAAAAGAACGGAAGGGACCATAAACCCCATATCCTATTGACTGTGCATGTTAAAAATTCATTTATAACCGATTCCAATTGAAACTCAGAGTAGGCTCATGTTGTAGTCTTATGATGTTCAGTTTAGCTCCACGGGATGCCCCAAGTTTTATTGCCTAATGTTTCATCATGTAGTAGTGATTTCTGTAGCCTACCTTTTTTCTGGAGTGAATGAAGAGAACCCTAGTGACTCATATGATCATTCAATCCACAAAATGTTTCATTAACAATAATTTCATTATAAATGTTTTTTTTCCCCCAACATTTTGAATCTTGAAATCTAGAAATTCTAGAACAAATATAAGTAATGTGATGAATCATAATATATTGGAGAATAGTTATATATCTCATTTATTGCAGTAATTGACAGTTTGTTGCTGAAATTAAATTTAATATCGTTATGATTAAACTTGAAAACTCGATGGAACTCAAATATGTTCAACACTCATCAATAAATTAAGATCATGTGAAGATTTCAATTAAACTTTGTAGTTTGTAGAGAAAAAAATGAATCTGTAATTTTAAGAGGTTTATAACTGCCACAAGTACTGGTTATTAAAGTTTAAAGAGCCTATTACTTTATAATATAGCAACATTTCAAAATTTATATTCAATTAAAGATCAAAGTAAAGTAAATTTCTGATTTAACCCTTTTCCGGAAATATATGACTTAAACCTGCGGAGGTCTAAAGAAATAGATCATTAAATACTCTAATCATTTTACTCTCCTGGCATTTCCTTAACAACGTAAAAGCTGATGATAAGAGGATCATATTGATTGGTTGTCCAGATGTAAACATGATCCTTTGATTGGTCGATTGGAAAGTAAATTTAAATGTTGACTCAATGCGGCTTTTAGTAGGGAATAATGATGAAAGGCTCATGGTATCGTTTGAACGTGGTAACAATGTGTAGAATATCCCAATCTGTTGAGAAGTACTATTACCAAAATGATCAATCGATATACAGTGGTCTTCTTTACTTTTATTTCATAAGGAGAAGAGTGATAAAGACTAGGAATGACTTGTAATATCTAGATAATAACAAATAGGTCTCTAATCATTCCTTTTATTAACCTCATTGGTTTGATTCTACAACTTTTTAGACCTGGTTTGGTAGTGATCAAACCATTGGTACCACTTTTTTGTTCAAGTTTTTCTACTTCCATTATCAAAGCCAATAGTAAAAGATACTAATGACAGTCAAAAGTATCTTTGAGAAATATATCTTCGCTGAAAACATTTGGATGTCAACTGGTAAATAAGCTGAGATATACAATATGGTCCTATTTGCCTAAAATACATCAATGATATTCCACATTTATAATGTAGGTAAAGTGCCCTTTGTTGTCTGTTAGCTGTCCCTGCATCTTCATTGAAAGACAATCTTTACATATACATTAATAAGATTTCTTGGTTTTATGACTTGACTGAGACAATTAAAAATCAGTCAAAGCCTCCCTGTGAATGTCTACTGTGTAGGTAGGTGTTTGCTGGAAGGCAACTGCGTGGTAGTGTGGTGTTGGTATTCACTGAAACAAGTTATATACTAGAATAAAGTTAAAGGAACGTTAATGTCTATTTAAGATCTAGCAATATTGATATTAGAACACAGTCAAGTCAATATTAGGACTTAAACAATAAATTCTTCTCCCTAAAATCAACTTGATAAATGTTTTCATTTCACTCAATCAATGTAGTAGCTAGAAATAAGAGAAATGGAGGCTATCAATGAAAACTGGTAGAAAGTTTACACAGAACATAGCCGCAAAGAAGCAAGTCATTCAATTCATTTAAACTTCAATCAAATTCTTCCTCACTTCAAAAAGATCTGTGGCCAGGAAATGTAGAACATTTTCCGGCATTGATTTCTAGAAAATATATCTGGAGGAAAGATTCAATTATCTAAATACAATAATATGATTGACAGATTTTAAAGAAACAACGAGCATCATTCAAGTTTTTTATAGCAAGACAAGCTTGTTTTCAGCTTCAAATGGGTTTTGGTGTTTTATGCAGGCTTTAAATATTTCAAATGACTTTAATAGTTTTCATAAAAGGGTTGTATTTTCAGTTAAGCAAAATTATCTTAAAAATAATATTCCACTTGCAAGATGTTTTGCAGTTATCACAAGTTTTACAATTCGTATCCACAAAATTCTTGTTATTATCAAGCATCAAAAGATGTTAGGTTAAGCTTTTGGTCTGACCAAACATGTTTAGATATCAGAAATTGAAATACATGTTCACTACATGAATGTGTTTGCCTTCTGTTAGTTTAAATCATGCCATTTATGGCTTTAATTTTCAAGTTTCCCTGATCCTTAAAGGAAATGATTAAAAATTCTTGTTCTACCACAGATAAAAACCTGATTCTATTCATCAAAGATTATTTTCTCGAGCTGCTACAAGATTGATGCTGAATAAAGAAACAGCATAAAAACGTAAATTCAATCTAGTCTACAAGTTGTGATGTTAAAGTTGATTTGTAAAGTCAGTGATGATTGGTGTAAATCTTTGAAGAACATGTCAGCATCAAATCAAATTGAAGATTGTAAATTCTATTGAAATCGTTAACCTTGTTATGATTGGTTGATAATCAAAGGCTTCTATCCAATCATACACAACAATAGAATTGTCTTTTAATTTTAGTTTGAAGTATTGAAATTGGAGCAGTAGAAGTTTGAAAAGCTTCAACCCGTAATAATTTCAATACCATGTAATGTTCAGTGTTGCTTTCATGTTTTTAACATCAGCTGATTTACTTAAGTGGATTACTAACATTTACTGCTTTTCAAATAAACAGAAATTAACAAATACCATTTACTGTAGTTTTCTATCAGTCTGCCGTGAAGATTTTGAATGACACTATATCATGTTTTTAAGATATTAAGAATCCCCTCATAATCCCTTTTTATACGCCCACATCTATATGGTCGGCACTTTTGTCCGTCCGTCAACATTTACATGTAAGAGCTCTAAAACTTGATTTTTTGATGGAATCAAATGAAATTCAGCATGTGTATACATATTCATAAAACAAAGATCAAGTTCGAATTTGAGCTATTTACGACAGTTAGAAGTACAGTTATTGCCCTTGCCCCAAGATATTGAATATGCTATTTCTCTCTTAGTTTTCAACTGATTTTGATGAAATTTAAAATGAATGTTATTGGACCTAAATCTAAAGGTTTGAGAAAGTTTAGTTGACTTCTGATTAAATTTTAGGCTTTTTCCTTTTTCCATCCGCATGCCGTGGTGGGCGTATATGGCTGTGGTTCACTGTCTTAAGAACATGTACTCAATTGATCATCTCAGTCACTTTATTTATGATATACCATTATACCTTTCTTTAAAATATTTCTGCTGTTGGCAAATGATGAACTAGCCAGTACTATTACGGTCAATGTGGTAATGTGAATTAATAAGTTATGTCCAGTCTAAGAGGCTCGAAGCCATCAACATCATTATTAGCTGTGTAGAAAACTAATATCATTATTCAAGATTTATTATCAAATATGACCAGAGGATTCATCTTATATTATTCACATCATTGTCTATACATTGGCTGGAAGCTAACAGTCTCAGAAATATGATAGCAGATCTTCATGATCACACATTTTGTCATCTAGTTCTATATGAATATGATCAGTTTTTGACAAGAGTTTCTTATAAGCCTCTTAGCAAAATTCATTTTGGAATCAATTTCAGCTGTTTAAATATATTTCAATTAAAAGTATTAGTTAAGTTTTTTAGGTATAATTGTTATTGTTGTATATATTTATAATTTTGAATACTACAGTCAGCTTACAATGTATAATGGAATTAAATAAAATAATGATCAACATGAATATATTAGCCAGGCCTATCCCGTTCAATGTGTCCATCCATGTTCTCCTTGGATGTTAATATTTGGAAACTTTTACTAGTTGTTTGGCTGTGCACGCTCAACAGACAAGATCCCTCAACAGTTGTAGATGACCTGTCCTTGCAAAATTGTCTTCATTGCACACTGCCTAGTGTTTTCCATCATCATTGGCCCAACCAGGTACAGAAAAGGAGGAGGTAAAATTTTCATTTCATATTTTATCTAGAAAGACAGTGGCTAAACATCAGGCCCCCGTTTCACTAAGGTGCGTAAGTATAAATGTTTACGTAAGTATAAATGTAGGTTGAATTTGCGTTTCACTAAAAGGCGTAAGTTTTTACTTACGTAAATATGTTGCCTAAATCCTACGCCAACTAAAAGCTGGCGTAAGTATGTTTTCATGCGACTCATCGTTTGATTTAGCGTTAGAAAATAACTACCGACAATGTTTTAGTAGAATTCAATCGACGACTAATTTTAAGGGAGAGGGTATTGTATTTAGCCATCGAACTCAAGTTTTAGACACCTACGCTGATAAAAAAAATTGATCAACAAGTACAGAATCATAAGCTTATTTGAATACAAAATGTTTTATTCATATTTAAATCAAATCAAGATCCATAGTTAGCCTAGTTTTAACAATCCTTTTCACAAGGCCCATAACTCTCGAATCCTCTCTTGCCAGAGTGACTTTCAATCATAGATGTAGTGTTGCCAGACTAAATAATAATAATTGATAAAACCACAGATTCTCCAGACAGGACTTTTTGTGGCAGGTAAACGAGGTGGAAGAATCCATTGGTCCGCTAACAAATAGCATTCGCGCTTTTCTTAAAGTAACTATAGGCTAAGGTAAACAATGTACATTTGACCTGCGGGTGGTTTATTTATAGAATACTGAATCTTGTCGTCTAATAATAGATAGCTTAGGCCTAGACGATACGTAAATAATGTGTTTTAAATTGCGTTTTGGGTTGGAAGCATATTTTATTAACTATGATATTGCTTATCATTTTAAAGTCAAAATAGGTAAAGCTAAATTTAAAGATTGAACTAGGCCTAGAAGTTAGAAGTTAGAAGAGGTCTTTATTTATTAGTTAAAAAAATTTAGTTTGATAAATCTTATTAGGCCTACATATTATTAGACCGACAAGTTGACTCTAAATAATACTGCGTATTTTAGAGACAGACGACCAAGCATATAAATATCATGAAATGTTGTGTTACTTGATTTAGACCTTTGAAAATAGTAAATTATGTAAAGTATTAGATAAGTATGAATTAAGATGTACCGTACAACAACTTGACATCATGTATTTGTGTACAAATTAGATGAAATGACGATCAGGCGGGTATTTTAACTCAAACTACGTCGCCATATTTCTAATATATGTGTTTATCCAATGAAATTCATGGTTACAATCTATAACTTTGTTTGGGAGATTTGGTTAATTTTGAGAGAAGTCTTTTGATTGGATGTAATTTCAATGACGATAAATCTTATTTAAAAATGGCGGCCATGTTCAAAATACCTCCAGCTTGAAAATTTCAACTAGGATTACAGACAACAAGGATTAGTTTATTCTTTCGAAAAAGGGATTGAATGTTGAGATGGCATCATAACATATAAGAAAATGGTCAGTTTTTTAATAATGACATCAAGGAAGAACAATAATTCAACGCAACCAAATTGGTTGCGGAATATCAAGTTATTGAATAAGATGTAATCCTGACTCTCTGCCAGCGGCATTGAGAGAGACAGGTATTCCGGTCTAACATATTATTTACATTTGCTTTTATTTTTTTCTTACTGAACTAATGTTAATGTGTTTTGCTTTTATTACTCAATAAAAATATAATTTTTTCAAAATTACCGCGCATTCATGCAATTTTACAGCCATCCTGTGACCTGAATACGACCATACACGCCATAAGGGCCATAGGGTAACGGTTTGTGTTCACATTCGCGCTTTACGTCGCGTAATACGCGACAAAAAACGCGTCGGAATACACCTCAAAATTACGCTGCGTAATACGCTTTGTTGTACTATGTCGACATAAACGGAATTGGAGGCGTAATTTTTAAAGGGGAATGTATTATCATGGCGGACACATCTGACAGTGACATTAAAGTCATAACACTTCATATTTAAAATAAACGAGAAAATAAGTCAAGAAAACCTTGCCATAAAACACTGAAGATTTCTGAACATGATGACTGATGTTAGGCCAAGGATGCCACTGAATATGCCCACTTGACAGTTTTGATGTAATTACACTGGCTCACACCAATGAATTGGACGCCAAGACGCTCGAAACCCCTTGAGAGGTTATGAGCGTATTACTCTTCGTCTGCAAAGCGGGGCCTGTTTTACAAAACGCCTATGTGGACAAGGTACCATTAAAATTCTCTATACGGTTTCTTGGCGTTTTCACGACGCGTAGGCCTATTACGCTTGACAGTTTATTGCTTAATAAATAACTTTTCAACCATCAACCACGCGTCTTGTTTCGTTTTACTTGGTACCCGAGGGTTGAATTTTGGCTCTAATTGCTTTTGGTGTTCAGATACTGTTTAAACAAGTGCAGATATTTAGTCATTTTTTCAAGATTTTCTTGCAACAGTTTGGACCTACTATAGAAGAAAAGTTTCGCGATATACGTCATCATTAATTGATTTGACGTCACGTATTTTTATACTTACGCCAAATTTTTTACCTAAGTATTTTTTTTTACTTACGCATGCTTTAGTGAAACGGCCGTAAGTAAATACTTACGTTAAGCGTAAGTATAAAACTTACGTAAATACTTACGTACCTTAGTGAAACGGGGGCCAGAGCTGATTTAAGCTGAACTGACTAAAGCTCAAAAGTAATTCTGACCAAGGATCTTATGATATTGTCTGTACAACTTCTGTGAAAAGTTGTTTAATGACATTCAGAATAGAGCTTTAGGTGGAAAATTTGGCATATTAAATTGACTTTTGATTAGAGGTTATGTAGTTTGGTTGCCAGGTGATTACATCATAAATGCTTGAGTAACCACGGTAATACTAGACTACGATACAAATATTGTGGTTAATGACAGACTCCTGGGAAAGGCTTGACACCACAATTTGACAGACGTATTGATTTTGAATTTACCGCTCCAGCTTTTTTTACTCTTCTTTTTTAAATTAAGCAGAAGACCATCTTTATTATATTTCTTTGAAAAGTTTTGAGAATGTCAAAGGTGCATGTTATTTGAAAAACGTCAAATTGTAAAGACAAGGCCGTATTTTAATACTTACTTTAATTGATATTTTGTCTGTAAAGAGAATAACAGCTGATCTTCTGTATTAAAAACCGCAAAGTCTGAATACAGTTTACAGCTTATCTTCAAATTGAAGTTGATAGTTTTTCTTTTCATTGAAAGATTAATGATCCACTTTTAAGTTTGGTAGGCCTACATATGGCACTTCATTTTTTATTAAGATGAATGTGGCAGAAATCTGTTTTTACAAACTAGAAAAACTTGTTTGCTATTGGTATATGGAGATGTCCTAAAACGTCTTATATTTTTCTTTCACAATGTCCCAAAATTACCTATGTTGTATTGGAATGTTTAGGGCAGCTACAGAAGACATATTAAACTCATATGCTGGTCTTTGCCAGTTGATAGAGCTCAAATCTAGGTAATGAAGTAACTTTGACTACTGGCTTTATCCCTTTAAACAGATCTCCTAGCACCTTTGGTATTTGTGGATTGTTAATAGGCAGAGGAAGGTTTTCTCCTCCACATGAACATCTTCAAGGTATGAGATGATGACATGCTCAAATCCTGTCAGAATTAATTGCAGGGCGTACTTCGTACGCCCTGCTTTGTTTTCGATTTGATTATTGCAGGGCGTACTTCGTACGCCCTGCTTTGTTTTCGTATTGATTATTTTTTTTTTTTTTTTTTTTCGTCCACGGCCCGGCCTTTTACTCGGAAATGGTAATATGTATGGAAAAACAGATTTCATGACGTTTTCTAACTCGCTTCCCAAAAACTAGTGAATGTAAAACGAAATTGATCTGAGCAACATAAAGCGACAAGAGCAACAAACATAAAATGGCCTCTAGAGACCGTATTTATCAACCGATTTTGCTCAAATTACTTTCATCGTATTTCTTGTAACAAAGGACACATAATGGAACTTTAAAATATTCGATTACATGAAAATCGTTCGTCACTTTTTCTTGCCGTAATTAATCGAAGTATGATTTTTTGTTTGATTTTTAACGGATCAATATGAAACTTCTATGATGTAGACCTACGGCAAGTGCAAATAATTCCCCACACTCAAAATTTTTGCATCACTTCCGGTTTTGATGATATCACTTCCGGTTACATCACTTCCGGTTAAACTTATTTATGATAAAATTAGGATATGCATAATCTTAATGTTATTATTACAAACTGTTATGACCAAAAAAATATTTACCGGAAGTTATAGTTTGGCCGCCATATTGGTTGGAGTCATTTTTCCAAAATTTTTATTCAGAATAATTTTGTTTCTAGACATTTATGATTTTGATGTCAATCGGAGCATTAAAGATTTTTTGACAGTTTCTTGGGAGCCGAATTTCGATTTTCGATTTTAACTTTTTTGTATAACGTAATGTTTTTTTCCAAAGTTTAGAGGCTTGTATCACATGACCTTGACCTTGGATGACCTTGATATGACACACAATGATACCTTGCGACCTTGACCTTCTGATGACCTTTTGACCTTTGGGGTCAGACAATTATAACCTATTTTATAGAGCTCCAAACATGGCTTTTTTAGCATATTGCCAGTGCTGTAGCGCGAAACCTAACTGGAATAACACCTTAATGTTTGCTGATTTTTAATGTACTCTTTAAAAGGTTTCAAATAATATCAGATTTGGCGATGTCAAAATTCAATTTAAGAAAATGTTGCGATTTTGATCAAACTTTAAAGGCTTCTATCTCGAGAACTTGACCTCAGATCATCTTGATATTTACAGATCTCATAAAGATTTATGAGAGCTTTAACATGATGTATTCATTTTTCATGTCCGACACGTGCTTTCAGTTTTAGAGGTGTGACTCAAAGGTGATTTTGCATCTTTAAAGCGTTTTTAAGTGGGCCCTAATATAGATAGAGCAATAATTTTTTCGGATCCGTAATGCTGAGTTCCTCAGGTTTCCAAAAATATGAAACACTTCTATGTAACTAGCATATTTCCATATCCGATACTTTAACATGGGGCAATAATAAGTATGTCGGTTAATTGATTGTTTAAACAGTGTCACTATTAATAAAGTCTGTAAGTTTGACATGTTCAAGTTAAAGGGGCTCTACCTCGATTTTTGTTAGATATGAATTATATTCAATTTACGCAGTTTAGGGAGGTCTAGGATGGACTAAACTACGTCATGCTGAAAATATAACTTACTGAAGCACCCTATAGCCACACCCACTGCTTAATTGACCCACTTTCTTATTTATGAACCGATTTTCTTCAAAATTTGCATATACCTTCATGTTAGAATAGTGATTTGAAGGAAATACAAAATTTGTGTTGTGCGCATGCGCGGTGCTAACTTTTTTGTTTGTTATTCGATTTTTACGAAATTTGGTATGTACATGTATAATCAGATTCAGAATCCAGGGGAAATGTTAAATTTGAGTACTGCGCATGCGCATTATCAACTTTCTTATTTCTTATCCAATTTTTTTCAAAATTGACATGTGTGTGTATAATCAGATTCGAAATATCGTGGACATATTGAAATTGTATAGTGCGCCTGCGCGTCGCCAACTTTTTTATTTCTTATCCGAATTTCCTGAAATTTAGTATGCATATGTATATTCCGATTCGAAATATCATGGAGATATTGAATTTGTGTTATGCGCATGCGCATTGCTAACTTTCTTATTTCTGAACCAAATTCATTCAAAATTGGTGTGCATGTGCATAATAAGATTAGAAATGTCACGGAGATATTGAATTTGTGTTGTGCGCATGCGCATTGCTAACTTTCTTATTTCTGAACAGAATTCATTCACAATAGGCATGTAGGTATATCATTACATTCGGAATTTCATGAACATATTAAATTTGTGTATTGCACATTCGAATTGCCAACTTTTTATTTCTCAACTGAATTGCATGAAATTTGGTATGCATACGTATAATCCAATTCTGGATTTCATGGAAATAGAGAATTTGTGCAGAGTGAATGCGAATCGAAATATTGCCGCACCCTCGTACCTGTATGTCGTAACCCGCCCTGCACCAGTACTGTTAACTGTACAGTTCTAGTTGCAGGGCGTACTTCGTACGCCCTGCTTTGTTTTCGTACTGATTATTTTTTTTTTTTTTCGTCGGTCGGTGCACCTATTTCTCAGCAATGGTACTATGTATTAAAAAACAGATTTCGTGACGTTTTCTGACTTGTGGCTAAATTTAATATGAATGTAAAACGAAATTTTTCTGAGCAACATTAAGCGACATTAGCAACAAACATAAAATGGGCTCTAGAGACCGTATTTATCAACCGATTTTGCTCAAATTACTTTCATCGTATTTCTTGTAACAAAGGACATATAATAGAACTTTAAAATATTCGATTACATGAAAATCGTTCGTCACTTTTTCTTGCCGTAATTAATCGAAGTATGATTTTTTGTTTGATTTTCAACGGATCAATATGAAACTTCTATGATGTAGACCTACGGCAAGTGCAAATAATTCCCCACACTCAAAATTTTTGCATCACTTCCGGTTTTGATGATATCACTTCCGGTTACATCACTTCCGGTAAAATTTATTTATGATAAAATTAGGGTGTGCATAATGTTAGTGTTATTATTACAAACCGTTATGACCAAAAAAATATATACCGGAAGTTATAGTTTGGCCGCCATATTGGTTAGAGTCATTTTTCCAAAATTTTTATTCAGAATAATTTTGTAATCAGACATTCACGATTTTGATGTTAATCGGAGCATTAAAGATTTGTCGACACTTCCTTGAGAGCCGAATTTCGATTTTCGATTTTGACTTTTTTGTATAACGGAATGTTTTTTTCCTAAGTTTAGATGCTTGTATCACATGACCTTGACCTTGGATGACCTTCATATTACTCACAATGATACCTTGCGACCTTGACCTTCTGATGACCTTTTGACCTTTGGGGTCAGACCACTTAAACTTATTTTATAGGGCTCCAAACATGGCTTTTTTAACATATTGCCAGTGCTGTAGCGCAAAACCTAACTGGAATAACACCCTAATGTTTGTTGATTTTTAATGTACTCTTAAAAAGGTTTCAAATAATATCAGATTTGGCGATGTCAAAATTTAATTTAAGAAAATGTTGCGATTTTGATCAAAATTTAAAGGCTTCTATCTCGAGAACTTGACCTCAGATCATCTTGATATTTACAGATCTCATAAAGATTTATGAGAGCTTTAACATGATCTATTCATTTTTCATGTCCGACACGTGCTTTCTGTTTTAGAGGTGTGACTCAAAGGTGATTTTGCATCTTTAAAGCGTTTTTACGAGGGCCCTAATATAGATAAAGCAATAATTTTTTCGGATCTGTAATGCTGAGATCTTAAGGTTTCCAAAAATATGCAACACTTCTATGTAACTTGCATATTTCTATATCCCATACTTTAACATGGGGCAATAATAGGTATGTCGGTTAATTGACTGTGATAAACAGTGTCACTGTCAATAGAGTCAGTAAGTTTGACATGTTAAAGTTAAAGGGGCTCTACCTCAATTTTTGTTAGATATGAAATATATTCAGTTTACGCATTAAAGGGAGGTCTAGAATGGACTAAACTACGGAATGCTGAAAATTTAAGTTACTGAAGCACCCTGTAGGCACGCCCACTGCTTAATTGACCCACATTCTTATTTATGAACCGATTTTCTTCAAAATTTGCATATACCTTCATGTTCGAATAGTGATAGAAAAATACAAAATATGGGTTGTGCGCATGCGCGATGCTAACTTTTTTGTTTGTTATCCGATTTAAACGAAACTTGGCATGTACACGCATAATCGGATTCAAAACTTAGTAGAAATGTTAAAATTTAGTTCTGCGCATGCGCAATATCAGCTTCCTTATTTCTTATCCAAATTTCTTCAAAATCGGTATGTATGTGTATAATTAGATTAGAAATATCATGGACATTTTGAATTTGTGATGTGCGCATGCGCGGTGCTAACTTTCTTATTTCTTATCCGAATTTCATGAAACTTGGTATGCAAATGTATATGCCTATTCCAAATATGATGGAGATATTGAATTTGTGTTTTGCGCATGCGCATTGCTAATTTTCTTATTTCTGAATCAAATTCATTCAAAATTGGCTTGCATGTGTATAATAAGATTCGAAATATCATGGACATATCAAATTTATGTAGTGCGCATGCGCATCACCAACTTACTTATTTCTTATCAGAATATATTCAAAATTAGCATTGTTTGTGTATAATAAAATTTGAAATTTCATGGACATTATGAATTTGTGTAGTGAGCATGCGCAGTAACAACTTTCTTATTTCTCAACCGAATTGCATGAAACTTAGTATGCATATGTATAGACAGATTTGGGATTTCATGAAAATAGAGCATTTGTACAGAGCACATGCACATTGCCAACTTTATTTTTTCTTGTTGAAATATTTTTAAACGTGGTATGTATGTCTATAATCATAGTCTCATGCATTACCCTGTCGATCTCGCGCATTGAATTATCAGTACAGTGCATGCGCAATCGAATATTGCCGCACCGTCGTAACTGTATGTCGTAACCCGCCCTGCACCAGTACTGTTAACTGTACAGTTCTAGTTGCAGGGCGTACTTTACAAGTACGCCCTGCTTTGTTTTGCAAATGATTATTCTTTTTTTTTTTTTTTTTTTTTGATTTCTTGACAGAGCACAGGGACGAAACGGCACATAGTACGGTAATGTTCGTACCAGGTTATATTTGTAAAACGCGCTCATTAGATTTTAAATGTATTACGGAACAGTTATGCAAATATGGTTATGCATAAATTATGCATCCATGAAATATTTCGTACAGTACTGGGAGTCGTATTTACACTTCGATTTGCATAGAATTTCTTGCATTGTATTGTACATATTTAACAACATAGTATCGATTTATAACAAATGTCAATTTGCAAAAATATTTGCAACTTTTTGTAGCAAAACTATTTTAGTACTGTTCTAAAATATTTATTTATGATGCAATCGATCTGAAATTTTAAGTATATAATACTATCATAATGATAAACCTAAATCCGTTTTCAGAAATTGTGCAACTTTTCTGGTTTTTGCAAAAATTTCACTTAAAGTTCGATATTCAACTTTTTACCTATCACAGATACACGGAAATAAATACATGCATGTAACTAGACATATCCTTAGACACAGATTTAGCAAAAAAAATTGTACCGGAAACGTCAAATCTTCCGCCATCTTGGATAGTACCAAAATTTCTTAAATCGGTTATAAGTTTTTTATTTATTATCCGATTTCTATGATTTTTGTATTTATTGAAACTTTAGTCGTTTAAGACCATTGTCTAGGGATCCGAATTTTGAAATTTTATTTTGCTTTCTTGTAATTTTTAATTGAAATTTTTTTAGATTGCTCAATATTAAAAACCATTTTTCTCGTGACCTTGACCTCCCATGACCTTGAATTTCTCATGACACCAAGTTCTCGACAATATCTATCCACTGGTATTTTCATTTTTTGTTTTTGACCGTAACTTTCGGTTTTATAAGCGATTGAAAAAAGTTTAAAATTTGTTTTAAATTGCTCTAGCAGCTACCCTTTTTGTGCAAATATCATAATTTTTGCATATTCGTAATCTACGCATCAAGACGCATCCAATGATGTATAATATGCATACCTTTCAAGCATATTATTCATTTGGTATTAAATACCAATGTGTAATGTATTTAATAGAGGTATTTCGGTTAATTAGTGTCAGTGACCCTGTCAACACAGATATAAATCAAAGTTTAGGGTGTTAATTTAAAGCTATGTTCACACTGTTTTCTAATAAGTATTTCATATGTCCAGTTATAACATATAAGAACACTCTAGGTTGCATTGAATAGCGTCATGCTGTAATTTATGCATACGGAACCACATTTAAAGGTACATTTCCACTTAATTTACCAACTTTTTTATTTCTCATCCGAATTTTATGAAACTTGGTACATATATGCATTATCGGATTGCGAATTAAGGGGAAATGTTAGATTTTGGTTCTGCGCATGCGCATTATCAACTTTCTCAATTCTCATCCAAATTTCTTGAAAATTGACATGTATGTGCATAATCAGATTCGAAATATCATGGTTATATTGAATTTGTGTAGTGTGCATGCGCATCGCCAACTTTCTTATTTCTTATCCGAATTTCTTCAAAATTAACATGTATGTGTATAATCAGATTCGAAATATCATGGTTATATTGAATTTGTGTAGTGCGCATGCGCATCGCCAACTTTCTTATTTCTTATCCGAATTTCTTCAAAATTAACATGTATGTGTATAATCAGATTCGACATATACATGATATGTCGAATTTGTGTAGTGCGCATGCGCATCGCCAACTTTCTTATTTCTTATCCGAATTTCTTCAAAATTGACATGTATGTGTATAATTAGATTCGAAATATCATGGATATATTGATTTTGTGTAGTGCGCATGCGCATCGCCAACTTCCTTATTTCTTATCCGAATTTCTTCAAAATTGACATTTATGTGCATAATCAGATTCGAAATATCATGGATATGTTGAATTTGTGTAGTGCGCATGCGCATCGCAAACTTTCTTATTTCTTATCCGAATTTCTTCAAAATTGACATGTATGTGCATAATCAGATTCGAAATATCATGGATATATTGTATTTGTGTAGTGCGCATGTGCATCGCCAACTTTTTTATTTCTTATAGGAATTCCTTCAAAATCAGTTTGTGTCGCATGCGCTATAAGAATAAGAAAATGAGTACAGAGCATGCACAAAAAATATTGCCGCACCGGTCGTACCTTTGTGTCGTAACAAGCCCTGCATCAGTACTGTTAACTGAACAGTTCTAGTTTTTTTTTTTTTTTTTTCGTCTACGGCCCGGCCTATATCTCGGAAATGGTATTATATATGGAAAAAATGATTCCATGACGTTTTCTCACTTGAGGTGAATTACAGTATAAAAGTAAAACGAAATTGATATGCGCAACATGAAGCGACACGAGCAACAAACATAAAATGGGCTCTAGAGACCGTATTTATCAGCCGATATTGCTCAAATTACTTTCATCGTATTTCTTGTAACAAAGGACACATAATAGACCTTTAAAATTTTCGATTACATGAAAATCGTTCGTCACTTTTTCTTGCCGTAATTAATCGAAGTATGATTTTTTGTTTGATTTTTAACGGATCAATATGAAACTTCTATGATGTAGACCTATGGCAAGTGCAAATAAATCCCCACACTCAAAATTTTTGCATCGCTTCCGGTTTTGATGATATCACTTCCGGTTACATCACTTCCGGCAAAACTTATTTATGATAAAATTAGGATATACATAATCTTAATGTTATTATTACAAACTGTTATGACCCAAAAAATATTTGCCGGAAGTTATAGTTTGGCCGCCATTTAGGTTAGAGTCATTTTTCCAAAATTTTTATTCAGAATAATTTTGTAACTAGACATTCATGATTTTGATGTCAATCGGAGCATTAAAAATTTTTGGACAGTTCCTTGGGAACCGAATTTCGATTTTTCGATTTTAACTTCTTTGTATAACTTAATGTTTTTTTCCAAAGTTTAGATGCTTGTATCACATGACCTTGACCTTGGATGACCTTAATATGACACACAATGATACCTTGGGACCTTGACCTTCTGATGACCTTTTGACCTTTGGGGTCAGACCACTTAAACTTATTTTATAGGGCTCCAAACATGGCTTTTTTAGCATATTTCCAGGGCTGTAGCACAAAACCTAACTGGAATAACACCCTAATGTTTGCTGATTTTTAATGTACTCTTTAAAAGGTTTCAAATAATATCAGACTTGGCGATGTCAAAATTCAATTTAAGAAAATGTTGCGATTTTGATCAAACTTTAAAGGCCTCTATCTCGAGAACTTGACCTCAGATGATCTTGATATTTACAGATCTCATAAAGATTTATGAGACCTTTAACATGATGTATTCATTTTTCATGTCCGACACGTGCTTTCTGTTTTAGAGGTGTGACTCAAAGGTGATTTTGCATCTTTAAAGCGTTTTTACGAGGGCCCTAATATAGATAAGGCAATATTTTTTTCGGATCCGTAATGCTGAGTTCCTCAGGTTTCCAAAAATATGCAACACTTCTATGTAACTTGCATATTTCCATATCCCATACTTTAACCTGGGGCAATAATAGGTATGTCAGTTAATTGACTGCATAAACACTGTCACGATTAATAGAGTCAGTAAATTTGACATGTTAAAGTTAAAGGGGCTCTACCTCGATTTTTGTTAGATATGAATTATATTCAGTTTACGCATTAAAGGGAGGCCTAGGATGGACTAAACTACGGCATGCTGAAAATTTAACTTACTGAAGCACCCTGTAGGCACGCCCACTGCTTAATTGACCCACTTTCTTATTTATGGACCGATTTTCTTCAAAATTTGCATATACCTTCATGTTAGAATAGTGATTTGAAGGAAATACAAAATTTGTGTTGTGCGCATGCACAATGCTAACTTTTTTGTTTGTTATCCGATTTTTACGAAATTTGTTATGTACATGTATAATCGGATTCAAAACTTAGGGGAAATGTTAAATTTAGTTCTGCGCATGCGCAATATCAACTTCCTTATTTCTTATCCAAATTTCTTCAAAATCGGTATGTATGTGTATAATTAGATTAGAAATATAATGGAAATTTTGAATTTGTGAAGTGCGCATGCGCGTCGCCAACTTTCTTATTTCTTATCCGAATTTCATGAAACTTGGTATGCTTAAGTATATTCCGATTCGAAATATGATGGAGATATTGAATTTGTGTTTTGCGCATGCGCATTGCTAACTTTCTTATTTCTGAACCAAATTCATTCAAAATTGGCATGCATGTGTATAATAAGATTCGAAATGTTATGGAAATATCAAATTTATGTAGTGCGCATGCGCATTGCCAACTTACTTATTTCTTATCAGAATATCTTCAAAATTAGCATGTTTGTGTAAAATCAGATTTGAAATTTCATGGACATAATGAATTTGTGTAGTGAGCATGCGCAGTAACAACTTCCTTATTTCTCAACCGAATTGCATGAAACTTGGTATGCATACGTATAGACTGATTTGGGATTTCATGGGAATAGAGCATGTGTGCAGTGCACATGCGTATTGCCTACTTTATTTTTTCTTGTTGAAATATTTTTAAACTTGATATGTATGTCTATAATCATAGTCTCAATTGCATTACCCTGTTGATCTCACGCATTGAATTATCAGTACAGTACATGCGCAATCAAATATTGCCGCACCGTACTACCTGTATGTCGTAACCCGCCCTGCACCAGTACTGTTAACTGTACAGTTCTAGTTCTATTTCTTATTCATGTTCTATTTCAAATCACAGAATTCACTTAGACTGGTAGCTCTTGTTAAATACCAACTCTTAACTCCTTACCGGGTAAAAAATATAGAGAATATGTATATATAGAAGAGTGAATTATTTATTTTATACTTGACATTTTGCTGGCCACATATAGAATCTGAGAACTTGTGGTTCAAGAGGTGTATCTTCTCTATTTATATTGATTGACCGAAAGGACATGGCTGATAACTTTATTGCTGTTGGTGTCAAATGATAAACCATGGTGAGGAAAAGGTGTTGAGCATGCTGATCTTTTGGTGAAATGTTGACCTTCTGAAAATTTGTAGAACATTAACATTGAATCCTGATTTCATTCAGTTTGCGACTGAAAAGGACCTTCCTTATATCTCAGTTGACCTGGATGTAAATGAGTATATATAATCTTGGAAATATCAATGCCATAAGGTTCTGCTAATGACTAGCTGGTAAACCAGATCCTTGAAATTCTAAGTTGTTATCCTGATATAACATGGTTCTTGATTTCATTCTTATTATAAGCATTATTGTCAAAAAGCATCTGTTAACTTGTTTTTTGCAGATGAGTTATTATTTTTTATGAAGATATAAGGTTTATGGATTCCAATTTTAGACATTGAAAATAAATAGGTTGGGCATATAAACTATTTTAAACGATATAATTGCATATCTTGGCTCTGTCCATTGGTCAAGCTATTAATACTGAGTATTGAAACCTTAACCATTGACTTGATTTTTTACTGTGGTTTTAATAATTGACTAAGCTATTTATATTGAATACAGTGACTTTAATTACTGTGAGTTTAACTATTCTCTAAGCTAATTGTATGTGATTGTAGTTAATATATTGATGTTAAAGAAGTGATCAGTTGTTTAACAGCAGGCGGGATCATAATTTGAATAAGTTATAGTAAATATTTGTATTGATAAACAGTTAACCTTCAACATGGACTCCAGTTCACCTACGTTCAATTTAATGTCTTCGTCTAGTTCAGCTAGTTTGATTGACTCAGCTAAAAACTGATATTATTGAACGTGTACTTGAATATCTTGTAATGAAATTCAATTTTCATGGAACATTGACTTCAATGTCGACTAAACAAGTTGGATTTCATCAATGATTTTGTTTTGATTTAAATACTAAGGTCAAGATGCTTAAATTAGATTAAGATCTATAATTTTTCAATTAGGGTATTGTTAAGATAGACTAATTGTCTGAAGGTCGCACATCATACGGATTTGGCAAAAACTAATATTTTTTAATATTTATATTGAATATTTTTAAGTGATGTGTTCCTTCAGTAGTTTGACAAGTATTGTGGCCTGTTTTGAGACATGTTCCTTTAGCAACGGCTATCATTTCATTTCATTACATTAATCCGTTGCTATCATGATAAGGTTTTCTCGTCATTAACTTTGATTGGTCGAACGATTATTGTCGACCAGTTATATTCATTGTAACAAATTATTGCGGGAAAACTTTCGAATGACCAGACGTCAAATTTGTTGTAGCAAATTTACCTTCTGATAATCGAGTCTCAACGGTCATAAATTGAATGTGACGTAGTGTTTTTAAAACAAGGTTATTAGTTGATAATGACAAGAAAAACCCGTCAATCCAGCAACGGTAGATAATGCAAATGTCTAACGTTGCTGAAGGAACATGGTTTTGAGATAGAAGTGTAAGGCGAGATTTAGAATCTTGACCACTTGCTAAAACCTAATATACAAAGGATCACAGGGTCTTATTGAGCACAGGTTGAAACTTCAGAATTGAATTTACTGTTATTTGATCTTTCATTAGTCATATACATTGATTTCAGAGTCAGTTTTATTAGGCAATCAAATATCTATATTTACTATGAAAATCTATATTTTATCTTAGTTAAATTGATGTAAATTTGGTTCCAGATCAGTTGGATGTATTCATTTAATTTAACTTCTTGATTTTTGTTGAAAAACTGCAATGGATGAGATTTTGGTTCTCATATTACAGAGGGCTGGTGTGACAAACTTGTCTCACTACATTTTAAAAACTTGGCTGAAATAAAATAAAATTTCCATCTACCCTAATTACCTCCATGAAGAAAGATCACGAACGCGACCTAAATTGGGTTTATTAGAAATTTAGTCACTGATGAGTGATAAAACTAATCCTATGTTGGAGCGTTATCTGCTTCCAATCGACTTGTTGTGTTCAGCAGGGATTAGTAGCGTGAATAGAAAACATTTCCATTAACAGTTATTACTGGAATGAATAAGAGAATGAATGAATTATTTCAATGTATAAATGTTTTGTTTCAGACTGATAAGACTAAAAGGTTTTGAATATGTGGGATGTGTATCACAATCAGAACATTTCAAGAATTCACATTTAAATAGGCTTTAAATTCATATTTATAAGAAATGATGTGGAGTGTACTCATCAACTCGCTGTTTTATACTACCTTTAATGTTTTATATCTGGTATTGAGATTGTTGATGCTTCAGAATAGGTGCAAAAGACTATTTTCATGCATTTTGATGTGATGTTCTACTGAATTTTGCTGTATTAATATAATATAAATTTTTAAAAGAATTTAAACAGATGCTATTAAATTACGATACAGTTCAGATCTAGAGATGTTTGTTAATTTTCTTGGAATTAATAGCTTGTTCACATTTTTACCCTTATTAAACTCCTATTCACCAAGTTTGAAAATTTAGATTTTTTGTTCATTTTAAGAGGTTGTATTTCTTTAAAATAAAACATTTAGAAATGTTTGTCAGCCTTATGGAATAAATATGAGCCATGGCATACTTGATACTCTGTAGAAACTTGGACAAAAAACCTCCAATGATTTTTCTTATAACTTCAGGCTATGTTGGGATGTAGTAAAATTAAAACCATTCCATTAATCACGCCCAAATCAGTGGTAAAAGTTGAACGTCATGTAGTAGTCGACCCATTATAATAAGCACCAGTTTTTTTCTTGTTTAATCAGCTGATAGTTTTTTCAAGACAGAATTACCAATATTATGTCTATTTATGGACTAAGTAAAGTTTAAGGTGAAAAAGATTTCCATCGATTGGTTTGTGATGAATACAGTGTTACAAATATCTCTTGATAATCTAGACTATAGTTGTGGTCAATTGATAATAATAGCCCTGATGGACAGTTGAACAATGATAGATTTGATTGTTGAGTGATTATAGTCTTGAACATCCAGTAATCAAAGACTTGTTACCAACTATTGTAGCTAAGCTCGCAATATTTTGTAATTCTCTACCTCATTTCCTGTTTTTCTGTGATTTAATAGAAAATGATTGGTTATAAAATCCGATTGACGGAGAATCATAGCTTCAGGGTAATTATTGGGCTAGCCTGATTATTTGAGTGTCAGTGAATGACTCTTGAGACATATAAGTGGAATTTAAATCCTTTGTTATTAGTTTCAGGATAATGCTGATACAGCCAGTTCAATTCAGTTGTGAGAAAAGAATTCCTTTCAACAGGAAAAAAAGGTTCTTGAAAGTTTTTATGTCATGCATTTGATACCATCGATCTTACAACAAGAAACAAACTTACTCAGTTTTCAGCATATGTAGACTAGCAGGGTCAATGCTGAAAGCTATTTGATTGGTTGACTTGAATTGCAAGGTTGAACATTGACTTTTCAAAAAAAGTAGTTAGATTCAGATGCACAGAAGAAATAAATTATAAAAATCTGTCGAGTCACATCGCAACAGGACTGTTGATTTATCTGTTGTTAATTATGTTTGATTTGACTGATTTTAGGACATATTCTTTGCAAGTGTGCTAGATTTTCAATTTAGGTTGATGTCTGTAAACGATCGTACAGTAACCTACAATGTTTAGATAGACAAAGTATTCTATTAAAGTCAAATCAGAAAGAAAATTATCCGTCTCCTCTGACAAAATGTCACTCTGGTACAATTTAACTGTTTCATGTTGGTTAGCTCGTCTGTAGAAGTCATGTAATTAGGTACAAATACTATTAGCAGCTGGCAGAAGATAATTTCTAATTCTGTTTTACGATTCTGGATAAAAGCTTGTAGTCTGCAAGATGTGACACGAGTTTCTTTTCAACAACAAAGAGAATTGATAAGACTTCTGAAAAAAAAGAAAATACTGGTCGGTCCTCACTGTCATATTTGCTGCATCAAGCCATCCTTATTATGTAGAGAACATTTCAGAGTTAAAAGCCTTCATACATAACATACCCCTAAATCTAAAAGGTGTAAAAACTTGATAAAGATTAGAAATATGACTTACTGAGATTAATGTCAAACTGTTTGTGATGTGATTTTTCTGTTAGGCTGATGAAACCCAGAACATCAGACGTGTTACACATTCTTTACTGTCACAGATTGCATCACTAGTCTACCCGATCTACAGACAACATAAAAGATTAATTTCATCAATTGCTTTCAAGGAACAGTTCCAACAATTGGTCCAATTTATCAATTGAATCTGCGTGAAGTTTTCCAACTTGTCAGCTGTCGACAAAAGATGTCAATTATTTTGAAATCGGTAGACGGGAATCCGGAAATCTGATTAGTTGATGAGCTATGATGCAGGTTAAGAATGATATAGCAATTTTAAAGATAGGAAATTTGATTTGATGTCTGTATAAATGTTGACCATTTGACTCTTATTTGAATGAGTTGATGAATGATTATCAATGGTAGATGATATACGGTAACCTTAGACATGTATAATGTCCATTTATAGTTGGAAACCTGCAATTCATTTAATGACATTGAATTAATGGTAATTCTCATTATGTGTATTCAGTCATGAACTCTGGATTCCGACAAGGAAAGAGTAGGCTATAGTAAATTCACGCTTCTTTACTTTCCTCTAATGAAATGATGTTCAGTTGTTAGGACATTGACACCCGCCATGTTATTTTACAATTTTCTTTGTCTGGTAGTTATGTTGAGAAATTTCTAGATTTTTTAACTTTTATTGAATAGGATATAAAAACTAAAGGAATGGAATGCATCCAAGTAGGAAGCCTGTAAATTTTTTGAAAACAATGACCAGATATGCCTGTGAGTCAGAATATGTGAGGAACAAAATTTTAAAGGGGCATTTTCACCAACTGTTTGACAAATGATATATCTTAGTCTCAAAAATGGGAGACTAATCAGAAATAGTATTCACAGTTCAGTGTGAAATTTTGATCCTTCAAATCCATGTGTATCCATAATCAGCCACTTTTGAGACTAAAGGATATAAAGAAAACACAATTATAAGCTAATAACAATTCTAGTTTTGAGCATATTTGAAGTTATGTGATTTTTGTACAGATCTAGTACTTCTGAAGACCAAATACTCAACATCCAAATCAACCCCCTAAAATCCAAACTGTTCCCTTTAAGAATATATTATAATCTCGACAATTATAACATTGTAAATGGTTAAACCTAGGTATAGTATATGCATAAGATTTTGATCAGTAAGTTAATATCAGACAATGATTTGACCTGGTTCGATAAAAAAATAGCGGAAGGAATAAAAAACGAAGGAAATTAGAGGTGTGAATTGAGATTAGATGTTAAAATTTACCACAAATAAACCTGTCTACATCTTGCCACTAAATTCTTTGATCCTCAAAATACCATTTCAATTTTAACGCAGAAATAATCATTAAGTACTCAAACATGGATGATTTTCCAATCTTTTTATTCAGTTAATTTCTTACTTAGCAAGTAAAAACATTAAAAACTTGATAAAGATGATAAAAAGCTTGGGCCAAACCATTAAAACTAGTGGAATTTGTAGATCAGCGATAGTAATGAATGAAAAATTGACTGTTTACATGTTTACTAAAGTCTGTGAATCTCCATTAAATTGTTTTATTGGGCCGAGACTGATCTGTGGACTTGTAGATAGGAGATCGATGACTTGCTTCTATTCATTTTCAGATCAAGAATGTACAGTGTGTCTAGCTCAAGCCCAGAATTAGTGTCAAGATGAAACATGACTTGCAGCACATGGAATATATTGAAACTAAATGATGCCATTATGATATATTACATATGAAATATAAAATACATTATTTTTCTAAAAGTTTCAATTGGAAAGAAAGAAAGAAAGAAACATCTATATTTTACAAGGATAACAACTTAGGTTCCGTGCGGATCCTATCTCCCAGCTGGTCCTTGGCCAAACCTCTTGGCATTGATCTTTCCCGGATTATCCGTACCCATTTACAGCTGGGTGGACTGGAATTATGAGTGAAGATGACTTATTCAAGGTCATCGAACTTTCACACCCTGGAAGTAGAAAACTAGAAGATTCTTTATTGAGTGTTCCATAGATGGTATCTTACAAGGATATTGTACTTCAGTATTCCAACTGAATCAAATATCATGCAAATTTAAGTTCAATTTTTCAAAACCAAAACCACAGGCAACTAATCAATTCAATAGACTATGTTATGTGACAACAAACTCATGAAGAAAGGTTGATATATAAAGGTTGATGTACCAAATGATGTATAAGCTGAATTGTCATTAAATAAACCGAGGCCCTATGTGCTACAGCTTGTGCATGTTAAAGATCCTTTGACAGTTGGGAATCAAATTTAAGAGTAGGCAAAATTTCCCTCATTGAACATTGCATGGTGTTTGCCCGTCCTCAGTTAGCCCATACAGGTGCAGAAAAGCAGGACTTAAAACTTCATTTCATCTCTTAATAGTTCTGACATAGCTACAACATCCCTTTTTATACTGAATTTAATTTGTAATGAATTTTCTATGACAGTGCATCTAGACAGAATACAACCCAGAGAGATATCAATGAATGAATATATTCATGTAAATTCATGTGACTATGTCTCACTGACATCATGTTAATATAAGTAATATGTTTATTTATTGTAAAACAGTGTGGGCTATACATATATATAACAAATGTTGATTTAATTCATTCTATACCTGCTTTCATTCATGATTTAATGATAAAAATAAATTATCTACATTCCTATCATATTATTCAGTATATTTCAAATATTTCAGTATATATACAGAAACCCACTGTTATATTATATATTATACTTTTATGTTTGCAAATTATATAAGTAAGTCTTGCTGTCAAAGGTCTTTCTTTTTATAAGAAAATACATAATTAACAAGAATAAAAGAATATTTAAAAAAACAATCAATTAAACAAAGCAAATAAAAGTACACTATATTTGAAGTACAAATTGTTAAAATATAGTTTATCATTCAAAAGTACATGTTTATGAGATGGTTATGTACATGATGATATGGAATAATAATGAGAGCCCAATAGGTCAGTAAAGTGCTTTGATCATATTCCTGATCTTAGTTTTATATATTTTTCCGCGCTAAATATGGTCTACCAGGATTCGTAATTGTAGGGGTATTTCACTATATATGTCTTACAAGGTCTATATTTGGTAGGCTACAACAATTCTTTGAATAGACATTTAACATGTACATATGTGTTTATTTTTTCACCCTTGTCCATCTTATAAGGAAGGTGTTCATATTTTCTGACTACCACATCTGTTGGTGGGGTGCTTCCTAAAAGTGTGATTGTATTGGAATAAAGTTGTTATATTTTAAGTGGGATGGTGGAGGAGAACTATTTCTAGAGAAGGCTATTTTAAATTGTTAGGTTTGGTGTGGGGATGGTTTACAAAAGGTCATTCTGCCAAAGGAAACAGAAGTATATTTTCTCTAATATTAATGGAATTTCTTGATCTTCAACTGAAGTGTGAATAAGCCTGTATGTATTAAAATCAATGATCTCCAGTTTTTGTTCAGTGTTGTATTATTGTATTGCTTCAACCACTTGGTGTAATTTATATAAATAAAATTATTATTATTATTTTATATCACCTTACAACAGATCAAATGTGGGTCGGGCCTGTTGGGGACTGTTTGCGAGGTTTCTAACTATATTTTAAAATGAGTAAAAAATGCTGATCTTAAATCCTATTTTTATTTATTTTTTATAAGAATAAGACTTTCTATCCAAAGGTGTTATAATTTGAATATTTACACTAAAATCTGTTGCGAGAAAGAGTTGGTATGTCATCAAAGGAAACAAATGAATTTATTTCATGTAAAGGAGCCATTTAAGGACTATTTTCGTTTTCAACACATTTATTTAGTTTAGGAAAGTTCTACTTATTTTGACCCAAGGTAGTCAAGTCATTTTGGCACATGTTCTAATTTTCACACTTTTTCCAAGCCTCATGTCTTTAATGTTGTTGTATTTCTGGAGATTGGACAGGTTTCAGATTGGCACGGATACAAAACATGTCACAGTAAATCTCAAAAACAAATTCAAGATTAAAACACAAAAACATTCGTCGTAAGATCCCTGTATTCTATTTGATTGTCTACTGACATTTTACTTTGTTATAGACTGTGAACTAAAAAGAAAGGAAGTCTTTCTTGTAATTTACATCTAAGAGGACCCTTTAAGTATCTTAATGGACTAATTTAATGTAATGTGCTTTTATGAAAGAAACCGTAAACATGTAGCAAATTTTCAAATCATTAAGTTTGAAATTGTCCAATTTGAGCAAAGATTTTAAATGATATTACGTTAAAACCTCAATGAAATATATCAACATTATAAAACAATGGTTTGAGGTTCTGTCAAGCAAGTCTGGACTTTTGGACACCTGTTTAGAATTTTTCTTATAAAATTTTCCAAATATGTGAAAGTTTTCCTTGAAGGTCGACAATGTTTAACAGTTTTGTTTCATGAAAGTTCGATCAACATTTCTTTAAACCATAGACTAAAAAAATGACCTTAACCACGAAAACAAACTAGTTAACATTTGTTTGCATCTTGGTTTATTGTTGACATTGTAAACAATATTTGTTTACGGGTCAACCATTAGCTGTGACTGAATGTGTACAAGTCATAGTCTTAAAACATTAAGTGAAAATGTTTCCATTTCTGAGGTCGTCAGAGTCAAATTTTTTGCCTCAGAGAAAGTGTTACTGAATGAATTTACGATGTTCTTAAAATTGATCCAGGTAAATTATGTGGTTAACTGATATATATTAACATGCAATAGAATATCAGTCAATCAGCTGCAAGGTCTTTTCAGTGAAGGTGAAATTAAACATTACATTTTTTTGCCAAATACTAAGAATATCAGACAAAATCAAAAAATGTTAACATTGTTATGCTTCTAGCATCATTATGAAAGTTGAGTTTTTGAAATTAAGTTTAATAAAAATCCTTGTCTTTTATTGAAAGTTATTTCATTTACAAGACAACAAACTATACATTCAGGCATGTGTATCATGTCAAATTACCCCTTACAACTGAATAATGCAAGGAAAAATGTTTGGTTTTTAAGCATGACTGAAATTCAACTGCATGTAATGATGATAATGAATTAAAGTAATTGTTGACATGGTTCTTGACATGAATTGTTAATTCAGTTATTGGAAACTAATAAATGTGTATGACATTCAATTTAATTATGAAACATCAAAAAGTACATTTTAATTGATCCTAATGACAAATAACTCCATCAATGAAAGATAAAAATTGAAAAAAAAAAATGTACATTTTTTTTTCCGCAAAATCTTTAATAAATGGCCTTGAGTATGCAATTTGATATTTCTTATCAAAGACATGAGAAAGACTTTGTAATAGAGTAAAATGACAAACATAAACAATAGGGTGTGTATGTATTGTATTTGATAATATTGAACTGAGGTTCTCAATGTATATACAATAGTAAAATATTAATATTTATTTTCAATATTGACCTCAAATACTCTACTTTCATTGGTTAGTTCAATTGTCACGATACCTTGACGATTGATTCTTATCCAATCAAATATTGACATATTCTTAACTAATTAATATGAGGAAAGTTTAAACAAAGAAAGATATTGATGAATAATAGAATTAATATATTAATGTATTGACAACGTCAACCCTCAAGAATACAAGTGGAATCAGGTGTTCCTTTGTTGTTCAATATGGTTTATTTTACAGAGAGACATAATTTTTAGAATCAGAGATTTTTTTCTTTATCCCATACAGTTGCAGAAACATAATATGTAAGCACCATTCTGGAAGCATTGTGGTTAAGATTCTGGAAATGATGGAAAGCGAGTGTCATAAATGGATATCGATGGTCAATTTAAGAGAAATACTCTCTCAGATTATAATCTAATACAATCTGCAATAAAAATTATTCTATGGGGGTCATCAAGTACATGTTAAAGACTTGTATAAATGTTTATCTATGTTATGGTTTATTTCCATGTTATAAGAAAATGTTAAGTTTATTTTAGCCTGAAGGGTTTGCCGTTTCAATTATTTCCACAACCAATTAAAATCATTTTCTATTTTCTGCCTTCTGCTGTGCTAATTATCTCATCATCTTATTGGACAAAAAACTGCACAATATCTGATCTTAATTGTTCGAATACTGTTCTCTGATTGGCTAATACAATTTAAGAAAAAGACAATGTATCTATTTAGTTGAGTGCTCTCATCAATTATGAATGTAGTTTTATTGAAAACACGTAATGAATTGAATTTTAAATGTACCAAGAGAAAACGCTGAATTTTAAATTTACTATGCTAAAATATCAACAATAACGTAGATTTTTATCAAGAATGATCAAGTTTTTGTGGTTAAAAAATTATTTGACAAGTTTGTTTGTGATAAATGAGATTTTAATTGAGCGTGACATTGTAATAAAGTAATTGTAAAAAAACAGTCTTTGTAAAACATCTTCAACACGTTCTACAAATTATGTTTTGCAGTAGCAATTTTAACTAAGGTGTGGTTTGATGGAATGCATCGAACAATTGGGTTTTAAATAGTAAATTATAAAGCACTGTACTTTAAGTTTTATTAAATAATATAACTTATAACCTATCCTTGCCCATGTTGGGTTATGTGAATATTTGCTTGAAGGGTTAACAACTTTCTGTAAACATGGATACTGGGCTGGAACACTGTTTTTTTTTGGTAGTGGAACAGATCAATTAACTCAGCCTTTATTATAACCCTGATCACAATATTACATTACGCTACTTGTATTTTTTGTTTGTTTATTCAAGGTTTGAACAATATATATCCGGTGATAAGAACTGACAATTTAAATTGTTGAAATATGTCTAGATAGATAGATATTTTATTGTATCATTAGGTTCCATTAAGGACAGCATACAATACACAATCATTAACCAACATACAATGTGCAAATAATTAAAAAATATACTTTACAGATTTCTATGTTATCAAAACTGAGGTTAAAGGGATTGTAAAGAGGTTTTTTAAACTTTGTATGTTGTATCGGGAACACTGACTGATAGCATCAATTTGCGCCATTCCAATTTCCATTCTGACGTCTGTTGTTCTTGCAATTTCACTAAAATTAACATGTTGTATGACGTCACTAATAGATATCACAGATATCAATAGTGGCTTCCGGTAGATCACTGGTGACGTCGTAAAATGCGATAGTTTTATTGAAATTGCAAGAACCACAGACGTCGGAATGGAAATTGGAATGGTGCCAATTGATGCTATCAGTGTCTCCGATACACATACAAAGTTTATGACATTAAAACTTATGATATTTATAGTTGTTTTATTAATTGCTGCTTTTTAATAGACGAACTGTAAAAAACAGATAAAGCAACCAACCTGTGCTTGTGATAAGAAAATTATAGAAAAAATACTGTCTGTGATATTATACTGCTACTTGTTGAGGTGATAAAAAGATAAAACTCATATTGTTCTAATTAATCATCATTACAATCTAGAGGCTTTCTAATCTTTCCCTCTAACAGCTTCATTTAATAATCCTCTTATACTGACAACCTTGTACTGTCATTCTCTACATGTCAACTATAACAACTCTTACTTAATCAGCTTTACTAACTCTTTCTCATCATTTCCTTTTTAACATGTACAGATCTCACAGTGTATCTTACATAATGGTAAACTAAGCAGTTTTCTCTGTCCTGAAGTTGTGCTGACATGAAAAATGTGATGATGTTTCTGAATATTGACACTTAAAGGGATTGTAAAGTGGTTTTCTAAGGACACTGATAGCATCAATTCGCACCATTCCAATTTCCATTCCGAAGTCTGTGGTTCTTACAATTCCACAAAAAATAACACGTTTTATGAAGTCACTGACAGTGATCTGCATATTGATATCAATAGTAGCTTCCAGTTTTGGTAGAATTGCAAGAACCACAGACGTCCGAATGGAAATTGGAATGGCACAAATTGATGCTATCAGTGTCCTCTGATACACACATAAAAAGTTGAGAAAACTACTAAGAAATCATTTATAATATATTATTCAATGTTTAAATCTGAAAACTTACATAGCAAGATGATATAGACTTTACATAAGGGCATATGAAGATCAAATCTAAATTTTAGAATGCAGCATCATGGATTTTCGACTCATTTAAAATTATTATGACCTTAGTTTATAAAGGGTTAGGCATGCTATGAAACAAATGTTATTGATTGATTTTCACTAATAAAACATCTAACAGGACGTTTTTTAATATTCTGGGAGACTGTAGTGAGAAAACAAATGAGTCTTGTAACTAATAGCAGATTAGATTATTAATGGCCAGTAAAACTAAAAGCGTTTCAATGTTGTTCTGCAGAATGAAATGGTTGAAGAATTGATGGCAGACACAAGACGACTAATTTCCAGCCATTCGTCTTCATTTATTTGACATTTATTTAAATGACCTTTTATGGTGAAAAGTTTAAAAAATCAAAGTACGTGTGTGTTTGAATAAATGGTTCTGTAATGTGACAATAAAACCAACAATTAATTTGTATTTCAACCTGATTGATTCCCCTGTGAAGGTCATCTGATCACATTTGGTGCTACCAGACATGCTACATGAAATAGAACTCTCTGTGGAACATGAAGAATCATCTTGAGGTTGTTCTACAATTAAATGAAAATAGGCATGTGGAATTAACAACATTTTTTCATGCTGATATCACTATAGTTTTTATCATACAAAATTTCACTTTTATCAGTTGTTAGAATAAATAATTAAACAAATAAGCTTTTTTAAGATATAAAATCAACAATTCGGAGCATTTAAAAATTAAAAAGATTTATTTTAGGACATAACATTTCTTACAAGTGCAAGAGAGTCACCGAATATATTTATTAAACAATCATACCAATCTATATATTAGATATTTAAGCATTATAAAAAATACTGCATACAGATCAACAAAAACTGAATACTTACATATTATATCGATACTAAGGCAAAAAGGAGAGGCATTGCATTGCCAACCTCCAGGAACTTTATGCCTAAAAATGGACGGACAGACTGACAACAGCTAAGTCAACATTTGGTGCATTCTTTCACATAATTTGGGGCAAATTTCGCTAAATAAGTAAGTCTTCTTTTGAAATTATGTTTAGGTACAAATTATTGTTCATATAATGTGGGTATGTTTGAGTTTTTTTGTGTTAAATTTCTCATAAAGTTGTTGAAGTCTTAAATAACTATAACAGTATGGTTTCAACTTTAACTGAGCTCTGGATGTGTAGAAACATCTATTGCAATTGAAACTTTGTTAATATTTTTGGAGTGACAAGTGTTTGAATTGACTTATTATAAACATCTAATTTTATGCAATATTATATATTCCAGGGTTAAAGTAAGTGATATTTTGTGGATTGTAAGTGATTTCCATGGCAACACTTTTATTTTAAATGGACTATTTTTTATATACTAACTTGAAGGTAAGCTATGATTTACTTCGTAATCCTATAAAACACTGTGTCCATCATTTTCATATGTAGAATAAGATTGGATTGATCTTCAGGTCATCTCAAATTTTCAAACCAAAAACTGTTTTTAATAGTAGCTATCTTCAAAATCTGTATCCAATCAGTGATGTTTATAGGAGTTATTAGGTGGAGGGGTGCAGAGGTGTCAGACGAGCTCTGGCTTAAAGAATCAATTATACAAAATTCGAAACTATGGGAGTCTTTTCTATTCCTTGGTGCCTCCTTAGTCTGTAATGTATCAAACATAAAAAGGACCTCACTTTTATCGTCTGTAAGATAACGTGAATGCTACCTGGAATTGCTTCAGAGGCAAGGACATTAATCCTAATTTTTTAAGGGTCGTTGTCCCCCTGAGACCTCTCACAGATGCTACCGTCAAAATTCTCATGGGCAAATTTTATTCGTTCTAAAAACAATTCTAAGCTCTATGTTGGACAGAACCTCATCCATCTAAGGTCTACCAAAACTTGCTGTTCATTCAATTCTTATTTCTAAGATTAATAGTTTAAGGCAGTAGAATAAGAAAGTACTGGGATGAGTGTAGAATTTCGCCAGTGACCTGTTTATTCCATACATTGATTGTCTCGTAGCAACTTTGATCAGTTCTTCTTGTTATATTAACTTTATTAATTTCCATCCTATCTATCATAGGTCACGTTCTTAGTTCACCATTTTTATATCGTTTACTAATAATATAATAAAATGGCTACTCGACCACTTCCACTATCTTGGACTAATTGATTTCTGAGGCAATTGTTTTTGTAGTAACCCTCTCTCATCCAAATTACCAGAATATAACTAATTTATTTTATTACCAACATGACATGAATATGGGTCATATTGTCATATCAGTCATTTCCGCAACATTACCTTCCAGATCAGGGTTGTTGATTTCATTGTATTTACCAGTCATTTCACCCACACAAAACACCATGTTAGGGTTGTTGACTATGCTCCAGATCAGGGTTGTTGATTTTCCTCCCTAACAGAGTTGTTGACTTTCCTCCAGATCAGGGTTGTTGACTTTCCTCCAGAACCAAGTTTTTTCACTAACCTCCAGATCAGGGTTGTTGACTATCCTCCAGATCAGGGTTGTTGACTATGCTCCAGATCAGGGTTGTGGACTTTCCACCAGATCAGGGTTGTTGACTATGCTCCAGATCTGTGTTGTTGACTATGCTCCAGATCAGGGTTGTTGACTATGCTCCAGATCAGGGTTGTTGACTTTCCACTAGATCAGGGTTGTTGACTATGCTCCAGATCTGTGTTGTTGACTATGCTCCAGATTTGGGTTGTTGACTTTATATGCTCCAGATAAGGGTTGTTGACTATTCTCTAGATGAGGGTTTGAACAGGGTTGTTGACTATCCTCCAGATCAGGGTTGTTGACTATCCTCCAGTCAATTTACCAGTCATGTTCAGATCAAGGTTGGTGATTTGACTGTATTTACCAGTCATGTTCAGATAAAGGATTGTGTTTACACTGTATTTAACAAGTCATGTTCAGATTAAAGAGTTTGACATTAAGATAAGTCAGTTTTTGTCAGTCATGCTTGCTGTATATATTGTCTTAATATGTACAATCTAGAATTATTCAGTGAAGATTATAGTATGCAATTGCGATTTCTATGCAAATGGTTGTTACTTTGTGTGGGTTGTATAATTGCAAATATGAAATATGACACATTCACAGTTTCATTGTTATTAGAATCCAAGAATTAAAGGTTAAAATGTATCTGAACTACCAAATCAATAGAACAGATTCTATACATGCAATGTCCTAACTTGTTGTTGATTGTTCTATTAAACTGTAATGAGAAATAGTAAAGTTGTCCATGATAAAATATTAATGGTAGAAAGCCAGGGAAGAGTTGAAGGAGAAATGAGTTGAATTAAGAAGAAAATAATCTTCTCTATCATCTTGTACTTGACTCCATCACAATTATAGTACCACTAGTTAGTTATTTCTGTCACTGAACATTTTATTGATATTCCACTGATGAAGTGGCTGATAAAAAGAAAGCGGATGAATGAAAGATGAACACCAAATGAATATATATCTCTGAAATGTCTTGCCTAAACTTAACCTAAACCTATTATGTTGGGTTGATTTTCCCATCGAATGTTTATTTCCTATTTCCTTACTTTGCAAATGTATTTGTGCAACCTTTCACATATTGTTAGAGGAATGTAATACTAAACTTATGAATGTTCTTAAAACTATCGAGGGATATTTCTGTCCTCAGCCTACGGGACACAAGTTATATTTAATGAAATTTTTAAAGTTTGTAATTGAAGAAAGAGAGTCTGGTCAGAAGAGGCAATGAAGCATTTGAACTTTCAGACAATCAACAATATATTTAACAAGTTTTTTACCAAGATTAAATTTTCATCCAATTTTCATAGGTTACTAGATCTTTCTTTTGGAAGAATAGTTTGCTTTAGAAAGTAAGATTTCCCCTGGGTCTAAACCTTTCTAATGTACGTTAACATTTCTTGAATTTTATATTGTTCAGTCGGACATTTCCTTAGTACTTTGCCATTAATTTCAGAAAGAGTACTTTTATGTATTTATCATTGCTGGTGAGAACTTGAAATTGGGTTTCTGTTATCATTGCCATAAAGTAGCCTTAAAGGGAAACAGACATCCGAAAAATTTAATGGGAATCATAGATAGCATATTAGAGGATTGCAAAAATGATGTTGAAATGAAGGGTTGGAATGATACAAAATGTGAAATCCAATAATGACAGGCTGACTGTCAGGAGTGGGCAGTGTTGATATGTTCATTCGAATTTGATGATATCCATTATGGTGATATATATTTGTAAGAATCCAAAAGATTGTAGCCTTCTAGAGTTTCAATTAAAATTGTCGACACATCAGTCCAAATTGAAATGGTTTTAATCTGCACAATTGATATTTTCTGTTATAATATGGCAGACAGGCTGTCTACATGACGGTGTATAACTACCAATAAGAAATATTGACCAAGTTTTATTCACCGCCATATAAATGACGTTCACATTTCTCTTGTATCAATATTTTTATGTTTAATGGAAATCATCGATGACATGATAAAAAATAAATTTCTTCTGATCTTACAGTAATCCTCATATTGATCAATGAAGGAATGAAATGCAGTTTGAATCAATTAAGGATGGAACTTATGATTTTATGTGTATTGGGGTAATCCATGCAGTCTGCCAGGGCAGAAGCATGAGCCTACTCTTATTTTGGCTGTCCAACTGTAGCAGGTCATTTTAGCCTGTTGCACGCAGGGTTTGGGTTAATTGTCATATTAACAAGACCACCGTGCATCAGTGACAGGGGGAAACTTGGTTGAAAAAATTAAACCTTGGATTTCCAGACTAGCAAGCATTCACTCTAACCACTAATAGCTTCTAGTAGAAATGACAAGAATCATTGTATAATAAATGTATAAATTGAATGAGAAATGATAAATAAGGTATGATTATTACTGAACAATTTACTCGGCCAGACATTTAACTACTTTAGTGCAGTAATTTAATCAAATTACAATATAAATGTGGTAAAAATCCTGAAAATCGCTGATTCTAAAAAGTTGAAAAATGCAGCTTTTAGTCTTTCTTCAGATTTAACTGAATCGTCCATATACTGCTGATGATGAATGAATGATGAACTTATGATAGGTTGAATGAATGAAATGAATAAGCATTAATAACTGTTGAACATTTTTGTCTTTCAAGTTTTTTTTGCTGAAAAGTACAACTAATTCAACTCTAGTTGTATTGAATAAATGAAGATCAGAAATATGTATTAAATATCATAATTTCAAGTATTAAAAGTAAATGTTTCAATGATATTATGAGAAGAGAAGAAGGTGAAGAGTTATTCTATATTTATTGATCATGTTATAAGAGGTTTACATTTCCTTCTCTCATCCTTCAATGTTAGTTTACGTTCTAATTTGAGCAGTTCTAGAGCAGTTCTACAGTAATTAGTTTATGGAATTTGTGGAAGTTAACCAAGAACACTTCCATTTCAAAGATAAAACAAAATGTTTTATACCCTAAACTTCTCTAAAAATCTTCAACTCGGTGGAAAGGCAATTGATTATAATTTGGGTAAAGATAACAAATTGAAGGCATCTTCAAGTAATATAGTAATTTTTACCTTTGCCAAGATATCTCAGCCCTGTCCACACATAAAGGCAGTGACGCTTTTTTCATTTTTATGATATGTTTATGAAGTGTTTAGCTGCTACAATGTGTTTACATGGATTTCGAGATTTGTTTTATGGTTGGGATCAATGTGCTTGTTTTCTGAACAGAGCAAAACCTTTTTTCCTTGACCATCAGATGATGAAATTTGAAGTACATGTTTTATCATTACCATCAAATTTTACTATACATACATGTTTTAGCTTTTATCACATTAACAAAGGCTTCAGTCCTATTCACTTTATTTATTGTTAATTGAACCACTGAATACAATATATTGACTGTTATCAGTATTTAATCTTGTATTATTTACATATAGTATAATAGTATATCTAATTTAATTATAGTACATCTATATTCTAAAAACTATATATTGAATGTCTATCTTGTCTATTCCCAATGGAGAAAGAAAAACGTGTAACAATTATATATTCAGGAGAAAAAAATTATGTACGAAAAATCATGTCAGGAATTTCCAAGGGGGAGTTGCATGGACTTGCAAAGCAATCCTCCTCGACATTTTAATAGTTACAATTTAAACAGAATGTCAACTTTAACAGTGCTTATTTGTTTTCAAAGGGGAGTTTGTACGAACCCCTCGAACCCCCCTGGCCGATCACCTTTATTCTGTTCAATATGACAAGGTGAGTAATGTCAAATTTCAACACTCTAACCGTCTGCTATACCCTATCTGTTTCTTTCATTATTCCATCACAATTCAAATTTGTGTATACTGCATTGTATATTGTTTCATTGTAATTTCCTTGTTTGTTGATTCAACAACACAATCAGATTTGATCCCTTTATTTCTGTTAAAAAACCTAAATTATCATCTTACACTTTGACCTTAGTACACTTGATATAAGAAAAAGTGTCACTATCAAAGTTGTGATAAAATTGAAAGAAAGTTATTGGTCAGTATTAAATAGTCCCTAGTTACTATGATTTCAGTAACCAAGTTAATATTTATCGGTGTTCTTGTTGAATGAAGAGCCTCTGGAGACAGCCATCTGATTGGTTAATAATGTACTCAGCTGCGGTGAAAGTCAACCAATTATTAAAGAATTAGAGAATTGTATAGAATATTCCTATTGGTTGAATCCTGTTGTACTCATGTTGAATTGCAGAAGGAATCATTTTTTACTTCCTCCCAGGAGAAAGTTTTTACGAAAGCGTGTGTCTGATTCCCATTATTATGTTTTAGGAATAATTTGCTCGACAATTAAAGTCAGGTCATTGCATTCTTTATGCCTTAATTTAAATTCTTCTTTTCATGCACATTGAACAAAATGTTTTTACGCTGTTTTCTCTTGGGTCTCTGATTCTTTTTTCCCCGCTCAATTACTTGAAATAAAATAACACATGTGTTGGTGAAAATTAAAACATTCCAAAACATGTGAAATATTGTTTCTTTTTTTTATCTCAAATTTGCTCTGTTAATGAATAAAAAAAGACTTTCATTTCCAGACAGTTGTGACAATAAACCATCAAAGGTGAATTGGTCACCATTTCTGGAATCTGAAATGAAAGAGTTTCATCACTCTTACTTATTCAGTGCAGTGTTATGAGACCACAGTTTAAGTAAGATCTTAAAATGAACTATAAGTTATGTATAGTCTTTTGTTTGAATGGCATGACAATTCACCTTACCTAAAACTCAATTACAAAAAATGTAAGTCAGACAAAGCTATAAGAGCACAGTTATCACCTGCTTGAACTTTTGACTCTGTACTCACTCTAGGCATCTTCGTTCCTCAAGGGTACTTCAACTGTAAAACAACGAGCACCCAATGTATAAGATATATTTACTCTCTATATAAAACCTAGTAAAGTTTGATATCAATGTGAAAATAATTATATTAACAAACTCTTGTTGGCAATCGACTTGTCAGTAATTCCATACCTAGACGGTTAAATTATGTTACTTCATGTCCTTAGAGTACTGCTAGATGTCATCAAAGACTTTTTACTACAGGTTTAATTTAAATTTCAATATTTTCTGTGCCTCTAAAATACTGTACAACATTATTGTCGCTAAAACTTGTTTAAAATTGGTCAAGTCAATGTTTGAATGGAATGCAATTTGCAGTGAATTGATGGATGTTGCATCACAAATTTGCCTTTTGTATTCCAAGTCATGAACTATGAGCACAATATTTTTTTTATGTGACTTATAAAGATATTAGAAATTAGTTTGGGGCTACTAAATTTTTTTTTAAATTTCTAAATGGAGTTATGATGTTAAACTTTTAAAATACGGAATATTGAAAAAACATAATTATAATCTCTGAAATTGATGGTATGATGAAACAAATGGTCAAATTTTTTCTCAGAAAGAATTGTTTCCTAAAATAGCCATGATGTAAACTATCCCTCCACATGCTTAGACCAGTATGAAACAGATTGGGTGGTGTGGTAGATGGTATTTTATGAAGTGTTACATTGTGGTATTTGGGCTAGGACTGGACATCAAAGAATTAGCTGAAAAAATCTTCTCATATATTCCTCTTTTGTGAAATTTTATTTCCATATCACTGTTTTACTTCTGAAAGGTCAGTAATTTTGATTTTTAAATCTATGAAGAGGGATTTAAAGTCCTGCATTTGCCTCTAGTATAGTACTGTACACACTGGCCAACTTGTTGCCGAAATGCCATGTTGTTGAAACTTGTTAGTGTATACAGTTCGGAAACATTCAGCAACAAGTTGCCCAATATGTTATCTAAATATTGTCAGTGTGTACAGTACTTTAGTCTGCATTATATAAAAAATAGCATTGACAACATCTAGAACCAAGATTGCTGATTTGACTGTTGATAGGAACAATATACAATATTCTAGTAAAATTCTAGTATTTTCTTATGAAAAATGAGTAACAAATGATTAATGAATTGTTTAAGGTTTACTTATATAAATAACTGTATACCGTAGTATATTGTAGGTGGTCCACTGTTGCTAATCTAGAAACTTGGTTTTTCTTGTGTTTGATAATTTCCAATTCTTTGCCCTGAGCGATATAAAAGTGGTTTTGACGTTTGTATTGTTAGAACTGTTTATTTTAATCTGATGTATATAAACAGAGTTTAAATCTCAAGTTGGAAATCAAGTTGAATTCTGTAGCCTCAAGTTATTACAAACCATCTGGTTCCAATATGGCCGACATCTAATGTTGGTTCCTAGATTTAATAGTTAACAGAATGTTTGTAAGCACCTCCAGATATTTGGTCAGTAGTTGTTAACTATACAAATCGTGAAATGGACATTTGTAAATACTGCTCAGAAAGGTCAGACAGAACATCTAGTAACCAACACAATTTGTTTGCAGGTCTTTTAAATGACATCCATAAAATTTTGTCATTTAAATTTAATTGTCACCATCAGCACAGTAAGGTATGTACATATCAGTTGGCCTTAAACCTTTCCTTTTCATTGGCTGACCTATCATAGGGACTGGTAGAACTAAGTCCATGGGTCACCCTTCAAAAATAAAAATTAAAAAAGCATATTATGTTATAAGAAAATATTATTGGGAGAGTATTCCCTAAAACCCCCCAGGAAGGATCAACCTACTATGTCCCACTCATCTAGTTAAGCAATCGTTTCTTGTATCTAATCTGAATTTCTGATGTTCTACACTCAACAACCAACTTTTTGGTATCTGCTAGTGTTTATCAAGAATATTATTAGTTCCATATTGACCATGATATATGTTGATATAAATAATAGTATTTCATGATGTAGGTAATATAAATATAGATATATTGGTCATGAATTCACCACCAGAACAGGTGTGACAGGAATAGAGTTACAGGATAGGATCACATTTTATCATCTTTTGGGAGTTGACTGCATGAAAATAGTTGTCAAGACCACAATGTAACTGTTTTTGGTGCAATCATTCATTTAGTGCAAGGAACATGATGTCAACACACAAAATAGAACACAGTTCTGCATAAATAGCTGTATATTTATTGATAATGGTATAGTTAATGTTTTCATGGGAAAGAGAAAGTATCTTGCTCTTGAATATTTGATAAAACCAGAAAAGAAGGCAACAAGAACATATCTGACCTATAGGAAACAATCAAACAGACAAGACAACATTACAAGTTTGTTGAAGATAGAAATTATGTTTGTAGCCCAGTAGGTATCTTGGTAAGGGGTCTATGGTTGAATTCAACCTATTTGATTATTTTTCTTATAATGTTCTATAACTATTTGTTTGTGTTCCCCAGTTTCTGGTGTTTATTTTCCATACATCTTTCTTCATTATTAGCCCTTATATCAGTGAGTAGAATTATTAACAAGGAGAGTAGCTGGTTGCAAGCATTTTCATGAAATCTGCAGGCAAGTATGTACCCATAATGTCTATTCTTTCAGATTTCTGAAACAAATGAAAGTTTTCTCTTGATCAGTCATTTTTTTGTTTGGTATAATAAATATACCAAAATTAGTGAATGTTGTTGGTTTAAAGGCAGCTTTCAGGTTTTTAACATTAGGTCAATTTTTGTGATTTAGGTCAATAAGAGTTGTCATAAAGATGGAATAGAAATTGAATTTATTTGTAGTCAGAAGTCCCAAGGTGCTTACAAAACTAGTTGGTATACTATTTGTCAACTTAGATTTATACAAAATTTATTATTCATCAAGAATAACATATTTAATTTCTCATAATTCCCACTTTTTTTACAACCATTTTGGTCTTCAAGAATTCAAGGAGGTACATGAAAGTAGGATATATATCTATCTCTATAGACAAGTGTCTTGTTCTTGCAGAATATAAAGAAAATACTCAAAAGATTTGGTATAGCCTGCTCAAGTGTTTTTAGGTGGATAATTTTTAATTCTTGCTTCAAAAGTAATTCCAAAGTGCACCCAATTGGCATATGTTAATGAACAGCTTTGTATATGCCTATTATATCTCCATCCCTTGTTGTAAGGAGTGCAACGTGTATTTGATTGAGATGTTGTTGGCTTATATCCAGCTCAGTAAATATTTATATAAACAATTGAAATCTTAAAACACTGTAATATAAATATAAACACTCCCCATGCCTTCCTGCCCAAATTCTATTTTAGTTTACAATGTAATTAAGGATTGGGTCTGAGTAGAGCATGGTCTGTCTAGGGCACTCTGTTCTGTGTATTATATTTAGATTTAACCCACATTATATAAGTTGTACATACTTTATTTCCTCATATTTAGTCATGACAATCTTTGAATTAATTTAAAACTTACATAAACAATGTACTTTTAGGATGGTTTTGTCTTATGTTGTAACTGTAAAATTTGTGTTTCATATTGTTGTTCAACTTGTATAAGAAATAATAGTGTTCTGAAAAGTGGTTGCACGTTGTGGTGAGTCGTTGTCGTGAGTCGCAACCTTTTACTAACATATCAGGCTTGTCAACTAATCACTTCATTATCAATTAGAAGATTATTCTTTTGATTTTAAAACACCTTATTCAATTTGAGATCCACTACAGTATAGTTTCAGGTGTTATGGGTGTCAAGTTGATGCTGACTCTTACTAAACCTCTGACAACATTCTACTATTGAGTTTGTCAACTAGAAGTGTAGCTAGAAGCTAATAATGTTTTTCATGGTATCTTTTATCTACAACTGTATCAAAACAAATCAAAGTTATAGTCTAAGTAGTATAAATGATATCGTGATCTGTTCGAGAATTAAACTTGAATGAGATGTTGACAAGGTGCCAGAGAATGTAGATTTTAACAGTACTTTACATCTTAAAGAGAATTGTTCAGGTAAATTTACCCGAGATCAGAGAATTACCACTAGAAACATCTGTCTGAACAGATTCCTTGGTTTAAACAGTGTTTATAGGATAATAATAGGTTGGGTGTTTCACACTTATTAATTTGATATATAGTCTGGTCTGGTCCAGTCAGTTGGCTAATCTCATTATCAATGGCCATTTGTAAGACAAATACTTAATAAAGCTAGGAATACAATGATGTGTAAGGGTAATAGTAACTTGGTGTAGTTTATGGCAGTAGTTCATTACAAATTGTACAAAAAATGTTAATTTAAGTTTTATCTTATTTTTAAAAAGATACTTTTGACTATGATCAGAATAGTCTATATGTATAGCATCCTCATTTGAAATTAGTATCCTGCATGTTGTAGTTTGATGATTAACAGTGTCAATTGTAAACTAATGTCAAACCTAAGAATTCAGAAATATAATATGAAATAGGCCTATAAAGTAAATGTTTATAAAATGAATCACCCTGACCGATTTTCAGCTGGGTGATGGCATGGTCATTTTCACCTCAAAACACAGAAGATTTATAGACCTTCACTAGCCATCTGTTTGTTGTGACAAAACCATTTATTGTCTTTCTAGTCTTTTGTGAAAAATAAAATAAGCATGACTTTGTAATATGATACTATGTTTCAAGAATCCTGTGGATCAACTGCACCTTTTGCAAATCCTTGGCATTTATCATCTGGTTACGATACGCGCTCACTTACAGCTAGGTCAACAGGAATTTGTGATCAACAGTCTATTTGAAGATGATATTTGCACAATGATATACATGGTACATGAAAATAACCAATAATAAACTTCGTTTCAAATATCCCATTGCCATATCCTTTAAAAGATAAAAATACCGCAAACACCACTATCTTTAACGTAATGTGTCTTGTTAGACAGCAGTGATCAATCTGGCTTACTATCAGATACCATTCAATATGGTAGGGTGTGTTTATCTTAGTTTATTGATATGTAATGTTATTTGGATGATACAAGACCACCATATCTGTTCTTCAGACAAAACAAATATTTTTTGCTGTGATGATGAATATGTGAAAAATCCACACTGATTTATCTTCAAATCCAAAATCACCAGATCGGTTTGACTAACTAGCATATACAGGCAAATTACAAGTCCTTCTTTATATCTTGTTAACTTTTTAATGGGTAGTCTGTATGAAGGGTGTGTTTATTTTAGTGTATTTATAAAACGTGATATATCCGGAGATCAAGACCACCACTAGTTTTATCAAACCATGTTCAGGTTGTATAGATTACAGGTAGATTATAGGTGTTCTGCTCTCTCTATCAACTTCTAGTAGGTGTAGCTTTGGTGGTTTATGGTTATTTGCCAAAAAGATGGTGGCAGATAGTGGCCCATTATGGACACTTTGAACAAGTATCTGTTTTGTCTATGAAATAAATTTCCCTGCTCATTATTTTTCAAGCCAAATGAATTTGGTAATAATTGAGATGAATATCTAGGTAGGAAAACACTGAACTCTTTTCTAGCCCAGATATCTTGAAGGAAAAAAGGAAGTGTGGCATCGTATATAACATGGGTTTCTTACTATAAATCATACAAAGATAGAAATCAATACCATAACATAACAACTAAGGTTCCTAAGAGAGTCCTTTCTACTAGCTGCTCCTAAACCAAACATGCTAGCATGGATCTTTCTGTAATTATCCATACCCCTGTACAGCTGTGTTGACTGGAAATGTGAGTGAAAACAACCTAACTTATTCGATCAGACTTTCATACCTGTTCGAGATCAGAACCAAAAACTACAACCACCATTAAGAATCAATTTTTCTAGTGCTATAGAACCCAATGGTTAACTAACGTTATAAGTTTAGAATTATAAAGAGTTGATATGAACTAAAGAGTATTTCATTAGTAACCTGTAGATATTCATTAACAAACTTAGCATGTGTTTCATTCAATTCTTATCATTATCTTGTATGCACCGTTAAATGTAATAATATAGCTTCAAGGGACTAATTTACAATAAAAATTACATCTGAGATTTAACTTTATCAAAAAAAATCTAATAATGGCTAATTTACTCTAAAAGGATAATTACTTTAATGAAATGCAAAAGAGTATTTAACAGTCGACTCAAGATTAAATGAGTACAAATGATGCATAATGTTATATCCTGGGCAATACTGAGCTAAAATGAAATGTTAAATAGGTGATGTAGACCTAGAGCTGTATTGTAATGTAATTGAATATTGTTAAGATAGTAAAACTTATATAGAACTAGAACCGTGATAACGGTACTGAGCAGTGCGCAATTTAAATATCCTTGAACGGTTGCATTTTAGTCCTGCATATAAATTAGGTCATGTGACAGAGCTGTTTATAGTTAAAACTCTCAATTTTCAATCGGCTATTAAACCGGAAGTAAACATTGGAAAACACAAAGTAAAACATCATTTGATAGATTTTATCGAGAGCAAGAGATTTGGTTCAGATCAAAAGATCATCCAAATCAAAGGTAACGTGTAATGAGCTTAAAAAATTTTGGCCATTTCTGAATATCTTTTACCGGAAACAGGCAAACATCATAATCGAAATTTGCAAATTGGCTGTCATCATTTTGTTGGCCATAGATTGAAAATGCCCTAGACATCAATATTATACAAATCGGATGATACCCTGTTCACTTCTCTCGATTTAAAGAAAACATGTTCATTTCAAGATGGTGGCCAGCGTGTTACTTCCGGTTACGATTTTATCATATTTTTTTCTTTGTTAGTCATGTTCTTTCATATCTTAAGAAGAAATTGTTACCTATCTTATGAAATCCGTAATTCAGATAACACGTGTTTTTTCCCGCCAAAAAAACACGCAGAGTTACAAAGAACAAAATTCGAAAAAGCAATTTTGATCGAAATATCTAGTGTTATACATTTTTGGAAACAGGGGATAAAGCGTGATAATAATAAAAGATAATTTGTGACGTACATGAATTAGGTCACGTGACAGAGCCGTTTAAAGTTAAAAATTGCAATTTTCTGACGGCCATAAAACCGGAAGTAAACATTGGGCATCTAAAATGATTATGCCATTGGATAGATCTCGTCAAGGGCAACAACTTTTGTTCAGGTCACAAGGTCACTCAAGGTCAAGGTCACAAGATATGAGCCTTAAAAGTTTTGACTATTTCCGAAAATTCTAAACCGGAAATAAAAAAAATTCTGAATCGAAATGTAAAAATCGGCTCGCCATGTTTTGTTAGCAATCGACTAAAGATTCCCTAGACATCATTTTTATTCAAATCGGATGATTCTCTGTTTCTGAATTTCGATTTAAAGAAAAATTACTCATTTCAAGATGGCGGCTGATATGAAATATCTGGGTCAAATTTTATCATTTCATATTTTGTCAATGATTATTTCTAGCGCATTGCAAAAAGATTTTTTTGAATATTTTCATTATTCCGGAAGTTAAAATTTCAACTTTGCAAGCGAATGACGTCAAAACCGGAAGTGATATTTTTTTTTGATAATGTCATTTTGTTCGCCATCAAAATATCTATGTACCTGTAAGTTTTCATATTGATACAAATAAAATTGCAAAAGTTGAACAAATGGTCAAAAAAGTGCTTCAAAAAGTCAGCAACAAAGTTCTCAAAATGCATATTTTTAATGTCTTACCTTGTAGACAAACGTTTAAAGAAATAAACAAAAAAGTTTCCATCAAAATCGGTTGAAAAACAGAGGTAAAAATGGTAAAAAACATAATATGGATTTTTCCGTCATATGTCATTTCCGGTTAGACAAAAAACCGTCATTTTACATTCACGCAACACCGAGCAGTTAGTTATCGTAGGAAAACATGCGAGATGATGTGTGGCATGCTCCCTTCATACCGAATTAGCGTGACCAGAAGTAGACAAAAAAAAAAAAACAGTCATTATGAAAACAAAGCAGTGCGTTCGCTAGAACGCACTGCAATAATAAAAATCTGTACAAGCAAAACAATTCCATTAATCAAAAATCTTGTTCAGAGCATGACAAAATTAGGTGCAATAATTATATAGTAGTGGACTTCCCATACGAGAAGTACTATCAGGTCTGCTTTGTGGACACATGCCACTACTATAAAGGAATAGTAGCCGATAAGAACTGTTATAATTTATTATAAATCTCTACTAGACAATGTAGTCTTATCAAGTTTCTATCTGTTGAATAGAGTTTCTTCTATCCACTAAGATATCAAATACTGTCTGTACAATCTCTATCTTATTGATATTACTATAATCTCTCTGTATATTGATATTTACTATCAATTATAGATTATTCCTTTATCTAATTCTTCTAGATTTCTTATTTTACATCTGCTAACACTGAGCACCATGCCAAAAATTATAGATTTTCAAAATATCTACACTTGAATTTCAACCAACAAAAGTCAAAGTCTGCTAATCAAATAATGTACGCAAGAAAATAAGTCACTATTACATAATTAATTAAAAATGTATATCAAAAATGCTAAAAATTAACAAAATATACACAACAATGCTAAAAATTAACAAAGTATACATCAAAAAAGCTAAAATTAACTTAAATATGCATCAGACAGAAATGCTGAAGTCAATCAAGAAATACATGAATCTTCCTAATGATGACCTTGACATTATTAAATGAATTATTAATCAGAGAATGCTAGAAATCAGTTTAAAAATTAGAGAATAATGAACTATCAAATTCCAAAATCGGCAAATCTGTTTCTCGTTGTGAAAGATTTTTAATTATATTCTAGAATCCAATTCCTGTGTTCTTTTTGACATGACATTGTACCACTTATAACAAGTGCATTTAGCTTTAGGCTGGCAGTGAGAACATAAAGAAACTTAAAAGACAGTTTATTGAAATAGAAGTGGAAGATCATTACAACATTGAATAGAAATCTATTTTTATTTTCATCAGCGTCGACACGAAGAGTCTTAAAGAAACCTAATAAATTACAACACTGCAGCAATCTTTTACCATGTCTTCAAATTAATACATAGACAATTGTTTCCTTCCGAGTTTGTCGACAGAAAGGAGATATTTCAAATATCTATTAGGGACTTGTTTTGAAATGGAAATGACTTGCTTCCCGAAAATTAAATTATTTTTGTAACAATTTTAACATTACCACGAAGAACATTAAGTTTAATCTATTTGCTATTTCATTGAGCTGAGGGTGGTTGGAAGATGTATGGAATGATATATTTCTAAAAGTTTTGAATTTATTGTATACTTAATGGGGTCGGGGAACAACTGTCAAGTCAAGGCTGAATTCCAAATAGGCAGCTCTGTGGAAGTGCTGCAGCAAGCTTTCTCAACTGGTCGCTGCATTGCAACTGATAAAGTGGCGCCATGACGGTGGTGTGAAAAATAAAAAAAAATAGTATCATGCATTTTCCATGTTCTATTTCACCATGATGTAAGTTGTTACAGTAATTAACCTTAATGGTCTATCATTGAAAAAGGAGGTTTTGTACATTAGCTTAGCTCACCCCCCTGCCCTATTTTACAATATGAATTGATTAGTGGCGCTTCTTGCTTACTATTTTGACCAAAGTGGCGCTTGAAAAAATTATCTTGAGAGGACCAATAAGGCATGGTTGATATATAGCTTACAATCAATCCAGCGACCATTTTATTGGGGTATTTACATAATATAGAGACAAAAAGCATTTTAACTAAAAATTATCTTAATACATGTATTCAACTAGTGTATATGGTAGATATTTCTGTCTGTGTTTAGTAATAACCTAAGACGTTCACTCCAAGTTATTTACATTCCTAATAAGTATCTTGAGAATGACAAGCAAAGTATCTCAGTATTTACTCTAAACCAGTCTATGTCAATCTTGATTCTGCTGTGAATGAAGTTCCTGACAGTAACTGGCACTATGTTTGTTTGGGTTGCTCACTTCACAGATCTGAATGACACAAAGAACAGTGACCTAGTGTTCAAGTCTATATGATCTATTAAATGACTTAGGGTTCAAGACTGAATATATAATCTGTCATAACCTGATTAGAATTTGTCACATTCTGAATGATTAATAAATATCTGTCTCTATTCACTGTAAAGATGAAATACTGATAATACTTTTGCTTCTGTCTATTGTCATTATCTATTACTACTTCCAATATCTTTTGCTACTATCAATGTCTATAAGCCATGGGCGCAGATCCTGGGAAGGACAGGGGCACACATCCCCCCTAAGAAAACCTGGGTGCAACATGATATCCTGTGTCCCCTACACATATGGTTAAGCTAAGTTGAGTAAAGTTTCTGAAATGGATGTAAATTGGGCACAATTTGACATCTGAAAACATCTTAGACATGAAATTTGGAACAAATTCTTGTATTTCCATGGTAACCACCAAAATAATAATTTTTTGGGGAAAATCGCTCTGTACGTTTCTCGGCAATGTAATTGTCTACATTTATGCCAAGTTTGATGTAGATTGATCCCTTCACATTTTTTTAAACTTGTATCAAAGGTTTGAAATGTCCAATTTTTATGACATGTTTGAAAGGGCTGTCAACTCATTAAAAAAAATCTGATTGACATGAAATCAACCTAAAACTATCGAGAAGGACCCCAAATCATCAACAAATGCACAACAAGTCTCAAGAAATCATTATTTCATATACTTATTCCATTTTTTCATAACGTGAAATAGCCTAAGTAACACCCTTAAGTAGCAAACTTATTGGTCGCCTGTTTTTGTATGCCACTTTAATTGCAATGAATAAATGATGATCTGCTCCCCTGCTATTGCCACTAACAAAATTGTTTGCCAAGTCTTAATAGAGCCACTAAAAATCTAGCCACCATCAATATCAATATGTATATTGTTGATATCTATGTTGAACAAATAAGTGGGGGTATCCGGATATAGAACAGAAATCCTCAATTAGGTATTTATATTTTTTTCTATTCCAGCATGTTTCTTCATTTTCTATTCAGAAGTAAGATTGATGTAAGACATGTAGAGAAATGTTCAAGGAATATTATTGATTGAGTTTATAACACTTAACTTACTTTTTATTGACTTTTAATTCAGTTTTAACCTACAGAATGTCCATTTTGCAAATATTGAAGTTGGCTTTTGATTGTCCTTTTCTTGAAAATAGTAATGGAAAGAAACAGGCTGAAAACCCTTAGCGATAACTGCACCCAATTTGGTTTAATAGTAGTCTGGTACCTTGCTATCAATTTTCTTCACATTGCCATTTTCTTGGAAATACTGAAAAAATGATATTGAAGCAAAATACAGAATTTAAGAAATAAATTGTAGAAAATATCACGTCTTGTTTGGATATTCGGCAACCTAGTCTACAATTACTCTCTAAAATCTGATAATGATATTGAAATATTATCCTTTCGCGATTTATAGCTAGTTAGATAAATAAACTGATTGGTTATTCAATAGTTTGTGTGTTTTGGCTGGAAATGTTATGTAATGGAAATTAGAAGAATTCCAACCATAAATGTTGTCTGTATTTTGAAAAATTTGTTTTGTTTTTTTGAAGGTTATTCACTCTATCTATCCATCTGAATAGTTACCGGTAGTTTATACCAAAATCTGTTTAACTGACAATGTTCCTATTTCTACCTCTGACATAGCATAACTACTTATAATATTTGGCTTCTGTTTCCAACACAGCCTGTGCCCCTTACAATTAGCTATAAATCTACCCTGTCAAAAAATTTACAACCAAGTCTGATGTTCTACTTGTTAATTTGCATATTTACGATAAATTTTGTGTGATATTATCAGTTGTTTGAAATAATGTTAAACAAGGCTAATTGTAGACCTATAACCCTTGTATTATACTTCTCCAGACATTTACAGCTGATAAAATACACTTCCAAAGATATTAATATGTCTTTGAAATATTATTTTCTCCTTAATTTCTACCTTGAGACGATTTCCAATGTCTGAGACAATAGTACAAACAGTATTGATAGAATGATACTCTGATAATGTTGCGATTATGTCTTGGCCTCAAGTCAATGTCGATATATATCTACTTTAGCTATATTTGGGCAGACAAACTGGATTTAATTCTCATTATATCTCTGTTTCATGGCTTTTCACAGATTTTCGCAATCCCTGTCTGGTGTAATCAAATCTACATACAACAAAACTCTTGATAAAAGGGTATTAATTCTTTGATATTTACATAATTTAGTTTATATCTAAGAATTTTTAAGGAATTTATTCTTGCTTTATATTAAGTGGCATTTCAAGTGAGGGGAATAGAGTTAAAAAATCTGTCTTATAGTAAAAATACGTTTTTCGAAGATACTGACCCCCAATTGTTTCTCACCTAGATTCACTTGTCAATACGAAAGGTAATAGATCACAATTGTTTTAAACACTTTTGTACCTTTTATTAGTTACTTGTTACATCTCTATGCGAATAATTGGTTCCATTGAATGATATACAGTCTATGATTTCTGCATGATTTTTTTTATCCTAGTCTTTTATCCTAGTCAGTTATTGCAGACTTCATAGTGTTTCTTAACTAGTTCAACTAGTAGCAGAAAATCAGAATATAAAACTATTTCATATTATTTGGACAAATGTTTGAAAGGAAATAGACAAAGATGAGGTCTCCATGGAACTATAAATAGTTGACCCTTTATCCTGAAGACTGACCTATTGCTTAAGTCTTTGAAAATATCTTGGGACAAATTTCAAAAGACTATAATGTGAAACTGATTATTAAAAATCGCCTACTTCTAATGGAACACAAATCATTTGAAATGTCACAAATACAATAGAGACTACAAAGTATTTCATAAATTCTTTCCATGTCTTGTAATTTTATTAGACAAAACCCCAGCTGGTCTCAGACTGATACAGATAATTTGTGACATAAAAGATAAATGCCATGAAATAATATCATATTAGATGTGTTCAAATGTTTCATCTCTGATAGAAAACCTTGAAAGTATTAAGTATTAGTTTATCTATAACACGAGTTCTCCAACTTTTTTCGTCATTGACCCCAAACTCAACTGAACATTTCTTCACTGGTTCAAATGGTCACCCCAACACATGTATACACCTATTTTTATACGCCCACATGAATATGTGGTCGTATATTGTCGTCGCCCCTGTCCGTCGGTCCGTCGGTCCGTCGGTCTGTCGGTCCGTCGGTCCGTCCGTCAACATTTCTTGTGAGCACTATAGAGACTACAGTTCTCATCTGATTTTAATGAAACTTGCTATGCTCCTTCAGATTGATAAGATCTCGGCCAAGTTCGAATTTGACGTATTTTCGATGAACGGTTTTTGAGTTATTGCCCTTGACTTTGTAAAAACGCGTCAAATTTAGTTCGTGAGCACTCTAGAGACTACAGTTTTCATCTGATTTTAATGAAACTTGGTATGCTGCTTCAGATTGATAAGATCTCGGTCAAGTTCGAATTTGACGTATTTTCGATGAACGTTGTTTGAGTTATTGCCCTTGACTTTGGAAAAATGCGTCAAATTTAGTTCGTGAGCACTCTAGAGACTACAGTTTTCATCTGATTTTAATGAAACTTGGTATGCTCCTTCAGATTGATAAGATCTCGATCAAGTTCAAATTTGACGTATTTTCTATGAACGGTTTTTGAGTTATTGCCCTTGACTTTGTAAAAACGCGTCAAATTTAGTTTGTGAGCACTCTAGAGACTACAGTTTTCATCTGATTTTAATGAAACTTGCTATGCTCCTTCAGATTGATAAGATCTCGATCAAGTTCAAATTTGACGTATTTTCTATGAACGGTTTTTGAGTTATTGCCCTTGACTTTGTAAAAACGCGTCAAATTTAGTTTGTGAGCACTCTAGAGACTACAGTTTTCATCTGATTTTAATGAAACTTGCTATGCTCCTTCAGATTGATAAGATCTCGGCCAAGTTCGAATTTGACGTATTTTCGATGGACGTTTTTTGAGTTATTGCCCTTGACTTTGTAAAAACGCGTCAAATTTAGTTCGTGAGCACTCTAGAGACTACAGTTTTCATCTGATTTTAATGAAACTTGGTATGCTGCTTCAGATTGATAAGATCTCGGTCAAGTTCGAATTTGACGTATTTTCGATGAACGTTGTTTGAGTTATTGCCCTTGACTTTGGAAAAATGCGTCAAATTTGATTCGTGAGCACTCTAGAGACTACAGATTTCATCTGATTTTAATGAAACTTGGTATGCTCCTTTAGATTGATAAGATCTCGATCAAGTTTGAATTTGACGTATTTTGGATGAACGGTTTTTGAGTTATTGCCCTTGACTTTGTAAAAACGCGTCAAATTTAGTTTGTGAGCACTCTAGAGACTACAGTTTTCATCTGATTTTAATGAAACTTGGTATGCTCCTTCAGATTGATAAGATCTCGATCATGTTCAAATTTGACGTATTTTCTATGAACGGTTTTTGAGTTATTGCCCTTGACTTTGTAAAAACGCGTCAAATTTAGTTTGTGAGCACTCTAGAGACTACAGTTTTCATCTGATTTTAATGAAACTTGGTATGCTCCTTCAGATTGATAAGATCTTGATCAAGTTCAAATTTGACGTATATTTGATGAACTGTTTTTTAGTTATTGCCCTTGACTTTGTAAAAAAACGCATCAAATTTAGTTTGTGAATAGTCTGGAGACTACAGTTTTCTTCTGATTTTAATGAAACTTGGTATGATCCTTGAGATGGATAAGATCTCGGTTAAGTTCAAATTTGGCATGAATTTTATAAGAACAATTTTTGATTTATTGCCCTTTACTTTGCAAAAACGCATCAAAAATAGTTTTGTGAGCACCATAGAAGTTAAACTGAATTGATAAGATCTCGGTCAGTTCTAACATGAGGCATTTTCGATGAACAGTTTTTGAGTTATTGCTCTTGACTTTTTATTCTTTAGATATAAAGAAATTTGTATTATCGTTAATTAAAATATGATCATTTCTGACATCTGCCAGTGGGCGTATGTTACCTTGCCTGGCAAGCCCTGGTGATATTTATTTTCTGCATCCATTCAAGTGTGAGCTAGGATTCTTCAACTCTCTGGGGGTTAATTTCCCCCATTACAGAACCCAGTTTTGATTAGCGAGCAAGCTAAGAAAAGCAATTCTTTGACATCAGAATGACAAATTGCCCCATTGAGGTTAATTTACCCCATTTGAGTACCCAATATGTGTAAGAAAATATTTTTCAGAATTGAATGGCTTTCTTAGGAACATTTTAAGATGGGTAAAATGAGCTTTATTCTGAAAAACTTACGTAAGATTATTTAGTGTTTCAATCATCTGATTTTGTCGAGTTATCCTTAGTTTTATTATCCAGTCAGATTACTAAATTTCTTAAAATCTGAATTTTTTTCAAGGATGTCCAACTGTTTACAGTTAAAAAACCATTGTGGTAAACTAAAAATCTTTCATTCGTCTAGTAAAGGTCATCTTTATTAATTTTTAAAAACCATATCCTTGTTGGATAAACTATCATTTGTAACTGATTAAAAGTATAACTTTATATACAAGTTTTAACAGAATAAGACACCAGGACAAATTATTTCTAATTGAAGAGGTTTTTATACGCCCACATTGAAATGTGGTCGTATATTGCCGTCGCCCCTGTCCGTCCGTCCGTCCGTCCGTCCGTCTGTCCACAATTGGCTTGTGAACGCAATAGAGACCACAGTTTTGGTTGGATTTGAATGAAATTTTGTATGTAGGATTATATTCATAAGATCTCGGACAGGTTCGAATTTGGGTTTGATTCGACTAAAATTCACGGAGTTTTACACCCAAAATATGTTAAAAATGGCTTGTGAACGCGATAGAGACCACAGTTTTGGTTGGATTTGAATGAAATTTTGTATGTAGGATTATATTCATAAGATCTCGGACAAGTTCGAATTTGGGTTTGATTCGACTAAAATTCACGGAGTTTTACACCCAAAATATGTTAAAAATGGCTTGTGAACGCGATAGAGACCACAGTATTGGTTGGATTTGAATGAAATTTTGCATGTAGGATTATATTCATAAGATCTCGGACAGGTTCGAATTTGGGTTTGATTCGACTAAAATTCACGGAGTTTTACACCCAAAATACGTTAAAAATGGCTTGTGAACGCGATAGAGACCACAGTTTTGGTTGGATTTGAATTAAATTTTGTATGTAGGATTATATTCATAAGATCTCCGACAAGTTCAAATTTGGGTTCGATTCGACAAAAATTCACGGAGTTTTACACCCAAAATGTGTTAAAAATGGCTTGTGAACGCAATAGAGATCACAGTTTTGCTTGAATTTGAATACAATTTTATGTGTAGGATTATATTCAAAAGATCTCGGACAAGTTCGAATTTGGGTTTGATTTGACTAAAATTCACGGAGTTTTACACCCAAAATATGTTAAAAATGGCTTGTGAGCGCGATAGAGACCACAGTTTTGGTTGGATTTGAATAAAATTTTGAATGTAGGATTATATTCATAAGATCTTGGACAAGTTCGAATTTGGGTTTGATTTGACTAAAATTCACGGAGTTTTACACCCAAAATATGTTAAAAATGGCTTGTGAACGCGATAGAGACCACAGTTTTGGTTGGATTTGAATAAAATTTTGAATGTAGGATTATATTCATAAGATCTTGGACAAGTTCGAATTTGGGTTCGATTCGACAAAAATTCATGCAGTTGAACACCCAAAATGTGTTGAAAATGGTTTGTGAACGCAATAGAGACCACAGTTTTGGTTTGATTTGAATAAAATTTTGTTTGTAGGATTATATCCATAAGATCTTGGACAAGTTTGTATTCCGGATCGATTCAACAAAAATTTACGGAGTTTTATTAGTTATGAAATTAGATGCTTTATATTAACAAGATATTGGATGAATTCAAATCTGAACACCATCCAACAAAAATTAAGATAGTAACATTCCTTGATATATTGACAATTTGTGTAGTGTAAGTGGGCGTATATTGCTAGGCAACCACTTGTTATTATATAAAACTGGAGATAAATCAAACATTATTAAATGATAGTTATGATTTATCTTTTAAAATAAAAGTTGGAACTCTCAGGAGGAAAGTAAAAGTTGTGTTAATGTTATTAATAAAGATATCTGGATTCTCTCAGACGACAGAACTTCCATGTTCCTCAATCCCAGCAGAGCGTCTGTCCATTCTGATATTTGTGGTTATCTATTATAGTATATGTACTATTAATCACTATTTAACCACATCCTTAGCCAGGTGGGGTTCGAAAAAAATAAGCAATGTTAAAGTCAACGTTCTGTTTGAATTGTAGATGTTAAAGTTGATTTTGATTGCTTCGCTAGTCAATATAACTCCTCCTTGGAAATTTCATGGGAAATAAATATAATGTGCTACTAGAAATTTTGAAAATTTGCAGCAAATGGATCAAAATGATTTTCTAGATATATATACAAAGACTTATCTGCGGACAAAGTTTTTCTAACAATTTTAATTTTGAAGGGAAATTTAAAAAATGAACAGTAGTAATAATATAAAAATATGAATATGAAAATATATTTGATTTAGATTTATTACTTTTGTGGGCAAATGACTGTCTTATATTGTGAAATTCTATTATATATGGAAAATCATCTTATCTAATTATGAGTGATAAAAATTCATAAACTTTGCTCTCTATACATGTTCATGTTGTATTGTCAAGTTATTATGAAATTTTACACAACTAAATGGAAATACCAAATTGTAATGACACGTGTCTGAAGTCTGAGAAATTTTTCTATTTTGAAGTTGTGAAAAATAATGAATATTTGATCGAATTTCTCATGGTTTGAAAGGTCATGATAGGGTAGCGTGGTTAGTGGTTTTACTTGTTATTATACGGAACAATGATAGAAATGATACAACATTAACATTGTGTTAAAAGCATTGGATTGCCTAATGTCCATTCAGTTTTTTAGGATCTTCAAGTGAGAGTAGGCCTATTATGTTGAGCTTGATCTTTGGATGATCATTTGCATTTAGACTTAAATGTCCTGTTATATGACAAGCCATACGCTGACAACATAATTATATGTCTGTTGGAAACTAAAAATGGTAAAATCTGTGCATGTTTTAATTTTTTCCATACAAAATCAGCAAAAAATTCCAGACAATTTTATTGTTCAGATATAGAAATATTTAAACGGAATCCGAAACATATTTCTTCTCTGAGTTTCAGCTATGATCTTCAGAAAACTGGCCTATTTGAGCCTGGGTTTTTACTGAAGTTTGTCAAGTAAGTCTGTTCGCATGTCTACACTTAAAGACACGTCTCTAAGCAAACGTTTCTAATACAGAAGAATTAAAAGTCATCTGACTTGTGACTTCTACTTATCTTGTGTATAGATGAATAGCGGAGTTAGATAATCTAATCAGACTATATTTAGATATCTAATTAACTAATCGTCGTGGATACTTGAGAAGATCAGGTCATGTGATCTACAGTCAGACATTTTTAATTCACTTCAATATTTGTCTAAATTGTATTATTGGCAAGCTTCATTGAATAAAGTCAGTTGCTATTCCTCATGTCTATTCAATACATTACCTAATTCATCTTTCTCTCTTATTTCTTACTACTCTTGAAAATGTCAATCATTGGTACCCATACTCACAATTTAGATGGATCATTTTTACACTTAAAAGAATTGTGAAGAGCTTTATGAAAATTTGTATGTCTATCCAGGACCCTTTATTACATCTATTTGCGCCACTCAATTTTACTTTAAACTACCGTAAGTGTTCTGTGATGGCGGGTTCGACTTCATCAAACTTTTAATTTAGGTAGAATTGCTGGAACCACAGACACCTGAATGAAAATTAAAATGGTGCAAGTTTTTCAAGGACAGACAATCTCATTATATGTTCTGTTATCTACATTCTTCCCCTATTTTAGATACAATCAAGTTTTTTATTTCGCTTCACATGTTTATTGCACAAACACCATTAAAGCTTAGTATTGAACCAGAACTTATAGATCACTTTAAATCTATAATGTTGATAGGAAGGTTTTCCTTCTTGTAAAATTGCCAACAAAGGATTTTGTTAACAGTTATTCTTACCTTTATTAGAATTTTGTTAAATTAGTGAAAGCATGCTCAATTCTGTTCTGACATTCTACTAAACACGTCCAACTGTTATCTTGATAGGCCAATTGCATCAATAGCGCTTTTGTATTCTTCAGTTTTATTGGTTGATATTTGCAATATTCTTCATTGATTGGTTGATGTATTGTGTATTTTGAAAGTATTTTGTTACTCAACGTAACCCTGTCATGATACATTTTCTAAAATATAACTAAGACCATTAAGAACCTCATTAATTTCTTCCCACATTTTAGGCAAGGGAGGTAATTTATAGAAGATTTCAGACATTGAAGATATTTGGGCAGACACTAAACCAATATTTTATATAGAAATTGTTTAATATAATCGATATGTACAAATAAAATTTATATTTCTTAAAATAGAATGAATACATACATTCATTATGGCTTTTGGTCTTTACAACTGAATCGAACAAACCTCATTTCATAATTTTTAAACTGAAATCTTGGTGTAACATGAAATTTTTAAAATTAACATTGAAATCATTCTTACTACAATATATTGACGTAAATATTTGTGAAGATTACCATGTAGAAGTTACAAATTGTTCATTGAACAAAAGGATATTGAAAGAGATAGCCTTTGTATATTTATCTGGAACTCTAAGGCTAAGATTCCACAATATGTGTCATCCGTCATTTGTTAATAATCAAAATGGTTGGTTTTAGAGGGTATGATTCCATATATGCGGTAACTTTGCAAATTATCTTTCTTTATTAGCTGCTCAAAAGTTGTATTTGTAATAAAATATATTCTTCTTATATAAAATGGTGTTTAACTATTTTATTTCCTTGTTGTTGCACTAAAACGTGCAATTCAAAACATAAATTTGATTTTTTATAAATGCCAGCCGTAGATTTATTCTTAGTTTCAAATCAGTTGGAAATATTTAGAAATTAACCTCAAATTTTCTCATTTGAATTGCAATATTTCATATTTGTAGAGAGAAAAATGACATCCATCAAACTCTGTAATGACTAATAAAATTGAGAAAATATAACATTTCTGACTTTTATAGGAAATACAGTAAATTAAATTAGAGTTCAATAAAGAGATGAAGTGAGGTTAGGAAGTATGCAATAAACTTAATATCAAGAGTGAAAATTTGCTGAATTGACAATTTCGAGTATGATGTAATCTTCTGATTGGTCTGTAACTTCAACATTCTGTAAACATGTTGCCAGCCATGAGAATTCTCCTAAGGGTTCCAACATCACATACTAAGGCAAAAAGGAGTGGTGTTGCCAATCTCCAGGAACTTGAAAACATGCACAGACTGACATATTGGGGGCGGGGGGGACATGCAGTTGTCAAGGTTAAGAAATCAAGATACAGGAATGCTGTGGAAGTGGGTTCCCTGACAATAGACATTTTGAAAAATAAAATTGATTTGGTGCTTTCTTAGACATAATTTGGGCTAAATGTCGCTTAATAAGTAAATCTTCTTTTGAAATTATTTGTGGGTACAAATTATTTTTCATATATAGTGGGTATGTTGGAGTTTTTTTGTTAAAGTTCTCATAAATTGTTGTTGAAGTCTTAAATAACTATAACAGTCATCATTTTTATGATAAAAATGTCTTTTAATTTGATTTTTCCACTCCATAAAGCTAAGTTGCCGTCTTCAGGGAAAAAATATTATGGAATGTTGGCTGTGGTTGGAATAATCATTCTTAGAAATTGGCATATACTGAAATGTCAGACATTTTGAAGTAAATTTAATATATATATTATATTTATTCTAGTGCAAGCCTGGGATCAATCAAACTTGTAAGAATGCAATTTTTAAACTTTATATGTCTGGTAATTATGTGGAAAATAACACTCCATTATATCACACTACTACTTGATCTATTTCTAGTTATTAAGGGTTACAGCCAGATTGATAGTGCCTTATTTGGTTGGAAGACATTTTGATGCATCTATTTTAGTGGATGTTTTATGATTAGGCCTACCCATATTGAGTGAGTTAAGTCTCTGAAATGTGCCAAGTTGACAAATCATGTCTTCCAGAAGGATGAGCACATTCAACCCTAATATGGTCAATAACACTGTCTACAGATTGTTGTAGACTTGACAATCAAGTAAGATTAAAGCTAATAGGTTGTAGAATGACTCTAAGGACTATCTTGTCAACCAGCATGGTGTTAATATATACCAACTAAAAACTGTATGGTAAATAAGTTGGACTTTTCTTGATTCAAAGGTTTTCCATTGGATTCATTGTCCTGCAGCACTGGCATGCTCTTATGCATTTGCATGTACGCATCAATTGAAGTTGGTGATTGTTATTGTAATGTAGGAATAAGAACTTCTGCAGAGAAATCCCATTTGAGAAAAAACATTATGATACAGTATCAATAACCTGTATTATTTTTATAACAATACAAAATACTCATTACCTGAACATTATTACATTATACAATAAATATTAGCAATTTAATATGCAATACACTTGTAGTTAATAGATTTTTACTCAACTTAAGATTTTTACAAATTGATAAATAATTTACAAGTTTAATCCATTTTAGCAGACAAAAGATAAAACTGATAGGACAGTTGGTGTGTCGTGTAAAATAGATTATCTATAAATATTTCACAATGCTTTATATGCTTAAATTACCGTATTTAATCTGGTTGATATCACTTATTATATAGCTTCATTACAACATTGACAGCTGCTTAAAGCAACAGTTTTTGTAAATATATTCCTTTAAGTACCCCAATTAAAAAATACAAGTACTAAAGATTCTAAAGTGCAATCAAATTTACATAAAAAGAAGAAGAATTGAAAATATGGTTCAATTAGCAAAGTTATGTATTTTTAAGTTATGCCAATTGTCATCTGTCCTGGTAGGATTGGCAATCCTCCTAGTAGAGATTGCAATTGGCATCTCTACTAGTAGAGATCACATTGGCATCTCTACTAGGAGGATTGCAAATCCTTCTGGATTAGAATCTCTGCTGTGACTTATATATGTTGATACAATCAAAACGTCTGTTGAAAAAACATAAGTGCTCAGTTGATAGGAATTAAAATTACTGTCAAAGTATTGGAAAATCTGAAATATTGAAGAAAGAAAGATTCAAAAATTCAAATATGATTATCGCAATTGAAATATTTTGAGACATTTTCCTTTAAAACTTATTATTTCAGGTTAGATGTGGAGAAAGGAAATTGTTTAATGTGTAGTTTATAGGATCACTCTAGCGTGGCATATCTTTTACTATTATCTTTAATATTTTACCATCCATCTCCCGTGGGTAAATGTCTTATATGATATTATAAAAACAAGTTTACGCTTCATCAAGTCATTGTTTCACTTGTCACTTGACGATTGTTACAGTTCTAATTGATTGTTATATTCTCGTAGTTTATAGTAAAAATATAGTAAAATCATAACATAGCAGAAAAACAATGACATGTTATTATGAACTAATATGTCAGTGGTTGGATAGCACAAAATATATGCCCACACAGGAATTTTATTTGGGAAAGGGGGCATTACTCCACCCAAATTTGATGTCTGGAACTCAAAAGCAATTGCCTTTATGATGCCTAGCACTTTGGAAGTCCATATTAAAACTCTTGTCTGAAATTAAAATTCCCCAATCCCAAACAAAGAGTACCAGAACTCTGTTTCATGTCACTTGCAGGTTTTTGAAAATTATAATTTTGGCCTGTAGAATATCTACAAAAATATTGTGAATAGAAACAGAAAAGATGATAAAAATTGACACCTCACATTACATGTGGGCACAAAAAAGTTTTTAGATTGACCAAATACCTTCAATAATATAGCATTATACCCTAAAGTGTTCCAGTTTCTTTAATACCTTTACAATGCTGACTATTTCATAGAAAACATAGTAAAGTGTAGCTTACACAATATTGCATTATGTCTGTATAGAAATTCTTTCATTGTGTCAACAGCACTTAAAGTTATTGTACTGAAAGAACTTTCAAAGAGTTTATGCAAGAAAATTGTCTTTAGAATTTATAACAGTCATTTATATTCCATTGAAAATACAACAGAAATTTTCCATTTCCATGTCAGAGAAAGAATAATTTACGTGTCAACATTGTTTCTTGAACAATCTAAAATCGTAACAAAGTTGCAGATAATATTTGCTTCATTAGATGTGTTTTTTTCCTCAGCGTATTTCTTTTGTTTTGTGTTTCTTTATCAATTTATCACAATGATGAATAATTAATGTGTTTAAGTTGATTATGTGTTAACTCTAATGTGACATAAAAACACAAATTGATTATTAACATTATATATAATAAAACCAGTTATGATACTCTTAAAGTGACCCTATCTGCAAAACCTAAAATACCATAGTAAAAAAAATAAAAATCCTCGACCTCTGGACAAAGTCTTCATGAATTGGACAAGACCTGTAACGTACACACCATAAGCTGGTGAAAAATGTTACTACATACACATGAATGGAAAATTAACAATAGGAAAATCAAAATCGTCACTTTTTTCATAAAATCGAACACAAAGATCGTAACAATTTTGAGTAGTAAGTCCAAATATTGCCCATTTACAATATCCTTACTGCAGTTTTGACAAAAAAATTCTACTCTCTCCATGGTTATTTGTCATTTATTTTATCATCTTTCCATCTTGAATAATCAAGAATGTCTACCTTGCTGGATTTTGTTGCCTTTACCTTGACAACTTGGATAAAACTGTGTGCCTTACCTAATTTTATAGTGTTTTTGAATAGATAAAGTAGAGGTCAAAAATTCAATTGCATGTGCACATCGGGGCGGATCAAAGAGGGGGGGGGGAGGGTTTTTCCGGCTTGAGCCCCCCACTATATTTGTAGACTGATCTCAGAACCCTAAAAAAATTTGGCGCTCGGGCCTTTGGCGCTCGCAGTGCCGTTGAATTTGAGCCCCTCCTTTCTCTAAATCCTGTATCCGTCCCTGCACATTATGACAAAATAAACAGTCTTAACTATTCAGGACAGATGACAGCAACCTTTCAAGTGGGTGCAATGTGCACATTCTGGGACTATATTTTATGTTGCTTACATTTTATAGTTTACGCACATGATTCTTATAATTGCAGTTAAACCGTGCAATATCTAGAATATATCTCAGTAGGAGTAATTTCATAATTACTTGTTGGTGATGAACACTGTTGACTTTGACTGTATAGTGTAAAGTTTTATCAATGTTTTGGAGATTATATCCTGACTTGATAGTGAGCTGCAATCAGTTTAAAGTTTAAAAGCTTACCTCTGTATTGTTGTGGACATTATAACATCTGAGAGTATAGACCCCCTTTAGTATTGTTCATTCTCAATGTCTCTGAAGACATCCAACGCTTCACTCCTCCTATTACCATACCACCCTTACAACACAAAATGGGTCTGGATAACACTGGAAATGGAATACTACAACTTGAAGAAACTTTTCTGGTAAGCTTTTATAATTTCTATACTAGCCTATAATTGTAGTTTAAATTATTGGTAAATTCTAAAAGGAAAATGAGATTGTAGTTGAGATGAGTAGGAGGTAATCTTTGCATGACTCCATCTAGCTTTAATTACTTTCTTTTAGTGTTTATTCTTTCAGATCTAGTAAGGAAGGAATGCAGCTATTGGTGAACTTCAAGAAAGGCTATGAATGAAGTTTTTACTGGTATGTATTAATAGGTAAAATATCAGGCTAATTGATATGCTTATCTTTGGGAATTGGGAGCCTTGAATACTTTCTGATATTTACATCTCTTTTGTATTTCGCTGTAAATGACACTTATTTTAGATAGACAATGTAAGAGTTTTTACGAAGTTAAAAAATTTTCATTTAGATTTTTGGATATTTTAATCTAATTTTCTAAAAATGGATTCCTATTTATGGATTTTTATTTGGCCTCTTAAGAACTATAATTGTACAAATTTTAACAAAACTGTAAATCATGTTTTGAATTATATAAATTTTCCAAAAAAAGATTTTATGAAATATGAATATGTTATAAATAATATATTTATATAAAGTGAGGAATGTCTTTTTAGCATTCATGTTTGACTTTCATTTCCTTGAGTTATTTTTCCAATTTTCACTATATTTTTGTAAATGGTTTTTCAAATATTTCTTTATGATACAAAAATGTAATCATAATCTACAAAAATATTTTATAATGTTGGTCTATTTGTTTTTACTTGACTTCTGACTTCGGCGTACTATAAGTTAATTCTACAACACATGCCAGAACATCATTTGTATAAAAATGATGTTAAATTAAAATAAAAAATAAGAGAAGGCTAATGCAGTTGACCTGGAAGATTTCCCTCTTTGCACGCTGCATCGCCTCATTTGCACAATATGTGCGATAAAGTGGGACCGTAAACACCATGCATTTCTTGAATTGAAACCATAATATAGGACTGGAATGTAAGATTACATGTAAAAAATTATATCAGGTTATATTTTTAAAAATTGTTTTTACTTATAAGGTACTCAATCATCTTTTTATAATGACAATATTATTTTTATTTACAGACTCTAATGGTAGCTGTTTATCATCAAGAGAGAACGTTCTTAATGTGTATCACATGGCTGTTGCAAGAATTATCAAGTTCTTAAGTTTTATGAACATTTGTATAATAAAGTACTATGGATCTTGTATGTTTTTGTTTCTAAAGGCAAAGTTCAGAATACATTAATCTCTAATGCACTAGATCTTACATATTAAAGGTATATTGTCCTCTGATGATTCTATGTTGTGAGATTAGACTCTGCTCCAATCTGGGAGTCGCAGTGGCTCAGAGAGTTAGATACCTATCTGAAGGTCCAGGGTTCAAGTCTGGCAAAGATAAAAATAAACATTCATATTTTCAACTCGGTTTCTCCTTGAGAGTGATGCAGGTTAGTTAATACCTTTCCACAAGAGTCAAAAATATAGCTCCTATAAGGCTGGCCTCTTCTATCCATTGGACCACAAAAACTTTAAGAAGCATGTCTCTTCCTGGTTAAGACCACATCTATGAAGCGAAATGATTTGAATATATAAAGTGAGTTTATTCCTTGTGTATGATTTACAGAATAAATGTATCTTAGCTATGTATGTTTTGTTCTGGTTTTAACACTTTTCTCACGAGGTTGGGTAGCCTACTAAGTTAAATTCTCAGGAGGTTGGGTAGCTTACTAAGTTAAATTCTCAGGAGGTTGGGTAGCTTATTAAGTTAAATTCTAAGAGGTTGGGTAGCTTACTAAGTTAAATTCTAAGAGGTTGGGTATCTTACTAAGTTAAATTCTCACGAGGTTGGGTAGCTTACTACTCTCTGACCACATTCAGGTCTGAATTGAATTTTTTCTCTCATGTCACAAATATTCAAATTATGTTTTTCTATTGCATGCCATGTGTCTTAGAACACATTCGGGTCCATGAAAATATATGGTTCTGAAATTTTCAACATAAAATAAATACAGTTCCCTCCTAGAAATTTCAAGTGAAAATGACCTATATTTCTGACTGAAATTTCCCCTCTGTAAAATCACATTTCAAGAATATTTTTTTAATAGTTGTCATTTTCATCAACCCAAAGACAATTTAAGACTCTCAGAACTAATTCGCGGTTAATATTTCAATTCATAAAAAAATAATAGGCAAAATGCGATTCTGAGCCAATTGTGGTCAGAGAGTAAGTTGAATTCTCACGAGGTTGGGTAGCTTACTAAGTTAAATTCTCAGGAGGTTGGGTAGCTTACTAAGTTAAATTGTTGGGTAGCTTACTAAGTTAAATTCTCAGGATATTGGGTTGGATAGCTTACTAAGTTAAATGCTACCTCACAGACCTGAGGGCATGGTATTAAGGAAATAAAACAAGATGGCCTTCTATACTATTGTCTGTTAACATTAATATGCTTTGGCATCTCGACCTATTATTTTGCACCTCTTTCACCTTCTATGCATAACTCTATAGATTGTCAGGACATTAACATAAGTAAAATAAAATCAAGGTCCCTTACATTCAACTCATATTATACAGTATCATACAATGATATTTGTTATCTCACAATTTTCCACAACTAATTAGTTTTAAAACAGAAACTCATTGCACAATTCCATAAATTGAGGAAAAGCTTTACAGTTTAACTAATGACTGTTGTGGGAGTTGTATTATTGAAGGTTTTGAAACAGACAAAGGAGGACCTTTGCATATTAAACATTCTTAAACATGGATTAAGTCACTAATTGTCACAAACAGATACCAGCATTACTGTCTATTGCACTTGAACTAAGTTTTATTTTTTTCATTTGCAGGTGTTACTAGTACCGATGTTGGTTGCCGATGACAACACATGATGCTCTATATTTTTTGGGAAATATTGTTTACGATATTTACAGTATTAATATCATTAGCAGGTCAGTCTTTTTAATTCTTATTTTATGAAAAGTCTACTTTTAATAAGCTAAAAAATTTGTTTGTCTTTAATCCAGTTTTTAACATGTTATCATTTGAGTTTATATTATAAAAGACAGTAGCTTGTCATTAGAAAGATTGTAACATGAGTTAATCAAAATATATAATAATAGATCTGTCTGTCATAAATGAATCTTTGCTGTTAGGAAAACATTTGAAGTATGTTTTCTGTACATATAATGAAATATAGATTAAAGGAACCAAGCAACCTCTAATCTGTACTGACATTTAGTCTTCTGTCCATTTCTAAAGGTCAAGAGAGACTTGGGTAAATTCCTATTCTAAGAATTCTTTTTGATGTATTTGAACCAAGAGATTATTTATACACTTGAATTCACCTCAATATAATCTCAATTGTTTGATTATCTTCTTAATCTGTTTCTCACATGTCAATCTGAACTCTAATTTTATCTGACTAGGGATCTAGCACTGCTGTTTTCTAGTAGATGGCATTTCTACTAGCAAAAGTCTATCTGGACTTAACTTTCTTAGTACAAGTACACATGTAAAGTATGAATTGTCTACATAAACAAATGGTAACTAATCTATTTTGCTTATTGGTTGAATCAAATATGGTTTTATTATGACTAGACCATTTCCCTGTTAAATCTTGTACAACCTCTTCTGTCATGGAGGTCAGTTTTAGTATCAGGAAGGTCGTCACGCGAAATAAATATTAGCCAATCTGGCCAGACGGGTTGAGTTCAATATTTTCTGAAAACACTGTAAATGGTACAAAAACAATTTAAATGTTATTTTTTCTTTCTGGATTAGTTCCAGTAATAACAGGGAGATATTAAAACAATATTGGACCTTGTGTCAATTGGCCAATTTACTCCCACAATACCTTTCATTATAGTCGCCTCATTTTCCATGTTAAGTATATGTGAACCAGACTAATGGATTTTATGCTTTTATCATAGAAGTTTTTTTCATCACATAAAGCATTTTTATAGTAACATTACATCGACATTGACAACAGTTCTTATGGAAGTGTTAAATTGCTTCATTTGAAAACCTTCTTTTGTGTGATAATTTGTCACAGATATATGATGTAATTTTCAATATCAGAATATAGCTGGTTTAGATAGTTGTCCAAGTTAAGGTTTCAGTCTTATCTGCTTAGTTTAAAAGTCACTCAAAGAAAGAGTTTATCAACCTTTAAGGATTTTTAAACCATATGTCTTGGTTACGCATTCTAATCAGTCTAATTAACCCATCAAATCTTTGCCCTCTCTAGCGCTGGGATTTTGTGATGCGAACAAAGAGTAGCCTACATTCGAAGGTTCTCAAGTGCTGTGGACTAGTTCATCATGTCATTTTATTAAGGTTAGGTCAGAGTTCAAATTGCCATAACGGTAAGAAAGACGTGGTAAGACCCTAATGTGGCTAAAAAACCTGAATTTAACTAAGTAGACTAACATTCCTATTTAGTTGAAGCAACACCTTCTAGCAATTCATTATAGTATTTTATACTGAAACTTAATTAGTGATAACTGATAATGGCTCAACATTTACAGTTGGTTAGAATATTTGATAAATTTCATTCAGTCGCATAGGAAAGAGTGGTTTGGACAATTTGATCTTGGGAGAGAAGCTACCATCTAATTCAGGGGAGATAACAAACATTTTGAATTATATGTTTAGAATCACATTGCTCTGTTGATTTGCATTCCTGCCATTACATTGAATCAATCAATGGCAAATCTCATGGCAATATGACATTAATTTAAGATATTTGTGTTCCTACTTAAATCCAAATGAATACTATCACTTAGAATTATCAGTAAATAAAACTTGTGGTCAATAAAAGTGTCATAACTACAGATTACCTGGACCAGGGTTCAATCCTGGAATCGGTCAAGATGATACCTTCGGATTTTTCAACCACGTTTCCCCTGTCAGTGATGCAGGTTGGAGGTGCTGACATAGAACAAGTGTCTAGTCATTCAGATGGGAAAATAAATAGAGGTCCTGTGTGATACAGGCTCTGCATATTAAAGGTACATTGACAGTTGAAAATAAAAAATATGAGAAGTTGAATGCCTCTGTCCTGGCAAAATTTCCCTCATTACACACCGCATGGTGTTTGTCTATCCTCAAAAGCCCATACAGTTGTAGAAAGGAAGGATGTTGCCTTCCATTTCATTTCTTTTTATTTCAAAAATGAAAAAAAAAAAAAACTAGGTTAAACATAATTGAAAAAAATTATTTAAGCGTTTCTTTAAAGATAACTTTTAAGTTTATAGGTAATAACTTAGATTGGATGTTATTTGGGTTTTTATGTTATATTACTCTTTTTGATTAAGATCGAAAATTTTAATTCTTTGACCATTTCATAAGGTAGTATTCCTATATGTATTGGCAGTATGAGCTGGCACTAGTCAAAGAAGACAAAATTTAGAATGAATATAGAAAACTATGGGAGACAACTCATTTTTGGTTAAATTTGATTTCACGTCATGCCACAAACATTTTGTTACGCTAATTGATTTACAGATTAAGTTATGACACAGAATGTACATGGCAGTCCTGTAAAAATTTATATCTCTGGATATAATATATCTGTAACATATCAAGAAGCATAATAAAATAATAAAGGTAAAAATATTTTCAAATTGCCAATATAGGCTGTTTGGTTCCAATATTTTGTCATATTTACACTAATTTGGTTATATGTGTTATAGAAGATACTCTCCTAAGAAGCACTGGCCTAGGTCACAAGTAGAGACTATGGATTTCACTAATTCAATTAAAACCATAAATATGGAATATATTTTAGTTAGCGACTGTGTATTATTTATTAGCTATGACATGAAAATGCTCAAATTATTTGGCCTGAGGTGTGGGGGTGGGGCATTGTACCATGGTATGAATAGCTAATGTATGATAGCTATAGAACTACCATGATCTGATCAATAATTCACAGAAGAATTGGTCAACTGATAAAGTTCAACTATCTGTTGTATTGAAACTCAATATGCTGTCCATATTTCAACTAAAACATTTCAATTCAACATAACTTTAGTCATTTTGTTGGTTGGCACTATTACCAATATTATAACTGCATCATCAGTAGTATCTACTGTCTGTGCATGTCAAAAAGTTTTCTTCAAATTTGTGCAATTATTTTCATGAGAATTTGAATATCAGCCCGTCAATTTTACTGTTAGTATGTCTTGGTGTTGAGTTATCATTAAATGGAAATACATTTCTCCCCTAAAAAGATATTCTTAGACCTAAATCTTCACTTCCATTTCTCAAAAAAAAATATGGACAAAATTTAAAAATCTTAAAATTATAAAGCAAATTTGGTTAATTTTGTTTCTTGCTTATCAGAGAAAAAAACATTCATTAACAAATTTATGAAATCAACAATTTTATTTGTGAGGTAGATGAAAAAGGTTGATTTAGTTGAAGTGCATTTGAAATCTAGAGCTTCTTAACTATGGGCATATGTTACTATTGCCAACATGGTACTTTAACATCGGATAATGCTGAATCATGGACTATAAAAAATATAACATGTATCATAATGTAAAGTTCAATGATATATGTATCTAGAATATTCCTGACACTCTCAGGAGACTTGGAACTTCAATCAGAATATTAAATATACCGCCAACATATAAAACAGATACATATATAATAATTGGGTGTGTTTAATCCTACCTACCTGACTAATCCTCAATAAAATGACAAATTTGACACTTTGCAACTTGTGGGCTGTAGGATTAATGCCAATGATATGACAATTTAAATGAAAGGGAATGTCTCATCTAAAGTCATACTTTAATAGCATTTTGCATTTGTTCAAAAACCTGTTTGAAAACCATGAGATTGAATTTAACACAGTTTCTTATGATATTATAACATATTTTCAACTGCTAACCAATAAGATAATGATCAAGAGAACTTCAATCTTCCCAACCCTATTTGATTTTGAATTATTTGATAATGTGAAGCTGCTACAAATATGTTTTGTCTTCATTTTTTTTATGAAAGTTTGGCCTCAAAGTATGTTTTTCTAATTGGTTAATAGTCTAAGGTAGAACTTTTTGGAAAGAAAAATTTGTAATGTTGGAATAAAGAGATCAACATGACATGCCAAGGATTAAGAATTATTGTTCTACAGATTACAAAATATTGTCTGAGGTTTCCTTTGATGTTGAAATATTTTTCAATTAATAACTGACTCATCATCAATCTACAGCCATGTTGGTTCTGGATCACATACCTGGAGGCAAAATCTGATACAGAAAATATCAATTAAAAGAACAAAAATGATAAGCTTAATTTAATGTTAAAATTAAAAGACATGGTGAAATTTTCTGCTTAAAAGAAATAACCATCAAATGGATGTTCCCTCAACACTGTTACTAAGGATCTTTTCTCAGTATTTTCAAACGTTTCTTTGGTCAAGCATGATCTTCAATTATCAATTATGCGTCCATTGCTTCCAATAGTCTTAGTGACGTAAGGAGCAGGTTGCAGACTTTCACTAATGTTTAAAAAAAAATGTTGATTAAAGGGTTTTGAGCATATCAAGTAAATTTTTTCCAGATAGTTCTGATAAGAGTTCTGGTGGTATTCAGTACACTATAATGTTGATACTGTCTGAAAGTTGTCATGTAAAAGAGAAATATTGTCAAGAGTAAACAGTCATAATGAATTAATAGAGTACTGAATGATTGATTGTGGGGGTGGATTTCTATTTTCACATTTCCTGGATTACTATCAATTTTATAGGCCTTATAAAAATTCAAAATGGATAAAATTCACAATGGAAAAAAATATTTTGATGTCTCAAAAAATTTGTACAATAATTATAATTTTCTAGTGAGTCTATGCAAGAATGTTTGGCATTGTCAGTTTCCATAATTATGCTGAAAATGAACTTTAAACGGCTATGTCAGGTGACAGAAGCATTACGCAATTAGAATTGTTTCAGATGACAGAATGATATTGTGAGGGTGGAAGATTATATAGTATATTGATAGAGGTTTGAATAGCTAAGTAAACATTATTATACAATTGATAAGAGTGATTATATTGATTCTAATGTATTAAAATACATGAAAATAGACTAAAATAGATTATTGAACAGGTTGTTATTATACACTTGAAACCTACAATATTCAATATTGGTTATTTTATTGATTTTACTCTATTGGCATATAATTTTAGTGAGGGCCTGGGGTTTGATTCTGGATTAAATGTAAAATAGAGTGCCAACTATGGATTCCTCCTCCCTATTTTTGTTATAAGGTTACAGGATCTGCGGAAAGAAGTATGCAATTGTACCCAAAGCAAAGTTAACCACATGTTGCAGATTAAGCATGAATATTTATGTAAAGAGCAAAGCACTCCTTTTACCTGCTTAAAACCTTAAATTGTTGTTTAAGTCTAAACAGTCTGGTTGAAGTATAAAAATGACCCCAATAACCAGGAAGATACAAAAATAATTATTGGCTATATCATCAATAATAAACATAAAAAAATACTGACCATAAAACATCACTACAACCAAAATCAATTAATGATTTTTTGGAGAACATAAGTTACTTTTATGGCTTTCCAATAATTCTTTAAGTAATTATTTTATTTTGAAACAATCCTGCCAAGAATCAGAATATATAGCTAATTGAAACTTACAAAAGAGGATCCAAGAGAGCTACAATTGCACAATACTCAACTCATGGTAATCTGTTCTCCAGTTCATCTTCACTCATAACTCCAGTCAAACCAGATGTAAATGGGTACAGATAATCTGGGAAAGATCAATGCCAAGAGGATTGGCCAAGGACCAGCTGGGAGAAAGGATCTTCATGGAACCTAAAGTTGTTATCCTTGTAAAATAAAGATGTTTCTTTTTTTTTCCCTTTTTTTTCTTTCTTAAAAAATCAGACTAAAAATATGACATAAGTTGATTAGGTTTACTTGGAACTTGGTAAGACCCGATTTACAAAGGTATTTGTCCGATCAGGCGATTTCTTAATTACTGTACAGGACATGAATGAAAGGTATTTTTGATTGTTTAATCAGTTTAATTGAAAATATATCATTATGAAATCTAATTAAATCTTGCAACAAACATCTTGTTGACAAAAAATTGCACTTTACTGTAGTTATTGATGATTTGACAATACATCAAACCAGATTAAATCAAAAGCACTGATAAATCAAGAAAGTAAAGAATAAGATATGTTGAATATTTGATGATGTACGTACCTGGTTTAAACTAAGAAATGTTGATTATAACATACCAACCAGACCATTCAATATCAATATTCTTTATATCTTATTTAATCATATTGTTTCCTTCCTTGCAATTAATTGCCACAGTGAAATTTAGAATGAATATTATATGGTGATCTGTACTATGAAATTGAAGGTACACTTAATGTATCTTACTGATACAAGTGCAGACATACCTTTCAAAATTATTTTTCACAAAGTTACAAGGCAATTGAGACTAGTTGAGAATTTCCTGCATCCAAGAGGCCTAACAGTGTGAACATTATACATGTCAGAATGGGTTTCAGTCGTGGAAAGACTAGCGCCTTATTTTCCCTATTAGAAAATTATGCTATTATTGTAACTAAAAGATGTAAAACTTTATTTTCTACCATTCTATTCTGTAAATTAGTGATCTCTAATAATAATAATGAAGATATAGTAATAATAATAATGAAGGTATAGTAATAATAATAATGAAGATGTATTGATAATAGTAATGAAGATGTATTAATAATAATAATGAAGATGTATTAATAATAATAATGAAGATGTATTAATAATAATAATGAAGATATATTAATAATAATAATGAAGACATATTAATAATAATAATGAAGATGTATTAATAATAATAATGAAGATGTATTAATAATAATAATGAAGATGTATTAATAATAATAATGAAGATATATTAATAATAATAATGAAGATATATTAATAATAATAATGAAGACATATTAATAATAGTAATGAAGATATATTAATAATAATAATAATGAAGATGTATTAATAATAATAATGAAGACATATTAATAATAATAATGAAGATGTATTAATAATAATAATGAAGATGTATTAATAATAATAATGAAGATGTATTAATAATAATAATAATGAATATGTATTAATAATAATAATGAAGACATATTAATAATAATAATGAAGATGTATTAATAATAATAATGAAGATGTATTAATAATAATAATGAAGATGTATTAATAATAATAATAATGAAGACATATTAATAATAATAATGAAGATGTATTAATAATAATAATGAAGACATATTAATACATATTAATAATAATAATGAAGATGTATTAATAATAATAATGAAGACGTATTAATAATAATAATGAAGATGAATTAATAATAATAATGAAGCTGATATATTATTGATGAATGTTGAGTGATGTGTAAGATGTTAAGGTGTGGGAGATCTGTTTTATTACTTACTACAAGTTTTATGTGTAGTTAACACGCAATCTATTGTACTATTGGATTGACCTTCATTCTCTATCTGATGACTAGTTTACTTTATTCTGACTGTATCAGCAATCTCATTCTACCTACAGTCATACACTTTCTACACAATTTATTTCATACTTTTGCATGAGATTTTTTTGACGCAAGTTTGACGCAAGGCACAAGGTATCATGTCCCCTCCAGGTTTTCTGATAAGATAAGGGAACATTTCACTATTAGTGACGTCATAAAACGCATTAGTGGAATTGTCCCCAATGCACATACAAAGTTTAGAAAACCTCTTTACAATCCCTTTAAATGTGTTTTTTTCTTTTTTTCTCCTAGTTACATTTTGTACACTCAAATATGAATGCATTCGATTTTTGTGACAGTTTCAAATTTCCAGGTCTTTGTAATCTTTCAATGAATACTGAAGAAAACAAAGTATACGTGCACAGGAAAAGATCTTGGTATTTTCTGGCATCGTAATACTAAAATGTTTCTTATATGAGGCATGAAAGGTGTGTGTAATGTTTGAAATTGAATTAAAATAGTTGTTGTAATTAACAGAGATAAACGATGTATTTTTTGACATGAAATACCTGTTTTTAGATGTTTATTTATATGTAACAAGTTGTTTTTTCATCATCGCGTGAAATCTATTTACCAGTCAAATACCATCATTCTTTACATACCTTACACTTCTAGAATTCTTACATTTTATTACGTCATACACCTACTGTACCACTGTCTGGAACACTTTAATCTTTCTCTTAATTCACAGGTTATTGTACTGATTTACAGAATAGGTGATAAGTCAACATCAGGTCAACTCTAGAAAACACTGGCCATTGCATCAGATTTGTTTTGTTTACATTTTGAAGGATTGAGTGAGCAGTAACAAATTTTGATTCCTTGGGTTCTATAGCACAGTCAGTTACTGCATTGTTTTTTTACAAACATGACTTCATTTGCTTGGATGTAATAATTGAGACTTCGGTTCTTGAACTGGGTTTGAAAGCCTGATGTCATTTTCACTCAGAATTCCTGTCAACTCAGCTGTAAATGGGAACAGATAATCTGGGAAAGATTGATGCCATGAAGTTTAGCCAAAGACCTCCTGGGAGAAAGGATCCTCATGAAACGGAACCTTGTGTAATATAGATGTTTCTTTTCTTTCTTTTTGATGAGGGGTAGTGTGTGATCGGTTAAAATTACCAAATAAAAATACACACTTGTATCAAAAACAATTTGTTCCTTCACCCCAATTCAACATTCATTTTTATTGGTTGATTTGGGTCTTGAATATACTTAAGTATCCTTCAGAAGCACTAGAAATGTACGAAAATTGCATATTTCCGTCAAATATATCTCAAACTAAAAAATTCACTTTTATTTATTTTTTTTCATTGCTGTACGCGACTGGTCTCCAGCCTGTGTGAAAATTATGTGTCTTGTTGACCAAGTCTACAATTCAAAATACGGTATGCTTGTGTGGGCCTGTGCCGTAGTCTGGATGACCTGACCCGCGCTGTTGCACCACGGGAATAACTTATTTGTTATCAAGATGGCGGGACGCTCAATGTGTAGTAGGGCATTGAGACTTTCAAACACGGATAATTAAGGATACACATGGATTTGAAGGCTCAAATTTCAACGGTAAGCTCTGTAGACTATTTCTAAGTAGCTAAGCTAAAGATTTCACATCTTTGCGACCGTCGGATGATTGTCCGAAACAAATGCCGCACGTAGCTCTTTAAGTTGTCTACATCAAGGCACATTTAGAGGTTGTTAACCTCAGCTGGATACATGACTTTTGGAAGGCATGGTATATGACACAATCTTATCTGAATTAACTTAAATTTTTATAAAGATCTTTATTTTTTTTTTTAAATGAAGCTTTAACAACCTATCTTTTAGGAAATCTTATATTCAATCAGTTATATAGACAATTTAACTCCAAGATCCTAGGTAATTAAACTTTGTTGGCAGCCATAACATAAAAATATAATTTGAAATGGGCGCAATAAATCACACGTGTAGGATATTGACTTGTATAGTTTTATGTTTCCAACCTTTTTTGTGTTGAATCATTGTGCCAAATATATCTTGGAATATTCATTTAGGACTAGAGTCAATGACCTTAACATGTTATATGATTTGGACAGAAACTGTAATGTCACTTTTGCATTAAGCAGGCCTCAAACTGTTTCTCTAGAATCGTGTACTCTACAACATACCTTGACATTAAATAAAAAACATGTTAAATGTATCCCAGAATATTGTGTGATGCATCCCCTCACACCACATGACAAAGTACACAATGTCGCAAGCACATATGTGTCACAAATGTTGACAAAATGGATTCCTTGGAAAAGGTTGTAGCCTTGACTCTTGTTGGGTGTTTGATAATTTTTGTCCATAAGAAAGAACCTGCCAAGAAATTGCTCTGGATGCGACAGAAGAACGCTGCCTTCAACTATTTATTGCAGAACAGGATTTTGTAAACCTCTCTGGATGATATGTCTCCTGTCAATGTGTATACCTTACAGTATTCCAGGAATTGGTCAACAAGCACCATACCAAATTGTTGGAAAAATGTCACCATACAAACATCCCACATGAAACTTTAAAACAAAAGGAGAATTAGCTGCATTTTGAAGTGGATCTAGGACACATATTAGTATCTTGTAAGGTTTCAAATCTATAGCTTAATGCAAAGGGTTATGGCAAGATCATTAAGATAATCAAAGACAAGCAGAGTCAACTACAGAAAACCACGCATTGAGTTTGTAATGGTTTGCTCTTCATATCAGAAGCTGACATGTAGTTTTATGATAAAATAAACTTTAGGACAACTGTCTTGTTTTTATCTTTGTTCTATTTTAGTACTTGTTACCAAAATTAAGTTTATGGCACTGGATTTAGATTTTATTATAGAGTTCTGCTGATTTGATAAGACATTTCTGGCATTCTTTCCACATTTCTTAAATAGTTCCCTAAATTATTCTGGAATGAATTTCGATTTCTGTTCTTTGTTAAATCAGTCTTTTTTATTATTGTACTATCTCCAACTTTCATTAAAAAAATCAACTAAAACTGAAAAGCTCTTGGGTTGATGAAATGGTCGTTCATGAATGATCACACTCTGATACATTGGGTTTCCTGTTCATAGTTTGGCTTATGGCAATTTTATTTATGAGATTTTGATAAATTTAGCATCAGATATAAGATAAAATGGTGTAAAAAATATTAAGAAATATGTAAACTTGTATTTATTACTTGGTTACATGTGAAAACAGGTGCTCTGAGATTTAATAACATTATTATAACTCATGCTGCTATATCTTATATTAAAGTTACTTTTTACACCAATAACTCAAATGTCATTTTAAAATTCATTCCTTACTGTCTGAAATTTAAATGTGATTATTAAAATTGTATTATGAAATTTAAAATAAAGATAGAGAATTGTGTCTTGTAGATTGTGAAACTAAACACTAAACACGAGTTTCTTTAAAATCAGATGCTAGCATTTTCAATACTGGAGTCACAGAAGTTAAATATTTACAATATTTACAAACCTCCCAAGTTCTCATGATTGTGATCTTCAGTTTTTGATCATATAGCAGAAATTGTTTGAGAATTAAAGGAGCTAAAATGTAAATCTGTAAATTTAAGGTTTCTGAGTGACTAAGTCAATTGAAATATAAGTTCTAGCCATTCAGTGATTCAGACTTTAATATTGATTTATGAGTAAAATATCAATAATTAAATTAATGAATAAATTAATCAAAATATATGGTCAATTAGATTGTTAAGTAGAATTTTTGCTGATTAAGGATGTAACATATGGTAAAGTTGACAGTTCAGATATTAGTCATGCAACCCAGTAACTCTACCTTCAATATATATACAATTATTAATGCAAATTTTATTCTTATAAAATGATGTAATATTTTGTGATCCTGCTTTTAATCATGATTTGTGGTAAGTTTTCCTTTTGGAATCACGTAATGTCAATACTTGATGTGATTGACAATCCTTTTTATACACCCACATGAAAATATGAATGTGTATTACTGTCACCCCTGTCCGTCGGTCTGTCTGTCGGTCTGTCAACAATTTCTTGTGTACGCTATAGAGACTAGAGTTTTTATCCGATTTGAATGAAACTTGTTATGTGTATTCATCATAATAATATCTCAGATGAGTTGCAAAATGGCGCTATTCTAGTCATCGGTTTATGAGTTATTGCCCTCGACTTAGTGAAAAAATGTTAAAATTAACTTGTGTACGCGATAGAAGCTAGAGTTTTCATCCGATTTGAATGAAACTTGGTATTATGTATTCAACTTGATAATATCTCGGATCTGGTTGAAATTGGCGCGATTCCAGTCTTTAGTTTATGAGTTATTGCCCTTGACTTAGTGAAAAAACGTTAAAAATGTGATAAAGGCTAGAGTTTTCATTCGATATGATTCATCTAAATATGAGCTCAGATAAGTGCTATGATGGTGCCATCAACTTGGAATATTCAAATTTGCCTGGCCAGCTATTTATCTTTGACACAATTAATATTTCCAGTTTGGCTTTAGTCTGTAGTATTTTCAGTGTTAAAATGTACTTTATGTAATTGTCAGATATTTTCCTTTAAATCTTTTAAAAATAACATTGATATTAGCCTTGTATCTGTGAATAGAATGTCAACATTAAATTACAGATTGTTATGAAATATAATAATCAATGGAACAATTGACTCAAATACTAAAAATATCCTAAAAAATCTATAACTCGGATCTTTTAAATTTCATCATTGGCATTTATTTCATGCAATGGACTAACATTTAAATTTCTATTTTTTCCCATTCATTTTTTGAAAATTCCTGAAAACATGCCTTTAAAATTTAATGGAGACTGAATAAAAATACACTTAAAAACCACATTTAAAATCTAGCTAATTCTATGTTATAAAAAAAGTATATCAATTGACACTCTGATACATTAGAGGTAATAGAAACACAGTAATTGACTGTAGTTATTATACACACTGAATGATATTGTCATTATAGTAAATATAGAATACTATTTTTATAGTACCGGTACATTCTTATAATTCTTACTACAATCTATTGTACTATCTACCTGACAGACAGGGAAAGGTTCAAGGGGTGTTTGATTCAATTTGTGTTTTTAAAGTGGTTCAATGAGAGCCCATAATATATATGTGGATTAGGACTATTTTTTTAGGGGGGTCTAGGGGCATCTTAGGGCATACACATTTTTAATTTTTTTTCTGCTGATGGAGGCCTAAAGGTTCAGGCCCATGAATTTCAGTCAACTCAATTTGAGTATGTAACTATATATTTGGGGGAATTTAAGGAACCCTTTCGACCAAAAGTGTTATATTTGTACCTTTGAAATGTTGAAAACAAATTCCACCAACTCTTAATACATAGAACAAGTCTAATCATTCCCTTCACCAGAATGATACCACAGTAGTCAATGATACAGTATTAATGTAAAGGGTGTATTTTTCATGAATCATAAAGAAAGTTTGTCGGGACACCTTGTTTCTGCTAACATCAGTTGGTCGTCTGCTAGTCTATTATTCATACTGATTCATTCTGGACTCATGTTCTCAGGTAGTTTATACTTCATATCATTGATCTAAGAAGTGTTGCTGGTTCTATTGTAATATTGGACCGGTAGATATCAAGATTGGACTAGTGCAGATAGGTATTGGACCAGTGTATATGATATATTATAATACTGAGTTATATTTTGGATTGGTGATCATAAATACACAATAAATGTTGGATTGCTTCAGTGCTTACTTTCTAAAAGTGATTTGGATGCAACAACTACTTAAATTTTTATATAATTATAGTGATATAAAAAAAAGGAAATTATTTTATTTATTTAAACTATTATAAGTTTGATCGAACTCTCTATAACAGGGTGTTGGACATGAATATCAATTGTTTGAATTACCTGATAATTTTAGTCATCAGACGATTATAGTAATTGATTTGTAAGTTTTTTTTATGTGGTGAAATTGATTTTTCAATGAATGGGGAATAAAAAGTAGATTCTCTGTATATGACTAAGTGTTGATAGTGGGAGTATGTAGTATATAAATCAAGGTGTAAAAACCAGACTTGGAATATGTTTTACTCATATACAATGATATAACAAGTGGCATCATTGAACTTAAACGCTTAGTTGTTGGATATTGCTAGATTTGGATTAGTCAGATTAAAGGATCCAATAAAATAATTTAGTAAACAAGATTTGCTTGAGATAAAGGTGGTTAATGATATCATTCAGTGTGAACTGGTCAGTGATAATCTAATACTTCTATAAGGTTTAGATACTGTGATATAAGACAGCAAACTGAATATACCTGAATTTGAATTTTAATGTAGATTTTGAAAATCAACAGGAGACAGAAGTGTGTTTTATAAATTAAATAAGTTCCTTGGAATATGTAACATTTTTATATTGATATACTTGTTTTACCCTATTGATCAACAATTAAGTCAACCAACATGTTATTGAAGGGATTTTTCAGTATCATGCAAATATTTGTGAATACTAGTGAAATTATAATTCACTATAAAAAACATTGTACGATGGGTAGGCTATATTTATATTATCTTCAACTGTAAATTCATTGAAGTGTATTAATGGAAAGATACGATCTGGTGACAGTCAGACTCTGAGCAACTGGATTTTTAACTACTAACAGCATCTTGTGGCGTGTAAGAGATTCTGATCTCTGAGCACAGACAATTGAAAAATTGCCGTTGCCGCCATTTTCTCTTGTTGTACTTAATGCTTTAAATGCTGAATCTAAGTAGTCAAGATCTACAACCATGCTGTTGAGCACATTTGCTGTTACTACATGTAGTTGCTCAATTTCAAGTTTAGTAACATGCTCCACTCAAAAATAATTTAAGAAGAAACATAATTTCCGATTATTATTGATTCTTTCCGTTTGAAATATAATTTCCAACCAATTCCCATCCTGATCTTGATTCATGAAGAATATACAAACTAGTGGATGACCACATAACCATGATACAACAGGCTGGTATTTCCATCTGGAAAGTAGATACATATAATTGGATAAGGTGGTGTTCTATTGTTACTAACTATTTTATATTTTATATTTTGCAGAAGGGTGTGGTCGAACCCCAAATAAACCTCAACAATCAACAGCTTCTCCCTTAGATTCACAAATCACAACTGAAATACCAACACATCGTCATCCTTGTACTGATGCTGAGGTTAAATTAGCTCAATGTTTTAATGGAGGGGAGTGTTTTGCATTAGAAATACATGAAAATAGGAGTGTCAACTGCCTGTAAGTATGAGTCTTTTTTTTGATTGTCCCAAATTTCAGCAACCATCCCCATATCCATCATCAGTGAGTTTAAAGGTGATTCTACACTCCCATAGAACCAGCAGTGTTAGAATAGGAATTGGAATAAAAGTCCATCAGTAATCATGAAGCACCTGATTTCCTGTCTGGATGGAATATGCAGTTTTATTTTGAGGAAATTTCCTATAGTGCATTATTGTTTATAATAAATATACTTAATTAGGTTTTTATCATATTTCAGATGTCCTCAGTTATATCGAGGATCAAGATGTGAAGAAATATCTCCAGATATATTTGGGGAATGTAAATATATTTTTTACTCCTAAGCATGATTATTGTAGTGGCTTTCCTTATTAACATTAGATTCTCCCTCTCTAATCATTTGATAATTCTTGGTGGTTTACTATTCAGCACATTATAGTGTTTTACTATTTAGCACATTATAGAGTTTTACTATTCAGCACATTATAGTGTTTTACTATTTAGCACATTATAGAGTTTTACTATTTAGCACATTATAGTGTTTACTATTTAGCATATTATAGTATTTTACTATTTGGCACATTATAGTATTTTACTATTTAGCGCATTATAGTATTTTACTATTTAGCGCATTATAGTATTTTACTATTTAGCGCATTATAGTATTTTACTATTCAGCACATTATAGTGTTTTACTATTTAGCACATTATAGGGTTTTACTATCTAGCACATTATAGTAGTATTTTTCTATTCAGTATGTGACAGTGTTTTGCTGCTGAAAGTATTTTGCTATTTAGCCATGATAACATAAAGTTATTTTAAACCTTGCAATGTTTTGGTTTATATCTTATAAATCTATCTTCACAAAAAATTAGTTATAGATATATGAAAATTGGCTTCAAGCCATATTTTGAAATAAATTTTGTTTCATTTAATGAAAGAAATAAAGATGTGAAGCAAAAATTTGAAATAAAACTGATTTATGGCTTCTATAAATTCTTCAAAATGTTGAAAATTATACCAACCTTCCACCTCTGCAGGTGTGAAATCTGGCAATTTAAATTTTTTAGCATTTGCTTAATTTTTAAATTACACATGATAAAAAATTTATTTGGCTTCAAGATATAAAATTATAGGAAGTTAAAATAAATGTTAAAATTCTAAATGATTCTCTCAGAAAAATTTCTAATTCCCTCCTGAAGGGCTTTTTGAATGTAAGTCATGTAGATTATAGTGGCTACTGTAGATGTATTAAAGTAAGTAGTAGTGGATGCACTGTTTATCTTGTAGTTTATTTTAGTTAGTCTGCTTTCTTCTGTAAGTATTGAATCTTTACTCTGCTTTACCAACAATGGCATGGTACTACTTATCCAGTATACTAATCTTTCTAATATTTTAGAATTTTATTTTATTGCTACTCAGATATTTGTTTAGTTGAAGCAATTTTCTATTGAACATAATGATGAGACTTCTTGGTTAAGCTTACCAGGATACCTATGCATAATACCCTTAGTTAGATCAATATTTAGCTGTCAAAATTCTGGTTAACACAATTCATGATTTCAAGTAAATCTCCATTATATCTGTTCATTCTTCTTAATAATTACTATTTGTCTGAAATCTAAGTTATTTTGATTTGAAAGAGTTAATTCTTTTCCTACTCTGGAAATTGCTGACTAATGTCAGGATGCTGAAGTGAACATGACTGTTGATGTGTAATGTAGAAAAACACAAGAACTATATCTCCCAGTGTATTGAATGGAAAATAGAAAATTGAAATGAGACTACTAAACATAGTATGATAATGCCTAAATGTTACAGTATTTATAATATTTCCTATTGTATATTTTCAGTACAAACTGGAGGTAAAGTGGTTATAGGTGGAGTGGCAGCGGGTGTTTGTGTTATTATTTTAATTATTGTTATAGTCATAGTTTATTATGTTATTAAAATCAGGTAAGTGGTAGTTCATAGTCTTTTTAATCAAAATCTTAATTAAGATCAAATGATTTTGGGAATTGAAACCATCAAAAGGATTTATGAAAAATTTAGTCTGAGAACATGGAGGCAATATCCATCTTGAATTTATAACTTTTGGATGTAGCTCAGAATCAATTCTATGCTTAACTTTTATAATTATCTACTGATTCACACTGGACACATATAAACTATTGTACTGTTTACTATTATAGGAAGAAGCGAAGAGAAGAGAGGTCACACAGAAATGAAAATGGGATCCAAGGTCAAACATTATTACAACAAAATGTAAGTATTGCCAGAAAAGTTTTACTAGAAATAAATATGTGTGGGAGAGAGACTACTATCATTAACTTGCAAAATATAGAGTTTGATAGTTTTAAACCCAATTGTCACACCATACAATATAAAACTGCTATATCGGAAATCAAGAATTAGTATTTGTGATGAATTATGTATTACATGAATTAGAAAATATTTTTCAATTTATTTCTTTTTTTTAGATAACCAACCACAATCATACTAAAAATGGAATCCACAACAAAGAAACAAATGTCTGATGCCCAAATTTGGTCATCAAGACCAGAAATGGAAACATTTCATCCAATCATAAATCATGTCACAAAGACTTTTCTTATATCAAGCGGTGCTGTTCATAAAGACATTTAATTGGTTAAGATCAACCAGTGATATTTGTGAAAGGACACCATGTGTTGTTGTTACTATAGTGATGTGGTTTAAAAACTGAAAGTGAGGTTGTGATATCATATGCATTTCATCAAAACAAAAACGTAATATGCAAAAAAAAAAAGGAACATATGTGCTTTTTTGAAAGATTTGTTCTGTGTCTTTTTTTTTTTATAATGAAAATGATTATACTTTAGCACAAAGTTTGTCTGCACTGTGTGTAACTGCCACCACTTTGGTCATTGTTTATAACCAGTATATGCCAATATCAGTATCCAATGCCTATATCAATAGAAAGTATCAATAGACCACTCATAGGTACCAAAGGGCTAATTGGTCATTGGTCAGTTGGCAGGCTTTTTTTCAAATTCATTTGGACACAGAAATTATAATTATAAAATAACAAAATTTTAGTAGCAATGTATACTGAACAGATAAAGAAACATGGTAATACAAAGTAAATAGTGAATTGTTTATTCAGATTTCAATAAAACAACAGAACTTATCAGAACACAACTGGTATTTTCAGTTGAATGTCACGCAAGACTTTGACCAAAAAATAAAAAATCTGACATTCCTTTATCTGTTTAGTATAATTTATAGGTGTACAATTTATCAAAACAAAGCTTTAATTCTGTTCGTTTAACATTTGCTTTCTTTTTTCTGTAGTATTTTAGCATTTTAAGTATAAAAAGGCTAAATTTGCTAATTGGTCTTGTCACATGGGGATTAAATGAAAGCCTTTATTTTACATGGTGATATGCCATTTCCCCATAAACAAACGGAAACAGGAAAGGTTTTTAAAGTCAAATAAAATAGATTTTTCGTCATGGTCAGTTTTGTTTCATAAATAGTAGATCCACTACTCAGATTGGTCCATCCATTCTTCCAAAATCTCAAATTTTATTCCTATCATGTATATCTGTTTGTATCAAAAATACCTGTAACCTCTGTTTCAAATTCTGTGACATGCAACAATTATGTTGTAAGATTTCATGATATAATTTATGCCATCCATTTTAATGTATATTTATTGTTTGTGAAAGGTTAATGGATAATTGAGTCTAGGCGTGCAATAGAAACATTATCTAGTGCCATACAGACTTGCCTTAACTTATCATTTTTACAGTGTGTCATATCATAGTTTGCATATCTCAAAACTCTTTACTTATAGGTTTATATCATAAAGAAACACTATTCTGAATGAAGTTTGATGCAATGAAAAAAAAAAAAAGCTATCTTTTTGAATCTAAGAAGTTTCTAATTTAAAAAAAAAACTCACAAAGAGTGATATTACCTTATTATTATACAGAGAGACTTATATCTATCTATCCATATTGGATAAGGAGCAAAATAATCTAAAATAAAGTAAAGAGTTTTGAGTTATTTTAATTTATGTAAATAACTTTTTTAAACTGTAGATATTATTTAAAATCATGTTTTCTTATAGAGTGCTTAATTCATGCTGTGCCATTTATGGTTGACAATTTAGTTTTGTCCACTAACTGAATCGATGTTTAGGAGGAACAAAAAAAGATAGTCATATTATCTTATTACTATAGGCACAGATTTATTAAACAAATCTTATATCTGTGTGAAATATAAGGAAATGGCATTATTATATGATAGTTAAAAGCGTTTGTTTTCATTCTTCAAGAATCTATACGTACAGTAGTATAAGGTATGAATATGCCAACAAAGTATTTATTATTAATATTGGACTGGATATGAATATATTAATTTAGTTTTGGGCAGTTTGTTTTAAACATATTAACCATAGTCTAATGGTACCTATAGTATCAAAACTTGTATTTCATAAATTTTGTGGTATAGAACTGTTATTGTCGAAATTCAATAATTCAATATCAAATCAAATCAGGATATCACACTTCAAAATTAAAATGTTTTATTAAATTCACATTTTGAATATTTGTCATCAGGGTCAGGGGTCAGGAATGATTAGTCTTTTTGAGATGGAAATTTTATCATTTAAATAATAAAAATTGATACAGTTAGCTAGTTGCTGAATGAATAAGAATATATGAGAAAAATAACATATCATTTTTCATATAGTCACTTTTATTATTTATTATCTAGCCTAACATTAAGACATCAATATGAACAGTCTACTATTACCTGTGTCGGAGGAGCAACAAGCTAGAATTGCGAAATGTCAAATAGGAGAATAGAAATTATATCTTATACAGATCAGGGGCAGATCCAAGGGCCCCTATTTTTGGCCGCTTGATGTCAGAACCCTCTAAAAATTTGCCGCTCGCGGTACCGTTGAATTTGAAGCATGTTATATTTCAGACCTCCCCCCTTTCTCTAAATCCTCGATACGGCCCTGCAGATAGAAAAGTAGAACTTCAAAAATTTTGAAGACAAATTAATGTATTCAAGGTTTGCATGTTACTGATGTTTCCTGATGTGCATAGATATCTATGACTATAGGATATTTAATTGTTTATTATTTACAATAATTATAGATCCAACTAATTGTATGATAATTAGAAATATTTATTTTATCAATTTGATCATATCATACTCTCTGTCCAGTTCAGTTGCTGTTCAGTTTCAGTTGTGAATGTTTTTAGTCGTATACAAATCTTTTTAGGTTATTTTTTTGTGCAAATTTATTTTTGATAAAAATGGCTGGATCATAGTTTACTGATGAAAATTAGTCCACCTATGTCCATTTTTAGGGCTTACAATTATAGTTCTTTATATAGATTGCTAGTAGTTGCCTTACAGCTTAAGTGAATCACAATTAGGACCTACACAAAGGCAAGAAAGCCTGACAGCAATCAGACACTTTCAACAATTTGGAAATAATGATAAATAGATAGAAAAGGGTAAGAAAACAATCATTTCAACTTTAGACTAAAGCTCTTTTGAAAGTGAAACCTTATAAAGTTTTGGAGGCATGTAAAATGGTTTAAAAGGTTTGGCCTACTTTCATGCAAAACCAGCAAGCTTGGTGTCTTGACGTTAATGTCTTAATAAATTATTATTGACTTTTTTACTATTAGTTATTGTGCTTAGCATTTTTAGACTTCAACTGCCTGATAACTCTGTTATTTTTAACTGTATATATTATAATCTTGTGTAAATAATAATTTTTATTTTCAAAATTAATAAACATATTGAAAAATAAATGTATTAACTTTGAATTTCCCATTACTTGCTGAATTACCCATCACACCTGTAGCCAGGGGGGAATTCAAATTTGCTGTCACTGTTTAAATCAAATGACTTGGAATAAGTCATCTTCACTTATTTACTCATAATGCCGATCTACCCAGCTGAACACTCACTGACTACAGCTAGTCGAGAATGGTTTAAAAGATTATTGTATACTTAAGTTGTAAGCCTTGTAAAACATAGCTGTTTCAGTCATTCAAACCTTATCCATGCATTTAATCAGGATCATCGCATCAAAGCAATGGATAATATCAATCATTTCACTACATCAAAAGTGTGGTCATTGTCTCATGGAATTGAGATATGTTAATGGTAAAGTTATTTTGAATGTGAGAGATCAGTGAGGTATGTTATTTTATTGTAGTCTGTAATGATTATATCAGGATTATTTCCCATACATTGATCTTTCGCTTATAGAGGCGAAAATAGTATAAAGTTCACGTGATATTATGTAATTGTAAACAAACCTTGTGACTTTTATTTTGAATTCACAATAGGAAGTTATAAGGAAGTTTCCTGGAAGTATAATATATGAAAATCACTTCCTTCTTGTCAAGACAGTATTGATAGTTTAATGAGCCAACTGTCATTATAATGCATTGACTGGGAAATGAAAAAATGTAATTAATATTAGCCTAGGATTACAGGTTCCATAATAAGATACCGTACCGGTACTTTACTTTAATTATCAATTACGGTATGTATTACTTTGTTACCGGTTTTGCAGTTTGAATGCCCTTTTTCTCATCGCTTAACAAATGTCACAAACAGGTCAAAAGCTTGGGGCAAACATTCAATCAAGGTAAGCCTACATTAAAAAGGTGCCCTCAATACAAAAGAGTACGGTCTTAGGGCCAGCCAAGTATTCACATTAAGACTATTTGATGGGTTAGCCTGGGCTACGGAGCCACAGCGCATCCGTACAATATACTTTTACTAAACAACATGGCTTCCAAGAACCAAAACACAAGCTCTTTGAGCTCATGTAAAGATTCAAAATTTTCAACACAGGTAACTGAGCCAGCTCGGCTAACCGGGATCACCCGTCACATATAACCAGGCCCTTAGTTAGAATACCGCAATATATTGCTGCTGAGGACACTCATTGGAAACATGATTTCCTGTCTGATTTCAATGTAAACTAAATACATTTCACTCCCAGATTTCACTTCAAATTGCCCCCATTTGAGACTGAAAAATCACCTTTGTAAAATCATATTTCTAAATAATTTTTTCTTAAACATTTTAAAGGCAATTTAAGAATCTCAGAACTAACTTGAGGTTGAAATTTTAATTCATACAAAAATTATAATAGGCAAAAGCAATAAGATTAGAATTTTTTTTTTCTCAGATTGAATTAATTACTGTAAAACATTGTCATTTTTTATTAGGGGGCAAGATTGTAAATAAAGGAGGAATTTTGAAAAGTGTGTTATATTTCAAATTGTAAAGTCACTTACCTTTAATATTTCTTTGAACCAAGACAATCTAAGGCAAACATAAAAGTCATCAGCTGAACATTGTCTTTTGAATTATTGAGAGATAGAAAAAATTAAATCCGATCCTAAGCTCATTGGAGACAGTGACTAGTTACTAAATACTCTGGGCCACAATATTCAAGTAACTTAAGTAATATAAAATTGGCTCATATGAAAATTATTGATGGTTTGATGTTTTTTAATTTTCCAAAATTGGAAGATTGAAATCGATTTTATAGTTGCCACCTGTAGTTTAAAGATAAATATTTACATTTGTATTATCACTTCCTTCAATGAACCAATTAAGAAAACTGGCGTTCATTTTTCGATGAACGCTAGTTTGTCACGTGACACTATGACGTTGTCAAAGCACAACAATGACGTAATCTAAGATTTGTGGCAAATTCAAGCAAATTATCATATAAAAAGGGCCAAATTTTATTAATAAACATATCTGAATATAAATTGGTTTCATTAGCATTATTGGTGTGTAAACGCAAAAGATTACGCCACAAACATACATAAATGACTCATTTATTCAGTTTGTCACGTGATCTATTGCGTTTACACACCAATAATGCTAATGAAACCAACGTTTAATTCTTAAATAATTACCAAATTCACATTAAAGTAATTATATGCAATAATAATGGAATTTCTAATAATCGCAGATATTTGTTAGAACATGATTATTATTTTCTTCCACTGGCTGGAAATTTCATCTTCCAAGAGATTATCAATAGTGACTCAGCACAAAATATCTGTCAAGTGTCTTAAAACTGATATCTTAAAAACATATATTATATAACAGACCCAGAATATGATTACCAATACATTAAATCTTATCTTTTATCCAACCAACCCTATAGTATCTCATTCTACATTGTATAAACTTATTTAAAGAAAAATATGATAAATGGGGTTCTTTAATGGATTATCTTGTACAATTTTGAACATACTAAAGGTGCCGGTATCTAGTTTTTTTAAATGAGAAGGAAAATCAAGGCCCAATGTTGTGTATGCTGTGCGTGTTGAAAATTCACTGTGAGTTTGAAATTTTAAAAAAGTTGTGTATTATGATTGTCCCAGTAATGTTTTTTTTAAGGCACACAACATTGTGTTGTATTAAAATGAATTGAAATGTATTGAATAGACCTATAAGGTATAGAAATATGAAGCCTGTAGGCTAGAATAGTAGTTTTCTGGTGGGAAGGCAAATGTGAAGTGAAGTATAAAATTCAATATAATTATATTATATCAAACATTATTTTCAAAATATTCAGACATTTTTTTTGTAAATCTTATTTTTATACGCCTTATACGCCCATATGAAATGGGGGGCGTATATTGTCGTCACCCATGTCCGTCCGTCCGTCCACAATTGCTCGTAAACACTCTACAGGTCACAATTCTTGACGCATTTTGACAAAACTTCATGGTAATGTTTATTTCTGCCCAAGGATGAACCCTATTGAAAATCAGCAAAATCGGAAAATATTTACTATGAATTATTGCCCTTGTTCTGAAAACGCTAGGGCTGCAACGATTCATCGTAGAATCGATGAATCGCGATTCATTCCTCCTTATCGATGCATCGTGTAAGAAAAAAATAATCGCGATGCATCGGCCCGATTTTAATTCATTTAATTTACCTCTTTTTTTGACTGAGAACAGGAAATCCTCACGCATTTTATAAATTATGTCATAACGAAATGTCAGAAAATTGCTTTTTAGGTATCAATTTGTTTATTATCATCTTAAATCTTTGTTTTAAATGGTGACGATCTTAAAGTTGATACGAATGTATGTGTGCTGGATCTCCAAATGTCAAAAATGTGTTAAAATGCTAATAATTAAAAGTTTTCTTTTCTTTCTGGCTTTATACCCAAGAATCGCGATTTGTAATCGCAATAAATCGAATCGTTGAATGTGTATCGTTTAGCGTATCGAATCGCCACTTCAGGAATCGTTGCAGCCCTAGAAAACGCGTTCGATTTTTGGCTCGTAAACACTCTACAGGTCACAATTCTTGACGGATTTTGACGAAACTTAATGGTAATGTTTATTACCGCCCAAGGATGAACCCTATTGAAAATCTGCAAAATCGGAAAATATGTACTATGAATTATTGCCCTTGTTCTTAAAAACGCGTTCGATTTTTGGCTCGTAAACACTCTACATGTCACAATTCTTGACAGATTTTGACAAAACTCAATGGTAATGTTTATTACCACCCAAGGATGAACCCTATTGAAAATCAGCAAAATCAGAAAATATGTACTATGAATTATTGCCCTTGTTCTTAAAAACGCGTTCGATTTTTGGCTCGTAAACACTCTACAGGTCACAATTCTTGACGGATTTTGATGAAACTTGCTGATAATGTTAATTTCCACCCAAGGATGAACCCTATAGAAAATCAGAAAAATCAAAAAATATTTTCTATGAATTATTGTTTTTGCTCTTGAAAATGCGTTCGATTTTTGGCTCGTAAACACTATACAGGTCACAATTGGTAATAGATTTTGACGAAACTTACTGATAATGTTTATAACCACTCAAGGATGAACCCTATTAAAAATCAGCAAAATTGAAAAATATTTACTATGAATTATTGCCCTTGTTCTTGAAAACGCGTTCGATTTTTGGCCACATTGCAATTCGTTACAGATTTTGACGAAACTTACTGATAATGTTTATTACACTCAAGGATTAACCCTATTGAAAATCAGCAAAATAAAAAAATATTTACTATGAATTATTGCTCTTGTTCTTGAAAACATGTTCAATTTTTAGCTCATAAACACTATATAGGACATTATTGGACAGATTTTGAAGAAACTTGATGTGAATGTTCTTAATCACTTTTGTTGTAACTGTCAAATATATTTGTTTAAAGTCAAAGCCAGTGGCCCAGTGGGCGTATATTACCTTGCCTGGCAAGCTATGTTTTCCTTTCTTCATGACTTGTTTACTTGTAGTCTTTGTTAAATGTCCTTAAACCACACAATATTTTAATCTGGAAAATACTTCAGAGACAGATAAGATATTAACACTTTAACGTGTGTAGTAACCAAAATATTTATTAGTTATTTAAGGCCATGTCATGTACAATGAATAGGATAGTTTTTAGAGATTTTTCCACATTTATTATTTTGAAGAAACAACTAAAGCAGTTGAAAATAAATGAATTTATAACCCTAACCCTAACCCTAGCTAAATATTTCACTTGTTCAAACAGGCAGTACTGTATTTCTATTAAAATTATTAGTAATATAAAATGATAAAAAAATAAAATGTATGTATTGATACAGTTGGGAAGCAATTTTTCTGGTGGCATCACTTCTGTGGAATTCAGCATCAAGTTTACTGTCAGCATGTAATTGTTGTTATAATAGATATAAAAGTTCTGCATTTTTTATACGCCCTCATCTCTCTATGATTGTCGCCGCCCCGGCCTGTCCGTCAACATTTGCTCGTAAACGCTCTAAAAACTAGAGTTTTTGATGGAATCAAATGAAATATTGTATGTGACATATGCATATTCATTCAGTTATTGCCCTTGCCCCAAAATCTTGAATATGCTATTACATAGACAACAAAAAATTGCTTTCAAATTGATTCTAGGTTTCAGATACAATACTGATTTGGCACTTAACCTTAAAAGGCTTAACATTGTAGACATTAAAACAAGACATAACTTTAATGCGTATAAATTTATTTATAAAACTCTTAACAATATGTCTCCATCCTACCTTTCAAATCTTTTTAGCTATAAACAAACCCCATATTCCAGTATAAACTCAAAACTTATTGTACAAAAACCACGAATTAATATGATTAAACAGAGTATTAAATATAAAGGACCAATTCTATGGAATGGACTAGGGGATAATATTAAGTCAGCTCCAGATTTTAAAACTTTCCGGAAAATGATTCTTGATAAGCTTTCAAAAGTATGAGAATATGCCACTTTGTTCTCGAAAACTTAACTTAAGATGATTTAAGTATTCTACATCTTATTGTTAATCACTAAAATCGATTTTATATTGAGTTCTCTTATACAATCAGATTGCCGTACATCTGAATTCTGAATTTATCTGGATTAAGTTTTCGAGAATGAGACTTCTAATTAAACCCCCCTCTAAAATAAGATTTTACTTCCATTATTAATTTGATTGTTTCTCTGTTTTATCTTATGAGTAGATGCTGTGCCTTTGAGCCGTGTCTTTCAGACCTGGATCCTTATCCTCGAAAACTTAACTTGAGTTGATTTTAGTATTCTATGTCTTCTGATTGGTTAATCACTAAAATCGATGCTATATTGAGTTCTATCAACGCAGCTTGCCGTACATCTTAAAATTCTGAATTAATTTAGGTTAAGCTTTCGAGAATGAGACTCCTGATTAAATCCCCCTCTAAAATGAGATTTTACTGTCGCTAATAATTTGATTGTTTTTGTGGTTTTATCTTATGAGTAGATGCTGTGCCTTAGAGCCGTGTCTTTCAGATCTGGATCCTTCGAAGACTTAACTTAAGATGATTTTAGTATTCTATGTCTTCTGATTGGTTAATCACTAAAATTGATATTATATTGAGTTCGATTATCAAATCAGATTGGCGTACATCCTAAAATTCTGAATTTATCTGGGTAAGGTTTTCGAGAGTGAGACTCCTGATTGAATCACCTTCTAAAATAAGATTTTACTGCCGTTAATAATTCGATTGTTCTCTGATTGAACTTATTAGTTTGTAGATGCCGTGCCTTTGAGCCGTTTCTTTCAGACCTGCAGGATCATTATCCCCGAAGACTTAACTTCAGATGATTTTAGTATTCTATTTAATCCCCCTCTAAATTAAGATTTTATTGCCGTTGTTAACTTGATAGTTTCCCTGATTTAACTTCTGAGTTTGAATTTGTAGATGGTTTGCCTTTGAGTCGTATCTATCAGACATTCTTCTATACCTTCTAAAATCTGATAACTACCGTGGTTAATTTGACTGTTTCTCGGATTTAACTTACCAGTTTGTAGATGCCTTGCCTTTGGGTCGTTTCTTTATACCCTGATTCTGTGCCCCGTGGAACTTGCTGCCGTGGTTAATTTGATTGTTTCTGTTCAGGAGATGAGGGCTTTCTTCGCTACGCTGTATCCTTTACTTTCTTTACTAAACTTATTGAATTTACTGCAGTGGTTAAATTGATTGTTTATGATCAGGAGGTGAGGGCTTTCTTCGCTACACTGTATCCTTAACTTTCTATAATAAACTCTTTAAATTAGAATTTACTGTCGTGGCTAACTTGATCGTTTCGGTGATTTCAGTAATGGGTTTGTAGATGCTGTGCCTTTGAGCCGTTTCTTTCAGACCTGGTTCTATGCCCTTTAAAATTAGATTTTACAGCCGTGGTTTTATTGATCTTGTTTACAGTTGTATTTGTAAATTTTCTTTTTACAGTTGTGGTGACTCTACTTTTGAATTCCAGTAGAGATCTGAACGAAAATATTTATTAATATGTTTTCTTTACTCTCGGAGCATGTCTAGTTGAAGCAGTGCAGTTCTTCTTCTGTTCTGATATCTTTACTTTTAGATTGCAGTAGACTTTCATCAACAATATTCAATAATAGTTATCTTGCCTCTTACATTCAATTCAAGTAGTTATAGTCATAGCGTTGCATGGAATCTGCTCATAAATACTTACTAATGGTTTACCTGTCTCTTGCAGTTGTGGTGTCTTTACTTTTTAGACTGCTGAAGACTTCTCATCGTCAATATTTAATAAGAGTTATCTTGCCTTTTACAGTTGAAGTAGTTCTACTCAGAGTTGCAGAGGATATTGGAAGTAAAATACTAACTAACGGTTAACTTTCTTCTTTCAGTTATAGTGTAGGTGCAATAGATGTCTGGACGAAGTACTTACTTATAGTCCTGTCTCTTGCAATTGTATTTTGGCTGTTCCATCTCTTACAGATTTATTACATTTTGACATACCATATTTTAATTATTTCCCTTCCAGGTTTTCTATTTGGCATTATCATTTTTGGCAAACAATTCACACTTTTGGCAAATCTAAATTCATAACACACTGTCAGGGGATGAGTAAACATCCTTCAAGCTGGTCTTGAGCATGGCTAAATCCTACCTCCCCCTCCAATTTAGAATAAGAACATTAATGGAGTAGGGTTGGGTAGCCTGCTCGCAGCACTTGCACTGACCTTTGGCTTCACAAATTCAATAATTTATTTATTTTTTTTTTTTTTTTTTTTTTTACAAATTGTCGCAATGTACTTAATCGCTTGAGGATAATATGTCCATTTAATACACATGTACTTGTGTATATTGCTATATTGTATATCTTAAAAAAAAATATCCAGTAGCCTGTGGTCATGTATTTGATCTCTAAATCATCAAATTCTGTACAATAATCGCTTGAGGATAATATGTCCATTTAATACACATGTACTTGTGTATATTGCTATATTGTATATCTCAAAAAAAAATATCAAGTAGCCTGTGGTCATGTATTTGATCTCTAAATCATCAAATTCTGTACAATAATCGCTTGAGGATAATATGTCCATTTAATACACATGTACTTGTGTATATTGCTATATTGTATATCTCAAAAAAAAATATCCAGTAGTCTGTGGTCATGTACTTGATCTCTAAATCATCAAACTTTGTACATTGATTTTTTTTTTTTTTTTTTTTTTTTGGTGCCTATATGTTGTATATTGTATCTATGTTTGTCCCCATGGGCTGGGTGTGAGACAGGACCGTTACCACTCGTGGTATAGGGCCTAATTCTGACCCATGTAAAATAAAGAGTTTATTATTATTATTATTAGTTTTCAACCAATTTTGATGAAACTTAAAATGGATGTTATTGGAAAGTTTAGTTTACTCCTTATTAAATTTAAGGCTTTTTGGTTTGGCGTATATGGCTGTGGACCACTATCTTTATTGGAGTATTTCCAAGTTCAAAATGCCAGAGAAGCTAACTATGACTTGTACTGACAATGTAAAGCACTGAAAGCTCCGATGTTGATTTCTTTCTATCTACCATATCTTTAGAACACATCAATCATGGGCCTGTATGCATAAAATAACTCCGGGTTAAAATTGAACTATTGAAATTGATAAATAAACCAATGATTTAATGAGGTGGTTAAATACGGATTTAACTTAATGTTAAGTTTTATGGATATGGACTCTGGTGTGTTTAGATTTGTCAAAGGAGGTGTTGATGCCAAAGGATCCTTTAGACATTGAATGATGTCTGGATCAGAAATCAGTATCACTTGGCATCTGAGACAAAAGTAACAATAACGTATCAGGAGAAGATCTATCAGGCATTTGTTCTGTAGAACTTACTGTAGGCTACAATATTTGGTGATTTCATCTTCAAATTCAAGATTGTTGCAACACTATATCTGCTGCACTATATCAGTTTATCCGACCTATGAGTTGGTGAAATTTCAGAACATCAGATTTAATAGTGCACATCATGATAAACATATATAGTTTGATATGATAAATAAATTACAATTGGTCAATATCTTTTAAAGATATAAGTGAATGTCAGCCATATCAGAAAGACTTCAAGATTGAGATGTTTTTCAGGAATGTTATCATTAAATGTAAACAATTAATTTGATTGGTTGATATTGTTTATTTTTCTAGGGTAGATATAAAAGCCGATCACCATGTCTGGACAGAACAGATCTGGCGAGAGACAACCCCTGTTGTCACCAGCTTCTGTCACCATGGCAGACCAACAGAAATCTTCCAATGTTTATGATAATCTAGGATTTACTGGATCTAATGATATCGTCAAACATAAAGAATTTGAGAAAACTAAAGGAGTAACTAGTGGTAAAATATTGGTAGTTATTAGTATTTTAGTCACAGAATTATGTGAACGATTGACTTTCTATAGTATATCAGGTAATATGGTGTTATACTGTACCAGTGTATTAAAATATTCTGATCCTGATGCTACTTCTATTAATTTGGTTTTCTCTGGTAAGTATTTAAGCTTTTATCATGTACATGCAATGTTTACTGTTAGTTTCATTTCTGATTTTCAAAGAACTAGATGTGAAGTGCTTGTAATGATTCCAAAATAGGTTCAAAATAAAGCTAAATGATAAGACGTTTTCTAAAAAGAATTATGTGTACAAGGGACACTAACAGCATCAATTTTGAATCAGACGTATGTGCTTCCAGAAATTCCACTTAAACTAAGTGTTTAATGACATCACCTTGCGAAAAATTCTTGTATTATATTGGTGGTGTTACATCATCAAGTTTAAATGGAATTGCTGGACATACAATCCCTTGTACATACAATGTACCTTTCTATGCAGGCTGCTATGCTTAAAGAATTGGAAATTATTTAAAGTCAATTGTCCTAACTGATACTCCTGGTAATTATTTTGAAAGTCATCCTAAAGTCAGGATGTAAACCTAGTTTTGTTATCACGGGAAAGACAGTGTTTAGAAGATAAAATATAGATTTATCATATTGACAACTTTACAATTTATATCTTTTAGATAAACTATATTATTTATTTATTTAGTCACTTTTTTATTTTAATGTACCAAACTGCTCTCTCAACTAGATTATCTAGGTGCAGAAAGGTAGAACTTCAATCTCCAATTTATTTCCTCTCACAATTTTGAAAGATATTATGTAGCAAACTTCTTGAGTGATGATGCATTATTTGATTGTGAATTACACCCTTCTGTCAAGTGAAAATCACTCTTCTTCTAATTGGAAATCATCCTTCTGCCAATTGGAAATCATCCTTCTGCCAACTGTAAATCATCCTTCTGCCAACTGTAAATCATTCTTCTGTCAACTGTAAATCATCCTTCTGCCAACTGTAAATCACCCTTCTGTCAAGTGAAAATCACTCTTCTTCTAATTAAAATCATCCTTCTGCCAATTGGAAATCATCCTTCTGCCAATTGAAAATCGTCCTTCTGCCAATTGGAAATCATCCTTCTGCCAACTGTAAATCATCCTTCTGCAAATTGGAAATCATCCTTCTGCAAATTGGAAATCATCCTTCTGCCAACTGTAAATCTTCCTTCTGCCAATTGGAAATCATCCTTCTGCCAACTGTAAATCATCCTTCTGCAAATTGGAAATCTTCCTTCTGGCAATTGGAAATCATCCTTCTGCCAACTGTAAATCATCCTTCTGCCAATCGGAAATCGTCCTTCTGCCAACTGTAAATCATCCTTCTGCCAATTGGAAATCATCCTTCTGCCAATTGGTTATATGCATGCAGTTTGGTTGGCTTACAGGGTTCTAGATAGTTATGAAACATGTAAGATTATAGTACATGGTTGTTAGCCAAGCTTTATCTCATTTCCTAGTTGCCATATATTATTTGTATTTTTAGGAAGTGTATATCTGATACCTATAGTAGGAGGTTATATAGCAGACTCTATGGCTGGAAGGTTTAATACCATATTTGGTGCTGGATTGATCTATCTCTTGGGTTAGTATCAATGTTGATTATTTTGACAAGTACTACCGTATCTTTCATCTTAAAATGATAATAATATCTTACAAAAGGATAGAAAATTGGGCCATACATTACTGATGAGCATCCAGATAGTCCTGAATAAGTACATGTCTATGAGAGGAATTACTGCAGGATTTTTACTCCTTAACAATTAGCAGAAAATACGCAAATGGCAAATACAAAAGTCCTTAACATGTAAAAATGTTTCCTGGAATATAATGCCTTGAACAAACAAGAGTTAAAAAAGCAGTTTGGATTGGATCTGTGAGTTGTTTGTTATTTGGCATATTTCAAATTCTTATTATTTGGATACAGGCTAATGTGCTTTTGGACCTCCAGGATTTGTACCAAGATAGGGTTCCATCACTAGCTAGAATCAAAATTCCTAAGCGCATACATTATGACATTGATCACATGTGGATTTTATTTTCAGGGTTATTTTTGATCCCAGCGTCTGCTATAGATTATTCCAGTATATTTGGTACCGATGAGGATGGCGCTAGTTATGATTTAACTGTAGTAGGTATTTCATTTCTGGTGGTAATTCCATATTTAGAAGCAATAAGAACAAATTTTACTTATCTTATAATGGTCTTGAAATAGAAAGAAAGAAACATCTACATTTTACAAGGATAATAACTTAGTTTCCGTGAGGACCCTTTCTCCCAGCTGGTACTTGGCCAAACCTCTTGGTATTGATCTTTTCCGGATTATCCGTACCCATTTACAGCTGGGTTGACTGCAATTATGAGTGAAGATGACTTATTCAAGGTCATCGGACTTTTCACACCCTGGTCGAGAACCGAACTCAATCATGACAACCTTCATTTCCTTGTATCTAAGCAATTGATGTCATGTTTGTAAAGAATGACGCAGTAACCAACTGTGCTATAGAGGCAGAAATATAATAATTATGCTCAAATTTATCATTAATTTTCGAGTAAATGGACTTTCTTTACATTTCTGTATTCAGGATGGTAGAAGAGCATATTTTTTAGCAGGATTAACTCTAGTAGGAATTGGTACAGGTGGTATTAAAGCGAATGTTAGTCCTTTTGGTGCTCAACAAGTAGAAGAATTTGGTGAACCAGCTGTCCAATCTTTCTTTAATTGGTAACTTAAAAGTTTGAAACCTATTGTTACTCATTGTTTTCTGCAGACAACTGATCTGTTTCAGCTTGTGTCCTTTCTCAAATTTGATAAGCAGTACTTGTTCCAATGATAACACATCAATTTTATTTCAACTCACACCAAGGTATCAAAGAAATGTAGAAGACAATACCCACAAATGGCAATAGTGTATAGGAAGATTGCCTTCTGGAAAATGTATTAAAATTTTCCTTATACTATTTGTAAGTAAAGAAGTTAGATCACCTCACCATCACTCCTACATATTGAGGATTTAGACTTTAGTGCTTCACTCTTTCAAGAAAAATGATGAAAAAGATTTTAATCTTATATTCTAGGTTTTATTGGTTTATCAATGCTGGGGCAATGATTGCTTATACTGCTGTAGCTTATGTTCAACAAGAAGTTAGTTTTGCTTGGGGATTTTTTATTCCTCTAGCTAGTATGGTGTTAGCATTGATTATATTTTTATCATTTCGCGGTCGATATACGCATTCACCACCTACAGGTACAGTATTCATCAATTCTATCTAATTAAAATTACCCTGAAAACCATGAATCAAAATTGTTATCTAATTTTAATGAGATTCATATCAATTACATGTATTTAAAAGGGAAGCATCACCAGCTTCCAGGATCAATTAGCTGGGGACAATTCTTGATTGCAGGGTGACATATGTTCTCTCATTCAAGAAAAGGTTGACTGTTGCTGTGTAAAAGTGGGAGTTGTTGAATAGAGGTAAAGTTAAGCCCAAGTTTGGCTGTATTTTGAAATTTCTAGATCATCGTTACCAAATTACTTTGACTCTTATTATCATATTAAGTTTCTGTTCTGTGGATCATATCTATCTGTTGGTCCTCCTTGATGACATGAAATAATGAAGACAGATAACATTATTTTTACAGGAAGTGTTCTAACTACAGTATTTAAAGTTTGTCGTCAAAGTTGTAAAAGAAAAGTACCACCAGAAGATGGAGAAAAGAGATTTTTTGACGGTGCTAGAGATAAATATGGTGGTAATTTTAGTGACTATATAGTAGATGGTATTATTTGTGTTTTACGTGTTGTTCCTATATTTGCTATGTTAATAATCTATTGGGCTATATATTCACAGGTAAGTTTTATTATTTCATCAATATAGTAGATATTACTAATAACTGCAAGGTAGATCTACTTAAAGAGGAACATTCTGGCCGATTTGTCTTTATATGAGGCTTATTCTCAGTTCTATTATTTACTTTACAACGCTGATAATTATGGATTCACATGATTTGTGGTTCCTATAAAAAATCCTATTTTCGAGACTAAGGCATAATTTGTTGGACGGATATAGAACATTTCCCTTTAATCAAAATACAGTTCCCTTATTTTAACTTTGAAGAACAACTGGGATTTAACAGTCAGTCTAAAATGATGTAAGATGCTTTGAGATCTGTGGAAAAAAAGACTTGCAGCATAAGTAGAAAAATAAATAAATGCTTTATTATTGGAAATATTATATTTACCTATGGCTTTTAGATGCAGTCAACATTTTTTCTACAAGCTGAGAGAATGGATGTACGTGTTGATGGAAAACCTATACCAGCTGCCATGTTGAATGTATTTAATACTATTATTATTATTGTTTTAATACCATTTGTAGACCGGGTTGTTTACCCTCTCTTACAGAAATGTGGCAAACAAATAACACATTTACAGAGAATTGGTAGGTGATGATATTTATATCTGTTATTTCAGCAACCTCTTTAACTTTTAAAATTCAACATTAATGATCATAGTTATGTTTATGACATTAAAAAGACCTTATAAATGTATTATCAATGGAATTTCCCCCCCAAAAAAATTTTGAAATGCCAAATTTAAAGACAGAAACAAGACTTAATGAAAAATATATTTGATATACTTTTCCTTCCTTTAATTTAAACAAGGTTCAGGTATCATTATCCCTGTTAATGTTACAGGAATTGGAATGATATTATCAGCATTGTCTGTAACTGTAGCAGGAATCGTAGAAATATACAGAAAGAAAGATTTAGAAACAAATGGAGGTTTTATTCAAGAATTAGCTGATAAGAATTTTAATGCGTCTAGTTTAAGCGTATTTATACAAGTACCACAATTTGCTTTAGTAGGTGCTAGTGAAGTGTTTGCTGCTGTTTCAGGTCAGTTCAAGGGACATAACCAACATACAACTATTGGCAAATCTATGTATTTTTTCACATTGCATTGAAACTCCTGAAAACCGGCCATGCACGGGACCAATTCATTTGGCCGGTTTTCAGGAGTGGCCAATTTACCGTAACTTGTAACATTGTAAACATTTGTGAGGATGAAATGTCAAATACACACACCATCATTAACGCAATGAATTAGTGAGGAATGACTTTTATACGGGCAATCGTAAACCATTTAAAAACTCTCATTCAATGTGTCAAATTTATAAGATCGTTAGACCTGCGTTGTTCTCAAATTAATTCATGATTCATTTGATGAATGTTTAAATTTCTTACGTATTATATCGCCGACTGTATATTATAAAAAAATTTAAATTGTAAAAAAAAATAGAAAGTAAACTTTAACGTTCTACAAAAGTATACCATTGAAATCAGATAAACTGCAGCCATTTGCCATATAGATAATGGTGAATTCTCAATAACAACATTAAATTTATTACAGGTCTAGAATTTGCTTTTACGCAAGCTCCTCAATCTATGCAGGGTTTTTTAACAGGATTGTTTTATGTGGCATCAGGATTAGGAAGTTATGTAGCTACTGCTATTATTGAAATTATAAAAGTTTCTACAGAGTCAGGTAAGATTGTTTGATTTCAAACTGGTTAAAATTGGTTATTACTTGCATTAGCAGGGATTATATTATTATGTACAATTAACATAGCAATAATGCTATATTTCATAACATGTAACCCTGAACCAATATGGCTTTGTTAGAAATCCATTCAAGACAAAATTATTGAACAAAGGGATCTGATTTTTTTCTTTCATCTTAATATACATATTGAATTTGTTTGTGTATTTTCTTTCCAGACCCATGGTTTCCTCCAGATATCAACAATGGTAAAACAGAAAATTTATATTTTGTTTTGGCTGGTATAATGGGTGTTAATTTTATTATATTTATAATAATAGCAGTTAATTATAAATATCGTGTTCAACAACCGTTAATATCAATACCTGATGATGCTATACAAGATATTAATATTACTATTGATGTTAAAGATTTTAAAAATGGAGGACTAACAGACTATAATTCTATAGAAGCACAAAATACTAAATTGTGATCAAATTTAACTGTGATACATACAAACATTCCTTTAATGCACAAACTAACAATGAATACAGCAACAAGTGCCCAGTCGCAAGAGACTAACACAATGTGTTCACCACTAAATTGAACTTTTTAAGTTATCTTGTTTAATGATTTGGTTTGTTGTTGATTTTGATAGCAATATTTCACATTCATTCCAATTTTATTAGTGCTAATGTACTTAAATACATTGAAAGAAGTTAGTTTTAATGATTTTATTAACTTTATTTGCAACATTGTTTACATTGTGTCAGTATATCAAACATTATTTTTGTTATTCATTTTGTATCTTGCTTGATATTATATTCATTTTAAAATATTCATTATTCATAAAAATTGATGTTAAATTGAAACTGATATTTTATAAAATATATTATTGTTATATTTATAATAATGTTTAATACAAGTGATAATACCCTATTAATAGGTGTATATTTCCCAGTGATTTTTATTAATTATACATTGATTAATATTCATATAATTTATTTATCTATATCTATATATATGTATTTATGTCATCTATCACTTTTTACATTGTACATTTTGTTAACATTCAACTTTTATGATCAGTGTCCCTATGTGTAGTTCTACTTAATTCATATTATAATTTATTATAGATAAATGCACAATTTAAACAAATTTGGCAACACATGTATCAGCTTTGAGAAATTGCGAGATGCCCTACTTTGATAAATTGGATTCTCATCTAAAAAAACTAAATTTATGTGTTATAAAAGTGCCATTTTAAATATCAATTTGTCTATATTATTTGCCTACATTTTAAGACTAGACATAATTTTTAATAGTTTTGTAATATATATTGTCTGTTACATAAAGACTTCATCTGAAATTTATGTTGTTACTTTTTTTTTTAAGTTTAATGTTCACTTGTAAAATGAAAAAAATAATAATAATTATCTGCCTGTTTTATATTTAGTTTAAAGGGATTGTAAGGGGGTTTTCTAGATATAAGCATTTCCAGAACACTTGATCTTTTTGTAGTACCCCAGCAACTTTTAGCAGCATTTAATCTACGAAACCAAGTATTAAATTATGTTAACTAATTGCAAAATATGCTGGTATCATGTAAGGCATTTGGATGAGTGATGTCATCAAACAACTGATTGATAATTAGAATGGGACATATTGATGTTATCAGTGTCACCAACACACATTAACAATTTTGTAAAAATCTTGACAAATCCTTTTTAATAGCCATTTTGTGATACCGGTATTGCATACATACATACATTAACAGTATTGCTGAAATATTATGTATTCGATGGTACTATCTGTAGGTAGAATAAATCCTTTCATTTCCAATAAATGTAATTTCCAAATAGAAATAGAAAGACTAATACTCATTACAGTAGAGATATACAGATGTAAGGTCATGGCTTAGTTCTCTTTCTACAGTTAATCTGAGGTTAATCTCTAGCTATTATCTACTGTCTACTAATTTCTATTAAAAAGTTAACATACTAATAAACACCCACTATGGCAGTTTGGAACCAGTATTAATGCTTATAATCATCTTTTGGAATTAAATTCAACAGAATTATGGTACTTTCATTAAGGTACAGGATTTGAAGTCAAATGAAACTGTGTTATGTCATAGTTTAGTACTTTCAAATACTCCTTTTTTATTTGTCATAATGTCTGTAAAAGACCAACTTAGCTAATTCAACGGCAACAAAAGTATCTCCATTTTACTAAAACTTATCACACACTGTGTTAATTTGATATAGATTCACGAACCCTAGCTTGGAAATGGACTTTAATATAAATTTAGAAGGCAAAGCCTGAAGATACTTAAAAGAAACTAAAAATCATATTGAAATTTAATAAAGTGAAAAATTTTCTCTTCTTTTGGATGGCTTGGAAATGTGAATTTCATTTGTAATATAGTTGCAAAATCTGAAATTCTCATTGATTTACAGACAGGGGTGACAGAAATATATGTTACTTTCTTCAAGTGGGAGTAAAAACAGAACACTAGAGCTGTGAACAGCACTGAGCGTGGCCCTTGATACTTTGCCTGATAGCTGTAAGACTTTTTGAACTTCAAACCCCTAAAGTCTGGTGTTCACTCCCTCATTTTTAGCAAAAAGTTTTGTGAAAGGGTAGATTCAATATTATATCAATATTACTTATAGTATGGTAATTTTTATAGCTTCTTGGTAGCTATAATATACAGGTATGTGTGAAATGTGAACATTATGTGACGGAATTCCTTTACTGATATAAATATGATCTATAAGTGTTTCACCTTCATTAGTATAATGCTGAACAAGTTGTTGAAAACCAAATTTTTGAAAATAATTATGTATAGACAAATGACCCTCCAAGATATTTTGATTGAAATCTCCCATAATAACATACACCAGATTCTTGTAATTCAACTGGTGATCTTCGTAACATTGGGAGAAATAATTCTAATCGATAAACAGGTGGTCTATGGATAACAATTACGTTAATATTCTTATCCAGAATATCCAAAGCCATGTGTTCTATTTCTAAAACTCCCAAATTTAAGATATTGACATTTTTTTCTTCTTTAAAATATATTCCTAATCCTCAATGCCCCTTTTCTTTTAAAAAATTGAAATCTTTAGTGTCATCATAGCTGCTGCTTCGAGGATGGTGGTAAAGGCGGAAACGATTTAACTTGAGTTTTGTTGGAGTTATTGAATCATTTAGCCACGTTGTTAAACCAATGATATTATCTAGCATTTTAGTGTGTTTCTGTAGAATTCGTATGTGAATAGATGTAAACCCTGAACATTGTGTAAAATTATATTAGTATCAGTCGATATGGTCCTACTTTCAGGCTGTAATTGCTCCTAATGCTGATTATATTTTTTCATCACATATATGTTTTTTTCCTTAAAATCTTGTATTGTATGACCCTGTAATGTTTTAACTCTGCTTAACGCAACATAGGCTTGACCAGCTTGAAATATTTTACGGAGAGATATTACGCCTCTATCGACCAGACGATAAAAACGGGTTATAGTCAATTGGGCCCCTATCCAAAATGGCCCCTCGTTTGGTCAAAATGGTCCCTGATAAATGGTCAAAATGGTCCTCAAAAAAGGTCAAAATGGTCCTTCCAAAAAGTCAAAATGGTCTCAAAATAATATTTTTATTACATTATACATAATATATTTTTTTTTTATAATCTTTTTGAGAACTGGAACTGGAACTTCAAATTAATATTGTAAGTCTTAGAATGTCTTTGCTTTGATGAAAATATAAATAGGAACACAATTTATGTCTTCAAAATTTGTTGTTACAGAGTACAATTTTCAGTCAAAATTAGTGACCTTTGTTAGGGTTAAAATAGCTTCCAACTATTCCTTTGATTATCATCATATAAGCTACAATTTATAAAAAAAAAATCAGGGACCATTTTGACTTTTATTATTTTGGCCATTTTGTCCTCAAAAGGTCATTTTGACCAAAGAATTGGTTGAAATCAAAGAATAAATACAGAGTCCATTTTGACCAAAATAGGGGCCATGGTGACCGGTCCATTTTGACCAAAATAGGGGCCATGGTGAATAGCCATTTTGACCAAATTTAACTGTTATGGCCATTTTGACTAGGGGCCATTTTGTATAGGGGATATACCCCCTTCCCCAACATTCGAACTGTGTAAATGTCAATATTTTCCTTTAATACTGAGTTGAAATACTGTCTTTTGTTTCAATGGATTGGAGCAGTCAATAGCCAGTTGAATTGATGTATGTTAGTCAATTAAGTGTCGTGGGTAAGAAGCACCCTCAAAATAAGAAAAAATCTGATATTATATCAAATATAGCAAACACTCGAAAAACATGTTAATTTTTATAAAGTTAACACAATGTGAAATGAGATTAATTTATTTTTGACCTATAATAATCTTAGCAGACGATAAAAAACAGTTTGAGCGCTTACTTTTTTATTGCAACGGATTAGCGCAGACGCGTAAACAGCCCCTAGAGTTAAAAGATTATGTAGTCTGACTAATTTGTTTATGACCTTTAATAACCTTAGCAGACGACAAAAAGAAAATTGGTCTTGTAGAAAGAGTTCTATCAATGGTAGAGGAAAAATTCGAACAGGTTAATGTATCAAAAATTCACTGCTCTAATTGATTGTATGTAAAATTAATATAAGTGAAAATTTTGCAAAAAAATGAATAATACTTTTTAGAGTGTTAAAAGATTACATAATCAGATTAATCTGTTTATGACCTAAAATACTTCACACCTCCATGTGAAAAGTTCATGTCAATAGTTTTATTACCATATTATATAACCTGCTATAACCCTGTCAATCATTTTAATCCTCTCTACTAGGGCCTACTTTATTCTCAGAAAAGGGGTATCCTATGCCTATTTTCACTTTAATGGATTTTGTATTAAACTGCTCATGTCATATATCGTTGAAAAGAGAAAATTTAGTACATACTGACTATACACACCATATTGATATGAGATAATTGCTTTGTAAGTTTGAACCCTCAGTCGAAAAAAAAAACGCAATATTTTGAAAAAATATTTTATTGGGTTATTGTCATATATCGTTTAAAAGATAATCAAATCGGCATTACAAAATTGAAAAATTTAATTCTCTGCGTTGATTAGACAATGCAATATAGATGTCCAAAGTTGACAAAAATGTCAATTTTCAAATGTCCATAAAACCAGAAGTTAATATTTTTCAATTAATATCAGCATACCTATGGATATCTGAGGTCAAGGACATCCTTCATTGGAATTTTCAAGGTCATTAAAGGTCAAGGTCACATAATATGGCCTTTTGAATTTTCCAAAAATTAAAAAATTTCAAATTCGAAATTCAAAATTCTGTTCCAACAAACTGTAGACAAGGTTACAAGGTTTTGATAGACACCAAAATCATAAAAATCGGATAACAAATAGAGGACTTATTGATTTTTTGCTGAAATGTGTCAGTCTGTGACGGCAGCTTATGCAACACTTCCGGTTTGGATTTTTTATGCTAAGTGCATTCTAATTATGACTGACAGACAATATATGTAGTTTTTGTCAATATCTGAAATTTATACCGGAAGTGAGGCTGCTAGGCGATATTTTAAAAAACCGGAAGTTCTTACGTCAAAACCGGAAGTGATGAAAAAATTTTGATTGAGTAGTTTTATTTCTATGGACATTCTGTATACGTCCTGTAAATTTCCGGTCGATCGGATAATTAGCGGCTGAGTTAGAAATTTTGAGCTTTTTTGAAAATTTTGAAATTTGTGTAGTCCCATCTGATATTTCTTTTTACAATGAAGATATTAAAGAAAATTTCAGCCAAATCGGTCCATAAATAAACCCTACAGACTAAGTGCAAAATAATTGCATATTATGCAATAGCCCACTCCTGATTCAGCAAAAATTGAGTTTCAGATATTCATTTTTGAGTCCAGGTCATTATATAATGTTTGGTGGATACAATTATGCTACACCATTTTCGATTTTCTCTAAAAAGTTTCCCAAAAAAAAAAAAAAAAAAAAAAAAAAAAAAACATAACGAAAACAAAGCGTGACAAATCGATAGATTTGCCACGCAATTAGTAGTACATATATGGAAATGGGATTACATTATATTATAAAATTATTAAAGTTGAATATGAAGTGTGATTAGTAGGCTGTAGATATTAGTAATGGTACCTGAGTATATGAAATCTAAACTATATCATTATTATAGTATATTATAGCTTAATGGATCTTTAATCATATAATACCTATAGACAAAATATAAATTTGATTGCTGTCAACAACTGGTGATGAAATGTCAACTTCTTTCTTCACTTGAACTAAAAGCCTTGGTTTTTACAGCTACATTCAAAATTTCTTCATATTGGACAAATTGTTTATGTGGGTTATAACTTGACTGTATAAATCCATTTATTGAGGTCAAGACTTGACAGATGTGAGTTGCAATTTGTTGGGATTAGGTGCAACTTTCTTTAAGTCTGTTGGTATATGTATTCCCTGAGCAAAAAGTTGTTACTGTGTGGTAGAAACACAAAGCAAATTTGCATGATGTATATTAAAACAATATTTTGATAGAAGTATCTCTATATTAGAATAAGAACAGTATATACATACATAATATACATATATTTAGTATTTACATGGAAATATTTCATTTCAGGTATAAAGATGAAAAAATATGAAGAATCTTTCTATTAATCATTAACTAACAACCTTTTATGATTTATTCAATAAAAATGTACTGGCAGTTGTAGGATTTCTAATTTCTATATAGAATATTTACAATAACATTATCATATATACATAATCAGTGCACTTAATGGGATATGTTCACTAACTATTCGACCAAAAAACTTTTAGTCCCAGAACCTGGAATTTTTTAGCTAATTTATTCCATAATAATGTTCAAAACTCTCGATCCAAATTTAAGCCTTCAAATCCCTGTGTATCCATAAATATCAGCGTTTGAAAGTCAAAAATACGACTCGTCGTTTAGTAAGACTATGACTTAAATAGGATAGAAAACGCATATACAAAAAATGAAAGTTTACTGTAAAGGTATGAGTATAAATTAAGGGTTTGTCCTATTTTTGGTCTGTTCCAGTAAATCTGAAGACTATTTACATAAATTTAAGACCCAAATCACTCCTCAAAAATGCAGAAGATTTCCCTTTAATAATGAAATCCCCCTTAAATAGATATATTTCAGCACATAATATAACACTATTTTATATTATTTTGTCTTAAGATTTTTTGAAAATTTTACAATTTTTAGAATAGTACATATAAGTCAAAACTAGCAACCTGGAATAGTGAATAGTCCTCACAAGTACTAGAAACATACAAAATAGCATAATCTCTTCAAAATTTATTTCTGCACGGCGCTTTTCATGACGAGTAGTCACAACTATACCTTTTAAACATGAAAACACATGGATGTAAAGGATCAAAATTTGATGGTGAGCAGTGAACACTATTGAGAATTATCTTTAAGGCTATACAAAATTGCATTTCCAAAGCTAAATTGACACCTAAGTAATAAAATGGTTATTAACGATTTTGATCATTATGTCTAGACATACTATGAAAACAAAAATTAAAAAAAATGACATTCAAAGTGATTTCTTCAAAAGAGATATATTCACTCTATATTAAACAGTTTATTTGTTTAAATTTTTAGTTTAATCAACTCACAATCATGTCATTTAAAAAATTACACATTTCCTGAGAACAAAGGTACTTGTAACATAGCTAAGATGAAATGGTATCAATAGAAGATATACAAAGCTAAAAAGGTCTTTTCAAGGTTCATAGTAATGTTGTACACTAGGATGTTTCCTTCACCAGGTGTAATATTTAGTAGGAATGTTCAAGAACAATCTAATACAAGTAAATAAAGCTATTTTAGTATATAAATATAGTTCAGCAATGATATTTATACACAAAATTTAATTTTCAATACACCCTCTGTAAGAAACCTGTATATTTGAAGAGAAATCAAACCCTCTTACCCAAACATGTTGACAAACCATTCATTGTTATATAAACCATACCCATATTATTTTTATACATGAGTAACTGAGTATCAATAACTATATAATACTATAATATTAATCTCCCAAAACATATCAGGTAACATCTGTATAAAACTTAAACCCTGTAAGATTCCATTTACACATTTGATAATACAAATGCCAATGTTTGCTCAATGATGCTTATCTTATGTTGTTATCTCAAAAAGTAAAATTAACCCTTTAAACAACAAATACAAGGAAATAGCAATCTGAGAATCTGAAACATGAGTCATGAGAGAGTAAAGTAAAATTTATGAACATATCTGATACCGTAGAACCATCAGCACAAGATTTAATAGGTAAAAATACACCTATGTATATAATTGTTTGTTAAAGATTTTGGTGACTCAAAAAGTGTAAGCATTCAATTCATTTGTTTGATACATAATTATATAATAACATAATAACCATAGTGGAATTAACTCTGAGATAGTGGAAGTTATCTGTTCTTGTTGTTAAGTGGCAGAAAATCTCTGAAGTAAAAATGTCTGACAATTGTCACAGACTCGAACTGGTTTGGAAGAAGATGGAAGAGACATCTTATTATCTGAGCATTCATTACAATAAATATCACCACAATTTCGACAATGATGCTAAAATAAAAAAAAAAAACACAAACAATAAGATCATATGCATACATTTTCATCTGTAACAATTTTTTGAATTTACTTGTTATAAACAATATATGTGGCATAAAGAAACACACAATTTTTTTTTATTTAAATGTTTTGAACATTAAACCATGCAGATTGGAGTGACTGACATGAAAAAAGCATCTAGTCATTTGGATAAGACTATGTTCTAAATGCTAAATGTCCTGTATTTTACTTTGTACTATCGTACACTGCATGCAATAGATCTCATTAGCATTTAAGCAGCCATAACAGGTGCACAAGAATAGGAAATGAAGTATCATTTTCTTTCATTTACCTTTCTACGTGATATAGAAAATTCTTTATCACATTTTTTACAGTGTTTTGATTCTGTATCGTCAACCCATTGAGCTTCTTTCACAATTAGTTGATTTTCTTTTAAATTCTCTACTTTCATTTTTGAACTGAAATAAAGAAAGCATGTCTACTGAAGAGAGGAATGTGGTTGCTTCAGGGAGAATATAAAGAGCTTCTGCAATTCGGCATGGAGAGGTATTCTATATACTGAATAAATACAGATTTTGTTATTAGATTAATAATCATAAACTCTTTCTTACAAGAGTCAGAATAAGTTCAATAGATTATCTTGGCTTGCAAAAGGAATAAATGCCTCTCTAGCTGAAATTCTCTGATGATTATATTAAAGATTCTAGAAACTGTTCAGCAGAAAAACAATAATTTGAATATACAGTACCGTGCAATAAATATTCGGACAAAAAAAGAGATTGCCTTCCTCGTCTCGGGTGTTTTCTATGGACCCCTTCCATTCTACACGCTTCTATTGTACTCCTGGACATGTCCAACGTTTCTGATACATAGGTGATGGTTTCCCCCCTTTGTAATAATTCCAAGCGATGTCCAAGTATGTAGGGTCGTAGAGCAAATGCAATCACACCGCCATTTTGTACGAATATTTTATGTACGGTACTGTACATGTAGGTGGTGGAAGTTTAAACTGAACTAGACTGAAGTAGTATCCTAGAGATTTAGAGTTTAACTATTTTATAATAATTATATGTCTGATAAAAGGATCTTGACTAATAAATATATTAGTACTTACTCCCCCAACTGTGAGCCAAGTTCAGCTAAAGCACTCTCTTGTTCTTGGCATAATTCTTGTATAGAATGATAGCGTGTCTTCAATTCATTATAATCCTACATTATTATAGAAAGAAATAAAATAATACTAATGATCTATACAATATACACATAAAACTTTGACAATATCTATCATATTAGTCGACAAATGGATTTATTAAAGTCTATTGTTGCTTGTCCACCTTCAAATAATGCTAGTTTTCATTATGGTTATCAGGGCTAGAAAGACAAAGACATTTATTCAAGGGCATTATCATAAATATGAAAAAAATTTGTATCACCTTAATACACATACATATTATTTCTTGAAGAATTATAACTAATGCTTTGAAACCAAATCAGCTTAAACATAGTAATTGGCAATATTTCTTATTTATATGTTTTGGCACTTAAAATGGCAAATATATACCTTTTTAATTTCTTTCAACTGTTGTAACTCTAAATGATATTTGGAACATTTTTCTTTCTCTGTTTCTAGAGTTTTCTGTAATGTTCCTCTCCATTCTTTTTCAATTTTTAAATCTGTTTCTAAGGCACTCCTGTAAAAAATAAAACATAGGCTTGCGGCAAGTCTCGCAAGCGTATACGCCCACCAGCAGCTTGATAAAGAGGTAAATGTGAACACCAAAACAAAAGTGATATCGGAGTTTTATGCCATAAAAGTTATCGCATCGTCATTAAATTCAATAGTGCACATATTCATAATGATATTGAAACATATACAAAATATCTAAAGGATCCATGGAGAATTGTAGCCTGTAGAGTGAGCACGAGCAAAAAAAGCAAACGCGATATCTCGAAAGAAAATCATCGAATCATCACCAAATTCAATAGTGCACATCTTCATAATAATATTGACACACATACAAAATATCAAAAGGATCCATGAAGAATTCGAGCCTGTAGAGTGAGTACGAGCAAAAAAACGAATGCGATATCAGAGTTGTACGCGAAATCTCGGAAGAAAATCATCGAATCATTACCAAATTCAATAGTGCACATCTTCATAATAATATTGACACACATACAAATTATCAAAAGGATCCATGAAAAATTCTAGCCTGTAGAGTGAGCACGAGCAAAAAACCGAAAGCGATATCAGAGTTTTACGCAATATCTCGGAAGAAAATCATCGAATCATTACCAAATTCAATAGTGCACATCTTCATAATAATATTGACACACATACAAATTATCAAAAGGATCCATGAAAAATTCTAGCCTGTAGAGTGAGCACGAGCAAAAAAACGAACGCGATATCAAAGTTTTACGCGATATCTCGGAAGAAAATCATCGAATCATTACCAAATTCAATAGTGCACATCTTCATAATAATATTGACACACATACAAAATATCAAAAGGATCCATGAAGAATTGTTGCCTGTAGAGTGAGCACGAGCAAAAAAAACGAACGCGATATCAGAGTTTTACGTGATATCTCGGAAGAAAATCATCGAATCATCACCAAATTCAATAGTGCACATCTTCATAATGATATTGACACACATACACAATATCAAAAGGATCCATGAAGAATTGTAGTCTGTAGAGTGAGCACGAGGTAAATGTGAACGGACGGACGGACGGACCGACAGGGGTAACCGCAATATACGCCCATACTATCGTGTGGGCGTATAAAAATTCTAATATACAGATTATAGTTTGTCTTTTGTTGATGTATTTTCCAAGACAGATACAAAACTGAGTGATTTTTTATGTTTAAGGATGCTGTAGAAAACTAAAAATAGCAAAACCAGCAAGGTATTTTTCTACAGTTATTGGTGGACTATGTTTTAACGTACATATATATGTAGTTGTACATATATGTATAAATTACTAATACTATGGATTATGTACATGTGTTAGAAAGTAAGATAAAACTCAAAAACGCACATTCACTGAACATTAGCAAGAACATTTTACAATAGTACAATAGGCTCACAACTTCCATATGAAACTAAAGTAGAACATTTATTGCTTTTAATCTACTAGTATTTAGTTCTAATCTTTATAACATTTGTCAACAATTAGTCACTAACAATTCCTAGAGGAAATACATACTTATAATATAAAAGCTTTTCAAACTCATTCAATGTTTATAATTATACAGGAAATATTACTTCTAATATCATACAATAATTATCTATTTCTTAATGTTAGTGGACACTCTAGAGACATATTTTACTATCTTATAGTAAGTAGCCTACATAAGTCATTGGGACACAGGATGAGTAGTTTCAGACAACAAATGAAATGGATTGAGGGAACCGACCATGGGCATAATAGAATAAGCTTGATTCTTGGGCATAGAGAAATGAACTTACTTATTACAAAAAAAACACAATTAAATTGTTAATCAATTAACCAATGGTACTATAGGATCACATTAAGCAAGAGACAAGTATTTTATGAAGCCATAATCATCTGAACACAAACTTCATTCATGTGTCATTAAAGAGCATCTTACAAGCAGGTACCCCAAACATTTTCTAAGTAGCCATTACTGACAAAATGCAAATAAATAAACTGCCATGTTTAATTTATTGTTGACTACTTTAGAAAGTATTACTAATTTACCACAAAAACATTTTTATGCTCCATATTTGTAGACATAACCAATTAAAAACCTAATTATATGATTAGTAGAAGAGTAACTTTCAAAGGGAATAATTATACAAAAATTACCAGAAATAATCCTCATATATGTGTCATTAATGATTGTTTAAGACAAAATAAGACAAAGATTTCATATTGTCTAGGGATTTCAATTTTGTTTCATAAACATCAATTTCTGAGAAAAAAATCTTTGTTTTTCTGTACTCCAAAGTTAAAGTCTACTCAAGGCACATCATTCATTCAAATTCAGATCTGGATGTTTAGTTTGGTGTTTTATTGTAGGTTGCTCAATGGGTTACTCATAATCTACCGTAAAAAGATTATTTCTTTTCTGTGGAATGTGACACAATAGCATCAAAAGTTGCTAACCACTCAAAAACACATTTAAAAGTGGTTGAACATTGCATATGGTAAGAAAATAGTCCATTTTGTTAATCTAATCTGTAATAAAGTCTACAACTCTACCTCGAATCTTTGTGCATCCATATCAGTGTTTCATTGAGACTATAGACATATAATCATATACAGAAAATGAAAGATAAATGTTTAGGTAGGAATATAATTGAAGGGATTATTCGATATTTTGTACAGTTTTAAAACTTATGAAGGCTATTTATATATATATTCCTTTTTAAGTTCAGCTGTGACTAGTTAATATCAATTATTCACAAATGGGCTAAGATAAATTTTGAAATATCATACAACATATTTTATTAATACACACATTTCATAACATTTTATTATATCAATTTTTAAAATTGAACTATTTTTGACAATGTTTTCAGAAAATGATTTAAAAATATAACTTCATGATAATGGATTATTCCCCTTTTCCAGCTCGTAAAAGAAATCCAATTGGGAATTATAAAATTGATAATGTCAAATTTAATACAAATGTCTCAAATATCTGCAGCTAGACACCAATTTAATTTTGCAAAAAGTAAAGTAATTGAACTTTAAAATATTGCATTAAATTTTTTAGAAAGAAAGACATATTTTAAAATGTTACGAATGCTTGATTGATTTAAAACGAAAATGATAAAATCTCAAATGACTACATAACCTGTTACATTATAGTTCTTGTTTTTATAATATGAGATTTAAAACGTAAAGTAAACATAGCTTGTCAGGCAAGGTAATATACACTCACTGGCAGCTTTGACTTTAAACAAATATATATGAAAGTTAATTACAGGAGAAAATTCAGTCATACACCTCTTTTGAACTTTTTGACTTAATGCTGTACAATATTATCAAAATCCATTAAAGATTATGTATTTTGAGCCAATCAGTTTAGTTTACAAGCCAAGCATTTTCAAGAACAAGGGCAATAATTCAAAGTAAATATTTTTTTATTTTTGTGATTTTCGAAAGGGTTTATCCTGGGTTGGTAATAAACATTATCAGTGAGTTTCGTCAAAAACGGTAAAGAATTATGACCTGTAGAGTGTTTACGAGCCAAAAATCGAACGCGTTTTTAAGAACAAGGGCAATAATACATAGTAAATATTTTTCGATTTTGTTGATTTTCAATATGGTTCATCTTTCGGTGGTAATTTACATTATCATTAAGTTTCGTCAAAATCCGTTAAGAATTGTGACCTGTAAAGTGTTTACAAGCAATTGTGGACGGACGGACATGGGTGACGACAATATACGCCACCCATTTCATGTGGGCATATAGAAATAAAATCATGAATTTGTCTGAATAATAAAGAAGGTTGTTATTACAAACAACAAGAAAAATATTATACTTGAAGTGAAAATATTCCCAATGAGACCTATTAGTGAGTAATGACTAGGATAATTCTAAAATAAACTTTAAATAACCTTATTACCATGATTTCTATCTACCTCTGTATAACTATGTAAGATATAAAATTTAATAAATAAATGTCTATCTTTTTAAAATAATCATCAAACTTTCAATGTTAGTTTTCCTAGTGCGTTTGGAATCTGATTCCGAGGCCCATGAGCTTTAACACTGAGTCACATTTTCAACATAAAAAAACATTTTCAACCCTCAAAAACCTGGATGTAAGATTTTGAATTTAATTAAATAAATAAATGTGTCTTTTTGTAATAATCTTTAAACTTTCAGATGGTTTGTTCATTTTGTTGCATAACTAAAATGTTGGTTTTAACTTCAAATCTCACTAGCGATAGGGTGATAGAGGTTGGGATCTGATAAAGAGGACAATATGCATAAAACTTAAAACTGAGTTGGATCCATATTCAACCCTCGAAAACCTGGATAAATCATTGGTTAATTCAACCAAGTTATTTTTATGCATACAATCTCAGGGTCTATTTTCAAAGGTGCTGGTCATGGAATCAGAAATTTGTTTTGTGAATATCTGTCGACCTTGAATTTTTGTCATTATCTGAGTAACAAGGGTATAATTATTCCAAAAAAGATCACTGACTGACTGAAACACTAGGCTAGTAAAATTCGTCTTTTTTAAAACCTGGCTTTTTCAAGTGTAGCGTGTAGAACGTCTGGTTTTTCGTCTGCAGTCAATTTTGCGGAGATGATAATTATAATAATAATGATCACTTTGGTTCAGTTATATATCCAGTTTATGTAATGTATCAGATTGCTGACAGACTTACGGAAGAAGTCAAGAAATGGAAGTCCAAGACTATATTACTACCGTTTATCCACCGAATACACTTTTGACTAACATTCTAAAACACGGATTAACCGTCTACACATATAAAATTGCTGATTTTTTAAATACCCAGGTTTTTGGTTTTTGAATTGTCCATTATTGCAGGTTTTTAAAAACCCGGGTTAATCGATTTTGTGATTGAAATAGCTATAGATTGTAATAAAACACTCAAACACACACTCTATAAGATATGTTAACTTTCTTAATTAAGAATTAGAAATTCACAAGATTCAAGAAAAGCACCGTTTTTTTTGTTAAATTTTTTCTGAAATTTTTCTGTTTACAATGACTGAAAATGGTTTTTGACATTTTTGTGAAATGTAAGGCGTCTGAATTCTACATGAGAATATAGCTTTCGTGGTGAATAAATGTCCACATTCAAACTGAGTGTGACCAACCCCCTGCATAGAGATCCAAACAATAGATTGACAACAAAAGACAAATACCAGAACTTTAAAGAACATAAAAAATAATTTAAATAAAAAGAGTGAAGAAAAGCAGATCTTCATGTGACAATGTCAAAGGAATAAGAAAGATAGAATTAGAAGATTTAAAATTTAAATTTGAGACTATAATTCTAAATTTACCAATAATTCAATTTCAAAATCAAACATCCCACACAATAACTAATTTCATGGAACTTAAAAAACTCATATTAAAACATATTGTATTAGTCATCTCCATTCAATAATTTGTAAAACAATACCAATACAAGTTTCAACAGAAAACTTCAATCTCAGGTCAGAAAAGTATTGTTGTCTTCTGCTGTAAAAAAAACTCTGACATTTGGTACCACCAATATAAAGAATTTCTATCTCAGCTTATAATAATCTCCCTCTATATATTTGTCTTGTGCATTCAGTTGGTGTGGAAGGAAAACATGTTGAAGTAAATCTATGAGAATTTTGAAAGAGACTGGTTCAACAACAGCTGAGATACTTACCTTTAAACTTGGGGAGGTTTTATTTGATATACCCGATATAATCATGTGATACAATAGTGTATCAATGGCATGTTGTATCCCCCCCAACTTTTGACTGATTTACACCAGATCTAATCAGGAGAGGTAAAAGGTGAGATATGTCATCACTTTAAGTGATTAATAATTAGAATAATTATAATAATTAAAAATAATAATCATGAGAGATTCATCAACTATCACACAACCTGTGTTTAATTAAAAACATCATACTTGTCACCAATTACACATCTTTCTATACTATAATAATAAAACTCCAAGTAAAACAATTCTGTTAAGCAAAAATCTCGTCCAGAGAATGACAAAATCGGGTGCAATAATTATATAGTAGTGGTCTTCCCATACAAGAAGTACCATCAGGTGTTTCTAAAAGAGTAAGCATGATCAACTTCGCATGCAACACCTGCCACTTCTATAAAGGTCAAAATCATGAGGCGCAACAAGATCAATTTATGCCTGACTAAACAAATCTGCAAAAATGCAAGAAGCAAATTTGTCATATTTGACAAAGAGTTCTCCATAACGACCATAAAATTTTCTACAAGAAATTTTAAATTTGTGTGTCAAGTAACCCTGTATCAGATTTTATATGAATTCAAGAAAAATGGAGTTCAAATTTAGTTTAATAAATTGTTATCTTATTCTCAGAGATATCAAGCCACTTTTAATCCCTGATTCCGACCTATATACTTAATTGGTGTAATGAAATAAAGACTTGCTCATAAGTGACGCAGAATAAGTTGGACATTTCCAAGGCTAGTCAATATTCTTTATAACCTGGGGCCTTATTCTCGAAAACTTAAAGCCACATTGCGGGATTCGTATGTTTACAAAATGAAAAAAACGGGAATTCGGTACAAAAGGCATTCTAGCTTAATCTCTGATGTTTAATTAAGTCAAAAAGCTAAAATTCACGGCTGTGGGTACTCAGATGGCTTCGATGCCGCTGGATTCAAAGTCGGGATCTAATTAAATGATTTCCATTAAATTACATGGTAATGAGGCGAAGCGGGGGGCGTGTCAGTTAAATGACGTCATACACCAATCTCTAGTAGCGCGTGCTAGTAGTGGGCGGAGCTTATGAGTTATTGACGTGTTGATTATAAACAAACAAAATTTCTTTCAAATGGTTGTAGAATTGGAACCACGAAAGGAAATCGATTTTTTTTTCAGTATTCATTTTTAAGTGCTAACTTTAAAAAAAAAAAAAGATGAGAAGACTTTTTCTCAATGTCCAAGTCTGAGCTTATGTGGCTTTAACTAATAAAGATAAAATCCAGATTTTAAGAATTACGGTTATCTGATTGGATAATAAAGTTATATTTAAAATCTATTTTAGTGATTGTCCAATCAGAAGACTAGAATACTAAAATCATTATAAAGTTAAGTTTTCGAGAATAATGCCCCTATTGCTCATTGATTAAAATAAGGTTTATGATATTTAATTTCAGATAATCCAAGATCATACCAAATGATTTGGCAATCTCTTACCTTTTAGCATCTTTATCAGCTAACATTTGACCCAGTTTTCTAGCTGTTTCTTCTGCTGCCTGTTTATCTGATTGGAACAGCTTAATTCTAAAAATATACACAAACATTTCAATATAATTAACTTTCCAACTGGGTCCAATACATCAATTAAATCACAGATCAAGGTGAATATGTAACATCTGTGGACCAAAATGATTTCTCTATAAATGATACTAATAATCGTTTATTTCTTAGTAAAATATAACCTTCCTAATATAGATCAATTTGTCAGCAACCCACATAGTAACTTAGGATTAAGGTTTTGTTAAAGGATTGAACATAAAATCCTATATCTTTGCATAATATATATTCATTAGCAAAGTAATCACCAGAAATAAGGCCTTGGCCTGGCTGTCCCCCACTAATATCCAATCATTTTCAGTTCTTAAATGCCTAGTTCTTTCCGCCACACAATAATTCATGGTTCTTATTTGAAATCTCAGGGGCCGCCATGGCCCCCCCACTTTTTAGCACTTAATTTTTTTTTTCTTTTTTCATCAAATTTTTTTTGTCATTTTTATAATTTTTTTTTATAATTTCCGAAATCTGAAAATTGATTGGCCGAAATCCGAGGAGTTTTTGTGGTGGGGGTGAGGGTGAGAGGGGGATTTTGAAAGTTTTCAACCAAGGGCCCCCCACTTTCAAAAAAGCTCCGCGGCCCCTGCATCTTTATAAATATCATGTCATTCTTTGCATAGCTTTAAAATTATATATGTCTAGATAATCTTGAATAAAATAAAAATGTTATATTACCTATTTTCCATTTCTTTCATGGTTGCAATTAACTGGTTTGTTTTTTCTTCTAGTTTAGTCACCATTTCTGTTTTATGTTTTAAACTGCCCTCACATGTCTACAAAATATATAAAGTTCACTTTATTTACTTCACATTTACTAGGGCAGCTTTTCTTGTCTGAAAATGAAATTGTTTTTCAATTCCAGAATTGATTTTGGATTAGATATATCTATATCAATGGCAGTCTGATTTAAGAAGTAAATATAATATTTTAAAAATCATTTCACAATTTATTTAAATATAATTTTGATAATGTACATTAATTCTAATAATCAAAATTTAATTTCAATAATCAAAATTTAATTTTAACACTCAAAATTTATTTTTTATAATCATATTTTGCATAAGCTTATAATTATTATAATTTTTGCATACTGCTCCTTTAAGTCTGCAAAAATTGAAACAATTCAAAAAATTAATATGCAGGCTTCCACCTCATTTTTGTATTGTTAAATTTGATTCCATTGAGATGTTAAATTGTCAATTTGATTAAATCTATAAATAATATGATAATTGAATAAAGTGGGAGGAAAACTCTATCTTTTCAGAATAAGAAATAATTTCTGAAGTTGCCATAAACATGTTTCAAATTTAAATCACAAGGATTCGACAACACTTATATAATAACTCTAATATAAAATATTAAATTAATATTGTAATCTGAGAAATTTTCATAATATGTGTGAAAAATACCCAATAGACTTAAACTAAATTAAATTTGACAAATCTTGTTAACATGGATCATAATCTAATTACAGTTTCAACAGAATTATTGAAAATGGTCACTTGAATAACACATCAATTTGATACAGAATCATGTTGGGCGTGAATGTCGTGTGTTAAGGTGTTCAATTTTTTTATCACCCACGATGAGGATGTGTGATAATTTGATGCTCTATGACAAACTACAGTGAGAGGCTTGGTCTGTAGAGTGGTGCCACCCACAAGTTCTAAAGGAATATAAATATATGAAGAATGATAGAGTCATTCTTTAGAAAATTATCTAGTTGACTGTCAACAAGGAGAAGTTGTATATAATTGTCAGAGAGAAGTATATTGAACACTTGACAGTTACTAATCACAGGTAGGTTCAATATTTGATTATTTTATTTCATTGACAAAATTTAAAGACTCAAATTTCAATATTAAAATCATTTGGAATGCATAATCTGTTTGAAAAGCAACATAAAAATAACAATAAAACTTTAAGGAAAATTTTAAGAGCAGAGATTAAAGTTGTATGTCCTAAACTTATCAGTTATTAACATAATAGAAAATACTTTACCATATTTGGCTGATTTGTTCTCAGAACCATGTTTGCAAGGACATTGATTCACCGATTCCAATTCTTATAAAAATATAAAGTGTAACACCAAATTTCAGTAAAAATTCACTGTCAGTAGCAATTCTTAATGTTCAAGTTGTAGACTTCCGATCGATTTTATCACTAAAGATGAAAGAGATTTCTAAAGTTTCTGTATATATTTCTAGATTTTACATATAAATTTTTTTATTTATTTGATAAGAAAATTTTATAGATAAAGTTTAATTATAGCTAATAATAAAAATTATTGGATGGTATAAGGTGTCATTCTGTCATTGCAAATGCAATAAATACTGCTTAAATTGAAGCCTGTGAAGGATCTTTAGCATGCACAGACGTAGCATACAGGCCTCTAATTATGCACTGCTTTATCTTGATTATATTTCATCAAAATGCAAAACCTGCGCTGCTGATGAAGTTCTCTCTTTTTTAATCAGTTAAGCATAATATATACAAAATTAACCCGTTGATAAGAGAAAAGCATTGTGATTTAAATGCAAAGGGGTTGTTTGATTTGTACATATTTTCCTGTGTTAATTCTGAAAAATCTGAAACTACCAGTTTTATCTGTATAAGTTAAATCTAAAATACTTTGCTGACCTTGATAAGAGCTAATTTCAACATGAACATTAAGATTACAAGACCTTGATTACAGCTAATTCCAACATTACAGTAGGATTACAAGATCTATTTAGTTTGAATCTGATCATTTGATACTTTAATTGTTCTAGTCAATTGATTTAGTTGTAGGTGTTAATGAGAAAATAGCTATTAACATTGAAATAAAATTTAAAATACTTCATTAAGTCACTGTATTCAAACTTTATCTGTAGCAATAGGTCAAATATCGTAAACCCTTTTACGCTTCAAAAATATTGTTTCATTTTTCTATCAGAATGGATGAATTTTGTGCAATGTAAATGATCAAGCATACTGAGGACAGTTTTGGTCCACGTTGGGAGATGGTCTTGGAACGGTTTTGAGAACGGACTTGATAAAAATGTGTAATGTAAACAATAACCGTTCTGAAAATGCTTTATTGCATGTTCCTCACAAATCACTTTCACCCTTTCCTGATGAATTTTGTAATAACTGTGCCTTTTACACTACAACTGAGAAACTGTTATCAGACTACTTGAGTTTACTGTTTTGTAAATAATCACATTTTATTGTGGCCAGGGGGCTTATTCTCAAAAACTTAACTTACATAAAATCCAAATTTTAAGAAATACAGTAATCTGATTGGATGATAATACTTAATTTAAAATCGATTTTAGTGATTGACCAATCAGATGACTGGATCACTAAAATCATGTTAAGTTAAGTTTTCAAGAATATGGCCCCTGGTCCATACCGAGAACTGAATGCTATTTCTGTTCTCTGTAAGCGAATTCCTTCCATTAAAAACATGTACAAATTCAACAGTCAGTAATGTTGTTTAAAAAGAAAATTTGTTCTGATCAGTTGTTTGAGCTAATTTGGACAATATATAGAGTAAAATATAGTAGATGATGGAGCATATGTAGGTGACAAGAATAATGTCCAACTTCAAATCTACTATAATTTTATAAATAGAATAACAATCTCCTATCAATTACATTGAAAATTCACAGTTTTAATAGATTAGCAGTCACTTTTCTCACTTATAATAATCTACAGAAATATAAGATGAAACTAATAACACACTTTTTAAAGTCTAATTTTACACTATCAAATGTTTTCTAGTCAAATCAATTAAGAAATGGCGTGCTGTCCATAATTCATAAAGTGTTTAATTTCACATTGTCATTTCACAAGTTAAATTGGTTTCACTTGTCATTTCTTATTACTCTTCCTACCATTTTTTGGTAATATAAATGGAAAATGATTAACAGCTTAAAAATTATTATTATTAATACATTATAAACATAAGACAGTGATGTAAAGAAATAAAAATTTGAATCCCTGCACACATCAGCCTCTGAATAGAGAATTTACTCATGTACTTTCCCAAGGTGACAGCTTCCATGCTCTGATACATCTATGTCAAATTTTGATCAAAAAGTCTAAAATCAAACATAATACTTTCATGACTAAACAGTTTTTTTGTACGTCCTTTAAAATGGGCAGACCAATCTAATTATAGAGAATTTTTATATGCATATCACTTGGATTGCCTGACATAAAACCTGCAGACCTCATATAAACAAAGACACAAGGAATATGTCCTGACTAGAAGGATACAATAAGTTCTCTTAATATGGAACCTTCTGCATCTTCGCAGGTCTGAAAACCTATTTAGATACCTTGCATCTCTGACACAGATAGATAGTTTTGTAATTCATTCATACGATTATAATCCACCTACATCATCCATGTCACATGCAGATCCATCAAAGTTTTTAACAAAACTGATCTTTTGTCTCATGTAGTCTTTAATGTCCTGACATGATGCAGATACGATTCTCTTTTAAATGAATAATACCTCTTAGAATGATATAAAAGAAAAATCCTCAAACTTGGTGAATAAGAGTTATATCCATTAGACAACTCGTAAGGTGTCTGATAAATCCAGAAAGCTATACCTTATATATGTCTAATGAAAATATTAAGCGTTTTTCAATTGTAAGCTGTAATTTTATGGAAAATTACTTTGCTTTATGGTTATTGGATTATGTTTGTATATTGTAGATACATTTGATAAATATATACGCTTATTCGCTACGCTACGCTAGTTTAAGAAGTTAATTTTTTGTTCTTTTTAACTTTAATCTTCAATTTTCATTTGTATCGATAATATACAACTGTACATCTCATCTTTAGCAATTGATATTTTTTTCATTCATATTCCGTGACTTATATCTTCAAAATGTTTATGCTTTTTTATTTTCAAAGAAAAACTCTTTAATTTGATTTCCCTTAAGTCAAACAAAAATAGCAGCATAGACAGAAAATTTAAAACTTGAACACCTTTCAAAGTCTTGATTTAATAATTTCATACTTAATATTTATTCCATCAATTTTTCATTGAAGTTCTGTTCTGCTTATATTAATATACACTGAACAATTATTATAAATAATCATATAAATGGCCCAATATCTGATTTTCAGAAAAACATCTGAACTGACACTGACACTGTCTTGAATATAGAACAAAAGAAACAAACATCATATCCACACTGTCTAACTCTTGTACTATTATTACCAGATATATGTTTACTGGAATGGTAGGGAAAGACTTAAATTCATTTAGACCTAACAATTACCACTGACATAACCACGCAAATGACAATAATACCCCGATAATATTAGTAATATAATATTACTGTCTGTGCTACAGTTTGATTAGTTAGGTGTCAAAATCTTAAACTAAAATATTCAAATTCATGTAAATACTGCCATTTTTTATTTCACCAAATTTTGAAATCCTAAGATGAATTTCTATCCAAATTAAATGATTGTAACTAGTTTGACCACTCACAGGAATTGTGAATCAATATTTGTCAATGGAAATTTACATAAAAAAAACTATCTCTGGAATACATCAAGTCACCCACACATAACTGTCAATCTTGTAAATTTCTGAAATTTGTATCAAATGTCAATGGCGATCTATACATGGTCTAGACACAGGGATTATTCAGTGTTATATGTGGGTGCAAATGTTTTATTTCAACAGCCATTTTTAACTCTCTTTTCCAATATGTGACACATCAAATCTTAATGAAAAACAAAAATAAAGTTATACTTTAAGGGTTTGTTCACACTACTAGGAGAGCAAATCAAACAGAAAAGAGCAAAATCTGACTAGGCAATAATGCTTCCCTGCACAGCTGTAGTGTGAATGAGCCCTACCAGTAAATTAGTGGATTATTAATAAGTTTTTTTTTCTGCTGAGAACTGACTTGGAAAACATATAACACAACTTCACTCTTTGAGTTATTCCAGTGACACATTTGTCCATCTCTTGAATTAGTTTTCTTGACTTTTCTTATTGGTGACATCAGGTGTCAAATTTTATATTAAAGGAGTAAACCACTTAAAATTGAAGATCACATTAGCCCATTAGCTGTTTTTTGGTGAATTACAAATTGAGACTTACAGCTGAAACCAATTAAGAATCCAAAATTAGCAAAATTATAAATATTGTTTTCACTTATCATTTCAGAACACAAGAAAAAAATGATGCCAGTACCATTAAAGTATTTTGGACTTGCCTTAACGCTTGCCTTATTAACAGAATTAGCAGTTGGACAACATTATCATTTTAGTAATGGTTGGAAATCAGGAAGAAAACGAAGTGGGGGAGTGAGTAATTTATGTGAAATGAGACCAGAATTAATCAACTATATCAACACTTTAATCTCAGTAAGTTCATATCCTTTGGGTCACAAATAAAACTGAAATCTCAGTCACTACATAATTTGACATTTTGTTTTTTCAGTCGCTTTTCAGAAATAATATAAACTGATTTTTTTCCTTTAAAACACATTATATAATCAATAATTCAACAACTACAAGACACAAAATTTTCAAAATGATATTTTCTAAGAAAAAACCTATATGTATTATCTTAAAAATAAGCTTCACAGAGAGAAGGTACAATTGTGGCAGGTAACAGTTTTTTTTTCAGTTTTGAAAGTACATGTTCTTATTGTTTTGCTTTTGAGAAAAGTTTTGCTTCATGTGGGCTTTGAATTAGATGCAGGGATAATAGACAAAAGCAGCTAACTCTTTTCAAAACAGTGGCCAACTATAAATGAATAGTACAATGATCTCAGTAACCTGATTGAAACTCTTGCCTTCATACAATTTTCATTAAGATTTAATTAATTTTGCAAACGTAAGAAGATGAAGGATATTGGGTTTAATTTCTACATTATGTCTTAATTATCACATAAAATGTCTGGGAAGTTTTGGTGTTTGAAAATAAAACAGAATCCCTTGATATCTAATCTTTTTATGTCCACTTTAAATTGACATAAGATACACACAAGATGGATGAGGAGTAAAAACAATGAATTAAACTTATTCATTTATCTTACTTTAAATTTCATGATGGTTCATATAAATTCAACATTATTTCTGGAACACAGTAAAAAAAAGTTTCTTTGCGTTTTCCATTGAAGGTTATGGTGTCTGAGATTGAAAAAACAAAGAAGGCTTTAGCTTATATCTGTCTTAGTGTTAGTGACCGTGACTTTGAGCTTTTAAGACAAAACTTTTATTCTGCACTTTGTCACTCTTATGAAGAACGCAAGTCAGGAACAGTATGATCTTAACCAAAATCTTAACAATGCGAGGAACATAAAGCATTGTCTATTGGTTTGTCAGACTCACTAACAGTAGCAACATGAAGAACAAGCTTCTAGATCTGAAGAGTTTACTTATTTTCTTATTTCAGGAAGAATTAAATAGAATAAAAACCAACTGTGTTTTAAATACAGAAGACAAAGATTCTGATGTTGATTTTTCTGAGGTATGATAAATATGATTGTTTAAAGTCTTTGTATTATGTATGATCTATTATGATGCATGTATGACATTTTTTCTATACTAAAAAATTGTTTCTTTAAATGAATAATATGGAATGATGCTATGCAGTTTATATCTGACTAGGTTTCTAGCATATTTATGTAAGCTTACCATACTTCAAAGTAAGGGCTGAAACAAGTTGGTTTTCAAAACATTTTTCAAGACCAGAAAACTTTAATTTTCAGGGACCATTTAATCGATTACATAGTGGTTTAAAACTCTCTGCTGATAGAAAATGGAAGAAATGATGCCAAGACAAACAAAACCTGATGAATACCAAAACACCAACCAATTAAAGAGACTATTTTCTTACTCTTGTGATGATACCTTGTGATATAAAACCTAAAATAAAAACCATTCATTTTACTTTCAAATTAAATTTTCTCTTAAAATCATGTTAAAAGTGTAAAATCTTAATTTTGGTGTACACAATTAATTTTTGAAATTGAAAACAATATTTTTTTTCATTTTTAAATTGAGAATATTCTTGAGAAAATGATAATGATCTTTTGTTTCAAATTTCACTCAGACTTTAACTTGTAAAATTATTTTTTGTTTGTAATGCATAATTCATTTATTTGATGGCACCAAAATACTCATATATATATGTTGCTCAATGTATAGAACGATATAATTAATTACTTCTTAAACAATATATTTATAGTTATAACTACTTTAAAGATGCAACAATTTTCAACCATTTTTGGAACAAATTTTCAAACACATGTATTTCAGAAACTTTTTAGTGAAAATTTTTGAACAGAAACCTGATGTATCAAATTTTAACTTGTGTTCAATAAAACATCAATTCAAATATAGTTTCATTTCTTCAACTTCATTCACAATTGTGATCTATTGTCCTTGTGAGATGACCAATTAGAAGAAGTCAAATTCCACATTCCCCTGTCACAAAAATGCATAGCAAAACAGTTTGTTAGGGATGATTTATATGGTAAGTCCACCTGAATCGAGGAAATTTCTTTCTTGACAGCAAGTAATAAGTAATACATGACTTAATTTCAACATTAGAAATATGGATGTCAGATTGTTGAAATGTAAGCCGAGCCAATTGAAATCTGTATTTTAATCAAATTGTTCTACCTCAAAGAAATACACAACAAACACTTTTTACCCTCTGTATATCGGATTTCAATTGACAACATAGACTACCAGAAATCTGATATTTCAATCAATGAATACCACTGAAGGCACCAAAAAACTGTTACAATCTCTCAATACCATGTAGACAATCCTTAATTAAAATAAAAAATAACGCATGAAACAACATAATATAAACCCACAGAAAAAAGGCCTACATTCATGTAGTAGCCTATATATATATCTGTGACATAGGAAATTATCTTTAATAATTCAACTTCCATTTCTCACTTTCTCAAACATTCAAAAAGTAAAATTGAAATAAGAGTTATAACTTTACAATTATCTGCATCTTATTGAAACTTGTTTCCACTAAAAGACATGTCAACTTGACTAGTCTGTGACTCAGAATGACTGGTTTCTCTCCAACTTACAGGACATAGACCTTTTTTAATAATCAATTGTCACATATAACAAACTCCAGATCTCTATGTCAGCAAGCAAGTCAATGTCTCTTAAAATGACGAAAAATAATGAATGTCATTTATGTGAAGTAAGTTCTTGGCTTAGTTTCATAACATCAACAGAATGATGAATAAGTTTAGTTTTAATCATAGTCTTGACTTTCTGTAACAGTATTTTGTTATTGATGGTTTCAGTCACCTTTTGGTAATAACAAATTCAAATTTGTCTTATGGATAACTATTAAGTCATTTATCTTCCTTCTGTCTGTATTGTTTTATAATGTGTACTTTATAACTTGTAAATAATTTACAAAATTCAGATTGCTTTCAACATGTCTTTCAAATTAGTCTCAATTAGTCCAAAAGCCAACGACAATTAAAATAAAGTCATATGTGAATTGATGAGAATACAGTTTATTAAGTGGTTCAAAGGACATAGAATATTGGGCTCAGGAATGACAGTAAATAATGGCATCATTTATAGACTGCTTAATACATGTTACTTAGTCCTTAATTCACTTTATTGATGGAATTGCAAGAACCACAGACGTCGGAATGGAAATTGGAATTGCGCAAATTGATGCTATCAGTGTCCCCAATACACATACAAAGTTTAGAAAACCGCTTTACAATCCCTTTAAGCCCCATTTAGCACATTTCATACATTACATAAAACAATTCATCACAATAAGTATATACATAAATATGAAAATAAAAATGCAAATTCAATTAAGTTTCAGCAGCAATGAAAATTCCCAGACCAGTCTCATTCACTTATACTTCCTCTTAGGAATAGGAAAGAGCATTATCTAGAAATATATTCACTGTCAATCAAAAATGAGGAACAAAACTGCTTTAATGACATTAAAAAAATGTTCTAGACAGGTTAAAAAGGAGACATGTGAAAGTCATTTGTATTCAAAGATGAAAGTAATATATCAAATCTTTCCTAAACAATATTGCTCTAAGTTTAGACTTCAGATCCATCAAAAAACTGGATTGGTGGCGTCAAGTTAACACATCTATCTAGTGTGCAGAAAATCATTAAAATTGAAATTTGCTGAGTGAGAAAATTATATGGAAAATGACATTCTTTTTTCACGACTCTGCTATTTAATAGTCTGTTTTGAGAGTCAAAGTTTTAACTGATGTTTGACTGTTAATAAACATAGTGCACATCAGAAATAAGAAAATAACTGTTGAAGTTGATAACGGTTGATAAAATTAAAAAATTATACGCTTATATATTTGTCTTGATAATTACATCTTTACATGTTACAGATATTCACATTAGTGTTCTGAGATCTATTTTACTCCAAATTTCACTTTAATAGTTCACAAGTAATATAATAAACCAGATTTTCTAAAATCTTGATCTAACATATAACTTATATGAAGTATAGCATGACAACTGTATAAAATCTAATTCAGATATGAATCATTATCATATAATTATTGTCATGTATAAGCTTATGTCAGGTGTCTCAAAAAAAACAACAATCTCTTTCAAAACTCTAACTGAGGTGAGACAGACACATGGACTGAACAGGAACTGACAAGTAGGATATATAGAGTTGCTTCTTGGGAGAAGGTACAGTTAGTTAGACCCATGACAGGGTGAAAAAGCATTGATATTGGTGAAAGTCAATTGAACACAGGTATTTTTTCTTGACATGGTATTTCATATGGGGCAGTACTTGCACACTTTTTATTTGATGAATTTCGTATTTTCAAGATTAGACAAAGACAAATCTGTGAGCATTTTGAAAGAGATAGGTTAAGCAACGGCTGAGATACTTCCCTTCTAACTTGAGGAAGTTTATTTTGGAATACCCGATGTATATGCATGGTCACTCACCTGTAATTTTTGGTATAATTCTAAATTAATGCCCTTGATATCTTCTAATTGTTTGCGTAAACCAATGACTGTGTCTTGTTTTTCGTGGATGTCTTTCTCTAGCAGACGGGAAGCCATTTCCATCTCCATCTTCATACTGATCTGTAACTGTAACTCCTTCTCAACATCCTAATAATATAAACATTATAAAAAATGATATACTTCATTTATATTAACCAAATATTTAAATAAATTGTAAACACCATGCACCCTTCATTGTCAAATTAATATGTATGGGCTATAGCACAGTCAGTTAGAATACTAGAATCTTTAAGTCATCAACTTCTTTATGTTGAACAAATCTTAGTGGTTGTCTTGTCTTTAATCTTTCTTCACAATCTTCTTCCATTAAAATATGTCCACTATAGTATATCATCAAACTTGTTGTCTTCCAATCCTTTGTTACTTGTTGTAGATGTAGAATGTAGGCATAACTGCTAGTAAGGGAACTTCCAGGTGGTATTTTTGTAAAAATTGTTGTTTGTCCTATCTCTTCTTTCCTTTGGCAAGTAAATATTTGGTGGGACTTATGGATAAGCCAAATTATTCCTAAGCTGCTGAAATTCTAAAATCAATCTATCATTTTATCCACATGGATGGTAACAATTGATAAGATAGTGGACCACGGCCATATACACCTAATGAAAAAGCCTTAAATCTAATCAGGATAAAACTAAAATTTTTCAAACCTTTCAATTTAGGTCCGATAACATCCATTTTAAGTTTCAACAAAATTGGTTGAAAACTAAGATATTAATAGCATATTCAAGACTTTGGGGCAAGGGCAATAACTCTATTAAAAACGATCGAAAATAGCTCAAATTCGAAATAGATCTTTGTTTTATGAATATGTATACACATATCAAATTTCATATGATTCCGTCAAAGACTCCCGTTTTTAGAGCGTTTACGAGCAAATGTTGACGGAGAGATGAGGGCGTATAAAAATAAATATGGTGTTTTAATTTGTTATATATCTCCTTGTCTTATACAGTAACAAAATATTCTTTGATTGTTCTTTTAAACTATTTCTGGATGAAGGAATTTTATTTTTCTTCCAATAAAAGGCATATTGTTGGGAATAATATTCTGGTATAGTGATATAACACAATACTCTCACATAAAGAAGCCCCCCCCCCCCCCTCAAGAAATAGATAAATGACACTTAATAATGACTTAAAAACTTTTTGGACTCTTCATAGCCATATTTTTACGCAATCTCCTTTGCCCAACCTTAGTAACATTAAGAGCTAACATGAAAATCAAAGGATATTTTGTCAGTTGATGTAGATTGATATTTAATCCATTCCTAGCCAATGTAGATGATGGACATATGTATTTATTGTTATATATTAGATGTTATATGTCAGTAAATTATAAGTTATATTGATTAATAGTATTATAAGCTTACTACTTTATAAAATTGTCTTCTCAGGTATCCCTTGTGGTGTTGGCTGGTACTAGTACCCCTGGTTGGGAAACGAGGCAATGGAACACAAAATTTATATAAAGATAGCTTGCCAGGCAAGGTAATATACGCCCACTGGCAGCTCTGTTTGAAAAAGAACATTTGGCAGAAAACAGCAACCATCAAATATTCAATCTGTAGTCATAGGCCTACATTTCGTTCAGAACATAAATTAAGTTTCTTCCAAACATTTTTTTTTCTCAATTTCATCAAGGTTTAAGCATTCATCAAGTTTAGTCAAAATCCTGTTTATGAGCTTCAAACTAAAACCTATTTTGAACAAGAAGGGCCATAAGTCATATCAAATATTTTTTTGATTTTCGATAGGGTTTATCGTATGATAATAAACTATTTCAATAGGTTGCATTAAAATCTAATCGAAAAAGAATTGTGCGTTCTATCTAGAGTATTTACAACCTAAAAATCAATGCGTTTTAAAGAACAAGGGCAATAATTCATATCAAATATTTTTTGTTCTCTTTTAATATTCGATAGGGTTCATTCTTGGGTGATAATCAACAATTTCAGTAAGTTTTGTCAAAATCCGTAAAGAATTGTGACTTGTAGAGTGCTAACAAGCTAAAAAGCGAACGCATTTTAAAGAACAAGGGCAATAATTCATATTAAATATTTTTCGATTCTTTTGATTTTCAATAGGGTTCATCCTTGGGTGATAATAAGCAATTTCAGTAGGTTTCATCAAAATCCGTAAAGAATTGTGACTTGTAGAGTGTTAACAAGCTAAAAATCGAACGCGTTTTAAAGAACAAGGGCAGTAATTCATATTAAATATTTTTCGATTCTTTTGATTTTCAATAGGGTTCATCCTTGGATGATAATAAGCAATTTCAGTAAGTTTCATCAAAATCCTTAAAGAATTGTGACTTGTAGAGTGTTAACAAGCTAAAAATCGAACGCGTTTTAAAGAACAAGGGCAGTAATTCATATTAAATATTTTTTGATTCTTTTGATTTTCAATAGGGTTCATCCTTGGGTCATATTAAGCAATTTAGGTAAGTTTCGTCAAAATCTGTAAAGAATTGTGACTTGTAGAGTGTTAATAAGCTAAAAATCGAACGCGTTTTAAAGAACAAGGGCAATAATTCATATTAAATATTTTTCGATTCTTTTGATTTTCAATAGGGTTCATCCTTGGGTGATAATAAACAATTTCAGCAAGTTTCGTCAAAATCCGTAAAGAATTGTGACTTGTAGAGTGTTAACAAGCTAAAAATCGAACGCGTTTTTAAGAACAAGGGCAGTAATTCATATCAAATATTTTTCGATTCTTTTGATTTTCAATAGGGTTCATCCTTGGGTGATAATAAACATTATCAGTAAGTTGCGTCAAAATCCGTAAAGAATTGTGACTTGTAGAGTGTTAACAAGCTAGAAATCGAACGCATTTTAAAGAACAAGGGCAATAATTCACATTAAATATTTTTCGATTCTTTTGATTTTCAATAGGGTTCATCCTTGGGTGATAATAAACAATTTCAGCAAGTTTCGTCAAAATCCGTAAAGAATTGTGACTTGTAGAGTGTTAACAAGCAATTGTGGACGGACGGACCGACGGACCGACGGACGGACCGACGGACGGACCGACGGACCGACGGACATGGGTGACGGCAATATACGCTCCACATTTCATGTGGGCGTATAAAAACAGCATTGGAATAATGTTTTAGCTATTTTTGCAGCACTTTTTATTTTGTATTTTCAAATGACAATTTAATGAGCAACAAATGATATAATACAATAGATTATCTTGTTGAAGAAGAAGATTAATATTTCCATTGTATAGAACATTAAGGAAAAAGTGGGAGGAGAAACTGTAATAAAGTAGCCGCCAAATTGCTCAAAATTGAACATTTCAAAATAAAATGATGATGATTTCCAATATGACATTTGGATATTTTCTAATTTGTTTATAATTTACTCTTGAGACAGGTGGAAATATCATATTATCATTAACTTTCTTTTAATATCTCTACAGATTTAAAACAGCAAGTTCTACAGCCTTGGTAACACTGAACTATTAATAAGACAAATAAGTCAGATCATAAAGTTTAATGGTTAATCACTTAAATCTGCTGACTTTATTTAGAAATATTCCTATCCCTTCATATAATTCCAATATGAAGTAATTAGTGCATGCACAAATTTTGAAAATCTCACAGGTTTTGACAAATTCATAAATAGGCAAATGTATTTTTATGTATATTTTAATTTTAATGCTTGTGTCAGTTTTATATAAAATAAGGTATGTTCAAGATTTAATTTCAATTCCAATTAATCTAAAACTGAAGATTCATTGGCTTTACTGGGCACTATTACAACAACTGACTAATATTGCTTCTTTACTTATCATTAATAATCAAAAAACATTTGCCATCGACAGCAGCACAGGTGGGCAAAATCTAACGACCACCTATCTATTTATCACTGCATTGCCCCTCCAAATGTATTACTACCCTGGACAATCAAGTATGACCTCCATTATTTTTAAAGGGTTTCAAAATAAGTTCTTGTTTTTGACATTTGGCTCAAAAAATTTGTAATAAGAATGTACCAAATCAATTCTATTTTTTCTGTTTGAGAACCACACAGAAGGCTTAGACTTTTATATATCTGAAATATTTACATTGACAGTTGTCTCCCCTTATATTAGTCTTTTGGTTAATAAGCGTATGTTTGTAGATATCTAATCAAAATACTATTGTGGCTTTGACACTAGCCAGACAAAATATATCATAGTTGTTAAAAGTATGAATTCAAGTTAATATTATCATATTGTTTATTATTAATGATTTATTGACATACATGAAGGTGATTTATCTTTAATAACATCTAGTTTTCTTTTTTCAGACAGAAGATTTTTGTATGGAATATGTTTAAAACTTTATACAAACAAGGGAAAGAACTCGTGTGATGGTCAAAAAATGTGAAACACTGTTTTAAACCATCAAATTAAGTTAAATATAGAAGAGGACATTTTGCTATTCAGACCCTAATGTTTTGTACTATAAGTGTAAAAGTGTACGGACATTTTTAACTAGTGATTAATGTCCATAACTAAATAAAGGACAGTTCTATCTAGCGTATTATGTCCAACCCGGACATAAATACCCCCGGACATTATTTTCGCTTACATAAGAATATTTCATTGATACAAATATGTATTGTGGCTGGACTTGTCCTTAAAAGTTGAGGTTTCAGACTGTCAAATGGCTTTTAAATTTTGATTCCAGAAATACTGGAACCGTACTGAGATACATTTTTTTTTTAATTGCTATGTTATGAGTATGATTTTTAAATGAAATATGGTATCTGAGCTAGGAATAGCTAGACATGATGTACTTTAATATCAAAACTGATAGAGGGAAGGGAAATAACTCATTAAAAGTATCACAGGTATTAAATGTAAACCTGTTGCCAATCAAGGTGTTTGATTGTATTTGATGTTAAAAACTTTACCTACCTTTACATTCAAAATCAAAACAAAAGATTAATATAGAAATAAAAGGCTTTGACCATGTGAAATGTGAAAAAAACAACGCAATCTTTTATTTTGTTAGTGTTTATGATAAACAGTTTATCCCATCATAAATGCCTTTCATTGAAAGAAAAACACAACCCAGAGCAAAGCAGTAATAGTATTTATTTCTATACATGAGAAAAAGAATACAAGTATATTTGCAAACTATAATATTTGGTTTGCAATTTACAACAAGTTCAGGTCAATCAACAATATTTGTGCACATCCAAGGACCGCTCTAAACATATTTTAAGTTATGAAAAAACAACACAAAATCACGTTTTATTCATAACAAAGGACGCTGCTTCATATCTTTAGTTTTAATATTTTACATCAGAACAAAAAAGACGGAAACATAACTTGAATGTGCACAAATATTATTGTCTGACTATATCAATAATCAACAAATAGACAGAGAAAGCCCTAACAATAATACATGGTCTCTTTTAGACTCCACATATAGAAATTGGGTTAAAAGATATTTTTAATGTTTCGTAACAAATTGACTCTTTATGCTATTGAGCATTATTATGAAAGCTTCATACCACAAAACCTAAGGATATTGAGTATATTACTGGTTTATTATTTGTTATCAATTGTTAATAGACAGAAACAGCAGGCACATTATGTTTATAATTTCAATCTAAGCTACCGCCATTTTGGGAGAAAATAAATATATATATATAGATATAATATTAAGCTATTTGACTTTAAATTAGTTGAAATAATTTAATAAAAAATAACAATAAACCTAGTTCAATATTGCACACAAAACATAATAAAATATATTTCATAAAATATCACATTTGATTAGATAAAATAATCATTTGAGTTTACATCATGTTTTCCATGAATCATACAAAATAATACAAGAACATAAAAAATACAATGTCCAATACTGTAAAATGGAACTTTTTTATGTATTGACTAGGAGTCGTAAGGAAAGTACAGGAAATAAGTGGAAGAGTAAGTGGTATTTAACACAGGTCTGACAAGTGGTATTCAACACAAGTCTGACAAGTGGTATTCAACACAAGTCTGACAAGTGGTATTCAACACAAGTCTGACAAGTGGTATTCAACACAGGTCTGACAAGTGGTATTCAACACAAGTCTGACAAGTGGTATTCAACACAAGTCTGACAAGTGGTATTCAACACAAGTCTGACAAGTGGTATTCAACACAGGTCTGACAAGTGGTATTCAACACAAGTCTGACAAGTATAGTATCAGAAAATACACTGTTGTTAACTTTAGACTAATTTTTAGACTCATTCAATGACAAGCTTTAACACATTCAACTATAGAATTCAAAATAATGTACAAAATAAAGCATTTGTTTAAGCTATGTATTATATTTAGCATTATTAAATAGCTTTACTGTTGACAATATATGTATTTATATGGCAAAAAATTAAAATCACAGAAGCAAAAAATAATATACAATTCTCTTCAAACAGGACAAAATTGTTTGAATCAGATTTTGTCCTGTTTTTACAATTCATCAACAATTTAAGGTCCCATAAGACATCAACCCTCTTGTTTCAGCCATTATCTTTGTTTGGCTTTTTATGTTTCTTTGGACTACTTACTAATCTTAATTGGGTTTCCTCTTCTAGTTTTTGTTTAACATCGGAGTACATACTATCTAGACCAGCACGATTAGTCTCATATGTCTGTCGTTCTGTGGCTATATCATTTTTAGTGGCCTGCAAATATAAACAAATATTATTTTGTGGGATTCGTTAAAGGACATCAGGAATATATATTCTTTTACGTACTTATCTACATGCTGATTTTGATCACAAATTGATGAGAAATCAAATGATACCACTGTCTTTTTATTACACAAACCTCAATCTGTTTATCATAATTATTTAATAAGCCTTTATTTTCTTCCTCTAAAGCATCATTCTGCTCCTGTAACATCAATATTTGGTTTTTGGCAATGGCTAAATCTTCTTTCATTAAAGCATTTGTAGTCTGGAATGTTTCCAGTTTTTGCTGTAAGTTAGCTACAGTTGCACTGAAAAATAATAAAATATTGTATCATAAACCAAAATACATAGTAAAACCATTCAACAAGGAAATATTTAACTACCTTACAATCTCTGTTGGCTCTGTTTTATTTCTATCTATTATAAAGAGTACTGTAAGACTTACTTGAGATGTCTGTTTAATTCTTCTAAATAATTTTTCTGATCCAAGATGGTGGCCATTCTAGCATTACCATCAACTCTGGAAAAGAGAAATTAATTCAATAAAAAGACATTTTCTGAAGAAAATTAAGGTGTTCTTCAGAATTAAATTATATCACAAATTCACAAAAAGGGGAAAACAATTAAGACTATATTATTGTCCTGTTGTTTTGCGAGGAACGTTAGAATCATTAAGAAACGTGATTGGAGGATCCAAATGGTTTGAATAAGGAGTGCTCAGTTGTTTTTATGTGGAGGGATTATTAACGGCATGACGAAAGAAGAAAATGACGTTGTAGAAGAACCTTTTGACGTGACAACCATCTAACCGATTGAGTATTCTAATCTTTAAATAATTAGTGAAATAACGGAATAAGATGTGATCAAGATCTATTTTGAGTGTTTCTGAAGAAGGCGATAAGCTGAAATGTCAAACAACAGGACAATAATATAATCAAAATTAAAGAATATAAATAAAACATGAAACTATAATAAAACTTACGTCTCCTCATCATCAGCTGAATTATTAAAATTTCCTTTTAAATATAAACTGAAATCTATAACACCCATCTGTAAATAAATTTAAATACATTAAAACTTGTCTTTATTTTATGCAGAAATATTTTTGGTTTGATACAAAAAAAGCTTAGATTGATTATGTGACATATAATTCATTGTCTGTAATTCCGTATTTATTCTTCTATCAATTATCATATACAAGAACAAAAAAGAGTTGAACCCTTTTATAGATTTCATATCAACACCACTGAATATGTTTTTTTAGGATTATTTCAACCAAAATGCAAAAGGAAAACTCAGAGAGTAAGAACTAAATATCTAAAACTGAAAATGTCAAGTTCAAGTCATGTATGGGAAAGGTAAAATTTGACAATTTTTTAGTTTTTTCACATCTAACTGGATATGATCTATAACAAGTCTTGTACTTACTGGTTGATCTAAATCTTCACCTTTTATACACATATTACAATCAATAACATTTAATCCTACTAATAACCCTGCTAAAACCATTCCTTCTTCTTCCATTAAAAACGCTCCATTTTCATAGAACTCACTACAACATATTATATATAGGATTAGTAATGCTAATTTACTTATTGAAACAGGAATAGCAAGCATTAAACACACTCCTATTTAACATTAAACTTGTAAGTTGACATTTGTTTTTCTCCAAAGATATAATGCCACTTGTATACAAAATATATCTGATATCTCTAACCAGTGTGGATTTCTTGTAAATTCAAAGTCAATCTAATTAAAATTAGATTACATTTCGTTTCGGTTATTTTTTGAGTGTCGACTCCATGTTATCTAACCACTTCTATAAGGCAGTCATCTTCTGGTGACGAAAATTTCAGCCAATCAAAAACTATCTTCAAGATCGTGGGTCTATGCATTGATATGCATTGTGGGAAGACGAAACAGAAAGTAAAGCGACACAGCAGTCCAAATTATGACCTAATTAAAAATTTACAAATATAAATGTTGTTCTGATTGGCGGAGGGGTGGCACGTGCTATAAATAGTTTATTCATCACCAGAAGATGCTTGCCTTATAAAAGTGGTTAGATTACATGGAGAAGACAATCAAAAAATAACCGAAACGAAATGTAATCTAATTTTAATTAGATTGATTCAAAGTGAGCAGATAAAACTCTTACTTTAAATTAAATTAATTCAGTCATTTCTTTACTTAAACATAGAATATTGAAAAATTGTGTCAAATCTCACTGAAACAAGCTGCATAGTGATGAATGTCATATTGTCAAATTTGATGAAAATAAATTTAATTTAAAAAAAAAAAACACCTCCTACCTGAGTATTAGATCTTTTTGTTCAATAATTAATTTAAAATAATCAGCTAATTTTTTCTGCATTAAGGCTAATCTAATCCAACATCTTGCTCTTCCTAATGGTGATCTGTAATAAATATAATAAATACTTTAATCTATTGATTTTAATAAATACACAGAGAACAATAACTACCAAATCAATCACTGTCAGCTCTGCAAATCTCACTCTTTATCAACTAATCTTGCCTTCTTAAAAGAATTATTAAAAAAAAATGAACTTTCAAGAGGTTACAATGGCTGGATTTATAAATTACAAGACGTTTTTAAGATGTATAATACAATTATAAATAATGTATGGTAATTAACGAAATACCCCAAAATCTTACTTTATATCAGACATCTCTCGTACACTAGTTGTTATCTCCCCTGCTTCGGGAGCGATCTTTTCTATTTTCTCTAATACTGCCCAGAATTCATGTTTATCACGTAAAATACCTTTCTTAGCTATAAAATTAAATACAAAGGTAAAGATGTTATTCATATTATTAAGAGAAATATTTCTATAGTTTTCTACAAACATTCAAAATCTTCAGAATAAGATGATAATAAATTGCTTTTATTTTCAATGGGTCAATTTTATATAAATACATATCAGTAATGATAAAACGAAATGCATGTATGTCAAAATCATAAATTCAAAGTTCCATAATAACGATATTTAGCTCTTGGTTAAATACCCCAAAATAACTCGATATTTAATAGTGGAACCAGTTTTTTAACCCTTATCTCAGTACCTAGCTTATAAATACTTCATCGAAGGGTTATTATTACTACTTTGGTGCAGGGAAAAGGCTCAGTCGATTTCCAATTGCTGCAGCGTGTCGTATTTCAATCAAATCATAATATATGACTTACGTTTAATGCCATGTCTTAGTACATGTTCCAAGACAATAAAGAACTGTTGTAATGGTACATGTTCATTGTCTAACATACGACCATGAGCTAGAGATGAGTCTATTAATTCTTTGATGATGAGTTTACAAACATTCAATAGATTACTTCTCTCTATTGTCTGTGGATCTCGTTCTGTAACAAATAAAAACTTTAATTAGAATACCATACAAAATCACAAAAAATAAACATATAAATCTTTTGTACATGTATCTTAAAATAACCATGAATAAACAGTAAAACACATTTGAAACAGACAGATATTTTGTCTGTGATTATCTTCAAATAAAATTTTGAATATTAAAACTAAATATTAAAGGTTTTAAAAATAAAGATGAGTTTTTTAATGAAGATCTTTCCATTATTGGTGCTGGCAAATTTTACCAAAGAAAAACCTATATAATGATAAAATAAGTCTTTTTTATGATAAAAATTAGTCTTTTCTGTGATAAAAATAAGTCTTTTTTATGATAAAAATAATTCTTTTTTATGATAAAAATAATTCTTTTGTATGTTAAAAATACGTCTTTTATATGATAAAAATAATTCTTTTATATGATAAAAATAAGTCTTTTCTGTGACAAAAAAAAGTTATTTTCTGTTTGTCATAGAGTAAGCTTACTAAAATTACTTGTATAATTGCCAGATTGAAATTATATAAATATTGTTCATCAAAGTAATCTAAATAGTCCTGATAGTTGATTTGAACAGAGTCGGTCTAAGCCATGTTACATCATAAATATTGAATGACTTCCTGAATAGCATGACTTACCACCCACGCATATGTACTAATATCACACAATATACAAAGTTATCATCTTCTTTTTCAAGAGATGCTGTCAGTTGAAAATCCTCAAAACAGGATACATTCCTGATGCCACAGCCCTAGCCTGTGTTCTCATAACTAACCCTTATGTCACTTACCATCTTCAAAAGATTCCTGCATCTGTAACTGTACATCACTTAATTCTTTAAGACAAAGCCAATCTCCATCCACGGAAACACGAAAGTTACACAAATATATCGTTTCTTCCGCCATGTGGAAATCACAATATTATCAAACAGCAAAATGGCTTCTTTTAAAAATTCAACTTGACATAAGAGAGTGAATCAGCCATATTCAACATACAGCTAATGTTTTTACATTTCACTCTGACCTTTTAATTTACAGATAGCTTACAATCTCGACTATTAGAATTCATTTGGCAGAATTTCTGCTGAAAACATCAAATTCCATGAATAATAGCTCTGTGTATAAATAACAGAATTCTTCTAGACTGACTATTGATTCACTACCTCTCTACCCACAATAAAGTCATTATCATAATTAGGTCACATTTATTAATTATTTACTTTACACTAGATTTAAAACAACAGATTATTTTGCAAAAAATCAATTTTAAACAAATAAATAAGGAAACAACAACAGATTAATTCAATCTTTATCTTTTCCTCATTTTTTTAATTCATTTGTTTCTTTGCCAACATTTATTATGAAAATAATGGAGGGGAAGCAACTCTATTTAAGATTATTTGTTGTCTGTATTCTACCAAGATCTGAACCAAAAGTTCAGATTTGGACTAATATATCAATTATAAGAAAACCAAAAGAAGCGAAATAACTTTCTTTTAAAAAAAATTCTGTAAAACTTAATACATTACTTCATATATATACATATATGTTTATATTTTTAAAAAAAGGCTAGGCATATGTTCATATTTAAAGAAATGTTTTAGTTGGACAAGTTATCTAAAAAATTTTAATTTACTTATTTTCAAAAATTAAACATTTCATTTTCACCAAACAACTCAACAGCAACTGCCTATTAGGTAATTCATGCCAATCCTGCATTACTGCCATGTAAAATTACATTTTCAAAAACAATTTCAATGTTTTATCTTATTATTGTTTCCTTTTTAGATAAAATTGTCTTGAGAATAGACTCAAGATTATGCTTTGAACGAATTTTGACAAACCTTGGTTTGGAGTTTCTTGTCCACAAGTTTGTTCTAGACTAAATACTAAAACAGTGGCATGTGAATGAGAAATTTTGATTTTTTGATGAATATTTTTTGTTTAGGCCTACACTAATGTTGGTATGAAATATATTCTTGTATCAATGATACAACATGCCAGGATATGTATTGTATTGCAAGGTCATGTATCGATACTGGATGATGCCTCTCATACCATAAAAAATGAAGATTTTTTTAAAAAGTCAAAGATTAATAAATAAGTAGTAATACAGCTCCAATTGTTCATTACTACCTTTCTCTCAATGTTTGCCTTTTCAAATTCACACTCAAAATCCATCTTTTCTGTTTTGTGTAATTCCATGCCATTCAGATCAACATATATTTGTTCACGCTGCAATGTAGTAAAGCCACATTCTAGGCCAATAATGGATGCAATATGATTTTACAGAAGAGACTAAACCTTATGTAGTTTTAGGTAAATCAAATTAAAATCAGACTGAGATTTTAAAATTGTGTTAGTTACTCTTACAAAAATTCTGCAAGTTTAAGTTAATAGGATTAATTTTTTTTATGAATATTAAGTGCTATTATATATTGCTATTAATAATACCTACTGGTAACCCCAGTTTAGCCTACTTTTCTGATGATGACAACAAATTGGAAAATTCAGAATATGAAGCCAGGCAGTTTATTTGTTATTCAACAGTGACCACAGTGAGTTTAAATAGTATTGTGATGCTATTTGTTGAGATTGTATTGTATATGCAGTTGTCAGATATTAGGCCTACTGAATACTGATCAGTGACAGTGACTTGAGTGACATTATTAAAATCAATTTAATATGATGACGATTGATGGGGTCTTTGACATATTCATAGAGACTAAATTAGTGGTTTAACTTTAATTAAACCATTTTTATATCTGTCAAAACTAGGCTACCTTACCTTCAGGATCAGAGAATGAATTATTCTTGTCTACGAAATTCGTCTGCTAAATTTTACAAGTTCGCAGTCAAAATTTTCTGCTTATAAACTTGGAAAATTTAGCGACCTACTTTGATATCTGATGTTGGTTTGGCTCTGTATGGGTTTTTTCTTTTCTTGTGGAACTTCTTTAACAATTACCGGACTCGGCCATTCTTCAACCTTAGAGGCATTTGCTAATTCTTCTTGCAAACTTATTCCTCCCCCAGATAAAACTTCTGAGGTCGCCATTTTATAACCTCTAATCAAATATGTTATAGATGTAAATAATAGCAATATTTATTTAGGTGTTTTTCCTCAAGCAAATTACAAAATATCCTCATACTTGAATACACGTTTTGAATATTGTTATGATTATAGTGTTTTCCTTCAGATTCATCCTAAGCAAATTTTATCATTAGCTTTATAACGAGAAAACTCGAGATGTCGTCTGCAATGGATGCTTTTTTTCCAAAACAACCTTCATCAACGTGGTATAAAATAAATAATTTCCAGACGACTTACACATTTTCATGCACATTTTATTGAAAATCGTGAGAGGGTAGTAAGAATAAATTAAGTGACCTGGAAACATGTCGAAACATTCCCTTTGTGTATTAAAAAAGATGAAAAATAACCCTGTTTTATTGAAAAAATTTGCACAGAAAGTTGCTGATGTGAATTTATTTAGATGTTTTCATCATACAAGCAGGTAACATATGTTTGAGCAATTCAACTTTAAGTGTGAGTTAAATTTTTTTCAAAATGTTTGTACTTTCATTTTGATGCCACAGGTTTCAGATCCTTTTGATCAAACATTGGCTACAATCATGAATAATGATATACCAGTAGCCTTAGTTGGGGATCCGTCCTATTAAAATCCATAGCGATTTTCCGGAGACCAGGGTCCCTGGCGTTTGAACGACTCTCAGGTCTTAACGAATTGGCCTACCTTTATAAATTTACGTTTTTCGGAAATTTCGAAGAATTTTCTTATCGATGGAATACAAAAACTTCACAAGAAACTCTCAAAAGTGCTGTCTTACGCCGAAACAAAATTTGAAGCAGTCCCAGGTCGACTTGAATCGCCATTTTTTTTTTTAACTGTTGGCGGATGTGGGCGGAGTTTACATGTTTAACCAGAGATAACTCGCTCACAACCTGTAAGCTCCGCCTTTATGGCAGCCATCACTGATAGAATTCTCGCTTGGAAACTTTCGATCAAAATAAAAGGTATTTATTGAGCTAGGAGATAATTTAATTTACATTTTTATTTAATATTTTATGAAAATCTATCGAGATGTGCCGATTTTCAAGGACACGGGGGCTTAATAAAGGATTTGAATTTCCGCAATGAAATGATACGTACATGGCAGCCTGACGTTGACCCGCTCAACGGCAGGTTTTATCTGACTACAGTAGCCTATGCTTTTTACACTTACTACAGTTTTATAGGCTAGTTTTAGTCTGACAGAAAAATTAAATTAAATTGAATTTAAAAAGAAATAGTGATCGAATCAAAATTGAAGCCTTCTATTCTGATCCATGTTTATTTTTCTTTGTTTTAAAGTTGCATAGATGACTTGTCTATTCCAGAAACTTTCCATGTACAAGTAGGCCTACAAGAGCAGCTCATTTCATAATGATTGATAGCCTAAGTCCCAAAAGAATTTCCTATAGTTTTGTGTTTCTTTTTTTAGTGCGCAATGTCAACCACAAACATAAGAAAAAAAATGGTTCCACAAGAAAACTATTTCAAGGACTGAAACATTTAACATATAAAATATAAATTTCCTTTCATTGTATATTTTAGAAACAATGTGGCAAGGTTGATTGATGGAAAAGCTATAGCAAAAGAAATTAAAGAGGAAGTGCGACTAGAGGTGAATAAGATCATTGAATCTGGAAAGAGACCACCTCATCTAAGTGTATTACTTGTTGGTAGTGATGATGCTAGTGTGGTTTATGTGAGAAATAAAATAAAGGCAGCTGAATATACCGGTGAGATTTTTAACTCTTGATACATTGACGTAAGTTAAAGTAGCTGATTAGTATAATATTCTCCTAAAACCTAAGCATACAATTTAATTGCTTTTATATCTGTAAACCATTTAAAATGGTATTTTATACATTTGAAATATTGATTTGGCATCAGATGTTTTGTTTTGTTATTACAGGTATAACTAGTGATACTATTAGAATGCCAGGAACAGTTACAGAACAAGATGTATTGAGTGAAATTGACATGTTGAATAATGAACCTGGTGTGGATGGTCTATTGGTTCAACTTCCAGTTCCAGAACATATCACAGAACGTAAGATTTGTGATGCTGTAGCACCAGAGAAAGATGTTGATGGATTCAATATTTTAAACATTGGAAGATTTTGTGTAGATGAGCCCTCTTTTATTCCTGCAACTCCAGCTGGGGTGATGGAATTATTGAAAAGACAAGGTTGGTTTGTTTTACCTCTTTCAGTTTTAAGCAGAGCTAATTTAGCAATATTTGATTCAGCAAGACATTTCTTTTTTTAACACAGAAGATGCAATAGATTATTGATATTCCTCTCATAAATGTTCCATATTGCATGATGTGCCGATTTTTGTTATATTTCCAATTTATCTATCAGTAACAGAATAAGCAAACACGTTTATTGACTGTTTTTAGGTGTTGAAACATTTGGAAAGAATGCTGTAGTTATTGGAAGATCTAAAAATGTAGGTTTACCAATAGCTATGTACTTACATGCTGATGGTAACCATGGAAATAATGCAGGTAAGAATATATCAAATACATAAGTTAGTAAATACATTTAATGTACATTTTTTTATTTATCTGATACCTAATACAAAATAAATAGACTACAGTGCAAAACTATAGGCTAATATTTTGGATTATGTTGAAGGGATTTGAATCATATTCTGAAACATTTGGTTTATGCCAAGAATGTTCTTTTTATGTTCAATAAGTGCCCTTGATTTTGAATATTGATCATTGATGTAGGAATCTCTTACTGTTACACTGTTTTCAATAATAAGTGAAAGATTTAATAAAAGTAGGCATAATTCAACTTGCTGTGTAATTCTAGGGGATGCCACAGTAACAATATGTCATCGATATACACCAGCTGATCAGTTGAGGGTATTTACTCAGACAGCTGATATTATAGTTAGTGCTACTGGTATTCCAAACCTAGTAACACCAGATATGGTGAAGGAAGGGGTGACAGTTATTGATGTAGGTATAACTAGAGTTAATGATCCTAACACAGGAAAACCTAAACTAGTTGGTGATGTGGATTTTGAAGGTGAGTTTGTTTAATATTATAAGCACATATAGCAGAAAAAACTATGTTTAAATACAATAATTTAAAAACACTTAATCAAATTTTCAAGCGTTTTTCAAATATAACCTGTAATTGTATGGAAATTTCCATAGTTTTATTGTTTTATTGGGCTCTGTTAGTATGCTTTGGACACCGTTGATGAATATATAATCTTATTGACTAAATTTGAGAACTATATTTTTTGTTCATTCTAAGAGGTCATATCGCTTTAAACAATTTTCATATACATTTGTTTATTATAACATTGATGCAAAATCTTTGTTAGAATTCTGTCATTGTTATAATTTATTATATATTGTAGGAGTAAGACAGAAAGCATCCAATATAACACCAGTACCTGGGGGTGTAGGACCATTAACAGTTGCCATGTTGATGAAGAATACTCTCAAAGCTTATAAAAAAGAAATCAAGTTTACAGATAAAAGTTGATGATAAATTGTGCTTAGTTAAAGATGTTTGGTGCTATCATGACAAACACAATACTCACATTTGGCTGCTAGTACATGTACTTCATCTTTGAAATTTCAAGTTTCAAATCCTATCATGTGTAGTTTGAAAAGTAAAAGGGATTACTTTCAGAACTTTCCATGATGAACCACATGTTTGTCTACAAGAATGTTGTAGGTAAACACTGTTTAGTTTAGGTGAAAAAAAGATATCATGCCTGGTTACAATTTTTAGTGTCTGATCTTGTAGATTTGTAAGATAGATTTTTCATTCCATTATGATAGAACTAATGCTTTCAGATTTTAATGGTTGATACATTGTAAGTCTGCTTTACTTCTTTGCCAGTGCTTATGAGATATTGTTAACAAAAAATCTTGTTAACTTGAAAGCAGAAACCACATGACATATATTGTAGCCTTTTTGTTTTTCATAAATTTTAGTATATACTAAAAGAAACCTTCACCATTGATTAATTTGTGTTCTTGTTTGAAATTTACCTCAACCTATATAGACCAAATAGGCTTTTCTGATACATTTTTTAGAATGAATCATATACTGGCCCAGATAACTACATAAATAATGTTTGAATTTAGTCTCAACAATTTTGTCTCTTTAAGAATTTATTTTTATGCATATTTGTTATTTTTTCTGTTGATGAAAGCTTGAATTTAAATATTTAAGGTGGTTAATAATGTTGTTGTTCTTGTAAAATGGCTAGAGCAGTATTGGTCATATTGAATTAATTTTTTCCATGTCTGAATTTCAGTTTTAATTTAAGTACAAACCAAAATATTAGTGGGACCAAAAAGTTATTGTCCATGACCCGGTGCTCTATAACCAGAAGATCAAATATTTAAATGACCACTATATTATCTACCTTTGAGTGAAGGTTAATTGTTTATGTAATTACCAGACTATTAGTTTACACCATTATTCACAATTATTTTGTTATGTTAAATATTCCTATGACTTTTAATGAGAACAATTGTACTATTTTGAGAAACATTTTTATTTCAAAACATTATAGTGAAAAATGTATCAAACTTTCTAGAATCTCATTGTTGATGTTTTATTTAAATTTAATTTTATTTTTGTCTTGGTATAGTTTTATTTTTTGTTCTTATACCATACTATTATTGTTAGATATGTTATACATTTTAATATGTTTATATTCACAACTCAAACAGATTCTGAAACATCGTGAGATAATATTTTCATATGGCTAATTTCCTCAGAACATAACTAAAGAAAATATTTTGGTTATCAATCAGAAGAAAAGATTCTATAAAATGGAGTTTTTATAAATTTTTATTGATTATAAAGAAAATCTATTATTGCGTATATCAAAATAATTCATTATGAAATATTCAAAAGCTTATATGAAAATAATTCATTATGAAATACTCAAAAGCTTATATGAAAATAATTCATTATGAAATATTCAAAAGCTCATAAAAAAAATAATTCATTATGAAATATTCAAAATGTAGTTATTTAATTATATTCATGATGTTTACCTATATAGAAGTGGTGAAATGATGCTTGAAGCACATCATGCTTAATTTTTTTGAAACACCTGGTGGTAGTTCTACTTCTTTTCAGAGGAACCCCTTACTATAACAGCTTTAATTTTCAACTTTTTGAATTGCCTTACATATCTGTATTACTATGTTAATAAAAACTTCATAAACTGAATGCAAAAAAAGAAAGTTGTTATTGTAAAGCTAATCTAGTATTTTTTTTTAGTCACAAATATTTAGTTATTGTATCTATTTAAGTGAATAGATGAGGAAAAATGTATATATTTGTAAATCCTGTCATGACCAACACATTTCTTTTAGATTTTACTATTTTAATGTTGTAAATTTGAAATAGAACTATATGTGATGCATTAGAGCATTCCTAATTATATAAAGGTTTTTAATTGTAAATGTGAATATTAGATTATAGGTTGATGCATATATTAAATGTTGGACTGTCTAGGACTGTCAAAAATATCTATTAAGGGTCGAGTGTTAAAAAGTTTAACACTAATGTACTTGAAATATATTGAAAGTGTACTACAATATTGAATAAAGATATTATAGATTTATTTTAGAATTTGTTCCAGAATTATTTCAAACTCATACTTGCAAATTCCTGAACCTATGTCTGACTCTTTCTTAAAGGGATATGATCACTAACTTTTTGACAAAAAAACTTTTAGTCTCAGAACCTGGAATTTTTTAGCTAATATAATTCGTAATGATGTAAGACTTCAAATCCCTGCGTATCCATACATATCAGCGTTTGGAAGTCAAAAATACGACCTGTCGTTTAGTTAGACTATGATTTATATAGAAAACAAATATACAGAAAATGAAAAATAACGGTTAAGTTATGGGTATAATTGAAGGGATAGTGCGATTTTTGGGCAGTTCAAGTATATCTGAATGATATTTTAAACAGATCTTTTTATGAGAATCAGAGTTATAGTGAACAGGTGAAAAGTCTTAAATCTGTTAAGTTAATATTTGTCACACTTGACTTAGAATTGTAATGATGCACTGCCCTTTATATGTATGACAATAACTGTCTGTTCAATCATCATACAAATCAATATTATTACCGGTACTATTAAATATATTACATAACTCTTGTTAATTACTTGTTTATAGCAAATCTCAAAACTAAACATTAAACCTTAATCGCTAATAAACGAGTGGAAATTGAAAGTAAATCTAATATAGCGTAATTAGTTTGTAGAAATATATGTTTTCGTGTCACTTACTTTTAAAGATCTGTGGATAATGGCTTGAGGACATATTTCTGACTTGTAGATGTTCAGAATGATATTTTATATGTTAATTTAATTGAAACGGAGGTTTATCATTAAGTCACGGTAAAATTGCAATATTTTTGATATTTTTTAACTTTTGTTTCTTAGATGGGATAAGATTATGTCGATTGTATACAGCTTCCAATGCCATAATATACATCTAACATTTGGTGCTGTTTAATAATGTTTAACTTTGGAATTTGTTTAGTGGTGCAGAATAGCTATCTGTAGGATTATGCTATGCCATATTTAACGATACATGTTATTCTCCTAAACCACAAATTCATATAATATGAATTTCTCAAAAGCCAGTTGCTAATCGGACAGTAATTCAAAAGACTATTGCTCATTGGACAGCCGCTCTTTACATTTCCAAATTGAAATGCCTCTTCTAACAAGATATCATGAAGATGTCCATTTGTCTAGTCTGGTGGTGTTACTGGCTGCCAAGGGCATAGCTATACTGCGCATATTCTTGTATCAGATCTGTTGTTGTCTCCGTCTTTAAATCTCTAATGGCTGATAACGGTGGTTCTACAGACTCCATGTGACAACTACAGCCTTGTCCTTACACAGTCTGAATCCACACAGAAAGATGGCCGTTGCGGCGCACTAATTGCTAATATTTAACATTCATGGAGTGTTACGAAGTTGAAATTCCACTGGAGATAAGGGTAAACTCTGGACACATCGGAAGGTGTCAGTAACATAAGTAATGTAAAAGTATGACAGCAGAGAATCTAAAGCCAAACTCATCTAGAAATTCACAAATCCCTTCCAATAAATTGGGGAAAGCATCGTATGTTTTCACTGTCAAGAATTATATCTTAGAGTGATAAGATCTAAAAAAAACAAATAACGCATTTTCAAGGACCCATAATCGGTTTTAAATATCAGGAATTTTTGCATCTATTTCTCCATATTTCTTTGTGTTGATCTGGTATAGTTCATGTTCAAGTAAACCTTAAATTCATTAGGAAATGTCAGGAAATTAAATGATCTAACCTTTTCTAGAGGAGATCCCCAAACTTCTCGTTTCCAGGCTTCCGATTGTTGTTTTTTGGTGGATACCTAAACTCCCACACCCCGATGATTGGACGTTTGCCGCCCCCCCCCCCCCCAAAAGTACTTGGCAGGCTAGGGGCCTGTTTTCAATAGTTATTGCAAACACTTAAACCAAGTTTTGTCAAAACTACCAAGAGACAAGCAATATGGTATCTACAACAAGAGCAATAATTTAAGGTATTAAGTATTTTTCAAATTGTCTGATTTTCAATAGGCTTCATCCGTTGATGATTACAAACATCCACACCAAGTGTTGTCAAAATCAGTCAAGAAATCATCTCTCTATCAGACAAACAGACATGGACAGAAATGAACATAAAGCAAAATATTGAGAGCTTTTTTATCGCCTCAGTTATATTTGCCTACATAACTACCTATATATGAATCAGAAATCAGATAAAATACTGCATCTTAACGTAACAATATAAATGTAATAAGTGTACGTTAATTGCTTTTGTGTACAACATCTGATGCCATTCTAAAACATTATTTACCAAACATCTGCTTGTCAGTAGTTGGATCAAAACAATGGATTGTATAAACATGTTCTTCCAAAAAAAAAAAACCCCAAAAACATAAGACGATACGCTGTTTTCAATTTATTTATTATTTTTTGACCTTTTATACATACTTTATAAGGTGCACACAATTGTCTAAATTATGACAAAAATATAACCTTGACGAAGCATTTTGTACACAGTTCCCCCTTGACATGGATTATAATTCAAATGTTTAACATAATGTCAATAAATGGACCATTTTATTACAAAGTTTAAAAAAACCCACCTAAAAAACGATCCTTGAATAAGATAAAACCTTTAACATTTCATAAAACATCAAAAAGAACAAAACAAGATATCTGTATGATTGATGTAAAATGACGTTATGATTAATTAGAAATCTGATTCTAGTAATATATCTCCTTCTGATTTTATCCAATAATTAGCTTAATTACAAATTAGGTATTATTAATGAGATTTCCCTCAAAATCAGGCCAATTTAGTGTTTGATGTGCGCCAAATTGAAAGACATATTAACGAGAGATGGGAATATTTATTTAAGTTTCTATGGTAACACAGTTACACATTAGATTTATATGGATGATATAAAGGGATGATATTCAGTAGAGTCTGGGAAATCAAACAGACTGTTGACTTGTATCTGGATAATACTGTCATCACCAGGTAAGATGTCAAAATTGTTGTATTTACTTCTCATAACAGCTGTAAAGAAAACATCTTGGCTTTTCCATTAGGATTTTTTTATGTTAATACAAGCGGCAACCTTTTTTTTGTTCTTCATCTTTACATCCAATATTTGAGAGAAAGTCTTAGATTATTGCATAGTGTGGGAATTGTATAGTGAAAATGTTTGTAGATATGTCGGGATATATACGACAGTTATTGTGATGTTATTGTTGCTTTGGTTATTGGTCTTAAATTTCTTGCAAATGTAAGCCTTCGGTATGGCACAAAAACTTTTTGCATATGAATATAAAATCAAAAAATCTGCTTCAACTGGAACTGCTTCGAATAGTCAAGGAACTAAAGAAATTGAATTCAAAATCTGTTTAAAACAATGACAATTCCACGATAAGCATGGATTTAGAAACCAATATGAGGATATAGGGTGTTTACCACTGAAGTAATAGTTATTAAAACTATATAATATAAACATCAAAGCAGTCATATACTGGTAATCAATATACATGAAGAGCTTTTAACATAATATATCATTAGGAGCTTTCAGATTAATTAAAGAGACGTAACGACACAACCACAGTTTAATGATTGGGTGGTTCCAAAACAATGTCTAGAAAGCTCAAATTATTATATGTTGTTTGAAATAAGCAGAGTCTAAATCATTCCGGAATTCCATGCATTCGAATAACCATTTCCTTAGCTAGCATCTAGTGAAAATATTTATTTTCTTGTGGACAGGTTTTACTGAGGAACGCAACTAGCACAGACACCCGTTGATTGTAGCATCATGGGTAGTGGTGCTAGCAACCACTCTCCGGCTTCATCTCCCGAGCCAGATGTACCCCCACCACGGAAGAAATCTTTGAACACCAAGGAAAGGGACAGAAAAGAACAAGAAAAACATAATGAATACTCAGGTAATTTGGTTTACTTTGATCTGGGGTATCCAATGTATTGGGAGCTTTTTGAATTAAGTTCATTCACTTATAAATGAATTTACTGTAAGGATGTCGCCAATGAAGTAACACATAATCAATCTGAACAACTCTGTCCTACAAACATTACTTTAACTAATATGAAAGTCTAAATCAAACCACATGTAGTGTATCTGTCAGTCTGTATGATATTTTATGATTATTTCAGGCAATAATCCCAACAATCGAGTGGTCACAGATAAGAAACAGGAAATATCTGATAAGGGATGTTTTGTCCGAACCAATCAAGTTGCTCCTATTGTCATCAAGAATTGTCGAGAAGAATTTCAACATATCAGTGAATTTAAAGAGCCTATTGTTATGGGAAGAGTTGCTGATGGTTCTTTAGAACATGCTTTGATTAGAGTAAGCTTCCCGAAGATAACAATGTCAGAATTCATTTTCATAAACATTTAACTATTTGAAAATAAAAAGAATTTTTCAAAACGCTACACAAATACATAGTTAGAGTTCATGTTCACATTGCATAAAGGTTTTTTACATATCTTTTTTGGTATCAAAATGATCCGCCTCACTAACAGACAAATAACCTTTCTTTTCCAGGGAAAATATTTCTTAGTAAAGGATATTGTAGAGAAGAACGATCGTCTGAAATCCTTTGAGAAACAGCATGCTCCTAATTTTCATCGTGCCAAAGGATTTCCAGCTTATGCCACTGGTCAGCCCACACAGAATGGTGTTATTAGTATTGTTAGCACTATTCTTAATGAAGGTATCAAGGTAAATAAGTCACCAAATCGTTCTGTTCAACGTAACGGATCATCTATTTAGTTATTTTCACTCATCTATACGCTTTAATTTCTTGTGTTCTGAGAATTTAATCCGTATAAATCTGCAGACGTCATCGGTTTCTCCCAGAACAACCTTCATAAATTGATTGCATCAATACTCTTCTTATAATAATAATAAGAACAATTTAAAACAACAGCACTTAGGGTTTGATGTAAGATAAATCAATAAATATAAAAAGTTTCGTATGATTAACTCCCGAGGAGCTTTGCTTTACAGATCTCCAATTAATGAGATGGGATCATGTAACATCACATAGGATGTAAAAACCTTCTAGCAGATTTCTACAATAGAAAATGCTTATCTGTTCATATCTGAAACAATCTACAGTGTTGGTGATATCGCACATTCTATACCATAATGGTTATGGAGGGCTCCAAATGAAATCACATCGTACAAACTTCAGAGTAGGCTATATACTATTTAGTTAGCACCATTCTTGATGTTTACCCATATTCTATTTACAGGAATTGTTTTTATTCAATCTGAGAGAAGAACCAGTATTGTTCATCAATATAGAAGATGATTATATTCCATACTCTATCAGGAACCAGGATCGTCTTGGAGAACTTGTCTGTACTGGTAAATGTGCCAAAGATGCAAACGAAGCTGAAGGTAGAATTCGTAAAGAGGTAATGATTTGGGCCTTACAGTGTCGCAAAGCTTATTATAGTACTACCCTGGGCTAGACTTTGACGTGCAAAAGATAGAAAAGCATTGTTTTTCTCCAACCGGTATTTTAGAAACCTACAAATCATGTATGCAACTCTCAAAATGAGTTAAATTCTTAAAAATATTGTTCATCTTTAGGTATTAGATTTGGCTATGATGAGAGATGAGATGAAGTTCTATTTCTATGATGATTTGGAGAATCTAATAGATGAACCTCACATGTTGCCAGTACTGTTTGAAGATCAGCTTCAGGTAGCCGAGGAGGTTTATGAACGGCAAGCTTTCCTTAATCCCGCTTTGAAGTAAGTGTTCTGTTGTCTCAACTCAATTTCTTTGAAGGTTATCAAGTTTTTCATAGATGCTCTGGTTAAAATACCTTAAATATTTTTTCAAAAATGAACAGTGCATGTCATTGAAATAAGCACTCACTATGGTACTTCGAATGGCATTCATTGTCACTTGTTTTAAAATCGACAGAAACAAATTAAGTAAATAACAATCATATTTTCTTGTCTATTTTAGATACAGTAGATTTTGTTTCCCTGTACACAGAGCACCCACTGAAGAGGAAGTCGATATTTTCCTTTCTTTATTCAGAGTAAGTTAGTCAAAATCTCTTACTTAATTTATATAAAGAGTTTATGTTAAATTAATAGCGTCCATGATTTCAATTCAAAATGAGCCATACACTGAGATAAACCAATATACTAATATACTTTGTCTGGTATCCCATTAATTAGACATAACGACAACAAAATACCCGATTACAGGACCTAGAATGATTTTCTCTGATTTCAATGAACCCTGCAGACTAATATTACTTACAGATGATACCGTTTTTCATGACAATAATGCATTTTATTTCATCTTTCAGGAAGAACCTCATTTCTTTGATAAAGATCACAATCCTGCTATGTTGTTTATCTGTAATTCTGGTATGGGTCGAGCTACTGTAGGTCTAGCTATGGGTTGTCTTATGTTGGCACACAGAACTAGTTTTCCTCCCGAAGCCAAGTAAGTGTCATATTTTATATAATGTATCATTTACATCCCACAATGGTATACTATAAGCTGTGAGATTACTACTTTCATTTTTTTTTTTTGATAATAGTCATTTGCAGTTGAATTCTTTTTTGATCATTGTGTTATCAATGTGAGATGATATCATTTAGATTTTTGGATACACAACATCCATTTACATGTACTGTTTCATGAAATACATGTAAGAAAGATAAAAGAAAGATAATTTCTTTTTTACAGTGAAGTGCCAAATCATATCGATTCAAATAATCCAAATTTTGAAAGAGGTGAATATTTATCAGTACAACGATTGGTTAAAAATATTCCTGATGGTCTTGCTGTTAAACGTCAGGTATGATAATGGGCAATATTATTGATATCTATTAATGTTACCGTCATAATGACATTGTCTCCCACAGTCTGATAGACTGTAGTAATATGGTTTTATCATCAGGAGGCTTCTATAGATTCATTACTTGTTTCAAGTTTGATGCAACACGCCTTAAATCCATAAAATATTGACCACAGAATCGATCCAATTCATTTCATTATAGACACATATATTTCATTAATATGTTGTTGCTTCCTTTTCCTTCGTTCTGAAATCCAAAATATGTTATTACATGTAGGCTATACTTCTATTATGTAGGTTGATGTTATGATAGATCATTGTGGTGAACTGTACAATTTACGTACCAGTATTTTAGAACAGAAGAAAAAGATGGAAGGAATCCATGCAGATTACATTATTGAGGTATTCATATCAAGTCTCATCTTTAAATATCATGGTCAAGCAAACTGTAACACAATTGGATCTTAATGGCTCTATTCAATGTTCAAATGTATGATTTTCAAACACATATCCATTCATCATATTAATTCTTTCATTTTATATTATAGGGCCGTAGTGCTAAAGAAACTTACAGAAGAAAATGTATTTATAATCTGGAGAGATATATTTTCTTAATTTGCTTTAATGCTTATCTCAGAGAACAGGTAAATGAAAGTCCATCCATTTCTTCCACCACATCCTGTCGTCTATTCTTACGCTCGTAAATATAGGGTTTTTTAAATTTTAAAAGATATAATATTAACACATATCAATGCTGGTGTAAAGCCTGATTTGCGCTTCAATAATATGACAATACACTTCGAATCAGGAATTACAAACGTTCACATCTCATTAATTGAAGATCCAGGGTGCTTTCATTTAAGATTACCATTGTCATTTCAGTTCCCTATGAAGTTATCAGTACGATATACCAAATGGATGCAACGTCATCCAGTATTAACACAACTCAGTTGTTTTATGGATTTTGTTGAGAAGAAGACTCCAGCTAAGCTAGTTACTACTGGCTGTAGATTCCTTGTTGCTGATGAGTACATTGGACTAGATGTTCTCAGTTCACAATTTGAAGTAAAAGTTTCTAATTTCCGTCGAATGGTTGGTTTACCAGTATATGGAATGGCCCAGCCAAATAGAGAGGTAAATAAGTAAATCTATCAATTTCGGAGCTTGGCTTTACCTATAAAGGAAGTAGTTGATAGGGGACAGAGAGTTCATCTGAAACATGAAAATTGCTTCTCTATATTCAGTAACAATAACGTGTAGGTTGTGTATGTTTAATTGTAATTCTTTTCATCCACAGGGTTTGTCTTGTGTAGTAAACCATCTTCTACAAAGAAAACAAGGCTATAAGAAGGTTGTGATTATCAATCTCCGTAATGACCAAGTTATAGAAAGTGATGGTCAAACATATTCCATTCATGATCCATCTCAACTTGGTGAACCTATACCAGTAGTTGGTGCTTCCAGAAGAGAATTAGAGGTAATTGAACTCCATTCTTTCATAATCCAAGTAAACTATCACGCACTATACTACTAAAGTAAAACACGGAAGTAGAAACTGGGTTGACTTTGTCTGTAAATTGATCGTATTGACATGATATAAAGGAAGTCTATAAAATTATTTTTATTTTCGTAATAACTAGTCTGATATAAGTACACTCTAAAGGCGGATATAAAAGTTATCAAATATATCTCACATCTCCTGTTATCATATTGTATAATGTTTGTATGAATGTATGTATACCCTGTATAGCCGATAGCCAATAAAATGTATGTACAAAAAAAAAAAATAAAATAAAATATATCTCACATTTCTGCAAACAATTTATTTATAAGAATTGCCAATAACCAATTTTTAAACCAAGTACTGTTTTTTTCGTTTTAATTGTATATAATTCACTTGTGTTGTTAATTAGGCTACTTTCCAAGACGAAAGACAGTAAAATCGACCTCGTAATCAATGAAAAACCCTTTACATATCAACTGGTTTCAAGTAAAACATTTAAATAACAAAGAAATAATGAGAGTAAGGAACATTTAGCCCATGTTTTGATATCAATATATTCAACTATATCTTACAGCATAAAGAAACTTTATTAAAAGAAGAAATATTGGGTAAAAAGATCGTGAAAGTATTTCAAGAGATAACTGATCCACCTATTAATAAAGAGTTTACTAGTGTTATGACATTACAAGATCTTAGTGAAACACAACAGAAAGATACACCAGACATGTTATATTACAGAATACCCATGGAATATGATCATTCACCACTAGTAAAGGTATGAACTTTGGAGATTCATCAATATCATTTACCCCAAAGAGGAATCAATACCCACGCCTTCGAGTAATGCGACTCGCATTTATAGTCATATGTAGATTTCGATCTGGGCATGAATAGTTTCTGAAAGCAATCTGCAGTGCAGCGAGAACACTATTACTAAATAAATGAAGTGAATTGAATTTAACATGTTTTGCTGAACCACACGAGCTTTTATCTGATACTTTATTTCTTTCTTTCAGGAAGCTGATGACATTCAAGGTTGTATTACCAGTCATTTTAAAGATCCTGATTTGTGGACCCAGAATACCATGGCATTTGTATTTTGTTGTCGAACTGGTAAAAGTCGAACAACATTTGCTTTAGCTATTGCTGGTCTTATGTACCATCACATGAGAGTAAGTTTCCCTTTTTTGTAAATATCCCCGGCACTATGAAAATGGTTATGATTGGTTATTCACGAATATTTAAAAAAAAAACGACACCTGTTTCGATATTGTATAGCTTTTTTTAATTTAGACTTTTCTTTTCTTCCGCTGCAATATTTGTATATTTTAAACTAAATTTGTCATTTGGCTACACCACTCTTACTTTAACGAAACTAATATCACCATTATATTTTTGTAGGCTTTCCCATACGGATCACAACCTGGTGAACAAGAAAGAGTATCATGTCCCAACGCTGGATATACTAAGGGAGATTACATTGTAAGTTGTATACCATAATTATACTTATGTCTGCTTAATGGTTATGACGGGTGTATATTGGGTTAATGTTTGCTACACCAATTTAATACGAACAATAATGGATTTCCGATAAAAAAAACTTTGTCAAAAGAATCAGTAGGAATTGTATAAGATACATAAATTCGAAAGACACATTTTCCATGGTAACCTTAATTCCTTTATATTTTCAGATTGTATTAAAATTAGTCCGAATGTTGCCAGCTGGTCAACAAGTCAAAAGAGAAGTTGATTTAATTTTGGACAGAATCTTTGAAACAATGAGTCCTATGCATTTCCATCTTCGAGAAGTTATTTTCTTTACTTATAACAAGGTATGTGTTTTCAAAAATGATTGAACTAATTGTTTGGTGTTTCTGGTATCATACCTAACTCTTGGCTGTGTATTGACGGATAGTGCATTGTTGTACTATTGATGGCCTTTAGAATCACCAAGCATCAACGAACGTACAAACCAGTTGTAATGTCTTGTAATCTGCAGTCTTTCCTTTCCAATCGTTTTTTTTCGAATCAGCTACTACTGATCATATATATATTAAGAATTATTTCTATATTCTAGATAAAGAATGCTACAAGTGAACAACAAAGATTGATATTAAAACGAACGAGTTTAGATATGTTAGAAAGATATATATTCCTTATCTTATATAATTGTTACCTTCGATCTGAGAAGTCAACTAACTGGAAACGACCATTCAGTAAATGGATGACAGAGGTAATTTATAACTTTGATTCTTTTTATAAAAGTATTCCTATTGATCGATTGGCATAAGCAAGCCATTTTCATAAACATGTACTTGGAAATATAAAAGTTATTTCATTATTTATGCCTATTTCTATATATTGCGATAATGGACACTCGATATGATTGATATTTACAATGTATTTGAAAGAATATTGGCTAAGATAAGACAATTTAATCATAATATATTGTTTGTAGGTTGCTGCACGAGCTGGTGTATTTGAACTACTGGATAACCTGGGATTTTATGATTTTGAACCTAATGTGGTCACACTGAAAACCAGACGAGAAAGATGGAAGATCAGACACACACTCTTCCCCTTCTATGGAGAGTTTATTTAAATTCTCTAAACATTCCACATACCATGACCAAGACGCTTCTTCAATCGGGCTTTAAGATCAAGATACCCACACAGACATACTTTACTAAGGCTTTAATTAATATTTCCATGTAACATTGTAGGCCTTAATACCATTTATTTGTTAAAACGGGACCGAATCGAACTGAGGCTTTGTTTCAGCAAGCAAATATATCAGTGGCTAATTTTTTACTAGCAAAGACAACTTTACATGGATAGACTAGTATCTGTTATGATTATTACGTGCCCTCCATATAATTTGATTTTTAGGATACATATTATTACACAATTTAAATAGTGCATTCATTTTGCCTTATATTTATATAGTATTTATAGGTATATTATGTATTTTGCTTCAGTTTTGCACCTGAAAAAGTTTCTAATTATTTGTTTTATTTCAATGATATTTGTATGTATATCTTTTCCAAGTATATTTTAATTTAATATTTATAGGGCTATGTTTACTGTATTTTTGTTTGATTCAGCTCAAACCATCATAATTTGTGTAGTATGATTGAGTTATCTTAATTCATGTTTACGTTGGATTAAGTTCTTTATGCTGTACTTGGTCTGTCAACTTGGCGATCCTCTTGCAAGTGAGAAACAAGTGAACCGTTATGCATATTCAGTATTTTATCCTTCTCTTTCCAAAAAATGAAAAGGCTTTCAGCAATTCTTTCTGATATTTTGTTTTTTTGTTTTAAAGTCATAATATTATTTTGTAATGTATTTTTAATATATAACAGAAGTATATTTGAAGCTCTGCTTCTATTTAGGCTAGCATTTCCAGAATACGCAATGTAACCTTACAGAGAATCAACTAAATCTTCGCATAATTTGTAATATATTTATATTGTATATTAAGCCAAATAATCGTATTTATTTATCTGTGATATTTAAACTTGTAAATTATTTATTAATATTCTTAAATAAATATAAATAACATTAACATTGTGGTCTTTAAAAACTAACGAGTAATATTCTAGACAATGGCATCTATGTATTCAGATCTGTATTCATTTGTCCGCTTTTCCTTTAACATTTTTCACAAAACACAGTGAAAGTTACATCTGGAGAATAATCTTTAAAGGGGCACAGGCTTCATTTTCGTGGGTCGATTTTTCCAAGTCTCAGAAACGGGGACTTTTTTAGCTCAGCAATTTAGTACTGGTTATCACAACTCACCATTGAAATTTGAGCCTTCAAATCCATGTGCATCCATAATTATTAGCATTTGAAAGTTATAATGCCCTACTACACATTATGGATACTATGCAATATAAAAAAGTCATATATAGAAATAGAAGGAGAAATGTCTAATTTTAGATATATTTGAAGGAAATATGCAATTTTCGTACATTTCTAGTGCTTCTGAAGGATACTTAAGTATATTCAAGACCCAAATCAACCAATAAAAATGAAGACTGGTCCCCTTTAAGATCAAAGCGACACATTCTATTTACATTCAATCACATCGTTTCCCTCTCCAGCTCTGGGATTTTGTGACGCGAACTACAGTTGCCTTTTGAAGGTTCTACAGTAGACTAACCCTAGTTCACTCATTCGGACGTACTCGATATTTTTTTATAATCAGTTACGTCCCTTGAAATATCGAAATTGGACATTAATGTGTTTTAATCAGTTACGTCCCTTGAACTTTTGAAAGTTTGTTGTCAGATCACTATTTTTTTTCAGTTTTTTCATGTTCTTTTGTAGTTTGTTTCGTGAATGTTTTACAACTAAGATGTGGCGCCAGGCAGGGTATGCTCACTCTTCTGTTGTATATCAGTTGATATAATCTATTTGTCGTAATGGTCTAAGGGAGGGAACTCCATTTTATACGAAACTAAGAAATTTAGTTCAGTATGTTCTAGGCTTTTGTTTTTTGCAGTGCGTTCTAGCGAACGCACTGCTTTGTTTTCATAATGACTTTTTTGCAGGGCGTACTTCGTACGCCCTGCTTTGTTTTCGTATTGATTATTTTTTTTGCAGTGCGTTCTAGCGAACGCACTGCTTTGTTTTGCAAATGTCTTTTTGCAGTGCGTTCGATTCTTCGAACGCACTGCATTGTTTTGCAAATGACTTTTTTTTTTTTTGTCTACTTCTGGTCACGCTAATTCGGTATGAAGGGAACATATCACACAATATCTCAAATTATCACCTACTAAATCTAACTGCACGGTGTTACGCGAATGTAAAATGGTGCTTTTTTGTTTAACCGGAAATGACGTATGACAGAAAAACCCATTTTAAGTTTTTTACCATTTTCACCTTTGTTTTTCAACCGATTTTGATCGGAGTTTCTTTGTTACATTTGCTAATCGATTGTCCACAAGATAGGTGTTTAAAATCATCCACTTTGTAAACTTTGTCGCTGACTTTTGGAGCACCTTTTTTGACCATTTTTTCAACTTTTTCAATTTTATTTTCATCGACCTAAAAACTCGCATATGCATAGACCTTTTGATTGCAAACAATTATCAATTTTCAAAATGTCCATATCACTTCCGGTTTTGACGTCATTCGCCCTCAAAGTTGAAATTTCAACTTCCGGAATTTTGAAGATATTCGAAAAATTCTTTTTGCAGTATGTTTGTTATGTAGACACAAAAGTATACAAATCATAAAATTTGACCCGGATGTAACAGATCAGTCGCCATCTTGAAATGGTATATTTTCATAAAACGCAAAATGGGGCCTCAGGGTGTTATGGAATTTGCATGATTTTTATGTCTATGCAATCTACAGTCGACTGCGACCAAAACATGGGAAGCCGATTTTTGATTTTCAATTCTGAACTTTTTTTATTTCCGGTTAAAATAAATCAATAATTGTCAAAACTTTCAAGGCCCATATTTTGTGACCTTGACCCTTTGTGACTTAGTGACCTGTACAAAAGTTATTGCCCTTGATTAGATGTATCCAATGACACATTGTTTTCAGATGCCAACTGGTTACTTCCGGTTTAATAGCCGTTTGAAAATTGTAACTTTAAACTTTAAACAGCCCTACCACGTGACCTAATTTACATGTGTCTTATTTTCTTTCACCGTCTTACTATGCTCTGTCTGCTCTTTCCTATGATATACAACACAATACATATGAATAATAATTCCGCCTTTTAAAGTTTGAAAAATTTGTGCCTATTTCCATTGAAACTGTGCGTGTTTTTTTCAAATTTTATTTCGATCGTTCTGAAAACTTACAGATAGATAGACATTTTGATGGCGAACAAAAATATGTTGTATCACTTCCGGTTGTGACGTCATTTGCTCTTAAAGTTAAAATTTCAACTTCCGGAATTTTGAAGATATTCGAAAAATTCTTTTTGCAGTATGTTTGTTATATAGACACAAAAGTATACAAATAATAAAATTTGACCCGGATGTAACAGATCAGTCGCCATCTTGAAATGGTATATTTTAATAAAACGCAAAATGGGGCCTCAGGGTGTAATGAAATTTGCATAATTCAGATGTCTATGGAATCTACAGTCAATTGCTACCAAAACATGAGATGCCGATTTTTGAATTTCAATTCTGATTCATTTTAATTTCCGGTTAAAATAAATCAGTGATTGTCAAAATTTTAAAGGCTTATATCTCGTGACCTTGACCTTCGGTGACCATGTGACCTGAAAAAATTCATTGGCATTAATGTTACCTATGCACGGATACTTTCATTTAGATTTTCCAATGTTTACTTCCGGTTTTATATCCATTTGAAAATTGCAATTTTTAGCTTTAAAGAGCTCTGACACGTGACCTAATTCATGTACGTCACAAATTCTTTCAAAATCTAATTATGCTAAATCTACCTTTTCAATTATATACAACACAATATTTTTAAATGAAAATAGCGCCTTTTGAATTTTGAAAATTAGTTATACCATCTACTTGTAAAATATTAAATTCAAATTTCAGTTGAAGGGAGAGTACTAAATTTTGACATAAAGCTGCGTTTGGGCGATCGTCTTCTCCCATTAACTTGCGTTTGGGCGATACGTTATCATTAATGTACTTTTTTTTTACATTGTAACTGTTTAAAAGAAACATTAATATATATTTTCTTTGAATGAATTATGTATTGATAAAATTCGATTTGTATTTCAAACTAAGAAGTATGAATACTGTGCAGTCCGTTTCTAAATTGAGATTTGGCTCTTTCATGTGTCTTTTCTTGCACTTTAAAACTTATTTACAAATCTTAGAAATTTTGTGATATGCGTTTTCCACTGATGTATATCAAACTGTGATTACGCCTTTTTTAATCAGATGACTTTTCACTACCGAACATGAAATGTTTATTTCACTTTTGACTACCGTGTGTGAACTGGTTATTCTACTTTTCACTACCGAATTCAAAATTGTGCGTTTTAAAATTTTGTACCTTCTGCATTTTAATGTAAAACAAGCTTTCTTCTGTAAACCTGACATCATGGATTGAAAGATGTCACTTTTCACCAATGGACGAAACCGGATGCGCACTGCATGGTACCATTCATGGTTCTAGTTTTTTTTTTTTTCCGTTTTCTGGTCAGAGCGCCCAGCCAAAACTATGCATGCCACACACCATCTCTCAAGATTTCCCACGATAATCTACTGCTCGGTATTGTTTAAATGTAAAATGGCGCATGCCCTACCAACCGGAAATGAGGTATGAGAACATATCGGATTTGATGTTTTGGCTATTATCTCCTTTGTTTTTCAACCGATTTCGATCGGACTGACTTTGCTTATTTCTCTAATCGATTGTCCATGATACAAAAGTTTAACAATATCATTTTGAGAAAAATTTTGCTGACTTTTGGAGCACCTTTTCTGGACCACTTTTTCAACTTTTGCAATTTTATATTGATCAACCTGAAAACTTACATATTTATAGACATTTTGATTGCAAACATTTAGCAATTTTCAAAATTGCGATATCACTTCCGGTTTTGACGTCATTCGCTCTCAAAGTTGAAATTCCAACTTCCGGAATTTTGAAGATATTCGAGAAATTCTTTTTGCAGTATGTTTGTAATGTAGACACAAAATTATACAAATCATAAAATTTGACCCGGATGTAACGGATCATGCGCCATCTTGATATGGTATATTTTCATAAAACGCAAAATGGGGCCTCAGGGTGTTATGGAATTTGCATAATGTTTATGTCTATGTAATCAACAGTCGACTGCGACCAAAACATGGGAAGCCGATTTTTGAATTTCAATTCTGAATTTTTCTGATTTCCGGTAAAAATAAATCAGTAATTGTCAAAACTTTCAAGGCCCATATTTTGTGACCTTGGCCTTTTGTGACTTAGTGACCTGTGCAAAAGTTATTGCCCTTGATTAGATGTATCCAATGACATATTTTTTTCAGATGCCCAATGGTTACTTCCGGTTTTATAGCCGTTTTAAAATTGTAATTTTTAACTTTAAACAGCCCTACCACGTGACCTAATTTACATATGTCTTATTTTCTTTCACCGCCGTACTATGCTATGTCTGCTCTTTCCAATGATATACAACACAATGTATTTGAATCAAAATTCCGCCTTTTAAAGTTTGAAAAATTTGTGTCAATTTCCATTGAAACTGTGCGTGTTTTTTTCAATTTTTATTTCGATCATTCTGAAAACTTACAGGTAGATAGACATTTTGATGGCGAACAAAAATATGCTTTCAAAATTTTGATATCACTTCCGGTTTTGAAGTTATTGGCTCTCAAAGTCGAAATTTCAACTTCCGGAATTTTGAAGATATTTGAAAAATTCTTTTTGCAGTATGTATGTAATATAGACACAAAAGTATACAAATAATAAAATTTGACCCGGATGTAACAGATCAGTCGCCATCTTGAAATGGTATATTTTCATAAAACGCAAAATGGGGCCTCAGGGTGTAATGAAATTTGCATAATTCTGATGTTTTTGGAATCTACAGTCGATTGCTACCAAAACATGAGACGCCGATTTTTGAATTTCAATTCTGATTTATTTTGATTTCCGGTTAAGATAAATCAGTAATTGTCAAAACTTTAAAGGCTCATATCTTGTGACCTTGACCTCTGGTGACCAAGTGACCTGAAACAAATTCATTGCCATTGACGATACCTATGCACAGATACTTTCCTTTAGGTTTTCCGATGTTTACTTCCGGTTTTATATCCATTTGAAAATTGCAGTTTTTAGCTTTAAAGAGCTCTGACACGTGACCTAATTCATGTACGTCACAAATTCTTTCACAATCTAATCATGCTAAATCTACTTTTTCAATTATATACAACACAATATTTTAAAATCAAAATAGCGTCTTTTGAATTTTGAAAATTAGTTATTCCATCTGCTTGTAAGATATTAAATTCAAATTTCAGTTGAAGGGAGAGTACTACATTTTGACATAAAGCTGCGTTTGGGCGATCGTCCTCTCCCATTAACTTGCGTTTGGGCGATACGTTATCATTAATGCACTTTTTGTTACATTGTAACTGTTTAAAAGAAACATTAAGATATATTTTCTTTGAATGAAATATGTATTGATAAAATTCGATCTGTATTTCAAACTATGAAGTATGAATACTGTGCAGTCCGTTTCTAAATTGAGATTTGGCTCTTTCATGAGTCCTTTCTTGCACTTTAGAACTTATTTACAAATCTTAGAAATTTTGTGATATGCGTTTTCCACTGATGTATATCAAACTGTGATTACGCCTTTTTTAATCAGATGACTTTTCACTACCGAACATGAAATGTTTATTTCACTTTTGACTACCGTGTGTGAACTGGTTTTTCTACTTTTCACTACCGAATTGAAAATTGTGCGTTTTAAAATGTTGTACCTTCTGCATTTTAATGTAAAACAAGCTTTCTTCTGTAAACCTGACATCATGGATTGAAAGATGTCACTTTTCACCAATGGACGAAACCGGATGCGCACTGCATGGTACCATTCATGGTTCTAGTTTTTTTTTTTTTTCGTCCCCGGCCCGGCCTATTTCTCGGAAATGGTAAAATGTAGGAAAAAACGGATTTCATGACATTTTCTAACTCGTGGCTAATCAACTGTTAAATGTAAAACAAAATTGATATGAGCAACATGAAGCGACATGAGCAACAAACATAAAATGAACTGTAGAGAACGTATTTATCAACCGATTTTGGTCAAATTACCTTCATCGTATTCCTTGTAACAAAGGACAAACAATGGAACTTGAAAAAATTCGATTATATGAAAATCGTTCGTCACTTTTTCATGCCGTAATTAATCGAAGTATGATTTTTTGTTTGATTTTTAACGGATCAATATGAAACTTATATGATGTAGACCTATGGCAAGTGCAAAAAATTCTTCACACTCAAAATTTTTGCATCACTTCCGGTTTCAATGATATCACTTCCGGTTACATCGCTTCCGGTAAAACTGAGTTATGTTAGAAATAAGGTATACATAATATTAATGTTGTTTTTACAAACATTTGTGATACAAAAAATATTAACCGGAAGTGATAATTTGGCAGCCATATTGATTTTGGTCATTTTGCCAAAATTGCTATTCAGAATCTATTTGTTATCCGACTTTCACAATTTTGATGTTAATCGAAAGATTGAAACTTTGTCTACAACAAATGGGAAGCCGAATTTCGATTTTCGATTTTGCCTTTTTTGTATAACGGAATGTTTTTTTCCAAAGTTTAGAGGCCTGTATCACATGACCTTGACCTTGAATGACCTTCATATTGCACATAATGATACCTTGTGATCTTGACCTCCTGATGACCTTGTGACCTTTAAGGTCAGACATCTTAAACCTATTTTATAGGGCTCCAAACATGGCTTTTTTTGCATATTGCCAGTGCTGTAACTTAAAACCTAACTGGAATAACACCCCAATGTTTGCTGATTTTTAATGTACTCTTTAAAGGGTTTCAATTTATATAAGATTTGGCGACGTCAGAATTCAATTTAACAAAATGTTGCGATTTTGTTGAAATTTTGAAGGCTCCTATCTCAAGAACTTGACCTCAGATCAAGTTGGTATTTACAGATCTTATAACTATTTAAGAGGGCTTTCACGTGATGTATTCATTTTTCATGTCCGACACGTGCTTTCTGTTTTAGAGGTGTGACTCAAAGGTGATTTTGCATCTTTAAAGCATTTTTACGAGGGCCCCAAGATAGATAAAGCAATATTTTTTTCGGATCCGTAATGCTGAGTTGCTCAGGTTTCCAAAAATATGCAACACTTCTATGTAACTTGCATATTTCCATATCCCATACTTTAACCTGGCGCAATAATAGGTATGTCAGTTAATTGACTGTATAAACAGTGTCAGTATTAATAGAGTCAGTAAGTTTGACATGTAAAGTTAAAGGGGCTCTACCTCGATTTTTGTTAGATATAAATTATATTCAGTTTATGTATTAAAGGGAGGTCTAGGATGGACTAAACTACGTCATGCTGAAAATTTAACTTACTGAAGCACCCTGTAGGCACACCCACTGCTTAAATGACCCACTTTCTTATTTATGAACCAATATTCTTCAAAATTTGCATATACCTTCATGTTCGAATAATGATTAAAAGACAAATACTAAATATGAGTTGTGCGCATGCGCGATGCTAACTTTTTTGTTTGTTATCCGATTTTAACGAAACTTGGCATGTACACGCATAATCGGATTCAAAACTTAGGAGAAATGTTAAATTTAGTTCTGCGCATGCGCAATATCAACTTCCTTATTTCTTATCTAAATTTCATCAAAATCGGTATGTATGTGTATAATTAGATCAGAAATATCATTGACATTTTGAGTTTGTGAAGTGCGCATACGCGTCGCTAACTTTCCTATTTCTTATCCGAATTTCATGAAACTTGGTATGTATATGTATATTCCGATTCTAAATATAGTTGAGATATTGAATTTGTGTTTTGCGCATGCGCATTGCTAACTTTCTTATTTCTGAACCAAATTCATTCAAAATTGGCATGCATGTGTATAATAAGATTCTAAATATCATGGAAATATCAAATTTATTTCTTATCAGAATTTAAACTTGATATGTATGTCTATAATCATAGTCTCAATTGCATTACCCTGTTGATCTCACGCATTGAATTATCAGTACAGTACATGCGCAATCGAATATTGCCGCACCGTACTACCTGTATGTCGTAACCCGCCCTGCACCAGTACTGTTAACTGTACAGTTCTAGTTGCAGGGCGTACTTCGTACGCCCTGCTTTGTTTTCGTATTGATTATTTTTTTTTTTTCGTCCAACCGTGCACCTATTTCTCAGTAATGGAACAATGTACAGAAAAACGGACCTCATGACGTTTTGTGACTTGTGGCTAATTTTAATATGAATGTAAAACGAAATTAATCTGCGCAACATGAAGCGACATGAGCAACAAACATAAAATGGACTCTAGATAAAGTATTTATGGACCGATTTTGCCCGAATTTTCTTCATCGTATTTCTCTTGCTAAAGGACAAACAATAGGACTTGAAAATATTCGATTATATGAAATTCGTTCGATACTTTTTCTTGCCGTAATTTATCGAAATATGATATTTTCATTGATTTTCAACGGATCACTTTGAAATTTCTAAGAAGTAGAACGCCGGCGGGTGCAAATAATTCCCCACACTCAAATTTTTTACGCCACTTCCGGTTTTAATGATATCACTTCCGGTTACTTCACTTCCGGTAAAACTGAGTTATGATGAAAACAAGGTATGCATAATGTTAGTGTTATTATTACACACTAATATAATCCAAAAAATATTTATCGAAAGTTATAATTTGGCCGCCATATTGGTTTGGGTCATTTTGCAAAAATTCCTATTCTGAATCCATTTGTAATCCGACTTTTACAAATTTGATGTCAAACGAAGCATTCATAGTTTCTCTACAATTGACGGGAAGCGAAATTCGATTTTCGATTTTGCCTTCTGTATATAACGAAATGTTTTTTTTACAAAGTTTATAGGCTTGTATCACATGACCTTGACCTTTGATGACCTCCATATTTCACACCATGATACCCTTTGATCTTGACCTTCTGATGACCTTTTGACCTTTGGGGTCAGACCAATTAAACCTATTTTATAGTGCTCTAAACATGGCCTATTTTGAATATTGCCAGTGCTGTAACGCAAAACCTAATTGGAATAACACCCCAATGTTTGCTGATCTTAAGTGTACTCTTTAAAGGGTTTCAAATAATATCAGATTTGGCGATGTCAGAATTCAATTTAACAAAATGTTGCGATTTTGTTGAAACTTTGAAGGCTTCTATCTCAAAAACTTGACCTCAGTTCAAGTTGATATTTACAGATCTTAAAACTATTTATGAGGGCTTTAACATGATGTATTTATTTTTCATGTCCGACACGTGCTTTCTGTTTTAGAGGTGTGACTCAAAGGTGATTTTGCACCTTTAAAGCGTTTTTACGAGGGCCCTAATTTAGATATAGCAATACTTTTTGCGGATTCGTAATGCTCAGATCCTGAGGTTTCCAAAAATATGCAACACTTATATGTTACTTGCATAGCATTCTCCTATATTATACTATATAGAGAATAATAGATATGTCGGTTAATTGACAGTAATAAACATGTCACTTTTGATGGAGTCACTGAGTTTGACATGGTCAAGTTAAAGGCTCTCTACCTCGGTTTTTGTTAGATATTATTATATCCAGTCTACGCAGTTTAGGGAGGTATAGGATGGACTAAACTACGTCATGCTGAAAATTTAACTTACTGAAGCACCCTATAGCCACACCCACTGCTTAATTGACCCGTTTTCTTATTTATGAACCGATTTTCTTCAAAATTTGCATATACCTTTATGTTCGAATAGTGATTTGAAGGAAATACAAAATTTGTGTTGTGCGCATGCGCGGTGATAACTTTTTTGTTTGTTATTCGATTTTTACGAAATTTGGTATGTACATGTATAATCAGATTCAGAATCCAGGGGAAATGTTAAATTTCAGCACTGGGCATGCGCATTATCAACTTTCTTATTTCTTATCCAATTTTTTTCAAAATTGACATGTGTGTGTATAATCAGATTCGAAATATCATGGACATATTAGATTTGTGTAGTGCGCATGCGCGTCGCCAACTTTCTTATTTCTTATCCGAATTTCATGAAATTTAGTATGCATATGTATATTCCGATTGGAAATATCATGGAGATATTGAATTTGTGTTTTGCGCATGCGCATTGCTAACTTTATGATTTCTGAACCAAATTCATTCAAAATTGGTATAAATTTGTGTAGTGAGCATGCGCAGTTACAACTTTCTTATTTCTCAACCGAATTGCATGAAACTTGGTCTGCATACGTATAGACTGATTCGGGATTTCATGGAAATAGAGTATTTGTGCAGTGCACATGCGCATTGCCAACTTTATTTTTTCTTGTTGAAATATTTTTAAACGTGGTATGTATGTCTATAATCTTAGTCTCAATTGCATTACCCTGTTGATCTCGCGCATTGAATTTTCAGTACAGTGCACGCGCTTTCGAATATTGCCGCATCGTCGTAACTGTATGTCGTAACCCGCCCTGCACCAGTACTGTTAACTGTACAGTTCTAGTTTTTTTTTTTTTTTTTTTGTCTACTTCTGGTCACGCTAATTCGGTATGAAGGGAGCATGCCACACATTATCTCACATGTTTTCCTTCAATAACTAACTGCTCGGTGTTGCTTAAATGTAAAATGGCGTTTTTTTGTCTAACCGGAAATGACATATGACAGAAAAACCCATTTTATGTTTTTTACCTTTTTTACCTCTGTTTTTGAACCGATTTTGATAAAACTTTTTTTGTTTGTTTCATTATTCTAATGTCTACATAATAGCTTTCAACATAAATGCACTGTTAGACATTCTCTGCTGACTTTTTGGAGCACTTTTTTAACCGTTTTTTTTAACTTTTGCAATTTTATTTCGATCTATTTGAAAACTTACAGGTGTATAAACATTTTGATTTCTAACTAAATGGTATTTTCAAAATTTGTATATCACTTCCGGTTTTGACGTCATTCGCTTGTAAAGTTGAAATTTCAACTTCCGGAATAATTAAGATATTCAAAAAAATCTTTTTGAGATGTGCTAGAAATAACCATTGACTAAATATGAAATGAAAAAATCTGACCCAGATATTTCATATCAGTCGCCATCTTGAAATGACTGATTTTTCTTTAAATCGAAATTCAGAATCGGGAAATCATTCGATTTGAATAAAAATGATGTCTATGGAATCTACAGTCGATTGCTAACAAAACATGGGAAGCCGATTTTTGATTTTCGATTCAGAATTTTTTTTATTTCCGGTTTAGAATTTTCGGAAATAGTCAAAACTTTTTAGGCTCATATCTTGTGACCTTGACCTTGAGTGACCTTGAGACTTAAACAAAAGTTGTTACCCTTGACGACATTTATCCAATGGCATGAACATTTAAGATGCCCAATGTTTACTTCCGGTTTTATGGCTGTCAGAAAATTGCATTTTGTAACTTTAAACAGCTCTGTCACGAGACCTAATTTACATATGTCATAAATTTTGTTTCGGTGTTACTATGCTTGATCTACTCTATCCAATGATATATGACACAATGTATTTGAATCATAATTCCGCGTTCTAGAATTTGAAAATATTCTGCCAAATTCCATTGTAACTGTTCGTGTTTCGTTTGTCTGTCTGCTGGTATTCCCGCGTCCCTTTTAGTTAACCTGCTTGTATTCTGATAGCTGTGCGCCCCTTTTATTTGGTATGACTGCTTGTAGTTCTGCACCTCTTTTATTTAGTCTGTCTGCTGGTATTTCTGATTCCATTTTATCTGCCTTTATATACACCCACATGAAAATATGGACGTATATTGCCGTCACCCCAGTCCATCCGTCGGTCCGTTCGTCCTTCAACAATTTCTTGTACACGCAATAGCGACTAGAGTTTTTATCCGATTTGAATGAAGCATGGTATGTATAATTATCGTGATACTATCTCGGATCCTTTCATAATTGGAGCTATTCCAGTCGTCGGTTTATGAGTTATTGCCTTTGACTTAGTGAAAACGTTAAAATTAACTTGTGTATGTGATAAAAGCTAGAGTTTTTATTCGATTTGAATGACCTAATTTACATACGACACAAATTATTTTTGATTCGTATTATGCTTTATCTACGCTTTCCAATGATATGACACTATGTATTTGAATCATAATTCCTCGTTTTAAAATATTCTGCCAAATTCCATTGTAACTTTTCGTGTTTCGTTTGTCTGTCTGCTGGTATTCCCGCGTCTCTTTTAGTTAACCTGCTTGTATTCTGATACCTGTGCGCCCCTTTTATTTGGTATGACTGATTGTAGTTCTGCACCTCTTTTATTTAGTCTGTCTGCTGGTATTTCTGATCCCATTTTTATCTGCCTTTATATACACCCACATGAAAATATGGACGTATATTGCCGTCATCCCAGTCCATCCGTCGGTCCGTTCGTCATTCAACAATTTCTTGTACACGCAATAGCGACTAGAGTTTTTATCCGATTTGAATGAAGCTTGGTATGTATAATTATCGTGATACTATCTCGGATCCTTTCATAATTGGAGCTATTCCAGTCGTCGGTTTATGAGTTATTGCCTTTGACTTAGTGAAAACGTTAAAATTAACTTGTGTATGTGATAAAAGCTAGAGTTTTTATTCGATTTGAATGACCTAATTTACATACGACACAAATTATTTTTGATTCGTATTATGCTTTATCTACGCTTTCCAATGATATATGACACTATGTATTTGAATTATAATTCCTCGTTTTAAAATTTGAAAATATTCTGCCAAATTCCATTGTAACTTTTCGTGTTTCGTTTGTCTGTGTGCTGGTATTCCCGCGTCCCTTTTAGTTAACCTGCTTGTATTCTGATAGCTGTGCGCCCCTTTTATTTGGTATGACTGCTTGTAGTTCTGCACCTCTTTTATTTAGTCTGTCTGCTGGTATTTCTGATTCCATTTTATCTGCCTTTATATACACCCACATGAAAATATGGACGTATATTGCCGTCACCCCAGTCCATCCGTCGGTCCGTTCGTCCTTCAACATTTTCTTGTACACGCAATAGAGACTAGAGTTTTTATCCGATTTGAATGAATCTTGGTATGTATAATTATCGTGATACTATCTCGGATCATTCATAATTGGAGCTATTCCAGTCGTCGGTTTATGAGTTATCGCCATTGACTTAGTGAAAACGTTCAAATTAACTTGTGTATGTGATAAAAGCTAGAGTTTTTATTCGATTTGAATGACCTAATTTACATACGATACAAATTATTTTTGATTCGTATTATGCTTTATCTACGCTTTCCAATGATATGACACTATGTATTTGAATCATAATTCCTCGTTTTAAAATATTCAGCCAAATTCCATTGTAACTTTTGGTGTTTCGTTTGTCTGTCTCCTGGTATTCTCGCGTCCCTTTTAGTTAACCTGCTTGTATTCTGATAGCTGTGCGCCCCTTTTATTTGGTATGACTGCTTGTAGTTCTGCACCTCTTTTATTTAGTCTGTCTGCTGGTATTTCTGATTCCATTTTATCTGCCTTTATATACACCCACATGAAAATATGGACGTATATTGCCGTCACCCCAGTCCATCCGTCAGTCCGTTCGTCATTCAACAATTTCTTGTACACGCAATAGCGACTAGAGTTTTTATCCGATTTGAATGAAGCTTGGTATGTATAATTATCGTGATACTATCTCGGATCCTTTCATAATTGGAGCTATTCCAGTCGTCGGTTTATGAGTTATTGCCTTTGACTTAGTGAAAACGTTAAAATTAACTTGTGTATGTGATAAAAGCTAGAGTTTTTATTCGATTTGAATGACCTAATTTACATACGACACAAATTATTTTTGATTCGTATCATGCTTTATCTACGCTTTCCAATGATATATGATACTATGTATTTGAATTATAATTCCTCGTTTTAAAATTTGAAAATATTCTGCCAAATTCCATTGTAACTTTTCGTGTTTCGTTTGTCTGTGTGCTGGTATTCCCGCGTCCCTTTTAGTTAACCTGCTTGTATTCTGATAGCTGTGCGCCCCTTTTATTTGGTATGACTGCTTGTAGTTCTGCACCTCTTTTATTTAGTCTGTCTGCTGGTATTTCTGATTCCATTTTATCTGCCTTTATATACACCCACATGAAAATATGGACGTATATTGCCGTCACCCCAGTCCATCCGTCGGTCCTTCAACAATTTCTTGTACACGCAATAGCGACTAGAGTTTTTATCCGATTTGAATGAAGCTTGGTATGTATAATAAATCGTGATACTATCTCAGATACGAAATTAGGGTCTGATTTTAATTAGACTGGGATCCTTTCATAATTGAAGTTATTCCAGTCGTCGGTTTATGAGTTATTGCCTTTGACTTAGTGAAAACGTTAAAATTAACTTGTGTATGTGATAAAAGCTAGAGTTTTTATTCGATTTGAATGACCTAATTTACATACGACACAAATTATTTTTGATTCGTATTATGCTATCTACGCTTCCAATGATATATGACACTATGTATTCGAATCATAATTCCGCGTTTTAGAATTTGAAAATATTCTGCCAAATTCCATTGTAACTTCTCGTGTTTCGTTTGTCTGTCTGCTGGTATTCCCGCGTCCCTTTTAGTTAACCTGCCTGTATTCTGGTAGCCGTGCGCCCCTTTTATTTGGTATGACTGCTTGTAGTTTTGCACCTCTTTTTGTTTGCTGGTATTTCTGAATCCATTTTATCTGCCTTTTTATACGCCCACATTAAAATATGGATGTATATTGTTCGTCGGCTCGTTCGTCAACAATTTCTTGACACGCGATAGAGACTAGAGTTTTTATCCGATTTGAATGAAGCTCTGGTATATGTATTTATCTTGATAATATCACGGATGAGTTCGAAACTGGCGCTATTCCAGTAGTCGGTTTAAAAGTTATTGCCCTTGACTTAGTGAAAACATTAAAATTAGTTTGTGTATATGATAAAAGATAGAGTTTTTATTCGATTTGAATGAAGCTTGGTATGTGTTTTATCTTGATAAATTCCATTGTTACTGTGAGTGCTTTTTTTCAAAATTCTTTAAAAACAAATTATGTCAAGTGACCTAATTTACATATTATTTATATGACACTATGTATTTGAATCATAATTCCGCGTTTTAGAAAGTAATATGCCGAATTCCATTGTAACTGTACGTGTTTCGTTTGTCTGTCTGCTGGTATTCCCGCATCCCTTTTAGTTTACCCTGCCTGTATACTGGTAGCCGTGCGCCCCTTTTATTTAGTCTGACTGCTTGTAGTTCTGCACCCTTTTAATTAGTCTGTCTGCTGGTATTTCTGAATTCATTTTATCTGCCTTTTTATACACCCACATGAAAAATATGGACGTATATTGCCGTCACCCTGTCTGTCCGTCGGTCCGTCCGTCAACAATTTCTTGTACACGCGATAGAGACTAGAGTTTTTGGCCGATTTGAATGAAGCTTGGTATATGTATTTATCTTGATAATATATCGGATGAGTTCGAGATGCTAAATTTCTCATAGTTAATCTTTCTGTTTACTTCTTGTAGTTTTACATCCATTTTATTATCTCTGCAAACATATCTTGCAGTGCACTTTCTACTGACACACAAAAGAGAGTGAGTAATTTGACAAGTACGCTTTTATATTATTATGTAAAACTCTTATCATTGGTTGAAAATGTGACATTTCATCCATGTATCGGGTGGGTTGCGCACTGCTCGGTACCGTCTTCACGGTTCTAGTGTATTTTTAGTTTCAAACACGTGTTTATAATAAATGTTTATATAATTGTGAAATTCTGACTTTAAATTAGACTAAGTTGCACCAAACACACCCCCACAATCATGGTGCCAACATGGTGGAGATGCAAAAACGATTTTGTGGTTTTGGAACGATTTTTGTGTTTTTTATCAGCCTACTAGGCCTATTCTTTTACCACGTGTGTATTTTTTATCATGGTGAACATATATTGTATACAAAATCTATTGATTGTGCTTTAACTATGTCGACCGACGAGACGTATCCGTATGTAAATGGTCATTCTGTATATCCCACAACTCCTAGGCCTAATAACAATTATACTTTTTTGCCACCACGGCCTGTGTTTTCAACACCAGTTTCCAGTGCTTCTAGTTTCACTCCGCTTTCTCACTATCGTATGCCAGCTCCTGTTATGCCTGTCAACAATAATATCCACAAGAATATCTCAAAATTCCATGGATTTTCTCATGAAGATGGTTCCAAATTCCTTCATGAACTCTCCTCTTACTTTTTGTTAGCCAATATCTCACCTGACAGTCCAAGAGCTGTGGCTGCTTTCCATTTGCACTTAGACGGACCAGCTTTGGTATGGTTTAACACATTGCCTGTAGTGCAACGTAGCACTTTTACAACTCTCCAAATTGCCTTTTTACAAGAATTTTGTAATAATGTTCCTGCAATCCTGGCAGAAGAAGCCTGCTATGATGCCTTGAGTTTGTCACCTACACAGTTTTTAGAAGAATTCCATAGCATCATTTTGGAAAAGGGGACACGTCTTCGCAAAACTGACAGGGATATGGGACTTAAATTCATTCGATGTCTCCCACCCCAACTAGCCTTTTTCGTACGGACACAGGCTGGTCATGATCCAACATTTCGACAGATTTTACATTCGGCGAAAATTGGCGAGGCTCATGGGTATCGACAACAAAATAATTTTTTGCCTCAACCTGTCCCTCAACAAGTGTTGGCTGTAGATTATAGTGCAAACCCTCCCGTCAACAATAACCAGTCTACTGGATTTCCACGTAAATCAACCTCGGTCAGGACCTGTTTTAAATGTTCCGGAGTTGGGCATGTTAGACCAGCTTGTAATTGGACAGCTACAGGAGATTCTCAGCCAAGTATTGAATGTCAATTATGTCATCAACTGGGACATGATGCCAAATCCTGTCGTACTTTTGCTAGAAATAAGAAAAGTGCTGTTGTTAAGTGTCAGTTGTGTGATTCGTCTCAACACCTTGCTGATAAATGTAATGCCCATTTAAACTGACTCAGCCTGAGTTTACAGCGCCACCCTCAGGCACATTTAGTATAACTGACAATGTTACTCAGTGCGCTTTCGTAGACTCTAGTCAAGATAATGTAGATAAATCCTTTGTGCAAAGAGCTACTGACTTTCTTTATGTATATGTTTTTATTGGCTCTTTGCGTGTTTCAGCCTTACTTGATACGGGCAGTTCTATTAATGTAATTTCAAAAGAATTTTATCTGTCTTTACCAGTATCCATTATAAGTAATTTTGTGTCCTGTTCTGATACTGTCACACTAGCTAATGGCACAAGTATTCCTGTATACGGTACAGCAGATATTCAAATTAGGGTAAAAGGTTCTAAAATGACAATTATTACTGTTTATATATTTGAACATGCTTTGCATCCATTATTATTAGGTACTCAATACATGATCGATAATGGTATTATTATTAATTTTGCAGAAGCAACTGTATTAAATAATGTTAAAAGTAATGTTAAAGTTAAAAGTAGTTTAAGTTTTAATATTAGTCCAAGATCAGAGGTTATTGTAAAAGGTGAATTAGGTCAGAGTGTTGATATAGGTATTCAAGGTGTCTGCGAAGGCCATATTGAGCTTTTAAACAGAGGTTTATTTGTTGCTAAAGCACTAGTTTCTTGTAATTTACAACACTCTGTACCTATAAAAATTTTGAACCCTGGTAATGAAACCATTTATGTACGTAAAGGCTCAGTTTTAGCTACATTTAAGTGTATTGACAATTCATATGATATTATTTCTTGTTCTAATTTAAAACCTGAAGGTGATAATATAAATAACAATGTTCAGTGTGAAAGTGACGTATCTGAACTTAATGATTTTGATCAGTCAATCTTTAATATAAATACTGAGTTGTCTCCCATTAATCGTAAAAAGCTTCTTGATTGTTTGTATAAATTTAGAGATATTTTTGTAACTGATAATAATCCTGGACTGGGAGTCACCAATCTTGTTCAGCATACAATTCAGCTCAAGGACGATGCTATTTCCAAGCATCAACGTCCATACCGATTACCTCCAGATAAAAAAACGGTATTACGTCACCAGTTAGATCACTTGTTAGAGCAAGGTATTATTGTTTCTGTTTCGGAGAATGAAGAAGTGCCCATAACTAGTCCTATAGTGTTAGTTTCGAAACGTAACAAGCCTAAATTAGATCCCAATAATATCACTAAGGAAACTAGTTTAAATTCTTATCGATTCTGTTGTGATTTCCGATATTTAAATACACAGACTAAAGATTTTCGGTATACTATTCCGGATCTACAGGATCTTACTGAATCATTTTCAAAATTTACTCCCAACTACATTACATCTCTAGATTTATCTTCTGGATTTTTCCAGTTACCCATTTCTGCGGATTCACAAAAGTATACCGCTTTTAACACTTGTTATGGCACTTTTAAGTTCCTTCGACTACCTATGGGGCTACGGACCGCTCCTAATTCTTTTCAGTTGTTAATGGATAAAATTTTAAGTGGCCTTACTTTTATGTCTGTCTTATGTTATTTAGATGATATTTGTATTATATCTAATACTTTTGAACAACATATTAAGGATATTACGGAGGTTCTAGAGCGATTAAGACAGGCTGGTTTAAAATTAGGTCCGCGAAAATGTGCTTTTGCGCAAAATAAGTGCATTTTCCTTGGACATGAAATTTCACGTGACGGTATTAGACCACCAAGTGATCGTGTGGAAATACTTTTAAATCATAATATTCCGCAATCACGGAAATCCCTACAACGTGTTTTAGGAATGTTTAATTGGTTCCGTAAATTTATTAAGAACTATAGTGCAATTACATCACCCCTTTATCAATTGTTTAAGCAAGGTGTTTCGTTTAACTGGACTAATGAGTGTGATACCGCCTTCAAAGAATTAAAATTAGCTCTAAAGGAATCTGATGCATTAGCTTTCCCCCGATTTGATCTAGACTTTAAACTTTCCGTTGATACCAGTAGTCGTGGTATTGGATATATGTTACTTCAAAAACATGAAGATGGACTTGAGCGTGTTGTGCGTTTTGGTTCCAAGGGCTTGAACAAATGGCAGCGATCCTATGGTCCTACGAAATTAGAGTTACTTGGCGTAGTTACAAGTGTTTTAGACTGTAGTTCATATTTACGTGGTAGACACTTTATAATTGAAACGGACCATCAAGCTTTGCGCTCCTTACATCAAAAACAATTTCGTGGAGCTATATATGACAGGTGGTTGACTATTTTACAGTCTTTTGACTATGATGTTGTGTATAAACCTGGAACAAAAATGTGTGTTCCAGATGCGCTGTCACGTTTGGATGTGTTTCCAGAGCAATTATCCTCTAGTCCTAATGAGGATGATCCTTTTTTCCCATATGTTCCTGAGAAACCTACTCAAGTGAGATTTATTCAAGACGATAAAATTGAAACCGTTTTTCCTGTTGTACAATGTATTCGTCACCCAGTCTCAGATGATGTTTATGATGCAGACAAAGAAGATATCCCTGATTCAGTTATTAAACCACGTAAAAGAAGATTTACTCGTACCACATCATCAACATTCAGCACTACTACACATGCCGTTAAAACGGATTATCATATTCCCAACCAAACTCTTGCTGCTGAAGTTGACGCTAATACGGATTTTGATTCAACCTCCCACTTGAGTTCCGAATTGTCTGCCAACGATCCTGAACTACTATATGAAGAGAAACCCCGTACAGAACTTCATCTTGATATGACTTCCAGATGTATTTTCGAATCTCAGCGAAATGATGCTACTCTTGCACCTATTATCAGTTATCTTGAGAATGGTACTATGCCACGTTCACAGAGGTTGTCTCGCGAAATCTTAATAAAGCAGTCTGATTATGCTCTATTTGATGGATTACTTTTTCATTCACGGATAGCCAAATCGAAACGAACAAAGAACATGGACCAATATCAATTAGTTGTACCACATAATTTGTTACCTGAAGTTTTGAAACTGTTTCATGATTCCCCATTATCTGCTCATGGTGGCATTCAAGACACAGTAGATCGTATTAAACAGCATTATTACTTTGATCGTTTACCAACAATCGTAGGTGATTATGTAAAATCATGTCACGAATGCCAAGCTCGTAAGATTACGAAGATTCATGTTCAAAATAAAATTGTTGCATACCAGACTCCTACTGCTCCGTTTACTGTATGGCAGATTGATTTGTTTGGACCTCTACCTTTAACGCCTAATGGATATTCTTATGTTTTTACCGCTATTGATATGTTTTCCAAGTATTTATATGCTCAGCCAATTTCGAGCAAGGATGCTATGACTATTTCAGAATGTTTGTTCCGTTTATTTTGCACTTTTGGTGTTTGCAGTACATTAATTACGGATCAGGGTTCTGAATTTACTGCTGTTGTTACTCAACGATTATGTGAAATGTTACAGATTTCTCAACAGTTTACTCCTGCTTTCATTCACCATTGCTTAGGAGCGTGTGAACGTACTCACTTGACTCTTGCTTCCCATTTAACCCCATATATGAATAGTAAAGCATCTAATTGGGATTTTTATTTACCATGCATTATATTTTCTATGAACAATTCAGTTAATTCAAGTCTCGGTTATTCCCCATTTGAGATCCTGTATGGCCAAAGACCAAAGTTTCCATTGGTAACTCATGTGGATTCATTACATTCAGTACCAGCAGATGTCCATACATTCCTTCAACGTAAATCATCTCAGTTACAGGACATTCGTACAAATGTACTTCATAATTTGGAGAAGTCTCAAGACAGCATGTTGACATATGCCAACCAGAAGAAATCAGTTACGAATTTTACAAAGGGTGATTATGTCTATTTACGTGATGAAAGTAATCAACCAGCTAAGAAACTTAGACACCAGTATATGGGTCCTTTTGTTATCGCTTCACATCCGACTGATCATATGGTTTTGCTTACTGATCCAAATGGTATAAAAACATTTCCAAAATCAATTCATGTTGATCGAATTAAGCCGGCTCATATCCGCATACCATCACCTACTAATTTCTTTAAAGTTATAGACAGACAGCCTACAAGTGTACTCGTGTCTCGGGAATGTCAGACTGAATTTCTCCTTAACCCCAATGTGACATCTACTAATAATGACGGTGTAAAACCTGCTTCGGTTCTAACTAGACCAAAGCGTAATGTTCGTAAACCTATCAGGTACAATGACACTAACTTTGTCAATATTTCTGATGTGTCATTATCTGAATCTGACAATCAAAAAGTCAAAAAAGTGTTAGCTCAACGCCGTACTAAGACTGGGCTTCAATATTTAGTTCAAATAGTTGGTGAACCTGCCCAAAATGCAATTTGGTTTGAGCCAGCCCGTCTTAATGCCAAAGCTAAGCAATATGTAAAGGATAATCCTCCTCCTTTTGCATATACCTAAATATTTTTCTTTACTTTCCCAATATTTGTATTTGTAACCTTATTCAAGGCTTTCAGTACCTATAGTTGTTTTTGTCATTTCATTGAATACCTTTTTGTATAACTATAGGTTTGTAGAAGTTCTCTTTTTAGAGTATGTCGCATAGTTTAATCTGTTTGTTGACATCAATAATTTATGAGTCTCTATAATACAATTATGTTTGCAAAGGTTCGAATAATTTTTTTTTCAATTTTCTCATTGATATTTTATTGGATTTGTAGAATGTAATTTAGTGTTCAATGCATCAATCTGTTATATTATGATGTTTCCCTAAGTTGAAAGTGTAATTGCAATGCACTTCACTATGGTCGCTCATTATTTATTAGACAGCAATTGTTATTGTATTCCTAATGTCAGCCATTCTCCATTTACCTATAAATATTTTGAGTCATACTTATATATTAGTCATTTGGATAATTTGTATAATTCTAATTGTTTGTTGTTTAGAGTTACTAGTCATTTTCTTTCATTCCGACAAATCGATAGTCTCATGTAAAATTGCGATCCAATTTTATTTTTGTGGGGCGGATGTTGTATATCAGTTGATATAATCTATTTGTCGTAATGGTCTAAGGGAGGGAACTCCATTTTATACGAAACTAAGAAATTTAGTTCAGTATGTTCTAGGCTTTTGTTTTTGTATTTTTAGTTTCAAACACGTGTTTATAATAAATGTTTATATAATTGTGAAATTCTGACTTTAAATTAGACTAAGTTGCACCAAACACACCCCCACAATCATGGTGCCAACACTTCTATACCACTTTTCATTATGAAACACTTACTCATGTATGATTGATATAATTTCTCATGTGAAAAGTTCATAAGCTGTTACTTATGTTTCGTTTTGCTCCCTTTAAATCAAATTAGTGGGCTTGTTAATGGTATGAACTTCATCCAAAATAATTTTAAAAGAGATAAATTAATAAAATTTATTATTATTCCAGGCTTGATTTTAAGGAGAATACATCAATTTCATACAAATTTTCTCCATTTTCCGTGCATATTATCATTTAAAAAAAAAAATCATTAAGGTTGTTCGTATAGTTTTCTACAATATATAAATAACTCGGGAAACTTCATTCAATATAAAGAGCCGAAGGGAGCTGCATAAAATACGTGGAAAAACAAACAATATGGGATGTATGGACCTGAATAAAAGTGATGTAAACAAATAGAGGTACCTAATACTTTCACGACACACTAATTAAAAGTTTGCTTAAACAGAATAGAGTTAATGTATTAAGTAAAGAAGGTGCATAAAAAGTTGCTAAATTGTCAATATTACAAAAACTTGTTGTACAACACGATCTACATTTTGAAAGATGAAATGATGAATTACAACCAACTATACATTTCTTTGCACATCCTCTTTTCAATGAAGTCAATTTTCCTTTACTGTCCATTCTTTCGACCTGAAAGGACAAGAAACAAAATGATATTATGGCCGGCCTTCTCAATTATTTTTTGTAATGGGCCAAATGGATGAAAAGCAATGACAAAGCTGTGTCTCAATTGTTCATCTTGGGTGATATTATCCCCCTTAACGGAGATTGGGAACCGAGAACTTATATCGACTTATCTTGTGTTTTTTTATCTGAAAACTTCTCCATCAATTTATGGTATTTCTCGTCATCAGGAGAAAAATTCAGGGATCTGCGTTCATGGCCTGTTTGGAAATTGAAAGACCAGAACAAAATCAACAAAATTTGAATGGTGCAAATTGAAAACAAAATGGAAAACCTCTATAATATAATCCATCCAAGTCATTGTATATGGGAGATAATCATCGTTCCCTTATTAAATACTACAATGATTTCAATAATGATTTGATAACTTACCAAACAAAATGGTTCATCCAATGAACACTGTTGTATTGGTAAATAGGTGATATTATTCATCTTAATACAGCTTTTAATTTGATTAGTACATTGATAACAATGTAATTTATCAGCTGGCACCAATCTCTTTAATGTTATTTCAACTGGAATGGAAATTCGATTCAATTAGTTATCTCCCATTGATAATATTTCAACATGAACTTGATAAATAGTTTCTTTCATACGACATTAATAATATTAATTTTACACACTTTCTAAGACTGCATTAAGAATGCAGAATTAAAATTATTACTTCAAATATCATATACATGTAATAATTATTCTAAATGAGTAAATTTAAGTGTAGTAATTCGCTTTTGCAACTTTACTAAAGTATTAAAAACACTAAGATATATGGATATACTACTTCTTCATTTATTACATACTACGTTTCGAAACACATACAGGTAACGTTATCAAGTAAAATTATCATTTTTTTACTTGATAACGTTACCTGTATGTGTTTCGAAACGTAGTATGTAATAAATGAAGAAGTAGTATATCCATATATCTTAGTGTTTTTAATGTAATCTTCCTACTTCTATATGTCTTATAAACATTATTTACTAAAGTAGTCTTTTTGTTATTCTCACTAATTAGTTTCTACAGTATAATCAGAAATGGAAATGGAGAATACTAAAAATTGTAGGATGATACATGAGCATGGACATACATGTATCATTAACTGGGAAGCTGGGGAGCATATTCTATGCAATGGTACAAAACGAATTAAATTGATTTATGCGTTTTTTCTCGGGAAGAGACTTCTTAAAATAAAACTAAGATTATGATTCAAATACAGTAACAAATCTTATTACTGAAGTCTTTCATTCGACGACACTAAAAGTTGCATATCCCTGTGTTTATCTTTTAATCCTCCTTAGGCCTACATGTGTACATGATTTCGGAAAGAGGAAGGTGGGAAATTAAAATGATCAACAAAGGTCAATGAGCAATATTGATTCATTCATTCTTGAACGTATAATGCCCATCCCCTTAGCCCGGTTATTCTTACCACTTTAAATGTCCCCGGCGTCTCGAGTTTTCCTTTTCGAAAAGTAAACCATCGTCAAGATTGGGACTAATGCTTCTCTGTGGAACATTCCCTTATAATGAAATTATTCAAAGTCTTAATAATGGACTAGACAAAATTAATAACATTTTATTGAAAATTATCATAAATAAGGAAAAGCACTGAATTTTCAATTGGATCACATAAGATTAACAAACACCACCAGATACACAACCATTGTTGTTAACTAAGACAGGTGCAGGTGCACAATGAGCTCCAACACAAGGATCGACAACTCTAGGTACAGCTGGTACAACGACAGCAGTTTCACATGCTACCCCAACACATGGGGCGGCATATTCACGTCCATAACCATTGTAACCATCGTACGCTCTTTGAATTCCCATATTTACTCTGAAGATAAAGTTTCTCTTGTAATTATTGAACGGCGAATCGTTGCATTGAACGGAGATTCCCGAGTTTCCACCAAAACATCTCTGACAAGCATCAACTTGGTAGACTCGTCCATCCCCTGTCACCCAAGTTCCAGTGTAGCCGTCTCCAATAGGTGCCACGTTGGTCAAAGGGAGGGAATTGTAATAGTTCAGACAATCACCATAATCACCATACCGCCAATAGTTTCGTTCGTATGTGGTTCCAACAACGTATGTTCGTCCAACAGTAAAACATCTGACGAATGTTACTCCAGCAGACGGGTGAGATCCACAGCTGTCGGCCCCAAGATGTCCTAATAGTGCTGATCTTCGCTCTCTTACTATAGGATTGGGTACAGCTTTAGTTGTGATATCACCAAAACCATCGTTTTCTAACAATTTCAATAATTCAGCAATAGAAGGATAAGTTCCATTTGTAGGCGGTGGTGTTTGGGAGAAAACTGCACCAATACACAAACAGGAAAGCAAGATAACGATTCCGAAATCCATATTATCAGATCACCCACGTCTAAAAACCTCGTGTGATGGGCAAAATTTTTCTCTTCGGGGCTTTTATATGTGAATTAAAGGTTACTCTGTGAGGAAATGTTTATTTATTGAGTTGGCTGGAATATAAGATTGTTTTAGAGTATATTTGTTGGGCTTATTTTAGGTGACTTGAGATAAAAGTAAAGTTTGTTTAAGGGTGTACAACTACCAATTAATAAGAAAACGAAAGTAGAAATGAGGGTGTGAGTGGTCTTCTGTGTGAAATGTCAGATGTAAACAAGAAGTTGAGATCATTGTTCTTCTATTAATTGAATGTTCTCATTTGCATATGTACTAATTATAGGCGCAATTCCCATATTCTTAGAAATGAATATCGTTTTATTGAATTAAAGGTAAACTGACATCGGTCGTCAAATCATGTAGATTTTAATCCAACCAGCGAACACAGTCAATATTGAAAGTAATTATCACTTTCAGATTATTTGACTAGTATGCAAAAAGAAACAACATATTCTAGAGCACAAGGCCATAAGATAATTAGGTGCATTGTTTTATGAAAACAAGAACAACCACGTTTTGGTTCAGAATATACAGATTCTTTATTTCTTGTTAACAAATATAACATCCGTTTTTTGTTATTCGTCATTAATTTATAAGGGCAACTTATAAGAATTTTGAATAAATCGCCAGATATATACTGAAATGGTACAAAATACAAAATATGGCCAACTCCAACAAATTTGGTGTTCTATTTAGCTTTACAGGAACGGGAAGTGTATTTAAAAGATTGCAAGAAGTTTATGTAGTATTTTAGCCAGCCACCAAACAACACTATACAATGCTATTTGGAGATGCATTGTTTGTTTTAAAGATCCCTCGACAGGAAATTGAAAACAGCATTTATTGCACAGTGCATGGCGTTTGCCCGTCAGACAAGTAGGACGTTAAACTCTATTTCATTCCATCTAATTAGCTGTGCACTGATAAGGCCCAGCCGGACAAAACAATAATGTCTGCAATTTTTGAAAGCCACAGAAATACAGAAGGTATTGTAAAGAGGTTTTCTAAACTTTGTATGTGTATCGGGAACACTGATAGCATCAATTTGCGCCATCCCAATTTCCATTCCGACGTCTATGGTTCTTGCAGTTCCAATAAAACTAACGCGTTTTTTGACGTCACTAACAGTGATCTGCATTGATAACAATAGTAGTTTTCGGTAGATCGCTGGTAGTGACGACATCATAAAACGCGTTAATTTTAGTGGAATTGCAAATCTTTACAATCCCTTTAAGAAACATAAACAAAGCAGTTATCAAGTAGTCTGTCTTTTATATTCTGAAAATTAATTCATAGTTTCATATCTACAAAATAGTTAAAAACAAAATGTTGCCTACTGACATTTTAACAAACCCCGTTAGAGGTACAACCGTTATCATCTACAAAACCATGTTGTGCACTGCCAATAGCAGATCCGACAATTCTTCCTAATTCATTACATCTGGTTCCAGTACAACCTGGGCTGCTAATTTGTCCTCCAAGTCCACGGTTAATAACACCACATCCGGCACCAACACAGCCATTTCCGTGCTGACCAAGGCCAGGATTAAGACTCGCAGATAATGCAGGGTAAACCATACCGTTTGAACCACCACAACCATTGCCAGCGCAGGGTCCAGCAAAGCCACCTCTACCATCTGAGATTCCACCACTATATCCACCACAACCATCTCCAAAACAAGGGTTATTGAATTCTCTCCCATCTCCTACTCCGTCGTAAAAACCCCCACCACACCCATTACCGACGCAGGGATCTCCGTAACCAGAAACAGGTGCTCCATTGTAACCATATAGACCAGAATATTCTCGTCCATATCCGTTATAACCATCATATGCTCTTTGAACTCCGAAGTTGTCTCTGAAGATAAAGTTTCTCTTGAGATGATTGTAAGGTCTTTCGGTACCGCTTACAGAAATTCCGGAATTCCCACCGAAACATCTTTGACATGCGTCAACTTGGTACCCTCGATTATCAGGTCCAGTAAGAGTACCAGTATATCCATCCCCAATAGGAGCAACATTTCTTAAGGGAAGGGAATTGTAATAATTCAAACAGTCCCCATAGTTACCTTGTCGGTAATAATTTCTTTCATAAGTTGGTCCCTGAAAAGACCCGGAACCTTGTGTGAAACATCTCATGAAAGTAACTCCAGCAGATGGTGAAGATCCACAGCCTGAAGGATAAGCACCACTATCATAAGAATTCTGACTGTATCCAGCTCCAAATCGTCCTAAAACTCCACCAGAATTTCCGTGAACAGCTGATCGCTTTTGTCTATCTTCTGCCTTAGTCGTAACGTCACCGAACTGGTCATCCTCAAGCGTATCGACTACAAATGTAACTGCTGCAGCGACATTGGTTTCGGCAGAAGTATCCTCAGATAAGACAGCGCCTGCCAAAAGGCAAGTAATCAAAGGAACAATACAGGTAACCATGATGACCAATCACATCAATATAGAATTATGATCGAGATGGTATTATTTTTCATCCTTTTATACCTTTATGTGAAGGATTTTTACTATGTTTATTATAAATTTAATCTCTATTTGACTGAGGTCCTTGGTGTGTTTACCTGGTCATAATATTTGATTGAGTGAAAGAAGAGAACATCTACAACCGCGTGTGGACAGCAATTAAAATGTAATATCGAACGTGGAACAAGGCTTTGAGGGGATTTCTAATTGTTTTAAGCGACTTTGAAATTTCTATGGGACAATTTTGAAGTTTTGTGAAGAGCACACGAATGTTAGACAATGTTTCAAGTGAAAGGGGAATGCATTTTTCAAATAAAAGTCAAGTGAGATATGCACAATCTGAAGGCATGATGAACTACCAGAAAAACGACCTCAAATAAATTCTAAGAACGTTAATCAGGTCGAACATGAAGTTTTTTAAAAGTGTGCATTTTGGATTACTGCTTTCCTATTTCCCAGTAGAGTGCATTTTATTGACCTGTATGTTCCATATTGCCCAGTTGGTGTCTTTTGGAAAATAAATTACTTGTTTGGCCTAATTTGGTTTAAATATTTTGAGGTCGTTTCCAGGTCGTTTTCCTGCTCCGTTTCTTGTTGGTTCACGTTTTCTCTGGTCGTTTCTGATCGGTATATGTTTTAGTTAGACTGTGACAACATTTCTCAGTCGTGGGTAGATGTTAACCCCGTTTACTACTCAATTAACAACGTTATACATTATATAATCTCATAAATAATGTAATATCTTTGACTGAATGTTGGTCAATTAAAGAAAAAAAATATTTTATAATTTATCATATTTTATACACACACGTTCCTCTCAGAAATTTACACAGAAACTCACATTTATTTAAAAAAAATCGTTTTTTCTAATTATCATTTTTTTCAGTTGCTGACAGAGAGTTTTAGGTTGGTAAAAAGATTTCTAAAATAGCACTTTTTCTGTGGCTAACATTTCTTAATACCGACCTAGAACTCTCTGTATATAATAGTATTTTTTTTTAATTAATACAAATACTATACTGACAAAGTGCGATTCTGTTAACATTGTGGTCGGAAAGTGACTTTTTTTCATGTGTATTTATGAAACTGGTAGAAATAGAACTGGTAGAAATAACAACGAAATAGGGTTACATAAAAAAAAAAGCGTCGCTTTCTAACAAAGGAAATCATTCATTTCTAAAACATCCCTTAGCTCCTGGGTTTTCCACATTGGGGACATGTCCCTAACTGGGGACTTTTCGACATTTTCCAAGGGACACAAACTGCAAGCTAAAGGTCTAAAAAATAAAATAAGTAATTATCTTGATATGCATATAGTGTCCACTGCCCAAAGTGACTTTATCGTGCTTCGAAATTGCATGTTTTAAATGCCTTTCGCAGACAATTCAGGGCACATGATCATTTCCTCGTTGTTAATCGGGGGCATTTGATGAAACCATTAGAAAACCCAGGCCCTAACTGGTGGCTAATACAGATTACATCCAATGAAAGACATGAGATGATTTGAATCTTGCGATTGACTGTCCAAGATGGAAATCATGTTGAAATTTAAATAGAAGTGTCAAGATTTTCAGATAACCGAAACAACAACCATCTGCCAAGACACCCAAACGAAAACAAATTTTCAAATGATGCTTCTTTAATTAATAGTACACATAGATATCCTCCAACTAAAATCTGAACTCTACAATTTTACAATAATTTAACTAAATGATCAGTCCGAGGTCAAAGTTCACTTTAACACCAGGCACCAGTACAACCATTGCCGTAAGCAACACCATTGTTGTAAGCAACACCATTGCCGTAAGCAAAACCATTGTTGTAACCAACACCATTGTTGTAAGCATAACCAGTGTATTGGACAGAAGGCTGGAATACGAAGTTTCTGACAAGGTGGTTATAGGGAGCAGTGTCACATCGAACTGAGATTCCGGAATAACCATTGTAGCAGTTGTTACAGGAGTTAACGGTGTAGGTTCTGGTTTGATGGGTGAAATGTCCTACGTATCCATTTGCAACTGGAGCAACACCGGTCAAAGGTAGGGCTCGGAAGTAGTTCAGACAATTGTCGTATGTACCAGTTCGGTAGTAATTGTGGACAATGTGGTTTCTCTCAACGTAGGTGTTACCAGGATTAAAACATCTAACGAAATTGACTGAAGCAGCAGGGAAAGCACCACAACCATCGCCAAGAGCATATCCAGTATATCCTCCCAAAAGACTTCTCTTCTTCCTTTCAGCTCCAGTATCTTGTGTCTTTACATTTACAAAGTCATCATCTTCTAAAGCCTTTCCTACGACGATACAAACATCCGTGGTAGCTAAACTATCATTTTTCGGTGGCGCTTGACAGAAAACAGCTCCGAGAAAGAGGAAAGTAACTAATGTAACAAGACTGGCAGCCATGACGACAGATAAAGATCACAATGTCCAACTCTAAAACGGTGATGGTCGGATCTGAAATTTTCTCTTTCTTTTATACCCTCTGTAAGAATGACGTATTTTTCTTGTAAGTGTCAAATTTGAAACATTTAATTAAACTGGACGATGACTTTTTAAAAAACAATCTTAGGTCCAAAAATAAACAAAGCATGTTATTTGAGTTTTTTCTTGAAATTCTACAAGGGTAAAATAAAAGGTTAATGCAAGTTTTTTGTTTTAATTGAAGGTGTAATCGCCCGATTATCCAAACATTGTCGAAGTTTGAAGGACCAGTAATTCATTTAAAATACAATCAACGAATAATTCCTAAGTATTATGTACAAATTAAGAATCTGTCAATTAGTTGATCCATGTTTGTTGTTTTATGTAGAACAAACATTTTAGTTTTTTCTTTAAATGCGAGGTCAAATGATAAATAAGGTTATTATTTAACTGTTTTTGTAAAAAAAAAGTTATTTGCCCGAAACAGCATGGAATACATAATTTCTTACATCCTCAAAAAGATTTAATGGCCTGAGGTGATGATAGCCTATAGCTGATTCATATGGGTTAAGCTTTTATTATGGTTTCCAACAATACATTCTATATTTTCAATGTATTAGTCTTTGGAATTCGTATAAAATAGAAAATTGAGCAGCACAAATTAAAACGATCATATATTTGACAATCTGTTAAACAATAATACATTTGCTGTTATACTCGTGTAGGATTTGAACAACATTTAGATGCGAGAAACACTAACACATGACAATTTTATGGAGTAAAACCAGGGGCGCCGGAACCACGGGGGCAGAAGGGGCAGAGGGGGCGAGGCGAACATGTGCCCTTTTTGCCCTCTTGAGACACGGACAATTTTTATGTCATAATAATTACAGAGGCGAGAGACGGAAAATGCGGATTTTATCTGGACTGGGCTCACATCCCCCCAAAATAAGAGCCGGCTGATACTTAAACCACGTGGCAGACCGGAGCTGCAGTCAGCTGGTGTTCACGGACCCTCCCCCCCCCCCCCTTCCCCCCATTCCTATTAACCTTAAATCCAAGGTGCCTGACCAGCGCGTTGGATCCAGACTGTAGGAGTACATGTACCCGTATTATATTTTTATATTGGTATTAGTCTTGATGAGTAAAAATAAGTGCCATTTTCGCCCTTTTTTAAAAAAAAAAAATACAATGTATTGATTGAAGCAAACTTGTTCCAGCAAAATTTGTTGTGTCCCTATGCCCCAAAATATAGGCATGACGTACGTTCTGGTATACCTAAGAAGTGATCTAAGAAGCTCTAAAATACAAATTTTTCTCGGTGGGCCCCCGAACCCCCAGACCGGAAGGTTCCCTCGCTTCGATCGCTCACACAGTGCCCTTTATATAAAAAAAAGGTCAAAATTTTCTTTTTCTTGCTGCGCTCGGCTAAAGTTAGCATCAACGCCCCCCTTTTCCAAAAACCTGGATCCGCCCCTGAGCTAACAAATGGTTCAAATGCGATTAAACCTTTTTGCGAGCTGTGTAACTGAAAGATTCCTTACGGGGACAATTAGGAAGTAAACAAGGAACATGTGCACTACATGATTTACTGAACTTCACTAATAAGGTGTAGAAATTGAATATTTACTCATATTTTATCTTGTTAAGAATAATAAATATCTTCTTTCTGAGATTAAAACTTCAAATCGGTTAGATTGAAAACAATATTTTTAACAGAAGCTATCATAGAATAAAAAAGTTACTTTTTTCTCTGGTAAATGTGAAGATGTAAAAAGGTGTAGGGTTTAGTCTAATTACTAAAGATGGTAAAAGTGAAGTGTGTGAACAACATACTTGACACGTTGAATTTACCGGGTTTTACATTTCTTAATTACCTGTCATCTTCACTCAACCTTCTTCAAATATAGGTACAACAGGTGAAAATTGACAAGCACCATCTTCAAAGAGTCAAAGACTTGGCTGAATAAATAACCCGACACAGACACAAACACTCGAGTCGCTAAATTTAACTTTATCTTTGTTTTATGCAGTATAGACTAATTAAAAGCTAAAAACTGCATGTATACATTTTATCAAATTCATCTCTAATTTGACATGCAGATGGCGACACCTACACAAAAAAGAACGTGTCATAGAAATGGTTCAAATCATTACCATAATTATCACCTGACCTAATCGACCCTAAGAAAAAATTAATTTGCTTGCCCTGCCTCCTTCCTCCAAAATAAATATTTGTAACCAAATGAACTTATAAATAAGAATTCAGATACCCACACGTTTTGAAAATCATGGTTTTTGGAAGTGCTAGCTAGAGTTTTGTCTATGGTTGGATCAATAACGATAACAATCTGTCAGTTTTGTTGTAAATTGCTATAAACGAACATTGTTCTGATTTTAACATTTGCGAACATAAAGTATTTTACAGCAGAAAATGTTGCGTTAGCGCCACTCCCATTGGCTGAAGACCAAACAGTAAAACTATGATTTGTATCAAATACCTTAAAAGGGCGTGGATTAATTGGGGACGTTCCTCCTTGAACTCAGAAGGGGGGACGAAAGGGTCTGTGTCCCTCACAAAAGTGGTTGGAAATGCACCAGTTCAGAATGCACCAAAATCTGAGCTATTTTTCTCTAGAAAGAGCCGAGAGGGCCTTCTGGTGAGGTTCGCGTCTGTTGTGCTTCGCGACGTACGTTACCTGAACTTTACAATCGTCCTGGTTCGTCCCCCACAGAATTTTGGACAAATCCACGCCCTTGCATACTTAACAAAAGACATGACAAGAGACACAACAACAACTGTATCATAACTTTGGTTGTTCTTTGGCTGTTCAAAATACACTTTTATACCTTGGATATGGAAATGGGAATTTTCAGTTATCTCCTTTATAGTAATACTTCTACAAACAAAACAGATGCGTTCAAAATTATTATCTTCGAATGTCATTTAAAGCGCTAGGCTAGCAATTTCGAAGTACATGCAAAAAAAGAATTAGTATTAGTTCCATGGAAAAAATCATAGCCACGAAAAACGCACAACAAATTCGATAATCTTCCTAAAAAAAAGATCTTTATCATAAAACTTTTGTATGAATAAAATTGAATTTCATTCCAAAAATAATATTTAGCTTCAGGTTATATAGTTTGTTTTGTTCTAATCTGAAAATATGAAATCTTACAAAACAATAAATACCATATTTGTATTTGATTTAAACAATTGTTACCTTTTTTGACTCCTAAGAATTGTTTTTCATTGAGAGAGCAAACTGAGCGGATATTCCCCAACCGATGTCTAAATAAAATTTCATTTCATGAAATCTATGTAATTGCCCTTGAAGTAACTACAATTAAGATCAAATAATTTTGGAAATGGGGGAATTGAGTAATTTAGTTGTCACGATCGGCTCCATAGGTTTCTTCTGTAAATTCTAAAATCAGAAATCGTTCAATAATCGAATGGTTGATATGTTGTGAACTAACAGGACTTAGTTTTGCTACGAACAGGGTTGTTTAAGATCGTTGTTTGAGAAACCTTGTAATGTTAGTGAACGCTGATCCAAACCACTCGATTTAGCACAAAACTTTGTTGTTAAAGACGAAACGAACTTCCGTCCGCTCGACAATGCCACAACATCATTCTTTCATTGCCAAGATGTTATCGAATACTTATTTGAGGAACATCTACCTTTCTTTCAATCTTTATAGATTGCAAACACTAGATTTCTTTAACAACAAGGGTTTGCCAGGCAAAATAACATACGCCCACTGAAAATGTTCTCCAAATTCCAATGATCCAAGTTTCATCATAGTTGATTGATAACTGTTATTTCTATAGTTCTCATACGAACAAATTTTAAAGCGTTTTAACAAAGTTAAGGGCAACAACTCAAAAACCGTTCATCGAAAATACATCAAATTCTAACTTGACCGAGATCTTGTCAATCTTAAGGAATACATCAAGTTTCATCAAAATCAGATGAAAAGTGTAGTCTCTAGACTGCTCACGAAAATTTTGATACGTTAAAAGGGCAATAAACTGTTCATCGATCTAAAAGATCATACCAAGTTTCATCAAAATCAGATGAAAAAGTAGCCTGTAGAGTTGTTACAAGAAATGTCAACGGGAGGACCGAAGGACAGGGGCGACGACTATATACGATCACATATTCATGTGGGCGTATAAAAAGTGATTGTAGACTTTTTCTCTATTCTTGTCGATCACTAAATGCCTATAAAACAGTATCTTAAACCAAAGTTGCAAGATAATTTGGCAATTATTTAGTTACTTTCAGGCAAATAATAACTTCATCCTGTTAACACCCATTGTACTGTACAAGATAAAGTAAATGTAACATAATACTGTTTATGTAGGCTAATGAAATAACAACGATATTGTTAAATTATAGTCAAATGTGATACAATATTACATAATATGGTAAACATCCACAACTTACAGCATGTCAAAACTCATTTAATAGGGACACAATTGACACAAAGAATTCTGAATGCTGGAATAAATTCCACTGACCAATTAAATTCTTGGAAGACTATTATCATCTGATTTCATGTTAATGATCATGGTCATCAATGGTTCAACTAGATGAGTCCTGGGGGCCCATGGACTTGAGAATCTTATTGCCTTCATAATGCGGTGTGTAAGAGTAGTCTGAAAGCTTTTTTTTTGCGTTTCATTTCTTAATATGTGTTGCCAATGATCAGTCCATTAATTAATATGTTGGTTAGAGCGAGTTAGAGTACTTCAAAATGAAAAGACCAAAGCGTATTTTTTTCAGACAATACGTATTTAAGTCAATGAAGCTGTCACTTCAGGAAGTTCTGTTGCAAATAGAGAATGACCGGGTACAATTGAACAGTAAACGCTCGGACAATTCATTAGTGAATTACAAGTGAGGTAAACCTAAAGCCTTTAAGAAACTAAAACTACCCTACAATCCAATGTTAACATAGTAAATAGTATACAACTGTCAACATGTCCAAAGTCAGTCAACAAAACAAAGGCGTAATTAGCCAGCGTCCGAGATGTACTTTCCCCTCCCCTTGATTATAATATTTGATTTTATTCTTGACGACAAATATAGAAATTGTTACTCAGGATTTTCCAACCAATATTATATCATTAAATTGTGAAGACAATGTTTGCAATTATTCATCGCTACAGATTATGTATTCACATCGTGCTCTCTTGAAACTAGAACAAAGAACACGTAACACACGACTAATGGCCCTTGAAAACTACAATTGAGACGTGTAGAGTCATCTTGCAACATCGTATTCGCCCGATTTCTTCTTCTAATTGTCATTTTCCTCCCTGATCAGACCAATAATGATCACATGGGTTATGTTCTCCGAATCTTAAAGCTATCGAAACAAACATCAACCCTTTCCCCAAAAAACAAAAGAACGCAAAACGACATAGAATTATTCGCAAAAATTAACATAAATTGACGTAAATCTGACTACACCTCACAAAATAAAGTATAAAAGCATGTGACTAAACGAGTTTTGTTCATCGCAAGTTTTGGCTAACGACGGTGATCTTTTTCTTATCATCATGATTTCTGGTGTCTTTACTATCTGCCTCTTGGCAGCCGCTGTTTTTGCTCAAACAGAACCACCGACACAGGAACCACCGACACAGGAACCACCCAAGAATGAAACTGAAGTAATTCAAACTGTTGTAGTCTATGAAGATGATGGATTCACCGATTTGAAAACTGTTGCTGCACGAAAGAAGAGATCTGCTTCCCATGGTGGAGGATTCTTGGGACAATTGGGAGGTTATGGCGGTAATGTTGGTGGTTATGGTAGTGGTTACACAGGCTATGCTGGTAGTAGCGGAGGCTATGCTGGTAGTAGCGGAGGTTATGCAGCTGGATGTGGTGCCTACCCTTCTGCAGGAACCAATTTCGTTAGATGTTTCACCCCCGGAAACGGATATTATTCCAGTAACACCTTATACAGAAATTATTACAGACAAGGAAATTATGGTAACTGTTTAAATTATTTCAACTCTTTACCATTAACCAATGTTGCGTCAACTGCTAATGGATATTCCGGACGTCTGTCATTAGCTGGTAACCGAGCCTACACTGTCGATGCCTGTCGAAGTTGCTACAATGGAAATCCCGGTATGTCTTTCCGAGGTGTTGGAAGTCCATACGGAAACCTCGTCCGACAATTTATCTTCAGAGTTAGCGTCGGTGTTGAAGACGGAGGCTACGGAAATGCAGGTTATGGGTCAAACGGAGGTTATGGTGGAAATGGAGTTTATGGTGCAAACGGAGGTTATGGTGGAAATGCAGTTTATGGTGTAAACGGAGGTTATGGTTCAAACGGAGGTTATGGTTCAAACGGAGTTTATGGTGCAAACGGAGGTTATGGTGCAAACGGAGGTTACGGATATGCCGCCGGATATGGAAGATACGGAAGCGATTACGTTCCTGCTTACAACTACGGATACCCTCAAGGGTCATTCGGACAAGTTTCCTGTAACGGAGCTGATTGTAGTGGTTATGCTGGTCACTCTGGATGTACTCCGGGAGCTGGTGTAGTATGTTAATAATCAGAGACGTAACTCTATTCATACGTATAATTTATGTTTTTGTCTGTTTTTATTTTTAATTCAAATATTATTCGAAATAAATAAGCAAGAGTTGAATAGCAATGTCATTTTAATGTCCTAACCCATAGAATAACCCAATGTTTCTCAACCCCGCCCTTTTGCAGACCCTGATTCTTCATTACCCCCTCGAACTTGTTGGTGCCCCCTGCACCTATACCTACCACTGGATCCGCGCTTACTTGCGTGGATTGGCGCGATCTCAGGCAGGGGATTACAATCTACAATTTGAGAAAAATGCACTTGGAGCACTTAGTGATTTTCATGACAAATAATCTATTTCCGAGGCAGCCTGCATGCATATTCATATAACCGGTCCGCACGCACTTGGAATAGCACAGCAACATACAACATATTTAATATTCGCAATATATTATCATTATCATTAGTACAATTCAACATACACGGGACATTCACCACCTGAATTATCACTACATCCAGAAATAGCGATTAACCTAATTCAGGATACAGTTAACAACTGTAGTTAAGCCTGTGTCCCATATCATCGTATAATACCAGTTAAAAAACCTAGTTGCACACCAAATATCAAATAACCAACCTAAAACGATTTAAGAAATTATTGCGAACGCGATTTAAGAAAAGTTGAAAACGTCGTATTGATTCGTGCTCGACCTAGTGGTTTATGCAAATTGTTTAACCATACACGATCCTCATACGACCATCATACAACTGAACACGACATTCTTACGACTGTCATAAGATATACGAAACAAAACGACTTAACCTCATTTCACGACCCCAATACGACTGTCATAGGACCAAACACCCATACGACTTCACACGAATCAACACAACCTACTTACGATTAAACACGACTCATTGCAATGTCTAGTACATCGATGGTTGGTGGTGAAGGATGTTTCCCTTTGAAAGGTTTTGCTTGGAGGAGTTTCCGTTACGGCCCCCTGATGGCTGTAGAATGAGATGTCAGTTTCAGGGGATTTTTCTCAGTTCTCAATTATTGGAAAATAATTCATGTGTTTGGCACCTACACTCTTCCTACACTCTTTCTAAATGTTTAACCCTGTATAAAATGTTTAAAATGACTGCATCTTGATAAATAAGTTTAAGTCAACTGTAATTGATATTGTATGCCCTATTAACGAAATACTGATAAAGACTACACCTGTAGAACAATTAATAAGTAGACTTAATAGCAAGGTAAACATCCTGATGTCACTTTTCAATGAAAGGGATAGACTTCTGTTATCTTTCACCTTCAGAAGTAATAAATAATTCAATTTAGCATCACTTCTATCACACACATCAGTTTCAGACACAGTCAGCAAATTAAAAAAAAAAGAATTTCTATAACCAAAGGAAGACGAAGCTGTTTCGTTTCATTTCAATTTGAGCAGTCAGTGTTTTACAGAAAGATAAATCGACGTCGCAACGACCAGGGGCGGATCCAGCCTTAGAGTTTGGGGAGGCCCATTCGGATAGAAAACTGCGGGGGCCGGGGGGCGGAGCCCCCTGAAAACTTTTAATGACCACGCCCTTCAAACTCTCGGAGAACGTGGGCAGCGCCCTTTCTCATGTACTTAATAGATCTTCGATTGCACTATTTGGCTCATTATTTACACGCATTTTCTATCAGAAACATTAATATGTAGCTCAACCCACTCTGAGAGCGCTAGAAAGTTAAGAAACTTCATAATAAAGACAAAAACATTAAATAAATCTTCAGAGATATAAACGTAAAAGTGTTCAAAATTTTAAAACTTATTTTAAAGTCGCGCTTAATTTTGCATCAAACTATTGTTTTAGGCTTATCATAATTTTCCTGTTATTTCCAAATTAATTGTTTCTTCTAGTTATCATGACTTGAATAACACTCTTTTCTGTAAAATGCATCTTAGATCTGTTGATGAATTACTTAAATTTGATGAGTTTTCAAAACGTTTTCACGCGATTCTGATGAATGAGAGTTAGGAAACGATGAATTAATTGTTCCTTATTATCAAGCTATAAGATCCATCTGACTCTGACTCAATAAGACTCTGATGAAATAGATATATTTCAAGCTCGACATAGCTAAAGTTTTTCTTCCGATTTTCAGATTGTTATGTAACTAAATTAGATATTTCAGATTTGCAAAATTACTTACGCAAGGCTCTTTGATTGTTTTTTTTCGACGAAATTTCCACTTGACATGTAATGTGATGCGTTTCACGATGTGAAATCTTACCGTTTGGGGGAGGAGGGGGAAAGCCAACGACTGGCTAAGCAAATCTTAAAGGAATACAACCCTCTTAGAATGAACAAAAAATCTAAATTTTCAAATTTGGTCAATAGGAGTTTATATTCATCAAGGGATTTGCCTGGTTGCATAACTATACAGCAGATTACCTAAATAATCTGATAAATCCAGAAAACAATGTTTATAATACAAAAATTGAAAAACCCTTAATAAAATTTAAGGCGTTTATCAATTATAACCTGTTATTATATAGAAATTTACATAGTTTCATGGGTTTTTGCATTCTGTTTGTATACTTTGAACATCGTTGATGAATATTGATTGACCAAGTTTGAGAACTTAATTTTTTTGTTCATTCTAAGAGGTTGTATCGCTTTAATAAAACATCATCACTTTAAATTTGTTTCTACTAGAGCCCCCTCTAAAATTTAAATTGTCTTTTTAGACCTGGGGCAAGTTATGTAGCACAGTACAAGTGTACTCGCACTGACAGGAGATAAGTTCTCAACGCTAATTGCAGTTTGCACGTTATCTTGACAGGTTTAATGAATTTAATTCAAATTAATTGAAATTGATTTCAATGTTATCCAAGGAATCTTCTGTACTAAAATAGAATCTAAAACACAAATAATGTTTGTTAATCATTAATACAAATTGTTTTTCATCTTATCAAGAATGTCAAGAAAAGGAAAGGCGAAGTTGAGATAGCTAAAAACCGTAAAAACAAAACAATTCCGTCCAAAGCTTGACAAAATTCGAGTTCAATAAATGTATAGACGTTGACTCCTTTAATAAGAAGTACCATCAATGATTTCGAAAAAGATCTGCATCGCATGAGAACAATCCAATTAAGAGGTTTAGAATTGGTTTGAAATTAAAATACCGACAGAAGAAATGAAAGCACAAAAATGTTAACATTATTAAATATCTGGGCTTTTTATAATAAGTTTTATGTTAAAATGTCCGTCTATATATAGTTATTGTATTCTAAATAGAGAAACGATAAAATAAATAAAACCAGATTTATCCCTTGACGTATCATTTAGTAAAATTATGAAGACCTTTTCATGTAAATACGACACCAGCTATAATTTACTATGAAAATATAGGCTGTCGTAAAAACACAAATATTTTTTGTCATAATTTACATTTGAAAAACCAATGATTGCCTATTGATTTTAATAGGTTCATTGATTTACAATTGAATTTTTCATTATAGATTGTCTTTAAATGATTGTAAATTAAAAAAATTAGAACTAGTAGATAATTCAGAAAACTAATATTGCATCTCATCAGTGTCAGTTACTAAGAATCAACATAAACAATCTTAAACATTCCAATCCTGATTTAATTTACTTTAAAATAAAACAAAAAAATCTGACATCTCAAAATTACAATTCTTAATTTCGAGTAGAAAATAATTTAAATTTGAAAAGTATAAAAGAGTTCAATGAGAGACAATGGTTATCATTGAAATCGGTGATCCTGCCTAGACATAATGGCTTTTGTTACATTAGTGTTCTTTCTGATTATTGGCGCCGTCTCGGCACAGTCAGATGTACCACCAACTCCCAAAACAGTAGATTTATCGGAACCCGGGTTAGTGGATGAGAAAACAGTGTTAGCTCTTTTGGAAATTGTCGAGAAAGACGGCTTTGGCAACATCACTACTGTGCCGGTACGTGGAAGTAAACAAGATGATCCAATTGCGAGAAAGAAGAGATCTGCTGGTTACATTGGTGGTGGAGGTTGTGGTTCTTATCCTGTAGTAGGAGTACGTTTCTCTAGCTGTTTCAACCCAGGAAGAGTTGTCTATCAGAACAACCACATTGTACATAACTATTATAGAACTGGTGGATATGGAAGTTGTTTGAATTATTTCAACGCACTCCCTCTTGCCAGCGTTCAACCCGTGTCTGGTGGCTACAGTGGACAATTGTTTGGTGGTTATGGCAGAACGTACACAGTCAGTGCATGTAGAAGTTGTTATGGTGGAAATTCGGGTATAGGAATCAGATGTAACAACGCCCCCTACAATTATTTATCCAGGCAGTTTGTATTTACACCATCTGTCAATAATATCAATGTGAATAATTACAATGGAGGAGGTTATGGTGGAGGTTATGGTGGAGGTTTTGGAGGAGGTTATGGTGGAGGTTATGGTGGAGGTTTTGGAGGAGGTTATGGTGGAGGTTATGGAGGAGGTTACGGTGGTTATGCCGGAGGAGTTGCAGTAGCAGCCGCACCTGTAGCTGTAGCAGCAGCACCTGTAGCCGTAGCAGCAGCACCTGTAGCCGTAGCAGCAGCACCTGTTGCCATCGGAGGTGGTTGTCATGGCGGTAGTTGTGGCGGTGGCGGTGGCTGTGGCGGGGGTCATTGTTAAGGATTGGAATGGATTGGATTATTTACAATTTAACATACTGCTGAATATTTTGAAATTATAAACCATGTTGTATCTTATGCATTTGAAATTAAAGATTTTAAAATCTTATTATATGGTCTGAATTTGTTATTTAACCAATATATAGAAAATACATATAATAGGAAGTAGAGTATCAGTCAAATAACACACGGGTTAACGACAAACGCAAATAATGTCTAAATGAGCGACATAATGAAAGCAAAGTAAAATGCCGATATTGCACGATATTTATGGTGTAAAGCGTCATGATACTTGAATTATGACCACGAACCGGAAGCAGAAAGAAAACTAGATACGAAAGGACCGGAAGTGAATATCGATTATGTCGTTAAAATCTAAGATTATTGCGAGATTGACTTCTATTGATTGCTTTTTACAGGGAATTTTTCTATTTTACTAACATGTAGGGTAATCGCTAGATTTATGTCTTTACGCTTCAATAGTTTCATATTTCTTTGAGCTATATTCTGAGAAGTCGAGAATGATTGTCTACAGGAGGTCAATCAGATATCTCGCTTCAGACATTATTCTATTGACAAGTAGAGGATGTTTAGAAGCAGATGAATCATATTAAAACTCATTTTCCGGTATAATATCATCTGTATTAAACTATACAGTGTAACAACCATGATGAAACGTATTACATTAGAATTCCAAAATACGAACAGAAATACACTTTTAGTTTAAAAATTGTAGGATCAATTTTCGCAATAGCTTATATTTTACGAATTTGCTAGAATGCATTGATCGTAGCAAAAGAAATATTTATTGCCTTGATACATAACCAAGTACATACAATCGGGATTATGCAATTTCGTCAGGTAGACATAAACATCTCTGTTTATATACGTTACTTCCGGTTGGATAGGGAATTGAGCTCCAAGTCATCACATGGAAAGTATTGACCTAGGCATCAATGTCAAAACTTTTGATGAAATAAGGTGCAAATTATAGATTAGTATATTCTATTACGTTCTTAATCGAATTAAGTATCATTTCTTGGAGGGACTTATAGGCTCATATTTGTATGCTGGTTTAATTATTATATTAGACCTCCTCAATAGAAAGATAGCTTGCCAGGCAAGGTAATATACGCCCACTAGCAGCTTTGTTCGAAAAAGAACACATCAAATATTCAACCTGTCGTCATAGGACTACATTTCGTTCAGAACTTAAATTAAGTGTCGTCTAAACATTTTTTTCTCTCGATTTCATCAAAGGTTCAGCATTCATCAAGATAATCAAAATTCTTCTGTTTATGAGCTAAAACTAAAACCTATTTTGAACGAAAAGTTCAATAAGTCATATCAAATATTTTTTTTGATTTTCGAAATGGTTTATCGTGTGATAATAAACTATTTCAATAGGATTCATTAAAATCTTATTGAAAAAGAATTGTGCCTTCTAGAGTGTTAACAAGCTAAAAATCAAACGTGTTTTAAAGAACAAGGGCAATAATTCATATTAAATTTTTTTCGATTCTTTTGATTTTGAATAGGGTTCATCCTTGGGTGATAATAAACAATTTCAGTAAGTTTCGTCAAAATCCGTAAAGAATTGTGACTTGTATAGTGTTAACGAGATAAAAATCGAACGCGTTTTAAAGAACAAGGGCAATAATTCATATTAGATTTTTTTCGATTCTTTCGATTTTCAATAGGGTTCATCCTTGGGTGATAATAAACCATTTCAGCAAGTTTCGTCAAAATCCGTAAAGAATTGTGACTTGTAGAGTGTTAACAAGCTAAAAATCGAACGCGTTTTAAAGAATAAGGGCAATAATTCATATTACATTTTTTTCGATTCTTTTGATTTTCAATAGGGTTCATCCTTGGGTGATAATAAACAATTTCAACATGTTTCGTCAAAATCCGTAAAGAATTGTGACTTGTAGAGTGTTAACAAGCTAAAAATCGAACGCGTTTTAAAGAACAAGGGCAATAATTCATATTAGATTTTTTTCGATTCTTTCGATTTTCAATAGGGTTCATCCTTGGGTGATAATAAACAATTTCAGCAAGTTTCGTCAAAATCCGTAAAGAATTGTGACTTGTAGAGTGTTAACAAGCTAAAAATCGAACGCGTTTTAAAGAACAAGGGCAATAATTCATATTAAATATTTTTCGATTCTTTTGATTTTCAATAGGGTTCATCCTTGGGTGATAATTAACAATTTCAGCAAGTTTCGTCAAAATCCGTAAAGAATTGTGACTTGTAGAGTGTTAACAAGCAATTGTGGACGGACCGACGGACGGACGGACGGACGGACGGACCGCCGGACCGACGGACCGACGGACCGACGGACATGGGTGACGGCAATATACGCTCCACATTTCATGTGGGCGTATAAAAATATCAAATCAAAGGATGAAAAAATATTTCATCAAAGTCAAAAAAAAAACAAGGGATCATAATCGTACCGAAAACAAAGCCCAATCGAGATGTTGTCAATAAACACATTTCGTTCCAAACTCATTTGCTACCACAAATTTTGTGCCATTTTGAGAAAGGGAAATTTGGAATAAACATATCATATTTCGTTGGAAAAGTAGTGTCTGTGTTGTTCGGCTCAGATAAATCTTATAGCGTCCAAGAGAAATATTGATGGATCGACGCACGTACAAATTGGCGGACAGCATTGATTTTACGATCACATTTTCATAAAATTAAAAAAAAAAGTATAGGTACAAATCTGTTTATGAATTTACAATAGAATAATTTAAAGTAAAGTTAGGGACTTGATTTTAAAATCCACCATTACAGCTTGTAACACATCCAGTTGTTCTGTACACTTCAGGGTTAAATTCGGGAACAAACATGAATCTTCTCTCCAGGAAGTTGTAGGGTTGGAGGTTAGATCTGACTCCAATACCAGAAGTGCCACCATAACAACTTCTGCAGACGTTCACTGAATAAGAGTTACGTCCCGTCGTATATAAGCCTGTGTATCCAGGGTAACCTGTGTTCACTAATGGACTGACTTGTTGTAGAGGTAATGCTCTGAAATAAGATAAGGCGTTGTTATAACTTCCTGGTCTGTAGTAATCTCGAGTAATCTCCCCTGATCTGAAATTCCATCTTCCTGGATAAAAATTACTAATGAAATTAGTCACTGGTCCGTTGTTGAGACTGCCAACTGTACCATAGTTGTTGATCGGTCCACCCAGTGTGTTGGTTACAGCTCCGTTATTAGTGTATGTACCGTAAGGGCCTTGTCCTAGGTAACCAGTATTGATAGATCCACTTGTTCCTAGGGCACCATTGTTGATGTTACCAGTTTTTGTACTTGGTGTATAGAATGGGTCGGAATATGGGCCGTTTCCAACAACGTATTGTGCAGGAAAGCCATGTCCAATCGACCTCCTTTGACGATCACTTTGTTCTTCTTCCACTATTGGTGTCACTGCTTCACTGAAATCGTCACTTTCAAGTATATGTAGAATTGCTCTTGTAACATTTTCTGGAATTTTTAGTGGTTCCTGATCACAGGATACAACTCCTAGTAACAGAATAGTAACTAAAGATACCAGTGAATTCATCATGGTTATAGTTATCAGACCGTTTTGAAAACCTCACCTAGAAATAACAATCCATCCAAATTTTGCTACTTATATACTTTCGTCTGATATTCCACGTACTCACAAAATAACATTATTCTGTCATCATGGACATGTTTCCGTGTTTGAGTTGGTTTGAAATGGTACAGAAACACCCTGTAATAATACAGATTGAACGTTAATTGCTGAATATCTTGGTAATAACTGATAATTCATTTTAATTTTGATTTTATCTGATTTCAAAGTAAATACTTGACTGTAATTTCGTATCTAAATTAGAAAATTAATTGTAAGATGATATAGGCCTAACTATCTCATTATTTGTGAGTTTACATTATGCAGGTGTGATGTGTCAATGATATATATATATTAAGGGAAAAATGCCATTGAATCTTTAAAAGTCATTTAAAAATTGGGATTGGTTTGAATATGAAATCTTAAGCATTGTAGTACTGTTTTGAATTACAAGGAAAAGAGTACTTCTTAGATTCCAGAATAGATTCATGATTAGACATTGTTTTGATCGTACCAAAGAGCTTTGAAGCTAGAATTTTATCACATCTCGATCTGACGCGATTTCAAAACTGTTCCATGTTCCATTAATCAATCTATCACAGCTATCATGAATAACAAGTAACTTTAAAAGAATTTATGACGTATCTGTATATCAAAGAAAAACTGTTTTTCCTCTAGAGGTAATTCTTGTTCGATTTCGAATGGATAGTGCATATTGGCAAAAGATCTTGTGACTGTTCTTGGACATATACGATGCCATAGCTAGGCTTAACTGTTTTTCCAATAGCGATTGTTATCTAAAAATGGAAATGGACTCTTTTCACAGTATCCGTATCAAGATCTCTCCTACTCAACCGTAGCACCACGGCATTCTAGATACCGAAATTCATTCAAACACACTGACGGACACACAGTACATCAATCTCATAATCTAAGCTCAGATATAAATCCCAAGACAAAAAGCCTTCTCAACTAGAATACCCAAGACAGCATCCGCATTCCTGTAACTCTTTTTAATTATGAAAACAATTTAATGCCTTGTATGAAAGTTATTAAGATTCCCAAATTGTCTTGTTAGATCTTCTGACTATTTGTGAAATTATCCACCCTAGACGGGTTTGTATGGTAATCAGGAAGAAATAACGTCACTGTTTCACCATAAGTATGCTCACTGTGACGTCCGTGTTCATAAATTAAAATATATCGTTATATCGTATCTTTACATATATATCCTTTGTCCCAAAAGAAACGCCCCAAGTTTGAAGGTTAGTATATCAGCTGTCGAGTAACCGATCTTTTTTAAACTTCTCTATTGAACTGATTTGACCGACGAGAGATAAATTCAATGAATATTATAGAAGATATTGAAAAATTGTTACAACGAAAACTCCTAACTCTTGCAAGAGCTGTAGAAAATGTTAGTAGCGGATCGAATAACAGACAAGCTCATCAGACATACTCAGTGAACTGGAATTGGTTGTTGACATGGTATCTCAGCTTCAAAGTTTATCTCCAGGCCAAGGAGAATTACATTCAAAAATAGATACCTCATTAGGATTGATAGAGAAGGGTACGATATAGCCGTAAAATTAGGGTACGAAAAGTATAATAGGGTACGAAATGGCTGGTCACCGAACGGTCTGGATGATCGAAATTTTGAGCCTTTTCACGCGTGTTAAAATTATAGAAGTATCCAAATTTTAGAAACTGGTTTGGAGATTATAAAAAAGAAACGAAATTTTTGTGGTGTAAAATTTTATAGAAACATGTAAGGTGTAAATAGTCAGAGAAAACAAATAATTAAATTACGAAGTTAATTTTTATACAATGGGATTCTAAATTTAGGATTCTTAATTTTGTAGAAAGTTTTTGTCAAGAAGAAAATGAGATTTAGACAAAGTTATTAGCAATTTGTAATTAAAAATATGTAATTTGGCATGTGTCATCTGTAAAAAGAAATTTAGAATGTGGCTGTCAGAAGTTGACCACATGAAATTAAGAATAAAGAAAGTGGGATTTAGCATTAATAAGTTAAACACTGTTATTTTATTGCATGAAATTTGAAATCAAGAATAAAGAAATTAGGATTTTGCATTTATAAGCTAAAAATTGTGATTATATTAGATGAAATGTGGAATTTAATAGATGGAATTTGTAATTTTTTCTTTCACATTTTGAGCCGTTTCACCCTCCATAGATATATTAATGTGCTTTCTACTGTTAGATACTTGGGTGGACAATGCAATAAAATAATACCCCAATAAAACAACGCACAAATAATTGTACAAATATGAAATTGCACATTCGACAATCTCTTATCACAGGCAAAGGCCTAATTAGCCTAAAATAACATTATAAAAAAACCTTAGGGTAAAAGCAGTGAGTATTAAAAAAAAGTTGAAAAGCCAGCTAGTACATGTATTGAACATAATCAGCATAAGTTATCAAACTGAATGTTGTTATGTATGAGATATTATTGCTGAACATGACATAAACAATTCAAGAATGAGAGAAGCAGGTGTTATTTGACAGACATCAAATTGATTCGAACAACAAAACAGTTTTGTATTACTAGTTCAAGAGTAGAAGAAAAATCTTGTTAACAAGAATTATTATCGGGTAGCCTAATTTTTTGGCAGAAGAGAAATTTTTAAACGAAAGAAAGTTCTAATAGAGAGAATTTTTTGATTAAAGGGACAGTCTGAATTTTTTTTAGGTCAAAAATTTTTTTTTGCTCAAATTTTCGAAAACTTTACACCAAAATCTGTAACTATGTGCCCTTTAATGCATCTGAAAGTTTTAACTAAAAAAATCCAGCCGTTAATTTTTAAACACTAAAAACATGCTAAAAATTTTAAAAACCTTACGTAAGGTTTTTAAGTGTGTTATGTTTTTTGGACGCTGATAGGAAACTACTGAACGTATTTGAGTAAAATAAACGCCTAATTGTAGAGAAATGTCCCTCTTGTGTATTTAAAAAGTTTCAGCTCGAAATATTGAGCCATTTAAATGGCAAACACCAAAACTAGGTCAAATTGCTTAATCAACAATAAGTACTCCCTGTTTGTAATTAACCCTTTAAAACCAAATTCAGTTTGATCAAGAAGATATAGAGATACAATAAGCATACTTTAAAAATACTCTCAGGTAGCATTTGCGTTTTTTTTTATAATGGAAACTTTTTTCAAAGAAGCAGAATGGCCCTTTAAAGTACAGTTTTACTTCTTCTGAAGACTGTTTACATAGGTTTAAGACTCAGATCAAACTAAAACATTCCCCTTTAAATGTTAGTTTGTTATTCCCTATCTGTCATCCTGTACCACATATATAACCTTTTTAATAGTGATTTTTAATCCCATTAAGCAATTTCTCTGAAGCCACATGTAACTAAATTAAATAGAGTTTTACGTCTACAACTACTGAACGTATTTGAGTAAAATAAACGCCTAATTGTAGAGAAATGTCCCTCTTGTGTATTTAAAAAGTTTCAGCTCGAAATATTGAGCCATTTAAATGGCAAACACCAAAACTAGGTCAAATTGCTTAATCAACAATAAGTACTCCTTGTTTGTAATTAACCCTTTAAAACCAAATTCAGTTTGATCAAGAAGATATAGAGATACAATAAGCATACTTTAAAAATACTCTCAGGTAGCATTTGCGGTTTTTTTTTTATAATGGAAACTTTTTTCAAAAAAGCAGAATGGCCCTTTAAAGTACAGTTTTACTTCTTCTGAAGACTGTTTACATAGGTTTAAGACTCAGATCAAACTAAAACATTCCCCTTTAAATGTTAGTTTGTTATTCCCTATCTGTCATCCTGTACCACATATATAACCTTTTTAATAGTGATTTTTAATCCCATTAAGCAATTTCTCTGAAGCCACATGTAACTAAATGAAATAGAGTTTTACGTCTACAACTACTAAATGTTTAACTGAGCATATCCATGTACCATTCTCAAATGCAACGGAATCCGATGTCGAAACTCTTGAATGCATGGGAAGCAGCAATTATCACCAGTCTAATTAAAATCAGACCCTAATTTCGTTCGTTCGTTTTTTTTTTTAATCCTGTTTTTAACCACTACATTAGGGTCTGAGAACCAGGCGCGGCAACAGCCGTTCACGTTAACTTTGACCTTACCTTGATAAACATGACCTGATAAACTAGTCTACAACACTTAGGAATCCTAGAATGCACCTATTGTTCGCGAATAAAATCCCAGCGCGGGAGAGGGCAAAGATCTGATTGGTTAAAACAAAGGTCATTAAGGTTAGGTCAAAGTTAACGTGAACGGCTGTTGCCGCGCCTGGTTCTCAGACCCTAATGTAGTGGTTAAAAAACCGGATTTGAAAAAAAAAACGAATGAACGAAATTAGGGTCTGATTTTAATTAGACTGCAATTATCACTAATCCATTGTAAAACAAGCGTTAGGACAGCTTCCTGTAACTGCTTTCGTTTAATTTTTAATAAGAATATGTTCTGCTACTTTCAGGATTAAACAAGAACTATTATTCCAAGACTTTGTTCATAGTTGATATAAAGTACATGTATAGTTTAGTCGAATAGTTATTAAAAAGTTACATGTGCTATGAATTAATCTATAAACTTAAGAGATATGAAAGTTATCCCTACCTGCTGCCACTTGACACCAGTAGAAAATGGTCAAGAAAATCACCAAGAATTTATCGTAGACAATTTTCATGCTGGCTGATATTCCATTCTTCTCTGTTAATTATCATTTCAATTTAACGCTTTCATATTCCGTAATTCTTCTACCAAAAGGTCATCTCGTTCTGTGACATCATTACTTCTGCTTCCACTACTCTTCGTCTGCTAATATTTGCCAGAAGGATGTTTGCCGCGCATGTCTCTTGATAATCGATTTATTTCCATTATTAGCTACGATTAACTGGTCCTCTTTTCTGAAGTATTAATCAATAAGAAATGTCTGGATAAACAAGACAATTAATGAACTTATCGCTAAAGCTTTTTGTTTTAGATTTTTTAGTCATCAGTGATGCGCTAGAATGTTAACTAATGTCTTATTTTTTCTATCTCGTTTCCTGTAAATAAAGTTGAAGCTAAGGAAATTCACAGAATTAAAACTTGATGGAAAGATCTTTTCCCATCTTAATAATTCAGCAATCAATCATTTGGTGACGAACATACTGTTAAACAAAATTAAATTAAGAATTTGAATTTGCTGATTTTCATTCTCCGGAACTATCAAAGGAAACGGGTTTCATTAGGATTGTTCAGGGATACGCGTAACGTACGATAAATGCGGTGGTTTAACCACTTGACTTTGTAACATCTCTTAACCAGTTCTCAGAGATTAAATTAGGGTCCGAAATCTAGAATTCAGGTTTCTGTCAAGTATAACACTAAATGATAAGCCTGATGCTTTCATTCAGAATCCTCAATTTTCCATCTGAAAACAGCAACATTCCACATTCGCCAACACTCACAATGTATGTGTTTAGCTCAACTGAAATGGTACACAAGAGCTTGTTCTTTCTACCCTTTTTCCAAGCAAGATCGAGACGTTTCACATCAAAGCTATAGCTGCTGAAATATTTCCCATTTTGACTTAAAAAGAAGTTCTATATACAGTCGATTTCACGGCATTGTCTCTGACCGTGAATGTGGCTTGTCCAATTTTGTTATAGTCTCAGATGATTCTACAAAACAGTACGTTTTGTTTTCACCTTCATATTTTCTAACACTTCTAATACCACTTTTTATAACAAAATACTCGTTAAAAATTAATATGTAGGTCTATAGTTGGATTGTTGCTACCAATTATATTGCCAATCTGGATTTTGGATTTCGAGTTTCGTTTTCTAATCAATAATTACATACAAAAACCTGCTTCAAATTAACTTTAGAAATCCTCTTTCTCCCTCTCTTCTGGGTTTTTGCATGCCAATTTTAAACTAATTTTTGGTCTAGATTTGGAATTTGATGTCTGAAATTTATTTCAGATCTAGTGAGATTGTGAGAAACTTATAGGCGGAAGGGTAATTCTAAAAATAGTCGTTTTGTGAGCAGTCTTGGTGTTCTGGTGTTGATATCCGGTAGAAGTCTACTTTCAGTTTAACTGGTTCAAAATTTCCATGGTCATCCTATATTGAATCTTTGAGGAGACAATAAGTATTGGTCAAACGACATATTGGAAAGTATTCGACGAGATTTCTGGAAAAAGTTATAGAAGGTTGAAAATCAAGATTTAACATTGAAACGTATGGCAAATAAATTGGTGGTGGGAGTCCATAAGCTTTATTAATTTAACATTACATTCCTTGAACATTTTCACGTTAACTTTGTATGCACTGTGATATCTTTAAGAAATCTGTTTATTACAAACGTTTATCTTGTTATGAATATCTAGTTTCGTTCTACAATTAGGATTTTTATCATATTTCTATGGGTTTCATATATCAGTTAGAAGAATAATCATGGACAATCATGAACTATATAAATATATCTTAATTATACATGTATAAAGGAAAGATATACATGTACAGAGTACATGTTACAATACAGTTAAACAGCAATTCATTAAATCACGGCATTTTCTTAGTCATAACATGGCACAAAAACACCTGATCATACCAGGAACCTTTCTTCCTCGTGCGTCATATACTACGATTAAATTGGTTTCTTAATTTTCTTATATTAAGTAAAATACATGGCAGCTGTCAGACTGTGGTAATTGTAAATTGATGTAGAATATTAAAGTGAAGAAGGACAAAGTTGAAAGAGACACAAATTAAAAATATAGGTCGCAGGTTCTAAACCGTCAGAAAGCAACAATTTTTTTTTTGCAAGAACATCTTAAGTGGTTATGTATGCAGATTCACCTAAACAAACACAAGAGTATTTTGTGATATGGTATCTTAAACCGATACTACGTCTTAGAATGAACAAAAAAAATAAATTTTCAAACTTGGTCAATAGGAGTATATATTCATCAGGGGACAAACCTAGTGGCATAACTATAAAACAGATTACCTAAATAATCTGATAAATCCAGAAAACTATGTTTAAATACAATAATTGATAAATGTCTTAATCCAAATTTACATAGTTTTATGGGTTTATTTGATTCTATTTGTATACTTTTGACACTGTTGAAGAATATCTTATTGACCAAGTTTGAAAATTTAAATGTTTTGTTCATTCTAAGAGGTTGTATCACTTTAAGCTATTCTTTTAAAAAATCTATTGTGTCTAGGTCTGAAATTTGAAAACTTATCCTGGAAACGACGGTATAATTATAAAGCACAGAGAGATTTGTTAATTGATGTGCTCACAATGACGTCTGTGCCTTTATTGTCTACTCACAATTTTATTTAATATATTTATGTAGATTGTCTGTAGCAAGAGATTTAACTGTCAGGAATGACAAATCTGATCAACAAACTGAATATCAGAATAATGTAGACATATTCAATTCATCGTCTATGATATCAACGATTTATTTAAGTCTAGTACTTGACATACAATCACAAGTTGAGGTTAGAATATTTAATCTACTTATTTAGATATTCTTTAGTTTCCACCTACTGTCATTCGCTTGTTATAACTCATTTAGTTCACATCGTTTCAAGTTTCTGAAAAGCTTTAGAAATGCACCCTAAGACCCATATGGTTTCATTTCATGTTAGTCAATCGATGCTAGGGGTTACCATTTGCTCATCCTGAAGTAAGCTAGACTTGTTTTGTGGTTTCTCTAATGATTAATGAGAACAATCTGGGCTCAGAAGAATTTTAACACAGTTAACATGGAATGTCAGCGGCTGCAACTGTTTTTTTCGCTTTCTGTTCTTCCCGGCCTCGGCAGTCGTCTGCAGTAGTCCCAATTGTCTCGCTTGTGTCATCAACTGACCGACATCGTGGTCTACAGTAGAACGTCGTTTATCCGCACATTTCTGTTTCCGATGAATTCGTGCGGTTTATCGATATTCCGGATAGCTGAAAAATGTCATTTTGCTCATTAGAGTTATGTCCCTTACTTATTGACCATCTTTCAATAGCTACCTGTCGAATGTCACATAAAAATAATAGGCATTCGAGAGTACGATAGGACAATACGATAGTCTTTTACAGATCCCCGTGATTTTGGTGCTCACTATAAAATAAATAAATAAGATTTGAACTAATTTTGGGAAAATGATATAGAGCATACAACGACAGTTTCAAATAATTTGAATAATCTATCTATGAAAACGAAATGATTATCAATGGATTAGAAAGGTTTGAACTAAATGTAATTTTAATATACCAGTTAAGACTTTCAACCATTGACGTCAATATAAACAATGAAATAGTCAATGAAAGACTTCATTTTGAAAACACGTGTATCTTAATTTTTTACTGGTAACTAAGTTAATATTTTAAAATGTTTATAGCGTTGCTAATAAATACAATAAAAGAAAGAAAGAAATAAAGACTTAATCAGATTGACTAGATACTAAATTACTTCGAGAATTGATTGACTGTTTCTGTACAAACATGTATTCATTCTTAATTTTAAAGCTTTTTTTATACTAGGCTTTCAGAATATTGACTCAATTAATCCCACAGACAGTGAAACGTGACCACATTCTCCTGCTTCGGCACATGTATTCTCTAAAACAATAAACGTTCCCTAAAATTCACGACAAGCATTTGAAAGACCAGTGACCATATTGATTTCCTTTTTAATTCTATTCATATTAAGATATCTCGTCAATATTTGAGGACCAGGGTGATTACTATGTTTTCAATTTCCTTTACCTGCACAAAATCCTTCTGTATATTTCTTTCTGTTTACGATTTTGATCATAAAACGGTTAGAGAATATCAGGCACAAACAGGAACACGGCATTATCATATTGTCGTGAGTGTCAAATTTAAAGCGATACCACCTCTTAGAATGAACAAAAAACAAATAAGTTCTCAAACCTAAGAATCAAATAAACCCATAAAACTATGTGATTTTCCATACAATTACAGGTTATAATTAAAAAACGCTTACAATGTGTGTTTTTCAATTATTTTATATAAACATAGTTTTCTAGATTTATCAGATTATTTAGGTAATCTGTTGTATAGTTATGACACCAGGTAAGTCTTCTGATGAATAAATACTTTTATTGACCATGTTTGACAATTAAGATTTTTTGTTCATCCTAGGTTGTATTTATTTTTAAAAAAATGCAAACATTCTTTCACATAAAATCATTCGATCGTAATATACAGATATTTCTCGGTTTCTTATGACATGGGTGTAGGTAAATTGGTCCCCGGAGTTATGCCCCTTATTGTGATATGTCTGAAAAATAATGATTACTTCCCATCGTGTTAACATCAGATCTAGATTGAAAAGTTGCCTCTTAATAATACTACTATGGGATTGAGGGACAGGATGTTCCGGTCTACATCAGACCACAAAAAAAAGTAATTAATTTGGTTGAAACCAGTCACTAGACTAATAATTATAATACATCAAAATTTTAAAAAAAATTAAGAAATCTTTATTTATTAACAAAACAGTATTATGTAACATCATAATGATAATTTAAACTAACAAAAAAGTCTTAGTCAATGTTAACAATTTTCAAATAAATTATAGAAAGAAATCAGGCCTATGATACTAACTGAAACACATTATAAATCATGAATTTTGCAGTTTTTCTCCATAAGTACATTTCAAATCTTCAATTCCATAAATCGATATTCATTACACCTAACGCAATGAATTTGTAATCAATACTATAATAATTAATTCACAAGGCATCATTTTTCGAAAGATCGTGTCAGGTAAGGTAACATACACCTACAATCAGTTTTTCTTGAACTGAATTTGTTCTTGATAGATAATTAAGTATTTTATCAATTTAAGTCTTTACAGAACTGTGCTTTTCAGATATATCTTCTTAGATATTCAACATGGCTTCTCCGTAGATAATTTTCATTTTAAGTTCTAGGCACAGGCCTTCACAAATCCGGCCCGCGACGCCCTTGAGAATAGCCCCTAAACAGTGACCTCTTCCGATAAAACGCTCTGTTCGCTCTGCTAGCTAAGCTCTATTTGGCCCTTATATTTTCTTTTCATAAACTGCATTTGGCCCTTTACAAAAATTAATTGAGAAGGCCTGGTCCAATCGTATATACGTCGGCCATTTTCTATCAATAATAACCTCGTATGCATCAGGCGGATAAATCGCACTACTTTTGTCTCTATTGATGACGTCATCTGAAAAGTCTCTGACATCCAGACTTTTCCTATCTATAAGTATTATGTGCAAGGGAGGTAACTAACAACCCATAAACAGAACTATTTTTTATCGCGTAATCTCCTTCCGCCCATTGGCATTGGAAGGTTTTCTTCTATCTGCATACGAGGTTATTATTGATAGAAAATGGCCGACGTATATACGATTGGGCCTGGTCTAGCAGGTTGAAATTTTGAAGATCAAGGGAAATAACTCACATTTCATATTTTTCGATATTTATTTTCTTTTTTTTCGATAGTCGTCGTCTTTGGGTTAGTATCATCAAAATTCATCGAGAAGGTTGAGTGATTACGAGCCAATGTAGATGGCCAAATAAAAATACGGGCGAAAGAGCTTAAAAAACTATAAAAGTTGTCTTTCTGACCATTAACTCATCCATCCTAAATAATACAATACAACTCTGTGTTCGAAATTTTTTTAAAGCATACGGATTTTGAAATTAAGAGACATACCAAAACAGATTCTCTTGGGGTTTTGGCATATTTTTTCTGGTAAGCTGAAAGGTTTGATCGTTGTGCTTGTGTTTTATAATTACATAAGCTTTCTTTTTTTTTCGAGATGAAGGAAGCATAAGTTGACACAACAGCTTAAATCAAAAAATATCTATGTTCGATAGAGCTACATTATGACACAACCTATGGATGGAACAAGAAGAAGCACAGCTATCAGAACATTATAAGACGATCGTGTCTGTATTCCTGTATTTCCAGTATTACATAAATCAGTTGTACAACACGAATAACATTCATCATTATCTATATCGTCACCCCACGTACCACAACCCTTCCGACACGAACTAGCACATCCTCGCTCTAGTGATACAAACGCACCTTGTGTCTGCTGTAAGAAAACCTGAAAAAACAAGCAAAGGGAATAAAAACACAACCAAGATAATTTGGAGAAGAATAGATTATTGTACCAGTAGGCTATTAATACAATGTTAAAGCTCATTATTTTCTTAAAACGAAGAACTTTGGCTTTTGAGATACATTGATAGTCCAAGTTACAGTGGTGAGGATTATTTCAGGAAAACCAAGTCAAATACATGTACAACCATTAGACTATTAACTTTCACTTATCAGTTATACTAGAGCCCCACATCAACCAATACTTACCCTACAATACGTGTCTTGACGTGGACAAGTTATAACATCTGAAATGGTTGCATTGGTAACACAGGTTCCATGTTCACTCTTAGTAAAACAAGAATAGCAGGTCAAATTCTTGTCCGAATCGCCTGAAAATATAGGTCAAACCGACCATTGATTCAAAAGGAAAAGTTTGGAAATCGATATTGGTTTTCAACTTGATAGAAAGCGAACGTAGGTGAAGGTAATTACAAATGACGTATTTTATATTTTACATAACACTAATCAATTAATAAAATGCTTGTGCTAGCTTCTAAAAAATATTAATTATTATCAATTTTCACTGGCCAACTTGGTTTGGTTTTTTCATTTATATCCATGAATCTTCTTAACAGCAATAAAGTGACTTCATTACAAGTATGATTTACATTCATGGATTTCACAATATATTTTCAATTAATCAGTGTAAGCGTAAATTTCCACCTATATAGATCATGATTTATATCTGCTCTAATGAAGACTATACTCTTTGTGGTATGCAAAACAATATCAATTTAGTTAATAAAATATATCTATCCATATATCATGTGCTTCTTTAATAGACATTGTGTAATTAAATATAATATACCGACATATTCCTGATATAACTTTGTCTTATTAAATAATATATTATTATTTAAGAATTAAACGTTGGTCTCATTAGCATTATTGGTGTGTAAACGCAATAGATCACGTGACAAACTGAATAAATGACGAAGTCATTTATGTATGTTTGTGGCGTGATCTATAGTGTTTACACACCAATAATGCTAATGAGACCAACGTTTAATTCTTATATTTATATTCAGATACTTTTATTAATCAAATTTTGCCCTTTTTATATGATAATTTGCCACAAATCTTAGATAACGTCAATGTTGTGCTTTGATGACGTCATAGTGTCACGTGACAAACTAGCGTTCATCGAAAAATGAACGCCGGTTTTCTTAACTGGTTCGTTGAAGGAAGTGATAATAGAAATGTAAATATTGTTATATAAGCTAGCATGATCTTAAAAACTGAAAGAATCGACAAAAACATTGAAAATACGATGTATTCTGTCGACGACCCATCAATTATTAATTTTTATTTTGCATTGTCATATTTGAAGCTTGTATGTTTCAGTTATCAGAGTTAATATCATCGCTACTTAAGAAATTGGTAAGAAGCTATCTGTATCTCCTATTTCACAGGACAATGACATTAAAAACAGTATTCGAAATTAAATATTATATTGACGTCACATACACAGACTTGTTGCTAGAAATTCAAATCCACATAAATGTTTTGAATACCATTAATCAAACTAAACTGTTAAAATATGGTTTTGTTTTGTAATATTTTCATTAGACTAATGATATCTAACGTGGAGTAGGTTGAAATAATTACTATATTATCAAGTAGAATACAATTCAATATTACTACGAATCGTGTCAAATCTAATGCACTAGACTAGAATATTAAAGTAAGCTATTAAAACGTTGTTCATTGTTTCTATACAAGTAATAAATTAGTAATAGTTTTAGTTCCCAGGGTAAATGACTATTATCTATTCTAGTTATTGATTAATTAGCGAATGTTTCAATCAAATACATGATGATATATATTATAATATACAACCCCCACCTGTGACCAGACCAAGTTATATTATAACATTTATATTACATTATCTTGTATATCTAGAAGATAATTTTATATTATCATGTTGCCATTGGATTTCTCGTTATTTAAAAACCCCAAGTATTCAAACTAAATAATTATTATAGAAAGAAATTAAAATCCCAAATATTCTATTATTTAAATATTCAATTAATCCTTTTCTATTTTATATTTTATATACATGCATTATGCTATCCATTCTACAAGCGTTTCCTCTACAATATAAATTTTTAAGTTTGGATAACAATATTCATGAAGTTTGTTATTGCAGTTAAAATGCAATTACTTGCCGTCGAAGGAATTGTATTTACAGAATTATCTGAAATAACATTCTTTATGTAAGATAGCAGAGTCAATAATTTTTCTCCTTAATAAAACCTACAGAAACTAGAACTCCTTCCAACAAAGTGTATTTTGTACTGAGAACGAGTTAAAAATGTTTTTTCAATTGAACATTATAGTTCACAGTACCAGTATGTTTACATTTATATTATTATTAGCTAATTGAGTGAAATGAAGTTCTTATCTACTGTTCAACACCATTTGGTGCTAATGAAGATGGACAATATAGTCAAGTCTTAATCAATGTTTTTATAATGGGTCAGATTTGTTTTCAGTATAGTCTAAAAGAGAAAAAAAAAGAATCGATCTAAATCAACTGCATAACTCTTATATGACATACTGAATCTATTACATTGCAAGTAACTTTACCGAATCTCCCCAGTCAAAGACAAGTTGTTTTTGTTATAAAAAATAAGCTGGACACCAGCACCACCTAAGTCAGTCAGTGATATAACACTGTCTATATTGAAAAGGTAACTAACCTAGGGGTGTAACAGCAGATTCCACTTGAAGCAGTAAGGTAAACCACACAACAATGTTCACAAACCACCTCATGTTACTTTTAACATAACTGAAAATAAAAAATACAATATAATCGTTTACTAATTGTTCATGAGACAAGAAATCTTATTCAAATTTGATTACAATTTCGTTCCTTTTCCTTTTTAAACCACTTTTAAGATATTTTGGTAATAATAAGTGGGGGGATGCCGTTTCCAGCCCTTTAAAAAACAAAACAAAACGCAACGCACCAAGATATCCATAATGTTCTACAAACAGAGTGCACTCTTAATATTTGAAACGTCAACGAAAGTGGATGTGCACGAATTGACTAAAAATACAGAAAAAATCAACAATTCCGCAGGTTGATGACTTTTTTCCTCACATACAAACCTAAACACTACTAAGTTTTTCTTTTTGGTTGCAAATCAGATCTTTATCAATGTGCATTTTTTTGTACATCGCGGATTTTTACAACAACAGTGAAGCAGATATATTTAACTAAGACTATTAGTTTTTTATTACATGTATGTACTTACCTATGTCGTCACAACATGCATACTAAGTTCACTTGTATCTGAACTGTTCGATGTTTAATATCCGAGTGCTAAAAGCCCACGTGTTATGATGATTCATCTGATATCCTACAGTTCACTGTATAATCATATACCACCACCATCTCCATCATACTGTTCTTCAGTTTACAATCTCTCAATTATATCAGAAAAATAACTAACTCAAGTTTTCATATTGTTCAACAAGACAACAACTTCTATTAACATTCAAGTAGTAAATAACAAGTGGTTCATCACGGTATATAAAGAGTAGAAAAATAGCTACTAGAAAATCGAACAAGTCGACACAACGTTCTAGTTCTATTCGACTTGAAAGCAAATCACCGAAACCTTTATTGATTTTTCTCTTTGCCTCCATTTCTTGAATAATTTAGTTGAGTTTCTATCAGCAAAATTCTCATTTACCAACTCCATTCTAATGGCTTGAGTGAAATTAAATGTAGACAAGAGAACTACTTCCTTAAGATGGTCATAATTTGTTATAGGTTTTTTATGTCTTATCTTTCAATATAAATAAGTGGTTTGTATGGATTCTTGACGTTTCTTATCACTACAAGCAGTTATATCATTTGACTTGAACAAAGCATTTCATATACAAAATTCTTAGTCTTCATGGTAGTCTCTCATGCTCCAAACTTAGAATTTTAGTTTATAGTTTAGTTTATTAATAAACGTATCCACAACGCCACAAAGGAGAATGTGTTACACAACAACGTGATTGTCTTGGCAATGAATATGGCTCGAGACCATAAAAAGCTGAGGTATTTTTTAAAGATATTTGCGATAAGTAATGGTATTCTAATAAGTATTTCAAAAACAGAAACACGTATTTGAATCTAGCTGACTGTATAGATCTCTTTAACTACATATAGGTATTAGTATAGTAGAGCCACAGATGAAAGAATAAGATGTTTATTCACTTAGGAAATTAACTTATTGAAGTATCAATGAAAGATCGATTTGTTAGCCAAAGTATTGAAGAAACAACACAACCGCAGCTGCCAATGTTTCCAGGACCTTACAACCAAAACATACAAACAATTACCTAATTATGACCAAATATATTAAGACGTAATTAATGTAAACTTACCTTTGATTACTAAGTAGGCCTTCGTCGAGCAAAATATAGTTTCCTTCGGGAAAATGTGGCTCATTGTACATTACATATCTTTCTGTTGATAGTGAGTAACAGTGAGTTATATGCTTGCTCCACTGTTCAAGCCCGGCACGAGTCCAGATGATACCTTCGGATTTTTCAATCCTGTTTCCCCTGTCAGTAATGCAGTTAAGAGGGGCTGACATTGAAAAAGTTTTTAGTCGCTCGGATGGGACAATAAACACAGGCTGTACAGGCTGTACACGTTAAAGATCCCTAGATAGTTGGAAATCAAAATAAAAGTAGGCTAATACCGTTGTCGTTTTTGCGTGACTTAAAACATCATTTCATTTCATTGTGATAGGAATCTCTATTTCATCAGACGTTCAGAATATGTTATCATTGAAATGAAAAAAGAGTAATGTCCCTTCCTATAATAGCTAGATTGTCTAAATAAATACCCGTATTGTCTATAGTCAAACAGAGATATTTCTGCTCATCCAGGTATCGTCAAAACATATACACAACCAGTCCATTATATTTTCAAGGGTGTTGCTGTAACTTGCCAAACAAACAACCCTCTAAATAAGATACTCTTATACCCTTGAAAATATAATGGACTGGTTTTGTATATGATTTGACGGTACCCGGATGAGCCGAAATATCTCTGTTTGACTATACCTAGTCGCATAACTGGTCTATAAAAACAACATTAAAATAAATGTATATATGTTACAAGGATACAACTTACAGGATTCTAAGCGGATCCATTCCACCGACTGGTCCTTGACAAGCCTCTTGGCATCGATCTTTCAACTGGTTCGCGTGGAATTATGTTTTAAGGTGGCTTATTCAAGGCCATCGAACATTCACACCCGATATATAATAGAACTAACAACCACAACAACCACCAAACAAATGACGTTATGATTGTAAAGATCGAACGCTCTTATTGAATGTGCATGACACATGGGTGCAAGGATTTCGACTGAATACCAGTTTTTGCAATATAATCTATATATTGTCAAATCCATTGTCAGTGGCTTTCCTTCTGTCGAACACACTGGTACTGAGTTTTCATATCTTGTGACTTTGTATTGATCACCAGTAGGCTACATTGATTTGTTTGTGACTTATTTATTGTAAGGCATTTGGTTCTGCTTTAATCACGTTTGCTAGTAATTTTTCACATTATAACATATTTTGAATTATTTTCTTATGAAAATTGTTATATTTTGTTTGTGTATCAAGGAAACGTCATATCCGTAAAATGGCACTATCTAATTTTTCAGGAATCACACGAACCACAGGCGACAGAAGAGAAATTTTGATTGTGCAAAAACGCAATTGTCCCCTTAACACATTAAAAATTAACTCTCGTGATACCTGACCACGTATAAAAACTTTCAAATTTGTCCACTTCTATTTGCCAATATATCCAACGGATTTATCCTTACACACGAAGATTTATCAAGATTATACATATCACCTCGTAGAAAACCTTCGTTGTAATAGCCTATAATTGCTCTGAGTTGCGATGTTGCAAATTCAGCAATAGATACGACAGAGACCTCGTGTATTAGAATAGAATGTCTCTCTGAATAACAAACCTTTACACAATATTTCGTTTTCTCTCGGTTGATTGATGAATTGGAAGAATTGGCATAGCCGTAGGGGCCCACGACTCATCAGGGGGGCAGACCGACTTCTGCCCGAATTTTAGTAATGTTTTCCCATTGTTTGCCCGAAAACATACTTTTTTGGGGGGCCTATGAGAATTGGTATTGTTATTACTGTGTTGATTAGTCAGTGTATGTCTATATAACTTTTCTGTCTTGTGACAAGCATCTTACATAGAATGAACAATAAACAAACGCACGTCTAGGGCGAACTGAATTGATGTATTGACTTAAATTTAAATTTACTGGTTTATTGCAGATTTACAGGGAAAGGAGAAAAAACATGCTAGGAACACCGACATTGACAATCTACACAAAGAATCTGTAAAACGCAAATTATATTTTGTCGGATTCAGTGCTTTTTGATTCATTATAAATTCTGGGTTGAAGGGTGTAAATATATAATCTGATATATATAAGATGAATATTGACCTAAATAATCATAATAACGTTCAAACAAACAGAAGCTAGTCGGGTAATATATTATCCAGCACGTTCCGTCTTTCTTATCAGCTCGTGGTCTACAGGCAGTGAGAGATATCACTGTTAAATATGTCTTCAGGTTATGCCCCGGTTTCACATAGACGAATTTTTGAAAACTTCGTAAAGATACAAGTCGGCTATGTCGGGTGGGTCGGAAGCAAAATCGGGCCAATAGTGATCATCTTCCGATACTTCCGACAACGCTTAAGATCAACAGCCGACATATAGCCGACTAAAATTTGGCTCTTACGACCACCGTTCAGACATTTCCGACTGCCGTTACGACATAAACAAATTAGAAGCGAATTCTAACCGATTGGAACGAATTCGTTACGACCGAACCAACTAGGCTACGACTGTACTAAAGACAAATCCAACTGTTATCAAATGATGTAACGACATATACGAATGTCCTTACGACACATACAAATGCCCTTACAACTAATCCGAATTTGTTCTGGTCGTTTATATATGGAGCCGACATAATCATTCTTCTGCAAGTTGTCCAACACTGCACATCTTCATATCTATAATGGATGTCGACAGATACCGACGACTTCAACTTGTTGGGGCTACCCTAGTGCTTGATGACGATTTGAACGAGGCTATCGATTATCTTTGTGCTGTTTTATTACAGCATGTTTAAGATGGTGTTCCTGGTAAAAGAAGACACAAGAGGCCGAACACCCTTACGATTGTTCAGACTATGCTTACGAACGCTCAGAATGCTCTTACGACCGCAAAAAAGCCCTTCAGACAAACAGCCGACTTGCTTCCGACTAATTTTTAATTCGGACGTGTCGGAAGCTTCTTACAACTGTTTTGAACATTTCAAAACAGTTGTAAGGAGCTTCCGACACGTCCGAATTTCTTCCGAAGTTTTGCCTCGTCTTACGAACTCCCCGACCTCTTACGAAAGTCTTCCGACTACCAAAATTCGGATGAAATTCGTAACAAATTCGTCTATGTGAAACCGGGGCATTACGAGAAAAACTTCTGTGGTATTTCGTCACGGTTCTTAGAGAATCAAAACAGTACGTCAACAAGTCAAAGACCTCTGGCTTAAATTCTGTTTACAAAATGCCTTAAGAATGATGCGAGTTCTATTATTGTTACTGATATACCTTCCAGCACGATACCCACTATACGTTTGCTACAGCAAAGTAGGAAATTACGTCTGATCATGTTCCTCGAATGCATACTGCATTTTTTGAAGTGATTGGTAAATTAGCCACCTGCAGCGAAAATATGCTGTAACCACGTAACCAATTGAAATCCTCTTGAAAAAGAAATTTGCAATATAATAAGCATAGGTAGGCCTAATGTGATTAATATGTTTTAATTCCATGATGTTGAAAGCGTATCAAAATTTAAACTTTTGGGTGTTGTATTCAACAAGAATATGTACTGGAAAGATCATAACATGTTAAAAAAGTAATAAGTATTAAACTTTACCAACTTAGGAAAATTAAACGCTTCTTATCACAATCGCATCGTTCTGTGTTTTATAAAGTTTATATTCAACCTATCTTTGATTATTGTAGTCCAATTTGGGATAAATTTGATTCAAAATCAGCTAACATTCTTAACAAACTATTCAAACTAGCATCTAAATTGATTGTAGGAATCTGCAATAATAAAAGTCTTATGTTAAAATCCTTATATAAATTAAATATTATAGATATATTCTCAAGGCACAAACTCAATTCTTTAAAATATATTTATAAAATATTGAATAACCAATGTCTCTCATATCTATCTAACATATTTCAATTTCATACAACCCCTTACGACAATATTAATAAAAGACTTAAACTTCCTAAGCCACGACTTTCCCTGACCAAATGCAGTTTAAGTTTCAAGGGTTCGAGCCTCTGGAATAGCCTCCCTTCAAATTTGAAAGAACTAAACAATTCCAAATCTTTTCTAAAAAATACATCAGTGTACATCTCCAAGTCCAACGAATATAGTTTTTGATAAATCTTGTAAATACTTTTAATTCATGTAGTTACTACTTTATTCGTTCCTTTGTTATCAATTTCATATTTCTTGTATATTTGTTGCTGATTAATATTGTTTGTATGTATGTATGTTGGGCGAAATGCTAGAGAGGCTTTAGGGCCTAATTTCGTACCCTAATAAAGTGATTATTATTATTATTATTAAGTATCATTTCATTTGTTCATCTTGGGAATGTTATGTATACATGTATATGTTGTTAAGGTCTAATAGTCCAGTATGTTAGCAGCCAATTTTCACTCGAAGGGGACACAGCGGACAAAAGCAAAATATTTTTCATGTCTAACTATATGATGATAGGCTACTAATCTAGAAGGGGTGCCATCACCTAACTCGTCCCATATGGCTACTATCACCATATTAGCGTAAAACTCCATACTACGAATTCAGCGCAAATACTAGGGATAGGGGAAACATAAACGCTATTTGCATGCATTTAGAAAAGGTCTAGATAATCATGTTTGGTATCGTTCGAAAGGTAATTAGTACCCGCTTAATTCACAGCCATTCAAAACTTGTTGACCTCATTGATGACGTCACCAGAGGTCAAAAGGTCATGAAAACTATTTTTAAGTGTAAATCTGGGTATTCATATAGTAAAATAGTCATGGTAACCATACCCTTTATAGTAGAACAAAATAATTTACACCCATTTGGAGCTGATTTGTAGTGGAAGTTTTTGGTTCGAAAATTTTAATTATAGTGCATCACGTTATTTTGTAAATTGGGTTTCTTTATTTGGTTCTCAGGCTAAAAAAGCTTAAAAAAATAGCTGAAAATTACTTTTTTTCAAAATTGTCCTTTTTCCTCATCATGAGGCAAGAAAAATAAATTGGAAGAGTCAAAAATGTTCACAATTGAATCATTGAATGAGAAACATTTAAATCATAAATCATAAATCTGGCACCATTAGGCATTAAACGGAGGTCAAAAGAACAGTTTGTAGCGAGGGATGATAATTTTAGTGTAGCCTGTAGGTCCCGTGACCAAAGTCTGGGAACAAAGGTTTGAAAGCGTTTTTGTGTTCCCTGATGAATACCGAACATTTTTTACTTGGGCTGCCCCTTAAATATTTCAGGCATTTCCGGTAGGGGTCAACAAAGGTCAAACAGAGATCAAAATTCAAATATAGTCTTAGGGTGTCGATATGCACATCAAATTACTTGTATAGTCATGAGGATTCAGAAAATATATAGTTTGTTATACTCCGACCTTAAATGAGGGCGCTACGGTCAAAAACGTCTCAAGGTCAACGAACATTTGATAGAGGTCAAATTCTCAAACACAGTTAATATTGTCCGATTTGAATGATTTTAGTGTCTAATTATATGTTTTCTGACATGACAAATTCAACTATCCCACTTTTGGATGGTTCTTGGCAAACTGTACACTTATACAGACCCTTTTCGGATGGGGTTCGGTAAACTGTAGGCCTGCACTAATACAAACCGGCTCGGATGATCCTGGGTAAACTGTAGGCCCACACTAATACAAACCCGTTCTCGCATGGTTCTTGGTAAATTGCGTATAATGAAAACCCACTTAACAAACCCGCTCTCAGCTGTTTTTTGGTGAACTGTTTATTAATAAAAATCTGCTCTCGGGTAGTTCTCAGTTAACTGTGAATTAATAAAAACCCCAAACCCACTCTTGGATGGTTCTCAGTTTTTTGTTTATTAATAAAATCCCTCTCTTGGATACTTTGAAGTCAACTGTATATTACTACAAACCCATTCTTGGGTGGTTATCAGTAAATTGCGTATTAATGAAAGAAAACACACTTTTGGACAGTTCTGGGCAAACTTACAAACCTGCTTGGGTTTGGGGTGGTTGCGTGGGAGGTTATCTTTCTTAAAATTTTCTTAGGGTGCAACTGATATGCAAAGAAATCAAATTTTATTTTTTTGCTGTATAATGCCTCGAACCCTATGGTGGATGTTCTCAACTAAATTCTGTTCGTTCGAAAAGGCATCATATACTAGTACTAGGAAATCATCCCTAATTTTCAAAATTTTCTTGGTATACTATGTCTTTCTTCATGAGGTGGTCGTTCTCAACAAGAAAGAAGAGGTGGTGGTTTTTAAATGAATTCTGTCGAAAAGGCATTAGATGCAAGGAAACGAGCATACATTTTAAAATTTTCTTGGGGTACAGTGCTCCCAAACACTCTTCAAGGAGTGGTCTTTTTCAAAGAAAAAAATGTTCGGAAATGCCTGAGATGCAAGGAAACAAGCCTAAATGTTCAAAATTGTCTTTGAGTATACAGTGCTTCCAAACCCTCTTCAAGCAGTTGGCGTTTTAAACGAGAATTTTGCTCGGAAAATCATCAGATGCATGTAAATTAATCTTGATTTTCAAAATTTTCATAGTGGAAGAATCCCTGAAATCTTCCTTCAGTGGCAAGCATTTGATGTTCGATGCCATATCCTTTATAGGATTGGGGGTCTGTAAAAGGAAAAAAGAAGAGTGGGTTTGTAGTATTACAAAGTGTAACAAGAACCATGCGAGAACGGGTTTGTATTAGTGTACAGTTTACCCAAGATCATCTGAGCCAGTTTGTATAAGTGTACAGTTTACCCAGAACCATCCGAGAACGGGTCTGTATAAGTGTACAGTTTACCCAGAATCATTCAAAAGTGGGATAGTTGAATTTGTCATGTCAGAAAACATATAATTAGACACTAAAATCATTCAAATCGGACAATGTTAACTGTGTTTGAGAATTTGACCTCTATCAAATGTAAATTGACCTTGAGACGTTTTTGACCGTAGCTCCCTCATTTAAGGTCGGGGTATAACAAACTATATATTTTTTGAATCCTCATGACTTTACGAGTAATTTGATGTGCATATCGACACCCTAAGACTATATTTGAATTTTTATCCCTATTTGACCTTTGTTGACCCCTATCGGAAATGCCTGACATTTTCAAGGGGGCAGCCCAAGTCAAAATTGTTCGGTATTCATCAGGGAACACAAAAACACTTTCAAACCTTTGTTCCCAGACTTTGGTCACGGGACCGGCAGGCTGATCTCCTACTGCCAATTTAAGAGATTCCATACACTAATTAGCATAATTAGGCTAATTAGCATTATTTTTCTGTTGGAAAACAAATGTGTTCATGCTCATTGGTTCTCCTTTTGCAGACTTTGCGAATATTGGCAGCGTTTCCTTGTTTATAGACTAATTGATTTACCAGATAACCGTTTTTTAGTGGTTTTAAGTGTTAATTAGCTTAATTAGCAAAAATAAGGTGACGCAATTAAAAAAAATTTGGGCACCCCTTCTGATTTTTAAAAGTACCACCACAGGTAGCCTCAAAAAAATTTTGGTGCTTTTGTCCGGCATGTCCCCCAAATTTTGCTAACATACTGGACTATAACGAATATACACATATACAATCTTTAACTTTTATACTAGTTCTTCGTGGATGATATTTATCTCATAAACTCGATTATTTACTTATTCTCCTTTATTCGGACGTACTCAACCACCCCTTTTTATGATCATAACATTGCAATTATTATTATCAGTTACGTCCCTTGAATTGTATAAGTTGGATATTTTCATCAGTTACGTCCCTTGAACTTTTAACATTAGTCGTCTGGTCAGTAATTTCATGCTTTTGTCTTGTAGTTGTAGTGTGTTAGCCTACAAAGATGTTAACTAAAACCGACTCTAACTAAACCTCTCTTAGGAAATTTTACGACCGCCATCAAGAATTCATTTATAAATACAAATCATCTGTTTGTGCTATGATTGCAAATGCTTTTGCTTAACGATTCTTTTAAACTTATCCTCACGAAACTGTCGAGTTGTCACCTTATTGTTTTATAATTTTACAAGACACTACTCTTGTTTTGCCTCCCTCCATCTTAAGTATTAAGCAGCTATTACTGGTGTTGTTCTAGGCAGTATTTGCTTGCCCTTCTGATAATTTGGTGTCACTTTTCGTCGTTGAATGCTTCCTCGTTGATTGATAGAGTACGGATTGAGTTTGTGTAAATTTGTCGTCGAGTCATGTTTTTTTCATCCGACGCTTGTTCACATGTTTTGTAGTTTTGTGTATGTTTAACAGCCAGGACGGGTGTGGCGCCAGGCAGGGTATGCTTACTCTTCTAGACACCTGATACCACTTTTTATTATGATATACTTACTCATGTATGATTGATATAATTCCTCATGTGAAAAGTTTATAAGCTGTTACCTATGTTTCGTCAAAATGTCCTTTTGGGTTTAGAGTTTGGTTTTGCGGTTCGGATCGTTAGTATACTTGGTTTCTTTATTTATACTATTTTATTACAGTTTAACATTTATGAACTGATTTAACTAGCTAGTAAAGGTCGGGAAATTAACTAACAGATGTGAATTGTTGTCAACTGATAACTGGACAATTTATGTTGGGGAAAACTCCACAATCTACTTACGAAGACGGAAGTTAGATAAGAAACCCTAAGAATAGATCTATACTTTTTACTTTCAATTTCCCCAATTTGAGGACATCATTTAACACTTTGAGGAAAGATTCACCCCATTTTTGATGTTTCAGTAAAAACCCGAGTAAAAGAACTATTTTGGCGGTTCAGGCTGATTTGGTTTTATTCTTAATAAAAGTTTCAAATAAGGAACATATTATGCACACAATTTTAATTAATCAATACAATGATAGCACAATTTTATTAAAAAACAGTACATATTTTTATTTTGTTACATATAATTGGGGTGGAACTATTATGTGTGTAATGAAAAGTAGTGTTGATATTTGATAATTTTCCATATAAGAACAACTTTCATTTTTCAGGCTATTTTATTTCCTAAAATCATGCCTGGGTGTTCTAATCCACTTGTTCTTATACGCCGGTTTTTACTGTACAGTCTTTGAACATGTGAATTTACTTTTGGCCATTTACTTTATAGGTTTAACCAGGCCTATAGACAGACTTAATTGATAATGTATATGTCAGGAGGAGAAATTGAGATGCATTGATATCAATGGTATTGGTAACCATCATTCAAATAGCACTTCTGTAGCTACAAACCTGGTTTTACGTACATGTTCTTTTAATTTCGAGGAAACACAGCATGAAAGTTTTTTTTGTAAATTTCCGTGAAAGGCCACTTTTCTTGTCATTCAAATCGAAAACGAAAATAGAACATTGATAAGACTGTATTCCTGCAAATTATCGATTATGAAAAGTTACTACGATACTGTAAATTAAAGGCGAGAATTATATAATTTATTGGCATATGTGACATGTTATCTGCTGATAAATTCAAAATTTATGTTGCAAAAACTTTTTCATATTTACTGACAAAGCCGGAAGATATGAATAGTGCAATATTGTACTTTACTGTATAAGGTCATGTTGACAAAGTATTTATTAAATATACTGTTAGGCAAGGTTGATAAATTTGGTTTTAAGATTATATAAGATATATGCAATACTACACATTGAAGTATACTGTTCGATTGGCTAATATAAAAGATAAACTTATACCTGTATATTCACGGTATAAGGGATAACTAGGGCATTTCTAGTGTTACAATCATAAAATATTGTGGAACATGGTATCTAGATCATGATATTTTGAATCAAAATCTTACAGTGAGATAATAAAACCTAAGCACTCACGATCCCAACCGTAAAACAAATCTCGAAATACATGTAGACACATTGACCATACATTGGTAGCAGCTAATGAACTTTTCATTTGAGAAAGTATATCAATAATTGAGTAAATATTTCATCATGAAAAGTGGTATCAGGTGTCTAGAAGAGTAAGCGTATGATCTTGTTTTGATATTTCCTCGAAAATGTGATATCTTGGCGATAACAGGACATAAATAACGACCTCTAATGCGCAATAATAATTAGGGCAGGAATTTATTTGCATGTTTTTAATGTCAAGACGTCAAATAACCTCAAGTACTGTTCATTCCAGGTTAACGGAACTACAGCATAAAAATATGCATCTATAAAAACTCGGTCAGAAGTCTGCGTAATTTATATTCAAGTTTGTTTATTTGATTGTATTATCAAGCATCGACCTGTGATGGATATTCACATCCTGCTGTTTTGTAATTTGTACAATTTAGTCATTACCCAGGCATAAATCAATCCTGATACTTTATCCATGGTATTTTCCTGAATTCACAATATTGTGAGGGTTTATACATGAACTTACACATCATGCTGAAAATAACATTGATTGAATTTTTCATTAGTATACTGATGATGTAAATCTGTCTCCGAAAACTAAATCAATTTAAATACAACAACTGTACCTACATAAAATACTAGACGAGAAGTGAAATATGAAGAACTTATCAATGCTGTTTTCTTGGAGTTTTTTTTTTATCAAATGCAAGATCCCTGATATCCCTACTCATTGTTAACACAAAAAACACCATTCCAAGATTATTCATTCATGATTAACATTTCATTTTTTCTCACATATCTGTACCGTGTAACAATGAGCAAGAAATATCTCCAAGAAAAAAGTATGGATAAAATGATCTACATTTTTTACTGACAATCTCCCTTTACAAAATCAAATTTACCAAGCATTGAGATCACACTAAATGCAGTTTTAGACTATGACCAATATGAAGCATGGTATCAAAATATTACGATGTTAAAATTTAAATGGATGTTGTTATCTCGGTTAAAGTGTATGTTTAACCTTTTTAACAGCAAACATCAATTATAATTATCAGTAGAGATACGGTAGCTATTTCAAGTATACCACCATCAGTTAGTAATTTTAATAGTTCTGTAATTGTAATCCATTAAAACAACAATTACATTTCTCACCTCTTAAATCCAAATTTTTATCAAAATGATGCTTAATGTTTTGGTTAGTAATGTACAAAAAAAAACAAACCCCAAAAACGGTGGATGCCCATGATGGAGTTTTTGTTAATTCAGAAAAGATGAAATATCTTCCTCAAATTGTTAGTACAAGAGCTTACATGGGACACTGAGTTGACATTACTATCTGCAACACCAGACGTGTGTTACCATTAGTATTTAAACTATTAAATGTTAATGCTAAATCCAACCTAGTCACAACTACTTATATTTAAACGATCAGTAGAAAAGTAATCGTAGCCCCAACAATTGATATTTAGGCGATTCAATGGTAAAGTCTTCATAGTCACAACCATTGATATTTAGACGATTCAATGGTAAAGTCGTCATAGTAACAACCATTGATATTTAGACGATTCAGTGCTGAAGCCATCTTAATAACAACCATTGATATTTAGACGATTCAGTGCTAAAGCCATCTTAATAACAACCATTGATATTTAGGCGATTCAATGCTGAAGCTATCTTAATAACAACCATTGATATTTAGGCGATTTAGTGGTAAAGCCATCTTAATAACAACCATTGATATTTAGGCGATTCAGTGGAAAAGCCATCTTAATAACAACCATTTATATTTAGGCGATTCAGTGGTAAAGCTAACCTAGTCACAACCATTTATATTTAGGTGATTCAGTGGTAAAGCCACATTAATAACAACCATTTATATTTGGACGATTCAGTGCTAAAGCCATCTTAATAACAACCATTGGTAATTAGACTATTCAATGCTGAAGCCATCTTAATAACAACCATTGATATTTAGACTATTCAGTGCTGAAGCCATCTTGATAACAACCATTGATATTTAGACGATTCAGTGGTAAAGCAATCCTAGTCACAACCTTTTACATCTAGGCGATTCAATGCTGAAGCCATCTTAATAACAACCATTGATATTTAGACGATTCAGTGGTAAAGCCATCTTAATAACAAATATTGATATTTAGGCGATTCAGTGTTAAAGCCATCCTAGTCACAACCATTTATATTTAGGCGATTTAGTTGTAAAGACATCCTAGTCACAGCCATTGATATTTAGACGATTCAATGTTGAAGCCATCTTAATAACAACCATTGATATTTAAGCAATACAATGCTAAGCCATCTTAACAACCATTAATAGTTTGGGCGATTCAGAGGTAAAGCCATCCTAGTCACAACCATTTATATTTAGGCGATTCAGTTGTAAAGCCATCCTAGTCACAACCATTGATATTTAGACGATTCAATGCTGAAGCCATCTTAATAACAACCATTGATATTTAGGCGATTCAGTGGTAAAGCCATCTTAATAACAACCATTTATATTTAGGCGATTCAGTGGTAAAGCCATCCTAGTCACAACCATTGATATTTAGACGATTCAGTGGTAAAGCCATCCTAGTCACAACCATTGATATTTAGGTGATTCAGTGGTAAAGCTATCCTTGTCATAACCATTGATATTTAGACGATTCAATGCTGAAGCCATCTTAATAACAACCATTGATATTTAGGCGATTCAGCGGTAAAGCCATCTTAATAACAACCATTTATATTTAGGCGATTCAGTGGTAAAGCCATCCTAGTCACAACCATTGATATTTAGACGATTCAATGCTGAAGCCATCTTAATAACAACCATTGATATTTTGGCAATTCAGTGGTAAAGCCATCTTAATAACAACCATTTATATTTAGGCGATTCAGTGGCAAAGCCATCGTAGTCCCAACCATTGATATTTAGACGATTCAATGCTGAAGCTATCTTAATAACAAATATTGATATTTAGGCGATTCAGTGTTTAAGCCATCCTAGTCACAACCATTTATATTTAGGCGATTTAGTTGTAAAGACATCCTAGTCACAACCATTGATATTTAGACGATTCAATGTTGAAGCCATCTTAATAACAACCATTGATATTTAAGCAATACAATGCTAAGCCATCTTAACAACCATTAATAGTTTGGGCGATTCAGAGGTAAAGCCATCCTAGTCACAACCATTTATATTTAGGCGATTCAGTTGTAAAGCCATCCTAGTCACAACCATTGATATTTAGACGATTCAATGCTGAAGCCATCTTAATAACAACCATTGATATTTAGGCGATTCAGTGGTAAAGCCATCTTAATAACAACCATTTATATTTAGGCGATTCAGTGGTAAAGCCATCCTAGTCACAACCATTGATATTTAGACGATTCAGTGGTAAAGCCATCCTAGTCACAACCATTGATATTTAGGTGATTCAGTGGTAAAGCTATCCTTGTCATAACCATTGATATATAGACGATTCAATGCTGAAGCCATCTTAATAACAACCATTGATATTTAGACGATTCAATGCTGAAGCCATCTTAATAACAACCATTTATATTTAGGCGATTCAGTGGTAAAGCCATCCTAGTCACAACCATTGATATTTAGAATATTCAGTGGTAAAGCCATCCTAGTCACAACCATTGATATTTAGGTGATTCAGTGGTAAAGCTATCCTTGTCACAACCATTGATATTTAGGTGATTCAGTGGTAAAGCTATCCTTGTCACAACCATTGATATTTAGACTTTTCAATGGTAAAGTCATCTTAGTCACAGCAATTGTTATTTAGAAGATTCAGTGCACTGCATAGTAATCATGATTGATGGCCAAGGAGGCGTGGCTTGAGTGCATACAATCTTCACGATCAAAACAAAAACAGAGTGTGAATTTCACCCATTCACAATACAGCGAGGGTTTTATAGTTAAACTCTCGACATGTTAAGTTGTAAATGTTATTAACATACTTTTAAGTAAAGTACGGTTATTTAATGACCTTGTATTAGATGTATACCGCGTTCTTCACTATTTAACAGTCGTCAGTTACTAACGGATAATTTCGAAGGATATCGTGCCATTGTGACCTATATCAACGTGGTTTTCTGGAATGAAGTAGGTCATTTTCTAGGGTTAGCATTGAAATGTGATATTTTTGTTTTTATCTTTTTTTCTGATAAATACATTCCGCTTATTCTACTAAAAAAAACTGTCTGATAATTTAAACTGTGTGTGAGGTTTTCGGGTTACTTTGAAAAAGTTGGAATTCAATCAACTGTAGAGTTCAAGAGACTTGATTCCATTGTATATTTCGTAGAAAAGTGAACGTTTTTAAATTTGTGTGATTGAACTGAATTCACCATGTCTGAAGGATACAGCTATCAAACCAGGACTATTAAACCGTTCACTGCCTGGGATTATGTGATTTTTGCCCTGATTTTGGTCGTTTCGGCTGGAATCGGATTTTATTTTGCATTTAAAGACAGGAAAAAGAAAAACATTCAAGAGTTTCTACTAGCAGGTCGGAATATGAGTCCGTTTCCAGTTGCCCTGTCTTTATTAGCTAGTTTCATGTCAGCAATCACCTTGCTGGGAACACCATCTGAGATGTACAGGTAAGAAAATGTTGAAATTTCTCTTAAATCATTCCAGACCTTTGATGGGTATATAATAGGCCTATATATCTCTAAGATCTGTAAGTTTTTAATATCAAGATGTTCAATTTAAGCAAATTAAAATACATTGTCCAACAAGGAAAATATTTAAACTAAACTTAAACTATATTTATAAACTAGATTAATTAGTAAATTTATTGATGATGTCTCGCGGGTATTAAACTAATGTCGCCCTAAGCGCCACTTGCTAGACTATTTTCTTTTCTGAGCTATTTGACTGAACATGGAGTAGTTCGGTCCATCGATTGGAAAACTGAGTTAAATTTTTTTAAACAATTACCATTCCTCTCAATGTTAATGTAAAAAAAAACATCAAGTTTGTACATTAGTAGGCCTACTCTTCAGATGAAGATGTTGTTTGAACAGGGGTTTGTTCATTACATTCAAATTAAGTAAATTTAGTTTGATGTTACATTCAGACTATCGTTAAAACAACACAAAAGTGTAAAGCCACACTGACCTAGATCTGAATATACCATTCTCTGATCATGATAAGGTCATGGCCATGTTATAAGAAACAAACAATTTTAACTCAAACGGAAATTATCTTTTCCCGTAAATTGGCCTGCTTTTTTGATTGACACCGCACTGTTCACGGGACCAGCCACCACTCATTACAATTTTACTGGAGTTTTATAACATTGTTAATATTTAACTTCGAGAAAATTTGCCAAAAACGTTTACGTGAACCTTCTTCAAACAAATACTGCTTCAATCTACAGATATAACAAACGTTGAATTGGCGACAGTTTGAATCCACATAATCATCTATCCAGAGTGAATGATTATGTCAAAAACGGTCAATGTTGTTACTTCGCTTATCGATTTTCGTTCACTGTCGCTACTCCGTTTTCATTATTTTCTTTCTCAAGGAAATCAAAATGCAATGATGTGCCAATGGACACTTTTTATTTCGTTCCTTCTCTGACCATGATGTTCGTGATTTTTCAAATGAAAAGATCAAGTTATATCTTTAACACTCTAACCTACTCTCAGTAACTGGGTAATAAATGAAGTAAAATCATAGATTAAATATCTATTTAAGGTTGCCTACTGTGATTAAAATGTCAAAAAATAAATAACAAGTTTTAAACAGCTGTGGTAGAAAACGAATATCTGAAGTGTTAAGAATTTAAAAATCCGACTAAATATTGATTTGAAGTCATGTCGTCAAACTATACAGCCGAGTAACACGAACTTTCAAAGTTATTTCTGCTTTTTTATGGCATGCTGGGTTAATATTTTGCCAATTTCAACAAAACCAAATCGAAAACTGATAATAGGTTTTACATAATCAATCAAGACAAGGTCTCTTGAAAGAGGGTTCAAACAACATATCGCTGAATCACAAGTTTAACCAGATTGACAATATGAAGGTTGAATTCCGGCTGTCATAAAAAAAAACCTCACTGTTTACTTGTCTCTTTATGACATTTACCCGAGGCTATTTGAGAGGTAAAAGTCATTAAAAATTTAAAGAAATTACCAAAAACCGGATGTAATATATATATTATGTCTATAGAAAACGCATATATATTATTATTATCTATCAAAACTTCAAGAAACCGGATATGTTTCTTTCTCCAAAAAGACGTAACCTGACAAACATTGGACCGGCATCATAATACGTAAATCAAGTTGGTTAAAATATAGAAGGCTTAGCTGTCTCACATTTTTCAATTTTAAGAATAAACTGATAATTTGAACTAAAATAAGAAAGAACTTTAAATAAACCACGAGAAACCTTTGAATTTGAATACGAAAGTTTTCAAGAATATTGTCAAATTGTACTTTCTAATGACCTTAATTTACATTAAAGTTAGTTTCAGACGGCACATCGAGAGTAAGTTAAGTACAAACAAACCTAACATCCTTGCAATGTGAAACTATTTTTTAAAGCCTGTCTGGCGAGCTAGATTAACCAACCTGGTGAACTGTATGATACTAAACTTTTAAGTAAACAGACTATTGTCAAAATATGTATAATCCCAATAGCTATAGCCTTAACCTCTGTCATGTTTCTGTCAGAAGATTTCTTCGTGAATATAAACCCCCTATTGGTGATGTGTAAATATCCAAATAGATAAAAGGAAAGTGACAGCATAGAATGTAGTAAAGAAAATATTCACAATAACAAGATTTGCATGATAAAAAGGCTAACTGCAATATTATTTGGAGCTAATAAAATATGAAAAATATGAAATTATAATGTTCTAATGATATCATCCATCAGTTTAATTTGGAAAAATCGTTAGAACGAAACGAAAAATTGGGAAAAGTCGAATCTCTAAATGAATAGTAGGTGACCAGGCTATTGGTCGCTACTTGCTGAGCTATAGAGCCTTGACGGCATGGATTGTGCCCTTTATTGATTCATGTTTTTCTGAAACAAATTAGTCCTTGTCGGTTTATTAACACATATATCATCCTGGTCGACAGTCTTAAGTATGCGGATATTTGTCATGTATGCCATTGAACTTTAATACCCTTGTTAGTATACTTCAAAGTTAATTGTTTCCTGTTAAAATAATTTATCATGTCAAAGAAGCAGTAATTCAATTTTTATCTATGTGAACATTATTAAGCTAATATTGCGTTTTGATAATATTAGTACCGTATTTGATTTTATCCCCAGTAGGCCTTAAAATAATCATGAACCCGTAGGACGTAAACAATCTTTTTTTAAAATTAAACCCCCCTTTATCATTAGATGTGTAGAAAACCTCGAATACCTTTATGATATTTGTTCAAGCTAGATAATGTGAATATAAATAACATTCCGCATGATAGTCTACAATCGAAAACGCCGAGATGATATTAGATATTAACACTACATGTACTTATCTTGTCTTATATCATACGTTGAATAAAAATCATATCATATCTGATAAGCTCTCTAGTGTATATTTTGACGAAATAAACAAACAAGTAATTTATTGCTACATTAGCCGATATAGAGTTTAGTTTAAACAATAAGGTTATAGTTTCCCTTATACTTTTTTGTGATATCAGTTATCTGGAAGCTGATGTTAACTTGTTTACTACCAACAAACCACCGCTACCGCATAACCAATCTTAATAGATGATCTAGTAACAACATAATCTGGTCAGGTTTCCTCGTACTCATATCATACGATGTAAAGTGACGACTTGAAGGGTACAATCTCCTATACACTCAACAGATTAATTTCTTTGGCAATGATGATCCCTGTTGGTATTTGTTAAGATTGGATAGAAGACTTGCATTTTAGTTGTTTCTTGATAATGGGATAATCACTAGGATAAGTAACTCAGCCTCTTTACACATTTTACACAAGGAGGGATTGGAAATTATTATGATGTAGATTATTTTAGGGGTGCCAAAAATAAGAAATAGAAAATAAAGAAATCGATCTATCAAAGCATAAACCATCATATTATGGGAGTGCGGCGGACATTCTTTGGTTGGCATAGTTATATAAGTAATATTGAGAGTATATCGCATAACATTCTGAAGAACAGTAATAGTCGCCAACTTTTGGACCAGGAAGTACTTCATTTGTTTGTTTGAGAGTCGCCTATAAATTACTTTAAATTGCTCTGTGTTTAACTTGAACACAAATTAAGCTCAGATCTTGAAAGAAGTAGCGTTTCTTTGTGGAAGGGTCGAGTATAGAAGCAAGGAAAATTGATTCAAAGGTCAATGACCAGAAATTTGCACTTGTCCAGTAAAAACGTTACTGTTTATAAGATGTGAAACGGATTAACTATAAATATATATTCAAAATGATTTACGTTTATAGTTTAACTCAGTTCTTCACTGAAATCGTTAAATTATTTCTATTTTTAAAGCATCACCTGTTTATCACTTTGAAGATAATATTTTTTAATGTATATTTAAATCATGGAGTTTTTGTCTTTCATTATATATAACAAATGAATAGTACGGTTACAGTAATCGTCCCGAAAATCATGACTTTGGACAAGCTATTTCTATACATGACCGTACTCACACACGCGGGCAAATGGGCCCCGTTGATAAATATAAAAAAATTAAAACATTTTGAAACAGAACATAGCATAGATTATATATATTTTTTCTGAGGTAGCCGTCTCCTTTCCATTCATCATCATTTCATGGTCTCATATTGTCAATTTTCTTCGCTCCCAATTCTGTAATTATGTGTACTCTGCGTAAAATTCTATATTCAGGGGTAGTCTGTTTAAACGCACACAATAACTGCCAGATGTATTGATCTGCCAGATCATACTGATTGCATACAACCTTTAAAAACTTCAACAGAAGATAGAAACATTGTAAAATTCATGCCTTACCATACCTTTCTTTCAGATTTACCACAATATATTTTTGGATTGGTTTGTCCTATTTGTTTGTAGTGGCTGGAGCAGCACATATATTTATTCCTATTTTCTACAATCTGAGAGTTACCAGTGCTTATGAGGTAAGTGAACAAAACAATATTCTGAACGTATATTTCATATACATGTAAGTCAATCTGGGGGATCAAAAGTTAATTGTTAAACACGAACCATGGAAATTTACGTACATGATATCCAAGAAAAGATCTACATCACTTTTCAAAATAAATAGGTAAATTCGCGTAAAATTTTGTTGGTGGATGGTAGTTCTTCAATGCATTTGAGCTGCATTATAATAAGTACTATGACGGTGCAGTCTAATTAAAATCAGACCCTAATTTCGTTTCGTTCGGTTTTTTTTTAAATCCAGTTTTTTAACTAATGTAGTGGTTAAAAAAAACGGATTTAAAAAAAAAACGAACGAAACGAAATTAGGGTCTGATTTTAATTAGACTGTATGACGGTGTTACTGACGAGGTACCATAACACGGTGTGTTGGCATTTAAGGGTGGTCTAATTGTGTTTGGTGAAGTAAATAGAACACATGAACATTTCAGACGGGGATTTTATGGTACAAAGGGTAGATCCATCTATCCCCTTAACCCGGTAACGGTAGATGAGGAGATAGACTAAGTCTGGACGGTTAATTGGTCACTTCTTCTTACTCAAAATCTCAATAATATTGAGCCTTGTCCTTATTTAATTGCTATTTAAATTGAGGGCTCGACATAACTTAAAATTAGTATAGAGTATACATGTAGATACTTCTGACATACATTAGTAGTTTGAATGAAAATGAAATGGAGTAAAGTTTTGCGTCCTACTTTTCTTCACCTGTTTGGTATAAATGAAATGGGACAATTACACGTTTGATGCCAAATTTTAAAATTACCTTGAAGTGAATAATGAATCAAACATAAGACTTTGAAATAAATTTAACAGAATGACATTGATCACACGTTTCACTGACTTCATTAAGTTAAGCTGCAGCATTCATTTCATTGAATTGCCTCTCCCTTCGCCCTTATTTTAACCATCAATGTCACAATAACCTTGTAATTTTATATAGCTTTGTGTTATAATTGCCATAAATACAATATTACGAAAGCACCAGATGCATAAATCCATTGACCCAAATCGGGTATTGAATTTTCTAGGTAGATAGATTTATACAGCCTTTAAAATAAAATTGAATTTCACGACTTACAACCTCATAACACACCTGTGATTACTTTGTAAAATCAATGCAGAACCAATATGCAAAAAGTGTCCCGAAAAAAACGTCCCCAAATTTGACGGAAAGTATCTCAGCAGTTGGTCAACCGATCTCTTTGAAAATTCTCACAGATATACCTCAAGATGGCCCTGTCTCATATTTTCAGGGTTTGACAACGACATGTTGAAGTAAATCTATGAGACATTTGAACAAGATCGGTTTACCATTAGCTGCGATACTTCCCGTCAAACTTAGGGACTTATTTTATGGAAATCCTGATATGCGGACAGTTAAAACCAAAATTTTGTCCCCATGTATACGGTGTTTGTGATTTTATAATAACGACAAAGTTACGAAATCAAAGGCACTGGACGTATAAAGTTAATCTTCTCAAGCTGAAAAACAAAATGCGTATGTTAATAATGGCATATTTTGTTAGATCAATCAACATTAATCTGGAATGTCGAGATATACTCTATTCTATTTTATGATCTCTAATAAAGAATCTAGCTGACTTTGATTTACGGAACTTGATGGACTAGTCTGTTTTCTTCTACAAACTACCGACCGACCGAACTTCTTCTTATTATTTATCCTGAAAACTTGTTAGAGATATTACTTTGAAACGAAAGATACTTTACAGACAATATGTTAGATGTTTGTAACGATTAGAGGTTGCAGCACCAGATCCTTACAAGTATTTTGGAATATATATATCTACTCTAATTGAAAACAAGAGAATATCTATAAATAGCAGTTATTCCACTCATTGTTGGTAGCCTATTGTAAAGACGATGACATTTTGGATAAAATTAGGAACTTCAGCAAAGGCACCTGTAAAAGTAGCTTCAACCATTAGGCAAACCTTGATGACCCAAATCCATTCCCAGTTGTCAGCTGACTTAAAGTAACAAGAAATAGCCTACAAAAATTTTGTACTTTTCATTTTAAAAATACAAGTGCACTTGCCCTTTTTGAGAATGATCTTAAAACTTTTTATCATTTACCGTGAATGTAGTTATTTCAATACCTTTCTTATAGATTGAATGATATTATGTTTATCTTTTACTTCATGTGCAAATGGGATTTTTGAAAAATATTTTTTAAAGAGACTTTAAATTGCCTACTCATCAGGTAAATATCATAAAAAGGGATTATATTTGAATGTTAAAAGTAGATTTATACGTGCCCTGGTTGTAAAGAAAGTCTATGTGCATTTATCACACCTAAATGCTTCGATTCACTATTATTATCAACTTTAGTTTTGTGCAGCTTTACATAACATGACACTTGACTGCAGCAGTGTACATATTCTCTAGTTATACAAACAAATGCTATTCATAAAATTCACCAAAATATGCTTTTTGAATGTTTAATAGCTATTACTTGTCCTTGAATCTTTAAAGGGTATGAAATTTTATGCAATTTAATTTGGTTGTCCCGATTTTTAATCTAAGGGCTTACAGACGAATAGGATTTTTAGGTAGAGATAAAAAGAATTCAGGGTTTAATAATAATAATATCTTCATCTTTGTCGTTTATTCAAAAGTTCCCAAATTCTATTAAGAACTGTAAATTCTAAAGCTGCAGTGGTTACCAAACTACGAGCCATGGAGTATTGTCAGGGAGCTATGGGGCATGAGGATGTGTAAAAGATTTCTCTAGCCCGAATTTTACATAACTATATCTTGTTGTATAAAGTACAGTACACAGACAGCATTTTCGACAACATGTTGGCCAACAAAATCTTGGTTCCGGTGTACAAAGGACAACAGTCGACAACTGTTGCGTAAATTGTTATCATTCATTGGTGGTGGCTCCGTTTTTTTACATCACATGACTTCAGACAGTTCATGAGATTTATAGTCTTTTTTCTTACTGTATTAAACTCGGCAACATTAATTATCCAAGAGTGTTAATTGCCCCCCCCCCCCCCCCCCAAAAAAAAACGTCTCTCCCATTAACCTTAAATTCGCTGGGAAATGTCAGGTAATCGTGTTTCTTAGCGTCTAATTCTCAAAACTTTCAGCCCATATACAAATAATCTTTGAATATGTCAGAAAATGTCAAATAATAATCTTAAACCTTAAATTGGCCGGGAAATGTCGGGAGTTTCTTTGCGTCTAATTCTCCAAATTTTCGAAGCGAAATACCACAGACTCTACCCTATACAAACAATAATTTTGAACCTTACATGTCGGGAAATTGCGTTTCCAAGCGTCGTCTCATTACAAGTAACCACCCTTAAATATGTCAGGAAATGTCATGAAACTAGTTTCAGGGAGTCAAATTTTCTTGAAGAGTTCCCAAATTTCAGAAAATTGTGTTTCCGGCTTCCAATTGGCGTCCTCGACCTCTATAGAGCATCACTCTAATGTGTAACAATTCGGGGTTTTCAAGGAAGGGGTCGGGGGGGGGGGGGGAGGGGAGGAGGAGGGGTAGCTAAGCTATGTAGTTGGCTGTCTACGGTTCTGAACACTGCAAGTCGGTTAAAGATTGCAGCAACGTTGCTATTCATTTTTATTCAAATAAAATATACACACGGGCAGCCGATGAAAAGATAACAAATAAGAGTAGTTTTATCCTTACAGTGACATTTTGGCTATGATATATGTGAATATGTTTGATGCATGATTAATTTGTGAGCGGGTCAATGAACAGGACACTCCATATTACCTGTGGATTTACATATTTAAGCTCCTATTTCCCATTAACATGCCAAGCATTCAGGGTCGGTGAGTGGGGCAGTGTATAAATAAAAGACTGATTTATTGTCCGAGAAACTTTCATTAATTGAATTTAACAAAAAAACAAATCATAATTTACATTCTACTTCATGCTCTTCTTTGTCTACAACTGACTCAAAGATCTGAGAGGATCATCACGATTAGGACTACAATTTCAATCGTACCGCGAATCGTGAAAGTGTATCTAATCGTAACATTAGCTATCTGCACATACCCGTTCTATTCGGGAACTCGGTAGTGGTGATCATGTCCAGACCCAATTGTAGACCCAATCCAAGCGATTCCATCGGAATGTATGTGATCGTATCTGAACGAAAGATCAGATAGTAACACCTTAAACACATCGTTAACAGATGACTTTGTGCGCATCAGACAATAAAAGATTACAGAAATCATCTTAGACCGGCAAATCGTTCAACTTACCAGCAATAAAACATGCTATATCCTAACAATTGTTATCCACCAATCGTCTTTCTGTTTCTGAAAATGATTCTCAGATAAAAAAAAAATCACCAATACAATCATGCACTTCCGTTTTATGCACATATTTATATCTGTATAGTATGTATATAACCACGAATGCCTGCAAACATTGTATATCAATATATTTTATACATTTATATACATAAATGATTGTATACTGTATTTAGTTGTAATGTTTGATATATTTATATACATCAATGATTGTTACTTTGTATACATTTTTATACATAAATGATTGTATACTTAGTTGTATTTTTTATACATTTGTATCAATGATTGTACACTGAGTGTAAATACGTGTATGTTGTGTACTTTATGTATAAATGTCTGTATATTTCAGTATCTGGAGTTGAGGTTTAGTAAAGGTGTAAGAACTGCTGGATCAATGACTTTTGCTACTCAAATGGTAATTTTGGTTTATCTCTTAAATGAATACTACCGTTTAGAATAAACATAAAATTTACATACTAAAACTTTGTTAATTAAAAAGCGTAATTGTATTTATCGCAATACTTATATAAATACATATCATTATTAGATAGTAATAAAAAAAATGCTGAATAATAATAGCTCATCTCCCTGTTTACCTTTATTGTTTATTGAATATATCCTACTTTTCTGTGTGTTTCAGGTGTTATATATGGCTATTGTATTATATGCTCCTTCATTAGCTTTGAATGCAGGTGAAAATATTTTATATTGTTTTAAAGTATCACCAATTTCTATGACACACTAATTATTCTTAGCAACACTTTTGTTCCAAGACCTACAATGATGTTAGTGATCCTGTTAGGCGAAGATAGTTATATTAAAGCAAAAAAGAAAGTTTGTCGTATCTCCAAACATGGCCTGAAAGTCCTCATTATATACTCAAAAGCTACCCAAATAGGTTGTCAATCGCAGATTGTTCCGATATCTCAAAATTCATCCTTTTTCGTCTTCATTCGGCCATGAAATGAGGTTCAGTTTGTTTTAAATGGAAGACACAAAATAAAGCTGCTCATATTAATTGAGCACTTGATTTTGATTTCAGTGACTGGTTTTACATTATGGGGGTCTGTTATATCAGTTGGTGTCGTATGTACTATTTATACAGCTTTTGTAAGTTTAATTATTATGATGTTCCCTAATATTAAATAACTTTTTTTTACAATCTGAACTTCCAAAAACACTCTTGTCTTAACTCGCGTAAGTAGTGTTGGTTCGATTGAATCTTGGATGAAGACTCACAATCTGTCTAAACTGAAAAGTCCAACGATAGACTTAAGTAACAAACAGAAATACACAAAGATATAAAATAAGAAAGTTGCAAAGAATCCATGCGCTGTAGACGAATCCACCATGCTATTTATTATTAAGAACGATAAAGTAAACTGGACTACATGTATTTATTACAGGGTGGTATGAAAGCTGTACTGTGGACTGATACCTTCCAAGTGTTCATGATGTTGACCGGTTTAATAGCTGTCTTAGTACGAGGAAGCATATTAGTCGGTGGATTTGGTAGAGCATGGGAAATAGCAGCTAATTCGTCCAGGGTAGAGTTTTTTGAGTAAGTATATTAAAAGAATTTCTGATTTATAAAATTTGGAACTGGAAAATCTGTACGCTCCAAGTGGTTCAAACATGTTAGATATGTTAGATGAATTTGTCGTAGGTCTGTCGTTGTCCAAGTGGTTATTTTCTCCATATCAATGGTTAGACAATGGAATACAGAATAGTATGAAAAGTTATATTTATTTTCAGTTTTAGTCCCGATCCATCTGTACGACACAGTGTTTGGTCCCTCGCTATCGGTGGATTTTTTACATGGGTTGCTATTTATGGCACAAACCAAGCTCAGGTTCAGAGAACGTGTACGTGTCCCACATTACGTAAAGCTCAAATGTAAGTATTGCGACTATTTTCAATCACTCAAAGATATATACACACAATTTCTAGGTTGTCGATCTATTTGAGATCAATTAAATTGATTCAAGTCAAACAAACAAGAATGATGAATTGATTTTCGAGAAACAAAGATTGGCACTAAAAGGGTATAAACAAATCCATCACTGTATTTTTGAACGAACGTTTTAAATGATAATCTCACTGGGCTAAAAACTAGTTGGCGATTGTTTGGTGACCCGATTCTCCGCTGTTGCGAAGACTTCTCCGTGCGTCTTATGAAGACAAACCGGGTCACCAAGGAGTCGCGAAGTTTGCGAAGGAGACTAACCGGTTCTTCATGGAGTCGCAAAGTTTTGGAACATCTTCGTAACTATTTCTGTCTTCAATAGGTCCACAAGACGTCTTTGCAACGTCTTCATCGGTTGCAGCGACGTCTTTGAGACTTTCTTTGTCTGTGCCAAGGTCCTATCTCACTGGCGGAGACTTTGCTGCAAATGGCTCAAATGATTAGTGCTCTCTCATCAATGCGACGTTTCAGAGGCGTCGCCATAGCCGTAGGAGACAGGGGGGCAGTGGAGGCAGCTGCCCCCTAAATATTCTGGTTTCGGGCAAACAATTCGCGAAATCGGGCAAAATATCATTAAAATTCGGGCAAATAGTCAGTCTGCCCCCCTGTTGAGTCGTGGGCACCTACGGCTATGGGCGTCGCGAGGACTTTACATGAAAAAAGAATGAAGGCATTTCGATGACGCCAACACTTCCTCGTCATGTGATCTCCAATGTGTGTCATGCAACGTTGCTCCTATGTAGCTGCAAGGTCTCCCCAGTCTCCAACAGATCTCAGAGAGTCCGCGGAGACGTCGCAGACATATCGCATCGACATTTTCTCTCGCAAAGACAAAATTAGTACCCGTGACGTCGCAGCAACTAGTGGAATCTTGGCGAAGACGTCTTGGAGACTGAAAAAGTTAGAAAACTCTGCAACTCTCTAGAGACCAAGTTAGTCTCCACCTTACAACTTTGTAGACCAGTTAGATTTTTTACTTCACTGTGATTTACTTGTGATGTCTCCGCACAACTATATATTTTCATTTCTTCGTATTTTCTATTTCAGTGCCTTATGGTTAAATTTCCCAGGTTTATGTGCTATATTATATTTATCGTGTTTAATTGGAATTGTTATGTATGCTTTTTATTCTACCTGTGATCCATTACAGTATGGTCTTGTAGGGGCAGCCGATCAGGTAAACTAACTATATATATGGTCTATTGTTTAAGAGGTGGTCCGATATTCCTTAAAGTAAATTGGAATTATGTTATAAACAAAGGTTTTACCAATCAAATTTACCACCTCCAGTATTTCTAATAATTGCTAAATTCAGTTAAAATTCGGCAAAACCGATGCAATCGCACAATTGTGACTGCAGCCTTATAGAACCTGATGCATAAGAATAGAAAATCGAGATAATTGTTAATGAAAAACATGTTTCTTCGCACTTTCGTGCAACATTTAGACCACTGTATATGTATTTAATTGACTTAATGCATGTTTCTTAACACTGTTTCTATTGAAAGTAACGAATCTATGTAATAACATTGTATTTGTCTCATTTCAGTTACTTCCCTTATTTGTAATGGATACATTGGGTGATTTCCCTGGATTACCTGGTATCTTTGTTGCCTGTTTATTCAGTGGTGCTTTAAGGTGAGTAGATTCTGTTTTTGGAGATGCCGTTCCGGTTGCTGTCAGATTCTGATCTTTCCTCTTTTAAAGAAGCGCCATTCATAAGTATAAAATGATTTGAAAACACCATTGTTTATATAACATCATTATGGTTCTTCTCTGTTTACAGTACCATATCATCAGGATTAAACTCCCTAGCTGCTGTATTTTTAGAAGATGTTATTAAAGCCTATATATTTAAAGATTTAAGACAAGAACGTGCTACCTTAATCTCTAAAATTTTGGGTAAGATTTCTAAACTATTAAAGTATAGATTTAGAATATAATTTGTTTCTCCCTCCGTTGACTTTTGTATGACGGCAACTGCAGCATGTGAACTGAAGCATGATGTGCCAAGTTTACAATTCCAGTCGTAGATAGTTCACGTCAGTTCAAACTATCTCGGGGCACAATAGTTTTTAGAATACACTTTTACATTTGATGTAATAAATTCCATGCGTTGTAAGAAGAAAAAAAATGTTTGTTTGCGGTAGATTGACACGAAAAAATCCCATTCCAATGATATATCTCTACCTTTATTCCCTAAAAAGTCAATAATTTTAAAAAGAAATGGTGGTCAATATTAATTTCTAATTTATCTCATTTCAGCTGTGATATTTGGTGTTATATGTTTAGGATTAACATACGTTGCTTCTTTATTAGGAAGTGTTTTACAGGTTAGCGAAATTAATATTACTTCATACATTATGTAATATGGTATTGTCATGTTGAAATGATATCTAAACCCTCCAAATAACACAAGTGTGTACCCACCACTCATTTATTTTGACAGTTATGAACAATAAATGCATCTGAAATTATTGAAAGCGCGTTGTACATCCTAGTAGCTAGACTAGATGAGTAGGGATCCATGGCCAAGTGGTTTGAAACCCCCTTTATGATTGGTATGCTTTCATTTATTTTTCTAGAGGCTTGTAGAATTGGTTCAACCAGTCCTTATGGTAGTTGAGCTACTGTCTATTCCCACATTTTATTACAAAAAAAAACTGTTATATATTTGGTATTTCAGGCAGCTTTGTCTCTGTTTGGTATGATTGGAGGACCTTTATTGGGTACATTTACTCTAGGAATGATGTTTCCGTGGGCCAATAAATGGGTAAGTCCCCTGGGAATTTACTGTTTTTGATTTTAATTTACACAATATGGCAATACAGTATACATGTTCATTTATCTTCTTTTTAAAATGTCATTTTTGTTTAGTAAACATTAACCTATTGACTATTACAGGGAGCATTTAGTGGGTTATTTACTGGTCTAATATTTATGTTTTGGATTGGTATTGGTGCTCAAGTTTACAAACCACCTAATCCCAAATACCCACTTTACATTACCGGTTGTAACTGGACTCTTGTTCAAAACACTACCACTGTAGCCCCACTCAGCACCACCCCTACTCCTGAACCGTAAGTATATATTACCACCACTTTCTTCATGGTCACTTTAAACCTGATATTCCTATAGTCAACAAAGGTATATCGTCTTTTCTTCTCATAGACAATTGATGTGCAGAAACTTAATAGGCTTATCTGAAACGGTTCAGTTCAAGTTGGCTTTTAAATCCAAAATTCACCTCAATCACCTTGGTAAAATGTTTGAAGTGGTAATCATATCTTCTAGAAAGTATATTTTTAGCGAACTCGCCTATAAACTGGTTGACATTTTGTGGGCTTGTTTTTTCAGATCAGCTGACTATTATCTGTACACACTGTCCTATCTATGGTATAGTGCTACTGCTGTCGCTACTACTTGTGTTGTTGGTATGATTGTTAGTCTGATTACAGGTTGGTTTCTCGTGTCTTTTTCTAATGCCCATGTCTAATTACTTACCCAATCTAGTAATGCATGTAAATGTAAATATGCATTATAATTACGACTCGTCTGATTATTTGATCAAATTTTATATTTTTTAGATTAACCGAATAGTTTTTCATTTATTAAAACTATTTCAGATCATTGTTTTATTGCGCACTATCGTTATAATCCAAATTATCATTTCAAATCCGTATTGTATTTTCGATGGATATGTTTTCAGGAAAAGAGGATCCAAAGTCACTTGACCCTCGACTTATTTGTCCCGTTTTTGACATAGTACCACCATTTTGTTTTCTACCTAAATCAATCCGTCGTAAATTATGGTTTGGAGTCCGCCATGATGAGGTGAGTACTGTAGATTATTAGAATTAGACAATTTCTTTACTTCCATACGAATATTGTGCCAATCATGGTTCTATGTAATGGTTACGTTCCAGTAACCGTTGTAAGACGCTTCGGAGTTTCCTTTTAACATATAAAGTTAGTAGTACGGTTTCCACCCGTCTAGTTGACAGTGAAAGTGTCACGAAAAAGGGCAGATCCTCCAGGACTCTTAAATAGATGGTGTTTTAACGACGGCTAATTGTTGGTAAGGAAACATCTGTTGCTGCTTCACCACCAATATTAATTGTAGCATTTTTTAAGCTCAAATGATAGGCCTATGCCTTTTTTGTTTCAGAAAGAATTTTTGGATCCGACAAAATCGATTGCAAGTGACAATTTAGGATACAAAGAAGATATATACAAGAAAGATGATACTATAGGATCGGTTGAAAAGGCTGAACAAAACGGAGTACAAAATTCAAAGGATCCTCCACCTCCTTATGAATCCACTCAGATGTGATGATGTCAGTACTTATCATTGTCTCATAGTTATTTCATAATATTTTACATTTTAATTTCATGCATAGTTCACATTGGCTATGTCAATTCATGTTGATCTCTAAAGTTCTTCTTTAAACAGATTTAGGCAATTTTAACTTATTATTTGTTGTTCCATTTCTATAATGCTCCGAGATTTGAAACATTTGAATTGCTCATCGCATACAGAAATTGTCATCTTTTAATCCGACACATCAACTAGAAAATGTACATATTCACAGCTCTTGCTTAAATACAACTGCAATTGTTATAATGGGGATTATTGAAATGGGAAAAATAAATCCAAATGATTGAAACTATTTGCTTTATTTTGATGGCTATGTAGCCTATAGTATTAAGATTAGATTAGAATCTACGTTTATTACACTTTAAGATCAAGTGGAGTTGCTAAACAAGCTTTACTATTCAAGCTTTTATGATTTCTTTTAAATCATCATATAATCACGTTTTATCATATGTATTTGACATAATTTTACTTTTACTGTTATCATTATGAAGCTTACTCACTCATTTGATTATCAACTATTGTCCATTTTGTATGCAGAGGTAAATTGTCACTCATCACAAACGTGACCCTATGGAAATGCAGAACAATGTCAAATGTCTTTTGTTTTTTAACAATATGTGGATATGTTATTTTGGACGGCAACCTATTTTAACAAAAATATAGATTTTTATATTTTCAAAATAACATTTTAGTTTTATAGTGTATTATTATTTAGTTGTGATAATAAAACAGAAATAGCTTATATCATGTTCATACACAACGTAACATAATCGTAGAGTTGGTACCGGTATTCAAAGTAGGGTATACTCGGTGGGAATTTGGATTTATATCCATCTGGTACATGGCAGATTGTTTGGAGGTACTAATGCCTTACATGGCTCGAGATTCGGTAAAATAGATTGAAGGTGCTATGTTCAAGGATCATGCCGACATGATAAACAAATTTCTGGATATTGAGATATATTTCTCTGATATAGAACAAAATATTGCAACGGATTTTGTATTTGGAAAGAGTGCAATTGCTTCAGGAACTTAACCTTACAGTCAGTCTCGTATCAGCAGTTTTGTTTAAATTTGGACACTTAAAAAAGTTGAGAGTATGGTATTCATAACAGTAAATGAGTACTTAGCCTATATAAGAATATCAGGTTCACTATGATATTGATAATAATGCTTTTGAACGTATTTCTATGTTAAATGATATTTCAGAAACAATAAAGAAACCAAGTATTAACGATCCGAACTGCAAAACGAAACTCGAAGTCCAAAACAGACATTTTGACGAAACACAGGTAACAGCTTATGAAATTTTCATATCAGTAAGCATAGCCTACACTGCTTGGTGCCACACCCGTCCTAGTTGTTAAACGAAACAACAACATGAAGAAGCACCAACTGAAAAAAATACTAACTTGACGACAAATTTTCAAGTTCAAGGGACGTAACTGATGAAAATACATTATTATCCAATTTCAATAAGTCAAGGGACGTAACTGATCATAATAATTGTATCAACTTGTAGACCTAGACATACAAGAACTCCGTTGATTGCACAATTAGGTCTTTATTTTTACTGTTAATGTTATACAAACATAACCACACTGAAATATAAACAAAAGTTCGGAAGGTCAATCACAAAAAAGGAAACAATGAATAGGGGTTCTGGAATAAGAACTTCGAAAAGTACTCATGGTAGGCCTACATGTATTATAAACTTGGTGGAGCGTTTAGAAATAAGAAATTTACTAGTTCAAGGGAAGTAACTGTTAATAAACGAGTTCATTAAAATTAAATGATTCGAATTTGGTAAAAGGATAACATATTTTTATTGGTGGAGCGTTTAGAAATAAAAAAAAATACTAGTTCAAGGGAAGTAACTGTTAATAAACGAGTTCATTAAAATTAAATGATTCGAATTTGGTAAAAGGATAACATATTTTTATGGAAAATTACTTAGTATTATGGTTTATTTGATTGTGTTTGTATACTGTAGCACCTTTGATGTTGCATAACTCCTCCGCTATGTCAGAGCTCGTTCAGTTTATGATGACCAAAGGTCGAGTTTCGACATTGAAATTACTAAAGCAGAGGTACTTGACACATAGACTTAAAAATTCATTTAGGAAATTTTATGCTCTTTATAACGAATTTCTGGACAAATATAACAAATCTGTCTCTTGCAACTTGACATAGGCATAAATTGGTCTGATTGTATCCCATGATGTTGTTTAAAAAAAAAACAAATAAAGTAATATACAGTAGTGGCGGGTGTGGCATTCATGCTTACTCACCTGATGGTACTTCTCTTTGGGGTATTCCACTACTATACATCTATTAGTCTTGATTTTGCCAGGTTTTTGGATGCGATTGTGATTAACGAAATTGTTTTGCTTTTACAGCTTTTATATAATTTATACTCTTATTGGCTAAGTTTGGACGTTTTAACAATTTCTATGTGAAGATTTCAGAACCAGTCGAAGAATTAATTGAAATATAAAACGTGTAATTCAGATTTTTTCGTTCTTTTCTGGGGATGGATCTCCTTCCTGTCCATCTGAAGAAAACATCTAGCTCAATATGTCTTCAATAAATAATAAATATTACCTGAATATGACCCGAATTCACTAGATTCTGAAAAGTATCGAGTTTGCCTCGTACTTTCACTAGTAAAGCCCCACTAGTACGAGTTATAGGAAACATTATTTTATTAGAAACCTAAAATGATTTCAACACCAAACATATTCACATTTATATCTATATACAATAGAGAAATGGGTCATTTCCACTAATTAAATGAGGCTTAATAATGAAGGTCAATAATTGATATTGAAATGAATATAGAAATTAGCAGTTTATAGAATCATATTAATTACGCAGCTGTCCTGAAAATACCGTTAGTTAATACATTGATAGCTTCGCTCTATCGCTTTTTGTTCTGCAATGCTTTATGGCTGAAATAAACACAGGGCTGTCGAAGCCAATATTAGAAGATGTTTACTAACTAAACTTTGGTAATTTACCTGTCCATGACTACGGTTTTTCATAAAATTAATCTTCACCAAATTTTTCCAAATCGCTCTTTGCCTTGATCCTATTAACATTGCATCGGTACCAAAAATGGAGTCAATTGCTGCACATTGAAGGGTGGAACGCTTTTTCACAATTTATTGCTCAAACTGTGAGAATGCTTAACTGCCACAGGAATCATAAACTTGAACGTTGGGGGAATTTTTATTAGTATTTATATTAATGATTCCTCTGACAAGTAGGCCTATTCATAGGTCGTGAATCTTGAAAAAGTGAGCCACACCTCAATCTTCAGCAATTGACATTGATTCTTTGGATGTCAAATGAAACAAGGCAAAATGCGATCTGGCAAAATTTGGAAAACTTTAACTTTATTATTCTATCACATTGTGAAAACCTTATCCATGGCAGATTAGATCCACTTCTATCATTCTATCAACTCTTGAAACTATTATGTAATCTACCATTTAGATCTGGGTAGGCTACTTGCATAGTACTTCAACAAAAAAAAACTTACAATTCTGTGTAAGGCTATGCTGCGAATATATATGTATATTTGTACCAAATGTTAGTCATTCGTGGATAGGTAAAATTGAAGATTTGAAGTAAAAAGTTTCATCGCACGATGTTGTAAGCTGAATTGATATTATTTATAATTTGTTCATAATGCTAACGTTTCTCTTTTTTTTTTTACAATTTCAAATTCGAACTATTATTTAATGATAAAAAAATTATCTTTGGAACTTTATATAATATTGTGTCGCATGTACATAAAGTTAACGTTTGTAACTTGTATATTGTTTTGCTTATTACCAGGATATTTCTCTGGTATTCCGGGGGAGAGTCTCTAGTACATGTGTTGTGTTAGCAGAGATCTTTTCTAAAAAAACAACAAGCAAGGCGTTTGATGTAGGATTGGATATGTTATGAAGTTATTTCATTATGTATTTCTAATTTGCATTAAACGAATTGCCAGTGCTCTGTGTCCAAGGCGTGTCGACAAACCTGCCAAAGTTAAGAAATAAGTAAATATTCTCTACCGACCTGTACATTATTTCACCAAAATCAATATCGCCCTCTATCGGCAGAGTTTGTTGTAGATTGTAGAGACAATGGTTCCATGTTAAATACGGTATGTGCTAGGTAAGATATTAACGCTTAACTAATTATATTTTAATAATGGGGATAGTTTATACTAAATTGTTAAATATTATCAAATCTTCAGGTACGTAGTGAAAACACTGAATATAATTATTAAATACAGTTCGCTTTACTCCTAAAGACAATCGGGGAATAATGTCTGCGAGTCTTCAGAGACATCGTGCTGGAAGCGTGTTCCGTTTGCATGACAACCATTTCATTTACTTCCATAAAAGGACTAGTTATAATTTCTGTGTTAAATTGTATATTTTAGTATAAAAGTGTAGTATATGGATAGATAACGTGTTAAAATGAAGGTGGAAATATTTTTATGGGCATTTGCTTTGAGTTTAGCTGTATATTGTGTAGCAGACGCTAAACCCTCAACAAAGCATAAAGAAAAGGTAAGATAGCTGCCATTGTTTTATCCGGAGGTCATCAACAGACACCGATGTAGCACAAGCCATTGACCTAATATAACAGTACATTCTAGGCTAATAATCAGTACCAATGCATAGGGTCTCTGAAAAAACAAACATTTAGTAAAAATTAAATATAGACAAATTTGAAATGCCAGAAAAATTAACATAGCTTACCAGTATATGGCCAGTATACACACCCTTTATAATATCTAAATTAACATTTTTATCTCTCAACACAAACATTAACATAAATCAAATTGACATTTGAACTTTTATAACCAAATAATTATTTTAAATTGGTCTGAAATAATTCTGTAACCTTTAAGATCAAAGGTAACTTTTTAATGAAACTGAAATTGATATGATGTAGATATTTGTACTTGATCCATTGGAAAGGTTTTATTAGTGAAGGCTAATGATTATCATGTCACAATACAATATGGGATAAATAGGGACAAAAATTTTCATTTGCCATCCTATATAGATATTAGTTGCAACACTTAGTAACTATAAGGTAATATTTTGTTAAATGGAACGATTGGTAGTTTGAAGTGACTCAATACAGCCGGAAATTGTCATGGCCATACAGGTGTATCTGAATATCAAATAAATCTTTAGTCAAATAAAATGTAACTAGACCACCTTCGTTGTACATATCATAATTCAAAAGTATAACAAAATACATTAAAATACAACAAAGGATTCATACAATATAACCTCTAATATATATTTAATACTAGGTCTCTCTGTGTTATAAATAATTAAATGCATATCGAAATTTAATAACACACTAAATATTGTATATACCAGTGTGTATTGAATAATGTCACATAAGAGATTATTTTTTCTTAAATATCTATTTAATTTACAATCTAAACTTATTTTGTTGGACTGACTATATAATGAGAGATTTTATATGCATCATTTTGTGTTATATTGAATTAATATGTAAATTCCATAGAGCAACTACTATATATATCATTTTAAATGTAGTAGCTAGGATATTGATTTTTAAAATATAGTAGAAATATTTAATTATGTATGTCTCTAGTACTGACTCATAGTAAATACTAGATAGTTTTAGTTTTTAACTGTCTGATTGCACACTCATTTAGTTTTTTAGACGCTGATAGAAAACTACTGAACGAATTTGAGTGAAATAAACGCCTTATTGTAGAGAAATATCTTGACTATGTACTGGAAAGGTTTCAGCTAGAAATATTGAGCCATTATTTAGCCAAACACAAAAACTAGGTCAAACTGCGTTATTTACTCCCTCTTTGTAATAAATCCTTTAAAATCAAATTCAGTTTGATCAAGAAGATACTTAGGTATAATGAGCATACTTTAGAAATACTCTCAAATTAACATTTGCGATGTTTTTGATAATGGAAACTTTTTTTGAAAAAGCATAATGGCCCTTTGTAGATTAAGACAAAACTATTCAGAATACTTTGATTTCAGATGAGTAACAAGTTTTAGTTTAAAAATTTTACCTATCAATGGATAAGGTGTAACTTGTCCTGAAGAAAAAAGGCATGAACCCTGATGTTGATTGAGCAAATGCTTATAAAACACTAGACAGTGATCTGCATAGATATAAATAGTAGCTTCCGGTAGATTGCAATTGCAAGAACCACAGACGACGGAATGGAAATCTCTTTAAGTGAGCTATTGAATGTCAAGCTATCTTTATGAGTCTATGTTATAGGCTATATGCAGTATGGACTATAGAAAAGAACATATAAGATGATAAAACTGTAGAATGATGAAATAGAGTAGAGTAATGAATATTTGATGTGATTCCATTATTTCCTGATAATATACTTAATGTCTATACAAAGTACAATGTTCATTATACTTACTAAATAAATATAGAGCAGAATATAATACACAATACTTTACTACATATATAAAATAACAAAAAGTTTTTTGTATTAATGATATTCTTTGTTTAAAACCTGTTCAACTTACTTCTGATTTCTGATAGCATTAATTTGCGTCTTCCAATTTCCATTCCGATGTCTGTGGTTCTTGCAATTCCAATAAAACATACACGTTTTATGACGTCACTGACAGTAATTTACAGCAAGCTGCTATTGATATCTATGTTGGTTTTTGTTGAATTGCAAGAACCACAGACATCGGAATGGAAATTGGAATCAGTATCCCCGATACACTACAAAGTTTAGAAAACCTCTTTACAATCCCTTTAACTGAAATGTTTCTTATACACAATGGGAAAAAAAACATCTCTTTTGCAAGGAAAGTCACACTTCAATTGAGATATAGTTGGATTTCTATCAAAAGTATATGTTTTGAAGGTTTAATCCCAAAAATTATATAGATTAAAAATCAGAATTAAGAAATTTGATATGCCTCTTTTAGTTACTAAAGTTTTTGATCTCAAGTTTAGCAACACAAAGGGTCCAATTATAATTAGATATATAGCTGTTGTTCTAGATCATTCCAAGCTGTTTTCATTTAGTAAATAATAATTCTTGTGCAGAATATATAGAGCCACTCTTTTGTCTCAGTTAAGATATTGTTGCATTCCCATGTATTTCTATGTTTTGTAGGTGAAATCAATAAAATTAAATAGATCAAAACAAGATCAGAAATTCTGAAATAGCAAAGGTCAGGCTTAATCTTTAAGGTCAAGTCATCCTATGCTTTAAATGCCAAACATGGTTGAGTAATATAATAATTGAATCACATGAAAGTCATCTCAAAGCTCTGGAAGTCAAGTTGACCATGGCATGGTGAAAATTCAAATGTCAAACCAGCATTTGTAGAATAATTAAATGAACAATAATATTCATCTAATGTCTTGTTTGTTTATGGTATTTTTCTGATTTTTCCAGCTCATCTGTTAATTTCTCTGTCCTTAAGGAACATGTTCATGATGTTCTGAGCCCTCGACCATCCAATAGTTTCTGTCAACTTAAACGGTTGAAACCAAACCTCAAGAATCAAGTTACTATTGATATGACAAGATATGATATAAACATTTTTTTATCATAATATAAAGATAATGATGAATTATAATGAATTATAATGGTTAGAATGATTTTGATAACATTTCTAAAAACATTGACATTGCATGCTAGGATATAACTAAGAATGTTTTTTTTTTTTATAAAGTTCATAATCTTTCAGTTGTAAAAACATTTCAGAAGAAAGGATCCATCAACTACAGTCAAAAACATGCAATAACTAAGTTACATCAAACTATCCAGATTGTGTTTGTTAAAATTTAATGCTTTCAATTGATCTAGTCATAAATATTTTAAAACTTTTGCTTTAAATGGAATATACATGAAAGTGAAAAGGATCAATTTTCATTTTCTTTACAGAATTATGTTTAGAAAGAAAATGTTGTGTTCACTCTATCGTGTTAACAACGCAATATTAGTTGTAACCAATGACATTATAGCTTTAAATTTATCCTGTTGACTTTACAAAAGAGAATGTGATTATACATTTAATTAAAGACTCAACGACCCTGTCTTAACGTTATCTTGGAATAACCAGACCTGGGCGAAATCTTATGGAGGAATGTAATTGTCAAGATTATAGCTGTAAGCATTTAATAATGAATGGTTTCTAAATGGAGAGAAGATCAATGACTTACTTTCTATATTCTCTTTTTTTTTTTCACAGTGACATTTACTGCAGGATGACATATTGACTGCAGACCTTGTACCAATGCTAACTCGATCACTGTTGTAATGAAAATTAAGGTGATGCTAAGATATTTTTGAGATTGACACTATATGACATTATCTTCAGAACCCAAAAATATTTTTCAAAATAAATCACTTTTCAATATTAAATAAGATTGTAATTATTGTAAATGATTAGGAACATCTTTTTAAACAGACAATGGTAAACAGTTTTGACATGCACTCGCTTCCTTACAGTAGGTCACATTAGTAGCCTAAGTGATCCCTGCAGTAACGAAGACCTTAATTAGATTCACAGTGGAGCTACTATTTCCTATGTTCAATGAGTCATTGTACATGTATAGATATTAGTCATACAAGCAGCGATATCAAATAAAATCATGTATCACGAAGCTCTTAAAGTCATTATAAGATATTTCCTCATTCTATGACATCTTTAAGCATGTAAAACTGTTACTCATCCAATGTAATTCTCTAATCCCCTAATAAATCACCCAGAATTATTGATTCCACTTCAATTCTTCATTTTCAATTGCAACTTAATATTCCCGGACGTCAGGTTAATGAGTGAAATTTCATTGAATAAAGTCATTGTTGGAAATAATGGTATCAAGTCTCTTCATGTGAAAATTTATAAAACAATGGTAGATTTTAAAGAGCTGGTTACACTCCAAATCAATACTTCAGGAGCTGTTTTAAAATACATTGAGGATTTTACTATAAGTTGACCAGTATATTTTCTGTAGGTGTAAAAGATGAATTGAACAGTTGCTCTAGGGTTTATAATTTAATTTCACTTCTGTTCTGATTTATGGTTGAGATTGTTCATTTTGCTTCAATTTGGCAGCTGAACTGTCTGAAAAACATTAAATTGTAGAAATAAGATATCTACCTCTAAGTATGACTTATATAGCTAATAGCTAATATTTTTTTTCTGTTCAAAAGTTACCTCCCTTAAGTGGGTACTGACATATTGACCTATATGTTAAAAAACTACTTTTATTCAACCAAAATTTTTTTTTAAATAGTGTAATAAATACTGTGTGTTGTCCACCAGTATATTTAGACCTACAGAATATAAAACACATAAAATATCAATGATTATCATGTCTAGGTCTAGGTATTTAATATTTATGATATCTGACTATCAGATAGACACAATTTTCACATCACCTAACAATATTTATTTCTCACTTTTCTTTTCTGCTTTGTTGTCATTTCTATCATCCTAATTCCGCTTTCCTTAACAACCATCCAGAAATGTCTATCAAAATCAGCATGAAACAATGACCCAGTTTCATCAAGTAAACCATGGTCAATGAAGACTAATCTGAACCAAATTTGGAATTATTGGTTAGATTTTGATGAGAATAGGTAGGCCTATTTATTAGTGTGATTATTTGCTGATTTATGCTGAAGGTTTTTGTAAGTTATTGCCCTTGACTTGGCTACAATAGTCTGACTTTGCCTGTGGAGACATTAGACTACAGTTCTGATCAGCTATTAATAGAATGATGTATATTCTTTAAAATTAACTTGAAATTAAAGATATTTGAGGTATTGCAAATTTTTTAAATTAGGCAGGGTTGATATAAGCCTATATTCTGATTTGGCAACTGCTTATTATCATGCCTGGCAAGTGATTTTTAATCATCTGTTGGCACAAATATTTCAGTATATTGCAAACAGAAGAAACCTTGTAATTACAGTTGATTGTCCACGTTATTGATTTTTTCTGCAGACCTATAGTTTTTTGCTGCGAAGCATACATGAATTGATGCCAGTGTTATTATAATGTCAACAGGTTTTATATCCTCGAGACATATTTCATTGGTTAGTTATTTCAAAACTCAATACGAAAATCAATGTTTCTGTTTTAAAAACAGACAGTTTATTATGATTCTATAATAATTATGTGCTCTTTCCCATTTTGAAATGCATAAATAAATTACAGCTGTGCTAGTTTTAATGCTTATACAGATAGAAAAAACTATTTCATCTGCAATTATAATAATTTAATCAGCACAGCTGCAGCATCTCTTTATCTTTCTTTAAGTGAAGAACCTGTTGTAAGCTGCATATCTTGGTTATTTTTTAAGATATATTTTCCATCATTGATGAAAAATGTAATTTTTAATCATCTAAGTTCAGCATGAAACAATAGAATAATTAGTGATTTGAGGATTTGTAACACCTGTGGTATACAGACGTAAATTTATACATTCTGTTATTAAGATTAATTTGGCCTACATATTAATAATCTGCTTGGCTTATAGAAAGTTGCCTGATTATTTGTCTCAGAAAAGTTATATTAAAAGGCTGGGAATATGTTTTAATTAATTCTACCAGTTCTAATATTAATCTTTCCGTCCTCATTAGCCCATACAGGTGCAGAAGAGCAGGACGTAAAACTCCATTTCATTTCATTTCTAATATTAATCTTTGCTTTAAATAAATAATGGATCTTGATACAATACATGGGAAAATTTGCTGATCTCAATGGTTCAATGAAAAAGTACACTTTTGAAGCCACATAATAACAACTTTTCCCAATCTGTTTCAAGATATTGAACATGGAGGATCTAAGTCCCAAAGGACTCTGGTTATCATAAAGGTGCTTATCTGTAGTATTTAGATCTTGCATTGGGTTAAACTGTCTGCCAAATATCAAGCAGTTGGAAATTACCAGAAAGGCAATCTGTATCTGATTTGTCCTTAATTACTTTGGAATGGAGCAATCATTTAAGAATAATGGAAAGTTAATTATTCCTGATTTTATGTCTGGTCTGCTCTCTTGCTGGTTGCCATGCCAATTACCAAGCAGAAATAATGACTGTATATGGCATGATGGAACAATTCCAAAATAATTATTTAATGCTGATGGCTTCGTAAATTAAAGAATAATTTTACTAACTCATTAATTAAAGATTGTATAGCCTGTTTGACCTAAACATGACCATTTTCAATCAACTTCTAGAGTTCTAGAGAGCTTAAGGCATGTTTCTAGAAGACAAGGGCCCTATCAGTAAGTTATTTGATCTGGGAAACTGACCATTCCAAATATCTGCTTCATACATTTCATATACAAAAAAACCTCACTCCATGTTCAATCTTTGCTACACATGACTGAACTAATGAAGATATAGCTTTGACTACTCTTCGATTTTGAAGTACATGTGTAAGCGAAAATAATGTCCGGGGGTATTTATGTCCGGGTTGGACATAATACACTAGATAGAACTGTCCTTTATTTAGTTATGGACATTAATCACTAGTTAAAAATGTCCATTAGACATTTTTCACTAGTGCAAAATGTCCTCCGGACATTTCCCACTGGCGGACATTGTACACTTTTACACATGCACCTCAGTTTACTTCCCCACTCCCACTGACAGGGTAAAAGCATGCTATGGCAGGAACAAACCCTAAATCCTGGAGTTTTATACCCGAAAAGTCATTGTGACAAAATATAGATCTGAACGTCATTTAGAGATGTAAGTTATTTGTATTCCGTTTATTGATTGTCTCGTAATGTTTTATTTATATATTAAATCATTACGAACACTCTAGAGAGTTTGAGTAATTATGTCTATATTGTATGTTATTTATCAACTTTTTGTACATGACTATATAACTAATGATATGATAATGGTTTTAATAGACAGATAAACAAGAGCAACTGAAATGTGAATTATAGTCTAATGATTTAAAATATAGAAAGAAATTTTAATTAAATATCAGTTTTGGTCAGTGTCACCCTTTTTTCAAATCTTCTAAAAAATGAAATTTAACATCAGTCTCATGCAATTATTTTTCTCTCTGCAGACTTTGTATGATCATTTTCATTATCATAATGCAGTAAGATACAGAATAATATCCATTATATCGGTATTTCATCATGACAAGTTCAAGGAAACTGTTAGATTTTTCCTTTGTTGGTTACTTTCTAGTTCAGTCCTCTTCGATATAAAATGATCAAATTAGTCTGACAACATTTTTTACTAATGCTTTTTCTCTTCTCTACAAATTATAAACATATTTTGCCAATTCGAGAAAAGTCGTTTGGTTAGCAGAGCTAAAACTGACGTATTATTTCCTGTTAGTGATATAAAGAGGTCAGACATGTCTTTAATCCTTACGCTAGGTCAGTGTTATCTTTAACTCAATCATTTTTCTCGATTTCTGATGAGTTTTGTGGTTTATTTTGCTCTACAAGTGGTGGTCTGTTTCCAACATCTGAAGCTTCCAATCAATAATGTATTATTAGTTTTTTAAGAAGATCTAAAACCTTGTAAGTTAAAGGCTTCAAGGTATTAGAAATATGTGTCATTTCTTCTCAGTAATCTGGACTTGAAATAAGGCTGGGATCGTCACTGATTTTAATGCAAAATTTTAACCTTTGTCACTATATCCTGCCAATTCTTTCCTCTTATAGAGTTGTACATTGTACACAAGATATACAATAGCCTATGTTCTGAACTGCATTAAGTTTTTTCTGTGATATGGAAAGCAATAAATTATAACCTAGCCAGACAGTAGATGAATATGTAGATACGGTTCTATATATATTCTACAGTATCTAACAATGAATAGTACATTATCAACAATTGAACTTAACATTGATAATTTAGTACAAGTTTATTGATTAAATTCATTTACCCGTATTCATTTCATAACTGTATCTAAATACTAAGTTTCCAACTGTTTTCTTCAATATTTCTTACTCAATTCATAATCAAGGCATGGAATATCATCTTCTGGAAAATTGCTGAGAGTGAAATAAAATGATTCCCTATTTGACATCTACTTAAGTTTGCTGTTTCCAGATAGATTGACTTCAGGATTTTTGAAATTATTGAAATTTATGAAATATAAACTGTTTGAATTAAGATATTAAATTTTGTATTTCACAATGTCGTCTGCTACTTGTATATTTCACCAATCAACATTAAGATCAGCAGGTTGTAACTGGTTTGTCAACATTGTGACTATGACAGGCCTACTATTTATAGTAACAATATCAACCACCATGTGTATGCAGAAACTAAGCCCTACTCAGAAATGAATAAATATGTTGGTGCACTCTATGTTTAATTTCTTTATCAATTGTTTGTTATCATTTCACAATAATCAACTGATAAACCATTCCCTTAGTCAGCATTAAGATCAGCAGATTGTAACTGATTTGTTAAAGGGGAATTTCAGTATTTTCAAGGGTCGATTTGAGCCTTGAATATATGTAAATAGCCTCCAGAATTATACTAGAACTGCACAAAAATGAAAAATCCCTTCAGTTATATCCCTACATGAACATTTATCTTTCATTTTCTGTATTTGTGTTTTCAATAAAAGACATAGTCTTACTAAACGACAAGTCATATTTTTGACTTTCAAATAATCAAAATTATATTATGGCTACACAGGGATTTGAAGGCTTATATTTTGAGGTCGAGTTGTGAACATTATTACAGATTAGATAAGCTAAAAAATTCCAGGTTCTGAGACAAAAAAATTATTGGTCTAACAGTTAGTGAGCATATCCCTTTAACATTGTGACTATGACAGGCCTACTATTTATAGTAACAAAATCAACTTCCATGTGTTGAAAGAAACTATAAGCCCTACTTCAGTAATTTATATAAATATGCTGGTCTGTTTATATGAGTGCACATTATAGTAAAAATCTTTATCAATTGTTTATCATTTCACAATAATCAACTGATAAATCGTTTCACTGGGTCAGCTAAAATGTCTAAGTGGTGGTGTGTTTGTTTTCTGTTTTCAATTTTACCATCAGTTCAATGTTTAAACCAGAAAACATTAGATCTAAATGGAAGATGGGATGTTATTAATGTGAATAAAGGTTATAGAATCAGTGGTGAGGTGCCAGGGTCTGTATATACAGCCCTGATTGCTAATAAAACTATAGGTGATCCTTACTACCGAGATAATGATATACAATATAGGTGGATTGGTCGAGATGACTGGACATATACCAGGTTGTTTGAAGTTTCTGATGATGTTTTGGCTAAGCAGGCTGTTATATTGGTGGCAGAAGGACTGGACACATTCTCTGTTATTACTATCAATGGTGTCAAAATAGGTGAATCTGAGAATATGTTTCTCAGATATGTGTTCGATGTCAAAAAAGCTTTGAAATCAGGATTGAACAATATTACAATTGAATTCAAGTCTGCAGTAAACATAGCTTCTCAACTGAACAACCAATCAGCTTATACTATACCACCCAGCTGTCCTAATATAGTACAAAATGGAGAATGCTTTGTGAACTTTATTCGTAAAGAGCAGTGTTCATTTAGCTGGAATTGGGCACCATCGTTCCCTACTCAAGGTATATGGAGAAATATATCTATTCAATATTTTGATGATGCTGTTGTAAGAGGATTATCGGCTGTACCAATATTAGATGCAGATAAAATCTGGGTGATTCAGATAACACTTCACCTAGATATCAGCCGTCCAGATGTCAGTGGTTTTGTTGAAACAACCCTGGATAAAATCAATCTTACCCATGAACATATCCTTTCTTCTCCACAGTATAGTGACCTCTATTTTAACTTTGAAGTTCCCAAAGGAACACCTGTAGATCTCTGGTGGCCCAATGGCTATGGTGAACAAGTTCTATATAATCTTACAGTTAAGTTTATAACATTTGACAAAAAAAAAATTCTAGCTCAAACAAGTACAAGGATTGGATTTCGAACTCTTGAATTGGTACAAGAACCGGTTTCTCAAAATTCTTCTCATGGTGTGACATTCTACTTCAAAATCAACAATGTGCCAATATTTTTTAAAGGAACTAACTGGGTACCAGCTGACAGTTTTCTAGAACGAGTGACAAAGACTAGGTTGGAGAGGTTACTAAGATCAGCAGTGGAAGTTCATATAAACTCAATGAGAGTGTGGGGAGGTGGAGTGTATGAAAGTGATGAATTCTATGAACTTTGTGATGAACTTGGTATCATGATATGGCAAGATCTAATGTTTAGTGATGCATTATATCCATCCACACAACCCTTCCTTGCTTCTGTACAAAAGGAGATCCTCCATCAGGTTACAAGACTAAAAACACACCCTAGCATTATATTATGGTCGGGTAATAACGAAAATAATGAAATCCTCAATGAATATCAAGGTGATCAGTATAAAAAAGACTATGTGACCTTATATATAGACACAATCAAACCAGTTGTTACTGTAAAGGATCGAACAAGACCGTATGTGTCATCCAGTCCTTCGAATGGGCCAGAAACAGAAAAGGAGGGTTGGATTGCTAAGAATCCTCAGTCCGACTACTTTGGTGATGTGCATTTCTACAATGATAGTGCTGACTTATGGGATGTGAGTGTACTTGACATTCCTCGATTTGCATCAGAGTTTGGAACTCAGTCTTGGTGTAATTTTGAAACAATAGAAAAGGTTTTAACTGAGGCTGATCTATCGTATAATTCCCCCATGGCTCTTCACAGACAGCATAATGTTGGTGGAAATGAGATTATGTTAAATCTAACTAAGATGCATATACAACTACCTAACTCTACCAATCCAAAACAACAGTTTGAAAATTTGATATATGTGATTCAAATACATCATGCTGTGGCAATGAGAAGTGAAATTGAACACTATAGAAGATGGACGAATCAACTAACAGATGATGGGCGAGGTTTGACTATGGGTGCTCTTTATTGGCAGTTAAATGACATCTGGCAGGGGCCATCATGGTCTTCTATTGGTATGTTTCTTTAATTTCCAAAAATAAAACAACACCAACAGATTTCAAATAGCCAAAGTGATAGAACTGTGCAAAGTGCCAACGGGAGACATCTTGCATAATGTTTTTTCTTTTTTTCCGTTTGTACAAAAGTTCATCTAAGCTGTAAATTGATACAGTTTCTGTTTCATCTTTTTCTATCAATGATTTGAGTTATTTCTCTTTTATTCTTCAGATTATGATATAAAATGGAAAATGTTACATTATTATGCCAGAAAGTTCTTTGATCCCAACCTGATTTCACCTTATGTCGATGGAGATATTTTGAAAGTATTCTTAGTTATAGATGAAATTCCAATTTATAAAGATGATTTTTCTGATAATCAGAATATTAAGTTCCGTCCAATGAAACATCTACAACAGATAGTACACAGTAAATATAGTCCTAACAATATGTACCAACAATTAAAGAAGAGTATATTAGCTTCAGAAGGAACACTGTATATGGACTTGTACACATGGAAGAACATGAAACCACTAAAATCATGGGAAAAGCAGTTTAATTTAAATGAAACATCTGGATGTATTTTCCAAAATAATTTAGAGGACATTTTAACTGATGCAGGTTGTAAAGATCAGAGGGATTGCTTCTTTTATTTTTCTCTGAATTCTAAAGTGAATCCAACCAGTACTTCATGGTTACCCTTATCATATTTTACAAATATTCAGGGTAGAATACCCAAGTGTAAAATACAGATAGTTGATGTAGTAGCGGTATCACCAACTGAATTTTTATTGACATTGTCGTCTGATAATATTGCACCATTTGTATGGATCGATTCACGTGGAATATCTGGTCGTTTTTCAGATAATGGTTTTATAATGAAAGACTCATTGCTACAATTGACTTATAAATCATGGGATCCTGTTGATTTAGCTACTTTTACCAAGTCATTATCTGTAAAATCTTTGATGGATATATATTGATTTTCATGTATATACTGATTTTATTCTCCAAACTAACCACTATTGTATTTTGTACTCTGCATATTTTACAAATCTAATAATACTGTACATATATCTGATATTTTATACTATGATATAACCTTTCCTTGATCTCTTTTTAGTCCCAATACATTTTAATTAGATTGTTATTTTCAATTATAATCCAATTGTTGTTGTACTATCATCCATAAGAAAAAATTTGGATTTTACACTCAAGTTAAAAGGATTGTAAAGTGATTTTATAAACTTTGTATGTGTATCAGGGACACTGATAGCATCAATTTGTGCCATTCCTATTTCTATTCTGACGTCTGTGGTTCTTGCAATTCCACAAAAACTGCAATTCCACTAAAACTAACATGTTTTATGACGTCACTGACAGTGATCTGCATTGATATCAATAGTAGCTTCTGGTAGATCACTGTCAGTGAATGGCGTAAATTGATGCCATCAGTGTCCCCAATAAACATATAAAGTTAAAAAATCTCTTTACAGTCCCTATTTCAACCTAATACGAAAATTGTGCTTAGTGAAAACAAGTTTCTAAAGAATAATATGTTTATACTTTTAACAATGCAAATTCATTTTAAAACTATAAGCACTGTTTTGATGAAGATTCAAAGTCACTTGAAAATTCAGATACAACAAATGAATAAAACGTGTCATGAAAATTATCTGAAAATTATTTAATAAAATTTACCAACACTGAAATATAATCTTGATACCAAATCACATCAAGTTTGATAAATGTCCATGGAAGTAAACAGAAGCCCTGGAGTTCTTTCTCATAGAGTGACAAGTTGAAAATCTTTATCAATCTACTGAAGACATGATAGCTTTTACCTCAAAGAAACATTCATTTAAAGTGAATCTTCAATTTCCTGTAGCTTATTAAGGAAATCTATTAAATGTAATTCTTTAGCAGTACAGGAATTTTTATTAAGAGACTTATTTTGGAGTCTTTTGAGCATGAAATTCTCTACCTACTCAAGATAGTAATGTGAATTCTAATTTGGCAGCCATTGTTTGGTATCAATGTTGGAATACTGAATACCAAAATGCCCGGGGAGATAAAGACTGTATTAAAATTCATCCCTAGTGACTTAACTGGTTTGTTACAAACAGAACCTAAACAATGTATTGGTCATTAAGGTAACTCTATACTAATTGACTAGTCGCTTCCATTGATTGCCTTTATTATTCAGTCTTTTATTACATCCTAATGTCTGATCTGTAATACATGTGGTCTTTCATTGGCATAATTAGTTGTACTGAAATAGAATTTAAAACTCCAGTTGAATTCAATTCATTTTCTTGGTTTGCTTATTTCACACTTTGGCACACAATAGATTGATGGAGGTAGATAATGAACGTTGTGAAAGGTTCAAGCCAACATTGATATACCTACCTTTTAACTCTGTTTTTAGAATGCAAAAATTGTGTTGAGAATATGGGCCATGATTTTTTCATAAAAATTGTAAGAATCAGGTTATAAAATTAAAATTATTCAGTTCTTTGAATTTCTATCTGTAATAAAAACCATCATGAAATTTAAGAACTTAGTGTAGAAAGATTAAAGCTATTGAAAAATTGTCTGATAGTCTACAGACATATTCAAACAAATGAAGGAAGTACGTCATGTTAATAGATCGATAGAAGTGACCAGTTGATGAGATAGAATCCATGTCATCAGATCACTTTACTTAATGTTATTAGTCCGGGAGAATCTTACTGATAACTTTATCACAATCTGGCAGAATGTATTGTGACCATCAATCAGCTGATAGCAATAAATATTATATCTAACTAACAGTTCTAGGTGTTGATAAACATTTAGAAAATCCAGAAAAGTTGTGTTGTATTTATGTGTAGAAATGGTGAAGAAAAATTGGACTGAAATCAGAATTAATTTCTTTATTTCTTAGAGCAAATTGGTTGTCAGCTCTATTTGCATGGTGTAGGTAGGAGAGAACAAATTAAAGTCGCCAATTCTCCAGAACACCTTGATGATGGCATACGCATAAAAACACTATAATTCTGTAGATAATGACAACTAAGGGTGCAAGGTTCACAGGTTGAATTGTAACAAGCTGAACTGAATGACTGAAACTTCTGTAGACCTATGGTATCGTTACTATGACAGTTACTAGTAAATATACTAGTCAAGTCCACTATTGGAATAGAATAATAAGACAGTGTTTGGTTTCTGTGGTTAATGTGATTACTCATCATTTAATTTGCATCCGTGACTACATAGACTCCATATTTTCTTGTTGACATAGTGATAGTAGGGAGAATTCATTGACAACTTGTTTAAATACAGGGAGAAATGTGTTCAATATTTGTCTATCTACGATCAAATTTCCTCCCTTTCATTGGTCATACATTGACCTATGACCTTGTTCAAGTCATTCATTGGATTGATTCTTGGTTCAGAACACTATTATATATTTTGATAGAGGAAACTGAAGGACAGGATCAAAACAATAAATTTCATATCCGCGAAACATCACATATTTACTTTCTACTGAATTCATAGTCTTTAAATTGCTTTATAACATTTCAAGTACATCCTATAGGAGATAACTTTATTTACATTGTCATCGAACTGAGGCTCAATATCTTTCATATTAGCCTTCGCAAAGATTTCTCTCTAGAAGTTCATGTAGCTAATCATTTATTTCAATGATATTTAACACCACTGAGTTCAATAGACAATACTGTGCCTGAGGTTAAATCTCAATCATTATGTAGCTTTTAAATTCTAAGATCATAGAACTGAAATTGAAAGTTTTCTATGGATGTAGTGATCTGTATAGTTATCAAACCAAAATTCCAGCTATTCCAGGATAATGTGTCGCATGCAAAACTCTACATACCATGCTTACTTTATTTTAAACACCTGATGATACTTCTGATTTAAGAACTCCACTGCTATATGATAATGGCTGTAATGGCACCAAATTTTGTCATGCTCTGGACAAGAATTTTGATAAATGGAATTGTTTTGCTTGTGCAGATTTTTATTATCATTAGCTTGACTTTCTTACCCCTTTCAGATGAAGTTGCTTGTTTGAATTTGTGTCATAGCCCCTTAAGACCCATAACACCATGTGTCACCTACCAAAGGTACTCAGCATGAAAATAAGGATTGGTATCTGAACTGCAGAGTTGCAGAGTTGATTGTCTTTTCTCGTATTATTTTTTCCTTGCAAAATATAACAAGCTTTAGATACATGATGTATAAATGATGAGGTTGTTGTATTTTAACAAGAATAATAACTAGTTAGACTCTAGAAATAATGCTACAAACTGACATTATTACAGTTGGACATGCAATAACATCATTCATATTTTATTTTACTCTATCTCCTTGTGTTTTAGATGAGTAATAGTCTTGATATAAATTCACTTTACTCAGTGGCATGTCTATCAATCATTAGTTTAGTATTGTCTAGGGGGTTTCATGGGCATTGCTCTATGTATGTTCATTGCATGAAATTTGAAAATGTCGTAGAAACCACTGTCTGTATTTCCTCTAAAGCCCTATAAAGATGGATGCAAGTCAATTAGATTTATAGAATTAGACTTGATGTATCCATTAATTTACAATATTTTTTTATAAAAGATCAGACATTAGAAGGTCATTGAGAAAAATGCCACACAGAAGACTGACAGACATTTTAATTTAGCAACACAAATTCTCCCATTCTTGAGACGACGTAGAATCTATATTCAGATAGTCTTTTATCCGCTATTATTGGAGAGCTTAACCTCAATAAATTGTCTGAAAGTTTGACGAGTAAGACAAGCTTGATATAGGCCACAGGATAAAATGTATTGAATCGTTAAGCTTGGGATTTATTGAATCACAAGTTGACAGAAAATCAAACCAGTGACCTGATATTAAGGTCAGATAGAAACACGAACCATTGCATGTTGGTAAACTTATAACATTATCCTGTATGTTAGTAGTGTGAGAGAATTGTCCTCAAGGAATTCTTGTAATTTCTGATACAGGGTTTGTAATAAATAAAATCTGGATTACTGGAACAGGTGTGTCTTATTCTTTGTTCTGCACCAATTATTACCACTTTTTGAATGTTTGGTTCAAAACATGCTAGAAAGATTAGCTACATATATGTAATGTATGATGGCAAATGTTCATTCAGTTTTCCTCAAAATTTTATCAATACAATGCAGAAATATAAACCATAGTAGGCCTGCATAGACAAGCAAAAGAGTAACATCATTTGTGCACTTCCAATTAATAATAAAGCTATACATGTTTTTGAAAAAAATATACTTTTATCTCAAAATATGCAAGATGCCTTCAAGTAAGACTGTAATTTATTAATTTCTATAATTGAATTAGAGTCTACTCTCCAGGTTTCCTAGAGTTAACATAATTCATACCCCACACTATCTCTAGATCTCTACTGACTTTCTAATAAATCTACATTTCTCTTAGTGATGATGAAATCTACTGGGAAATCACACCTTCACAAAGAAAAGCTAAAGTTTATTGGGTCAGAAATGTTTTTCTTATATTATTATCTGGAATAGTGAGTCCATTGATGTGTTCATTGATGTAGGATTTGTACATGATTACCTTTAGTTCAGTTACTATAGAATTCAGTCTTTCAAAGTTCAGAAAACCAGACATTTTTATTTTGTTTTGATGTGACATTTTTTTGTTTTACTTTACTGACTCTAGTTAAGATCTTAATAATTCTTGTACAGATCGGAAGACTAGAATTTTCTCTCATTACATATTAAATTGATTCAAGTTATCACTTGATATATAAAGCTGCCTTGGGATACACTTGGCAAGGATGAGTTAATAAAGTTAAAATTAGACATTATAATTTCCTGTCCAGACTTCCAGGATGACCAATTTCCTGTGAAACTGGGCCTCGATCCAACAGTAGTAGTAAGATTCATATCAATGTTAAACATCATAATCTTGATATATACTAGATCCTGCGTTTTCAACTGTTTTTTCTCAAATGTCCCCAAAAATGCGTAAGGAAATGATCATATCCTCTGAGTTGTCCTCAGAAGTCATCGAAAACATTTAATTTTGAAGCATTTTGTCACGTCACAGCACAAGATAATACATAATATAACATATTTTTTTAGACCTATAGATCAGTTTGTGTCCCCTGGAGAATGATGAAATGTCCCCAGTCTGGGACATGCCCCAAGTTGAAAACCCAGGTACTAGGTAGATAGTGTGTGATGTCAGTCATGTCTTCTGAAACACTCTGTATAGAATATATATGCATACAAACCAACTAACTTAGTTTCTCAAGGATTGTTTCTTTGCATTAGGATATTCTTGAGTAAGTTTTGAGTGTCCTTCCATCAGTTTAGATAATGTTCTGCATAATACTCTTCTAACGAATCAAAACAATTACATTACAAATTTAATCAAATAAAAAACGTGCTGGCACAATCTCATGTTTCTTCATTAAACAGAACATTAAATAGCTTAGTTTCCCTACATAAACTACAATTTATAAACTCTGCTAGTTCCAGGAACTATTTTCTGAAGGTGCGATACTAATATATTATAGTGAAAATAGGGCGTAATGAGGTCAATAATGTAATAATACGTCTTATTGTCATTACTAAGGTTATTGATAAATTTATTGATCTGGAAAGAGAATTGATCAAGTGCCACGGATATAATCTCCATAAAAGGATATCATTATGAGTAAATGAGTAGACACGTAGTCTCAGTCTAATAATTGGGTTCCAGAATATAATTTTCATTATAGACACCATTTGATTTCTCTAGTTTTATGCTTGCTAGAGATCATTTGAAATATTTGAAGTTAAATATATTATCTACTCTGAGGAATGTTTCTCCTGCTTCTCTACAATGATCTCTTGTTATCTGTTCAATATAAATTTAATAAATTAATAAATCTTTATTTGCTTTAACATTTCTGCTTTGACTAAAGTCTATTTGAATTGGCCCAAAATTTAATAACTTTGCAACTATTAAATAAAAGAGAAACACCCCAATATTAGCAGCAGTTAGTATGAATTCAAAGAAATATTTTTTCAGAACTGCTACAATACAAATGTTTTCATATTATGAACTCTGACTCTTTTTGATGTTGACAATCTCACCATTTATACAACCTTTCACTGGCTATCATAATGGCTAAATCTGTGCCCAATTCATCCACCAGCATATTCTTCATTCTGATGCTTCTGTGCCAGAGAGATGCATCAAACACCAACAGGGACATTACCCAAAATGATATTGCAACAAACAAAACTTCATTTTTGATAGGATGGAAAAAACACTAATCTCTTCAAATGAATTTGTTCTTTTATAGCTTAAACATAACATTTATCTCCCATGTTAAAACTAAGCTGAGATGAAAATTTTGTACAACATGAAGGTCAAGGATTTACTGTGATGTAATTACCGGTGGAAGTTCTCAGACCACTTTCCATCTTTCAATGTTTTATCAAAGTTCTTTATTCAATTTAACCGTTCATCCTAATGGCTTGACATTTTCTCTATGGAAAATATCAAATTGCGATTGGTTGGTTTAAGTTGAATCTGCTACAAAAACAAGATAATGTAATCAATCAGCCTTATTGATTTTCTCTACGAATCCAAACAAAAACATGCATAATAAAAACATAACAATACTTGAACAAAAGCCTGAATTATGTAAGGATTAGTACCTTGTATGAAGCAATCAAGCATCCTGTATTATCGACAAGTTCAGTGGTTTACTTTGTACCCTGAATAATATTTTTATGTAGACATAAGTAAATAGACCAAGACGCACTCAATGTATTATGATAGACATGGTATTTGCGTGGCAAATCTTTCGATTTGTCACGCTTTATTTTCGTTATGTTTATTTTTTTTTTTTTTTTTTTTTTTTTTTTTTTTTTTTTTTTTTTTTTTGGGAAACTTTTTAGAGAAAATCGAAAATGGTGTAGCATAATTGTATCCACCAAACATTATTAAATGACCTGGAATCAAAAATGAATATCTAAAACTCAGTTTTTTCTCAACCGGAAGTGGGCTATTGCATAATATGCAATTATTTTGCACCTAGTCTGAAAGGTTTATTTATGAACCGATTTGGCTGAAATTTTCTTCAATATATTCATTGAAATAAGACGTATCAAGTGCGGTTACAAAAATTTCAATTTTTAAATATTTTTGTAAAAAAAAATTGAAACCAAAATTGTCAAAAAAGCTCAAAATTTTTAACTCAGCCGCTATTTATCCGATTGACCTAAAATTCATAGGACATGTACAGAATGTCTATAGAAATAAAATTAATCAATCAAAATTTTTCTATCACTTCCGGTTTTGACGTGAGAACTTCCGGTTTTTCAAAATCACGCCTAGCAGCCCCACTTCCAGTATAAATTTCAGATATTGACAAAAACTATATATATTGTCTGTCAGTCATAATAAGAATGCACTTAGCATAAAAAATCCAAACCGGAAGTGATGCGTAAGCTGTCGTCACAGACTGACACATTTCAGCAAAAAATTAATAAGTCCTCTATTTGTTATCCGATTTTTATGATTTTGGTGTCTATCAAAACCTTGTAACCTTGTCTACTGATTGTTGGAACAGAATTTTGAATTTCGAATTTGAAATTTTTTTATGTTCGTTTGAATTTTTTAAAAATTCAAAAGGCCATATTATGTGACCTTGACCTTTGATGACCTTGAAAATTCCTATGAAGGATGTCCTTGACCTCAGCTATCCATAGGTATGCTGATATTAATTGAAAATTATTAACTTCTGGTTTTATGGACATTTGAAAATTGACATTTTTGTCAACTTTGGACATCTATATCGCATTCTCTAATCAACGCAGAGAATTAAATTTTTCAATTTTGTAATGCCGATTTGATTATCTTTTAAACGATATATGACAATAACCCATTAAAATATGTTTTCAAACTATTGCATTTTTTTCGACTGAGGGTTCTAACTTACAATGCAATTATCTAAAAGCAATATGGTGTGTATAGTCAGTATGTACTAAATTTTCTCTTTTCAACGACATATGACAAGAGCAGTTTAATACAAAATCCATTAAAGTTAAAATAGGCATAGAGTACCCTGAGTAATCTGAGAAAAATAGAAATAGAGAGGATTAAAATGATTGACAAGGGTTATAGCAGGTTATATAATACAGTAATAAAACTATCCATGTGAACTTTTCACATGGAGGTGTGAAGTATTTTAGGTCATAAACAGATTAATCTGATTATGTAATCTTTTAACACTCTAAAAAGTATAAAAAATTTATTCATTTTTTTGGCAAAATTTTCACTTATATTAATTTTACGTACAATCATTTAGAGCAGTGAATTTTAGATACATTAACCTGTTCGAATTTTTTGTGTACCATTGACAGAACTCTTTCTACGAGATACACACCAATTTTCTTTTTGTCGTCTGCTAAGGTTATTACAGGTCATAAACAAATTAGTCAGACTACATAATCTTTTAACTCTAGGGCTGGACTCTAGCAGACAGCAATTGAAACTGTTTACCCGTTTGAGCTAATCCGTTGCAATAAAAAGTAAGTGCTCAAACTGTTTTTTATCGTCTGCTAAAATTATTATAGGTCAAAAATAAATTAATCTCATTACACATTGTTTTCACTTTATACAAATTAACATGTTTTTTCGAGCGTAGTGTTTGCTATATTTGATATAATATCAGATTTTTTCTTATTTTGAGGGTGATTCTTACCCACGGCACTTAATTGACTAACATACATCAATTCAACTGGCTACTGACTGCTCCAATCCATTGAAACAAAAGACAGTATTTCAACTCAGCATTAAAGGAAAATATTGACGTTTACACAGTTCGAATGTTGGGGAAGGGGGTATATCCCCTATACAAAATTGCACCTAGTCAAAATGGCCATAACAGTTAAATTTGGTCAAAATGGCCATTCACCCTGGCCCCTATTTTGGTCAAAACGGACTGGTCACCATGGCCCTTATTTTGGTCAAAATGGACTCTGTATTTATTCTTTGATTTCAACCAATTCTTTAGTCAAAATGACCTTTTTGAGGACAAAATGGTCAAAATGGCCAAAAAAATAAAAGTCAAAAATGGTCCCTGATTTTTTTTATAAATTGTAGCTTATATGATGATAATCAAAGGAATAATTGGAACCTATTTTAACCCTAAAAAAGGTCACTAATTTTGACTGAAAATTGTATTCTGTAACAACAAATTTTGAAGACATAAATTATGTCCCTATTTATATTTTCATCAAAGCAAATACATTCTAAGACTTACAATATCAATTTGAAGTTCCAGTTCTCAAAAAGATTAAACAAAAAATATATTATGTATTATGTAATAAAAATATTATTTTGAGACCATTTTGACTTTTTGGAAGGACCATTTTGACCTTTTTTGAGGACCATTTTGACCATTTATCAGAGAACATTTTGACCAAACGAGGGGTCATTAGCGTTTGCGCTAATCCGTTGCAATAAAAAGTAAATGTTTAATCTTGCCAAAGTCAAAATGGCCATAATGTTTAATTTGGTCAAAATGGTTGACCTTTTTTGAGGACCATTTTGACCATTTATCAGAGAACATTTTGACCAAACGAGGGGTCATTAGCGTCTGCGCTAATCCGTTGCAATAAAAAGTAAATGTTTAATCTTGCCAAAGTCAAAATGGCCATAATGTTAAATTTGGTCAAAATGGCCAGTCACCATGGACCCTATTTTGATCAAAATGGCCTCTGAATTTCCTCTTTGATTTCAACCAATTCATTGGTTAAAATGGCCAAAAAAAAGTCCAAGACATTCTAAGACTTCCAATATAATTTGAAGTTCCAATTCTCAAAAAGATTATACAAAAAATATATTATGTAGCACTTTATGTTTAGTTAATTTGTAACATCATAAATAAAAATATTATTTTGAGACCATTTTGACTTTTTGGAAGGACCATTTTGACCATTGATCAGGGACCGTTTTGGATACCAGACTTTAGGGGTTTGAAGTTCAAAAAGTCTTACAGCCATCAGGCAAAGTATCACGGGCCACGCTCAGTGCTGTTCACAGCTCTAGTCTTATAATTGTTATCTTGAAAGACTCTTTATTTTGATTTACATCTTGTCCAACCTTCTGCATTTCCTGCAGCTCCAGAAAAAGTTGACATCATTGCAAATTACATGAAATAGTTTTCAAAATTGTTGTTTTGTAAACCATCAATTAATTGGTTAAGCTATAAGTGTAACCAGTATACATACAACCACATACATTCCATACCCATAAAGAAGGAGTTATTGAGCACTCTAGTACTGTTACATCATGAAGAACTTTTCTTAAAGAAATATTTGGGAAAATTCCTAATTGAGAAAATAGCATTCCTCATTTTAATTAAAATTAATGTGCTTGAGAATGGTAAACTATATTTTTATTTTTCATGATTTTTTTATAATCAGCTTACAAAGTTATGTTTTCAAGAAAATATCTTTAAATAATCAGGATTAAAAAAAAATTCTTCAGAGATTTGACTCATGATCTTGTTATTTGTGATAAAATTGATATGCCAATATTTATTTTTGAAAAGTATTGTAATCTTCAGTTCACAACTGATTCTATAATTATAGTCCTGTAGACTCAATTATCTTTAATTTATATATTTGAATCTTCTGAAAGTGAAGGCATGATGATGATTAGCTGCAGAAAGATATTGTAGGTCTCTCATTCTTCATAGAGACATTCACTAGTTGAATTGGATATCATCAATTTCAGAAATGAGATTTAAAGACAATTTAGATTTTTAAGTTCAAAAAATTTATCATTTAATTTAAAGCATGTTGCTGGTATTCATCAGATGTTGAGTTTTTAAATAATTATTAAATGTCAAGTATTTGGTATATTTTCAGGATGACAATGATATCTGGGAGAACTGGGGTGAATGGTTCCCAGAAGAGGAAGGTGCAAATAACAAACAAAACAAACAAACAGTGCCTAAAACTAAATATAATAAAGACAAATCAGACTTAAAAAAACATTCAGACTTTTCCTTTGATAAATCACTAGCATTGAAAGATAATGTGGATTCGTTTTTGGATCAAGATAGCAAACACACATATTTGAAGAAAGAGGAGAAGGGTGAAAAAGACTGGCATACAGAATTTGATAAATCTTTTGAGTTTAATTCTAAGGATGATAAAGAAAATGAGATTGAATCAAAAAATAAAGAGAATGAAAAAGCCTCAGATAATGCCATGTATATACAGACTCCAGTTGAAGGTGGTAAGAAGGAATATGAAAAGGAAAAAATACCATCAGGTTTCAACAGTTTTGATATTGAGGCTGGGAAAGTACCAGTGAAAGAAACTGGAGATGATAAAGAATCTATTAAAGAGGGATACCCAGTTTATAACACTAAACATGAGTCTGTCAAGAAAGATTTAGCTTACCCTAGTTATCTAAAAGAATTTGTCAATACTAAACCAGAACCTAAAACCAGTCCAAACCCTGCACCCCCAGGATTAGGAGATGTGAAACCCCCTATGGTAACACCAGCTGTTAAAACTATGACTGATAAAAAAGAAGATACTGGTATTAAGAAGATTCATATAACATCTTATATGGAATCTAAACCTGCAGGTAGGCAATCAATTTCCTCATATGAATCAAAATTTTGATGGACTTGAATAAATGAAAGCTTGACCTGTAAATATCTTTCAGACAAGAGATTCACCAAATCAGAAAACATGGCAGCTTTGGTTTGATGTAAACCTTTTGACATCTCTAAACTATGAAATTTAACAAAACATTTATTCTCCATCATGTAATTTTTACAATTTTTTGGGTTTGTTAATAACACTATTTTAATCAAATTATTCTTTATTTGATTTTCATGGAATATTTCTATTTTGTTTATACTCCCATTAGAAACATTAATCTGAATGCTCAAATAAAAGAGATTTTTATTCGGATGTTAAAACCTGAATAATTTCCCAATGTAATTTGTGATAAGTGCAATGACAGTCGTTTCTAGCGTGTTGGTCGTGATACATGATAGTATGGTGTTTTTTTAAGACGTAACAATAATCTATGTTCTAATAGCAAGACAACAAGAAATAGAAATTGAGAAACGTTTCACTCTGACAACTTGAAATTATCTTGTCAATTCTTAGTAAATTATTTACAATAGTAACGATTTTACAGACAGAACACAACATGTAAAGTAATGTTTATGGTTATAGGTATTATAGAATAGAGTACTTTTATTTAAAACATGATCGTCTACAAGTTATTGTTTTCTTATATTTTTACAGCCTTATAACTGATAAAATTTCTTATTTGTTTCATTCAGAGATAAAATATTATTAATGTGCAAACTATATTATATTTTGCACTTTTTCTGCCTTGGACCATATAATGAGATTGATAAAAACATAATACATGAATACATACGATCAAGGTATCATATTCAAGTTCCAGAGTTTAGTGTATAGTGTTTTTTTTATAAAAATTTATTAATCTGTATTTTCAGCTTTCTGTAAAGTTGATAATGATTGTAAATCAGGACGTATGTGTCATGATGGGGTATGTGTGTGTCTTCCTGATGATGCATGTTTAAAACACAGTCATCCTGTATGTGGAACTGATGGTTTATGGTATCCAAGTCATTGTGAACTCCATCGTACAGCCTGTATACATAGAATACACATTAAAGTTGATCGAAGTCGCAAATGTCTCAAACATAGCGAAGGTAGGAGAATTTATTGATTTTTCTATTCATTCTATTCACATCAATTCAGCGACTATTCACATAAACTTAACACACTTTAAAATAATAATAGGAGGTTATCTTGTACATTCATTCATTCTTTTATTCATTCCTTTTGTTTTATTCCTTATTTAGTCAAACAGCAAGACATCACACATGTGATACAGTCATGCTCTCTTCAATGTTTGCAAGTTTTTTTAATCATTCATTCATATATAATATCAGTTAGCGCCTCTTTTATTCAAATGATTTTATAAAATCATTCAATAAAAAGCAGTTATTTAGATAATATGCATTAGTTCATGTGAGATGTGCTTATTCTTCCTGGAACACCAATTATCACGAAAACAATGATTGTAAGCAAGAAATCATACTAATGGTGTGCTAAGGAAGCTTATGGTTTTGTCATTTGAATGATGACTTTGTTTTCAATATGTGTCATATTTCTCCTTATGTTTGTCCTTGTGATTCATATTCCTCTATATTTTACTCAATCATTCTGACATGAGAAAAAATGGCATGTAGCTCTGTTACATATTGATTCTTCTCTTGTTTTTCTGTTTGGCATGAAAAGAACACAGTTATTCCATTACATAATAGACAGAAGATAGCTGGCTTCCAATATCTCACTGTTTTTGTCTTTCTTCTACATGGAATTAGTTTCCGTCTCAGATTAAATCCTTCAAATTCTTTGCTCTAAATCTAAAGAAAAAAAGAAAGTTAAAGACAAAAACTGTTCAATGTTTCTCTGGGATGTGGTACTGTTTTTCATGTGGTTTACTCCAATAGCCAAACCAGATAAATCTGACGCTAATTTTATGGTATAAAAAAGCCATTTATATTCTAAACAATACACATTAAGATATTTTAAAGATCTGCTTGAAATAGTGAAGAAACAACATTTCAATACTAAATTGATCAAAAAAATTTGCAATAAATTGAACAAAAACTCATGTGTCTAGATATTTAAGTCTACTTTCCCTTTCAGTATTATTAAATTTTTTCACTTATTACAATTTGGTATATCATGCATGATACTGTAGCTAATTAATGATTCTCAGAAGCATAATTTTCGTTCAGGACAACAAAACACAAACAGCATTGTGTTACTTCATTCTATTTTATCTATATATGACTTGTCTAGCTAATAATTTAAAACTGGAACTAGCTTTATATTCTATCTCTTATATTACTTATATATATTATATTATATATAACACTGACAGCTACAAAAAGTTACAGCAATTTTCAAACTCTCTCATATTTTTGAAAGAGTTTGTTCATGTTGCTGGGCAAGTTTGGTGGTCTTCATGTTTCAAGATCAAGCACTATATTCCTCTATATTACAGATACTCCTGCTCATAAAGTACAGAAAGATAAAACTAGCCACAGCTCTGTTGATGCTCCAGTAGATCCTCAAGTACCAGCTGATGCAGTTATTGACTCAAAGGAGATTTATGTTGGAAAATACAAAGAAGATCACAAGAAAAGTTTTGCTGACAAATCTTTAAAAGGTTTGGGCAAGAAATATGGTAAACAAGATGGAGTCCAGCCTAAAACTAAATGTAACTACAATGATTATCAACAGTTTAAAGAGAAACTTCTGCTACATCATTGTAATAGATTTGCTGAACCTGATTGCAAGAAGGAGGTGCACACTTCAAAGGGTAAGTAGGCTCACAAAGTTTGATGTTGAGTCTTATATTTTTTATGACTTCATAGTGACTGGGTTCTTTTTTAGATCATTTTGAACAATGCTTTAAAGATTAAACTGTGGAAATAATACTGTACTTTGTATGTGCCAACATGGTATGTTATCACAATCACAATTTTCACTATAACTGTGTTATATAGACAAGGCTGTTTAGATTCATCTGCACTTTGAGCTTATTCGATTTTGTGACTTCTGATTTTGACATTTTAATTATTTCTTAGATTTGCAAGAGATCATTTGTACTTACTTTATATCGCTTGTTTCTCAAATAAACCATTTGTTTGTTATTTCAGATCGAGAATATCTAGCTACGTTGATATTTAGTTATTATGATCGTGATATTGACTACTATCTGGAGAAAAAGGATTTGGACATTATGCAGAAGAAAGAACAACTGGTTATCCTGGACACAGTTTGCACATTGCTGGATGTTCTAGTCTATGATGATCTGGAACCTAAAGATGGGAAATTATCTGTTACAGAATTCTTAAAGGCTTTTGGTATGTATTTATTAAAATGCTAATGAAATTCATCTGCTGAAAGAACGATTTTACTCATAATAATTAAAAAGTTCTCAAATGCAAGACTGAAAAATCTGATGAATATTTTGATTAAAACAATTTTACTCTGTTTAGATAAGTCTGATCATAAAGAGAGCCAAGAGATAGATCTACAGATAATATCAACCCTAGCTACAGTAGGTAATGGTTTAGAGTTAAAGTGTGCTATACCTGGTCAAGGTAATGGTAAAGATGTTGTATGGAAGAGATTTGATACAGAAATCATACACTCTACTGATGGTCTTACTGTAAGTTTTTTCTCAAGTTGAATATATTACACAGTTCATAGTCTCTGATAAAAAATTTCACCCAATCACTCAAGGTTAAACCCTATTGAAAATCAGCTAAATCGAAAAATATTTAATATGAGTTATTGCCCTTGTTCTTGAAAAACACAATCTATTTTTAGTTGGCTAACACTCTAGAAGGCACAATTCTTGATGGATTTTTGCAAAACTTTTAATACTGTTCAGTATCATCCCCGAAATATTAAAAGAGAATTTTGGCTAAAGATTGAATATATTTTCTGTAACTGTGAAATTATTTGGTTTAAAACCAAAGCTGCCAGTGGGCGTATATTGCCTTTCCTGGCAAGCTATCTATGATTTAAAGATCATGAAATGTAACCAGTCAACTTATTAATTTTTATAATCATATAAACATTTAAACTTTTTCAGGTATTTGAGGATGGATCATTATTCTTCAATCAAGTTGGTGTCCACCATATTGGAAATTATTCCTGTTCACATAAAAATACTAACATTAAACAAGTTCATGTTCTTAAAGTACAGAGTAAGTCTATTGTCATATAATCAATAGTAGAAAGATTAATTAGACTTTCACTCATGGTGTGCTTTATACTTATTTCAAACCTTTTAAGCTGGTTTTGAGCATGTTGTTTTGAAAAGTGTTTTTGAATGCAGAGTAGCTTTATCAAGTATGTTTTTATGTATAATATATTATAATGGAAAGGTTGAATTATTTGGAGATCATATGTTTATAAATGATAATAAAACTAACTTTGAGGTTGTTCTAAGCTAATTTGTTGTTGATAATTTCAGTGTCACCATTAGTTCGTGTGTCACCAATCAGTCAACTTAGATTGTCTAATACTGATATTACGGTAAAGTGTCATACAGATGGTATTCCAACACCTAGTGTATCATGGGAAATAAATGAAATGTCATTACCTAATGATCCTCAACATTTCCAACAATCGGGTAAGTATATCTCAATATTTACATTTCTATTATCACTTCCTTCAATGAACCAGTTAAGAAAACTGGCGTTCATTTTTCGATGAACGCTAGTTTGTCACGTGACACTATGACGTCATCAAAGCACAACAATGACGTAATATAAGATTTGTGGCAAATTCAAGCAAATTATCATATAAAAAGGGCAAAATTTGATTATTAAAAGTATCTGAATATAAATATAAGAATTAAACGTTGGTCTCAGTAGCATTATTGGTGTGTAAACGCAATAGATCACGCCACAAACATACATAAATGACTTCGTCATTTATTCAGTTTGTCACGTGATCTATTGCGTTTAGACACCAATAATGCTAATGAGACCAACGTTTAATTCTTAATTATAAAATATAAAGTTGACTATTACAGTAGTATATTTGATATCTGAAACCTTCATTTATAAGAGAAATTTTGAGTTCATTCTATGAAAAATTGGCTTGGCAAAGTCCAGATTGTGTAAAATACGTGGTGATTAAAGAAATCAGATCCATTTTTTGTGATCAACAATATGAATTATAACAAAACACAAGACAATATTATGGAATATAACACACTTCTTTAATACAGTAAGGCACATAAAGTTTCAACACAAAACACATGTGTTGTCATCAGATGTAATGTAACGACACATGTATCTTGTGTTGGAACGTTATGTGCCTTACTGTATTAAAGAAGTGTGTTATATTCCATAATATTGTCTTGAGATTGTTTTGTTACATGTGCTCCTCGCTTCTACTTGTCGTTCAAATCTAAAAAACATGAATTAGATTTGAATCTTTGAATTCTGATCGGTTGTAATCGAAAATTAATATTGTGTAAATGCTTTATTCAAGTTGAATTGAATATACAGAAAATAGATTTTTAAAAGGGTATGAATTATACATATTTTCAGACAATAATGAATCATTGACAATACATAATGCTGATTATCATCGTGATACGGGGGCTTATAAATGTGTAGCTAAGAACCAGGCTGGTACAGCAGAAGATGTAGCTTCTATATTTATACAAGATGATCACTCTGAATCCTGTAAGTTCTGTTACTTCTTTTATATTATCATTGAATTTTCAAAAAAGGATACTGTTTATCAGATAGTCTTCAAGGGAACCTTGTGTGATTTTGCATGAGAACGAGAGCAACAAACCTGGTTTTTACCATCTAGAATAATTCTGTAAGGTTTTTTAACGACCTCATTGATTTTGTGGGTGTACACTTTGATGTGATCAGGATAGGATTGTAAAGTTTTAGAAAATATGAATTACACTTGGGAATGTAGCTGTCAGTTCTTACAGTACAAAAATAAATAGAACAGAGCAAGATCCATTCTGAAACCTCCTGCCTACAGTTATTGCTACTGCCATGCTGTCAAAAGTGTTCATTTCTTGAAATTTCATGGATTTACATGCTATGATTTGATAAAGTCTCCTGCTTTTTTTACCCCAATCTCCAGATTTTACATGGCCTGTCTCCTGATTTTTTCCCCTGATCTGTACACATGTATTTTTAGAAGGGTTTGTTTTAGTTTTCACCTAAAGTTCGATATTTTTTTTCATTGATTTAAAAAAATATGAATATTCCATTTTAACAAATATTCTTACAGATTCTTCATCCCAGAAATCTTATGGAACATTTATGGTTTTCCATACCCATGGTTATACCGCCTACAGACCAGAAAGTTGTCTGATGAGAAGAGAAGTCAGGGGAAAGTTTGGAAACTTTAAATTTATTCCTGACAATTTGGATGAACCAATGTCATTATGTCACAATAATAAATGTAATTGGGGAACATCAGTTAATGTAAAAGATGAGTTTGTGTATGTCAGTCAACCATCACAGAATCGTATTGTTGTCATAGAAACCACAGATAAATGGAATCCAGTACAGGTATGTATTTTGATATTATTTTAATGGTTTTATGTTGTTTGACAATATTACAAGTGAAGTGAAAAATAGAATCATACTTTTACTTCTCCATCTTCTAGTAATTAGTTGTTGTACAACTACCTCTTTTGACTTTACTATGCACATTTTTGTGAGAAAAAGTATTTCGGATACTCCTGATGGCACTTCTACTCAAGCATTACTCCCAATTTTGTTGTTCTTTCTACATGATGAAAGTAATGTCCTCCATGATATATTTTCAAAAATAAATTGCATATTTTTATGTCCCTAAAGTCACAATTAAATAATAGACTTGAGTTGTACATGTATAGAAAGTATATCCTAATAAACATCCTTGGATAAAAGGTTATAACTTATTATTATAGGTTATTGATACAGACCGTGAACCAATAGGACTATACTATATACCACATCTAGATCAAGTATGGGTATTATGTTGGAATGGTAAAGATGATGGTAGTATGAAGACAGTGGTAGTAATACGTGATGCTAGTCAAGATATACAACATCATGCTGTTCATACACAACCTGTTGGTAATAGATTTGATCTGGTAAGTCAGCCTAGTTGGTATAAGGGTCTGTCACACCATGATATACTGGTCACTATTCTATAACTTAAAAGGAGAGGTTGATTATCGTTGCTGGGATATCACCGGAATATCGCTGGGTGAACTCTGGTAATCAACTGTGATCAGTGAAGAATGCTGGTCCATAAAAAAGTTTTGAACATGCAGATCAGCATTTTTTAACGTTTAGTTTTTAACGCTTAAGACGCTTATTGTAAGCTTTTGACTATCATTAGTTTGCCGTAACCCTTGAGTTACTTGGTTATTATTAATCAAATTCTTTGCAATGAAACACTCACTGCCAACCAATCAACCAGCATGCAGTTGAAAGAAGCAATTGACTTTCATAAATAAAAATACAAAATAAAGTGTTCAGTAAAGTTGGACATGATAGGCCCTAGCAAACTTTCAAACAAGACTTGGAATTTGTTTACACTGTAGAGTATGATCCGCAATAGCTTCTGGAGCATCTCTTCCTTTCATTGGCTTGGAGATCCTGTATTGCATTTTTTTTTATCTCTTGGTCATTAGTTCTAATGTCAAGGTCTTCCTCTACAGTTATGATTTATACAAAGGTAGACAACTCTAACATATATCATTTCAGGTTAAGGATATCTTCATCCCACCCCAGAATAACCTGAACCATCATTTTAATTTTGGTTATATTGTACATTCTGAACAACGTGGATTATTTAAATTAGATCTGATTGAAATGAAATATGTGAATGTCATAGATTTCTCTCAGTTTGACTGTATACCCAAATCACTTGCCTTTGTTCCTATTGGTAAGTATGTTTTGAATTTTATCGGCCTATATAATGTACAATTATCATCTGTGTTCTGATGCGTTTTGGTTTATGATGCTTGAGGTTTAGGCTAAATGGGAAAATTAAGCCATTAACAATTTAGGAGGAGTGGACACAAAACCCTGCTTCATACTAAACAATGATCAATGTATTTTGGAGCGAAGATATCCAAGTACATCTGGAACAATTTAAACCAAGTAGTTGAAGTAGTAATGAACCAAACTAAAAGTCTGATTGTATTATAGTAACTTCCACTCTGAAATATTGCTTATATTTTTAACTGCCCCAAATGTGCATACCTGAAATATCTAAAAATTAGAAACAACAAATATAATGTTGTATTTTAGGTGGACATGTTGTAGTTGAATGTGTAATACCATCATCAGAGAAAACATTACAGATTGTTCTAGACTACATTACTGATGCTATATTATCTCATATCTCACTGCCTGGACGTCCTTTCGTTAGTCCTGATTCTAGACATCTTATTACTGTGGATTATTTCTCTGGTAAAGTTGCTGTTTCAACTATATCTCAGGATGGTAAGTCATTTTTTTGCTCATAAACAATTTTTTCTCTTAAACTGAATTGACATGACATGAAGAATTTTTGAAATACTGGCAATTAATTTTAAATCAACAATTTGTCAGTGGAAACACAGTTAATTTAAACAGAACTGAAACCGTAGAAACAGTTTATATTATATAGTAATATATTATATTATTAGGAATAATGGAGATGGGATTTGAAGTAATAGTCAGTACTGTTATTAGTGATGTAGAGTTTTTCCCGTCTGCTACTCGTAAAGGTTATGATTTCATCATGTCATCTGCTGATACAGAGGATATCATCATACTCAGCTTAAACAATGGAAAAGTACAGAAAATCAAGGGTATGTACTTCTATTTCTTTGTTTTTGTAGTTTTTATATAGAATGCATGTTGGGTCTTAACAAATAGCCTACCACCACATCATTTCTCAAATGCTGTATTCAATTCCCTAGTGAATAATAATTTCCATTTTTTTTATTACATATTTGCTTGTATTTCCATTTTTTTTTCTTCAGGAACCCACAAGATAGGAGGAGATGTATCATTAACACCAAGTCACTCAATCAGAACAATGGTATCTGGTGGAATCTTTGGAGATTTCTTCATGATGCCATTTGATTCCACTATTTCTATTATAGATGGCAAACATCACCATGTTAAATGTGAATTTAAAGGAGTACTACAGAGTAAAGGCATAGTTTTTGTAGAAAATTAGATATTTCACCTTTGTAACCTTTTGATAAATTTTGTGATATTTTAAAAATCAAGACCTTTGTCACCAATTCAAAATAAAAATTTTGTTGAAATCAATGATAGCAAACAATGATAGCAATCAGTGATAGAACAAAGTATCAAAATTTTCCTCAGAATGAGTAGTAAAGCTAAGTTGAATTTGAATTACTACTATCTATTCAACATCAATGATCAAATTAGAGTCAAAACAGATAAATCAAAAGAGGAATCGAAACAACTAAGTTATGTAATAATGTAGTGCTTAATTTTTTTATTGAAAGAAAAATAAAAAATTAAAAAAAAAATTATGAATAAGGCTTTGTGATTTGAAGAATCTAAAATTTTGCTTGCTTGTGATAAATTTATATAAATATTTGAATTTGTAATTTTTAAGACCTTTGTTTGTAAAGCATTTTTTCTAGATGAATCCTAGTCAGTAAGCATCAAGTCAAAGTGTATTCTTATAAGTGCTATATAATATAGAATCAGTGTAAAATTTCTAGTGAATTATATTTTATAAGTGAACATTCAATATGTTTGAATTCAAACATTCCATAATTTGGTTACAAAAGTTTGAAATACTGGATTAAAACATTCCACATATGAAGAAAAGCGAGTTGGAAAATTTCAAGGGAAATAATCTCAATCTAGCTTTAGACATAAAATTCACACTTTTTTCTACATGCTTTAAGTATTCATGTATATTTATAAATATGTATTGAATTGGAGTATGGATTTCTACACAAGGTAATTGTTCTGTTATGTGCCTTTTTACAGCATATTTCTCTGTCTCCATAATTCTAGATTACAACATAATGTTCATAAAGGACAAGAACATAATCAAAAACAATTTATATAAATTTGTCCTCTATTCTGTGAGGTTGAAAAACTTATTGATGAACATTTAAGAGATCTATCAAAAAAAAACAAAAATCTGTTTCATTAAAATCCATTTTGACATTGTTTTTTTTCTAGTTTTTTTAGATTTTGTTTTTATTTAGTGCATAATATTTTTTATTATTCAACTGTTATTTTCTTAGTATTAATATTTTAAGCTTTAAATTTGCATTGAATTTGTTGATGTTAAAAGGAATGATAACGTTATGATGTCTCTCATAAGATGTTTGGTATTTTTATTGATTCCTAGAAGTGAAGTGGCCTATTTTAAATATGGAACTGGAATTCAAAAGATGATTTTAAAGAACTCTGTGTTGGAAAGTAAAAGTTGTTTGGTTATGAATTTAGATTTACAGGGTAGAAAATATAAATCCCAGGGCTAAAATGTACAGTTTAATTTTGTGGTATAAGTGTACATTAGCAACAATAATTGTACCCTATATTTATGTTGTGATTTTTTTGGAATAATGAAATTGGAGGGAGCTTTAACACTATATATTTGTTGACATTTATTCCTTTGTTTTATTTATTCATTCACGCCTTCCCTCCATTCCTTACATTCTTGTGATTAATTCTATATATTTGTTGTAAATTGTTTCATTATGAATAATACTATATGGATTGTAAATGTTTGCTTAAAATGTAAAGCTTTTTGTAAATGGTATGAAAGGCAATATAACTCTCAATTCTCTGTAGTTAATGCATAAAAACATTGTTTTTTGTGAAATTTGAGAAAAATGACTAAAATTAAACATTTAGAATTGAGGGTAATATTGACTGTATTTGTGAAATGATATTGAAAGGTGTACTAAGTAATTTGATGATATTGAATGATAATATGCAAAGTAAAAACTTAAATTGAAGATTTTTGTGTTCAAAAAGATGACTGAAATGAGAAGAAAGAAATGTTTAGAAAAAGTGCAGTATCTTGGAACACTGGGTAAAGTTTCATGATTGCATTTGATGTGGTGTAAAAAATATGAAAAAGTTCATGCTGGACAGATTGGCAGAGAGAGCTACACTATAAGATCATGAAATTAGACCCAGATTATTTTTGTCACGGACTGAAATCCAGATTACCCAGTGAATAATCAACTGTGTATAAATACTAAGTATTTTATTAAGCCTATATTTATTGTGTACTGCACTCTCATTCATTCCTTGTTTATTTATTTATTTGTGAATATTCATTATCGATATTGTCAATAAAACTTTAGTTTCCAAACAATCGTTTTTTTTTTTTTAAAAAAAACGTCATGCACGTAATGTACTCAAATTTGTCTTGAATGTATATTTAAATAGTACTGGTGGGTGTCGTTGTAAGTGCGACACTGAAATTTGATCAATCTTATCCATTATGCGTTGATTATCAAGAAAGAGTGACAATATGCATATCAGCCTTTGTGTGGTATATTAAGATACTTTCTCATATTTACATCCCGGTTGTAATTCATGATAATTTTAATGCTAGATTTGGCAACAGGTTATTGGCAATTGATACTAAGACTGTAGTTTCAATCTTCAGTAAAATTAATTATAATTGATTATCTACATATTTATTGATTACAAACAAAAATCGACAGACAAACAAAACCCACACAAAATAAAATTAATATCAAAACTAAAAACGGATACGAGTAAAAGTAAAAAGTTTCATAATATGGAAGTTCTAGGAAATTTCTAGGCGTCATGTTATAAATACTGTTTAAATCACAGTGAAGAATCTGAAGTAATTGTGTAACAAACTGTCGCACATAATTTGGTTAAAGGTCATTTCTGTGAAATTTACGAAGGTATCCAGAAAATATCTTAAACTAGTGGTACTTCAGGCATTACTTAACTCTAGCATCATTCAGATAAATACAAAACAGAGTTTGCTAAATAGAGTTCCTATTAATATGCCTAATAATTTAGTACTAAATATTATAATAATTTATTTACATAATTAATATGCTAATTTATGTAAATTCATACAAATTTAGTCATTGATCATTCTCTGTTTACCCATGTTCAAACCAGCCTGGCTGGCCCCTTCATTCGAACCCATTTGTAAAGAATGAATATATTTTCCGGCTTCTAATTGTTCCTGGGAAAATTCACGCTTGTTTGATTCTGCCATTTTAGGTCCTAATGTTGGTCCACTCCAATCTGGTTTAGTTTGGGCCTGAAATAGGTAAATCAAATTCTATCAGATTAAGATTGAACAATGTATAGCGCTCATTAACGAACACACAAACTTTAAGCTTCATACCATTTTTTCGACAAAATAAACCAATAATTGTTGTCTCTTAGCCCTAATCTCAGTTAAAATATTCAGACGGAGAGTCATTTAGTAGACCGACAAGTTGACTTTAATAGCCTATTTTAACTGATATTAGAGACAACAATTACTGGTTTATTTAGTCGAAATAATGGTTGTTATGAAGCTGACCTCATAACAAGAAATTTGTCAGTTTTTAGAGAAAAAACCTCAAGGAAGAAGAATATTTTAACGCAACCAAATTGGCTGCGTGATTTCAACTTATAACCATTAATGGTTTCCTGTCTCTCAAATTCACTAATTGAGAGACAGGATGTTCAAATAACAAAAAAAACAAAACAAAAAAACCCAAAAAATTGTTACTTACAATTCTTCCCAAAGCATGAATGCATAAGGTAACTTGTGGTATATTTTTTCTTTCCCATAAATCTACAGTTTGAAATAATTCGTTTGGTGGAACGCCATATTGTCTCGCTGCGGTACTGAATCTTTCAATGTTCTGCATCAATGCGAATCCTCCTCCTTTTTTATCAATTTTCTTTATACAACCTGGCGTCATCTTATTCATAAAGCTGAATAACAAAGAAATTAAATTAATGCATAATCAAAAGAATCAGAGAAATTTTGCGCCCACAAACGGTCATCTTCACTCACAATTCCAGTCCACCCAGCTGTAAATGGGTACGGATAATCCGGGAAAGATCAATGCCAAGAGGTTTGGCCAAGGACCAGCTGGGAGAAAGGATCCTCACAGAAACTAAGTTGTTAACCTTGTAAAATAAAGATATTTCTTTCTTTTTTGTCTCCGTGAAAGTTACGTTGGCGCTCTGCAACAGATTAGTTTTATACGAACACCTGCAACAAATATTTTGTGTATGACACGTTTTCTGACTTTTTTCAGCAAATGTATCGCGACAAATCCAGTTAGATATTTGATGGTATATTAACAAGAAAAGGATGTTAAAGAATCATTCAGTATTCTATTGAAATGGTCATCTAAAACAGATTTATGCCCAGAGAGCAACCAAAAGTTTACAAAATCACCAGTTGAACTATCTTTGTCACATCGGAACTAATCCCACAAAGAGAAACAGAAACGAACAAAACAATATCATGTAAATTTTGACTCACTTGCATAGAATAATACCATCTTTTAAAACATCTTCAAATGGCTTGCTTCTGTCAATTTTCTCTCCCATTACTTCTTCCATCCAGTCCAAAGCCTGCTTCTCTAACTCGGGATCCCTCTGTAAATAAACCAACAATTTTTGACAGCAAAATAACAATACATTCTCTTTTTTGTTCAAAGGACTTTAGCACCATAATATATATGGTTTTGCAATTGTTCCTATATAAAAATTGCGATATAAAATTGATTGCGATGCCAATGATTTCTAGTATTTCCAACTAAGCTGAACTTTATTTACAATGTTATATTATATTATTATGCTTTCGTGGTTTCTGTTACACAAAAAGCAATACATGTAGTTTCTTTTGTAAATTTTGACCTGTTTGTGCGTGAAAATAATGTAACATATGGTTACGTAAATTTGAAAATATTTTTTAACTTGTTCTAACCACTGCTTTGTTCTACTATCTATTATCGGAAATAAATCTAATCCAAACCGTACAAAGATACAAAAAGATATTAACAGATTTCATTTTTTATATTTTATTTTTCAATAATGACTAAGAAGAGAAGGAGGGAGTTCAGTGTACTCTTTGCTGAAAAGTAACAAAATAATGTTCGAAGATGAGTTAGCCTTTTCGAGGCTCAATTTAGGTCTTGAATGTATGTAAATAGCCCCCAGAGGTACTCAAAATGCACGGAAATCGTTTTGCTACCATGAATGATGAACGTTCCATGATTGTGACTACTTCAATGGTATTCCACATCTATTTGCAAGCATTTTGTTAGTGATAACATTAAGATTATTCAGTATTTTATATGTTAAGGCCTACTGATGTGAATATTACAACAACTTGTTTAAATTACATCTGGTTACATACTCAACACGTCTGGTAGAAACATGACGTATTACAACATTACTATGGTAACATATAGTAAACAGTTTTAGAAGGTTATTGGTTTGGAGGGTATCCAAGGAATTCAACTGATCTGGAATGACTTTGAAGGTCAGTTTTACTCTCAAACCATTGTCTTTTGTAATTCGAAACCTCATCTGAATCATTGGACAGGTTCAATAAGAGCACAATGGATACTCTTGATGATATTCTTGAAGATTTAAGATTGGAAATCTCTCCTTCTTTTGATTTCATAGACATTTGTGAGTCGTGTAATATTTGTGTTCTCGCAAAGTTTTCTGGATCAGAAGATTTCTGATAATATAAAAAGCAGATTTGAAGTAGACATATATTTCCCAATAAGTATCTTGTGCCTAATCCAATAAATATGCAATATTATCCAATACTTGGTTTACAGACACAATAAAAAAAATGGCATATTATGTTCATCCACTTGCAGAATTTTCTCAGATTACAAAAATAAGATGATGGATGATGAATAGCATGAAGAATACTAGTGGCATTTAAAGTGATTCAGTTCTTATCTTGTGGTTCAACTTTTAAATTGTCGATACGCTTTGTACACCTGTCTTATTAGTAATCTGTTAGTCTGCACAGATTTTACAGTTGAAAGGGTGAAACTGTTAACAATAACAGCTAAAGTTATTACAGCTGTTTTTTTTATCATTCACACCCAGATATTCACCTTTCAAACGTTCTAATCTCTCAGAGCGTTTATAGTTACTATCTACATCTGTGGAGTGAATAGTTTTCCATAAACGAAATAACTTGTTGAGAACAATCCAATATCATACAAAATCATTGTGGTAGACTTCATAATATTTTCCTTAAGGAAAAATTCAAAATACTAACAAAGGTGTCCACTCCGAGACATAATGCTTTCTGCATTCACCTTTAGTTTGCATCTCTTGACTAATTTACCACGTTAAACATGACAATTTACACAAGCCCAATGAAAACTGCATAGTTAATACAAGACGTATACAAGTCACAAACTGCTGATGTTCCCATCCCAAAGAATCATTTGGGGCATTATATTTTGTTATATATGAACCGCACAGTTTGTTATGAAAGGGAATGGATCTCTTGAAGAGCGTTGGTCCAGAAATTCAGCATTTGCTCTAAACTACCAATAATAAAAACTCAAGCACGAACGATCCCTACGTACAACAATTCTCGAAATCCATGTTAACACAATATTGGCTATACATCACAACCGATTTATTTCAATCTACATTGATTTACGTAACATAATAGAACGAAGAGAACAATAATTGTACAATTGCTAAAAAAAACAAACCTGTTCTGGATAACTTGACTATAAAAATGTTTCGTATGATTGTAAGCAGTTGTTTTTCACATTGCAATCTAAATATCAAACATCTGTATCATAATGGTTGGTCTTCAAGCTTTATTGATACCATTGCATACCAAGATATATATTCCAGTAATTGATATAGTAGAGGAAGTTAATGATTACTGTAATGATGCTATGATAAAATATAATAATAATGTTTTATTACTGCATATAATGATACGGTAATTGGTATTAATTGTGCAAAGTGTGAACAATAACAATACTGAAGACGTTTTGAAGCATATGGTTCGACACAGTAGGATTCACACCAATGTGTTTTATAGACAGAGGTTGTATTTGGTATCCATTCAGAAGTTTTGTTAACCATGAAAGTTAACCGCTTGATGTATCTAGGTAATAAAATACTAGTACGAGGTGAAGATTTGTAATGATAGAAATGTCAAAACAGGAATCATTAACAGAATCAACCATTTATCATTTTACTCTGCCAGTTTCAAGTGTATAGAGTTCTTTTCAAACCACACAACAATATACACATAAATACGCACAAACATTAGATATACACCCCTAGAATACCTCTGATAGTGTTAAGTGTTTTGTTTATAAAGTAATTTCTTTCATTACAAAAATACTTAAAACCATGTTTGAATAGAATATCAAGAATATCACTAAAGATTATGTAATCTTAATAGCAAAAACAAAAGTTGTCCTATTTTTTTCCCACTTTTTAGTTGTACGCTCCGTTATGGACCCACTATTACCTTGATGATGAGTAAAAGCTTTAACAATGAGCTATTTATGGTTTAACAAGGAGCTATATAAATAGAGCTAATAGTATAAAGTATAAATATCTTGTTCCCATGATGAAATGCAAAGCTTTAAAATATTCAGTCTGTAGCACCAGATACAGACCTCATAATATGTTGTTATTGTTGCAAAAGAATAGTTATCTGTTTCGTAACATGCTTATACATCAACACAAGAAACTATTTGTGTTCAAGAATTGAAATTTCGCCAAAATAAATGAAAACCAAAGAGGAAGTTGTTTAGGAATGCACATTTTTTGATGAAAACAAGAGATAACCTGAACTGACTGGGAATAGATAAAACTACTGAGTTTGTTTAATTTCTACAGAAAACTGAAATAGATAACACCAAGTGCAAGATAAACAGAAAATAAATCAAATTACCTTATGTTACTTTTAACATTTAAAACATCTATTTTGTATATTTTACATTATGTTAACTTTTAACTCACCTAATATTAAACACAGAGGGTGAGCATATATAATGTTTCTGAATATGTACTGCACGATAAAAAGAAACATTTTACTGGTATACTATACTAATCTATCTTATATACAAAAATAACCACCAAAAAGTACTATCTCATTAAAATACTGAAAAAAAACTTGATTTTTATCTTTTTCAAGAACATGATCCCTAGATATCTGTGCAACGAAATAAATTAGATCCTACACCCAGTATTTTCGAACGTTATTATGCACATGGTGCCTTTACACAAGAACAGCTATACCAAGATTATCACAAATGTTAAACAGGGAGATAATAATGATTAAAAAAGTGTAAATCCCATGGGGAAATGCAACCTTTATCGGTCAAAATAGCTGCTAATTATGATATGGTATCAAGATATCAGATGCTTATTATCATAAAAACTGAACAACTTTAGCACTGAAAGAATCCATTAGCAGAATATAAACAGGTAAATCAGAAATTCCATCAAAGAAAGGTTAAAGTTTACAATAAATGAGTAAAAAGATTAGATACACATGTTCTAATTCTAGTGTTTACAAACATTATAGGTTGTACTATCTTATAATGGTTTTTAATCGATAACTGTTATTAATATCTAGATTTGCACATATCATAGATGACCTTAAAACCCTTAATGTGTATGTATATAGGCATCGAAGATAGGTAGATCGCGATCAAAAACAATGTACTCACTGTATATTGAAGGTTAAAGAAGTAGTTGACTTAACTTCAACTTTAAAGTGGAAGACTTCAATTTCATTTTCCATCTGAAGAAATAACTCGGTAGTTAATTTCATATAGAAATTGAACGAGTATAGGATAGCGAACATCTGTGTTGATTATGAGAAAAATTCAATAAATTCTTGTGAACACTCTAAAGGTATATACGTCATTAACTAAGGTGTGGAATGATAGTTGGAAGCTGTTTCCTACTGAGAAACATTACACCTTACCAGATGTGTACCATCAATTACTTGAGGTGAAACTAAAGGCCGTTTTAGATTGCCATCAAAGACCATTATTTTGTGTGTAAAACAATGTTTTTACCAAATAGCCACAATTTCTTACTGGAGTACCCATACCACATTCACTGTTACATATGCATAATTATATCAAAATTTCAGAATTCACCAAAATCTCTCTGATTGTGTAATACAAGATTTTATTTCACCAAATAGTGATCATCCAATCTAATCTTAATATCAGTTGGTATAATGATGTATCATTATTGCAGTTCGAGATCGTTTGAATGAGGGTTTGACATTTGCTGTTGTAATCTGGCAATAAACAGTAACTGGAAGATTGCAGGGAAGCAATAATAAGGAATATCATATCAAAAATCAAACACTCAATATGATCTTACAAATCCAAGTTCAATTGAAATCTCTGCACAACAGAACTCGCATATACTAATAATAGTATTGTAAAATTTAAAAAAAAATAAAATGCATTTGAAATCCCTCCAGAATCACGACGACATTATCTAATGATAATGATCCGACCTTGGATAATTCATACATCAACACTCAACAGGCTTTATGATTACCAGACAAAATACAGACTCTGACCTTGGTTAAATCTGGAATTCTTTCAATTTATAATAGTTTACATTACAGAATGATTTAACAAAGTATACAGAAGTACCATTACCACTTATGCCAGTTACTGTAATTGTTATTGAGACGTATTGAGCCATATGTTTCGATGCCAAGAGTAAAAAGCCTTCACCATGTCAGTTCCAATTATACTATCAGCTACAGAGAGATCATAATAGATATTTTGGCAGTGGTAAGCTACATGGATTATTAATTTACTATATTGGCTTATTTCTTTGTTGTATATCAACATAAAACTATAAAACTTGGAAAACCGGATTTGAGGATCAGAATACAAAATGACCCAGACAATCTAAGAACTTTTAATCTTGAACTTTCAGACAATCTAAGAACTTTTAATATTGAACTTTCATGTTAAATGTACATTTCGTAAAGCATGAATCAGATCATCTCACCAAAAGCGTTACTAATCTAAAGGTAAGTTGCAAAGGAAGATCACTTCAACAATCAGTTGATCACACAGTATCAGCAACTGTAGCCCTTCTACAAATCAGTCTGTTCTTTATTATTCTAGGAAATTATAAGAATACTAATATTAAAAAGGTTCAAATCCATGTCATAACAGGACATTCTGAAAACACACCAAAACATTAAATGCTGTAATTATGAATAAATTGTTTTGATGAGCTCAAACAGGTGCAGAAATGTATTACTTAAACTTCATTTCAATTTGGAATCTCTACTTACTACTCGAACTACAGATAGTTTAATTGTTTTTATAAAAACGTTACTAGTTGATAAGACTGAGAATCAGCTTTTGTCTAGACCATTCTAAATTTACATTCACCCATAATGAAGTGTAGTTCAATCTAATGTAAGAAATCAACTCAACAGTTCGATATCCAATTCCAGTCCACATAATAATGTGCAATTCTCTTTATAGAATCGCTGAAATGAGTTACATGACCCTTGCAACTATCATCAATATCACTGTTTCAGTCCTTTAAATTTAAAATACTATGTCTTCATATAAGTGGTTCTGGTTCTAGTGAGTAATAAGATTGAAGATGTTTTTCAATTTTGATAAACATTTTTAAATATGATCAAGTGAAATGTAGGTAGTTACCTTGGGTGGCATGATGCTAGTCCAGTAGTTGTCTCCTCAACACCAAGTTAAACTGATTCCAATAGCTTCTACTCTGATACCTTCGTTTGTTGATCAAAATAACCATTTGGTCAAAATATATACACCCTGGTTAGATTTCATGAATGGAAGGGTTCAATGGTTGAGCTCAGTTTAAATACATGTAATAGATTGCAACGTTTGAAAGTATACAAAACTGTCTCAGGTGCTGCAAATTCGTAAGAGACTCGTCTTTCAAAATTTAATGACTTTTAAAAAAGGTTTGTCCGTTTTTAAATTATTGGAACCAACCTATTCTCCCTTTGAAAAATAAAGTGAACTATTCCAATATCAGTCTATTAACGTATTATCCCATGGTTTTTTAAAGATCGCGAAGGCGTATAGGTAAGGCAGAAAATAAACCAAGAAAAACACGTTTTTGGCCAAGAAAGTTGAAATTTGATAGTTTTTACCACGATATTATTAGTTCAATAAGAGATAGAGATCTTATCTCTAGTAGATTCGTAGTAGGAACTCAGTTGGAATTATATCAGATATTCAGCATAATTGCAGGTTTCAATGATAAAATAACGTGGAATATACAACACTATATACGAATAGCCACTATGTATGCAATGCAAAAAATTACCATCATATATTTTAGTCTCGAAGAATATATTCTATCGATGTTTTTTCTAACCTCAAACCTACAATGTATATTAATTTCTGAGGTAACCATATTATTATATTAAATAAAACAGTGCAATTAGATTAGATTTGATTTTACATTTCTCCACCTAATGTGCAAGTCATAGGAATTTTTTTAGAGTTATATTTCTGAAGACGACCTAGCATCCGTAAAGGTGATACACCTTCGGGTCAATACACGTGTTTTGAATATAGGTGAGATTGTGAACGCCCTAGCTAGATTGATGAATCATAGAGACTAGATATTAAACAGACCGACTAGAAGCTAGTGTTTATGGTATGTTTATATATATTTACCATTAAAACCAAATGTTATTATCTATATAGTATAGAAAACTAATGGAATCTTTACTTATCTGCAACCTAGTCGCTAACATAAGTGATAAGCAGATTATTTTAACCCTCACTTATTGACCACTGGCCAGTACTTTATAAAGTTGGCCCTGTGACGAATTGAACTCTTCATGCACAAAATGCAGACATGAAACTAAAAGTTTCATAGAAATTCCTCAGAAAAAGTCAAACATTTCAATGGACACATAAAGTCACGTTTCAACAACTGAGCTCAGCTCACTCAGAAGCTGCTTTAAACATGCAATATTAACAGTCTTCGATGTTTGAGAACACATTGTAAATACGATATCCAAAATAAAGATCCATGGGAGAAAACGAAATCATATTGATGATGGAAACGTCTAATCATGGCTAATCCATTGTAATGTGGGGTTTCCACTATCACGATTCGCGACACGATTCAGTCTAATTAAAATCAGACCCTAATTTCGTTCGTTCGTTTTTTTTTTAAATCCGGTTTTTTAACCACTACATTAGGGTCTGAGAACCAGGCGCGACAACTACATTAGATCTGATGTTTTCAAAAAGACAGATTTGGAATCGTTGGCACGAATTGCTTACCAATTGATTTAGAGACAGGCTTAGAATCTTTACTTACAGTGAAATGGTATAATAATTTAAGAATGATTTTAAAGTGTTTATGGACAATCATATGGAAGAGATGGTGTCAACCATATTTGAAAACTTGTTATGGATGAAACAGTTTTCTAATATTACCAATTAGACAATATGATTCAGCTGATCTTAAATAAAATAAACCAATACCCATACTTGACTACCATTAAATAATTCTGAATGGTTGGTTTTCCTGTTTACCAAATTGTGTTTTTGGAAGCAAGATCACGTAACTCCAGTTCTGGAAAAGCCCTCAATGGTACAGCTCACAGATAAATAACTGACTTGCTCTGACTTTCTTGATACTTATCGTCTCGTTTTCTCAGATTATTTTGTCGTTACCTTCTCGGTTTGCCAGATTATTATTAAAACAGTCAACTCGTGCTTTCCGTTACGCATCACCTTACCTCACTTCCAATAAGCTAAAACAGCTTAAGTGTGAATAATTCTCAAAACTTGAGCTGCGAACAAGATACACATGTCCTGTACCTTGATATTTCATTTTAAATGAAAAGTCTCTATGAGAAATGTATAATTAGCTAAAAAGAAAACAAAGCATAGGTAATTTTATTTTGAACTATCCTGCCTTGAAATAAAAAAAAATCTTCTCTAATTTTTCCTTCACGACCAAAATATGGTGATCTGTCTGATGTTATTTGATGTAATTCAAGGGAGAGAACTCTATGTATTATTTAATAGTGATTTAGTGATGTATAATAAATAAACATTTTCTTTACAATATTATAACTACAAGTTGGCACTACATTTACATCTTAAATCGGATGTCATCCATACCCCATATACTCCATTTATACGTCCATATGGACAATATTTCAATGAGTTTTTGAATGGAAAAACTTTTACGTAATTTTGATAGCCTAAGTATAGGTTAATGGCCGAGTGACGTTCAATAACTTCAAGAATGTCCGTAGCTAGGACCGTAAGGTATTCAAATCACAGTTCAAACAGGACTTTTATAAGAAAAGACAATTATTATTTCCGTGACGAAAACTAAATATTTGTCGTTCAATTTCTTTTCAGTTTCATATAATGCATAATCTGACTAAAATACGAATCGTATTTTTCTCTTTAAAAAAGCTGAAAATTATTGATACACCTGGATTTAATTTTGAGGGATAACTGTGCACAATGTTACTGATAAGCTTAGCTAAAATATCCTAGTTTCTGATACTAAAGTATAAACGATACCCCCTTTAAAATCATATAAGGCATTCATGTACAAATGTTAAAATTGTGTCATGTTAATTAATAAAGTTCACTTCAGTGAGTAAGTTAATCGTATCTCTTTGTTGTCCCGCTTCAATAAACAGTCCAATAATTCCGCCATATTGGTTTACTTATTGGTACCCTGGGCACTTTGTCAGTACCTAAGTTGGATACAAAGAACAAAAGATTACGTCACAACTGTATTTTAAGTTTTAAAATAAGTATGATGTCGTCAATATTTTAAAGTCTTTAAATGGCATTTAGCAAATGTAATCACTAATTGTCAATATTGCAATGAACGGAATTTGACCATACTGAAATCGTGTTTAAATTATTGACTGGTTAACATGATAGAAGCAAAAATTTTCCCACAATTTGGATGAAATGTGGTATACGAATAGGTCGTTTGATTGATACTAATCGATGCTGTGTAATAATTAAGACGATTTGATCGGAATTCAAGACTTAAAATAATAATTATATTAAACAGTTTGGGCGTATATTATATTGTCTCAAGCACTTGTCTTTGAAATGTTTTAGGGATATTTTTGTCAGGGGAAATTGAATAAACCCAAGAAAAATAAAAAGGTAATTAATATGATATAAAAAAACATAAATGACATGCCACATGTGCTGTTTGTAGCCTACTCCATTACAAGAACTGCATAACATTGGTCATCTACATGACGGAACAGATGTAGAATATTTTATCGTTGAAGTTTGAGATATCTATTACATCAAGTCTTATTTACAGTCTTAGACATTGAAAATCTAAAATTAGCTGCATGAGATGTAAGATAATTAAAATATTTTACATGAAAACCAGGTGGGGGTCATGATGTCTTGGCGTTGAAAAGAGTTATGTTACAATTCTTTGTTAGATTCAATCTAAGGCGGGTACATCTGTAGAACTGATTGCTTGTATCAAATACCACAATAGTCCCTAGATTAAAATACTGCTTTCATTTATAAAGGATGTCAAGAACTATTTATAACTACTACTACTAATATCTAATGGTGCTGACTTTTGATAAATACTAGAAAACGCAAGTATTTTTTAAAGAATATAAATTCGATCACGTTATCAATATCCGGTTACAATTTTATAGAGCTGTAGTATGTGTTATATTCAGTCCTTACCACCACTTGGCGGCCATTACCAACAAATCTGGAATGTGATGCTTCATTACTCTTTGACAGATATGATACAAATATATATAGCACCTTGTCACCAATAGAAAACTCATTACTAACACAGTACCAAAACTTAACCTGTTGTTGGTACTCTAGTATTAAATTTCATGCTCTATATTTAGCACAGAACCCTACTTCAGAGCTTCATTGGATTTCAATTTGAAATTTTACTTTTGTACAATGTAACCTATATTTAAAGGAATATAGTCAGCATTTTAAATGGTTTATTTGTGTCTTGAATATATGTAAATAGTATTCATAAAGTATCAGAACTGCATGGACAATTCCTTCATATTTGTATCTCTAACTCATATTTTATACATGTTTTTTCTATATATGGCGTGATATCACATAAATTTGCTTCAAGATTCCTGTTTCTGAAACAATTTGTACAAAGCACAATTTGTCGAGCGAATGTTGAACATGCCCCTTTAAAGTCAAATTTTCTGAGGATTTATTTTCTCAATTAAAGAAAACTATAAACCAAAATGAGAAATGTGTGCTAAAACACCAAATTTTTTTTTAATTTTACGTAAACGTTTTAAAAATTGTTGTTTTTGGTTGGTGTTGAACAACTATTATCTATGGATTAAAGCTATTTTTTCTGAGAACTTTAACTAAAAAATATAAAAAATTTGGATGCCCAATTCGTTTGAAGTTTGAACCATTTTTTTTTTATTAATGCCTTAAAACAAAAATTAGGTTGTTCTTGTAATTAAAGGGATCGTGTTCACTAAAACAGTAAGACCAAAAAACTTTTAGTTTCAGAACCTGTAATTTTTTAGGTAATCTAATCTGTAATAATGTCTCAAACTCTCCCTTGAAATTTAAGCCTTCAAATCCCTGAATATCCATAATTATGAACGTTTGAAAGTCAAAAATACGACTTGTTGTTTAGCAAGACTATGCCATATGCCAAAACACAAATGCAGAGAATGAAAGATAAATGTAAAGGTACGGGTTCTATTGAAGGGTTTGTGCGATTTTTGTGAAGTTCTAGTGATTCTGAAGGCTATTTACATGAATTCAAGGCTCAAATTAACCCTTGAAAATGCTGAACATTCCCCTTTAAAAGATGTAAATTGCGTTTTTCAAAAAAATGAATGTATTTATGTAAAAAAAAAGCAAACAGACCTTTAATATGCATGCATTTTAAAAGTCTATTGAGTAATTTTGAAGAAAGTAACAAATAAGAGAATTGTCTTAGAGTAAAATAAAGATGGAACTACAAAGGTCAAATACATATGAAGTTCAGAAAAATGTAGGCTATGTAATGATACTGGTCAAACATTATATTAGGGGTTAAAACTTAAAATAAGGAAGATTTATTGAGATGTGAAGACCTGATGACATACTGTTTACAGAAGACATACCAACTAATCATTGGCGTTCAACCATGGGCAGTTATGAAAACTCATTTTTGGGTAGTAAAACTTGGGACTGTATTGTGGAATTCTCTTATCTGACTGAATAGTCAAGAGAGAAAAGAGGGAGAAGAGAGTGGAGGAGCAGTGTTGGTGACGGAAACGAGATTTTCACGTAGTATTTTCCCCTTTTTGCCTTCAACAGCCACTTTGAAAAGTGAAAATGAATTTAGCGCACTAAACAGGGTCGTGTTGCATTTAGCTGACAAAGTCTGGACGTGTCGAACTATTCAAAACCTTACTATGACTAGATAAACAATTGTTGTCTAATTGTGAATAAATAAATATTATACTTCATGTACACAGTTTTATTCGCTTTTTTCTAAAACTTTTCTGCGACTTCTGCTGATATAACTGTATTAAATCACTGCGTCGAGATGAACCAGATTTTTTTTTACTCTTGTTTGGCACAATAACAAAATTTATAGAGATGAAAGATTGGTTTCACAATAATAAAATCTTTCCATGCTTATCTTATTTGTTTTCCACTGAAGTAAATAGCGTTTTAAGAAATCGTACTATCATATATAAATAACAATACTAGGTTTATGTTTATAGACGAAATTTCTGGTTCTAACAGGTGAGATCCGTTTTCTGTAACTTGTGGAAAGATAGGTTTACTCAGGATTTGTAGCAGATGTATGACTTTTGACCTTCAGACACTAGGTGTTCTATAGCGTATTGAGAGAATTGGAATTTACTTTCCACATTATTTTAGTTTACGTTAACAAGTTGAATTTTAAAAATTATATGTTTTGAACAAAGGAATAGAAGATTTGAATATCGAGTGAGTGAGTGAGAGAGTTCCGGCCAAACTTGGTTATACCAGCTTTGAACGAGTCGAATCTCACGAGCAGTATTGAATCATTCAAGTATCCAATAAATATGTTCAATTTATACCACGTGATACTGAATAAATCACGTGACTGTTTGTAATGGAAATCTGATCGGTACATTGTCTGAAAGTGACTATACTTTGCTGCCATAGAGAAATATTTTCGTTTCAGGACATCCCATTAGATATAGAATTCCATAATGTCACACTTTCGTGCTGTTCAAGCCGGACTTGGAAAGGATATTCAAAACAAGGTATGTGTATTTTATTTTATATTTTAAAATTCCTGTTATCATGTGAATATAATCATAATGTAACATAGAATATTCACTCGACTAGCAGGAATTATGCTTATTTGGCAAATCATTTGTTTGTCAAGATGCCATTACATGCCGGTTGGTATGTATTCAACATTTAAATATCCACTTTTCATTTTATTAAATTATGTATACTAGTACGTTCAAGGTCAAGAGGCATATGTTTCGTCTTGATTAAAAATAACCATGTGGTCTGCATTATTATAAGACTATCAGGGTTTCACTTTTAATTTCGTTTAGTGATATTTGGACTTAACAGCAAAAGAATAAGATTCATTCTCATACAGAGGCCTCTAATTATAACAATATGACAACAAACAAACTGACAGAGATTGCAACAGGGCAACATTTACACATTGGGTTCACTTGTTTATATACATTTCAAGTAAATTATAAGCCTATAGTAACATGTTTCCCGTAACCTTACCATTTCGACTGAAATGGTTGTACGCACCCAGAACAAGACTTTCAGCAAGATGAATGGTTGCATCACCAAATCAAAATCATTTGTTTGGAACACGAACCTTTGCCACCCATACCAAAAAACTTCAAAAACTTAGAAGTAAATGACAAATGGATCTTTATCACTAGGTTTATATTGAATTTTGATTGCTTTTTAAATGATTTTTATACATGAAATATTCTGGACTATCGTCTTTAAAATTTATTGGAAGCAAGGACAGCTGACATAATCCTTAAGCGACATTTGTGACATGATAGAATAACGTTGCTTTGAATTAAATGCAAAAACCACCATCAATAATGTTGACGAGACTAGTGTTCTCTGATCCAAACCAATATTCAGCAAAGAGTTCAGATGCAATAAGAACAATTCTGCAATTGGGAATGCAGAGAATGTTCATACATAGGACTAAGTTTCAGCACAAAAAAAAAGAAATGCAGATAATTTTCTTGCCAGATGATATTTCAGACTACATACAAATTGTTATTGTGCCATTGCAAACTAAGACAATTCGAACATATTTTTCTTAAATACTTAAATACCTGCAGTTCATTTACCCCATTGTTATTCACGTGTTTTATGAGTACACCTAGGTTAGAGGTAAATATAATAAGAATCAAGTTTGTTTTTTACAATTCATTCTATAAATATCTTCTCTTGTGACAGAATAGGCATGGAGTGCAAATCTTCCTTGTAATATGGAAGTGATATATTAACAGTAATAGACAGACATTCAAGGAATATCACAATAATATTACATAGATATTCTACTTTTTTAGTTGAGTTATATATTTAATATAGAATCCTATCAAGACTCCCAACAATACTCAATACTCCCTTCATGGCCAAACTTGAAAACATGATCTGGAAATGTCGAAAACATCAATGTGCTAAAATATTTTCATCCCATCATCGTAACTGAATCGGTGAATGCTCTGAAATTCAAATGCAATGATACTAAGTAGTAAATGAACTAATGAGTTTTAATTTCCTTTGATGATTAATAAGAGAATAATGTTGTTTATAAACAATATACATCACTTCAATCCAAGGAGTTTTAATTAATCCTAATTAAGCTCCTTACTTCAATCAATTTCTGTATCTTAATTTATGAGGACAGATATTTTATTATCTTTATAGACGTGCATCACCTGTTTCTTACAACTCCAGCACATATCAATTATCTATCTGAATGATAAAATGTGTGAAAATGTTGTGACTTTTCGGCATTAGAATTTTAACTCATTGGCTAAGTGAACTATTGCATCCCGTCGATTTTCAACCTATAACATCTAAACGTTTCTAAAATCTTATAAAATAATTAGATTTTAATTTAATGGTAGGCCTACTTAAAGTTTCCTCTTCAAAATTTCTAAAGATCACTGGATCAGTGTGAATAGCGACGAAGGGTAAAATGAACTCGTTGGTTTAATATTCTGAGGAGAATCTTTTGATGAAGGCCCTAAACTCACTTATTATTTTCTTATGCCATTATCTTGTGGTATCTTTGAATTCATTAGATTCGTGGTAAGAAATTCCATTAGAAAATGTGCAGTAGTAATCAGTATTCAATCTATTTACTACACACTGACTGTATATAACATCTCTGCACTTTCTGCACTAATTTTCAACATCTGATATGCGACTATGTATTTCTGTCGTGTTTTATGATACTTGGCAGTAAACTTATTCTGTCGCTAATTCCGCACTTACAGTGCACTTTACTGAAAGAATAAGTGGAATACATATAGTCAAAACTCGATTCCTATACCGTTCCACCCTTTAAAGAAACAGAGCGCTACGCCTACATGGTTTAAGGTGAATCACATTCTACTACTGTATAGGTCAACGTAAGTCATATTGATATAATCATAGGTAGAACTAATAACAAAGAATCGTATGTATATATTCTTAGCTTTATAACAATATTATTCTATTTTATATCGAGGATATATCTCACTCTTTAGTGAGTAATAAATATTTAATAAAAATTTACATTCGTTCAAAGTACCAATACACGTCCACTTTTATACGCCCACACATTAATGTGGGCGTATATTGTAGTCGCCCCTGTCTGTCTGTCTGTCTGTCCACAATTGTTGTGGACACGATAGAGAGCTGGTTTCTTGATGGATTTTGATGAAACTTGCTGTGAGTGTTTGTTATCACCCAAGGATGAACCCTATTGAAAATCAGACGAATCGAAAAATATTTCATGGGTTATTGCCCTTGCTTTTGAAGATATGTTGTGGACACCATAGAGAGCTGGTTTCTTGATGGATTTTGATGAAATTTGGTATGAGTGTTTGTATTGACATTGGGATAAACCCTATTGAATATCAGAAACATCGAAAAAATATTTTATGAGTTATTGCCCTTGTTCTTTAAAACGCGTTAATTTTTCAGCCGTTACACTCTTAAAGTTGTGGCCACGATAGAGAGCTGGTTTCTTGGTGGATTTTTATGAAACTTGCTGTGAGTGTTTGTAATCACCCAAGGATGAATTCTATTGAAAATCAGACGAATCGAAAAATATCTCTTAGGTTATTGCCCTTGCTTTTGAAAATATGTTGTGGACACCATAGAGAGCTGGTTTCTTGATGGATTTTGATGAAACTTGGTATGAGTGTTTGTATTGACATTAGGATAAACCCTATTGAATATCAGAAACATCGCAAAAAATATTTTATGAGCTATTGCCCCTTGTTCTTTAAAACACGTTAATTTTTCAGCTGTTACACTCTCAAAGTTGTGGACACGATAGAGAGCTGGTTTCTTGGTGGATTTTTATGAAACTGGCTGTTGGTGTTTGTATTGACCTTCGGATACACCTTATTGAAAATCAGAAACATCATCAACTATGTGACTGCTCTTAATCATTTTAAGATGGAACCTAAACGTTGGTTGCCCTTGTTTTATGCATATTTCAGTGACATATTTGTTTTTTCCAGGAAACTTGAACCCATGGTTTTACTCTTGTAAAAAGAGAAAATGTCATTCTCAGAATCTCTCATTTACTGATCACTCTTGTCAACCCCCCGGACGAATTGGCTGCCATTATAAAAGTGGGCGTATTACGATGGCCATCGCTATTTTTATTTTGCGACTAGGAGTAAAAATATTTTATGTGCTATACTTTATCTGTCATGCATTATATCCTATATATGTCGAGAAGATCTTGAAGATAGTTGAATTCCGAAAGAGAATTTCATTTAATTATATAGACCAAGTTTTAATAAATAAATAAGCAATAACAGTTAATATGTATAGTTTTATATAATACTTGTTATATAAAACATACCGACATATCACTTAATACACTCAGAGATAATTATAATGCAATTTCAGCAAAACTCTTAACAGACGTTGAATGATGCCAAAAATAGAACACTTTTCTATAAGTAAAAACACCACACTTATTTGTAAACGATATATAACTAGAATCGAAAAACATATATTCTCGACAAAATAATATATCGGGTGTCTCAAAAAAAAGTTTGACGGGAAGTATCTCAGCCGTTGGCAATCCCTTCTAACAAATATTCTTCAACATGTCCGCGTTCAATCTTGCAAATTCTAAAGTCATCTATTAAAAATTGTACACTGCCCTGAACAAAATAGCATGTAGCAAAATTCAATACCAGTGCACCATTGTTGCATCCCGAGATATTGCTGGTCGAAATGGTGGAGGGCACATTAAACACAGGTTGAAATAGGTAATTTGCTCTGAATTTTATGACATGCTATTTTGTTCGGGGTATGCAATTTTCATTCGATAACTCTCATTTTTATACGCCCACACATTAATGTGGGCGTATATTGTAGTCGCCCCTGTCTGTCTGTCCGTCTGTCTGTCCACAATTGTTGTGGACACGATAGAGAGATGGTTTCTTGATGGATTTTGATGAAACTTGCTGTGAGTGTTTGTTATCACCCAAGGATGAACCCTATTGAAAATCAGACGAATCGAAAAATATTTCATGGGTTATTGCCCTTGCTTTTGAAAATATCTTGTGGACACCATAGAGAGCTGGTTTCTTGATGGATTTTGATGAAACTTGGTATGAGTGTTTGTATTGACATTAGGATAAACCCTATTGAATATCAGAAACGTCGAAAAAATATTTTATGAGTTATTGCCCTTGTTCTTTAAAACACGTTAATTTTTCAGCCGTTACACTCTCAAAGTTGTGGACACGTTAGAGAGCTGGTTTCTTGGTGGATTTTTATGAAACTTGCTGTGAGTGTTTGTAATCACCCAAGGATGAACCCTATTGAAAATCAGACGAATCGAAAAATATTTTCTGGGTTATTGCCCCTGCTTTTGAAAATATGTTGTGGACACCATAGAGAGCTGGTTTCTTGATGGATTTTGATGAAACTTGGTATGAATGTTTGTATTGACATTAGGATAAACCCTATTGAATATCAGAAACGTCAAAAAAATATTTTATGAGTTATTGCCCTTGTTCTTTAAAACACATTAATTTTTCAGCCGTTACACTCTCAAAGTTGTGGACACGGTAGAGAGCTGGTTTCTTGGTGGATTTTTATGAAACTTGCTGTGAGTGTTTGTAATCCCCCAAGGATGAATTCTATTGAAAATCAGACGAATCGAAAAATATCTCTTAGGTTATTGCCCTTGCTTTTGAAAATATGTTGTGGACACCATAGAGAGCTGGTTTCTTGATGGATTTTGATGAAACTTGGTATGAGTGTTTGTACTGACATTAGGATAAACCCTATTGAATATCAGAAACATCGAAAAAAACATTTTATGAGTTATTGCCCTTGTTCTTTAAACCACGTTAATTTTTCAGCCGTTACACTCTCAAAGTTTTGGACCGATAGAGAGCTGGTTTCTTAGTGGAATTTTATGAAACTTGCTGTGAGTGTTTGTAATCGCCCCTGTCTGTCTGTCTGTCTGTCCACAATTGTTGTGGACACGATAGAGAGCTGGTTTCTTGATGGATTTTGATGAAACTTGCTGTGAGTGTTTGTTATCACCCAAGGATGAACCCTATTGAAAATCAGACGAATCGAAAAATATTTCATGGGTTATTGCCCTTGCTTTTGAAGATATGTTGTGGACACCATAGAGAGCTGGTTTCTTGATGGATTTTGATGAAATTTGGTATGAGTGTTTGTATTGACATTGGGATAAACCCTATTGAATATCAGAAACATCGAAAAAATATTTTATGAGTTATTGCCCTTGTTCTTTAAAACGCGTTAATTTTTCAGCCGTTACACTCTTAAAGTTGTGGCCACGATAGAGAGCTGGTTTCTTGGTGGATTTTTATGAAACTTGCTGTGAGTGTTTGTAATCACCCAAGGATGAACTCTATTGAAAATCAGACGAATCGAAAAATATCTCTTAGGTTATTGCCCTTGCTTTTGAAAATATGTTGTGGACACCATAGAGAGCTGGTTTCTTGATGGATTTTTTGAAACTTGGTATGAGTGTTTGTACTGACATTAGGATAAACCCTATTGAATATCAGAAACATCGAAAAAAACATTTTATGAGTTATTGCCCTTGTTCTTTAAAACACGTTAATTTTTCAGCTGTTACACTCTCAAAGTTGTGGACACGATAGAGAGCTGGTTTCTTGGTGGATTTTTATGAAACTGGCTGTTGGTGTTTGTATTGACCTTCGGATACACCTTATTGAAAATCAGAAACATCATCAACTATGTGACTGCTCTTAATCATTTTAAGATGGAACCTAAACGTTGGTTGCCCTTGTTTTATGCATATTTCAGTGACATATTTGTTTTTTCCAGGAAACTTGAACCCATGGTTTTACTCTTGTAAAAAGAGAAAATGTCATTCTCAGAATCTCTCATTTACTGATCACTCTTGTCAACCCCCCGGACGAATTGGCTGCCATTATAAAAGTGGGCGTATTACGATGGCCATCGCTATTTTTATACGCCCACACATAATTGTGGGCGTATATTGTAGTCGCCCCTGTCTGTCTGTCCGCCTGTCCGTCTGTCTGTCCACAATTGTTGTGGACACGATAGAGAGCTGGTTTCTTGATGGATTTTGATGAAACTTGCTGTGAGTGTTTGTTATCACCCAAGGATGAACCCTATTGAAAATCAGACGAATCGAAAAATATTTCATGGGTTATTGCCCTTGCTTTTGAAAATATGTTGTGGACACCATAGAGAGCTGGTTTCTTGATGGATTTTGATGAAACTTGGTATGAGTGTATTTATTGACATTGGGATAAACCCTATTGAATATCAGAAACATCGAAAAAATATTTTATGAGTTATTGCCCTTGTTCTTTAAAACGCGTCAATTTTTCAGCCTTTACACTCTCAAAGTTGTGGACACGATAGAGAGCTGGTTTCTTGGTGGATTTTTATGAAACTTGCTATGAGTGTTTGTAATCACCCAAGGATGAACTCTATTGAAAATCAGACGAATCGAAAAATATTTCCTGGGTTATTGCCCTTGCTTTTGAAAATATGTTGTGGACACCATAGAGAGCTGGTTTCTTGATGGATTTCGATGAAACTTGGTATGAGTGTTTGTATTGACATTGGGATAAACCCTATTGAATATCAGAAACATCGAAAAAATATTTTATGAGTTATTGCCCTTGTGCTTTAAAACGCGTAAATTTTTCAGCCGTTACACTCTCAAAATTGTGGACACGATAGAGAGCTGGTTTCTTGATGGATTTTTATGAAACTTGCTGTGAGTGTTTGTAATCACCCAAGGATGAACCCTATTGAAAATCAGACGAATCGAAAAATATTTCCTGGGTTATTGCCCTTGCTTTTGAAAATATGTTGTGGACACCATAGAGAGCTGGTTTCTTGATGGATTTTGATGAAACTTGGTATGAGTGTTTGTATTGACATTAGGATAAACCCTATTGAATATCAGAAACATCGAAAAAATATTTTATGAGTTATTGCCCCTTGTTCTTTAAAACATGTTAATTTTTCAGTTACACTCTCAAAGTTGTGGACACGATAGAGAGCTGGTTTCTTGGTGGATTTTTATGAAACTGGCTGTTGGTGTTTGTATTGACCTTCGGATACACCTTATTGAAAATCAGAAACATCATCAACTATGTGACTGCTCTTAATCATTTTAAAATGGAACCTAAACGTTGGTTGCCCTTGTTTTATGCATATTTCAGTGACATGCTTGTTTTTTCCAGAAAACTTGAACCCATGGTTTTACTCTTGTAAAAAGAGAAAATGTCATTCTCAGAATCTTCATTTACTGATCACTCTTGTCAACCCCCGGACGAATTGGCTGCCATTATAAAAGTGGGCGTATTACGATGGCCATCGCTATTTTTATTTTGGGACTAGGAGTAAAAATATTTTATGTGCTATACTTTATCTGTCATGCATTATATCCTATATATGTCGAGAAGATCTTGAAGATAGTTGAATTCCGAAAGAGAATTTCATTTAATTATATAGACCAAGTTTTAATAAATAAATAAGCAATAACAGTTAATATGTATAGTTTTATATAATACTTGTTATATAAAACATACCGACATATCACTTAATACACTCAGAGATAATTATAATGCAATTTCAGCAAAACTCTTAACAGACGTTGAATGATGCCAAAAATAGAACACTTTTCTATAAGTAAAAACACCACACTTATTTGTAAACGATATATAACTAGAATCGAAAAACATATATTCTCGACAAAATAATATATCGGGTGTCTCAAAAAAAAGTTTGACGGGAAGTATCTCAGCCGTTGGCAATCCCTTCTAACAAATATTCTTCAACATGTCCGCGTTCAATCTTGCAAATTCTAAAGTCATCTATTAAAAATTGTACACTGCCCTGAACAAAATAGCATGTAGCAAAATTCAATACCAGTGCACCATTGTTGCATCCCGAGATATTGCTGGTCGAAATGGTGGAGGGCACATTAAACACAGGTTGAAATAGGTAATTTGCTCTGAATTTTATGACATGCTATTTTGTTCGGGGTATGCAATTTTCATTCGATAACTCTCATTTTTATACGCCCACACATTAATGTGGGCGTATATTGTAGTCGCCCCTGTCTGTCTGTCCGTCTGTCTGTCCGTCTGTCTGTCCACAATTGTTGTGGACACGATAGAGAGATGGTTTCTTGATGGATTTTGATGAAACTTGCTGTGAGTGTTTGTTATACGAATCGAAAAATATTTCATGGGTTATTGCCCTTGCTTTTGAAAATATCTTGTGGACACCATAGAGAGCTGGTTTCTTGATGGATTTTGATGAAACTTGGTATGAGTGTTTGTATTGACATTAGGATAAACCCTATTGAATATCAGAAACGTCGAAAAAATATTTTATGAGTTATTGCAGGGCGTACTTCTGCTTTGTTTTCGTATTGATTATTTTTTTTTTTTTTTTTTCGTCGAGTGTTGGGCCTATTTTTTGGAAATGGTAACATGTACGGAAAAACGGATTTCATGACGTTTTCTAACTCGTGACTCATTAAAAAATGAATGTAAAACGAAATTTTTCTGAGCAACATTAAGCGACATTAGCAACAAACATAAAATGGACTCCAGAGAACGTATTTATCAACCGATTTTGCTCGAATTACCTTCATCGTGTTTCTTGTTAGAAGGGACAAATAATGGAACTTGAAAAAATTCAATTATATGAAAATCGTTCGTCACTTTTTCTTGCCGTAATTAATCGAAGTATGATTTTTTGTTTGATTTAAAACGGATCAATTTGAAATTTCTATGATGTATACTGTCGGCAATTGCAAATAATTCTGCACAATCAAATTTTTTTCATCACTTCCGGTTTCAATGATATCACGTTTTTTTACTTCCGGTTGTGTGATTTCTAATAAAACTGAGTTATGATAAAAATAAGGTATGCATAATGTCCATGCTCTTATTACAAACTGTTCAGATAAAAAAAATATTTACCGGAAGTTATAAATAAGCCGCCATATTGGTTTTGGTCATTTTGCTAAAATTGCTATTTTGAATCCATTTATTATCCGACTTTCACAATTTTGATGTTAAACGAAAGATTAAAACTTTCTCTACAACTTATGGGAAGCCGAATTTTGATTTTCGATTTTGCCTTTTTTGTATAAGTGAATGTTTTTTTCCAAAGTTTAGAGGCTTGTATCACATGACCTTGACCTTGGATGACCTTCATATTGAACATACTGATACCTTGCGACCTTGACCTTCTGATGACCTTTTGATCTTTGGGGTCAGACCACTATAACCTATTTAATAGGGCTCCAAACATGGCTTTTTTAGCATATTGCCAGTGCTGTAGCACAAATCCTAACTGGAATAACACCCTAATGTTTGCTGATTTTTAATGTACTCTTTAAAAAGTTTCAAATAATATCAGATTTGGCGATGTCAAAATTCAATTTAAAAAAATGTTGCGATTTTGATCAAACTTTAAAGGCTTCTATCTCGAGAACTTGACCTCAGATGATCTTGATATTTACAGATCTTATACAGATTTATGAGAGCTTTAACATGATGTATTCATTTTTCATGTCCGACACGTGCTTTCTGTTTTAGAGGTGTGATTCAAAGGTGATTTTGCATCTTTTAAGCGTTTTTACGAGGGCCCTAATATAGATAAAGAAATATTTTTTTCGGATCCGTAATGCTGAGTTCTTCAGGTTTCCAAAAATATGCAACACTTCTATGTAACTTGCATATTTCCATATCCCATACCTTAACATGGGGCAATAATAGGTATGTCGGTTAATTGACTGTATATAAACAGTGTCACTATTAATAGTCAGTAAGTTTGACATGTTAAGGTTAAAGGGGATCTACCTCGATTTTTGTTAGATATGAATTATATTCAGTTGACGCATTAAAGGGAGGTCTAGGATGGACTAAACTACGGCATGCTGAAAATTTAACTTACTGAAGCACCCTGTAGGCACGCCCACTGCTTAATTGACCCACTTTCTTATTTATGAACCGATTTTCTTCAAAATTTGCATATACCTTCATGTTCAAATAGTGATTTAAAGGAAAATACAAAATATGGGTTGTGCGCATGCGCGATGCTAACTTTTTTGTTTGTTATCCGATTTTAACGAAACTTGGCATGTACACGCATAATCGGATTCAAAACTCAGGGGAATTGTTAAATTTAGTTCTGCGCATGCGCAATATCAAATTCTTTATTTCTTATCCAAATTTCCTCAAAATCCGTATGTATGTGTATATTTGAATTAGAAATATGATGGACATTTTGAATTTGTGAAGTGCGCATGCGCGTAGCTAACTTTCTTATTTCTTATCCAAATTTCATGAAACTTGGTATGCATATGTATATTCCGAATCGAAATATGATGGAGATACTGAATTTGTGTTTTGCGCATGCGCATTGCTAACTTTCTTATTTCTGAACCAAATTCATTCAAAATTGGCATGCATGTGTATAATAAGATTAGAAATGTTATGGAAATATCAAATTTATGTAGTGCGCATGCGCATTGCCAACTTATTTATTTCTTATCAGAATATCTTCAAAATTAGCATGTTTGTGTAAAATCAGATTTGAAATTTCATGGACATAATGAATTTGTGTAGTGAGCATGCGCAGTAACAACTTCCTTATTTCTCAACCGAATTGCATGAAACTTGGTATGCATACGTATAGACTGATTTGGGATTTCATGGGAATAGAGCATTTGTGCAGTGCACATGCGTATTGCCTACTTTATTTATTCTTGTTGAAATATTTTTAAACTTGATATGTATGTCTATAATCATAGTCTCAATTGCATTACCCTGTTGATCTCACGCATTGAATTATCAGTACAGTACATGCGCAATCGAATATTGCCGCACCGTACTACCTTTATGTCGTAACCCGCCCTGCACCAGTACTGTTAACTGTACAGTTCTAGTTGCCTTTGTTCTTTAAAACACGTTAATTTTTCAGCCGTTACACTCTCAAAGTTGTGGACACGTTAGAGAGCTGGTTTCTTGGTGGATTTTTATGAAACTTGCTGTGAGTGTTTGTAATCACCCAAGGATGAACCCTATTGAAAATCAGACGAATCGAAAAATATTTTCTGGGTTATTGCCCCTGCTTTTGAAAATATGTTGTGGACACCATAGAGAGCTGGTTTCTTGATGGATTTTGATGAAACTTGGTATGAATGTTTGTATTGACATTAGGATAAACCCTATTGAATATCAGAAACGTCAAAAAAATATTTTATGAGTTATTGCCCTTGTTCTTTAAAACACATTAATTTTTCAGCCGTTACACTCTCAAAGTTGTGGACACGGTAGAGAGCTGGTTTCTTGGTGGATTTTTATGAAACTTGCTGTGAGTGTTTGTAATCACCCAAGGATGAACCCTATTGAAAATTAGACGAATCGAAAAATATTTCCTGGGTTATTGCCCCTGCTTTTGAAAATATGTTGTGGACACTATAGAGAGCTGATTTCTTGATGGATTTTTATGAAACTTGGTATGAGTGTTTGTATTGACATTAGGATAAACCCTATTGAATATCAAAAATATTTTATGAGTTATTGCCCTTGTTCTTTAAAAACGTTAATTTTTCAGCCGTTACACTCTCAAAGTTGTAAGGACACGATAGAGAGCTGGCTTCTTAATTGATTTTAATGAAACTTGTTGTGAGGATGAAATATATTGAAAATCAGACAAATCTTAATATATTTAATTGGTTATTGCCCTTGTTTTTGTAATTGTGTTGTGGAAACAATAGAGAGCTTGTTTCTTGGTGGATTTTGATAAAACTTGGTGTGAGTGTATGTATTTGCCTTGGCATACAAATTATTGAAAATCATAAACATCATCAACTATGTGACTGCTCTTAATCATTTAAGGATGGAACCTAAACGTTGGTTGCTCTTGTTTTATGCATATTTCAGTGACATATTTGTTTTTTTCCAGGAAACTTTAACCTGTGGTTTTACTCGTGTAAAAAGAGAAAATGTCATTCTCAGAGCTGGTTTCTTGATGGATTTTCATGAAACTTGGTATGGGTGTTTGTGTGGACCTTGGGATAAATCCTATTGAAAATCAAAAACACAAAAAAATATTTGAGTTATTGCCCTGGTTCTCTAAAACACGTTAATTTTTTAGCTCTTAACAAAGTTGTGGACTGGTTTCTTGATTTATTGATATTAATGAAACTTGTTGTGAATGTTCATAATCACTCAAGGTTGAACCCTGTCAAAATTCATACTAATCAAAAAATATTTGATGAGTTATTGCCCTTGTTCTTTAAAACACGTTAATTTTTCAGCCCTGAACAAAGTTGTGGATAAGATAGAAAGCTTGTTTCTTGATGGATTTTGACGAAACTTGGTATGATTGTTCATAATCACCCAAGGATGAATCCTATTGAAAATTAGAAGAATTGAAAAATATTTCATGGGTTATTGCCCTTGTTAACTTGTAGTTGTAAACACTCAAAAATCGTTCAATTTTGTAAACATTCTTGATGGCATGGTTTTCAACAGATGTTTCATTTACTGATAGTTCTTGTCGACCTCCCGGACGACTTGGCTGCCATTACAAAAGTGGGCGTATTACGATGGGGCATCGCTATTTTTTAGGATTTAACAAGGACATTTTGAAGTGTATTTGTGAGAATTTTTAAAAAGAGATCAGTTTACCAATAGCTGAGATACTTCCCGAAAAAGTTGGGGAAGTTTTTATTGTGACACCCGATATATTATTTTGTCCAGCATAGATGGTCTCGTCAACTTAAAAAAATTCACATGAAGTTCACTAAAAAGAAATCTCACTCAATTTTGGTCCCGGTGATTAAATAGATCAATATTATGTATGTGTGGTGATCGTCATCATCATTATATTCAAGCAAACTTCATTACCGTGCATTTAAGCAGATTTGTTTAGTCGGAACACTTTTGCCAACTTATTTTTGGAAATAATTGGCAAGATCTGTTAATGACAAAAACATTGGTAGATTACTAAGTCTTCGCTGACTTCACCCAGAAATAGATTTCGTACACGCACACTAAATCATCAACATTAAGAAAATTATCCACGAAAATTATTTTATACTCGTCTAAAAAGTGATATCAGGTGTCTCGCCAGCCATTGTATTAATATCACGTCCCTTGATCAATTTCATGAAGTTCAAGGGAGGTAAGGATTAGGTAGTTTGTGTTTCTTTAAAGAACTCATTACGGGAGATAACTCTTGGTAAATGTAAAAAGAAGGTCATAATTAATTCTTGTAAACCTAATAATGTACTTTTATTGTCATATTTTCAGATCGATGGTCAGTTTAGTCCGTCTGATGCTATCAGGTGTTTAGAATGGATTAAAGAAGAATCTGGAGAAGATTTTGAAATTGAATATAATACTGAAGAAAGATTAAAAGTTATTGATAATTTTTATGACGTTTTGAAGGACGGTTTTTTACTCTGCAAGTAAGACTGACATTTTATTCTGTTTTTGTATAGGAGTATCATCGACTTTCAAAACTAAGGAATTTCGAACTGACAAACTCGTTGCACAGAGGAATCAGGTGTTAGAAAGTGGGCATATTTGTTTATCTAGTGACGAGGTACAAAATGATTACGTTTTGGAAAGTTATTGGAGATAATGTTGATTAGTTACTTTTTGTACGTTGCTGATTGCATTCTCGTAGATTTAATATAAATTTAATTTTTTTTTCAGAATTGTAAATAAATATCTTGATGATGATAAAAAATTAAATTTTAATTCTCTTACTTTCAAAAAATCTTCGAATATAAACTTTGAAGCAAACCGAGAAAGAGAAAGACTGGACCTGTTCCTAAAGAAATGTGTAGAACTGGGAATTAACCGTGGTGCATTATTTCAAATTGATAATCTTTATGAATGCACCAATTTAGCAGCTGTTTGTGCTGGTATTCAGGCTTTTGGAAGTGAGGTAAATGTGAATATATTAGTTATCTTTTATAGAAGAACTGTGGAGTTTTTTCCTTAACGATGGTTATGCCTACTAAGTAACCCAAGGACCACTTTTCGGATTTGCTGGTTTAACAATGCCGTCTTTAGTTTTGATTCCATGGAAGTTGAAATAAATACCTTCTTTCGTTATATGGACAATGTCCAAAGCTTGGACAGATATCTATGGTCTTAGCCGAGTGAATTAAACAAGAATGTTTTTTATTATCAATTTCAGGTTGAATCAAGGCCAAACTTTTCTGGAACTCGTCAGTGGCCAAAGAAATTTGTAGATCCAAATGCTGAAAACAGAAAACAGAAAGAGAAAGTAGATAGCCAGGGCTGTACTTACAAGGGATTATTATACGGAGCCCCGTCAGAGTAAACTTATATGATGTTCTTTCAAAGGTTACAAGTCATGTGGCGAAATTGAAATTTTACGATTAACACTGCCTACTTTGATGTCATAATGAGACTCACGTCATGCGATCTCATAACCTGCACAGTTTCATTTTATTTGTGTAACAGATTCTGATAGTTTAAAGGCATGAGTAATTTTTGTAACTTAAATGAACGATCCAGTGTATAAAATTATTTATTTCACTCATTTCTGACGTTGTTGATCTCGCTGAAGACGGGCTTTCCAATGACAATCTGTCAAGATGGAGCAATTAGTTAGTTAATATTTGATTAATGACTGTTTGGGTGCCAAGTGGCATAAACCTGATCTCAATGTACCAATTTATGCAGTCATCTTTATATCGTGTAGCTACGTTTCCTTTGCTCTTCTGGTATATGTCACTTCGCCCTTGAGCAGTCTCTATAACACCCATCAAGAAACCGAATCTCAACATGCCATATATTTTTTTTTATTGTAAGAACAGGATTCAAAGTAGAAAATAACTTGCTGAATATATGGAAAAACATCAATATCAAAACGTTCAAAACAATTTTTTAAACTTATAGTTATGATTTCTTTTATTTACGTTGTCACAAAGTTTTGGGATACGTTCTGTAGAACTAGTGCTAACGAAAAACTTTTTGTATCTTATGTAAATATGGATGGAAATAATTCAAAGTATTATTTAAAACATTTAATATTTTGTAGAGCTTTTAGTTTCTATATCTTTGTTTATAAATTTTACGCTTAACATTCTTATTGTTAAATTTTCAATTTATCAATCTTTCTACTGAAAATAAAATTCAATATAATGCTTCATTTTCTATTATTGCCTTTTTTGTTTTTGACACCACGCATATGAATGGCTTCTATAATAAATAGGTGTCTGGTTTTTGATCGCATTGATACCTTTGGAGTTTATACCTGATTTTCCCAGTCAGTGATATAGGAAAAACGTTCTGCCGTGCTCTTAGACGAAAAAAAGAAATAAACGGAGGTCCCATATTGAAAAGTCGAATCTTGGGTGTAAGACGTTATACCTTCAGAGATATTATAATATATTAAATAACGGAACACAGTTTTATGGTCTACTACTCTTCAGTTTTATTACACACAACGTTTCAACAATCTACATAGTGATCTTTACCCCTAAATGTCGCTTACTATAGATACACGTTCTAATGTCATTAATCTAAAGGCGTTTCATTCGTAATTTAAGCGCAGTAAAGTTTGTTAGATCATTGTCGTTATTTAACCACTGAAGGCTAGAAAACAAACCTGTTGGATTACCGTTTAGACATGTAGGGTCGTCCAAATACCACCAACCACCCCCACGTTTATTTGGACAACCATTACTGAAGTCACGGTCAAAAGTAGAAAATGGTTTACCATTGATGCTATTATTCACTTGATCTAATGAGTTACCAAGACCAACACCGTCCTTTTCATAGGAACCTACTGTTATTTTGAAATTGTTTTCTTCGTTCTCAATATTAAACAACAAGTAATAACATTGTATGAATGAGGACATTGTCCAAGCCTTGACGTGCAACTCGTAAGAGTGAGAATCATAATGTAATATATTGTACAAGTGAGTTAAACCTAACCAGTAACTACCATGTGCATTACCAAAACCAGATGCATATTGGCTCCATGTCTTGTTGAAAACTGGTTTCCTACAATCGTTGGTTCTGTATTGTATGACTGTGTATCCAGGTGCCCGCTTAAAATTACACAACACTTCAATGATATCATCCCCAGGTTTCAAGTAAGTTAAACTCTTAATTAGTGGAACCACATCTCTATCCATTCCATCGGAGCAATCTGAAATATGTCCAGGACAACTTTATCAAGGCGAATATTTAGAATGCAATGTATGTTACTCGGTTTTAACATTAATTTTACATCTTTGGAGTGTTTAATGGCGTCAGACCCAGAAATTCTATCAAATATCTTGCACTCATTATAATATTGACAAAAATAATGTAAGTTTCGGAAATTAATAGCACATAAAGCCACATTTTATGACCTTATAGAATTTATACCCGTGACAGTGAGTAGTATCCTCTTGATTTTAAGAATGGTTATTCAAATAATAGTTAAATCAAAACCAATTACCTTTTATGATATTTTCACACCTGTCGCCATAGTATCCTACTGGGCATCTTATACACGAAACTTCACCACATTTATGTTTCTGAAACAATAAAACAGTCGGCTGTCATTTATCAAAGATCATTCGAGTTATATCGATAAATTATCAATATACAATTTCTATATTACTTTTTAATACCAGAATTAACAAAATATAACGAACTTACAAAGACATAACCTCTGATAAAAGACATACGCAGTACCAACGAACGAGTACAGAATAATATCTGTCGTTCTAGGAGTGATTTTTCTTGGTAATTATAATTTATACATGTACATGCATAACCTTATTGGGACATAACTATGGTTTCCTTTCCTGGTAGATTTATCAGTCTAAATATCAAATGCTCACCATCAATATAATAGTAGGTTAGAAAAAGTTTACTCTTTAGAACTTACCTGTCTATAGCAGACGTTCTGGGCTATGTTTCTAGAGACAGGACAATTTTCTCCCGCTTTGTATAACAGACACGTTTTGTCCACTGTATTAAACATAAATCTTCTACATTCACTATGTTCAGAACACTTCAAAGAACACCATATGACGGATTTAGTTTTTATTTCTGCTACTTTTCTATTAAAACTTGTATCTAAACATTTTTCTTTCTCTCCCACAGTACGAGTTTTGGTATACATTGATTTATAGATTCCACGGACAAGAACAAGATGGTTGCAAATTGTCAACAGAATGAAAAGCGATAATTTAGTTACCAGATTCATTGTTGCCGGAAAGTGCCAAAGTTTATCACAGTGTTCTGACAATGTTTGATTCTGTTCCAACACAATCTCTCCAGTGAGTTTATTCGCATTACAAAATGTTCAAATTTGATTTCAGTGCCATTGTCATTTCACGAAAAGTTAACACAGAAAGAAATGCGAAAGCTACACATGTACTCACATTTGACAATTAACAATATTCTCGTTAAAATGTTTTTAATTTACAATTTTCCAAAAAATATAATCTCATATAGAGTACCTAATGGCAAACATATTTTGTTGGTATGAAAATCACTTAGTGTAATCGATAAAACTTATTTCAATAGAGTATTTTCGGACTAATCCGAAGGCAAGAACAATCCCTTTCCACAATTAAAGAAGACAAAAGTTTTATAATCCAAAAAAAAGTTGAAAATCCATTTGCAGACATTATGTTGAAAGACAAAATCAATCTGGGAATATTGTTTGAAGAAAAACTAAATGCGTATTAATTTAAGTACATTAGCCACTAGCACGAATATTTACATTTAAATAGGGAAGGGAGGCATGGAGTAAATTAAACAGTGGTTTTTCTGTGCTAAGTTTCCAATATTATCATATACATATGAAAAGGTTAATTATGCCTATAACATTATTTAAATCAGCAGAACAATAAAGAACTAAAATATCCAGTCCTGACAACATTAATAAGTGACCACAACGCAAATTATAATTTAATTTTAACTTAAATTAGCGTTTTGACCTTTAGTGCGAATTATTCTTATTTATTCATCAAGAATTGTTTTCCTGAACATCAAATTACTAAAAAACACTGAATATCGCCAACTGCCATATCCTCAGTTCATATAGACTGATACATTATACCAACCTATTCAAAAAAACAGAAAACTGATCGCCGCTTGCTTAACTGACTGAAAATTGAAGGCTTGAATTGAGCCCCTCAATGTAGGTTCATTTCACTTTTTCAACAAAAACCACTTATTATTTTAAACGATAACTCTTTTCCTCGTGGTAAGTCCCTCCTAACACAATAGTACAGTCACATGAGATACTCATGTTTTATGATACCTAGGATTCTATACCTTATTTTTATCAAATTTGGCTTGTGCTGTCTTTTATCTCAAAATGGCCGCATTTGTTTTTTATAAGTTGGCCTATATCTCAACGTATGAAAATTGCAGGAGTAAAGACATATTGGCAATACAGAAAGTCGTGTCGAGTACCATACCAAACAATTTGTCTTGCTATGATCGCATTTTCATGGAAACCATGATCCTGAAATGTCCTGAATTACACAAGTTCCACAAACTAGAACAAGACCTAGACAAAATTGCTCTTGAGTTTTATGAAGCAGATCTTGAGTTTACTTGACTTAATGCGGGCGAGCTTCATCTACTTGGTGTCAAAGAGCAAGTCAAATACTACTTTATTCTTTCCAAATGTGCTTGACTTGTCCCATTGATCTTGCACAAATAGAAAAACAATAGCCAGTCCTAAATTCTCTGAAATGTGGCGATTTATTGGCATTTTACAGTGTATATACAAATTACGTTTGTGGACCATTGGAACAGGGTTGAAGGTTTAAATACTAGAATTACATGGAAGGATGATGCACTTGACGCTCTTTATATTTCTTGATCAGCCTCATTTAGGACTAAAGATTCCTATGCCCCTGGCAATGGTCTACCAGCAACTAAGAAGCATTATCAACTAAGTGACTAAATGGCGGATTGCGCGCCTACAATTCAACCATGATCAGGAAAGGAATTGTCAAATAATGTAGCAGAAACCCGTTCGATTTTATGGAGGTACCAGAATGTGCAAAGAAAGATAATATATTCTTATGAATATTGTTTCATCCTTGAAACATGTTTGCACACAGTGTTAACAAGAACAGAAATGTACTACAGTCAAGGGGTTGAGATAGGAGTTGTTTAAATCCAAAATTCTTGAAACTGAAAATTTTTCCTTGATTTTTATACGCTCACATGAAATTGGGGCGTATATTGTCGTCACCCATGTCCGCCCGTCCGTCCACAATTGCTCGTGAACAATCTACATGGCACAATTCTTGACGGATTTTAATAAACTTACTGGTAATGTCTATCATCACCCAAGGATAAACCCTATTGAAAATTTGCAAAATCGAAAAATATTTACTATGAATTATTGCCCTTGTTATTGAAAACGCGTTCGATGTTTGGATCGTAAAACACTCTACAGGTCACAATTCTTAACGGATTTTGACGAAACTTACTGATAATGGTTATTACGACCCAAGGTTGAACCCTATTAAAAATCAACAAAATCGAAAAATATTTACTATGAATTATTGCCCTTGTTCTTGAAAACTCGTTCGATTTTTGACTTGTAAACACTCTACAGGTCACAATTCTTAACGGATTTTGACGAAACTTACTGATAATGTTTATTACCTCTCAATGTTGAACCTTATTGAAAATCAACAAAATCGAAAAATATTTACTATGTGGCCCGTTAACACTCTAGAATAAATAATCCTTGATGGATTTTGATAATATTGTTCAGTATTATCACAAAAGAGGTGTTCGACTGAAGGTTAAATATTTTTCCTGTAACTGTCAAAGCTGCCAGTGGGCGTATAATACCTTGCCTGGCAAGCTATGTTTTGGTGTACTTATACCATACATTAAGCTAATGTACTAATAAGAACTAATTTCTTATCAATGGTCAACATTAAAAGGCCCCGCATCCAAAATTTGAAGTCGCCACAGAAAAAACTAGTACCTATTTTTTTTAAAATTAGCATCCCAAAATTAACCAAGTTAGATAATAAAATTGATTTTGCCTTTACCTTGTGGTAAGCCCCTCCTGATCATATTCCCCGGGAAGCAGGTTTTTAATATCATTATCTTCCTCGTTCGTTTTTTATCCTATACATAGTGTTTTCATCAGATTTTCTTTTAAATAAGTAGTAAAGAAATAAGTTGCTTTTTGGATGATTGTCAAGAAATCGTACACGAAATTGGATGAAAACACCATGGATTCTTCTTCTATTTGCTAACTAAAAGGGGAACAATCGGCATATTCGTCTTAAAGGAAAAGGAGAGGAGTATGCAAGGTGTGGAATGGTATGGTATGGTCAGGGGCGGAAATGTGATATAAAGGGTAGTAGGGCGTTTCACACCCAGATAATTCCCGTCCGGACAATTCCCACCCGGCCAATTCATATCCGGACATTTCGCACCAGGATGATTTGCATCAGGACAACTTCCACCCAAGACATTTGACACCCGGACACTTTACACCCAGGATGATTCACATCCAGGAAAACTGCCACTGCCACCCGGGCAATTCGCACCCATGACAATTTATATCCATATGAATCGCATTCCTGTCTCTTACACAAACAATCTACAAGGGGTCCATTCCAATAAAATTCGTAAGTACAAAATCATGCCATGGTAGACTATGGTATCTTTGGAAGTTCGGCATAATTTTGTACTTACGAATTTTACTGGAACTGGCCCCAGGGTATAAGTGTAGCTAGTTGACTACACTCCAATATTTCTTACACTAAATGTATGCAATGCAATGGGATTATAATGGAAAAGTATTAAAATGGGCCATAATCTGCCTCAAAGTATGACCGGCTGCCGTTTGGGATTTTTTGGCGAGAATTTATCTACAATCATAACTTATTTCTTCTTCTATCAATTCATGCATTCCGTTTTTAATTTCATAATGGGCGCAAAAATGGGTGCGAATTGCCCGGGTGTGAAATTTCCGGTTGGCAGTTTTCCTGGATGGTAATCGTCCTGGGTGTGAAGTGCCAGGGTGTGAAATGTCTCGGTGGAAGGTGTCCTGATGCAAATCATCCTAGTGAGAAATGTCCTGATATGAATTGGTCGGGAGGGAATTGTCCGGGCGGGAATTATCTGGGTGTGAAATGTCCGCGCACGGATATGGAGGGCACTATGTGACCGAGCGAAGCGATGGAACCTTCCCGTGCGCCGTAAGCCCCCCGAGAAAATTTTGTTTTTTTAGAGCTTCTTAGATCACTTCTTATACCAGATCGTACGTCATGCCTATATTTTGGGGCATAGTGACACAACAAATTTTGCTGGAACAAATTTGTTTGAATCAATATATTGTATTTTTTATTTTTTTAAAGGGCGAAAATGGCACTTATTTTCACTCATCAAGACTAATACCAATATAAAAATATAATAAGGGTACATGTACATCTACAGTCTGGATCCAACGCGCTGGTCGGGTTCCTTGGAATTATGGTTAATAGAGGGAAGGGGATGGGGGTTGGAGAGGGTCCGTGAACACCAGCTCTGGGCTTCCACATGGTTTATAGTATCGGCCGGCTCTTATTTTGGAGGGATGTGAGCCCAGTCCAGACAAAATCCCCATTTTCCGTCTCTTGCCTCCGTCGGCTGTAATTATTATGACATAAAAATTGTCCGTGTCTCCGTGACAAAAAGGGCACATGTTCGCCCCCCTCGCCCCCTCAGATGAGGCCCCCGTGGTTCCGGCACCCCTGGGTATGGTATGCACGAAAATCGCACATGCAGAGGCAAGTTTTTAGTCAAATTCGAGACATTCTTGGTTACATTTCATTGACTGAAGATGTAAATTGACTACAGGTTAACAATTTTGTTATTACAGTATATTAATGCACAATTTTAAACGTAATACCAAATGCACTTCAATTATTCAAGAATAATTTTTGGAAGGTGTATATTCTGCGGCCATTGTCTAACAATAACCTCGTATGCAGATAGAAGAAAACCTTCCAAGATTATTTGGCCGCAGTAGAATATACGCGATAAAAAAATAGTTCCTCAGCTCATGATAGTTACCTCCCTTGTACATTATCTTTCACACTTGTATCAACTTCGGAACTAGACATGCTAGATAACCTCGTACACCATGTTGAATACATTATAGTTCAGTTCACAATCATTCTTAAGAGAGTGTCATCATCTTTCGCGGAAAAAACAGCCAATCAAAATGATCCTTGAAACAAGATTTGTCTTTTCCTGCCCAAATACCGATTATCATGACCGAGTCATTATATAGTTTCGAACATTGAGTTGAGCCGAATGTATCTTTCGTACTCAGAAGATGTCTGGTTGTCAGAGACTATTCAGAAGTCAACATGAAAGTAGTGCACTTTATCCGCCAGCTGCATACGAGTTTATTGTCGGGCGTAGCGAGAATGGCCGACATATTGACGATCGAGGTGTGAGTAAGCCTTTTTTGTAGATGCAGATAAATTTGTTTCTGACTACTATTTGATATTTTTAAGAATAGTTAGCTTTTTTCGTCCAATGCATACACTCGTAAACAATTGGTGTAAGTGTATTTGGAACGCTTATATTTTTTTATATTTCTTTAATTTTAATCCCACTTATTCGAATAATACGTCACATAAGAAATGTTAAAATAGCTGGTACTTTGCTGGGTAATTATGTGCAAGATTTTTTAAATGGTTCAAATGTTATGTTTGGCTGCATGTAGTGTAATAACACCAGTCTGAACAATGTTAATTTGTCGACGGTGTTATACAGCTATATTTAAATTGAAAGAAGAAAAATATGTGTTCATTTCCATTTTAAACGTAAACTGAATTCTTTATAGCTTCTTAGTTCATCATTTTGATCTAACCAGACTATTTCATCATCTGTCACTTTCACGTTTGAACATAATGAGTCATTCAGAAACCACCATCCATGTTGCTGTCTGATTGGACAACCATTACTAAAGTCTTGATCGTAAGTAGAAAATGGTAGATCATTTATATCATGAGAATGGAACAAATTGCCAAGATTGTGATTAGGCCATTTATTGTTTCCTATGCTGATATTGAAGTAGTTCTGGTGTAGTCTGACATGATCATAAATACTCTGGAACCAATCATTTTCGTCTTCAAGAAATATGTGCAACTCCTGAGGACGACCCTGAAGAATAGTGTATATATTTCGTAAACCTAACCAGTAATTGCCTGTGTTGTGTCCGAAGCCGTTCTTATAATCTGACCAAGGTCTGTTGAAATTAGCCGCCTTACATTTAATATTGACGTCCTGCACCAGGGTTATACCAGTGTCGAAGCGGCAAAAAACTTCCAATAATAATCCTGGTTGTGGTTCTATGTAGGTCAATGTCTTTTTCTTGGTTTTTTCAATTGGCTTTTGTTTACCATCTGAACAATCTGAAAAAATAATTGTTATATCGAACGTCTTAATATTCGAATAGTAGAGATGGACACAACTATAGTTAACACAATCAGTAACAAACTAGAAATTGAAAAACTAGCTAACACGTTCACGTAACCGGCGCCTCCATAACGTTATTCAGCACCACGGAGTTCAACTAATCGACGTATTCAACAATGTATAATTTACAACATGCGTACGAAGTAATTCAACAATTTACCTTTAATAATAGAACTACATCTATCACCATAGTAACCAATTGGACATCGTGTACACTGTTCTTCATTACAAATATGTTTCTAGAATAAAAAATTAATGAACATGATTCAAAAATGATAAATTAAATATAACATCAATATAAATTTATTATGATTATTATTTCTTTCATCATTGTTTGCGTTTAAACCAAAGCCACAGTCAATCTAATTAAAATTATATTACATTTCGTTTCGGTTATTTTTTGATTGTCGACTCCATGTAATCTAACCACTTTTATAAGGAGCATCTTCTGGATACTAATAAGCTATTTATAACACGTGCCACCCCTCCGGCAATCAGAACAACGTTTACATTTTGTATTACGCCATAATTTGGACTGCTGTGTCGCTTAAATTTCTGTTTCGTCTTCCAACAATGCATATCAATGCATAGACCCGCGATCTTGAAGGTAGTTTTTGATTGGCTGAAATTTTCGTCACCAGAAGATGCTCGCTTTATATAAGTGGTTAGATTACATGGAGTCGACACTCAAAAAATAACCGAAACGAAATGTATTCTAATTTTAATTAGATTGGGCCTAAGTGAGCGTAGCCTACTTACAAAAGAAGTTTTGTTAGTGGTGAATCTGTAAAAAGTCAATTTGATTGGCTGCATTTGTAACTATACATTCCTTGTAATATCTCATAAGCATAAATAACCAACAAAAAATAAACAAAACTCGTTTATACAATATACGTACCTGTTTAAAACAAAGGCGTTGATCGACGGTTCCTTGTCGTGTGACACAATTCTCTCCTGAATAAAATAACGTACAACTATATGATAGTTTATCATACATAAACCTTCTACAAATAGGATGATTGGTACACTGTAGACTACACTGTATCGCAGACTTCGTATTAGGTATCTCCATCTCTTTTCTATTTTTCAAAATACCTAAACATTCCTCCGATTCATCGGAAACTTGAGTTTGAAGATAATTTGATTCGGACATTCCGATTATCAGCCTTCCACAGTTAAACAAAATTACAAGACATAAATGAATTCGAGTCATGGTGACAATGAACTTCGTCTTGAGAATTTAGAACCGTTTAGCAAATTGTGATGTATTAAAGCTTTTATAAGTTATGGACAATGGTGCATTTAATTTATTAAAATGTGATCGATACTATCAATTTAAAAGCATTAGATAATGAATATTGCAATTGTCCTTTAAACGCCCACATAAAACGTGAGGCCTTTATTGTCGTCACCCATGTTAGTTTGTTCGTAAACACGTTGAAATCCCTCTTGAAATTGAAAAAAAAAATTATATGTTTGATATTAATTATTTTCTTTGCCCTTCAAACGGATTCAATATTTAGTTCGTAAACACTTCGTATATCACCCAGTGGGAGTATACTTTCTTACCTGGCAATATTATCTTTAAATTTATGCGTATCTCTGGCGAGAATTTGTCTCTAATTCTAATTCTAATTATGACTGACAGTCAATATATATGGTTTTTGCTAACATCTGAAATTCACACCGGAAGTAGGGTTGCCAGGCGTGATTTTGAAAAACCGGAAGTGATAGAAAATTTTTGATTGAGTAGTTTTTTTTTTGTATGGACATTCTGTTTATGTCATGTGAATTTTAGATCAATCGGATAATAAGCAGCTGAGTTCGAAATTTTGAGCTTTTTTGAAAATTTTGATTTCAAATGTTTTAGACAAAAATATTTAAAATTGAATTAAAATTGACGCACTAGATAAGTTTTTTTTAACAATAAACATATTAAAGAAAATTTCAGGTAAATCGGTTCATAAATAAACCCTACAGATTTAATGCAAAATTCTTGCATATTATGCAATAGGCCACTTCCGGTTTAGCAAAAACTGGGTTTGAGGTCAGTTCCACGAAAATCGTATTTGCAAAGGGTAGTATTCAGTCAAAATTAAGACATTTGCAGTTGACAATATAATTACATGTATTTTATTTAAGCGTTTACCAGTGAAAAGTGACTTCGAACAGACATCCACTATTTAGAGTAGATTAGACTAGTATGGAAGTAAGTTTTAAATGTCGAAGTCAGATAAGTCAAGTTAAAATAGTTAAAATAGGTACTATGCTGGGTAATAATGAGAAAGTGTCTGACTTTAGAGGGAATAAATGAGATCCAATAAAAAACAGTGTAAGCTAAAGCTGGGGGATGTGGAGTTTCAATCGGGAAATAGTTGGTTTGAATTTGTTTGTCAAGCTGAATGCTATAACCACGGTTAGCTCAATATGAAATATTATCAGCCTCATCTGTTCGATATACTAGAAAATTTATTTGACGAATGTTTTTTTTTACAGCTAAAGTTGACTTAATAAGCATATTAATTGCATAATTCCATCTTACTCGTGAGATTACTGTCTGGAATGGCTTCAAATGCTATCAAATCAACCCTTATATTCACTTTATCTTTGAGAGAAACCTCTTATCCTATAATATTGTTGCAATGAGAATATCGCTGGAAAGTCTTCAGATGCAAGAAAATCTTCCTAGATTTTTTTTAATTTGGGGAAAATCCACTAAACCCTAGATGCAAGCGCTTTTAGTGGAATGTTGAATTTTTAAAATGTTTGGGAATAATACAAAAAATCAATACCTTATCAAGAGGCAAGCGCCTTAAAGGAGAAAGCTATCCCGAAAGACCCGTGATTAAAGGAAATCAATCTCACAATTTTCTTGGAGAATTTTCGAATGATTTGCGTCCTATGAAGCTTAATAATAATAATAATAATATTTATTTCTTAAAAACGCACTCCATATACATCTCAGTGCTTTTTACAAGTTATACAAACAATATGATAACAACATACAGATAACATACAGATAATACATGATAGCAATATACAAATAATATTACAGCAATATAAGAAAAGACATAGGAGTTTTTTATTCTATCCTATGTATGAAATATTGTAGTGCGTGCCGAAAAGGTGCGTTTTAAGAAGTGACTTGAAGGCAGTTAGTGAACATGCTGTGCGGACAGAATTCGGTGTTTTATTCCATAGGCGGGGTGCACAGTTAGAGAAAGCTCGAGCTCCGTAACCTTCTTGGTTGTAGCGGGGTTCAATCAAGCGAACTTCAGAGCTAGTTGATCGAGTCGTCCTTGAGCAGGTTCGGGTCGTTAGCAATTCCTTGAGGTAGATTGGTGCAAGGTCGTGCAATATTTTATAGGTTAGAATAAGAATTTTGAATTCAATGCGTTTTGTGACAGGCAACCAGTGCAATTGAATAAGAATGGGAGTGACGTGTTCGTGCTTCTTTGTGCGAGAAATCAAGCGTGCAGCAGAGTTTTGAATTGATTGGAGTTTTTTGGTGATATTAGCTGGAAGATTGTGCAGTAAACTGTTGCAGAAATCAAGTCGTGAAGTTATAAAAGCATGAATTAAACGTTCTGTGGTGATGCGGTCTAGAAGGTTGCGAATTTTCGAAATGCGGTATAAGGCGAAGTAGGCAGATTGACATATAGTTGAAACATGGCTAGATGCAGAGGCGACATTATCAAACATAAAACCTAGATTTCTGATCACTTTACTCGGATCCACATAGCAATCACCCACTCGAAGTCGGTCTAGAGCTTCAGTGGCTTGGAAACGAGAATGAATGTGAATCACCTCAGTCTTACTGTCATTTAGCACTAGTTTATTTTGGAGCATCCACACTCGAATTTCATCAATACAGTTCTCAATTTGGTTTTTAAATAAATTGACAGTTTTGCAAGTGATGTAGATTTGAGTATCGTCAGCAAAAAGCATTAGATCCAGATCATGTTTCCTGATGATATCTTCAATTGGTGCAGCATACAGCGTGAATAATACTGGTCCAAGAACTGATCCTTGGGGAACTCCATATTTTAGTTTAGTTGGATTCGAGATCGAGTTCATGACTTTAACGCATTGGGCGCGGCTGTCGACGTAGGAACGGAACCATGCCAGGGCATTTGATTTCACTCCGTATCGGTGATCCAGACGGTCTAACATGATGTTATGGTCGATAGTATCAAATGCAGCTGATAGGTCGAGTAGCACTAGCAGAACATCTTTGTGATCATCCAAGGCACACATTATATCATTGTGAACTTTCAAAAGAGCTGTTTCTGGGCTGTGGTTTTTTCGATAAGCAGATTGGAATTTCGAGTATAGTGAATTTGAGCTGACATAGGATTCAAACTGTTCTAATGCGCATTTTTCTAAAACTTTGAAAACGAAGGGAAGATTCGAGACAGGTCGATAATTTTTCAGTACATTTCGGTCCGCACCTGTCTTTTTCAATAAAGGAGTCACAATTGCATTCTTAAAACTTTCTGGGATAGTATGAGATGTGAAAGATTTGTTCACAATATTGACTAGATGGTTTATAATTTCAGGCAGACAAAGTTTCAATAGGTTGGTAGGTAACGGGTCGAGAGAACATGATTTCGATTTCATTGAGTTTATGATTATAGTCAGTGATTCAGCTGAAACAGGCTCAAAATTTGTGAAAGAATGATCACATTTTGGCTCTTTTGTGATGTCATACGGTAAAACACTTTCGATATCCAGGCGTTCACGAAGTCCATTTATTTTTTCACAGAAATACCCAGAACATGATTCTGCTAGCACCATTGTGTCCTCATGATCTGGTAGAATGGTAGAGGAGCTTTTCTTTTCGCCTATTAATTCATCAATAACTGAAAAAAGTCTTTTCTGGTCGCAGTTTTCAATTTTTCGTCGGTGGTAGTCTGAGCGCGTATTGTCTAGCAGTTTATTATAGGCTGAACGGCTAGAGTTAAAAATTTGTCTATTGATTTCTAATGGATGGTTGCGCCAATTTTGCTCTAGACGACGTAAGTCAGTTCTGGCAGCGCGAATTTCATCTGTAAACCACGGCGCTCTAGGTTTGTCGCGGAAAGACTTAACCTGTTCAGGAGCAAGTTCATCCAGCACACGTGATAGATTGCAGTTATATTCGACTACCAATTCCTCTACGGAAGCATCTTCTGAGGTCATCAATTGGTTTGAGGTGACACTGCTCATCAGTAATTCCTTGGTGATAGAGGATATCTTTCTACTGGTTCGAGATATTCTTTTCGTATCAGGTCTTGTGATGTCTGAGGTAAAACTGATAAGACTGTGATCAGAGGGTAAAATCTGACTGATGCTGAACTCCATGTTACGAAAGTCTTGTGATCTTGTAATAACCAAGTCGAGCGTGTGTCCCTTTACGTGTGTGGGGCCCTTTATATGTTGTACTAGACCAAATGACACTAAGATATCGGTGAACTGCTTTGCTTCAGTATTTGATGTGTTATCAACGTGAAAATTAAAGTCTCCAAGTATCACCAATAGACCAGGCGATATGACAGCACATTCTAGTAATGAAGAAAATTCGCTAAGGAAGCCTTTCACAGTGAAACCATTTTTTCTAGATGGTGGTGGACGGTATACACTGATAAGGTGGATAAGCGCAGGTCCTGACCGGATCTTCATGTCCATGCTTTCAAATGAATGTGCTTGGTGACCTTTTTCTATCTCGACATTCAAGTTTTTTCTGATTATCACTGCGATCCCACCGCCTAAGCCTCCAATTCTAGGGCAGCTATGAATGTCGTAACCGGATAGAAGAGAGTGGAATTTGCTTACCGCACATTTTTGAGTTGCTTTTCTCATCCATGACTCTGTTACAATGAAAATATCTGTGTTGTTTTCCGATATTGCAGCACAAAGGGGGGGCAGTTTTTCTTGAACAGACCGTGCGTTCCATAAAGCAAATGAGATATTTTTTCCAAGATCATACTGAGAAGTTTTCTGAATTTTCTTAAGGTTTCTGGGGTCGCAGCCACGACTTTTCGACGCGTCTCTTGAAGAGCACGGTGAAACTGTTTCTATAGTGGAATATCTAACTAGAATTTCGGGAAATTGTTCTAAGAGCTTGCTAACAGAGGAGTTGTAGGTCAGCTTGTCACAGTTCAGAGATAGTAACTCCTGAGTATTATACTTGAACAATTTTTCAGGGTGATTTGTATTTTCAGAGAACACTGATGGTTGATATTTTTCACTTTGAGGTTGAATAGTCACAAGATTATTGAAATTGACACCTTGACCTGATGGACTCTGAGATTTTCTTTCAGTTATGATTGTTTTGATTTTTCTATTCCATTGTTTACCTGCTCTCACACCTCTCTTTCTAAAACAATGAGTGTTTTGATTGTAATTAAAGTCTATTACATGAAGAGAACAATAGGGATTAACTCTTAATTGACAAACCATACTTCTACATTCTAAACAATTTCTAGAAATATCCAATTCAGTCCAAAAGAATATGCTGTAATTTCACAAAGATTGCATACTTTTTTCCAAAATATTTTTCCACGATGATGTCTGATGTTTAAGTGTGTAAAAAATTGTTCATATCCATCCAGGAAAACGCATGCAAAACACAAAAAACACAGAGCTAACAAAAACACAGCCAGCCACTAAGGCGCTTACAAAGATACTCTTGTAAATCTGTGGTCTAGATGAATGAAGTGTGTGTAACCATCTTTCAAATGACCACCATTTCAAGTATATGTTTGTATATGAGAAGCATATTGGCAATGGTAGCGGCGAATTTCGTATGTCGTACTTCCACCATTGCTGCTCAATATTACCTTGGGTTTATTTAAATCAACCAAGACGCAGAGCGCAATATTGTAATCTCTTTGTTGAGTAGATAGCCAACTGATAACAATGCTCTTTACACAGATCTTGACAGATATGAGAGAGTGTTTAATCTACAATCTGCCTACTGGATTTTGAGGGTTGGTGATACCCAGTCAACGGCAGGTTTTATCTGACTAGGTTGGTGAGCGTCATGCTTGCTTTGCTTACCTTCATACTATTGGAAAAGATTAAAAACACTAAGATATATGGATATACTACTTCTGCATTTATTACATACGTTTCGAAACACATACAGGAAACGTTATCAAGTAAAATGAATTAACAACAAAAAACAATACAATATATAATGAGAAGTGTGAAGCCATTGGGAAGATTAAAGGAAACAAATTATAACAACAATCAAGCACTAGAAAGTACTTCAAGACAGATTGAAACAATAATCATTGAAACTGTCCCTATGTGTATTGGAAAGTGGTGTCGAGTACCATACCACTAATAACTCATCTTGCTATGATTGCATCTCATGGAAACCATGATCCTGAAATGTCCTGAATTACACAAGTTCCACAAAGTAGAACATGAGCTAGTCAAAGTTGCCCTAGAGTTATATGAAGCAGATCTTGAGTTTACTTGACTTAATGCGGGCGAGCTTCATCTACTTGGTGTCAAAGAGCAAGTCAAATACTACTTTATTCTTTCCAAATGTGCTTGACTTGTCCCATTGATCTTGCACAAATAGAAAAACAATAGCCAGTCCTAAATTCTCTGAAATGTGCCGATTTATTAGCATTTTACAGAACTGATAGTACTATGCTCGGTAATTATGAGTAAGTTTCTTGCTTAAGTGGGAAAATTAGATGTCAGATCGGTCCCTGTAGATCTTTTGAAAATAATAGAAGCCAAACTTGTACCCACCCATTGTGTTCCATTTCTATTTTGTATCCATATTGTATAGATATTTTTTTCTCGTCTGAACAGTAAACGATCAGAATCTTGAACACATTAAATTTTGCTCTGCATAAATTACAATTATCAGCGCTGTTTTCCCGGAAAAGAAATGGTTTAAATTTATGTTTGGCTGCGTGCAGTGTAATAACACCAGTCTTAACAAAGTTAATTTGAAGAAAACTAATTGACGACGGTGTTATACAGCTATATTTGAATTGAAAGAAGAAAAATATGTGTTCATTTCCATTTTAAACGTAAACTGAATGAATTGTAGCTTCTTAGTTCATCATTTTGATCTAACCAGACTATTTCATCATCTGTCACTTTCACGTTTGAACATAATGAGTCATTCAGAAACCACCATCCATGTTGCTGTCTGATTGGACAACCATTACTAAAGTCTTGATCGTACGTAGAAAATGGTAAATTATTTATATCATGAGAATGGAACAAATTGCCAAGATTGTGATTAGACACTTGATGGTTTCCTATGCTGATATTGAAGTAGTCCTGGTGTAGGCTGACATGATCATAAATACTCTGGTACCAATTATTTTCGTCATCAAGATATATATGCAACTCCTGAGGACGACCCTGAAGAATAGTGTATATATTTCGTAAACCTAACCAGAAATTGCCTGTGATGTGTCCGAAGCCGTTCTTATAATCTGACCAAGGTCTGTTGAAATTAGCCGCCTTACATTTAATATTGACGTCCTGCACCAGGGTTATACCAGTGTCGAAGCGGCAAAAAACTTCCAATAATAATCCTGGTTGTGGTTCTATGTAGGTCAATGTCTTTTGCTTGGTTTTTTCAATTGGCTTTTGTTTACCATCTGAACAATCTGAAAAATAATTGTAATATCGAACGTCTCAATGTTCGAATAGTAGAGATGGACACAACTATAGTTAACACAATAAGTAACAATCTAGAAATTGAAAAACTCGCTAATTATAACACGTTCACGTAACCGACGCCTTCACAAGGTTATTCAGCACCACGGAGTTCAACTAATCGACGTATTCAACAATGTATAATTTACAACATGCGTACGAAGTAATTCAACAATTTACCTTTAATAATAGAACTACATCTATCACCATAGTAACCAATTGGACATCGTGTACACTGTTCTTCATTACAAATATGTTTCTAGAATACAAAATTAATAAACATGATTCAAAAATGATAAATTAAATATAACATCAATATAAATTTATTATTTTTATTATTTCTTACGTCATTGTTTGCGTTTAAACCAAAACCACAGTGAACGTAGTCTACTTCCAAAAGAAGTGGTGTTAGTGGTGAAACTGTAAAAGCCAATTTGATTGGCTGCATTTGTAACTATAGATTCCTTGTAATATCTCATGAGCATAAAATAACCAACAAAAAATAAACAAAACTCGTTTATACAATATACGTACCTGTTTAAAACAAAGGCGTTGATCGACGGTTCCTTGTCGTGTGACACAATTCTCTCCTGAATAAAATAACGTACAACTATATGATAGTTTATCATACATAAACCTTCTACAAATAGGATGATTGGTACACTGTAGACTACACTGTATCACCGACTTCGTATTAGGTATCTCCATCTCTTTTCTATTTTTCAAAAAATCTAAACATTCCTCAGATTCATCGGAAACTTGTGTTTGAAGATAATTTGATTCGGACATTCCGATTATCAGCCTTCCACAGCTGAGCAAAATCACAAGATACATATGAATGTGAATCATGACTATTAACTTCGTCTACAGAATTTAGAATTGTTTGAAAAATTGTTGTGTATTCATGCTTTTAAAAGGCTTTGAGCAGTGGATTGTCCGTGCATTCAATTTATTAGGCCTATAATATGATCGATATTTTAAAAGAAAAATAATTAAAAGTTAATGGATGAGTCTATTGTTTTTTTTAAATAATGCTAAGAACCTCGTGGTTTTTATCAGTGTGATATCTTTACTAATCTTTATTTTAATATTTTTTAAATATTGAAGAGAAACACTGATTTTGCATACAAATTTTCGTCAAAATCAGATGAAAATTAGTTGCCCTAAATCGGTTCCATGCATCCTTAAACAGAATATCTTGATAAGAATTAGTTATTTACAAATGCAAACACGAAATACAACATCTTAAAATAAACAAAAAATCTAAATTTTCAAACTTGACCAATAGGAGTTTATATTCATCATGAGACTTGCCTGGTTGCAGAACTATACAACAGATTACCTAAATAATCTAGTAAATCCAGAAAACTATGTTTAAATACAATAATTGAAAAACGCTTTCTTAAATTTTAAAAATTATAATTGTATGGAAAATTACATATTGCAGTTTTATGGATTTATTTTATTCTGTTTACTATGGACACCGTTGATTTATTGTCCTTAAGTTTGAGAACTTAATTCTTTTTTTTTCATTCTAAGAGGTGGTATCTCACAAAAAAGAAACAAGTTGGGGAACCAAAGACAGATGTATATAAATAACATAACATAGCATCCAAATTTATAAAGCGCATAAATACCGAGGTTACTAGGGCGCTCCCAACGTTTTGAGAATTTTTATCTATTTTCAAAAAATCTCATTTAACAGGTACATTTTCTGATTTTTCTTAAATAACTCCACACTTTTAGATTGTTTTCGCTGGGAGTGAGTTCCATTGGTGAGGCGTTGCGTAACGGAAAGCACGAGTTGACCTTTTTAAGGAGTAATCTGGGATAACGAGAAAATGACCTGAGAGAACGAGATGGTTTATACATGTCAATCAAGTCTTGGAGCTGTACCATTCAAGGCTTTATAAGTTGTAAGAGAACTTTATTTATAAATAATGCGTTGTTTAATAGGCAACCAATGCAAACTTTCCAGAATCGGAGTAATGTGTTCTTTCTTCTTGGTCCTAGTTTAAAGTCGTGCAGTTGCTTTATGGACTCGTTGTAATTGCAGAATTTGGTAATCAGACAGTCTATGATACAGTATCGCATTATGGTAGTGAGTTTGGCTTAGAGCCTGCATTAGAAGTTTAATATTATTAAGATCAAGTTTGTGACTTTGATGAAAAGATTAAGATGTAACTGCTGAAATTTGTAGTTGAAAATTAAGGTTTGAATCAAGCACAGCTTCAATGTTCTTTTCCTTTTTAGTGGAATATTTTCTCCAGTGCGTTTAAACACTGTGTTTTTTTACTTTTGTAACTGCGTTTTGGTACCTATAAAAAGTAAGGTATCAAATAAAGCTGAAAAACCATTTCACAGTACAGACACAGCAATTATTCAGATCGTCGATATTATTTATCTGAAGATCGAGAAACGACAATCAGTTGTCATGGTCCTCCTTGATTTTTCAGCTTCATTTGATACCTTAGTTACTGGTTATAGTGGGTCCATTCATACCTGACCAAGAGAAAACAGCGGGTTGGCATAAATGGTGAATTCTCTGAGGTGTTCCACAAGTTTCCTTTTTAGGACCCATCTTATTTATTATCTTTACCAAACCAAACAAGTATTGCATCCATATATGGCTTGTGCATTCATCTTTTTGCCGATGATACCCAGATGTCCATACGCTTCGAGTCTGAATTTAGTGTAGCATGTCTTAATGAGATACACACATGGATGACCCACATGGATGACCTTTCATTTTTTAAAACTTAATCCTGTTAAAACCGCATTACTTTTTATGGGTACCAAAACGCAGTTAAAATAGTAAAAGAAAACACAGTGTTAAAACGCGCTGGAGAAATTATTCCACTATCTCAAAAGGAAAAAAAAACATTGAAGCTGTGCTTGATTCAAATCTTAATTTTCATCTTCATCTTTTCATCAAAGTCACAAACTTGATCTTAATAATATTAAACTTCTAATGCAGGCTATAATAACGTCCAAACTCACTACCATAATGCGATACTGTATGGTCTAATCCATTCAATAGTATATAGTATAACTGGAGTATTACACATCTCTCATAAAGTTTTTATATATATAGCTGAGGTTGTTAACCGGCCTGTAGTTGGAAAGGGAATTGGGATCCAACGATGGTTTTTAAATCAGTGATCTTCTAATATTTTCTTTCAATTTATCAGAAGAACCCCAGTCTTCAAAGAAGAATTAACAATATTTACATCTCTAATGTATGGGATGGACTATTTGTTTAATCTGATTATAAACTTATGACTTCCTTAACCCCTTTTAATCACCTTATGTTAATCCGATGTTAACTCATTATTTTTCTATATATATTGTTAGTATATTCTTCATTTCTCTTGATAACACTGCCTGTATGAGCATGTGAAACGTTGAGTTAATAAATGTCAGAAATAGTATATATCGATATATTTTGTGCCTATTTCTATATTATAAAATGTAAAGTTTAAGGGCACTGGTATTTACTCTAACATATTACCACTTTACAAATTGTAAAACATGCAAAATTAATATAAAATTGTTACAAAATGAATATGAAAAACATATTTCAAAAAGACAAAATTGTATAAGCATCGATATCTTGCTTCGCACCGAACCATCCATTGCGCTTACAGAGGTGTTGGGTTTGAGGACACATGTAAGAAGAATATTCAATTTGATAGAGATAATGATAAGATTAGCAAATCTGTAGCCCATATTATTTTTTGATTGAGTCAGAGTTGCATACAAATTGAAGAAGGTGGAAAAAGAAAGAGATTTATGAAATTGAAAGTTTATAAAAGTGTGTGATAAATTTCAAAGGTCGATTATCAATATGTTAAGGACGTTCCACCTAATTGTTCGTGCGCATCCCGTTGCGCATGTGTGTCGCGAGAAACTACAGACAGAGATTGTCAAATATTAGCAGATTTGGTTAATCTTAATAATTCACAATTATATGATTTTAGTTTTACATTTCAATGGTCATTAGATCACTTCGAATACCTCAAACATAAGAGAAGTAATTTGTCATCATATAATGCAGTGATCAGCAGAAAGATAATATCCAAAAACTTGGCCGAAAAGTGTGCAGCATCTGGTTTAAAATTTAACCATTTATGTTTAGCTTTTGAATTAGGCCTATCCACATTATTGGGTGAAAAAAGTGAATGGTAAAGTGAGAGTTACAAATAGAAAACTAGTCATTGAACAACTTTGTTAATTTATCATGAATAAAAAGTAATGTTCTGAACAGTTATCTCCCTTTCGCCCATTATTTTACTGGACCCTACCCATCTTCAGATCCAATTATTCAGAGAATGAGTTCGGTGACCCCCTTTTTTTATTGGCTTACACAAATTCTTATATAATGGAGTACAAAATGGTCAGAAAAATAACAGATTTTAATTTTCGATAAGCAAGTTATAGGTGTTTAGTGCCTCTGGAGGCTTATTGACTATTAGCATTAGAACATTTTTTTATCTGTAAATTAGTATTTTAGCATATTGCTGATACCAAAGTATTATTGAACCGTCTGGGATCATTTTATGTTGATTTTGTGCAAAAATCAAAATTGTAGAAGCGTAAAAACAGTGTGAATTGAGAGTCAAAAGTAGGTCAACTATTGTGCCCCACCCCTACACAAATAACGCCCTCTATCTCAAAAAATAAGTCGGTGACCTATGCTAATTTTTGCATTTTCTCAATACTGATATGTTTAGCTACCACCATGCAAAAAATCAGAAACTTCTAATTTAAATTGGTTATTCGGTGGAACCTCCTTAAATACTAAACAAACAATATATACAAGTACAATAGAGACAAAAACAGATGTCACAGATTTCTTTTAACGTTCGTTGAATATTTTAATAGAATATGGAATAAAGGAATTTTTTGTCCTATTGTACTGAGTTTTGATGAACGTAGTAAATTTAAGTCTAGAAAATAGTTTGGATCATTGAGTGTATAGATCTGGGAATGAAGCACTCTTTTTACCAATAATGTTCAAAATGATTAAGTTCTGTACTGAAAGAAAGGCATATCAACACTTTAATGAAAATGATACACTGTTTACAGTAATTGTGCTGATTTAATTCTAGAATAAATAATGATTGGGATTAATTGATTTTGTTTTATATCCAAAACATGAAATTGGGATTAATATCTCACTTTCACTGATCTCAATGAAGCAAGGGATAGGGTATCCACTCAACACGTTTTTACGGGGTTATATATAATCATGTTCATGTAGGAACACTTGGTTGTCCATGATTACCTGATACATGTAACATGTATACTATTTCAGGCAACTGGCGAACAGTGCCGTCCCCCCCCCCCCCCCCACTTTGAAATTTTCGTATCATGTTAAGTACAGATGGTATGTGCTGGTAGCCCCCCTGACTATTATTTGGCCCCAACGCGGCCCCTCCACCTAACAATTCCCAGAAACGCCACTGCTGGCGAATGGGCTAACACAGATTTGCAATGCAAATTAAAACACCGGTCCTTTGAGGTCTCATATTGAAAATGGAACGGGAGGGGGATTAAAATGTGAGATCTTTTCTTTTTTGTACGAGCCATAAGTTCTATTCAGATAGCAATTTAACGGTGTAACTAAAAAGCGCAAACAGGCGCAAACAAGATCAAACAAGCGCAAACAAAGAGCAGGAAAGCCAAGCCAAGAATAACACAACCACCTAACACAACCATAGATGAAGAATAGTCTACTGGAAAAGGACAGGACATCGATATGACCAAGTTTAAAAGATCTGAAGTTCAGACCATTCTACCAGAAAAGGGTACTCACCCGTTTCACTCTCTTGGATTTTCAATTGGCCAATCAGGCACCTTCTTTTTAGGTATTACATTAAGTCGTGTGCCACGTCTGTTCTATCATAATTTCCACGGTGTTATCTGTCCCACTATTAGAGCTATTTGTTTTCTTTATTTGTTCAGTGCATTGTCATCAGTTGTTCAATGTTGTAAAATCATGTTTTTGAGTAAAAGTAAAATTTACACGTTTAACTGAATTTAAGCAAACATACTCTAGTCATTCTACTAGTCACAATTCTTTACGTATTTTGATGAAACTTACTGAAATGGTTTATTATCACCCATGGATGAACCCTATTGAAAATAAATAAAATCGGAGAATGTTAAATATGATTTATTGCCCTTGTTCAGTTTTACGTTCAGTTTTAGCTCATAAACACTCTACAAGGCAGAAGGATTTTGACTTAACTTGCTAAATGCTGAACCCTTGATGAAATTGAGAAAAAAAAATTTGGACGATACCGAATTTAAGGTCTATGACTACAGGTAGAATATTTCATGGTTGTGATGGTTGCTGTTTTTTGCCAAATGTTCTGTTTTAAACAAAGCTGACAGTGGGCGTATATTTATTACCTTGCCTGACAAGGTATCTAATATTTTGCTTGTTGCTTTGTTTAAATATATTTATTTCATATAATCACAGTTGATAAATACAATCTTGTGTACAATACAGAAAGAAGATCAAAGCTTAATTTTAATCTGCTTCTAAAAACCAAAACAAATGGTGAAATCATTCACAAAAATACAAAATAAGTCAGTAAAGCACAGCATCTTTGATTTGTTTGTGCTCATTTTGTTACAATGGCGGTTATTATCCTATAAAAAATATGATTAGAATGAGGCCCCAAACCAATGTAAATATGCATCTTTGAAACCAGATCCTGCTTCTGATCTACATTTTCATTAAGTTTAGTTGGTCATATATTTATGACCGATATGTTTATCCCATGCTTATTTACAGTTTTACACTATTAACACGTCATGTTCAAAACCAATCGGCAATCCTCGGCAGTTTCCGTAAACCATAATCTGTCTCGGTAATGAATGGTGTTTTTCGTTGTGTTTTCATGCGCGAGACTCTTTACTTTGACGCTTTACTTCTTGCTTGTAACGTCGCGACAAAAATATAGTTCATAGCAATATAATTTATGGAGAAATATTCTGACACTTGCTCGTGTATTTGATGCTACAACGTGACTATCTGTTGACCAATTACGCATTTTATTATCAGTTTGAATACATATCTGTTTGTTTTCATGTTCTTTGTGTACAAATACTTGTAGCCTCGAATGTATGGCGCACTGTAAAAAAAAAATATGTAAATTTACCCTTATTTGACTGGCAGAAAAGTTGCCACTATATTAACTGTAATTTAACATTCAATGTTATTTCACACAACACTATGTAAAACTACTGGAAGATATTTACATAGCAAGTAAATTTACCTTCATGGTATATTTACAAAATAGTAAATTAACATTTCATGTAATTCAACATTTCGTGTAATTTAACAAGACTTATGTTATTTTACAGCATTTGAAGTGGCAACTTTTCTGCCAGTCAAAAAATGGTAAATTAACATTTCATGTAATTCAACATTTCATGTAATTTAACAAGACATATGTTATTTTACAGCATTTGGAGTGGCAACTTTTCTGCCAGTCAAAAAATGGTAAATTGACCTAGCTGTGTAGGTTATTTTACATTCATATAGTCCACAAGGCCACTTTGAAATTTTACACTTTCATGTAAATTTACTACATGTTTAAATGTATTTTGCTGGAAGCCTTCCTCACATATGGAAAGAAGTGACTATATTGATGATGGAAAAAAAAAAGATTTAATACTGAAAATCTTTTAATATAAATTAATGTATCTATCAGATTTCAACAACATTTAGAAGCGAGCAGCACATAACAATACAATATTATATTATGGGATATTACACACTTCTTAATAAGATCAGGTTCATAATGTTTCAACATACACATATTATCATCAATTGACATTATCAAATAACTTACACTTGTCTGCATCAGATGATGATACATGTAAATTTTGTTGAAAAGTTATGTCTTGGTCTAATTAAGAAGTGTGTAATATCCCAAAATATTGTCTTGTGTTTGTTATATTTACACAATCTAAAATATAAATAAGTTTTTCCAATTTAAATTCCAATTAGCATAACATGTATGAGCAATAAAATAATACTTTCATTAATAAAAACACAATATTAAAATTGCAACAAAAGTTTAAACAATAGATTATATTAAAATTCTAACAGAGCTTACAAGGTAAGTCACATTTCCTTCCCTCTAAAATGTTTTCTTGTTGAAACATGATTTTTAAGCATAATTTTAGAATATTTACCCATTAGATAGAAAATAATAGATGTCAATTACAATCTAAAAACTAAAATTTGGTGACATTATAGCCTGGATCCTGCTACATGACAACTGATTAACAGTCTTTTGTCAGGCATGTATGTTTAAGTGTAAGGTTGCCACGTTACAGCAATTAAGTCAAGAATCTGACCAATGGGGAGTCTCAGTCAGGATGGATGGATGGATGATTAACTGAAAATATAAATAGCAATCCTTAATACAATAATTTAAGAGAAATGGCTAAGCAGATGACAGAATGAAATGATAATATTATGCTGGTGTTCTTTATACTTTTAACTAAACATGAAATAAATAATATTTCTACTTAATTAACGGTACAATACTTCCATATAGCTTGAGAGAATACTATAAATATCAGTAAAATAAATCAAGCATGGATATGAATGATATGGGCGCTGCCATATTGCGTGACGTCATAAAGTCAAAGGGGGAAAATTCCAATGAGGTCTAGCAAAGATCAAATAAATATAAGCTTATTATCTATCGATATTCACAATGCAAATTATCAATCAATACAAAAATAACTAATAAATACAAATATAGTTACCGATTTTTGTTTACTACCACGGTTTCGATCAATTTCAAGCATTTCGAAGAGTTTCAATTCAAAAAGGTTCGAGAAGTGTTGGGCGGAAATGACGTAAATATAATCCGATAAACTGTTCTCAAGTTAACATAGTCCGAAAGACTGTCCCAAAATACTGTTAATATAATTAATAATAGAATGCAAATGACATAGGCCCTGCTCGATTACAAAAAATCTGAAACTGGTTTGGTACACCAGATTCGCTTTGTAAACGAGTACAATTTACAAGAAATCCGAAACCGGTTTAGTATGCTAGGTTAGTTTTGTAAACAAGTGGCACAGATTCGGAATCCAAGATGGCTGCGCCCATAGATATTTTTGTTTCCGCTGAATGACGCCATATTGAATCCGAAGAATCCGTGATATGAGGCAGATTCACGGATTCGGTATCCGGATTCGGATTCAGACAAACCGTTGTAAACGAGTGACACGGATTCGGAATCCAGTTTCAGATTAGTTGTAATCGAGCAGACCTTAAAATAAAAATGTTCAAACGTGTTCGGGACCTAACACATGCCGGTAGCGCTCGATTGGAGAGTTCGGTACTAGAACCGTATCTGTTACATTCAAAATTTACCCACATTTTTAATTCTGCCTGCAACTACTATTTTTTTTGGAACAGTCCACAGCTGCCTCCGCCATATCCGGTTTTTCTGGAATTACAGGAACCACGTAAGGCTCAAGAGCAGAACTGCAGAAGTTCTATGCAGAAGTGTCCCAGGTACACAAAAAAAAGGCTAGCAAATCTCTTAACAAGCCCTTTATAGCAATAGATATATTCATCAGAATAGAGAGAGACAAGAAGAAAAAAAAATAACCAATGGCGACTCTTTATTTTTCAATTTTACAGCAATTTTACATTTGGATGTAAAATTACATTTAATGTGATTTATTTGTTATTTTACAACTAGCATTTGTAAAATAACTATTTGGATGTAAAATTACATTTTAATGTGATTTTTTTTGTTATCTTACAACTGGAATTTGTAAAATAACTATTTAGATGTAAAATTACATTTTAATGTGATTTACTTATAATTTAACAACTAAAATTTGTAAAAAAACCTTTTGGATGTAAAATTACATTTTATTGTGATTTATTTGTTTTTTTACAACTATAATTCTGTAAAATAACATGTTGATGTATTTTAATGATATATTTTATGTAATTTTACATTAATGATGTTGTCATAATAAAATACGCTGATTTTGATGTAAAAATACAAACCATGTTAATCAACAAAAATCAATATGTATTTTTACATTAGAAAATGGTGTAATTTTACATCCAGTTTTTACAGTGCGGGGGAAAGCGGCAAAAACCTAATGCTATGTAGAAATGTCTAATTCAAAACGCAAATGTAACATAATGCAATACCAAATACCTAAAACGTCTAATGCAAAAGACAAAATACAAAAAAACTCTAATACATAATACCTCAAACGTCTAATTCAAAAGACAAAGTACAAGAAACCTCTAATACACAATACATTTAACTTCTTATGCATTATTGATTTTACAATGTGAAACACCGTTAGCATTAGACGACATATCTCGATAAACTTACTTACATTTCTACATTGCAATATCTTTATTTGGGTCAAAGTCAAGGCCAAAGTATTTGGCTATGTTTATTTACTGTCTTCTCGTTGAGCTACTGTTTTCAAAGTTGGCAAATATGTTCTATTATGTATCCTGAATAATTATTGAAAATTTCAGATGATTCTGAAGGTTTTTTCTCTATCTTCGGGGCCGGAGGAAGCAAATGAAAACTTTTTGGCTGATTCTTTTTTCCCTTTCACAGACATCTAATCTTGTAAAGGATACGGCATCCAGTCTAATTAAAATCAGACCCTAATTTCGTTTCGTTCGTTTTTTTTTAAAATCCGGTTTTTTAACCACTACATTATAGGGTCTGAGAACCAGGCGCGGCAACAGCCGTTCACGTTAACTTTGACCTAACCTTAATGACCTTTGTTTAAACCAATCAGATCTTTGCCCTCTCCCGCGCTGGGATTTTGTTCACGAACAATAGGTGCATTCTAGGATTCCTAAGTGCTGTAGACTAGTTTATCAGGTCATGTTTATCAAGGTAAGGTCAAAGTTAACGTGAACGGCTGTTGTCGCGCCTGGTTCTCAGACCCTAATGTAGTCGTTAAAAAAACGGATTTAAAAAAAAAAAACGAACGAACGAAATTAGGGTCTGATTTTAATTAGACTGTACGGCATCGAACATCAAAACGCTTGTCGCTGTCCCTTTCAGAAAATTTTGGATTGATTTCCTTGCGTTAAGGGGGTTTCCGAACAGAATTCTCGTTTAGAACACCCAGCCACTTTTTTAATCTTTTCTTCGATGTCTTCGTAAACTCGTCAAAAGATAATAGGACCGTCAGCCGAGCGTCGCATGAAAGGAAATTAACTTTAATTTTCAAAGTTTTCTTATAGGGTGCCAACTCTCCAAACCGCATGCAGTTTTAAAGGTCTGGGATGTAAGGAAATTTTTCTTGGGCTCGATCCCCCAATAAAACCTACTACAGATGCAAGGAATCAAATTATATTTTTTTTTAAATATTTTTAGTGTGCAATCCGTCAAAATCGCCTTCTATTCGGAAAGGCCTAATATGCAAGGAAATAAAATTTTATTTTCAAAATTTTCTTGCTGTATAATCTATATATGCCCAAATTCTTATTCAAGAGGTAGGTATTCTTTTAACGACAATTCTGTCTGAGGGGCACCGAGCCTAAAATTTTTAAAATTTATTGGGGTAAAGTAAACCTTCAATGTGGTAGTTTTCAAAGACAAATGCCGGAGACGTGAGGAAATCAACAACTTTCAATATTTTCAGAATCCCTTTTAAGCAAAGCCGTAGGAGCCCAATACTCAATTTAAATGTCAAGCGTTTTGATGTTCAATGCCGTATCCTTTATAGGATTGGATGGCTGTAAAAACAAATCAGCCCTAGTTTTCATTTGCTTCCTACGGCCCCAAAGAAGAAGGAATACAGCTTCAGAATTGTCAATGAATATTCAGGATGCATAATAGAACATATCTGCCAACTTTGATAACGGTAGTTCAACGGGAAGACAGTAACAAAACTCAGCCAAATACTACGGCCTTGACATTGACCCAATGACACAAATAAAGATATTGCAATGTAGAAATGTAAGTAAGTTTATCGAGATATGTCGTCTAAAGCTAACGGTGTTTCACATTGTAAAATCAATAATGCATAAGAAGTTAAATGTATTGTGTATTAGAGGTTTCTTGTACTTTGTCTTTTTCTTCAGTTCTGGCAAAATTTTTATTTTGCTGTGGATACTTTTTTGCACTTGCAGCAATATACTTTTTGTTTCTTCGTTCTCCAATATGGTACAACGCAATTTATCAAATATAATAGTACGACAAACTGCCTCTGGAACAAAATCCAAATTGAAAACTTAATCTTCAGAGTATATAAAACAAATAGTTACAAAATGATATTGTTTTTGTCATACTATTGCCTTAAGAATTCTGCTTTATTTTTTTAGGAAAGCCAATGTCAACATATCGATTAAACAGTCTGTTCTAAACAGCGATTCCATCGATTTCTACATGTAACGATAAATCTTAAAATACTGGATTTTATGATCCACAAGTAACTAACTTGGAAGTAAACCGAAAACTGTAACCAAATTTTGATTAAAAAGTACAGCCTAGAAATTTCAATTTTTTTTTTGTCGGCTTTGTTAACACATAGAAGAAAACATATCTGGATTAATTATTTTATCAGAAAATTCTAAGGAGATTAATGTTTTAAATCTGATGTACATGATGTATTGTAGAAAAAAAGCAAAACAATAGTATATTTCGATACAAAGTACAATACCCCTAATGTCATAAATGGTAAAAAAAAAAGTAAGAGGTGTGGACCACTCAAGTTAATCTTTCAAGTAAGGAAAATCAGCTTGCAACTTTGAGCAATAATATTCTGAAAATAGACATCTTGTCATACTACATCCTTTAGCTTCAAAGTTAAAGGGCCATTCTGCTTTTTTGAAAAAAGTTTCCAATATAAAAAAAAAATGGCAAATGCTACTTGAAAGTATTTTTAAAGTATATTGTATCTCTATATATTCTTGATCATTCAAACTGAATTTGGTTTTAAAGGGTTAATTACTAACAGGGAGTACTTATTATTAATTAAGAAATTTGACCTAGTTTTGGTGTTTGCCCTTTAAATGGCTCAATATGTCTAGCTGAAATCTTTTAAATACACAAGAGGGACATTTTTCTACAATTAGGCGTTTATTTTACTCAAATCTGTTCAGTAGTTTTCTATCAGCGTCCAAAAAACATAACACACTTAAAAACCTTACGTAAGGTTTTTAAAAATTTTAGCATGTTTTTAGCGTTTAAAAATTAACGACTGGATTTTTTTAGTTAAAACTTTCAGATACATTAAAGGGCACATAGTTACAGATTTTGGTGTAAAGTTTTCACAAATCTGAGCAAAAAAAAATTTGGACCTAAAAAAAATTCAGACTGTCCCTTTAAGAACAGGGACCACAGCTGACAAAAAGTAGTTTCGTATATGATAGAATTTCATGGTGATTATTTACATTTCAGTGCTAACAAAATTCCGCATAATTTGTTCTTTCTAAAAGTGTCTTATACGTGGTTAAATTGGGCGATATTGCACGTTTAAATACGCAAACGTGCGTTCATAAATAACCTATATGTGCTCCCTTACAATATGATACGATTGTGATCAGAAGAGAGTTCTTCAAGGGTTCAACAATTTTAAAGAAGGTATCTATACATGTTATCAGCTGACCACAACTGAAAGTAAGATTAGATGCAATCTGTTGCGGTACTTTACTATATTATTATAATACCACCCGATTAGACGGTTCCCTATGGCATCGTGCAAATCGTACAACAAATTTGAATCGTTGAAAAATGTTTTACTATTTACACGATTGCTACAACTAACTTTTTACGTTATAAGATCTGATAGGACGCAACGATTTCAATCGTGTCAAAAATTCTTAATAGTGGGTACCTCGTTTTTTAAGAATCGTGGATGACCGTCGATACTTCACGACTTGACACATTAGTTCTATTTTTCTAAAAAAAAATAACTGGATACTACACATCAAATGGTTACTGGTGCTCATGTTACTGGGTGCTGTTGCAATTTTCTTAGTTACAGTTCTACATTTATTTTGTTGTGTTCTGCGGACAGACCCTATGATTGTCAAGTTCTGGTTATTTTTTATATTACACACTCCAGAATAGCAGTAAATTACAGTTAACAGACGACGTAGACTACAATGGTGAGTAACTACTAATCGCTCTTTTCTCTTCCAAGGACCATATCTATGTAAATAAACCGATGTTATTTCCTTTTTTTTTTATGTGTTCTTCTTTTTAAGTCTAAACTGTAGTTCCATGAAATCAGTGAGTTGATTATTACTCGCATACCATTTGGCATGATCTATATTTACTTTTATTTGTGGACATGGTCTAAAACTTTTTTTGTGAAACCAACCACCATTTCTTAAGATCTGTGGACAGCCTTCACTAAAGTCGTTATCTATTGTAGAAAACGGCTGGCCATTGATGTTATACAGGTTATTTGTTAGGCAGTCAGGTAATCCCCCTGCTTGTCGACTATAGGCGCCTAGCGTTAATGAATAATCATTTAAGGCATTGTCCATCTCAAAAGATGCATAAATGCATTCTTCGATTTGTCCCGATGTTTTTACAGCCCTAATATGATACTCATAAAGCCCTAACTGTATCAAATCGTAAATGTTTTTGAGACCAAGCCAATAGTTACCAAATCTGTCACCAAATCCAATAGAATAAATCTCTTTAGTTCTGTTGAAATCTATTGACAAGCATTTGGTAGTACGATGTAGTATCATGGTAAAACCAGACGAAGTAAAATCACATTTGATTTCCATCAAACCATTGAAGTTGACATAGGAGATAGTTCGTATCGTTGGCACAACTCCCCTTTGAACTCCATCTGAACAATCTAGAAAGATAGAAATGACAGTGGGTGAATGGACAAGGATTGTGAATTTAGCCATTCGAGAAGTTGAAATGTCGTCAGTTCCATGATAGTACCATATTAATTCTTTAAATGTAATTTATTTGCAACATGCTTAACGTTTTAAAAGAACAATCCTGCTCTTGGAATAGGAAAGTGTAATCGATGAATTCCTTTTGAAATAAAAAATTAATAACTAGGATTCATGAAAATGGTCAATGAATCTTAATATTTATTGGAACGGAATAGATAGAAGCTCTATACATGTTATTTTGAGTTCATTTTATAATTGATTTATCATGCGAATCACAATAATCTATATCCATGCAGAACATTTAATGATTTTATGGATCAATAGGTTACTGTAACCAGAGTACACTAAAGGTACAATTTAATATTGAAAATTGAATATATTATTATTTAATATCGAAAGGACTGAGAAAGTTTAGTTTACTCCTGATTAAATTAAAGCTTTTTCAAGATTTAGGCCTCTTTCATCAGTTTTGAGGAGTTTTCGCCCTCTAACCTCTATACAGTAAGTGCTTCTATCAACATCAATTGCTTGTAAACGCTCTAAAAACTAGAATTTTTCATGGAATCAAATTAAATTCGGTATGTATATACATATTCATAAAACGAAGATCAAGTTCGAATTTGAGCTATTTTCAACCGTTAAAAGCAGAGTTATTGCCCTTGCCCCAAAGTCTTGAATATGCTATTACTATCTTAGTTTTTTAACCAATTTTGATGAAACTTTAAATGGATGTTATTGGACCTAAATCGAAAGGTTTGAGAAAGTTTAGTTTACTCCTGATTAAATTTAAGACTTTTTCGTTGGGCGTATATGTACACAGCTTCTAGTTTTTTCTAATTTCAGATCAGAACAGTAGAAAAGCCAGAATACAGACCCTAAATCCTACAGAGCCCCTTAGGCGAAATTTTCAACACTTATGTATTATTATTTCGTTTTCACAAAATAATTAATTCGTTTAAACCAAACAATATCATATATTTCGTGTAAAAGAAATACTAATTACGAATTAATTATTTCGATTAAACGAATGAATTAAACGAATTGATGTTTTCGTTAAAACACTGTGTTATTACGTTGAAATGAATAAATTATTTTGAAATAATATTAAAGAGTGCTGAAAATTGCGCCTATGGGCCTCTGTTAAATCCCAATTTCTCAATAAAATATTTGTTCCATCCTAGGCCTGCATATTTGGAAGATTCACACCCTCCCTTTTCCGAAATCTAAGTGTATCTTATCTGTGTACCTGTAGATCGTAGTACTTCACTTATCAATCTAGAATTAGTGTTAAATTCCACGAATTAAACTTACTTTTGGCTTCAAAATTTTAATTCGCGATTTCCTGGATTGTATGGAATATTAGCATAAAAAAGTAATCTATCAGCTAGTTAATCGTATATATACATGATATGATATATTTTGAGAGTTTGACAAGTTTAATAAACCTTACCTTCAATCACATGTTGACATTTTTCACCATAGAATCCAACAGGACATCGTAAACAAGTTATCTCGTTACATAGTTTCTTCTGTAAAGAAAACCCCATTAGATTGATAGTATTGGTAGAAATAAGTAAAAGAAATGTACAAAATTGAGTACCCCACATAATCTTTCAATCATATAAATGCTTAAAATTCTTAAAAAAAATATTTTTAATAATTAAATCCTCATTTTCATTTGCTTATACAAAATATTTTTTAAACCGAGAAATTTGAAAATGTAAGACCCGAAATGCTTACCTGCATGTAACAAATGCTATGTGACGCTTTCTGCTGAATGGTGATGCAGTTTTCACCAGATTGGTACAGAAGGCACCTTTTAGATTTATAATCGAACATAAACCTTCGACAATCTTCGTTCAGTGTACATTTAACACCACATTGTACCCTACTCTGTACAGGTGATTCTTCTAAGACCTTATTAAACTCGTCCTGAACACAATCACTGGATTCAATAAATGTTTTAGTTTGTACATAATTGGTTGAAATCCCAAAAACTAATTCAATCCTCAATGCAGTGAATATGACAGAGAAAACCTGTATGTAAGACAGACGCATTTTACCTGTGGTTCTTACGACAGACAGAGAGTTATTTAAAATTTAGTGCGCACCTTTTAAACTTTTGAGGCAAACACTCACGCTTTTCTCGAACACGTGAACGCGGATGTTTTGTAATTAAAACACAAGAAGGGACGTGCCCGACTAATTAGTCTGAAAGACTTTTAAAATTCAATAACCACCTTTAAAACTAATCTATACCCATTATAGGTCTAATAATAATTAATCGTCCACATATTCCATTATAGCTAACAATATCTCTGTCTATTATCTTAAAGTACAGGTCGAATTCATTTCATATTATCTTTATTAAACTATAAATTGTATTGTTTAAATTTCTTTATGCTTAATATATTTATCTACGAAGAAACTTCATTAAATAGTCTTAATATATAAATCGGTTTACCTACAGGCGGCCGTCCATTAAAGTGCTGACCGAACTCAATGCTTGTGTAAATGGATGAATTTTCACAAATATTTGCGTTTAAATTAATGACAGATGAAGGTCAACTGTAGGGCAGAAAATGTATTCTTGAAAAGGGTATTCACCTATGTTGATGAATTTTTTGTTTAATAAAAACTACATATAAATCCCTTCGAACTGAATTTTTCCTCATTCCCTACATCTGTTTTTTTTTTTAATACAATTTGCCATGGATTTGCATAGAAGATTGAAGACACTGGCATTTAGCACCGGTTCAGAAAAGAAGCATAAGACAAAGATGTTTAACCATACTTTCCCAATAATCTTCAAAAGACTAAAAATGTTCACTTCAAACATAGGCTCGGCCGGGGATTATCGGGCTTTAGTCGGGCACATTTTGCAAGCCACTGCCGTCGAATATATGATTTCTTCGCTAACGTTGGTAAAAAGAAAATATGAAATAATGCTTTTCGTGGGCTATTTCCGTTCGTATTCGTACAATGATTGGCGATACAATAGATTTGTACAGATTTTGGGTATTATGAAGCTTGCTTCCCTTTAACCATTCTGTTTTTAATAGGTTTCATCCTAAAGTGATTATGAACCCTCACACCAAGTTTTGAAAAAATCCGTCAAGCAACCAGCTCTCGTCACGTTTCAAGAATAAGGGCAATAACTTAATAAGCGATGTTTCTGATTTTCACTAGGGCTTATCCCAAGATCATTACAAACACTCACCCAGTTTCATCAAAATCCATCAAGAAACCAGCTCTCTATTAAGGACAACACATTTTCAAAAGCAAGGGCAAAAATCCATCAAATATTTTCCGATTTGTCTGAATTTAAAAAGGATTCCTCTTTGGGTGATTTCGAACACTCACACCAAGTTTTGTCAAAATACATAAAGAAAACGGCTCCTTTTTGTGTCCAGAACTTTTGAGAGTGTTAAAGGCTAAAAAATTAATGCGTTTAAAAGAACAAGGGCAATAACTCATTAAATATGTTTGCGATGTTTCTGATTTTAATAGGGTTTATCCCATGGTCATTACAAACACCAACGTTCATCAAAATCCATCAAGAAATCAGCACTTTATCGTGCCCACAACAAAAGCAAGGGCAATAACCCATCAAATATTTATCGATTTGTCTGCTTTTAAATATGGTTCATCCTTGGGTGATTACAAACAATCACAACAAGTTTCATCAAAATCCATCAAGAAACCAGCTCTTGTATACAAGAATTGCGGACGGACGGACAGACAGGGGCGACTACAAAAAAAAAATTGCAATTTCCAGACGGCCATAAAACAAGAAGTAAACATTGGGCATCTTAAATTATTATGCCATTAAATAGATCTTGTTAAGGGTAAAAAACTTTTGTTACGGTCATATGGTCACTCATGGTCAAGGTCACAAGATATGAGCCTTAAAAGTTTTGACTATTACTGAAAATTTTTAACCGGAAATAATAGAGTTCTGTATCGAAATCGATTAAGGATTCCATGGACATCATTTTTAATCAAATCGGATGATTCCCTGATTCTTTAATTCGATTTAATGAAAATCAGTCATTTCAAGATGACGGCTAATATGAAATTATCATATTTTGTCATTGGTTATTTCTAGCACATTGCAAAAAGATTTTTTTGAATATCTGCATTATTCCAGAAGTTAAAATTTCAACTTTACAACATTATCCCGGAAGTTAAAATTTCAACTTTACAAGCGAAACCGGAAGTGATATATACATTTTTTGAAAATATCATTTTGTTCGCAATCAAAATGTCTATGAACATGTAAGTTTTCAGATTGATCAGAATAAAATTGTAAAAGTTCAAAAAATGTTATAAAAAAGTGCTCTAAAAGTCAGCGACAAAGTTCTTAAAGTGAATGTTTTGAAAAGCAAATCGATTAAAGAAATGAACAAAAAAAATATTGCCAGAGTCCATATTAAATTTTAACTTAGGAATTTCTTAATATTGAGGAAAATGTTTAGTGAACTTCTTGACAATTTTGACAAATCCGTTAATTGCATCTTGGTTGATTTGTTTTGTCAGACATAAATTGATCTGATTGTTTACCAAGATTTTGACCTGTATAGTTGTGATTGGTGTCGCGCTAAGAGCAGACCATCAGGTATTAGAAAATTGTGGTACAGAACAGCATATCCAATCAAAAGTAGATTTTATTAGTATGTCTGCTATTTACATAATATGAGTGGTCAAAAAAAAAGAAGACTGCGCACCATACTCTGATCATTCTTAAAACAGGTCAGATTTTACCATGAATACAACATGTATGATCTTTTTCTTTTTCCTAAACTCATTTCAAACATTCAAATGTTAAACTAGCTTGATATCGCGTCAATTCCCCTTATGTAAGAAAACTTAATCGCCTAAGGAATAATCCTATTGAAAATATACAAATAAATATCAAATATAAAAAATATTTCTTATGAGTTTCCTTGTTCTTCAAGATCGGTTTCCTGCTGGTAAACACTTAAGAATGAAATGTTCATTTTGAATATTGATAAAAACTTGTCGAAATAAATTTAATATGAGTTATTGCCCTTGTTCTGCAATTTGTGAGAAAAGGATGCGGAAATAAAAAAAAAATAATTTAAAGTATTCTGTTATTGGTTTGTTCTTCAAAGTGGTTTCTATTTTTATCTTTTTAACAAGATTGTAGGCAGATATGGAAGAATACTTGAATACCTTAGTCACCCAATGCTGTACCTTGAAGAAAATTTAGTTTAAGAAAAAAAATAATGAGTTACTTCCCTTGATTTAGAAAATGTGTTAAATTTATAACCCCTTAACGCTTAGTAAGCTATAATTATTGAGAGATTTAAATTAATCTTGGTATTGTAAATATTATTATTTTATGTAATGAAAAATATGTATAGCAACAACATAAATTTCATGGTTTTAATGGTTGCTTTTGTCTTCAATCAAAGCTGCCAATGGGCGTATATTATTATTACTTTGCCTCATTGCCATAGGGGCCCACGAATCAACGAGGGGCAGACCTATTTGCCCGAATTTTAATGATTTTTGCCCAGCTCACTCACGAGCCGATTTTTTGGAACTCATACTATTTGGAGGCAGCTACCCCCTGTCTCCTACGGCTATGCCTTGTTAGTCTTGAATTCGAGATCCCATTGAGATCCCATTGAGATCATGGCGTTAATCGTGGACTAATCGTAACGATCCTACCAGATATTTACCTATCTTTAAAGGGACAGTCTGAATTTTTTCCAGGTCAAAATCTTTTTTTGCTCAAATTGTGAAAACTATATACCATAAGCTAAACTCCCTTTAAAGTTAGTATCTGAAAGTTTAAACTAAAAAAATCCAGCCGTTAATTTTTAAACGCTAAAAACATGCTAAAATATTTAAAATAGTTATGCTTTTTGAACGCTGTTAGAAAACTACTGAACTGATTTGAGTAAGATAAACGTCTAATTGTAGAGATGTATTCCAAAAGTTTCAGCAACAAAAAAAAAATATTGAGCAATTATTGAGACAAACACCAAAACTAGGTCAAATTACTTTATTAACAATAAGTACTCTAGCCCAACTTTATTTAACTATAGTTTCCTGGTCTGTAGTTGCTTGTGGTCAAATGTGTCTGACCTGATGATGAGGAGACAACCCTTGCGCTATATTCCCTATTATGCCCTAGTTTGGAATAGAACAGAGGGGCCATGTCTCTGGGAGATTCGTGAATTTGGGCTACAGCTTGAAAAGGGTTGGGAACCACTGGGTCAGAAGTAGCAGTAAACTGCATAAAAATTGTCAGAAGCGGTAGCCCCTATGAAATAAGGAATCTGTCTCTCGTATTGAATTGGCTGCTATAGGTTTACAACCTCGAGAGTTATCTTCGTCTCTTCTGCACTTAACTTCGGGGTAAGTACATGTAGGTTAAATAAAGTTCGATAGCCAAATACATTGTAAATCAAATAGATGAGTAGAATTCTATGTTAGATAATAATGTATTGATAATCTACCATTTAATACACACTACTTCAACATACACTAATACTACCATATACAATAAATCTTTTATTGATTTTATTATGAATAGTAATTGCCATCAAAATACAAACGTCCTTTACTTGGTTTATGACGTCACTTATTATATTATTTTAGTCGATATCATTCCCATGTGAAGAACTAAGACTTCAAGGGGTACAATGCCAAAGGTGTACAAGAACAGCAAATTGGGATGGTTCTGTCGGTATTCTCCAGACTATTCTTTACAATATTTCACCGTAATTATTTTTAGAAAGTTGCAACTAGAAATATCATACTTTTAATTTCAAATTCCAAAAAACAGCATTGATGCGAAATTGAGACCAGAAACAGTTGAGTCCAGAATAGGCGAGTTTCAAGTCCCAATACATGATTAAACGATAGGTACATAAAGCAAACTAATTTATAACATTTTATACCATGAATTATTTTATGACTGGCCTTTTAGTCTCAAAATCAACTTTCGATAATTGGTTACAGTATTATTCAAATCAATCCACTGACGTTCAACTTCATTGAATTTTACCGCAGAACACTTTGGATATGACAAATACCACCAACCAGCTTGGTGATTAGTTGCACAGCCGCTGCTGTCATCATTATCTTTGGTAGAGAAGGATCTATTATTGATATCAAAGCCGGTACGAGTAAACACATCACTCATACCATCTTCAACGGGTGTTGCCTGCACAAACGTGCCGGTAGTTATTCTGTATTTGGCACTCTCATCATGGATAGCAAAATTGTAATAATAACATAGGTGCCACGAGCCGTGCCCTTCTACGTACACCATTAGTAGTGTAGAAGGGTGATTTTGAACTATGTTATAAACATGTTTTAGTCCAAGCCAATAATTTCCAGTAGCGTAACCAAAACCATTAGAGTACTCATTCCATATTCTTTTGTAGCTAATATCAGTACATTCTGAAGTTCTGTGTTGAACATAAGTCCATCCTCCATATTTAAATTCACATTTTACTTCAAGAATTTTGTCACCATCAGGTCGAATGTAAGACAGTGTCTTTATGTCTGGTACAGCTCCCTTGATAACACCATCTGTACAATCTGAAATTGAAAGAGTTCTACTTCTATCTAGAATGCCTGACAGTCAACCCTAGTTTGCAATGAGAAAATTTCACATATAAATATATATTTTTTTGTCAACTTTCGTTTCCTGGGCACATTTTCACGATAAATTTTCCTACATAATTAATCGTAAATATAGTCCACCCATAACCATCTTTAGTCAATTACAAGATGGTTATCAAATTGATTGTTCAAAATTTCATTTTTTAGCATAATATAATGCACTATTAATTATTATATTTCAGATGATTATCGGGCCGATAAAAAAGATGTACCGGTTGACAATCTGATCCAGATCGGACGATTTTGGGAACAGTAATCGACATCGAAGGGCTGCGAAGATTGTTCCTTTACCTCCCCTAGTCATCGATAGTGCTCCAAGGATTGACCCAAAACACAATCTGGGTCCGGTTCCTAGCATTTAATTAAGTCCAAGTCGGATATTCTTACTAATTCTTGAATAGACTCAAGTTGACGTAGGGTTTTAAGCACGGAATTGGTCTTAAGCACAAGGCTAGGAACTGGGCCCAGATCACAAGATAAAAAAAAAGGAACTGGGCCCAGATGTTATATAGACCAAAACATTGCATGTAAATTATACCATCTGATTACTGTGTGTACCTCTTAATATAATTTCTGAGATCTACGAATATATCAGCTCAAGAACTAGAATAATCAATGTTAATTTTTACCTTTTATAATATTTTCACATTCAGCACCATAATAACCCATCGGACATCTTGTACAGGTAGCTTCATTACATACAGCTTTCTGAAATAAAGTACATACTGTTGTTTATTTCGGTAGGTTTTATCCGCTTTATCCGACGAATCTTTTAAGTATGCTGATATCATTTAAATTTGTGACATGTATGAATTAGAACATTTTTAGTTCATAAAAACAATTTCCACCGTTGTAAATTTTGTCAATGTTAAACATGCAAGATATTTTTTATTTGCGTTTTGCCATGTGGGTTACTTATTTAAATAAATCTGCTTCTTTCACGTTTCCATGTTAGGGCACCCGATCCTGTAAAGTTAGCCTTTATATAAAGCTAATAATTGAATTTTTTAGCCTTTTAATAAAAGGAACAACAGTGAACGGTAGACGGTGCCGTTTATTATTAGCCTTTCTATAAAACCTAATAAAGGCAAATATATCAACCAATCGGATAGGTTATTGGTAGGCAATGAAACATCGTTGATTTCCCGCTGTAGGCCTGTCCCTTCGACTTCTTGCTACTCTAACGATGACCTTATTCTGGTTCACCACCTAGATCATTGATTATTCAAGCCCAAGACCATGGAATGAAATGGCTACAATGTAAAGTTCAATACCGTAAGTAATGTAGAATGTAAAATATTGTCAATCATCATAGAATTGAAATATAATTCAATATTATATTTCAATGTTCGAATAATAAAACTGAACATGGCGATAACTTCATTGAACTTTATCACGTGATATTACATGTCATGTGTCCTTTCAAAATGGCTGCTCGCATGCAAAGTTGTCAACAAAACTTTTAACTGATCGACATGATATTTGCTGTAACACATAGCCGTAGGAGACAGAAGGGGGTCGGGGGTGGCCTGACCTTAGCCTTATTATTTAGTTTAGTCAACACCACTGTCTGTTATGAAATGAAATATCTGTTTAGCGCGGAAATTAACTTACTTTCTTTATTCGGATTCTAATTATGATTAATAAGGCTTTATATATTGTAGGATTCGTGATAAAAGTTTTCTCAGAAACAAAGAAAATGCATCAAAAAGAGTTTGAAATGTTGGGTTAGAAGCAACATTTCAAGGCCACCCCCAAAAAGCCTTGATAAATATCAAGATGTTTTAAGGCAAGTCCAATTTTTATGCGCCCACACATTAATGTGGGCGTATATTGTAGCCGTCCGTCCGCCCGTCCACAATTGTTGTAGACACGATAGAGAGCTGGTTTCTTGATGGATTTTGATGAAACTTGCTGTGAGTGTTTGTAATCACCCATGGATGAACCCTATTGAAAATCAGACGAATCGAAAAATATTTCATGGGTTATTGCCCTTGCTTTTGAAAATATGTTGTGGACACCATAGAGAGCTGGTTTCTTGATGGATTTTAATGAAACTTGGTATGAGTGTTTGTATTGACCTTGGGATAAACCCTATTGAATATCAGAAATATCGAAAAAATATTTGATGAGTTATTGCCCTTGTTCTTTAAAACACGTTAATTTTCAGCCCATTACACTCTCAAAGTTAAGTGTGGACACGATAGAGAGCTGGTTTCTTGGTGGATTTTTATAAAACTTGCTGTGAGTGTTTGTAATCACCCAAGGATGATCCCTATTGAAAATCAGACGAATCGAAAAATATTTCATGGGTGATTGCCCTTGCTTTAGAAAATATGTTGTGGACACCATAGAGAGCTGGTTTCTTGATGGATTTTGATGAAACTTGGTATGATTGTTTGTATTGACATTAGGATAAACCCTATTGAATATCAGAAACTTCGAAAAAATATTTATGAGTTATTGCCCTTGTTCTTTAAAACGCGTTAATTTTTCAGCCCGTTACTCTCTCAAAGTTGTGGACACGATAGAGAGCTGGTTTCTTGGTGGATTATTATGAAACTTGCTGTGAGTGTTTGTAATCACCCAATGATGAACCCTATTGAAAATCAGACGAATTGAAAACTATTTCATGGGTTATTGCCCTTGTTAACTTGTAGTTGTAAACACTCAAAAATCGTTCAATTTTGTAAACATTCTTGATGGCACGGTTTTCGACAGATGTTTCATTTACTGATAGTTCTTGTCGACCTCCCGGACGACTTGGCTCCCATTACAAAAGTGGGCGTATTACGATGGGGCATCGCTATTTTGTAAATATGTTGTGGAAACAATAGAGAGTTTGTTTCTTGGTGAATTCTGTATTTTGAGGAGCAATCGTACCTCAGCTCCAGACACAGGATTTGTTTACATAGTGACTAGTGTACATGGGGCTGGGTACTGATAACAAAAGTGAGATCGATTACATCAATGTCTTAGGGTTATATATAAATATATATAATTTTTCCAGTGAGAATTATCTTTAAAGGCATTATACAACTTTCTTGTAGTTGTAGTGAATTGATGAAAATTTCCCTCATTACACGCTACATGGTGTTAGTGGGTCCTCATTAGCCTATACAGGTGCAGACAAGTAGGACAAATAACTCCTTAAAACTCAATTTCATTTCATATCCGCTTTTACTCAAGCAATGAATTTTTGAAATTTAAGCATTATTGAGACTATTTTATCTTTATTGACATATTGAATAATATGCAAATTGTTGTTTATTTCAGGGATGATTCAGAAAGAAATCATAGTAAGTACAAAATTATTTTGCTTTAAGTCACATACATTTGTTGCTCATTGAATGTGACCAATGTGTGAGTTTTTAGTCATTAATTCTTGTTGGACGAGACTTACTTGTAACGTTTAGTAAATTTAGTTCATAGCTATGGAGTCTTTTTTTACGATTTTTTTTCAAATGTCAAAGCAGAAATTGTATGTAGTATGAGTTTGAGTTGATGCAGCAACTGGCCAGTCGTTAGATAATCTTTGGTATTTTATTTAATCCATATAAACATTCATGAAGATGCAGGGTTAGACACATTTATGAAAAGTATAGAAACTGTTCTCAACCAGAAATGAACTGTGAAGAGAATTGTATTAAGTATTTTGAACATTATCTCATGTAGAAATATCTGTATGTGCAATTTTATGTTTATTGTTAAACATTTACTTCTGTAATTTTTGTTTTCAGGCTGTGTCAATGGGAATATTGAAAGGGTTTCTTCTACAGAATGACCATACAGTTAAACCAACTTTCATGATTAAAGAGGATATAACAGATAGACAAAGTGTAACTCATTAATATGCTGAAAACTTATTAGATATGCTATAATTCATAAGTCTTATATGTAACGGAGGAAATATCCCTTTGAATGTTTGTGTGTTTAATCTTGAACAAAATCCATTTTTACTTTGAAACCTATAAACATGCATACAAGAATTATTAAGAAAAAAAGATAATTTGTTAACTATTGACGTTGTTTCAAAAAAAAAAATATTTTTCAATTTCGTATGAAGATGTGTTCAATATCTTTAAATTCTGCAAGCAAAGATCAGAGAATTTAGTCCATTGGGGAAATAACGTCTAAATATTATGATGGTGCTTCTCTTTGGAGAAGTCAACTGATATATAACTATTGCTCTCGATTTTGTGGATGCGATTTTGATTAATGGTATTGTTTTGCTTGTACAGATTTTTATTATACAAATAAAAGATTGAGAATTTAGTTCTTTGGAAGTTGGTAGTCTTAAATTCTGTATCATTCCATAAGCAATGGACGGAATATAGTCGATTTTGGGGTTTTAGAACAATTACCATTATGTCATTGAACTACATATACATGTATATTAAAACCTGTGTCACATCCCTAGAGCAAAGAACATATTTCTGACAAAATGTTTTGCAGGAATCACAATCCAATAAATACAACGCTGCTACAGAAACGTGTAGAGGTCTAGGTATTCTCAAAGCTTGGACTTAAAATAAAATACAATATAACAAATATAATTTATGTCTACATATCACAAAAAGGCAGGAAAAATACATAAAATTCAAATGCAGGAAGAAAGAATTTACATTAAAAAAAAAAATATTACTACACTACTTGGCTAGTTGATTAATGCCCTAACGTTGGAGATAAATTCTGCTGATTATTCGTAAGGCATAAAAGAAAGAAATAAACTGAACAATATAGTTTCTTATGTCAAAAAGTGGGTATGTCTTAACGTCTCTTTACACACTAAATCTCTTTATACATGTACACATGATTCATTTCAGATAGAAAGTGTTATCATCTAGTAATGTTGATTGACATTGCGCGAGCATAATTAATGAAAAAAAAATATTCTTTTGGGTTGGTAGATTCTAGCATTTCTTAAAAAATAAAACACTGTTATTCCTTGACTGTTTATGTAGGTATATATAACATACTGTCTATATTGTATACATACAACATACAATACAAGTTGAATATGCGTTTAGCCTAAATATTTTGATTCTGATTCGGTTTTATTCTTTTAATATATGTATACAATATAAGCAGAAAGATGGGTTGCGTGGCAAGGTAAAATATTTAAAGGCCTACACCCAATTTATCAAATTATACGATCTCTTTAATATCTCAACGGTTCTCATATCAAAGAACTTTACATGCGCTTGTTGAAATATTTGATCACAACTAGATTTTCAATCTTCTATGCCTTATTTCTCTATTCTTATATACAACCAGGGCGTTATATACCTAAAATTTTGACAAGGAAATAGATATTCAAACTGTGCACTTTTACTTGCTGACATATTTCGTAAACCTTAAATCTATCCAGAAGAGTTGGAAAAGTACCTACTGATTCTAAGACTTTCCACATCCTTTTCGACTTGCTTCTAGAAATTATCAACAATCACGATCTTTGTGTTCGACTTTATGACAAACGTGACGACTTTAATTTTCCTATCGTTAATTTTCCATGCATGTGTAGTCTGATACCATCACTTGCTTATGGTGTGTATTTTTCACAACGTATCTGATATGCTAGGGCTTTTTTTTTTATTTATTAAGACTTTTTGTTTAGAGATCGACCTTCAAATCGCTTAAAGGGGAACAGTGGTTATTTTGGGGGGTTGTTAGTACTAAAACTCCCTTCAAATTTGCCTCAAAATTACGTTCTATTTCTTTAATGTGTTGTCTCATTAAAGTCGTTTTATTTTTTCCTTTTTTTTTACGCCAAAAATTATGAATACATATGAATTGGGGCAGGCTTGAATTTCAGTGGTAGTTGTGAACACTATTACTGATTAGCTTAGCTAACCAATACGAACGGATGGTAAATGTGTCCGTTTCATCAGGGCTGCTTCAACTTCATTAGGGAAATTGTATGGTTTACAGCTTACTATTTTGAAATATCTGATGGATTCCACTACTATACAATTATTGCTCTCGTTTTGGTTAGAATTGCGTTGCTTGTTCGGATGATGATCAATTTCAACCGAAATCTATTCCATATGATGTAAACTATATATAGACTCTTTAGCTCCAATAGACCTACCAAATGTCATGGTTACATTTCCACTTGGGCATTATGGATATAAAACAAAACGAAATTTGTGGTAATAGCTTATATTTCAACATTAGATAATACATACAATCATCAGGATAAATATGTAGGCCTATGTTCAAATCAGACTGATGAAATTAAATAAAGCGTTTATTGAGCAGGTCAATTGTTCAAGTTGACCAATGTATATTACATATTAAATATATAGGCTGTTTTTAAACGTAACTTCTTTATATTCATTTTATATTGTTTGATAATTAAATTCTGGAATAATCAATCATATTACAAGTTTTATATCAATCAAATCATTTAAAACAGGTCCACAACTATCAAACAACAACATACACTATTAAAAAATAATCTTGCTATAATTTTTTTAATGCATCTTTAAGTAATAAAATTTTTCTAGAAATATGGACAAAATTATACTGACAATGGTGTTTCATTTAGTGTTAAACAATACTAACAGAGATGTATGAAAATAGATCAAACATTCGGAGTGTACAATAAAAACCAGGGCTTGCCAGGCAAGGTAACATACGTCGGATGTCGGAAATGATCATATTTTAATTAAAGATAATACAAATTTCATTATAACAAAAGAATAAAAAGTCAAGGGCAATAACTCAAAAACTGTTCATCGAAAATACCTCATGTTAGAACTTGACCGAGATCTGATCAATTGCAATGATCACACCATTCAAGTTTCATCAAAATCAGTTTAACTTTTATGATGCTCACAAAACTATTTTTGATGCGTTTTGGCAAAGTCAAGGGCAATAACTCAAAAACCGTTCATCGAAAATGCATCAAGTTAATACTTGTTCAGGATCTTATCAATTGCAATGATCACACAAGTTTCATCGGAATCGGTTCAAAATTGTAGCTTCAATCTTGCTCACAAACTATTTTGACAAAGTCATGGGCAATAACTCTGAGATCTTATCGAAAATACATCAAATTCGAACTAGACCGAGATCTTATCAATTTAAAAGACCATACCATAATTCATCAAAATCAGATGAAAACTGTAGTCTCTAGAGTGCTCACGAACTAAATTTGACGCGTTTTTACAAAGTCAAGGGCAATAACTCAAAAACCGTTCATCGAAAGTACGTCAAATTCGAACTTGATCGAGATGTTATCAATCTTAGGCAATAGGCATCATACCAAGTTTCATTAAAATCAGATAAAAACTGTATTCTCTATAGTGCTCACAAGAAATGTTGACGGACGGACCGACGGACAGGGGCGACGACAATATACGACCACATATTCATGCGGGCGTATAAAAACACATAAAAATCTATAAATCAATTTCAATTTATAGGAAATATGTTAATCCTGATATATCAATATTTTATGTTAATTCAAATACAGTTGCACAATATTGTCCTGGTGTTTCTTAAAGAACAAAACTAAGATGCTGCTGTGCTAAGTGGCACAAGTTTTGCATGCATGTTCAAGGCTACTTTTCTACATTATAAAACACATAACATAAGATCATTACTCTCATTATCCAAAACATAAACGAAATATTTTTCACATCAGGTAATCTATAACTAGATTTTAATATTGAAAGACCTCCTTTATTATGAACTTTACAAACTTTTTTTGAAAAACTGTCTTCAGTGGAACATCTAAGATGTCAATAATTCTTCAAGTGGAATAAAACTACCTGAAATATATTCACAGTTTAATTTATATAACCTGTATACTTTTAAATATAAACATTATAATATTGAATATTGAAATAACAATTGGAACTTAGTCCATTCTTTCTAGTGCGCATTGTAAATTTAGAAATAAAAAATTGAAGGACATAGCGCACACATGTGGGGAAGAGCAAAATCTCCAAATATTCAGAAAATACATACGTAGGCTCATTCGAGAACATATACATAATGATATATACATGTACTAAGGGCCTTTATGTATCGGATATTTCACGGTACAATATAGCGCCATAGTTGTGTATGCTTTTTTCATGTTTGGTGTGGGCCTTTATGCATAAGCTTAACTGTATGCTGAACTGTATTATCTTTGCCTTTAAAATGCCTTGCAAATGTGGATGGGTGTTCTGACATCTGTCTAAACTGACATACATAGATGTCAACATATTTAAAACAGACATTTCAGTCAGTGATCAACAAAATATGTTATATAGTAATATTAAAGTTACCTGGTATTCAACTTGCATGGTATGGTGGAATAGATAAAAAAAATAGCTTAGCACCAGTGGTTTGTTTCTGTAAAAAAATGATTTTGTTTTAAATACATGATTTACTTCCTTATTTTTTCAATCAAGAATTACCAATAATTATTACACAAGAACATCAGTTTTCGAATAGTAGTAAACGTTTGGGCACTGGTTATCATTTTCAATTTTTTTTATAGCAAAATGTGTTTTTCATCATACCTTTCTGTACCAAATTGGACTTCTGAAGACTGACAATACAAAGCTGTGTGCAATGCGGAAAAGTTTGGTCTGACAGCAGCTTAAGCTAATTTTTTTTTACCATTCCGATAATCAAAAATTTCGTCCAGAGCATGACAAAATCGGGTGCATATCTGGAATGAGATTCTATGAGGATTTAGAGCTTAAGCTTAGCCGTAACTTCTCTTTAAGTAATAGGTCTAGGAACTGCACTAGGCAGCAATTTACCTGAATATGATGAATTGTCGACTAGAAATAGAAGCCTACTGCCACTGCACTGATCCACACGTGAGGTGTAGAGATTTGCGAACTAGCCTAAATCTAAGCTATAGGACTCCAATGACACTAGATCGTTTTAGGCTCAAGGTCCAAAAATTGTGATATTCTTATCCCGCCGAAGTTGGCTTAAGTGGACCATTTGCTGCTTTATTCTGCATTATATCGCGAAAAGGCCGTCGTTTTTAGGTTGACATCGGAAAGATAAAATGGCTAAATATACAGTATGCTATTTGATTGGATATAGTTTTCGCTAAGATTGACGTCTGATTGGTTGATATATAAGCATTTGTTAGGTTTTATAGAAAGGCTAATAATAAACGGCACCGTCTACCGTTCACTGTTGTTCCTTTTATAAAAAGGCTAAAAAATTCAATTATTAGCTTTATATAAAAGCTAATTTTACTGGATCGGGTGGTTAGGGGGACAATGTTCTGGAATTATCTACGTAAGTGTGCTATGACGGAGAGAACTGCTGAATGCTAAACTATGATGATGGTTCCGTTGATAAAATACAACTTCTTACCTGTCTGTAACAATGACAATGTTGAGCAATTCCACTGACAGCTATACAATTTTCTCCTGCTTGAAACAATGTACAAGTACCAGATTGTTTATTATACATAAATCTTCTACAATTTGGATGACTAGTACACAGAGATCCACAACCAATCCGAGAAATGTGAGAAAATTTCGCCAGTTTTTCGTTAAAAACATCATCATATTTACAACTTGGTATTTCGACTCTTGTTATAGTTCGTATATAATTTGCTGTTGTTATTCCGTACACTAACTTGTTGATATTTTGAAAAACGACCAATAAAACCACGAAAATATCCATAATTATGATGCTCATGTTTAGTTATTATAACTATTATGCTTCTGATTTGAAAATTTATTTTCCTATTTTCTGCATATCAGATCTAAAAAATCACACCGTCATCTATTATGATTTAATCGAAAGAAAATTCAATGATGTCGCGTTGAATGCAATCAATAACTTTTTACTAATGATTTATTTCAATTTGATTGTATTTTTGAAGTTATATAAAATCTTAACAGAACACTCAATTACAACAGTTAGGTGAATTAAGATACGACAGGACAAACTAAAACAAAGTTTTCAAACTTGAAAGTTATTAGATTGTTTTGTATTGGGTGTTATAGAAGATACTCTCCTATAGCAGCACTATCAAAGGTCAAAAGAAGTGAACATACAATTTCTAGACGTGGAAGGCAAGGTCGAACTCTCTAATTACTCATATCAGTTATAGCTTACATGAAGCCTGATTGATACACATCAAACCAATCTAAAATAATCGCATTTTCAAGAATCAAACGGTTTTGAAATTCAAAGTTAAATGTTTTTTTCGTTGTTAAAACCGGCAAAAGGTTAGAAATTAGTAACATCTAAAAAATCATAATGTGAATTGTGATTTTTACATTATTATAGGACTTATAGGACGCTAGAGAAGTGGGAAAATATGTTCTTATACGACCCATAGTTGTTTGCCTTAACCGGGCAGAATATTTAAGTGTTAAAAAGATTTCGAATGACACAGATCATGAAGCAGAGTTAATACATAATTATCATCTGATAAAAATTTTCCCGACTTTCCAGACAGCATATAAGCATTTTCCATGACCAACTTTAAAAATGTCATGGACAGAACGGGTAACTTAGACTTTAACTGATCGTCATTTTTTAATTTACTTACGCAAAGGGATGAATATAATAAGAGACCCGCATAAAATATCATATTTCCAGGTCATTTTGACAATTTTCCATGTCTGGACTAGCTATTTAGGTGTTCAATGAACTTTGCGAATGCTGGAAGACATTGTTGTTATTTTCTGAGATAGCCTAGTCGATTAAATCAGATAACGTCAACAGAAAACACAGTATCGATCGTGAAAAAAATATATTTTAATATTTAAATTGGATATCTTGGGCTCTCAACAGGAATCACTAAGCAACTAATAGAAATATTACTTAATTGTCTGAAGGCATTTCCTGTAATTTTCTTCATATTTTTTTTTTGTACCTTATACCAACAATTGCTTAGATTAAATCAAAACGTAGTATTTGGGAATGAAATTTCTCACCTTACTCTACACACAGGACCAATGATCATAAGAAATAAAAAAAAAATAGCGATGGCCATCGTAATACGCTCACTTTTATAATGGCAGCCAATTCGTCCCGGGGGTTGACAAGATTGATCAGTAAATGAAAGATTCTGAGAATGACATTTTCTCTTTTTACAAGTGTAGAACCATGGGTTCAAGTTTCCTGGAAAAAACAAATATGTCACTGAAATATGCATAAAATAAGGGCAACCAACGTTTAGATTCCATCTTAAAATGATTAAGAGCAGTCCCATAGTTGATGATGTTTCTGATTTTCAATAAGGTGTATCCGAAGGTCAATACAAACACCAACAGCCATTTTCATAAAAATCCACCAAGAAACCAACTCTCTATCGTGTCCACAACTTTGAGAGTGTAACGGCTGAAAAATTAACGTGTTTTAAAGAACAAGGGGCAATAACTCATAAAATATTTTTTAGATGTTTCTGATATTCAATAGGGTTTATCCTAATGTCAATACAAACACTCATACCAAGTTTCATCAAAATCCATCAAGAAACCAGCTCTCTATGGTGTCCACAACATATTTTCAAAAGCAAGGGCAATAACCTAGGAAATATTTTTCGATTCGTCGGATTCTCAATAGGGTTCATCCTTGGGTGATTACAAACACGCACAGAAAGTTTCATAAATATCCACCAAGAAACCAGCTCTCTATGGTGTCCACAACTTTGAGAGTGTAACGGCTGAAAAATTAACGTGTTTTAAAGAACAAGGGCAATAACTCATAAAATATTTTTTGCGATGTTTCTGATATTCAATAGGGTTTATCCTAATGTCAATACAAACACTCATACCAAGTTTCATCAAAATCCATCAAGAAACCAGCTCTCTATGTCCACAACATATTTTCAAAAACAAGGGCAATAACCCAGGAAATATTTTTCGATTCGTCTCATTTTCAATAGAGTTCATCCTTGGGTGATTACAAACACTCACAGCAAGTTTCATAAAAATCCACCAAGAAACCAGCTCTCTATCGTGTCCACAACTTTGAGAGTGTAACGGCTGAAAAATTACAATAACTCATAAAATATTTTTTCAATGTTTCTGATATTCAATAAGGTTTAATCCAATGTCAATACAAACACTCATACCATCAAGAAACCATCTCTCTATGGTTTCCACAACGTATTTTCAAAAGCAAGGGCAATGATTTTTAATAGGGTTCACCCTTGGGTGATAACAAACATGCACAGCAAGTTTCATCAAAATCCATTAAGAAACCAGCTCTCAATTGTGGACAGACAGACAGACGGACCGACAGACGGACGGACGGACGGCATGACGGACGGACCGACGGACGGACGGACGGACCGACAGACAGACAAACAGATAGACAGGGGCGACTACAATATACGCCCACATTAATAAAACGGAAAAAAGTAAACAGATGCTATTCTTCCTTTGATCTAAACAAGATTAGTTGACGATTAGTTATATCATTAGGCCTACCACGTAATGTAGTAAAGGTTTATTCATTTAAATCGTAATAAGTAGAACTTAAAACGTCACCAAGGGTATTTTCTTCAGATGGCATCATCACACTTAACTATCGGGTTTGAGTTAATTACAAATTGGACAAGTCTAAAACAGTGGCAATTTTGCACAATTCTATAAACATGTCATTCGTATTAATTTCGGAACTAGACCAGCGTACTAGATAACCTCATACATTACGAATCGCCATATTGAACAAATTATAATTCAGCCAATTAATAAAATACAAAACCTCACTTCGAACAAGAGTTGTCTGCTCTTGCCCATCTACAAGTCTAGATGGCTGTTATCAAGCAAGGCAGAGTCAAAATGTTAGTCTCGAATATTGACGAATGTTGAGCCGAATGGAAACGTGTTTCAGTTCAAGCCAAGATCATTTCGCCCCCTCCCGTCCCCCCTAAATCCACGCCCTTGTTTATTCTAGGATTTCAGTTTCAAAAAGTTGATTTGCAAGGAACATTACACGACAGTATTGTATTGAAAAAAATCTTTTGAACAGAGAAAATGCCAACTGGTAAGAAGAATCCGCACCAACACCGTATTACCAGACCATAAGTTCACGGTCATTAAATGCCGATGTGGCTCCATCGCCACCATATCTCCTTGATTGAATACACCGAACTGAAACCCGCTAGTAAGCAATTGACATAATACTTGGAAACCAATGGATGAAAATGAGGTTCTAGAAAATTTAAACTTCTGACGACATTTCGTTTTCTGGGGCCTTATTCTCGAAAACTTAAATAATATAAAATCCAGTACTCTAACGTCCCGAAGTTTGACGGTACGTAACTCGGCTGTTGATCAATAGATCTCTTTTAAAATTCTCACATATTTACTTCAACATAACCTTGTCAGACCCTGAAAATAATCGTAACAGTACTGCGCCGAACAAAATAGCATTTAAAAAAATTCAATATCACAGCAAATTACATTTCAACCTGTTTTCATTTGCCCTAACCTCATTGACCACCAATATCAACCATTTTCCATCCTTTTAAGCTCTCATGGATCTCATATAAAGATACCATCTCTCAAGAAGCGACCATCTTGCCTTTCAGTTCCTGTTCAGTCAATGTGACCCTCTAACCCAAGTGCAGTACACCTGTTCCTTAAAAGAATCCCATACTGCCTGGAATCATTATTGGCACCAGTGGGACAAACTGACAGAACAGGAACTGAAAGGCAGGATGGTCGCTTTATGGTAGAAAATACCTTTAGATGAGATCCGTGAGAGCATCTCAGGGTGGAACATGGTTGATATTAGTAATCGATGTGGTGAATGCACAAGGGACACAGGTTGAAATGTGTTATTTGCTCCGTTCATCAACAGCCGAGATACTTACCGTCAAAGTTGGGGACTTTTTTTTACACCCGATATAGTCGAACAGATATATTACATTCGAACACAATTCAGAATGCAAGAAAAGCATTTTATTTGGTTTTGAGGTACAATATGTCTCAATCGAGGGTTTAACAAAGGTACACGACATCTGAACAGATACCCCAAACTGTCATAACAGACCCCGAAAAGTCAATTTGAACCATTATTATGTATATCAATTTTTGCCACTGAATTACAGTATGTACAAAATAATAAATTATATTTTGAATCGCACCATTGTGCTACTTTTATTTGTAGAATTCTGTGATATAAGGGAGATAACTATAGATCATGATTCAAATAATTTGGGTATCTGTATACAGATAGCTTAAATGTTTGGTATCCAACTTTGCTCAAAACATGTGAATGTCGTGAAGAATAGAAAAGTCTTTCTGTAAATGAACAGTTACTGCAAGAGGCGAATTAGATAGAGAATCACAAAAAGTTTCATCACCAGATGTGAAATTATATCGAAAATATATTTGGCCTTTTTTTAACATACGTGAACCATTACAAAACCAGACCGGACAGATGGATGTTATATACAGCAGAAATACAGATAGATAAGGCAAGACAAAAACACAGTAAAAGTATTAACTTGTGATAATTGTGATCCTGACAGTTTTATTTTTTTACTATTGGCAATCGTATGTGGCAAAGATTAAAAAGCTGCAAAGTTACATCGATTTCGTGTTGATTTTCACTTATTACAAGAAAAGATTTCTCTTAGGCTAAAATCACAAAGAAAAAGCAAGAGATAAGGTTTTATTATATTATACAGCTAATGATAAAGGGATTCTATAGGGAATTCTGTCTTTATTATATTCATTCATAGGCCAATAACTCCGAAATAACATTGTATTTTTCAATTTACTCGAATGATATTTCAAGATATCCTACACACACTAATAAGTGGAGATTAGAATTGACTACTTTTAGATCACATTTTAAGAATTTCAGATTCCATCCTACTTTATATACAAATGATGGTCAGTCTCAGGGACAGGATATATAACTGATGTCCAAATATCACGTAAGTTATCTTACCTTTATCATTTTCATTATATTGAATAATATACAACTTAATACTAATAAGTGTATTCAGATTAATTTAAATTTCCATTGTAAAGTTCCAACGATGTCAAGTATGTTGATGGTCGGACTTTTTGTCATTTAGTGGACGAAATCAGGCAAGTTATAAAAGGTTTGTGAAATAAATTTCGGATCTTGCTGTTGATTATAAAATGAACGATTTATCAGACGACAGCTTTTTGTCTGATCTCTAAACCGATTACAGTTCAGGTTTATGTTAAGTAAACCCTTTACTAAAAGGGAGTAATGAAGCATTTCTGATAAAAAAATAAGGTATATGACACTGTTGATCTAACGCAAGAAGGATGCGAATGCTGTCTGGAAAGACCTCAGATACCAGGAAATACATCTTTATTATAAAAACTGTTTGTAGGAAACCCAAACCCTAGATGGGAGGGCTTTCAATGAGATTACTTACTGTCTGGAAAGACCTCAGATACCAGGAAATACATCATTATTATAAAAACTGTTTGTAGGAAACCTAAACCCTAGGTGAGAGTGCTTTCAATAACAATTCTGTCTGGAAAGACCTCAGATACCAGGAAATACATCTTTATTATAAAAACTGTTTGTAGGAAACCTAAACCCTAGGTGAGAGTGCTTTCAATAACAATTCTGTCTGGAAAGACCTCAGATACCAGGAAATACATCTTTATTATAAAAACTGTTTGTAGGAAACCTAAACCCTAGGTGAGAGTGCTTTCAATAACAATTCTGTCTGGAAAGACCTCAGATACCAGGAAATACATCTTTATTATAAAAACTGTTTGTAGGAAACCTAAACCCTAGGTGAGAGTGCTTTCAATAACAATTCTGTCTGGAAAGACCTCAGATACCAGGAAATACATCTTTATTATAAAAACTGTTTGTAGGAAACCTAAACCCTAGGTGAGAGTGCTTTCAATAACAATTCTGTCTGGAAAGACCTCAGATACCAGGAAATACATCTTTATTATAAAAACTGTTTGTAGGAAACCTAAACCCTAGGCGGGAGTGCTTTAAATAACAATTCTGTCTGGAAAGACCTCAGATACCAGGAAATACATCATTATTATAAAAACTGTTTGTAGGAAACCTAAACCCTAGGTGAGAGTGCTTTCAATAACAATTCTGTCTGGAAAGACCTCAGATACCAGGAAATACATCTTAATTATAAAAACTGTTTCTAGGAAACCCAAACCCTAGGTGGGAGGGCTTTAAATGAAAATACTGTCTGGAAAGACCTCAGATACCAGGAAATACATCTTTATTATAAAAACTGTTTGTAGGAAACCCAAAGCCTAGGTGAGAGTGCTTTCAATGAGATTACTGTCTGGAAAGACCTCAGATACCAGGAAATACATCTTTATTATAAAAACTGTTTCTAGGAAACCCAAACCCTAGGTGGGAGGGCTTTCAATGAGAATACTGTCTGGAAAGACCTCAGATACCAGGAAATACATCTTTATTATAAAAACTGTTTGTAGGAAACCCAAACCCTGGGTGGGAGTGCTTTCAATGAGAATTCTGTCTGGAAAGACCTCAGATACCAGAAAATACATCTTTATTATAAAAACTGTTTCTAGGAAACCCAAACCCTAGATGGGAGGGCTTTCAATGAGAATACTGTCTGGAAAGACCTCAGATATCAGGAAATACATCTTTATTATAAAAACTGTTTGTGGGAAACCCAAACCCTAGGTGGGAGGGCTTTCAATGAGAATACTGTCTGGAAAGACCTCAGATACCAGGAAATACATCTTTATTATAAAAACTGTTTGTAGGAAACCTAAACCCTAGGTGAGAGTGCTTTCAATAACAATTATGTCTGGAAAGACCTCAGATACCAGGAAATACATCTTTATTATAAAAACTGTTTCTAGGAAACCCAAACCCTAGATGGGAGGGCTTTCAATGAGAATACTGTCTGGAAAGACCTCAGATACCAGGAAATACATCTTTATTATAAAAACTGTTTGTAGGAAACCCAAACCCTAGGTGGGAAGGCTTTCAATGATAATACTGTCTGGAAAGACCTCAGATACCAGGAAATACATCTTTATTATAAAAACTGTTTGTAGGAAACCTAAACCCTAGGTGAGAGTGCTTTCAAAAACAATTCTGTCTGGAAAGACCTCAGATACCAGGAAATACATCTTTATTATAAAAACTGTTTCTAGGAAACCCAAAGCCTAGGTGAGAGTGCTTTCAATGAAAATACTGTCTGGAAAGACCTCAGATACCAGGAAATACATCTTCATTATAAAAACTGTTTCTAGGAAACCCAAAGCCTAGGTGAGAGTGCTTTCAATGAAAATACTGTCTGGAAAGACCTCAGATACCAGGAAATACATCTTTATTATAAAAACTGTTTGTAGGAAACCCAAACCCTAGGTGGGAAGGCTTTCAATGATAATACTGTCTGGAAAGACCTCAGATACCAGGAAATACATCTTTATTATAAAAACTGTTTGTAGGAAACCTAAACCCTAGGTGAGAGTGCTTTCAAAAACAATTCTGTCTGGAAAGACCTCAGATACCAGGAAATACATCTTTATTATAAAAACTGTTTCTAGGAAACCCAAAGCCTAGGTGAGAGTGCTTTCAATGAAAATACTGTCTGGAAAGACCTCAGATACCAGGAAATACATCTTCATTATAAAAACTGTTTCTAGGAAACCCAAAGCCTAGGTGAGAGTGCTTTCAATGAAAATACTGTCTGGAAAGACCTCAGATACCAGGAAATACATCTTTATTATAAAAACTGTTTCTAGGAAACCCAAATCCTGGTTGGGATGGCTTTCAATTAGACCGACAAGTTGACTCTAAATAATACTGCGTATTTTAGAGACAGACGACCAAGCATATAAATATCATGAAATGTTGTGTTACTTGATTTAGACCTTTGAAAATAGTAAATGTTGTCAAGTATTAGATAATTATGAATTAAGATGTACCGTACAACAACTTGACATCATATTTTTGTGTACAAATTAGATGAAATGTCGATCAGGCGGGTATTTTAACTCAAACTACGTCGCCATTTTTCTAATATATGTGTTTATCCAATGAAATTCATGGTTACAATCTATAATTCTGTTTGGGAGATTTGGTTAATTTTGAGAGAAGTCTTTTGATTGGATGTAATTTCAATGACGATAAGTCTTATTTAAAAATGGCAGCCATGTTCAAAATACCTCCAGCTTGAAAATTTCAACTAGGATTACAGACAACAAGGATTAGTTTATTCTGTCGAAAAAGGGATTGAATGTTGAGATGACATCAAGGAAGAACAATAATTCAACGCAACCAAATTGGTTGCGGAATATCAAGTTATTGAATAAGATGTAATCCTGACTCTCTGTCAGCGGCATTGAGAGAGACAGGTATTCCGGTCTAGCTTTCAATGAGAATACTGTCTGGAAAGACCTCAGACACCAGAAAAACAATCTGAATCTGGTCAAAGTCAAATATTTCTTAACGAAGAAAAGAGTTGCTTCCCTTACAGTTTTGAAGCCACCAAATAAATGATTTAACTTGAACTCTGAATTTAAAAATATTTGAACATAAATTATTCTGTTTTGTGTTTTACTTTAGTACAGGATTGTGCAATGGCGTATTATAAAAGGTCATAGCCGTCGGAGCCCACGACTAAACAGGGGGGCAGAAGGACTTATTGCCCGAATTTTTATGATATTTTGCCCGATTTGGGGGATTTTTTGCCCGAAAACATAATATTAGGGGGGGGGGGAGGCAGCTGACCCCCCCCCCCCCCCCTGCCCCTCTGTCTCCTACGGCTATGTAAAAGGTGATAGTAATGTTCATAGTTGTATTCATAATAACTGTCAAAAACACATTTAAAATCATATTTCATTTAGATAGATATCAATAGGCCTACTGAAATCACATAATTTATATCAAACTGAGTTGTAAGTCACTCACCATTTCTGACGTGTGAAAATTATTCATGTTGAAGGTCAAGCGTTTTCATCGATTTCAGGATGAGATTCAAGGGAATTAATTAGTCTAGTGGAAATAGATACAACCGGAAATAAACTAAATATAACACTTCTTCCGTTCCGAAAGAGATTGACAAATTCTAGTCTCGGAGAAATTCCAACCAACTACCGCGGTGATTATCCATGACATCTATTTTATTGTTTTCAAATCTTTTCGAGAAACATAACGTTTATTGATCAAATTTATTACAAATATTTGTTTAATTTCTTATATAGGCACATAATGTTAACATAAAAGTATTTCCTCAATTAGTTACTGTTGGGGCATTTTGTAGGAATATTTCTATTACAAATATAATGTTACAACCAGCAATTTAATATACCATACGTAATAATAATGTCTGTGGTGTTCAACTAGAACCGGTAATTTGAATATATTTAAATTATCATGATATTTAAAGGGATATGTTCACTGTTTGACCAATAAAATTTTAGTCTCAGAACCTGTAATGTTTTAGCTTGTCTCAGCTTTAAGTAAGGCAGAACTGTCTATTACATATAGCAGGCCATTGAAAATGCTTATACTTGCTACCTGATGTTTATGGAACCAGGTTTAAACATGTAGAATGAAATGACCTTGTAAAACCAGTGATATTTTGATGAAAGAATTTATATGCGTTATTAACCTTGGTTCAAAGACATCACATCATCAGCATCTAAGGGCGATTGAAGCTTAGAGTTTCGAAAGTTACAAAACATATTAGGAGGTTTCAGTTTTCTTTCATCGAATTTTGAAGGATTTTGGGGATTTCAAACTCTTCACCTTGTAAAACATCAGTATTTCTCAACTGTTGTCAGGGGCATTATTCAACATGGAGATATTCTTTTTTGGATGCATTGTTTGGAATTGAGATTATATAAAACTTTAGTCGCTCAATCTGTAGAGAACAACACGCATGACGTAAAACTGAATTTCATTTCATTATCTAAAGTTCAAGTAACGTGCACCAATCTTAGTGTGCTATCCCAATTTTAAAGAATTATGTTTCCATAGTTTGTGCTAAATGTTTTTCAATACACGCTAGCCTATAGATAAATTATTTCCGTTTCAGTCGGAGTAGTAATACTTGAATTGTGATTTTAAAGAAACTACGTACGTCAGAATAAGATTGTTCTTTCCTATATAGACGAATTAAAAATAATACTCGTATTCCTCATGGATGGAAGATAAAATTCGATTTGAAAGTCCAATAGCTACATGGAATAATATCATAATGAGCCCATTAGATACAGTACAGATAATTTCAAACGGCTATTACAGCCCCGAATTCAGTTTATCGTCCACCTTGCAATCGTTTGATTGACGTTGATTGGATAACGAGTGGATTTCGATCAAATCAAATAATCTTCTTTACTGTTATTTATATTTTATGATACAAGTTCATCATGATCTTTATAAAGTCACTAGTCACTACCAAATTCAGTGGTGGATTCATGATATTCTTCTTTTATCTTTGTTGACAAAAACAATCTGTCAACCAAAATCTGACCAAACAAATCAGACAAGATGCAAAAAACAAATTTGGCCAGAAGTTCGCTATAACGACCATATTTTTTTCCTAAATGAAGTTAATGTGTTAAGTAACCCTGCTCAAGCAATTTCAAAGTCCAAAAAATTACCTCTGGTCAGAACGTCTTCATAAATCAAAGCACTGGCGAATGAGTTGTGAAACGCACATAAGCTGGTGAATGAGGTAGGTTACTGCACATGGCTGGGATATTAACAATAAGTCGTAGATCGGACATTGAAGTAAGCTTTAGTTTATAGCTTTTCATGATGATGGTAAATAGCCATTTTCAATTGAAATCACTAAAATGTGTCTGGGCCCACTTTAACATTACCGTATATACATGTCTATAAATTGAAAAATTCAGTTGTAAGACTGTGATTGATCGACTGTTTAAAAACAATAATGTTGAGATTGCGTGACTGGTATTTGATGTTTAGCCAACACGTTAACCTAACAAAGATGGCGTCTTTTTAATTCACAATAAAATCCCATTAACCAGTCCCAATTATCTGCCCCTTAGTTAACTTTGAGCCGCTTAAGGCAATAAAATTGTGTAAGAGTTGTATAGTTAAGATAGTAAATTGCTGAAACACATCAATGAGTTCTATTTTACTCGACAATATTGGTATTGATTTTACACACAGATCCCTGTTCAACATGAAAGACTTGGGCCATTTCATTCGCGGTAAGAAAAAGAGCAGATACTGAACCTATCGGATACTGGACCAAGGCGGATGTTGAAAGCTATCCTACTAACATTAAACTATATCCTGCTAACTACAGACTATGTTGAAAACTAAATACCATTCGGTAGTTGAATATCAATTCTTAATTTAGTTACGGTACGTGTGCTACAAGTCTGCTACTACATACAACGCATTTAAAGCATGTATCCCCTTATTTTACAGTGTTAACATAACATTTTTTTAACTAGAAGCTGTGAACAGCATTGAGCGTAGCAGTGACCATAATGCTTTGGCTTCTGCTTTTTAGGGACTTTTACCAAATACCCCCTTCCCCAAAATTCGAACTGTGTAAACTTCAATACTTTCCTTTAATGCCAAGTTGAAACACCGTCTTTGTTCAATGGATTGGAGCAGTCAGTAGACAGTTTAATTGATGTATGTTAGGCAATTAAGTGCCGTGGGTAAGAATCACCCTCAAAGTAAGAAAAAATCTGATGTTATGTCAAATTTAGCAAAAACTCGAAAAAACGTGCATTTTTATAAAGTTAAAACAATGTGTTATGAGATTAATTTATTTTTGACCTATAATAAGCTTAGCAGACGATAAACACAACTTTGCACACTTACCTTGTATTGCAACGGATTGCTGACGCATAGCCAGTTAAATTGCTGTCTGCTAGATACTTTGACAACCGTCAAGTTTAGAACCCACAGCCACCATTTGCTGGACATAAAAAAAGCTGAAGATGTCATCATTATTAAGAACAAATAGTCTAATCGACTATGGTATAGAACCCTAAGGTCAACAAAACTTCATTTCGATACAACAAAAATTGAGGCTTTTAATCTGTTAATAGTGTATGAGGGATATTTTTAATCTGATATTTCAAATTAAGTCTCCGCTACTTTGAATAATTTTTATTTCAAAAATCTTTCTAATCAAACCCACACATTTTTGTGGGCCTTTTTGCGGAATCCCAAATTTGAATTCTTAAAAAGTATTTTATGTTCTTTCTGCCCTTGGAACATATTTATAATTTATAGGGCCATAAATCAGCCAACTAAGCTTCGTTTAAGTCTTGGTATCATTATGTGTTCAATTGAAATGCCGCTGATGGATGAATACGAAGTCGATATTTGTATGCGATTCATTAATAAGATTGAATTAAAAGGTAATTAGTTATTCGTTTTTCGCCCTCCCTTAATTTAACGGCAGTACTCTAGGGACTTCCGTCTGGACTGGAAATTACTTGATGACGTCACGCGTTAAACGTTTTAGTTCTACAGTCAGTTGTCTTGAATACTATTTTTTTCACTACTACAGTACTTCACCAAGTTGCTGAATGAATAAAAAGGAACTTATTTCTTTAAAGATTCCATTACATCCGTAAAGGAGGAAATTGGGCGTCAAAGGAAGTGGTCAAAAGTCACATTTTTTTTCAGCTGACGCTTTCTTTGTGTTCTTGTTTTGTAGTTTGTTTCGTGTATGTTTTACAGCTAGGACGGGTGTGGCGCCAGACAGGCCACACTTACTCTTCTAGTAAGTGATACCACTTTTCATTATGAAATACTTACTCGTGTTTGATTAATATAATTCCTCATGTGAAAAGTTCATAAGCTGTTAGTCCAGCCCTGGACTGCATTACTACTACGATACTGATCATAGCCGTAGGAGACAGGGGGGCAGAGGGGCAGGGGGGCAGGGGGGTGGGGGGTGTTAGCTGCCCCCCCTAAATATTGTGTTTTCGGGCAAAAAATTCGCGAAATCGGGCAAAATATTAGTAAAATTCGGTAAAATTCGGGCAAATAGTCAGTCTGCCCCCCTGTTGAGTCGTAGGCCCCTACGGCTATGATACTGATGGTTGGTTGGTAGATGACGTTCGCTTCCAGCAGCAGCTGATATCGCAAACTAATTAGTTTTTGGTAGTAGTTGGTAGTTGGATTGGTTCAATCGGGTGGTTCTATGATGATGGTTTGGTAATTTGAGAATTAGTAAGATCTGGTCGGGTCGAATGACATGACAGTGAAACTCGGCCTTGAGTAGTGTGGCGTTAGTTACTCGGTCTTCTTCATTCTTCAAAACTCGTTGTGATCATGGTTATTCTTCTTGATGGTGGTAGTTGAATGTTAGTTGTTGGTTTGGTTTGGTTAGATTATCTGATTCTATAAAATTGAAATGGTTGATGGGCTTGGAAGTTTGAATCACAGGTATTTTACCTCAAATTTAGCACATATTTGAACTTTGACCTCTTCTTAAGCACCTCTTGCATTGACCAAACTTTCCTTTCGAAATCCTGAAATCCTTTTGCACCAAGTAAAGTCTTCTTATGATGGAATTTAGAATCAGTACACAATGGTTACCTTACCTGAAAAAAGTATCGATGGGCTCGATATTTTGATTAAACCTGTTTGTTGTGGATCGTTGTGGAGCTGTGCCTAGGTAATGCACCTAATGATAATAATCGGTGACCTTAAGAATAAGTCATATATTAATGTCTTCACTTTGGAGACATCAAACCTTTTGGGCTCAACTTTATGATTAAACTCTACCTAGCTCCCTCTCTATTACAACCTGAAAACTTAACTTGCTTTGACTATGGTTTTGATCTGATTGACATGATCGTCGGATATAATATAATGTGTACGTTGAGTCTCACATCCTAGTGTATTATTGGACTGGGGACGTACGAAATGGTGGACGCTCGTGAAATTGACCAACTAAACTAGCGATTGAGATTAGCGACTGATTTGACATACCGTTTTTTTTTTAAATTGTAAGCTGTTACGTGGATTACCCTGTGCATATTTTAAAGAAAAAACATGTAATTACAACGATAAAATACCGATCGGGACCGGACAGTTTAGATATATTACAGTGATATCCTGGATGGCTAATAACATGTTCAAACATTGGGAACAAGTCTGACGTAAATGTCAGACTTTTGCTGAATTTCCATGTATGTACATCTATAAACAGATTGTGTTTTTTCATTGTTTTTATACGCCCACACATTAATGTGGGCGTATATTGTAGTCGCCCCTGTCTGTCCGTCTGTCTGTCTGTCGGTCCGTCTGTCTGTCTGTCCGTCTGTCTGTCTGTCCACAATTGTTGTGGACACGATAGAGAGCTGGTTTCTTGATGGATTTTGATGAAACTTGCTGTGAGTGTTTGTTATCACCCAAGGATGAACCCTATTGAAAATCAGACGAATCGAATAATATTTCATGGGTTATTGCCCTTGCTTTTGAACATATCTTGTGGACACCATAGAGAGCTGGTTTCTTGATGGATTTTGATGAAACTTGGTATGAGTGTTTGTATTGACATTAGGATAAACCCTATTGAATATCAGAAACATCGAAAAAATATTTTATGAGTTATTGCCCTTGTTCTTTAAAACACGTTAATTTTTCAGCCGTTACACTCTCAAAGTTGTGGACACGATAGAGAGCTGGTTTCTAGATGGATTTTGATGAAACTTGCTGTGAGTGTTCATAAACACCCAAGGATGAACCCTATTGAAAATCAGACTAATCGAAAAATATTTCATGGGTAATTGCCCTTGCTTTTGAAAATATGTTGTGGACACGATAGAGAGCTGGTTTCTTGATGGATTTTAATGAAACTTGGTATGAGTGTTTGTATTGACCTTGGGATAAACCCTATTCAAAATCAGAAACATCGACAAATATTTCATGAGTTATTGCCCTTGTTCTTTAAAACGCGTTAATTTTTCAGCCTTTAACAAAGTTGTGGACACGATAGAGAGCTGGTTTCTTGATGGATTTTGATGAAACTTGCTGTGAGTGTTCATAAACACCCAAGGATGAACCCTATTGAAAATCAGACTAATCGAAAAATATTTCATGGGTTATTGCCCTTGCTTTTGAAAATATGTTGTGGACACGATAGAGAGCTGGTTTCTTGATGGATTTTGATGAAACTTGGTATGAGTGTTCATAATCACCCAAGAATGAACCCTATTGAAAATCAGATTAATCAAAAAATATTTCATGGGTTATTGCTTGTAAACACTCAAAAATCATTCAATTTTGTAAACATTCTTGATGGCACGGTTTTCGACAGATGTTTCATTTATTGATAGTTCTTGTCGACCTCCCAAACGACTTGGATGCCATTACAAAAGTGGGCGTATTACGATGGGGCATCGCTATTTTTTCTTTTGCGTTTATAGTTACCAAAACCATTATCAAATTTGATCAATGTTGAAAGATGTAAAAACTTAATAACGAACTTTTAAATTTTATGGAATAGGCATTTTTTTTTTCAATTAGTGTCAGTTGTAGATTTTATTCATAATCATCTGGAAAAGAAGAGACCAATATTTTGATTGCAGGAAGAAAAGATTTAGATACGACTACATACAAGATGCATTTGAGTAATTTCTACATTTGAGCCTGTAAGAAGAATATTGGTTTTAGATGGGATGGTATTTGATTCAGTACCAATAAATCGAGTAGAATTGTTGTCAAGTACACAGATATTGACTAAATTCCTTAACTACCTTCATTTCTATACATTGTCTTGGAGGGACATTAATCAACATAGAATCTTCAATACTGTCGTTATAGCAATCTATTGAATATCCACCACCTCCATACCCCACTTTGAGTTTGTCCAGTTCGATATACCACAGCTATTCATAAGAACATCAATATACATAGGGCATATTGACAGGATGTAGGCCTGGCTTAGTATGCTAATATACACCCATTCTCGTTCTTTATTCCTTATATGGCTTGATGGAATCGATTCCCGGAAATATTCTCTACATACATTGCAACACGTGATATCATTATGCTTCAAACACTTGTTACTGTTTAAGTGACTAGCATTTGGAAGTTTTAGACCATCTCTTGGTTTTATCGCTTGCCGGGTGGTTTCAAGAAATTAAGTTTTAAGTACTTTAAGATAAGCAAACAGAGAGTTTTTTAAAACTACTTTATCAACAGTACCGGTAGATTACGTCTGTGGAAAGATTTTTTGGACAAAGTAAAACTTTTCATTGGTGATACCAGGTAAGGGTAATTTATTAAACTTAAAAACTTTCTTGTTAATTTAAATGAAGGTACGAATTTAATAAATATATTGTACAAGGTAAAATCCTTTTGGAAATTATTGTTGCTGATATATCATTGATGGTATGTATGTTATATATAAATATTTAAAAGAGTGAAATATTCTAATAATTCATTATAATTGTATTTGATAATTGTATAACTTATCAAACTACTTTAATATACAATGATCTACTATTTTGTTGCGCTTCGAATGTGCTTTGTTAAAGCGTATCTGCTGAGAAGATTTTTATCTTACACAATTTGAAAGAAATCGCCCGCAATCTGATGTATTAAAAAAAAACATCAAAATTATCTACCAATTCAACTCGCACACGCAGTTATGAAATAGATAAACATTTAAAAATTTCTTTGCTGTTTCTGTATGGGCTTAAGATGACGGGCATCGCCATATCATGTGAAACGGGTGACGTGATAGCAGCATGAACCATTTTGTTTCGATTTTTCTAGCGAACGAGAATTGGTCAAATCCAAATGACAAGAAACTTTTTTACGTCAGCCTTCTGTCAGGCATCACTAACATGCGGACATCGGTTGAAACCTCAACCCTCACGAAAGCCAACAACTAGCGCGGCTCCTTTAACAAAAATAACCAGCATAAATGTATCGGATATTTGTCGAGTGACTTTAAATAATAAGCAATGGAATGAATATAAGTCATGAATATAACGAAAACTTAAAGTTAAACTACTACTGTAAATCTGGATAAATCAAAATGTCTCTAATCTGTATTTTATATCTTCCATGTCAAAGTTATATATTATGTTGAAGTCGTTTAACATATTAAAATAATGGTACAAGTAGTTAGGGTTCTAAATGCGGCACACTATCAATGATGTTGTGAAATAGATATTAATTTTCAAGAAAGGTGGCAAGATATAAATAGAGCAATTAATAAGACTTCAGTTGCAGATGAGTTATATCAGGTAGCTTCGATTATCAATAAGAAGTGTTCCGGTTTAAGACAATACCAACCAATTAACTTCACAGAGGAACATATTGAAGGCGTTTTTACTCTCTATAATGATCATGTTATTACAATGTATAATTAGTAGGCCAATAAGTAGACTTTCGTGTGATAATTTTTTTCCGTTGAACTCACCATATGTCATCAGCAAGACTCTTGATAACAAACAACTTGACAAAAAAATAATTAAACATTTTCTGGGCCTAATACAACATATTGGTACCATACTATTTATACTTTAAATCTTTAATGAAATATTTTGTTGCTTCCAGTTTTCAATATATTATGTATACAAATTTACTTGTACGTGCATCTAGAACATTAACCTCACGTTAATGTTTTCTATAAGTCTAATTTTTAAAAGACTAGTTTATTTTTAGTAATTTATATAATAATTAAATTAAGGAAAATAAATTCTACGTTTAAAAACATTAACATTAGGTACCTATACTTGGGTACATTACTAATTGTCTTGAAATGTACGGATGATCTTTGTTGGTTTGGTGATTCTTTAGACAAATATCTGTCTTTTAATGGTCTGTGTTATCAAATCTTTCTTACAAGAACTTGGTGATATATAGTTATTCTATTTTGATGACTATGTTACATAATGTTACATTTTCTTAGATTTCTGTAGGAACAAAAATGATCTCTCTTTATCACAAGTAAATTTTATATTTATTTATCAAAATTTTCAACGGTATTTTGTTTATTTTATAAAGGAGATTATTCAGTCAACAGGTTGTAGATGTATGATGAGAAAAACATGCTGCAAACATCAGAATTTCAGCCTCGAGATAAACTCATTTTTAGGACAGGTATTAAACTGCTTATATACAGGATTTGAAAGTGACTTGAATTGATTAATGAGTATGAGTTTCTTTTACAAAGGAAGATAATAAGCGGGCATTAAATTAAAAAAAAAAAAACCTAAAAGAGGGGTGACTGGATACTTTTGTCTTATCAGGGAAGATTTTCTTATCTATTTTGATTGACTAATTTTGAATAATTTCTATGCCCGATGATTGAATGAAATTGTAATTTTTATTGTATCACGCTTATTTCCTGATCGACGTCTGAAGTTGTCTGAAATTTTGGAAACAGATAGGAATAGAAGATAATATGTTTCCCCGATAAAAACCCTCTTTTGAGCCCCTTTATTCATACGTATTTTCAACTTTGAGATAAAAGCTCTAAACTTATACAATTGTGCTTTAATTACATGTTACAATATTTTATCTCCAGTTGAAGTAGCATAAAAGTCTTGAATAATATCAAAAGAATAATTTGTTTTAATAAGAATCGCGTGCCGACGTTTTTACTGTATCCCGACCTTGTATATTGTAGTCTCCGAGTCATGCGTTTTCCTCTTTAATTTTTTAAAAATAGAATACAGACTAAATATTGTATTATCAAATAACATAGTGTAAGCCAGATTTAATCATAATTTAAAACCAGTGAACAAGTACCACAAAAAAACAATCAGCTTTTGTTTACTTATTACAGCCTATGAGTTTTAAATGATAATCTTCGGGGTGCACTGTGAATGTTTAGTATCGTTTGGCGTCAGATTTTTGATTGCAACAAGATAATGATCGTTCCAAACCATGAAGTTTCTGATGATCTTGAATATATCTGTAATTTTCATCCGTGAATAGGTGCAGTTTAGTTTGAAAATGATTCGAAATGTACCATTTGAAGATTGACTTCTCTCCTTGAATAAACAGAAAGTTGATAAACTCTCAGATCTAAGAATCACCAGCTTACAGATTAAGCAAACAACAGAATAAGTTTACAACATATGAATTGTAACTTTCTGTTTTTTGTCAATCCAAGAAAAAAATTGAAAGAAAACGAAGATTCAGGGACTATAATCAGAGTGTCTGAGAGAGTTTTTGAAGTAATTTCTTACTCTGATATTATTTTCTATTTCGTACAACAACCTGGTATTTTTCTATTTAAACTTAATAACAAACAAGAGTTGGTGTTCCTCAAGAGGTACTAGAACTGTAAAAAATTGCACAATCCCTTCAATTATACCCCTACATAAACTTTCTTTCATTTTCTGTATATGTGTTTTCTTCATAGTCTCGATGAAATAAAGAGTCGTATTTTTTACTTTCAAACGCTGATATTTTTGGAAACACAGCGATGAGAGAGAGAGTTGTGGACAGCTTTACTGATTAGCTTAGCTAGAAAATTCCAGATTCTGAGACTAAAATTTTATTGGTGGACATATCCCTTTAATATTCTAATGATTTGAGCAACACCACTGCATGTAGTAAACATTTAATTCTACGCTCACTGGGTAACCAGTGATTCAAATGAACTGTCTCGAGACATATCTAAAAAAACATTTGAAGATTGCTTCAGAGCAATACCTGGTCAGAAATTAACTTACTAATAATAAAAATAACAAGTAGAAACAATTGATTTGAAAAATGTTAAAAATGGCTATGTGACATGACTACTTCAGTAGAATCTTGACGTTCAAGGTTCCATTGTTATGAAGGAAACTAGAAAAGATACCAATCGAATAATTAGCATAGATTTTCGATATTTATTATGTGGTAAGGTGAATGGGAATCCGATATGTTGTATGTTGTCTGTAGAACTTGTATGTTGGTTTAATCGAAGTTGATGTAGTTATCAAGGAGGGAGGGGTTGGTGATGTTAAAGGGGGTTTTAAAAACTAGATATTCTATTAGTAGGACGGTTTAGTAATGATCTCAGAAAATACACCAACTTGTCGGTATACACTACAAATGTGATATTCTAGTATGCAAAAATATGAATATCAGAACTACAAAAATCCCTCTTAATACACTCTTCATGGTTTGATGCCTCGAATGGTAACCTCTATGCATTACCACTCTCGTGAAAACGGTTTAATTCGGCGCATTTGTGTCGATCTATATCGATCACGATGCTGATGGTTCAATAATTTATCTACTATTAATACCCGATAGGTCACTCCAACTATCTGTAGACAAGTATATTTCCATGTTCAGTTGACCACTAGTAATGCACATTTTGTCTTCAATAAAACCAGGTGCTAACAAATGACGTATATAGATGACATTCACAAGAAATAACTTTCAAAGTTACATCCTTTCTCTTTCTGTAAGTGGGTGCAACATTCATTTCCAGATCTCCAGGCGAGAAAGCAACCCTTTTAACGGAATAACTGTCATACGCGTCAGTTTGTCTAGGACAACGATATGGCAGGGTTTAGTCGATAAATCGATATTTTATGATGTAGTAAGGCCAATTACAGCCCGTTACAGACATTAGTTCACATGCCTTAAATTTCATTGACAATTATCCATTAACAACTGGTGACATGTTCAACCATATCTCGGTTTTCGTTTTTCAGAATTGAATCATTCTAATTTCATACTATAAGCAAACCAAAACAGTATTCATTTACCTACAAAGTAAAACAATTCTGAGATTTAGATATCATCAGGAACAGAAACATTCAATAATCTTGATAATACCAATATTGAAATTGTATGCAATAACTTGGTTAAGTTACCGAACACTGTTGGTTACACAGGTGCTTTATCGATAAAACAATTGGTGAAAATTCATTACTAAAAGTTATAAGAGTATCGAGGTTTGTGTCATTGTAAAAGAACGTGTTCAGATTATTTCAACAAATTAATTCTGTAACATTGATTCCAAGCCATCAAATACCCAAACAAACATAATCCCATTTTACAGCTTAATATTGGCCTCATTTTACTCTTTCATCCCTCTTCATTCCTGTTAGTTCACTTTTCGACTTTTCCCCTTCAGACCAAATATTGAGTTTGGCTTTAACTGTCTGCCGACATTGGAAATCAGACGAGAAGCTTTTAAGCTGACGGATTTAACGATTTGCTCCAATTCCAGTTCGTTCGTTTACAAATCCTGGATTTTAACTCTTTGAATCTTCAGAGATAGTGAACGTGAATTTGTATTCATTCAAATACTTGAAAAGAACCACACATTCGTAACTCTTTTACATTTCTGTGGACAAATAGTTGGTCTAAATGTCATCTATCAAAAAGGAAGTACCAGAATGGTGTAGAAATACTGTCAGTAGTAAAAAGTTATTTTAAAAAGAGAAATGCTATCGGCAAGTATTCTAGAACAAACCCGACTTTTACCGTTGTAATGTTGATGATTTAGTATAATTTAGTAAGAAGAGTATCGGGATCTAAAACGTTTTGCTTAGGAAATAACGATTTGTTCTATGAAATTCCGCTCGTATGGCTGGATGACAAGGTTACCTTTAATAACCGGATTCTTTAGTTCTGAGCTAAATACAGGGCTGTCTTACTCACCTAGTCCTAATAATCCCGATTTAATTCATCTTCAAATTGGTAGAATAGTTTCACATCCAGGATTCTATAAACATTTCAATAAATCATGTAAGATAGGTCTGCGTTGATAGTTCCCTTTTTGTCCAAATATCTTTTTTGAGTCCAAAAGAATTGGTTTAGATATGAAGCTTTTACGGTGACAAAGTTTGATAGAAGTGAAGTCAAACAGTCTACTGTTCTATTTCAGTTTGAATCTTTTTACAATCTGTTTTCAGAATGTCATATTACACACGCGATTCTTCACCTTTCCGTTCTAGTAACTGTCAACTGATAACATTTTATATTTGGAAAATCTGGATCAAGATGATTTCTGATAGCTTTTAAAGGAAATGTTTGTATATGTCGTAAAACTATTTCTATTGAAAATGTCCTTCTACTATATAACTCCAAAAAATTGTAAAGCTACGTAGGCTTTTGGTCAGTATTACTCCCTGCGTTGCTACGCCGGATGGCAAAATGATAAATGAGCCTTCTATGTTAAATTCTATTGAATTATCTTTAATATGAATAGGCTGTGGCATAAAGGCTGTTTGAGGTACCATCAGAAGGACTTTTCCCTCAGTCGGAGATCAAGCTATGTATCCCTTTTCTAGCACCACTTCGAAGGAATGGTTCATTAAAAGGTAAACCCTGATATGATTATGCAGTTAATAACCTGTTAATACAGTGAGATCGGCGTCAACGATGACAATTGCCAGATTAACTTTTATGTTATACAATGATAAACAGTAATAAAATAAGAACCGATAACCAAACCAGAATTCGCCGGTTAAAATTCTGTATTAATTAGCCTGATTTTGTACCGAAAAGAAAACGGTAAAGATAAGATGGTGATAATTCAAAATTATGAAATAATTATCTTCTTGATGTCATTTGGACGATAATTTACACCTTGAATGTTTACAATAGATAAATATTAATATACAAAATACACTAATCATCTATAATCTGCATTATATTATGATTAGCGTATTAGAGACCATAAGATAATTAGACAGAAAAAAAAATTCTTTGGGTCCCTTACGAAATTGGGCTAATGCAGACGGGCAACGACGGGCAGTATGAAATTAGGAACTTTGACCTACATTCTGACAAGGATTACCGCGAAAAATCCAAATGTGATTGAACTCTGGACAGCGTCTTAGAAACCACAGTTAGTTAAATGGAACAAGGCAGTTAGAAACAGGGTGTGACATTTCAGGTCATATTTTTTACTAATATTCTTCTTGTAAATCATCTGAAAGTTTGAAATCTAGGTGTTACCCAATTTATTTCACTGATTACAGAGGTCAAAGGCGGCAATAATTCTGTAAAGTTAAAGCCCAGCCTAGTTGATGAAAAAAAAAACCACTATTAACTCTTACTGAGATATACAGAAACTTATTTTTGTAAAATACTAAAATCAGGGTTGGTCCCGTTATATATCAATATTGATAATCAAATGATCATTATTTTGCAAAAAAGGTCGTTTTTTATAATTTTCAAATGTTTGAATACAAAAAATACTTTGAAACGTTTAATTAAATTTTCTTTACCCAAAGAAAAGATATCACGAATTTAATAATTTAAGAAATCGGTAGAAATAAATATCAATATATCTTTGTTTTATAAACTAATGAATCTAAAATAACAATATGATATTTCACCTTTATTGATTATGTTACAATTTTTTTCAATTTAATTGGTTTTGAGACTTCTTAAATCAATCATTAGTGATTTTGGTTCCTTATTTGTTTTAAATGTTTTGTTTGTTTTTAACTCTGAGGAAAAAGAATCTTTCCAATAACAAAATATATTGGTTGTAAAGCCAGGCATGGTATTTCTACTTACATGTATCTAGACACCAGATACCACTTTTCGTTAAGAAATACTTCCTTCGTCTGTTTACCACTAATTAATCGCCAACATGTTTTGTTTTAGTGGGGATTTTTGGTTTTATTTTGTGGCTCAGATCGGTACTACTATTTATTCAAATCATCAAAAACCATATAAACCTATATTGCATCTTCGCTTATCTTAATGAGAATGTCTACAATGTCACTTGTAAAAATTAGAAAATTATGCCTGGCAGCGCCTTTAATAATGATATTTGAAGTCATCCTTCAACCATCTGATTATCAACTGATAAAGACCTGATTGGTAGAAATAACTGATCATTAATAGAAATATAAATAATTAATCAAGATAATTGATACATGATATTATCAATCTTTATACAAATATTGTTTATCCCCTTTGCTTCACATATCAGAAACTCTGATCTCAAATACTTCTCAGAAAAAAGCGCCAAAATGAGGAAAGTGTTCGTCCTTAAAACAACCAAATAGTAGCCAAGACCCATCGGTTAAAACCAGATCCGTATTTATATCTGCACTAGGAATCAGATTTTCTACTGTGCCTATCATTGATAACTACAAGAAACTCTTTCAAAAGTATGAAATATGAGCCTGAAATCCAGCATGGACAGTTTGTTCAATATCTTTTAAGTATAATTACAGTTGACTAGATAATATGGCAGTGTTTCGTGACTGAATCAAAGTTTCTATTAACTATAAATACCAATCAATGACTGGATTGTATCTTATCTTAATTAAGAAAAACACAAATAATAGGTTTAAATACTTAATGATATATTTGATACGTCACGCTACAAATCAGTCCGAATCGTTCTGTCTCTTTCTGAGTTTACAATACATATCATTATTACCAAAAATAAAACCGATAGTCATTGAGAATAGAGATTCTTTAATGCTCTTGGTGTTTGTAATGTTATCTGAGGATGATATTGTATTATGCACTTAGTTTTGTTAATCGATATTTTCATTTTACATTACCAAGTACAAATTTAACCTCTAAAAAGTCTAAAAGATGTTGTGCAGTACTTAACAGCCATATACACCCATTTTAATGTTAAAAACGATCTGGTCTTTCCAGTTGCGTCTCGAGAAGTATCACAGAATTTACGCTTCGTAGAATACAAATAATACAGAAATCGAAATACAAATTTTAAAGAAATGGTAATTTGAAGGGATTTTTACAATTTTCAAGCTGTTCTACTACTTCTGAAGACTATTTACATATATCGAAGACCAAATCGACCCTCGAGAATACTGATTGTTTCTCTATAAAATCACATAATGTCATATTACTGCAAATCGTCTCTAAGATTCAACATACTAATGAATTACTATAAATTTGACTAATTCCCGAACAAGCATTCCTTAATGAATAGGCAATTGGTAATAATCGCAGTCGTTAAGAGCTAAATAATGTTCCAGAGATAAATCTCGGGATGTCAAGGTCATTCGGGTCATTCTGCCAAAGCCATATCTAGCCAAGGTCACTAAAGGTCGCGGTATTGAATATTATTAATTCCTCGATGTTCTGATTACTGTAATTAACTGGCATTTCCAGTTCGATTGGAACTCATTACCATATATGGAAATTTGTAGAAAATCAAAAGCAACATTGAAATTTATTTACGAAAATGCTGAGAATGCAAAACTTTTGGCAAAATCCAAGTTATCATTATCAAATGCCTTCATCTGTTCTGAGGAAATGAAAGAAATATATGGTACGGATATGAATATAAATATGTATGAGTAAAATCACATCCAGAGGAGAATCAACATTTATGTTTCATTAAGTCAAAAGTTATGATTGAAAACATGACGTAAGGACACCATCCTCCAGATGTTATTATTTCATTAAGGACTAGATCTCTCGACAAGATCTTATAACATTCGAATAATAACTCGACATTTAAAGTCATACTACCTCTTAAAATGAACAAAAAATTTAATTTCTAAAACTTGGCCAATTAGAGTATAATCATCAAAGGTGTCTACAGTATACCAACAGAATCCAATAAACCAAAAAACTTTAAATATTTTGTTTATATCTTGGTAATGATTACAATATATAAGGTAGTTTTTTTGATTTATCAGATTATACAGGTAATCTGTTTTATAGTTATGACACCAGACAAATTGCCTAATGATTATAACTCTTATTCACCAAGTTTGAGAATTTTGCTTTTTTGATCATTTTGATCATTCCACCAAATATCTTTAAGAGGTAGTATTCCTTAAACAAATTTGCGTTATATGTTCACCAGATATATTTTATAGTGTTTCGCAACATCCTGTGCTATTTCTTGAGTTTTGCAAGTGATGTTATATAAATTTCTGTAACTTTACTAAACTCGTAAATAAATCCGCACTAACTTGAAAGTGAATTGGTATCTGAAAACCTACATTATAATTAGAGCTTTAAATTAAGAGCTTCACCTACCATAAAATTATCCTTAGTATCACCTTAAATAATAATAACTTTGAATTGGAAATGGGACAATTTACTTTCAATTGATATGCTTCTTTTCGAGACGGACTAAATTGTTAATTGTAATGATATAGGCATGTCTTAAGGAAATAGCCCTGTCTCAAGTCTTAAATTACAATATTTTACATGGAAACTAGACATGTGACTTGTAATAAAGAACTAAGTTGTCTAGACAACGGAATCATTAAAAGTATTTTGGTTTCCAGTTTGATTCTTAAGTTCCATTTACCGCGGGCTATCGTGTCCATTCAGTTTCTTTTTTACCCTTTGTCAAAGTTAACGATTAACTCAGTTTTGATACATGAACGATTTTATGTGACTATTGAAAAGCATCGTTCCAATAAATGTCTGATTTGTTAATTGGGACAGAATTTAAAAGACGAAACAGGTACACGAACTGTACGTTTCTATCGAATCTTCAACAGAATCTTATCCATTTAAAAAATGTTGGTGCAATCGTAGATTTATTACAACAGTCAATTGCTTTTCTATAAAGTGAGACCGAATAACAGATAGAATTTTTGATCACAGTTTGTGCTATTTGACAAGTAATAAACTGGTATAATCAAGTCACAGATTACAATAGGCGTTGATAACCAGTCCCTTGATAGCTGTATTAAGTTTATTAGATTGTAATTCCCTCGGTTGCTGTAAAACATAGTTAGATAGTTAGTTTAATTGTTTATTACACAATTTCATTCTCTGGTCTCTCTACGTGAAATGATGTCAAAGACAGCGAATTGTGTCACTTCTGTTCATTGGTGCTATTGTTTTAATTTTGTGTTATCCATTCGTTATGTCTTCTTAAATCGTCAAGAAATTATAATAATTCTGGAACATAATCTCATCTGATACTTTATGTATTGTCGATTAACTTTTTGGAATACAATAAGTTCGTTGTTTTTCTGTTACACCTTTGACAGGAATATCTTTTATTATGTTCTGAGAGGAAAATATGAAAATTAAATATTTCCTTTATAGTGTTTTTTTATTACCATATTTTTATTATAAAACTCACTTTATATTCAATTTTCTTCTCGTTATAAGATTACTAGGAAATAAACGACGAGTTAACAATTTCATTGAAATGAAACTGTGATAAAGTAATAATGTCAAAGAAAATGGCCTCGTATCAATGAAAATAATAACATAATAGAATGGTTAAAATTTACATAATTAGAAATCTTATCTTATATGTTAACCGCTCTCTAATTGACAGCAAATCAAAACGCTACAAAACGCAGATTAATTGGTTTAAAATCAAAACCGACTAACCGGAAGTAAAATATGATTCGAAGATATTCGTTGCATTTGTTATGGATACTTCAAATGCATGCAACTAAACGGAACAATTGAATAGAGTTGAATATTCGGTCACGTCATTTAGTTATCTATAAATAACAAAAACAATATTTACAGTGACTTCACCACAATATGAACAATGTACTCCAATGCGATAGTCATACAAGACAATTTGCTGACTGAGCATACAAAGTATAGTTTTCCATTCATATCATATGAATCATGTGACCTTCAATCTTGGAGATTATCGCAAATCTTGTATTTCTGATTTTAACAAAGAAATTTCATCGGAAAATCTCTGCTTATCAATATCGTCTGTTATAGCAGAAATCCCGCCAAAATCCTTCCATTATTTGTCATGAAATCAGTGAGCAGAACTGAACGTGATGAAAATAAAACTTGTTGGCGCCATTTTCCTTCCGTTTTCTATCACCATTCATTTTGATAGAATGATCATTGATCAGTTGATATTAAGAATAATATATCAACCATTTCTCATATTTATTGCGAAATCCAGCCAGCTATTGAAGATATATTCACAACTGAAAATAAAGCGTTTTCTTTCCTTAGATGAGAATGACATGAATATATGCATTACTATATATTTAGTAACCACATCCTAGATCTTTTTAAAATCATACCAGTTTTTTATTTCTTATACAACGGGTTTGCACAATGGTTTAGAAACAGGAATAATTTCGCAGATTGGACAAGATAATTTTGACAGATCCATTCTAAAGATCTATTATTATAAAAGAGTAGTAGTATTTATGCACATTATAACAGTTTTCCACTGATAATATATCATACAAACATTCTTTCAATATTATTACAACCAAATTCTACTACGATTTATTGTAGATTTATCAAAAACTGTAATTTTCCTCAAAAAACATAAATTACGTCGACATTTCGATTTTCTCATTTTCTCAGCTTGTTGTAAATGACTGGAAGGTTTTAAATTTCCCGAAGAAAAACAATTTGAAGCGATTTATTCCGAGTAAATATGTGGAATGAAGGATGAAAATTGAATGTGACTAAATCAAGTGAATTAGTTAATCACTGGGATGGGAGAAATCGGTGAATAAACAATCTGATAGAAACTGTCAGGTCGATAGAGGAATGTTGTTGATGATGTCAAACTAAAAAATGTTGGGTATGAACTCATTAGTATCCTAATATTTAAAAAAAAATCGTATTTTAAAACGAAACGATTTAGTATTTGAGGAACCACCCACTGCACGAAACAATCTAATTGTATGTACTTTTAAATAAAGTGTTATTAAGTGGTAATAACTTTTCCAAACCTTTTCAAGCTAATTTGGAGCAAAATACGACGTTTTCATGTCGTGTCTTGACATTTTTTTATTACTTTTCTTGGCAAATTCTCGATCTCAGGTTCAGTTAGCTATTGTCAAGAAGGCTATCTTTCTAATCGGCCTTCTAACCAATTAAGTTATTTTCTGGACGTTCTGAATGACCACTGTTCAAGAAGGTTTTTTGTGTTCGCAATATACCGTCATTACAAAGACACAAATTTAACGTCTTTGACAATTAAACTGTTGACAGTCATGAGATAGCCAATGGCGAACGTATCTACAGTCGGACAGTGGACTTTTTAAAACATTTGTTGCTGATGGCAGCCTTAGAGAATGGGAAATATGTTCCATCGTCCTAAATATAAATTCACCATACAACTAATTGTCACTTTAGCTTAACACAAGCTTCATTTCCCACAATTCCCAGTGTTTAGTCACGTGATGTAATTAAACCAGCCAACGGTTGTCGTAAACTTTACAGATGTCGTAAAACATGAAGATATTAGAGAATTGTCAACTTAATGACTGTGTAGTCTCTCTTTAAAGCCAATTCTAAACAATTTTATCTTTTTTATTTGTTTGCTGATTTCTGGATATTGGATTCCTGAGATTTGATTTGGTCTGTGATCTTGTCTTCAAGTTTATTTTTACACCCATTGTAGATAACGTTACCGATTAACAAAACATAAACTATTTTCTATCACGCTACTATAGTTTTCAATCAGTGGGAATGTTCCACAAGTTAGATTTATCTCCATTTGTCTTAAAATACTTTCATAGCGATGTGGGTATCTAAGTGTTGTTGAATGACTGAACCTAGGTCCTGTCTTTTCGTAGCTCTGGTGTATTTGTTGTCTTTAAGCTGAAGTCAGAAGAAATATTAGTAAAAGCAAAAACATTTTATTTCATAAAAAATTTAAAAAAAGCGAAAGCGAATGGATTTTCCTTCAGTAATATTACCGGACCACTTTTTGGAAACAACCGAACGGCGTGTGCATCATGCGATGTAACATTTAAAAGTTATTTCATTAACAAAAAAAACTTTAATGATAGGCCTATGTAAATAATTGAAAAAGGTTATCCAAATGATGTAAATCTTATTTACAATTATTTTATCTTTTGCTATTGTTTATAGATATACCCAAGACAGTGTACGAGACAGAGTAAAATTATTCTTTTAAATTGGTGTATACATATTTCTGGTCAGAACTCATTAAATTCCTTTCAAAATCCCTTTTATGGATGATGTCTGTAAGCGCATTTTTGCAAACCGGAAATGGAGTCGTGGGGCCTTTTGTTGAGCTTTAATGTGACCATTGCTTATCATTCCACTTAACAAGGTGAGTTTAGACAACTACATGTACTTACCATTGTTAACTGTTAACTTTAACTTTATCCTAGGATCGTACAATTTTAATTCTTAATATGGAGTAATTCCGTCTTTAGATATATAGATTTCCACATCTTATGATTAGATTGAAATAATCTTTTATATCTTCTTTATTGCTTTCATTTCTCATGATAACAAAAAACAAATTCTCTAAAATTAGCAATAAAATTGTTATCTATTGGGAGAAGTTTTTCTCATGCTGGGAACGTGTATTTCTAGAAATTACAGTTAGTTATATTTTCACACTACAAACCCCAGGAGATGTCTTGTTACTACAAATCATTTGTTGAAACTAACAAGAAAGATGAAAATGGTCAATTTAGAATGTGATTGACGAGCTTTGCTATGTCGGGAAAAGTTTGGTAGGAAACATAGAATATTGGAGAAGATTCCACTGGGAAATCAAGGCGCGAACTTTAACGTCTTTTTTCATGCGAATTACAGGAATCTTATTAAGTCGTGGTAACGATGTTCAATACGTTTTAATCTACAAACCGACATCTAGTTACACGCTTCGTGGATTAAATACACGGTACCAACAGTGGTTTCCACACGTCTTTTATACTCTTTTAGAATCTGTTTGTTTGAAGTGTTTATTGTGCTATTGCAGTTCCCTAAATTTCTCAAAACTTTAAGACGTTAGTTATTTCTAAGCCTAAGTGGCATAAACTTGTTTTCTTCGTGGATAAAAATTTGCAAACAAGTATTTGCCACTGTAATAGTGGCATTAGTCTCATTCTTGTCCGAAACAGTTTGATGTAAAATCATGTACCCTAGAAAACCTCGAAAGACCATGTTTGGTACTTTACTTTAAGGCAAGTTAGTCCTACTATAGTCGATTGGTTTATACAATCATTCAGGTCGTTTAGAGTTATAACCGAAAATGTCTTATTTGGCACCGAAATGGAAATCATTTCGACAAAGTTATTGGCGCCATTAATACACTTGCTGCCGAAATGAAATTAATTGATAGTCCTGAATATACCAGTTTTATTATTGAAAGCATTTCTAATTGATTGTGAAAGTAGTCGGGATTAACAAGTGATATTTTTATTGATTTAGTACTTGATATTTGACATCAATTCAATTTGTTGAAGAAATGACCAGCATTGCTTCAGGCGACCATATTTATCAATGCCATCAAACACCGGATTTCTACTCGTATTGAAACAAGACAAATAATAAAATTCGATAGTCTCTTTCTCAATACAAAGAGTTTTTATAACTCTTCCAAACTGATTAACACCGGAAGACGAACATATTGCACCATAGGCGTTTTGATTTTCGCATATTGATAATATATTATGGTGTAAACGATAATTTTACTTTTGGACCAGTCAATAAAAAGATAGAAGCTTAAAACCGTTCTGATAAATCTTACGGGAGAGGGATTCGCTCTAACTATTGGGAAAGCAATTAGGAATATCGTATGCGTTTGGTTACAATCTTTATGAAAATGAATGATTAATTGGACATAACGTGTATTCCGATATCGAATATTAGTTTTCATGTAGACCGCAACAGAAATATGTTTACTTTATACTTTATATTTATCTACTAAATAATTAAATGAAGCGATTGATTGGTTTGAAATTTGTACACAAGAAAACCAGGGATCAATCAATTTAAAATATGTTACTTCAGATCCATCAAAGATTATTTTGAATTTTTTTTTCAATATGTATTAACGAAACGATATAGAAAACGTAACGTAAAAAGTAAACTTGACTGAACATTTAGATGGCATGACTGCGGTAACAATGATCATCAATTTAATAACCCGAAAGCAGTACATTAGAGTCTTCAGATCTAACTAATTTATTTACAGATTACTCAAGGCAACACCATATCTCCCTTTCATTTTGAAATTGACCTTCTACAATACCTATTATTCTATGTTTATCCAATTTGAAACAAGACGCAATAAACTAACAATACACTCAATGCTCAAATAATGGAATCAGATGTTCCTTATTGCTTATTATTTCTTAATATTTGTGTCTGAACTTGGTATCTTTGTTTAGATCATGTCAACTACATGTTATGTCCATGGCGTGCTCGTCAGAACTCCCTGTATTGTTCAAGAAAATAGCCATATACTTACCAAAAAAAAATTTAACAGATTATGACTCTTGCAATAACCATTTGGCTTGAAAAGTTATTCCGATAGTGACGTCAAAATATGTTCAATGCCTGCTGAAAACCCTCAAACTACAGAATTCGTTCGAATTTAAGGTAGGGGCAAATTCCGGGATCGGTTCATTCTACGAAATTCTATTTTGTGGTAGTTTATTAAAACCATTGTATTTAACGGCAGCTCAAGTTAAAAAAAATAATTACGCACATACATTTTATCTTTGAAAGAATATGTTCAGATTCAAATAGCTAGAGTTACCGCCGTACAAAATTTAAATACAAACACCAAAGAAAACTTTGAAAGTGTCTTTTAATCAGATAAACGGTAATTGTGAAAGTATATTGATAGAAATCACCGTGTATAAATCAGTGTGTAGGTTTAGCCTGTTATTTCATCGTGGTGATATATCTCTTGATACCGTGACCCGACAAGTTGATTAGGGTGGAGTTTACGGAACTTTAAACAACAATAATTACCATTCTTTGTTCAACCTGCTTATTAAGACCATATTTAGACAAGTCTTATTGATATAGTGACGTAGATTTCCAGTATAATTGATAGTTCAGCACTGATCTCTTTTTTCAGTTACTCTAAAATGTTGAATGTTATTGTTGAAGAAACAGACAAGAGAGGCGTTTTTGTGTTCAGATGAAGAAGTTAAATTGCCAGATATTTGAATGAAAAAAATGTTCCAGATCTTTTTTTTCTAAAATAGTTTTACTTGAGAAAAACTAAGTTTATTATTGATAGCTCTGTTGAAAATATGCTTCGAGTAGTTGACACTTTAAATGGTGTTTTACTAAATTATGCCAATACATATGTCACCATACTCCTTATCAAAATGTCAAAAAGAGTCAGTTTCTCGTGACTGACAGGTCATATTCTTTTACGTTATGAATAGTGTTTTAAGAACTTAAGATTTGTTTTGTGACCTCTAAACTTGTAGATCACAGAACTAGAAACTCTTATACTTCTATGTGTAGATGACCTTTCTAGAATGACGTAAATCCTTCAAAAATAAATATTTTGACGAACAATTTCATCAGAACGCAAAGAAAAATAAAGGCTGCAAATAACAAAGCGCGAAAATGTTTTCATATATCAGTTATGGCTGTGCTTTCAAATATGGTTTATCTTTGTGATATTTTCGAGAAAAACCAATCTCCAATATTCATATTCTGATTCAATTGAAGCCAATTTTCTAGAATTATTTCTCAATCTTTGTCGTGAAACTTCAGTAGTTAGTCATAATCACCTAGTAATGTTTGATGGACCGCCATTCAGGGTCAGAGGTCATCAGTAATATTGGGCATAATGATTGAAATCTATGTTAAATGACTTGTTTCCATGGTAACTTGATGTAAATTATCCCTGTTTTCATACTTAATAATATTGAAATTCGGTGCCTGGTTTCTCTTTGATAGTAGGAAATTTATCAATATAAAATTATAGCCTTGTTGAAACAAAATTATTCTTAATTCGATTTTTTATCTTTTGATTGATTCGATAAAGAGACTGTTTTGTGTTTTTTTTCTCCAACTTAAAGTCAGGATTACATGAAATCTTTTTACGTGGAAAATATGTATTACAACTTACCATGGTTAAGGTAACAGGTCCGGGATAACAGATCACACGACCAAATTGCCTACACATGTTCTTAGGTCAGAAGGGTTGAAGTTTGAATCTATATTTTAATTGAATGAAATAATTTGATACAATCGCTTACTGATCATGGTTAAATCTTCTCATTAATGATAAATTTATAATGTAGAAAACCTAAATGGCTTTGCACATTTTAATGCTATGCTTTCATTTTAATCTTTTTGATTAGCCTGTGGCTTGTATGATTCACTAGTCTTAAGTTCATAATAATATAGCAATTTTTTCCTAAAAGATTTCGGCTGTTGAATTGTAAGCGCAAATCCATAACAGGTTTTTGCTGTTATCCTGCTGGTTTGAACCATTTGAAGTTATCAGTTTGTTATCACACTAGTTAATTAGAGTATACTTACAGTGACATATGTTATCAACTTTTTTTTTACATAAACAAAGTTCTAATGACAAGATTCTCTCACCTTATACATTTCTTTTTGCAGTTTGCATGCTTGAATACTCATTTCCATATGCTCACAATAAATATTTCATATATAAAGGAAGGCGGACATTGTTAAATTAGTATATCTTACAATACGGTATTTTTCAAATATATTTTTTCCAGACACTTTACTCTTTACAATTTTATTCAAATTTGTCAAGCTTGTTTCCAAAATCATTTTATTTATAGTGGAATTGTGTCTGGATGTGTTTTGTGGTAATGCGCAAGTGTAAACCTGACTATTAATTACTGTGTTTCCTCTACTTCAGACTGTGGTACACTGATGCGCATGGTGTGATACGGAGATATATCCAGGCAGCTACAACAAATATCAGGAAAACTTGGAAAAAACAAAAGTTATTCATCAACGAATGTCAAAAATTAATCGGAGAGATCGAGTTCATTCTACCACTGGAAGAAGCGAATGACAACTTGTGCCTGTAATTAATTTTGGAAAGTGGATCATATAAATTGTCAAAATAGGTGAAACACTTGAATTAAAACCTATTCACAAAATGGGTTCAGTGCCACAAACGTTCTCGGAAAAGACGTCAATGTATTTTCATAAGTTTAACGAGCGGGTCCATGACCCGACCCATCAAAGAAGGCTTGTGTTAGTGACGGTTTGTATAGCACTCTTACTGGATAATATGTTATATATGGTTATAGTTCCAATTATACCAAATTATTTAAGAACTTTGAATGGTGTAAATTATGGAAACTGGTCAAATTTAACACAATATTACGCTCAATTTACCACGCCTAGACCACCCAATATAACAAACAGTTCAGAACATAGTTTCTTTGATTTAAGTGAATGGAAGAAAAAGTTACCTCCGCCACCTATCAACTATGGGAATGAAGGTGGCGCTATAGGAGTACTATTTGCTTCTAAAGCTATACTTCAGCTCATGGTGAATCCTTTCACTGGACATTTAATTGATAGAATCGGATATGATTACCCAATGATGATTGGATTGATTATCATGTTCTTCTCCACATCAGTTTTTGCTTTTGGGGAAAGTTATTTTGTTTTGTTCTTTGCCCGAAGTTTACAAGGCGTTGGATCTGCATTCGCTGACACATCCGGTTTGGCTATGATTGCTGATCGTTATACGGAAGAAGCCGAACGGTCTAAAGCTCTTGGTATAGCTTTAGCCTTCATTTCATTTGGATGTCTTTTCGCTCCACCTTTCGGGGGAATATTGTACGAATTCGCTGGAAAACTTGTACCATTTCTCCTGTTGGCGTTTCTATGCTTGGTTGATGGAATATTATTATTATGTGTGATGAAACCAGTTCGAAAAGAACGTGACATGATACCAAATGAAGAACGTCCCAAAGGTACACCTATACATCGGTTGCTTCTGGATCCTTATATTGCAGTGGTAGCAGGTGCTTTGGCAATGGCTAACGTTTCATTGGCTTTTCTGGAACCAACTATATCGTTATGGATGAAGGATACAATGAAAGCAGATGACTGGGCTATTGGATTTGTTTGGCTACCTGCGTTCATTCCACATCTTTGTGGGGTCTATCTTACTGTAAAGCTAGCTAGGAACTATCCACACAAAACGTGGTTAATGGGTGCTATTGGACTGGCTATGGAAGGTGCTTTCTGTCTAATTTTACCCTTCAGTCAATCCTACGGAGTTGTAATTGTGCCAATCATGGGAATATGTTTCGGAATCGCCTTGGTTGATACTTCTCTTCTACCTACCCTTGGATATCTAGTGGATGTACGATACGTTTCTGTCTATGGAAGTGTTTATGCTATAGCTGATATTGCTTATTCTGTTGCCTACGCTTTTGGTCCGATTGTCGCTGGCTCTATTGTCCATGCAATAGGTTTTATGTGGTTGAATATCCTCATTTTCATTACCAATATTGGTTACGCTCCAATCATGTTCATATTGAGGCACATATATGAATACAAACCTTTTGAGAATGAATCTGATGTTTTGGTAGATGATCCCCCATCAAAAAATTACATGACTTATGTTCAAAATAACGACGATGGTAAGCCATCACCTTTAGAGAAAGGACTTGTTAACCATTTGAAAATAGGAAAGCAGAAATCTTATGATAGTGAAGAACTGGACTGTTATCCACCCAATGACTCTGGTTTCTTGTTCGAGAAGCCAAGTTCTGGATTTTATCAACGTTAAATCATTCAATTAAAACAACCAGGTTTTTTTTAAGTTCTTTTCTTTTAAATTTATTATAATGGAATGAGATAGATGTGATATTACCAGATAACATTTCTTTTTAGTAATATGGCATAATAAAGATGTTACTTTTATACATGTGAATGTATAATACGTACCATTCTTAAACGGATGTTCATTTTAACGTCATGACAATTATAATGGAAGTTAGGGGACACAACTTGACGAACAAGCTCAAGTTTAGAGAAATTACAACCTATTATCAATATATGTTTAGCCAATTTTGACATATCACTCGCTTATCTTGACAATTTTCATTTGTTCGTATTAAATTTTAGAAAGTAAAAAAAAAGTTTCTTTCTAAATAGAGATTAGGTAGATTAGATTAAAGGAATACAACCTCTTAGAATAAACAAAAAATCTAAATTTTCAAATTTGGTCAATAGGAGTATATATTCATCAAGGGAATTGCCTGGTTGCATAACTATACAACAGATTACCTAAATAATCTGATAAATCCAGAAAACAATGTTTATATACAATAATTTAAAAACTCTTAATCAAATTTAAGGCGTTTATCAATTATAACCTGTTATTATACGGACATTTACATGGGTTTTTTGCATTCTGTTTGTATACTTTGGACATCGTTGATGAATATAATAATATACTCTGATTGACCCAAGTTTGAGAACTTAATTTTTTTGTTTATTCTAAGAGGTTGTATCGCTTTAAATTGTGTGACCTATGTGCGGAATGGGATGCGAAAGTTCGTGTGGGTGCGTATATGTGTATCTTTTTGTTAATAAATTTTCCCCTTGGATTGCAATAAATATTATGATTAGCATAGTTTGTATATATTACTTAGATAGTTTTTGTTGTTTATTGCAATGTTTCAAATAAATATGTGATATATGTGATTGCTTGAATGATTGACTGCATGAATGCTTGAATGAAAAAAGGTTGTTATTTCAAGGACTCACATGTTCGTCATCCAATTGTTGAATTTGATTGGTCACCAACTCAGAGACGACATCTGAACTTATGGTCTTAATATGCATATTTGACCAATCAAACTTTTGAAGAAACAGCAGTTCATTGGATGATGGTAAAGTGACGTCTGTGACATGAAACACCACCAATTTATTATCAAAAATCATATCTTATTATAGTTTTCATGGTTATCTAGAATAATTGTTATATTAAATTGTTAATAACCAAAGTAGTAAGGAAATAAACAATTAATATTTTAGTTTTTTTTTCCTTTTCTCTTGAATGGGTTAAAACTACAATCTTTAAGACATGGTTTTATCCATGGAAATGACGTGTTCTATCATAAGATTGACTGGGTATATGTGTCAAGAGCCTCGTGGTTGTTCACAATCATTTCTAGCAAAGCAGCCTAATTGATCTTTGTAGCACGCCGCATCGAATGCACCCTTTGATTTTTGACCAACTGTAGAAAAGTAGACATCTTTTTATAAGAAAACAAATAGCCAAAAAGCTATATTGTTTTCAAGGCAATCATGTTTTTACACATTCTCCAAACGTTTTTTCGATAATGCCATATCTGAATCCAAACTTCTCATTTTAAACTTGCTTCGAAATGATACTATAAATTGTTCAGATATATAATCATTTGAATATAGCTTGACTAGCAAGTTTTTGGTAGCTGTCAAAGAATTAGGTGTCATCAAGATTGCATACCGCTTCCACCAAGTAATATCGATACATCCAACACTGTTAATCCAATGACTACCTTATTGGAACTTAACGTAGATGTATGTAAAATAATAAATATAAACATAATATGCTACATCTTGCATCCGTTAGTGATCGATGCCAATAAAACCATTCCGTTTTTTTTTTCATTGGAATTATTTTTATTAGCTATTAACGTTTCGAACGCTTGATTATCGGAATTGTTATACTTGACGAGATGTTTTAAATCATTGAATGAAAAATACATGATGTATATACAAAGAACAATAAGACAATATTCAACATCAATTTCATCATGTATTAGGAATAAACCAGTGACCTGGTCATCATGGAAACCTTTATGGGAAAAGGGTTCGAAAATGTGTCCTTGGATAATGTCGTGAAGACTCTCCGATAGTCTCATTCGGTGAGTACACATTACTTTAACGGTGACGGATTATAATAGAGGCAAAAGAGACAATTGCTTCCGGTCCAAGATTCTGACCGGCCTTAAAATTGGGGAACAATTTCAGATATATTTTCATAATATATTTTGCAGAACAACATTTAAGGTTTCGCGTTGCTAGGCTAAACCTACCAGAAGAATCATGCATAGACTATGTGTTTACAATACACTATAACCTTACGTTGTGAGCATCTTGTGCTGCCTGGCAACAATGACTATTACGAGCATCTCGAAGACAATAATAATAATAATAATATATTTATTTGCAGTATTTAGGTCATAGACCCATAGATACAAACATAAAATACATAAATAACTGGACTTAAGGAAGATGACAGCATATACAATTCACATACGACTATAGTTGTTGTACAAGCGTGTAATTTAAATAATATTTCTATTGATTGGGTCAAAAGACAATAATAAGAACTCTAGCAGACGAATTATTAATATTTCACAGTTCTAATGGATAACGTTCAATTTGTGCATGGTGGTATAGAACAATGAGTAGTTCGAAATGCTTTTAAAGAGCAGTGTGACAGTATATACTTAAAGGGGTCAACAACATCAATGATCAATGTGTGCACTTTTCCACAATTTTATCCAGAAAAACAGACATATTTAGCATAATGCTAGGATCTTCCCTTTGTCAAATGATGTCTGGCAAGAACCACAATACCACCTCGTTCCTTTATAGGCATATAATATCAAATGTTTTAAAATATAACACAAAATCTACATTGTCAAGGTTCTTTCTCAACCAATTCACGTTCTATATACACAATTTCAAACCAGTCAAACATTTTTGGGTTAATTGCGATGTACCATTCGGCAGTGGCAATACATGTTCCGTAACCTTCCCTTCGTTGCATCACTCTGCTCAATCTGGCACCAAGGAAGCCAATGTATGCGACTGATCATTTAACAGTTTATCGAACTTTAAGCTTGCGCGTTTTCCACGTCCTCTAGCTTGAACCATAAAAGAGATTAGTTTCTTCCGTGTCTGTCTAACTTTATAAGAAGAGTCTGGGCTGATTTCTTTGTTTTTAAGCTGCATGGCTGCTGAAATTAATATGTTTTTGTCTTGAAGATGTACCAATTCAACAATAATACTGTTTTATATTATTAACCAAATTTGCAGAACAGAATTAACATCTAAACATCTCTTTCACATTCATTTTTACTGGCTACTTTCAAACCACTAATAATCAGATTTTGTTTAGTTTTATTTTCAAATACATGTATACCAAGAATTACCGAGAAGCTATGTTACAAGTCAACCATTTACATTGTATTACCACTTTAATAAGGCAACCACTTGATCTTGCAGACCAGACAGGTCTGTCACACGTATTTTAACATCGAGTATTTTTTTAAAATATTAAGAATGTCATTTCTTTACAGTCTTCCGTTGATTTATTGACCAGATTCATTAATGATAAATAGAAAATACAGTTTTTTCATCCGAGTGATCATCTTCCGCCATCTTCCTGGGTCCAGTTCGTTTTTTCTCGAAGACAATAGGTGGAAGCGAAACGAAACGAAAAATACATCAGGATGAGGATTACAATGTGCAAGGTGTTCCTGGTAAACTGAGAATCGTGCAATTGAAACAATCTCAGACACGTTCCTGTGTGAATAATACAAATCCATACAAGCAAATCAATTCTTCTGCCAATCAAAATTCTCGTCCAGAGCATGACAAAATCGGGTGCAAAAATTATATAGCAGTGGACTTCCCATACGAGAGTACCATCAGGTGTTTCGAAAAGAGTAAGCATGGTCTGCTTCGCGCGCGACACCCGCCACTACTATAAAGGTCAAAATCATTTCTTCCCATCAGAAATCAGTGAGAAATTTTCAGATCTAACGCCGTGGGAAATCAGTGCTCACTGCTCACTGTACATGTATTAGTGGAAACGTATCCAAATAACATCGAACTTGAATGATAGTGGTGATCTGAAGAATCAAATGGACACGATGTTCGTTAGACAAGCGAAATAGAGATCTATCACTTGAGGGCACATTACTCAAATTTCTTCTCTTCTGAGGCAATTCAAGCACTGTATTTACAAACTAAAACTTAAAGAGACTAAACTTGTTTCATGATCAGTAGATACAAAGGCACTCATTTACCTGATATAATCCAAGTTTATATTAACTTCATTTCCTTTTCTTTCTGTCTTCTGACGACATCTCTTTTTAATTTGGTATATATTAGTCGACACCTCGATAGCTGACCGGAACAACAAGAGTTGAGTGAAATTGTCCGGATTTAGAACTAGTAATGCCCATCAATTGTAATTACCGGCCGCTAACAACAATAATCAAAAGTAAATCATTACCGGTCTGCTTCTATCATTAATCAACACGCACCTGTAATTTTATCACGTGACCTGTCAATAATGATCAAGTTGGTGTATAATAAAGATATGTAAATTATAAGAATTAAGTGAATCGATTTGACTAAGGGTAGAATTCTCTCATTAACTCTAGCAGGCAAAATTCTTGATGAATTCTGAAAGGAGAAATTACGAGAATCGATCAGAAGTCTTGGTGTTTTGAAAAGATAAATTTTTCTTATTATTTAAAGCTGTCAGAATTGACGTGGTATATTGTGAGTTAAAGCTTGATTACTGTTAATTCACTCATCAATCTTCTACTACGATCAGTTTTATTAAAAAATTTCACTGGGTCACTAAGGTCACGACAAACATTCCTAACAGCCTAAGCTGAAGTAAATTCCATATTCCTTGAGTAAATTAAAGGGGAATATTCAGCAATTTCGAGGGTCGATTTCTGTCTTGAATGTATGTAAATAGCCTCCAGAAGTACTAGAACTGCACAAAAATCGCATAATCCCTTCAATTATATCCCTTCCTAAACATTTATCTTACATTTTCAGTATTTGTCTATATAAAGCATAGTCTTGCTAAACGGTGGAAATATTTTTGACTTTCAAACGCTCATAATGAAGGCTTAAATTTCGAGGGAGAGTTGTGAACATTATTATGGATTAGAATAGCGACAAAATTCTAGGTTCTGAGACAAAAAAATTAATGGTCGAATAGTTAATGAACATAGCCCTTTAAATGTTATAAAAATAGCGATGCCCCATCGTAATACGCCCACTTTTGTAATGACAGCCAAGTCGTCCGGGAGGTCGACAAGAACTATCAGTAAATGAAACATCTGTCGAAATCCGTGCCATCAAGAATGTTTACAAAATTGAACGATTTTTGAGTGTTTACAACTACAAGTGAACAAGGGCAATAACCCATAAAATAGTTTTCAATTTGTCTGATTTTCAATATTGGGTAATTACAAACACTCACAGCAAGTTTCATAAAAAATCCACCAAGAAACCAGCTCTCTATCGTGTCCACAACTTTGAGAGAGTAACGGGCTGAAAAATTAACGTGTTTTAAAGAACAAGGGCAATAACTCATAAATATGTTTTCGAGGTTTCTGATATTCAATAGGGTTTATCCTAATGTCAATACAAACACTCATACCAAGTTTCATCAAAATCCATCAAGAAACCAGCTCTCTATGGTGTCCACAACATATTTTCAAAAGCAAGGGCAATAACCCAGGTAATATTTGTCGATTCGTCTGATTTTCAATAGGGTTCATCCTTGGGTGATTACAAACACTCACAGCAAGTTTCATAAAAATCCATCAAGAAACCAGCTCTCTAACGTGACCACAACTTTGTTAAAGGCTGAAAAATTAACACATTTTAAAGAACAAGGGCAATAACTCATCAAATATTTTTTCGATGTTTCTGATTTTTAATAGGGTTTATTCTAATGTCAATACAAACACTCATACCAAGTTTCATCAAAGTCCATCAAGAAACGAACTCTCTATGGTGTCCACAAGATATTTTCAAAAGCAAGGGCAATAACCCATGAAATATTTTTCGTTTCGTCTGATTTTCAATAGGGTTCATCCTTGGGTGATAAAAAACACTCACAGCAAGTTTCATCAAAATCCATCAAGAAACCAGCTCTCTATCGTGTCCACAAGATATTTTCAAAAGCAAGGGCAATAACCCATGAAATATTTTTCGATTTGTCTGATTTTCAATAGGGTTCATCCTTGGGTGATAACAAACACTCACAGCAAGTTTCATAAAAATCCACCAAGAAACCAGCTCTCTAACGTGTCCACAACTTTGTTAAAGGCTGAAAAATTAACGCGTTTTAAAGAACAAGGGCAATAACTCATCAAATATTTTTTCGATGTTTCTGATTTTCAATAGGGTTTATCCTAATGTCAATTTTCAATAGGGTTCATCCTTGGGTGATTACAAACACTCACAGCAAGTTTCATAAAAATCCATCAAGAAACCAGCTCTCTAACGTGACCACAACTTTGTTAAAGGCTGAAAAATTAACGCATTTTAAAGAACAAGGGCAATAACTCATCAAATATTTTTTCGATGTTTCTGATTTTTAATAGGGTTTATCCTAATGTCAATACAAACACTCATACCAAGTTTCATCAAAATCCATCAAGAAACGAACTCTCTATGGTGTCCACAAGATATTTTCAAAAGCAAGGGCAATAACCCATGAAATATTTTTCGATTCGTCTGATTTTCAAAAGGGTTCATCCTTGGGTGATAAAAAACACTCACAGCAAGTTTCATCAAAATCCATCAAGAAACCAGCTCTCTATCGTGTCCACAAGATATTTTCAAAAGCAAGGGCAATAACCCATGAAATATTTTTCGATTCGTCTGATTTTCAATAGGGTTCATCCTTGGGTGAATACAAACACTCACAGCAAATTTCATAAAAATCCATCAAGAAACCAGATCTCTAACGTGACCACAACTTTGTTAAAGGCTGAAAAATTAACGCATTTTAAAGAACAAGGGCAATAACTCATCAAATATTTTTTCGATTTTTCTGATTTTTAATAGGGTTTATCCTAATGTCAATACAAACACTCATACCAAGTTTCATCAAAATCCATCAAGAAACGAACTCTCTATGGTCTCCACAAGATATTTTCAAAAGCAAGGGCAATAACCCATGAAATATTTTTCGATTCGTCTGATTTTCAATAGGGTTCATCCTTGGGTGATAACAAACACTCACAGCAAGTTTCATAAAAAATCCACCAAGAAACCAGCTCTATAACGTGTCCACAACTTTGTTAAAGGCTGAAAAATTAACGCGTTTTAAAGAACAAGGGCAATAACTCATCAAATATTTTTTCGATGTTTCTGATTTTCAATAGGGTTTATCCTAATGTCAATTTTCAATAGGGTTCATCCTTGGATGATTACAAACACTCACAGCAAGTTTCATCAAAATCCATCAAGAAACCAGCTCTCTATCGTGTCCACAAGATATTTTCAAAAGCAAGGGCAATAACCCATGAAATATTTTTCGATTCGTCTGATTTTCAATAGGGTTCATCCTTTGGTGATAACAAACACTCACAGAAAGTTTCATAAAAATCCACCAAGAAACCAGCTCTCTAACGTGTCCACAACTTTGTTAAAGGCTGAAAAATTAACGCGTTTTAAAGAACAAGGGCAATAACTCATCAAATATTTTTTCGATGTTTCTGATTTTCAATAGGGTTTATCCTAATGTCAATACAAACACTCATACAAAGTTTCATCAAAATCCATCAAGAAACGAGCTCTCTATGGTGTCCACAAGATATTTTCAAAAGCAAAGGCAATAACCCATGAAATATTTTTCGATTCGTCTGAATTTCAATAGGGTTCATCCTTGGGTGATAAAAACATTCACAGCAAGTTTCATCAAAATCCATCAAGAAACCAGCTCTCCATCGTGTCCACAAGATATTTTCAAAAGCGAGGGCAATAACCCATGAAATATTTTTCGATTCGTCTGATTTTCAATAGGGTTCATCCTTGGGTGATAACAAACACTCACAGCAAGTTTCATAAAAATCCACCAAGAAACCAGCTTTCTAACGTGTCCACAACTTTGTTATAGGCTGAAAAATTAACGCGTTTTAAAGAACAAGGGCAATAACTCATCAAATATTTTTTCGATGTTTCTGATTTTCAATAGGGTTTATCCTTATGTCAATACAAACACTCATACCAAGTTTCATCAAAATCCATCAAGAAACGAGCTCTCTATGGTGTCCACAAGATATTTTCAAAAGCAAGGGCAATAACCCATGAAATATTTTTCGATTCGTCTGATTTTCAATAGGGTTCATCCTTGGGTGATAACAAACACTCACAGCAAGTTTCATCAAAATCCATCAAGAAACCAGCTCTCTATTGTGTCCACAACGGACGGACGGACAGACAGACAGACAGGGGCGACTTCAATATACGCCCACATTAATGTGTGGGCGTATAAAAACGGTTTACGTTATCAATATGTAAATTAAGGATTACTGAAAGTACTGGACTCGAAGAACTACGACCTTTAAATGTTGTCAGATTGCAACAGTATTTTGCTATTTCAATAAAATAGCTAGTGGGTAATCAAATCATCTCGTCCTGATTTAAGCGACTAAGCAGGCTACCATGAAATCTATGATATAATGAAGTTTTATATTACTTTATAATCTACAATGCAGATAAAAATCTTGCTAAATGAATTCTATATTAAATCCATTCGATTAATATATTTCAGTCCAATTCTTAAAAAAAAACATTTCACCAACACACGGAACGTACTAGAAACAACAAGTGTAGATTCACAGATATTTTCCTAGATTTCCGGGCTACAACAAACTGATGCATGTAGAATTAAAAGTAATATTCTTTAGTTCGTTTGTGGCTTCACACGAAATAATAGAAAGCTAATACATGTACTGTGTCTTGCCGAGAATCCACAACTCCGATTACCTTCACTTTTCTCTTACTTCATCCAATTACCGAGAAGCTATGTTACAAGTCAACCATTTAAACTGTAATTTTGTCCAATCAGAAAGAGTAATTGCCTTCGCCCCGCAACACGGTTGTTGGTTAAACTTATTTAGATAGATCGAGATAGCTGACAGTCGGTGTGGTACATCGAAATCTTGACCAGATCAGATAGAGATTATTAGTGTTCATTGCTCGTATGCAGTCGTTTGTGTGATAGTGGTATGATGTAATTAGTTAGGCTCAATGGTCTTAATTAATAGCCGTTATGATTTAGAACAGTTATAAAAGCCTTATACGTATCAAATCAGTATTTCATTTAATACTACCTCAGACAATTTTAGTAGCAAGTTGCATTGGGGTAACTGGTAATTATATGTAAAAACATTTACCGTATAGAATTAAGAAGTTTAACTTTAAATTCGTCTTACGATATTACAGAAAGGGAAATATTTGAGTGAGAAGTCTTATACTACCTTGATACCCTGATTAATCAAAATAAAACAGTTAACAAACCGAAAATACTTCCAACGGAACCGGAAGTTTGATAGTAACAATAGGCCCTTGCCATTGCAAATTCATCTGCAAACACAAAATTGCTACTTCCGTATTGGAGCACATCGACTGAACCTAGAGTAAGAGGTACTAGCACTTTCAAAACTGACCGCAAGGAGATTTCATGATGTTTGAACTTATAATCTTGCGATTTCTTAAGACACGTGGCAAATCTACTAGTTTTAGATCCACAATTTAGAAAAGTAAAAGGGTATACATTCTGTTTATGTGTTTTGTTTTTCATTTGAACATTAGATTCAAAGAAATAACGTAATTTTCCACAGGATATTGCAAAAGAAATTGGATTACAGTTAGCTTTTATTGCCGACCCAAGATCTAATTGAATTTCAAATTGGTCTAGATAAAGGTAACTTGCCTGGCATGGTAACATATTTCAGTTTTGTTTACATTAGTAGGCTACAGTTGATAGAAAGGTAATATCCCCATACACGACTTAACTTATCTATGTCGATACCGTCTGTTAGACCCCGTCCTAGAAGAGCGGCATCAGGTCATCTAAGCGAATAATATTTCTCAAAAGAGTTTTCTGAGATTGTACATACTTGCGCTGCGAACATGAGGCGTCAAATTTTAACCATTAATGTGAATAAATGTTGATCAACGTGAGCTTTGACAGCGATGTTATTCCTGAGAAAATCCTTCAATGGAACAGTAATATTTAAGCTGCTCTATTTCAGCCAATACAATTTCGGGAGTGGGAACTACGAGGGGATATTTCTTTTGTAGTCGCTCTTCGTACTGTCGGAGCTGAAGAGTCAGAGATAGGTCGAGAACTGAAAGGCATTGGCAACCATCTGTATCTTTTCATTTAGTTGTGTCGAAAAACGCATTGAATTCTTTTGGATAGAACTTGTGTATAGCGAGAGAAGCAGTTGTTTTTGGTCGGTCATCCGGCTTAACAGGTCTACATCCAATTAAAGGTTTCTGCTGGTGAATTGTTACGAGGCCTCGATTTGTGCGTTTTGTCCATCATCGTCAACTCGAATAGACTTCAAAGAGTTTTTACACATTTTCATTGAATTTATAGCGCTGACGACATCTAATTCCTCTTTTTGGAGTTGCTGAGTCAGCATTTGTGTCTTGAAGATTGCATTTTTAAGAAACATAATACCGATAACAAAATTTTTAGACATCATATTGAGAAGATTCTGTGACTGTTGACGAGTATCTTTATCCAACTTCTTGGTGTCAAATGTCTCCGACATAATTTGAAGCAAATCCTTTATCATTTCGAAAGACGTCCAAATTGTTTTGTCAGCCTCTATCCTCGCGATCCATCTAGTTTTGGATAGATTTCTCAGTAGCAAAGCTCCTTCTGCCTCATACATTCTGTCGGTAAAGACGTGACGTTTTGTGCTAGATGAGAAGAAGACGTAAATAACATCTAGTGTTTAATACGCTTTTATGATTAAACCGCTAGCTTTGCAACCATGTTCTATCACCAGATCCGTACCATGCGGTTGGATTATATCTAGTCATTAAGTGAACTAGCTGAACGAAATTTCCGTCACTTTCAGTATATCGAGCCCCCATAATGATACCCCTGCAGACTCACTGTAACATGAAACATTCAGCTTGTACACCTAAGAATCGGGGAACATTCCCTTTCTATTGCACACACTATCAGTAGTACATAGTTTATTTATGGCATTAATAGCAGTAAAGATGAGATGCTGAAGACTGAAATACTTCAAACCCCTCTTTTTAAATTGAAAGGTGGTACAGGTCTCAGGTGTGACTTGATGTAGCCCACAAGAACGTAGGACCCTGTGTTTTATAGACTGTACACGTTAAGTAACCATCGAAATCGAACGTGGACAAGCTGCCGTCTGGGCAAACAGCCTTTATTAATCCGGTTCCGGAATTTATGACATTCAACTCTTTTTTATTTCAATACTTAATAAAACAAGTGGTTTTTTTTCTTTTGAGATATTAAAAACACAAGAAGTGTTTGTACCAATAAAAATAAAAAGGAAAACTATAAATGACTTAAGATATGAAACATTGGTATATAATAAAGACGAGGTGGAAGTAGCTCGGGATACAAGTCATAAAAACAGAAGTATAAAATAAGATAAAGGAATAGAAGAAAGAGTAAAGATGTAAGAACAATAAAATATATTGTTAATCAATTGACAGACTGTAAGTACACGGGGATGATAAAGATCGATAATGTTCCACCTTTTACAGAAATCGATCAAAAATCAATCTGATTGATCACTGGTAAACAGAAATGCTCATGTTGTTCTATACTTGTTTTGTTTTGGAAAAACGTCAAAAATACCGATTAATATTGCATTTGAATCATGCAAACGATTAACAATCTAAAATAAGTTTTGGAACAACTGGTTCAGGGACCGAAATAACTTTTCTATATTATGGCACTGTTAGGTATGATACGCCGGCATTCGCAGTCATGTGTCATGTTAATTAGTCCATGGACGTTTTTAGAGGGAGGTGATAATTCTATTGATCGATTATCTCAAATCAATTTATAGATTTACAGATTAACTTTATAGGATGAACCTTGATTTGATGGTTTAGAAATACACAGGGCTTGTGTCCTACAGAATTCATTTAACTTCAAATAATTAAGTATTTTATTAGATATTGATGGCAATTACAGCGCTGCCGTTGCATCTACTCGTTTCGAGTTCTTCTTTTAGAGGTATTTGCAATGTACGAACTTGGGTTGAATATATCAAGGGTCTGCCAGACCCAAGTTTGATTTTTCCACTTTTTAATAGATTTTTCAGAATCTTTTTGTGTATTTCACAAAAACATCATTCTCCTTCAAGTTTAATATATATTTTCGTGTTTCATATTACTAAAACCCTTTAAATTTCAAGAAAATGTATTAATTTTGACGCTGCCGAACATAGCCTTCATTATAAGTTTCAATGACTTCATACAAAGAATATACTGAAGTAGACACTGCGATCACGACGAGCATATCGATTTATCCGTGGCATCATCATCTCTCCTCCTTCTACATTCCAAGAAAATAAATATTTAGTAAGATTCTTGATTCATCTTTAACTCATTTATTTCTTTTATTGCTGCTTTCCCCAAACTGGTTGATCATAAATACAGATAGTGTTAATTTATACAGGACGGTATGGGTATTATGTCCTTATTCATACTAAAAAAGAAGAAACAAATAATGTAAAATGTAAAAGTAAGTAATGAAAATTTACTATGCATTTGTGAACAATTGCTAATATATGTTGGCGTTTATTTATATTGGGTACAAGGTATATGTTGACGTTTATTTATATTGGGTACAAGGTACCAGAAGACAAGGAACATCATTAACTAAAATATTATAAAAGTCATATGAATATGCGTCAGAATCGATAGGCATTGATAGACCAGTTGAACAAGTTCATCGACATCTTAATATAGGCTTTCTTCGGATGACAAGTTGAAAAAGCGGATAGGCCCACTGTTCAACTTATGGGTATCTAATAAAGTTATAATTATCATTATTATTAGTACGCAACGCTTCAAAAAAGTTACAACGGTATCATCTGGAAAATAAGCATATGAACATATCACTGCAATTGTATACTATAATAGCGCTCGAGTATCTAATGCTGCTAAAGATTAATTTTGAAAGAAGTAATACACTTTATTGTATAATGAATGAGGATCAATAATTTTGATATTGCCAATCTTTAAAAAAAAACCAAAAAACCTTAAATTCGTATGCATTTGACGTAAAATGTTTGGAAGATCATCTAACTAACCCCTACCGCACTGTGAGTGTAAACATCCGACAGAAAACCACGGGTAACAAATTGAAATCTATTGATTCATATTTGATATCAGAAGAATCTTTCTTACACTTTATCATCCAGTTTCTTTAATAAAAATGTCTTCTTTTCTCCTTCAAACTTCAAACACATTTTATATTTTAATCGAACACAGCGTGAAAACCGGAATTTCTCCAATTTTCTCCAGATCCAATATATTTTTTTCTAATAAATTTCCCTGAATACAAGAAATCGTCTAATCGATACAAGAAGATAACCTTCACCCTTTCACGTGGGTGATTGGTGCATTCATCCGCTACAAATATTGCCTAAAATCCACTTTGTTCAAGCCACCCACTTATTTCTGAGTTATTTGTTGTTGCAACAGACTGTGAACCCATCGACTGTTGGAAATCGAAAACAAGAATCGGCTAATGTCACTGTCCTGGCATAATTTCCTTTTTGCACTCTGCATGACGTTTGACCGTTCTTTAAGCCCAATCGGTGAAGAAAAGTGGGGCGTAAAATTCATTCAATTCATTTGTACTATGATAATATTTCCAACCTACTAATAAACATGACTAATTATTTTATTAAAACCTAAACTAATCACACATTTGAACAGGTACATGCCTAATCTGATTTTAGATTTTAGACCGTACCTCCTTTGATCTTAGTCGTGGTAAAAATGTTGATAAGACCACGAGGACGGGACTACTTTTTTTCATATTTTTAGACAAGACCAACACAAAACAATATTTTTTTATTACAAATTAAAATAAAGAGTAATGCTATTATTATTATACTAGATTGAATGTGTAAAAACATGACTAAAGCATGTTGATCGAACGAGAACACAGAATGTCACCGATACCAGGGGGTATTTGAAAAGAATAATAAATATACCATATGCCATGATATATTTGATGTTTCCGAATCTAAAAGCAATATTCGGTCCATGGTGGCAATGTACTGCTGTGTGTCACTGGGAGGGGTAGATTCCAATGCTATATAGACTTAATAAGGACATTGGTGTCGTATAAAGATTATAAAAAAGAAACGTAGAAGGAAATATACAAACATGGAAATGGAATTGCTTACATATTACATACAATTTGACGAAAAGGAACAATTGCAAAATGAATAAAATTTCAGAAATAACTAAGTACAAGTAAGTTGTAACCTTTTTTTCATCGACTTCAGTTTTTCAAACCTTGAGATATCTTTATTTTTTGATAAATATGTAAAGTACAAAAACAATTGCTATATAGATATTGTATGATTATAAAAGTCTAATACTAAGTAGGCTAAGATGAGTGATATAACTTATAAAAAGAGCGGTAAAAGTAAATTCCATAACAACTGTTAATTTCTGCTGAAAATATACAAGATAACCATGTTGCATGTTAGTGCTCAACAAAATCTTAAAACATTTTTGGTATATATCAGAAAAAAAAGTCTATATATTACAAGAATAACATCTTTGGATCTCTTAGCTAATCTTTACGGAAATATCCGTACCCATTTATAGCTGGGTTGACTAGCATTATGAGTGAAGTTTCAAGGTCATCAGACTTTCACACCCCGATCGAGAACCACACTTTCAAACACAACAACTACCATTTGTTCGATCCCAAACTGTTAACTAAAATATGGCGAAAGTTGAACTTGTTACCATTCCAAGTTTCATTAAAAAACCTAGGCCAATATTTTGCACGGATAACAACTTAGGTTCCCATTAAGATCCTTTCTCCCAGCTGGTCCTTAGCGAAACCACTTGGCATTGGTCTTTCCTGGATTATAAACTTTTTTATTTGAATAAAACATGTTTGAAGTATTGTTTATAAGACACAATATAGAATTACATTAAAACACTAATATATATGGATATACTACTTCTGTTTAGTTTACTACGTTTCTGTCATGTGTTTCGAAACGTAGTATGTAAAACATGCAAAAGTAGCATATCCATATATCTTAATGTGTTTTAAAGTTTGAAGTCTTAAGATAGGCTTATAACGCTTCGTTTTACAGATGAAGATGTGAAGTTGTATTTATATCGATTACCAAATTCTGGTACGATTTTCTGGAAATAACAAAACATGATTGTTTATTTCAGGTTAGAAGAAGCCGTCTAAAATTCAGGAAGAGGAGTCCGTTGCACAAGAGTCACCATACTGTCGGTATCACAACATTCAGCACTGTTAGAAGGTCTTGTTAGAAGATATTTCATCCGAGCAAACATGGCATCAAGTAATGGACCTGTGACATCAACAAATGGTCATAGTGTGAAAAGAAATGGCCACTTGTCTGGGACATTACTTTCGACCAATGACCAAAATAACTGCATGCACAAGGTAAGGGGTAAAGGTACATCGCACTCAGTGTGCTCTTCTAGAAGTAGATCTTAGTTACAGTATTACGTAAATCAGAGACCAATTAAAGAAAATCAATGGATTTTTAACTAAATTGTAGGCTATACAAATTTATAAAAATCTCTAAATAACTCTATTTCATTTTGCATTTCTGACAGAAGTTTGTTTTTAGGAAAGTATCATTTGAATGCCTAAAATTATCGGGCCAGTTATTCATAAGACAATTTACTCTAGACAGAATTCCTAATTTCAGGAAAAGAATTGATTTTTGAATGAAAACTTCCCAGACTAATGAACAACATAAATCAAATAAACGCCATGTGGAGCGAAATAACCGACAAAAGTTATCATAAAGATTCGCGCCAAATTTCTCATGGAGGCTCATTAATATTAGAAGAAAATCTCGTGAAATCTCGGCAGGTTGTTAACCAGAAATAAGTGACTTGTGAAAAACAAATTGAGTAATTTTCACAAATTAGGAAGAACTTGAGTCTAGAATTGTTTTAGATATTGATTTCTCACAACAACTATCAGTCTTCTAACGTCACGCTATAAAAACCTATCTTTCAACTGAAACTTTGATCTGCCAATTAAACAGACGACAAACCCAATATGGCGCTAATTAAATTTTGGCAGCAAATAATTCACGATATGCATGACAAGCAAATATTTCTACAGGGCTTTTTGTTTTAGTTTATAAGTGAAACTATCGTGATGAATCTTGGTGTAATATTGTTATTGGAGGTTAGGATGGACGAAAGGTAACAAGTTGATATTCAAACGACTATAAGGTAGCAAATTTTTGCACATATTCTAGTTGTGAAGGCGGAATATCACATATATACCTAGTTTTATTAACATTTCTTCATTCAACCTTCAATTGTATAAATTATAATGTCTTCACATTCTTTTCGAGATAAAATTTTGGCACATTGACATTTATATTTAGATTTTAAAAAACAAAAATACTTCAGCTATAACCACAATCAGTTTTCTTCAAGAGAATCCTCAAGAGTTTTTGAATACAGCGTAAGTAATATTAATTGTAAATGACCGCTTTGGACTTATAATATAGATAAAACAACCTAAAGCGTACATGGGTAAATGACTAAGATAGATCCAGAAGAAAGTGAATGACGTTTTGCTATCGTCATTGATCTCGAATGTTCAAATTTCCTTAAATATCCTTATTAAATACGGATACAGTCTCTTAATGAATTTAATAAACAGTCTGTAATTATGTCCTGATTAGGAATATTTATTGACTGTTTCCTGTACAATTAAAGATTAGTTCTATAATAAACGCCATGCCTTAAACAACTGTATTGAGCCAAAAGTCAATATTCATTTCTTATTAAAAGTAAATTGAACAATGTTCATAAGATGATTTTGCACATCATAAATAAATTCTGAATGAGGGCATATCGGTGCCTTGGGTGAAAATCTATTATTTCACATTCACATTTGCTTTTGCATTCAAAAACGAGATACCATTACCGCAAGGGTGCGTTAACATTGAAACGAACTCAGTTTTATTCGGAGCTTCTTCTGACCATCTCGATCTGAAGTTTTATTGCTTATATTAGACAACATGAAGAAGTGAACTGCATCGTCTTCGTACGTACTAATCTTGTGTATGTCATCTGACTGGACATGATAAACATAACTACATTTAGAACTGGAATAAGATCTTGAAGAGTAGTGAAAAATATAATGGAAAAAGACCAAGTTCAGAGCAATGATATACATGTTCAGTAGCAATTCAGGACGACAATAATTTATTGACAGTGTGGTTTATACAAACAAATACAGGAAGTGTTATTTAAAATGTTGTTTTCAATTTCTTTAGTTTTTGAGCCCATTGCAATTAAAGTATTATAACATTGCCCGTTTATCAAGGATGACATGACAAATCGACCAGTTACATTGTAGACTGGAATAATTTCCATCATGGTTCCAGTAGACTGATATTTGGACACAGTAAATAATGGATACTTTCTATACTCACGAAATCGTATTATTTTTTCACTCAAAGATCGGCTATGTTGAAAATTTCCTCAAATTAAAATTGAAATTATTTAATGCGAATTATCATAGCATATCATAAAAGAAAAAAGTGTGTCTATGACTTAACGTTGAATATTTTCATACGTTGTTGTCTTTCTGCTAGATGTTCCAATCTGAACAAACCTGCTAGTGGGCGTTTATGACCATCCCTGGTCACTGGTCAGCTTTCGTAGTTTATGACCTTGGAAAGCCAATGCGAAGAGAAACTTTGATTTTCGATTTTTGGTGATATTATCGGTTGTCCAAAAAAACGTCCCCAACTCAGTTACTTTGTATTTCAGCTATTAGTAAACCAATCTTTTACAAAATGCTCAAATATAGTATTCAAGATTTTGTTAAACCCTGAAATAATAACATTTTCTGAATAAAAATTGGACGCATACTGCCCCAAACAAAACAGCATGTCGAAATATTCAATATCAGAGAAAATTACCTATTTCAACTTGTGTTCGATGTGTCCCTGCCGTTCCGATCACTAATATCAAACGCTTTTCTATCCTGAATTGCTGTCAAGTATCTCATCTAAAGGTACTATCTCTCAAGAAGCTAACATCCTGTCTTTCAGTTCATGTTTAGTCAGTGTGCCCTGCTAACCCCAGGACAACTTTTCCTTAAGAGAATCCTATATGGTTCTAAGTCATTATCGAAAACAGATGGACAAACTGGATGAAAATGAACTGAAAGGCAGGATGGTTGCTTCTTGTGAGAAGGTAGCTTTATATGAGACCTGGTGATATTGGTGATGGAATAGGCAGAGGATACATTGAACACAGCTTAAAATAGGCAATTTGCTCTGATATTAAATTTTGTGACATGTTATTTTGTTAGGGACAGTACTTTATTTACAATTTTTAATTTGATGACTTCCGAATTTTCAGGGTTGAACCACGCGATGTTGAAAAATACAGTGTTATGGCACCTTCGACCCCCACTACTACCTCTTGAATGATAAAAAAAGCAAAATTCTCAAACTTGAATCTGGTTCATAACTATGCAACAAATTAACAGAATAATCTGATAAATCCATAAAACTACTTTATATAATATAATTTATACAAGATATACAAAATATTAATCGTTTTTAGGGGGTTTTCAATAATAACCTATAATTTTATGGAAAATTACTTTGCTTTATGGTTTATTGGATTCTGTTTATATATTATAGACATTTTTGATGAATATATACCCTTATTGGCCAAGTTTGAGAAATAAAAGTTTTTGTTCTGTTTAAGAGGTGGTATCGCTTTAATAACGAAGTATATTTTTTTCGGAAAATCCTTAAAGAAATACTTTTATTTTGAAAACTTAACAAACGAGATGTAGAAGTGTTATCACAAGCTTGGATATCAGGAATAAAAAATCTAAATCATTTCTTAAAATGGCTTCGTATTGTTTCTGCTTCACTGACCAAACGCTCATCAATTACAATTTCAAGATCTTATTTCGTTTCATGATTTTTTACCCTGTCATATCAGATATTGAATTTGAACGCAATTTCTACTTGTAACTAAAAATGAAGCTCCTTGAAAATGATGTGCGATAAACATGAAGTAAAAAAAAAATACGGTATCATTATTCCAAATCAGTTTTCTTCTATTTTCGCTTTAGTGTTTCGTGGATTCATGCGATGACCTGAAAAGCGTAAGAGAATATTACTATTACGTATTTCGGACACACAAGTCTAATAAGGGCAGATGTTGGAAATGGGAGTTAATCAATTATTAGCTCATATTCAAAGTAAGCTAAATACTGAAAGCATTGAAAATACTTCTAAATCAAAATAATTTCATTAAGCCAACCAAACTAGAGATTTAAAAATTACGTGGTTGATTTGTAGGATCTGTCATTAAAATTACCCAATATGTGAGCTAATTGATGGTCATTAAGGGAGTAATCATTGAATGAGAAAACATGAAAATTAGTGAATCTCTCTGATTAGTTTCGTTAGTGATTTCTACAGATCTTAACATTTATTGACTGACTACATTACTACGGGGAATATTGACTGAGCTGAAATTATTAACAGGTCGGTTTGGGTGAACCATCTTGTTGGATTCCATTACAATTTCTATGCCTTATAATGTTTAAATCAAAGCATGTAGCTGTCTCGGTTTCACTCTTTTGCATTCACCTTCAGTAGTAAAATAGCACCCATCGCAGGGGCGGATTTAGGGGGTGGCGTGGCGGGCGTGCGCCCCCCCTAAAATTTGCAAAGCATGGGTTGTCCGCACCATTTTACCACAAATGTTTCTCGCCACACTTCGCTTGGCAAGATATCTATCTACATTGCACCCACTCTAGAAGAATATTTCAATAACTTTGTTTAGTTTAACCTCAAATAATTTTTCGGCTCGCTCCGCTCGCCCAAACTATAATCTGCGCCCCCCCTAACGTCAAATCCTGTATCCGCCCCTGCATCGTTGTTTGTTCGTTAAACACATTAGCCATGATATCTGGTTCATTTCAATGTCGATATTAATTTATTAGTAATCATTGTAAACATTATATATTATATTGCATACCATTTACTATCATTTACTAGTGACAAATGCTATGGACATAAAAATTATTTAAATATCTGCCAGAAAAAGATACGTAGTTTCATTTCTGAGTGAGAGTAACCCTCGGAATCCTGATTTTATTTCTGTAGGATATTGTTAGTCAGTTTGTCTTGATTGTGGATAAATGAAATAAAGTTAGTTAAGCTAATATCTGTCTCGAGGGGTGGGGTTAATTTTATTATATTTACAGCTAAAGACTCTCATTTACTACAATATAACCACGGGCACAATTTATATATAGATATTCATAAGTGACCAATACAGTTAAGAAAACATGATGTGAAACTAGGGTTTCAGCTAGACAAGAACATGGTGAGATCACAAGAAGTCCAATTGCCAGTATACATTTTGTAGATCACCACTTTTCCAAATCATAATCAGTTACATAATAGTTCCATATCGTATGACTATGTCAATTTCTGGACTAAAACATATTGTTATTTTGACAACAATCAGTACTTTTTCATCTTTTAATAAACAAATATTACCAAGATTTCAATAAAGTTTGACAAAGACCACTTTTAAGGAACGAAGTGGTAGATCACAACATCAAATTAGAATGGCACATTATACCATGGTTCTAAAAACAGTTTTCAGAATGAGTAAATTCTAAAGTTACAAGGTTTATTTTAGCAAGAAACTATAACCACTGTTGTGTTTCAGTCGTTTCCTAAACCATCATGTACATTGGTAGAACATTACTAGAGGCTGCTCATTTCGTATCATTAATTGCAATTCTTTTATCCAGAGAAGCTAGCGGACATTTTCTGCCTGAAATGAAGCAAATAACTGTTAGTTTAGTAATCAATGCAGTGTCTCGTGGCCGCAGGGAGTAAGGGGATAATTTTGTTTGTAACTGGACCGAAAACACTTAACACTTTAAAGATTCGGTCTTCAACTTCGTTATGATGAAAAGCTGAGTTTTCATTTCATTTCAGTACGGACTGACATAAAAGTTTATTTTTGTGGAAAGCACTTTCGAATTATTTTTTGACTAGTATGTTTTAAAATAGTGTAAGAGAAGTATGAGAAGTCAACTACTATGTATTCATTGCACCCGATTTTGTCATGCTATGGACGAGATTTTTGATTAACGGAATTATTTTGCTTGTACGGATTTTTTATTATAGATACCGTAACCGGTCGCTGTGGTGTATTGCAACCAACGAAGTTTTGTTCGGATGCAACAGAAACTTAATGATATATAAATCTACCTGAGATGTCTCAAATAAATAATATCTTATTTACATTAACTGTCACACTGTCGAGAGAAAATAATACACATATACCCTATTAAGACGTATAATTCAAAATGCATGGATTAGACATTGGCATTATAAATACAGCCTTTATAAAAGATTGTATTATGTTACAAATATCAACTGTGCAATCATTCACTCAAAAAAACGGCACAAGACATTTAGTTTACTGTACATTATCTTCTGATATGGTTACATACATCTTATAATGATAGAGCAGATCAGCAAGTCTTTTTCTGTGCCTCTTTGTGATTAAAGATTAACCTTTACAGATGTAATATTAAATAAGATGCCTTGTCTCAAGGCTCAAAGGTCACTGAGAGCACCTTATTTTTGTTTTTAGCATAGGTCAACCTTTTTTTCTTGATTTCGTAGAATGTAGATTCATTTATAAAAATAGGTATTGAATCAAATCGATAGTTTAGGAGTAAAAAACAGCTATCATTCCCTACCCTAGATGAATTCGCACTCGTCAAATTACCATGTTTTCCATATTGATTACTATTTAAACAAGCGTTGTTTTATTTTGACTAAATCAACACTAATTAAGCCTTAACAAGACTCGAGAATCAATCATAATATTGGCTAATACATCATATCTCAACACTAGATCTATTGGAATTTATTGTATTACTGGAAATGGGAAATAATCAGCTGTCTTTATAAAGATCTTCACAGTTGCTGTCACATAGAAATAATGAAAACAAAAATAAAGTGTATTTAAAATTATTCCGGAATAATAGATGAATATATCACTTATATAAATTAATCTAATTTGGTGCCTTTTAAAGCAGGCTATACACAAGGAATTCTGTATAGCCATAGTTCCGACCATCTTATTGGTTTCCCAGTATCAGTAGCTTTAAAATGACAATTATTTCACTTTAAGTTGAATGCAGAACCACTACAGATCGAAGATCAAAGAAGATTATTTTCCAATGTGAGCAAGTCAATTATTATGCCTGTGCCCAACGCCATAAGCACAAAATATCACAAAAAGTAGCGTGTAAACTAAGTATCATTTAGTTCTAGTTGTGCGAGTTTGATTTAACCATAAAGGTTTCTTTTTACCTCGAACCATAACGTTAACTTCTCAAAACAATTCAACACTGTATTCTAAAATACTTCACATTCAAGAGCAAATTAAAAGAAAACTTGAGCTTTAAGTAGAACATTCTTTAAAAAGACGATCATCGTAGGTGTTGTATTTCTATTGAAAAACCAATCAATCGCATAATGACTAAAAAAGAGGCAATTTGAAACCGATTTCCGGTTATGTCATTTATACTTTCCGGTTTGGAAATTGTTTATAAAGATGTGTAATTATTGGTTATCAAGTGGTTGTAATAAGAGATGATAGACATGAATAAATACGTAAACAGTTTGAAAGAAATTTAGAAAATAATCGCTGAATATATTCTTCTAATCAAATGTGGGTTACAAAATTGCAATTCTTCCTCAATACAAGGTGTCGTCAGTTTGTTGGACAAAGCACGTTATTTAGTTCAGATATGTGGTTACAGAGCTAAAATTACAATCATATTTAAATGGTCATCGTAAAGTTATCAACAGCCAAAGTGTTGTGTTCATAGTTATCATATTTTATACATGATTATGTTCTTTAGTTTATCCTTATTTGTGATTTCAGGAAAACCTCCCCAAGCTTCCTGTACCACGACTACAAAATTCTTTAGACAAATATCTGTCTTTAATGAAAACAGTTCTGAATCCTCAACAGTACAGCAAAACAAAGTTTTTGGTTGATGAATTCTGTAAAAATGGTGGACTTGGAGAGAAATTACAACAACATATTCTTAAACAATACGACAGAAAAGATAACTGGGTATGATTATTTTGAAAGTTTCACTAAGCCATGGTACCCTATTATTCGTAATATTTTTCTCTTCAAACCTTTTTTTATTCTAAATAATTTGTCTTCCTTATTGTGATCAATCATTGTGTTGCTTTAGGGTATTATTAAAATTCACTTTGATAGAATTGTTCTTGTAAAAATATCATAACCCCGGGCCTCTTCGTCAATATCATATATTCATATTTGTAGTATAATTTGCTATAGAATTTATTATTATATCCATGTTATTTTCTAATGACATCAATGTCAAAAAGTTCATATACGTAAAAAGTTGACTTCGATATTATATTATATTATTATCAAACAATATCACATCCTTTTCCAATTCCATCAAGTCTCACAAAATCAAGAAATGTGTGGCACACAGGAACATTGGTATAAACATTTCAATAATGAAGTGTAAACATTTTGTTTATGAATTTCTAGAGCTATGAATGGTGGATGGATGATATGTATTTATTCAATAAATCGTGTTTACCTGTCAATTCCAACCCCGGTGGCCTTTTCCCACAACAAGTGTTCAAAAACCAGACAGATCATTTAGGGTACGTATAGACTAATGTTAATTATAATAAGTTTCTTCTTTTTATTTCTAACTGATTAATAGTAATGTTTCCATAAATGTCACATAATAAATGATTAAATATAATTGCAGACTTTTGATGTAAGTAGCGGATTTTGGCGAATAAGAGACACCATTATAAATACATCTGTAATAATTAATATTTATCATTTTTACAGATATTCTGCAAGGTTGCTGTGTGGTTTTTTACATTATAAATCAATCATAGATAAGTAAGTATATGTCATTTCATGTTTATGCATGCAATTATTTAGATCTTTTTGTCAATAATAAGTGTATTATCCAACTTTTATCGAACAAACGCCTAAAGAAAAGTTCTTATAAACTAAGTAAACATGAGTTTTAGTACAAAATAAGGTTGTGCCCAATAATCAGATTTAAGGGATTTTAGTTCGTCGATGTGAGAAGATCCCATTTTCGCATTTAGAAACTAACGCTTTAGAAAGCATAGTACTTGATATATACCTTTTCACTAAGTTCATGCTCAAATGTTGAAATGGCCGATTCACTTGCCTCATATAAGATAATTTTCAGTAAGACACTCTTTAATGTATTCAGCCTATCTATTATTATTTAAAAATGTGTTTGACTTCTTTTCAGTGGCCTTTTAAAACCAGAAAGAGCTAGTCACAGTGAAAAGGGTCAACTATTGTGTATGGACCAATGGTACAGATTTTTAAACTGTTACAGAAGACCAGGTGTAGAAAAAGACCAGTCGTTAACACATATATGTCCTCCATCTGAAGGAAATAATATCATTGTTATATACCGTAATGCTGTATGTATGAAATCTATAATATTCAGTAACCAAACTGTATAAGCAATCTGAGCTGATTGCGTATCAGACTTACTAGCCAACAGAATGTCCAAATGTTGTCCTTTCGAAAGCTAGAAGATTGCAACATATAACATAATTTTAACGACACGAAATTTTGATCCATAATGAGGATGCTCACTTTCTAAAAGTTGTGCACATTACAAGTCCCCAACTGTTGGAAATTTGAATTTCTCCACAATGCCTGGTGCACAGCGCTGTCCTTCTAAAGTAACTCCACTCCAGTAAAACGATAAACACTTAACCATCAATTCACTTATTCATGTAATAACTTTCAGTTTTTCAAGTTACACTGTGGCGACATTGGAACAGTTCCGCGAATATCAAACGTAGTGGATAGACTGGTTGATATAGTTGATATTATGGACAACAGATCAGAGGAGGCACCACCAGTTGGTATATTAACCACGACAGAGCGATCGCAATGGGCTACTGCCAGGTCCAGATTATTAGAAGGTAAATTGATTATTATTTATGAAAATAAGAGTGATTTCAAAGAGGAACTATCTGAAAAGCTAATCTGACCGCTCACTGTGGACATTTTAGCCTTCATGTAATGTAACCACAATTATCCGCGTTTGAAAGTTCGAAAACTTCTACTCTGGAATTAGTAATAGTTAGAAAAGGTATATGTAGAAAAATATGGAGAAATTTCTAGTTGAAAGTACATGACTATGAAATGAAAGGAAATGTTGTTGTACGTCCTACTTTTTTGTACCTATTGGGCTAACGGGAACGGGAAGTATGTTTGAAGAGTTTATATCTATTTTCGGGATGTTTTAGTACTTCTGAAGACTATAATACAAATAAATCCGAAAATCTATGTTTTTATTTTTAAATTTAGATTCAGTACACGAAGCAAATATAAATCACATAGAATCGGCCTGTTTAGTATTGTGTTTGGATAAGCGAACCGTTCCGTCCTATGATGAAGACGATGAACTTCATGTCATCACCCGTTTCGAACATTTACTACATGGGCAGGGGAGTCGAGTCAATACTGGAAACCGATGGTTCGACTGCTGCTTTCAGGTATTTGTTTTATCTTGTAATGTTTAGAGATATACGTTATCGATGCGAAACAGCTTTTATTTTTTTTTGTGAATTAACATTATTAACCACGTTGGGGATAACAGGTTGTAACTTAATACTCATGACAAAGTTACGAAAGTACAGGCACGTTGGGTTACGTTGGTGGAACAATATATTTTTGTGATCATACAAGTGGTTATTATTTTTCTAACTTCAAAGCTTTGACTAGTATTGAAATATTGTTGTATTAAGTGAAATCTGTGCACATATAATGTTAAACGTGCAATAACGTCGTTGTAAAGCACGTTTAATGACCTCCCACTCGTCTGTAGATACAGCAGAAAAATCCCAGGCACCATATATTATTCATCCTACTCAATATTCTCTATTCAGTTAATTGTAACAGAAAATGGTGTCAGTGGCTTTAACTATGAACATTCGGTATGTGAAGGGATGCCAGTAATAGATTTCTGTGAACATGCTTTAATTTATGAGTAAGTATAAACAATATTAGCGAAGCTAATTGCATTTTGGTATTAATGTAACGTAATATCCATGGCTCACAGATCTGAAGCCTATTCATACCAGGTTGTTATAAGCTACTTGCAATATCAGGGTTGTGCAGTTTTAACTCTACCTGTTTGGGTAATTTCCTTAAATTGTCTATTATAGGCTGTTCGACATTGTATTCTAGACAGAGCGACCTGAGGTCAACCAAACCCGATGAGTGCCCGAAATATGCCATGATGTGGTAGTTATCTACTGTTTGTTAAACCGTTGTCGATTAGTGCCCTTGTATGAGATTAACCTCCCGCTCTCTTTGCTTAATTAGGTTAAATAATATGCCATTGGTTGTCTCTAGTCGGCCTTATAAAGAGCTTTTTGGGATTTTTTTTTTAACCAAGCATATTCGTGGGAAAAGAAAGCTTTTTGAGGTTTTATAGATAATTCGGAGTTTATATTGGGTCTTGGAAAATCAGCTATTCCAACTCACTCAGATCGTTTTCTAGAGACGTCTTATGTCCTGAAATTACTGTTTTTATCTGGAAAGAGGTCGGGATTTCTGGAATAGGGGTATTAATTTCTGAACAATAGAGCAGCTTTGTAATATTCTTAGCCTAGTCTTCTTTTAAATTTGCTAATTGGCTTTGTCATTGTTTTACAATATTGGGTTGGTCAGATGAGTGAAAGAAATAGTTTTATAACATACAAGCTAGTCTGAAAAATGTCCTGACTGAACTTCTTAAGACAATAGTCTTTCTATCCAGTTTTATATTTCAATTTACAATTGTTTGAATATCGTAAAAAATTAAAGTTCGTGGAACTCATTAAAAAACTTGGTTGTTATGGAAACAATCAACTATTTCAATTATAGCGTCTTTTTAACCATCAAATTATCGAACGATGGTCATTAGACGCAAAGAAATTCAAGAGAATTTATTGACGAGAGAAAATTCGATATGCAAAAGATACTTGATCAATTCACGTCTGTCTTTACCAATTTACCGCCATTTTTATTTACAGAGAAAGTTTAGATAACGTGACGTCACGAGAAAACGTGAAATTAGGTAAACCAATTGAATTGAGGTGGAATGTGTCTACAGAAACTCTTGATGATATCCAAGTAGCCTCACAACAAATTGATGGGTAAATATTCGTCACTCCTTCTAGAAATTTCCGTTTACTTCATTGAACCTCGTTGTTCACAAACCACCATCATGGATCTATATCGGTGTCTTCTTCTTATGATACGATGGTCTTTGATCAATTAAACCAATAGAAATCCGAATGAATATAACTAAAATTGGAATCGTGGCTCTTACCACCAATATCAAACACAAAACTGACACCATTCCAATCGATTGGTCATTCCGCCATATATCAAGTTTTATTCAGTAGAAATGAAAAAGAGCACATTCAATTGGTGAAAAGGTTCATAGCACATGTTTCATTCCCAGCCTGAAAATCACTGTCGAGGATTAGAGTCACAGACATGGTTATGTAATGTAACTCGAAAATACAGACCGATTCCTTTACACATATACATTATTTTCTATTCTATATATTACATTTGTCATGCACATTTCTAAATGATATCAATATAAACATTGCGTATTATTTTAGTGTATTTGATTTATTGATCGTATTATCGATTATTGAAAAATCTATTAGTAGCAACCTATAATCTAATTATATTCGGTTAACTCGGTTAACTTCGGTTAATTCGGTTACTCAATTCGATTCGAAAATATATAACGTTTATCATTAAGTTTTCAAATAAAGTTACCAAAAATCAGTATACAAAATTACAGAAAATAAATGCTAAGGCTAAAAATATTGTTTCCCGTATACAATTATATTACGAACATAAATCTAAGAACTATTCGAGTTGTTTTTCAATATGAAATATTTGTGATATAATTGAGTGTATTCGAGTATCTGTAATGTGCAGTAGTGAGGATGGTAAAGATTAACAATATTGAGTTGAACAATAAACGAGAATCTTGTGTACTTGTATTAATTAGATTGTACGTGGTTTTTACTCTAAACGTGTTATTAACACGGTAATTCTAGCAGACTTTCTTTAACAAGATATTTAAGTCTAATCGACCTGCTGGAGTCTGTTCGCATTTTTTACAAGCAAAATCCTTGTAACATGCCGTCAATGCTTGTGACCATAAATTCCCCAAAATTTGAAAATTTGTTTCTATTGAATAACGTTTGTTATTAGATTACAGAAGGAAAATTAAAGCCCTTTCCGGTTTGACAGAAACATTCCATTGAATACAGAAATCAAACATCAAATTAAATTAAAAAGAAAATAAATTCCATAATTGGGAATATTGGTTTCCTTAGGTGATTCGCGGAGAAATCGAAAATTACTTGCACTAAAAGCAAAGCCTCAAGAAAATTTGAAGATAAATCGTATGTAAATATTCAAGATTTGCTTGCCTGAGGACATTCAACATCATTGGATAACTAACCTTTCAAACTAAACTTAACAAGATATGATTTAAAGATACTTTAAGTATTCAAAGACCTACATTTTTTAAATATAAAATTCGAGTATTTTTATAAGATAATAACTCACAGAGAATTCTTGAACAGAGCATTGTTTTTCATTTCATTGATTATTATTCATAACGATCATATAACGTACATTAATACATGTATGTATGGTCATTCATTGTGCATCATTTATCAAAACACCGAAAATTTAAGAAAACATTTACCTGGAATTTTAGAAATGACAATATAACTCTAAGTCCTTTATAGGACAACTATCCCAATAGTTTTTTTTTTAACCATGTATAATACATTTGAAATAAGAAACTATTTTTATTGAGAAATTATGGTCATTTCCGTTTAAAAATAGAATAATTATGACTTTTAAACACGATATTATAATGATAATCAATGAAAAAATGGCATATTATTAAAGAAAAAAAAGTTTTTTTTAGCCTTATACTGGTTACTTTTTCTCTAAAATTTTGGTTGCCGTGCGATGTTTGACTCACTGTTACCAAAAGTCAAGACAAGATGGAAAGAAAGCAATTTGTATGTTGATATTAACTGGATGTAAAAACTGGCCATACAGGAAATTGGTTAAAGAAAGTGAATTTACTCCTTTCTGATTTAATTTACTGGCCTCATCAGCCGAGAAATGACTTTAGATTGAAAACATTCGGTTTCATGTTTATACGTGGTTGTCTCACATCTAATGACACGCAATGATTAATATGAAAATCTTGAGAGATTACCTATATTTAACTGGTTCATATACACTTTCAGTTTGTATCTATAATAATCATGTACAAGTTTCGGCTTTTCAAGAATGTCTAACTCTATGTATAATCTTAGTAATCATATTCCATTATTGTATAATTCCAAAAAAGTATTGTAAATATATTAGAATAATGTGTATACAAAATGGAACCAAGCAAACATTTATGTAAACCTTCACATTCTTCCAGGCTTATATACATTAAGGGTTGCATAGCAAAATATATAATCACATTCCTTTAGAAAAAACGTATTAAAGTTCATGAAGTGAACAAATAGACACATTATTTATACAGCAAATTTTAAAAAATTGCAATTTTTTTTTATATGTATAGCAATCATAAACACATTCACTGTGTCACTGTTCCCTTTTGGCAACTTTATCAAAAATCACTATCCAAACGTTCCTTAATTATTAGGTCTTAAATGGAACCTTTTGACCATATATTAATAAATGTACCAAGTATGTCTATGAATTCCGATTTTCTTGTGGTGCTACGATAAAAATCATACATTTGACCCCTGTGTCATGAAATAAATTTGATAACCATTCAATCTATCTGATCTTATATTATCTGAGATATCAAGTTTGTTTCTGACAAGTCAGGGTTGATATTCTTCTATAAGCTAACGTCAATTTTCATGGGACAAATATTCACAAACACTTACACGTTGTAGTTGTAAATCTACCAGGAAATGGTTATACAATGTTAAGACTGAGTGATTCAAACGGAAGAGTTTGTGAGATATTGTCGATCCCTCAGAACATAATGCCCATTAATGCCCGCTCCCAACAGCTTTATATGATTATATGTTTGAATATTCGTTGGTTTGTGAACAAGAAACATCCTCAAATTTGTCTTGTTTAGTAACCATACGATGACAGCTCTGGAAGTAACAGGACTCGTGTCATTATAGCTTGCCTTTTAATTCGCATTCATTAAAAAGTGTGAATCAAGAAAACTTTTGAAGTACTCTCGAGGTTAAAAGTGAAATTCTAATGAATTGGTAGAAATCAATAAAGTACAAGGAGCAACTTGAGACTGACAAACATCAAACAAGCCAACATTCATGTACAAATTTCATAGCCTAATATTGACCTGTCCAATAAAACCACTCGATCACCAAGTTCAATATTTATACTTCCAATTGAAACTACTCGATCATCAGACCTGATTTAATTAAATAACTTCAGCAAAATGCGGTTTTTCACTCCCGTCAAGGCCAGTATGGATATCAAAATTGAAATAATTTGATTTATTATCATGCAATCCATCAGAAGAATAAATTTTAAAAAATATATATATTTACAAAGATTCCCCAAAAGTGATTGGCATCCGATGTTCTAAGACCCCGGTTCCCAACCTGGAGTAATAGTACTCCTTGTTGGTACCAGCGAATTTCAAAAAGCAGTGTTATATTATACTACTTTAATACTGTATTGATCATATGCAATCTCTTTTATAATTTACATATTAAATATAACTAACATATAACATCTTATATTTATATAAAAAAAAAACATATGTCAATCATCTAGTGAAATGGATTAAATACCATACTACATCAACTGACAACATCCTTTGACTTTCATGTTGGCTCCTAATGTTACTTAAAGTGGCCGAAGGGGTTCCAGAAGATTGCGCAACCAAAATAGGGGTACAAAGAGTCCAAAAGCTTGGGAGTACTAGGATCATCCACAACACTTATAATAGGCAGTTGAATTGTACTAAAAAGTATAAAGAACTTTAAGTATAAGGGAATTAAAATGGGAGCAGGTTAATTAGTGGTAATAAAAAAACAAATTAACAAAATAAACTATTATAGATTTTCTTTTTTGACCATTTCAAATTTAAATGCTAATCTGTATTCACTCTCCATATCTACTAGGCCCTTGTCAAACTCAATGTGACAGAACTTATATATTCCAAATTCTAGCAAGTCTAGCAAAAGCAGTCAAAAGAAATCTAGTTTCATTACGCTTCATTTTGCGATTTGAGTTTGATTTTTTCTGGCGAGAACAAGTTAAGATAGTGGAAAGTTTAGCGAGAAGTTAATTTAGCGAGTTGAAGGAATTAAGAGGGAAGGAAATGAAGCTAATCTTATCATGGGTCTCAGGAGATTTCTTCAACGACTTGGGACTGAGCGAGAAGTAATTGTTCCTTCGAGTCTTTTACTGCCAAACCTCTTCAAAGATAATTCAACCACGGTTTATTCACGTTAAAGATCGGCATTGACAGTGAATCACGGCAAGTGTTATTTTTAAGCTATCGCCTAGTTATAAGATTGAAATGAGAAAATCTGCATTTCTCAATGTGTATTCTTATATCTTTTAATGAACAGGATAGCTTTAAGGTGTGTATAGAAAAACAAAAGGTGCATTTTCCAATCATTCAACTGAGATGTGTTAATTATACTAAACTATCATTTAAACAGTTTTATATCAGACTCAATGGCTGTTTTCTGCACCTTCATGAATTTCGAAATGTGACTTCGTCGTTCAGTGTAAATTGATCAGAGATTTTGCAAGATCAGACAGACTATTATTATAATTCAAATGTCAAAGGATCTTAAGCCTGCACAACGTTTTATGTTTCACACAAACTGCCAACAACTTTTCAGCTTTTCCTCATTTCGTCAAAAGTTACATTGGTGTATGAATCCAACACTACTAGCTCAGATTGTTAATGATAGGAGGAAAATAAATAACCATTTACCGAAAATGGCAAAAAAAGAATATAGAGTGTAAGATTGTTTATTTTGATATAATTAAGGTAATAAAATCAGTTTTTGCTTCAAAATTATTCTGAGGTCTCTACGACCTTCGGGCGAAACTATTTCACCACAACTAGCCCATGAAAGAATTCTTTCATCGTGCGTATTGATTTTAATAAAGACTTGGTAGCAAGGTTGTAATTTAACGTCTTATTGTATTACTCCGAGGTTATGAATCGTAATGAAGTAATGCCAAACTCATAACCTTTCCTACGAGCTAAATATTAGTCGACGGGAGTGATACAAAAACGTTATGTACGGGCTTCTTTGGTAGTCTTCTTAGTCTTAGCCTTCTAATTTGACTGAAGTACAGTTCGAGATATTTCGTTCTGTATTAAGCCATGGAAAACAAAGGTTTAAATCAATCTGTATTTTAATTAAATTGTCAGAAAACAACCTTGACAGAATTTATGACCACACCGTAAGTAAATTATCCCTGATTCTTTGGATATACCATGAACTTTGACCCTAGACTGGGATTAGAAATTAGAAAACTGTCTATTAAGTCGATTCCAAGATCTTACTTCAATTTATCATTCAATAAATAGTTTTGGCGACATTCAAATGTATTCTTCCCGCCTACACACGGTGATTATTTAATGAAACAGAGAAATGCTATTTTCCTGGTTGGATGATTGCCAAACCCCGTACAGAGACATGGTCAACCAATAACCTCAGAAACCAGTTCGAACAAGTATAATAAGCTATATATGTATTTACTCTACAAGAAACCATAAATAATCTGAAAAAAGACATTTTAAATTATGTCTACGCATTAGTAATAGTAAAAGCATTATTACTTTGATCTATGCACATTATAAAACAAAATGACCTATTGCAGATAGTACATAGCTATACGTAAGATTAAGCAACCCTTTCAAATCATAATAAAATATCTTTACCCTAAAGGGTGTAGTAGCCTACTAATGTAGCTGTATTGGCTCCTTATTTCCGGTCATATAATAAAACTTGCCGAAGTCAAAACAGCAGAGACGAAGTTTGGTAAAGAAAGATCTGAAAATGCCTAACCCATCATCTTTAAGATCCGCATCGCGTAAATACTTCATCCTCACATTCTTAAAGCATTCTATGTCTTGAATAAAATAATAAATGCGTTGAAACAACACATCCTAAATTGGCATCTTGAACAAGAAGGTCCAAATTTTAAAGAAAACTATAGTTTGTTTATGGATAAGACATGTCGTGATGTGGCACCGAGGCACTCAAATATCATTTCGTGTAGTTTTAATGAAATCAACCACCATGAACAATAAAAGACGAGCTTTTTGACACGAAATCAAAATAAAACTGATTGATCGAATTTCAGGAATTACAGTAAAGGGATGTTGTCATCACATCTTTCTAATGAACATCTAGAAGTCTCAAATTGAAGATCTTATACCCCCATCACACCGGACCGCGACCATCTACGTTCTTACGGCGACCAGAAAATGGACAAATTCGCGGCAAACGCGACGAAAACTCGAGAAAAAGACTCCGAAAAAAAGCAAAATCTATAACAGCCGCGCTTTTACCACGATCTATGCGATCATACTGCGTTCTCACGACGCGCCCGTCACGAATTTTACCCGCTTATGGCGTTTCTGTTTAGATCTAACGGCGTTCACCTGAGTTCCCGCAGCGCTCTCACTACGCTTTTGGGGTTGTTACCAGGCGTCTTCCACGTGTCTAACGACTGCACGAGGACCTCGTGGCGTTTCTAACTCGTGTTCACGACGACTATAAAATGAAGTCATATTTTCTGAAATTTTCATTTTTGAGCAAGACAATGCCGAAGAAACATGGAACCGTTTCAAGTGTAACCGTTTTCGCAGCGTCTTTACCACGCGTGTACTGCGCTTATACCACGTTCATGGAGATGTTATGGCGTTTGTATTACGACCTTTGTAATCCCATTGAGTTCTCAACGCGTTCCAAGACGGATCGCCGGACCTTGGCGTTTGTTTTGAACATGTCCAAAACAAACGCCGTGACTCTGCGATCATTGGCGACCATGGCGACCACAGCACGATGTCTGGCGACGTTACCACGCTAATACCACGCTTATGGCGACGTTACCACGCTCTGGGACCATTTTCCGTCGCCGCAGCAGCGCAGTAAGGACGCCTCTCCGGTGTGATGGGGGTATTACCCTGTGTTCGCATCTCTTAAAACTATTGCTTTCGGAACAACAACATAAATTTCATTTGCCCGTGTTTGTATGTACTGTTATCTGCTTTCCTGGACATAAGCTAATACTTAGAGGACTAAAGATTCTAAAATGATATTCCGAGATATCGTCATCAGTGCCTTGGAGGTTTTTTGAACCTGTGAAATTCTCCAGCCCTTTATTAATGTTATAATCTCCAGTTACAGTACAGCGGGTATCATATCGACCATGGTAAAAAGATAAGATAATTGTTGATTTATTATAGAAACCAGTTAAAACATTGCGTGGTCATATAACATAAAAATTACAATACAAAAATCCCACGGTTTTACAGTCTTTGATATTGAATAAAGTATAGCTGTATAACACGTGATATGACCATAAAGGACATTTAGGGAAAGATTTGTTGATTTCTGCTTAATTTACTGCAGAAATGTTTATTGCCGCTGAGTGTTAATGGTGAAAAAACACTCTCCAAGGGTTCTGACTGGAATAGTCTGATATACAGGGGTCACACCTTGTACCCTATGTTAGTATACTAAACGGTATATGCCAGGAACGGCGGGGGGACTGAAATGAAATGGTGTAGGAACACGCATTCCATCGAACAAAAAATTCTTATGAAGACTTATATAAATTAAATATGTCCATTGTAATGTATATAGGTAAACGTTATGTATTTCAGATTGATATCAGACCTAAATCTGTCAGTGTTAGATATTGATACATTTGGACGAGAATTTCCCAAATCTTATGGTATGAGTCCTGATTCCTTTATACAACTAGCTTTACAGTTGACATACTACAAGTAAGTTATCAGTATCAGTATCCATAGACTTATGTAAGGGAAATTGGATCAACTTCTATTTCAGCAACACGCTTTTGAGCGACCCAGCATGGTGTTTCAGTCACGTATTTTCGTTTTTAAATGTGAAGTGAGCGTTTTGAGCTTAATTTCCATTACCTTTTATTTTAAGAACAATAGAAACCACGGAGCATGTATTTTGGCAAGTTCATTAATACTGTATAATAGCACAGTTGATGGCCTAAACAGGACACAAATCCAAAGTCCATTTTGAAACCGATGTAACCAGTTTTTGGATTATACAAGCTAGCAGCTGACTTCTCAGGAGACGTTCACACGAATCTAAGCTTCTTATCTGTATGGATTGGCAAAGATCCCATTAATCAGACAATCAATGGTGAAATGAGATCGTTTTATCAGAAACTAACAATACAATTAATTTCTCCAGGTTTCTAATTGATTCATTTACCTAAATCTGTAAAGATAATTTTCTGAAGTCTTGATGCCAACTTATTTCCGGTTTATCGATCACGTGATAATTGTAGCGGAAGTTGTATAAAGATTGGTTATTTTTGTCGAGAAGATTTGTAATTATGATTAAATAGAGCTGGTGATTTGAAATTATGTGGTATTTCTATTTTACACATGATAGACGATTGATAATAAGCTATTATGGTTTAACATGCATAATATCAACATTGAAACTTATCCTTGGTGGGAACCACAGAAAGGGTCAAACTGAGGAAATTACGTATTGATTAACGTTCTTCGTGAAAGGGCTATTCAAGTTAAGAATTATCAAAATAAAATAATCAAATCGGTGCAAGAAATCTTCAGCTGTGTATAATTTACAAATTGGAGTTCCTTAACCGGAAATGACCAAATTAATGTAATTACGGTCAACATTTAAAATTTATGAGTGAAGATATTTTTCATATTTGTTATTTCGTTAAGGCCTCGGTATTAAATATGAGGAATTTATTTTACTAATACTACCAGCTTAAAACACCTTTCCAATTTAGTGTATGGGATATGATCTCTTAATTTTACAGGATACATGGACGATTAGCATCAACGTATGAAAGTGCATCGGTGCGTCGATTTCGATATGGCCGTGTAGATAATATTAGAGCTAACTCACAATCTGCTTTACAATTTGCAAGGGCTATGGTTGGTGAATGGGATACCACAGTAAGTAACATTAGAAAGTATTTACGTTGAATCTTGAGCATTGTTATTAGATTAAAAAGCATGACGACTTTTCTTAAATAGTTTACAATTTTTCCCCCAAAAGAAAGTCTTATTTTGTCTATAAGAAGCATATTTATGTAAATATGGGTATCTTATGATCATTGTGTTGACGATTGTTGGTTTGTGTTAAGATAGCGCATGAGAACGATGCCCTTTATACCTCTTCACGTTTGATGTTCGTTTCAGGATGAAGATAGGTACGCCTTAATGAAAGATGCAATTTTGTCACAATCTAATTATATGAAGGATGCAATACAAGGTTATGGCATTGATCTTCATATTCTGGGATTACGGGAAGCAGCGAGGGAATTGGATATTCCTTTACCATCTATTTTTACTGATGATGGTTATAAAACATTTAATAACTTTCAGCTATCAACAAGTCAGGTAAGAAGTACAGGTTCATCCTAAGCTACCAACACTTCGTCCAGTTACAAGGTCTATAAGCCTCGCTAATACTACGACGAACAGTCATTGACAGGGATGTGCATTGTATCGACTCTCATGTTTCGGTACTTCAATTTGGCTAACATGTTGCCGAAATGCCATGTTGTCGAAAATGTTGTTAGTGTATACAGTTCGGAAACTGTCTCGGCTGCATGTTGTACAGTACTTTCGCGTCGCGTCAGAGAGAATATAATGTCGACAAAACACTGTTAAGAACGTCGCCATTTATAATATTTATGCTCTGGCTTTTTTTTGCAGGTAGCAACAAGGAATATGATTGGTGTTTGCTATGGTGCTGTTGTTCCCGATGGGTATGGTGTATGTTACAATCCGAAACCAAATTCATTTTATGCAGTAGTGACGTCATTTAGACGATGTCCTGACACAGATTCTGCAATGTTTGCGAACAGCTTGGAAGCAAGTTTGTTGCAGATGCAAGGATTGTGTGAACGCTGCAGAACACTTATTGATACTTCAAGCTGATATGTTTTTATCAATTTAAATAATTTGCCAAAGAACTATCAAATTATTATTACCTGATCATAAGACATTGCTGTAATAACTGGGTGCCCTCTATTGGTTGTTACAGAAACATAATGAGAAGTAAAGAAATGTAGCCGTGTTTAGTCTCTTAGATCCTAAAACGTATATTAGTTTGTCCGGTGGAGTAGTTAGAGTCAGCATGCTTCCTGTATGTAGTGATTAGATAGTGCTTCCATAGTTTACAAAGTTAAAGCTTTACTTTGATGAACATAGAGAAATGGTCGTAGAATGTGGTTAGAAAAACGGCATTGTTTGTGCCAAAATATTAGTCATAGATACACCATATCATTGGTACCAATTATATCTCAGACATATCACTTATTTTAAACTATATATTATACAAATGTACTATTGTTTGTTATTGATATGCAGAAATATATAATTATATATGTAGATAGAGTTAATAATATACATGGTATTATACGTTTTTAATTTTTACTTTTAGTTATAGTTTATGTTTAATGTAAAATGTGAAATCAAAAAATGAAATAGAGAATCGCTGAAACCACGTATACAAAAGCAGCTTTAAATTGTTCTTCTTGTTAGAGTTGTTGTTATGATACACATTGCTGTGATAGTTGTTTTTAAACGTTATAATGTATATTACTTTGCTCAAAGTAATTGTTGTTTTTATAAAAGGTATGTGCTATAATTAATATGTGATTTTGTATTCGAATGTAATACAATATCTAATGTAATACTTGTTTGATTATATACATGTATTTTAAACCAAAAATTCTGAATTACAAAACTGTTTTGTAAAGTTCGAGATTTTTGGTAAAATCTGGATTATTGGATTGATTCCAAATACAATAGTTTGAACTATGTGTAGTTAAATGTTATATTCTAAATAAAAACTTTTATTGATATGTTATTGTTAAGCAGATGTATTTATGATAATATAACCAATGTATATTAACTTAGAGATAAAGAAAACGAAAATATTAAAATAAAAAAATGTCAAAATGAGAAAAATATTATAAAACTGTTATCTTCAACATTTCCAGATCCTACAAATGGTAACTCCTTGATATGTGTCGGATATGGGCAATATTGTTATGTTACTGTGACTTTACTCGCTCAAATTAAAATGCAAAGTGAAGATATTACGCACAGTGTTAAGTAAGAGGTGAACTAATCTGAACAAAATAATGAGTAGGGTTAGCTATTGAATAGGAGTGAAATCTAATTAAATCAGTTTAACATTATAGGTCAGGTCAATATCACTAATCAACAAATTAACGAGTTTACTGTAGGCCAGACAATTAAATATTTTATAAATAAAATACTAAAATTATCTGACCCAAGTAAAACAAACACTAAAGTACGAAACTTTATTAAGTTTTGGACGAGAATTGGAAGTAACAAAATGAAATAGTTCAAATACAAAATAAGATTCTAATACAAAAGTACGTGAATACAAATTAATAGGAAATATAAAATTAGATACTTCTAAATATGAAAAAATGTATGCAATATTTCAAAATATATATACCAAAGCCCGCCAAGCCGCAGGCCAGCCAACACAAGATTATATGAATTTTTTTTTTTTTTTTTTTTTTTTTTTTTTTGTTTGTTTAATTTGTTTAAAGGCATGGTCATCTTTTTTGCAACTTCCAATCTACAGTCCAGTGGAAATTCTAAGTAACGCTTATAGGCATCCGATCTCCAATCACCATGGAGCTGAATAAGGTCAGCGGGTACTTGGCACCTAAAGGCCCAAGAAGCACCACCCCTGCGGAAACTATGAGAGGAAAAAACCTGTGGATCACGACCGGATTTAGCTACTAAGAATCGTAATTTATCCATCAAATGCTTATAGGTTAAAGGGACAATATCACCATTAGAGAGGTTTAATCTAAATAATGGGTCAGCAGACTTGCCTGGTAAAAGACAGACCATATTATTAAACGCTGAAACAGGACATAGAACTGAGTCTGGAATTGGAAGGAGGGGTATAGTTAAGATTCGTTCACCAAACTGTATAGTTTTAGACCATTTAAATTTTACCAATAATCCAGTTTTGTGACGAATAACGTCCTTAATACACAATTGCTTACTTGAATCAAATACAGTTTCAGGGACCAAATTAGATTTGCGGCACATAAGAAAAAAGGCGAAAAGAAACAAACACTAATAAGTGGTCTCATTAATGTCTGCCATATGCAACATATGATAAAATTCAACTAATAATTCCGGAGTAATAGGACTGGCTCTCTTCTGACAATGAGGGTTCAGTCTTGCAATTCCACGTAACATTAATTTGAGTTCTAAAGATTCCATGTGCTCGAAATCGTAGTCTAACAGTTTGTGCAACAATTTAACACCATATAGGTAATTCTTAACAGATATTGTCGACTCAAAACTTCGACTTAAAAATTGAACATACATGATTATGGTTTCAAGAGAAGCTGGTAAGGCGATTAATTCAAAAAAGGTACAGAACAAAAAGAATGCTTTCCACTGACATCTTAAATTTCGGTTGGTACCAATGGAGAAGGCAGCTCTTGAAGATTTTTTAGCATCATCCCTCAACGATCTGTACAATTTATCTACAAATCAAAGTTTAATTAACATTACCAATCATGAAATTCATAAAAATAGTCTAAGGGTAAAGTACATTCGACAGGGTCAAGCCCTAATGTTTCGTCTAAGAATTTATCTTGATAACACAAGTCTAAAGACCATCTTGAGAGAAAATCTGGTATGCGGTTTTGTTCGCCGGGTATGTGCCGACAGCGAACCTCAAATTCATAAATTGCTGCAAGATAGCATATTTCCCGAAGACAAGCTTGCAATAATTCATTTCTTGAACGACCAGAATTTACTACTATCACTGAAGTTTCATTGTCACACAGAGCTATTATTCGTTTTCCCCTTAAGGAACTGCCCCATAATTTCAGGCATAGCACAATTGTTAGAAGTTCCAGTTGGTTGATGTGTTTAAATTTGTCTAAAACATCGGATGGAAAAGTAATGTGAAAAAATCTTTTCTCAGTAGCGAACCATCCTCCGCATCCGGACATACAGGCATCGCTGGCAAGGACGCTATCTGGGACTGACCATTCCTCCAACATCATCATGGATACGCCGTTATAAAGAGGCAAGAAAGTGTTCCACCATTTTAAGTCTTTTCTTACTTCTTCCGGAATGAGAATAGGACCAGAAACGTTATTCACCGCCCTCAACCAATTTAATATGCGACTGACAAACAGGCGTCCAGGTCTCACACAAGATGCCACAAACTGAAGTTTTCCAAGTAAAGATTGGATTTCTTTTAAATTGACAGTTTCTAATGTTAACCAATTTATGATAAGGATTGCGATTTCTTGAAGTCGCTCTCTTGTCACACTAAGAGTCAAATTGTCAGTATCAAACAAAACACCTAAAAATGTCACAGACGTAGATGGAGGAACTGCCTTATCCAACGATTCCTCCACCCCACATGATTCCAGTAGTTCTCCAAGAAGGCTGTAGGCAGTCCATGCAAGGTCTCCATTCTCTCCTCCAGCGAAATCATCTAGATAATTTAAGACCACAAAACCACAATGTGATGTGAATATATATGCCAAGGCATTCGTAAAACGTTGACAGATGTGAGCAGCTGATCGAAGACCCATGCTTAAAACTTTGTCAAAGAACATTTTTCCATGCCACGAAAATCCTACAAGATTATAATCTCCTGGGTCGATTGGAATTTGACGATAGGCTCTCTTTAAGTCTCTCTTAAACAATAAGCATCCCCTGCCTTTGTATTTGACAATATCAACCAAATCATCCACATTGGGATATTTCAGCTCTACTCGCTCACCTAAATAGTTATCTTTAGAAATACCATCATTCACAGATCTTCCTGGAGGAAAACTCAGATCCATTATTATTCTACGTTCAGTATCGCTTTTAGGAACCGTATTCAAAGGGGATAAGCAAAATTCGTTAAACGGGGGACTAGTGAAAGGGCCCACAATAGCATCATAGCTCAACTCTTTCTCAACATACAAATCAACTGAAAATGGAAAGTCTGTGGCACCCTTGTGATTCCGAGGATTCCGAAGTCGAGGTACTTTGCCCGAAAAGCCTAAAGGAAATCCAAATTGTATAAGGTCACATATTATAGAATCCTTATAATCTGTCAATGTGTGTCTTAGAAAGTCTACGTTTACTTTGGAGTAAACTGGAATTTTACAGCACATAAAGTTTGGTAAACTAGAATTTCGAATTGATTCATTTGCTTTTACAAGTTCGTCAACATCATCAACAAAGCAACCTTTAACGGTTGTACCCGGCAGGGTAACACAACCCAAAATATCGGTCGCGGTATAAGGTCGCAGTCACATGTTATCAAGAGATTTGTATGGACACACATCAGAGCATTCGGGGTGCTCTAGCTTTATTCCATCCTTTTTACAACATGCGGCACATATGTGGAGCACGCTTCGAGGCTGACCTTTGCAGGCATTTATTACGCTGGAACAAGGTGCAAAACCATACCATATCATCTTTGGTTGTATTGGAAGAATCAAATTTTGGTTTGTATGTAGGTTTCTGAGTAGTTCTCCTTATGTAGGGTACTAAAATGGTGTCCAAATCTCTGTTATCATCAGACCAGTCAGCGATTCCCAACTCTACTTTTCTAACAAAGGCAGCATAAAACTCTAATAATCCTTTCCATTCGTAAACATCAGTCAGGTAAACAATTTTCTTTAGCAACGCCAACCTTCCGTCTCTCTCAACGCTCAAAGTTTCTAAATTTGATAGAATTTCTAATTCCCCTGCTACGAAAAGATTTAGTGGCAAATCTGCAAAGTTATAATTCTTGCTAGCATGTTGGAATTGGAGGGAAGCGTGAGGCCAACGTTGTGGGCAAACGGCCATGTCGCTGGATCTCGCGTTGATACCAGATTTTGTTGATATTCTTGGTCTGGGTTTTGACCTGTCTTTCTCAGAACTCAGGCTAACATCGGAGTCGCTGTCGGAGTCAACCAAGCCAATAGAAGTCATTCTATTGTCAACTTCGGCACCCAATTGTGCCATCTTCCTCAGATCTGTCAATTTCAGGCCAGATTTTACATTCGAAATAGTAGGCCTACCTTTTGTGGACGCTAAAATTTTCATTTCTTCTAACTTCTTTCGACTTTCCATCAGCTCTTTCTTCAAGTTTGATTTTCTCATTTGATTTTGTAAATGTTCTACATCTCTTTGGTTCCTTTCAATTTCTGAAGCCATATCTTCTTCCGTAAATTCGTCATCGCCGTCCTCGAAATTTTCAGCATCTTCTATTGATATTTCGGGCTCTAGAGGCACAATCAAACTATCTTCAGGGCATTCACTAACCTCAACAACTTCAGAGGTTTTTCTCTTATTTTGACGTCCTTTAGGCGGCATGATGATTAATTTACTCCGATATTCCGAAAAATGACTTTACTCGCTCAAATTAAAATGCAAAGTGAAGATATTACGCACAGTGTTAAGTAAGAGGTGAACTAATCTGAACAAAATAATGAGTAGGGTTAGCTATTGAATAGGAGTGAAATCTAATTAAATCAGTTTAACATTATAGGTCAGGTCAATATCACTAATCAACAAATTAACGAGTTTACTGTAGGCCAGACAATTAAATATTTTATAAATAAAATACTAAAATCACTTCAAGAATGAAGTTGGCCCTGGTCAGGTCAATTACCAAAGAAGGTTGTATGACCTCACCCTAAAGATTGCCCAAGGCTTTCTTGGTTATCAATACCTCAACTAATGGTATTTAACATCCCGCAAATGGAATCACAAACCGCTCTACTCAACCATTAAGAAATTTCTACGATCAGGGCGACATAGGACAACTTTTTGGAATTTATTGGTGGTGCGTACTCTGTTATATCTTAAATTTGTAAAGATAGCTTGTCAGGCAAGGTAATATACACCCACTGGCAGATTTGTTTGTATACAAAATAATGAGATACAGAAAAAAAAATACTTAAATTTTCGTCAAACGACAAATTTTTGGGAAGATACTGAACAATATTGCCTAATTTTGTCAAAATCTGTCAAGAATTAGGCCTTCTAGAGTGAAAAATAAACACATTTTCAAGAACATGGGCAATAATTCATAGTAAATATTTTTCGATTTTGCTGATTTCATTAGAGTTCATCCGTGGGTGATAAGAGCCTTCGTCAAGTGGATTTTAGTCATGTGTACAATTCACAACGAAGTGTTTGAAACCTTAAAGGCCGGCGCACATTGAACGATTTTTGACTATAACAGCGTAAAAAATCGTTCAATGTGCGTTGGCTTACGACAAAATCGTGAGTGATCGGGTGATTTTTAACATGCCAAATCGAAAAACGTCTTGACATGGCTGATCGGCTAGTGTGTGGTCATTCCGATAATTTATCGTTACCTGGATTGAAATCAACCAATTGAATTTCAGGTATATATTGGGCGCCATATTGTTTACGACAGAATCCCAGAAAACGACCGCTAGAAGTGCTCCAGTCACGATAAAAAGTCGGTAAGTGTGCTTTGAATGCACGCTCCGATAACTTGACGCCTTCATAAAATCGTAGGGCGTTCCGTCCACAAATCGTTAAATGTGCGCCGGCCGTAAGAGCATATACCACTAGAATCAAGGAAAGAAATGAGAGCCTAGTAGTTCTTGTTTTATTTTCTGAAAGATGTCTCGTATCGACTTTAAAATAGTACGAAGGTATCCATTACAGCACTTTATATCCGTATAGACGATGTTCCATTTGGTTTGTAAATGTGGCACTAACTGTTAAAGTGGACGGATATCTAGTAAATGAGGAGTAAGTGAGGGAGATTTGTTGCCTATTAACTCGTGATAAGTTTAATGCGGAGTGATTTACCCAGATTATGGGCAAGTGCTGAGATTAATATTATTACCGTTTCAGACTTGACTTTTTAATTCAATCAATAGACAAGACTTTAACACTGCTTTGTCTAAGTACTTATTACGGGAGAGAGGTAAAGGTACACATTTCAAAACATTTCCAGTTTGTTGTTCACAGAAACATTATTTTAACTCCTAGTTATATTCGAACGCAGGCTGATTAATCTATTCCACTCAAATTAAAGTTTGTAAGATTTTCAGAATTATTAAATATAAGCAATCATCAATCGAAATGTGTTCGCAGTACAATTCCGTATATATTTCATAAGTAATTTACTTTAAAGTCCTTTTCACACTGACAACATTTTCGACAACATGTTGGCCAACAAATCTGGTCAACAGTATATTGGTTCCTGTAGTATACACACGACAACAGTTTGACAACATATAGCGCAAATTGTTTTAATTCATTGGTGGTGACTCCGTTTTTATTTACATCACATGATTTCAGACAGCTCATGGGATTTATAGTCAATTTCTGATAGGATAAAACTCGGCAACATCATTTTCACCTCGACAACAAAAATAAACTTGTATTTATTCAATTGCCGAATGTTTCCGAACATGTTGTCGAAAATGTCAGTGTGTACATGCATGACTTTAGGCAACAACATGTCCTTGCTATCCAAACTTCTCACAATGCGATCAGAAGAGAAAGTTATGTTGTACTTGAACCTTACCACATTGTAAAATATCCCTCAGTGGAATTTTTCATTCTTTTATTGGTTATTTTCATTTCATAAAACAGATTGGCTCTCTCGAAATATTACCCGTTTTATTTCTAAAATTCACGCTTCGTCGATATATTCTGAAATGAAGAAGTCTAAATTAACGGTTGATTGAGGGAGCGGACTGGTCTTGCTATTTGATAAAGAGATTTATTAGTTTCGAGTGAAATGAATTAAATAACGGATAGGAGATGGATTATGGACGTCCCTTTCTGGGAATTAATCAATTAGTTTTTCTGGCTTTTCCCCTTCTGTAAAGGAAATAGCATCAATCACAGTTTAGTTTATAGTTCTCTTCTATCAATCTTAAACTTTATCGTCCACTTCTGTTCAGACTATTATTTTTATTGCTAGACTCAATTATTTTAGTCTCTTGAAATCGTTTTCTGGGAGAGATTTCATAATAAAAGTGTAAAAACTTTACAAACTGAAATTTTGGTAAAGCCATATTAATAAACAAAACACAACATATTTTGCCGTTATGTTTATTTTTATTGATATTGTTACCGAATTGGTCAGGGATGAATATTGGTTTCCAAATGAAGATGTGGACAACCAATCCGACCATTGTTCCTTCATTGTTCGACAATATATAATATAAATTATTATGTTATTACGATAGAATTAGCTACTATCGTCATCAGTAATATGTTCTTTCAAAATGTAGTTATGATTATTTTCATGTGCTGTAACATATCTCATTCACCAGCTTATGGTGTTAAAGTTTAATTTTCAAGGCAGGTTATTTATTAAAATAAAACATTAAGGGAGGTAACTATTGTCAAAAATTATTTTTGTTTACTGTAATAATTAGGTCAAAACATTACGGGAGATTACTCCTGATGAAATTTCGCAATGGTAATCAGCATGACTGAATAAAATGTAAACAGTCAAAGAAGCCATCGAGTCATGCAGAGCCTAACTGTAACCTTCACCATAGTGTCCATATATTGCCTAAGCATAGTTTGGGTAAATGAAACGGAACGAAAAAATGAATTAAATACATTGATAGTAGCAGATGAACCATACATAATACATGTATAAGTAAATATTATATCAATTATAAATGAGGAAGTATTTCATTATGTAAAGTGGTACAAGAAGAGTAAGCATATCATTTTATATAAAATATGAAGGTTAAAACAAACATGACGCTAAAACTTTCTAAAGAGTAGTTTTCAATCGAGTTGGTAAATACCCTTGTAGTTGTAGCTTGGATGTAAAATGTTTCGATCAAGCTAAGAAATCGGTGTAAAAAGAACAAGCTCGAATGTATCGAAGCAGTTGAGATACAAATACCCCATATGCTGGAGAATGTGGAATGTTGCTGCACTTAAAATGAAAATTAACGATGGAGAAATCAAAGTCATCAAGTTTGTCATATAATTTAACACTCATTCTATGTTTTTGTCATATTCATGATGAAGATCCAAAGAAGATTGGTACTATCGGTATCGGTAAGCTAGTGACATATTATTGGTAGTGAATGCGTACTCTTCGGATATTAATTACTTTTTAATGAATTTAGAATCATTTATGAAAATTTCGCTGCTACCAATGTTTTGCCAGTATGGTTATAATGGATTGGAGATTCGTTTCACGTTTAGAAAGGTTCGTTTATGCTCGGGTTTTATTTTTATATTCGACTATATAATTATTGGTTATCAGTGGTACTTTTGCTTCGGGAATCTGAATCGGACGGATCTATAAAATTTAGAAGGAGTCATAATTAGTTTGTTAATTATCGCTAAAACAAAAAAGGTAGAGGTAATAAATTAGTGATTGGGTTTGTATAGTATATAAAGGGAGGTAATAATATCATGTGTGGTTATACAAAACAACATAAAACATCAGACTGCACTCGCGCCATTGTTATATGAATACTGAAAGCATATCAAGGCCTTGATAGATACGGCCCACCGTGATCGTATTGTATTGTTTTTAGATCACGGCCTTGAATGGGAGCTTGCCGTCTGGATAATCGAAGCTAATTCTCTGGACTACTTTTACTACGTCATATTTCACGTGATATATTGCTCACGTGATAGTACAAAATGGCCGTAACACCGAAAAAACAGGCTTTCGCTTTAGCGAAGAAACCGCAAATAAATGTATTTTCTGCAGCACAGAGATACAGTCCCGCCCAGAATATAAATTTTCCAACCTTTCCAGCTGTTTTTCTTTTAATTCAAAGCTGACACCAAGCATTTTCTTCGCATTTTCTAACCTAGTGGAAAAAATATCAACTTTGTCTGCCATCTTTGATAGTCTCGATTGTCCAAAAGCGTTTCATAAGAAGTAATGTTAGACAAATGAGTTATCTTCCCCTTTTTCTTCAGACCAAACGGACTCTTTAGCGCGAACGGATAATAGACAGTAATAAGGTATTCAACCAATCAGCAAACTTTGGAACAAATCCCTACGTCTATTCAATCCTGAGGCTAAATTGGAGTACGGAAATTTTTACGGAAATAGCCGAACGGTTACAGAATGGGCCTTGATAGTTTTAATTCCAAAGTTTCTACGTCATGGCATATTAAAAGTGTCACTTTCATTCATACTCGACATCAATGCCAGATGAATACTATATCAACTTTTATACCATCCTTAATCTGTACAGCAATATAAATCATCAACAGAACCAGTATCATGTGCCTTATAAATTGTCCCGTCACCTTGCAACCCAATAATCACTTACACAGCTTTCTCATCAAGAATTAATTGCTGACAAAACCAGCAACAGAAACGATCAACAAGGCAGACACATGGAGAACGACTTACTGATATTAATTTAATACTTAGAATTAATTGTAAATACACGTAGAACATCAATGCACCAAACAGTATAGAAACATGAATGTTATTATTTTGAAGTAGCACGCAACAATCAACCTTCATCAAACTCGTCCAGTTAAGCAGCTTCATCCCCTGTATGTTCATTACAGGCCCGTATTACAATTGTAAATCATAAAACATGACATCTAAGCTATAACACAACCGGGATGCTCCTGGAGCAGCTACATCTGATTTACTGTAGAACGGGACATGGATGTACTCTTGCAGGTGCAGAATACCAACCTCACTTTCTTGCCATCCATACAAGTGGGCATCAAACCTGGGAGGCTCAGGGTGAAGAGCCCGATTTCAATTTTCGGACATGATTGTCAGTCTGATATACTAAACTAACTAGCTGAAAAAATTCATCATACTATTTGGGCTACATCTACAATTGCTGGGCATGTTTTCCTATATTCACCAACTTTAACTTCAACAACCCACGCAAATATGCATCAATATTACTAATTACAACTTTGGAATCATAATGAACAATGAAAAATGAGTATCATCTTAGCCTAGTTTCATAGTGACCATGTATGAAGGAAGTATGTCCAGCCTTTGTCACATTTTTATTCTGCGACCTTACCAACCCCAAACAAACACGACTTAGTATCACCTCTACAGTAGGCAGATATTCGGAATGTTCTTGGTGAATGTCTTGTATGTGTCCCCTCAGCTTCCTCAATTTATGACAGCACAAATACATGTGAATTGTTGAAAAGCACTTTGATTAAAGAATCACTAAGACACAAATACAGAGAGTTATTTCCGAAATCTTTGGCAATTCTAATCTGAAAGGAACATAATTCTTAAAAGACTAAATAATCACAGACCGTCGTATTTTATTTCATTGAGGACTTGTGTTTTGTTTTCCAAAAGGTTTGAAAAACAAGATGTCATGTTGCAGATTGGTAGTTTTCACATCGAAATAGAACATCTCGTTTGTAGAATCTTATTTCTAAAACTGTCATTCTTCACATCTTTCTCATCCATTCTTAGCACCTCAGGTCAACGTGTTGAGAACATGGATGTGTTTAAAAGAAAAGCGCAGTAACAGTATTTTACATCACAATTAAACCGTATGTTGGTTTCACAGTTTTCACGAGATCAAACATGTCATTTTAATAGTCAAGTGTCGCTCATTACAACCTTTACAAAGCCTATCGATATTGATTGTCCTCGAAGTGTCAGAGGTTATTGTTTTGGGTAATTTAGGTATTTAACTATAGATCAATAACTTGGGATTATCCTGCCTTTCAATTTCTCGCTCAGTGGGAAAGGAGCACTGAACTATGAATTTCGTATTGTTGTTCCGACAATAAACATTTCCTCGTGTAGAGGGTCAGCTAAAAATACCTGTCAAGAATTTGACCACTTCACTATCGCTTTCATATTCGCCATGTCTGTCGATACGTTTATATGTCTGTCCATCCGTTCACGTTTTGCTCGTTAACACTGTAGAATGGACTGATTTTGATGTAACTTATTGGTATTTTGTGTCTGGTATAATTGCTATTTTGGGGGGATCCGGCAGGTTGATCTGATTGTATCTCAAGTATTGTCCCTATAGTAGTTACTACATTCTTATTCTTTTCCAAACACCTAGTATTTCTCGTTGAAGGATTCCATTTCGATACTATTGATCTCGATTTTGCCATTCTTTAGAAGATATTTTTATTTGTGGAATCGTCTTGCTTGTTCGGATTTTTATATTTTTATTAGCACCCAAGGACGAACCTTATAAGTTGTTTAATCATAGCCAAGAAAATTAAAATTTAAAAAATCTTTGATATGAGCTATTGCCCTCATCCAGTTATTAGCATGAACACACTCTCGAAGGCTCAATTCTTGACAGTTTTTATACGAAAAAAATGACGGTTAAATTGTTTATTATTACACAAGAAAGAACCCTATTGAAATCATAAAAATCAAACAATCTTCAGTCATTGCCTTTGAAAGGCGCCCAATTATCATCACGTAAACATGCTTTATGTCAGAATTTTAACGGAGGATGAAACTTAAAACTTGAAATGTGTTCAACATTTAGCTGGTAACCACCGAGAAAGCAAATTCAGTGACAAATTTTAATGAAACGTAGTCAAATCTAATGTAAACAAAGCTGCCAGCGGGCGAAAGTTACCTTGCCACACATGCAATTTAATTCAGTTTTGGCAGTAAATATGATTGTCAGTTGCCCTTTTTCCAGAATAAAATAAACATAGTATAGAAGATACTTTGCCTGTAATACAACTAATGTAAGAAAATATAAAGGGAAGTAATAATACAATGTGTAGGTAGATATACAGGACAACATTAAAACACCAGACTTTACTCGCGCCAGGCTTAAGTACTGTACACACTGTCAACATTTTCGACAGCATGTTAGTTTGATACTTACCACTAATAGTTTGATACCACACTACTGTTGGTTTGATACTTACCACTACTAGTGTGATACCATATTACTGTTGGTTTGATACTTACCACTATTAGTTATAGTTATTGCTAGTTGGATTCTTACCACTCTAGTTAGCATACTATGGTTAGTTTGATACTTACCACTACAAGTTTAATATCATACTATTGTTAGTTTGATACTTACCACTACAAGTTTAATATCATACTATTGTTAGTTTGATACTTACCACTACAAGTTTAATATCATACTATTGTTAGTTTGATACTTACCACTACTAGTTGATACCATACTATTGTTAGTTTGATACTTACCACTACAAGTGTGATACCAAACAGCTTTTATCTGGTACTTTACTATTGTCTGGTACCATACTATTATTAGTTTGATACTTACCACTACAAGTTTAATATCATACTATTGTTAGTTTGATACTTACCACTACAAGTTTAATATCATACTATTGTTAGTTTGATACTTACCACTACAAGTGTGATACCAAACAGCTTTTATCTGGTACTTTACTATTGTCTGGTACCATACTATTGTTAGTTTGATACTTACCACTACAAGTTTAATATCATACTATTGTTAGTTTGATACTTACCACTACAAGTTTAATATCATACTATTGTTAGTTTGATACTTACCACTACAAGTTTAATATCATACTATTGTTAGTTTGATACTTACCACTACAAGTGTGATACCAAACAGCTTTTATCTGGTACTTTACTATTGTCTGGTACCATACTATTGTTAGTGTGATACTTACCACTACTAGTTTGATACCATACTATTGTTAGTTTGATACTTGCCACTACAGGTTTGATACCATACTACTGTTATTCTGCTACCTGCTACTATTAGTTTGATACCATATTATTGTTATTTTGATACTAACCACTACTAGTTTATACCACACTATTGTTAGTTTGATAGTTACCACACAAGTTTGATACCATACTATTGTTTTTTTGATACTTACCACTACTATTCTATACCATACTATTGTTACTTTGATGGTTACCACTCTAGTTTGAAACCATACTATTGTTAATTTGATACTTACCACTTTAAGTTGAATATCATACTATTGTTAGTTTGATACTTACCACTACAAGTGTGATACCAAACAGCTTTTGTCTGGTACTTTACTATTGTCTGATACCATACTATTATTAGTTTGATACTTACCAATACTAGTTTGATACCATACTATTGTTAATTTGATACATACCACTCTAGAGGTTTGATACCATGCTATTGTTATTCTTCTACCTCCCACGGTTAGTTTAATACCATATTATTGTCAGTTTGATATCATACTATTGTTAGTTTGATACCTACCACTATTAGTTTGATACCATACTAATGTTATTTTGATACTTACCACTACTAGTTGATACCATACTATTGCTAGTTTGATAGTTACCACTCTAGTTTGATACCATACTATTGTTAGATTGATACTTACCACTACCATTGTGATACCAAACAGCGTTTGTCTGGTACCATACGATTGTTAGTTTGATACTTACCACTACTAGTTTGATATCATACTATTGTTAGTTTGATACTTGCCACTACAGGTTTGATACCATGCTACTGTTATTTTGATATTTACCACTAGCCATACGATTGTTAGTTTGATATTTGCCACTACAAGTTTAATATCATACTATTGTTAGTTTGATACTTACCACTACAAGTTTAATATCATACTATTGTTAGTTTTATACTTACCACTCTAGTTTGATACCATGCTATTGTTAGTTTGATACTTACCAATCTAGTTTGATACCATACTATTGTTAGTTTGATACTTACCATTCTAGTTTGATACCATACTACTATCAGTTTGCTACCTACCACTATTAGTTTGATACCAAACTACTGTTTATTTGATACCGTACTAGGCATACTGTCAGTTTGATACTTACGACTAGATACCTTAAGATGCGATCCATAACAGCATCTCTTGATGAAAAGATAGTAAGTGTGTAAAACAAAGTGGAGGGCGCACATTGAACACAGTTAAGTTGCCTTAATATTGCATTTTTGACCTGCTATACTTGTACACTTTATTTTTGATGACTTTCATATATTCCTGGTTGGACAACAACATCTTGAAGTGTATCTTTGATAATTTTAAAAGTGATAGGTTTACCAACAGCTGAGATACTTCCCATCGAATGATGTTTTTATTTCGTACACCCGATATATACAAGTCCTTTGTACAATTTATTTTTAATAAAAAAAATATTGTTTATAAAATAGATCATAGTCTTTCGAAGATAATATATGATATTGAAAGCTGTGTAAATTGAACGAAAGTGGTGGATTATAGTTATAACTAGTCAGATACGGCTTTCGATACGCCTGAATCGGTAAAAGTATTTCATGCATATCATATGTTTGTATGGATCTGAAGTGAAAAAACATGTCTACCTACCACCAAAGCCCGATATATACGTCATATATTTGTGCACCACTAGTTACGTCTTTAATTGATTATTGTGTAGCTACGGGCAACGGATTACACGGATTAACTAACTGGCTGAGATTAAGACAATGTTTAGTAATTAGTTACGTTGCCCAATATGTTATGTTGTTAATATAAACATGCGTGTAATAAAGGTATTGTAAAAGAGTAAAGTTGGATAGTGATATGATCAACTAGTGAAAATGGTATTTCGATCGTCGTCTGGAATTCGCTTTTTAAATTATTTCGCTATGCCACCACGTAAGTAATTTTTCTGTATAATACTTTAAAGCATAAGATTATCTTAGACATGCCATATTAACTGATGGCGATTTTTCCCTCCAAAAGTATTCAGATAAAATATCTTTTTATACTATGGCGTATCGGTGCACGTCGGTTCAATTATTTTGCCCTATTTTCAATCGCAGGGTTTGAAGATTTAAATGGAACATACCTATGCACAAAGTATTCATGATAATTTAATAAATAAGCTTACAATAAAAATTATAAAAATCAAATAGTTTGCATAATTATTTGTCACTAAACAAAAATAAGGCAAGTCTTCGTTAAGAAATTATTATTTTCTGTAGGCCTATATCTAATATGGTATTAATTAACCTTTCAATCATCACATGAGCTACAACTATTTTAATTAGACTATCGTTAGATTACGTTACATAAGCTATATGTTAATTAATATTTAAATAAAAAAATCCATAATTCTAATTATAATATAAAATACACGTTATGAAAAAGAAATTAATGGAGCCCGGTTGAAATTAAAGAGTAATTTTTGTGAGCCACCCTTTCCATTTATATTGTTTTTATGGAATTAGTAAATGTAAGGGAATCAGGACCGGTCGGACCATTACTGTGTCGGACCATTACAAACTCGGCCCAATGATTTTTTCTCACTTCCGACTCGGCCCAATGATTTTTTTCTCACTACCGACTCGGCCCACTTTTTAATTTTAATCGGACCAAGTCTTAATTAACAATACTCAACCAATTATTACACAACATGAGGTTTCGTAATTGAATTGTCGGTAAAATATCAATGGATACCAAACGACACATCATGGATGACATCAAAGCGTTGTCAAGATATCGTTTGCTGAATCACATTTTGCCCATTTTTAGTCTAGTGGGCCGAGTCGGTAGTGAGAAAAAAACCTTGGGCCGAGTCGGTAGTGAGAAAAATATCATTGGTCCGAGTTGGTTATAAATTTTTTTTTTAGGTCCGAACCAGTAATGGTCCGACACAGTAATGGTCCGACCGGTCTGACATTCGATGTAAGTACTGTAGGTAGCAATAGAGGTGATATAAGACAACTGGATTAAGTAATTTTCACGAAGAGATCGGTAATACACATCATTAAGATCTCAGATAATAGGAATCTTTTTTCGTCGCAAACATCTTATTGTTTACATACATAAGAAAAGACCAAGTCTCACAATGCATTCCTTTTAATGAATTCATGCACTATAGCTTACAGAAATGAGATATTTTCTCATTGTCTCATGGACTTATTTCGAAAAAATTAATAGTTAAGATACAAACTTCGTTAATTTATATTATTTAGTTAACAAAGAAATGTATTCTTATTAGATATCACTCCTTTATAGTCAAAACTGTTCAGTTTCTTTTACATGTACTATGTCATCACTTCTGATTACGTTATTTTGGAGTAATGCTCACACTTACATTTCTGATATTTGTGTCACCCTAGGTCTGAATAACCTAGACAGATAAAGATTGTTATTATACAGATTTACAATCTCAGTTTTATTAGTTTTGATTCAATGCTATTGACATAAGAGTAATAAATGGGTGTAATAGCCCTCTTTGACAATTATTTAAACAAATAAATGAGTGAGACAGTATGTTGTTTTCCCTGTTAAATCTAACGGCACTGTGACTTAATATCGAAGAAAATAGCTTAAAAAGGCTAGTCCATGACAACTTAGCGTGTTCATTGGATCTGCTTTGTCGTGCCTGGCTGAGGTTGCGCAATTCTTTTTTTATAATTTATACTGCTATCAATACTTGTTCTGAATTCAAGATTTATCCTTTTAAAGCGATACTACGTCTTAGAATGAACCAAAAAATTAAATTTTAAAACTTGGTCAATAGGAGTAATCATTCACCAAGGGACAAACCTAGTGGCCTAACTATAAAACAGATTACCTAAATAATTTTATAAATCCAGAAAACTATGTTTAATACAATAATTGATAAATGCCTTAATCCAATTTAAGACATTTATCAATAATAATCTGTAATTGTATGGAAAATTACATAATTTTAAGGGTTTATTTGATTCTGTTTGTATACTTTGAACACTGTTGATGAATTATATATACTCTTACTGACCAAGTTTTGTTCATTCTAAGACGCAGCATCGCAAAGTGTTCATTTGTACCACAATTTGGTGGGCATATATTTATCAAATACTTTGCGAATGCGTATATTATTATAACTTCACAGGTGCTGTTGTGTATCCCATAATTATTAACTCCATTACTGTTTCCGTCAAAATATATGTGTGTGTGTGTGTGTGGTAGGCCTACGTCACACTGAATGTTTGTATTAAATGGCAATTGATCAAAAAATTATCGAAAGTTCCAATTTTTAAGTCCGAATTTCAATTAACTTGAATTTTGTATATATCTTACTTTAAAATTTGAACTTTGAACACAATGATTCGTCGTTAATGGTTTTTAGTGTCTTCACTAATTAAAGTATGAATATTGTCATCTTGAGGTTTGTTTGAAAATGTTCAATATTTCTTGATAAAAATTTTTTACACGAATTTTATGTGTAAAACATTGTGTTTTGTATTTTTAGATCGGGTTCGACTTCTGGTTAGAGTATCATTAATAGGAAGCTGTTTATTATTTATCAGTCTGCTTATTACTTCAAAGTCAAGTAAAATGCCACAATTTCCATCAACTAAAGCAAAGGAAGCATCTCGATCTCTTGGAGAGACATTGTTACAAAGATCATTACCATCTACAACAAAGATTCCAAAACAGGAAAAAGGTTATTATTTGTGTCCAAAGCTAACTGGTGGTTTGGGTAACTCGATGTTTGTGTATGCTTCTGTATATGGTATTGCAAGATCTACTGGTCGTAAATTATTCATGGAACATAACAATATGGACGCAGTGTTTGAACATCTAAATGGAACTGTGAATAAAGAACTCTGCAACCCCAAACGTCTAAAAGAACTGAAGTCCAAAACCCACTGTTCTTATAACCCACACATGCTTCAAATACCAAGTGAACATAACTACTTAGTGGGAAACTATCTCCAATCTTTTAAATATTTTGAAAAATACCAAAATGAAATTCGCAAACAGTTTACCTTCAAACGAGAATTAAAGAATAAAGCTCGTGAAAGCTTACAAGAAATTGCTGTGAATTATACTAAATCACTGAACAACACACTGCCAACATCATCAGTAACGTTTATTAGTGTACACGTCAGGCGAGGTGACATGCTGGAACAAAGTCATTTTAGGAAATACGGATATCAAATTCCGAAAGAGGACTATATTCATAAAGCAATGGCTTATATGAAAACAATTTATTCTAATATTGCGTTTGTGTTTGCTTCCAATGATATGAAGTGGGTGAAATCAAAATTTCAGGGCAAAGATATATTCTTCCCCAAACTTTCTGATGCACATAGTCAATTTGCAATATTAAGTTCGTGTAACCATAGCATTACGTCTATTGGCACATACGGATGGTGGTCAGCTTACTTAGCTGGGGGGACAACCCTGTATTATAAATATCCAGCGAGAGAAGGTTCAGATCTCCGAAAACAATTTAGCTCTGATTATAAAGATTTCTTTTTAAGGAGTTGGATTGGATTGAGCTAAGCAATATATATCAGTGTTGCATAAGATGCTACTTGTTTTAAATCAAACATTTTCTCCATTTTATTGGCTTTCAATGAAACATAAAGTCTTTGGAAGAATTCAACAGTCATTCAGCTATTGTTTCTATTATGTGTTTACATCTATATAAGGTGTATATGTATGAGATTTTAAATCCATTTTATCATTATTTTGTATATTACGTTTTTTACATTTGTTGATTGTTTCAAATTATTTATTTATACTCCTTGAACAATAAAATATTTTGTAACTTTTCATAAATACAGGTATTTTATTATAACATTAGATCAAATTGAACACAGCTACTCTTTTATATTGTAAAAAAAATGAAATGAAGTGAGTTTTACGTCCTACTTTTCTGAACCTATATGGGCTAATTGAGGACGGGCAAACGCCATGCAGTGTGCAATGAGGGAAATTTTGCCAGGACAGCGGCATAAGCCTGCTCTTATTATCGATTTCCAACTGTCGAGGGATCTGTAACGTGCACAGCCAATAGCACTATTGTCCCATCCGAACGACTAGACGCTTTTTCTATGTCAGCCCCTCCGACCTGCATCACTGACAGGGGGAAACCTGGTTGAAAAATCCGAAGGTATCATCTCGACCCATGCCGGGATTTAACCCTGGACCTTCAAGTTAGTGAGCAAGGGTCTTACTCAGCCACCGGGGCTCCCTTTTATATTGTAACATACGTATGAATTATGTAATATTGTGTCAGTTAATATAACAGAATTAACAAGTTCAGCATATTACTTTTGCAACGGTTCACTTCTTAATGATGGCGAAGTAGAGCTCAAAATTTGTAACTACTACGACGGATATTTTTAGCAAAAAAAAGGCACGGGAGATATACAACACAGCATAAATTTATGGCTGAAAGTTTAGGAAGCTTCTATTTAAGGCACATTAAACTGAAATAAGAGGTCATGCATCTTTCTTTGGAGGGTTTGAAACAAACAAACAACCAACATTATTCGTATACAATTCATTTAACTGTAAACATTACCGTTTCGACCTACTGGATATCATCAGTGCAGTGCTGGAGTTGAGGTTTGACTATATAGCCACCTCAGATGGTCCTACCAAGTCAGAGTGGTAAAAGCAAGCGAGCTAGACGTAACAATGAATTATTTCAGAAAGATTATGCTAAAGTGAACCTAAAAGGATACAGGTTCAATTACAAATGCATAGAAGTATGGTTTCGGAAACACGCCGAAACAATCCTTTAATTATAAATGTAATCTTCAAATATACATTATACGTTATAAATAAGGATTATACATGGCTATACAATAATCATTCAAGTATTTTACTATTATAATAAATATTTGTGTTTGGTAAGCTATAAGCTATACTAGATAGCCTAGGATAATTGTTCTTATTATTGTCATTCAAAGAATAGAATGAACCCCCTTTTACACACAATTAAACCATTTGTTGGTTTCACAGTTTTCACGAGATCACAGTTTTCACGAGATCGAACTTGTCATTTAACTGGTCAAGTGTCACTGTTTATGATAAAAGACTACCGAAAGTGTCAGAGGCTATTGTTTTGGGCAATTTAGATATTTAACAATAAAAATAGTCTGTTCGGATAATTGATATTAGGGCGTTGTAAACTATTGTATTTATTTCCCACATCTTCAGTATGATGCAGCATAGTTATCAAGACAATTTAAAAAAAATGTACACAAAGGTATAACAGCAGGTTAAGAGCATTAACCGGGGTTGAAAGAGTTACTGTAACGTTTGGTTAGTTTGGTGACAGAATAACTCGTGTTTGCTTCACCAACCATCACAATTCTTCCATTCTGTAGCAACCTTCTATAACTCACCTGACCTTTTGATGTCCTCTTCCATGTCTCTACAAGGCACAAGTGGTGTGAGTTTATAATCATCTAAGGATGAACCCTATTGAAAATCAGCAAAAGCGAAAAATATTTACTTGGTGTGAGTGTTCATAATCACTCAAGGAAGATCCCTTTTTAAATCCTAAAAATCTATTTACATAGAGTTAATGCCTTTGTTCTTGAAAAAGCGTTACATTTTTTAACTTGTAAACACTGTATAAGTCACAACTCTTGAATGATTTTGACTTTGTGTGAGTATTCATAATAACTCATGATATAATTTATTGCCCTTGTTCTTGAAAAAGGATGCAATATTTAGCTTGAAGACAGTACACTCTAGAATGCACGATTCTTGACAGATACTAGTATTGACAAAACTTGGTAATATTGTTAATCATAGTTTCGTAAAGTTCAAAATAGGTGTCTCATACCAGATAAAGTTAATTACTAGTTTCATAGACACACCCTCATTCCCCAATTTTATCCTTACAAACACAATATACGGTCATTTTTCCTCATTGTTTAATTTCAGTTGTTCTCTTTGTATTAAAACGGTTATTTATTCTTTCTTCATCCCCATTAATTTTACAAAATATTTACCTGAGAAACTAATGATTAATTTATATTATATGGCCTTACTGTCAAATATTTTGCTTAAAATCAATGGTATATAACAAGCTATTAGCGCGGTAAATTTTTGTTCGGACAGGACAGTGTCTCTTCTCCCTACCTCTCCACTTCCCCGGTCATTTTCTCCATCTCTACTTCCTATGTCTTTTCTACCTTCTCCCTCTGTCTCTTCTACCTTCTACCCCATTACTTTCCCTGTCTCTTCTTCTACCTATCTACTTCAGGTTTCTACTTCTACATCTATACTGTCCCGTCTCCTCTTCTTACTCTATACTACCCCTGTCTCTTCTTCCCTGTCTCTTTTTTAAACCTCTACTTACCTACTTACCTCATTTTCTCCCTCTTTACTTCCCCTGTCTCTTTTTTAACCCTCTACTTCCACCCTCTCTTCTTCTACCCTCCCTACTTCTCTCTCCTGCCTCTTCCACCTACCTCTCTACTTCCCCTGTCTCTTTTTTAATCCTCTACTTCCACCCTCTCTTCTTCTACCCTCCCTACTTCTCTCTCCTGCCTCTTCCACCTACCTCTCTACTTCCCCTGTCTCTTTTTTAACCCTCTACTTCCACCCTCTTTTCTTCTACCCTCTCTACTTCTCCCACCTGTCTCTTCCACCTAACTCTCTACTTCCCCTGTCTCTTTTTTAACCCTCTACTTCCCCTATCTCTTCTTCTACCCCTCCACTTCCCCTGTCTCATATACCCCTCCTCTTCCACTATCTCTTCTTCTTTCAGTCTACCTCCCCTGTCTCTTCTTCTACCCGTCTGCTTCTCGTCTCTTTTTAACCCTTTACTTACCCTGTATCTTCTTCTATCGCTCTCTTGTCTCTTCTTCTACCCCTCCTCTTCCACTATCTCTTCTTCTTCCCTGTCCTTTTTCTACCTCTCTACTTCCCCTGTCTCTTCTTCTATGTGATGTGTGGCTTGGTTGAAAATTTTAACTATGCACCTCTCATCTCACCCTCACGACAAAAACTCCTCGGATTTCGGCCACTCGATTTTCAGATTTCGGAAATTTTAAAAAATAATAATAATTATAATTGTAGAAAAAAAAACCAAATAAGGCCAAAAATTGAGGGGCGGAGGGTGCATGGCCCCCAGCCACTTTCCGCTCTGCAGCCCCTGCTGTAACCCATCTCTATGTCTTAATGTTATATACCGAGGAATTTTTCTGTATTGTTTTGTATGTTTATCATCTATAAATAAACATGATCATTATCTGTAGTTTTCCTTCTATTTCCAGATATATTTTTCATCAAAACATTTAGTTTCACTACTGCTCTTAGACCATAATATCAAGGAATATGCCATGTGCAAACTACCACTTTATGGTTTCAATAGTGCGATGAGTGGATGAATGTTTTATGACACACTTGAACAAGTGTCCCGAAATGATAAATGATATACAAGTTATAAACTTCACTACGATAGGGTAATATCATAAATCTTCAACACTTGCAAATTCAGTCATTAAAATCATCTCTTCAAATCATTGGTTGATGTGACCGTGGACTATGTTTCTCAAACGTACTTAAATTTACTTTTAGAAACATCATCTGACTGGAGACTAAATGTTGAAAATGAGAAAAAATATTCTTACTCAGTCAGTTCAAAGAGATTGCGCATGCGTCAGTGACAGTTCATTTCCTTCTACAGGACACATTTTTCAATTAAAATTCTTTACTTAAAGGGATATGTTCACTAACGGTTCGACGAATTAAATTTTAGTCTCAGAACCTGGACTTTTTTAGCTATTCTAATCCATAATAATGTTCACAACTGAGCGTTTGAAAGTCAAAAATAAGACTGTGCATTACAGTATATAGAAAACACATATACAGCAAATGAAGGATAAATGTTTAGGTAGGGGTATTGAAGGGATTTTGTCGTTTTTGTACAATTCTTGTACTTCTGGAGGCTAATTAAATATATTCAAGGCCTTAATCGACCTAAAAAATACTGAACATTCCCCTTTAAACTGGTAAAAGGTAAAATCTTTTTGTCACTAGTGTTTCTAGAGAAGTCATAGGATCGAATTACCACACTAAAGGGAATATCGGAAACTAAATTATTAGTTTGAGCATTTTAAGATCGCTCACCCAGTCAATATTCTACTTCCGGTCGGTCTCCATGTAAACAATAACAATGTACATCTCTCATCTAATGGCCCGTTTCCTCATAGCTATAACTTTTCTCAACTGGTTAGGACCAACTTCAATCTATTGGTACTGTACTTCGTGTAACCAGCCGAATCACAACACAACCGTATGCAGTTCGTCATTATCACTTCCCAACACAATCTCCGAACTATGTAATGAGACTTTTTCATCATCCAATGCCTCAGATTTGAGTCATGCATCTTACAGTAGCGTTGGAAGCCCAACAGCTACATCTTCACCAAAACAACAGAGGCTAAAGAACTCAAATCCTGATTGTCAAGTAAATGGTAAAAGAAACATCAGGATTGTTACTATCAACTTCCAGAGTATAAAGAATAAAGGACTAGAGTTACCAACACTGCTTGAATCGACCAACCCAGACATAATCTTGGGATGTGATATTGGACCAACCCATCAATCTACTCTTCATAGTTGGAGGAGATCTCAACTTACCTGACATCCAATGGCCACAAAGGAACATAGTTAGCAACTCATATGCACTGCACGTGGATCAACAGATTATCAACCTTACTGATGACCTATCACTCACTCAAATTGTACACTTCAACACACGCCAATTCAACACAAGCCAAGACAATACCCTCCTGGATGTCATGTTCACATCCCACCCATTACTAGTGAACAGATGCAAACCACTACCACCACTAGGAAAGAGTGATCATGATATCATTTTAACAGACTCATCAATAACACCATTAAGAAACAAACCAATCAGAAGGAAGATCTACAAATGGGACAGAGGAAACACCAAGGATGATATTATGGTATGTATTTGAAAAGGAATTTCTGAGTCAGGAATATACCGACATCAACACAAACTGGATAAGATTCAGAGCATTCCGTGAATATATAATAGATTATCATGTTCATGTACCATCCAAAATGACATCAAGCAAATACTCAAATCCATGGATAAACAACGCCATTAAACGACTCAAAAGACAGAAGGAAAGAGCCTACAAAACATCAAAGTCAACTAAGCAAACTAAGAACTGGGACAGGTTCAAACCACTACAACAGCTAACGCAATCTCTTACACAGAGTTGTCTTCCCTAGCTTTGGCAGTCCAGATTCAGTGAAATCTGGACCGAAGGGGAAACAACTCTGTATGAGAGATTGCAGCTAACGCAGAGAGAAATCCGAAAGGCGCATGATAAATACATGGACGAGGTCATCATTGGTGATATAGCCCAAAACCCGAAGAGTTTGAAAAAGTTGAAAAGTCAGAAGCAGGATGCATCAGCTCAGATGGGCTCCTACAAAATGACCGTGGGACGAAGGCTGGGCTGCTCAACCGTCAGTTTTAGTCGGCATACACTCAAGAGGACCTATCATGTTTTCCAGACAAAGGATCATCCTACACCAACCAATGCATGACATCTGTATAGACAACCATGATATACACAAGCTACTACGGGGACTTAAGCCACACAAAGCCTCAGGTCCTGATATGATACGAGCCAGATTCCTAAAAGATTACGCCATGGAATTCTCCAATATTATCACCAAACTGTTCCAGTTCTCCATTGACAGTGGGACAACACCAGCTGATTGGGGAATAGCATCCATAGTGTCAATCTTCAAGAAGGGAGATAAACACAAGCCTGCAAACTACTGACCTGTAACCCTAACCTCCATCTGCTGCAAACTATTGGAACACATTAGCAACATCATGGATCACTAAGATCATCTTGGAATCTTGACTGATAAACAGCACGGCTTCAGATCCAAGAGATCATGCGAAACACAACTGATTGTCAGCATCCAGGAGTTAGCCAAGAGTCTGTCAGCTGGGGAGCAGGTAGACATCGTGCTGCTAGATTCGACAAGGTGCCCAATAAAAAACTACTTCAGAAGCTGCAATACTATGTGGTGAGAGGACTAAACCTAAAATGGATAGAGGATTTTTTATCGATCAGGACCCAGCACGTCATCCTAGAAGGGAGCGTGTTAACAACAGCAGACGTTCTTTCCGGAGTCCCCCAGGATACAGTACTTGGCCCTCTTCTATTCCTCACCTTCATTAATAACATACCAGACTGCGCGAGCTCAGACATCCGCATCTTCGCAGATGACTCCCTTCTCTACAGACGCATAACATCTAGTCAAGACACCATCATACCCCAAGAAGACATCGCAGCACTAGAAAAGTGGGAGCGAGATTGGCAAATGGCATTTAATCCTGAAAAGTGTACGGTTGTCCATGTGATGAACAAAAGAAACCCTTTGTTATATCATACCATCTACAAGGACATACACTAGAGAGAGAGAAAAATAGCAAATACCTAGGCATAACCATCAGTAAGGATTTGAAGTGGAACACCCATATTATGTAACATCCCTGTAAAGGCAAACAATTACTTGGGGTTTATACGGCGGAACATGCGGGGATGCGAAGTATCAGCTAAAGTCATGGCTTACAAAGCCATTGTGGGATCATCCTTAGAGTATGCATCAACCGTCTGGGACCCACATACAGCATAACACACCAATTCCATTGAGATGGTGCAGAGAAAAGCAGCAATGTTTGTGACACGAAATTACCATGACTACAATCCTGGAGCAGTCAGCACCATTCTTGACAAACTATACTGGGAGTCTCTAAAGGCTACAAAATCCAAAGCTAGGCTTACCATGATGTTTAAGATCCTACATGGAGAAGTTGCTTTAACATCCAGTAACTACGTGACACCAGGGGATTGAAGAACCAGGGAAAAACACAAGCTACGGGAAATTAGGATGTACATGTATACAAATACTGTATACAATATTTTTAGTGAGACAGTGGAACACCTTACCTCCTGTGATCACAGAATCAAAAACCGTTGACGGGTTCCGAAGCGTGCTGGACAGGCTACCAGAAGGTCATAGGGCCCTCCTAAAAAAACACCCTTTTAACTGTAAATAGCGGATTTTAATTGGTGTCATGACTTCTCCGACAGACTCCGACAAGACATTTGAGACTTGATATTCGCAAATTGAAATCTAAGGGAATGATGGTATTGCCTTCTTTCTCTGATCAGATTAACATTTAACGGCATGGCAAATGACATATGAATTTCCAAAGAAACCATTTGTTGTCTGAGTCTGATTTTCCGTATAATTACCTCCCCTTATTATATGCAAATGGCGGATTTGCTCATGGAAGTCGGAACATTTTAGAAAAGGGACAAAAGTGGCTATTGGCGACGCCTCCGTGATAAATAAGTATTAAAAAGTACACCGGAGGCATAAGTAAGAACTCCCCTGCCCAATAAAACTGCAAAAGTGAAGCAATAGCCTTTTACAAACAAATAAACGGCTTTGTTTACATTCGTGCCCTGTAAGCCATTGTACTAGTATACCTTTAGTTTATTTACTAGAGGACACTATTTTTCAACATTGACCCTATTTTATTATTATTGACAGAACGTCAAAGACCTGTGGTCGTACTATACTGCCATATCTGAGAGTCTGCGTTGTTGTATTACAACGTATCATCCCTTCAGCTCATCATACGATTTATGTTCAGAGTACCGGCGTTTAGAAAGTTACAAGATACCATATTGTTTCTTTAAACGCTTCTCACTGGTCAATGTTTTGATATATAATGTACAACGAACGCAGTATTTTCAAATGTTTTTTTTTATAATATCACAAAATTAAAATACAACAATGAAATTTTTTTTTGGGGGGGGGGGGGGGGGGGGTGGTAATTGTATCGTACTAAACTACATTTAGAATTTTTCAAATGATCTGAAAAAACATTTGCTTGCAAAATATAAGATTAAAACTGTCTCTATGTTTAAGTGCAGTTCTCTACCTTCAACTGACAATAATTGCACTATGACTTTCTTACATTGTAACTTGCATTTTTAACGTATTAAATTATATAGTAAAACAGATAAAAATAAATCTAAATTTTTACTTAATTGAAATTTTAAATACTTTAAACAGCTCTGTCACGTTACCTAATTCATATATGTCAGAAATTCTCTTTTCGCCTTATTACAGTTTATTTGCCCCTTCATCGATGTATAATAATATATATTTTGAACATCATTATCCGAGTTATATACTGTTTTCTATTTAAACAATATCGATTTTTAACTTCAATCATTTCTGTCACGTGACCTAATTTACATACGTCAAAAATCCGTTTTGAATCTCACTATGCTTGATTTACTATTTAAAATGACCTATTATGACACTGTATGTTCAATTTAAAATTGCGCATTGTGAAACTTTAAAATTTCGATATTAGGCATACTTTTTCCTGTTTCGACTTCAGGCGTTTTTTATCCCAGCGCTTTTAAGCGCTTTTTATTTAAAAAATCCAACTTCTGGAATCTCAAGACGTTGACTAATGGCGACCTTGGATCTGGGACATGTATTTTAACTGTAAGCAGCTGTCACGAATACCAGTCAAAAGGGTAACAAGTCAAATGGGTAACACGTGAGCTATTACATACGTTAAAAATTATCTTCTAGCCTTATTGCACTTCATAAATGATGTGGATTATAAAATATATAATTCACAGAGATTTGATGAAGTTAATGCAACCTTTCACAAACTTGGATGCGCACAGCCCAGTATCGTCTCACGATTCTAGTTAATATATTTATCTTCAACCGGGTACCGAACACGGTGTCCCAAAGGTGGCATTGCCCAACCTGCTGCATCGTCCTCACTGTACAACGTCGACTTTTAAAACCCGGAATGGACATTTGTTTTACATGAAACAAAATTTTTCAATCGTTTGTCCCGCATCGATTTTTTTTTTATTCATAATTTGGAATTAATTTTCCATCAAATTACAGGTTATTATTGAAAAACGCTCAATAATACGCTTAATATTTTGCATATTACGTAGTAATTAGAATATATAAAGTAGTTTTCTGGATTTATCAGACAAGTTGCCTAATGAATATAATAAACTCTTATTCATCATTTTTGAGACTTTTGCTTTATTGATCATTCTAAAGGGTAGTATTCCTTTAAAATTGGTTGGGAAATTGGCACTCTAATCTTTTAACTGTTTTCCTCAATGCACCCTGATTGATTGCTTCAGAAACTGAACCTGGTACACAAAGTTTTAAATCTGATTGGATGAAATTAAAAATATCCTCAAATCTTAATTGCGGTGTTTCAATCCGAATTTAGCTGAATCCGTTTTATGAGAATCAAACAGGCTTTCTGAACACCAATCTCTACCATTCAAATAGTAACCTGGAGTTAAAGCTATAACTGAACACTTTTCAGACCGGTGAGTTATAACTGAACACCTTTCACCTGTTCTTTTGTTTCTACACATTCAAATTTTAATCCTTGACTGTACAGGTAACAAAATCAAATATTGAAATTTAAGGTAAGTTGAATGATTATATTTTGTTAATTTAAAATAAAACCATGATATTTTATTCCTGAAAATTTCTTTAGTCGAGTTAATCATTGTGTCTCTATTTTAAAAGAGCTTCTACCATTACTTTACGTGGCAAACCTAAGTGATTTTTGTGCAGTTCTAGTACTTCTGGAGGATATTTACATAATATTAAAGGCTCAAATCGACCCTCGAAAATACTGAACATTCCCCTTGAAGCCGTAAAATAGTTTGAAGTCAGATTTCATTTTAAATACACAATTCAAATATTTTTGTTTCATATCTACGTAATGTGATCAAAGTAAAAATTACACAGAAGATACAGTTGATATGACAAGTGAGAAAAAAATACAACAATACAGTAGAAGTCACAGACAGTTACCGTCGTCGTAAGTTTGCTCTTATTCTATAATGATAATTAATCTTGTGATATTAGCCTGTTTCATATTGTTGTATCACAGGTCTTTGACGTTCTGTCAATAATAATAAAATAGGGTCAATGTTGAAAAATACTAGAGGACACTATTTTTCAACACTGACCCTATTTTATTATTATTGACAGAACGTCAAAGACCTGTGGTTGTATTTTGATGTGGGTTATATTTATGTAGTTTCATAATCTTAAAAAGAACACCAACCATGGCATTTCGTTTAATGTAAACCTACAAATCAGTGGAACAACTTGGTTGCTTTCCATTTGCCAAATTAGGTACAGTACAGTGGGACTACTTGGATTCTTTCCATTTGCCCAATGTTTCACAGTACAGGGTGACATAAAACTTGGTTGCTTTCCATTTGCCCGATGAGGCCCATTACAGTACAGTTTTAATAATAGCCTGTAATTTTATAGAAAATTACTTTATAATATATTCAGCAAAGGTGTGTACAGTAAACAAATCAATCGGCAATCCTCGGCAGTTTCCGTAAACCATAATCTGTCTCGGTAATGAATGGTGTTTTTCGTTGTGTTTTCATGCGCGAGACTCTTTACTTTGACGCTTTACCACTTGCTTGTAACGTCGCGACATAGATATAGTTCATAGCTATAGATTCTGTGGAGGAATTTTCTGACACCTGCTCGTGCATTTAATGCTACGTAGTGACTATCTGTTCACCATTTACGCATTTTATCATCATTTTAAATACATATCTGTTTGTTTTCGTGTTATTTGTTTACAAATACTCGTAGCCTCGAATGACCCGTCTCTGATGTTTGAACTACCAGAATCACGAGATTACGTGATAACATTGATGTAGTCCGGTCAAATGGCCGCTGTTCATTACCGTGATATGTTGCAGAGCGCCAGCGTAACTTTCACGGAGACCGTTTGTAAACAAATAGAATCAAATTTACTATAATCTTAGTTTGAGAACTTAAATTTGTTGTTCATTTTAAGAGGTAGTATCCCTTTAAAGTAGGACCGAAATCTCTGTCCGTTATAAGAGTTGCAGGAATATAAGACAGTGTTGGAAAAGTAAAAAATGAAGCTTTATAGTTCCTGAAACACAAACAAAAGGACCCAAAATTTTTGTATAATTTTAGGTTTAGAAATTTCCTGTGAATGTGATTAACTGTGATGTCAGTTAACTTAAAGAAGACGTTTTCTTGTAATAATCAACTGTTTTCAACTAAGATTATTTATTAAGAATTCCAAAAAATAAAACAGAATTTCATAAAGTATTGAATACTAGAATCAGGTAAGAGGTAAAATTCTTTTGAAACAATATGCATTATACATCCCCAAACAAATATACATATAAATGAATATAGCCATTATAAATATCTTAAACAAATATTCATAATACATATCTAAAATAAATATCCATTTTACATATCCCAAACAAATATTTATTATACATATCCCAAACAAATATACATATCTAAAATAAATATCCATTATACATATATCAAATAAATATCTATTATAAATATCCCAAACAAATAGTCATTATACATATTCCAAACAAATATTTATTACATTATACCAAACATATATAAATAATACATATATCAAACAAAAATGAATTATACATATCCTTTAAAAATATTCATCATACATATATCATAGAAAAATGTTCATTATATATAACCCAAATCTAGTACTTAAATACTGAAATATGTCAGTAACAGAATCAAATAAACCATAAAACTAAGTAATTTTCCGTAAAACTACAAGTTATTATTGAAAAACAATTAATAAAAAGCTTAATATTTTGTTTATCTAGTAGAAATTATAATATACATGGTAGTTTTCTGTATTTATCAGATTATACCGTATAGTTATGACAACAGACAAATTGCCTAATGAATATAAACTCTTATTCTTGATCATTCTAAGAGGTGTAGTTCCTTTAAGAAAGTTGACTTATATTTTCAATACTAGTTGACCTGAAACGATCATACTAGGATCCAGTAAGATGTGCAAGACAATAAGAGCCATTCTGGGCCACTTTATTTGTCCGCACTGCAGCGTCTCTTTTAGAGTGTCTACATTATTGACCAATCATACTTTGGCTTGGTTATTTTTAAGCTAAGCTTATCAGTTACAATGTCCACAACTAATAGACGAATTTTGAGCCTTTCATTCCATCTGCATCAAGAATATTCAGCGTGTGCAAGTTAAAAATACGACTCGTATTTTAGTGAGACAACGCCATACAAAAAACTTATATTGAAAAAGAACGTGAATTGTTTATTTTAAGGTATATTTTGTTTCTAAATATCCAGGGTCAATAAAGTACTTGTAATATAACTACTAAAAACTAGAAGAGAAATCAGTTACTCTAGATATGTTCTGGGACAGTAAAGCTCTTGCAATATAACTTCTAGAAACTAAAATAGAAATGAGTTACTCTAGACATGTTGTTTTGAAATGTTCACTGTTAGTAAAGCACTTGTAATATAACTTCTAGAAACTAAAATAGAAATGAGTTACTCTAGACATGTTGTTTTTAAAATGTTCAGGGTTAGTAAAGCACTTGTAATATAACTTTTAGAAACTAAAATAGAAATGAGTTACTCTAGACATGTTGTTTTTAAAATGTTCAGGGTCAGTAAAGTATTTGCAATATAACTTCTAGAAACTAAAATAGAAATGAGTTACTCCAGACACGTTGTTTTAAAATGTTCAGGGTTAGTAAAGCACTTGTAATATAACTTTTAGAAACTAGTATAGAAATGAGTTACTCTAGACATGTTGTTTTGAAATGTTCACTGTTAGTAAAGCACTTGTAATATAACTTCTAGAAACTAAAATAGAAATGAGTTACTCTAGACATGTTGTTTTAAAATGTTCAGGGTCAGTAAAGTATTTGCAATATAACTTCTAGAAACTAAAATAGAAATGAGTTACTCAAGACACGTTGTTTTAAAAATATCAATGGTAAGAACAGGTTACTCTTGTTTTGAAATGTTCAGGGTTAGTAAAGCACTTGTAATATAACTTCTAGAAACTAAAATAGAAATGAGTTACTCTAGACATGTTGTTTTAAAATGTTCAGGGTCAGTAAAGTATTTGCAATATAACTTCTAGAAACTAAAATAGAAATGAGTTACTCCAGACACGTTGTTTTAAAAATATCCATGGTAAGAACAGGTTACTGTAGCAACGGTATACGATCACACCGATCCAACCGTTGCTCCCATGACACAATATTTCATTAGTCATTAATGAATAATAAACCCTCCGCATTGAACTATCGATTTCAAACTTGACAAAAACGTAACACTGTGTGTCCCATTTCTAAAGCTCCCTTCCATTTAAAATCAAGTTTCAAAGTTTTCAGGTGGGTTATTTTCCTAATAATGGCGAAATGAAAGAGTGACATTTTCCGAAATAATGTTTTTTAAAGAAAATATGTTTTTGATCATAACATTTTGAACCCCTGTTTTTTTCTGAAGATAACCCCAAAAGTGCTTTCGTGGCGTTGCCTTATAGCAAGGTTACAACCTTAGCTACCCTAAAAACCTAAGGAGGCTTCGAAGAAGCTGTCTGAACGCATTATGAGTGCAATGTAGTTAAAATGGACAAGTATAATTTCCTTTATAATATTTAATATTACTAAGTAACACATATAGATGGTTAGGTTATCAAAATAACTTTTATATACACCTTTGCTGTCAATCAAAATACCAAATGATTAATAATTGAGTCACTTTGTAAGAGATTTAACCAACGCTGATTGTAAGAAAATAGTTTAGGTTCTCAGAATCCATAATTTGATTTGCAAGAAAGATTTTTTGAAGAATCAAAATCGATCAGATGAAAATCAGAGTAGGAAGTCCCTATTGCAACTCAAATTCCGAAATATCTTTGAAAATGTACCAGCTGTTTGGGCTTGCGGTTGCGGCGCTTCAACTCCATCCATCCTAGATCGTCCCCAAAATTATTTTTTGGACAAATCCACGCCCTTGTAAAAATGAGAGTACTTGTGGATGTATGAACTTCTAAATTTTGTCACCATATAGTTCTGATTTAACTGGTAATGTTTATTCCTTATTGTTATCTATTAATTGCCTATATTTAAAGACCATAAAATAACTAAAATGAATAATCCATTGAAATTAATGATATCGATATCATTGTTCTCAATTTCATAAAAGTAGGATTGATTTTTACAAAAATTACTTTTCAAAACCTGCTAATACAATATACAATTCAATCATTCTTCAATTAACTAGTTATCATTCATTCATTCATTCAAAACCATCTTCTGTCTATCCACCAGCGGCTGGATGAAATGAGAAGTTAGAAATGGACAGGAGAGAGTATAGTTACAATACAGGAATTTGAGATACTTCGTGGTCTTTGATACAGATAAATCCTTGATAGCAATATATTTAGTTGTCTTGAAGATTTCAGTTCGTTTGAGTTTTAAAATAGTGTTTTAAGTTTTTGAGCTGAATGTATCTAAGATTCATACCTTAAAGACTGAATGAGTTAAGATGTAGTTGACATTTGGTTTTAGAAGAAAGATATGCACAACCCTTATTTGAATATTTCACCGTTATTGATAATTATAGAATTTATAATGAATGTAACAAAAACTTTACTTTTGATCATTGATCACTGAAGGGAAGAAAATAGATTCAGGTTGAGATTAAACCAGGCAGGTGTGTAGACTAGGTCTTAGTCTACGATATCTTGGACAGACTTTAAGGATCATAAAATAGCAATAATAAAGCCCAAAAGAGGCATAGGAGCTAAGTCAACAAGCTCTGGGTCTTGGTATCTAGAGATGGTCAATAAGACCTCCTGGCCTTGATCTTTTGAAGTAAGCAACATCATTTATTGGTTCCACTACCTAGGACGTGGTCCTGGAAGCTGTACACCTCCCTTAAGGTTCTCCTACCTTGGACGCTGTCCGGAAAGTTGAGCTACTTCAAATCCTAGTTGATAGCATCTAATCCCGCTTTAGTCGTGTCCGGAATTAAAAATTATTATCACCAAGTTGTGTTTAGAAGTCCTTGTATAAATTTCCAGAATGGAATAGACAGGACTGGCAACTTGGTTTATATCTTGGATGTCTTCCCTTCATTTACTTATACATTCCAAATTATAAATTAATTATTTATTTTGTCAGTTTGAACAATAAATGCTGTCACTGTATGCAATGCTTTCTTGAAAGTTTTAGTCACTACACTTGACCATCTGGGGCTTAAAAAGAAATTTTCTTAGACAAATTAACAGACAAACTTTATTTTAAGATCCAAATTAACTCCTTTCTACAAGAGAAAATAAATATATTGGTATCAAGGATTTATCTGTATTATTGTTGTATGAAGGAACATCTAAGGACTGATTCTGGTATGTCAAAATTTCTATTAAAAAAACCCTTTTTTTTTACTTTTTATTACATTCATTCATGAATAGATAGACAGAAGATAGAAAGGTTTTGGAATAAATAATGATATCTTGTGATATAGTGAGTTGGAACGAAAGAAAACACTTGTTTGGCTGCTCCCCATTTATTTCTATTATTGTCAAAAAAATTCCACATCAGAAAAATCTGAAAACGGCTTTTGTTGAAAAAAGAAAAACAAGGAATGAAACCCTCATAATACTCAAAATATATTAAGGTAGCATTATTTTAGATAATTATAGCGAATAACAACATTATCCCAACCCATTTGAAATTCACCAGACATTGGCATTGCAATTTCGCCAAGGTTTTCTTATCTCGTATATTATGTTTCTGAGAAAGGCATCGTCAAAAAGTATGATACATTGTTTTTAGGTACTTTCAATCCACGAGTTCTTTAGAAGATTCTCGTTCTAACCTGTTGCGTCTTGGGGGTTAGTTCGGCATTATGATTCACAGTAAACCATTTTAAAGGAATACTACCTCTAAGAATGATAAAAAAAATCAAAATTCTCAAACTTGGTGAATATAAGTTTATATTCATTAGGCAACTTATTTTGGATGTGAAATTGTTTTGCTTGTACGGATTTTTATTATCTAGTGTCATAATCATACATTGTCTGTATAATCACATAAATTCAAAAGAGCATGTTATATAGAAACAATTCAAAAACGCTCACAGATATTTTAAGCGTTTTTCATCAATAACCTGTAATTTTAGGGAAATTAAGTTCATGTTTTATGGATTTCTTGGCTTTTCTTTGCATACTTTTGAGCTTTTATTTCAGAACCAAAGAGTAATTTTATTTTATTTTTTTAATCTTGAACATTTTAAAAAACAACGTTTCTAAATGAGCTATGGTGTTTGGAGGACGTGGTGACAGAATGAATGTGATCTGTTAGTCAACTTTGATGAAATAAAATGGAATCCGCTTGTGTGAATGTATGACAGGTTTTACTGATTCATCAACGCATACCCACATCACATCTTTTGTAGGCATAAAGTCAACATATACCCACACCACACCTTTGGTAGGCATAGAGTCAACACATACCCACACCACACCTTTTGTAAGCATAGAGTCAACACATACCCACACCACACCTTTTTTGTAGGCAAAGAGTCAACGCATACCCACATCACACCTTTTGTTGGCATAGAGTCAACGCATACCAACACCATACCATTTGTAGGCATAGAGTGTACCCACACCATTCCTTTGTAGACGTAGAGTCAACGCATACCCACACCATACTTTTTTAGGGGCATGGGCATGAGGACGTGTATCATTTTTTCTCTAGCAAAACAATTCCGTTAATCAAAATTATCGTGAAAGCCAGAAGGTTACAAGAAGCAACACAATATTAATATAACCTTATTGACTTTGACACAGACTAAACAAGGGCGTCCGCAGATTTGATTTTTAGGAGTCAGGCCCATGGGCGAAGAAAATTTAGCATCCAGAAAGCTTAGTTTCGCACGTTTTGGATTTTGATATCTTTGTCTTTTTTTTTCAGGGGAGGGGGGATTACTGTACGGCACAAACACTTCAGCTAATATTGATAGCCGCTATCTCGTAATGTGTTGTTCTTTATTCTATCGACGAAATCTGATTAGATGTACGGGTTCATTCCCACCATAGAATTAGAAACTCTTATACTTCTATGTTCCCACGAAGTCACCGCCTTGGTTAAAACTAACCATGTAGGAACGAAAAACGGGGACTTCCCTGGAATTTGTTCAAAAATTGGATGATGAAAACAATAGGATTATTTTTTGTTATCTTAGCAGACTAAAACCTACTTAATCGGGTTATAGCCAATTAAACAAATATTTCTTCAAACAATTTATTTAACATTTAAAAACATCTAACAAACTATACTTTAATCTTAACAAATGTAAAACGGAATCAGCAAATACAAGAACATTTGATTTAAACATATTTTATTGATATCAAATGGATTTGGATAAAAGTTTCGAGAACTTAATAAAAAAAATTTCTATCCATAAAGAAATACATACTAATTATAACAGATGGGACAAAAAAAAATATATATTATGAAAAAAAAAATGTAAAAGGTGCACAGAACAACAAAAACACGAAGTGCAATGTAGAGAATGGTCGAGAATAGAAGTAAGAAATGGACATTATTTAAAAGATAAGATATTACCTAATCACCCAGGAAAACCACAATCGTATTAAAAAACGTTTCGAATTTTTAATAAGTTTTTTAGATTGATTCCAAATTCAGGATATCAGATACATTAGGATCACCCCCAAGGACTGCATCTAAGTCAATGTTTAAGCAATGAGACGAATTACTAAGTAAATATCACCTCGTACAGTTTACACTAAAAGAAGTCATGATAGGCGCCTATCGTGACTTCTTTGAGTGTTAAACGTATAAGGGAACATTTACTTAGTAATTCCCTTTCAATTTTATACAGTTTTAACTCAAAGAAGTCATGATAGGCGCTTATCATTATTTCTTTAAGTGTAATCTGTATAAAATTGAAAGGGAATTACCTAGAACATTTACTTAGTAATTCGTCTCATTGCTTTAACCTTGACTTCGATGCATTCCTTGGGGTGATCCTAATTTATCTGATATCCTGATTTTGGAAATAATTTTACTCGTTCGAAAATTCATTAAAAATTCGAAACGTTTTTTAACTTGTTCGTGGTTTTCCTGGGTGATTAGGTATTATCTTATCTTTAATAATGTCTTTTTCTTACTTCTTTTCTCGACCATTCTCTACATTGCACTTCGTGTTTTTGTTGTTTTGTGCACCTTTTACATTTTTGTTTTTATAATATATTATATTGTCTGCTCCATCTGTAATAATTTGTATGTATTTCTTTATGGATAGGATTTTTTTTATTAAGTTCTCGAAATTTGTATCCAAATCAATTTAATATCAATCAAATATTTTTAAATCAAATGTTCTAGTATTTTCTGATTACTTTTCACATTTGTTAAAATTAAAATATAGTTTGTTATATGTTTTTATAATGTTAAACAAATTATTTGAAGACATTTTTCTTTATTTGGTTTTAAACCGATTAAGAAGGCTTTCGTCTGCTAAGATAACAAAAAATAATCCTATTGTTTTCAAAATCCTATTTTTGAACAAATTCCCGGGAAGTCACCGTTTTTCGTTTCTACATGGTTCGTTTTGACCTAAGCGGTGACTTCGTGGGAAAGAACCCGCACATCTAATCAGATTTCGTCGATAGAATAAAGAACAACACATTACGAGATGGCGGCTATCAATATTAGCTGAAGTGTTTGTGTCCTACTGTTATCCCCCTTCCCTTATAAAAATATGAAAATCAAAAAAACGTGCAAAACTAAGCTTTCTGGTTCATAAATTTTCTTCGCCCTTGGGCCTGACTTTTTAAAAAAAAAAAAAGTCTGCGAACGCCATTGTTTATTCTATGTCAAAGTGAATAAGGTAATAGTGATCAGTGCATTTATTCCGAGAGGAAATCGAGGGTCACATGGATCGAAAGAACATTTATGGGTTAGTGCAATGCAGTAGGGTCCTCGTTTATAACGATTTTTACGATAATTTTAAGTTAAGAAGTAATAATGTTGATGTTGCATAACTTTATATGATAATAAACAGTGTTTTATTTTAACACATTGACAGTGTTCATGATTCAAAATCTGGCATAGTTCAGGGTCGATGAACTGCTACTAAACTTGGTTTAAGTCGCCCAGAAAAATGGGTTAAGACCAGGGGTATATAGACCTTCAAATACTATAAATATGTACCATGGCTGCACTAACATAGATTGGAAATGTCTATGAACCAAATTTCATTAAGCCAAAGACACTGAATCATTATTTTGGAACTGATGTGTTGTTAAATATTGACATTGGGATTCAGCAATCAACAGGCACCAGATTCTGGTAAAAAAAATTCGCATATATAGTTTTATATTGTTTAAGAGAACAAAGCAGACAAACAAATGATAAACGAACTTGAAAATATTCCAAATCCAACATTCAAAGAGAGAATTAAGAGTGCTGATTATAAAACTGTTAAAAGCAAAGATGAAATTGGGTATGGGAATAGCAGATGAAATTCCCAAAGAATTCAGAAAAAAACAAACATTTTCTAAAAGTTAAAGGATATGGTCAGCAGATTTAATTGATATGCAAGTTATAGATTTGTACACGCATTTGAAACCATAATGAAATATATTTTTTATTCACGGAATTGAAATCTCACAAAATGGCTTAAAATATTACCAGAAGTTGTAGATGAAGACAACAGCAAAATACATTCATCTATAGGTGTAACACCAACACAAGCCTCAAATAATCAAAAATATTATAAAGTCAAGTAACACACAAAATAAATAATGTGATAGTAAACAAATCTAAATTCCGAGCTAAATGACAGCAAATGTTCTTTTTTTTTGTAGAATCAGTCAACCAACCTTTAGCCGCTCTTTTTCTTTTCACTCCTCGATTTTTGGAATCAGCCATTGTTGTTACTTTCGTTTTGTATTGCTTGTGTGGGCCTGCGCAGTAGTCTATTTATATAGATGACCTGAACCCCGCTATTGCACCACGGGAAGGATAACTTATTTTCCAATATGGCGGGACGCTCAATGTGTAGTAGGCCATTGGGACTTTCAAACACGGATAATTATGGATACACATGGATTTGAAGGCTCAAATTTCAACGGTAAGCTCTGTAGACTATTTCTGATTAGCTAAGCTAAAGGTTTAACTTCTTTGCGACCGTCGGATGATTGTCCGAAGCAAATGCCGCATGTGCCTCTTTAAACACAAATTTAAAGTGGGAGATCAAGTAAATATTACATAACTATGACTGGGGAAAGCGGCAATAACATAATGCTATAGAAGAAATGTCTAATTCAAAACGCAAAGGTAACATACTGCAATACCAAATACCTAAAACGTCTAATGCAAAAGTCAAAATGCAAGAAACCTCTAATAAACAATACATCTAAGTTGTTATGCATTATTGATTTTACAGTGTGAAACACCATTAGCATTAGACGACATATCTCGATAAACTTACTTACATTTCTACATTGCAATATCTTTATTTGGGTCAATGTCAAGGCCGTAGTATTTGGCTGTGTTTGGTTAATGTCTCCCCGTTGAGCTACCGTTATCAAAGTTGGCAGATATGTCCTATTATGTATCCTGAATATTCATTGACAATTATGAAGCTTTATTCCTTCTTCTTAAGGGCCGTAGGAAGCAAATGAAAACTAGGGGCTGATTTTTGTTTTTTACAGCCATCCAATCCTATAAAGGAAACGGCATCTGAAATTTGCAATAATTATTCAGGATACATAATAGAACATATTTGCCAACTTTGATAACGGTAGCTCAACGGGAAGTTAGATGTATTGGGTATTAAAGGTGTCTTGTACTTTGTCCTTTGAATATGACGTTTTAGGTATTTGGTATTAAATTATGTTACATTTGCGTTTTGAATTAGACATTTCTACATAGCATTAGGTTTTTGCCGATTTCCCCCGCCATACATCACCTCCAACATATGAATTAATCATCAAGACAAAGAACAAATCATAGGTAAGTCTAAAAAAAATGACTTTTAAAAATAAATAGTTTTCTTGATAAATATGTTACAACTACAAATTTTCAACTTATCAGATGGGCAAAGGATCACCGTTTTATGATTGTATGCGAGATGAAATAAATAATCTCAAGGATACATACATCAGACCAAAACGGAGTTCATTACTCTGCTTTATAAAAAGACTCTTTAGAAATTTTTATTGCAGTGCGTCGAACGCACTGCTTTGGTTTGCAAAGACTATTTTTTTTTTCTATTTCTGCTCGGTGTTGCTTAAATGTAAAATGACGCATTTATGCATAACCGGAAATGACGTATATTAAAAAGTCGTATTTCAGGGTTTTTCAATTTTCAACTCATTTTTTCCAACAGATTGTGGTCGGTCTTTTTTTGGTTCATTTGTTTAATCCAATAGCTACAAATTGCAATTTTGAAAAATTCATATTTTGACTTTTGGAGCACTTTTTAAAGCAATTTTTATACGCCCACACATTAATGTGGGCGTATATTGTAGTCGCCCCTGTCTGTCTGTCCGTCGGTCCGTCGGTCCGTCTGTCTGTCCGTCTGTCTGTCTGTCCACAATTGTTGTGGACACGATAGAGAGCTGGTTTATTGATGGATTTTGATGAAACTTGCTGTGAGTGTTCATAAACACCCAAGGATGAACCCTATTGAAAATCAGACAAATCGAAAAATATTTCATGGGATATTGCCCTTGCTTTTGAAAATATGTTGTGGACACGATAGAGAGCTGGTTTCTTGATGGATTTTGATGAAACTTGGTATGAGTGTTTGTTTTGACCAATAAAAATGAAGACTGGTCCCCTTTAACCTTGGGATAAACCCTATTGAAAATCAGAAACGACAACAAAATATTTTATGAGTTATTGCCCTTGACTTATAAAACACATTAATTTTTCAGCCCGTTACACTCTAAAGTTGTGGACACGATAGACATCTGGTTTCTTGGTGTATTTTGATGAAACTTGCTGTGAGTTTTAATAATCACCCAAGGATTAAGCCTATTAAAAATCTGACGAAGCGACAAATATTTCATGGGTTATTGCCCTTGCTTTTTTTAGATTTAGTTGTGGACACGATAGAGAGCCTAGGACACCCAAGGATGAACCCTATTGAAAATTAGAAGAATCCAAAAATATTTCATGGGTTATTGCCCATGTTAACTTGTAGTTGTTAACACTCAAAAATCGTTCAATTTTATAAACATTCTTGATGGCACGGTTTCGACAAATGTTTCATTTACTGATAGTTCTTGTCGACCTCCCGGACGACTTGGCTGCCATTACAAAAGTGGGCGTATTACGATGGGGCATCGCTATTTTTTTTTTAACTTTGGCAATTTTATTTCAGTTACATAGACATATGAATTTCCAAAGAAAATCAATTTTCAAAGTTTCGATATCACTTCCGGTTTTGACGTCATTTGCTTCTAAACTTTCAATTTCAACTTCCGGAATATTGAAGATATTTGAAAAAAATGTTTTGTGTTATCATAGATTTGGTCATACATATGATGAAATTTTACCCAGGTGTAAGGGATCAGCCGCCATCTTGAACTGACCTATTTTTCTTAGAATTTTAATTCAGAACCGGGGTTTAATCGGATTTTTTTAATTTTGAAATCTACGGCTTCTGCAATCGATTGCAAAAAAAATGTAGGTTGTCGAAAAAACTCGGTTGTAGGTATTTCGATGTTTTAGTCTTTTAACTTTAAAAAGCTCTGTTACTAGTCCTATTTTACATACGCCATAAATTCTTTCAGTCTCTATTCTATAAAAAGATACCCAAAATAATGTATTTAAATGAAAATAGCGCTTTCTACCTTTAAGTTATTAAATTCAAACTTTGTCAGTTGAAGGGAGAGAACTACATGTTAAAAATATATTTACATTCAAATGCAAGGTTCTCCCCCTTAAAGTGGCACAGGCTTCATTTTCGTGGGTCGATTTTTCCAAGTCTCAGAAACGGGACTTTTTTAGTTCAGCAATTTATTACTGGTTATCACAACTCACCATTGAAATTTGAGTCTTCAAATCCATGTGCATCCATAATTATTAGCATTTGAAAGTTATAATGCCCTACTACACATTATGGATACTATGCAATATATAGAAAAGTCATCTATAGAAAGAGAAGGAGAAATGTCTAATTTAAGATATATTTGAAGGAAATATGCAATTTTCGTACATTTCTAGTGCCTCTGAAGGATACTTAAGTATATTCAAGACCCAAACCAACCAATAAAAATGAAGAACTGTCCCCTTTAAACCGGTAATTGAATTAACACGCGTTCGAACGACTAGACGCCTTTTCCATGACAGCCTCTCCGACCTGCAACACTGACAGGGGGTAATCGTGATGATAAATCATCACCTACAATTAAATGCAGTTCTCTCCCTTCAACTGACAATTGCACTATCATGCTTAACATGAATTTCTAACATTGTAACTTCCGTTTTAAACGTATTAAATTATGTAGTAAAAAAGATAAAACCAAATCTAAATGTAGTAGATAACGATCCAATGCAAGAAGAAAATCCGTTCTAAAAATCTGATTCTGTCATTTATTAAAAAAAAGTTTTAAAATTGCATGTCTAAAAACCTGGACTTTTTTTTAGCTATTCTAATCCATAATAATGTTCACAACTCTCCCTTGAAATATAAGCCTTCAAATCCCTGTGTATAAATATGAGCGTTTGAAAGTCAAAAATAAGACATTACAGTATATAGAAAACACATATACAGCTAATGAAGGATAAATGTATGTACAATTCTTGTACTTCTGTAGGCTAATTAAATATATTCAAGGCCTTAATCGACTCATAGTCATGGGATCAATTACCGCACTAAAGGGAAGATCGGAAACTAAATTATTAGTTTGAGCACTTTAAGATCGCTCACTCAGTCAATATTCTACTTCCGGTCGGTCTCCATGTAAACAATAACAATGTACATCTCTCATCTAATGGTCCGTTTCCTTATAGCTATAACTTTTCTCAACTTTCGTTAGCACAAATGTCTATACCACCAAAATTCTGCTACACACCATCTCCTACCAGGATATGACTATTCTTTGTTAAATAATGAGAAATCTCCTCCTTTCATCAGTGTGTTTTTCTGGATCCGTGATGTTCGTAGCTCAACATTCAAAACGCCAACCACACTAGAGTCTCATAATGGCCTAACACCATTAAGAAAAAAACAGTCAGAAGGAAGATCTACAAATGGGACAGAGGAAACACCAAGGGTGATATTATGGTATGTATTTGAAAAGGAAACTAAGAACTATGACAGGTTCAAACAACTACAACAGCTAACGCAGAGACAGAGACAGATACGAAAGGCACATGATAAATACATGGACGAGGTCATCATTGGTGATATAGCCCAAAACCCGAAGAGTTTGAAAAAGTTGAAAAGTCAGAAGCAGGATGCATCAGCTCAGATGGGCTCCTACAAAATGACCGTGGGACGAAGGCTGGGCTGCTCAACCGTCAGTTTCAGTCGGCATACACTCAAGAGGACCTATCATGTTTTCCAGACAACGGATCATCTGTATAGGCAACCATGGTATACATTGCTAATGCTTTTGCTTAACGATTCTTTTAAACATATCCTCACGAAACTGTCGAGTTATCACCTTATTGTTTTATAATTTAGTACTTTAGTATTATGCAGCTATTACTGGTGTTGTTCTAGGAAGTATTTGCTTGCCCTTCTGATGATTTGGTGTCACTTTCGTCGTTGAATGCTTCCTCATTGATTGATAGCGTACGGATTGAGTTTATGTAAATTTGTCGTCATGTTTTTTTCATCCGACGCTTTTTCACGTTCTTGTTTTGTAGTTTTGTGTATGTTTAACAGCTAGGACGGGTGTGGCGCAAGGCAGGGTATGCTTACTCTTCTAGACACCTGATACCACTTTTCATGTATGATTGATATAACTCCTCATGTGAAAAGTTCATAAGCTGTTACCTATGTTTCGTCAAAATGTCATTTTGGATTTCGAGTTTCGTTTTGCGGTTCGGATCGTTAGTACTTGGTTTCGTCATACACAAGCTACTATGGGGACTTAAGCCACACAAAACTTCAGATCCTGATATGATCCGAGCCAGATTCCTAAAAGATTACGTTTGTTATCGCGTCTGGTTCTCAGACCCTAATGTAGAAGTTAGACTGAGTTTACTACAGATTATTATATTTAAGATTTAGGCCTCTTACGTCAGTTAGGAGGTGTTGTCGGCCTGTAAACGCCCTAAAAACAATATTTATTTTATGGAATGAAATAAAATTCGGTATGTGTAGACATGTTCATAAAACGAAGATCAATTTCGAATTTGAGCTATTTTTTTACTGTTTGAAGCAGAGTTATTGCCCTTGCCCTAATCTTGAATATGCTCTTAGTTTTCAACCGATTGTATTGGATCGAAAGGTTTGATAACGTTTAGTTTACTTTTGATTAAATCTTCGTTTTTACCATCTGCATGCCGTGGTGGGCGTCGCTGTGGTCCACTATATTTTATGGTCAAGATTTTGATTAGGATATCTGATTTGGTACAAAATACCTTTGCCTATATTACCCCTCTCCAAATACCAACTTTTCGTTTGCATAAAATATAATGTAACGCATATACATAACAAGTATTTGAGGACACAATAAGTACAGTACTGATCAGATTAACATTTAATGGCATGGCAAATGAATTGGTGTAGTGAGTCTATAAAATGTAGAATAGGAATTATAGTGTTGAAGTAGTGGTATATCATACGTATTTACAGTGGTCTTATTATTTCAGACATAAATGTGATGATGTCCCCTTAATACAGACGTTACATGAACCTAAATTATTAACCTCAATGCACTGCAGTGGATCAGGTGATATATATGTGTTTCGGATTGAGAACTACAACTTTTCTGCACTGTTGTAGATCAATTAAATAGGGTAACGCCATGTAGTGTGCAATTAAGGAACATATAATAGAAAGCGGTGACAAATTCACTCAGTGGTTTTCGATTCTTAGTCAAAGCGGGAAATATTTATTTTGAGTGCAATATATTTAAATAAAGTCTATGATTGTTCAATCTAATTAAAATTAGATTACATTTCGTTTCGGTTATTTTTTTGATTGTCGACTCCATGTAATCTAACAAGGTTTATAAGGCAACCGTCTTCTGGTAACGAAATAAGCTATTTATAGCACGTGTCACCCTTCCGCCAATCAGAATTGAAACCTAATCTAATATTAATAGAATCTATCATGAGTATCACATTCATCAACAGGTTTGTCAAATGTCAATTTTGAACTAGTAATAAATAATGATATAATTCATAACAGCACGAATCAATAATATAAGTATTTATAATACAAGTGTTGTATATTTATTTAGATCAATTGCATCACAAATAGACACTTACACAAATAATATCATGAATCCAATTTTAGCTATCTAGAACTATATATGCAACAACGCATATTTCTAATAAACTTGACATGGAATTGAATCTCCCACACATCATGTCACATCGTGTCATATCTGAAAGCTTACTATAATTACAAATCGACATTGTAGTAATTACATCTTCCTTTTCTGAATTTTCTGATAATTTTTTTTTTCTTTTTTCTTTTTACTGTACTTGAATATTTTTGGAGTATGGCAAAAGAATCACGATAGTATTGAATAGATACAGGAATAAATAATCAAAAATAATGTAAATGGTACGTCATACCTTGTCATGCAATGTTAAATTCGTATTTTAGTTAAATTTATTTGTGGTTGGATGTAGTATAACGCATCTAGAAAAACTATATATAATGACGCAACAGATAACATACATACAACCGGCCATGATAATAAGCACGTTATAACCATAACTACATATCGGACTTTGTAGAGAGCATTATATCATATCACTGTGGTAATCCACTACATACAGAACTTTAGTTAATCAAGAGAAACATTGCAGGTAAATTATTTCGTTATTTTCATCCTTAAAATTGACAAGGATGCTGCTTGTGAAATTGTGGGTGAAGTTTTTGTGCAGATAATCTTGAATAGTTTTAAAACCTTAGAGGTTAGGATATTTATCAATTAAGTGCATTGAATAAAAAATAAATGAAAATGAGTTTAACATCTTAGTTTGAATTATCATTCCAATCAAATTGAGTTTTAAAGCAGTCACATTTTCTTAGGGAAGAGGGTTTGACTTGCTCGATTTTGCCCTCATATCGATATTCAATGATTTACCATTTGAATACTCGGTGTTGTGAGTCTATATTCTGTGTCCTCTCCACCAACAATGATTCAACAAAACAAAGTTGTAATTAAGAATTCGTAAATCGTCGGTGCAAGCAGAACGGAGCGACACAATCAGGAAATTCGACTGTATGTTTTTAGGTTCACACCTGGCGGTTGTTCACAATAATAAGTTTTTAATCGTTTTGTGTTAAGAAAATGTAATGTTTTGATATTTTAATCCTACACAGGCATGGAATAAGACTATGAATCCCATGATTGATTGCAAATCGTTAGTTGCCAAATTAAAAGGATATGTTCACTATCCGTTCAAACCTTTAGTCTCAGCCTTAAAATCCATGGGTTCTCAGCTTTTGAAAGTAAAAAAACGACTTATATTCTAGTGAGACATTGCATTCCATAGAAAATACGTAAACAGAAAATGAAAGATAAATGTTTAGGTAGGGATATAATTGAAGGGATGATGCACTAGCGAGTTCTGGTACTTCTGGAGGCTATTTACATATCATCAAGGCTTAAATCAACTATCGATAATACTCTACATTCACCTTTAACACAAGGGATTTACGCGGGTTGTTAAACCTGAAAAAGTGGTTGCCTAGCAAGATACGCCAACTTCTGTGATACATTTTTACTACATCAAGAGAGTTCGCCACTTTGTGTCAAAACGTATCGAAAATCTAACCTGTCAAAGATATTTTTGACATCTTTAGATCACATAATTCTGACTGTCAATTTCCAAGCGTTCTCAAAATCTGTTCATAAAAAAAAAATCATCAAATTCAAACTTGTTCAAACTCATCAATATAAATGATCACTCCGGATTTCATTCAAATCCAATGAAAACTGTTGCCTTTATCGCGTTCACAAGCCAATTTCAACGTGTTTTGACTAGGTCAAGAGCAATAACTCAAAAACCGTAAAACCACATTATAATGTTGGCGTATAAAAAGATCATCACCCGTATTGTCAATATCGAAACGTTTGATTTCATAGCGAGTGAACGAACTCTAAGTAATTTTTGGTATTGATTGTCCTTGAAATTCTGCACCTGATTTTATGATATATTTAATATATTAGAAACAGTGTTCAATGTTATTATATTGTATATATACTGACTGTTCACATATCTTATCAATATGGTACATAGTTTTTGTATTGCATCATTATTCACGAGTGCTGGTCGTCACGTAATGAAATAAACAAATACCTGTTTGATCTCTGCACACTAGTCAGCCAATCCCCGTAATTCTTAAACGCAAGTCAATAACTATCTGAAGAGGAGAAATAACTTTAATATCGCTTTGAACGTGAGGTTTGGATATTCGATCATAATTAGTACTTGAAGAAAATATTTAATTAGAATTTTACGCCTAACTACTAATATATACATGTATCGTGTTTTGGCGAACAAAAGCAACAACTAGAATCATTTTCAAAGGACAGGCGAAACCAACTCCTGTTCAATTTCATAAGGTTTAGACGTTTCGTAAACGAAACAAAGGTTGGACGTTAATAACTTCGGGCTGTTTTATGGCTAAATAGTAGTAAGACAAAACTAAATTATTTGTTTTCAAGTGCATTAATTCCGCTGTCAATAATAATGCTATAAAAATATATTTGTGTTACTAATTTTGGAATATATATATTGTGTACACAACATGTGGGTGGTGCAACAGTTGTTATAGATTTCTCACAATATTTGCACTGTAAGAACCCATAATTGTTTATCAAACACCGGTAAATTTATTAAATCATACGATTTGTTCTCTGCAGGTTAAAAGCGAAGATGTTTTGGCCATCACCTTCAGATGATCATACTTCCAAAAATACTGGTTGTTATGAAAGACAACGAAAAGATAGTCTTATCTTCCAGACATATATTGACCGGTAAAGTCTTTTTCTTATAAATTACCAGCATGTTTATCGTATGTACTATTGATGCATATTGGACCACATCGGTCCCGGCGTTAGTTCAAGACTTTTTTTTTGTTCTCATGTGTTTATAAGTGACGCTGCATATAGGCAATTATCAGAAAAATTATATAACATAACATAACCTTTGTTTCATTTCTTTACAGGGGATTTCTACAAAGGTTACGTAGCATAGAGGGCCAATCAGATGACCATTTACAAACGATCAAAAATAATAATAACGAGAGGAAGTCACATGATTTCACAAGCAAATCAGAATGCAGGTTACATCAACACAGTAATTTCGCTCACGATTTCGATTTTACAACTTCAAGCACAACGTTTATGTGTAAATGAGTGAAAACTAACAAATTCTGTTCAGTATGAAACTTTGAACTACAAGGTGGTTTCTGTTCAAATATTATCCAGGTTTTATTTTGAATAAATAAAATGTACATTGTGATTCATGTGTAACTTACTGTTCAACGTTACTAGAGTTAGCCAAGAATGCAACATCTGGAAAACGAATCTATGGAAAATAAGCTTCGTCTTTACTAGAAATATCCTGAAGATTACATATATGGTGGTATCATAAGATTACAAATTTCAGTCTTCCTTACTTGACATGAACTTTAGTTTTTATTCTTGAGTATACTAGCGTTTAACCAACTGACCAATTTGGTCCAGTATTTCTTGTGATCACCATCAAAATGGCCATAAGAGTACACTTCAAACGGAATGCGATTCTTGGGTTTTGGTTTCGGTTAACAAGAATCTAACGACATTTTCCCTATTCTATTGTGCTTGCGAAATAAAAGAATTTGTTGTATCAGGCTATTGAAATACATGTACTGTTGAAGTGAAATACGGTAACCTAAACTATATACCTGTAAATATGATTATTTATATAAATACATTTATAATTCTGTTTTGTGTTTTTTTGTACAAACACTTTTTAAAATACTGTAACCAATACCATAACATGTTATTACGAAAACCGTAAAGACATTTACTTAGCAAGGTCCGTAACATTTCAGATTGTTGGAACAATGAATTGCATAGTAACAGTAAAATCTATTTGCTCCAGAGAAAGAGGAAAACGCCCAACCGTGGACGAAAGATTTATGTTACCGATAATGATAATACAAGTTAAACCTGCTGCCAATTTAAAACACACTTATTTAGCCTACTGACCTACCATATTATATATTATAAAGAGTAAGTAAATGTCATTGAAACCAGTGTAGGTCTGGGTATGAATCATACCTCAAATTATACTAAAGATAACGCATTGATATGAGCAATATATGCAGGCAATACTAGATGTCGCCTTTAACAGGTTATAAATTGGTCATTTTGAGATTAGGATACGTTCTATAATCGATACGTATGTGAATGTGTGAAAACAACCCTATAACTACGACAATTTGCTCAAGAAAAGACCAATGCAATTGCCAAGAGACAAACTGGACAGAATAAAATATGACTGGACGATACTTTGGTAACTAGTCTTATAGGAGCCCACCACAGACAAAGATATATTAATACGACTGATTGTATAGGTTTTCAATATATCTAGAGTTGTTGGAAGAATGTGTAGATTGCATCATATGTGTCAGTGATACACCTACACGTTGCAGGTTTATGAATAATGTAGATATTGTACGAGTAGTTATGTAGGTATTGTGCTAAGTAAATAACAATCACAAATACAATACTATATATTATAGAGAAAAATATGATGTAATTTGACATTCAGTAGATATAACTAGTAAACATGTGAACAACATGAATTATAGTTATTAAGATATCGATCATATTGAGGGTAATGCTAGTCTTCATATACATGTTTTTAAGTACCCTAACTTCCTTGCATTTCTTTAAAAAAAAATCTAAATGCATAGCCCCTGACACATCCCGTCCTTACATCTATGACAAAGGGAATCATTTTGGTTTATCAGAAGAATAGGAGATTTTGAAATTTTAAATGCTGATAGTAGCAAAAACGAAAGGAAATACAGTGTACTCTGTGTAATCCGTCCATATAAATATGTCGGATTAAAGATGGAATACTCAGATCAACTTGTTTGTTTATCATTTTATTAACACGACAGATTATCTACGCTCGTAATTGGCTGTAATTGATCAAGGTGACTAGATGTAGTGATATCTCGAATTCAACACAATAACAACTTCCCGATAATAAGCAGAAAAGCGAGTGCACACAATTCTGGATAAAAATAAACCTTTATAAAAAAAAAATAGGAGGAAACAGTTGTTCTCGAGTAAACAAATTATCACGATCAGATAAACCATAGATTGAAACAACAAAATATACTCGAAGTTGGAATAATTCCACCAGACTTTACCTTATAAACTTTCGGGGATTAGTCAAAAAAGAGGTATCTCAGTCTATTTTACAGCCATAATAAAGTTATCTCCGACAAATCAAGATATAAAATTGCCTTCTGATGAACTCACTAACACTGGAACAGGACAGTATTCCATTCTAACAATAACATTGTAAAATGCATAAAGATAGCTTGACAGGCAAGGTATTATAAACCCACAGGCAGCTTTGATTTTAAACAAAAATAATTGAGTTACAGTAAAATATTCAACTTCAGTCAAACACCTCTCCTGAACTTTTCAAGATGCTACTGAACAACATTTACCAAATTATGTTAAAATCTATCAAGAATTGTGCTTTCTGGGGTGTTTCAGAAATAAAAATTCAAGAACAAGGGCAATAAGTCATAGTAAATATTTTTCGATTTAGCTGATTATCAACACAACAGAGGGCCTACCATTTACTTAGCATGTTGAGAAGATAGTATTTAGAGAGCTACGGATAAAAGTGATAACATCGTATTCCGTTGGTTGAGGAAACTTGGACCTTTGGCTGAGGACAGACTGAGCGAAGTTTCTAGTCGAATGGTTAGGGCGAGTCTAGTGTGTCCATTGCATCGACATTCGCCCAAGCTTTGGCCGAAGCCAATTCGCAGTTATTATTGCATACATTCACCCTGTGTTTCCACTTTTTATCAAATATAAGTACAAATTTTATCAGATAATTATTTATTTATTTGTGTGCCTAAAAAGAATGTACCTAAATCAGTGTGCCTAAATAACACTGTGCCTATATGACATGTGCTTATCTGACCGTGTGCCTAAAAGAAGTGTGCTTAAAATACCGTGTCTAAATGAAGTGTGCTTAAAAAACGTGTGCCTAAATAAAAGTGAACAGGTATTAGATATATCTTATATACACAATCAGAAATACGCCAGGTACTCCATAGAATCAAAGTAAAGCTACTTTCAAAGTAAATATTTTATTTCTTATAGGAAGAATATGTACATGTATTCATAATAAGTCCCTGTCAAGAGGATATATATCTTGTCGTTTAACATTTCTTCCATGTCAAATTTTCTTTCATCTTCTGTCTCAAAAGAATTACAAACATTGGTATTTATATTATTCTAATGGCCTGAGTGGTATTTCTACATTGTCGTTTTTTATAACTCTCTTAAAGTTCAAGAAGTATGTTTTAGATATCTTCAAAGGTAAATATTTTGACTTCAAAATCTTTTTAAATTCATGTTTAATTTTATGTATATTATGTCTTTTTTATGATGAAACAAATGTGGAAATGCCAGGAGTTCAGGGATATTAATGTTAGGTTGACAAGTGCTCCACAATATTTTTTGATTTATTTGTTTTATTAAAAACTATGTTCACACCGTCGGGTATACATTTACGCGGCATTTCAGAAACAAAATTTACATTTTTGTTTTACTCGTTTTATTGTGTTGGATCATTGCTACAAGTCAAAAAGTAAATATTTTAAAGGGGACCAGTCTTCATTTTTATTGGTTGATGTGGGTCTTGAATATACTTAAGTATCCTTCAGAAGCACTAGAAATGTACGAAAATTGCCTATTTCCTACAAATATATCTTAAATTAGACATTTCTCCTTCTCCTTCTATTTCTATAGATGACTTTTCTATATATTGCATAGTATCGATAATGTGTAGTAGGGCAATATAACTTTCAAATGCTAATAATTATGGATGCACATGGATTTGAAGACTCAAATTTCAATGGTGAGTTGTGATAACCAGTACTAAATTGCTGAGCTAAAAAAGTCCCCGTTTCTGAGACTTGGAAAAATCGACCCACGAAAATGAAGCCTGTGCCACTTTAAGGAAGTTAGGTTCATATTTGATCCATGCTTTCAAAAGGCTTTCAAAACGTCGAGAATTATGTGATATTTCATTATCATATATTTAATTGAACTGATGTTGAATTTTTTAAAGTTGTAGCCTGTACATAATTATCCATGCTACAGTCAACTATCAATGTTCAACCTAATATCAAAGATCAATCTTTCCAAAAGTAAAAATAAAGTGATTGTGATACATCTGAAAACGGTTAACACAATACTTTACGTGAAGCACAATTAAATAAGTGAAGGAATCGAGCTAAGGGCGATGCTAATCAAGTATCTAGCATTGCCGAATTCTCCAGGCTCATGCCAATCGTTGACGTCGGTGTCGTGTGCACTCTGTAGTTGGGTCAACATGCTCCAATATCATGTTCCCTTAGTCGCCATGACACTGAGTGTCAAAATGAATACACGAATTAATTCTCCTGATGTTGCGGTCCTCAACTGGTGTTGTGACACGTAGTCGGTCACTCCTAGGCCTGTCTGATGTACTGTCTGTGTGCCTCAAACTCTGTATCAATCTTGTTGCAGCCGAGGATTCTTGCAATCAAGGGGCTGTTTGCTTCACTGCCACCTCTCTTTCAATCCGGCTCAAACGTGGCATACTTTTTGTGTTTTTCTTAAGCCTCTGTTGATTTTTTGCCCAGTAAGTTGTTTTAAAGGGGATTGTTCAGCATTTTCGAAGGTCGATTAAGGACTTGAACATCTCTAAATAGCCTCCACAAGCACTAGAACTGCATAAAAATCATATATTTCCTTCAATTGTATCCCAACCTTAACATTTATCTTTCATTTTCTGTTTATGTGTTTTCTATATAAGCCATAGTCTTATTAAATGGCGAGACGTATTTTTTATTTTCAAACGCTGATAATTATTAATACACGCATATTTGAAGGCTTAAATTTCGTAGAAGTGTTGTAAACGATATTGAGGATGAGATAAGCTACACAAATTCAGATTCGGAGACTAAAATTCTTTTGGTCGGACAGTTTTTACATCATGCATGTGCATTTTGTGCAACATCAGAATTGGTCTCTTTTTGTTTTTTGCGCCGTTTGCGTGACTCGTTCACTTTTTTTTATAATTTTTTCACATAAAGTATTGTGTTGAACGTATATGAGATGCATCACAGTGATTTTATCACTTTATTTTTACGTTTGTTAATTTTCATGCAAAATATACAGGTGGATACTTTCTATTGAGCATTAGTTTACCTTCCTTCGCCTGAGAGAGCTAATGAAGACGGGACATTTGCAATGTACAATAAGGGAAATTCTGCCAGGGTAGACACAGTAACTTCTCATGGCATAACATTTGATGATTTGGATCATCCAATTTCGATTGAAATAGCACATTCAATCCAATGTTCCCTTGTCCGTGATGTCAGTCGGAAGTGATGCCAAGGAAGTATGACCCGTTAGATGTAGATAGCACATACAATATGATGTTTCCTTCAATCCAGTGTTCTCTTGCCAGTGATGTCAGTCGGAAGTGATGCCAAGGAAGTATGACCCGTTAGATGTAGATAGCACATACAATATGATGTTTTCTTCAATCCAGTGTTCCCTTGTCAATTATGCCAGTCGGAAGTGATGACAAGGAAGTATGACCCGTTAGATTTAGATAGCATATTCAATATGATGTTTTCTTCAATCCAGTGTTCCCTTGTCAGTGATGCCAGTCGGAAGTGATGCCAAGGAAGTATGACCCGTTAGATGTAGATAGCATATTCAATATGATGTTTCCCTCAATCTGGTGATTTCCTGTCAGTGATGCCAGTCGGAAGTGATGACTAGGAAGTAGGACCCGTTAGATGTAGATAGCACATTCTGATGTTTCCCTCAATCTGGTGATTTCCTGTCAATCATACCAGTCGGAAGTGATGACAAGGAACCAGCGAATGGCCCTTGAAGAGCAGAAAAGTAGAATGTAAACTTGCATTTTCATTTTAACAATAACACTGTGTGTAAGACTAATTAGAGTCGTACATATTCAAATAATGATAACATTATTCGAGAAGGTCTAATAAACTAATTAAAACAACGATTGAAACAAAATTTACAGTAAAAAAAATATTTTATTTTTGTAACATCAATCAATTTAAAAATTTGAAAACAGTTTAAAAGTATTTGTAGTATAAACAAATTGTAAGTTGGTGTTTATATTCACGGTTTAGGATTGTTCATGTGAACGTGCCACATCTCAACTCGTCTATCAGACATTCAAATTTTCACGTAAAATAAATTTTTAAATTTTTTTCACACGCTTTCGAATGACGACAAAGCAAACGAAAAGCCAAACATAACAACGTTTTGAAATTAGAATAAAATACTTTTAGTAGCTAACTTTAAAAAACACAATAAAATTAGTGACAATTAAAATAAAAAGTTGTTTGTATAAAACTGGACACGCATACGTTTTACTATTGGAATATCTTTAAAAGATACAACATATAATTGTCTAAAGTAGTATTTCATGTCAGTAAAAGTATAATGAAAACCTACAGTTTTCAGCTGTCAGCTGTAGCTACATTATGTCTTACATTATGCATTGGTAATCTCTTCTTTAATTTCAGAACACATGTACGTGTATTCATTTTACAGATACAGGTACCTCACTTTTATCAAAAGATAGTATATAGAGTATTAAAATATTAATTTGATGAATTCATTAAATATTTTGTCTTTGACATTAATAGATAACCCTCTTTTACTCCACGTCCTTTTAAAACCAGTCCCATGTTATTTTGGTGACATGTTAATATAAATCTCATTTATAACCCGATAGAGTCCTGGTATTTATTACACATTTGCACCTCGTTTGAAAGAAAGCATTAATTTTATGAATAAAGACGTCAGTACATAGGTAAAAGCACATGTAACATCACTACATACGCAGGTAAAAGCACATGTAACATCACTACATACGCAATGAGCTTATATCGATATTTTATTTTTGAAAGAAGCAGGAAATCAAATGTTTTTCATGTCTTTTACGTAAATCATAAACTTGTATCATTTTGTGGGTTGCACGAACAGGTAATTATATTTGCGCATAACAAGCTTAGAGGTGCAATCAGATTAATTCTTTTATGAAAGTTATCGGACACCTATATGGGTTTATATTTTTATCATATGAAATGATAAGGGTGTTGGTTAACAATTTGGTTAATGTTTCCGCGATATCTTAAAGATTTATATTGTTTATTGACGCACGTTGCCTGTGAGAGATCACATACTGCACAATTACTAATGGATTTAACAGAAATAAACTGCGTACATTTTGTATGATTTGTAATCAAAAGTATTTATTACTCCATTCATTTCTAATGTATGTCAAACCACAGGCGGAAATACTCTTAACCAATCACGTATTTCTATTTAAAAAATTATTTATATGATTGGTCAATCAGTAATATCTAAGAGATAGTAATTTCTCATAAAAAAATATGAGAATTGTAACACCAAAAAGTCTCCGGAATAATTTTGAAAAATATTTGACTTTCAGTAACACGGATTAAAGTGGGTAAATTTGGTGACTGGGATGGCTTAGAATTTTAAGATTACATTCAGCATAAAGTGACATTTTAGAGATACAGATTATCCAACGAAACCAAATTACTATTGATATAATTCTTTTAAAAGGAGAACATTCAGTATTTTCAAGGGTCAATTTAGGTCTTGAATATATGTTTTAGCTTTGTTTTAAATAAAGTACATTCAGAATTTTCAAGGTCGATTTGGGTCTTTGTCAATATACCCCTTTACCAACAACGACTATAACAACTACCAAGCCAACAGTACCGGACGATGCATTCGATTCCGATCCTTCTATCAACTACGTTATATAATCTGTCTTCTACCAAAAACATATAGTTGATTTCAATTTTTACAATTTGTTTGTCCTTTACTTCAAACACAACTGAATAAATCAATATAGTTTTTCATAAAAAAGTACTAGTTTGATTTCACGACGACAATATTTCACATTCTGAGCCTTTTATTAAAATAGATATTTAAAAAATGTGTAGGGTATAGTCAACTGACGATTCTGTCAGGCCGGAGGTTGGCCTAAACATTCATATATATTGTACATATCATTGTGTACTAGTATATGCGAACGAGTGCTACATTCATGATTTGATCTGTTTTGTTGCGTTATCACAATGACACATGACGATTTCGGTTAGTTGGTGTTTGTACCAAATAGAAAGAAACGATGCCAGTGATGAAATATTTGAATTAACAGCAGTGTATTATAAAAGGATGTCAAACTTGTAGTGACTCATTGCTTTGGATGCTTGTTCGCTAATCTGGGCATCTCTGGGGTTTGATCTGATCATAGGTCGAGATTCTTTAACCCAGGTCATTCAGTGAAAAACTGTCTTGTCGGATGGGACCTTATACCAAATTCCCGTTGACTACAACTGTGCACTTTAAGATAATTCGACAGTTGGCAATAGAAAAGTATATCTCCATTTAATTTGCAACATTAACAATTTACTACAAGAAATCTCCCATGTAGATGATCATTATGAAGCAGAAATAAACCCTTGAAGCAGTTCAGCTCTATGTATAGAGCTGTTAACTCTTTGATCAACCTGGAGCCAGTGCTAGACAAGGTGAAATCAGTACAAAAAAAAATTATTCATTCAATATTTTATTGAGACATTAAATACAGACAACATTAGAAATGTTTGACAAGCATTGGCATTTGATTGAAATAATAATAATAATATAACATTTGACATTGACTGTTTTGATTGGCAAGCTGTCCGGAATGTATTTATTGTTTAAAGTTGTCAATCAGTTAAAATATAAACTAAAATGTTTAACATTCTAATGTTTTGATTGGCATTTTTATTATCATTTTACAACTATTCTCTGTCAGAGTGTTTCATACATGAATTAAATCTAGGATCAAATATGTTAAAGTACAATGACCTAGTACCATACATTCCTGTGACTCAAGTTCATGATAATCTATAGTCTAGCTAAACGGTGTTATAAAGTCTAGTATATTCTGTCCAGCCTTTCACAGCCAGTATCATCCTCGATTCATCTTTTCATACATGCTTTCTTTCACAACTCACTAGTTCTTATATTATCAAGCTCAAAGCTCAAAGCATAGTTCACAACCATTACGCTAAATAATTTAGCGACTTCGGTAAAGCGTTCGATACAGTTTGGTTCGATTGTCCACAATGTTTCAAGTTGGTCTTTACTGTACCAAATTCGTCAAAATTGGTTAATGTTCCACCAAGGCATGGAAACATTGAGCATCTGTTCAGCCTAAACTAAATGTAAAAGAGTTCTCTATATTTCTAGCTTGTAATAGTTCATTTATTTGCTCTTCATGCTGTGAATCGAATTCTTCATTGGTATTGAGAACACTAACTGTATTATTACAGCTTTCTACAAACAGTTGTATGGTTATCTCTAGTTCCCTAGTAGGCTCTTCCATATCACATACAAACTTCCTGAAAATACAAAAGAACAAATTTTATTAAAAAGAGAACAGCAAAAAACAAAATATCTAATTGATTTTTAATATTTTCTTCCCAAAAGGTCTTTGGTTACAATATCCTTACGAATTCGCTCCTGTCCCTACATTCCGTTTTGAATTGTTAAATTATGCTTACCTGTCGTTAAAAGACTGGAAGATTTTTTCAGCTTGGAGTTCTACGGAACATCCAGTACAGGATTCTTCTGGTGATGGCCAAAACATTTTGTAAGTTTACGATTCAGTTAGAAGTACAAACTGTAAATAAAAAATAACACAGGTTAAGAAATATACATTATTAAATATTAAAAACATGTGAGAAAATCCACATGTGAATCGGATTATGATAAAGCTGTGTTCTGATAAATATTTAATTATAGCAAGTAGATCATCACGCTCATTAAAATCTTAAAAAACATCATGTAACTTAACACAATGACTTTAATTATCGTATATATAAAACACGCGATGAATTAATTATACTCGGTTCTTTAAGTGAACAGTAAACTGGTTTGAAAGGTTGATATCTTTTAAAAAGATAAAATCTTAAATAAAGATTACTTTTTAAAAATTGTGTCATTGACTTGAAAGTCATGCGATATTCATTAAACGACAGAGCAAGATAACCAGTTATAAACCTATCATTCAAATACATTCCATTTTTTTTTAAAGAATCACATAATTATGCCATGAAATTATGCGGAAACACCCTTAAAGATGATATATTTTATACCTTTTGTTGGGTTTATTCCAATTATCGAAACACATCGCCCCAGACATATCGACCCACATTAACACGCACTTAAATAACATGACTATTGTCAATTCAGCATTATTCACTATGAAAGGCAGACGTGATGTATTCAAGGTTTATTCAATGTATTCATACTCCCACTAGCTTTCGCTATAATTCGATTTCATCATTACTCATTTCACATACAAATTGATATGTACAATAGCTTTTAACCTTTCTCTAAGAAAATATATGCTTTATACAAAAAAGTTTCTAAAAAATAAAATAAGTACTTACCAAGTATATAGCAATGTGCTGAAATTGTATGATGCTTTCTCTTAGGTCCGAGTCTGTTCAATTCTGAAATATACTTTCAGTAAGGTCCTTGTAGCACTGTATATTATAGTAATGCTTTCAGTGAAGTCTGATTTTAATATAGTGATAAAGTATACGTGATAGCTTTATTTATATTGTTAGAATTTATCTGTCCCACCTTTTGTTTGCTTAGCCAATAAAAATGACGTTATCAGGATATCACGTGATCTACTTACTCAACCAATTGACAATGACGTTATACATGTATACTTGTAAAATGAATGTAAGTATGTATGAATCACAGCGCGTTTTACAGACATACAATGTATTCTCAGTCTTGAATGAAATATAAATAAAATATATACAAGAGAAGCTTTCAACCAGTTTCGCCAGTCATCATAGCTCTTAAAATTAGTAGAAGTCAGGGTGTGAGAAAACATTATCAGGAAGGGTCCCAAACATTATATTAGAAATATACCTATATCCTAAACTTTGTAAAAACAAATGGGTTCTGAACATTATTCAGTATTGTTCCGATATCTCGAACTTTATCAAAAACGCTCCCAAGCATTATTCAGAAGAAGAGTCCCAAACATTATTTAGATGTCTATGTACCGATATCTCGAATATTATCTAGAAAGGTCACAAACATTATCAAGAAGGATCCCGAATATTATTAAGAAGGATCCCAAATATTGTCAAGAAGGGTCCCGAACAGTATCAAGAAAGGTCCCAATTATGCCTTTTATATATTCATTTTATATTATTCATAATATACATGTATTAAAAATATTATTTAAGTAGAATCTTAAGATGTGATACCGGGTCTATCAACTATTTCCGAAAAGCTATATTCTGAAGTTTCGTCACATCACTTCTTGCAGTAATAGGATAATGCAAGAAAATAGCGACTGAGATATTATGCATAGGAGTGTACTCAACACGTTTATATAATCACGATTGTAATTTCCACTATAATGAACTTTTCTTTATAATATTAATTATAACTACTGATATGTTAACCTTATTGATGAATAGTTAATCTGCAGATTTTACGTCTCCACTATTTTGTCAATTTTGAAAATTAATCATTAGGCTACTATAATCGTGCGAGATAATCGTGTGGTACATAGAGGAATTTTAATATAAAGCATTCAGTCATACACCTCATTAACAGGCTTTACTATAATATCATTGTTATTAATAATTAATATATTATTAGAAAATTCCAGTGGCTCTGATCGTGTCCAGTTTTCGAGGTAAATTTCTGTGCATTGAATTCGCACGTGCTTCACAGTGGCTTGAACGGTCATTGAATGGAATTAAAACTTTCATTATAAATAATACTCAGACTTTTCTATTCATCCAATTCATTGTATTTGAACAAGGCAAACAAAAATTAATATCAATGTCTTAGAAATTCAAGTGCAAGGCCAAATAATATAAAGAAACTTCCAAGCATCCGCGATGTTTCTACGGGGGAGAAAACAATAATATGACCTACCAACCTCCAAATCCCCTCCTCTCCCCGTTCTTATAAACCTACGGCGGCATATTTCTTTGATGTTTTAGGTTGCTTCAAATCACGTAATAACCTCTGAGAGGTTCTTTATTCTGAAGTACTGTATAATGTTTAATGAAGGAAATCCGTTTTATCTGCCTAAAACCGCCGATTTTTTTTTGCTAGCCAATTCTGTCAGTTCAAAACCGGCTGCTAGCCAGCCGGTTTCATCTGCTAGCCAGTCACTTTTTACGAAATAAATCGGCACAGGGTCTACCTTCACCGAATAATTTTTAGAAACGCCACTGCCAAGCATACATTAGTTCAATTTCTTTATTTTATATTCCTAAAATGTGTTTTGTAAACACGCAAAGCGGATCAAAATATACAGGATACTTTTGCATAAGAGACCTGTCACGTTTCAGACAAAGTAAAAGGAAAATTGCAACAAATAGGAAAACTAACACCCTCATGTATGAAAGTAATTCTAAGGAATCACGAAACTAATTATTATTTGAAATTAACTTTGTTTGGGTTTAATACAGAGTCGAGTGTTTTCATCATCACTCTTCAGTTAGCGATATGCTTCATCTTGACCTAGTTACGTATACAAACAATTAGGTCAGTTCAGGTGAGGTTGACAAGTTAATACAGGTATTCCCAGGTTACATTAATTATAAATATCTGAAACGGACACGACGGCCATATTCTCGATGATTTGCAATGAAGAAGGATATAAGGGAGTGTAGTTGGGTTAGTGAAGCAATACCTTGAAACGTAATCCTAATTAAATGTCCTGTTTCCAAAGACCTAAATGTTCACCTTGTCCTACGAAGATTTACGTTTTACCTTGATTATCTTACAGTTCGACCACTAGCACTAATTTCAAAATAGAATTGACTCCACTCCCAATATTCTGGTTTTGATCAGAGTGAGATTTTTATATCTTAAAAGAATATGTTCACTATTCGTTCGAATAATCAAACCGTAGTCTGGGAACCTCATTAGCTTACTAGTATCTAATCTTTAAATAGTGTTCACAAATCTCTCTAGAAATTTCAGCCTTCAAAACCCTGTGTAGCCATAATAATCAGCATTTGAAAGATTACAATGCGACTCTGTATAGGAAGCACATAATACAGAAAATAAAAGAATAATGTACTCTCGAAAATGCTGAATGTTCATTTATTTAATTTGACATTTATAAGTAAGTATACAGATTTTAACAAAAAAGATCTACTTCAAGAGCCAATTTGGCCCTCTATATAACATGTGGAGTTTTACAATGTCATATAGGGGGATTTATCAGTTTAATATACTTTTATTAACAAAGGTGTGCTTTATAATAATCACTATCTTATTAGTCAATGTGTACCTTTTTTTCCTTTGATAACATCGGTCACCTTGAAACTAGATGCAATAAATAGGCTTACATGCACCATATCAAAATATACGACGCCATTTAGCCTGTCAACTCCTTTGGAAAGGCCATTTAGATATCAATGATTCAATGGTGATTTTTAATCCACAACTGAGTCACAGTTATTTATATGAAAAGTATTGGGCATTAGTTCAGGGCAATCTATCTGCGATTATGTTTCAGAAACTCGAAATATAATTTAATGATTTGACTTCGTTTCGTCTGAACTTCAGAATCCACCTCTACAGTATTTGTGAAATATCATTTCTTTAATCTCTCTGATCTCTAACTGTTCAAGTCACGTTTTTGTACATTCATCAACTAATATTTGTCAATAAGATTTACTATTCTCACGTGGTAACTGTGTTTTGTTTTAATATAATAGCTTTTTGTTTCGGCATAATCCTGCAGCGGGTAATAATAATACGTTAAGTACCATATTACTCTAACTCATCTTGCACTGCTTCTAATCGTATGGACTTGTGTTGTATCGAATAAACGTTGTATTTCTTTATGTATGCGTGACTCAAATTATCACTTCCAAACCAGCTGCTATGATAAAAGACTTCGTCGTAGAAAATTATTTTAGATAATTAAAAAATAAACAATAGCGAAAGATGCGTCTTCTACCGAACATAAGTAAATGTTCACTACGCATGTTACAATAAAATTTCAAGAATATTTAGAACCCTTCATATTAGTTAGTTTACCATTCTTTGCTACGCTTTAAAGGAATACAACCTCTTTTTTTTGTTCATTCTAAGGGAAGGTATCGCTTTAAAGGGGAATGTTGCCCGTTGCCGCGGACGACCGTAACCTTGTCACCGACACCAGAGTTTTTTTTTTTAGATAACTTAATCAGCAATACCGTAGAAATTTTATCCTTCAAATCCATGCGAATCGAAAGTATCCTTGTTTAAAATAGAGCACGTCTATAGAGAGGTCTTATAGAGACGATTTTTTGATTTCCATAAAGTTTTATTACTTCTGAAGACTGTTTAAATAGTTCAAAGACTCAAATCAACCCCCAAAATGCTGAACATTCCCTTTATAGGCCCGTCACACCATGACGTTCTAGTCAACATTCTCTGAACGTTTCAATCGTTCAAATTTTAAGCGTTTTAGAGCGTTCGCTGACACATCTGGCGTGTGATGAACGTATGCCTAGCGTTTGATTAACGTGTGTCTAACGCGCGAGAAGCGTGTTATAGCGACCAACTGGCGTGTGACGAACGATTTGTCAACGTTAGGCGAGCGTGTGACTAACGTTTTGATAACGACAGAAAAGCGCTTTACTGGCGTGTGCGCCAGGGAACCGTTCAGTGGTCGTTAACAGGTCGCCAGTGAGTAGCTTACTGCAAAGCAAACGATTACATGTAGTAACAACCAAGTAGCGCTTGAGTAACGAATGAGTAACGGGGGCCGAACGCGTGCTAAGCGCGTCGAACGTTAGTAAAACGTTCAAGGAACGTTCTTAACGTTTTTCAGCGTCTAAAATTAAACGTTGGAGAACGCTCGTCTCGGTGAAAACTTTTGTGCATGTTCAAAACTGTTTTTTTTCCGGACCAGCGTTTTCCGACGATTAACGACGATTACCGACGTTCACTGGCGATAACTCAACGTTCTTCTGGCGCTATCCTAGCGACCATGGACGACTGCCAACGTTTCCTCTAACGTCAAAGAACGTTGGCCAGAACGTCACGGGCCCATTAAATACAACTACTGCCTACATTAGACTGTCTTATAGACTTAAATTTTTAAGCAGGTCAATCTTTTTAATCTTGCATAGAGTACACTGACTTATTATAGTTTTATATGATAATTTACTATCCTATTCAGCGTTAAACACACCACAAGATCGTTTGATACATGAATTGGGTTTTGTAGATCAATAAAGACGTGACGGTGTCAGATTGTCACCTTTAATTGACGATCTACTTCAACGATCAAGAAATATTGAATTCGGTCGTTTCGTCACCGGCACGGGGTTTTATATACCTATGACTTACTATACTATAATCGTAGCCTCCGGCGATTTCTCAGATCCCTACCGTTGAATGACGTAAGTAAACCAGGTCAAAAGAAAAATATTTACATGTACAGTAAACAGAATATTATACTAAAGTTTATTCTATGATTGCAAAAAAAATATATATCTCAATATCTTCATTTACTTATGAACTTTTGTCGGGAAGCCCATTTCCCGTTTTCCTTCAAAAAATAAGCAGCTAATCGTTGGTGTATTGGCAATCCGAGATAAAGAAATTAAAATGTTCGTAATTTGGAGCAGTCTAATTAAAATCAGACCCTAATTTCGTTCGTTCGTTTTTTTTTTTAAATCCGGTTTTTTAACCACTACATTAGGGTCTGAAAACCAGGCGCGATAACAAACGTTCACGTTAGCTTTGACCTAACCTTAATGACCTTATTTTTAGCCAATCAGATCTCAATGACGTCATATGGAACAGCCAATAAAAAAAATGTGTTTTAACTGAGTTCGGCACAGTACACAAAATGGCACTTCAGAATGCACATATTGTTCACGTCACAAAACCCCAGCTCTGGAGGGCAGAGATCTAATTGGTTAAAACAAAAGGTTAGGTCAAAGTTAACGTGAACGTTTGTTATCGCGCCTGGTTCTCAGACACTAATGTAGTGGTTAAAAAAACGGATTAAAAAAAAACGAACGAACGAAATTAGGGTCTGATTTTAATTAGACTGAATTTGGAGTAACGTTATATTAGATATTCGTTTCAACAACACATTTTAAAAGAGATATTTCCTGGATTTCAAATTCAGAAATCCTACCGGAAAAGTTTTCAAAATATTAAAAGGATAGCATCATTTCACCTGATTCAGTATCAAGGATTAAAGAAAAAATGAAAAGTATTTACAATGTGTCAGTAGGAAATGACCATTAGTTAAATGTCTTACTTCATAGACACCAGACACTTTGATAAATGACATTTCATACAAATCAAAAATACCTCTTTCCCAATACAATTTCAAATATTTGTCCGTTAAATCGTGTTTTCTTGGCTTGGCTGAACAGATTTTTTAAACATTCTATGTTTCAGGAAATGTTTGGATTTCTTTTTATCTATAAATCATAAGAAATAGGAACTTCTATTATCCATCTACTTGTCCACTCATATTTACTTATCATGGCCTATACATCTATATGTAAAACGAATCAATGTAAATGACGATGTGTAAATTATTGGCGGGATCAGAAGGTGCTGTATCGTCAATTTAAACGAATGATTTAAAATAAACAGTTTATCTGTAAAAGTAAGTATTATGTGATTAACACCGTGAAATCCTTTTCTAATTTTCAATAATGATCTTAAAACTTATTATTAGTTTAATATTATAATATAATAGAATTAGCATGCAAAAAAGGTATTCACTGAATTGCAAAAAAGTGACTCACATCGTTGTTTTCGGTTCCCTGTCAATTTTTTTTTTCTATTTTTCATAATGATATTAATTCTTAATAATATTACTTATCGAGTTAATATACAAAAACGTTATTCATTAACAAGCAAAAAATGATATGCATCGGATCAATGTTCAAAACATTAAGGCTTTTTTTATTCAATTATCTAATTTGATAATTGTTAATATGCATTCCTGTTGCATAATCCAATAATCTTGTAATCTTGAAGAGAACTTAACACCTACGGAATGTTCCAGCTGGAATATTTCTTCTAATTAGGTTTAAATTATTACGCACATAACTATGCAAGAAATGTTAAATTCCAATATGTCAAATCGTGCACCCAAATCAACAATAATGTAAATTAAGTAACAAATTCTTCATGTTCTGGTTACCATTTTAATCAACTTTTGCCAAAGTGGATAATTAGAAATGTATTTTTCATATTGTACCTTATATAAAACAAAAAACTCTAATCTTATTTGTTAGATACACGAACTAGCTTATACTCTTTTATGATTTAATCTTAGAAAATCACCACGAAATTAATTCCAGTACTAATTTCTTTAAAAGATGAATACCTTTATTATATATATTTTTAATTTATGATTGAACTACAGAGAAATCTGACCAGCAACAACAACAACAAGTTTACTGATTCGGATACAGAGACATTTGTCACATCAGTTCATAACAAATTTGCTATAAGACTTGTGACACAGATTGCATCTCAAATTTGTAAAATTATATTTTTTTTACGTGGAAATAAACGAGTGGTGGTAATAAAGGTGTTACGATATCTACACATCAGTTTTAACCTATCGCGAAAACATCTTCCAGCCATCTAAAGTTACCGATAACCCATAAAAAAAATACTAAATAGCCTAGTTAAATGCATTTAGGTATAGCTATAAAGCCACCTCAGATGATCCCACATAATACATGTAATACCATCATATCATGCCAGAGTGCTCAAACAAGCAAGCTAGTTCAACTCTCGTATCAGCACTGCACTGATGAGGCCAAGAAGGCCGAAACAGTATTGAGCTCTCTATCTGGAGTGTAGCATTGCGTTATCAATGTTATAATGCGTTAGTGTTATGCGTAGCCCACTAGCGGTAGTAGGGCATTTCACACCCAGATAATTCCCGTCCGGACAATTCCCGCCCGGCCAATTCCTATCAGGACATTTCGCACTAGGATGATTTGCATCAGGACAACTTCCACCCGAGACATTTCACACCCGGGTGGCAATTTTCCTGGATGGTAATCGTCCTGGGTGTGAAGTGCCAGGGTGTGAAATGTCTCGGGTGGAAGTTGTCCTGATGCAAATCATCCTGGTGCGAAATGTCCTGATATGAATTGGTCGGGCGGGAATTATCTAGGTGTAAAATGTCCGATCACGCAGGTTTTTGGATGCGATTTTTTATCGTACTATGCCAGAGTGCTCACGCTAACTACAATACAATAAAAGTGCCATGTTCATGTGATCGATACCATTGTTTTGTATAGGTGTGTAGTTTTGTAATCAAAGAATCTCTAATGAGTTTGAATGAGTTACGGCCCTTAATATAGGCTACTAAAACAAACTCAAAAGTGGCGTGTGAACGCGACAGCGGGTCCATGTTGCTCAATACCCGCAAATGTTAAATAAATTCAAATCTGAACATTGACTTTCATTGATATGAATTTGTGAAGCTAATTTATATAGTGAAAATATGCTAAAACTGGCTTTTCAATGCAAACAGCCAATTATGTTTGTCCGAACATTATAGAATTTGGTGTGTGGGCTCACGATGGGATATATTCGAATTAAAGTACAATTCCACCGTCTATGTGGGCTTATCTTTCTTGGCAGTCACTAATTGTGTTACTCAATGCACTTATTTATAACATTGTACTAACATTCAACAACTTAATTAGCTACAAAGTAAAAATGCTTTATTATCTGATACTTGATGATTCAATGAATGGGTTTCAGATAAATTCTGATTCTATCTTGAATTGCTGTGTACTAACGCTACCCCAGAGGAATGGTTGATGAAATGTTACTTATGTCATATCTCACCTTTCTCGTTAGATTAGTACAAGTTTGTTAGTAACTGTTACTTACACGTATCGACAAACAAATACTGCCAAGATATTCTGATTGACGTCAGATAAATCAAACTCGACCCTTCCCTATCCTCACACCCCTATAGCGACTACCGTCTGTTTACGTTTATTTTTGTTTACTTTTCTGGTTTGCACCAAGATACCTGTATTTCTATAATCCGAAAACTCTGTAACTCTTCTAAGAAATAAGCACCCAGTTTTACCTGAAATCCTTTGGTATTCTATTGATAACACATTCAAGTCTGCAGCCAGAAACAAATTACACTGTGAAATTCCCAAACGTATATCGGGTGTCTCAATAAAAACGTCCCCAAGTTTGACGGTAGGTATCTCAGCTGTTGGTCAACCGATCTCTTTCAAAATTCTCACAGATTTACTTCAACATGTCCTTGTCAGACCCCGAAAATATGAAAGTCATCAACTAAAATTGTACAAGTACTACCTCAAACAAAATAGCATGTCAAAAATTCAATATCAGAGCAAACTACACATCTCAACCTGTGTCTATTGTGCCTTCACCACATCGACCACCAATATCATTCATTTTCCATCCCATAACGCTCTCACCGATCTCATCCTAAGATATTTTCTCCCAAAAAGCAACCTTCCTGCCTTTCAGTTCCAGTTCATCCAGTCTGTTCCACTGGTGATGGTAATGACTCCGGTCAGTATGGGATTCTCTTAAGAAACAGGTGTACTGCACTTAGTAGAGGGACACACTGAATAAAAAGGAACTGAAATGCAGGATGGTCGCTTCTCGAGTGGTACCTTAAGATGAGATCCGTGAAAGTTTATCAGGATGGAAAATGTTTGATATTGGTGGTTGATGTGGTGAAGGCACAATGAACATAAATTCAAATATGTAATTTGCTCTGATATTGAATTTTTTGACATGCTATTTTGTTCGAGGCAGTACTTGTACAATTTTTGTTCGATGATTTTCATATTTTCAGGGTCTGCCAAGGACATGTTGAGGTAAATCTGTGAGAATTTTCAAAGAGATCGGCTCATTAGCAGCTGAGATACTTTTCGTCAAAGTTGGGGACTTTTTTTTGGGACACCCGATATATAGTTGTTAAGCTTTGTTAAGCCTTCTTCAATAAACTGATCGAGAAGAGGGAGTGGAGAAAGAAGAATAAATTGAATATTCTAAACGAGCATGGGGGGATGAGTTATTGTTGTATATACACAGTTCTATTATTCAACAAAGAATAACATTTAACAAACCTACAATATAAAGTGGTACATATATTGACGGTCTAAAATTGCCCGGGAAATCAATAGAGACTGTTGGTGTCATTCTGGGTTGACGGAGCTTCGATTTTCATGATTTTTCAATAACTGCTGTTTTGCCAAACAACTTTCAGAGGTAATCAAGAGGTTGTCAGTGGGTTAACACCCTGTCCTGACTCTTCGCATAACTTTTCCTAGCTGGATGCATCAAATAAATATATTAAATTTTGTGTTGTCATATTATGTTGAGGTGACGCTTTAAAAAATAGATTTGTGGTCAGTGAAGAAATGTTCCATAGAGTTTGAGGTTAATAACCCAAAAGTTGGAGAACCCAGGCTGCAGGTTTATTCAGATTTTGGTGAAATTTGGCTTGGTTAATAAAAAGAATATAGTCCATATAGTAGTAGATTCCTTCAAAGAGAAGTATCAAAAGGTTGTAAGACATTGATACCTAAAGGTGACGATTGATGTACGTTGTTGCACATTAGCAGACAATTACAACAGGAAAATAAAAGTCGTCACTATCGGCATATATGTCTAACATAAAAATCGACTAGCAAGTATATAATAAGTGGGGCACCTATAGTCCTTGAATTGATGTCATGTTGCACAATAGAAACATCTTTATAATAGCTGTATGTCCATCACGTCATTCAATATTTATGTATCAATAACCCACAACATTTCGGACAATGATTATGTCTAATATCCCAGAAACGTGTACTATTTTAAGTTAATTTGAACTATTTTTGGATAAATATGATTTAGACAGGGAATTAGAGAGATAAGGTCATTCAATCACGGGTTTGAAGATAGAATGTTTATTTTGGTGACTAGTTGTTAGGGGTGGGTATTGTTTACTCTGATAAATACTTCATAACAAATTAATGCTGACTTTCGTCCACCACATACCAGGATTTGTACATCTACCCCCCAAAATTCTAGTATGATACGGGTTCAAGAGAGGACAATCTAAATTGTGAATTCTATCACTTTGGATTAAAAACGACTACAAGGATCAATGGTCGCACCTTGACAATTGTCTTCTATTTCGAATTTATTGAAAGTTATTAATTAGAGTCCAATAGAGAGGTCAGAGTATAGTCATTTCGCCTGTATTCAAAGCCAAAGAAAGTTTATAATTGCTAAACCCCACTTCCCGTCAGACCCTAACCATTACCTACAATCACAAAAGTGATATTATTTCATAAACAAAGGAAATCTATATATAGATAGCAACCAAAGGCAAACTGAAGTCCCCACTTCCCTACTTCGAATATTCATGAAATTTGATTATCCGGTGAAAGTTTCTCAGACGGTGTTTGACCCACTGAGCTTTACCCTAATTAAGTTATTTCAAAAGATTTTCCTGCCCGACCTATAATCTCACGAATGTTAAGTAGAATTATGCATCCGGTGAATTTTCGGGGGAGGCGTTCGACCCTCTACCATGCATCCTAATAAGGATGTGTCATATTTCAAAACTAATTTCAATCCAAATTTCGATTCGTCAAGTGACAACGGATTTTCGACATTATTAACCATTAAACCACAGTAAGCAGAGCCAGGTTTGAGAACTCGACACAAACAATAGTAATTATTAGATGTTAACCAATTAATTGTATATATGCTTCTGTATACTGAGAGCACATCTTGAATGAGTTCAAGTTTTCAATATTTTTTGAATAAATCAGTCGCCATTGAAAATATCTATCAAAATTGTATATAAAATGACACAGCCTTGATTTTGATAAGCTTAGTGCTATTCTTATTTTGAATGAACTAACCATTAAGTAACTTCGGCAATTTTTTAGGAAGAGCTTTTAATTTTAAATGAAAAGATGAATGAAATGGAGTTTTACGTCCTATTTTTCTAAAACTGTTTTAATATAATAAAGTAATAAATTTTCTGTGTAGGCGTACACCCTGAACCATACTCATTAATCAAAATATTAACTATTAAAAAAAAAATATTTAGACTGATTTATCAAAATGTAGCAAAGAATAATATTATCCAGAGGGCAAAAATAAAAAGGTTTCCAATACAACTGTATTATATATACAGTAAATATACGCAGTTCAAAGTCTACTTTAGTAGGTGAAATCATTATGCAAAATACACCTAGGTTTTTAAATTTGATATAAACGCGAGAACAATTAATTGCTAATTAAGTACTATACACTGACAACATTTTCTGCAACATGTTGGCCAACTTGGAAACTACTTTGGGCAACAAATGCCTGTTCCTGTATACAAACGACAAAATTGTTACCATCTATTGGTCTTTCTGGATGGATAAAACTCGGCAACATTATTTACATCTCGACAGCAAAATAAATTCAACTTGTATCCCGGCAACACTTCGAAAACATGTTGCCGAATGTTTCTGAACTGTACAACAGTTTCTACTACAAGTATTTCAGCAACATGTTGTCGAAAAATGATGTCGTATGTACAATACTTTAAACACATCTGTAGTATTTTGTCAGAAATAAGGAATGTAAAAGTGAAGTTACTTTTATTGAAATAGGACAAAAACTTTTGTTTGAAGTAACAAAAAGTAACAATATTAACGTGGGAAGAATATTGATCACAAGTTTGCTCAAAAACGTATAACTAAGTCACTCATGACGATTGAATAATACAAGATAATACAATATAATACGGAATTTGTAATGAGCTATTGAATTTGATAGAGCAACTGAAAGTTTCAGACTGGTTAATAGTGTGAGTACCGATACATTATTTGTTCTCACGTCAAGCTATCTGTTCTATTGGCGAGCATTAATTGTAAGATAGGCTACTTTGACCATGGTTCAGATCAGCGGTCTGTTACTGCAGGGGCCGGACGCACTAACTTTCTTGTAATTTTCAACAATTTTGGCCTTGACCACACTTCACATAATAGACAAACAGAGGCCAATGCCTTGTAAGCACTTTGGTCCTAGTAAATAAACATTACAATTTGTTCCAAGGTAACTGTGATAACATGAATGTGTCTGAGTTTCAGGTCATAATGTATAAGGCAATAGCTGAGAAAATATATGGATCTCTCATTACTAAAGGGATGAAGCAAGATAAAGTGTCCAAGTTGGATCAAGGCTCGAAGCACAGCGCACAGTTGACTCGCCTAACCTTCATGATGTATATTGTCACTTGACAGGTTCTGATGGTTGGGTCTTGAAGTTTGACCTTCAGCAGAATATTTTTTTTAGTGAAGTCAGGGTGGTACTTGAAGTTCTCTTCAGCAGTATATTTTTTGAACAAAGTCGAGGGTGAGCTTGAAGTCTGACCTTCAGCAGAATGTTTTTTAGTGAAGTCAGGGTGGTACTTGAAATTCTCTTCAGCAGTATATTTTTTGAACAAAGTCGAGGGTGGGCTTGAAGTTTGACCTTCAGCAGAATATTTTTTTAGTGAAGTCAGGGTGGTACTTGTAGTTCTCTTCAGCAGTATATTTTTTGAACAAAGTCGAGGGTGGGTCTTGAAGTTTGACCTTCAGCAGAATATTTTTTTAGTGAAGTCAGGGGTGGTACTTAAAGTTCTCTTCAGCAGTATATTTTCTGAACAAAGTCGAGGGTGGGTCTTGAAGTCTGACCTTCAGCAGAATGTTTTTCCCGTGAGGTGGGGTGGGTCTGATGTATGAAAGTCGAGTCGTATTGGGTTTTATTTTTGGTATAAGAGGTGAGTGTCGGGTAAATACTTGTCGCGGAAAATATTTTTTGGCATAAGGTGGGTAGGTGATATCAGAAATTTTTTTTCGATGACCCCTGCTTGTGGTTTCCTGTTCTCTTCTGTTTGTGAGAAGCCATCACAAGATTGATACAAGTTAACTTAAAATTTACAATTACCAACATTGGTCTAAATGTATTACATTTTTACTTAACCAATACATCTTCATCATTTAAACATTATGCGTGATAAGTATGACCCAAAAGGAAAATGGTAATTGTCTCTACAAATGAATTAATCTAGAATCATCGAATAACTGCGATTGACGTCTATAATATCTTGTAATATCTTAGTAAAATGATGTCATAGCGGTAAATGATTTTTATACTTAGTGTGCATTTCCTTTATAATTTTACTGCCGTCTGACCGAAATAAATCGACATCTTTATTCGTAACCTCTTGAAGTATCGTTTTCCTGTGAATTTGAATGACAAATAGTTCTCAATATTTCAATCTAGTGTGTACAGTTGTAGTAGCACGAACACCTTGATTGGAAAACTTGCCCTACCATTGTGCAATCATGATTGCATACACATTTATTTTGCCAAACTTTTCTTTTAGGAAATATTAGTGATTCATATTGTATATTTAAGCCATATACTCGTTTACACCCAATTTGAAACTAGATTCCGAATTCGTGTCACTCGGTTACAAAGGCTTGCCCCAATTCCGAATCCGGATTTCGAATCCTCGTTCCTCGACAGATTCAATATGGCGTCATTCAGTGGAAACACTAGTAAAAATCGATTTCATTTTTATAAAATTAATATGGTTTCGGATTTTTGTAAATTCACACTCGTTCATAACATGGATCTGATGTCACAAACCAGTTTCGGATTTTTTTAAATCTAGCAGGGCCTAATTTTGTGAGATCAACACATTTTGCCTCCAATACAATTTTTTACCAGTAGAATAAATACATTGTCTGGTAATTCAAATATAAAATCATTTATTGCTGTGTTGACAAATATTATTAAACAAAACTTTAAAAAATGAAATGAAAAAGAAACGAAAAAACAAAAATATTTACATATTTTACTATAAATGATGTATGATGGCCGTAATGTATTACTTATAATCAATTATCAATTTTAATTTCTTTTTATTTAGTTAAATAATAATTCTTTGTTTCTTTTTTTTTGGTGGGAACATAGTACGTCAGTTGAAATTTAAAAAAATATTTCATAGTTCAAGAATTAGCAATGCATATATCAACTATTTGAGTATAAAAAGTCAAATTTTCTTGAGGTATGTTAAAAATGAGGCTTTCTAAGATCATTCCAGATTCAATGACAAATTAAGGTGTAACATTGGAAGAACTGTGAAAACTTGCGTCAATGACCCTCTCCCACTTACGTGAGTTTAATTAACGTGTATCATAATTTGAACCTTTTGTTTGATGTTAATTTGGCGAAGACATAAAACGTGTTAATCAAGAATTATCATCTGAAAGGAGCTATCATCAAAATACAATCGTCACATTTTATTTTACAAAAACACCTTCATTAAGCAATACGGTTAATAACCTTTCTCGTATTAACACATAGGAACAAACATTACTAGCCTATACGCAACTCACAGAACGTTTTGAACAAAATATCTTTATGTTGCAAGTCCCTGTTTGTTACCCAACTTATTGATAACAAAAAACATTGACAGGATCTTGTATTATATTAATATGGATTAACAGATTATCAATATCTAATTAACATAAAAACTGGTGAATTATAAAAAGGAATATATCATGTATATGAGATTAAAGTATATTGACAATATTGTTAGTAGTATGATATCTATTGTCATGTCCGGTAATAAACAGGTTTCTTAGTAACAATTAGTCTACTCTATAACTCCCTTCCTGACAGTGTGACTAATCAAAACACACGTGTAGATAATAGACACATATCCTTCTCTCGGCTACATATAAATCCCATGTTTTCTATTATTTTCATTACTTCAGTGACGACCTCACAGTGAGCACTTGATAGGGTATCTACAACACGGACTACAGTGCAAGCACGATTTAGTTTACTCTCATTGTTTTAATAGAAGTTTCATTCACCTATATAGTAAGTCAATTTTTAAATTTATTTTGTTCATTTGTATATTATTTTCTAACAATGGTTCAGTCAAAGCTGTTTGAATAATTTTTTCATTACTTCCAAATTCACATAAATTTTTTTTTTATTTTAATGAATTTATTTAGGCCTATTATTTAATGAATGCATTATTTATTAAAAATTTTGTTCTATTATTGCAGAATTCGAAAATGTTTTGGCCATCTCCAGAAGAATCTTGTACTGAATTTTCAGAAGAGTACACTAAAAGAAACACGTACAACACGTACAATAACAGGTAAATATGAATTTGATTTAAATGTAATTTTTTTAGGACGTAACACTCTGTAAATCCAATGTTCTATAGATTAACCGTAATCGGTAGGTTTAATATTCAGTAGACTTATTTTTCAGATGTATTTAAACAATTACATGCGCGACTTAAATGCACAATCGGGAGAGATTTTTTGGGATGTAATATAAATGTTTGATTTTTTTCTATTTCAGATGTTTGACTGTTTTAATGGAGTGTTTTGAAAAAGATGAGACCTGTGATGATTTGGATTTTGAATTGATCGAGACAAGTAATTCATTGTATCACATAATAACAGGAGCCGGATCACACAACACCAAACATCTACAATTGGAATCAGAGTTCTGCAACTTTCATTGTACCAGAACCAATTTAGAATGGATCTTTTGACATAAACCTTGACCCAAGACATTGCTATCCGAACAGCGATGTCGATTTAAAAAACTTTGTGGTCAAGTTAATTAAGAATGTTGTGTGATATCAGGGATATTGTTCACTATCTTACTGTTTACTTGTATCGTCATCATTTCATTGGATGTGAAGAGTTGTTCTAACCATTCTCAGTGAAGTGACAATGTTTCCGTGATATGTTTTATACCGAACACCGAACAATATCAATAGTGGCAGTAGTCACAAACAGAATAGCGCCTGTATGGAAAATACGCACAGGGAATGGTCCCTTGATAGAAGGCATCGTGACATGCTCTAGATTTCTTTTTGTTCAGCTGCCAATTAGTTTATTAAAATTTATTGTTTCATTGCATGATGTCATTATTGTAGATATTTTCATTCTCATTTAGTAATTTATTGTTATTTAAAGTAAAATAAATATTTTTGTATTAAAATAGATTATATTTTCGTCATATTTCCTATTTTTGTCTTTAAGAATATTTCAGTTATGCAGAAAGATTCCCCTATATACTTTCAACTTGATCGATGTTCAGTTTTCATATTAGTGCAAATTTTAGTGCACTTTAACATTTGCATGGAATTAAATAGAAATCATTCACTTACCGAGTATTTTGAATTCGGTTACATTTAAATTCATGGTGCTATTGCCCTACATAAATCACGATGTGAAATTTCTAGTCTGTGGAGTCAGTGAGCATTTTCTGTGCTCAAATTGTCTAAATTATTCCTACAGAAGCTAACTCAGGATTCGTAATTGTCCGAATTGATACCTTACAAGTTCTTTTGTTTTTTGGGTTTTTTTTTTAATAATGTCTGCAACAACTGCTTCAATAACTGGTATGCCTAATTGAAAAATCAAAAACAAAAACAGGCGTCAAGCGTCGACCAACAACTAACATAATCATAATTGAATTAATAGCAAACCTGAACTCAAACTCACTGAATGAGATTTTTTACCTTCCTTCTTTTGTTAGTGCTATGGAAGACGCACAACGTCGGGTTATGTGAATTGGTTTGGGATGGGTTTGGCAAGCAGAGGGATTGCTGAAGGAGATTTTCAGATTGCGGTTATGAGTTTCAATCAGTAGACATATTAAATCTCAAGGGTACAGACTCTCTACATGAGAAAGCTTTCATAATTGACAACTGATCTTCATCTCTTAATTTAAAAGGACAAACAACAACCTGTTTTACATGAAAAAAAATGATATACACAATACTACTCTTTGTAATAAAAACGTCTTTCAAAACATACTGAGGTTGTTTTACTCGGTGTAAGCGACGTACATGTAACATATCATGGCCATTATCTTCGTGAGCCTCCGTTTTAAGCTGATCAAACACATGCAATTAGGTATATTCCCACTTAAATTTCAGATATGAACAAATTGGTATCCTGCCGATGTTAAGACACTTTACGTCAAACGACGAGACAAGATGATGTTTTTAAGATTAGGCCTACATTTAATTTTTTAATATGTTTACGTCTATTACGAAGCTTTCATTTATTATTGTCATTCAAAACTTTGTCTGGGTCACTGGGTGTCCTTGAAATAGGATTTAGGTGCATCTTATCGCTATTGAAATCAAACCCATTTAACCCATTTCATTTTTTATAATGGATTGAGGTGCAGTAAGTCATATTAAAGACGGGACCACTTGCCGCTTATGAATCATGAGAAAGTAATAAGGACAGAGGGAAATTATTAATTACACGTAAATACAGGTGTTCGTGAAATAAACACAGGATTCATAATACAGTGAATAGCGACAATAGATTAATTTATCAAAGAAAATAAGTCAGAAAATTAATATTATGACAATCTCCACACGCTATGCATCGTAACACTTTAAAGTTTTCTCATAATATACATGATATTTCAGTGTACAATATTATATTGTTTGGTAGTCAACGACTCCGATGTTCAAATCATTGGTCACAGAGTAGCAGGGCCTATCCAGAGTCGCATGGGTCGCAAACACATTTGTTGGGTCATGTAGTACAGCGTAGTAAAAACTGCAGTGTTCTTAGTTTAAAAAGATAAGGCCCGTTCACACCAAAAACGTCACGCGGAACGCGACATTGAAAAATAATGCGCGTTCAACGCCGCGAAAATGAGATCAATGGATAATCAATAAAACGGTCAGACCAGATACGCACGTCAAGAAATGACGCGCGTTCAACGCCGCGTTGTCGCCTGAAATAACTTCTGTAGTTATTCAGCGCGTTTTGCGCTGCGTCTTTTCTCACTGCGCATGCTCAGTGCAAGTTGGCACGCCACGTTTCGGGGAAGGGAGGGTTTGAATCTCCCAAATGTACAGGCCTAGGATGGAACAAATACTTTATTGAGAAAATGGGATTAAGGGTCTGGATTCAGGCTTTTCCTCTGTTCAGCTCTGAAAGAAGAAAAATAAGACCTCGCCCGTTGGGCGAATGGTATAGTATCTGCTAATTAATGATTGGTTAGTTGTACATGGTATTGAGGACTTATTGGGTAGGAAGCAAGGTAAAGTGAAGGTTTTCCTGCGTGTGTTTTATGTAACTATAAATGGAGCACAATTTAAATTTCATCTTAGTCTATGCCTGCATAGAAATATAGGCAGGGAATGCCAAGAAGGAAAAATAAATATTGAACTTCCGTTTAAATTTATGGTTGACCGAATTTCTTCTTGGGGGCCTTTTTTTAACTTCTGGTGCAGCGTAAAAATAGTTATGGTAAACAATAACAAAAGAAGTTAATTTGAAAATTATCACAGAAAATCGAATTTAACAAGATTTTTACAACTGTAATTTTATGATTTGGTATGTAATGATAAGTATATATATTTCTAAATGGTATAGGCCTATGTTACTGTAGAAATAATGTAATTTTTAAATTTAAGCATGAAAACCTGTTATGCCATGGCTTAAATTTAGACCTACCATGCAGTGAGTTTTACCGGACTGAAGGTAGCAGACACTTGGCCAGCTAACAATAAGCCAGCAAACAATACGCAATATGGTCGAAAAATTTTTAAGAAATTGTTTCAAATTTTAAACATGTCAAATCTCAAACTAGTCCATCTTCCAAATAAAACACTGTCTTAGCCTTTCTCTCACATTCGTACTGTGTAAACATCAATACATTTAACGCCGAGTTTAGGTGCAGTCGGTAGCCAGTTGAATTGATGCCTGTTAGGCAATTAGGTGCCATTTTGCAGAAACCGGAAGTTATGAAAAGACCCTTAAATTCAGCGCATGCGTGCCAAGCATAAACTATTTATTTGTCCTTCTTGGCATTCCCTACCTCTATTTCTATGATGCCTGTCATGTCTTTAGGGCGGCATCATTGGTAGACATAATTGTTGCTGTGAACTGGCCCTAGTATTTGGTCTGGAAGCAGTAGCAGCAAGTGAGACCCCATCATTTTCTGTCAAACTTGCAGGCCTGCTTTGTGGAGTGACAACTTAATCAGGTACCATTGCTGCAACAGCAGTGGCCCGCTTCTTACCTCTAGAGGTACCGGCTTTCTTTTCATTGGCATTGGCATGTTGTTTTAATTCTGAGGAGCGATGTTTCTTCGTGGGCTACAAATCGTTAATGAATTACAGCAATTACCATTCCTTTTGTAATAAACTCTGAGCCGCACTAACATGACCCTTAGCCTGGTCCAACGCGCCACGCCAACGTGCGACCAAAATACGACGCATTCGTTCCTGCATCCGAAACTAGTAACGTAGCGTCCTCATCCACCAAAATCCACGTATCAGTATCACATGTATGTCGAGGGACGTTGTGGGGATGCTCTCGGATATAGCATCATATAGCCATCCGCACTTCATACGTCCTTCAATAAGCTTATGTGAGATGGGTGCTTTAGGTTTGGGTCTCCGAATGAAATGGGTGAAGATCGGAGATTTACTATATGAGACGTTTCGTGTTCCGCAATGGATGTGTAAAAACTCTAAACAACTACATATTTGTATAACCCAGGTTCAATTTTTAAAATCCTGCAGAAGATAGGTTAGATACTTATTCATGATACAAAGGTGCACTATGACTATTATTTACAGACCTACTTTGCTTTACGGAGATCCGTTCTTAAGTATACAAAATATTGTATCTATAGAGAACAATGAAGTGGGTGCAGCACTTCACGGGGGTCTACTTTCAATATCCCCTTTATTCATTTATGAATATATATTATAACTAGAACCGTGATAACGGTACTGAGCAGTGCGCAATTTAAACATCCTTGAACGGTTGCATTTTAGTCCTGCATATAAATTAGGTCATGTGACAGAGCTGTTTATAGTTAAAAATCTCAATTTTCAATCGGCTATTAAACCGGAAGTAAACATCTGAAAACACAAAGTAAAACATCATTTTATAGATTTTATCGAGGGCAATAGCTTTGGTTCAGATCAAAAGGTCATCAAACGTCAAGGTCACGAGTTTTGAGCTTTGAAAATGTTTGCTATTGCTGAATTTCTTTAACCGGAAATAGACAAAACTTTTAATCGAAATTAGGAAATCGGCTGTCACCATTTTGTTAGTAATATATTGAAGATGCCATCAACATTATGTAAATCGGATGATATCCTGATCACTTATATCGATTTAAAGAAAAGTTGGTCATTTCAAGATGGTGGTCTACTAGTTACTTCCGGGTCAAGTTTTATCCTTTTTTTTCTATGCATGTTATGTCATTTTATATTTTCCAAAGAATGTGTCGACTCTCTTTAAAAATCTACAATTTAGGAACCACGTGTTTTTTCGCGCCAAAAAAGCCACGCAGTTACTTTAGAACAATGAACAAAATTTCCAAATTAAAAAAAAAGCAAACTAATTAAAATATCTACTATTATATATCAAGAGGAGATAAAGCATAATAAAAAAAGACGATTTTTTGTGACGTACGTGAATTAGGTTCAAACTGACAATTTTCATTTGGCTATAAAACAAGAAGTAAATATTGGACAACAAAAATGAATTCACCATTGGATAGATCTCATTTCGGGCAATAACTGTTGTTCGGATCATAAGGTCAACAAATGGCAACTTCACAAGTTATGAGCTTTAAAAGTGTTCCAATAATTGCTGAATATCTTATACCGGAAATAGACAAACACCATAATCGAAATAAGCAATTCAGCTGCCCTCATTTTGTTGGCAATAAAACACGCAGAGTTACTATAGAACAAAGAACAAAATTCCAAATAGCAATTTTGATCAAAATATCTAGTGTTATATATCACTGGAAAGAGGAGATAAAGCGTAATAAGAAAAGAAGATATTTTGTGACGTGACGTCACGTGACAGAGCTGTTCAAAGTTCCAAACTAACAATTTTTAAATGGCTATAAAACCGGAAGTAAATATTGGACACCAAAAATGAATACACCGTTGGGTAGATCACATCATGGGCAATAACTTTTGTTCAGGTCATAAGGTCACCCAAATCCAAGGTAACGTGTAATGAGCTTTGAAAATTTTTGTCATTTCTGAATATCTTTTACCGGAAATAGGCAAACATCATAATCGAAATTAGCAAATTGGCTGTCATCATTTTGTTGGCCATAGATTGAAAATGCCCTAGACATCAATATTATACAAATTGGATGATACCCTGTTCACTTCTCTCGTTTTAAAGAAAACATGTTCATTTCAAGATGGTGGCCAGCGTGTTACTTCCGGTTACGATTTTATCATATTTTTTTTCTTTGTTAGTCATGTTCTTCCATATCTTAAGAAGAAATTGTTACCTATCTTATGAAATCCGTAATTAAGATAACACGTGTTTTTTCCCGCCAAAAAAAACGCAGAGTTACTATAGAACAAAGAACAAAATTCTAAAAAGCAATTTTGATCGAAACAGGAGATAAAGCGTCATAATAATAAAAGATAATTTGTGACGTACATGAATTAGGTCACGTGACAGAGCTGTTTAAAGTCAAAACTCGACATTTTCAAATGGCCATAAAACCGGAAGTAGACATCGGACAGCAAAAATGAATACATCAGTTGATAGATCTCATCAAGGGCAATGACTTTTGTTCAGGTCACAAGGTCACTCAAGGTCAAGGTCACACGATATGAGCCTTAAAAGTTTTGACTATTACTGAAAATTTTTTACCGGAAATAAAAAGAAAACTGAATCGAAATTCAAAAATCGGCTTCCCATGTTTTGTTAGCAATCGACTGTAGATTCCATACACATCATTTTTATTCAAATCGGATGATTCCCTGATTCTGAATTTCGATTTAAAGTAAAATCAGTTAGTTCAAGATGGCGGCCGATATGAAACAGCTGGGTCAGATTTTATCATTTTATATTTTGTGAATAATGATTACTAGCACATTGCAAAAAGATTTTTTAGAATATCTTCATTCTTCCGGAAGTTGACATTTCAACTTTACAAGCGAATGACGTCAAAACCGGAAGTGATATAACATTTTTGAAAAGATCATTTTGTTTGTCATCAAAATGTCTATGCATATGTAAGTTTTCATATTGATCAAAATAAAATTGCAAAAGTTGAAAAAATTGTCAAAAAAGTGCTTCAAAAAGTCAGCGACAAAGTTTTAAAAATGCATGTTTTTAAACCCCCAATTTGAAGACAATCGATTAATGAAATAAAAAAAAAAAATTCCATCAAAATCGGTTGAAAATCAGAGATGAAAATGGTAAAAACATTAAATTGGGCTTATTGGCCATACGTCATTTCCTGTTGGACGAAAATGCATCATTTTATATTCACCTAATACCGTGCAGTTAGGCATAGTAAAAAATTATATGAGATAATGGGTGGCATACTCCCTTCATACCGAATTAGCGTGACCAGAAGTAGACAAAAAAAAAAAAACATACATTATGAAAACAAAGCAGTGCGTTCGCTAGAACGCACTGCAATTACTTAGATTGTATTATTATAATGTATCGTATTGAAGAAATCTTCTGAAGGATAGTTTTGTGAAGGTTATTTCTCAAAAACATTAAGTGCAGACTTATCGAAACTAGAGCGTGGGTTCATATTATAATATTAATGCACTTTTGTCTGTGTGAAAAAGACATCTAGCATACAGAAAATCGTTAAGTAATTTACTTGTCTCTAGTTTTTATTTTACTTGATTGTGACAATTAAGGTGTAATTATCATGTTGTATAACCTGTAGTCTTGAATATCTATTATTATTATGGTGAAATTATGATTTAAACACCTGTGAAGACTTAAATAGGTCAACGTGCACCTAAAATTGATCCAAAATAGACCTTGCCATAACTTAAACAAATATAATATGAATATAATATTCAAAGTTGCACTTATGGGGATTTCCTGGCCCCATTTTCAATACATAACAGGACAAACCCTATCATTGGTCAATTTTTCACATACATGTATATGATTCTACCTGCTGAAACAGATATCATATTGGTTTAGGGTTGATTATCATTATTACCCCTGGTTTGTTGGTAGATGACAAGTTAAGGTTCGCTTCCAGCAACAGCTGATATCCCAACCTACGTAGCATGGGCGGACTGGGCCACATGGCCACATGGCTAAAGCCATGCGGGCCGGTGTGCACGGGGCCGGTTTGTGAAAAATGACAAAAAAAAAATATTTATATTTTGAAAAAAAAAGAAGAAATTGGACTTATAGGTCTACTCATTATTTCAAAAGATAGTGGCCGAAATCCGCTGGAGGCGCTCGGAAGACACGTTTATGGCATTTATTTTTCAAATTTTTGGGGGGAGGACCCCTTTAAGCAGTGGCGGATCCAGGGAGGTGAGGGCGTACGCCCCCCTTTACTTTGTCTTTTTTTTTTTAAGAATGGGGAGAATACGAAATCAAAAATGTCTAACCCATTAACGTTTACTATAAAAAAAATACATGGTCCACGTCAAATACCGTTAAATTAGTACAATTTTTACTTATTCTAAGTTTTTAAGCCAAAAAAAGGTCAAAAATTTTTTTTTCTCGCTTCGCTCAGCAAACATTTGCATCTACGCCCCCCCCCCCCGGATAAACGTGGATCCGCCCCTATTAAGACCTCGTGCTCGTGCTTTGCCCGACACACTTAAGTGGGCCGGTCAATGGAAAAAAACCATGGCCACGATACGGCCCCAGTCCGCCCCTGCTACGTAGTTGTTGGTAGTTGGTAGTTGCTGGTTCTATGATGATAATTTGGTCATTTGAGAATTCGTAAGATCTGGTCGGGTCGAATGACATGCCAGTGAAACTCGGCCCTGAGTAGTGTGGCGTGAGTTAATCGATCTTCTTCATTCTTCAAAACTCGTTGTGATTATGGTAAATCTTCTTGATGGTGAGGTTGAATGGTAGTTGTTGTTTTTGTTTTATTACCCCCACCGTTGATCCATTATATAAGGATGGTGTTAAAGGGACAGTCTGAATTTTTTTTAGGTCAAAAATTTTTTTTTCTCAAATTTGTGAAAACTGCACGCCAACATCATTAACTATGTGTCCTTTAAAGTATCTGAAAGTTTTAGCTAAAAAAATCCAGCCGTTAATTTTTAAACGCTAAAAACGTGCTAAAATATTTAAAAACCTTACGTAAGGTTTTTAAGTGTGTTATGTTTTTTGGACGCTGATAGAAAACTACTGAACGGATTTGAGTCAAATAAATGCCTAATTGTAGAGAAATGTCCCTCCTGTGTATTTACAAGGTTTCAGCTAGAAATATTGAACCATTTAAAGGGCAAACAACAAAACTAGGTCAAATTGCCTAATTAACAATAAGCACTCCTTGTTTGCAATTAACCCTTTAAAAACAAATTCAGTTTGATAAAGAAGATGCATAGATATAAGAAACTTACTTTAGAAATATTCTCAGGTAACATAAGCGATTTTTTTGATAATAGAATCTTTTTTGAAAAATTCAGAATGGCCCTTTAAGACATTATACTGATCAATGCAAAGTGGCTCTGAAACCTGAACCAATGTGTTTGCTTTAAAACTTCAATAGTTTCGAACTGCGCCAGACATATTATACTTTATACAGGTTTATTCATAAATTGCAATTTTCATGGCTCATCAGTAGTCTACAGATGTCTTCGTTTGGCAATAACTTGTTCATATCGGAATGCCTTGCCTTCGTAAAATACCGTTAAATATTTGACAATTTTGATGAATGAATTCTATGTATTATTATGCAAACAAACAATACAGACTCTTTGTGTTCTTTCAATTACCAAATTCTCTCTATTTTAATACCATAAAATATCTGTTTTGAGGTAATAAAATATCTATTTTAATCCATTTGATTCACTTGAATATCAATAAATGTCAGGATCTTCGTTTTCTCTAGCCGACACCTGTCTTAAAATACACCCAATTTGCAGTTACATGTGTCATTGTGTCGCATCCTGTACTGTTGTCTGGGGCGCAGAGTACAGAAACATCATATCTGATCTAGTTATAGTGGCGGTTTGTTTGTTTTATGTGCGGAACCATGAAGGTGACATACATTTAAAAATAGATTCTACCTGTATAAATAAAACAGTGGGAGAGTTGGCTCAATGACATCCAGCCTAGAGACATGGGTGGCATATCTCTCAAAATATTCAACACTGTTTTGAAGATGGTATTCCTTGTGGTGTTATTACTAAACTTTAGAGACCACGTCCGTGTAAGCCTACAACTTATAGGAAAATTTCCCTGACGTAACGGTGATATTCTATTTTTAGAATGGAAAATTTGGTCGTCAACAGGGCGCCATTTTCTATATACTGACAATGACGTTTATTTTCTTGTAAATTCTCTTACATAATACTTTTTAAATGAGTAGACAGCTGAATTCAAATGAATTTGCATACCATCTCCCTACTTTTGTACTGTAAAAATTTTCTTTTGCCATTTTAATGCCTTGCGGGACCCGCGGATCGTCCATGGAGGTTGAGAGACCATGGCTCAAAAATCGCGGTGACCTCACATCCAACCCTACCCAGGACATTGACAAAAACTATTTTGATAACAAAATATTCCGCGGCCTCTGCCTTGTCAGTTCAAAATAAAATAATATGTAAATATAGGTCTAATGAAAAGTCAGAAAGACGACGAATTTCCATTCTGTAGGAAAATATATTATTATACTTTTAAACTGAACTAAAGTACATCAATGCTTATCAGTGCAAATAATTCGAATATACATTGCGTGGGAAAAAACAAATATTAACAATTCCTTTCACCACATATTAAAATAGATAAAAATATAACGAATTTAATACACGATTTTAATGCTTATCTAATCATTCAATATACTCTAAAGGATTATTGAATTTTACTAGAAAAATAATTCAAATTAACTAAAAACCATATATAATTATAACTAAATCTCTTTTATAAGATATTCCAGAATTAAGAAATGTCAAGCCTGATATATCCGGAATGATTTCAACTGGTGATTATCATTTTTTCATCAATAATCGTGAACCATCGTTTAAGAATACCCATTAGGCCTACGTAGAATTACTTAAATGGGCACACTCAGTCCGAGCACTCCTACTAGTGAAATCCAAGCCTTCAAATCCATAAGCTATGTGTATGTCCATAATTATCTGTGTTTGAAAGTTACACCATACATAAAAAGACAGAGAGAAATAGAAAGTGAAATGCCTAGCTTGAGGTATACATGCAAGGACATTTTCAGTATTAGTTCTTCTGAAGACTATTTTATATCAAAAATCCAAATCAATCCCCAAAATCGCCCACTTCTCCACAAAAAGAATTGTAATAACTCTTTGTGTCGTACTAACATACTAATACAAAGCTTTCAAAATGAATCATACATAAGAAAAAATCTAGAACATTCATGTATTTAAACATCAATGAAAAAAACAAGTTCATAAAGAAGAGTTTTTCTTTTCTCCTCTCTGTAAAAAGTGGGAAAATTGGGATTTGTGAGACTATAGGGGCGTGTAGCAAATGGAAGATAATAGAAATCTCAAATATTTCTCTAAAACGATGCTGTCAGTAATTCTGAACATGACATATTGTGTATATTTAAAAACCCAAATGTTTAAAAATCAAGAGATGCCGGTGAGTGAACAAGGGCATTATAATAACCTAAGGTGATTTCAGTGAGTGGTAAAGACAATGATATGTCTATATATTTATAATTGAAATATATCATGTCAAATGAAACAAATAAAATACAAAACAATTAGATTGACATTTTTCGCCTTCGGCAATGACGTTATTTAATGTTTCTCAATGCAAAAATTCTAAATTTTCATTAATTTAGACCAAATTTAAAACATTGACGAACGTTCTAAACTAGTCAGTATAGTTCAAAATAAACTGTGTAAGGAAATGAGGGGAGTAAAAAACAAGGTTGATGTATGACATGAATCATGTCAATACCAGATGATAACTGGATATTATGTCAACTCCAGTATTAGCACTGCACTGACAAAGCCCATAAGGCCGATACAGTAATGCAGTTAGATACGCTCCTTAGCTCATACGGTATATGTATATATATATGTTGGATCATCTGAGGTGGTTATTTAACACTCTTGACAAGGAAGCCACAAGGCTCAGAGGTTCTTGAGAATTGATATTAAGCATTGCCTATTGAAGGTTTTGCTCTCTCTTCCGCATTTTCATCACGTAAGAGGATACTCCGCCTGGCGCCACACACACACACCACCTTCATGGCTACTTGATATTCCACAAAAAAATAGGAGGGCAAAACTGTTATGAAATCAGAAATAAGTTAAGTTACTAATTCAAGGGAAGTAACTGGTATATTGGTCATGATTTTCCATGTTAAATTTAGACCAAAAACTGGCATGCAAAAACGAAAAATATAAGACGGAGAGAAGGGGATGTTGAAAAGGCCTTTCCTAGTTAAAGGAAAGTAATTGGTAATAAAATAGATAATTATTAAATGTACCAGGGTCAACAAGTCAATGTTCGAACATTCGAGATAATAGCAGAAATGTCAATAAGATTGTGATTACGACCGTAAATAGTTTTGAGTATTTATATAGTGAGTGGCAAGTGAAGTAAAACGGCATCAGATCAGTAGTCCTCCAAGTTTTGATCAATGCAGGGGCCGCGGAGCGGGGGGCCATAATTATTTTTTTTCATGAAAATATTTTTGTCATTTTTTTAATTTTTATAAACTATAATTTATAATATCCGGAATCTAAAAATAGAGTGGCCGAAATCCGAATAGTTTTGGTGGTGAGGGTGGAGGTGAGAGTAGTATTTTGAAATTTCAATTCCCTTACATATCTGTTCAGTGCAATTTATTTGTAGTGATCCTTGTTCTAATTAAATCGATAGTCTCCCTTTAATTATGAAAACATGTGAAGTTTGGTCTGTATCAGTATTTCTCTCCCTTTAATTATTTAACACTGCTTCAGTGTAATTCATGGATAATAAGTTCCACAATACAAAGAGGCATTGATTTTCTTTTCAATATTCCAGAATCCAGAAAAATCCATTGACTTGAAAAGAGTAAATTTCAAATCGAAGTAGCCTTAAATTTGATTCATTAAAATCAATGTGCACGTTCACATCATAACATGCTCAAATATAGTCTTGCTAAAATAATTTGCTTCTTGTGTTAATCCATTTTGACGAGTTTTCCTTATGATGTATCCTATTGCTTAGACAGGAAATATGATATAACCCAACCAAGGTATATATCGAAATATGTTATTTCCCATGTCACTTTTTTCCATTGAGTGCACCTTTGAAGTTTACCAATTTCTTCCTTAGAAATCCCGACGACTTGAGTGAGTGACGTTATAGATATAGGTTTTGGTGAACAAGTTTAAAAATCCCTTTTCTTTATTTATTTATTTCCTGACCCTCAGAAAAGAAACTACAACTATCTCTTACTTTAATATATTGGAAAACAACAAATGGAATAATTAATTACATCCACATTTGTAGTAAACATCACGTGATAAAGAAGTTCTATAATGTTATAAGGTGAAGTCTAAATAAAGGTGAAGGTCTCAGGAAAGAAGTTAATAATGAATTTGTTAATGTTTTATAAACATTATTTATATTGGCTCTATCAAGAAAATAGAAGACATAAACACGCCCATTCTGATTTAATCCATACTTTTACTAGTGATTTATTCCTCTTTTTATACCAAAATATAAAACTTGATTTTTACTTTTTATTTTCTAAATGAGCCAATTCAGATTTTCGAATGTATTAACCACCTTTAGAAAACATGATTTGTTGATAAATTCATCACTTAGTGACGAGGTTATTTTTATACAGCAATGCTCAAGGTCTTTTGTTAATGTCAAGGTAACTTGTTTGACAAACCAAATTTTCGTTGTCAGGAATACCAGCCCCTTTTAACAGTCAATAAATCAGTATAAGCCATCCTATTTTCATTCAAATTTGATACAAACAAAAAATGCTTACGAGTTAAGTTTTGACACATTTAGACCAGGTAAAGAGAAACAACTCTTAATATAACTTCCTTTGCAAGATTTAATAAGAAATCTCGGGTCAAGTATCGGACCTAGACTTAAATTAAAGGGGCACAGGCTTCATTTTCGTGGGTCGATTTTTCCAAGTCTCAGAAACGGGGACTTTTTTAGCTCAGCAATTTAGTACTGGTTATCACAACTCACCATTGAAATTTGAGTCTTCAAATCCATGTGCATCCATAATTATTAGCATTTGAAAGTTATAATGCCCTACTACACATTAGCGTTACTATGCAATACTTAGAAAAGTCATCTATAGAAATAGAAGGAGAAGTGTCTAATTTAAGATGTATTTGAAGGAAATATGCAATTTTCGTACATTTCTAGTGCCCTGAAGGATACTTAAGTATATTCAAGACCCAAATCAACCAATGAAAATGAAGACTGGTCCCCTTTAATGCTAGGAACCTTTTTTCTATGCGGAAATTCAATCTTCTATAACTTTATCAGATATCTCGTGAAAACTTTCCAATATGCCACATGAAAACCTGATCAATACTTGGTGTCTCCTCAAAATTATATAATGACCATGAAAATTAGGACTTGAGCAACAAACACCGTAATGTACAGGAAACGACTGTTTCACAATTATTCTTCCGCATCAAAATTTCATTTGATTTATCAAAATCTGAAAGATTAATAAACATGACACAATACACAAGGAAAGAAATTGTACATGTAGATCTACATGATTTTAAAGGGAGGACCATTATAATTAAGTGTCAAATATATAAATATTGTATCTAATAGACCAGGAGCTAGATAAGAGTTTAATCGTATAAAGTTGAGCCCAGAAGGTTTGATGTCTCCAAAGTGAAAACATTAAATACGAGCTTTAAAACTTTGAAAACTTAAAAAAATATATATCTATATATAAATGTAAATAGCCTCAAGTAAAATTGATTTGTGACCTTCTTGTAACTATCAATGCCATACTGTGAAATGGATGCATAGGCCTAACGTAGGAGGCAGTGGGGTAGGCTATGAATGTTTTCGGGCAGCGAGTTTCAAAAAATTGGGCAGCGACAGATCTGAGTGAGCTGGGCAAATATCGTTAAAATTCGGGCAAGTCGGTCTACCCCTTCCCCCTTTTTTTTGTTGAGTTTTCTTATCCTGGAATGGACATCACTTCTAAAAGGCCATAATATTTGCAGTTGAACTTGGTATTACTTTTCAATACTGCTGTTGTGAAATGGCATGTCACCACAACCTATGTCAGGAGATATAATGTGTGTCAAACAGGCTTCTTCATTATATTATGGATAAAGTGTGACATGCAGGGTAACCTTGCCGGACCTTATATAACAGGAACCGGAAGATAAAGATATTACCCCGATGACTAAGGAGTTTATAACACATTCATAATGTGGATCATGCTAATTTCTTACAAAAGGCTACAAAGTTATTTTGGGTTATCAATTTTAATGTTCACGCGTGATCTATGATAAATACACCTAACGACATTTATAATGGTTATCAACTACTTCATTATTAAGAGGTCTTTATTGACTTTGTGAATTAAACCTATTTTCGTCTGTGTATATATTATTCTTTAATTTCAACATACAAGCTAACCTTGTCTTTTTTTAGAGATGACTAGATTGATCTGGGCTGTGTTTGTTTCTATCCCGGTATGCTATTATCTAGATGTGGTTTTCCAGACACAAATTAGCATTTGATTGCCATCTTCGTTCTTGGTTATCCAGTCATGTAGACTATGGTAAATCATACGGTCTAAACCAATCTAGCATGACCTCACCTTGAATTGTTGTAAACAATACCACGTGGTTACTATGTTTTGGTTGATGTAAACACGAATGTAGGTATTGTGAGATGACCCCCTAGGTTATATAAGGACGTTTAGGCCGATCCGAGATAGAGAGAGAGCACTCAGATTTAAAGTGTAAACAGATCAATGCTAGATCACATCATATTATCTTCATATAGAGAGAAGGCACCTTGTGATAATGACAAGGAATAATTACCTTGGTTTATATCCAATCAGTCTTCAGACTAGTTCCTAGTCAAGTAGAATATCAATTACTATATACAGGTCTATGTAGATCTAACAAGATTCCAAATAAAAACAAAATCATTTTCACGAAGCTTCTATATTGACAAGTTTTATTAACTAACATTATTTTATTGATTACATTTAGTTAAGGTTGTAAAAAGCTTTATCATATCATTCAGCATTACAAACGGGACACAGTCCAGTATGTGATAACCCATGTACAATCCCAAAGCTTAATCCATTAGTGTTGCAAAAAGTAAAGTAAATAGTTCAAGGGAAATAACTATGTGTAAAAAAAAAAAAAAAATTTCAGTTATTAAAGTTATTAATTCAAGGGAAATAACTGGTAATAAAATAGTTCATACACAATCCTAATACCGCTGGGGTTACAGTTTTCAAAATTATAACCATATAACTATTCTCACCCAGTGCTTCTTATAACGCGATCGCCAACGTTCGGAGTAGATCGCTAAATTTGGCGTTTTCGGTATACCGCTTTAGCTCCCGACGATAATACAAAGTCTGCGAATCGATATACAGCTGAATATGTGAGTCCAACACATGCACAGACAGCGATTTCTTACCTATTTCCATAGTCAAGCACGAATCGAGTCCGCAATTCCTATTCCAAGACTAAAGCATCCTACTTGGACTTGATACACGATCGTTGTGTTTGACAACTTTTCCTATCCTTGTGCAGTAACATATGTTACCCGCAGACACTAATGAGCAGGACAAAAGAGACATATAACTCAATTTGATTACAAAAATATTCTTTAATTCTTCACAAAATACAACAGTTGAATACCCGCCGAGCAGAAACGGGTATCAAAACCATAGATCCTGATACTAACACCTAGAATCATACATTCAACCAAAATTCCTAACCTGTTTAGTTAAAAACCAAATCCTCTATTGATTGTATTCTAGTTTTGTTTATACCCTCTTGAACCCCCCCATAACTCAAACTACCTGGTATTCTAATGAAGTGATACAATTAATATAAAATACGAACCCAGGCCCTACCCTATCAAATTACATATCAAACGAAAGGAAATTTCTTGTAGAATATTATGAAAATATAAATAACCAAAAATATTCATGACCCATGCTTGGCCCACTATTCTAAAGGGGTAAACTGAAATGATTATCTCCCTTTAATACAAAATACAGTAAGTCTTACTGTGAAGGAAATTGGCTAATATAAACAAAAAAAAGGACATAATTTGACGGAAAAAAAAAGGTCACACATACCCCAATCACCACATTATCGTGTGTACATTTCACAACTCGTTCGCTATGCCCAGGCTTGTTCGATTTATGCAGACTTTCTAGCAAGAGGTCTAGTTTTGACACGGAATTGCTTAAGCAGGGTTACAGATGTGAACTTATGGTCGTATTCGCAACTAGGTTCTTGACAACACGAGAGCAGTCGACTAGAGCGGCCAGTTACGAATGCTCAAGATCATCTAAGAACAAAACAATGATGGCCATAATTTCACTTTTCTCTATGTTTAACCTCGCCGCCATTTTGTATCCAACGTTCGTGTACTCCACTCCCAGCGAAATGGAGAGTAACAAGAACGACTTTCCCCGAGTTCGTTCTTGCTGTTCGAAACCCCGTTCTACACAATCTCGAGTTCTCAAGAACATAGATACGAATACGACCTATGTGACAGGTGTCGTGCGCGAACCAGACCATGCTCACTCTTGTCGAAATACTATACACTTGTTGCTCTCGATTTTGCCCTTCTTTGGACGTGATTTTTATTTTATGTGTTAACTGTGATATGGCTATTAAATACAGCATGTTTTGCAATGGGCCAGCCATTTTGAGAAGTTATGACCTAATTCACATTAGCAGTGATAACTCTTAAATAATTCGAAAGGGGGAGTAACTTATCATTGAACTTGGCTTTAACATTATGCATGTGAAAGGTAATGTCGTTGGGACAGTTATAAGACAGTGAGAATACACGCTGTTTTACCGTTAAAAGAGGAAGCGTTTTCCGGGGAAAGATCCACGGAAAACGGTACGAAAAGATCATGATGCCGACCTTAAAATTTCTTAAAAGTAGTTTTGAATCTGGTGGTTTAATATCCTTGTATCTCTAAATATTCTTGAATTTGAAGCATGTAATATTTCAGATCCCCCCTTTCTCTATATCCCGGATCCGCCCCTGTGGTCCTGTGGATCAAGGGATTTATTTCCTGATTGGATTAAACTAGGCAACGGTATAAGCATCTCGACAACAGAAAGAAACTGGTATTTAGTTTCCAAACTGTACACAAAGACCACATCTTCGACAACATGGCATTTTGGCAAAATGTTGCCTAACATGCAAATAACTTTGCTAAACAAGCTTTGAAATATTTAATACAATTCTGTTGATGTCAGTTTTTTATCATAATGTATACTAAGCGAATGATCGGATTGTTGTCACATATTTATAACATACTTCCGGAATTATCATCTGTGTCAATCTATTGTATCACCTTTTGATAAGTATCTATTGATATTAACATAATATGAATAATCGATTAATTGTATTGTATATTCTCATCAATTAAACAAGATAAAATATATTCTTACTGAACATACAATTTTATGTCCGCTCAATTCCTTTTTGCACTCTATAATTACAAGTAGACCTTGAGACGTAATATGGTTTCCCCGGGCCAAAGAAGACTACTTCAGTATCGTCTATTTTTGTTGTAAAATCCATTATCTTCTCACTTTCAGCAATGTCTAGAACAAAAAGGTAAGGCGAATGTTATATTTCATTTTTTGCCAACTCATACGTATTGCTAAAAGTCCACTACAAAATCCTCGCGAGGATGATAATATATGACAAATGAAAAGAAATTGGAAGTCTTGCGTCCATTTCTGCACTTTTGTTTTGTACCAATAGTTACAAAAATCATAACAGTGGCTGAGGAACAAGATTTATTTGGGAACAGGAACATTAATACAGGTAATGCATATGAATATTAATACAGGTAATACATAGGAACATTAATACAGGTAACACATAGGAACATTAATACAGGTAATACATAGGAACATTAATACATGTAATACATAGGAACATTAATACAGGTAATACATAGGAACATTAATACATGTAATACATAGGAACATTAATACATGTAATACATAGGAACATCAATACAGGTAATGCATAGGAACATTAATACAGGTAATGCATAGGAAAATTAATACAGGTAATACATAGGAACATTAATACAGGTGAAACACCGAAACATTAATACAGGTAATATATAGGAACATTAATACAGGTAATGCATAGGAATATTAATACAGGTAATGGATAGGAATATTAATACAGGTAATGCATAGGAACATTAATACAGGTAATAGATAGGAACATTAATACAGGTAATGCATAGGAATATTAATACAGGTAATGCATAGGAACATTAATACAGGTAATGCATAGGAATATTAATACAGGTAATGCATAGGAACATTAATACAGGTGAAACACCGAAACATTAATACAGGTAATAGATAGGAACATTAATACAGGTAATGCATAGGAATATTAATACAGGTAATGGATAGGAACATTAATACAGGTAATACATAGGAACATTAATACAGGTAATGCATAGGAACATTAATACAGGTAATGCATAGGAGCATTAATACAGGTAATACATAGGAACATTAATACAGGTAATGCATAGGAACATTAATACAGGTAATGCATAGGAACATTAATACAGGTAATACATAGGAACATTAATACAGGTAATACATAGGAACATTGATACAGGTAATACATAGGAAGATTAATACAGGTTATGCATAGGAACATTAATATAGGTAATGCATAGGAACATTAATACAGGTAATAAATAGGAACATTAATACAGGTAATGCATAGGAACATTAATACAGGTAATGCATAGGAACATTAATACAGGTACTGCATAGGAACATTAATACAGGTACTGCATAGGAACATTGATACAGTAATACATAGGAACATTAATACAGGTATTGCATAGGAACATTAATACAGGTGAAACACCGAAACATTAATACAGGTAATGCATAGGAACATTAATACATGTAATGCATAGGAACATTAATACAGGTAATGCATAGGAACATTAATACATGTAATGCATAGGAACATTAATACAGGTAATGCATAGGAACATTAATACAGGTAATGCATAGGAACATTAATACAGGTAATACATAGGAACATTAATACAGGTAATGCATAGGAACATTAATACAGGTAATGCATAGGAACATTAATACAGGTAATGCATAAAAACATTAATACAGGTAATACATAAAAACATTAATACAGGTAATGCATTAAAGAAGGTTCAGATCCTTTTTGGTCAGACTCAAATAATATTTTATTCTGGTTGGTTGAAACTTAAGTGCATCTTTATCCCGGCAACCTGAATAGACAAGACTTCAGCAACAAGGCCAATGCTTGGTTGAGGGATGTTTTGTGACATTGTCACAAGAATAGTTTGATTCTACCATACCACGTGACTCCGCTTAGGAGATCACGTGAGAGAGTGCGCGCTAGCTAGTTCTCATTAGCGTGTTGGCTTTCACCGTGTTAAGACGGTGTGACAAGTTCTCGCTGCACTTGAAACATTTTCATTTTCTGTGCAAGCTTTTGTCAATCTTTTCACTTTTGTGAATCTGTCCAGACGTTGATTTTAAATCACGTCACTTGTCTTTGCCTTTCATCCTTGTTTTTGAAGGATTTGGACATTTTATTAATAAAAACTAGACACTGTAAGTCTGTTTTTACAAATGGCGACCGATTCGTCGAAACGTGCTGTGGCCTCCGCGCCCAGCAAAGAATCGAATTCTTATGAATTCAATCTGGCTGATACATTATTCGATAAGAATAAATACGAGAACCTCAATACTAAGAAGAAAGGTTCAGCAGAAAAACCGAGCAAATTTGCCGGTAAAGGAGACGTGAAGTTTTCTCAAGCTATTAATAGTAACAAATCGTCTGCTAGTGCTACTATGGCCAATGTCAAGGACAATAATAGAACTACTCCAACTAATACCGGTATAGATTTTACATCTTCTGCTACTACAGCGGGAATTTCTAAAGATTATTTAGAAAACGAATTGAATAAATTCAAATCTGAAATAAAGAATTTATTTACGGAGGTTATTAGCTCTACTGTACATGATGTAACTATTAACGACAGGAAGAGAAAAATTGCTGCTGATCATCAAAACAAACATGGCGCTGCCCATGAGATGTCAGACTCCGAAGATTCAGATGTTTCTAACAGAGGCGTTCTCACCCAAAATCGCTACAAAATACCTCGTATAGATCTAGAGCAAGGTGAAATCGACGATAATGACAATGTTATTGATCAAATTGACAATTTGTTGAACAATATCGATGGTAATTCAAATGATGAAGATCAGGGTCTTGCTGAAGATTTTGTAGATGACTTGTTGGAGGAATATTCCTTTGATGACAAATCTGGGAAAGATGTTCTACCTAAATTAGCTAAGATTATTGATAATCTGTTTGGACCTGCCTCTGCCTCAGGTGCCAAGGCTGAAACAGCAATGACGAAATTTATAGAAAAATATCCTAGACCTAGTAATGTGGCTATATACTCTCCTAAGGTAAACAAAGAAGTGTGGGGCATACTACGAAAATTCCCTACTAAAACCACAGAGGTAAAGTTGCAGAGGTTGAGTGACAGGATTGTGCTATCTTCCTATGCACTTACTGGCCTTACTGATGATTTGATGAGTTTCAAAAAGTCTGCACCTCTAGACAAACAAACTGAAGTTACCAGTGCCATTAAAAAGAGTTTAGATGCTTTAACCTTGTTAGGTAAAGCCGTAAAGGATTTGAATCAGCATAGACGTGATACCATGCGTTCAGATTCTAATTTTAGATTTTCAAGTCTCTTGTGTAACGCAGCTAACAACACAGAAGTTGGTGCGTCTAAGTTTCTATTTGGTGAAGATTTACCAAAGAAAATGAAAGAACTAAAAGAAACTAATCAAATGGGCTCACGTATATCAAACTTTGGCTCTTCTGGGAATAGTTATTCCGATAATACCAATTTCAAGGGAAATTCCAGATACTCTTACAACAGCAAGGGCAAGTCTTTTTTAGGGAAACGAGCCCCCCGCAGAGGAGCGGGATCCAACCAAACCAGCAAGTGGTCATCATCAAAAACCCACGACAAGAAAAGCAAAAATTAAATGATGTGGTATGTGATATTATTTCTTGTAATGACTGGGATTTGTTTTCTCATTCAATTGTCTCCCAATTATTTTTGTTGAAAGATGGCTTCTTAGCAGGTCAGCTCAAAAATCATTTGCAATTTTGGAGAAGTCTCACTAGTGATAACTTAATTCTTACCACAGTGTGTGGAGCATCAATTGAATTTGATAACTATCCCTGTCAACAATATGCTCCCTATCCTTTTATTATAGAACCTAAAATTGAGCAAAAATTTCATTTAGCTGTATCCAAACTTGTAGACAAGCAGATAGTTGAAAGGTGTGTCCATGAAGATAATGAATATATTTCTAATATTTTTTCACGTCCCAAGAAGGACGATTCACTTAGAATAATTTTAGATCTTAAAGATTTGAATGAACATGTTACTTACAGACATTTTAAAATGGACTGTTTACAGCAAGCCATTGATTTGGTTTCGCAAGATTGTTTTCTAGCTTCCATTGATTGGAGTGATGCATATTTCTCTGTACCTATGAAAGAATCTTATAGAAAATTTTTAAAATTTTATTACAAAGGACACCTTTATCGTTTTACCTGCCTGCCTATGGGTTTGGGTTCTGCTCCAAGACTGTTTACAAAGATCACTAAAGTCTTGTTCTCGCATTTGCATAAAATGGGTCATTCAAACACTTCCTTTATTGATGACTCCCTATTAGTAGGTCAAACAGTTGAGGATTGTCAGCAAAATATTATGGATACAATTAAAGTGTCATTACAAGCTGGATTCACCTTACACCCACAAAAATCAATCTTACAGCCTACTAAATGTATTGTCTATTTGGGTTTTGTTATAAATTCTGCAGATATGACTATCAGACTGACTGCAGATAAATCACTGAAAGTTAAAAATGCATGCATTGCGTTGAAAAATAAAGATATAGTTTCAATTCGGATGTTAGCAGAAGTGATAGGGCTAATGGTTTCAGCTTTCCCAGGTGTGTTTTATGCACAATTATTTTATCGTCAGTGTGACAATTTTAAAACTAAAGCATTAAAAAATGCATATGGAAATTTTGAGTTCAAAACTAAGTTACCTTTATGTTGTAAGCTTGATCTAGATTGGTGGATTGCCAATATTCAGACTACTTTTAAATCACTAAAGTTAAGTAACCCCTCAGTAAATTTACAATCTGATGCATCCAAAAAAGGGTGGGGAGGGGTACTTTTATCAGATGAACTTAAGAAAACTACAGGTGGTTTCTGGTCTTTAGATGAAAATTTCAACCACATTAATTTTCTAGAACTTTTGGCTGCAAAGTTAACTTTACTTACTTTTGCTAGAAACTTAAGGAATGTACATGTGCAGATTCAAATAGACAATACCACAGCTGTATCTTATATTAACTCCCAAGGTGGAAGGGTTTCAGCTTATAATGATCTCACTCGTTCAATATTTATGTGGTGCATAGAAAGAAGTATTATTCTGACAGCCACACATATTCCTGGTGTGTTGAATGTGGATGCTGATAGAGAGAGCAGATCATGCGATGATAATACAGAGTGGCACTTGAGTCCCAATATTTTCCATAGTATAACTGCTATGTGGGGTACCCCGCAGATTGATCTCTTTGCATCCAGGATAAACGCTCAGTTGCAGGATTACTTTGCATTTAAGCCAGACCCTATGGCCAAGGGAATAAATGCATTCTCTTGCTCTTGGCAGGGTCTGTTTGTTTATGCATTTCCCCCATTTTGTTTGATTGGGAAAGTATTAAACAAAATTGAACAAGAAAAATCTAAGGCTATTATGATAATACCATGGTGGACTACTCAATCATGGTTTGCTAAACTTGTTCATTTATTAATTCATGCTCCTTTTTTATTGCCTAGCACAGATTTGATATTGAGCCATCCTACGAAGGAAACCACACAACTTCCAAAAATGAAGCTGTTAGCTGTCCTTATATCCGGAGATCATTCACTAAATACAGCATTTCTTCAAGAGCTAAGGAAATCCTCATGTCCTCATGGAGAGATTCAACAAAATTACAATACAGGACTTATCTCAAGAAATGGTTCATTTACTGTGGTGAAAGACACTGTGATCCCCTTTGTGCATCTTTAGACAGAGTTCTTGAATTTTTAACTTTTTTATTTGATAGTGGCCTGAAGTACAGTGCCTTAAATACTGCCAGGAGTGCACTTTCGACTATTTTGTTTATTGGTGATAAGCCAATTGGTTCACATCCAATCGTTATTAGATTTCTTAAAGGTGTATTTAATTTAAGACCTTCATTACCGAGACATTCTGTGATTTGGGATCTAAATATGGTGTTAACATTTGTGAAAGGTCTTTTTCCTTTAAGTGAATTATCATTGAAGATGTTGACCTACAAGTTAGTTGCTCTATTTGCAATTTTATCAGGACAAAGAGTCCAGTCGATTTATTTATTAACTGTGCAGGATATTGTCATTTTCGAAGATCACATTAAAATTTCATTTGGTAGTCTACTCAAACAGACTCGTCCAGGATTTCATCAAAAGGATATTTTGATTAATAGTTTTCCTGAAAAAGATTTGTGTGTTGTAAATACATTAAATTATTATCTAGAAAAAACCAGACTTTTCAGAGGAGACAACTCCAAACTGTTTTTAAGTTTTATAAAACCCCACAGAGAAGTTAGCAAAGATACTATTGCAAGGTGGCTTAAAGCTATTCTGGAACTATCAGGAATTGATTCTGCAGTTTTTACCTCTCATAGTTACAGATCATCCTCATGTAGTGCTGCTAAAAGAGCTGATGTGCCAATTAATATAATTTTGGAAACTGGAGGATGGACATCAGAATCAACTTTTCAAAAATTTTACAATAAGCCTTTGTTAAATGACAGTCCTAATTTTAGTGATGCTATATTGAATGTTCATATAAATAATATGTAAAAGTGTCAATGTTTTTTGAGTAAAAAGAAATATGTGTTTTTTAACATTTGTTCTTTATTTCTCCAGAGTCTGGAGGTAATGATCCTATTCTTAGCAATGGGCAGAACGGTTACAACTTTAAATCTCTCACGTGATCTCCTAAGCGGAGTCACGTGGTATGGTAGAATTTAGAAGTTAAACGAGACTTACCTGTAAGTTGAAGTTTGACTGTAATTCTACCATACCACTGACGAGCTTAGAGATCATGTGCCCTCCCTGTGTGTTGATGGGGTTGTTTTGGTTTTTACCCGCCCTTTACATTGGTGTTGCTTCTTGTAACCTTCTGGCTTTGAAAAATGAGAACTAGCTAGCGCGCACTCTCTCACATGATCTCTAAGCTCGTCAGTGGTATGGTAGAATTACAGTCAAACTTCAACTTACAGGTAAGTCTCGTTTAACTTCTAAAATAATCTTCATCATTTAAAAGTGAAGACTTAGTCAGGTGGACCACTCAACAATGTTTATAGGCTATATTGTATTTCCTAATTTATAATGACAATATTTTAGCAAAGTCTTGATTATGTCACACAATAAAGATTTGCAACCCCATGCAGTAATCAGCTATAGGCTTATTTTGTTTTATCTCCAGCTGTCGATGGTTCTGTATCTACATCCAGAAACACATTCATTTGCATGGGCCAATAAGGTTAACTTTAAGGTACATTTTGTAATGCCAATCGATTTCGAGATCGAACAAAATTCATCATGTAAAAACGTATCCAATTTGGTATCAAATTTAAGCAAGCTTAAAGGGGAATGTTCACTTACCCCGTTGTTGTGGCGTTGGACGACCGTAACCATGTCATTTTGTCGGTATAATCTAATCAGTAATAGTACTATAAAAAATGGATCCTCTATAATCATCCTTTTTGAAATTGAGCACTTCGAATCGAAATTCAAAATAACCGCCATTTGCAGCCAACATTAACGTTGAATTATACAGTCATACAATGATTTCATATATTAGATCTTATAAAAAATTGTCATGATTATCGGGTAGTCTAATTTTTAAGCAGAAGAGAAATTAAAACGAAAGAAAATAGAAGGAAATTTTTTTTATGATGCTTTTTGGGATTTACAAAGCTTCATCTCATCATCAAGCGAAGTCTGTATTATAACCATAGATGTTATATAAAATAACACAACGTTCATATCAAATTCAATACAGCTTAAATCAGCATTTTGTGTTTATCACTAGATTTAGATTTTAGAACATGACTTCAAGATATTTTTGTTCTATCTATTCTATATTTGGAAATAAAACCCGACCTCGCTGAAAGCATCTTTAACTGTTATTGCGAAATAACAATACGAGGCAGCGGCTTAGCCTACTTCAATTCGTAGATATTTTTGATTCGATTTGTAGTTATCTTTTACTTCGTGCTATATTGCTTGTTTGAAACAACCATTATAGGAATGTTCATACTTGACAGTTTTAATTGTTTGATGCAAATTAGGACAGCCCTTGGTCATATTCCCATTGCCTTATTTCGTTTCCTTTGGTTGTGACTTGAGTCACAATATTCGCTTTTAATTATCATCTTAACTCCAGGAAGAGTAATCGGCATTTTTGAGGGTTGATTTGGGCCTTGAATATATGTTCAGAGTCCTTGAAAGTACTAATTGCATGCAAATTGCATACTCTCATAAAACGTAATAAAACGTTTTAGTAGAATTGCAAGAACCACAGACATCAGAATGGAAATTTGAATGGCGCAAATTGATGCTATCGGTGTTCCCGATACACATACAACGTTTATAAAACCTTTTTACAATTCCTTCAAAAGATGCTCTCCCGCGAGTAAAGCTCCATTGTCAGGTTTATATTGATTTTCACGTTTTCCAAAACTGTTGATATGATCATCTTGAGCTCGTGCAGGAGGATCAGAATAAGTCGGAATCACCATTACTATTTGCAGGTTATGAAATGTAATGTAAAGATACATAAATATAATATGCTTTTTTCCGGGTTCAAATTTTGTCATAAAATGGAATGGAATGTGCAGACTACCGTAGGCTACCTCCTGGCCACGGAATGCTAATATGCATTTCAGTTATTTCAATCGATATAGAGCTAAAAATCAAAATAAAACGGGCGTTACCTAAATAAGATAAAATTTAGACGGATTCAGGAAAACATTGTAATTGTAGGAGAATATTTTATTTGGAAACTTGCCAGAATAACAAAGTTTAGATTAACCTTAGACAAGTAAAAGTGAAGGTTGTATTAATTAGAGAGTGAGACTGTCTCTATGATCACATCAATGATATTTACGACTTTCAAGACATTGCTCGGAATTATTTTTGTCGGAATGATCTTTCGTGATCCCACGTTAAGGGTTAGAATTCTTATTTATTGCAGAACAAATTCGACTAATATCGCTAATATAATAAGCTAATATCGTTTATTTGAAATTACATTTTTTAACAAGGTGTTACAGAAAGTCTACCAGATTTCAATAATACATCCTACCAGATAAACAATTGTTTAGTGGTGCAGGATCCCGGACTGGTATCGGACTGGCAACAAAACACCGTCACACTTTTTGGCGTTTTCTGTTCTGATGCATCAGGTGTCATTAAGCAATCAAGTGTCGCCGTAAGATTGTAAGAACGCACCTGTTTTGCAAATCCCACTTCACTTTATTTCACAAAAAAACAGATATAATTGGAAAAGTAAATTTGAATTTTAACATTTTAAGTCTAATCTTCTTTCGATGCATACGCATTCTTTTCTAAGACAATTCGTGTACTTTATTAGCCCTTTTCTTGTGGTTTTCATTTTTTTTATTTCTATTGTAACGTCCACGTCAAGAGACGCCATTTTAAAGTGTTTATACCGTGATATCCCACGTGATAGACTTATCCGGATAACTTCTTGTTTGCATTCGCACTGTAACTTATCTGGATCGGATCCGGACGAAATACATCTCTGGAGGTAGATTTTTCTATCTGGATAACTTCTGGTTATAACCGAATAAGTTTTTTTGCCAGTGCGAAAGCAACTGGAAGTTATTCGGATAGAACTGGATAGAACCGAATTACTTTTGCAGTGCGAAAGGGGTTTTACTTTTGAGGCAAGACGTAAATGAACTTCTGTATTCTTAAACATCTGAGGAGAACCACTTTTTACCGATCGACTTCCATACTATACGAAGCTAATAGTGTTTTGCTTACTTCTGACAATTTATATATAGAATAGTCAAATCTCCACCAGATTCCAACAACTTTTATTTCTAGAAAATTGAAAATAAAAATAGTCTGATTGGATCAAGAAAGAAGTCGGCATGTAGAGCAATCTTCTTATCATGATTCCATTTAAAGTGGTATAAAAGCATATTCGAAGATTGATTTTTAATTCCTTGTTTTTTGTCTTATATAGCTTTTTTTAAATTAGTATTTTAATTTATAAAGAAAATTATAGGTAAATGCGTTTCAGCAAACAATGTGTGCAGAGTAAGCGTATTTTTCTTTATGGAATATAGGCCAAAATAACACGTATTTTCATATTTCATCTGTGGCTTTCGTAAATCCCCAATTGCAACTGCCTTAAAACTTATGCAATGTGACAGAGTTCTTTGACACTTTCTATTCACATGTTTTTGTAATGATAGTTGTGTCAATGCTTTTTTGACTTTGATAAGATGTCCTGGTGCGGTCACATTGCTAAAGATCACCTTCGTGTGGGTACTATTGACGTCAATAAAAGTTTATTTTCAATATTTCTAGCACTGTTTCATGTTTGACCTTTATAATCAGCATGACGTTACGCCTTCAGCATCGATTCCATTCTTTAGATCTTATACATGGAAGAAATACTGGTACATCGGAATGGTTTAAAGCACATTATGTTCATACATTTCAGTTCAAATGCCGTTATGTGTGTTAGTGTTTCTGTCTTTAATTTCTTCACACAATATTATTCTTATGTGTCTTTTATAACCACGGTACCCTCATCTTAACAATCATATGTACATAATAACCTTGAAGCTTTTGCACATTAGTAGTTAAAATCAAACATTCGCTAACAGATAATCATAGCAATGCTATACTCATTGAAGCTTGCTTAATCGATGTTCTAAACAGTCAAGGTGTGTGCCACTCCATATTATTTGCTTGAATAATATGATAATTTTTACACGTATATACGTATTTATTAAGGCCTGCATGCACGTGTAAGATAACTAGGAATAATAAAACCCAAGCACGATCGATCCCAACTGTAAAATAAACATGTGCCCTTTTTTTTTCACGGAGACACGGACAATTTTTATGTCATAATAATTACAGTCGACAGAGGCAAGAGACGGAAAATGGGTATTTTATCTGGACTGGGCTCACATTCCCCCAAAATAGGAGCCAGTCGATACTATAAAACATGTGGTAGCCCAGAGCTGCAGTCAGCTGGTGTTCACGGACCCTCTCTCCTCCCAACCCTTCCCTCTATTAACCATAAATCCAAGGAGCCCGACCAGCGCGCTGGATCCAGACTGTAGGTGTACATGTACCCGTATTATATTTTTATATTGATATTAGTCTTGATGAGTGAAAATAAGTGCCATTTTCGCCCCTTTTTTAAAAAAAAAAATTCAATGTATTGATTCAAGCAAATTTGTTCCAGCAAAATTTGTTGTGTCACTATGCCCCAAAATATAGTTGAGTATACGTTCTGGTATACCTAAGAAGTGATCTAAGAAGCTCTAAAATACAAAATTTTCTCGGGGGGGCTTACGGCGCCCCCCCCCCCCCCCCCCGAACCCACAGACCGGCAGGTTCCCTCGCTTCGCTCGGTCACATAGTGCCCTTTATATCACAGCTCCGCCCCCGCCGCTAACATTTCCTTCCGGCGCCACTGGCCTCGAGTCCTGCACATATACCCCATATGCTGGCGAATGTGGAATGTTGCTGCACATAAAAGGAAAATTATCGATGGGGAAATCAAAGTCATCACGTTTGTCATATAATTAACAAATCGGTATATATGAAATCAAAATATTCACTAAATTTAGGATTATTTAAAGGGAAGACATCAACTTTATAGCAATAAGTGAAATTAAAACGTTTAGCAAGTCGTTTGTTAATTTTAACGAGTGGTTGCATATAATACTCTGCTTCATATGTACATGTATATAGAAATAAATCAGCGAGTAGAGGCGCGCAGTTGGTGCTCATTGGAATACCTACAACTTACTGATAGATGTCGCCACCAATTTCAACAAAATTAAAAAATCCAACATTTTAATAACATCATTGGCTGTGAATTTGTTTATGGATCATTGCATGGTTCTTAACAAAATATATGAAATTATGATTAACGACAATATAATATTTGTATTTGACGGTTCCTGTTTTAGGGTAAAAAACACTAAGGATAAGATCTTTAAGGCGTGCTTGAAGTTTAAGATCTTTAAGGCGTGCTTTAAGTTTAAGATCTTTAAGGTGTGCTTTAAGTTTGCTATGTGGAATTGTAGTGTATAATGTTGACAAATCAAAAGTCTGAATTGAAGAAACTATTGATAGTGATTTAGACTGTAAATATTCTAAAAGTTCTTTGAATTTTTTAAGAATATATCATGTTGCAGTATTTTTGAATACCCTTTAAAAAGCAGTTAAAATTAAAGAAATTTAGAGGGTGTTTTTGTTGAACAACGAGAAAAACCTGCTCTAGAAAACATTGTTTGTAAGGATTTTTGTGTGATTTAGGTATCCAATACAGTAATGGGAGATCTGTATTTAAATTTCTATAAGGAGTTTAAAACAGATTTATGAAAAACAAACCATAACAAGTGCAATGTTCTTCTATCTCAAACTCAACACCTACATTCTCATCCTAACCGGCCTCCTATCTAAGAGCCGATTTATTGTTCATTTCTCGAATCACCTTAGAGAGAAAAATGGAATTTTGTAATCAGATTTTAAAAAAACATATTGTGAAGCCTCATTTCTACGCCAAAACTCAATATTTTCACTGAGTCTACACTTAAAAATAATATCAGCAGATCCAGATTCATATTTTAAAAAATCAGGAGTAAAATCAGCATTTTCAAGTAGTTGTTTGCTGGTTGGTGAAGGTTGCACCAGTGGGACATTCTCTTCTGAAACAGGGCCGGGGCCATGGTTTTTCCTTCAAGGACGAAAAGAATTGTTCTGTGTCGTTGGTTGATTCCCACTTTGACCTGAATAAACTCCAAAAGTTTCACCGTATCCCACCCGGCCTCAGATGAATCAACGATTTTTATCAATTTCGAACGTTTAGCTATCTTATCCAAACAATCATTGATAATGTCTTTTACGTAATCCAGTTTATCAATACTGATTCCCCGCAAAGACTGTAAGATTATTAGCCAAATCAGAATTATCCTGAAACTGGTCCTAATTTCCAACGCCTTTCCAAGCATACTGTTTATCATCTTTTAATTTCTTAACATAATTATTTGCACCATAATTCTCTGATTTTAGGGATAAGAATTCACTGTCTAGTTTGCAACCTATATACTCCTTCAATTCACGTTTCTGAGATTTCAACTGCCGTATCGTATTTAGACTCCTTAGTGGATCTCTTGTAATCTTTTTAGTTAGAGAGCGCACGCTGATTTCCGTTTAAAGTCGGCCCGTCTCAGACCACAGAACGCCAGTGAAAACAGTCGTTTTGTTCGGAGCCAGGTTCTCTTTATCAGGGCCTAGTGTAAAAGGGGTATGGTCTCCAAATTGGTCGCCCCTTTACGTCGACAGATATACACATATGAAAGTTTAAAGCGATACAACCTCATGAACAAAATAACTTAAGTTCTCAAACTTGGTCAATGAGGGTATATATTCATCAACGGTGTTTAAAGTATACAAACAGAATCAAATAAACCCATAAAACTATGTAATTCTCCATACAATTATAGGTTATTATTAAAAAAAACGCTTAAAATTTGAGTAAGCGTTTTTGAATTATTGAATGTAAACATAGTTTTCTGGATTTAGGCTATAAGATTATTTAGATAATCTGTTGTACAGAAATACCAACATGTAAGTCCCCTGATGAATATATTACACTCCTATTGACCAAGTTTGAAATTGAGATTTTTTGTTCATTCCAAAAGGTTGTATTCCTTTAAGTATGATTTGCGAAAAGCAGGACTTTTGAAGTACATAAACCATGTTAGGGAGAGGGGGGTAGGTAGGGTTCTCGCCTGACTCGCCTAAACGCATATTTCAAATAATCTTGGGCCTAAAGTAGCGTACACACTGACAACATGTTGGCCAACATGCCAAGCGTTACTATTCACAAAGTTGTCTGGGAGCGAATGGGACCTAAACTGCACCCCCACCCCTACTCAGAAGTGCTGGGAAGGCCTGAATATCACATCATAGTAAATATAAGGAAGAAAAGAACTAGTATGTTGATTGTTGAAGTTTTATTTGTTCACTGGGATGAAATAAAATAATGAAGACATAAATATAATACATTGAAGCTTGAACATAATGATCATCAGTAATGATATGAACTCAACATTATTTGAATAAGGCTATTGAATTGTCAAATCAGATGTTTCGTTTGTTTCTTCTTGAATCCAAATACGAGAATTAGTCTGCAACTTGTGCATGGAAAATAAATATAAGACTAATCTATAAATGTTAATTTTTCATGATTTGATTAAAACCCGATGTAATGTATTTTTAAGGAATATGGATGGCATTTTAAAGTAGAGTAGGCACAGACTTATCCTTTCGTAAAAATTCAAAATTCTGAATCTGTTTGGTCCCATTAGACAAAATAAAAAAGCCCAGCGATTAACAATGACCAAAGTTAAATGTTGTGCAAATTAAAGATTAACCAATGACATGTATGTTGATGAATTTAAATTGGAACAAAGTAAAATGTACAAGTACAAGTTAAGTTAATGCATGACCAAACCATTTGTTCTTATAAATAAGATATGTTAAAGCTATCATGCTCTAACTTAGCTAAAAATAATTATCTAAAAAAAATAATTAAGACTGTCCGTCCGCCATATTTACTATAATCAGTCGCCATATTTGTTAAAGAAATATGGCCGCCACCACCCAGTATAAAACCCAGGTAAGACACGCCCATCAATCAGTTGGTTGTCAGATCTCGGCAGGTCAAGATCAAATCTCACAGTGAAACCAACCAACCTTGACTTTGACGTAAACAAACAATAATGAATATTGAGGTTAGATCAAATTTCACGATCGTAATGAAATCGGGATTATTTTCAAATACATTATTATACATGATCATGCATGTATATTTATAAACCATATCCGTACTCGTGAAATATTGTCTATTGCTGTTCATAACAAATTGTGACTATACTAGATTTTTATTTACAAAACAAAATATATAATCACACATTATGTACTCGTGTTTATTTGGAATATGATAAATAAATAATTATTCTATTGAGTAACATTCAGATTTTTCAGATCAAACTTTTCTTACAGATTATTTCATTGTTGCAGATAAAATGCTGCCCATGTGTAAACAAAGGAATGTGTATTTGAATCAACTTTTACTCCACATTCTTTACAAAATGAGTTCTTTATTAGGTCGTAAAGTTTTCCCTCCGATACTATAAACCGTCTCTGTTTTAGTATATCTCTCTCTTGGTGAAATTTGTCTTGATCTCTGAAATTTTTGCAATAATCTTTTGATATAACAGAATAAAAGAAGTGTACAAATGCACAAAAAATGTGATAAATGTATTATATTTTATGTCATAGTTTGTTTATAATAATAACAATAACTATGCAGAATAAAACAATCTTTTCTTACAAATTTTGAAAGAAATTCTGGTTTGCTATCCCTTCTTCATCATTATAACACTAGAGTAATCATTGTCATCACACAGAACATCATCAATATTTTCTGAATGTTCTGGTCGATCGTATGGGTGTGTAGATTTGACATCGTATTGCTCGGAAAAAATACTGTCCATAAACTTATCTACTTCTTGTTCCTATAAAAAAAAAACGAAACATTTAGTTACAATTTATATCACAAACGTATAGAGAGTAAATTATTTTAAAATTTCCCTAATAATAACTTTGTGACAAATAAGAGTTACTTCCCTTATTCACCAAGCAGACTAAACAGAGATATATCAATGCAACTAACTAGTTTACATTATAATTGTATGCTATTATTATAATTATAAAATATTGGAAATATTTATCCTATGCATCAATATCAATCAGAATCTGTACTACATATGACAAATGAAAACATTGAAATGACTCTTTTCATAAGCCTCAAAGATTATCATTTGTATATACATAAAGAAATAATCGTGGTACAAAACACAGGTAAGTCTGTTTTCTTATCAGAAGTACACGTCTGCAGCTGCATTGTGCATACAATATGATACATAGTAAGTATTATGCAAATTGAGAAACGTGTTTTGTATTTTCTTACCTGAGTCTCCATTTTTATTGTTTTGAAAGGCGAGGTTGACTAGTTTCAAGCTAAGTTGGTTTCACTGTGAGTGTCGTTCATCGATGTTGATAGTTTGAAGTTCGCATATCAACTGGACGATGGGCGTGGCTTACCTGGGTTTTATAGTGGGTTAGTGGCGGCCATATTTCTTCAGCAAATATGGCGGCTGCTAGTTGCAAATATGGCGGACCAATGGATTTATTTTTAAAAAAAATAATTATTTTTAGCTAAGTTAGAGCATGATAGCTTTAAAGCAGTCAATATGTGCAATACACTGAACGTGTGCAAGTTAAAAAACAAAACTTCAAAATTAATGCAAAATATTCAAAAAAAAAAAAAGTAAAATAGTCCGTGCAAACAAATACTTTTTTTTCAATATATCTTTTTTTTATACAAATATAATTCATACTATAAAAATGTTGTTGAAGTTTCCAATATTTCGTAAGAAACGAATTCAAACCAATCAGATTTCAGTATTGATATTCTGGAAGAAGATCATAAAAAATAGAATATATCACAAGATTAAAATTCCAAAACATGGAAATCTTTAGCACTATGTAGAATTTAAATATCAACAACAAAGTAACAATTTAGAATGAAATTCTTACTCCCTGCTTGTTTTAGCAGTTCAAACAAATTTTATAAAAAATCCACACTCTATTTCTAAAGAGTAGGTGGTAATTGCATGCAATAATGTCTTCAAACTTTCAGATCCAAATTATAAGATGTGAATGTTCACATTAAACATTGATCTGTTTTCAAATATACATTGGACATGTTTCCAGATCTATATGAGCAGACAAAAAAAAGTCTGAAAGAGTGTTAACTTCAAAAACAAAATAGTCTGTGGTCATCTAAAATCTGGGTCAGCAGGCCAAATTGTAATCCGCCCATTCCGCCTCAAACAAAGAATAACAAATACATTTCCTTGTGAAATCCCGGCTGACCCAAACAAACATAGCCATGTCAATATTTGACGTCCAGAAAATGTCCCAACCAAACATCACCTTGTCTCGAACAGCCCAGTCCTGGCAAATAAACGACAATTTCTATTTATTCAAACTCTTTAATGTCCAGTCTTATAAAGCACCAGACGATTTAAATCCTTCATGTGAAATTCTACCAAGGTCATTCGAGGTCGTTCTAACCAAACAAATAGATTTGGTCAAAGTTACCAAAAGTTTTAAAAGTATATCTAACAATATCTGCCTCTCTGAGCTAAAAACCAATAACGTGTGTCGTTCCTCATCAGAAGATCCATATCAGAACAAGAATTTCCTGTCATTTCTATATTTAGTCAAAGAAGCCACGTTTTGTGGAGCTTTCAACAAAAGTCACATTAACACAGTTAACATCAACATCGGTAACGTAGACTTTGTATGGAGATTCACCTGTAAACGGATACCACATTTTTTTCTTACAGTGTGATTTTAATTCCTTTTTCACGCTTTTTCTTTCCTTTTTGTCCTTTTTTGTCTTCAAGGCCTTGTCGTCACAGATCGCATCACACGACGTTTCCGGCGTAGTGTCGATTTTTTTATCAGATTTTTCCGGTTCGTCAACTTTAGCCTTTTGGTCTTCCGGTTCTTCAACTTTGGCCTTTTTGGCTTCCGGTTCACAAATGTATTTTTCTGGTTCAGTTTGGAGTTGAATGTCTGAGGTGATGGCGACATGATCTTTGATATCCGAGGAGGTCAACGTACATGGAATGATGTTGTCTTTTGGTGATGCTTCAGAGGATGTTACAGTGTAGGATTTTGGATTAGTTGGAAAATCAAAGTTGAATGCAGACTTCGACTCAAAATTGCGACTTTCCTCACGACTTAGGTGCTCGAGTGGCAGAATTGAATCGCTGTATTTCGATCCTTGAGTAAAACATGGCCACATAGAGGGTGCTATAGACGATCTGTGTTCAGATCTGTCATCATCAAACATTGGACTTTTCACACTGGAACCTGCGTCGCTGTCTTCTGCTGTGTCGCTGGAATTCGAACTGTCTGTCATCTACAAAAGATAATCATACTTAGATTAATTATGTTATACTGCGTTGAACAATGTTATTATAAAAAGAGCACGAATATTAAAAAATTTACATCAGGACTAAGCAAGAAGTCCAAGTCACAAAATAAGTAAGGTACATGTATAATATTCATGCATTAGCAGAACTTTTAGTTGCAAGAAATAGGCTACTGAAATCAGTCAAAATAAGGCTATATGTTTGCTATGTACAATGATTCTAATAATATATGTTTTTACCTGACTCTGACGCCTCTTGAGTAATCGACTTCGTCTTCGAGCAACAATCCATTCTGCTCTCCTGTAATAAAAAGGTGAATTTTAAATCATATACTGCGAGTAGGCTACTTTACATTACACCCCCGAAAATTTCATAATTTCACAATACCCCAGGTTGAAAACCCCTGATTTAGAAAAATAATAAAATTTCTGAGACTACTATTTAGTTTAATTTAAGGTATATTTCGAAATATTACAAGCTTATTATGCAACAATATTACCATAAACGAATGAGTTTAATACACTAGCCAGAGCATATCATTTTAAGTATTTCAAAATCAATAAATTTTTTAAATCTCTATTACAGTGTATTAAGGGGTGGGTGCATGGGGTCATGCCATATTTGACTTCTTATCATCCACGGGGATAATAATGTCTTTCTAGAACTAATAGCTTTAAACAAGAGCTTTCATGCTCTACAAGCGTAGTTTGGAAATACTAATCCACAGCGAAGTTTCAAAACTAAGGTCAATTACCAGCATTTAAAAGAACTGTGTGCGGAAGTATGCTCCTATTGTGATAATTATTCAAGAAAAAGTACATTCCCATCTAAATATTGAGGTCAAGAAAACCTAGATACTTTCATCATTAGAATTCCTTTACTGTGATAAAAAATTATATATGGTAAAGAAAATAGAAGCGTAGGCGTAATAAAAACATACATAGGAAGATTTAAGAGACACAATTTAATTGTCTTCTATCAATACATCATGTTATTTTTGCATACACGAGACGACAATGATATTAATATTTCAAATTAATAAATCATTTTGCACTTCCTTTTAAAAAATATAACTTCAAAAAATCCCGAGGACGGAACAAGGAAAGTTAACTTTCTCGAATAGACAAAACATGCCTATATTTGTCAAAATGTTTCGAATCAAAGGCGGAAGCCACGTAATATGTTATATGTATATAGTTTCGTATGTTTCTGCGTGCTACTTATGCTTATTATGCTTTATTTATATTTCAATAAACGGTAATAAAAGACATCGAACACCTTTCAATACAAACAAATGTTTTTGGAGTTCCAGAAAGCAATAATATTTCGGTAAAAAAAATCTTTGGGAGCAATATATATAGTAATTATGTATATAACCTACGTAGGTTATCAAATTCCACCCACATTACAAATATAATATTTCATAGTACTTACTGGTCGACTGATTTAAGATATGATTCAAGGCCTACGCATCATTTTATGAAAGCTACATGTACGTACAATACAAACTTTGCTGATATTACGAAATATCAGACGTCACAGAAAAATTAGAACGTTTCGGATGATGAACTGTTCCATTATAAATCTATAAAATACTGTAACTAACTAATGAAATTTTCTAACTTACTTTTCATTATATTCGGCTATTAACAGGGGATCAAGAATGTTGGTCTCTGGTTCCCATGTACAATGCCTGAAACAGAAAAGAAATTATACCAAAACTATTATACATAGGTATCTATATCTCTTGTCCTTTTAGTCATGTGTCAAGATATCAAAATTCAGATTTCTGATTTGAGAAACCTCATTGTACGCGAAACATTTTTACAACTGCTGAAATTCTGATTTCGGTTTTGGTATCAATAACACTCTAAAAGTTTTATGATCTTATCACATTTTAGTGTTTGGGTAGATATAAGGTCTTTTTTCAGTATTCGTATTAAACAAAATTGGTCTCACTCAAATTAATATTTAAGATATGAATTAGTGCCTTCCTGGACAGAGTATAATTTTTGCTCTTTGTTTAAAAATTGAAACCTGCACTGGTTGTGTATCACTGTCATCAGTGTTTCAGTAAATGTAGAGCAAAAAAAAGCTGTAGTGATATACATCAATATAAAGTCACACAAAAGAGAGATTTATGCAAGTACATGACATTCAAATGATTGAAACACTGGTATACTTTACAGTTCATTGCGTCAAAACAATAAATTATCAAACAAGATACCTCACGGCAATTTTACTTAGATACTTATTCAATATAGGGTGCAAATCGGTACTACGTTAAATAACAGTTGATCTGAGATATTAACAACATATTCTAATCGGCCCGGATTGTAATTCAGATATCTATCCATTAATACTTCCTTTCCAAAACTCCATAGCTTCGTACCTGGAAGGACTTTCGAGGAGTTCCCTGGGAATTTTAAGACTTAAACTACATGTTCCAATGGAATAACATCTATTCTTTTATTATAGAACTGAATAGCTCTATAGAAGATTTAACCTTGAAATTCTCTATAAACAATTAACTGAAATATCTTGACTTGTTTTTAAGAACTAACTACTATCAGTGGCAGGACAGCAATTTCAATCGATCAGATCTCACCGAATTTCTCTCTAACGACCTTCAAACATAAATTGATATGGAAACAGTCAACACAGGGGGCATTTCAAGATAATAATAATTAACTTGGATGAAGAACAAATTATATTATATCTTTATATATCTTATCTAGATAAAGACTCAACCCGGATGTATAGATTTTGATATCATTGTATAACTATAAGGCTACACCCCAAATGAATGAATAAAATGAAATGAATTATGAAATGATTTGATAAATAATTTTGAATATATAGATCAAAGTATACGAATATCAGTGAATATACATTATTGATCTCAAAACAAGAAAAATGTACAAATAAATGAATGTTAACATGACTAAATAAATGACTGGATGAATGAATGAGGTGTATTATTGAATCATTCGATTTGGGTTTTTTTTTTAGTTTTTAGATCGTGAAATTTATTCAGTTGTGTATTATCTTGACGATATTGAATTATCTGTCAAGTAGATCATGTATCATATACATTATTATCACATTTCATAATTATATCATATACAGTTATAACTCTATATCTCAAAAACGATTTTCTAGTTTGTGTATGAATATTGGCGAAAAATATAGCTTGTATTAACACCATTCAATCCGATTACCAGTCTACCGTCTCTGATTTCTGTTATTCCAACTAAAAAATCTCAAAATTCATCATGGTTGGCAAGTATATTTCTGATTGCATGTATGTTTGATAACATGATCTCGATCGAATGATCTTAGAATTGCTTTTAGTCCTAACTGTAATTGATATATATCCGATACTAGTATTAGAAGTAATTTATTAATAGATCTACTTATATTACTTTATTGATATTATATATAAATACATGCTGCAGTAAGAGTTAAATTTAACCAACTTATATCCTGTTTGTAAGGTCAAAACTCTCTTAAATCCGGTTCGTCAACGTTTTCTTATCTTATTAACATCAGCCTATTCTAAGATTTCTTATTAAACAGGCACCTGCTTCCAGTTATTTCAGACATCATCGTGCAATAACCTGTACTGAAAATAATTAGCCTAGGTCAATCACATCAGCAACATACGCATAAGAACAATGACCGTTGATCTGATTATGATAGGGTACAGCATATTGCTACTTTGTGAAATTAAGTTTATACTGATAATTGCGATTGCGATGGCGATGATGATAATGATGTTGATGCAGATAATGATAAAGTATTATGTTTTGTCCTATGTTTAACGCCTCAATGGGACAATTTATACTAATAATATAATGTTAACTTGTATTGACACACCTCATGTTATTAGATATATTCGAATCAAAATGGCATGATTTATAGATATATTGCTTGAGGCTACAAGTTACGTCTGATATTCAACATTATCACTTCAACACCATAATTCTGATATTTCTAAGAATGAATCCTCCGGTAATTTTCTGCTATATATGTTATATTGTTCAAGGATTCTAAGATACCAGACACAGGGTTTGATTCATTTGTCCATTTTCCAGTTGATTGATACCTGGACCCTCCCTTCCCCGAAATCCACTGCATGTACGTACATAATTTAAAAAAACGGTATGTTATCTTTTAAGCACGTGGTTATTTCTTGGATACACTTTTTTAGTCACACTAATAGCAGGCACAATGTGATGTTACACGTATTCAATTAGGCACATATTCATTTGGGCACACTCTTTTAGTAAACTGTGCATAATTGAAGGTGTACCTAATTGAATTAATTTAGTGTCGGAAATTAGTGTGCCTAAAAGAGCTTGACTAAATGTAGGCCTACATGTGCATTATTGTTTATTATGGCCTGTGACTAAATGACAACTGACAACATAGTATCATAAAATTATGTTGTTCTTCCTAAATTACATGGTACCTTTGAAAACGGATCATATTACGATTTGATAATAACAATTGATTTAGTAGACCTAATCTATACAATATAATATACTAAATACATATAGAAGGACTATGAACAGTTGTATGTAGATAAGTAAATATGCGTAGGCACATGTTAGAGAAACAATCAATAATCATCCTAATATCACATCAATATAACGTCCACATTATACTAGCTAACACCTACGTTTATCAGGGCCTCAATCATTTAAATCCGACGATTCAGCATTTGTCTTGAGCTGAATATTGGCCTCGGGGTTTAAAGCAATATTATACTGACAGCTTTAATTACTATAGAGTCTCACTTGTCATGTTTCATGTAAAATATAATTCTGAAAAGTTGAGTATTTAGCTCTTTTCTGTTTCTTATATGCACTTAATAAGGGTCAAGGCTATATATCATTCTAAAAGAATGGCTGTTGGTAGATTACTTTAATAATCAATGTTTTTTTTAAAGAGCAGCTCCAAAAACGCCATAAGTGTGCAACAAGGGAAATTTCATTAAGGATAGTGGCATTAGCTTATTCTTAATTCCGATTCCCAATGGTCGATGAATCTTCAAAGTGCACAGTCTGTAGCACACAGGGACTCGGTTTATTGTCCCCAACATCAAACCCAACATCGATATAACCTTATTAAACTAAAAGTGCGATATATTATTATATTCTAAATATAAAATAGACACTTGATTCTCTTTTTCAAATTAAAAACCAATCTTTCTTATTATACGACTGAAACTACCAATATTTTGAAACGCGGACTTCACTGTAGACATCACACTGTCATTACAGTGTTATATAAGTAAAACGCGTTTATATTCAAATAAATAAGGTCAATTTTAACATTTTAAATAGCTCTCTTTATCAGGATATAAATAACTTTAAATAATTGCTTCAGAAATTGATATCAAACACAAATATGTTATTTTAGCACGAATGGATAGTGTACTCGTATCAGTGTACTCTTATCTTACGAATAACTGGTTCCATTTATGAATGAATAACTATAAGTCAATATTGATCACTAATTCTTTAAAGTTGTACAGGATGGGATAAGATTATTCTGATCTTTATCAATTACAAAGAGAAAGCAATACATGCATGTACTCTTCAAACCCGAGGTCAGAAAGTGTAGCAGATCAAGATATACCAAGAGTAGACCGACATTGGGGATATAAACCAGCAGAATGAAACCAGAGTGATGAAACTCTCTGAAATCGATTATAGATTGTTTGAAATGACAACGGATTACACAACAGTCCGTCACGCTAACGAGAGACAGGGTAGTTAAAGACGAGACAGACGAGTTGACTAGTATATGATACATCAATTACTAATCACATAGCAACCAGACTCCATAATATCAACAAAATATATTACTAATAGTTTCTTCTTTCACAACAGATCACTTTTTCAAACAAAATACGTCTTGCACTTTAGCTTAACCTATATCATTATTCTTTTAGAAAAAAAGTTGTCATAATAAGAGCTTAAACAACTTTCCAAGTACTGAAACAGTATGTAGCCGATGCTATGCACCAAAATAACTGCTATAGTCACGCTGTCAATACTGGAGCCTAAACCCAATCATGCTAAGTACGTAAAAAAATACTCTTTCGAGCTTAATATGATAAAACACTCTATCTTGACATACACTTGGGTCAAAATGCTCTGACCTTAGTGTAATGCTCTGACCCACCAAAAGTTAAATCATATGAACATTTTTTAAGCTGTCAAACAAATTTTAAGTTTTTCTTCCTGTTATTAACTTACTAATAAAAATAATTCAAGGCCAGCATAATAGCCTATGCTTCTACCTACAGAGACATCCATGGACCGAAACTTCTACCAATCCTGTGAGAAATCCAGCAGGATTTCAGTCCTGCTATGTTTTTTAAGTGGAAATGGTGCTGGCTTTACAAAATAGTGTGTCACGACATGACTGAGCAGCACTTACCTGATGTCAACAAAGAGGCATAATACAATGAAATTATAATACAAGATATCAACTTACTTGATTGAATAGCCTTTCCACTTTACCAGGTATTCTCTACCACCCTGCAATTAAAATTCAAACCGAAATTTAAATGTCAGTTAGACATTAAGTTAGCAACGTGAATTAGATCTATACAATAACAAACACACGGTCGGCATTTAAATCTATATAACCGGTGCGCACGATACAAAATCGCTCAAATTCCATCTAATGTACTTTGACATTCGAAAAAAACTAAGTGACAGTAACCAAAAATGTATTATCTAACTAATTCAACTTTATTTACCTTTCGATATCGTTTCTTTCGGATGAAATCGGCCTGAAAAACACGTTCTCCAAGAATTGATAAATCCATCTTACTCGCACTATTATTATATTGTTTATGATCCTTCACGCGCTTCACAGAATGTTCTATACAAATTCACCGTGTGACGTCACAACCTAGCGTCGCGTTCTGCTGTGTTGTAGTCTAATTTATCACGACGGTGAAAAACCTAATGGAAATTTCCATTTCCAAATAAGACTTGGTGGTCAAGGCTATTGCTAAGTGGAAAACTAGCGTATAAACAAATCAAAATAGTCCGATTCAACGAATCCCAGTGTTCATAATATAGGCAGATTTGACCTGTGTTTTGTCTTGTTTTGAACAATTAATAAGTACCATACAAAGTGATTCTGAATCAGAACATATAGTAGCCTATGTAAGCTGACTAATGCTTATTTACGCCAGAATAAATGCTGGGTCGATATTTATTATTAGCATATAGTAGCCTAAATGACTATTTGTCATAATATTGTGAAATAGCCAAATCATCATGAGTAAGATACCATTTTAATGTTTGTTATTTTTAGGGCGTTATGAATGATTCAAATGTTCTGTATTAATTGTTATATCTTGACGTAGGCTATGGAGTTTTGAATATAGCTTTCAGGTGTTTTGGCATAGGTCGAGTTTAATAGCAATTCTTAACAAAGCCTTTCAGTGAAAATTTAAGAAGCTAGTGACAATTTTAAACACTTGTTGAAATAACGCTAGTATTTCTTTTGGATTAACAGACGTAGGATGCAAAGTGCAAACTGGAATCAAATTACACGATTGAACCATTACTCCAAGATTGAACCAAGTATACAATGATTTTGTAATTTACGAGCACATAGATATAGAAATATTATTACCTACTGAACATTTTCTTCAAATACCGCTTAAAATCGGTACAATTAGTCTATCAAAACTATCTACAAAAACATTCAACGAAAGTTGCATAAAAGCGGTAAGTTTAGATTAAAGATCAATTTAAATTAAGGAAAAGTAATTTTTATCATTTCCCTATGTTGCCGACAGGTTAATTTGGGTCGCGTGCCTCGAAGTGACACCAAAACAATACGCGCGTGACTCGTAACAAAATCTGGATTAGAGTCTAGTCTACTATTTATAGTAACAAACTTAAAGTGCCATTAATGCCTTGTCTACACGTGCTAACTCTTCAGTTTAGTCTTGCCAACTTGCACTTTACTACCAGCTGTCACTTTGTAGAATAAGTGCTTTTTCAGAATTTTGAATACTTTTTTTTCAACTCAGTTCAGAAATTCAATGTGAGATAGTTGCAGTTATAGGCCTAATAAAAAGATGTCATATTAACAGAACTTTCAAAAAGGATATCATATAGGTGAATTTTCATACAAATTCGTCGTTGAAGATCCTGGGGTTTCTCTAATTAATATATTATCACTTTGTAGAATAAGTGCTTTTTCAGCTGAAAAAAAAGTATTCAAAATTCTGAAAAAGCACTTATTCTACAAAGTGACAGCTGGTAGTAAAGTGCAAGTTGGCAAGACTAAACTGAAGAGTTAGCACGTGTAGACAATAGTCAGACCAAACCCTGAATTAAAGCACCCAAATAGAGTATCAAACCCCGAATCAAAGCACCCAAACTGCGTAGGCCTACCAAACCCTGCGTCGAAGCACCGAAATAGAGTACCAAACCCTGGGTCAAAGCACCCAAATAGCGTACCAAACCCTGAATTAAAGCACCCAAACAGCGTAGGCCTACCAAACCCTGGGTCAAAGCACTCAAATGGAGTACAAAATCCCGAATCAAAGCACTAAAATATAATGTAGCAGACGACACAGATTTTAGGCCTTGATTAATGGTGAATGTATTTGAGGTGTATAAGATGTAGCTAAAAGTAAGAAATGAGTATTCAGGGCCGGCGGAGCCGGGGGGTTTGGGGGGTGTTTGCACCCCCTAAAATTTACTCGGAAAGTGCCCTTTTTGAATTTGAAAAAATATATATTTTGTCAAGAATAAAATGAAAAAAAAAACTGTCTATGAGCTATAACCGCCACAGTTTCCCTAGATGACGTCGTTACCCACCATGCTCCTCGCACAGTCCCGCTTTGTCTACATTACATTTGAAATTCGATCAAATCTACTGGACACGAATTCGGAATCTTTGGATTTTAGCACTACTAGACTCGAAAAAGAGATACATTTCAACATAACGGATAAGAATATCTGTATCAAATATAAACTTCAAGTCCTGATTTGGAATGATGTAACAACAAAATGTTTTTGTGAGAGTTACGATTTTGAATCTTTCGTAAAAAAAAAAAGGCCGTTTGAAATTTGTTAATCGAAATAATTATGCTTTAATTAGTAGGCAAAGAAAAATTATCAGAGGCTTGAATAGGGTCATGTTTTTTCTGTTAAGGGCATGTTTCGGACTAGGGGCGTATCTACAATGGCTAGTCACCCTCTTACGTGTTGACGTGTTTATGTTATTAACAATTTGAATATCATTTGATATAAATGTTGAAAAATCTTTGGAGATTTAGAGATGTATATTTGAACCTTAAACTATGTGAACCTAAAAAAAATTTCTGCTCGCGCCTTCGGCGCTCGCGGGTTTAAAACACATCTTTCATTATCCACCCCTTTAATGAAATTCCTAAATCCGCCACTGCTACATGTAGCCTACACTGACTCTTTTACTCAGGCATTGATTATTGAAGCTGAATTCACGGGAAATTACATCTAAATGTTGAAATTACACATCGCTGCCATGATTGGTTATGTGCCCTTTTGATGTCTGTACCCCCTAAAAATATATTGGCGCGCCGGCCCTGGTATTTGACTTAAGTTCTTCCTTCTGCGTTGTACATAGTGACAGGAAATGTTTCAAGGTCATGGTATTGGACGATTTTACTTTTTTCATTAAATAATATTTACGCCTTAAATACAGAAATTTAAATATAGTATCTTGATCATTTTACTACGCAGTTAGCAGACGATTAATCATCACGTGATCTATTATAATTGTATGAAGTTGGTTATTTCTGGGACCAATTCATTTGCCATTCTTTCCATGTTAAATCAAGAAATTTAATCTTGTATATTTTTTATTCAAAACTCTCGTTAATAACCTCTCAAAATGTCACATGAGAGACTGGTTAATACTTATTGTCTCCTCAAAAACTCAAAAAATAGGCCTATATGATTTTGAGTTTGATAAATCGAAAGTAGACCACTGCTGGATCAATGATAAACACCGAAATGTACAGAAAACGATTATTTTCACAATTTTACAAATTAAAATCAAAATCTAGACCAAAAATAAGCATGCCAAAACGAAAAAAAGGGGGAGAGTTATAGGAAATGTCGAAAAATACCGCAGACTGCATTTGCTCTTGTTATGGACTATTTCCAGAGGTTTAAGTTGTCCCATGCTTATAAATGAGGAGATATAGACCCTTTATAGCCTAGTCATAGAGTAGAAATCAATTCAGACTATTGAAAACAATGAGATTAATTTACTGTGGGTATCTCTCACTATAAGTCTGTCTTTTAAACTATTCAAATTTAATTGTTAGTTGAAAACTGGAAGCCAGATGAATCTAGATGGTATTTGCTGCAATTTTCTTGTGGTTTTTTCACAAAGTAAATCGGAGTAAGTAAAAAGTGGTTCAGCTCTTCTGGTAGACCAACAAGTTGACTCTAAATTATTTTATATTTTATAGACAGACGACCAGGCTTGTTTATATATGCTGAAATTTTGTATACACAATTATTACGTCATTGGTATTACGTGATTTCAAACATTATTTTTGGTAAAAGCCTTTTGATTGGTTAAATTTTAATGATTTTGAGACAGGTCTTCAAAATATTTAAAAACAATTTGGCTATAACATGACGTCCATCTTTCTAAAAACACGGACCTCGTTTGAATATTTTAACTTAGATTGCAGACAACACTTAGTGGTTTATTATTCAGTAACCAATGCAGTTCCGAGTAGAAAAAAAACCCCAGGAGAATTAACTATATTGAGATGCTGCCATTCCGGTCCGAGAGCGATTACATTGGATCTGCGATATTGTTACCGGGGTTACTTCAGACTGATTACAGATATAATTTCAGTATTTCTTTCGGGTGATAATCATTCCTTGGTTTATAAATTTCCTGTACTCATCCACATAAAACAGGCTAAAAGACAATTCATACAATTGCGAGTCACACCACCCCTGACATCCTACGTCTACGTCGTCAATTCTGCACAAGAAACAATATCATGCCACCCTGAAAGTATGCATGACAAAAAGATTTAAACGACGGAAAAATTGCCATATTTAATATTTTTGCATCATGGTAATATGCTTATTTCTGACCTAGAAGCAATAAAATATTTTCTGGTGATTTTTGCATTTGTCAAGGTAATGCTATATACAAGTTTGTTGAACTTTTAATGAAAAATAATTGGATGATAATATATGGTGACAGACGGTTCCACATATTAGAGAAGTAGGTGAGGCAATAATTAATGTTATTCAGTAGCCATCATTAATCTGTACTAGTGTTCTAGCTTATCTTTTAAACGTTTTATTTCTAAATGACTATTAACTATGTTTTTATACACATCGTAACGTGATTTCTGTTATCCACGACAGAATAAATATCGTATGGAAACACAAGATTCCATACGTTAGTATATAATATATTACAATGGGCTTTTCATTTTGTCCGAAATTTGAATATTTACTCCAGGTAACCAAGTAATTTTAATTACTCAGAGCAAGTTATTCTAAACCTCTGTCAGGCGATTAAGGACCTGAATTCAAGGATTATGTACGTGGAAATGGTAGCCTATTTTCTGATATCAGCGGTTTCTGTTACTCTTTAAGTTTGCGTAAAAGTGCCTCATTAAATCAAAACACAATGGAATGAAAATGTAAACTGTCATCGGTCAAAAATGTAATGATTAATTTCTGACTAATCAGTTCCAAAATGGAATGAGATCAACACTGTATTACACATCGATACGTCATCAATGTCTGTGAAGAATGACTAAGTTTGCAGACGACAGTATTGTTTTCATTCCTTATATGGCATCTGGGATACATTGTCAGTTGTCTGACATTCCTTTGATATAAATAACAATAATATGTCTCAGTATTAATTTATCGTGTCTTTATAGACAAATTTATCACATATCATAATTCAATTACACGTGATAAAGACGCAAATTGTATATCACGAAATAAATTCAGTATATTGTATATCGCGCAATTTAATATCATTCATCAAAATTGTACCAGAAACAAAGGACGTATTTTGCATATCACAAAATAAAAGACGTACATCATATATCATGAAATAAAAAAAAAAACCCACAATGTATATCACATGAACATAACATGTCTTATCATTGAAAAAAAAATCGCACATTATATATTACGTATATCACATTTTTTATATCAAAATAAGAGACACACATTGTATATATCGAAATAAGAGACACACATTGTTCATTATCAAATAAAAAGACATTCATCGTAAATCACGAAATAAGAGTCACGCATTGTATATATCGAAATAAGAGACACACATTGTATATCACGAAATAAGAGACACACATTGTATATATCGAAATAAGAGACACACATTGTATATCACCGAAATAAGAGACACACATTGTTCATTATTAAATAAAAAAACATACATTGTATTGTATATCACGAAATAAAAAGACGTACATTGCATGTCACGAATAAAAAAAACGCACATTCCATATCACAAAAAGGATAGCTTGCCAGGCAAAGTAATATACGCTCACTTACAGCATTGATTTTAAACAAATGTACATGTATATGACTTCTGACTTCTAAAGGTTTATGAGCTAAAATTTGAATGCCTTTCAAGAACAAGGGCAATAATTCAAAGAAATTATTTTTCAATTTGGTGATTTTCAATAGGGTTCATCCTTTGGTGATTACAAACACTCAAAACAAGTTTGGCCAAAATCCGTCAAGAATTGTACCTTTTAGAATGTTTATGGGCTAAAAACTGAAACCTTTTCAAGAACAAGGGCACATCATTCAGAAGGGCATGACTCTATAACACACACGTGCCTATACACTATTTGCTCTGACCTTTGAGAACTTTGATTCTTGATGAAATTTTAAATAAGAAATCGAACAATTGCATGACTTTTTAAAATGGAGTGATACAACTACTATTAGTAAAAAAATAGAAGAAAAGCTGAAATGGCATAAAAAATAATATGAAACCCTATATTATAGGGTGTAGAAGAAGCAAACTCAGAACTCGGAGTCAGGGTCAGTGGGGGTACTAGGTAGCATTAGCCCTATAATAGTAGAAAATGTTTGTATCTCTATTTGCACCCTCACTTTATTTCTAAAAACTTCAAATAATATGATTTTCATATACATGTGTAATATGTTTGGAACCCCAAGTCCATGTAGCAGTGGCGGATTTAGGATTTTCATAAAAGGGGTGGATAATGAAAAATGTGTTCTAAACCCGCGAGCGACAATTTTTTTTAGGTTCACATAGTTTAAGGTTCAAATATACATCTCTAAATCTCCAAAGATTTTTCAACGTTTAATTAATCAAATGATATATGAACTGGTAATAACATAAACACGTAAACACAGGTAAAGGGGGTGGCTAGCCATTGTAGATACGCCCCTAGTCCGAAACATGCTGACCCTATTCAAGCCTCTAATAATTTTTCTTTGCCAGCTAGACCTACTATAATTAAGCATAATTATTTCTATTAACAAATTTCAAACGGCTTTTCTTTTTTACGAAAGATTCAAAATCGCAACTCTCACAAAAACATTTTGTTGTTACATCATTCCAAATCAGGACTTGAAATGTATCGCTTTTTCGAGTCTAGTAGTGCTAAAATCCAAAGATTCCGAATTCATGACTCTACTTGCGCTTCATGTTGGATGTTACAACCCAACAGATTCGTGTCCAGTAGATTTGATCGAATTTCAAATGTAATTAGGCCCTCTTTCGTCGGAGCTGGCGTAGACAAAGTAGGACTGTGCGAGGAGTGGCATTAGTGGGTTAACTCGTTTTTGCGCGACGTCATCTATAAGGAAACTGTGGAGGTTTTTAGCTCATAGACGACTGTACAGTTTTTTTTTCATTTTATTCTTCACAAATATATATTTTTTCCAATTCAAAAAGGGCACTTTCCGAGTAAATAACCCCCCATCTCCGCCGGCCCTGCTAAGTGTGATACCCTTGAACAGGCCCGTAGCCTGCCAAACGTCGAATCAAGGGGGGCAGTTCTCGGGTATCCACCCAAAGACACCATCTCCCCCTTTTATGGAAAACTTGTGTTATTGCAATGCATTGTAACGCCATTATAGTGCCATCTGTAGAGTTATTTCTACATTTATTGGTGCAGTCGGAAATGAGATTTTCTGAAGTTTGGGGACCACTAGAAAATTCAGACAATTTGACTCCTGATATTTCCTGATATTTTCCAACGAATGTAAGGTTCAAGATTTCTACACGTTCAAAGGGTTCTTGTCTGAAAACATTTTCAGATTTAGACGCCAATTAAAGACATTTCCCGGCGAATTTAGGGTTTAAGGTTATTTGACACTTTTTTTGCTGCCGAGAACGCCAATTGGAAGTCTGGAAACACGATTTCCTGAAAACTCTTCTAGAAAATTTTGAGAATTTGACTCTCTGAAACGCGATTTCCTGACATTTCCTGATGAATTTAAGGTTAACTTGTAGAGGGCCTGTGCGACTAAAACAAGAGATCCTGTCTAAAAAAAAACGAAGAGATTTAGACGCGAATTTCAGACAGAGTTTAAGGTTATTTGAATAGGGTCTGAGCTGTCGAGAACGCCAATTGGAAGCCTTGAAAAGACACGATTTCCTGAAGTCGGGGATCTCTTCTAGAAAATTTAGGGAATTTGACTCCTGGAAACGCGATTTCCCGATGAATTTAAAATTAAAAGGGACTGCAGGACGAACATTGGAACATTTTGAGAATCAGATACCTGAAAACGCAAATTCTTAACCTTTCCTGCTAAAAAAAGACACCCATTGACTCAGTAAAATGAATTAATGTATCTTTTAAAAATAAGACTTGGAATTTTTTTAGGGGGGTTGGGGGGCAAGATTTAAATTAGGGTCTGCCCTTGAAACGTAGTTTTGTGTTTTTAAAATATCTAATTTTGTCGTGATCATTCGTCTATTTGTAACACAACAAAATGGCAAAAAACTAGTAGTATCAAAGTTTACTTCTACGAGCTAGAGGTCAACATGGAATATTTAATGAGCATTACGAAACAAATTTTTAGCTGATGATTTACAATATTATCTAATAGTATGAAAATGTGTTATCTGTAAATGTTAAACACTGTATAAGAAACCCATACCACTTTTTTAACATATCGTTTGACATAGCCTACATTTATATTTTGACACATTTTTGCACAGTAGATTTTTTTTTTTTCCTGTCTTGTCTTGTTAAATAACAAACAACAAACTAGTTAAAACATGTAAATATGCCTGCATCACGCTGCCTGATAAACATGTACTATTAAATTATTTGTTTTATTTTTCACCAATGAATATATAGTCCGAAACTTGCCGACTATTCCTAGCCTTCGATATTTGGACAGATATGGGCGAGAGAGAGTCAGAAAAACTAAGCCACAAAAATTGGGGATTTTCCAAATAGCTATCAGAGACTGGGAATAGAGTCGGTAAGTGTCGGATTACATCATAAAATATAAAATTCTCAATCCTTAGCAGGCCCTAATTTCAATCGTTCCCCCCTTAAAAAAAATTGTCCATTGTTATTTTTTCAATACCGGTACATTAATTCATTTTACTGAGTCAAGAGGAGTCTTTATAGCAAGAAATGTTGGTGTTGTGTTGGTCCTGCAACTCTATAAACCTTCAATTCACCAGGAAATCGCGTTTCGGAGAGTCAATTCTCTAAAATTTTCTAGAAGAGAATTCTAGACTTCAGGAAATCCTGTTTCCAGGCTTCCAATTGGCGTTTTCGGCAGCAAAAAGGTGAGTTATTCTCAAAATGTTCTTAGTGACATACCTCAGACCCTATTCAAATAGCCCTGAACACCAACCTCGCCAGGAAATGTCTGGAATTCGAGTCTAAATCTAATTTTTTTAAAAAACAAGATCCCATTGATCTGGATTAGTTGGAAATATCAGTAATTTTCGCATCTTTTTTGGATTTTGCTTATCAGAGAGACAAACTTCAGAAAATCGCGTTTCCAGGCTTCTGGTCGCACCATTAAAGGTAAAAATAAATCTACAGAAGGCACAGGCGTAATGGCGTGACAGCTCACAAAGTTTTCAACAAAAGGGGGGGGGGGGGGGAGGGGTGTTTTGGGGTGGATACCTAACCCCTCCCCCCCCCCCCCCCACACAAACATTGATTGGACGTTTGGCCCCCTAAAAGTACTTGGCAGGCTACGGGCCTGATCCACAGGGTGACCTTCCTCCTTTGTAAAGTGAATCTGGCACTTTTATCTATAATGTAAAATGTAACTGTATCTGTAGATAAAATAAGCTTTCGATTTTGTATGCGTCAGGTTTCTAATAAAACTAGACATTTACAATTTAGTCTATATTAAGATCCAAACAACGAATTGGAATTTTTGTGTTAAATTCTCTATGCAGAAATAAAAAAAAACATGACATCTGTGCATTTAAATCATGTATTATTAGTCAATAATCATGTGTCTACAAATAAACCATGTGGTACCACTGCGAATGTAGGTCAAGCGTTACCTGCACGCACGTTCCAGAACATAGAACAATAAAATATGAAAAGCACCCGGCACGTGGAGTATTTTGTTGAGAAATTGTCATATGATAATGACAGATGTTAGAAGAAACATCATCTAATATATATTTGTACAATAAATAAATGAAATGTGTCTATATTATTCTAGAAATTATTCCCTTTTTAATGTTGACAATGTCCTTCATCAGTCATCACATCAAAACACTATAAATGATTTTCTATTTGTATGAACAATAAGTTTTGAAGTTCGCATTGAACAATTTGCCGGTGTCGGTTCCAGACTCCTGGATTTGAAATTCCATATATGAAAGAGGTATAAGTCTCCCAAGAGAGTTTCGGTTCTCCACATAAAAAAATGAAAGATAGATTGGGTATTCCGGAACAAATTAATAGACAAAAATGAATAAAGTCATCTTGTAAATTATTGTCTTTGAAAAAGGGATGCATTTGGGGGTGAAATACCCTCTGTACTACCACTGATGCCGACACTGCAGGGTGAATCAACTTTATTGTGTCTTTAGGAAATAATCATTAACGAACTTTAATTGATCTGTTTTCATGGCCTATCTCTAGTTTCTTTCTGAAATGATGTTACCTGACATTAGTCACGTGTCAAGGGGTTGGCACCATTTCTCCTGATATCCTGACAGTCTTACTAACATGGAACCGATTGTTATTGCGCATGGTTGGTTGCTAGCTATTTCATTCTACACGTGCATTTAAAGTGCAAGATGTTGTATCTACATATAACGCTCTATCACATGTCGGAAATAGAACCTTATTATTTCATTTATGTTAAAAATTGTTTTTGAATTAATGGGATGTACCAGATTGTTTTCTACTTTTTTTCTCCAGATTATTAAATCCCTTTTCAGTGATGCAGGTAGGAGGGCTGACGTGGAAAAAGCGTCTATTCCTTTGAATGGGACAATATACCGAGGCCCCGTGTGCTACAGACTGCACGTTAATCCAAAATAAGAAAAGGTTAATACTGTTGTCCAGGCAAAATTTCTATCATCGCACACTCCATTGTGTTTGTCTGTCCTCATTAGCTCTTTAGGTGCAGGAGAGTGGGACGTAAAACACCATTTCATTTCCAAAAACCACAAGATTCAGATGTCTCTTAAACAAAAATGCATGTAGGTGGGATTGACCTGGAAGAAACGGTGGGATTGGCCTGGGAGTTATACAAAAACACAAACTCATTATCGTCTCTGATCACAATACTCCATAGATTTCATCTCTTTATCTCGGTCAAAATAACACATAGAAACGGTCATCTTCCATCCATCATGGTCTTTTACTACGTCAGTGTTTCCATGTCAATCATTCATAAACATGTTCATTCATAAAAATCGTGATTTCCAATGACGACATAGGTCAATTAGAGGTCAGGAAAAGGTATAATTATTAACAAAGTAATTATACCTGCGTACCAACAATCAGCCTCCACATGTATCATAAATTAGATTATCTATTTTAACACTACTCTTGTATCAATCTTATTGATAGTTTCATAACTATAGGCTTTTTTATATTCTATAAGTTGCAGTAAAAATGTCCCTAATACACGCGTAGGCTACCTGTCGGACAGGTAAAAAGCAATTTCACGAATACAGATGATATTTCATTGCTTTTAGTTATGGCATGTACTCTTAATGGTAATTTCTATCTAAACTCATCGATTACTTGAAATTATTAACGTGTAGGTCAGATACTACTTTTCTTGTCAGAATTGTAAATATCAGACATTTTGAAGCAGTAAAACTGTCTTGTATCTCGTTATACGTAGGCCCCTATCGTTCGAGAAATCCTCATAAATACAAGAAATATCGCTATAATGTTATATAATATATTTGTATTCAAAGACATGATATTTGATTTCTTTTCCCTCAGGTAAAAAGGCAAGATGTCTCCAGTGACGTCATTAGAATATTGATATATATTCTAAATTGCCCCAGGGTCAATGAAAAAATCCAGATTAACGTGAAATATAATAAATAAAAAGTGAATATTTAAAAACGTTCTACATGTATATAGCGAATATTGACTTCTTCGATATTTTTGTTACAAAATCCATTTCATTTACAAGTAAATCTTGTATCCAGGCATCTCATTGATAACATTTTCTACGCGACATAACTCAATAATTTGCGTTTCCGGGCGTCGAATTCTCAAACATTTGCTATAACTCAGACCCTATATAAATAATACTGAACAAATTCTCGAACCTTAAATTCACTGTTAAATGTGAAGAAATCGCGTTTACGGGCGCCGATTTCTCAAGATTTTCTAGGCTACAAAAAATCTGGAATCTTAAATTCGATGAGAAAACATTAGGATTTGCGTTTCAAGGCGTCTAATTTTCTTCTGGTCCAAAAAAAAAATACCTTCAATTCGTCAAGAGATGACAAAATCGGTCAGTGGTGCTAGGACTGCACGAAAATCGCATAATCCCTTCAAATGTATTTCAAACTAGAAATTTATCTTTCTATTTCATATACATGGTGGGCTACGTGTTTCTAAATACACATTGCTGTGGGGGCTCGTTTGACCTCTCAGAAAAAACAGATTAAAACCCCACTTTTATTCTTAGATATTTCATGTGTGGCTTACGCCTTTAGCTCTAAAATATTTGGAAGTTTAAAAAACAAAAGCATAAAATTTAATAACAATAAGCAACCGTAAATGAATTTCTCCTGTCTTTGTAAAGAACGTGTAGGAAATAAACGATTATCAATTGTAATTCTCAATGATATCTCTCCAACAAAACTTGTTTAATTTTGGGCCTACTTGAATCGAAAATAAAAATCTCATTGTTTCCAAATTCAATCGTTGTTCCTGGCGTGAAGAATCGGCGGGAAAATCTTTTGTCGTCTGCTGGTATCATTGTCGTCTGCTTGTGAATTAGGCGGGCAGATAAAAGAGATATAGTGAGGACAATATGTTTAATAATTAATTTTTATGTATTGACAAAGTAGTTTGATATTTCAATAGAAAAACAGATGTATTCTCTCTCACCTTTATTCATTCACAGATTCCCTCCTTTTTGTTGAAATTCTAACGACAGTTGATCAGTCTGTCATGATTTAGGCCTACTTGAGCAGTGTTTTTTCGGTTTTTTAGAATAAATTGATTTTTGTTTATATTATTTACGACATTTTAGAATAGCAATTATAGTTTGTATACCATTGCGATACTTATATATCAATCTAATTAAAATTAGATTACATTTCGTTTCGGTTGCTTATATATATACATGTATATCAATATTATTGATTATTTGATTTAAAAGAAAAATATACCTCTTTAACTCTTTAATTGTTGAGAAATAAGGTAGGCTACTATTTATTAGAGGGAATTGACACAATGTTAACATGTATATAACTAATGTGATGTTAATATTAATTGGACGGTAAGAAAAAAAAAGAAAATCGTAGGCCTAAACAGTTTTTGTAAAGTGTATCTCTTGTTATTACTAATACTTGCCTTTAATGTTTGGCAATCTTTATAGAGTCTACCAGTAGCCTTTGTCTAAAACACTTCTCCACTGGGCTGAACTATGAATCCATTGTTTAGGTTTTTCTTTAAATCCGATCAGAGACACCATTGTTGTTTAAATTGTATAAGATGTACAGAGTTATTTCCCTTATTATGCGATTATTCGAATGAAAACATACGATGTCATAGTTTCTCCGACAGAGTCCGACACACTCCGACTCTCCGACAAGATATTTGAGACTTGATATTCGCGAATTGAAAAGGACGTTTTTATCACGCAGGCTGCTATAAAACGTTGGAATATTTTTGTATTACGTATGAAGAAACGACACAATAAATAAATCATTTTTCAACATATATCCTATGTCTTTTGACAGAAAATATTTAGCTATATCACTGTGGCGAGTTTTAACGGGAATAAAAGTAAAGGCGCCATGTATTTTTTTTGTACTTGTGAGTTGAGATTTACCATACGAATGTCGAATTTATATTTCCGAAGAATTGTATTTTATTCACTGGTCCTCATATCGATCAAGTGTATGAGATAAATGATATTTCACAGACTATAATAATAATCCAGGGGGATTTGAGGGGGGCAATTGTCCGGGGGGGGGGGGGGCAACTGTCTGGGGGGGAATGGTCCTGATACCGATGGTGGCGTATCCAGGGGAGACCTGGGACACTCCCCCCACCCCCCCCCCCCCGTCAGATAACCTGGGGGGAGGGGCATGATATCCTGTTTTCTCCCACAAATGGACAAGCTTTGCTGAGTAGAGTGTCTGTACTGGACGTAAAATAGGCAACATTAAAGTCCCGAAATGTTCCGGCTGTGGACATCCCCTCTCACAAAAGCATCGTCACCATGGGGCAAATTTTATCGTTCGCATATTTTCGCTGGAAATTTAAATTTAGGTCATATAGGCTTATAGGCCTAGGCTATCTCACCTTTAGGCCTAACCGTTTATTATTTTAGTCTGTTATATATCATTTATCTCATACAACACTTGATCGACATGAGGACCAGTGTTTATAAAAAAAAATTCTGCGGAAATATGAAATAGTAAATTTGAAAATGCAGTCGGCGACAAAATCTCAACTCACAAGTAAAATAAAAAAAAAACCATGACACGCTTACTTTTACTCCCGTTAAAACTCGCCACAGTGGGATAGCTGAATATTTTCTATCAAAAGACATACGATAGATGTTGAAAAATGATTTATTTGTTGTTTCGTTTCTTCATACGTAATAAAACATTCTAACTTTTTATTGCAGCCAGCGTGATAAAAACGTGCTTTTCAATTCGCGAATATTAAGTCTCAAATGTCTTGTCGGAGTGTCGGAGTGTGTCGGACTCTGTCGGAGAAACTATGACACCGGAAAACATATTATAACCATTCAGTAATTTGGGCTGGCCCGGCCTTGCCCCCCGCCCCCCACTTTGAAATTTTTGTATAATGTTAAATACAGGTGGTATGTGCTGGTAGCCCCCCCCCCCCCCCTGACAATTATTTGGCCCCAATGTGGCCTCTCCACCTAAAAATTCCTAGAAACGCCACTGTATGGACAGTCTTCGGCTATTATAAATCACGTAAACGTCTAAATTATGACTTTCTTATGTTGTAGAGCTCAAATTCAGAAATCCTGAACGACGGCATAAACTTCATACAAAGAGCAATTTAAGATAAATTTTGCAAGAAAAGTTTAATAGGAGTCGCACACGTATCCGTTTATTAGCAACGTCTCTGGCCCGGTCATCTGTTGGCCCTGAGTGTCGCGGACGCTTCCGTTTGTTGAAAAAATATGTATAGTTCTCCCGTAGGTTGCCCGTCTTTGGCCAGGAAGTCACCCGGAATAGAAATGACTCGCCGCACCAAAACCGGCCTTTTTTATGCCCGGAGCTCGTTGGACGCTCTCCCGCTCGGCTGTTTCCGTGACACATCCGGGAGACTTCATGGCCACGTCCGGGCGAGGTTCGCTCGGTTTCTTATAAACGGACGAGATCCGAGCGAGATCCGAGCAAAGACCGGAAGACATCCGGAGCGGTCCAAGGTCCGCGTGACGTCAGGAACGGATTTGAAGCGGACTTGGCGCTACGCTCATGGGGACCTCTCGCGTAGCTTCGACCGCCCCAGTTTTTTGAACATGTTCAAAACTCGCGCGGAAATGAAAATTAGCCTAATGACCGCTTGCGGACCTCTTGAGGATCTCCAGCGGACCCCTCACGGACCCCCAAAAAGTGACCGGGCGAGCTTTTTTGGGCAGAAACGGATACGTGTGCGACTCCTATAACCCTTGTCTACTTTAAAGGGGACCAGTCTTCATTTTTATTGGTTGATTTGGGTCTTGAATATATTTAAGTATCCTTCAGAAGCACTAGAAATGTACGAAAATTTCCTTCAAATATACCTTAAATTAGACATTTCTCCTTCTATTTCTATAGATGACTTTTCTATATATTGCATAGTATCGCTAATGTGTAGTAGGGCATTATAACTTTCAAATGCTAATAATTATGGATGCACATGGATTTGAAGGCTCAAATTTCAATGGTGAGTTGTGATAACCAGTACTAAATTGCTGAGCTAAAAAATCCCCGTTTCTGAGACTTGAAAAAATCGTCCCACGAAAATGAAGCCTGTGCCACTTTAAACTGTCTGCAAAACCTCAAGCAAACCCAGCTACATCACTGACTTGGGGAAAAATAGATTAAGGAAAGGTTTAAAATGATTTTATTTCATTACTGTATATACATAGATAATGTTTGGAGGTTTGTACATTTCTGCGATTTCATTCCTTTATGTGGTTAACTTCTACGATTCCAATATGTCCTGAATAAAGAGAACAGAAATATGAAATCAACATGTACCTATACTACATCATAGAACTAAAAGGTAGGGAATGCCAAGAAGGACATATAAATAGTTTATGCTTGGCACGCATGCGCTGAATATGAGGGTTATCGCATAACTTCCGCTTTCTGCAAAATGGCACCTAATTGCCTAACAGACATCAATTCAACTGGCTACCGACTGCACCTAAACTCGGCGTTAAATGTATTGATGTTTACACAGTACGAATGTGAGAGAAAGGCTAAGATAGTGTTTTATTTGGAAGATGGACTAGTTTGAGATTTGACATGTTTAAAATTTGAAACAATTTCTTAAACATTTTTCGACCATATTGCGTATTGTTTGCTGGTTTATTGTTTGCTGGCCAAGTGTCTGCTACCTTCAGCCCGGTAAAAATCACTGCATGGTAGGTCTAAATTTAAGCCATGGCATAACACGTTTTCATGCTTAAATTTAATAATTACTATTATTTCTACAGTAACATAGGCCTATAACATATAGAAATATATATACTTATCATTACATATCAAATCATAAAATTTCAGTTGTAAAAATCTTGTTAAATTAGATTTTCTGTGATAATTTTCAAATTAACTTCTTTTGTTATTGTTTACCATAACTATTTTTACGCTGCACCAGAAGTTAAAAAAAGACCCCCAAGTAGAAATTCGGTCAACCATAAATTTAAACGGAAGTTCAATATTTATTTGTCCTTCTTGGCATTCCCTGCCTATAGTTCTATGACTACATGTATATCTATACATCAGGGGGAATAATAATACATTTTCAGACCAGTTTTCTAGCCCAACAATTCTAAACCTATATTAATATGTAGTCTACTCGTTCTCAAGACGTCATATCGGTCTTTCCAGTCTCATGTTCAGAATCTACATGCTATTCGACACAAAAAGGCTCTCAGTTTTTGTGTATCATGGGAATTGCAAAACCTTTAGCTTGAATTGTAATTGGATACAGGCGTTAAAATCATTCGTGTTCGCGGATTACATTTACAGACGGAAAATCGAAAGTAACAAATATTATAAGAAGTTTTTCATGTCCCAATTACACATAGATAGGCATGAAAGGCATTCACTTTTCAGTTATTTTGTATGAGCCGTTTCATATTTTTCAAAATGTGTTAAATTACTGAGTTTGCAAAGCCTACAAATACTAAACAAGTCATAAGCGCTGTGTGGGGGTTTCGGTTGCTTTGGATAAGGTATTATATAACGTATACCTACCTTTTCATTGAACGTTTTAATAGTATCAAGTCCAACATCCCGCTTACAGATTAACCCTAATGTTTTTTGACAGATGACAACATGTTTGACCTCTCTCCACCCCCAAGCTGACACTTCCTGGGGCACGGCTACTAATAAGATCATCAGGGTGAAAATTACGATTGTAGTATTCATTCTCTTATCTGAAAATAACATTCCATTTCAATAAACTGCGGTGACTAGTTGGTTGCCTAAATATAAGGATACCCATCTAAAACAAATTAGGCTTAAGTGCCATTAAAGGGAAGGAAATACGATCATTAATAGTTATTAGGCATTTATAAACAAAATACGGTGAGATATATAGATTATGGTCGTATTCGCAACTATGGTCTTGACAACACGAGACATTCGACTAGAGTGCTCAGTTACGAACGCTCAAGATCATCTAAAGCTGAATATACACATACATACGGTTCGTTCGTGGTCTAGTGCGGTGATGCGATGCGTTTATTTCACCACAGCGATTTACCGGGTCGAAACAAACAAGGGTATACATTTGACATGATAGCCTACATACATGCTGTTGCGGTGCGTTGCTATATTTCCCCGCTGCGTTCAACCGAACAGAAAGTCCGAGACACTTTCTGTCTGGTGAAATGCAGCGGTGCCGTAGGCGATTTCCATTATTTTCAGACGTCATTGTTTGGAAACCCCATTTACAGAGTGGAAGCCGAGACATTCATGATAACTGAAGTTGAACGAACGTTGACTCAAATTTAACGCAAAAGTGAACCGCGCGTATGTGTTATCTGCCGCAACGGTACCGCATAATCGCACCGGATTACCGAAACGTAGGCGTCGCGTCTGCATGCATGTGTCTTCAGCTTAACGTGTGATCAACGACAGAATAGCGTTTTGCAGAACGTTCGTTGGACGTTTGCACTAAGGGTCCGTTCAATGGTCGTTGACAGGTCGCCGGTGAGTCGTTCACGGTAAAGCAAACGATTAAACAACGAAGTAGACCTAACGCTAAAGTTGACTGATAGCCCGTTCACACCAAAAACGTCACGCGGAAGGCAACGTCGAAAACAAACGCGCGTTCAACGCCGCGAAAATAAGATCAATGGATAATAATTAAAAGGTTCAGATCAGAGACGCGCGTTAAAAAAATGACGCGCGTTCAACGCCGCGTTGTCACCTGAAATAACTTCTGTAGTTATTCAGCGCGTTTTCCGCTGCGTCTTTTCTTCCTGCGCATGCCCAGTGCAATTTGGCACGCCACTGTTCAGAGCCATTCCTCAACGCAGCGTTTCACGCTGTGTGTGTGATCCCCGTCATGAGCGAAAAACGCGGCCGTTATAGTTAAATATTCACGAAAGTTTTTTAGCGCTCTCCAGCGTTGTTAGTTAAACGCAGAAAACAAAACGCTCCATGAGAACGTCTTACGACACAAGATATGGAGATTTTTTTATTTCAACTGTTACTTCCTTCAATACAAAAAATAACGTAGTCAAAAATAGACCTACCTGCTAGTGCGAGAAGCAAAAACTAATAGAAACAAAGTAAAAAAAAAATTATATATAGGACAATATTGCTTTGGCCACTCCACGGGTGTTGGAATCTAATTATCTAAAAAGCGTTACATCCTGTTTACACGTATAGCATGTCCTTCAAAAGCGCCAAAGGCCACATATTCGCCCATGAAAAGCTCAGATTGTGAACACGATACATTGTGTGGTCCCAACACCAGAAAGCCAATTAAAGGGGTGTTGATTGTGGACGAACCAGAGGGTTTGTAGAATCCAAATACGTCGCGAAGCTCCGCAGTTGTGAGCAAGGTTCCTCCTAAGAGAAAAATGGCTTAGATTTGGTGCATTTTGAACCATATTCCGGGGTTTGGATGTTAAGGTCGGATCGATTTCCCACTCTTTTAATTCTTTTAATTCATCAAAAATTATTTCCTCAGCAACCAAATTAAGTAAGAGAATAAGACCCTTCCCCCTCCCCCCCCCTTTTTTTTTAGTTCTCCATTTCAAGTGGGGTACTTGAAATTTTGATTTTGATATAAATAATAAATGCTGGTATCTTACTATAGTATAGTATTCTATTCGACGAGCAGAAACGGCACTCGGTATACAGACTATATTGTTTGTAGATCTGTGGGAAGTTGATCCATTCTGTAATCTTCACACGAAATGGTATGTTGGGGACTCGCAAAAAAAATCATTGGGGATTTTTCAAGTGAATACTTTAGGAGGGAAGTACACACGGCCCACCGTGATCGTATTTTATTTAACGGAAATTTTTATGGAAGTATCCGAGCGGTAACCGACTGTTTGGCGTACAGACCAACCAATCGGCAATCCTCGGCAGTTTCCGTAGATTATAATCTTTTGCAGAGTGCTAGTAACTCTCACGGAGACCGTTTGCAGCCCAACAAGTCCTAACTCTTTTACCTGTTTCTAACCAGTAGAAAAATAATTCATTTGATATCATTCAAATATAAAAGATATCAATCACGTGAGTTATGAATAGTATGTTGTCAAGTCTGAATTATTGCACATAGCCTACGATACTGGTTAAACATGTTCATGTATCCTAGTAAGAATTAATTATTCGTAGTCTGATTTTATAAGGGACGTAACTCTTTTCTGAACTCTTCAGTTAGGGAAGTATTTTTCTCTAGCACCTGGAAACTTGGGCGAAGTGAGAAAGAGGCATTAGTGTTTGTCACATTTTCTCAAATTTTGGCAAACTTCTTACACACAAAATGGCTTTAAAACGAATCAATAAGGTTTGTATTTGACTAATTCTTTATTTCAGAATCACAAATGTATATTATTTGTTCACATATGAAGGTATATTTGTGACGAAATATTGGCTAAAAATAGCCGCAATCGAATCAGTGAAATGAAATTGCAACAGTCATTGATTCAGAAATTCCGAAAGAAAAATATGACGTAGACCTAGGCCTATACTTTATCATAATTATACTTATCCTATTGCCCTTAGTGTTCTTATTATACCAATCCTTTACTTGTAAAAATAATTAGGCTATTATTATAGATAGATCTTTCTATGTTGCTATATCCATAATAGTTATTGCTCTGCTGGGTGGGGCTGATGCTTACTGGTGCTTTTATTATACCAAACCTTTTCTTGTAAAAATAATTAGGCTATTAAAGATAGATCTTTCTATGACTACATATCCATAGGTAATGCTCTGGGCCTGGGTGGAACTAATGCCTACTGATAAAGAAACTCTACTAGTAAGTCTAGCTAGGATTTAAAATAGGTGGAAATGAAATGGTTGTCAGGACGGTGGTTGGATCTTTAACATGCATATCTAGTTGCATTTGGGGCCTTATTGTCCCATCCAAATGACACTTTTTCCATGTTGGCAAGCGTTGAACTCCTTTAAAATTGGTGGAAAAATCTGCGATCAGTTTCTAATCAGGTTTGAATTTCCTTGAGGGAATATGATTTTGTTCAGTGCAAAGATCCTTTAAAAATATGTGCGTTTTGATTTGATAAGGCAGGTGGTCAGTTTTAACGTGAATTATGTTTAATATTGGATGTCACAGGTGTTAACTATGTTTTAAGAGTACTACAAAGTTTGACCAATTATTGAGACTGTTCTAGATACTGAACCATTGTTTGCTTTCTGACTTTTACTTTTATTATGAAGGTTGATTTTACATATCGGTACTTGTCATGCTCTCATAAGTTGTATTGAACGTGTACTAGTACTACGTATATGATCATAAATTGATTTGGAAATTTAACATTGATGAATTTTTTTATTGTATTCTTTTCAGGAATTACAAGATTTAGGAAGAGATCCCCCAGCACAATGTTCTGCAGGTCCAGTTGGAGATGACTGTAAGTTTTTTGTGAATGGTCACTAAAATGGCTTTTCTTTTGTAAACTGTCTACTATGGTACATTTGATGAAACCCTCAAACCCTGATCTTTCTTTTAACTTTTATTTAGAAGTAATATGAAGTGTGACTGAAGGTCAAGGTATAATCTTATTATCAAAGTTTATATTCCTTGTTATAATGAAAATTGGTCAAACGATACAGCTTTTAATATAGTTTGCTTTTTCTCTTTTTCAGTATTTCATTGGCAAGCAACTATTATGGGACCAGTAAGTATTGAAAGATTATTTTTAGTTACAAATTGAGAAAACTATTTGTCATTTTCAAAAATAAAGATAAAGAAACCCATCTTTAAAACAAGTCGTAATAAGATGATAGAAAGACATATATTGCAGAATTTCCAACTTTATTTGACTGAAGGCAACTGGAGGATTGGAATCAAATTTGTCACTGTGTTTGACACTACTATGAGCCCTTGACATTGCCTTATACTGAGTTATTGATAATTTTTTTTATTTCAGCCAGAAAGTCCGTACCAAGGTGGTGTTTTTTTCTTATCGATACACTTTCCTACAGATTATCCATTTAAACCACCAAAAGTAACATTTACAACTAAAATATATCATCCTAACATAAACAGTAATGGTAGTATTTGTCTGGACATACTTCGTAGTCAATGGTCACCTGCTCTTACTATTTCTAAAGGTATGTATTAAAGGGATATGTTTACTATCCATCCATTCGACCAATCCTGTTAAACTAAGCTTATCAGTACGATAATACGCTTCACAGCCTTCAAATCCACGTGTATCCATATGAGCATCTGAATGTCCAATATCTGACTCAAATTTTATTGAGCTTATATTCTTATAAGAATAAGACATGTATGGAAATTGAAAGACAATTGTTAAGTTAAGAATATATTTGAAGTGATATTGTGATTTCAGGGCAGTTCTTGTACTTCTGAAGACTACTTAGTGACTTATATTTCGACCCTTGAAAATGCTGACTCTTCCCTTAAAATATCCATAAATCATTTTATCAGTGACTGGTTAAATTTTTTTTATCATTTAACTTGTTGCCTTGTTAACATCTGATTCTAATTCATTCTAATGGTTGTTGCTTCCTTCTTGATTATACTTTTGATGTGTAAAAAAAGCATCCATTAAATCCTTGATGGTGTGAAATGAAATTTTGTATGTAGTCATGACAGGCAGCCAATCAGAATCTTTTTAAGTACTGTACTAAAATGTTTTGACCATATTGTAACTAATGAAAAACCAGTTTGAAACAATGTCTCCACTCACTGAAGTATATTGATATGAACTACGGTATCCTATTTAATCTCTTGATTATAAAATGATGGCAATGAGCCAGTCTTAAAATATAAGCTTATCTTAGTTGTGTTATATAGTATTTTACTATTAAATTTGTAACACACTTTTGCTAGGTAAAATAATGTCTCGACTATTAATCAGTGTATAACATGTACTTGATGAATACCAGACATACACTGTTGACTTGATGTAGTTATTTATCAGGAGCAGCAACCTGTATTTTTAGTCCTTTATCGAAATATCAAGATACAAGTTTGATGACGTCTGTTTGAGTGAAATGCAGTACATAGTTTCAATATTTGTTATGAATTCGGTAATTTAAGTGTAAAAGAAACTTATTATGAATTCAGTAATTTAAGTGTAAAAGAAACTTATTATGAATTCAGTAATTTAAGTGTAAAAGGTCTGCCTAAAAACAGAAAAAATGATCAGCGTAACATGATAATGTTTAGATCCAGTGCAATGGATTTTACTGTTGGTTAAAATTGGCCGTAACCCTTTGAGCAGTGAGTTAAATTATGACGTCATACTGTAGGGAGTGACTTAATTTGACGTTAATGACGGTATAGCATGTGTCACATAAGCAACATATATTTCGCTCTGCTTCCTTTTCATTTGTGACGTTATATGTGTCGTTTCACTTATCAAAGGGTAAAGTATATGGAAGGTCACAGGCTCTTGGGCAATTCCTATTATAGAAACTGGCATGATCACAAAATCAAAATTTTCAAACTTGGTTAATGTTGATGAATATATATTCTGTTTGGCCAAGTTTGAGAACCTAATTTTTTTTATCATTCTAAGCGGCAGTATAACTTTAAGCTATTATACTTGAGAAGCCCTGATTGAGAGCTTGTTGGCATGGAAGAAAAAATTAGTGACATATTACTGATTACTGTATTTAATGACACTGGTGTTTCACTACCATTGTGTCGCAATCTGCTGATTATTACATACCTGTCTTACAAGCTCATCTGGTTTTACCTATATTTTAATTAGATTATCCATCCTGTACATACAAGTTAACATCAATAATAAAGTCAAAACTATTTATGATAGCTTCTGAAATTAGTTCCTGATCTATCTCACTACCGGAAGACATGTTTGCAGATCTTACTAATACATGTAGAATGTCAATAATTCAGAACTTAGGCTTTAAATGGATTTTCTAAATTTTGCTTTTGTATCTGGGTCCTTCAATTTGGCTTCAATTTGGACCAATCTGTGGTTCTAGCAATTCCACTTATACACCTTTTGCACTGCAGAACTGGATTTTTGAATTCGGTTATAACCATTCAGTTCGATTCAGTTTGGTTTGCTTTTGCACTGCAATCCTATCTGGATCAGCGCTTTCACACTGCCGAGCAAAGTTATCTGGATAACTTTTTAATTTATTTTTAGTAACACGCCATGTCACGACACAAAACTTTATAACATATGAAATTATAAACAAAATCATTTTCCGTTTCTTCTTTCGATGGATATGCATTCTTTTCCAAAAAAGATTCGTGTTCTTTATTAGTTCTTGTGGTTTTCATTTTTTTCATTTCTATTTTAACGTCAACGTCCAGAGTTTTGAAGTGTTTATACCGTGATACCCCATGTGACAGACTTATCGGGATAACTTCTTTCGCACAGCAATTTATCTGGATCGGATCCGGACAAAATCCACCTCTGGAGGTAGATTTTTCTATCTGGATAACTTCTGGTTATAACCGAATAAGTTTTTTTGCCAGTGCGAAAGCAACTGGAATTTATTCGGATAGAACTGGTTGAACCGAATTACTTTTGCAGTGCAAAAGGGGTATACAACTAAGTGTTGGATGATGTCACCCTGCGAGATCTCCTGTGATACAAGCGTATTTCAAGGTGTGATGACGTTGCAGACTTAGTTTTAAGTAGAATTTCTGAAACAAAATATGAATATGGTGTACATTGATGCTATCAGTGTCCCAGATACAAATACATAATTTAGAAAAAATCTTTTCAATCCATTTAAAGCTAAAGTCTAGAACTATTGACATTTTGATAAGCAATAGTCGTGCATATATATTAATTAGATCTGTAAATATGATCACTTGGATCAGTTTAATATAAATTTTGTTAAAGCCGTCAAGTTGTCCACTCATGCTGATTTGAGTTAGGCCAACCTTTCGTTCCGTTTTTTGTTTGTTTATTGTACTGAATCACTCCAGGTAGGTCTAACAAGTTCTCTTTATAATTTTCATTCTGATTCATAAGTCATAACCAATCAAATTTCTTTTTGCTCCATCTCTTTGATTCTGTGACGCAAAAAAAAAGGGAGCTTATCAAAGTTAATCAAATCATAAAGTATCAAACAAACATTAATCAAAAATACCTTTGAATGGTTGAGTAAAAAAATATATATAACAACGAAACGAAAGTTTGATCTGAGTTGAATTAGACTGATATTTTCTAGTCTTTTTGAAAACAATCAGTTCTTAGAAGCTTTCTTTAATATTGAAATATTTTTACTTTATTTTTCAGTTCTCCTATCAATTTGTTCGTTATTAACAGATCCAAATCCAGATGACCCTTTAGTTCCAGATATTGCTCGAACCTATAAAACAGACAAGTTAAAATACAATGATCTTGCCAAGGAGTGGACAACAAAATTTGCTATGTAGAGAATTTAGTGAAATGAAGGGGTGGGAAGGATATTATAATCCAATTCTTTCTTTCAACTGATAATTTTGAAACTGAAATTGAAATTCGAAAGAGGAAATAGATGCTAAGAAATATGATAGAAACTTGTGCTGTATTATTTGGATGTTATTTTATTTCATTTCTAACCATCTTATATTTCCTTTATTGTCAAATTTAGACAAATTGTTCAAGACTTGCTTTTTGTAATAATTTTCATGACTAAAAGCATTAAATACTGTCTATTTGTCTGTGCAAATTGTTTTGTAAAATGAGTTTGTAAAATATATTTAGAAATGAGAATTAGTGATTATTTATACCAGTCTACTACTGTAAAACATTGATGTTGAGAATTGATTGTTTAAGCTATAGGCCTAAAGTCAATCTTTATCATTATCAAAGAGGAATATTCAGCATTTTCGATAGTAGATTTGGGCCTTGAATATATGTAAATAGCCTCCAAAAGTACCAGAACTGCACAAAAATCGCAAAATCCCTTCAATTATACCTGTACCTAAACATTTATCATTCATTTTCTGTATATTATGTGTTTTCTATATAAGGCATAGTCTCGATGAAATATGACTCGTATTTTCAAAATTCAAACGTTGATATGGATACACCTAAATCTCAAGGCTTAAATTTCAAGAGAGAGTTGTGAATATTATTTCGGATAAGATGAGCTAAAAACATTACAGGTTATGAGACAAATTTTTTTTTGGTCAAACAGATAGTGAACATATCTTGGTCACATTTGATTTGAAAGTTTGATAGTGACATAGATTTTGATATTGATTGATGTACTTTAATGAGCCATACTTACGTCTGGTAGACAATGAAACCAGAACTTACGTTACAGGTGGGCAATGCAAAAAATCTGAATGGCCACATATTTCATTACTCCTTACTCCTGGTTGCCCTTCAGAATATGTTTGTTGCCCCCCTGAATAATCAAGTCTAACAACAGCCCATCCAGAATTGACATTAAAAATACCAGTCTCTGTACTCTCTGATACCCTTTCCTATCTGCGATAAGGATAAACATAGTATAAAATTCTTGTTTTTAAGTATGTTTACTTGAAAAAATTGAAGTAATGCATCAGCATTTCTGGCACTGCAAAATTTTCCTCTTTCCAAATTAATTAAAGGAATTTGAAAATTGGAATGGGGAAAATTGAGTCTAAAAGTTTCCTGGATAGATGTACACTACTCAAACTATAAATGATTTTGATGATGCGTGCCAATTATTTTTCAAGAAATTGCGAGAGCGGGAATATTCTAACCAATAAAGTTGATCTCAATCATGCACGCCACATGCTGGTGATTGTGGTATGACACTGCACAAGATATTTCAACCCTGTCTATAAATTCCACAAAACAATACAGATAGTGCTTAAGTACAAATCAAGTCAAACCTAAGATTTTGATCCATATGGTTGATAATTCTATACACCCACAAATGTCTTTTGATCTGTCCATCCATTCACATTCAATTTATTAGCTGTATTGTGCAACTCCTTCTATACAAGGTACAATTTTTGACAGATAATGACCAAAAACAAACACAACATGAACAAAGACAATGATAGTTTCAATGAACTTTTTTCCCAATGCCTTAATATAGACAAAAATGTCAGTGGGTGTAAATCACTTCTCTGACAAAGTATCTTTAAAGCGGAATGTTCAGCATTTTCCAGGTTCGATTTGGCCCTTGAATTTATGTAGATAGTATTCAGATTTACTGGAACTGAATAGCACAATTCCTTCATTTATACCCATACCTTAACAGTTTTCTTTCATGTTCTGTATATGTGTTTTCTATATAAGTCTTTATAAGTCTTACTTAATGACAATCACTTTTTCTTTTATACGCCCACATCTCTCTATGTGGATGTATATTGTCGGCACCCATGTCTGTCCGTTCGTCAACATTTGTTTGTAACGGATGGATGGAAGGTTTGAGAAAATTTAGTTTACTTCTGATTAAATTTAAGGCTTTTTTGTTTTTACCATCTGCATGCCGTGGTGAGCGTATATGTTTGTAAACCACTATCTTATTTTATTCAAGTCATAGACATCAATGATTAATATTGAATTTTTTATTTTATATTTCAGTTCTCCTATCAATTTGTTCGTTATTAACAGATCCAAATCCAGATGACCCTTTAGTTCCAGAAATAGCTCGTACCTATAAAAATGATAGATCAAAATATTCAGAGCAGGCTAAGGAATGGACAAAAAAATATGCCATGTAATGTAGGGGATATTAACGTGTAAAATAGATGGGAGGATATATATTACGGTTCTTTCTTTCTTTCAAATAAAAATTCTAAATTTGAAATGTAAAAATTATTTTAAAAAAGGGAGAGAACAAGCACTTCAAAATATGATTGATGCTCTCACTATGTTTTTTCTGTCCATGTACTAAATAACCAAAACTATGTTATAATCTGACATCTTATATTCCTTTTATTGCTACCGATTGTTTGAGACAAAATGTTCAAGACTGGCTGTGTAGCACTGATTTTCCTGACTTTTATTTAACCATTTAAATAATGTCTATTGTCTGTGCCAATTGTTTTGTAAAATAATTTTGTAATATATTTAGAATTGAGGATAAGTGTTTATTAATGGTGTTATGGGTAGTTGTGGTAAGATTTAAAAATGGTACTTGGCATTTGCTTCTGGTGTTTGGTTGACATCAAGCAAAGTTTGTTTTCAGTTTTACCATTCTACCAGTCAACCAAATACCAAGTGTATCAGTAGAAATTTGATGGGTTTGGGATTTACAATGATTTACTGAATTAAGCTGAGGCAAAACCATATGTGCAATTTTCTGTGTTGAAAAAAACGAGGGTTAAATATTTCAACTTCTGAGCACAAATCCATGGCCAATTTCTTGTAAAATCTCTCTTGTATAGATTTCATTCCACAAGATCACTTTCCAGGTGATACACTATACAATAGATTTTTATCATATCTGATGAATAGTTTATAACAACAGGTAAGTCCATTGTTGGCCAAGTAATAATGTCATACTGTTTGCATGCTTAGGATATTTCAGATTTAGAACTCTTATCACTTTTCTGATCTATATTTTTTTTAGAGTCAAGCAATGACTACCTTAGAATCACTCACTATTATGTTAATATTTAATAATATGTAATATTGTTCTCTCTGTGTCAGAAATTCAAACTCCTATAAAAAATATAGCTTGCCAGGTGAGGTAATATACGCCCACTAGGAGCTTAGATTTTAGACAAAATAATGAACCTTTTGATTAGATACTGAACAATATTACCAAGTTTTGTCAAATTCTGAGAAGAATTATGCCTTCTAGAGACTTTACGAGCTAAAAATTGAACGAGTTTTCAAGAACAAGGGAAATAATACGTAGAAAATATTTTTCAATTTTGCTGATTTTCAACAAAAAAAACATTCAATTTTGAGCTTTTAAACACTCGAGAGCACAATAATTATTGAAGGATTTTGATGAATCTTGGTGTGTGCGTTCGTAATCATGAATCCTAATGAAAATCAAAAAAATATTTACTATGTATTATTGGCCTTGTTCTTGAAAAGCATTCAATTTTTAACATTGAACATGATTTCAAGATCAAGGGCAATAATTCATAGTTAATATTTTTCAATTTTGTTAATTTTTTAATAGGGTTTATCCTTGGATAATTATAACACTCACATTAAATTTTGTCAATTGTGGACGGACATAGGTGGCCCCCACATTTCATGTTGACATTAATAATTTTCAAAGATAGCTTGCCTGAGAATGCAACACACGCAAGGCAATATTGCAGAAATTGAATATATTAAGAATTGTACAATGACACATTACATATTAATTTGTTGAGTTTTTGAGTTCATCTTGGTCTGACAAAAAAAATAAACCAGGCCCTAATATCAGTTAAAATATTCATCTGGAGAGCCATTTAGTAGACTGACAAGTTCACTCTAACAGCCTATTTTAACTGATATTAGAGACAACAATTATTGGTTTATTGTCGAAAAAATGGTTGTTGTTATGTAGCTGACCTCCTAACATAAAAGAAATTTGCCAGTTTTTAGATAAAAAACCTCCAGAAAGAAAAATATTTCAACACAACCAAATTGGCTGCGCGATTTCAAGATATAATCAAGCTTAGTCTCCTGTCCCTCAAATTCACTAATTGAGGGACAGGATGTTCTGGTCTAGGTTTCGGCCTATCCTTGGGTGGTAATAAAGATTTTCAGAAAGTTTCTTTAAAATCAGTGAAGAATTGTCCTCTAGTGTGTTTACAAGCAAGTGTGGATGGACGGACATGAGTGAGGATAAAGATAAATATGGAATGGTACAGGTTACAACCTTATATCCACAATAGGATAGTTAAAAAACAATTTAAGGACATACATATTTATTTTGTTTCTATACATTTTGAAGTTTAAAAAGGTGACATTATAATCATAAAATTATGAAAACTATTTAAGAATGAGGTTGAACAGTTAAAAGTAGGTTAAAATGTTTAACACTAACACAACAAAAGCTGATTTGTAGGTAATGCTTAAAATCTGAAGAATTTTATACTGAATAGGAAAATATAAATGGAGCATGCCACATAAATATCTATACACTGGCCCTTTGAGTTCCATATAATGCGTGTGCTTTATGAAAATTTCAACAAGTACATGTACATGTTAGAAAGCAAGATATTATATTGCTGCAAAAAAACGGTCCTTGGAAGCTTAAACCTTAACTGTAATTAATTAAATTTCTCTTGTTATATTAATATATGAATTAGGAACTATAAACAGACAAAGATAGTATATATATGCCTACATATTACAACATATTCTTAACAAGTCCTAACACAAAAACTTTAAATCATTTTTAATTTGTTTCATTCCTAAAATAGTTTTATTTTGTATGAGAAATGTTTAGAAAATAAGCACTTTTAAAAAATAAGCACTCATAAAATAACAAGTCATTTCTACATTATTTCAACCTTACAATCAAAAATTCATTTCGAAAATATTTCAGTCTAATCCAAATCAGACCTAAATTTTTCAGCTTTTCAAAATCCTTTTTTAGCCACTACATGTCCTCATATTGCTGGCAATTTGAACTCTGACCATGAATACCTGCTTGCTTGATCAGTACTTAAATTTCTTTTAACTTTTCAATATGACACATTCAAAACATGCAAAATATATAGATATTTTTTTGACTCAGATACCTGAAATAGTTGTCTAAACAGAAAGTACACAAAATTGTCATTTATACATGAAAAGAAATGCTAAATTAAATGAGGGTATTATTGTGACTTAAGTTACCTCTTTTAACCCTTTCCAATCAAGTCCAGTAAATATTTTATAGTGACACAGTCATCTAATATTTGCCTTACAAGCTTAATGAGCTAACTTCCTGCTGCCCATAAAATAGTTCCACTGGACATGAACAATTCAGATTTGATTCTACAGAGTGATTAAGATGGCCAATATAGAGCTTTATCAGCTGGAGCAGCACATTTTAAGATGACTGTATCTCTTAAACCTTTATCATTTACAATCATAAAGCAATACCACCTCTTAAAAAAACAAAAAATTTAAGTAATTAAACCGGACCAATAAGAGTAAGTTAAACAGTGTCAAAAATATATAAACAGGCTATTACTGATAAACGTTTTATATAAGATAGTTTTCTGGATGTATCAGATTTTACAGGTAATTTGAAGTATATTTATGACACCAGACAAATTGCCTTATCAATATAAACACTTATTGAGCAAGTTTGAGAATTTTGAATTTTTGATCATTCAAGCAAGAGGTAGTATTCCTTTAAAAAATGTATCTTGTTTTGTCTGAAATTTCTAATCAAATTAATACACTGAAATTTGCAGGTGAAGAAATTGACAAATTAATAATGAATAAATTTACTTAACAAATATTAAATAAAAGAATAAGAACAAAATAAACTTCATAATTTACAAAAATTCACATTATCAACAAACTGATTTTTTCACCCCAAAAAAAACAAAACAAACCTTAGTGTTTTTTTTTTTCGCTCGACAAAAGGATAAATAATAGTCAGAATTTTTTCAAAAAATAGAGTTCCGTAATACTGCATTCTTGAAAGACTTAAAAAGAATGCAGTAGTAAGGTGATTTAAAATCTATTTCATTAGTGCAAAGCAATCCTCCAAGTTCAATGTGTCAAATACAAGGGTTTTCAAGGAGAAAAATTTGTAAGAGGTCACATTGCGTATTTGTTTGTCCATTCCCTTGCAGTTTTTTGGTATTTTTCCTTATCATTTTTATAAATACGAGCGATTTCTGGAACTAAAGGGTCATCTGGATTTGGATCTGTTAATAACGAACAAATTGATAGGAGAACTGAAAAATAAAATAAACCACCCATTATTGTGCATATTTGGTTGTCCACTCTCGAGCTGTTGTGTTATATCTTTCTCTGTCTGTTTTAAATGCACGTGCAATTTCCGGAACTAAAGGGTCATCTGGATTTGGATCTGTTAATAACGAACAAATTGATAGGAGAACTGAAAAGACAAAACCAATAGAATCTAGGAGTCAAAAAGCAAGGTCTCATTTCATAGATAGAAGAACACTAGTAATAATATATATAGCATAAGTAAGTTATACGGTTATTCTCTCTTCAACATAAAACATACACCCACCACAGCAGAGCAGCAATAACATGATGTTTTAATTCAATATTAATACACAAAAACATCAAGACATATAATCAATTTCAGATCACATCAATCTATACGAGGCAATATAAGGAATGTGTTAAATCAATTAAAATCCGATTAAGTTCAGATAACTTAGAATACCAAGCTTCATAAAAAAATAAGACCAAGATAGTACATATCTTGTGCTTCAATAACATACTTTTATATATACGCTAAAAGAAATTTAAATAGAAACCGACTATAACATATTGTTGACTGACAGACAAGATTTATAAATGTTATGACCTGTTCCAAAAAATGTATGGACAGAATTCAAAATGGTCAAGAAGGTAAATTTGGCATGGACCTATTCTCTTCAACACTATTTGCTTGAAGCCAGACAGAACTATTCAGAACTCTCCAATTATAATATAACTGAAATACCTACCTTTAGAAATAGTAAGAGCAGGTGACCATTGACTACGAAGTATGTCCAGACAAATACTACCATTACTGTTTATGTTAGGATGATATATTCTTGTGGTGAATGCAACCTGATAATAAAACACAAACACATTACCATGTGGGCAGGAAGTGAGAGTAAACTTTTGAAATAATTAGCTTACAAGAACCACAGACGTCGGAATGGAAATTTGAATGACGCAAATTGATGCTATCAGTGTCCCCGATACACATACAAAGTTTAGTAAACCTCTTTACAATCCCTTTAATATTATGACTTAAGATACTGAAGTTATTTTTCTATCTGTTTTGTACTTTTTCAGTTTTAATGAGCTTTAATTTCTTTTAGATTAGCAGATAATTCCAGTATATACATAGGTCTAAATAACAATTGATCAACTTGCAATATTCTTTGAGGGGAATGTTCAGCATTTTCGAGGATCGATTTAGGCCTTGGATTTATGTAAATAGCTTTCAGATTTTCTAGAACTGCCCAAAAATCGCTTCAATTATACCTGTACTGTATTTTCTGTATGTGGTTTCTAAACAATGAGACGTATTTTTGACTTTCAAACGCCGATATTTATGTATATACAGGGATTTGAAGGCTTTAATTTTGAGGAGGAGTTTGGAACATTATTACTAATTAGATTAGCTGGGTCTGAGATTAAAGGTTTTTTGGTCAAATGGTTAGTGAACATATCCCTTTTTAAATTGGATAATGATTCAATTCAACATAGGGTTTAAAGATAGTGGACCACGGCCATATACGCCTAACGAAAAATTTAATCGGGATAAAATTAAACTTTCTCAAACCTTTTGATTTAGGTCCAATAACATCCATTTTAAGTTTCATCAAAATCGGTTGAAAACTAAGAGAGTAATAGCATATTTAAGATTTGGGGCAAGGGCAATAATTCTGCTTGTAACGATCGAAAATAGCTCAAATTCGAACTTGATCTTCGTTTTCTGAATATATATGCACATATCAAATTTCATTTGATTCCGTCAAAAACTCTAGTTTTTAGAGCGTTTACAAGCAAATGTTGATGGTCGCACCAACGGATTTGGGGCAAGGGCAAGAACTCTGCTTCTAATGATCGAAAATAGCTCAAATTCGAACTTGATCTTCGTTTTATGAATATGTATACACATATCAAATTTTATTTGATTCCGTCAAAAACTCTAGTTTTTAGAGCGTTTACGAGCAAATGTTGACGGACGGACGGACCGACGGACGGACGGACCGACGGACGGACGGACAGGGGTGACTACAATATACGTCCTCATAGAGAGATGAGGGCGTATAAAAATGTATACCTGCAGCTAAAAGAGCAAGCTAGAACAAGATAGTATATTGAGACTCTCCGAGTCTTGAGAGTAATGGATCCTGTGACAAACACTTACCTTGGGTGGTTTAAAAGGATAGTCTGTTGGAAAATGTATTGTTAAGAAAAAAACACCACTCTGATATGGACTATCACTCTGAAAAAATTAAAATTTAAACATTCATTATGATACAGTCACTTATCTCAACAGACTAAAGACACACAAAATATTTGAAGGTAATCTAAAGGCCTTGGATTTTATTTGTGTATATGCTTACATCGTAATGTCATGTTTATTTTAAAACAGTAGTTTGGTTATAGTCAAATCCTGGTGTTTAAACAATTCCATGTCTGATTTTGGTTCTATATTCTAGAAACAGTATAATAGCAGATCTTTTAGAGATAGAATGATTAAAGCTAATAAATTTGACTACATACCGGACCCATTATAGTTGCTTGCCAATGAAATACTGAAAAAATAATATTTATAGTTTTTAAAACAGAGGTAAAATCAATTAGAATCAAGTTCAATTGGTTTCAAATTTGTGCATTTTCTACAATGCTCAATTTAGATATGCAATACGAATAAATATGCTATTGATTACCAGTACTTAATTTTGATACGGTAATAAAAGAACTATTACTACATCATGTGATCCAACAAAATGGACTGTTAAAAGGAGCCAAATTGGTTGCTTCTATTTTTCAACCATAAGGATTGATGGAGATTCATTTTTTCATCTTGATAAAATTAAAAGATAAAACAAATCAAGAGTAACTTACAGTCATCTCCAACTGGACCCGCAGAACATTGTGCTGGGGGATCTCTTCCTAAATCATTTAATTCCTGAAAAGAAATTTTCGAATTCAGTTTTAATTCTTATGTGAACAGTTAGATTTCCAACATGCTTAGTTATTGGATGATTATTATAGATAATCAAATTACATAAAAAAAATTCTAAACCTTTTAACATATAAGTTCTGCCCCCAATTTTCTTTAAATAGGTAAGTGTAAAATCAAAGAACAATTGTTAGCCTTAAAATCTTCATTCCAAATAAGTATGTGGTTCCCGAAAAAAATTACCAAATTAAGGCATCATTTTCACATTTTGGCTTGAAACTATCTTAAATGATACAAAACAAAGCAGGAAAAAACAAATTAAAGAAAATTTGAAGGTATCAAGTCCCCCCAAAAAGGCTCACATGTATTTATAACCATAAAGGATCAAGCTACATAATGAAGTAATCACTTGATATAATCTATTACTTAATCCATCTTAATCTTTTAACCTTTCAGTAAACAATCTATTAATTGACTATACATTACTTCTCATTTAATCACATTAAAATCAAAGATTCTTTGTTAGAAATGGCAGTTTAAGGCAGAAAGCAATCACTGTTCAATATTTTTAATAGGATCAGTTGATCGACTATCTCTTCATGGTGAAGGACTATTTTATAATATGTAAGTTCCTAATCCACTAAAATGACCACATTTATATCATAACCCTTAAATAGGGCTGGGTATCGATTACCAAATTGAAATTGATTATCAAAGGCTGGCTACCGATTAATAATCAAATTGTTTTAATTTACAAATCTTCTGATCTTCGTTTGTTATTAATTGGATTTCTCAGACATGACTTATTTGGTAGGGGTAGAGATTAACAGTCTCTGTGAAAGCTACGCTAGCGCTCTGCAACAAATCACGGCAGCTATATGACCGAACTAGGTCAATATTATCACGTCATCTTGTGATTCTAGTACGGTAGTTCAAACATCAGAGACTGGTCACTTTAAGGCTACAAGTATTTGTAAAAGGAGAAAATGAAAACAAACTGATATGTTTTCAAAATGATGATAAAATGCGTAATTGGTGAACAGATAGTCACGATGTTGCATCAAATGCACAAGCAGGCGTCAGAATATTCCCCCAATTATTCTATAGCAATAACTAACACCAATCTAAATTATCGAGACAGATTATGGTTTAGTGAAACTGTTGAGGATTGCCAATTGCCATTGGGGAAGTGATATAAGCTTACAACTGTAAGGATTTTCACTAATGTGTACCGGGTACAGTCTGTTGTAGCACATTTGGCTATATGGTCTGTAGGTCTATTTGGATGTCAGGCTCAGTAGAGAGAGTATGGGTACTGCTACAAACCCTACTACCAACACTAGTACTTGCTAACTTATGGCAATAATCTACTCAAAAAAACTGAGATTGCTAGATCCACTTTATATTTTAGGATAAAAAAGGGCAATAATCTGAAATTATATAGATCTTTCTGATTTCAAACTGTAAATGTAAGATTGAAGGCCCTACAATAAACAACATGACTTACACTAGGCCTATAAATTAGTACTATTTATTACTAGGCTAGGCTATGTATTGACAAGACAAATGAATGATAAGGGGAAATGCCCTATTTATTTTTCACATCGGAAACTGCCTTTCAATCCCAAATGCCAATAAATTTGTTCGTATTTGACTAAAACATCATACATACCTTTTGAATCCGCTTTAAAGCCATGGCCTGAGTTGTGTTTTTGTTCTAAAATTGAATAAATAATTTTCCTCTGTTGAGGGGAAATGAATGATCTTTCTTCTTGTACAATGAGAGAGCATGCGCGTTAATAGTTTACTAAACGGAGTTACTCCCCTTTATACTCAGGCTGTGAGTCACTGTACTATTTTTATTAGTCTGTCGACCACGTCGGGAATATTAGATCCACGTAGTTTCTATTAAGGGCCACGTTTCTACATTTTTATAAGGTTTGCAAGAGGAATGTATTATTGATGTGCTGATATTAGAAAAAATTATTATAGATACACGAGGATTTGAAGGCTTAAATATCGGGGAAGAGCTGCGTGATTAACGTATTAGCTAGTATTAGACCTAGATAGCCAAAAAATTCCAGGCTCTGACTCTGACCCGAGATTAAAACTTTTTTTGGTGGAATGGATGGTGAACATATATTTTATCCAAACATGTATGTTCCTTCTCAAATATTTTTGTGTAAATTTTTTGTACCAAACGAAGCATGATATGTCGAGACATCTAGCCTTAACCGAGTTCCACATTTTGACTGGTGGTTTGAGTTGGTTGTGCTACATGCGTTCGTAGGCTACCCCATAGTCCAAAAATATCAATTTCCAGCCTTTGATAGATATGGGTGGGAGAGAGTAAAAAAAAAACTAGGCCACAAAAACTTGCGCGTGCATCATTCAATAGCGACTGATAGATTTTATTTCTCGGGAAAAAAACCTTTGATGGACTCGCATATATATATGACCTGTATGGTGTAGGGGTATAATGGTGGTATGATTGAACTACAATATGATCCATCTTTTCAAATATATCAAAGTTATGTGGATTCGAGGTAAATAAATACGCTTAAAACGGTCCAGTGGCGTTTCTAGGAATTTTTAGGTGGAGGGGCCGCGTTGGGGCCAAATAATTGTCAGGGGGGGGGGGGGGGGGGGGGGGGGGGGGCTACCAGCACATACCATCTGTATTTAACATTATACGAAAATTTCAAAGTGGGGGGACCAAGGCCGGGCCAGACTAAATTTTGGGGCGGGTGCCATTCCCCCCCCCCCCCCTGGGCCCCCCGTAGAAAAGCCACTGTTAAAACCCTCGCACCCGCGGAAAATCGCTAGTTTTTGGGGCCTAGTTTTTCTGACTCTCTCCCAGAGTCAGCCAGTTTTGGACGAGTTACCTCATAGATAATTAATGGAATATTTAGACACCTCGAAATGCGATTATCTCGACAAATTTAAGGTTCAAGATTATTTGTAAAAGGTAAAATTTATAATTTTTAAATTGATAATTAAAATAGGAGAGAGTGGGGCAAAATGGCATTTTTTTCCATCATGATAACCTAACTGTATGAACTCAAGACCGTATGTTTTGTAGAATTTGTTCATTAATTAATGCAATGGTACTTCGAGTCAAAATTAATCATCAACTGTTGATGACAAAAAGAAAAAAAATAGCCACCTGTCCATTTTGTACCATCCATGCATGGGGCAAAATAATGGTCCACGCCATAGGGGCAAATTGGTCAATTTGATAAGGCGCATTGTCGATGACCTTCTGGGGTTTTTTTTGCCGTATTTAATTTCCTTTCCCATGTTTTGTTATTGGGGTTTGGGAATTTATCCAAGGTTAGAATAAATGTATAATTGGTTATTTGTTGAGGACAATAAATATTTTAAGTCGGTATAATATTATTATCACTCGATAAATCCTAGTTAAATACCGGAAGAAAGAGCTTCCCAGAAGACAACAAATATTCATATTATTAGATTCCGACTGTATTCAGCTTTATTACGGAAACTACCGAGGATTGACGAATGGCTTAGTTCAGCAAAAGATAGCCCGACAAATCGACCATCTTGTAAAAATCATTTCTTAGTCGCCCGACTCACCAGGAAGTATATATAAATAGTGTTGGCTGAGATATAAATTTAGTCATTACAGTCCATATTCGCCATTCTAGACGTATATCATATGTTATTTTAGCCCATTAATAAACAGCTAAGTACATGTGTTTGGACTAACATATGAACGCAAACACAATCGAGTGTCTGTGAAAAAAAGGTTAAAGTTCAACTAGCTAGGACTTTGACAGGTTGTTTACATGTTCTTTGTCCCTCATGTTCGTACTGTATAATCAATCATACACTTTTGCTAGAGAGTTGTAGGGTTTGTGCAAAAATGAGGAGATCTTCTTCAAGGGTAAGTTATCCATCTTATATTTGATAAGTGGCAGCAAGGAGTTTAATAATTATACGTATATTGATATATTATGACTGTTCTGAATATCTACCACTACTTATGTCTATCGCTACTGTTATACTATGCCAATACACGTACATCGGGTCTATCTGTTAAAACATAAATTTACATATCTCAGATAGTTTAATGCTAGTGGAGAAGAGAAAATCTTGCATGCCTAACCTCAAAAACTATCTTGAGATTTGATAATCGATGCGTAATATTAACTGCGACTCGTAACCATTTGCTTCAGAAATCTACACTGTTTCAGATGAGACAATAAACAATAGGCTACACATTTTTACACTTTACATTAGAGGCAGTGTTGTTGTAAGAGTTATTTAATGGAACTTATTTTGGTCTTCTGTTGAATCTATTCGATCCTTAAATATGATCTTGTTAAACAAAATTATATCTATATTACATTAACCGGTGCACTATTTGCACTATGTACATCATGTCATGATGATAACATGAACCCATCTCTAGATTCGTTAATTATGTTGCACTGATACGATACTGCACTGATGTACTTATATATAATTATGTATCGGATATAGGCTATAATAAATTGTTCCAAATTTGATTAAGTTCTTCATTCAGATACAATTTTTTTTTTTATGCCAGACTGTTTTAATGATGATTTATCTTTTTTTCGATTTATAGGCTAAGTTTCAAATCTAAAGTCCACACCGGAATAGCTAGAAACCCCTGTTCATTTAAAGGTTTTGCACTTTTATTTGGTCGATCAAGGTCAAGGTCTCCTATTTTATTATATAAAAGTTACACATGTGAATTTGATATTGTGTTACGTGTTTTGCTCTTAACGCATATCAATATTGAAAATTAAGATTGAACTAGTTTATTCCTCTGCCTCAGATATAGATACCTTAGTCTTAGAAACCTAGCTGCCTCATCCTTACCCCTTTTTATTTCGATGAATTTTCAAAATATGGTTGTTTAAGCGTTTCCGTCCTAAAATATCCACAGGGACCTAGGCTTGCACTTTCGGCTCCTCCATATTTGTAATTTCAACTCCGACAGTTGTCTGAAGATCCTCCCCCTTCAGTCTGCCCCTATTAGTATTTGAAGTTTCCGGAGACAGGCGATTTAATTATGACAATAAATATAGTCTTATTAAGTTATAATAATATGAAAGTTGTGTACATGTACTAACACATGTATAGTATGTATTAATATATAACTGCAAACAGTACTGTTTCGGCATTCTGGGCCTCATCAATGCAGTGCTGATACTGGAGTTGAGGTTTGGCTATATAGCCACCTCAGATATATATATAATATTCACCCAATATACCCTACAGCACCTGAAACATATTTATTGAATATAGCTTGATTATGTATATACATAATATGATAGGTAGACCTAGTATTAGTCACGGTAGACGGTAGTTGAGTCCAAGGTCAGGACTAGCCTAATATCAATCGTAGGCCTAATCGTTTTCATTATGACAGAGGCCTACACGAAGAACACTCTACAAAACAACAGGTTATACGCACACACATAAATTTTCCCAAAAAAAAAATCGGGAAGGAAATTCATGACAGCCAATCAACTCATGCAAATTAAGAGCTAATCAAACTCTTAACTGATTGATATTTCAATTACTTCCAAATCGATCTAAAGTTTGTGAAAATTTATCGATTTCAAACCACAGTCCCATGTACACAATATGACCGTTCCGTATATACGGCCACATTACGTATGTATCAGGAACCCCCCAAGGGATAATTGTCCCATGCCAAATCCCCCCTGGACAATTAATTTACCCCCGTGGAAACTCCCCAAAGACAATTACGCTCTGGACCCATTGCCAATTGCCCCCCCCCCCCCCCACTTATCTTAATTTCATAAACATTGAAACATCTACATTCATAATCAAATTATCAAATTGCTAAATTGTGAATAGATATGCACATTTTCTTAGTTAGAAGGGAAATCTCGACTTCAACGTCCAAACCCCGCAATGTGGTTCAGAATGCACCAAATTTGAGCCATTTTTCCAAAGTCAGTACAAGGCACAATTCTTGATGGATTTTAATAAAACATGGTTTGAGTGTTTATAATCATCCGAAGATGAATCCTATGAAAAATCAGCCAAATTTAAATATATTTGCTACGAATTATTTCCCTTGAAAACGCAATTTTACAGAGGTGTTTTTTTACCGAGAGGATTATCGGGGAGGCAATTGACTTGGGTCATTATTTGTAGTTGTCTTAGACTACTTATACATGTATAAGTAAATATATACGTTAGTATATATGTTAAACTCCAGGCATACACCGATGATGTCGGGTTTCAACCGCTTTTAAGTCCGATAAGTCCGATAAGTCCGAAACCTGCTGACTCTATTATTCCCAGCCTTTGATAAATATTTGGACAGATATGGCAGAGAGAGTCAGAAAAACTAGGCCTTAAAAACTTGCAATTTTCCGTAATTCCGCGGGTGCGGGGGGTTTAAACGTATTTATTTACCTCGAATCCACAAAACTTCGATACAATTGGAAGGATGGGTGATTTTGTAGTACAAGCATACCATCATTGTCCCCTACATCATACAGGCCATGAATGAGAGTCCATCAAAGTTTTTTTCCCGAGAAATAAAATCTGTCGGTCGATATTGAATGCTGCACGCGCAAGGTGTGGAAAATTGCAAGTTTTCATGGCCTAGTTTTTCTGACTCTCTCCCAGCCTCGAGGCCGGCGCACATTGAACGATTTTTTGACGCCGACTATAACGGCGTGAAAAAATCGTTCAACGTGCGTTGGCTTGCGACAGCCCTACGACAAAATCGGGAGTGATCGGGAGATATTCAACATGTCAAATCGAAAAAACGTCTTGACGTGGCTGATCGGTTAGTGTGCGGGTCCGATAATTTATCGTGACCTGGATTGAAGTCAACCAATTGAATTTCAAGTATATATTTGACGCCATATTGTTTACGACAAAATCTCAGAAAACGACCTCTAGAAGTGCTTCAGTCGCGATAAAAAGTCGGTAAGTGTGCTTTGAATGCACGTTCCGATAACTTGACGCCTTCAAAAAATCGTAGGGCGTTCCGTCCAAAATTCGTTAAATGTGCACCGGCCTTTATCCGTCCAAATATCTATCAAATGCTGGTAATAGAGTAAGCAAGTTTCGAACTACTGGCGGATGTCAAATTCTATCATGGTTTGGTTGAACATAAAAAAAGGGGGCAGGGTTAGCAGGGTGAGTTAGCAAAGGGGGGAAATTACCACATGGCACATTGGACCACAATATAGCGTTTTATACGCTACATGGAAACGTATACTGCCGTCACCCCTGTCCGTCGGTTCGTCAACAATTTCTTGTGTACGGGATAGGAACCAGAATTTTTATCCGATTTGAACGAAACTTGGTATGTGTATTTATCTTGATAATATCTCGGATGAGTTCGAAAATGATGCGATTCCAGTTTTATGACTTGACTTGACTTGACTTAGTGAAAAAAAGTTAAAATTACCTTGCGTACGCGATAGAAGCTAGGGTTTTCATCCGATTTGAATGAAACTTGGTATGTGTATTCATCTTGATAATATCTCCGATGAGTTCGAAAATGGTGCGATTCCAGTCGTCGGTTTATGAGTTATTGCGATGATAGTGCAATCAACTAGAAATATTCAAATTTGCTGAAGTGGGCGTATGTTACCTTGCCTGACAATCTATCTTTTTGTTAAATTTTAACATCACCTGTCTCCAGATTTTTCCCCTGACCGTAGGCTACACATGTATGACTCCGGGAGTATTTTACATCACCTCAAGAGTTCATGCAAATGTATTATTACTTATAAGCAATAATAAAAAAAAAAGGGTTTAATATTTGACCTGTTGTGTAGGTCTACCATTCCCATCCCACCTCGCCCCCTTCGCCCTCGGATCGAAAATAATGCTCTCTTTTCACCTCAATATCGCAAAATTTGATATACCAAGGGAAATAACTCTTTTACTAATACAGACCAAAATAATATCTTATTATATAACCACCACAAGAAAGCCGTTAACCAGATGAGGGTATAAAAAATAAATACTTGTGCGCACTACAAATTATAAACATTAATCTTACAATTGTTGATTCGAAATTCAGTGCGGTGCAATTGGTAGTTCTAAGTGTGCTCGATATTAGACCCTAAAAAGTCCATAGTACATATGATCCAAGGTAAATAACTCTTTTCAATTAGTTCAGACCACAATATTACACAAACCTTGTGAGAAAATAATATCGGGTGGGCCTAAAGTAATGTCCCAACTTTTGACCTTCACTATTTTCCAAAGCATTTACTCAAATGGACTGAAATTTTGCATATGATTAGTTTATTATATTATCTACCTTTGGTGCGAGTGTGAGTGATATAGCATTATTAACCTTTAAATGGCATACAAAACTAAATCAGAGGCCTAAAAATTCATTGCCGGAGTCTTCAAATTTCAAAAGAAAGTGGCCGAAATCTTCCAAGGTACCTACAATAAAAATAGATCTGATTATCTTGATACTTGTCTTAATTTCGGTATGCATTTTCTGGCCAACCTGTTTTGAGAGCTGGAGTCTCTCGGAAATCACGTTTAAGGCTGTCAACTTTTCAAAATTTTCTGGGGGAGGACCCTTTAAGATCCCGACACTCGGGGTTGAATTGGGCCGGTCACTGGAAAAAAGCCATGGCCGCGTCACGGCCCCAGTCCGCCCCTGACTACAATATGCTATAATCAAAGGGTAAAAAGATACAAACCTCTATCGTATCAGAGCCCCAGAAATAATCTTTAAACTCCTTTCTTCTTAAGCACAAACATAATAATTATTATTTTTTTTGTGGAATGCGAATTGAAACGTTGCTATATAAAATTAAACAAAAGAGTAATATATCCATAATAGTTTTTCTTACTTCATAAGTACTCTATACCAACGAACTCGTAATTCCTTCTAAAATACCTCAAAAGAAATTTCACTTTCTATTTCAAAAAAGGCGTATTATAATAAACGCGGATAATTTATGGCACGTTATTTGGAAGTTATAATACGACTCGTATTTGAGTGTTATGTGTCATGTGATGTATAGAAAACCTATTTAAAGAAACAGTAAGATACATTTTAGTTAATAAGATAAATTTCGATAGTACTTAACTTCCAAAGAATGTTTTAATTATACGCATATTCAAGTCCCGAATCAACCCCCTAACATTTTATAAAATTATATTCATTATGGAACTTATATAGTGTCATAAACATACACCTTACCCTTATATAATCTGATAAATTCAGAAACTATAGCTTAAAAATAATTATTCCAAAACGGTTACAAAATATTTTAAGCCTTTTTTCAATATTAACCTGTAATTTTATGGAAAATGACTTAGTTTTATGGGTTTATTGGATTCTTGTTGTATATAGTTTTCACGTCGTTGTTGAATATACATACTAGTATATAGGCCTACAATTTCGACTAGTTTGAGAACTTAAATTTTTTGTTTATTTTAAGAAGTTGTATCGCTTTAAGAACACTGGCCACAGATTTACACATTAAAGGGTCATGGGAAGCAAATAAAAACTGTAGGGGCTAAGAATTTTCAAGTTCACAAATCCGGCAGTGGCGTCTCTAGGAATCTTTAGGTGGAGTGGCCATATTGAGGCCTACTAATTGTCAGGGTGAGGGGTGGGGGGGGGGGGGGTGCTACTAGCAACGGGTATCCATATATAAAACACTATACGAAATTTCAAAGTGTGTGTGTGTGTGGGGGGGTGTCAAGACCGGGTTAGTCTAAATTCTATGCTATTATACAATTACCATAATGGAGACTGTAAGTAGGCCTACCTTGTGTGGGTTGATGGTAGCCCTACAAATCATTTATAAGCACCTGATGTAATTTTTTTAGGTCAGAAAATAGGACGCTTTTTAAGTACTGAGGAGATATAAATTTCCTTAGTTTATAAGTTATGTAAATAAATATTTCACTAAACTATGTGCACCGATCAATATATGTATAGGCTAATTGCACCCAATTTATTACTTTTTGTGTATAAAAATAAGTTCAACTGGAGATAGTAGCAATGTGTAGGCTACGTAGCAATGTCATAAAGTTACCGATATAATACAACCCTTATCCCAGCTTGGTACAGTGAGAGAATAACGTATGGCGATTTTTATTAAACAATAAAATAAGGCCTTAATTCTAGTAGTCAATAGGTTAATCCACGACAGCGAAAAAACGATGAAACGACGCTAACAATTTTTTAAGCATTTTTCAATAATATCTTGAAATTTTATGGATAATGTCTTAGTTTAGTGGCTATAGGCCTACTGGTTTTGTTTTCAAGGGTCAAGTTTGAGAATTTAATTTTTTTTTTATAAGAGGTAGAAGGCCTAGTAGACCTATCAAAGAAACTGTTTACTGTCACAACTCATTGGCGGCGTCAGACTTGTAGAACTTTGCAAACTGATTTAAGGGGGTAGGCTACAACTTTCGGGAAAAAATTCTTAAAAATACAATTATTTGATTCTTTCTGACACATAATGGAGGACATGTATCAAAATTGGGCCTAAATTTTTCATACAGTGAGGTAAGCCTATGCAGTGGCGTTTCTAGGAATTTTTAGGTGGAGGGGCCGCGTTGGGGCCAAATAATTGTCAGGGGGGCAACCAGCACATACCATCTATCTGTATTTAACATTATACAAAAATTTCAAAGTGTGTGTGGGGGGGGGGGGGGGGGGGGGGCAAGGCCGGGCCAGCCTAAATTCTGGGGGTTAGTAGTAGGCCTACCGGTATCAGAAATATTGTTCATCCCCCACCCATATCTGCGTTAATGCATGACCGCTTCTTAAAGTCAGGGCTTAGGCATAGGCGTACGGAGCGTTAGTTGGGCGGGGGGGGGGGGGGCAAAACCAATTTGCCCGACAACTAATGCTAATTTGCCCGACAACAAAATATAAATGCCCGACAAGTCGACCCCCACCCCACCCCTAATTCCAAAAAATTCTCGCCATCTGCCTGATCACATCATTTCCGAACGATTCTATTTTTAGAGCCTCAATTGGATTCTAAAACAAGTGATAAGCAATAAGACAATTTGTATGGATATAAACAACTTATTCTAGAATATTTATTACTTCAACATTTCAATGTGGTTCTTGATGATTACGGTGTGTATTAAAACGTTGAAGTAATAATTAATATCCATACAATTATTTAACAGTAATAATGAATTTCGCGCCATTTATTTTAATGGCTTTTTTTTTACCGTTAACGTATAACTATGTAGGCCTACACATCATCATAATCTTAATAATTATGAGTATTGTCATTGTGTCTAAATGATCTAGGATCTATGCCCTATGCCCTAAATCCCAAAATTTCAACCAGTCACTGACAAAATAATTTATTGATTTATTTATTTATCCCAGTTTTTAACCTGAACGTCCTCATACCTGTTGTATTCTAAAAGAAAAAAAAAACCTATCACCCCTCAATAATGACTATTGACTAGTCCAACTAGTTAACTGTTATACAACTAAGAATAAAATCATTGTGTACCGGTGAAATGTCTGACAACCACGTTTCTTTCTGAAATTCACTGAAATAGTTCCAAAATCTTGCCAACAAAAACCATGTCCGAGAAAGTTATTCAAGTGGCTCCAACCTCTATTCAACAGGATAATTTACTGCCGGAGAAGAGCGATCATAATGCAAGGACGAGTGGAAGTACTGCTTACTATGGTGCCGTTAAAAATCACACAACTATCAACGTTGGTAGGTCCCAATCGATGGATCAAAAAGCATCATCTATAAGTATAAATAATATACAATACAGTGTTAATGTAAAAACAAAACCATGTTGTGGTCAAACCACAGAGAAAACCATTTTAAAAAACATCAAGTAAGTATGAATTTATTTTCATTCTGAGAGAGAGTGGAAATAATGTATTGATAATAATTAATGATAAACTAACTTAGTAATATAGTAACTAGAACTGGGGATTTGATTTTAGACATTATGGTACTATAATTTATAGTACTAGGCCTAGCAGGCCTACATCCATAAGCCTATCTTGAACCTCTTTATAAAATGGGTTATAATTTTGTGCTTATAACAAAGTTACGAAAGTCATGAAACGCATTAGTTTTAGTGGAATTGCAAGATCCATAGACGTCGGAATTGAAATAGGAATGGGGCAAGTTGATGCTATCAGCGAGTCCAATACACATGCAAAGTTTAGAAAACCTCTTTACATTTCCTTTAATAAGTGTACTTTTGTAGGGTTATGTCACACTTTTAATAATATCAAACAAGGAAACTGACTCAGGTGTTATTCTATGAAATGACAGATTAATTGTCTGTGCAGGTTCGAAAGTATTTTGAATTTTTGCCATAATTTTTGTTTGAAATGGAATATTTGTTTTCAAAGAGAACAATTTTTGCAACTGAGTTAAAAACATTTTGAGTAAGCTTACCGGTAGGCTTATAAGTATCTTATTTGAAATGGACAGCCCAAAATTGAGTCTACGGTACACTAGATATCATTTTTTGATATGTTTGATTTTTATTACTCAGTATAATAGGCTACATTGTTTGGAAATTTAATGTTCAAACTGTTTATTAGCCCACATCTTTTTGGAGGTTCTTTTCTTTTTACTAATCATCACTTTAGATATGAAATGAACTGATAAAACTATTTTATCGATATATAAAGTTATAACATAAAGTCTTTATCATTAACTTTTCAAATATCTCATCAGAAAACTTTCTTTATTGGGGAATCCATTTGACTGACCACACCTTAGACTCTTTTTTTTTTTATCTCAGTTAATTAGTAACATAAGGTTCACAACTCAAAATTTAAGCCATATAATCCATAAATATCCCAAATTCTCCGCGTTTGAAAGTAAAAAAAAATTGAAGTCAATTTTAGTATGATTATGCAAGTTAAGTTATGCTTAAGTTTTAAGTAGTCTGGGGCACATTCAATTAAGGCATGTGATCCTTATGGTCAAATAAAAAGAAAGAAACATCTATATTACAACAAGAAAACAACAAGTTCCCATAAGGGCATGAGGATCCTTCTGTGGTTCCAGTTCTTCCAATTAAGTTTTAGATGATGTAACACCCACAAAATAGGCTTTTGTCTGAGAAGACTTTTACAGGTGTAGCATCATCAAACACTTGGTATTAAAAAGTGGAATTACTGGAACCTTGAAATTTTGTAAAAGGGTCAAATTGTTGCTATTAGGCCTTGTTCGATACCTTTCATAATAACCATTTTCACAGGTCAATGTTGCGAATTTCCATTTGATAGCATGAGTTTCTCGTAAGTACTACTTTTTAAAGTCGTGAAAATGGAGAAAAACATCCAGTTTCACAACTTCTCTGAACTTCACCTTGACCCTGTATAAAAATAATCAGTAATAATAATAAATAAATAGTTCCAATTTATCTAAACAATTTTTTTTTTTCAAGATCTTTTGATAACTTTAATCTTTCTTTATGTCATAATAAATAATAAATGTTCATAATTAACTTATTAGAATGTAAATTTCATGAATGCTGTTGAAATAAATTTGTCGTTAATGTTAGTTATGAAGTCTCAATTATTGTCCAAATGGTCTCTACTTTAGCACGAAAATTTTAGATTTCCCAGAAAATCGTAAACACAATTTTCACGATATGTATCGAATGCAGCAATAGTATATCCATGCACCTACAAAATTTATAAAACTCTTTACAATCCGTGTTAGACCCACTATTTTAAGCACACTTATCAGTATTAACTTGCACAATGCATCTGTGCATATGCATTGGTGTTCCTAAATGAACATGTGCCTAATTTTTGGTGTGCTGAAAGCTATGCCACCTCTTAAAATGAACGAAAAGATTAAGTTCTCAAATTTGGCCAATAAGAGTATATTCATCAAAGGTGTCTACAGTAAGCTCATACAAACAGAATGAAATAAACCATAAAACTAAGAAATTTTTCATAAAATTACAGGTTATAATTGAAAAAGGCTTAATACCGGTATTGGGTTTATCTTGTAATATAATATATAAGGTAGTTTTCTGGATTTATCAGATTATGCAGTATAGTTATGACATCAGACAAGTTGCCTAATGAATACAAACTCTTATTCACCAAGTTTGAGAATTTTGCTTTTTTGATCATTCTAAGAGGTAAAATAGGTGTGCCTAAATGACAGTCAACTGGTTCATCTATGCAAGTCCACTTTTTATACGCCCACACATAAATGTGGGCGTATATTGTAGTCGCCCATGTCTGTCTGTCTGTCTGTCTGTCTGTCCACAATTGTTGTGAACACGATAGAGAGCTGGTTTCTTGATGGATTTTGATAAAACTTGCTGTGAGTGTTTATAATCATCAAAGGAAGAAGCCTATTGAAAATCAGAAAAATCGAAAAATATTTGATGGGTTATTGCCCTTGTTTTTGAAAATACTTTGTGAACACGATAGAGAGCTGGTTTCTTGATGGATTTTGATGAAACTTGGTGTGAGTGTTTGTCATGACCTTGGAATTAACCCTATTGAAAATCAGAAACATCGATAAATATTTTATGAGTTATTGCCCTTGTTCTTTAAAATTTGTTAATTTTATAGCCCGTAACCCTCTCAAAGTTGTGAACACAATAGAGAGCTGGTTTCTCGATGGAATTTGATAAAAATTACTGTGTGTGTTTATAATCGTCCAAGGATGAAGCCTATTGAAAATCTGACAAATCAAAAAATATTTGATGGGTTATTTCCCTTGTTTTTGAAAATACTTTGTGAACACGATAGAGAGCTGGTTTCTTATGGATTTTGATGAAACTTGGTTGGAGTGTTTATAATCACCCAAGGATGAACCCTATTGAAAATTAGAAGAATTGAAAAATATTTCATGAGTTATTGTCCTTGTTGACTTGTAGTTGTAAACACTAAAAAATCGTTAAATTTTGTAAACATTCTTGATGGCACGGTTTTCGACAGATGTTTCATTTACTGATAGTTCTTGTCGACCTCCCGGACGACTTGGCTGCCATTACAAAAGTGGGCGTATTACGATGGGGCATCGCTATTTTTGGAATTTGAAGAGATAGAGATAAACATTTCAATTTCATTTATCATATCTAACATAATTGTAAATTTTTTAGCGGTATATTTCGACCTGGTATGAATGCCATTCTGGGACCAACAGGCAGTGGAAAATCTTCGTAAGTACAAAAATTTCGCATTACCAATTGTTCTTCCATAGGGATATGTTTCAGTTTGTTAAGCTCTTTGATAATATTGAATATTCAACAGCAATTAGATTATATGCAGTTATTAGACTTTAGAAATTTGAATGTGTATCATATAGAGCTCCAGATTTGTTTGCATTAACCATAATGAATTATTATCAAACATTAAGATATTTATTTATTATAGAGCTCTAATGTGTTAGACATAATAGTAAGCTTATATTTATTTATTATAGAGCTCTAGATATGTTAGACATAATAGTATATGTATTTATTATAGGGCTCTATTCTATAATAAATGTGTTAGACATAATATTTTTTTTATTTATTATAGAGCTCTAATGTGTTAGACATAATAGTATATAGAGCTCTAGATGTGTTAGACATGATAGTATATGTATTTATTATAGAGCTCTATAATAAATGTGTTAGACATAATAGTATATTTATTTAATATAGAGCTCTAATGTGTTAGACATAATAGTATATTTATTTATTATAGAGCTCTAATGTGTTGGACATAATAGTATATTTATTTATTATAGAGCTCTAATGTGTTAGACTTAATAGTATATTTATTTATTATAGAGTTCTAATGTGTTGGACTTAATAGTATATTTATTTATTATAGAGCTCTAATGTGTTAGACATAATAGTATATTTATTTATTATAGAGCTTTAGATGTGTTAGATATAATAGTATATTTATTTATTATAGAACTCTAATGTGTTAGACTTAATAGTATATTTATTTATTATAGAGCTCTAATGTGTTAAACATAATAGTATATTTATTTATTATAGAGCTTTAGATGTGTTAGATATAATAGTATATTTATTTATTATAGAGCTCTAGATGTGTTAGCAGGACGTAAAGATCCAGCAGGGTTAAAAGGTGAACTGTTAATAGATGGAGGCCCACCACCAGACAATTTTAAATGTATGGTTGGTTATGTTGTTCAGGTAATTATAAATTAAATTACCAATATGCTTTTTTTCCTTGAAAACTTTAGATATATACTGTTAAATTTATTGTCTCTTTTTAGGTTCTTTTTGCCAGTTGCTGACTCAACTTTTGTTCAATTTCTAAATGATGACCCATCATTCCTGGTTATGGTGCATAGTCAATTCATTAGATCTAGATTCTAGGAACAATGGATCATATGATGATAACAACTGTATTGCCGATATGCCCAGATTAATCTAGAAATCTATATTTTTTCTATTTTTTGATCAGGATGATGTTGTGATGGGAACACTAACAGTCCGTGAGAATTTTGCCTTTTCTGCCAGTTTACGATTACCAAGAACAGTAACGAAGCGTGAAAGAGATGAAAGAATTGATCAAGTTGTTCATGAATTAGGATTAAGTGAATGTGCTGACACCAAGGTAAACTTGATTCTGTTTCTCGTTACGTTACTTTTCATATTATGAGAAGTTTCACTAATACTCTGTACTTTCAGAATTATATTATATTTTCTTTACTCTATCAATGAGTTAATACGAGTACAAGTAGATATGTTGTGTAACAGGCATCATGAGTTCAGGTTGTTTTCTTCAGACTTGGTTATCAGATAGGATAGTGTTTTTAGAGTTAATTTAAATGTTGATACATTATAATGATTATTTATTAATAGGTTGGTAATGAGTTTATACGTGGTGTATCTGGTGGAGAGAGAAAACGATGTAATATTGGAATGGAACTGATTATCTCCCCTCCTGTTTTATTTCTTGATGAACCAACTACAGGTCTTGATGCTAGTACAGCTAATGCTGTCATGTTACTTCTAAAAAGGTACTGTGCATTTCTCTTATAAGATGGAAGACATATGGAGCAAGTGACAAGCCATAATACAAAAATTTAAAGCTCTGAAAACTTCTCTTTGTTGAAACAAAAGTGTGTGTTGAAAATGTCTATTTCTATCTAGTCCATTTAGATTTATTTTCTAGTGCAGTATTTATTTCAATTGTTATAATGTTATTTTTCAGATTAGCATTAAAAGGAAGAACAATTATATTTTCTATTCATCAACCACGTTTTTCTATATATAGACTATTTGATAGTTTAATGTTGTTATCATCAGGAGAAGTAGTATATCATGGTCCAGCTACTGATGCTCTAGATTATTTTAAATCTATAGGTATGTGTTAAAATTGTTATCATTTCTTTGTATATTCTTGACTGAATGAATAGCAGGATATTCTATTCAGAGACATCTTGATATTTTTATTTCACAGCTCGTTCACTATCCAAGCAAACAATAATAACTTAATCTCAGAAACAGCAAGCTTTTAAATAAGCCAATTAGTAATAATGTATAGAATTAAAAAGACAAATATTTTTATTTAAGACATTTTTAAAGGGATTATGTGATTTCTCTGCAATACTAGTACTTTTGAAGACTATTTACTTGTATTCAAGACCCAAATCAACAAATAACAACTGTACTGCTTTAAAGCACTACTACTTCTTAGTATGATCATAAAATGTTAATGTTATTTGAGAACAATATAAATTATAGGTTACAATAACAAAATTAATTTACAGTTAAAATAGATACATTATATGTAGAGCGATATAGAAATAGAAATACCACAGTTGGCTGAAGATCGTACAGAGTGAAACTCTGAGTAACAGCATGTTTCAAGTTTTATATTGATATTTTTAATATTTATAAATTATAGGTTATGAATGTGAAGAACATAATAATCCTCCTGATTTTTTCCTCGATATAATCAATGGTGACTCATCAGCTGTTATGAGTATGGATGCTTTAGAAGATAGTGCTAAACATGGTAAGCTTTTCACCTTGTCTCTTTAAGCCTTTGAACCCTGACGTTATTTTGGATAAAACATCATATACCCTGAGTTCCCAGCAATATTTCTCAAAGCGTATTACGTTAACATTTTATGACGTCACTTGACAACGGCCAGTTTACGGGTTTGTTGGATATATGTAACGTAAGGATGAGCCGGTATACTTGCCTCTTGGGTTGAAAGGGTTAACTTACTTTTCTGATGTTAAACGTTTGATTAAAGCTATGTATTGCTACAGAATTGATAACAAACAGATAAGTGGAATTATAAAACTATATTCGATTTGAAATTAACAGCTCATTCAACTAGACTGTTGCATCCAAACTACAAAATATGAATATGTCCTTAAGTTTGGTTCAATAAATGAAAAAAAAATTACCATTTCTTATATAATTATATGACAAAAGATTGTTTTTTGATCCAGATTCATCAAAAGATATGTTAGATAAAATAAAAAGTGAAGATGGTAAGTGCTTAACTTTTTCTATATCAAATTAATTCTAATAATATACAAGGCTAGAGAAATTGGCTGTTTATTATTTTGCTTCTTTCATCAAATCTTTAATACCAATTCAAATCAATTCCTAATTTCCTTATTAGAAGGTTCAGTATTCATTCCTGGCATTGATCAAATAATATTTCAATGAATGTACTGAAACACATGAACTGATGGCCGGCTTTAAGATATGACAGATAAAAATGGGAAAAGGAGAAGTCCACCTTTCCTATAAAATGTCTCTCATTGAATACTGCATGGAGTTGCCTGTCTTTATCAACCATGAATGTGCAGTATAATGTTAAGATACCATTTAATTTCTAATAATTTCTGTGTATATTCCATTCATTCAGACACCACAAAATCTGGTATGTATAGCATGACTTGATGACCTAACCCTATAGGAATGACAGCACATTTCTTTTCATTTCAATCCCTAACTCACTCTCTCATGTTATTTATGTAATTTATTGGTGTAGGTCTAATGATGTATTCTAATGTTTAGTTAGATGTATAATTTTATATTCTTTATTTATATTTGACTGTTGTATGATAATGATAGTGTTATATTAGTAGTAGTAATAATATTTAGTTTTCTTCAAGGTAGCCATGTTGTATTGGCTGTCTAAATGTGTAGAGACCTTAGTTCGTTAAATCCCTGTAATGTTATTACTGATCTTGAATAGAAACGTAAAATGTGCTTTTTTTTAAATTACCTAAGGTGCACTGCACTTCCATAAATTTTTATTGTAAAAATTGACATGATATAGACATTCTAATGATAATAATCAGTACTGCGTGAGCATGTCATGGCTATTGATGACAATAAGATGTTGTTTTTTTTAATTTAGATGCTACTGTTCACAAGAAACTAGTAGAACATTATAAACAGTCTGCATGTAAGAAAAAGTGAGTGTAACATATTGTTTCTACCATTATAATCTACATCCATCCCAATAGTAAGTCAGTTGTCAATATTGACATCCATGTGAGAATTTTCCATAAGATATACAAGTTTCATTAATACTGTGTTAGAGGTAATAAATAAATAATGCATACAAAAATCAAACACAAAGTTTATGTAGAGATGTTCTGATAGACCTTTATTTGTGTTCATTACCACAAAAAATGCTCTTAAAGACTGTCATCGTACTATTCATATAAACAAACTGAAAATTAGCTCATCGATTGTTTCTCAATAAAACTAAGGTATTAAGTTCTATTGTTAGAGTCAAGATGGAATATTAACTGAACATACAACTAATCTCTGTATTGTAGGTTAATGGAAGAACTCAATCCAATACATGAACAATATAGACGTAATGTAGAAAATGATGCTGTTGTTAAACGCCCAGCTGTATCCTATGCATCATCTTTCGCTTGGCAGGTATGTAAAGAAGCAGGGGCCTTATTCTCGAAAACTTAATTTAGATAAAATCAAGATTTTAAGAAATACAGCAATCTAATTGGATAATAATACTTAATTTAAAACTGATTTTAGTAACTGACCAATCAGATTACCGGATCACTAAAATCATCTTAAGTTAAGTTTTCGAGAATAAGGCCCCAGGTCTAGTGATGACATAATTCATGACAGAAGTCAACAGCTGTTGAATCATTAGTCAATAATATCAGGGACTTTACTATATTAAGTGAATGAATGCCATATATCAGATTTTTGTTACTTAATTCTCAGATAGCACCACAAAGCTTCCTTTGCTCTTCAAATGTTATTCTCTATTTTTATTACAGCTTTTAGTTGTTTCTCTTAGAACTGGGAGAAATTTGTTCAGAAATCCACAAAGTTCCATTTTACAGGTAAATATACAATTTGTTTTTTTAACATAATGGAATCCTGTTTAAGTAGTATCATTTTAATGGAATGATTCACTGATTTATCTAATTTGAGGTTATACAGTAAAATATGTTATAATTGTTATTAGATATTTGGTTTAAATTTTTGATTTAACAATATGTTAAGACATGTTGATTGTTGACATTTGCTCATATGATCAGCAATAATTTGTTATGATTGTATTAATTCTCAGATTGTATTTGTTATTTTACAGATTTTTGTTATGATTGTATTTGCTGTTATTGTTGGTGCTGTTTATTGGCAAATTGATGATACTAAGACTGCTGGAATACAAAACAGGTAAATGTGAGAAAAGTTTGATGATTATTTGATATCATGCGATTTGTAGTGCACATAATATAAAAACGTTTACATCATTCAGAATGTCAATTCTAACAATTTTTACATTGGCCACTGAAGATTATTTTTGTTAACAAATTTAGAAAGATCTATTTGGTGTATGTTTTTGTCTTTTTCATCCTCCTTTTTTTCCTGCTTCTTAACATCCAAATTCTTACAGAGTTGGTGCATTTTTCTTCATCATTATGAATCAAGTATTTGGTAATTTATCTGCTATAGAGTTGTTTATTAAAGAGAGGTCTATATTTATGTGAGTATGTTACTATACTATTTCTGTTTGCTTAATTGAACACTAAAAATTTAGAAAACCCTAATCTCTAACATCTATTTGATTACAATACTTGACAATAAAAATATACAGCCATGTACATTATTTAGACTTGGAAAATTTACTTTTGGTTACGTTTATGCTGCATTGCAGTATAGAATGTTTCGGGTTCTAACTTAATATTTCTAGATCACTCTGTATTTAATGTATTGATCTATATTTGAACAGTAGAAATATATAATTTCCAGACATGAGAATGTTAGTGGTTTTTATCGAGTATCAGCTTATTTTCTTGCCAAAGTTTTCTGTGATGTAATACCAATGAGGTTAATACCAGTTATTTTATTTTCATCTATAGTTTATTGGATGGTTGGTAAGTCACTTAGTTAATATTTTGCTATAATGATCAAACAACTTCCTCCTTAAAGCGATTGTAAAGTTGTTTTTCTTCAAGTTTCCATTCCGATGTCTGTGGTTCTTGCAATTCCACTAAAACTAATGCGTTTTATGATATTACTGACAGTCATCTGCAAAGCTATCAATAGTAGCTTCCAGTAGACATCATAAAATGCGATTAGTTTCAGTGGAATTGCGAGAACCACAGACGTCAGAATGGAAATAGGAATGGCGCAAATTAATGCTATCAGTATCCCTGCTACACATACAAAGTTTAGAAAACCACTTTACAATCCCTTTAACTTATACTGAGTTTTTAATTTAAATTTAATTTCAGGGTTTGAACCAGATGTAGGAAAGTTTTTCTTCTTCATGTTAGATTTATTTTTAACTACTTTATCAGCGTCAAGTTTAGCATTTGCTATTAGTGCCAGTGTCAGGATGATGGCTATAGCTAATCTACTCATAGCACTTAGTTTTGTTTTTATGATGGTAAGAAACTTTTTATTTTGCTGTCAATTTAACAATCCTTCACAAAAAAAAAAATTAAATTTTTTGTCTAATAGTAATAATAATGTATATTTTGTTTTAAGTGGAAGATACTGGTAGTAGCACATATACAAATTTGTGAAATATTTTTCATGATAACTTTAAACTTTGTGTTTAATTTCAGTTGTTTAGTGGTTTGTTAGTGAATCTAAATTCTATGGCAGATTGGTTAAACTGGTTGAAATGGGGCAGTATATTCAAATATAGTTTAGATGTAAGTATTTGAAATATATTCAAATATAGTTGAGATGTAAGTATTTGAAGTATATTTAAATATAATTTAGATGTAAGTATTTGAGGTATATTCAAATATAGTTTATATGTAAGTATTTGAAGTATATTCAAATATAGTTTAGATGTAATTATTTGAAGTATATCTAAATATATAGTTTAGATGTAAGTATTTGAAGTATATTTAAATATAGTTTAGATGTAAGTATTTGAGGTATATTTAAATATAGTTTAGATGTAAGTATTTGAAGTATATTTAGATATAGTTTTAGATGTAAGTGTTTGAAGTATATTTAAATATAGTTTAGATGTAAGTATTTGAAGTATATTCAAATATAGTTTTAGATGTAAGTATTTGAAGTATATCTAAATATAGTTTAAGATGTAAGTATTTGAAGTATATTAAAATATAGTTTAGATGTAAGTATTTGAAGTATATTTAAATATAGTTTAGATGTAAGTATTTGAGGTATATTTAAATATAGTTTAGATGTAAGTATTTGAAGTATATTCAAATATAGTTTAGATGTAAGTATTTGAAGTATATTTAGATATAGTTTTAGATGTAAGTATTTGAAGTATATTTAAATATAGTTTAGATGTAAGTATTTGAAGTATATTCAAATATAGTTTTAGATGTAAGTATTTGAAGTATATTCAAATATAGTTTAGATGTAAGTATTTGAAGTATATTTAAATATAGTTTTAGATGTAAGTATTTGAAGTATATTTAAATATAGTTTTAGATGTAAGTATTTGAAGTATATTTAAATATAGTTTAGATGTAAGTATTTGAGGTATATTTAAATATAGTTTAGATTTAAGTATTTAAAGTATATCTAAATATAGTTTAGATGTAAGTATTTGAAAATATCTAAATATACTTTAGATGTAAGTATTTGAAGTATATTTAAATATAGTTTAGATATAAGTATTTGAAGTATATTTAAATATAGTTTAGATGTAAGTATTTGAAGTATATTTAAATATAGTTTGGATGTAAGTATTTGAAGTATATTTAAGTATAGTTTGGATGTAAGTATTTGAAGTATACTTAAATATAGTTTTAGATGTTAGTATTTGAAGTATATTTAAATATAGTTTAGATGTAAGTATTTGAGGTATATTTAAATATAGTTTAGATTTAAGTATTTAAAGTATATCTAAATATAGTTTAGATGTAAGTATTTGAAAATATCTAAATATACTTTTAGATGTAAGTATTTGAAGTATATTTAAATATAGTTTAGATGTAAGTATTTGAAGTATATTTAAATATAGTTTTAGATGTAAGTATTGAAGTGTATTTAAATATAGTTTAGATGTAAGTATTTGAAATATATCTAAGTATACTTTTAGATATAAGTATTTGAAGTATATTTAAATATAGTTTAGATGTAAGTATTTGAGGTATATTTAAATATAGTTTTAGATGCAAGTATTTTAAAGATAGGTGTGAACTACCTACTTACGATTTTGATTGATTTTTTCAGATTAAAACATGACTAGTATTATTTTTATTTCAGGCATTAAGTATCAATGAATTAAAGGACAAAGAATTTTGTGATGTGATCAATGGGACCAATAGTTGGTATGTATCTATATTGAATTCCGGGCTTTTATCTATTAATTATTGCACATCTCTATCTTTTACGATTATTCATTACTAAAAAAAAAAAATATAACTAAATATTGTGTTTTTCAGTACCAGTGGAAATGACTATTTAACACAACAAGGAATAGAATTTGACTCAACTTGGTTGCTATGGAGATCACAGATGGCACTTTTTGCCATTAGCGTAATATTTTTATTCCTAGGATACCTCAAATTATTGTTTCTTAACAAATTACGTTAAGTGAGTCACATTGATCCTGTAATGCATCATTCAGGGATTATATAAATCCTGACTTCATGATATATGTTTATTTTTTTATATCCGCCTTAAGAAATGTAATGAAATCAGTCAATCAGCATGATTTTGTATTGTTTATGCTCATTTTGACTACAATATCTGTACATGACAACCTAAATTGTTTTTTATTAGTCATTTTTGTTTTGTGCTATAATTATTCACTTTTTAAGTGATTTTTTGTGTGTTCATAATCATTCCATATCTTACTAGATTTTATTTTACTTTAAACTGTTTAACCATGTTTAAAAACACATAAATGATTAACTAAAATTTTTAACATATGTACATCAAGATACTGAGTAATAGGTCAAATAGGTGTTAGCAGTAGTCTGAAAAGATATTTGTGTATAAAAGATAATTATTTTGTCAAAGGCAGGTCTTTGCAAGAGCTGGAGTGCCTTTGGTTGCAAAACTGCTGAACCAAATGCAGTAATTTTTTACAATTATTAAGAATGGTATTATTGTCATTGTTGAATCTATATGCAAGAAGTCTTTATATTGTTTTTAGTCCCATAATACATGATTCTATATGCAGATCATTTCTACTTAATTGTAACCTTTTTTATTTTAAATTTTGAAATTATAGCTGCTACAAAAATTTGTTGTTTTTATTTTGATACCCCCATTAAATGCCATGAGAAATGTGACACTTACTCTTGAATTGCCCGCCTCCTTTGATCAGATATGCAGTTCAAAAACAATTTAGAGGGTACTATAGGTAATGCTTCACCTATTTAGATGAAACCTGTTAAAATGTTTCATCACCTAGAGTGCACCCTACTGAAAATCTCATGCCTTAAATTTTTAGCTTGTCTTCACTCCAGAAGTCACTTTTTTTTATGGAATTTGAAAACTTGGTGAAATTGTTAATTAATCCCAAGAACAAGACAAAAATAAAAAAAATAAAAAAATATTTTTAATGCAGTTAGAATGTAACCACTCTTGTGTGAAATTTCCGGGTGGCAGTTTTCCTGGATGGTAATCGTCCTGGGTGTGAAGTGCCCGGGTGTGAAATGTCTCGGGTGGAAGTTGTCCTGATGCAAATCATCCTGGTGCGAAATGTCCTGATAGGAATTGGCCGGGCGGGAATTGTCCGGGTGGGAATTATCTGGGTGTGAAATGTCCGAGCACGTATAAGTAGCACTAGCAAAACATAGTTCAGACAAGATCTTAACAGAATCCTCAACTAATCTGCAAGGGATTGTAAAGAGGGCTTCTAAAAAAGCTTTGTACTTCTGTGTAGAATTCTAATTTCCAATCAGATGTGGTGGTTTCAGCTATTTCTACTCTATTACATATCAAGACTTAACATATTTTGTAGGTTTTATTAGCAATTAACTGGAATTGCAGGAAAAACAGGTCTTATTGAAAATAGGAAGTGCAATTTGATGCTACCAGTATTCCAATTCACATAACTAATTTAGATACCCTCTTTATAATCCTCTAGGTCTGCCTCAGTGTGAATCTGGTTTAGGCAGTACCAAATTTGCACTTTGGATAATTACACATGGGAGAAGCTATAGGTCTCACTTAATGTTCAATATTGGTATTGAAAAGAAAGAATTCATATTCATTAATTTTTATACAATTTATTTTTTGCCAGCTTTGTGTGCTTTTAAAACTTTGACTACAATTCTCTGTTCTTCAATAAGGAAAGCTCTGAGGATTCTGAAAAATATGAACAATTTTAGAAAATTGTGTGACATTAAAAAACAAGAAACTTACTAAGCAATAAGATAAAGCTGAATTATTAACCCATCATGGATAATGAAATGTTTAAGATAATGTTTGGTAAAATATCAAATCGTAAATTTCTCAAAAGGCCAAACAATGTTAACACAAAATCCATTTTTATAAGTTGTTTACAATTCCTAAATTAAAATCAACTTACCTAGATCGGACACATCTATGGCATCGAGATCCACCATAAGCTCGGCTAACAGTCTTTCGTTTTTTGGACATCTTAGGCATATCAACAGGTCTGCATGGTTTTAACTAAAATAAAAAAAATCTTTTTTAATTTATGAATTTCAAATTTGTATTAACCATGGTTTCAATGGTGTGGCGCTTACACAATATGTCCTAATATTATGAATTTCTCATAATACCAGTGCCCTATTTGAGGAAGGCAATTTTCTTTTTATCTGATTTCCATCCATGTTGGCCTTGAACTAAATGGTTGACAGGAAATGGTATATTTTATCAAACAATAGGTGAATAATTTAATAGTTTGATATGATGCCTGATATTTAAAAATCTTACGCCTTTTAAAGTCTGTTTGCAGTCACCACATCTTGGAACCTTGCCTCGTTTTTTAGTGTAAATATACACCTTTTTACCACCTGGAGTGCGAACACTGAAAGAATACAAGAAGTGAAATATAATTCTGAACGATTAAAGGCAATTCTTTCATTCAGTCTAAAAGTTCTGAGTCAAACATGGCACTTGGTATTCTTGTCCGTGGAAATAAAACTGTTTTTGAATTTTTACCATTATTTTTATGACAATTTAAATGCAAGTCTGACATCGATACTAATGGTCTTAGAATGTCTTTGTGTTTATGTTTTGCTTGTCATTATGACATACTAATGAAAAGAAACACATCTGGGATTTAAGTAATGCCGCTCATCTAAATAATTACGTTATGTTAACTTTTAACCTAAACGTAATAAAACACTTACGCAACCCTTTGGTTAGATTTGGTGTTGTAAGACAAACGTCTTCTTAATGTTAATCGTTGCACCATCTGAAAAGTATATGAAAAAAATTTGAATTAAAATAGTTAAGGCAAGATGGGATTATATAGCGGTTTTCTTTATTTTTAAATAAAATTAAATGGAGTTTCAGTCTTGCTTTCCTGCAATACTAAACTCAAAAAACTTTTCAACTTGCACAGACAATAGGCCCAGTTTTTTTAACGCAAAACTGGTTCATTGAATGACAGTTCAAGACTGCCAAACACACTACAGCATAAATGTTGTAAAAGACAACATGTCAAATCGAAACTTCTTTGATCTTAAGTTTGCAATTAATACCAGCATAGCCTACTCCGTATAGGGCCATCGGTTTACCTTGTGCGTATATTTCGTCCACTATGCAATGATAATCGGAATTCTGCCTGCACTCCTACGACAAGGTTTATGATCAAATTGTGAACAAACTATATAAGTTGAAACCGTCAAATTTTGCCTTTTTTGAATAGACCAACATATCCACACTTAAGTCCATTAAAGTCAGCACATAGTTCTGTTTATTAATTACAAATTTAACAATTTTAGATCATTCTGCAGTTAGTGTCAATTTGACATTTTTTCTTCAGTAGCGCAATAATATTAATATGGTATTGTGAGATTTGATTGGCTGCTATTTATAATGTATGCGCTGTGAATGTCTCAGACTTGAAATGTTACAGCTATTGACTTTAATGCTGAGTGAAGCTGGACTCTGTATCGAAGTAAATCAGAGTCCAGGGCTGGACTAATACCAGCATAACTGCAAAATTTGCAGATTTCAACGCAGTTTGTATTGTAAATTGTACACAACTTGATTTGATCATGAATTGTCTGCTTACTATTTCCACAACAGGGAGTTCAGAACAATTTAAAAAAAATTCAACTAAAGAGGGCCTTTGTTATTAATTTACAAGACCACTCTTGTTATAAAAGTCAAGATATTTGAAACATATAAAAATCATGAACAGCTAACAAAAACTGGGTAGCCTTCAGTCGATGGTTGTTTTAAAGAATATTTCTATCAAAGTTGGCCTTCCAATATCTTTTCTCGAGTCCGAAGGAAAATGGGAATTAAGTTTAGTACATGTATAATATTTTTAAAAGTCAGATTAAAAGGATTAACATGGATTTATTTCAGCAAAACTCATCACACTACCTTGACTGGCTACAACGGAAGTTGAAAAGACCGGAAGTTGATACTGGAGTCGAGAACTTCGGGAAAGGTGAAGGTCGTTGAGAAAAGAAAGATAAACAAACATGGCCAGCTTGATCGAGTCATATGAGCAACAATATTCCGCTGTCACTGCCGATATTACTTTCAATATCGGCCGAATTTCTTCCACATATGGAGGTTCGGCTTATTTCATTAATGTTTCAGGGTTTTTTTGTCATAAAGTTTAGTTTAAGCTTACACTTACAGTATCTAAAGAAGGAAAGGAGAAAGTTACTGTCACTGAGTCAAGTGTCACTGTCGTCGGTGTCATCCAAAAATTAAAAAAGAAAAGAAGAAATTTATACTTATCTATTCTTAACTAAAATTTTCTTATTTTCTCGACAGTTATGGCTTCTCTCTCGGGCTTCTGTGTTAACTGAGTTATGAGTTAAGAGAGTACTCTTCTAAACTTCGAACTAAAACTTAAAATAAGTAACAAGAGCAGAGTTTACTTAGCACTCAATAGCAGGCCTTTTCATTTTGACTCAAAGCCAAAGGGAACTTATGAATGCAATTTAAAGAAAAATTGAGCAAAACATTTAAAGGGACAGTCTGAATTTTTTTTAGGTCAAAAAATGTTTTTGCTCAAATTTGTGAAAACTTTACACCAATATCTGTAACAAGGTGCCCTTTAATAATGTATCTGAAAGTTTTAACTAAAAAAATCCAGCCGTTTATTTTTAAACGCAAACAACATGCTAAAATTTTTAGAAAAACCTTACGTAAGGTTTTTAAGCGTGTTATGTTTTTTGGACGCTGATAGGAAACTACTGAACGGAGTAAAATAAACGCCTAATTGTAGAGAAATGTCCCTGCTGTGTATTTAAAAGGTTTCAGCTAGAAATATTGAGCCATTTAAAGGGCAAACACGAAAACTAGGTCAAATTGCTTAATTAACAATAAGTACTCCCTGTTTGTGATTAACCCTTTAAAACCAAATTCAGTTTGATCAAGAAGATATAGAGATGCAATAAGCATACTTTAAAAAATACTCTCAGGTAGCATCTGAGATTTTTTTGATAATGGAAACTTTTTTCAAAAAAGCAGAATGGCCCTTTAAGCAGGTCCAGGAAGCTTTAATTTAACAAAGTATTGGCTCTAGTTTTGAAACAAAAATTTTAAATACAATTATTACTGTAGCTATGTCATTGTATCACTCTTAAAGGGCGTCACAGGCCAAATTTGGTTTGAAAAGTTCAGTTCAGAAGGCCTGGATATGTTCACTATCAAATTGACGAATCTTAGGCTTAGTCTCAGAACCTGGAATTTTTTGTCTTAGCTATCAGTAATAGTAATAGCCTAGTTCTCATAACTCTCCTTTGGAATTGCCTTCAAATCCATGTCAGTGTAATTATCAGTGTTTGCAAGTCTAAAATATGACTCATATTTTAGTTAGACTATGCATTTTATATAGAAAACGCATTTAGAGAAAATGAAAGTTAGGTGAGGTTAATATTTCAATTCATAAAAAAATAATAGGCAAAATGCGATTCAGAAGTCAATGTGGCCAGAGAGTTGCTTTCATAGTGTTTAGCTTAAAATAGTTTGGGGTCCTTTTCTGGTTGTTTTTCTGCTTGATTCCCAATTGTTTTAGGTCTTTTGTCCTTTCAGTTTGATTTATATTTTAGTCATTTTGAGTCATAGGTTACAATTTACAAGGCACAAAAATTGTAGGGATTTGAAGGTTAAATTTCAAGGGAGAGTTTTGAACACTATAACACATTAGAATAGCTTTAAAAATTTGGGTTCTGAGACTAAAATTTGATAGGTTGGACAGATGGTGAATGTATAATTATACACGGACAGTGCAATATCAATAGCATAATGGTATTTTGACTCTGAGATCACCGGTATCTTCAGTTATATATTAAAATGTATACCAAACAATGAAAAATTGTATCTTTCTTGAATTTTGTTGTTAATATAATTTTACAGATGACTTACCGTACTAACAGAGAAATTTCATGTATTTTGGTAGTAGTAAGAGTATTTTTCATTTTTTACCATTGTATAAAGTATTTAAAGTCCAGTCATGAGTAGGCTATTTTATTTCAGGGGAAAAACAAAATTTTATTCGTCAGGCTGATAAACTCTTTGATGAAGCAAATGAACTGGTAGGTTGGGAACCTTTTTCAGATCTCATCTGTAACATATTGTTTTAATGGTAGAAAATGAAAGAATAACAATGAAATGAAATGAATGGAGTTTTACGTCCTACTTTCTGCACCTATATGGGCTAATTGAGGACGGGCAAACGCCATGCAGTGTGCAATGAAGGAAATTTTGCCAGGACAGCGGCATTAGCCTGCTCTTATTTTCGATTTCCAACTGTCGAGGGATCTTTAACGTGCACAGCCAATAGCACACGGGGCCTCGGTTTATTGTCCCATCCGAACGACTAGACGCTTTTCCATGTCAGCCCCTCCGACCTGCATCACTGACAGGGGGAAACCGGGTTGAAAAATCCGAAGGTATCATCTCGACCCATGCCGGGATTGAACCCTGGACCTCCAGGTTAGCGAGCAAGCGTCTAACTCACTGAGCCACCGCGGCTCCCAAAGAATAACAATGAGATATTATTGTTTTAAAAAGTAATTTTGAAAAAAAAAAAAAATTATTTTGTTTCATGGATGATTATTGAACGAAAATTATCTAAAAAAAAACTATGACACAATAGGGTTACTTTTGAAACAAATCATTTTAATTCTGAAACAATTTTTTTAGCTGGAACAAATGGAGTTAGAAGTTAATGACCATGATCCACAAACACGTAAAAAATATCAAACAAGAATCAAAAGTTATAAAACAGAAATGGGAAAACTACAGAAAGATCTGGTGAGAATTCATCATTATTTTTATATATAATGTGTGTTAAGGTTTTGATTTTGATCATCAGTGTCCCCGATACACATACAAAGTCATTTTACATTCCCTTTAATTTAGAGATAAACTAGATGGCAATGGATATAATGTCAGTATATAAGTACATAGAAAATAAGAATGAGTTATAAACCTGTGATGTATAAACCTATCGACAAAGAATGATATTATAATACATAGATTTTTTTATTGTCATGGAATGTGATGGAATGTGGATGTTTGATTTTTATTTGATTGTAGAAAAGAGCTAAATTAGGAGTAGATTCAGCTAGAGATGAGTTATTAGGTGAAGATACACATGATTCTGAAGATCAGGTTAGTTAAAGCATGAGAATCTTTTATTTTGAAAGAATAGTTTTACAGATATATTTGCTGACTGATAGGCCTAGAATTGATGTATTATTAAATCTATGTACTTTTCAGATAGACATTTTGGGGTTTAGATTGTCGAAATCGCAAATATTATACATGTATTTGAAAGAAGTTTCTTTTAATTTGAGAATTGTATTTTTATAGAGAGCAAGATTATTAGATAATTCTGAAAAGTTAGATAGAACCTCTCGTAGATTAGATCATGGTTATAAAGTTATATTAGAAACAGGTTAGTTTATCATTTATAAAAGAAAAAAAATAATAAATTAGGAAGAAATCACACGAATATCGAGGTGTTGACATAGTGTACTGATAAAGTGACATCAGATAATCAATAGAAAGAAATGCAGTGTTCAGTATTGTTTATCTGATGCCTTGTATGAGTCACTGACAGTGATCAACCAGAAGCTTCTATTGATATCTATCTATGCAGATCACTGTCAGTGACGTCATAAGACATGGTTGTTTTAGTGGAATTGCAAGAACCACAGACCTTGGAATCAAAATTGGAATGGCATAAATTAGTGTCCCAGATACACATACAAATTTTAGAAAACCTCTTTACAATCTCTTTAACTCAAACATGAATGATTATTGATAAGTAGGGATAATGAAAAATATACTTGAAGTATAGATCCATAATGATTATTGTTTTTATCTATAATGTGTGCCTTTTACCAGTGAAAGATTTGTAATATGTTGTAGAACAAATGGGTGGAGATATTTTAGAAAATTTAAACAGCCAAAGACAAACAATCACAAGATCAAGGCAAAGGGTAAGATATTTTTATACCACTACAATGTAGCCTATGTTTTCAATAATACATCAGAAAATATTTAGTATTATCATAAACAAAAAATTGACAGTTTGAAACAATCACAAATTCAAATTTCAAAATGAATTCAAGTGATCTCAGATAGCCATAGTTCTTTTAGTTTTTAATTTGTTGATAGAAGATTGAAGATCAGTTTATCAACTGCATGCTAAGGTTATGACCCATGATATGGTCATTTCCGTATGATCTGTTATTGTTTCAAGACCTCAAATAAGATGCATATTTAATGGTTATCTGTAACTAAATTATAACTCAGTTTGAAAAGCTAAAAACCTAATAGATTGACTGTAGTAATCCCTGACATAAGTCAAATTTGTTACATACAATTGCCATGTATTGTATAACTTTATCTTCTTTCGTTTACAGTTAGAAGATATGAATGCCAATTTAGGTAAAAGTTCCAGAGTATTATCAGGAATGATGAAAAGGTATGTTTCAATTATAATAATGCAGTTGAAGAAGCCGTAATATGATCAATCAATAATGATCAATATTATAAACATGATCAGTTTCAATTTGGAATGAATAGGAGATTGAAAAGGTTCTTCTAAATCTAGATGAGATAGATTTATGTTAGATTTAAATTAGATTCTCATGACAAATTGTACAAAATATTTTTAACATTTTTCTACCAAAGTATTCAGTTTATTTGAAATTTGTAACTCATACGTATGAATTTGGAATTTTGTTTTTGGCAACACAATTGAAAGTTTTCTCAACCTCAAGTTATGTGGTACCTGTTACATCTTGTACTCATTCATATTACACTTGATGGAAGTTTTCTTCGACGTACTTAAATGTGATCAATCTTTTTATTTTTTCAGAATTATCCAGAATAGAGTGTTATTATTAGGAATATTTTTATTTATTGTTATAATAATTATAGTAGCTATATACTTTACTGTGAAACGACATACCTGATGGTTGAAATTTAGTGTTAAATATAGAGGTATTTATTGTTAAGATTGGGGAAGTGTATGGAATAAGTTGAATGTTGAAATATATTAAGTATCATCTAATGCTAGAACAGAAGAAGAACATTGTGCGAATTATAGAATCTTTCTTAAGACCTCCAGACTGGGACCAATTAACAAACAGTGCTCCAATTGGTTTAGTTAATTGGATTAACATAGTATAGTATATACTATGTGTTTAAAATGCCCCATGTCTTTAATATTGAGAAGAGTGCAATATGTGTACATATTATGTTATCAGTATGGTAGTTTCTTAGAGGAAAAGTGTTAGGAATTGATAGCGGAAGTGATTACACATTCTACTGACAAAATGAAATGTTTGAAGACCAATATTAATGTTGTATGTATTGTAATATGTAATAAATTGTACTGTGATATTCTAAACACTTATTGTACTCCATTCAAATTAATTTCTTAAGACTATTGCTTTATGGCTAATTCAATTACCTAAGGAGTTGAGCTTGGGAAAATATAGTCCAAGAGGCTCCAAGGCTAAAGAAATATTTTCACTAAATGAGAACTCTCTGCAGATTATATTATTTCATTTATGGAGGTAGACAACAATTATGATCAGGCATTCAATGTTGTTGGCGTTTCTGAATCAGAGATCATTTTTATTTTTAAATTTCAGTGCTGGTTGGACACAACGTTTATAGCTCTAATGAGCATGTAATCAAAAGCACTGAATTTTTTACGCTACATTTTTCTGGGACCAAAGATATATCCATTATCCAAAAGAAATGCCTCCGGGACACCACCGTTGTCTCCGACTTAAATATCTTTAATATTCCTATCCATTGGAATGTTTATATCTAAAGCAAATACGGACACATGTCAATAAGTTCAAACTTTTATTATAAATATGAATCCTTTGTACAATAAAATATGATCTTTATACAGTTAAAATTGAAAGTCACTTGAAATTTAATTTGGTTCCTGGACAACCTGATTTATAATTTTAGGTTTATTTGGGTTATTTTCTATTAGCCAGTCTGCTAACCAAACCTGAAATTTTTATAAAAATGATTCATAATTTATTTTGAAATTTTGAAACATTTATGTTAATAATATTTACACAAATAATTTTAAGTTAATTCAAAGCTCTGTGCCCCTACAATCTTTGAAATGCGACTAAATTTAATAAAAAATCCTTAGTTTTGGTTCAATATTGTAGTCAATGTGTAATTTACAGAGGTTGGACTGTTCACTATGCTTCAAGCTCAGACTTTTTTATGGTTATAATTAAGAAAACAGTGTTTTGTTTCTAATGACATTTAATTTTCTGTCTTGACATACTTCAAGAGTCTTCTACGGTATACTTAATGTCAAAGATTTTTCGATTATTATAAAAATAGAAAGACTTACAAGTGGATCTTGTGGTTTTTGTTTACATAGAGATGTTAATCCTTTTAATAATGTAGGATTAACTACTTTAGAGAGATAATCTTTAGCTGCTTGTCCTACTGCTACAGGTTCAACAATACCTAGAATAGAATCAAAATGGTACATTAGTTATTAAAGATGACATTCGAATCAAACAATAAACTATAATAGAAATTGTCTACAGAGGCAATTTGTAAATCCTTGATCCAAAATTTCATGATGAACTTCTAGTTGATAAGGAATAATGAAACTCATTTTTTAAAATCAAAAAGTCCAATAAGTTAGCTTACTCAAACAAGTGGATGTTTATAACTAAATACTGGTACTCAAACTAGTGGATTATTATCACTACAATATCGACTTGAGTCAATATATAGATAGACAAGATATATATAGACATATCATTATGTGATTTTAAATAGAGGTGAACTAAGCTATGTTAAATATGATAATAACTGCTGACTTACTGTCTGGGAAGAAGAATCTTATTTCACGTTGACAACTAGAGAAACTGTCTGAACCATGTAAGGCATTTCTCTGATCATCTGTACCATATATTGCTCGTAAACTTGAAAAATAAACAATAACAATCATTATTCTTTAACCATATAAAAATTTTGAATTGATGCAATTTATTGTTTAGTTCATAGTGAGATTATCAATACAGTAGAAAAGATGCAAATTCATAACAACAGTCTAGGACACAATTTATTATTATTTTCTACTGACATAGGTACAGTAAAACAAAATCTTAACATAATATAAGCTTTGAGTTGATATTATTCAAAAGATGTCAAGTTTAAGTTAATCTTTGAATTATTGTGTAATTATAGTGGTGTTTTTTTTCTTTGAAATATCATCTTGAGAAAAAGCCTGTGTATGCTTTTATTTACAATGAAATTTTTCAGTTCACTCACCTATCAGGGTGTGTATGTCTAGCTTTATATGTGTTAGTTGGTCCAATAAGCTCTCTCCAATATGATATAGCTCTATCTCTACTTAATACCATAGCAATAATTGGTCCAGAACTCATGTATGCAACTAGACTAGGGAAAAATAGTTTTCCATAATGTTCGGCATAAAAATCACTAGCTTGTTCTGGTGTTAAATGAACTCTTCGTTTCTGGAAACAAAAAATATATATTTTAAAGAATAAGCTTATATATGGTAACTATATTCTATATATAATAACTCAATATTGTATGAAAGGTGTTACATATATATTCAACTGTTCAACATTATACAGATATTAATAATATTTCCTTTAAGTGTACTGTATGTCATATTTTTACAAGTTCATTGGAATATAAGATTTGGTGATCTTTTCACACTGAAATTACATTAATTACGTTTCTGAGACAAGACAACAATTTAAGACTCAACATTGTGGACAGGTAGTGGTACTGGTAGTAGTCAAAACAAAAGATACCGGTATACTGTGTTTTTTTTTTCGTCTTTGATAAGTAAGATATACGAGATTAAGATGCCAGTTTGACATCTGACGTGGATTTAGAATTTTTTGCCCATCCAATTACTACTCTTAAGTCTAGGCTAGCCTAGCCTACAGTGGCTACAGCCACAACAGTAAAATCTGATTCTGAGTAATCTGAGTGAACAGAAGTTGAGAAGAAGTAAAAGTGAACAGGCACAAATCAGTTCTAATGGTTTCTTGTGTATATATAATATATTTGTATTATTTTATTAGATATTTTAACACAACACTATCTTAATCTTCGTTATATATACATTACATTACTATTGGCCTAGGCTACATCAATATTAAATCTCCCCACCCCCACCATACCTTGATAATGGCGAATCCAGATCTCAAAATTATATCTTCGATTTCTTCTGAGTTGTGGATACAGTCTGGCTTGATTAACGCAAGAGTCTGTTCAACATAAATGTGTGGAGCTTCCATGGTTATTGTTTCATCGCTTGTCGTCGACATTTTGACAGAAATACAAGAAAATGCAGAGAAAATAGACACAAGATCTACGTTTATGACAGCTGTTACCTGGCAACAATGTTTACATCTCGCCATTTCTCGCTCACCTATACGAGAATCTCAAATTGTTTGAAAATGGCGGCGTCCATACGAATATAATTTTAGTCGATATTTTTTTAAAAACAACGAATTAAAGCAATCTTTTAGATTAAATTCGATCGCGATTACAAGGAGATGGATGGGGTATTAGCTTTTTTCATTTTTTTGTCAAAATCAGGATGTGATTCTTTTGCAAGTCAATTTTATTACACTAAATACTGGAACTAGACTGCAACAGGTTTATTCATGTTTGTGATCATATTCAGTCATGCATGACAAGTAAGATGATGGGTATTTTTGATAGTTCTATTATCATTTGGTCCAGTCTCAGAACATTTAGGAACTTTTTATTCCATTTAAAGGGGAATGATCATCAGTTGCAGAAGTGCAAGAGCCAGGAAAAATTGCATAATCCCTTTAAGTTTAATATAGGCCTACTGCCTAGGACCTATGTCCTATATACTTTTTTTTTATTATGAAGAAATGAAACTAAACCAATTAATGATTAAGAGGTTGTGAGGTTGTGTGAATATAAACAATGAGAGAACGTTAATTTGTCACACCTTTGATTAATTTCCTCAGGAGGGCTTGGATTCAATATAGAAACAAAGGCGGCAATCAAGGTTGATTGTTACTATAAATAGAACCAAAGTGCTGACATAGAATATTAGCAGAGAAGCAGACGACATAATGCAGATTTAATATCTGAATTCATAATGCAATGATCAAAATGAGCTTCAAATAGATCTATTTTGATTGCGTGACAATATCTCTGCTTTGGAAAAACTCAAACTTTATCGGTCCACTAAATTTATCGACTAAATTTGCCTTTTTTCAGATTTTTCGAGATTCATACGCGTGCGACCTTGAGTCAAGGTCTTCACGGGAAGATAAAATATAAATAACATCCATATAAAAAAAATTAAATTTTACTAATATAGGACTCTCAAAAACATTGAGGATAATATTACAATTCTTCATTATAATGGGCAAAATGTGATTCAGCAAACGATATCTTGACAATGCCTACTTTGATGTCGTCCATGATGGGCCGTTTGGTAACAATTGATATTTTACCGACAATTCAATTACGAAACCACATGTTGTGTGATAGGATATTTGTTTTATCCTTTGATACAAATAAATATTATAATATAACAACATAAATGATAAAACACATTATAGGCCTACATTACATCTATTTTATTATGTGTTACCGTTTTTACAGAACTGTTACCGTTTTAACGGTAAAATCTTGTTACCGTTTTCGCAGACCTGTTACCGTTTCAACTTTATTTTTTGGTTACCGTTTTCCCTTGTTACCGTTCTAACTGGCATTCTATATCCCTACCTTAAACATTTCTTTTTAATTTTCTGAAGCCTATATGTCATAGTCCCAATAAAGTATGAGTATTTATGACTTTCAAACAGCAAACGTTATAGTTATTGATACGCAAGGATTTAAAGGCTGAAATTGGAGGGATAGTTGTGAACGTAATAATTATGGAAGAACAGGTGAACAGCTAAAAAAAAAATCCAGATTCTGAGACTAAAATTTTTGTGTTCAAAAGGAGGGTGAACATTATAAACGCAAGATTTATGGTTGTTTGCTTGTATATATATATATATATAACTTTATTTCCTCCAATCGTGAAGATTATACATGTTACAAAAAGAAAAAGTAAAAAAAGAAAAATATAAATTACATTAATAACAAATTAGTCAAAAAATTTAAAAAGATAGAAAAATATATATATCACAGAAAATATTGGCTGCTTTGTACAGGTGATAGTTTCAAATGTTTAGAGATTTTCCATCCAGATTGTATTATATATTAATATGAGACTTATCATGAATTGTTTTGTTTCAGGGAAAAGGCAAGAGAAGCTCTAGTAAGTGGCTTATTTTAACTATTAAGAATGCTTGCCTTGCTTGCAGAACACATATTATGTAGACAATTAGATTTTAAATTCTGACATTTGCTTGTGACTCGAAAAATATCTACTTTGGCATATTGGTTACTTGTCTTAGAGCTGACTTATCTAATGAGTTAATATGATATAAATTTTTTAATTCTTACTACAACAGCCAACTACAACAGATCTATGTAATTACTAATAATGGTTATAAATATTGTACAGACTCATTAAATATGTAATAATTTTCTTTCAGGACAAAATTCATTAGATGATATTTTAGGAGATCTGCTATCTGAAGGTGCGTAATCTTCTTTCTAGAAATATTTTTTCAATTTGATGCTATAAAGGCCTAAATAAATTTTTTCAATGAAGTATTTCCATACACACATTAAAAACATTTAGCAGTAAGCTTACCAGTTACAGGCCTTTAGATTGCATGCTAGTTACACTGGTAAACGTTGTGCCCGATTTAACAGCCCACTAAAATTAGAGGAAATAAGATGTTGTATCATGTTTCTTAAAGGGCCATTCTGCTTTTTTGAAAAAAGTTTCCATTGTCAAAAAAATCGCAAATGCTACCTGAGAGTATTTTTAAAGTATGCTTATTGAATCTCTATACCTTCTTGATCAAACTGAATTTGGTTTTAAAGGGTTAATTGCAAACAGGGAGTACTTATTGTTAATTAAGCAATTTGACCTAGTTTTGATGTTTGCCCTTTAAATGGCTCAATATTTCTAGCTGAAACCTTTTAAATATACAAGAGGGACATTTCTCTACAATTAGGCGTTTATTTTACTCAAATCCGTTCAGTAGTTTCCTATCAGCGTCCAAAATACATAACACACTTAAAAACCATACGTAAGGTTTTTAAAAATTTTAGCACGTTTTTAGCGTTTAAAAATTAACGGCTCGATTTTTTTAGTTAAAACTTTCAGATACATTAAAAGGCACATAGTTACAGATTTTGGTGTAAAGTTTTCACAAATTTGAGCAAAAAAAATTTTTGACATAAAAAAAATTCAGACTGTCCCTTTAAGGCAAGTACTGCAGAGCAAGAAATGCATCTTCAATGGTCTTTCTGATCATAACAATAGTCAGTCCTACTTCCAAAAATGAAGTTATATAACACCCAGAGGGTTCTAAATTAGTGAAAATATTACTGAATTGAATAACTATGACAAAGAATATATATGTATATATAATATTAGTTGTTTTCTTCAGATACACAGACCAAACCAACACTGTCAGTAAGTTTCAATTTTTTTGTAATACCGTATGTAATGTAAAGTTTTTATGTAATACTGGTATGATATCAGTGAATGACATGATTGACATAATATATGGCTTATTTAGTAGACAAAACCAGACCTTCTGACTAACATATTGTATAACACAAAAACAAAGTATTTTTTTATATACCGGTACCTAAAAATATTGTCAATACATCAATTTAATACCCAATAGACATACAAATATTCAAAATATTTTTGTGTTTTTTTTTTCAGAATTCAAGTAAAGGAAAGAAAGGGTATGTTTAAATAGTTTTTTTTATTGGCTTTTAGTTTTGTAGATTGAAATATTTATTGGCATCAATAGACAAATTCAGAATTAGATATCGGCTAACAAGACTAGTGAAAGATGTCTTGTGATAGATATCTTGTAAAAATTAATATTGATGAAATTAAATGTTTTATTTGTTTCTATATTATAGATTAAAAGATGATGATTTTTATAGTAAATTGGCAGAAGTGGCAGGAGGGGATCCTGATTCAGATATATCAGAGGCTGATGTTGATCAAGTGGCCAAATCTATTGCTGTAAGATTTCTCTATAACATTGTTCCATCTTATAAATTAAAACTTGATATATATTCTTATCAAATTAATCAGGACATGTTATAAAATCAGAATCTCTAAGAACTTTATTAAGTATCTCTCCTATCATTTGTTAAAATATTTGATTGTTTTTTGGGTTTTTTTTTTCAAGGATTTAGATGATATGGATGCTGATTTATTTGGAGCTCCTGGACCATCCAAACGTAACAGTGTTAAAAGTCGGAGTGGTAAACCTACAACTCCTCGTAGGTCTGGCAACACACCACGCTCACGGAGTGGCACACCTCGTTCTGGTAAACAAGGATCACCACGACGTGCTCCTGGATCACCGACACGTGGTGATGGTAGCCCTAGAAGTAGTATAAAAAGACCTCCTCCTAAACCTTCCTCCCCTTCTCCACCATCTTCTGATTACAAGCCAGGAACAGCTCCAGGCAAAATGACAGGTTTGTATTTATTTTACATGAAAACATCATTAAATGATCTAATACAATTTCAGTTCATGTTAGTGCTATGTGAAATGTTGCTATGATATCAGTATTGTATTTTGATGATTTGATTTATTTGTACATATTATTATTTCTTTAATTTTTCTAAATTTCAGATCTTGGTAGAGAGAGTGAGAACCTTAAACCAGGACAATCTTTTAAAACAGATTCTGAGAGACCACAAACTGTTCCTCGAGCTAAACCCAAAATAGATTATGGAGGTGAGTGTTTATATTTAATCTTTGGACTGTCATTACATACAATTTGTTATTAACATCTGTTGATTGTTTTCATAAAATAAGAACACAAATTAATATAGTAAGTTTTAATTTTAGAATTTAATGAAGATGATCCACTGGCAGGATTATTATCAGACGAAGAAGATTCAATCATGGAAACAAAGAAAACACCAACATTCAAGAAAACTTTTGATAAGCGATCTTCTTCTGATGATATTTTTTCTTCATCTGAAACGAAAGTAGACCCCCCAGCTCCTACAGAAACAAAGGTTCCAGAAGAAACTACACCAAGTCTATACGATAGACCACCTACTCGTAGTGGAGCAGGAACAGTAACTCCTGAGGCAAAACCTGAAAACGTCATTTCTAAACCAGGTACAAAATCTTTGTCAGTTACTTTCCTTTTTCCCAGCTACATCATTTCATTAATCAACAATCTTCGGCTAAAGAACATGAAATTCCTCTATTTCCCCCAATATAATTTATGCAAAAGTAGAAATTAATGGAAAAAACATTATAATGTGGTCGTATATTGTCGTCACCCCTGTACGGTGGTCCACAATCGGCTTGTGAATGCGATAAAGACTACAGTTTTCATCTGATTTGAATGGAATGTAGAGTGATCATTTGTATTGATGAGGTCTTGGACAAGTTAAAATTTGACAATTTTTCGATGAACGGATTTTGAGTTATTGCTGTTGACTTATTCAAAACACGTCGAAATTGGATTGTGAACGCGATAGAGACTACAATTTTCATCTGATTTGAATGAAATTTGATGTGATCATTTATATTGATGGGATCTTGGAGAAGTTTGATATTGACGATATTTCCACAAACAATTTTTGAGTTATTGCCCTTGATTTAGTCAACAATATACAAGATATCCACAGTATTTTTGACGGATTAATTTTTTGGTACGATTTGACACAAATTTGCGAGCACCCTTGATCTATTCTTAAAATTTATCAGGGAAGTGGACGTATCTTGCTTGGCAGCCACTGTTAATATATTTCTTCACTTGAAATTGATAATTTGATGATGATGGTATATATTGGTTTTAGTCCCCAAAAGAAGAGAAGAAAGATTATTCAGTGATGATGATTCAATGTTAGATGGGTTAGGTATTGATGAAAAACCAAAGACACCGGCTAAGGCAGCAGTAATTGAGGAAGATGCCTCCAGACCAGCTAGGTCTGCTCTAGATAGTTTACTGGGTAAAAATAGCGTCAATAAACATCTACAAAAAACAGAACGTAAAGAATTTATTTTGGATACAAAGAAATTTTCTCAAAATGGTATGATTTGTAAGCTTTTATTCTTTTATAAGACTTGCCACAGGAGATTTATGGTTATGAATGGTTTGATCTTCCAGATCCTTTTGATCCTTCAGAAATTATCATCATGGATTACTGTTTGCAATGATATACAAACAAGAACTTATCTCAAGAAATTGACAGTTCTTAATGTAAAGATGAAGTAAAAATGAGAAGTTTTGTTATTGTAGATGAAGATTCTGAAGAAGATTTAGTATTTGGAGAATATAAACCATCATCTGTTGGTGGTGGTTCACGTCCAACATCTCGTAGGTCTGTCCGGTATGTATTTACAATATTGATTTCACCTTACTAGAAATGAAGGTTCCTATTGACATTCCTAGTTTGTCAAGTTAAAGAACTGGTAATTTTGAATAGGTCTATATTAAACGGTATAATAATATCCTCTTAAAGAATTGTTGTTATTTAGATTTCAAGATGATGATATATTTGGGACAGATGACAAACCTCCATCCAGAGGGCGCCCTGATTCAGCGAAATCATCAAAGGCTGCAGATGATATGGATTGGCTAGAATTAGCCTCTGGAAATCGTCAATCTATTGATGTCAAGAATACAGCAAAACCTTTCGAAAAGAAGGATACAAAATCTCAATCTGGGTCATTTGATTGGCTGGGACTGAAAGATTCATCAAATGAAGATAAGGAAGATAACCAATCAGAAACAAAAGATTTAAGTCGACATGAGGACAATGATGATTGGTTAAAAAAGTTAAAAGCCATGAATCATGGAGAAGATGAAATTGATACTTTGCCAATGAAAGAAAAGACAACTCCTGTCATTAAGGACAAGCCCAAGGTTATTGAAGAAAAGACTACAAGTTCAGCAGATAAAGATGATTATTTAGGACTGGGAAAAGAAATTGATTTAGATGATTTTTTGACGTAAGTGAAAATAATGATATTTTTATATAATTATACTTCAATATACAAAGAGCTTTAGATTGAAAAGGATGTCACTGTTGCTAGAAGATAAACATTTTACAGAAACAATTGTTTTGAGATTTATTTCTTGATTATTTTTAGTAAAAAAACAGAATCTCCTACTTTTCCTGGTCAGAAATCAGTGAGTGATAGGAAAGATATATTTGATGCCCCTCCATCTAATGACAGGTTAGCTTACATTGTGTATTTTTAAAGACAGTTATAGATAAATGTGTTTTTGAGGAAACTTGCGTTAAATTGATGCATACATATGAACTTCAAAGATTTGTACTTTTCCTGAAATTGAAACAGAAGCCTCATATCTAGATATACATGTATAAGCAATATTCACTTTTTCCAAATCATCAATTATCATTCTATGATTTGGTTTGTTAAATTTGACAAATATTGTTTTGATATTTTTCTCTAAGAATTCAGTTAAAAGTGTAATTTCATCATATATTCAAAAGAATTGTTATAAACTATTAATGATATTTTCAGTGTTGATGCGAGTATGAGAAGAAGACGTCTTCTCCTTGATGATAATGATGATGATATTTTCCCTGCATTAGAATCTAAACCTACCAGTCAACCTGAAGATTCTCTTCCATTCAGTCCAAGAGTTCCCTTATCTCAACTAGCTGATCTCCAACAATTAGATGATAGTCCCTATTTTAAAAAGAAAGTTCAGGTCAGTCACACAAAACTTTTTGTTAAATTCTTTTAACTTTTCTTTAGAGAGGTTGTGTAATAACTTAAAATACTAAAGCACTTTTAAGATCATTATTTGTACCACATATTCTATATCATTATCTGTTGATAATTACTTTTACCTGTTCTAGATGATTGTGTACAAATGCTTTATCAGTATTTGTATATTTTTCAGAAACCACCATCCACATCTGAATCTCAACCTCAATCACAACCTGCCTCTGAACCTCAGAGAGTTATACAATCTACAGTATATCCTAGTCGTAATCCAAATACTATACGTAATGTTATTACTCCACCTTCTACTGGTGGTAGTTATAATACACACACTCAGCCTTCATATCAACAACAACAACAACAACAACATTATAGTCAACAACCAGTTCAACAGGTAAGTTCTTTATATAATCTAAAACATTATATTAACAAATGAAAGATTGGGAAGCCATAGATTTAACATTGATATTTTAATGTTGTATATGATGTAACATCGCCTAGTTGTTGAAATAATTTGCTCTTGGGTAATCTAGTTTGGTTCAACTTGGTCTGTAACCCAAAAGAATATACACCTTGACATCTTAGCAATATATTCATTAGGGTGTTTCTTAATTTTGAAAGTTGGAGTTAATCATCGACCAGGGTGTCAAAACGTTCCACTTATCAAAAAAACTACACTGGCAAATTTTTATTAAAAAATAAATAATTTTACTACTTGCTCAAGAACATTGAAAAAATCGAGTGAGAATGCAACTAACATCAACTTATTTTATGTTGGTAAGGAATGATATTTTTGTGATATAGTGTTACAATAGCTAAAAACCTGACATTGGAGAAGCTTAGTGTCTCTTGGTTTTGAAAACTTGCAAAAACTTTCTAAAGTGGTCCTCAACCAATTGTACAATAAATGTTTTTGTTCATAATCTCTTGTATTGACGAGTTGAATGCATTAGGGTTACATCTCTCTCTGCAATATAATTGACGACCCTGAGAGTAGAGACTGATTCATTTTGTTTCAAAGAAAGATTCTTTCCAGACCTATTCGAAGTGTTTCGAATAACTTTTATATTGTTCCAATACTCGAGAATTTGAGCTAGGGTGTCTACTAGCTGTTGAACTGGTTTTAGAGCATAGAACTGTGAAGAGAGTATTGGTGCCAGAACTTGATTATGATTGTAAGAGTTGATCCAAGAAAGATCGCGGTCAACTAGCTCCCTGTAGTTGTCTCTAGGCTTGTCCATACATGTTTTAAGCACACCAATGAGTCTGTGTTTGCCCGAGCATCTCTTAGACGTACAAAAATATCCTTGTCAAACCGGCATCATCTAAAGAGAACACCTTTTAAGCACAATTTCAGATACATGATGGCGATAGAAGGTCAGAATTATCATCCCAAGAGCAGTCTCATCTCAAACATTCAAAACACTGCGCAAGCCAGTAATGGTTGACGTAGAAAAGTTCGAAGCCGAAAAGTTGATCTGCGACCATCCATGCCATGCTCGCTTCTGCTTCCACATTCCAGAATCCAGTTTTGGTACATCTGTTACCACTTTTCATTATGAAATATTTACTCATTTATTGATTAACTTCCTCAGATGAAAAGTTTATTAGCTACCTGCAATGCATTGTCAACGTGTTTGTATGGATTTCATAGGATCGTAAATGTTTAGGTTTTATTATTGAAGAACGATTAAAACGACAGATACTAATGTTACTTGTAATCTAGCATAATCTTGCCGTTCCAGCGAAAGGTTGATGCAAGACTCAAATAACTTCTTGATTTCTTCAACAGCCTTTTTATGATATTTTCTCAGAGCTCTATGGATAGCAGTATGGCTGATTATCAGATTAGTTGAAAATATGGGTGGCTGCTCTGCTAGTGGTATTGGTTCAATCAAGTTGTGCGGCAACTACTGCTTATCGCGGATGCTGACCCTTCCGATATTCTTCTTCAGACTTTGCCATTTGCTGTTCTACATCGGAAATTTCAGTCCATGTAGCTAAACCTGTGTCCCAAATAAACCAAGCCATGTCCTTCATGTTAAATCCATTTTAACTATAAAAATCGAAAAGCACTTAAAAGGCTTCTCCACGAGAAAGAAAGTTTGGAAGGATAAAATGTCTCAATTATTTTACGAATCAACCAAATTCTGGTTTCAAGATGTTGAGATTGTCACAGTGTATGTAAGCAAGTGAGCTGACAGACTTTACACAGAAAAAATAAGCAGAAAGTGAAGCTAGCTTCTGAACCTGACACACGTATATTTGACTCATAAAACGAAAAGTTCAGGTGGCTTGAGCAAGTTCTTAACTTTACCCAAACTTTATGAAATTTTGCCTGAGAGGTTTTCTCAGCAAATGGAACAAAATTTTGACCTGGTCGATGTATTCGGTCGCAAACGAAAATTTCCCATAGTGACTAGAAACACCCTAATATTCATCATATATAGGACTTATAACCACCCTTTGTAAACATAGGTCAATTATCCAATCAGTGATCTTGTAACATTTGGATTAAAGGATAATTGAAAATGGCGGCCTCCATAGCATCATTGAGAACTCATGCATATTGTAAGAAGGAATCTAACTTGTTGAGAAGTAAACTCTCTTTCAATCAAAATTAATGACAATAATATTGTATCTCAAGGAACATGCATTACCAGTTACTAATAATGAAATAATGTGTATCATTTACGTTAAGCATACTGTAGATTAAAATAAAAAGATTTTTTGTTACAGTCCATACCACAGCCATCAGGAGTATCAAGTTCCTATTCTACTGGTCCAATAATACTGCCTCATACATTACATGAAGCACACGCTATGGTAAGATTATTTGTTATGAAAACTCATTTATAATCTCACTTTTGATCAATGAGCGCATCTGGAGTGTAAATGTTGAACTTGAATATTGACGGTTGAGAGTGAAATTCTTATAACTTTAAAATGAAACTAGATGGAAATGAATATAAATATGTATATTTAGATCAAATCTGAGGTAGGTTCATTGCATCAAGAATGTTTGTCTTAAAACTTATAATTTTGCATCTCAATAGATTCAGAAACTGGGAGTAGAAAAACAGTATACAGAATCATTATTAGATAGTACACGTAAACGATATGAAGATGAAATCCAGGCTGTAGAAACATCATTTAGAAATAGAATGAAAATACTAGAAGACTCTAATCAAAAGAAGGAAGCAAGGTAAAAGAAATAAGAAATTAATTTACTTAAATTCTTAAGCCTAGAATGACTTCAGTTTCTGGGACTGATTTGCTTTCTATTTGGATTATTTTTTGTTTCAGACTACGAGAAGAAACAGAACAATTAATGGAGAAACATTTATCACGAGTTCGACAAATGGAGGAAGAAAAGTCTGAGTTAGCTAATGATAATTATCGTAAATTAGAAGAACTAGAGAGAATGAAAGCTAAAGATCTGGAAATGCTTAAAGAACAACACAGGTAAATTGAAAATATCCAATCTAATATTAAATACTTGCTGTATTGTTATGTCTGTATTAAGTTTACGATATTGGATGAGTTATAATCTAGTACAGACAGACTGGATTAGTGAGTGGGTATAAAAAGAGTATTCATTGAGAAGCCATCTTGTTTATTTACTAAAGTCAGTCCTGACGTCATTGGGGAAGCCCTCTGGAGTTCCCCATAAGTACAAGGGAGGTAACTAGTTTTACCAGACTACATTAAGAGCATAATATCATAACATCTCCCCTTTGAGTATTTCAAGAAAACAAAGAAACTAAAAATTCAAACATGAAATCACATGCTCAAGAACAGGGATAAATGAGTAACTTTGAAAATTCAATATTCATAATAGTCCTTCATTCTACTAGGTTTTCTTAAAATTCGACCACGGCTATTTACTTTAAAATTGTCAATTTGTTTATCTGAATCAAAGTCTATATCTAAACAATCACTGTCACTTTGATCCATTTCCATATCAAATTTATCGAATGAAAAAGTCTCAGCCGTTTTCAATAAATCACGTCTATATCTTCTCATTGAATTTCCGTCCTCCATTTTGACTATATAACTTCTAGGAGTCTTCTTATCTGGTTTGATTATCTGTCCTTTCCTTCCCCATGATTTTTCACTTCAGGGAGAGTTTTTGCTGATGAATTGTACCACTTTGAGGAATTTGGTTTATCATAACTAGATAGATCACCTTTATATCTGGGTAAAAGTGATCTCACATGTCTATTAAAAAGTTTTTCAGCTGGAGAACGACCATCAGTTCCAGGTGTAGATCGATGAGCTAATAAAGCTAAACACGGATCTTCATTATTAGCAATAGCCTTTTTAAATAGCATTTTAACAGTTTTCACACTAACCTCAGCAAGGCCATTACTTTGAGGATATTTTGGACTCGATGTCACATGATCAAATTCATATGATTTGGCAAATTCTTTAAAGTCCTTTCCAGAATATTGCGGACCATTATCTGACACTACAACTTCTGGTATACCATGACGTGCAAACACTGTTTTAGCATGTTTTACCACATCAGCACTTGTGGCTTCACCATTCGTTAATTTGCACACCTCTATAAAATTTGAGAAATAGTCTACAAACAATACATAAGTAGACTGATTAAAAAAGAATAAGTCACTTCCAACTTTGACCCATGGTTGGTTAGGAACTGAGTGCGCTAAGAGATTTTCCTTCTGTTGAGCTGGTCTAAATTCCTGGCATGTTGAGCATCTGGATATCATATCTTCTAATTCAGCAGATATTCCTGGCCAATATAAACAGTCTCTTGCTCTAGCTCGACAGCGTTCTATTCCTAGATGTCCTTGATGTATTCGTTCTCGCATATGCTTTCTCATCACACTAGGAACAATAAGAGAATTACCTTTTAATAAGATACCATTTGTATAGGTAATTTCATCACGAAATGTAAAATATGGTTTTGCTGAGTTATCTAGAGTCTGAGTATTCTCTGGCCAACCATTTAGGACATAGTCTTTTACTTTTTGAAGAGCTTGATCATTTTGAGTATTTATTCTGAATTCTTCCATCATTTTATCAGACATTGGAAAATTACTGAGAACTGAGTGAATATGTAAATTAAGTTCTTTCAATGGAATTTCAGGAGTTGAGTCTATAAGTGGCGCTCGTGAAAGTGTATCCGGAACCACTAATTCCTTTCCTGGAATGTATTTATATTCAAAGTCATATTGTTGAAGTTTGAGTAGAAACCTCTGTATCCTTGCAGGGGCTTTAACAATAGATTTGGAAAATATTGCTTGGAGAGGTTTGTGATCATTTATAACTTCAAAGTATCTACCATAACAATATTCATGGAATCGAGTAACAGCAAAAACAACACTCAGACACTCTTTCTCGATCATAGCATAGTTTTGTTCTGATTGAGTCAATGACCTACTAGCAAAAGCTACAGGTTTCCATACACTTCCATGCTTTTGTTCCAGCATAGCACCAAGACCATCCTTGGACGAATCAGAACTTACACGTACTGGAAGATTAACGTCAAAGAATTGAAGTATAGGAGTGTTTGTTAAAAGTTCTTTGATCCGATTTATTGACTTCTCCTGATTAGTCGAAAATTCAAAAAGAACATCTTTTTCTAGGAGTTTACGAAGTGGAGCAGCTTCAGATGAGAGATTGGGAAGAAATTTACCCAAGTAGTTCACAGATCCTAGAAATCTCTGTAATTCTTGTTTCGTTGATGGAGTCGGCATATTCAAAATAGCATCAACCTTTGATGAATCTGGCATGATTCCTTGTTTAGAGATAATGTGACCAAGATAGGTAATTTGAGAAGCACCAGTGACACATTTCTTTCGATTGAGTTTAAGACCTGAGTTTCGAATTCTCTCGAGAGTTGATCTGAGTCTTTGGTCATGAATTTCTTGAGTAGGACCCCATACTATGATATCATCTTGGACATTTGCAGTTCCATCTAAGCCTTCTATTATTTCAGCAACATCTGCATGGAAGATCTCAGGAGCAGAGAGTATCCCGAAAGGGAGTCGTAAGAATTTGAATCTGCCAAATGGGGTATTAAATACTAAGTAGTTAGTACTCTCCTTGTCTAGCTTAATTTGCCAGAATCCACTGGAAGCATCTAATTTGCTGAAGAATTGAGCTCCTGACATCTTAGAAAATATCTCTTCTGCTGTAGGCAATTGATAATGATGTCTTTTGATAGCCTGATTAAGGTATTTTGGATCTAAACAGACTCGTATGGATCCATTTGCTTTTTCCACCACCACATAACTATTCACCCACTCAGTAGGCTCTTTCACCTTTTCTATAATATTAAGTCTTTCCATCCTTTCAAGTTCTTGTTTGAGTTTTGGGAGAAGAGCACAAGCAACTTTCCTAGGAGGATTGATTACCGGAGGTACCATTGGATCTACTTCAATTTTATGAACTTTTGGCAAACACCCAATTTCACCAAAGCAATCAGAATATTCTTCAAAAATGTCTGCAGAGTTATAAATACTAGCCATAGTTCTCTCAATAAAACCTAGTTTCTCACAAGTTTCTAAACCAAGTATAGGCGCTGATTTTGAATCTACTATAACAAATAAAACTGGAAATGTCTTTCTATTCCGAGTAATATGGAGAATACATTCACCAATAACCTTGATAGGAGTGTTGTTATAGGCAGTGAGACGAACTTTACTTTTTCTGAGTTTTGGCTTTCTTTTGAGTTTATTGTAAATCGTATTAGGGAGTGCATCAACTTGACTTCCTGTATCTAATTTAAATCTGATTTGTTGATTTTGAACTGTAAGTTCCACCATCCAATTATTTGGCTTTTCATTCGTATCTAGAATGTGAATTTTCTCTACTAAACCAATATAAAATTCATCATCTTCACTTTCATCATATTTGTTGATCTGTCGAAGATGTTTCCTACCTTTAGGAAGAGGGAGATCAGCTTGTTGACGACACATTTTAGCAAAATGGTTAAGTTGACCACAAGATTTACATGTTTTTCCCCAAGCAGGACATTTACCTCTGGGATGAGTACCACCACAATAGAGACATTTGAGTATGTAATTCTTCTGAGAGTAGACCTCTTGGTGAGGCTGAGAACGTTGATGTGAGTTTGAATTACTAGTGTTTGTCTGTGGCTTGCTGTTAGATTGAGTATAAGAAAATCTTCTAGATCGATCAGCTTTAGATTTAGAGCGTACGTAGTCAACAGATTTCTCTGAGTGTGAGTCTTGAGTAGAAACTGATTCATTAGATTTAACCATTTCTTTGGCATGGCGTTTAGTTTCTTCAGCAGCATGCCCAAGTTCCATGGCTCTTTCAAGATTGATGTCTGGTTCACGTAGCATTCTCTCACGTAATCTATTATCACGAAGTCCACAAATGCAAATGTCTTTGACCAAAGAATCCCTCAAATCTTGAAATTCACAGTATGCAGCCCTTTTCTTCAATTCAGTAATAAAATCGTCAAAGCTTTCACCTTCACTTTGCTTGTAGGAGAAAAATCTGTTTCTGAGAACTGTGAGATTTTTTCTTCTGATGGCATAAGCTTGGAATTTCTCCAAGACTGGCTCCAATTTTAAACTATTAGCTTCTTCACCATCCCAAGAGAACGTATTGTAGATTTCTCTACCCCTTTTACCAATACAATGAAGTAAAATATTAGTTTTAATCTTCTCACTCTTACCATCCTTTTCGGCAGCAGTGAGAAATATCCTAAAATCCTGTTTCCAACATCGCCAATTTTCAGCCACATTTTCATCAAAAGAGAGGGGTTCTGGTGGTTCAATCTTCTCCATCCAGAAGGATTAACACTTTCTGACACCATGTATTAAGTTTACGATATTGGATGAGTTATAATCTAGTACAGACAGACTGGATTAGTGAGTGGGTATAAAAAGAGTATTCATTGAGAAGCCATCTTGTTTATTTACTAAAGTCAGTCCTGACGTCATTGGGGAAGCCCTCTGGAGTTCCCCATAAGTACAAGGGAGGTAACTAGTTTTACCAGACTACATTAAGAGCATAATATCATAACAATGTCCTTTCCATACGTAAATGATTTAAATATCTTTGGTTCTGTTCAGAAGCCTTAAATGATTTCACCATCAATACAAAATATTCTAGAATTATTGCCAATTATGCTAAAAAATATTGTGTATTTTTAGGCTATCATTAAGTGAGTTAAAACGTGAACATGTAGAATCAATAGAGAGATTAAAGGAAGCTAAAAATCAAGAAATTAATGCTGTAGCTAATGCTAATGATACATCCAAGTAAGTGGGTTTTTTTTCTCTTTTTGTCTGTTGATTTGCTAGTTATATATGAATACAGCTATAAAATGTATTAACTTCACCCTTAATTGTATAAGATAACATTTATAACATATTTTTATATTTTCAATTATTTTCTTCTAGAAGTTTAACAGCTGTAGTAGAACAGATACAAACTAGTGCTAAAGATATAGGATCATTACAGACACAAGTTGAATCTATACATCGTAATGGACTGGATGAAAGAGAAATTAGTCTCAAAGCTAAAGATCAACAATTACAAAGTAGGTTATTTTTATTTTCATTTCCATTTCTTTAAGTAAAGATGTTTTGTGGAAACTTTGGCTATCCTGGAATTATATTAAAGGGTATAATTGATCCATTCATTATGTATTTTAGATTTACAAGAACGATTATCCAGACAGGAACAAGATAATGAAAAGGAAAGAAAAAGACTAGAAGATCTGATCTCCAGGATGGAAAGTCAAATGAAAGAACAAACACGACTCTTAGATGAGGTAATAAAACAAGAAAAAAGGTTATTCTCAATATTGAAATGGGTTTCATTAAGATGGGGTTTCATTAAGATGAAACTTATAGGGACATTTTCACTATCTGTTGGAACAATTAAACCTTAGTCTCAGAACCTGGAATTCTAAGCTAAGCTAGTCAATAATAGTGTACTCACTCTCGAAATTTAAGCCTTCAAATCCATGTGCAGTCATAATTATCAGGTTGTGAAAGAAAAAAATTTTTTAATGAGACAGAAAATAAAAGTTTATGTAGGGATTTTTTATTTTTAAGAGATAATAATTTAAAATATTACTTAGTAAATTATTCAATGTTTATCTGATCTACTGTAGGAACGTTGGAAGATGAAAAGTGAATGTGCCAGATTAGAAGCCAATCAAAGATCAATAGAAGAAGAGAAAAGAGTTTGGTTAGAACAACAAAGTAGAGAAAGATCATCATTAGAGAGGGCTAGGGTAAATACACCACTTTCATATTACATGTATAAACTTATTTGTATTGGGTGTTATAGAAGATACTCTCCTATAGAAGCACTGGCCAAGGTCACAAGATATAACAAAATAAAAAAAAATATGGTAAATTATGGAAATCTCTGTGACAAGATAAGACAACAAAAGAATTTTTCCATTGTTACACCAGATTCTAGGTTTTGTTTTGGAAGGTAATTGTTACTTGGAGTCTGTCAAACTGATTTCATTGGTAAAAACAGTAGCCTATCAATTTGCTAACAATCTCTTCTGTCTTGATATATCTCTATAATATTTATTTATAGGATAACTTCCAAGAAGAACAAAGATCATCATTAAGTCAGTTAAATACAGAAAGACGTAATTTAGCTGAAGAAAGAATGAAATGGAATGTAGATTTAAAATTAAATAGAGAACAATCACATCAAGAAGCTATAAAAATGGCTCAGGTTCGGTATTATGTTTAGTATACATTTTGATAAATTGTTATTTTAAGGATTTTAGTTTTGTTTATAAACTCGAAATGATCTACACATTTAAGAAAATTTTCTTATTTTTTAAATGTTTATGTATCAATTGCAGTCAGAAGCTGAATATGAAGTTTTAACAAAAACTATAGCAGAAGAGAAAACTAGATCAGCTGCTCGTAAACATGAACTTCATCTTGAGGAAGAAAGATTAGCCAATGAAAAAGCTAGAATTGAAAGAGAGAAAGCAAACCTAGAAAACGAGAAAGAAAATCTGTCTAGTAGAGCTCTACAATTGAAGTCTAAAATTGCAGAGATTGATTCTATGACAGAGGTATGATATTGACTCAATTTTGGAGTAGCCAGAGTATTTGTAAAAGCTACAAATAATGTAAACTAGCTAAGTTTAAAATGAGAATGAGAACGTTATTTCAGATATCCAGACAGCAAATTTAAATAATTCAAGCTAAAAAATTCATGTTTTTTAAAGAGACTTGTATTTAAAATTATGTCTTGTTTAAATCTTGTATTATTTCCCAAATTCAAGGCGCAGCAATAATTTGAAATATTTATAAAATCTTACCATAATTATATATTAGCAAATAGTAGAAGATATGGATACTTGTGAGTAAAAATTGTATATATGTGCATTAATCTTATTAAAAAATATACTATATTATGTTATAGATGGCAAATCGAACACAGAGTGAAGGAGATAGATCATTGATAGAAGCTAGAAACTTAGAATCACAACATAATCAAAGATTAAATAATATACAACATGAATTACAAAAACTGAAAAATATGGAGTCAAATATTGCTCAGGTTAGTTGACCATGTAAAATAAAATTGATTTTCTGTTTTTTATCTGATATGATGTTGTAGTAGGTTTTAGTGATCAGTTGTAAATCTCAAGATTATTAAAGAAGGGGCATTTACAACAACTTGAATTGAGTGTATTTGCTAATTTGTATAATTTTTTCTGAAACCTTAATACGCATGAATAAATCTAAGAGGTTCAAGATGACATGCACAACAAATTACAATAAATGTATTGACAACCTTCTTCAACATATGTTATCTTTTTATTTAAAACAGGAGAAACTGAAGATATCAAAAGAAAGACAAGAATTCGAAAAATTACGGAATTCAAGTTTATGTGTAAACTGTCGCTCACCTATCAATGGTGGATTAGTTAATGGTACAGTGGCAACACCTAATGGCCATCCAAGTAAGATGACTTATTTATTTTTAATCAATTTAATTTATTAAGACAATTAAACAAGGTTAATGTCTTATTCAACCAGCTAGAATAAAATACATGTACATGTAAATGGGTACATGGCACAAATTGCACATTTTATCTCAATCAGTATTATAAGCTTAATAGAGATGCCATATTTGTATCTTTCAAGTCAAGTAAATACTAAATCTCATTAGTTAATTACATCAACATTGTTTTTTTCTTCTATACTGACATTGAACTATTTCAGTAATGAATTCCCATAATAATATGATGATGTCAAGCCCTCTGCCTGGTGTATATGGTAATAAATATTCTAGTCCTATTTATAATGGTACAGGAGCTCAACTGTCAGTTAATACTATAGAATCTATCACAACCTCTATAGCTCACGATAGATCTATCAGAATGTGGAAAATACAAGCTCTGAAGGTAAGAAATCTTTTGTCAAGTAAAACTTAACCCACTTCCTCATCAGATTAGCATTACATGAATCTCACTTTTTCATTGGTTTCTTCGTTAACTTGGGATTTTAGGTAACTTTTCAACCTTATTAGCTTAATATGTAAATAACTATTTTCACAGTCATTTCCCACAATTTTCTTTATATTCTATGATAATAGTGTGTTTTTCATTTGTTTTACCAGGGTAGCCTTTGATTGGAGAGTTCTGAACAAATTCCCATTTTGTCTCCAACCGAACTGTTCTGAACCAGATCCATTCAAAATTAAACCAATTATTTTTTCGAAAAAGATGGAACGCGTTGGAGATTCAAAAAATCCTGAAAGTGCAGAAGTTGCCAATCTAGTCCTACCTATGCCAATACACCATGTACTGTATCTTATCAAAAGTTTGATATATAATTATTTTGTTTTATTTTAGGATAAAGATTATTTAGAAGAAGAGAGCATGTTTTTAGAAACTTTGAAACATTCTCCATACCATTCATCTCAAAACTGATATCAGTCTTCACCTTGACATTCTTCATCCTATCATTTCGTCTTGTCAAAGGCCTCAATTTATGAAATTCCAAAGAAAGAATTAAGTATTAGACTTTACTTAACAATATAATGTTTTCAATTTGTTATAGATATTTTGTTTATTTTATAAGGAATCTGTATATAAAAGGTAGTCCCCATTTGATATGAAAACTAAGATAATCATTGTTAAACATCAACTTTTGTCATGTCGTAATGACTTTATAAGGGACGTCATTAATTGTTATGTTTGTCGATCCATCCGTCTAAATTTGATATAAAGAACTTATGTCTAGAATATTTGAAAAAGCCCATGAATTAAATTCTGTGAAAATTCAATCTGGAGTTGTTCATTGTATTATTAGTGCTGTAAGAGCAATGAATTAAGATTTGTATTCTATTATAGATGTAATCTTATATGTATATTTATTATAATAACTGTGATATATTTTAATACATGTATTGTATATATTCTCATAATTTATTTTTCTTCTTTCATTTCATATATCACACACTTTTTATGCCCAAAGAAAATCATTAAGAAATTTAGAAAAGTTTTTTCATTTTGTCAAAGTTTTTCGTATAATGTTTCATTGTATTATGTCATATTCATAGAAACTTTAACATGAATAACAAGTGGTTGCCTAGCAATATACGCCCACTTACACTACATAAATTGTCAATATATCAAGGAATGTTACTATCTTAATTTTTGTTGGATGGGTGTTCAGATTTGAATTCATCCAATATCTTGTTAATATAAAGCATCTAATTTCATAACTAATAAAACTCCGTAAATATTTGTTGAATTGATCCGGAATACAAACTTGTCCAAGATTTTATGGATATTATCCTACACACAAAAGTTTTTTAAATTCCTACCACAACTGTGGTCTCTATCATGTTCACAAGTCATTTTTAACACATTTTAGGTGTAAAACTCCGTTATTTTTTGTTGAATCGATCCGGAATTCGAACTTATCCAAGATCTTATGGATATAATCCTACACACAAAATTTTATTCAAATCAAACCAAAACTGTGGTCTCTATTGCGTTCACAAGCCATTTTCAACACATTTTGGGTGTAAAACTCCGTGAATTTTTGTCGAATCGAACCCAAATTCAAACTTGTCCGAGATCTTATGAAAATAATCCTACATACAAAATTTTATTCAAATCCAACCAAAACTGTGGTCTCTATTGCGTTCACAAGCCATTTTTAACATATTTTGGGTGTAAAACTCAGTGAATTTTAGTCAAATCAAACCCAAATTTGAAATTGTCCGAGATCTTATGAATATAATCATACATACAAAATTTTATTCAAATCCAACCAAAATTGTGGGCTCTATCGCGTTCACAAGCCATTTTTAACGTATTTTGGGTGTAAAACTCCATGAATTTTTGTCGAATCGAACCCAAATTCGAACTTGTCCAAGATCTTTTGAATATAATCCTACACATAAAATTTTATTCAAATTCAAGAAAAACTGTGATCTCTATTGCGTTCACAAGCCATTTTTAACATATATTGGGTGTAAAACTCCGTAAATTTTTGTCGAATCGAACCCAAATTCGAACTTGTCCGAGATCTTATGAATATAATCCTACATACAAAATTTTATTCAAATCCAACCAAAACTGTAGTCTCTATCGCGTTCACAAGCCATTTTTAAAATATTTTGGGTGTAAAACTCCGTGAATTTTAGTCGAATCAAACCCAAATTTGAACTTGTCCGAGATCTTATGAATATTATCCTACATACAAAATTTCATTCAAATCCAACCAAAACTGTGGTCTCTATCGCGTTCACAAGCCATTTTTAACATATTTTGGGTGTAAAACTCCGTGAATTTTAGTCGAATCAAACCCAAATTCGAACTTGTCCGAGATCTTATGAATATAATCCTACATACAAAATTTCATTCAAATCCAACCAAAACTGTGGTCTCTATTGCGTTCACAAGCCAATTGTGGACAGACGGACCGACGGACCGACGGACGGACGGACGGACAGGGGCGACGGCAATATACGACCACATTTCAATGTGGGCGTATAAAAATGAAAGAATAGAAAAATATTGTTTTAATAAGTTTACTTGGTTCATAAAGCACAGTTATAGTTCTCAACCTTCTTAATAAGGAATGATCAGTTCATTTTTTTTAGAAATGAACAGTGCTTTATAAGGTCATTTTGGCAGGTCATGTAAGACTTATCACATATAAAGACACTTGAAAATAGTAAATTTTTTCTTCAATTCTTGAATGTGATGAAGATTGCCAAGCTCTATCTCGATATTTTCAAGAATCAGGCCCCAGGCTGCTTTAATTGATCTAACAAAAGAAGAACAAACTAAATGAAAATATATTGATTTTTATTCTCTTCAGGAATGAAAATTTTACATCCTTATTACTTACAAAGCCATTGATAATTCTTTGATTTTATGATATTATTAATCATTAAAAGGGTGTGTCACAATAATGAAGAACTATCAATGGTTTTGTAAAAATATAATACTATTAAGTAATAAATATATCAACTATAAAGAATTATAATTTTAAAAAAAAAATAGACAAAAAATAAATATGATTTTAATTTTTTACAATAGGTTGTTTGTTTCATAAATTATTATATAATTATATTTCTATTACTACACCATTATCACTTGTAAACAACTTGTTAATTACATACACACTACAGCTTATAACCAAGTGGTTTCTTCAATAGTATGGCTACTCTTCAAAATTGCATGCAGAAAAATCACAAAATATTTGGCAGTTTATTGATCCTATTAAGTAAATAAAGCCTTTTTGACTTTGCAATATGTAAAGATAAAAAAAAAATATATACAATTTAATCAAGACTTAAAAAAGAATGCAGATTTTCAAAAACAAACTAAGCAAAGACAGTGATATAAAGCAACCAAAGCAAGATAGTGGACCACAACCATATACGCCCAGCACGGCATGCAGATGGTAAACATAGGCTTGCGGCAAGTCTCGCAAGCGTATACGCCCACCAGCAGCTTGATAGAGAGGTAAATGTGAACACCAAAACAAACGCGATATCAGAGTTTTATGCGATAAAAATTATCGCATCGTCATTAAATTCAATAGTGCACATATTCATAATGATATTGAAACACATACAAAATATCTAAAGGATCCATGGAGAATTGTAGCCTGTAGAGTGAGCACGAGCAAAAAAAACAAACGCTATATCTCCTAAGAAAATCATCGAATCATCACCAAATTCAATAGTGCACATCTTCATAATAATATTGACACACATACAAAATATCAAAAGGATCCATGAAGAATTCTAGCCTGTAGAGTGAGCACGAGCAAAAAAACAAACGCGATATCAGAGTTTTACGCGATATCTCGGAAGAAAATCATCAAATCTTCACCAAATTCAATAGTGCACATCTTCATAATGATATTGACACACATACAAAATATCAAAAGGATCCATGAAGAATTGTTGCCTGTAGAGTGAGCACGAGCAAAAAAACGAACGCGATATCAGAGTTTTACGCGATATCTCGGAAGAAAATCATCGAATCATCACCAAATTCAATAGTGCACATCTTCATAATGATATTGACACACATACAAAATATGAAAAGGATCCATGAAGAATTGTAGTCTGTAGAGTGAGCACGAGGTAAATGTGAACGGACGGACCGACGGACGGACGGACGGACCGACAGGGGTAACCGCAATATACGCCCATACTATCGTGTGGGCGTATAAAAACGAAAAATATTTGGACCACAGCAATATATGCCCATTATGTTGTAAGCAAAATGCTATTTTCAAAGCTTTTGGATTTCAGGTTTTGTTCTTGAAGTGAAAATGTCAGGTTTTAAAATCTAAAATTCTATTGATAAAGTCAGTATTCTTTAACAATAATCTGAAAAAAATTGAACTTGATCTTCGTTTTATGATTATATATACACATACTGAATTTCATTTGATTACATCCAAAAATTTAGTTTTCAGAGCGTTTACAAGCAAATGTTGATGGACGGACAAACAGACAATATAGAGATAGAAATAGAAAGATGTGGGCATATAAAAATGATAAATTCACACATATTATAAGCAATATTAAGTAGAATATCGAGATTGTTAATCAAGTAAATATAAATAAAGATTGCTTATAAAAATATCAATTGAATATGAATATATCACTCGTATAACAAAATTTGAGGGAAATGTAAACTACAAATATTAACAATCAAATATTAGACTGCAATATTTCAAACAGTGGGTTACTTTATCTAAACAGCTTCAGATGAATGAGGCAGTGGATTTGTGATAATATTAACAAATTGAACTGCATGCAGACACAATATGTTGACAATATGGTTTTTGACATTTGACACTGAGGAAAACTGATGAATGAGGGTTTAGACATGATGGTTGATTTTTATGTTACATCATGAATATTTATTAATTCAATATTTAATAAGTCTACAAAGACTATGAGAGACAAGTAATACATAAGGTACTGGTTTAAAAGGGAACATTCAGCATTTTTAAGGGTCAATTTAGGTATTGAATCTGGGTCTTCAAATATACCTCAAACTAAGTATTTGTCTTTCAATTTCTCTATATGTGTTTTCTATACAAGGTATAATCTTACTAAAATATGAGTCATACTTTTGACATCAGAGTTAATGAATATTCCCCTTTAATCACTGCATTATCAAATTACTAAATTATACAATAAAATACACAACCAAGTCAAAAATTATTGCATAAAGTAAGAAAATTCTTATTTGATTTTGAAACAGAAAATATAAGTTGTGGCTTCAATATTGTGGCTTCAATATTTTAGTAAAAAACATTCAAAACCATATTTTTTTTATCACACATTTTACATTATATATTTATTCTTTTATTGAATAGCCATTAATCTTGAAAGTCCAGGTAAAACTTGACCTTGAATAGGAGTAAGATTTATGTGTTCACCATCGACCATAATATTTCCATTTTCTGGTTCCAGACGGAATGCTAAGCACCGGATAACTTCCACATCAGGAGAATCAACATGTTTTCCTTCACCAAATGACATAAATAAACTTAACAAGGCATTACGTGAAATTCCTGATTTTATCATCACTAAATAGATGAACCCATCGTTAATTCGGGATTCAGGTGAAACAAACATATCACTGCCTAAATGAGTCTGATAAACTGCTGCTATGGTAACAAAGTCATCTTTTAAACTGACCCAATTATCTGGCACTGGTTGATCAAGGGGAGGTAATAATGGAGAAGGGACCGGTTGACCTAAAATTTTGGTTGCTATGGTTACTTCTTGCTCTATTTGGATTTCATTTTCTTCAGCAGCTGCTGTTAGAAATTCTGTTTCTTTTTTCACATTCATTTCTAAATTGTCTGAAATTGCAGTTGCAGACTCAGAGCTTTTGGGCACCATTTTGTTTTCGTTAAAATCTTGGGAACTTGTTATCTCTAATACAGCATTCTCAGTACCATTATTTTGATTGGAATCCTCCTGACATCCATTTGGTAGATTGATATTTTCACTGGAAATAGCAGCGCCATTTATCTGTGTTGGTGAATTTCGACATGAATTGTTTCCTGAAATATCCTCATGGGAATCAATTGTATTTTTACTGCTACTTCTACTTCTAAGAGAAAATCTTCGTATTTTAGTTAAAATACCATTTCTGTCTGTCTTCGTTGATCCATTTTTTGGAACATATTGAGCAACTGGCAGGAAAGATATTTGAGCTTTATAGCTACGCAAACCTGAAATCATAAAAAAATGGTAACAAGCACCATAACTTAACATAGTTCTATGATTAAACCTAACGTCATGTATAAACTTTATGGATCATAGTGATTTTTTATAAGATTAAAAAGACAGTACCTATTATTCTTTTGAGAGCACCAAAAGTAAATCTGGCTTCTCCAAGATTTCGATATTTTTCACTCTCTAAATCAATATCTGCTATAATACCCCAGCTAACCGATAGGAAAGAATAGATTCTCTCGGTAGGTGATTGAATTAATACTAGATCCATTGGTATAACTCGATGTTTGATTAGAATAAATGTTGAATGTAAAAGTAAATCATGTAGCACTGGTTCACTGAAATAGACAATTAATTGAAATGTATTCAGCGGTGTTCCTTTCCTGTAAATTTCTTTTCGTAAACGTTCTCTGTTTAATCAAAAGGAATTTATTAGTTTAGCTTCTTTCTGGTTTTTTTTTTTAATTTCTTTTTGTACGTAACCACAACATTAGGATCTACATGTACATTTATTTATTGATTGCATGCTTCTAGATTGAAGAGGGACAGTCGTGCGGAAAATATATAATTTGAAATAACCAACAAAATATCAATAACTGCATGATCAGAAGCGTTTTCACCACACTAACTTGAAACCAAATTACTAAATCGAATTCAACAAATCACGTTTACGAACACGAGTTACTGAATCGGATTCAGTAAATCTACACGTTTACGAACGCCTTATACTAAACCGATTTACTGAATCGACTAACTTGCTCCGCGATGAAGTTAGTCGATTCAATGTTAGTAACCAAGATGGCGTCCTTAGGCGAAAGTGACGAAAACACGTGACTTCTATATATTGTCGCCATTTTTTAAATCTCTGCAAATCGACGTTTTTACGAGAATGAGTTAGTTTAGACAATGTTCCCTTTGCGCATGTCTAACTTCGATTAAATCAACTTGAAACCGATTCATTGTGGTGAAAATGCTTTAAATCCTTGATGCATACAATTATTCTATGGGTAATAGCAATGTGTGATGTCTAGACTATAAAGCACCCATTGCTAATTGATATATTGTTATTATACAATATTGATTAAACAAACTGAGGCTAAGGTTAAGGTTCAAACTTAAACAGATTGCAAAGAGGTTTTCTAATGGTTTTTATTATGTATTTTGGGGACCCGGATAGCATCGATTTGAACCATTACAATTCCACTAAAACTAAAAAAATTATGACTTAACTGACAGAAAATTGAAACAAATCAAATTGATTTTAACAGTATTCCGACACACATATAAAATTTCAAAACCTTTTTAAAGTCCCTTTAACACCCTTGTTATCAAAGAACAATTCTCTTACTTACCCAGCAGAGTAATTGATGGCACAACATAAAGCATTACCAGAACCACCTGGTAAACAACCTACAGGCATCTTGATAGCTAACTGCCAGTCATCTCTACTCATCAAACCATTAATTACCTTAAATAACAAACTTTTCATTGTCAATTGTGTTCCATATGTTTTTACTGAGCAATAGGGAAATGTTTGAGGAACTGATAAGAAATTACCACATGTAAGGATAAAATGTCAGATAATTTTATTACATTTATTACATTATTTTATAATATATAATTTCTGTTATCATTATTAATGGAAAGGGTTGTTTTGGATCTTGAATGTATGCAACAATCTATCCTCAAAACATCCTTCATGTTGTTTCACACTTCCGTGATCTTCAGACAACTGATCTTTTTCACTTTCAGTTAGCTGAAGATCGCACAGCATGAAAACAAGTCAGTTTGTCTGAAGATTGCACAATGTGTTGGTTAATTGCCTCTAGTAGTTCACAGTGTGGAAGATGAAATAGATCAGTTGTTTGAAGAAACCCTGAATATTCAGGTTCAATTTTAATATTTTTATATTTCTATGAGAAATAGGAGTAGTATTTTTTTTAACTTCCAAAGACAGATTAATTAAAGATACACATGAGTTTGTAAGCTGATAATTCAATTGTGAGCTGAGAATTTTTTTTTACCAATAACTTAAATAAATAACTTGCTGTTTCTGAGACCAAGGTACCATTGCTCGAACAGATGAACGTGACCCATAAAGGACTGTGTTTGCACAGCTCATCTGTTAAGTGATATTATGCAAACCAAGGTTTTTAAATATTGTACTACGGTATTTACTTCATAAATGAGACCATCTCCAGAAACAATAACAATACCATACCATTCTTCTAGGATTAAACTTTGTATTAGTTGTTTAGCATGACCACAATATTCTACAATAATAATATACATCAATTGACGACATGTATAAGAAATTCTTGTGCTACTATTGAATTAACTGCAAATCTAGTAGGCTAATATTTAGCAGTTTCAAAGATTATATCAAAGTTACATCATTTAACAGTTTAGTGTCATCGAAGCAAATACTCTTTTCTGTGAACCCATTAGTCCATATAAAAGTTTTATTTTTCCACTTTTGTGACACTTTATCTTACTTCAGTCACATGTTAGGGTTTAATTGCAAAAAATCACTAATTTTCATTCGTCAATGTTGGTTGCTATTATCTATAGTAACCCATGTATACTTATTCAGCCCAAATATTATTTCTAAATTCTTGTTCACTAGGTTTGTGCGTGTTATCTCCATGTGAAAAGGTATAGTTGATTACAACTAGAGTTGATTATTTGATAAAGAGACAGCTAAACTCACCTGTGATTATCATTTTATGAGGAATGTCAGCTTCCATTAACATTGGAAAAACATCTTGTTTAAACATACTTAAAGCTTTTCCTGGTCCACTATGTGGATTAATTAATATCAACATCTTCTTTCTCACTGGTGCCACACAAGTCTCCACGTCTGGAAGGAATGAAGATTGGATGAATTTATCCATACTTGAAATAAAGGCAATAACTCTGGTAATAATTATTTTACCAATGATGTTTAAAAGCATAGGCTATTGTTACAGTCCTAAGGTCTATATTAAGGACTATTAGTATTGAGTTATTTTTAAAGAAACTTAGAAAATACATGCAAAATAAGTTTACTTATATTATACGTTTAAGATATCAAAGGAGAAGTGTTTATCTGTTAAATAAAAATTGTTTTAAAAATCCTAGTAGTAGGCCTACAAAGTAGAAAGTACAAACCGGTCACTTGAACACCCCTCAGTACACAATTCACAACATTCATCCATTTTTCTGCTACACGAGAATTCTCCTCAAAATCATCTGAAACCTTGATCTCAAGTGTCAATGTTAATCTGTTTCTGACTTGTTTGCCAGAAAAAACTTTCTTCCTAAAAGGGTAAGCAATGAGAGTTAACAATGTTGAATTGTCATTTTCGATACCGGCAGAACTTTGAGACTTTTCACAGCGACAACCAATAACATCGCTAAGTAGCAGATTAATATCACCAGTTGCATTTTCAAGTTTGTCTTTTGGTGATAATGATATAAACTGCTTTGTGAGTGTCACAGTGTACACTAGTCTTTTCTTCGAAACTAAACGAAACTCTCCGGTTAATAAAACGCCAGTCTGTGCTTCCATTTTGACACTTGGAAGTAATGTGACTATATCACGTGATCAACATGTTTACCCCAAACTGAAACTGGTTTCATCAATAAGTTTGGTTAAGTTAGTGAAGGATTTGTGGTCAAGGGGAAAAAACTCCAATTAGTCATTTGAGAAACGAGTTGCCTCCCATGCTTCACATTTCCCACAATTCATACTTTCACAACTTCCTTTCTAAACTAAACCCAAAATGGTGAGCATGTCGATATCTAACCCAACCAACTTAATCCAAATAAATCCACACCATCAGACCTCCCTATTTTGTAAAATGATTTTGCTATTTCATGTTAAAGTAATCCTCTATTGTTTGTAAATTTTAGGGTAAGGATATTTGCCATAAGTATGACCGAAAGGTCCACAGAACTGAACCCAGAAGCAATGATATTTACTTACGTCTGTTGGTCAAAGTAAGTGTAGTCTAACTTAGTCCCTACTTTTTAAATGATAAAACTTGCATGTAAATTTGTAAGTGTTGCGGAAAAGTTAAATAACTAGAGAAAGCTGCAGTATGATATGCATTGATTTATTTTCACTCAGGTAGATCTAGATCATTTACCAATATTATAATCATATAAATATAATGTATTGCCAAGGTGTCACTTGAGTACATGGATTTGGGAATTGTTATACAGTTGGGATTGTTTGTGCTTGGGTTGAATTAGTTATCATTGTTATGACTAAATGACTTATTCTTATTATCTATCAATCAGATGATGGCACTGTCACTGTATAGAATTAGCTAATTATTACACCAAAATAGCAAATTCATAATCTGGCCTCAATTCATGACAATTAAGAAACAATATCATTTTATATCTTGTTTTTTTTTTCTCAGCTTTACAGATTTTTGGCTAGACGAACCAGTGCTGGTTTTAATAAAGTAATATTAAAACGTTTATTCATGAGTCGCATGCACAGACCACCAATTGCTTTATCAAGACTTGTAAGTTTTACATAGAAACATATTGACCCAATTGCTACTTTTCCAATTTTTCATACCAAGTTTTTACAATAACAAATTTATAGAACCAACAGTAATATAGGCCTACCTCCACATTTCTATTTAGGCATTTAAAAAAAACGGTGTTTTATATTTTGTGGCAATAATGCAGTTACTAGTTATGAGACAAATCTGGATATTCAAGTGTCTAGTTGCTTAGGTTCTGTTTACCGGTACTTTATTATTAAATCCCATGAAGGTGATAATATCAGAATTTTCTCTTTTTACAATAGATTGTTGACTTTTGTGCTATTTGTAAATTAATACTCATTTATGATAACAGGTGAAATATGCTACTAAACCAGGCCGAGATGGAAGAATTGCTGTAGTTGTTGGCACAATAACTGATGATGTCAGATTAATGGCTTGTCCTAAATTAACAGTAAGTTATTCAATATATAATTGGGATAAGGGATTGTAAAGAAGTTTTCTTTAAAAAAAAATTTTTATTTTTACGGATATTGGAGACTTGGATCTTGTTAATTTGCAGCATTCCACCAAAACTAAAAGCCTTTTCCCATTCGTGCTGAAACAAAACATAAATTTATTCTGAATAAAGTAAAATGCGAAATAATGTTGCAATGGATAAGTGCAAATTGATGCTATCAGCATCCCTGATGAGCATTAGATATGGGAAAACTTTTGTTTTTAGTGGTCACTTTAACATATATATTGAGAATTTGCAATGGATGGAAGTGACAATGTTATGACAAGGCACTAATTCCTGAAAATGCTAATATCAGATACTTAATAAATTGATAATATAATAAATGTAAAAACTAAGTTTGATTATCTCAAAGCTATTCTTTCAATCCACTAGGTCTGTGCATTAAGAGTAACTGAAAGGGCCAGAGCTAGAATATTGAAAGCAGGTGGTGAAATTTTAACATTTGATCAACTTGCTCTCAGAGCACCTAAAGGACAGAATACAGTTTTAGTCCAAGGTTAGTATGAAATTTTCAATTGGTGAAAAAAGGATACATGCCCACATATTCTGTAGGCTTTCCTGCACAATGTCAGCTCAAGTTTTAAAGGGCAATTTCGTTTTTTTTTTTTTTTTTTAAGTTTTCATTATCAAAAATGCTGCAAATGTTACCTAAAAATATTTCTTAAGTATGCTTATTATATCTATGTATCTTCTTGATCAAACTGAATTGGTTTAGGGTTGATTGAAAACGGGGAGATCTTGTTGTTTACTAATAAGTTTAACCTAGTTTTGGTGTTTGGCTTAATGGCTCAATTTTGTTAGCTGAAACCTTTAGAATAAAGAGACATTTCTATACAATTGGGCATTTAATTTTACTCAAATCCTTTTAGTTGTTTTCTAACAGCATCTTAAAAGCATAACCTAACTTAATACCACTGTACTTAAAAAGTCTGCATGGTGTTTGTTGTCAAGCAAGTCCCAACAGGTGCAGAAACATAAAATGTTCAACTCAATTTCCTTTTATTTTAGGGAAACTATCAACATGTTGGATTATTACATCTTATATTATTATCAGTAGTAAAATTTTTCATTCCATTAATAATTGTGTTTCAATTTATCTTTTCAGGTATCCGACAAGCCCGAGGTGCCAACAGACATTTTGGTCTAGCTCCTGGTTTACCTGGCAGCAACACAAAGCCTTTAGTCAGAGCTAAGGGAAGGAAATTTGAGAAAGCCCGTGGTAAACGAAACAGTTGTGGTTACAAAAAGTAAACTCTGTAAAGAAAATAAAAAATGTAAAAGAAAATTAGAGTTTTATTTTTACAAATCAAGTTTCGAGGTATCCATATTTAACAAGGCTGGAAATACGCTTTTCATAATGACAATGGGGAAAATCTTATTATTGACTTTTACTGTTTGCAGCCTTATTAGCAGTTATATGTAATCTTAATGATAAAACTGAGGCCCTCTGGATTCACGCCACTCGTATAGTGGTTTGCCCTAAAATAAGGATTAAGAATCGGCCTCTGGGTTAGGGCCAATGATCAAAATTATTGATCAATTACAAATTTTTAATTTAGATAATAACACTTCTTCATTGATAAAAATTCAAAGTCAAATTTTCTTTTAACATTATTTGTTACACGATTATCACGACTCATTTTATTACGATAATCAAAAAAAATTGGTAATCAAAACCAAGCCTGTACTTGGGGCAGATTGTTGGATTCAATATGGTGTCCTTCAGTGGAAACTCGAGTTTAAATTTGTATCTGCCAAAGTTATAATGCCACTTGCTTTCAAAACTAATCTGATATTCCAAATCATTTACATCACGAAACTGAAAAACCAAACCAGTTTTAGATTTCTTGTAGGGCCTGAATAGAGAAAACAATTTAGGATATAATGTGAATAAACCAATTTGATCTAATTAAGAATTATGCTTACTAACAACTTGAGATAATTTACAGATATTTAGTTGATATTCAGACATTTAGTTGATATTGAGTTCATATAATAATTGTTTTTATAAAGCGCTTAAATCCACTCCGCATGGAGAGAGCTCAAAGCGCTGACACGTCTTTCACAATAAGTCTAATCGTAACGACCAAACAAATGTGTTTTCAATTTGAATTAAAGTCTTGTATATTTGAAGATGATTCAATGGATATGTTGAGGGAATTCCAGAAGTGTGCAGCAGCATTATGCAAATGTTCTAGCACCAAATGATTTCAAATTAAATGATGGTTTCACAAGTTGAAATTTATTTTTAGAGCGTATATTATGGTTGAACATTGAACAAGATCTTGAATGTAGGAAGGACTGCTTGAAAACATAAACATAGTGTTTTGAAATCAATACGCTCTTCAATTCGTAGCCAGTGCAAGTCGTTTAAGACGGGTAATGTGTACAGTAGTTTTTGTACGTGTTGCCAGTCTGGCACCATGATTAATTGAGAAGGCCTGGTCTAACAAGTGTGGCACACGTATCTCTGGTGATTAGATGGCGAATAGCGCCTATGTTTCGTAGATGGAAATGACAGGTTTTGCAAAGATGTCTGATGTGATCCTCCATTCCCAAATTTTGATCTAAGTAAACTCTAACAAAAGAAATAAAGTTGACATTAACATGGCCTCTGTCTCGGAGTTAAGTTTCAACATGTCATCCACTGCTGTATATCGGAGACAGTCTTCCTGCCTCTGCCATCTTGGAGTAAGTTAAGTCCTGATTTGAAATATACAGACATTCAGTTGATATTGAGTTCATATACAGACAATCATCAGGGTTAATTTTGTCATTCAGACATTCAATTGCTTGTGTAGAGGATTTTTGATATATGGCTTTTTTCCTATCAAAAAATATAAAATATTGCACCATTTTTCATTAGCTGTTAATAATTGGTTATATCCTTTTGTTCTAAAATAGTTTGTGAAATCGTTAGCTATCACATCAAATTGATTTTTGAGCAAGTTAATTCCCCAAATAAGAGAGACTGAGTTCATGATCATCAAACTGAGCAACCAAAATTCTTGGTATAAAACTAGTTCTATAGGGAAATTTAAATAACAATGTAAAAATGAGATTATCACAAATAGAGTCATACACATTAAACAAGTTAAAATAAACCATACAAAATAAAACTGGTTATCACACGCAACACACCGGTTTAAAAACAAACAATGATGATCCATATCCTGATAACATTTATCACATAATTTGCAGTGCTTTGCATATTTTGGTCGTACAATCTGGAATAGTAAAAAAAGTTCATTAACTATAAAACTAATTAAGTTCGGGATCACTAGAAAACAAAAATAAATTTAAAAGTAAAATCCCATACAATTATATTTTCTTTTTCTTTCAAATATTTATTCAAGTGTGTTCTAACAAAAGAATAAAATTCCAAATACCTCACAATCTGCACAAAAGTCCTGCATTTTCCTCACAGGTGAACATAAATCCTGAACAGTTAATTCTCTTTTCAAAACTTCATCATAATAACTATAATTTATAGTTCCTGCAATATTAGGAATGAAAATCTAAGGCATTTAAAACAAAATTTAATTCAATCATGTGTCTATCATCAAAACTAATGACGTTTTTTTAAATACAGTAGACTTATATAAATAACAATATAAGTACAGCAACAAATTAGTAAAAACTCACAGTACATAATTATACTGCATATAATTAAATAAATATTTCACCTGGATCTTGTTTTAAAACTTTCCAATATAAGTACAGCAACAAAATAGTAAGAATCGGTGTCAAACATAACAGAAATGGATTCGCACTGATAGCTGATTTTTTTTTTAGAGAAAACAAAATAAGAATATGAGCTAAAATACAGACAGTTCAATGTTAATTTTAAGCATTGTGAAAAGAAACATTTTCTAAGAGAGTTGTTTCAATGTTAAAACTTTCAAATAATGTTAATTGATATAAAACTATTTAATTAACTGCAAACAGTACTGTTTCGGCCTTCGGGCCTCATCAGTGCAGTGCTGATACTGGAGTTGAGGTTGGCTATATAGCCTCCTCAGATGATCCCACATATGTGATACCATCGTACCATGCCAGAGTGCTCAAACTAGAAAGCTAGTGGGCTACGCATAACGCTAACGACAATGGTACACTCCAGATAGAGTGCTCAACAAGGTATTTAATTACATTATAAACACAACTTTATATAATTCAAAAGGATACATTGCATTAATTTACAGTATAAACAGACTATTGTATGAAATAGTCCAGCACCAAAAACACCAGCATAGATTGGATTCGGCCATCTGTAAGAAATAATTTCACATCTTATGTGTGCCTCATCAAAAGTTCATATTCACAGAGAAATAGCATAAAAAATCAGAAAGTTTCCAGGGACCAGTAAATTAAAAGTATTGTAGTATATGTGTGCTTGTTCTTACACATTCAGTCATCAGTTCCTAAAATGATTGTCTAGCAACAAACCTTACATACCTGCTGACATGTCGTATTCTATGTATCTGTTTTTTCTGTATAATTAAAATAACAGCTAAACCAAGAATTATTGTAACAGCATGCAACTTTTTGTTAACATAATATGACAGAATCACAGCACCGCTATATACTATAACTGGCATTAACAGTAACCAATACCAATATAATATTGGACCTGTGGGCTTGATATCATCACCCTGTTTACTATAATACTGATATACCGGAGTTATTTCTCTATGTCTGAAATAAAAGGTTATATTCTATTCAAATTTGACGACATATAGATGAGAGGAGCACATATACAACACACAAGACAATATTATTGAATATAACACACTTCTTTAATACGTTTAGGCACATAATGTTTCAACACAATATACACATGTTGTCATCAGATGAAATGGCAAGAGAATAAAACACAACAAGAAACAATATAGGGTTAAGAGATAGATGAGCTTACTTTTTAATAACCTGTTTATCTATTGCCATCTTTGTCTAATATATATATAAGGAACATAAAGTATTATTAAGGAAATTACGTCAGAGAGAACAGTGTACCTTGACTTTAAATTTGCTATCGTGAAAAATAAACAGGCAGCACAAAGACGAAAGTAAACTATAAATATTATAATCATTATAATTTTCTTTCACATACCCCATTTTATCTCTTTGTTCAGCAAGATCTTTGGGTGTATACCCTGCATTATTAACAAGTTTTAAAGCTGAAGTTCCTAATTCTGTTAATAATAACCAACATAGATAACTGTGGCCCTCTCGAGACAAAATATGTAGTGGAGTGTCACCATCCATATTGACTGCTGTTAAATCACATCTCTGTAAAACATACAAATATTTTCAATTACAGACAATGTAAATAGATATGTAAAGAGCTTGCAAAATTTCTACAGATTTTATCATTTTGTAAAAAAAAAAAATTCTTAATATAAGATTTGGCTTAAAATTGATTTATAAGGATCTATAATTTAGTATAAAAAAACTTACATCTTTCTTTATAAGATATTTTAAAGCCTCAACATGACCATATAAACAAACCACATGTATAGGTGACTGTCTCTTATTGTCAACCACTTTAAAACTTTGATTGCAAACTGTGTTTAAATAGTGTAATGTGGACCTGAAAATTGAAATGTTTTTCTAAAATGTTATTACTTGGGTTTTGTATCTGGAAAACCATGGCTATTTTAAACATACTCTATGCATAGCTTTACTACACCAAAATAACATTTAACTAGGCTACTAGCAGACTACATTTGAAGGAAACTCAGAACTTGCATGCATACTTACACTATTCCAGATTCAGCAGCATGTATCATGGCACCACGACCTAGGTTATCAAGTTTACTAACATCACCTCCAAATTCTAACATAAGATTCAAGACTTGAGTATTTCCTCGTTTGCAAGAGAATAGTGTTGGTGTATCCTGGTTTGCGTTTGGAGCATTTGGATCAGCCCCAGCTCGTAATAACAATAAGATAATGTTGTAATCTCCACTAAGACAAGCCCTGTGTAATGCTGTCATTCCATGCCATGCTGAAAGTAGTATGAAGAAAGTCTTGGTGTAAAAATGGAGTGAAATAGACTAGTTCAGAAAATGAAATGAAAAGAAATGTATTAAGGAGCACCAAGACTAGTTCAGAGTTTAGCCCTAGGTTTGCAAACAATAATTATGACAGGTGTCTAATCTTAACTTTTATTAATTACACAAATAACGAAGATATTAAAATATAAATAAGTAGAATTAGTGTAAAAACTTTTCCAAAATGTTTCTAAATAAGTCAATAAATTGAAATTTTAAGTGACCTTGAAGTTTTATAATAGCTGGATTTTGTTTCAGTATCTGTTGAACACCAGGACATGACCCTGTACCGATTGCCTGAAGTAAGACATTGAAATCCGATGATGCAGTTGTGTCAGTCATATTTATATCTCTTATGTCACGAAAAATTATTCATGGAAAAACTGTATTTTTCGTAATCTTGTGAAAAATAAAATTTCTAATCAACAAAACTGTCATTTTGGCAGCCATGACAGTTTACACCGGAAGTTATTATCAAAGACTCTACGGGAGGTTTTGATTGGTGACCATTTATTTTTAAGCCAATAAAATAAAAGCTTGTTAAAATAATTTTGATAGAAAATACGAAAATTGGATGTCCTTTAGTGTTGTGATCCTGCAATTTCGTTGATTTGCTGTCGATTAGTATGTGTCAATATTGTTCAAATCTCTGTCGATCTCTGGTTCTATTGATATAAGTTTTTCTCCATAATTTGAAGCTGAAGAGCAATGCATAAACGTGAATTACTTGATACACTTACGAATACACAAGACAACTCTGACCAAAGGCGTTTTTGTCGGTCTATCCGATTAGGTAGATTGGCTATTTTGAGCATTCGTGAGCCAGGACGTTAAGTCTAATCGTTAAATTTGTGAGACAGTTTAACTAAACTTATCTGTTCCCAAGAGGTGGTTAAATGATTAGATTAACTTTTTAAAGATTGTGGCACGTGTAAGTTGATAATATCAAAATAGCGGTTCATTTGTTGTCAGCATAGGAAGCCATATCATTGTCAAATCGCCGGTTTGAATTTCACATTTGTAGACCACTGCTAATCCAAACCAAATTGCATCAAATCGTACTAGCAAATTGAAACCAAATCGAATCAGATGACAAAAACGCCTCAAAGCACACCCTGCTGCTCCACTAACTTTTCATAACACATTGGATCACATTTATCAAGACTAGGTGACCACATTTTCGCAACAATGCCTATTTTGTACATTTGTGCATTGTTCGATCTATCAGCTTGAAAGTTAAAAAATAGAACTTGAATTTATGTAAATAGCACAATCCCTTCTATTATAGCCTACCTGTTGTAGTTATATCATTCTAGGAGGTAGTATTCCTTTGTTCAGTTCTAGTACAGTAAGCTTACGCAGACTTTACATTTATATTCTTAACCTTAATCATCCCTCAAATCAAAATGCCTATTGTTCCATTTTAAACAAAGCTGTCACGGTCTTATAATACATTCTTAGCAAGTCAGATTAATATAAAACAAATAATAGCCAAATTTCATTGAAAAATTTTACTTTGACATATTTTTCAAAGGGTGTTTTTTTTTTAAGCAAACATTTTTTTATGAATAAAAAAATCCTTGTAGGAGTTGTTGTACATCTGTTCACTTAGCTAGGATAGCATTATCTATAGCCTACTATTTTGAGGATGATATCTTAATTCAAATAAGTAAGCTTATGATTATTAGATTAGTAAATATTTAGTAAGACATGTGAATTGTGATAAAAAAAATATTTATTACGGTACCCTCAAATAACCTTTTTTTTATCAATAGATTGTAGACTATGATGGTGAAAAGTGAAGATATCAATACATGTCAAGATGAAGAAGATAAAAAAGAAAAAATGAAAAAGATCAGAAAGAGAACTAAAGCTTTGTTAAAGAATGTCAAAGATCAGGTAAAGTAGGCAGATAGTTGCATTTGATTTTTTGATTCAAATATAGGCTTTAATATAGTATGCATGATTAAAACAGTAAAATATTTGTTTTGAAATGGTTAGAGAAATGCCAAATCATTTATGGAATAATATTTTGTTGACTAAGCTCTGAATGAACATGAATTGAAAGATTTTTATTTTTAGGTTTTTATTTTTGAAATGTGTTTATTGCTATTATTTAAGAACATAGAAATAGTAATGATATATGATTTATTTTACAGATGGAGTTCTATTTTAGTGATTCAAATTTGCAGAAAGACAGATTCATCAAGCATGAAATGGATAAAAATATTGATAAATGTAAGTCATTTCTCTTAATCTGGATGATTTCTTAAAATATTTCTTTCGGTTTGTTGCAACACTTGCCTTCCAGTATATAAGTAAAAAAGAATTCTTTTGTTCAGTCCAATATGAACCCTATAACATCTGGTTTATTAAGGTAGTTTTGGTAATGAATTACCTGTATTTGAAAAGTCATTAAAATGTAGATACATGTATATGTATTTTAATTAGAACTTTGACTTTCTATCTTATATTTCTATTTTGATAAAGTTTTTTTTAATCTTAATTGTTTTTTATTACAGATGTACCTATTGAAATGTTTTTGAAGTTCAATAAAATAAAAACAATGACTGAAGACATCTCAATTATAATTAAGGCTGTAGATAAATCTAAGAAGCTACAGGTGAGTTCAATGTATTGGGTTTTGTAAAGAGAACCAGTCACTATTTTTGTAAGTTGAATATAGGTAATATCAGAAATATTAGAACTATACAAAAACCTAATAATTCTTAAAAAAATATCAATGGAATTTATATTTAAATCTGAAAATAATCGTCTTGTTGATAAGATATAAATTCATGGGCAATCATACCCTATCACACTGAAATTGTTTAGCTAATCTAGTCAAGAGCTAAGTATTGAGATTGAGCCTTCAAATCCATTTGTATTCATAATTATCCAATATTAATGCTTAAAAGTAATGTGTTAGGTTAAAATTTGATTTTAATTTTAAGTTGAATGAAGATAAGACACAAGTTAAAAGAATTCAGCCATTTATTCAAAGAGATATACATGAAATAGATTCTAGAACCGTTTATGTGGTAAGTGACTTGTTATAATATAATTATTGGAACATATTAGGGAGAGGAATGATTATGCTCATTTTTTGCGTTTTTAAAATGAAAAAAGTTAATTTTCAGTCTGAGTGGGTTACAGGGGGAGTAAAGTGCCACAAATAGGGCACCAAAGATTTTATTATCAGACCAGAGCTTGCAGTTGTTCACACAATGGCTGAGAAACCCTGGGAATACTTTTAATTCAAAAGATATATTTGCAGTTCTTGAAGATGAAATCAGTTTAGTGATTTTGATTAATTAAATCTGATTTGAATTTTGTAGGAATGTTTACCAAGAAATGTCAATCATGAGTGGATGAAGACAGTATTTTCTGAATGTGGAACTATAAACTATGTTAGTTTACCTATTTATAAATCAACAGGAGATCCGAAAGGTTTTGGTTTTGTTGAGTTTGATTCTGTACAATCAGCTAGTAAAGCTTGTGAGGTATGTTTGTTTCATTATGTATGTATGTGTTACCTCATATAAGGAACTTTATCAAATATCAATGAAATTAATGTGTTATTGTTTGAATATTTATTAATATTACTGTACAGAAAAGAATTCAGTTCTTTAAATCTGTACAAGATCAACATATGATATCTTTATTCTAAATTTTTTGTTTTAATTAGACAAATGCATTACAGTTCTTATCAGATATAACTTTGCTAATAAAGCTAAAGAACAGTTTTTTCACATTGACCTTTGACTTGATAAGACAAATAAAGTCAAATTAAAAGTCTTGTGCCATGCTAAAGTTTGAGTGTGAACTTTATTTCTATTTTAGTTATTGAATAATCCACCAATGGAGTTAGGAACAAGAGCTGGTAAATTTCCTAAATCTAATAGACAACTTGAACAATTAAAGAAACAGGGAGTAATTGAACTAGAAGGTTAGATTTGTCTATTTCCATTTTACAGTCAAATAGTCTTCAGTAGCACTAGAAACTAACAAAATCGCATGATATCTTCAAAAATAAAGACCTAAATGTAAGCACGGACAATTTAAGATACAAATTCATGAGAAGACTTAAATTTTGCCAGTGAGCTGTGAACACTATTTCTTATAGGGCTGTGTATTGCAGCTGAAAGTTATATTGTGATAAATCCCCCTGTATTGTGATATATTGCGAAATTTCATTGAATTAATATTTCACCTTTTTTACACATTTAGGTTCTGTTCTGCTCATCATCCTATTAAAACTTAAGGAGAATGAATGATGAATGTGCCCCTTTAAATAACTTATGTATTAGCTTATATCTATTTTCAGAAATGACAACAGAAACTGAACCTGTCCCTGATAAACGCAAACGAAGACAAAGAAATACAAGTGAAAGTAGTATAGATGGCTCTGATGTTTCAGTTTCTAAAAGACGAAAGAAAGATGATGCTATTGTTGAAGAAACCAAGTTGAAATCATTGGATGTTTCTTTAAGATCTGATGAGGAAGGTTCTACTAAGAAGAAGAAAAAGAAGAAGAAGAAAAGTCGAAAATCTCAAGAAGTTAAAACTGATGAAGAGTCAGAAGTCACTGACAGTGGTAGTGTTAGTTGCCTTGACAACAGTACCAAGACAGATTTGAAGGATTCTAAAAAATCGGATAAGACTGAAGTGAAATCAGATAATGATTCAAATGTTGGTTCTAGCATAGATAAAACTAAAACTAAGAAACGAAAATTACAGTCAGATGAACTTGTTAAAAGTGACAGTGTTAGTGACACTAGTGATGTTTCACCTCAAAAGAAACTCTGTAAAACTGAACGAAGTTGTGAAAGTATTTCTGACCTTGCAGAAAATAAAATGCTTAAAATATCATCAAAAGCCAGTGTTGAGTTGTCAGGTGTAGTCGTTGATCAAGTAGAAATTGAGATGAAATTGACCACAGGCTCCAAATCTGAAGCCAAAAAGAAAAAACGAAGACGCAAGAAGAAGAAGGATATCATGGAAGCAGAAACACTTCATTTAAGAGTTATTCCAAAGTAAGTATTTCTCTCTCAGTTGTTTAGGCCTGAATATCAGTATACAACTTAAAATATTTTTCATGAATATTGGTTTGAATGGTACCATAGTATTTGAAGTTGTTTCTTAATATAAAAATAATCACATGTATAAGAAACTATTTATATACTATATTGTTCTAGGAATAGACCTCAAATAGAACCCAGCATTTCCATTTTTTTTTTTTGCCAGGTCAGAGTGGTTGACATTACGCAAGCAATATTTGAATACTCAGAAATCCAATATGTCTGAATTGAAGAAGAAGTTAATTTCGCAACAAAAGGAAAATAATCCTGATGCTAAACTCAAGGGAGATAAACAAATAGAGTTTGTACCAGACACAATTGTGAAGGTTGAATCAAGGTCACCATTGGATAAAAAGACCATTAGGGTAAGATAGTGTATCTTATGTTAACAACTGGATCATTGAACATACTTTAGATTAGCTGCTTTATGAATAAAAAATGCTTTTGTAGCTCATCTAGGCCTAGGTAGACTATTTTTGGAGATCTAGGTTAGATCCTGGCAAAATTTGGATCAAAGGAAAAACATTTATACCGAATTTGCAAGCTCCTTTGACTACATTCTCTTATTGAACAATACATTGTGTCATTAGTTCCATCAGATTAAAGAAGTAGAACATGTTCATACTGCTTAATGAAAATAAGGAGAACTACTGAAACATTCTTCTGAGTTAATTTACCAATTCAATCTTTTTCAAATTATTCTCCGATTCTGTCAAAGGTGTTATACACCCTATACATAATCTTTAATTTAAAAGATTTCTATAAAATTTGATTCACAGGAACTATTTGCTGCCAATGATGTTAATATTGCCTATGTTGATGTAACCGATGGCAACACTTCTGGTTTTATAAGATGTAAAGATTCAACCAGTGCAAATTCTGTTGTCAATAGCAACCTGGAATTTTATAGATTTTGTCTTCTTCAAGGTTTGTTGTCTAAATTCCTAATAAAATTAAAGATGTGCTTATATTTTATTTCTTTAATTATAAATTATTATTAATTTTTAAGTTAATTTCTATAAAATTGCATTAAAAAAAACTTGTAGACACTAATGATAAACTTTATTTATTTCTCATTATTTCTAGGTGATGATGAGAAAAGTTACTGGATGAAATTAAAACTTGATCGAGAAAATAAATTCAATACTAAAACTAAAACTAAAAAACGTGGGCAAGAAAAGGTTGGTATTGATTAATAGTGTTATTTGGGAATATTTTGAAAAATTTCTTTTAATATAAGATTAAGAATATTGGAAAAATATTCCAATTCTTTAGAAATATTTAGAGCTGATATGGTGAAGCTGTACCATCTATGTGTCAAATCCTGAATTTTTTTTTTTTTAATTTGAATATTATGATAGAATAATTTCTTTTTTCAGTTAGTTGATAAAGCTCAGAAGATCAATATCAAGAGAGTGGATAAACAACATGTATTTTTTGAAGATTAAAGTTTTGATTATTTTACAAGGTGATTTTTGTTCTTCATAAGCAATATGATATTATCTGTCTGAAATACTATTTTTCTTACTGTCTGTCCATGTCTGTATAAAATTGATTTTTCTGGGTAAAATGAGATTTCAGTTATCAACAGCTGCACATGGTATAATCAACATATTCCAATTTCCCTTTCCAGTCATTTATGAAAAATACTTCAGGAAAACAAAAAATTGAGAATTAGATCTGATAATTCACCAATGCATTCAGTCTAATATTATGACCTTTTCACATACCCACTTTTTGAGACAAACCATGAACATAAATTGATACATATACTTTGATTAAAGGATCCCATGGTAAAATCTTGTGCGATTTCCTTTTTTGAATATACGTATATACATCTGTTTGTAAATGCGATTAAGAAACCACATCTTGACAAAACTTGGTATGGTTATAGATTCCAGCTGAGGTCAATTTCACATTTTATTGAGAGAATTTTTACTTATTGCCAAATCACTCGTATCAAATTTGGAACTAGACTAACGTGCTAGATATCCTCGTATACTATACAGAGATTGCCAATCAAAATCATCCATCAGAGAGTGTCGTCTTCGTTCTATGTAATAACAGCCAATCAAAATTGAACAAGATTTATTTTTCCTTGCCCATTTACTGGGCCGTCTACTGTAAGGCTAGAAATTAATGCGTCAACAAATTAATGCGACATGGGGTATACAGACTAAAATGCGAGTACAAATTAATGCGATCCGCGATAGGTGTCGCATTTTTTAATATCATAAAAAAGAAAATGGAAGTTTGACGGCTAGTGCTGTATTCACCTCTAATCTTATCAATTAAGGGTTCTTTTCATTAAAACTCAAGCCATGATCAACAAGTTTGATTACTAATCAGCTTCAAATTTAGAGATTACCTAATTACTTAATCCAGCCCGGTCTCAATTTAAATACTTGACCTATATTACCATTTGTCCATATAATTCACTTGGAAATATGTATTTTAAAATGCGGATACAAATTAATGCGATCGGGGATAGGTCGCATTTAACGCATTAATTTCTATCTCGCAATAATTTGTAGCCTTACAGTATCTTGACCGAGTCATTATATATAGTCTCGAAAAATGACAAAGGTTGAGCCGAATGAGCCCTAATATGTTAACATTGACATTAAGATTAGACCTTAGATTTTCTGTCTCTACACCAGCCAACTTCCGTCCAAATACCTATCAGAGGCAGAAATAGAGACGGATTTTGGGTCTACATTTAGATCTGATTCAGTGTATTGGTGAAACTTTGATATGAAACTTTTCTGATGCTATATTCCCATTCATCCTCTTATTCTTATCAATATATCATTTCTTTAAAATTTTAATTAACTTACACAAATATAGCTTGCCAGGCAAGGTAATATACTCCCAATGGCAGCTTTGATTTAAACAAAAATATTTGAGTTTAATAATAATAACTTTATTGATCACCAATTTGTTAACCAAATCTTCCTTGGAGTCAATGGAACATATATACATTATAATACATTATTTACAGAGTAACAGCCTCTAGAGTGTGTATGAGTTAAAAATTGAACGCGTTTTCAAGAACAAGGGCAATAATTCACATAAAATATTTAACTGATTTTCAAAAGGGTTCATCAGTGGATGAATATGAACACTCACACCAAGTTTCATCAAGAATTGTGCTATTTTGTGTGGGCGTATAAAATAATGTGGTCCTCTAGCTTGGACTATTCAAGCCACCAATATTTATATGGTTTATGGGTTTGTAAAGTGTTTTTGAGAGTAGATATATTTAATACTATGTTATCAGTGTAATTTTGTAGCAAGGGCATCATTCTTAACTATCACCAGAGCATACTGGTACATTGTACAGTTGTACCAATGACATGATATGTATCTAAAGGGCACGTTACTTTGAACTTGACCATTTTTTCAAGGTTATTAGAGTAAATAAACAAGACCAAGACAAAATATTTTATTTCAATGTACATTTAAAATTGTTATGAAGCCGACCTCATAGCATAAAAGAAATTTGTCAGTTTTTAGAGAAAAAATCTCAAGGAAGAAGAATATTTCAATGCAACCAAATTGGCTGCACAATTTCAATGGTTCCTGTCCCTCAAATTCACTAATTGAGGGACAGGATGTTCCGGTCTATAATATCACACCACTTTCATTATTTTTTCTATCGAATCACAGCAATTTATTTGATTGAAGATAAACATGTACATAATTTTTCTTCTATATTTGTATCTTTATAAGCCCAATATGACATGATGTAAAACTTAATTTCATTTCTGATTCTTTCTTAAACCTGCAATTATAGTAAGTAAACAAATTAAAAAAATTAATAGAAATATTAAAAGTGAACAGGGTCATATACATTACCTTTAAAGTTTTCACAGATTCAGTTAAATTCATATCAATATATGTTGACTATTCCCTGAATGACAACAGAAACTCAGATTTTTATTGATTTCAATTCATCTCATTGTCAAGTGTTTGATTTTCTTATATTGAAAATTTGTAGAACGAAAAAATAAAAATTTTCATATATTTGTAGATTTTCTTTTTCATTCTTTGTCGCAAGCCAAAACAATATCCAACATTTTGAGCTTATAATAAAGCCGGAAGGAAAAAATAAAAATCTTCAGAAATTTGTAGATTTTCTTTTTCATTCTACATCGCAAGTCAAAACAAAGTCAAACATTTTGAGCTTATAATAAAGCTGGAACGAAAAAATAAAAATCTTCATATATTTGTAGATTTTCTTTTTCATTCTACGTCCCAAGCCACAACAATATCAAACTTTTTGATTTTCTAACAATATTGGAACAAAAAAATAAATCTTCAGAAATTTAAATATTCTATTTTTTATTCTTTTTTAACTTTTTGACTGAAAATTGATCTACAGATGTGTCAAATTATCCATTATATGAAAAAAATAAAGATTTTTAATTTTAGTACAAATTTCTATAATTAATTTGAACATGTTTTTTTTTCAAATGATTCTTTCTCATACGATTATTTCCATTAGGTTACGGGTTTTTTAAATTGTACGAATAGGAAATCTGAATGTGTCTATTTTTTTAGACCTGTATGGTGTATATTTATCAGAGATTTAAGTAGAAGGTAAGTTAGGGTGAGTAAGGTTAAATGTTAATAGATTATTGCTGGCAATGACAAATAAAACGTTGCAGTGGTACATAAATTTCTGATAAATATACACCATACAGTTCAGTACGGTACCAAATAAATATTACTGACTTCATTTTGGACATTGTAAGAAAGAATCATTTGATGAGCTAAATTTCCAAAATACTTTTGCAAAAAAAAAAATTACAAATAACGAAATAAACTGACAAATCTGATTCAAAATTAGACTTCTAATAGTTCACTAAAATTTTGATAAAAGTTTTTTCAAAAGTAAATTCCCCCTACCCCCCTCCAAAACTGAGCTTAAGATAAAGCTGGAACGAAAAAATAAAAATCTTCATATATTTGTAGATTTTCTTTTTCATTCTACATCGCAAATCAAAACAAAGTCAAACATTTTCATTTTGTAACAATATTGGAACGAAAAAATTAAAATCTTCAGAAATTTGTAGATTTTCTTTTTCATTTTTTTCGTCGCAAGCCAAAACAAAGTCAAACTTTTTTTTAAAGTCCTACAAGTTTTAAACTTTTTTTAAAAGTAAATTCCCTCTACCCCTTTCCAAATCTCTTCTGCTGAGAATTGTGTATCCAAAACATGTGTTGTCATCAGTACGAGATGAATTGTCAATAAAAATCTGTACAAACAAGATAATTCTATTAATCGCAATACACTTTCATAGAATGGCAAAATCGCTAGCAATCATTGTAGTGGACTCCTCAAAAGAGAAGTACTATCAGGTCTTTCACAAAGATTAAGCATGGTCTGTTTTTCACAACAAATGCATTAATCACATATGTGGGATCATCTGAAGTGGCTATATAGTCAAACCTCAACTCCAGTATCAGTACTGCACTGATGAGGCCCAGAAGGCCAAAACAGTACTGTTTGCCGTTAAGTTCACATTATATAATCAAAGAGATAAAAATAACACAAAATATATTTTAGTTTCAACTTTTACTATAACATGGATAATATTTCATTTGTATCTTGTATTTTGACTTTCCCGTCCCAACTTTCAGAGAGTCTACATAGTTTATTCAAGGACATTTTATTCAAGTAAATATTATGAATCTCTCTGTATTGATTTCTACCAGTTTACTAATAAAAAATAAAATGAAATGAATGGAGTTTTAAGTCCTATTTTTCTGCACCTATATGGGCTAATTGAGGACGGGCAAACGCCATGCAGTATGCAATGAGGGAAATTTTGCGAGGACTGCGGCATTAGCCTGCTCTTATTTTCGATTTCCAACTGTCGAGGGATATTTAATGTGCACAGCCAATAGCACACGGGACCTCGGTTTATTGTCCCATCCGAACGACTAGACACTTTTTCCATGTGAAATCCCTGTAAACACCTTGGCATTAAGCAATACATTTGTAGCAGCTAGTGAACTTTTGATCAGAAAATCTGAAATATTCTTTAATTATTAATCTATATTTATCTTAGAGTACAATATAATACACACATATTTGGAATTGACTTCATGTTCAGTGACTAAAACACTGTCCAAATGAAATCAACCCTTATAAATCTATGTTTTGATTTATAAAGTAAATTTTCTTATGATTCTTGAAAAGGGAAAGGAAAGCTACTAAAAAGGGAATTATCTTTGGCATTTCCGTAAAACATTCATTCTTTACGTCTTATATGATACACAGCTCATCAGATTATAGCCACAGTGGGGAATAAGACTTGAATTGGGAAGAGAAAACTTGGCCAGACTTCCCTCAGAGCCTAAAGAAGTCATTTTTTTCTCTTCAAGCAGTTGGATAGAGAGAAAGTATCAGATAGATAAAAACACATTCACACTTTACTTAGGTTCATCAGGAAGTGAAAATAGCCAATAGGTGAATCAAATTGACATTTTTACATAATATGTTCTATTTTGATATATTGTCTTAATTCATATTCTTAATTCAGTCTACTTTATTCTCAAACTTAATTCAGTCTACTTTATTCTCAATCTTAATTCAGCCTACTATATTCTCAATCTTAATTCAGCCTACTATATTCTCAATCTTAATTCAGCCTACTATATTCTCAATCTTAATTCAATCTACTCTATTCTCAATCTTAATTCAGTCTACTTTATTCTCAATCTTAATTCAGTCTACTTTATTCTCAATCTTAATTCAGCCTACAATATTCTCAATCTTAATTCAGTCTACTTTATTCTCAATCTTAATTCAGCCTACTATATTCTCAATCTTAATTCAGTCTACTTTTTTCTCAATCTTAATTCAGTCTACTTTATTCTCAATCTTAATTCAGTCTACTTTTTTCTCAATCTTAATTCAGCCTATTATATTCTCAATCTTAATTGAGCCTACTATATTCTCAATCTTAATTCAGTCTACTTTTTTCTCAATCTTAATTCAGTCTACTTTATTCTCAATCTTAATTCAGTATACTTTTTTCTCAATCTTAATTCAGTATACTTTTTTCTCAATCTTAATTCAGTCTACTTTATTCTCAATCTTAATTCAGTCTACTTTATTTTCAATCTTAATTCAGTCTACAATCTTAACTAAAACAACTTTTTATTCTATTTGGAATATTTCTTACTTTGATATGAATACAAACATTTTAAAAGTTAAATTTAAGAGTACTTACCAAATAATTTTTGAGGTACAAAACAATTTTAACATCAACCAATATTCAAAACTATCATATTGTTATCCCTGGCTTACACCACTTGGCCAGTGCTTCTATAGGAGAGTATCTTCTATAACACCCAATACCAACTATACAAACCTACAAATAAAAATATAGAAGTTATTTTCAGTTGGGCTGGGTATCGATTACCAAATTGAGATTGATTATCAATATCTGGTATTGAAGACAAATGAAATTGAAGTAATGTCTAGAATTTGTTTATGATCATCATTATATAATGGGTTGTGACTTCTCTGATAATTGTGTAACAGATAATGTTAAAAGAAAATTTGATTATGAATTTTAATCAATTATGAAATTTGATAATCGAAATAAAAAAAATTCTAGCATTGATAATTAATTATTTCAATCATTTGACCTAGCCCTATTTTCAGTTAATAAATAATCAAACAGTCTTGCATCAGACCAAATTTTCAAATTCAGTCACAGTTCCAATAAAAGATTCCCCTTTGAATTAAACTATAGAAGCTGAATACTTATCTTTTTTCTCTTCCACTTTAAATAAATTAGTCTTCAGTTCTTCATCAAATGTTTTTTTCTGCTTTCATAGCAACAAGAAGTGAACCCTGGGACATCTGCTGACTGAATGAGGCTGTATACTGTTGTTGTCAACCTGACTATAACCCCCGAATTCTACTCACACCCCAGCTAGGGGTAAAATATCTTAGTCTCCATATCCCCAGTTTTAAAACAAAAGACTGACAATAGAGTGAACACTTTTCATCCCTTGGTCATAGTTTTAATCTGTTATCAAGGATCAAATTGGTAATCAAGACTAGTTCCCATTGTTTACAACCAGTATTGAGCTACTACACTAAAACTTTTATACATTAAAGGTGCACTATCATTTAAAAATTTGTTTTTAACTTTCTTCTCCTTGGGTTTTGATTTTTGGTCCAATATCAAATTGGTAATAAACATAAGATTAAAGGGCTTCAAGAAAATCTTTCCAAATCTACTCTTTGTGTATTCAATCTCTAATAAAAGATTTAAGTGGTACTTTCATTGGGCCTTCAACATGTTTAAAGAGACAAGAATATTCTAACTTAATAATTTTTTATTTTTCTGATTTTCCATAGGGTTCAACCTTAAGTGATAACAAACTCTCACACCAAGTTTAGTCAAATTCTGTAAAGAATTGTGCCTTTTAAGCCAAGATTGGACACAAGAACAAGGGAAATAACTCAAACTAAACATTTTAAAAATTTTCTGATTTTCAATAAGGTTCATCTTTAGGTGATTATAAACACTCACACCAAGTTTTGTCGCAATCCAACATGAATTGTGCCTTCTAAAGTGTCTAAAGATTGGACGTATTTTCAAGAACAAGGGCAATAACTCAAACTAAATATTTTTCGATTTTCTGATTTTCAATAGGGTTTATCCTTACGTGATTATGCACACTGACAACAAGTTTCGTCAAAATCCATCAAGAATTGTGACTTGTAGTGTGTTTTGAATACAAGCAATTGTGGAGGGACCGACAGACATGGGTGACGCCAATATACACTCCACATTTCATGTGGGAGGAGCAATAATTTATAGTAAACATTAATCAATTTTTCTGATTTTCAAAAGGGTTCATCCTTGGGTGATTATGCACACTTATAACAAATTTTGTCAAAATCCTATAAGAATTGTAGCCTGTAGAGTGTTTACGAGCAATTGTAGGCAGACTGATGGACAGACAGACCGAAATGGGTGATGCAAATATAGGCTCCACATTTCATGTAGACTGGGCAATAATTCATAGCAAAAACCTTTTTAAAGCCAATAACAAACCTTGAAAGATTGCGTACATTATATGGCTGGTTTATCGGCTTGTTGGGTATATATCACGTAATGATTGAGCCAGTATACCGGCTTTAAGGGTTGAAACAGTTAAAATTCTCAAAAAGCTTGAAAGGAAAAAGATAGCTTGCCAGGCAAGGTAATATACGCCCACTTGCAGATTTGTTTGAAAAAGAACATTTGGCACAAAACAGCAACCATCAAATATTCAACCTGTAGTCATAGGCCTACATTTTGTTCAGAACTTAAATTAAGTGTCGTCCAAATATGTTTTTACGTATACGTATTTCAAAGAAGAAAGGCAATAAGTCATAGGGTTTATCGTGTGATAAAAGATAGTGGACCACGGCCATATACGCCTAACGAAAAATTTAATCGGGATAAAATTAAACTTTCTCAAACCTTTCGATTTAGGTCCAATAACATCCATTTTAAGTTTCATCAAAATCGGTTGAAAACTAAGAAAGTAATAGCATATTCAAGATTTGGGGCAAGGGCAATAACTCTGCTTCTAACGATCGAAACTAGGTCAAATTCGAACTTGATCTTCGTTTTATGAATATGTATACACATATCAAATTTCATTTGATTCCGTCAAAAACTCTAGTTTTTAGAGCGTTTACGAGCAAATGTTGACGGACGGACGGACGGACAGGGGTGCCGACAATATACGTCCTCATAGAGAGATGAGGGCGTATAAAAACTTATTTAATAGGTTTCATTAATATCTATCAAGAATTGTGCCTTCTAGAGTATTTACAACCTAAAAATCAACGCATTTTGAAGAACAAGGGCAATAATTCATATTAAATATTTTTCGATTCTTTTGATTTTAAATAGGGTTCATCCTTGGGTGATAATAAACAATTTCAGTAAGTTTCATCAAAATCCGTAAAGAATTGTGACTTGTATAGAGTGTTAACGAGCTAAAAATCGAACGCATTTTAAAGAACAAGGGCAATAATTCATATTAAATATTTTTCGTTTGTTTTGATTTTCAATAGGTTCATCCTCGGGTGATAATAAACAATTTCAGCAAGTTTCGTCAAAATCCGTTAAGAATTGTGACTTGTAGAGTGTTAACGAGCAATTGTGGACGGACCGACGGACATGGGTGACGGCAATATATGCTTCACATTTCATGTGGGCGTATAAAAATACAAAATTATATAAATATTATAAATAAATGGTTTATAAAATAAATGACAGATACATACAAATGATGTAGGCAAAGAAAGTTGTCTTTGATAAAAGCCCAAACGAATGTGGAAAAATTGTTTAACTTTTGAGCATATCATGTGAAAAAGATATGAAATATATAGATAAATTTCAAAGGCAATTGATGAATTTAATTTTTTAATTTCTATACAATGGTTCTGCAACGAAGCAGGTTGATATGTGTGATGGTAAAGAGGCATTGAATTATTTTAAATTTAAAAAAATCAGCTGAATCTGGCTCATATACCGGTAGAATAGAAGGTTAAAATTACATTCAGAATTTCAGCTATTATCAAGAATTTATTGTAATAATGAGCAAATGTAAATGAGCAAATCCAACTGTCCTGGTTTCATGCAAATACATTTCTTAATTTGCATATTTTACTTCCTCACATAAAAGGGTTCTCAATACAATTATTATGCAGATAAAAAACTAAGCACAATCACAAACTGTTGCCCATTTAGAATATCTAATACTCTTATACATTGTAATCATACTTCTGTTCCAGTGCCTGTATTAATGGGATGGGTGTCCACATTTCGTCCATTTTTAACATTCACATCTTTCAGTTTAACTGTATTAGTTTTTTCTCCTAATTCTACAACAGTAGTCTTTGGTTCATATGATTTTAAACTACGCAGGCTTTTACTAGATTCTGAATGTTTTAAATTTTTACTAGATTCACTGTGTTTTAATATTCTGCTAGCTGACGACCAACGATTGGTGTCTGTTTTAGTTTCTTTTGAAAAATTCACATTATTTTCTAATAAACGTTTTTGTTCAGCTAGAACTAAATTATTTTGTTTAATCTCTATAGGATTATTATCCTTCTTATTTTTACGTCTTTTCCGCACGAAAATGAAAATGATCACACATATTATCACTAAGAATATGATAATTAAAACTGGCGTAAGAATACTAGTTAATGGTGTAGGGATATCTTTATCAGGAGGTGCTGTTAGGTGTAGAATTATCATATTAGTTCCATTTTGAACATTTGATTTCGAATCTGATTGTTTTATGATATCACGTCTTTGTCTGTTTACTTGTAAACCATTATTTAATTTACTATCTGGTGGATTGTATCCTATAAAAGCACTTCGTTTAAAACGAATATTATGTTGATAATTTGGACCAATGGTATATAATACTTGTAAATACCACTGATGACCACTTGTTATCTACAATACACAAACAAATTATTAGAACAATATACATATAATGTGTGGTATCATCTGAGGCAGTATTAACTCCAACATCAACGTTGTACTGAGAAGGCCCATAAGGTTGGTTGCTAGATGACAAGTTAACATTCACTTCCAGCCGATGCCGATATTGCTATGTTCTGTTTGCAGTTATGTGATGCAATTGCAATAGTGATATATCGTCTTCTCTTTCTTCTCTACAATCTTTCATTGTATTCATTTACTATTTCATTGAGTGTTCCTGCTAATTAATTTAATTATTGCTCTCAAGTTTGCTGTAAAAACAAAAGCTTTGATCTTGTTATGTTTTTTTACATAATTTTACCCAACAAAAGACTATGTGATTTCTGTCATACCTTGTAAAGAGGATCAACATTCAAAACAAAACCATCTACTCCAGGCATAGCAGTAAGCTGAGCATATTCTGGATTCTCAGAAGCCATTTCTGCTTGGAATGGAATATCATTAAAATCTTTAACTACTACCTCTGGATTACCACTATCCTGAAAATTAGATAGAAAATACTTGTTGCAATATATTTTTGGATTAAATTTCGGACACCATGCAGTATCTATAGTAAACATGTATATGTCTGAAGCTTAATATGTTTTCTTTTTCTTTTGTCCAGTCCTTATTGTCTAATTCCACCTTATTTCATTAACAAAAAAAGATGTTAGAATTATATTTATAACTTGGATTTTCTTTATCCTTTGTCAGAATGTGATGATTTGTAATCGGAATTCTTTTGTATGAACGTGTACGGACAGTCATCACACATGTACCATTCCCCTATAATTGAAATATGTATGTAATATTGACTAATACAAATGATACTTACCAGAATAAGAAATCTGTATCTAAGTTTATTATTGGGCTGTAGACAACCAAATTGAGGTCCATTATGAAACTGTTCACCAGAAGGATCATATGTTGGTATATATCCATCACGACCTGAAAAGATATTCCAACAATGTATTGCCTGCTAATCTAAGGGATTCTTCTGTCTTCAGGTAAAAATACAGTATAAAAAAAACAGTAATTACCTGTACATAGATAGACTTTCTGTATTGATAGCTGGTAAGCTGATTTTAAATCTTGATCTGGATTCCATAAAACACGTCCATAAATCTTTTCTCCTATTTATGATAAAATATAGTGGATTTATAAAAAGTATATTTGTAATGGTGATATACTGCAGCTTGTATCACTAACATCAACACATTATAGAGCAATCTTCAACCAAGTTAGTTATTGAATGTTCATTTTTGTCTCAGCACCCAGCAAATAATATTCTTTCTCCGATGGTTCAATACATAACCTATTTGTCTTGATTTCTGCAGTTTAGACTTCTGATAGTAGGGTTTCAAAATTACAGCTATAAGCTCTGAATACAAACCTGGAGAAAATGCACCATTAAATTCCCAGTCTTCAGGTTCCATCATGGCTGACTTAGGATCCAATAAAAACATCTTACGATTATTGGCCAATTGGAAGTCAGTATTAAGTGAATACACCAACGGAACTGGGCGATTGGTTTGTTGAAAAGCTATTGGGACTTCAAATCTGAAATAAAAATTCAAAATATATAACATTACATTAATCAGGTCAATACCATTGTATTGATTTTCATGCAGAATTTGATATTTATAGCTATTTAAGGGACAAAAAAAAAATTAATGTTCGGAGTCTGACCAATATTTTAAGTGTAGGTTTGTCTGACATTACCTTTGTGGTTGTTGAGCTGTACATGGTATGGTACCATCAGTAGGTATTGGACGGTATCTTTCATGTGATTTAACAGTACATGGTATTAGATTAATCTCATATATACCAGTATAATCCTATAAATGAAAAAACATGATTTCATATTTGTTCAAAATTCTAATATATTTTGACAGCCTTCTTTTCCAGCTCTAATTGGCTTATGAAGGTCAACAGCCTGTCTTGTGAGCACCATTTTTAAGGAGCTCCGCGTAATCTATAATTCTATTTTCTACAGTCTTTTTGTACACATGAAACAAGTGATTAAGAAATAAGAAATACATTCTTCCTACCTTAAGATTAAAATTACTGGTTGCTGTCCACATCTGTATAGGACTATCATAGGTAGCTTGGGACCAGGTTAGGTCTAGGTTAAATGATACACCAAGATTTGTTGGTGGTGATACATGACTTTCAAATCCTTCTGATGTTTGATGTCTCAATACATATTGACCTTTAAAAGTAGAAGAGCAATAATTTTTAGATCTATACATGTTAATTCCAAGAAAAATTCATTGCTGTTTATTTCAATTGCCAAATAGTTTGTTTGTTGTATTCTGTTGTTATAATTGAAGATATATTTACCTCTGAATTTAGTTTTTGTTTTGAATCTTACAACTAGTTTTCCATCTTCACCAATTTGTATTTGTAGCACCTGTAGTCTTCCTCCATTTTCTCCTTCTGTTTCCAATCCAGACTTCCACAAGATGGAGTCATAATAGAATGAAAAATCCATTTCTGTCCTGTGTTCCATTGAACCCCAGCCAATTGGTGCTGTTGTGTAAAGATATGATACAAACAGTGGCACACGAGCTGTTAGATGTGTTTCTGCTGTGTCTTTAACTTGAAAATCAGACACAATTCTGCCACCACAGATGTCAACTAAATCTGTCATATGATACCAAGCATCAAATTGCCAGGTACAGGATTTTAAATTTAGGTGTCGATACAATCTCAAAGTTTTTGGTTCCCGTAAAGTTTCATCAAATTGATATGGAAAATCATATCCTGACCCAAAAGAAACTGGAAAATCTTTACTACCATTACGCAGGAAACTACCAGAAAGCAATGGCACCATCTCTGTATCTGTGATGATGTTTGAACAAACATGTTGTTGTCTATATATTGAATCAGCCAATAAGAATCGTAGATTGTGAATGGGAAATGTTGAAATAATTGGAAGCATGCCATCAGAATGTGGAATTGTGACTGAAATGTGGATGGTGTTTGGATGATCCAGGTCATCTGGTTGTAAATAGTTCAATTTTGCTAAAAATGATTGAGCTTGGTAACCATAAGGATGTGGCCCAAACACTGGGGATTTACATAATCCATTATTCTGACCAATCACAACTGGTTTTGATTTGAGGGGAATTCCTGGATTGCCATTATCATGAACAGGTTGAGCAACACAGCGAATGTTAAATCTTGGACGGAAATATATACTGTCAAGTACCATTTTATTTGTACTGGTAAACAAAGTGTTATCTGATATGGTTACAAATGGTGGTCTAGAGCCCTTCTCATCCGTTGGCATAGCAACTTCCCAGCTGTATCTGATAGTTGATTGGTTAATTGCTGATTCTTTACATAATTTGTGAGTTTTATGATAGCCTGGGTGGCGGTCATCACATGGCTGAAATAAATCATTTATCAAATTAAAACATATCAAACTCTTCCCATATTCAAGATGTCCCTTATGAAAATTTCAGTCAATTTACCATGGTGAAATCTTGTTTACCATGGTAAAGTCCGAATTTACCATGGTGAAATCTTGTTTACCATGGTAAATTCGGACTTTACCATGGTAAATCCCATTTCACCATGGTAAAATAAGATATTATTTTCATAAGGGGTAGATTTTAGACAAGTTGGCTATCAGCTAGATCAAGAAGAATTCGCAATTCAATGATTCTCTGAGAAAACTAAAAAAAAGCACTCTTTATTTTAAGTTATTTGTATAAAAGAAGAAACTTACTGAGACACAGACAACAGGATAGCCTGGTGAAGGATCTATTTTACTGCCCTGTTCAACATCTTCATAATTTAACAAAGACACAACCTAAAGAGTAGACACATAAATTATCTTTAATATTGTTGAATCCATGATATTTTGTGTAAAATAAAATATGTTACATCATAAGTAGATAAATGTCTCTTAACGCTGATGATCGATGAATAAAACTGTAGTTAAGCAGTCTTGATTAACTAAAGTGTACTTACCATTGGTGGGGCTGGTAATATTAGACTACCAGACACTTCATCATCCAGTATTGTGATAGTAGTTGTTTTGACAGGGCCTAGAACAGCACCAACTGGAGTTTCAGGTCCAAGTTGAACTGTAAATGATTCATGCCATTCAATGTCACTGTTATACAATATGTCTACTGGAAAATCAAACTCCACCATACCTACAATATTACAGAAAATAAAAAGGTAAAGTTTTTCAGTCTGTGAAAATGGTCTTTGGGACTCAACATTCTACAAATGTTTTTTTTTCTTCAAAATTTCTGACTGGGAAAGTTACCAATTGAATCATTTATGGAACAAGTTTATTTATAATTCAGTCCTGATATGCTTCCACAATGACCATCTCTAGTCAGAAAATTTCTGTCAACCTTCAACCCATTTGAGAACGCACCTGACCTAGTTAACCAGAATCAGGACACAAGGATAATTAGAAGACATTTTAAAGCCAAACTACTTTTCTATACCGGAAACACATGACGTTGCAATGTAAATTCGACTGATTAAGTCAGGCGTGGTAATTTAATGGACTCCAATTAGGTTTGGAACTGTTATTTCTATGACGTAGGAACGAAGCAGTAATTTCATATGTCTTCAACCATAATAAATCAGTTACATTTTACCTGGTAGAAAAGTAAGTAAAGAACTTCTAGGATTATAATCTAATCCTGATTGAGCTGATCCATCTCGAGTACTGCATCTTACACTTGATATCTTTCTTACATCACCTGACCTTCTGACCTTTACTGTTACCGTGGTGATCTGATCCATAACACTAGGTTCATTAACACTGTATGCTATCTTGGAAAATTCTATTGTTGGAACTGAAACCAAGGCAGAATACTTAATTTGAACACCAATTTGAGACTTTTCTTCAACAAAGTATGATAAAATGACGAAAGTTGGACAGTAATATTTCCATCATTACAGTCACCACTCTTTTTCCAGCATTAAAAGCAGGTGACCTTTGAGTCATTATAAATAAAGTAATACTCACCATCATCATAGTTAGTAATAGTAATAACAGTTCTATCAATATCATCTATTTCAACTCTCTGACCTTCTTCACCTTCAGCCAAGGTCAAACGTAGCAGAAATTCTTCATCTTCTTCAAATTCATTATCATTTACTATGTTTACAGTACAATTCTTAAACTAAAATAAAAAATATTAGGTTTTGAAACCTGTAAAAATCTCTCAGTGGGATATTTAGATATAATACAAGCCTTTTCAGATTGTTAGTTTAGAAACCATGAACTCTAGTTGTGACCTCGCATATTTCAACTATTTGGAAATTCTTTAAACCCCACAATTTTGTCAGGAATGGAAATGTTACATTAAAAATATAAAGGTACCTTTTCTCCAGGAAGAAAGACAATTCTGGAACTGTTGTCTCGTATACGTTCCTCATAATCCATCATAACCTGGGCTGATTTCTGTCTGGTATAACAAATCACTGAAGTCTTGATTGTCAAGTCTCCTGTTCTCATGACTGTTGCATTTAGAGTCTTGTTAAATTCATCAATGGAATACTTCTCTTGAACAAAACCAATTTTTGGAACTAAAAGGAAAGAATTGAGAATTGGACTGTAATTGGATTGTAATGTGATTTACACCAGCAAGTAGATGTGATTGTATTTTACAAATGATATGAGCCATGTTGCAAAATTTGTGATTTTCTAAACAAATACTCACTGTCAAGTGTTTCGTCAGAAATCACCATTGTCATAATGTATGGTTCAGATAGGGTACTTCCAACTGCAGAACTGAGAAAAACTTGAAATGTTTCATTTCCTTCCAGCTTTGGTTCAAACTCATCATCCAAAATACTGATTTCACATTTCTACAAAAAAACAATTCATAAATCATTCTGTTTTTGTATTAAATTGTATGCAAATGACAGATATTCAGCAATAAAACAGATTATATTTCTCTTTTAGTTTCAAGAAAGTTTTTTCAAAATCATTCTGAATGCCAAAGACTAAAGCAACGTCTTACCTGAGCAGTTTGACCTGGACCGAATGTTATTTGACTTGAACTAGGGATGTAATCTTGACCAGGATTTGCTGATGGTGGTGATGAAAGACGTGTTGCACACCACACCATTGTACTATGGGATAGATCAGAACCTTCTCGGATAACTTCTACTTCTATTGTACCTGAATTCTCTAAAACCTTGACACTGTCACTGGTCAAATATACTGTTGATTCTAAAATGAAAAAAAAGAACAGTTGTTTTCTTTACATTAATGGAAACAAGAATGATTGAATATATGCGTGGCTTTCTTTTTCATTGAATCTTTCTCTAAAATTTTATTGCAACTTCTTGAAATGATTAATTGCATGAAATTTTTGGCTAATGTATTTCTAAAAAATCTTCAAAGTATGCAAAACAATTTTTTTTTTTAATTCCAATTATGTCATGTAACTTACCATCATTAGGACCAGCTATGACTACAGTAGCTGTATCTAGAACACCTAGCTTTCCTGGTAAAGAAACATCAACTAAACTAACTTCAAATTGTTCTGTTGTCTCAGCTATACTATCATCTATTATCTGAAATTAATCACACAAGGTTGTTTATATCGTTGGAGAGAACAAAATTTCCATTTGTGCTTTGATGAAATGTTTCCATGAAATTCCTTTAAGCATGAAGTTAATAAAGGCCTGATTGCGATGATGATCAAAGATAAACTTACCTTGACATCACAAGTTGCCATAGTAACACCAGGTGGAAAGATAACTCTGTTGCTATTTGATTTGGACCTTGTAAGAAAATCTGAACCTGTTTCAAGACCAGTTGGACTACTTCCTGTTGCTGTTAATGATGTAGTAAAGCAGATTGCTGACACCATACTGCTCAGATCTCCTGCAAAATTGAAAATATACTTTTTTACAAAAAGGAAAAAGCCTGATTCTATACCAGATGATTCTTAATTTGTGGCTATAATCCTGTAGTTTTCCAAATTTCTAAAATGGAGAGATCTGATGAAATGCAAATTTATACCCCACGGATTTGAGATGTTACAAAAGTTTGTGCAGCAAAACCTTTATTGTGACATGATGACATCTAGTCTAAGGTAGAGCCAGGATCAGATTTCAGCTTATAATCTGTGTCATTCAGTAAGGATTACAGAAAAACTATCATTGTTTGATATATTGTCCTATCATGCTTTATGCTTGATATATTACCTGAACGTGTTAATGTTATTGTAGAGTAGGAATCTGTTTCTTCAACTTGATAAATATCACTTGTAAACTCTATAACTGGAGCTAGAAATACATTTAAAGGAGTTAGTTTGAAGGATCTGAATGTTTAGATCAGAATAAGTCAATTCATAACAGCTTTTTAATTTCATATGTTTATTTACTTCAAGGGAACATGTTTATGATCAATTAAAAAAAAGAGGATGGACCATAAAACCAATTGAGATATCAAATTTTAAAAGTTTATCACCAAGAAAACTCAGTTAACACGAGGCATAAGATCAAATCACTCACCATCTTCCTCATCATATATAGTAACAGAAGATTTACTGATGTTTCCAAGAATAGCATAAACTGGCGATTCTAATTCTATATAAAATGTTTCTGGTCCTTCATATAGAGAATCATCATTAATTATTATGGTACATAGTTTAGTATCCTGCCATTCATCAAACTGAACCTGTAAACATTCAACAATATTATTTCCGGTACAATGGTTAAAAATTCCCTTCCAACCATCACCCAAATTCTCACTTGTACATTTATCAACTTTGCTAGATAACCACATAAATGGTGATCGCCATATTGAATAAATTATAGTTCAGCCAATCAAAATCATCCATCAGAGATTGTTGTCTTCTTTCACAGTAAAAAAAAGCCAATTAAAATCAATCTCCCAACAAGAGTTATCTTCCCTGCGCATTTACTTGACAAGATGGCACCCTATTTCATGGCCGAGCCGTTACATAGTCTGGAACAATGACAAAGAGCCGAATGCCAAATTCTCTGCCACCAAGATGAGACTTACATTGATGACAGTTTTTGCTTTATCAAAATGAACCTAATGAGATGGTATTAAATTGTTGCTATTTCAATATAACTGGCTGCCTCTTCGACAAAACATATTTACCTGTCCTTTATGAGTAATGTAGTCTTGAACACCAGGTCTAGTTGATAGTTGTTTGGAAGTTGCTGATCCTGCCTTGGTTTTACAAGTTACAATTGAATACTGAAACATAAATAAATTTAGAATAAGTGGGCAATATTCCTTTATTTGATTTTTGCACTATAAAAAGAAAACAGAATTATTTGTAGTACAACAAATGTTTTACGGAAGTTTGTATGTATTACCTACCTGTTTTAGGTTACCATAGCGATGTACAGGTATTTGTATAATGCCATCTGATTCTGTTACATTAATCAATTGTTTTTCAAAACTTATAACAGACCATAATATATAGAAGGTGTTTCCAGGTACGACATTAGGTTTACTGTCCTGTACATTAAATATAAAGCTATCCTGGTTGGTAGGTGAGTTTCCAGTTAAAACATAACGAATCTTCCCAGAGTTAAGGTCATCTGAAAGTAAAATTTAATAGTTTGTCAATGTTTGAAGCAATATTTGTATGTATTTGGTGCATACTATTTTGTGTGAGTTCCGTAATTATTGAATATATCTAGAGTTTTGGGACAGTCTGTATCTTGGTTTATTATATTGGTATCAGTTGATATTATTTACCTGATGTAATGTACACGTGTATCAACTTCGGAACTATACTGGCGTGCTAGATAACCTTGTATTCTATACAGAGATTGTCGTATTGAATAAATTATAATTCAGCCAATAACATTTATTCTGCAATAAAGAATTGTCTTCCCTTGCCCATTTACCAGGGGAAATGGCCAAGTCATTATTTAGTCTCAAAAATGACAAAGGTTGAGCCAAATGATGTAATGTAATGTCTGATTATTATTATTTTAAAGCAGAATAATTCACAGGAACAAAAGCATGTTAATTAAAACTCTAAGCAATTTGCTCTTTGCAAGAGAACACTTTAACCAATTAGATCTAAGTTGATACAGTCTTTGAGTTTATTTCAAAAGGTTTGTATGCATGATATGTGTTAAATTTGTAGTAATTCAATCAGAGGAACCAACTGACTATTTACCTTGAGTAAATGAAGAGACAGATCTACCAGTAAAAGATGTTTGTTCTATACGACCATATTTAGGTGGTGTTTTTATAATATAAACAATCTCATCATCTACTGTATCTTCATCTGTTACCAATAATTGTTCATCTGTTATCAGATTAGTTATCTGTATTGAAACAAAGATAATATATTACTTTCCTGATTTAGGAGACTTCTTTCTCAAGGAGCTAATTCGCTTGCTAACTTGTATGTCGGTTTTGGTTATGTGAATGTGATAATTTACCAGTGCCTCGACTACCTCAACAGATAGAAATCAAGAAATCATCTTTATTAGTCTGATCAGGAACAATTTATTGTTTGAATGAATGCTGTAACAAACTTACCATATTCCTTGATTTTTCAAGAAATTGAAGTCCAAGATTTTTCTGCACAACTGGACTACCATCATCTGTTGGTAATATTTTGATTTTGAATTCCTGAAAATAAACAGATTGACTTTTATTTTGAAAAGAACTTAATGATATTCACATTTAAGTCCACATGCTGACTCTTACGAGCCAGATTAATGGAGACAGACAAAACCTTGAAATCATCATAAATTTGGACTCACCTGTGGTGTAGAAATTGGTACCATTCCACTTGTGTCCCCATTCTGTACAGCAAATACAGCATTAGTGCCATCACTTACAGTAAATTTAAATGTATCCTGAAAATTCTCAGATCCATCATGTTGATAACTGATTCTATTCTCGTAAATGTCTGCCATTGTGAATTTTGCTGCTACTTCAAAATTATCTCCCTTTTGAAAATTGATGGTGCCATAAATAGGTCGTTGAATCATGGTAAAGATCAAATTATCTTCCTACAAAAAATTGATAGAGGCTTGTCAGTTCAATTCCATCCAAGAAATATGTAACGACAGCAAAATGTACTAAGTAGCACCATTAAAAAAAATTTGACCAACACATTAAAATTGAAAGCTGATAGGATATTTAATTTTGGTTCTGGGAACTTAAAGCACTCTAAAATAATCAAAAGTACTACTTCTACAATACCTACCTTGGTATCTCTATCAGTAGCCTTGAGATCAAACTCAGTGATAAGTTTACGAACTCCTTCCTGTACTGTCAGTCCATTATTAACTACTATAGGTATAGAATCATCTACAGGGTTCAACATAATCTCAAATGTCTTGACAATCTGAAAGAGGGTTCAGTTTAATGGTCTCCATTAATAATTTTCATTGTGACAATGATACGGGTTGTTGAATGTCTTTATTTTTAGCTTACATGGTAGTTACAACGGTAAACAATGTGCCAAACTTAACAAAACTTAGATGTCTATGCTATTTAAGCGCAACAAAGCCAGACAGAGATGCCTACAACTTTGATTATGGCAATAGTTCATCTCCTTAAATAAAATCATATAATGCCCAGAGAGTTCTTATTTGGTGAAAATGCTTCTGTAGCCTTCTCAGGAGCCCAGACTAAATATTTAGCACTACAGGGTGTGCCATGAGTACTAAGGCAAAACACATAATTAAAACATTGATTTGCCCTGAGGCAAGATATAGAATTGATCAAGGTCACATTAAAATCAATCTTTACCTCATTGGTGCCATCAGTTACAGAGAAAATAAATCTATCCATAAAATTCTCATCAAGGCTAGTGTGTACATATCTAACACTGCCTGCTGCTAGATCTGACTGACTGAATCTAATTACTGGTACACCTAGAAACAAATATCAGGGGGTCAACAACTTAAGCCATCTACATATTCAAAAGTTTAAAAGATTCATGATTTTTTTCATTTAAAAATTGAATTTCATCAGACCACAAGTTGAAAATTACTTGATTTGACATCTGACCTGCCCTTGAAAAGTTAACATTTCAATTCATAAAGGGATTGTACCATTACCTGGATCAGATGTTAATTCTAGATGACCTAGATTTGGTCCATCAATAATCTCATAGATTAAACTACCAGTTTCAGAATCAACATCATTAAATGATAGGAAATCAGTGGTAATCTTTTTACTTCTACCTTCCTCTACAGTAAACTGTTTATTAACTACTACAGTTGGTGGATAACGATCTTCTATAATATATATATTAGACAACATGTTAACTTAAAGTGAATTTTTCACTAAAACTGGACAATCTACACAAGAAACAGCTTATCACTCAGTAATATTGTTCACAGCTCTCCAAAGAAATAAAAACCTTCAAAGCTGCATTAATATCTGCATTTAAAATTCAATAATACAACTCTTATTTTTGTCAGACTACTTCTCGAAGGCTATTTTCATATATTCAATAACCATATTTCCATCTAAAATATCAAATATTCCCCTTAAATTCATTTACAATTTCATCTCCATAGTTGACATCAGGGTCTTTCAATTTCTGTCAAATTTATGAACCATTTATCAGTATCAGTATAAAATGATAGAAAGAAAGCCCTTAAGTGAATGAAGCTTCACCTGAAGATGGCGATAACTATATAGCAACTTTTGACTTACCGGTACCTGTCAAATACAATTATTCTTACCTAATATTGAAATAAAGAAATCTTGATCTATCAAATCATTACCATCAGGATCAGATAGTTTAAATTTAAAAACATCTCTTCTGAGTCCCGGTCTAGAACCTTCTCTATGTACAAATATGATATGTCCTGAAATAATTTTCAAATTTATAAAATTTCATTTTTCACCAGGCAACCAGAATTTTAGTGGAAGAAGTAATGACAATCAAATATTAAAGGAATGCAACCTCTTAGAATGAACAAAAAATCTAAATGTTCAATCTTGGTCAATAGGAGTATACTGTATAATTATCAGGGGACTTGCTTAACTATACAACAGTTTAACTAAATAAGTCCAGAAAACTATGTTATATACAATAATTAAAAAAAAACGCTTACTCAAACTTAATGTTTTTGTTCATTCTAAGAGGTGGTATCACTTTAAGATAAATGCATAAATTCTTACTAACATTAAGATCTTACCCCTATCAATATCATTCTGTGTAAATTTCTGACGTTGACTTTTTGTTGATATTTTATATGAAAAGTCTCCATCTTTAAATATCAATCGACCAATAGTAGGATCTTTAGATAGAGTATAAATAATACTAGAATCTTCACTGTCTAAATCTGTTGCTTTTAAAATACTTGATGTTATCACTGTCCTTGATCCTGTAAATTATAATGAAACTTGTTAAACACTTGAAATTTATCATTGTTCCAAATAACATTATAGTTTGTAGCTCCAGTCAGATACCAGCCCTACTAATAACTTTCCAGATGTAACTGCTCAAATACTATACATGATGTCATTGCTTATAAAGAATTACTTAAAAAACATTTTAGACATAATAATTAAAGGGAATGTAAAGAGATTTTCCAAACTTTGTATGTGTATCAGGGACACTGATAGCATTAATTTGCGCCATTCCAATGTCAGATGTCTGAATGGAAATTGGAATGGCGCAAATTGATGCTATCAGTGTCCCCGATACACATACAAAGTTTAGAAAACCTCTTTAATACAATCCCTGTAAGATGTTTCTGTGAAAACAATATTAACACCTTCATTCTCTATAATTTACCTGGAGTAATTCTCAATCCTCTATTGATAGTCATTCTGGGTGTTTCATCATTTATTAAACCTACTATAATATTCACTGACTTGGTATCATTAAATTCACCATCAGTTAGAGATAGTTGTATCATATCAGTAGTCACTTCTTCATCATTATGATGGTATACAATTAACTCATTTAATATATCCTTCAAATATAGATCAAATATAAATAATCAATTGAAATGATCTCCTATTTTTTATGCATTGGACTGGGCTAATGATGTGTGAATACTGCATGATGCTGATGCTGTGAGAAATTTTACAAGCAGCCAAATTAATCTACTTTTTGTTTTCAACTGTCAAGGGATATTAGAAACCAGACCTTGATCTGATGTCCTATTCAAAGGACTAGATGCTATTTCCATGTCAGCACCTCCAACCAGCATCACTACATGAGAACCCTATATTATCTTGATCAATGCAGGGATGGATCTTCAGCAAGTGTCTAACTCTATGAACCACTGTGGCTTTTAGATCAAACATAGTGGGTTTAATTTCTAGGTGTTTGGTGTATTAATATCAATGGAAATCTATTTTGACTTACCTGATAGGTAAATACTGATCCTGTAGTTAATGATGTAGCTGTAAGTGGTGTATCTCTAATGTATTCTTGTTTTCTCAGAGAACCATGAGATGGTGGTATGTCCAATGTAAACACAAGATCTTCTGGTATGGTATCAATATCCAAAACAAACATAGAAGCATTGGTCAAGGTAACATAACGACCTTCCTGTACAAACAGTTGTTCAGTGATGATTTCTGGTGGTTCATCATTGATGAGCTGTAAGGAGGGAGGAATTGGCTTGATTAATAATACATTAAAATTGACAACAAGGGGCCATTCTAAAATTTCAACATCCAAACTATATTCAGAAGATGATCTATTGTGGTATGTGTTATTACCACTGAAATGCCCATTTCTTTACATTGATGATGAAACATGAGATGTCAATCTATCCTTCAAATCAAATCATAATTCATACTAACCAATATTGTGAAATTTAGCCTTTTAGGTGGAGATATGTTTTCTCCATCAGTTACATGAAAGAGAATTCCATCCCAAACTGGTTCTTTATTCAAATGATCTGATTGGTTATAAACTATTTTACCATCTAATAAATCTTGAACAGGAAATGATGTCACAGATGTCCTGTCACCTTCAGAATCTAAGAAATAAATAAAGACAATCAGAAATGTGTTTCTCAAAAATAATTTGTCGCAGTTGAATCTCCAGACCAGCTGATGTGGTCTTTTAAAAGTTGCCGATGAGACAGTTCAGACTATGTAATTATGTTCATTGTAGTAATAATATTACAAGTAATGCATACCTATGTTAGAGTTGATGATCTGTCCAAATCTAGGATGTGTATCAATTACTATCTGTAACTTAGATACTGGTGTATCGACATCAGTTACACTGATAGCATCATTACCAATTATAACACTACCACCTTCATCTACCTGAAATATCACAGTTATCTAAAGGCCGGCGCACATTGAACGATTTTTTGACGGAACGCCCCACGATTTTTTGACAGCGTCAAATTATCGGAGTGTGCAGTCAAAGCACACTTACCGACTTTTTATCGCGACTAGGGCACTTTTAACAGTCGTTTTCAGAGATTCTGTCGTAAACAATATGGCACCCAATATAAACTTGAAATTCAATTGGTTGACTTCAATCCAGGTCACGACAAATTATCGGGATGACCCGCACACTAGCCGATAAGCCACATCAAGACATTTTTCGATTTGACATGTTAAATATCTCCCGATCACTCCCGATTTTGTCATTGTCGTAGGGCTGTCGTAAGCCAACGCACATTGAACGATTTTTTGACGCTGTTATAGTCGGCGTCAAAAAATCGTTCAATGTGCGCCGGCCTTTATCAACATATATTTTTAAACTTCTTTCCACAACTGGTATATACATCTCATTTAAATAGCACACCTTACTCTTTGAGGAATGAAATATATCATCCCCTATACAAATGAAACTGTCATTATCAAAGGAGAACGTAAGACTTTACTCTTTAATTTCATCCATATATGAGCATTAATGATATTGTAGCCACAGCAGACTATATCAAAAACACTGCTGTACGTGGTTCTGGTATTCTGTACCTACCTGTATATTAGGACCAATTGTAACCATTGGTGTCTGGTCATTTAATGGTAGAATTAGAACAGATAATATCTGACTAGGTAATAAATTACGACTTAAATCAGTGACATTAAAATATATCAACTCAGTTATAGCCTTGTTACCAATCTCAGAATCTGCCATATAGCTAGAAAGAAATAAAAATAATTGCCATGATAGATATTTCAATATTTAGTCTATATTTATCTTTTTTTAAATATAAATGTGACTAGATCAATAATCCTACATCAGTGATGAAGATTTCTTAAAATGACAAAGCAAAACATAAATGACTGACTAGTTTTCTGTCATATGACTGAAATCCCGAATGCACTGGAATCAACTTTACCTTAAATGACCTCTATTAATGTCTTCTTGGGTGAAGTAACTTCCAGATTGAAGGACCCGTTTTTCCACTCCACCTAACATAAGTTTACCATAGAATGGTTCACTACTGAGAATAATAGTCAAATCTGTATCAAGGTCATCTGAATCACCAAAGGCCAGAAGTTGTCTATTTATAGTAACAGAATGACCTGAAATTGAACAATTTTATCCTATATCTTAAAACTTCATACTAATATCTTTATAACTGTAGGAGGGGTTATGACAAGGCAAAAGGTCTGAATAATGAGGTCAATGTGACTCCCTCGAAAAAACACCATTGACATACCATTAGAAGTTTTGAATCTGTAAAGCCCATGTTTGTCTCTTTTGAATTCATTAACACAATTTAAAATTCAATGCATGCTAATATGAAAACTTTTTAGGCACTTTAAATGTTAAAAGTCTACCCTACCCTCAGTAACATTGACATGACAGGTTGCCGTTGGTAACATAAAGGGTGCTGACTTGTCTACCTTTAATACATTGATCTTGACCTGGGTAGTGACTTGATGGAGGCCATCACTAACAGCAACATGGAAGACATCATTCAATATGGCATCCTCTCCATGGTGGACATATTGGAATATACCAGATTTAACTTCTTTCAGGTGAAATCTTTCTCCTGTTTAAAAAAAATTATTTTATAAGCATTTTTTTGTTAAAGCATATATGAAATGATTGTTTCTAGCACAGCTCTATGTGGTTGGAGAACCTTGAAGGAAATAAAAATCGTAAAGTCCCTACCTCTACGTAACTGCACTCTTTGATCACCAACAACTTTCTCAAGGTGACCTTCAGATGGTGTAACAGTCAAAATAAATTCCAGATCATCTTCATTGGTATCAGCATCAGAAACATCAAATACTTGTAACACAGGAGTTGTTCCCCCTTGAGATACAGTCAATTCTGGATTGGGAACCAGAAATCTTGGTGGGTTATTATTGACAGGAAGTATTCTGATTGAAAATCTTTGTTCTGGCAGTCGACGATTCTTGGCTTTATCAGTTACTGAAATAGAAAAACAAACACAATAGATTATCATTACAGTCAATTGGTTAATTTGCACAATATAAATAGATTTCTAAAATTTTGTTTGTCCAGACCTTGGTTTTCGGTTTAGTATGGGTATCTTTATTGTAATAATTCTAGAAAAGTTAATAGTCTTGACATATAATTTCTATAAAGCATGACCTTACCTACAAAGTTGAACATAACTTCCCGTTGTTCAGTACCTATTTCAGTGACAGGAGGTCGATATACAATATGATTATTGTTAATATCATCTTGAGTGAATCGTAAAACTGGTTTAAATGGCACATCAATATGTTCAACAGTTCCTTCATCATCTCCTAATAAGGTTGTAATAGAATACACTATATCTTTTGCCATGGTGTCACTGTCTTCATATGCCAAATGAGCAGATGTGATTGGAACAAGCTGATTTTCTAACACCTGAAATAGTACATCTCAATTAACACAGGTGTTATAATTCATTCGAGGTGTTAACTCTCAAAACGCTATGAATCCATTGAAATAGATGTACATTTCTCAGCAATAGTAACTTACCGTCATTCCCAATCTTACTCCTGGAGCAAGCGTTGGCTCAGCAAATTCTTCATATCTATCATCCAGTACAGTTATCTTGAATGTCAAGTCTTTTACTTTATTTGGTGGATTAGACATATCAGCAATCTAAATGACAAAAGAATAATACATCATGAAAGTGATAATTAGATTTGAAAGCTTAAAAGATGTAATGGTAACACATTTTCTTGCAAGATTCTTTGAGCTTTTGTTTGTACCCTGGTAAAAATCAAGTCATTTCTATGAAGAATTACATTGATCAAAAAGAATGATAAAAAAACATTTATTTAACTCACTTCAAAAGTAAAGATGTCTGATTTTGGTTGTTTACCATTATGTTTATACCAGATTCTTCCTTCATTTACATCTCGTTGAAGGAATCTATACATCTTGGCAGCCATTGTTCCATCACCTAAATCTCTCCAACCTCTCCCAGCTCCACTTACAGGAATAGGAACCACCATTAATATTTCACCTATATTATAAAACTGGATCAGTTTTGTTTTTAATCAAAAACTTTCATGTTGTTATAGATAGCAAATGAATGAGCACAATTTAAGGATGTGAACATGCATAAAAAAAATTCATATAGAAATTAATCATTTACATAATTTAAATTCTTGTTCTTACCATTTAAAGGATTATTGGTAGAGGGATTAAGTGTATATATAATGTCATTAGACCCTGATGTTTCTATATCCATAGCTCGTGTTTTTAACATATCTGATGTTATCTCAACAGTTTCTCCTCTTACAACCAGAACACCTTTATTATTGATGATTACTGGTTCTTTACTATCCTAAATACAGTAAAATATCATTGAATTAGCTTCAGTAGGTTTGAATCTCTGGGATCATTAAAATAAGATGATTTCAAAGTTACATCACATCATAGAGCTCCAAAATGTAGAGTCTGAAATCATTTGCTCCTTGGATCAAGAATTATTTGAGCAACCAATCAATTTTGATCACATATTGTTACCTTTTTTCTTATATCAATTTCACTAATGATATTCAATGGTTGTGTTCCCATCATAACTTGTAACAGCATCATATCCTTTCCTATACTCCTATTGGCAGAATTATCATAGGCCACACCTCCAATATATAAGTCTTCTAATGTAAAACTACTGATTGGACGGTTTGACTGTTGATTGACAAGCTGCCCATGTAATGGACCTATTGGAAACAAAAATCATCTTATATACCGGTATTCATATATATTTATATTTCAGAGCCTATTGTAATGAAACTCAACTATTTCAGATTATATAAATCTACGGAAAGTTGCCACAGCAAGAAATTCTATGGTAGGATATAGGCTAAACAGGTCAAGAACACAACATCTGTTCGGCAAAAAATCCCAAATATCTAATTAATCGTAGATCTCACTTACAATATTTCAAGATGCAGCAAAATTGAATTGAAATTGTTACCATTATAACATTCAGCAATATATTTCTAAGGTTTATCTAAATTGACATAAAGCCAAAATAAATAATAGAAATATAGTTATTATTCAATGCACAGAACTGCAGATGAGACATAATGCAGAATTTGTTTAGCCAATGATGACTTGATAAAAAATGTTAAAATCTGACCTTGAATGATGTCTATTTTGACAGTTCTAGGATCAGAGTTGGTATCTATATCTATTGTTTGTGAATTAAATACAGTGAGTCCATTATTAGTTGCTATAAGAGGTTTATTGACTGATACACTGATAGGTTGACTAGATATTACTGGTATTCTCACTCTCTCACTGTACAGTTGACCATCTGATGCATGTAGAATGAATTCATCTGAAATGGATAAAAATGTCCTTCATATATAAAATAAAATATATTAACCCTAACCTACATATCATTGCTGATAAAATCCTTGCTTTATTCTTCAAAACAATTTCAATTACAATTCTCCATTTTTATTTTTCAATTTAAATTCTCCTTAAAAACATCCAAGCTATCGATAGTTTAGTTTGATCAATGTTTTAAATATTAAATTGTGGTAATATATATATATTTTACATACCATTTACGCTGTTACTAGACACTTGTTTAATGAACCTCAATTTCCCCTGACGGAGGTCATCAAAAATGAAATGATCATTAGTTTTTAAGACATGATCATGACCTTCAACAACCTTGACAAGGTCACCACTAGATGGGGGCTGTATTAAAAATATTTTCAACTCAGAAATTGGTGTATCTGGATCATGAAGGTAAAACAGTCCACTTGTTAATGTTGCAACTCCATTTTCAGTAACTTTCAAATGATTCTGTGATTGAAAGTCTGGTGGATAATCATTCACTGTAAAAGATAGAATCAAAGGAATAAAGATAAATTGCAAGAGGTTATCATACCACCGAGGTTATTCAAATTAGGAGTTTTCAAAATAATTTCAAGTCAAGTTTAGTTCAACAGCCCTAAAAATCAACTATAGAAGAAGAAAAAAAGATTAAATATATTACACACCCATGCATTTTCTTTCTTTAGTTTTTATGTAACCAGATGGACACTGTGAAACACATACACCTTGATGTAAAACACTACGGCCCTCACACATCATACAATTATCACTGGTAGAACATTTCAAACATCTAGTAGAACAAGCTGAAACAGTTACAAAAATATATAGCCTATATAATAATATAAAATATATAAGGCCTATTTCAAATAATTCCCCACACTTTGAAATCCAAATTTTTATTTTCAATTAGTATTTTAAAAAATTTCTCAAATTTTCTACTCTAGACTTAAGAAGTGGATTTTGGCAGTAATCTAACATATTTTTTTTACAATTTTTCAATGTAATAATGTAATAATACTATGGTAATAAATTAACTAGTTACCTTGACATTCTCTGTTATTTTTTGGATACATTCCAACACCACATGACTTGACACATTGCCCTTGATAAACCAAATAAGGCGTGAAACAGGTGATACATTCCCCTGGACCATCACAAGCCTCACACATTGCATCACAATCTACAGAATAGCAGAGAAAGACAGTCAATAGAGATATACAGTGAATTGTAATGAGAACAGTAGATCTTTGAATGGTATAGTATAATAATAATACTTTATTTGACAGGAAAACCAGTTTGCCAGAAGCAACTCTTCCCTGGTATCCTCCTAAACTACAAATACAAAATTCTAATTTAAACATAGACAAATAAACTACACATACAAGTAACTACACACACAATTATATATACAAGATATTTACATTCAAGGTAATAATGAGAAAAAAGCAAAGCAGTGTTGTTTATGACGATTTTAGTAGCTCTGCCCTTAGCTTCACCTTAAAAAGAGAAAGCAAAGGAGACGCTTTAGTTGTTTGAGGTAGTGAATTCCACAGTAGACTTGCTGTGTATTGGAAGGTTTGTTTCATTGCTTCAAGTTTACATTTAGGTAAATAAAGATCTTGATTAGTTTGCGAGCGAATGCAGAGATTTGTTGAGGAAATTGATGATTTTTGGGGAAAATAATTATCAAAATAGTTAGGGCATTTATTATTTATGAGTAAGTATCCCAGTGTTCAGTTTGAAACATTGATAGATAGTAAGCCAATTAAGAGTTTTAAACAAGTCTGCCGATCTTGCATCATAATTCGCGTCTAGGCAGTCTAATTAAAATCAGACCCTAATTTCGTTCGTTCGTTTTTTTTTAAATCCGGTTTTTTAACCACTACATTTGGGTCTGAGAACGTCGCGCTTTGCCAGCCGTTCAGGTTAACTTTGACCTTACCTTAATGACCTTTGTTTTAACCAATCAGATCTTTGCCCTCTCCCGCGCTGGGATTTTGTTCGCGAACAATAGGTGCATTCTAGGATTCCCAAGTGCTGTAGACTAGTTTATCGGGTCATGTTTATCAAGGTAAGGTCAAAGTTAACCTGAACGGCTGGCAAAGCGCGACGTTCTCAGACCCAAATGTAGTGGTTAAAAAACCGGATTTAAAAAAAAAAACGAACGAACGAAATTAGGGTCTGATTTTAATTAGACTGGCGTCTAGGATACTTCGCGCTGAATTCGCGTTTTTGAATTTTGTACAAGACTTCCAGTCTGCCATGAGTCGCATTACTCCAAACAACATTGCATTGCTTATACGTAGCATCTTACAACTTAAAACTCAAATACAGCATTATACATGGGTGCGCATTATATTCGGAAATATACTGGATAAGTCACTTTCACACAAACATAGAACTAAAACTTAACTTACTGTGACAAATATCAGAATCTGCATAAAATCCCGGAAGACAATTCTTCTGACAAGAACTACCAGATGGGATAGACGATGGATCTACACACTGAATACAGACTGATTCTAATCCTTCCAGATCATCAACACATTCTAGACAATCTGGGCTACATGCTGGAAAAAGTTTTAGATACTTATAATGATATTTCAAATGGGTTTGATCATCCTAATTACAAAATAGTATAAATATGTCAAAGGAAATACAAAACATTATTAACAAACTACATCTGTGATCTCGTTTTAGTCATCATGATCCTTTATAAATAATGATCTTGGATTACCTTTACAGCGTTTTGATGCTTTGTGATAAAATTCTCCATTTTGACATCTGGATTCACATCTTCCATTAATAAGTGTTGAATCACCATAACAACTCAAACACTCTGATTGCTTTGATCCGTAACAGTTTTCACAAGATGGATGACAAGCTGCAATTGAAATTATTACATTACATTTATATTTTTACTATTTCACAGAGAATAAACAAGCCATTAGCGAACCACAATTACAAATTAATTGCCATAATGGGCAATGGTATGACTTACAATGAACTACTCAGACCTAAATTTAGATGCTAGATGAAGTAGGCCCTATAATACTTCAAATAAGCTTTTGTAGATCACACATACATGTCTTGAAGAAATGGGTAGGCTTCGAAAGACCAAATCTTAAGGTTCAGGACTTTGTTATGGAGTAAAACCTATAGATAGTTCACTATTTACACCTCAAACTACTTACCATAACATCTGCCATCTTGAGATGGGAAGAAACCCAATGGACATTCAGCAAGGCACTGTCCATCATAGTACAGATTAGAGTCATAACATGAAACACACATTGCACTGTCTGGTAAACAGGATCTACAGCTTGCTGGACAATCTAAATGAATATTTCAATATAACTGAACATTTTTTTACATATGCTTACTGATGGATTTTGGAAATGAAAACCACTTTTAATCAAATAAATGGTAAATACCAGGCTAAAACCTGTATAGCTGATGTATGTTCACATAGTATGTCTACTGGAGATCCAAATATCAAGCTATGATTTTAATAATTAAGATAGTGGACCACGGCCAAATACGCCTAACGAAAAAGTCTTTAATAAGGATAAAACTCAAACCTTTCGATTTAGGTCCAATAACATCCATTTTAAGTTTCAACAAAATTGGTTGAAAACTGAGATAGTAATAGCATATTCAAGACTTTGGGGCAAGGGCAATAACTCTGCTACTAACGGTCGAAAAAAGCTCAAATTCGAACTTGATCTTTGTTTTCTAAATATGTATATTCATACCGAAATTTAATTTGAATCCATCAAAAATTCTAGTTTTTAGATCGATTACAAGCAATTGATGTTTAAAGAAGCACTTACGGTAGAGAGGTTTAAGGGCGAAAACTCATCAAAACTGATGAAAGAGTCCTAAATTTTGAAAAAGCTTTAATTTTAATCAGAAAAAAATAAAACTTTCTCAAACCTTTCGATTTAGGTCCAATAACATCCATTTTAAGTTTCATCAAAATCGGTTGAAATCTAAGAGAGTAATAGCATATTTAAGATTTGGGGCAAGGGCAATAAGTCTGCTTGTAACGATCGAAAATAGCTCAAATTCGAACTTGATCTTCGTTTTATGAATACGTATACACATATCAAATTTCATTTGATTCCGTCAAAAACTCTAGTTTTTAGAGCGTTTACAAGCAAATGTTGATGGACAGACCGACGGATTTGGGGCAAGGGCAATAACTCTGCTTCTAACGATCGAAAATAGCTCAAATTCGAACTTGATCTTCGTTTTATGAATATGTATACACATATCAAATTTCATTTGATTCCGTCAACGAGCGTTTACGAGCAAATGTTGACGGACGGATGGACAGACAGGGGTGCCGACAATATACGTCCTCATAGAGAGATGAGGGCGTATAAAAATATGATTTAGTTTAGCTTTTTATAATGTTGATCCTAGGTTGCGACATAAACAAACCATAGTAACCTACCATGACATTCTTTTTGTCTTAAAAAATATTTAGGACCACAAGAATCAACACACTTTCCATCAAGTAGAACCTGATCTGGTACTATACAAGATAAACACTGATCTATTCCAGGACCAATACACGAACTACAACTATCATCACACGCTGAAATTATCAATCACACTATACTAGATAATGCTGATGTAAATTTATGGTGAGCAAATGTCCAGTGAGCAATTTCCAGCCCTACAAACTATACACAGAAAGCAACACTTTATGAGAGAAGATGCTGTTTCTTATGCAAATTTTTTTTAAAAAGGAGAAAAGGTAATACATAACAGGTTTCCAACAGCAACAAGGTACAACCTTGTGAGTTGTTGAAATTTTGACAAACTTTTCAGGATTCAAAAAAGCCCAAAACTAGATAATACCTAAACACTTTCTGTTAAGGAGATAAAAACCAAAAGCACATGAAGTGACACATTCACCATGTTGCCAATAGCGACCAGCAGGACACAATTCGCAATGATATCTGGTACCTCCATTACAAGTTCTACAACTCTTATCACAATCTGAAATATAGATAATGAAAAAGCTACAATAAAGATAATACAGAAACTCTGAAATGGATGTCTAGTTGGTACACCAAGTCAGAATGTTTGAATGTAAATTTTTCTCCATACAAGTCCATTCATACTTTAACTGTCCCTTCACATGAGACATGATCCTTTCAAACAAATTAAAAACTCACCTAAACATTGTTTATTTTTTCCTTGATAGTATCTTTCACTACACTGATCAACACATCTTCCGTTCTGTACCAGTTTATTACCAGCACGACATTGTAGGCAATGGTGAGGATTGGTGGGCAGACAACTCTCACATTCAGGACTGCACTGAGCTTGAACAAAGAAACCAAAAACACTTAGTAAGCAACGTTAGCTTTTCATATACTGTTTTTACTGGATCACTTTTTCTGCAAGACTGTATATTTTGTATGGATCATGTATATTCTTTGACTTTCACATGGTCATTTTTCACAGGTTAAGGATAGTTACCTTTTCTACACTCTCCACAACATTGTCCTGGAGGTACATCAGCAAAACTTCCTTCTGGACAAACTGGACAAGACTGTTGGTAGCACACAATATCCAGACTATCACTACATTGACAAATAGAGCAGGAATCGGGCTGCCAGGAATCACCAATCTGAAATTATTTAATAAATAACAGATATGGATAGTGAATATTTCGAAGAGCCAAGAGCATAACCCAATGAACCAAAGCCCAGCATCTCTCATATAAAACTTTGAACAGCTGATCTTAAAAGCCAAAAACCTTAAAAATGCACCCCCTTTCTCTTCTCCAACACCCTTCAGTTTTTACCATAGAGTCAACATTGCCTATATTTGGAATATGTGTTTTTATTATCTACTCACCTGATAGGTTTCACCATCAAAAGAACAAATTTTAGGTTTGACACATCTTGGACAACATTCTCCTTCTAGCTTTTCCTCTACTTCATCCTAAATAAATACCAACTGATATAACATCCGTGATCCAATAGAGATGTTAAGATTGGATTTCATGTCAAAAATTCCTTAAAAGTCTTTATAAAATTATTAACAGTTGATCAGGACTGAGATTTAGGATTTTGCTTCAGACATGTTTGATTCAATGCCCTTATGTGATCTACCACAGTAAACCAGCTTATTAGTGTTTTTTTTTTCATACAAATTTTGTTTTACAACAAATCAATAGACGATGAAAAGTTTACCTTATCACAGATGATGCGTTGACAATCAACAAGAGAGCACTCCACACCCTGACGACAAGCACAATATTCACATTGATCAATCTTCCACATATCTCTCTGGTAATATTCTGTTCCATTCCACAAACACTGACCTAAAATTGAGAATTTGTATTATAATAATTAATTGAGAAATTTCATGATTTTTTATGTAAAACTATATCTGTGTAAGAATTCAATTGGATATTGGATACAAATTCAGCATTGATTTTAGAGTCTGATTAAAAATAGGCTGATACTGACCTTGTTCAGGAACACATTCTTCACAACATTCGTCTTTACGTTGTATTTTGATCTCACCCTGAAATATAGAAATACATACGGTCAAAATACACAAATACATTGTAATGGACCTGTCTTATATATACTCAAAATGACTCATAAACATTCAAGATAATTAATGTATTGCTTTCATATATTCCCTTTCCTTGTTCCTTCCCAAATCGAATTTTGAACAGTTTCCACATCAAGCATTTTAGTTCCTGCTGAAAACACCAAAATGTTTCTCTCAAGTTGTTTTCCATACTATATCTAGATAACGCGCTTTGTATGCTTGATGCCATTTTTTTAATTTCAATATGGTCTAACATTCATACCTGATTACAACGAACTGGTTCACATTGATCTTGACTACACTCCACACGTCCATGGTAACATATACATTTTTTACACACAACAGGAGACCATGTTTCACCATGCTGACGGTGACAAAAGTAAAACGTAAACATTTTAAATATAACTTGCCAGGCAAAGTAACATATGTCAACTGGCAGACGTCAAAAAATTATATTTTTGTTTTAGCTAAAATACAAATTCTTTCATTAAAGATGGCATAATTATTATAGCCTATATCATATCTACAAGAAATCATGTCTAACCGACAGGAGCAATATACGTCCACATTTATTAATTCAATGCTTCTACTAGCCTGTTGCTAATAAGATTGCTAACTTGTCAACATGTCATTAAAACATACCTTGTATCTTATGTTGTTATGGTTACAAGACCTTGATTTACAGGAGGGACAGCATTCATGAGGTAGTCTGGTTGATTCTTTACCCTGTAAACAATATTTCAGGATCTTTTGGTAAAGTTTACAGTCCAGATTGAGTTGGATGACTGGAGTCAAAACAACCAGTGGTAACAGTGGTACAAACTTTGGAACCACTGCCATTCACTTACACAGAAACATGTATGTATGTATGCTTGGTCCTTTCTCAAGATGTGAACTAATGTAGAAGTGGGGGTGTTGGGTGCAAAAGAGATCATGCTTGCTCTATTCAAAACCCATGATGCTTCTTCCCACTACTATACAATCACTGCTTTTTCATTTGTCATTACTTGCTTGGACAGATTTTTATTACCAGTTTTAAAAGTTAAAAGATTCTTAATCCTATAAAAAGACCCGTCAAATCAGTCTTACCTCTGAACAAATAATTGGAGGGCATTGTTGAGGTAGACATTTTGTTTCTCCGTCATTACAAAAACATTTAGTACATGGTATTGGTTGCCATTGGAAACCTGAATTATGTCTTTCCCCATAATCTGAACATGATCCTAAAATTTATATAGTATTTATATATCAAAATTGATTCCATCCTAATTGCACAGGAATAAATGATCAAGGTCATCAGAGCTACAATTCTGATGAAGTCTATTGATACATAGGCCTACTTATCATTAAATGTAGGCCTCCTGGCCTAGTTCATTCTTCAAAAATTAAACATAAAATCAGACTTTTAAATTGTTTCTTGGCTACAATGTACCTAATAAGTACATGCTATTAACAGTCTTTTAAATTATAAAAAATATGTATCATGTATCATGTATCGTGACAACAGAGGTGAAAGGTCACCTGATAAAAGGGGAGATAAATGAGTAAAATGTCAGACTGAGACTAGACCTATAACCCTTAATCTATGAAACAATAGACGTTGGTTAAATCTGAGGCATGAACTTGTCGTGAAGAAATTAAAACACTGATAAAGCTATGAAGAGATGAATGGCCTAGTATTACAGGTGTAGAAATGACATACAAAGAAACTTGTTAGACCACATGTCAGCTATCATTAACATCATAAAACATGGAGAAAATAGATTGTCTAAAATTAAATTCTGTACATTTCTGAAATACTTCACAAGTTTCTTCAGGTTAATTGATAAAACTGATAGCAACCTACACCAAATTAAGAATATACATACGTCCTGCTGGTATACATTTGGGGCAACATTTTCCTGGTAAATCTTGACTTATCTCCCCTGGTTGACACTGTTGTCTGTTGCATGTTACGTTCTGACAATAAATACTACCATTATCACAGTAACAGCTTGTACAAGAGGACGGATTCCATAATACATTATGCTGAAATATAAATTGAATAAGATTTCACAATCTAAGAGTTCATCTCTTCCACCTGACAATAATTGTTTTAAAAAATGATCTAGTCAGAACTAAAAGCAACTTACAGGAATAGATTGACCTTGAAAACTGCATGGTTTAAGATGGCCGACACATGAAGGACAACACTCATTGGCTTTTATTTCTAAATGTTCTCCCTGAAAAAAAATTAAAACGTTTAAATGATATTCTATGACGCCTGATACAAAATTTGTAAAATTACATATAGAATTTTCTTGATGTCTTATGATAAGCCTATTGACCAAAACTAGAACATGTGCATTATATTGGCATCTTAATGGTTACATAACATTTGACAGAAGTCAAAGACCCCAATCAGATGTCTCTTGATCCTCCTTTCTGGTAAAGTCACTTTAAAAAAAAGACACCCTTCAAGGTAACACAGTGTAATAATCTTAGACAAAGTTCTGTTATCTTGGGTGTTTCTATGTATCTAGATACCTTGATGAATAATTCTTGTTTGTTAGACAGACTAATATATGACTGAGCACAATCCTTCAGTCTTTGGTCTGATATATAATAAGACATCATCAAAACTTGATTTTTTAATCTACATCATATCTCTACAGCTCAATACTCAACTTTCTCATTTGGATACATTCTGAACTTAGGTTGATTTGGAAGGTTTCTCAGCTGTTGGCCTTTGGATGTTTAAAATACATAGAAACATAATAAGGCTACACTAAGATATTTTGTTATCCATGTTCTACAATTAGATGGGGGGCCTGAAACTTTTTGAACAACATTTGTACATTGAGCAAATTGAATGAAAAAGTTTCACTTACTTTTCGATGATCGCATTTAGGATCAGAACATCTGATTGGTTCACAAAATACCACTGGGTCATAACAAGTACATATCTTACAAGCTTCTGGACTCCACACTGCATCAGGCTACAATACAACATATCAAAAGGTTTTCTTCTGAAGGTTGTTTAAAAATTGATAGTCATAGACAATTTTCACATCCTCTTAGCACTTGACTTATGAAGGCAGGCAAAACATGCTGCATTCAGTTGATTCTAAATTTTTGACGATGCAGTTTCCCTTCAGCATTTGGTACCATAAAGTGATGATGACTTTTTGTGCAATTGATAAAAATTATTTGTTCTGATAAATATGAACATAGCTGACATTGTAAAGATAGCAGATGAATAGAAGTAAGCCTGAATTGTTCCAGTTACATAATGTCTTAAATTAAGTGCTATTGGCCATCTAATAGAAGAATTTGTGTTAATCCTTACTGAAAAATGTATTCTTATCCATGGAATTTCTAGTGGACTGATTAAGAAAATTGGATTTTAATGATCTGAGATCAGCTGTTATGGCTGCAGTCAGACTTTTGAAACATGTTTTTAAAAGTTTAAAATAAATAACTATGAATGATCTTAACATTCTACGGAATTTGTTTTAATTTAATCAAATATTAGTCACTGTCCGTCCACTGTGTATGAAAATAATCCCCTCAGATTAACTTTAAATTGTGTTAGTCAGTTTAAATTAAACATGTTCACAAACTTGACCATTGATAATTCATTACCAGTCATGTTGTTAATTTGAACACTTGAGATATACTTTCTTTTCTATTATTTTCTGCTGTAAAGCAATGATTCACTTCACTTGATTTCTTTTCAGGAATTTACCCATCAAAGGAGTGTGAAATATTATTTTCATTAGAGTAGAAGTGTGAACTGCCCCCAGGACTCACTGAATAATGAAATGTTTAATATCATATTTGGACTTGAATACTGGTGTCTAGGTGGAGGGATTATTGGAAAGAAAGAAAGAAAGATGAATAGATAAAGAAATGAATAACCAAATAAGAATCAAGTAACTAGTGAGTTAAACACAGTACACCAGCTTTGGATTGATTCTAACATCTTTGATCAAATCTTATAATTTCAAGTATCATACACTTTGGGTTGAAGTATTCCTTAAGAACGTAAACTTTCAGTGAGAAATATAAGATTTACCTACAAGAACTTATAGAATATGGCTAGATCAGTTTCACTCTTAAACTTATCAAATATTCATCACTTAACTTGAAATCTAAACAATGAATCAGATCTCTGGTATCAAACAATTCAATTCACATTTTGTACTCGGGAATCAAAGAGTTCTGGTTATTGTTCCAGACAAAAATAGCAGTTTAATGTTTAACATGTTTCTGTCTAGTGGTTCCTCTACTAGAAAACTAAACAATTGAAATAGAGAAAGAAAATTTGTCATATTTCAGGCAGACATCCAAGTTTGTAATTAGATTGGTTGGTTTCCTTCAGTGTCAATTCTAGCTGACTGATATCTTTTTCAAAATACAGTAGTCAGATCAAAACATTTCCAAATTGATATATAACTTAAATAATAAACTTAGATATCTATTGGGGTTCTATAGCACAGTCTGTTAGTACACTAGTGTCATTTGCTTGCATACGGGAAAATGGTGGTTGAGTGGTTGTTATGTTTGAGATTTCACAATTTGGGTATATATCACATGAATAAGTCATCTTCACTCATAATTCCAGTCCACCAAGCTGTAAATGGGTACAGATAATCCGGGAAAGATCAATGCTAAGAGGTTTGGCCAAAGACCGGCTGGGAGAAAGGATCCTCACGGAACCCAAGTTGTTCTTGTAAAACATAGATATTACTTTCTTTTACTTTTAGTTGTGTAATCATTCTATTCTGCGACTGAATATTTATTTTGATCTACTTGAATATAAAGTTTTTTCCAGATGTCAATTCCAGCTATCTTTAGACCTAGTTTCAGTAGTTTGATAGAACAGTTGTTGGATATGGTTTCAAACTGTCAAAGTTCTTTCTGGATCTTTGATGACCTTGTTCTTTTAAAATAAGTTTTTTTCAAATTGTTAAGAAATAAAAGAAGCCTACAATACGATATTGTCAATTGGTTGTTTGTCTTTCATTGCATTTGAACTCCTCTCATGAATATGTCAAAACAGGGTCACATATGGTTGGTTGTAACATGTGCTAATTGGAGAGAATAAGAGACAAACCACCCTCCACCCACTTCTAGGATAAAAAATATTTTTGGAGGCTCAAGTTTTTTCTATCAACAAACAATCTTGGTTATCAACTGAGTCAATTTTCTCCTCATTATAGAGTAAGATATACTTAAACATAGTCACAATATACATATCTATTACTTTTTACATATTAACAGTAGTTTGTGGCAATATGCTAAAGGCATATATTCTTAAATAAAAACTCTGGGTAAAAATAATCTCTTGTAAAGTTAGACTCCACATAAATAATTATAATGTTTTCACCTATCTTAACAAAGATTATCTTAAACTGTCTAAAAATAGACAAAATGCAGCTTTTCTGAAGACAAATTTGTTGTGTTGATTGGAGGAATTGATTCTTAACCATAATTATCTGTTCAAAGCATAATATCTATGCTGTAAAGTTCATGACATATGCTTGATGAAGATATTTAATTTTTCTAGTATTTATGTTCCAGAATGAAGGAGAACATCTGGAATATTTATGATGCACAAAATTCCTATTTCTTATACATGTATATTGAATATAGACTACACAGTGCACATAATTATTTTTACAGATAGACATTATGATATAACCCCCTGAGGGGAAATTAAATTACACAGCTATATTTATTCATTATCAAAATACTTTAACAAACTTTAAATAACTGTCATTCATTCATTCTTACATTATCTCAAATCTACATCAATCCTTTAAAATTTACAATTGACAACCACTGCCTTTCCTAAAATCTACATCTTATCTAAATTAATTTTTTTTAAAGGGATTGTAAAGCGTATTTCTAAACTTTGTATGTGTATCAGGGACACTGATAGCATCAATTTGCACCATTCCAATTTCCATTCCAACATCTGTGGTTTTTGCAATTCCACTAAAACTGACGCATTTTTTGAAGTCACTGATAGTGATCTGCATAGATATCAATAGTACTGGAAGGTGGATCACTGTCAGTGACGTCATAAAACGCGTTAGTTTTAATGGAATTGCAAGAACCACAGACATCGGAATGGCAATTGGAATGGCACAAATTGATGCTATCAGTGTCCATGATACACATACAAAGTTTAGAAATACGCTTTACAATCCCTTTAACTTGCTGACAAAAGCTATTGTTGTGTATTTTTTTTTTTTTTTAAAAACCAAGTGTCATCTGTGATTGTCATATCAGGTCTAGTACCAATAACACAATTTTATTATTCATAGGATGTCCACTTGACATAAACCCTAAATTTAATCCCTCGGGCAGAAAAAGGGGACAATTAATTCACACTTTATTCAAACTATGTACTTCAGTTGAAGTAGGAAGGGTCAATATTTAGCTATATAAGAGTAAAGTGAGGGACTCTTGTCTTTAATAATAGGTGTAAACTTGTTCACATCTTCAGAAGTTTGTTTGTAATTTGTTTAACGAGTACCTGAACATTTTCATTTACTTTTCTACAAATCATAGCTCTTTCTTTCCTTACATGTAATTGTCAGTTTTAACAAATATAGACTTGGGGTCACAGTAATATATTATTGTCTTTTTTATATTCTTTATATTAGTTTTTTCTGTGAGAAAAGTAGCACTGGTATATATTGAAATTTTTGGACTATCGTCTTTTAAGCAATGAATTGGAGGACTATATCCCTTCAGCCTGGATAATAAATATATGCATTATTCAAGGATTATATATAAATGAGAAATTCACAGGCAAAATGAATAAAGCAGGTTCGACAGAAGAAACACAAGAGAAATACTAATGCAAGGATTAAGGAACATTTGCTTTAAGAACATTATACAAATTCCTATAAAATACTCTAAATTTAGCTTAATCTTGACTTAAACCATGTTCAAACCCTATATAGTCTATTTTTGATGAAATGGGAAGATTTTGTCCTTAAATACCCCTTAGCATACCTTCATGTATTCTTTCATTTCAATAAAAAGTCACCCTTGAACAGTTTTATTATCTGTATAATAATGAGATTAGGTAGTAAAAAATCTACATGATATTTTTGTGAGATATCAGTGGGGCTTCAGGTCATGTTATTGTCTCTCAACAAACCACTGTCAAAACTCAACTCAATAAAAAATATTTAAAGATGAAATTCAAGCCTGGTTTAAGAAATGAATGCATAGCTGTTGTATTTATAATATGTTTGACATATTCTGTAATGTGTATATAAAGGTGGTTAGCCTAGTAGTAATAAGAGATCAAAATGTCTGGAAACAATTAGACCTGAAAGTCTACCATATCAAAGGAGAATGTCCTCTTATATTTCCCTTATGACATTAACCGATCAGGGCCCCGTTCCACAAAAAATGTTTTAACACGTTGAAATCTTGAATTTACATTGAGCAATACTATAACTGTGCAAAAACATAATATTTTTTTAGAAATAAGGTACTTAACCTGAAATCATCTTCTGATATATCTTATATTTAATAACAGTAAATATGACTAACCTATATTATTGATGACATTGTAGTTATTAGTTTTTTCCTGGTTTTTCTTCCATACGCATTATGAAATACATTCGTGGATACGATGCATTTACATTGCAGCAATAAACAAGATTATCACTATAGAAAGTAAAAGGATGAAAATTCTCACCTGAAATATTTCTCCTTTGTATTTACAGTCACCTGAAATAGCGTCATTTCAATTTGTCAATCATCAAATGAAATAATATGTTTTCAAAACTTGATGGTATTCATCATCAACTTGTGTGATAATCTGTAGTAACTTAATATATTTGTTTTCACAACAAATAAGCAATTTATGTTTTTAGCTAGAAAAAAAAATGTACCCAGAATACCAAGTAACTTTTTTATAAAATTTCTTTTTAGCACTTCTACAAGTCTAAGTGGACATTTTAGTTTCTTGCTTAAAAAAATTGCTGAGTGGAGCAGCAATATATTAGTGAATAAAATTATCACAGAAAGTTATATTTAATCAACATTCTCCTAACAAACTGATCTAAAAAGATAAAATGTCAAAGTGAACTGGAATTATAAAACCTCAAGTCATTATGTTACATTCATAGTAAATTAAGTTTAAAATTTAAATTACAGAATTGAGATAATAGTTTTTGATAATTGTTGCTAGGTAACAGATTCATTTACCAAATTCATTACCTATCAAACTTACACCTGGTTGTCTCTTTAAGAGTTACGAAGATAAGAAAAGAGACAGTGAATTATTCGACCATGTATTTACAGATCATGGGGGGCCATCATACATGTACCTGTAGTTTTTTAAAGTCAAAATAATGCCACTGATGTACATGTATTTAACTTAATGATTTTGTTCTTCAAGCTGTGCACCATATATGGTATTCTTTATATTTTTAACAATTCATAAAGAAATGGGCTCAAAATCAAAATCTACACCCTATAAAAGGCATGCAATTTTTTTTTAACTGACATGAGGCTGGTCCAGCATTCCGGCCACCATTTTCAAAAGTCTTTTCATTGATTTCCTATTCCAGGTTCTGTATGCTCCCCATGACACTGCTGTGCCACCAACCCCCCTTCCCCCAGGCCCGATAATGATCTCTCGAAACACCACTGACCATGTCATCAGCCTAAGACAGCCTTATTTTTTCACTGGTCAACCTGGTAGACAGATTTTAAAAGAACATTATCTACATCTTGAAGAGCATTCACCAAAACCCAATTTTAATCACAAATATAATTGAATTTGTAAGGAACTATTTGTAAACCACCCATGTTGGTACTATAACCTATTAACACAACATAAACAATCAAATCTATTAGGCATAGTCTACTCACCTTGTACTGATGTTACCTGCAGATAAATACATAACAAGAACAAAACTGGCACCATTTCTGCCACAATTGTATATTTCCCGCCAATTTTCTCAATCCCTGATAATAAATACTGCTACAGATCCCTTCACATAATGTCACAGATCAAACAAACAGATTATTCCGATCTCCGCTCACATAATATTTCTTCTACCTTTCAGTAATCCATGGAAAAGCCCTGTTGATCCATTTACCTGGAATATATAAAATGCCAACTTCAATTCAAGCCTTATAACTTTCAATATAAATCCACCAAGTCGCTGTATGACCTTGAAAATGGAATTCAAGGTCAAACAGATACACTCATCTTCCAAACTTCTATCTTGATTGACAACTTCAAAGTTGAAACGAAAATGTTCTCTTTGGCTGTAAGGAAAAAATGTGCCGCTACAAATTCATTCCATCTTCAACCCAATATCTATTTCCTTCGGAATTAAAAGCCACCAAAACTTGCAGAGAGCAACTGGGTTTTCAAACAGTACAAGCAACTTGCAGCATCAGATAACATTTGATCATTTAGCAGATTAAAGGGGAACATTCGGCATTTTTAATGGGTTGATTTGGGTCTTTAATATTAAAATAGTCTTATTTTGTGCCATGGAGTGTTTAAATTAATTTAGTTGTTCTATAGCCGACCACACTCCAAGAGGACGTGGATTTTTCCAAAATATTGTGGGAGACGAACCAGAATGGGTTGTGGAGACTGAAGTACGTCACAGAAAAAAATAGAAAAATGGCATCGATATGGTCGGGACTTCCAACTCAGATGTTCAGTGGACCTAAGTTTACTATGTACAAAATCTGTCTTATCTATTAAATTGTGTAGGAGACCGGGACCCTTTTGCCCCCCTTCTGAATTTTAAAGGAGGACACCCCCCTCCCTCTCTCTCTCTCTCACCCCAATCCACCCCCTCAAAAACAATGTGTGTAATGTGTATTTTGACAATGATTTTATTTCTGTTTGAATGGTATTTAAATAAGGAGAACAAGGAAGAAAATATGTAATATGAATAATATCGTGTGGTATCATTTCATATCAAGAATTTGATAACAATGTCTTTAACAGATGGAAAATAAGGCATGGTCCATTACTTGCCTGCATTCTCAGTGGAAACAAAACAACTCACTATCTCTTACTCAGAATAAACACAGAATTAATGGTAATCAGAAAGTATACAAAGACAATATTGTTGTTAGGATTTAAAAAAGAAATTAAATCTAGAACAGTGGCATTTATAAATTACAATTTTGATGGCAGACAACAGAAAAAGATTCCATGCAAACAGTGTGTTATTCTTGAAATCAGATAAAACATCATAAGACATCTGTCAACAATATCAAAGTTCCAAAAGGCGTAACCAATTTGGAAATTAATGTCTAATCAAACTTGAACCAGCCTTGGTCTGGGTGACATGCTCTCAAAGTAAAAGCTCATAAAACTCCCTCTCTTCAGTGGTTCGGCTCCCAACCTTAGGGGTACCAGAAGAAAATGCAATATTATTACACTGATCAAAGTATCTGTAAGATTAACCATAGAACACCCTATAGTATGTCTTTATTTCCTGGAATCGTAATATAAGTATAATGTGAAATTAATTGTTTGAGTATTTCTGTAGTTAAGTTTTAAACATAGCTGACAAGATCCAGAACATATGACAAAAACATTCAAACTGCAAAATAACATGCAGTGAGAGAAAAAAGACTAAAGAAACCTGCAATTTAAACATTCTTTCAAGCTGTCAAAGTTTCTATTAGAGTTCAGCTGGAATTTATTTTCTTTGCCAAAAATGTTAAAACTTTCACACATTGCTCGTTCAGTTTACTGACGCCTACACCAATTTAACATCAATTAAACACTTTGTAACTATCAGACTCACTGGGCATATAAGTTAAGTCAGACTCCCAGGAACGGTTACCATGATGGGTATACTAAAATAGCGAATCTTCCTGTAAGAAATTTCATTATACATCAGAAGAGAATTTGCTGAGAGGGGTTTTCTGGTTCTATTGGTAACGTCCAAACAGTGAGTGAAATTTTCGGATGGATACTAAACAACGTCATGTCCGATGAAATGAATTGGTGTTTTACGTCCCACTTTTCTGCAGTCATATCCGATGACAAAGACGTCCATAAAAAAATGTCAATGAACTTAAAACTTTCTACATACATATATATAATGCATTAATGGCATAATTATTTCTGAGGTAGTGCCAAAAAGAATGCAAATAACCTGCTAGTATCGTAAAATTATTTTAGAGCATTTTTTGCCACACAGTGAGTTTCTATGATCTTCGCCTCTCATTATGAGGTGTATTATCTTATTGTTTAGTGAGGGAGAATTAAAGACAGGAACAGGGTTGTGATGCATATAGTCAATCATCAATGGGGTGAGACAGGGATGCCATTTTACTTCCTTTAAGTTAATCATTATTTTTATTGGATATTGGATGCAAATGTTGTTGGGATATGGTATAGTCCTAATCCCTCCATTGCCAAGAATGAGCCATTTCATAAGTTACATAGGCCTACAATAGGTCTCACAATGAATTTTTACACGATGGAATCACTGTAAGTTCAAAAACAATATTAGTTTAGAGTGGTACTGTGTTTTCTGTTTAAATCATTAACTTATACTTCTAACAGGTACATATCATATTCTTATATTACATAATAGAATTTATCAGTGAGCTAGATAATGTTTACCAAAATAAATCAGACAAAGATAATCAGATAATGACACTATGGGGGAAAAAACAAATATTTACTATTCAGAGAATGAGCAGAATTTCCTATGATTCTACTCAAGATAAAAAGCAACACACGTCGAAGGAAGAGGCATGTCGACATTCAGATTATGAGGACAACTTGTTTCCAGAACAGAAGAACATATTATAAAAACACTTTAAAAAAGCAGATATGCGAGAATTTCTTGATGATGTCACAGAGGTGATTGGCAAAATGTAATGTTTGGTAATGTTTAACAAAACGCTAACAAATTCAGGCATCAAATCTGAAGAAATACATAGTAACTTTATGTAAAGAATGGGCTGGTCTGTAGTTGTAATGCTAACAGTAAAGATTGATATCACAGGTTGTTGATATTACAACATATTTAATATTAATGCATATATATGAAGATGCACCAAATATTTACAGATTATAATCAACTAGTCAGCTTTATTAATAATTATTATTCAGTCTTCATGATATTTATGTTTTATTTTTTACTGTCTGTAGCCTACACGTTTTGTTGCCAAATTCGAAAAGTACGAATATATCATATCAACATAATAGTGAACTCACTTAGACTAAACTTCAACCTGCATAAGGCAGATTCGATATTTTGTTGAGCAGGCTATATGAGTGAAGTAATTTAACTAGCAGACAAAAACGAACTTTTTCGAGCTCATTCAAATTCGTTATATATTATGATTAACTCTGAAAATTGTTTATGAATTGTATGCCAAATCTTTCTAACCATGCGCGCCGTAACCATGTTAATGTCTCGTATTTAATGATGTTACAAGTTTTTGATCGTATATTTTATTGAAAGGCATTAACAAAACGCATCTTTATTTTTTAGCATTGATAATTGTATAATAAAACAATTCTTATGGAATACAATTACTAACTTTATTTGAGCGACGTTTCAACCAGTGTTCTCTGGTCTTTATCAAGCAATGAATAATATTACAAAGATTAACAAGCATATATATAGGTAAAGACAAAACAACATAACAAAACTAGGGATTAAGGAATATAATGACTGATAATTAATTAATGAGTTGATCATAGGCTCTGGGGATAAAAAAAGTTGGGATTCTATTTCCAGATTAATGATCCGTTAGCCAATATTTCACTGAAGCTTTAATAATTTGACAAGGTAAAGACAAAGCTTCTGTCAAATACTAGGATACTTACAGTCCATTATAGTATTAACTAGTAGAGACGATGAATTAATATTATTAGTATACCAATAGACAGGTACGAGACAGTTGACAGTTATTATACAGGTAAGTATTCGTCATTGTCACATTTAATTAACTATTACCTGTAATATACCTATAGAGAATGACCCCCTCTCTTGGTCAACCATCAACAACCTCTAGGTTTAAAACACTGGAAAGACAAGGATGGACTTGAATGGACGTTGTTTTTTTATATTGATAAACAAAGTATCATAAGTATAGAACACAACCGCCAAAGATGCCCTTAGATAATGTTACAGTACATTAATTTTGATAGATAATCCATTTAAAAAATGGGAAAGATTGTTCAGTAACATATTCAGTAACATCGCCCTGGTTGGGGTATTTCACAGATTGTTTTGGTATATTTCATTTCATGGGAATAGGTCTGGTAGAGAATAGGGTAGATCATCTAGAAACAATATGTTTCAGATTGGTCTGGTTGTCAATGGGGTAGATCATCTAGAAACAACATGTTTCACATCGATCTGGTAGGAAATGGGGTAGATCATCTAGAAACAACATGTTTCAGATCGGTCTGGTAGGGAATGTGGTAGATGATCTAGAAACAATATGTTTCATATCGGTCTGGTAGTGAATGTGGCAGATCATCTAGAAACAATATGTTTCATATCGGTCTGGTAGGGAATGGGTCAGATCATCTAGAAACAATATGTTTCATATCAGTCTGGTAGGGAATGGGTCAGATCATCTAGAAACAACATGTTTCATATCGGTCTGGTAGTGAATGTGGTAGATCATCTAGAAACAATATGTTTCAGATCGGCCTGGTAGAGAATAGGGTAGATTATCTAGAAACAATATGTTTCATATCAGTCTGGTAGAGAATAGGGTAGATCATCTAGAAACAATATGTTTCAGATCGGTCTGGTAGTGAATGTGGTAGATCATCTATAGAAAACAATATGTTTCAGATCGGTCTGGTAGTGAATGTGGTAGATCATCTAGAAACACTATGTTTCACATCTGTCTGGTAGTGAATGTGGTAGATCATCTAGAAAACAATATGTTTCGTATCGGTCTGGTAGTGAATGTGGTATATCATCTAGAAACAATATGTTTCATATTGGCCTGGTAGGGAATGTAGTAGATCATCTAGAAACAATATGTTTCATATCAGTCTGGTAGGGAATGTGGTATATCATCTAGAAACAACATGTTTCAGATCGGTCTGGTAGTGAATGTGGTAGATCATCTAGAAACACTATGTTTCATATCTGTCTGGTAGTGAATGTGGTATATCATCTAGAAACAATATGTTTCATATCAGTCTGGTAGGGAATGTGGTATATCATCTAGAAACAATATGTTTCAGATCGGTCTGGTAGGGAATGTGGTAGATCGTCTAGAAACAATATGTTTCAAATCAGTCTGGTAGGGAATGTGGTATATCATCTAGAAACAGTATGTTTCATATCTGTCTGGTAGTGAATGTGGTAGATCATCTAGAAACAATATGTTTCAGATCGGCCTGGTAGTGAAGGTGGTAGATCATCTAGAAACAATATGTTTCATATCTGTCTGGTAGTGAATGTGGTAGATCATCTAGAAACACTATGTTTCAGATCGGCCTGGTAGTGAAGGTGGTAGATCATCTAGAAACAACATGTTTCATATCGGTCTGGTAGTGAAGGTGGTAGATCATCTAGAAACAATATGTTTCAGATCGGTCTGATAGTGAAGGTGGTAGATCATCTAGAAACAATATGTTTCAGATCGGCCTGGTAGTGAAGGTGGTAGATCATCTAGAAACAATATGTTTCAGATCGGTCTGGTAGTGAAGGTGGTAGATCATCTAGAAACAATATGTTTCATATTGGCCTGGTAGGGAAGGTGGTATATCATCTAGAAACAATATGTTTCATATCAGTCTGGTAGGGAATGTGGTATATCATCTAGAAACGATATGTTTCATATCGGTCTGGTAGTGAATGTGGTAGATCATCTAGAAACAATATGTTTCAAATCAGTCTGGTAGGGAATGTGGTATATCATCTAGAAACAGTATGTTTCATATCTGTCTGGTAGTGAATGTGGTAGATCATCTAGAAACAATATGTTTCAGATCGGCCTGGTAGTGAAGGTGGTAGATCATCTAGAAACAATATGTTTCAGATCGGTCTGGTAGTGAAGGTGGTAGATCATCTAGAAACAATATGTTTCATATCGGTCTGATAGTGAATGTGGCAGATCATATGGAAACAACATGTTTCATATCAGTCTGGTAGAGAATAGGGTAGATCATCTAGAAACAGTATGTTTCATATCAGTCTGATAGTGAATGTGGTAGATCATCTAGAAACAATATGTTTCAGATCAGTCTGATAGTGAATGTGGTAGATCATCTAGAAACGATATGTTTCAGATCGGTCTGGTTGTCAATGGGGTAGATCGTCTAGAAACAATATGTTTCATATCGGTCTGGTAGAGAATAGGGTATATCATCTAGAAACAATATGTTTCAGATCGGTCTGGTTGTCAATGGGGTAGATCATCTAGAAACAATATGTTTCAGATTGGTCTGATAGGGAATGGGGTAGATCATCTAGAAACAATATGTTTCATATCGGCCTGGTAGAGAATAGGGTAGATCATCTAGAAACAATATGTTTCATATCGGTCTGGTAGTGAATGGGGTAGATCATCTAGAAACAACATGTTTCAGATCGGTCTGGTAGTGAATGTGGTAGATCATCTAGAACCAATATGTTTCAGATCGGTCTGGTAGGGAATGTGGTAGATCATCTAGAAACAATATGTTTCATATCGGTCTGGTAGTGAATGTGGTAGATCATCTAGAAACAACATGTTTCAGATCGGTCTGGTAGGGAATGTGGTAGATCATCTAGAAACAATATGTTTCAGATCGGTCTGATAGGGAATGGGGTAGATCATCTAGAAACAACATGTTTCAGATTAGTCTGGTAGGGAATAGGGTAGATCATCTAAAAACAATATGTTTCAGATCGGTCTGGTAGTGAAGGTGGTAGATCATCTAGAAACAATATGTTTCATATTGGCCTGGTAGGGAAGGTGGTATATCATCTAGAAACAATATGTTTCATATTGGTCTGGTAGTGAATGTGGTAGATCATCTAGAAACAATATGTTTCAAATCAGTCTGGTAGGGAATGTGGTATATCATCTAGAAACAGTATGTTTCATATCTGTCTGGTAGTGAATGTGGTAGATCATCTAGAAACAATATGTTTCAGATCGGCCTGGTAGTGAAGGTGGTAGATCATCTAGAAACAATATGTTTCAGATCGGTCTGGTAGTGAAGGTGGTAGATCATCTAGAAACAATATGTTTCATATCGGTCTGATAGTGAATGTGGCAGATCATATGGAAACAACATGTTTCATATCAGTCTGGTAGAGAATAGGGTAGATCATCTAGAAACAGTATGTTTCATATCAGTCTGATAGTGAATGTGGTAGATCATCTAGAAACAATATGTTTCAGATCAGTCTGATAGTGAATGTGGTAGATCATCTAGAAACGATATGTTTCAGATCGGTCTGGTTGTCAATGGGGTAGATCGTCTAGAAACAATATGTTTCATATCGGTCTGGTAGGGAATGTGGTAGATCATCTAGAAACAATATGTTTCATATCGGTCTGGTAGAGAATGTGGTATATCATCTAGAAACAATATGTTTCAGATCGGTCTGGTTGTCAATGGGGTAGATCATCTAGAAACAATATGTTTCAGATTGGTCTGATAGGGAATGGGGTAGATCATCTAGAAACAATATGTTTCATATCGGTCTGGTAGTGAATGGGGTAGATCATCTAGAAACAACATGTTTCAGATCGGTCTGGTAGTGAATGTGGTAGATCATCTAGAACCAATATGTTTCAGATCGGTCTGGTAGGGAATGTGGTAGATCATCTAGAAACAATATGTTTCATATCGGTCTGGTAGTGAATGTGGTAGATCATCTAGAAACAACATGTTTCAGATCGGTCTGGTAGGGAATGTGGTAGATCATCTAGAAACAATATGTTTCAGATCGGTCTGATAGGGAATGGGGTAGATCATCTAGAAACAACATGTTTCAGATTAGTCTGGTAGGGAATAGGGTAGATCATCTAAAAACAATATGTTTCATACCGGTCTGGTAGTGAATGTGGTAGATCGTCTAGAAACAATATGTTTCAGATCAGTCTGATAGTGAATGTGGTAGATCGTCTAGAAACAATATGTTTCATATCGGCCTGGTAGTGAATATGGTAGATCGTCTAGAAACGATATGTTTTTATTGGTCTGGTAGTGAATGTGGTAGATCATCTAGAAACAATATGTTTCATATCGGTCTGGTAGTGAATGTGGTAGATCTCTTAGAAACAATATGTTTCATATCGGTCTGGTAGTGAATGTGGTAGATCGTCTAGAAACAACATGTTTCACATCGATCTGGTAGGGAATGTGGTAGATCATCTTGAAACAATATGTTTCAGATTGGTCTGGTAGTGAATGTGGTAGATCATCTAGAAACAATATGTTTCATATCGGTCTGGTAGTGAATGTGGTAGATCGTCTAGAAACAACATGTTTCACATCGATCTGGTAGGGAATGTGGTAGATCATCTTGAAACAATATGTTTCAGATTGGTCTGGTAGTGAATGTGGTAGATCATCTAGAAACAATATGTTTCATGTCGGCCTGGTAGTGAATGTGGTAGATCATCTAGAAACAACATGTTTCACATCGATCTGGTAGGGAATGTGGTAGATCATCTTGAAACAATATGTTTCAGATTGGTCTGGTAGTGAATGTGGTAGATCATCTAGAAACAATATGTTTCAGATTGGTCTGGTAGGAAATGGGGTAGATCGTCTAGAAACAACATGTTTCACATCGGTCTGGTAGGGAATGTGGTAGATGATCTAGAAACAATATGTTTCATATCGGTCTGGTAGTGAATGTGGCAGATCATCTAGAAACAATATGTTTCATATCGGTCTGGTAGGGAATGGGTCAGATCATCTAGAAACAACATGTTTCATATCGGTCTGGTAGTGAATGTGGTAGATCATCTAGAAACAACATGTTTCATATCGGTCTGGTAGTGAATGTGGTAGATCATCTAGAAACAATATATTTCAGATCGGCCTGGTAGAGAATAGGGTAGATTATCTAGAAACAATATGTTTCATATCAGTCTGGTAGAGAATAGGGTAGATCATCTAGAAACAATATGTTTCAGATCGGTCTGGTAGTGAATGTGGTAGATCATCTATAGAAAACAATATGTTTCAGATCGGTCTGGTAGTGAATGTGGTAGATCATCTAGAAACACTATGTTTCACATCTGTCTGGTAGTGAATGTGGTAGATCATCTAGAAAACAATATGTTTCGTATCGGTCTGGTAGTGAATGTGGTATATCATCTAGAAACAATATGTTTCATATTGGCCTGGTAGGGAATGTAGTAGATCATCTAGAAACAATATGTTTCATATCAGTCTGGTAGGGAATGTGGTATATCATCTAGAAACAACATGTTTCAGATCGGTCTGGTAGTGAATGTGGTAGATCATCTAGAAACACTATGTTTCATATCTGTCTGGTAGTGAATGTGGTATATCATCTAGAAACAATATGTTTCATATCAGTCTGGTAGGGAATGTGGTATATCATCTAGAAACAATATGTTTCATATCTGTCTGGTAGTGAATGTGGTAGATCATCTAGAAACACTATGTTTCATATTGGTCTGGTAGTGAATGTGGTATATCATCTAGAAACAATATGTTTCATATCAGTCTGGTAGGGAATGTGGTATATCATCTGGAAACAATATGTTTCAGATCGGTCTGGTAGGGAATGTGGTAGATCGTCTAGAAACAATATGTTTCAAATCAGTCTGGTAGGGAATGTGGTATATCATCTAGAAACAGTATGTTTCATATCTGTCTGGTAGTGAATGTGGTAGATCATCTAGAAACAATATGTTTCAGATCGGCCTGGTAGTGAAGGTGGTAGATCATCTAGAAACAATATGTTTCAGATCGGTCTGGTAGTGAAGGTGGTAGATCATCTAGAAACAATATGTTTCAGATCGGCCTGGTAGTGAAGGTGGTAGATCATCTAGAAACAATATGTTTCAGATCGGTCTGGTAGTGAAGGTGGTAGATCATCTAGAAACAATATGTTTCATATTGGCCTGGTAGGGAAGGTGGTATATCATCTAGAAACAATATGTTTCATATTGGTCTGGTAGTGAATGTGGTAGATCATCTAGAAACAATATGTTTCAAATCAGTCTGGTAGGGAATGTGGTATATCATCTAGAAACAGTATGTTTCATATCTGTCTGGTAGTGAATGTGGTAGATCATCTAGAAACAATATGTTTCAGATCGGCCTGGTAGTGAAGGTGGTAGATCATCTAGAAACAATATGTTTCAGATCGGTCTGGTAGTGAAGGTGGTAGATCATCTAGAAACAATATGTTTCATATTGGCCTGGTAGGGAAGGTGGTATATCATCTAGAAACAATATGTTTCATATTGGTCTGGTAGTGAATGTGGTAGATCATCTAGAAACAATATGTTTCAAATCAGTCTGGTAGGGAATGTGGTATATCATCTAGAAACAGTATGTTTCATATCTGTCTGGTAGTGAATGTGGTAGATCATCTAGAAACAATATGTTTCAGATCGGCCTGGTAGTGAAGGTGGTAGATCATCTAGAAACAATATGTTTCAGATCGGTCTGGTAGTGAAGGTGGTAGATCATCTAGAAACAATATGTTTCATATCTGTCTGGTAGTGAATATGGTAGATCATCTAGAAACAATATGTTTCATATCGGTCTGATAGTGAATGTGGCAGATCATATGGAAACAACATGTTTCATATCAGTCTGGTAGAGAATAGGGTAGATCATCTAGAAACAATATGTTTCAGATCAGTCTGATAGTGAATGTGGTAGATCATCTAGAAACAATATGTTTCAGATCGGTCTGATAGTGAATGGGGTAGATCATCTAGAAACAACATGTTTCAGATCGGTCTGGTAGTGAATGTGGTAGATCATCTAGAACCAATATGTTTCAGATCGGTCTGGTAGGGAATGTGGTAGATCATCTAGAAACAATATGTTTCATATCGGTCTGGTAGTGAATGTGGTAGATCATCTAGAAACAACATGTTTCAGATCGGTCTGGTAGGGAATGTGGTAGATCATCTAGAAACAATATGTTTCAGATCGGTCTGATAGGGAATGGGGTAGATCGTCTAGAAACAACATGTTTCAGATTAGTCTGGTAGGGAATAGGGTAGATCATCTAAAAACAATATGTTTCATACCGGTCTGGTAGTGAATGTGGTAGATCGTCTAGAAACAATATGTTTCAGATCAGTCTGATAGTGAATGTGGTAGATCGTCTAGAAACAATATGTTTCATATCGGCCTGGTAGTGAATATGGTAGATCGTCTAGAAACGATATGTTTTTATTGGTCTGGTAGTGAATGTGGTAGATCATCTAGAAACAATATGTTTCATATCGGTCTGGTAGTGAATGTGGTAGATCTCTTAGAAACAATATGTTTCATATCGGTCTGGTAGTGAATGTGGTAGATCGTCTAGAAACAACATGTTTCACATCGATCTGGTAGGGAATGTGGTAGATCATCTTGAAACAATATTTTTCAGATTGGTCTGGTAGTGAATGTGGTAGATCATCTAGAAACAAGTTTCATATCGGTCTGGTAGTGAATGTGGTAGATCGTCTAGAAACAACATGTTTCACATCGATCTGGTAGGGAATGTGGTAGATCATCTTGAAACAATATGTTTCAGATTGGTCTGGTAGTGAATGTGGTAGATCATCTAGAAACAATATGTTTCATGTCGGTCTGGTAGTGAATGTGGTAGATCATCTAGAAACAATATGTTTCATGTTGGTCTGGAAGTGAATGTGGTAGATCATCTAGAAACGATATGTTTTTATCAGTCTGGTGGTGAATGTGGTAGATCATCTAGAAACAACATGTTTCATATCGGTCTGGTAGTGAATGTGGTAGATCATCTAGAAACAATATGTTTCATATCGGTCTGATAGTGAATGTGGTAGATCATCTAGAAACAACATGTTTCATATCGGTCTGGTAGTGAATGTGGTAGATCATCTAGAAACAACATGTTTCATATCGGTCTGATAGTGAATGTGGTAGATCATCTAGAAACAATATGTTTTGTCCTGAATTTTTTCCATGTATCACACAGAAGACAGAAGACATGACTGGCGCCGATATTATGTTGTATTCTATGAACCGTAACAACATTTCTACCTGTATTGTTTGTTTATGTTAGTTGTATTACATTATGTTAGTCTATTTAGTGATATGACACCTTTAGTTACTTTTTAGTTAGCCTGTATTGATTGGCAGTAGGTTTGTAGGTTACCAGAGTTAAGATTTGGGTTTCTGGGTATATACACCTCAGACTAATTGTTTACATCAACACCATCGCATGCATGTAAGTTGATGTTGGCCTATATATCAATTGAACATTCCCCACTTATTTATAAATTAACTTTCATTAGTTATATTTTTACTTTAAAAGTCCGCATCTTTCATACCTATCTGGTTTTTTTTTTACTTTTAAACATATCCATTAAAAACCAACTACAACCATAACATACCAGATAGTTAAAAATAGGGCCTGGGGTTAAAACACAACTGAAATCCACTCAATTCATACGAATTTGATCAATAAAAAGATTTTTTTTTTTATGAATTAGGGTCACTTATTCTCTTTTTCTTATATCTTGAAAGAAAAATATTTGAAACCACAACAACAAAAGTTAAGTAGATTGAGGGGCAGGGATGGACCACCTTTTGGAATATTATGACACAGAGTTAAAAACGAAGTATAGCCGAATGTAGTTTCGATTCAAATGACTATCAAAATAGTAGATAGGGCAAGACAACTTTGAATAGCTTATAGAGTAATCCACTCAATATAGGATGCATATTTACTCACATTTTTGACATGTTTATCATAAATATTTCATTCTGATAAAAATTTACTTCCCTTTAATGCAAGTTTATTGTCAATGGACGGGTCATAAAGATGTTAATTTTCAATGAAGTAGCAGAAGATCATTCAAGCACAATAAAAATCAGTCTGGCGAGACGACAACAGGGACACCAATTGAAATTTCATCCATGCAGAAGCATAACATTAAGCTAGAGGTCGACAAAAAGACGAAAGATAAAATATGTCCATAAATTAACGCAAACGAGCATTAAATATACAAGCCGTTTGTTTGCATTACAATCTTTAACAAAATATAAGCTTTTTCTCTTCACCCAAGAGAAGCAGAATGAAAGTAAAAAAAAACTTTGCAGTGTAGGCCTATATAAATTAATCCATAAAAGTATAGGCCTAATGAACCACAATGAAAAAAGAGCTTTAGTGAGATCATAAATATGGAGAACGCTAAGATGGAATCCTTACCCGTGTATCTTAAAATCTAATTAATTCATATAAGCTGAATGACCATCATTGGAAAAGGTGTGGGAAATTCGAGCAAGAATTGGAGAACTACATGTACTATGATTATTGAATTATGATTAAGGAGTTAAGGAATGAAATGCTTACTATTACAAGAACTCCCATGCCGTGCTGTAGGCCTGTGTGTCGTGAAATGACGTTTTATTTAAAGTATTTTTAATAAAAAGATGTCCTACTGATTTCACTTATTAATATAAAATGTATCAACAGAAAAAAACACTGTTTCAAAAAGTCAAGTAAATTTCTAATCAGACAATAAACAAACCTGTTAAACAGTTGGGTGAACATACAAATTGCAGTTTTATCTTTGTTAAAAGAGAACATACTTAATATTATTAAACGCTGAAAAGATACACGGATTATCACAAACGCAAATACAGCCAACAGTCTTATTTAGACACATGTCCAGAAATGTCAATGTTACAAGAACCCGAAGAATAGAGTTTTTGACCATTTTACGCTAGTTATTGGCTAAATGCATAAATTCAGTTGTACGATCAAAATTATCTGAATGTCTGTGGATTTATTCTTTTCCATTCAGCTTCTCTCAAAAGTTTTTTTGATTGAATGTATATTTATGAAGACTCCAAACGACTCATGAGTGTAAGTGTTTATCACAATGCTTAAGCCATTTTCAATTGGACACAAGGGCGTTGATTTTAGGGGGTGGGGGGGTGGGGGTGCAGGAACTCTGAAGTCACCCCCACCCCCACACCACAATTTGTGAAGAATTAAAATAGATGCGATGAAAAGTCGAGTAGGAAGTAGGCTTGCGTTTGCGGTTCTTTGCGACGTACTTGGTCTTGTACTCTTCAGACCATCCTGGTCCGTCCCCCCATAATTTTGGACAAATCCACGCCCTTGATTGGACAAGGAAACTATTCACAGACCATAAGAATAAGAGCATATACTCAGATGTTTAGAGTTTAGAATATTTTGTAAGTAAGACTGTAATGCAGTTTTCTTCTCATTATAAAGTAGTTGTAATTTACTTTGGAGTTTCATATTACAATAATATCATCTAATTAACACTGTATACCCTCACACTATACAATATATTACTTTTAGTTCTAATGGTTCAAAAATAACTTTACTTTAAAAAAAAGATGTTTCTCAACACATACTAGGCCTGAAAAGTTGAATGAAGTGACTTCATCCCATAAATCTTTTTGTAACCCTACATAACTTTATTGTTTCCTTAGAGTGCGACACCAGTTAAGAATATTATAAAAAGTTGCGAGTTAGATGTTGCTATGCTTTGTATAGGAAATTCTATTTTATGTATGCCTATTTGACTTATTTTGCACCCTGAAGTGTCAGAAAGTGAAACCGACGTCCTTTGATAGCTCGAATCCCTGTTCGTAAGTAATTCAATTAAAGTTCAGAACATTGAAAAATAACATTATACATAGTTACACTGTATGATCAAAGAAGAGTTCACCATGTAAACCGATTGAATGTTAACCCAATGTCTACAATCGTATATACGTCGGCCATTTTTTATCAATAATAACCTCGTATGCAGATAGAAGAAAACCTTCCAATGCCAATGGGCGGAAGGAGATTACGCGATAAAAAATAGTTCTGTTTATGGGTTGTTAGTTACCTCCCTTGCACATTATGCTTATAGATAGGAAAAGTCTGGATGTCAGAGACTTTTCAGATGACGTCATCAATAAAGACAAAAGTAGTGCAATTTATCCGCCTGATGCATACGAGGTTATTATTGATAGAAAATGGCCGACGTATATACGATTGCCAATGTCTAGTCAACATGAATTATCATTGAAAGGTATGATGAAATCTTGACACACAGGTTTAAAAAAAAGTCGATTGTCAAATAAAGTATGAATTAACGCTGAAAGAAAAAGTTTCGCGCTCTTCCGAATTAGGATCAATTTATCTCATTGGTACCGGGAATAATTACACATCTTGAGCAAATAGATTATTAAGGTGTATCATAGAGATTTTAATTCCATATTCCGATCTCCTGTACACTTTTGCAATAATGTACATCTTTACAAAGACTAATAGATAAGTACTTACCGGTATGTGAGAGATATCCGTTTATAAAACGCTGAATAAGAAGATTAGCCGTGTATATCTTGAATAAGCCACAGTGCAAACTGATGAATATAGAAGATACCTCACACTATTTTACATATACAACACTTAAAGCAAGGCAATATTACATATAATCCCCATAAGACAAAGATGTATATCCAAAGTATCGTATATCTCTTTCTTATATATTTTCACATAATAAACAATTTAACTCACATGTACGTGAAGACGTGCGTATATTCTTAAATATTCCGGCAAGTTATTCCTGATTTTTTCACGTCTTACAAACATAAGGTAAAGAATTCACAGATTTTGTTAAATCTTATAACATTTGTTTATGAAATAACTACATCAGTTATTTTTGTTAATGCAGCATGTCTATTGAGATTCAACTTCGTCACGCTTCAAATTTCCTCGTTTAAGATTCACACTATAATTAAGACTGTCACTCAATATGACTGACATCACCAAACTGTCAACTGACACGCCCCTACTGACACTTTGCCATTGCTAATGAATATCTATTTTGGCAACCAATTTGGCCTATATATTTTTTCTCAGTCTCAAAATAGTTGAGGGTGTTTTACGAGTTGTTGTACATAAAACTTCTCAGATGAATTTCGTGCACTCGTCATTATTTTAATTTCATACTCTTCTCATTTACCCATGTTCAAGACTTTATTGCAATAATTTCAATATTGCAGTTGGACGAAGTGGAGTAGGCTTATTTCCGACTACATCTACAGAATTCATTGACATAAGTAAACAACAGGTCCGACCTAGATATCACTTGGTTGGATTTGTTTTCGGGTTCGCGACCGTTATGTTATCTGCATGTCTAAATGACAGAAATCATTAATATAGGGATCTGAGAAGAGTGATAAAATGGTGGTGTTCTATAATTAATTATAAGTGTGCCAAGTAATTATATTGTCAGTAGTGTCAGATATAATTGTTATTTACACCTGTATTTACCTGTCATTACATTTATTTACCTGTCTCTAACTAGTCAGTATTAAAACATTATTATATAATACAGGCGTTTGATGAGACATTTAGATGAGGCAAATGAAATAGCATCTGAGATACCGGCAGTCGATCAAGTCATTTGATGTACAAATTCCGATGCTTATGTCTAAATGGTAGTTTTTTCCTTTGAGAGTTAGTTACCGATATGCAAAATAAAAACATGTTTGTCTCAATCATTTAATGTAATAATGGATACAAAAACCAAGATGTAAGGTTGCTATAACCCCCCAGAATCTACGGCATGAAATAGTCTAGCAGATGACCAAAAGACACAATATCGTCTAAGATATCCAACTACATGAACTCAATGAAAATTAAATCGACCGCATGAATAATGATATAAAATGTCCGGGATAGCAATAAATCAGAGTATTCCTGTTTTCAAAGGTTACAAATCTAAACGAGAAAAACATTATATAAAGATATCATAAATCTTGAGATTACCCAGTTCTCGTTTTATCTTGTTAGAATAAAATATAAATAAAACAACCCAAGCGAATTTAATCATATTTTCATAATATTTTCTATTATCAGGGTTTTTATTCACTTTTGTATTCATTTCTATTTATGATAATGTTTTATTATACCACGTAGCCCTAGACAAAATATGTTTGGTTATCACTAAAAGTGTTGATATGGTGGTTCTATTTTCAAAAGTAGCCCGATACGTGAGGTAATGTTGAAGTATGTATATTATGTAATAATTCCGTTGCAATAATTCACAAAGACACATACATATACCCCTTCTTTACTTCCTGTGAGCAACAATGCTCACCGGAAGTAACTATATCCTTGTAATTCGTTAGTATCAGGTACTCATTTGATCTATAAGGGCTTGGAATTAAAAAGAAAGGGAAACAAAATGTTCTCAGCATCCCCATAATTTGATTGGTAAAATGACTTTGTGGAGAACAAACGTGGATCAGATGAGAATTAGTGTAGGAAATGCCGACTACAATCCCGAAATACCTTTCAGAAGGAACTAAATCCAAGCCATTTGTCCTATTTTTCTTTATTTTCTGCTAGAGCTCGCGCCTGTGGGGCTTCTCGACGTACTTGAACTCTACAAACCATCCTGGTTCGCCCCGAAAATTTGAGACAAATCCACGCCTTTGCGTTTTCAGAATGATCATAGAAAAAATTGAGTCCCAAACATTGTTCTCAATTTAACGTCACAGACAATTCGATGCATGTTTTCATACATAGCCTAACATAAATGACAATATGCTATTTTCTTAGTTCCACCCAGACTATATATTCCGCCTATTTGTTTATTCTCAAGAATTATGTAAGATGAGATTTGAAGTAGAACCAACTGTGTAATATTTTACTGATTTTATCTAAAAATCTAAATTCCGCCAGATCTTCCTTAGATCTTATCTCATCATTCCAGCTACAGTCATTGCCATTTTTCTTCGTCTCGAGTAAATATCTTCACTGTAAAATAACATCCACTAACACATAAACTTATTATCCTTTTCAGACGGAATTTTTATATCATTTATATGCGGTTCTAGTTTAATAATTTATAGTATTTATCTGGGGAAATGGTATGGCAATAGAATTTTGCGCAATGCAATTAATTTTCTTTTTAATTTGATCATACTCTCCGGATAAATGTTTTAGGACATAAAAAAATCGACACCTACCTTCCTCATTTTAGGTAGCCTAATTATTGCATTTTTTTTAAGTTAAAGCTCGATTTAAAAACAATTGCCAACAGCTGCTAGATGTTTTCTGTGAGTATCAAATTCCAAACTGCCCAACCACTTACTAAAATGATCTAGTCAGGTGTCAATATTAGACAATGTAGATCAGGTACAAGGTAATTTAAGGTAAAAGTATCTACCTGTATCACCTCACCTGTAATTAAGAGCTAAAATTACAGGTAAACAATGTTGTTAACCCTGAGACACCCAGACAACAATGTTACCTTTTATAAACCATTTAACCTTTTGGTCTCAACATTATTTCTTCAAAATATTTTCTAACATGCTATTATTTATGGCATACAGATTGGAGTGCTCGTTGATACAGATCCTGACAATTTTTGCTAAAGACTTTAAACATTATTAACATGAGTACTTTTTTTTTTAAATACTAATTCAACAGATTCGTAAGTTATTGTACATCAAATACCAGGCGAACTAAGGATAAGAATATCTTGGCCTTTTGGGAGGCGACGAAGTCCTTGAGACATGTATTGACACAATAGAAAAAGACAAGCAACAAAACACACACTATAAATAATAATTACATGTAGGGGTATGACCAGTCCTTAAAATAGCTTCATTAACCCTTCAAATAATCTTCATTCACCTCACGTCTCCTGTCCATTTCTTATACAAAAACACTCTTTTCTTTATCGTTTTGCACCAAATTAACCCTTACTAGCCCTAGTCCACTCTCAAACGTGACAAAACAAGTTCTGAGAATTCAAATCGGATTTCTTAAAGAAAATAACATTTGGATACAAACAGTAAATTATAGTGATATTTTTATGAATTCCAACCATTAATCCCGAGCCCTGAATATTAACCCCAAATAACGTGATGTAGACACCAATAAAGCGAACAGTGTGGCCCCCTAATATTGACAGAATCTGTTATTTTGTGTATTATATGACCACGTGTGCTGGCCCCTTCAGTTTCACCAAGTATATTGATCGTGACCCTTAAAACCTTTCCGAGATGTTTATTGACAATAACATCTCTCTAATTTTGTGTGAAAAGGCGGTTTCAAGTTTCAAAAGTGACAAACCCATCGGTTTCTTTAAACCTATTTTGGAGATACTGTTGCATTTAGGGGATAGTCTTTATCACTTACACCATCAGCGGTAGCAACTTTCAAGTTTGCCTTAATGATGTCCACGTGCATTACGCTTATTCTATCATCAAATTGATCAAATCAGATCGTTTTGAAGTGAATAGGAAATTAAAGACTAACAGAGGTACATGCTATTAAAGGAAATCTCGATATTCTATTTGTTAAACATAAACATCGGTCAGACATCAACGTGGAATTTCGCACCTGTGTCGTTCTTCTGAAACAAAAGGCCATATTGCACCCAATAGGGTCAATCATTAGTTAGAAAATGACAGACACGTGTACGTGTAAGGACGTGTAGGTATCAATTGATAGTTTGTTTATCGTCGGAATCGAGTTGATTCACCTGAATAAAGCCATTGTAAATTGAAGTCAACAATAGGACGCCCCTCAAAGTTTTCAGAAAATACGCAACTCATTGTACAAGATAATTCTTTCTTGCAGTTTTGTTTTGTTTAACAATTGGTTGTCACCTGATATACAATAAACATATATATTACAAGTTAAATCAGATCTTTACCAATAGAGTTGTCATCTGTTGTATATTATAAGTTAAATCAGATCTTTACCAAGAGTTGTCATCTGATGTATATTATAAGTTAAATCAGATCTTTACCAAGAGTTGTCATCTGATGTATATTATAGGTTAAATCAGATCTTTACCAATAGAGTTGTCATCTGATGTATATTATAGGTTAAATCAGATCTTTACCAAGAGTTGTCATCTGATGTATATTATAAGTTAAATCAGATCTTTACCAATAGAGTTGTCATCTGATGTATATTATAGGTTAAATCAGATCTTTACCAAGAGTTGTCATCTGGTGTATATTATTGGTTAAATCAGATCTTTAACAAGAGTTGTCATCTGATGTATATTATAAGTTAAATCAGATCTTTACCAAGAGTTGTCATCTGATGTATTTAAATCAGATCTTTACCAAGAGTTGTCATCTGATGTATATTAAAGGTTAAATCAGATCTTTACCAAGTGTTGTCATCTGATGTATATTATAAGTTAAATAAGATCTTTACCAAGAGTTGTCATCTGATGTATATTATAAGTTAAATCAGAACTTTACCAAGAGTTGTCATCTGATGTATATTATAAGTTAAATCTGATCTTTACCAAGAGTTGTCATCTGATGTATATTATAAGTTAAATCAGATCTTTACCAATAGAGTTGTCATCTGATGTATATTATAAGTTAAATCAGATCTTTACCAAGAGTTGTCATCTGATGTATATTAAAGGTTAAATCAGATCTTTACCAAGTGTTGTCATCTGATGTATATTATAAGTTAAATAAGATCTTTACCAAGAGTTGTCATCTGATGTATATTATAGGTTAAATCAGATCTTTACCAAGAGTTGTCATCTGATGTATATTATAAGTTAAATCAGAACTTTACCAAAAGTTGTCATCTGATGTATATTATAAGTTAAATCAGATCTTTACCAAGAGTTGTCATCTGATGTATATTATAAGTTAAATCAGAACTTTACCAAGAGTTGTCATCTGATGTATATTACAAATTAAATCAGATCTTTACCAAGAGTTGTCATCTGATGTATATTATTGGTTAAATCAGATCTTTACCAAGAGTTGTCATCTGATGTATATTATAAGTTAAATCAGATCTTTACCAAGAGTTGTCATCTGATGTATATTATAAGTTAAAGCAGATCTTAACCAAGAGTTGTCATCTGATGTATATTATAGGTTAAATCAGATCTTTACCAAGAGTTGTCATCTGGTGTATATTATTGGTTAAATCAGATCTTTACCAAGAGTTGTCATCTGATGTATATTATAAGTTAAATCAGATCTTTACCAAGAGTTGTCATCTGATGTATATTATAAGTTAAATCAGATCTTTACCAAGAGTTGTCATCTGATGCATATTATAGGTTAAATCTGATCTTTACCAAGAGTTGTCATCTGATGTATATTATAAGTTAAATCAGATCTTTACCAAGAGTTGTCATCTGATGTATATTATAAGTTAAATCTGATCTTTACCAAGAGTTGTCATCTGATGTATATTATAGGTTAAATCAGATCCTTATCAAGAGTTGTCATCTGATGTATATTACAAGTTAAATCAGATCTTTATCAAGAGTTGTCATCTGATGTATATTATAAGTTAAATCAGATCTTTATCAAGAGTTGTCATCATTCTGATCAACAGAGAAATTCTACCTATCGGAGATATTACTCTGACCTATTGACCAACCATGTTTTAAATAGTTCACGCGTAGACATTTTTCTCTTGGAGACCAGAAATGAGACGAAACGACTTCATGTAAACAAACCAAATGTCCCAAGATGGATTCCACACTACTCAAACCAATTTATACAAACACATATGAAGAGAATGTATTTTATTTGATCATACTAAGTGAAAAAGAATAAAAATTTAAGCAGACTAATGTTAATGAGTTCGAAACAACTCATAATGGTGCGAAATGTCTTTAATCGTCTTTCCGGTTTCTAGTCTCGTAACTCAAAAACGCCTCCGCTATTAAAAAGAGTTCTGTACTGCAACTTCTTCAGTAAATACACACTGTTAAATTTGGGAATATTTTTAGTATTTAAAAACTTATTGATATCCTATAGACGTTTTGCTATTAAATTTGATGCATACTTTATCGTTCAACGAATATCGTTGGCGTCATGGCTGGTGATTAGGTTCGTGTCTATATCTGCGACACATACGGAGCTAGGAAAGATGCGAAGTTTCGTATGGAGTTGTCATCTGATGTATATTATAGATTGAATCAGATCTTTACCAAGAATTGTCATCTGATGTATATTACAAGTTAAATCATATCTTTACCAAGAGTTGTCATCTGATGTATATTATTGGTTAAATCAGATCTTTACCAAGAGTTGTCATCTGATGTATAATATTATAGGTTAAATCAGATCTTTACCAAGAATTGTCATCTGATGTATATTACAAGTTAAATCAGATCTTTACCAAGAGTTGTCATTTGATGTATATTACAAGTTAAATCAGATCTTTACCAAGAGTTGTCATCTGATGTATATTATAAGTTAAATCAGATCTTTACCAAGAGTTGTCATCTGATGTATATTACAAGTTAAATCAGATCTTTACCAAGAATTGTCATCTGATGTATATTATAAGTTAAATCAGATCCTTATCAAGAGTTGTCATCTGATGTATATTACAAGTTAAATCAGATCTTTATCAAGAGTTGTCATCTGATGTATATTATAGATTGAATCAGATCTTTACCAAGAGTTGTCATTTGATGTATATTACAAGTTAAATCAGATCTTTACCAAGAGTTGTCATCTGATGTATATTATAAGTTAAATCAGATCTTTACCAAGAGTTGTCATCTGATGTATATTATAGGTTAAATAAGATCTTTACCAAGAGTTGTCATCTGATGTATATTATAAGTTAAATCAGATCTTTACCAAGAGTCGTCATCTGATGTATATTATAAGTTAAATCAGATCTTTACCAAGTGTTGTCATCTGATGTATATTATAAGTTAAATCAGATCTTTACCAAGAGTTGTCATCTGATGTATTTAAATCAGATCTTTACCAAGAGTTGTCATCTGATGTATATTAAAGGTTAAATCAGATCTTTATCAAGAGTTGTCATCTGATGTATATTATAGATTGAATCAGATCTTTACCAAGAGTTGTCATTTGATGTATATTACAAGTTAAATCAGATCTTTACCAAGAGTTGTCATCTGATGTATATTATAAGTTAAATCAGATCTTTACCAAGAGTTGTCATCTGATGTATATTATAGGTTAAATAAGATCTTTACCAAGTATTGTCATCTGATGTATATTATAAGTTAAATAAGATCTTTACCAAGAGTTGTCATCTGATGTATATTATAAGTTAAATCAGAACTTTACCAAGAGTTGTCATCTGATGTATATTATAAGTTAAATCTGATCTTTACCAAGAGTTGTCATCTGATGTATATTATAAGTTAAATCAGATCTTTACCAATAGAGTTGTCATCTGATGTATATTATAAGTTAAATCAGATCTTTACCAAGAGTTGTCATCTGATGTATATTAAAGGTTAAATCAGATCTTTACCAAGTGTTGTCATCTGATGTATATTATAAGTTAAATAAGATCTTTACCAAGAGTTGTCATCTGATGTATATTATAAGTTAAATCAGAACTTTACCAAGAGTTGTCATCTGATGTATATTATAAGTTAAATCAGATCTTTACCAAGAGTTGTCATCTGATGTATATTATAAGTTAAATCAGAACTTTACCAAGAGTTGTCATCTGATGTATATTACAAATTAAATCAGATCTTTACCAAGAGTTGTCATCTGATGTATATTATTGGTTAAATCAGATCTTTACCAAGAGTTGTCATCTGATGTATATTATAGGTTAAATCAGATCCTTATCAAGAGTTGTCATCTGATGTATATTACAAGTTAAATCTGATCTTTACCAAGAGTTGTCATCTGATGTATATTATAAGTTAAATCAGATCTTTACCAAGAGTTGTCACCTGATGTATATTATAGGTTAAATCAGATCCTTATCAAGAGTTGTCATCTGATGTATATTATAGATTGAATCAGATCTTTACCAAGAGTTGTCATTTGATGTATATTACAAGTTAAATCAGATCTTTACCAAGAGTTGTCATCTGATGTATATTATAGGTTAAATCAGATCTTTACCAAGAGTTGTCATCTGATGTATATTATAAGTTAAATCAGATCTTTACCAAGAGTTGTCATCTGATGTATATTATAGGTTAAATCAGATCTTTACCAATAGAGTTGTCATCTGATGTATATTATAGGTTAAATCAGATCTTTACCAAGAGTTGTCATCTGATGTATATTATAGGTTAAATCAGATCTTTACCAAGAGTTGTCATCTGATGTATATTATAAGTTAAATCAGATCTTTACCAATAGAGTTGTCATCTGATGTATATTATTGGTTAAATCAGATCTTTAACAAGAGTTGTCATCTGATGTATATTATAAGTTAAATCAGATCTTTACCAAGAGTTGTCATCTGATGTATTTAAATCAGATCTTTACCAAGAGTTGTCATCTGATGTATATTAAAGGTTAAATCAGATCTTTACCAAGTGTTGTCATCTGATGTATATTATAAGTTAAATAAGATCTTTACCAAGAGTTGTCATCTGATGTATATTATAAGTTAAATCAGAACTTTACCAAGAGTTGTCATCTGATGTATATTATAAGTTAAATCTGATCTTTACCAAGAGTTGTCATCTGATGTATATTATAAGTTAAATCAGATCTTTACCAATAGAGTTGTCATCTGATGTATATTATAAGTTAAATCAGATCTTTACCAAGAGTTGTCATCTGATGTATATTAAAGGTTAAATCAGATCTTTACCAAGTGTTGTCATCTGATGTATATTATAAGTTAAATAAGATCTTTACCAAGAGTTGTCATCTGATGTATATTATAAGTTAAATCAGAACTTTACCAAGAGTTGTCATCTGATGTATATTATAAGTTAAATCAGATCTTTACCAAGAGTTGTCATCTGATGTATATTATAAGTTAAATCAGAACTTTACCAAGAGTTTTCATCTGATGTATATTACAAATTAAATCAGATCTTTACCAAGAGTTGTCATCTGATGTATATTATTGGTTAAATCAGATCTTTACCAAGAGTTGTCATCTGATGTATATTATAAGTTAAATCAGATCTTTACCAAGAGTTGTCATCTGATGTATATTATAAGTTAAAGCAGATCTTAACCAAGAGTTGTCATCTGATGTATATTATAGGTTAAATCAGATCTTTACCAAGAGTTGTCATCTGATGTATATTATAGGTTAAATCAGATCTTTACCAAGAGTTGTCATCTGATGTATATTATAGATTGAATCAGATCTTTACCAAGAGTTGTCATTTGATGTATATTACAAGTTAAATCAGATCTTTACCAAGAGTTGTCATCTGATGTATATTACAAGTTAAATCAGATCTTTATCAAGAGTTGTCATCTGATGTATATTATAGATTGAATCAGATCTTTACCAAGAGTTGTCATTTGATGTATATTACAAGTTAAATCAGATCTTTACCAAGAGTTGTCATCTGATGTATATTATAAGTTAAATCAGATCCTTACCAAGAGTTGTCATCTGATGTATATTATAGGTTAAATAAGATCTTTACCAAGAGTTGTCATCTGATGTATATTATAAGTTAAATCAGATCTTTACCAAGAGTCGTCATCTGATGTATATTATAAGTTAAATCAGATCTTTACCAAGTGTTGTCATCTGATGTATATTATAAGTTAAATCAGATCTTTACCAAGAGTTGTCATCTGATGTATTTAAATCAGATCTTTACCAAGAGTTGTCATCTGATGTATATTAAAGGTTAAATCAGATCTTTATCAAGAGTTGTCATCTGATGTATATTATAGATTGAATCAGATCTTGACCAAGAGTTGTCATCTGGTGTATATTATTGGTTAAATCAGATCTTTACCAAGAGTTGTCATCTGATGTATATTATAAGTTAAATCAGATCTTTACCAAGAGTTGTCATCTGATGTATATTATAGGTTAAATAAGATCTTTACCAAGAGTTGTCATCTGATGTATATTATAGGTTAAATAAGATCTTTACCAAGAGTTGTCATCTGATGTATATTATAAGTTAAATCAGATCTTTAACAAGAGTTGTCATCTGATGTATATTATAAGTTAAATCAGATCTTTACCAAGAGTTGTCATCTGATGTATTTAAATCAGATCTTTACCAAGAGTTGTCATCTGATGTATATTAAAGGTTAAATCAGATCTTTACCAAGTGTTGTCATCTGATGTATATTATAAGTTAAATCAGAACTTTACCAAGAGTTGTCATCTGATGTATATTATAAGTTAAATCTGATCTTTACCAAGAGTTGTCATCTGATGTATATTATAAGTTAAATCAGATCTTTGCCAATAGAGTTGTCATCTGATGTATATTATAGGTTAAATAAGATCTTTACCAAGAGTTGTCATCTGATGTATATTATAAGTTAAATCAGATCTTTACCAAGAGTCGTCATCTGATGTATATTATAAGTTAAATCAGATCTTTACCAAGTGTTGTCATCTGATGTATATTATAAGTTAAATCAGATCTTTACCAAGAGTTGTCATCTGATGTATTTAAATCAGATCTTTACCAAGAATTGTCATCTGATGTATATTAAAGGTTAAATCAGATCTTTATCAAGAGTTGTCATCTGATGTATATTATAGATTGAATCAGATCTTTACCAAGAGTTGTCATTTGATGTATATTACAAGTTAAATCAGATCTTTACCAAGAGTTGTCATCTGATGTATATTATAAGTTAAATCAGATCTTTACCAAGAGTTGTCATCTGATGTATATTATAGGTTAAATAAGATCTTTACCAAGAGTTGTCATCTGATGTATATTATAGGTTAAATCAGATCTTTACCAAGAGTTGTCATCTGGTGTATATTATTGGTTAAATCAGATCTTTAACAAGAGTTGTCATCTGATGTATATTATAAGTTAAATCAGATCTTTACCAAGAGTTGTCATCTGATGTATTTAAATCAGATCTTTACCAAGAGTTGTCATCTGATGTATATTAAAGGTTAAATCAGATCTTTACCAAGTGTTGTCATATGATGTATATTATAAGTTAAATAAGATCTTTACCAAGAGTTGTCATCTGATGTATATTATAAGTTAAATTAGAACTTTACCAAGAGTTGTCATCTGATGTATATTATAAGTTAAATCTGATCTTTACCAAGAGTTGTCATCTGATGTATATTATAAGTTAAATCAGATCTTTACCAATAGAGTTGTCATCTGATGTATATTATAAGTTAAATCAGATCTTTACCAAGAGTTGTCATCTGATGTATATTAAAGGTTAAATCAGATCTTTACCAAGTGTTGTCATCTGATGTATATTATAAGTTAAATAAGATCTTTACCAAGAGTTGTCATCTGATGTATATTATAAGTTAAATCAGAACTTTACCAAGAGTTGTCATCTGATGTATATTATAAGTTAAATCAGATCTTTACCAAGAGTTGTCATCTGATGTATATTATAAGTTAAATCAGAACTTTACCAAGAGTTGTCATCTGATGTATATTACAAATTAAATCAGATCTTTACCAAGAGTTGTCATCTGATGTATATTATTGGTTAAATCAGATCTTTACCAAGAGTTGTCATCTGATGTATATTATAAGTTAAATCAGATCTTTACCAAGAGTTGTCATCTGATGTATATTATAAGTTAAAGCAGATCTTTACCAAGAGTTGTCATCTGATGTATATTATAGGTTAAATCAGATCTTTACCAAGAGTTGTCATCTGGTGTATATTATTGGTTAAATCAGATCTTTACCAAGAGTTGTCATCTGATGTATATTATAAGTTAAATCAGATCTTTACCAAGAGTTGTCATCTGATGTATATTATAAGTTAAATCAGATCTTTACCAAGAGTTGTCATCTGATGTATATTATAGGTTAAATCTGATCTTTACCAAGAGTTGTCATCTGATGTATATTATAAGTTAAATCAGATCTTTACCAAGAGTTGTCATCTGATGTATATTATAAGTTAAATCTGATCTTTACCAAGAGTTGTCATCTGATGTATATTACAAGTTAAATCAGATCTTTACCAAGAGTTGTCATCTGATGTATATTACAAGTTAAATCAGATCTTTATCAAGAGTTGTCATCTGATGTATATTATAGATTGAATCAGATCTTTACCAAGAGTTGTCATTTGATGTATATTACAAGTTAAATCAGATCTTTACCAAGAGTTGTCATCTGATGTATATTATAAGTTAAATCAGATCTTTACCAAGAGTTGTCATCTGATGTATATTATAGGTTAAATAAGATCTTTACCAAGAGTTGTCATCTGATGTATATTATAAGTTAAATCAGATCTTTACCAAGAGTCGTCATCTGATGTATATTATAAGTTAAATCAGATCTTTACCAAGTGTTGTCATCTGATGTATATTATAAGTTAAATCAGATCTTTACCAAGAGTTGTCATCTGATGTATTTAAATCAGATCTTTACCAAGAATTGTCATCTGATGTATATTAAAGGTTAAATCAGATTTTTATCAAGAGTTGTCATCTGATGTATATTATAGATTGAATCAGATCTTTACCAAGAGTTGTCATTTGATGTATATTACAAGTCAAATCAGATCTTTACCAAGAGTTGTCATCTGATGTATATTATAAGTTAAATCAGATCTTTACCAAGAGTTGTCATCTGATGTATATTATAGGTTAAATAAGATCTTTACCAAGAGTTGTCATCAGATGTATATTATAGGTTAAATCAGATCTTTACCAAGAGTTGTCATCTGGTGTATATTATTGGTTAAATCAGATCTTTAACAAGAGTTGTCATCTGATGTATATTATAAGTTAAATCAGATCTTTACCAAGAGTTGTCATCTGATGTATTTAAATCAGATCTTTACCAAGAGTTGTCATCTGATGTATATTAAAGGTTAAATCAGATCTTTACCAAGTGTTGTCATATGATGTATATTATAAGTTAAATAAGATCTTTACCAAGAGTTGTCATCTGATGTATATTATAAGTTAAATTAGAACTTTACCAAGAGTTGTCATCTGATGTATATTATAAGTTAAATCTGATCTTTACCAAGAGTTGTCATCTGATGTATATTATAAGTTAAATCAGATCTTTACCAATAGAGTTGTCATCTGATGTATATTATAAGTTAAATCAGATCTTTACCAAGAGTTGTCATCTGATGTATATTAAAGGTTAAATCAGATCTTTACCAAGTGTTGTCATCTGATGTATATTATAAGTTAAATAAGATCTTTACCAATAGAGTTGTCATCTGATGTATATTATAAGTTAAATCAGATCTTTACCAAGAGTTGTCATCTGATGTATATTAAAGGTTAAATCAGATCTTTACCAAGTGTTGTCATCTGATGTATATTATAAGTTAAATAAGATCTTTACCAAGAGTTGTCATCTGATGTATATTATAAGTTAAATCAGAACTTTACCAAGAGTTGTCATCTGATGTATATTATAAGTTAAATCAGATCTTTACCAAGAGTTGTCATCTGATGTATATTATAAGTTAAATCAGAACTTTACCAAGAGTTGTCATCTGATGTATATTACAAATTAAATCAGATCTTTACCAAGAGTTGTCATCTGATGTATATTATTGGTTAAATCAGATCTTTACCAAGAGTTGTCATCTAATGTATATTATAAGTTAAATCAGATCTTTACCAAGAGTTGTCATCTGATGTATATTATAAGTTAAATAAGATCTTTACCAAGAGTTGTCATCTGATGTATATTATTGGTTAAATCAGATCTTTACCAAGAGTTGTCATCTGATGTATATTATAAGTAAAATCAGATCTTTACCAAGAGTCGTCATCTGATGTATATTATAAGTTTAATCAGATCTTTACCAAGAGTCGTCAACTGATGTATATTAAAGGTTAAATCAGATCTTTACCAAGAGTTGTCATCTGATGTATATTATAAGTAAAATCAGATCTTTACCAAGAGTTGTCATCTGATGTATATTATAGGTTAAATCAGATCTTTACCAAGAGTCGTCATCTGATGTATATTATAAGTTAAATCAGATCTTTACCAAGAGTTGTCATCTGATGTATATTATAAGTTAAATAAGATCTTTACCAAGAGTTGTCATCTGATGTATATTATTGGTTAAATCAGATCTTTACCAAGAGTTGTCATCTGATGTATATTATAAGTAAAATCAGATCTTTACCAAGAGTCGTCATCTGATGTATATTAGGTTAAATTAGATCGCTCCTAAGGGTTGTCATCTGATTTAGTTTAAATACAGCATTTCCCCTCTTCAATTAAGTCAATGTTTAGTTACGGACATTCATTCTCGTTACGTATTGTTTTTCAGAAAAAAGCATGGCCAAAAAGAATTTTTTTAAGTGTAAAATCCTAATTTGGTCTTCTGAATTTCTTATACATCTATATATATTTTCATTAAATGTGTAATGTATCTTTTCTGATGGCAAACAATAGATAAAGTTTATATAATGAACTGTGTGAATATCGTGTTTAAATTTTTTCATGATTCTTAGATAGAGTTATAGGGTGGAAATGATGAATAGCCTACTTGAGGTATCTTATGTCCAGTACAAATATTATTTTTAATAAACACCGTGTATCAATTTACTATATGTAAATCACTTCACACCTGGATTTCAATTTATCAAAGGACGCCGCCAGGTGAGAGACGTTGATTGACAGGTGATAAACAATAGATTGATAAAATACATACAATTAAAATAGTTTTACTATTTTCTTACAAAATATCATTTTTATTTATCTACAATCTCAGACCTAGTGTCCACTTATAATAGAAATATTTTGATATTGCCCGTGGCATTCTTCAAATATCAATATTGAATCTGGAAGACAAAATCATTGAAATGATATCCGGGATGAATTAGGGCGAAGACCTACAAACCGATAATTGAAGTCGATGGCAGGCTTCGACTATATACATCGCGGTGAAATACGAAATATGCATACATTATTAAATATATTAAATTAAATCCAATATCTGAAAATACTGTCCACTGTAGAGAATACAATCTGGAGTTAATTACAAAAGTTAAAGGGGAATGTTCAGCATTTTTGATGATCGATTTGGGCCTTGAATTTATGTAAATAGCCTTCATATTTACTGGAACTGGGAGAGGGAGAGTTGTGAACATCATTACGGATTAGATAAGCTAAATAATTTCAGGTTCTGAGAATAAAATTTTCTTGGTCGAACAGTTAGTGAACATGTCCCTTAAATATTTCTTACGGCTGTATCAGTTGATATATGGAGCTTTGATACATGATATTATCGTAAAGTGTTGCCTCGTTCAGGAGATAATGATCGTTTTGGTCATTATCACTTTCTTGGTAAACCCACTGTTAATCCAAAGAATCTATTTAGATATTTACTTGATACCGAAACTGTCAGATTTAGACTTGAGCATTCTTTGTGACGTTTATAAGCTACCATCTCCGACACAATATTGCCAAAATAATGTTTTTGATAGCTCATTAAAATAGACAATCTCGAGACTTTCGGAGATCCTCAAAATAAGGCAATTTCATTAAAACTATCACACGATCAGGCATTATTGTAAGACGGTAAAAATTCTAAATCAATACGGCTGATGTTCTAACTGCTAGTTAGTCAGGGTTTCTCTGATAATATACTGTATATTTCTGTGTATAATGCGCACTTTTACATGTACTAGAAGTAAAAATGGTGTAAGTAGAAGACACTGGTGGTGGAATCTACAACAGTTGTAGGATGATCAATATGTTTGAGTCTTTTTTAAAGACAGTAGAATCATGCTTTCCAATATTAAAATAATCATATAATAAAAAATAAATTTATTTTCACACAAAAAAAGAATGAAATTGACAATACAATTATTGATACATTTTTTATTTTAATTTAATGGTTGTAAACAAAAAAGGGATTTTAGTGAACTGACTGATAATATTTGGTTAATATCTGAATTGATGCATCTTGCTATTTTTTTGCTTATACTGTGGTGGGATTAAACATAACTACCGATGATTAAAAAATGACACTGAATTCAGGACAATAGGATCCATTAACATGTAACTTAAAATGATTCATCTGATTGTACATACACTCATACTAATTTTATTTGAATTGTCTTCTTCACTCATATTTCTGGTCAGAGACATATTGTCCTCATAAATGAATATATTAATCTCATTTCTGGATATTAGGAGATTGAAAATTTTTTTCTGAATGTATCAGCAACACTTAAAACATCAATTTGCACCAATCTAATTTTCAATCTGATGCCTGTGGTACCTGCAAACTGTGTGTTTGACGACATCACACCAGCAAAGGTCTTCAGTGATACAAGCATATTTATTGTTTAGGTTGAAATAGAATTGACGGAACCACCGACATCTGATTGATCAATTAATACAAGAATATTTTGTTTTGTCCAAACCTTAATATTAGGTATACTATCTTTGAAATAAAAACCGGAAAGTAAAATGCGACAAATAAATAGTTGTACATAAACACAAACAACTACATGTAATCAATACAAATTTGTTTTTTTTTTTTAAAAAGAACAAAAATAGTTAATAAAAATCCAATTTAACAAAAAAAATATACTTGTATTGTTTAACCATTTGAAATTACAATTAAAGCAACAAAACCTTAAGTTTCTCATCCAGAATTAACAACGAATATATCCAAAAAAAAACCAACAAAGATGAAAAAAAAACCATTAATCTGATTTTCCTATACTAGTGTAAATTAAAATTATGTTTTTTTGAAATACAAATAATACCACCGGTTATTAGAAATGAATTAAATTCAAAAGCACAAACTTATAATAAGTTATTTAAAAAAAGAGACCAGTCTCTTGCAAATAGAAAAAAAAAACTCAATCAGATCCAAATTTCTTTGTTCAAATTCAAAATATGAGACTCATTTAAAATATATGCACTGTAAACAACAACATAAAAAAAGACCATCAACAAATTAAAATCAAACAATTAACAATGGCACTTTTGTTAATTAATAAATACATACAAAACAAAATTACATTACAAAAGTTTCATTTGACAGAACCTAAAGACTTCTGCTTTTCAAGTAAAAGGTTCATATTTCTATGTAGAATAAATTATGGAAAATGATTGTGAAATCAATCACAGTTTACTTTTAACCTGTAAAAGATTGTTTTATTTAATTGAAATTTATTCAACACATAAAATTGAATATCTAATATAATTTAAAGCAATACCACAACCTCTTAAAATAAACAAAAAATTTAACTTCTCAAACATGGCCAATAAGAGTAAATATTCATCAAAGGTGTCTACAGTATACAAACAAAATCAAATAAAACTACATAATTTTCCACAAAATTACAGGTTATTATTGCAAAACGCTCAATATTTTGTATATACTGTAGTAATTATAATATATATAAGGTAGTTTTCGGGATTTATCAATTATATAGTATAGTTTTGACATCAGACAAGTTGCCAAATGATAATCAACTGTTATTCACCAAGTTTGAGTTTTTACTTTTTTGATCATTTCTAAGAGGTAGTATTCCTTTAACAATTAGAAGTTCAAAGTCTTTGGAACTTCCCAAGGTACATTACTTCTACCAAAATGACCGTAACAGGCTGTCTTGAAATATATTGGTCTGCGAAGATCTAACTCTCTGAAACATTACAGGATAGCTCAATTATTGTTAAATCTCCTTGTAGACATTGATAAAATCTTAAGACACAAATCATATTATTCTTTTCAAAGATATCAAATATCAGTATAACTTTTTAAGGGAAATTTAAGCTGTCCCAAAATATTGTATATTACAAGGCTATAAATTACCTTAAATTAGGCATACCCTGTAACTGCGGAGCAGAGCATAGAAAATATAGGTCAAGGAAGGCATTTTCATTATCTTAAAACTCTCTAGCGGTTATAATGTAATTTATGGAGGTGGACTACTGATATGATAAATCCTTCAAAGTTCCTTGCATCTCTCACTCCGCAGTGCTTAAGTAGAATGATTAGACATCTTACATATTTCATTTTCTTTATAACTTTGGTGCTGCTAATTTGGGCACAGCATTTACTATTGTAACTTTAATGTAATCTAAAGTCCTGATATTGCATATCCCTTTAGACTTTAACACTGTTAAAATATTGTACTCACTTGACAATTTGAGCTGGTCGTAAATCAAAATTAGACTGTAATATCTGTAGTAATTGAGAGTTGGATTTGGTACTAGTACCATACGTATTAATATGTAAGCTTACAGGCTGAGCTATTCCAATTGAATATGCTACCTTATAATAAAAAAATATAACTAAGTTTAGAAATAACCCGTAAAATATAATATAAAATATTGCAATATATACCAATATTGTTATGTTCATTAATAACTGAAAAGTAATTTTCTGAATAAAAGCAGGCGCATTGCAACTGTCAAAGTTGCGCGCAGACTTTAAAAATTGTAGTGAAAAAAAGAAATGAGTGGCTCATATTCACCTGTATCAAGACTTGTTTACACAAACCAGCTTTTACTAGAGATTTAGCCATCCATCGGGCAGCATATGAAGCACATCTATCAATCTTTGTACCGTCTTTACCAGACAGTGCCCCACCCCCATTAGCTCCCCACCCTCCATAGGAATCAACAATAATCTTTCTTCCTGTCAAACCAGCATCACTCTGAATAAAAAATAATACTTCAATACTACAATGATTTTCTATTTCAATCAAACATTGGTTAAAGGGAGAGAACTCTAGTTTAGTAAGGAGTCAAACACAAAAATATATTTTTTAAATCAGAGTTTTAGTTTGAACAATAAATTAATAAAGAAATCAACATTAAGGAAGAATTCTTTTAAATATTAACCAAATTTGTGTCAGTTATCAACAACAAACTACATGATTTCCAATATTTACCTGTGGACCACCAATAATAAATCTACCAGAAGGTTGAATATGATAAACTGTTTGATCATCAAGATATTTAGCTGGTATGACAGTATTAATCACTTTATTCCGTAATTCCTGACGTAATGTTTCCATGGTAACATGTTCATCATGCTGTAGAGATATAACTATTGTATGAACACGAACTGGAACCATTGAGTTATTTTCTTTACAATACTCTACTGTCACCTAAAAAATATGACAAAAATATTCCAATTAAAGGTCTGACTGCACCATATTCTTAATTTTCTAAGAATTTCAAAGAAATTTCGACTTTTCCATTTTGCTTCCTCAAATCTGAATGCAGAAGAAAAATAAACAGTAAAGTGAAATGTGTTACAATGGGCATACCTGAGTTTTAGAATCTGGTCTAGCCCAAGCTAAAACACCATCTCGTCTAAGTTGAGCAATTTTAGCATTAAGTTGATGTGAAAGAACAACTGTCAATGGCATACATTCTTCTGTTTCATCTGTAGCATAACCAAACATTAAACCCTGAAATTGCCAAATTTGATTTGATTCATACCTACCAGAAGTTTCAATCAATACAAAACATGTCCATGTGAAAACAAAATTGTCAATGAATAAATTAGGCTTATTCCAAAATCTTTTAACTTTTTAATTCTTTTTATTACAATTCACATGAAAATGACTGACAAATATGTGTAACAGTCAAGAAAAGAATTTGATTTTCATTTCTGGAAGCTGACATAAAGCTCACCTGATCACTGGCTGTGGTATTTTCTGCATCTCTCTTATGTGAATCTCCTCGGTGATTTTCATTAACTGATATTAACACATTACACGTCTTACAGTCAAATCCTGTTTAAATATAACACATATACAACAATAATTGGTCTAGCCAGAAACTGTAAATTAACCGATATCAACAAGTAATAATTAATTTCTTCCAATGTCTACAATACATATACAAGAATCCTTTCAAATTGCAAGTTAGGTCATGTTTTTGTTTTAATAAAATTATAAAAGTTTACCATATTGTTTCATACTTACCCATATCAGAGCTGGTGTAACCAATATGTTTAACTGTATCTCTGACAACTTTCTGGTAATCAATAACAGCATTGGATATAAAATCACCCATAACAAATACCATACCAGTCTTAGTTAAACATTCACAGTTAATCTGAGAGAAAGGATCTTGTTGTAAACAGGCATCTAGTATAGCATCACTCACTTGATCACATAACTTATCTACAAAGCACACATAAAAAGTATAAGACCTAATTACAACAAATTGCAATTTGTATATAACTTTTATCAAAAACCTGAGTGGTAATGGATAGCAAAAAGCTGCCATTTGGGATATGTTTTTGAAAAACAATCCTATAAACCCTTTTGTCCAGTATCATTTAAATCCATTATATTGGTGAATAAGGGGGCTGTTTGCTTGCAATATTAACACAGAAATTGATTACAATAACGATATCCAAACTTGCAGTAGCTGCAAAACATTCTTCTGCTGTAATACTAAAAGGCACCGTACCCATCATATAAGGACACACGATATACAGTACCGTGCAATAAATATTCGTACAAAATGGCGGTGTGATAACATTCGCGCTATGACCCTACATACTTATAGCGTAATAACGTGGTTTATAAATATATCAGGAACGTCGGCAGTTATTTATATCATAGTTTAATCATGTGAAATTTCATTTGTAACATTATTTTGTTGTCTTCAGCTTTTAAACAAATCTGGGCCCAGTTTCACAAAATTTTAACTAAGATAAAATCCAGATTTTAAGAAATACAGTACCGGTAATCTGATTGGATTATAAAACAACATTTAAAATCAATTATAGTGATTGACCAATCAGAAGACTGAAATACTAAAATCATCTTAAGAGTAAGTTAGGATTTTGTGAAACTGGCCCCTGAACGAGCAAAAGCAAGATGGGGGCATAAGGGGAAAGAATTGAGCAGAGTAAAGGAAATCGCTTGGATTTTATTATAAAGGTAATTGAATTGTCTACCAGTAAGAAAAATGTAGCGCTACTGCGCTAGGACAACCAGGGGTGGATCCAGGATTTAGAGAAATGGGGGGCTGTGAAATATAAAATGCTTCAAATTGAACGGTTCCGCAATCAGCCGACCAAAAATAGGGGGGCTTGAATGGCGGACCCCCTTTGAACCACCCCTGACAGTGACAACGATAACAATCCTATATCACTATCAGATGGGACACAATAGTGTAAACTAATGGTGAGATAATCTCAAATTGGAATAAAGTTTACAAACTGTCTGTCTGTGCACCAGTTGAGCCTGAGGTAGTCAAATACGCTGTGAGGTGGTTGAAACAATGAATCTTAGCTGATAATCATTGTTCCATCAGCAAACTCACCTGGGTGTCCTTCTCCCACAGATTCTGACGTAAACAAAAATGTATCTGGATGATGATTTTCCATAGTATATGTTATGTAATATGGTTTTAAGAAGAATGCCAAAAGAGAGAAAGAATAATTCCGGCTTTGCAATTCACCGGTAGAGATCACGTGATCTATGTACAAAACGTGTTTCATAAACATTAGAAAGTTATACAAGGGAGGTAATTACTATTTGCTTCAAACTACGGTTAATTTTCTAAAGCCTTTTTGGGATGGCATCATAATAATATTATACACAGGCCCGTAGCCTGCCAAGTACTTTTAGGGGGGCAAACGTCCAATCAAGGGGGGCAGTTTAGGTATTCACCCAAAAACACCCCTATACCCACCTTTTATGGAAAACTTTGTTTTATTGCAATGCATTGTTACGCCATTACATTGCCATCTGTAGAGTTATTTCTACATTTAGTGGTGCAGTCGAAAGCCTGGAAATGGCATTTTCTAAAGTTTAGGGACCCCTAGAAAATTTTGGATCATTTGACTCCTTGAAACGCGATATCCTGACATTTCCTGATATTTTTCAGCGAATTTAAGGTTCAAGATTATTTCTATATATATATAGGTTCAAAGGGTTCTTATCTGAAAACATTTTGAGATTTAGACGCCAATTAAAGACATCTCCCGGCGAATTTAGGGTTTAACCTTATTTGTATAGGGTCTGCGGTATGTCACTAAGAAAATTTTGAGAATTACACACTTTTTTTGCTGTCAAGAACGCCAATTGGAAGTCTGGAAACACGATTAACTGAAGACTCTTCTAGAAATTTTTGAGAATTTGACTCTCTGAAACGCGATTTCCTGACATGTCCTGGTGAATTTAAGGTTTACTTGTAGAAGAACTGTGACTAAAACATAGCAAAATCGAGAATAAGATGTAAAACATTCCTGATATCTCCCAGCGAATTTAAGGTTCAAGATGATATCTATAGGGTCAAAGAGATCCTGTCTAAAAAAAAAAGAAAGAAGAAATTTAGACGCGAATTTCATAGAGGGTTTGAGGTTATTTGAATAGGGTCTGCGCTGCCGAGAACGCAAATTGGAAGCCTCGAAACACGATTTCCTGAAGTCGGGGATCTCTTTTAGAAAATTTAAAGAATTTGACTCCCGGAAACGCGATTCCTGAGGTTAATGGGACTGCGGGACGAACACTGGAAAATTTTGAGAATCAGATACCTGAAAACGCAAATTCTTAACATTTCCTGCTAAAAAGACACCCCTTGACTCAGTAAAATGAATTAATGTATCTTTTAAAAATAACACTTGAGATTTTTTTTAGGGGGGCAAGATTTAAATTAGGGGGGGCAAAGCCCCCCCAAGCCCCCCCTTGGCTACGGGCCTGATTATACAGTCAAACGGTCTTGCGGTATACCTGTATAATACAGGTATATTTGTTCCTCATAATAAATATTCCTTGAGGAACAAACATTATTATAATAAATGATCTCAGGAACTCTTATCATATAATATCAGAGTTAGGGTTAGGTCTAGTGTTATATAATAAAAGTTCCAAATGGAACAAATATTACATATCAAAATGTTCTTTGGAACACTTATTATAGTGGAACTTATATATTGTCACATATTCAGCACCGTTTAATGAACGGCCACCAAATTTACCTCTATTCAACACCACCCTTGTATTTATCAATAGAATATAATTCTAATGGTTGCCATACGAAACAATTAATTTTTTTACACATGCACGCAGATTACGGATGCAATTAACTATCAATTATTAAATCTTTTTTGAAAGTCATCTGAACTTTGAACTTTTGAACTAATCCGATAGAGTCATTGTCCTTTGTATGATTTCTCTTGTAGGTCAAAGATAACCAAAGTTTGCGGTATGCGTGGAAAATTTTCCACTGGGACATGGAAGATAAAATCTCGGAAAAAAAAATAATTACGGAGTATAAGTCATATGATCCTCATCGTATGAACAGTCTGTTCAATTATCACCTAATCGGTCATTCTGATAAAATAAATCCATAGCCCTGTTATTAGACGACAAAATCTAGGACCAGAGAGCTGTAGTGACTCTGCAATTTTCAATTCTACTCACCGTTTTATAGTAAATAAAAATTATACCATTCAATGATTTAATAATTAATTACCCTCTAGCTGCAGCAGCTATAATAAAAATCCGTACAAGCAAAACAATTCCGTTAATCAAAAATCTCGTCCAGAGCATGACAAAATCAAGTGCAATAATCATATAGTAGTGGACTTCCCATACGAGAAGTACCATCAGGTGTTTCGAAAAGAGTAAGCATGGTCTGTTTCGCGCGCGACACCCGCCACTACTATAAAGGTCAAAATCATGAGGTGCAACGAGATCAATTCATGCCTGACTAAACAAATCTGCCAAAATGCAAGTAACAGATTTGTCGTATTTGACAAGTTCTCCGTAACGACCATAAAATTTTCTAAAAGAAATTTTAAGTTTGTGTGTCAAGTAACCCTGTTTCAGTAATTTCACGGTTAATATTGCAAGAAAGTCCTTATAAAGAGAACAAGCTCTAGCATAGCGGATCAGTTGTGAAATGTACGTGCCATAAGCAGGCTGTGAAATGAGCATGTTGGTAGGGCATCGTTGGACTGTTTGCATGTCTTTGATTGAACAGAAGCTTCTCTACCACTCTACGGCAGCTGACTAAAGCTTTCCGACCCTAAGATCAAGTAGCCTATTTCATTTCATTTGATAGAGAAATGTAGGCATAATTCAGCGTAACAACCAAATCATTCAATATGTAGGACAATTACAAAAACATCACCTAAATCCAATATATTGTCAAGAAATATTACAAATGTTTACAAGAAAAGTATCCGAATGTGTATCTCGTTATCGCCTTTCTACTAAAGAAACTAAGAAGCACCTAGTCCATGGCAGGCTTGCTAGGCCTACTGGACTTAAGGGCGTGGATTTGTAAAAACTTTGTAAGGGACAAACCAGTGTAGTTTGTAAAGTCCAAGTACGTCGTAGACGCGAGCCTCACCGACGCCAACCCCACCAGGAGGTCCTCCCTCCGAGGAGGGAAAATGGCTCAGATATGGTGCATTCTGAACACTATTTCAGGGTAAGGATGTTGAAGTCGGGATTGCTATTCCCACAGAAGTAGGCCCACTGGGTTTGGTGAATAACGGCAATAATTTTAGGCTACTGTTGTGCATTATTTTCAAAATGTTCTTGGGGTGCGATGACTCCTAATTTTAAACATTTTCTTAGGAGAATCCTTGGAATCTTCTTCAGTGGCGCTGATGTTTGATGCCGTATTCTTTACAGCATTAAAGCATTAAGGCATTAAGGATCGGTTAAAGGGGAAAAAAGCACCCCCCTTCGTCAACCCTTTGATTCATACGACTCTGCAAATTCGACAAGGATATCATCATAAAATTAATTCACACAATCTTCAAAGGTTAATCAATTTTCAACTGGTCTGTGATCTAATCATTCTGCATGATAGCTCTACAAGTTATATCCAAATAAAAGGTCACATAACTGTAGTCATTCCTTGGTTTGACAACTTCCTGTTTGACAAAGTTATATCCAAATGAAAGGTCATATAACTGTAGTCATTCTTAGGTTTGACAACTTCCTGTGATCTAATCATTCTGCATGATAGCTCTAAAAGTTCTATCCAAATGAAAGGTCATATAACTGTAGTCATTCCTTGGTTTGACAACTTCCTGTTTGACAAAGTTATATCCAAATGAAAGGTCATATAACTGTAGTCATTCCTTGGTTTGACAACTTCCTGTTTGACAAAGTTATATCCAAATGAAAGGTCATATAACTGTAGTCATTCCTTGGTTTGACAACTTCCTGTTTGACAAGGATCTTATCAAAAATTAATTCCACAAGCTTCAAAAGTTCATAAATTTTCAACTGGCCTGTGATTTAATCATTCTGCATGATAGCTCTGAAAGTTATATCCAAATGAGATGAAAATTCTAGACTACATCCCATATTATGTTTAGGTGTTTATTTTGAAAGGAAAATTTTCAAAACCCAAAGGAATTGAAATAAATGGCATGCATATATTTTTAATATTTGTGACATGAAAGAAATTCAATTTAGAATGGTAAGAGTAGTGGAACTGGTTATAATGACCAGTAGAATCAATTATTACAATCTGTGTTTTTTCTCAATAGGGCCTGTAATAATTATAGTTCATGATGAAACATTATTTATCTTATCTATTATGTAGACTAGATAGTTATAATAGTTTACATTCATACACTATCATACCTATATTACCTATCTGTCATAGTAGCCTAATTTCATACTTACAATCCATATTCATCTTAAATTATATTTTGTGAAAATTGACCTCATTAAACCAAATATTTTTCATTTAAAGAAGAATAGAATTATTTTAGACCTAAATCTATTTTCTTGTGTGCATAAACTTTCAAAAAAATACTTCTAGCCCCAATAATAGTTATCTCAACTTGCTGTAATAAACATGTGACATACACTGAATAATTTAAAACATATTCATCAGGGTTGAAATCGTAAAAAAAATAATTGAACAATATTAGTTTTCAAAACCAATTTTATTGAGTACTATTTATACAATAGGTTGACCAATTATTATAATAAAACCTGTAAAAAAAACCTCCACCATGTCCATTACAGTTTCTCAGTGAATTTTCCTATTGCCTAATTTAACCTGGTTAGCCAAATCACCAAAATAATCAGTCTTGTTAAACTAGTGACTAGTCCTTTTCTTCAATATTGAGTGTAATTTGTTTGATAAAGTGTAAATCTTGTAGTGTACTGTTCACCTGATCTGTTAGTGTTGTACGGGGGTATGTTGTAGATAAGGTATAAAATGTCTGACTATATCCAACTGTTGTCATATAATCTAACAATTCCTGAAACAAAACACAAAATAGATATCATTCATTTTTGTTAAATAAAGTTTATTAAATATTGGTAGATTGGATAGTGAACGTGTCCTTTTAATTACAAAGAAACTGTATGCACATGACAAGTTTCAATTTATTTTTTATGGAGCTCTTGTTTGCATAAGTATAGGGACAAAAGCTTTTATATGCGTCATTCTCATTTTGCTTGGTCTGCAAACACCATTCAAGCCATGCGAACGTGAAGAATTTCAATTCAACTATGAAGCGTAGTTTTGTTAGATATATATAAGTTAATCTATTCAAGATCAGATACAATTCTAAAGCTACTGGTAAACAAATTTGATAAAGTTGAGCGCACACAGATAGATATCAAACTGTACCAATAAACAAAATATTAAAGAGGTTGGATCCAATTGTTGAGATGTATCCAAATGTGCATGTGTGTTGCAAAATAAACAATACTACATCCTATAGAGAGTTCAAAATATAAATTCTGAAACTCTACTTTAACAGTGTATATGCATCAGTGGACTGGTGTCAGAACTATACATCAGAATTCCTGCATGATCCAAAATTATTGAAAAAGACATAAAAAATATTTAAGTATTTTTTGATAATCACTTTTATTTATGAATTTATCAGATCTGACACCAGGTCAGTCCAATAATAAATAATATATATACTGTTATAAAATTCTCTTGCAAGGTTTGACCCTTTAAAATTATTGCCAACCAAAACAAGCTAACAATGCATAATTGTGAACATTTTCACTTCAAGAGACACTCAACTATGTCAACCAAGAAAAGAACTATTACACTGCAAGCTTCAATGAATTCATAAAAAGAGAGACATATTTTACTTAATGAATATTTTATTGTTTGAACTATATCATATTTATGTCTTTTATTGAGGGCAATAGCACAAAGAAGACTCAAGTGCAATTGTCTCAAGAAATTGAGAGATAGTTGAAGATAAAACATGGTTTAATCCCTATACATTATAGTTCAAGGTCACAGTTGTCATAATGTGAAATACTCGAACAAAGTTTAAAAAAGTACTTATGTTAAAATTCCAGTTTCGAGTAGTAACCAATGATAAGAGTGGTTAAAACTGGATACTTTTAGTAGAAACTTGTAATTTATAGTTTGAACTAATTCATATTAGTTCTAGTCATAAGATTAGTTGAACTAATGATAAACTAATGAACTAATTTTTCTGATAAAATAATCAAATGAGGTTATCAATGTTTATGATTCATTACGGGACAATGTTTGTAAATATTATTACTTTCGAATCTAAACTAAGCATTTAACCTTCAAGATTTATCTGATTATCTAGGGGGTAGAGATGGTTTTTTCTCTCTCTAAAGAAATTGTTGTCTCGCATTTCAAATGTAATTTTTTCTTTGAGGTTCAATGAGTAAGGGGGTCACGACCCCTTGGACCCACTTATTTTACAAGTCTGATCCAAAAAAAAAAAAAAACAAAGTTTAAAGTAATGGGAAACATATAAACAAGCCTACCTGTACAGTATTTGATAGTAAAAATTTCCTTTGACAAATAGATCTGATAGGTGTACGTAATTTAACCAAGACAGTATTTTCATCATCAGTTTCTGGTTCTGGAGGTAAAATTATAATCTGAAATATAAAATAATCAAAAAATATTCAATTATACATTGAATAGGGGGAATATATTTATACATTCTTTAAATAGTAGATACCCTTTTATTTTTTGTAAAAATAGCTTGTAAAAACCAAGACAATAATATAAACTTTTTTAATAAATAATTAGATAGGCCTACACATTCAAAATATGGGTTAACTTTCCTACGTGGTTTGTATATGACATCATTTATTTTTCTTAATTCTGAACTAAAAAAAACTGGAATATTATCATAAAACATATGTATAGTAATAAAGTATTTTCACGCAGGTGATGATTCAATAATATTTAATGAAAACCTTGTATTTGATATTTTCACCCCAGAATAATTTAATCATATTTAATTAAAAACTGGTATTTTCACCCAGGTGATAATTTAATTATATTTAATTAAAAACTTGTATTTTCACCCAGGTGATAATTTAATTATATTTAATTAAAAACTGGTATTTTCACCCTGGAATAATTTAATTATATTTAATTAAAAACTTGTATTTTCACCCAGGTGATAATTTAATTATATTTAATTAAAAACTTGTATTTTCACACAGGTGATAATTTAATTATATTTACTTAAAAACTTGTATTTTCACCCCAGAATAATTTAATTACATTTAATTAAAAACCCCAGAATAATTTAATTACATTTAATTAAAAACTGGTATTTTCACCCATGTGATAATTTAATCATATTTAATAAAAACTGGTATTTTCACCCCAGAATAATTCAATTATATTTAATTAAAAACTTGTATTTTCACCCTGGAATGATTTAATTAAAAACTTGTATTTTCACACAGGTGATAATTTAATTATATTTAATTAAAAACTTGTATTTTCACACAGGTGATAATTTAATTATATTTAATTAAAAACTGGTATTTTCACCCAGGTGATAATTTAATCATATTTAATTAAAAACTGGTATTTTCACCCCGGAATAATTTAATCATATTTAATTAAAAACTGGTATTTTCACCCAGGTGATAATTCAATAATATTTAATTAAAAACTTGTATTTTCACACAGGTGATAATTTAATTATATTTAATTAAAAACTTGTATTTTCACCCCGGAATAATTTAATTATATTTAATCAAAAACTGGTATTTTCACCCAGGTGATAATTTAATTATATTTAATTAAAAACTGGTATTTTCACCCCGGAATAATTTAATTATATTTAATTCAAAACTGGTATTTTCACCCAGGTGATCATTTAATCATATTTAATTAAAAACTGGTATTTTCACACCGGAATAATTTAATTATATTTAATTCAAAACTGGTATTTTCACCCAGGTGATCATTTAATCATATTTAATTAAAAACTGGTATTTTCACACCGGAATAATTTAATTATATTTAATTAAAAACTTGTATTTTCACCCCGGAATAATTCAATTATATTTAATTAAAAGCTTGTATTTTCACCCAGGTGATAATTCAATTATATTTAATTAAAAACTGGTATTTTCACCCCCGGAATAATTTAATCATATTTAATTAAAAACTGGTATTTTCACCCAGGTGATAATTCAATTATATTTAATTAAAAACTAATATTTTCACCCCGGAATAATCTAATTATCTTTAATTAAAACTTTATTTTCACCCAGGTGATAATTCAATTATATTTAATTAAAAACTTGTATTTTCACACAGGTGATAATTAAATTATATTTAATTTAAAACTTGTATTTTCACCCAGGTGATAATTCAATAATATTTAATTAAAAACGTGTATTTTCACCCAGGTGATAATTCAATTATATTTAATCAAAAACTTATATTTTCACCCACTAGGAATAATTCAATTATATTTAATTAAAAATTAAAAAAAGTTTTTAATTTAATATTATTCAATTTTCATCAGGGTGAAAATATTAGTTTTTAATTCCAAATTATGTTTGATAGTTATGCTCCAGTTTTTTAATTCAATATCAAGAAAAATAAATGATGTATGGTATATAAGAACCACCATACTTTCAAAATGTTTTACTCTGGAAATTTAACCTGAGAACTGTAAAAGTTTTCATCATTGTCATAATACAATAAACATGTACTGTTAAACAATGATAATAATACAACATTTGATAGAAAGAATACTATGTGAACCATAAGAGGAGATGCATAATAATTTGTCAGATCATGGATGGCAAGTAGAGTCACCAGTAGAACAACAAAACAGTCTAGAAAGTGATAAAGGCTAAAAATAAGTCATCTATTTAAGCCTAGAATAAGAGAGGACTGTATCAGAATAATGAAGAGTAATGATTAAGTCACAGATGTACATTTCAAACTACCAGCACTGTATTGTTTAATATTGACACATTGAACTATTACTATTACTGTGCTTTATTCATGATGCAATAATAGCAAAAGTTAAAAATAGTCACACTTTGCGCAAAAAAGAATAAATTTAAACATAGCTTTTGAGATATGCAATATGTCAGAAAATTTACTAACTTTTTTGAGTTTCGGTTCTGCTGGTTTCTGTGATTGACAATTTGAATTAGATTTGATCTTCTGTTCTGGAAGTTGACGTCTTCGAGCAGCATGTTCAGATGGTGAAACATCCTCTCTTTCAAAATCAGCCTGAATTTCTTCACCTCCCTGAAATTTGTGTTTTTTTCTTCTAAATTTTTGTAGTTAAATTTTCAAAACATTTTTTTTAATTATCATAAAAGATTCATGCAAATTTGACTGTGTAATTGATTTGAGTGAAATATGTTAAGGTAAAATGAACTATAAAATGTCTGATCAATATATTTAACCAACATCTGGTTCATTAAACCTCTTTAAATCCTATATATATGACCTCGGCTACATGTATGCTTAACTGGTTACAAAAAACTAAGTATAAAGGAATATGTTCACCATCACTTTGATCAATTACAAATAAATCTCAAAAACAGATTCTTTTTTAAGCTTATGAATAACAGTGTTGACAGTCCACAAAAATAAATGGACCCTTCAGAGTCATGTGTATCCTTTTTAATATCTATGTTTGAAAGTTAAAAATACAACTAAGTGAAACTATGCCGAAAACATAGATAGTTAGAGGTATATTTGAATGAATAATATGATTTTGGTGCAGTTGAATTACAAAGATTTAGAAGATCATTTACAAATAGTCGAATAGCCACAGAAATTCTGAAATGCTGAATGATCCCCTTTAAGTTGCTTGTAACACATATCAAGAAAAATAGTTCATATTATGAATTTATATCAATTAATCTGAATTTTAATCTAAAATAATTTGAATAGGATATTTACTTTCCAGCATATTTAACTATTATATTTCTTTTTATAAAGGTGAATAATGTAATGTTTACTCTGTACTTGACACAAAGGACATTGTTGCATCAGAATGACATTGCAAGTTTTTCTAAACACAAAACATTTTCAACACACAAATCAAAATAAGTTTGACATAAAAGAAAATAGTTTAAAATTTTTGAAATTGTATTTAAAACCATTATCCCCTCAAGATACGAAAAATTCTGATGTCACTGCAGTGCTGTAAAAGGTTTAAAGTCAATTTCAACCCCTCTAAAGACCATCAACCAAACACAATATACATGTTGGATATAATTTCAATAGAATATTTACAGATCTGACTTTGAGATATTTGATGAATTGAAAATAATAATTTTCAAAACATATTGCAATGGTAACCACAATATTTGAAATATGTCTGATGCATAGCATTAAAATAAATGTAAGTCAACAATAAACCAAGGCCCAGTGTGCTGCCGGCTATGCACGTTAAGATCCCTCGCCAGTTGGATATTGAAAATGACTGTAGGCTAATGCAGCCATCTTGGCAAAATTTCCCTCATTGCACACTGCACTGCGTTTGCCTGTCCTCATCATTAGACCCATAGGTGCAGGAAACATTTCATTTCATTTGATCTATAAAACTCACCCCCAATTTCTGACCTTCACCTTTCCATGCTGGACCACTAAATCTGTTAAACTGTTTTTCTCGTTGTTTGATTTTCTCTTCCTCTCTTGGCTTTAATATTCTTTCAGAATAACTTTCTGCCTAAAGGGTTAAATATCTATTAATATCTAAGTTTGTAATATACTAAGAGTAACCAAGATAAGTAAAGATACCGAAAATTAGTGAAAATTAACATGTTTCCAGGAATCAATTGTCATAGCATATTCTGGATCAACAGTCAATGTTACAAGGAGTTATTCAACAAAATATTATCATAGCCTACTCTGGACAATTTCATCATTCTGAAATTTTATATCAAGTTTCATTAGCACAATGTAGATTACATGTTTAACTATTCAAAATGCTCTTACCTTTTCACAATGGGCATCTTGTTGCTTGGTTCGTATTTTTGCAAACTCAGATTTCTTCTGGTTGATACTTTCTGCAATGAGACAAGTTTCATTTAGTTTTCAACTTCAATTTATTAAATTGCTTTGCTTAAATACTCAAAAGCTCTTGATATTTGGGTTTCCATTTAACTAGACTTTGGACAGAGGTTTAATAAGAATCTATGAGGATTCACATGATTACTCCCTTTACTTTACATAGAGTTAAAAAGTTATTGACACTTGAAAAACATTTAAATTTTCAGTCAAATCTCTGTGGTTATTGCAATTCCACTGAATTAAGTGTCTCAAAATCACAAGCTCAAAGATTTTGTTAACAGCTTTTGTGATAGTGATGTTAGTTTTACTGGAATTGCTAGATCCACAGATATCTGACTGAAATTACAATTTCACATAAAAAGTAAAGAGGACATCTTTACATTCCCTTTAAAAAATAAGTGTCTTATCAGATGCATACTAATAATAATAATTAGAACTTTATGAAACACCCAGTTGCAATCTTCTCTGGGATCTTTCTACACATAAACTACAATATAATATATTTACAAAGCATAACAAGATTAAAAGACAAGAAAATATAGCCTACTAATGAAACTGAAGATCGGAAAATTACTGGTACCGTAGGCCAAAACAGACATTTACATAGACATTTTATAAAAGGGTAGGTTTTTTTTTTGTAGAGTTGTTGACAGAGAGGAAATTGAGGATTGTAAACAAAAATAATTTTTTTAAGTAATGAGGACATTTTTTTATTCATGATACAGTAAAGCACCAAAGGTTTTCATCTTTCCGTGCATATTATTTGTTAAGAAAATTCATGATATTCCCAACAAACAACAAAATGAAAAACATTTTCATTGTGTACACACCTATGTTATCATTGTTTAAAGATGTCTCTGAAGTTGCTATATATTTACACCAAACTTTATTAAATTGTGGCAAAAACCATTGAATAAAAAATGAAACAAAGGCTAAGAGAAGAACAGATTGTCCCAGAATCTGAAATATGCTACTGGTTTCCATTACTGAAATAAAACAACATGTACAACATGTTAAATTTCATAATACAATAAATGGCCAGACTTGGACTCCAATGCTTCAGGATGATATGTTGGGTGAAGTAAGGTTTTGAGGAAAATATTTTTTATGAAGGGGAGTTATTGCCCATTTAGTTGTTAGTTATTGTCAGAATAATATTTCAATGAATATTATTTAAAAAAAAAAAAAAAACATAATTCCCATAATATTATGAGTTGCTCTGAGATCTATTTTTGTTTAGTGTAAGTTGTAAGGTAACGAGAAAACACATAAAATTAGAAAAGCTTTAATTATAATTACACAGATTATAGTCTGAATTGCATGCTAATCTATTTATACAGATTAATAATTTGGCCCTCTTGTCAAATACATTAGACAAACCATTGTTTTAGATAAAGGAGCCTAATACATAATCTGTTTAATTAATAATTGATCATTAAATTATATGTTTATACTTATACCTCCCCCTTCCCCCAACTTCTAGAAAAGTAGTATGTACTCCTATTACCACCCCACCCCTCCATTTTATTTCACAATATGATTTGTGTGCACTTTTGTGTTTAAAAAGGAGCCAGAATGCCCCACATCATTTCAATCATACAAAACTATTCTGATTTAGCATTGCACGCCCCTTCTGAAAGACTAGTGACACTGTTCTATTGATCTAATACATCAATTTTGCTCCATAGTAGATTTTTAAACATGACAAGTGCAGTTTAAAACTACAGGACTGCATTGGTTACACTCATGGACATCATACATAACTTTATTTAACTTATCTAATCTTAGAAATATGTCATCAATAATAATACTGGTTTTTTTTTAAATGGGTGTACTCTGTACAGTACAGTAGGCCTACTCTGCCTGTGATATACCCTACTGTAAACATTTAAGTGACTTGTTTTGTCAAATATATCAGTGTTGACTGAAGTTTTAAATTGTAAGATTTGAACAAGATTTGGAAGTTATATATATATAATGTATAGGCTATTCCCTTTTAAATTTTTTAAACCTTTCTTAAACGAAAAGATACAGTGCTATTTAACTTTTAAATTCTGCACATCTCAAACCTTACTTCGAAGAACAACCTTTATATTTTCATTCCTTTCTGAAACAATCAAAACTCTTTTAGCAACTATAAACAGGTAGTATATCAGGGTGACAAATCAAACATTTTAATCAACCTGAGCTGCTCATCCATGATTTAAAAAAACACAAAAAAAAAACAATAGGCTATGATATTGAAAATCATTTCTTCTGTCACTGTCAGGGTTGGTGAGCATGGCACAAATAGGGAAGTGTGTTTAATTCAATTGTTGAATCAGTTACTACACTTCAACGACAATGGAGTCCATAGATCATGGATATTTGTGAAATTATTAAAATTTCATTTTGAGCTCAATCAGTTATTTAGGTGCAACCCTAGCTGGCCATAATAGTCATTGATAGGCTATAGGCCTAGTCACTGATAAGGCCTTATCCAGAACGGTGTAGTATTTAAGGCATATAATAATGCCTTCTTAGTTCTATTCTAAAATTAAAAAACCTGTTTTTAGTAGACAAATAAATAAAGTACATAATATATCGAGTTCTGTGAATGTCAGATTCAAAATCAAAGTTCCTACTTGCACTACTTTCAGTTTAGTTTGTTTATCTTATGTTAAAAATGAAATAATCCATTCTGAGGAGAGTCATGATTTGTCACGACATAAAAGGATGTTAGCTCCGGACTCGGGGAAAATCCCAAGAATATAAGGTAGATCTAACAGGATTTCAAATTCTCTAAATATCCTGTACGCAATTGAACTTCGTTTTACAAATTTGTGAATGAAGCACGATAATAAACCCAAATCTCCGGATCAGTCCACTATCAACCATGACACTTTTATCAACCAATCAATTAATAGTGTCCTGTCACGTGGCTTTTTCGTTCTAATAAATAGAAGTATTTTGCTTACAATCGGCCTCTTTTCCATTTAGATTAGAAAGCGAACGATACAAGATGTCTAAAATTATAAACGGCGACGGTAATGGAGATCATTACACGGAAATTCACAAGCATTATGCCGAAGAATGCAGTCAAGATGATATTGGCTCATTCTTATTTACTTCAGAATCAGTTGGAGAAGGCCATCCAGGTATGCTCAGTGAATTTACATGCAAATTTGCTTGCATTTCATCACCACTTTTATATATTTATGACCTGCTATGGCGGGAATACATTGTTATTATTGTTGCTAGCCTAACGTTTTATAAAGCACGTGGCTGTAACTGTCAGATTTCTCTTGTTATGCATAAATTTAAGGGGTTGTCAATGAAATGATGGGGTTGTCATGGTTAACTTGAGCAGAATTTGTCTTATTTCTGTTAAATCAAAGAATTTGGCCATGCCATGAGAAAAGTCTTGAGATAAAAATTTGTTGTTGCCATGGTTTTTATAGTCTGGTTCTAGAATAGTAATAAATGTGTAATTGATAATATTTATGCCCTGTTTTGACAGCTGTCAAGCCAGTCAAGGACTTGTATGCAATTAGTCAACTCAATCAAAAGCAATTAAAGTCTTTCATTTAAGTTTAAATAAATCTGAGATAGCTACTGCTTTAGATGAAGCCTTTTTTTAATGCCAGAAGTAATCACTCTATATTTTGTAGTAAGCTTACATTCTGCAAGTGTGGTATCTTTCATCCTATATTGCTTATATTTGTTTATATAATTACTGGTATCAAATATTTTTCAGATAAAATCTGTGATCAAGTCAGCGATGCCATTCTTGATGCACATTTAAAACAAGATCCAAATGCTAAAGTTGCCTGTGAGACGGTAGCTAAAACTGGTATGATATTAGTTTGTGGAGAAATTACTTCCAGAGCCATTGTAGATTACCAGAAAGTTATTAGAAATACTATTAAACAGATTGGATATGATGACTCTGCTAAAGGTATGTTAAGTGTTTATATGAAAGATTTTAAAGCTATTTGAATGAAAGTGAATTAAATTGCTGCCTTGATTATTTTTTAACGTTTATTGGGATGGAATGGAAGGAAGCTGTCAAGTTCACGACATATCAGTAGAAGGCTTGATTAAGCTTGTTATATTTAATGCTTTTTGTGTTAATTATAAAAATTTTGATGGTTTAATTCATAGAATATATAGGTAATCATTTTGGTGATGTACTATTATTAAAAGTAGACCTATTAAATTATTAGAATCAAGCCAGTTATCTACTTATATTTATCAGAAATTTGTTTGATTAAAATTCAATATTCAAGTGGTCCAAATGTGTTAACTGTAACATGACCAGTTTCAGCTGATAAAAGGCAATACCCGGTATGGCAAAACAGTTCTATTAAATAACTGCATGTCAAAATAGACTTTTGTTTTAGCAAATCTGATATAAAAAATATAGTGCTGGTTTACTAATGCTATTGGCCATTGAAGGTCTGGGTTTAGTAATAAGTGATAAAGTTAATGCAGTCATTATGACCTAGGTCATATACTGAAACCTTTGAGGCAAGGTGTAATTGTGTCAAGAATTGATCAGTAGGTTATAACAGTATCTCTAAACTTGACCTAACCATGTTTAACTGTTCTAAATAGACCAATACAGATAACCATGTGACATTTTCATGTTATTGTGTTCCTATATAGAAGATAAAATCAAGGTCATAATTTAGGCAATTATCTTAGAAACTATAAGATAGGTCAGTTATTCAACAATTTATGTGTCACTGATAAATCTTTGAATTTAGTATTTAACTTGGGTGTGATAATCACATAATGTATAAATTCCAGTTCAAGAGTTCAAGCAGTTTATGACCCTTTTAATCCCCGAAAGTATTTGAAATTAACTGAAACATTGATCTCAGTTCTATTTGAGACATTGTTAGGAGAGTGGGAAACAGTATATTCAGGGATCGATTGAGGTCTTGAATATATAATGTATGTAGATAGTCTTCAGAGTTTGGCAATATTAGAACTACACTAAAAATACACAATCTATTCATATATACTATATGCATGTCCTTTAAAACTCGTCACATAATTGCAGATAATTATGTATATATACAAGGATTTGATGGTTAAAATTTTTCCAGTAGTAGAGATGTCTGATAAAAATTCTAGTAAATAGATAAATTACATGGTTATATCATTGAATTTCTATTAACACTAGCCTTGTTTGTCTATTTCCAGGATTTGATTACAAGACTTGTAATGTATTAATAGCTTTAGAGGAACAAAGTGCTGATATTGCATCTGGTGTACATGTTGATAGAAATGAAGAAGATATTGGAGCTGGTGATCAGGTGAGCTATGTCTGCCTTGTTGATTAAAAAATGTCATTAAGTTTCATTATGCTTGTCAAGTTGGTACTGTTGGAGTTGAAGCCTGTATTGAAATGCATATTCAATCTTTTATTTCAGTCCCTTTTCATGCTGGTTTGTCTTTGTTTTGTAAATAATAAATTGGTTGTTTTTTTTTTTAGGGTTTAATGTTTGGTTATGCTACAGATGAAACAGAAGAATGTATGCCATTGACAGTTGTTCTTTCACATCAACTTAATGCTAAAATTGCTCAACTTAGACGAGATGGTGTTTTAGCTTGGGCTAGACCAGATTCTAAAACTCAGGTAATTTTATAAAGTTTTAAAATTTCTATGGCTGTTTTCATGGAGGGTGTTGTATTTTCAGACTAAGAAATGATTTCTGGAGACTTGATTTTTATGAAGAAATTTCTGATAGTTTGATTGCCTGAATCATGCATGAATTTTTTATTTTAGGTTACAGTAGAATATAAATATGTCAAAGGTGCAGCCATTCCTCTAAGAGTTCACACTGTAGTTGTCTCCCTTCAACATGATGAAACTGTCACTACAGAGAAATTACGAAGTGAATTAATGGAAAAAGTTGTCAAATCTGTCATTCCTGCTAAATATTTAGATAACAAAACAGTTTATCATATTCAACCTTCTGGTAGATTTATTATTGGTGGTCCACAGGTAAATATTAATTCCAGTCTGAAATTGCAGACGAAAACCTTAAATGGATTTGGACTTCAGTGTTCTTAAAGCTAGTTTTTAGAGTAACTACATCTTGATCTAGTGTTGAAACGGTTAGTGATTTTTACGACCCGGGTACCCCGTCGGCAATAACCGGTTATTTTCCGGTTAACCCCGGTTTATTTATTAAGCTTAAAAACAAGAATAAAGAACCGCATTTGTAGCTGTGACACAGCGTAAACTAAATCTCAGTTAGTACAAATGAGTACCGAAGTCGCCGAACGAAGAGTTGACCTACATTGAATCAGTTCCACTCAGAATAAAATTGTCGTAGTCAGATAAAAACCAACAACCCATCGAAGCAAACATCAGATTTCACCCAAATTGCCCAGACGAAATAACCACACTGTCATTCATTGGCAAGGTATCAAATAAGCGTCCAAACACGAACATGGTCGGGTACATTTAGCACCATTGAACTTGGAATGGACGGCAATATAGTCAAGATCATCAAGGTTACTAGCACCCAGAGAAGACAATGAACGTCTGGATAATCAAGTTAAACAAAAAACCAAACGGGCGGTGTTTGATACAATTAGGTCAAAATTATTTGTTCCACTCGTGAAGTAATTTTAATTCTATAATGACTATAATTACTTGTATAAACGGAACAAGATCATCTTTTATATGATATATTATAATAAATAAGTCAAGAATCACTCTATATTTAAAATATAACGTAAGGATTCGAAACTTTGATATACCCTGATGCGGACGATATTGTCAGGCACTAAATTTAATAGACACCGCCGGATGTGACCATCTCACAAGAATGTTAAAAGTGAAAGTAGAAAGTTAATGAAAGTGAGAAATTCATTGGCTGATATAAATAGACATCTCTTATTGTCCAATGAAATAATAGCATGCTTTGTTGATGGATTTTTACGAGTGTCTGTTCATAAATATTTTCAACAAGATGTTCTATTTTTACGGCTTTATCGTTCTTTGATAAACATCGGAGATCGTGTAGATGAAAAAACAACTATTTGATGAGCTAGATGGTTACTAATATTCAGTTGAGAATACGGCGGATTTATGTTATAAAATGCCGTTTTTTTACACGCATTTCTTTATCAAAATTATCATGTTACAAATTGACGGTTAACCGATCATCTGAAATCAGACCCGAGTTACCCGTGAAATCGTACCCGATATCGGTTAATAGTTAACCGTTTCAACACTATCTTGATCATGATAAATCCCTTAAATAATAATCATTTAAACCTAATAAAAAATAATTCAATGTTAGAAGTTAGAACTTGTGTATTACTCAATTGAAATGAATAGGGCATTAATAAAATTGATTTATTTCAGGGTGACAGTGGATTAACTGGTAGAAAGATTATTGTTGACACTTATGGTGGTTGGGGTGCACATGGTGGTGGTGCCTTTTCTGGTAAAGATTTCTCCAAAGTTGACAGATCAGCAGCTTATGCATCCAGATGGGTGGCTAAATCATTAGTCAAAGCTGGTCTCTGTAAAAGAGTTCTTGTTCAGGTTTGTTTTAACCTTTTTAACATACTCTTTTTGTGAAGTGAATATAATGCATATTGTGACCAATAAAACCAGAATTATAATGGCCAGTTATATATAATATTTATCTCTTACTTGGAGTAATTCTCAATTAGTTTTGACTATTCTGTTAAAATATAAAATATATTGATAATTTCTAATTACAGCTATCCTATGCTATTGGTATCGCTGAACCTTTATCTATCACAGTATTCAGTTATGGAACTTCACACAAATCTGAACAAGAACTGTTAGAAATTATCAAAAACAATTTCGATCTACGACCAGGCAAAATTGTCCAGTAAGTATATACATATGGTGAAATATATATATATGTCTAACAAGATAATTCTATATAATTACGAGTGGTTGGAATATAAGAATGAGATCGATTTGTCAATAAATTAGAAGCTTTTCTTTAAAGGCATTACATTACGTAATCTTCATAACTTTCTTCTTTCAGGGAGCTGAATTTACGATCTCCAATCTACCAACAAACAGCTTGTTATGGACATTTTGGACGACCTGGATTTTCGTGGGAACTTCCCAAAAAGTTGAAATACTAAACCTATTTGTTGTTGTTTGCATATTATTTTGTTTTTCTACCTATTTTTATTTGTATATTGTTATATATTATATATTAACCAAACCTTGTGATGGATGCGTGGTATCGTGAGTGGCCACAGTAGAACCAGGGATAGGTTGATGTGGACATTATTATTATGCTAATTATATGTGCATAATTACAAAATTTCAATCAAATTACAAAAGCATCAATATTAATATTCATGATGTTAAAAGTAAAATTTCTTTAAATTGTATTTTACCAAGACTGGTGATCAATTTGGTGCTCTGAAATTGCTCACTATGTCTTGGAAATGATTTTATTATTATTTATGATCATCTAAATGAATCTAATGTCCACCTTAGTCTGATCTTGTGGCTACTGCAAATCTGCATGTAAATTCCAAGGATGTGAACAAATAGGTTATTAATGCTGATGGATGAAATTGGTCATACAGTAGTTAAAAGCTAGTCTTGCTATCTGATTACTTGCCAATTTCATCTAGTCATCATATATTGGCCAATATGTCCACGTGTTTGGAGTAGTAGCATGCACATTTGTCTTGGGTTTATAGAAATTCCATGGAAAAGAGCACTCTCTTTAAACCTCTCGGGCAGCTCCCCCACGAATCCATCACAATGTAACATCTTCATGCCATTTTTTTATGCTCATAACTCATCTCGTTGTGAGATTTGTTAATTGTAAATAGTCTTGAGATTTTAGTTTCTTTGGAGGCTCGTGCTCTTTAAGATCGGTGATATTTATAACTAACATTGTTGTTAATAAATGTAAAATATCGTAAAACTTGTTTCTGCATTTCATTAAAATAAGATGGTGTGTCAGTATTTGTTGCGTCCATATTCTTCTGTAAAATGTGTTCAGATTCAATTATAAGACGTACAGTGACGTGGACCAGTTGAATAGTGTGTTATTTTGATTTTTGTGAAATTGTCTTGTCATTGGATGAATTAGAAAGTGTGACAGGAAACCTGTTGTAGATCTACGTGAAATTCAATTTATTCATATAGAGGGTAATTTATTTTTATTTTACTCTATTATGGGATGATAAATAAACTAAAATTAGAAAGGTTTTGTTTTCTCTATCCTGTCTGGAAACGCCTGAAAATGGAACACCAATTGTTTAGCAATATTAGTAGAATAGAAAAATGGAATTCTGTTTAGCTAAGCCTGACAGTTATACTGTGCATAGCTCTTGCATCCATATGAATTCATGATTATTGGGGTCTGCACGAATCGGGTGTTCTTGACCTGGGGCCAACAAGCTTGAAATCACTGCATTGAAACGGTTGCAACATTTGCCGCCATCTTGATTTCGTCACTGTTGCCCCTGCACCACCTCACTGGTTGGGACAGAAAATCTTTGGAACAGTGCTCCTGTTGACTATAATTCGTGCAGACCCCTGGCTTTTGAAAGTCAAAATATAACTGATTTTTTGATGAGACTTGTATAGAAAACAACAATTCTATTGGTTGTATTCGAATCTACATTCTTGAACTTGATATTGTATAGAATGGAAGAACAGTGTTTCGTACGGCAAGAGCAAACTCCGTAAGTCTTCCTTGTTACTCCTGATTTTGGACTACAAGAACGAAGGATACAAAATGGTGGCACATGTAACCATAGAGCCGTGGTTCTCAAATGCGGGGTCGCCACCCCAAGTGGGGTCGCGGGGTCAACTTCCTGGTTGTTTTTTTTTTTGCAATCTATTATTCCCTAGCACTGCCTTGAATCAGTGGCTATATACTATCTACCAAGATTTTCTATTTTGTTTTCTGTGAAAACTATTGTCTATGATATTGTTTACGAAAGTTACGAATTACAAGTTCGTGCAAGAAATATTCTTTGCAGCATGATTATCGCACGGGGTTACATTGGTAATGAATTCTGAAGTTTCCAGACTTTCAAAACACAGATAATGACGCTGGCATAATACTTTATTAATGGTACTAATATATATGTACATTTTTAGATTAAATTATAGGTAAATGGTTGCTTTGTGACTAAAAGGGTTTGGCATGGGGTCGCAACAAGACGCTCGATGGTGGAACTGGGGTCGCGGGAAAAAATCGGTGAGAACCACGGCCATAGAGGAAAGTCTAGGAATGGTTTTGTTCTTGTATGATCTTGAGTGTTTGTAACTGAGCACTCTAGTCAACTGCTCTCTTGTTGTCAAAAACGAATAACTTCCTTCCTTGCACACAAATTTCTCTGGCTGCAATCAATAACTAACATTATAAACTTAAAACAGTTTATTGAATCACAACAATATTTTATTAACATACTTTTTGCACTTTATTCAATCACAACAAAATTTTATTAACAAACATGTAATTTTTGTACTGTGAAATAATTATTTCCGTGGGCCACAAAGGTTGAATAGGTCCATAAACTTTGATGCCAACAAAATTAAAGGATTTCAGAGTAAATACATCAAATTGATTTGGTGGCCTACTATTAAAGATATGATAATGAAAGAATACATTAGCACAAAAATGAAATTGAAACAAATGATATGACTAGCTTAGGATTTCAAATCAAAATGGTGCTGTATTTATTTACATATATCAGATAATGTCAAATTAAATGATGTAATTAATGAGACAGTGTATAAAAAATACAGATGCAAGCCAATAAAACTTGATCTTATAAACTGAGCAAGGGGACATAATTCTCATCTCATCATTCCAAGCAAACTTTTTTCCTGTAGACATTACTTTATCAACAATAGAGCATCTTAATCATATACATAAGATCAAAATTCTGTTTGTATACAGCAGAGTTGTTGATTTTGCAATATTTACCGGACATGTCTGTTTGTCCTTGTCTGGTAGTAAATGACCTATAGCCTACAGTTGTACAACTTTACATGTACTTCCAAGAAGCTCATTCTATGGCAAGTACTTCAACATATAATTTGAATTAGCTTCTTTACTTCAATAAGCTTGTATTCTATGGATACCTTAATTCTTAATAAAAAGAGGATGCAACAATCTACATCAACTGTATCTAACAATTAATAATATTCTGTCCTGTACAACAATTAACACTTTCAGCATGTTGTTAATTGCAGCTAAACTCTACCACACATATTACATAGCTCAAGATGTTGGCACTTAAATAGCTCCAGATGTTGGCACTAAGATATCCCATGTTGTTAAGTGAGGACTTCTAAAAACCTTAACAACTTATATCATCATAATCTTTGATTGATTTCTTCTGTAATACGTTCTGATAATGCAGTGATATACGGTGGTGTTAAATTACTGTCATAGCCAATCTTTTTGGCCACTTCTTCAGGATTATCATTCTAAAAGAATAAAGCAAAATCTACAAATGTCTATAAAATCTCAATCTATGATATTAATCAAGAAAATATTGTTAAATCAATGGTTATGCTTTAAGGGTGTTAATTGGGCTATTTCACGTTATGAAAAAATGGAATAAGTATATGAAATAATGATTTCTTGAGACTTGTTGTGCATTTGTTGATGATTTGGGTTCCTTCTCGATAGTTAAAGGTTGATTTCATGTCAATCAGATTTTTTTTAATGAGTTGACAGCCCTTTCAAACATGTCATAAAAATTGGACATTTCAAACCTTTGATACAAGTTTAAAAAAATGTGAATGGATCAATCTACATCAAACTTGGCATAAATGTAGACAATTACAACGTACAGAGCGATTTTCCAAAAAAAGATATTATTTTGGTGGTTACCATGGAAATACGAAAATTTAAGAAAATTTACATGTAGGTACGGCAAACATTTTCCAGGGGCCAAACTAATTAGAATTTTCGAAAAAACTCTCTGTACGTTTCATCCTTATTGAATAAGCTTTCAATCAAGACCAAGATCGTAATTTTCCAATAAAAAATGGCTGAGAAATCTTGTACCAACCGGGACACATTTTTCTACTTTTTCCTAATTTTTTAGCAAAAACTAACGAAATACCTAATTTCTTGTCGGTTTCTTTCATTCTATATAGTTTAGAAATAAAGTAATAATAATTATCTACAATCTGAGCCCAAAAATAATAAGTAATTCGCATAAATTCCATCTCGTGTTTTTTTTCTCGAACGCTAGCCCAATCAATACCCTTAAGTTGGAATAATCATACAATAAAAAACACACTATGGTCAAAATACTTCAATGCATTATTTTATTTCTTACCTTATAGATCATAGCAGAATGTATTTCCCCATCTTGATCTTCAAACTCCAAAATAAATAATTCATTTTTAGGATCTGAAAAAGCCAAAAGTTGTCATCTATGAGTACAGTGAAAACTCCAGGTATCATGTTGGAAACTATTACAATAATAACAATGCCTGTATTAACTAAAGTATAAAACATCAAATTACTGTTATATCTTATTTTAAACTTTTACCAAGGGAAGTCTTCAATTTGATATTATTGATTGTAAGACTAAATCTACTGAAGTTACTGTTAATAAGTGGTAACGTTACTGTTAATAATCATCAACTGTAGTGGTAACTATAATCTTTTAACAGATTAGTAAGCTTACATTGGTATGTACCATTATATACTTTATAATATGCATTTCAGATTTTAATAAGGAAATGTGGTGCAATACTATTACAATAATACAATTGAGCTCTATCAGTGGTATAGAAAAATTCTCTTAAAGCCTGCTGAAATTCTGTGATATACCTTTTCCTTGTTTAGACGGTGGTACATATGTCATCATTTCAGGTTTTCTATTTGAGTGACCTCCATGTTTTTCTCGTTTCTTACTTTTATCAGACTCCTTGGCCATTCTAACTTCTTTGTCGTAATTATCACTGTATTGATAAAACAATATTTTAAATCATAATTAGAATAGAGAGTCAAATGTCATGCCTATTTTAATAGGTGGTCACATAAAAGGCAATATGCCGTCACAGCAGTAAACTTCCTGGCTGTTTCAATCTGTAAAAAAAAATCCTTGGGTGATAACAAACACTCAAACCAAGTTAAATTAACATATTAAAAAAAATGCAATAACAAATAGTTTTACTGTTAAAATAGTGCTCAATACATTCAATGTAGAGCAATATAGAAATATTAAAAATATTTCTATTAAAAAAAAATATATTTATTAATAATATCTAAAATTAATTGTGTAGATGATTCCTCTTAATTTTGTAAACTTGTCATCTTAATATTGTATACAAGTCAACCTTATGTTGTAAGATTGTAGACCAGCAGTTAACTGTAGACAAGTTGACATGTAGAGTAGGCTAGATGATTTGCCTAACCTATTACTACTAAACTTTCGTCTAAACACGACCAAACCAAACATAAGATAAATGCTCAGCCTAAACCTCACCGGTCTAATTGGTTCTTGACGATTTGCTTCATGAACCCATGTCGAAAATCTAGTCTCTGCTTTGGCATAGACGTCATTTTTATGTCTCACATCATATCCAAACCTATCATGGTACCGACTAAAGATTTAATTTGGAATTTCAGAAATTTTTCCTCCTGCCAACACAATGAAAAAAATATGTTGTGAGAAAAACGTCACAACTGACGTTGTACACATACTATTAAATCGTCTAAACACAAAGCATGGAGTCGGCTTACTCTCTCAAACTTTTATTTACAGTAAAGTATGGCTTCCCTATTCTATCATATCATCATTTTATTGGCATCTAGATCAATATCTCAATGGAGATCGGCTTGAATTTTCTATGACAATTAATGTAAAAATCCATTGCCAGAGTTTGTACACTAGCGTTTTACTAACGCATTCTCCAAGATGGCAGCCTCCACAACGCCTGAAGAGAAAAAAGCAGTAAAAAGGCGAATTAAGCGTGAAGAAATCAATCAAGATATAGGTTAGACATTTAGATGATCATGTTTTCTTTGTAAAAAAAATATTTGAGACATAAATTTTGCAATTATCTACTATATCGAGTGTAAATAAAATATAGATTTAAAAAAAGGGAAGCAACCGGTATTTTCAGACCAAATTTATTAACGTCTAGCCGGTAGGCTTAATATTGACTATTTTGGGACTAATATAGCAAACTTGGGACTTGGTGCAAAATTGACTATAACCCTTATGACATGGGATATTATAGTCAAAAACAAAATGGTTGTACTGGTTCTATCATAACCTACTGTCCAAAAACGGCTTCTTCACATGCATGTCGATGAACTGTCTGCAAAGTGTAGACAGACTTTCTACTATTTCTATGTTCAAATTGTAAACATACTGTTTGTTGAAATTGAAAAATTTTGCACTGCATAGATCAACATATACACACTGAAGTCCATTAATGTCAACACTTAGTTTTGTTTATCAATCACAAACTTTAGATCGATTGCAAGTAGTTGAAAACATCCAAATTTATACAGTTCGCCATCTTTGAGTTTGATTGACTGTGAGTGCTGTGCTATGCTGGCTATCATGAACTGTCACATTGACATTTTATACGGACTGGTTCAGATTACTAGTAGTTTTGGGCAGCTACTGCTACTGCACAGTTAATATATCACTGATGCTATCAATTTCTGTATTATGGTAATAATATTTAGTCCTGTACAGTCAACAGTGTTTCAAAACGGTACCGGTAAGCTTATAGACAAACTTGGATACATTTCAGATAAGAAAGAGCCACAAGGGTCTGAGGCTAAGAAGCCTCTGTTAGATTCTGATGTGAACGTAGAAAATGTTAAAGAGGAAACCAGTGTTAAATCTGAAACAGAAGATGGTAAAAATATAAAGATTAATTCTGAAGAAATTAAGAACGAAAATAAATCTACTATTATAGGTAAATCATTAATCATGTTTAGTATAGGAATTACCAATACTAAATTACAATTTAAGATAGGAACAATCCTACTATTAAAACAATTAAATGGAGAAAATCTTTAAATTTACTTCTTTTCTTAGTTGCAGAGTGATATTTCCACGCTGAATTGATTATACTGAGTTAAAAGTTAATTTAAGCTACCATTAGATTGAACATGTTCACTGTTGTATAAATTTTTATTATTAAAATGCTCTTTATTTCAGTGCCTGTTCAACCAAAAGTTGATAGAAGTCGATCTTGTCCATATCTTGATACTATTAACAGGTTTGTTGACACTGCAAGTTCAGTTTTGATTTGATTTGAATTTGAATATATGATATCACATTTTATTGATCAATACAAGATAGAAATCTTTAAAAAGTCTCTTATTATTTGATACCCAACCCCAACCCATATGATAAAAAAAATATATAAACTTTGTCCTTTTTTTTATTTTTAGATCTGTTTTAGATTTTGATTTTGAAAAGTTGTGCTCAGTTTCTCTGTCACATATAAATGTGTACGCATGCTTAGTCTGTGGTAAATATTTTCAAGGTTAGTATGCTCTCTCTTCTAAGACTAATGTATGAAGATTTTAATGATTGCAATATATGTATTTCTATATTATTTATAGCTAAATTTTTAAGTATGTTTGTAAGTTAATGAGTTTAGTTTTTATGTAATTTGATGTTTTCTTGTCCCATGTTATTTATACAAAAAAATCATAATGTTAAAAATTTTCTGCAAATTATGTAGGGTTTTAATATGATTTTGTCCTCCAAGAACATTTAGTATCAAGTTGCTACCGTAATATATCAACATATCAACATAGTGTATTTTTTTGAACAGGTCGAGGTAACAATACTCATGCTTATACTCACAGTGTATTTGAGGGACACCATGTCTTCTTGAATCTGTCTACACATAAATTTTACTGTATTCCTGACAATTACCAAATTATTGACTCTTCATTAGAAGATATTATAGTAAGTTGAATTTGATATACATGTAAAAGTTAATGTTGCTGTAAAATGACCTTGCACAGAAATGAAACAGGATTAAGATATGCCTCATTTTGAAATATTTAGCTGTAATATTAAATTTACATTGACTGTGCTAGTGAATGAAAAGAATGAAATGAAAGTTTTATATTGTTGTATTTTTAGTATGTTTTGAATCCTACATTTAGTAGTAGAGATATTAAAAGATTAGATATAACAGCTAAAATGTCTCGAGCTTATGATAATACCACCTATCTACCAGGTACTTAGTATTTTATATCTTATAGTTTCAAGTTTTACAGCATTGTTTAGAGCTACACAAAGGATCTTTAGTCAGATGCAGACTGACCCGTCAGATCTATTTAATGCTATGAATTTTTTTTGACAGTGACGTCTTTTGTTCTTAAACAAAATTTTTATTAGAAAATGTTCACCTCTATATTTTTAATGAAATGACAACACCTTGCAGATCTGTCATGAAAATGTATATAAATTTAAAAAATCAAATAATTTTTACATACAAAAGCTACTGGAGAAAAATGAGGTTGTCTACCATCAGAATTTTAAAGTCAATAACATTTAAAACAAAACCACATTATAAAATTGATATTTCTTTTTTACCAGGTATTGTTGGGTTGAATAATATCAAAGCTAATGATTACTGTAATGTCATACTTCAGGTAGGAATTTATTCATTTATCATGAATTTTTCGCTCCTCTTCCAAACTTCATGTTACTGCACAGCTGTTTATTTATTTTTTTGCTAATCAGACAATTTTTAGGGTCAATTCAAAGTTTGTTCATTTGTCTGCTTTTCCACCAAATGACACCATTATGTTATTAAAATGAAATGAAGTTTTACGTCCTACTTTTCTGCACCTATATGTGTTAATTGAGGACAGGATTAGGTTATTAGAAATTGTATTCTGCTAGAACCCCTAAAAATATTACCCTTCTTTTACAGTCCTTATCTCATGTATCACCATTACGTAACTTCTTTCTACAAGAAGAGAATTATAAGAAGATAAAACGACCTCCAGGTGATCAAATGGTTTTATTGGTTCAGAGATTTGGAGAACTGATCAGAAAACTATGGAATCCCAGGAATTTCAAGGCTCATGTCAGTCCACATGAAATGTTACAAGCAGTAGTTTTGTGTAGCAGAAAAAAATTTCAAATTACACATCAAGGTATGTCTAGAATGTAAAAATAAGTTCTGATAGAAATGTATGGCTGAAGGTTGAATATTTCATACTGGTAATAATTGCTATTCTGTCAAAAATTCTAATTTAAACAAAGCTGCTAGTTGTTGTATGTTACTTTGCCTGGCAAGCTACCTTGGAGAAAAGAAATATTTTTTAAAGATATGTGTATTATGATTATAACATAAGAATATTCCTTTTCTATATATTTAGAGAAAATTATCACATATTTTAAGCACAATTTATCTAATACAGATTCTTTAAATGCTCTAAAAGTACAACCATAAAATCAGAATTAATCTTAAGTGTTAGAATTTGTTTTTACATTTTTTTTACATGTATTTTCCAGGTGACCCTATTGATATGTTGTCATGGTTTCTCAACTCTCTCCACACTGCTATGAATGGAACTAAAAGACTGAACAGTTCTATAATTAATAAAACATTTCGAGGCAAGATGAAAGTGTACTCTAGGAAAGTACCTGCTATTGATTTGAAGGAAGAAGAGAAAGCTGCCTTGCTACTAACACCAGAATATCAGGGTAAGATTAGAATCTGTTAACATCACAACCGTAAATTTGTCAAACTAATCTCATCAATTAAGTCTACCTTTCTACTATTTTTTAATGAAATTTTACTATTGTCATCATGAAATTGACTGCTCCCCTTCCAAAAAATTGAAATGAATGGAGTTTAACGTCCTGCTTTTCTGCACCTATATGGGCTAATTGAGGAAGGGCAAGATTTCCAACTGTCGAGGGAACTTCAACGTGCACACTGCACAGCCAATAGCACATGGGACCTCGGTTTATTGTCCCATCCGAAGGACTAGACGTCATAAAACGTGTTAGTTTTAGTGGAATTGCAGGAACCACAGACGTTGGAATGTAAATTGGAATGGCGCAAATCGATGCTATCAGTGTCCCCGATACACATACAAAGCATAGAATTTCTCTTTACAATCCCTTTAAAGACCTTCACATTAGTTCTATAAACTGCAGACTTATAACATATTCCATTGATACTATTTTTAGAGACAGTAGATGAGATACCATGGTTATATTTAACATGTGATATCCCATCACCCCCTCTATATCCTGATGAATTACGAGAGAATATTATACCACAAGTTCCCTTCGCCACTGTACTAGCTAAATTTAACGGACAACAAGAGAAAGAGTATAAAACACATAAAGACAGTACAATGAAGAGATTTGAGTTAACTCGACTACCACCATTTATTATTATATATTTCAAGGTCAGTTGTAATAGAGATTAATAGTAATAGATTTACTTAAAATTATTCTTAATTCATACATACTTGTCTGGAAATTAGAAATTTTGAGAAACCATATTCATACCAGTAGTATGAGATAAGAACAATTGAGGGTTATTTGAAGTTAATGGGGTTTTAAACTATTATTTAAACTGTTGCTGTCTCTGTACTTTTGTTGGTTAATTGAATTTAACAGATTTTTTTTATTAATTAATGATTTTATGTTTTCTTTCAGAGATTTACAAAAAATTACTTTGTGTTTGAAAAAAATCCCACAATTGTCAACTTTCCTATCAAGTAAGTGTAGTCATTAGAATAGTCAATTGTTTCCTTTATAATATGGGATTCAACAGATACTTTAGTTCTTGAACTCATATCAATCAAATATCAATTTCCTAAACATTTTCTATTGTTGATGATTTACAGAGAATATATTGATGTTGTTAAATGTATCTTGAGAGCAGAATATTAGCATTAATTGCCTACTAAACTGGGAAATAACCAAAATTTGCAATGGTTTAAGATGCAAGTGTTGTCATTTAACCTGAAAAGCATACCACTGATCTGTAGCATTATTTTTGGTTCAGTTTGTGATCTTTATCTTCAGGAATATAGATTTTGGTGACCTACTGTCCCCAGAAGTTAGAGCCCAACATAAGAATACAGTGTATGATTTAATGGCTAATGTTATACATGATGGGGAACCAGGACCTGGTAAAGGTACCTATAGATGTCATATTTTACACAAGGTTAGTTAACTTAGTTAGGTTAGTTAGTGCTTCACCATTTTCGTTTGCTTTCCAATTCATTACAACTTTAGTCATAATCATGCAGAGAGGACTGTTTAGTATATGGGTTATTTCCCCTGAAAATTATTAAAAGTTATTTTTAGTTTGAATGGTTTCTGTAAATATCAAGTCTTTGAAGAGCATTACAAAGGTGAAATATATGATATGATTATACTATAGGGAACTGGTAAATGGTATGAAATGCAAGATTTACATGTAGCTGATATTTTACCTCAGATGATCACGTTATCAGAGAGTTATATACAGGTATAGTTACTTTAATATACTGATAGGCAGAACTGTTACAGGATTACTCTTGCTGTTGTTTTGTTATAACAATTAATCTTTACCTGTCTTGGTAATTTTCACATATGATTTTCGTGGGGAAAAATACTCCAAAATGTATGGTGTTTAGCCCTTTTCAGGGTAAAAATGTGCACAGAAATATACAGTATTTGCACTATTATGTAATTGTGTACTTCACATAGATAAACCCTGTCTAATATCCTTAGACACTTTTCTTGAATCATGGAAGTTAGTAAATGAAGCAATTTGATGAGATTTTTTTTCTAGCCAATCATAGAGTCTTTTTGTAGAGGCAGTACAGGGCTCTAAATGACTGTATTTACATTAAAAAAATGGCTTCATTTACAAATTTGTGCAATACAAGAAAAATTAGTATGGATGTGAAGATATTAAACAGTTCATTATTCATGACATTTTTAAGAAGGTAATTATATGTGTGATAATGATGAAATTCTCAAGCCTCTAATTTTATTTCAGATATTTGAGTTACGTAAAGATATACCAAATCCTGCATATAAAAAGCCTTTACAACCAGATGATATGGATATTGTTAATGAAGATGAGGGCTAAATAGAGGAGTTTAACTGTCAGATTGTCATGTTCAAGATAAATATTTATACAGTAAAAAAAAATGTTATTGACTTTGTAGCTGAATATAGATTTGTTAGAAAAAATTGTAGTATTATGTCTTTGATGGAAAAAAAGTTGCTTACAAAGCTGACTAGTTATAGATTGGTTTTAAATTGTTTACAGGGACTATTATTTTGGTTTTAAATTGTTTACAGGGACTATTAATAATGTTTTGGAAAAGTTATAACTTTTATTTCTAAGATAAAATAGAAAAAATATTGTTAAGATTATGTTATGAAAATGTAATGTAACATGTTAAAAGTTATAATGTATATAATGTAAATTTCATTAGAAATAAATCAATTCCATTATATAGTCTCTTATTTAACTCTCTATAGTCATAATAACTCATATTGGTTGATTCACCTTACTGTAGGGGTTTCAAAAGTTCTGAATCGACTAGGGTTGGGTTCTTATAAGAAAGTATCATATGAAAAGCCAAAAGCTGAATTGTATGGTTTTGTATTCCTGTTAGAGATATTATATTTTCACCAGCTTGATAGATAGAACATTCAATGTAGCAACTTATATTTTGAGACTTTTTCATTTAGCATAATATAACCCAAGCATGTACAATGTCGAAATCATGTAAACTCAGGCTATTGGCAATACATGAATATTGGTTAGGTAGTAGCTAATGAACATTCTGATGAGGAAGTATATCATAATCATAAACTTAAAAGTGGTATCGGGTGTTTGGAAGAGTTCACATCCTGCCTATCCCGTCAATGCTGCTTTATGATATTCGGTCATTAGGTTAGTTCAAGGGAGGTAATTTCATACCATAAAGAGAGAGAACTCAAAATTTGTTAAATGTAGAAGTAGATCAGCAAGTGCGTGGATTCGATGAGGAGTGGGAAGGGGTAGCGAAAGTTTCTGTTAATCACAGAATCAGCAGCTTTAGATGAGCAATAGTCAATTGAATAAGAGTCAGTCAGTCTAAGCCTTAATGTCGAATAATCGGACGGACGTCTCATTTAGCCTAGGTTCAATGAGTTTATATTTTAAAAGTTGAAACTTCCATTTTACATATACTCCCTTTACGGTTCAGAATTTCTACATTGCAGTAAATGGAATATTGAAACGTTAGATTAACATGGAAGAAAAGAGATTGTTAAACAAGGGTTAATAAGTTACTTGTGTATTGAATGTGGAACAATGTTTCTATTTCGTGTCCAAGTAATTAAAATGTTGTCGATCATTTTGAAAGAATGGCCAATCGATTTTTAGTCTTCTTGGTAACATTATATTGTAGAGAGGTGACAGTTGCTAGTAATGTGAAGGGAACTTTAGGTCAAAATGATTTTCAGAAGCCTTACAAACACCAGAATAAGAAAAGGATTCTATGATTATCTAGCAGATTTGAAGTAGGTACACACATTTATTCTAATACCTGATTTATAGCTGTGTCATTCTACCTAGATAGGATTGATCTCCGACGATCTTTAAAGGTAATGTCAACTCTGTATTTTATACGAACAGATGAGAGGTTTGCCTGTTGTAAGAATGAAAAGAGCCGGTTCTTTACCAAACCTCTTGGCATCAGAATGTACTTACGGCGATTAAATTCACCAAGGTTATAAACCATGACCATCATTTGTTCGACATGACCGCTCACATGACGTTGATGGGTTTGGACTTAAAATTTTCTTTAAATGGTGAATTGAAATGAATGAAGTTCTTAAGCTTATGTAATGAGTATTGAGGAATAATCTTGTAACGAAAGTGACACTAGCCTGCTCTATTTCAATTTCCAACTGTCGAGGGATCTTTAACGTGCACAGCCATAGCACACGGGGGCCTCGGTTTAATTTCCCAACCGTGAACCGAACAAGACTTCTTAAAGAAGTATATTAATATAGATAGTCAATCAATGAACAGCAAGATTTAATAAAATGTTAAATGTATAGAATAACATCAACCTGATAGGGTATTATAATTTAACAATGAGATTACCTCGCTCTAATAGTTACCTGGTTAATCTACAGGTGAACAATATAATCATCTCTACCTGGTAACCAATAGCAACTAATCTTCACCACGACGCTTTACCTTATCATTTTATACGACTATATTATCAGTGAACACATTAAATACATTATCAACCTTTCTCAGGATTATTTTAATTTTTAAGGTAAGTTACGGAATTGATTTCTTAAATTAATGTTAGAATAGTTTAATGCCTAATTTATAAAACATTTCGTTTTGATGTTCTATATAGTTTAATGAAGTTTTCGAAATTTTACAATTATTATTTCTCTATAAATTATCTTTATAGCCAAATCAGGTTTGAGCTGGCATTTAAGGTTAAAAAAATGAAAGAAAACCCGTTACATAATGTGACAAAAATTTAACAAGGAATATTGTAATTTAATAAACAATATAGGCCTACTTCGTGGTTTGAAGTTTTTACATAATTTTGACTAAGATTAATATTTGTCATGAAAGACCCTATTGAAACCTATTTTATTTTGGTATTTTAATATTCAAATTTCACCCTTATATCTGGAAGCAAAAAAAATCTCGCTTTTAAATAAATACAAACAAATTTCATCCGGCAGAAATAAGTTCCACCAATTGAAATTGTGATAAATGTTACAGGTTACCAGAATCTAGTTCCATCAAATGGAATTGTTATAAATAACGAGAATTCGTTCCCATTAATTAGAATTGTGATAAATGTTACTGGTAACTGGTAACCAGAATTAAGTTTCATCAAATGGAATTGTGATAAATGCTACTGGTAACCAGAAATCAGTTCCATCAAATAAAATTGTGATAACCAGAGTTCAGTCCTATCAAATGAAATTGTGGTAAATGTTACTGGTAACCAGAATTAGTTTCATTGAATTGTGCTAAATGTTATTGGTAACCAGTAAAGCATTAGTAAAGGTGATTTCGTTAATAAAATTATTTGTCAATTGAAGATAATATTGCTATTTACAATGCGGATTAGACCTCTAGAATTGACAAGAGGATTCGGATATTGAATTATTATCAGCTACTTTAGGATTGATAAAACAGATAATGTTATTTAAAGAGAATAATTGGCAATATCAATCATTCACAAGAATGCTTGTACCTACTGCCTCTCTCTTTAATTTTCCAACAAATATAAAATTAGTGGGCTTATACCACTGTCTATAACTCATTGATGGTTATTGAGTTAAAATCTCCTTTAAATAAATCTTCTTTAAACATTTAAAATAAAACTCTGACTTTATATTATCTTTAAGGTTAATCTAAAAAAATTCACACTTTTCCATTAAAATACAATGAATCAAACTCGAGAATATGTAATATTAAATAATACATGTCTGCAATATTTTTTCTTAGACATTTTCAATTTCAGGTTGCTTTTCCAATCCTTTATAGTAATTAAATTGTATTGAATAGGTCTACTGTTTTCCCTTATTATCACTTAAACATAATGTATTTGTATTTTCAGCTATGCCAAGACGGCCGTTGGCAAACTAGAAATAATACAGACAAACAGACATAGTTTAATTGTGAAATAATAAACCAAATATCACGATGTCTCAACTAGGAGTAGCACGACCTGCCTCACAGATGAGCGTCATGCAGACCAGATTATCACTTCCGGAAATTCAACATCCATTTTCTAGGATGAGCAATCCAGGAAACATGAACGTTACTGGTGTTTCTAAATCACAGGATAGACCATTTTCTCAGATGTCTCAAGGTCGTCCATTAACTTGTGAAGATCAACCGTTTGTTAGGAAGAGTTTCAGTGCTATGGGCAGACGTGAAAGTAGGTTGAGTTTCAGAAAAGATAATTATGCTCAGCCTCCACCAGCAATAGACAGTATACCAGAAGGTGTAGAAGTTTCTCAAGGTGATCAAACCAAAACAAGAATACCAATATTCGGTAAGTTAGTTTGAGTTCATCATGAACTAAGATTGTTTAACTATGATAATTTACTATAGCATGTCATAAATGAAAACGTGATGGTATTCGATGTATTTTTATTTTTTCACTTCTATGACTGATATCTTAAGTCTATGTGTATTTTAAAATCCCTATCTAAACCTAATTGTGTTATATTTTAGTCCAAGTGATTAAAGTTAGACCTCCCCAATGAAGTGTCAGATTTCAAAGTGTATTTATTTTGTATATATTTTGATATTATGATATGTCATGACTATCGACCTCTAGACTTGAATAAACGATACATATCTTTAGTATAATCTAGGATTTTAAAAATATTATTTGTTAATCCTACACCATAGAGTTAGACCATATTATGTGAGAAGTTAGCTTCTTAAATGAAATAGCCTTTCAGAATTTTCATTGATTTTGTTCTGCTCGGCACTCACCCTCCGCTTAACATAATGATGATAAAAGCAATTGTTACTAAAAACTCTCTTTTGATTATGCAGGTAGTCGAGCAGAAATGGCTGATAGAGAAGAGATAGTACCACCAAGTCGTGCTGGGAGAATGTCTGCAGCATCAACACAAGCTAGATTAGAAATAGATGAGGTATATCTGAGTGATGATCGAAACAACTGACCTAAAGACAATTTGACATAGCGTACTGAGTGCCTGACAAATTTCTTTAATTGATACATAGTTTTGCAATACTGTATAACCATCTTTTTACAGTGGCGCTTAGCCAAGTCCACCACCCCCACCCCTAAAGGTGCCCGTCCTCAGCAAAACATCTTACTCATTAAAGAGGCATAAAAAGTACTTAAGTTCGCGTATACCTAACTCGTTTAGTTGAGCTACTGATTTTAAACATACTTTATTGTAATTATGCATCGAAAACAGAACTATCTTGAATGTGATAAACATGGAAAGAATACATACTACTTCTCGAGGAGCTTTTCTATATGCAGGTCCTTGGTCAAACTTTTTGCCAATGCATTTTTTCTGATTAATTGTACCCATTTACATTTGGTTCGAACGAAGGACAGAATGATCCCGAACTTTCTCACACAACCGTCATAAAACCTTGTGGCATTTAAAGATCAAACTAATGCCTACTATTTTTGTGGCCATGGATCATGCTTTTCTTTGCAGTACTGATCTGTGGAATGCTAGTGTGAACTTTCAACTATGCTCAATCTATGAAAATAACCGTATATTTTTATTTCCATGTAGCTTGAAACATTATTAAGAGAAAAGGTAAAGAATAACTACCGTGAAATCAAGAAAAGATTTAAAGACAATGATCCTGAGTTAAAGGGTAATGTTACAAGGTACGTATCTACAACTACATGTACAATCGTATCCGGTGCAACCACCTTTTTTTTAACCAAAATATATAAAGTTAGACCAAGTTTTACGCGAAAAAAATCAGCTGAACGCACAGAAATTGACAACCATTTAGTAGCATAATAAAAAAAAATCCCTCTTTATTTAGATATGGTATGACTACTTACATTAACATTATGAAATTAAAGATCAAAATATTTAGGAACCACTTTTCTTCATCATTGCTTACATAAAGCAAACTCAGAAGGATATCTGGTGTTGGTGATGGTGATATCAACTCCACAACAGCTTGGTTGAATTTTCAGATCTGCCAGACTTGCCTTGTGGCACAATTTTATAGAAAATAAAAAAGAATCACAGAATTGAAAACATACTTCCTTATAACATGACTTGCCAATTAAGGATCCTACTTGCTACAGTAGTAGTGTATTTTTTTTGTATTTCAATTTCAGAGAAGCTTTAAGCAGAATATTGATGGTAATATTAAACAGACAACTCTCTCAATCTGTGATATCTAGACTATTAGAACGACTACATCTCAAGGAGAAGTCAGTTATCAGTTTTACAGAATTTCACTCAGCTTTTAGAGTGGAAGAAGATAGGAATTATCCTAAATGGATGGATCCCGTCACCAGAAATGAGAAAATGAACATGACCGCCTCACAAGTACATACCCAATTGAAAGAGAAAGCAAAACAAAGGTAAAGCTAAATTTGGTATTGATTTAGCTCAGTTAAAAGCAGTTTTTGAAAATTGTCTGAAAAAATAATATGAGAACTATAGTTTGGCACACACACTCCAATAAAGAAACCAAGTACTAACGATCCGAACCGCAAAACGAAACTCGAAATCCAAAAAGACATTTTGACGAAACGTAGGTTACACTTTACAGATTATGAACTTTTCAAATGAGAAATTATATCTAAGTTCATATGTTTTCCCCAAATTCTTACTATTCAGAATACTCGAACAATTCGAGAGTCGTGGTATTCAGGACGATTTAAGGGTTAAATAGTTTATATAACGGTATTACCTTTTCAGATTTATGGATCTGGCTGATATGATTCCTCAGATAAATCCAGGAGGATCTGGTCGAATCTTGAAACCAGAATTCAGACAAATGTTGAATAAGATGATGTATTATTTGGAAGATGAGGAATTTGATAAGTTATGGAACAAGTAAGTTAGTTTATTGTATACATGTAGTCCGATATCGCTGATTGACACAGATACAGAATATAATAATTGCGATTGGTTATTAGCTCACATCTCTGTCAAAGTACAAATGAAAAGTCTGTGAGTTTCAGAATATGTCGAGGTGATCTCAATGCGCTAAAAGCGTATATTATTATAGTCGAAATATAAATCTATACTGTCCCCTAAAACTTCAATAGTTCGCCACAAATTGACGACATCACTGTAAATTTAGGGGCTTATTATAGTAATTTGGCTAAGACCTAACAATGTAATATATTTTCTACTATAGATATGATAGAGATTGTGAAGGAGTAATAAAAGGTGAAAAGTTTCTGAAAGCATTGGGTATACAGTGGAGAGGTATGTCATCTGAAAGCGAGAAGCGTCCTCTCTCACCACTTGTAGAACAAGGTTAGTGATCAGTTATTCCCCCTTTCCCATTTCTCTACTGTGGCTATACGTCTTATACAATGTTCCTAAAAATATATTTGATGAGGTTCTAACCTACGGTACATTCATGGTATAGTACGCTGTCGACTAAAATAACCTTTGTCACTTGTTGATAATTTTTACCAAAACAAGACCCATTCCAAGTATTATTTTCAGATAATGTGAGAATGTTTGTATTTCAACTTTGAAAACATTGTAAAGCCTTTTGGAGGTATTTTTTTGACAAGTGTAACCCACTTTCTGGTTTGTTTTAGGAAATAAATCACCAGAATCTGAGAGAAGTAGCAGCCGAACACCTAAACGTCGTGAAGTAGAGAGAAAACAACAGTTAGATATTGAACGATGGTTGAAAGATAAATTTAGAGAGGGATTCTTCAACATGAAAGAAAGCTTTGAAGTAAAAGACACTGAAAATTCGGGCGTGGTATGTTTCGAGCTTTTATAAATATGAATCCCTACACGATATTCCAAATTTAATTCTTTAAAATGCAGCAGATCACTTATCACTCTTATGCCAAAAAGTACAAAGATATACGTCGGCTCTTTGGATTATATAACCTTTTTATATTGAATGGAAAAATTGACCTTAACTTAACTTTTTTCACTTACAGGTAACTTACGATGATTTTCTAGAGGTTTTAGAAACACATGGTCTCAAACTAGACAAAACTCTTCTCGGGGCATTCCTTTCACGCTGTAGTGTCAAAGTTCAAGGTCGAGGAATACCCTATAGAGAATTTCTCCATCGATTTCAAGATAGATCTGAAGATGGAATGGTCCATAATATTTTATCTCAAACTAAGCACAGGTAAGCAATGTTACTTGTTTTCCAGATGAACTTACGTTGCAAGAGGGGTTTGTTTGACATATTCGCAGTGGCGTGGTGGCTCCAAATTGGCTGGGGTGGGGGGCACAAACCCTTTTTGACGCTCCCACCCACACCCCTCTACCTACCCTCTGTGACGATATATAAGTTCCACTATAATAATATTTTATTATATAACACTAGACCTAACTCTAACCCACATATTATATGATAAGAGTTCCTGAGATCATTTATTATAATAATTTTTGTTCCACGAGGAATATTTATTATGAGGAACAAATATACAGTCACACCTCTAAGGTATTCTGTTTAGGTATGGATCACAATGCATGAATGCACTGATGCACATGTAAAACCTCTGGAGCCCTTCGACCGTGGAACACCGCGTCGAAGAGGAGGAACGAAGGAATACGGGGGTCCTTTCATGGAAAATTTTGAAAATTAAGACTGTTGTGGGTGCGATCTAGATATATTTCAGGCACTTGCAGCCCCGATAAAAATATTTGATACTGAAACGCAAAACACAATTTATTTAGGTTTAATAAGTAAATGTTATCAGTAAATGAAAAATTCTGAGAGTGACATTTTTTATATTACACGGATTTTGTTGACATTATGTTTCTTCAAGTGGATTAACTTAATAGGCTTCATCCTTGGGTGATTACAAACACTCACACCAAGTTTCATCAAAATCCATCAAGAAATCAACTCGCTATCGGGTCCACAAACAATTCAAGAACGAGGGCAATAATTCATAGAAAGTGTTGTTCAATTGCTCTTATTTTCAATAGGCTTAATCCTTGGGTAATTACAAACACTCACACCATTGTCTTCATTATTCTTAGAGTTTTCGTTTTAACTGTAGTAAACGCGGTTAATTCAACATTGTTCTAAAATTGAAATTAGGCTTTGGACCCCAGAAGTAAATTCAAAGAGCCAAAATAATTAATTCAGTCCGTAAGAAGACCGGAAAGACCTAATTTTGAAGTACAAAAGCAATTTTAGCACTTGTCATAGTGAACGCTTGTAGCGAGCGCGGACCTATGAGAGACCCTCATAGTTGTCTCCCTTGAATAGCTGTAAGCAGTGAAATGTAATATTTCGGCTCACTCCCTTCATTTATCACATTTATCACAACTTAACAGGCTTTATCCTTGGGTGATTACAAACACTCCACCAAGTTTCATCAAAATCCATCAAGATATCAACTCTCTATCGGGTCCACAAACAATTCAAGAACGAGGGCAATAATTCATAGTAAATTCAATTGCTCTTATTTTCAATAGGCTTAATCCTTGGGTGATTACAAACACTCACACCAAGACCCCCGGAAACTTCAAGGTTTGAGCTATTTGAAACAATGCAGGAAGGCTATTTGAAGCTATATTTTTGTATTTTTTTGTATGTTTATGTCTGCTGTCGGTCGGCTCAACTTTACCGACGGATATCAATAAGGGGGGCGGATCCAGGATTTAGAGAATGGCAATGTTATAGAGGGTTCTGACATTATTCGGCCAAAAATAAGGGGGAGGGCCCGTGTTGTATTGGGACTAAAAGAATAAGCTCGAAAAAAATTATTATTTCTTACCGACCGACTTTTTTTCGAAGGGCTTTTGGCGCCCCCTTGCAACGTCGGCGCCCCCTGGTTTCCATTCACTGGGGGTAGTTTTGCGCAGTATTAACGAATCATAGTTGTGTCAATGTCATTTCCTGTACCACTTTAATGGATCTGTTTTCTATTATTTCAGATTTAACAAGCCAGGTAGTCCTAGTAATAATTCAACATTAAGTGCAATAGAAGCACAAATGATGAACATGTTTCAACGTGATTTTCTGGCTCTTTTAGCTACATTCAAGTAAGTTTTTAAATTTACCTTGGCTATTTATGTATGTTTGTAGCATCCCGTTAAGAGAAACTGCGTTCTAATTTTATTAATTTCTGGAAGTCCGTAATAACATCAGATTACTACAAACAATCACCATCAGAATCATTTATTACGTACATTGCTATATAAACACCCCAACAAGTATGTATAATAAACCACAAAGGAAAAGGAAAGCACATCTACGAACACATGTCTTGTAGCATGAGCACAATGAGAATGATCATTATTTTAAGTCAAGAATTAGTATGAACTGTAAACTACATGTCTGTTTCAACTAAACACGATATATATTTAAATTTAATGATCTTTTTCACAGGAATATCGACAAATTAGATCAAGATAGAATTAGTTTAGAGGAATTTCGAGCTGCTGTGGAAAGTCGTTTTAATCTGGAATTAACAGACGGACAATTTGATTCTTTTATTGATCGTCTGCCATTGGATGAAGATGGTGACGTCATCTATGGTGAATTTATGAAACAATTTGATACCAAGTGAGTTTTGCTGTAACATACTCTTAATAATGATATCTAAATAAATATTTGTCAGCAAGGACTATCGGGAATATTTCCTATATCCTTACAAGTGAAAAACATTTGCTGTTATCAATGAAAGAATTTTTTCAGTTTTAAAACACACAACCCTATGTAGTTGTTATTTCCAATGTTTTCAGGGGAAAAGCCCAGAGTTTATTTACCGGAAAGAAGAAGGTCGATGTCCCAGGTATCCAGAGATCTGGTAGTCCTATCAACCCATTCCACGAAGAGTATCTAGAGGAAGCTCATTCACATCGACATCCTAAAGAAATATTTAAAGTGATTAAAGAACTACTGAGTAAGAAATTCCAAGATGTAGAGAAAGAGTTTTATGATCTTGACGACACCAATACAAGACGTATTACACAAGACATGATGTATCATCTTCTGAAAAGGTATGTGGCAATATTCCATAAACTAAAATACAGTATACGAGTTTCTTATATTTGTAGTTAATCCATCTGCGTCAAATTATACTTAAATCAAAATGTATTTGGTGATTTTTCCACATAGGCCTGCTGCTTGAGAAATTGAGCTTCATTAGAATTATCTTTCATAGATTTTGGGGGTTCTGAAAAGAACTGTTTTTGTTTAATCTCGAATACGGTGTTTTCTACTCCATGGACTCTTCGGAACCGCTGCTATGTCTTCGCAATCGGTGACAACAGTTGACCTGATCTTATGGCGAAGGTAGAGGACTTTGTCAGCTTTCTGGCGAGCGTACTCATAGTAAGCGTTTCTCACGCCCTCGCTAGGCCAGTGCTTTTTTGAGAATACCACTGCTTTCTTGAAAGTATTTTAGTTTATTTTCATTTCATTTTTTTTAATAGATTTAATATCAAGCCTCAGGTTTCTCGTGGTGAAATACGAGATTTATGGAAGACTTTCATCACCAATTCTGACAAAACTCTCGACTATCATCAATTTGTCCGCCATTTTGGATTCAGTATTAGATCTGCTGCCTATCCTAATGCTAAATATTGTCCTCCAAGACATGGCGACTCTGATTGTATGGTTAGATCGAGAAAATTGAATTCTACAAGAGATTTATTAGAAGATAATGTTCGATCTAAGGTAAGTTCATTAAGGTTCTAACGTCACCATGCTTTTGAGACTTCAGATAATATTCGAGAACGATGACCTATGATGTACTAGATCCAAGAGCCATTCAATTTGTTTTACGTTTGTTTTTGTCATCAAAGTGTTTCGAACAGATTATTTGCAGCTAAAAGATGCGTTGTATATAAATTAAGTATAATTTTACAATTTCACGTAGACATCGATTTATTTTTTCAGATTGAACTACTGTTTGATGATCTACGTCGAGAGTTTCAGTCTATGGATGTATTTAATACTGGGTTTATAACAGTAGAGGAATTTAAAGATATATTATTGGAACTAAATATACATCTGTCTGATGTTGAACTAGATAATATTACTAGGAAGTTTAATACTAGAAATGATGGCAGGTAGGCAATAGTCTCAATCATGTGTTTTTAAACGGCTCTGTTACTCCTCTAGCGCACTCTCCTCAAATAAGAGAAACAAAATACTGTATTTTCAATGAATGTTGTACCATTAAAATTTCCAAGAATATCTGCGACGCTGGCTTATCTTAATGAACCAGAAGCTGATATATAGTATTTTGATGTCCTAATATATTGAATTTGAATTTTCTTTCTAAACATGGTATATCTGCAACTGTTAAATTTAATTTCGTATTTTTAATTGGTCTTTCTTATTTTTTTCATTTTTCATATAGGATTTCTTATGTTGATTTCTTGAAACCATACGAATGGAAACAGCAAACATGGCGTCATGGCAACGATATGGCGACTGTATTACAACAACCACTAGCAGAAGATGACGGATCCACTAGTCTTCATGGTATTACTAATAAACTCAGAGAAAAGGTTGGTTGGTTCATTCATTCACAATATTTCATCAATGTCTTCATTTTCTTTTCTTTGAAATTTATTAGACGGCCATTGTATTGATTCATCTACCCTTTAAAGTCTCCGAATCCTCACACACCGTTCATGATCAAGACATTACAAGGTCTGTAAGTTTTAGCCTACGAGTTTAATTTTCTTAATTAAGCTTCTTTTAGGTAGGCTAAACATTAACTGTTGAAATCATGGAACGACTCCGTGATTTCATATTTTTAATTTTTTTTAAAAACTTTCTTTCTATATTTTACAGATGTCGGGAGATTGGAAGACATTACGACGCGCATTCCGGAAGTTAGATCTGAAGGGTGATGGTTACCTATCCCTACCAGAATTCAAATCTGTGTTAAAATTAACGAATGTTATTCTAGATGAAGACGAAATATATCACGTAATGTCAGAATTTGACAAAGGAATGTCAGGAAAGATTTCCTATGATCAGTTTATACAAGATACATTAAGACCAACTACAAGACTTAGTACTGCTGGTACCAAATCTGTTATGTTATGAATCAGACAAATTTCGTCTATAAGTGAGGATGGTTCTAAATAAACTCTCTGTGATTTATAAAGAAGTTGTTATTTGTACTGTGAGAAATAATTTAAAATTTCTATTTACTTGTTATATCTCCATCAATGAAGTACAAAATTACAAAACCCACAGCAATACCGAATATACATGATGTTTCTAAACTAAAAATCATTTGCGATGTTTTTTTTTCTGGTAAGTGATGCCATAAATTATTTCAAGATAATTTTCATGAATCTAGTGGGAAGATCGAATATAAATATCATACCCACTAGAAAAACTGCCTGGTCATATCATAGGGATGTAATCTAATCCATAAAGGTTTTTGTTTTCTGATATCTACAGCACTGTCAATTGACCAGGAAATGAAAATATGAAATTGATATATCGTGTGTTTCCCTGTATATATTATGAAGTATGTCTACATATTATACTTATTTCACAATATAATATTGGTTTTCTCAGACAAATCGATATATTTTGTTCCAATATATGAATTTATGATATTGTAAATGTTATTTGTCTGTATATATTGTATGTAATTACTGTTATATGATTGTAACATCGTGTGCTCTATTTATTGTTTATATTATCAAAATTTAGAAAGAAAATAACAATTCATATTATTATTGACGTTTACTAATATTTCTTTTCCAAAAAAAAAAATCTTTACCAATTGTCTGTTCGTAATTTTTAGACGTGTAAAAGGCGACGTTTATGCTTTGGTCACTGCGAATTTTATCATTAACTGTAACTTGTGCATTGGTTCTAATACTTAATTCCATCACATGGGCAGTAGGATTTCGGAAATGGGAATAACCCTACTTTGGCAGTAATGATTTATTTGGTTACTGGTTTATAACAAAATACAAAAACAAAATTTAACCAACTTATAGACAAACTTAACCATATTTAAAAACACATAATAAGCTATATTGTCCAGAAACCACAAACATTGCACCCAAAGATTTGCAAATCATTTTCAGTTGAGCTGACAGTCTGAAATTGTTGATTCCATCACTTCCGAGGTAATCAATAACGCTATTACACCCTGTCCCGTTATAGCGTCCATGAGGGGAAATTATTTCAAAGGTGCCCGCAACAATTGATGATTAATATTAACATTTGAATTACATGTAATTTTGCCAAATTTTTCAAATGATACAAAAGCTTCACGTATAACAAAGCATAAGATTTACGGATATAATATTTCTGACATTTATTAACTCAACGTTTCACATGTCAGAAATAGTATATCCATATATCTTGTGCTTTGTTACCTATGACTATTTCTATGATATGTCTTATAAACAGCTTTACGAATGTTGATGAAGCAGATTAGTTACCATTTGTCCATAATTAAGCACGTACCACAATATACGTAACACGAAAATAAAAAGTATAAATAACATAATATTAGTCTTTAAAATAAAAACACCCAGCTGATAAAGAGAACATATACTAAATGTCCAAAAGTATAAAATAGGTACCATAAGCATTTCATATAATATTCGGTTTGTTACAACCAGCAATATCGTTTAAACACACAAACTCATAGATTGCATTTTACCGTTAATATATAATGATATGTTGATAATTGTCCTTTAAAAAACACAAGTGCCTGAACAATATCCAGTCTCAACTGACATAACCTTTCCTCTCTTGAAAAATTTAATTTTTGATTGAAGATTTGAAGTGTTAGAGAGTTTTCGATGCTTCGTAATGAATTATGAATTCTTTTCCACCACAACATCAAATGAAATGAAATGAATGGAATTTTACGTCCTGCTTTTCTGCACCTATTGCACATTGCAGTAAGTCAATTATGAATAGCATCCTTATAAATTTAAACACAGATAGCACAATCCAGACTGGTTTAAGCTCAATTGGAAAAAGTCAAGGAACACAAATTGCTGATTGCATAGCTCGTGATGTACATATAATCTCAAATTCGGAATATCTCAACACGACTTATTTCATTACAATCATACTTTGTATCCTGGATACATTAAACATATAATTCTTGTGTTGTTTTGAAAACTGGATGCAAATATACACATATCACCTGTGATTCCGCTTTGGCAATCTTAAGCTAAATTCAGACGACTACTACTTGATCATAATTGTGTAGTTCGCATATTAAAACTTTCCGATCGCATAAACTCCTCATAAGTAGGCGGAGCTTCGCAATCCTCGTCATTTGATTCTCCTTCCACATTATTGGCTAGATTTGTGTGTCCTTCTAATTGATTGGATGAAAACTCATCACTAGTTGCCAGATCATAAGATGGTGGTTCATCATTATACAACATTGTTCTGAAATGGTACAAAACAGAATTTAATTTTAAACAGAGAGACTCTGATGGGTATATATTACAGAAGATCATAGGCTAAAATAAGAGCTAAATTTGATCTGTACGAATGCTGACAACATACGATATCCTGAAGAGTAGAACACTCGATGGATATAGTCGACCTGCTCGCATTGACAGCTGGAAAATCAGTTTTTTTTCTTGCAATTTGGATCTGATCGTCAACCTACATCAGGCAAAAAAAATTAATAAAATAGGACCCTTGTTCTCAGCCAATCAATGCGTAATGTCATTTAATGATAGAAAGGAGTTAACGTTTGCTTAAAGTGCTTGCTGATATAGCAAAACTAGGTAGTTGTTGGTAGTTGTATTTGTTGATAGTTGGAATTATATGATTTAATGGATACTAAAGGATATTCAAACTCTTTCCAGATGAATAAATTCTAAATTTGTCCATATTTGAAGAATCTGGTGAGATGCCATGGGTAAATATGAAAAAATGAAATCATGTGGAAAATTTAAGCCCAAAATTTGATTTGGTACAAAGGATATTTAGGAATTACGAACCTTGAACATTCATCAACATCAGATATTTGTATATCACATAAACTCAATGATGTGCTGTTTCTTAACTGAAATACACAAACATATCAAACAGAATTCATCGCTATAGTGTAGAAAATATTGTAGGTATTCTCATCGTCTGACCGATTTTTATTAATTAACCATAAGAGGCCATTCAAAATTTAAGTTCCAGGCTACCAAGGAACTAGTTTGTTTCAGAAAGGTTTCTACGACAATGGCTAAAGTTTGAATACATTAGGAGATCCAAACTGTTTTACCTGTGCAAGAGAGTATTGTAGGCTATTACATTCGTTTGATTATAGGCTACTAAAAGTATAAGAGAAAGTTCAAGTTTGATCCTCTAAATATGTCAAGTAGAAACTAGTATAAAAGATAGTAAGAGACAAAACTAAACGATCAATATTCCACGATATTACATCTAACAGTAGAGAACTGTTAAACCGCTTTCTAAGGTTATGTTTACACGACATTTAAATTATCCATTTATTCCATCAAATCATTGAATTGGCTGCCACTAATTTGTCATTTTCTCAAATTAGAGAGCTAGACGTCAATTTGATCGATGTTATTGATTCATAACAAAAAGAAGCGAATCTTCTGTTTAGTTGTAGATCGAGTACATTATTATGTGACGCTGTATATGGCATCATATAACTAGAAACTCTTATACTTCTATGATGGCAAGCGAATAAATAACTACTTACTGCAAAGATTGGTCTGCTGTAAATCTCCCTGATATATCTTCGTAAAAAGGAACGTCGTCTGCGTAATTCAGAACGAGGTGGACGAAGACGACTAAAGGCACCACGAGCAAGAACGAGAACTCCTGCAGCTATCATAACTGGTCCGGCGTACCGTTCTCTTTCTTCATCCTTATAGTCCTCCAAATTCTGGAAACTCATGGAAGTTATAATAACACCCACAACAAGTAACATCATACCAGAAATGACATAGCACATGGTATTTCCGAGAAGATATGAACAGGCATTGTTTGTGCGTGGATAAAGTGCTGCGCCTTCTAGCGGCCGCCGCCACGAAATCACCGTCTGCATGATAAAAAACATCTGTCCTGAAATGACACATAAGAAGGAATCAGTTGGTATTTCAATAAAACAGCATCCATTCCTTACAAATCTACTTTCAGTTCCTGGTCAGGAAGAGATCGTTATGGTTCAGTTAGTAACGTTGAAATCGGAATGTCCAGTGACTTTAGGAATAAGAACATGATGGGATTTAAGAATTTGTTTTTCGCGACTATGTATTCAGAGTATTGAGACAAGGGGGTGATGGGTCAAAGTCAAAATAAAATGATTAAAATGATTACCTTGAAAATAATCTACCTATCGAATTAATACACATTTCAAAAATGAAACATGATACAAGTCGATCCTATACTTTTATCCATGGAAGACGATACCTGAAAAATTTAATTTATAGATCATGTGAACCATATGGATGTTCTGGTTATCCTTATACATCAACAGTGGGTGATCTCAAGTACATTACTCCAGAAGTAATTCACATGACTCCAAAGATCACCGAAAAACTTTTACTCACAATAACACTTTGTTTAAAGGGACACCTCACTCTATTCCAATATCTTATTCACCCTCAGGATTATCCATATTTTTTGGCAAAAACACCCACAAAACCTAAATTATCAATTGTATAGAACGCAACTTTCAGTACAAATCTTATTATATAGAATTAATAATTGCATTAAAGATCTTAAACAAAAAGTTTGCCTTCCACTATCTTAGAATAAAAATGATACAAAGAAACATGGAATCACACAGAAAGTATGTTCAATAACAAGGTTTGGTGAGGGAAGAGAAGGAAATAAAATCCTCCTTGACAAATCCGATTTGATGAGACCGCTTAAGTCGTCATGTTGGTCAATCAAAAGAAATTATTGTTTTTCTATCCAATTGTCTTCAGATTCTTATCTAAATCGATTTTATTGTCGGAATTCCAGCATTCTCATTTACTATTGCTATGTGATAGAACAAGGGCATCGGCTTTCTGGAACAACAGACAACTGCTGCGAAAATTTGAAAAATAAATTTGATCTGGTGCATTGTGACACATATTTGGGGACAGCAACGTATAAACATATTTTTTTTTTAAAATAACTCAGGGTACTGGGGGTTCAAGCTAATTTTCTAGGGGGAGGAGGATGCAAATGGCGATGTTTGAATCTTGAAATTATCTCGATCCCTACCTTTTATTTCATGTAGGTTTCTAGTTGGTTTTTGTCTTTCCTTAGGCCAAAAGAAACAATATCATACTTTCATAAAAATGCATGTAATATCAGACCAACTATGCTCATTTAAGATAAGTATTCATAAACAACATGTATATTGCATTACATTGGCGTCAATTATTCATCATTTACCCTTTTCAATGAAATAGAAACCAAATAGACTGATGTGCACCAATGAACAATGCTGAGAGTTCTGACCCATCTCAGACCCATTGTCTATGTAATTAAATTGTTAGTTTTATTTGGGGTATATATTCGTTAAGCTCCCTGACTTGCTGACATGGGACAGAATTTATTCAAGGCCTCCAAAGCAAAGGCATTAAACAACTAGCTCGTTCTTACAATTCATTAAATTCCACTTTCTGTTACATATATGATGTTTTTTTCACAGCTATTGGAGACTTCGTAGATAAAATCTACACAGGAGAGTTTGACATTTACAGGTTCAAAGACTAAAACGTCCTACTTGGATTTGCTACTCGAAATTTAAAACCACAATCTTTGTGTCAGATTACATGACAAATGTGACGACTTTAATTTTCTTATTGTTAAATTTTCCATTCATGTGCAGTAACATACCACAATCACAAGCTTGACACACAAACTTCATATTTCCTGAAAGATATTTTCTGGTCGTTACGGAGAACTCCTAGTCAAATTCGACAAGTCTGCTTTTTGCATTTTGGCAGATTTATTTAGTCAGACATAAATAAATATGGTTGCACCTCATGCTTACTCTGATGGTAATCCTGGTGGTATGGGAAGTTCACTAATATACGAACATTTCTCACGATTCTGTCGTACATTCACTTCTAAAATGCTAACCATGGTTAAATAAAGATGAACATGGCACATGGCGGTGAGCTGTTAATACTTTTACTGATCAGCATTTCTGAGACTAAGGTGTGATTTGTCAAACGAATGGTAAACTTACTCCTGTAACCAATAACAGTTATTTACAATATCCAAGACTTAAAACTTTCTTTTCCATGGGCTTAAGAAAAGGGTTTGAATACAAAATTTAACAAGCCATCAATCGGTGGCCTATTTAGAATGATGAATTGACTAATAGAATACTAAATAAGGTCTTCTTAGTTGGCTATTTGAAATTACAAGTCACATAATTGTAAAATGTAATTGAAGTTTAACCTCTGACATTTCGAATCAAGTAGAGAAGGACAAGTAAATATTTTACTGATTGTTCTAGTCTTTACGACTTGATCAATATCTAGCTTGAATCACGCGGACCTCATAGTAGACACTTAATCATATAATGTTCTTTATTTCTTAGCTTTCTCTCTTATTCTTGTTACTCTTTCACATCAATGTTTATAACTTTGATACCATATAAACAATGATTCAAGAAAAACTACACTTCCGTCTATATGTGAATGCAATCACCCTGGTGCGGACGTAAGAGAACGCGCCACTAATTGATTTTCACAAAAACAACAGCATCAAAACTTTAAGAAAAAGCCTGACAGCTAATTATTTTCAACATTAAATTCTGCCGTCCGATTCGGTTTCTTCCTGTGTTATGAAAGAAATTATGGAGTTTCAACATTCCAATTGCACAGTCTGTATTATAAACAAAATTCTCATAGAAATCGATATGCGTTACTGTTGATATAAATGATCAATAAACTAAAGTATTAAACATTACAAGTATTGATAAACAATTTATATATCACACCTCGTTTAATCACATAATGTCTAACTTTAATATTTATAGTTTAATATTACGCGGACGTAAGAGTAAACACTTTCAGTATCGATATAATATCTATGAACTATTCCATTCAATATACATGTACAAAGTGAATAATATTGTGTGGAATCATAAAGATGTGCCGAATTGACAAATACACAGGAGGGAGTTCCCAAAGAGACATGATAGGACTTCCCCGGATCCGGATAGGGACAATAGGGTGGTCCTTATTTTTTATTTTTTGAAATATATACTTATCATCCCTGTAAAGTGTTCTTTCCTTTGTTAATTGTGCAGTCAAGAAAAAAATAAAATACAATAATATTTAGGGGTAGGCCCTAACTGAAGTCTGCTGAAGTTTTGTCATTCTTTACAAATCGTCAGTATAGGATTTTCACTGAGATATCTTCTATTCTTGCTGATTATGATGAAGAAGATGCTGTTATCATTGTCAGACCTACTGGACGGCAGTAAAGTAAACAACCTTACACTATCTAAAGCGGTGCACTTTTCCCATTGGTGTGTATCAATAGCCCTCCAGTCAATCGCTTTCTAGTATAAGTGTCTAGAATGGGGATTTACCAGCTACTGTCAGTGGTCAAATCGAAAAAATGGGGCACAAGCTGATGCAATTATTGCAGAATTGAGAGATTGGTGATTTGATTCTAAAGGTGCAATCTCTTAGTTGACACCACCAGCTCGAACATATGCCGTTTGAAAGGAGCTTGTATACTCACTGAATGAGCTTTAAACAGGCAGTTACTTCATCTTGCATAATTATCATCACCATATCTATGAGATGGTCATTGGTGCTGTTTTCATAGCATGCATCTTTCTTGTCGCGGTTCCTTCAAAGAGTATCAGATTTATTGCACCAGGATCGATGCACCATTCCAGGTGGATGAGTAAAGTAATCTACGGCTTGAAAGTTTGGATGTCCAGGAAATCGTCAAATAAAGGTTGTCAGCGATCATACCCGACACTCAATCAAGAGTACTCTGTGTTAGGTTTCGGTATAATATTTCAGGCAAAACTTCACCAAGATTGGGCTACCACAAAATATTTATATCAATTTAAAATATTAAATATAACATATTCTGAGGGTGAGAGTTTTATTACACACAAAAAAGCCATTGAATCTTCTTGTTGATACGATTGTCTTTAAGTTCATCCTTCAACATTTAGTGAGTTCGTAGTTGTTTGTAAAAAAAACTTCAATTTGAGATCCACTGCGGTAAAATGATGGCATTCGCTTTGCGAGACACTTCATGCTAAATTTTCTGGAACATTCCTGCGGCTGTATATGACTTGGTATCCAGAAAGAATAATAGAACCCCATTTACATAAAAAAAAAATATTTAAAATATGCATTCCATGGCCTAATAGCAGAATTCAAACTGAATGTTATCATGGAAAAAAAAATCATGCAAATTCATTCAAAGATTATTCATGATTGACAATAATGGAGAAAATAACTGATTTAAAAGGAAAAAAGACTATTTCACAGAATGTTGTAATTTTGACGATGGCGCCGTACTCCCCCATAGAGTTTTGAAATCTATCTGAAACATTTGTTTTGTTCTATAGAGGGTGATCGGATGTAACGCCGACTTCTAAATATCAGCAAGTTTTATTATCTAAAAATTGAAGTGAAGCTGGTTAACGTTTTCAGTTATTCCTTTGATAATTATAGCTCGATTATATTAGAAAGAATCTAGTGGCTATCGGACCCATTTCATGATTGTCTCTGTGAAGGTGTGGGTTGTAGGCAACTTTCCTACTGGTTCTAAATTTTAACACAATTTAGAAAAGGAAAGCACTTTTCATAAAGATCATTCGTTATACAGACACCACTATAAAATATTTTAACCCTACCTGTATGGATAATTAAAGTAGATTGTTTAATGTCACAGTAGAATACTGAGTCATTATAATCACCTGTTGTACACATTATACAGTTTTTATTGATTAAAATGATCATACATGTATGTAATAAGGTCCAAGTGGTGTAAATAGCAATGCAAGGCATGTTCATGCACTACACCTGTGAATTCGGCGTCTGTTTCCGAGAGTCCACATAGTATATCGGGTGTCCTAAAAAAACGCCCCTAAGTTTGACGGGAGGTATCTCAGCTGCTGATGAGCCGATCACGTTCATAATTATCACAGATTTGCTTCAATATGTCTTTGTCAGACCCTGAAAATATCAGAGTCATCGAATGGAAATTGTACTGCTCCGAACAAAATAGCATGTAAAAAAAATTCAATATCAGAGCAAATTACATATTTCAACCATTGTTCATTGTGCTTTCACCATATAGACCACCAATATCAACCATTTTACATCCTGAGATGCTCTCATGGATCTCATCTAAAGGTATTATCTCTCAAGAAACGACCATCCTGCTTTTCAGTTCCTGTTGGGTCAGTGTGTCTCTCTAACCCAAGTCCAGTACACCTGTTCCTTAAGAGAATTCATACCGCCCGAAGTCTATTTCAGTACCAGTGTGACAAACTGGCTGAACAGGAACTGAAAGGCAGGATGGTTGCTTTGTGGTAGGAAATACCTTTATATGAGACCTGTGAGAGCATCTCAGTATGGAAAATGGTTGATATAGGTGATCGATATGGTGAAGGCACACAATTATTTAATAGTTCACCATAATACATACACCAGGACCACATTAGTTCGAACTTTTTTTTTATGGTTCATATTTTGTAACTTCTTCAGTAACAGATCAATCCGTTGCTCGATGATAAGAAGAGACAATGATTAGAGAGAGGTGGATCTTATAAAGTCCGTACCGCAACGGACACCAGAATGTTTTTTTGATCAGGAGTAGGTATTATCTCCAGCATGTTTTGCTGACCAGCAACAGTCTCATCAACGATAGTCTTGAGTGAATCTTGACCATCAGCAATAGTTTTGATAACGGGCAAAGGTCAAATATCAGCAACAATCGTTAATCGACAACAATTGTGTTATACAGCAATGGTAGTTTTGATTCTATCCAAATCTTGAAAATGAGCAGAACAGTCATGATGATCACCTTTATAATCAACGGTTATATCGTGTTCCAAAAAACGGGAGGTATCTCAGCTGTTGATGAACCGATCTCTTTCAAAATTCTAACAGGTTTACTTTAACAAGTCCTTGTCAGACCCTGAAAATATGAAAGTCATCGAATAAAAATTGTACAAGAACTGCCACGAACAAAATAGCATGTCAAAAAATTCAATATCAGAGCAAACTACACATTTCAACCTGTGTTCATTTTGCTTTTACCACATCGACCACCAATATCATTAATTTTCCATCCTGAAATGCTCTAACCGATCTCATCTAAAGGTATTTTCTCCCAAAAAGCCTTCAGCTTCTCGTCAGCCAGTTTGTTCCACTGGTGCTGGTAATGACTCCGGGCATTGTGGGAATCTCTTAAAGATCAGGTGTACTGCACTTGGGCTAGGAGGACACACTGACTGAACAGGAACTGAAAGGCAGGATGGTTGGTTCTCGAGTGATACCTTAAGATGAGATCCGTGGGAGTTTATCAAGATGGAAAATGGTTTATATTGGTGATCGATGTGGTGAAGACGCAATGAATAAAGGTTCAAATGTGTAGTTTGGTCTGATATTGAATTTTGTGACATGAATTTTGTTTGAGACAGTACATCATCAATTTGTATTTGATTACTCTCATATTTTCATGGTCTGACAAGGACATGTTGAAGTAAAGCCATGAGAATTTTGAAAAAGATCGGTTCACCAACAGATGAGATACTTACCGTCAAAGTTGGGGACGTTTTTGTTTTGCAACACCCGATATATACAACACCCCTAGTTATTATTATGGATGTTTAAGAGTATCTAAAATAGAAGTGAATATGTACATAAATATTACAACCCAAAAGCTTGTGTATTTGACACAGTAGTCATAAAAATTTCTGCAGGCAACATTTAGCTAAGAGCAGATTCTGGTAGAATAGTTTCAATAATTACATTACTTGATGTCCAGCCTAAGGCCTGTAGTAACAGATATTATTGAACAGAGGCTTAGACCGTCAATAAAAGGTCTAGAATAAATGGCTTATTATAGTGACTGAAAGAGTTACCATACTATGTTGTACGATATGATTTATATAAAATCTATAGAATCTTCTACTATCAATCAACATAGTCAATAGAGTAAGTGCTACATAACTGGCAGTGAATGCCAGTGAACAGTATTTCAACTACCATAGGATATAGTTGTTGATTCCATTGTAATAAAATCAGTACAAGCAAAAGAATCAAAAATATATTTCAGAGCATGACAAAATCGGACGAATAATTGTATAGCTGCATGAGGTGCAACCAGATCAATTCATGCCTGACTAAACAGATCCGTAACGACGATAAAATTTCTTACAAGAAATGTGAAGTTGTGTGACAAGTAACTCTGTTTCAGTAATTTCACGGTTAATATTCGACCTCTCACCAGAAAGTCTTTATAAAGAGAACAAGCTCTAGCATAGCGGACCAGTCGTGAAATGTACACGCCATAAGCTGGCGATTGTGGTATGTTACTGCACATGAACGGTAAAATAACAATTGGAAAATCAAAGTCGTCACGTTTGTCATACAATCTGACACAAAGATAATGGTTGTTTTCAATTTCGAGAAGCAAATCCAAGTAAGACGCCTTAGTCTTAGAATCAGTGGTTTCTTTTATTTCCAACTCCAAGTCTCCAAAAGCGGAGAATATTCGAAGGTCGACTTGACTCGGATATATGTAAATTATAAAATATGAATTACTTCTGTAATATTATTGAGCAGCAGTGGTGGGTGTGGCGTCAGGCATGGAATGCTTACTATTCTAGACAACCGATACCATGAATTTTACTCATATCATTAGCTACTAACAATGTATTGCCAAATGATATGTTTGCATAATTTAATTACTTTTTACGCCACAGTTATGAGCGTTATGTTTTTATTGTTGTTTCACTTGAAATTCCGGATATATTATTGTTCTTGTGTAATTTGTAAAGAGCAGGCTTTGTTTTCATATACACGTATGATTAACTCCTAATATTACCGTTAACATGTTTTCAAAGAATTAGAATTATCAAATACACGAAGATAATGGTGTAGAATGTTGACTGAATTTGCTGATCAAATGATAATATTTCTGTCGACTAAAGTCAACTTGACTGAAGAATTCAACATACGACTTAAATTTATGACAATATAGAAATACAAAAGTAGGCTAAGATGGTAGGCAGTAGTAGAAGATGGTGATTCAAAACTTACTGAGTACCTCAACAATGTACATATAACCATAGTTATGTTGAGATGGGTGTCTGTCATCAAATGTGCTGATGCATCAATTCGAGATCTAGTTCAAAATAAATTAGGCATACAGTTCCTGAACTTATCTGGCTGTCTATCCATTCTCTTAGTGTTGTTAAAAACATCAAGAAAGGGATTATAAATTATAGGCATGTCATGTAAGCAGTATTAACCCTTATAGCCTGGAGTATGAAATGATAAATAAGAATCTCAGTTGCAAAATGGTATCAGGTATTTCTGGAAGGGTAGTATAACCTGCTAAATAACAAGTAGGTCATATATATTATATTACAAGAATTGTATATTCTATATTATGAAAATTTCACTCTAGTTGTAGTATTTTACAATAGCAGTCGAGATTCGAGGTTTGAAATCGATATCTGTCTGAATATTAAAACCAATTTCTATACTTACATTATCATACAGATTCCATTTTTCTTGTCCTCATTCATCCCATAGATGTATGTGCACAATAGGTATCACACAGATGCACGTGCATAGATCCAGATACCAAAAACTAACAAGGTTCTGAAATGACCATTCGCGTGTAAGGTGATTTTCTATTAGTCACGATCGATCCAGTTGTAATATCATCTATTACATCTCTTGTAAGCTTAAATACACTAGACTAGATTACCCAGACAGTATACTGAATCATTACTAGAATTTCATTTCAAGAGAATTTATTTTATGAGGGGAATATAGAATTGGCTTTACAGTAATATGTTTGAATGCTAGACTTAATATATGTCTTCAAGTTGAACTATACAAGGATTGCTATAACCAAAAAATCTCTCGATGATAACTAAGATAACACATTTCAAAATTTGACTTCTTTTATAGATTTTTAGTTTATAAATTTCTACAGATCTTTTATAATGTTGGAATTGTCTACAGTTTATTTTATAGACCAAGCAAGTCATTTGTCCACATGCGACCCCACAAGTTAATACGACTTAAAGCCAGTGTTTATAGAACAAGATATTTACCACACAATCGAGCTTTAATGAAATGTCTAAATGAGTATATAGTTGATTAGTTGTTCGACATACAGCCTGGTACTAATCAATAGTCGGTTAGAATACAGACCAAACTAAAATACAGTTAGACATTCATAATTGTTGTTATCCCCCTTTAATTGGCTTGAAAAGACAAAATTACTGAGAAAAAGTTATACACATTATTAATAATAATAATTAATATCAATAATATGCGCATCATTAATGTGCTGGCGTATAAAAAGTTCAATTATAGCTGCTACCAATGTTTTATGATTAGGATGTTTGTGTATGAGGTTTTGTTATAGAATACCTCGATACATAGATTATCTTTCTGTAATAATGAGCTTACATTTCCTGCCTTACCTCAACTGTTTAGCTTACATTATGCCAGATACTAAAATATGCATCGTCAACTGAAATATGCTTCATCAACCACAGGTACTTGGGGACAGGATAGCCTATTTTGGTGCTTCATGAGTCTTGAGTACCCCAAATAAATCCCATGCATTATAATTTTCTTTTCTTGAAAAACGCTTATAACATTGTGTATTTTCTGGAAATTGTGCAGATTTACTGAAAATTCCATTTAAAATTTTTGCCGGTCGACTAATATTAGACTTATTCGGCAAAGTTTTAAATGGAATTTTCAGTAAATCGGCACAATTTCCAGGAAATAATGAAAAGTGGTATCAGGTGTTTAGAAGAGTTAGCATACCCTGATTGGCGCCAAACCCGCCATTACTGCTTAATGCTATTATATCAATAGGTTATTGATTTCTGTCACAAAATCAATTATTAAGTGTAACTTTCAAGGCAGTTAATTTTTTTAATATTCAATATTAAGGGAGAGAACTCTGTCAATTATTTTTTTGTTAACTGTAATGATTTACCAATACATTACGGGAGATAACAACTGACAAAATTTTGCAATTGTAATCAGCATGTTTGAATTAAATGTAAACTGTCAAAGAAGCCTAGAGTCTGGCACAAATTCATACGAACAAATTTGGTTCGTTTATCAGGAAGTGCCACACTCTGGAGCCGCTTATTTTATTTTTAAACGCTGATAATTATGGGTATACGAGGTTTTGAAGGCTAACATTTCGAGGGTGAGTTGTGAACATTATTTCAGATTAGATTAGCAAAATAATTTTAAGTTAGACTAAAGTTGTATTGGTTGAACGTATGGTAAACATATCCCTTTAATAGTCCCTGATAAACTCTAATTATTTGCAACGAACATCATCAAACTGACAATGAACGAACTTCTGATCAATTCACAATTATAATTACTTGTATCACTTTTTCTTCCAACCAAACAGGAGAGAATCCAAAATGAAAGAATTTTATTTACTTTGTTAAACTGTTTGATGTAGAACCTGGGTTTTCAACTGGTGTCCCCGATTACTCTTCGGAAATGACCATGTCCCCTGAATTGATAGCGGAAGTCATCGAAAACATGCAATTTTGAAGCATGATAAGGTCACAACCTTTTGCCTTTTAATGTGAATATAAATTGTGGCCCAGGTAGCCTATACAGAGTCATTGTGGGCAGTGGATACTGTGTGCACACGGATAATTACTTTTTTCAGACCTATAGCTCAGTTTGTGTCCCCTGGAAAATGTCCAAATGTCCCCAGTCTGGGACATGTCCCCCAAGTTTAAAACCCAGGCTGTAGAAGATCATCAAGTCAACATCACAAGTACTCAAAGACTGTCAGCAAAGTTCCTCATCATCGTATCAACTTCTTCATCGGTTGGTTGTCTAGCTGTGGTATTTAACGATGATTGTATTACAATCATTGAAAAAGCTGAAACGACATATAATTGTATGATCATTCATTTGCAGATGGTCTGGAAATGTGATAGTTAAGCCCAAACAACAATTCAGAGCACTCCAAATTAACATACAACTCCGAGAAATACTTATCCATGAAACTAGACCTGATTGAAACGGGATAAAAATCAAACATTTTGAGGGAATCTAATGTATACATCTGATCCTGAATCAAATGTTGAAGAGTCAGTTCCGGTTCTTGCTCCTTCAACAAGGAGTTGGAAACAAAGAGACTATAAGGGGAAGTGAGATTATTTTTGAAAATTTACCATGAACAAGCTGGTCATTTGAATTCATGTTTCTTTTGAACGGAATCATTCTTGACTTCGTATTTTATATTGAAAAACGCCCATACATGATCAAAAACTTGTGTCAAATATATTTGCTGAAACCATCTAACAAATTTGAGCGTGTATAGGGCACTAAAAGAGGCGGTTTAGCTTTAAAGATTGATACCTTATTTAAATATTGGCAACATTTTGGTCTGTTCTAGACAGGATTTACTTGCCCTTCTGATAGCTTGGTGTTATTTTTCAAGCTTGGTGTTACTTTTCGTCGTTGAATGCTTCCTCGTTTATTCGGGCGTACTCGACATTTTTTTATTATCATAATTATGATTAGTTACGTCCCTTGAATTGTCGAAATTGGACATTAATGTATTTCACCAGTTACGTCCCTTGAACTTAAGAAAATTTGTCGTCAAGTCATGGTTTTTTCATCTGGCGCTTTGGTTTGCAAATGTCTATTTCTGGTCACGCTACCCAGCCAAAACTACACATACCACACATAACCTGACAGAATTTCCTGCGATGATTAACTGCTCGGTGTTGCTTAAATGTAAAATGACACATTTTTTGCCTAACCGGAAATGATGTATATTAAAAAGTCGTATTTCCGGGTTTTGCCATTTTCAACTCATTTTTCCAACAGATTTTGATCGTTTTTTTGGGGTTCATTTGTTTAATCTAATAGCTACAAATGGCAATTTTGAAAAATTCATATTTTGACTTTTGTAGCTGACTTTTGGAGCACTTTTTAAAGCATTTTTTTTTAACTTAGGCAATTTTATTTCGATCGATCTGAAACCTTTCAGTTACATACACATATGAATTTCCAAAGAAAATCAATTTTCAAAGTTTCGATATCACTTCCGGTTATGACGTCATTTGCTTCTAAACTTTCAATTTCCCAAAAAATGTTTTGTGTTATCATAGATTTGGTCATACATAAAAAATAAAATGATGAAATTTTACCCAGGGGATCAGCCGCCATCTTGAACTGACCTATTTTTCTTAAAATTTTAATTCAGAACCGAGGCTTTATCGGATTTTTTTAATTTTGAAATCTACGGCTTCTGCAATCGATTGTGAAAAAATGTAGGTTGGCGATTTTTGAATTTCTATTTCTTTATATTTCCGGAACAAGAATTTCAGTAATGACCGAAACTTTCAAGGTTCATATCTAGTGACATTGACCTTGACCTTTGATGACCTTTTGACCTGTACAAAAGTTATTGCCCTTGAAGAGATAATTAACATGTGTCACAAATTTTTAGACATATTTACTATGCTAAATCTGCTCTTTCAAATGATATATAACACAATATATTTGAATCAAAATCGCGCTTTTTAAAACTTGCAAATTTTGTGCCAACTTCCATTGTAACTGTGCGTGTTTTTTTTAAAAAATTATTTTGATCGATCTGAAAACTTACAGATAGATAGACAATTTGATAATGAACAAAAACTTAAATTTTGATATCACTTCCGGTTTTGACGTCATTTGTTTGTAAACTTGAAATTTTAACTTCTGGAGCTTCGGAGATATTTGAAAATTTCTTTTTGCATTATGTTAGAAATGGTCATCATAAAAGATATAACTGATAACATCCGAACCGGAAGTACTATGTCAGGTGCCATGTTGTTGTGACTAATTTTTATAAAACTCAAAATGGGGTCTTAGGGGATAATCAGATTTGCACAATATCAGTGTCTATGAAATCCTTAGTCTATGGCCAACAACCTTATGACTTATGACCACTGATTTTTGAATTTCGATTTCTTTATATATCTGAAACAAGAATTTTTAGTAATTACCGAAACTTTCAAGGATCATATCTAATGACCTTGACCGTTGATGACCTTTTGACCTGTACAAAAGTTATTGCCCTATGCACGGATACTTCATGTCGATGGTTACTTCCGGTTTTATAGTCATTTGAAAATTAAAGTTTTTAACTTTAAAAAGCTCTGTTACTAGACCTATTTTACATACGCCACAAATTCTTTCAGTCTCACTGACTATGCTAAATCTGTTCTATTAAAAGATACACAAAATAATGTATTTAAATGAAAATAGCGCCTTCTGCCTTTAAGTTATTAAATTCAAACTTTGTCAGTTGAAGGGAGAGAACTACATGTTAAAAATATATTTACATTCAAATGCGAGGTTCTCCCCCCTAAACCGGTAATTGAATTAACACGCGTTTCTCCCATTTGAACGACTAGACGCCTTTTCCATGACAGCCTCTCCGACCTGCAACACTGACAGGGGGTAATCGTGATGTTAAATCATCACCTACAATTATCGTGTATGTGCATCACACATCGAGAGGGTCGAACTATATTGCCATATGTGAGAGTCTGCGTTGTTGTATCACAACGTATCATCCCCTCAGCTCAGCATACGATTCATTTTCAGAGTACCGACATGTAGAAAGTTACAAGATACCATATTGTTTCTTTAAACGCTTCTCACTGGTCAATGTTTTGATATATAATGTACAACGAACGCAGTATTTTCAAATGTTTTTTTTATAATATCACAGAATTAAAATACAACAATGAAATTTTTTTTTTTGGGGGGGGGGGGGGGGGGAATTGTATCGTACTAAACTACATTTAGAATTTTTCAAATGATCTGAAAAAACATTTGCTTGCAAAATATAAGATTAAAACTGACATGTTTGTTGTCTGTATGTTTAAATGCAGTTCTCTACCTTCAACTGACAATTGCACTATCAAGCTTAACATGACTTTCTTACATTGTAACTTGCGTTTTTAACGTATTAAATTATGTAGTAAAATAGAAAAAATAAATCTAAATTTTTAATTAATTTAAATTTTAAATACTTTAAACAGCTCTGTCACGTGACCTAATTCATATATGTCAGAAATTATCTTTTAGCCTTATTACAGTTTATTTGCCCCTTCATCGATGTATAATAATATATATTTTGAACATCATTATTCGAGTTATATACTGTTTTCTAATTAGACAATATCGATTTTTAATTTCAAACAGCTCTGTCATATGACCTAATTTACATACGTCAAAAATCCGTTTTGAATCTCAATTCTGACTTTGCTTGATTTACTATTTAAAATGATATATGACACTGTATGTTCAATTTAAAATTGCGCATTTTGAAACTTTAAAATTTCGATATCGGGCATACTTTTTCCTGTTTTGACTTCAGGCGCTTTTTAGCCTAGCGCTTTTAAGCGCTTTTTATTTAAAAAATCCAACTTCTGGAATCTCAAGACGTTGACTAATGGCGACCGTGGGTCTGGGACATGCAATAAATCTCTTGAAGAGATCTATCCAGTGATATTATGTTACTTGTCCGGTGTTTAGTTCCGATTAAATAGTCATTTTACAAACTATGTTTTAACTGTAAGCAGTCAAAAAGTCACGAATACCAGTCAAAAGGGTAACAAGTCAAAAGGGTAACAAATCAAACGGGTAACACGTGAGCTATTACATACGTTAAAAATTATCTTCTAGCCTTATTGCACTTCATAAGTGATGTGGATTATAAAATATATAATTCACCGAGATTTGATGAAGTTAATGCAACCTTTCACAAACTTGGATGCGCACAGCCCAGTATCTTCTCACGATTCTAGTTTATATTTATCTTCAACCGGGTACCGAACACGGGGTCCCAAAGGTGGCATTGCCCAACTTGCTGCATCGTCCTCACTGCACAACGTCGACTTGTAAAACCCGGAATAGACATTTGTTTTACATGAAACAAATTTTTTCAATCTTTTGTCCCGCATCGATTTTCTTTTTATTCATAATTTGGAATTGATGTTCCATTAAATTACAGGTTATTATTGAAAAACGCTTGATAATACGCTTAATATTTTGTATATTACGTAGTAATTAAAATATATAAAGTAGTTTTTCTGGATTTATCAGATTATACAGTATCATTATGACTCCAAACAAGTTGCCTAATGAATATAATAAACTCTTATTCACCATTTTTGAGAATTTTGCTTTATTGATCATTCTAAAGGGTAGTATTCCTTTACAATTGGTTGGGAAATTGGCACTCTAATCTTTTAACTGTTTTCCTCAATTCACCCTGATTGATTGCTTCAGAAACTGAACCTGGTACGCAAGTTTTAAATCTGATTGGATGAAGTTAAAAATATCCTCAAATCTTAATTGCGGTGTTTCAATCCGAATTTAGCTGAATCCGTTTTATGAGAATCAAACAGGCTTTCTGAACACCAATCTCTACCATTCAAATAGTAACCTGGAGTTAAAGCTATAACTGAACACTTTTCAGACCGGTGAGTTATAACTGAACACCTTTCACCTGTTCTTTTGTTTCTACACATTCAAATTTTAATCCTTGACTGTACAGGTAGTTTAAACTGGTCATTAAGGATCTCAACAAAATCAAATATTGAAATTTAAGGTAAGTTGAGTGATTATATTTTGTTAATTTGAAATAAAACCATGATTTTTTATTCCTGAAAATTTCTTTAGTCGAGTTAATCATTGTGTCTCTATTTTAAAAGAGCTTCTACCATTACTTTACCTGGCAAACCTAAGCGATTTTTGTGCAGTTCTAGTACTTCTGGAGGCTATTTACATCATATTAAAGGCTCAAATCGACCCTCGAAAATACTGAACATTACCCTTGAAGCAGTAAAATAGTTTGAAGTCAACTTTCATTTTAAATACACAATTTAAATATTTTTGTTTCATATCTACGTAATGTGATCAAAGTAAAAATTACACAGAAGATACAGTTGATATGACAAGTCAGAAAAAAATACAACAATACAGTAGAAGTCACAGCCAGTTACCGTCGTAGTAAGTTTGCTCTTATTCTATAATGATAATTAATCTTGTGATATTTGCCTGTTTCATATTGTTGTATTTTGATGTGGGTTTTACTTATGTAGGTTCATAATCTAAAAAAGAACACCAACCATGGCATTTCATTAATCGTTTAATGTAGCCTACACATCAGTGGAACAACTTGGTTGCTTTCCATTTGCCAAATTAGGTACAGTACAGTAGGACAACTTGGTAGCTTTCCATTTGCCAAATTAGGTACAGTACAGTGGGACAACTTGGATTCTTTCTATTTGCCCAATGTTTCTTAGTACAGTGTGACATAAAACTTGGTTGCTTTCCATTTGCCCAATGTTTCACAGTACAATGGGACATAAAACTTGGTTACTTTCAACTTGCCCAAAGGGGTACAGTACAGTGGGACAACTTGGATTCTTTCCATTTGCCCAATGTTGCACAGTACAGTGTGACATAAAACTTGGTTGCTTTCCATTTGCCCAATGTTTCACAGTACAGTGTGACATAAAACTGGGTTGCTTTCCATTTGCCCGATGAGGCCAGTACAGTCTTAATAATAGCCTGTAATTTTATAGAAATGAATATAGCCATTATAAATATCTTAAACAAATATTCATAATATATATCTAAAATAAATATCCATTTTACATATCCCAAACAAATATTTATTATACATATCCCAAACAAATATACATATCTAAAAAAAATATCCATTATACATATATCAAATAAATATCTATTATACATATATCAAATAAATATATACATATCCCAAACAAATATACATATCTAAAAAAAATATCCATTATACATATATCAAATAAATATCTATTATACATATATCAAATAAATATCTATTATAAAATATCCCAAACAAATATTCATTATACATATCCCAAACAAATGTTTATTAAACATATCCAAAACAAATATCTATTATATATATCTAAAACAAATATACAATATACATATTCCAAACAAATATACATTATACATATCTAAAATAAATATACACTAGAATCGTGAGACGATACTGGGCAGTGCGCATCCGGTTTCGTCTATGGGTGAAAAGTGTCATTTAAAATCCATACATATAAATTGTTTTTATTCGGGAGTGAAAAGTAGAATATCCAGTGATAAGTCATTTGATTAAAAAGTTGTTGTTTTTATTTATGTACATTTTTATACATCATTGGAAGTTAAAGAATATATTAATATTTTTCATATGCAATATCATACATATGAAAGAAATGAAGTGAAATGAATGGAGTTTACGTCCTATTTTTTCTGCACTTATATGGGCTAACTGAGGACGGGCAAACGCCATGCAGTGTGCATTAGACTGCTCTTTTTTTCGATTTCCAACTGTCGAGGGGTCTTTAACGTGCACAGCCAATAGCACACGGGACCTTGGTTTATTGTCCCATCCGAACGACTAGGCGCTATTTCCATGTCAGCCCCTCCGACCTGCATCACTGACAGGATTCAATCCTGGACGTTCAGGTTGGCCAGGTTGGCCAGGTTGGCCAGCAAGTGTCTAGCTCACTGAGCTGCCGCATAACACCATTACTTGATATGATATGACATTAGAATTCTGAGTGCTAACTTTCTTTAAAGTTCGCAGTTCAGCTCGTAATTTGTCATATTAACATGAACTTAGCAAAAAATTTATATTATTATTTTTATAAAAAAATATTTTAATGGTTAACGTTTTTAGACATACAGTTTTAAAACTTTTTTTTTAATAAATGACAGAACCAGATTTTTAAAACGAATTTATTTCTTTTGGCATCGGATCGTTTTCTTCTATATTTAGATTTTATTTTTTCATTTTACTACATAATTTAAAACGTTAAAAGCGGAAGTGACAATGTAAGAAAAATAAGCACTTGCAATTGTCAGTTGAGGGGATAGAACTGCATTTGAACATATAGACAACAAACATTTGTCAGTTGAAGGGAGAGAACTGCATTTAAACATACAGAGAACAAACATGTAAGTTTTAATATTATATTTTGCAAGCAAGTGTTTTTTCAGATCATTTGAAAAATTCTTAATATAGTTCAGTAGAATACAATTCTCCCCAAAAAATTTCATTGTTGTATTTTAGTTTAATGATATTATAAAAAAACATTTGTTGTACATTATATCAAAACATTGACCAGTGAGAAGCGTTAAATGAAACAATACACTGTACACAGTACACTGATCTTAACGTGTGTGACGTGCTGAGGGGATGATACATTGTAACACAACAACGTAGACTCTCACATGCCATCTGGTATGGGAAGATGTAATGACCCTTCCTATGCGATATTAAAAGGTATGTCCATTACATTTATCCCCTATCAGTGATGCAGGTGTAATGAATTGAAGGGGGCCCCTGTGGCTTAGCGAATGAGATGCCTGAACGTCCAGGGAAGAATCCCGTCAGTGATACAGGTCGGAGGGGCTGACATGGTAAGGGCGTTCAATCGTGGGTGTAAATAAAGCGATGTGCATGTTAAAGATACCTCGACAAATGCAAATTGGTAATAATATCAGGCTAATGCAAAATTTCCCTCATTGCGCACTGCATGGCGTTTGCCCGTCTTCAATATAGGTGCAGAAAAGCAGGACGTAAAACTCTATTCATTTCATTTCATTTTTCGCATTACATTATTTATTTCTTTTATGATGACCATTTTTAACATAATGCAAACAAATATTTTCAAATACATGTATCTCCAAAACTAAGGAAGTTAAAATTTCAAGATTACAAGCAAATGACGTCAAAACCGGGAGTGATATAAAGATTCTAGAAATATATTTTTGTTCAGAATCAAATTGTCTATCTACCTGTAAGTTTTTAGATCGATCGAAAAAATTTCAAAAAAACACGCACAGTTTCAAAAGAATTTGACACAAAATTTGCAAGTTTTAAAAAGCGCAATTTTGTTTCAAATATATTGTGTTATATATCATTGAAAGAGCAGATTTAGCATAGTAAAAATCAAATAGAATTTGTGACGTATGTAAATTAGGTCACGTGACAAATCTCTTTAAAGTTAAAAATTGCAATTTTCAAATGGCGATAAAACCGGAAGTAAACATCAGAAATCAGAAATGAACATATCATCTGATAGATCTCGTCAAGGGCAATAATTTTTGTACAGGTCAAGAGGTCATCAAAGGTCAAGGTCACTAGATATGAGCCTTGAAAGTTTCGGTCATTACTGAAATTCTTGTTCCGGAAATGTAAAGAAATTGAAATCGAAATTCAAAAATTGACAACCTACATTTTTTTTGCAATCGATTGCAGAAGTCGTAGATTTCAAAATTAAAAAAATCCGATTAACCCACGGATCTGAATTAAAATTTTAACAAACATAGGTCAGTTCAAGATGGCGGCTGATCCCTTACACCTGGATAAAATTTCATCGTTTTATTTTTTATGTATGACCAAATCTATGATAACACAAAACATTTTTTTCAAATATCTTCAATATTCCGGAAGTTGAAATTGAAAGTTTAGAAGCAAATGACGTCAAAACCGGAAGTGATATCGAAACTTTAAAAATTGATTTTCTTTGGAAATTCATATGTCTATGTTATTGAAAAGTTTCAGATCGATCGAAATAAAATTGCAAAAGTTAAAAAAAATCCTTTAAAAAGTGCTCCAAAAGTCAGCTACAAAAGTCAAAATATGAATTTTTCAAAATTGCAATTTGTAGCTATTGGGTTAAACAGATGAACCAAAAAAGACCGATCACAATCTGTTGGAAAAATGAGTTGAAAATGGAAAAACCCTGAAATGCGACTTTTTAATATACGTCATTTCCGGTAAGGCAAAAATGCCCCATTTTACATTTAAGCAACACCGAGCAGTTAATCATCGCAAGAAATGATGCACCCGATTCGTCCATTTTTAGTTGCTCAGAGCAAAAAATTGTTATGGTTCTATTATCGTCCAGAGCAATAACAAAGGCGCCTTTCTGTCCTCAGGGACTAATGTTTCTTGCTACTAGCAGCTAACAAAGGCAAACATGGGTATAATAATTTTCTGCTCGCAGCAGCTAACAAAGGTCTAACAATTATATTGCTGTGAACAGCTAACAAAAGTGAATTTAGAAAAATTAAAAAATAATAATTTAATGGCTCTAGCTACAATCAAAACCCCAACTAGTGACCCAGTCATGTAAATGATCGACGTTTATGATACCAGGATATTTTAAATTGACCACCAGGCTATACTGAGCCAGTGGCGTAGCTAAAGGGGGGGGGGGGCATTCCCCGCCCCCCATTATTGATATCCGTCGTAACATTAAAAAAAATCCAAAAATATAGCTTCAAATAGCCTTTCTGCAGTGTGTCAAATAGCTAAAATCCCATAGTTTCCGGGGGCTTCGCCTCTGGACCCCACCCGTTATTCGCTCCACTCACAATTTCAATATATTATTCTGTCGGTTCATCTTTACTATTGCACCCCAGTTGCTAGCCACTGTTATTGTACTGAGCTACTATGCTGTTTTTACTATACCGAATATTTTTATGGGGGCACAGGTTGTACCTCTATTATTGCAGGTATATAAGAGTATTATTACTTGGCCAGTAGATCCAGCCTTTCGTTACTGATCACTAGATATTGATTCTAGGTTATAGGTAGCACCGAAACATTAGTATTTAGTATACAGTTACTAGGTTTTGTTACTAAGCCTGGTTATAATTATTTCTTACTTGTAGTATCCGATTATTCTTACTGGACCACCAGTTATTCAACTGGGCCTCTGGTAGTGCCAGAATTTTGTTACTGGGTCCCTGATTGTACCAGGTTATTGTTACTGGACCTCCAGTAATTCTGGGTTATTGATACTGTACCACTGGTAGTAGTAGTACTAGGTTTTTAATACTGCACTACTGGTAGTAGTACCAGGTTATTGCTACTTTGCCACTTACTAGGCCGTTGTAACCACTTTTAGTACAAGTTCTTATACTGCATGGGCTTCCCATGGTTGCCCATCACGCTCTTGACACTCTTGTCACTGGGCCATCCGTAAAATGCCATGATGTTGTAGCTGTAGATTATTGTTTCAGCACTAGGGATACAAAGATACATGTAGTTTGTTACTGGGCCACTAAATGTGAATACCAGGCTATTGTTTGACAATCAATTAAATAAATCAATTTTGATCAAGGATAAGGACGATTTGACCTATGGACGATTTTGTTTGGAACTATAGGCCTATTGACCTAGATAATGTTAAACAAATCTGACTGAAGGCCAAGGTCATCAACTCCACGAAATCAAACATCCTGAAATTTGGATTTTAAAAGTTTCGCCTACACTGTTCGCGGTACGGCATCTTCTACAAGGCTAGCCTAGTTATCCTAGAGTACCGGTAGCCTATTTGTAGTGCTGTCATATGTCTTTCAGCCTAAGAAAAAGTAATGATGAGAATTCAGGTAAAAAAAAAAAGGTAAGCCATTTTTTATGTATTATTAGTATATTATTAGGCCTAAGCCATTTTTATGTAAAAATTGTTGTCTGTGCAAGTTCATAATTAAAGAATTTTAGTTTTCAAACGCTCCTAAATTATGGCTTCACAGGAATTTGTAGACTTATATTTTGAGGGAGAGTTGTGAACATTATTATTATGGAATAGTAAGAGCTTAAAAACCCTTAAAATTCTTTATCAGAATTTATTGTAGTGGCTAAGCTAGGCCTGCTATAACATAACAGCAGTGCTATGTAGCCAAAATGTTCTGATTCTTAATGTCAATGACAAATGAATACAAGTGGTTGCCAATGATGCAGGTCAAGGGGCTGACTTAAAAAAAAAAGCATCTATCGTTTGGATAGGACAATAAACTGAGACCCTGTATGCTACAAATTGTACACGTTTAAGATCCCCGACAGTTTGAATTTCAGTACCTTATGATAAAAAGTGTCAAATCAGATCAAGAATCATTACTAAGTAAGCTTATTGTCTGAGCAAGTAATGTGTTTGAATTTTGTCAAAAATTGTTAATACCGGTACCGGTACCCTACCGGTAAATGTTTTTGAGAACTGGAATAGAAGCCTAGAAGTTTCAAAATATTACTCAACTAGTTAGCCTTAGTCTTTGTCTTGACATAAAAATATAATTTTTTTAAGTTTCCTTTTAATAGAAACACATTTCTCTTCTAGAAATAATAAAAAACAGTACAAGCAAAGCAATTGTATTAATCAAAATCTTGTGCAGAGCAAAAAGATACTAATTTTGGCTGAAAATTGTCCTCCATAATAGTAAAAATATGAATTTTTGAAGACATAAATTGTATTTTTTTCAAAGCAACAACATTCTAAGACTAATAAACAACCGAAACTGTTTAACAAAATCCATGAAATCCATGCATTGTCCATACATTTAACTTTCTGTGACATACTATGTTGTTTCCTTTCTAGGCATAGCCTTCCACACATGAAGTGCTTGATTGAGAGAAACATTATCTTGAATGAACAATCAGAAGATGTTAATTTGAAGGTAAGTTATGTTGTATGAATGTAGTCTATGAGTCTAGATATATATATATCAATTTTATGATTGGTTAAAAATTAGCAAATTTCACATTAAAAAATAAGAAACCTGCTTTAATGAAACAAACCTAATATTGTTTCACTGCACAGCAAATGGTCAACCTATATAAATTATAATATTCTTTGAGAACTAAAATTACTCTTAATATGATATGATGTATTAACTATTTTGATATGATGACATTTGTAATCAAAAAATAAATTCAAACTTTATTGAATATTTAAGATAATTTTATTAAAATGTTCTATCCATATAATACAAACAAATATCTGTTTTAGATAACAATCAGTAGAATATCTTATGATACTTTAGAACAACCCCCCAATGAAATTTTCAACCAACGTCTACCTGAATTTCACCTACACCTTTCAACAATTTAATTAAATTTTAAGAATTAAAAGATTAATACAATTATACTTGTATCGAAATTTGGTAGAAATTTTATATATTTTCTGGATTAACTTTCATTTAAAACTGGATATCTACAAATAATAGTTCATGCATTACAACTGATTACTTTATGAATCTTTTATTAAATATTACTGTTATCTATTTTTAGCATGGTCCATATACCAGATCAACATAGTATATCAGTTTTTGTTTCATCCCTATTATATGGTACAAGAAGAAGAGTTAAAAGGTAAGTTAAATTTTGTGACATTGGATTCTGTTTTAATTTTTATGATATAAAAATGTGTAATGTAATGTGCCACTTTAAATTCACATAATATTGTTATACATTTATATTTATTGGTCTGACCTTGTGTCATAAATATGCAACAGAAAAATTTATATAAACATTTTTTAGGGATGTTGCTTGATGTCTGATAATGTCCAAATAATTATTTGTTTTCGTGGTAGCACTGATCTACTTTTAAAGATAGAATGATACAAAAATGCTAAAAATGATTTTTTTTTATTGCAGGTTGTATGTAGTGATGTGGTGATATAACATAAAAAATTCTGTAGACAATTTAAAGGACATGTGATTCAATAGCAAATTTAAATTCTTTAGACATTTATAGTTTGAACTCTTACTACTCATCATTACATAATAGTATACATATTTTAGTTCATTACTTTGATACATGTAATTACCTATATCCAAGTTTGATCAGGATCAACAGAATGTGAGACTATAGCAATGGTTCTCAACCTTTCTCAACCTTTCTCAAGCTGTGGCCCAAATTCACGAAACTCCCAGAGCCATGGCCCCCTGTTCTATTCCAAAACTAAGGTAAAATAGGGAATATAGTGCAAGTTTTGTTGTCTTGTGCCTCCTCATCATCAGGAGATCAGATGCATTTGACCACAAGCAACTACAGACCATATGCAGCAAAATATAGTTAAATAAAAATTGGGCTACAGAAAAAATGATATATATCCTCATGCGCCATGGCCCCCTTACAAACACCCCATGGCTCCCTAGGGGGCCATGACCCCAAGGTTGGGAACCACTGGACTATAGCAATGAGCAACCAATTGATTTTGAGTGTAGGAAAACATAGATTTTTGGTTTTTCAAACAACAGATTTATACATGACATGTAAATGACTTGGCTCATTATATTCTATTATATGGCAAATTTTAACTTCATTGACAGAATGTAACTCACTTTATCTCTTACTCATTACCAAAATAACATACATGCACACAGCTACAGATAATTGTGCTTGTTACAATGGTGGTTTGCGTTGTCAAGATTGCAAAACTATCTTTTAAGAAGTTATGGCTGGTTTAATTTATAGAGAGTTTCTTGAAAGAGGCCCAGCTTTAACATTTAAATAGTGTTACTTGACACAAAGACTTCAAACTTCTTCAGGAAAGTTTATAGTCCTAATAGTAAACTCGACTATAAGACTGTTTCTTGCATCATGATGTTGGCTTACATAGTTCATTACTATGCAACCTGTGATATTGATGAAATCAAGTAATGAAATGCAATGTTACTATTTATATTATGTAAAATGAAAAAAAGTGAATAAATTATTGATAATTAAAACTCTCTTCTGTACTGATGATATTAGCATTTGGGTTGAGGAAATGCTTATTAACTATTTTAGGTTACATTTGAGTGTCTATATGCCTACTAAAGCTACAGAATGTGCAATAGCCAGAATAAAACCAAATGTTGGTTGGTTGGATACACACATGGCACAGATCCCTGAGGAGAGGGGGGCACTCCCCCATTACCCCTGTCAGAAAACCTGGGGGACATGATAACCTGTGTTGAGTTGGGTGTCTGTTATGGACGTTACTGGCATCCGAGAGCATTGAAGCTATATATTTTCCCTTGACGCCTGTTGCAAGATCTTATCCTTTTATCAGTATGTTGAATTTCGAAGAACCCTAAAATGCTCATTGGGCTTTGGCACAAAAATATTAACAGAATGGGTCAATAATAGCTGAGTTCACAGCACAACAAGGGATAAATCATACATAGCTTTGTATACATATAAACTCACTGTACATCTATCAAATGCAAAACAGGCAAAACAAAAAATTATTTGGCAGAATAAATTCGTTTCTCAAATACATTTGTTATAAGAATGTACAATAATTATACATGTATATGTAAAAACAGGAATGAAATGTACAGTGCTCATTGTGTACATCTATGTATCGACAGTAAGGGACACAGATGTTTTTAAAATGTCTACACATAAGATTTTCCAACCCCTTGCTTTCAATGTCTGAAAATACGTTCAATTCGATACAATTTCTCCTGTTCTATCTGCAAGTATTCGAAACTTGCATTCAAGGACAAAGATAGTACATGTAGTATACATAAGGATGTTCACTATCTTGTGTACAATGCATTGAAATAATATATTAACCAGAGTAGATTAAAGATTGTGCTCTTGTTATGTATACATGTATTTTAACAATATACGGAAATAAGCCTAATGTGCTCGATGTGTAAAGATATGCAACGTTTTTTTTAATCTTTATCTTGTGTGCAAGGTTCGTGAAAATGCAATAACATATTGAAAGAATATACGTGTAGGTATACTTATTTATAAAATCCGTGAACGGTATATATATATGCCCTATTTGCTATTATACTGATTTAAAAACGTTTTCTGGTGTGGTATGCTCTAAATTATGTTATTTAATTATTATATTTCTAGTAAAATCGACTTTGGCTTTCCTAATTTAAATCACATCGTTATAGAATGACCATCGAAATAACAGTTCCTTCTTGTGCAAAACGACAATGCCACATAGCCACTTTCTTTGGAAAAAGACTATCGTGCATAAAATGCTTATGCTGGAGAGGCACTATAATTGATAGAATGGTCTGTTTCTGAAGCAGGGATAAACATATAAACTCATTTGGGATGAAATTAAGACTTTTTCAGTTCGTTTTGCTAATCAATATGGTAAAGTCGGAATAGTGTATAATTGCGAGCATAATGCGCACTTTTTCTTACCTGAAACGTCATTTATTCTCAGGAGTCAAGTCGACGACCTTTGTTTCAATGGCTTTAGTTATGCTTTCAGGTAGTGCAGGGTGCAAAACAGTTTGAAAACCTACATTCATTGTCTTACAAATCTGTTCTGGTTTGTATTTGCCAAATGTAGTTGGATTTCAGCATCAATATAAATTCAACCCTATGCCACTGCCTTCTTTTGAATAGTAAATTGATACCTTTCAAAAAACCTAACATCTAATTTATTCAGTGCCAGATTTTTGTGAACACTGCTTCAACCTTGCTTCAATCTTGTGTCAGTGCCTTCTGTTGAATAGTAACTTAATATCTTTCAACCACCTTTACCCTATTTGTGTGTCTGGCTTATTCGTCACAATTGGGCATTTTTACTTATGAAAAATAAAAATGCTTATTGTACACATGAAGCTCCTTACTCATTTTTTAAGTGCACTTATTGTTTAAAGATATTTTTTTTTATTGTGGTTCATGATTTAAGAATCAGAACATGGCAGAATTAATAAGTATCAAAAACATTGTAATAATCTATTAAACAATTCTAATCATGAATATTCAGCGTGTGCAAGTTAAAAATACCACTCGTATTTTAGTGAGACAACGCCACACAAAAAACATATATTGAAATAGAAAGTGAATTGTTTATTTTAAGGTATATTTTGTTTCTAAATGTCCAGGGTCAATAAAGTACTTGTAATATAACTTTAGAAACTAGAATAGAAATGAGTTACTCTAGACATGTTGTTTTTAAAATGTTCAGGGTTAGTAAAGTACTTGTAATATAACTTCTAGAAACTAAAATAGAAATCAGTTACTCTAGACATGTTGTTTTTAAAATGTTCAGGGTCAATAAAGCTCTTGTAATATAACTTCTAGAAACTAGAATAGAAATGAGTTACTCTAGACATGCTGTTTTTAAAATGTTCAGGGTCAATAAAGTACTTGTAATATAACTTCTAGAAACTAAAATAGAAATCAGTTACTCTAGACATGTTGTTTTTAAAATGTTCAGGGTCAATAAAGCTCTTGTAATATAACTTCTAGAAACTAGAATAGAAATGAGTTACTCTAGACATGCTGTTTTTAAAATGTTCAGGGTCAATAAAGTACTTGTAATATAACTTCTAGAAACTAAAATAGAAATCAGTTACTCTAGACATGTTGTTTTTAAAATGTTCAGGGTTAGTAAAGTACTTGTAATATAACTTCTAGAAACTAAAATAGAAATGAGTTACTCTAGACATGTTGTTTTTAAAATGTTCAGGGTCAGTAAAGTACTTGTAATATAACTTCTAGAAACTAGAATAGAAATGAGTTACTCTAGACATGCTGTTTTTAAAATGTTCAGGGTCAATAAAGTACTTGTAATATAACTTCTAGAAACTAAAATAGAAATAAGTTACTCTAGACATGTTGTTTTTAAAATGTTCAGGGTCAATAAAGCTCTTGTAATATAACTACTAAAAACTAGAAGAGAAATCAGTTACTCTAGACACGTTGTTTTTAAAATGTTCAGGGTTAGTAAAGTACATGTAATATAACTACTAAAAACTAGAAGAGAAATCAGTTACTCTAGACATGCTGTTTTAAAAATGTTCTGGGTCAATAAAGCTCTTGTAATATAACTTTAGAAAATAGAATTGAAATTAGTTAGTCTAGATATGTTGTTTGTAAAATGTTCAGGGTCAATAAAGCTCTTATAATACAACTTCTAGAAACTAAAATAGAAATGAGTTACTCTAGACATGTTGTTTTTAAAATGTTCAGGGTCAGTAAAGTATTTGCAATATAACTAGAAACTAAAATAGAAATGACTTACTCCAGACACGTTGTTTTAAAAATATCCATGGTAAAAACAGGTTACTGTAGCAACGGTATACGATCACACCGATCTAACCGTTGCTCCAATGACACAATATTTCATTAGTCATTAATGACTAATAAACCCTTCGTATTGAACTATCGATTTCAAACTTGACAAAAACGTAACACTGTGTGTCCATATTGCGATTTTTTGAAGAATCAAAATCGATCAGATGAAAATCAGAGTAGGAAGTCCCTATTGCAACTCAAATTCCGAAATATCTTTGAGAATGTACCAGCTGTTTGGGCTTGCGGTTGCGGCAATTATTTCTTGGACAAATCCACGCCCTTGTAAAAATGAGAGTACTTGTGGATATACGAACTTCTAAATTTTGTCACCATATAGTTCTGATTTAACTGGTAATGTTTATTCCTTATTGTTATCTATTAATTGCCTATATTTCAACACCATAAAATAACTAAAATGAATAATCCATTGAAATTAATGATATCGATATCATTGTTCTCAATTTCATAAAAGTCGGATTGATTTTTACAAAAATTGCTTTTCAAAACCTGCTAATACAATATACAATTCATTCATTCATTCTTCAATTACCTAGTTATCATGGATTCATTCAAAACCATCTTCTGTCTATCCACCAGCGGCTGGATGAAATGAGAAGTTAGAAATGGACAGGAGAGAGTATAGTTACAATACAGGAATTTGAGATAACAGATAAATCGTTGATAGCAATATATTTAGTTCGTCTTGAAGATTTCAGTTCGTTTGAGTTTTTGAGCTGAATGTATCTAAAATTCATACCTTAAAGACTGAATGAGTTAAGATGTAGTTGACATTTGGTTTTAGAAGAAAGATATGCACAACCCTTATTTGAATATTTCACCGTTTTTGAATTATAGAATTTATAATGAATGTAACAAAAACTTTACTTTTGATCATTGATCACTGAAGGGAAGACAATAGATTCTGGTTGAGATTAAACCAGGCAGGTGTGTAGACTAGGTCTTAGTCTACGATATCTAGGACAGCCTTTAAGGATCATAAAATAGCAATAATAAAGCCCAAAAGAGGCATAGGAGCTAAGTCAACAAGCTCCGGGTCTTGGTATCTAGAGATGGTCAATAAGACCTCCTGGCCTTGATCTTTGAAGTAAGCAGCATCATTTATTGCTAGTTAGATATTGGTTCCACTACCTAGGACGTGGTCCTGAAAGCTGTACACCTCCCTTAAGGTTCTCCTACCTTGGACGCTGTCCGGAAAGTTGAGCTACTTCAAATCCTAGTTGATAGCATCTAATCCCGCTTTAGTCGTGTCCGGAATTAAAAATTATTATCACCAAGTTGTGTTTAGAAGTCCTTGTATAAATTTCCAGAATGGAATAGACAGGACTGGCTACTTGGTTTATATCTTGGATGTCTTCCCTTCATTTACTTATACATTCCAAATTATAAATTAATTATTTATTTTTGTCAGCTTGAACAATAAATGCTGTCAATGTATGCAATGCTTTCTTGAAAGTTTTAGTCACTACACTTGACCATCTGGGGCTAAAAAAGAAATTTTCTCAGTCAAATTCAGCCTCAGTTACAGACAAACTTTATTTTAAGATCCAAATTAAACTCCTCTCTACAAGAGAAACTAAATATATCGGTATCAAGGATTTATCTGTATTATTGTTGTATGAAGGAACATCTAAGGACTGATTCTGGTATGTCAAAATTTCTAGTAAAAATAACCCTTTTTTTTTTAACTTTTTATTACATTCATTCATGAATAGATAGACAGAAGATAGAAAGGTTTTGGAATAAATAATGATATCTTGTGATATAGTGAGTTGGAACAAAAGAAAACACTTGTTTGGCTGCTCCCCATTTATTTCTATTATTGTCAAAAAAATTCCACATCAGAAAAATCTGAAAACGGCTTTTGTTGAAAAAAAAAACAAGGAATGAAACCCTCATAATACTCAAAATATATAAAGGTAGCATTATTTTAGATAATTATAGCGAATAACAACATTATCCCAACCCATTTGAAATTCACCAGACATTGGCATTGCAATTTCGCCAAGGTTTTCTTATCTCGTATTTTATGTTTCTGAGAAAGGCATCGTCAAAAAGTATGATACATTGTTTTTAGGGTTCTTTAGTTCTTTAGAAGATTCTCGTTCTAACCTGTTGCGTCTTGGGGGTTAGTTCGGCATTATGATTCACAATAAACCATTTTAAAGGAATACTATAATACCTCTAAGAATGATAAAAAAAATCAAAATTCTCAAACTTGGTGAATATAAGTTTATATTCATTAGGCAACTTATTTTGGATTTTGGATGCTATTTTGATTAACGAAATTGTTTTGCTTGTACTGATTTTTATTATCTAGTGTCATAATCATACAATGTCTGTATAAAAGAGCATGTTATATAGAAACAATTCAAAAACGCTCACAGATATTTTAAGTGTTTTTCATCAATAACCTGTAATTTTAGGGAAATTAAGTTCATGTTTTATGGGTTTCTTGGATTCTGTTTGCATACTTTTGACATCAATGATGAATATATGCTATTATAGGCCAAGTTTGAGAAGTTAAGCTTATTTGGTGGTATCGCTTTAAACAAGTGGCCAGAGCTTTTATTTCAGAACCAAAGAGTAATTTTATTTTTTTTTAATCTTGAACATTTTAAAAAACAACGTTTCTAAATGAGCTATGGTGTTTGGAGGTGGTGACAGAATGAATGTGATCTGTTAGTCAACTTTGGTGAAATAAAATGGAATCCGCTTGTGTGAATGTATGACAGGTTTTACTGATTCATCAACGCATACCCACATCACATCTTTTGTAGGCATAAAGTCAACATATACCCACACCACACCTTTTGTTGGCATAGTCAACACATACCCACACCACACCTTTTGTAGGCATAGAGTCAACACATACCCACACCAACCTTTTGTAGGCATAGAGTCAACACATACCCACACCGCACCTTTTGTTGGCATAGAGTCAACACATACCCACCCCACGCCTTTTGTAGGCATAGAGTCAACACATACCCACACCACACCTTTTGTAGGCATAGAGTCAACGCATACCCACACCACACCTTTTGTTGGCATAGAGTCAACGCATACCAACACCATACCCTTTGTAGGCATAGAGTGTACCCACATCATACCCTTTGTAGACATAGAGTGTACCCACACCATTCCTTTGTAGACGTAGAGTCAACGCATACCCACACCATACTTTTTGTAGGGGCATGGGCATGAGGACGTGTATCATTTTTTCTCTAGCAAAACAATTCCGTTAATCAAAATTATCGTCAAAGCCAGAAGGTTACAAGAAGCAACACCAATTTAAATGCACTGATTAATATAACCTTATTGACTTTGATACAGACTAAACAAGGGCGTCCGCAGATTTGTTTTTTAGGAGTCAGGCCCATGGGCGAAGAAAATTTAGCATCCAGAAAGCTTAGTTTCGCACGTTTTGGATTTTGATATCTTTGTCTTTTTTTCAGGGGAGGGGGGATTACTGTACGGCACAAACACTTCAGCTAATATTGATAGCTGCCGCCTAGTAATGTGTTGTTTTTTATTCTATCGACGAAATCTGATTAGATGATAGGCGCCTATCGTGACTTCTTTGAGTGTTAAATGTATAAGGGAACATTTACTTAGTAATTCCCTCTCAATTTATTTCTTTAAGTGTAATCTGTATAAAATTGAGAGGGAATTACTAAGTAAATGTTCGAGGGAACATTTACTTAGTAATTCGTCTCATTGCTTTAACCTTGACTTAGATGAATTCCTTGGGGTGATCCTAATTTATCTGACATCCTGATTTGGAATTAATTTTACTCGTTCGAAAATTCATTAAAAATTCGAAAGGTTTTTGAACTCTTTCGTGGTTTTCCTGGGTGATTAGGTATTATCTTATCTTTAATAATGTCTTTTTCTTACTTCTTTTCTCGACCATTCTCTACATTGTACTTCGTGTTTTTGTTGTTTTGTGCTTTGTGCACCTTTTACATTTTTGTTTTCATAATATATTATATTGTCTGCTCCATCTGTAATAATTTGTATGTATTTCTTTATGGATAGGATTTTTTTTATTAAGTTCTCGAAATTTATATCCAAATCCATTTGATATCAATCAAATATTTTTAAATCAAATGTTCTAGTATTTTCTGATTACTTTTCACATTTGTTAAAATTAAAATATAGATTGTTATATGTTTTTATAATGTTAAACAATCATTTGAAGACATTTTTGTTTAATTGGTTTTAACCCGATTAAGAAGGCTTTCGTCTGCTAAGATAACAAAAAATAATCCTATTGTTTTCAAAATTCAATTTTTGAACAAAATCCCGGGGAAGTCTTCGTTTTTCGTTTCTACATGGTAAGTTTTGATCTAAGCGGTGACTTCGTGGGAAAGAACCCACACATCTAATCAGATTTCGTCGATAGAATAAAGGACAACACATTACGAAATGGCGGCTATCAATATTAGATGAAGTGTTTGTGTCCTACTGTTATCCCCCTTCCCCTAAAAAAAAAAGATAAAAATATGAAAATCAAAAAAACTTGCAAAACTAAGCTTTCTGGTTCCTAAATTTTCTTCGCCCCTGAGCCTGACTCCTTAAAAAAAAAGTCTGTGAACGCCATTGTTTATTCTATGTCAAAGTGAATAAGGTAATAGTGATCAGTGCATTTATTCCGAGAGGAAATCGAAATAATATACCTTAGTATACTGGCATCCAGCTTGTCCACGCCATTTGAAGACTTAATGGTGTAAACCTTCCATGCATCAACTTAAAGCGTCTTAATGACACTACCTGAAAGGGTCACAGGGGTTGTCGAGGGTCACATGGATCGAAAGAACATTTATGGGTTAGTACCGTGTAGCGACCCCAAAAGTGAATTTTATAACAAAAATACGAAATCTCTGGGTTTTGAAATTTACAGCACGCATAACGAAGGTAAGGCTGTAGTTATTGAGAGATACAATAGAACCATCAAAAATATATTTTTTATTCACGTAATTGAAATCTCAAAAAATGGCTTAAAATATTACCAGAAGTTGTAGATGAATAAATACAACAACAAAATACATTCATCTATAGGTGTAACACCAACACAAGCCTAAAATAATCCAAATATTATAAAGTCAAGTAACACACAAAATAATTATGAAAATGAGATACACAACTTAAATTAAACACAAATTTAAAGTGGGAGATCAAGTAAATAGTACATCACTATGGCGGGGGAAAGCGGCAATAACCTAAAATGCTATAGTAGAAATGTCTACATATGAATTAATCATCAAGACAAAAGAACAAATCATAGGTAGGTCTTATCAAAACAGACTTCAACAAGTGGTTGCGTAGCAAGATACGCCCACTTCCCTGATACATTTTTAATATATCAATGTGAGCGTATAAAAGATATGAATGATAAAATCCGAACCGGAAGTACTATGTCAGGTGCCATGTTGTTGTGACTAATTTTTATACAACTCAAAATGGGGTCTTAGGGGATAACCAGATTTGCATAATATCAGGGTCTATGAAATCCTTAGTCTATGGCCAAAAACCTTATGACAACTGATTTTTTAATTTCGATTTCGATTTTTTTTTTATATCCGGAACAAGAATTTTAGTAATTACCGAAACTTTCAAGGATCATATCTAATGACCTTGACCGTTGATGACCTTTTGACCTGTACAAAAGTCATTGCCCTTGACGATATCTATGCACGGATACTTCATTTCGATGTTTACTTCCGGTTTTATAGTCATTTGAAAATTAATGTTTTTTAACTTTAAAAAGCTCTGTTACTAGACTTATTTTACATACGCCACAAATTCTTTCAGTCTCACTGTTTTGTGTATCTTTTGATAGAATAGATTTAGCATAGTCAATGTATTTAAATGAAAATAACGCATTCTGCCTTTAAGTTATTAAATTCAAACTTTGTCAGTTGAAGGGAGAGAACTACATGTTAAAAATATATTTACATTCAAATGCGAGGTTCTCCCCCCTTAAACCGGTAATTGAATTAACACGCGTTTGTCCCATTCGAACGACTAGACGCCTTTTCCATGACAGCCTCTCCGACCTGCAACACTGACAGGGGGTAATCGTGATGATAATTCATCACCTACAATTATCGTGTATGTGCATCACACATCGAGAGGGTCTTACTATACTGCCATATCTGAAGATATGTGAGAGTCTGCGTTGTCGTATTACAACGTGTTATCCCCTCAGCTCGTCATACGATTCATGTCAAGAGTACCGACAATAAGAAAGCTACAAGATACCATATTGTTTCTTTAAACGCTTCTCACTGGTCAATGTTTTGATATTTAATGCACAACGAACGCAGTATTTTCAAATGTTTCTTTTATAATATCACAAAATTAAAATACAAGAATGAAATTTTTTGGGGGGAATTGTATCGTACTAAACTACATTTAGAATTTTTCAAATGATCTGAAAAAACATTTGCTTGCAAAATATAAGATTAAAACTGACATGTTTGTTGTCTGTATGTTTAAATGCAGTTATCTCCCTTCAACTGACAATAACACTATCAAGCTTAACATGACTTTCTGACATTGTAACTTGCGTTTTTAACGTATTAAGTTATGTAGTAAAAAAGATAAAAATAAATCTAAATGTAAAAGATAACGATCCAATGCAAGAAGAAAATCCGTTCTAAAAATCTGGTTCTGTCATTTATTAAAAAAAAGTTTTACAATTGCATGTCTAAAAACGTTGACCATTAAAATGGGTTTTAAAAAAAAAATAATAATATAGACAATATCTCATTAATTATATCATAGTACATTATGCTATATCGAAAAGTCAGGTGTCGCTTGCAGGCGGCAAGATACGTGTTTATTATCGCGTGCGAGAACAATAGATGTTACTAATTATTACTAATGAATAATGAATGACTCTATCTTACTATATCCATCTATAGATGTTATGTTGTATATTCATAACGCAGATAAACAATGTTAGAAAGTGAACATTGACATAATATGCACCAATCTCTTTATCTTTCCAATGTTTGTTTTGTCATGAACCTTAATAAAGAATAAGATATTCATGACTTTTGTCAGTGGCCTACAAACTTTAATTTATTAAGTAAGAATTCTGTTTTCATTCAAAATGTGAAACTCAATTTCAAACAGTGACAAATTCAACATTAATTATCGATCATTTTGCATATATCATCTAGCCATTTTTTTATTTTGTGACTTGTCGCCATTCTAGACGATATAATATAAATGTGGGAAAAAAAACTCTGTTCGAATACAGATTCCGTACTTCGTTTATCAACATCACATAGTAATACCTACATATTTAATTCAAAATCAGTATTTAATTTCGAAGTGTTTGATGATACTGGAATCGAATCTGCTGATCTTGGACGAAACAATACAAACTTCTAGTTAATGATTGATGTCGCGTAAGGAATTATAGCTGTAAGTCGTCTTAAATAATAGTTGATATTAACCAGCCAATGTCTGGCAATAGCTTAAGCGGATTAACTCTTTCAAGTCCGATTACTCTAATCTGTCTTTACTGTTTCCAATGGTCTATAATTTCCTTTTGGGAATTGTAACGCCCTTCTATCACACTGTCCAAGTTCTTTCACACAAAATGAATCGTTTATGTTCTTTAGAAGGTCAACCTATTTACAAATTGAATCAATATCGAATCGACAATTAATTAGGATGAGTTAACAACTATGCTTAATATGGTTACAAAATCTGAAGCCTCCCTCTAGTAAAAAAAAAGCTATTGAACTTTTTATATGATATATCTTATACATTGTAGACATATAATATTATGTTAAAAGTTATAAAATAAAACCTGAAACATAGTACATGTATTACTTTTCTGACAACTAATCTATTTTATCCCCTACTGAAGACAATTAAAATTTATTTTCGTGCGAAACGTTTGTTCAGATGTTTGGTAAGGGTTTATAATGAAATGCTTTTTCAGTTCAACACAAGTTAGCCTACATTATTTTTTTGTGTAGGCATTGGCTCCATTATCAATTGACCAGAAATTTTGTAACGGTATTTATTATTTTCAGTTTACGTTTTTGAATGTTTTAGTATTTTGAGTGTTGAGTACTATTTCTTATTTGTGAGTTTTAAACGACTGAATATGGTTGTAGAATCTTTGTTTAAAGTGGTTTTCAGTCAGTCCCGAATAACTTTTATGATTATTTATGTCCATACTTACTAAAACATGAACCGACCGGAACCGACCAAGAAAACGACCTCAAACTACATTCCAAGCAAGCTGATTAGGCCAAAAAAGTAATTAGCTTTTTTGAAAACATGCGTTTTGGAAAATCATGAAAAGATTATATTAAAGTGACCCTTCCTGAAGATTTTTCAAATACCTGATAAACATGCTTAGAATTCATTGCAAAATAGTTCTAGTTCGAGGTCATTTCCTCGAGGTTTTTCTGGTCGGTTCACGTTTTCTTTGGTTGTTTCCTGGTCGATTCTGGTCGGTTCATGTTTTAGTAAGTACGATTTATGTCAGTGTCTGTAACATCGGCCTTGTTGATTATAATTTTAGTTTGACATTCACATGGTTAAGTTGAATGATTGCTACCAGTTTTATATAAATTATTGTTCGGCATGCAACTATAACTCACTTTAACTGCAATTCATTGAAAGTTTTAAGAAGTTTTTAAGAAAGAGTTGTGAGAGAAGAATTTGTGACAAACATTTGTAGAAACATCTTTATTGAATGAGGGTTGAGCGTTTTCTATTTTGATTGGTAGAAATTGGGTTAGATTTGCTAGTAGGGCCTTTATGATAAGTTTTCGGAGTAGCCTTGTGTTGTTAGTGATTTGGGTGGTTGAAAAGCAGCAAGTTTCAGTTACAGTTGCACTGGCACAGGATTAGTGGACATTTTTTATAGTGAATTTTTTATTGTTTAAATGTTGTTTTGAAGCGTTTTTTTTTTTAAAGTTGTATTAAATTCATAGATATAATTAATATCTACAAGGGGGAGAACTCGGTAAAAATTGTGTTAAAGTTAAATGTAGGTCAATGAATTATGGGGGGAACACTGTGTCAAAATCTGGCAAAATTGTAAAAAGTAGGTCTGACTGAAATCTTATTACTCAATCTGAAATATGTAGTGTCATCAGTTTATCATTTTTATACGTCGACATGAAATGGGGGGTGCATAATGATTTCAATCGATCGGTCTGTCCGTCCACAATTGTCAGACTCTGCAGATGGATTTTGATGAAACTTGGTATGGGTGTTCGAAATGACCCAAGGAAGAACCTTATTACCGGTCTATCGGTTTGTATTTATAAGATTTGAACGACATATAGAAGCGAGGAGCACATAATATAACAAAACACAAGACAATATTATGGAATATAACACACTTCTTTAATACGGATAAGCACATGTTTGTATTTAGTCTTTCAATCTGTAGTTCCACCGGTTTATCAGTTTGTAATTCGTTTTTCAATCTGTACTGCCACCTGAATTAATTAATTGGTAAATTATTTCAGTAGTGACACTAGTCTACCAGTTTGCAATTCGTCTGTCCATCTGTAGTGCCATCAGCCTACCAGTTTTTAATTAGTTTTTCAATCTGTATTGCCATCAGTCTACCAGTTTGTAATTAGTTTTTCAATCTGTAGTGCCATCAGTCTGTCAGTTTGTAATTCGTCTTCCAATCTGTATTGCCACTAGTTTATCAGTTTGTAATTCGTCTTCCAATCTGGATTGTCACTAGTTTATCAGTTTGTAATTCGTCTTCCAATCTGGATTGCCACTAGTTTATCAGTTTGTAATTCGTCTTCCAATCTGGATTGCCACTAGTTTATCAGTTTGTAATTCGTCTTTCAATCTGTATTGCCACCAGTCTACCATTTTGTAAATAGTCTTTCAATCTGTAGTTCCATCAGTCTAGTCTTTCAATCAGTAGTGCCACCAGTCTACCCGTTTGTAATTCGTCTTTCAATGTTTAGTGTCATCAGTTGACTAATTAATTCTTTCAAGCTTTTTCTGGCATCATCTGTCAGCAGTCCATTAGGTCTTAATGAAGAGAAGACAGTGAATGAATTATTACACTCTTTCATTCATTAAGTAGTTTCTTCAATCAGTCCCGATTCAGGCGTATTCTGTAAAATTTGGAACGGACAACAAAGTCAGGACTGATTTTTAACTTGTACAACCAATGCACTTTCATATTTTCCATATCACAACCATTTCATTAACACATCCCATATCTCTCATTAATCCATCCTATCTTCAAATTTATTTGTTCATTTGTTATTCGCTCACTCTGGTGAATTGGAGCGTTAATGCTACTAACATGGTATATGTTTGTTATTGATTTTAATGTGTTATATAGAAGTATATTATATAGACTATATATTAGGATTAGATATTTTGTCAAGGCAGTACAAGACGATATATTCAAATCAGTTCAAAAATTATTAATTCATGCCAAACAATCCATAAAGATATTCCAGATTTTTTCTTTATTGTTTGAATTACGGCAGAACTGGACAAGGATTATTAGGAAGCTTAAAGATGGGTTATCGAATTGTACTATAACTCAATATTTTTCAATCAATTTCATATACCGTAACTTATCATGTGCCATTCATAAAGATGCCCTTAACTTTCGTTTAAACAGATAAACTACCCATCAAAATATCAGAGAAAGTGATGTTACAGTTCGTGAAGAGCCCCTGAAACTCCGATCTAAATACTGTAAATGCATCCTCTAGACTTTCATTATCACTTGACATTATGTATATATTTACCATAAAAACTCGAACAGGTTATATTACTCATTCATGTCTGTTTGAAATTTATTTACATCTTTATATAACGGAATATTATGTTAATTAAAACATTGGATCTAATTATGGCCAGTCTGCTTTATACCCTTTGGTACAAACAATCCGCCTAGTGGATCCACTGGAATGTAATGGCGCGCGCCAAGTTGCCAAATAATTCCAACAGAGGTTTATAGCCCGCCAAAGCAAAATGAGCAGTGGCTCGAGCCAAACGGCACCTGATTGGTGACTACTTCGCACAAAATGCAACCTGGTTGCCCGCCATTAAGCGCCACTTGCCGCCTATAAAAGTTTATTCCACTTGGCGACACATGCCGAGCAGACATTAATTCGGCGTCACAGCGAGCCAATACGTGCCAATCACATAATCTTTGGCGCGAACTGGCACCAACTGGCGCTGGCCCAGTGGACTCCTAGCATTACATCACAGAATGTACACAATTTATTTAATCTTTATAACAAAGTTACTAGAAACAGAATTTCTGCAAGCATAAGTAAAGGCTTTTAATATGTAGTTCACATGGAAAGATAGATTGAGAGCTCCATATGCAAGCCAAAGCCAAATTGATAGCAGAAGTTTTGCACTCCTATTCAAGGGTGTAGATTCCAAAATATTGGGGTGGAGGAGGTTTGAGGGCTACACCCTTTCGTCCAACCCTCCCTTGCTGAGTTCAACATCTGAGATCTCCTTTCTAAGCTATAGACTGACAAACCTACTTTGACCTTAAAGAGTGACCTTGAAATTTAACTGAATGTTAACAAGACGAAAAGAAGGCCAACACTTGTAGAAACACAGAGTTAGAAAGTGTTTGTAATCCGACATGATAAAACAACCAATTCATCATTCAATATTCCTATACCGACCTGAACTCAATCGATGCCAATAACTTGGACTACATGGCTCATTTTCCCGCCATTCCATTGATAGCCATTGGAGTCGACTGTCAACTATTCTCGTGCAGAACTTCTTCTGCTATCGCATGTAGCAGTCAATGATTGTCTTCTACTGAACAAATTTTGTAGATTTTGTGGACACTTCTGTTTGTTTTCATTTGGCACCTATTTACTATTGGACATTCAAAGATATCTTATGTGCAGCCGAAGATCATTCTTGTCGTCTTGTGAAGTGATATTGTAGCAGGCGAACATAAAACGTTGGAATAAATATCAAAATGTAAGTATTCTATATACATGTAATATTTAAGCTTATTGAAATTATTTATAACACTCTATTATCCCGTATTAAAGATATTATTAAGTTTCTAACTTTGTTTGCTGAGAATGACAGAATTCTGCTACAAAACAAACCCCAAAAAAAATAAAAGAAAGATGGAGAAAATTTTAATTTGAAGATGATGGGGTGTTTAAGTACGACTTGATAAATAGAGTTAAAAACAGTTTGGCTCTAATTGGAGCAGGTTCAAAAATTAAAACAATGATTTCTTTGGTTATTAATGAGTAACTGTGTCAGTCAGAGTTGTAGAATATTTTGGATTTCATACTGGAATTGTGTGATGTAAACAAATATTTTAACACGAAATGGTTGGTTTTAGATTTGTCAAAAGGGGGCTGTGCATAGATGTAAAGTAGGACATGATGATGATAACATTTTTAAATACAACAGCTGACTGTTGACTATCAAAAATCAACCAATAAAACAGAATATTTCACTGACAAAGAATAATGCTTCCAAGTAGACAAGCCTCCAAAAGTCCAAAATATTTCATCCTGTTTCATTGAACACTACAAATGATATAAATCATTAGATCTACATACTAGACTACTTACAGAGCTCAAATATATCAATTGATAGAATGCTGTGACTTGGACTCTAAAGACTCTTAACGTTAACCTTCTTATACATTGAAATTACTCAGTTCAACAGTGTTCCTCCTTAATTTAATTTGGTAGTGTTTGATGAATATTGATGAAGAACAATATAGTTCAAAGATCCTGTAAAAGTCACAAGGTTAAGATGACAGTATATCAAAGTATATCCCTGAATAAAGGAGAAAATTTAAGGGAACTATGTAGAAATATTTGATGGTATTTATTCAATCTGGACTAGACACTGATACTTGCACAATAAGATATGTTCCAATTATATATTGTTAAGATATAATTAATTGGACCATTTATGACCTGGTATCATTACTGCATTCTTTACTTTGTCATTTTCCAGATCTCTTTTGGTGTTACCGAAAGGATTTGAGCTCTTTCAGTTCACCTGGCTCTGTTTTTTATTTGTTCAGATTGAACATCTCAGCTTTATATCTATGTTCAATTGTTGCTAATTCTGCTGTTAAAAAATAACATATTATTGTCTGATGTTGAAATTGGCAATTTCTAATACTAATATTTATTCACCATGATTTTGCATTGAATGAATATTACTGATCTTGATGTAATAATAAAACAGCATTTGTACTAGAAGAGAATACTATATGTATTATATATGTTATTTATTCATTAGAACAGTGCTATATGAAGCTAGATATGAAGTAATTCTATTGATACAGTCCATTTATTAATATCAAACTATAATTGTTTTGTTATTATAGAAATAGTTGTATTAATGATTTACTAATATTGGAACCTAATTATTGTCTTTATTTGGCAATATTAAAGTATTAATATAGATTGCCACATATATCTTGATAATTTATCATTTTCTTTTTTGGGAAATTTTGTTTGTTGGTCCTAGACTTGGTTCATCTTGAAAAAAAAGAGAACTTTATTCAAGGGACATTTTGTTGTCTGATTAAGATTCTTATATGACCATGATACCTTCAATAAATGAAAGATCAGAAGAATACACAAGATGTGAATGTAAATTGATTTATGAATTTTATAATAAATGTTAAGAATCATGTGAAATTTGATTTAATGGTAGAAAACTTTTTACTGTTCAACTTTATGGTAGAAAACGGTTGACTGTTGAACTGGATGGTTTAAAACAATGTAGCAGGAGGGCTAAATTTTCTAAATGCGATCCAGTGACACAAGGCCTGATCAACATACGTTCCAGACTCATTGGTTGACTGGATGGTAGAAAACTGGTTACTGTCTAACCTGATGGTAGAAAACTGTTGTCTGTCTAACCTGATGGTAGAAAACTGTTGTCTGTTTAACCTGGTGGGTAGAAAACTGGTTACTGTCTAACCTGATGGTAGAAAACTGTTAACTGTCTATTCTGATGGTAGAAAACTGTATACTGTTGAACTGATGGTAGACAACTGTTGTCTTTTTAACCTGATGGTAGAAAACTTGTTATTGTTTGACCTGATGGTAGAAAACTGTGTACTGTCTAACCTGATGGTAGAAAACTGTTTACTGTCTAACCTGATGGTAGAAAACTTGTTATTGTTTGACCTGATGGTAGAAAACTTGTTATTGTTTGACCTGATAATAGAAAACTGTTGTCTTTTTAACCTGGTGGTAGAAAACTGTTTATTGTCTAACCTGATGGTAGAAAACTTGTTATTGTTTGACCTGATGGTAGAAAACTGTTGTCTTTGTAACCTGATGGTAGAAAACTTGTTATTGTTTGACCTGATGGTAGAAAACTTGTTATTGTTTGACCTGATGGTAGAAAACTGTTTACTGTCTAACCTGATGGTAGAAAACTGTTTACTGTTTAACCTGATGGTAGAAAACTGTTTATTGTCTAACCTGATGGTAGAAAACTGTTGTCTTTTTGACCTGATGGTAGAAAACTGGTTACTGTTTGACCTGATGGTAGAAAACTGTTAACTGTCTATTCTGATGGTAGAAAACTGTTTATTGTCTAACCTGATGGTAGAAAACTGTTGTCTTTTTGACCTGATGGTAGAAAACTGTTAACTGTCTATTCTGATGGTAGAAAACTTGTTAATGTCTGACCTGATGGTAGAAAACTGTATGTTTGACCTGGTGGTAGAAAACTGTATGTTTGACCTGGTGGTAGAAAACTGTATGTTTGACCTGATGGTAGAAAACTTGTTAATGTCTGACCTGATGGTAGAAAACTGTATGTTTGACCTGGTGGTAGAAAACTGTATGTTTGACCTGGTGGTAGAAAACTGTATGTTTGACCTGATGGTAGAAAACTGTATGTTTGACCTGATGGTAGAAAACTGTATGTTTGACCTGGTGGTAGAAAACTGTATGTTTGACCTGATGGTAGAAAACTGGTTACTGTTTGACCTGATGGTAGAAAACTGGTTACTGTTTGACCTGATGGTAGAAAACTGGTTATTGTTTGACCTGGTGGTAGAAAACTGTATGTTTGACCTGATGGTAGAAAACTTGTTAGTGTTTGACCTGGTGGTAGAAAACTTTATGTTTGACCTGATGGTAGAAAACTTGTTAGTGTTTGACCTGGTGGTAGAAAACTGTATGTTTGACCTGGTGGTAGAAAACTGTATGTTTGACCTGGTGGTAGAAAACTGTATGTTTGACCTGGTGGTAGAAAACTGTATGTTTGACCTGGTGGTAGAAAACTGTATGTTTGACCTGATGGTAGAAAACTTGTTAATGTCTGACCTGATGGTAGAAAACTGTATGTTTGACCTGGTGGTAGAAAACTGTATGTTTGACCTGGTGGTAGAAAACTGTATGTTTGACCTGATGGTAGAAAACTGTATGTTTGACCTGATGGTAGAAAACTGTATGTTTGACCTGGTGGTAGAAAACTGTATGTTTGACCTGGTGGTAGAAAACTGGTTACTGTTTGACCTGATGGTAGAAAACTGGTTACTGTTTGACCTGATGGTAGAAAACTGGTTACTGTTTGACCTGATGGTAGAAAACTGGTTATTGTTTGACCTGGTGGTAGAAAACTGTATGTTTGACCTGATGGTAGAAAACTTGTTAGTGTTTGACCTGGTGGTAGAAAACTTTATGTTTGACCTGATGGTAGAAAACTTGTTAGTGTTTGACCTGGTGGTAGAAAACTGTATGTTTGACCTGGTGGTAGAAAACTGTATGTTTGACCTGGTGGTAGAAAACTGTATACTGTCAAACTGATAGTAGAAAACTGTTGTCTGGTTAACCTGATGGTAGAAAACTGTTTTCTGTGGAACTCACTTTTTGAAAACTGGCAACTTGGTATCGTGTTCCTACAATATTATTTTAAATTTTTGTTCATAACAGAGTATAATTGATAAAGAATAGACGTTTTGGAATGCTTGATGTTTAGTTTAAGGGAGGTAATAACTAAGCCACCAGTACTCAAACAGAGAAGCACATTGATAGATGCTTAGTGAACCAAAATATTGGCAGGCATGTTTATTGTATGTAGGCAGACACCATATAAGATTTGTAGAGTGAACCAGAGATCAATACTACCATAATGTTTAACTAAATGCCATAATTCAGATATGTTACCTACTACAACAAACTTGCTAGGCAGATGTTCGTCAGAGGGGTTTGACTTCAAAAAAAAAAAAAGAAAGAAAAATTGACCTCTTAAATACAGCAGATGTTTTTGTCTGCCACAACTCTGCAGTCACAAGAATCTGTATTGACTGTTTTATCCATATTCATTGATAACAATTTGACCTAATATTATACTCATATTTTATCAATTGGTGCAGAGCTAATGGGAAAGAGGTTTGACACTGAAATCATATAAATCATAGTTCTCCCTGATAATGACTTGGTTTCAGTAGAATTTTATAGTAACTATATCAGTGGCTAAATGAGATTATTTTATAGGGATGAATAATTGTCATTTAATGTAGCATACATAATTACTTTTATTGTGCTTATTTTTTCTGAAACACCAAGTATAACTGCTATAACTATTGAAATGTTTGCTTTAATTGCTTTTTTTGTTCTCTTGGTGATAATTTTTTATTTGGTAAATAGTAGCATATAGATAATGATATACATGTATATAATAATAAAATAAGTAGTCTCCAAGGAACCCATTTAAATTTGGAATAAATGAGATTTTTAGAATTGTTATATTCATGTTTTTCACTAAACTTTTTTTAATACATGTCCTAGAATGGTACCCACAGAGTAAAACAGGGTTTGATCACCATACATCTAATTCAATGTACTGTAAAGAATTTGTAAGTAAAAGTATACCAAAGATAAGTAATAAATAAGCATTCCTTAAATTCAACTTTCATTCACATCTAATATTTATGACCGATAGACTGAGAATCAAAAATTTATAGAACAATACTATTAACAAAAGAAACATAGGGGAATTGACATAGAGACTGAGGCAATCCAGCTATTGTGCTTTCATCTGGGAAAATTATCATAAAAATAGTCTATTTACATAATGAAATATAGTTTTTTCTTCGTCAACCTAGATTCAACCTGATAGATTGATTGGTTTTAAAATGAAATAAAGTACAAGTAAAAAGAGTGTTAAATTTCTTCACTTTCTTTAACAATCCAACGTATTTTGCTGAACAAACCTCCAGTGCATATGAAGCTGAGTTTTTGATGATTAACTACCTCAAGTAGACTGAGTACAGCTAGTAAACATATCTAAAGTAACACTATTGTGATAAATGGTTTACATCTAATATAAGTGGAACATCGTTAAATAGGTAATCTTATGAATATTCAATGTTGGAGAGAAATGGTAGAAACGTCAATTTAATCTTTATTATATAATGATTGAAAGACTTGACACACTACTACCGGCTCATCACAGAAACCTTTCAACCTGATAACTTGTCTCTAACATTCTCTTTCACTTCATTAAGGAATTACACGACATTCCAAGCTGACATTCCAAGCAATAGTGCGACATCTATGTAACTGGGTCTGAACAAGACAGTTGCTAGGAGACAATTTAGAGATTTGAGAATGAAGAAATGATTGAAGTGATTTTTAGTATAAATTGTGGTTTCTTTAAGAATGGTTTGTATGTATTTTGGGAGAAAATCAATGTATATGCAATGTAATGTTTTCGAAGTGTGAAAGTAATTGGAAGTCTGGGAATATAATTGAAATGTTATTCATTCTCTCTACAATATTCCATAGACATACTTCTGTTTCTGGAACATTTCATCTAAATAAATATCTAATATTACATGTCACTTTCAATCTTAAATTAGCTAGTACAGAGTAATACTGGCCTATAGTTGTCCACATGTAGATCAACCATTTGTGTCCATAAGAAACTTTGATCATCTTTTATAAGAAATGATGTTGTCACATATCTTTTGACTATTTGAAAATTTTAACATTTTAAGCTTATTTTCATGGCTTTTATTGGTAACAAATCTAAGGTTAAAGAGCAACACACAATCTGTGAATTATATAGCCTTGAATATTATATGTATTGCTTTTGAAAAATCAGTAGTCCAAGGTATTTCACAATCTAGCTCCTCGACATTTATTTCTTTTTCACTGTTGAAAAGTTGAAACTTTAAATGTTTTTCATGTAACTAAAAGAGTAGGTGGGAACAATGTAGATGAAACGTCTACTTAAATAGTTTTATACTTAAGACCTCTTAAGACTTCATGTAGGTGGGTGTCAAGCTCTTGTAATAACCATGAATGTTGAAAATAACCAAGTTTCTTGACTTTACTAAAAAAAAAAACACAATATACTTAACATGGCTGTAGAATTGTCTGGCTTGAAAATTGCCGAAGTCTTCTAACCTATTATGCAATATCAGTAACATTGATTTGGTAGGAAGTCAAGCACAGTAAAATCTAACCTACAATGCAATATCAGTAACATTGATTTGGTAGGAAGTCAAGCAAAGTAAAATCTAACCTACAATGCAATATCAGAAACATTGATTTGGTAGGAAGTCAAGCACAGTAAAATCTAACCTACAATATCAGTAACATTGATTTGGTAGGAAGTCAAGCACAGTAAAATCTAACCTACAATGCAATATCAGAAACATTGATTTGGTAGGAAGTCAAGCACAGTAAAATCTAACCTACAATGCAATATCAGAAACATTGATTTGGTAGGAAGTCAAGCAAAGAAAAATCTAACCTACAATATCAGTAACATTGATTTGGTAGGAAGTCAAGCAAAGTGAAATCTAACCTACAGTATATATCAGTAACATTGATTTGGTAGGAAGTCAAGCACAGTAAAATCTAACCTACAATATCAGTAACATTGATTTGGTAGGAAGTCAAGCAAAGTGAAATCTAACCTACAGTATATATCAGTAACATTGATTTAGTAGGAAGTCAAGCAAAGAAAAATCTAACCTACAATATCAGTAACATTGATATGGTAGGAAGTCAAGCGCAGTGAAATCTATCCTACAATGTCAGTAATATTGATTTGGTAGGAAGTCAAGCACGGTGAAATCTAACCTACAATATCAGTAATATTGATTTGGTAGGAAGTCAAGCACGGTGAAATCTAACCTACAGTATATATCAGTAACATTGATTTGGTAGGAAGTCAAGCACGGTGAAATCTAACCTACAATATCAGTAATATTGATTTGGTAGGAAGTCAAGCGCAGTAAAATCTAACCTACAGAGCAATATCAGTAACATTGATTTGGTAGGAAGTCAAGCAAAGTGAAATCTAACCTACAGTATATATCAGTAACATTGATTTGGTAGGAAGTCAAGCACAGTAAAATCTAACCTACAATATCAGTAACATTGATATGGTAGGAAGTCAAGCAAAGAAAAATCTAACCTACAATATCAGTAACATTGATATGGTAGGAAGTCAAGCAAAGTGAAATCTATCCTACAGTGCGAATCAGCAAAATTTCTTTGGTAAAAATAAAATTATTACAAGCAAAACAATTACGTTAATCAAGTCATTTGGTAGGAATTCAAGTTATTTATATTATTGAGAATTTTACTGACATAGATAGTTTATATGTGATATCTACTTATTTTTATGGTTTAGTTTATATCTATTCCATTGATTTTTATGAATTTATTACATGTGGAATGCTTGATTTACTACCAGCTGTAATTGTATTGACATTTCATCAACTAGAGCAGATTATTATTTCCAGTTGGAATCCAGATTGTCAATAAGGCTATCTCTGACAAGTTGCACAGCTGAATATTGTAATGTAAAAGATGATAGATCACTTGGGCATGTTGTTTGTAAAAGTGAAAAACTTTTGTTAATTGTGGGGAAATGTTAAAAATCTTAGCAAGGGATAATTTTGTTCAGAATTTTTTGATTTTATTTTCAAGCTTTCTATTTTAAGAATATCTTAGACCAAGTTTTATTAAAATTTGCTATAAAAATCCACAGTAGAATGTTTATTTTGATAACAAATGATTTTTAACTGCCATTGCTATGCTTATAAGAATATTTGACAGGAATAACCATGTTAATGATTTCTCCAGACAATGAATAATCATGAATATGTCTGTAATGATTTCTCCAGACAAAGAATTACCAGGAATGTTTCTGTAATGATTTCTCCAGACAATGAATAATCATGAATATGTCTGTAATGATTTCTCCAGACAATGAATTACCAGGAATTTTTCTGTAATGATTTCTCCAGACAATGAATAACCATGAATATTTCTGTAATCATTTCTCAAGCCAATAAGTAAAAATAAATGTTTCTGTAATCATTTCTCCAGACAGTGAATAACCATGTTAATGATTTCTCCAGACAATGAATAACCATGAATATTTCTTTAATGATTTCTCCAGACAATGAATTACCACGAATGTTTCTGTAATCATTTCTCCATACAATGCATTACCATGAATGTTTCTGTAATCATTTCTCTAGACAATGGATAACTATTTCTGTAATGATTTCTCCAGACACTGAATAACCCTGTGTAATGATTTCTCCAGACAATAAATAAACATGAATATTTCTGTAATCATTTCTTAAGCCAATAAGTAAAAATAAATGTTAGAGGGAAATCGTTTTCTCATTGGTACAAGTGGGTATCCATACTTGTTGTATTGGTGGTAACTAATAACGCGCTGAAGCACGTTGAACATCTTTAATTAGTTAGCTCATTTGAATTTAAATTTGTTATGAAATGACTTGTATATTTTTGGGTTAAATTAATATATATATATATGTATTTATATTTAATAAATCTGCTTGGTAGTGTCGCCGATATACCAATATGGTGTTTGTTAGTGGTAACATGGGGAGGACTGTTAAGATGAGAATAACCATGAATGTTTCTGTAATGATTTCTCTAGTCAATGAATAACCATGAATATTTCTGTGATGATTTCTGCAGACAAAGAATAACCATGAACATTTCTGTGATGATTTCTTGAGACAATTAATAACTATGAATATTTCTGTAATGCTTTTTCCACACAATGAATAACCATAAATATTTATTTCTGTAATGATTTCTCCAGAGAATGAATAACCATGAATATTTATGTGATGATTTCTTTAGACAATGAATAACCATGAATGTTTCTGTAATGATTTCTCAAGACAAGTAATAACCATGATTGTTTCTGCAATGATATCTCCAGTTAAGAACAATCATGAATGTTTCTGTACTGATTTCTCAAGACAAGGAATAACCATGAATATTTCGGTAATGATTTCTCATGTCAATAGATAAACAGGAATGTTTCTGTAATGATTTCTCTAGACAATGAATAACCATGAATATTTTGGTAATGATTTCTCCAGTTAAGAATAATCATGAATGTTTCTGTAATGATTTCTCCAGTTAAGAATAACCATGAATGTTTCTGTAATGATTTCTCCAGTTAAGAATAACCAGGAATGTTTCTGTACTGATTTCCCATGTCAATAGATAACCAGGAATGTTTCTGAAAATAACTTTGTCATGTCAAGGTTGGTCTATGAAAGTAATATTTCTGTCAAAAGGCCTGTATTTATTTCAAAGAAATGAATGTTTCTATAATTACCTATCTCTTTAAAAGAAACTTCATATGAGATATTAATTTTGCTGTCAATATATTACTATGAATGTCTGTGAAATTATTAGTTATTAAGGTATCAAATAACATTGAAATAAAGACTAATTATGGTGGTAGAATAGTATAAAGTCAGTAGTAATTAACTATATTCTTATTAATAATGATATTATATATTGATTCCGGGACTAATAACTATACTTAATATATTCAACTCATAATTAATATTGCTGGACCTTGTTCAAAACACAGAATAACAAGTACTGTTAATTTACTTCTGGCACACACTGATTTACTTTATTCATCTCATTCTGATGAATAGTTTTGAATACTTGATTCTGCTATACATCTGTAACTTAATTCTGATAACTGGCCAAGTTAAAACTGTATAAAATATTACTGTGACATCAAGAATTGATATTGCATTTAAGTGATCTGGTAAAGTGTCTATAGCCTACATTTTAAAAATTTCAACTTCAATGTTAGCACTTTGTGACCCTCTCAGCTTCAATTCTGTTGTGAATCTAGAATGTAGTAATTATTGCAGAATGTAATAGGAAGTGAATTCAATCTATATGCTGATTAACCATGTTACCTTCAAGAAACCTTTCTAATTTATATACTGATAGAATGTTTATTAACCCTTGAAGCTGTAACAGAGATTAGCTTATTGTTATAAATATTGTTATTGGGTGTTTATGGCAGGTGTCGGAGTTATATTCTATGAGATACATATACAGAAATTAATCTTCATTCGTGTCATGTAGGGATGGATAAATAGATATACCAGGAAAACATAACAGATTATTTAAGATATAGTTTTCACAATGGCATTGAAATGTATTCTGATCCTGAAAGTGACACATGGTCAATTAGCTATTCGTAATACAGTTGTAATATATGTTCCAAATCGGGAACTGTTGTACTTCTTTCTATTAAATGTTCTTTTTTCAATAATGACATTGAAGAAACATTATACTTAAGCTTTTTTAAAGCTATAAATTTATTAGAATAGATTTCATCAGAAGAGTTTTTTCTGCATAAAAAAAGTTCTGCATAAGATCAGATTTCTTCCAATACTTTTTATACGCCCACATATAATGTGGAGCGTATATTGTCGTCACCCATGTCCGTCGGTCCGTCCGTCGGTCTGTCGGTCCGTCCGTCGGTCCGTCCGTCGGTCCGTCCACAATTGCTCGTAAACACTCTACAGGTCACAATTCTTGACGGATTTTGACGAAACTTACCGGTAATGTTTATTACCGCCCAAGGATGAACCCTATTGAAAATCAGCAAAATCGGAAAATATTTACTATGAATTATTGCCCTTGTTCCAACAAACGTGTTTGATTTTTGGCTCGTAAACATTCTACAGGTCACAATTCTTGATGGATTTTGACGAAACTTACTGGTAATGTTTATTACCGCCCACGGATGAACCCTAATGAAAATCAGCAAAATCGGAAAATATTTACTATGAATTGTTGCCCTTGTTCTTAAAAACGCGTTTGATTTTTGGCTCGTAAACACTCTACAGGTCACAATTCTTGACGGATTTTGACGAAACTTACTGGTAATGTTTATTAACGCCCAAGGATGAACCCTATTGAAAATCAGCAAAATCGGAAAATATTTACTATAAATTATTGCCCTTGTTCTTAAAAACGCGTTCGATTTTTGGCTCATAAACACTCTACAGGTCACGACAGGTCACGAAATTCTTGACATATTTTTACGAAACTTACTGAAATTGTTTATTATCATTCAAGGATGAATCCTATTGAAAATCAAAAAATATTTACTATGAATTATTGCCCTTGTTCTTGAAAACGCATTTGATTTTTGGCTCTTAAACACTCAAATGGTTCACATTTCTTAACGGATTTTGATGAAATTTACTGATAATGTTTATTACCACCCAGGGATTAATCCTATTCAAAATCAGCAAAATCGAAAAATATTTACAGTGAATTATTGTCTTTGCTCTTGAAAACGCGTTTGATTTTAGGCTCTTAAACACTATACAGGTCACAATTCGTAACAGATTTTGACAAAACCTACTGATAATGTTTATTATCACCCAAGGATGAACCCTATTGAAAATCAGCAAAATCGAAAAATATTTACTATGAATTATTGCCCTTGTTCTTGAAAACATGTTAAATTTTTAGCTCATAAACACTATAGGAAGCACAAAACTGGACAGATTTTGAAGAAATGTGATGTGAATGTTCTAAATCACTTTTCCTGTAAATGTCAAATATATTTGTTTAAAGCTGCCAGTGGGCGTATATTACCTTGCCTGGCAAGCTATCTTTTCTAATTTATGGAACTTCTTTTTTGAAGTTAAAAAGTAACCCTATAAGGAAGTATTGATGTTATTCACTTTGCTTTTTTCAATCCCATCCTGTAAACTTTATTACCAAAACTAATTGATTTCAATTGAAGGCATTGAACTTTATTTCCATCTAGTAAGATAAGTGGAGCTTCAAACAGCCTGTATTTAGTACGAAATGAATATGAAGAACTGTGGTAAGTTAAAGATGTGAGCTATTTGCCATGGGGTATGTGACAATCATTTGTGGAAGATTGAATAGTTAATAAAGTGGTCTGAAGTATTCACGTTCTCAAGATAAAATGTTTACCTTCTGCAGAAGATCCTGTCTGTCTTAGACTACTGTGACATTTCTTGATAAAGGAATATGGCCACAAACTTGGATAATTAGTGAGAACAATCTATTCAAATTATACCATCCTTAAAAAAGGGCTTTGTTTTTGTGAGATGAGAAATTCAATTACTATAATGTTAATAGTGGACATAGATGTTCAGTAACTTCTAGTCCCTGTTGTCAGCAGCCCATAGCAAGACTAAATGTGAAATTTTTGCATTGTCTACCAAGAATCTGTATCAATCCGATGTCGCTCACAACAGAGTTGGTGATTCATAACAGAATACTTTCTTTGGAGAATGAAAACTTTATGGAAACTGTTATTCCTCCTGCAGTTTATTTTGCATGTCAGATTCTGAATTGTTATTCTGTAAATCATTACGGATATTCAGTTGCACCAGTAGTTATATGTGATAAAAACAACCATTTCTGTGATATTTTATATCTGCTTATTTCATCAGGATTGATAGAAATGTACAAATCCTAGACTGAATGACTTACTTTTTGCTACATTTTGAAATTCCCTTGATGTTTGAGTAAAAAAAGAATTCAAAGGATCAAGAAATTTTAAAACAAGCCAAACATTAAAGAAACAACTTTTTAAGACAAACATCAGAGATCTTCAGAACAAATAAAAAATAGTCTGACATTTCAGGCTATGTTTGTGGCTCTTTTGCTGAATTTGTCCAACTTAACCTGAAGTAAGCTGATAAGACAAACAGACAATCAAGTACCCAATATGGCTGAAAATGCTTTGGAACCAACAAATGATTCATTCACTCAAATATGAAGTTAAAGTATCAAAGCATCAGAGCCTGTAACAATCAGACACTGTAAGATAACTGAAAGGTAGCACATAGAATTTATACATAACAATTAAAAGCATATTGATATTGTTTCTGGAATATTTGATAACTATAAACAGAACAATTGTTTTCAATAATACATTGAGTTGTCTATGGCAGCTCTTTTAGACAAGTCTTTTAGATTAAAAATAATCTTGTTTTATTTCCTAACTTTAAGAATAAAACCATTATCAGATATTGATTCTTGTGAAATGCCACATGGAATAAAATATTAATATTATTATTATGGATAAGAACTTTCTTATAAAAAGAAAAGCCATTATTGGCAGTGTAATAGCATCAGTGAATTGGAAAGAGAGCAGTAGAGTGTAAAAAATGAACACAATATTCATTCTCATTTGATACAATATATTCTATCTATGTTATTCTCCTGTGGCAAACCATACATGTATGTGCCATAAAGGTCATATCAATAATTTTGGAAATGGTTGGTTACATTCGGAATCTGTGTTGAACTTACTGTGCCACATCATCAAGGTTACTAAAGACAAAACATTTATTGAAAACTGTTTTATAAAAGCTGACTTAAGGTTGATGTGTATTAATGAATAATATATGATATATAGATTGTTTCCACATTTATGATTGTGATTGTGAAATAGAACCTCAATATATCAGAAAGACCAACGATTCTTTGGTGTATAAGCCAACAAAAACCATTGAAAGGAAATGAGATGCAATCAGAAATTTAAATGTACCTTTCTTTCTTCAAATTTCTTCAGAAAAATAGCATTGTGATATTACTCTGAAGATAAATCATTGTGATACCCAGACCACCCTGGGGATTTTATAAAATACTATCTTTCTACTGGTACCATACTAACAGTCTATAGTTTTTGTACTAATGAATAGTTTTAGTAGCTCTATTAAGATTGTTCTTACAGATAATTTGTGTAAGAAATAGCAGTAAAGTCATGTCCTTAAGGATTTGATAGTTACTGATAATAATGTAGAAAGTACTTTATTTGTTTAGTGACCTTTTATAAGTCATCTTCAATTAAAAAAAAAAAGATTGAGGTGTAAATGGTTATGGATAATCTGGAAAAGATAATTGCACAAAGGTTAGGTCAAGAACCAACTTCTAGAAAGGATCTTTTTTTCTGAGTAAAGTGACAGTTATATATTCTGTAATCACATATTCATGTAGTCTGAAACTTGCTGACTCTATTTGCAGCCTTTGATAGCTATTTGGACAGATATGGCTGGGGGAGACTTTTGCACACTTATTTATGTAGGTCATTCAAACCATCATTATCCCCCTACACCATGCATCCCTGGCTGCAGTTCCATCACAGTTTTTTTTTTTCAAGTAATTAAATTGGCGGGTTGCCATTCATAGGCTGCATGCGCAAGGTGTTGAAAATCCCAAATTTTTGTGGCCTACTTTTTCGTACTGTCCCTTATCCATAACTATCCAAATAGCTATCAAAGGCTGGGAATAGAGTCAGCAATTGTCAGACTAATATTCTTAGATGGATGGAAATTCACTAGCCCCATAATCTGAACAGTCTTCATACTACAGTGATCAGATTCTAATCTCGACTGCCAATAAATCTCATTTATCATCAATAACTATATCTGACAAAGCTGATGACCACAAGATAATTAGGTCAACTATTTGACATGATTGTGGACATCAAAGTATTCATATCAAAGGAATATCATCTCTGACTAACTGATCCACTCTGATATTCTAATGATAAGGGCTTCTAAGTATCCAAACATAACTATGGTAGCTCAGTGGGATAAGAAGTTAACAAGGAAGAAACTTCCTTCTTTCGATCTTCTCATTAATATTGTCAGTAATGTAGGTCAGAATGGTGACATGACATTGGGTTGAATAATTTGACAGATATTGTAAGAAAGTATTTTTTTGTGTATCAAAAAAGGAACCAATTTTACAGAATGATTAAAGTATCTTGTTGAAAAGTTCTCTGTTTAACCCAGATATTGATTAGTCTAATATCTCAGCATGATTTCTAAATATCAGTAATGTACATAATGTCTTGTACAAAATTAGATCATAAGACTGAAAAACAGTTACTCTATAAATAGGGTAATAAGGCTTTCTTAAAGGAATACAACCTCTTAGAATGAACGAAAAAAATCGGAATTCTTCAAACTTGGTCAATAGGAGTTTATATTCATCCGGGGACTTAACATAAGTTACAACAGATAACCTAAATAATCTGATAAATCCAAAAAACTATGTTTATATACAATAACTGAAAAACACTTACTTGAATTTTAAGCATTTTTCAATTATAACCTGTAATTGTATGGAAAGTTACATAGTTTTATGAGTTTATTTGATTCTGTTTGTACACTTTGGACACTGTTGATGAATATATACTCTTATTGACTAAGTTTGAGAACTTAATTTTTTTGTTCATTCTAAGAGGTGGTATTGCTTTAAAGAACAACAAAAGTGGTATCAGTTCACTCTGATCATAGTAATAGTCCAAACTGACAGACAGATACAGCGAAAACAATTACTGATACCAATTTATTGATCCATGATATATAATTACTGTCTGATGCAACTCTAAACTTGTTATTGCAAGAATAAGTGTCAAAACAACACAATATCAATATCCGACATATTACCTCGTACATTTATCGTTTAGTAATAATTGTGATTGGTGTCAGCTGTTTATTGATTGGCTGATTATCAAACTACAAGATTTCATTGGTCAGTTAACTAGGGTACAATGTTGATTGACAGACTGATCAGATAGAAGAAAATTGTTAACGAAGATATTTGGACCATAGAAACAATTCGTTCAAGTGTTCTTGATAAATTTATGTATTTTCTCAGATAGATAATAAAAGCATGAGAAGATGATATGAGTTGTTGTAAAGTAGTGTCAATAATTATGTTTTTTATATTTAAATGAAAATATTAGAAAAAACTTCAACCTGTTATAATCCTTGAAAAATATGTTTTGTTTTCCTAGTATGTTAGTCTTGAAAGTCTATTTAAGTCTGGACATGTCTCAAAATTCTAGTCCGTCAAGATTTGAATATTGACTTTTGGTTTGAATTTGCAGTCTGCAAGATACCAATTCTTCTTACAATTGTCAATTATTTTTATAGTCCTGTCTGTATTACATTACTTAACCTCTACATGCTGGCAACCCATCCTAGATCTATCTGGTATGCCTTGTGTTACAAGAAACGTATAAGAGAAATCCTAATGATTGGGTGTGGTTTTCAAGTCCAGGACAAGCTCTGTTACACATATTGATAAATCAATGTTCTTATATTTCTGTAGACATTGATCTGATGATGGGTGATTGTGAGTACTTGTTATTGGTAGAACATTAAAGATTATAACACTTCTGGTGTTAATGAGTTGATGATTGCCATTTTAAAGGGGAATGTTCAGCATTTTTGAGGTTTGGAATATATGAAAATAGCATCCAAAAGTACTAGAACTGCACAAGAAATGCATAATCCCTTCAATTTAACCTTTACTAAACATTTATCTTTCATTTTATGTATATGTGTTAGTCTCTCTAAAGTATGAGTCGTATTTAGGACTTAAATTCCAGATTCTGAGACTAAAATTTTATTGGTCCAATGGATGGTGAGCTTATCCCTTTAACATCATTAGTATATTACAAAGTATGTGACCGATAAAATTCGCTTCATGTGTCCCTTTTTGACAATGTTTCAGTGGAAATGGGTCCCAAAGTGAATGAATAAATAAATTATTTGAATAGAGAGCTTAAGGCACAAATTTCATGTTTTTTTTAGATGTTCTCTGATGCCAAACTATACACCCATTAATAGCACTATACTCAACCAAGTCTGACCATTTGTGGGTTTCACGGGTTTTCTGATGGGGTGGGGGGCATATCCCTCTGTCTCCTTGGATCTGCTGCAATGAGTATCATATTCATGCTCTCGAGATAATTGGTTGCTTACTGTCATCTTGTCATGATCCAAGTAAACCAATATTTCATTAATTACATGTGGTATTACAGTTATAAGAATGTGCTTCTCATAGAAGTAGATTCTTGAACTTATCGCCTCAGTAAATATGATATATTTCTATTGATCCATTATAAGTTTTATCAGATTATAACTTCATCATCATATACTATATACTATACTGTATAATAGGTAATATTGATCATTCAGGTTTATATACTGTCTTGGATGACATCATATTCTGTTCTAAGGAAAATATGGGACAGCATCAATATGACAATGATTAATATTTTTTCAGATTGGAAATTGGTTTTATCTAGAGGCAAATGGTAAGATTTTAAAGTTAAATGTTGTGAAAATGAACGAATTAAAAGTATTAAATGTCAACAAGGCTATAACAGTATATCTTTATAATATTAAATCACATTAGATATAAAAAACATAAAATATTGCCTCTATTAAGCGGTGATACCATGGTAAAAGGAAATGGGAAAATTTCCCTCGAGGGCACCTGTCATTATCAACAGAAACAGTATGGTGTCAGTATTAATATCTAATACTTTAAACGGGTTGATGGTTCTGCCATTGAAAAAGAGGTGTGCTTAATGATATAAAATTATGAATTTTAAGAGTTTTGATATTATGGTTAGTGACTTTTGCTTAAAGCTATCATGCTTAATTATTTCCAGTGTAATTACAGCATGATAGCTTTAATAAAGAGTGGAAACTGTTCTCCAGATTTCCATTAATTGTTTTCTTACAATGATACACTAGACACCATGTGAGTGTGTTTATGTATATCTATACCATGTGTAATCTGTGTCTTCCCTGGCTCATTTTGCTCACAAATTCTTATTATTTGGCTCGGGTTATGATATCCTACCGGCCAATGTAGATAAAGAAAATCTAAATATTTTCAGCTAGTGAGTTATTGGTCTTAAATTCATTGGTAGAAAACGAGGGTAAATCTAACCCACCGTTCGAACAATGTATAGAAAGATTAAATTATGTCCTATCTCTAATCTTAAATCAAATCACCCCCGTCTATTGATTATATTAAATAATGGGATTATGATATCTTCCGCCATTAAAAATCAAACCTGTAGGTTGCTTTATGAATCTTTAATAACTATTTGACAAATATGATATTTATGTATGGCTTGATAATGTTTATTTTGAATTAATATTCCATAATGTCAAAATATTTTGAAAGGTTGATAAGATCCAGATTCTAGAGAGAAATATCTTGATTAACTTAACATAACTGGTGTGAGTACTATGTTATAATTATTAAAGGGATTGTAAAGAGGTTTTCTAAACTTTGTATATGTATCGGGGAAACTGATAGCATCAATTTACGCCATTCCAATTTCCATTCTGACATCTGTGGTTCTTGCAATTCCACTAAAACTAACGCGTTTTACAGTGATCTGCATAGATATTGACACTAGCTTCCAGTAAATCACTGTCAGTTACGTCATAAAACGTGTTAGTTTTAGTATAAAAGGATTAAGACCTAAAATAGTTGTTATATACATCTCTGCTCTTAATGAATAAGTGAGCCACTTCACAAAAGATTTAGCTGCTGCTGATTAGTTAAAAATTTGCGTTGGTTCACAACTTTTTTTTTGTGTAGTGTAGTCTTCTCCTCTTCATTTGCAAAAGTTTTGCAGTGTTTAAGGTACACAGCCAATACATGATTTTCCATTCCCTCTACACTACTATTTTAAATTTCAAAAAGTAGAAATGAAGGAATGTTATTTTCTACTGCCAGCATAAATTGAATAATGTCACTTTACCATCATTATTGTGACATACATACCAGTATATTTAAATAAAAGATAGACTGTCAGATTTGATATTCAGAGAAAAACTAAGATTCCACCCAATGCATATCAGTATAAGTTCATTGTATAATAATACTTTTATAACAAAAGACAAAATTAATGTTTACAAGATAAGACCCTCATGGAAAACCAAAATATTCTTATAGAATTTAAAAATATATTGACAGTTCATTAAACATGGTTGATATTTATTATCTGTTTTGATAATAGACAAATTTCATAGATCTTTGTTACTTCTTGAATATGTCCTCGTGTGGAAAATCTTAAACCAACATTTCCGTAACTTTACTTGTTACAAATATACACATTTAGAACAGATCTATCCAGAATATTCTAATTACTTTACCTTCACCACCTAATCTGAAGATTATAGCTACATGTAATAATTCCTGATATTGGAAAAGGATTAGAATTATTCTAAGAAAATATTAATATTGATTGGACAGACATGATAATAATCAGTATCATTAGAAAACAGTGTTAAATAACTTGATCTTAGATTAACCTATATTCACATTGATCTTTAATTTATAATTTTAAATGGTTGTTGAATAATTCAAGGTTAGTGTTTTCAAACGGTGGAAAAGGAAACTCTAGTCGAAAAAATACAAATAAATTTGGAAAACATTCATAATATAAATCTTAATCAATGAAGAAAGAACAAATATTGCTAGATCTGTTCCAATTCCAATCAGAATGGTTCAAAGAATTCTAACATTCAGATTTGAGGGCGAAAAGGACAGTTTATGTGAACATGCTACTGTAAACCTTGTCAATTTATAAAAATTAGACAGATGGATTGCTATTTATGTTCTTTTTCCTCTTTTCACACTGCAAAATGTTGTTAATATCTCACACAAATGTGAAAATTTCATTTTATATCTAGAGTAATTGAGTATTAATTGCTTTATTTGTGTTATCTCAGATAAGTGGTCAAGAAGCACTTTAGTATCAAATCATCACATCTGAATTAATATCATTATTTATAATACATTGACCTGAGGCACCATGTCAGAAACACCATGTCTAGAAATAATACTAAATTCTAATATTAACTTAGGCCTACTATTGTGTAATCTGAATATGGCCTACTTGTCATTACCTTGATAATCTATACAATAAGGTTTCTGATTATTGTGTACATAAGGAAGTTTTTGATTAAAACCTGTTTAATTTGATGATATTTTTGATAAACATAATAGAATATTAATCAATTACTTTTATGCACATGTAAATATGTTCTATATATCTAGTTTTTGTGATAATTATACATAACTTGTCTTATACATAATTTATTTCTTAGATAATGTGGCATCAACAACAGATAATTACGAATATAGCAATTGTTGTCTTTCTGAAAACTGTTTCCATTGTTTCACAATCCACAGAGTTTTCACTATACAATTTATGATAAAGTATTGAATTAGGTCCCCATGTGTACAGTTCGTGCTATCTGCCTTCAGACAGAATCATATCTATTATATATTCTATAATCAGAGGTGTCTGTTTTTACTGTATATGGAAGTCATACAGAAATAATATGATTCTGATTCTATGAAATTATACTAAATTTTGGATTGGGGATTATAATGCCACATTGCTTTATTTTTATACGCCCACATGAAATGTGGAGCGTATATTGCCGTCACCCATGTCCGTCGGTCCGTCGGTCCGTCCGTCCACAATTGCTTGTTAACACTCTACAAGCCACAATTATTTACGGATTTTGACGAAACTTGCTGAAATTGTTTATTATCACCCAAGGATGAACCCTATTTAAAATCAAAAGAATCGTAAAATATTTAATATGAATTATTGCCCTTGTTCTTTAAAACGCGTTCGATTTTTAGCTCGTTAACACTCTACAAGTCACAATTCTTTACGGATTTTGACGAAACTTACTGAAATTGTTTATTATCACCCAAAGATAAACCCTATTTAAAATCAATAAAAATTTGAAAATATTAAATATGAATTATTTCCCTTGTTCTTTAAAACGCGTTTGATATTTAGCTCGTTGACACTCTAGAAGGCACAATTCTTGATAGATTTTAAAGAAACCTATTGAAATAGTTTAACTCGACAAACCCTATCACAAATCAAAAAAAATATTTGATTTGAGTTATTGGCCTTCTTCTTCGAAATACGTTTTAGTTTTTAGTTCTTATGCACCCTTGATGAAATCGAGAAAAAAAATCTTTGGACGACACTTAATTTAAGGTCTGAACGAAATGTAGGCCTATGACTACAGGTTGAATATTTGATGGTTGCTGTTTTCTGCCAAATGTTCTTTTTTAAACAAAGCTGCCAGTGGGCGTATATTACCTTGCCTGCCAAGCTATCTTTAGTTTATTCTATTCTCAAATAAGGATGTGCAATTGCATCTTTTTATGTAATGAATTGGTATAACGGACTGGAATCAACAAGAATTGGATTCTATTTCTGAGCACAGAAGAACTAATGGGACTGATTTTCAAATGTTATAAAATTGGCAAGGCATACCAGGGACAATTTAAAAAGTAAAACATACATGTAGTCATAATTTATTCATTTATGTATTTACTGATTAAGGGGTTGTGAAAAGGTTTGCTTCATTTTTCACTGATGGCATGTATTTGAACCATTCCAATTTTGAATAAGACTTTTGTAGTACCAGCAATTACACCAGTGCCTCGACTAACACTGTGACTAGGCGGCAGCGTTGCCGCCCAGTGGCGGTATTCTGCCGCCCAGTGAACACAAAAGTCAGTCCCGGTCGGCAGTCCTATATTGTTAGCAATCGCAATTCTTTAATGTAAAATACAACTAACATAACATACCAGAAATAAGAATATGTTGTTGTCAACAACGGCATGGTAATATGTATCCCAAGTGCATAGAGACGTACATTTGATGTCTGTTTCACTGATTGCGTTTCCGGCGCTCTAGTTTTCAACTTCGCCTGTTCAATTAACTGCCGCCCAGTAACAATTCCTTAGACGAGGCACTGAATTACACTTAAACTATAAGTGTATGATGACAAAAAATATCAAAGGTCTCAAGTGATTTAAGTATTGCTGGAAACACTGATTGAAAATTAGAATGTTTCAAATTGATGTTATCAGTGTCCCTGATAGGCATAAAACATCAAGAAAACCTTACAATGCCTTTAATAACAATAACCAGAAGATATTGAAACCAACACAAATAAGGCAATGATTTTATTTGAAATAAAATGATGTAAGAATGATTCCAAATAAAAACTTTAGTAACTAATTTATGAGTAGGCTTTTATCTTGGTTACTTAGCAACCAAATATTATACCAAGTGATCTTCATACTCTATTAATTATTCAAAAATCACCTCAGAGGTAATAATTATAGATGAAACATAAATGTATATGACAGATATTTACCTTAAAATGTGACTTAAATGATTCCTTTTTTTTGATAGAACCTGAAAAGGAACTAAAAGTGCATTTTAAAGGAGAAAAATCTGTTTGGTATATGATAATTTACAATTTACATACTTCAAAGTTCAAACAGCCATGAATTTAGTTATTGTGTTTATGCAATATTATATTGATTTTTATAAATTAATTCTCTATATATAGTTTATGAAATATAAAATAGATGTCTAAATTAAGAAATGATGAATCTGTCAATTTTATGTCTGTTCTTAGAATTAAGTAAGCATGTCATTACAATATGTCTGATTTTTCATCAACAATAATATGTCAAAAAGTTTATTTTCATTAAAAGTGCTATCTAAAAAATACAGACTTTTATAGATTCTTTTAATTTATTGAGTTTATTTCAAGATTGATTAGACAACACAATGTGGGACACAAATTTTGGACACAGCAATTGTGAATTTTTTAGACATCTTCCTATACAAGCCTTTGGTCTGATGGAAATATCTAGTAAAATAATCAACAGTATAAGTTTACTAAGTTCCATTGCTCTTGCTTAACCCCTTCCAAGTTAGCCTTTGAACTTTTCAGACAATCCGAGTAGAGGTGCTAGACATTCAGAATTTTGTGAAATCTCATGCAGACAATTCAAAAGCTGGTATAAGAATATTTCTTGCATATTCATTTATAATAAATATCAAAGTTTACAACATAACAAGTTCTATAACTGTACAATAATATCTGTTTCTATATCGTTAACAATATTTCTTTATAGTATAATTGACATTATTTTATTCATAGATGGAGGTGCTGGTGTGAAAATGAAATGAAATGTATGGAGTTTTACATCCTGCTTTTCTGCACCTACATGGGCTAATTTTGCCAGGACAGTGGCATTGGCCTGCTCTTATTGTTGATTTCCAACTGTCGAGGGATCTTTAACGTGCACACGGATGATGTGGAGATAGAAACAATAGATTGATACATTAGATAGATACATACATTATAATAGATACATTAGGTATTTTGAGAAAATTAGCCCAGGATATAAATAAAATTTTAATAATAATATGTTTTTATCATATAAAAGTCTCCATATTTCATAGCTATGGATATAGGTTATAAATGATGAAAAAAGCAGTTTGTCTATTGTCGCACAACAATCATGGAATCATGGATTCTTTATGTAAAAAAATCTGCATAAGGACAGTTAGTTAAGAACTGATACACTCTCAAAAGGGTGAAATACAAAAGTAATTTTGAAAGTACACATTCTAAGTCTTAGGTAATTTAACCCACATGGTTTCTCTTTATCAGTGGGTTTGGTGTGGGTAAATATGTAAGTGGTACATAAAATTAAGTTGTGAAAGTTAAAGATACTTGTAGGAAGTAAGAATGAGTGGGTTTAATAGAATTAGCTCGATTTAAACTGGACAGTATTATATCTCTTCATGAGGCCTATCGATGTAAATGGAGAAGTAACAGCTATTCTTCTCAAACTGCTGGTAATGTCTCAAATTGGTCCATTTCCTACTGTTTCCAATGATGGACAATAAGGTACAGGATGATTGACAGCTCAGTTTAAGCATGGAACAATAATAAACGTTCTAGTAACAATGAAATTCTACTAAAGGGAGGTAATTAAGAGGGACATGTTTATTTCCCGTAAATCAACTCAATGGTCATATATAATGGTCAGTAAACAGTGGCTAATACCTTGTTTCCATAGTTACATAAACATTCATTTCCATGACAAATATTAACCAATCAGTATATTGTTTACATCTCTGTCCTTGGGTAATTTGATGATGTGTTCTAATTGATGAGTGGTCGATTTTATCAACTTGTCTGTAGTCTGAAATTGATTCTGTTATGATTCGCCCCCCATCCGATTTGGTGTCAATAATTTAATGGAAGAAAAGAACAATGAAATATTTGTCTATTATCAAATGTTTGTATTCGGAAATGTTATTTTGTTTTTACACTCTGTCAAGTGCTATAATCGGATCAATGATTGAAAATCAATACCCATTAAGTTCTCTTGAATAACCATGGTCATTTGAGAGCCCTGTTTATTAAATTTGATCCATCCCATGATTTCGATGAAGAATTTGCTGTTAAATTTTTTAGGACTAAATTTCAGATCTGTTACCACTTTTAGTTGTGAATATATGTGCAAATTTACAAATACTGGAAACTGGTGTAGGGCTATTTTGAATAGAGAATTATTTACAGATCAAAATGGCAGACAGATTACTAGACCTTCAATCGTAATCAGAGACCAGCAAGGAAGTCAAAAATCCAGACTCGATTCCTGCTTGATGTGTGAAGAATCTGTATTATCTTTTTGACACAGACAATACCTGACCTATATAAGATATAGTTTATGATCTGTGTTGTCTATTCTACAACCAAGCCGGATGTTTAGAGAAGAGACAAAGTAATGAGTTTCAAATTAAATGACTGGCTGTAAAAGACTTCGATTTATCACATGAACTCTCCAGGAAATTGTCTTATGTTGGTTATGTTTGTGAATTCCTCACTGTGTCATTCATGTGAAGGTTTTCTAGCTTAATGAATTCTAACCTAGAATTGTTGGTGGAAAGTTGACAGGTCTATTTATTTTAAATTAAAATAGAAGGCTTCAGACATGTTGTGTTGTATTTAGAGTTTTTCTCTAATCAAATAAACACAATGATGTGACAACTCTTCTTGAAAAGGCTTTTTGTTGAAATTAGATACAAATATATTTTCTGATGAAAATATATTAAAAACATTTCGGATCATCAAGAATGCTTGTTGAAATTTTTTTAATTCTATAGTTTTGATGGGTTCCATTGTTTTAAAAGATGCTCTATAATTCTCTTGTTCTAGAAATTACTCTTGTTTTGGTTTTTGTCGTGTTTAGTAACAAGATGTCTAAGCTTTGGTGAGTCTCTTCTTTTATTTTGTATTTCCGAGGTATTTTCTTGGATCACTTCTGAGGTGTACCAGAACGTATTTCAAGCTTTTATTTTAGGAAGTTATATTTATGGGGTAAAGACACAACAAATTTGGCTTGAATACATATGAAAAGGGCACATATTTGCCCCCCTTCAACCCGCCCCTGTGCTTTCGACGCCCCTGTTAATTCTCTTTTTCTTTAAGATCCTCTAATTTTGGTGAATTCTCTTTTTTTTCAGAAGATCATATAGTTTTGATAAATGTCCTTCTTCATCAAGACCTACTAGTTTTGGTGAATTTTCTTGTTATAGAAGATCCTCTAGTTTTGGTGAATTCTCTTGTTATAGAAGATCTTCTAGTTTTGGTGAATTATCTTGTTATAGAAGATCTTCTAGTTTTGGTGAATTCTTTTGTTATAGAAGATCCTCTAGTTTTGGTGAATTGTCTAGATCTTCTCTAGTTTTGGTGAATTCTCTTGTTATAGAAGATCTTCTAGTTTTGAGGAATTTTCTTGTTATAGAAGATCATCAAGTTTTGGTGAATTTTCTTGTTATAGAAGATCTTCTAGTTTTGGTGAATTCTCTTGTTATAGAAGATCTTCTAGTTTTGGTGAATTCTCTTGTTATAGAAGATCTTCTAGTTTTGGGGAATTCTCTTGTTATAGAAGATCTTTTTGTTTTGGTGAATTTTCTTGTTATAGAAGATCCTCAAGTTTTGGTGAATTCTCTTTTTATAGAAGATCTTCTAGTTTGGGTGAATTCTCTTGTTATAGAAGATCCTCAAGTTTTGGTGAATTCTCTTGTTATAGAAGATCTTCTAGTTTTGGTGAATTCTCTTGTTATAGAAGATCTTCTAGTTTTGGTCAATTCTCTTGTTATAGAAGATTCTCTAGTTTTGGTCAATTCTCTTTTTATAGACGATCTTCTAGTTTTGGTGAATTCTCTTGTTATAGAAGATCTTCTAGTTTTGGTGAATTATCTAGATCTTCTCTAGTTTTGGTCAATTCTCTTGTTATAGAAGATCTTCTAGTTTTGGTGAATTATCTAGATCTTCTCTAGTTTTGGTCAATTCTCTTGTTATAGAAGATTCTCAAGTTTTGGTGAATTTTCTTGTTATAGAAGATCTTCTAGTTTTGGTGAATTCTCTTGTTATAGAAGATCCTCTAGTTTTGGTGAATTCTCTTGTTATAGAAGATCTTCTAGTTTTGGTGAATTCTCTTGTTATAGAAGATCTTTTAGTTTTGGTGAATTCTCTTGTTATAGAAGATCCTCTAGTTTTGGTGAATTCTCTTGTTATAGAAGATCTTCTAGTTTTGGTGAATTCTCTTGTTATAGAAGATCTTCTAGTTTTGGTGAATTCTCTTGTTATAAAAGATCCTCAAGTTTTGGTAAATTCTCTTTTTATAGAAGATCTTCTAATTTTGGTGAATTATCTATTTATCTAATTTTGGGCGATTCTCTAGTTATGGTAAAGGCTCTTTTTTGGGAAGATACTTTAGTTTTGAATAATTTTTGATGATTGAATAATGAATAATGATACGAGATCTTCTAATTAATTTTACGGAATTTGCTTCAAGAAGATCATTTATGTTTGTTTAATACTCCTGTTATTGGTTTTAAATTCAAACTTGATATATTTGTGGGATTAAATCCTATACTGTTTGCTATTAAAAAACTTCTCATTAATTGGGATAATTGAGTATTGATATACAAACAATAACCTTGTTACAGAATATTTTAATTTGAAACTTTCATAATGAATGTATGTCTGAGTGAGTGGAAGTAACCTCAGGCATCAATAGCTTAATAACACCCAGAATTATTTTTAATTATTGAATGTAGGCGACTGATTATATTGTTTTCATGGCACAATTGTAGTATTATTTCATATTGCCCAAAGGTTGTGTCTATTAATTGAAAGTGAATCATGCAATTAAAACATTATCAATGATATCCACTTCTACATCTCAATGTCATTTATTGTATTTTTTATTCTAATATGTATTAGTTGATGGCTTGATTTGTTTGTTTTTATCATGTGTGTTTGTTTGTAGCCTCAAAATATCTCTATAACATTGTTCTTCACAGGATATTTTTGTGAGGTTTCTCTAATCATTCACACTACAAATTTAATATAGCTGACATTATTTTGATAAATAGACCATGTACAAGACACAAATTAATTCATTTAGACTGTATATAACAGGTTGATGGTGTATATTATATCAAGAGTATTAAACTAGGAATTAATCTGTTATACCACCTCCAGTCATGATGTATAATCCTTTGTTTCCACAGTATAAAAACCTGTTGATGTCAAAGATTATACATTGAATGATTCCGTGACTTTTTCTTGATTCCGGTTCCAGATAATGATTGTCTTTAACTGAGAATCTCAGTGTTGATAAATCATCATAGTTAAAGATAAAATGAAAGAAAATGGCCATTGATCAGCTGATAATGAAATGTTATTTGAGAAAAATGGGTGTTCTTTTTAAAATAGTGTAAAATTTTCTGTCATTTTGAAAATCACTAGTGTTGAATTTTCAGTGCAATTAAGTTTAAAGGTCATATATGAAATGTGGAGACATGCAGTAATTTGGGGAAATTTTCTTTTGGTTTTATTTGAATTTCAAAAGTATTTTAACATCAAATAATAAAATTGCATGGCTTCATCTGAAAATTGTGTATCTGTGAAAATCACAAGCCATAAGATTGGCTTAAATTCTTGTACGGCTTTGATAGATTAAAGTAAGAATAATGTTCAGTAGAATTCCAAGGGTCTGCAGTAGTATTCTGAGGATGATGCTATTGGTGCCACATATACATAGAAAACATATAGAACACTTCTTTACAATCCCTTTAAAGTAGAATATAAAGTGCTTTAAAAACAAAAAGGTGATAATTTTGGAGAGAGATATAAAGGTCTAACTGAATTAAAATAGCTAAATTGATTGTGACCATTAACAGTCTGTTACTAATGGTCAAAACTGTCCATTGGAACTTGTAACCAGATATATAAAGTAATCAATTGTGTTTTATTATAACATTTTCACATGATTCTTTTAATGGGAAATTCTACTCTGATATGTTGATTATTACTTGACCATTCTATAAATTATAATATAGAAATTCTGTTGTTCTGACTGCAGTTATATACAAATGCTAGCTCCTATTGCTAACAGTTTGAAAAATATAGCTTCACCAACCAATTTTTTTATTTAGTAGCCTTCTTTACAAAGGAAATACTATGAAGTCAAAAAATCTTTTATTAACCTAACTAAAATTTACTTCTTTGAAAATATCGCATTTCACTTTGTAGCGGGTTTGCTTTAATTACGTCACTCACGTCAGTGATATTTACAAGGGGTTTCCTTGCTGGCTATTTTTATACTTGGTCGAGCTTGATTTACATTGCCGGGCTTGACTATTTAACATCGCATGATATTTTACGTGGCAGAGCCTCTCATTCAAACTTGTTATGAATCCTTATCCAATGGGAGCCAATGTTTGGCACGTGCATATGCAAGATCGAAGTGTATAAAAGCTCTTCTGTAGCGTTTGTTAGTGAGTCGGTCGGGGCGTTGCACAACGGTAGGTTGTATCCGAAAGGTGTATGGGAGTTTTCTTGACTCCGCTCATGGACTGGTAGGAAATAACATACCGTGGACTGGCTATGCCTGAGTTGCGTGATAGGGAGTTTTAAGAACTCCGCTCTATTCTCGCAACTCATGGAACTTTGTTAGGGTGTAGGGTTTGTTTTGGTGTAGGTTTGCGTTATGTGTAGTGTTCTGTTTTGTAGTTTTGTATGTGTATATGTTTATGTTTGTTTAAAAATAAAATGTCTTTAAACTTCTCTCTTATTTCCTCGCATATCACAGTTTACTGAACCTGGAACGTACGTAGGTGGGATTGAGTTGTGCGGGAGCAGCGCCGCCCCTTTCCCCCCTGCTACATATTTTTGGCGAGCTTGCCAGGATGCGTGGTTGTGGTTTAGGCGAGTTTAAGGAATGTTCAGGGTAGGATATTTAGGATGTGTTATTTCTGGTATTGGTATTTATACTTGTGGAATCATTTGAAGTTAGAACTTAGGGTATAATGTACCAAGTAAGGTCTATGTGTAAAACTGTCGCTGCAATATTTGGCGAGTTTGATTATTTTTTTTTTGTCGGATCAGGCTTGATACAATCAGTTCTATGTTTTATTTTGTTTTAATGAAAAGTTTGAAATTGGAAGCTTGAAAAGGTGCAGTGTGTTTCATGGATTTGAAAAATGCCCTATTGTTTTTTTGCAACTTGCAAGTTTGACCTATTCTAATTGTGATTTGATTAGGCGTCCAGTTGTTGTGTTCCTTGTTAAGAGGTATGCACAAGTTTTTGTTTTATGTATGTACATACTGACTGTTACGATTTCAATGCAAGATTATTACATGTATTATGTCAGTCAGTACTGGTTTTGATATGTATCATTTTCCTTGGAGTGATAAGATATCCACAAGGTATTGTAACGTTGAAGCTCCTTCCGCTGTAAGTCGCAATGTTTTGGTGCAGGGACATGCTATTTCTAGGAGGGAAAAGGAACCAGATGCATTTGATGGGAATACAACAGATTGGGTAGATTATATTATTCAATTTGAAAGGGTTGCTGACTGGAACCAATGGGATGATTTTGAAAGAGCTCAACAGTTGGTTATGTGCTTGAGGGGTACAGCTTTGAGATTGTTAAGCACTCTTACCTCGGCACAGCTCGATGATTATGATGAGATCAAGTTAGCTTTGGAGCGTAGGTTTAATCCGGGGCACCGACTTACAGCTCATCGGGTGGAATATAGAAACAGGAGACGATATCGAGACGAATCTGTGGCAGACTTCGGTTATGACTTAAAGCGCTTAGCTTATAAAGCCTTCCCTAATTCTCAGTCTGACATTTTAGAAGTTCATATTGTGGACCAATACATCAATGGGTTGGGAAATCATGAGTTAAAAAAACATGTTCAGTTTTCACATCCCCAAACATTGGAACAGGCAATTGGTGTCGCAATAGAGTATGAGGCGTTTGAGGGTCCAGTCAATCGCAATCACAATCCATATTTTGAACATGATAAGAATAGTAATGTACCAAATTATCTAGGTTGCAGAAGTGATGAGCAAATGTATCATCGCAGAGGTTATGATGGTCGCTCACATGATAGTTTCTATAGGTTTGATCATGAAAAGTCATGGAGTAATAGGGATACTAGGCATAACGTACGTCAGGGTCATTTTGCTGTTAGAAGTGATCGGTCAATGAAAGATATCCAGGATAGGAATGCAACTCGACAATCGCAGGATATAAGGAACCATGAGCATGTCTATAGAGTTCGTTGTTATCATTGTGGTGATGTAGGTCATATCCAGGCAGATTGTCCTCAGTTAAAGAATGTTGCAAACGAGTGTAGGGTGTTTGAACGAGTAGGATCAGGTCTTATTGCTACCACATCAGTTCCCACAGTTAAAGAGCAGCAGGGAGAGATTGTTAACACTGAAGCTATTGAAACTAAAAATGAAGTTCAAGCAACTGTGATTCATTCTAAGAAATTTGTTTCTGGACTTTTCACACATTTAACAGACAGTTTTAGTCATCACTGTGATAATGTTAGGCCTCAATTATCTGATGGGTTGACTCGTGGCAATATTTTCTATCGTTTTGTGGATGCAGAGTATGAGTCGGTACCATCAAATGGTACAAAATTTCAAGGTGACTATCTATCTATTTCTAAGCCTCTTTCCTACATAGAAGTAGATAACACTGTTCATAAGGTTATACCTCCTAGTTTGGGTGATGATTGCGTGTTGCAGTTGAACACACATGAGACAAACGTTGATGTAGGTTCTGAACATGAATGTAATGATTATGAAAATGTTTCTGATAGGACAGACACTGTTGAGAACGATCCTAAGGTTAAACAAAGCTCAACAGATTGTGATATTGACAGTGAGGTTGATGTTGTTGAACAGGAACTAGCTGTGGTTCCAACTTCCTCTTTTAGATCTATTCAAGTTTTACAATCTAGCGTGTCCAATGTTAAGGTCAATGTCAATGATATAGTTCAAACTGATAATGTTAAGGCTAATCAGATTGTTAAGGCTAGTCAAGGTAAATATGAATTCTTGGGTGTCTTGAAGGTGAACCAAATACTGAACTTCATCCATAGGCCGGCAAGGGCTAGGTTGAAACTAATGGTTGTTCTTATGCTCATGAAATGGATTATGGTACTGGTATGGATGATCTTCTTGACGATGGACGTTTGGTATGGTTATGGTGATATTATTGGTATTTTGGTGATAAGATTGGTACACGATAATGGTTGAATGGTGGATGAGAATGATGGTGAACTACTGGATACATGTGGAGATGAACCTGGCCTGATAAACGAACTGAAATGATCTTGTGCTAACTTTATTTATGTTATTATTGAGTACTGTAAAATATTTTATGTATTATTGTTCTCGCCCACTTTTGTTGAGAGCGGGCTCAACTTTGGCAATGGGGGAGTGTAAAATATTTTGTTATGTATTGTTCTCGCCCACTATTGTTTACAGCGGGCTCGATTTTGGCAAGAGGGGAGTGTAGCGGGTTTGCTTTAATTACGTCACTCACGTCAGTGATATTTACAAGGGGTTTCCTTGCTGGCTATTTTTATACTTGGTCGAGCTTGATTTACATTGCCGGGCTTGACTATTTAACATCGCATGATATTTTACGTGGCAGAGCCTCTCATTCAAACTTGTTATGAATCCTTATCCAATGGGAGCCAATGTTTGGCACGTGCATATGCAAGATCGAAGTGTATAAAAGCTCTTCTGTAGCGTTTGTTAGTGAGTCGGTCGGGGCGTTGCACAACGGTAGGTTGTATCCGAAAGGTGTATGGGAGTTTTCTTGACTCCGCTCATGGACTGGTAGGAAATAACATACCGTGGACTGGCTATGCCTGAGTTGCGTGATAGGGAGTTTTAAGAACTCCGCTCTATTCTCGCAACTCATGGAACTTTGTTAGGGTGTAGGGTTTGTTTTGGTGTAGGTTTGCGTTATGTGTAGTGTTCTGTTTTGTAGTTTTGTATGTGTATATGTTTATGTTTGTTTAAAAATAAAATGTCTTTAAACTTCTCTCTTATTTCCTCGCATATCACAGTTTACTGAACCTGGAACGTACGTAGGTGGGATTGAGTTGTGCGGGAGCAGCGCCGCCCCTTTCCCCCCTGCTACAACTTAGTTATTTGAATTCATGTGAATTAGGAAAGATTTCTATTCACTGACTTTCCAATCTTCAATGTCTTGTATAAAAATTCACCTGAACAATTTTAAGGTTGGATCTGATTCAAAATGTCAGATGTCCTGGGAAATTGGGTTATTTAGTATCTAATAACAAATGCTCAGGGAATTCCTAGACAAGTCAGCCATTGTCAAAGATTGAATAGAATGAAATATTGTTTGAATTAGGACTGATTGATATTTATTTAGACCTTTTTCATCCAGTCTTTGTAATTCCATTTTAGTAACTAACAATATAGATATTTAGAATTACTAATGTAACAATAAATTCTAACAGGTCATAGCTGACATACAAAAGTATGTAGGATCTATTTTTCAGTAGTTTTGATGTATAATGCATTGCAAGAGAAATTTGATAGCAAGACTACAAGACTTAAGGGGATTGTAAAGAGGTTTTCTAAATTTTGTATGTGTATCATGTTTTATGATGTCACAACCAGTGATCTACCGGAAACTACAATTTTATATCTATGCAGATCACTGGTAGTGACGTCATAAAACGAGTTAGTTTTAGTGGAATTGCAAAAACCACAGATGTCGGAATGGAAATTGGTATGGCACATATTGATGCTATCAGTGTCCCCGATACACATACGAAATGTAGAAAACCTCTTTAGAATCCCTTTAAGGCCTACTTTTTTCCCCCTTAATCAAAGTAATTGCTTATGGCTGATATATGTCACTTTGATGGTTTGTACACACAAACACATTATACTATTATAGGATAATGAACATATATCTCATCAGTCACAGAATATGTGACCTTTCTGAACTATTCCTGATATCAGCTGTGAGTGTGAAGAATTTCAGGACAGTGTAAAAGAACTAATCCTAACTGATCCTGATTTGACTATTTTGGCATTGAAGAACTTTCTAGAGTTATTTTGGTTAACCTTGTAGTAAGAATAAAATAATGGTTAATTGGTGGAGTTTTATTAGACTCATTAATGTGACCTTCAATATTTATTCAATTTGACTTGGACTGGATAATGAAATCTCTACTCGTCTAGTTTTATCTTGATTCTCCAGTGACTACAAGAATTGACTTATTATCCTTTTAAAAATTACTTCTCCAGACAACCATTTCTGGTTTTCTGTACAAGAAGAGTTTGACACCAATTAATGTAATCGTTATCTGGTTGAAGTATTAGGTCATGTAGAGACTTTCAAGGTTGTAAGGTTAATGGGAAAACATTGTCGCTGAAGAATTGATTCTTTAAGTTCTTCACCAACAGACTAGAGAGTTACTATCAGGTGCAAAAAAGTAAAACACAACATTTCAAAAATTAAAAGTAGGTCATCTGGAACAGTTTCAGAATCTATGACTCTGAGAAATTCAATATTTTTCTTCCACTTTTGAATTGGTCAGCAAAATTCTTTGCTCAAACATGTATTATCACTTTTGATTAGTAGCCTTATATTGAATCAAAATGTATTTCTATAGCCTTTATACTCTGAATGAATAAAAAACATAATTGTAAGTTGGAGTTTTTTCCCCAAGGGAATTTGTCAAGGTTTCAGGAAACATTTTTAAGAGTATAATCATGACATGTTTATAATACAGACAATAAAATGAATGAAGTGGATACATTGAAGGTATGGAGAATAGTAAATTAACTTTTTTATAGTTTACCTGTAATCAATGATTCCTCATAAACAGCTATTCACTTCATAAATTCTATATATACTGACATTTTTTTATCATTAGAGGGTTTAAGCTAAACATTGTGTTCATGAGTTTACATATTTCAGGTACACATTTATAGATATTTATTGTCCACAGAATCCAGTAAAAATTTATCATAAATTAGCTGGTTAAAGCTAGAGATTTCATTTGGTTGGTTCATGTAAATTGATAAGATTTCAGATGTTAGCACAACAAAATCTGATTTTAAAATATTGATCTGGGACATTATTCTCGAAAACCTAACTAAGATAAAATCCAGATTTTAAGAAATACAGTAATCTCATTGGATAATACAGCTATATTTAAAATCAATTTTAGTGATTGACCAATCAGATGACTGGAACACTAAAATCATAGAAAGTTAAGTTTTTGAGAATAAGGCCCCAGATCCCTGATCCCTGACTTAATGCTATCTTTAAACCTGCTGCTGTGTTGTGTAATATTACCTTGTCTGGCTTGCTATTTTACTTCATTACTTTCAATTAACAGAGAGTGCTATTAAATTACTAATAGTACACTCTTTATAAGAAAATTGCATTAAAAGAAATTCCTAAAAACCTCTATGTAAAGCTCTGTCCAAGGTCACAAATACTGAGATAGATAAAAATTCTATGGTGGAGTTAGTAATAAGTTTTGAACAAAAATGAACAACAACAGCCTATAATGTGAAATTCTCTTGCTGTCAATTGTGTATTTATTCATTATTTTCATTTTCACCCCTTCCTTTCCCAATATAGGTAATTTAATGGGAGATCCCACATCTATGAGGTTAGATTTACACTTTGAATACCATGTGAAAGGTCTCTGATAATAAATCAATGTTGATAAATGATGTGTGGTAATTAACATGTTAGTCTCAGATCTTAATTAAACTGTATTATTGTCACATTAGACAGCTGACATATAAAACTAGTGACAGTCATGTCATATTATAATTAAAAATAATGTCGTCAATATGTGTTTTAATGTTTCAAAGTAATTATTTCAGGTTCATGATATAAAATAATTATCTTAAAAAAGTCGAAGTTTCTATAACTGTCTTTTCAATGACTTAATAAAAAAAATACTAGTGACTGTCATGCTATATATAATAATTAAAAAAAAATTGTTTTTTTTTATATTGAATTAAAAGGCGCTGATAGTGGCATTTTTTTTTTAAATCATTATGTTTAAGAGGATGGAACCAAATTGTGAAGGGGGTTAAACAAAATAGTTTATAAGTGATACTCTTTTTGAATGAGCATAAAATTTAAATAAAAATAAATTTGTGTAAGCATTTTTCAATAATTATTGTATATAATGCTGTTTTATGGATTTGCAGAGGTATTAACAGTATTTTTTTGAGGAGTTGACTCAGAAGTTCAGACTTGTGGATGTGAAGTAGACGATCTATCTTTAACCACTTCTGTTGGCCGTATCACCCTTTGAGGTTCTGGAGCCTTGAAGATGAGGCCACACTTCATGTCAGAGTTTGTCATGGAAAGTGGTCCAAGTTTGTCATGAGAAAAAAAAAGTAGTTTGAGTTTGCATTGGTCCGAGTATGTAATAGTCCGGTATAGGGCGAGAAGGGAACAACACCTGAGCTTCCCGTTTTCACAAAACACATTATCTGTCAATAATGTTTATTTCTCTCAAAAAACATTCACCTCAATACAATGCACTCTTTTTCAATATTGCTCTATCAAGCTCTGAGTGCAATTTTTAAAACTTATAGACTGCAGTTCTACTATTGTATAGTTATGAAATTCACTTATGAACATAAATTCTGTTGTTGACGAAGTTTGATTGATGATTCTAAGGTGCAGTAATCCTTTAAAATCTAACTTTTGTTGGTGTAATGATGTCAAATGTGTTCTGTATGAGTTCCTTCAAGTCCTGGATCAATTGATTCTGGTTTGATCAACTACTAGTAACACATATAAGACAATTTTCCTTTAAGTAACCTTTCACTGATGACTGCCTGAGCACATTATATTAAAGAACATGCTTCCACATGTATGTAACAAATGTTCCCTATACAACCCCATTACTCAATATGTGGTTTGAAAAGAACACTATCTCATGAAGCTTGAAATTTGAAAATAGCATGTTAAAGTCTCTTTAACATTATATAAGATTTTTTATTGTTTCCAAAAACAGCAGCCATAGAACATAAAATGCCAAGCTTTGTCTGGTACTCTTGGCTGGAAGTCTAAGAATAATGATTCCTCAAATAGACATCAGTGCATGCAGTTAGTCAATTTTATTAATCTGTCTATTGAATTAGAATTACAAAGTTAATTACTATATGTGGATACTTGGAAAGGGAAAATTTCATTTTTTAACCATTTGCAAAGTATCCAAAATTTGGATATTAATTTTTTGTCATTTACTTTAACATTCTTGGAGATGATATCTTTAAAACTGGCATTTAGATATAGTTATTAATTGTCTGATATCTGATTGTTCTTTCAGAATGAACGAGTCTAACAAGTTGACGATATCCAGCTGATTGATTGAAGATAATTCAAGACACAGCGATTAGAAGCTTCCAGCGAGGTAAAGACAGAATTAAGAATAGCTTAATGATTAGAAGAAGGAAGAATAGAGACCTGCTGTGAAAATAGATTGGGATTAGAAAATATTTCTTTCATTTCTAAACGTTATTATGTGATATTTTTGTGCAATGTTGCGAAATCAGTTCAGCGAGTATTAAAACTGTGTGTGGGATTTTTTCTAAATGTCATTTAACTTGTGTGTTTCAACCGTTTGTTAAAAAATGGATGTGGGAACTAAAATAATTGATAATTATTGTTTGTGACACCCTGATGATCTTAACATTAAGTAAATTTGAGTGAAAATGTGAACACATTATGCTATAAACATATTAGATGGTAGATTTTTAGTATTTAGAAATAATCTGCTTCTTGAACATTTGCTCAATCATACTACAAAAAGTTGTTAAATTTGTAATTTTAATTTTTCTAAAATATTTATGACTTTGCTCAATGGAAAGTTACTTATAAAACACTTATTCAGTTGCAGTCCGTTCTGTTTTTCCCTCAAAACTATTCCTTTACCAATATCTCAACAGTGTACAGCCTGATCCATTTGTCAACTCGGGCACATCCAAATCCATTAATTTACAATGTGCCTGATCCAGTCATCAACTGTGTACAACTTGAATAATTAATCAACCGTTTACAGCCTAACCCTAACCACAGCTTGTTGATCCATTGGTCAACTGTACAGATTGTTGATCCTTTGTCAACTGTACAGTTTGTTGATCATTTGTCAACTGTACAGTTTGTTGATCCTTTGTCAACTGTACAGATTGTTGATCCTTTGTCAACTGTACAACCCGCTTCATTGATTGAAATGTCAACGTTGTGATCTGTTTATCAATCTATACAGGAAACTTAAATATTACACAACTGTAGTTTATTGTTGATGAAACATTGGGAAACAAGACAGACAAATATCATATATATAAAAAACATAATTTGATGGCAATTAAAAGAAAACCCATTTAAATAAAAATAGAATGAACGAAGTTTAAAAAGGTGTAAAGTGAGATTAATAGACTTGTTTTTCTAGTCTTTTTTTTATGGAAACAATTAGATGTGTCTGAGACATTAATGGAGTTGTATTAATTGTTTTTCTCAGAATAAGGCATTAAATATAGCTGAATTTCAGATCACCATTAATATGTGTTAATGTGTTTTCCCAAGGGAAAGTAGTTGTGCAGACAATATATTTTAAGAAATTTATAGAAGCAATGTCTGTTGAATATTTCAATAAGTGTTCATGATGAATAAAGATAAAAATGTGAAAATATCAATGAATTCTCAGAAATGAAATGTGTACTGTTTCTCCATTTGGTATCTGTGAATAACTAGAACTTATCAAACTTTCTGCAGCAAAATATTATAGGAAGAATCCAAAATGAGGCCTGGATTGCATGGGAATTTACTGCGGAACAGTCGACAGAGGTCACAAAGATTAAATAGCAATAGACCTCATACATTTTCTTTAAGTAGATTATTAATGATGGTATTTGTTGGCGCTATAATGTTTATACCTGGATTAACTCTCACTGTGATTGGATTACAAAAATCAGCAAAGAATGAATTACAGCCCGCAGAAAGAGTGTAAGTTATTGTTTCTTTTTTACCCAGATACCTCGCAACACATTACATTCTCAAAATCAAAAAATGACACTCACTAGTTCAGTAGATGTGACATCCTATCATAACCTGACTAAATATGGTGAAAACCATTCAATCAGACTCAACTTTTGTTTCTTAGTTTTTCTTGACTCTTGCCCAAGGCATATCTGTCCAAGTAGGCCTAGCTATCAGAGGCTGAGAATAAATGCAGCAAGTTTTGAACTAGTATCCTCACAGATTATATGATTCTTCTGTATATTATTATAATTTATATTTCAGAATGTATAAAGTAGTAGGACCCTCTCTATGTGTACTAGGACTAGGTACGTTATTAGCAGCAGGTATCTATTATTGTTGCTATGCAGTAGGTGATGATAATAGACGTAAAAATAACTCACATCATGTAAGTATCTTTCTCAACTTTTCACTGGTCAGAATTCGATGTTTGGCAACAAGTATCCATGAGCGTGTGTTCTGATGTAGCATGTGGTGTAAGAATCCACAATGTGTACAGCCTGTAGCAAATTGACTTTTTATACGCCCACACATTAATGTGGGCGTATATTGTAGTCGCCCCTGTCTGTCTGTCTGTCCGTCTGTCTGTCCGTCCGTCCGTCCATCCGTCCGTCCGTCCATCCGTCCGTCTGTCTGTCTGTCTGTCTGTCCACAATTGTTGTGGACACGATAGAGAGCTTGTTTCTTGATGGATTTTGATGAAACTTGCTGTGAGTGTTTGTTATCACCCAAGGATGAACCCTATTGAAAATCAGACAAATCGAATAATATTTCATGGGTTATTGCCCTTGCTTTTGAACATATCTTGTGGACACCATAGAGAGCTGGTTTCTTGATGGATTTTGATGAAACTTGGTATGAGTGTTTGTATTGACATTAGGATAAACCCTATTGAATATCAAAAACATCGAAAAAATATTTTATGAGTTATTGCCCTTGTTCTTTAAAACACGTTAATTTTTCAGCCGGTACACTCTCGAAGTTGTGGACACGATAGAGAGCTGGTTTCTAGATGGATTTTGATGAAACTTGCTGTGAGTGTTCATAAACACCCAAGGATGAACCCTATTGAAAATCAGACTAATCGAAAAATATTTCATGGGTTATTGCCCTTGCTTTTGAAAATATGTTGTGGACACGATAGAAAGCTGGTTTCTTGATGGAATTTGATGAAACTTGGTATGAGTGTTTGTATTGACCTTGGGTTAAACCCTATTGAAAATCAGAAACATCGAAAAATATTTGATGAGTTATTGCCCTTGTTCTTTAAAACGCGTTAATTTTTCAGCCGTTAACAAAGTTGTGGACACGATAGAGAGCTGGTTTCTTGATGGATTTTGATGAAACTTGCTGTGAGTTTTCATAAACACCCAAAGATGAACCCTATTGAAAATCAGATTAATCGAAAAATATTTCATCGGTTGTTGCCCTTGCTTTTGAAAATATGTTGTTGACACGTTAGAGAGCTGGTTTCTTGATGGATTTTGATGAAACTTGGTATGAGTGTTCATAATCACCCAAGAATGAACCCTATTGAACATCAGATTAATCAAAAAATATTTCATGGGTTATTGCCCTTGGTAACTTGTAGAACTTGTAAACACTCAAAAATCGTTCAATTTTGTAAACATTCTTGATGGCACGGTTTTCGACAGATGTTTCATTTACTGATAGTTCTTGTCGACCTCCCAAACGACTTGGATGCCATTACAAAAGTGGGCGTATTACGATGGGGCATCGCTATTTTTGACAAAAGCATCCACACTGGGTCACACATAATGCACAATTCAAACAGTCTTGTGTGTAGCATCTTGTATAACAACCAGAAGCTGTTGCATGATGTTGTAAATTATCTGTTTTACTGTATGCTCTTCAAGTCCAGATGAGTTTTCTTTCCAGATGCTAATGTAATTGACATCAACTAACATTTAAAGCTTAGGAATTTGACTTTGAAGTGTTTGTAGTTGCAAGTGACAAGTCTCATATTCTGAATTAAAACCATTGAAAAGTAGCCTTGAGTTGGTGAAAACTTGAAAATAGGAAATAACTTTGCCAAGACATAATACATGAGATAATGTTTGAAATTGGTTGGTTAATGTTATGAAAATAAAACATCACTAGTTTTAATAGAGTTCTCTCACCATACTGACTGCACTATTCTATTTTAAATATCAGAGTAGAATTTTACAACGCCCAGGAGGGCTGCCAGTTCACAAACATAATGGATATGGGAAATAACTAGGCAATTAAGTTGCATCGAAAATCTTTGAGAAAAAATCAATAAGAAGGTTGAAAACGCCAGTTTCTCATTGATTAGGTATTAGTATGAAACTAACAGTAGGCTATTGTTTTAAGATTATTGATATGGAGGTAATTAGGAGATTTGTTTTGAAATAAATGTGTAATAATATATTTCCCTGCATGTTACATTGTAATTGGCTACAGGAATTGACAAGGTCATATATTGTCATTAAAGGGATTGTAAAGAGGTTTTCTAAACTTTGTACGGTATGTGTATCCGGGACACTGATAGCATCAATTTGTGCTTTTTAAATTTCCATTCCGATTTCTGTGGTTCTTGCATAGAGATATTGAGAATTTACAACAAGCTGTGATGAGTGGCATAATTGACAGTCTTAGTATTTTACTATAACAAGACAAATTGACTACCAATTTCAAATAATTACCAGAGAAAAACCTCCTCCTTCCTGAAATTTAGCAGTTACAGATTTCTTTAAGTGAAAGAAATAAACTAATTGAATAGAGAAAATATTTTGCGTTTTTAGGCAACTGGTTAAAATGACAAATGACAAGCTATTGAAGTTGAAGTTAGTGTCAGATTGACATATTGATTCGGACTAAACTACCAAGTTTGATGTTAAAAAACATTCTTTCATCCTAATCAGTGATCGTGAAGCGACTTCAAAATCTCATTTCTGTATGATAGGATATTTAATGAATTTTGTCAGGCACAAACTAATTTTCTGGCTGGAACATTTGAAATTTTATCTGTTAAAGACCATAACAATTTAATGTCTGCATTAACCAAACTAGCTTTATTTGACGAAGTTGGTATTATACAGTGTATAATGCAATGTAAAGAGAATAGTAGATATTTAGTCTATTCAGATAAATGTTCTGGGGGTGGTTCACTGGTACTTAAATTACGCATGGAAAGTTGACCATTGTTGTTACTAATTTGATGCTACCAAAAGGTTAAATGTTTCTTCTTCAAGAACATTAAACCCACATATCTCTGGGTTTTATTCCATTGTGCATTGTGCACTCTGACAGACATTTTGTTTGTATGGTAAGATATGCGAAATAGTTTGTTTTGGTTAAGTATGATTTGTATTGGCCCTGACACAAATAACAGAACTTTAAAAAACCCATGAATGATTGTTAAAGTTCTAGTATGATATATAAGTGAAGTAATACATTGCAATACAATTAGAGAATTGAATACATGCCAATACAAGGAACACCAGATAAACATGCACATATAAGTTGACATCATCTACATGTGGAAGAAAAAAGAAAGTTGATGTTTTATTCATGAATTAAGCGTGACAACGGTAGTGAGTGAGTTAGCTGGCGACATACTAGAAATATTATTTAACAAATTATCATTATAAATCATTGAAATTCAGTGTTACCTTTTATTTCCATAAGCATTGTATCGTGGCGTATTTGGCAATACCCAACACTAGACTGTTTTTATTGAGTGAATTATGTTAAGTCAACTAATCTTGACTGCTGTAACTAAATTTAGAACATTAATTTTGCTTTTCTTCAACTTTTAGACAGCTCTGGTAAGCCAAGAATCAGAGCGTCATCACCATCATCATCACCATGGCAACGGTGCTAGTTCATCACAGCGACGTCATAGTAGCACACCATCTCGTACAGAGGAAGATCATGAAAACAGAGTGCCCTTAGCTTATATTGATGAAGATATACCGTGAGTAGATTGAAAACTTTTTAGTAAAATTGTTTATTAAAACAAAGACAATAGTATGTAGCAGGAGGGAAAGGGGCGGCGCTGCTCCCGCACAACTCAATCCCACCTACGTACCTTCCAGGTTCAGTATACAGTGAAAACCCTCAAAACCGAATCCTCTGAATACCGGAATCCCCTCAAAACCGACAGTTTCAAAAAGTCCTGGCCAAATCACTATATAATCCATACAAGGAAATCCTCTATAAACCGGAACCCCTCAAAACCGTAATCCGACATCATAATTCGGTCCCAATCACGTAAAACAATAGTAATTAATCCCCTCTAAACCGACAGTGTATTCACTGATCATTGTTTTGACACGTGACCAAATATCAAGAAAAGTAATTATCAGCAATCCATTGTGTTCTTAATTGAGTTCGTGTGATTTAATCAATTGACATCTGCATTCATTTTTGCCGATAACTGATCATATACCAAGCTATTATGAATATATATATTAATTTATTTTATTGGATGTAGTGTAAGCAGCGCGTTTCCGGGTTTGTTCGATTTCTTGTTCCATACACCTCTAATATGATTTCAATAATAGAACACGACACGGGTGAACTGAAAGCAACGTGAATCGAACGTATCCCGCAATGATTTGCGACTTTTGAAAATGAAAGTTGAAATCATCTTGGCGCGAATGAGATTCGGAGATTTTTTAGGCCTACGATATTTCGAGATAGTAAGAAATAAATCGTTGTATTGTTATTATATATGTCTAAATAAATGTCAATATAAAATATTTGATTAAATTTCTCTCTATAAACATCGCTGGGGTACGGGTCCACTGCATACATCGATGGAGTTGACAACAGGAAGTAATTGAATTTTATAACTAACTCCAATTAACGAAAATGCGGATCAACAGTAAACCGACATCCCCTCTAAACCGACATTATTACCTGGTCCCACACACTGTCGGTTTTGAGGGGTTTCACTGTACTGTGATTTGCGACGAAATAAGAGAGAAGAAGTTTAAAGACGTTTTATTTTTAAACAAACATAAACATATACACATACAAAACTACAAAACAGAACACTACACCATAACGCAAACCTACACCAAAACACACCTACACCAAACAAAGTTCCATGAGTTTCGAGAATAGAGCAGAGTTGTTAAAACTCCCTATCACGCAACTCAGGCTTAGCCAGTCTACAGTATATTATTTCCTACGAGTCCATGAGCGGAGTCAAGAAAACTCCCATACACCTTTCGGATACAACCTACCGTTGTGCAACGCCCCGACCGACTGACTAACAAACGCTACAGAAGAGCTTTTATACAGAAGAGCTTTTATACACTTCGATATTGGACATGCACGTGCCAAACATCGGCTCCCATTGGATAAGGATTCATAACAAGTTTGAATGAGAGGCTCTACCACGTAAAATATCATGTGATGTTAAATAGTCAAGCCCGGCAATGTAAATCAAGCTCGACCAAGTCTAAAAATAGCCAGCAAGGAAACCCCTTGTAAATATCACTAACGTGAGTGACGTAATTAAAGCAAACCCGCTACACACCCCCCTTGCCAAAATCGAGCCCGCTGTAAACAATAGTGGGCGAGAACAATAATAAACAAAATATTTTACAAGTATAAATGTAGAAGTCCTTATTGGTACATAATGTTTGCCTTTAGATCTGGCTAGGTCACATTTAGCAGATTGGTGGTGTTTTTGTGTCCTGGTTTTGTTTTGTATTCCCTACAGTTTATAAGAAAATGACAGCATCCCAAAGTTGATTACATATTGGCAACTGCATTAATTATTATTGGTAATTAAATCTAATTATGACCTGTACTGTGACTAATTATCTCAGAAAACAATTAAACACTATTCCACAGGTAAACGGATAATCTTAAAGGAATGCGCCTCTGTTTGATGAACCAATCCCCATATAAAGCAGCATTTTCCATTATTGAACAACCATTTCACTGTATCATGCAATGTTACTACTGAACAAATGGACAATATTAATGATAACTATTTCAGTTTATTAATGTTTGTGTTAATTGATAATTAATTATTGTGTATTTCAGATCGCCTACAATTCAAATTGACAATGTTAGTGATAATCAGAAACTACAACCTGGTCTAGATATACCTGAAGTTCGTATTTCACCTTGTTCTAGTTATCATGGTAGTATATTAAACGGTGAAATACATCCTTCTTCAGCTACATGATATACATAACAACACCATTTATAGATAATATAGCAGTTTGAATGAGATAAAATAGAATAAATTTGAGGGGATATAAATGTTTCGAGTGTATTTTACAAAGCAGACATGAAAATACTTAATATATTTTACATATTGAAGATTTTTCAGATTTGACTGAAGTTTGAAACTTAGCAATGATGTCATAATGAAAACTATTTCAGTGAATTTGTAAAAAACCTGTACAGGAACCTTATTTTGTGACAACAGATCAGATCAAGTGTGTCTTTCTATACTTATTGGTGACTTGAATTTTTTTGTTGCGAAAGAGAATTGTATGAATCACAGAAAAGGAAAATATTTTTAAAATAATGTTACAAGTGTAATAGGTTTAGTAACGTGAGTGTTATTCGAGATTGATAGATGTTTTATTAAGGCAACAAGATATTGTAAGTGGTTGTACAAATAAACTATGTGATTAGTGCTTTCAGAAATGAAACATTTTCACTGTTGACATTTTTTCTTTAATAGTGAATGTTTCCTTTTGGTATTTTTGGAGATTCATGTTTGGAAAGCAATATACTCATGTCTATATTCATTGTTTACAGTGTGGAACTTAAAAAGAATATGATAATTAGCTACATGTACGTAGTAGATTGTTTCTCTCAGATGTTCTCATATTTTTGAACATTCTTTATAACAGTTTTTATTTTTTAATCTAATATACCTTATATAAGAAACAACCTTGTCTCTGTGAGAAATGGAATAAGGAATTGTACAATGGCTATGCTGGGATTTCTGGACTATAAAAAACATCAGGTTCATGTGAACACATTTTTGGAAATTTCAAATCTGCTTAGACCTGTTTTAATCAAATTGGTGTAAATGTGTATGGTTAATGTGTGATAAAATACATTTAATGCGCAAGATCATAGATGTTGAATTAAAAATATAGATTTTATACTGAAAACAAATTGAAACCTTATAAATGTATATTAAAATGTTGTGCTCTTAATAACCTACCAAATATGTGCACCTGTATATGTGAATACCATTATGATACATATAGGCCTACTGGTAATATGCTCATCACTTTGCGAAGATAACCCCAGCACAATTTGTATTTTATATATCAGTAATAAGAATTATTGAGTGATGTATAGTGTTTGAACAGGGTAGATTGTTGAAAGCTCATATTGATATTATTTATCAAATAGGTTTGTTTGTTTTATCTTTAACTAGAACTACTAATAATTTATATACAGATCTATATATTGGTTTTGTTTAGTATTTATATCTGGGATTTTATATATTTTAGAAGTGAAAGGATTCTGTTCTATATTTTGATCACAGATATTTTAGATTTAATTTTGTCTTAATTGGTGCAAACAATGCTATAAATTCTACTATAACAAATAGTTTGTTAAAAACCCAATTTTTCTCCCAAAATCATGATAATTTTTACTGAACAGAGCATTTAATAAGTTGAATATTTTTAAAACTGAACTTTCTCAGCTTTTCACTTTTGAAAAATGATATTTTATAAATGTCCAATTCCGATATTGTTTTATGTACTAGATAACTCTTGAAATTAGCTGACAACTGTATAAGTTTTGCAGGTGCTTCATATTGTCTTAAAGGGATTGTAAAGAGGTTTTCTAAACTTTGTACATGTATCGGGGTCACTGATAGCATCAATTTGCACCATTTCAATTTCCATTCCGATGTCTACTGTTCTTGCAATTCAATTAAAACTAACGCGTTTTATGACGGCATTGACAGTTATCTAACGGAAGCTACTATTGATATCTATGCAGATCACTGTCAGTGACGTCATTTTAGTGGAATTGCAAGAACCACAGACATCTAAATTTACATCTTTAGCTAGGTCTTTACAATACATATAGTGGTTTTTATACTCCCTCATCTCTCTATGAGGACGTATATTGTCGGCACCCCTGTCCGTCCGTCCATCCGTCGGTCAACATTTGCTCGTAAACGCTCTAAAAACTAGAGTTTTTGACGGAATCAAATGAAATTTGATATGTGTATACATATATATATATATAAAACGAAGATCAAGTTCGAATTTGAGCTATTTTCGATTGTTAGAAGAAGAGTTATTGCCTTTGCCCCAAATCTTGAATATGCTATTACTCTCTTAGTTTTCAACGATTTTGATGAAACTTAAAATGGATGTTATTGGACCTAAATCGAAAGGTTTGAGAAAGTTTAGTTTACTCCTGGTTAAAATTAAAGCTTTTTCAAGATTTAGGCATCTTTCATTAGTTTTGAGGAGTTTTCGCCCTTCAACCTCTATACAGTAAGTGCTACTATCAACATCAATTGCTTGTAAACGCTCTAAAAACTAGAATTTTTGATGGAATCAAATGAAGTTCGATTTGTTTATACATATTCAGAAAATGAAGATTTGAGCTATTTTCGACCGTTAGTAGCAGAGTTATTGCCCTTGCCCCCGAAGTCTTGAATATGCTATTACTATCTTGGTTTTCAACCGATTTTGTTGAAACTTAAAATGGATGTAAATGGACCTAAATCAAAAGGTTTGAGAAAGTTTACTTTACTCTTGATTTAATTTAAGGCTTTTTCATTAGGCGTATATGGCCGTGGACCACTATCTTTATATATAGGTTCATATTCATGTTCATCTAAACAAAAAAATTTCCATTGAATTAAAATAAAAAATGGATATCATATAAATCATAAGAATAGTCTTCAAGTTGGACTAAACATTTTACATGAGTAGCCTAATTTAATGCTCTGAATCTTGAGAAGATGATGGTATTTTTGCTCCATGAATTTGATTTGATTGTTTACCAAAGAGGTATTAGAAAATTATGATGCTCAAAATATTGTGGCCTTTACTCAAAATTAGGCTTGAAATTTAATCATTAGAATTTATCAAGTTCATATTTCAATTAGATAAACTGTAGTGGAATTGTAATTGTAATTGGTAATTTGAATTGAAAAGTACATTTACATAAGTATTCAATTTTTGTTAAAGGAATACATTCATTTTTGTACAGCTTATGGAAGCCTTGGCATATCATTACACAGCTTGCACATTGCACTGACAATGTTGAACAAACTTCAATGTAAATGCACAACTTGCACATTCATCATCAGTATATTGATCTAATGTTGACTACAAGTAGTTCAATAACCAAGATACTGTTGATTATATTTCATCATAAATTCAAACACTTATATAAGATTGATACAAGTGAATGTCATGGTATTGTGCAATCAAATATGTTTTAAGTGCAATACTATTTACGTGTGAAATAACTATTAAATAATATTTATTGTGATTTTGTAATTTATCGATCACATTAAAAATTAAACGAAAACAAACAAACTGAATAACCGCGTTTCCACTGAGAATTGTGAAGGAAAGCTAGCTCTAAGCTAGCCTAAAGCTAGCTTTATTGCCGAACACGTTGCGTTTACACAGAGTTTTTCTGGTTCCTGAACGACTTTAGTCTTGATCATAAAGTCACATGTTATAGACAGCACGTGATCTACAAGACTTACCATTGACTCTACTAGTTAAAAAGCCGGCTTTTTTGTGTTTCCACTGAGTAAATGAAAGCCGGCTTTCATTTGGCCCCCGATAAATTGCCGAACGCGAAAAGCTACAATTGCACAATTTGTCAGTGGAAACACAAAAAAGCTAGCTTAAAGCCGGCTTTTTATGTCAGTGGAAACACAGTTATTATGTATAGGTTTAGACAAAATTTGTAGTGTGAGATGCATCAAAGTCATACATAAATATGCCGTGGATTTTTCTTAAGAAACTTGTATCCATCGTTTTGAGTATTTCAATAAAAAATTTGTTTAAACTAAAAATAAATATGACTTGACATTATAATCAGAGTTGGCCCAATACAAATTGTACATGTATGTATATATCTAAACAAATATCATAGTTATACATAATTTGGATTTTTTTTGGCTGCTTTTCTGTCATATTTGCTCTCTCTTGCCTATTTATATCATTAAATAGTATGACTTTATTGTTAGGATAACTCTTTACAACATTGAAAAAGAATTTCAGAGCCTGTTTCTGGCATTGAGCTTGAGCAAATTCTAAGCAAGAAATCGTTCTTAAGCACAAGGCTAGAAACCGGGCCAAGATGTTTTTGTTAAAGGGATACAGTGTTTTAGCCTTTGTAGGTTAATTGGGAATGCTAAAAGCTTCTGTGTGCAATTATATTGTTTTAGAAAAACTTTTTATTACATTATGATATAACTATTTTACATCCTAATTAGGTTTTTTCTAGGATAACAGAAATCATACATTTAAAGAAATTTCAACAGGAAATAACAAAGCTAACCATAATATATTAGACACACTTACAAAAACTAGAATTAAATAACTCTTTTGAGCATTTTAAAAGTAAAAGCTAACAAATATATAAATTGACAATAAAAATCTGTCTCATACACAAATTCGTCTGATCTGAATCCTGATATCTAAAAATTCATATGATTTACAATATACAGACAGTATATCTCATGAGATTCGATTAAATAGATTCTAGTTGAAAGACTGGTTTAAATATACTCTTGTTAAAGAGTTCATTCCATAAAGAATTATTCATTCCCTGTTATATAATGCTCACATTCCTTTCCTAAAGTTATTCCATCTATAGAAGTCATTTTCTGATTTAGTCTAAAATGTGTAATGCCTAACATTTAAAGTTTTATATCTGATTTGTAGGAAGCGCTATTGACCAATCAGACATAACAATCTAACAGTAAGTATCATTAGAATGTTTCATACTAAGTTAATTATATAAATATTATGTTTGATTTCTATATTTATCTATATTGTTAATATATTGTGTATTAATATTGTTATTTATCTTGCTGTATATATTAATATTATTTATTATGGGGAAGATATTTCTCTTCAAATTTGTTTCATATTCTAAATAAATCCTTTTGTCTTTATTCAGGTTTTTCTTTTTGCTATCAATTCATATGCAATTATGATAAGCTAAAATCTTGTAATTCCTCAATCCAACCCAATGCCATGGACCCATAAAAAAAGAAAACATGATCATGTGAATGTGATTTCTATTTTAAGAATTCATACAGATCTATAACAAAAACAATGTTCAGTTGTCTGGTGCATTGTGGAAATGGTGCTTTCAGCTCACAACACATTAAGAATAATTCAATGTCCTATCCGAAACGTTCAGAAGAAATCATTGCACAAGCCCTTAAGTTTAAAAATAAATTAGTGTCTCCATCCAATTTCATGACCATCAATCATTTGTGGTTCCAGAAATCCACGGAAACCACTTCCATCTGCATTCCACCTAGCTCCATAACCTAGACAACAAATGTAAAAATATTGTACCAAGATGGTGCTAGCTATCGTTTTATTGTTTTATTTTATGTTTGATAATAGTTGAGGCCTATCTTGAAATTTAAAAGGAGTTACTATTTAGTTTACTTATTGTTAAAATATGATATTTCAGACTGATACATGTATGACTTAATGACATTAATAAAACTGAACAATAATTGTCCAGTAGCTAAATGAATCAATAACATCAAATTTAAAAAAAAAATATTCCAAGATGTTATAAAGGGGAGGCAACTATACTTTAGGTCATGTATAATAAGAACACATTTATCAAATCAGTACGTGTATAAGTAAAACCAGATTCTTTGACAAGACTGATATTTCTTATGCCATTGACTAATGTCCGATTGGCAAAAAAAATAAAGAAACAGACCTGCAGTAGACAAAACTAGCAATATATTGTGAACATAAGGCAATAAACTCTTATGTCCTACACATTATTTATCAATTTATTACAACACTGTAATTTGAATGTAGCCTCATAGGGTATATGCAAGCTAGAAATAAAATGGTTGTGCTAGGATGACATGTAATGAAATATATTGTCACTTACCCTCTTCTTGCCTTGCTTCAATCACAAATACATCTTGCTGCAAGAAACAAATAACATATAATTTGCATCAAGTAATAGTTTTACTACTTACACTAGTGTACTGAATTTTTAAAGGGATTCAAAAGAGGTTTTCTAATGTATGTACTATCTGAGTTCCCGATACATATAAAACCTATTACAATCACTATAAATGTAATGTATTCTACTTGATATTGATTGGCCAAGCGATTTGCTCATCAATGAAAATTTTGTCAATAAACACTGTATAATTTTTTTTAGAACTTACCGGTAACCAATGTATATTAATCCAAGTTGCACCATCTAATATTTTATTAACTATTCGTAAAGCATCAGCATTTTTGGCTGCTTCAGCTAGGAAAAGAAAAAATACAAAAATATGTAATGGGAAAGGGAATTCAAGTTTGAAACATGCCGATTTCATTAAAATATTCCTATTATTTAGTAAGTAAATAAATGTGGGCACAGATCAACTGGCAATTCAAAATTCATAGCAGTTGAAATGAACTCATTTCCGGATATTGACAGATTACCAACAACAGTAATAGATGATAAGATCCAACTTCGCTTATTCTGGTCGCAAAATAAAATTAATCCCCTTTAATTAATTTCAGGTGACAGACTATTACAGAATGTTCTAACAGAAAATAAGTATTACTAAGCATTTAGTTGGGTTAGATTTGACTAAACTGATTAAGTCTGATATTGTGCAAGTAGATAAGCTTTAGTCATCAGGATTAAATAATATAAATTACTTACTACCAGTACATTGTCCCCACCAAGACATGCCTTCATCTCTATGATAATGTTTAGCTAATGCTCTAGCTCCTACTCCTAACTGGGACTTGGCTCTAAAACAATTTAAATCAACAATGTTAAATGTAGGAACTGTTGATAAAACCTTAATCACCTTTAGTGCGTGAAACTTTCATAACATTTATCTTACAGTATAATAAGAAAAAAACAGATTCTACATCACTGATCTGAATCTTGTAGAATTTTATGTACAGATCAAAAAGTGATACTTGAACCATATTATTACCACAGAATAATAATCTAGGAAATAAAGCTGGAATTGACATGGGCACTTTTTGGTTTTTAAAGTGTTATGGAATGAGCATTCATGCTAATATTATGATAGATGCCATCATACTAAATACTTACGAATGTTTCTCTTGGAATGAGTTCAGTAAAGCTTGTCTTGATGGGGGAAACATTTCTTTAGTTCCAACTGTTTTTCTGATACCCAATAGATCCATAATTCCTCTCTTACCAAGTAACTATTAATATAATACAAGATCTTATTTAGTAATTATGAAACCCACTTCATAGTTAGATATAAAAAACAGAGTGATAAAAATGTTATCCAATTATAAGGACTAAAGTGCACATCATTGTAACCATGATATTTTTTTTCATCAACTATACAAAATATTACCGAAGTTAGTGATCGAAAAGCAATATTGTTTGGTCATCAACTTGCTACTATTTGCATTTATCTACACCCGATTTAAAAATAAAGTCTTCAGGACATTGAAAATACTATGAAAGAGTCCCTTTGATGGAAACATAAATCTGCAAACAGTTATTGTAGTGTATATAACTGAGAGGACTAACTTACCATCAATATTTCTCTAATTCTGAACTTTCTCTCATCTTTAGTCCATAATGACCACAGTGATTTTAAACCATCTAATAATGGTGTTATTGATGAAATCATTACAGCTCTATAAAAAAAACAGGTACATAACTATAATGATCCAAATCCATTTTGAAGTGTCTTTTAAAATAATAATTTAATTTTGAAGAATAACAGACAACAGCTTGTGTAGTTAAAATGCTTTGACAAAAGATCTACTGTATATGTGCAAGCTATGTGATAGCTACTGACAAGACTGATACTGTTAAACAGAATGTAACATACCTAGTGATAACAAATATCAGTACAAGCAAAACAATGTTAATCATATACAAGAAGCATTCCCCCAAGAATTCTCCCCACTCTAGCATCAGATATTATCACTTCCTGTTCAGAATATTTTGAGACCTTAGGCTAGTTTTAGCATGCAGGCTACTCTGTTTGGTATGACCCTTACCTAAATTCTGTATAGCTCTGTTCATCCAGTAGATCATATTTTGGTAATTCTAAAACTGGACAAGATCTGAAAGTGACAATATTGATATATTATAATATATGGTAATGAAGTATTTTGAATAAAAAATTAAACTAAATAATGTTTGGTCCATAATGGTATATAGACATAGCTTTATGCAACGTTTTGACGTGCTTCCCCTGTTGTCCTCAGGCACGTATACATGTTGCATTTACTCAACAAGTCTGACTGGAGATTCTAAATGCCTTTCTATATTAGTCACTGCACTCATATCAAATCAATATTCAGTGGTTCCTACTCATGCTGGAACAAATCTGCATCGAGGACAACCATATTTTAGGTCTGATTTTGATTCTAATACAAAAACTCTTGACGAAGGCCATAACAAAAATCCTTATAAGCTATACCACTAATTCAACACCTTGTTTCCAGCCACTGTTGTAACATGTTACCAATATCACGATATAGAGGGTAGCTTGGGTACCCAAATATAGACTCTCGAACATGGCCATCAGAATGGGTCTCATCTAATAATAACATCAAGTCATCTTTTTCTAAAAATTTATCATCTCTTTCAACTTCATTTTCAAACACCTAAAACACAAAGTTTTCAATTTATAATATTGTAGTAGTCTTATTTAATCAAAGTTCAATTTGTAACTAGGTAGGCCTATACTTCACTTACAATAATTTATCATTAGCTCAATGACCATAGGGCTAGTCTTATTTTCAAGGCAGTTCAGTTTATTTGCTTTATGCAATCCACTTCATCTTAAAATGTGTCGTTAATCGTCTGTTACTGTAACTATCAGCTCATTTTTGATACTGTTAATTGAAAGTAAAGTACCGTACCCCTTTTATAAACACTTTTCATATACACAAAAATGAACAGAAGGAGTTCTATGTTAGACAACTTACCTCTTTCACATAATCAATTAATTTTAATTCATCTGTAGAACACATATCAATTGTTAAATATTCTAAAATTAAAAATAAGGGTAAGATATCGTAAGTTTCTAATTTTCTATTGAATATCAATATATTTGACAAGGACTTTGGATATGGCCTTCCATGACCTACCGGTACATTAAAAATACAAAAATACTTTGAATTTGATTTTGACAATCACATTAATGCTTAGAAACAAAATATATACAGTTTTACAAGTTGTAAAAGTAACACTCACAGCGATTGATTATCAACTTGGCCAGAAAATTGCTCTGGTGTTTCAAAATCAACTACTGACAGAACTCAGCGCTTCACTAAATCAGCATTCCCTGAAATGATGGTGGTTTTCTCATTATTTAACACTGCAAAATCAACCAGAAAGTTCCAGATCTTGTAGTAATCTGATGAAAAATTTGTAAGAACACTGAAATTTGTGCAATGTTTACATGTATGAGTTACTTCCCTTAGTAAATTTTAATTATCCAGTCGTACTACTTTTAATATAATCCGAAACCGACTCTAAATTTTGGGCCAGTTGACTTTTTTACCACATTCTTCTTAACATATTATAGGGCCTTTCTTTTTGTTATACCTGTTCTTGGGTCTGTTTGTAAGCACAACGACTTCTTGACCACCTTATATATTTCTAATAAGACTTCCAAAAATGAAGTAATAAAATATTTGTTGCGTGGCAAATCTTTCGATTTGTCACGCTTTGTTTTCGTTATTTTTTTTTTTTTGCAGTGCGTTCTAGCGAACGCACTGCTTTGTTTTCATATTGACTGTTTTTTTTTTTTTTGTCTATTTCTGGTCACGCTATTTCGGTATGAAGGGAACATACCACACATTATCTCAGATAATTTCCTACGATACCTAACTGCACGGTATTAAATGAATGTAAAATGAAGTATTTTTGTCTAACCGGAAATGACGTATGACAGAAATATCCATTTTTTGTTTTCTACCATTTTCACCTCTGTTTTTCAACCGATTTTGATGGGACTTTTTTTGTTTATTTCATTATTCGAATGTCTACATGATAGTTTTTAAAAAACACGCACTTGTAGAATTTTTTCGCTGACTTTTTGAAGCACTTTTTTTACATGTTTTTTAACTTTTGCAATTTTATTTTGATCAATTTGAAAACTTACAGGTGAATAGACATTTTTATTTCAAACAAAACTATAATTTCAAAAAAAATATATCACTTCCGGTTTTGACGTCATTTGCTCTTAAAGTTGAAATTTTAACTTCCGGGATTTTGAAGATATTCGAAAAATTCTTTTTGTGATATATTTGACATCTTCACACAAAAATATTTAAATGATAAAATTTGACCCGGATGTAAAAAATCAATCGCCATATTGAAATGATATATTTTTATAAAACGCAAAATGGGGCCTACGGGTATAATGGAATTTGCATCATATTAGTGTCTATGGTATCTCCAATCGATTGCGCACAAAACATTGGAAACCGATTTTTGATTTTCAATTCGAATTTTTTTTTATTTCCGGTTAAAATAAATCAGAAATTGTCAAAACTTACAAGGCCTATATTTCGTGACCTTGACCTTGAGTGACCTTGTGACCTGAACAAAAGTTGTTGCCTTTGAAGAGATCTATCCAATGGTATAATCATTTTAGATGTCAATTGCTTACTTCCGGTTTTATTGCCTTCTGAAAATTGCAATTTTTAACTTTAAACAGCTCTGTCACGTGACCTAATTTACATACGTCATAAATTCTTTTTCGGCGTTACTATGCTTGATCTACTCTTTCCAATGATATATGACACAATGTATTTGAATCATAATTCCGCGTTCTAGAATTTGAAAATATTCTGCCAAATTCCATTGTAACTGTTCGTGTTTCATTTGTCTGCCTGCTGTTATTCCCGCGTCCCTTTTAGTTAACCTGCTTGTATTCTGGTAGCTGTGCGCCCCTTTTATTTGTTCTGCCTTTTTGTAGTTCTGCACTCCTTTTATTTAGTCTGTCTGCTGGTATTTCTGATTCCATTTTATCTGCCTGTTTTTACTGCCACGTGAAAATATGGACGTATATTGCAGTCACCCCTGTCCATCCGTCGGTCCGTTCGTCCTTCAACAATTTCTTGTACACGCAATAGCGATTAGAGTTTTTATCCGATTTGGATGAAGCTTGGTATATGTATTTATCTTGATAATATCTCGAATGAGTTTGAAAATGGCGCGATTCCAGTCGTCGGTTTATGAGTTATTGTGGGACTTTGCTTCCGCAAAGTCCCAGTTTGTTATCGAAATGATTTTTTTTTTTTTCGTTTTCCCCAAAGAGCACACAGCCTAAACTGCAACAGCTGCAGTAAACTTTTGACATCTGTACACCTTAGATTTAGGCGAGGTACTTGTTAAATATAAATTGGAACATTTTTGCAAAAGTGCAAATTGCACATTGCAATCTGAGTAAAAATAGGTTTTTTGACCCTGGAAGCCACATTTTTGGGCCGATGTTGCTCGGGTTTTCATTTTTGGAATCTGTGACTAAATTCAGATGTGATATGAGTTAAAAATTTTCAAATTTCGAAAATTCGAAGCATCCATTTTTTGGCCGATTTTCGAAATTTTTTGACCATTTTTCAGTTTTTTTCGGATTAATCGGAAATTTTAATAAAAGATGCATGTCACTAATGTAAACAATTTGACGTATTCAAAATTTTTGCGTCACTTCCGGTCAAAGTGCAAAATCGATATTCACTTCCGGTTGAATAACTTCCGGTGTAATTGAAATATTTCAACGAAATTATGTATATCGTTATTAATCGTAATTCTACAGCCGATTTTTAAATAAAATTTAGTCCGAAAAAAATACTTTGGCCGCCATGTTGATTTGATACATTTTTATAAAATGAAAAATGGGGCCTTGGGGTTAAGTGCGATGTGTGTAATGTTTGTATTTTTGGAAACTATAGTCGATTGCGACCAATCTCTAGGTAGCCGTTTTTCGAATTTCGATTTTGCTTTTATGCAATTTCCTGTAGATTTTTTTTCAATTTTTGAAGGCTCGTATCTCTTGACTCTGACCCTTGATGACCTTGACCTTAAGCAGGTCAAAGGTCATCGACCTTGGCTACCAGATGATACTTTAATATTTGACCTCCGATATCAACTTCCGGTTTTATAGCTGTCCGAAAATAGCCAAATTCGCAACTTTGTACTGCTTCTACAGGTGACCTAATTAACCCAGAGAGTTTATTTTTGCATATTCTGAATGGGCTTTATGAGCTCTTTCGAACGATATATCACAATGTATTAAAATGTAAAATTAGTTTTTTTTTTGCAGTGCGTTCGATTCTTCGAACGCACTGCATTGTTTTGCAATTGACTATTTTTTTGCAGTGCGTTCGATAATCGAACGCACTGCATTGTTTTGCAAACGGCTATTTTTTTTTTTTTTTTTTCGAATTTTACACTCGCTATTTTAGTAAGAAGGCAACATGCCACATACAGATTTGTTCAATTCCCTACGATAAATTGTTGACCATGAACTTTTAAATATAAATTGGTGCCATTTTGACAAACCGGAAATGAGGTAGAACAAAAAACACAATTTTGGTTTTTTCAATCTTACAGCTCTATTTTTGATCCGATTTTTATCAAACTGTTTTGAACTGTTTTCTATAACTGTGCGCTACTAAATAAAAGTTTTAAACTTCTCCAATTTTGACTTTTAGTTGACTATTTTCTTAATTTTAATTTTTGCGTTTTTTTCAACTTCTACAATTTTATTTTGTTCGATCTGCAAATTTGCAAGCGTATAGACATTTTGATTCTAAACAAAATGCAATTTTCAAAATTTTGATACCACTTCCGGTTTTTAAGTAATTAGCTTGCAAATTTAAAAATTCAACTTCCGGAAATTTGAAGATATTTGAAATTTGTTTTTTGCAATGTGTTATAATTTGATATAACAACAATTTGAAATAAAAAAATCCGACCCGGAAGCAACAGATCATCCGCCATTTTGATATGAGTAACTTTTATAAAATTAAAAATGGGGCCTCAGGGTTATGGGCGGAATCCGTAACTTCAGTATTTTTGGAAACTACAGTCGATTGCTAAAAAAGTCTAGGCGCCGATTTTTGGATTTTGATTTTAATTTTTTTTTTTTTTTCGTTTTAATTTTTTATGAAATTACTAAAACTTTCAAGGCTCATATCTTTTGACCTTGACCTTTTGTGACCTTGGTACCTGAACAAAAGTTATTGCCCTTGATGAAATCTATCCAATGATGTATTCATGTTTGTGATCCGATGTATACTTCCGGTTTTATAGGCAATTGAAATTTGTGATTTTTTACTTTAAACAGTCCTGTCACGTGACCTAGCGTAAATACGTCAAAAATGATTAAATAATCATATTATGCCTAATTTGCTCTTTCCAATGATGTACGACAATATACACTTAAATAAAAATTGGACGATTTAAAATTTAAACATTTTGTGCAAATTTCCATTGTAACTGTGTGTGTTTTTTCAAATTTTATTTCAATCGATCTGAAAATTAACAGATGGAAAGATATTTCGATTGCGATCCAAAATCTGTTTTCGAAAAATTGATACCACTTCCGGTTTTGACGTAATTGTCTTGTAAATTTGAAATTTCAACTTCCGGAATTTTGAATATATTTGAAATTTGTTTTTTGCAATATTTAACATTATGGTATATCAACAATTTGAAACAAAAAAATTTAACCCGGAAGTTACAAATCGGCCGCCATATTGATATGACTAACTTTTGTAAAACTCAAAATGGGGCCTCAGGGTTATGAGCGGAATTCGTAACTTTGATATTTTTGGAAACTACAGTCGATTGCATTCATAGCATTGTTAATCGATTTTTGATCTTCTGTTTTGCCTTTCTTGCATTTCTGTTTTATTTTTTTCAGTAATTACAAAAACTTTCAAGACTCACACCTGGTGACCTTGACCTTTGGTGACATTGTGACCTGAACAAAAGTTTTTGCCCTCGATGAGATCTATCCGACTATATATTCATATTTGTTGTCCGATGTATACTTCCGGTTTTGTAAGCCATTCAAATTTGCGATTTTTGACTTTACAAGTAACATCCAAGGTTTCGCTAGTTGTGGTAGCTTTCTCTGTCTAGAAATAATACCAATACAGACCCTTTTAAAAACAGTTTTTAAGTAATTCCAAAACTGTTACGCACTGCTCAGAACCATGCAAAGCCTATGGATCTAGTTTTTTTTTCGTTTTCTGGTCTCGCTATTTCGGCATGAAGGAAGCTTGTCACACTAAGTCTGACACCATTTCCCACGATAATTTGCTGCTCATTGTGGCTTAAATGTTAAATGACGCAGTTTACGCCAACCGGAAATGAGGTATCACAAAACGTCTATTTTCGGTTTTTTATCATTTTTACCTACAATTTTCAACCGATTTCGATGGAATTTGTTTGGTTTATTTCAGATATGTCTTTTCTACACGATAACCACTAAAAAACTTATAATTTTTGATTTTTGACGCTGAATTTTGCAACTCTTTTTTAACGCTTTTTTCAACTTTCACAACTTTATTTCGATCGTTATGAAAACTTCTAGGCATATAGACATTGTGATTGCGAACAAAACTGTGTTTTCAAAATTTTGATATCACTTCCGGTTTTGACGTCATTTGCTTGTAAACTTGAAATTTTAACTTCCAGAGTTTTGGAGATATTTGAAATTTTTTTTTTGCATTATGTTAGAATTTGTCATCATAAAAGATATTTATAATAAAATTTGCCCCGGAAGTAATATGTCAGACGCCATGTTGATGTGACTAATTTTTATAAAACTCAAAATGGGGCCTCAGGGGATAATCGGATTTGCACAATTTTGGTGTCTATGAAATCCTTAGTCGATTGCCACCAACCTTATGACAGCGGATTTTTTAATTTCGATTTAGACTTTTTTCTATTTCCGGACAAAGAATTTCAGTAATGACAGAAACTTTCAAGGCTCATATCTAGTGACCTTGACCTTTGATGACCTTTTGACCTGCACAAAAGATATTGCCCTTAACGAGATCTATCAAATGATATATTCATTTCCGATTTCTGATGTTAACTTCCGGTTTTATGGCCATTTGAAAATTGTAATTTTTAACTTTAAAGAGCTTTGTCACGTGACCTAATAAACATACGTCACAAATTTTTAGACATATTTACTATGCTAAATCTGCTCTTTCAAATGATATTTAACACAAAATATTTGAATAAAATTTGCGCTTTTTAAAACTTGCAAATTTTGTGCCAATTTTCATTGTAACTGTGCGTGTTTTTTGGAAATTTGATTTTGATCGATCTGAAAACTTACAAGTAGATAAACAATTTGATAATGAAGAAAATAATATTTCTGAAATTTTGATATCACTTCCGGTTTTGACGTCATTTGTTTGTAAACTTGAACTTCTGGAGTGCCCGAATTATTTGAAAGTTTCTTTTTGCATCATGTTAGAAATAGTCAACAGAAAAGATATAGATAAAATCCTACCCGGAAGTACTATGTCAGGTGCCATGTTGTTGTGACTTATTTTTATTAAACTCAAAATGGGACCTCAGGGGATAATCTAATTTACATTATATCGGTGTTTATGTAATCCTTAGTCGATGGCCAACAACCTTGTGGCAACTGATTTTTTAATTTCGATTTCTTTATATTTCTGGAACAATAATTTTAATTTAGACTGAAATTTTCAAAGCTATTTCTAAATCTATTGGTTCAAATGACCAGGAAGTACTATTAGCTTGTATGCTTCAAATAAGTGTAACACACCTCGAGAGGATCATTTTTTTTTACTATATCTGACAATATGCAAGAGACTACGCTGAAGTATAACAACGTATCATTCCCTCAGCACATCATACGATACATGATCAATATACCAACATCTAGAAAGTTACAATTTACCATAGTGTTTCTTTTAACGCTTCTCACTGGTCAGAGTAGTATTTTAAAATGTTCAAATGCAGTTTTCTCCCTTCAAATGAAAAATGTTTGTTGTCTGTATGCTTAAATGCAGTTCTCTCCCTTCAACTGACAATTGCTTAACATGAATTTCTTACATTGTAACTTGTTTTTTTAACGTTTTAAATTGTGTACTAAAAAGATAAACAAAAAGTCTAAAAGAAGTAGATAACGATCCAACGCCAAAAAAAGAAAATCCGTTCTAAAAATCTGGTTCTGTCATTTATTAAAATTGCATGTCTAAAAACGTTGACCATTAAAATGTTTTCTAAAAAAATAATAATATAGAATTTTTGCTAAGTTCATGTTAATATGATAGTTTTCGAGCTGTGCTGCGAACTTACGTATATGGAGGTTAGCACTCAGTATTCTGATGTCATATATCTTATCAACAATTGGCTCTATCACATTTAGAGAGCCGCGGTGGCACAGTGAGATAGACTTTTGCTCGCTGAAGGTCCAGGGTTCAACCTCGGCATGGGTCGAGATGATGCCTTCGGATTTTTTAACCCGGTTTCACCCTTTCAATGATGCAGGTCGGAGGGGCTGACATGGAAAAAGCGCCTAGTCGTTCGGATGGGACAATAAACCAAGGCCCGTGCGCTATTGGCTGTGCACGTTAAAAAAAACCCTCGACAATTGGAAATCGATTCTTTTCGGTTATTCTACTTTTCACTCTCGAATATAAACAATTTATATGCCGATTTTTATGTTCTGTAAATTTCGCAATTTGGAATGAAAATGTAACTTTTCACCCATGGACGAAACCGGATGCGCACTGCTCGGTACCGTCGCACGGTTCTAGTTTAATTTTGCAATTTTAAAAACCTTAACCCGATTTTTTTGAATTTTTCGACTTTAATATATGCATAGTTTATGATCTATTAAGTTTAGAGACTTGAAAATTGGAACATAATTGAACATACCCAATATAAATGTATCCTTAAAAAAAATTGACTTGGGCGTGGCACATCCGGGTTAAATTTTAATTTTGTTAAGATTTTGTTGTCTGAAAAAAATCCATATAGACTAAATTTTTTTGAAAAATGTTTCTGCACCCACCAACCCCATTACTTTAGCTATATTATATCATAATTTCAGCTATTTTGGCTGTATAGTTCAAAAAAGGGAACAAGGTTTATTAATTTCAAAATTTCCGATTATTGATTTTGACCTTTTTTGACATTTATGATTGTATATCTCGTTAACCAATACATGCAAAGGCTTGCTAATTTAGTCATACTAAGATATTATTAATATAAATAAAGTCACATAAAAAAATCTAACGTGGGCGTGGCACATCCGGGTAAAATTCTGTTTTTGTCAAAATTTTGTTTATCAAAAAAAAAGGTCAAGTTTAATTTTTTTTCAAAAAATGACCTTGCATTCAGTTACAGCATTGCTTTATTAAGCGTATGTTAAAGGTTCATAGATTTCGGCTTTGTAGTTTCAAAAACGGAACAGGGTTAAAAAAAAATAAAAAATTTCGTTTTTGACCTTGACCTTTGTTGACCTTGACCTTTTTAGGATCTAAGGTCATTGACTTTGGCTGTTCATTTATACTTTCATATTTGATGTCTAACTTCAACTTCCGGTGTTATTCCAGTATGCATTACCAAATTTTAAAGACTTGTTTCTCGTGAATTTGACCTTGAGTGACCTTGACCTTCAGTAGGATGAAGGTCATTGATAAAGGATTTTAGCTGGTTCAAATGTTAGGTCTAGTGACTAATTCCGGTTTCACAACCTTTCAAAAAAACAAAAAAAGTTTAAAAGTTGTCGACTTTTTTGGCGCTTCGGATTTACGTTCACGGCCTATTTATTTTTCTAAATTAGCAATTTGCACATTTGCAAAGTCCCACTCTGTACCACATGTGGCTCTAGTTTTTTTTTTTTTTTAAACAATATTTCTTTATTTACAAATAGATTTTACAATGTACATACAAACGATACAGAAAGAAGCATAATGCTTATTTGAATCTGCCTCGCTGGACTTAGAGAAAATAACATATATTACATGAAAATCAAATTAATACAAGAACAAAATAGGGCAATCAGTTTAGAATATTGAAGTCTTAAATTAATAATTAACATGGTAACATTATAAAGAGAGTGGTATAAAAGGGGTTTGGACAGAGAAATGTAGAAAAATATGAGTGTGGTACCGTGGTTCGAATGATAGGCGTGAGTCACTTAAAATGAGAAAAAAGATAAATGAATTTGTGAGACCCATCGTGTGCAGTTAAGAACTAGAAGTGATTTAAACAATGTTTTTAGCTAGATTACGTATAATGTTTTACATTGTAAGTATGGAGATAACTGTAATATAGAGTCAGGATAACAATTGTAAGCATGAAGATAACAGTAGTATAGAGTCAGAATAGCAATGGTAAGTATGAAGATAAAAATAGTATAGAGTCAGAATAACACTTTCTCTCACAGATCTACTTTCACACTCGGATCTTTCACTCTAACTGACGCTCGAGTACTACTTTCACACTGTGCTCAGCATTCAACTTACACACTGCTGTAACATCCACACACTGACACACATTACAATACATGTTTTATGAGTTATTGTCCTTGACTTAGTGTAAAAACGTTAAAATTAACTTGTTTACGCGATAGAAGCTTAAAGGGATTCGAAAGAAGTTTTCTAGCCTTTTTGTGTGTATGAAAGACACTTCTAACATCTATTTGGTGCAGTCAAAATTCTCATTGGGTGCCTTTGGTTCCTGTTATTCCAGAAAGAAAAACGGAAAGTGACGTCAGTGTCTTGAAATAAGTGAGACTGGATGATCAGGCACAGGGCATTATAAATACATGTTGTTACAACGATATGACGTTATTAGATAAATGATGTTACAGCGATATCATATAAGTCATAGCGTTGTGACAACATGTATTTATAATGCCCTGTACCTGATCATCATGTTTCGTTTGTTTGTCTGCTGGTGTTCCCGCGTCCCTTTTAGTTAACCTGCCTGTATTCTGGTAGCCGTGCGCCCCTTTTATTTGGTATGACTGCTTGTAGTTCTGCACCTCTTTTTGTTTGCTGGTATTTCTGAATCCATTTTATTTGCCTTTTTATACGCCCACATTGAAATATGGATGTTTATTGTCCGTCGGTCTGTCCGTCAACAATTTCTTGACACGCGATAGAGACTAGAGTTTTTATCCGATTTGAATGAAGCTTGGTATATACTGGTAGCCGTGCGCCTCTTTTATTTGGTCTGACTGCTTGTAGTTCTGCACCCTTATATTTAGTCTGTCTGCTGGTATTTCTGAATTCATTTTATCTGCCTTTTTATACACCCACATGGAAATATGGACGTATATTGCCGTCACCCCTGTCTGTCCGTCGGTCCGTCCGTCAACAATTTCTTGTACACGCGATAAAGACTAGAGTTTTAGTATATTATTATGTATTTATCTTGATAATACTAGTATATCGGATGAGTTCGAGAAGCTAAAGTTTTCATAGTTAATCTTTCTGTCTACTTCTTGTAGTTCTACATTTATTTTAATATCCCTGCAAACATATCTTGCAGTGCACTTTCTACTGACACACAAAAGAAATTGAGTGAGTAATTTGACAAGTGCGCTTTTATCTGTAAAACTCTTATCATTGGTTGAAAATGTGACATTTCATCCATGTATAGGATGGGTTGCGCACTGCTCGGTACCGTCTTCACGGTTCTAGTTTTTTTTTTTTTTTTTTTTGTCTACTTCTGGTCACGCTAATTCGGTATGAAGGGAGCATGCCACACATTATCTCACATGTTTTCCTACGATAACTAACTGCTCGGTGTTGCTTAAATGTAAAATGGCGTTTTTTTGTCTAACCGGAAATGACATATGACAGAAAAACCCATTTTATGTTTTTTCCCTTTTTTACCTCTGTTTTTTAACCGATTTTGATAAAACTTTTTTTGTTTGTTTCATTATTCTAATGTCTACATAATAGCTTTCAACATAAATGCACTTTTAGACATTCTCTGCTGACTTTTTGGAGCACTTTTTTAACCGTTTTTTTTAACTTTTGCAATTTTATTTCAATCTATTTGAAAACTTACAGGTGTATAAACATTTTGATTTCTAACTAAATGGTATTTTCAAAATTTGTATATCACTTCCGGTTTTGACGTCATTCGCTTGTAAAGTTGAAATTTCAACTTCCGGAATAATTAAGATATTCAAAAAAATCTTTTTGAGATGTGCTAGAAATAACCATTGACTAAATATGAAATGAAAAAATCTGACCCAGATATTTCATATCAGTTGCCATCTTGAAATGACTGATTTTTCTTTAAATCGAAATTCAGAATCAGGGAATCATTCGATTTGAATAAAAATGATGTCTATGGAATCTACAGTCGATTGCTAACAAAACATGGGAAGCCGATTTTTGAATTTCGATTCAGAATTTTTTTTATTTCCGGTTTAGAATTTTCGGAAATAGTCAAAACTTTTTAGGCTCATATCTTGTGACCTTGACCTTGAGTGACCTTGAGACTTAAACAAAATTTGTTACCCTTGACGAGATTTATCCAATGGCATGAATATTTTAGATGCCCAATGTTTACTTCCGGTTTTATGGCGGTCAGAAAATTTCATTTTTAACTTTAAACAGCTCTGTCACGTGACCTAATTTACATACGTCATGAATTTTGTTTCGGTGTTACTATGCTTGATCTACTCTATCCAATGATATATGACACAATGTATTTGAATCATAATTCCGCGTTCTAGAATTTGAAAATATTCTGCCAAATTCCATTGTAACTGTTCGTGTATCGTTTGTCTGTCTGCTGGTATTCCCGCGTCCCTTTTAGTTAACCTGCTTGTATTCTGATAGCTGTGCGCCCCTTTTATTTGGTATGACTGCTTGTAGTTCTGAACCTCTTTTATTTAGTCTGTCTGCTGGTATTTCTGATTCCATTTTATCTGCCTTTATATACACCCACATGAAAATATGGACGTATATTGCCGTCACCCCAGTCCATCCGTCGGTCCGTTCGTCCTTCAACAATTTCTTGTACACGCAATAGCGACTAGAGTTTTTGTCCGATTTGAATGAAGCTTGGTATATGTATTTATCGTGATAATATCTCGGATGAGTTTGAAAATGGCGCGATTCCAGTCGTCGGTTTAAGAGTTACTGCCTTTGACTTAGTGAAAAAAACACGTAAGAATTAACTTGTGTACGCGATAGAAATTTAAGTTTTCATCCGAATTGAATGAAACTTGGTATGTATAATTATCGTGATGCTATCTCGGATCCTTTCAAAATTGAAGCTATTCCAGTCGTCGGTTTATGAGTTAACTTGTGTACGCGATAGAAGTTTAAGTTTTCATCCGAATTGAATGAAACTTGGTATGTATAATTATCGTGATACTATCTCGGATCCTTTTATAATTGGAGCTATTCCAGTCGTCGGTCAATACGTTTTGACTTTGTGAAAACGTTAAAATTAACTTGTGTATGAGATAAAAGCTAGAGTTTTTATTCGATTTGAATGACCTAATTTACATACGACACAAATTATTTTTGATTCGTATTATGCTATATCTACGCTTTCCAATGATATATGACACTATGTATTTGAATCATAATTCCTCGTTTTAAAATTTGAAAATATTCTGCCAAATTCCATTGTAACTTTTCGTGTTTCGTTTGTCTGTCTGCTGGTATTCCCGCGTCCCTTTTAGTTAACCTGCTTGTATTCTGATAGCTGTGCGCCCCTTTTATTTGGTATGACTGCTTGTAGTTCTGCACCTCTTTTATTTAGTCTGTCTGCTGGTATTTCTGATTCCATTTTATCTGCCTTTATATACACCCACATGAAAATATGGACGTATATTGCCGTCACCCCAGTCCATCCGTCGGTCCGTTCGTCCTTTAACAATTTCTTGTACACGCAATAGCGACTAGAGTTTTTATCCGATTTGAATGAAGCTTGGTATGTATAATTATCGTGATACTATCTCGGATACGAAATTAGGGTCTGATTTTAATTAGACTGGGATCCTTTCATAATTGGAGTTATTCCAGTCGTCGGTTTATGAGTTATTGCCTTTGACTTTGTGAAAACGTTAAAATTAACTTGTGTATGTGATAAAAGCTAGAGTTTTTATTCGATTTGAATGACCTAATTTACATACGACACAAATTATTTTTGATTCGTATTATGCTATATCTACGCTTTCCAATGATATATGACACTATGTATTCGAATCGTAATTCCGCGTTTTAGAATTTGAAAATATTCTGCCAAATTCCATTGTAACTTTTCGTGTTTCGTTTGTCTGTCTGCTGGTGTTCCCGCGTCCCTTTTAGTTAACCTGCTTGTATTCTGGTAGCCGTGCGCCCCTTTTATTTGGTATGACTGCTTGTAGTTCTGCACCTCTTTTTGTTTGCTGGTATTTCTGAATCCATTTTATCTGCCTTTTTATACGCCCACATTAAAATATGGATGTATATTGTTCATCGGTCCGTCCGTCAAGAATTTCTTGACACGCGATAGAGACTAGAGTTTTTATCCGATTTGAATGAAGCTCTAGATATGTATTTATCTTGATAATATTACGGAGTTCGAAACTGGCGCTATTCCAGTAGTCGGTTTAAAAGTTATTGCCCTTGACTTAGTGAAAACATTAAAATTAGTTTGTGTATATGATAAAAGATAGAGTTTTTATTCGATTTGTATGAAGCTTGGTATGTGTATTTTTCTTGATAAATTCCAATGTTACTGTGAGTGCTTTTTTTCAAAATTCTTTAAAAACAAATTATGTCAAGTGACCTAATTTACATATTATTTATATGACACTATGTATTTGAATCATAATTCCGCGTTTTAGAATTTGTTAGTAATATGCCGAATTCCATTGTAACTGTACGTGTTTCGTTTGTCTGTCTGCTGGTATTCCCGCATCCCTTTTAGTTAACCCTGCCTGTATACTGGTAGCCGTGCGCCCCTTTTATTTGGCCTGACTGCTTGTAGTTCTGCACCCTTTTAATTAGTCTGTCTGCTGGTATTTCTGAATTCATTTTATCTGCCTTTTTATACACCCACGTGAAAATATGGACGTATATTGCCGTCACCTTGTCGGTCCGTTCGTCCTTCAACCTTTTCTTGTACACGCGATAGAGACTAGAGTTTTTGTCCGATTTGAATGAAGCTTGGTATATGTATTTATCTTGATAATACATCGGATGAGTTCGAGAAGCTAAAGTTTTCATAGTTAATCTTTCTGTCTACTTCTTGTAGTTTTACATCCGTTTTATTATCCCTGCAAACATATCTTGCAGTGCACTTTCTACTGACACACAAAAGAGAGTGAGTAATTTGACAAGTACGCTTTTATATTATTATGTAAAACTCTTATCATTGGTTGAAAATGTGACATTTCATCCATGTATCGGGTGGGTTGCGCACTGCTCGGTACCGTCTTCACGGTTCTAGTTTTTTTTTTTTTTTTTTTTTTGGGAAACTTTTTAGAGAAAATCGAAAATGGTGTAGCATAATTGTATCCACCAAACATTATTAAATGACCTGGAATCAAAAATGAATATCTGAAACTCAATTTTTGCTGAACCAGGAGTGGGCTATTGCATAATATGCAATTATTTTGCACTTAGTCTGTAGGGTTTATTTATGGACCGATTTGGCTGAAATTTTCTTTAATATCTTCATTGTAAAAAGAAGTATCAGGTGGGACTACACAAATTTTAATTTTTAAATATTTTTGTCCAAAAAATTTGAAACCAAAATTTTCAAAAAAGCTCAAAATTTCTAACTCAGCCGCTAATTATCCGATTGACCTGAAATTCATAGGACATGTACAGAATGTCCATAGAAATAAAATTAATCAATCAAAATTTTTCTATCACTTCCGGTTTTGACGTGAGAACTTCCGGTTTTTCAAAATCACGCCTAGCAGCCTCACTTCCGGTATAAATTTCAGATATTGACAAAAACTATATTTATTGTCTGTCAGTCATAATTAAAATGCACTTAGCATAAAAAATCCAAACCGGAAGTAATGCATAAGCTGCCGTCACAGACTGACACATTTCAGCAAAAAATCAAGTCCTCTATTTGTTATCCGATTTTTATGATTTTGGTGTCTATAAAAACCTTGTAACCTTGTCTACAGTTTGTTGGAACAGAATTTTGAATTTCGAATTTGAAATTTTGTTATGTTCGTTTGAATTTTTTGAAAATTCAAAAGGCCATATTATGTGACCTTGACCTTTGATGACCTTGAAAATTCCAATGAAGGATGTCCTTGACCTCAGCTATCCATAGGTATATTAATTGAAAAATATTAACTTCTGGTTTTATGAACATTTGAAAATTGACATTTTTGTCAACTTTGGACATCTATATCGCATTCTCTAATTAACACAGAGAATTAAATTTTTCAATTTTGTAATGCCGATTTGATTATCTTTAAAACGATATATGACAATAACCCATTAAAATATGTTTTCAAAATATTGCGTTTTTTTTTTCAACTGAGGGTTCTAACTTACAATGCAATTATCTAATAGCAATATGGTGTGTATAGTCAGTATGTACTAAATTTTCTCTTTTCAACGACATATGACATGACCAGTTTAATACAAAATCCATTAAAGTGAAAATAGGCATAGATTACCCCTTTTCTGAGAAAATAAGGAGTAGAGAGGATTAAAATGAGTGAAAGGGTTATAGCAGGTTATATAATATAGTAATAAAACTATCGACATGAACTTTTCACATGGAGGTGTGAAGTATTTTAGGTCATAAACAGATTAATCTGATTATGTAATCTTTTAACACTCTAAAAAGTATCAAAAATTTATTCATTTTTTTTTGCAAAATTTTCACTTATATTAATTTTACATACAATCATTTAGAGCTGTGAATTTTTGATACATTAACCTGTTCGAATTTTTTCTCTACCATTGACAGAACTCTTTCTACAAGATACACACCAATTTTCTTTTTGTCGTCTGCTAAGGTTATTAAAGGTTATAAACAAATTAGTCAGACTACATACTCTTTTAACTCTAGGGAGTAAAGGTTGCTGGACTCTAGCAGACAGCAATTTAGCTGTTTACGCGTCTGCGCTAATCCGTTGCAATAAAAAGTAAGTGCTCAAACTGTTTTTTATCGTCTGCTAAGATTATTATAGGTCAAAGATAAATTAATCTCATTACACATTGTTTTAACTTTATAAAAAATAACATGTTTTTTCGAGTGTTTGCTATATTTGATATAATAGCAGATATTTTCTTATTTTGAGGGTGATTCGTACCCACGGCACTTAATTGACTTACATACATCAATTCTACTGGCTACTGACTGCTCCAATACATTGAAACGAAAGACAGTATTTCAACTCAGCATTAAAGGAAAATATTGACATTTACACAGTTCGAATGTTGGGGAAGGGGGTAAATCCCCTATACCAAATGGCCCCTAGTCAAAATGGCCATAAAAGTTAAATTTGGTCAAAATGGCCAGTCACCATGGCCCCTATTTTGGTCAAAATGGACCGGTCACCATGGCCCCTATTTTTGTCAAAATGGACTCTGAATTTACATCTCTATCACATTTTCTAATCAACGGAGATAATTAAATTTTTCAATTTTGTAATGGCGATTTGATTAGATTTTAAACGATATATGACAATAACCCATCAAAATATGTTTTCAAAATATTGCGTTTTTTTCGACTGAGGGTTCGCGTTCGCAACGCGTCTGCACTAATCCGTTGCAATAAAAAGTCAATTGGGCCCCTATCCAAATTGGCCCTTAGTCAATGGTTTGGTCAAAATGGCCAGTCACCATGGCCCCTATTTTGGTCAGAATGGCCTTTGAATTTCTCCTTTGATTTCAACCATTTTGACCTTTTTTGAGGACCATTTTGACCATTTATCAGGAACCATTTTGACCAAACGAGGGGCCATTTTCGATAGGGGTCCAATTGACTTTAACCTGTTTTTATCGTCTGCTTAGCTTATTATTTTGTTCGTAATTGTTGAATGTATTTGTAATGTATCGTCTATGCAGTCACTATTCGCAAAGTAGTCGTTATTAGCCTGCTCTTATTTTCGATTTCCAACTGTCGAGGGATCGTGCACAGCCAATAGCACACGGGGCCTCGGTTTATTGTCCCATCCAAGCGACAAGATGCTTTTCCATGTCAGCCCCTCCGACCTGCATCACTGACAGGGGGAAACCGGGTTGAAAAATCCGAAGGTGTCATCTCGACCCATGCCGGGATTGAACCCTGGACCTTCAGGTTAGCGAGCAAGCGTCTAACTCGCTGAGCCACCGCGGCTCCCTTATTATAAAGAAGAAAAAAAATGTCTTAAATTTGGGAGTTTTAAAAATAGAACACATTACTTTGAATATTTAAGAATATTAACGTAATTGTTATCTATAGACCACCTGTTTATCGATTAGAATTATTTCTCCCAATGTTACAAAGATCATTAGTTGAATTACAAGAATCTGGTGTATGTTATTATGGGAGATTTCAATCAAAATATCATTTGTTTATACTTAATTGTTTTCAAAAATTTGGTTTTCAACAACTTGTTCAGTATTACACTAATGAAGGTGAAACACTTATAGATCATATTTAAAGGAAAGGAATTCCGTCACATAATGTTCACATTTCACACAAACCTGTATATTATAGCTACCATGAAGCTATAAAAATAACCATACTATAAGTTATATTGATATAATATTGAATCTACCCTTTCACAAAACTTTTTACTAAAAATTGAGGGAGTGAATACCAGACTTTAGGGGTTTGAAGTTCAAAAAGTCTTACAGCTATCAGGCAAAGTATCACGGGCCACGCTCAGTGCTGTTCACAGCTCTAGTTTTGGTTTTCTTTTGTTCTTTTTGCGCATACGACAAATACGATAATGGTTGGTCTAGGTTTCCATAAAACTTGGTGTGAATTTGATATCGAGGTGTTTCCAGGCTATGTTCAGGTTAGATTTGAATTCGTTCAATGATGTTGAGTTTATGACATAGTCTGGAAGAGAATTCCAATCGTTGACGACACGTACGGTAAAGTAGGTTTTCCTTACATCAAGTCTACATTGTTGTTTACTCAACTTCATGTTGTGTCCTCTGGTTCGGGTTTCTTGAGACAATTGTAACATTGAGGTATTAACAGTTTCATCTATTCCAGTGATGATTCTATAGACTTGGATGACATCGTTTCTCTTTCTTCTATATTGTAATGTTGGTAAGCCTATAGGTATTTAAGTCGTTCAGGGTAGCTTTTATGCCTTAGTGTTGGGATGATTTTTGTAGCTCTTCTCTGGACATTTTCAGTAAGCTGGATGTCTTTTTTAAAATTTGGATGCCAGACAGTAACTGCATATTCCATAATAGGCCTAATGAGTGATTTGTAAATAGGGAGAAAGGAGTCTTTGTCTATACATGTGAAAGTTCGTTTGATCATTCCTATCATTCTATTGGCTTTCTTACATTTCTCAGCTATGTGTTGGTCAAATTTTAGGTTGGTCTGAAAAGTCACTCCAAGATCCTTTTCCGCGTTTTCCTGTTTTAAGGGTATTGATTGGGCTAGCGTTCGAGAAAAAAAACACGAGATGGAAGTTTTGCGAATTACTTATTATTTTTGGGCTCAGATTGTAGATAATTATTATTACTTTATTTGTAAACTATATAGAATGAAAGAAACCGAAAAGAAATTAGGTATTTCGTTAGTTTTTGCTAAAAAATTAGGAAAAAGTAGCAAAATGTGTCCCGGTTGGTACAAGATTTCTCAGCCATTTTTTATTGGAAAATTACGATCTTGGTCTTGATTGAAAGCTTATTCAATAAGGATGAAACGTACAGAGAGTTTTTTCGAAAATTCTAATCAGTTTGTCCCCTGGAAAATGTTTACCTTACCTACGTGTAAATTTTCGTAAATTTTCGTATTTCCATGGTAACCACCAAAATAATATTTTTTTTTGGAAAATCGCTCTGTACGTTTCTCGGCAATGTAATTGTCTACATTTATGCCAAGTTTGATGTAGATTGATCCATTCACATTTTTTTAAACTTGTATCAAAGGTTTGAAATGTCCAATTTTTATGCCATGTTTGAAAGGGCTGTCAACTCATTAAAAAAAATCTGATTGACATGAAATCAACCTTAAACTATCGAGAAGGACCCCAAATCATCAACAAATGCACAACAAGTCTCAAGAAATCATTATTTCATATACTTATTCCATTTTTTCATAACGTGAAATAGCCCAATTAACACCCTTAATTGTGAGAACATTCCGTCTGGTTCTGGGAAGTAGTATTGATGATGTGGGTTGTTGTGTCCATAATGCAGGGATTTACATTTCTCTTTATTAAATTTCATTTGCCATGTGTCAGTCCAAGATACTAAATTGTTGATGTCAGTCTGTATTCTCTCTCTACCATAGTCGCTGTTGCATGGTCCATATAGTTTAATATCATCTGCGAATAGTTTAATCATTGAGTTTACTGCTGCCGGAATGTCGTTTATGTAAATAAGGAATAATACTGGGCCTAAAACACTACCTTGGGGGATACCACTCTGCACCTTTGTCCAAGGAGAAAAAGTAGAGTTTAGGATGACTCTCTGTTTTCGGTTTGTAAGAAAATCTTCGATCCATTGTAATATCTTCCCCTCGATACCTAGTGCTTGAACTTTTATCAATAAGCGTTGATGGGGTCTCTTGAAGGATTTCTGGAAATCAAAGTAAACCATGTCTATTGGAGTGTTTTCATCAGTAGCGTTGGTCAGGTAATCCAGTACTTCCAGTAGTTGTAAGCTGGTTGAGCGGCCATGCCTAAATCCATATTGTTCTTTGTGCAGCAGATGGTTTAATTCTAAGTGGCTCATTATTTCATCGCGTACTATTGATTCTAATGTTTTCACAATTATGCTAGTCAGGCTGATTGGTCTATAGTTTGAGGCTTTCTTCTTACATCCTTTTTTGAAGAGAGGTACCACATTTGCTTCTTTCCAGCTATCAGGCAAGGTTGATTCGTCTATCGAGCTCTGGAATATTTTTCTAAGGGGTTCCACTATGGTTGGACTCAATTCCTTTAGTATCTTTGGGTGAAGTTTATCTGGTCCTGGTGATTTGGTAGTGTTGAGTTTGGACAGCTTATTAAGTACATTTTCTTCTGAGATGGTAATAGAACTGAGTCTTGTTTCTGGAAAAGGCATTTGTAGTCTAGGTAGATAGGTAGGTACAGTTTTCATCAGTAAACACACTTGCAAAGAAATTATTTAGTTCTGTAGCTTTGTCTTTGTCTTCAGTCAGCAACGATCCGTCAGTTGTTATCAGATTCTTGATTGGATTTTTTGCTTTTATTGTGGTATATATGTATCGCCAAAAACCTTTGGGATTTTCTTTGATTTCTGATGCTAGCTTCTTTTCGTAGCCTTCATGCGCCTGTAGCATGGTTTCTTGCTGTTTTGTATGCTTCATAATTCCACTGTGTCTTGTTTTTGCAGTAGATATTCCAGTGTCTCCTCTTCTTCTTTACTGCATCAATTACACCTTTTGTGAACCACAGTTTTTTATTTCTTCTGTTGGAATTTGGTTTTGATGTTGGTATGAAGTTTTCAATTTCGGTATCTATTATTTCCTTGAAAGTATTCCATGCATCTAGAGTTGCCTTGTCATTCAAAATTTCCCTCCAGTTTTTAGTGTTGAGTTTATCTCTGAATCCTGTGTAATCTCCCTTGAAGTATTTGTAGTGTGGTTTAGTTGTTGTCTCTAATGATGATATGATGTCAGTCGAAAATAAGATGCTTACATGGTCGCTTTTTCCAATTGGTGGTAGAATAGTTTGGTTGGTAGTAGAAAATTCATCTTTTGTGAATACCAGATCAAGCGTAGATGGTCTGTCTCCATGTCTGATTCTGGTTGGTACAGAGATGTGCTGTATAAGAAACAAGTCCTGGATATTCTTCAGAAACTCATAAGTAGTTGAACCTGGATTTGTTGTTGTGGATTCTGTATCCCAGTCAATGTCTCTGTAATTAAAGTCATCAACAATAATCACGTTGTTGTATTTTTCAAATGCTTCTCTGAGGACTCCATTGGAACTATGAGAAATCTAGCCCGGTTTATTGAGGATGTAGGCAGATGTACAACATTGGCAAAAAAAATCAAATCTCGATAAGTAGGCCTACAAAGCAAATAGTTGATTGCTTATGTATAAGACTTGTTTTTCTTAGGTAGGCTACACTATGCATTATATAGGAAAGACATGCATGGAAATACAAAGAGATATTTTAAAATTTTTAGGTAAATTGACATGGATTTTCTGATTTCGATGCAATTCTAGGAACATTTATATTTTTAAAAAAATTCCCCCCTAAATGACCCAAAATCCTTCCCCGAAATTACTGAATTCCCTTGAAAGAATCTTGCGAGGTATGAAATGGAATTTAATATTACCAATAGTTGTCTCCCATGTTACACATCTGAAACATAATGATTCATGTAGGCTACATAACTCGTTGGGAAAATGGCGCTCCAAAGTTTTTCACTTGAAAATCGCAAATATTAAGCATTTTCATCTCCCTTGTATGGAGCGAAAAGTTGGCAAAGTAATAGTCAACCAATGAAGACCCCTTATAATCTTTTAAGGTTAGTGAAACAGTTTATATCTAATGGAATAAACATAGCCTACATGTACAATGCAGTGCCTCGTCTAAGGAATTGATACTGGGCGGCAGTTAATTGAACAGGCAAAGTTGAAAACTAGATCGCCGGAAATGCAATCAGTGAAACAGACATCAAATAGTCTCTATGAAATGCAGAGATATTTGATATTTATTTGAAACTAAACACGCCGAAAAAAACAATAGAAGAATCATTCCGAAACAACATAATTATTCTTATTTCTGTTGTTATGTTAGTTATATTTAGAATTTAGGACTGCCGTCCGGGGCTGACTTTTGTGTTCACTGGGCGGCAGAATATCGCCACTGGGCGGCAGCGATGCCGCCTAGTCACAGTGTTAGTCGTGGCACAATGCATACCAACTTGCCGCAATGTTGTCCTTCCCAAATTGAAAGAGTTCTTGGACACCTTTATAAAAATTTGCAAGGACATGTTTAACGTTGTGAATCCAATAAACTCACAAGCCAAAAACTATAAAAATTCCACACACGCTTAAATGCTTCTGAGGAAAAGATTTTAATGTAGTTTATTTCTGAAAGCCATTGAATGTAATTTTAACTTGAGTGACATTAATTGGAATATTGACATATTTCAGGACATAAACAATCAATCCAGCGGTGGATTATGGATTCTTTGGGCCATAGGCAAAAAGTGATAGAGGGTCTATTTTTTTTAAACTTTAGCGGTAGTGGGGTTAGGGTTGCTGTATTTTAAGATGTTGTTTCTGGGCAACAGCTCTTGCGGAAGGTTTCAAAGATTTTGAAAATTTGCATATGAGGTCTGAAACATATTTCTCGTTGACAACTCCGACCTCTTTCTGGGGACATAGTAGGCCTACCTCAAAAGTTTTCGGAATGATTTCCTATCATCTGCGGCCTGTTCAGATATTCTCGTTGACATAGGTCAACTCTTGACGACGATTGGGCTATCCTACATTTTCTATAATTATTAAGGATCAATTATTCTTCGTTAGCACTGTAAAACATTTTAAATATATTGTAGACAGATTTTGACTGAATGGTTGATGGGTTTTATTCAAAGATAAATAATTAAGCAGTATGTCACATCTTTGACTCTTGGCTACGCCACAGGCTAGGCTACTCTCTTTCTTTGAGTTATTACTGGTTCCTGGTAATTTACATGCAAGAAATATCCCTGTATTGAAAGTCAGAGAAGGTGATTTAAATATAATTAAATTGAAGATTGAACGAAAAAAATGTGTTCTTTTTAATCTAGTAAATCGACATATTGCTAATTTATTTCAACTCAAGGGAAATAAGTTGTACTAGAATTTTTAAATGTCAAAATGGGACATATTGATTAATTTCAGATTATGTACGGACTGCTCGACAGTTAATTTGATATAGAAGTTACAGAATTATTTTATTTTGCTGATATATTTGGTGTGATACAAGGGAAGTTAAAAAGGAAAATTGAAATCGTCTGTTGTATAAAATTTAATCTGACAGGCACATTATAGTTTATATTATCTAAGGTCATATTATATTACATATAAGTCTTATGTAAGCTGGTAATAAAATAAAACAAAACTGTTGTCAATGAAAAATTATTTGCTAAAAATGTATGTACATGTAGCCTACTTGTTTGCACAGTTTGACTATATCCTATAGCTTCCGTGTAAATATTGTTGTATTTGAAGAATTTCAAGAAAGTGAACATATTGCCAGGTTACGGGTTCTGTTATTGTTTTGCCGTATTAATCTTTTACAGCTTCAGTATCAGTCTTCAGGAGAAGATAGCTATTAAAAGTACATGACTCTGGATTGGCGACTTTTTAAATTTGTAAAGTTGCTTGAGTAAAGAGCATGATCAAGAATGTGATAAGAGCTCGCCTAGTACAGGTAGCAATTGAAGTAAAGGATCTCATCTTAAAAAGTAAAGCATAGCCTGAGTAAAGTTGATAAGTTTTTACGTTTTATCCCTTCAATGATCTCTACAAACTATGAGCTAAAATCAAACCAAACGAATCAGTGAATCAGGAACTCTCTCTGACTAGATGTAACCTTAAAAAACTCTTGGTTTGAGAGTTAACATTTTTGCACTACACTTAAGATATTCATCCTTATTTAAGTTTGAAACAAAAGACACTGACTCTTGTAATTTTATATAAAAAAAATACTTAACGACATGATGAGTCATATTTTGTGCCACTTGAATGTTATTAGTATACACAGCAGGTATAGTTGTCATGTGTTAAATTGAATAAAGCTACTTCACAGTTCTTTTTACATTACTTCTAATCCCCAGGCTTTATTGACCTTTTCCTTAAATTTTATTTTTTATTTGTTAGTTGGCATTTGATTGACTTTTGTTTGGTTGGAATCATCGACGGAATCATTGGTGTCATGACTATCAATATTTGCTCGTTTAAAGAGTAACATGGACGGGCTGGTTTATACTATAGCGTTCCCTGGAATAGGTAATCTCGTTTCCCCGTGCTAGTAATGCATATCGGAGGAAAAAGCCTTTATATAATCGTTGATGGACAGTAAACTTTAAGGTCATTTTTGCTACAAAACCATGTACCATAATAGATACCTCGACATTTGGTAAGAAAAAGAACATGTTTTATGTGACATGATGTTTTCGCGTCCAGCAGGTTGTGCATGAAAGTTTTTTTTTAGGTCAGAATATAATTTTTAGGTAAAACTTTCCATCAATTTCACTGAATATAGAACCCTGTCTCAATTATCAATTGTTAATTATTGAAAAAATAAACAAATTACTTGTAAAACCCCAATTTCCTCTTCTTATTGTTTGTGTATGCATGTATATTCTTAACAAACGATTCGCAATTTGCAAGTTGTGTAGTCCTTTAAGTACTCTAAAGGCCGGCGCACATTGAACGATTTTTTGACGCCGACTATAACGGCGTCAAAAAATCGTTCAATGTGCGTTAGCTTACGACAGCCCTACGACAAAATCGGGAGTGATCGGGAGATATTTAACATGTCAAATCGAAAAACGTCTTGACGTGGCTAATCGGCTAGTGTGCGGGTCATTCCGATAATTTATCGTGACCTGGATTGAAGTCAACCAATTGAATTTCAGGTTTATATTGGGCGCCATATTGTTTACGACAGAATCTCTGAAAACGACCGCTAGAAGTGCCCCAGTCGCGATTAAAAGTCGGTAAGTGTGCTTTGACTGCACACTCCGATAATTTGACGCCGTCAAAAAATCGTGAGGCGTTCCGTCAAAAAATCGTTCAATGTGCGCCGGCCTATAAGAAACAAAATAAACTTGTATAAGTGAAACGATTTTTTATAGCCAGCTCTGCACTTAAGATAACTCAAAATAAACGTGAATGGACCTATAAATGGAAACTAATTATTTGAGTTCCTGTTTTTGGTTCCAGTCTGTGTGGTAAATCCTTTCAAGTTGACACCTGTCATTTAATATTCCATTGTATTCGAAGAGGAAGCTGATACATTTTACTTTAAAGCAACGTCAATACTCACCCAAAACAAGTTTGTCTTCATTGTAAATCAATATTCACTAATCCAAGATGAGTTTGACTACATAGTAAAAATATTTACTCACAAAAGATGTTGTGAAATAGGCCAATTGTGGTCCAATCTAATTAAAATTATATTACATTTCGTTTCGGTTATTTTTTGATTGTCGACTCCATGTAATCTAAAGACTTGTATAAGGAGGTCATCTGCAAGTGACGAAAATTTCAGCCAATCAAAAACTACCTTCAAGATCGCGGGTCTACGAATTGATATGCATTGTGGGAAAATTATGACGCAATACAAAATATTCAAATATAAACGGTGTTCTGATTGGAAGAGGGGTGGCACGTGCTATAAATAGCTTATTCGTCACTTGCAGATGACCTCCTTATACAAGTCTTTAGATTACATGGAGTCGACAATCAAAAAATAACCGAAACGAAATGTAATCTAATTTTAATTAGATTGATTGTGGTCTGAAAATGTAAGATTGCATTCCCTTATGTAGAACTCTCTAATAAAAGAGTTAGTTTTCCTGTACACCTTTCAAAATGTGGTGAAAAATAAAATTGAGTATTGAGAGTGTGATTTATTCCTTAATCCTAGTCGAGTGATAGCTTTTAACCCAAACATTTGGTCCGACGAGACGGATTCGTATTGAATCTGATTCTGTATCCAAAAACTGTGAGTAAAGATTATAAACTTTCGAAAAAATGAGTGCAAAGGACAAAGAATCCGGTTCGAGTGAAAATTCTGCCGGTTCGGTGAAAACCAGTGAACATGGTCAAAACGTGATGAGTTTATCCAAATTAAGAAGAATTCGTGGTGGCCACAGGGCGTTTGTAAAGAGAACAATTCAAGTTTCTGACAGTACAATTAGTGATTTTTCAAATTCCGATAGAGAAAAAGAAATTTTAGAAGGTTTTAAAACAACATTGAGTGATAAGAAATCAGTCCTTAGAAATTATGATGAGAAGACCCTTGAATTTATTGAGAGCGAAGAAGAAATCATGCATGACATATCTGAGTCAAGTGAATTTTGTGAACTAATTAACAGAACTATTTTTAGAATTGATTTATGTCTAAAGGGGAATCCCTCTCAAGCGGGGTTTACACGGAAGGATTTGTCCTGAGGATTTATAGCTATAAGTTAAATCCTCCCATGTGAACGGGATAATTTATCCTATAGGTCAGACAATTTCTTAGCTTAGGATAAATCCTACGAGATAGAACTCGTTCTATTCTTGTAGGATTTATCCTAAGAACTGACCAATCAAAATCGAGCGCGCTGAACTCCCTTCGATACAAAATGGCTGACGTCGAACTGTCAAGAGGCGATACCGAACTTTTTATCGAGCTTTTTCACCAACAGCCTGTTCTGTGGTGTATTTCATCAACAGACTATCACAAGAAGGACAAAAGACAAACTGCCCTGAGACTTATTGCCGACAGACTTGGCAAAAACTGGACAGGTAAGTGAATAGTAGCTGCTAGCTAGAGCCAGTTGAAGCCGTGTGTCAATCATAATGAATGTCATCCGTCATCACACTTTACTTTTTAGGCTTTAGTTAATTTATAGTTGCACACGTCATTCCACTAAATTCCGGTACCCGATACTTAACTGTTCTATCATATTATCGTGTGGCACACGCTCCAATCACCATTGCAATTTTCAGGACTTTAGTTTCCCCCCACCAAACAAAAAAGGCAAACTTGTTGACAAAGTGGCGTCTACGAATTGATAGGCCTAGGCCTACGATAAAAATGGACTCGCCGGTCATCAAGTACACTGTCTATTCGGGAAATATAGCTGTTATGGATGGTTATCACAGCAACATTGTTTTTATGACCAGTGTGTTAATAGGTCAGCAGGGGATATGCAATGTAAACACAAGACCTATGGAAATTTAAAACGAGATTTTTAAACAAGATCATCAAGTGACTGCTTTTTAACGTGTATTCACAACATAATTAGGAACATAACAATAGAACATTTCATCATAAGCTCTGCTCATTTTGTTGTGCGCAATGAAAACAGGAGTGGGGTAAATACATTGATATTTGAAAGTAGGCCTACGGTAGGCCTATTGAATACTATATTATTGATATTTCTTTTCCAGAGCAACAAGTCAGTAAAAAGATCAGTTTATTGAGGTCATACTACAACAAAGAACTTGCTAAAGTCAAGAAAGTTCAGAGTGGCCAGTCAGCTGGTGCTGTGTATAAGTCGTCATGGGCATATTTTGATGTGTTGGATGTTTTCCTACGGGATTATACAGTCCCTAGAAAATCGACAACTAATTTTAAGTTAATGCAGGTACCCGTACAGGTATGTATTTATCATTATATTAGACATTATTCCATTGCCAATCAACCTGACCATTTGTATTGAAATAGTCACAATATTCATCTCTGATATCCCTAGCATCTGCTGGATTTCTATTTCCACCTTGTTGTGTGAATGGAGTCATAACGATTTCATGATCAATTTCGGCTTCCTCATTCCCACTCCCTTGGCAAATGTACATTTTATCTGATTTACACCTTAGGAAATTATGAAGCGCAACAATAGCTTGTACCACATGCTCGGCTTTTCCAGGTTCAAGCACCATTGCTTTTTGAAGAACCCCAAAACGAGACGATATTATGCCGAAAGCGTTTTCTGAAATCCGTCTTGCCCTGCTTAGCCGGTAATTAAATATCCTCTTCTCAACAGTGAGACCCCTGGATGGAAAAGGTTTCATCAAGTTGCACTTAAGAGGGAATGCTTCATCCCCAACAATTACACAAGGGACTGGCAAATGCCTGTCTGGCAACGGTTGTGGTTGTGGAAGATTTAAAGAATTATCATCCAGTGCAACTGATAACGGGCTATTTGCAAATATACCAGCATCACCCATTCTTCCGTTTGTGCCAATATCGACGTAAACAAATTTATAATCGGCATCAACTAGAGCTAAAATTACGATACTACAAAATCCCTTGTAGTTATAAAATAATGATCCTGTATGTCGTGGCTTTCTCAAAGCAATATGTTTCCCATCAAGAGCTCCGATGCAGTTTGGAAAGTTCCACCTGTCACTAAACCTCTGTGCTACATCAGACCACTGTTCTTTAGTTTCCGGTACCTAATGTAAATATATAATATATAAAATAACAATTTATTAAAAGGAGTGAATTTGATATCATTACAGGTTCATGCTGAGGAGTCGTCATCAGAAAACGATATCACCAGACTAATTGATCAGTGTTCCTCTAATACAGGTATATCCCAAGAAGAGGATAATGATACAACAGTTGAAACCTGCAGTACGCCTGTAACAAGTGTCCGTCAATCGTGTGCCGGTACCTCAAGAAGCTCTGGAACGAAATGCAAAGATATAAGTATCACATCAACAGCCGTTGGCTACCTAAAAGCGTTATCCGAGAAAAAGGAGAGACCACCACAACCAGGTTTTGTAACATTTTTGGCCGAAAAAATGGGTGAAATTAAAAACAAAAGAAAAAGAGCTAAGCTTGAAATGGACATACACCAGCTGGTTCAACGGGCTCTGTTTGACCAGATGGATGAAGACGACGACTTATAAATATTAAATTAGTTAAATTGTTGATTTTATGTATTATTAAGTTTTAAATTCAATTGTAAATACTTCATCTACTTATGTTATATTCTATATTTTGTTTATATGTAATGATTATATTTGTTATAAAGCTACTTAAATCATTATTTTATCTTTAAGCTCAAAATATCAACATTTCGAGAAACTATGCAAAATACTGTAAAATCTAAACACCATGTTACATACCGTTAAATACTGACTTTGTAGAACATCATATATGGCCTTGCACGTCTCTGGAATAATTTTACTGATTGTATTCTTGGAAACTCTGTACAAATATTCTAATGATTGGTAACTGTCACCTACAGATATAAAATCACCAATTCAGTTTCAACTGACGGCCATGCGCAATATGTGCCACTTTGTCCTGTTGGTATTACTATTAATGTGTATGCACGTAGGCCTATAAAGAACAAGTAACAACTACACCTATGCTGATAAAAACATTGTGGACTTTGCATAATATTTGAATAGGTTACATCATCACGTAGGTCAACTTACCAGTAGCTAAAAATCGCAAGGTCAATGCCAGTCGTTCCCCTGATGGTATACATTCTCTCATGTTGGTGTCATTCCGTCTGATCAAAGGGTCCACAAGTCCCAAAAGCTCTTGAAAAGAAGCCCAATCCATTCTCAGGAAATTCTTTAGGGCCTTTGTGTCTTGCTTTTTCAGTTCGTCCATCAGCGAATGATAGGCACCAAACTGTAACCGCCTGCTGAGCCAGGGACGTACCCAGCAAGAACGAGGACGTCTCTGTTTTTTTCTTTCTTCATTCTCAATCAGGATCAGCATACAAACAACAGAGACTTCATCATCCAAGTCACTTCCAACTTCATAAGCTCCCTCCATTTAACTTCTGCTCCAGTTGTCATGTGACTATATGACCTATAGGATGTGTCCTACCATGTGAACAAACATGTCCTAAGGATTTATCCTTTAGGTCATATCCTAAGGATTTCTCCCAAGGACAAATCCTTCCGTGTAAACCCCGCTTCAGAGTGTGCCTACTGTAGAAAATCCTGGTATTTTAGCTGCCCCAGTTGTTGACAATAATAATAGACCTAATAATCCAAAATTGACTGCTAAGCTTCCTAAATTGACATTGACTTCTTATAATGGTGATCCTAAATCATGGCAATCATTCTGGGACAGTTTTGACGCTGCAGTGAATAGTAATAACAGTATTTCCAAGGTTGACAAGTTTAATTATTTGAAGGGACTTTTAGAGGGTGCAGCCTCATTGTGTATAGCAGGTCTTTCTTTAACAGAACAAAATTATGATTCAGCTGTTGATTTATTACATGAACGTTTTGGTAATAAACAGGTTATGATTTCTAGTTATATGGATGCTTTGATTGATTTGTCTCCAGTTTCTAATGCTAATGATATTAAACGTATTCGGTCTCTTTTTGATTCAATTGAGGTTAGTATTAGAAGTCTTGGTTCTCTAGGTGTAGATTCTAATAGCTATGGTTCAATATTGGTTCCTATTATTTTAAAGAAAATTCCTGAAGAGCTTAGGTTGATTATTAGTAGAAAATGTGATAAAGATAAATGGAGTATTGATGAGTTATTGGCTTTATTAAAAGATGAATTGGAGGCTAGAGAAAGAATTAACTTGATGAATCCTGGTTCCAGTTCGAGTTCAGCTTCCAGTCGTCAAAATTATTCTAATTATTCAAGAAAACCAGATTTTAGATATAAGCCACAACCAACTACTGCATCAACCCTACATTCCAGTGCCAACAAAGACACTTATAATTCCAACAATAGAGTTTTTTATTGTGTATTTTGTGGACAGAAACATTCCTCAGCTGAGTGCACAGTTGTAACCGATAAATCAGCAAGAAAAGGAATCCTTCGTCAAAAGGCGAAATGTTTTATTTGCCTTAGATCCGGACATGTGATGAAAAACTGTCGTGTTGATTACACATGTTACAATTGTGGTTCAAGACATAATAAAGCCATATGTGATAACAATACCAATTCTAAGTCAGAATCTAGAAATGATAGTCAGAAACCCACAACCAGTTCCAGTTCAACTATGTGTGTAAATAGTTCTACCTCTGTCCTACTTCAAACAGCTGTAGCTTATGTCAGCAATCCTACTGAGTCTAGTCAGAGTTTAAGGTCAAATATATTGTTTGATAATTGTAGTCAAAGGACTTATATAACTGAGAAAAGTAGAAATAAGTTAAGATTGAGTTCCATTGGTCAGGAAACCTTATTGATTAAGACTTTTGGTGATGATACTCCAAGATTGAGAACTTGTGATGTAGTTCAGTTTTCTATTACCTGTTTAGATGGTATGCAGATTTATGTCAAAGCCTTTTGTGTTCCTTCTATTTGTAGTCCTGTGAGTGACCAGTGTATCCGGGTTGCTGTAAATAAATACCCCCATTTACAGAATATACCATTAGCCAATCCTTCAGACATTAAAGATTTTGATGTTGATATCCTAATAGGTGCAGACTATTATTGGAGTTTCTTTAATGGTTGTGTTAGAAGGGGGGAGTATAATGGTCCAGTTGCATTATTGTCCAGGCTAGGTTGGATAGTCTCAGGTCCTATTGTTGATCATTCCTTGAGTAGAGAGAGTTCAGTTAATCTTGTTTCAACCCATGTCCTTCATATTAACTCTGTTCAAGAATCCTGTCAAGAAATTCCATTGAATGAAGAAGTTCATAAATTCTGGGATTTAGAAACCATTGGAATCAGAGAAAATGAAACTTCTGTGTATGGAGATTTTATAGAAGAAGTTAAGTTTGATGAATCTTCTCAAAAGTATGAAGTTAAGCTTCCTTTTAAAGAATGCCATCCTGTATTGCCAGATGGATATTCAGAGTCCTATCGAAGACTTGGTTCCTTATTACGCCGACTTCAAAGTAAACCAGAAATCCTGAAAGAATACAACAGAATTATTGAAGAGCAAGTGAGTGAAGATATTGTAGAAATGGTTGAACCACTTGAAACCAGTATTCCAGGACAAATTCACTACCTTCCACACAGAGAAGTTTTACGTTTAGATAAAGACACTACCAAGTTACGTTTGGTTTATGATGCCTCTGCTAAGAAGAATGGTCCAAGTTTAAATGACTGTTTGTATGCAGGTCCTTCCTTAAATCCACTTATATTTGATATTTTAATTCGTTTTAGAATGAACTCTATTGCTGTAATCGGAGATATCCAGAAAGCCTTCCTAAATATTTCCATAGCTCCAGAACACAGAGACTATCTTAGATTTTTATGGGTAGATAATCCATTTAGTGAAGATCCAGTTATCCAAACTATGAGATTCAAACGTGTAGTATTTGGTGTTACATCCAGTCCATTTATATTAAATGCTACAATTCGTCATCATTTATATTCTAAATATCCTGATGATTCGAACTTTGTTAATAGTCTATTAAAGTCATTATATGTTGATGATTTTGCATCAGGATCAAATAATGTTCAGTCTACTTTTGATTTATGTAGAGAAGTCAGAGAGAGTTTATTAGATGGTGGTTTTAACATGAGAAAGTGGATGAGCAATTCTTCACAACTTATGGGTATGTTTGAAAAGAGTGATGTTTTTTCTAAGTGTCAAAATACTAACATTCCTGTTTCTAGTATAACTGAAGAAGATCGTGGTTATAGTATGTTCTTACAAGACGCTAATTTTGATTCAAGTGTATTAGGACAAAAGTGGGATTGTGAATTAGATTTGTTTCAGTTTCAGTTTGATAAAATAATGTCTAGTGTAGATCCTAATGTTGTCTTATCCAAGAGAGTTATATTAAGTACTACTGCTAAGTTTTATGATCCAGTTGGTTTGATATCTCCTATAGTTGTTTTGTTCAAGATTGGTTTTCAATCATTGTGTAAAAAAGGTCTGGATTGGGATGATCCCATAGAGGATAAGATTTGTGATTGGAATGAACTTTTAAATAGTCTGTGTGAAGTCGATCAAGTTTCATTTCCTAGATGTGTATGTGACAATCTGAGTGATGCTGAAATTCAACTACATGTGTTTTCTGATTCGTCAGAAAAAGCTTATGGGTCGTGTGTATATTTACAATGTAAACATTCTTCAGGTGTTATTCATAGTAATTTGATTGCATCAAAAACCAGAGTAGTTCCCCTTAGTAAAACTACTATTCCAAGACTTGAACTTTTAGGGTGTTTAGTTTCTGCACGATTAGCCAAAAGTGTTGTAGATTGTTTAAATGATATGATTGATATTAAGACTGTTTATTTCTGGACAGATTCTAGTGTAGCTTTAAGTTGGATAAAGAATGTTCATAAAGAGTTTAAACAATTTGTTCAGAATAGAGTGATAGAAATTAGAAAGTTGACTTCTGTAGACAATTGGTTTTACTGTAATACTAAGGAAAATCCAGCTGACGTTTGTTCAAGAGGCTGTAAAGCTAAAGACCTTGTGGACAATTACATTTGGTGGCATGGACCTCCATTTTTGATTCAACCTCTAGAATTAGACTTACATTTTAAAGTACCTGTCCCTGATATTATTGACAATGAGTCTGAGGTTAAGACAACGTCTTGTCTTGTTGGTACTAATATTAGACAGAACATTGAACAATTAATATCTGTCTCCAAGTATAGCTCAATTGATAAATTACTAAGAGTGACAGCTTATGTGTTAAGATTTATTGGTAACATTAAGGCTCGTATAAACAATACTGAGGTTAAAGATAGTGATCTATCCAATGAAGAGTTAAGTTCTGCTGAGTGTGTTTGGCTTAGAGACATTCAACGTCAAATACCAGATGATGTTAAATTCAAACAACGTAAAGTATCATTGAATCTTAAAGAAGATAAAGACAATATCCTACGTTGTTATGGTCGTATTCAAAATTCGAGTTTAGCCTATGACACTAAATTCCCAGTGTTCCTTCCGGAAAATCATGACTTTACAAAATTAGTAATTCATAAGTGTCATAAAGTCGTATTTCATAATGGTGCTGCAGAAACATTGATCCAGCTTCGTTCTAAATATTGGATTTGTAGAGGACGTCAAGTGGTGCGACAAATTATTAAACAATGTGTATTATGTAGGAAGTTGGAGGGAGGATCTTATGGTGTTCCAATTCATCCGCCCCTTCCAAAATTTAGACTGTCCGATGATTTCGCATTTTCAAATATTGGTGTAGACTATGCAGGTCCCCTATATGTTAAAGACATATATGTAAAATCAGAAGACATGCATAAAGTGTTCATAGCTTTATATACTTGTGCTAGTAGTCGCGCGATACATTTAGACTTAGTTCCAGATGCAAGTTCAACGTCTTTTATTAGAAGTTTTCAGCGTTTCATAGGTAGACGTGGTATTCCTTCGTTTGTTATTTCAGACAATGGCAAGAACTTTAAAAGTGAAGAATTACGTGCTTTTACCAATTCTAAGAACATAAAGTGGTCTTATAACGTTGAGCGTTCTCCCTGGTGGGGAGGTTTCTTTGAGCGCATGGTGCGTTCAGTAAAAAGGTGTTTAAAAAAGACTCTAGGTACTGCTAGATTAACCTATGAAGAATTACTGACTGTGTTGATTCAAATTGAAGGAGTTGTTAATTCTAGACCTCTTACGTACGTTAGTGAGGAATGTGTAAATCCGTTAACTCCATCCCATCTTGTAATAGGGCGCAGACTGTTGTCCGAACCTAATTCCGTTGCTTATACTGAAGGTGATCACATTAAACGAAAGAAGTATTTAACAAATGTGTTAAAACATTTTTGGAGTCGTTGGAGAAACGAATATTTAACCGAACTTCGTGAGCATCATCGCAATCGTAGTAAACAAGGTCCGTTGATTAATGAAAATGATGTAGTTCTTGTGTACGAAGACAAGATTCCGCGAATGAATTGGAGTATGGCTCGTGTAGTGCGAACTTTAATAGGAAGAGACAATAATGTTCGTTCTGCAGTGATTCGCGTTCCTAATAAACTTGGTAAAATGATAGAGATGAACCGTCCAATCCAAAAATTATTTCCAGTTGAGTTAGCGAAAGACAGTAATTGATTGATATGTGTGTCCATAGACTGATTGTGTATTTTAATTGCGAAAATGTTAATTTTCTTGTGTATTTTTATTGCATTGCTTTGCACAGAGTATAGAGTATAGATAGAGTAGGTCATATATATTGTGATTGAACATTCATAAGATATTATCTATTGAGTCGAGCTACAGTCCATCCATTTCCATTTTCAGAGTATTGTTTTAGATAGGTATTGACCTCTAGTCAATAGGGGGGAGTGTGTTGTGAAATAGGCCAATTGTGGTCTGAAAATGTAAGATTGCATTCCCTTATGTAGAACTCTCTAATAAAAGAGTTAGTTTTCCTGTACACCTTTCAAAATGTGGTGAAAAATAAAATTGAGTATTGAGAGTGTGATTTATTCCTTAATCCTAGTCGAGTGATAGCTTTTAACCCAAACAAAAGACTTCATTACCAAAATATTAACTCACAAAAGACTTCATTGTCAAAATATTAATTCACAAAAGACTTCATTGCCAAAATATTAATTCACAAAAGACTTCATTGTCAAAATATTAGCTCACAAAAAACTTCATTGTAATATTACCTACAAAAGACTTTATTGCCAAAATATTAAATCACATTGTTTTGCTTGTACGGATTAATTGATTTAAATTTAAGTTACGATTATTCAGATTCATAATACAATATAACAAAATGATCAGTTTTAAATATTGTAATAAATTGTAACAAAGGGTTTCATTTTTATACGCCCACATGAAAGGTGGAGCGTATATTGCCGTCACCCATATAAATTCTTTACGGATTTTGACGAAACTTGCTGAAATTGTTTATTATCTTCCTAGGATGAACTCTATTGAAAATCAAAAGAATCGAAAAATATTTTATATGAATTACTGCCCTTGTTCTTCAAAACACGTTGATTTTTAGGTTGTATAATATCGGGTGTCCCAATAAAAACGTCCCCAAGTTTGACGGCGAGTATCTCAGCTGTTGGTGAACCGATATCTTTCAAAATTCTCATAGATTTACTTCAACATGTCCTTGTCAGACCCCGAAAATATGAGAGTCATCGAATAAAAATTGTACTAGTACTGCCAGGAACAAAATAGCATGTCAAAAAAATCAATATCAGGGCAAACTACACATTTCAATCTGTGTCTATTTTGCTTTCACCACACCGGCCACCAATATCATTCATTTTCCATCCTGAAATGCTCTCACTGATCTCATCTTAAGATATTTTCTCCCAAAAAGCAACCTTCCTGCCTTTCAGTTCCTGTTCATCCTGTTTGTTCCACTGGCGATTGTAATGTCTCCGAGCAGTATGGGATTATCTTAAGAAACAGGTGTACTGCACTTGGGTTAGGTGGACACACTGACTGAACAGGAACTGAAAGCCAGGATGGTCGGTTCTCGAGCGCTACCTTTAGACGAGATCCGTGAGAGTTTATCAGGAAGAAAATATTTGATATTGGTGTTCGATGCACAATGAACACAAATTCAAATATGTAATTTGCTCTGATATTGAATTTTTTGACTATTCTTGATAGATTCTAATGGAACCTATTGCAATAGTTTATTTTTTATTATCACACGATAAACCCTGTCGAAAATCAAGAAATATATGACTTATTGCCCCCTTCTTCTTCAAAATATGTTTTAGTTTTTAGCTCTTAAACACTATATAAGGCAGAAGGATTTTGACTAAACTTGATGAATGCTGAACCCTTGATGAAATCGAGAGAAAAAAATATTTGGAAGACACTTAATTTAAGTTCTGAACAAAATGTAGGCATATGACTACAGGTTGAATATTTGATGGTAGCTGTTTTCTGCCAAATGTTCTTTTTCAAACAAAGCTACCAGTGGCCGTATATTACCTTGCCTGGCAAGCTATCTTTTTCAAATTCATAATACATTATAACCTGAGGAGAATGCCAAATGCTCCAAGGTATTTCCCATCTCCGTTCAACTTTTCAGGCTTCGGCAGGTACTCTCTCTTGGAACTGTTTCAAAATCGAGTAGTACAATCTTAGCTCTTTCTGATCATTTGACATTCCTGAAAATCGGTTGTATGTCGGTCACGGATATCTGGGTTTATTCATTATAAAAGCCTTTTCGGTTGTTGTTTTGCGTGGTATTGACGATGTAGCTCTTGGTAAATCTGGATCTTGTTTCGGGGCATTTCCTCTTATCCGCTTGCAGACTTAATGAGTTCTCGATACACTTCAGCTAGACTCTGATCCTCGAATTCCCGTTATTCCAGTTTCACAGTTTCCTAAATTTCCACTAATCTCTATTGCTCTTTGAATGAGTTCAATATCACAGGCAGGTATGATATTCGAGATGTTCTAATTAATAGTACTAACATTAGGCTGCATGGGGAATAGAATGGGTTTTGAGAGATTACCAAATTGATTGAAAACAGGCAATTGATTTCTACACTCTACTATTCCTATTGTTTTCTGTTGGTCTTCTTTCATTACTTTCCAGATAAATGATTATCTGCCACGAGAGTTTTAGTTTCCCCATTAAAAAAACCTGTCAAATAATTTCCTTTGGAGAATTATAAGACTATTACTAAGAAGGTTAAAGTTTTCTTCTAGACTGCCCTTGTAACAAGGAGAATGTTTTGATATTGATTAGAATGAAATTGTTCGTTTTGTTTTCTAAATCATTGCAGTTGCAATAATTATCAATTTTATTTCCTATACTATGAAATTCATAACATAAGCATTTACATATTATTCTTATGCATTAATAATCTTTGTCATTATATCATATAATTATATCAGCATTATTACAATGATGATGTTTATTTATTATACTATGTTTTATTATTGTAATTTCATTTAACTATGTATCCACGGAATTGTTTCTATCTAGCATTCTTGTAAAATTGCACATCAACGCTTTCATTTGCGGAGGTAAATGGTTAAAGTCAAATGAACAATATCAAAACATTTTAACAAAGATGCGATGAGTACATTTCACAACTAGACAATAAATTCTGCGTATACATTGCAGACAAATAAGCTGCAGGGATCGTATAAGGCCGAAAAGTAACTTTATTAATGAATTCCATTGTACGTATTTGAACACAAAGTTGTGGTTGGAAATATTCCTGAAGGATATTGATCATAATAATATTCTTACATCTTATACAAACAGATCAATCGCCCAAATATTTATACATTAAACATTCTCAGACAAATCCGAATAGTGATTTATATTTCTGATGTAGACAATGACATTCTAACTTTGATGTCGATCCGTAGTGGATTGTCATTTCACAATCTGTTGAAGTTATTATATTTAGAGGTTAAGTTGAACTTTCAACACAATAATAATAAGTAACATTTATGCAATCCGCTACAAAAAAAACTTAGTCATGTTATTGAGAATTATTAGAGAAGAAAACTTTGTTGTTGCACAAATCCTTGAAATGTGACAACGAATTATATGTGTTCACTTGAAATGTCATTGTTGTAACCAGTCATTTATTTTCTTAATGAAGTTTGAAAAAGAACACAGTTGAAGTTGAAATTGAAATGTATGCTTTCTGTCTCCATATAACATTTAACAAAACGGCAGTTTGTACTTAACCCTTAAATGCCCAGACTAAAAAGCAAACAATGGAAAAATTTGATATTCCTCAATTGTATGTAAAAAAGACCCACTATAAATATTATGTAGGTTTTTTTTGAATAATTTGACCTTTGACCTCTTTTTCAGTTTGGTGCATATATGGCACAATGGGCATTTGCTTAAAAAAAATTGGATACGAAAAACCGAATAAATACTCAAAATCTCTCTTGAATCTGATTAGACATTACTCATAACACTTGTAAACAAATCAATTCCAGTAAAATAATGAACATTTTTTTCATTCTGAAACAAAAATCAGTCTACAATCGACAGTCACGGGGCCATTATTAATTAAATTTTATGAAAACTTTTGTAGCAGTTCAGATTTTTATTTAAAAAGAGGTTTTTGTTGCATTTTTCGCATTATACAAATGAGTGAACAACATTTACGTCCTTCACTGACATGAAACCATGATGGTAAGCGCCCATCACCAAAATTGTATCTTTTGTAGACTTGAAAAATTCATATAAGGGGGTGGGGAGGGGTAATGAAATACATGGATTATAATTTGATGTAGTGGATTACGTAAATTGAAATTTACCAGGTATAATCATCGAAATAAAAGATGATTGTGAACACTTGTCAATGTTAAGGTTATTCTGTTAATGCCCATTGTGCCATATATGTACCATCATTTTTTTAAGCGTTTGCCTTAAAATTATTTTTTCATCATATTAATTACAAAGTCTGCAGCGATGGTGTAGGACATATGTTTTGTGTTAACAAATCAAAACCACGACACAAAATCACATTTGAAATGACCATTTTGAAGTAGAAACATAGCAACAATTTGAAAACAATGCCTACCCTGTAACCCAGTAAGGTCAGCCATGCAGAGTAGTCTCCCTTGATAGTCAAATCGGATGAAATTATGCTTGAATGACACAGAAGTGACTAATATTTGTAAATAAACTGTTACGGGGTTAGATAATAATATTTTTAGACTATAGTGGCTGGCATGGCAACATGGTACATTTATGTACCGATGGGCATTAAAGGGTTAATTATAATTACCGTGTCTGTAAGTTATGTTGTTTTTTGTGAGTAATCAAAATTATGTTCTACTTGAATTTTAGAATTATTTTAAAGAAAGGTCGGCATCTCGTTAACATACTTCTTATAATGAGCTATTTCTATTAAAAAAAATATACTTTGTTGAAGAAAGTTCAAGCATCTCTTTAATTGAAATTATAATAATGGGGTGAATGAAATCTTAAACTAAGATCTTACAATACATACGAGATAACACACGATTAGAGTGCAGTTCTCCCAGTCCCCGTTTCTTTACTTAGTAGAATTAAATTTACGGAGCCCTTTTTATACGTGTAGGGCCTACATGCAAATGTGGACGTATATTGCCTTCGCACCTGTTCATCCGGCCGGCCGTTCGTCCTTATTTGGTTTGGATTTATTTAATCGAGCAATTATTTGGGGAATTCTGAACAACAATCATCTGTCCATCTAACTAACCACCAACGTGTCTTTGTATGAACTCTTCGAACAGGAACTCTATTTTTACACTAATTTATGTCACGATTTCTTTCATGTTTGAGAGACAGAAGGCAGTGAAAGATTCTCCTAATTATTTTTAAATCAATTCCGGTTTATGACAGTTCAGACACTACAGGAAATACTATGTCGAACCAAATGACATCATAATGTAAAGTATACAAAATACATATCTGCTAACAAGATGCGTATAGATCAATTTGGTTTATAGGAATTGGCTGTCCACATTGTTATTTAATAGTTTTAATCAGTATGTTCATGATATATTTTTAAACTATAACAAATGGATCCTAGAGTTATAATCTTGGTGAAGAACGTTTCTAGTTTCTTGTACCGGAAAGACTACGATTCTTTAACCCCGTTTACACTGGTACTTTTAAGCGTGCCAGGAACGGTTCCAGGCACGGCACGCCTAAAGTTTTAGTAGTGTAAACGGGTAGAACGGTTCCAGGAACGGTTCCAACCTAGACCACCACAGAGAGGTGGTCTCAGAACCGTTCCAGGCACGGCACGCTTAAACTTTCGTAGTGTAAACGGTATCCGTTCTGAGAACGGTTCTTTGCGCACGCGTCAATACTAACCTAGACCTCGCAGCATATTAACAGACCATTTTGACTTTCAAATATGGCTATTAATTTCAATCTTATAAACTTGTTTGTATTTTTGATAAAATTTGTACATTAATTGAAATATTGTGTGGGAATTTTTTTTTTTTTTTTTTTCCTTTTTTGATTTTTTTCTCGTTTTTGTTACTTCTCTTAAATAAGATATAAACTGTACATATTCTTTTTTTGTAATAATTGGTTATTGTGGTGTGAAAAAACGTGAGGGCCAAATGTAAACAAATCATCCGCCATTTTGTTTTCTAACTGGATAACTAAAAGTATCTTTTCTACTGAAGAGTTCCACTTTTAGCGTGCCTGGAACGGTTCCGAGAACGGTTCTTACTCGTCAGTGTAAACGGGCCAAATCTTGAATTTTATCGCGGCCAGGAACGGTTCCAGGCACGGCACGCTTTATCTGGGCCAAGTGTAAACGCAGCTATAATTTCTCTTTTACCAACTCTACTTAAGATTTATTGCCGTGTTCTACTTATACAACCTTAGAGAGATAGCATGACTATCACTTCCTTGTTGATAGTCCGAAAATGCTGACTGATCTTGAACATTATTTACTTGTATCATATTATGAAAAAAAACCCACACGAACATGAAATTGTCTACATGCTAAAGACTAAACCTTTTCGAATTGAAATCAACTTTGTATTCAAGCCTACATGAATGTTGAAATACGTGGTTAAAATAAAGTAGTTGAATTTGAGGAAGTTGATTGTGATTTATTTCGATTTTCAAAATCTGACAAATAAAATAACGTTCTGTACACTCTCTAACTAAAACTTAGTGAGTGAAGGAGTGAAAATTAACCATAAAAAGAAATCAACCACAGAGAAGAGCTTTTTGGAGAATAACACCAAGTGTTCATAACTTACAAATACTTTTTAAAAATATGTATGAAAGTCGTAAAATGTATACTTTATGAAGTTAGTATAAACCAGCAGTATCTGTATAACGTTTTACATCCTGATTTTCTGCACCTGAATGAGGACGGACAAACGCCATGCAGTGTACAATTAGTGAAATTTTGCCAGGACAGCGCCATTTGACTACTATTAATTTCCATTTCTAACTTTTAAAGGATCTTAATCGTGCAAAGCATGTAGCACACGGGCCTAGGTTTATTGTCCCATCTGAACGACAAGACGCTTTTCCCCTCCTGTCCAGCATCACTGACAAGGGAAACCGGGTGAAAAATCTGAAAACCTAATTCAGATTAGCGAGCAAACGTCTAACTCACTGAGGTACAGCGGCTCCCTACCATTCATTAAAGACTGGATAGGACTGGACTCAATGTAATCAAGTTAAAGAAAGAAGGAATAATGATCGGGTATAAAAATTGATGATATTTAATTACAGGAGATGAGACATCTACCCGTAGACCACGATGTTGATCAGTAATTTGGGAATCATTAAAAAATGATAAAAGTACAAGGAAAAATCGACATTAATACATCCCACCTTGTATCACCAGGCAAGGTAACATACGCCCACTGGCAGCTGTCGAAAATGATAATATTTGAATTAACGATAATACAAATTTTATGATATTAAAAGAATAAAAATAGCGATAGCCATCGTAATACGCCCACTTTTCTAATGGCAGCCAATTCGTCCGGGAGGTTGACGAGAGTTGTCAGTTAATGAAAGATTCTGAGAGTAACATTTTCATTTTACAGGAGTTTTGTTACAATTTTTTCTCTTTATGCTTATGAACTTAAAAATGTTAAATTTCATTGTGATAAGTCACTGAAATATGAACTATCAAATCACTAGCTCCCTATATTGTGTCCACAACTTTGAGAATGTAACGTGTTAAAAAATTAATGCGTTTTAAAAAAACAAGGGCAATAACTCATAAAATATCTTTCTATGGTTCTGATTTTCAGTTTGGTTTATCTCAAGGTCAATACAAACACTCAAACTAAGTTTCATCAAAATCCATCAAGAAACCAGCTCTCTATCGTGTACATATTTTCAAAAACAAGGGCAATAACCCATCAAATACTTTTCGATTTGTCTGATTTTCAATGGAATTCAACCATCGCTGATTTCGAACATTCACAACAAATTTTATCAAAATCCATCAAGAAACCAGCCCTTTAACGTGTTCACAACTTTAAGAGTATTTCGGTTATAAAATAAACACATTTTAAAGAACAAGGGCAATAACTCATAAAATATTTATCGATGTTTCTGATTTTCAATAGGCTTAATCCCAAGGTAAATTTCATCAAAATCCATCAACAAACCAGCTCTCTATTGTGTTCACAAAGTATTTTCAAAAACAATGGCAATAACCCATCTTCCTTGGATGATTATAAACACTCACAGCAAGTTTTATCAAAATCCATCAAGAAACCAGCTCTCTATCGTGTTCACAACAATTGTGAACAGACGGACGAACAGACAGACAGGGGCGTTACCAAGTCAAGTGCAATAACTCAAAAACAAATCGAAAATACGTCAAATTCGAACTAGACCGATATCTTATCACATATTCATGTGGGCGTATAAAAATAGTCAGTTTATATACATTATACGTCTGATATGTAAACTAATATAACATCGGCCAACCCTGTTGCTCTATAATTTACTAACCTGTAGTAAGTAGGCGACTCACAAATGTACTCAAATTACAACAATTCAATACAAATGTTTAGAATGTCTGCTATTTCATAATACAGCAATATGATATCTTGACTATCTTTGGAAATATTGAAATCATATCGAAACCTACGCATTAATTTTGTTCCTTTACTATTAGACGCTTCCGACCATTTTTCTTATACACCTTTCGCACTACATGGATTATGGAATTCGGTTATAACCGAATAGAAAAATCCGATTCAGTTCGATTCGATTGTTTTTCTTTCGCACTGCAATCCTATCTGGATCGGCGCTTTATTCGCACTGCCGAGCTTACTTTTAGTAACACGTCATGTCAAGGCCTTTATGAAATTAATTATAAACAAAATCATTTTCCGTTTCTTTTTTAAATGCATATGCATTCTTTTCCAAGACAATTCGTGTACTTTATTAGCCCTTTTTCTTGTGGTTTTCATTTTTTTTATTTCTATTGTAACGTCCACGACCAATCGTATATACGTCGGCCATTTTCTATCAATAATAACCTCGTATGCATCAGGCGGATAAATCGCACTACTTTTGTCCCTATTGATGACGTAATCTGAAAAGTCTCTGACATCCAGACTTTTCCTATCTATAAGCATAATGTGCAAGGGAGGTAACTAACAACCTATAAACAGAACTATTTTTTATCGCGTAATCTCCTTCCGCCCATTGGCATTGGAAGGTTTTCTTCTATCTGCATACGAGGTTATTATTGATAGAAAATGGCCGACGTATATACGATTGGTCCACGACTAGAGACGCCATTTTAAAGTGTTTATACCGTGATACCCCACGTGATAGACTTATCCGGATAATTTCTTGTTTGCTTTCGCACTGCAACTTATCTGGATCGGATCCGTACGAGATCTATCTATCTAGTAAACATCTGGTTATAACCGAATAATAAAACCAAGCACGAACGATCCGAACCGTAAAACAAATCTCGAAATCCATGTGTACACATTGGCAATATATTTGTAGCAGCTAATGAACTTTTCATTTGAGCAAGTATATCAATAAATGAGTAAATATTTCATAATGAAAAGTAGCATCAGGTGTCTAGAAGAGTTAGCATAACCTGTTTGGCTCCAGACTCACACAATGATATTACATCAATAGGTTCATAAAATTAAACATTAAGGGAGAAAACTCTGTCAAAAAATATTTTTGTTCACTGTAATAGGCTCTGGTAATAGGCTACTTGGGTCAAACCATTATGGGAGAAATTTTTCAGTTTAATAAGTATGTCTGAATAATAAACAGTCAAAGAAGCCCATCGTCATACAGAGCCTAACTGTAACCTTAACCGGTGTTCATATGTAGAACTAAGCATAATTTGGATAAATGAAACGAAACGAAAAAAGGAATTCAAAGTAACCTTTTGGTAATACACTGGTAGCAGCAAAGTTATTCGGATAGAACTGTATTACTTTTGTAGTGCGAAAGGGTTATTATTGAACTGCCTCTTTATCTGTATGTAGTTATTTGGGGTGTTTTCATTTCAGTTTGTCATATTATGTACGTATTAAATCTATCGATTTATGTTTGACTTCAGAAAACATATTTAAGACTTTTAATCTATGCATCGGACATCGATTTTATTTAAGATTGTTTCGATATACACTGGGAAAGGGAAAGGTTTCGTATAGTAAAATATCACGATGTCACTTTGAAGAGGCAATGACTTTAATTTAGATTTTAATGAGGTGACAATAAATGAGGTTCTTTGACAATAAATGGAGTCTCAGACTATCTAATCAGATAATAAAAATAGTTATTGTATATCAAAAAGCTATATAAATCTCCTTTGGGAATTAGACCGTCTTCTCCTATATTATACAGACGTAGAGAACTGAAGTCATGAATTGTATATTATTTAATAACGCCAACAGATTCAGACTAATACAATACATCTCGACATGTACAGGCGACGAAATTTCTATTCTTGTGATATTTATGATACTATCGAACCTAACTTTCATTATCCATTCCTTCAACCAAATTAAAAAATATATTATGTAAATTGTATATTACACGATTTGCCTAAAACTTAGATTATCACTGGAAACTGATAGTACCATGCCAATATCCTAGTATTCTGCATAGTTGACTCGTAGATTTTACTATTCGACCTTGGATTGTGTTTCTCAAATTAAATAAAGAAGTCTTTCCTCTTAAGAGTTATCATTATCAAACGAGTTTCATCTGTCATTTGGTATATTATGCATTAGATGTGAGTTGTCAAAATCGAAATCGCTGTTGACTTTGAGCTCATCAATTAGCAATACGATGTGAAATGTACATCCTATTGAAGTTTCTTAGCATCTCTTTCGATGAGTCTACAAGGCTAACGTTATTATTTGGCTCTTCGATGACATAACCGTCCCCATTAGCCTCCTAAGTGCAGAAAAGAAAAACTCCATTTAATTTCAGTTCCTGGATGACATAGTATATGTATATGTATATGTAACATGTATGCCTTCGACATCTTGAATATGTTCATGTAAAATTATATCTTTCAAGCACTAGAAGGGTTACCCATTTCCTCTGAACAGTTGTATACCATACGGAAACACAATTACACACTATATATACAAAATTGGTATATATTACGTTGTCGTCTGGTATCTTAACTTCATAAAGTTGTGAGCGGAATTACAGTAATTTAGTTCAATTTCACTACTTATGTATTTCCCATACAATTGTGTTAAATCTATTTTGAGGTTAATATAAATTCAAGATTTCAATTGTAGACAAATTCACCTAATCACCTCATCATCATCAGATTCGAGATTAGCGTTGCAGTTCCAAACAAAAAGGATAGAAATAAACATGTTTTAACTGCTGGAAGCGAATAGATTAGATGTGAAGTTATCTTTTAAGTGTGTATAATGCCTACTTCAGTAGAAAAATATATATAACTCTTAATCGTAATTGTCGAAGAGCAATTTTGAGTCTGGTAAATTTGAAAAGCGAATCTGGTTCATTAAAGGACCATTCTGCTTTTTTTGAAAAAAGTTTCCATTATCAAAAACATCGCAAATATTACCTGGGAGTATTTCTAAAGTATGCTCATTATACCTATGTATCTTTTTGATCAAATTGAATTTGATTTTAAAGGGTTAATTACAAACAGGAAGTACTTTCTCTACAATTCGGCGTTTATTTTACTCAAATCCGTTCAGTAGTTTTCTAACAGCGTTCAGAAAGCATAATGAACTTAAAGGTTTTTAAATATTTTAGCATATTTTTAGCGTTTAAAAATTAACGGCTGGATTTTTTTAGTTTAAACATTCAGATACAGAGCATATACATAGATTATGGTGTATAGTTTTCAAAAATTTGAGCAAAAAAAAAAGGTTTACCTAGAAAAAATTCAGACTGTTCCTTTAAGTCTATTGCATACACTCACACCAAGTTTCGTCAACATTCTTCAAGAAATCAGCTCTTTATCGTGTACACAAAAATTGTGGACCTACATACGCAGGAGCTAAGGCTATACACACTCCTATCAATGTGTGCGTATAAAAGGGTGTTTCTATATGCTATATCCTACCGCTTGAAATGATGTATTTGCAAATCATATAAAAGTTCATTGATTGTATCAATGACAGTATTCCTTTGACAATTCCGTTGTATTTTAGTTTTGGCTGCGGCTGATCTTTTTGCACATAAAAGAGTGATAGATTCCTTTCTGGAATAAATAATATCTTTAAAATCTATACCGAAATAGGAAACAGTTTTCTTGTATTTTTGAACGATCGCATGTTAATTTATATACACGTTTCTTCAGTCAGAAAGATTATTTACGAAATTATATTTATTTATCGATTATTTTGATAATTTGAAAAAAAGAAGAATTTAAATTTGATTGAGAGTGATTTGACGAGCAGGATTAGAGTGGTCGAAGTTAAAGTTACTGTGTACGGCAATGCTTTCCCTGGTGATAAAATATTGTGCAAAGAATCTACGTAGCATCATGAGAATTTGTTTCAAACTCGATTCGTCCAATATAGTACAGAATTACCAGAAACAAATCCATTTTTTCAAAAAAGTGACGGGTTGACCCATTCTGAATGAACAGGCTTTGAGTGAAACATATATTTGATTTAGATTTTAAAGAATCGAGTACAATGTAATTAGTTAACCATTAACTACAATATAGTGCACGTAGACTAGAGATAAAAATGAATGAAAGAATGAATTACTATGTATAATTGAACTGTCAGTTACATCACTAATGGAATAAATAATAAGTTAAAACAGATAAGCAGGTTTCTATTGTTAATCTAATTAGACATCAAGGACATGTAGATATATTATTCAACAGTGAAGCTGTCACTTTACATTGCTTCAGACTCTATGTTAGACAAACATACCTACTTACATCTCTTGTGTTTAAGAATCTTACAGTGACCCTTCGGTGTATTTGATGCAAAGTATTAAATACAATAGGAAAGACGACATAGCGCATATATGGCACTTGCAACACAAACAGATTTGGCAATATATATATTTACAACTGTCACATATCTGTCCCAAAGTATTAAAAGTTTATAATATCAGAAGCAAAATGACAAAATATCTCAGACGTATTCAGTTCGATTCCTTTGAAATTGTCAATTTTTTATATTAAGCTCTGGCTTAAGTGAAATCACAATAACTGTTTTATTTCAAAATGACTATAAAGTATTCATTTCTTCTGAGTATGATATAGATAATATTTTACAGTCTGATGAGAATTTCACCTCAATGAAAGTATTAGACAGTTGAGTGAAGTAAACTAAACGGACCATGTAATCATCCCGGATAACTTGAATACACGAATAAAAGACTAGTTAAAACAAATCTATTCTGCGTGGTGATGAAAAGATCAGCCTAGTCTACTTTCAATAATAACCTGTCATTGTATGGAAAATGTTTTTTGATTCTGTTTGTACACTTTGGCCCTTGATGAATATATACTCTTATTGACCAATGTTGAAAATTTAGATTTGTTGTTCATTCTTAGGGGCTGTATTCCTTTAAAATATAACGGGAATAGATAAATATTAAGCACTACGCAAAACTGAAAGTACATATTGGATATCTACTTCCGGTTGAAAAGCTTCCAATCGCGGTATCTGCTATACTTTATATTATGATAGGAGGAAATAGACAAAATCTGTGTTGACTTGTAATATTGTATAGTAACATAATAGAAAAATAGCTGAATAATTGTAGCCTATGACATGGGTACGAGATATGCCGTAACAATTTCGGTAAAAGTCTTTCTAATCATCACTAAAACACAATTATTCTGTCTCAATATCTCTCTGTCGTTAAGATTGTTCAATGAAAGACGGTCATGTCAAGGAATCTTTATAATGTTAGAAAAATAGATTTGTATGTTGTCACTTTCTAAGTACATCTTCATTGTGACATTGATTGTTCTTTTCTACAGTAAATTACTTTTTACTCCACATTATTTCTACTGCAGTAAAGGAATACATGGTAACAACCTGTCTTTCACTATAATTACAAAATCATTATTAGAAATAATATGACATATTAATATAAGTTCTTTTTTTTTCAATACATTAGTGATGCTTCAAATTTCTTTTTTTTCCTGTTTTCATTGTATCTGATAAATTTAGTGAAAGCAGAAACCAGTACAGAAAACTGTCAGTGACGCTGTGAAAAATACATTTGGGGGTTAGTGAGTAAAGGATAGTTTGGGGTTAGTGATCAAATGAGTTTGTGAACAACGGATATATGCATATTGTATACCTTTTTCATATTCATCTTTCAAAATTACTCTGAGAATTAATTTATAAATCTTATTTTTCATAAATCTAATGTATCATTTTATTTCTATCTCTAAAGTATAAAATATCAGAATACACAGAGTAATTACACTTTGCCTCTTTGTGATGTTATAAATTACAGTTCCGCCATATCTATAACTGATTTTAATTTACAGATGTTATTGTCAGTGGGATGCAATTGTCTTAGGGGGATATTGTCCTTTCGGGCAATATTGTCCGAGGAGGGTAATTGTCCAGGTGGGAAATTTTTGGAGGGGGGGGGGGGGGATTTTTTGGGGTAAGTTGTCCTGTTACAATTGCCTTTGTTCTTCAAAATTTGTTCGATTTTGAGCCTGTAAGAATGTAAAAGAAAAGTATTACTTAAAGTTAAATATTGCATGGTTACTATATAATGTTATTTATCAAACAATGCAGCCAGTGGGTGTAAGTCTCCTTGTATGGCATTTTTTTATACCATAAATTTTATCTACTCGTGAAATTGTTTCAAAATGAACTCCACACTTCGGCAATAGTAGTAGGCCTACATGTGCTTCCATAGAAATATTTTTTACTTCTGATGACACTGCCAAGAGGCGAAGTTATTTCTTAAGCAATTCTTCTATGTGATTAAAAGCAAGTAGTCTGAGCAAACGAAAACATTGCTATCATTTAACTTATAGAATAGCTCGTAAGATTACATTTAAATATATTGACATTTTAAAATACAACAGTGATATCCCTTGCAATCTGGGAAAACCCGTTTCACATTTCAAATGACATTACAACAATCTCTCTGATGACAGAGAACACGAATCATAACAATATCGTTCCTCCCACGATCTTCGACCTTTAATAACAGTCAGTCAGCTTCTCGTGTTGAAATCTTATTTAATTACATTGTATTGTCTAGTTTCTTGTCGCAGATGGCATCTGTTTGTTTGTGTCTTCTTGCTGAAGAGAAAAATACTAAAAATGCTTTATCGTATATACCTAGTGGCTAGTACCTACCTATTGACACTTTTGAACTACAAATTATCGTTGTAGACAGAATGATCTGAAACAAAGGTTAACGATGACCTTTCCGAAGAAGTGAATTCGACATTTTTTATGTTTTGTCAAAGTTATTCATTCTGTCACATTAATAACAATATCCATCCTTCCATTTATTATTTTCATAAAATAATCACGAAGGGATGTAGATGTCACTTTCTGTTTTATAAAAAGAGGATATAGATCTGTGATTGTTTAATAACCTCTGATAAACTTAAATTTGGCAATTTTGTTATAAAACATGCTATTTTTATTGACCACAACTAAATGAAAGCACTAAGAATGGTGTATCTTTAAAGGATAAAGAAAAGAAAAAAACCCATTTTTGGTGATATGTTGTCAATGAGCGGATAGGACTCTTATATGTATGGAAATCAACCATAATTTCGTTAGATGATTCAGATTAGGGTTTGTACCCGGGATTCCCGTTCCCGGGAATTCCCGGGATTCCCAGAGTTTCTGGCGAGTACTCATTCCCGGGAACAGCACTCCATTCCCGGGAATGGGAACATAGATTTTTTCACGTTTATTTCACCATTGACAGTGGTAAATTCTGTCACCTGGAGGGATACAAATCACCAAAATTTCCTCCATCCAAGCCTCAGAGCCCTAATCCGCCCCTGACGGCAGTGATGGTGGTGATACCCGAGACATCTGTTGAAATTTCTTTGGAAAAAAAACTTATACAAACTATCGACGAGGAACTGAAGTAATGTCAGAAAGAGAATACATGTATTACCACTTTCATTTGGGTCATTTGAGCAGATAGGCCTAAAGACTTTGACATCGAATCTGGAATTTATACATAATGCTCTGAAGTCAAACAATCCGTAATCAGTCGCAGCGGAATAAGGTTTTCTGTTGCAGGCAATTTTGCTCTCGCCTTATAGGGGTGAAATCATTGTGCGCGTTGGTCTTCCTAAAACATTGGTTAGATTAGTCGGTAACATAATCCACTTCCACCTCTACTTATCAATACTAAAACCTATTTGCATAGAGGTATTTTGGGTTCAAAAGTTGTTCTTAAATATTGCGAATTATATGAAAATAAAATTTGATATGAAACTACATAGATCGCTTTAGCTATTATGTCCTATAGTTTTGTAACGGTTGCTAGTTTGACTAGCTCTTATTACATGTTGAAATTGATTCCCGGGATTCCCGGGAATCCCGGGAATAGCATAAATTTCATTCCCATTCCCGGGAATGAGATATCCGGGAATGCTGCAAACCCTAATTCAGATAAGGAGTGTATGATTTGTTTCGTACTTAAAGGAATACAACCACTTAGAATGAACAAAAAATCTAAATTTTCAAATTCGGTCAATAGGAGTTTATATTCATCAAGAGACTTGCCCGGTATCATAACTTTACAACAGATTACCTAAATAATCTGATAAATCCAGAAAACAATGTTTAACATACAATAATTGAAAAACCCTTAATCAAATTTAAGAAAAAATAAATACACGAGAACGTGCACGTTCTCGTGTATTTATTTTTTCCTATATTACAAGTCGATTCGTCGTTTTATTTTTTATAATCAAATTTAAGGCGTTTATCAATTATAACCTGTTCTTATATCGAAATTTACATAATTTTATGGGTTTTTTACATTCTGTTTGTATACTTTGGACATCGTAGATGAATATATACTCCGATTGACCAAGTTTGAGAACTTATTTTTTTTTGTTCATTCTAAGACGTAGTATCACTTTAAGATAACCACTCAACGAGCTATCTCACTGCCTCAATCATTGTTATGTTCTATCTCAAGGTGGTTAGACCTATGAATTTTTCAAATTATGTAGAATGTTGCCATTAAAGCGTAGATTTTATAAAAGAAGCATCAAGGTTGTCCAGACCTTGATTATCAAATAGTAAACGATCAGCATGAACTCCATGAATTGATAGATCGAAATCAGTCTCATGCAATATGAGAGACAAAATATTGTGTTTATATTTGCCAAAGTTTATAGTTTCAGAATACACAAATCGGCTGAAACAAATGACTTCAGTCTCTTGAAGCTTTCGCCAACATAAAGTAATATTTAATATTGCAATGGTTGAAATGAGTTATAAGAAATTACCTGATAATGACATTAAAAAGTTTTTATAATTCCCGCTGTATGATATAAAAACAGTTTTCAGACATTCTCATCCATCACATCACAACTTCTCAATAGATTAATCTTCAATCTGAGATAGTTAAAAAATATATCATTTTTAAACAAAATTATTTTGGACAGAAATTATTACAAAATTCGACGATTTTGCCATTAACGTAATATATAATGAACATTTATTATATTATTTTCTATTTTCTGACAACTGGACATTTTTAAAACCAGACGGTGGGTGCCTATGAAAAACGACTATTACATTTAGCTGTCTACTTTTTTTTTAATGAGCAATTTCATTTATTTAACAGGTCACATTGCTCCGTTGAAAACAATTTCCAGACACAAAACTGGCCTTTAATTTGTCAATTGTCATTTTAGTTGACAATTAATAAACTTTGATATTGAGAGAAATATATAAAAATATTGATTCGACTGTTCCATGCCATGTAAAAGGTCTAATCTATTAAAGTTGGTTGGTGTAATGATTACAATGTATCACATATACTTTATATTATACCTAGAAAGAAAATAGCTTTCAATTTCCGATATGATTCGTTTCCAATTAATAGAAATAGAATCACCCACATAAGTGTCTTTGTCAGATTTATTTTTGTGACAAGAGAAAATTAAAAGGGATTCAGATTCAATTACTTATTTAATTAGCAAGGGTTTCCTCTATGCCCATTGTTGTGTAACTAATTTTTAAAAACTTTTCAGTTTGTTTAGGTTACAGTTAGATGACTAGATGAAATAACTAGTAAAAAATTGCTTTTGACTCATGATGCAGTGATCTCTAAGATGGTTGGTAAAACCCCTCGCACTGAAAAGGCGTCCTTACTGCGTTGCTGTGGTCTCAGAGCGTGTAAAGGTCGCCATAAGCGTGTTATCAGCGTGGTGGAAACGCCAGATATCGTGCTGTGGTCGCCGTAAGATCGTAGATGGTCGCGGTCCAGTGTGAGGGGGATATTATGGCGCTCGGGATGACAGTTTTGTTGTTGGTTTTAAACATGTTTGTATATCCATATATTGCAGATGATCCTCAATTTATGATATCCCTATATCCCTCCCAGATATAGCATAAAGAATGACAAATTACAAGAATTCTCGACATCGTTTCAACATATTTTGTGCCATTGTAATTCATCAGAGTACGAAAATTACAGAGTACGCCCTACAGGGGCGTCTATATAGGGGTGTAAGTGTGTGTGTGTGGGTTACACCCCCACCCCCTAAACCTTCCCCCAGTCGGGAAAAAAATCAATTCACAAAGTTGTTCAGCAAGTGTACTAGGCACTGTCCCTCTGTGGGCCTTGTCGTTGGGAAAAATTATTGTCAAGAAAAATGTTTTAACACCCTTTCTGACGAAATCAATGAAATGAATCAATTTAATTCTAAACATGACTTGTGCTACAATGACAAATCATTTGAAATATTTGTTAATCTAGTGTGGATATTGCATGGTACAATAATATTGCATCTGTATTCATAACAAAATAATTCCAAGAAATTTGATTGATTAATAATGCCACCATAATAAGACCGATCATGTGATGTTCTGCAACAGGGCCCTGTGTTCAATCTGTTTTCTTAGCTAAGATTTTAAATCTATAGTCAATATTTCAGCAATTAATTCCTGCTATTAGCACTATTGGTATTGGCCGGGAACTTTAACCTATAGTCAATATTTGAGGAATCCTATTGAGAGATGATTGAAGACGCAATTGGTTAATATGTCACTTTAGGTTTTACTTCATCTATCATTCTGGCTGAAATTAACTGTGACTTATTGAGAACTAACTTAATAAATCTTCGTTTATTTACTTTAGACTATGTTACGAGTTTTATTAAATCAGAAGTAGACAAGCTGGCATTATAAGATGCAATATTGGTAGCTCCTACGCTTTAAGATATTGCATATTGCTAATAAATACTTGCATCATGGTTACCATCAAAATCCTTGTCTATTTGAGAACTGTATTCCCGAAGCGATAGGTCATAATTCATAATAAAATTATTCTATACAGCTGGTAATTAGTTTAAAGAACAAGAGGAACCACAGATTTTTTTACGGAAAATAGGAATTATCTATGATCTTATAGTTATTATATGGAAAACCAAAAGTTTACTTTATTACAGGAGCATTTTTAACTAGGTTGCACGAGTCTTCCTCAAACAATGATTCCGATATTTCTGAGGAATATACATTTATATATACATAACATAAAAGCTATTTGAGACGTCTGTAATGAAAATGACACTGCCTTCCCATATAATATTGTCTTATTTATAATTCATACCTAAATCTAATTGCCCTTCAAAGAATAGATCTGTGATCTACTAAGTAATCAAACTATCACCCGCTGAAATTTGTCGGATGACGTGATATTAGTGTGAGAAATGTGTTCAGGCAATAATGAAATCACTATATTAGATGAGGTTGTCGAACAAAAACAAAATGTTCCCCCTTTTTTAACTTTTCAACACAATTCACCTCTTACAAGAACTACATTCTGGATTATTGTTGTCCTTTACGAATTTCTTTTTATGAATACTGGATTTGAAAGTCTTCTTTTGATACAAATATCATGTATAATACTTACCAGAACAAATAAAAACTAACTATTACATTTTAAGGATTCACGATGTCGTAGGTAATTACAATACCAATTTCAAATAAATTTAAATTTTCACAAAACAAAACGGTAGTGACCTCGGACCTAATAATTACAACAACAAATCGTTATTCACCCTTGGTTGCAAAAATTTTTAAAATCCACCTTTCACCCTCACCCCCACCCCCACCACAAAAACTCCTCGGATTTCGGCCACTTGGTTTTCAGATTTCGGAAATTATAATGAAAAATGACAAAAATATTTTAATGAAAAAAGAAAACAAAAATGAACTGCCAAAATGTGACACACCCAACCCGTTCCGCGAACCCTGACTGACATTGTCTTTGATTTCATATCTAACCAGGATAACTTCATCTTGGACAAATTTAATATTTAACTAAATGTTGAATTACAAGATGATATTCCGATAGTTACACGTAGGTTTTTCTCGGATCCTTCAACATACTGTCATTGCTTTTCAACACAATAATAATAATAATAACTTTATTGCAACATTTACGCCATATATGGCCAAAGCAATATTGAAAAAAAAAAGTACAATGACAATTTAACAAGATTATACATAATTAAAACAACAGCAATACATTAAATAATGACTAGGATTTTAGTTGGTGTCATTAACTTTCATGTTTTTAAAGGTATGAAACAAAAATGACCCGATAGCTTTCAGTATATAACCACCATTGGTATTCATCATGTATTTTAATTTTTCTAGATCAAACAATATATTAAAGGATGTATTTATTAAAATAATGTTTTCAAACAATATTTCCCTCTCGTGTGTAAAATTTAAGGGAAGCTACCCGGACATTCACTTGACGAGAAATATGTAACCTTTTCAACAGTAATCATCAAATTGACAGGATCTATTCCATCAGATAGCACAGTATCTTTGAACTATGGCTGTTTTGTTTTTTTATCATTCACACAAAACTTTTCGCTGTGAAACAGGAAAATATTTCAGGAAATTTCACGCAAATCACTGATTTAAAAAATATGTAACTGAACAATTAACTAGATGCAGTAGAATGGATGAAGTAGGCTTCATCCGAATGTTACGAAAATATCAACAAAATCATACGGTGTCCTCTCTTTATTCAATGATCTTAAAGTCGCTGAAAACATAATTCTTCAACGCACGATGTGCAATACTATAACTTTTCGTCGTCCCCTACTTTGTCTACCAACCGCCTCAGCAATAGTTTCTTTTAACCACAGAGAAAGGACTTAGGTCTTCCAAATCCTCATTGATTTCTAAATTTTTGTTCCAGTTTCTTTAACAAAAACTTTCTCTCTTTTATCCATTAATATGGAATGATGGATGCTTCAGCGTTCTGGCATACCGAAGGTCATAGTATTGAGGAATCCATAAAATGTATTGATTCATTAGCCCGATGGATGTTTCAATATATTTTTATATATGGTACTTGGTACAGATATTGTGAAATTTGTCTTTTTGAACCTTGATATTTGCTTTTACAGATAGAATCCAGACAAAGCGTGGAAAATGAAATCTGACTAAACAAGCATCGTTTGTACTTATATACCTTGTAAGATATTCCTTGATTGAAATTACAGACGAGACGCAGGTATAATTGAGAAACTTTCCATACGATTAGTTCTGTCAAGGGTCATTGAAATAAGAACAATTCAGAGAGAGACATTTAATCAGAGAGTCAAGATGATTTCAATCACTTTAGAATAATTTGATTTTCTATTTATTTGATTGGAATGGTTTGAGACAGTTAGTGGAATCTCAGACTATTTAATTACCTTTATTTTCTGCTTATTTGCAGACACTTAACTTGTTCTAATGACCTGAAAAGATACTGACCTGTATCAATCAAACAATGTGTTAATTCCCATTGGTGCCATATTCTGTTTAACTTACTTAGTTTTCTCGTTTAGTCTAATTGTTTGAGATACCTTTTAGTAGACCAATCTAAAAACAAATAACATAGATAGCACTATTTATTCGCGCTTGCAAACATGTTTGGGGGACTTCATATTTATATAACCCAATCTGGTAATTATAAACAAAATTTAACATCGTAACAAGTTTCCATTGCACATACTGTGAACATTTCGAACAGACGTTTAGGCCGTAATAAATAGCTGATTTGGTGTTAATCATTTGGAACAGGAACTGAAAGTCACAGTAGACTTGGACGAGAACCTGCCGACAATTTGTAGTTTTTCGTGATAATTAAGGATTTCTTTCATTCAGTAACAACTGTCTATATATAAAGTAAGTCAATGTAACAGATGATTGCAGGTGTTGTTTATATTTCAACATATTTTACTTATAACTTATTCCTCTCAAAATGCAACAAATTATAGAACTATGTTGGCAATAACAATACTTAAGCTGTTAATCGTTTATTTATGATTAAACTGGGTCAAGGTAATGACTTCAGATTTCAATCATTGAGAAAAGCATTAAGAACAGTTCAATATTCCGTTTAATATATTACATTAAGGTAAAAGTTTTAATATGAAAGTTATGTTAATAAATTTGTTAAAGGGGATCAATCGGCATTTCAGAGGTTAATTTGGGTCTTGAATACAATATACAGGCTAAGTAGTATTCAGAAGTACCAGAGACGAAAATTGCATTGCACAATATCTTTTAATATACCTCACGCTAGAAATTTCACTCTCTATTTTAATAGACTTTTGCTATATACATACACTGTAGTGTTCCTATTAATTGCATACAATTGTAAATACAAATTGATTTGAAGGCTCAAATTTCAATAGTGAGTTGCAAACATAATCAGATATTCCCGCACGGATGGTGAACGTGAACGATGGTAAGTACAATGTTAAATATCATAATCTAGTCTGACACGGGTAGAATGCACGATTCTTGAGAACATCATTTTCGTTTAAATCTTGAGAATTAATTTTGTACTAAAGTTTTGAACTCAGTTTGGAATTAAAAAGTCAAAAGTCAAAAAATCATGACACCACACAGCATCTACCCTCCAAGTTATTATTTACTGACAGTTAATGTAGCTTGTTTATGTTTCAAGCAATTATATTTTCAATTTCATTTTAATTACTCAAAAAACTATACGTGAGTATAAATAGTTTAGTTGCATTATAAATGATTATGCTCTAGTACAGTCAAGAAACAAACCTTAGAGATGCCTTCTTTAACTATTAGTAGCCGCGTTGTCCCAAGACGTATTGTCATTCAGGGCTCTAGAAAGCTGAATTCTCAGCATTATTCAATTCAATCAGATTTACAATATTTACATTTATTTGTATTGAATGAATTATTTAACATGTAAATACAGTCTCTTTTAAGACTAGAATGTCATTGAAATACAGAAAGCGTTATTTAAAATCAATAGATTAGAACTATAAAACACTATATGTACATGTACTTCAAACTTATTGATTGTATTCACAAAAAGATAAAAAAAACTCTGTTTATTCAATTTACATAAGAATAGATGTTATAGAGAATCTCACCCGAGTGTCTTTTGATATCAGATATTATATCAACACAAGTTGATAAAGTGGAAAAACTCCGAGGCTTGCCGAGGAGTTTTTCCACTTTTATCAACGAGTGTTGATATATCTGATATCAAAAGACACAAGGGTGAGATTTTATTTAACATCCAATATCATTCTAAAATCGAAATATGCGAAACAACAACTTTCGAGAGGTGAACTGCAGATTATTGAAAGAACTTTCGAAGGGCGAAATCAATATGACGTCATTGTTATTAAGACGTCATTGGGCGAATTGTTTATCACGTGACCATATTGGCCAATCAATGATTCAGAAAAGCAGTATCTCCTAGTAGATATAGTGCAGTAGGTACTGCTTTTTATCATACAAGCGATATCTACTGTAGCATACCTTATTGGGTGATAAAAATTATTACCTCATGTATTATTATGTAAAGTGGAGAGTCGGCAATAGTATTGATTAAAATATTCTATTCTAGTTATATATTGCTTATTGCTAAATGATTATGCTCTAGTACAGTCAAGAAACAAACCTTAGAGATGCCTTCTTTAACTATTAGTAGCCGCGTTGTCCCAAGACGTATTGTCATTCAGGGCTCTAGAAAGCTGAATTCTCAGCATTATTCAATTCAATCAGATTTACAATATTTACATTTATTTGTATTGAATGAATTATTTAACATGTAAATACAGTCTCTTTTAAGACTAGAATGTCATTGAAATACAGAAAGCGTTATTTAAAATCAATAGATTAGAACTATAAAACACTATATGTACATGTACTTCAAACTTATTGATTGTATTCACAAAAAGATAAAAAAAACTCTGTTTATTCAATTTACATAAGAATAGATGTTATAGAGAATCTCACCCGAGTGTCTTTTGATATCAGATATTATATCAACACAAGTTGATAAAGTGGAAAAACTCCGAGGCTTGCCGAGGAGTTTTTCCACTTTTATCAACGAGTGTTGATATATCTGATATCAAAAGACACAAGGGTGAGATTTTATTTAACATCCAATATCATTCTAAAATCGAAATATGCGAAACAACAACTTTCGAGAGGTGAACTGCAGATTATTGAAAGAACTTTCGAAGGGCGAAATCAATATGACGTCATTGTTATTAAGACGTCATTGGGCGAATTGTTTATCACGTGACCATATTGGCCAATCAATGATTCAGAAAAGCAGTATCTCCTAGTAGATATAGTGCAGTAGGTACTGCTTTTTATCATACAAGCGATATCTACTGTAGCATACCTTATTGGGTGATAAAAATTATTACCTCATGTATTATTATGTAAAGTGGAGAGTCTGCAATAGTATTGATTAAAATATTCTATTCTAGTTATATATTGCATATAAAGTATCGGATGTATTTAAAGAATTGGTCTTTCTGAATAATTTACAAAACAAAAAATGGTCTATCGGCAAGCTCGTTGACATTTAAGCTAAATGTCTTAAGGTTGTATGGCTTCATCAACATTTTTAGTGCAATTAATATTAATAATATTTGATGTTTGCAATAGATGTTATGTTATATTAATAAAGTTAAATAGGCTCATTAGTTTATTTTATCGTTTTTTGAAAGTGTACGGAAATGTTAACCTCACTTATACTTAAAATTATATATTGCGTCTTACCTTTTACCGGGTTAATGTGGCCCAGATTTGTAATTTACGAGTAGAAAAGAAAAGTTTACCATTAACTTTCCAGTTTTTCAAAATGTTATCTATTGTCGAATTTTCAAGTCTATTTGGCTATTGCTTTGTTTCTTAACATAGAGAAGCATTGTCGAACTATAGCTTCAACATTTAATTGATTTAACTATATGGTAAATTTGTTTAAGATGACATACCTTAATTGTTAACTTTCCTTTGTTTTCAATGCCCCAATTTCACATTGTTTCAAAGAAAGCAATAATTTTTAGATAAAAGAAGAAAAGGGAATAAAATACAATGGAGCACTACATCCAATTTTTATTTCCTTTCTATTATCATAAAGTCATATAGTATACAATGTAAATGTTTTGTATTGATTGTGACAATACCACTATTTCATCAGACATTATAAGTCTTTTAAAAACAAGAAAACTTTTTAAATTAAAGTCAGTATCTCCCTGGGTTAAAAATTAGTTGGCGACCATTGGCGACTCGAGTCTCCTTGAGACTGACCTGATCTCCGGGGAGTCGTGAAGTTTTCGAAAAGTAGCCCATTTCTGTCTCCATTAGTTCCACAAGATGTTGCGGCGACGTGTCCTCTAGTGAGATACTACCTTAACAAACTAGGTTCACGTGTTTTTTATTTTTACAGATGTACTTATGATGTCATTGGCAGAACGTAAATATTAGAAACGTTTTAGTCAATAGACATAATGTGCTTCAAGTATTTACTTCTCTTTAATCAGATCGAATGATTTCTTTCAACACGAAATCTACTCATTTATTAATAAGCAATTATTTGTTAATTATTCAATAAAAATACACGAAATTTAATAATAGCCTAGAGCACTGAGAAATCAATAATTATCTACTCTATTTCAACTAGTATTGCTTCTCCCAGCATTGATTAACGAACATAGTGGTTCAGGTTACAGTGCACTGTGTACTTCGAGGGGCAAAGATATGAAATCTAATGAACTACATACTACATTTTGTAATGAGATAGTCAATGATACCCTTTACCTTTTTTTCCATTTGCGTCTTTTCTTCCTTTCCGACAGACTTTGAATAACCTTTTTCCTAATGAATCACTTGAACCCAGAATCCTGTAAGCTAAACATTGTGAAATCTCAGGGATGAATATGTTCATCATCAACAGCAGTAAAGAAGTCGTGATATAATTATCAGCTGAACGCACAAATCCTAATGGCATATTTATTACAATTATTAATTTAAATATCAGATAATGAACCATAATAATAAATTAAATCAAATAACTTAGAAGAAAGTAATTGTCTTGAAATAATTACTGAGTCACGAATTTTCTGAAATTTAAATGGAGACACGTTTTTTTTTAAATACGTGTAGCCTTCTTTTACATTTTGTTCTCAGATCTCTGTTCTATTCTGTTTCATTTATCAAAATTAGTTAAATTTTCAACCGTTTAGCCTACAGCTTCAGATTTAGTACGGATAGTACCATATCCTGCTAACCTAATATCAGTATTGATATTAGATTTCGGTAAACTAGGTAGTTGTTGGTAGTTGAATTGGTTTAATTGGATGGTACTTTGATGTTGGTTTGGTAATTTGAGGATTCGTAAGATCTGGTCGGGTCGAATGACATGGCAGTGAAACTCAACCCTGAGTAGTGTGGCGTGAGTTATTCGGTCTTCTTCATTCTTCCAAACTCGTTGTGATCATAGTTATTTTTCTTGATGTTGGTAGTTGAATTGTAGTTGTTGGTTTGGTTCGGTTAGATTATTTGATGTGTTGTGTTATTTCCTAAATTTGAAATCTTAGTTATACCATGTCTGAAAGACAAATTTTACTTCACACCAGAATGACTAGAAATAGAAAGTAATTATTAAAATTTCAAAATCTAATAAAGAGTCTCTAATACGTTTATCAATATATATTTTTTTCACGAACGTCTGTTCTTTCTCATTTGAGTAACGTCTTTAATGCAGAAAGACAGCGATAATTAAATACTTCTAGCTGCATCCTGTGAACTTAATAATTCTCTTGTAAAATAAGATTGTAATCGTTTAAAGAAAACTCTCTGAAGAATGTTAAAACGAATGAAAATACTTCCATAACAATTCGGATTATATTTCGTAACCATGTGTAACCATTCAGTTAGTCTAAGCTTATTTCTTATTTCAATACTTCATGATATAATTTGCCGTTACTGTGATTTGTCTGCAATAGAGAACGAGACGCATTTTCTGTGTATTTGTCCGAAGTACTCTGACCTTAGAACGCATCTATGGGATGTAGCCTCTGCAGAATTCCAATTTAAGACTTTGCCTATTTATCGCCTGCCAACCAAATATGTTTTCTGATGACTTGCCCTTCACTGGCAAAAAGTTTAGCAAGGACCTAAAAAAAAAAATGTTTTTCCGAAGAAAATACTGCGTTTTTTAAATATTTCAACTTTTATAGTGATACGATCTGTTTTATTTTGATATTTTACCATAATGCTTCTATGTCATGCTATTATTTTTATTCCGTATATATTTAAATATTATATTTGTTTTTATCAAACGTAAAACTGGTTTCAAACTGTGATATATTTCTGCTGTTTTGCATATTACATGTATATTTATGATTTTAAGATGTTTTTATTATACATATTTTTAAATGATTTAATACATTGTTAATTTGTGTCTCATAGGTCTCAAAGGCCCGATATCGTACTTTTTTTTATATTCTGCCAACGTTTTTGTATACTATAGTTGTACGATATGTGACACATTAATAAACTAATTCTTCTTCTTCTTCTTCTTATTGTCCATGCCAATTATCAGAATTATCAGTGTACACCATGCCGATTTCACTTGAACTTTCTTCCGGGGTTAAGATTAGTTGTCTAATTTAAATCTACCCTTCTATCTGTTCATCTTCTAGTCATGTAGTTGATCCTATGTATGTGATGCTTGTAATTTGTACATCGAACTAGCCTATATACCACAGCAATATAGTTCTTCCAATTGGTGCTAATAACCTGTGCTAATGATTGTATATTGTATTGAGTTTATTAACTATGCCTTTTTATAGTGAAGAACGAAGGGTTATATATAAAATGGCGCTCCTGTGTTTTGTAGGTGATCGAAAGGTTCGTGATCTGGAACAAAACATATGTTCACATTTTTCCAGTTGACCTTGTTGTTAATTGATAAGGATATTCAGGCAACATTTTTATTGGAAGACCGGATGTTGAACACAAATTTTCTCAATTTATCTGCCCGGTAGGCTTTTGATACAACTATACTTAGATGTTATAACACAACCAGAACTTAATTCCAAACCAGAACGCCACATTTCTTTAATTTGCTTCTAATTTTTCTTCACAACCTTACTTTGTAATGAGTTCATCATTTTGTTGTTTCAAGAACGCCTGCGGTTTATGATTTTACTAATTGCTTTGATTATGTATGTGAGCTAACTGTGTATAAAGAGATTTTCTTTTCTGATTCTTTGAACAGACACTTAGTATTAATGAGTTCTAGAAAATCTTCTTATAGTAGGCCTAACTACAATTTAAGTGCACTCATTGCACTTTGCTGACTATTAGGGTTTTTTTTTTTTTATCTTTTACAGCAAGCAAACTAGCTGGGGTAAGAAATGTTATACAAATTATACATATTATGATCACCAGAAGAACCTATACTGTCCACATATACTCGAGGTTAGGAAAGTTTATCAATCAGTTAAGACATTACGAATTGAAAATATGTCAGTTCCATCGTTACTTAAATTAACTGAAAAATGTTATTGAAAGAATTTATAAGGAGCTGATGGCTTTATACATGGTTAAAACAAATTGTGTAGATTTGTGGTAAGTAATATGCAATAAAGCACAAACTGATCTGAACTGAACTGAAACTAAGACAGTTAACATCACTATGTACGCAATAATGTTAACATTAAGACAAGCCATTAAATTATAAACGTCCTGCATTAGTTTAATAGACGATAGTGTCAAGATTACCGAAGAAAAGTGTGCTAACTGGTGTTCTATGAGAATTACAGCCGTGTAATCAGGTTTGATTTTTATTTTATTAGATACTTTCTGTGTTAATATAATTTGATCTAATCTATTTTATATATAATAGAATATTTGAGACTGAAAACGTTAAAGACAAAAACCCTAACCATAGCTTTACGATTTCATATTGGTGTAGTAAGACAACACAAACGGTCTCCGTGAAAGTTACGCTGACGCTCTGCAACATATCACGGTAATGAACGGCGGCCATTTGACCGGACTACATCAATGTTATCATGTAATCTCGTGATTCTGGTAGTTCAAACAGACGGGTCATTCGAGGCTACAATTATTTGTAAACAAATAACACGAAAACAAACAGATATGTATTTAAAATGATGATAAAATGCGTAAATGGTGAACAGATAGTCACTACGTAGCATTAAATGCACGAGCAGGTGTCAGAAAATTCCTCCACATATTCTATTGCTATGAACTATATCTATGTCGCGACGTTACAAGCAAGTGGTAAAGCGTCAAAGTAAAGAGTCACAACGAAAAACACCATTCATTACCGAGACAGATTATGGTTTACGGAAACTGCCGAGGATTGCCGATTGAAGACAACACTGTAAATGATTTACTACGATTGCAATCCGCTTTAAAGTGGAAGGGTCAGCATTTTCGACAGTAGATTTGTGCTTGAATATATGTATTGTGTAAAAATAGCTTCCAGAAGTACTAGAACGGCACACAAATCGTCTGGGAAACGCTGATAAATATGAATTATCATGGCTTTGAAGGCTGAAATTTTTTGGGAGAAATGTGAACACTATTACTGATAAGCGTACACTATAGATGCTGGTAACAATTTGAAGCAGTAGAATTAAAGTTCAAAATACTCAATATATCCTAATATCTTAATATAAAATCTCCACGCGAGTGTTGAGAGATAAACATCTTACAGAAGAAAGAGTTGACAGTATTATGTTCAAAATAGTTTAACGACTGTTACGTTTAAATTAAAAAAATAAATAAAATGTTCTTTTAAGATGTCAAAGTAACCTCTAGAAATCATCAAATGACATGTTCAAGTTTTCGTACACTTATATTCTATTAGTGCTGATGTTTCGTGAATAAGTAATTATGGTTTCAAGATTGATTTTTATATTTCCAGTTGTGTATAGTTTAAAATTAGTTTATTGTAGGTATTTTACACACTGTTAAAAATATATGTAAATATACAGTTCAATTGTGGTAAATAATTTACATTGTTGAGTAAAAAAGCATTGTTTGTATTTTTACCGTATAAAAGATGTAATCCAATGATACTCAGAGCATATGTAAATATACAGCTAAATTGTGGTAAATAATTTACAATTGTTAGTAAAAAAACATCTTTTGTATTTTTACCGTATAAAAGATGTAATCTAATAATACTTAGAGCATATGTAAATATACAGCTTAATTGTGGCAAATAATTTACATTTTTGAGTAAAAAAGAGCATAGTTTGTAGCCTATTTTTACCATAGTCATAGTATAGGCCAACAAGTTTTCATATTTTTAATTCATATTCTATCCACACCAGATCTGCAATAAATTATCTGGTCCAATACAATTAGTTTGATGCAAGTTAAATTAAAACACGTGATATCAGAAGGCTCCGTGATTTCGGCAATCAAGTTCGGCCCAGTGCTTTCCGGAAAAATGGCGGAAGATAGATTTACATCTCGAACTCTTGTTAACAAAAGAAGAAAAGCAGGTATTTTGAATATGATTCTTTAGTTCCACAACTAATTTGATCACCAAATTTCATTTTAGCAGTCAATAAAGTAGGCCTAACCTATATCAATTTGATTTTGATTTTAACCAAAAATACTGTGTGTAAATTCTGAAATTTATAATTTATACATGACCTGACTGACCACATCAAGTTTGAATCGATTTTTTTTATGAATTGAAATATTAACCTGAAAATAGTTCTGAGAGTCTTAGATTGTTGAAAGCAATATATATTTGGAAATATGATTTTACACAGGGGAAATTTCAGTCCAAAATATGGTCAATTTCACATGAAATTTTTAGGAGGGAAATGTATCTATTCCATAATGAGAATATTCAAAACTTTCAATTTCAAGACCTCATTGTGGCCAGAGGGAACTTAGGTGTCTATATTTCATACATAATTATCTTTACCTTGCTGAATAAAAAGCAATGCAATGGTCTTGCTTCTCAGGAAATATTTAGCAATTTCAATTATTATTAATTGTAGGTTTATGGATAAAATGCTTAGTTTATGGATTCAATGGAATAAACAGAGAAAGAAGGGTTCTGTTTATTTGTTAGGTCACAGGTAAGTCCACTGATGAATATAATATACTCATATTGACCAAGCCTGATGATCTCAATTAGATGTTTATGAAAGATAGAATGCTTATTCTTTTGAAACACACTTACAGTGTACAGTTTCATCAGTGTCCAATTGATAGTTTTCTGTAATCATAAAGCATGCTTATGAATATTGAATAATTGCAAAGTAGAACATATCAGCTTGTGTTCAATTCATCTGTCCACTAATGTTTAAAACAGTTATTTTTCTTTTCTTTTTTCAATTTGAGTGTTTTGATTTTTTTTCTAATAAGTTATGTATCAAAAGGGATAAAATGTGTGCAAATGGCCTATATTTCCAAACATGACTGAAATGGGTAAAAAAAGTTTTGTATTTTAAAAGTTACATGTTGACAATGCTGTACTCTAAAACCCTATCATTCAAAGACAAAATTTTAGACAATAATGTTTATGTTCCATGAACTTATTAATGACAATAAGTCACTGTCTTTATATATTTCAGGAAACTATAAGAGAATAAACTAGATAGACCAGCATCACCATCTCCTTACATTGGATATTCATTTATCAAACATTTCAAAATTGTTTTTTCAAAATTAACAGTGGATACTTTTAAGTTGAAAATTGTTTCAACAATGGTTTAAACTAAAATGTAGTCAGATTTTGATAGACCACAGTAGAATTTAATGTATACAATATTATATAATTATCTATTTTGAAGATAAACTGGTGTTTACATGAATAAAACTAGCTACATTTACATCAAATATCTTCTTTTATTTAGGTATAGATTATGTAGAAATAGAAATTTCGTCCAAGGATAGAACTCATTTTAGTGCATAAGCATTACATACTTTTACCTCCTTTATGTTTTTTTACTACAAACTGACTGGCAGAAAGTTGCCAGTGCTTTGACTGTAAAATTACTTAAATGTTAATTTACTTTGCTTGTAAATTTACATACGTAGTGATTTAACATAACAGTCAATTTACTACTATGTTAAATCACATATTATGTATTTTTCTTGTGGTAAAAATACTTTATACAAGTAAAAATACATTCAATGTAAAATTACAGTCATTATTCTGGCAACTTTCTGCCAGTCAGATTGTGGTAAAAATACTGAAATACTTTTAACAGTGCAGCAAAATGTTTAATGATGTTCGAATTATCCATGTGGTATTTTGAAATAATAAAAATCCGTACAAGCAAAACAATTGAGTTAATCCAGTGCATGCCAAAATTGGGTGCAATAATTATATAGTACATGTAGTGGACTTCCCATACGAGAAGTAACATCAGGTGTTTCGAAAAGAGTAAGCATGGTCTGTTTCGCGCAACACCCGCCACTACTATAAAGGTCAAAATCATGATGTGCAACGAGATCAATTCATGCCTGATTAAAAGATCTGACAAAATGCAAGAAGCAGATTTGTTATCTTAAAAGAAATTTCAAGTTTATGTGTCAAGTAGCCCTGTTTCAGTATTTCGGGGTTAATATTCGACCTCTTGCAAGAAAGTCCTTATAAAGAGAACAAGCTCTAGCATAGCGGATCAGTTGTGAAATGTACACGCCATAAGCAGGCGATTGTGGTATGTTACTGAAAAAAAATTAACAACAGGAAAATCAAAGTCATACAATCTGACACAAATGTCATGGTTGTTTTCAATTTCGAGAAGCAAATCCAAATAAGACGCTTAGGAATTATCAACTAAATTGAGAGTACATTTGTCAAACATGGGAATCCATCCAGCTCGATCAGTATATTAACACATGGAATGTTTGAATTTCAAATCTGACATCTTCTTGTTGATAAATCTTTGTGATGATGGTAATGTCAAAAATAAAAAATATAAACCAGTTTCAAACAAACCTGTTTAGTTTTTCATTAATTCAAAGTATCTTTGATATCTTTTGTGTTGTTCGATGCTCTCAGAAAATTATTAAAAATAGGTCTTCCTCAAGACAACATGTGAGTGTTAGTACCATCGCACTGTGATAAATTCACATGTCAGTTTCCACGTTCTTGATTTTTATAGAAATAATTATTAGTTTACCATTATGCGACATCAGATAAATTTATGACAAAAACTAAAACGAAACGGGACGTTAATATTGTTTTTATCAGATGGTAAACCAATGGTGCAATTGCCACAAACCAATGGTACAATAGAGCGTTTTCAGATACATTAAAGGACACGTAGTTAAAGATTTTGGTGTATAGTTTTCACAAATTTTTTTGACCTAAAGAAATTCAGATTTTCCCTTTAAAATGTAATTCTTGGCTTAAAGTATTTGTTTTGTTGCTAGTTTTAAAAAAAACCATTGCATGACATAGCTCAGTTTGAGTGCAGAAAAATCTGGAGTAAGTGATTTTTAACACTATGTTTTTTTACACAAAATTAAGTATAGCATATAAAGTGTCTATATTCTATATAATTAATTAAAGAGAACTCATTGTTATATTGTCTGCGAAATATTAGAAAGAATTATTTACGTTAATGGCATACTTCAGAGACATAATTGACATGTATATTTTTTGTTTTATTAAGAATGCTTTTAGTTGTATGGAATATTCATTATTGCCGAAGGTAATGCACCATAACAAAACAGAAACTGTACAAATAATGTTAATGAAAGGTAACCTGCTCATGAAGAATAACGATTTTACAATTTACGACTTTCCTATCTTCTCACTACACGCACATCGCAGTGTTGTGATTTCACGAGGACAATGGTTATCAGACACCAGCACATAAGTAGAAATACGTGAACGCATGGTCAATCTTAATTAATGAGAATCCAAATATTACATAAGTGGAGTGTTCTAATTGAAAAAAGTTTAAAAAAGGTTAAACATCAAAATTTCAATATTTTTAGTTAAAACTTTAAGAATAAATAAGAGACACATTGATCTTTACGTTTATTTCTCTTCAATTCGTACAATAGTTGTCTTATACCAACAAAAAACATTTTAAAATGTTTTTCTTTATTCTACTCAGCTTCTGTCATATCACTCTTCTCACCTCTACCTCATTATTCTACACCCCATTGTTCTCTATTATATTCTACTGGGCTACACTTCTATCACTCTTCTCACCTCTACCTCATTCTTCTACACTCCACTTCTCTCTATTATATTCTACTTTACTACACTTCTATCACTCTTCTCACCTCTACCTCATTCTTCTACACCCCACTGATCTCTATTATATTCTACTTAACTACACTTCTATCACTCTTCTCACCTCTACCCATTCTTCTACACCCCACTGTTCTCTATTATATTCTACTCAACTACACTTCTATCACTCTTCTCACCTGTACCCCTTTCTTTTACACCCCACTGTTATCTATTATATTCTACTCAACTACACTTCTATCACTCTTCTCACCTCTATCCTATTCTTCTACACCCCACTGATCTCTATTATATTTTACTCAACTACACTTCTATCACTCTTCTCACCTCTACCCCATTATTCTACACTCCACTGTTCTCTATTATATCCTACTCAACTACACTTCTATCACTCCTCTCACCTCTACCTCATTCTTCTACACCCCACTGTTCTCTATTATATTCTACTCGGCTACACTTCTATCACTCTTCTCACCTCTACCCATTCTTCTACACTCCACTGTTCTCTATTATATTCTACTTAACTACACTTCTATCACTCTTCTCACCTCTACCTCATTCTTCTACACTCCACTGTTCTCTATTATATTCTACTCAACTTCACTTCTATCACTCTTCTCACCTCTACCCCATTCTTTTACACCCCACTGTTATCTATTATATTCTACTCAACTACACTTCTATCACTCTTCTCACCTCTACCACATTCTTCTACACCCCATTGTTCTCTATTATATTCTACTCGGCTACACTTCTATCACTCTTCTCACCTCTACCCCATTCTTCTACACCCCACTGTTCTCTATTATATTCTACTCAACTACACTTCTATCACTCTTCTCACCTCTACCCATTCTTCTACACCCCACTGATCTCTATTATATTTTACTTAACTACACTTCTATCACTCTTCTCACCTCTACCACATTCTTCTACACCCCATTGTTCTCTATTATATTCTACTCAACTACACTTCTATCACTCTTCTCACCTCTACCTCATTCTTCTACACCCCACTGTTCTCTATTATATTCTACTTAACTACACTTCTATCAATCACTCTTCTCACCTCTACCCTATTCTTCTACACCCCACTGATCTCTATTATATTTTACTTAACTACACTTCTATCACTCTTCTCACCTCTACCACATTCTTCTACACCCCATTGTTCTCTATTATATTCTACTCAACTACACTTCTATCACTCTTCTCACCTCTACCTCATTCTTCTACACCCCACTGTTCTCTATTATATTCTACTTAACTACACTTCTGTCACTCTTCTCACCTCTACCCCATTCTTCTACACCCCACTGTTCTCTATTATATTCTACTCAACTACACTTCTATCACTCTTCTCACCTCTACCCCATTCTTCTACACCCCACTGTTCTCTATTATATTCTACTCAACTACACTTCTATCACTCTTCTCACCTCTACCCCATTCTTCTACACCCCACTGTTGTCTATTATATTCTACTCAACTACACTTCTATCACTCTTCTCACCTCTACCACATTCTTCTACACCCCATTGTTCTCTATTATATTCTACTTAGCTACACTCTTATCACTCTTCTCACCTGTACCCCTTTCTTTTACACCCCACTGTTATCTATTATATTCTACTCAACTACACTTCTATCACTCTTCTCACCTCTACCACATTCTTCTACACCCCACTGTTCTCTATTATATTCTACTCAACTACACTTCTATCACTCTTCTCACCTCTACCACATTCTTCTACACCCCATTGTTCTCTATTATATTCTACTCAACTACACTTCTGTCACTCTTCTCACCTCTACCCCATTCTTCTACACCCCACTGTTCTCTATTATATTCTACTCAACTACACTTCTGTCACTCTTCTCACCTCTACCCCATTCTTCTACACTCCACTGATCTCTATTATATTCTACTCAACTACACTTCTATCACTCTTCTCACCTCTACCCCATTCTTCTACACCCCACTGTTCTCTATTATATTCTACTCGGCTACACTTCTTCTCACTCTTCTCACCTCTACCACATTCTTCTACACTCCACTGATCTCTATTATATTCTACTCAACTACACTTCTATCACTCTTCTCACCTCTATCCATTCTTCTACACTCCACTGTTCTCTATTATATTCTACACAACTACACTTCTGTCACTCTGCTCACCTCTATCCTATTCTTCTACACCCCACTGTTCTCTATTATATTCTACTTAGCTACACTTCTATCACTCTTCTCACCTCTACCTATTCTTCTACACTCCACTGTTCTCTATTATATTCTACTCAACTACACATCTGTCACTCTTCTCACCTCTACCTCATTCTTCTACACTCCACTTCTCTCTATTATATTCTACTCAACTACACTTCTGTCACTCTTCTCTTCTCTACCACATTCTTCTACACTTCACTGTTCTCTATTATATTCTACTCAACTACACTTCTATCACTCTTCTCCCCTCTACCACATTCTTCTACACTCCACTGATCTCTATTATATTCTACTCAACTACACTTCTGTCACTCTTCTCTTCTCTACCACATTCTTCTACACTTCACTGTTCTCTATTATATTCTACTCAACTACACTTCTATCACTCTTCTCACCTCTACCACATTCTTCTACACTCCACTGATCTCTATTATATTCTACTCAACTACACTTCTGTCACTCTTCTCACCTCTACCCCATTCTTCTACACCCCACTGTTCTCTATTATATTCTACTCGACTACACTTCTATCACTCTTCTCACCTGTACCCCATTCTTCTACACTCCACTGTTATCTATTATATTCTACTCAACTACACTTCTGTCACTCTTCTCACCTCTAATCTATTCTTCTACACCCCACTGTTCTCTATTATATTCTACTTAGCTACACTTCTATCACTCTTCTCACCTCTACCCATTCTTCTACACTCCACTGTTCTCTATTATATTCTACTTAACTACACTTCTATCACTCTTCTCGCCTCTACCCCATTCTTCTACCTTCCACTGTTCTCTATTATATTCTACACAACTACACTTCTATCACTCTTCTCGCCTCTACCCTATTCTTCTACACTCCACTGTTCTCTATTATATTCTACACAACTACACTTCTATCACTCTTCTCACCTCTACCCATTCTTCTACACCCCCTGCTCTCTATTATATTCTACTCAACTACACTTCTATCACTCTTCTCACCTCTACCCCATTCTTCTACACTCCACTGTTCTCTATTATATTCTACTCAACTACACTTCTATCACTCTTCTCACCTCTACCCCATTCTTCTACACGCCACTGTTCTCTATTATATTCTACTTAACTACACTTCTATCACTCTTCTCACCTCTACCTCATTCTTCTACACGCCACTTCTCTCTATTATATTCTACTTAACTACACTTCTATCACTCTTCTCACCTCTACCCCATTCTTCTACCTTCCACTGTTCTCTATTATATTCTACTTAACTACACTTCTATCACTCTTCTCACCTCTACCTCATTCTTCTACACGCCACTGTTCTCTATTATATTCTACTTAACTACACTTCTATCACTCTTCTCACCTCTACCCCATTCTTCTACCTTCCACTGTTCTCTATTATATTCTACTCAACTTCACTTCTATCACTCTTCTCACCTCTACCACATTCTTCTACACCCCCTGCTCTCTATTATATTCTACTGGGCTACACTTCTATCACTCTTCTCACCTCTACCCCATTATTCTACACCCCACTGTTCTCTATTATATTCTACTCAACTACACTTCTATCACTCTTCCCACCTCTACCCCATTATTCTACACCCCACTGTTCTCTATTATATTCTACTTAGCTACACTTCTATCACTCTTCTCACCTCTACCCTATTCTTCTACACCCCCTGCTCTCTATCATATTCAACTACACTTCTATCACTCTTCCCACCTCTACCACATTCTTCTACACCCCCTGCTCTCTATCATATTCAACTACACTTCTATTACTCTTCTCACCTCTACCCCATTATTCTACACCCCACTGTTCTCTATTATATTCTACTCAACTACACTTCTATCACTCTTCTCACCTCTACCCCATTCTTCTACACTCCACTGTTCTCTATTATATTCTACTCAACTACACTTCTATCACTCTTCTCACCTCTACCTCATTATTCTACACTCCACTGTTCTCTATTATATTCTACTCAACTACACTTCTATCACTCTTATCACCTCTACCCTATTCTTCTACACTCCACTGCTCTCTATTATATTCTACTCAACTACACTTCTATCACTCTTCTCACCTCTACCCCATTCTTCTACACCCCACTGTTGTCTATTATATTCTACTCAACTACACTTCTATCACTCTTCTCACCTCTACCACATTCTTCTACACCCCCTGCTCTCTATCATATTCAACTACACTTCTATTACTCTTCTCACCTCTACCCCATTATTCTACACTCCACTGTTCTCTATTATATTCTACTCAACTTCACTTCTATCACTCTTCTCACCTCTACCCTATTCTTCTACACCCCACTGTTCTCTATTATATTTTACTTAACTACACTTCTATCACTCTTCTCACCTCTACCTCATTCTTCTACACCCCACTGTTCTCTATTATATTCTACTTAACTACACATCTGTCACTCTTCTCACCTCTACCCTATTCTTCTACACTCCACTGTTCTCTATTATATTCTACTCAACTTCACTTCTATCACTCTTCTCACCTCTACCCTATTCTTCTACACCCCACTGTTCTCTATTATATTCTACTCAACTACACTTCTATCACTCTTCTCACCTCTACCCTATTCTTCTACACTCCACTGTTCTCTATTATATTCTACTTAACTACACTTCTATCACTCTTCTCACCTCTACCCATTCTTCTACACTCCACTGTTCTCTATTATATTCTACTTAACTACACTTCTATCACTCTTCTCACCTCTACCTCATTATTCTACACCCCACTGTTCTCTATTATATTCTACTTAGCTACACTCTTATCACTCTTCTCACCTCTACCCCATTATTCTACACCCCACTGCTCTCTATTATATTCTACTTAACTACACTCTTATCACTCTTCTCACCTGTACCCCTTTCTTTTACACCCCACTGTTATCTATTATATTCTACTCAACTACACTTCTATCACTCTTCTCACCTCTACCACATTCTTCTACACCCCACTGTTCTCTATTATATTCTACTCAACTACACTTCTATCACTCTTCTCACCTCTACCTCATTATTCTACACCCCACTGTTCTCTATTATATTCTACTTAGCTACACTCTTATCACTCTTCTCACCTGTACCCCTTTCTTTTATACCCCACTGTTCTCTATTATATTCTACTCAACTACACTTCTATCACTCTTCTCACCTCTACCCTATTCTTCTACACCCCACTGTTCTCTATTATATTCTACTTAACTACACTTCTATCACTCTTCTCACCTCTACCTCATTCTTCTACACCCCACTGTTCTCTATTATATTCTACTTAACTACACTCTTATCACTCTTCTCACCTCTACCCTATTTTTTTTACACCCCACTGTTCTCTATTATATTCTACTCAACTACACTTCTATCACTCTTCTCACCTCTACCTCATTATTCTACACCCCACTGTTCTCTATTATATTCTACTCAACTACACTTCTATCACTCTTCTCACCTCTACCTCATTATTCTACACCCCACTGTTCTCTATTATATTCTACTTAACTACACTTCTATCACTCTTCTCACCTGTACCCCATTCTTCTACACCCCACTGTTCTCTATTATATTCTACTCATCTACACTTCTATCACTCTTCTCACCTCTACCCTATTCTTCTACACACCACTTCTCTCTATTATATTCTATTCAACTACACTTCTATCACTCTTCTCACCTCTACCCTATTCTTCTACACCCCACTGCTCTCTATTATATTCTACTCAACTACACTTCTATCACTCTTCTCACCTCTACCTCATTATTCTACACTCCACTTCTCTCTATTATATTCTACTTTACTACACTTCTATCACTCTTCTCACCTCTACCTCATTATTCTACACTCCACTTCTCTCTATTATATTCTACTTTACTACACTTCTATCACTCTTCTCACCTCTACCTCATTATTCTACACTCCACTGCTCTCTATTATATTCTACTTAACTACACTTCTATCACTCTTCTCACCTCTACCCATTCTTCTACACTCCACTGCTCTCTATTATATTCTACTTAACTACACTTCTATCACTCTTCTCACCTCTACCACATTCTTCTACACCCCACTGTTCCCTATTATATTCTACTTAACTACACTTCAATCACTCTTCTCACCTCTACCCTATTCTTCTACACCCCACTGTTCTCTATTATATTCTACTTAACTACACTTCTATCACTCTTCTCACCTCTACCACATTCTTCTACACCCCACTGTTCTCTATTATATTCTACTCAACTACACTTCTATCACTCTTCTCACCTCTACCCTATTCTTCTACACACCACTGTTCTCTATTATATTCTACTCAACTACATGTACACTTCTATCACTCTTCTCACCTCTACCCTATTTTTCTACACCCCACTGTTCTCTATTATATTCTACTTAACTACACTTCTATCACTCTTCTCACCTCTACCACATTCTTCTACACTCTACTGCTCTCTATTATATCCTACTCAACTACACTTCTATCACTCCTCTCACCCCTACCACATTATTCTACACCCCACTGTTCTCTATTATATTCTACTCAACTACACTTCTATCACTCTTCTCACCTCTACCTCATTATTCTACACCTCACTGTTCTCTATTATATTCTACTCAGCTACACTTCTATCACTCTTCTCACCTCTACCACATTCTTCTACACTCCACTGCTCTCTATTATATTCTACTCAACTACACTTCTATCACTCTTCTCACCCCTACCACATTATTCTACACCCCACTGTTCTCTATTATATTCTACTTAACTACACTCTTATCACTCTTCTCACCTCTACCTCATTATTCTACACCCCACTGCTCTCTATTATATTCTACTTAACTACACTTCTATCACTCTTCTCACCTCTACCTCATTATTCTACACCCCACTGTTCTCTATTATATTCTACTTAGCTACACTCTTATCACTCTTCTCACCTGTACCCCTTTCTTTTACACCCCACTGTTATCTATTATATTCTACTCAACTACACTTCTATCACTCTTCTCACCTCTACTCTATTCTTCTACACCCCACTGTTCTCTATTATATTCTACTTAACTACACTTCTATCACTCTTCTCACCTCTACCACATTCTTCTACACCCCACTGTTCTCTATTATATTCTACTTAACTACACTTCTATCACTCTTCTCACCTCTACCTCATTATTCTACACCCCACTGTTCTCTATTATATTCTACTCGGCTACACTTCTATCACTCTTCTCTTCTCTACCTCATTCTTCTACACTCCACTTCTCTCTATTATATTCTACTGGGCTACACTTCTATCACTCTTCTCACCTCTACCCATTCTTCTACACTCCACTGTTCTCTATTATATTCTACTCAACTACACTTCTATCACTCTTCTCACCTCTACCTCATTATTCTACACCCCACTGTTCTCTATTATATTCTACTTAACTACACTTCTATCACTCTTCTCACCTCTACCCTATTCTTCTACACCCCACTGTTCTCTATTATATTCTACTTAACTACACTTCTATCACTCTTCTCACCTCTACCCATTCTTCTACACTCCACTGTTCTCTATTATATTCTACTCAACTACACTTCTATCACTCTTCTCACCTCTACCTCATTATTCTACACCCCACTGTTCTCTATTATATTCTACTTAACTACACTTCTATCACTCTTCTCACCTCTACCCTATTCTTCTACACCCCACTGTTCTCTATTATATTCTACTCAACTACACTTCTATCACTCTTCTCACCTCTACCACATTCTTCTACACCCCACTGATCTCTATTATATTCTACTTAACTACACTTCTATCACTCTTCTCACCTCTACCCATTCTTCTACACTCCACTTCTCTCTATTATATTCTACTTAACTACACTTCTATCACTCTTCTCTTCTCTACCTCATTCTTCTACACTCCACTTCTCTCTATTATATTCTACTCGGCTACACTTCTATCACTCTTCTCTTTTCTACCTCATTCTTCTACACTCCACTTCTCTCTATTATATTCTACTCAACTTCACTTCTATCACTCTTCTCTTCTCTACCTCATTCTTCTACACTCCACTGTTCTCTATTATATTCTACTCGGCTACACTTCTATCACTCTTCTCCCCTCTACCACATTCTTCTACACTCCACTGTTCTCTATTATATTCTTCTCAGCTACACTTCTATCACTCTTCTCACCTCTCAAATTGTTGTGGACACACTAGAGAGCTGGTTTCTTGAAAAATGTTGATGAAACTTTTTGTGAGTGTTCCTAATCAAGCAAGGATCAAACCTTTAGAAAACAGCTGTAAAATTCCTGTAATAAGAAAATGTCACTCTCAGAATCTTTCATTACTGAAAACTCTTGTCAACAACCGGATGATTTGACTGCCATTTTAAAAGTATTACGTCATCGCTATTTTTCTCTATTATATTCTACTTTGCTACATTCAACTGCATTTTGTTTTACTATTATCACAATATTGTGCAGTGCTTCTTCTGCATTTTTATCTTGCATTCTAGTAGCATTCTACTACAATTCACATTACTGTTTTTATTCATACTCATATTCTTTTTTACTATGATAAAAACAATAAGACAAGCCAATATTAATCAGTAGTAGATACACTGGTCCGATAAGAATTGAATCTATCTATAGGGTGTATTGTGTTTCCGTTGATTGAAGTGATCGGTAATACAATGTCATTATTTGTTCTTATGTAGTCTTATAATTAATTCTCGGGTGTGTAATTAGCAATCGTTGATGATCTCATTAAGAGGATAGGAATTCCGGTGATCCGTGTATATTTTTGGATTATCTGATATTAAGTGGACAAGTTCGTTGGACGTGAATACCTATCACTAGCTTTTATCTATCACAAGGTTGGAGTCAAAGGTTTCATTTGTAGACTACCTAGCATATACACTATCATAGTAGCAACACATCTACAGTTATACTCATCAAAGTTGTTAGTTCAGTACGTTTTAATTTAATTTACATAATAGAATCAGAATATTGCCCAAAGGCACACTCTGTGAGACTTCGCATTATTTCATCGTCCGCGATTTTGATTACATAAATAAATAGTCGATGAGCGAGTGGCATAAAATTGAGTGTGATCTTTTCCTGGACATCGTACATTGGAACAGGTTGTTTGTTATATGATGATCTTGTTTTAAATATAAGCAGTGCAGCACCATGGACTAACCAGTTTCCAGTACTCTATCTATATTAAAATAACATAAATACTAACAGAAGAAGATTTTATCAAAGGTAAAGAGAGTTATTATTTTTTCTTGAATGTAATTGAATGCCAACAGTTTATAAGGGAATGCACGTCACTCTGTATTTTGACCTTTTAGTTTTGTTGAAACCTTGGATGTGGTCCACTGATGGCTAATATAAATAACTTATATCTGCAAGGGTGTCTGCAAAATATTTTAGTTTGAGGTCATAGAGAAAATTTTGAAAATTTGATCTTGAAGCAATGCATTTTGAAGTACAGAAAATATATCTGTGATCCTTTTTGCGGACAACTGTGGCATCAAAGTCATAGTGCCATTTGCTACCAGAGACATGAATTTAGTTGTCGATGATAAGTAGAGGAGATTTCTCATGGTGGTGTTAATCTAAAGTGTTTTTCGATGTTTTAAAATTGCAGGTTCAGTTTAGCTCTCATTAAACTTCTTTTGTAAATCGTGTATCGATATAATTTTAACTCACTATGTACGAAGCATTGTATTGATCAAATTTTGGGAGGTTATTAGATATTTTTTAACTCCATTAATATCGTGATGAAAAGTATATTTGATATCTTATAACTGACAGGTTAAGACTAAGTGACCCATTAAACTATCTAATAGTAGTATCAATGCTATTAGGTGTCACTATAATAAAGTTGTAATAATTATTGGAATATTTTATTGCCACCTCACGTCATTTAGACTTAAATAATGAGAAATAAAGCCACCACTGACAGGTTAATGACAATTTATAGCACTTGTGTTTGTTTGGTCATAATTTTACTTCTTATCATTTATTGAAGGCCATGCAATCATCAATTTAACTTAGTTTAATGGCATCCACTCATTCAAGTATTGTCGCAAATATTAAAAATATTTTAGTAACATAACATAAAGAATAACCTATTCTTTGAGTCATTTCAAGGATCAGACGACGGTGTCTATTAAAAAGAAATGTCATTGGTTTTACGGTGCGTCTTCAACAACTGTTTCACTTAACTATAACTTTTTTTGCTTAACATTTCACGTACGGCCACATTAAGATCTTTTAGCTAAAAAGATGAAACAACTTGCCAATTTTATGACACGACCCAGCTCGCGCTGATGTATATTCTGGTTTTATACATCGTTAAAGTTTTGATCAAAATGGGTTACACAATTGAAGGAGAGATAAGTTGAATATATTTAGTATGCCCTTTGTGAAAAGATAAAATAAAATAATGAAATATAGAAAATTAATGTACATGTATTTGCCAACAACTATTTCACACACATACACAAGAAAAAATAAAATACTAATTTACAAATTCTGAACCACAGTAAGAACAAAAGAAAGTTCCACCAAGATGTCCGTCGAATCTCCCATTGACTTAGACAGATTGCTTATGGATTTCATTAACTTCCGGGTAGACAGACAAACATGAGCATCATGACCTGTGCCACAAAAATATAATATTTACTAGCATAACTAAAGGTCAGCTTACACAGGCTACTTTTTAATCCTTAACTTTACAACCTCAACCTCTAGCAGCAGCCATTGATGTTAATACATTTCAAACTTTTTTCAGTTTCACGTTGATGGAGATGGAAATACATTAGAATTATCTTGAGAAATAGTGTACGTTTTTGAAGCAATCACTCTGCAATAAATAGAAAGGTTGGATGTATATTTAGAATGTGCCAGTTATACTGGATGAACTATGTAGGAAGGAAATCAATGATCACTCCACATCATGTCGCATACTTCTTTGTCGGTTTCTCCGGCCTTTTATGCCCCTATAAAGCTATTCTTTCCAAAATGTACACTATTTATCCCAATAGAAATGATTAATGTTTTTCCAACCTCTTCAACGAACTTGGAAGTTTGCCTATTGTGAAAATCAGTTTGCTGGAGATTAAGGTTTGAAAGGAGTTATAGATAAATAAGTATTTCCTAGGGCAAAAAACTAGTTGACGACCAGTTGGCGACTCGAGTCTGTGCTGTTTGCGCAGACATCTCTGCGCGTCCCCTAGAAACTAACCGGGTCTCGGAGACTTCGTGAAAACATCTTTCAGACGTCCTATACATGTCGCAGACAAAACTAATATAGACGTTTTCTCGCAGACAAAATTAGTCTTAATGACGTCGCCGCAACTAGTTGAAAACGTCTCTGCAAATAGCAGAGGCTCAAGTCGTTTACAGGTTACTAACAAGTTTTTAGCTCAGTGAGATTCTCACTTCGCTGTGATTTACTTGCGACGTCTAGTGATGTCTCTGCGACGTCTCGAAGGCTGACTGGAGTCGCTGCGAATGATCAATCGAGTCAGTCGCGGCGACGTCTCCTTTATTAGTGAGATACTACCATAAGTAAAACCACATTTAGATTGTTTACACTCACTGGATAGATCTGTTCTAGTTAAACAGCTTCTCAACCAAAACTTAAAAATACAACTCCATGACAGTGTGAAATTTGTGCAGAAAGTATTCATTGGCATTTGGAATAATTTATTGCTTGATGAATCCAATGTTGTGTATAAATTTTTACTTAAATGTGTTTTATGGCATTAAAGTTTATTGCTTAACATTCATTACTGTGCCAGATTTTATAAGACAAGAAAAGGAGATATTTGATACCGGTGCTGAAGAATATAACCTAGTTTATACAGGTTGTCGATATGATTTATTGCATCCATTCTCTGTCACATTATTGCATAAATCTGTTCTAGGTTACGTAATTACTTCTCTCCAGACTTTCGATTTTCGTCGTTCTCAATAATAACGAGAAGTGAATCATCCAGATCTGCATTTTAATTAGAAAGATTTCTCATCAGTCCATAAAGGCTCATATTTTGTGTAAAAAACGCTGTAAGTTCTAAATGATTCTTCTAATGACAAATCGTAACATAGTCGATTAGATCGTTTAAATCGAAGCCCTATATATGGTTTAAATCTTTCCATGACGTCATAATGTTTGATTGCGTTTGGTCGCGGGTAGCCATCTAGATTGCTGGGAGAAAGTATGGTGACCTTAAATATTTAAATATTAATATTTCCTCATTATAAATCGGTAAGGATAATCCGGGAAAGAAGAGTCAGCTGGTAGACAAGGTCCTTTTCAACATAAATTGTTATGCTTGTAAAACAAATATTGTTTCCCACTCATTTCAGACGAGATCTTAGTAAAATAAAAGGGGTATAAAAACACTATTAGTATTTTCGATTGTTAAGTGGAAGAAACAAAGTCACGCAGACAATAACTTCCTATTTTTATGTAAGCAATATAATATCTCGCGGAGGACTTTATAAGATTAAAGCATTTTAAGTGGTGGTTAAATTATATGTTTTGATATATCTTATGGTTCCCTTGACGAAATATAACGAGCAATGCGTATGTGTTTGAAGATAACATGCTTGAATTATTTAATATTGATAAATATTATTCTGAAAAACCAAATAGTGTAATTTGTTTATAAAGTATAAAATACGCTGATTAATTAAACAGACTATTATAATTACTAGTATGAATTTTTTTGCAACAAAAATTCAAAACAACATTAAAGAACAAAAAATAAAACTTATATTCGAAGTGAATACGCTGGTTTTATATAATTGTGTTCTTTCCTGTGTGCATATGTTTTAATATATCGGGTGTCTCAAAAAAAAAAAAAAATATCCCCAAGTTCGACGGAAAGTATCTCAGATTCAGATCTCTTTCAAAATTCTCGCTGGTATACTTAATCATTCTAGGCCTCAACAGTGCAGTGCAGAATCTAGATTTGAAGTACAACCACCTCAAATAGTGCCTCATATGAAATAAAATATTTATTAAACGACCAGAACGCTTCCTCTACTTAACATGTAAGGTTTCAAACGAATTAGCCTACATGAAAAATCTAATTATTGCTAACCATAAAGTGGAATACAGAATACTTTAAATTATAATTATTTTATAACAGATAATGTACATTGAAAATAAAGTATTAGGAGTTACATTGATTTTGACACGAGAGTTACTAATCCAATGATATAAAATTTGCACTCTTTGTTTTACCATGAGTGTCAAATGAGAAGGAGATTCAAATCCGACTATATATGTATATGTTTCCTGTGAAAGTTAATAGGCTTAAAACAGCCAAAAGGCTCAGTTAAGAAATAGTAAGTTAAGTTAATATATTTTATCTTCATCAGATACATGACGGTAACTTAACATAGTGATAGTAGTGTCTTGAAAGGGACATCCAAACAAACTACATTGAGAATACAGTTAGCCTACAATAAAACGCCCTTCAGATAAATAACCTTTGATGTTTCATCAGCTTGATAAAGAGCATCATTGAACCCCCTTTGAAAATATAACCAATAACTAATATAAATAAATATATATAGATGTAAATACTATACTATATAGTATAATGTAAACCCTTGTTATCTGTTCAGTTATCACTTATTCATGCCAAAATCCTGACGAACCCCTGATGGATTTTATTAACTAGCAGCCTTACTGACCTATCCTTTGTCTTCATTGTTTTATTTTCCTAAGATACCCCAGATCATTCCCTACACATCCTTTTCTGGCAAACCCACTAGCCTCGATCGACCAGGGTCACTATGCGGCCATGATGACTGTCGAGATCCCGATGAGCAAATCATATTCCCAACAGTACACAACCCTATCCCCTCTATTTCTAACTTTACACTTTTTGGGACGAATGGTTATTGAGCACTATTTGTTATAAAATATTATTACTACACCTAATTTATATTTGTATAATTTATATCTATAATTGAATGGTAACGGATTAATATAAGCTTCGGCTTGTTTCTGAAACCATATATTGTATTTATGTACCACATATCTTGTAAATTTTAAATAAATATTGTTTAAAAAAATAAAAATAACCAAGAGTTATATAAACATGTATCTTAAAACCGATCACTGTACTGGAAAGAGTAACTGTTGAACAAGCGTACAGTTGAGATCTTAAGACGCTACTTTAAAAATAATTATCTTATCTGAAATCAAAGACAGACTAATTATTAAAAAGGTCAAGGAGGAAATTTGAATCACGAGGCATAGATATCGTCTGCACGATCACAAACATAGAATCATGGATAGGAATAATACATTGAAATAAGATGATAGCGTCCCTACAAGACAATAATCTTCTTCACGTAAGAAATCATTGAGTATTTACTGTATTGAATGAATAGACGATACTATTGTTTCCATAAAACGTGTGTAATTCTGTTAATACAAGGAAGTATTTATTTAGTAGTTTTCTTTCAAGTCTGAAAGATTAATTATAAATTAAAATAAATCATATTTACAGAATAACATTGCTTTTTGAAACTATAAAAAAGGATACGTATGAATAACTCCAATGTATTTACTTACTGTTCAAATAAATCAATTATATATGATGTAATGTTAGAGACAAAGTCATAATGCGCGCAATGAGGAACAATATTTTGCCAATATAACGCGTGAGGGTATTAAAATATCATTTGAATCATCTTACAGACTAGACTAAACAGAAAGTAGAAGAATGATTTCTAACGAGAAAGTGCGATGTCGAAGTACATGTAAGTAGGGTTTGCAGCATTCCCGGATATCTCATTCCCGGGAATGGGAATGAAATTTATGCTATTCCCGGGATTCCCGGGAATCCCGGGAATCAATTTCAACATGTAATAAGAGCTAGTCAAACTAGCAACCGTTACAAAACTATAGGACATAATAGCTAAAGCGATCTATGTAGTTTCATATCAAATTTTATTTTCATATAATTCGCAATATTTAAGAACAACTTTTGAACCCAAAATACCTCTATGCAAATAGGTTTTAGTATTGATAAGTAGAGGTGGAAGTGGATTATGTTACCGACTAATCTAACCAATGTTTTAGGAAGACCAACGCGCACAATGATTTCACCCCTATAAGGCGAGAGCAAAATTGCCTGCAACAGAAAACCTTATTCCGCTGCGACTGATTACGGATTGTTTGACTTCAGAGCATTATGTATAAATTCCAGATTCGATGTCAAAGTCTTTAGGCCTATCTGCTCAAATGACCCAAATGAAAGTGGTAATACATGTATTCTCTTTCTGACATTACTTCAGTTCCTCGTCGATAGTTTGTATAAGTTTTTTTTCCAAAGAAATTTCAACAGATGTCTCGGGTATCACCACCATCACTGCCGTCAGGGGCGGATTAGGGCTCTGAGGCTTGGATGGAGGAAATTTTGGTGATTTGTATCCCTCCAGGTGACAGAATTTACCACTGTCAATGGTGAAATAAACGTGAAAAAATCTATGTTCCCATTCCCGGGAATGGAGTGCTGTTCCCGGGAATGAGTACTCGCCAGAAACTCTGGGAATCCCGGGAATTCCCGGGAACGGGAATCCCGGGTACAAACCCTACATGTAAGTCAATGTATCAAAGGTACATAAGAATATAAATGACAGAAAAACAACGAATAGAATCAGCGGGGATTTCTAGTGATGATTTTAACAGTCTGGGAAAATGAAGGACTGCAAATATCATAATCAACTTCCAGCTATTCTATTGACATAGCCTTTCTGTTCAATACACAATCTGATTATACCCTTCGTCACCACCTTACTCTCATTATTTCCCAGGATAGGTGAATAGACTTTCAACAATATTAAATAAAAAAATAAAAATATTTAATCAAAATTTCATTTCTATTATTTTTATTGATTTAAAGTGATGTTTATTTTTGAATGAATTTATATCACAGGATTTATAATTTATTGACATAATAAGAAAATAAGAAACAGTAATCATTATCATTCAACATAATATTTATTTTAGCACCTTTTTATCATAAATCTTTGATATGAGTACTTTTGGTGCCACTTGAAAAAGGTTCTTTGGATCTACCACCATCAAAGCTAGATAGTTCGATCACTGTTTCCATATGTGTACTTAGGAAACCCGCAAAGCACTCATAAACTATGTTGGGTAATCAATTTGCAAGCTAGTTTCGTTGCCAAAGAATAGTGTTTTTAACTCTTATTTGGTGATTTGCAGTAAAAATATTCTCTGTCACGAACTGTTTAATCTTAAATCTTTAAATTTAGTGTTGACTTAACGTGATGACATTAAAATACCATTTAAAAGGCTATCGGAATAACTCAAGATTTAAATTCCATTCGAAATCGTTTGTTGTAAATGAAAGATATACGGTCATGTTTATTGAAATCATGTCAAGAGGTGACAAGTCTTTTATTAATTATTTTCAGGAAATATCGAGGCAATGTTGTTGTTTTTTTTTCTCAGATAAGAAAGGTTAAGTTAGCCCAGTTAGCACATTTTACTGCAGAACTCAGGGAATGAGTGCAAATACTGTTGTTAAGAATTAAGACGCAATTTACCTACAGAGACAGAACTACAGAACACACGATATTTTTAAAAAACGTCATTAGTCAGAGACCTAGTACATATGAACTTTCTCACTCATTAATTTGTAAATAGTTCAAAGAAATCAGTCGCCATAGTTGTGATTGGTTTCATAATTCATTATTTTTCAGCATTAATATTTTTTAATTAGATTAGTTAGGAAACGTTGTCTACGAGAGAATGGGTTCTAGCTGTATTTCAAGTTTGTATGTCACTCTAGCTTTACTTACCATTATATAATGAGAATCAGCATGTCGTGTGGAGAATGCAGACTCGATTCGGAATTATTTGGTTTTATATACCGTGAGACATCCCTGTTGAAATCATTATGTGATTAGTTTTAACACAATATTGTTGATATCGTTATGGCTTCCAGACAAAAGCATTTAGGATGATCATATAAATTGAAAGAAATTAGGGCATATCACAAATCTATATGGGTAATGAGAACATATCTATTCAACTGTCTATGATAATGATATTAATGGGGTTTCATACGTCATGAAATTTTAAATAAATATATTATGTAGCACCTTTCTCCATAAAGTTAAACCGTTCTATGCCACATAGAGGTGTTATTTTATACCCGATTAATAATGGATATCTCGATATATTCAACAAAATCACCATTTGTTCCAAACAATTTGATAATCAAGAACATTATGTTTTTCTTATTTACCACGTGATTTTTAAAACAATTACATGTAGCTACAAAAATTAAAAATATAAGGTTTCTTTTAGATGATTGAATTCTATGGGAAGCAGCAGATGAACTTCTAAATAATGCAATAATTCAGTTCTTGGAGAGTCTTGGTGGTACAATTTTGCAGACAGGCGTGTAAAGTAGAACGTAAAACATCATTTCATTTACAATTCATTTAAGTTCTTTTATTGAAAATCGTCTTGACACAATACTTTATATCTTATCTTTCATTCTGTTCTTTTGTCTGATCTCTTTTTTTCATCTAATCTTTTAAAATAATTACATTGTGTCCTGTTTTTACCCCATTGCTGGTCTAGTGTTCTATTCTCCACTAGGATTAGAACAAGCCATGAAAGGTTTTACTTTTTAACCAATGGGAATAAAAAGTATATTATGATAGCTTTTGTCAATAAATATATTTTCTATATAAGGTTATCACTTTAATTACATAGATTGTTAATTAATCAATTTACACTTTCATTAAATATAGTCTGTTGACTAAGTATTTGTGATTGGAATCATTGTGGCAACCAAATCTCGACACAAGTGGATTGGAGTATAATATGCATATCTTATACTTTCAATGATATTACAGAATTTCAGATCATACATGCAAACGTGTTTCTAACAATGCTAACCACATAATACAAGACAGTAAAGAGAGCATGTCATGTTTTTAAATTTGATAATTCAGTAAAGAAGAGAATTTAAGAATTTGAAAATCTTTTAGAAATAGCTCTACCATACCAAACGAATAATTCATTTGTCGATAAAATTGTAAAGAATTGTGGAAGCTTATCAATAATTTGCAAAGGGAATTGTCAGGACTTTTGCCAGAATCGGCATCAGCCTACTTTTTTTTCCAACTTATGTATAGTTTAACGTGCATATTTATTGTCTTTAGCCAGGAGTGAAACGGATTGACAAATCGGGTAGAGCAAGTTTCTAAATCGCTATGCCATCGAGGCTCTTTGAACGTTACAAACTTAGGTAAGGCATAATAAATGTAACTTTACTGTGATGGACACTTATTTCACAGTAACAATCGTGATATCGATTTCAATACAATATCAGAATAAAGTCAACCTTCATCAGTTCCATTCATAATTATTGTTAAGGAAGGCCTGGGGAAACTTTGATTGAAAAATACCCCAGACTGTTATTGAGTTATCGAACATTGTGTTCCACTCCACAAGAAAGATGTCTTTTGATTGACAAAGTAAATGAATTTCTGTTCATCTATCGATATGTCCGCTGGGCCACTAATCAATCCGCCATCTAACGACTAAGTTAGAATATATTTGTTAATTTCTATTCTAGGACTTGTCAAGTGTTCACTTCACGTATACTATTTTGCTCTTGTGTATTGTTATAAGAAATCACTTGTCAATTGAAAATGCTTTTATTGTGAATTACAGTCTATTTATTTTAAACTTTCGTAAACGATTCCACGTGGACGTATATTGTATGAATGTCCATCCATCCATCCATCCATCCATCCATCCATCCGATCATTTTTCCTGGTGTCCTATCCAGGATCGATACAAGAGAAAATAGAGGCTTAATCAAGGAGTGTAGGTTTGGACACGATTGTTTCTATTATTTTCTGTTGTATCTATAATCCCGGACCAAACATCTCAACGATATCATGATAATATATAAATATTGTTTATTTTCTGGCCATTTCTTATTTGGTGACGCCAATCTGGATTTATAACAAGAAACTATGCAAGATAATTTGTGAACAAATTGACACAAAATATTTCATTTATTAATACAATAAATTTTATAATAATATCAATATAATTGTTGTTCAAGTGTGAAATTGAAACATTCGTGAACAAACAATCATGCAGTCATGCATTTAAAATAAGCAATAACCTTTAACAACATATGGAAATGTAATAGCTTCTAAAAGATAACAGTAATAAAAAAAGTTTCAATTTACTATGACACGAATGGGAGATGGGAGATAAAAATATGTAGGCCTATTTTTGAAGACAGATGCAGGCAATATGTGATTTGATCTCTTGAAACTGTGCGAGACATTTTGTGCAAATTACATAGGTAAATTATTCTCTGTCTAAAAGTTACACAGACGACAAATCTGTGATGTTTCCAATTATTACTGTAAAGAATAATACTGTCACTACACTCAGACCATTTTGTCATCTAAATGGCAGAATTTCTTTTATGAAATAGACTTATAGGCTATAACAAATTTCATTCAAATGTTTCTTATGTAAGATAAAAATAAAGTCAATTAAATTTGATTTTGTATAATGCTGTCCTGTTGTTTATAACAATGTGAAACTTTTTATTGTTATCTGTCAATTTTATTTTAAACACAATTTCTGGAATCATTCTGTAAATATCACACTGATGATTTCTAGAGGAGAAACGGAGTAAATGACGATTACTAATCTCTCCTGAGGTAAATGGAGTTATTTGTTATTTTGGAGAAGTTTTGGCGTTTATGTCATGCCGTTACAGAGATGTTTCCATGCTTTGTGTGAGATTTTGATTAACGGAATGGTTTTGTGTATGTTAATCGTTAATCTATAATCTTTATAAGATAGACCTTCCTACTGGCAGAATCTGTGATCATCTGACCTTTCAACGACTTCTCCCAGCTGGTTTCTGACCAATCGCAGGATTAAATCGGCATGAGCACACGGGCGACTGCTAAACTCAGATGGTTAAAGTTGTTTCGCATTAAGTGTACACACTGACATGTTGCCGAAATGCCATGTTGTCGAAAATGTTGAAATGTGTACAGTCGGCATGATGTCCAAATGTTGCTGAATAAATAAGTTTATTTTTGTTATCGAGATGCAAATGGTGTTGCCGAGTTTTATCCGACCACAATAAATAATAAATCCCATGACCTGTCATGTAATTTAAACAAAAACCGAACCACCACCAATGAATGGTAACAATTTGCTCAACTTGTTGTCCAACTATTGTCGTGTCTATACAGGAACAGATATTTTATTTTTATTGCCCAACATGTTATCGAAAATGCTGTCAGCGTGTGCAGTACTAATTACCAGTCAAACTGAGCCCACATGCATGCTAGTCAAATACATTTATTATTGAAACATGTCTTGTTGGAAAGATGCTGAGATATTAACGAAATGCTTTCCACTGTCTGATGCTACTGTGCTAAAAGTTCTTGTTTCCTATCTTGGGATCTTTTTAGTTTCAGAAAGTACAATGTCATTTAGAAGTAAAGCGCTTCACAGCAACATAAAATCAAATGAGTATCTAATTCTGTATCAAGACTTTCTGGCAAGAGGTCGAATATTAATCGTGAAATTAGTGAAATAGGGTTACTTGACTTAAAATTTATTGTAGAAAATTTTATGGTCGGTACGGAGAACTCCTTGTCAAATATGACATTATCTGCTTCTTGTATTTTGGCAGATTTGTTTAGTCAGGCTTGAGTTTATCTCGTTGCATCTCATGATTTTGGTCTTTATTGTAGTGGCGGAAGTCGCGCACGAAGCAGATCATGCTTACTCTTTTCGAAACACCTGATGGTACTTCTCGTATGGGAAGTCCACTACTATATAATTATTGCACCCGATTTTGTCATGCTCTGATAATAGGGAATTTTTTAGTATGATTTTCATGTGATCGATTTTGATTCTTCGAAAAATCTATTTTACTAATCAAATTATGGGGTGGGGGGGGGACCAAGAACCCTTCGTCCCTTCCTTCTGAGTTCAAGTCCCCCCCCCCCCCCCCACCTCGGAACATATATCAGAATATGATAGAAGGTTTTCTTATTCGTGTTACAGAACAAAGTTCATGAGACAAGAACACTATTAAGGCGTCAATTAGCCGGTCATATACAGATTGAAATGTGTCATTGTGTCAGGCTATGGTCTGATATACGTGTCACACGACACCAATGGTACTGATAACATAATAATATCGTGTGGTCGTTACAAGTTGATTAATTACTCTGGAAAGGTATAAGGATTGATGAAGTTGAATTCAAACTCATATTATACCTGATTATCTTTGTGCATGTTCTGTTACTGTTTTCCTTTAATGTATCATTCATTATATATAAATAATTAAGTCAAACTGTATGAAATGTCAAACAAAAATCAATAAAGTTAAAATAGGTTCTGTATGGTCTACTAAGTAGCAATAAAATATGCCCACTTTGAAATTTTGGAATACAGTCAAATTGTAATAAGCAAGCGGTCAAGGGAATGCTCAAAAGTGTCTGCTGACTAAGGGGGTGGTGACCGTTGGACCCAGTTTGACTATATGTATAAGTGAAAAGCTTTGAGAAACAGTAATGAAAGTCTATCATTTATTCTTTACTTCAAAATGATGGCTTATTCATGGTTCCTGGAAATGTGTCAACTATTTAGAACTATTGATTGTTCTCGTTATTTGTTTTAATAACTTTCTATTTGATATCATTTCAAAACAAACAAGTATAACATACTATAGTCATTGACATTTCTGAAACTTATGTTTTATATCTTTCAGTTTCACTCATTTTTGTCTGATGTTTCGCAAGTTTTTATACGCCCACATATTAATGTATATATATTGACGTATTGCCCTTGTTTTCTGCATATTTCAGTGACATATTTTTTTTTCCATGAATTTTTAACCCATGTTTTTACTACTTTAAAAGAGAAAATGTCATTCTCAGAATCTTTCATTTACTGACAACTCTTGTCACCCCCGGACGAATTGGCTGCCATTTTAAAAGTGGGCGTATTACGATGGCCATCGCTATTTTTGTTAACTCAAACAAGTTAAAATATGTAAGGAAGCGGGTGGAAGAAGCGATAAAACCGAATATTCTTTTTGTTTTGATTCGTGGCATTGGTTAGGGAACTGCTAGCGAAAACTGGTGAATAGGATTATATATAGCACGTCAAATCACTTTTAACACATTTATATACATGTATATTGATTTCTAGTGGAAAAATATTCAGATTTACCTTTCGAGATGGACAGTTCATCGTGATCCAGGCTGAAAATCAACAGATCTTAATATTTGCAGTTTCGAATTTTCTTCTGCAGTCAAAAAATCGCGACTAGAATATAAAATAGTGAATGAAAATATAGATATTTTGTGCCCACATAAAACATGCGATTGCAATTACACAATGATATATAGTGAACAATCTTTAACACCTGTTTGGCAGTCTGTACAGATTAGTGGAATATTGGCTTCATTTAGATAGATATTTAACATCTACCTTTAGCTGCCAGACGATCTCTTTTTTTTCCTTAACATCAATATTTGTTCATCATTATTCGAACAATAAAGAAAGGTGATATATATATACACTGGATTTTATCCAGTCGTAACATTGCCAGACAATCGACTGAAATACCCATTCAGCGACAGTTCACAGAAGGATGCTTTTGGCTTGTAATGCTGATGGGTCAAGCCAGATCATGCAATGATACTATGACCACCTCTGCGTCACAAACAACATTCAATAGATTGATCAAGATTAGTTTGTCGATTATAAGACTTATTTTCTAAGAATTTCTAATATTTTAATATTTTAGATCAGCCTAATATCTACCAACCTCATGTCCACCTTAATTCTGAACAATCTGATAATAAGAAATGTGTCAGCAGGATGTCAAAGAAATACGTGTCGGTATGATCTAGCTAGTTAATATATTCTAAAATTCCCAATACTTTTGAAAATGTATTTTCTTGTTATCTAATACAATAATGAAAGAGCTATTAATAACTACTAATATTGAAGTTCAACCTATTCATTGCTTATTGATTGAAAACGGATGCAGTTTTTCTAACTTCATTAGCATCTGTGTAACGGTTAGCATTATTTTATAATAGAGCATAAAACTCGATTCATTTCAGAGTTCGAAATCATGTGTTACAAAAGAGCAATAACACAGTTGAAAATAATTTCCATTTCTCTTCTATCAATGGACATTTATATTAATATCAAATTACGTCTGAATTCACATTGGAACTTCTGGGTCTTATCAATTTATGATATGAACTTTTACGATTTCATTACATTTTCTTTATTTGATACTAAAGTGTTTGTTGCCGACATCGGCGGTGGTAATCTATGCTGGGCCCATATTGACTCTACGACTGGGCGTAGGGATGGAGAGGGGTAAAAAACAAACAACTCGTTCGATAGATTTTCGAGTTATACTTTATTGCACAAATACAAAATTGGATGCGTGCGCAAGCCGCACGTGCATAATCGATAGAGTCTTTTCGTAACAAGAGTCTTTTGGTGCAGGCTTTGTAGTCCGAAATATTCCATTTCCAACAAATCCCCCTCCAGGATGGAACGTAGAAACGGCACATCCTAAACGCAAGCGTCCGTTCACACGTAACACATTGTTTTCATCAAGAAATGGGTTTAAAGATATCAAGGGAGACTTATTACCAAGTTGGTTCTCGGTTTTTAGTAGACGAAGTTCATTGTGAAAGTCATCATTTTGTGCGACACGGAACCAAAATTGTTCTGAATTTGAAATCTCATCAACAGTTGATACTTTGCTAATTGAATGATTACGATTTCGACAGTTATTGATGAAACGGAAAAGCCAGCAAGTCACTCTTACTATAGCCGTAACCAACTCGAATAGCGAGCAGCATGTAACCTTCCAAGATCGTAAGTTACTTTTGCCAAAAAAGCCCTTTGTGGTTTTGATCGAATTTCTAGCAAAGAGTCATTGGACGGATCGAGGTATACGGACTTGGGCCAATAGTCAGAAACCTCGCCTAAGAATTTTGGTCCATTCCACCAAAGAACGCTTTGGGCCAATGAAGTTGCCGATAAACCTCTTGTAGCTAAATCGCTCGCGTTTTGTGCTGTTGGTACATATTTCCACTGTAATGGCTCCGAAAGACAATGAATTTCACCAATGCGATTTGAGACAAATGGTTTGTATTTCCGGTTGGCACTGTTACACAAGCAACATTTGTCTGCACTTAAATTGTTAGTTGCATAATTGTGTCCCTTTTTACGATCATTGGGGCTAAAGGCTTGTTTCGAACTCCCATAAAGACCCTCATATTCTTCTTGAGCCTCAACCCTAAACCTAACCTCTAAAGCTAACCAGATGTGAAGATTTACCAGGTTTTCAGTCTTTTTCTCCAGCGATGCCCAACGCTTGAAGTGTGCGATGTTCATAGGGGATAATTTTGACTTAGCCACAGAATAAAACATTGAATTGTCCTCGAATTCTTCGGTTCTACCAGCGTCTTTCAGAGCAATAATTGAAAGTTCAAGTCTGTCAGAAAATTCCTCAAGTGTTTTAAAGTCACTAAAATTCACAGGTCGCATTTGACGAATGTTATCAAGATGAAGCAAAACAGTTCTGCGGTTTCCCCCAAATTTTTCATCAAGTCTTTTTCTAGCAGAAGCGTAGCCTAATGTTGAAGCCGAAAAACCCTGAATGACTTTTAAAGCTTCGCCCTCTAAGTGTTGCCGAAGTTGGAGCATCTTATAGCCATCACTGCAAGCGACCTTATCAATGCACTGATCGAAAGCATTTTTAAACAAAGGGTAATCTTTCTTGTTTCCGTTAAATTTTGGGATCGAGACTCGTTTCAATTGGGCATGCATGTCCCTATCAACTTGATAAATTCCATGACTGGTCTCGGGTACTGTATGCTGTCCAGATTCTGGAATGTCATTTGAATTAGAAGGTGAGTGTGATTGACGTACCGTTTGTTGCTTTGGGTTCAACAGATCTGTCGTTTGCAACATGAGGTTTGGATCGGACATTGTTCAAAATTCTATTCGACACTTGAAACAAAATCTGTTAGTTAACAATACTATTAAATCAAAAGACATTTACCATAATCTCTTAGTTTGGTCGGAAAATTAGAAGACATTTGATCAGAACTGATTTAGAAGCTAATATCACAGATATCTAATTAAGTTTTAGTTAAAGAATCGTGCAGTTTTCAACTATTGTAACACAAAAACTTCAATGTATTTTTCACTTAATATGTTTTTTGTATGAAGTTATTGCAGTATATTTATATTTTCTAAGATGTTTTCCCATTGACCTACTAATGTTAATTCGTATGGCGGTTATCACGCAATAGATGCCACTGCTATAGCCACGTGACCTAATTTGACGTCATTTTACTTAGGCGTAATAAAGAAATATTTCTCGGAAAATCTGATGATCTTAAGTGTACGTAAATGTCCGGTTTTTTTTTCTCTTCGTCAGTTGAATACGTACTTAATCAAATAAACCTGCATAGTTTCGTATTCGTTTAACGTACACAATTCTGACGTACGTATAAGTGTGACCACGGCCTAAAATACATTATTAGAATGCGCACATCATTACACTTATGGCCAATTCTATTATGAAATCCGGATCGTCCAGATTCTCCATTTATATTCTATTATCCATCACATTACCGTAGCAGTCGGTTACCGCTCGGCTGCTGTGTGTTACCGTAGTAAGAAGTTTTTTCCGGATTGTTGGGAGAATGCATAATAGATTAGGTCAATGACGTAATTGGATTCGACTCATGAAAAGCAAACCCATATCGGCCAGCTTGATTCTCCATTTGTGATCTATTTACGTTTTTATCCGGATTATTGGGAGAGAAAATCGGGACGATCCGGATTTCATAATAGAATCGGCCCATTGTGACATACAACCATCAGTTGGGTAAAGGTCAATGCTTATTAAGCACATGTTTCACATTAAAAGCTCACGTTATATAAGTACAAATAGCAGTCCTGTCTAATAGTGATAATATTTTAAATTAAAAGCTCACGTTATTTCAGTACAAATAGCAGTCCAGTCATAATAGTGATAATATTTTATTTTTAAAGCTAACGTTAATTCAGTACAACTTAGTGCTGGCACAATATATATTTGTATCGATGTATCGCGATACGTCATGCCACGATACGCGTATCGTATCGCGAGGTCGTGTATCGATACTTGACGATGCCTCTCATTTCGTAAAAAGTGTAGATTTTTTTTACAATTCACTATTTTTTCTAATCGAGTTTGTTTAAATTATTTTGAAAATATTTATAAGACGTGGATAGATATAGAAATAGATATCGTTACTTTGTAGATGAAGTTTTAATTTTTGTGCCTTTATCCCATATCGCGATACGTATTGTATCGTGACCTTGTATCGCGATTCGTATGGTATCGTGGCATGGTTGGCAATACCCAGCACTAGTACAAATAGCAGTCCAGTCTAATAGTGATAATAAGATAATTAGTAGCCTGCAGGTTCAGTAAATCGCTGCTGCATGAATCCTCCAGATCTGAATCCATCTACCTAGCCAAATTTCAGTTTGCAAAACAAACAACTTTGATGAGGAACAATTCACCTTCAAGTTTAAAATATAAATCAAATCAATACATACTATAATATGCTTTTTGTTTACTTCAGTTAATTGTTCAAACTTAACCCTGGAAAAATATATTTATTTCTAATGGTCTTCAACAAGATTTTGGTTTCAACTTTTGAAAGCAAATTATACGCACACAAAGCAAGACAGTGATAAAGATCTTACACGATGGTGAATGCAAAAATGATTCAATCTAGCCCTTTGAAAGCTTTTATGTAGGCAAGTAGGCCTATTATTAACTGTCGATCTGAAAGAAAATCGTTACGAAGTGTTCTGATAATAAATTTTATCGAATAAATCATAAGAGTATTATTGTGTCAATCATAGTCTCGTTTTATTGCCTGAATCCTTCATCTCTAGTCAAATGTAGTTCAAACTTATCTCAAGGTGGTTCATAAAAGTTGTGTAGTTACTTATTAGTAAAGTTAAGTAAGGCTTTTTGTATCGTCTTCATTCCTGAACCTCCTAAAACCAAAATCATTGAATTTATACTATATTAAGAAGTTAGTTGGTCTTAGTTGGCTGTGAAACGAGTTTCTTTTTAATTCCAAACTTGGCATTTTGGCAGTGTCATTGATGGCGGTGTCTTTAATGATAAACATCGATACAATGTGACTGTGAGGCTATGATGTTATATAAGAAATGCTTAAAAAAAACATAATTTTGCTGTTTCTGTGTGGTCTATACACAGAATAATTATGTTCTACAAATCCAATTTTGTTATAAAATGTCAACATAGATAATAATGTTTAATTGCTATTTTAGTACAGGTAATTTAAATCTTGATTGGTTTTGTTTCTGATAATGACACAATAAACAAAATGAAAATCAAATGTATAAAGCTCCTCTTATTTTGCATACGTATCCTGCTACACAGGTCCTGTGGGGTGTGAATTTCAGGCATCTCAAAACTCTTACTTTAGGTGCTTTATAACATTTCTTAACTTATATTTTTCAGGAATTAATAAAATGAAATGGAATGGAAGTTTAATCAATGGATTACTGTTAAAATGCTTAAAAAGTTGCTGACCGAATGCATCCCGTGTCCGTTGAATAAAATATGGAAACAAAGTGCCCAAACGTGTATTGATTGAAGCATTATGGTGGATATCTGGCGTGATATATAGTCATATTTATTGTATTCAGTAATATAGTTCAGTGAACGGTGATTTTCCCACTGAATGTGAAGTTATAAACATTCAACATTTATCAGAATTGTCTGAAAAAAATATCTTCTTTGATGATATGTGATGGCGCGTAAAAGTTCCGACTATGTGTCAAAAATTCTAAAACCTAATTCTACATGAAATAAAGATGTTATGAAAATCAGTCAAGTATGTTTTTGTAATACTGTAATAGACAACACTAGTGAAATAGGTTCAAATAAACTGAAACATTTAAAGAAGCCTTAACTTGTGTAAGTCATTTAGACTGGAAGTTTAAGAAGAATTACTTGGCTTAGATCTATAACTCGGAAGATATTAAGTGAAAATAGATTTGTTTACCTTGCCAAGAGTAGATGTGATGGAGATCTCAAGTGGAAATACTTTATTGTTTTGTATTTCCAGAGTGTTGAACACCTCTAGTGATTTAATTTCAACATAATCTATTGTGTACGAATTCTTAAATTGAATTTTTAAGTTTATGGTAGGATATTCCCACATGGTTTGTGTTCCTAGAACATATTGAATATCCTTTGTTGAACTGTTACTTGCTTGTGATAAATTCTAGAATTTGTATGAACGTTCCGAAAACTTTAATTGGATTGTTGAGAGCAGAATGTTATTGTGAGACGTATACGTGCTTTGCAACAACTTTAAACTAGAAAGCGACATTAAATGACATTTAACCAAGTTATGAAACTGTTAGGATGTCACTGATTATCAGAAATGTATTTCTTGAAGTAACCTTGTATGTGCTAATTGATAAATAATCAAAAAATGAAAACTAGTTTCCATCATCGAAGAAGTAGGATTAGATTGTTGGTCACTGTAAAAGACGCAGTTTGTATAACGTTGTAATATGAACTCAACAACAACTTCTGATGAAAATTCACCATGGAAAGTTTCAGAATTTGTGGAAATAATTCTCATATTTATGTATTTTCTGATTACATTTATTGCACTTAGTGGGAACGGAATAGTATGCTATTTGGTTCTGGCTTACAAGAGAATGCATACTGTACCAAATTATTTCATTTTTAATCTAGCAGTAAGTGACATTTTGGTGGCTATATTTTGTATACCATTTTCCTTTGTTGCTAATTTGAAGAATTACTGGCCATTTGGTGTTGCAATGTGTCCGATTGTAATGTACTCTCAAGTTGTAACTGTGTTTTTAAGTTCTTATACTCTAGTGGCAATGAGTATAGATAGATACGTTGTAATAGTGCACCCATTTTTAAGGCGTATTACTACGCGACAGACAGTATTTGTTATATTAGCAATTTGGGTGATTTCTCTTGCAATTCCGTTACCGACTTTGTTACATTCTCAAATTTTGTATTTTTCTAACACAAGTGGTCAGTGCCTTGAAATATGGGAGAGTGATCTAGAAAAGTCTCGATACAGTTTAGCCTTGATGATACTTCATTATTTTGCTCCTCTTGCTATTTTGATATTTTCCTACTCTAAAATCGGATACAACATCTGGATTAAGAACTTTCGCAACGATGAAGGAAACAAGAGGAGACTTCAACTAGCTGCTGCCAAACAAAAGGTTTGTAAATAATCATTGTCAATATTTCTGTGATGTCTATCTACCCGTCGTCTACATTTCACTGCCATTACCAGTTTGCTCCCCATTATAATAATCTTTAGAGGGTTTATGTTGTAATTTACAAGCAAATTGTGAATATTTCCACCAAAAGCAAATGACCCAAATAGTATGCACTTCTTTTACGGGGTCTTTCTTCAACATATGAGATTTAATTTGAATTCCAAAGCGTATTTACTTTCACCCTTCTTGACTATCTACTGCTTCTACTGTGTCTGAATATTTTAATTGGAGGACAAAACCTTCATCTCAAAGCTTTTGAATCCAAGTGCACAAGCTGTATGGAGCCCGACTACGATACCAAGCACGCAATCAAATATTCTCCGAGATGAAAAAGAGGGATTGATCAGGGAACGAATATCGGCTTACATTTATTATTGGAAGATAAACATCATTAAAGTCAAGTACATTTCTTCCATTGTGATTTGTGTTTTAACTGCATTTCTTTGCATAAACAACATTATTCAGCCTTCATTTGAAAGTCAAGACAGTTAGTTGCTCTTTATGCTATTTTGAGGCATTAATTTTAATTCACGTACTTTTAGAACTTCCGTCTGATGACCTAATTAACTAAATTAAATTAACTGAATAAATTGTTATGTCGATTAGGTCTCACTTTACAAACAATGTATAAGTACACGAATATCTATTGTGTGGTAAATGCTAATCAATACTACTAATTAGTCTGTCTCTATTCATCACATTCTGCTGCCTATTAGATTTATTAGGAAAATGTGCTGTGAAACTGACAGTTGTTTGTATACGTTTGTATGCATCGTACTTGGTTGATACCAGTTACTCATTAAAAGTGATGTTGAGCAAATTGTTGTTCATTTCCGTTCAAAATTCAAAGTTCAAGCGTGGAATTTTTTTTATTTATAACATAATGACTGAATTAATCATTAAGTCTTATTGCTAATATCTTCCTTATTGCTGATATTGCTATTGCATAATAAAGTTTACCTTGACAAGAAATATAATGTTATCTAAGTGTACCGTCAACTGTTTACTATCATGGGGATTCAAATGATCGATCAGACCATAGATAAGATTGTCTAACCCTGTACATTTCCATAAGGGGGATATTTCAATAGGCCATGTGTCTTTACTATCGAATACTCTGAAAGCATCTGAAGACCACTCGGATATTGAATGTACTTAATGTATTAATTGCAAGTAGTTTCGGCTTATTTTATTACTTAAAACTAGTTTTAGCTAGTAATCAAGCATACAAAAAGATAATATATGTATCTTATGTCGTTACATGAACAATGTTGTGCTTGTTTTCCGGGATGTACAGTGAGCCATTTTATAATGATATTGATCATTATGAACTCTAAAATATGTTCAATGTAAATATAATCGTTCACGAGTCTATGGAAGATTTTACGTGATGTTGAATATGTTGTAGATTTTATTAATCGTCATATAATTACTGTTAAACGTGACCGTATATTCCAATTTGTACCAGGGCTTGCCAGGCAAGGTAACATACGCCCACTGGCAGCTGTCAGAAATGATACTATTTAAATACACGGTAATGCAAATTTTATTATATCAAAAGCATAACAAATAAAGGGTAAAAACTCAAAGAAATGTTCACTGAATTCCAGTGACTACACTAAGTTTCAAAAAATCGGTTGAAAAGTAACTTTTTTTGTGCTCACAAACAAATTTTGACGCATTTTTACAAAGACAAGGACAATAACTAAAAAAACATTCAACGAAAATGCATCAAGTTAGAACTTGTCCGAGATCTTATCAATTCTCAGAATCAGTTGAAAACTACAGCTTCAATCCTGTTCACGAACACATTTTTGCGCTTTTTTACAAATTCCAGGGCAATAACTCAAAAAAAAGTTTGACGAAAATACAATCGAATACAAACTTGACCAAGATCTTATTAATTCCAATGATCACACCAGGTTTCATCAGAATCGGTTGAGACTGTAGCTTAAATCCTGTTCAAACAAATTTTAGCACGTTTTTACAATGTCAAGGGCAATAACTCAACAATCGTTCATCGAAAAAAATGTCAAATTCGAACTTGACTGAGATCTTATCAATCTCAAGAAGCATAGCAAGTTTCATCAAAATCAGATGAAAACTGTAGTCTCTAGAGTGCTCACAAACAAAATTTGACACGTTTTAACAAACTCAAGGGCAATAACTCAAAAACCGTTCAACGAAAATACGTCAAATTCGAACTTGACCGAGATCTAATCAATCTAAAGGAGCATGGCAAGTTTCATCAAAATCAGATGAAAACTGTAGTCTCTAGAGTGCACACAAACACAATTTGACGCGTTTTAACAAAGTCAAGGGCAATAACTCAAAAACAGTTTATCGAAAATACGTCAAATTCGAACTTGACCGAGATCTTATCAATTTTAAGAATTATACCAAGTTTCATCAAAATCAGATGAAAACTGTAGTCTCTAGAGTGCTCACAAACAAATTTAGTAGGGCTGCAACGATTCCTGAAGTGGCGATTTGATACGCTAAACGATACACAATCAACGATCCGATTTATTGCGATTACAAATCGCGATTCTTGAGTTTAAAATCGGAAAGAAAAGAAAACCTTTAATCATTAACATTTCAACACATTTTTGACATAATTTTCGTAACAAATTTATATGCTTTAAATCATCATCATTAAAAACAAAGATTAAAGATGATTATAAACAAATTGATACATAAAAAACTATATTCTAACATTTCGATACGACATAAATTATAAAATGCGTGAGGATTTCTTGTTCTCAGTCAATAAAAGAGTTAATTAAATGAATCAAAATCGGGGACGATGAATCACGATTATATTTTTCTTACACGATGCATCGATATGGAGGAACGAATCGCGATTCTACGATGAATCGTTGCAGCCCTAAAATTTAGACAAGTTTTTACTAAGTCAAGGGCAATAACTCAAAAAACATTCATCGAAAATACGTCAAATTCAAACTTGACCGAGATCTTATCAATCTAAAGGATCATACCAAGTTTCATCAAAATCAAATGAAAACTGTAATTTCTAGAGTGCTCACAAACAAATTTTGACGCGTTTTTGCTAAGTCAAGGGCAATAACTCAAAAACCGTTCATCGAAAATCTGTCAGATTCGAACTTGACCGAGATCTTATCAATCTAAAGGATCATACTAAGTTTCATCAAAATCAGATGAAAACTGTAGTCTCTATAGTGCTCACAAGAAATGTTGACGGACGGACCGACGGACAGGGGCGACGACAATATACGACCACATATTCATGTGGGCGTATAAAAATTAGTTCGAATCTAGGCTAGAGTTTGCATGATTTCGTGAGCTTTCTCGAGAAGACAATTGTCGCCTGCCAAGAAAAGGCTGAAATTGAGTAAATCATTGAGTAAATCAATTTTACAGAAATCTCTAACATAACGGACTTTAATTACAATTTATTTGAGATACCAGGAATAACAATGCCTATTTACTTGATAAGTTGTGAAATTTAAAAACGATATTGATGTATTGAAATATTATACATGCAGAAAACACATCCGCGTTGAATATCTTTCTAGAGAACATAATTAGCCAGATAGTTTCAATCATTAACAGCAAACAAACAAAAAAGGTTCTGCTGTGCTGTGCAATTCCCGTTCATTATCCTTTGGTTATTTTGTATGATATTCTTTCATGTTCAGTCAATTATAGTCTACTGCTAAAAAGTCATATTTTGTTAATGAAAAAGTCATTAAGTGAACAAGTTATTGTAATTACACGGAGCAAGATACCATTAACATAGATTGGTTATTATCAAGATTCTCTTTTCAGATACTTCCAGACTTGAAACATATCTTTTATCAATTTATCAATTTCACTAACCTTCTGTGCTATATTTTATGATAACCAAGAATAATAAAGACACAATACTGGCTTAATATGTGAAAATAGCTGAAAGCAATGCATTGAAAGCAATGCATTGAAAGCAATGAGTTGCCATGAGACACGATTTCTCAGATGATGCACGTTGAAAGGGCATACGAAACTTCGCATCTTTCCTAGCTCCGTTGGGTCGCAAATAAAGACACGAACCTAATCACCAGCCATGAAGCCAACGATATTCGTTAAACGATAAAGTATGCATCAAATTTAATATTAAAACGTCTATAGGATATCAATAAGTTCTTAAATACTAAGAAATATTTCCAAATTTAACAGTGTGTATTTACTGAAGAAGTTGCAGTTTAGAACTATATTTGATAGTGGAGGCGTTCTTGAGTTACGGGACTAGAAACTGGAAAGACGATTAAAGACATTTCGCACCATTATGAGTTGTTTCGAACTCATTAACATCAGTCTGCTTAAATTTTTATTCTTTTTCACTTAGTATGGATCAAATAAAATACATTCTCTTCATATGTGTTTGTATAAATTGGTTTGAGTAGTGTGAAATCCATCTTGGGACATTTGGTTTGTTTACATGAAGTCGTTTCGTCTCATTTCTGGTCTCCGAGAGAAAAATTTCTACGCGTGAACTATTTAAAACATGGTTGGTCAATAGGTCAGAGTAATATCTCCGATAGGTAGAATTTCTCTGTTGATCAGAATGGTTGAAAGGGCTGACATGGAAATGAAATGAAATGAAATGAATGGAGTTTCACGTCCTACTTTTCTGCACCTATATGGGCTAATTGAGGACGGGCAAACGCCATGCAGTGTGCAATGAGGGAAATTTTGCCAGGACAGCGGCATTAGCCTGCTCTTATTTTCGATTTCCAACTGTCGAGGGATCTTTAACGTGCACAGCCAATAGCACACGGGGCCTCGGTTTATTGTCCCATCCGAACGACTAGACGCTTTTCCATGTCAGCCCCTCCGACCTGCATCACTGACAGGGGGAAACCGGGTTGAAAAATCCGAAAGCATCATCTCGACCCATGCCGGGATTGAACCCTGGACCTCCAGGTTAGCGAGCAAGCGTCTAACTCACTGAGCCACCGCGGCTCCCAGGGCTGACATGGAAATCGTCCAGTCATTCAAATGGAACAATGAATAGATGCCTGGATTGTTACAAGACTCCATCTTATTTCATTGTTTTATGTTTCCTGAAATTAATGCAATCTTTCTTTGACGTAAAATTTTATGAACAATGATATTTAGAAAAGTATCTTTAAGACTTTCTTGATTGACAATCTTGTAGATTGGCTCAGAAAATAAGTTCTACTGTTGTTCGATAAGTCAATGGAAGGATAAGGAACATATAAAAAGTAATGTAATAGAAGAGGAACATGACAAGCTTAATCTGATAGGATCTTACATGAAAATACGATTTCACTATCCTGTCTCCTTTAATAGAAGAGCTTAGTAACCATGTTGGTAAAACGTTCAGGATGTTGCGATACACTTTGATAAACTTATCTCTTATCAATAATTCATGCTCCCAATGAATAGTTCTTAAGTAATACTGATAGAACAAGATCAGCAATACGTTTGTTGAAGATAACGTCTTTTAAAGACTGTTTTTATTGATTTGGTATCTTAACAAGTCTTTTATAATCGATGACATTATCATTAGGTCAGCATTCGACCTACAATCATAACGATTACTGATTTCATATTTCTTTCAAGGTTCTATTGTCGCCTAAAGATGTATGTATAAAGTAATGTAAGATTGGAATATTATATTATTTATATTTTGTAGATGTTCGAGATAAAAAGTTCTGAAATTAACAAATTAAAAGCGAGCATAAAAACATTTATCGTTTTATTGGGATGCTTTAAAACAAAAACACGAGTAGTTTCTCACATTATTGCAGTGCGTTCGATTTCGAACGCACTGCTTTGTTTTCAAAATGTTTTTTGCAGTGCGTTCGATAATCGAACGCACTGCATTGTTTTGCAAACGGCTATTTTTGCAGTGCGTTCGATAATCGAACGCACTGCATTGTTTTGCAAACGGCTATTTTTTTTTTTTTTTTTTCGAATTTTACACTCGCTATTTTAGTAAGAAGGCAACATGCCACATACAGATTTGTTCAATTCCCTACGATAAATTGTTGACCATCAACTATTAAATATAAATTGGTGCCATTTTGACAAACCGGAAATGAGGTAGAACAAAAAACACAATTTTGGTTTTTGGAATCTCACGTCTCTATTTTTGATCCGATCTTTGTCAAACTGTTTTGAACTGTTTTCTATAACTGTACGCTACTAAATAAAGGTTTTAAACTTCTCCAATTTTGAATTTTAGTTGACTATTTTCTTAATTTTGATTTTTGCGTTTTTTTCAACTTCTACAATTTTATTTCGTTCGATCTGAAAATTTGCAGGTGTATAAACATTTTGATTCTAAACAAAATGCAATTTTCAAAATTTTGATACCACTTCCGGTTTTTACGTAATTAGCATGTAAATTTAAATTTTCAACTTCCGGAAATTTGAAGATATTTCAAATTTGTTTTTTTCATTGAGTTATGATTTGTAATAACAACAATTTAAAATAAAAAAATCCGACCCGGAAGTAATCGATCATCCGCCATTTTGATATGAGTAACTTTTGTAAAATTAAAAATGGGGCCTCAGAGTTATGAGCGGCATCTGTAACTTTAGTATTTTTGGAAACTACAATAGATTGCTAAAAAAGTCTAGGCGCCGATTTTTTCATTTTGGTTTCAATTTTTTTTTTATTTTAGTTTTGATTTTTTATGCAATTACTAAGACTTTCAAGGCTCATATCTTTTGACCTTGACCTTTGGTGACCTTGGTACCTGAACAAAAGTTATTGCCCTTGATGAAATCTATCCAATGATGTATTCATGTTTGTGATCCGGTGTATACTTCCGGTTTTATAGGCAATTGAAATTTGTGATTTTTGACTTTAAACAGCCCTGTCACGTGACCTAGCGTAAATACGTCAAAAATGATTTAACAATCATATTATGCGTAACTTGCTCTTTCCAATGATGTACGACAATATACACTTGAATTAAAATTGCACGATTTAAAATTTGAACATTTTGTGCAAATTTCCATTGTAACTGTGCGTGTTTTTTTCAAATTTTATTTCAATCGATCTGAAAGTTTACAGATGGAAAGATATTTCGATTGCAATCCAAAATCTGTTTTCGAAAAATTGATACCACTTCCGGTTTTGACGTAATTAGCTTGTAAATTTGAAATTTCAACTTCCGGAATTTTGAATATATTTGAAATTTGTTTTTTGCAATATTTAACATTATGGTATATCAACAATTTGAACTAAAAAAAAAATAATCCGGAAGTTACAAATCGGCCGCCATATTGATGTGACTAACTTTTGTAAAACTCAAAATGGGGCCTCAGGGTTATGAGCGGAATTCATAACTTTGATATTTTTGGAAACTACAGTCGATTGCATTCATAGCATTGTTAATCGATTTTTGATCTTCTGTTTTGCCTTTCTTGCATTTCCGTTTTATTTTTTTCAGTAATTACAAAAACTTTCAAGACTCGTACCTCGTGACCTTTACCTTTGGGGATATTGTGACCTGAACAAAAGTTTTTGCCCTCGATGAGATCTATCCGACTATGTATTCATATTTGTTGTCCGGTGTATACTTCTGGTTTTGTAAGCAATTCAAATTTGCGAATTTTGACTTTCCAAGTAACATCCAAGGTTTCGCTAGTTGTGGTAGCTTTCTTTGTCTAGAAATAATACCAATACAGACCCTTTTAAAAACAGTTTTTAAGTAATTCTAAAACTGTTACGCACTGCTCAGAACCATGCAAAGCCTATGGATCTAGTTTTTTTTTTTTTCGAATTTTACACTCGCTATTTTAGTAAGAAGGCAACATGCCACATACAGATTTGTTCAATTCCCTACGATAAATTGTTGACCATCAACTATTAAATATAAATTGGTGCCATTTTGACAAACCGGAAATGAGGTAGAACAAGAAACACAATTTTGGTTTTTGGAATCTCACGTCTCTATTTTTGATCCGATTTTTGTCAAGCTGTTTTGAACTGTTTTCTATAACTGTACACTACTAAATAAAGGTTTTAAACTTCTCAAATTTTGACTTTTAGTTGACTTTTTTCTTAATTGAAATTTTTGCGTTTTTTTCAACTTCTACAATTTTATTTCGTTCCATCTGAAAATTTGCAGGTGTATAGACATTTTGATTCTAAACAAAATGCAGTTTTCAAAATTTTGATACCACTTCCGGTTTTTACGTAATTAGCTTGTAAATTTAAACTTTCAACTTCCGGAAATTTGAAGATATTTCAAATTTGTTTTTTTCATTGTGTTATGATTTGTTATAACAACAATTTAAAATAAAAAAATCCGACCCGGAAGTAACCGATCATCCGCCATTTTGATATGAGTAACTTTTGTAAAATTAAAAATGGGGCCTCAGGGTTATGAGCGGCATCCGTAACTTTAGTATTTATGGAAACTACAATAGATTGCTAAAAAAGTCTAGGCGCCGATTTTTGAATTTTGGTTTCAATTTTTTTTTTATTTTCATTTTGATTTTTATGCAATTACTAAAACTTTCAAGGCTCATATCTTTTGACCTTGACCTTTGGTGACCTTGGTACCTGAACAAAAGTTATTGCCCTTGATGAAATCTATCCAATGATGTATTCATGTTTGTGATCCGATGTATACTTCCGGTTTTATAGGCAATTGAAATTTGTGATTTTTTACTTTAATCGGCCCTGTCACGTGACCTAGCGTAAATACGTCAAAAATGATTTAACAATCATATTATGCGTAAATTGCTCTTTCCAATGATGTACGACAATATACACTTAAATTAAAATTGCACGATTTAAAATTTGAACATTTTGTGCAAATTTCCATTGTAACTGTGCGTGTTTTTTTCAAATTTTATTTCAATCGATCTGAAAATTTACAGATGGAAAGATATTTCGATTGCAATCCAAAATCCGTTTTCGAAAAATTGATACCACTTCCGGTTTTGACGTAATTAGCTTGTGAATTTGAAATTTCAACTTCCGGAATTTGGAATATATTTGAAATTTGTTTTTTGCAATATTTAACATTATGGTATATCAACAATTTGAAATAAAAAAATTTAACCCGGAAGTTACAAATCGGCCGCCATATTGATATGACTAACTTTTGTAAAACTCAAAATGGGGCCTCAGAGTTATGAGCGGAAATCGTAACTTTGATATTTTTGGAAACTACAGTCGATTGCATTCATAGCATTGTATATCGATTTTTGATCTTCTGTTTTGCCTTTTTTTCAGTAAATACAAAAACTTTCAAGACTCATACCTCCTGACCTTGACCTTTGGTGACATTGTAACCTGAACAAAAGTTTTTGCCCTCGATGAGATCTATCCGACTATGTATTCATATTTGTTGTCCGATGTATACTTCCGGTTTTGTGAGCAATTAAAATTTGCGATTTTTGACTTTACCAGCAACATCCAAGGTTTCGCTAGTTGTGGTAGCTTTCTTTGTCTAGAAATAATACCATTACAGACCCTTTAAAAAACAGTTTTTAAGTAATTCCAAAACTGTTACGCACTGCTCAGAACCATGCAAAGCCTATGGATCTAGTTTTTTTTTTTTTTTTTTTTTTTTTTTTTTTTTTCTTCAAATACTGGTCAGAGCGCCCAGCAAAAACTGCTAATGTCACATATGCACTGATTCGACTTGCCTACTTTTCTCGAAAAACTAAATTTTTTAAATGTTATTTGATGCATTTTTGTCTAACCGGAAATGACGTAGGACAAAAAGGCGTATTTTAGAATTTTTCATTTCACGGCTCTATTTTTCATCCGATTTGACTCGGATTTTTTTAGGTTATTTCTTTAAACTAATGTCTACAATACGGCTTCTTCAAGCAATTTAAAATTTTACTTTTGTCGATAACTTTTTTTAGTTTTAATTATAATTTTTTTTCAAATTCTACAATTTAAATTCGATGAATCTGAAAATAAAATGGCATATAGGCAATTCGATTGTGAACATAATGCTAATTTCAAAATTTCGATATCATTTCCGGTTTGGACGAAAATGGCTTTTAAATTTTTAGATTTCAACTTCCGGAATTTCGAAGATATGTGAAATTTTTTTTTGGAAATATGATTGCAATGACAATTCGAAAACAATGAATGAAAAAAAAATGACCCGGAAGTAACAAATAAGCCGCCATATTGATATGACCAACTTTTGTAAAACTCAAAATGGGGCCTCAGGGTTATGAGCGGAATTCGTAATAATAGTATTTTAGGACAGCCCAGTCGATTGCCAAAAAAAGTACGTGATTAGAATTTTGATTTTTAATACTGCCTTTTTGTTATTTCCGGTTTAACGTTTAAAGTAATTGCGAAAATTTCTAGTAACTAGTAACTCATGACCTTGACTTTTTATGAACCTGAACAAAGGTTATTGCCCTTGACTAGATCTATCCAATGACATATCCATTTTTGTTGTCCGATGTTTACTTCCGGTTCTATTGCCATTTGAAATTTGCGATTTTCAACTTTAAACAGCTCTGTCACGTGACCCAAATAACATACGTCACAAATTCTTATATATTATTAGTGTGCTTATTTTACTCTTTCCAGTGATATATAACACTTTATGTTTGAATGAAAATTGCGCGATTTAAAATTTGAAAATTTTGTGCAAAGTTTCATTGTAACTGTGCGTGTTTTTTTCAAGTTTTATTTTGACCGTCCTGAAAACTTACAGGTAGATAGACATTTTGATTGCAAACTCAAATCTGTTTTCAAAATGTCGATAACACTTCCGGTTTTGACGTTATTCGCTTTTTAAATATAAAATCTAACTTCCGGAATTTTGAAGATATATGATTTTTTTTTTTGCAATATATTTGAAATGATGCTATATAAACAATCAATCAATGAAATTTGACCCAATTGTAATAGATCGGCCGCCATATTTATATGACTAACTTTTGTAAAACTCAAAATGGGGCCTCGATGATATGAGCGGAATTCGTAACTGTAATATTTTTGGAGAGCTTAGTCGATTGCCCCAAAAAGTACGTGATTCGATTTTGATATTCGATGCTGCTTTTTTGTTATTTCCGGTAAATTGTATTTAATGTAATTGCCAAAATTTCAAAGAATTGTAACTCGTGACCTTGAACTTTCTTATCTTGTGACCTGAACAAAGGTTATTGCCCTTGACCAGATCTATGTACTGATGTATCAATTTTAGTTGTCCGATGTTTACTTCCGGTTCTATGGCCATTTGAAATTTGCGATTTTTACTTTAAATAGCTCTGTCACGTGACTTAACTTTCATACGTCACAAATCATTATATATTCTTATTGTGCCTAATCTATTCTTTTTAATGATTATTTTATACAACACTTTATGTTTTAAAGAAAATTGCGCGATATAATATTTGGAAGTTTTGTGCAAAGTTCTATTGTCACTGTGCGTGTTTTTTCAAATTTTATTTGAATGTTCTGAAAACTTGTGGGTAGCTAAGCATTTTGATTATGAACTCAAATCTATTTTCAAAATTTCGATATTACTACCGGTTTTGACGTTATTTGCTAATTACCTAAAATAATATGTTTGTTGTCTAAATGGTTAAATGATAGTGCTCTCCCTTCAACCTGTAATTAACTTGAGTTTTGGCGATACTAAACGAAAGAAGTAAAAAACATCACCAAAACGCCAACACATTATATTAAATAACGCTAACAATTATCGTCAAAACAGTTGAAGGGAGAGAACTACTATTTTTATTGGTAATCTTTATTAAAGCTATCATGCTGTAACTAGACTAGAAAAAATGTTTCTAACTTTTTTAATATTAATATTTTCGTAACCATTTGCTTAGTGCCTTGTGATTTATGAAAGATTTCCAGGATGACGCACTGCCCAGCGCCGTTTTGGTACGGCTCTAGTTTTTCTTTTATTCGAGATAGTAGCCTTTATCTGTGACATCTTTTAGTACTTTTTATGGAAAGAAAATTCACATCCTGAAAATAAGACCTCGGTGTTAAGTAAAGCTTTGTTTTAGGCCGGCTATATAAGTTAAACGTTCAATATAGGCATCATTGAAAAATTTCATAATATATATTAATTAACATAAAAGAAATTGTAGTGAATAGAAAATGTGGACTATGATAGTATTCTACAGATCAGTAGGTAGACAACAAAACCCTTCGTGTATCTGTTTTAATGTTTTTTCTACGCTTTTCACCAGGAAAGAATCTATAAAGACATGTCCTTGATTCGAAGAAAGAACTGGATTTGATTTGAATCCCGAAAAACGGTTATTTATGTTGAAAGAAATTTAGAAAAATAAATGAATACCCTTACTGTACGGAAGCAGACTAGTTTTTGTTCACCAAGAATGAGTCGCCATGTGCGAGAGCCAAATTGTTCAAAGAATGCTAAAGTATTACACAAAAAATAAACACTGTAACAATAACAAGAGGCCTGGGGCCTGGCTCCGGATTGTCGTTTTAAGAAAGTAACCATGTATTTGACACGATTCTATTCTAATATCTCAGAGCCATTTATGATTGGCGCCTGTATTCTGTATTTTACCGGAGAGATAAAACTGATTATGGTCAATTATTGAATGTCGATTAGGATAAACTACCATAATCTCAATGTCTGGAAGCAAGATGATCTCTCTCAATTTATGACATTCAATATCTGAGCACTCATTGATATACCTTCAAGCCATGGTCACACCATACGGTCACGCACGTAGTTAACCGAAGTTGAAAATATTAAACGTAATTAGACGTACATAACACTAGTTCAACGTAATTTGTAGACGTAGTTTGAAACCCGTGAGTGGACCGTAATAGCGTGGATACCAATACATGTATTTTACTATGACCGTAGTTTGGACGTAGTTGACAGTGGTGGGGATGACCGTTGTTGACCGTTAGTTAAAAAAATAATAAATGTAATTAGACGTAGGTAAGCCTAGTTCAGCGTAGTTATAAACGTTAAGATACTAAGCTCACCGTAGATATATTTTCAACATGTTGAAAACATGTGTGCTAACTACGGCCAAATGGTCGGTTTCTTGAAGTTCAAACCATGTTTATAATACTATACGCTACACTAGGCTTAATGATGATTATTTAATTTAAGCATAGATATATTTCTTCTTTCTTTAATATTAAAGATCGTTAGGGTAAAATTAAAAAAAAACTACGCACATTCTTATTCTGGTTATTTTGATTTTTATCAACGCATTTATAATGACCAATTCCAATACACAAGAGTATGGTGACATTTCGTGAGTTTTTAAATAAAGGTTTTAAACTTGATGAAATAAAGAATCACATCTGATTTATTCTCTAAGTGAGAGGAGTATTTATTAAAATGTCTATAATATTTACTGTAAACTTTACATTCGCGAGATGATTTTTATACGCCTACATGAAATGTCGTCACCCATGTCCGTCCGTCTGTCAACAATGGTTCGTAAACACTCTACAGGTCACAATAATTCTTGATGGATTTTGACAAAATTTGGTGTGAGTGTTCGTAATCACCAAAGGAAAACCCCTATTGAAAATCAGCAAAATTGAAAAATATTTACTTTGATTTATTGCCCTTGAAAACGTGTTTCAATTTCTTGATGGATTTGAACGAAACTTGGATAAACCCTATCAAAAATTGGCATAATCAAAAATATTTAATCTGAATTATTGCACTTGTTCTTAAAAACGCGTTTAATTTTTTAGTTTATCTTGTTAACACTCTGGAGTTCACAATTCTGAATGGATTTTGGCGAATCTGGATGCGAGTGTTCATAATCACTCACGGATGAACCCTATTGAAGATCAGCAACATTTGTGAATATTTGATATGAGTTATTACCCTTGTTCTTGGAAAGGCATTCAATTGTTCGTAATATTCTTGATAATGATTCTTGATTAATTTTGACAAAACCTTTAATATTGTTCTGTATCATTCCAATCAAAGTTGCCAGTGGGCGTATATTAGGCCTACCTTGCAATCTATTTTATTTTGTTTCAGTCAGGCTTACTTTGAACATCGTATTAAGTATTTTTAAAATGAGATAAATAAATAAAATAATGTTAAGTTTTCTCATGTCCTTACAGTGTATTTCTATATTGCAAAAAGAATACCCGAATATTATAATTAATGTATTTTCTCGAAAACGCATTACTGTAATAAATATTTAGCAGAAAATAAAACAGAAATACCAGGGTAATGGTAAAAGATTGGATTATTGCCGACTGTTAAGTAACATCTTACTGGTAGTACCACAGGTGGTACTGATAACAGAACCTTACAGTGTTAAAGAATGAATGAATAGCTCTACGTATACTTACAAGTAATTCATAGAATATTTACAATAATTTCTAAGCCATTGGGTTAATGTGTCAAGTTTAACTACTCTATAGCAGTTATAGTTATACCATCATGTCACAGCTTGAATTCTAGAGAAAATACAAGGTTTTTACCAGAACTATTGACGAACTACATCTTTTCCTGATTGTAAAACAGTAAAGTACAAATTCCAGATATTTGAATAGTTAAGTTGTGAATTGTGAATGGCGTTAAAGCGGCACAGGCTTCATTTTCGTGGGTCGATTTGGATAAGTCTCAGAAACGGGGATTTTTTAGCTCAGCAATTTAGAACTGGTTATCACAACTCACCATTGAAATTTGAGCCTTCAAATCCATGTGCATCCATAATTATTAGCATTTGAAAGTTATAATGCCCTACTACACATTAGCGATACTATGCAATATATAGAAAAGTCATCTATAGAAATAGAAGGAGAAATGTCTAATTTAAGGTATATTTGAAGGAAATACGCAATTTTCGTGCATTTCTAGTGCTTCTGAAGGATACTTAAATATATTCAAGACCCAATTCAACCAATAAAAATGAAGACTGGTCCCCTTTAAGTCGTATCGATACGAGACATCTTTATAGCACTAATTTATTTGATTATCAGACACCAAGGTCCTAATTTGCTAATGTAGCTATCAAAAAAATATAAAAAGTACATAACACTATCGCAAATCTTGGAATTTTACAACATTTATATGCGACACTCGTGGATATGTATAAAAAATTACATCGATTTAACGTCAAAAATAGTGCTTGGATTCGCAGACATCTATTGTGTTGCATAGAATTTATTGACGCTATTAAGTAATGAGTGAGTAAATGGGTAATTCTGTTATGGATAAATTCAAACATTCCCCCTGACTGACCATTATTTACCACCAAACATCATAATAAATAGAGAAGAAAGTGGAATTTTTGTTAAAACATTTCATTTACACTTCATATTTCGACAACAGATGTTTTTTTTTTTAACTGATTAACTTTGTTTTAATCTTGTTAGATTGCTATGGAAGACAAAACATCTAAGAACAAAAAAACTATAATAATCAAATCTTAATTAAATTCGGTCACCCTCCACTTATATTTTCTCTTTTTATGTCAAATTATTAAACTCAACCTCTAATACCGGATAAGTCGTTGAGACCAGCGACTTCCTTTGGAACATTTATAGCCACAAATTTGCTTGTTTATCGAGCAATCTGGAAGAGCATTAAAGAATACAACCAAGATGATATATAAAGGCATAATAGCTGCGATTTTGTGAACAAACAAACATTATCTTATGAAATGAAGTTTTACTCCCTACTTGCATGTACCTACTTGGCTAATGAGGATAGGCAAACGCCATGAAGTGTGAAATGAGGAAAATTCTGCCAGTATAGCGGCATTAGCCTGATCTTATTGTTATCTTATTCCAACTGTCCCAGAATCTTTAACATGCACAACGTGTTGCACAGAGTCTCGGTTTATTGTTCCATCCGAACGACTAGATGCTTTTTCCATGTCAACCTCTCCGCATCACTGACAGGAGGAAACCGGGTTGAAAATTCCGAAGATATCATTTCGTCCCATGTCGGGATTGAACCCTGGACCTTCAGGTTAGTGTTTTCATCACATCAATGTCATAACAGCGTCGTTATTACTAATACCGTCTGGTAATATGACAGAAGTATCTAATGTAGTTAATCCCGACATAAAAGAATAAAAGTGAATCACCAGTATGAAGTCCTGATTCTTTCTTTTTAATCAGACAGTATAAAACATCTCTATTCAGCCAATAAGTATTATGTCGGATTTCTTCTTGCAATTTGATTAATTTCATTACCCTAGTCTATCCATTAGACGACTCTCTTCAGAAAACATTGCTTCATGGATACAACTTCACTGGTTTTCATTCTTCTTAATGTCAGATTCATCAAAAGAAGTTATCAGAGTGACTCCGTGCATCGTGTAGACATTGATTTTGTTTCTCTTGCAAACGCATGATCTAGTCCAGATCAATTCTTTAAGTATATTGTTAGCTATCTCCAGCTTATACATGTAGCTTGATATAATACTTTTAACCTAAGATAAAACAAAATGCTTTTATATGAGAAAAATGATTGACTTTAAGTCACAAATTCAGTGATACTCTGTTTATAAGAGAAAATACCAAGGTCATATACACGTATTTAACTTATACACATATTCCATATATTTTTATTTTATTCTGCACCATTTAAAGTAGAGATATATATTTTTCCGAGCTGTATGAAAATATATATATATATATTTTCTCAAACATGGAATTCATACAGAAGACTGTATGCGATTGTCCTTACCAGAAGAGTATAATCAACTTAGATTATTTCATCTAACACAACCAAATTTGATGATCACGAAAATCCTATTTACAACACCGTAATCAGTTTTTTCTTTGTGACGAAGGTTATTAAATATGCAGCATTTGTGATTTAGAATTCCAAAATCCATTTGGAGAAAGATAGTCAGTCCTGCATTACCTCTACTCTATTCATCCGTCGGTTGAGAGGGGTCAGTCAGCAAGTTTACAAGTCCCCTTTTCAAAGATATCATATTGCTATTAGGATCTTCATTACATAGAATTGACAGAGTAAATTAATTATCAAAGTTTTATCAAATTTTTTTTTATGTCTGATTTATACTTGGTAGGAATCTATTTGTTTTTTTTTTTAATTCTTTGTACAAGTTGACCTTCACTAAAATAGGTACTGTGTTGACTCGGAGAATTTATCATCATTCATAAGATTTCACATCACCCAAACCTCGAAATCAAGTGCATTAATCTTATGAATATCTTTAGTGATGAAATAATGGAACACGGCCAAGCTAGCGTTTTTCTAGTGTTTATATAAAATGTATTTATCCAGAAATATGTATAAATTTTAAATACCTTCACATACTTCACCCGATTCTATCTGAAATAAAGTGTTGATTCAGTTGCGTCCAAATATAGATGGTATAAAACATTTCTATCAAATATTCATTAATGTGCACTTTGGTTGTTAATATTTGATAGCGCTGCATTTATATTCCATGTCAGATATTTATATAATATTACCAAATATTCAACATGACATCATTTCATCTATTTGTTCAGCAATTCACTGCCGTGTGTATAATGGATGCAATTAGGTTGAAAGGAATAGAGAATTGTGTTGACAACAGACGAACAATAGAATAAAATTATCGTAGCTATAGTTAAATGAAAAATATTACAGCCTTTATATTTAGCTTTTCAAGATATTACACAAACTGGCGAGTTAGGGTTTATATTGGATGCAAAGATATTGACCTTTGTTGACATTGACCTTTGTATGATCAAAGATTATTGGCTTAGTATATTCATATATACTTTCATATTTAATGTCTAACGTCAACTTTCTGTATTATTACTGTGTGCATTTGCAAAGTTTATAAAGTTTCAAAGACTCGTGAACTTGACCTTAAGTAACCTTTAGCCTACCTTGAGTGGGTTGAAGGTCATTGACATAGGATAATAGCTGGTACGTTCATATGTCAGGCCTAAAAAACAGTAGTTTCCCATGTTGTCGACTTCTTTGGCACTTTGGATTTACGTTTTAAGTTGAGGGTAGAGGTTTCTTTTTCAGATTCCCTTTGAAGACAAAGTCAAACTCTGTGCCACATGTTTTATTGAAAATTTAAATAAAAGTTTCATGTAAAGGTTTTTGAAGTTATACCATATAGAGAGATTTCAAAAGTTAATATAATTTTCGACAGACTTGAGATTTCCGGAAGGTCAAAATGAGAAGCCTGTTTTAAATAAATAAAAAATTTGTTTGTTGACATGGTCGATTAATTATTTTGATTTCACTAATCCGGCATGGGCAGACATCATTTCTATTCAATTGTATATAGAGTGTGTTTTGTTATACAAGGTGTTAACACTTCAGGGTATAATAAATATTATTTTAACAGAGAATGTTCTGGATGACATTTGAACAATTTCAACGGAAAGTGAATTGATATAGACAATTTCTTACAAATATTCTGGAAAAAGCTCCTAAATAGTGTACTGGCTTAGGGAATACAATACTACAATTTCTCAAGAAGGTTTTATTCTTTACTCTGAGATGATACTTTGAAATTGAACAGAGAAGGAGAAACATTTGGCAAATTAACTGCTTCCTTTCTACGGAGACAATGTCACAACGGATTTAAATCCATTACTGTTATTAAAATGGACAATAATTTTTCATGTATATTATATTCTGAGAGTATTTGAGATATGTTTTATACCAAATCCCACAATAATTTCAACTAATGATGTGTCGGAAACTGATGTGAAATATGTGTTACGTGGGGTTTTAAAAAGAAATATAATACAGATGAAATAGTCAATGTAAAATATTGCTAATCTAAAACTTGATAAATTACAACTTTTTATTCGAAAACGTGATTTCCCTGCTGTACAGTACATCTGTTCATTTATTCATTTTGTTCCGTGTTCAATAAGAGGCAAACAAATGAAGGCAACAGCCTGGCAGGATTCTAATAGCCTTTACATTTCCCGTATTGGGAAAATACCACTGAAACAAACCTTGAAATGCAAATAAATTCTTGTGAGATGTCGAATTCAACCAAAATGGTAATAAATATATATCTATATATTCCAAAAAAAAACATCAGCTATGTAATCCCGCCAAAAAGGTGCTTTAGGTTAACAAATCCTGTAGAACATCAGGTGTTCACGAAGAGAAAGCATTGTTAATCCAATAAGTATAACCCGCTTAGTTCATAATTAGCTTAAAGCTATCAGATTAAAGCATGATCCTCCCTTGACAGTCGTAAAACAGTGGGAGTTGATGATACTGCAATCCAATGCACCCAAGGCAACGACGTGAAATGTATTTTTTAGATTGTAATAAATCAATCTAATTAAAATTAGATTACATTTTTCGTTCGGTTATTTTTGAGTGTACATGGAGATGACAATCAAAAAATAACCGAAACGAAATGTAATCTAATTTTAATTAGATTGGTAATAAATATACTATAAAATTATTATATTTTGTTTCGTTTCAGATGATAAGAATGATGATAACGGTGGTTGTATCTTATGCTTTATGCTGGTTTCCAATACATACAGTAACAATAGCAGGCGATCATGACCAAAGTATTTACAACTATCCCCACATGCCAGTGTTATGGATGTTATTCCAATGGTTAGCTATGAGTAACAGTTGTTATAATCCTATCATTTATATCTGGATGAGCCCAAAATTTCGTGCAGGACTCAAAATGTCGTTTGAGCGATGTAAACGCAGGCGTAGCTTACAGCAGCAGTCGTCGGACGATCATTTAAATATCAAACCATGTGAACGAATAGAAAAGAAAAATGTTTATTGTTGTTTAATAGAAGACAAAAGACGAAGATTTCATGATGGTTACACTCCTTATAGGATTAACCATTTTTCATATCCTCCACAAAAACTCATGCCAATTGATAGACTGCGCATGTCAGGAAGTATACATAGTGACACGTGACGGCATATTATGACAGGAGATTCAATTCTAAGTTCTGTGATTGCCTAAGCAACAATGAAATAATCCTTTGCTCAATCGACATTACGTGTAAGAGTACGATAAATTGTTGGAAACAATGATTTGAAAAACTCATAGAGGCATGAAGTGAAATACGATACAAATAAGATCTATGTAAATTATTGTGCGTGATTTGAATCGGTGATGGAATGCTACGGGTTAAAAATACAGAAAATCAAGAAATGTGAAATTGTTATTCGGTGTTGTTGTTTTAACGGTACTCTACTTTTGTGACTTGCAAACAGAATAATATTGTACGGATATTAGCCATCGACGAGATCCATACTCAATATGCGTGTGTTTACTAGTCACAGAGTAGAAACTTTAACAATTTTATTTTTCCGCTACCCATGTGTTCTGTGATATTTAAAAAACGTCGATATTCAACCTGGATCTTATTATTTATTAACAAAACAACATACCTACGTTTTGTACGCCTACATGAAATAATGTGGGTATTGTCGTTACTCGTTAACACTTGAGTAGATATAATTCTTCAACGATTTTAACGAAAGTTACTGAAAATGTTATAACCACCCAAAGACAAACCCTATTAAAATGAGGAATATTGAAAAAAATATTTAATTTGAGTTAATTTTTTTGTACCAAAATAGCTCGTAAATACCATAGAAGGCACAGTAAAGTCTTTCACCGATTTGGACGATACTATTACTTGTTACTCAAAGATGAACCCTATTGAAGATCACAAAAAATCTGAAAATATTTAATGAGTTATTGTACATTTTACAAGGCTCACACAATTGTTATAGATTTTTACAGAACGTTATGAAATTCTTTATATAACTAACCAAGAATGAAATGAATTGAAAAAGCTAAATATGAGATATTACCCTTGTTCTTAAAATCGTGATAGCTTCTAAACACTCTACCAGGCCTATTCTTTGAAAAATTTAAACAAAGCTGCCAATGGGCGTATGTTTCCATGCCGGCCAAGCTACCTTTGGTATAGTTTGGTTGTCATGCTTACGTCTTCCACCACAGCAATTCTTGTGAATTACGTAATAGTTTTCTACCTCCCAATACATTAGCATTTTGAATATTTCAATACAATTTTCTAGCATCTTAGTTTATATCTACATCTATTAGCTTTACACTTAACACAGTCTGGGCAATGTCGGTTGTCGCAAAGATCGGGTTAAGCACTTGCTTTTTCGAGAACCAACAAAAATAATAATATCATCCAGTCATATTATATAGGACATATATACTGGCGATACAAAATCAGTTCTAGTTTTCCTTAATATGTTAAAAAAATTATCTAATGTCTAATATGAATCAATATTGATATTTTTATAAAAAACTTCCCTGGAAGCATAATGATACAGTATTTCAGTTTTAATCAGACACAATTTAAAACATGACAGAACTATATTTAAATCAGTAATTGTATACCCAAAAAATTACAAAATCAGTTTAGAGCTTTAGAATAATTAATAAAGCAGTAAGTTATCGTTAAAATGAGGATTGTGTTTCACCAATCAAAATCGCACCAAAAACAATAATTATAGCAATAGTTATTAAGCAGTGGACTTCTCACTACTCTAAAGTGAAGTACGATCAAGTATTTCGAAAAGAGTAAGCATGGTCTGTCTCTTGCGCGACACCCGCCACTACCATATAGGTAAACACTATGGGATACAACCAGAACAATTATAATATATTTGATCTTGACTGTAGTCTGAACCCATTTGATTGTCTGACATGAATTACTTAAAAATAAAACGTGTTCAACACAACGAGGATTTCCAAATTGTATCCAATGTGGGTAGAATGATAGAACAGAAGATCTACATAATATATTGACTTGATGAAGTACTTAATCTACTGTAATAGGATTTAGTCTTAAGCTTCAGATTAATGAGGTGATAACACCAGCAGGTGTTGATGTTATGAAGAAGGCAGTCATTGTTATGTCCTCCTGTAATCTCAGTCGTGTTGGCTCGCATAATAATTTATTAGTGGGTGGCACGACCTTCCTGTTAATACGGACTTAAGTTACCACATGCATTGATCCCGTATAGATGCTTATATACTTAATCCTAGAGATTATTTCTCATTCCCATCTGGCTGGACTCAGCGTTTATAAGGCAATCAAGAAAGTAATAGATGGCTTTAGATGAATGATCCATTTTTACCTAAGCTCTTAACTTCATTCCTGCTATGAGTATGTCCTCGATCAAATATTGCATCCATTTAATAAGTCAATTCTGCACTGCACATGTCCAACCCCATCCCCTTACTTACTTGTGTGGATAAACCACCACGGCCACAAAGATTGCATTAAAAAAGGTTTTGATTTCCATTACACTCTTCTTATTTTTCTATGATAATTATTTCCTTTCATATCATAATATCTCATTTCATTTTTATCTCATTACATATGATTTAATTATATCATATTTCATCGTAATGTCATAGTATCCCTTTTCATATCATTCATATTTCATCATACTTTATTCTCATTTCTCAGTGGCGATAGTTATAAAGGAACCAGGTTACCTAGATCTCACTTTTTGCAGACAAGGCAATAACAAGGCAATGAAATACATTTTTTCAAAAAAAATGCTTCAAGTGTGCCAGAAACAAATGAACCGAAAAAGTATCATGCTTATTCATTCGAGATTATTGTTCGATGTTAAAATGTCATCATGGTGTGAAATAAAGAAGCTATCTGAAAGGAACTGATATAACACTAACATTAACGAGAGGTATGCAGTCATTGGTGTAATTTGTATGCAGTCATGTGTGTAATTTCTATGAAATTATTGATGGTAATGTCTTGGATTTATACGTGAAATATAAATATAAAACCTTTCTCGTCAATAAATCTGTCTTTTAGTTGATTAGTGATTTGATGACGCCTCAAGTGATTCCTCCACTCCCTTTTAATTACTTTTTACACTTGGATTCCGTTACCACAATAACTAAATTGATTTAATACTTAATAGGAATAAAACCATTAAAAATGTTCTCTATGTCTTAAAAGGGCAATTTATTGCCATAAATGGACGGTGAGTAAACAAGAAGTTTTACTGAATTACCTGGAAGGATGCTGTGTTAAATAATAGACCAAAGTGCACTTGTCTTTCAAGGACAATTCCAAGCAAAACAGAATGTCCTGGACGATGATGAGAACTCGGAGTATGGTGTCAACGAACAAACTAACAAGGTTACAAATTTCAATTTGATTCTTCAATAAATAGTAGTTAGTCAGTTGAATGGATAACACCACAATATAGCTAGAGCGTGCAACAATAAATCTAAACTTAATGCTAAATCACCCTTTAGTTAACTTATAATAAATCAAAGGTATATCGACTAAACACTGACTGGGATAGTTTGTGGTTTATAGTTCTATTCCATCAATTCATCATTCAGATGACCGTTTAATTTCATTTTTAAGATATAGTAATCCACGTTGATAAATTACTTTGTAGCAAAAAGAGGTTTGTCACGTTTTGGAAATGAGATATTTAGTCTGGGATTAGGCTGCGCATTATCTCCAATCTGTTTACTTATACAATGTATTTCTAATTTGTCTGATTACCATCTTACTATACAGTGACATCAGAGTTACATAAGATCCCTTTTCAAAACATACAGAAAGATATGACACAGACAGAAAATCAGATTACTTGCCTCCAAATTAAGGACAAATGAATAATATGATCGGTTATTTTCTTCGGGCGACTAATCTGTTTCAAGTCGCAAGAATCTCGAAATATGAATACAAAAGTATCAATATTCTAGCGTCTAATTCATTTCAAGTATATTCGAAAAGAATATTTGACTTAAATGATAATAACACGAACGTGGTATCTATTGACTGTATCAATTTTCTTACCATTTCAGTTTATCCAAGACTTGATTGGTACATCGATTTTGAGATCAGTTTCAATCAATTGAATCTAGAAAACTCATTTTAAAGGTAATATCAAACCGAATGATATTGTGCTGCCAAACATTGTAACCTGTCTTGAAAAGATGTCGTTTATTTTTTTAATTCCACCATGTCTGTCTGGTACTTCAGAAATGTATTAAAATTTGGCTATTAAATTCTATGTAGGAAAATTTGAACTCTGACAAAAAGCTGGATAAAGATAATTTAGCATCTCCTTAAAAGGGATAATTTTATTAGGTAATTTAGATATCATTAATGACGATAAAAATGTAGATTTAGCAAAAAATTAATATGTGAATTTGAGACCTGCAATGAGACCCGACAAGGAAGAAAATTAGCAATTTTTCTTAAACACAAGTCATTTGTCAAATTGTCAGATTATTTCTCGGGGTGGTATTATGAAGTTCAACAATCATTACAGAAAATGCTACAGAGAAATGACATTATATTTTTTTCTGTAAAACATTTTGTAGTGTACAGAAAGAAATTTGTCCCGATACTTATAGCAAAGATACAAGAGGTGCATACAATTTAAGAAGGCGCTATGACCGCATAGTGTTTTATTTCAGAAATCATACACCAGAAACGGAAAATGAGAATTGAGAAAATAGAAGACAATGTTACATACTCCCACTTCAACTAAAGTCACAGTACTTCATACCCATTTGAATCCAAAACGGGTGTTAACTAGAATATGGATCATGAACCTCGATTTACAATTAAAATGACAACCCTTTTAAGTAGATATATTTGGAAAATAGTGAACATGAATGAATAAACACAGGCATTTGAATTTCCATTCATTCGACATCTAATCAGCAACATCATATTTTACCAGCCTCGATCAACATCTTTAGTGCCAGACATTTTGAGCACATCGAAAGAAAACCCTGCTGGATATAAACACCGAAAGGTACAGGAAACGACTATTTTCACTCATATTCTTCCACCTCAAAATCCAAATCTAGACCAAAAATACGAAAAAAGGAAAATAGAAGATGTCGAAAAATACGACGGACCAGAATGATGTACCGCAACATAAATTATTGACACAGTAGATGCTTCAGAATGAATAGAAGTGTAAAAAACTTTATATACTCCATCGGTTGGTAGGTGAGGTCCCATTCTTCATCTAACGCTAAAAATCTGCCTTTAATCTGTTATGTTCGACCCATTTTGCTTTCATTTCTTGATATTTGTGATCCCTTGTAAAAGTGGAATATGTAATGGGATTCTAAAAGGTCTAATGAATTCAAGCAAGCTTTATACAACCAATTGATAAAACTAAATCAGCTAGTGGACTCTTATGCTGGTTGTGACGATGTAAACATACTTGTTAAGAGTATAACTTCTGTATTTTATGACATTTCTCTATCATGCTTCGGTCGAAAACGAAAAATAGTGAATAATTCTCGACGTGTATCATCCAAATTGATGAGTGCTATGATTCTAAGAGTAGAGCGGCTAGATTTAATTTCAACCGGAGTCTAAAGAGATTCTTGAAAAATGGTACAATTCCTTATACAGATTATGTAGATTAATTTTCTGTGAACACAGAAAAGTCTTCAATCGAACTAAACTCAGAAACGGTAAAGCATATGGAAGGCGAATCAGTGCTCTCCATAGATCAAACCCAAAAGAATTTTGAAAATCCATAAAAAGCCCAAAACGATTTACTCGTAAATCAAGTTTAACTTCTACTGATTTCTTTATTCATTTCGGCGCGTTATATAGTAATCAATCCGAGATCAATAATGTTGCCTTTAAAAACACCAATAATATATGCATTGAGTCACTTGATAACAAAATAAGCACTGATGAGGTTTTGTTTGCTATTCGAAAACTATGACAAAGTTGCGGTCCAGATCAAATTTGTAATGAATTTTTCATCGTTTCTTCACAAGGTTTTTAATATAATTTTCGACTCGGGATGTTATCCGGAAATTTGATGTAACAGTATTATAGTGCCCCCAATATGGTTGACAATAATCGCGGAATTTGTGTTATAAATATATTTGCTAAATTATTTTCAACTATTTTACCAAATGGTGCGAAACCAATGAGCTCCTAGACAACTGTCAATCGGGTTTAGGGCTCGTAGGAGTACTGTGGATGCAATATTTGTTCTCGATGGAATAATTAGCCATTCTCTAAACATTAGAAAAAAAATAACATGTGCCTTTATTGACCTAAAAAAGGCTTTTGAATATATTGATAGACACCTTCTATTATTTAAATTAAACTCCCTTGGAGTCAGTTGTAAAATTATAAAAATGATCAAATCCATGTATTAAGATGTTAATTCAATTGTGAGGTTCAACGGTTCTTTGTCAAACCAATTTTGTAGTCATACCGGAGTAAAGCAGGGGGAACCTCTGTCACCTCTACTTTTCCTGATATTTAAAAACGATCTCCACGAATTTCTTTGTAATGATAATCCTGATTATGTAAAGACTGGTGATTTATTGGTTTATTTATTTAATTTAGTCAGTGTTGTCGCTCGTGGAATCTTGAAATCAATGTTAATCAAAGTCCAAAGTAAAAGTTGTCATATTTCATCGTGGTAAACTGTCTGAGAATTATACATTCAAATTGGAATCTATCAATCTCGAAATCGTTAATGAGTATATTTATCTTGGTATCCTCTTCTTTCAGAATGGGAAGTAGGCCTACCATCGCGCACAGAAAAAAATTGCACCCCAAGGAAGAAAAGCTCTCGACTCTCTCATCTCTATGTTAAAATCCTCATATTTGAATATATCTAGTAAATGCTTATTATTCAAGTAATAATAATAATAATAAACTCTTTATTTTACATCGGTCAGAATTAGGCCCTATACCACGAGTGGTAACGGTCCTGTCTCACACCCAGCCCACGGGGACAAACATAGATACAATATACAACATATAGACACCAAAAAAAAAAAAAAAAGAAAAAAAGAAAAAAAAAAAAATTTGTGTACAAAGTTTGATGATTTAGAGATCAAGTACATGACCACAGACTACTGGATATTTTTTTTTAAGATATACAATATAGCAATATACACAAGTACATGTGTATTAAATGGACATATTATACTCAAGCGGTTATTGTACAGAATTTGATGATTTAGAGATCAAATACATGACCACAGGCTACTGGATATTTTTTTTAAGATATACAATATAGCAATATACACAAGTACATGTGTATTAAATGGACATATTATCCTCAAGCGATTAAGTACATTGCGACAAATTGTAAAAAAAAAAAAAAAAAAAAAAAAAAAAAAAAATTCATTAAATTTGTGAAGCCAAAGGTAGGTCAGTGCAAGTGCTGCGAGCGGGCTACCCAACCCTACTCCATTAATGTTCTTATTCTAAATTGGAGGGGGAGGTAGGATTTATCCATGCTCAAGACCAGCTTGAAGGATGTTTACTCATCCTCTGACAGTGTGTTATGAATTTAGATTTGCCAAAAGTGTGAATTGTTTGCCAAAAATGATAATGCCAAATAGAAAACCTGGAAGGGAAATAATTAAAATATGTTATGTCAAAATGTAATAAATCTGTAAGAGATGGAACAGCCAAAATACAATTGCAAGAGACAGGACTATAAGTAAGTACTTCGTCCAGACATCTATTCCACCTACACTATAACTGAAAGAAGAAAGTTAACCGTTAGTTAGTATTTTAGTTCCGATATCCTCTGCAACTCTGAGTCGAACTACTTCAACTGTAAAAGGCAAGATAACTCTTATTAAATATTGACGATGAGAAGTCTTCAGCAGTCTAAAAAGTAAAGACACCACAACTGCAAGAGACAGGTAAACCATTAGTAAGTATTTATGAGCAGATTCCATGCAACGCTATGACTATAACTACTTGAATTGAATGTAAGAGGCAAGATAACTATTATTAAAAATTGTTGATGAAATTCTACTGCAATCTAAAAGTAAAGAAGAAGAACTGCACTGCTTCAACTAGACATGCTCCGAGAGTAAAGAAAACATATTAATAAATATTTTCGTTCAGATCTCTACTGGAATTCAAAAGTAGAGTCACCACAACTGTAAGAAGAAAATTTACAAATACAACTGTAAACAAGATCAATAAAACTATAATATCTGTACTTTCATTATGCATCCGAGGTTTGGGGTCTGCTCCCTGGTAATTCTCTTGAAAATATACAAAACGATTTTGTAAGGTACATTCTCCGTCTAGGAAAAGGCACCCCGCTAGCAGCAGCACTGAGAGAAGTTGGTCTTTTCCCATTGTCAATTTTGCGCAAAATCACGTCTCTTAATGTCTGGTATATTCTCGTTCGTTCTGACAACCCTTTGATTTTTGGTGTGTATAAAATTTGGTGCCAAGATGAAATGAATGGCAAGCGTAATTGGGTTTTCTTGCATTGCTTTTCAACCAACTAGGGTTTACGTTTGTCTTTGAGAACCCTCAGCTTCGGAGATCAATAGACGAATTGAAGACCAATACCTTCAAACTTGGCACTCAAACCTAGAATAGTCTATCAAGCTCAGGTTCTACAAAAAATATAAATCTTCATTCGAGTTCGAGGCATATCTTGATTCTAACATCAGTGATAAATTTAAATTTCTTATTTGTAAATTCCGTGGCGGAAATCTGAAACTATTACAGATTGAAATAGGTTGGTTCAAAAAACTGTTCGCGGGAAAAGATATTGTTTGTGTTACAAGTCACAGTACATTGAAGATGAATTCCATTTCCTTTTATGTTGCCCAACTTATAATACAATTCATCGTCAGTTTTTTCATCGTCAATTCTGGTCATTCCCTTCCTTATACAAAATGAACAGATTAATGACCCCACGTTCAGTTCAAGAACTGTTAAATCTTGGCAAATTCATATTTCGAGCTAACAACATGAGAAAACAGCTTTTAGGTAAATAATATGTATGTATTTTGGTTTATACATCCATCGTTTGACATCACAGTATTCTTACATCCATCGTTTGACATCACAGCATTCTTACATCCATCGTTTGACATCATAGCATTCTTACTTCTTTTGTTTGACATCACAGCATTCTTACATCCATCGTTTGACATCATAGCATTCTTACATCTATTGTTTGACATCACAGCATTCTTACATCCATCGTTTGACATCATAGCATTCTTACATCTATTGTTTAACATCACAGCATTCTTACATCCATTGTTTGACATCATAGCATTCTTACATCTATTGTTTAACATCACAGCATTCTTACATCCATCGTTTAACATCACAGCATTCTTACATCCATTGTTTGACATCATAGCATTCTTACATCCATCGTTTGACATCACAGCATTCTTACATTCATCGTTTGACATCACAGCTTTCTTACATCCATCGTTTGACATCATAGCATTCTTACATCTTTTGTTTGACATCACAGCATTCTTACATCCATTGTTTGACATCACAGCATTCTTAAATCCATCGTTTGACATCACAGCATTCTTACATCTATTGTTTGTCATCACAGCATTCTTACATCCATCGTTTGACATCACACCATTCTTACATTCATCGTTTGACATCACAGCTTTCTTACATCCATAGTTTGACATCATAGCATTCTTACATCTTTTGTTTGACATCACAGCATTCTTACATCCATTGTTTGACATCACAGCATTCTTAAATCCATCGTTTGACATCACAGCATTCTTACATCTATTGTTTGTCATCACAGCATTCTTACATCCATCGTTTGACATCACACCATTCTTTCATTCATCGTTTGATATCACAGCATTCTTACATCCATCGTTTGACATCACAGCATTCTTACATCCATCGTTTGACATCACAGCATTCTTTCATCCATCGTTTGACATCACAGCATTCTTACATCTATTGTTTGACATCATAGCATTCTTACATCCATCGTTTGACACCACAGCATTCTTACATCCATCGTTTGACATCACACCATTCTTACATTCATCGTTGGGCATGAGTTTGTTTGGAGTGGTTGGGAAATGAAATGAAATGAAATGAAATGAATGGAGTTTTACGTCCTACTTTCTGCACCTATATGGGCTAATTGAGGACGGGCAAACGCCATGCAGTGTGCAATGAGGGAAATTTTGCCAGGACAGCGGCATTAGCCTGCTCTTATTTTCGATTTCCAACTGCCGAGGGATCTTTAACGTGCACAGCCAATAGCACACGGGGCCTCGGTTTATTGTCCCATCCGAACGACTAGACGCTTTTCCATGTCAGCCCCTCCGACCTGCATCACTGACAGGGGGAAACCGGGTTGAAAAATCCGAAGGTATCATCTCGACCCATGCCGGGATTGAACCCTGGATCTCCAGGTTAGCGAGCAAGCGTCTAACTCACTGAGCCACCGCGGCCCCTGGAGTGGTTGGGAGGTTTCAATCTTAAATCGAAAGTATCTGCTATAAGTAACGTAATAGGTTATGATAGAAATAAAATGGGATTAGAAAAAAATAGCCAAATGACGGAAATGTCATATAAGTCATAAAACTATTCTGACATGAACGAATCTGTTCTCGGTATGAAGGTAACTTTGATGAAAATTTAGTTGCGTTGGAAACTACTGCTTACTTTAGAAAACCTGAAGGAAGTTATTATCAATTTTATTTATAACCAAGTTACATTTTTACTTCGTATAAAATTTCGTTCGCTCATTCATCATAATTCCATTCTCTTGAAAACCTCACTATCGATAGCAGTGGTCTAAAAATATAATTTAGATAATAATTCAACATTTCTATTTGAAACATTCTAATTCAAGTTATTTCTTGATTTTTGACATAAAGTACTTTTAATGTAGAAAACAGATTTGGTGTTAAAGATGAAGGTCTATATTTCGCACAATTTCCCGATATTATGGAGATCCCTTAAAAAAATTATGTTTGCAATCTTACGAATTAAAAGGAATATTACCGAGATAATGAGTAGTTTTAAGCTTGTGACTGTCATGATAACGACATTTATGTTTACGTTGTAAAATTTCATTTCTTATCTCTCATTGTCACTGTACTGGTATCAAAGAGCAGTTTATTGTAGAAAGAGAGTGTCAGAGATTGTTTGTCATTTGAGTGCAAGTTAATTTTTGTAAATAAAAAAAAAGTCTTCACTTTTCAAACAATGCTTAGGATTTATTGCTATCAAATATTCAAACATTTTTACCAATATTCTCATATGAATATGATTGTAAATAATATCAATTTCCTGTGATCCCACACATCTTAAAAAGTCCTGGATTCCTACACTTTCATATATATCGAAACCTTGTCAATTGCCTTTCGTGACTTCCTCAATTATCTACACGTACATGAAATTTATTTTTATATGATGCATGATGAACTCAACTGAGTGAATTTATAGACGATCGAATAAATTTAACTTTGAACTAGAATATGACAAGCCCTATTTTAACTTTCTGCTCGTGATTTGGCTAATGAAGACATTTCGGTGTCATTTAGTGTGCAATCAGAGGAAGATTTCGGTTCGACATTAACTTCTCTTTTCTCAAGAAATCATAAAGTTCACAATATTGTTTTATTACTCAATCCGTGCATTAGACTTCATTCCAATATCAGCCCCTCCGATCTGAATCAGTAATAAGTAAATTAAGGTAATTCAAACAGGTGGGTGAAACTTTTTACTTTGGTTGTGTGGTCCACGTAGAGAGTCATTTTTCTTAAATATCACCTATAATGCTGACAAAAAGGATGCATGCAATCCGACGACTTAATAGAACGCAATTACCACTGTTTAAACAAACTGTAATATTTGATGGAAATCAAACTTTTGAACCAACAACAATCACAATGCTTTTAATGATTATGTCAAAAAATATTTATTTGAAAGCTTATAAAAAACACATCTAATTAAAATACGAAACACAAAAAACCTAAAAATAGAATAAGATCTTCTTTGATGATCACCCGTGGTTTTTGATTTGTAACATACATTTTGACTACCTAAAACATCTTCACAAACAGTAGGGGATCAGTGTAAATGGGAAATGAAACACATTAGTGGCATGCAATCATGATAGTAAACGTATGGACACCCACGTAGAAAGATAATTTCATAATCTTTGCGCTTCTATTCTGTTTAAATTATACTAAAAAGAGTCTTCATTTTTAATAACCGTTTAAAATGTTGCCATTTTTTAAGTTAATTAAGTTGTATGTTCTCTCTGTCCTTCATCTCAGAATGTATGTTACACAGTCAGGAACCCTAACCGACTAAACATCACACTTTCTAGTTAAGTCTTCTATTCATTTATTCTATTTCCAGAAGAAAAGTATCTGACAATCAGCCTGAATGTATCCCGAAACTTAATGGAGAACATTCAGCATTGTAGGGTCGATATACAAGTTATGATTATATGTAAATAGTATTCAAATATACATGTACTACAAATGCACGGAAATCACATAACCCCTTCAAATATACTTAATAAACATTATCAATTTTATATGCAGTATGTATGTCACTAAAATACAAATCGTATATTTGAGATTCAAACGATGATAAAAATGGATACACAAAGACTCAAATGATAGATAGATGTGAAGAATATTACTGATTACGTAGGCTAAGAAATTCCTGTTTCTGATACTAAAGAATGCCGGGAGCGACTAACAGTGATTCTCCCTTCTGCAAATAACAAAGCAAGATTCCGCTGATTATCAAGAGAATGTAATTTGGTATAATATGGAAAGGAAACAATTTGATCGATAACAATGACATTACATGGTAGTTCCATGTTAAAGTTTAAGGTAATATGATGAAAAAAAAACTCGATAGTTTCCATATTTAGAATATTTCTGTAATGTGACAGTTTCAATTTCAATAAGGCTGAAAAGATTAAGTATTAAGTATATCATCTGCAATAATTGGATCTCGTTTGCTAGATACACCATTTTTTAACAAACATTATATTTTATTCGTGGAATTGCTCTTATTATTTTCACGTATTTTTATCAACTGGTTATAATAGCGTCAATAGAGTGTCAACTTAATGTGAAGTCAACACCAAAACTCAACTAATTAAAATTTCGACATTTTATCGAGTGACTTTCTCTCCTTATCGATTCCATAAGCTTGTATAGTTACCATAAAACTATTTCATGGGAAAGAACTTATGTTTAAAACGCAAATGTTCAGACCAAATGGAAACAATTTGCCAGACCAGGGAATATATATGCCCGACAACGAAATATATTTGCCCGACAAGTCGACCCTCACCCCAACCCCTAATTCCAAAAACTTCTCCTGATCACATCATTTCCGAACGATTATATTTTTTAAATTTCCTTCATGAAAACCGCTGCACCCCCAGCCTCTATGTCTTCAACGATAATGGCTATTCGGTTGTAATTGTTATTTCATGTCCTGATAGCATCACAAGGTAAAACAGTAGTTGTTTAACAGTATTTGTTATTGTAAGGGATATAAATGATCTGATCTGGTACAAATTGATAAAGCACAATTTTAGCTGAACCAAATCATCAAGTTAAAGAATTCCAATAAATATATTGGAACAAATGAAAATAAGTTTAGTGTCGTTTAAAGCTTATAAAACTCATCAAGAAATAAAACTTATCTATAAGGACATTGCCTTTTTTGATTTAACGATTTACGATTTTAAGTCAGGTGGATCATATAACCTCAAAAAATGGTCTAGACATTATTAATGTTAATAACCCCAATAAATAAAACTTATCTGACAAAGAGATGTCCACCAAACGTTATGGTTAATGTTACATGGCCGAAATGAACTAACGATACTGTCAAAGAGACACGCAACAGATAACTTGATCAGCCAGACTGAATTTCAAATTAGTAGTCGGCCAAAAGGATGTTTGAACTTTATGTCAGGATTCAATTCTATTTTTCTAATTTTTCGGTATTGTTTCTAAATCACACAACGGAGCCTAGTAAATGTTGGAGATTCGAGTCACATATAATTTTAAAGGAAATCATCATATTTGTTTATTGTCCTTTTGTAGCAATATTGTAATAGGCTAAGAGTTATTGCTTCTGTCAACGAATGTAGCTCCTTTGGCTTCCAACTATATTTTCCAAAACTTGCTATATGTGCTATGTATTACTCGCTGAAGAATTGTTTTCAGACTATAGCAAGTTTGGGTTCCTTTTCTAATTTTGATTCTCCAACATACCTTGATGGCATGAATGTCATCTTAATTTTACGAAGAAAACAATTTGGTTTATCAACTGCCAGTAAAGTCTTTAATTAATCTTAATATACTATTGTACATGGTTATCTCCCTGTAATTGTAAATATTGCTAACTGTCAGCAGATAAGTTCAAAAGCAGAAATTAAACTTGAACGTTACACACACACCTATGTAAGGAAACCAGAATCAAACTGAAGCTTTGATTCATGAGTGTATATATAGAATACTGCTAATGGAATCTCTTCAACTCTGAAATCTGTTTTCCCAGCTAATAAGACTTCTAAGAATTGTTCCAGTTTTAGTTGTAACTTCGTGGTAAACAGAAGATACTGCGTGTCAGTTACATGGGTAGTACACTAAGACTTGCTTAAAAGTACAAACTAGGACTTGATAAAACTGATTTCTAATTTTAAGGAATCACCCATGCGCATTTATCACATTATGATGTATTTGTATGTAGTGCGTTGTGTTGTATTGAACCATTTGAATACTTATAAAATAAGCTAATTTGGACGAGCGGAAAGATTAAGGCAGATTATATTTTTGTTTGGAAATGGAGGATAAGTATATAAAAGCTTGTTTTTAATAATATATAATGAAGGTCAAACTTTTACAATTACTAACATATAATTTTCTATTCGTGAATATTTATTAACTTGTACTGCGATTATCAGTGTATGATTGTGTCGTGTATTTCAAGCGTACCATTCAACGTTTACATATCTATTTCCAATCGAAACCGTCCTTCGTGTTAAGTAATTTTAATATACCTATATATATATGTACTGAAATCACATTATGTGACTGATACTTGACTAGTGTCCGAAAACATACTATTTGGGAGCACAGCTGCCATCCCACTACCCCCGCTACTCCTATGTATCATACGGCTGTGTTCGCCAAGATGTAGTCAAACCTGTACACATTCGCCTTAAAAGGATTGTACAGGCTTTTCCTAATTCCACGTAAACCGAGTGTTTGCAACGAAGGCCTTTCTGATAGAAAAATATATTTCGCGGTTGACACGTCATCAAACACTTTACTTAAAATAGCTACATACGTCTGATTGAAAATTGGAATGGTGCAAATTGATGCCATCTGATACACATAAATTAAAAGAAAAAAACAATAAGCGATTTGTTTGTGTGTGCAGAAAACACATGGTGCCAATGTGGGGGAAACTCACAGTATGGGCAAAAAATCCCAAAACAGAACAAGTTTACGCGCGCGAAGCGAACCATGATCTCTGTTTTCGAAACACCTTGTACATGTACTTCTCTTTGCAGGAGTGCACAACTATTCAATTGTTGCTCTAGATTTTGTCATCCTTAAGACGTGAATAAAGATTCGTACAAGCAAAACAATTCCGTTAATCAAAAATGTAATCCAGAGCATGACAAAATCGGGTGCATATTTATATATTATTTATATGCCTGAATAACCCAACTTCGTTATGGATTTCAAAATTTACCAATTTTTTTACGTTTTCATATTTCTAAGGAAATCGAAAACAATAATTCTACTATACCCAGAGTTTTATCATCGTGGCGTGCATAAACCCAGTTGAGATTGTGTAAATTAAGGAAGAACTTTGATAAATAGGCTACGATTTTTTTTTCTTTGGTCTTACCCGCGTGTTTTTCTCCGATTACTTGTATTAAGCCAATTAATCCCTTGTACAATTTCGTCCATTTATGCGGCCCTTCATTTGTCTACTGTGACGCAGTATTTCTATTTAGAAAGACGGAATTAGCTATATCAATTAATATTTACTTTCTCAAGAAACAAACATTTGTTACCTAGGTCGCATTGGCGTAAATAAACAGAAACTTATTCTGTCTTGAAGTACCCGTAAGAGTCCCACATTCACCTTAGAACAATTTGTTTCGTTTATATGCTTTTTAATGGATTTTGAATTATTTGTAGTTTTACTAGCATTATTTGGGTTGGTGAGTGTAAAAATATTTTTTTTTTCTTTTCTTGAGGAATATATTATTCTCTTTATCATCTTAAAATTACTGAAAAATATTATATGTAAATGGTCTATACTTAAATAGTAACGCTTTGCGAATTGTTTAGTTGAAATTTAGAAATAATTTTGAAGATAGTATTTATTACAACACATGAATTAGTCGGTGAAAAATGATGCTCAATTTTAAGGTTTACTTTTTAAAGAAATTTATTAAATCGCATCCGATTCATTTTATATTTAAATGAATTTTCAGGCTGAGAGTGCTGTTTTAAACCCACCATTTGATTGGTCATTATCAGAGAAAACCTTCACACCAGATAATCCCTAGTGCTTTGACAAGGATCCCGATTTTGCTGTAGTATCATTTGATGGAGCACCAATTATAGCCCCCAATACACACTGTTCTGCTTGTTTCGATCTCTGGAAGGATGCTGGACGTAAGTTTTATCATTTACTCTGTATCAGTGAGCAAGAGTGTCTCAGAAAAAAAACGCTTTCATTTCAGTATAAGCAAAAAGTATAAAAAATAAGACCATGAAATTTTAACCTCACAACTATAGATGTACATCTTTTTTAAAAACTTCATAGTTTGACAAGCTATAAAAATCAGCATATATAAAATTCCTTGAGGATGGTCATGTGTTTCAACAAGAACGACTGCAACGAATACTAGCCGAGTCATTTGGAGCTTTCTTGAGGACGATATTCCAAATTTCAATCAAATGGACAGTCAAACCAGTCATCTGATTGTAATCCAATAGATAACAGTGTGTAGGACTATCTAGAATGTTTGCAGTGGAAGATCAGCTGTCTGCAAAGAAGAGGAACATGCGGATAGAATTAGAACGAATTGGAATGAAATATATCTTTCGTTTATGGGCTGTTTGTGATGATAATGGTGGTTACATTGATCATTTGTTCTTTTAAATGATTACATTTTTTTTAACCAATGAGGATTTTGTACATCTTTAAAGGGCCATTCTGCTTTTTTTGAAAAAAGTTTCCAATATAAAAAAAAAAATCGCAAATGCTACCTGAGAGTATTTTTAAAGCATGCTTATTGTATCTTTATATCTTCTTGATCAAACTGAATTTGTTTTTAAAGGGTTGATTACAAACAAGGAGTACTTATTTTTAATTAAGCAATTTGACATAGGTTTTGGTTTTTACCCTTTAAATGGATCAATATTTCTGGCTGAAACCTTTCAAATACACAAGAGGGACATTTCTCTACAGTTAGGCGTTTATTTTACTCAAATCCGTTCAGTAGTTTCCTTTCAGCGTCCAAAAAACATAACACACTTACAAACCTTACGTAAGGTTCTTAAATATTTTAGCATGTTTTTAGCGTTTAAAAATTAACGGCTGGATTTTTTTTAGTTAAAACTTTCAGATACATTAAAGGGTACATAGTTACAGATTTTGGTGTAAAGTTATCACAAATTTGAGCCAAACATTTTTTTGACCTAAAAAAAAATTCAGACTGTTCCTTTAAATATGAGGAAACAATTTTAAGGATGACAAGTGTTTCTTCTGATCTTCACCTTATTTCGCTTACGGAAACTGGAATGACCAATGACCATCTAGTTTTTAATGATAGGAATATTCTCAGGGTTATGAAACTATGAGAACATATTAGGATCTCAAAGATCTACTCAAACAATTAAGTTGCCAATAATATACATAATAGTTTTCAACAGACATTTCTGTCCCAGACTGCAGCCGTTTTTGGGAAGACACTTTCATATTTGAAATTATTTCTTAAATATATTTCAGGTGACGAATATTGTATATTTTTTCTGACTGGAACTGGTGAATCTCTAGACTATGATAAAGCCGATCGATATCTGTTTCCGGTGAAAGCAACTGATGGAACAGCCACTGTTGCCTCCGCTACTGTTACTTTACAGATCTTGAAAAATACACCACCATATTTTACTGTCGCCAAATTAACAGGTATCCTTGGACATCACTTACTTCATCAAATTCACCATCATCTCTGACTCGCTTTCTTTCATGATGATTGTGAGGACATTCTCGAATGATTCCTTCTGATCAAAAGTCATTATAAACGTTGGTCTCGGGATTTTGGTTTTATTTGTGTTAAATATATCATACTATTTTTTTTTTGTATTTTAGCCGCCGGAACCATACCAGTTACATTGGATGTCGACGACTCTTTCTTTTCGACATCTGTTAATGATCTTGAAGAGGATAGAGATGATCTTGAATTCACAATAGATACCAGTACATACTCAGAATTTTTCTACATGAATTGTAAGTCAGTTGCACAAGTAATGTAATGCTAGGAGTCCCAGTTTGCGCCAATGCAATTTACTGTGGCGCCTACTGCCTCCTAATTGGCTTGTGGTGGCCTGTAACGGCACCAAATTTGAATGTGGCGGCAAGAGAATTCCAAAATGTTTGAAATTTTCGTCGTGCCACTTGCGCGAACATACCGCCCTTTATTGGCGCAAACAATCCGCCTATTGGAATCCACTGGAATGTAATGACGCGTGTCATAATATGCGCTATAATACATATGTATTACTGGGAAAAATAATAAATTGTAATTTTTGTTTTTATTTATAACCTAAAATCTATTATGTATGATTTTTAGCGCATGTATAATGACTACATTTGTTTTTTTATTCTGTGGAAGAGAAGGAAAATGAAATGAATGAAGTTTTACGCCCTACTTTTCTGCACCTATATGGGTTAATTGAGGACGGGCAAACGCCATGCAGTGTGCAATGAGGGAAATTTTGCCAGGACAGTGGCATTAGCTTGCTCTTATTTTCGATTTCCAACTGTCGAGGGATCTTTAACGTGCACAGCCAATAGCACACGGGTGTAGAAGAGGAGGAAGTTCAAATTCTATTCTAATTGTTCCATAGTGCATCATGCTATGATGTCATTATTGAGTCAGGTATGATCCATAATTGTGTTATATTATATTATCAAATAATAATATACTTTGTATAAATTTAGCCGTTCTTACATTTTAGCTGGAGATATACATGTGGGTAAAGATATGCAAGATATATGTGCAGACTCTTTCAACCTTTCTATCCGAGTCTCTGATGGATTCAATGCTCCCATTGGTCCATTTGTAGTCACGATTACCTTAGACAGAGGAGGTAGGTTCAACTCTGATTTCCTAAGAATATTGTTTTTTTAAAGAATTCTGTTGCGTGTTGCATTTCACGTTGTTCTGATGTTCGTTCGAACAATATTTGACATACCTATATAATGTTGTTTTTGTTCATTCATATTCTGTTGAGTCAGTGATACAGACGGTAATATGCAAAATGCCTGTTTCGGAGGGAAGCTACAGATATTTAGCTCTAAAGGAAAATTTATATTTGCTTTAAATAATTCTTTGATTTCTATAGGAAAAAGTTATAAACCAGGTATCACTACCAAAGACTTCAACCGTAATGTAATGGAAAATTCCAATGGAGACTTTGTGTATCTAAAAGGTGACATTGTATCAGGGGGAAATTGTGTGACGTCAGCTAATCCGGTCTCCATGTCTTCATACTATTCGTTTGTCTGTTCATCGGCAGGTAATTGTATATAAGTGTTTCATATTAAAATACAGATCAGCATGTGTATTTACACAAACGAAAACTCTAACAAGATTTGTATGAATATTTTGTCAGACCGTGGACGATGTGTGTATCACATAGAAAAACTATTAAGAAAAACCTCTTGAAAGGTATTTTTATCAATTAATTTTGTATCTTACCGAAACATTGTTTATGGTTGACTTATTCACAAAACAGTAGATTTTTTATTCATCCATACAACATCTCTTATCATTCTTTTTTAACATTAAAACTATATATTGTTTCAGCTCCATACCTGATCCAAACTAAACCTGCCAATTATGAAACCAATCCACCAGTAAATTACACTGTTGTATATAATGATGGACATTGTGACAGTGACCCATTTTGGATAAATATAATCTGGCAAAATGAACTGGAAACACCATCTTTGTCAGCTTCACCTCTACTCTTTACCGTGGACGAAGGTTATGTAAGTTATTATTTTTCTCGGATTCTGAGATTGTCAACTTGTTACTCTAATTTTAACGAATAAATCTCACAATGACTATAGATTGGAAATGATTATAGATCGTGAAATACGATATCCGAAAAACCTCATTGCTGCCCGACAAGTCAATGTTAATGTCTTATTTTCCATGTTTTAGATCAGGTTGGATCCAGTGTATGTAATAACTGATGATGATACCAGTGATACACACAAATATTCTATTATTTCTGACCCTACTGGTAAATTCGAGATAATTGAAGCCACTGGGCACCTCTATACACCGGGAGTTTATAGTTTGTATCAAACTGCAAGTGAAACGGTGGTACTGGATATCATAGTGACCGATTCTGGTAATATACAGTCTAATGTAATACAACTTACATTGACAATTCTTGACATCAATGATAACAGGTAAGTTGCAGATTCAGTACCTATTATAATGTATTAAATGAGATTTGCTTCATACCGTAATATGTTTTAGATAGACAGACTATTAGGGTGTATATCTCCACATATTTACATTGAAAATTGACATTCAAATGACAAAAGATATCGTTTTAGGAATATCCTCCTTTTGGATTTACAAATGCATCTTCATAATTCTTTTAACCTACTCAATATAACAGAAAACATATTTTCAAATTTTCCATACTCGCAGTTATTTCTGAACAGAAAATATCTAGATGAAATATATCAGTCTAATTAAAATCAGACCCTAATTTCGTTCTTTGTTTTTTTTTAAACGAACGAACGAAATTAGGGTCTTATTTAAATTAGACCGGAGATATATGGAATCATTATTACTTGAGAACACGAGTTATGTATATAGTTGTTCTTTTTTCAGACCTGAATTAGATCCTTTTACCTCGGTATATACATACACAGATTGCTCTACACTTGGTCTGATTACAACACTAACCGCACAGGATAATGATGCTGGAAATAATGGAGCATTTGATTTTATTCCCGATGCATCACAATCAATGCGATTATTAAGCAATGGAGAGGTCTGGTTAACGGTTCAACCAATAGCCGGTAATGTCGACACTCTGACCATCAGAGCTCAGGATCGAGGTTCTCCTCCAATGACCAGTTTAGACGCATCGATTACAATCGTAGGAACTGCATGTTCTGGTGGACCTACAACAGTTCCGATCACCTCTTCCACTGGTGTACCTTCCACAGCTGCATCCACTAATACCGCTTCAACAGTTACATCAGCACCTGGTACATCAACAGCATCCACAGTGCCGTCGGGAAGTACAACCAGTTTCGTTACAACTGTAACCCAATCCACCGCCTCACAAACACCTGTTTCAACAACTTCTGTAACGACATCCGACCCGGTAGCTGGCGCATCTACAAGCAACATTTTTGATAACCCATGGAATATCGTAAATGTTACTTTAGGATGTGTTGTTTTTGTAATAATTGCTGCCCTTGTTATCTATTTTACGTATAGGTGTTGTAAAAAAGATAAGAAGAGTAACAATTTCAGGTAACGTTTTTTTTATACTATCATACATGAACTAATCTATCAATCATCCACATAGCCAATAACTTAATCAAAGATTAATATATATGGGGTTTTAGACCTAAAGACAGTATGATTGTTTATAGACCGTATTAACGCAGATCCTTAATATACAAATTGTTGTAATTAATTTCCAGTTCAAGCAAGAAAAATGCAGTGAAACCAACAAGAAAACCAACACAGAAACCGAAACCGATAGAGAGACAAGGTGATGCTGAAAGTGGGGTATACTCAATACGAAGTTATGACGTCAGATCTGGTGTTAGCCCCTCCGGCATCAAACCGACAGTACGTGTAGAGACCACGGAAAGCTTAGATAGAGTCAGTCTGTCTGATAGCATAGGATACAGCGACTATTTCAACCCATCTGTAGTTGGCAACCCAGCATCTGCAAATTCAGGAAGCTTCTGGAGTAAAGGTATGTCAGCATTTCCAATATTTTTAAGAATACTTTGGTGCTGGAACTTGATATGAATATGATTTTATCTATCATATCTTATATGTGTGATTAATATTCAAAGATTAATTTCCTATTCCCAGATAAGTTTTCTTTTTCGAATACTTCATATTATCAACACAAAATACCCGAACTTCGTGCACGTTCAATAAGTTGTTAGCTATCTTGTTCACGACAGACGTATTATCACGCTGCACTACAACAATTACCTATTTTTTCGTTTTTTAGATTTCAGGACGGAATCCTTGACACAAAAGAATCGTTCGTCACTCCCCGGAGTAGATTCACTATAGATAATCAAGTGTATTTGGTATCCTTAACCGATGATCCTAAAGAATGGACGTTTACCACTTTGTTTAGTAAAAAGAAAAGGAACATTAAAAGAACTATATTGAAATGTTTATTTACAATTTGGCACTTCAGATCATTAGAAAGTGATATTTCAAATATTGTATTTGAAAGTTACTTTTATTTACGTTGCGTCGACCGCACTTGGCAAATCTTTCTTTTTATAATCTTCTCTGTAAGTATCTTTTGCATCTGAAGAATAAATTAATAATATGCACATATCAGTTGTTATATAATGAAAGTGGTGCTGCTAAATATTGTTTCAGCAGAAAAAATAAACATTCCTCTCCTCTTGCATTCTTTTTTATTATAAAGTTAATTGCTGAGGCGTTTTATTCTCCATCATGACTATGTCCCTCACCTTGGAGAATAGAATATAGATAATGGATATAGATTATGTATCTATACTCAAAGTCCCTCACCGTTATTAAAGTAATTTTTCTGAGTCTGTTTTGGGGCATCAGGTGAGTTGTTTTCAGCCATTACTGATGAACGACGTCGTACTTTATCAAGCTTTATCGGTCTGAAAGAAAAGTATAAACAAGATTATGAATAGTTCCCTCTTTGTTTCAACATACATCACAATGTACTTTTTTCATTTTCGAGTCACTTTTTGTCCTATAAAAGAAACATGCAGACACCATCAGGTGCAAATAGTTCATTTGATTACTGATTCTAGTTTATACACCAGAATATTATTGAAGGGGAATAACTCACTTTTCACGTTTCCGCGGTGTTAAATCGGTCATTGATTTTGAAATGTTTCTATGTCGCGACCTAGCAGCTTTGTGACAGCGATAAAGAATGAATATCAATACGGCAGCAATCAACAAGCCTAAGACACAGGAACCTGCAATCCATAACATATCTTTGACGTTGTTTTTACGTTCATTGGGAGGTAAAGTAGGTTGTGGTACTGGTGTTGTTGGTGGTACAGCAGCAGTAGTTGGAAGCTGTGTTACAGGTGTTATGGTACTAACTGTAGGACACGGTATTCCAATAACGGTTATCACTGCCGGTGTAGGACTCTATAAAAAAAGAAAATAAAAGTCTTCCATAATTTAAAATCTCAATGGTGTGATATACTTAGTCCTAGAACACATAAATTGCCTTCGCCAACGGGTAGGACGAATCCGAAAAGTACATTGAATATGACCATGGTTGCTTTAAACGACCATTTGTGTCTTCGTGGAAGCAAAGTACCTTACCTTCAAAATTCCCGGATTTTGTCCTTTATCTACAGCGTAGGATTCTAATGTTGTAAACGAACCCGCTATTGGAGGTGACGTCAGGGATATAGTACCATTCGTTGATACCGTGATAGGTCCCTTAATGATGTTTTCATATGTTATTTGAGCATTATTTCCACCGTCCTCATCAGTAGCTGAAAAAAACATACAAAATGATTGGGAAGAACAAAGAGTCGAACACGAGAGCACAGTACAAATGTATGACATAAACAAGCCTAAATATGTGATGCATTAAATACATTGCATTACTGGGAATATGTTCTTAAGTGTGAAATTTTAAACGTTTGTTAGCTCTACAGGTCTCTCTTACAAAGTTTTCAGATAGGACACTCGAACTTACCAGTAAGCTGATCTAAAACCCCGAGTGGGCGACATTCTTCTAAAGTATATTCAAATGAGGACTTATCCAATCTGGGTCTGTGATCATTAATATCATAAACTGTCAATCTGATGGCGACATTATTTGTAGATTCCTTCCCTTTAGTATCTTCTGCAGCGATTAGAAAATCTAGCACAATCTGGTTGTTCTTGTCTACCCGGAAGTCGACTGTTGTGATCAAGCGCCCAGTATCTGGGTATATTTCAAAACCGGTTGTAGCTGGTGTAATACTAACAATTCGAAATGTGTGGGGGTCGTTGACATCTTCATCTTTAACGATCAGATTGGGTACAATGTTTATCTGAAATTTAGAAAAATATGATAGACACTGATATAATATAATAGAACATCAATAAAACCCATTGACAAACCTTAAATGCTTTATTCCCGTTGACATTTCATGTTTATTATCTTCAAAGTCCAATCAAAGTTGATTGTGAAAAGAGGTCAATACAAATGTCGATGCTTCAAATGAACTAATATTATACAGACTAACGAACCCTTCACTTTGTAATTTTAGTCGTTATATATGTCGTGCTCATGGATGACATGACGTGGAAATTTTAAATTGTTTCAATAGTAAAGTAAATTGTTTAGTTCTTATAAATGGCTACGGACTTTTACTTACAAAACCTTCAGGAGATGTTAAACTTTGGGATGGTGGATTGAGACTAGGAACATCGTTTACATCCAGTATTTGAATGTATAACCACTTTGTTGCTGATAGACATAGACCATCTGTACATTTTACAGTTATGTTTGTATTCGAATCTGCTTCATAGTTTAAAGTTGATATGTCAATTGCTTCCTCTGTAAACATCATAAAAATTAAATTGTATTATAACTTTCTTTACTTGATATGAAACACTTTTTAGTGTAGTATTGTAGCATGCGTAGCCCAACAGTTTGCTTGTATGACACCGATATGGTCCGGTGATACTACGAGGGAGGAAGGAGTTCTTAGCCTGACTCAGAAGAAGTTACTAGTTCAAGGGAAATAACTGATACATGTAATAAAAATCCGTATAAGAAAAACAACTCTGTTGATCAAAAATCAAAGAAGTTTGAAGTCTATGTGTCAAGTGCAAGTAACAATTTTAAAATAATACCCACAAACGAATAAGTTTATATGGATATAATTCTTACCTATAGAATTGTAGGTTATTTTGGTCTGCATGGTAGATACTTGTACCGTTAATGTGCACGAAAAGTTAATTTCATAGGCATCAAATCTATCAATTTTTATTCTGGTGATACCTCTGTTCTCTTGTATACTGACAACCCTATTCATATTGGTTATAACTGCTGGCAGATTCATTTCTAAAAGAGGTAGTTTTTCAATTAATTTATGATGCTGATGTCGCAACTCAGGATACAAGTTGTTAAAATTATGAACAACAAAGAGTAAGCTTCAGTCTCACTTGGAATTCAAAAAATTAAGATGGTCTGCGATGGGGAAAAGTTGAAAAGTTTTCCGACGTTTAATGATGGATAGCGACAAGATTGTAGCAATGGTGAAACGGGGATGATTCTATGATGATCTTAAGCGACAGTTCTTCGATGGTGGCCGATAATCGTTCATAGATCTGACGTCGTGAATGCATCTGCACTCATGTAGTTTTCCCTGCTCTTACGAGGTTATCGTGAATATTCAGATTCATTTCTAGAAAAGGTAGGGACACTGATTGCCCAAATTATTAACTGTAATTAAGTGTAACAGTGGTATCCAGTTGCGTAGCTATATGCCCACCCCCCTCCCACCCCCAATATTGATATCCGTCGGTTGAAAAAGTGCCGTAAATTAGAGCCGACCGGTCTCAGGAATAAACATAGAAAAAATCCAAAAGTATAGTTTCAAAATGCCTTCCTGTAGTATGTAAATAGCTAAAACCCAGAGCTTCCGCCCCCTGAACCTCCACCAAGCTCAGGCCGGCTTCTGGACCCTACCCGGTATACGCTCCGCTCACAAGGTCTATATATTCTGTCGGTTCAAATTTACCATTACACCCCAGTTTCGAAAACCTGGCTAAGCCACTGGTGGTATCACCAAGAAGCCAAGAGACATACATAATAGAGGAACTTACGAAGAAAGTTGATATTTAAAGTCAGTCTGGCTCGTTCTGGGTTGACGTTATCAACAGCTTCAATATATATCAATAAATTGTTTCTGCACAATTCTCCTAGAGGCTTTAATAAGGTTATTTCGCCAGTAGCTACAATAAATACATAACGGTACGAAAATAGAAAACAATCATTATTTATATTATTAAGACATTTCACGTTGTATTGTATTATATGACAAGGCGCTAGAAGAATATCAGAATTTCCACTCGAGAGTTGGGAATGTGAATTCTGCCATTTTCACGTGACATGTTATCAGTCGAACTTAAAAGTCGACCTCAATGTCGTAAAAAAATGTTTTTTGTTACCTATGCTGAGCGTTTGATATTAAGATACTTCACATGACTATTTATAGGGGGCAACAGCATAGCATTGGTTATTGAAAAACATACGATCATTCCATTGTAAACATAGACATTCTTCAAGGTTACTTACCACTATTTATTTGAAATATATCTGTAGTTACAGATGTACTCATGGTATAAAATAAGGAATCACTGTTGGTATCCACAGCAGTAGCAGTATAAATAGAAAACCCCGCTGTTCTACTGAAACTGTTTGTTATATTTATTGTTTCTGAAATAATGGTTAATTATTGAGAAGCATCCATGAAATGTACTGTAAAAGATTCTGTTTTACACAAAATAAGTTTCTGACCGTTGTCCGAAGAGTGCAAGAAAACAAAGGACTGCAGAGAGAAAGAATTATACCCTATATAGTCGTTGTTTAGAATTTAAGCAAAATATCATGAAATTATGTTAAATTTAGTGTTCTGTCTGCAACAAAATGAATTTTCAAAGATCACACGGTTTTCTACTCATAATCATAACTTGGCTATGAATAAATATCAGATATGGGAATAAGAATAGTTTATATTACCTACTATAATATAGTTACAGAGGAAAACTGGGCCAAAGTAGTAAGAACTGATTTTATAATACCATGACAACATATGACACGAAATGAAAAATAACGAATTGTCAAGAGAGTGAATTTTGAAATACTTACTGACTTTTATCTATTTTTAAAATGTATTATTTTAATACGATTTTGATTATAATGATGGTCATTACGGGAACGGAAAAAAGAAAGAAAATCTCGAAGTTTATCATTGTAATATGTAAATAATAGCTGGTTGGTCTTTTCGAAAGGCAAGAAAAATCCGTGTTGCGGGAAGATGAAACTCTACACAGTGCTGATTTTAGAAGAGCTCAAACCAGTGAAAAAGTTGGTTTGAGAAATGCTTGTGTGAACAATGTTGTCACAAGCAAAGTATACTTACGATATATAGGTGAAAAGTATGGTGGAGCATTAGGTACAACGTTAATACCAATAGTGGCCAGTGGAGATGTCAAATCGGCACTATCTTTACAGGTTACCCGGATGTCATATCTACTAGCGGTGAAATAGTCCAAATCACCCGGTACAAAATATAGCTTCCATTCATTGGGTACAGCTGAAATTACAGGTTAGATTATTTGATGAAAATTAAATACTTGTTGCAAAATAACAATATTAAAAATTAATTAATCATTAATAATTTGGTAAAAAATATTTGGTAATGAACCTTATTAAAAGCAAATTATTGACAATCTTTTGCCAAAAACAAATAACGACACTTTATAATAAATTTATACTCATAAAATATTACTACTTTTGGATACCTCATCAAAAGCGCATAGTTTACAACGGATCTTTATTTTTTTCTATCCAAATGCAATTTTGAAAGGATTAACTGGTTTTTTTTTTTTAAAGTAATCATAACCATTCTTGTACGTGTGAATTGCAAACGATCAAAGGTAATAGATCTGTAATTTTCAAAGTCAGCTTACCCGGATTTAGATTAAAGACCTGGAAACAAGCTGAGCAGTGTCCAATCGTTGGTGAACTGGTGACATCCACCAGACTGACAGCAACTCTTCCATTGATAGGATCAATAGCATCTGTACAGTCGATATCAACTATAGCCGTCTGGAGAAACGTTGCCTCTGGTAGACTTCCCGTTATTGGTTGATTGTTTATCACTGGTTGTGCGAAAATCTACATCGGAGAATAATGTAACGACAAAAGAATAAAATTAATATGCTAACGACAAGTTGATAAAAAGAAATTAAAATTATGTTGTCGCACATCAAATTTGACCAGAACGATTTACTCTACTTTACTTCCTATATTCAGAATTGAATTTATAGCTAATTAAAGGTCAACTATGAGTTATCCATTACTTACGGAAGTACAAGAAAGTAGAGCTAGAATAATACCAAATCCATATCTGAGTAAAATATCCATCAGTGATCCATTATCCAAACGAAATTTTAATAAAATACATGTAGATATTAAAAATAAGTATTTATTTAGATTTTCCCAATCCTTGAAAACGTCAACATTCAAAATGGCGTCGTTGGTAACAAACGCGTATAAAGGTTACTTGGATAAAATATTTAAGAAAGTTACAAACAAAACCGTACACTAACAAAGCGTTTTATGGTTTATAGAAATTACGTACACAATGCGACTATTGCCCACGAAGGTACTCCATTTTCTATTGTTGACATATATTTGACTGCATTATATGCCAATTCGCTTTATAGAGGTATAAATAGATGTAATTGTCCTCAAAATAATATAGATTTGAATTGTCTTGTCACTTTTGTGTATTTCATTGATAAGTATGGATTTGTTATGAAGTGGTTTCACCAGAGTAAGTATTTTCCGTGTTCATAACCACTACAATGTTCAATAACAGATTGGGATGCAAAATTCAGTTGAAGAAAATAAACATTTTTAGGTTACAGGAAAACAACGTAAGTTTCTATGAGGAGTCTTTCTTCCTGCAGTCAAACCTCTTGATATTTTGATCTTTCCATCTACGAACCAAGTAATTATGAATGAAGGTGACTTATTCGACATCATCGGGCTTTCACACTCACACGATCGAGATAAGAACACCCACCACAACCACTATTTGCTCGAAACCAAGCGAATGACGACTTGATTGTAAACCAATGCTCCTACCCAACTGACTGTACCATAGAACCCCCACGATACTGACTAAGGAATCTTCTCAAACTTTATTAATTTCATATTCTGTGTCCGACAAAATCAATGTTATTTGTACCAAATTGTGATCAGTGCTTGAATTATTTCTCAGAATAGACCTCAATATATTATAGACCTATATTGCAATTGTGGTACAAACACACCTCAAGTAAATATGACAGACTTGTGCGAACACACACTTCAACCAAAGATAGTGTCTGCATATCTCCAGATTGATAACCCTTGTGAGTTCATTTATTTCATATACATTCTTATTAAAGAATTCCATTGGATTTTCTATCGTTAAGACTAATTTCTAAACAGTATTGAGATTCAAGGACGCAAGAACATTAATGTCATTTAGTTGATGAACTCGTTGTTTCAATTAAACCCTTAATAAAATCTTAACGCTGTGATTCCACTTTCGTTACGTCACGACTCGTATGTTTAAAGGTTTCGTTTCGGCATGATACGTACATTTTCTTATCAAAGCCACTCTAGTTTAACTTAACATTAGAATTTGATATAATTGACATTGATGAAGATCTAGGTGGTATTTTTAATTTACTCCAATTCTCCTTGCCAAAGATTCTCTGCCAAAATCTGGTTTTTGAAGGTATTAAGACTTATTCACAGTATTAGATTGAATTAAGTACAAGTTATGGGTTAATTATTCTCTAATTAGGCAGAAGGATCTTTTATTTCACATAAAAACCAACTCTTCTGTTAAAATGATAAACCAAATTTTAAAACTAATCGTTTCTGAATTTAAGGCAACATTGAAGATAATACTAGGCTTAAAGGGAGTATTGTTTATAGAATGCATTGAGTGATTTAGGAATTTCTTTCGAAGCCACTGATAAACAAAATGTATGTAATGAAAGTATGACGTCACAAAACATCACATTTACGTGATTTGCCATTTAAATTTTGTAGTCTCCTTTTAAAAAAAGATTGGAGCTATTTACTTTCGTAACCCAAGAACTGTGGTTTCCGATAAACGTTTTATCCATATTACATTCTACAATATCCGGTCATATCCTGGCTTAAGTCATCAAGTTCGACCAATAAGTGTATTATGCTGATGAAAGGCAATATTTAGTAAATAATAATCACAGATTCGGGTTATTATATTTTGATACCAGACTCAATAAGTACAGACCTCTATCTAATTATGAAGATTCCTTGTTTTGTATGGCTCCCCAGTCTTTAGATGTTAGATTTAATTCATCTTGAATGTTCTTGGGACAGTTGGTTTTGTTTGAAACCATACTCAATTCATCCTGTTTTTATATTCTACTGGGTTTTGTTCGATTGTTGTGTTAGATGTTTTGTACATGTCGTTTTTGCCATTGAAGGGATATAAACATCTATTGCATTTAACAAATAATAAAAAAAATCTTTCCAATATTAAGGTAATGGCTTAATCTATCTTGCAAATATGGTAAACATTCTTTCTGACATTTTAACATCCATAAATATATTATTCAGTTTTGTTTAGATGGCGATAGAAAAAGCTGATCGACAACAACTCCTAGATCTATCCAATTGAAAAGCGAATTATTGGAAGACAAAATCACTTGAATTTGAAATTAAACAGTAATGTCTTTCAGATTACTTCCAGATTACGTGGTATTGAGTTACACAAATCTCATCAGTTGACTACTGTACAATTCATAATTAAAACTGAAGAAAGGTTTCTCCATGTTTCTTAACTTGAAATATAATTACTGAATCTGGTGAATTTGTATAGTTCTTTCCAAATTGAATTATTTTACCACAGGAAGAATGTTTGAAATAAAGCATATAGTATTCTTGTTTTGTAATTGTCGAGGAATTTTTAAAGTGCACAGGTTGTAGTTGCGGTATTAGTTCACTGACAGTAGAATTGGAACTTAACATATGCCAGGAACTGACTCGCCGTTGTTATAAAATCTTTATTTGTCATAGTGTTGACGCAACATATCCACAAACATAATATTCTGTATTGCACTGATACTCTGCTAGCCTTTGAAATGATATATTGGCATCTAATGCATGATCGAAACCTATTTTAGGTCACTTTCTGCGACTTTATAAACTAAATGAGCCTTTTATGTTATACATACAAATGAGAGGATACTGATACCCATTCGTGCGTTGGCATACTTCAAAATATTAATATAAGAAGATAATTATAACAAGGAGTCATGCCATGTACACATACAAAGGGTATATTGTCATCAAGCAAATCCTATTTATACATTACAAACTATGCGTTCGTTCTTTCGTTTGGAAATCTTGTAAATTCTTTTAATAAGTTATTAGTCTAGTTGAAGTACAACTTTGATCCTTTCTTTGGCATGTCATGAAAATCTATATTATTGCACGAATATTGTGTCTTTAATGAACACAACCACATCATCTTTTTTTGTCTTAAATCCATATTTTCATTTTTAAAGTGCAGAAGCGTACAAGAGTCGCATTAACAGAAAAGTGTTTTGTACTTCTTAAAAGTTAAAAAATGAACCAAAACCAAATTTAGTTTACATGTTTACGGTATATATCATTATAATTCTAAATAACCTTCTCATGGATGGTAGGTTGACGGTTATAGTCTAATAGTCATAAAGTACTGTACGGTTTTTGTTGAAGACATTGTGCAACATCGAATGTGTTATCTTATCCCTCGGAATTATGTAAAAAAAAACTGTGAACCTGATCCAAGTACATGTTTATCTTTAGTTGTGAAATAACACCAAGATAGGCTACGTAGGCTTAAAAGAAAAAAAAATAAACTACCCTATTATATAGGAGATGCGAAACCATTCCGGAAATATTTTAAACAGCCATTTTGTTAAGGACATGCAATAAGGGAATGAATCTAATTGTAATTGGGAATTGGTTTAAATTATGTGCTCCTTTGTCCTTTGATGCACAGTTTTTACGGAAGCAATTGCCATCATTTTGAAGATCGAATCAATCGACAGCTGACAGTTTATAGCCTGAAGATCGTTTTCAAAATGATTAAAATAAACTAAAACCATGTTCTGTCATTTGAAATCAAGCTGTGAATCTTTCCTTTATATTCGACTTCCTATGAATTCAGACATTGTCAGTCTATCAAACAGATTTTTGCAAAATAGTACATCTTTCATTTTTATTAAGTCTCTTGTCTAGAATTTCAATTTGAGATAAATGTAGCACTAGAAGTAATATGTTTGGGATATGGCTACCTTGTTCAAATTCACTGTTTTCTAATTTACACAAAATTACACTATAAAAAGCCTAAGTTGGGTAAGGATATTGCGAAAAGTTGATGAGTATCAGCTTCTTTCTGATGTGGGCTACCTTAATAAATAGTTTATTCGTTTCTGCTATGAAATTTTTTCTTGCCAATAATGGTATCTTGATTCTATTTAATTAATATTATGTTATTAATAACTCAATGAGAGTTATTTGGATTGTTGGATGGTGGTTGTTATACATTTAAAGAATTCTACTGAAAGTTGAAACATGTTACATAAAAATGTCCATATGTTTTAATGTTTGTGTATAAAAGGACGCAACGTTTGCCCAAAGCTGTCCTTGAAGTTTGCAGATATGCTTTACCATTAAATTTAAAATTGTACCAACCAATTTTCTCGTAAAATTTCCCTCATTGCACACTGCATGCCCGTCCTCATTAGCCCATGTAGGTGCAGAAAAGTAGGACGTAAAACTCCATTTATTTAATTTCGTCAGATTGTTTGTATCAAAGGCTTTACGGACTGCCGTAGACTGCGAAGATTTTTTACCAAAATATATCTGTACAAGTAAGGCTAGCCATTACTCTGATTAATGTTTCATCTGGCCATCATGTATTGGCTATACCCTTGTAATACTTGCATACTTGCCTGTGACCTTCTTCAGTTCCGGTTACTTGGCTCAAATATTTTAATATCTTTAACAAACACAAGGTTAACCAAACAAACAACCAGTTTTACACCATCATTAGTAAATATTTGGTTATTTGAGAATTTTTCTGTTATCAGGATTCAAAATTAAGAGTGAAGCCGTGTTTGCACTAGATTTCGAGAATGGATTATGTTCTATATGTATAGAAAAGTATCAAGTAACATTCAAAAGAGTTGATTATAAAGAAACTTACATAATATATTTCACCGACTTTTAAGTGATAATTGTTTTTTAAATCATTCATAGTCTTGCATGTGATAAACAAAATCTGATGCTTTCTTCAAATCGTTTTGTCTACTGGTCGTATGTCGTTGTTTGTCTATGATAAGCACGTTTCCCAAATACGAGCAGTTGAATGAGCAGTAATGATCAGCTATTGACTGAAAATCCGAAATAGAATCCGACTGATTTCATTATTCATGTCAAAATAATTAGATTTATATATAAAGGGAATACGTTTTATTTATGTAAGATGAGCGCAATAAGTTATGTTATTCTTCTTAAATTGTTAATTGTCTTACGGCGTCTGTCTTCCTTCAAAGTAGACCTACTTTCATAACTTTTTTTTCATATTCGCTTCTAAGAGACTGGCCCATTTCTAGACACTTGGATTCCTCGGTGATTCCAAATAGGTTTCCTTACATTTTCCGTTTGTATGTAGATTTTTCTATTAATACTGCCACAGATGGAAAATCCTCTACATGTACAGTATTAAATCTAATAAAATTATATTTGGTAAGAAAGATATGTTTGATGTAAACTGTGCTTTAGAAACAATTGTAAATATTTTGTAACATAATTCTTAGAATAGGATGTGTTACAAGTCTTTACCAATTAAAATAATGTTAAGAAGTAATCCTAGTTTAAAACACGAGCGTAGTGTTTCAGGTAAACGATGGTTTGACACGCGTTTTCTCTGATATTCATATACACAAATAGGACGTTAAACTAAAACTACAAGAATAATAGCCAGTTTTTAAGATGAAAAATATTATTTATATTTAATGATGCTGTTAATGAACAAATAAAAATGTCTGGGGTTAAATCAGATAATATTCAAGAATTCAGAAAACAAGTTTGTTGAAGGGACTCAATCGCCACTATTGGTTATTAGACAGTACTCTAAATGAAAGAGAAAGTTAACAACGACCTTTGAATAACACAATCCATGCATATCTAGAGTTACAGCGGATATTGTTCAAAGGTGTTAATTTGAATGTTTTTATTTCGTGATATTATTGACGTTTGAAATAATAATTTAATAAGTCCCTCGTTAAACCGAAATCTGCAGGAAAAGGTTCAAAACTTCCACATATATGTGACCAAATGACTATAAATACAATAAGGAAAGCTACAAATGCTAAAAGAAATTAAATGCTCCTGTTTGAGCTAATAAGGAACGAGGGAAATTTAATACATGTTAAAAACAATAGTCGATCAAAACTATCGGCTTGTCTTCGTCTAGTACTCTAAAGCTGTTGATTTAACTAGCGAGAGTATTAGGAGTCGCACACGTATCCGTTTCTGCCCAAAAAAGCTCACCCGGTCATTTTTTGGGGGGCCGTGAGGGGTCCGCTGGAGATCCTCAAGAGGTCCACAAGCGGTCAATAGCCTAATTATCATTTCCGCGCGAGTTTTGAACATGTTCAATAAACTGGGGCGGTCGAAGGCTGCGCGAGAGGTCCCCATGAGCGTGGCGCCAAGTCTGCTTCAAATCCGGTCCTGACGTCACGCGGACCTTGGAACGCTCAGATGTCTTCCGGTCTTTGCGCGCATCTCGCTCGGATCTCGCCTGTTTATAAGAAACCGGGTGATCTCGCGCGAACCTCGCCCTGACGTGGCCATGATGTCAACCGGATGTTTCACGGAAACAGCCGAGCGGGAGAGCGTCCAACGAGCTCCGGGCATATAAAAGGCCGGTTTTGGCGCGGCGCGTCATTTCACCAGAGCACTTCATACCGACCAGACGATGCCTGCAAGAAGAAAAGTCTTGGCCCGAGGATGGGTGGCAGTGGCCTGGGACGAGGGCATGTGGATCGCGTAAATGAGGAGGACACATCTGACAGTGACACTGGCAGTGTTGTTAAGGTACCTAGGAAGGTCCATTTGTGGATGAGGGCAGGAAACGGAGACCACTGGCCCTAAAAACGCTTGAGAATCGCGCCACACAAGGGAGAAATCCGGAAGTCCGCTCCACATTCGGGCCAAATCCGGATCAGACCGGGCAAGGACTGGAGCGGTCAACAAGACTCCGGATGAGGTCCGCTCCACATCCGGGCCAAATCCAGAAGACATCTGCATGACTTCAGGGCCATTTCCGGGTGTTTGTTGTCCGGTCCAAAATGAGAACGGGCAAGGTTCCCAAGAGGACCACAGCGGAGTTGGCACGAACGGGTTTTTTGACTGATCCGCCTCTATTCCGGGTGCCTTCCGGACCAAAGACGGGCAACCTACGGGAGAACTACATATTTTTTTAAACAAACGGAAGCGTCCGCGACCCTCCGGGCCAACAGATGACCGGGCCAGAGACGTTGCTAATAAACGGATACGTGTGCGACTCCTATTTACGTATGTCGTCGAACAAGATCATCAAATCCTTATTCAATGTTTGCGAAAATTCTCGGACGACCGACCTGCGTTTGTCACCCATCACATCTATGTATGTCAGATATTCCTGTTGACAGTTGTTCTTAAAAGTATTCAATGGTAAAGCTAATTAATAGATTGTTCATTTATACCGGGTAAGTAACACCTGATACTACAGCAGTCACAGAAAGTATTTTCTATATACTAGAATCATATATGTAAACAAAACCAGCTTGTCCTTAGTGACTTTTGTTATTCGACCGAATTAACGTACTTCTCTTGATAATCTACATAAAGCACTTTAGCTCTTACAAGCAGCTATACTATATCAGTGAAAATACGTTATTACTAATTATGTAATATGAAACTTCTATTTCAACGTCGTCAACATAAGATAATCCAAATGAGGTCCACATTTGATTTCTGCATTTGGCATTGTTTAAAAGACTCGCAGATGAAAATGATTACTAACGGTGGTTAAAATATTACAAATAAATATAATTGCGGTAAAGATAAAGATGGTCAACTTACATTATATATACAGAACAGATAAAGAAGCAAAAGTAAATAGTGAAAAAACTACAGAATTATAAGAACGCTGGACGTTAAAAAGTCTAAAAATAATATTTATGTAGAAAAATAACAGTTTTGATCATGTACGACTTTGCCCAAAAGATCTGATAATGCGACGTTCTTTTATCTGTTCAGTATATCACTAAAATATATTAAGTGTTCAATAAAGTAAAAGACACACAAACCATTTCACAAAGTTTTTTACTGGTCCATTTTTAGTTGATCCAAATAATGTGGATACTCTATAGCATAACACATGGGTAAACATTTATAAAAATAAATGGACCAGTAAAAAACTTTGTGAAATGGTTTGTGTGTCTTTTACTTTATTGAACACTCCTTAAACCTTTGGACCCACTGCATCTTCATTAGTTTAGGCTTTTGAACGATCATCATTTTATGAAGCCAAATTGGATTCCTACCATCAGAAGAATGTTGAAACGTTACCAAGCAACCACCAAGGAAAGTGACATCACTCAACTGACTTTTTATGTGTGTCTGTCCCTGAGGAAGGGGGCCTTTGTGCCTTTGAAACGTGTTGGACCTTAGGACTATTAGTTTTTCTGTTGCAGATTATTTTTTTAAAATATATTAAGTCATATAATCGAACAAAGTTCTATATTAGATATTTTGTTATTGGGGAGGTTACTAAATATGAAAAGAATCTGCATAGTGTTTTCTCTCATATTCATCCTTGACGATCCCGACAAATCTTTTGCATTATTTTGTGTCCATTCGAGACCAACAAGCCGACGAAGCTAAATGGATTTCGAGATTTGTTTTACAGTTGGGATCGTTCGTGCTGTACTATTTTACAATCTATTGGCCTCGCCTTGCATCAAATCAAAAATTTGAACGTCTCTACCACTAATATTGAGAACGGTGATGATATCTTCTGAAATTGGATTACTGAGATTACTAAACCTCTTTTTAATGGAAAACATTAATTTCCCTTGGAAAAATACCTCGCCCAAAAATCGTTAACAGAAGTATCTATGCATCAGAATATCAGCGATATTATCAATTCATGGTAGTCGTTAGTAATCAACACATTGATTAAAATCCGAATATAATGTTTGTGAAAAATCAGAAAACAGAAAAGTTAATTAACAGCCTGATTAATGAAGCTATAGCTTGTATTAATGAAAAATTCATATTCCTGTATTTCTCTTATTATTATTCAGACCGATTTATATATTTCATTTTGTTTGAAAATTTGAAACTGCTTACCGTAGGAGAAATGGTCTTTTATCTCAATTACTACACAGACTATTTGAAAGACTTGCGACTTCGTGGTATTTTTACGATATATGTTGAAAATACATTTCGACCGACATTTTTTGAGGTGAAGGAAGAAAGTTTAATCTGACTCGCAGTTTACAATATTAGATGAAGAATTTGGTTTTATGGATGTGAAAGTATTGTTAATGGCTGAGGATCTAAGTAATTACTGGCGATACTTTCATCAAACTAAAGCCGCTTAAATATTTATATCAGTTGACAATAAACAAGACTAAGTCCTTAAATCGGATTGTCCAGGAACAGATTATTAACGCTAGATAGTAGTGAAACAACAAAAACAGTATCCTTTCTTAATCATGTTAACTCGATGTTTCTTTCAAATTCAGTAAAAAAGCTTTTGTGATACGTCAACTTAAACTCTGATAATAGTCGTTCACGGTTGATTGTCATGGAGAAATAATATAGTTAAAAGTGAGAGGTTTTTAAGTTCTATTTCGTTCTATATGGACAGGTCACAAAACCTAAGCACTGTGAAATTCCGCATGCAATATGCTCTGGACCAAGTTTCCAAATGGGCTAACGACTGGCCTTCATTATTTCGGAAGCTAAAACTGTCGGCCTTTTTTGTAACAGAAGGAGAGATCAGGACGGGTTAGACGTTAGGCTGAATGGTGTAAAAATCAGACATGAAAAATCTGTCAAGTTTTTTGGTGTGCACTTTGACAACAATTTTAATTGGAATAGTCACATTGACTGTATCTGTACTCGTCCCACGAGAATCTTAAATGTTATGCGTTATGGTTTCAGGTACTGGTTGTATTGCTTATGGTACGGCCTGCGACACCACACTGAAGAAATTGAACGTTATACAGATGAAAGCCATACGAATACATCAGGGCTGCAATCGGTACGAAGAATGCAGCTTTGCTTCAGGAGGTGGGAGAGAAACCCTTGTCTCTTCGGAGGTAGGAACTGTCTCTCAAATTCTGGGGTAAACTTCAGTATTTGTCCTAAAGCTGCCCAACGTATACCAACATCAGAAGATTTACTCGTGTCGGAAAAAACAAGACGAATCGGGGTATTTCGTACGGGCAGGCGGTCACTGAGCTCTTGAGAAAGCACCATTTCGATCAAGTTACGATCCTTGAACGTCACCTGTCAAATACTCCCTTTTGGAAGGTTACTAACCCGACAACAAGAATGAGAATCCATTAGGAGCAAGGGCCCACGCTCTTGATCTTATTGATTCTGCATACGCCGACCATTTGAAGATCTACCCCGACGGTTCCAAGAGTAATACAGCAACAGGTTTGTGTATCCCAGCAAAATGAATCAGCATTAATAAAAGAATCCCTCCGCACTGTTCAGTATTCACAGCAGAACTTCTTGCCATCAAGGATGCAGTAGCTTGGCTATGCTAGCATCACACGGCGCATGCCGTAATTTTAGCCAATTCATTAAGCAGTCTTCAATCAATTTCTCTCAACTCTAATGATACACGACTACCAAACCAACAACAACCACCAGATAAACCTAGCATGGATCCCGTCTGATGTCTACATCCCAGAGAATGACCAAGCAGACCGTTGTGCCAAGGAAAGTCTGAGTGATGATATCGAGCCTGTAGAATTCTCCTACTCGGAGTTCTGCAGTATCGTGTCGTCTAAGGTCAATCAGAAATGGGCTGAAATGTTAAGGAACCTCAACACCGCGAGATACCAAACCAAACCAAACCATCCATCCATCCATAGCCATCTGCAAACTGGTAACAAGACTCCGCACCAACTCTGTTCTACGAGACCACACGTTCACCGCGATGTGGCCATGTCGCCAACAGGTCACATCTCTTCATTGAATGCACCGAACTGAAACCCTCTCGTAAGCAACTGACAGAGTACTTTGAAACCAAATAATGATAACAACTACCATACAGAATATCTTGACTCTACCCAGGGACCACTGGTATAGAATAATGGAACTCATCTACAACTTTATTACCAACTCTGTCTAAGTTTCTATTTAAAGTTGTTTATATTATTCATTCATAACCAAATTAATCAGTTTCATTGCAGAAACAAAGAGAACAGTTTTCCCCCGTTTTCGTAGAAAGCTTTTCCTTTTTCCTCTCCTTTTCTCATCCATCAGATAATCTCACCAAACCAAACCAACAACTACCACCATTAAGAAGAAGAACCCTGATCACAACGAGTTTGGAAGAATGAAGAAGATCTAGTAGCTCACGCCACACTACTCGGGGCCGAGTTTCACTGCCATGTCATTTGACCCGACCAGATCTTACGAATTCAGAAATTACCAAACCAACATCACAGTATCATCCGATTGAACCATTCCAACTACCAACTGCTACCATTACCAACAACTACCTGGTTTGCGATATCAGTTGCTGCTGGAAGCAAACGTTAACTTGTCATCTACCAACCAACCAAGTTCTATTCCACTCTTTTAACTTTTAATTGTCAATGTGGATGGTTTTGGTAAATCCTTAATATATACCCGTGAAACATATTGTTTGGGTAAAGAGAAAAGATAGTTGAATCGTTTTCAAAGTAAAGTGTCATTCTCTCGCTGGGCAATTCAAAGGGATGCTATTAGTTGGTCTTCATAAATGCAAATCCGGGGACGAAGTTATCTATGCAAACAGAACATTTTGGACACGATTCGAGCAAATTTGCCTTTTCTTTCGACTTGAAATCATAGTATAGTGTTCAGATAAAAATTAACACATCTAGAAGATATAATATATGTGCGTGAAATTACAGTCGAGCAATGTTTAGAAACAAAACATAGACTCTAGCAGGACTTGTATTTTCAGTTAGTGTAAGAAATGTGAATATCAAAATCATATACTTTAAATACTGTATAATGTATTAAATTAACAAAATAATAAAACTGTTCTTGAGTTTTTCTAAATAAAGATAGTTGTGGATAAGAGTCGATTCTCGATCGGGGCGTGAAAGTCCAGTGACTTAGAATAACTCACCTTCACTCATAATACCAGTCGACCCAGCTGTAAATGCTAACGGATAATCCGGGAATTTCAATGTCAAGAGGCTTAGCTAAGGACTGCGTGTGAGAAAGAGTTCTCATGGGAACCTAACATGTTTTCCATGTAAAATATAAACGTTTCTTTCTTCTTTTTTTTTTGCTCGATTGTACTAAATTTTGTACTTATTAATATACCCAATAATTGTAATACATGTACTTATATGACAAGAACATATCGTGGGAGAAACATTTAATATTAATCACAAAAAAATACATTCAATTTTTCTTCTTTAAAATGTCTTTATTATATAGCTTATAACTAACCCATACCAGTACCATGACAGTGCCATGGTTTAAGATATAACTAACAATTTTCCGCACACAATAGAAGTCTTCACAAATTAACTGTTAATGTCAATTTTCCTTGATCATTAATTTATCTAGATACATCTTTATCTACATTTGAAGCATGTTGTATTTTGCAAGTACATTCAACCGCAGGTGCACCAGTCACCACATAACTTTTAGATCTATATCACAACACACTCCTCAATCTTTAACCCCGTGTGAAAGCTTACACGAAGTTTCGTGCATCCAAGATTAAACCATATAAGCCCATACAGGTGCAGAAAAGCAGAATGTAAAACTCCCTTTCATTTCATTTCAACCATATAAGTTGGTGAGCAATTGAAGATTTACTCAATGCAGATAAATATGTCCTTGAAACCTTTGTGTGCAAAGATTGATGACCGCAGTTGTAATTCTTCAATGAGCATTTAAGTTATGTCATTTTTATCTCGTCAGTTTTTCCATTGATAGCACAGCAGTCGGTTGGTTTACTAAATGCACTTTTGGTACAAAACGTCCTTTTATAACCAGGTGAAACAGAGGTTAAATAGGTATTTTGTCTCTGCATGAGTCTCGAATCAATCTCACTGGGAGATTTAATATAACCAAAGCTCAAACAGTTTAATACTCTTAAAAATCCATGACGGAACTTAGAATTCATCCAGCAGTACACAAATGGATTATACATACAATTCGACATGGCGAGCCAATGAGAAGCCATCCACACGATATTCATATACTGGCCATCGTAAATACCCGGATTAACAGCACCTATAATGGTGATAACATGAAGTGGTAGCCAGCAAACAGCGTATATTATAACAACTATTATCATCATCTTCGTAATCTGCAAATAGAAAAAAAAACTCATGACCGGTACGATTTTGAAATTACATTTATACATCCGCAAACTAAAATTTGCAATTTAAAATATTAATTTAATCGAACTAATTTAGTCGATCTTGAAGCTATTTATACGTGTCATTTAGATATAGACAGAAATAGACCTTGAGAGGTGAATCGTTTTCATCTATTCCATATTCATCATTTAAAGGAATACAACCTCTTAGAATGAACAATAAATCTAAATTTTCAAATTTGGTCAATAAGAGTTTATATTCATCAAGGGACAATACAACATATTACCTAAATAATCTGATTAATCTAGAAAACAATGTTTATATACAATAATTGAAAAACCCTTAATCAAATTTAAGGCGTTTATCAATTATAACCTGTTAATTATATGGACATTTACATAGTCTCATGGGTTTTTTGCATTCTGTTTGTATACTTTGGACGTCGTTGATGAATATTATACTCTGATTGACCAAGTTTGAGAACTTAATTTTTTTTGTTCATTCTAAGAGGTTGTATCGCTTTAATGCAATACTAATGGGATGCATTTTACGTAAGGAAAATCGCTCAGACGAAATAGTAAATCTAGTAGTCTGAAATAATTAGTAGGCCTACGTTAACAACGTCTTAAACGATGGTGGCAGAACACGCGAAGACTGTATAAAATAAACATGTATATTTCCAGTGGACTGTCTTTGATTTATAAAATGGGATCTCTTACGAACAATCTAGGTATCTTTTACAAATTTACGACACGTTGTTCAGACAGCTCAGTTACATCTACAAAACATTCATCTAACTGATTTAGGATTGAGATAATAAAAAGGAAACCGAACATAATTTCATCTTGAAGCATCTGAATAAACTTAACAGTCTGGCCGCATTGTGATCTTAAATCACACTTTAAAAGCCAATTATTAGACACTTAATAGTAAATTCATAATAAAACATGGTCATTTTACACACTTGAGTCCGGCCACAGCAAATTTGTAGGAGTGTGATCAATTGTACTATATAATCAAAGACCACTTCAGACTTATTCGAAAAGCAATAAGTAACCGAATTTTATATTCACAGAATTTCAAATAGTTCTTATATAATTGAATGGTCAGGGTTACATGTTAACTATACGATTCTATAGAAAATAAAACCTTTTCATCCTCAGACGCATTCTCATTACAAAGTCATAAGTCTTCTTGCTAGATGGTCAGTCCGATATAAACTTTAGATTTCATGGATTTTTTTTATCAACATCATACTGACTAGTGACCCACTACTGTTCTTGTACTGAATAAGTCTTTTAAGGTGCAGATAAGATGAAAAGGTTGATCAGACATTAATTTGATCTTAGTTTCCATGAACAGATGTTGCCAGATATATCCCAAGGCTTTGGAACATATCATGGACCTGATATTAAATTTAATTAATAGGCCTTATATGGTTTTCAACAAGTAAACAAAAACATAGTCATTGTGGTTTTAGCTTTATGACCCAGATAGCCTTATATCACGTTGAATTGAGAGTTCCCAGTTGAAGGGTTCTAATAGCCGATCACAGTTCAGAATTGCTGTTCAATAACCCCTGTAACATTGTACATGGTTGTCAGATAAGGTTCGAATTCTTTCATTGATTATTTGATTTTGATACCACCTTTTAATTAGAGATCTTGACTGTTTTTCTTGGATTTGGCAATTCAGAAAGCAATCTCATCATCGGAAATTTCGACGTGACATTATGCATATTTACATAATTTGTTTCAACAAACTTAAAAATTCTAACTCCAGAAATACACCCCTTAATTGAGCAAAACGCTCGTAAATAAATGATTGAGGACTTAAGTATGTCTAGTTACGTTCTGGCAACAGATCATTACATCCATTTATCAAGTCGGGTCATATAATAAAGATTGTATTCTCATTATTAGTCTGTCCAGAAGACAAGATTTTGATTAAAATTTGATTTTCTCATAGATTTTAAATATAGCTCGGGTCATTTTCTCTGAATCATACATCAGAGAAGTAGACACGGCACTAGACTAGATTAGTACCCTGTTCCCGAATCGTTTCCCGCATCATCCTTAAACATGTCACTAGGACTTCGGTCAAACCTTTCAGTTTTCTTGAATATTTCCACTTTAACACCAATCAACAGTTATTGTGAGGTAATCTGACTATTTTGCAGACTAATTCGATATTCTGCTAAGCTATTATATGAATGGCAAAGGCCACCATGAGATGAGATAATTTAGACACGCAACCCATTTTTATATTTTATCGGTCATATTATAATAAATGCTTCAATACTCTTTTATCACAGTTTATAAAGAATAAATAAACAAACCATAGAAAAATGATTAAATTCTAACTTTCTCTGGATTTCGAAGTCATATAAATGAGAGAGCAACAAATTAAACCTAACCCCAGTAATATAAATAACACATCCAAAGGTTTTATGTTTTCGCTGACGAATAGTGCAAACATGACTACACTGAATGAAAAATATCAGAACACTTTTTAAAATAATCAATGTTTCTGGACATTGTCGTTTAAACCACGTTAGTAGATATCACCGTGATGCACTTTAATCGAATATTTTTGTGTTAGGTGGTGATGAGAACACAGTCTCATAAAGGCACTGGCCTAGGTCACAAAGTAAAGATTTATGATGAAACAAAGTGCAAGTTAAAGGTTAAATATGTGAATTATGACTAAATAGTCTTTAAATGCATGCTGTATCATTTCTTTTTTTTGGTGGAAAAGCTGTAAATATAAGAATCAATCTTCCTCTGTGTCAAAGAATACCTAAAGATAAATCTTACAAAAAGAAACTAAATTAAACCAAGTTCTCAAAATGTACCTATAAGAAATTATTAAAGCATAAATAATCTAATTAAAATATTGCTACATCAAATTTTAATTGTTGTGATATAATCAAAGTATTAAGGGTCAAGTCTACCATGGAGTACGAGGTTCAATACTTTAAAACTGCGGATTTCACACGAAATAGATTATAGGTAGGCCTACTCATTATTCACTAATTTTGTACGTGTATATAAAAATCGTAAATGACTACCAAAACCCAGTTTTGACATGGTGAAATATTACTGGTACATGAGATACATCTGTCCGAGATGTTGATACAAATATTTACCAAACCAGTGAACAATTTTAAATAGTTCGTATGGTCGATATGTCCACATGGTAATAGTATTAGAAGGAAGCATAATCTGTATTTGATAGTACATGTATGTGTCTCTGAACGTATCTTATATCATAAAATATCTTATTGTATATTGAACATGATTCAATCATATCATTTGAATCTTAATTTTATAAATCAAATTGGTGTCTCATAGAAGTGAACAAAAGTCTAGTATGAATTGAGATTCCGGTCTTACGATTTTTTTTAATTGTCACATGGTAATTACTGTCGGAACTTATCTCAAGAATTGAAATGAAAATGGACAACAAAAGTCCCGAGAAAATTGGACGTGTACAAATTGCTCATTGAACAATACAGTATGTGATTGAAGTTGTTGGTAAGACGAAAACCTATTTGTAGCATGTTTTATCTCTACTTTGTGATGAATAAAATTCTAGAAACTGCCTCCTTTATCAAAGTGCAAGTTATTAACTTGTGATTTCTATCTTAGAATTATTTCTGTCTTCTGTTTACAGTTGAAATTGGTCTTGGAAACCATTTTTCTTATACCGTTGAGATCTTCAAGGATTTGTCAAACGAGAAACAAAACGTAGTAATTCCACAAACAACCGTTGTGTAACTCGAATTGAGAAGAAGAGTAATTTTCTCTGTACTATTGTAATTTGGAGGCGACATGAATCTCTGACTGTCATCAAAGAAGCTGTAAGAGGAAATTTCCTGCTACTACTAAAGTATCACATAGTGTGTTGTTAATTGGGTAATTTCCGAAGTTGTCACTGTAATATCTTGACATTATATACTCGAGTCCATAAGATGTTGTGTATTATTTAAGTAACAGGAAGTAGAGCAGTATCATCTGAAGTATTATATCGATGTATAAATTGTTGCCAAATATATCTTGTACCAAATAAAACACTTTTCAAATGGCACATAGTTCAGTATAGAATCTTAAACATAGAAATTGGCTTCTCCAAAACCCCCCTAACTATAACGATCATCTGTAGGTGTGCCATTACACCCCATCGTCTGAATACCATGATTGGATTAAGGTTCATCATATTTTGATTTTCAGAATGTATCTGTGTGTGAGTGAATAGTCACTGCAATCATTCACACTGTTAATACGAATAGTCGAACCAAAAATGTGTCCATTGATTTTCAATACTACACTAGGGAGCTTGGCGTAGCAATACATGAGGTTCGTAGCACAACAAGGCTCATTGACACAGCTCGACTTTTATTTAATGCTTTTTGGAGGGAATGTATAAAGGTTTTTTTACCAAAACATACGTTCGTGTACATTTACATGGGATTCTCTCTGGAATGATATTTACAAACATATGCCTCTATTGCCACTACTACGGTGGTCTTGTCTGACAATAATATCGTGTGCAACTTGTTAGCTAACATGCAATTTCGTTAAATATGGACTAACTTCACAATAAAACTTTACTCATATGTGTGTATACGAATGTAGTCGGTTGTAATTTTCGACATCCCCAATCTCTCCCAAATTTTGGTCTAAATTCAGATTTTGATGTCTGAAAGTGTCTTGATTTTTGTCAATGTAAGTAATGAAGGTATCGCTTTTGAGAATATGGATATGGATATAAAGTTCGGAATCTTCATGTACTGTCATAGTAGGATTACACATAAATGTAATAATACAGAATCGTTTGACATGGCGTCATACTTGGAAAGAAATTGTGAAGTTCAAATTAGTGATGTGCTGAAAATTACAAATCATTTTCAAACATCAGATCTTAATTAAAGGGAAGCTGAATACTTTAATTTGAATTGCATGAATGAAACAGACGACGTGGCGTTAGGAATAGTCTATTAAGGAGATTGCAAGAGACCTGTTTGTCTGAGAATTATAACAGATTGTGATGAATCGATTGATTTGTAATTTCCAATATTTCTCGAGTATAAGGAGGGAATTTGACGAGAAAAGTAGACAAAACGTCCAATATTTCAAACTGAACAAAGTCTACTTCAATAACGGCTATTTAGAGGGTCGTCTTATCTTTCTCTGCATGATTAATATCCGATTTTAGGACTCCTTTGATTCACTTATTTGAGATGAAATGAGATTTTGTTACTTGCTTCTGGGTCACGATTACCGAAGTTTACATGTCTACACCTACTTACACAGAACAATCCTTTACGGTATTTTAATAACAATGTTAAAGTATTCCAGTCAAGAACCCTTCACATTTTGAAACACGTAAGCCATTGTTTCAACCATTGGTATTGTTTTATGTATTATCTAGCTTAATTGAAAGAAATGTTGAGATCAATAAGCAAATAACATTACTTGTAGACAAGGTTACTTTTGATGCTCTAACTGTGCCCCATGATCATTTTCCATATATATATTACAGGATAAAGTTCCAGGCCCAACTGTTGGATTTCAATTATCACACTTCTATATTCAGCTACTTAATATCTCTGTGAATATTAAATTGATATCTCGGTTAACATTTCCTCATTACAGGATTCAGGTTATACTTCGCTTTTAACAGTTTTAACTGTTTTTTTTTTACTTCCTTAAATTCATAGTGTTAATTTCTTAAGTTTTACAGCAGCACATATTTTAATGTCGTGTTACAAAACGTAATAAAATATTTATCTTGACAAAACACCAAGAGTTGATGAGTATTTCCTAGTATAATTCCCTTTATCTCGAGTTGTGGAGTATTTCCTAGTATAATTCCCTTTATCTCGAGTTGTGGAGTATTTCCTAGTATAATTCCCTTATCTCATCATAGAGAAATATAGATTGTGACTAGGGTTTGTACCCGGGATTCCCGTTCCCGGGAATTCCCGGGATTCCCGGAGTTTCTGGCGAGTACTCATTCCCGGGAACAGCACTCCATTCCCGGGAATGGGAACATAGATTCTTTTCCAATTATTTCACCATTGACAGTGGTAAATTATGTCACCTGGAGGGAACCAAATCACCAAAATTTCCACCATCCAAGCCTCAGAGCCCTAATACGCCCCTGACGGCAGTGATGGTGGTGATACCCGAGACATCTGTTGAAATTTCTTTGGAAAAAAAACTTATAAAAACTATCGACGAGGAACTCAAGTAATGTCAGAAAGAGAATACATGTATTACCACTTTCATTTCGGAATTTAGGTCATTTGAGCAGATAGGCCTACAGACTTTGACACCGAATCTGGAATTTGTACATAATGCTCTGAAGTCAATCAATCCGTATCAGTCGCAGCGGAATAAGGTTTTCTGTTGCAGACAATTTTGCTCTCGCCTAGGGGTGAAATCATTGTGCGCGTTGGTCTTCCTAAAACATTGGTTAGATTCGTCGGTAACATGATCCACTTCCACCGCCACTAATCAATACTAAAACCTATTTGCATAGAGGTATTTTTGGTTCAAAAGTTGTTCTTAAATATTGCGAATTATATGAAAATAAAATTTGATATGAAACTACATAGATAGCTTTAGCTATTATGTCCTATATTTTTGTAATGGTTGCTAGTTTGACTAGCTCTTATATGTTGAAATTGATTCCCGGGATTCCCGGGAATCCCGGGAATAGCATAAATTTCATTCCCATTCCCGGGAATGGGATATCCGGGAATGCTGCAAACCCTAATTGTGACCAATACCAGCAGTGGTCTAAATTCAATCAAACTACATGTGTAAACTTCGAGGCCTCTTTACGGTGTCTATCATTGAACAAAAATCATTAGCGCTTTGAAATATAGCTTCCAATGCATTTCAATCCAAACAAATTCGTACAAGCAAGGCAGTTCAGCAATAAAATCTCGTCAAAAGAATTTCAAACCGAGAGTAACAGTTGTTCAGCAGTGGATCTTCAGTTGTTTCGAAAAGAGTGAGAATGTTCTATCAACCAATAGGTAATTCGGAATTATAAATGAAATGGTGTTTTACGTCCTACTTTTCTGCATCGGTTTTGGATTTATGGGGACAGAAATAACGAGGACTGACCTTTGCCTTTTTGTCTCTTCCCATCTGTCTAGGGATCTTTAACGTGCATAGTATGTAGGTACATGGGACTTCGGTTAATATTGTCCCATCCAAACGACTAGATGTTTTTCCACAAAATTTTCAGGTTGTATCTTCCTACTCTTAATTCATTTGATCTTCTTTCGAAACAAATTTAAAGATATGTTATATTTTTAGTTTCGCGAAGTTTGGTGAATCCTACAATCCTGCTTTGTATTTCTTGATGATCAGCACATTACAGCTAAATGTTGGGAATTCAATTACCAATAATGATAGTTGAAAAGGTAATCATGAATGAGTAACGAAAAGCTCAGTGTGAAATTCCTTATTAATAACCTGGTAGTATCCTACTGTTTAATTTATTAATAATGTAATTGACACACAGACCAAAAACATTTCCACATGAAACGAAATACATTTAACCACACATAAATAATGTTTGAAAATAATATGATTTATGAAAGTTTATGTGTCAGCCAAATTTTCCTATACAGATGTATATAGATATTCGTGACGACCATATAGAAGATAAATCAACATACTAGACGGTATTCATTCCAGTTCAAACGACAGCAGAATAATTTGCAATGGCTAACAATTTAGCCTCACATCATTCTGGTAGTCAATGTGACATTATGCATATAATCTAAGTATTTGTTTTAGACCAGGAATTATAAGTTTAAAGATTGTAATTTACATAATAAGTATAATGAGAAATGAGATATCACGGAAAATGATATACGGTTGGTAAACCAGCTTCAATTAACCGTGTTGATATCAATATCAATGTAATATTCGATGTAAAATGAAAGAGGAAATAACTCAATTACTGTTTTAGTTGTACGGTACAAGAGCTTGGAATCACGCACAAATTGTTTATAAAGTTCAAGGAGGAAGCTTTCATCTACGAATTGCTCAGTAACGGTAGATCAAAACAGCACCGACTTCCATATATTACGTGACAAATTAAATCACATCAAACACAGTACAGTTTATTGACATCCCAATGGGAAGAATAACTCGCATCTTTATGTTTCACGAATGTTTGCGAAAAAATTATATCGTCAATGAGCGTGATTTGAAAGACTCTTTCATTTCCGCTGTGATCGAGACTAATTTTAATTCAGAGGACATCAAATATATCATAGATTAACTTATTCAATCGTTTTATTGAGATACACATCGTCAGTCAAAAGTATTTGTGCTACATGTATTTAAACTAAGAGCTGTGTCTACACCTGAAGCGCTTTCGCACTGTTTTCCGTGGAGTGATCCCAGGACAACGCTACCTCTCCCAATGGTAAAATATTGTGTATTCACACTGTCTTATAACGATATAGCCCCACCGATATAAACTTTCAGACGCAACACGTTATTGATATGTTCAATAGATATGTTAACCCCCTTTAGAATATTTTGAAAGTTATCACTACTGCTGTCGAGGTCATCATTCCAAAATGGTTGCGCCTATGCAAAACATGCCTAATTTTGATCAGCGTCGAGGATTATTTTCATTTGGACCCCAAGGGTATTCTCTCTCTCTCTGTTCTTAGTAAAAATAAATGTGTTGAGTTACTGAAAAAAATAAACTGTTAAATAAGACTGAATAAGACAAAATCCTGTTCTGATCTCGAAGATAGTGCTAATTTGTTTACGAGGATACTCTTAGCTAAATTACCCGGTGCTACTCTCCAACTATAGCCTCTTACCATGGGGTTATCTTCGCATTGACCTCGGATTGTCAGTTTGGTTTCACCATTTCAGTAGTACGAACTTAAAACAGAAATTCGACACAGTGACCTAAAAATCAACCGTGATATTTCACAACAGGAAATATCATGTGCTAACTGAAAAGACTTAATACCACCAGAATTCTATAAATACTCCTCCGATAAACTGTTACCAGTGTTCCATAAATTTATCAACAATATATTTTACAGTGGGGTATTCCCGAAGACCTGGTCGACAAGCATTATCCACCCGTGTATATACAAAGGGTGACCGCGACACACCTGCAAATTATCGTGGAATCTCCTTAATTGATATTGTATCAAAATTATTGTGTTCTATTCTTAACAAAAGGCTTGTCGAATGGTCTGAGGAACATCAACTGCTTGTTGAAGAACCGGTTGGTTTCCACTGTTGATGTTCGTTCTCAATTGTACTGTCCTGAAATACTTATCTAAATCTAAAAGCGGAGTCCTATTGTTGTTTTGTCGATTTTAGTACTGCCTTTGATTTAATCCAAAGATCTAAATTATTTTGTTTACTTATTAAAAAGGGCATGTACGGCTGAATGTATAATTTGTTATATGTACAATTCCAAAAGTTAGAGCTAATGATACTTACTCTACAGAGTTTGAATGTGTCTCTGGTGTAAAGCAAGGGTGTATCCTTAGCTCATGATATTTGGAATATAAATATACATTTTCGCAGATGATATCTCATTGGTTGCTGATACTGTAGGCGAACTCCAGAATAGACTTGATGTCCTCAGTACATATTGTTCTAAATGGAACATGAAAGTTAATCTTAAAGACTCAAGTTGTAGTTTTTAAGAACGAAGGTGTTTTGTCAAAAAAAGAAAAAAAGAGGTTGTTAATCACTACAAATATCTAGGTATTATATTTTTAAATAGACTTAAGTGGAATCCTTGTTGTAAATCACTTTATCTACAAGCAACCAAGGTACTGAACTTTTTTGTCTTGCTAACCTCAGATGTTCAACTCAACATTTAGAGATTGAACAAGGTCGCCGCCATAATAACACCAGAGAGAAGCGAAAATGCTCAATCTGTAATATGAAACAATTAGGTGACAAGCTACACTTTATAGCATTCTGTCCTATACTTAAAGATCTCAGAACAAATTTCTTGCCCACATGGCTAAACAATACCCTACAGAGGAAAACGTTTTCAGACCCCAAAAAAGTTCGTTCTCTGTCCATTTTTATATGCAAAGCCATGGAAATAAGAACGGGAATCCTAAAGGTATAGATGTTTCTGATATTTTATTGGTTCTGTATATATATTATTTATATTCACGCTTATTTATTTATCTAGTATGTATTTTTATTAGTCAACCAGCACGATAATTATTTATATCTACATGTATATTCATTTACTGTAATTAATTAACATTATTTCTTTTTGAATTGTATATAATAAAAATCTTTGTACTTTAATACTGTAGGCATATCGCCTTAGTGTAGCCGAATAACTGAATAAATAAAATAAAAAATCTTAAACTACCGGAACTACTTGTTAATATTTACAAATCTAATTGTCGTTGTCTGGATTTTAAAATTTGTACAATAAAATTCCTTAACATTTCCGGACAAATCATGGACAAATCTAGATTCCCTATATTTATTCCCTGATTAATTCCAACTGTCAGAAAGAGCCATGTTATTTACACAATGCCCGGCATTCAAGGATATTGTTAATACATAGAGGCACAGCATGTATTCTTTTTTTAATGAAAAAATCACACCTAAGAGGGAAATATGAATTTACATTGACAATTTGTCAATATCAATATATTGTATTTTCTTTACTCTCAATTCACGGAATACATATAATTTGCTTTTTTTTCAAATACATAGCGCTATATCATATCTCGGCACATGATCATATATCTTTTGGAACATCGAAGTTCACTTCAGTTTTATGAAATTTTTTCTGCTTTAAAAGACGTTCAATTTCGAATGTTATGGGTGTTGTTTTTTTATCTGTTTTAATAACTTATTTATCTACTCTATTTCACGCCACAGTGATCTGTCTGTACAAATAGTACTGACATAAAGTGTCATCCATTGCTTCCATAAATGTACAGCAGGGGAAGAGAATAACTCATTGAACTATTTGGGACAGACCTATAATGGTTAACAATCTAGGTAAGCCTACGTGTTAAAGGTAAATGACATGTTACGTACTTCTCAGATAGACTTATATCATCGCAATTATGTTTAGCGCATGATTATAGAAGAAAACTCAGTTTACAGGCTGAATCCTACACGGCACGATCGGATCCGACACGGCACGGTACCATATGGTTAAAATTTGAATTCAATTAATTGTATACTTATTCTATACATACTGTTGACATAGAACATTGACGTTCATTTGCAGTTCAGATGTTCAGATTGGTTCAAGGTTGCTATTGTGTTTTCAAAGTTTCAATAAGGATTTCCCATCTTTAATCTTATTATCGTTAGACGTATCTTAATAATCTACCACATGTCGATAATCTTCAAGATGAAGTACATTCTATGAATACCTCTTCAAAGTTCGAGTAATTCATTTGTCACCCAATCTAGTTTGTCTGTTAACCAATATATTAAATATTATAATTGTGGAGATTCAGCAACGAAAGTATCCAGAACAAGGTTCACATATTTCATTCATATTTGTTTTTTCTTTGAAATTATGTTTTGCTAGTCAGTGCCAACGGGTTGTCGAGAATTCGGCTAAATTCCATTCAGTTTTGTCCGACACACACTGTACTTATATCTATCATCCATTTCGGTGAAAATATTGTTTTAGGAGCCCTGAGCGGTTCACATATATTTGGCATATTGTTTTTTTCTTACAATTAGTGAGTAGAATCTTTAGGAATGAAGTTATGGAATGTCCGAAACGTATTACCAGCTCGTGGCATTGGCAAACGAAACTATGCACAACCAGAAACCTTACAGATTGAATAGTTTTACTGAATCCTAGCATGCTTGCCAGTACTGTTTTAGTTTGCCAGTCAAATATTTAACAGCTTCAGTTTTAAAAAAAATTATTGATGTGTTGAAAGTAAATATTGTTAAGACACAGTTATTAATAAGGACAAATTTATATAACCACGAACCTTGGGCCTTACAATAAGATAGTGCTCTGTGCTCGATTTTTACCGTAAAATGTGTCCGAATGACTCATAGTATTAAAACATGTACAAACCTTTCGTTTGGACTCGGCCATAATTCTATCTCTCGTTGATACAGCTTCACCAGGTGGTTTCTTGATACACATTACATATGTTATTCTACCATAGGTAAAGGCTAGTACCAATAGTGGTATGAAATATTGTAATAATAAAATACTGACACTGTACGTATACCTAGCAGTTCCATTACTCCAGATTTCCTCACAGAACTCAGGTGCTGTAGGATAGTCGACGTATTTATGAGCTTTAGAATATAAAGCTGTCGGTAAAGGGATGATGAAGGAACAGAACCAAACACATCCTATTATAACACTAGCTTGTTTCTTGCTTAATTTTTGTCTTAAAGGATAAATAATCGCAACATAACGATCTATGCTGATGGCCACTAGGGTAAAACAGCTTAAAAATACGGCAGCGGTTTGAAGAAATGTCACGATGGGACACAAAATATCACCAAAAGGCCAGTAATTCAGCACAAGATTCGCTACAAAAGTAAATGGAATGCAGAAAATGGCCATCAAAATATCACTTATAGCTAAACTAATAATGAAAAAATTTATCACTGTGCGCATGCGTCGTACCCGTAAAATTGTGTAGCATACAATGAGATTTCCACCGACGGCTAGAACAATAATTAATGTATACATAGTTATAATTATAGCTTGAAGGTAAGTTGGAACCTCTAATGGTGCATAGCCTGGTGGTGTGTCCGAAGAAGAATTAAAGAACCATGGCGTTGTGTTGCGGTGCTCCATTTTGAAGGCAGATCAGGTTTTCTCAAAACTAACCGCAACGATCTGATCTACAATGGTCTCTTTCTAACTTTAATTCATATTAACAATCTGAAAATATAGAAATATTAAAATTTACAAAATAACATCAATTTAAGATTTATATCTATCAATCCAACATAAATGAATGTTTTATACGTCCCACTTTGCTGTAGCACAGTCACATCCCAACGACAAGACGCTTTTACCCTCCAACATCACTGACGGGTAAATCGGTTTTACAAATCCGATTGGTGTAGTCTGGACCGATGCCGGGATGAAATCAACACAGAACAGCCCATTTGCCCAAAGAAAAGTGCCAACCCCGTAGAACGTTTTTGTCATTCCGAAGAGTTACCGAGGAAGAAAGAAAACATGCAAATAGATGCACTGATAACGAAAAGCTTTGACAGGAATAGTCTATACAAGAACCATAAAAAGAATGTCAACATTTTAAAATCATATTAGCAATATATTGGTAGCAGCTTATGAACTTTACGTTTGATGAAGTATACTAATAAATGAGAAAATAGTTTATAATGAGAACTGGTAGCAGGTCTCTAAAAGACTAAGCATGTTCAGTCTGGCCACTTTAGCTTAATGAATATACTTCACTAGGTTAATGAAATAATGGCTCATAAGATAATAGTTTGAAACAAGACAGTCTCCCTGAAAACATATCTATTGATTAAGAACAAAGCATGTTACAAATAATACGCTATGCATACTATGTAGTCGATCCGAATTCAGACGTTGTATTTTTAAATAAATTAAGTATTAAGTATATGTGCGCTTGCCAAATCGGCCAACGGTATCGAATAAAAAAAAAGAAGACCAATAAATCTATGGCCATGCTTCGACCTGCATTTGCGACTTTTGCATTTCAGAATCAAAAGCGTTAAAAAAATATCAATCCATTCCCAACTTACAATTCATTTATGCAGGTTATTAAAAATCTCATCTACATAATTTTTGTGAATGAAAAATTGTTTGTGATTATATTTTGGAACAAAACAGCTTAAATTACTTAAGTACTATAATTGTGTATTAAGCACCCAGCTTTAATATATCTTACTTATTATCAGAATACCGAATAATCCAATAGAAAGCTCCAATAAGATACACCTGAAACTCAACAAGAGCACACAAGATGTTAAACACTGTCAATAAGTAGCGTGAACACTGGTATATCAATCTGTAATGTGACAAATAGTGTAAATGTTCCTTCTTGTCACAATCAATAATCCCAGATACGCCTTCGTAGGTTATTAATTCTACGTTTGTCATTAGCTTGGTGTTCTCCAATCAGGCATTAGGTAGAGGCGTCTTTCAAAGTTGACACATCCCTTAAATTAACAGATGGCATGTGGCTAGTCCAAAGTTTTTTTTTAAACTTACGTTTCTGTTTTTTGGTAGATAGACTTTTATTAACTAGGGTTTGTACACGGGATTCCCGGAGTTTCTGGCGAATACTTGTTCCCGGGACCATAATTTTTTTTTCAAGTTCATTTCACCATTGACAGTGGACAATCCTGTCACTCGGGGAGACAAAAATCACCGAAATTTCCCTCATCCAAGCCCACGAGCCCTAATCCGCCTCTGAATGAGATATCCGGGAATGCTGCAAACCCTGTAATAAACTTACTCGCATGATTTTATCTCAAAATGACCATGCAATAGAGACTTCATTATTATGTTTTATGGAATCGAAAATATTGTACAGCAGAAAGAAACAGACCAACACAAGGGCTATCAACAAACTAGAAGAAAGAATCTAAAACCTAATTCAGAAAAACGTTAAGTTATTTGTTATGATTGTAAATGATTACTTAGAGTATTTACACTTCTTTTCATTTGCCAATTTTCCATTTTCTCGAGTAATCCACCGGGTGTTAAGTTCAGTGTGTTAATCGAGTTGTCTTCTCAAAGTTTTGACAGAAAGTCAGAACGAATACACAAGTTATTTGTTATAAATCAAAAGACTAAATGAATTGTTTAACTGGAGAATACTCTTGTTGATTAAATAATGCCACCTAAGAATTGTAGAAAGGGAAACTACCAAATTAGCAACAGTAAAACACTACGCCATGCGATTCCCAGTTCAGTGTATGTAGGGAGAATTGCTTCTGCATGTGACACGATGTTTTTATGATATCATAAGAATATTTATTTGTATAATGTATATAACAATTGATACGCATCCCTATTCGATTTATGCAAGTGAAACGGGGTAATACCAGAAAAATACTATCATTCAAATTATGTTCCTGACTATAGGCGAAGCTTACATTGGAAATATACAGTAGGCTACTTTTGGCACACTCAGGCACTTAGTCACGTAGTTATCTAAAGCTTATGCTACGAAAAGGATACATTTCCTTGAAAGGTGATTGCAATCTGTAAGGGTAGATATGTTAAAATTGTCTCAAACCATAACAATATATTTATTATTGGGGCTTTATTAATACTAAAATTAACCTCTAGTATTTAAACGTAACCTTTGATTATCGTAAATGAAAGTTTCGTTCATCTAATAAATTTTAAAGTGGCATATTACACTCCTACTTTTACAACAAAAGATCAGCGGGATTCATTGGACGTCACAGTTGTTTATCTTGAAGATTCAAGCAATGTGCAATAAACCTTTATTGGATACGAAAATCACTGAGAAGTGTGTTTTTAATCAAATAAATCTATTTGTTTTTTTCTATCCCCTGTAGTTTTATCTGGTAATATTATGGAAAGAATCATTCAAACTCCATTATTTCTAGTGGAAAATAACATTGAATCTCCCTCGAATCTGACACGTCCACTTCCAATCAAACTCAATATTATATTAAACAAATGAATAGAACTGGCACAATCGATTAAGCAGATTTGACGAGTAGACAATTAGAAAAAAAAGACAAAACAACGAATCAGATTATTTCCAGTCTTGCTTCAATAGGATATAATACTTAAAGACAAATTCGTTAAAGAGTACACCTATTTTGTTATTGTAATATCCCAAGCCCTTCAACATAACATCAAATTCCTTAAATTAGTTGTATCCCTTTTTTCTTGGTTAGTTGCATTCTTTATATGAATTCTTCTGAACTTATAGGAAACCAAAAAAGCCAAAAGATTGATTTTAAGCATGCTATTTTATACTCTTTTTGCAGACGAGTATGATTTCACCTTTCTTCGTTAGTGTTAATCAGATTAATAAGACGTCAGTGCTACACTCAAACTCATATTATAATAAAGTATTGAAAACATAATTCAAACTTTCACAAGTAACTAAACACCAAACTCCAAGATGCAATCGGTTGAAACATTCATAGATTTGGGTGTGGTATGCTGGTGGTAGGTCGGTATGAATTGCAGAACACTTTTTGGTCGCGGAAAGAAACCAACATTGATATTCCAAAAACAACCTAAATAGTCAAAAAGCAAACAGCTCAATAATTCAGATTCAGATATTCCACTGGGAATGTAAATTTAACAAACAGAATAAATGACTTTTATTTTTTATGAGATAATCAAAACATTTTCAATTTAACAGTTGAATGCAGAATCTCATATATTCCAATGAACAGGAAAATATTTTAGATTTGTGATTTTCTAAATTTCCGAAAACATTCGATAAAAACCATGAAAGTCAGATTATTTTTACCTACGGTTACCAAAAAAAACCCCAAACCAGTGCAACAAGTGATAGTGTATCCAAAGTTAAAAACATAAAGCATTAATTACGCCGGCTTAGCCGAGAACTCAAAAAAAAGTCTGTAGTATCAGCACAATATAGCCAGTTTCATTAAAATCATCTTTGCTTTAGTACGAAGCCATCAAAAAAAAATAGTTTGTCAACAATTTGTAGTCGGTAAGGTGAACAGCCGGAAAGGTAAATGACAAGTGTGTCAACAATATAGAAATGTCTTATAGGTCAGTGTGCACTTTTTTATAAGTTATTTCACCAACATTTCTGAGATCGAGAAGCGTTGTATGTAAGCGAATTGGCTGTTTAGAACAGAGGCTCCAAATCGAGTTCAACGAATGTAAGTTTCTGTATACTGATAGATCAATCTACCTGAGCGAGAAATGAGTTCTTCCGGAACATGCGTTGCTATTTCCACTGACCCTAATCATAATATTGACCAAGTCTTAGACAGTCAATGGAAGGATAATAAAAATACTCCACAAAGGAACCTGCTTCGAATAATAATACTGTAAGATCTTTCTTCCTTGACTGGGTGTGATAAGGTTGTCTTTAACTATGTAGTAAATCTACTTGAACATCCTATATAATACCAATAGTAAATATGACCGGATAATTCCAATCAATTTTTATCATATTGAAAGCTAAATTAATCAGTTTTCCAGATGACCTTGACCTTCTAATCACCCCGGATCATAGACTTCTCTATAATTAGAGTAAAATTTATTGCTCTTCTATTTGATTTTTAAGACGTCTTTTAAATTTAACACCATGCGACTGACTGAATAATGAAATTGAAATTTACTGGCACCTCACTGACTTGTCAACCGTCCTGAGCAGATTTTATTTTACAGCCAATGTGATAAACATATATGAAGACAATTGTCATTTAAAATTTCAGACATCAGATAATAATTGCATGCTTGTTTCAGATGGAGTGTGCACTTTTTTAGCCAATGAAATAAGATATTTTAATTCTGTGTCGACGATTGTCCCTCGTGGACAAAGCAAAATCCTCTTCTATCTAAGTAGCTTTCACTATTTCACTGAAGTCCAAATGCAGTCTCTTTAAATTCAGAATTTAAGTAGATAACAAAAACTTGTAGTGTAATCAGTAAGGTAATCAGCGAAATTGTTCGATGAATAATGTTTTTTTTTGTATCGGTATTTATGTCACAACTAGTATCTTAATTCTAATCAGTGAAATATTTGCAGACACTATTCTGAGTAAATTTCCGTCTAACTTTATTTGATGTGATATCTAATGGCAAAGCATGTTAGATATATCCCATGATACTAAGTAAGGTGGTTAACCATCCAGACAACAGACGACATTGTTGAAAGATATGAGGACAAATAGTTTTTATACGACATTTTTGCATATTTAATGAGCCCTAGTGCATATATAATGTTGGATGATCCTGGTAGATAGTGTGCTTGCTGTCGTTACTGTTAATAGACGTTGGCCTAAATGATTTAACCAAGTAAGATGTATAGCAATGTTATTATATTACCTCAACTAATTAGACAAGAAGTTGGAAAGTACTGAACCCGCCAATAGGTCACGAAAATTGGGAATTGACAGTTCAATTTATCACCAATTACCGATAATTACTTCTGGATTGTTTTGACCTCCAGGACAACTCTTTAAACGTGAATTGTAGTCGTTGAAACTAGATTGAGTCCCATGTCGAGTCTCTTCTTCCTAATCGAGATGTGACAAGTGTCTGTACGTTACGTAAATGAAAGTAGTTTGATAATTAACAAACATGGCTGTTCCAATTAATTGGTACTGTTTAGTCAGTTGAGGACAAACACAGTGAGTAGACTGTTTAGCTATAACCTTGTGCTCTATCAGAACGATAAATGTTGATGCCAGCTGCTTTAGAAAGCATGATGTAAACTCAACACCGATAAATATCAATTTGGTTTTGATCTAAAACTTGTGCCTATATTGAAATGTGAACTCAGTCTTCTATGAGTTTTGTTAACGCTCGAGTAAGATAATATACAGGAACTGTTTCTAAAATGTCTTGTTAAGGGTCAAGTTGTTTCCAGGTTCTGTTACTGAGCGTTTACCTTGCCCTACCTAACACTATTCGTAATCTTATTGTTTTTGGCCTTTGAATATTAGATTTTATCTGTATATATATACCTACTCGTACTGGATAAATCTAATGATTGTTTTATGTGTTTCTGCTGTGTAATGTGTTTTGTAGTTTGTTGGTGTGTCCCAATCCTCGTGTTTTTTAATTTTGTTTTGAGCATTTCAAAAAGACAGTGATCATTTCACGTGCCATCACGTACAACTAGTTCTAGCTTATACTCATGTTCGAAGCATCAACAATAGATACCGAGCCCTAACAATGATTTAAGAATGTAATTGAAAACTTTGTTTATCATTAGGAAAAGACTAAATATTATTAAAGTTTCTAATAACCAGATTCAGTCTAATTAGATGTATTGTGTATTCACAGTGTATTTATTTGTCTACACGACTCTTAATAAAAGCTTAGCTTTGGTTAGTAAGAAAGTGTCACTTGTGTATAATAAATTAGTGGACATGACAAATGTTGAAAGGAAAATTAGGAATAATGAACATAATACTCATCCAAGGACATATCCTGATTATACAAACAAAACTATAGGCAGCAAGTTTACTTTTCTGATAATTAATAGATTAAATGAGAGACCGTCGCCATTTTAGGGGGATCGATGTAGATCTTTGAAAGCGTCACCTCCTGGAACCGCTCATCGCAATAGAAGCCTTACAATAAACGCATTACAATGCCAATGGTTCATACATAAAAAAAAAATATTATTAAAATGTTTCAAAAACCAGATACATCGAGAGAGAAGTTCTTGAGGTAGCTTAGTATATTTATCATCATATCTCAGAGGCTAGTTGTACGCTTCCTTATTTATAAATACATAAGAAATATATACTTCTAATTTAGAAACAATTCGGATTAATAGTCTGTTTTATTACAGACAGCTGATTTTGAAGACAATATTAAAATGTTAATAGTTACAATCTGAATGAACATACTAACCCTATATGTTAATATATGTATAGAATAGCAATAAAACTCTGTTTTCCTAAAAGACTATATTATGTAGTTGTTGTATCCTGGCCTTACTGGTACTAATGGACAATGCGAGGGATATATGTTCACTAACTGTTCGACCCATATTTGTTTTGTCTCAGAACCTGACATTTTTTAGTTATTCCAATTCATAAAAGTGTTTACAACTCTCCCTCGAAATATAAACCTTCAAATCACTGTGTAGCCATAATTATGAGCGTTTGAAAGTCAAAAATACGACTCGCCGTTTAGCAAGACTATGCCTTATATAGAAAACACAAATACAGAAAATGAATGATAAATGTTTAGGTAGGAATAGAGAATATGCGAATTTTGTGCAGTTTTAGTTCTTCTGGAGGCTATTTACATACATTCAAGGCTCAAATCGATCCTCGAAAATTCTGAACATTCCCCTTTAAGATAATGCAATATTAAAACGCAAGCATGAACGTTCCTCACCGTCAAAGAAATCCCGAATTTGAAGTCAAAATATTAATCTCATGATAGCAGCTAATGAACTTTCATGGGGAAGTATGCCTTTATTAATAAATGAGTAAATATTTTATAGTAAAAAATGTAACAGATGTCTAAAAGAGGAAGTATACCCCGTCTGACTCCACATCTTCTCAATAGTATAACGTCGATTTGAAATGTTCAAGGGAAAAATAATGAAATCAACTCAAAAGGAATTGTGGTTGTGTATTGTAAAACGCCAAGCAATATGCGATGAGCACAACAATGCATAGAAGTGTCCATTCTGAACGACTAGACATTTTCTTTGGTCACCTCATACGACCTGCATCACTGAGAGGGGAGTCAGCTACATTCATTCATCCAACCGCGAAAGTTAAATACTAACTGCTCTGTCGATTTAGTGGAGCGTTGTGATGTTGTTTTGGTTTTATGATTATTGACTACACAATACAATTTTAAGGTAAATTAAATCAACGAATAATTTGCAGCGAAAGTTAATTGGAAGATAAAAATTGGTAATTGCTTCTTAAAACTTAAATAACGGTAAACGGTTAATATTTCAGGAAGATTGGACAACAAAATATGTTTCTAATTAAATTGACACAGCTTTTTTCAGAGCTGCAATTACTTGTAACCTTTAACATGGCCTTTACCTTTCTTAATTTTGGTTTCGAATGTGAGATTTAAAAATATATCCATAATCAATTATGCTTTCTCAAATTCAAATTGCCTCGTTTAGTATTTGTCTTTATTGCTAGGTTTGTGAAATAAAAATGAAAAGTTGATGAGACCTAACAGTCTCAAGGAAGTCGAAGAGAGCACTCTTAACAGGGTCTTTCTTTTTTGTAATCCTCAAAGCAGATAGATAACAATAATAATAGTAACTTTATTTTGGCGACCCATTTGGACCAAAGTCCAATTTTCAATAGGTCCAACTAATCTACTATTGATGGGGCTGTACCAAGCAATTAAACGACAAAGAATCCGAAACATTCGCTAAAAGAGAAATAATCGAATGATCTACACAAGTGTTTATCTTTGCCTATATGACACAATTTTATAATACTGCTAAAGTTCCTGTATTATCACTGCGATATTATTGTTAATTTTTATATGACCACATTGTAATGTGGTCGTATATTGTCGTCACCTCGGCCTGTCTTGTGTCAATTGTCTTGTGAACGCGATAGAGACTACAGGTTTCACCTAATTTGAATGAAATTTGGTCTGAATATTTGTATTATGACTTATGAGATCTCGGACAAGTTCGAATTTGGCTATTTTTATATGAACGGTTTTTGAGTTATTGCCCTTGACTTAGTCAAAATGCGTCGAAATTGGTTTGCAACGAAATATAGACTACAGGTTTCAGCTAATTTGAATAAAATTTGGTGTGAACATTTGTATTCATGAGATCTCAGACAAGTTTGAATATGGCTATTTTTAAAATGAATGGTTTTTTAGTTATTGCCATTGACATAGTCAAAATGCTTCTGAACGCGATAGAGACTATAGTTCTAATCTGATTTGAATGTAATTTGTTATGATCATTTATATTGATGATATCTTGGATAAGTTTGATATTTATGATATTTCCATGAACGGTTTTTGAATTATAGCCCCTGACTTAGTCAAAATAAGTGCAAATTGGCTTGTCCAAAATTAAATTGACACAGCTTTTTTCAGAGCTGCAATTACTTGTAACCTTTAACATGGCCTTTACCTTTCTTAATTTTGGTTTCGAATGTGAGATTTAAAAATATATCCATAATCAATTATGCTTTCTCAAATTCAAATTGCCTCGTTTAGTATTTGTCTTTATTGCTAGGTTTGTGAAATAAAAATGAAAAGTTGATGAGACCTAACAGTCTCAAGGAAGTCGAAGAGAGCACTCTTAACAGGGTCTTTCTTTTTGTAATCCTCAAAGCAGATAGATAACAATAATAATAGTAACTTTATTTTGGCGACCCATTTGGACCAAAGTCCAATTTTCAATAGGTCCAACTAATCTACTATTGATGGGGCTGTACCAAGCAATTAAACGACAAAGAATCCGAAACATTCGCTAAAAGAGAAATAATCGAATGATCTACACAAGTGTTTATCTTTGCCTATATGACACAATTTTATAATACTGCTAAAGTTCCTGTATTATCACTGCGATATTATTGTTAATTTTTATATGACCACATTGTAATGTGGTCGTATATTGTCGTCACCTCGGCCTGTCTTGTGTCAATTGTCTTGTGAACGCGATAGAGACTACAGGTTTCACCTAATTTGAATGAAATTTGGTCTGAATATTTGTATTATGACTTATGAGATCTCGGACAAGTTCGAATTTGGCTATTTTTATATGAACGGTTTTTGAGTTATTGCCCTTGACTTAGTCAAAATGCGTCGAAATTGGTTTGCAACGAAATATAGACTACAGGTTTCAGCTAATTTGAATAAAATTTGGTGTGAACATTTGTATTCATGAGATCTCGGACAAGTTTGAATATGGCTATTTTTAAAATGAATGGTTTTTTAGTTATTGCCATTGACATAGTCAAAATGCTTCGAATGCTTCTGAACGCGATAGAGACTATAGTTCTAATCTGATTTGAATGTAATTTGTTATGATCATTTATATTGATGATATCTTGGATAAGTTTGATATTTATGATATTTCCATGAACGGTTTTTGAATTATAGCCCCTGACTTAGTCAAAATAAGTGGAAATTGGCTTGTGAAGGCGATAGATAGAGACTACACTTTTCACCTGAATAAATGATTGAAATTTGGTGTTATCATTTACATTGATGAGAACTTGCTAGGCAACCACTTGTTTAATATTGAAAAATATTTCTAGTTTTTCTTTGAAAAATTAGATTTTAATAAAATTATATTCTCGTTGCCATAGCACATTAGTAGATTTTGACCATTTTTTCTTGCCTTAAATGTTGCTTCGAAAAGGCCACTCGAGAAAATATGACCTAGTAAAAGTTGTCATTACGGTTAATAAACGCTTGAATGCGGTGAACAATCAGTGTTGGTATATGGCAAGTTGGTGTATGGCATGCTGGTGTACGTTGCAGTGAGGTAAGTGTAATATGTTACGAATTAAGGATCCGATGCTTAATTTTTATCGCTTGCGATTCTTGGCATTTATCGGGGAGAAAATAAATACAGAAATGCACTCATTCGCATATACTTGCGATTGTCTAGCGTAACTCAAATTTTGTTTGGCGTCCACTTGACTGACAAGTTGTGTTTGGTATCTAACGTAAGGTATGAAATAAAAAATATCTGAGAGTTGTGTTAAAAAAAGCATTAAAGTTGTTTTATACTCGCTTCTGACATACGTATAGCAACAAACGAATGTATGACCACCCCTATTTACATTTATTTCGTACACAGTTTTGCATTCGGTTGACGTACACAATTCTGACGTACGTATGTGTGTGTGACCACGGCCTTATGGACGACAACAAAACAAAACGTGTTTCTTACTAATTATGATATGGAGCATAGGTGGCAGAGAGATTGTAAGATATATATACGGTGCCCCCTTGGAATTATACAGTATCTGTAAACAAGCGAAGTAAGGTTATCAAGAACACGTAAAAACGCCCATATTATGGTAACATGGTAACATGCATAAGTTAAACAAAGGTTAAAACAAAATGAAGAAAATGTTGAAAAAAAAGGTTTTGAGTTTGATCTGTTCATAATATTCGTCTAAAATAAAGTGAAAATAAAAATGTGCGTTCTACTCATAATCAGACGTATACATATACGTATACGCGTGCTTCAGCGACATTTCATATACGATGATTGTATTATGTTATGTATACGCTTACTTAGACGTCTGGGATGAAACCCCTAATAGAATGATGATATGGATTCAAGTTTTTTTTGTCTTGAGGAGATAATTAATATATCTAATTATTGCCTTATTATCATAACCGTGCAATAGTGTGCACCTTTAAACCATAAGTCGCATTATAGAATTAATGAGATTGTGTAAAAGTATTTTAATTTTAATCGAGCTGTATTATAGATGATTTTTCATGTATGTGATGATAAACAATCTGACTTACGGTTGTTTTAACTTTACTTACGGTTATTCCTAATATAACAATTATCCGTTAACTCATGACGAGACAATAACTGAACGTTTTATTCTTGCTAATGTGTTTATAAAGGTCAGTTATTAGTCTACATTTACAATATGACAAAGAATTCCATCAGTCGACATTTTCTGTGAATTTTTTTTTTTGAATTTTCATACTTACAAATATTTACATTTTATTGTCACGCGCTACAGTGAACCCGTGTGAAAATTTTGCATTCATTTACCGATGAACGCAAAATTCTAGAGTGATCTCCCGTGACGTCGCTAAACAAAATCTTCCCTGACAACGTAGATTGCGGCGTATGAATACACACCATCATTATTTTAAAGATAGACAAATGACGGATCAAAAATCGGCCTGGGTACTCTAAGAAATCTAAAAATAAGATATTTTGAACTTATTTGATATGAAATAAAGTCTCATTTTGGACAAACAATGAATATAAAAGACGTAAATGTCGACTATTTGAGTGATCTGCCTTGACGATCTCCCTTTTTGACGTCATCCAAGTTTTGACGTCATGTTAATTGACAGGATTTCTGTGGCCGATTTCGTTCCCAATTTTCTTACAATGTTATCTACATTATAGCCATTAAAGCTATAATTTTTACACTAAAATAAGGTAAAAGATACCTGAACTCTACCGAATGTAAATATAAGGATTGAATGCAGATTTTTTTGCGTTCATTGGGTGATGAACGCCGAATTTTCACATGTTAAACCTGACATGAATGGCTTCGCCATTCATTCGATTTAACACGTGAAAATTCTGCGTTCATCACCCAATGAACGCAAAAAAATCTGCATTCAATCCTTAAATAAATTACGTATAACTTCAACGTTGTGTCGCATGACGTTATCATTACCCTATTCTGTGCAGAAATTTGAAATTTATAATCTATACATTATATTGGTTATAATATAATGGCTAAGTAATGAAAGTATAGTTCTTACACAATATACATGATTGTTCATTTTGATATGATATTCACTGTGTATATTTCATCCTGGGAGTTGACTGTTACACAAAGATTACCATAGAAATATCAAATTCAACACCTTCGCAAATTTCATTCAAAAAACGATCTTAACATTATGTTTGTAATTTTATTGTTGAAGAATTAGGAGTCATTGATCCGCGTTATTAAAACAGTCTATTTGATATCGTTGCGTTCCAGACTATTCATATCTTCTTCCTGTTGTATGTACAACACCACCAAACTAGGTTTTGTTGAAAGATGGTTTGCAAGGCAATATAAACACAGCAAGACAACGAAAATTGCTGTTTTTGTGAAACCGGAAGTTGTCATCCGACCCGACAAATGGACATACCAATCTATTCCCAATGCCCTTTAAACAGCACCAAAGCATTACTAGCCATCTATATAACAACCCGTATAACTGACATGAAACATGTTTACCCTGTTTAAATCATTTTATTTTAACAGCGGAAAAGAAATATAATGATAATAAATTAAAAAAACATTTAGATTGAATAATCTCTTTTATCTCTCATGTACCTGAAAATTTACATTTTTAGATTTACACTTAACTTTAATCTTTATTTAACTTGGCATCTAAGAAGCAGTTAATATCAATCCTACGCAATGAAATATTTGTTTGATGCCATATCGAACACAATTTTGTCTAGTCACATAGCAAGTCTTCACTCTTTTAGTTTTAACTATTGTACCACAAAGATAATTTCCTGTTCCTTTGATACATATTCTGTTTGCAAGAGTACTGTGTATTTAAGATATTTCATGTTATTCCCTGGTGAGATGTCGTATTTGTTTGTATCAGCGATATTTTCATGTTCTCGCTAATTAAGAGTTCCCTTTAAGTTGTCCAGAACATCTCGCATTCATAAGTGTAAGCATAGAAGTATAAGAGTACATAAAGCAAGATAGTATAATATATACCCAACCAAACTGTTTGAAACAAAAGTTAAGTTGGCGTTTAATGTTGACGGACATGATGTTCCGACTCCAGCAGGTGTAAGAATATTATTCTATTACAGGAATGCAATTATAGAAAATAATGACACGTTAATAAAGTTTATTAGAAAATCTAGTTATCTTTATACTAGAATAAACAGTTTCTTATCATTACATATAGTCAACAGATGTACAACTGTGGCACACATAATATTTACTCTGGAACATAGCAATACGGTTACATTAACATAATATCCTAATATTAAAAGCATCAAACAGTATCCTTGAATAATCCAATCGCGAATAATAGTCAAATTGACATTCGATCAAAGGAAAACCCGAATTCGTTCACGGACTTGTGCATTTTAGAGCTACCAATTTCTATATATCGCATAATAATACCACATTTACCATTCTTAATTTTACATCATGTTAATACTTAATTGCCAGAAAATAACAACCATTTTGGTGTGCACCTTTAAGGCATACGACATCTGCTTAATACCCCTGTATTTACAAAATGTCGGTATATCACCATTATATGGTTCCTACGAGAGATCCTCAAAAAACTCAAAACCCTGTTATTTTTTGTTGGCATTGACTGGTCGGCATCTTGTCTGGATCGATCTCGGTATGGTTTTTCATTTAGTCGGAATGAAACGATCAAAGCTGGTTACTTTCGATCTCTTGTTAATTGGTTTTCTGATATCGGTTTAATCCTAAATCTCAAATCTTTAGCTTCATCCGGTATTTGATCGATCTGAGAATCTTTTCAGTTCATTTCGTGTATTTTTTACAGCTAGGATGGGTGTGGCGCTGGATTTCGGGTTTCGTTTTGCGGTTCGGATTGTTAGTACTTGGTTTCTTTATTAAGGTTATTCCAACAATAAAGTAGCTTGACCGGTCATGTGTTGTATCTTGTCATTACTGCCTCATTGACAAAAATAATCCATGCAACAGGACATACAAAGACACAATTATGTCAAATTTAACAAAGTAATGTTCAAACAGAATGTAATTTTTTAACACATGCAGGACTAAAGATCAAATATTTCTTACTATCAAAAACACTTACCTGTAAACATAACACATGTAAATTCACTCATAACAAAATTCCATTGATTATAAACAGGTGTTCCGTACCATAAAACACAAGATTACAATGTATGATTTCAATCCGTTATCACTATATCTGATTCTAACGAGAAACTGGTAGCATACGTATCTGACTATTTTTCAGTAGTCCAATACAATCACCATTTATTCGTTGGAAGACGCGTTAAAGGATCTTTGAAGATTCGGTATTTTCTGGGACTGCTCTCTGGTGTCGGTTGATCAGATTACGTCGGCCTTAAAACAACTACAACAAACAAACTTACTAGTATTTGATGGGTCATAGCTATGGTTCTCAATGTTTGAATTCTTCCCCACAAATGTACGAAAATACTCTTCATAAAAAAAAGGTACCCACGTAGACTTCCCAAAGCTTAGCCGTTGAGTTTGACGTCTAAATTATAGAAATACTTGAACTGCATATTTTTTTGTATCAAAGTTTGTGACCGGGGAATAGACATTTCCTTTACAGTTTGTGCACAGGATTTACGATTCCTGGTACATGTAAATAACAGCGTGGGAACTTTATGTCTGTGTGTGACCCTTATGATGTATATTACGAATAGGATCTAAAATCAATCTTGTACAGTCGCCATATATTACTCGCTTTACTGTCAATAGTTATAGAAAAATCATTACACAAACTTCTTACATCAATCTTTGATGCGTCTTCTCACAAACGTTGAGAAAAGTCTCAAATCGAATGATAATATTCATGCAACTGAGAGGACACCTCAAGTAAATGGAGGCCACGTAATAATCTCTGTGTAGGATTTAATTCAACAAGTGATTTAACTTTTCACTTTAGCTGATCATCGTGACAGTTTTCATTGCTGTAGAACTGAAAATCATTATAGCCAATAGTTGTATCCCATAAGTGTGTATGTACGGAACAGAGATAGGCCTACTGGAAAACAACATACTGTGGTTTGGAGCAATTCTTCTTTAGAAAAGATAAATTGAATCAATATTAATCACAATGATATTAAAACTTCCGGTCTCACGCCACAAATACCGGAAGTCCAAAATTATTTTCTCTTTCAACATAGTAAAAACAAAAAAATAGTCATACAGAGAAAATTAATCGCCCAATAAATAATCTAACTGTCAATCAAAAACATATTAGCTTGTATCAATATCAAATCCAGAAATACATATAATAAATTATATCTTTGATTTTTAATGGTCTATATGACAACAACAACAATTTTTATTTGTGCTGTACTATTCTAAGCATTTAACTTTGAGTAATGGTTTTGATATTTAAATGTAATAAATCGGTGGTCCGTATACGACATCATTTGTTTTTTTAATTTTGAATTATAAAAGTGGAATATAATTATCAAACTTCGTATCGTGGTCATTGGCACAATGGTTAAAAAGAGCATAATAGACATATTAATATAACATTTTTGTAAAATTGAAGTTATCGAATGTCTTTCCATATTCAAAAGTACTGGATTTATTATGAAATGATGTATTTCATAAAAAGTAATGTGCATTTTCAAACCATACTTTACTTCTGTATTTTATACCAACCCAACTAGCTATGAGAACTGACTTCGTACAAATTTCGATCAAACATATTGATATACGAGAATGAAACATGTAGCAGTATTAATTCTGAAAGGTAATTTCGTTCGATGGTAAATCATATAGTTTAATTAACCGTTACAACGATCAGAACAGAATGATTGTAAATATATAGGCCTAACATAACATGCTTGGTTTTATGGCATCCACAGCATTCCTTCTCTGAAGTTAACGCCAAAACATGCCTTCGATTTAGTTTACATCTGGATATATCAAATATTTGTAAAGAAGCTTCCAACAGTTCGAAAACCACGTGTATCCTCCAGATTGTCTGATAATTCTAAAAGTTATCTGGATTTCCAACTGAGGCGATCAAGGTTGATAAGATTAGACAAGGGCTTTGGTGAGTCTGGCGACCTTTCATGACTATCAGTTTACTATTATAGATTAAGATATATAACAGTTTACTGGAATCGGATTAAATATAACGAGGTAGATGAATTTATGTCATAATTAATCTCTATTTTGTTACAGTAAACAATATTTTTCTTCCTCAAGAAGGGAGTTATTTGTACATAGGTCTTTCACGAGAAGGCTGGGAATAACGGACTCTGTTTTATGTGCCTCAAAATAAACGAATGTAAAACAATCCTTCCAATCTCCATCGAGGTGATAAAATTCGATGACCTTGAATTAGTCATCTTGACTTCATTTCTTCCAGTCGACCCAGTTGTAAATAGTTAAGGATAATCCGGGAAAGATATATAGCCTACCAAAAGGTTTGACAAACCTACTGGTACAAAGGATCCTCTCAGACACCTAGGTTGTTACGTTACCGTATCAAATATAAATGTCTCGTATGTAACATATGTACAAAATAAACTTACAACATCAGCACTTTTATTATCCCTTACGATATGTCATCCTGGAACTGTTTGTTACACGAAAGGCGTTATTAAGCTTTTTATTGGATTCGTTTATTGGAATAAATAAGGAAGTTGTGTCGGTTTTAAATCATCAATACTTGTTATTTAAGAATAATAAATTGAACTATTCAATACAATTCTTACCAAATCAGAGTTAAAACTAAACCATGTGGTCAATATATCGGGTGTCCCAATAAAAACGTCCCCAAGTTTGACGGTAATTATCTCAGCTGTTGGTGAACCGATCTCATGTCCTTGTCAGACCCTGAAAATATGAAAGTCATCCAACAAAAATTGTACAAGTACTGCCTCGAACAAAATAGCATGTCAAAAAATTCAATATCAGAGCAAATTACACATTTCAACCTGTGTCTATTGTGCTTTCACCACATCGACCACCAATATCATTCATTTTCCATCCCGAAACGCTCTCACCGATCTCAGCTTAAGATATTTTCTCCCAAAAAGCAACCTCCCTGCCTTTCAGTTCCTGTTCATCCAGTTTGTTCCACTGGTAATGGTAATGACTCCGGGCAGTATGGGATTCTCTTAAGAAACAGGTGTACTGCACTTGGGTTAGAGGGACACATTGATTAAACAGGAACTGAAATGCAGGATGGTCGCTTCTCGAGTGGTACCGTTAGATGAGATCCGTGAAAGTTTATCAGAATGGAAAATGTTTGATATTGGTGGTTGATGTGGTGAAGGCACAATGAACACAAATTCAAATATGTAATTTGCTCTGATATTGAATTGTTTGACATGCTATTTTGTTCGAGGCAGTACCTGTACAATTTTTGTTCGATGACTTTCATATTTTCAGGGTCTGACAAGGACATGTTGAAGTAAATCTGTGAGAATTTTGAAAGAGATCGGTTAACCAACAGCTGCAATACTCACCGTCAAACTTGGGGACGTTTTTATTGTGACACCCGATATAACACATGCCAACATGTCTTACTTTTTCTTAATGGTAAATTTACATTTTATATAATAATCTTATATCTATATTCCGGCTTTTGTTGGGCTAATGAGTTTTTATTTTATCTGACAACAGTGTCATCGGCCTGGTAATGGATGTACCTTGGAAACCTTTTTGGCCTTTTCGTTAGTGATGCCAAAGTTGGAATCAGTTTTCAGTCATCCTACAACTGAAATAACAGGCCCCGAAGTTTCTTTTATAAAATCCGAATTAAGCGCTGTTCAGCTTCCAAAAAATTAGCACAAAATCGTGTCCAGGATTGCGAAATGCAATACAGTTTGTAGTTATTTTAAAGTAGGGAATATTAATATTGACATTTACAGGTGATAATTGGTCAATTCTGTTACGTAATTATCAGGATAACTTTAGAAAATAGGTCATTAAGTTTCAGAAAAAACAATTCCCTGGTGCACCTTCCCCTAAAACATATAAAACTTCGAAGGTGTTAAGATTCCATATATGCGTCAAACGGATCCGTCATGCGTCATGCGTTAAAAATCGAAATGGTTGGTTTTAGAGGGTATGATTCCATATATGCGGTAGCGTTATCCGTCAAAACATGGTCTCCGTCATGCGCCAGAAATCAACCATTTCGATTTTTTAAAGCATGACGGATGACGCTCATGTGGAATCGTAGCTTTATGAAGTATCTTGGGTCTGAGTGTAAACTCTCCCAGAGAAAACCAGGAGCTTGACAAAAATAATTTATAATTTAAAAAAAAATGTCCTTCTTCTGAGAGAAACAACGATATCTTTAAAACATGATAGTTATCAAGTGAGCACTTTTTTAGGTTCAAAGAAGATCCACTGATAAATCTAAAAGGTCTATGTTTACTAATATAGTTTTGTTCTGAAACAGTACTGTTTACAGTTAATGTTGTACTCATGGAAAGACATTACGATGCCACGTTAAATAACACCACCAGTTTTGACTGAAATGTCCACCAATTTAGTATTGATCCATGTTTACGATAGAAAGATAAACAAACTCATTGAAACATCACGTATTTAGATGTTATACATTAAAGACTAGATACCAATGTTATTGAACGATTTTACCTTAAACTGTCATATCTTGGCAATCTCAGTGCATTTTCGATTCTGTTCATCATTATATTAACGATATACAGGAAATCTAAAATAAAATAGCAAACTCTACACGTGTACCAGTATATGTAGTTTAGAATAACATCTCTTTGTTTTTGGTATTAGATAAATCTAAACAACATCATCTATTTGATTGTATTTGTTATCTGAATAGCTTTAAGACAAAATACATTCTCTTCCATCTGTTTACAGATTCTTGTAGAAGAAAAAACTCACAAATACAGTAAACCAGTAAATGTCTTGCACCTGTTCAACATTTGAATTTGAATACAAGATTTCGTCTGTTAGTTATTCGGGCATACTGAAACAGTAACGGAAACAATACTGGAAGTCAAAACAATATTCATTATCCTGAGCTGGAAATATGAATTTGAACGATAATAACTGATTATTGATAACTATCCAGTGAATATTAATAACCAACATACTGTCATTGTGAGCAACAGTAATATTTAGGGGAATGTTTAGCATTTATGAGGATCGATTTGGGCCTTGAATTTATGTAAACAGCCTTCATATTTACTAGAACTTCCCAAAAATCGCCTAATCACTTTCTACCTAACAACTACCTAACCATTTATCTTTCATTTTCAGAATATTTTATAAGGAATAATCTCATAAAATATTCGTATTTTTGACTTCAAACGCTGATATTATGGATACGAAAGGGATTTGAAAGCTAAAATTTCGAGGGAGAGTTCAGAACTTCATTACGGATTACATGTAGATAAGCAACCAAATTCCAGGTTCTAAGACTAAAATTTTATTGGTCAAACGAATAGTGAACTTATCTCTTTAATCACCTGAATTTCACTGAAAGTCAACCATACAACAGTATACTATACATTTTCATACTATGAACGTTGGCAACAGGTATATAATATTAATCGTAATGAAACAATGGTCACTGTAATGAAGTAGCTAACCGCCAGGACGTTAATGCAATAACAACAATTTCAGCTAGAAAAAAATGTTCGTGTTTTCAAGTTCATGCGTCATTGTTTATGTAAATTAAAGGAAGGTAGTGTAGTAAACAAGAAATGGTAAATTTTTTATTTATGTAGGTCACATTTCCTTTTTCTTCGACTGTAGTATTTAAACAAACAAATAATCTATAAGATCTTGTAGACTTGAATGTACATGTATTGCCTACAACCAGACATTCTTGAAGGAAAATTTGCTAGGTGTAAATGGTTGCCATCCTTTTAAAATATTTTTTTTTTTTAGAGATGTGGCATATACTTGAAGGTTCACTATCCTTTCGACCAATCAAACCTTAAACTAAGCTAGAAATAGTTTCCACAACTCTTCTTTCAAATTTAAGCCTTCAAATTCCCCGTATAGCCATAATTATTAGAAAGTCAAATATACGACTCGTATTAGAGTAAGACCATGCCTTATATATAGAAACACATAATAACATAGAAAATGAAGGATGATTCGGTAGGGATATAATTTAAGGGGTTGTGCGATTTTCGTGAAGTTGGAGGCTATTACGTAGGCCCTATATTCAAGATCCAAATCGACTCTCGAAAATACTAATGTTCCCCTTAATGTGCAAGTTGTAAAGTATAAGTTGAACATTCGAGCTGACATGACATCGGTCCAGTAATGTTTTCAACAAGGACCAGTATATAATATTGTTTCTAATAAGATCATAGTTTAAATTGTCTGATGCAATAAACAGACGACACATAATAAGTTTGAGTTACATCTCGAAATGAGAATTATTCGTTCCAGTGACTTTCTGAATTATTATATAATCAATGAACATTTTGTATTTGGTAAGTCTCTAATATAGATAGACATATAACCATTTATATCAATTTAAACAATTTACTTATATCACCAAAATGTCTAACACAATTTATCAGAATATGACTCTGCTAATATATATTACATTGTCAAATAGTCTTAATGAATCTTTGGGTTGTAATCGTCTAGGAATTTAATTCAGTATCGTTCTAAGTTCTAACGCATGTTCAACAGTGGCGACCACCGGACTGATAGATTGTTTATATGATATCGCCTGTGGCCGGTCGGTTAACTTTACCGACGGCACTTTTTCAACCAACGGATATAAATAATGGTCATGGCCCACTACTCCATCTAGCTACGCTGTTCAAGGAAAGGTGATGAGAGTTGTTCTTACAGCTCAGTTACTGAACGTGTACTTTTTAAAGCATTGTATTTGTCAACTGAAGACATTGACAATTCACGCTTTCATTTCTTAGATTGTTGAAAAATACCAAACATTTTTTAAATGAAATGAATACATTTAATAAAATAATCAAGTGAACTTTTTGAATGATAATCTCACTTTTTACACCCTATGATCTTTGCATGTGTTCTTGACAGGAAGCTGGAACTATTGGAAATTCTCAAAGACTATCGTGAGATATTTATGTATATATATGTGATAAGCAATTAGTACTAGATACTAGTACTAGTATAAGATAATTTTGATATAAATTTCACCTGTTGATTCTATTACAATTTGATATACATTCTAGCATAGTTAGTTTCCCTGGTGACATTGGTGTATGAGCAATAAAACAGATTTAAATTCGATCAATATATTGATATTATTTCTAGTTTAATTAACACAATATATGCCAAGTCCTCGTACATGGTCACAGTTTGTCCGGGGTCAAAATACAATTTTTTTTTTGTAGTAAATTATATAAAATATAAGCCTAGTAAAAATTAAAACTATAATATGTTCTAGCATGTTTTAACAGATTATAATCTAAAGTGAAATTAAAAGATGTTATAGTGTAAAGACATACTCTGCGACCACAATGTTTCTCAGGTCAACATCTCTTTAAAAGAAAACATTTTTATATGATTTCCTTAACGGTTTGGCACTTCATTAATCATTCTAGATTTCCACCTATTTACACCAATTGCGCCCATTTCGATAGACATAATACAAGTAATGTTTTCACGTTAATCGCATGTTCTGAAGCCATTTAAAGTTCGGCAGGTTTGACGAATATTAATGATATTTTTCTTGTTATATGATCAATTTTCTCTTCAGTAGCATTTGACAGGTATATAAAAGAGAATGTTTTCATAGGCGTTTCGAAGCATTTTTTTTGGAATTCAATAGCCTGACATTACAATCATGGTATCATTAGAATGCACACAGTTCACATTTTCAAACATTGGTGTTTTTAGTTGATTTTGGAATCCGAAATGACGTTATTGCTTTATTTTGCTTTAGCCATACTCTTGAAATATTGAGTTATTGAACTGCTTAATACCAAACATTTTAAAGGTAATGACTCAACTTCTGTTAAATAAATTTGTTGCCAACTGCTTTATTGGTCGCAAATTGAATATTAAAACTGTATTATGTGTATTTTAACAGCTGGATCTGAAGCAATTATTGTTATGTTATAAAAACGTCATTTGACTTGGACATTGGACGGTTTTACCCCATTAGCTCAAAAGTAGGTGCAGGAAGGTGGTAGCATTTCTGAAATAGAACAACTCTTTCTAACAGTCTGTGATTTATATATATTATCTCCAACAAGACAATAAAACTATTATGTTTTGTTATTAATGATGACTTTAAGTAATAAAGAAAGTAGTTATTTATTAAACCCGAGGATTTGAACTTGATATTCTGTGATTTATGTAATGTTAGTTCTCATCTCCCAGCGAGTGTAATTTATTAAATCAACCACATTAATTTTATTGCTCTTACACAAAAATAATTTTGTCTTATGAACATGGTAATTTTGGGTTCAATTTTTCCAAACGTTCCGTATATTGCAGACATGAGCACTACCTATTTATCAAAAAATATACCGACTATTAGTAACTGGATAATCGAAGGTTCAGAAGTGGTCAGAAATTTCTTCATTATATCATGCATTTTCGACGGTCGATTTGAGCCTTGAATATATTTAAATAGCCTCCAGAGAACTAAAACTGCACAACCCCTTCAATTATATCTCTACCTAAACATTTATCTTTCATTTTCTGTATATGTGTTTTCTATACAAGGCATAGTCTTACTAAACGACTAGTCGTATTTTGACTTTCAAACACTGATAGTTATGGCTATATGGGAATTTGAAGGCTTATATTTCTAGGGAGAGTTGTGAACATTTTTATTATGGATTAGAATAGATAAAAAATTCCAGGTTCTGAGACTAAAATTGTATTAGTCAAACAGTTAAGGAACATATCCCTTTAAGATGGTGTGTTTTCTTGTATCTTTTTATTGTGCTTGATAGCAGACCTGTTTTACAGCTCTTTCCTAAAAGACTGTCTCGAGAATAAGGTCGTATGAATAACATAATAACATTATCTACTCCTACTGCACACCATCTGAATTTCATTATCAAATTATGTCGGTATCGAAAATAACACATTACGGAATCGCGAAAGTGAAATCACATTTGTGTAGTAATAATCAATTTAAACCAAAGTTACGCATGTTAAAATCGATAGAATATGTTCTGTCATGTTAATTGAAGCTGATTCTAGAACCGAAATCTCTGGACAGGACACTTCATAAAGTGATTTATGTCTCCAACTATAGATAGACCGCAGATTAACATTCCATTAAATCAATTTGTAACACCTTATCAAATAGCTGGATTGCTTGAAAACTTCACAGTTTTCATGATGCATTATGATTATGTAACATATTTATTCATTCCACTTATCAATACTTATATTACATTTAATTATGGTGATGTGTCACTGGAAATGCGAGCAGTTAAACTGAAATTAAGCTGCACAGTCGATTAAACTTGACTTCAAAATGCAATTGAATTCGAGAGTTTTTTTTAGACACGATAATATGTTTTCAGGCTGATTATTGTTGTGTAGACGGTGAGTGACAAGATAATTTCATTACAGTCGGCGGTGACAATTTCTAAAGCTTTGTATGAATATGGTAAATGTCCTTTCGTCATTGGTGATCGATCCCAACTCTTAGGTTTCAATGAACCACATTAAAAAACGTTCGACTTAATCAATTTGTTGATGAAATGTGATATATTGATCTTAATCTGGTCATATTACGTTAACATTTTCTTGTGAACAGAAAAGAAACAGAACGTTATGTCAATGCCGACCTCTACATCAACCTTTGGCTGTGATCTGATTTTGACACAGGGATACAGTGATGCATTAAATTGCATTACAACCTGATAAAGCTTCATTTCAGCAGTCTGTCCAACTTAAATACAGACGTTCCTCTCACCTACAATTCATCATTAATGAAATATCGATGATTGGATCGTTGATACTTACAAATCTTTGTTAAGAAATAATTAAAACCAGTTCTCGTTCTACAGTTCTACTCGTGGCATCATGCTATCGGCTAATCTGCAGTTAGTATGATAGTAAGTTATTAAAGTTAAAATACAAAGATTGAAACTGAGGAAAACCTACGGAAAGGTGATAGTTCTCAAACTCACGTCCTGAAAGTCACTAATGCTCAGAACCCTTTTAATTGCACCATTAAAGACACTTCGGAAGATGATATCGAGGAACTCGTGAGACTTAGTAAAAATTCCTAAGCTGTCTCATTGTCCACGCCCATTTGTCCAAAATTATTCAATTTTTTTTAATCCTGAGAGTAAGTATGATCTTGAATGACCCACCCATCGCCAAAGGCCTACTTTTGCGAACAGTAATTTTCTACAGTGTTTGTGACTAACATGAAATGAAGTAAAGTAAGTAATTTGACACGTATCACAAAAATGGCGAAACCATCACGGGTCGCGATATGATGTTTCGGGAAGGGAGTTGCAATCTGAGACTGGTTTGAAGATTTGGTACCAAACAAAATACAAACAGTAAGTTGAAGAATACCCCAGGGCATGTATTAATTGCAATGACCAGGTTTCTCATCAAAGTTCAACGGTGACGAAATATGCAAAACATGTTAAGGTCGACCAAATTTTGTAAATTTTGCTTCGATTATAAATATTTCTTTAATCAAGATGTCATATTTTTCAAATCATTTTTGTACTCATCTTTGGCGTGTGTGTATGCATTGAGAAGATTAACTTTTACAGTTTATCAAATTATATCATTAACTCTTATACCACCTGGTTTTGTTCTTAAAAATCTTTCCTTTAAAATTGGAGCAATATAATTCTAATGCCAAGTTCACGATAAGTGTATGATAATTTTGGTATTTATCGCTACACTATTTAAATTGCGTAATTACGGACAAAATGTGTTAATTCTTCTACTTAACCGCTTACCAAAACCAGCCAAACTCATACGTGCTTAAACTAAATTAAAATCTTTGAAAACAAAGTCATTCAACTTCATATGAATATTACAGATTTAATAAACCACCGGAAACAATAACTTACATCAAAGACCAAAGTCTAAAGGTGCACTTAAAGTTATTAAAAATGTCAAAATAACTTTATTTTTAGTTGTCTTATGTAAAATAGGAAGGTTAGTGTTTTTCGTTCTGTAATAGCACTACCTGTAGGTCAAAGATTAGTGATAAAGATAAAGATTAATGATTATAAACTCTCACACCAAGTTTCATCAAAATCCATCAAGAAACCAGCTCTCCGACGTGTTCACAAGGTATTTTCAAAAACAAGGGCAATAACCCATCAAATATTTTTTTGATTTGTCCGATTTTCAATAGACTTCTTCCTTGGATGATTATAAACACTCACAGAAAGTTTTATCAAAATCCATCAAGAAAACAGCTCTCTATCGTGTTCACAACAAGTGGACGGCCAGACAGACAGACGGACAGACAGACAGGGGCGACTACAATATACGTGTGCTGCAGACTGTTCACCTTAAAGAACTTTCGACAGGTTGCACATTGGAAAGAGAAGGCTTATATTTCTGTTCTGGCATAATTTTACTCATTGAACACTACATGCTCTTTTTCCCAAAATCGCAGAAATAAGGACGTAAAACTACTTTTCCATTTCATTTTCATATTGATTTTCCTAATTTTCTGTATGAGCATATTTATACTGCTAACATGTTTTATTCTGTGTGATGAGATACACACCTTAGCTATTTGTAATGTAATTTCCTATTTATTAAAGATGTTATTAAACATGAATATAATTTAAGTAAACATACTGAACACTGAGATTACTTTACGCCCTACTGTTTCGAGCCGTTGTGGATATTTAGCACAAACAAAGATGTTTTAAGAAAAGAACATTTATTAACTTTTATCATTCCATTCCTATAGTAGTAATATTGTTTGTCTTATCATGTTTTTATGACTGATGACAAATATACTTAATTTACTGAATTGATAAACCTTGGGTTTAAGAACTTAATTTTTTCCACATTAATGTTATACATTAAATGATACAGATAGGTAATGGGATTACTGTTAGAGAAATTAAAAAATAGAATATTACTTTACACCAGTTACCTACACACAGTTTCTAGGGGGGTGTTCAGCATTTTCAAGGGTTGATTTGGACCTTGAATAAATAAGGCATAATCTCACTAAAATACGAGTCGTTGATTTGATTTTCAAACGCTGATATGTATGAATGCACTGGGATTTGAAGGCTTAAACAGTTGTGAACAATATTACAGATTATATAAGCTAAAGTAATTCCAGGTTCTAAGACTAAACTTTTATTGGTGAACGAATGGTGAACATATCCCTTTAATCTCATTTTACAAAACTATTTTTGTTCTCTCAAAATATTGGATATAAGTATAAGCATGTCTTGAATTAATCTGATTGAATTTTGTTGCTTTTGAGTAAAGGAACAAAAATGTACACGAATGAACATCTGCTTGAAAATCTAGAGCATGTGTGACCATGTGATTCTCAAAATCAAGGAATGATATGTTTGTAATTATCGATATTTCGCACATAAAAGACAGGTTTTCGGTCTAATATGAATCATCATGCGATTAAAGAAGGGTAGGAATAGGAAAATTCTATACAGTTATTGTAGTTAAAATAAGCATAGTTACTTCAAGTTTGTGGGATTGCTGAGCGTCTATCACTAAAATTACCATCAACACCACTTTATTGGCAATTGAAGGTTACACAATTGCGTTGAAAAGACAAGGCTATTAATCTTGTGAATGCATCATACTAAACCACCAACCTGCTGTAGATATGTACAATAACGAAATCATGCCAGAACATAAACAAACTAGAGCCGGTTAAATCATTTTTACTGTACTCAATTTCAATTTTCACCTTTTAAATAGTGTTATAATCTCTTCTCCCTGCGGTAACCCCACGGTAAAACATTTTAAGATATTTGTTTAGTGTCTTGATAAAGTTCTTTATTGTGTTTTTACAAATATGATGCACTTTTGGCATTTAAGACATATCCGATGTGCTTTACTAGTATGTCAAAAATAAACAGCATATAATCTGAAATGATATTGTGTAACAGATTAATTGAACTTTTGGTCAAATAATCAATGCTATTTGAAGTGCTTTTCAAATCTAATGTTATTCCATAGAGGAAAGAAAACAAATCGCTTATTTATTATTCCAATAACAAATATGAATATTATGTATCCTTCGTCAAATTAAACATTAAGAATAGGTCATGATAGCATCCATAATAATGCAGTTGAATGGAAGACTCTGTTTGAAAAGATGATTTTGTCATATACGAGGTTACCTAATGTTAATCTAGTCTAGTAAAAGGAGTGATTTCGTTAAAACTTAAATTTAATACATGAAGCATAGATTAGATTGAGGTACCGGAGAGCAGTACCTATTTGATCTTGCGGTGGTGGAATCGGTCCGGACCGAGTACGGCACAGCAAAATATCAAATAGTTCTGTGTAAACGCGCCACTGAGTCCTGACCGGCATGGCAAATAAATTGGTGGAGTCAGTGCTTCTTGATTTCGTGTGGATTATTCAGAAACTTTTCTTTGTTGCTCAAAGAGTTTTCTCGAAATATATTAGTTTTATTGTCACGTTTTCAACATTAGTTAAGTGCTAGATGTATTTTAATAACATGTGAGGTCATTTTGAATTGCATTGCACTGTATCACTATCTTTGTATCTTAAAAAATACTAGTACCAGACTTACAGACTAGAGTAGTTCATATTTAAACTGATTACTTGTGTATAACAGAGTATGAAATTGATGGATGAATGATTTACACTGTATATAAATAGTCTTAAATGATTGTTGTCAATACGATTTGATGACTAATGATAACATTGATTCTATTGACAGAAATGAAAACAGTTTAAAAACTTCAGGAACTTCGAAGCTAATAAAAAAAAAAGTTATTCTGGTCAACGTGAACAATTGAAATAAAACGTATTTCATGATTTCCATATTGAAAACAAAACTTCAGACAGTTTGACTTTAATAATCAGCACTTCGTATGTATGAACATTCACCAACATAAAAACATAAGTCTGTGATGAGTCGGTGATAAGAATCGCTGGATTTATCTTAAATCCTGTTTACAGACTAAGTCTGAGAGGTTTATCTGGTCGTGACAGGAAGTAGAGAAATAACAGTATGAGATATTACTACTAAATTTGAGCAGTTATAGAAAATAACTACAGACGAATATTACATAATGTTAAACTAAAATTATTTTTAAACATACAGCGCGCAATGGTTAACATTTTTCCAGGAATTATATAAGCCTATGTTGTATACACTCCCAAGATGCACCATTGACCCAAGGAAACCGGGTGGGAAATCCTGAAGTAACATCCTGTGTAGAGAATTTATTAACACCTATTTAAACAACATGTTGGAAATGGACTTTGTCCATGTGAAACTACAAGTTGTCAATCACTTGACGTCAACGACCTGTGGATGGTGATAGCAGAATGTAAGTGAAAAATTGTAATCCTTGTTTTACATACATTATTAACATTTTTACAAGTTCCAACAAAAACTACCTTAGTAACATTTTCTAAGCAATCTTACACCAGTCAACATTTCTCCAACAAGATTTTAAACAACAATTAATGTTGGTAATAGTGTCAACGCACATTGACTCACTTTTGTCACAAACTTTTAAAGAAAGAAAATCAAATGTTACGTTTCACTATCAATAAAGGCATAGTGTTTTCAAAAAGCATAATTAATGAACCTCACAACGTACCTTCTATATAGAACTGACTCAAGTTATTCTTATGGGTGGTCTTCTTAAAAGTTATTTTTATGTTAGAAAACAGAAAATGATATTCACTCACTACTTGAACTGCATGTCAACAATTCACAGAGATTGGATGCCTTATCTGTATAACCTCTACAACCCGACAAACCTTTATGTCTAAATAATTGTGCAGTGAAGGAAATTAACAAGTTGATATATCAATTTCCACTAGAATTCAGCCAAGTTCGGAAAATTAGTGGATGGTATCTCATTTAAGTAAATTGATTCCAATTGTATTCGCTTCATAGTAAATCAGGGAGACTATTTCTAGTAAACCTGAAATTGGGTGTAGGCTGAAACGATTATAAACGTATTTGTCACTAATAAGATACAAAGTAAGATCTCATTTTTTTAACTAGAACATACAATTGGATTCCCGAAACTATCGAATAAAACAATTTAATCAATATAGTCTGACGCCATACGAAAGGCGTCTTTTTGACGAGATCTACATCTTGCTGGAAATTGTTTACGTGTGAAAAAAAAGGCCAGATGTGATTGCCGATTTCTGTATCTGTATAAGATTAAAGAATGAGAGCTTGAAAACAGTTGTTCACGTCCATGTTTCAGCAAAAGTTGTCGAACCTGGGTTAGTATGTTAAAGCAATTATACCAAGTGCAAGGAGTAGGACAGTGCTTCTCAACATATTTGATTGAACTCCCCACTCGAGAAACTTGCTTTGACATTTACCCCTAGCTATTTAAATTAAAAGAAAACGAAAACTGTAACATGATAGTAAGGTATTAGTTCAAACTTATATCTAACCACGGCCACAAATTTGCACATTTCACTCAAGATTACAGGAAGCAAATTTAAATAGAATTTTCTTTCACAGTTTGGTTGTCATTGGCGCCAGATCAATTAGGGCTCACGTGTAAGAAAGAGTTTGGGGGCATTCCACTCCCGATTTTTTTTTTAAATTAGGATTCCTTGTATCTTGGGCTTTTCCTGACAGCATTCTCGTTGACAGCACTCGTCTCGTGAGTGGGTTAGGAGCGATTCTCTCTTAAGAAAATTTTGAAAATTAGTGTTGGTTCCCTGCATCTTGCATCTAGGGTTGGGGGAATTCCTGCACAGAAATTTTTTTTTAAATAAAAGCTGATTCCCTTGTATCCGAAGTCTTTCTACATTGTCATTGAGCGCACTCCACTAAGGAGAGTAAAGGGTGATTTTCTCTACAGGAAATTTGACAATTAGAATTAACTTGCTTGTACATGTATCTGAAGCCATTTTGGACAGTTGAATGAAGAAAAAATTATGCACAATTAATTTTCGAAAATGTAGGACAGAAGTTGAATACTCAATTTCATTTTCCCAATTCACAAAATTCACCCCTTAGTTTGTAGTTCAGCTCCAATTCCCTCTCTCCCGAAATTTCACCCCTCGACATTTCAAATTCATCCTTGTGGTGCATATGGACCCCGGTTGAGAAGCACTGTAATAGAATGTAACATTCGTAATTGGCATCACCTTGAACAGAGTTTTCAGAAATATTCTTAGTTGTTTTCTACTCTGTATCAGCAATGTTACTCTGTGGATTATGAATGTTCTATTTTTTTTAACAAAGATGCATTCATTTTCAGTGTAAGCAGTTGATTCCAATGTTAATCAAGCAATGATATTCGAATCAACATTTTTATTCCTGAATGTCTACACATTTTTTATTCAAAATCGAAATTACTTCAAGATTCATTTAGCAAGAAGAACTCCTTCTATTTCAATATAAATGTATTTTTTCAGGTTCGTGAATTATTCAACTATTGAGATTTCTGTTGGCATTTCAATTAAATATCTATCACTTTATTTGATGGTAAATCCTGTTTTAGACATTTTAAATAAGTATGTTATCTGCATTGTGAAATGATAAAAAGGGTATTGACCATTCTATCAATCAATAATTTCTGTGATTGAAATCAGGGAATATTAGGGTAGAATCAGTTCAACTTTACAACTGACAGAAACTGAATGTTAATCGACTGCCAGCAATTGTTCGTAGCAGCGTCAGGCAGATTCTGATCAATCGTTTGATATGGTCGATCTGAGAGTACTGATGATGGCACTTGCCCAAACTTGTCATCAGTTTAGTGTCAGTTTTTCTGGTTTCTTTTGGGATAATCTTACTTAAAAGCAACAAGTTACCGATATACTGTTATATATAAACATATAAACAAGTCTTTGAATAATATTGTTACAATCATCATATTAAATCTGTTGGTTTATTCTCAATTAAATTGTATAAATCTGAATACAATTCTTATGTAGCCCTTTGCTTTACCCGCTGATGTAGCCCAATTTCCGACATCCGCAATTTTTTCAGATTTAAAACAATATGATAAAATAAAACAAGAACTAATAGGGACGGTGATCTTTATTGCTGGGCACTATTTACACCCTTGCAACCGTTGCCAATATCAATTTGGTAGATTGAACTGTATAAATTGTTCGTCATGCCAATATGTTAACTTGCAGATATACATTCTGAAAATAAGTAGCTGAAATAAGCTGTTTAATCAGTTGGTAAAGTGATTGAGATAACAACGTACAAAAAAGTAGTAAAAAAAGTTGATTTCTTACCTGCTTCAATATTCGTCTTCAAAACAACAAGTTCATTATTATCTTAAATGACGTACGTCAAACAATCCTGCATTAAATCATACAGTTCTCTAGTTCTTAATTAGTAAGATTTGGAAAGGTTTGCGTTTAAGTGAAATGGATCGTAAAATGGTCGGTGAACAAAACAGACAAGAAAATCACAATTAGAAGAACCAGGAAAACTTTATAGTCTCTTATAATGTATACAATTCGTCACCCATATACGACGGTATAAGAATAAGTATTTAATAGAAGTAAAAAGTGAGAGTATTGGAATACTATAGAAATGTCAATCAAAATAGATGAGTGTTAAGTTTTAACCAATCGTATTCAAGTATATAATATTAAGCGTGGTACCATTCAATTAATGTTTCGTGATGAATTGAAAGAAATAGTGCCAGTACTCCTAAACAATTTAATCTCCTCTTTCATTTATTAGTTGCTTTTTCACTTCGTTACATCAATTATCTTCCCTTTGTATAGAGCCGTCTTTTAAGATGAACTTTAAACAAATGGTAAACATTGTGTCAAAAATGAAATTTCACGTCCTAATTTTTTTGGTCTTCCTAATTGGGTTTCCGGATGCTTTAAGTCATACAACGTGCAATGAGGGTAAATGTTACTCTTTGCTTTGCTCCACAGACGTTTTAGACCGGCATCGTTATCAGGAAAATCTGAGTTATGACCTATTACCCCAATTTGAATGAAATTATCAGGTTTGAGTTGTGATCATTTGTAGGTTATTTGAAGGTGCTTTAAAATTCCAATTATCAAACACTTTCTTTTCTTAAACCATGCCACACGCTTTTCGTGTATATGACAAAATAATCCTGACCGACTTAACAGGTGCGGAAAACACAAGTATACAGAGATCTATAATATAAAGACATTTGACTGATAATTATTATATGTTGACAACAGTCTTTACTAATCTATTATTATTTACAGGAGGCATGGCATAAACGAGAATGGTCACGGATTAGTATTGCTCCATGATTCTTTTCAAAATATGTTTACATTGACCTGATTAAATTGGTTTAATCCTAGAATAGCATAAATAATCTGACCACGATATAAAGCTTGCATTTTATTATCACGAGTCACGATAAAGTCTATTGGAATTGATTGTATATTGGTTAGTTATTCTTTTAAAAATATTTTTCTCATTATTATGTAACCTTTAATAAAGAAACATAGTTCCTGAAACTTTACAAAAATTGACGGAGAACTAATGTAAAGCTTACTAGTTACTATGTGTACAAACTAAACTCTCGATCTATAACCTTCTATACTTATTTTAAAATACCATAATTACTGGGACATGCTTACGATGAAGTTATCAATGTGAACTACCTGTGTGTCTTAAAGAATGACAAAAATAAACCATGTTGAGAGTACTTGAGAGGGATGCAATTCAGGGATGCAATTCACGCATAATTCATGTTAACATGCAATGGAGATTTAAAGAGTGTAACATTTTCCATTTATAGTCTGCTGCTTTAAACTTATTCTAATTTGTTTCTTGGAATGTGACCCAACTGTTTTGTTTCTTTCAGTGGACAGATAACTCTGTCAGAGAGCAACTCTAGTGGAAGGTGTTTCACTGTCACCAATCAGACAGACTATGAATAATAATGATCTCGGAGAACTTAAATTCAATATAAAGCTAATTACAGGCTCTTTACTAGAATTCAGAAACATATACATGTAATATTATTGACATATATTATTATTGGAATATATGCACCTGAAGCAGTGATATAGTAAACGATAAAACAAATAAAAACGTAAATTTGAACAAAAGTTTATAAAATAGGCTATTTTAAAAATGTGAAGCAGAAAAAAGAAATATATACAACCCACAGAAGTTTTTTGATTTCCAAACAAACTCCATTATTTGTGTTTCTTGGAAGAATGGCACTAGTTTGCGGTAGAAATTGGAAACATTGCAAATGACCAAAATCTTGTGAAAATGTGAAAATACCATTCCTGGGTAGTGACGTCAAACCAAATACAAACCAGTTAGATAGTATGTCAATAATTCGTTTGCCATAACGACTAAACTGTATTATTTGCCCACTAATTCGGTATTGGTTCTGACCAGTAACTGACTGTCAAATGTCTAGTATAATGACATGACAGATAGATATTTGACACACTTTTCTCCTGTTATAATTAATCATTGTACCAAATTGCCAATCTTTCATCAGAATCAGTTTTAGCTTACAGCTTTCTATACTGGAAACATTTCAATTTTGACACACATTATTTTACTAATGTGGTGTTAGGGTACGATGTAGTGTTAAATCCCAAATTACCATCGTTATTGAATACTTGTCATGAACGATTGTGATATTTAAATTAGGTTCCCACTCACTATAACGATTCCGACACGATTGAAATCGTGCTCCAAATCGTCGTGGTGATCTTGTCAGGTTTTTCCGATTTAAAGGCTTCTCTGAGCAATCTGCAAACCTTCTTCTGATCGTGTTGATCGGGATCAAATGTTTGATGCCAACTATCGTGCGACTCGTTTCGATCGCCAAGATTTTGCACCAGTAGCGTTTCGATACGATTTATCGAATTGATTGGGTCTACGGTTTGGTGTCTTGTCCAAGAGTGATCCCGATCGCCATGATTTGGAAGTACGATTAGTTGCAACCCTTCTTGTGAACACTTGGAGAAAGATTTGGAGTGATCGACTCGGTCGTCCAAGGATTGGGCGGGAGCAGAAAAGTGTTCAAAACCTTTTAAATCAGTGGCCGATCACATTTGCGGTACCCGCACCTCGGAGAAGTGATGACGCCAGACTTTCCACTCGAAGGTAAAAGAAAGTGCTCGATGGCACTCGCAGGTATCCGATAAAAGACGACAATCAAGGAAATAGTTCATCAGAGAAATTCTCGTCCGGATCGGTGAAATGGAGGTATTAGCATATGATCTGAAGCAAATTTGTACAAAACAGGCCCGTAGGAAGCAATTTCATATTGGGGGGGGGGGGGGGGGGGGGGCAAAATGTGCAAAAACTCATTCTCAAGGGGGTTGTGCAGAATTCAAGGCTGCTCCTGCCTATATAAAGCAATTTTGCTTTCACTGGCCCTAACAACATACCAGTAACTTCTTGTTTTATCTTTTAAAAACAAAATTTGTATTGCTTCAGTCATTAATGTCAAAATTATTGGGGGGGGGGGGGGGGGGGGCGAATGCCCCCCCTGCCCCCCCTGTTCCTACGGGCCTGCAAAACGTATCGACTCGTATTACAAAATCGTAGATTTCACGTTTGAAACGGTTCAGTCGACAGTAAAAGAACATCACCTATGTATATTGCTATAATTGTTAAAGTTTGAGATATGAGGCTTTTCTTTGTATTTCGCAGAAATCAAATTAAGGTTTTGCTTTACAAATTAGGCTATAATAACGAGGAGTGCAAAAGCAGAGCATTGTCGCTAGACCCATGTAGTGACCGGTGTAAATCTGTTACAACGTCATTGACTTCGGGATATATAGACAAAAATGAGATGCCGAGGACATACTTTTCTATCGGCAAAGTCAGCGGACAGTCTTTGCTGTAATACGTTACTAGTAAGACATCGATGATAGACATTTCCACTGGCAAATTCTTTTGATGCTATAAAATTACTAGTATCAGAAATCAATTTGTTTTAAACCCTCGGTTTTCTCTTTGTGAGCCTGATATATTATTTGACAATACCGAGGTATACTGGTATACTCTTTTTCGGAAAGACTATTCGATGCTCGATCAGCTATAGGAACACGATCCTAGGACCAAACTCTGGAATTAAATTGTTTAATGTCATACAAACAAACTGTAACACAGGTCAATGAAAATATCAATAAAATTGATTTAAAAAAATTGTTAAGGGCGAATGTGCACCATTTGATTTTGAGCACCACCGTAACACTTTATTCTGACCCACGGCTGTATAGGCTTAAATAACTAACAGACAACTTCCCTCTTCATTTTTGGAGGTCAAACATTATTCCATGTCACTTTCTGTTGTCATTCTGTGCATTTTGCAACAAGATCATCTTTACCATATTTTGTTGCTGATATACATTTTTGGGGTATTTCTCCTCGCAGAAGAAGCCTCATTACTATCTGGGTACTAACACCTAACAACAAAGAACAGATTGATGAAAGTACATGTATATTAATTTTGATCAAATTAGAATAATTAACCGATTTTTAAACTTATGTATGACAGGCGATAACCATTTCCGTTTCCGATCGTATTTTTTTATATAAGCAGAAAAAATGAAACCATACGCCCACTGGCAGCTGTCGGAAATGATTATATTTTAATTAACGATAATACAAATTTTATTATATTAAAAGAATAAAAAGTCAAGGGCAATAACTCAAAAACTGTAACTCGAAAATGCATCAAGTTAGAACTTGTTCAGGATCTTATCAATTACAATGATCACACCCAGTTTTATCAGAATCTGTTAAAAATTGTAGCTTCAATCCTGCTCACAAACTATTTTTGACAAATTCAAGGGCAATAACTCAAAAACCCTTGTCCGAGATCTTATCAATTCCAATGATAACAACAAATTTTAATAAAATTGGATGAAAACTGAAGCTATAATGTGTTTTTGACGCGTTTTATAAAAGTCAAGGACAATAACTCAAAACTAATTAATTGAAACTACGTCAAATTCGAACTTGACCAAGATCTTATCAATCTTAAGGATCACGCCAAATTTCATCAAAATCGGATAAAAACAGTAGTCTCTATAGTGCTCACGAACTAAATTTGACGCGTTTTTACAAAGTCAAGGGCAATAACTCAAAAACCGTTCATCGAAAATACGTCAAATTTGAACTTGACCGATATCTTATCAATCTAAAGGAGCATACCAAAATTCATCAAAATCAGATGAAAACTGTGGTCTCTATAGTGCTCACAAGAAATGTTGACAGACGGACCGACGGACCGACGGACAGGGGCGACGACAATATTCATGTGGGCGTATAAAAATGACATGGTGTTTTAATGTACCACTTTTCGGCACCAATATAGCTAATGAAAGAATTTTTCCAGGACAGTAAAATTTTAATGCCATGTACTTAAAATGTGTACATGATCAAGAAAATAAGAGTCCTTCGACCATAACAAAATATGATATAAACGTCTAGTTTATAAATATGACACATGACATCGTTTCATATATCATGGTGCTGTTATTGGACAATATCGTCGTATTAACTCACATAATAATGGTCAATCTGTCGTTCCAGGAATTAATTTAAGGAAACACAGAAATTTATTAAGCGTCTATTATCTATAAACAATCTACGGTAATCTGATCGTTGTTAGGTACCATAGTTAATGTATTAAAACCATTAGGTTCTATCCTACTCTTAATGGTAATCTGCCTACTACTTAATCAAATGCCATGAGTAAATATATTATATCAGTAAATATAATCATATATCATAATTATCTGTTCTTTCACAACGTTAAATGCACTTTCAATGCTTAGTACGATCTATTCTATATCTTTACCGAGAGGTTGCAATAAGTACATTATTTTGAATGAAATAATACAATAAATTTTCAAGCTCACCACTCAAATATAGTATCATTTACAACATTATCGGCAGTTCTGACTGACTATTTGCATATATTCCGTTATAAACTTATTGGTATATAATCTTAGACGATTGTGCCAGAAAAGAATAAGACGACAGCTGCAATCTCCGTAATCACGATTGCGACAGTGTTTGATATTTAGAAATGTTATCATCGGCATGTGTGTCCAAAAAAAAAACGTCCGCAATTAGTGAGTCTCAGCTATTGGTGAATTGATCTCTTTGAAAATTCTCCCTGACGAACTTCAAGATGTCCTAGGTCCAAACCGTAAAATATTTTTTGATTTTTTTCTGATTTTAATAGGATTTATCATAAGGTGATTATAAACACTCACACCAACCAATTTTCATCAAAATTCATCATGAAACAAGTTCTCTATCGTACATATTTTCAAAAACAAGGGCAATTACCCATTAAATATTTTTCGATTTTTTTCTGATATTTAATAGGGTTTATCATATGATGCTTATAAACACACACACACAATTTCATCAAAATCCATCATGAAACAAGCTCTCTATATCGTGTCTACATCATATTTTAAAAACAATGGCAACAACCCATTAAATATTATTCGATTCGGCTGATTCTCACGAACAGACAGATGCAACTACAATATACAACCACAATAATGTGTTGGCGTATAAAAAGGTATGAAAACCACGCCGTCCATTGTTTGTTTCGTAATGTAAATTCAGAATGTTATCCTAACGTATGCCTATAATAAATAGTTCCATTTCTTGTTATGAATACCATAATAATCAATACAGTGACAAAGTGTATTTCATTCACAATTTAATGATGAAATATATCCTTTAATCTAATGTTATACGTTTTATTATGATATCAAAATTAATTCATCTTGACAGGTTAGTCAATTTCTGTGGTGAAAACACAATTTAAGTTATTATTAAATGTGAGAAATCGAATTCTATTTTTATGAAATACATTAAAACCAGAATCACGTCTTTTGCTTCAATAGTCTTTCAGTTAAATTTTGTCAAGAGAGCTATGGATTGTGAACGTACAAAGTCACGATGATTCAGACTATCGCCCAATCCATACAGCTACACACTTTTCCATGCCATTTCCTTCAATCAATGAGTTGAAAAATCCGACTGATCATCAAATGTCATTGCTTCAACATCCAGCAAGAATCGTGCATTCGAGGGTGTTTTCAAGAAATGGTAATAACTTATATTAAATATTTTTCGATTTTGCTGATTTTCAATAGGGTCATCCTCAATTGATTATGAACACTCACAACAAGTTTCCTCAAAATTCATTAAGAATTCTGACCTGTAGAGTGTTTACGAGCAAAAGATTGAACTCGTTTTCAAGAACAAGGACAATAGTTATTAGTAAATATTTTTCGATTTAGCTAATGTCAATAGGGTTCATCCTTGAGTGATTACGAACGTTAATTGTGACCTGTAAAATGATTACGAGCAATTGTAGACGGACAGACCGGGATGACGCCAATATACGCTTCACATTTCATGTCGGCGTATAAAAGAGAATTCGTATCAATTTGTAAGCAGACGCCATAAAACATGACTGGTAGTAAAAACCGAATGTGTTTCTTTCATAAAAAAAAATCACAATCTTCCTTGTTTTAGGTCGCAAGTCGCCATAATATTCACATGAGTGAGCTGCTAACGACTTGCCTTTAGCTTCCAATCAACGATTCAAACTTCTTTTTATTGACGATCGATATAAAGGGACATAATCCATACATTAAAGGCTGAATAAAATCAACAACTGACAAAGTCCTATCAAGAATTAAAGCCCCCAGTCTTTACTTTCAACTAATAAATAATCTTTTTATGTAACATGTCTGGACATTCAACAGACATCTTGGCTATTCCCTGTGTTCTATCAAACATGATACAGAATACAGAAGTCGCGTAATTCAACATTTTATTGAGGCATTGTTAGCTAAAGAAATATTCGGAGACATTTGTTCTTTTAAAATGTTCTCTCAAATTGCAAAAATTCAATTGTACTCAACATGCAGTTTCTGAAGTTACCAAAAATGATTAGTGACAATATCTGTTTTGAGAACCAGTAATAATCCAAATACATGTAAATCAAATGCAAGTTATGCAATAGTTTTTCTTTCTGATAAATTAATTGTAACCTGTTCAGCAGAATAAATCTATATCATTTGAAGTGCGCGGATCACCCACATATCAACATATCCATCAATTTTAAATTACCTTGATTATTTTTTTCAAGTTAATTAGTCATATCTTGTCTTTACGAGAGAAATTCTCAAAATTACCTTTGTTACAAAAAAAAGTGTTTTTAAAAGTCATAATTCATTTGTCGTCTGCATTTAACAGCATTTTTCTCAAAGCAATACATCTAAAACAATTGACAAGACATATTCAGTTTGATCACAAAAGTCTCTGAACTTCAATGACATTTCTTAATATATTATGTTTGTCACATTTCACTGTTTTTATTTTCAGAACATATATAGATATGTAAAATGTTAAGGTTTTTTATTTCCAGTTAAAAAAAACAGTAAAATCTTTGTGTTAAAAAGGATGAAAGAATGTCTATAGAAGAAAATGATTTGTCTGTAAGAGAAATATATGTTGTACAAGAATTTAAGTACTAGAACATTGCCATGCAACGTCTCACCAATACATAACGAGATTCAAATCTTTTGGTTCTTTACTATTAATTTATACAGAGTCTTTTGTTTTCAATATAGCTTCAAACCATGTAAGCGATCAACACTCTCCAAATGAACAAATTGGACAATCTCAAAAGGACGATGTTATTCACTGCATAAGTTTTGTGAAAAAGGGTATAGTATAGTTAGTAAGTAAGTAATATACCAAATGAAAAAATATTAGCTTCAGATGCAGATGGGTTGCTTCTCATGATGTAACATGAATAGTTATTGCCTGGGGTGTTGAACGAATTGAACTCGCCACGATGCAGCATGTTTGAAATGTATTATAGTGTAGTGTAAAACACCCTTCGTTATTAATGCAGCAGCACATCTGGTCAAGTTCCTCTACAAAGAATTACAAGAAGAATTTCCAATAGTTTTTACAAAATTTATGATTTAGTGATAGCCTTCACCCGAAATGAAAACCTAAATGACATCTTAGTCAATGGTAGATTATCCTTCGGGGGTATATATACGCATTTCCATGTTACAAAGCAAAAATTATGAAAAAAAAAAACAATTCTTTTATGAGTTTCATTGGTATAATGTTTATTAGAGGTTCTGCTTGTATGCTTGTGCCTGTGGTTTCGTCGCATCGCCTCATTGTAAATGTTACAACCTAAAACAGCAATTACGACCTGATATATGCAACTGAAAGTCGAACGGTCAATTCCCAAAGGTAACATCGTAAATTCCTGGGATAACAAGTCATGATATTCTCCTAAAATGTGACATGACATACCCATTCCGCTATCGTCCAAATAGCACTTACAACATATCGTCATAATTTAAAAAATAAACGAGCCTTATCTTGTAAGGTGAAGTTTGTTTATAATTTTATTAGTCACGTAACACGAAAGGGATCAAATGAGATGTGCGCACGCATGCATTCGTCAGGCTTGAAAGAAGATTGTGCACTTGGAAAAATTATAAATACATTCCCCAATGATTTGGAAATGAGTCATTGCATCCTCTAGAGAAATTTCAAGAAAAATTCATGACATCCTCTTTGGGTTATGGGCAATAAAGTCACACCTTTATCAAGCGGTGGGCATTTGATCCCTTTCGTGTTACGTGACTAATAAAATTATAAACAAACTTCACCTTACAAGATAAGGCTCGTTTATTTTTTAAATTTTATTACGTCACTACACTACAAGGGATCACATGAGACTTTAAAGCCCAAGTGCACAAGCTCATAAAAATCAACAACAAAGTGTTTAATGAATGTTATTTATTATAACATTTTCACCAATTAAATTAACATATTTTACAAACAAAATAACAATTCAATCTGAACTATCTGGATCGCAAAGTAATACTGCTGTCTGATATGCTTCAGGCACATTTTCAACCACTTTTTTGTCATAGTATTTAGAAAAAGTTCCTACATTAGACCACCCAGCTGTTTTTAATATATTCGATATGGGTATTCCATGAGCCTTTGCTTTAGAAACTGAAGCTGAACGAGTAGTGTGACTAGTAAACACAGATATGTCAATACCAGCCTTGCACATAACACTTTTCAACCAACGACTTACAGTTGCACTCGAAACATGTTTATGCGGTTTAACATAACTTATGAATAAAAACATACAATCATTTCTTAATGACGATGTGCGCTGAATATATTCTTCTAAGCAAGTCACCACACATATAGTTTTGTCCTGTGAATAGGCCTTCAATTCAACTTCCTGTTGAACAACACCAGGCCTAGATTGCTTCAGAAGTCCTGCAATATTCAGGGTATATCCATTAGAATCTTTGTGAATTTTATCAATACTGAGAAGTTGAAGTGTTTGGGATCTACCAGCAGTCACTAGGGCAATCAACATTGCCAATTTTAATGTTAAATCTTTTAAAGATAGTGAGTCCACAGGAAAAAGTGTCTTTAAATATCGCAAAACAATATTGACATCCCATGTCCGTTTACTATGAGGAATACTAGGTCTCATATTAAAAACACCCTTGAGAAATCTTACAACCATAGGGTGTGCACCTATTACAAATCCGTCAAATATTAAACCAATGGCACTTAGTGATGAACGCGCTGTGTTGATAGCACTGTATCCTGCTCCATTATCAAATAAATCTGCAAGAAAATCAATCACATTTGCTAAAGATACTTGAACTCCACTAATTTGTTTTTCACTACAGTACGATAACCATTTTCTGATATAAATTGAATACTGTCCCTTAGTTCTGCTCTTCCAAGATTCCAATATGATTGTGGTTGATCTCTCAGAAAAGCACTGCTTTTCAATGGATTCCCGGATAAACGACAAGCTATTAACACTAGTTTTTGTCTTAATGGATGCTTCTGACTGGTTCCTGGAATAGTCAACAGGTCTGGCTTTTGTGGTAATATTAGTGGAACACTGACAATCATTTTCAATAGTTGAGGAAACCAACACTGGGTCGGCCATAAGGGAGCTATTAGGATACACTCCGAAACATCTTCTCGGATCTTCTGAAGCACTCTTGGCACCAAACTAAAAGGAGGAAAAATATATGAATAGAACTGTGACCAATTAATAGAAAATGCATTTATGAATGCTGCATCAGGATCCTGTTTCCAAGATGCAAACTGTACTAATTGTGTATTAACTCTAGTTGCAAATAAATCAATTTCAGGTTGATCAAAGTGTTCAATAATACTTGTAAATATTAGTGGATGCAATTTCCACTCGATTTGATCACTAAACTTTCTAGAAGGGGCATCTGCGATATTTTCTGAACTTTTAACAAGATCTGCAGATAACCATATGTCCCGTTCCATACACCAAAACCAAATTTCTGAAGCTAGATCATTTAATTTTTGAGATTTGATACCTCCCATAGAATTTATGTATGCCTGAGCACAAGTATTGTCAATCATGATTTTGATGTGTTGGTCTCTAAATTTTGAACAAAAAGATTTTAAGGCATGAAAAGCAGCCAATAACTCTAAGTAATTAATATGATGGGAAATTTCATCTTTTGTCCAACGCTCTCCAATACTAACATTGTCAAAACAAGCACCCCATCCTAAAGATGAAGCATCAGTAAAAATAACTGCTGATGGCATTTTAATAATAATATTTCGACTTTGAAATTTTAAATTGTTTACCCACCAGCTAAGTTCAGTTCTCATTTCTTGATTAATTGAAACATCTTTATCAAAATTTCCATAATTTTCCTTGAGAGCTGCTATCTTTGCAGTCTCTAATTTTCTATAAAACAACTTCCCATATTCTACAGCTGAAAAAGTAGAAATTAATTTGCCTATTACTTCAGCCAACTCTCTTATTTTGACAACTTTTTTATTGAGTAATTTGCAACAAGATTTAATAATTGAAGCACATTTTTCATCTGGTAAAAATACTTTCATTACAGAAGAATCTATAATGAAACCAAGAAATCCTATTCTATTACAAGGTTTTAAAACAGATTTATTTTCATGCACTATAAAGCCTAATCTTTCAAAGAGATTTTTTGTACAAGCAATATTATCTGCACATTCTGCTATGCTATCACTAACCAGTAATGAGTCATCTATATACCCTACATTGGTGTGACCAAATCTATGCAGTGTAGCATAAACAGGCTTCATCATTTTTGTAAAATAACGAGGAGCACATGAAATACCATTGGGAAGGCAAACATACTGATAAATTTTGTTTCCCCATAGAAATCTCAAATATTTTTGATGTTCTTGGGCCATTGGCACAGAATAATACGCATGACGTAAGTCTATTGAAGCCATGAAACAATTAGGCTTTATGAGATTTAAAGCAGACTCAAATGTGTCCATTTTAAAATGGTGATAAGATATGAACAAATTTAATTTTTTCAAATTTAATATCATACGATACTCTGTGGTGCTATCTTTTTTAGGTCGAGTAAATATTGGGGACAAAAATTGGCCCTCACATGGCTCAACTTCGATGATTACTCCCATTTTCAAAAATTTAATTATTTCGTTATCTATTATTTTCGATTCAGTTTCATTAAATTTTGAGAGATAAGATAAATTTTCTGAAGGTGGGAAAGATTCAAACTCAATATGACAATTAGATACAATATCTAGTACCTTTGGATCTGAAGTAATGGACTTCCATTCACTCAGAAAATCAGACAATCTGCCTGCCTGAAATTCAATGCTATTACATGTGCCCAAAGTTTGATCACATACCTTAAAATTTACTTGCGATCCGCCTTGGAGTTTTTTGAATCCTTCTTTGTAGAACTTGTACCAGTTTCTGAATAATTGTTGGACCAACGCCCCCAATTAGACCGGCTTCTACCTCTAAAACTACCTCTTCCTCTACGAGATCCTCTACCTCGGAATCGGAAATTCTTATTAAAATTATTATTTCCATATCCACTTCTTCCAGTGGAAGTTATCTTTTTCCCAATTCTATTGATGTCTTGTATTTCTTTTACATTTTTAGTAACATCATCACCATACAATAAATTAGTGAATGGTATACTCTGAGAGCTAAGATGGAAATACTCCTTTCCTAAATCTGGTTTGTGCAACTCCTTCCTCTTTACATTAATCAGTTTGTTTGTCTCACCTAACAAAGCCAATGAGTCTGAGGTTAATTGAAGAAGCGAATCAGTTTGCTCCATCTTATTTAGTTCAGAAGCTATTTTTGTCAAATTGATACCTGCTTTAATAACACAGGATTGGATAAATTGGAATTTGGAGTCATCAGTTCTTGTTTCACTGCTGAGTAAATTCCACACTAATGTATTTACTCTTGTTTTTTGTAATGCAAAACAATTTTCTGGTCTATGAATAGACTTCATTAAATCTATAAGTTTTTCATCTGACAACCCTTCTCTAAACACCAAATTTACCATATTGGCTAGACCAGGATCCACATCCCTGTCCATTATTTCTGTATTCCTATATTTTTTAGCATACATAGAAAAAGCATTTTCTACTTCTACTTCTGGCCCTGAGACAGTAGTATCATCAAGATTAGGCCTATTATTAGGTTTTGCCATCTTTGCTGGGGTAGGTTCATCAAAATGTTCATCCGAACTGTCTCTGAGAAGTGCCTCCTCATCTACCTCATCATAATCGTAGTAAAGTTCATCAACTTTATCATTCATGATTTTAAATTTCTCGTCTTGTTTAGTTTGAAACCCCTTGAGAAATTCCATAATATCTGACATCGTGGTCATCGGTTCTCTCGGTTCCCGATCTTTCGAACTCGAAGGTTTACTTTTACCTTGCTTGTTAGATGTCTGTGAGGAGGAAGCCTTGCTCTTAGTAGCATCGTGTGAATTAGTAGCCTCGCCACTATATGCTTCTCCATTTTTAGAGCTTGAGCTGGAAGGCCCTTTCGTCAGTTTAGAAGAAATCAAGTTTTCAATTTTTCCATCTTCCATCCTCGTGTATAAACAGGAAGTGGTTGCGTTCAAAATGTGGATCACAAAAATTACTGACCGAAATAACTACTACCTTCGTAATAGAAAGCTCATAAATGTTCGTATTAGTTATTGTTCTTCAAACAACTTTGAAAATATTAATAACTATACAAGACAAACAAAAGGCATGTCTTGTCACCTTGAATGCATGGCACGAACTGACGAATGCATGCGTGCGCACATCTCATGTGATCCCTTGTAGTGTAGTGACGTAATAAAATCTAAATGTATGGAACTATTATTTTTAACACTGATGATTTAATCTTACAGGACTAACTACATTTGTCCTGTATATAGGCCCTCATATCTCTTATATTATCGGCAGCAATGTCCATTCATCGATCAATTCCTACACATCAAAGAGAATTTCTCCCAGCTGGTTCCTTTGCCAAACCTTTTGGCATTGCTCTATAGCCATACCAATTTACAACTTAGTGGACTGGAATTGTGAGTGAAGATGACTTATTCACATTAGATTTTCACATCCCAATCGAGAACCGAACAAAAGAAGGTACACAACAAATTACCAACTCGTCGCTTATAAACGTGAAAATCGAGGCATCATTTTTGCATTCATACACAACGACAAACCGAAAATGTACAGAGACCAACGCGAGATCGAGATATTGACAGATAAACAGAATAATGTTCAATGCAACTTGTAAAAAATTCAGATAGCGTAATAAATGGGAGATAAGCAGAGAATGTAAAATGTAATCAGACCACTATAGATTTCCGACGTCAAGTCCAAACCTACGCCACACACAAATCCAAAATGAATGACCCTCCTGATTTAGGGAAAGAAGAACCAAAACAACCACGAAATTGTGATTTTTAGTATGACATTGAAGGTCGGTGATTTAATGGTGAATATTAATCAAGATTTGAGTGGCTGGAGTATTCCGAAAATCGTGAAGCAACTTTTTGTTACCCATGTCGAAGATAGCACATGAAGAAGAAGGTATGTCAGAAGATATAAAAACATTCACAGTGAACGAATTTTCGAAATGGAAAAGTGCTGTAGAGGATAGGGAGAAGGAGTTGCTGCAGCTTGATAAATCGAAGCTTTACGAAAATGCAAGCACCAACTGGAAGCCTAGACTTATTCGTGTCGGGACAAATAAGTTTGTATCACTTATGATTATATATGACACTGTATGTTCAATTTAAAATTCCGCATTTTGAAACTTTAAAATTTCGATATTAGGCATACTTTTTCCTTTTTTAACTTCAGGCGTTTTTTAGCCTAGCGCTTTTAAGCGCTTTTTATTTAAAAAAAAATCTAACTTCTGGAATCTCAAGACGTTGACTAATGGCGACTTTGGGTCTGGGACATGCAATAAATCTCTCGATGAGATCTATCCAGTGATATTATGTTACTTGTCCGGTGTTTAATTCCGATTAAATAATCATTTTACAAATTATATTTTAACTGTAAGCAGCTGTCACGAATACCAGTCAAAAGGGTAACCAGTCAAAAGGGTAACACGTGAGCTATTACATACGTTAAAAATTATCTTCTAGCCTTATTGCACTTCATAAATGATGTGGATTATAAAATATATAATTCACCGAGATTTGATGAAGTTAATGCAACCTTTCACAAACTTGGATGCGCACAGCCCAGTATCGTCTCACGATTCTAGTTTATATTTATCTTCAACCGGGTACCGAACACGGGGTCCCAAAGGTGGCATTGCCCAACTTGCTGCATCGTGCTTACTGCACAACGTCGACTTGTAAAACCCGGAATAGACATTTGTTTTACATGAAACAAAATTTTTCAATCTTTTGTCCCGCATCGATTTTCTTTTTATTCATAATTTGGAATTAATTTTCCATTAAATTGCAGGTTATTATTGAAAAACGCTTGATAATGAATATAATAAACTCTTATTCACCATTTTTGAGAATTTTGCTTTATTGATCATTCTAAAGGGTAGTATTCCTTTAAAATTGGTTGGGAAATTGGCACTCTAATCTTTTAACGGTTTTCCTCAATTCACCCTGATTGATTGCTTCAGAAACTGAACCTGGTACACACAGTTTTAAATCTGATTGGATGAAATTAAAAATACCCTCAAATCTTAATTGCGGTGTTTCAATCCGAATTTAGCTGAATCCGTTTTATGAGAATCAAACAGGCTTTCTGAACACCAATCTCTACCATTCAAATAGTAACCTGGAGTTAAAGCTATAACTGAACACTTTTCAGACCGGTGAGTTATAACTGAACACCTTTCACCGGTTCTTTTGTTTCTACACATTCAAATTTTAATCCTTGACTGTACATGTAGTTTAAACTGGTCATTAAGGATCTCAACAAAATCAAATATTGAAATTTAAGGTAAGTTGAGTGATTATATTTTGTTAATTTGAAATAAAACCATGATATTTTATTCCTGAAAATTTCTTTAGTCGAGTTAATCATTGTGTCTCTATTTTAAAAGAGCTTCTACCATTACTTTACGTGGCAAACCTAAGGGATTTTTGTGCAGTTCTAGTACTTCTGGAGGCTATTTACATAATATTAAAGGCTCAAATCGACCCTCGAAAATACTGAACATTCCCCTTGAAGCCGTAAAATAGTATGAAGTCAGATTTCATTTGAAATACACAATTCAAATATTTTTGTTTCATATCTACGTAATGTGATCAAAGTTAAAATTACACAGAAGATACAGTTGATATGACAAGTGAGAAAAAAATACAACAATACAGTAGAATGATAATTAATCTTGTGATATTTGCCTGTTTCATATTGTTGTATTTTGATGTGGGTTATACTTATGTAGGTTCATAATCTAAAAAAGAACACCAACCATGGCATTTCATTAATCGTTTAATGTAGCCTACAAATCAGTGGAACAACTTGGTTGCTTTCCATTTGCCAAATTAGGTTTTTGAAACAATATGCATTATACATCCCAAACAAATATACATATAAATGAATATAGCCTACATATCTTAAACAGATATTCATAATACATGTTGTCCTACATAAAAAAAATCTTCATATTACATATCCCAAACAAATATTTATAATACATATTATCCTAAACAAATATTCATAATACATATCTAAAATAAATATCCATTTTACATATCCCAAACAAATATTTATTATACATATCCCAAACAAATATACATATCTAAAATAAATATCCATTATAAATATATCAAATAAATATCTATAATAAATATCATAAACAAATATTCATTATACATATCCCAAACAAATATTTATTATACATATCCAAAACAAATATCTATTATATATATCTCAAACAAATATACAATATACATATTCCAAACAAATATACATTATACATATCTAAAATAAATACATTATACGTATATCAAACGAATATTAATTATACATAACCCAAACAAATATATATCATACATATTCCAAACAAATATGCATTATACATATCTAAAACAAATACTCATTATGCATATCAAATAAATATTTATTATACATTATACCAAACATATATTAATAATACATATATTAAACAAAAATGAATTATACATATCCTTTAAAAGTATTCATCATCATAGAAATATAGCTTGCCAGGCAAGGTAACATACGCCCACTGATAGCTTTGATTGTAAGTGCGAGTGTTTGTTTGTTGCCCATTGACATTTAGTTGAAAGAAAGAACTGTGAATATAAACTGAATTAACACTTATGAACACACTGTCAAGACAGTTAGACACAATATGTCCATGAAAAATTATCGGATCATCACAAAAATCAAAAGGGATCATCTTCATAATGACATTGACACACATAATCAAAATCAAAAGAATATGTAAAGAATTGAAGCCTGTAGAGTGAGCACGAGATGCACAATATAGCTAATAGAGTGAAACGTCAAGTCAGATACCTTATTTCCGTGAAAAATTATTCGATCATCACAAAAATCGATAGGAATCATCTTCATAGTGACATTGACCTTATAAAATCAAAATCAAAAGAATCTGTAAAGAATTGAAGCCTGTAGAGTGAGCACGAGATGCACAATATAGCTAATAGAGTGAAACGTCAAGTCGGACACGATATTTCGGTGAAAAATTATCCGATGTTGTTTTGAAATGTTCAGGGTTAGAGCATTTGTAATATAACTTCTAGAAACTAGTATAGAATTGAGTTACTCTAGACATGTTGTATTTAAAATGTTCTGGGACAGTAAAGCTCTTGTAATATAACTTTAGAAATAAGAAGAGAAATCAGTTACTCTAGATATGTTGTTTTTTTAAATGTTCAGGGTCAGTAAAGCTCGTGTAATATAACTTCTAGAAACTAGAAGAGAAATGAGTTACTCTAGACATGTTGTTTTTAAAATGTTCTGGGACAGTAAAGCTCTTGTAATATACCTTCTAGAAACTAGAATAGAAATGAGTTACTCTAGATATGTTGTTTTTTAAATGTTCAGGGTCAATAAAGCTCTTGTAATATAACTTCTAGAAACTAGAATAGAAATGAGTTACTCTAGATATGTTGTTTTTTAAATGTTCAGGGTCAATAAAGCTCTTGTAATATACCTTCTAGAAACTAGAATAGAAATGAGTTACTCTAGATATGTTGTTTTTTAAATGTTCAGGGTCAATAAAGCTCTTGTAATATAACTTCTAGAAACTAGAATAGAAATGAGTTACTCTAGATATGTTGTTTTTTAAATGTTCAGGGTCAATAAAGCTCTTGTAATATACCTTCTAGAAACTAGAATAGAAATGAGTTACTCTAGATATGTTGTTTTTTAAATGTTCAGGGTCAATAAAGCTCTTGTAATATACCTTCTAGAAACTAGAATAGAAATGAGTTACTCTAGATATGTTGTTTTTTAAATGTTCAGGGTCAATAAAGCTCTTGTAATATAACTTCTAGAAACTAGAATAGAAATGAGTTACTCTAGATATGTTGTTTTTTAAATGTTCAGGGTCAATAAAGCTCTTGTAATATAACTTCTAGAAACTAGAATAGAAATGAGTTACTCTAGATATGTTGTTTTTTAAATGTTCAGGGTCAATAAAGCTCTTGTAATATAACTTCTAGAAACTAGAATAGAAATGAGTTACTCTAGATATGTTGTTTTTTAAATGTTCAGGGTCAATAAAGCTCTTGTAATATACCTTCTAGAAACTAGAATAGAAATGAGTTACTCTAGATATGTTGTTTTTTAAATGTTCAGGGTCAATAAAGCTCTTGTAATATACCTTCTAGAAACTAGAATAGAAATGAGTTACTCTAGATATGTTGTTTTTTAAATGTTCAGGGTCAATAAAGCTCTTGTAATATACCTTCTAGAAACTAGAATAGAAATGAGTTACTCTAGATATGTTGTTTTTTAAATGTTCAGGGTCAATAAAGCTCTTGTAATATAACTTCTAGAAACTAGAATAGAAATGAGTTACTCTAGATATGTTGTTTTTTAAATGTTCAGGGTCAATAAAGCTCTTGTAATATAACTTCTAGAAACTAGAATAGAAATGAGTTACTCTAGATATGTTGTTTTTTAAATGTTCAGGGTCAATAAAGCTCTTGTAATATACCTTCTAGAAACTAGAATAGAAATGAGTTACTCTAGACATGTTGTTTTTAAAATGTTCTGGGACAGTAAAGCTCTTGTAATATACCTTCTAGAAACTAGAATAGAAATGAGTTACTCTAGATATGTTGTTTTTTAAATGTTCAGGGTCAATAAAGCTCTTGTAATATAACTTCTAGAAACTAGAATAGAAATGAGTTACTCTAGATATGTTGTTTTTTAAATGTTCAGGGTCAATAAAGCTCTTGTAATATACCTTCTAGAAACTAGAATAGAAATGAGTTACTCTAGATACAGTGTGTTGTTTTTTAAATGTTCAGGGTCAATAAAGCTCTTGTAATATAACTTCTAGAAACTAGAATAGAAATGAGTTACTCTAGATATGTTGTTTTTTAAATGTTCAGGGTCAATAAAGCTCTTGTAATATACCTTCTAGAAACTAGAATAGAAATGAGTTACTCTAGACATGTTGTTTTTTAAAATGTTCAGGGTCAATAAAGCACTTGTAATATAACTTCTAGAAACTAGAATAGAAATCAGTTACTCTAGACATGTTGTTTTTGAAATGTTCAGGGTTAGAGCATTTGTAATATAACTTCTAGAAACTAGAATAGAAATGAGTTACTCTAGACATGTTGTTTTTAAAATGTTCAGGTTCAATAAAGCTCTTGTATTATAACTACTAGAAACTAGAATAGAAATGAGTTACTCTAGACACAATCTAATTAAAATTAGATTACATTTCGTTTCGGTTATTTTTTGATTGTCGACTCCATGTAATCTAAAGACTTGTATAAGGAGGTCATCTTCTGGTTACGAATAAACTATTTATAGCACGTGCCACCCCTCTGCCAATCAGAACACCGTTTATATTTTGTATTGCGTCATAATTTGGACGGCTGTGTCGCTTTACTTTCTGTTTCGTCTTCCCACAATGCATACCAATGCATAGACCCGCGATCTTGAAGGTAGATTTTGATTGGCTGAAATTTTCGTCACCAGAAGATGACCTCCTTATACAAGTCTTTAGATTACATGGAGTCGACAATCAAAAAATAACCGAAACGAAATGTAATCTAATTTTAATTAGATTGCTCTAGACATGTTGTTTTTAAAATGTTCAGGGTTAGTAAAGCTCTTATAATATAACTACTAGGAACTAAAATAGAAATGAGTTACTCCAGACACGTTGTTTTAAAAATATCCATGGTAAGAACCGGTTACTGTAGCAACGATATACGATCACACCGATCTAACCGTTGCTCCCATGACACAATATTTCATTAGTCATTAATGACTAATAAACCCTTCGCATTGAACTATCGATTTCAAACTTGACAAAAACGTAACACTGTGTGTCCCATTTCTATAGCTCCCTTCCATTTAAAATCAAGTTTCAAAGTTTTCAGGTGGGTTATTTTCCTAATAATGGCGAAATGAAAGAGTGACATTTTCCGAAATAATGTTTTTTAAAGAAAATATATTTTTGATCATAAAATAAATTTTACAGCCTTTTGAACCCCTGTTTTTTCTGAAGATAACCCGTGGCGTTGCCTTATAGCAAGGTTACAACCTTAGCTACCCCAAAAAACCTTAAGAGGCTTCGAAGAAGCTAATACATATACATGTAGATGGTTAGGTTATCAAAATAGCTTTTATATACATCTTACAAATACCAAATGATTAATAATTGAGTCACTTTGTAAGAGATTTAACCAACGGTGATTGGAAGAAAATAGGTTAGGTTCTCAGAATCCATAATTTGATTTGCAAGAAAGATTTTTTTAAGAATCAAAATCGATCAGATGAAAATCAGAGTAGGAAGTCCCTATTGCAACTCAAATTCCGAAATATCTTTGAGAATGTACCAGCTGTTTGGGCTTGCGGTTGCGGCGCTTCGACTCCATCCATCCTAGATCGTCCCCAAAATTATTTTTTGGACAAATCCACGCCCTTGTAAAAATGAGAGTACTTGTGGATATACGAACTTCTAAATTTTGTCACCATATAGTTCTGATTTAACTGGTAATGTTTATTCCTTATTTTTATCTATTAATTGCCTATATTTCAAGACCATAAAATAACTAAAATGAATAATCCATTGAAATTAATGATATCGATATCATTGTTCTCAATTTCATAAAAGTCGGATTGATTTTTACAAAAATTGCTTTTCAAAACCTGCTAATACAATATACAATTCATTCATTCTTCAATTACCTAGTTATCATTCATTCATTCAAAACCATCTTCTGTCTATCCACCAGCGGCTTGATGCAATGAGAAGTTAGAAATGGACAGGTCGGGAGAGAGTATAGTTACAATACAGGAATGTGAGATACTTCGTGGTCTTTGATACAGATAAATCCTTGATAGCAATATATTTAGTTCGTCTTGAAGATTTCAGTTCGTTTGAGTTTTAAAATAGTGTTTTAAGTTTTTGAGCTGAATGTATCTAAGATTCATACCTTAAAGACTGAATGAGTTAAGATGTAGTTGACATTTGGTTTTAGAAGAAAGATATGCACAACCCTTATTTGAATATTTCACCGTTATTGATAATTATAGAATTTATAATGAATGTAACAAAAACTTTACTTTTGATCATTGATCACTGAAGGGAAGAAAATAGATTCTGGTTGAGATTAAACCAGGCAGGTGTGTAGACTAGGTCTTAGTCTACGATATCTAGGACAGCCTTTAAGGATCATAAAATAGCAATAATAAAGCCCAAAAGAGGCATAGGAGCTAAGTCAACAAGCTCCGGGTCTTGGTATCTAGAGATGGTCAATAAGACCTCCTGGCCTTGATCTTTTGAAGTAAGCAACATCATTTATTGGTTCCACTACCTAGGACGTGGTCCTGAAAGCTGTACACCTCCCTTAAGGTTCTCCTACCTTGGACGCTGTCCGGAAAGTTGAGCTACTTCAAATCCTAGTTGATAGCATCTAATCCCGCTTTAGTCGTGTCCGGAATTAAAAATTATTATCACCAAGTTGTGTTTAGAAGTCCTTGTAAATATTTCCAGAATGGAATAGACAGGACTGGCAACTTGGTTTATATCTTGGATGTCTTCCCTTCATTTACTTATACATTCCAAATTATAAATTATTTATTTTTGTCAGCTTGAACAATAAATGCTGTCACTGTATGCAATGCTTTCTTGAAAGTTTTAGTCACTACACTTGACCATCTGGGGCTTAAAAAGAAGTTTTCTTAGACAAATTCAGCCTCAGGTATAGAAACACTTTATTTTAAGATCCAAATTAACTCTTTTCTACAAGAGAAACTAAATATATTGGTATCAAGGATTTATCTGTATTATTGTTGTATGAAGGAACATCTAAGGACTGATTCTGGTATGTCAAAATTTCTAGTAAAAATAACCCTTTTTTTAACTTTTTATTACATTCATTCATGAATAGATAGACAGAAGATAGAAAGGTTTTGGAATAAATAATGATATCTTGTGATATAGTGAGATGGAACGAAAGAAAACACTTGTTTGGCTGCTCCCCATTTATTTCTATTATTGTCAATAAAAATTCCATATTAAGGTAGCATTATTTTAGATAATTATAGCGAATAACAACATTATCCCAACCCATTTGAAATTCACCAGGCTTTCTTATCTCGTATTTTATGTTTCTGAGAAAGGCATCGTCAAAAAGTATGATACATTGTTTTCAGGTACTTTCAATCCATGAGTTCTTTAGAAGATTCTCGTTCTAACCTGTTGCGTCTTGGGGGTTAGTTCGGCATTATGATTCACAATTAACCATTTTAAAGGAATACTACCTCTAAGAATGATATAAAAAAAATCAAAATTCTCAAACTTGGTGAATATAAGTTTATATTCATTAGGCAACTTATTTTGGATGCGATTTTGATTAACGAAATTGTTTTGCTTGATTTTTATTATCTAGTGTCATAATCATACATTGCCTGTATAATCCCATAAATTCAAAAGAGCATGTTATATAGAAACAATTCAAAAACGCTCACAGATATTTTAAGCCTTTTTCATCAATAACCTGTAATTTTAGGGAAATTAAGTTCATGTTTTATGGGTTTCTTGGATTCTGTTTGCATACTTTTGACATCAATGATGAATATATAATATTATAGGCCAAGTTTGAGAAGTTAAGCTCATTTGGTGGTATCGCTTTAAACAAGTGGCCAGAGCTTTTATTTCAGAACCAAAGAGTAATTGTTATTTTTAATCTTGAACATTTTAAAAAACAACGTTTCTAAATGAGCTATGGTGTTTGGAGGTGGTGACAGAATGAATGTGATCTGTTAGTAAACTTTGGTGAAATAAAATGGAATCCGCTTGTGTGAATGTATGACAGGTTTTACTGATTCATCAACGCATACCCACATAACATCTTTTGTAGGCATAAAGTCAACATATACCCACACCACAACTTTTGTGGGCATAAAGTGATCACATACCCACACCACACCTTTTGTAGGCATAGAGTCAACACATACCCACACCACACCTTTTGTAGGCATAGAGTCAACACATACCCACATCACATGTTTTGTAGGCATAAAGTCAACACATACCCACACCACACCTTTTGTTGGCATAGAGTCAACACATACCCACACCACACCTTTTGTAGGCATAAAGTCAACACATACCCACACCACACCTTTTGTTGGCATAGAGTCAACACATACCCACCCCACACCTTTTGTAGGCATAGAGTCAACACATACCCACACCACACCTTTTGTTGGCATAGAGTCAACACATACCCACCCCACACCTTTTGTAGGCATAGAGTCAACACATACCCACACCACACCTTTTGTTGGCATAGAGTCAACACATACCCACCCCACACCTTTTGTAGGCATAGAGTCAACACATACCCACACCACACCTTTTGTAGGCATAGAGTCAACGCATACCCACACCACACCTTTTGTTGGCATAGAGTCAACGCATACCAACACCACACCTTTTGTTGGCATAGAGTCAACACATACCAACACCATACCCTTTGTAGGCGAAGAAAATTTAGCATCTAGAAAGCTTAGTTTCGCACGTTTTGGATTTTTAAATCTTTATCTTTTTTTCAGGGGAGGGGGGATTACTGTACGGCACAAACACTTCAGCTAATATTGATAGCCGCCATCTAGTAATGTGTTGTTCTTTATTCTATCGACGAAATCTGATTAGATGTACGGGTTCATTCCCACGAAGTCACCGCTTTGGTTATAACCATGTAGGAACGAAAAACGAGGACTTCCCTGGAATTTGTTCAAAAATTGGATTTTGAAAACAATAGGATTATTTTTTGTTATCTTAGCAGACTAAAACCTACTTAATCGGGTTATATCCAATTAAACAAACATTTCTTCAAACAATTTATTTAACATTTAAAAACATATAACAAACTATACTTTGATTTTAACAAATGTAAAACGGAATCAGCAAATACAAGAGCATTTGATTTAAACATATTTTATTGATATCAAATGGATTAGGATAAAAGTTTCGAGAACTTAATAAAAAAAATCCTATCCATAAAGAAATACATACTAATTATAACAGATGGGACAGAAAAAAAATATATATATTATGAAAAAAAGAAAATGTAAAAGATGCACAGAACAACAAAAACACGAAGTGCAATGTAGAGAATGGTCGAGAATAGAAGTAAGAAATGGACATTATTTAAAAGATAAGATAATACCTAATCACCCAGGAAAACTACGAACGGGTTCAAAAACGTTTCGAATTTTTAATAAGTTTTTTAGATTGATTCCAAATTGAGGATATCAGATAAATTAGGATCACCCCCAAGGACTGCATCTAGGTCAAGGTTTAAGCGATGAGACGAATTACTAAGTAAATATCACCTCGTACAGTTTACTCTCAAAGAAGTCACGATAGGCGCCTATCGTGACTTCTTTGAGTGTTAAATGTATAAGGGAACATTTACTTAGTAATTCCCTCTCAATTTATACAGTTTTAACTCAAAGAAGTCATGATAGGCGCCTATCATTATTTCTTTAAGTGTAATCTGTATAAAATTGAGAGGGAATTACTAAGTAAATGTTCTAGGGAACATTTACTTAGTAATTCGTCTCATTGCTTTAACCTTGACTTAGATGCATTCCTTGGGGTGATCCTAATTTATCTGATATCCTGATTTTGGAATTAATTTTACTCGTTCGAAAATTCATTAAAAATTCGAAACGTTTTTTAACTTGTTCGTGGTTTTCCTTTGTGATAAGGTATTATCTTATCTTTAATAATGTCTTTTTCTTACTTCTTTTCTCGACCATATTGTACTTCGTGTTTTTGTTGTTTTGTACACCTTTTACATTTTTGTTTTCATAATATATATATTGTCTGCCCCATCTGTAATAATTTGTATGTATTTCTTTATGGATAGGATTTTTTTTACTAAGTTCTCGAAATTTGTATCCAAATCCATTTGATATCAATCAAATATTTTTAAATCAAATGTTCTAGTATTTTCTGATTACTTTTCACATTTGTTAAAATTAAAATATAGTTTGTTATATGTTTTTATAATGTTAAACAAATTATTTGAAGACATTTTTGTTTAATTGGTTTTAACCCGATTAACAAGGCTTTCGTCTGCTAAGATAACAAAAAATAATCCTATTGTTTTCAAAATCCAATTTGTGAACAAATTCCCGGGAAGTCATCGTTTTTCGTTTCTACATGGTAAATTTTGACCTAAGCGGCGACTTTGTGGGAAAGAACCAGCACATCTAATCAGATTTCGTCGATAGAATAAAGAACAACACATTACGAGGTGGCGGCTATCAATATTAGCTGAAGTGTTTGTGTCCTACTGTTATCCCCCTTCCCCTGGAAAAAAAGATAAAGATATGAAAATAAAAAAAACGTGCAAAACTAAGCTTTCTGGTTCCTAAATTTTCTTCGCCCCTGGGCCTGACTCCTTAAAAAAAAAAAGTCTGCGAACGCCATTGTTTATTCTATGTCAAAGTGAATAAGGTAATAGTGATCAGTGCATTTATTCCGAGAGGAAATCGAAATAATATACGGTAATCGAAAAGGTAAATTCCTGGGCGTCGTTACTGATTACATCCACCTTAGTATACTGGCATCCAGCTTGTCCACCCATTTGAAGACTTAATGGTGTAAACCTTCCATGCATCAACTTAAAGCGTCCTAATGACACTACCTGAAAGGGTCGCAGGGGTTGTCGAGGGTCACATGGATCGAAATATCATTGTACCGTGCAGTGCAGTAGGACCTGTAGGGTCCTCGTTTATAACGATTTTTACGATAATTTTAACAGTTAAGAAGTAATAATGTTAATGTTGCATAACTTTAATGATAATAAACAGTGTTTTATTTTAACACATTGTCAGTGTTCTTGATTCAAAATCTGGCATAGTTCAGGGTCGATGAACTGCTACTAAACTTGGTTTGAGTCGCCGAGAAAAATGGGTGAAGACCGGGGGGTATATAGACCTTCAAAAAATACTATAAAAATGTACCATGGCTGCACTAACATAGATTGGAAATTTCTATGAACCAAATTTCATTAAGCCAAAGACACTGATGCTTTATTTTCGAACTGATTTGTTGTTAAATATTGACATTGGGATTCAGCAATCAACAGGCACCAGATTCTGGTAAAACAAATCGCATATAGTTGTATTGTTTAAGAGAACAAAGCAGACAAACAAATTATAAACGAACTTGAAAATATTCCAAATGCAACATTTAAAGAGAGAATTAAGAGTGCAAAGATGAAATTCACAAAGAATTCAGAAAAAACAAACATTTTAATTAATATTCCAGTTATAGATTTGTACACGCATTTGAAACCATAATGAAATAATCCGATAAGCTACCTCAAAAGTGAATTTTATAACAAAAATACAAAATCTCTGGGTTTTGAAATTTACAGCACGCATAACGAAGGTAAGGCTGTAGTTATTGAGAGATACAATAGAACCATAAAAAATACATTTTTTATTCACGGAATTGAAATCTCAAATAATGGTTTAAAATATTACCAGAAGTTGTAGATGAATACAACAACAAAATACATTCATCTATAGGTGTAAAACCAACACAAGCCTCAAATAATCCAAATATTATAAAATCAAGTAACACACAAAATAATTATGAAAATGAGATACACAACTTAAAATATTAAACACAAATTTAAAGTGGGAGATCAAGTAAATAGTACATCACTATGGCGGGGGAAAGCGGAAATAACCTAATTCAAAACGTAACATAATGCAATACCAAATACCTAAAACGTCTAATGCAAAAGTCAAAATACAAGAAACCTCTAATACATAATACCTCATACGACTAATTCAAAAGACAAAAGACACAAGAAACCTTTAATAAACAATACATTTGACTTGTTATGCATTATTGATTTAACAGTGTGAAACACCGTTTATCTCGATAAACTTGCTTACATTTCTACATTGCAATATCTTTATTTGGGTCAATGTCAAGGCCGTAGTATTTGGCTCTGTTTGGTTAATGTCTTCTGAAGCTTTATTCCTTCTTCTTAAGGGCCGTAGGAATCAAATGAAAACTAGGGGCTGATTTTTTTTACAGCCATCCAATCTTATAAAGGATACGGCATCGAACATCAAAACTCTTGACGCTGAAGGAACCTTTAAGGGATTCTGAAAATTTTGAAAGTAGTTGATTTCCTCGCGTCTCAGGCTTTTTTCTTTGAAAACGACCACATTGAAGAAGGTTTACTTTACCCCAAGAAATTTTAAATTTTTTAGGCTCGGTGCCCTGCATCCGATGCCTGTAAGAATCAACCCACTCTCCCCTTTGAAGAAGGACATTTGTTATGATACCTTTCCGAACAGAATTGTCTTTAAAAGAACACCTACATCTTGAAAAAGATTTTGGGCAAATAGCCTATACAGCAAGAAAATTTTGAAAATACAATTTTATTTCCTTGCATATTAGGCCTTTCCGAATAGCAGGCGATTTTGACGGACCGCACCCTCAGAATATTAAAAAAATATAATTTGATTCCTTGCATCTGATGTTTCTCCCGAACTCGTTGATAAAGTTTGCCTCTGTAGTAGGTTTTATTGGGGGATTGTAGCCCACGAAAAATTTCCTCACATCCCCAGACTTTTAAAACTGCGGTTCGGAAAGTTGGCACCCTATAATAAGGAAACTTTGAAAATTAAAGTTAATTTCCTTTCATGCGACGCTCGGCTGACGGTCCTATTATCCTTTGAAGAGTTTAGGAAGACATCGAAGAAAAGATTCAAAAAGTGGGTGGGTGTTCTAAACGAAAATTCTGTTCGGAAACCCCCTAAACGTTTTGATGTTCGATGCCGTATCCTTTACAGGATTAGATGTCTGTGAAAGGAAAACAAATCAGCCACAAAGTAAACGAACATAGCCAAATACTTTGGCCTTGACTTTGACCCAAATAAAGATATTGCAATGTAGAAATGTAAGTAAGTTTATCGAGATATGTCTTCTAATGCTAACGGTGTTTCACATTGTAATAATGAACTAGAATCGTGAGACGATACTGGGCAGTGCGCATCCGGTTTCGTCCATGGGTGAAAAATGGCGTTTTCAATCCATACTGCGAAATTTACAGAACATAAAAATCGGCATATAATTTTTTTATATTCGGGAGTGAAAAGTAAATAACCATTTCACGTTCAGTAGTGAAAAGTCATCTGATTAAAAAGTCGTTGTTTTTTTCGTTTGACTTTTTCCATGTCAGCCCCTCCAACCTGCATCATTGAGAGGGTGAAACCGGGTTGAAAAATCCGAAGGCATGCGACCCATGCCGGAATTGAACAACATTTTTCAGTTGAAGGGAGAAAACTGCATTTGAACATTTTAAAATACTACTCTGACCAGTGAGAAGCGTTAAAAGAAACACTATGGTTAATTGTAACTTTCTAGATGTTGGCATACTGACCATGAATCGCATAATGTGCTGAGGGAATAATTCGCAATTTTGATTCAAATATTTGGTGTTATATATCATTTGAAAGAGCAGATGTAGCATAGTAAATATGTCTAAATATTTGTGACGTATGTCAATTAGGTCACGTGACAAAGCTCTTTAAAGTTAAAACTTGCAATTTTCAAATGGCGATAAAACCGGAAGTTAACATCAGAAATCGGAAATGAATATATCATTTGATAGATCTCGTTAAGGGCAATAACTTTTGTACAGGTCAAAGGGTCATCAAAGGTCAAGGTCACTAGATATGAGCCTTGAAAGTTTCGGTCATTACTAAAATTCTTTGTCCGGAAATAGAAACAAGTCTAAATCGAAATTCAAAAATCCGCTGTCATAAGGTTGGTGGCAATCGACTAAGGATTTAATAGACACCAAAATTGTGCAAATCCGATTATCCCCTGAGGCCCCATTTTGAGTTTTATAAAAATTACTCACAACAACATGGCGCCTGATATATTACTTCCGGGTCAAATTTTATCATAAATATCTTTCATAATGACAATTTCTAACATAATGCAAAAAGAAATGTTCAAATATCTTCAAAACTCCGGAAGTTGAAATTTGAAGTTTACAAGCAAATGACGTCAAAACCGGAAGTGATATCAAAATTTTGAAAACATGGTTTTGTTCGCAATAACAATGTCTATATGCCTAGAAGTTTTCATAGCGATCGAAATAAAACTGTGGAAGTTGAAAAAAGCGTCAAAAAAGAGTTCCAAAATTCAGGGTCAAAAAGTGAAAAATTATAAGTTTTTAAGTGGTTATTGTGTAGAAAAGACACAACAGAAATAAACAAAATAATATCCATCTAAATCGGTTGAAAATTGTAAGTAAAAATGATAAAAAACCGAAAATACACGTTTTGTCATACCTCATTTCCGGTTGGACAAAACTGCGTCATTTAGCGAAACCTTGGATGTTACTTGTAAAGTCAAAAATCGCAAATTTGAATTGCTTACAATACCGGAAGTATACATCGGACAACAAATATGAATACATAGTCGGATAGATCTCATCGAGGGCAAAAACTTTTGTTCAGGTCACAATGTCACCAAAGGTCAAGGTCACGAGGTATGAGTCTTGAAAGTTTTTGTAATTACTGAAAAAAAATAAAACGGAAATGCAAGAAAGGTAAAACAGAAGATCAAAAATCGATTAACAATGCTATGAATGCAATCGACTGTAGTTTCCAAAAATATCAAAGTTACGAATTCTACTAATAACCCTGAGGCCCCATTTTGAGTTTTACAAAAGTTAGTCATATCAATATGGCGGCCGATTTGTAACTTCCGGGTTAAATTTTTTTATTTCAAATTGTTGATATACCATAATGTTAAATATTGCAAAAAACAAATTTCAAATATATTCAAAATTCCGGAAGTTGAAATTTCAAATTTACAAGCTAATTACGTCAAAACCGGAAGTGGTATCAATTTTTCGAAAACAGATTTTGGATTGCAATCGAAATATCTTTCCATCTGTAAATTTTCAGATCGATTGAAATAAAATTTGAAAAAACACGCACAGTTACAATGGAAATTTGCACAAAATGTTCAAATTTTAAATCGTGCAATTTTAATTTAAGTGTATATTGTCGTACATCATTGGAAAGAGAAAATTACGCATAATATGATTGTTAAATCATTTTTGACGTATTTACGCTAGGTCACGTGACAGGGCTGTTTAAAGTAAAAAATCACATATTTCAATTGCCTATAAAACCGGAAGTATACATCGGATCACAAACATGAATACATCATTGGATAGATTTCATCAAGGACAATAAGTTTTGTTCAGGTACCAAGGTCACCAAAGGTCAAGGTCGAAAGATATGAGCCTTGAAAGTTTTAGTAATTACATAAAAAATCAAAACGAAAAAAAAAAAAAAAATTGAAATCAAAATTCAAAAATCGGCGGCTAGACTTTTTTGGCAATCTATTGTAGTTTCCAAAAATACTAAAGTTACGGATGCCGCTCATAACCCTGAGGCCCCATTTTTAATTTTACAAAAGTTACTCATATCAAAATGGCGGATGATCTGTTACTTCCGGGTCGGATTTTTTTATTTCAAATTGTTGTTATAACAAATTATAACACAATGAAAAAAACAAATTTGAAATATCTTCAAATTTCCGGAAGTTGACATTTTAAATTTACAAGCTAATTACGTAAAAACCGGAAGTGGTATCAAAATTTTGAAAACTGCATTTTGTTTAGAATCAAAATGTCTATACACCTGCAAATTTGCAGATCGAACGAAATAAAATTGTAGAAGTTGAAAAAAACGCAAAAATTAAAATTAAGAAAATAGTCAACTAAAAGTCAAAATTGGAGAAGTTTAAAATTTTTATTTAGTAGCGCACAGTTATAGAAAACAGTTCAAAACAGTTTGATAAAAATTGGATCAAAAATAGAGACGTGAGATTCAAAAAACCAAAATTGTGTTTTTTGTTCTACCTCATTTCCGGTTTGTCAAAATGGCACCAATTTATATTTAAAAGTTCATGGTCAACAATTTATCGTAGGGAATTGAACAAATCTGTATGTGGCATGTTGCCTTCTTACTAAAATAGCGAGTGTAAAATTCGAAAAAAAAAAAAAACTAGATCCATAGGCTTTACATGGTTCTGAGCAGTGCGTAACAGTTTTGGAATTACTTAAAAACTGTTTTTAAAAGGGTCTGTAATGGTATTATTTCTAGACAAAGAAAGCTACCACAACTAGCGAAACCTTGAATGTTGCTGGCAAAGTCAAAAATCGCAAATTTGAATTGCTCACAAAACCGGAAGTATACATCGGACAACAAATATGAATACATAGTCGAATAGATCTCATCGAGGGCAAAAACTTTTGTTCAGGTTAGAATGTCACCAAAGGTCAAGGTCACGAGGTATGAGTCTTGAAAGTTTTTGTAATTACTGAAAAAAATAAAACGGAAGTGCAAGAAAGGCAAAACAGAAGATCAAAAATCGATTAACAATGCTATGAAAGCAATCGACTGTAGTTTCCAAAAATATCCAAGTTACGATTTCCGCTCATAACCCTGAGGCCCCATTTTGAGTTTTACAAAAGTTAGTCATATCAATATGGCGGCCGATTTGTAACTTCCGGGTTAGATTTTTTTATTTCAAATTGTTGATATACCATAATGTTAAATATTGCAAAAAACAAATTTCAAATATATTCCAAATTCCGGAAGTTGAAATTTCAAATTTACAAGCTAATTACGTCAAAACCGGAAGTGGTATCAATTTTTCGAAAACGGATTTTGGATTGCAATCGAAATATCTTTCCATCTGTAAACTTTCAGATCGATTGAAATAAAATTTGAAAAAAACACGCACAGTTACAATGGAAATTTGCACAAAATGTTCAAATTTTAAATCGTGCAATTTTAATTTAAGTGTATATTGTCGTACATCATTGGAAAGAGCAAATTACGCATAATATGATTGTTAAATCATTTTTGACGTATTTACGCTAGGTCACGTGACAGGACTGCTTAAAGTCAAAAATCACAAATTTCAATTGCCTATAAAACCGGAAGTATACATCGGATCACAAACATGAATACATCATTAGATATATTTCATCAAGGGCAATAACTTTTGTTCAGGTACCAAGGTCACCAAAGGTCAAGGTCAAAAGATATGAGCCTTGAAAGTTTTAGTAATTGCATAAAAAATCAAAACGAAAATAAAAAAAAAATTGAAATCAAAATTCAAAAATCGGCGCCTAGACTTTTGTAGCAATCTATTGTAGTTTCCAAAAATACTAAAGTTACGGATGCCGCTTATAACCCTGAGGCCCCATTTTTAATTTTACAAAAGTTACTCACATCAAAATGGCGGATGATCTGTTACTTCCGGGTCGGATTTTTTTGTTTCAAATGGTTGTTATAACAAATTGTAACACATTGCAAAAAACAAATTTCAAATATCTTCAAAATTCCGGAAGTTGAAATTTTAAATTTACAAGCTAATTACGTAAAAACCGGAAGTGGTATCAAAATTTTGAAAACTGCATTTTGTTTAGAATCAAAATGTCTATACACCTGCAAATTTGCAGATCGAACGAAATAAAATTGTAGAAGTTGAAAAAAACGCAAAAATTAAAATTAAGAAAATAGTCAACTAAAAGTCAAAATTGGAGATGTTTAAAATTTTTATTTAGTAGCGCACAGTTATAGAAAACAGTTCAAAACAGTTTGATAAAAATCGGATCAAAAATAGAGCTGTGAGATTCCAAAAACCAAAACTGTGTTTTTTGTTCTACCTCATTTCCGGTTTGTCAAAATGGCACCAATTTATATTTAATAGTTGATGGTCAACATTTCATCGTAGGGAATTGAACAAATCTGTATGTGGCATGTTGCCTTCTTACTAAAATAGCGAGTGTAAAATTCGAAAAAAAAAAAAAAAAAATAGCCGTTTGCAAAACAATGCAGTGCGTTCGATTATCGAACGCACTGCAACTAGAGCCGTACCAAAACGGCGCTGGGCAGTGCGTCATCCTGGAAATATTTCATAAATCATAAGGCACAAAGCAAATGGTTATGAAAATATTAATATTAAAAAAGTTAGAAACATTTTTTAGTGTAGTTACGGCACGATATCTTTAATAAAGATTAACAATAAAAATAGAAGTCGTAAATTGAAAAACGCTACAATTTGTTTTTGTTTATATCAAGTGACTGAAGGTCGTGGCTAACTGGGCTAGTAGCAAATATGGAAATTAATGGCAGATGGCTTGACTTATTTTTTAAGAACACTATTTCTATAATGTTTATCAAGTGACTGAAGGGCGTGGCTTACTCGGCTTTATAGTGGCGGCCATATTTCAACAAGTATGGCAACTGCTAGTAGCAAATATGGAAATTATTTAAAAAAAATAAACCCATGATTTCCAATGTAGTTACAGCATGATAGCTTTAATAATGATTAACAATAAAGATAGTAGTTCTCTCCCTTCAACTGTTTTGACAATAATAATTGTTAGCGTTTTTTGCGATGTTTTTTACTTCTTTGGCTCAAGGTAATTTACATGTTAAAGGGAGAGCACTAGATCATGTTTCCATTTAGACAACAAACTTTTATTTTAGCTAATTATTAAAAAGCCAGTAACTTCAAAACCGCAACATGCTTAGCTACCCACAAGTTTTCAGAACATTCAAATAAAATTTGAAAACACACGCACAGTGACAATGGAACTTTGCACAAAATTTCCAAATATTAAATCGTGGAATTTTCTTTAAAACATAAAGTGTTAGATATCATTGAAAAGAGTAGATTAGACACAATAAGTATATTTAAGAATTTCTGAAGTATGTAAGTTAGGTCACGTGACAGAGTTATTTAAAGTTAAAAAACGCAAATTTCAAATGGTTATAGAACCGGAAGTCAACATCTGACAACTACATTGGACTCACCATTGGATAGATCTGGTCAAGGGCAATAACTTTTGTTCAGGTCACAAGGTTAAAAAAGTTCAAGGTCACGAGTTACAAGTCTTTAAAATTTTGGCAATTACATATCTAGAAAATATACCGGAAATAACAAGAAAGCAACATCGAATATCAAAAATGTAATTACGTACTTTTCCGGGCAATCGACTGAGCTATCCAAAAATACTACAATCCCGAAAATCGATCATAACCCACAGGCCCCATTTTGAGTTTTACAAAAGTTGGTCATATCTTTATGGTGGTTGATATATTACATCTGGGTCACATTTCATTGATTGGTGGCTTATATAGCAACATTTCAAATATAATGCAAACAAAAAATTTCAAATATCTTCAAAATTCCGGAAGTTAGATTTTAAATCTAAAAAGCGAATAACGTCAAAACCGGAAGTGTTATCGAAATTTTGAAAACAGATTTGAGTTTGCAATCAAAATGTCTATTTACCTGTAAATTTTCAGGACGGTCAAAATAAAATTCGAAAAAAACACGCACAGTTACAATGAAACTTTGCACAAAATTTTCAAATTTTAAATCGTGCAATTTTCATTCAAACATAAAGTGTTGTATATCACTGGAACGAGTAAAATAAGCACACTAATAATATATAAGAGTTTGTGACGTATGGTAGTTGGGTCACGTGACAGAGCTGTTCAAAGTTAAAAATCGCAAATTTCAAATGGCAATAGAACCGGAAGTAAACTTCGGACAACGAAAATGGATATTTCATTGGATAGATCTAGTCAAGGGCAATAACCTTTGTTCAGGTTCCAAGGTCATAAACGGTCAAGGTCACGAGTTACAAATTTTAGAAATTTTCGCAATTACTTTAAACGTTATACCGGAAATAACAAAAAGGCAGTATTAAAAATCAAAAATCTAATAACGTACTTTTTTTGGCAATCGACTGGGCGGTCCTAAAATACTACTATTACGAATTCCGCTCATAACCCTGAGGCCCCATTTTGAGTTTTACAAAAGTTGGTCATATCATTATGGCGGCTTATTTGTAACTTCCGGGTCAATTTTTTTTCATTCATTGTTTTCGAATGGTCATTGCAATCATATTTCCCAAAAGAAATTTCACATATCTTCGAAATTCCGGAAGTTGCAATCTAAAAATTTAAAAGCCATTTTCGTCAAAACCGGAAGTGATATCGAAATTTTGAAATTAGCATTATGTTCACAATCGAATTGCATCAAATAACATTTAAAAAGTTTAGTTTTTCGAGAAAAGTATGCAAGTCACATCAGTGCATATGTGACATTAGCAGTTTTTGCTGGGCGCTCTGACCAGTATTTGAAGAAAAAAAAAAAAAAAAAAAAAACTAGAGCCGTACCAAAACGGCGCTGGGCAGTGCGTCATCCTGGAAATCTTTCATAAATCACAAGGCACTAAGCAAATGGTTATGAAAATATTAATATCAAAAAAGTTAGAAACATTTTTTCTAGTCTTGTTACAGCATGATAGCTTTAATAAAGGTTAACAATAAAAAATAGTAGTTCTCACCCTTCAACTGTTTTGACGATAATTGTAAGCGTTATTAAATCAAATGTGTTAGCGTTTTGGCGATAGTTTTTACTTTTTTTGGTTTAGTATTGCCAAAACTCAAGTTAATTACAAGTTGAAGGGAGATCACTATCATTTAACCATTTAGACAACAAACATATTATTTTAGTTAATTAGCCAATAACGTCAAAACCGGTAGTAATATCGAAATTTTGAAAATATATTTGAGATCGCAATCAAAATGCTTAGCTACCCACAAGTTTTCAGAATATTCAAATAAAATTTTAAAAAACCCGCACAGTGACAATAGAACTTTGCACAAAACTTCCAAATATTATATCGCGCTATTTTATTTAAAACATAAAGTGTTATATATCATTAAAAAGAATAGATTAGGCACAATAAGAATATATAAGAATGTGTGACGTAGTAAAGTTAAGTCACGTGACAGAGGTATTTAAAGTTAAAAATCGCAAATATCAAATGGCCATAGAACCGGAAGTAAACATCGGACAACTAAAATGGATACATCAATACATAGATCTGGTCAAGGGCAATAACCTTTGTTAAGGTAACAAGGTCAAAAAAGTTCAAGGTCACGAGTTACAATTCTTTGAAAGTTTGGCAATTACATTAAATACAATATACCGGAAATAACAAAAAAGCATCATCGAATATCAAAATCGAATAACGTACTTTTTAGGGCAATCGACTAAGCTGTCTACAAATACTACAATTACGAATTCCGCTTATAACCCCGAGGCCCCATTTTGAGTTTTACAAAAGTTAGTCATATAAATATGGCGGCCGATCTATTACAACTGGGTCAAATTTCATTGATTGATTGTTTATATAGCATCATGTCAAATATATTGCAAACAAAAAAAATCATATATCTTCAAAATTCCGGAAGTTAGATTTTAGATTTAAAAAGCGAATAACGTCAAAACCGGAAGTGTTATCGAAATTTTGAAAACAGATTTGGGTTAGCAATCAAAATGTCTATCTACCTGTAAGTTTTCAGGACGGTCAAAATAAAATTTGAAAAAAACACGCACAGTTACAATGAAACTTTGCACAAAATTTTCAAATTTTAAATCGCGCAATTGTCATTCAAACATAAAGTGTTATATATCACTGGAAAGAGTAAAATAAGCACACTAATAATATATAAGAGTTTGTGACGTATGTTAGTTGGGTCACGTGACAGAGCTGTTTAAAGTTAAAAATCGCAAATTTCAAATGACAATAGAACCGGAAGTAAACATCGGACAACGGAAATGGATATTTCATTGGATAGATCTGGTCAAGGGCAATAACCTTTGTTCAGGTTCCAAGGTCATAAAAGGTCAAGGTCACGAGTTACAAGTTTTTGAAATTTTCGCGATAACTTTAAACGTTATACCGGAAATAACAAAAAGGCAGTATAAAAAATCAAAAATCTAATAACGTACTTTTTATGGCAATCGACTGGGCTGTCCTAAAATACTACTATTACGAAATCCGCTCATAACCCTGAGGCCCCATTTTGAGTTTTACAAAAGTTGGTCATATCAATATGGCGGCTTATTTGTAACTTCCGGGTCAATTCTTTTTCATTCATTGTTTTCGAATTGTCATTGCAATCATATTTCCAAAAAAAAATTTCACATATCTTCGAAATTCCGGAAGTTGAAATCTAAAAATTTTCGTCAAAACCGGAAGTGATATCGAAATTTTGAAATTAGCATTATGTTCACAATCGAATTGCCTATGTGCATTTTTATTTTCAGATTCTTCGAATTAAAATTGTAGAATTTGAAAAAATTTTATAATTAAAACTAAAAAAAGTTATCGACAAAATAAAATTTTTAAATTGCTTGAAGAAGCCGTATTGTAGACATTAGTTCAAAGAAGTAACCTAAAAAAATCCGAGTCAAATCGGATAAAAAATAGAGCCGTGAAATGGAAAATTCTAAAAAACCACTTTTTGTCCTACGTCATTTCCGGTTAGACAAAAATGCATCAAATAACATTTAAAAAATTTAGTTTTTCGAGAAAAAAAAGCAAATCGCATCAGTGCATATGTGACATTAGCAGTTTTTGCTGGGTGCTCTGACCAGTATTTGAAGAAAAAAAAAACTAGAACCATGAATGGTACCATGCAGTGCGCATCCGGTTTCGTCCATTGGTGAAAAGTGACATCTTTCAATCCATGATGTCAGGTTTACAGAAGAAAGCTTGTTTTACATTAAAATGCAGAAGGTACAAAATTTTAAAACGCACAATTTTCAATTCGGTAGTGAAAAGTAGAAAAAACAGTTCACACACGGTAGTCAAAAGTGAAATAAACATTTCATGTTCGGTAGTGAAAAGTCATCTGATTAAAAAAAGGCGTAATCCCAGTTTGATATACATCAGTGGAAAACGCATATCACAAAATTTCTAAGATTTGTAAATAAGTTCTAAAGTGCAAGAAAGGACACATGAAAGAGCCAAATCTCAATTTAGAAACGGACTGCACAGTATTCATACTTCATAGTTTGAAATACAGATCGAATTTTATCAATACATATTTCATTCAAAGAAAATATATCTTACAAACAGTTACAATGTAACAAAAAGTGCATTAATGATAACGTATCGCCCAAACGCAAGTTAATGGGAGAGGACGATCGCCCAAACGCAGCTTTATGTCAAAATGTAGTACTCTCCCTTCAACTGAAATTTGAATTTAATATCTTACAAGCAGATGGAATACTAATTTTCAAAATTCAAAAGGCGCTATTTTGATTTTAAAATATTGTGTTGTATATAATTGAAAAAGTAGATTTAGCATGATTAGATTGTGAAAGAATTTGTGACGTACATGAATTAGGTCACGTGTCAGAGCTCTTTAAAGCTAAAAACTGCAATTTTCAAATGGATATAAAACCGGAAGTAAACATCGGAAAACCTAAATAAAAGTATCTGTGCATAGGTATCGTCAATGGCAATGAATTTGTTTCAGGTCACTTGGTCACCAGAGGTCAAGGTCACAAGATATGAGCCTTTAAAGTTTTGACAATTACTGATTTATCTTAACCGGAAATCAAAATAAATCAGAATTGAAATTCAAAAATCGGCGTCTCATGTTTTGGTAGCAATCGACTGTAGATTCCAAAAACATCAGAATTATGCAAATTTCATTACACCCTGAGGCCCCATTTTGCGTTTTATGAAAATATGCCATTTCAAGATGGCGACTGATCTGTTACATCCGGGTCAAATTTTATTATTTGTATACTTTTGTGTCTATATTACATACATACTGCAAAAAGAATTTTTCAAATATCTTCAAAATTCCGGAAGTTGAAATTTCGACTTTGAGAGCCAATAACTTCAAAACCGGAAGTGATACAAACATTTTGAAAACATATTTTTGTTCGCCATCAAAATGTCTATCTACCTGTAAGTTTTCAGAACGATCGAAATAAAAATTGAAAAAAACACGCACAGTTTCAATGGAAATTGACACAAATTTTTCAAACTTTAAAAGGCGGAATTTTGATTCAAATATATTGTGTTGTATATCATTGGAAAGAGCAGACATAGCATAGTACGACGGTGAAAGAAAATAAGACATATGTAAATTAGGTCACGTGGTAGGGCTGTTTAAAGTTAAAAATTACAATTTTCAAACGGCTATAAAACCGGAAGTAACCATTAGGCTTCTGAAAAAAATATGTCATTGGATACATCTAATCAAGGGCAATAACTTTTGTTCAGGTCACAAAGTCACAAAAGGTCAAGGTCACAAAATATGGCTCTTTAAAGTTTTGACAATTACTGATTTATTTTTACCGGAAATCAGAAAAATTCTGAATTGAAATTCAAAAATCGGCTTCCCATGTTTTGGTCGCAGTCGACTGTTGATTACATAGACATAAAAATTATGCAAATTCCATAACACCCTGAGGCCCCATTTTGCGTTTTATAAAAATATACCATTTCAAGATGGCGCCTGATCTGTTACATCCGGGTCAAATTTTATGATTTGTATACTTTTGAGTCTACATAACAAACATATTGCAAAAAGAATTTTTCGAATATCTTCAAAATTCCGGAAGTTAAAATTTCAACTTTGAGAGCGAATGACGTCAAAACCGGAAGTGATATCGAAATTTTGAAAATTGCTAATTGCTCGCAATCAAAATGTCTATATATATGTAAGTTTTCAGGTTGATCCATATAAAATTGCAAAAGTTGAAAAAGTGGTCAAGAAAAAGTGCTCCAAAAGTCAGCAAGATTTTTCGCAAAATGATATTGTTAAACTTTTGTCTCGTGGACAATCGATTAGAGAAATATGCAAAGTCAGTCCGATCAAAATCGGTTGAAAAATAAAGGAGATAATGGCCAAACATCAAAACCCATATGTTCTCATACCTCATTTCCGGTTGGTAGGGCATGCGTCATTTTACATTTAAACAATACCGAGCAGTAGATTATCGTGGGAAATCTTGAGAGATTATATGTGGCATGTGTAGTTTTGGCTGGGCGCTCTGACCAGAAAGTGAAAAAAAAAAAAACTAGAACCATGAATGGTACCATGCAGTGCGCATCCGGTTTCCTCCAATGGTGAAAAGTGACATCTTTCAATCCATGTTGTTAGGTTTACAGAAGAAAGCAAATTTTAAAACGCACAATTGTGAATTCGGTGGTGAAAAGTTGAATAACCAGTTCACACACGGTAGTCAAAGGTGAAATAAACATTTCATGTTCGGTAGTGAAAAGTAATCTGATTAAAAAAAAGGCGTAATCACAGTTTGATATACATCAGTGGAAAACGCATATCACAAAATTTCTAAGATTTGTAAAAAAAGTTCTAAAGTGCAAAAAGGACACATGAAAGAGCCAAATCTCAATTTAGAAACGGACTGCAAAGCATTCAGACTTCGTAGTTTGAAATACAGATCGAAATTTATCAATCCATAATTCGTTCAAAGAAAATATATATTAATGTTTCTTTTAAAACTGTTACAATGTAAACAAGTACATTTATGATATACGTATCGCCCAAACGCAAGTTAATGGCAGAGGGCGATCGCCCAAACTCAGCTTTATGTCAAAATGTAGTACTCTCCCTTCAACTGAAATTTGAATTTAATATTTTACAAGCAGATGGAATAACTAATTTTCAAAATTCAAAAGGCACTATTTTCATTTAAAAATATTGTGTTGTATATAATTGAAAAAGTAGATTTAGCATAATTAGATTGTGAAAGAATTTGTGACGTACTTGAATTAGGTCACGTGTCAGAGCTCTTTAAAGTTAAAAACTGCAAATTTCAAATGGATATAAAACCGGAAGTAAACATCGGAAAACCTAAATGAAAGTATCCGTGCATAGGTATCGTCAATGAATTTGTTTCAGGTCACTTGGTCACCAGAGGTCAAGGTCACGAGATATGAGCCTTTAAAGTTTTGACAATTATTGATTTATCTTAACCGGAAATTAACATAAATCAGAATTGAAATTCAAAAATCGGCTTCTCATGTTTTGGTAGCAATCGAATGTAGATTCCAAAGACATCAGAATTATGCAAATTCCATTACACCATGAGGCCCCATTTTGCGTTTTATGAAAATATACCATTTCAAGATGGCGACTGATCTGTTACATCCGGGTCAAATTTTATTATTTGTATACTTTTGTGTCTGTATTACAAACATACTGCAAAAAGAATTTTTCGAATATCTTCAAAATTCCGGAAGTTGAAATTTTAACTTTAAGAGCAAATGACGTCACAACCGGAAGTGATACTAAATTTTTGAAAACATATTTTTGTTCGCCATCAAAATGTCTATCTACCTGTAAGTTTTCAGAACGATCAAAATAAAAATTGAAAAAAATACGCATAGTTTCAATGGAAATTGGCACAAATTTTTCAAACTTTAAAAGACGGAATTTTTATTCAAATGTATTGTGTTGTATATCATTGGAAAGAGCAGACAGAGCATAGTAAGACGGTGAAAGAAAATAAGACATATGTAAATCAGGTCACGTGGTAGAGCTGTTTAAAGTTAAAAATGGCAATTTTCAAACGGCTATAAAACCGGAAGTAAACCTTTTTCATCTGAAAACAATATGTCAATGGATACATCTCCTCAAGGGCAATAATTTTTGTACAGGTCATTAGGTCAAGAAAGGTCAAGGTCACGAAATATGGGCCTTGAAAGTTTTGACAATTACTGATTTATTTTTACCGGAAATTAGAAAAATTCAGAATTAAAATTCAAAAATCCGCTTCCCATGTTTTGGTCGCAATCGACTGTAGATTGCATAGACATTATGATTATGCAAATTCCATAACACCCTGAGGCCCCATTTTGCGTTTTATGAAAATATACCATTTCAAGATGGCGACTGATCTGTTACATCCGGGTCAAATTTTATGATTTGTATACTTTTGTGTCTACATAACAAACATACTGCAAAAAGAATTTTTCGAATATCTTCAAAATTCCGGAAGTTGAAATTTCAACTTTGAGAGCGAATGACGTCAAAACCGGAAGTGATATCGAAATTTTGAAAATTGCTAATTGTTTGCAATCAAAATGTCTATATATATGTAAGTTTTCAGGTTGATCAACATAAAATTGCAAAAGTTTAAAAAGTAGTCCAGAAAAGGTGCTCCAAAAGTCAGCAAGATTTTTCTCAAAATGATATTATTAAACATTGTCTCGCTGAGAATCGATTAGAGAAATATGCAAAGTCAGTCCGATCGAAATCGGTTGAAAAATAAAGGAGATAATGGCCAAAACATCAAAACCAATATGTCCTCATACCTCATTTCCGGTTGGTAGGGCCTGCGCCATTTTACATTTAAACAATACCGAGCAGTAGATTATCGTGGGAAATCTTAAGAGATTATGTGTGGCATGCATAGTTTTGGCTGGGCGCTCTGACCAGAAAACGGAAAAAAAAAAACTAGAACCGTGGACGGTACCGAGCAGTGTGTATCCGATGTCGACCATGGGTGAAAAGTTACATCTTTCGACCCAAGTTGGGAGATTTACAGCAGAAATCTATATTTTTATTCGTTAATTTAAAAGTAGAAATAGTTAATGTAAAGGATTGAAAATTAAATGGAATAAATAAAAATTCCAACCAATAGCACATACGATTTGAATGTAGGACATTCTTCATGGTCCAAACAAATTTACTTCACAGTCTGCAACTGCTGCTCATACTCTAATCAAAAGTTTGTCGTTAAAAGAATACATCATTCTCTTATGTTTCTTTAAAAAACTTTTCTTTGTGAACAGTTTTATACAACGTATATAAAACTAAATTTTTAATACTATTTCAATAAATCACAAAGATAGATTTTGAAAAATATGATTTCTTCTTAAGAAATGTATTGATATATTCTACAGTTAGAATTTAATACCAATCTAAAAACTACTGAAAAAGATCACTTATAGTCTGGATCTTACTAAAGAGACAATGGCCCGTATGCACCAAATAATATCAAATTAAGAATAGTATTATTTTAAACCTTAAATAGATTTAGTTAATTGTAATTAAAGATAATTCTACTTTTTGTATGCTCCAACTGAAAATTAACTAAATATATTTATCTCTACCATAATTGAAATTCAGTTATCCATTCGAACCACACACACAAAAGAGTTACTGCGCTGCTGTGGCGACGGAAAATGGTCTCAGAGCGTGTTATGGTCGCCATAAGCGTGCTATTACTTACTAATAGCGTGGTGGAAACGTCAGACATCGTGCGACATCGGTCGCCAATGATCGAAAACGCCAAGGTCTGACGATCGGTCCTGGAACGCGTTGAGAACTCGGTGGGATCGCGAACGTCGTGAGACAAACGTCGTAACACCTCTATGAACGTAGCATAAGAGCAGTACACGCGTGGCAAAGAAAACGGTAACACTTGAAACGGCGACTTCAAGGTGTCCTCACCACGACCCTCGGGTTTCTGATACGACTCTACTACGCGTCCCTATGGTGTTGCCAAGGCGATCTTACTAGGATTTCACCACTGCTATGCGATTGAACATAAGGCTTTTAGTGCGAATATTGAGCTCTCGTGCGGTCCCTACTGCGTTTATGGAGTTCTTACATACAACTACGGCCATGTTATTGTTAACCAAGCGTGTACTACGTTTCTATGGCCACGGCCTCTGGTAACTTTCTTGGTTTCTTCTGCATTGTCTTGCTCAGAAATGAATATTTCTGAAAATATGACTGCATTTTATAGTCGTCGTGATTACGTGATAGAAACGTCATGAGTCGTGGAAGACGCCTGGTAAGGGCAGTAGGCTAATGGGTACAAAGTAGAATTCTCTTTAGTTGATACTTTACAAACAATTGGTGGTATTCAACAATGATTTTATGTTCTATCTAAACCACTCATCCCAATACCTAGTCCGAAACTCGCTGACTCTTTCCCCAGCCTGATAGCTATTTGGACGGATATGGCTGGGACAGATTTTATTTCTCAGGAAAAAAACTTTAATGGACTCGAATACATGGCCTGTATGGTGAAAGGGGGTCCAGGCGATCTTTGACATGTCTGTTTACAGGAATCACACGGTTATTTTCACTTATTTTAAGTTCAATTAAATCGTCTTAGAAATAATCGTTAAATTTCAAACATCCAAGAGCCACAAAAGGCATTTTTACTAATTTACAAATAGAATTAAAAGTTAAAACTGGTCTCGACCAATTTTAAGTTTAGAATTAAATTAACCAGTTTTTAAATATATTTAAGATAATTCTATGTGGTGCAAACAAAATATAGAATTAAATTATAAGTTAATGTTATTCGGGCAGAATAGAATTAAATTAGGCCTAATTTCTAAATACTAAACAAGTGGTTGCCTAGCAATATACGCCCACTTACACTACATAAATTGTCAATATATCAAGGAATGTTACTATCTTAATTTTTGTTGGATGGTGTTCAGATTTGAATTCATCCAATATCTTGTTAATATAAAGCATCTAATTTCATAACTAATAAAACTCCGTAAATATTTGTCGAATCGATCCGGAATACAAACTTGTCCAAGATTTTATGGATATAATCCTACACACAAAAGTTTATTAAATTCCTACCACAACTGTGGTCTCTATCATGTTCACAAGCCATTTTTAACGTATTTTGGGTTTAAAACTCCATGAATTTTTGTCGTATCGAACCCAAATTTGAACTTGTCCGAGATCTTATGAATATAATCCTACATACAAAATTGTATTCAAATCCAACCAAAACTGCGGTCTCAATCGCGTTCACAAGCCATTTTTAACATATTTTGGGTGTAAAACTCCGTGAATTTTAGTCGAATCAAACCCAAATTCGAACTTGTCCGAGATCTTATGAATATAATCCTATATACAAAATTTTATTCAAATCCAACCAAAACTGTGGTCTCTATGGCGTTCACAAGCCAATTGTGGACAGACGGACGGACCGACGGACGGCATGACGGACGGACGGACAGAGGCGATGGCAATATACGACCACATTTCAATGTGGGCGTATAAAAACGTAAAAAAATTGACGTGAACATGTGGGAAAATTAATACTTATATGGGGTTGAACAGATTCGGATTATTCATAATTTCTTGCGAAAAGCTTATTTGTTGAAAATATGACAAATTAATGAATCTAAAAAAGTTCAAAGACTAACCAAAGGCACGAACCTAACATATTTTACACAATTATGAACAAATATAATACCTTTTTCCCCGATGAATGGAGCTTTATAACAAAACTACTAAATTCTCTAAATCGGGACCATGCGGATATGTACTTGTTTCTGCTTTAATGAAGTACTTTATTACTAAAACCAGAGCCTCCACAAAAATTGAACTGACATTGGGGCCTTATGCATTAGGGGAGGTAATCTAATTATTAACTGTGGGTTTGAACATAGTACACTGTCAACAGCATGTGTAAAATTTCTTGTAAATTACGGAAGTTGAAAATCTTAATTGAAAAGCGAATGACGTTAAAACCGAAAGTGATATCAAATTGTTAAAAACATAGTTTTGTTCCCAATCAAAATGTCTATCCAACTGTAGGTAGGTTTTCAGATTGATAAAAATGAATTTGAAAAAGTCGGAAAAAATACGTACAGTTTAAATGGCAGAAGGAACAAATCTTCTAGATTCTAAAAGGCGGAATTTTGATTAAAAAATCTTGTATGATATATCCCTGGAAAGTGTAGATCAAGCATTGATGGATTGAGAAATGATTTTTGACGTATGTAAATTAGGTCACGTGACAGGGCTCTTTAAAGTTGCAATTTTCAAAGGTCTATAAAACCGGAAGTAAGCGTTTTGTCTCTGAAAATATTATGCCATTAAATGCTTCTCATCGTGGACGTTAATTTTTGTAGAGGTCACTCGGTCACGAAAGGCCAAGGTCACGAAATATTGACCCTGAAAGTTTTGACAATTACTGATTTATTTCAACCGGTAATAAAAAAAAATTCAGAAATGAAATTCAAAAATCGGCTTCCCATGTTTTGGTAGCAATCAACTGTAGATACCATAATCATCAATATTATGCAAATTCCATAACACCCTGAGGCCCCATTTTGCGTTTTATAGAAATATACCATTTCAAAATGGCGACTGATCCGTTACATCCGGGTCAAATTTTATCACTTGTATACTTTTGTGTCTACAAAACAAATATACTGCAAAAAGAATTTTTCGAATATCTTCAAAATTCCGGAAGTTGAAATTTCAACTTTAAGAGCGAATGACGTCAAAACCGGAAGTAATAATAACATTTTTGAAATAGACTATTGTATACAATCAAAATATCTATCTATTTATTATTGGTCAGATAGATCAAAGGTCAAGGTCAAAAGATACGGGTCTTCAAAATATTGACAAAATTTAACCGGAAATTGCAGGAAAACCAAATCGAAATTCAAAAATCGGCTTCCGACAATTTTTATAATTTTTATGTTCTTTTATTTGACACCAGATTCGTCGAAATCGGATAAACTGTTTTTTCTGAATAAAATTTTGGCACTTTTTACAAAAATCAAAATGGCGGCCAAACTATAAATATTTTCTTCCCGAAATTTCCTCTCATTTTTTGAGGCATAACGATATCTATCTATTAGTATCAGTTTTCTTGATAACCACATGATTTTCGTGGAGTGGGTCAACCGGAAGTGAGAAGTTTGATATCATGAAAACCGGAAGTGATAAAAATGTTTAACCGAGGAAATTTGTTCTCTAATGTGATCTGCTTGAGCTTAAGAATTTTTGATAAAATCGGAGGAATAGCACAGAAAATAGAAATTTTGGCCAAAAACAGCAAAATTCGACACAAAAAAGTGTGCTATGAATTTTCAAAATTCGAATTTTTTTCACTACTATCCTATTAGATATTTGCACGAGATTCAAAAAACGTAACTCCGAGAAAAATCGGTTCAAAAATGCGCTTTCTAAGGCCAATAAACCACTTTTTGCACAGTTTTCAATATTGCACTTCCGGTTGTGCAAAAATGTTCCAATTTACATTCATTCAGTAATAGACCATATACAGTGATGTAATGCATTGCAGATATTGCTGTAATTATCACAGTTTCTTCAGAGTACTCGGTACAAAATTATTTTTTTTTAAAATTACGAAAACAAAGCAGTGTGTTCGCGAGAACACACTGCAAAAAGACATTTGCAAAACAAAGCAGTGCGTTCGCTAGAACGCACTGCAACTAGAACCATGAATGGTACCATGCAGTGCGCATCCGGTTTCGTCCATTGGTGAAAAGTGACATCTTTCAAACCATGATGTCAGGTTTGCAGAAGAAAGCTTGTTTTACATTAAAATGCAGAAGGTACAAAATTTTAAACGCACAATTTTGAATTCGGTAGTGAAAAACCAGTTAACACACGGTAGTCAAAAGTGAAATAAACATTTCATGTTCGGTAGTGAAAAGTCATCTGATTAAAAAAAGGCGTAATCACAGTTTGATATACATCAGTGGAAAACGCATATCACAAAATTTCTAAGATTTGTAAATAAGTTCTAAAGTGCAAGAAAGGACACATGAAAGAGCCAAATCTCAATTTAGAAACGGACTGCACAGTATTCATACTTCATAGTTTGAAATACAGATCGAATTTTATCAATACATATTTCATTCAAAGAAAATATATCTTAATGTTTCTTTTAAACAGTTACAATGTAAAAAAAAGTACATTAATGATAACGTATCGCCCAAACGCAAGTTAATGGGAGAGGACGATCGCCCAAACGCAGCTTTATGTCAAAATGTAGTTCTCTCCCTTCAACTGAAATTTGAATTTAATATTTTACAAGCAGATGGAATAACTAATTTTCAAAATTCAAAAGGCGCTATTTTAATTTTAAAATATTGTTTTACATATCCTTTGAAAAAGTAGATTTAGCATAATTAGATTGTGAAAGAATTTGTGACGTACATGAATTAGGTTACGTGTCAGAGCTCTTTAAAGCTAAAAACTGCAATTTTCAAATGGATATAAAACCGGAAGTAAACATCGGAAAACCTAAATGAAAGTATCTGTGCATAGGTATCGTCAATGGCAATGAATTTGTTTCAGGTCACTTGGTCACCAGAGGTCAAGGTCACATGATATGAGCCTTTAAAGTTTTGACAATTACTGATTTATCTTAACCGGAAATTAAAATAAATCAGAATTGAAATTCAAAAATCGGCGTCTCATGTTTTGGTAGCAATCGACTGTAGATTCCAAAAACATCAGAATTATGCAAATTTCATTACACCCTGAGGCCCCATTTTGCGTTTTATGAAAATATACCATTTCAAGATGGCGACTGATCTGTTACATCCGAGTCAAATTTTATCATTTGTATACTTTTGTGTCTATATTACATACATACTGCAAAAAGAATTTTTCAAATATCTTCAAAATTCCGGAAGTTGAAATTTCGACTTTGAGAGCCAATAACTTCAAAACCGGAAGTGATACAAAAATTTTGAAAACATATTTTTGTTCGCCATCAAAATGTCTATCTACCTGTAAGTTTTCAGAACGATCGAAATAAAAATTGAAAAAAACACGCACAGTTTCAATGGAAATTGACACAAATTTTTCAAACTTTAAAAGGCGGAATTTTGATTCAAATATTTTGTGTTGTATATCATTGGAAAGAGCAGACATAGCATAGTACGACGGTGAAAGAAAATAAGACATATGTAAATTAGGTCACGTGGTAGGGCTGTTTAAAGTTAAAAATTACAATTTTCAAACGGCTATAAAACCGGAAGTAACCATTGGGCATCTGAAAAAAATATGTCATTAGATACATCTAATCAAGGGCAATAACTTTTGTACAGGTCACAAAGTCACAAAAGGTCAAGGTCACAAAATATGGGCCTTGAAAGTTTTGACAATTACTGACTTATTTTTACCGGAAATCAGAAAAATTCAGAATTGAAATTCAAAAATCGGCTTCCCATGTTTTGGTCGCAGTCGACTGTTGATTACATAGACATAAAAATTATGCAAATTCCGTAACACCCTGAGGCCCCATTTTGCGTTTTATGAAAATATACCATTTCAAGATGGCGCCTGATCTGTTACATCCGGGTCAAATTTTATGATTTGTATAATTTTGAGTCTACATAACAAACATATTGCAAAAAGAATTTTTCGAATATCTTCAAAATTCCGGAAGTTGAAATTTCAACTTTGAGAGCGAATGACGTCAAAACCGGAAGTGATATCGAAATTTTGAAAATTGCTAATTGCTCGCAATCAAAATGTCTATAAATATGCAAGTTTTCAGGTTGATCAATATAACATTGCAAAAGTTGAAAAAGTGGTCAAGAAAAAGTGCTCCAAAAGTCAGCAAGATTTTTCTCAAAATGATATTGTTAAACTATTGTCTCGTGGACAATCGATTAGAGAAATATGCAAAGTCAGTCCGATCAAAATCGGTTGAAAAATAAAGGAGATAATGGCCAAAACATCAAAACCCATATGTTCTCATACCTCATTTCCGGTTGGTAGGGCATGCGTCATTTTACATTTAAACAATACCGAGCAGTAGATTATCGTGGGAAATCTTGAGAGATTATATGTGGCATGTGTAGTTTTGGCTGGGCGCTCTGACCAGAAAGTGAAAAAAAAAAAAAAACTAGAACCATGAATGGTACCATGCAGTGCGCATCCGATTTCGTCCATTGGTGAAAAGTGACATCTTTCAATCCACGATGTCAGGTTTACAGAAGAAAGCTTGTTTTACATTAAAATGCAGAAGGTACAAAATTTTAAAACGCACAATTTTGAATTCGATAGTGAAAAGTAGAATAAAATGTTCGGTAGTGAAAAGACATCTGATTAAAAAAAGGGTAATCACAGTTTGATATACATCAGTGGAAAACGCATATCACAAAATTTCTAAGATTTGTAAATAAGTTCTAAAGTGCAAGAAAGGACACATGAAAGAGCCAAATCTCAATTTAGAAACGGACTGCACAGTATTCATACTTCATAGTTTGAAATACAGATCGAATTTTATCAATACATATTTCATTCAAAGAAAATATATCTTAATGTTTCTTTTAAACAGTTACAATGTAAAAAAAGGACATTAATGATAACGTATCGCCCAAACGCAAGTTAATGGGAGAGGACGATCGCCCAAACGCAGCTTTATGTCAAAATGTAGTTCTCTCCCTTCAACTGAAATTTGAATTTAATATCTTACAAGCAGATGGAATAACTAATTTTCAAAATTCAAAAGGCGCTATTTTGATTTTAAAATATTGTGTTGTATATAATTGAAAAAGTAGATTTAGCATAATTAGATTGTGAAAGAATTTGTGACGTACATGAATTAGGTCACGTGTCAGAGCTCTTTAAAGCTAAAAACTGCAATTTTCAAATGGATATAAAACCGGAAGTAAACATCGGAAAACCTAAATGAAAGTATCTGTGCATAGGTATCGTCAATGGCAATGAATTTGTTTCAGGTCACTTGGTCACTAGAGGTCAAGGTCACAGGATATGAGCCTTTAAAGTTTTGACAATTACTGATTTATCTTAACCGGAAATTAAAATAAATCAGACTTGAAATTCAAAAATCGGCGTCTCATGTTTTGGTAGCAATCGACTGTAGATTCCAAAAACATCAGAATTATGCAAATTTCATTACACCCTGAGGCCCCATTTTGCGTTTTATGAAAATATACCATTTCAAGATGGCGACTGATCTGTAACATCTGGGTCAAATTTTATTATTTGTATACTTTTGTGTCTATATTACATACATACTACAAAAAGAATTTTTCAAATATCTTCAAAATTCCGGAAGTTGAGATTTCGACTTTGAGAGCCAATAACTTCAAAACCGGAAGTGATACAAAAATTTTGAAAACATATTTTTGTTCGCCATCAAAATGTCTATCTACCTGTAAGTTTTCAGAACGATCGAAATAAAAATTGAAAAAAACACGCACAGTTTCAATGGAAATTGACACAAATTTTTCAAACTTTAAAAGGCGGAATTTTGATTCAAATATATTGTGTTGTATATCATTGGAAAGGGCAGACATAGCATAGTACGACGGTGAAAGAAAATAAGACATATGTAAATTAGGTCACGTGGTAGGGCTGTTTAAAGTTAAAAATTACAATTTTCAAACGGCTATAAAACCGGAAGTAACCATTGGGCATCTGAAAAAAATATGTCATTGGATACATCTAATCAAGGGCAATAACTTTTGTACAGGTCACAAAGTCACAAAAGGTCAAGGTCACAAAATATGGGCCTTGAAAGTTTTGACAATTACTGACTTATTTTTTCCGGAAATCAGAAAAATTCAGAATTGAAATTCAAAAATCGGCTTCCCATGTTTTGGTCGCAGTCGACTGTTGATTACATAGACATAAAAATTATGCAAATTCCATAACACCCTGAGGCCCCATTTTGCGTTTTATGAAAATATACCATTTCAAGATGGCGCCTGATCTGTTACATCCGGGTCAAATTTTATGATTTGTATAATTTTGAGTCTACATAACAAACATATTGCAAAAAGAATTTTTCGAATATCTTCAAAATTCCGGAAGTTGAAATTTCAACTTTGAGAGCGAATGACGTCAAAACCGGAAGTGATATCGAAATTTTGAAAATTGCTAATTGCTCGCAATCAAAATGTCTATGAATATGTAAGTTTTCAGGTTGATCAATATAAAATTGCAAAAGTTGAAAAAGTGGTCAAGAAAAAGTGCTCCAAAAGTCAGCAAGATTTTTCTCAAAATGATATTTTTAAACTTTTGTCTCGTGGACAATCGATTAGAGAAATATGCAAAGTCAGTCCGATCAAAATCGGTTGAAAAATAAAGGAGATAATGACCAAAACATCAAAACCCATATGTTCTCATACCTCATTTCCGGTTGGTAGGGCATGCGTCATTTTACATTTAAACAATACCGAGCAGTAGATTATCGTGGGAAATCTTGAGAGATGGTGTGTGGCATGCATAGTTTTGGCTGGGCGCTCTGACCAGAAAACGGAAAAAAAAAAAAAAAAGACATTTGCAAAACAAAGCAGTGCGTTCGCTAGAACGCACTGCAACTAGAACCATGAATGGTACCATGCAGTGCGCATCCGGTTTCGTCCATTGGTGAAAAGTGACATCTTTCCATCCATGATGCCAGGTTTACAGAAGAAAGCTCGTTTTACATTAAAATGCAGAAGGTACAAAATTTTAAAACGCACAATTTTAAATTCGGTAGTGAAAAGTAGAATAACCAGTTCACACACGGTAGTCAAAAGTGAAATAAACATTTCATGTTCGGTAGTGAAAGTCATCTGATTAAAAAAAAAGCGTAATCACAGTTTGATATACATCAGTGGAAAACGCATATCACAAAATTTCTAAGATTTGTAAATAAGGTCTAAAGTGCAAGAAAGGACACATGAAAGAGCCAAATCTCAATTTAGAAACGGACTGCACAGTATTCATACTTCATAGTTTGAAATACAGATCGAATTTTATCAATGCATAATTCATTCAAAGAAAATATATATTAATGTTTCTTTTAAAACAGTTACAATGTAAAAAAAAGTACATTAATGATAACTTATCGCCCAAACGCAAGTTAATGGGAGAGGGCGATCGCCCAAACGCAGCTTTATGTCAAAATGTAGTACTCTCCCTTCAACTGAAATTTGAATTTAATATTTTACAAGCAGATGGAATAACTAATTTTCAAAATTCAAAAGGCGCTATTTTGATTTTAAAATATTGTGTTGTATATAATTGGAAAGGTAGATTTACCATAATTAGATTGTGAAAGAATTTGTGACGTACATGAATTAGGTCACGTGTCAGAGCTCTTTAAAGCTAAAAACTGCAATTTTCAAATGGATATAAAACCGGAAGTAAACATCGGAAAACCTAAATGAAAGTATCTGTGCATAGGTATCGTCAATGGCAATGAATTTGTTTCAGGTCACTTGGTCACCAGAGGTCAAGGTCACAAGATAGGAGCCTTTAAAGTTTTGACAATTACTGATTTATCTTAACCGGAAATTAAAATAAATCAGAATTGAAATTCAAAAATCGGCATCTCATGTTTTGATAGCAATCGACTGTAGATTCCATAGACATCTTAATTATGCAAATTCTATAACACCATGAGGCCCCATTTTGCGTTTTATGAAAATATACCATTTCAAGATGACGACTGATCTGTTACATCCGGGTCAAATTTTATCATTTGTATACTTTTGTGTCTACATTACAAACATATTGCAAAAAGAATTTTTCGAATATCTTCAAAATTCCGGAAGTTGAAATTTCGACTTTGAGAGCTAATAACTTCAAAACCGGAAGTGATATCAAAATTTTGAAAACATATTTTTGTTCGCCATCAAAATGTCTATCTACCTGTAAGTTTTCAGAATGATCGAAATAAAAATTGAAAAAAACACGCACAGTTTCAATGGAAATTGACACAAATATTTCAAACTTTAAAAGGCGGAATTTTGATTCAAATACATCGTGTTGTATATCATTGGAAAGAGCAGACATAGCATAGTACGACGGTGAAAGAAAATAAGACATATGTAAATTAGGTCACGTGGTAGAGCTGTTTAAAGTTAAAAATGGCAATTTTCAAACGGCTATAAAACCGGAAGTAACCTTTGGGCATCTGAAAAAAATATGTCATTTGATACATCTAATCAAGGGCAATAACTTTTGTACAGGTCATTAAGTCACAAAAGGTCAAAGTCACAAAATATGGGCCTTGAAAGTTTTGACAATTACTGATTTATTTTTACCGGAAATCAGAAAAATTCAGAATTGAAATTCAAAAATCGGCTTCCCATGTTTTGGTCGCAGTCAACTGTTGATTACATAGACATAAACATTATTCAAATTCCATAACACCCTGAGGCCCCATTTTGCGTTTTATGAAAATATACCATTTCAAAATGGCGCCTGATCCGTTACATCCGGGTCAAATTTTATGATTTGTATGATTTTGAGTCTACATAACAAACATATTACAAAAAGAATTTTTCGAATATCTTCAAAATTCCGGAAGTTGAAATTTCAACTTTGAGAGCGAATGACGTAAAAACCGGAAGTGATATCGAAATTTGGAAAATTGCTAAATGTTTGCAATCAAAATGTCTATAAACATGTAAGTTTTCAGGTTGATCAATATAAAATTGCAAAAGTTGAAAAAGTTGTCCAGAAAAGGTGCTCCAAAAATCAGCAAGATTTTTCTCAAAATGATATTGTTAAACTTTTGTATCATGGACAATCGCTTAGAGAAATATGCAAAGTCAGTCCGATCGAAATCGGTTGAAAAACAAAGGAGATAATAGCCAAAACATCAAATCCGATATGTTCTCATACCTCATTTCCGGTTGGTAGGGCATGCGCCATTTTACATTTAAACAATACCGAGCAGTAGATTATCGTGGGAAATCTTGAGAGATGGTGTGTGGCATGCATAGTTTTGGCTGGGCGCTCTGACCAGAAAACGGAAAAAAAAAAAAAAAAAAAGACATTTGCAAAACAATGCAGTGCGTTCGCTAGAACGCACTGCAACTAGAACCATGAATGGTACCATGCAGTGCGCATCCGGTTTCCTCCAATGGTGAAAAGTGACATCTTTCAATCCATGTTGTTAGGTTTACAGAAGAAAGCAAATTTTAAAACGCACAATTGTGAATTCGGTAGTGAAAAGTTGAATAACCAGTTCACACATGGTAGTCAAAGGTGAAATAAACATTTCATGTTCGGTAGTGAAAAGTAATCTGATTAAAAAAAAGGCGTAATCACAGTTTGATATACATCAGTGGAAAACGCATATCACAAAATTTCTAAGATTTGTAAAAAAGTTTTCAAGTGCAAAAAGGACACATAAAAGAGCCAAATCTCAATTTAGAAACGGACTGCAAAGCATTCAGACTTCGTAGTTTGAAATACAGATCGAAATTTATCAATCCATAATTCGTTCAAAGAAAATATATATTAATGTTTCTTTTAAAACTGTTTCAATGTAAAAAAGTACATTTATGATATACGTATCGCCCAAACGCAAGTTAATGGCAGAGGGCGATCGCCCAAACGCAGCTTTATGTCAAAATGTAGTACTCTCCCTTCAACTGAAATTTGAATTTAATATTTTACAAACAGATGGAATAGCTAATTTTCAAAATTCAAAAGGCACTATTTTCATTTAAAAATATTGTGTTGTATATAATTGAAAAAGTAGATTTAGCATAATTAGATTGTGAAAGAATTTGTGACGTACTTGAATTAGGTCACGTGTCAGAGCTCTTTAAAGTTAAAAACTGCAATTTTCAAATGGATATAAAACCGGAAGTAAACATCGGAAAACCTAAATGAAAGTATCCGTGCATAGGTATCGTCAATGGCAATGAATTTGTTTCAGGTCACTTGGTCACCAGAGGTCAAGGTCACGAGATATGAGCCTTTAAAGTTTTGACAATTACTGATTTATCTTAACCGGAAATTAACATAAATCAGAATTGAAATTCAAAAATCGGCTTCTCATGTTTTGGTAGCAATCGACTGCAGATTCCAAAGACATCAGAATTATGCAAATTCCATTACACCCTGAGGCCCCATTTTGCGTTTTATGAAAATATACCATTTCAAGATGGCGACTGATCTGTTACATCCGGGTCAAATTTTATTATTTGTATACTTTTGTGTCTGTATTACAAACATACTGCAAAAAGAATTTTTCGAATATCTTCAAAATTCCGGAAGTTGAAATTTTAACTTTAAGAGCAAATGACGTCACAACCGGAAGTGATACTAAATTTTTGAAAACATATTTTTGTTCGCCATCAAAATGTCTATCTATCCGTAAGTTTTCAGAACGATCGAAATAAAATTTGAAAAAAATACGCATAGTTTCAATGGAAATTGGCACAAATTTTTCAAACTTTAAAAGGCGGAATTTTGATTCAAATGTATTGTGTTGTATATCATTGAAAAGAGCAGACAGAGCATAGTAAGACGGTGAAAGAAAATAAGACATATGTAAATTATGTCACGTGGTAGAGCTGTTTAAAGTTAAAAATGGCAATTTTCAAACGGCTATAAAACCGGAAGTAAACCTTGGGCATCTGAAAACAATATGTCAATGGATACATCTCCTCAAGGGCAATAATTTTTGTACAGGTCATTAGGTCAAGAAAGGTCAAGGTCACGAAATATGGGCCTTGAAAGTTTTGACAATTATTGATTTATTTTTACCGGAAATTAGAAAAATTCAGAATTAAAATTCAAAAATCCGCTTCCCATGTTTTGGTCGCAATCGACTGTAGATTGCATAGACATTATAATTATGCAAATTCCATAACACCCTGAGGCCCCATTTTGCGTTTTATGAAAATATACCATTTCAAGATGGCGACTGATCTGTTACATCCGGGTCAAATTTTATGATTTTTATACTTTTATGTCTACATAACAAACATACTGCAAAAAGAATTTTTCGAATATCTTCAAAATTCCGGAAGTTGAAATTTCAACTTTGAGAGCGAATGACGTCAAAACCGGAAGTGATATCGAAATTTTGAAAATTGCTAATTGTTTGCAATCAAAATGTCTATATATATGTAAGTTTTCAGGTTGATCAACATAAAATTGCAAAAGTTTAAAAAGTGGTCCAGAAAAGGTGCTCCAAAAGTCAGCAAGATTTTTCTCAAAATGATATTGTTAAACTTTTGTCTCGTGGAGAATCGATTAGAGAAATAAGCAAAGTCAGTCCGATCGAAATCGGTTGAAAAATAAAGGAGATAATGGCCAAAACATCAAAACCCATATGTTCTCATACCTCATTTCCGGTTGGTAGGGCATGCGCCATTTTACATTTAAACAATACCGAGCAGTAGATTATCGTGGGAAATCTTGAGAGATTATGTGTGGCATGCATAGTTTTGGCTGGGCGCTCTGACCAGAAAACGGAAAAAAAAAAAAAAAACTAGAACCATGAATGGTACCATGCAGTGCGCATCCGGTTTCGTCCATTGGTGAAAAGTGACATCTTTCAATCCATGTTGTCAGGTTTACAGAAGAAAGCAAATTTTAAAACGCACAATTGTGAATTCGGTAGTGAAAAGTTGAATAACCAGTTCACACACGGTAGTCAAAGGTGAAATAAACATTTCATGTTCGGTAGTGAAAAGTAATCTGATTAAAAAAAGGCGTAATCACAGTTTGATATACATCAGTGGAAAACGCATATCACAAAATTTCTAAGATTTGTAAAAAAGTTCTAAAGTGCAAAAAGGACACATGAAAGAGCCAAATCTCAATTTAGAAACGGACTGCAAAGCATTCAGACTTCGTAGTTTGAAATACAGATCGAAATTTATCAATCCATAATTCGTTCAAAGAAAATATATTATATTAATGTTTCTTTTAAAACTGTTACAATGTAAAAAAGTACATTTATGATATACGTATCGCCCAAACGCAAGTTAATGGCAGAGGGCGATCGCCCAAACGCAGCTTTATGTCAAAATGTAGTACTCTCCCTTCAACTGAAATTTGAATTTAATATTTTACAAGCAGATGGAATGACTAATTTTCAAAATTCAAAAGGCGCTGTTTTCATTTAAAAATATTGTGTTGTATATAATTGAAAAAGTAGATTTAGCATAATTAGATTGTGAAATAATTTGTGACGTACTTGAATTAGGTCACGTGTCAGAGCTCTTTAAAGTTAAAAACTGCAATTTTCAAATAGATATCAAACCGGAAGTAAACATCGGAAAACCTAAATGAAAGTATCCGTGCATAGGTAACATTAATACCAATGAATTTTTTCAGGTCACATGGTCACCGAAGGTCAAGGTCACGAGATATAAGCCTTAAAATTTTGACAATTACTGATTTATTTTAACCGGAATTTAAAATGAATCAGAATTGAAATTCAAAAATCGGCTTCTCATGTTTTGCTAGGAATCGACTGTAGATTCCAAAGACATCAGAATTATGCAAATTTCATAACACCCTGAGGCCCCATTTTGCGTTTTATAAAAATATAACATTTCAAGATGGCGAGTGATCCGTTACATCCGGGTCAAATTTTATTATTTGTATACTTTTGTGTCTGTATTACAAACATACTGCAAAAAGAATTTTTCGAATATCTTCAAAATTCCGGAAGTTGAAATTTTAACTTTAAGAGCAAATGACGTCACAGCCGGAAGTGATACTAAATTTTTGAAAACATATTTTTGTTCGCCATCAAAATGTCTATCTATCCGTAAGTTTTCAGAACGATCGAAATAAAATTTGAAAAAAATACGCATAGTTTCAATGGAAATTGGCACAAATTTTTCAAACTTTAAAAGGCGGAATTTGTATTCAAATGTATTGTGTTGTATATCATTGGAAGGAGCAGACAAAGCATAGTAAGACGGTGAAAGAAAATAAGACATATGTAAATTAGGTCACGTGGTAGAGTTGTTTAAAGTTAAAAATGGCAATTTTCAAACGGCTATAAAACCGGAAGTAAACCTTGGGCATCTGAAAACAATATGTCAATGGATACATCTCCTCAAGGGCAATAATTTTTGTACAGGTCATTAGGTCAAGAAAGGTCAAGGTCACGAAATATGGGCCTTGGAAGTTTTGACAATTACTGATTTATTTTTACCGGAAATTAGAAAAATTCAGAATTAAAATTCAAAAATCCGCTTCCCATGTTTTGGTCGCAATCGACTGTAGATTGCATAGACATTATGATCATGCGAATTCCATAACACCCTGAGGCCCCATTTTGCGTTTTATGAAAATATACCATTTCAAGATGGCGACTGATCTGTTACATCCGGGTCAAATTTTATGATTTGTATACTTTTGTGTCTACATAACAAACATACTGCAAAAAGAATTTTTCGAATATCTTCAAAATTCCGGAAGTTGAAATTTCAACTTTGAGAGCGAATGACGTCAAAACTGGAAGTGATATCGAAATTTTGAAAATTGCTAATTGTTTGCAATCAAAATGTCTATGTATATGTAAGTTTTCAGGTTGATCAACATAAAATTGCAAAAGTTTAAAAAGTGGTCCAGAAAAGGTGCTCCAAAAGTCAGCAAGTTTTTTCTCAAAATGATATTGTTAAACTTTTGTCTCGTTGAGAATCGATTAGAGAAATATGCAAAGTCAGTCCGATCGAAATCGGTTGAAAAATAAAGGAGATAATGGCCAAAACATCAAAACCAATATGTCCTCATACCTCATTTCCGGTTGGTAGGGCCTGCGCCATTTTACATTTAAACAATACCGAGCAGTAGATTATCGTGGGAAATCTTGAGAGTTTATTTGTGGCATGCATAGTTTTGGCTGGGCGCTCTGACCAGAAAACGAAAAAAAAAAAAAAAATAGACATTTGCAAAACAAAGCAGTGCGTTCGCTAGAACGCACTGCAAAAAAAAGACATTTGCAAAACAATGCAGTGCGTTCGCTAGAACGCACTGCAACTAGAACCGTGATAACGGTACTGAGCAGTGCGCAATTTAAACATCCTTGAACAGTTGCATTTTAGTCTTGCATATAAATTAGGTCATGTGACAGAGCTGTTTATAGTTAAAAATCTCAATTTTCAATCGGCTATTAAACCGGTAGTAAACATCGGAAAACACAAAGTAAAACATCATTTGATAGATTTTATCGAGGGCAATAGCTTTGGTTCAGATCAAAAGGTCATCAAACGTCAAGGTCACGAGTTTTGATCTTTGAAAGTGTTTGCTATTGCTGAATTTCTTTAACCGGAAATAGACATAACTTTTAATCGAAATTAGGAAATCGGCTGTCACCATTTTGTTAGTAATATATTGAAGATGCCATAGACATCAACATTATGTAAATCGGATGATATCCTGATCACTTATATCGATTTAAAGAAAAGTTGGTCATTTCAAGATGGTGGTCTACTAGTTACTTCCGGGTCCAATTTTATCCTTTTTTTTCTATGAATGTTATGTCATTTTATGTCTTCAAAAGAATGTGTCGACTCTCTTTAAAAATCCACAATTAAGGAACCACGTGTTTTTTCGCGCCAAAAAAGCCACGCTGTTACTTTAGAACAATGAACAAAATTTCCAAATTAAAAAAAAAGCAAAATGATTAAAATATCTACTATTATATATCAAGAGGAGATAAAGCATAATAAGAAAGGACGATTTTTTGTGACGTACGTGAATTAGGTTCAAACTGACAATTTTCAAATGGTAATAAAACAAGAAGTTAATATTGGACAACAAAAATGAATTCACCATATGATAGATCTCATTTCGGGCAATAACTTTTGTTCGGATCATAAGGTCAACAAATGGCAAGGTCACAAGTTATGAGCTTTAAAAGTGTTACAATAAGTGCTGAATATCTTATACCGGAAATAGACAAACACCATAATCGAAATTAGCAATTCAGCTGCACTCATTTTGTTGGCAATAGATTGAAAATGCCATAAACATCCAAATTATATAAATCGGATGTCGATTTATAGAAAACATGTTCATTTCAAGATGGTGGCCAACGTGTTACTTCCGGTTACGATTTTGTCATATTTTTTTCTTTGTTAGTCATGTTCTTTCATATCTTAAATCTTAAAGGGATTGTAAAGAGGTTTTCTAGCCTTTTTATGTGGACGAAGGACACTTCCAACATCTCTTTCGTACATACAAAATATTCATTGGGTGCCCGTGGTTCCTGTTATTCCAGAAAAAAAAACGGGAAGTGACGTCACAATCTTGGAAAAAATCGGACTGGATGATCAGGTACAGGGCATTATTAATACATGTTGTTACAACGATATGACGTTATTAGATAAATGTTGTTACAGCGATATCATATAAGTCATAGCGTTGTGACAACATGTATTTATAATGCCCTGTACCTGATAATGCCCTGTACCTGAATACCAGCAATACTAACAATATTTTCAAATTCTAAAACGCGGAATTATGATTCAAATACATATTGTCATATATCATTGGAAAGCGTAGATCAAGCACAATACGATTCAAAAATAATTTGTGTCGTATGTAAATTAGGTCACGTGACAGAGCTGTTTAAAGTTAAAAATTGCAATTTTCTGACAGCCATAAAACCGGAAGTAAACATCGGGCATCTAAAATGATTATGCCATTAGATAGATCTCGTCAAGGGCAACAATTTTTGTTGAGGTCACAAGGTCACTCAAGGTCAAGGTCACAAGATATGAGCCTTAAAAGTTTTGACTATTACTGAAAATTTTAAACCGGAAATAAAAAAAAATCTGAATCGAAATTCAAAAATCGGCTTCCCATGTTTTGTTAGCAATCGACTGTAGATTCCATAGACATCATTGTTATTCAAATCGGATGATTCCCTGATTCTGAATTTCGATTTAAAGAAAAATTGGTCATTTCAAGATGGCGGCTGATATGAAATATCTGGGTCAGATTTTATCATTTCATATTTTGTCAATAGTTATTTCTAGCTCACTGCAAAAAGATTTTTTTGAATATCTTCATTATCCCGGATGTCAAAATTTCAACTTTACAAGTGAATGACGTCAAAACCGGAAGTGATAAAAGGTTTATGAAAAAATAATTTTGTTCGCGATCAAAATGTCTATGCACAGGTAAGTTTTCAGATTGATCAGAATAAAATTGCGAAAGTTGAAAAAATTGTCAAAAAAGTGACTCAAAAAGTCAGCGACAAAGTTTTAAAAATTCATGTTTTTAAACTCATATTTTGTAGACAATCGTTTAAAGAAATAAACAAAAAGGTTCCCATCAAAATCGGACAAAAACCGGAGGTGAAAATGGTAAAACAATTAAAATGGGTTTAACTCGCATACGTCATTTCCGGTTGAAAGAAAATGCATCATTTTACATTCATCAAATACCGAGCAGTTAGATGTCGTAGGAAATCATCTGAGATAATGTGTGGTATTTCTCCTTCATACCGAAATAGCGTGACCAGAAATAGACAAAAAAAAACTAGAACCGTGATGACGGTACTGAGCAGTGCGCAATTTAAACATCCTTGAACGGTTGCATTTTAGTCCTGCATATAAATTAGGTCATTTGACAGAGCTGTTTACAGTTAAAAATCTCAATTTTCAATCGGCTATTAAACCGGAAGTAAACATCGGAAAACAGAAAGTAAACCATCATTTGATAGATTTTATCGAGGGCAACAGCTTTGGTTCAGATCAAAAGGTCATCAAACGTCAAGGTCACGAGTTTTGAGCTTTGAAAGTGTTTGCTATTGCTGAATTTCTTTAACTGGAAATAGACAAAACTTTTAATCGAAACTATTTTTCAGATGACATAGACATCAACATTAGGCTATGTAAATCGGATGATATCGATTTAAAGAAGAGTTGGTCATTTCAAGATGGTGGTCTACTAGTTACTTCCGGGTCCAATTTTATCCTTTTTTCTCTATGAATATTATGTCATATATTAAGTTAAGAAGAAATTGTTACCTATCTTATGAAATCCGTAATTCAGATAACACGTGTTTTTCCGCCAAAAAACCACACGGAAATATCTAGTGTTATATATCAATGGAAAGAGGAGATAAAGCGTAATAAGAAAAGAAGATATTTTGTGACGTGACGTCACGTGATAGAGCTGTTCAACAATTTTTAAATGGCTATAAAACCGGAAGTAAATATTGGACAACAAAAATGAATACACCGTTGGGTAGATCTCGTCACGGGCAATAACTTTTGTTCAGGTCATAAGGTCACCCAAATCCAAGGTAACGTGTAATGAGCTTTGAAAATGTTTGTCATTTCTGAATATATTTTACCGGAAATGGGCAAACATCATAATCGAAATTAGCAAATTGGCTGTCATCATTTTGTTGGCCACAGATTGAAAATGCCCTAGACATCAATATTACAGGGCCGGCGCGCCAATATATTTTTAGGGGGTACAGACATCAAAAGGGCACATAATCATTCATGGCAGCGATGTGTAATTTCAACATTTAGATGTAATTTCCCGAGAATTCAGCTTCAATAATGCCCGAGTAAAAGAGTTAGTGTGTAGCAGTGGCGGATTTAGGAAAGGGGGTGGATAATGAAAGATGTGTTCTAAACCCGCGAGCGCCGAAGGCGCGAGCGGCAAATTTTTTTAGGTTCACATAGTTTAAGGTTCAAATATCCAAAGATTTTTCAACATTTTAATCAAATGATATATAAATTAATTGGTAATAACATAAACACGTCAACACGTCAGGTAAGGGGGTGACTAGCCATTGTAGATACGCCCCTAGTCCGAAACATGCTGACCCTATTCAAGCCTCTGATAATTTTTCTCTGCCAGTTAGACCTACTATAATTAAGCATAATTATTTCGATTAACAAATTTCAAACAGCCTTTTTTTACGAAAGATTCAAAATTGCAACTCTCACAAAAACATTTTTCGAGTTTAGTAGTGCTAAAATCCAAAGATTCCGAATTCATGACTCTACTTTCGCTTCATGTTGGATGTTACAACCAAACAGTAGATTTGATCGAATTTCAAATGTAATGTAGACAAAGCGGGACTGTGCGAGGAGTGGCATGGTGGGTAACACGTTTTTTGCGCGACGTCATCTAGGGAAACTGTGGCGGTTTTAGCTCATAGACAAGTTTTTTTTTTTTCATTTTATTCTTCACAAATATATATTTTTTCAAATTCAAAAAGGGCACTTTCCGAGTAAATTTTAGGGGGTGCAAACACCCCCCAAACCCCCCGGCTCCGCCGGCCCTGAATATTATACAAATCGAATGATACCCTGTTCACTTCTCTCGATTTAAAGAAAACATGTTCATTTCAAGATGGTGGCCAGCGGGTTACTTCCGGTTACGATTTTATCATATTTTTTTCTTTGTTAGTCATATTCTTCCATATCTTAAGAAGAAATTGTTACCTATCTTATGAAATCCGTAATTCAGATAACACGTGTTTTTTCCCGCCAAAAAAAACACGCAGAGTTACTATGAAACAAAGAACAAAATTCGAAAAAGCAATTTTGATCGAAATATCTAGTGTTATACATTTTTGGAAACAGGAGATAAAGCGTGATAATAATAAAAGATAATTTGTGACGTACATGAATTAGGTCACGTAACAGAGCTGTTTAAAGTCAAAACTCGACATTTTCAAATAGCTATAAAACCGGAAGTAGACATCGGACAACAAAAATGAATACATCAGTTGATAGATCTCATCAAGGGCAATGACTTTCGTTCAGGTCACAAGGTCACTCAAGGTCAAGGTCACAAGATATGAGCCTTAAAAGTTTTGACTATTTCCGAAAATTTTAAACCGGAAATAAAAAAAAATCTGAATCGAAATCGGCTTCCCATGTTTTGTTAGCAATCGACTGTAGATTCCATACACACCATTTTTATTCAAATCGAATGATTCCCTGATTCTGAATATCGATTTAAAGAAGAATCAGTCGTTTCAAGATGGCGACTGATATGAAATATCTGGGTCAGATTTTTTCATTCCATATTTAGTTAACGGTTATTTCTAGCACATTGCAAAACGATTTTTTCGAATATCTTAATTATTCCGGAAGTTGAAATTTCAACTTTACAAGCAAATGACGTCAAAACCGGAAGTGATATAAAAATTTTGAAAATACCATTTAGTTATAAATCAAAATGTTTATACACCTGTAAGTTTTCAAATTGATCGGAATAAAATTGCAAAAGTTAAAAAAAACGGTTAAAAAAGTGCTCCAAAAAGTCAGCAGAGAATGTCTAAAAGTGCATTTATGTTAAAAGCTATTATGTAGACATTAGAATAATTAAATAAACAAAAAAAGTTTTATCAAAATCGGTTGAAAAACAGAGGTAAAAAAGGTAAAAGACATAAAATGGGTTTTTCTGCCATATGTCATTTCCGGTTTGACAAAAAAACGCCATTTTACATTTAAGCAACACCGAGGAGTTAGTGATTGTAGGAAAACATGTGAGATAATGTGTGGTATGCTCCCTTCATACCGAATTAGCGTGACCAGAAGTAGACAAAAAAAAAAAAAAAAAAAAAAAAAAAAGTCATTATGAAAACAAAGCAGTGCGTTCGCTAGAACGCACTGCAAAAAAAAAAAAAAAAGTCATTATGAAAACAAAGCAGTGCGTTCGCTAGAACGCACTGCAAAAAAAAAAAAAAGTCATTTGCAAAACAAAGCAGTGCGTTCGCTAGAACGCACTGCAAAAAAAAACATTATGAAAACAAAGCAGTGCGTTCGAAATCGAACGCACTGCAAAAAACCATTTTGAAAACAAAGCAGTGCGTTCGAAATCGAACGCACTGCAAAAAATAGCCGTTTGCAAAACAATGCAGTGCGTTCGATTATCGAACGCACTGCAAAAATAGTCAATTGCAAACCAATGCAGTGCGTTCGAGAATCGAACGCACTGCAATAAGAATTTAGATATTTTGTGTATTAGAGGTTTCTTGTCTTTTGCATTAGAAGTTTTAGGTATTTGGTATTAAATTATGTTACATTTGCGTTTTGAATTAGACATCTCTACATAGCATTAGGTTTTCACAGCTTTCCCCCTCCATACATCACCTCCAACATATGAATTAATCATCAAGATACGCCCACTTCCCTAATAAATTTTAAGTATATCAATGTGGGCGTATAAAAAACTGACTTTCAAAAATAAATAGTTTTCTTGATAGATATGGAACTGTTACAACTACAAATTTCAACTTATCAGATGGGCAAAGGACTTAAATATATCACCGTTTTATGATTGTATGCGAGATGAAATAAATAATCAGATCAAAACGAAGTTCATTACTCTGCTTTATAAAAAAGACTCTTTAATCGAACGCACTGCTTTGGTTTGCAAATGACTATTTTTTTTTTGTCTATTTCTGGTCACGCTACCCAGCCAAAACTACACATACCACACACATAACCTGACATCATTTCCTGCGATGATATTGAAGATATTTGAAAAAAATGTTTTGTGTTATCATAGATTTGGTCATACATAAAAAACTAGAACCGTGGACGGTACCGAGCAGTGTGTATCCGATATCGACCATGGGTGAAAAGTTACATCTTTCGACCCAAGTTGGGAGATTTACAGCAGAAATCTATATTTTTATTCGTAAGTTTAAGATAGTGGACCACGGCCATATACGCCTAACGAAAAAGTCGAAAAAGGAAAAAATTTAATCTAAACTTTCTCAAACCTTTCGATTTAGGTCCAATAACATCCATTTTAAGTTTCATCAAAATCGGTTGAAAACTAAGAGAGTAATAGCATATTTAAGATTTGGGGCAAGGGCAATAACTTTGCATGTAACGATCGAAAATAGCTCAAATTTGAACTTGATCTTCGTTTTTGAATATATATACATGTATACGTATCAAATTCCATTTGATTCCGTCAAAAACTCTAGTTTTTAGAGCGTTTACAAGGAAATGTTGATGGACAGACCGAGGGATTTGGGGCAAGGGCAATAACTCTGCTTCTAACGATCAAAAATAGCTCAAATTCGAACTTGATCTTCGTTTTATGAATATGTATACACATATCAAATTTCATTTGATTCCGTCAAAAACTCTAGTTTTTAGAGCGTTTACGAGCAAACTGTTGACGGACGGACGGACGGACGGACGGACGGACGGACGGACGGACGGACGGACGGACGGACGGACGGACCGACGGACGGACGGACGGACGGACCGACGGACGGACGGACGGACGGACGGACGGACGGGGGTGACTACAATATACGTCCTCATAGAGAGATGAGAGCGTATAAAAAGTAGAAATAGTTAATGTTAAGGATTGAAAATTAAATGGAATAAATAAAAATTCCAAATAATTGAAATTCAGTTATCCATTCGAACCACACACACAAAAGAGTTACTGCGCTGCTGTGGCGACGGAAAATGGTCTGTTATGCGTGTTATGGTCGCCATAAGCGTGCTATTACTTACTAATAGCGTGGTGGAAACGTCAGACATCGTGCGACATCGGTCGCCAATGATCGAAAACGCCAAGGTCTGACGATCGGTCCTGGAACGCGTTGAGAACTCGGTGGGATCGCGAACGTCGTAACACCTCTATGAACGTAGCATAAGCGCAGTACACGCGTGGCAAAGAAAACGGTAACACTTGAAACGGCGACTTCAAGGTGTCCTCACCACGACCCTCGGGTTTCTGATATGACTCTACCACGCGTCCATATGGCGTTGCCAAGGCGATCTTACTAGGATTTCACCACTGCTATGCGATTGAACATAAGGCTTTTAGTGCGAATATTGAGCTCTCGTGGGGTCCCTACTGCGTTTATGGATACAACTACGGCGATGTTATTGTTAACCAAGCGTGTACTACGTTTCTATGGCCACGGCCTCTGGTAACTTCCTTGGTTTCTTCTGCATTGTCTTGCTCAGAAATGAATATTTCTGAAAATATGACTGCATTTTATAGTCGTCGTGATTACGTGATAGAAACGTCATGAGTCGTGGAAGACGCCTGGTAAGGGCAGTAGGCTAATGGGGACAAAGCAGAATTCTCTTTAGTTGATACTTTTACAAAAAATTGGTGGTATTCAACAATGATTATATGTTCTATCTAAACCACTCATCCCAATACCTAGTCCGAAACTCGCTGACTCTTTCCCCAGCCTGATAGGTGAAAGGGGGTCCAGGCGATCTTTGTCATGTCTGTTTACAGGAATCACACGGTTATTTTCACTTATTTTAAGTTCAACTAAATCGTCTTAGAAATAATCGTTAAATTTCAAACATCCAAGAGCCACAAAAGGCATTTTTACTAATTTACAAATAGAATTAAAAGTTAAAACTGGTCTCGACCAATTTTAAGTTTAGATTAAATTAACCAGTTTTTAAATATATTTAAGATAATTCTATGTGGTGCAAACAAAATATAGAATTAAATTATAAGTTAATGTTATTCGGGCAGAATAGAATTAAATTAGGCCTAATTTCTAAATACTAAAAAACGTAAAAAATTTACGTGAACATGTGGGAAAATTAATACTTATATGGGGTTGAACAGATTCGGATTATTCATAATTTCTTGCGAAAAGCTAAATATGACAAATTAATGAATCTAAAAAAGTTTAAAGACTAACCAAAGGCACGAACCTAACATATTTTACACAATTATGAACAAATATAATACCCTTTTCCCAGATGAATGGAGCTTTATAACAAAACAACTAAATTCTGTATATCAGGACCATGCGGATATGTACTTGTTTCTGCTTTAATGAAGTACTTTATTACTAAAATCAGAGCCTCCACAAAAATTGAACTGACATTGGGGTCGTATGCATTAGGGGAGGTAATCTAATTATTAACTGTGGGTTTGAACAAACATAGTACACTGTCAACAGCATGTGTAAAATTTCTTGTAAATTACGGAAGTTGAAAATCTTAATTGAAAAGCGAATGACGTTAAAACCGAAAGTGATATCAAATTGTTAAAAACATAGTTTTGTTCGCAATCAAAGTGTCTATCCAACTGTAGGTAGGTTTTCAGATTGATCAAAATGAATTTGAAAAAGTCGGAAAAAATACGTACAGTTTAAATGACAGAAGGAACAAATCTTCTAGATTCTAAAAGGCGGAATTTTGATTAAAATTTTTTGTATGATATATCCCTGGAAAGTGTAGATCAAGCATTGATGGATTGAGAAATGATTTTTGACGTATGTAAATTAGGTCACGTGACAGGGCTCTTTAAAGTTGCAATTTTCAAAGGGCTATAAAACCGGAAGTAAGCGTTTTGTCTCTGAAAATATTATGCCATTAAATGCTTCTCATCGTGGACGTTAATTTTTGTAGAGGTCACTTGGTCACGAAAGGCCAAGGTCACGAAATATTGACCCTGAAAGTTTTGACAATTACTGATTTATTTCAACCGGTAATTAAAAAAAATTCAGAATTGAAATTCAAAAATCGGCTTCCCATGTTTTGGTAGCAATCAACTGTAGATACCATAATCATCAATATTATGCAAATTCCATAACACCCTGAGGCCCCATTTTGCGTTTTATAGAAATATATCATTTCAAAATGGCGACTGATCCGTTACATCCGGGTCAAATTTTATCACTTGTATACTTTTGTGTCTACAAAACAAATATACTGCAAAAAGAATTTTTCGAATATCTTCAAAATTCCAGAAGTTGAAATTTCAACTTTAAGAGCGAATGACGTCAAAACCGGAAGTAATAATAACATTTTTGAAATAGAGTATTGTATACAATCAAAATATCTATCAATTTATTATTGGTCAGATAGATCAAAGGTCAAGGTCAAAAGATACGGGCCTTCAAAATATTGACAAAATTTAACCGGAAATTGCAGGAAAACCAAATCGAAATTCAAAAATCGGCTTCCCGACAATTTTTATAATTTTTATGTTCTTTTATTTGACACAAGATTCGTCGAAATCGGATAAACTGTTTTTTCTGAATAAAATTTTGGCACTTTTTACAAAAATCAAAATGGCGGCCAAACTATAAATATTTTCTTCCCGAAATTTCCTCTCATTTTTTGAGTCATAACGATATCTATCTATTAGTATCAGTTTTTTTGACAACCATATGATTTTCGTGGTGTGGGTCAACCGGAAGTGAGAAGTTTGATATCATGAAAACCGGAAGTGATAAAAAAAAGTTTAACCGAGGAAATTTGTTCTCTAATGTGATCTGCTTGAGCTTCAGAATTTTTGATAAAATCGGAGGAATAGCACAGAAAATAGAAATTTTGGCCAAAAACAGCAAAATTCGACACAAAAAAGTGTGCTATGAATTTTCAAAATTCGAATTTTTTTCACTACTATCCTATTAGATATTTGCACGAGATTCAAAAAACGTAACTCCGAGAAAAATCGGTTCAAAAATGCGCTTTCTAAGGCCAATAAACCACTTTTTGCACAGTTTTCAATATTTCACTTCCGGTTGTGCAAAAATGTTCCAATTTACATTCATTCAGTAAAAGACCATATACAGTGATGTAATGCATTGCAGATATTGCTGTAATTATCACAGTTTCTTCAGAGTACTCGGTACAAAATTAATTTTTTAAAAAATTACGAAAACAAAGCAGTGTGTTCGCGAGAACACACTGCAATAAAATGACTAGAACCATGAATGGTACCATGCAGTGCGCATCCGGTTTCGTCCATTGGTGAAAAGTGACATCTTTCAATCCATGATGTCAGGTTTACAGAAAAAAGCTTGTTTTACATTAAAATGCAGAAGGTACACAATTTTAAAACGCACAATTTTGAATTCGGTAGTGAAAAGTAGAAAAACCAGTTCACACACGGTAGTCAAAAGTGAAATAAACATTTCATGTTCGGTAGTGAAAAGTCATCTGATTAAAAAAAAAAAGGCGTAATCACAGTTTGATATACATCAGTGGAAACGCATATCACAAAATTTCTAAGATTTGTAAATAAGTTCTAAAGTGCAAGAAAGGACACATGAAAGAGCCAAATCTCAATTTAGAAACGGACTGCACAGTATTCATACTTCATAGTTTGAAATACAGATCGAATTTTATCAATACATATTTCATTCAAAGAAAATATATCTTAATGTTTCTTTTAAACAGTTACAATGTAAAAAAAGGACATTAATGATAACTTATCGCCCAAACGCAAGTTAATGGGAGAGGACGATCGCCCAAACGCAGCTTTATGTCAAAATGTAGTTCTCTCCCTTCAACTGAAATTTGAATTTAATATTTTACAAGCAGATGGAATAACTAATTTTCAAAATTCAAAAGGCACTATTTTGATTTTAAAATATTGTGTTGTATATAATTGAAAAAGTAGATTTAGCATAATTAGATTGTGAAAGAATTTGTGACGTACATGAATTAGGTCACGTGTCAGAGCTCTTTAAAGCTAAAAACTGCAATTTTCAAATGGATATAAAACCGGAAGTAAACATCGGAAAACCTAAATGAAAGTATCTGTGCATAGGTATCGTCAATGGCAATGAATTTGTTTCAGGTCACTTGGTCACCAGAGGTCAAGGTCACGAGATATGAGCCTTTAAAGTTTTGACAATTACTGATTTATCTTAACCGGAAATTAACATAAATCAGAATTGAAATTCAAAAATCGGCTTCTCATGTTTTGGTAGCAATCGACTGTAGATTCCAAAAACATCAGAATTATGCAAATTTCATTACACCCTGAGGCCCCATTTTGCGTTTTATGAAAATATACCATTTCAAGATGGCGACTGATCTGTTACATCTGGGTCAAATTTTATTATTTGTACACTTTTGTGTCTATATTACATACATACTGCAAAAAGAATTTTTCAAATATCTTCAAAATTCCGGAAGTTGAGATTTCGACTTTGAGAGCCAATAACTTCAAAACCGGAAGTGATACAAAAATTTTGAAAACATATTTTTGTTCGCCATCAAAATGTCTATCTACCTGTAAGTTTTCAGAACGATCGAAATAAAAATTGAAAAAAACACGCACAGTTTCAATGGAAATTGACACAATTTTTTCAAACTTTAAAAGGCGGAATTTTGATTCAAATATATTGTGTTGTATATCATTGGAAAGAGCAGACATAGCATAGTACGACGGTGAAAGAAAATAAGACATATGTAAATTAGGTCACGTGGTAGGGCTGTTTAAAGTTAAAAATTACAATTTTCAAACGGCTATAAAACCGGAAGTAACCATTGGGCATCTGAAAACAATATGTCAATGGATACATCTCCTCAAGGGCAATAATTTTTGTACAGGTCATTAGGTCAAGAAAGGTCAAGGTCACGAAATATGGGCCTTCAAAGTTTTGACAATTACTGATTTATTTTTACCGGAAATTAGAAAAATTCAGAATTAAAATTCAAAAATCCGCTTCCCATGTTTTGGTCGCAATCGACTGTAGATTGCATAGACATTATAATTATGCAAATTCCATAACACCCTGAGGCCCCATTTTGCGTTTTATGAAAATATACCATTTCAAGATGGCGACTGATCTGTTACATCCGGGTCAAATTTTATGATTTGTATACTTTTGTGTCTACATAACAAACATACTGCAAAAAGAATTTTTCGAATATCTTCAAAATTCCGGAAGTTGAAATTTCAACTTTGAGAGCGAATGACGTCAAAACCGGAAGTGATATCGAAATTTTGAAAATTGCTAATTGTTTGTAATCAAAATGTCTATATATATGTAAGTTTTCAGGTTGATCAACATAAAATTGCAAAAGTTTTAAAAGTGGTCCAGAAAAGGTGCTCCAAAAGTCAGCAAGATTTTTCTCAAAATGATATTGTTAAACTTTTGTCTCGTGGAGAATCGATTAGAGAAATATGCAAAAGTCAGTCCGATCGAAATCGGTTGAAAAATAAAGGAGATAATGGCCAAAACATCAAAACCAATATGTCCTCATACCTCATTTCCGGTTGGTAGGGCCTGCGCCATTTTACATTTAAACAATACCGAGCAGTAGATTATCGTGGGAAATCTTGAGAGATTATGTGTGGCATGCATAGTTTTGGCTGGGCGCTCTGACCAGAAAACGGAAAAAAAAAAAAAACTAGAACCATGAATGGTACCATGCAGTGCGCATCCGGTTTCGTCCATTGGTGAAAAGTGACATCTTTCAATCCATGATGTCAGGTTTACAGAAGAAAGCTTGTTTTACATTAAAATGCAGAAGGTACAAAATTTTAAAACGCACAATTTTGAATTCGGTAGTGAAAAGTAGAAAAACCAGTTCACACACGGTAGTCAAAAGTGAAATAAACATTTCATGTTCGGTAGTGAAAAGTCATCTGATTAAAAAAGGCGTAATCACAGTTTGATATACATCAGTGGAAAACGCATATCACAAAATTTCTAATATTTGTAAATAAGTTCTAAAGTGCAAGAAAGGACTCATTTTAGAAACGGACTGCACAGTATTCATACTTCATAGTTTGAAATACAGATCGAATTTTATCAATACATATTTCATTCAAAGAAAATATATCTTAATGTTTCTTTTAAACAGTTACAATGTAACAAAAAGTGCATTAATGATAACGTATCGCCCAAACGCAAGTTAATGGGAGAGGACGATCGCCCAAACGCAGCTTTATGTCAAAATGTAGTAATCTCCCTTCAACTGAAATTTGAATTTAATATCTTACAAGCAGATGGAATAACTAATTTTCAAATTTCAAAAGGCGCTATTTTGATTTTAAAATATTGTGTTGTATATAATTGAAAAAGTAGATTTAGCATAATTAGATTGTGAAAGAATTTGTGACGTACATGAATTAGGTCACGTGTCAGAGCTCTTCAAAGCTAAAAACTGCAATTTTCAAATGGATATAAAACCGGAAGTAAACATCGGAAAACCTAAATGAAAGTATCTGTGCATAGGTATCGTCAATGGCAATGAATTTGTTTCAGGTCACTTGGTCACCAGAGGTCAAGGTCACAAGATATGAGCCTTTAAAGTTTTGACAATTACTGATTTATCTTAACCGGAAATCAAAATAAATCAGAATTGAAATTCAAAAATCGGCGTCTCATGTTTTGGTAGCAATCGACTGTAAATTCCAAAAACATCAGAATTATGCAAATTTCATTACACCCTGAGGCCCCATTTTGCGTTTTATGAAAATATACCATTTCAAGATGGCGACTGATCTGTTACATCCGGGTCAAATTTTATCATTTGCATACTTTTGTGTCTACATTACAAACATACTGCAAAAAGAATTTTTCGAATATCTTCAAAATTCCGGAAGTTGAAATTTCAACTTTGAGAGCCAATGACGTCAAAACCGGAAGTGATATCAAAATTTTGAAAACATATTTTTGTTCGCCATCAAAATGTCTATCTACCTGAAAGTTTTCAGAACGATCGAAATAAAATTTGAAAAAAACACGCACAGTTTCAATGGAAATTGGCATAAATTTTTCAAACTTTAAAAGGCGGAATTTTGATTCAAATGTATTGTGTTGTATATCATTGGAAAGAACAGAGAGAGCATAGTACGACGGTAAAAGAAAATCAGACATATGTAAATTAGGTCACGTGGTAGGGCTGTTTAAAGTTAAAAATTACAATTTTCAAACGGCTATAAAACCGGAAGTAACCATTGGGCATCTGAAAAAAATATGTCATTGGATACATCTTATCAAGGGAAATAACTTTTGTACAGGTCACAAAGTCACAAAAGGTCAAGGTCACAAAATATGGGCCTTGAAAGTTTTGACAATTACTGATTTATTTTTACCGGAAATCAGAAAAATTCAGAATTGAAATTCAAAAATTGGCTTCCCATGTTTTGGTCGCAGTCGACTGTTGATTACATAGACATAAAAATTATGCAAATTCCATAACACCCTGAGGCCCCATTTTGCGTTTTATGAAAATATACCATTTCAAGATGGCGCCTGATCTGTTACATCTGGGTCAAATTTTATGATTTGTATAATTTTGAGTCTACATAACAAACATATTGCAAAAAGAATTTTTCGAATATCTTCAAAATTCCGGAAGTTGAAATTTCAACTTTGAGAGCGAATGACGTCAAAACCGGAAGTGATATCGAAATTTTGAAAATTGCTAATTGCTCGCAATCAAAATGTCTATAAATATGTAAGTTTTCAGGTTGATCAATATAAAATTGCAAAAGTTAAAAAAGTGGTCAAGAAAAAGTGCTCCAAAAGTCAGCAAGATTTTTCTCAAAATGATATTGTTAAACTTTTGTCTCGTGGACAATCGATTAGAGAAATATGCAAAGTCAGTCCGATCAAAATCGGTTGAAAAATAAAGGAGATAATGGCCAAAACATCAAAACCCATATGTTCTCATACCTCATTTCCGGTTGGTAGGGCATGCGTCATTTTACATTTAAACAATACCGAGCAGTAGATTATCGTGGGAAATCTTTAGAGATTATGTGTGGCATGTGTAGTTTTGGCTGGGCGCTCTGACCAGAAGGCGAAAAAAAAAAAAAAAAAAAAAAAAAAAGACATTTGCAAAACAAAGCAGTGCGTTCGCTAGAACGCACTGCAAAAAAAGACATTTGCAAAACAAAGCAGTGCGTTCGCTAGAACGCACTGCAATGATATTTTACCCAGGTGTAAGGGATCAGCCGCCATCTTGAACAGACCTATTTTTCTTAAAATTTTAATTCAGAACCGGGGGTTAAAATCTACGGTTTCTGCAATCGATTGCAAAAAAAATGTAGGTTGTCGATTTTTGAATTTCGATTTCAATTTCTTTATATTTCCGGAACAAGAATTTCAGTAATGACCGAAACTTTCAAGGTTCATATCTAGTGACCTTGACCTTTGATGACCTTTTGACCTGTACACAATTATTGCCCTTGACGAGATATATTCACTTTATATTTGAATCAAAACCAATCGGCAATCCTCGGCAGTTTCCGTAAACCATAATCTGTCTCGGTAATGAATGGTGTTTTTCGTTGTGTTTTCATGCGCGAGACTCTTTACTTTGACGCTTTACCACTTGCTTGTAACGTCGCGACATAGATATAGTTCATAGCAATAGAATTTGTGGAGGAATTTTCTGACACCTGCTCGTGCATTTAATGCTACGTAGTAACTATCTGTTCACCATTTACGCATTTTATCATCATTTTAAATACATATCTGTTTGTTTTCGTGTTATTTGTTTACAAATATTTGTAGCCTCGAATGACCCGTCTCTGATGTTTGAACTACCAGAATCACGAGATTACGTGATAACATTGATGTAGTCCGGTCAAATGGCCGCCGTTCATTACCGTGATATGTTGCAGAGCGCCAGCGTAACTTTCACGGAGACCGTTTGAATCAAAACTTGCAAATTTTGTGCCAACTTCCATTGTAACTGTGCGTGTTTTTTTTTAAATGTTATTTTGATCGATATGAAAACTTACAGATAGATATTTGAAAAATTCTTTTTGAATTATGTTAGAAATGATCATCATAAAAGATATTATACAAAACAATGTATTTAAATGAAAATAGCGCCTTCTGCCTTTAAGTTATTACATTCAAACTTTGTCAGTTGAAGGGAGAGAACTACATGTTAAAGATATATTTACATTCAAATGCAAGGTTCTCCCCCTTAAACCGGTAATTGAATTAACACGCGTTTGTCCCATTCGAACGACTAGACGCCTTTTCCATGACAGCCTCTCCGACCTGCAACACTGACAGGGGGTAATCGTGATGATAAATCATCTGCAATTATCGTGTATGTGCATCACACATCGAGAGGGTCATACTATACTCTATATGTATATAGAGTATATTTTTTTAAAGGGTCAAAAATTTTTTTTGCTTAAATTTGTGAAAACTTTACACCAAAATCTGTAACTATGTGCCCTTTAAAGTATCTGAAAGTTTTAACTTAAAAAATCCAGCCGTTAATTTTTAAACGCTAAAAACATGCTAAAATTTTTAAAAACCTTACGTAAGGTTTTTAAGTGTGTAATGTTTTTTGGACGCTGATTGGAAACTACTGAACGGATTTGAGTAAAATAAACGCCTAATTAGAGAGAAATGTCCCTCATGTGTATTTAAAAGGTTTCAGCTAGAAATATTGAGCCATTTAAAGGGCAAACACCAAAATTAGGTCAAATTATTTAATTAACCCTTTAAAACCATATTCAGTTTGATCAAGAAGATATAGAGATACAATAAGCATACTTTAAAAATACGTCACGAGTACCCAGCAAAAACTGTAATATTTCCAGACATCAGATTCCGACCGAAAGTGGTGTAGCGGAAAACTCCTTAATTTTGAAAATCGGCCATAAATTGATTATTATTTGTTTGATTCTCGTGAATTTTTTTGTGTGCAGTCTTAAAAGAACTTTTGACCAGACTGCGCTTTCTGAAATTTGAAATTTGAAAATTTTGTCTATAACTTTTTGTACCGAATTTCGGTCAAATTCAAACTTCTTTAATTATAATTCGATTTGCACGAAAATTGATGGGTGGGTAGAACCGAAATTATCGATTAAAATTCTCAAAAAATATATTTCGAAATTTGTCCGAAACATTCTGAAATTTCAAAAAAAAATTTCGGATTATTTTTTTGCAAAAACTTAAATTTGTTATTTCATGGAATTTGCACCATTAATATCTTCATTTTGTACACTTGCCATATATGTAAATTCCTAACCGTTTAGCCGCTTAAAAAAAGAAAAATATTACTCCTCAGCCATTTTTAATCCGATTTCTTTCAAACTTTCTTTCTTGATTTAAAATATAATTTTGACAATTATCTAGGTCCTCTAGTCGCCTTTTTTTCGGAATTTTGAATTTTTCTTTGCACAACCTTCATTCAAAGTTTTTTGTGATAGGCCAAAAAATGTTTCAAATTAATTGTCAAAAAGGGCATTAACCTTGATTATAATATAATAATCATTTTATATCAATCCAGATTTTAAAAAGTTTCTAATTACGTCAACAAAATGGTGCAGGTTTTGTCATTTCTTCTATTTTACTAATATTATTGCTTAGCTGATATGATGTTCAGTGAAATATGTCGGTTGACACCGTATCCACCAGGGACCTTTCTTTACTGCTGTCCAAAAACAGAGTATAAGTAATGTCCTATTAAGGTTGATGCTGTTAGTATTATTCATACACATTTGATACCAGAATAATTAATGATGGCGAAATTGATTTAATGATGAATCATTATTTTTAGAACTTTAACTCTTTCACTATAAATCAACACAATACAACATCATTGTAAGTAAGACAAACAAAGTTCAATAAATAATATAGCCTACATACCAAACAATACAAGTATAAAATCAATAGTTCCTTCTCAAATTATTGATTCATTCCTATTATTTTTATTTCATGATGCAAAACGTCGTCTATTAAAACTTTTCTTTTGAAAAACATAACTCGCCCAATTCAAAAACTTACAACCACATTAAACACACACACTTTCATATGTTCAGAAGAAAAATGCCACGAAATATTTATGGAAAAAACCTTCCCATGAATGACACAATTTCATGCGTTGACTAAAATTTCTTCTACCTATTTTCTTGTAAATTTTATTTAATATGTTGGCGAAACTGAAATTGCGTAAAGGCCGGCGCACATTTAACAAGAAACGCCGTACGATTTTTTGAAGACGTCATATTATCAGAGCGTGTAGTCAAAACAAACTGTGTTTAATTGGGTATATCGAATGTTGATATTCATTTCAGAAAAAGGAAATCCATTTATCTGTAGGTTGGTTGGTAGATGACAAGTTGACACTCGCTTCCAGCAGCAGCTGATATCGCAAACTAATTTATCTGTATGAATATATCTCATTTTATACACTGACTTATCAAATTCCAAGTCAGGTGTATAAATAATCAATGAGCTCGTGAGTATCAATAACCTGGATAATGGAAGACTATAATAACAGTTGATTTCGCCATTTTAAACAATTCTTAAAACAATAAAATTGATTTTCTTGTCAAAAGATCCCAATTGTATTTCAGTTAAGAGAGATAAAAATCCGTACAAGCAAAACAATTCCGTTAATCAAAGTCACATCCAAATAAACATTGAAAAATCCAAAGAGAAGTACCATCAGGTGTTTCAAAAAGAGTAACCTTTTACAGAGGACAGTTTCAGAAATTAAGAAAAAATGGCACTAAAACTAAGGAAGGCAAACGCCGAAGAGAAACCAGAAAAATGGGTGGAGGTACAGCAGATTATGAGCCATTAAGTCAAACGGAACAACATGCTGTAGCAGTTATCGGGGACACAGCAATAGAAGGTGTAGAAGAAGGGATAGATTCGTATCAAATAGAAACAGAGGCATAGTAGAGCTGTAGTACACCAGCAGCAAGTATTCAGCTACCAGTAGAAAAGACAAGTGAACCTGTTGTGAGTCAGAGAAAACAAAGCAAGCCAGCTTCTAATAATGATAGCGACACTAGTGTCTTAATTGAATCGAAAGAAACAGGCTAGAAATAGAAGAGGAGAAGCGAAGACTCGAAGTTGCAGAACAACATTTAAAGTTGCAAAAAATACAAATGTCGCTCTCTTTCTCAGATTTTGCTGAACACTTCAGTGACTTATCCGGGGAAGTTATCATCAAATGCACCCAGGGTGAAACGAAAGAATGAATACAGCTTAAAGTGCAACCAACAATCTATAGATGATTGTTTACATTTGTTATTATTAATTCATTTATTATCAATTATTATTTATTGAGAATTTAGTTTTAATTAAATCTTTTCTTATTTGAAACCCGTTCTTATGTTCCACTTGGGCCCGGTTGTTATCGTCAGCATTGTCGTCACCAGTGTCAACTGGTGCTCCATCCAACAGAATAGAGTTGTTCATGCAGATATTATGCAAGATGTCTGTTGCAACAATAATTTTGCAACATTTGTCAGGAGAAAACAACAAACAACCTCCAGATTTGTGCAAGCACCGAAACCGCATTTTCCACACCCCAATTGTTCTTTCACTAGCGTTGCGCGTTTTCCTTTGACTGGTGTATTTAATTTCACTTGGTGTAGATACCTGTAATAACGGTGTCATCATCCAAGGCGAACATGCATTCCCACTGTCTCCTAGTAGCCATCCATCGCCGAACACATTTCTTTCAAAAGCGCTTTTCAAAGAAGACATATTCCAAATATGCGAATCGTGTGTACTACCCGGTCATTTTGTGACAATATTTGTTATTTTCAAATTTGCATCATTCACAATCTGAACATTGATTCCGTGACCACCTTTTCTTGAGACAAATACGGGTTCATCTCTACTTGGAGCTTTTATTGGTACAATACTACCGTCAATTGAGCCCAAAACGTTCGGAAATTGAGCAATGTCATAAAATTCACTCTTGGTTTGGCGGATTGAATTTTGATATCTTGGAAATTGTATATAATCATGAGAAAATTTACAAAGCGAGGACGATACAGTGTGAATGCATCTTGAAACTGTCATCTTCGACAGTCCACGAGTGTCGCCACACACAGAAAGAAATGTCCCCGTTGCAAAATATCGCAAAGCTGTCATAACTTGTAGAGAGACACACTGAGTGAATGCGACCTTCTTGTTGGTCTTGTTAGGTTGGTATTCAATAAGTCACAAAGTTCATAAATTCTTGGTCTATTCAACCTGTACCGTGATCGAATCGGTTCTAATGGGTTTGTTCTATCGCGGAACACCCGTTCGATTTGTTGTTTTCGTCTGTTATTTCGGACAAACATAAAGACTGCCATCATTGCTGTATCAGTTAACGACTACTTAAGTGGCGGTCCTACTTAATCACAATCGTTATTAACGCACATTAAGGCGTGTTTCAAGTTACACCCCCTTAAATTACCATCTGCTTAAAGATAGTCGTAAGCTTACCGAATGCTTCTATAGTACTGATAATTATGGGTACACATGTGTTTGAAGGCTTTTATTTTGTAGGAGAGTTGTGAACATTACGGATTAGATAAGCTAAAAAATTCCAGATTCTTTGGTCGAACAGTTAGTGAACATATCCCTTTAAGTAAAAGTTTATCACCGAAAACCTGTTCATTACCTGAATATGCATTTTATAATTAGGCTATCTTATATAAAATTATAGAAGGTTCATGAGAATTGGGTTCATTCTCAGTGAGTCATAAACATGTCGATTAATTCATTAACGATGTTTATGAATTAGAGAACAAGACATTGAAGTTAATTAATGGCTGTGATTAAGATACAACGTACATTTGTATAAACTTTTAGAACAGGTTATTGTTTGACATCCTCGATTAATTTTCCAGGTGTATTATCCTGAGAAAAAAAAGTATTTTTACGTTAGTATGGAATTATTACGTATATCAAGTTCAACGTACTCATTCCTTCGGGGGCACATCATTTAGAAGATGATCGTTATTAGAAGCTAGACATTAGAAACATAAGAATGGAACCAGAAAAGAATAACCCTTGCGTAACACTATTGTTTATTTGTTATTGTTACTGACGTTTGTAGTCAGGGTTATCATAAATTGTGTATGACAGAAAGAGTCTTCCATTATCGTCGGATACATGGATTGTCCATATTGGTTACAGTAAGACACAGCACGAAATACAACAGTCCGAAATACAACAATTTCTATTTTTATCTCGTCTTTCCATATCGTCCAAATTTTTTGTCAATTATATATATTATATTTTTACTTCTAACATGAAAATACTACGAAATTTTGTTATTGTCATGTTGTTTCAACCAATCAGGAATGTCGTATCAGAGGACTGCATGCTGCATCGTGTCATGCTGCATAACATCCATTTTAAGTTTCATCAAAATTGGTTGAAAACTAAGATAGTAATAGCATATTGTATTCAAGACTTTGGAGCAAGGGCAATAACTCTGCTTCTAACGATCGAAAATGGCTCAAATTCGAACTTGATCTTCGTTTTATGAATACGTATACACATATTAAATTTCATTTGATTCCATCAAAAACTCTAGTTTTTAGAGCGTTTACGAGCAAATGTTGACGGACGGACGGACGGACAGGGATGCCGACAATATACGTCCTCATAGAGAGATGAGGGCGTATAAAAACTTCAAAAATGCCCCCAACTAGTCATTTCTATTTCTATTACGTGTTTTCTATATGTTGCATATGTATTACTAAAATACGTTACGTATTTTGAACTTTCAAACGCCAATAATATGAATACACATTTAAAAGCTCCAATTTCGATAGCCCTGATCGCCATTACAGATTATACCTATTGTGATCGAATATTGTACTAAAAAATCTCTTTTATTGATTAATTATATTTATATAAATATAACGAATTAAGTAAGATCTATCTTAATAGAAAATCACTATGTTTTTAATTCGATGTGTAGGTAACTAACATCAATTAGCAGTCTTTGTTTCCAGCTTTTCCACTGAAAGGTCATGTTTGATTATTCAAAACAGTGACTTTATGTTTAAAAATAAGGTAATGCATATAGGAACAGGATAGAAATCGGTCTAGACAATAATAATTGAATCTAAAATGTCATCTTGGCTATATCGTGTTCTGTTTCAACAATTCTGAACAATATCATTCGTCATTACATTGAATTTTGAGTGATCCATGATTATTTTTTTTCTTCAAAACTATTTTTTTCTCACTGAAACTAAATATAGTAAGACTTTTCACTATTCATCATTTTGAAGTCTATTTGCGTCTTTAAAAGTATAATATATCTTTATTAAGATTAGATTCCCCTAAAATTATATAAAAAATAACACGCATTGCATGTTCTGTGTATTTTGAACACTAACAGAGCTTATTTGCACCATTCCAGTTTCCTCAATCGTAACTATTATGGCGAATGACTTTCTAATTGTAAACCGGAAGTGCCAACTGCACATTTCAAAATATAAATTATCCGATGTTAGTTATCTCCCTTGAGAGGTCAGTAAATAGTGAGATGCCAATTGACCTAATATTTGAAAGTAGTTTCATTTGTCCGTCAGCATATAAGGTTATTTTCAGGTATAACGGGAATGGCCGACTTGCGAATGTAGTTTCCTTTCAAAAGCCAATATTCTAAAAAAACAATACTGACGATTTATCGTTAAGCCAATTTGAAGGGGCACAGTTTTTTGGGATTTATTTGGGTCTTAAATATACATGTATGTAAGAATGGAATCACATTATCACATCAAATGTACCTTAAATCACTCTTATATGTATTTCAGTTCTATGCTTAAACCAACCATGTTTCTTTCACTCTATCCGGCAAAGTCTCACTAAACTTGAGGCTTATTTTTTAAGCTGATAATTATGGGAATCATGAAAAAAGATCTCCAAAATCAGAATTCCGGTTAATTTCATTTCTGTTCTCTTTACTCAATTTAGATTAGAATATGTGCTTGTGTTGATGAAAGCGGAATTGTGTCAGTTCTATTTTGCATCCAGAGTTTTAACAAAATATGTAAACCTCGATCATTATCATAAATCTGGGTGTATTCTTAGAGTGTCACGACCTGTCACACTCGACAGGGGAATTCAACTTTAACAAATCAAGAGAAACGTTGTCAACACACCTGAACGCATGCGCAGTATGACTAGCATCATATCGTGACAAGCCGGTATGACGTAGTTAAGAATATATTTATATATAAATGTTTATATCGAACTTATAAAGTTTATTGACGTTCTACATCGTGTAATGAGTGGACATACTAGACTAACTTTTTTGGGGTGTTTATTGGCTGCAGGTACGTCCTTTATTTTGGATTCAATTCAATCATACTTTATCTAATGTCAGTTTCAAATTTAAGCATTTGAAGAGGAATAGTGTCAATGCCACTGAGAATTATTTTGATAATTAACTTTGAAATAGAATCTAACAGACCAAAATAAGATAGCATTTTCGGTAACATAATCAAGCTAGATGTTGGCTTATCGTTATCGTGGAATCTAGCAGAATTTGTTTTCATATTGTTGGATAAAAGCTACATTATACGGCCTCTTTCAAAATTAAAAGATTTCTAACGACAAACAGCTAATAAGTAGTACGTAAGATGCCATTGTGCCATTCACCTGAAACCTTCAGTAATATTGATCGTGTTTCCCTTTCCATCGACCCTGATGGCAACAACCTTCTTGTTATTCTTAATCTGTTAAAATTATCATATTTCTCATAAATCTCATTAGAGCACCGTGGGTCTTTTGTTATTATTTGTACTATTAAAAAGATATCGAATAAGAGTTGTTTCTTTTGATCGTGATCAGGATTTCTTTTGCCCATTTTTCCTTGGTTCGTGTTATTCATATTCAAATATTCCAAACTCTGCGTAGATAGATTTCGTAGTTTCTTTGTTTGTCGTAAGAAATTAGAGTATACTAGCATAATAAGTGTAATTTCTGATAAGGTTATATCGCATACATCTATACGACATTGAAAAAAACAGAAAAAAAAAATAGACGGGACACGATGTCCGATATAGTACGGGATAATCGATACATTAGAAAACAGTATAAGATTTTGGTCACACATACGTACGTAAAGTGTACGTAACTGTCCGTTTCTGTCTATACTTCAGTTGAATACGTAACTTAATCAAATAAAACCTACATTCGTTTGACGTACACAACTGTATGTGTGACCTAAGCCTGATCTCGTCCTGAAGATCAATATTATAAAAAAACTAAGAATCCTACATAATAGATAATATATCTATGGAGACAATACACATTGTCATTGGCAACTGGTATCATTGTCAAAGCGTTTATACAACTATAAAAATGGAAGACTATTTTGTTGATGAAACCAACAACCACCATCAAGAAGAAAACCATGATCACAACGAGTTTGGAAGAATGAAGAAGACCGAGTAACTCACGCCACACTACTCAGATCTTACAAATTCTCAAATGACCAAACCAACACCATAGTACCATCTGATTGAATCAATCCAACTACCAACTACCAACAACTACCTAGTTTGCGAATATCAGCATTTGCTGGAAGCGAACGTTAACTTTTCATCTACCAACCAACCTTGTTGATGAAGAACAACTATCAGTTGTTCTTTTAGTTTACGACAAACTTTCAGTCATCGCCTCTTCCATTGTCACCGTACAAATGAAACACAGGCTTATGTCTCTACTAAAGTTTTGGCATTCATAACTTGTCCAGTTGGTAGCAAATAACAGTTATCATGTGGTTAAATGTATTGGGTAAAGAATTCTCGTTGCAACTGGAAATATATCATGCTTATTTCCAAATCCTCAAACCTCGTACAAATAGAATAAAAGGAATTTTTCAAGTGGTGTATGATATGTTATATTGTAACATCATTAATGGTAATAGTATATGTATATGACAAAAGTGTCTCATATTAAAGTGGTGATTTAGTGTAGTGGAAACAATGACATTTTTTATGACAAAGAATTTGGCTATGGCCATAACGTCTTATGGCAATAAGTAATTTCAAACTTCACTTATGTCACATAACTATGAAATTGTGTTTGATTCTTTTGAGCATTTATAAGTGTCCAGCTTCTAAACTCAAGATTATGCTTTATGTATTCCATAAATAAAAAACAATTTTATATAAACAAAATCAATGCATTGTCACAGAATTGTTTTGGAGTTATTTTTATATAACATTCGAGGAAACCCAACCCTCATAAAATAGACTGACAATGGCACATGATACTGATTTCATTGTGACAAAGCAACATTCATGTACAAGCAAAGTATATAAATAATCTAGCGGTTATGACAAAAAGCTTCCGTTTTTAATTCTTGAATGACAATGATGTTTTATTAAGTAAATTATTACCCGTAGCCCAACCCCCCATGAGAAGTTCATATTGAGACTTTATACTCAAGTAATATCGACTTACACATAACATTATATCTCAGTTATATTTTTCTACAGAAGTAGAAAGAGGACACCGACACTAATCATGATCTAAAGTCTGAATCTAAATGATTTATTAGTCATTAGGTTCATTAACATGATGAGGAATATTGAGATATTTATGTAATATAAGTTAATTAATTAAATGACCCTGAATAATGACTGATTACTGAGATCGAACAGTCTAAACGCAAAGTTACATCTACATATGAAAATATAACAAGTAGCCTAATATAAAAATTTATGTTGTTAGGGTCATCTTTTCTATTTATTTCCCACTTCATTTTATTTAGATAAACAATTTATCCCCGATTACTAGGGTCACTACCGACAGTTTAAAAGATGTTTTAATGGTTCATTGGACTAGCTCTCACTACTTTCCCACATTGCATTTCTTCAAACCGCAATTCAGGTGCGTAAATCCAATTCAAACATATTATGCCTTGGTGAAAATATTTCTCTTCGAATATGCATCCTACTGCTAGGTTGAAACTTTGTTCCAAGTGACCTCAACAGCCCCGTTTGCCTAAAACGCATTGTGCCGTGTGATGGTTGCCGGTTTGTCTTCATGTCCAAGTTTTGTTATTTGTACCTTTGTTTCCCCATGGTTTATAACGGCATCCGTAACAGGCCGTTGGGGCTATACAGTGGCTCTCCATGTATTTGCGTTTCATCCTTTTCTGATGCGTTCACGTCTTCAGCAAGGTCTGTCTGTCAAACCGGATAGCTTGGAACGCGTATAAAGGGAGCTTCTGAAACAATGGCAATCATACTTCTAGGAATAAACTTTTCCACAAAGTTCCCGGCGGCCTTAGCATTTCTCGCATTAAAATATAAGGCAGAACGGAATTGATTTCAGTATCAGAAACATACAGTTTGGTTCTTAGGTCGTATGGTAACAACAAATAATTATTTATTTTTTTCATATGGCGTTGTTTTTTGTTTTGTTTTTTGTTTTTTTTTGTCAAGTGAATTTTGAAGTTAGTTGTGATTACTCATGTTTTTGAGAATATGTATCAATGTAGACTCAGCTCATCTGCGAAGTGTCAATTGTTGTGAAATAAGTGCAGTGATAAGTCCTTAATTAAATACATACATGTATTTGCAAATAAAATTTGAATCAACCTGGTTGGTTGGTAGATGACAAGTTTGCGTTCGCTTCCAGCTGTGAAGCACCCACAATATTACGTATATCGGTAAATAGTCCTTTATTATAAATTAAGACATACGTCACGAGTGTAGGAAAACTAAACTGATTGATGGGTGTCAAGTTGATCTATGATCAGAATCGATTATTGATGGATTGAGCCAGAAAAAAGATTTATATAAGCTTACTTTAATTACTTCCTAAGGCTATAGAAGTAGTACCTTTAGATATCAGTTCAAACGACATCATGCCAGCACAAGTTTCGTGAAAATCGAAGTACAAAGTTACGTATTGTGCTTCATGGTTAAAAAAAAGTTTGTTGCTTGTTGCAATGAAGGCCCTATGTATGGGGAAGTCTATAACTTAACATTTGTGTCGGTAAATGTCCTAGTTTAACTTATAAGCACCTATTACATGTTTACGTCTTGGAAAATTCATTAGATATTTTTTTACCCAACTGAGTTTTGACTTGTCTGTCCTGTCAACCGAGATTCCTAAAATTATTTTGAAAACATTTTGAGACATTACATTTACTTGTAACATGACAAATTTAAAAGACGTAGTTTTCACTACTTGTACTGACTTAAGTTTTTATAAATGATGTCAAAATTTCCATTTCAGTTGTTTTTATGTTGTAACATTAGTTCCATTAGTTTGTCGTAAATTAAAATACTATGAAATGTTTTTAATCCAAACGTATTTAAAAATTGAGTTCATGACTGAAATACATAGAAATAAAGTTGTCGAACCTGTCTTATACGGTTGTAATTTGTCTTGTCATGTCAAAATAGCTATGCCGGGGGCTTCTCACTGTCATAAACATTACATGTTATTTTGTAGACTTCACAGTGGATAGGGCTCTGAAGATTTAAAGCCTTGGGCAACCAAACATTTCTTGTGTCTATACTTACCGTATTCCCCGCAATTAAATAAGAAATTTTTTTTCTTTGCCATGACAGATAATACATTTTCTTCCAGCGTACTAACAAATTAGTACACATAAACATAATTATATTTTTCTCTAACATAGACTAGTAGTTAGTTAAACATTGATTCAATCTTATTTAACCTCCGTTCTTCCAGATTATAGAATGTCGGAAGTTAACTATTTAGATTAATGTATGTCGCAGTGCGTTTTTTGTACATATCATCGAACTTCATCATTTAATATTATTTATTTACAATTGAGCTGTATAAGTTGCCTAATTAGTTTCTTATCGTCAAACATCCGAACCAATGCTAATTGCCGTAGTAATATATAATTGAGATTTCCAGAAAAGCTAATTCTAAATAATAAATATTTAGATGAACTATTGTTTATGGTAACGACAGGGTATCTCTTTATTCCAAGAAATTACCGTCTGTTGCATGCTCATGACTTAGAATTAATGTTGATAAAGATATGAAATAAGTTTATTACTGCGCCTTGTTAGGTACAATTCATTACATCAATCAAACTTAGCAAATCCGACAGTTATACATGACGACCACACCCTTATCTTTCATTATGTCTTATTCGGAATTAATTATTACAGACATCACTCATGCAAACTGTATTGACATAATGTTGCATCTGTAAACTTTACATGTTCCAGTTTTTGGATTGTTTAATGGAGAGTTACTAGGAATTACCATAAGAAAAAAAAACACGAGAACTGATATTTATTGTGCAAATCCATGTTTGAATATTATGTATTTTTGCATACATGTATATTTTTGCAAGAGGTCATTAAGTGGATATGTGTGAGTTTGTCCAATTGAAAATGGGAAACGTAAACCGGTGGTTTAACTCGAAATATTCAAAAATACTTGGAGTGTTTGTCGTTGTCATGCCATTGTTAAGTTCATGTTGTGTTCAACAAAAAGAAATACTATCCTTGAGTAAAGGACGTTTTTGACAATTTTGTATTCTTCTAATATAATAAATATCAAGTCTCATTAACGTTTCAATGACCTGACAAAATATCAACCCCCCCCCCCCCCCCTTGGGTTTAACCTTGACCTGTTGATGGTTTTATGTCGTACACAAGATGAATAACCATACTTCATTAAAATTCGTATCATTAAGATAAAATCAGTTCATAATTATTGGTGTAAATGAAATTAACATATTAAACTCAATAAATGTCCTAAGAATCAGACATAAATTTAACCAAAATTTATCAAAATACATAATGTAATTATTAGTTCCGAATGTCAAATTAGTTTGACGTACGAAGGTGCTATTATTAACCCCATAAATAAAACAAATAAGAAGAGTTGTATTATTATCAGAGATTATTACTGGATTAATACCTAAAATAATAATAATATATCAATTCACTAATTACAATTCTATATCTGGCTTTATTATTATATAGTAACTTTATAATATTACTGACGTAGACTAACAATAAACATGATCAGGATATTTTACTGAAAGTCGTATTGATGCAGATAGACATGTTGTCAATAATATTGAGATAATGGCCCGTATACACCAAATAATGAATAAGTATATTAAACAATTTCAATTTCTAACAAAATCTATATATGGCAAAAGAGTCTAAAGATGGGTTCCTAAGTCTTATCTGACATTTTTTTTATCACTGTCGTATGTAGTGTGGAAACCGTATTAATAGGCTTTTAATGATATGAGGAAAACGGACTATTCAAAAACTGTCGTTTTGATATAGATAACAACACAATTCTTATGGATTACAATTACTTAGTTTATTTAAGCGACGTTTCGACTAGGATTCTCTAGTCTTTAATTGATAAACGTATCTATCTAACGAGTCGACACTCAAAAAATAACCAAAACGAAATGTAATCTAATTTTAATTGTACCAGGGACAACCACAAGGGGTACCCGAAAAGCCTCTTGGACAATTTTAAAAAGTATGAAATGGATGAAATATCAAACTCCATCAATTGACAAATATCCTTTTACTTTCATTTTGTCTCCTAATGTTACTTGGAGTGGGAGAAGGGGAACCAGGATATTGCTTTTAAAAAATAGGGGTACGAAGAGTATAAAAGGTTTGGGGAGATTCGCAAAGCAAGTTGTAATATATTTTTTTCGAGTCCTGTAACTTGATATCTACATTTACTATAATGAATTATTATTATATAAGATAGATAATATATCAATTTGCTAGGTATAAATTTTAGTGAATTATTTTATATTTCAGCAATATGTGCGGCAGTCGCCCAAACACCACCAACCAGCGACCAAAATCAATTGTTCAGTGCCAAAGTAAAACTCAAAGGAAGTGGAATTCCAGAATTACTGGCTTTAATTAGAAATCTACGAAAAAATCGACAAGAGATATTAAGTGGTAATTTATAATTTATTTTTCATTTCATTTGCAAATGACGAATCCGGGAAATAATACTGTTTTATGATAAAACCAAATTCAAAAATGCTTACTTTAAAATTCAAAAAGGCTCTATGATGACTAGTCGTTTCATTGGCTTATGATACATACTCGTATGTATAGGAAATGACAACTGATTTCTGAAAATCTCTTTATCAGTTGAGACACCTAAATACGCCAAATTTGATGTCGTTTATGCCATATCAAGACATAATTATGACTGTTACTGATAGTAAGTCAACTGTTAATTGAGATACAAGTGTTTGGCATTAGGTTAAAGTTGTTATGGAATTTTGTACTTTTTGAGCAGGCTTCTTTCATATATCCATAACGCATCTGTAATTTTTAACTCTTAAAGGGAACACAAAAGTGATACCGATGCTCTTGGCTTCAACAGAATGTTTCGAATCAACAGATACTATTAAGGATTTTATGAACGATCTTGAAGCTGAAGATGAAGATAATGACGACGGAGACGATGATGATGATGATGATGATGATGATGAAGATAATGATGTTCTAGAGAATTTAGAGGTACATAGCATAGAATTTGAATATAAGTAGGCTACATACGGGTGTCGCAAACAAAAAGGTCCACAGTTTCGATGAGATTGGACAACGACATCCTAAAGTATATTTGTGGTGAGAATTTTGAAAGATATCATACTAACAGGCGAGATACTTCATGTCGAAATCGGGACGTTTTTGTTTTTCTGGTACACCCGATATATCTGAACAAATTCCTTTATTTTAGTGATAGAATAGCTCAATTAAGACTACAATATATATGATAGAAAGTATTTCATGACATGCAGTTCCTATTTGGGTCATGAAATATTCCACTTTTTTTCAGGTGAAAACAATCAAGTGTCTATCAACAAATCTCGTTCCAGACACAATCACCAAGTTATGTCGACATTTCTCTAAAGGACGAGGTATCGAGGGCTTTAAAAAATTACTAGCTACAGGAATAAGATGTGTTAAACATATCGTTGATGATGATGATTATGATGATGATGATGTGAGTTTATTTCCTTAAGATTTAACTGTATTACTTTGTTGCACGCTTAGTTAAATGTTTATTATTATATTGCTTGATTTCTCCTTTTGATTTAAAAAAATCTCTCTAATATGGTTTTAATTTGTTCTTAGTAAAATTAGCGTCTTAAATATTCAGGATGTAAGATCTATCATTTACACAAAGTGTCAATTGTTTCAGATTGACGATGCTCAGCAAGAGTTGATCATTGATCATTTAAAGAAGAAAGAAATCGAGGATTGGGATGATGACGATTTTGAAGAAGCTTTGTCTGGTGCACCTGATATGATCGATGACGACATTATCGACGATCTCTCCGATAAAGTTTTCAAGAAAAAGTAAGATTATTCTTAGCATATTAGTTGGAAAAAAAATGGCTGCAAAAAAAGATTCATAAACAAGACCGTTTTTCGTTCAAAGACGATAGACAGCCCTAAAATAAGTCAATAAGCCAAAATATGTGTAAATTTAGACTAAACTGAGTTTATCTTTTAAGAATTTCATCTTTTCCTTGATCCTTTGTTTCATTTAAATGCATTTTATAATATTATTAATATGTATTATATGCATGATTTTAACAAACGTATATCTATATTTTGTGATATTTTTGAAGAAAGACTAACATTAGTTCTAACACGATACAGTAGAATTTAGTTTAATATTTCAGATACATGTATTGCATAATATATTATAAATTAAAAACTAGCATTCATTCTTGCTGTTATTAATCATCTTTTGTATGCATGATAAAACAGGCTAACAATCTAGTTTTGTATCGTATTATTGGCTAAAAACATTTTTTGTTACATTGATTAAAATACCTTCGGAAGGTTATTTACCTTACATGTAAAGACTCATGATTCATCATTCAACGATTCATGACAGTCGTGTTTCTTTGATTTCAATCCTGTATTTCTACAATTTTTATTTTGCTATTTAAGCCATTGTATCTCTGATTCCGAGGGAAAGTCTACTCGCTGTACTTCTGTGTAAGTATATTCTACGGCTTGCCCTTAAAAGTAACAGCAAATACCAAGCTCATTTACAGATTACAAATTTGTGGTATTTTCTTTGAATTTTTTTATTATGTCAAAATATGAAATTTAATAGTGTTTTAGAAAGCAACCGTTTTGTTTACTTGTAAATTAATGAGGAAAAAAATAAATCTGATCAAGGTAAAATTCGAAACTCTATCTATGTCATTAACGAGCAATTTCTCTTAACGCTATTCCTTTTCCTCCACTATAACTGATTTATCTCATCTATATTAATTATTATCCGTTACCTTGCATGTTATATATATTGTTTGTTAATATATTGCATTAATATAACCTTCCTTATACTTGATATATACATATATATAATTTATTATCTTCTGAATGGCAATCAATTTATATGAACTAATTTATTATAATTCATTTTTTCAACAGGATTGATGCTTTGGGTAAACTGATAAAGAAAGGAAAGGGAAGACCAGGACTAGCTTGGGCAATACAACAGAAATTACGTAAAATCCAACCAATGAACATTATGACCACTAACGATATCAATATGCTGGGTGCAGGTATTCGAGCCTTGGATATAGATGATATAGAAGAATTGGATGATGATGCTGTACGTAAGAATTTCACTCTCGTCAACCAAACATGTGTTGGTTTTTTTTTTCGATTTTTCTGATGTAGATTACCATATTAAAGATCAGAACATAGCCTACAATCAAAATTTTTATGAAAGTCGCAATTTAATTTGACAAAAAGATAAGGCAAATCCAAAGACTTAATCTGTTAGTTTTTATCTTATTTGTTTTTAGCTTGAGGATTCTGATCTTGATTTTGATCTGGATGATGATGAACCTTTAGGATTAGCAATTGCCCGAAAACTGAAAAGTAAAAACAAATCTCCTTTTATGCTGGATGCTGCTGCGATTAAGAAGTAAGTATGACAAATTGGAGGCTATAAGCTATCATCCTCTGGGTTATAATGCTGATGGTTGTTTCTTGTAAGGAAAGATATACGACATATACAATACATAGATTAAAACTCTCAGTGATAAAGGTCTCTCTATAGTCTAATGCAGTAAACCAACAGCGACCTATTGTAAACAATTATCAAATGATTAAGAAATGCTAGAATGGTATTATGTTTTCTTTATTTAAGGATGTTCAACTTTATTAAGAGTGATAGAAATTACATCCGGAAACTGAATCCACAGGCTCTTGTCGGTGCTTTAGATAAAATTGGACTTGAAGATCTTGACGATGACGAGGTATTCTTATATATATAATATATCATCATGTCATTGTGAATCATTCTGCCATGCATCGAATATAGAATAGCTTTAAAGGTAGTTTTGTCCAAAAAAACACCCCCTGCTGGACACGCGCCTGTTATATCTTACACGATGAATAACAATCCAATTCAAATAAACCTTATTGCAGTTAAGCATTCAAGACTGATTCAACAAAACGTTAAATTGAATTGCGCAACTGTTTTTGTGTTTCTCAATAGTATTTAGGGAGTGTGTCCGAATCCTAATTAGTTCCAATAAAACTCCCATTTCAGGCTGAATTAATCTGTGAAAAAATCCAAGAATCCGACGACTACAATCAGGCTGGTAGACTTACTGCCCAACAAATCAGTAAACTTGGTAATGTATTGAAAGGATGTGGTGAAAAGTATATTCGTGGGTTACCTAATGATGCTGTCAAACAAAATCTAGAGAAGATTGCTGACCTTGACCTCGATGTATCTGATGCACGCGAATTGTTTGAAAAGATGGACTTTGGACAGGTATTGGTTGTTATGTGCCTAACATCACCCTTGGTCGTATTTTTTTTAAATGTATTAATATAAAACAGCATAGGTCAATTGGTTGATATATTTTTATACTTGTTGTAAATGAATGATAGGATGGAATAAGCAGCATCAATATGTCTGGCATCTTTAATCTTAGAATATTACAAGTGACACGCATTCGGAATTAAATTAGACATGAGAAACTTAAAACAAATAACACATAGGTTTACTAGCATATAAATAAAAGTTATGGAATAACACGCGGGACCTTTTTTCAGATAAAAAGCTTCACTGGTGCCAGGGTGAGGGATATAAAGAAACTATTAAAGGCTTTAAGGTCAGATGAAATTGATGAAATCGACGATGCTGCCTTTGCTGTTAATTTGAATATTATGGATGATTTTGATTTAGATGATGCAGCTGAACAGTTAATGATTGAAAAGGTAGGAATACTTTAATTGAAAGACGTCGGGTTCAAAGAACTTTGAAAATAAATTGATATTCATAATGAAGTCAAATGAAATATCAATATTCCATATCTATTATTAAACTACTAAAAGACCTCGTATGCGAATTCTGTATTCCTACAAAACTATATTAAATATTAAATTTACAATATTCTATGATTGGCCGAATTCAAATCACTCAGCGGATTCCTGTTGACAGGGTCATTAGTTTATTTAATTTCAGCGATCTTTATCTCACTAACTATTGTCCGTCAGACATTTCAAAAAGCCTTCACTTGTATCATTTCAAGTGAATATCACCATGTTATTTTGCTTAATTTAATTAGTTATTCTATAATGTTACAGATCAAATCGTACTATCAGGGAAAATTGCCAACTGCTGTACTAAAAAGTAAAAATCAACAGAAAGCTCTTAGTCTTGATGATCTGGATGATTTAGATGATAATGCTTTAACTGTTGAATTAGAAGAACTTGGTCGAGTTGACTGGGAGCCATCTTTGGTATGTATATATTATTGTATACATGTGCATGTATTTTTATATAGTTAGCATACATTTGGCTGTATCAGACTCATCCGAAAAGGATATACCGAACTAAGCAAGGTTTTTGGTTTATGACTGAGTAAACTGAACGATCAACTGTTTCATTTTCTAGGCTGCACGTATGGTAGAGAAATTGAAGAAGAAGGAGAAAAAGAAGCTTGATGCTAGTTACTTAGAGAAATTGGGTAAAATGGCTGTTGGTATAGGAGAAGACGATATTGAAGATCTATTAGAGGACAGAGAAGAAATTCTAGCTAGTGCTAGTATACTTGGAGATTTGGATGACGATCTAACTGATGGCCAGGTGAGAATTTCATTCCAAAGGAAGACAATAATATCTTAGCTAATAATGATTTTATCTCATTACAATATTCAGTGCTATAGTATATATTTCTTATCTGAAAGAAATCTCCCAAAATATTTAAGAATATTAATTAATTTATCTATTTAAAACAGAGTGAAGCTATGGCTGAGAGATTGAGAAAAGTTCTTGGTAATGCTGATTTAGATGAAATTGACTCCATCAGAGCAGGACCCTTTATCATTTACTTGTAAGTCTTTTATCAAATATATATTTGAACATGTAACCATAAAGCATTCAAATGAAATTAACATGTCTGCGTCTTATCAGTATTAAATTTGGCGCACGAATGAGAATTTTCTTACCTTGAGAAGGAGAAAACCCACAACGCCAAATCGCCAAACAGACGACAAACCCATCTGGGAAAGACTGACTAAGGAATATTGTATACCATGATGAAAACAAAGGTCAGTTCTAAGCAATAACTTGATTTCCCCATGCTTACAGCTTCTCTGACCTAGAAGCCTGGGGCCTTATTCTTGAAAACTTAACTTACAATGATTTTAGTGTTCCAGTCATCAGATTGGACAATCACTAAAATCGATTTTAAATGTAGCTTTATTATCCAATCAAATAACTTTATTTCTTAAAGTCTGGATTTTATCTAAGTTAAGTTTTCCAGAATAAGGCCCCTGGTTCAGAAATCCGAATGTACAATCTAGGTCTATGCTGAGATTGAATATCTAAGTCAATTTAGATCTCATCAGGAAATTGTCTTTATTTAATAATAATAAACTCTTTATTTTACATTAGGGTCTAAATGTTCATGTTACTCTTCTTATAGGGATGATGGCGAGATTGATGATATAAAATTCACGAAAAGAGGAGGAAAGGCTTTCATTAATGCTATAGCTAAACTAAGTGCAAATAAAATCGACCTCAATAAATTGAAGTATTTGGCCAAGAAATCAAAACAGTTGTTGAAAGCAGCTAATGAAGACAATACTGTGAGTATTTGTTCAATGTATGAAAGAGATAGTAAATATGTTCTCTGGCGTCATGACTGTAACGGAACTTTACAATATTTGTGTCTATCTTCATCTAACAGTCTCTTTTTTGTAGTTAATATTGACGCCCGGCACTCTAACAACGTATATACTGTCTCCACTACCAGAATATGCTGTCCATGTATATGGTTGTGATTGGTATAAGAGCCTCAAAAATTAAACTTTGTTTCACAAGGGTTTTCTGATTTTCAGGATGACCTAACAGAGGAAGACGTCAGAGATATGGTAGGAAGTTTATTGGGTATAGATGAGGATGATATCAAAAAGCTTTCCAAACCTGCTTTGATGGGAAACCTTATGGCCTTTAGTAAATTACCTTTAACAAAAGAACAGGCTGAAGCTATTCTAGAAAAAGTTGAAGAATATGAGCCGTAAGTAAAGAGTTATATCATAATGCCATGTAACAGTGCAGTAACTAACAATAATTGCACAATAATCTCACATTTTTTTTCCAAAATTTCACAAGTGTGTAATCTTCCACATTTGAAAAGTCACAAATGCTGCTCATTTTACTAATAAAACGGTAGCCACAATTGAGGCGATTCAATTATCATACGTTCTATTTTCGAAAAAGATAATTACAATAATCTTTGACTGATAACTAAGGGAATGTAATTAGATAATATATGTTTATTAAATTATTGGTATACAAGATATATATTTTTATTTCAGTAAATATAATTGTAAAAGTGACAGATTAGCTCAACTTGGTAATATTTTAAGATATTTATCAGAAGATAAGATTGAACAATTGTGTACGGTAAGTAGATTTTTATAAATAGTCGACAAAAACCGATCTGCATGTGTACGATACGACAAACCCTAGCACGTTGAATATGTTCGTTAGCGAATAATGTACAGAACAGACCGTTTTAACAATAATATCTTATAAGTCGCAAGGTGATCATTTATAGTATGAGATCAGTTTGGATAACAATCTGAAAACTTTCAATAACAAAATAACCGAGCAATTTGAAAGCTGATCTTGAAAACGATGAACTTTAGTTGAATTGGGTTCGACTCGGGATTTTCTTTCTGGGTTGTAAAAAGTACATCGACAATAATATGATTATAATTGAATTCATGTTTCTTTCAGTCGGAAACAGCCGCTGCAGTATCAGCTATTATCCAGAATATTGAGGTTGTAAATGAAGCACGAGAAGAAAGAAAAATGAACGGTTTAGCTCGCGAGGAGAAAGGCGATGAAGATGGAAATATCAAACCACTTGTAGAAAAATTAAAGGAAACGCTGGAGACTGAGCTAGTTGCAGTTCCAGTTAGGAGACGTCGTGCTACCTGTAAGTAGTAGAGTATTACAAAAATACAATCTCACACTCGAATCTTGTTCAATTAAATCAATAGAATAACCAGAATCAGGATATCAGAGACAAAATTTAAAATAAATTGGCCATATAGACGTTTTCTCGTTTTGTTTTATTTTCTGGAAAAGTTCGTATGATTTCAATGTTTTCAACCGTAATATTTTTTCTGATAATATTTTGGTATATTTTATGTCAATACCTGGCTTCTCACTACTAAACCTATATTTCGTTTCAGCTTCAACGTTAACCTGTGACCAAGTTAAAACTATGGGTAAACAAGCTACCAAACTTTCAGTAGAGGAGTTCAATAACATGGTAGAAGCTGATTTTACAAACTGTTTAGGAACGTTAGGACAGCTGAGCGATTGGTCTGACGCACATTTAAAGGCTTTGGTGACAAGGGCTGAGAAGGTACGTCCTTGAAGAATATAGGGCGTGATTGGGGGTCTTCAAAATCATCAAAATCCAACTAATGCCCAGTCGCCATACTACAGAATAACCTTTGATTTCGGTCACGCGATTTTCAGATTCAGGACATTATCCTATGAAAGTTACACACAAAAAACATCAATTTTAGAAAGTAGTAAATGTTTCTAGGAAAACAAAACTGTTCATTTAAATGTCAATTGTTGTAATTGTTGAAAATAAACTGGTATTTTGCAGGCCGTGTATGCTCATACCACATGGAATGCTGATGTTATCATTCGATTAGGCAGTATTATAGCCGGATTAACTCCAACGCAGATCAACAAATTAGATTTAAATACGGTTGATACCATGACCAGTTCTGGAAAACATGGTTTGATGTCCATGGAACAGGTAGTTATATAGTGTAATAGTATATAATATACGGCAAATTTTGTTCCATAATGATTATATATATATTATATAAGGTAATATTTTTGGATTCATCAGATTATACAGGTTATCTGTTTGTTTATGACACCAGATAAAGTTCCTGATGGATAATATTAAGTGCATAATGCAAAATTTATCTAGTTGACTGATCACAGAATTACATATTGTGAAATTATGAGACACAATTTATTACTTCTAACCTTTGACCTTTCAGCTTAATGCAGGATTCAAGAGATGGTTAGATGTGTCAAAATCTAAAGGTGTTTCCTCCATTACTGGTCAAGAGTTATTTTCCTTGACTGAATATGTTTGTGGTGCAGAACCTACTCATATTTCCAAAATAACAGTTGCTGCATTCAAGTGAGTTTTTTTACTTGGAAGTGAATTTAATTTGTATGTTGTAATATCTTATTATATTTGATTACCGTTAACTTTCAATGAACAGATTATAAGTAACGGTGCCAAATGTCTCAAGCAAGACCTAGCTATTTCTTCTACCGTGAACACACGGTATTATCCTTTCTCTTAAAACAAATAGTCTTTTTTCTAAAATATATTGACATGAGTTTTCATTTACATTCGCATCCTGTTTAGATTACCAGTTTCACAAATACTTTTTGTATTTTAGACATGCTATTAAACCAATTGGTGAGGCTAAATCCTGTACAACAGAACAACTAAAGGCATACGCAAAACGAGCTGTTGCCGCTTATGGAGGTCAAATAAATACATGGGAACCAAGCGTCATCAATCATTTAGGACGCACTATTGGTAATTTCACCTTTTTGTAACTCCTTTTTACTGTCAGCATTCTTCAAGCATTTAATTGACAAGTTAAATGTATTTTGTTTTATATGGCGAGCAAAATTCTGACTTATGTTCTTCAAAAATTCCAATCCTAATACATGTATTTCCATTAAAGGTGGTTTCGAGTCATCGCATGTGTCTCAGTTACAAAGAAATCAAATAAATGTGATCAGACCAGATGTGATTCCTAGATTACCCACAGAAATGTTAAAGGTAAGATTTTAATTTCATTATCGTAAAATATTTCTATTGTAAGCACTTCAATGAAGACGAATCAGTGATGATTGTTTTGTATTTCTGTGGTCATTAATAAGAAACATGGGAGTCAATCAATCCAGGGTGATGTTCTCTAATAGTAACATGCAGTGCATAACATTAAAATCTGGTGTTTTGTTTTTCAGGCTTTCAGTGCTGATCAGTTAGAGCATTTCAGCACCAATCAAGCTAATGCTGTTACTAAAGCACAATATGATTCGTTAGAACCCAGTCAGAAAAAAGTTATAAATAATAAAGCATCCATGCCTTTTGAAAAGACAGGCCCAAATGGTAAGTGTCCAAATTATTAAAATCTTTCAAGCTTTTCTGATATAGATTTGTAGTCGAATTCAATTTCACTTAAAAAAGCAATCACTGAGGAACGTGCGAACTATATATAATGACTAGGGTTGAAAGAGCCGGTAGTAAATGGTAGAAACATTGTACTCTATTTATTTATTATTTATTTGTAGGTGCCAATGGAGTTATCAGTTTGAGTGTAATAATGATGATTATTGTGTCTATGGTATCATTGATACTTTAAACTTTAAACAGATTACATACTACCACCTATCTTACCATTCCACGACATAAAAATCATTCATAATACCAATTGTCCAATGGTTAAATCTGTATATGAAGCCACAGAAACATGATAATGAGTCGTCTAAATTTACGCTGATACTACTCTGATACTTGTAGTTAGTAAAACATATTGTCCACTATTCAAAAAAAGTATTTCTTATAGTTTTCAGTCCAATGACAAACGTTATGTTTCAGTTGTCACAAATTATTTACACACTTTCTAGCAGATCAAGAGGAACAATCAATATCATGTTTTTGGCTGATACAATGATGAATGCTTTTTTGTCTAAGCACACTAATATACCATTGAAACTACAGGAAATGTCTTTAAACTTTTTTCCTTTCTTTTATTATTTGTATTATTCATTTATATATGTAATTATTTGTTTCTGATGATATTTTAAACACCGAAAGTGCTAAGATTAAAAGATATTTGAAGTAGGCCTAGTGCTAAATAACTATCATAAAAGGGCATGCGTTTTATGGGCTCATGCTATGCCTAGTATGGAGCGACATGTTTGTGCCTAGAAAAAGCAGATAAAAATAAAAACACTCCGACTTATATACTCATTATTTTTATACAGACAGCATAGTGCCTCTAAACTTTTTTTAATTTTTGTGTATATATAGATTGTGTTTTTTGTAATTCTATCATATGTAATAAATTATTAAATCTTCGTGTTTCATATCGGCCTATAGTCTGTAGAATTATCCAGCAATTCAAGTTATTGTGCAATAATTAAAATCATATAGGAAAAATTGGATGTCAAAATCGTATTTGGGGCTCAGGTAGTATATCGACCAAAACAAGTTTGGTATCTGAGAACAGATCATACTAAGCAGATGTACAATCTACACATACTTTTACATGCCATTAAATTTGAAAACTATAATTTGATAATTATTATGGATTCACGGGCATTTGAAGGCTTGAATTTCGGGAGAGAGTTGTGACCATTATTACGGATTAGATCAGCAAAAAGATTTCAGGACGCATCGCGTATTAGATAGTATATAGTTTTTAGAAAGATAAATGTGTCGGATAATAACCTAGCGCTCGTATCACCTTTTGGTCAAGCCATAAGCTAGGTGTTTTCTCGAAAGATAAAGGCGAGCTCAAATTCTAAAGCCCGCCTTTGTCTTTATTGGGTTTTTCTTAACTAGGTAAAAACTCGTCCTTGGCCATTATCCGATTTATACATAGCATTTAAAAATCTATATACACAAATGATTACTTAATGGTGTTATAATTTTACGATCTCAAGTAACATGAGGCATATCAGATTCTAATGAAAAGAAATTAAAGAAATCTATTTCAGATCTTCATTCAGAGCATTCACTTTTTCCTTTAGTTGAAGTGATTTCAAATGTAAGATTTCATTTCGACAGTTTTTTACTTTTATATATCTTCCGCTTTTATTTATTTTTGCGAAAATGTCATTTGTTTGGAATTTTGTTTGGGAATTTACAGTCGATGAATCGACTGCCGTCAATACATCTATGCCATTTGAGCGCAACTCTTTTTCGAAATTAGCGTTTTCCTCTTTAGTTGCTGGATGTTTCACCATTTCAACAGCAGCCATTGGAAGTAAAAATACGTTTGGTAACAATTTTTCCATGGGCATAATTGTCGTTTGTGCTCGGCTGTTTTTAACTCGTACACGTTTTCCGTCCTCACAGGTTTCACATATTTCTAAGATATCTCCGGCAGCTACATCAAAATCCTCTACACAAAATGTCTCTACACTGTCATAAACTTTCTTACTTTCTCTTCGTAGTTGATCTGCAAACCTTATTTCACTATTTACCCCTCTTTCAGTGCTCTCTTCTTCGATTATTTCAATGTCTTCGTTTTCATAAGCATCAGAACTCTAGAAAATTGAAAATATTGGTATCAAAAGGTAATGTCGAATTATGCATAGTTTCCATCATACCTCATTTCTTGGGTTTATACTTGATGTCTTTCTAGCCACAGTAGTGGCAATATTACTGGTAGCACTAAGTAGATCTAATACGTCGCTTGTCTTGTTGAAACAGAGCTTGACAAAAGACTCAACATTTAGTAGATGCTCACAAGCATAGTAGTTTTTGGCTACTTACGTGTCTACTATACATGGATATAACAGTTTTACGTCTTACTTGTATGCTATGGACAAGGCAATGAGATAAATAATTTTGCGTTTAGTAATTAGGAATTAGAAGAAGGAAGAAGAGTTTATTTTTTGGGGTTTTTTTGGTTACATTAACTTATTGATAAAATAATGATGATGCAAAAAAATGGTGCAAGATAGATATAACACTTACATTTTGGAACTCCTGTGGAAGATGACCGAACTTTGTCCTTAGCCAAATCTATAAATGCAGAATTAAGTACATTAAGTGGAATATGTTGGTGGAACAATAGAGCCTATCGATATAAATAATATACACTAATATAAACTATTACTGAGGATTTATGCTTATATTCACTAATTTATTAAAACAGTTGACGCTTTTTTCCATTTGATATTTACAAATTCCAAGCTTTTGACCATGAAATCCTCAAAAAGAACTCAGAAACAAAATGATATATGATGAAAAAGTCATTCGCAGGGCAGAATGTGAAAAGCAAGTAAGTTCTCTAACCAATGTTATTAAAAATCCACATTACTTTCAAGTTATTTATGTGTATATCGGGTGTTTAAAAAAAAACGTCTTCCCCCAAAACAAGATTGACGAGAAGTATCTCAGCTGCTGATGAACCTTCAACATTCTCACAGATTTACTTCAACATGTCCTTGTCAGACCCTGAAAATATGATAGTCATCAAATAAAAACTGTACAATTACTGCCCCGAACAAAATAGCATGACAAAAAATTCAATATCAGAGCAAAGTACATATTCCAACTTGTGTTCATTGTGCCATCTCCACATCAACCAAGCTATCACGGATCTAATTTAAAGGTTCAATCTCTCAAGAAGCGACTATCGGCCTTTCAGTTCCTGCTCAGTGAGTGTGACCCAAGTTCAGTACACCTGTTCCTTAAAGAGATCCATACTGCCCGGAGTCATTACCAACGCCAGTGGGACAAACTGGCTGAACAGGTACTGAAAGGCAGAGTGATCGCTCTTTGAGAGAAAATACTTTCAAAAGCATCTCAGGATGGAAAATGGTTGATATTGGTGGTCGATGTTGAGAAAGCATCATGAACACAGGTTGAAATGTGTAGTCTGCTCTGATATTAAATTTTTTGACATGCTATTTTTGTCTTTTCAGGGTCTGCCAAGGACATGTTGAAGTATATCTGTGAGAATTTTGAAAGTGATTGATTTACCAACAGCTCGGATACTTACCGTCAACTTTGGGGACGTTATTTGTAGACACCCAATGTCCGGTTCAACCACTTATTATTGTTTTCACGAAACATAATATATTCCTTGTTAACAATTCCGTCATGTTGAATCCAATTATCGTATAATGTAAAATTTACCTTCATTTCTTTTTTCGTACTATTGGACAATTCTAGTTTCAGATTAGGTGGTTCTGATTTAATAGAGTTGACTGTTCCAAATTGCTCATTACATAGTGGATTTCCTACAACTGAAAACCAGTGTATGATAATACGAAAATATAGTAGTGCCACATATAAATATATATATATTTCAAATCCAGGGGCGCCGGAACCACGGGGGCAGGGGGGAGGGGGGGGGCGACTGACTATCTGTGCAGGATCTACGCAGGACCTTCTTCCATCCTTAGAGGCTGTATTTGTTATCACTTAATTCATCACTGTAGTCTTTTGTTTCTCGAGTTAATTATGTTTATAGTATCAATCAACCTGGGTCATAAAACGTCAGAAAATCAAAAGATAGTTAGCTCTAAAAGAATTATTGTGAATAAGATTTATTTTTTCTGGGATGGATTCCGTAATGTAGCTTTTTTCCTGACTGCCTGGGTCGAAAAAAATAACTCATAAAAATATATATATTTTAAAAAGAAAAAGCATTTTAATAGTCAACGTCAACGCATTTTTTTTACAATATTTTTAAAACGGAATATCTTCTTTTGGCATCTTATCGTTATTCACTACATTTAGAATTTTGTTTTATTGTATTTTTTTTTTACATAATTCAACACGTTAAAAAAAAACCCACAAATTTACAATGTAAGAAAATACATTTTGATAAGCATGTTAGTGCGATTGTCAGTTAAAGGGAGATAACTGCATTTAAACATACAGACAACAAACCTGTAAGTTTTAATCTAATATTTTGCAAGAAAATGGAAGAAAGTTTCGAATTTCCAAAGGTGTAATATGCAGATCGGAAAAAGTAAGATTATAAAAGAGATATTGACGTTTGTGACGTTTCTTTCAAATAAACAACTGCAATTTTGAAATGGCAATAAAACCGGAAGTTAACATCAGACACCCTTTTTGAATATATAATTGCACAGATCTCATCACGGGCAAAAACTTGTGTATAGGTCACTAGATATGAGCCTTGAAAGTTTCGATCATTACAATTTATGACGTATGTTTATTAGGTCACGATACAGAACTCTTTAAAGTTAAAATTTTTTAAATGGCAATAAAACCGGAAGTAAACATCAGGTAGATCTCGTCAATAACTTTTGTACAGGTCAAAAGGTCATCAAAGGTCAAAATCACTAGATGTGATTCTTGAAAGTGTCGGTCATTACTGAAATTCTTTGTACGGACAAAAGGAAAAATTACAAATCGAAATTCAAAAATATGTTTCCATAGGGTTGTTGGTAACATAGACAACATTATTATGGAAATCTGATTATCACATAAAGCCCCATTTTGAGTTTTATAAAAAAATTAGTTATTACATTTTACTTTGGTCGGATCTGATTATTTATATCTAATATATATTTCAGGTTTACAAGCAAATGACGTTACAACCAGAACTGATATCGAAATTTTGAAAATACCCTTTTGTTCGCAATAACAATTTCTATAAGTTTGTAAATTTTCAGATCGATCGAAATAAAATTGTGAAAGAAGAAAAGAGTGTAAAACAAAAGTTTCAAACTTCGACATCAAAAGTTAAAATTCACTTGTTTAAATAGTTTAGTTTAAACAAGCGGTAAATGAGATAATCAAAAAAATGTTCGATTGAAAGCGGTTGAAAATTGTACGTATAATAATTGATAAAAAATCCAAAATATACTTTTTGTCGTACAACTAGCACCTACATATCGTGAAAAATCGTGTCAGATTAAGCCTGACAAGTTCCCTTTATACCGAAATAGCGACACCAGAACAAAAACACTGCAAAAATTAGTATTTGTTTAACATTAACAAGAGAAATAAAGTCAGGAATTGGCTAGAATCGATGATAAAGCATCGTATCATTTAGGCAAGAACCCTTATCGAAATATTTTATGAACGTGATCGTTACCTCAAGGAAACTATACCTGAGAGCGAAAGAAAAATTCACATGACTAAAAAATATAATTGTATAAGTACTTAATGGAGTAAAATGAGATAGCAGTTTGTTTATTATTATATATTAATATCTTTGTACTGTTTTGAGTAATAAGACACCGCCATTTAAGCGTTTTACATACCTTTATCTTTGAGTGGTTGAACTGAAAAGAGAAAATATTACACATGTAACATGATAGGAGGTTTATTAAATACTATACATGTATTTAACATTATAAAACATTCATAACATCAATGTGTTAGAGAATGGAAAAGATACATAGTATTTTCTCCTTTTTCGATATCGTAACGAATTATTTATTCCATGCGGATTAATATTTATTAATAATGCTGAGAAATGCAAAATTACCTTTTGCTGCCAATGCTTCTATTAAATTTTTAGTCCAGTTTGGATGATCAGTTTGAAAATATGGAAACACATTTAACCAGATTGGTATTTCCGATGGTTTAGTTTTTGTAAGTACTGGAATCAAGGCGGATTTTCCGTGATCTACGCAATATTTAACTGTAGTCTGAAGAAAATACATAAACAGCTTACTCTTATAGAAACCTGGTGATAATATTACAACTGTTCTCTTACACGAAAATAAAAACATAGATAAATCATACAGCATACTATGTGAGGGGTTAAACCCATTTTCATAATCGCACCATTTTATACTATTTTCCTTGAATTCGGAACATAAAATGTCTGCAGATGTCTTCCCGTCTGGTAAATACAATAAAAATACATCCTCCGATCTGTTCATCTGAAAAACACTACCTCCTGTCGACTGGATCCTTTTTATTTCTTTTTTTGTTTCCTTCAATGTCGGCGTACAATACGCGATAGACTCTGGCCTTAAGTCACCACGTATGTTTCCGAGACTGTCTGTATTGGTTTCAACCCGGTTAGGTGATGATGAGTACGCCCTATCAACCAACGTTTCAGATTCCTTCCCTTCTGCATTTTGTCTTAGTTCTACATATATATCAGGAACTGGTACATCTCTTGTACTTCTATCTATGACAGCATTCTTACCAGCCTCATCAAAACCTTGAAAATGATCCGCTTTATTGAAAATAATTCCTTTTTCACTTTCGTTTTCAGTTGCTTCACATTCTTCGTCGTCAAAACTACCCATCAAGCTATCACTCTGTGAGTCGTTTCTTTGATCTAACGTTGAGGCTTCGTCAAGTGAATCAAGTGTAAAGCTACTTGATATTGGGTTGTCTTCTTCTAATAGATAATGTGTTTGATAATTGTCCGTCTTGCCAGGTTGGCTCCATGTGTTATACTTATAGTGTGGGTTTCTTCCAGCCATTTCTGGAATCAACAATGTTGATTAATATTATGTCGGCAGAAAAACAGTCTTCAAGTAGATTTGAAACGAGAGCAATCACAATCTTGAAACACAACAAAAAATTTTAAAATTGTTCCAACAACAAGAGAATGACAAGTCGTTAGAATATAATTTTAGTCCAAGCTTATCAACGAAGTAACGATATAAATATGTCCAATAGTGTCAATAAATAGGTTACAAATTAACTTCTTGGTTACCGAATCAAAGAAATATACTTCCCCATTCCCCATTACACATTAATATAATATTAAATGGGTATAGCCTGTTCTATTTATATACCTATTGTGTTCAAGTTTAAGAAGGCCGGACATTAATTGGTAGGATTTTAAGGGACTCTCCCTATGCAATACATTTCCTAGTTGATGTGACAAAGGTAAAGGTCAATTTCGAAATAATGTTTGATACACAAAAGAGCATTGCTTATGTAACGCCATCAAAGATTTAATTTAAGTGAAAATTGATGCAGTCTAATCAAAATTAGACCCAAATTTTGTTTCGATCTGCTTTTTTAATTCCATTTTTTTTTTCATCCATCAATTAGGGTCTAACCACGTCTTTCAAGCAATACTGTGTGAAGGTCGGGAAAGAGCATCTAGTTGTTCGGATGTGACAAACAATGGAAGTCTCCGGTGACACAGTCTATGCACGTTAAAGATCCCATTCTATCAGACGTATATGGTTCCAGCAATTTCAGTCTGATTGATATTTGACCCACATTTCATTTCGATCGGCTTTTGTTATACTATCAGATTGTTCTCTGTCCTAACCTCAACCTCAATGATCTCTACATAGCCGTAGGAGACAGGGGGACAGGGGGTGAGGGGAGCAGCTGCCCCCCCCCCTAAATAGTATCCGGCAAAAAAATCAAGAAATCGGGCAAAATATCATTAAAATTCGGGCAATTAGTCCGTCTTCCCCCCTGTTGAGTCGTGGGCCCCCACGGCTATGCATCTCTACTTTGACCAATCAGATCTTTGCCCTCTCCAGCTCTGTGATTTTGTGACGCACATTCTAGGTTCCCAAGTGTTGTAGACTAAGTCTAATTCTCAAAATTATCTAAGTGGGATAACTCAGGCCCTACACAATCATATTCCTTTATAGCAACGGTATATACCGATCTAACCGTTGCCAGACACCTTTTTCGTCATTATATACTTTTCATTTGTAAGTAATTTTCTCCCCTACCAATCATATTACTTCAAATAATATATTGTTGCGGGAAAATGCCACTCAAAAACTTGATTTTAAAAAGAAGGGGTCTTTAGAATTAGCTGATATTTGAAGTGGAGATTTAGGACATATTATATAATAAGCACTTGAATTTTTTCATGATTGCCGCCGACGAAATGTACCCATCACCGGTCCTTTATTGAAAACTAAAGCATTACAGTTTGCGTCCGATTTAAAGGTTGATTCGTTTAAAGCATCTAATGGTTGGCTTGATTCGTTTGTGAAGTGTAACCATATTGCGTGGGGAACAATGAGTGGGGAAAGGGCCGACGTTGATAACAAAGTCGTTAGTGACTGGAAAGCTATGTTGCCATCGTTATGTGAGGGGTTTACACCTGTTGACATTTTCAATATGGACGAGACTGCGGTCTTTTATAAGGACACGACAAGGAAGACATTCCATGTTAAGGGTGATGACTGCGCCGGGGGGAAACGTTCTAAAGACCGATTGTCGTTAGCCTTGTGTGCTAGCATGACGGGGGAGAGATCACCCCACTTGTTATAGGGAAGTCTAAGAAGCCCAGGTGTTTTAATGGTGTAAGTGACATAAGCAAATTGCCAGTTGACTATAGCAACAATAATAAGGCATGGATGACTTCATTTTTATTGGATGAGTGGCTTACCAATTTAAATAAAAAAATGAGACGGGCTCATAGGCGTATTTTATTGTTTATTGACAATGTATATGTATACCGTTGCTAAAGGAACACCTAACGAAAAATCTTTTTACTTAAATTATCTGGGTAATGTCAGGAAATCGCGTTTCAGAGAGTAAAAATCTCTAAAAATTTCTAGAGGATATCCCCAGATTCAGATACATACTTCCGATGGGTGTCCTTTGTTCTCGGTTTTTCCCAAGCTTGCTCACTTCCGCACAAACTTATTGTAAGTGGTTTTATTGTGTCAGTGATTGAACGACAACTCAGCATATCCTGATTGAGTAAACCGTTTAAATTGTTTTAACGTCCAAAGGTCAGATAAAGTACATGAAAGTAAAAGTCTTTAGAGGTTGGTCTATAGTTTGCATTAATTCAATCAAAAACCATTTGAGAAGCCATTCTTATTGGTACTAATCACTGATGCGCGCGAAGAGTTTAACCTGTACTGATTAGATTTAGTTTAATGTAAACAAGGTTTTCATATAGTTTTGATTTTTTGAATTTGCTATTACCATTTTCTTATATATAGATTTGGAAGAATATCTTTAAGACTCGCATTATGGACATGTATTCAAAGACTTTTGATTTGTGTATACCCCTAATAAGTATATTCCAAAAGATGGAATTGCCTCTGGTGAAAGAGTTCATGAGAATCAGTTTCTTTGATATGGGATACTTATACCGTATTGTCATCAGTATAGACATTTTTGCGGTCGGAGTACATAAATATAGTCACAAGATTATGCTCCCTTTATACGTTAGCAAGTAGTCTATTTTCTTTTTTGCAGAAAAAGAAAACATTTTTTACCGACTCGGAACATTGAAAACATGGGATCTGAGGAGTATCCCCGGGCAGTTTTTTAAAAGAATACATCTTTTCATCTTATTCCAATTTTCAATTTTAATATGAAAACCACATGCTTCAAACTTTTCTTATTGCAAAATACAGACACATGTTATATTATACCCAGGCAGGGTGTGCTTACTCTTCTAGACACCTGATACCCCTTTTTATTATGATATACTTACTCATGTATGATTGATATAATTCCTCATGTGAAAAGTTCTTAAGCTGTTATCTATGTTTCGTCAAAATGTCCTTTTGGATTTCGAGTTTCGTTTTGCGGTTCGGATCGTCAGTACTTGGTTTCTTTATTATTATAACACACGAATAAGATCAGCTCAAACTGCTAGGGCACCAAATTGCTCTGTACAATTAAAAAAAAAACAACAGATTTTTCATTCTTTGTTATGCAACCCCCAAAATACGTCATTTGCTCTTTTCACTTGTGGAAAGCTGAAACAATTCAAACTCCTGTTAAAAAATGGAATTAGCCTTTTAATTCTTAAATCTTTAAGCATGAAACAATACAATTAATCAAAAATTATAAAATAAAAATATTGATCTAAAACCACATTAGAAATATGTACAATACATTTAGACATTGTAAAATAAAAATATTAGTAACATAATCGTGCTAGACAAAAAGAAATCTTAAAAATTTATATAATCTGTTCAATGTTGACTTGTGAACTTCACAAAATATGTTAAACTATCACTATATTGCAAAATGAGGAAATGATACACTCGTGATGTTAAATGCTTTGTTTTAAAGTAGTTATTATTCTTATGATTGGATGTATTGGATATTAATATTAACTAACAGCTTACGCAGATCAAAAATGTTGTTCAGTCTCAGAGAAAGGGTAAATCTTGAAATTGATTCGAGAATGAATGGGTGACTAATGTCATTGCACCAACAACAAGAAAGTTGCCTCATGTATGTGACCCGGCCTTAACAAAAAGATGAAAATGTTTGTCAAGAATTTTGTGTATAATAAAATCGCCTTATTTAATTTAAACTTTTGATTATCTTTTGCTTATAATTAACAAAACAGTTAGTGATGATATTAATAACGTTCAGGTGCGTATGGTCTATACATATATGCTGTAGAGGCGCCAAGTCGTAATTCATCAGTATATTTACTACGTTCTTGGTTACTGGTGATAGGTGGAAGCACTGAACGACCACCTGCTGGAGGGCGAGGTCTCTCTATATATTGGGAGTAAATAGGCTCATTAATCTCAGTTAGGCGAATGGGATCACGATATCGTTCAAGTTGTTGCGGAACTGATCTGAAGGAGGGGTTATCATGTAGTCTCGATGGTTCAGCATAAGAACGTGGTCTGTAGCCAGTAGGATTGTAATCACGACCTTCAATATCAGTAATATAGGCTTTATTACTGTAACCAATAGCATTGTGGTTTACTGGTTTATCATCACCTAAAGTTAACATACGTCGGTCGTCTGTGTATGGTGACGGGACGAAGTACTGTCTTCCATTCTGGAAGTCTGTGAAAGTAGGCGTCAATGCCATTTTTGAATCGCCGGAAATTGGAATGCCAGCCAGGCCTCCTTCTGGAGATGTGGTACAGCAAATCAAAAATATAGTTACCAGCAGTATACAAATCAAAGCTAGTGATGAGAAAAAAGATGACCAAGGAAAACTATCTGCATCAAATAGTCTTGGGCTGTTGTATATTATATCATGATAGGCTACGATAAATATTCCTAATCCAAAAATTAAACACAGGCCTGAAAAAAATATAATGATCTGTCTAGAATGTTTCATCATAAAACTAATCACTCAATTAAGGAAATCAAAAATTAAAACCTTCATAGCAATATTGTCAAGAACACCATCACTGTAGAATACACAAGCTATATAAATATATTATGCTCGTTCGGTAATGTCCAAGATATTGATAATATTCTACAAACACTCTATGATTAAAAAAAGAATATTAGGAATTTACTTACTTGTTATAGAAGACATTACTATAGATGCAATTCGTAATTGATGCATATTGTCCCATGTGCTCCAACCACAATAAAGTACTGAGAGAAATAAACATAAAAAAATTGCACCAATCAGACACGTCGTCTCAAACCCACGTAAGGCGTTGAACACTCCATCACTGTAGTATGTATCTGGAAATACAAACAACAAAGGTTCATAATATGTAATTCATTTGAAAAGCATACTGAAGGGCATTTTCCCAAATAGTTGCAGGAATATAGGACGCAGACTCCATTTCCCAGGTGTTGTAGCCAATATTGATTGGATGAAAGGGTGGATCTAATTTGTATACGCCAAATGAGATGTGGGCGTATATTGGCGTCACCTCACCACTACAGGTCACAATTCTTGTTGAATTTCGACGAACCTTGATGTGATTTTTCGTAATCACCCAAGGAAGAACCATATTGAAAATCAGCCAAATCGAAAAGTATTTACTATGAATTGTTGCCATTGTTTTTGAAAATTCATTAAATTTGTAGCTTGTAAATACTCTACAGGACACAATTCTTGATGATTTTTTTTATATGAAACTTGATGTGAACGCACAATTCTTGGCAGATTGAACAAAACACCTATATTGTTTAATATTAGCTTAAAAAGTCCAAAAATGTGTTGACTGAAGGTTGAATATTTGTTTTTCTGTAGCTCAATTTCTTTTTGTTTAAAATAAAAGCTGCCAGTGGCCGTATATTACCTTGCCTGGCGAGCTATCTTTTTTAGATTAATTATAGTCACAAGCACACTTAAACAGACAATACTTAGTGTAGATAATTATATTAATAAAAAATATAATGCATAAATATTATTAACTCATTTGCTTACTATCATTAAATCTAACAACAACAAAAAACGTAAGTAAACATTAAGTCTACCTATTAAGGGTGGAGTTGAATAAAATTTTTGTTAACAATAATGACTCTATGCTATGATGAATTTCAGTATTTACGTCAATACAATTATTTTATATTTTTTTTGTATAATTAAATTGATCAATTACATGTGTTAAAATAGGCTTCGTGACGTTTTGAACAACAAAATTTTAATCTTTAAAGAGCGTTATTTTTTAAACAATCATTTAATGTTATAGAGGAGAGTCTGAAATGTTTTTTTTTTAGATATTCATAGGTTTAAAATTAACAAACAGTGGCCTCCCAAAACTATCTATTACCAACAAACGATTCGTGAATATCTTCAAAAACATGCCATATATACATTTATTCGAGTTCAGAATTGTAGTGAATGTAACAAGGTCAATTGGAAGACTTTAATAGAATTTGAGATTGACTATTATAAGGAAACTGTTTGAAGAATGATTTAGGAGGTCATTTTCTTAACCTACTAATACCAGAATATTACACAAATATACAAAAATGATTTATGACAATATTGTATAATTAATACTTACTGCTTCGGGTACTGAAAAATGGATTACTTTCTGTGGCTACTGAACAGTTGTCTGCACACCCAACAACAAACCATAGACCAATACCAAGATAGAAGTTTCCCTTTACTAAATATAACCACATAGGAGCGACATACGCTGCTAATTGAAAAATAGCACCAATAAGGGCCAGGAAGAAGCACACGGCTATCCAGGATTTCTGATTCATCTTGAATCTGTTTATAGTCTTGATCAGAGATGTTTAGTTTAGTATTGTAGTGCAGATAATCTTAACTAAAACCATATACACACCATTAGAATATAACCCACACGAAACGTCTTCTTCCTGAATCGACAAAAAATATTTTATTTTAACAGACAATAAAAAAAATAATAATACTTAGAACAGTGGTTCCCAACCTGGGGGCCATGAACCCCTAGGGAGCCATGGGGTGTTTGTCAGGGAGCCGTGGGGCATGAGGATGTGTATAAAAAATTTTTCTCAAGCCTAAATTTTATTTAACTATATTTTGCTGTGTAAGGTCTGTAGTTGCTACTGTTTGCAGTTAGATACGCTCCTTGGCTCATACCTTGTTAAGCAGTGAGCACTCTATCTGGAGTGTACCATTGCCGTTCGCGCTATGCTTATGCCTTATCCCACTAGCTTGCTAGTTTGAGCACTATGGCATGGTATATCACATAATTTTATGTGGAATCATCTGAGGGGGCTACATGTGGCCAAATCTGAACAGTAACAGCACTGGACCATTATTTCGATAATCACATATCGTACACTATTTTGCTATGAAAAAACAGTATGCTAATAAGCTAGGAAATGCTTAAAAATTCGTGCAAAATGAGTTCAATAATGATACGTACGTACACATTTATCATTTGTTCTCTTCCAAAATGGAAAGTATTTTTTTAATGAATGACTAAAATGAAACTTAATAATAGACATGACTAAAATGAAACTTAATAGACATATGCACAATACATATACATTATAATGAATACGCTATGGACTGTATTATATCATTGTAAATACATGTATTAGGCTAATCATTTTTGAATATAACTATATTTGACATTACATCATATCCAAACACTACACATAACAATATTTAGGAACTTATGTAAGAAAAAGAATCCATGCCAAATCCTCATTTGTTAACTCTTACATTGCTATGTTCGTTTATGGCTTATGTTAAATTGATAATGTATTGAAACAAATAGACCATGGCAGTGAGGATAATGAAATATGATATAGTCAACGTAGACGTAATGTAGCTATTAGATAACAAACGAGCGTTAAAATTCTATTAAAGGGTCAATTTGGGTCTTGAATATATTATTTGAATAACACCCAGAAGTTCTAGAACTGCAAAAAACAAACATGGCACAATCCTTTCAATTATACCCCTACCTAAAAATTTATCATTAATTTTCTGTTTATGCGTTTTCTATATAAGGCATAAGGTCTCCAGGTTCTGAGACAACAAATTTATTGGATTAAGAATGATGAACATTTCCCTTTAACTATTAAATCCAGAGGATCGAACACATTTTTTACTATCATATCTGGGGAATCTATATCACTATATATAAGAATGTATTAAACGTATAACAGCTTGCACAATTAAAATTAAATGAAAATGATACTTAAGAATGAAAATTTAAACATGAACAGGTCAAATGAAAATTTAATATTAGGTGAAAAAAGACACAGTCTACGAAAATAACAATATACATGATTATAAACATTAAGGTCATCAATTGGGCAAGCATTTGTCTATAACCTATATAAACAACACGTTAATTGTGGCATTGTTTACACATGTTGGTTAAATAAGACTTACATACAACCACATATAAATCCATGTGCTATATAGTAAGTAAACTTACTCAAGAGAGGTTGTAATGGTCACGAGAAGAAAACTTGGGCTTTATTCTAGCACATTCCTCACCTACTCCGTCAATAGCTCGTCAGGTATGAACAAACTATCCGGTCAGGTGTATCTAATTGAAAACTGGGGCCTATTTATAAATAGGGTTCAAATACACAGTTAATCTGACTCTCAAATTAATCCAAACAGTCTGCTCATTGAATCGTTTCGTAAGCTAAAAGAGACAATCCCATTTTAGAATAAAAATGCCATGGTTGGTGTGCTATTAAATTTGAATATGTGCATGTACCCTTAATTAGTAGTTGCCATTATGGTGGCTTTTGTCATCTCTCTTGAAGCTTAGTTTTGATTGTAGATTTAATCTCTTATTTTAAAGAGTTTGATGTGGCCAATTATCTTTAACGTTTTAAGAACGAAATCTTTAAGCTTGGATCGACTTCCATTAATCAAAATAATTTAGGGAACAAACAAGGACAACAAATATATGGCATCATTTATCAATTCATGATCCTCGTATAAACTATAGATTAACACTCTGAATCCCAATCTACGGCGCAGAATTACCGATACAGTTGAAAAAAGAGATACGGACCTGGATACGATTGACTTCTTCTACTTCTACTTTAATGTATCAACAAATCTTACCTTATCTTTTCTCACACAAAAACTTGTATTAAACACAACCAGTAGAGCCAAACAAGTTTCAAAAGAAGATAGAATGCTTAACTATTTATAATATATATTTTATTTTTTTAACTGAATTATTCTCATATTATTATCTTTGTAACTTTGTATTATATGGTAAACTCAAAAAATATTTTTGGCTTTCAAAGCCTCTTTTATATAACGAATAACTCAATGTAGAAAATATGAATATTGTTAAAAGGATTGCTTTATTATAGTGTTTATGGTCGGTTAAAATAATATTGTATGGTATAGAGAATTCTCTTACAAAATAATATAATGATACGGTCTCGACTCATCTCTGACAAATGTTTCAGTAGCCGAAGCTTGGGATGCCAAGTTTCAGCTGCCCACTTACTGATCTTTCGTGAAATAGAATACTTTAAAATGACACCCATCTGACCCACTACACATTAATTATTTCTATATTTTTTTTCTTATCCTTCAAATTTGCGCAGTTAAAACCTATAAAATAGTCTACATACATGGTTAAGATCCTGTGTTAATTCTTCCGGAATGTCATCATTGTCGGTTAAGTTAAGTTCTAGCAATTCTAAGATATAAACATAACAACTCAACATACCTTAAACCCTCTTTGACCTTATTTCAAACAACAACTGATTGACTTCAAAATATCATAAATATATTTTACCTTCAGGCTTTTAAATTTACTGCTTAAAATCCATAAACCAAGTATCTATCTCTGTATTCGGTGAGTCTTGTCGAAAAGGAAATTATTTAGAGATGAGATGGTTTATCTGTGACTATATCTAACTATATAATTTAAGGTATATATAAATATATTCGTGACAGTAGACAGAGCGGAACACCTTTACCTATAACCACGCCCTTTAGTCTTATTACTTTACTCACTGTTTTATTCTTCATATAAAACACGACCTCCTTTTTAAAATGTAGGCTATACTTGTTTTCATAGAGGCTTCGCTCTATTGCTATTTGAAAGAGTCTTTTCATGTCACGTTTGATTGTGTTGAAATTTGTAGCTCTTAAAAGAGCTCTCTAAATTCGTTCAATCAATTTACCTTAGTCTCAAAAACGGGATTTGTAGTTGAACTAATCAGTACCATTATGCACAGCACTCCCTAAAAATTTCAGCCTTTAAATCCCTGTATCTCCATAGATATCAGCGTTTGAAAGTCAACGGATTTTGCACTTTTCGTGCAGTTCTAGTACTTTTGAACGTTTTATGACGTCACCATTTATATGCAAAAATTGTCAATGCGATGCAATAGTGATATGAAAAATGCCTAGTTTTCTGGGATTTAAAAAAATCAAGAATTGGAATGATAGGAGAATAATAATATTGCATTCAAACTCTGTTAAGGAATGTCAGTTACAATTCGTTAACGTGAGGCTAAACTGTGTGGTCTTTTATATCGAACAGTTATGTGAAATGATAACTTCTTAGAAAAAGCTTTCATTCAATCATTACATCTCCTATATTAATCATGTTAGAATTAAACAATATGCCAAACGTCCCTATTAACGTTATACCTATATACTAATATATATTAAATATTATCACTCCATATAAACGTTCTTTTCATTTACCAATTATCACATACCGTGAAGTTATCATTACCAATCTCTACCCATCCAGTAGATGTATGTCACTAAATTTCATATCAATTAGTCTTAGAAAGGATTTTCTTTTATCGAAGATTGCTATAAGCTTTTTACGAAAGTTTAAAAGTCACACCTCAAATATTTATCTGGGATCTCATTGTAATATAAAAAGAAACTCATAAACTCACAACTCATAATAACAGATAACATAACTCATAATAACAGATTCTACAACTCATTATAACAGATTCCACAACTTATAATAACAGATTCCACAACTCATAATATCACATAACATAACCCATAATAACAGATTTCACAAATCACAATAACAGATTCCACAACTCACAATAACAGATTCCACAACTCATAATAACAGATTCCACAACTCACAATAACAGATTCCACAACTCATAATAACAGATATCAGATTCTACATTTCTTAATATCACATAACACAACTAATAATAACAGATTCCACAAATAATAATAACAGATTCCACAACTCATAATAACAGATAACAGATTCTACATTTCTTAACACATAACACAACTAATAATAACAGCTAACACAACTCATAATAATAGATTCTACATCTCTAATATCACATAACACAACTAATAACAACAGATAACACAACTAATAATAACAGATTCCATAATTCATAATACCACATAAGACAACTAATAACATAAGATAACGCAACTTATAATAACAGATTCCACATCACATTAACACAACTCATAACAACAGATTCCAGAACTCATAATATCAGATAACACAACTCATAATAACAGTCAACACACCTCATAATAACAGATTCAACAACTCATAATAACAGATTTCCCAACTCATAATAACAGATTTCCCAACTCATAATAACAGACTCCACAACTCACAATAACAGATTCCACAACTCATAATATCAGATAACACAACTCATAATATCAGATAACACAGCTCATAGTATCACATAAGACAACTAATAACAACAGATTCCATAACTTATAATAACAGATAACACAACTCATGCTAACAGATAACACAACTCATAATAACAGATTCAACAACTTATAATATCACACAAGACAACTCATAATAACAGATAACACAACGTATAATAACAGATAAGACAACTCATAATAACAGATAACACACCACATAATAACAGATTCAACAACTTATAATAACAGATAACGCAACTCATATTAACAGATAACTGATTCTACATTTCTTAATATCACATAACACAACTAATAATAACAGATTCCACAACTCATAATAACAGCTAACACAACTCATAATAATAGATTCTACATTTCTTAATATCACATAACACAACTAATAATAACAGATTCCACAACTTATAATAACAGATAAGACAACTCATAATAACAGATAACACACCTCATAATAACAGATTCAACAACTTATAATCACATAAGACAACTCATAATAACAGATTCAACAACTTATAATAACAGATAACGCAACTCATAAAAACAGATAACATAACTGATAATAACAGATAACACAACTAATAATAACAGATTCCACAATTCATAATATCAGATAACACAACTCATAATAACAGATATCATAACTCATAATAACAGATATCATAACTCATAATACCAGATTTCACAACTCATAATATCAGATTCAACAACTTATAATAACAGATAACATAACTAACAATATCAGATAACATAACCCATAATAACAGATTCCACAACTCATAATAACAGATTTCCCAACTCATAATAACAGATTTCACAACTCATTATAACAGATAACACACCTCATTATAACAGATAACACACCTCATAATAACAGATAACACTAGTACTAGTGTACTAGTGGATGTGCTTACTCTAAAAAGCGTTACACGTGCAACATGCATAGGTGTTTTTACCTTTATAATTTACTTATACTAATGTTAGCACGATGCTGAATGGAAAAACAAACCGAAAAACGGTTATTTATAATTGAACGTACGTTTTAAACTCAACGTAATTACAGCTTATAGTAACAATTTATTTATGTTCTATATAGATCGGTATTTTATATTACCTGACACCTGAGGTTTCCGTAATCATATAAATTTAAATCATTATGTATAGTTTAAAAACATATCAAACATGCAGTCAAGACTGAAAATGTAATTGAAATGCTCAAGAATTATAAACCGTGTAACAAAATACAAAACATCTCCACTCCCAAATGGTTGTATTATTTTGAAATGTTTACAAAGAACCAAAACTACATTGAGTAAGAAACTTCTTACATTCGAGTATGTCAATAGTGTCATTAAATTTAGTCTTTAAAATTTTCATTGACAGTTAGGGCAGGTAAACACAGCTACATTTCATATTCATTTGGATAACAAGTCCTTTGTCTCTTGGGTCTCTAGCCTGTTGTTTGACATGAGGGGTGACTTTGAGAATCATGAATTGAGGGAATATTTCCAAAAGAAAGCCATTTAAGATGACATCAATTTGTTTGAATTTTGCACTGACTCAGTTCAAACTACAATGTAACGCTCTGCTGCTATAGTAGGACAGATTAACGTCATATCAGGACAAATCGTTCATGACACAAGCATGAAATTTGGCACAAATAATACTAAAACCCTATGTAACTCAAAGAGCACGTTAGCCAAATTCCAAAATGGTATGTGCCTGGTTTAAAAAATACTGAAGTAACCGAGAGGCACACATTCCAGGTTTGCCAAGCAGTCTTCTTGCCTTGATAACAGCCGGTAAATGCATTAAAATGGCAGTCCTGCAGGCTTATCACTACTAAGAAAGCTACTGATTTCGTGTACAGGGATTTTTTTTCGAGGGTTACTTGACACAGAAACTTCATTTAGAAATCTGAATTATGCCATTATTATAAGTACATAAGGCAAAAGAGAGGATCGTTCGATTTTCTTTGTGAATTGTTTTAGGCTCTTTGCTTACATGGCTTTTTTTACAAGTTTACATAACATTAAAATGACGAAAAAAGACGTCAATCTTATATAAATGCTTTGCTTGGGCGATGAACAATAACATACTTTTAGGTGCATCAAACAATTAGGATATTCTCATTTACATAATAATATTTGAAAATTTGTTTGTCATTTTATCTTGAATTATATTTTAAAGTGACAGTTTTAGGAAGACTTAATTTAAAACTATACTTTAAATGTTAGCTTTAAAATGAGTAATTTATCTCATAAAAGGTCCGTGTAACAAAACATTTCTTAATCTCAGAAACGGACATTGTTTGGCTTAGCTTAGGTATGTTCACAGTTCACTACCGTAATTCAATGTATATTCATAATTATAAGTGTTTGAAAGTCAAAATTACGTATTTAGTAGAATAAGTGAAACTATATCTTATAAAACATACATATATTTCTGGATTGAAATGCATACTATTGTTAAACGTGGAAGAAACTTATTTGGTATTTTGTGGGATTTCTAATTTAATAGTGATGTCTTATGTGGATCATTCGAGCTGAAAGGGCAAATGTTTGAAGCGTATTCAAACTGCATTCAGTTGGCAGTAATAAGAAAGAAATTCTATAAATATCAAAGACCCAATATCATAATACGGAAATTGAATCAATAAAATTCGAATTAACCGAATTTATATTTTTATAAGGTTAGGTTAGGTTCCCATGAGGATCTTTTCTTCCAGCTGATCAGCACTTCGAAAAGATTAGTCCATTAATACTGTCGTGGTCAACAACATGAATTTATAATTGCACAGTTCATAGTGCGAGGTAGATCTTCAAGTGCGAAAACATAGGACATAAATCCCATGCTTCCATCGAGGATACATCTATAAAGCATATATCTATAACTAAATATGATGGTCAAGTGTACCTCGTCAACTTCCCACTTCAGTTTTAAGTTGTATCATGGAGAATCATTTAATGACAGAATAATACAAAAAGAAAGCTAACGAAAATTTCGAATTTTGTTCTGACTAATTCAAATAGGATGTTTATTTCAAATTAAAAATGGAAACCTAAACCTCTTGTCATATTTATGATATGATGTAATTATACTTTGAGTTAATTGCACGAGCGAATTATCTCTATGTTATAGTATAGATCACAACATTGTCCTAAAACAGAATGGATTTACATTGTAATAATCGTAACCAAGGCTGGGAACCAGATACACACTTTAAAACATTCAGATTGTACGGCATATATTTTAACAGACCAAGTGAAAATCAGACAATTATTAATACCACAATATAAGTGACATAAATATATTATGAAACGACAAAATGAAGGTATGTCACCTTTAAAGGAAAACATTCGGTGTTTTCGAGGGTCTATTTCTGTATGAAAAGCATTTAAAAGTACAATAATTGCACAAAAATCGCATTATCCCTTCAAAATTTTTTTCTTTTTTTCCCTGAAGTTTACGTAACATGAAAATGACGAACTGAGGCGTAGCCTAAATCTTATTTAAGTGCTTTGCTTGCAAGGGTAATGAACCATTATAGACTTATGTTTTTTGCGCATCTCATTTACGTAGGCCCTATCTGAACATTTATCAGTCATTTCATCTTGAATTATATTATAAAGTGATCTTTTAAGGTAGATTCAAAATTATTAAATAGAAGTGTCTCTTAATTTAGACGGATTCAAACTCTTCAATTTTTAGAAAGAAGTTATATATACTGAAATTGGAATGGCTTAATGAACCGAATCAAACATCTATATTTTTACAATGATAACATCTAAGAGATGAGCATCCTTTCTCCGAAGCCCTCGGTTCCCAACCAGTAGTACTCCTTGGGGGTATCAGCGAACACCATAGGGGGTACCTGAGAAGCCTCTTCAAAAAGTAGTGTTATAAGCTTATACTTTTAATCAATCTACCTTATAATTAACATCTAATTGATATATAATATCTAATATTTAACAATAAACACGTATACGTCCTGGGTTTTCAACTGGTTTTCTCAAGTGTCCCCAATTACGCACGACGATGTCCCCTGAATTGTCTGAAGAAACCATTAAATCATGCAATTGTGAAGCATAATAAAGTCACAACATTTTTCTTTTTTATACGTTGCTGACAGTAGACATTGCATGCATATCCACTGAGATAATACAAAATATCACACTTTTTCAGACCTTTAGCTCAGTTTGTGTCCGCGGGAAAATGTCCAAATGTCCCCAGAACATACGTCAATCATCTACAGGAATAGAGAGGCTAGGAATGTATTAAATATCAAACTAAATCAATCGTCAAATATCCTTCAACTTTCATATTGGCTCTCTTAATGATACTAAGAGCGGGCAGAGTGATACCAGGAGATTGCGTAAACAAAATAGGGGTACAAAGAGTCCAAAAAGATGGGAACCAGGGTATTAAGTCGTACATGATCAACATCGTGTATTTCTAATTGCACAGTTCATAGTGCGTGGTAAATCTTCGAGTGTTGAAACATATGACATAAATCCCCATTTTATTTTTGTTTAATATCAAACATACATCTATAACTACACATGGTGGTTAAGTGTACCTCGTCAGCTTTCCACTTTCGGTTTAAGTTGTATGTTGTAAGACCATTCTGATCATTTGGTAGCCAAATAATTTGTAATATTTACAAAGAAAAATAAACTGATTTATAAATCGTGATTAATAGATCATATTTACTGATTAAATTTTGTTTACAATAGTTCCACAGGCCCGGAGGATCTAGAAATTATAATAATAGAAAGGTTTATATATGCAGAAAATCAAATTTTCTGGCATTATAACTGTGACCAGTTCCGCAATTACGACATGTATCAATTGTGTTAGGTAAAATGTATCACGTTATGTAATGAAAGTAAGATATCATATTCATAAGGAAAATTCCGAAACATACTTAAAACGTGTTGGTATACTATGGGACAAAACAAACAATATAGTTAGGATAAGGATAGCGGCCAATGTAAACTGTTCCAGACACCACCTTCTCATAACCATTATCAATCAATGGTGGAGGTATATGTTCAGGGTGTGTTAATGAACCATTAGTATATAGCTCAACAGTTACAACACAAGTGTTGTCAGGGACTTTCTGGGACACTTAGAAAGAAGATATCAACAAATGCTTCATACAGAGGTTATTTTGTAAAATAGAGAAATCAAAATGCCGAATCTTCCAGGTTTTGGGGATCTTAAATGTGTTCCGGGCGAACCATTTCCAGAAATTGCTCTTCCTGACGATATCACCAAATCAGTATCAGCACCATCGTTACCACACGATATTGAAACTTGGCAAATGTTTTTAAAGGTTTTATTCTATCTAATAGCTTTTGTGTTGGATATTGTTGGTAACTCTATAGTGATACTGATAATAATCTTTAATAAAAAGATGAGAACCACTACCAACATACTGATATTAAACCTAGCTGTATCTGATATCATGGTGGGGATCTTTTGTATGTGGGTTCATGTTGGAAATCAGATTTCTGCCGAGTGGATGTTTGGTGAAGTGGTTTGCAAGGTCAACAATTTTATACAAGGTATTGGTCAATTCTTTCATGTGACAAAGGTAATCTGCAATATAAGTTGTGTTTTGCAATCAAGGTATGCAATGTATGCAAAATAATTATTTGGTTATCTGCTTAAATGACGTAAAATAAGATATCCAACCCATTCCATTGGATCCGTCACAGCCAATATGTGCGAAATGTTCATTTTTCTGAAAATAGTTCCCCTTTCATTTGAAGTATTGTAATTTTGAATCTGAGTTCTTTTCTTGGCAGAACGAAAATAACTGATGCCAATTTTAGTCATGAATGTGCTTTGGACTGATATCATAAAATAGCATGAAATAAGTAATGAGGTGAAGGTTAAACTGGAAAAATGAAATTTAATTATTGTATAAGCATAGTATTTTCTTTCAGTTTTAGCACTAACATCTAGCGTACTAACTCTAACAGTTATATCAATAGAAAGATATGTAGCTATCGTACATCCATTTAAACCAAAATGGACGCCAGTTTTAACCGGAAGTATTATCATCGTGGACTGGGTGATAGCAATTGCCATAGCTACACCTCATTTATTTGTTCGAAAACAGTATCAACAGGTTAGTTCAGTGTAGCTCAGTTTAAATATAAGCATAGGCCTAATATTTGCATTATATATATATATTCGAGTAGCAAACGGGTTTAATATTTCGCCAAAGTCATTTCCACCACAGTATAGCGCAGGCAACTTAATTTTCCTTTAATCACCACTTTCAACAATAGCGTATATAGGGCCTACACTACAGAGCATCTTTCCTACAAACACAACATTATTGTTCTTGAATACCTCATGATTCCATATTGTCCAAACTCAATATTGTTACTAATCTTTCTTACCTTTTCAAACTGAAAAAAAACTTCTTCTTTTAGTCATGGAAAGATCGCCACGAGGTTTGGTGTGAGGAAAGATGGCCGACTTATTACATCAATACTAATTGTGAAACATCTGAGCCTGGTAAAATAATATATTATATTATTGAAGGATGTATAATGTACTTCTTACCAATAGTCATAATGATAATGACTTATACGATTATCTCTGTTCGCTTACTGGTCCGAAAAACACCCGGAGTAATGATCACTTCAACTGCTGCAACTCAACAGAAAGCAAAAAGAAAGGTGAGTGGTCTATTACTATGGCAGCTGATTAGGCCCACAAATCTAACTTCGTTCGTTCCTTGCATTCGTCTAACCTTCATTCATCTAACCATGTAATATCATACTTTGTGCCGATGATCATCTAACTCTCGGATACAAAACTATGCTAAATCTATTGTCTTTGTTTATTTCGTGCAATCAAGAGGTTTAATTGGATTAAAATGCGACCCTAATGTTACATTATATTTCTTTACTTAAATGAAGTAATACGGTCTGAGAAATACGAAACACGGGATTACATTCTTAGATTTATCATAGCAACCATCAAGAAGACGTCGCTAGATGGCGCTGCAGTATGAACACAACAGAGCCCTTTATAGAGAGAGTTGGACAACGTCAAAATGACCGCCATATTGGATACCTACTATCGAAGCGTATCTTTTGATTCTTTTCTACAAATAGAACTCGTTTCGAAGAACAAGAATAACTTATATTAATATTTTTGTTTATTTGAATTTTTAAAAGGGTTTATCCTTATGTGCTGATTGAGAATTGCCATAAAGAATTATGCCTTGTAGGTGGTAAAAGAGCAACAAGTTATATTTATATTTGTGATTTTTTCTTCTTCTATATTTTCGAAAGGGGTTGTCCTTGGGTAATAATTTTGCAAAGTTTCGTCATAATGCGTCGAGAATTATTGTGATTACATGCATTTGAACACGGCAGACAAACAGACGGGCATAAGTGACGACAGTATCCTATTATATTCCTATATGATCCACATTGAGAGCGTATAGGTACCAACAAAATTCTGACAATTTAAAGAAACATAAAAAGTGTTCATGAGAAAATTACAGCAATAGTTAATTACGAAGTCATCATTAGAAAAAGACGGGGAATATTGAAATTCTTCACTGCTTCAGAGTCATTATTCGGGAGTGCTAAATCAATAAATTTACATTTGTTTAGTAGAATTAATAAAAAGAATATTTATTTAATGCAAAAAATCAAAATAACTTGAATATCAGTTGAAAAATGCCGAATAATAACGTCCGCGCTTTGCTGTTTTAACGTTAGCGTATAAAGTCACGCTTCGATAGTAGGTATCCAAAATGGCGGTCATTTTGACGTTGTCCAACTCTCTCTATAAAGGGCTCTGTTGTGTTCATACTGCAGCGCCATCTAGCGACTTCTTCTTGATGGTTGCTATGATAAATCTAAGAATGTAATCCCGTGTTTCGTATTTCTCAGACCGTATTACTTCATTTAAGTAAAGAAATCTAATGTAACATTAGGGTCGCATTTTAATCCAATTAAACTTCTTGATTGCACGAAATAAACAAAGATAATAGATTTAGCATAGTTTTGTATCCGAGAGTTAGATGATCATCGGCACAAAGTATGATATTACATGGTTAGATGAATGAAGGTTAGACGAATGCAAGGAACGAACGAAGTTAGATTTGTGGGCCTAATCAGCTGCCATACATTACGGTTAGAATAGGCTATTCATGTTATAACGTAAGACTATCAAACCATATACTATGAGGGTAATTCACAGCAGAACCAAAAGTTTGTAAAATTCATCAATCTGTTTAAGAAGATACGCCAACTTTACTGATAATTTTTTTAATTATAGAAAAGGCGCTCGCCAGTTTTTGTCAAATCATGCCAAACTCGAACCTGTCAAAAATTTTGTTTATTTCGTTTGATCAGAAAATTTGATAAAATTCTGACTCAAATTGTCACCTCACATTTAGAAGCATCTATTACAAATTTTGTCAAGGGCGACAACTCAAAACCGTTTATCGAAAATTTTTGTATTCCAACCAAGATCTCATTAATACAGATTATCACACCAAATCAGATGAAAACTGTATTCTCTATCGTGTTCACAAGCCAACTATTGACGAAAGAACAGACGCTGTCTAAAAATAGTATGGATTACCATCAAAGTGACTTGATAATCGTAGGCCTATCCTACAGACGCAATCAGGTGATTGGGGACCCTGAAATAACAGTTATCAGACTACTCTCATCTGTGTATTTTTCAGGTAATTAAAATGTTAATCGCTGTGTTGGTGGTTTTCATCGTCTGCTGGACACCTCAGCAGGTGATACTATTATGGGATGTATTCAGAGAAAAGGGGGTTAAGGTATGCTGATTTCATCTTTCAAACTGTATCATCAGAACTAAAGTGTTGTTTGTTTTCTAACATCTTTTGTTCTCCTAAATATTATGTAATCTAATTAAAGACGATATCATCATTTCAATTGACTAAAGCTAGCCCAAAACAATCTAAAACTTTGCCAAGCAGACACATAGCTGATCATTTGACAAAATCAAAAATTGACGTTGGATTTGAACTCTTATCATATTGTGAAAATGTTGATTTTTTCAGCCAGCTGATTATGTCAGTATATTGAAATATGTTGCTCTTTATGTGGCGTATCTTAACAGTGCCATTAACCCAATATTATATGGTGGATTGAATGAAAACTTCAGGAAAGGTTTCTCGGAAGCTTTTAGATGTATTTTGCTGAAGCGGCATAATAAGGTTACACCAAGTAAGTTTTTATACTCTCTGTTTATCTCTGAGTTATAGCCAAATGCTTCTAAGGTTGCTTCTGAATTTTCTATCCATTTTTTTCCTATACATGCCTTGTGATATTGAGGTATTTAATTTTAAACTGTGATATCGGATGTTGTCAATCTTGGAAATTTAAAATTTTCCCGTACATTGCCTAACTGTTGTTGTTGAGTTTCAAATCTGAATATATGAAAACAAGTTTTAACAGGTGTTGGCTCGGTGTTGATTATCATTTTTACACTTGTTAATCTTGATCTTGATATTAAATATAGTGTTTTATGTTTCTAGACCTACAAGTTACATACCGTATTCAAACTGGAACTAGTTTAAATGAGGTCAACCCAATTACAGGTAATACTTCTTTCATGAAAACAGCATTATACTTTTACAGATTTTACACTATTGAATATATAAACATTATAATTCCCATTTAATTTAACAGATAAATAGAGTACAAGAAATACGTTCAAATATTTTGTTCTGCCCTTCTTCATTTTTGAATATTAGACAAGAGAGCATAGCGTTTCATGTGTTAACTTCATGGTTCAATCCTGTGTCATTTGTATTATAAAATTTGATCAAATCTGGAACATCAGGTAATATCTGAAAATAGATCAAACAAAAATAAAAAGATGTTTTATTTAAAATTTGTTACGTCGGTATTTTCTCGTGAACATAGGGCGTAAACTTGAAATTAAATTTTGTATGCGCTATGAAACAGATTTTAGTTTATACACGAATAAACGATAAATGTCAAGTTGATTTCGTTCATATAGTATTAAACTAAATTGAACCATGATTTTTGATGGATGGTGCCTGACAGCAACATGACAATAAAACAAGTTAATCATCTCTAATTAAATAATAACAATCAATGGAATCAATAACGTATTTATCAAATTATTAACATTTGTCACTGATATTATTGGTTTTTGTATGAATAGTGCATCAACCAAACATGATAATGTTGGTAAAAATAGTTTTGACTAGTACAGGAAACCTACAACCTTTCCGATCGAATAAATACTTTTGCCAACTGGGAGGCTAGACTGGGATGGGATGGGATGGGTACTAGCTCGACAACTTGTTGGCCAACACGTTGCCGAAATCCCTAGGCAACAAAAATTTAGTCCTGTTCACACACGACAGCATTTTGGACATGTTGGCCAACTTGTTGCCAAATGTTTCCGACCTGTATACACTGACAACATTTTGGACAACATTTTGGACAACATGACTTTTCGGCAACATGGCCAACATGTTGTCAGTGTCTACGGTATTTTATGTATCTTGCGTGTAGTACTGTAAACTTCTAGATCTGGTAGGGTAGGGTCTAATTCATAACTTCACTCAGTGCCGGGTGAAAGTGAAATAAACTGCGTCTTGTGTATAGCATCATAAAAGCCTAATATCTTTTAAGTATTAGCAAGTTGTAACGCTCATGCATGTACCACTCAATAAGCCTTCCTGCAGTTTGTCAAATACTTGTAGCTAAAACTCCAGAGCTTACGGGAGCTTCGCCCCCTGGACCCCACCCGCTCGCAAGGTTAAAATATTCTGTCGGTTCAATTTTACCATTGCACCCCAGTTTCGAAAATACGCCATTGCTTTCGACTCTTCACAAACAAGATACATAAGCTTATATAATTACCTTTTTACTTACAGAAAGTCAAGAATTGCAAGTCTCGAAACGAACTCCAGCAACTGCATCACTTTATCAAGCGGATTAACAACTGTCCTGATTGTTTATATTGTAATGCTCTTCTAATGTTTTATATTATAATATATAAAACTATTTTAGAGAAGAGTCGGGTGTTCTATTTCTATTTCACGGTGTATTGTTTTGTAGACTGTACTATGATCGGTATGTTGCTTGTAAAAATACAATCTGAAAACACATACTTATTTGATCAGATGATGAACCGAAAGCTTACTGCACAGAGGAAACGAGAATTTAAAAGCCTGTGAAACGGAAGAGTTTACATCACTAATAACGCCTGTCTGATAACTCCTGTATGATAACTCCTGTCTGATAACTCCTGTATGATAACGCCTGTCTGATAACTCCTGTCTGATAACTTCTGTCAGATAACTCCTAACTGGAGACGTATGACTCTATCTGAGTTCCAGATACAGACAAGACAAATAATCCCTTTTCTAACCCATCTACAAAAACAGGAAGAAATTTGTTGAAGAAAAAACATAGCAAGTCAATTTGCTAGGTTTTGCTAATAAAGATACGAGGAAATTTGCGAATAAGAACTATAGCAAGTCAGTTTGTTAGGGTTTGGCTGAATAAATGAAACAATTCTCTCGACTTGCTAGGTTTTGTTTTTATAGAACTCATGAATCAATAATTATTTTTTATTTCTTAATTGATAACATGATGAGGTGAAACCCATTAAGTCCAAAAACATGGTCCTAACTCAATTTTTTCAGAAATTAGACTTACTAGGTTTTACCAAAACCCTCCAGAAATGTCCGACCATATCATTGCTGTTAGTCCATGATATCCAATTCCATAATTAAATGTATATAATATTCATTTCATTAAAACTAGTCATACTGAACTAATCTCTGTTAATAACCAACTGTGGAGCTGTCTGTTCTGGGATCACAACCTCCCCACCAAACGTCACTACATGACGATTTATCACCACGCCACCAGTCACCTTTCGTGATGATATGTCCTCTTCCAAACAAAGATCTGTCATAACCAATGAGAGGTCCCTTCACATTATGGCCTTTACCTTTCAGGACCCGAATGGTTTCTTCTGGAATACCTTCTTCTAATGATATGACACTTCCACACCTACAAAGCGAAACATTCATTATAATGTCGTGCTAATTATAACCAACTGATAACATTCATGTCAGAAGATGACCTGAACGTGTTTAATTTGGAAGAGCAATAGAGTCATATTGTTATCTTCTTGAGGTTTGTACAGTAAAACAAATAAAGCATATTAACCCATAGCCACCACCAACACAAAATCTCGGAGCGTCAATGGCTTGTTGCGGATTCATTCCAAATTCTACCATATTCATCAGAACCTGTACATGGCCTTGTGGCTGCATAAATCCTCCCATAACACCATAACTACATAATAATTCACCTGTAAAAGAAACAATATGAAATTGTTGAAAATATTTTGTGGATTTGAAAACACATCAAGATTGCTTGTCCGCTTTACTCTATCATAAATTCATTGAATTATAGATTTTACGGACACGTACGAATTTCAAAATACACAATTCAGTTGTCGCTTTCTAAAGACATGATATTACGATAAATAGTGCAGATTTTTATTCTAAAGCGTAATAAAGGAACAAAGTAAAAGTATAAATAATGTACCAGAATCCTGTGATGTAACCATGGCCGGTATTATAGTGTGATATGGACGTTTACCAGGTTTTAAACTATTTGGATGATTTGGATCTAAACTAAATCCATAACCTCGATTCTACAAACAATACATTTAAATTTACTACTGTCACGTAAACACTATAGTCTGATTTTGAGAATCTGCTGGGTGTCGACTTTCATGCTATTAAGTAATTTTCATGAAGGAAATTTAAAAAAATAAAATCGTTCGGAAATGATGCGATCAGGCAGATGGCGAGAAGTTTTTGGAATTAGGGGTTGGGGTGGGGGTCGACTTGTCGGGCATATATATTTCGTTGTCGGGCAAGTTAGCATTAGTTGTCTGGCAAATTGGTTATACGCCTATGATTAAACTACTTTTAGTGCTCAGCGATTTCACAGCTTATGAAAGTCCGTTCACATAAAAAAAAAGTTAATGGAGTTAAATTTCAGACAGACTAAAATGTCACGTAACATAAACCAACTTAACATGGCAGCTAAGATGACAATATAGAATCATGTTTAGTATTCTCTGTACCCTTTGACAATTATGACATTACCTGTAAGGTGAATCCACATCCCTCTGGTACCAAACCAGTACCAAACCCCATAAAATTAGAGTTGATGAAGGAACAAGCATTGCCGTGGACATCAGTGATAGAAAAATATGTTGTATCAGATCCAAGATAGGGTGAACCATGTTTAACGCTGGCAGTTCTAAGGACAAGAATGATAGTTGTTATTTTCATTTTACGCATACCAATTGCTGATTTCTAGCAATATATAACATGATTTCATAAATTAATTAAAAAAAAGGTTTTACATGATGTGTCTTAATAGATGCTAAATTTATGTCTCAATCATATCCTATAGAAATACATTGATGAAAGATAGCAAGGTAACATACATCTGCTGTTAGCTTTATTTCAAATTCATGTTGTACAAACCTGTCTGAATGTATAAATTTTCTTCTTTCTGTTGCATATTTGTTTGACAATAGCTCTTTTACAGGAACTTTTTCGACGTTAGGGAATTCATCTTGCAGTTCATTATATAATCGTTTGACAATGACAGAGGCATTCTTGGCTGTAGTATTGTAGGTTGCAACAAAGGGTATGATTTGGTTGTCATGCTGGATATTTAGGCCGTTAGGTATAACTGTTTGTAGTTGGTCTATCCAGAAACTCTCCCTTTGTAATCGCTTGGTTTTTGGTTTGATTAATGTAGATACAGGTACTTTTTCAATAGGCATAACAAGAAGGTCTTCAATGGAATGATTGGGTAAATTGAAATGATTCGCAATCGGTCTATCTTTCTTATGGAGTATGTCGAAGCGATGACCGCTAAGACGAGTACGCAACGCGTTTTGAGTTTCGCCAACATATTGAACATCGCATTTTTTTTGGTGAAACCCAAGTGAATCCAATCTCTAAATGTATTTAAATTCTAAATTATTTTCTTATTTAAATAATAAATGATTCTTCAGATGTACTTTTCCTAAATATTTTATTTTTTCATAGTGGGGCTTTTGTCCTAGGTAAATTTATATTGTGGGGCTTTTGTCCACTAGGGTAAAAAATCAAAGTGGGGCTTTTGTCCGGTGGGGCTTTTGTCCGCCATTCGTATAGCCTAGACCAAGTCCATTAAAGTTATGTTTATTAATTACAAACTTTAGATCCATTTGCAAGCAGTCTAATTAAAATCAGACCCTAATTTCGTTCGTTCGTTTTTTTTCTTAAATCCGGTTTTTTAACCACTACATTTGGGTCTGAGAACGTCGCGCTTTGCCAGCCGTTCAGGTTAACTTTGACCTTACCTTGATAAACATGACCTGATAAACTAGTCTACAGCACTTAGGAATGCTAGAATGAACCTATTGTTCGCGAACAAAATCCCAGCGCGGGAGAGGGCAAAGATCTGATTGGTTAAAACAAAGGTCATTAAGGTTAGGTCAAAGTTAACCTGAACGGCTGGCAAAGCGCGACGTTCTCAGACCCAAAATTTCTTTGACCTTTTTTTTGGCTTAAAAACATAGAATAAGTATAAATTGTACTAATTTAACGGTTTCTGACGTGGACCATGTATGTTTTATAGTAAACGTTAATGGGTCAGACATTTTTGATGTCGTATTCTCCGCATTCTTAAAAAATAAAAAAAGACATAGCCACTGAATGATCACACCATGTTTCATCAATATGGTTTGAAAATTGCAGCTTCTTTTGTGCTCACGAACAACAATTTGTCAATTAATTAGAATTAGACCCAACTTCCATTTCGTTTCGGTTGGTACGTGCTTCTACGGTAGGGTCTTACAAAGACATTCTTATCTTCTCGTAAAGCTATGGGAACCTCTTGAATGGACTTTTGTTCAAGTGCGGATGTGGGTAAAAATTTGATTGGTCATAGCAGAGTTCATTAAGGTCAGGGAAAATGTCAACTTGGCGGAAAGGTAAGAAGGTCAATGTTAGATCCTAGAAGAGTAGCAAGAACAAATCGGAGTTTCAAAAAGTCGAATGAAACGAAAATATGATCAATTTTATTTTAGAATTATTAGATAGTCGATAAAAACGATATTTCCGAGAAGGATCCAAATGTAAAGAAATCAATCATCCTCCCTTGACAGACAAGCGTTAATTGCAATGGTGCCATATCCTTTACAGGATAAAGAGTCTGTAAGAAGAAAAAAATTCAAATGGCAGCAAATTCCTTGGATGAACACTTCTTGATATCTACTGGGGTGGTTTTTGCTACGATTTAATTAATGGGTGTCAATTGATAACACCTGGCAGTTACCTTGACCTTTAAAATTAAATATTATGACAATCCCTTTAACGTCCTAGTTTAGATAATTTATTGGTGATATTATTATACCCACACATACAGGTTGTGATATCTGATAACAATCAACTTGGTGGAATGAAAATAGGTAAGTCTTAGTATCTTTTAAATTTAAATTTTCAGTTTACTGACGGTACAATATGAAATTACTCGTCATTATTGAGGTTTTGTACAATGACTTACATAACGAGTTAAACGTCGATATATTTGGGAAGATCGATATTTTTGTAGTTCATTCTTACCATCATTATCCCCCTACACCATACATACCGTGTATGCAAGTCCATCAAATTTGTTTTCCAAGAAATAAAATCTGTGGCTCACCATTGAAAGGCTGCGCGCAAGGGGTGGAAAATCCCCAATTTTTGTGGCTTAGTTTTTCTGACTCTCTCCCAGCCATATCTGTCCAAATAGCTGTCAGAGACTGGGATTAGAGTCACAAGTTTCGGACTAGAAATGAATACCTGTGAGAATATCAGTCAGTCAGTCCTTCCCAACCACAACCCACCTGTGGCTTCGTATCTGAAATAATGGTCACCTGAATCATATGTAAACGTAGCAATAATCTATATTTACAGATAAAAATAAATAAAAATGGTTGAAAAGGGAGATGAATATATCTTTAATTCTAGAAGGTCGCCAATTGTATGTCAGCATGGTGTTGTTTCAACAAACCAACCCTTAGCATCACAGATTGGATTAGGTAAAATATATACAGCTCCATTTGCAAATTGATAACAGTGTTAGATAAATTGAATTTTCTTTAAGTGAAAAAGTAGTTAAACATTATACGATGATGTAGGCACTTTTAGAGGCAGATTAACCTCTAGGCAATTAGTTGGCAGCTTCCTTCGGCCCATGGAAATTCGGTCCATTTTGGGGTACAATGTTCCAAAAACCACTTCCAGAGGTGGGAGTTGTCAACGAGAACTATGTTTTATAAAGACCTTGGATCCAAGGAAACCAACCCGAACTTTCAAAATTGTCTTGTGAGAGAATATCTGAAACCCCTCGCAAGAGGAAAGCGCCAAATGCGCTGTTTCCCAGAAACAATAAATTTAAAAACAGCAACCCCACTCCCCCTCCCACTAAAGTTAAAAAAATAGACCCTTTACCATTTTTGACCAGAAAGTCCTTAATCCACCACTGTGCAGGCATAAATGATTGACACGAGGTTTTACGTCTTTCTTTTCTACACCTTTTGGGGCAATGAGGGTAGGCAAACGCCATGAATATCAGCAGAAGTATACTTTTTATGTTTATTTTAAACCCTGGACCTTTAAGTTAACGAACAAGCCTCTAACCCACTCATGATTGTGATATATAATATTGTTCATCACGTATGTTACAATATATAACACAATGATTTATTAAAAGTAAAATTACAGATATTTTAAAAGCTGGTGGAAATGCAGCAGACGCAGCTGTTGCTGTAGCCGCAGCACTTAACGTAACAGAACCATGTTCAACTGGAATAGGCGGGGATGCATTTTGCTTGTTTTATGATGCCAACTCCAAGACAGTTAAAGGTTTGAATGGCAGGTAAGCGTGTAATAAATAAAGGCGCATTTCAACACTTAGGGAGGTTGGAAATAACCAATTTAAATTAGAAGTCTCTGATTTTTTGCATGGTGGTAGCCAAAAATATCAGTTTTGAGAAAATGCAAAAATTGGCATAGGTCACCTTCTTATTTTTTGAGATATTGGGCGTTAATCTTGTAGGGGTGGGGCACCTACTTTTGATTCTCAATTCACAGTGTTTTTACACTTATGTAATATTGATTTTCGCCCAGAAACAACATGATCCAAAAGACATCCAGAAAGAAGCAAAATCAGTTTTGTAATCATTAAAGTGTGAGTGACTATAAGGCTACATAGTATTATAATTTTGGAATATTCTTACTATAAACATTCCCCTCTTTGGTTGATTTTAGTGGAAGAGCACCTAAGGCTGCAACATTAGAATTATGTAAGTCCCGTGGTTATACACCTGATAGTAGTATGCCTATGAGAGGAGGTCTATCAGTGACAGTGCCTGGTGCTGCAGCAGCCTGGGTTGACACAGTTCAACATTTTGGTAGCGGAAAGGTCAGATAACATTTCGTTAAACATTAAATCCATATTTTAACGATGATAAAACCAAAAACATTGGCTTTTACAATTTTTCAGAATCAGGTCATATTTTTAACAGTACAAATCAGAGGACTTCTACTATTATACTTGTGTCAATAAAAGGACCTACTGGTACTCTCATGACCAATTCTTATTTTCAGATTTCATTGGAAGATATTTTACAGCCTGCCATCAATCTGGCAGAAAATGGTTTCCCAGTTCAACAAACAGTGGCTCATTTCTGGGAAAAGGGTATGTTATTATTAGCTTACGATCCATACTTTTTATACGCCCACACAGTTATGTGGACGTATATAGTCGTCGCCCCTGTCTGTCTGTCCGTCCACAATTGTTGTGGACACGATGGAGAGTTGGTTTCTTGATGGATTTTGATGAAACTTGATGTGAGTGTTTGAAATCGCCCAAGGATGAACCCTATTGAAATTCAGACGAATCGAAAAATATTTCATGGGTTATTGCCCTTGCTTTTGAAAATATGTTGTGGACACCATAGAGAGCTGGTTTCTTGATGGGTTTTGATGAAACTTGGTATGAGTGTTTGAAAAATATTTGATGAGTTATTGCCCTTGTTCTTTAAACACATTTATTTTTCAGCTCTTAACAAAGTTGTGGACACGATAGAGAGAGCTGGTTTCTTGATTGATTTCGATGAAACTTGTTGTGGGTGTTCTTAATCACTCAAGGATGAACTATTGAAAATCAGAATCATTGAAAAAATATTTTATGAGTTATTGCCCTTGTTCTTTAAAATACTTTAATTTTTCAGCGCATAACATTCTCAAAGCTGTGGACACCATAGCGAGCTGGTTCCTTGAGGGATTTTGATGAAACTTGTTTTTAATCACCCAAGGATGAACTATATTGAAAATCAAACAAATCGAAAAATATTTGATGGGTTATTGCCCTTACTTTTGAAAATATGTTGTGGACACAATAGGGAGTTGGTTTCTTGATGGATTTCAATGAAACTTGGTGTGAATGTTTGTTATTGTCCATGGATAAACCCTTTTGAAAATCAGCCAGATCAAAACATATTTAACCTTATGTTAAATATGTTTTGATCTGGCTGATTTTCAAAAGGGTTTATCCATGGACAATAACAAACATTCACACCAAGTTTCATTGAAATCCATCAAGAAACCAACTCCCTATTGTGTCCACAACATATTTTCAAAAGTAAGGGCAATAACCCATCAAATATTTTTCGATTTGTTTGATTTTCAATATAGTTCATCCTTGGGTGATTAAAAACAAGTTTCATCAAAATCCCTCAAGGAACCAGCTCGCTATGGTGTCCACAGCTTTGAGAATGTTATGCGCTGAAAAATTAAAGTATTTTAAAGAACAAGGGCAATAACTCATAAAATATTTTTTCAATGATTCTGATTTTCAATAGTTCATCCTTGAGTGATTAAGAACACCCACAACAAGTTTCATCGAAATCAATCAAGAAACCAGCTCTCTCTATCGTGTCCACAACTTTGTTAAGAGCTGAAAAATAAATGTGTTTAAAGAACAAGGGCAATAACTCATCAAATATTTTTCAAACACTCATACCAAGTTTCATCAAAACCCATCAAGAAACCAGCTCTCTATGGTGTCCACAACATATTTTCAAAAGCAAGGGCAATAACCCATGAAATATTTTTCGATTCGTCTGAATTTCAATAGGGTTCATCCTTGGGCGATTTCAAACACTCACATCAAGTTTCATCAAAATCCATCAAGAAACCAACTCTCCATCGTGTCCACAACAATTGTGGACGGACAGACAGACAGGGGCGACGACTATATACGTCCACATAACTGTGTGGGCGTATAAAAAGTATGGATCGTAAGCTAATAATAACATACCCTTTTCCCAGAAATGAGCCACTGTTTGTTGAACTGGGAAACCATTTTCTGCCAGATTGATGGCAGGCTGTAAAATATCTTCCAATGAAATCTGAAAATAAGAATTGGTCATGAGAGTACCAGTAGGTCCTTTTATTGACACAAGTATAATAGTAGAAGTCCTCTGATTTGTACTGTTAAAAATATGACCTGATTCTGAAAAATTGTAAAAGCCAATGTTTTTGGTTTTATCATCGTTAAAATATGGATTTAATGTTTAACGAAATGTTATCTGACCTTTCCGCTACCAAAATGTTGAACTGTGTCAACCCAGGCTGCTGCAGCACCAGGCACTGTCACTGATAGACCTCCTCTCATAGGCATACTACTATCAGGTGTATAACCACGGGACTTACATAATTCTAATGTTGCAGCCTTAGGTGCTCTTCCACTAAAATCAACCAAAGAGGGGAATGTTTATAGTAAGAATATTCCAAAATTATAATACTATGTAGCCTTATAGTCACTCACACTTTAATGATTACAAAACTGATTTTGCTTCTTTCTGGATGTCTTTTGGATCATGTTGTTTCTGGGCGAAAATCAATATTACATAAGTGTAAAAACACTGTGAATTGAGAATCAAAAGTAGGTGCCCCACCCCTACAAGATTAACGCCCAATATCTCAAAAAATAAGAAGGTGACCTATGCCAATTTTTGCATTTTCTCAAAACTGATATTTTTGGCTACCACCATGCAAAAAATCAGAGACTTCTAATTTAAATTGGTTATTTCCAACCTCCCTAAGTGTTGAAATGCGCCTTTATTTATTACACGCTTACCTGCCATTCAAACCTTTAACTGTCTTGGAGTTGGCATCATAAAACAAGCAAAATGCATCCCCGCCTATTCCAGTTGAACATGGTTCTGTTACGTTAAGTGCTGCGGCTACAGCAACAGCTGCGTCTGCTGCATTTCCACCAGCTTTTAAAATATCTGTAATTTTACTTTTAATAAATCATTGTGTTATATATTGTAACATACGTGATGAACAATATTATATATCACAATCATGAGTGGGTTAGAGGCTTGTTCGTTAACTTAAAGGTCCAGGGTTTAAAATAAACATAAAAAGTATACTTCTGCTGATATTCATGGCGTTTGCCTACCCTCATTGCCCCAAAAGGTGTAGAAAAGAAAGACGTAAAACCTCGTGTCAATCATTTATGCCTGCACAGTGGTGGATTAAGGACTTTCTGGTCAAAAATGGTAAAGGGTCTATTTTTTTAACTTTAGTGGGAGGGGGAGTGGGGTTGCTGTTTTTAAATTTATTGTTTCTGGGAAACAGCGCATTTGGCGCTTTCCTCTTGCGAGGGGTTTCAGATATTCTCTCACAAGACAATTTTGAAAGTTCGGGTTGGTTTCCTTGGATCCAAGGTCTTTATAAAACATAGTTCTCGTTGACAACTCCCACCTCTGGAAGTGGTTTTTGGAACATTGTACCCCAAAATGGACCGAATTTCCATGGGCCGAAGGAAGCTGCCAACTAATTGCCTAGAGGTTAATCTGCCTCTAAAAGTGCCTACATCATCGTATAATGTTTAACTACTTTTTCACTTAAAGAAAATTCAATTTATCTAACACTGTTATCAATTTGCAAATGGAGCTGTATATATTTTACCTAATCCAATCTGTGATGCTAAGGGTTGGTTTGTTGAAACAACACCATGCTGACATACAATTGGCGACCTTCTAGAATTAAAGATATATTCATCTCCCTTTTCAACCATTTTTATTTATTTTTATCTGTAAATATAGATTATTGCTACGTTTACATATGATTCAGGTGACCATTATTTCAGATACGAAGCCACAGGTGGGTTGTGGTTGGGAAGGACTGACTGACTGATATTCTCACAGGTATTCATTTCTAGTCCGAAACTTGTGACTCTAATCCCAGTCTCTGACAGCTATTTGGACAGATATGGCTGGGAGAGAGTCAGAAAAACTAAGCCACAAAAATTGGGGATTTTCCACCCCTTGCGCGCAGCCTTTCAATGGTGAGCCACAGATTTTATTTCTTGGAAAACAAATTTGATGGACTTGCATACACGGTATGTATGGTGTAGGGGGATAATGATGGTAAGAATGAACTACAAAAATATCGATCTTCCCAAATATATCGACGTTTAACTCGTTATGTAAGTCATTGTACAAAACCTCAATAATGACGAGTAATTTCATATTGTACCGTCAGTAAACTGAAAATTTAAATTTAAAAGATACTAAGACTTACCTATTTTCATTCCACCAAGTTGATTGTTATCAGATATCACAACCTGTATGTGTGGGTATAATAATATCACCAATAAATTATCTAAACTAGGACGTTAAAGGGATTGTCATAATATTTAATTTTAAAGGTCAAGGTAACTGCCAGGTGTTATCAATTGACACCCATTAATTAAATCGTAGCAAAAACCACCCCAGTAGATATCAAGAAGTGTTCATCCAAGGAATTTGCTGCCATTTGAATTTTTTTCTTCTTACAGACTCTTTATCCTGTAAAGGATATGGCACCATTGCAATTAACGCTTGTCTGTCAAGGGAGGATGATTGATTTCTTTACATTTGGATCCTTCTCGGAAATATCGTTTTTATCGACTATCTAATAATTCTAAAATAAAATTGATCATATTTTCGTTTCATTCGACTTTTTGAAACTCCGATTTGTTCTTGCTACTCTTCTAGGATCTAACATTGACCTTCTTACCTTTCCGCCAAGTTGACATTTTCCCTGACCTTAATGAACTCTGCTATGACCAATCAAATTTTTACCCACATCCGCACTTGAACAAAAGTCCATTCAAGAGGTTCCCATAGCTTTACGAGAAGATAAGAATGTCTTTGTAAGACCCTACCGTAGAAGCACGTACCAACCGAAACGAAATGGAAGTTGGGTCTAATTCTAATTAATTGACAAATTGTTGTTCGTGAGCACAAAAGAAGCTGCAATTTTCAAACCATATTGATGAAACATGGTGTGATCATTCAGTGGCTATGTCTTTTTTTATTTTTTAAGAATGCGGAGAATACGACATCAAAAATGTCTGACCCATTAACGTTTACTATAAAACATACATGGTCCACGTCAGAAACCGTTAAATTAGTACAATTTATACTTATTCTATGTTTTTAAGCCAAAAAAAAGGTCAAAGAAATTTTCGCCTCACTGCGCTCGGCTAAAGTTATCATCTACGCCACCCCCCCCCCCCCCCCTTTTTTTTTTTTAAAATATGTATTCGGCCCTGCCATTGCAATTGATAAAGATTCGGACAAGTTCTTTATTTGGTGCATTTTTAATGAAAGGTTTTAAAGTTATTACCTTTGACTTTATTCTCGGCCGATTTTGATGAAACTGTGTGGTCTTTGAATCTGATAAGATCTCGATCGAGTTCGTATTCGATGCAATTTTGATGAACGGTTTTGAGCTTTTCCTTTTTACCTATTATTATTTATTCTTATAAGAGAAAATTTGTATTATATAGTTAATAAAAATAGCATTATATCCCACATTCCGACGTATTTTGAAATAGGCTATGTGCTAAGGAACGTGCACCCTAACCCCATTCTGCATGTCCGTTCAATGTGGTATTCCTAGTCTATACTACATCCTACATCTGTTCGTCGGTCTGTTTGTAAGCAACAACTTCTTGACCACCTTGTATATTTCTAATAAGACTTCCAAAAATGAAGTAATAAAATATTTGTTTTGTTTTTTTTATGTTCGTAACCTATTTTTTTAATTTCTGAGAGTTGTCGTTATCCAGATATAAATAACTAAAATTTTCAGAATGGTCAGAACATGAACCATTACCAGACGGAGACCACTAATTATGTTATAACGAACGTGGTTTACACTACTCACTGCTCTCTACGAAACGAACTTATCCTCAAAGATTGAACTGTGGGATACAATATGGCTACCAAAACAAATCCTTGGTGAAGAAACACAGAGTCCATATTTCAGAAGAAAACAAGGAAATGATTACGTGTCTTTTATAACATAGACCTATTTCAATGTTATGAAATTTGACAATATGACTGCTGTTGAATTGAAAAATCAAGGAAATAAGCTGTTTGCTGCGAGGAAGTACGACGATGCTATTTCTTGCTACACGAAAGCAATCGTGAGTATTTTTTTTTTAGATGACTGATCCTTTAATTTGTTTTTGTCTATAATGCTTTCAAAAGTCAAATAATAGTAATTGTATATAGGGCACATTATCTATTGCTATTGGATGAGATATTGTGACAAAATCATCTTTTACCTGCTGTAGCTGTAAGCACTAACTCAACTAATTGTATCTATTTTTAATAGTCCAGCCCTTCCATCCAGCCTCACTTCACTATGTCAATAGCTATGACAGTCAAAAACAACCAATCACAGTGCATATATATACAAATAACCAGTGAATCAAATAACTATGTCAAGAAGAAAGTGCCGTATGTCAAATCGAAACTTCTTGCAAATCAGTCTAATTAAAATCAGACCCTAATTTCGTTCGTTCGTTTTTTTTTTTAAATCCGGTTTTTTAACCACTACATTTGGGTCTGAGAACGTCGCGCTTTGCCAGCCGTTCAGGTTAACTTTGACCTAACCTTAATGACCTTTGTTTTAACCAATCAGATCTTTGCCCTCTCCCGCGCTGGGATTTTGTTCGCGAACAATAGGTTCATTCTAGCATTCCTAAGTGCTGTAGACTAGTTTATCAGGTCATGTTTATCAAGGTAAGGTCAAAGTTAACCTGAACGGCTGGCAAAGCGCGACGTTCTCAGACCCAAATGTAGTGGTTAAAAAACCGGATTTAAGAAAAAAAACGAACGAACGAAATTAGGGTCTGATTTTAATTAGACTGCTTGCAAATGGATCTAAAGTTTGTAATTAATAAACATAACTTTAATGGACTTGGTCTAGGCTATACGAATGGCGGACAAAAGCCCCACCGGACAAAAGCCCCACTTTGATTTTTTACCCTAGTGGACAAAAGCCCCACAATATAAATTTACCTAGGACAAAAGCCCCACTATGAAAAAATAAAATATTTAGGAAAAGTACATCTGAAGAATCATTTATTATTTAAATAAGAAAATAATTTAGAATTTAAATACATTTAGAGATTGGATTCACTTGGGTTTCACCAAAAAAAATGCGATGTTCAATATGTTGGCGAAACTCAAAACGCGTTGCGTACTCGTCTTAGCGGTCATCGCTTCGACATACTCCATAAGAAAGATAGACCGATTGCGAATCATTTCAATTTACCCAATCATTCCATTGAAGACCTTCTTGTTATGCCTATTGAAAAAGTACCTGTATCTACATTAATCAAACCAAAAACCAAGCGATTACAAAGGGAGAGTTTCTGGATAGACCAACTACAAACAGTTATACCTAACGGCCTAAATATCCAGCATGACAACCAAATCATACCCTTTGTTGCAACCTACAATACTACAGCCAAGAATGCCTCTGTCATTGTCAAACGATTATATAATGAACTGCAAGATGAATTCCCTAACGTCTATACTAAACGTTTAGTCACTGCATATAAAAGAAATAAAAACTTTAGTAATATACTGGTTCATGGTAAATTAGAACCCCTTTCATCAACTCCCTGAAACAATTGCTTTGGAATTTGAGTTATATATATCATTTTACTTGTGAATCTTCTTAGAAGTAATATATCCTTGAATATTATTCAGTAGAAAGTATTGTATTAAAATTGGATTAGTTTCCATGTTAATATTGATTGTCTCTACTTGTGACCTAGGCCAGTGCTTCTTTAGGAGATTCTCTCCTATAACACCTATAACCAACATATTGAACATCGCATTTTTTACAGGAAATTAGGTAAATTACATTTTTATACGCCCACTCGAAAGATGGGCGTATATTGTAATCACCCTGTCGGTCCGTCGGTCCGTCGGTCCGTTGGTCCGTCGGTCCGTCGGTCCGTTCACATTTAGTTCGTGCTCACTCTACAGGCTACAATTCTTTATAGATTCTTTTGATTTTGATATTGTGGGTCAATGTCATTATGAAGATGATCCCTATTGATTTTCGTGATGATCGGATAATTTTTCACAGAAATATCGTGTCCGACTTGACGCTTCACTGTATTAGCTATACTGTGCATCTCGTGCTCACTCTACAGGCTACAATTCTTTATAGATTCTTTTGATTTTGATATTGTGGGTCAATGTCATTATGAAGATGATCCCTATTGATTTTCGTGATGATCGGATAATTTTTCACGGAAATATCATGTCCGACTTGACGCTTCACTGTATTAGCTATACTGTGCATCTCGTGCTCACTCTACAGGCTACAATTCTTTATAGATTCTTTTGATTTTGATATTGTGGGTCAATGTCATTATGAAGATGATCCCTATTGATTTTCGTGATGATCGGATAATTTTTCACGGAAGTATCGTGTCCGACTTGACGCTTCACTGTATTAGCTATACTGTGCAACTCGTGCTCACTCTACAGGCTTCAATACTTTACAGATTCTTTTGATTTTGATTTTATGGGTCAATGTCATTATGAAGATGATCCCTATTGATTTTCGTGATGATCGGATAATTTTTCACGGAAATATCGTGTCCGACTTGACGCTTCACTGTATTAGCTATACTGTGCATCTCGTGCTCACTCTACAGGCTACAATTCTTTATAGATTCTTTTGATTTTGATATTGTGGGTCAATGTCATTATGAAGATGATTCCTATTGATTTTCGTGATGATCGGATAATTTTTCACGGAAATATCGTGTCCGACTTGACGTTTCACTCTATTAGCTATATTGAGCATCTCGTGCTCACTCTACAGGCTTCAATTCTTTACCGATTCTTTTGATTTTGATATTGTGGGTCAATGTCATAATGTAGATGATCCCTATTGATTTTCGTGATGATCGGATAATTTTTCACGGAAATATCGTGTCCGACTTGACGCTTCACTGTATTAGCTATACTGTGCATCTCGTGCTCACTCTACAGGCTTCAATTCTTTACAGATTCTTTTGATTTTGATTTTATGGGTCAATGTCATTATGAAGATGATCCCTATTGATTTTTGGGATGATGGGATAATTTTTCACGGAAATATCGTGTCCGACTTGACGTTTCACTCTATTAGCTATATTGAGCATCTCGTGCTCACTCTACAGGCTTCAATTCTTTACCGATTCTTTTGATTTTGATTTTATGGGTCAATGTCATAATGAAGATGATCCCTATTGATTTTCGTGATGATCGGATAATTTTTCACGGAAATATCGTGGGCAACAAACAAACACTCACACTTACAATCAAAGCTATCTGTGGGCGTATGTTACCTTGCCTGGCAAGCTATATTTATCAACGCAAGAAAGTATGTTAGACATCTCAAATATTTTTCCGTTTTTCTTATTTTCAAAATATGTACATATTCGCAGGTACGACACCTAGAACCTCCACACGCTATTGAGCCGAAACCATTGGGTGGGGGAGGGGGGTTATTTTTCTTTTGAATATCCAAAATAGTGTCGTTTTTAATTTTGCGCAAAAATCGTTTTGAATAACCCCGTTCTCTTAATTTACTGAAAACTAGTTCGCATGCTGAATCAAAATCGGTCTTTCTAGTGCAAATTCTGTTGAATCTCAGAATTTGCGATTTAATCACGCCAGAAAATGTATGCTTCGGATGAAACGAAGTTTTAAACAAAAGTTGGTGTGTGTCAGTTTCTTTGAAATATACTTTAATATCTAATCTTTTAGTTTGGTCAAAATCAGGTCCTTTGAATACAGTCGTATCCAGAAAATTAATACTATTTTCGGAAATATTTGCAGTAAGTTTAACGGAGGGATGGTGATTATTTAGAATTTCGAAATATTCCCAAAAGTTTGCCAAAGATTCTGTCCAAATGATGAAAATATCGTCTAAAAACCTTCCATAGAAGAGAGGTTTAAAAGGGGATATCAGTGATATTTCTCGTTCCCATTCAGCCATAAAAATGTTTGCATAACTCGGCGCAAAACGTTTCCCCATTGCAGTCCCGGAAGTTTGAAGATATATTTTTTCATTAAAAGTAAAGTCGTTGCGCGTAAGACATAGTTCAAGGAGGTTCAATATTTCTTTATCTGGACGATCAGAACACGGATTTCTAAGAAAGGCTTTACATACAGCGTCTAATCCCGATTTGTTATCAATATTGGTATACATACTCTTTACATCTAAAGAAATAAATAGCGCGTTGTCAGGAATATCTAATTTTCTAATTTTTTCTATAAAATCGGTAGTATCTTTTAGATAAGACGGATGTTTACAAGCCAATGGTAGTAAGAAGTGATCAATGTATTCGGAAACTTGGTATGATTCGCTGGCACAATCCGAAATGATAGGCCTTCCTTTGGGTATTTTGTTTGTGACGCACCATTCAGAATCTGGATTTTTATGAATTTTCGGTAAAGTATAAATGTGACGTTGTCGAACTAACGGCTTCGCGCAAAGATAGTCAAACTGAGAATCGGAGATAAAGGATTTCGCTACTAAAATTTTCAAAATATCATTAATCTTTTTGGCTGTTTCTATAAAAATAGGTTGGTCTAATTCACGGTAGTGGTTTTTATTATTTAGTTGCTCTTCTAATTCAAAGATGTAGTCAACGCGGTTTTGAATGACACAGCAATTGCCCTTGTCACTCTTCCGAATGATGATAGATTTGTCTTGTTTTAAATTATTTAAAGCGGAACGTTCAAAATTGGAAAGGTTATTCTTTTCTTTCACCAGTGGTAAATGGGAGACTTCGGCATATAGATTATCGCATTTACTTAAAATATCATGGTCAATCGCGCTGTCTGGTGGATTCCAGCCAGACTTTTCTTTTCTGTTTACATTACCGACAGATTTGCTAGTGTGAATAATAAGATCCGTACAAGCTAAACGATTCCGTTAATCAAAAATCTCATGAGCATGACAAAATCGGGCGTAATGATTGTATAGTAGTAGTAAGATTGAAAAGAGGGAGCTAATAATGCTAATGTTAGATACCAGTAATGTTCCAATCATGTCACAATGTGATATAATGAACAAGTTGGTAAAGGTTTGATCCATTAAATGTATGAAAAACTGTTTGGAAATAGTTCTTCATGAGGCTTAAATATCCCCAATGCTTGTACAGCACTTCTTTTAGATACTGTTCGCTTACCTCCTAAATATCTCAATTGTTATACCTTTCAGGCTAAAAATCCAAATACAGCAACATTCTTCACCAACAGAGCATTGTGTTACCTTAAATTAAGACAGTGGGATTTTGCTAGTAAGGACTGTCATAGAGCCTTAGATTTAGACAGGCTTTTAGTTAAAGGACATTTTTTCCTTGGACAGTCTTTGGTTGAACAAGGATTGTATGATGAAGCTATTGCCAGTCTAAAGAAAGGTAATTATAGTTTAATTGTTTGCATGTCAACTCGAACTATTATCTTGTCTTCAATCAAATCTCTGTCTGTAATAGATAATGTGAGTATTAACATCTGACCGGCTATTTAATATGTTATAGATTAGATCTAATGTGGACTGAAGTGCTGATACTTATGTATAGGAAGTGTAAAAATAATCTCAAAACGTTTCAACTGATATGTAAGGGTCTTCTAGTTATAAAGATTAATAAGACTAATCTTCTTAATATTGGAACCAGGGTGACTTTATCATCTCCAAAACATCACAATTCATTTACTGTTGTAATTGACCCTTGGTTAATGTACTTGAATGGTATCTCAAAAATGTTTTTTTTTTTTTTTTTTTTTTTCAACATTCAGCCTATGATCTTGCCAAAGATCAAAAATTGAATTTTGGTGATGATATAACGGGAGCATTGAGACTTGCCAAAAAGAAAAGATGGAATAAAATAGAAGATAAAAGAATTCAACAAGAAATTTGTTTACAATCGTATGTAAATAAATTAATCAAGGAGGATGCAGAAAGGTTTGTTAGAAATTCATTCTTATTTTGTTTTATTATTTTGGACTGATGACCTAGCTTAATTTCAAGAAACTCGAACCACATTAAAGAGATTGTAAAGAGATTTTTCTAAACTTTGTATAAGTATTGGGGACACTGATAGCATCAATTTGCGCCATTCCAATTTCCATTCCGACGTCTGTGGTTTTGCAATTCCACTAAAACTAATGCATTTTATGAAGTCACCCCCACTGATCTGCATATATCGGGTGTCCCAATAAAAACGTCCTGAAGTTTGACCATAAGTATCTCAGCTGTTGGTGAATCAATCTATTTCAAAATTCTCACAGATTAACTTCAACATGTCTGTGTCAGACCCTGAAAATATGAAAGTCATCGAATAAAAAATGTATAAGTACTGTCTCAAACAAAATAGCATGTCAAAAAAATCAATATCAGAGCAAACTATACATTTCAACCTGTGTCTATTGTGCTTTCACCACATCGACCACCAATATCATTCATTTTCCATCCTGAAATGCTCTCACCGATCTCATCTTAAGATAATTTCTCCCAAAAAGCAACCTTCCTGCCGTTCAGTTGCTGTTCATCCAGTTTGTTCCACTGGTGATGGTAATGACTCCAGCAGTATGGGATTCTCTTAAGAAATAGGTGTACTGCACTTGGGTTAGAGGGACACACTGATTAAATAGAAACTGAAATGCAGGATGGTCGCTTCTCAAGTGTTAGATGTGATCCGAGAGAGTTTATCAGGATGGAAAATGTTGGATATTGGTGGTTGTGGAGAAGGCAAAATGGACAAAAATTCAAATATGTTATTTGCTCTGATATTGAATTTTTTGACATGCTATTTTGTTCGAGGCAGTTCTCGTACAATTTTTATTCGATGACTTTCATATTTTCAGGGTTTAGCAAGGACATGTTGAAGTAAATTTGTAAGAATTTTGAAAGAGATCGGCTCATCGGCAGCTGAGATACCTTTCGTCAAAGTTGGGGACGTTGTTTTTGGGACACCCGATATATCAATAGTAGCTTCTGGTAGATCAGTGGGAGTGACGTCATAAAAAGCGTTAGTTTAAGTGGAATGGCGCAAATTGATGCTATCAGTGTCCCCAATACTTATACAAAGTTTAGAAAACCTCTGTACATACCATACTGCATAGTATACAATACTACCTCAAACTGCTTGCACTGTCCTCTATAACACTTCTTACAGTATCAATATCAACAATATTTTTATACTAAGCTAGCAGGTAATCATAGCTTTTAATTAAACCAAAATGTGTGCATAAAATAATTTATGATTAAAATTAAAGGAAAATAGCAGCACTCAAAATAAGTGGTAAAGACAAAAAAGAGAAGAAGAAGGATTTAAAAGAAGACATTGAATCTGAAAAGGTTTGTTAATATTTATTCATACCTTAATTAAACTGCATCTAGATTAAAATGTTAATATATGAAATTCAACATGAAGTCTTATTTGTCTACAATGTAATTCAAAAGAACTGCTAAATGTAAGAAGAGAATTTATCTTATATATTACAGGAACTAAGGATAACAGAATTAAACAGATTATTTAGTGAAATTGATGATAGAAGAAGGGTAAGATTATTTATAATATTAACAGAGAGTAAAATCCTACAGTACCTAGTTGTGAAAATGAAGTGAAAAGACAAGGGAGAAGAAAGAAAATTATACAAGGATATCAACTTGTACCAAATCAATGGCTTTGATCTTTACCGCACTATCTGTACCAATTTTCAGGCTTTCACATGCCAGAGTAAGCTAGTACTCCACTATTTTGACATAACCATGCAAATTATTATAAGAATCTAGCCTCTAACCCATTATACTATATCTGACTGTGTTCAGATATTATAGCAAGGCAAGTAACTCTTCTGTTATTAATATTCCAGAAACGTGATGTGCCAGATGTATTATGTGGTAAAATAAGTTTTGAAGTTATGAGAGATCCAGTTATAACTCCTAGTGGTATAACATATAATAAACAAGATATTATAGAACATTTACAGGTAGGAGATGTATCTATTACTTAAATACACTGATACTGGTCTCATATTACCATTACAAGCTTTAGCTACATAATCAGGACAGCTAGTGTTGGGTATGGAGGTTAACTTAAAAAAAAACTGACATTGTATGATAAAAATAGAGTCACTAGATTGGTGGCCTGTATAGGTCATGGCGGCCCACGGGCTAAATCCAGTCCACAACATACTTTAGAATGGCCCCTCAAGAGTGACCCCTTCCGCTAAAACGCTATGCTAGATATGCTCTATTTGGCCCTCTTTTTTCATAAAATGAATTTGGCCCTTTACAATAATTAATTGAGAAGGTCTAGTATAGGAATACATATCTAAAATATTGTATCAAAGTTCTGACCGGTCATAGCCTAATAATCTGGTATTTTGTGTTTCAGCGTGTTGGGCATTTTGACCCAGTAACAAGAAGTGCATTAACACAAGAACAATTAATACCTAATCTAGCTATGAAAGAAGTGATAGATAATTTTCTAGAAGATAATGCCTGGGCAGAGGATTATTAATGAACTGTGAATTATAATTGTATATGTATAATGATGATGATGTGAGCATTCTGGTCTACAATAAATTGATCAGAAAATAATGAAAGATGTGTCACAAACACGAAATCATTTAACTTTTGAATTCAATTTTAGATGGTATTCAAGGGGTTTTATTGCCATTTGTCTTTTAAGATAAAGTTTTTTGATAAACCAATTTGATTGATAGAAATGTATTATCAAATAAGCTGCTACTGTAAAAAGTATGGCCTTCTATATATTATTCAGCTATTCAGCTGCGTTTTGAATGACATATTGTTATACATGTACATGTATTACAATATGTTAAGCTATACTCACTCTTCATTTACACTTTAAGTAATGAAGCGAATTGATGCCTTCCACAGAGATTGGTTGAACATTTTCAAAATCCAACTCTTACCTCCGCCCCCACTACCAAAACTCCTCGGATTTCGGTCACTCAATTTTTAGATTCCGGAAATCATAATTTTTTTTTTATAAAAATAACAACAAAAATTTTTTATAAAAAAAATTAGGGGTCAAAAAGTGGGGGGCCATGGCCTCTCGGCCCCTGTATCATGAACAGATCTGCTCAAATAATAACTAACATTATAAAACTTATTTATTACTTCATCAAACAATTTTTGTTATGTCCTTAAAATTTCAATTTCAATATCAGGTTCCCTATAATAGCCTACTGTATATCAGGTATATGCCATGCTTAGGCATGTTTCTAAAGAAGAGGACGACGGGGAAACACGTCGAAACGTTGCATAAAACTTTAACCAGTGATTGTTGTTCCATAAAGCTGTTTCTATATAATAATTTAAGAAGTTTGCCCAGACTGGCTCAGTGTTTGTTGTATCCATGTCTGAGGTGACAGACAGTATATATATATATGGGTAATTTTTCATGTTAAATATTCTGTTGCCAGGAAAAAGGGTGTCGATATCGGAGTTTACGGATAATCGACATCCAGATAAAAACTGCTCCACTGTATAATGTTTGGAGAAACTGAAGGGTATGGCTGGTAATTATATGATATATTTTGCTGTATGTCCTCTTTAATGTATATAATGATGTACACGCCTTTTGAGTGTTTCTATGAATGTTATATTGATATTATTAGATGTTTATAAGTCTCAACCCACTGGACAGTTTTTATTGGTCATGAAAATCATTATTCTTCAAATCTTATGATGAATAGCCCGCATCACATTTTCTAAATCTAAAAACAACTTTGTACAATGCATATTATCTATCACCAAACATGTTTCTTGTATTCCTGTGAAAAGTAAGCTGTGTGTATGTGTTAATACATCTTCACAATGTCAAGCTATTACCAATTCTGTTTGATATCTTAACCTCATTAGATAATTTTCTAGTATCACGGACGCTTGTAAATTCAGCTATTTGACTGTATACTCTATACGCTAAAGAATACAGTCAATCATAGAATATAACTTGTTGCTTCAGTTTTTGTTAGTTGATGACAAGTAAACGTTCGCTTCCAGTAGATGCTGATATCGCAAACTAGGTAGTTGTTTGTAGTCGTAGTACATGTAGTTTCAATTTCAGCTCCCTTATTAGTAAATCTTTTCGCCGGTTGCCTTGATTGGATGTTTCCGCTGTCGTTAAATCCGATCAAATGTAATCTACAATGAGACAAGAAAAGTGTCTAATGATGTCAAGGTATAAAGTCCAGTTTGTAATAGCTTGTGAAGAAACAAAACGTCATCTCAGATGCTGATGAACCGATCTCTTTAAAAATTCTCACAGATTTACTTCAACATATCCTCGTCAGACCCTGAAAATATGAGTCAAAAAATTCAATATCAGAGCAAATTACCTATTTCAATCTGTATTCATTTTTCATATTAATAAGTTCTCATGGATCTCATCTAAAAGTATTATTTCTCAAGAAGCATCCATCCTGCCTTTCAGTTCCTGTTCATTCAATATATCTGAGAATTTTAAAACAGATCAGTTTACTAACGACTGAGATACTACTATTAACTTTAATTGTTCTGTATACATTGTAATTGTAACTGTACATTATAGCTTGAATAAATATTATGGTTGTTTCGTAATATTCAGAGTGTATTTCATGAAAATATGTATAAAGGCCAAAATTTGAATTAAAAAATTACCATTCTGAGAGGAAAAGAACATAGCACCAGGGTTTGTCTCTTCTCATACTAACAGCGTTAATTAAGCTGTCATTCTAGCCAGATAAGCCAAGATAATATCGGAAGCACATGATATTAATTAAAAGTTAATTATTATCCCTTTTATCCTCTTAATATTAATTCTTATTTGTATCATAAATCAGTTACTAGGCACCTGAGAATAAAGCTGATTTAGTTCCCAGAATAGTCTAACCATGAACAATTTCCAATCTATTAAAATGGTAAAATTCGAGGGAAGGGGGTTCAACCATGGGTATATATGAGTTAATCTCTGTCAATATGTTTGAGACAATTCCATTGACCATTTTTTTTTGGACGTGTCGAGTATGATTAAGTATGAGTATGAGTTTTTTTTCCTATTTCGAAGAAAAAGTAGACAGATTAGACAGAACTTTTTGTGATAATGTGATCTGGTTTTTCTTGTACAAATTTGTGACAGGGGGGAAAATACATATATCTCCAACACTCTCCAAAACATGAAACCAAAACCCTTGCGGCAAGATTTAGGTTCACATAGAAATTTTGTAACGGTTCTCAAGGTACAAAATAATCACTGACAGCCTGCCTCTCCCTTGAGTTTTTTTATTTTATTTATTCATAAAAATCATCCAATCTTTACTTTCTGCCTGATAGCAACAATTATAAAATCTTTTCTTAATATTCTTTCATTTAATATCAGTTTCATACGGAACTTTAATGATTTTTGCCAATACAAACAATGGTTCTATTTGCCAACATTAGTTTTATTTGCTCTCCTATAATGGTTATTGTTCTAAATTTCAAATTGCATCACAGTCAGTCTCGACTATATTGATCTGTTTTTAATTTCAACACCATCAATATTCTACTTTAAATTAGTGCAGAAGGCAATTCTAAGGTACGTTCCTAGTCACCATTACAGAATGATTCGAAGATGACATCAGGCGCTATGGAAGGGAGATAATACTGTTTGCCTAGATAGCAACATCTAATAAAACGGTACAATTATTTCTCAATGGATTTTAATTTCATAAATTAATACATCTTAGGATAAATACATGTATACATTACTTGACAAAAGCTGGAAACGGATGTTTTTATACGCCCACACATTAATGTGGGCGTATATTGTAGTCGCCCCTGTCTGTCTGTCTGTCTGTCCGTCTGTCCGCCTGTCTGTCCACAATTGTTGTGGACACGATAGAGAGCTGGTTTCTTGATGGATTTTGATGAAACTTGCTGTGAGTGTTTGTTATCACCCAAGGATGAACCCTATTGAAAATCAGACGAATCGAAAAATATTTCATGGGTTATTGCCCTTGCTTTTGAAAATATCTTGTGGACATTATAGAGAGCTCGTTTCTTGATGGATTTTGATGAAACTTAGTATGAGTGTTTGTATTGACATTAAGATAAACCCTATTGAAAATCAGAAACATCGAAAAAATATTTGATGAGTTATTGCCCTTGTTCTTTAAAACGCGTTAATTTTTCAGCCTTTAACAAAGTTGTGGACACGTTAGAGAGCTGGTTTTTCTGGTGGATTTTTATGAAACTTGCTGTGAGTGTTTGTTATCACCCAAGGATGAACCCTATTGAAAATCAGACGAATCGAAAAATATTTCATGGGTTATTGCCCTTGCTTTTGAAAATATGTTGTGGACACGATAGAGAGCTGATTTCTTGATGGATTTTGATGAAACTTGGTATGAGTGTTTGTATTGACCTTGGGTTAAACCCTATTGAAAATCAGAAACATCGAAAAATATTTGATGAGTTATTGCCCTTGTTCTTTAAAACGCGTTAATTTTTCAGCCGTTAACAAAGTTGTGGACACGATAGAGTACTGGATTTAGATGAAACTTGGTATGATTGTTTGTATTAACCTTGGGATAAACCCTATTGAAAATCAGAAACGACGATAAAATATTTTATGAGTTATTGCCCTTGACTTATAAAACACATTAATTTTTCAGCCCGTTACAATCTCAAAGTTGTGGACACGATAGACAGCTGGTTTATTGGTGTATTTTGATGAAACTTGCTGTGAGTTTTAATAATCACCCAAGGATTAAGCCTATTAAAAATCTGACGAAGCAAAAAATATTTCATGGGTTATTGCCCTTGCTTTTTTAGATTATGTTGTGGACACGATAGAGAGCTTGTTTCTTGATGGATTTTGACGAAACTTGGTATGATTGTTCATAATCACCCAAGGATGAACCCTATTAAAAATTAGAAGAATTCAAAAATATTTTATGGTTATTGCCCTTGTTAACTTTTAGTTGTAAACACTCAAAAATCGTTAAATTTTGTAAACATTCTTGATGGCACGGTTTTCGACAGATGTTTCTTTTACTGATAGTTCTTGTCGACCTCCCGGACGACTTGGCTGCCATTACAAAAGTGGGCGTATTACGATGGGGCATCGCTATTTTTTTTTTTTGAGACAATTGTTGCTTCTTTCAATAAACTCGAGGATAAATTTATCATGATCACCTTCTACCTTTTTATTTATTAGCTTAGACAGCTGAGATTTGATGTGGTATCATGACTTTGTGTAGGTCAACTCGGTTTTTATACGCCCACTCATTAATGTGGACGTATATTGTAGTCGCCCCTGTCTGTCTGTCTGTCTGTCTGTCTGTCCACAATTGTTGTGGACACGATAGAGAGCTGGTTTCTTGATAGATTTTGATGAAACTTGCTGTGAGTGTTTGTTATCACCCAAGGATGAACCCTATTGTAAATCAGACGAATCGAAAAATATTTCATGGGTTATTGCCCTTGCTTTTGAAAATATCTTGTGGACACCATAGAGAGCTGGTTTCTTGATGGATTTTGATGACACTTGGTATGAGTGTTTGTATTAACATAAGGATAAACCCTATTGAATATCAGAAACATCGAAAAAATATTTTATGAGTTATTGCCCTTGTTCTTTAAAACACGTTAATTTTTCAGCCGTTACACTCTCAAAGTTGTGGACACGTTAGAGAGCTGGTTTCTTGGTGGCTTTTTATGAAACTTGCTGTGAGTGTTTGTAATCACCCAAGGATGAACCCTATTGAAAATCAGACGAATCGAAAAATATTTCCTGGGTTATTGCCCTTGCTTTTGAAAAAATATTGTGGACACCATAGAGAGCTGGTTTCTTGATGGATTTTGATGAAACTTGGTATGAGTGTTTGTATTGACATTAGGATAATCCCTATTGAATATCAGAAACATCAAAAATATTTTATGAGTTATTGCACTTGTTCTTTAAAACACGTTAATTTTTCAGCCGTTACACTCTCAAAGATGTGGACACGATAGAGAGCTGTTTTCTTGGTGGATTTTTATGAAACTTTCTGTGAGTGTTTGTAATCACCTAAGGATGAACCCTATTGAAAATCAGACAAATCGAAAAATATTTCCTGGGTTATTGCCCTTGCTTTTGAAAATATGTTGTGGACACTATAGAGAGCTGGTTTCTTGATGGATTTTGATGAAACTTGGTATGAGTGTTTGTATTGACATTAGGATAAACCCTATTGAATATCAAAGTTATTGCCCTTTAAAACACGTTAATTTTTCAGCTGTTACACTCTCAAAGTTTTGGACACGATAGAGAGCTGGCTTCTTGATTGATTTTAATGAAACTTGTTGTGAGTATGAAACATATTGAAAATCAGACAAATCTTAATATATTTAATTGGTTTTTGCCCTTGTTTTTGTAAATGTGTTGTGGAAACAATAGAGAGCTTTTTTCTTGTGTGAGTGTATGTATTGACCTTGGGATACAACTTATTGAAAATCAGAAACATCATCAACTATGTGACTGCTCTTAATCATTTTAGGATGGAACCTAAACGTTGGTTGCCCTTGTTTTATGCATATTTCAGTGACGTATTTGTTTTTTCCAGGAAACTTTAACCTGTGGTTTTACTATTGTAAAAAGAGAAAATGTCATTCTCAGAGCTGGTTTCTTGATGGATTTTCATGAAACTTGGTATGGGTGTTTGTATTGACCTTGGGATAAACCCTATTGAAAATCAAAAACATAAAAAATATTTGAGTTATTGCCCTTGTTCTCTAGAACACGTTAATTTTTCAGCCCTGACCAAAGTTGTGGATACGATAGAGAGCTTGTTTCTTGATGGATTTTGACGAAACTTGGTATGATTGTTCATAATCACCCAAGGATGAACCCTATTGAAAGTTAGAAGAATTGAAAAATATTTCATGGGTTATTGCCCTTGTTAACTTGTTGTTGTAAACACTCAAAAATCTTTCAATTTTGTAAACATTCTTGATGGCACGGTTTTCGACAGATGTTTCATTTACTGATAGTTCTTGTCGACCTCCCGAACGACTTGGCTGCCATTACAAAAGTGGGCGTATTACGATGGGGCATCGCTATTTTTTAAAGTACCGGTTCAATTCAAATCCGTACTTTGAAGGAATACCACCTCTTAAAATGGACAAAAAATATTAATTTTCAAAATTGGTCAATAGGGGACTTCCCTGGTGGTGGTATTTAAAACAGATTACCTAAATAATCTGATTAATCCATAAAAAAAAACAATGTTTAAATCCAACAATTGAAAAACGCTTACTCATATTTTAAGCGTTTTACAATAATAACCTGTAGTTACATGGAAAATTACATAGTTTTATGGGTTTATTTGATTCTGTTTGTATATTTTGTCAACGTTGATGAATATGAATACATACTCTTATTGACTAAGTTTGAGACCTTAATTTCTTTTTTGTTCATTCTAAGAGGTGGTATCGCTTTAAATCTTTTATTTTGAACACGATTAATGTATAGAAGCACATTTCTGATATTGCATTATTTAGATAAAACATTTAAAAATTTACGAAAATGATATATAAAATCGGTTTAACCTTGAAGTGAGAGGAAATATATCTGATTTTTCAGATCTATATACTTAAGTATTTTCTTATCAATTCAGAAAAGTGATCGATTATCGATGTCACATTTAAAAAAACATTTTTATCAATACAGCTTACTGTATTTCTTTACTATTTTTTTGATAACAATGTTAACATTAAAGGGATGCCAAATTGAAAGAAAAACCGCATGAGAGTAAAGTGGCATCAAGGGTTTCTTTTAGAGTGAGCGTATAAATACGGTATTATTATGGTTTTAAAGGGGAATGTTCAGTATTTTCGAGGGCCGAGTTGAGTCTTGAAATATAAATGGCCTCCAGAAGTACTAGAACTGCACAAAAATCGCATTATTCCCTTCAGTTATATCCCTACCTAAAACTTTTTTTTTCATTTTCTGTATTTGTGTTTTCTATATAAAGCATAGTCTCACTAAAGGACGAGTCGTATTTTTAACTTTCAGACGCTTATAATTGTGGCTTTGCGGGGATTTGAAGGCTTAAATTCTAGAGAGAGTTGTGAACATTGTTATGGATTAGATAAGCTAAAAAAATTCCGGGTTCTGAGACAATTATTTTTTTGGTCGAACAGTTAGTGAACATATCCCTTTAAATAACTTATCACAATGGACTACAATTTGTAGACTTTCCAGATAGTAACCCCGTCCTCAACCTCATGCAGGAGGTTCCGGCAGCGGTTAGGATTTGATTTTGGGGAAATATTACTATCAACACTGAAAAACTGTCGAGATATAAAAACATAGTTTTCATAATTTCTATGGAATAAAATAATGAACTCAAATATTTTAAACATAGAACATATTTTTCGATTGGAAATATCCTTTTTCGTCGTTTTATAATTATAATAATTATATCTTTGTGTCTCCTAATCGACCGCTGTCTCATCTGGATACTATATAAGCATAAATAATTAAATGAATTATCTGTCATTAATTATAAGTCCACAATATTAAGTCTTCATCACTCCTAATATATCAATAATCCACAATAAGAGGATTTTGCTTGTAGTTAAAAATCATTATTATATATCAGGAGTTTCATAATCTGGCTTACTTTACTCATATAACTTGTTCACAAGTTTTGAAAGGGTTGATATGTCTTGACTTTATATGTATTTCAGTGTATCTCAAATATATTATTGAAAAGAATCTGTAAAGGAAGAGTCAAGGGGTCAAAATTAAAAATGAGCCAAACCAGGGTTCATTACAAAAGAGCATACAGAAATTATTCAATGACACAGTAGGCCAAATGTCATCAATAACTTAGGTGGCCAACCTGGGCAAACATGCACACAGACACACAGACACACGCCTCCTCATCGACGTCAACAGGAATCATGTTCCATAAGTTCAATAGAGTCTGTTCGAGGTCCAAGCTCTTCACTGAAGGTGGAGCTGACGATTCCGATGATCCTGAACATAGGTAACCGACTTCCATCTGTTCCAAAGGAGGGTCTGCCCTGTCTGTTAGAACCAGAATATCAAATTGCTGATGGTGGTCTGGAAGCGGTTGAAGGTTCTGACTATCTGTCGTTGTGGTTATAGTTACTTTGCATTTAGGCAAATGTTTGCTGCTGTTGTTCAAGCCTGTACCAGCTTTTTTTGTTTATTTTTTATACTACGATTTATAAGTGAAAACGTTCTATTGCCTGTCAGTTTATTTCAAGGGTAGTAGGCCTAACTTGTAATAAATCACTTTTCATATAAATGTACAGTAGATCATTATGAAATCAGTAAAAAGTAAAGCTAGAGGGGGGAGGCGGGGTGTCATTGCTCCCCCATTATTGATATCCGTCGGTTGAAAAGGTGCCGTCGGTGAAATTGAGCCGAACAGCCGCGGGCATAAACATCAAAAAATCAAATAATATAGCTTAAATTAGCCTTCCTGCATGCAGTGTGTTTAATAGCTAAAATCTCCGAGCTTACGGGGTCTTTGCCCCCTGGACCCCCACCATGTACCCCACCATGATAACGACCGTGAAATATTAGTTAAGGTAAATAACCTTGTAGCTGTTATTGTAATTTTTATGTCGAATGTCTCGATCTTGCCAAGAAAATAATAACAAGCTCTAGCGAATCAATTGAGACACATCTAAACTATATGCTGGCGAATGTGGAATGTTACTTCACATAAATCTTCAAAATGATGCAAACGAAATAGTCAAATGATGTACCAATTATTCAATGTTAATTATAAAAACAAATCTAAATGTATGCTGATAACTACTAAATAACGAAGATCTCGTAAATCTCGAACAGCTTAATATTCTATTAATGATTTCACAATTGAAAATGTCTCTATAAACTTAAAATTTTCGGTGTTAATAATATTAATGATATTAATCATATCAAAAAGTAATTGGTAGTAAACTTTACCAACTTAGTTAAATAAAATGTTTCTTATCGCAATCGTATCGCTCTATCTTTTATAAGTTCATATTCAACCTCTATTAAATTGTTGTAGTCCAATTTGGAATAAATTTGAATAATACTTCAAAGACTTTTTAAAATAGCATCTAAATTAATTGTAGGAATGTGCATTAATAAATATATCATGTTAAAAAATCTTCTAACTTCAATATACAATGTAGGGTATAAAGGGGATGTAGGGAGGGGGTGGGGGGCACCTCACTTCATGTATTTACCTTTCTAATTCCGTTTAATTATGCGCACTATTGATCTAGGTTTAAGTCGGAGGCTGTTTTTAATTATATGATTCCTGCGATTATGGTTTGATATACAGATTTTGTCGCGTGAAATAAGCCGTACAATAATCAGGATAGGATACCAGTATCAGAGTACATATTGACTCAGTTTTTAATCAGAACCACATATTAACTTGTCAACAGCCAATAGATGAAAACCTAAAGTTTTTTTAAGGGTTTCTGTGATGGGAAATATATATCGTGGTGTTTTACAAACTATTTACTTGTAATTGATTCCTGAGGTACACAGTAGACTAATGTTAGATTCCAGTCAACTTTGTCAGTGAATTTCATGTGGTTTAATGTCCTAATGTCAAATGCCTACAATTTTGAAAAGTGGTTTGTGACTAAATGAAGAAATAATTTCAGCAAATGGACAGATCTACAAGAGTGTTTAGGATCTATCAAATGGGCGCATATCAATCTAAACAAACTAAAGAGATAAATATTCTCTAATATCCTTGAAACGTTATCACATTGTCATTTGATTCTTATTAAGGAGAACTTTACAAAAAGGAAATTTTATTGTGATATCCTCCAAAAAGTGCGTTGAATAACTTTTAAAATAAGTAATTATTTGTTTCCACTATGGCTGAGGGTCTAACTGGTGTTGAGGCCTTCTTTATAGCATTAATAACTTTCGTTTTAGTTTTCTCTATAGTTAGTAATATTACTGTCATCATAGTTATGATCAAGACACCTAAATTAAGGAACATCACGAACTTGTTTATTTGCAATCTATCAGTTAGTGATATTCTACTAGCAGGCGTAGTCCTTCCACAAAACCTACACGATCTATCTCATACAGAAGATTATTTTGAAGGTATGTATACTTTACTTATTACTTTTTATGAATGTGTGATTTAAAGAAATTGAAAAAAGTCCACGGTGTATCTATCAGTAGATATGTTTTCTGCCAATCCCGTGTATGATAAAGTATAGTCTTCAGTTCTTGGTTTGAAGATTTCGTTCGTCTGAACACAAACGTTTCCGATGAGATGGTCATCGCCATTGAATCAGACGCTAACGTTTTTTTTTTAAATTTACCTATAACTTTATACGTAATGTCTTTTTGAATCTGAACAACGAAGATGAAAAAAGTCGCTTCCTCAAAAACGACGCTTGTCAAGGGCTGTTCATCAATTTTGTTCAGCAGTACCATTTTAAGTGTATCCTCTCACGATATCCTTATTTTATGTTTTGTTGTGGATGATGGCGTTCAAACTCGATCGATTAGCTCGAACACTATTAATTTCTCTTGAATAACAGGAATCACAGGTTTCAGACAGGAAATCAGAGTGGTATCCGACATACAGGAACTTAAAAACATTCACTGTTACATTTGAAGAAAGGGATAACAACAATCAAAATCTGTATCGTTTAATAATTTAAATTATTTTTTTAATTTGGATTCATTTTATTATATTGCATTTTTTTAAATGTTTGAATTTTGCCGTAAAAACTTTATTGCTGTTTGGGCAGCTTTGTATGCCTTTGAAAGAATCAAATCTGCCATAAGTTTACATTCATAGTTACCTTTTATATTTCAACATTAATTATTCTATTAGTCTATTATATAAGTAAGTCTGTTATCTATTTAGACGGTCCCCTTCGGACTGTGTATACATGTACATTAAAAACCAATTAAATTTGTATTGCCTTCAATATTTTATACTTTATATTATAGTGCTAACTTTCACTTGTGAATCAGTGAGATAGACGCACGTCCAACAACTGAAATGAAATTTTACATCCCACTTTGTTTAGTATAGGCTACCTGTTTAGGCTCATTAAGGCATGTATAGATCCTTGGCAGTCCGAGCAATGTATAAACCATTGTCCGAGATCTTATCAATTCCAATGACCAACCAAGTTTCATTTAAATCTGTCAGGAACTGTTATAGTCTCTATTGTGTTCACAAGAAATGTTGACGACCGAAGGACCGACGAACCGACATGGGTGACGGCAATATACGACCACTGACCACATATCTATGTGGGCGTATACAAATCAACAAGACTATTTGTCAAGACAACGAGTCAAACACTTAACTAGCAGTAGAAAAACAATAAACGTTGCCATGTGAAAGAAATAATCAGAGTTTCATGTTCAAGTAATTATTTTAGGTCGATCACATCAATATTGGGAGAAATACAGAAGTGATTTGATAAAGCTTCTGAAGCCTTGGACGTGTTCATTGTGAATAAAGTTTCATTTAATATTTTCTCGGCAATAATGTAATGTAAACGAACGTCAATATAACCTATAATTTACTATGAGGTGCTGTATTTCATTAAATAACAACACAGTTGTCTCTCGATGAGACTGTAACTCCACATCATGACGTTGTTTGCAATTTGAGGATAGGTATTTTGACTTACATGTACTTCGAAAATCACTAAGAAAGTCATATAACTGTTTCATCTACATATACATGTATACTTATAGTTATAACTCAAAGTCTTATTTTTTTGATTATTCACACCTCTAATAGAAAACCTGTAATATAAGATTTCTCATGTAAGATTTTAAAGAGAATTCCTAATATGCCCATAGTTAACAAAGTTATTGATAGTACATGTAATGTTATAATATTTTGAGTTGCAAGGGTGTTTTTATGCAAGCCTAAAGGAAAAAAAACTTTTTTCCACAACTTTCTTGTTGATATATTTTAAGATGTGACTAACATGCTATCTGTCTTCGTGTATTTTCAGGTGATTTTCTCTGTCGCTTTGTTAATGTCACACCAATTCTACTGATTACTGGTTCAATATATACACTGGTGGCTATAGCATTTGAACGACGAGGAGCCTTAGTTCTCAATTTAGAGCCACCCAAAACAATTCCAGTTATATTGAAGAGTGTGCCTACAATTTGGATTATGTCGTTTGTCATCTGTATACCCACGTTATTTGAATATACAGAATACACGTTTTTGGATGGTAATAAGACACGATACAGCTGTGGACGCCGTGAAGAACATTTCCCGTTAGTTTATTCCATATCAAATGGATTTATGATACTTGTTGTATCGTACATAATTCCCCTCATCTTGCTCATGTATAATTATAGCCAGATATTTCGATATTTTTGGAAGAGTAAAGAAGAGATGAAAAGCGAAGCTGAATCTTCGAGGAATAAATCTCAAAGAAAACATCGATTACAGGTTATTAAGATGTTAATTCTGGTGGCAGCTTTCTTTGTAGTTGCTTGGTTGCCTTACTTTATAATTCTTATAATAGCAGTAAGTATGATGTTATATCAGAATCCTACTGTGTGTCCGTTGATTCAATCGAAGGTAGAGAGAATATCTTTGGGGTTTAACATGCATTTTTCCAATATTCACGAATATATTACATCAGATATTTCAATATAAGCTTTTTGCAGATTTTTTATTTTTCATTTAGCCTATTAATTATTTGTGTACGTTTACCTGGAAAAGTTAAGCTTTTATCACAGTTAAATCACATTGAATTAAATGTTTCTCTATTTCAGAAAATGTCCGGAAAAGATGATTCTGAAGCTTATAGTGGTCCAATTAATGTTCTACGAATTATTTTGGCTGCCTTTAGCACTGCATATAATGTTATCCTGTACGCTATTTATAATCGTAATTTCCGCGAGGCTTTTTTGACTTCGTTCAAATGTTTCCGGAAGGTACACGTATCGCCGCTTAACAGCACAACCAATGCACAGAAAAGTCGTATTCTTAAACCTACTTCAGTCGTTGGTAATCAGACTTCTGATATTAAACAGGAACCTTCTTCTTCTGAAACGAAGAAGATTGAGACAGAGTCAACAAATAATGTTGAAGTTACAGCAAATAAGGACAAACTATTCCTTAGTCCGTCCATAGCAGCCACCGACGATTTAAATATTAATCTTAAGAACAACCAAGAAAACACAGAATCATCTTAGACACATTTCTGATCGATGTAAATAAAAACTCAAGAAGGCTACTCTAATGATCCGAAGCGCCAAACGAAAATTATAATGTGACAAAACATTAATATCAGCAAATGACATTTTCAAATGACAAAGTATATCAATAATAAATGAGTATGAGGTATTTCATAATGAAAAGATGTTTCATGTGTCTAGTAGAGTAAGCATACCTGATTGGCTCCACAAAGGATGTATATTACACATAAATAGAAGTTAAAACATGACATTAAGCAAAAACACCCGAGATGATAGTAGAAACGAATATGATATTTTTCGATATGGTTATGATACGAATTTGTCCCCGCTTGCTGTTTAACGTCTGGTTGTTAAATACATGTACCTTTGTTTCTGAAGTTTCGCGTTTACAGGGAGCTGTTTGTCCCGACTTGTCCGTCCTTACCGATAAATAAGGTATTTGTAAACCATTTCCATTTTTTTATGTGAAATTTTAATGTCTATATGTCATAATATTAATATGTAAATGCCGACTGGTATTAAAATGTAGGCTACACTAATTCATGATTTGCTGCATGTTTTTGATTTCGACCCAAGAGCCTCTCATTGGATAATAATCTACAGTGTACGTTTTCAGACTTTTATAAATAAATGTACATGTATATAATATAAGGCCAATTCCAATTCCACCAATTCATTTTCCATGCCTTTCCACGAAATTCAATCGTCTATATGTTTTTCCAGAAATCTCGTTGAAAACTTCCCATTTTGTTTATATTCTGTATCAATGATTATTTCAAATAAGTTTGTATGAAAATAAAGATATCGTCTTGCACCAAGAAATGGTCGTATTATATACACGATTTGTCGATTAAGGGTACAATTCATTGAAGGGATCAAATCTATTATCTGTTTAACCGGCAGTGGTTCCTTGAAACATCCAAAGCTTTAGTATATAAACAACCCTAAATAATATACACAATCTTAAATATATATACACAATTTTATAAATCGAGTGTACCAAAAAAAACCGTCCCAAACCTCGACGGGAAGTATCTCAGCTATTGGTGAACGGATCTCTTTTAAAATTCTCACAAATCGGTATCATCGAATAAAAAATGTATAGGAATGCTCCGAACAAAATAGCATTTCAAAAAAATTCATTATAAAAGCAAATTACCAAATTTCAACCTGTGTTCAATGTACCCTCGGCTGTACCACTCTGACCACCAATATCAATCGTTTTATTTCATCCTGTTCAGCCAGTTTATCCCGCTAACCCCAGTGCATCTTTCACTTTAAAGAATCCCATATTGCCGGAAGTGATATTCAACGCCAGCTTGACAAACTTGCTGAACAAGAACTGAAAGGCAGGGTGGTCGCTTCTTTGGAGGATGTATACCTTTAGAGATCTGTGACAGCATCTCGGTATCTAGTCCGAAACTTGCTATCCACAAAACGATATATTTAGAACGATGGATGATATTGTAGTTCAATCATACCACCAATATCCCCCTACACCATACAGGTCATACATGCGAGTCCATCAAAGTTTTTTACTCCCGAGAAATAATATCTATCGGTCGCCATTAAATGCTGCACGAGCAAGAGTGTGGAAAATCGCAAGTTTTTGTAGTCTACTTTTTCTGACTCTCTCCCAGCCATATCTGTCCAAATATCTATCAAAGGCAGGGAATTGAGTGTATGGAACCAGGGCTTGCCAGTCAAGGTAACATACGCCCACTGGCAGCTGTCGGAAATGATAATATTTTAATTAACGATAATACAAACTTTATTATATTAAAAGAATAAAAAGTCAAGGGCAATAACTCAAAAACTGTTCATCTAAAATGCATCAAGTTAGAACTTGTTTAGGATCTTATCAATTGCGATGATTACACCAAGTTTTAATAAAATTGGATGAAATCTGTAGCTTCTATTGCGTTAACGAACTATTTTGGACGCGTTTTTACAAAGTCAAGGGCAATAACTCAAAAACTGTTCATCGAAAATACGTCAAATTCGAACTTGACCGAGATCTTATTATTGCTAGGGATCATACCAAGTTTCATTAAAATCAATGAAAACTGTAGTCTCTAGAGTGCTCACAAACTAAATTTGACGCGTTTTTACCAAGTCAAGAGCAATAACTAAAAAAACGTTCATCGAAAATATGTCTAATTCGAATTTGACCGAGATCTTATTATTGTTAGGGATCGAAATACATGTAAAACATATTAGCAATACATTGGAAGCAGCTAATGAACTTTTCATTTGTGGAAGTATATGAATCAGTTAATATTTCATAATAAAAAGTTGTAGTAAGTGTAAGCATACTCTGCCTGACACCACATCCGCCACAGAATCAAATTACGTCAATGACTTAATATTTGGAAAGTGCAAGGGAGGTAATATTACTTTTAAAAAAAAAAATCATTAAATTTACACATTACGGGAGAGAACTCTGTCTAATGCCTAAAAACCAAATGTGTCGACAGTCAAAGCATTGAGGAGGATGGGGTTGTCACAGGTTACCGATGATTGGGTACATGCTCAAATCAGGAAAAGGTGCCTCCTCCCCCTTTTTCCGCATTGAAAAAGGTACCTTCACTCCTTCAAACTCTCCAGAGGTTGGCAATTGTTACAACTGGTTACGTGCACATGTCAGATTTTATTGGAAAAATGTATCAACTGGTGTGGCAAATAAAGACCAAACTAATTATTGGGCTAAAACATACTTAATGATAACCTGCCAGGCAAGGTAACATACGCCAACTGAAAGCTTTGATTGTAATCAATCTGTAAATAATTGTAGCCTGTGGAGTGAGTACTACCCAAAAGATAGTGGAACATAGCCATATACGCCCATTACAGCATGCGGATGGTAAAACGAAAAAGCCTAAAATTTAATCAAAATTAAACTGAACTTTCTCAAACCTTTCGATTGATGTCCAATAACATCCATTTTAAGTTCCATCAAAATCGGGAGAAAAAAAGCATATTTAAGATTTTGGGGCAAGGGCAATAACTATGCTTCTAACGGTCGAAAATAGCTCAAATTTTGAACTTGATCTTCGATTTATGAATTAATATACACATGCCGAATTCCATTTGATTTTATCTAGAAATCTAGTTTTAAGAGCGTTTACAAGCAATTGATGCTTTACAGAAGCACTCTAAACTGTATACTGGGCGATAACTCCTCAAAACTGATGTAAGAGGCCTAAATCTTGAAAAAGCCTTAAATTTAATCAAAAATAAACTAAACTTTCTCAAATTTTACGATTTAGATCACATAAAATCCATTTTAATAATAAAACCAAGCACGAACGATCGCAACCATAACACAAATCTCGAAATCCATGCGAACACATTGGCAATGTATTGGAAGCAGCTAATGTATGGAGGTATAACGTTGCCAATATTGTCCATTGTGTCCCAACGTTAAAATACCAATGTCGTTATTACAAAATGCATTTGTCAATGCTGCAAAGTACAATTGTCGATGTGTAAAAATGCAAAATGTATAAGTATACTCAATAATCCAATGAAATCCAGTTTACAATTTACTTTTTGCATTATGTATTTTGCATTAGGCACTTTTGCATTATACATTCTGCATTAGTCACTTTGCATTACGCACTTTGTATTATCAAACCTTGCAGAATAGACTTTTACACAATAGAACATATACCTTATATGGAATGATGACGTATATTCATTTGCATACGTAAAAAACGGCGGATATGTACGGAAACTAATAAATATGCATGCGCATTGATACATGTCCTTGTTGACACGTAAAGACGAGTTCTCCCTTGAAGATAAATATCTCTATATTATTTCAAATTTGGAGTCTTGGATATTATTTCAAATTGATAATTTGTAATATTATGTTAAATATAGAAATCTAGGCCCAAGTTCGTCTAAAAAATAGAGGGGGCGGGGGAGGGGGTGAAAACGTCCCCGAAAACTTTTTGTAAGCTTTGCAGTGGTTAAACTCTATTTAGTTATTGCTACCTGTATTGCTTGAAGGGTGGAGTCTTGGAACCTTCTTGAATATTAAAAAAGAAACTCCCTGAAACGTTATTTCCTGACGAATTTAAGATTTATTTGTATAGGGAATCACAAGAAGAAAATGTTAGGAATAAGACACCTGGAAATGCAAATTTCTGAAATATCTGAGAGACAGATTTAGTTAATTTTGAGAACTAAACGCGATCGAATTTGCAATTTCAGTCCCTTTAAAAATAAACCTTAAATTCGTTGGAAAATAATGTTTCAGGGAGTCATTTCTTTTAATTTTCTAGAGGGGCTCCCTAGAAACCAGACAACCAATGAGCACCCTTGAACCAATACAGGTAGCAATAACTCAATTTGAAATAATACAGAGATATTTATCTTTAAAGGAAAACCCATCTTTAAATGTCAAAAAGAACTTGTATCAATGCGCATGCATAATAATTAATTTCCGTACATTTCCGCCGCTTTTTACGTATGCAAATGAATATACGTCATCATTCCATATAAGGTATATGTTCTATTGTGTAGAAGTCTATTCTGCAAGGTTTGATAATGCAGAGTGCGTAATGCAAAGTGACTAATGCAGAATGTATAATGCAAAAGTGCCTAATTCAAAATGCATAATGCAAACAGTAAATTGTTAACTGCATTCGTGTGACATTTCATTGATTGAATTGTTGAGTATACTTATACATTTTGCATTTTTACACATCGACAATTGTACTTCGCAGCATTGACAAATGCATTTTGTAATTACGACATTGGTATTTTTACGTTGCAACACAATCGACAATATTGGCAACGTTATACCTCCATACTAATGAACCTTTCATTTGAGGAAGTATATCAATAAATGAGTAAATATGGCATAATGAAAAGTGGTATCAGGTGTCTAGAAGAGTTAGCATACCCTGCTTGGCGCCACAACCGCCCAATGATATTACATCAATAAGTTACTGATTTCTGATTTCTGTCATAAAATCAATTTTAAAGTTTAACTTTCAAGGCAGTTGAGTTTATAAAATTCAACATTAAGGGAGAGAACTCTGTCAAAAAATATTTTGATTCACTGTTATAATTGGGTCAAAACATTACGGGAGATAACTCCTAACGAAAAATGGTATTTTGGTATATGGCCATGTGCAAACGGTCTCCGTGAAAGTTACGCTAGCGCTCTGCAACATATCACGGTAATGAACAGCGGCCATTTGACCGGACTACATCAAAGTTGTCACGTAATCTCGTGGTTCTGGTAGTTCAAACATCAGAGACTGGTCATTCGAGGCTACAGGTATTTGTAAACCAAGAACATGAAAACAAACAAACATGTATTTTGAATGATAATAAAATGCGTAATTGGTTAACAGATAGTCACGTTGTAGCATCAAATCCACAAGCAAGTATCAGAATATTCCCCCATAAATTATATTGCTATGAACTATATTTTTGTCGCGACGTTACAAGCAAGAAGTAAAGAGTCAAAGTAAAAAGTCTCGCGCATTAAAACACAACGAAAAACACCATTCATTACCGAGACAGATTATGGTTTACGGAAACTGCCGAGGATTGCCGATTGGGCCATGTGCTGCCCTTTTTTGCCCTTTTTTGAGCTAACATGAAAAAGCTTGGTAGGCCTACCATACTTTTTCTAATGATTCCGTTATCATATATACTGATAAATGACTGATCTGTCATGGACCTGTGGACGGGCCTTATTTTGGAGTTACAGCATCAAATCTACTTTTAGGTACCTTTTATATACCCAATGAACACAGCCATAAGCGGGGATTGAAAACTTCAGAAAAAAAACCTAATATATATCACCATCCCCATTAATTTTGCTCACAAGTTTTCACTAACTATAGGCCTCTACGATAAATAAAATTGAGTTGAGCACTCTATCTGGAGTGTAGCGTTAGCGTTATGCGTAGCCCACTAGCCTGCTAGTTTGAGCACTCTGGCATGGTATGATGTTATCACATAATATGTGGGATCATCTGGGGTGGCTATATAGTCAAACCTCAACTCCAGTATCAGCACTGCACCGATGAGACCCAGAAGGCCGAAACAGTACTGTTTGCAGTTAGATACGCTCCTTGGCTCATACCTTGTTGAGAACTCTATCTGGAGTGTAGCATTGTCGTTAGCGTTATGCGTAGCCCACTAGCTTGCTAGTTTGAGCACTCTGGCATGGTACGATGTTATCACATAATATGTGGGATCATCTGAGGTGGCTATATAGTCAAACCTCAACTCTAGTATCAGCATTGCACTGATGAGGCTCAGAAGGCCGAAACAGTACTGTTTGCAATTTATCCATAATATAGAAAACACATATACGGAAAATGAAAGGCAAGTCTTTAGGTAGGGGTTAAGCCTAAGATTTTACACAAAACAGAATTCTATAAAGAAGCATTAACCAACAAGGAGAAAGAAGTGAACTTGAAACAAATTAGAATCAAAGATGGGTAAACTTTGCATACAGTATAGTCTTTTAAAAACTGAAATATTGGGTGCATTTTTTATATTAGGATCCAGAGCATTCCAGAGACATACTCCAACATATTTCAAACTCTGCTTTACAAGAGAGATCCTAGGTCTTGGGAGAATTCGCTTTTTATACGCCCACATGAAAATGTGGACGTATATTGCCGTCACCCCTGTCCGTCCGTCCGTCCGTCAACAATTTCTTGTGTACGCGATAGAAACCAGAGTTTTTATCCCATTCAAATGAAACTTGGTATGTGTATTCATCTTGATAATATCTCGGATAAGTTCGAAAATGGCGCAATTCCAGTCGTCGGTTTATGAGTTATTGCCCTTGACTTAGTGAAAAAAACGTTAAAATTGACTTGTGTACGCGATAGAAGCTAGAGTTTTTATCCGATTCGAATGAAACTTTGTATGTGTATTCATTTTGATAATATCTCGGATAAGTTCGCAAATGGCTCAATTCCAGTTGTTGGTTTATGAGTTATTGCCCTTGACTTAGTGAAAACACTTTAAAATTGACTTGTGTACCTGATAGAAGCTAGAGTTTTTATCCGATTTGAATGAAACTTTGTATGTGTATTCATCTTGATAATATCTCGGATGAGTTCCAAAATAGCTCATTTCCAGTTGCCGGTTTATGAGTTATTGCCCTTGACTTAGTGAAAAAACGTTAAAATTAACTTGTGTACGCGATAGAAGCTAGAGTTTTTATCCGATTTGAATGAAACTTGGTATGTGTATTCATCTTGATAATATCTTGGATAAGTTCGAAAATGGCGCAATTCCAGTTGTTGGTTAATGAGTTACGGTATTGCTCTAGATAGAGACTAGAGTTTTCATTCGAATAGATTCATCTAAATTTCAGCTCAAATAAGTGCGAAGGTGAAATCAACTTTTTTAAATATTCAAGTTTGCTGAAGTGGTCGTATGTTACCTTGCCTGGCAAGCTATCTTTATTATTAATGGTGGCGTAAGCTGTATCATATTTTTCAAAAAGATTACATAAATAATGAGGCACATCACCATTTAAGATTTTAAACAGATAAGTATAAAAATTGAAGGTTTGGCGATCAGAAATATTCATAATTTTTAATTTATTAAGTTGAGATGATTTATTGTCGAGATATGAGTCCAAAACTAAATTAGTAGCAAGTTTAAATTGACGTTCGAACGTTTTAGAAGATAAATAATTCGATCTAGCCAAAATAGGAGAACAATAATCTAAATATGGCTGAAAATGAGTTTTATAAAAGATAACACTGAAATTTTGAGGTAAACAGGGCTTCATCTTACGAAACTGAAATAATTTTTGATTTAATATTTTAGAAATATATTTAGTGTGATCAGACCATTGCATATTGTGATTTAAGATAACTCCAAGGAGTTTAAATGATGAAACATTTTCGATCTTATAATTGTTAATGGTAATATCAAGATGATCTGATAAAAGGTGAGTTCTTCTTTGTTTAGTAGTGTTGTAGGGTTGACGTAGGTGTTTTATATTGAAGAACTACGCAGGGTTCGGTTTTTATATTTTATTGAGGTACAATAAAAACCCTGTAAATATTCAAAAGAGAATATTAGTACATAAAGATATTAAAATATATACAATAATTACAAAACAGAATAATTCGACCATTAATATAAAATAGCTAATATTGAAAATATAGTAGCTCCAACTGACTCGACTATGAAGGAAGACAAAATAACAAATATCGCTTATAATACATATCGGGTAACTAATAAATAGAAAATACTTATTATTGCATGTAATACAAATATAAAAGAAATTGCTTACCCTATAAAGGGGTTTTAATAAAGCTTGGAAATCAAGCTAAACTTGAAACTATATAACTATAACTATATACTAACTGAAAGGGAATAAATGGTATGTAAGTTGTAAATGTATACTGTTTGCAATTAATATATAAATACTATGTTACTGATTTACTTTTAAGTGACCATTTACCAAAAATCCAACATGGCTTCCAATATGAAACAATGACTATTTACAAATACAAACTGGGATAATTTCCTACAATAACTATAAAACTAACTTTAACATACCTGTATTATACTATAATAGTAGAAATTACTAAACAAAGTTGAAACAGGAATACCAAAACTGTTTGGAAAGTCGGGAAAAAGAAGTTCTTTCCTGTCCAAAAACTAAATACTTTCTGATTTAAAATATGACTTGAAGTGTAGAAATGAGTGAATGAAAAAGTGTTCACTCATAGTATAGAGAGAGATAGAAGGATGAGTAAAAGATCAGATTAGGTGGTGGTTAGGTTATTGAACAGTGCTGATTGATAAAACTTAACTATTTACATTTAAAAGTATTAACCCTTTGTAACATACTCCCCCCTTTTAACAAATGTTGTCCCCAACCTTTACTCAGGGAATTCCTCGGGAAATAGCGCACGACAAAGTGATGGCAACATCTCCAAAACGATTCTGAGTCTCTCTGGTGAAAGTGAAACAAAATCCACTGGCAGCAAAGACTTCGCTAACTCTGCACGTCGTTGACATACTGACTGGTTGGTAGGTTGTTGTGACATCACATAATCGCCGCTTCTAACCCAACTAGGTGGTTGTCTAGTTCTTAATGAACGTTCATCTGTAACAAGTGGGGTAGGATCTATGGTTGGTAGTGGTTGCTGATCTTCACTGTCTGTAATAGACGGTTCTATAGGTGATGATGGCGTGGGTAATGAAGATTCACCTGGTATACTTACCTCAACTGATGGCTCCTCTCTTAATGGTTCAACTGGATCTGGTGATTCGGCCATCTCATGTTCACCTTGCTGATGCTGATCATCATCAGGATCCAAGTGGATTACCTCTTCTGCTCCAGTATCTGCCTCAGGGCTAGCATCAGGCAAGAAAATTGCACTGTCTGAAACAATATCTGGAGTAATATATTCATCTTCGTCATTATCAGTTGTATCATCACTCGATTCTTGTTGTTGTTGTTGTCTAGTGGTCACAGGTCTAGATTCCTTTCTCTTATTGGTGACAGCAGTTGAGAGCTCAGGAACTGAACCTATAGGTAATAAATTATTCCTATGCAGCGTACGTTGTCGTCCAGATCCATATACTGGTGTTACATCATAAACTGGGATATCACGATTTGGACGTCTAACTACCCTGTATGGTATCTCTTCCCACTTGTCAGATATCTTATGTCGGCCATCAAAAGCAAGTTTCTTTACAAGAACTATATCTTCTGGTACTAGGTTGTTGCTTCGGGCATGCAAATTGAATTTGTAATGTCCCTCTTGTTTCTTTCTGGCTTTGGCAATTTCATCCGATGCTGCTGTGTAGGCATATTGCAGTTTGTCTCTTAGGTTGTCCACATACGTTTTGTAGCTCCTTGTTTCTTCATTCTGGTTAACTAAACCTAACACTACATCAATTGCTAGAGTGGGTTTTCGGCCGAACATAAGTTCAAACGGTGAATATCCAGTTGTAGCATGTTTAGTCGAATTATAGGCATGAACTAATGGTGGTACATAGGTTTTCCAGTCTGACTTCTGCTCTGGATCCAGGGTTCCTAGCATGTTGAGAAGAGTGCGGTTGAACCTTTCACATTGTCCATTTCCCTGAGGGTGGTACGGAGTTGTTCTAGATTTACCCATGCCAGTTAATCTACAAAGTTCTTTGATGATTTTGCCTTCAAATTGTGCTCCTTGATCGCTATGGAGTCTTGTTGGTATACCGTAATGGACAATAAAGGTTTCAAACAAACTCTTTGCGGTTACTGATGCAGATGTATTCTTCACTGGAACTGCCTGTGCATAACGGGTAAAATGATCTGTGATCACGAGAATATTGTTGTAACCACCTTTGCACTGTTCCACGCATACATAATCGATACAAACAAGTTCCATGGGCTGGGTAGAGGTGATACTGACCAACGGACATGTGGATGGAGACGCTTTTCTTTTCAAACATCGGTTACAAGTACTGATGTATTCTTCAATGTCAGTAATCATCCTAGGCCAATAAAATCGCTCTTTTGCCAAACTAATGGATCGATCCCTGCCAGGATGTCCGACAGCATCATGGATTCCTTCCATGGCTTGTTTCCTGTAAGCTGTTGGTAATACAAGTCTGAATTCATCCTTGTCATTACTCACTGTACGTCTATACAGAGTTCCAGATTGAAGAACGAAACGTTCATACTCTCTGTTAAGTGCAGCTTCTGCTGGAGAATTAGATGGATGCTGGGGTTTCCGATTATTTCTGATGTTATTAATGACCGTATTTAACAATGGATCTTCTAGTTGCTTCCGGGCCCAATCAGTATCCTTGACTAAAGTAGTCGTAGTCGGTGATTGATCCGGAACAATCTGTTGCGACATACTCACTGTGTGAACATATCCTTCATCCAATTCTATGTTTTTAATGGCTTGAATCTGATCCTGATTAATTTCTGCAAAGATGTTACTCTGGCTCGGTTGTTCTAAGCGACTAAGAGAGTCGGCATCAACATTCTTCCTTCCAGCTCGATATTTGATGGAAAATTTGTATCCTGACAAAGCTGCTAGCCAACGATGGCCTGTTGCATCCAACTTTGCAGTGGTGAGAATATAAGTCAATGGGTTGTTGTCAGTAAACACTGTGAACTGACTGTTGAATAGGTATTGGTGAAACTTTTCCACAACAGCCCACTTTAAGGCTAGAAATTCCAGCTTGTGTGCCGGGTAATTCTTTTCAGATTTACTTAGGGATCTACTGGCATAAGCTATTACTCTCTCATGACCATCATGTTCTTGATAAAGGACTGCGCCTAGGCCATTAACACAAGCATCTGTGTGTAAAATGAATGGCTTAGAGAAATCTGCATAAGCCAACACTGGTGGAGTGACAAGTAACTGCTTGAGTTTCAAAAATGCTTCTTCTTGTTCACATCCCCAGTGCCACTCTTTAGTTGGTGTTGGCGTTGATCTCCTTGCTTTCCCCCTCTGCTTTTTAGTTGGTCCTCCAGCTAACAAATCATTTAAGACTTTGGCTATCTTGGAAAAATCTTTTATGAATCGTCTATAATAGCCTACGAAACCCAAGAAGCGTCTAAGTTCATCTTGATTAGTTGGTCTTGGCCATTCTTTAACCTTCTCTGTCTTGCTGGGGTCAGTCTCAACTCCGTCAGAGGACACTACGTGTCCTAAATAATTTACTTTCTTCTGAAAGAAATGGCATTTCTTTGGTGAAAGTTTTAAACCATGTTCTTTAAGACGTTCAAATACCATAGACATTCTTTCTAGGTGCTCTTCATAAGTTCTACTAAATATGATAAGGTCGTCTATAAATATTGCACAGATCTTTAAATTTAGATCACCCAAGCAATCTTCCATAAGGCGTTGATAAGTCGCAGGGGCATTCGTTAAGCCAAAGGGCATACGATTGTATTCGTAGAATCCCAGAGGTCCTACTGTGAAAGCTGATTTAGGTTTATCGTCCTCACAGATACTTATCTGGTAATAACCGCTTTTCATATCTAAAACAGAGAAAAATTGTGACCCTGTTAGATGATCTAACAATTCCTCAACCCTTGGCAAAGCATATGCGTCTCTAATAGTCTTGTTGTTAAGTTGTCGGTAGTCAATACACATTCTCAAAGAGTTGTCTTTCTTTCGTGCCAAAACCACGGGTGAGGCATACGGACTACAACTCCGTCTGATTATACCAGCATCAAGTAAATCTTGAAGGTGGTGCTTAACCTCATCATACATCGCTGGTGGGATTCTTCGGTGAGGCTGTTTAATTGGTACACTGTCAGTAAGATTGATGTGATGCTTTACCAGAGTGATGTGCCCAATGTCATTATCATGTTGCGAGAAAACAGATGACCAATCCTTGATGAACTCTTTCAAGTTGCTAAGCTGCTCAGGTGCTAAAGCAGTCTGGGAGAAATCAATTTCATCCATAAAAGTCTTAGAAACTTTTGGTTCTTCTGGGTTTGACGAAGTTGTCAAACTGTTAATACAGGGCTCCCGTACTATGTCCACGGCAACTAGTTCACAAAGAACTGATTGAGGGAAAATCCTCACTTTAGACAGGGACAAGTTACTCATTCGAACGATGACAGAAGTGTCAAAGTCGTTAGGGTCAATCTCTAAAACTGTTGGTGTTACTTCCACATAGTTTGGCAACTTGGAATCTAAAGAGTTCTGAAATAGGACCCTTTGTTTCCTAGGCAACACCAAATTGTGAATCTTTCCCTGTAAACAGATGGATTGGTTGCTATGTATGACTAATGACTTGTCTTCAGCAAACTTCACAAGTCCAACTTTACCTTGAAGCTGTTTTTCTTGGACTTTCATACACTGAAATGTAAAATTCCATACTTTTGGAATAGCAATAGATTGACAAAAGTCTTGTCCATGGTCAACCATAATTTTAGATCGAATGGGTGATAAAATGTTAGTTCCAATTAGTGCTGGTGTCGTAGAATTAAAGGCAGTATCTGGAACGACAAGAAAAATTCCTTCAAATTCCATGTTGTTATTGAAACTGGGAATGGTAAGGGTTATACATACAGATCCTAGATACGGTAAATTGTGTCCTGAGGCGCTCTCAATTTGAATTATTTCTCCTAGGGGGAACATTTTACAATTCTCTGTTTCAAGATATTCATTATAAAATGATTGAGATATAGTTGAGATTGTAGATCCTGTATCAAGAAGTGCTGAACAGTAATTTCCAGATAGTTTAACAATAGATATGTTGGAATAACCTATGATTTCAGTGGGACAAGTAAGTTGTATGTCATCCGACGGTCCCTTGGCGGTGACATCTGCTAGTTTAAAGGAGGTCGTCTTGATCTGCTATTATCTTTCCTACCAGTGACAGGCATACGACAGCCCCTTGCAATATGGCCCTCTTGACCACATTTGTAGCATGTAGGAATAGGTCGTTCTTGATACTCTGAGTTTGGTACCTGTGGAGTCCGTCGACCCGTAGGTTGCAACTCAGGTTTAGGCTTCTTCAGTTCTGCTAAATCAGATTTAAGCTCAACCATAGACTTAGTTAAACTATAAACCATAGCTCTTAAATCGTCATCTTCCGGATGAGGTTGCTGCAGCTGGACTCTGGTTGTGACCTTCTTAGATGGTGGTTTACTATCAGAATGTTGTTGATTATCTTGTTCAATCTTGCGCACTTCCACTAGTAAAGAATCAAAATTCAAAATTCTGTCAAATTTGTGCGCCGAACGATCTTTGAGCTCTGCTCTAAGTCCACTCCAAAATTTGGTTCTCAACCTAGAGTCAAATGAAGCTATATCTACTTCACCCTCTAACTGTGCTTTGGCTAACAGATCTTCCAATCTGCAAGCCCAATGAGAAACTGTCTCATCTAACTCTTGATTTGCAGAATAAAACTTTGAAAGCAAGCTTTGACCTTCCTCTAACAACCCAAATCTGGTTGACAGTTTCTTTATCAAATCCTGGATTGAAGCACTATGCCCAAGGCGCATAGCCACTCTGGCTGCTTCACCCTTAAGTGACTTTGTCACAGCTAACTTAATAGCATCCTGACTGTATCTCTGATCCTGAATCAGAGTCAATACTTCGAACTTCCACAGGTCAAAGGATGTATCCCCTTTTGCAGTAGGATCTCCGGAAAATGTTGATATTCTTGGCATGTGTGGTGTTATACCAAAAGAGTGAGATTCCCGTGGCTGAGTACGAACAGAGTGCTCTTCAGGGGGTTCATTGACTTGTGGTTTCTGTTCCTCAAAAACAGGTATTGATGGTCTTTTTGGCTCTGGTGTAGTCTCTATAGGAGATGAAAATGGAATCCTACCAGTACACTGTAGATATCTATGCATCCAGTCTATGAAATCCTCGGTGGAATCCATGTCTGGTTTAACTTCAAGTTTACTAAAAACATCTCGTAATCTCCCTTCATCTGTTGAAGATAGACTAAATGTCTTTGGCCTTGCTCCACTTCCTAATGAGGCAGCCATGTCTTGTTTTCCATCGTCATCACTCATGTTGAACTATAACAAAGTAATTGAAGTTCAAAAATTGAATTCACAATATCACAGGACAAAACAAAACACAAGTCCTTGAGGGGAGATTAAAATTATTCCTGAAAAACAAAATAATCACCATTAACTATAAAGTAAATGGCAATAGATTGATCACGCACTTACATGTAAACGAATAGTTGAATGTAATAACAATCAACCATGAGAACTAATGCGCAACGCAAACGCGGAATAAGTCAGGTAACGGCTGATACGCTTTACTATAACGACGCGAACACCGCAAATATATATTTATATTTTTATCACATCATATTACAAGTAAGTGTATACTATTAATATGCAGTGTGTTTTGTGCAAATGAAGAAAGAGATAAATAGGGAGAGATAAATAAAGTAAAGAGATATGACGGAGAAAGGATAAAGCAATAAATAAAACAAAATAAATCAGAACGAAATCTGAAGTAAATATACCAAAGTCCAAAGTGAAATAAACCAAGACAAATAGTTAAATAGAAGTTTAGCCCCAAAACACTAGAATGAAAACACCAAAACTACAATGACAACTGTATAACAATAATGCTATGACAAAACCTATTACCTATAAACCTTATACCTGGAAATGAAAATTATTATATTAACTAAACCTAAAGAATTATTACATTTAATTACTATTATTATTAAGTTAATGTTGATGTAAGTGTGTATGCTTATGGTATGTAAGAAAATGTAATATATAGGGACAATTGGCAGTAAGTAAAAAAACAAATACTAACACAAAAAAAAATAAAATAACTAAGCACAAAGTAGTAATTAAGTACGAAGTAATAATTAAGTACAAAGTAATAATTAAGTACGAAGTAATAATTAAGTACAAAGTAGGCCTAATAATTGAGCTCAAAGTACCAGTAATAATAATCTAAATTAGAGCTAAATTTAAATACTGGAAATGAGAAAAGTCCAAAAATATTTAAATATTAATTATTAATTTAGATTTGTCAACTGACAAAAGCGATTTATTTTCTTTTAGAATTTACCAATGTTTTAGGTTCCAATAGAAATCTAGTATTAAAGTCATACAAGAGTGACAATTTATGAGGGAGATAACTCTTCCAGTAAATAAATTTACATAAACAAATAAATGAAAATTACTAAGTCAAATCCTGAAAAGAAAATTAAATTAGACTAATCACAATTAATAATATAATAATATTTAAACTATACCTTTAACAAAAGTTGTTTACTTATCTAAATTGGATCCAATATTATCTCTAAACTACACACAGAAAATTCACATTACACAGTAACTGTTTGTGCACAAAATGTTTATTGTTGCTGTACAGCACGCAATTCGCAAATCTTCGAGAACAGGAACAGTTGGAGACGTAAAATGGTAGTACCAATAAAAACTATGACATCTTCTTCTGTCCCTTATCGGGCTCCAAATGTTGTAGGGTTGACGTAGGTGTTTTATATTGAAGAACTACGCAGGGTTCGGTTTTTATATTTTATTGAGGTACAATAAAAACCCTGTAAATATTCAAAAGAGAATATTAGTACATAAAGATATTAAAATATATACAATAATTACAAAACAGAATAATTCGACCATTAATATAAAATAGCTAATATTGAAAATATAGTAGCTCCAACTGACTCGACTATGAAGGAAGACAAAATAACAAATATCGCTTATAATACATATCGGGTAACTAATAAATAGAAAATACTTATTATTGCATGTAATACAAATATAAAAGAAATTGCTTACCCTATAAAGGGGTTTTAATAAAGCTTGGAAATCAAGCTAAACTTGAAACTATATAACTATAACTATATACTAACTGAAAGGGAATAAATGGTATGTAAGTTGTAAATGTATACTGTTTGCAATTAATATATAAATACTATGTTACTGATTTACTTTTAAGTGACCATTTACCAAAAATCCAACATGGCTTCCAATATGAAACAATGACTATTTACAAATACAAACTGGGATAATTTCCTACAATAACTATAAAACTAACTTTAACATACCTGTACTATACTATAATAGTAGAAATTACTAAACAAAGTTGAAACAGGAATACCAAAACTGTTTGGAAAGTCGGGAAAAAGAAGTTCTTTCCTGTCCAAAAACTAAATACTTTCTGATTTAAAATATGACTTGAAGTGTAGAAATGAGTGAATGAAAAAGTGTTCACTCATAGTATAGAGAGAGATAGAAGGATGAGTAAAAGATCAGATTAGGTGGTGGTTAGGTTATTGAACAGTGCTGATTGATAAAACTTAACTATTTACATTTAAAAGTATTAACCCTTTGTAACAGTAGTAATCAACATACATTTGGTTTTAGACTCATTTACAATCATAGAATTATTAAGGCACCAATTATAAACATTATCAGCATCACTCTGTAGTTTGGTTTGAAGACAAGACAAATTCTTAGAAGAGGAAAAAATTGTTGTATCATCGGCAAAGAGGTCACAATTAATACTTAAAGCGATTGTGTGATTTTGAGACTGTTACAGTAAATCTGAAGGCTTTTTCCATAAATTCAAGGCCCAAATTTATCCTAAAAAATGGTGAACATTCCCCTTTAAGTTGTGACGAACTCCCTGACAGAGTGACAAACTCTCTGTAGTCCGTGTCCCAAGTAACTGAGTAACTTCCCCTTGATTTTAGTGCAATGTTTGGTATTCATCCGCTTTCAATGCATATGTTCTAAAATGTTTTCAATGTTATTTTAGAGCATACAAAAAAGTAGAGAGCTAGGAAGTTTCCAGTCATAATTTTTACCTGTCCGCTTGTTTCAGCCCTATCAAGTTTGGATGGAACTAATTGTGGTGTTATTTTGCTACAAGGCAATAACTTCCCCTTCCAACCGGAAGTGTTCTGGTGATTTGTTATGAAATTATCAAAATGGACTATGGTTAGCCGTATGGCTGCTGAAAATTAAATTATTTCATAAGATGCCGTAAGTATTTAATAATAGAATTAGTTTTTCTTCTATCTATAAACTTTGGTCCTTCCTCGTCATTTATTTCTAATAAATGTCTGCATTGCGCCATCGTTTGTTACTTCATCCTTCGTTTGACTTTCTCATCATCATTATCAATAACAAAAAATAAAACACAGTGGCTATTCTTACGCCGAGTCGTAACAATAATTTAAAGACTATTCTTACGACATGTGAAAAAGTTCCGGTAGCGCATGCGCAGATGCAAATTGTTGAACTTGCAGATTATGCTGTCGTAAAAATAGCCATGTCTTTATTATTACGACGATCAAGTCTTTGGTCTATGACTCTATCGTCGAATCGATATTGCAATCACGATATTGACATGAAACTCAGCGCAATCAAAGAGTGATGCTTTTTTAAAGGGGGGTGTTCAGCCTTATCGAGGATCGATTTTGGCCTTGAATTTGAAAATAGCCTTAAAGCTAGGCTTATCTTGCGACGCTCCTTAACAATCGGCAATCCTCAGCAGTTTCTTAAACCATATATACTCTATCTCGGTAATGAATGGTGTTTTTCGTTGTGTTTTCTTTCGCGAGACTTTTTACTTTGATGCTTTACACCTTACATATAACGTCGTGATTAAAATATAGTTCATAGCAATAGAATCTATGGAGGAATATTCTGACACTTGCTCCGCGCTCGTGCATCTGATGCAATATCGTGACTATCTGTTCACCCATTACGATGGCTGATGAACTGATGAAATTGAATGGCTCGAAATTAAATTAATTAAATTATGACGTTTTTATGACTTCGAAGTTCGAGTAAGGAATACTCAAATAAAAAAACTGAAAACCGGGAACACGCCGAAATAGCAAAATAACTTGGGAAAAGCCGTTGTATCCGTTGAGATCCGTCAAGGAGCGTCGCAGCCGACCTGAGCGCTCCGAATTATCAGTTCCAGCTAGATGCCGACAGTCGAGGAGCGTCGCAAGCCGACATAAGCCTAGCTTAAGATTTACTGAAAATGCCCCAAAATCGCACAATCCCTTCAAATATACCCGTACCTTATTAACAATTATCTTTCATTTTCTGTATGTTTTCCAATATAAGTCATAGTCTTACTAAACGACGAGTCGTATTTTTGACATTCAAACGCTAATACATATGGATAGGCTGCACGGGGATTTGAAGACTAAAATTTTGAGAGAGAGTTTAAAACATTATTACGGGTAAGATTAGCCAACAACAAATCCAGGTTTTAAGACTTAACGTTTTTTGGTCGAACAGTTAGTGAACACATCCCTTTTATACTCCCATAAATTTTCAGAACGACCAAACACCCGATTATTATAGGGCTTGTCATTCTGGAATGAGGGCTAGAAATTATCTGGGGGTATAGCGATGCGTTTGTTTTTAAATAGGCCCAAAAGACGATGGTATGAATATTGTCCAACAAATCTTGCCCTGAGGAGTTCATCCTTAGTAATTTTTGGATTAAAAATGTTGGAACTGCGTAGTGCAAGACGTGCTGAGTTGCTCCTATCCATTGTCGCAAAACTGGATCGGAACTCCTACGAAAATCGACACTATTATTTCTGGCCCTATACAGTTTCGACATCCGATCCAAATATCATGTCGGAGGAACCCGGATTCGTCGGACTAGCCTTTTTGGATATGTTTTACAAAAATGTACCATATTTTGTCCACTATGAGTTAATTTCAGAGTACTGACTAGAACGCTGAATGTTTGCTTTAATGTTAACACAGAAACTGATTGTGTCAGTGATATATTAACTCTGCACAAGCTGCCTGAAATTCATTCACCAAATCGGGTTCTCACCGATTCTGGTTACGGCACGATATTTATTTTTTATCAAAAAAAAATTTGTCCTCTGTATAATTTTTATTTTTCTAATTTACAATAATATCCGAAAATCGAGTGGCCAAAATCCGCGGAGTTTTTGTGGTGGTGGTGGTGGGGGTGAGAGGTGGATATTTTGAAAATATTCAACCAAAGTAAACCACACTTTCAGGAACACTCTGAGGCCTCTGTTTGATGTCTTTGAAAGGCCTATACTTTTAACTAAAGTTTTTGTACAGCTTGGATGCAGCTTTCCGATCATGTCGTTCCAAAGTCACTTCAATAAATCCGAAGGTTATATAAGGTAAGGTAGAAATACCGCTAGTTTACTATAGGCCTAGTTGACGTGACTCTCAAGGTTTACCGATGACCGTATACGTAGTAGACTAAGTTGACGTCGAAATGAAACTGCGCGGTTAAATTTATAGGAGTTTTAATATGCATCACTCTCTGATTGTGCCACGTTTTTTGTCAATATCGCGTCGGGAAGTGATTGTAACATCGATACCTCGATAGAGTCATAGACCAAAGTAATGACGTCTATAAATTATTTAAAGACGTCATTGGACCAAAGACTTGATCGTCGAAATCAATGAGCTATTGGTCGTAATAATAAAGACATGGCTATTTTTACGACATCATAATCTGCAACAATTCGCATGTGCGCATGCGCTACCGGAACTTTTCACATGTCGTAAGAATAGTCTTTAAATTATTGTTACGACTCGGCGTAAGAATAGCCACTGTGAAAATAAAAAGGGTAGAAATAAGAAAAATAAAATGGAAACTGAAAGTGAAACTGAATGCAGTGTGAAATTGACACTGTTAATTTCATAACTTCAAAAGAGCTCCCTCGTTTAGTATTCAGAATTAGAATGGTGAAGATCTCCTGGACATTGAAACCCTGCTACTAATAGTGCTAACCCTATCATGATGGATTTTGGAATCAGGACCACTTGGAGTTGGACCAATGCAAAACCCCCTTTTTTTCAAGACAAACTCAGACCACTTTTTTCCAAGACTCGGACCATGAAACTTTGATCGTATCCAACTCTGACCACTTTTCGAGACTCAAACTAAGATTTAACTAAGATATTTAAACTATGAACATTACAAACTCAGACGAATACCAGTCAACTCGTCTACACAATTTGATTGGTTAACTTGTCTACACAAAATCCACAAGAGTTAACTCGTCTACAGTATTTACTGAGTAAACTCGTCTACATTAATCTTAATCTAACTTATTCACATAAGAGTCAATGATTATGGAATCTACCATTGGTGTTTCAGTCAAATTATCTCTAAATAACGATCTAAAATCATAAATAAATTAATTATATTAAATTGTCAAAAAAATACAGTTGACGTGGGACTTAAAGGAATATGTTCTCTTCGATTAATAAGACTATGATAACAGTCCCAACCTAAGGCAATTTATATACAATTCAAGGCCAATGCTTTCTAAGGCAGAAAGCAAAATGAATATTTGCAACTTCTTCAGTACATGTGGAACATTTCCACGGAATCTCCTTGCCCTCTTTGATTAGTGACCTATACGCTGCCCTGGCTAGGTTAATACCACAAGTTCTGTGTTGTCATCTACTGCATGAATCACAAGACAAAGCGTCTTGTCGGGGACAGACCTCCTTCGCACATGCAATACTGTTAGACATTTTCAGACATTCAGAATAATGAATGAACGTCCAATTACAAACAATCTTTCCGTCATTCCATCTTTGAACAAGTGCTGACTCGTATTTGCATTGTTAATTAATTGATTATCATTATGATCATATTATGTGCCGCTGATTTCCAATGATTGATCACTCACTACTGGAATAATACTTAGTGTTGTAGACGAGTCATCTCAAGGTTTGTAGACGAGTTAACTCAAGGTTGTAGATGTAGACAAGTTAACTTACTTTGTAGACAAGTTGACATGTAGACGGGTTGGCTAAACACCACTCAGACCACCATCATCATCATTGGCTAGTTGACAATACTTTTAAACTACCATTTCCTTTCAGGGGAATCCTATTAAAGTCAGTAGCCTACATTTTATAGTTAAGATTTGCACTTTACTTAACATACTAGAACGATGGTTTCTTTGGTCAATTTGGACTGATGTTGGCTTGTGTAGAGATGAAAAAAATATAATGATGGTATGAATGAACTACAAAAATATATTACGAATATATGAGTTTGGCAACATCTAAATAGGTATAACCCCTGCACCTGGGGAGAATGTTGAAAATCTCCCCAAAACAGCAAGCCTTATTTATTTTTTCTGTCTTTACACCAACAGACTTTCCAAATAGCTACCAGAGGCTGGAACACAGGCAGATGTTTTGGTCTAGCAGCACACATAGGCTTAATACCTTGTCAACAAACTTGATGCAATATTTATGAATTTATATTCATGAGAAGTTTTGACTTGACAATTTTAAGATTTTGATTTTGACATTAACTATATTTTTGACAAGTTATATTTTTGATACAATTTGACACAAATTGGGGAATGCTCAGATTGATATACTAAAAATTTATCAGGGAAGTGGGCGTATCTTGATAGGCAACCACTTGTTTATGGTATATGAATATTATAAATATTAAAAGAAGATATCAGAAGATATTGAAAATACCCATCAGTCAGTGGCTATCTTACAGCAGTTAGTGTTCTACAGACTGATTCTATATTTTGTGGTTGAAAAAATGACTTTTTTGTTCAGAATTTAATTTTGCGTATAAGTTTAGTATGGTATATTTTTTTTTTTCTTTCCTTTTTCAGGTAGCTGTTCACAAAGGGCGGAAGGAATGAAGAAAAGAAAGAAAGTTTCTATTCATCTTTTTAAATAAACCTTTTTGAACATTTTATCAACGTTTTAACTTGCTTCCTACTAATTATTGCTGGTGTTTTTATTGAATTTTAAAAGTAAGTCTCTTTTTCAAAACATGTTTTTCAAAGCTTTAGACTGAAAACACAAGGGTCCCAATGTAAATGTAAACATTTGGTATTATAAGAAAAACTCCTGGTAGAGTGTTTCTCCAAATATATAAGTTATCTATTTGTTTGATTATTAGATCAGAATGTGAGTCTAATTCAAAAATCTTCAAAAAAAGATTAGAGATCTGAGGCACAGGTCTGTATCTGAACTGTTGCAGAATGTTTAGATTTAGAAAATTTGGTACCGAAATGTAAAAGCTAACTGCACATCAAACCTGAAGTAAGAGCCAAGAAGTCGATGCTCACACATAAGCTTCTGCATTGTATCGTGCCTTTATCATATGGAATTCATCATAATCATATTTTGCAGAGTTTTATCATGGGTGAAAAGATGTTACCAATTGGTGTTTTCTGGGATATAGAAAATTTAAATGTGCCTAAGTATAAATCAGCTTTTAATGTTGTACAAAGAATAAGAGATATATTTTTTAATGGGTATCGTGAGGCTGAGTTTATGTGTGTATGTGATATTAACAAAGAAAGTAAAGATGTGATAGCTGAACTTAACTCTGCTTCTGTAAGTGTTTTTTTGAATCATGCAATATTTAAACCAGTCTTTGACCTTGAAGCTTAATTTAGTTTCTGATCTTAACTACTGGTAAATCTTAAAGATTTTCTTGTGGAATCAACTTTTTTTTTAATTTGACATAATTTGCTGTAATATTTGAGGCCTTGTTGCTATCAATAATGAAACCTTTGCCTTTTTTCTGTTTTATTCAGGTAAATGTAGTGCATATAGATGCAACTGGTAAAAACGCAGCAGATGACAAAATAAGACATAGCTTGCGTAGATTTTCTGACACCCATCCACCACATACTAGGATTATTCTTATTTCTGGTAAGTAACTGTTCTTAGTGCTTCTCCATACATTCTTTTGCGAACATTATCCATTCTACAAATTAGCAGCCATATCGAACACCATCAATTTAAATTGGTATTGTCAAATTAACAGCAAATATTTTAATTTAAACTTTCATATTAGTCATAAGGGGCCATATTTCTCTATATTCTGGTCTATGGTTTTCATTAATTCCATAAGTTAAATTTTCAAACCTACTAAAATCTGACCTATAAAGATTGTCCAAAATTACATCAAGATACATTTACATCATCATATAGATAGTTGTTGCTAACTCTACAGGCCTAAATAAGTGAAGTTGTGTTTTATTAGGCTTTTTATTTTTTATGCATGAGTAATACATTTTTATGAAACTGTCATTTCAGGTGATTTTAATTTTATTTCTGATATATCAGACCTGAGACATCGTAAAAATTATTATACTATTTTAATTCATGGTAGAAGAACACACGAGTCACTAATAAGTTGTGCTAATGAATCCCATGTGTATGATGATCTAATTGAAAAGCTACCATACAGAACACCTTCAAGGGTAATTTTTTTTATCATGTCATTTTTATAAGCCCACATGGAAATGCTGTCACCCATTTCTTGCATCCTTGATAGAGGCTTAAATTATTATTCAATCTTTGAGAAAATTTGACTCATATCTGTCAGAATGTGGTGTTTATTTGAGATTATTTGTATTTTCATGAACTTGAAGTTATTTTTTTTAAACTATCAGTACAATTTTAAAGCTCAATTTGAATTCAGTTAAAGGTAATTTGGTAAAATTCAAATTATTTACAAGAATGAGAAGACAGTAGATCTCAGATTTTGTTCCAGTATTTGTTTTAGATCCACAGTTCCATAAAGAAGCTATTTTGAAAATTTTTCACAATGTTATCATTATATATATATTAATATTTGAGGGTCCTGAGAAGCATTCAGAGTTAGAGATTATTGGATTTTCTAAAGATTCATCACAAAAGCAAATTCATGCTAAATTAAAACAGCTGTCTAATAATTGTGGTGGACGTGTTATGTGTGTCACTCAAGATTATGCTGTACTCAGATTTGCCAACAAAGAAAGTGCAATAAGGTAAGTCAAAATAATTTTATACGCCCACATTGAAAGGCGAACACTTCCATTTCCTGGAACTATGTAACCACTTCTCTTGCACTTGTAAGTTGCATTTCCTGTACATTACATTGCTAAACCTTTAACTTACCCTTGATTTGTAATAGTATTGCCTGTGGGAATCATTTAAAGAAACATTAAAGGGCCATTCTGCTTTTTTGAAAAAAGTGTTTATTAACAAAAACTTGAGTCATTTTCACATGAAATTTCTAGAAGGGAAGTGTATTTATTTTATATTCAAAATTTCATGGACCCAAAGACGTTCTAAGAAACATGACATGAAATTGACAACCATATTTTGAATATTTGTGACAAAGAGAAAAACTTCAATTCAGACCTTAATGTGGCCAGAAAGTAACTCATTTAGCCAGAAGTCTGAGAGATGAAAATGCTTTCTTCAGATTAAAAGATCTATATACAACATTTTTGGAGGTTGAATATAGTTTTCTTCAAGGAAAAACCCCAAAACAAAACTGAAAATTGTCTATTGTCTGTGCAAGTTGAAAAGTTCTTAGAATTTTTGCCATTATTTTCATGAGAATTAGAATATCAGTCTGAGTATGGTGGTGGCTTTGATAAAAAAAATAGAATTTTTGTAAGTAAAAAGGAATGTAACCTTTTAGAATGAACAAAAAAATTAAGTTCTCAAACTTCGTCAATAATACCCCTTTCGTACTGCAAAAGTAATTTGGTTCTATTCAGTTCTATCCGAATAACTTCCAGTTGCTTTTGTACTGACAAAAAAACTTATTCGTTTATAACCAGAAGTTATCCAGATAGAAAAATCTACCTCCAGAGGTGGATTTCGTCCGGATCCGATCCAGATAAGTTGGAGTGCGAAAGCAAACAAGAAGTTCTCCGAATAAGTCTATCACGTGGGGTATCACGGTTTAAACACTTCAACGTTTCTGGACGTTGACGTTACAATAGAAATAAAAACCACAAGAACTAATAAAATTTAAAAACACAAATTTTCTCGGAGGAAAATGCATATCCAGCGAAAGAAGAAACGGAAAATGATATTGTTTATAATTTCATATGTCATAATGTTTTCTGTCGTGACATGACGTGTTACTAAAAATAAAAATTTATCCAGATAACTTTGCTTGGCAGTGCGAAAGCGTCAATCCTGATAGGATTGCAGTGCGAAAGCAAACCAAACCGAATCGAACTGAATCGGATTTTTCTATTCAGTTATAACCGAATTCAATAATCCAGTTGCGCAGTGCGAAAGGTGTATTAGAGTATATTTTCAGAAATGCTGCCCAAAGTATACAAACAGAATCAAATAAACCCATAAAACTATGTAATTTTCCATACAATTACGGATTATTATTGATAAACGCTTAAAATTTGAGTAAATGTTTTTCAATTATTGTATATAGAAATAGTTTTCTGGATTTATCAGATGATTAAGGTACTTAATACTTGACTTACAAATTTGAGCAAAAAAAAATTTTGACCTAAAAGAAAATCCGACTGTCCTTTAAAAATAAATGAATAGACAGTGCCCTCATAGAAAATTTTAACCCAAAAAGGTTGCTAAACTTGGCTGAAAATTGTCCTCTGTAAAAACAAATTTCAAAGACATAAATTGTGTTAATATTTATATTTTCATCAAAGCAAAGACATTCTAAGACTAACAATACTACTTTGAAGCTTCTAATCCAGCTCTCAAAAAAATTATGGTAAAAATTCAAAAAACTTTTCAACTTGCACAGACAATAGTGTGAAATCAACTTGCCAAATAATAAACTTTTGCATCATTACAGTAAATTTCTATTAATTACAATTGATTCAAAACCATACTACATGAACTATTTATGTATGAATTTAGAAATTGATATTAAACTTAGATCATGTTTTTTGTCTTAACATTATTTATTTATAAGATATATTTACCTGAAGTCACTAGTGTGCTAAATGATCAGATACAAAACTGTTCAGTATTGTGAGTGATGTTTAGTGAACAGTTGATTATTTTGTACACAAACTATGTTTATAACAAATCATGTTCACTAGAGAACATGAAATGCATGTGCTGTCTGACTCAAAGGTCAGTAAGGGGTGTGGTCAATCTTGACTTTTTGTCAATGACTGTAAACAAGTTATTTGATTGGTTCAAATATTTACAGCTATGTAATTTGATTGGATATTAGAAATTCTAGTACTGATTGATGTAACTGAACTGTTTTAAGCACACCCTTAATTTAAAGGCAGAGATTTTGTGAGTGAAAATGTTAGGAGTTTGTGAATTGAAGAGCTGTCAATCTATCATCTTGACAGCTAGTTTAATCTCCAACAAAAATTCTTTTCTTGAATTTCTAGAGCTAAAAAAAGAATGGATGGGGAAAAAGTTTTTGGATTCAAGATTACAGCATCATTTCCTGGAGAAGAAGCCCTTACTTCAAGTAGTGGTAAGTCAGCCATTTTACCTAGAATTCTGTATGTATGTTATGAAAGAATAAAAGTAAAGTTACATGCATCTGTTACTTATGCAATTTTTTTTTTGTAATAAAAAAATAAACTTGTTGGCATACATGCATATAAATATCCACCTCAAAATAGAAATGTTATTCTGTAACTGATGTTTTTTTTTGTTATTTCTCTAATATTTAATGTATTATTTCATTTGGATACCATTTGTCTTATGATAATGTCTTTAGATTACTTTCATTCTAAACTAGACTACAGAAAATTCTCTATTTTTTGTATAAGCACACTATAATAAAATTATTGTTGACTGTGGGTTCTGTAAATTTAGAAACTATAACCGCGTTTCCACTGAGAATTGTTAAGAAAAGCTAGTTCTAAGCTATCTTTATTGCCAAAAATGTTATGTTTACACAGATTTTTTCTGGTTCCTGAACGACTTTGGTCTCGATCATAAAATCACACATAGATAGAGCGCTATCTATAAGACTTATCATTTACTCTTCTAGTTAACGATCAACAGCGCGCACCCCCTATTGACGAACGAGAAAAAGTCAGCTTTTTGTGTTTCCACTGAGTAAATGAAAGCTGGCTTTCATTTGGCCCCCGATAAGTTGCCTGAAAAGTTTCAATTGCCGAACCGTTTGGCAATTTTAAATGGAATTACACAAAAGTTAGCTTAAAGCCGGCTTTTTCTGTCAGTGAAAACACAGTTTATGTAGTCATTATGGTAAAAAAAAAACCACTGGGCTAGAATAATAGTTTATTTTAAGTGATGACATCAGTGCAACTGGTAGAATAACATATAAAGACTTCTCAAGAAAATTTTTATTTCAGATTTTGGTAATTTTAAAAAACCTACAACACCTCGTAAATTCAAATCAAATAAAGATTTCTTTGAATACAGTTGTCAGTTAGATAACCAAGAAAACAGTGGAAGAAAATCTGGTCTGAATACGGCTAGTGCCAAGGGTAGCACTAGTGTACCTATTGATATCCCTGGTATTGGACATCAAAGACTAAACCATTCCAGTCAACCAGATTATGAAACTAATTTTGTGACTCAGAATGATTATTTTGAGACACCAGAATTTGACAACGGTCAATTGCTGATTGAGAAGAAATGTAACCGAAGTCTTTTGATGATCCAACAACAGAATTATCAAGAGAAGCAGAGTGAAATGTCGTATCGTGACTATTATAATAGAGACTACAGGCCCTGTAGTGCTCCTACTCGTAATTCACCCTCTTATATTCATCCTAATATGGGAGGTTCACCTAATTCATACTATAGATCAAGTCCATCAAATCGTTATTCAGCCTTCTCACCATCTATTCACAACACATATCAGAATTATAATAATTCAAATTATTATGGATCTTCACCCAATCGTCTTGCAGCTAATACATTTCAACCAATTAACAGTAGCTATATGACTAATGGGAGTGGTTGTATGCCTAATGGTAATGGCTACATGGTTAATAATAATGGTTGTATGCCTAATGGTTATTTATCTGGTGGTTGTGGATCACCTGGTGAATATAATACAGAAGGTCCAGTCGAGTTAGTTGTATCTAATTTAGATTATAATATTAGTGCTAAAGAATGGAGAAAGATTCTATTTACTACATTCCATCCTCAAGTAAAGGTAAGATACCTTCATTTTGGACATTACACATACAATATTTTGCACAATATTGGACAAATAATTGATGATCATATTATGTTATAGTATTAATGGACATGGTCGATGTTTATGCACGGTAGAGAGCACAGTATTATCAGTTTACTTTACTTTAAGAGGAAAAAATTCATGGCTTTGATTTTGTTCTTTAAAGAAATTTTGTAAATGGCCTCTAATTTGCTGCTCACTTTTCTGAAAATATGTAACCGTTGGTGCTATTTTAGCTTATTTTGACAGAAATTAGAAAATGTTCTTATTTTGGTAAAAAAAAAAATAACCTCAAAATCGCACAATGTATTCAAATTATTAACTGTACAGTATATATTATTTGTAGGTGTTAGGTGTTCATATTAAAACTCAACCTGATAATACATGTATTGGTATGATTAAAATACCAACAGTAGACGAAGCTAGGTTTGCCATCTCTCAATTTCATCGTAAAAAAATTGGATATAAACGTATACAAGTTACGTTAAAAAATGATGATGTCCAGATGGCAACTACTAATCTTAGGTAGTTATTAATATTTTTCTTTGGTTCCTCCGAAAATGGTCTTTTAGTAGCTTGCAAGTTTCATGTTTTGTTAGATAAAACAGATTTTACCAAACATTTTTTTTAATTTTTGGGGGGAAAGAATCACTGACAATTACAAGTAGTAAGCAAATTGATATTTTAGATAATAGTCACATTTGTTTTGTGGTTTTTTTCAGAATGGAAGCCATTGCCTTATTGACAGAAGCTAATAGAAACGTTCTACCTTTGTTTAAATTTATTGAGTTATTTGATAAAAGGTAAGGAATCTAGAACATCAAACTTACCTTCCATGAGGATTCTTTTTCCTAGCTTATCCTTGGCCAAAGTTCTTGGTATTGATTATCTTCAAAAGTCGAGAACTACTCAACAGCTACCTTTTTCTCCCCACCAAATGACATCATGATTGTAAAGAACTGCAGTTCTATAGAACCCCACAAAAGTCTTGAGTCTATGAATTTATTGCATGGAAAGTTCATTGGGTCCATTTCTCATGGGGTAAGCTTAAGTTTTAATCATGTCTCTATCTTAATAACTCTGTGCTGGATACTTAGAAATGTAGAAACTTTGATGTGAGCAACTTTGAGAAAGAAGAATAATTTTTCTTGTATTTTGGTAATAGATATCGTAAGAATATAACTATAACAGAACTATATAAGATGAAAGATATTATAGAGATTAGAGAGAAGATAGGAATAGGTAAATTTGTATGTTTAGCTCCTAGTCAACAACAAGCTATTAATAGAGCTTTAACACCTACCAATATACCAACCAATATACCAACCACTACTCGTACACCTGTACCTGACTCTTCAGATGTAGAGGTAAGATTTGTTCAAACACAAATATTTGATGAAAAGCATACAAAAAATGATCTTGGTAAAGTTATTTCAATTTTGCAATCATTTGAAATTGTAAAATTTGCCCTAAAAAATGCTACAGTGCTTCTCTGAAGTTATTGGCCTATCTGTAAAGCTAAGGTTTTGAAGTTCTGTAATGGAACATGACCCCATTACTGACATTATAATAGAGCAAAAACAATTTTAAATTCTGCAATGAGATGTGTTAAATAGTTGACTTAAAATTGTGAAGTATGCCTACTTTCAGATTGTGTTGTGTAAGTGTTATTCAAGCCTGTTTAGATGCTACATAGCCCATTTGGTCTTGATGCTTCATAACACATTTCATTTCCTTTCAGATTCAAGAAATTATGGAAGCACCTGTATGTTCTCAACATTGTCCTGAAGGCAGTGTATTTTATGCTGAAGCTATGAATTGTTCAATGTTACCTAATGTTAAACTACATTTAAAACCATTCTCAGCTAATGTTCATACCCTACTACTGTCTCATAATGGTAGTCTCCCACTGGCTAGGTGAGTATTCATATACATTCAACAATAAGTGTCTTCCTTTTGGGGTTTTCTATTTTCAATTTTTAAAATTCATATAATATCCATGTTAAATTATCAAAATTACATACATCTGCATACCAAAGTTGTATGTTCATCACCTTTTTGCAGGCTGCATTATTTTTTATTTATTGTGTTTTAGCTTCACAGCCTGTTATGCAGCAGAATTCTCTCCCCTTGTAGCAGTTAAAGAGAGTGGTGTCCCTTTAGAATATTTAATAAGCTGTATACCTGGTATAGAGATATTTATTAATAAGATTGGAATGAAGAGAGTACAATGGTCAGAAAATTCAACTTCTGCCACACATGGTATGAAAAGTGTATTATTTTTTAACTAAGAAAACAAATAACAGTAATTGTTTAATTCAGTGTTATGTGAAGACTGACAATTGAACTGAATAATTTGGAACTGATAGGTGAATGTATTGTACCTGCAGAGACTAGAAAGAGGACCTATGGCTATCCAAATGTTTATAAGTAAAATCGGTATTTAACTTAATTGCGAATGTTTTACTTTCTTTCAGAATCGCCAAGATGTAGTCCATCTTTATCTCAAGGTTTAATACAGCTTGGTAGAGAAATAGTAGAGTTGTTGAAGAATAGTCCAAATTGTCGTATGCCTATATCAAAATTTGTCCCCTCATTTCATCATCAGTTTGGCCGTCAATGCCGTGTTGCTGATTATGGATACACTAAATTGATGGAATTATTTGAAGCTATACCGTATGCAGTTCAGGTAATTCTAGCCTAAGAGCATATTATGTCAGGGCTTTAGATTACATTAATTTGGGCACACCCTGTATTCACACAGCAAAGGTGGATATATAAGCCACAAGAGCTCTTGGGAAGGCTACAGTAACATTTTTACTAATTAAGTACTCTTTTATTTTCGTTTTGGAGGTAGGACTGTACTGTTATGATCAGATAGGCCTTTGAATATGTGGCATCTTTTGCTCTGCAGTACCAAAGTACCATGATGCAATATCTTATTTTCTCTAATTTGGGTGCACTGTTAATTTGGGCATGACGTTTACCGTTGTAACTAGCATGTAATCTAGCCTGTAAATATTTGAAAGGAATTGGGTATTTTTTTTATTTTTTTTTTAAATACTGAGGGTAGTTGTGAAATTGCACAAATTTCACAGGGATTTCTTGTCTATTTCAAATTCAATGGTCATTCCACATTCAGATTTCATATATTATATATATAGCTATTATATATCCTTATAGATACAAGATAATCCCTCAAATATACTATATATAAATATATTTATTTTGTATTTTTAGGTATTGGGTATGGGTGGTAGGAGAATGATAACATTAAGTCATAAATCTCAAGTTCAGAGATTTTCTACAGATTTATTACATGTATTACAATGTCACCCAGGAAAGGTGATGGATTTAGAAGATTTTCCTCTTTGTTTTGGTAGGTTTTAATTGATTTTGTCATTTGGTAATATCTGTATGAGAAAGAAAAGACTATTTGTGGTTTTATTTAATACCATGAATTATTTAAACCATGAATGAATAACTCATCTGGCAGTTAAACTCTATCCAATAAGCTTTGTATTTTTCTTCCCAAATGGCTGCATATACAAATATGATCCACATACATAATTATTTGTTCAAATGTGTTTATTACGCATTTTAACTGTATCATCATAGACTGAAACTAACTGTATATTATTATTATAGTGCGTGTATTTGGTTGTCAATTTGATGTAACACAGTATGGTGCCTGTTATTTAGAAGATATTATACATGAAGTACCCCCAGTTTATGCCACTGTAAGATATCTTTTATCTAGTACATTTATATTTTAACATATGCCTAATAATAAATAAAAAATTTATAGAATTTTCTGAAAGCATTTCTTTCATATGCCACACAAAATGTGTATTATACATTATTGTTACCATTTAGATTGTTAACACTCTGAAAGATACGTCTTTTTTTTGATTGCTACAAATCTTGGTGTGGAACTGATTATTACCAAGAAAAAATGATTATTGAATTAGTTCTTTGAGATGTACTACTGTTTTAGTTTCCCAAATACAACACAGTTCTTTTCTGATAAATCTATCCCAAATAATGTTCTAATTAAAACTAAACTGTCAGTAAGAATATTATTTTTGTGATAATGTTTGGAACACTGCTATTACTGACAACTATTTCAGAGTTAAAACAAGCATTTAATAAGTGCATCAATTAGTTTTGAGATATGCATGACTGTACTTAATGTATCCCATGCATGATGTACTAGTTTTAGACTGTGTTGTTAAGTTTTAAGGATTGAATTTGACTTTGTTCTGTTGTAGATATATCAAGAAGCTGAGAGAACCTATCTTTCATTGCCTAGAAGAGGTATGTAGCTAGAAAAAAACAGCTTTATATGGTTTGTCCAAACACCAAATTTGCCCAAATAATCCATTTTGACACAACTTCATATGAAATAGTATTTCATTTTCATGTGTGGTTATTTTACTCAATCTTCAAGACATAAACCCTCTATTTCAGATCAAGCTCCAGAAGAAATTGAAAGAACAAAGCAGTTTGCTTTAGAAGTGTATGATTTATTAAAACATAATCAATGTAGAATGATATTTACTAAGTTTATACCAGCCTACCATCACCATTTTGGACGACAATGTAAAGTAGCTGACTACGGTTTCACTAAATTATCTGATTTATTTGAAGCTATTTCTCATGTAGTGGAGGTGAGTTTTCATTTGTATTGAAAATTGATAATTAACTGTCCATTTACTATTAGTAATAAAACTTTGTATGTGCATCAGGGACAATGATGGCATCAATTTGCGCCATTCCAATTCCATTCCGATGTATGTGGTTCTTGCAATTCCACTTAAACTAACGCGTTTTATGACGTCGCCCCCATTGATCTACCGAAAGCTACTATTGATATCTATGCAGATCAGTAGGGGTGACGTCATAAAACGTGATATGAAACCAAACTGACTATACTCGTGTAATCAATATTTGAAAGTGAAGTATGTATCTTGATTCAATTGAAATGTTTATTGTAGATGGAAGATGAAGGTGAAGAAAGAGTCATACGTCTAACTTTACCAGAGATGAGAAAAGTTCTCTCAGAACAAATAACAGAAATGTTAAAACAACGTCCTGGACAGTGTATACCTTTACATGAACTCATGCCAGCTTTTATGATGCAGTTTGGTTTTACACCAAGATTTGAAGATTTAAATGTAGAATGTTTGAAATCCATGCTGACTAAATTACGTCATATTATCAAGGTAATAAACAATTGGTAATGTTGAGACAATACATTGCTTTAGAACTGAATGTATGAAGCCCAATAATACAAGGTTCCTAGTTCTGTAAAAAGTGTCAAACAGCAGGACTTTGGGTTGCAGTTAAGACCTGTACCAAGATGTATGTTATGATTTATTTATAATGGTATTTGAATTTGGTTTGCAGGTGGAAGTTTATAATAATGATCAATATGTAGTATTGTTGAGGCACACTCAGTTACCTCCTCTTGCCCTTCAAGTTCTACAACTCTTGATGGATCAGAGTAGTGGTTCTCTACCCTTTGTTGAACTATGTAGTTGGTATAGAAATACCTTTAATGTGGATTGTGACATGAAACAGATAAGAGAAGAACTCTTGGATTATGTACAGGTAAAAATACCACTTTACTCTTTTAACATGATTTTCAAATGAAAAAAATGTGAAATACAAAATAAAATCTGGTGTCATTTGTTATGTAGAATAGTATCTGACAAGGACACAGTTTTATTGTACAAAATAAAGATATGATGCCTTATTTTTGATTTAATTAGCTTGCTGCATGTAGAAAAGTATCTGTACAGAAATGAAAATATCTATTGAAGGTGTTTGAAATACTGGTCATATTTTAATTTAGATGGTACAAGACTCTTTCCATCAATTTTAGGTATCGGGAGATGATAATTCTGCTGTAATTTCACTGACACCATTACAAACTTTAGCTAGAGATATAAGACTATTGTTGATTGGTATTGGTAAAATATCTCTGGACCAATTAGAATCAGCCTTTCATGAGACATTTGGTGTAGAAATTAAACCAACATTGTATGGATTTCCTAGTTTACAAGCCTTACTGTATGCTTTACCTCATATTGTTACTGTACGTGGAAGGGGGTCAAAGAAAATATTACAATTATCTAAACAGTTGAAAGTGCCAAGTGAGTATACTTTTATCTTGTTCTTGATATTATTCATTTGCAAGGCATTTAGGCATTTAAATTATGATAACAGCATGTGATAACACATCATCAGCTATCAACAAACTGGCCATTGTGTGATATAAAATAAAGCTGTCAGTCAAAATATGGCAAGATTAACATGTTGAGTTAAGAAATATCAAAAGTTGATTTTTTTTTTTTAAATTATTACAGGTACCCTACATCAGGCTGCAGTATTACTTACTGGTGGTAAACATCGTAGTAATACAGATGGTAAAAATGATTCTGATACTCCTTCTAATGATTCTGGTGTTACTGATACACATGGTAGGTAGTTCAACTAATCTTGTTTTCACTATTGATTCAATCAGTTGGTATATAGTTCTTATAAAATATTAGGATGTTTTTCTTAAGAATGGACCTTTTTTACCTGTTTATTGCAGATTAAAAATTTTAATGAAAAAAATCCACATCTGTAAATTTGTTTCAGAAGAAGATTTACTGGTGAATGAAGAGAGAGTGAACATGTCTCCAATAGATTTATTATGTTGTGGAGCTATACCATCAGCTGTACCTTCACCTCAACTACATCCTGCCAGCCAGGCTTTACCTGATCTCATGTCATTTACTACTTCTCCAGGTGAGTAGTGTATTTTATTGTTCCCTTTTCCTCTTCCCCTCAAATCCATTTACGACTTCTCCAGATAGTTGGGGTATTTTATCACTTCCCCAGTTAGGTCCTACCTGATAAGGTGGGTGGGTTATTTTAAAGCCACCTAATTTCAATTCTACCAGTCTTTTTTCAATTTTGATTTTGCTGAACTACCTGTGTTGTCTTTCATACTATAAAATGGCCCTTTTTTTATCTTTTCAGAAAAAGATTTCTTAGTTCTTACTGAAGATGAAAAAAGAAATTTGAGGAGTCCATTATGTCAGACACCTACTTCCCAAATTCTTCAATTTGCTGCACAGTACCTGCCAGAGACAAAAGATGGCAGTCCTGTCCCACCACGAAGTCAGACAACAAGCCCTGCAAACAGAAGAGTGATTTCAAGATCAGCTAGTCCAATACCCATATTAGGTCAAAGAATGAACAAAGAATCAAATTCAACCAGTCCTGTAATGCGATTGTTGCAAGGAGCTTTAACTCCTAGACCTAACAAGAGTTTTCCCTCCAGGTCTGCTGAGAGTAGTCCAGTTCGTCCAGCTTCTACAGGGTCTATCCCTAAAACTAGATTGAGTCCAGCACAGATGAATTTATGGACTAGAAGCTGTTCAAGAACAAGAGTAGATGCTAGGCCCAGTTCTGTTGACATCCAACAGGGATCAAGGAATGATACCCTGGATGTTCCAGAATATAATGGTGACGAAAAGTCGTCTGAATTTGGAGATTTATTAAAAGGAGGCTGGTGGAAAGCCAGTCAAACTCAACTTGAGGAAGTTAACAAAACTTTCAAATTATCTTCAGAAAATTGGTCTGGGCGATCAAGTCCTGCAGCACCAAGCAATCCGTCTGATCGTAGTACACCCAATGTCACAAAAAGTGGTACATCACCCAGTCCAGTACAAATGATACTGATGAATGGTATTGAAGAACCAAAGTCACATGCTAAAGTTCTACAGTCCAAACTTAGCATTGCCTTAAAGCAAAGTGCAGATGTAAAACCAAAGGTTATGGCTAGAACTGAGTTTAATTCACAAGGTGAAAGGTCAAATGCCATTTGTGCAGACTTAGATACAACATTGGATCAGTCATGTGACACAACTTTAGACAGTGAAATGTCGTACAATTTATTGTTTAAACGAGGACATCCATTAGACACTAGCTCTGTACGTTCCGATACACCAAGAACCTCACCTAGGAAACCTAGACGACCAAGACTAGCTGCTAAATTCAATATTCCATTAGAACCTTCCCAGAATTCTTGTTAACTTTTGTTAAATTTTATGGCCATGTTGGATATGGCTGATATTTAATATTTTCGTTAGAACAAGATGGTTGTATGAAGTTTGTTTTATTTTATAACTTGTTGAATAATTGCACTCAGAAATAATTTTAGAGATTATGTATAAGATAATCAACTTTCATTTTGGAAGAAAAGAATGGAGAATGGGTTGACTGCACAGATGTGTAAAGAAGGAAGTAATATGTACATCATGTCTATATCATGTTTTTCAAAATTAAGTTATCCGTGCCTATTTGCCTTTCGCTAACTACTACGCAAGTTCAATGCAGACAATTTTGAAGTTAAGTCACAAATAGTTCATGGGAATTTGAGTTTTTTGTACATTTGGTCAGCTGAAATGTAATTAACTTTTATTTTATGAATTTAACATTTGTATTCCCTTATTTCACTTTAACATGAGAGTCTTTGTATTGTACCAATACAATTTTGCAATGAAGCCTTTAATTGCCGATTTACTGCTTTTGGAAGATCTTTTTGTTTTATTAATTGATCTCAATGGCAGTTATCTTTTTTTTTTTTTTTGCATCTGGCTCTTACAAGATTACATGAGTTGGGTTCATAAAAAAGCTTTAAATTTGGCTATAGATATCTGTAAAAATAAAATGGAAAGGTAAAAAATAAAACAATGAAATAAACTAAATGTGTATTTTATGTAATCATTAAATCATTAACTTGGTTTCATGCACATTAAAGACACCCAAGCAATTTCAAATTAAAAGTAAGGATTATGCTTATTATACCAAACTTACGAATCGTACTATACTATACTTAAATACTCATTACAATATGAGGTGAAAACATTAATTTGTCAAAGTAAACAGCTTGAAGGAAAAGCATCAAAATTTACTAGTAATTTTGATGCAACTTGTAATGCATATTTGGAATCTTCCATTGCTTTTGAATAAAGAGACTACAGTGTTTGCTGAAACTGAAACATATGGATATGGTGAGTGAAATTTTTTTTAATAAATTACCCTTTGCAAATGTAAGGAGAAGCATTCTTTATGATGTCAATTTTATGAAAGACAACTTGAAAGTCATTGTATTTGCCCATATCAATTTACTTTAGCTGAGCCAAAAATGGTTATGTACTAGAATATATGTGTGGTAGCTGCAGTATGTCATGAATGTTGTTGTTTGTGTTGGTATGGCCAGTTATGGACAATCACATTTTGAATAAAAGATCTGAACCCATTAAGGAAGTTTGATTTACATAACTCTTTTCAAGAAAAATACATTATTATCCCGTCAGTCTCTACTCTATCACTTCATATACAGGCACAGTGGTCGTGCTTTGAAAGGCATCATCCTTGGATCTAGACATCATTTAGGAAAGTTTGAACATTTGAATTTGAAAAACTAAACGATAACAATATATGATTTTAATTGGGATAATGAATTTTTTCATTTCTAGCATTAGTCTTACATTCACATTCATTCTGGATAAAGTTTTACCATATCATGCCATATTTATTTACAATTTAAAATACTTTATTAGGTTTTACTGCTCCAAGCTATAGAGTTTCACCGATTCCAGATCTTGGATAGAAGATGTGTTACTATTCTCAACTGTGATGTTTTCACCTGTGGAGTGTCCACCATCACTAGGCATGAAATTTCAATGGCCTTAGATTAAAGGATGATGTTTCACCCGCCATCACCAGATATGAAATTTCAGTGTCCTTGGATTGGCTGATGTTATACCCGCCTCACCAGGTATGAAATTTCAGTGTCCTTGGATTGGCTGATGTTATACCCGCCTCACCAGGTATGAGATTTCAGTGTCCTTGGATTGGCTGATGTTATACCCGCCTCACCAGGTATGAGATTTCAGTGTCCTTGGATTGGCTGATGTTATACCCGCCATCACCAGATATGAAATTTCAGTGTCCTTGGATTGGCTGATTTTATACCCGCCTCACCAGGTATGAGATTTCAGTGTCCTTGGATTGGCTGATGTTATACCCCACAGGTCTGGTGAAGTTGCTGTAGGGTTAAAAAAAAGTCCCCGACATTTGGTTTGCATTTTCATGGAACACATATATGAAGCTTCCAAAACGTGAAAAATGAAAATCATCTAGGGACTAAATTCGAAAATAGGGCTAAAAACCGAAAATAAATGTTGAAATAACCAGTTTGGGGACATTAAGGGCACCGACAGTGGTTGTGACCTGTCTAATTTAGGCTTCCTAACGGCCAACCCTCATTGTTAGTGTGCGAGACATTGCAAGGAAGTTTAAGGTATCTCCAAAAGTTTGCAGACGTCACAAGTACTGATGATAGAACTTCCAGTTGCGAAAAATTGCACTTTGGACCTTTCCGCGGGTCGAACATGGATAACTGCTGCCGCTGCTTGAAAAGGTCGCAGGATGCCATTTTTCCAGAAAGTTTCTACCTTTCTGTGTAGTTAGTTGTGTTGTTCCTAATTTAATTTTCCTTTGGAGTTCCATTTGACAAGTTGTGTTGTTCTTAGTTTAATCTGTGGAGTTTAACTGGTGAAGCTGTTCTATTCCTATAAGCGACAAGGGCCACTCCATCACCATATCGGTATCGCTATTTGTCAGATCGCACGAGGGAACCCTGTCGATCTCAAGTTAGGAAGTACATACGTACCGCCGTTCGCTCTCGGTCGTCCTCTTGAATCTACTAATCCACAGAAAGGTGGTTATGTGTCCACCCCTTGACTTATAACCGTCTGCCAGCGATGCTTTCAAGTTCTTGGAAAGGGTTAACAACACCCACACAACATTGTACGGCTTTTAATGCCCTCGAAAACCTGATCTCAAAAGTACAGGTAGTTCCAAGAGCGAAAGACTTAATTACTTCTGACCTTCAAGACCGTACTGGGGAAACCGACGGGTCAACTATTAAAGTTGGCACCAGAGGTAGCGACCTGACTGTGCTGAAACCCCAAGAGAAACCCAGCTCGTCGAAGGCATTGTTCCTGGACTCTCCAGTGTCCTCGATGGAAGTACATGTACACCAATTGACTATGACTCTCGATCCCAGTTTGAATCAGTCGGAGAAGTTTTTAAGTCAAAATAGGCCGTTAACTGGATCCTTTTTGGAAGTAAACTAAGCACACTTTCATTCAGCCTATTTCTCCATGTGTCAGCGGCTTGACTTAAAAATTTGAACTGAAAAACTAAATAGGAACAGCACCGCTTGTCAAGAGGAACTCCACAGAAAAACTCTCAATAGGAACAGAACAGCTTCACCAGGTAAACTCCACAGATTAAACTAAGAACAGCACAACTTGTCAAACGGAACTCCAAAGGAAAATTAAATTCTAGTATGTAGGAACAGCACAACTACACAGAAAGGCAGGAACTTGCAGTTCCAATGCTTCAGCCTCAATTACGTAAAAACTTTCCAGGAAAATGGCATCCCGCGACACTTTTTGAGCAGCGGCATCGACAGCAGCTATCCATGTCTTGCACGCCCGTATGTGACACAGTCCGCGAAAGACAGAAGATATGTATCATACATAATGTATGCCCATGCTCATCCCGCGGAAAGGTCCGAACCAAAGTGCAATTTTTCGCAACTGGAAGTTCTATCATCAGTACTTGTGACGTCTGCAAACTTTTGGAGATACCTTAAACTTCCTTGCAATGTCTCGCAAACTAACAATGAGGGTTGGCCGTTAGGAAGCCTCAATTAGACAGGTCACAACCACTGTCGGTGCCCAAACTGGTTATTTCAACATTTATTTTCGATTTTTAGCCCTATTTTCGAATTTAGTCCCTAGATGATTTTCATTTTTCACCTTTTGGAAGCTTCATATATGTCTTCCATGAAAATGCAAACCAAATGTCGGGGACTTTTTTTTAACCCTACCGCAACTTCACCAGACGTGTGACCCGCCATCACCAGGTATGAAATTTCAATGTCCTTGGATTGGCTGATGTTTCACCTGCCATCACCAGGTATGAGATTTCAGTGTCCTTGGATTGGCTGATGTTATACCCGCCATCACCAGGTATGAAATTTCAATGTCCTTGGATTGGCTGATGTTTCACCTGCCATCACCCAGTATGAGATTTCAGTGTCCTTGGATTGGCTGATGTTTCACCTGCCATCACCAGGTATGAGATTTCAGTGTCCTTGGATTGGCTGATGTTATACCTGCCATCACCAGGTATGAAATTTCAATGTCCTTGGATTGGCTGATGTTTCACCTGCAATCACCAGGTATGAGATTTCAGTGTCCTTGGATTGGCTGATGTTATACCCGCCATCACCAGGTATGAAATTTCAATGTCCTTGGATTGGCTGATGTTTCACCTGCCATCACCAGGTATGAGATTTCAGTGTCCTTGGATTGGCTGATGTTATACCCGCCATCACCAGGTATGAGATTTCAATGTCCTTGGATTGGCTGATGTTTCACCTGCCATCACCCAGTATGAGATTTCAGTGTCCTTGGATTGGCTGATGTTTCACCTGCCATCACCAGGTATGAGATTTCATTTCACCATCTACTTCACTAGTTTCATCATCAACATGTTGATATCCAGTCTCTGATATCCAGTCTCTGATATCCAGTCTCACACTCTAGAAACCTTCATCTCATCTGTGATGCTTCACCTTCTGTCACACCATGTCGTTCATGCATACTTCATTTTTGTCCTTACATGCTGATTGATTGATTGATTGATGGTGGATTTTGATTGATGCACTTCATCTTCCCAGTTTATTCAGTTGAAGTGGAAGTAATCAACGCCCTCTTTAAGGTTTAATGATTTTAAATTTTCTTCAAAAACACCACCTGTTAAATCCTGTAATAGAAGGAAGAACCTATAAGATTAAAATGAAAGTAATAGGCTTGAAAAACTTCAAACTCAAGGCCAGGCATTTAAATTATTAGAAAAAAACAATTTGAGCAATTTGATTTTAAAGTACATACCAACTTGACACAGATAATAATAGGTGTTTTAGCCTGGGTGAAATGAAATATTGGAACTCTTGGTTTTGGAACTTCCTGAAAGCAAATCAAAAACACAATAATTTGGTCTTTATGCTAATTTAACATTGGTGATGATTTTTGTTTTAAGAATTACTTTATGACAGGTTTAATTGCCTATTCTTTTGAAAACTTAATATACAAACGATATGCTTCAGACAGCCTAGAATAGTTAGCTTCAAACTATGACCTCAAATTTGATCACAGGGGCGTGCACCCCCCCCCCCCCCCCCCTTAATTTACAAAGCATGGGTTGTCTGCACCATTTTACCACATATGTTTCTCGCCACACTTTGCTTAGCAAGATATCTATCTACATTGCACCCACTCTAGAAGAATATTTCAATAACTTTGATTATTTTAACCTCAAATTGCTCCGCTCGGCGAAATTTTATTCTGCGCCCCCCCCCGTAACGTCAAATCCTGTATCCGCCCCTGGATCATTAGAGAGGTTTAAACTGTATGACTTTAATTACCTGTGAATTTTCATAGATATAACTTCCCTTGTTAATCTTTCTATTATCAACATCACAGAACATAGTAACCTAGAAAAATTTTTTTTTTTCTCTTATTTCAACAAATATTATTAAATTAATTTGACTGAAAATTTCCCTTGAAAAAACAAATATCAAAGTGATAACTATTAATGTATATATATTTTCATTATTACAAAGCCATTCTTAGACAAACAGTAATATCAAAATAAAATTAAAAAAACAATACTCAATCAACCAACAGCAATATGATGCTTTTAATAAGTGACATCTGAATTGAAAGAATTATTCACTGGTCCATTAATGGACTTCACTTGTGACCTTTTGTACTTTGCCCATTTGAATATACCTTTTTCTGGTTTTCAGTTGATAATGACCTGAAAAATCTTCTGCCCTGTTTACCAGCATTCCAAATAGTAAACTCATTCCAGTGACTTAAAACTTGTTTTTCTAAAAACTCTATTCTTAACATCCATATGGTTTTCCTGTGTCAATAAAATGTTTGAAACACGTTATGATACATTATTATATCAGAAATGGTTTACATGTTGATCTCATCTGTGATTTTTCACAATTCTCAATCAAGAAAATGCACCACAAATAAGTTTACACCAACTATAGTCAAACAGAGATATTTCGGCTCATCCGGGTACCGCCAAAACATATACAAAACCAGTCCATTATATTTTCAAGGGTGTTGCTGTAACTTGCCAAACAAACAACCCTCTAAATAAGATACTTTTATACCCTTGAAAATATAATCGACTGGTTGTGTATATGTCTCAACGGTACCCGGTTGAGCCGAAATATCTCTGTTTGACTATAGTCGAAAGATAAAGATTATGCCTACCTATCAACAGAGAAAGTTGTAGCCTCTGTATGATATCTATACATCATTAAATCTTCATCTAATCTGTACAGTTCTCCACCAATCTCTAGATGATTGTAGAAAAATATCAAGTCTTCTGGAACACCCTGTAATAATACATTGTTTAATAATATATTACACTGTCATGACAGTTGACTTTAGCAAGCAATATTTGGTTACTTAAGATAAATAAACTACTTGCCTTCCCTCCTTCATCAAACCCTCCAACATTATCAAATACAGCTCTGCTACAAAACCAGGTTGGCATGACAACAGTTGGACCATGACTTGTGTAAGCCTGAAACATTGATAATAAAACAAATGTATGGCAAACATAAAACCCATACAAGGAATTAATCTAATCAGTAATAATATTACATTTATGTGGCAATACAATAATAGGAAGTTTTTGCAAATTACCTGTGTATAAAGCTGTTTAGGAGATAAATTATTGGCCCATTCTGTATATCTTCTAGTAGAATCTGCTGGTAAACGATTGAATCTACAACCTATTATCTGTAAAAATAACAGAAAGTATTGTCAAAATATCTGTAATTTCTCTTCCGACTTAACCCTGTAATGGTAGTATACAAATATAACTTACAGTATTAGGGAATGATTTGGCAGCTTGTAGTTGGTTTTCTATTCTATGTTCATTCATCTCATCATCCTAATATAATATAATTATTATAATCATGATTAATTTTTAATGTTACTTCAAGTATTTAAAAACATGCTCAAAAGTTTCAGAACATGATGTAAGTTACTCCTAGTTTTTACTGAAAAGTACTTCATGTACGTTTCCAAGAATAACTGTGTATGCCCTGAACACCATTCGATAACTGTTTTTAAATTAACTTTCTGGAAAATTTACATAAACAGAGGTATTCAACTTACAGAATCCAGAAAACAGAGATATTTTCCTGAACTTTGCCTTACAGCTACATTTTTACCATGACCAACTGTAAAAAAATTAAATTAATAGTTAGCATTAGTTTTATTTTTAAATATTATCAGTTTAACTAAATGGACATTAAAGGGATATGATTACCTACCCCCTCTTGGAAGTCCTGTATGTCCAGATAGAATGATATCAATATCTCTTGTTTTCAACTTGGTCATCCAGCTTTCTATAATAGATTTTGAATTATCCTACAATGTTAGAAAATATTGAATTAAACATCATTCATTAAACTTAGGCCTACTTATATTCATTTGTAATAATCAGAAGATGGAAACTATTGCAGTATGTCTTATTTTCAGATTTCTAACACATAATTAGAAGACCTAAATTTGGACATTGGGATGAGAACACCATTACGCTAAAAAATTCATGTTTCTGAGAAAATGCTGCTTAAAAACTATTTCTAAACTAGTCGTTCAGATGATTGATTGATCAGCTATGGCTACCATTGATTTCAAGATAATTTTTACAACTACTCTTTCAATTTCATTTGTGAAGTGGTATAGATTTTTATCTACTGATTCTTATCATTTGATAATTCATGTGTCTGTCACCTACCGTAGATCCATCATTATAAATAGAAAATTCCATTAGGCCTACTCCATGGTAAGTTTGGTTATAAACTGATTCTAAACATTGGTTTAACCATTTTTCACCATTATATATAGTAGTTACGATACTCTACAAGATAAAGCAGTATTTGTGTTATCTATCCTGTATTATTATAGTACTACTCACTATACTGTCTTCTTTTACTTTAGCCTCCTAATTTTACTACCTTTCACATTCGCCACTAACACTAGTAACAGCCTCCCTATTACTAAAAAAAATCAATAAAATCAGTGATAGAGAAGTTATACTGATAGTCCTAAACCAGATGGAAAGATAAAATTTTTATTAATTCGAATACCAAATAGTCAACAAAACCAGTAACACAGTAAGAAATGATCATTTCTCAAGGATAACCAAATTGTCAATTATTGTGCCATTGTGGCCTGGAGAAACTGAATCCGATTTCAACAATAGACATCAATATTTTGTATAGCTAAATATCGAAACTTAAAATGCTTTTATTTTCACAAGCATGAAAATATTTACATCTTCAACCATAAGATTAGCGAATTTATATCGTTTAACAGTGTAAAAATTAAATAATGTCAATGCTATTACCACTGCCATTGGTTTTGTTATGAAATTATCCCCCTTTGGTGTCAAAGGGACATAACCTGATTGCAAACTGTCAGACTACAAAGAACACTAGAATGGTGTCGTCAGAACCGTCTATAGAGACGACTCTGGGCAACTCTGACCACTTTCGGTATTCAAAGACAACTCGACCCATCGTTAATGTGCAGTAACAGACCAAAATCACCATTTAGGGTGTTTGTACGTTTCACAACTAATAATTGCGTCTTGATATTATAGTCTTAACACTATAAAAGTTTTATAATTGAATCTACATTATTGTTTAATAGCAAGTCTTTACAAAACTATTTCAATCATAAGATTTGAACGACATATAGAAGCGAGGAGCACATATAACAAAACATAAGACAATATTATGGAATATAACACACTTCTTTAATACGGTTAAGCACACATAACGTTTCAACACAATAACACGTGTCGTCATCAGATGTAATGACATTATTCTTAAAACAAATTTACAGGCTTCAAAGGCTAAATTAAACAGACTGTAGGTGAAAGATATCGTAATTTAAAGAGGAATAGTCGGTATTTTGGGCTGTTGGTTGAAAAGGCCTATATTGTAGTTTATGAACTCAGAAGTTTCAGAAGGGACGAAGATTGAAATAAATCCCTTAATCTTCTTTTGAAGATCCTGGAGCATATCTGATCTGGAACCAACCATCCTACCAGAGACTGATTTACTTCAGGCAAAGTAGGCAGCTGCATTTGGCTAATCAAAAATTAGGCCCATCGAAAATTGAACCCATGAAAATTTTGTTACAGTAAAAAATAAAAATAAGTCGAAGTCACCGAGAAAGAAGTCTAGAAAGGTCTCAGTTGCAAGGAAAACAACTCATATTTTCAATATTTTCTTGAAAAGGGTCTTTGAAGTTTTTCTCAAGAAGAAAGCGCTTATCGCAATGCTTCCCAGTGCCATATTCTCATTCTTAAATCGAAAATTAAAAAAAAGAAAATAACAGCAACCTCATTCCATTGAAGTTTAAATAAATCCATTCCTTTGCCTATACATCCCAAAAAGTCCATAGAAATCTGCCAATGAATCCTAGAATCAGCCAACTGCTGCGCAATTGTTAGGGAAACCGTGATAATATAAGTGCAAAATTTTTTACCTTAAATTGCAACTTTCAAGAACTGACTTCTCTATTTATTTGATAAGATATGTGCATGAAGGGGAAGGCCTAAAAAAATATTAAACATTGAAGATTTTACATATTGTATCAAAGGCTGTAGATAATAGCGCCTTATTTGATAATATGGCATAATTAAGGATTGAAATTGATAATCGTTACTATGCCAGTTCACTATGGATACTATAGTATATATGAGATAACAGTTTGATCATTTAGTCAATTTGATAGTTAATTAATTGTATAATACCACCTCACATCACAATCTCTACCTAATTACTAAACGTCATAACAAATACACGTAACATAATCAGTTTAAAGTGGATGTCCCCGAAGCGATATTTGAAATGTCGCATGGCATAGTCTTGTTGATCTACACTTTCAGCTTACACGTATTATGCTTAGGACATATATATATATATATTGGTACCATGGTCCTACTATTATTCATTATTCACATATTATATACACATTTTTGGGATATTCTGGTATTTTAACCTAGTTTAACCCTGTCAGGTAGTAAAGTCATTCGAGATATATCTGAATCAGTTATGAAGAAGGGTTTAATTCATCAACGCATTGCCTATTAATTATTGCATACAGTCCGGTCTGTCAATAATTATACAAGTTTCTATGTAGATATATAAGATAGTGGACCACGGCCATATACGCCTAACGAAAAAGTCGAAAAAGGAAAAAATTTAATCAGGAGAAAACTAAACTTTTTCAAACCTTTCGATTTAGGTCCAATAACATCCAATTTAAGTTTCATCAAAATCGGTTGAAAACTAAGAGAGTAATAGCATATTTAAGATTTGGGGCAAGGGCAATAACTCTGCTTGTAACGATCGAAAATAGCTCAAATTCGAACTTGATCTTCGTTTTCTGAATATATATACACATATCAAATTTCATTTGATTCTGTCAAAAACTCTAGTTTTTAGAGCGTTTACAAGGAAATGTTGATGGACAGACCGACGGATTTGGGGCAAGGGCAATAACTCTGCTTCTAACGATCAAAAATAGCTCAAATTCGAACTTGATCTTCGTTTTATGAATATGTATACACATATCAAATTTCATTTGATTCCGTCAAAAACTCTAGTTTTTAGAGCGGACGGACGGACGGACGGACAGGGGTGACTACAATATACGTCCTCATAGAGAGATGAGGGCGTATAAAAAGTATGCATATAAACCAAGATAATAAGACCGTCTCTTTAAACAAATTGAAAAGACGATAAGATTGAAAGTTTGTTAAAAGCTTGTAGAATGTGACACAAAGGATTAAATTTCTCTCGTGACTGGGACACACTGACTAGTTTCAAGCCTGATATACTAACCCATTTCACATTGTCTCTTTGGTTTGACATACTATATAGGCTCAGCTGCTGCTCTTTCATATGTACTCTGCAAATATTCTTATACTGGTGGTTTTTCCTAGTCCCATGTCTTAGAGTTTGGGTAGAACTATACTATAAAGAAATTTCAATTTTTTCTATTATTAGGCCTACCTCCTTATTTGCGCTCTGCATTAATGATATGTTTTATATAAAAGCTGCAAATTAATTTTTCTTTTGTTCACAATTTCATCAGTTTTGTTAACAAAGAAAAAACGTTCTTCCTTATATTTTTAAGTAGATTTATTAATAAAGGGTGTTATCTTTGTTGTATATTCATTTTTCTTTTTTTTGCTATAAAATTCCATATTAAAGCGGTACCAACTTTTAGAATGATAACAATTTTTTTTACAAACATGGCCAATAAGAGTATACTCATCAACGGTGTCCAAAGAATATAAACAGAATCAAATAAACCCATAAAACTATGTAATTTTCCATATAATTACAGGTTATAATTGAAAAAAAAAACGCTTAAAATTTGAGGAGGCGTTTTTCAATTATTGTATATATAAACATCATTTTCTGGATTTATCAGATTTAGGTAATCTGTTTCCTTATGGTAATGCCACAAGGTCAGAAGTACCCTGATGAATATACAGTATACTGATATTGACCAAGTTTGAACATTTCGATTTTTTGTTAATTCTGAAAGGTTGTCTTCCTTTAACACTATAATAGGAAAATCCCTAAACCTTATCCTGCCATTAGATCAATCAGTATCTGAATTGCCAGAGGTGATATGTACATGCATAACGACTCCATCGGTTAAGTATACTATGCTTTTTTCTTATCATATTCAGATTTAAATACAATAGACAAGGACTGGAGTGTTTCTATTCTTTTTCAATGATGTAATTTACTTTTCGCTCTTCTCAAAAATATTACCTCGAAATCCTAAAAACTCTAATTATATTGAACATTTAAAGTTTCTAAAATTTACAACAGTGCTTTAAATTAAAATAAGAAACAGTAGATTTTTATTATATAGTCCCCTTTTATGATATTAACATCAAACGTGGAAAATGTATTAATGGTATTTTGTTAACAAAGAATAATTGCCCCACCCACGAATGTTTTCTCAAATTCTCAACAGGTGCGCTCAACGTGGCTTTTAAATAGAGTTGCTTCCCTTTAATTACAATATTGATAAAAGTTGCGCATGTAATTTATTTTCCATAACTAATATTTTGCCAGTAAATTTTGTAGTGTTGCACTACAAAACGTGATGGATTCAATTTCAGTAGCATACATATTTGTATGAAGTAATGCAACCTTAATATGCTATAAAAATATATTAAATCCATCAAGTGATCAAAACAAGAAAAAGAGCGAATATGGTGCCCCGTGTCTGCTTCTGCGCAGATCTCATAATCATCCGGGTAACTAGAAATATAATGGCGGCTGAAAGAAGCAAGTAGCATGATCGAATTATAAAGTAATTACCATCTGTATGTACATAATAATAAAAGACTTAGTCTATGTAACTCTTCAAGAAAAGCAAAATGATGCAGAATGCTGTTCAAACGAAAAGAAATGAAACACAAGACGTCAGACGAGTGGAAATCGACGAAAGCAGCCAGACACCACCACTCGTGCTCACAAATGAAAACTCCGAAAATATGTCGAATTCCCCGTCAGCAGTGTTTGTTGCAGACACATCCAGTGATGAAGACGAAGCCTCAGAGGTACATTATGTTTATTTCAACCTTGATTAATGAATTTATTTCTGGACAGAGTAGTTAACATGGAGGTTGTTTATTGCATGCTTTCTTTAGTGTTGTGATGAAATTGAGAAATGAGACATAACAAAAGTCTTCACATTGGTCACATTGGTGGGGCCTGTACAAATCGAGATCTTAGATTGGTTTCAGGTCAAAACTGTGGAATGTTATAATCTGTGACATTCTTGGATTGAAATACTGGTTATACATTTTGATTAAGAGTGGTCACATTTTCATGACAATTCAGGAAATGGAAAGGTCAAAGGTCATGCTAAGGTTACATAAAATTATTTAATTAATAAGTTAATGAAATATTTGGTGTCCTGATTATAATGTCATTTATTTTACCTCAAAATATGGCTTTATCTTAATTTTCATGTTTTTTGCATGGCCTCTTGTGGTATTTACCAGATTTAAATGTGCAAGTTAACTGCTTAAACTAGATTGAACACATTTACTCTCTGATCAAGTAATTATTATGTTTTTGAACCATAATTCAAACACAACAAGCTTTGAATTAGAAGTGACAGTCAATGATAAACCTTGGGTATTTATAACTAATTCATCAGTAGGCTAATTTTCTTGATTAGAAGGGTTATCCTTTAGTCCACTAATCCAGCCCTGGACACTGAATTAGTATGTATTTAAACTTAAAGTTAGTGATGTGATAGGTATTGTAGTAAAGCAAATTCTGATTGCTAGTTCCTTCAGTTGTAAGCACAGCGTCACCTTTTGGAACATACAATATTGTTTATTTAATTTATTTATTTCTATTTGTTCACAAGTATGCAAAAAATATCTTTTACAATATAAATTAAATTATGTTTGCTAAAAATGGGCTGTATCTTTTTGCTTCATGTTTCATTTCAAGTGTAATTTTTATAAAGAATTTTAATCAAACTTTGAATTACGGTACAAAATAACACGACTTCTAATATATTGGATTGTCTTGACAGTGATAATTGTGAACTCATTGTTGATTAGCACTACATAATATCGGGTACCGGGTATTAGGTAACCTAGACAATGATATGTTTTCATTTAAAAAATTATCATTTGAGTACCGGTACATTAATGACACTATGGCTCAATGAGTTACATTCTTGCATTATATTATGTGGATAAACCTTCCATGTTGTCATTGAGCATACCTCTATATCTCTACCACAAAATTTTTATGAAGTAAACATTAACTTTAACCCTTGGAAAATGTTAAGCAACAATCTGCTGCTGTTCACTACCAAGCATGATTTATAAGAAGGTGCTTCTCACAGCTTCATGGCAAAACTGGATATTTCATGGGATTTTATAGAAACAACTTTAGCAAGTATTATCATATAAGGCTTTTCCTTTTTAGCATTAATGACACAAAAGAGTAAGTTCATGAATATTTCATTTGATTTAAATTTCAGGTTGATTCTTTCATTTTGGATGAATCTGGTGAACTTGATGAAGACCAAATTTTGGAACCGTCACAATTTCTATTACCAGCAGAAACAGGAGACCCAGAAACTATTCAAGCTGTTGATCCTGAAACACATGCCAGATTAGAAGCTCTTTTAGAAGCTGCAGGTAGAGATAGTCTTTCTATTATCTTGTTCAAATGTCTTTGGATGGATTTGAAAACATCAGTCTGTATATAATTACAGACAGTACTATTTCAGCCTTCTGTCAGTGAAGTGCTGATTTAGTTTAGTTTAGGCTATATAAGTCTTTTAGATTCCAACTGAATGTTGATGATGTTAGAGATGATCAGGCCAAAATAAAAAACATGTTTGTTTCCCCTCGCCCCGGCCGGGTCATAAATAAGCCCCCTGGTCAAAATATTTTTTGCCTCCAAAAAAAAATTTTTTTTTTTTTTTTTAAATATCCGAAATAATTATTCCGTTTCCTTTCATTGGCGCCATTGGTTCCGATTCCCGAAATACTTAGTTTCCTTTCGTAAGCGCCATTGGTTCCGAAGTCTTTCAAAACAAATATTGCTTCCCGCAATCCCGGACAATTTCCAAACTTTCGATTCTCTACAGCGATGGAATGAGGACAACTCGGCCCAGTTTTCTTTTTTAAATTCTCTCACGACTCAAGAGTCCCACTTTACACGACACACTCGGCCCAGTTTTCGAATAATACTCAAACAATTATTAGGCCATTCTTTTTTTATTTCTTGTATAACGAACTTTTTGCACCCCAGGTTCAGTGTCGGAGGACGGAAAAAAATTAAAAAAAAAAAAAATCGGCCCACTTTCGAGTCGTTCTAACGAAAACTTGTAAGCTATGACCATCACAAACTCGGTCCTCTTTTTTCTGAGACTAGGTTTAAGTTTTAAAAGTACCAAAATAATGTCGCCTGCTAATCAGTATAGTACATGTATCATTCAATTCTATATTCACTGATCACGTGGACAACAGGTGTTCGATCTTTCTTTGATCTCTTGCCTCGTGTTCCATTCAATGTAGGCCCTCTTATATAAAAAATTAATTAATGGTATCACAAATTAACGGAATCTTATTGTTTTTAGTCGCCTAATCTTATAGTTTATTCCAGTAGCCTTTGTTTGAACAATGAACCATAGATTAACAAAAATTCTTCAATTATCCTTGATTCTGTGATAATAATAATTTTCGCGCCATTTTTCTGGCGCCGGTAGGTCTCAACAACTACAGTAACCTTTGACCTCAATTTTACTGTTATTACTTGTAAGCAATGTGTATGGAAGTTCTAAAACTTTTGGATTATTTTAATGGAATCAATATCGTTTATGGTAAGAAGCAGTAATTTTTGGGCATGTTACTATAGGCCTAATTCCCGCATTGTCATTTTGACAAATCAGTCGGTCTTTCCGTGTTTTTATACTGTAGGCCTTCACATCGATCTTTTGGTATTAAGACCTTAAAAAATACGAGTTTGTTTGTGAAGTAAGGGTGTCCGAGTCTGCATAGTCAATGGTCAGAGTGTAGAATGAAATGCTTGGTCCGAATCTGTCCTGAAAAGTAGGTTGCATAGTCGTTGATCCGAGGTGAAAAAATACGTTGTCTTAATAATCTGACCTGTCAAGAAAAGTGGTCCAAGCTTGAAATAGTGTCCGAGCTTTCATGTATTCTTTCATTTTACTAGATCTTGAACGGAAATTATAGAACGTGACGGGGACAGTGCCCCCACCCCCAAATAGTATGTTTTCAGGAAGAAATTTCCCCCAAAATCAGCCAGTAAGCTTGGCAAACACTAAAATTCGGGCAAGTCAGTCGGTCCTCCTTTGTATGTGTATTGTTGACTCAAGGTCGCACGCGTATGAATCTCGATTGACAAAAGGCAAATCTAGTCGATAAAGTTTGAGTTTTTCAAAAGCAGAGATATTGTCACGTAATCAAAATAGATTTATTTGAACCTCATTTTGATCATTGCATTATGAATTCAGATACTAAATCTGCAAAATGTCGTCTAATATTCTATGTCAGCACTTTGATTCTATTTATAGTAACAATCAACCTTGATTGCCGCCTTTGTTTCTATATTGAATCCAAGCCCGCCTAAGGAAATTAATCAAAGGTGTGACAAATTAACGTTTTCTCAATAAAGAAAAAAAAAACAAAACAACCAGATAAGCCGTTACCGATCTGTTACCGTTATAACCTTATATGTGTTACCGTTTTAACATGTTTGTTACCGTTTCACATTCAGTTCGGGGGGAAAAAAAAAAAAAGTACCTGCCTGCCGGGTCTGTTGTCAAAGGGTAGACCCGGGGGAGTGGAAACAAGCATTCTTTTAAATGTGGCCTCGGCTATAAATTTCACTAAACCATTATTACATAAAAAAAACACTTACTAATTTATTTTTCCTGTATTTTGGCAGTTAGTCACCAGAAATCTAGAAATATAATCATATTCAATCATGAGTTGACTTCTATTTCAGGAATAAGTAAATTATCATCAAAAGATGGGAAAGCTTTAACAGATCCTGAAGTTTTACGTACTTTAACATCCTCTGTTAGTAGTGCTTTAGATGAAGCTGCACAAGCTTTACATCGTATGAGAGCTGAACATCAAGTCCAGGTTACTAATACTGATCGGTAGGTTTTAATTTAGCTTTTATAATATTTTTAATACATTTTTATACAGAAACACATTGATATTGAGCTCTGTCAGCTGAAAGTATTTTAAGTTCTTGAAAAGTGACAATTTAAATATACCATAAATATGTGAATTTCTGGGTTAGCTCTAGGGTGTTGGTACTAGGAGTAAAATGTCTGTTTGTTTCAGTAGTCGTGCTATAACAGAATCAGGGGAACCTGATGCCAGTGGTATGCGTAAATTAGAAGGTGTGAGTTTTCCTGAACCTATTGATGGTGAAGGGGAAGGAGAGAGTTTGTTATCATTAGCTTGTTCTGCTGGTTATTATGAATTGGCACAGGTGAGTTTTTACATTCTGTTTATAGTCTTATCAAGTGTAGCCTCCTCATAACCTTGCTCCCTTTTCATTAAATTGATGACAGCTTCTTGTTTTCCAAATAGTTTCAAGGTGGTGATTCCATTCATATTCTGTTTCAGTGGATACTATTGATAATAGTATCAACTACATCTGTTTTATGGTCCATCAAAAATATCTTCATATCTGATGTCTGTAAATGATTTTTTCTCCTTTAAAAGTGTTTCAGTAATATACTTTCTGAAGAAACTATGCATTTTATCCAAATTTGGATTATATTGTTTGTGTATCGATTCCAGGTCTTGTTAGCTATGAAAGCAAATGTAGAAGATCGTGGTATTAAAGGAGATTGTACACCATTGATGGAAGCAGCTAGTGGTGGCCATGCAGATATTGTACGTCTATTAATAGCTCACAATGCTGATGTCAATGCTCAATCTTCTGCAGGTAAAAGAATTATAATATTACAATCATTAACCTTTGGCAACTTTTCAATTATCATGAAATGCAGTAATATTTTCCAAAATTACCGTTATAAGTCGCTTTATCACTAGTGTTGAAACGGTTACTGATTTTTACGACCCGGGTAACGGTCGGCCATAACCGTTTTTTTTTTTTTCGGTTAACCCCGAATAATTTCATAAGCTTTATAACAAGAATGAAGAACCGCATTTGTAGCGTAAACTAAATCTCAGTTAGTACAAACGAGTTCCGAAGTTGCCGAAGAAGAGTTGACCTACTTTGGATCAGTTCCATTAGGAATTGTCGGTAAATAAATACCAACAACCCATCGAAGCAGACATCAGATTACACCCAAATTGGCCAGACGAAATAACCCCACTGTCATTCATTGGCAAGGTATCAAATAAGCGTCCAAACACGAACATGGTCGGGTACATTTAGCACCAACTTGGAATGGACGGCAGTATGATAACATAGTCAAGATCATCAAGGTTACTAGTACTCAGAGAAGACAATGAACGTCTGGATAATCAAGTTAAACAAAAAACCAAACGGGCGGAGTTTGATACAATTCGGACAAAATGATTTGTTCCACTCATGAAGTAATTTTAATTCTATAATGACTATAATTACTTATATAAACGGAACAAGATAATCTTTTATATGATATATGATAATAACGAAGTCTAATCACACTGTGATATACTCAATGCGGACGATATTGTCAAGCACTAAATTTAATAGACACCGCCGGATGTTTGACCATTTCACAAGAATGTTAAAAGCGAAAGTAGAAAGTAAATGAAAGTGAGAAATTCATTGGCTGATATAAATAGACATCTCTTATTGTCCAATCAGATAATAGCATGCTTTGTTGATGGATTTTTACGAGTGTCTTTTCATAAATATTTTCAACAAGATGTTCTATATTTTACGGCTTTATCGTTCTGTGATAAACATCGGAGATCGTGAAGATGAAAAAACAACTATTTGATGAGCTCTATGGTTACTAATATTCAGTTGAGAATGCGGCGGATTTTTGTTATAAAATGCCGTTTTTTACACTCATTTCTTTATTAAAATTAGCATTTTACAAATAGACGGTTAACCGACCATCTGAAATCAGACCCGGTTACCCGTGAAATCGTACCCGATATCGGTTAACTGATTAACCGTTTCAACACTATTTATCACTTTGCTCTGGATCTTGTTAATCTTAAGGGTCTAGAGTTTAATACAAGCGATGGTTATATTATTCAGTCAGTACTGCAGGTAGGAGAGGCTGACATGTATCCATATGAGAAAAAAAAACAAATCTCTGTATAGCACAGGAAATCATTTGTAAAAGCAAAGTGTTTAAATATCCATTGTGCTTTTCAGGAAACACACCATTACATTATGCTGCATGTGGTGGCTATGTAGAAGTTGTTAGAGAGTTAATCAAAGCTCACTCTAATGTAGAAGTTCATAATGAGAATGGGCACACTCCTTTAATGGAGGCTGCTAGTGCAGGCCATGTAGAAGTGGCTAAAACTTTACTTCAAAATGGAGCTGGTATCAACACACATTCTAATGAATTTAAAGAAAGTGCTCTAACCTTGGCTTGTTATAAAGGTATGTAAGCTTATTGAGTATTGTAATTTTGTGGTATTTGATTTCTTTTATACGCCCTCATCTCTCTATGAGGACGTATATTGTAGTCACCCCTGTCCGTCCGTCGGTCCGTCTGTCAACATTTGCTCGTAAACGCTCTAAAAACTAGAGTTTTTGACGGAATCAAATGAAATTTGATATGTGTATACATATTCATAAAACGAAGATCAAGTTCAAATTTGAGCTATTTTCGATCGTTAGAAGCAGAGTTATTGCCCTTGCCCCAAATCCGTCGGTCCGTCCATCAACATTTGCTTGTAAACGCTCTAAACACTAGAGTTTTTGACAGAATCAAATGAAATTTGATATGTGTATACATATTCATTAAACGAAGATCAAGTTCGAATTTGAGCTATTTTCGATCGTTAGAAGCAGAGTTATTGCCCTTGCCCCAAATCTTAAATATGCTATTACTCTCTTAGTTTTCAACCGATTTTGATGAAACTTAAAATGGATGTTATTGGACCTAAATCGAAAGGTTTGAGAAAGTTTAATTTTATCCCGATTAAATTTTTCGTTAGGCGTATATGGCCGTGGTCCACTATCTTTGATATTCTGTTACAAAGTTTCAGGTATGTCATGTTTATTTAATAACTGAATTGTATGTTCTTGTCCTGATAATGATCACAATATTCAACATGATGTAATTTGTTATTACAGGTCATTTGAATATGGTAAAATATCTATTAGAAGCTGGTGCTGATAGAGAACATAAAACAGATGAAATGCACACTGCTCTAATGGAAGCATCAATGGATGGTCATGTTGAAGTAGCTAGATTACTTTTAGATAATGGTGCTCAGGTGAAATATGATTAATTAATTTAAAAGATAATGTCTACACAATGACATCAATTGTTTTGTTTAATTACTGATGCTGACAATCTATTTGTTAAAAATTAAACTGATATTTGAATTATATCTGTATATGTATGATTAAGAAATCCATCTGGATTGATAAATATTTCATAAGCTGAATGTGTATTCAAATAAAATTCTGTGTTTCTTTAGGTGAACATGCCTGCAGATAGTTTTGAATCACCATTAACGTTAGCTGCATGTGGTGGCCATGTTGAATTGGCATGTTTATTATTAGATAGAGGAGCTAATATAGAAGAAGTGAATGATGAGGGATATACACCATTAATGGAAGCTGCTAGAGAGGGACATGAGGACATGGTGGGCTTATTGTTAACACATGGTAAGTGTTTTTAAAATGTTCAGTATACAATCCAGAACAAGATTTATATATGTATATGTCATATATATATATTTTTAATGAATCTCAAATGGATGATGTGGTTTTATTGATCAAAGTACAGCTATCTAATTAAAAAGACTAAGACATTTTTTTTTGGTCCATAACAAAACTTTGAGGGAAAATGTTCTATATATTTAATTTTGTAAGAGAATTTGTGATTGTGTGCTATGTAGATGCTGATATCAATGCTCAAACAGAAGAAACTCAAGAAACAGCTTTAACATTAGCCTGCTGTGGTGGCTTTCTAGAGGTGGCTGACTTTATCATTAAGGCTGGAGCTGATATAGAGTTAGGTTGTAGCACACCTTTAATGGAAGCTTCACAAGAAGGTCATCTGGAGCTGGTGAAATATCTCCTCAAATGTGGTAAGAGATTATTATTCAAAATTAAACTAAATCTGTATAAATAAAGTTTTAATGATGTTTCAGAGAAGGGCTATAATGTTTTTATGGAAGGTGTTGAAAATTCAATGCTAGACTGTATATCGAATGCACTGGATGAGGCATTAAACTTGTTCTAGGTGTGAAACTAATCCATAAACAGAAAAAAAAATATATCTTGACAACAGTAAATTGATTATCAAGTTACTAACAATAGTATGTTACTATGTACTGATATTTGTAGGTGCCAATGTCCATACTATAACTGGTACAGGTGATACAGCTTTAACTTATGCTTGTGAAAATGGTCATACTGATGTTGCTGAGGTGTTATTAGAGACTGGAGCAGAACTGGTAGGTTTTATTGATTCAGATAATATTCATGTTGAATTATATACAAAATCACAAGAACAATAGTTAATGGTTTCTGAACCTAGTTTTTAATTCACTATGAATGATGGTTATAATTTATTGACTCTTTTTAGGAACATGAATCTGAGGGAGGAAGAACACCACTGATGAAAGCTGCGAGAGCTGGGCACTTTGCCACTGTGCAATATCTTATTAGAAAAGGTAACCATTGAGTGATATTTGTAGTCAAATCTTTTCTCTACAGGCAAATGAATAGTAAAGCTAATGGATACAAATTTAATCAAAATTTAATGTCGCAAATTAAAGAAAAGTTAAAAGTATCTAAATTGCCCATGATCATTCAACTGAGATTGTTTCAATCATGAACATAACTAATATTTTTACAGGAGCTGATTTAAATCGTTCAACATCAACCAATGATCATACAGTATTGTCTCTAGCCTGTGCTGGTGGTCACATGACAGTAGTAGAGTTATTATTGGCCAATAATGCTGATTCTCATCATAGACTCAAGGTAAGCTAAGTATTTAATATACAAAGTGTAGTGCCAACTAGATACACTAGTGTATTATACCTGTTTTATATGTTCCTGAATCTGCAGTAATGAAGCTTAATTAATTAAGTTCTTCTCTTAAGAAGAATTTTCAGATTGGAATTTTGAGAATGATTGATTTAAATAAATAAATTTTGTTATAGGATGGTTCTACAATGATTATAGAAGCGGCTAAAGGTGGTCATACCAATGTTGTCAAGTTATTATTAGATTGGCCTAATAGACAGAATAATATGATCACCTCTCCTGATTCTACTCAGTTGATACATATAGATCTAACTACTGAAGAGGTATGTTACAGCACTCATTTCTTGCACACTTTAATGACTTGTTAAGGGGCTTATTTGCTCAATATAAAAGACTGAATGTGAATATTTAAACTGAAAGTACCTTTCTGTTTCAATTTTGTGAGATTTCCTCTGATTTTTTAGGTTAAAGATAAATTTTAAGGTAATAATGTCACATGGTGACAGAAGCTAATTGTTTAACATTATTTCTGTATTTTGTAGCCACGAGTTCCACTGCCAGGATTAGCTAATATTGTACCACCTAGTGAACCTGATTCACAAATACCTATGTCACCTGTTAATTTTACACCAAATATTCAGGGTAGGTAGTCATATCATCATACCATCTAGTTAGTCAATCTGTATTTAGCAAGACATTATATTTGCGTAGATGTCTTAGTTTCTACCTATTTAAACCTTGTTAAATAATAACAATGATTACTCTGAAAAGCTTCTAAATAATTAACATTTATTTGATTTTTAACCCCTTTCAGCCAAAAATTTAGACCAAGTTCGCACCAACATGCAGAAATCAGTAGCAAAGAGAAGCTTAAATCAAGCACCGGAGGTGAAGGTCATAAAACAAACGAATAATCCTGTACCATTAGGGGAAATAACTCCACCCCTAGATAAAAAAATACCTGAACAATATCTAAATGAGAAAGCCACAGAGAATGTAGAAACTAGGATTAATGAACTTGTGAACAAAGAGATCAATTCTGTCCCAGCAGCATCCAAGGAGGAACAAATTTTACGAAAACAACAGATTTTAGCTGAATTACAAAAAGTTGAACGAGAACTCCATGAGAAGGCACAACAGCAACGTGAACATCAACAACAACATCGTGATCAACAGCAACAACTACATCGTGATCAACAACAACAAGTTATCGCACGAATACGTCAAGCTGCTAGTGTTTCTCCAGACTCAACCCAATCACCTCCTCTACCTGCTTTACCAGCTTTACCACCAACAACAGACATCAACACATTGGGTGTCCAAACTGATCTACCTTTCTCTGATTTAATTAATCCTAAATCTCCTAAAAGTATGGCTGATTTACCAGTAGTTAGTCAACCTGTGATATCTTATGCTGATACATCATTTATCCCACAACCTATATTTACACCTGGTAGTAATCCTCCTATCACCGATACTAGAGCACCTGCTGGGGGGAAAAACGCCCAGACAAAACGTAATGGTAGTGTTAAACCACGTACTAAAAGTTTAATTGGTGTTATCCAACCTTCATTACCCTCTCCAACCATAGCTGCAGACCAAAATGGAGGTAAGATATTTCTGAATTTGTTAATGGTATTTCACTTCCAACTACAAATTAAAGATTCAAATAGGGTTTTCTAAGCCTGTATATATTGTATAAGTGTCAACTATGATTATCATGCTGGTTTGTTTATTTTTACAGTGTCTTCTTCTACTGATCCACCATCTCTGACAGCATCATGTGCCAACCAGCTTCAATTACAACAACAACAACATCAGTCAGTCCAACCAGTTGGCATCTTAGATCCCAACCGTCAACAACAGCAACCTTTACAAGTCTTAACTCCTCAAAATATGCCGTTTCCAAACTTTCAGTTGACCCCTCATCAACAAGGCCAACTTTTACAGCACATGTTGAATAACCAGCTTCAATCACAGAATTTCCCTCAACAACCTTTGCCACAGCAAACTCTCCAACTTCTACCACAGACTGCAACAAGTATACAGTCCCCTACTTCTCAATCCCTCAATCAAGTACAACTCGCCCAAACACCAGTAAACCTAGCTCACCAGAATCAACTAGTCCAAACAGTCTGTTCCTCAAGTCAACAGTCTTTACAACTCCCAACTCAACAACAAACAACATCAGTAATCCAAACAACATCCTTGGCTCAACATGCCACATTACAACTATCCCAACAGCAACCTTTACCAAACCAATCTCCTGTCGTCTCTCAACAAATCTTCACCCATCAACAACAACAACAACTGATGCAACAACAGGCCCAGCAGATACAACTGCAACAACAATTTCAACTACAACAACAACAAGAGCAGTTGAAGCAACAACAACCTCAACCAAACAACAAACAAATTTACAGAAAACAACAACTTGTAGTTCAGCAGAATCCCAATGGACAGACCCTGGTTCAGTCATCTTCTATCCTGGGTGTTGAGGCCATAACACCACCTCCTTCTACTCCCCTTACACCAACCCCTTCACCAGCTTCGCCTCAAAGTCTAACTCCTGTACTGTCATCTTCAGTTGATGTTGATGCTCATACTGAAAGTAACCATGATACAGCCTTGACATTGGCTTGTGCTGGAGGTCATACTGAATTGGTTACATTGCTATTGGCCAAGGGAGCTAATTTAGAACATCGTGACAAGAAAGGTAAGAAGACAATTTTTTAAATCTTCTGCTTCTGCACATAATAAATATTTTTCTTTTTGATGATATCTTCCAGCTGTGATGACAGTGTATCAATTTATACATTATTAGTTGCCAGATTGCCGCTTTGGGGTGTTTTTTGTTTTTTGTAATAGTGTAATTATCTGTGGTATTTCAGGTTTTACGCCATTGATTCTGGCTGCTACAGCAGGTCATGTGGATGTTGTTGAAATTCTATTAGACAATAGATCAGAGATAGAGGCTCAGTCTGAGAGAACCAAGGATACTCCATTGTCATTGGCGTGTTCTGGTGGTCGATTTGAGGTAAGATATATTATTATGTAACTTTTCCATTGATTAACATAGTTCCTTTGACTTTCTATATTGCTGTGGTTTATTGTGTTAATTATCTATACAAAGATTTTGTGCACATTAATTTTGGAAAGGGGTATATTTATGCTGTATAATTACTTATTTAATGAAATTGTATTATTTATTTAGGTTGTAGAACTGTTGTTAGCTAAGGGTGCAAATAAAGAACATCGTAATGTATCAGACTATACCCCATTAAGTCTGGCTGCTTCTGGTGGTTACGTTAATATTATCAAACTTCTTCTGAATCATGGTGCCGAAATTAATTCAAGGTACAGTTAAATTGCAATTTGTATTTTTTTGAATAAGATTATGTCATGTATTTTGTCAAGAACTAAGTATTAAATACACATTGTCATATAATGGTATGTCAATTTCTATATGAATAAATATTTTAAAAAATATTGCTTTGAATTTGTTATATGGAATACTTTAAGTAAAAATAGTATTTAAAATTATTTTTTAGAACTGGTTCTAAGTTAGGTATATCACCGTTAATGTTAGCTGCTATGAATGGACATTTAGCAGCTGTAAAATTGTTATTAGATATGGGAAGTGATATCAATGCTCAGGTAAGTGTCAAATTAAAAGTATAAATGTGTATGAATATTATGATAAAAAGTAACGATAACTATGTTACAATACTTGTACTAATTTGGAATCCTGTTTTCTTTTCAGATTGAAACAAATCGCAATACAGCATTGACCTTAGCTTGTTTTCAAGGTCGTCATGAAGTTGTTAGTTTGTTAGTGGATAGAAAAGCAAATATTGAGCATAGAGCTAAGGTAAATATAATGTCCAATTAGAACATACAAATATCATTTAGCTTTTCTCTTGTCTGTTTAATGTTCGCTTGTTTTTAATGTTGTAAGTTAATAAATCTGTTTTTTTCTACAGACTGGTTTAACTCCATTAATGGAAGCAGCATCAGGAGGTTATGTTGAAGTTGGACAAGTTCTAATTGATAAAAATGCTGATGTTAATGCTCCACCAGTCCCGTCATCTCGTGATACAGCTCTAACTATTGCTGCTGATAAAGGACACTATAAATTTGTTGAATTATTGATACTAAAGTAAGATTTACTTTTATACATATACAATATAAATCCTTTCTGCCCTGGCAACTTTACCAATTAGTATTACACTGAGAAACAATTTATAATGGACCAAAATGACATGGAAAAGTGAAAAATAATTTTCATCTAATCACCTGATCATTAGGTTATATATTTGTTTATGACCCTCTAACAATAAAGTAGTCTATGGAAAGACCAATTCACATTTTGTACTTCATAGATATATAATGTTGCTATAGATATAATGCCATATATAATGATTTGTTTGAAAAGTTATCTGTAAATTATCAATTGGATTTAAACATTTTGACTCCTATTTTAGAAATTGTCAAATAGAAGTGAAAAATAAGAAAGGGAATTCCCCACTGTGGTTGGCCTGTGCTGGTGGTCACCTAGACGTAGCTCAGTTATTGGTTCAGCATGATGCTAGTATTGACAGTATGGATAATCGTAAAGTCTCATGTTTAATGGCTAGTTTCCGTAAAGGTCATACTAAAATTGTTAAATGGTTGGTGAAGCTAGTGTCTCAGTTCCCTTCTGATACAGAATTACAGAAATATATAGCTACTGTCACTGATAAGGTTGGTAAACTTTATTTAGTCTGTTATTACTTATAACATGTTATAATTGTTATGTCAGACTTGGTTTATCAAATACTATTTTTTAATGACACAGATTTTATAGGAGGAGCCTAATGATTTTTTCGGGGCATGGTATATATTTAAAAGGACTACCATATGCTATTGATGCTAAAGAAAATTAAATTTTAACAAAATATTTTGTATGTAGGAACTCCAACAGAGATGTGAACAATGTATGGAGGCTATAATTAGTGCCAAGAATTGGCAGGCAGAAGAAGCGAATAAAAATGCCACAATATTACTAGAAGAACTTGATAAAGAACGACAAGAAATGGAGAATAAGAAGGCAGTTCAAGCCAAGAAACGAGAGAGAAAGAGAATGAAAAATAAGAAGAAGAATAAAGAAACTAACAAGAAGGATGATGAGTGAGTTATTGAAATATATTTTTAATTTCAAATTAAAGGGTGAAAAGTTTCAATACATACGAGGGCCTAGCCTAACTTGGAAGGAGTTATACCACAGTGATGAAACTTGGCATCCATTAAATTCAACATTTTCAGATACTAACGACATGGTTTATTTTTCAACATTGTCTCCCCTGCGGTCCACACACTTCCTGATCACCAAAAAAGTCCTCAACAGCAGAATTTAATGCATGCCAAGTTTAACTCCTTCCAAGTTAGTCTATGAACTTTTCAGACAACCTTGTACACACTATATATGTAATATTCTAACCATTGATATAATGATTTGGTTATTCTAGTTAAACAGTCTGTTTTTAAAGTTATAAGTCTCTTTGTTTTATAGAAATAAATATTCATCACCAGAACCTGATAGTTGTGAATCTGTAGTAGAGAAAATAGAACAAGAAATAGTGAAATTAGTGACCCCAGTAGCTACTACTACTTCTACTATTGGTTAGTAATGTTTCATATACTCTTTTTTCATTATACATATACTACACACATTAAACATATACATAGATATTTTTTATAGTCTAAAGTAAATTTTCTTATGGTGGCATGTGAACTCCTTTAACTTATTTGAGTAGATTTGATTACATGAGTTCACATTAAAGACTATAGACCATTGCTAATTTATATACTTTGTTATAGGTACTACTCTCCCAACTACTACTGAGCCAACAGTAGCACGACCTCGTAAAGCTCGTTTACCACCAACTTCTAGTCTTGAGGCACGTAAAAATCGTAAGAATAGACGTGAAGAAAGAGAACGACAATTAGAGAAGAGAAATGCAGTACCGAAGACATCATGTAATTGGAAGTCATCAGTTGCTACAACTAGTTTAACTATTACCACTACATCTAATGTTATTAGTACTATCTGTACTAGTACTGTATCAACTACATCATCATCTAGTAATAACAATAATAAAGAACGTAGTAAACATAAGAATGACATTGTTTACAAGTCAAATCATAATACTGGTATGTTTACATTGTTATATCTGTCATCTGATGTCACCAAAATCACATCACATCTGTAGACAGATTTTTTTGCAAGAAAATCTGTTTAATATCATGAATCAATTGTCCAATTCACAACACTTTTAACTGATATTTCCGTACTTTATCTTGAATTATTTTATACAGTACATTAAAACATGTCCCTTTAATGTATTTCATGACTGTGATAACATAATTTCTTATTTCTAGGTATTGATGATTTAGATGATTTTGGTACCATACCTTCTAATTTGAAACTGCCTGATAAAGAAATACAAAAGCTCACCAAAAAGCTTGACAAGATCAAAATCAACAATGTGTAAGTATTCAGTGGACTGACTTAAAGTCAACCAAATATAATCCTGTGCTGTCTGGCCCTATAAATAAGTCTCAAGAATAGAAAATTGTTATTTCTCAAAATGTTATCTTTTTCCTGTTATTATTATTTTGTAGCCTTGAACTTGACCTAAATTTAACTCTAGTATCATTTCCTTTTTTTTAGTGTTGAGAAGTCTAATACTGCAGGTTCCCATGGTAACCAAGGTACAAAGGTGAACAATCAATCTACCAGTCCCAAGAAAGGTCAAAAGAAAGAAGATGGCTGGAAAGAAGTTGTGAGAAAGTAAGTTTTTTTTCTAGGCCCAAATTATAACTAAAAAAGGATGAAGTGTCATTTGATAACTGATTTTTTAAAATCAGGGCCAACGAAGAGGTATTCTAATGAACTGTACATGTGTTTGTAGGGTTCCACCAGTATCTAAGACTAAGAAAGTATTGGTACCAAGTAATGCTATAAGTAGAGTTATTGGACGAGGTGGTTGTAATATCAATGCTATAAGAGATGTATCAGGAGCCCATGTAGAAGTAGAAAAACAGAAGGGTTTATCAGAAAGAGCTATTACAATCAAGTAAGTTTTTATCATTTGTAGATCAATATTGTATTCTCAATTTTGAAATCAATCACTTGGAAGATAGCAGCTTTTGTCAGATGTTTACTGGATATGAAATTATAAAAATTTCCTAGTTTTGTCATATACTAAATTTTCTTTTCTTAGGGGAAGTGCTGAGGCAACAAGACAAGCCTGTTTTTTGATATCATCATTGGTTCAAGATCCAGAGAAAGAGCTGGCTGAAATAATCAATGAATCAAAGGCTGAGATAAAAATTGATAAACCACCAGTTATTGATACCTTCTCTCCTGATATGCCTATTGGAACTTTTAATGCTGCTTCTGTCAGTCATACTAACAACAACAATACACCATCAAAATCTTCTCGTAGTTCCGAGGGTAGACAAGGAATGGGAACACCAACACATTCAAACAAAATGAACAGCCAGCCTCCAATGTCAGTGTCTGTTTGGCAAGATCCTAACCCAGCTCCTCAACCTTCACCTAGAAAGAGTCCATTGAAGAATTTTATTTCGCAACCTTCTACCAACTCTTTTAACAATGGTGATAGAAACGGTATGCACTCACATGGTGACCGTCATCATGCACCATCAGTTACTGTTTCCTCTGCTACTATAACTCATTCTGGTAATCAGATGAAAGTGGTAGTAACTACTTCAACTGTGACTGGTCCACGTCCTGACAGTCGTAATCAAATGTCTAGTAAAACGCCTACTAAACAACCAAATACTATTCGTCTGTTACAACGTCCTGGAACAAACAAACCAGACCACCAACCATTACCTATAGTAACATCACATGCTAGTCATAATGTTACACCAGGTACTCAACATGGTCATCAACAACCTGTATCTCCAGCAACAACTCCAGGCGAATATAATCCATTTAACAACCTATTCAACTCGGACATGTTTCTCAAGAAAGATGAAGACAAGATGATGAATTTTGCGAGTGTGGCTAAGGCAGGTGTTGTGGTATCTTCTACGTCTAATGTTGTGAATAATAATCATAGCAGTATACCACAACCTCAAGATCAAATGTTAGATCCAGTACTCCAAGCCAAGGCTCCTGGATTTAAAATTGGACGCACAGCCTCTCCTCAATTCCGACAAGAACAAGAAATTCAAGTCCCAACTATAAGAAATTTCCATATTGCTCTCAATCCAATGAATGAACCTGATTTTGGAAGAACTCCAGCTTTTCCAGATCCCCGTTTTCAACCACCAATGCAGTCTGGTATGCAACCTGGTCTTCCAGGAGGCATGGCATCTGGATTACCAACTGGTCTACAGTCTGGGATGCAACCAAACATGCAATCTGGTGGTATGCATTCAGTGATATCCCCAAGGTCTAACATGTCAACACCAAGTGGTCTTTCTCCACGAAGTCAGTCTTCTCTTGATATGAGTCAACAATCCTTGAGCTCCATCACTAGTCAAAAAGATGAGTACAGTACACCAAACCAACCAATGACTTTACCAGAAATTAAAAGTACTCTGAATCCAAATGCTCCTGATTTTCATATTACAAATCAGAATATGCCTGGAATGGAAAATATGGGTATGGGGATGCCACCAAATATGCAGAGATCACCTCGAGTGTCATCTCTTCATGCAAATTCTGCTACTTTTCAGCAGCAATTGCTGTTAATCAATGCTGCCAACAACATCAACCTTTTGAACCAAAAGAATCCTACAGATATCAATGCTTTGAATACATTGATCCAGCAGTTAGCAGCATCACAGCCAATCAACCAAGCTCCCACTGGTTTCAATCCTCCTGTACCTCAACTACAGAGAGCTTTGTCACCTATGATGCAAACAATTGGTAGACCTAATAGTGCTCCTTCTATTGGTGGCATGCAAGGTGAGAATTTCTTATTACAGATTTACATCAAATTTTTTAACTTTTTACTTATATATTTTCACAATGATAATTTGCAGTATGTAGCTCTCTGTTTCAATCAAATCATTCAATTCTTGTATTCTTAGTTGAGTTTTCTTGGTAATTTCAGAGAGACCTCCACCAGTTAATGAAGTTAAACAGAGTGTAGAGGATAGACGTGTACCTCGCCCTATTGGAGTAGAAAGGGCTCATCGTAAAACACCAGCCAGATCATCTATTGAATTCCCCCCTGGCAGGGACTTCTCCAAGTTTTGGGAAGTGAATCCAGGTATAATTTGATATTATAGGTTAAATGCATTGATTAAAATATAACTTTACTAAGATGTATACACGTTGAAGCTATCAATCTTTGATTATATATGTTGTATTTTATGCAGTAGATTTTTGCAATGCAAGTTACAGAGAGAAAATATAAATCAATTAAGATTTATTTAATTTGTTAATGTTCCAGACTAGAAAAATTGTTAACTGTAGCTCACTACTCACTATCATGGTAACCAAATTTGCTGGAACCATTGACACTTTAACCATTGATGAAGGTTTAAGCTGCTCACATAATTTAGCTCATATAATTGCTACATTTCTACTTCAAGTCTACCTTATAGTTTTCAGTAAAACTTAAGTTCTTCATGAAAAAGAGAAATTTGTCCAATGCTGATAAGATGAAAAAGTGGTTTAAAAGAACTGAAAGTAATATCCATTTTTTTTTGTTTTTTGTTTTGTAGAAATCAATCAAGAATGGGTTCCTTCAACAACCAACCTCATGACAGCTGCATCTATGACCTCCTCTGTCATGACATCTTCTGTTATTACTGGTGGCAATATGGTTTATAATTTAAATTCTTTACCAGGTGGTGGACCCCCAAATAATGAACCATCACATGAGAGAACCCCATTTCATGATGGCTTACCACAGAATATGGATTCAAATATGCCAGTAAGTGTGGATGATTTCTCTACACCCATCTCTTTTCCCTTGATAAAGTCTGAAAATGCTTTCACATAAGTTTGGTATGAATGACAGTCTGATAGAAACTTCAGCACAAATATGTGCTCAAACAGGTATCAATTTCACCCATGTATTGTTAATTTCAGCAAGTTGCAATGTTTACCAATGGACACTATCCACAAAGTAATCAACATATGATGGCACCACGCGGTCTGTCAGGAGGAGATAACTTACCTAATTTATGGAATACTGGAATGAAACAACCTCCTCCTGACACTATAGATAATGGGGTAAGTACATTGTACTCTTCAGTTAATATCTTTGAAGATTCTGTGGTTGGTTTTAAAGAGACATATACCCATCCTCAATTAGCCCATACAGGTTCAGAAAAGCAGGATGTAAAACTCCATTTCATTTATAGAGAAATAGAGTTGAATTGTCGATATCTTTGCTTACTTGAGCACATCAAAAGTTTGTTATTCAAGAAACATTATTTTTTATAAGCAACATTATATATTGTCATCACCTGTCCGTCCGTTCACTATTGGCATGTGAACACATTTGATTTAAATGAAATTTGTTGTGATCGTTTATAATGGTTAAAAATTTGAAAGATACTGTTTTTGAGTTATTGCCCTTGACTTAGGAAAAATGTTTTTGAACGTGAGAGTTATTTCAGAATTTTATGAAGTTTTGTGTGTTTGATGAAATAAATAATATCTTTGACAATTAAGATTTTTGACACGATTAGCGACTGCCCTTGTTATACTGAAAGGTTATCAGAGAAATGGGCGTATGTTTCTAGGCAACAACTTGTATATGAAAAAAAATTGATTTCTTTTTTCAGACATGGGCCTGGAGTCAACAACAACAAGGCAACATATAATCCAGATTTTGACTTGCTCTATATATATATTTTGACTAATGATGTTAATATGCCAACAATTTGGTGAGGCGACCATGATTTTTGGAATAATTACTTTGATTATTGAATGAAGCATTTTTTTTTTTTACTTTTTTTTTTTCCTCTTACCATATTTAACTAAATGTAGTCAAATACTAGCCTCGATTATCCAGGTTATTTGTGCTATATATGTTATATAAAGAAGTCTGGATGGTGGAGACTAGGTTATACATGATAAACGGTGATATTGGAAGAGGGGAAATATTTAAAAAGGGGTTCACATGTTATTTAGTTATGTCCCCTCGTATGTGCTATTATTATTATATTATTATATGGTTATCACAAAGAATGAAATCGGCTGAATGTGCTCGTGAATTTTTTTCCCTGCATTCTTTTCTTTAAACTAGCTTTTTTCTTTGATAAATAGAAAGAAAGAATGTAAAAAAATGTATGAATAAAAATAACTTCAGATTGAAGGCTATAAATTTTGTTTTATTTTTGCTGAACCAACCATGTCACTTGTGTCAGTCAATAATATGTCCTTCCTTGTAACGAAAGCGCAAGTAATGACACATATTTATGAAATTGTTCATAAAATAAATCGCAAAATATTTATTGTTCTTGTTTTTCGAAACTTATGTTGCCTTCCTGGCAATCAATCTTAATATACATAATCTTAACAATACCAATCATCCATACGTTTTTTTCTTTAACTACTTTGGCTAGCTCAAGAAGTTTACCTGAAATACTGTTCAAATTCTTCACAGAAATCATGAGTGTACATGTACTTCAAGATTTATAAATTGACAAGATCTATTGAGATTGACTACTGGGTGCTCTACAAGATCTATAAATTGAGATTGACTACTGGGTGCTCTATAAATTGAGATTGAATACTGGGTGCTCTATAATATCTGTAAATTGAGATTGACTACTGGGTGCTCTATAAGATCTATAAATTGAGATTGACTACTGGGTGTATTAAAAGATCTATAAATTGAGATTGACTACTGGGTGTATTACAAGATCTATAAATTGAGATTGATTTCTGGGTGTTCTACAAGATCTATAAATTGAGATTGACTACTGGGTGCTCTACAAGATCTATAAATTGAGATTGACTACTGGGTGCTCTATAAATTGAGATTGAATACTGGGTGCTCTATAATATCTGTAAATTGAGATTGACTACTGGGTGCTCTATAAGATCTATAAATTGAGATTGACTACTGGGTGTATTAAAAGATCTATAAATTGAGATTGACTACTGGGTTCTCTACAAGATCTGTAAATTGAGATTGACTACTGGGTGTATTACAAGATCTATAAATTGAGATTGATTTCTGGGTGTTCTACAAGATCTATAAATTGAGATTGACTACTGGGTGCTCTACAAGATCTTTAAATTGAGATTAACCTGGGTGTACTACAAGATCTATAAATTGAGATTGACTACTGGGTGCTCTATAAATTGAGATTGACCACTGGTTGCTCTACAAGATTTATAAATTTAGATTGACTACTGTATGCTCTACAAGATCTATAAATTGAGATTGACTATTGGGTGCTCTACAAGTTTTTTAAATTGAGATTGATTACTGGGTGCTCTATAAATTGAGATTGACTACTGGGTGTACTACAAGATCTATAAATTGAGATTGACTACTGGGTGCTCTATAAATTGAGATTGACTACTGGGAGATCTATAAATTGAGATTGACTACTGGGAGATCTATAAATTGAGATTGACTACTGCGTGCTCTACAAGATCTATAAATTGAGATTGATTTTTGGGTGCTTTACAAGATCTATAAATTGAGATTGACTATTGGGTGCTCTACAAGATCTTTAAATTGAGATTGACTACTGGGTGCTCTATAAATTGAGATAGACTACTGGGAGCTCTACAAGATCTATAAATTGAGATTAACTACTGGGTTCTTTACAAGATCTATAAATTGAGATTAACTACTGGGTTCTTTACAAGATTACAAGAGATTGAATATTTGATGTAAAGATCTATAAATAGATGCCAAGTTTCATCAAGATCAACTCAAATCCTTTTGTGGCTCCATTTATATGAACAACAACCAGACAACAACAGATGTCTAAATTTCAATGTAGGATGATAAAATGACACAAAAATTTTATTTTGTTTATTTCCTTTTAAAAACAACAAAATAGCACTTTTTAGATGTTGACTTCAATGTTGAAATTTAGATAAAACAAAACATGATTCAAGATTATAAAATTATTGATAAATGACATAACACCTTTAAAACAAACATATTAAATTAACATAATTTTACTGATTGATAAAGTACTAGCAGAGACTGAATAATATTTTCAATGCAAGCTTTACTTATTTTGGGGAACGACCATTAAGCACATGCAATTCACAATAAATCTGCACAATATGAATAATTATAAATTTAAGCTTTCTCAAATTTTTCTTTCTATCATAATAAATGTTTTAAGTCATAGATAATAATAATATTGGTATACAAAACAAAATCTGACTTTAGGATCTGTAATAACATGCATGCATTAGAAACTATATTTATGAGTTTGATATCAATCAAAATAAATTAAAAGTACATGATGGGAGTTCCTATTTAAGATACGAACTTTCAAAAAGGGATTAAATGCATGTGTTTAATTATCCTAAAATATAATGCATCCTTTTATATAGGAATGATAGAGAATTTTGAGGTATTCACTAAATAGCTACGAAAATTATGCAATTCAAAATGGACAGTTTTTACACAATATTTTGACAATTATATTCATGTTATCAAGCACAGTTGTAGAAGAGTATATACAGTACCATGTGTAAAAACAATTGTTAAATCTTCATATAATAAGAAAACCATTTGTTTGAAAACATCTCAAATCATAGTATTTTGGGAAGAATGTATAGTTATTGAAACTATACTACTTACACCAAAAAATATATAATTGCTTGAGTGGGATAGATCTTCATTTTTTGTGAGACAATTGGTTTAGAATTTGACATAAAATTAAACTGAATCTGGAACCAATACAAAAGTATAAAATAAAAATCTGCCATTAAGGAATTGTTGCAAGTATAATTATCTTTACTAATAGAAGAAATTAGCATGATTTCCACATCCAAAGCACCAATACCAGTAGTTTTTATACCCTTCACCCTTAACATTTAATAACATTTTAAAGGCATCACCAAGCCTATCTCACTATAACTAGTATTGCAAATATGTAACATATAAGATGCTGTGACCTTACAAGTTCTCAATAAGACAGTCTTAACAGTTCAAAAACTGCCTGAATTAGGCTTGGAAATACCTTAAAATAATTTTCTTGAGATTGTAAAGAGGTTCTCTTTTTTAAGTGTATCAGTTACGCTGTTAGCATCCATTTGCAACATTACAATTTTCAGTCAGTTATCTGTTGGCATTGCAATTAAACTAAAAAACTTTAATTTTCAAATGCCCATTGAAGCGATAAATGGAACCTCTTTACAACTTCTTTAAGATATGTAAAGATAAATATATACATGTCACAATTCCTTTAAAGCTATTTGATATTTCAGTTTTAACTGTTTAACAGGTATAAAATTAGTAAAACTAGCTTGAATATATTTTAAATCTTAAATTTCAACAGAATGGTAAGAAAATATAACAATATAGGCATACAACAAAATTAAAACAAGGCTAAAACTGTCATATTATGGCACACTGTTTTTTTAAATTATCCTCCAAGGCCTGGAAAATTGTTTTGGCCATTGACAGGAAGAATGAATGTCTGTGATCCACATTAGCATGTCGACATTGAGAAGTCAAACTCTGGCAGAAAATTAACAAAATAAAACATTTCGAAATTTCTAATTTTCTGACAAATTATATCACAAAGATATTAATAAAGTTTGGTTGCTAAGCAACTGACCAATTGAATCCTGAGAATACTGTGACTTGAGGAAGCCTTTTGATTGGCTACCTCATCACCAAATATCCAATAAAGTTTGTTGAAATGGTTCCATTACCATGTATGGTACTTCACAAAGTTTATATAAATCACTACACATTAGTTTGTTTTATCGGTTTTACAGGAAATGAAAGACTTTTCTTGGTAGTGATTTATATGTCCATTTCAAATTGAGGCTCATCACCTGGATTTTCTGTAAAAAAAAAATATTGAAAGTTATGTTATTTATTATTTTTACCATAGATCATTCAAAAAAAAAATCAATACTTATTGATCTAGAAGATATAGAAATGAAAATAGAAAACGCAGTGTGATATGTGATTAAAAGTAACTTGGTTGATGTAAATTTAGTCATCATCAATTTGTTATAAAGCTACGAAATACTGATTTTTTAAAAATTAAGAACATCTTTCTTTTCCATTGTATCAAATATCTTAAAGATAACATTTCCAGTCTAACACTTTTTTTCAGCCCATTTTTATATTCATCATACACATGTTAAATCTCACCTGGCTTTTCAGCAATTGTTTTGCATTCTGGATTTCCGTTGACTTTCGGTGATCCTTTTTCTGCTGGCGTGGTAACTCCAGGAATTTTTGCCATGTTTGGCGGTGGACTTTTAGTTAGTGGGGAGTTTCTACATTGCAACAGGAATGCTCTATCATATACTATTCTAGTCCCTGTAAAATAATATAAAATTCAATTAAAAAAATTTTGTAGCTGATTTCAGAAGTTGTCATTTACATAATTGAAGTTGGATAGTTTAAATGATATGTAATGAAACAATATATTTCGTAAATGATAACATGAGTCATAATATAAATATTGAGGGAAGACATTGTCAACAGCTGTTTAACTACGCTTTATTTCATATTAATTGACATTTTAACTTTGGTTGATACACTTACCCTCTTCATACTGACAGCCTACCCTTTAACAACATGTTTAAGTCCCTATTAGTTCTTATTAAGAAAATTTTCTGTCAATTTAGAAAGGGATCGTGAAGTCTCCCTTTATTTTAAAGTTTAGAATGCTTTATCTATTAACCACAATCTGGGCTAAATTATATCGCTCCTTTAATCAAATAGAAAGGTCAATAAACAATCTTTCTCTGGTTCATGTTCTCGATTTGGCTTTAAATTGTACTAACATCTACATTAAATTTTTATTGGGTAGATTTTTATTTTCAAAGTCACACTAAGACTACGGTAGGCTACCAGTAATATTTTCAAGCTTACATTCCAATTCATTTTGATAATTGGTATTGTCCATATATATCTGTATACATGTATAGGCTTTCTATGAAAGACTGTCCATGTCTTGGTTATTGCTATCAGACTTTTAAAATTCAATATTGGTAATAACATAGAAATATTAGTAATATAGAAGTGCAATATTGAATTTCAATAGTGCAAAGTTCAATAACCCCATCTTTTTAAATGAATATATTTTCTTTGTAATAGGCAATTGTTTGATATTATGTTTGGTGTTCATATCTGTTGAACGTGATCAAGTCATGTTTAATTTTGGATATATTTACACTGGGTGAGGAGTCTTGTCAATTAGGGTCGAGTGTCATCTTTATCAGTTTTTAATTTTTAGTTAAATCGGTCACCCACTTTTTAAACTCAGTGCCAGTTACACTTCAGAAAAGGTCAATATCTTGAAATCTGCACCGAATTTCTTATCAAATTCTGGCTGACAAAAAATGGCACACGCGACCCCTCGCTATAAAAACAAACATCAAAGTCAAGGTCGTTTGCAATGGTAGTTTATAATAAAACGTAAATACACATTCCTCCCCCATAATTTAAGGCAACGGATAAAATAAAGATAACGGGGCTGTAGTAAAAGTCTTGCATCATAACGGTACACAGTATAAAAAACCCAACTTTGCCCAAGGCAGGTAAAAGATGTGATGATAGCTTGATAAAACATCAGACCAACAGAAATTTACTCGTGCGGAAAGTCGGTCAGTGATCTAATTCCGTATTGTTATCACGAAGATCAAGATTCCCGTGCCCGAAGGTTCATATTGCACAGTTATAATCACAATATTATAACGTCATATTCCACAGATAAATTGCAACAATGTACAATATTGTACCTTTTATTACTCTGTTATATTAGTCACATGTTAGGTCGCCATGTTGAAAATTCTCACAAAATCCGGCTTTTATCACAAATAATTTCATATTTTCATCCAACAAGGTGAATGCATATGCAACAAAATCATGATTGTCTAGAAAACGAACATTTCAACTCTGACAAAATGAAAAAAAATTGAAAAATTAAAGTCGAACAAACCTCCTGGAGTGGTGGAGAAAATGGTTCCACCTGGGGTTGAACTGTAATCATTTGGCATGTGGGCAGCATCGTGCAAAATAACTCGTCTAGTTGCAGGAATTTCTCTGCCCAAACTCACGGAATCCTTTGCTGACATCTCCAACCGGTTCAGTATAATATCAATATAAAGCTTGATGACAAGGAAATTAGTCTAAAAGTTCGTTAGCCTTAATGTTAACACGCAGTACTTTCTCGCTTCCACTCTCAACCCCAGCCAGTCAAACACTCAACGAGAATCCCACAAACTCTTGTAAATAACAACAAAGCTAGTCACATGGTTTGTGGTCGAATAACCATCGAATTAATTTTACAAGCATTATAAATACAATATAGCTTATCGACTTTCTATAAAGGATTTCATAAGTGATATTTTGGGTAAGGGTAATGACTGAAGGTTTATTATCGCGGTTATAATTGTATTTTTGACCTGTACACAATAATTGTACTAATATCATGAATATTATTTTAAAGGGAAGTAACTTCATTTTTACTAACCCCGAAATATTTTGCAGCAGATATCGGACATAGGATGCGTTATTTGATGAAAACTTACGCGACATATTCAGGCCCGTAGCCAAGGGAGGGCTTGGGAGGGCTTGGGAGGGCTTGGGAGGGCTAATTTAAATCTTGCCCCCCTAAAAAAAATCTCAAGTGTAATTTTTAAAAAATACAATAATTCATTTTACTTAGTCAAGAGGGGTCTTTATAGCAGGAAATATTAAGAATTTGCGTTTTCCAGTGTTCGTCCCGCAGTCCCTCAAATCTTAAATTCATCAGGATATCACGTTTCCGGAAGTCAAATTCTCTCAATTTTCTAGAAGAGATCCCCCGACTTCAGGTAATCGTGTTTCGAGGCTTACAATTTGCGTTCTCGGATGCTCAGCCCTGTACAAATAACCTTAAACCCTATCTGAAATTCGCGTCTAAATCTCTTCTTTTTTTTTAGACAGGATCTCTTTAACCCTAGAGATATATTCTTGAACCTTAAATTCGCTGGGAATTATCAGGAATTTTTATATCTTTTTCTCCATTTTGCTGTTTTAGTCACACAGTATCTCTACAAGTAAACCTTAAATTCATCAGGAAATGTCAGGAAATCACGTTTCAGAGTCAAATTCTCAAAATTTTCTAGAAGAGACTTCAGGAAATCGTGTTTCCAGACTTCTGAGTGGCGTTCTTGGCAGCAAATAAGGTGTGTAATTCTCAAAATTTTGTTAATGGCATACCTCAGACCCTATTCAAATAACCGTAAACCCAAAATTCACGAGGAAATGTCTTTAATTAGCGCCTAAATCTCAAAATCTTTTCAGACAAGAACCATTTGAACCTAATAGAAATAATCTTGAACCTTAAATTCGCTGGAAAATATCAGGAAATGTCAGGATATCGCGTTTCAGCGAGTCAAATTATCCAAATTTTCTAGGGGTCCCCAAACTTCAGAAAATCTCATTTCCAGGCTTCCGACTGCACCAATACACGCAGAAACAACTCTACAGATGGCACTGTAATGTCGTAACAATGTATTGCAATAATCAAAGTTTCCATAAAAGGGGGGTGGGGGTGTTTTTGGGTGGATACATAAACTGCCCCCCTTGATTGGACGTTTGCCCCCCTGAAAGTACTTGGCAGGCTACGGGCCTGGACATATTTCGGTGTTTCTGAGAAATTAGTATATGAGTATAAAATATACCGTCCTAATTTCGGTTCCAAATTTGACTTAAAACGATGGGTTCACTTAAAGGGATTGTAAAGAGGTTTTCTAAACTTTGTATGTGTATCGGGGACACTGATATCATCAATTTGCGCTATTCCAATTTCCATTCCGACGTCTTGCAATTCCAATAAAACTTACGCGTTTTATAACGTCACGCTCACTGATCTACCGGAAGCTTCCATTGATATATCTATATATGCAGATGTAGTGGGCGTGACGATAAAACGCGTTAGTTTTGTTTTAGAATTGTAAAAGACCCATAGACGTGGGAATGAAAGTTGGAATGGCGCAAATTGATGCTATCAGTGTCCCCGATACACATACAAATTTTAGAAAACCTCTTTACAATCCCTTTAATATTTTATATCAGGGGTCCATATAAAATCGTGACTGGGGAGTTGGGGGTGTAGAAATTTTTTTCCCCAACGACGAGGCCTTCAGATGGGCAGTGACAACATCTCCTGAAAAACTTCCGCATTACAGTGATGACCTCTAAAGTTTTACTGCTGTCTTTCTAGCAGCCGAGGACGTCTGGAAAACGGAATTTAATAATTCAAAGGTGTGAAAGGACCTTTACTAAAAAATGTAATTTGACGTCCTGAAACGCGATTTCCTGATATCTTAAAACTTCGTATTTATATTATATTCCTAAAGCAAAAGGGAATTATAACACATTCATTGGGGTTAATGATACAGTGTCCTGTAAAGACAATTTTGCTTGTTCAACAGAAATTTTGAGGGGGGCATGGCCTTATTTAAGCCTGTGGTATCAATATCTTATTTCATGTGAGTATTCAGGAAATATGGATGTAAAAGTCATAGATAAATTAATTACCAATGACAAACAGGATCCAGATGGTTATGCAGATAAAGCTGACAAAGTGAAATTTGGACTCTTGTATCACATTCAAATTAAGAATTCTATTTATTTTGAATAAGTATTTAATTGGCAAGTGAAATTGAGGTTGAGCTCAGACTATATTTTGAATATCGGGTGTTCTATCCAAAAAACGTCCCCAAGTTCGACGTAACCGATCTCTTTCAAAATTCCCACTGATGAACTTTAAGATGTCGTTGACTAACCCTGAAAATATAAAGGAACTCTAGGCAAAGTATGCAGCTGTCTTCGGCCCATCGAAAATTCGGACCATGGAAATTTGACCCATGAAAAATCTTGTCACAGTAGTCCAGTCCTGGACCGTATACGGAGTACAAAAAGGCCTTAATATGCAAGGAAATTTACCCTAATTTTCAAAATTTGCATCAGGTAATATATGCGGTATAAACCGTCGTCCAGAAGTGAGCGCTGTTAAAGAGAGAATATCAAAACAAGCCGCAGATGCAAGGAAATCAGTCCGAAAATTTTTGGGGTTCAATATTCCAAAAACCCACTCAATAAAGTAGGAGTTGTCAACGAGAAATATGTTTCGGTAAGTCCTCAGATGCAAGGAAATTTATCCTAAATTTAAAATTTTTAAAATAATACCCTCAAACCGTCGTCTACAAGTGAGTGCTGTCAACTCGAATATCAAAACAGAACGCAGATATAAGAAAATCAGTCTGAAAATTTCCGAAAACATTTTGGATACTTTGTCTCCAAACCTACTCGAGGAGGTGGGAGTTCTCAACGAAAAATATATTTTGTTGAGACCTCGGATGCAAGGAAATCAACCCAAATTTTCAAAATGGGAGAATATCTGATATCGCACTTTGCACAAAAACATTAATTTTTAAAACAGCAACCCAAACCTCCCTTTAAAGTTAAACAAAATAAAGCCCTCTATCGTTTTTTGCCTTCAGCTCAAAGAGTAGGCAATCCGTCACTGATCAGGTAATAAAACATATACCCACGCATACAACTGATAAGACAATCATGTAACATATTTCTACCCAAACAGCTGATTATACAATGTATTATACATCCACAAACAACCAATGGTTGAGATTAACATTATATGACTCAGCCATGATAAGCAGCCATCTTGCCCGGCATATGGACAAGAGCTGACAACTCTCTGCCGGTTTGAACACAACTCCAACTGGATTTTGATTGGCTGGAGTATTTTTTTTTTCAATATAGCAATGTCTCATAATATATGAAGTCTAGTCCAGTCCAGAAGTTGATAGAGTTCACAACTAGTTCCCATAGTCACTAGTCAATTTTACCAATTGATGAAACAAAAGTATCAATAATCTGCATTATATTTAAATAACAAAAGATCATGAAACATAAAAAAATACATTAATACAACATACATTAAAATTACATATATATATAGATCATAAAACATAAAATACATTACCATTACACTAACAAGTGACAGTGGTTCACTGATAATTTTTTTAGTATATCAAGAATGCTTGCTGATTTGTGTCAAATCTTAACAAAAATCTAACCTGTCAAAAATATTGTTCATATCTTCTGATCACAAATTTCATAAAATTCTGACTTAAATGTTACCTCACATTCATAAGCCTCTTTTATACTTGAACAAACTAAAACTTGATCAAGACCCCTTCATTATAAATTATAACACCAATTTCAGTCAAATTAGATGAAAACGGTAGTCTCTCTAACATTCACAAACCGATTTTGAAGCCTTTTGATTAAGTCAAGGGCAATAACTCAAACCCGGTTTCTTTATCACTTTCACAAGCCACATGAGGATGGACTAACAAATGACAGGGGTGATGACAATATATTACCATGTTATGATGTGGGCGTATAAAAATACATAAAATTTGATAAATAGAAATGATATCAACCTGAATTGGATATACATGTACATATAATATAAAGATTGTTGAATACCAAACTCTCCATAGGACTTAATATGTTTTCAAAGAAACAAAATGCACAATAATTTGAAATGAGGCTAATATTTGTGTAAATATTTTCTAGCACACTCAATAGTGATCGATGCTGTAAGATTAAGCATTACGTTCAGCTGGTGTTTTGTATTTATAATTAATATAATCAAATATATCTTCTTCACTCGTAATTGGTAATGGTTCTCCTGGTGTCCCTAAAATACAAACCATATAAATATCATACACACCATATAAAATACAAACCATATAAATATCATACAAACCATGTAAATATCATACAAACCATATAAAATACAAACCATATAAATATCATACAAACCATGTAAATATCATACCATATAAAATACAAACCATATAGAAATCATGCAATAAAAATTAATAGAAAACAATATTGAGTTGAAGAAATTTGACAAAAAAACTGACAAGGATAAACAAAACATAATTTATGTGCTTTACTTCAGGACAAAAAACTTGCATTCTGTTAGCAACATAAGCTAAAAAATGTCTGGCTTCATGTTTCTGAGCTTACAGGCTATAAGAGTATCCACTAGTTTTAGATTATATTCAATCATGACCTATAATGTTCTTTAATTTAATATTATAAAGATTTACCTAAACTGCCCATAGGACGTAAAGTATATTCATTCAAGGTAAAGCCTTGTTCTAGAGCATGAGCTCTCATATTTTTATTAAATACATCTGAACCAGTAAAATAAAGCAAGGCAGGATAAAACTGATCTGCTGGTATCAATCTAAAATTATATAATAATCACAGTTTAACATTATATCAAGATTCAACCAGTTGACTTTCCATCTACAAGATAACTGGTTGCAATGTGTTCAAATACACTACAATTTGTTGATGTTAAATTTATTATTATCAGAGGTCAGAGCTGTCAAATCAGTCCAAAATTGCCTGGCATCACAGAAACTAAACATCATGTTCATGTCCATTAAGTTATTGGTGTCCTATATGTAATCAGCATGTGTTTATTTTATATGTGAATTGAAACTCAATCCCCATCAATGTACCTCAATCATGAATTTATAATTTTTACCAACCTGATATCAATTCTTCTAAAGAGATGTTCAGTTCCATCTTCAGATTTAGGTAATTGACAAACACCCTAGAAGAATAAAAGTTCTACAGTATGTTATACAGAAACATGATTCTAACTTCAAAACTAAGAGAATCATAGGTTAGTTACATTCAATTTTGTTTAACTTTACACCCATATAAACATAAAAAAGAAATTTTGTGTGTCTGGATTTGAATTACAACACCAATATGGAAGTGCTTGATGTTCTAAAAGAAAGACAACATTTCTTACATAGTTACTTATAGTTTTCAATGTCAATATTATACTACCTAGAAAGGAATAACTGAGTACTACTAACCATAAACTTTGAATCACCCAACGACAATCTATCTGTGATGAAATTTACTTTTTCTAACTTCACTACAACATTTTTCACTAGATCTGGCTGAAATCAAACAAATTGCTCTCTAAGAAGTCTTATATACAGAAGTTGGATGTGAAAAAAGGGTATTAACTAAGTTTAAGACAAAAAATTTCTACTATTCAAGAAAAGTTGTTTTGTGCAAGGGAGATAAATATTCAACCATTCTCATCACACTGAAGTTACCTCTTTTCAGTTCTTTCAGATAATTTCAAGAAGATTTGATTGCTGTAAATGTAATGTGAAAGTTTCTTCTGCACAGAAACACATTAAAATATTCAAGGGAAGTGATTCATCTATGAAATTTTTAATATCATACCTGTTTTTTATCAGTCGAAGTAAAGCTTGGATGTGTCAACAAAATATCAATATCACCACTAGAACTAGCACCTGTAATTTATAAATATTGTTAACAATGTATCAATATCACCACTAGAACTAGCACCTGTAATTTATAATTATTGTTAACAATATATAAATACTAGAACTAGCACCTGTAATTTATAAATATTGTTAACAATATATAAATACTAGAACTAGCACCTGTAATTTATAAATATTGTCAACAAGGTATCAATATCACCACTAGAACTAGCACCTGTAATTTATAAATATTGTTAACAATGTATCAATATCACCACTAGAAATAGCACCTGTAATTTATAAATATTGTCAACAAAATATCAATATCACCACTAGAACTAGCACCTGTAATTTATAAATATTGTTAACAATATATAAATACTAGAACTAGCACCTGTAATTTATAAATATTGTCAACAAAATATCAATATCACCACTAGAACTAGCACCTGTAATTTATAGATATTGTTAACAAAATATCAATATCACCACTAGAACTATAGTCAAACAGAGATATTTCGGCTCATCCGGGTACAGTCAAAACATATACACAACCAGTCCATTATATTTTCAAGGGTGTTGCTGTAACTTGCCAAACAAACAACCCTCTAAATAAGATTCTTTTATACCCTTGAAAATATAATGGACTGGTTTTGTATATGTTTTACGGTACCCGGATGAGCCGAAATATCTCTGTTTGACTATAGCACCTGTAATTTATAAATATTGTCAACAAAATATCAATATCAATATAACAATATTGTTAACAATATCTAAACACTAGAACTAGCACCTGTAATTTATAAATATTGTTAACAATATATAAATACTAGAACTAGCACCTGTAATTTATGAATTTTGTTAACAATATATAAATACAAGAACTAGCACCTGTAATTTATAAATATTGTTAACAAAATATCAATATCACCACTAGAACTAGTTCCTGTAATTTATAAATATTGTTAACAATATATACATACTAGAACTAGCACCTGTAATTTATAAATATTGTCAACAAAATATCAATATCACCACTAGAACTAGCACCTGTAATTTATAGATATTGTTAACAATATATAAATACTAGAACTAGCACCTGTAATTTATAAATATTGTTAACAAAATATCAATATCACCACTAGAACTAGCACCTGTAATTTATAGATATTGTTAACAATATATACATACTAGAACTAGCACCTGTAATTTATGAATTTTGTTAACAATATATAAATACAAGAACTAGCACCTGTAATTTATAAATATTGTTAACAAAATATCAATATCACCACTAGAACTAGTTCCTGTAATTTATAAATATTGTTAACAATATATAAATACTAGAACTAGCACCTGTAATTTATAAATATTGTTAACAATATATAAATAGAAGAACTAGCACCTGTAATTTATAAATATTGTTAACAATATATAAATACTAGAACTAGCACCTGTAATTTATAAATATTGTTAACAATATATAAATAGAAGAACTAGCACCTGTAATTTATAAATATTGTTAACAATATATAAATACTAGAACTAGTTCCTGTAATTTATAAATATTGTTAACAATATATAAATAGAAGAACTAGCACCTGTAATTTATAAATATTGTTAACAATATATAAATACTAGAACTAGCACCTGTAATTTATAAATATTGTTAACAATGTATCAATTTATAAATATTACTGTTCACCACAGTCAAAGAGTACAGTAAATAAATTATAACTATTCCTTTTTCTTACACGTCACAAGTCTGAACAAAATCACAATTATCTCTTCTCAAAGTTTTCAAAGGTAATGGTTCACATATTAATATGAATAATTACTTTTATGAATAATTAAGAAATTATACTTCTTTGAGTAATCAAGTAATTACACTTCTAAGAATAGATTCTAGTAAAGATAGTTAAAGATGGTGAATTTCATACCTCTTCTAAAACTTCCACAAACTTCTGCTGTATAATCACTGTCTAACTTCTGGATATTATCAAACGTTACTTTCTGTAAATCAAAACAAATGTTAAATTGATGAGCATAACACATTTTTAAGGCATGAAATTCAAAAAGGTTTAATTGAAGTTTTTGACAGACATTTCCAAATTACACTCACTTACAATTTCTTACTGGCGATGTATCAAAATGTTATGCCACTAATCATTAATATCTAATATCTACTATCAACCAATGCCATTAGTTTATTATATCATGGTCATTTTTATCCTAATATTCATCACAAATAAAGCCTTTAAATGGGAAGAATGGTATATCGTTTTTCTCAAGGTCATTTTCTGCTTGAGTTATAACACAGCTGGCCAATATTCAAAGTTATTATTTATGCTCTGTGAAGCAAATATCTTTGCTTAATCTCACAGCTTGTTTAATGTTATTGTTTACAAATAGACAGAAACAGTGTGTTTTAACAGGAAAAAATTAATTACAAAAATTATTATCAAACAAGAAATTTTTATAAATGATACCTACAAAATTCAAACAATGATGTTGAGTTTTGATTTGTGAGGGAGATTAGTAAACTTGCATCAAACTATCAGGCCTACATAACTGGAGTGTATTTGATGTTTTCAATTTCTTATTTTGAACAATATTATGTTAGTGGCTAGTAAAAGAGACAATCATTACCGGTACCTTTAATTGTTCCATTTCTTCTCTTGGAATTCTCTTTTCAAAATCTTCAAAATGTCTGAAAAAAATAATGGAGGAAATTGTGTTTGAAGTCGATCACTCAATTTTTCTAAATAGATAATAAAATATATTTGAATAATGTTTATTAGTAACATAACTTAGGCTGTGTAAATAATAGTGGTGGGCAATAATCGGAAAATCACTAGTAAATTTACAGACTTACTTCAAACCTATTTTCTGATGGTGATTTAATTTATCTGTTTGTTTTCTTAGATCTGAAATAAACAAATGCAAACAATTAAATTTTGTGACATTTTAACATCTAGTTTTTAGAGCGGTTACACGCAAATAATGTTGATAGAAGCACTTACTGTATAGAGGTTAATGTTTGATAAGTCCTCAAAACTGACGTAAGAGGCTTAAATATTGAAAAAGCCCTAAATTTAATCAAAAGTAAATTAAACTTTCTCAAACCTTTCGACTTAGGTCCAATAAAATCCATTTTAAGTTTCATCAAAATCGATTGAAAACTAAGAGAGTAATAATAGCCCATTCAAGATTTTATGGCAAGGGCAATAACTCTGCTTTTAACGTTTGAAAATAGTTCAAATTTGAACTTGATCTTTGTTTTATGAATATATATACAGATACCAAATTTCATCTGATTCCATCAAAAACTCTAGTTTTTAGAGCATTTACAAGCAAATGTAGACGGTCGGATCGACGGACATATGATCACATATTTATATTTAAAGGGTAATAATTCATAATAAATATTTTTCTATTTGGCTGATATTTAATAGGGTTTATCCTTGGGTGGTAAGAAACATTATCAGTAAGTTTCATCAAAATTCATCAGGAATGGTGACCTATAGAGTGTTTACGGAGCAAAAAATTTAACGCGTTTTCACAAACAAGGGCAATAATTCAAAGTAAATATTTTTCGATTTTGCTGATTTTCAATAGGATTTATTCTTGGGTGATTACAAACACTCAAACCTAATCTGTCAAGAATTGTGACCTGTAGAGTGTTTATGAGCCAAAAATTCAATGCCTTTTTAAATACAAGGGCAATAATTCATAGTAAATGTTTTCGATTTTGCTGATTTTCAGTAAGGTTTATCCTCTGGTGATTACGAACAGTCACACCAAATTTTGTCAAAATCTGTCAAGAATTGTGACCTGTAGTCAGTAGTCAATACCTTGTTTTAATTGATATAAGGGAAGTAAATGGGAGATAACTTGGTATAGTCTAGTACTGTATTTTCTAAAGTATTAATATGATCAGAATAAATCATAGATTAAGGACGTTCCACCGAATTGTTCGTGCGCATCCCGTTGCGCATGTGTGTCGCGAGAAACTACAGACAGAGATTGTCAAATATTAGCAGATTTGGTTTATCTTAATAATTCACAATTACATGATTTTAGTTTTACATTCCAATGGTCTTTAGATCACTTTGAATACCTCAAACATAAGAGAAGTAATTTGTCATCATATAATGAGGTGATCAGCAGAAAGATAATATCCAAAAACTTGACCGAAAAGTGTGCAGCATCTGGTTTAAAATTTAACCATTTATGTTTAGCTCTTGAACGTAATGGTGAATTAGGCCTGTCCACATTATTGGGTAAAAAAGTTAATGGTAAAGAAAGTTACAAATAGAAAACTAGTCATTGAAAAACTTTGTGAATTTATCATGAATAAAAAGTAATGTTCTGAAGAGTTATCTCCCTTTCGCCCATTATTTTACTGGACCCTACCCATCTTCAGATCCAATTATTCAGAGAATGAGTTCGGTGACCCCCTTTTTTTATTGGCTTACATGAATTCTTATATAATGGAGTACAAAATGGTCAGAAAAATAACAGATTTTAATTTTCGATAAGCAAGTTATAGGTGTTTTAGTGCCTCTGGAGGCTTATTGACTAACTGACATTAGAACATTTTTTTATCTGTAAATTAGTATTTTAGCATATTGCTGATACCAAAGTATTATTGAACCGTCTGGGATAATTTTATGTTGATTTTGTGCAAAAATCAAAATTGTAGAAGCGTAAAAACAGTGTGAATTGAGAGTCAAAAGTAGGTCAACTATTGTGCCCCACCCCTACACAAATAACGCCCTCTATCTCAAAAAATAAGTCGGTGACCTATGCTAATTTTTGCATTTTCTCAATACTGATATGTTTAGCTACCACCATGCAAAAAATCAGAAACTTCTAATTTAAATTGGTTATTCGGTGGAACCTCCTTAATCAATCAATTATTAGTTACATATTACTGTTTTAATGATCAGTTGAGAGAAATAAACTATGCTGCTGTAAAATAACATCAACATTGCAGATTGATTTAAAATACAAATGTAGAAATCAGATATATCTTGCCAATGATGTTGGATTCATAATGACTTACCTTCAATACTCATAATACCCTCTTGAACAAATTTCTGGGCAGCAGCAGGGCTAAAGATATAAAATTAGAATATTTCAATTCAAGTAAGGATATTAAAAATATATTTTATTGCATTTGTATGTGTTTCAGAGACACTTGTAGCATGTATTTACATTATTCTGACACTCTATCCTGTTGACATTATAATATAAATATTGTTAAAACCATGGGATTCCAAAGTTATATGACATAACCTAGTAAAGATTTTTCTTACTTACCCTATTCCTGTAACTTTTGTTAATTCATTTATAGCCACATTAGTATCACTTGCCCGTATCTTATAACAAGAAAATAGAATTAAAGTTAGTTAGCAGACATATTAATTTTATGATTTTAAAAGCTTTTCCCTTGATTATCAAGGCATAGTTATTGTTCTTAAAACCTTGTGACTTTGCTTTATAATGTTGTTGATATAACAAAATGCTGTCTGGTAAAGACTATCTCCAACTGAACATTTTGAATGACAAAAAATTGCATGAGATTAAAAGAAAAGACCAAGCCCTATAAAAGCTTGTAAACAAGAAATTACCCCAAGCATCTCACCTTGTCTAGTTTGACTAAACTTCCTGTTGCTATAAACTCATCAATCTTTTTACCAATTTTGTCTCCAATACCGTCCTAAATATAAATTGGTTGTCATAAAACTTATAACATAACTGTTTTGGAAATAAGGGAAAGGTATTCTCATATGTTTTTGCAATAATCAAGATTGTTTTTCATATTTGATCTCATCTTCACGTCATAGATAATTTCTGTCAAACTTGGGGACGTTTTATTTGGGACACCTGATATATACTGACCAACTTTCTTGCTTCTGTCCCACTCTTTATTCTAGTTGGATGTTTATTTAAAACACCAGCAGCTTTACGATAAACATTATATTTATGCATCTGACGATTCACATTTTTCTCATAATTAGCCAATTCTGGAATAAATATTCAAAAAATATTTATTGACAATAAGAAGATTCATTTGTTTCAGGAATGTTAAATTCAAAAGATATTAAAATTATTATAACAATAGCAATAAAAACACACCCTAAAATTAATAGGCGTCTGTAATTTTTTTTATTTTTTTTTTGCATTCATGACTTGCTCATCAAACCTCAGTGTTGTCTTCCTGCTGGGAGTGGAAACATTATGAATGATAGCCTATAACTCATTATAATAGAAAAGGCCTATAAATCTACAATGTAACAATGATAAAATATACGGTATTCAAATAAATAATTTACCCATCAAAAAATCACAAAAATCCGCATTTGGATTGTCTGAGGTTGGATCTTTCCTTTTGCTCATTTTGATTTTTCTTCCAGCAATGAAATCAGACTTGTTCCTTGTTCTTGTTGGCTTGATCGAAGAAAAGAGATTTATTTGGGTCTCTGATTGAAAGATTTTTTGAGTTAAAATTGTCAACTTATGGGATATGAGCTTGCTGTCATATAAAACTAATATCTGTTTAGTAACTGACGAAATCATATAAGATCAATCGTCCGACTGTGGAGTAGATTCTATCTAACCTATTTTCTTTTGTTTACAAATTGAAATTATTTTTCTCACGACCTACTCTACTTCCGGTTTAATACAAAATAAAGTCAAAGATGGGTTTGATTTATCTGTAGGGCCTATTGCGAAATGTGCAGGATGAATATTTTTCTTGGGTTTTCTTGGGAAAATAAGGGGTATTCAGGATCCTCATTATACGCCCCTGTTAACCCTTTCAAAGCGCCAACAAAATATGATGTAATTCATGGATTTCACGAGTTGTCCATGCAATAAATTTGACCCGGAAGTAAAAATTAGTAGGTGAAAGGTCAGGTTATATTGATACAGGCCGGGCCACAGTTTATAAAACCCACTGACGTCTAAATAACGTGGCAGAGTATTGAACTGTTGAAGTGTCGGCGTCTCTTTCATCTTTTTAGTGTTTATCAACTGTCAACCGAGCAGCTCTACACCTATTATCTTCACTATGTGTGGTAAGTTAAATACCTGTTTGATTTGTTTTTTCACTCACCATGGTAATCAGTTTATTATCTCAAAACAAATAGAATGCACTCAATTTATGGTTTTCTGTCTGATAATTCCATTTCTGCATATGTGCTAAATTTTTTATTCAAGAATAATAATTTTGAGTATTTGCAATTTTTGGAATAGAATTTGATTTATGTTAAAAATGAAATGAAAAGCATGAATATAAAAGGTGAAATATACCTGAACTAAAAAATAGCTCTTCTGTCAAATTACACAATGTTTAATTAATGCATGTAGAGATTATAATATTTTAATGATGGGTAATTATAATGATATCAGTTATTTTTATTCTATATTATTTGCTCAACTATCATTTTTTAATTTCTGCATAAATAGTAGGCTTATTTTTTTACTATTGCAAAATATGTTCACCAAGCAATAAATTTATTTTTTGAAGGAATTGTTGACAATAATCAATAAAACTGTTGATGACTTGATGAAATATCATAAAACGGACCTGCAATGGAACTCATATTTTGCTAGTTTAGAATTTATAAACATGATTACAATTTATTTAGATATCTAGGCCTTAAATCCAGTCTCAATATTAATTGAATTGTGGGGTGATGAATTTTTAAGCTAAAGCCAATTCTTATCAAATAAAATGTAATTCATAAATATATTGTAAGTTCTTAGATTTCATCAGAGAGTTTTTTTTTTTATTTCATCAGAATACCTATTTAAATAATTCTGTGGGCCTTAATTTATTGGAATGTAGGCTACCTGAGGCAAGCTATACTGTTATTACATCAGATAGACAGAGACAGGCTTTAGAATGATGTTAATGTTACCATTCTCCTAAAACATTTTCTTAACTTTGAGCTTGTTATTGTTTGACTGTTGTTCATTATTAAAAAAAAATGCTGTTGTGAATTATTATATGTTTGTGAAAAATGGCATTCAATATACAGCACTTATTTATTATACCATTTGACACATTCAAAAAACTTATTAATACTCATAAGAATATAAGAGGTTCAGTGTGTTTTTGGTGAAGGGGAACACCCAACCTTAAGAATAAAACATAGTCCTATTATTCTCATTGTTGCACAAAGTCTAAATCTGTAGTATTCATATGAATTGACCAAACTAAGTCTTAAATTGTGTTGATATATATTTTCTGCCCCTTTTCTATAATAGCAGGCCTATGTTAAGCAATTTCTCAATTCTATTATGCCTATCCTCTTTCTGTGGGCATTGTAGTAATAGGAAAAAGTGTCTTATGTTCATGTTGCATTAATGAGTTTTGTAAACTTGATGAATGAATACTTCCTGATGATGAACCCACTCTAATCTAGGTCTGTTATGTTAGGTAAATATATATCTGTCAACTTGACTATCAGCTAAATATGTATTCAGTGGTTAACATACGGTTGGTGATAAATGTCTGATGGCTTGTGATACATGCCTAATGGTTGGTGATACATGCCTAATCGTTGGTGATACATTTCTGATGGTTGGTGATGGTTGGTGATACATTTCTGATGGTTGGTGATACATTTCTGATGGTTGGTGATACATTCCTGATGGTTTATAGTGATACATGCATGATGCTTGGTGATACATGCCTGATGGCTTGTGAAACATGCCTAATGGTTGGTGATACATGCTTGATGGTTGGTGATACATTTCTGATGGTTGGTGATACATTCCTGATGGTTAGTGATTAACACCTGATGGTTGGTGATAGATGCCTGATGGTTGATACACATCTTCAAATCTGTGCTAATAATTGCAATCGTTCACCTTATCTTGCATTATATTAGCTTTTAAGCTTTGAAGTGCAAACTTTAGGGGTTGGGGGCTTGATATTTGACCAATCATGGTTACTTTTAAATCAAATCAGCTATCACATGAAGGTTGAAATAGTGATCACTACTTGAAGGTAGAATCTGTGTCCTGGACAAATTTAGATAGCATCATTTGTTTTCTTACATATTAACCCACATACGCACACATTAAGTTAAACTAATGGCCATATGGACAAATGGCCATAATATGAGGCTAAAGTCCATTTCACACCAACCTTTAGTTAAAAGTTGCAAATTGATTGGTATCTTTGTAGTAGTTACTAGTAAAATTTACCACATATATGTCACTAAGCTTGATTTAAGTGACATTTCCAGTAGTGTAATAGCAAATGGCACACTGCACCCTGTGACGTCACTGTCAATATAGTGACAAATTGACTGTCTGACATGGAAGATGTTAAAACCACTTGCCACCTGACCTAATTAATAATGTGTGCCTGCCATGTCAACCTCCTCATGAGTTGACGTCACAGAAAGTACATTGTTTTTCAGACAGATATATTTAATTATACAACTTCCTTAATTGTAGGATTGTTTTCTTTCTTCCTTTTTTAAAAAAAAGGTTTTAGGTTTGGCATTGTCCTCAACATTTCCTGCAACACTGAATCATTGTCATTGCATCAACCAGCAATCAATGGCATTACTGATTACATTTTCCTCAACCCTCAACCCACAACCATTGTCATCACATTTCTCTCAACCTTCAATGCTTGACATTACATTTCCCTCAACCCTCAATCTTTGTCATAACATATTCCTCAACTACAATCCTTGGCATTACATTGCATGGATGCACAGCATATCTCATAAGAAATGACATTTCATAATGTTGGTATGATAAATTGATACATGAATAAATCATAAATATTACAAAGACCAATTCATTTATCTAAATTGGATTAGATTGTACTTCTACCAGGATGAAGTTAAAATAATGTATACTCCATTAGCTTCATTGACGTGAACAATGTAATTAAGTGTGCAATAAAAAAGCAATACAGAAACAGGGACAATCCCTATTGTCAGCTATCAGATAGTTTATTATTAATATCTTGATTTCATGGATTAGGAGAAAAACTTTAGTGAATGCATTTTATTCAGTGCAAATAGGTATAAAATGGATAGCGGCCCTAAAGTATTTTGATCTCTTTATCTTGAAATTAATTGTTTATATGAAAATTTGAAACTGAATTCTGTCTATAAAAATATATCAGTCAATGCTAAATATATCAGGTGTAGGTGTGAAAAGAATGTATAAGAAATGATTGAATGATACTTAGTTAAAAATAGAGACTTGCCCAAGGGAACAATCCAACTTGATTATAAGAAATGTGTTTAATTGTTTTAAGAGACAATGAAAAAAGGCTAGGGGGTATAATAAAGTTATGAAAGGTTATGATTATTATATAATTACCCCAATATAACTATAATCTTTCATCTCCAAACTTTCATAGACAAGTTTTTATTGTTGGTAGATAATGATATGTAATTAAACAATGAAACTGATTAAAGATTATTATGATAACATATATCTAGTCACATTTTGACATGTATTTGTAAAGATTTAAAATCTGTTTATGAACTATTGTACCAATAATTTACACTTCTATTGGTACTTTCGAAGGTTTATTATACTCCCTAACTAATCCACATTTAATTTGTAGTTCAAGCAAAACGAACAGCCTATGAGCAAGATTAAACTATAGAAACTGCACTAATACAATTCAGGAAGTAACTGAAGCAACATGTTTTGCACATCATAAATTTATGTATTTTTTTTTAGTGATAAAGATCTTATCTCCCTAAACTTATCCAATGACCTTGAAGGTTTCATAGGGCTACTTGAATAATTTATATATTATTAAATCACCGTAGTCAATTGAAGGATCCTTGAATTACAACCGGTATGTAAGATTGTGGGTAGACTCAGAACAAAATTAAATAGTTGTTTCTGGTTTGTGTATAGATTTCATTATACACTGGTTATGATTTTATATGCCCACCCATGTCCGTCAGTCTTTCCACAATTGGTTGTAATTCTACAAGACACAATTCTTGACAGATTTTGACTAAACTTGGTGTAAGTGTTTATAATCACCAAAAGATAAACCCCTTTGAAAAACAGCAAAATCTAAAAATATTTATTATATGAATTAATTCCCTGATTCTTGAAAACGTGTTCAATTTTTAGCTTGTAAATACCCTACAAGGCACAATTCTTGAAAAGCTATCAGCCATGATCTGTTTTTATTATACAAATGAAATTTTAAAACTGTTTAAAAATAGTTGTGAAATTACTTTAGCTCATTTGTCATAATTTTACACCATGTATAGGCCTATCAAAGTGAGGCATTGAATATACATACACTACACTGATTTCTTTCATGATGCTTTTAAAATGTGCTGTAAGCTGTTAGCCAGAATGTTTAAGTTTTCAAACTGTTGCAGAGGTTTCTTTCATGCTGTTTCCTTTGGTCACTTTCTAACATTTTTTATTGAAATTTATAAACAGTGATGAATGCACTCAATGCCCAACATAAATTTATAATGGTTGAATGAAGTAACTATACCGGTATGTTTTGATAGTATCATAGTGATGTTTTGTTGACCTCTTGACAATTTATGAATTTTAAATAAAAATATTTTTTTAGGTCCTTAGTAAACAAATTCTGTTTTGATGTAATAAAGTAGATCAAAAGTTGTTGGCACAATAAGGTTGTTCTTTGTTGCCACTGAACCATACAGACATGTAAACAAAATGATATTGTTGTAACAATCTGATGACTGTTACGTTTTGTCAGATTATGAAATGAAAGTTGCTTAATTGTCAGTTTTTGAACCGATTAAAAAAATTGGAAACCTTTATTACTGATTGGTCAGCTTTAAAGCATTATTTGTCTGAATTGTTGGTTTAATAATGCTTTGAGATAAATTGTCCATTGTATTTCTGAAAATACATGTCTTTTAAATTCGAATGCCCATACAATTATAGCATCACAAGTCGAATGCCCATACAATTATAGCATCACAAGTACAACTTAAGGCATTCCAGAGTTGATAAAACGCATTTTCAATGTTTACCAAAATGTTTTGATACATTTTCTTATTGTTTTTGTTTCATTTTGATTAATGAATCAATAACCTCTATTCAGCAGCTGTGAAATTTAACTGAAACTTAGATATATATGATGGGTATAATGTTAGATATACATAAACTTAGATATAAAATCAATATTTTCATGTTATCCAATTATACACAGCAACAGACAACACATAATTAACATATCAATTGTTAAATTTATACCTAATGGTTTGGAAAATAATACATCAAACATGTTTATTTTAATCATTGTTTTAAAAGATATTTCATTTGAAGAATAGAACTGTTGATATACCAGGGTTATGCAATAGAAATTGAAAATGCAAGCACTATAGTGCAAGTGTATTAAAGGGGAATGTTCAGCATTTTCAAATGTTGATTTGAGCCTTGAATTTATGTAAATAGCCCCCAGAAGTACTAAAACTGACAAAAAATTGCACAATCCCTTCAATTATACCCGGACCTTAACAGTTATCTTTCATTTCTGTATTTGTGTTTTCGATATAAGGCATAGTCTTACTAAACGACGAGTCGTATTTTTGACTTTCGAATGCTCCTAATTTTGGCTACACAGGGATTTGAAGGCTTATATTTCCAGGGAGAGTTGTGAGAACATTATTATGGATTAGAATAGCTTAAAAATCCCAGGTTCTGAGACCAAAAAAATTATTGGTCGAACAGTTAGTGAACATATCCCTTTAATAAGCAAATTTAGCTGAATTTAGTTTGGTTGTGAACTGAGTAATTTGGTTATCTAATTTAGGGAACTGTGACAGAGATGAACATTTTGAAATATTTCAAAATCTAACAATGAGTAGTATAGAAGACATAGATATATTTCAAATTGGTTTAAATTTTAAAAGGAGATGAAAAATGACACTTGAAGGATAATATTATGAATATGATTCAAATGTTTCAGATTCTGTTGAGAAACATTATTTTTGATTGACCTGGCAAGATATAACTTTTGACAACATGGAATTTGGTTGGCGCTGCTTTGGCCCAACCCTGAAATATAGTCACAATACATATTCCAATTGGCAAAAAATTTTTTGATTAAACAGCCCTTTTGAATACTGAACGAATGTTTTTGCTTTGTAATGTCATCTTGATATTTTCTATATACTGAAGCATATAACAGTGATCCTATTGATTGCAAAGTAACCTGTTACTTATATATTGATTGTTATAAAATTGTAGTATAGAAACTTTTGTTAAATGAAAAGTCTTTCAGAAATCGTTTTTTATAGAAAATTTTCAAACAATTAATTGTGCAATAAATGCGAAGTTATTGATTATGAAAGAATTCTTGAATGATGACGAATCGATTACTGGCTACCTGTATAGAAAGATTTTTTATGTTAGTGCATATAATATAAAAAGGATTATGAACATAATATTGGTGTAATTTAGCAGCTGGTAGATCAGTATCAATGTTCAAAGTTTTGACCTGATCACTTAGAAGCTTCTAGTCTTCTAATCTGACACTGAATATTTATAACTTTGTAATTTCACTTACCCCACCAGAAACCTTAAACTTTTTTACTGAAATAGATTAGATCAAATGACTATTGTACAAGGAAGTATTTTGTTCATGTTCGTTTTTTCTCTTTGTAAGAGCCAATAATCTAGTAAACTTGATACACTAATGTTTAAATGCTCTGTTACCATAAAGTAACAGTACCATAGCCGTAGGGGACCACGACTCAACAGGGGGGCAGACTGACTATTTGCCCGAATTTTACCGAATTTTAATGATATTTTGCCCGAATTCAGGACTTTTTTGCCCGAACACATAATATTTAGGGGGGCAGCTGCCCCCCCTGCCCCCTGTCTCCTACGGCTATGAACAGTACCCCTTAAAATGAACATAAAATTCAAAATTTTTAAATTGGTCAAGAAGAGTAGCCTATATCATGACCACGACGGATGAATTTTCTGCAGATACTGCACAGTTAATAAATCAATGATGGAATCAATTTTTGTGTTAATATTGTAAGCAAACACTCCCCTTACTCGTCAGAACAATGGTATCAAACCAAACTGGACAAAACGCTTTTTGCTGTTACCAATTTACTTATGTACTTGGAAGTCACCTGCAAATCTGCTTCATCAAAACATGCGACTTTTACATGGTTGATGAATAGTTAATTTTTTTCTTGATGTGTATACCATATACCAGAGATTTGGTATAGTTATGACACCAGAAAAGTTTATAATAAATCGGGTGTCCCAATAAAAACGCCCCCAAGTTTGACGGTAAGTATCTCAGCTGTTGGTGAATCGATCTCTTTCAAACTTCTCACAGATTTACTTCAACATGTCTGTGTCAGACCCTGAAAATATGAAAGTCATCGAATAAAAATTGTATAAGTACTGCCTCGAACAAAATAGCATGTCAAAAAATTCAATATCAGAGTAAACTACACATTTCAACCTGTGTCTATTGTGCTTTTACCCCATCGACCACCAATATCATTCATTTTCCATCCTGAAATGCTCTCACCAATCTCATCTTAAGATATTTTCACCCAAAAAACAACATTCCTGCCGTTCAGTTCCTGTTCATCCAGTTTGTTCCACTGGTGATGGTAATGACTCCGGGCAGTATGGGATTCTCTTAAGAAACTGGTGTACTGCACTTGGGTTAGAGGGACACACTGATTAAACAAGAACTGAAATGCAGGATGGTCACTTCTCGAGTGGTACCTTTAGATGTGATCCGAGAGAGTTTATCAAGATGGAAAATGTTGAATATTGGTGGTTATGGTGAAGGCAAAATGGACACAAATTCAAATATGTTATTTGCTCTGATATTGAATTTTTTGACATGCTATTTTGTTCGAGGCAGTACTCGTACAATTTTTGTTCGATGACTTTCATATTTTCAGGGTTTAGCAAGGACATGTTGAAGTAAATTTGTAAGAATTTTGAAAGAGATTGGCTCATCAGCAGCTGAGATACTTTTCGTCAAAGTTGGGGACGTTTTTTTCTGCGACACCCAATATACGGTACTCTTGACCAAGCTTGAGATTTAATATTTTATTTTCATTTTAAGTGTTTGTATCGCTTTAACTATATAAGTATTGCATAATGTATATCAATGAATAGGTTATTATTTAAGAAAAGAATTTGCGCCTTTGATTATAGGGTCAATAAGTGCCATTATATGCCAATGTATAAAGTGACATGAGGTACGGTAATTTATTTCAAAGTTAAAATTAGATTTAATATATATAAAATTTCTTGGTAAGATATAGATAGCTAAGCATTCATACAAATGTCATTATTTGAATATAGTGCTGAAGTTATAAGTCATATATTTTATGGAATGTTTAGAATTTGTGTATTGTTTCAAATGACTATGGGTGGTAATGTTTTGTTTAATCTGTATAATAGAGATATAATTGTGATACTCATCATTTGAAAATTATCCTGGTATTATTATTGGAGTCTGTTAAAATGAAAACCTTTAGAATTATAAGTAAACCAATGTTATGATTTTCTTTCTGTTTTTTTTTTCCAGGTATATTTGCCTATTTGAATTATCTGGTTCCAGCCACAAGAAAAGAAATTTTAGATATTTTAATCAATGGACTGAAGAGACTAGAATACAGAGGTTATGACTCCGCTGGTAGGTTGATATTTTAATATTTAGTGGTGGAAGATGATATGTGTACCACATTTACCACAATAGGGGTTGATACCACATAAAGAAATCACATTACCACAATAGGAATTGGCCTCACAATAGGGGTTCACATTACCAAAATAGGAATCCATATTACCACAATACAGATTGATCTCGCAATAGGGGTTCATATTACCATAATAGAGGTTGATCTCGCAAATAGGAATTCACATTACCACAAAAGAGGTTCATATTACCACAAAAGAGGTTCACATTACCACAATAGGGGTTGATCTCGCAATAGGGGTTCACATTACCACAATAGAGGTTGATCCCACTATAGGGGTTCACATTACCACAATAGAGGTTGATCCCACTACAGGGGTTCACATTATCACAATAGAGGTTGATCCCACTATAGGGGTTCACATTACCACAATAGTGGTTGATCCCACAATAGGAGTCCACATTACCACAATAGGAATTGATCTCACAATAGGAGTTCACATTACCACAATAGGGATTGATCTAACAATAGGGGTTCATATTACCACAATAGAGGTTGATCTCACAAATAAGAATTCACATTACCACAAAAGAGGTTCATATTACCACAAAAGAGGGGTTCACATTACCACACTAGGAGTTGATCTCGCAATAGGGGTTCACATTACCACAATAGAGGTTGATCTCACAATAAGGGTTCACATTACTACAATAGAAGTTGATCCCACAATAGGAGTTCACATTACCACAATAGGGATTGATCTCGCAATAGGGGTTTACATTACCACAATATGGGTTCACATTACAACAATAGGGATTGATCTCGCAATAGAGGTTCACATTACCACAATAGAGGTTGATCCCACAATAGGGGTTCACAATACTACAATAGAAGTTGATCCCACAATAGGGGTTCACAATACCACAATAGGGATTGAAACCATAATAGGGATTCACATTACCACAATAGGGTAGATACTACAATAGTCAGTGCTAGTTCTACTCATAATATGGCTTACTGACACGTGCTTGATTTATTTTTAGATTAACATAATTATGTACAAACTAAGTCAACTGAACTGATACTTTACTTTCTCCAAATCTTAATAGATTCAAATAATACAGTAACATATGCTGATATCTGTCCGTTCGCCTAAACTACTCTTTCATGGTGATTATCTTGTGGATATCAATAAAACTATATGACTGTCTGACAGGGTTTCAGATTACATGCACTGCATGGTTAGAAATTTCTACAGGCTTGAAGGACTGTCATAACAGTAGTCCACTTCCAAATATATGTGTTGTCAAAGTTCTAAGATAAGAAGCAATGATTGATGGGTGATTTCTAAGTTAAAAAAGAACTGAAATATATTCTATTATAGGTGTTGGTTTTGATGGTAGTGTTGAAGACTGTAAGGAATGTCAAATTAAACTGATTAAAAGTCAAGGAAAAGTTTGTAGATTAGAAGAGGCTGTACAAAGTAAGATATATTATCATTTATAATTTGTTCAATCCTAGGATTTTGTCTACATCATAATTTAGGCATAGTAAACAACCTGATATACTGCTTATACTGATTGTCTATTTTCTAGCTTTAATTGAAAAATTATAAATGATTCAATGTTATAAGTGTTTTATCTAAGTCAGTCGATTTACTTTTCAGAATGTAAAGATGTCAGTTTTGAGAAGAGTTTTGATATCCATGTGGGAATTGCTCACACTCGTTGGGCCACTCATGGTGAACCCAGTGATGTCAACAGTCATCCACACAGATCTGATACAAGTAATGGTAGGTTCAGTATGATAATTATAATATTGATTAAGAACATCTGGAGGTTTTAAATTGATTATTTTTGACAATAAGTGAAAACAATTGAACCAGATCATACACGTATACATCAAATTTTACTGAATTTTAGAAACCTGATTGGTTGATAGGTTTTAATATCAAAGCCAATCAAATTTGTAGAAATTGTATGTCTAATATCAAATTCTGCGATCTTGGCCTTTGGTCCAATCTGATTAAGGTATTTTCTGCAGGATACATTTACAATTCATAAGATTATGATCTTACTAGATTTTCTTGGAAATCATTTTCACCCTATTGCAGAATTTTTTTTTAAATTTCTTCTTACCAATCCAAAACACTGTTAGAAATGCATATTTATTTAGTCAGGATGGATGACAAGAGGTAACTTCACATAGAAAATACTAAAAGAAACCTCCAGATATTTTGCACTATTTCTCATAAAGTCTAATTTTCAACATGTTGGCAGTAACATTCAGTTTGGTTATTATATATTTTGTTAAAAAGGTGCTGATATTTGAAAAGGTTACTAATACTATGACTTAAGTTAGTGAAGAGTATATTTGTTCTGGGGTTAAAGTTGGGATCTGAATTGTTATGATAATTACCAATGAACCATCTGTTATTGTATCTTCAGTTTACAGATTTACTGGCTAATCCCTCAGATCTCTGTGTTTGAATTTAATTTGTTTAAATAAATACTCAAGTTTTTCTGTAATCTGTGGGCAGGGTTTTATAACTGACTCTTATATACCTTTAAAATGTCATAAAGTATCTTGTGGTCTTTAAAGGGGAATGTTCAGTATTTTATAGGGTTGATTTGGGCCAAGAATATGCGTAAATAGCACAATCCCAACATCTATCTTTCATTTTCTGTATATATGTTTTCTATATCAGGCATTGTTTTACTAAATGCTGAGTCGTATTTTTGACTTTCAAACGCTGATAATAAAAAAATGCATAAACAAGGATTTGAAGGCTTAAACTTTGAGGGAGAGTTGTGAACAATATAACAGATTAGATAAGCTAACAAAGTCGAGGTTCTGAGAAAAAATTTTATTGGTCAAATGAATAGTGAACATATCTCTTTAATTATCCCTGGTGATTTTTATGTGGTAACATGATAACATAATAAATTTATTTGGCTTTGATTTTTGTCCATTCTTCATTAAAAATGAAATAATTTTTCAACTTTTGTAAATGTTGAAATAGTAAAGATGCAAATTAAATTTTGAGTTTCCATTAGAAGTGGTTATTAAGATCAAATTCAACTTTCTGTAGATTATAACAATTCGTTATGGCAGTATTTCTATTAAGTTTTCCCAGTCTGACGTCAATATAGCACGTCAATAATTGTACCCTGTAATTTGTTTAATTCTAACCACATTTTTCAGTTGTTTTTGTATTTGTTAAATTTCGTTTGAAACGCTCTTGGTTTTATAAGATCAAAACATGTTTGTTCCTAATCAATGAAAAAACATCAGTGACTTGAAATTTCTCAAATAATTCAGGAGATCTCTTTCTCACTATTTAGATGGCATTTATTGACGGAGAGATAGCTTTGGTAAACAAATAGAATCTACAACATTGGGTCAATATTTAATTTTAACGCTAGTCAGTCTGACATTTTGTCACCTTAAAATCCAACGCCCACCTGAAGATTTCATGATCAACACCACTATTCTAACTTCTAAAATCAGAAAGTTTTAGTTACTTGCCATTTTACTCAAACTTAGATATCCCTGAAGCTTAGTTCTATTCATATTATCATATCAAATTATCTTATTACAGTAATTGATATAGATATTGTAGGGAATTGATAATGTTTGAAAAGCTATGAATATACTTCAGTATAGGTTGTGAGTAGTGACTATCAGTTAATTGGGAACCCTCATATCCTTCACCTTCATCCTTCAAGTTTTTTGTACTATGTAACTGTTTATGATCTCTAAAAAGTGCAAGTTATTCAATCAATTTTTGGAAATAAACATTAAAATGAAGAATCCATAGTTGTCCCATACAGTAGCTTATGTATGGTTGGTTATATTGATGTTTAATCTCTTATTAGGCATAGCAAGATAAAAAAATTGTTTGTCAATTGGGATTCATTTGCTACAAATATTGTGGGGTAATAAACTTTTCACGCAAAAGTGGGTGTGATATTTGAAAGACACTGATTTACAGGTAAATGATTTCAAAGAAATATTAAAGTTAGTAACAGGATGTAATGTAGGCCCTATATGAAAGAAGAAACCAGGAAGAATAGATAAAGTAGTGTAGATAATTTAATGAATGATATAATCTCTATTATTCAAGGTTCAATAACATACTGGGTTTTATATACATGTATTGCTCTACTGAGTTTAAGAGAGACTGGTGTAATAATAGTTTTAGTCTTGTTTGATGAATAAGATTACTATGAAATCATTACTAGACGCCCTGAAGCAAAAAGAATATGTTATCATTGCAAATCTCTTTTGCATTTGTATGCCCATCTTATTTTTTTAAAGATATATGTCTTACATTGGTTTCATTCTGTTGTATCAATTCTTTGATTTCTCTTATTCATAATGGTGTCTGTCAGTAGTATTGGGTTCAGTCAGTTTAGTCAGTAGTATTGGGTTCAGTCAGTTTAGTCAGTAGTATTGGGTTCAGTCAGTTTGATCAGTAGTATTGGGTTCAGTCAGTTTGGTCAGTAGTATTGGGTTCAGTCAGTTTGATCAGTAGTATTGGGTTCAGTCAGTTTAGTCAGTAGTATTGGGTTCAGTCAGTTTGATCAGTAGTATTGGGTTCAGTCAGTTTGATCAGTAGTATTGGGTTCAGTCAGTTTGGTCAGTAGTATTGTGTTCAGTCAGTTTAGTCAGTTTTATTGGGTTCAGTCAGTTTGTCAGTAGTATTAGGTTCAGTCAGTTTGTCAGTAGTATTAGGTTCAGTCAGTTTGATCAGTAGTATTGGGTTCAGTCAGTTTAGTCAGTAGTATTGGGTTCAGTCAGTTTGATCAGTAGTATTGGGTTCAGTCAGTTTGATCAGTAGTATTGGGTTCAGTCAGTTTGATCAGTAGTATTGGGTTCAGTCAGTTTGATCAGTAGTATTGTGTTCAGTCAGTTTAGTCAGTAGTATTGGGTTCAGTCAATCTGGTTAGTGATATTGGGTTCAGTCAATCTGGTCAGTGGTATTAGGTTCAGTCAGCTTGGTATGTGGTATTGGCGTTAGTCTGTTAATAAAAGTTTTCACATTGTTATAAATTCATAGAGTATCAAAGTTGATTTTAAAAACCCTGTACTCTGTATATTTCACCTATTTCAGAATTCATATTGGTACATAACGGTATTATTACTAATTATAAAGATATCAAATCCTTCTTGGTATGTATTAATATATTACTATTCTGTTCTATTTCCATTAATACTATTTATCAGACTGCGATGAAAATTAAATGCTCAGCTAATTGATGTAAATATTTAATTAGGCAAGATGTGATAATTTTTTGTCCCATTTGTTAAAGTGATTAATTTATTCTACAAATCAATTGGTTTAAAACTACAAAATAAGATTCAAATTCATATTTTCAGATAAAGAAAGGTCATGTATTTGAATCTGAAACTGATACTGAAGTTATTGCCAAATTGATTAAACATTTACATGGTACCCATAAAGATAGTAACATCACATTCCGTGAGTTGGTAGAAATAGCTATTCAACAATTGGTAAGTATTATTTGCTTATGAGTCTCTTTTTTACACAATTGCACAATCTTTGGTGTAACATATTGGATTGCATTTGTGGCTTTTCAGCTTTCCTCTTTCAATTGAATTCTTTTATACCATTGGAAAATAAGAGAATAAGCTTATATGTTTTTGAAAAACTCCAGAATGTAGCAGTTGATTGGAAATCACAAAGAAGAGAATTACTTTGGTCGTGACATTATTTATGAATGTTTTTTTTTTAGGAAGGTGCCTTTGCTCTTGGTGTAACAAGTGTTCACTATCCAGGACAGATTGTTGTCTCAAGGTAAGTGTATTTTATTTATTCAAACAATTCTAGTCAGTCTTCAGTTAATGTGATGTAAATAATAACTTTGCGCATAATTTTTTTTTATAAATTTGGCATCTTAAGTCATGAATTCATATCACAGCTCTTTTTTGTTTGGGAGTTATATGTTTTTCACAGCTGTGCAATGTTGTGACAAGTTCAGATTAAACCTATAAATTATGAATATTAGGGAAGTCATGAAAAAGATATTGTTGTACACAGATTAGTTAGGTAATGAAAACAACAGGTGTTTATTTCAAGACATCACATGATTCAAAGAACATGAAAATTCACCCATAACATATGAAACTTAAAAGAAAATTTTATTTTATTAAAATATCCTGCTGAGAGCTGAATCACCAAGGCATAAACATTAACAGTTGGACTACAGACAGATCTATTATATAGGCCCTATATTTAACCTATATAGTTTGAGGACTGTTCTCCTTTAACCCATTGGTCTAAAGATATCTTTTTAGGCCATACCTGATCAGATTACTTAAAAAATTACCATCATAAAACTATTATTAATCCCTAATAAATTATATTGTTTGAAATTTGACGCTAGCATGTTGTGTCATTTTGACCAAAACTGGTTAATAGTGAAGAAATATATATCAAATTATTAGGTTAAAAACCTGAAAAATTACAAATATTTTCACCTGGAGATGAAAAGGTTTTTCTAATATGTATCTCTGTATCCAAGACCAGCTTGAATTGATCTTGAACTGATAAAAAGGACAATATGAAGATTTTAACCTTGTCTGCAATTTTGCATATAGTGCCTGTCAGAGACATATCGAAAGTTTTATGACATTTGGAAATTGAAAAATTTAACTCATTGCACAATTCATGATGTTACTAATTAATCTAGTAAGGTGCTGAAATATAAGACAGAAAACATCATTTTATGTCACATCTCTGTCTGGTGGTAAACAAGATTGATTAAAAACCTCTTTCAGACGACATTTACTCTGAGTTGATAGGTCAGGCTGACTATGTCACATGACATGACAATCGCTGAACAAACTGATGTGAACAAAGCAGTTAAATCAATTGTGCACTTAGATGTTCAAGTTAAAAGAAATTCAATTGACAATTCAAATCTAAAAAAAAACACTAACTAACATAATGTATACTAGTATACTTGTGTTTAGAAACTTTTTAATATCTTCCAGACTCTGAACAATCACCTTCAAACTGGACCTGTTTTAAACAAAAGCCTGTTAATTATGCTGGTTCAAAACAAATTCCGTCCTTGCAAAATTTCCCTCATTGCACACTGCATGGCATTTGACCGTTGTTAGCCCACACAGTTGCAGAAAAGCAGGACATTCTTCTTGAGTTACGTTGTTACTTGACATAAATTCACTCAAATAAAAAAAGGAGAGTCATATATCTTCCTGATATTGAAATAAAAAAAAGGACGGTTAAATTGAGTTGTTCCTGACATTAGAGTGACATATATTATGCAATGGACAAGATCATTAGAAATATAGATTTATATCCTTCCTCACATTTGATGTAATTGTTTTATAATTCTTTTTCCAAAGCATCATTAAGTACACAAAAGATCTGGTAGGTCTTATTTAAGAATAAATATTGTATGTTTATTAAAGTTTCTGATTCTTTCTCTTGTAGACGTGGTTCTCCATTACTTATTGGTGTTAAAAGTCAAACTAAACTTACTACTGATCATATACCTATTTTATACAGTAAAGGTTAGTATTATTCTTATTTTTCACTTGGGTTGTTTTATTCAGTGTTGTCTATCTATTTTTATTAGTCATATTCATACATTGTCATTTTATAGTCTTGTTTACTTTCATTTTTTAGCATTGATAAGCAATAACTTTTTTTCTCTCTTGAAGTATAGTTATCATAGCATGTTAAATCTCAATGTGCCCAGTGTAGTACCGTAAAGTGCAGACATCTTGAATGAATATATTTTGTGTGCATTTATAATTCGAAAACCATGATAAGCATGATACCATTGTCAATTGTTTTGAAAGCAGTCCAGTTGGTCTTTACCCCCTACATCTATGTAATCTATGTAATCAAGTGTAGTGAAGGTACTTTGATCACCATATTATTTATTTTATAATATTTATTACATGTAATATTTACTCAAGGTATATCTAATTTATGTAATCTAATATAAAATACATGTAAATAGGTAATAAATTAACATATTGAAGATCAGTCAATGAAATAGCAGGCTTAGTCTTGTATTGATAAATAATATTTAGACTATACATGTACTAAAAAAAAAGTACTTAGGATCTAATGCAACTAATTTTTGAGAAATTGAAAGTGAGACAATAAAAAAAAAACAATCAAAAATTTTGGGGGAAGGACTATTATATCACATGTTGTTAGAGCATTGAAATCTTAAAATGACATAATTTATTTGGTTACATCAAATAAAATAGGGGTTCTTATCTTGATCAGCATGTACAAGTCCTATGACCTTGAGTAAGACAAATTTTTTCATTATTCTGGTCAATCCAAATGGGGACTATCAATGGAAATCGGTTTGGCCACCAGCTGATAGGACCCTCATTAACTTATTTGTTGTTGAAAATATGGCTGTTTTCAATTTGTATTTCTTTTTTAAGAGAAACTGTTTCACATGTTGATATATTTAGTACATTTCCTTTCTGCTCGTTTGTTTGCGATCATGATTCTTTAATGAATAAGCAGAATAAACCATAGGAAATCATCAACTTTTGAATAACTTATAATAAGTGTTTGTGTCTTGTTGGTAGATTACAATGAGTAGGACCTATGTTTCAATTGTATGTTTAATGAACCATTATAAAGTATGAATATTCTCTTATAAGATCAATTAAACTGTACAATTATTACATGCTTACGTTGGCTGTATTTAATTTATAAGTATATTTATTTATTCAGTTAGTTTATTACTAAATAAATATGTTAGATATTCGACGTATCAACATGTCAGGTTGCAACTTGTACATAGTCTTTGAATTACATATTTAATCTCAAATACTAATAAATAACTGGTATAACTTGTTCATGTGGGTAAATTATACTGTATAATAAATAATGATAAGTTATTACATAAAGATATCAGTAGGCCTATACAGTATTGGGTTGTTACTTATTTTCTATTTCAAAGAGTTTTTGAAACTTTCTGACTTTTGTAACATTGAAACATTGCTCAAACCTAAATCTTAATGAGATTTTCACTATTTGTATTTAAAATTTAGCCATTTTTATCTGATTGCCATAATCAACCACTTTTTATTGGGAACTAGCATCTTAGGTACTTGGGTATTCATCTTTTTCTGCTTTTTTTTAATCATTATTTTCCCTTGATCCCATTCTTCCTCTGCCATCATATCTGGGAATGTATCAGAAGTGAAGATGATGGGAGTAAAGTGTTGTATTTAACAGTTGATTATTTGTAACAAGTTTGTTTGTAAATAGTGTCAACAATCACTTTAACCACATAGAAACCTCACGATCCAACAAGTATCTCACATACTGTACTGTACTCAGAACTCAATGTTATAATCTTATTAGGTAGTATTTGAAAGTGATTTGGTTATTGACCTTAAACACAGGCTAGGTCGTACTTCAGTTCATTTTATTCATGTATTTGCATTTAGGACAACTCAAACACTTCTTATTATCCTTCTATTTACCTGTCTGATTTCTGTTGTTTTCTGTGATTGACTGATAGTATTGGTTTGACAATCATTTGTGATATCGACCTCATCCTCTGGTCCATACATAGTATCTCTAACACTTTAGTCAATGACAACATTTACATTAATATTAAAAAGTAAAGGCTATTTTATAGTCTGTCCATTTTTTTCTTTTTCAATAGATGTGCATTTTGTATTTTTCTAACCAGTTAGCATTATCTTATGGAGGTATAACGTTGCCAATATTGTCGATTGTGTCGCAACGTTAAAATACCAATGTCGTAATTACAAAATGCATTTGTCAATGCTGCAAAGTACAATTGTCGATGTGTAAAAATGCAAAATGTATAAGAATACTCAACAATCCAATGAAATGCAGCTAACAATTTACTCTTTGCATTATGCATTTTGCATTAGGCACTTTTGCATTATACATTCTGCATTAGTCACTTTGCATTACGCACTTTGCATTATCAAACCATGCAGAATAGACTTTTACGCAATATAACATATACCTTATATGGAATGATGACGTATATTCATTTCCATACGTAAAAAACGGCGGATATGTACGGAAACTAATTAATATGCATGCGCACTGATACATGTCCTAGTTGACACTTAAAGACGAGTTCTCCCTTAAAGATAAATATATCTGTAATATTTCAAATTGATAGTTAATAATTTTTATATTATGTTAAATATAGAAATCTAGGCCCAAGGTATTGTAAAAAAAATGGAGGGGGGGGGGGTGCAAACGTCCTCGAAAACTTTGTGAATTTTTAAGCTTTTGCAGTGGTTAAACTCTATTTAGTTATTGCTACCTGTATTGCTTGGGTTAGGGTTAGAAAAAAAAAAGAAACTCCCTGAAACGTTATTTCCTGACGAATTTAAGGTTTATTTGTATAGGGGATCACAAGAAAAAAATGTTAATATAAGACACCTGGAAATGCAAATTTCTGAAATATCTGAGAGACAGATTTAGACAATTTTGAGAACTAGACGCGATCGAACGCAATTTACTGACATTTTTTGACGAATTTAAGTTTTATTTGTATAGGGACAGCAATGTCACCAGAAAAAAATTTGATAATATGACGCATGGAAACGCTAAATTCTGACATTTTCCATCGAATTTAATGTTCAAAATTATTTGTATAGGGTTTGAGGAATTGAAAATGTTGAGAAATAGACGCCCACAAAATATGAAATTTCCTGACGACCTTTTTGTATTTGTATGTCGCTTTAAAAAAATTGAAAATAAGATGCCCATAAAGTTTTCCTCGCATTTCCCGTTGAATTTAAGTATCAGAATGGGGGTGGGAGAAAATGCTCTCACAGGCGTCCAATACGCAAAATTGTCAAGGTTAGGTCCCTCAGAAATTTCAAAATTGTGTTTCCAGGCGTCTAATTCCTGACATCTTCTTCTTGTAGTCCTGCAATTTCAGTCTCTTTAAAAATAAACCTTAAGTTAGTTAGAAAATAACTTTTCAGGGAGTAATTTTTTTTTAATTTTCTAGAGGGGCTCCCCAGAAACCACCAATGGGCACCCTTGAACCAATACAGGTACCAATAACTTAATTTGAAATAATACAGAGATATTTATCTTCAAAGGAGAACCCATCTTTAAATGTCAAAAAGAACTTGTATCAATATGCGCATGCATATAAATTAATTTCCGTACATTTCCGCCGCTTTTTACGTATGCAAAGGTATATGTTCGATTGTGTAGAAGTCTATTCTGCATGGTTTGATAATGCAGAGTGCGTAATGCAAAGTGACTAATGCAGAATGTATAATGCAAAAGTGCCTAATTCAAAATGCATAATGCAAAGAGTAAATTGTTAGCTGCATTCGTGTGACATTTCATTGGATGTTTGGGTATACTTATACATTTTGCATTTTTACACATCGACAATTGTACTTTGCAGCATTGACAAATGCATTTTGTAATTACGACATTGGTATTTTTACATTGCAACACAATCGACAATATTGGCAACGTTATACCTCCATATTATCTTGCTTGACAATTTTTTTTCCTTCATATTTGATTTAAAAAAAAGCCTTAATGATTTGGGTTCTATAACACAGTCGGTTAAAGCTGAAATTCTCAACAATCTTATGACATCATTGTTAATATAATTATATTTAGTTTGAGATCTGTTTTCCTGTATTGTTCTTTCCTAACTCCATACAAATCTAGAGTTCAAGTTTTTACTCATTCCCTTAGCTGTCCTTAGCTGTTATAGCAACCCCTAGGCTAGGATGAATCCAATATAGATAGAGATGTGCTAGATTTTGTTTTTAGATTAATGCATGTTAACCTAACATTATTGTTTTTTCCTTTGTTTTGTCTTATCTATTTTTTAGTTGCAATTTTGTCATGTTTTGAATTATACTTTTTTTAATCTCATTTTTATGATTTGTAACATTATTTATGGTTAATAGCATTTAATGAGTTTATCAGCCATATTGATTCTCCTTGATTTGGACATGTTTTAGGCCTGAAATAATTATATTGAAAAAATTATAATTTGTGATTTCACCTTCTGTAACATGTATATAGTTAGTATTACTAGTGATGTCAAAGATCTCATTTGATCATTTTTGGGAGAGGAGAGGATGGTATAAATTTCACTTTCAAAATTAAACAGCAATATACATACAAAATTGCAACTATTAACACTCAAGAGGCAACTAGACAAATGTCATATACATACTGTTTACAATAGTAAAACTAACATTGGATTGAACAAGTTATCTCTATTTGTCTGTTAAGGCTAGGTTTTGAGAAAAAAAGAACATTTTTATTTGCCTCTTACTTAGATATGTTTGTAACTAACCTGTCTTTCAATCCACATTCATGTTTTTTTTTTTGCAATCCTAATTAGGTAAAGATATCAGCCTGCACGAAGGTAAATTTGCTAACCCAATATGCATGGCTTAAAATTATAGCATATCTTTTGCACGAATCAGGCCTGCGGAAAATTGCTTGAGGAGCTTTATATATTTATATATTATTCGAGGAATGAATGTGGATCTTTTTATCCTTTTAGGGAAATAAATGCTGGTTAATCATGTAATAAATGAACTAGCGTTTATTTCCCCATAACGATAACAAGATCCATATTCATTCCTTATATTTACATTTTTCCAACCTTTCAGATAATTTTTTCATTGTAAAAAAATGGATACTCAAATACCCCTATTTCTTGATATCACCGGTATCTGTAGATCAAGTGCACCAGCCACCTTGCTTTAATTTTTGGTAATAGATTGTGTGTTATAGATAGTAGATAAGTTTATATATAACTCTTTGCTTCATTGCATGACTACTTTACAAATCAACTTAAAACTAGAATGAAGAAATAAAGTTGGCACTGAAATCAGTTTTGCTTTTAATCAGTCTGTTATCTGCTTCCTGTTATTTCTTTTCAGTTCTTATGCTTAATGCCGATTCTTGTACAATATCTGCTGCTGGCTTTTCTTATTTAATACTCAATTGGTATATATAATTAGATGTGTACCAGTATTTTATCTCTTATGTTTAAAGTCCAGTTCTCTTCTTTTGTTTAAACAAAGTCATTTTTTTCAAAAAAGAGGTGGTCCAATAACCTGTCCATACGCCCTTGGATTTGAGCAAGATTGATTAAGAATATTGGCCCTATATAATCTATGCATAAGGCTTTGAAACTATGAAAACTTTGTTGTGCTAAAAGTTCAACCTTTTGAAGATGGCCTATTGCCTTGCACTGCTAGATTGAGTAAAACCATGGCCTACGTAATGAAATAAACATTGTAGGAAACTGATCTCATCTAATCTAGATATTTTGTTTCAAAGATATTATTTGTATATCTTAATGACACAACCAATTTAATACCTCTCTCACTCTGAAACTAGATTACTTTTTTCAAACTTATCCATATTTTTTCCTTCAGATAGCACTTTTTCAAAGCATAGAACCCACTTTTTATTTTGCAATAATAATTTGTCATCTCAGAACCAATCAATCAATAATAATATAATGCTGACTGATTTAAACTCTCCTACATCAGCATGTGTAGTAATATAGCTTTTACTAATAAATTTATAATAATGATGTTGCGAAATCAAAATCTGCTTTTAAGTTGATAACTGTCAACAGTTTTCATTCAATTAAGTTTTATATTTTGATGAGGAATTCAGCTTTCAATGGAACATTTATTCCTTGTGTTCCCTTGTCCATCTTGGTTTTATTTATGAGAGACAACTGAATACGGTTTAGTTCATGAGAAATTCTATATTTTATTTATAGATCATCGAGGTTTCATTGGTTCTGGAAAGAGAAATGAAGAACAAACAGAATTCCATCCTATTGGTCCCAATAAAGTTGTGGAGTATTTCTTTGCTTCTGATGCTAGGTAAGATATGATGGATTCCATATTTATTACCTGGTGGAGGTCCTTTATCAAAGTTAACCTCAGACAATTGCTTTAATCATTATGATATGTACCATTTCTGATATAAGTGAATCTTATTACATTGTCTAAACCTGCTACCTGTTTTATTATTTACGATTTTGTCATAAAGACGATAAAATATATATTTCAGTGCTGTTATTGAACACACAAATCAAGTGATATTTTTAGAAGATGATGATGTTGCTGCTGTCAACAATGGATGTTTAACAATTCATCGTGTCTCACGTAATGTGGATGATTCTACAACAAGAGAAGTCATCACATTAAAAATGGAAATCCAACAAATTATGAAGGGTAGGTTTATATATTTTTGACAATCTTGTGACACACTTACCAGAGCATTAGATTTCTTTAAGCTTATCATTGATATTGTTACCTTGTTGTGCTGTATCAGTTTGTAATGGAATCCATCTACATTGTATTATAACTGAACTTTTCATCCATGATCTGACAACATTTTGTAAACATCTCATGTTATTGTCACAAGATACTTCATGCTCTGTAGTTGTTGTTGAACAAGAGACACAAGTCTTTTTTGTGCTGAAAATAGTTATATCATATAATGAAAGTATAGCTAGAGATTAAAGATGCACTGAACCATTAATAATTAATTATGAGTAATGGGAACACATCAATGTCACACCTGCAAAGGTCTTCTGTGAGACAAACACATTTCGCAGGCTTGACACATACAAAAATTTAATTCCTCTTCAATCCTTTATATGCTAGTTTATTGTCAAATTTTCAGAACATTTCATAATTATGTAGATTAGATTATATGGTATATTTTTTTATATCGTTTTAGGAAGTTTCAGTTCTTTTATGCAGAAAGAAATCTTCGAGCAGCCGGAATCTGTTGTGAATACCATGAGAGGACGTGTTAATTTTGCTACTAATAAGGTTGTATTGGGTGGTATTAAAGATTTTATGTGTGAGATTAGAAGATGTAGAAGATTATTATTTATTGCATGTGGAACCAGTTATCATAGTGCTGTAGCTGTAAGTTTTTCCCATTATTATCTAATGTTCATTGTTAAAGGGGCAAAATATGTTTTAGATTGAAGCCAAAAAAGACTTACTTGGTCTTCTAATACTAGGCCTACTGTGATTTCTTTTAGAAGGTTGTGTAACATTGTAGCTCTTGAATGTCTTGTTGTAATTTTGGTCCTCTTGACTTACTCACTACACAATTGATTACAATTGGGATCACTGAACACAAATCTAACTATATCATTGCTAGGAAATTACTTAATATTATTAAAACGAGCCAGGCTGTAAAAATTCTAAATAATCTTTTCATTTTGTTTTTATGTTATGTTATGTTATGTTATGTTATCTTCAGACTCGTCAGTTACTAGAAGAGTTAACAGAGTTACCAGTAATGGTAGAACTAGCTAGTGATTTCCTTGATAGAAATACTCCTGTCTTTAGAGATGATGTCTGCTTCTTTATCAGTCAGTCAGGTTGGTTTCAGAAATTCATAAATTGACAGTTACCCTTATCTGATTTGATCAGAATATTTTCATATTTAATATACGTCTGGACAATTTTGGTCTCTGTTTATATTTAGAATAACAGACAATGAAACCAAAAAATGCAATAAATAAATAATATGGACCTATACCCACATATATAGCACTTGCAACTCACTTGGATTCAAAATGTTAAAAATTACTGTGGACTAACTAGTGTAGACCATGACCTCTCAATTCTACTGTGTAAAACCCATAAATAAAAAAATTTGCCATCATTACATCTTATAGGAGAAACAGCAGATACATTAATGGCGTTAAGATACTGTAAAACACGAGGAGCACTGATTGTTGGTATAACTAATGTAGTTGGTAGTTCTATCAGTCGAGATTCACATTGTGGTGTACATATCAATGCTGGACCAGAAATAGGTGTTGCCAGTACCAAGGTAAGGTTTCATTTTATTTATTCATCTTTTAGAAGTTTTTGACTTGAAGGTTTCTAGTGACCTTCCTCATTTTCATGCTTGGACAATGTGGACTTTAAATATTATTTTTTGGTGAGGACAGTCCCCCTCCAAACAAAAGGTTGATTGAACCCCCCAAAATATCACCTATAAGCTTGATGATAAAGATGGATAACTCTGTGTTCATGTCTGAATTTTTCCATGCAACACAAGATGAAAATCAGCTTGATAGTTAACAATATCAATAAAATATTTTAATGACGCTTTATCTCCATGAAATTTAATTATGTAAAATAATTGAATATATTTGTTTCTGTTGTAGGCATATACCAGTCAGTTTATAGCCTTAGTTTTATTTGGTTTGATTATGTGTGAAGACAGAATCTCAATGCAGGACAGAAGAAATGAAATTATTCAAGGTTTAAAGAAATTACCAGGTAAAACAATATACCGGTACACCATACTTGTTACTTATTGTATTGTGAAGTCACACAGTACAAGACATTTTCAGAGGTTGAATATATAAAACTTCAGAAGTTCAAGAACTTCCTGAAAACGGCACTCTATGTGTACCTAACCCTAGAAATTTCACTTTCTATTTCTATACATGTCTTTTCTATTTACTAGAAATTCAACAGAGTGTGTGTGCATGTGTGCTTTTAATTTAATATCCAGTAGCCTGTGGTCATGTACTTGACCTCTAAATCATCAAACTCTGTACATTAATTTTTTTATTCATTTATTTTTTTTTTTTTTTTTATGGTGTTTATATGTTGTATATTGTATTTATGTTTGTCCCCATGGGCTGGGTGTGAGACAGGACAGTTATCACTCGTGGTATTGGGCCTAATTCTGACCCATGTAAAATAAAGAGTTTATTGCAGTGCGTTCTAGCGAACGCACTGCTTTGTTTTGCAAATGTCTTTTTTTTTTTTTTTTTTTTCCGTTTTCTGGTCAGAGCGCCCAGCCAAAACTATGCATGCCACACATAATCTCTCAAGATTTCCCACGATAATCTACTGCTCGGTATTGTTTAAATGTAAAATGGCGCAGGCCCTACCAACCGGAAATGAGGTATGAGAACATATTGGTTTTGATGTTTTGGCCATTATCTCCTTTATTTTTCAACCGATTTCGATCGGACTGACTTTGCATATTTCTCTAATCGATTCTCCACGAGACAAAAGTTTAACAATATCATTTTGAGAAAAATCTTGCTGACTTTTGGAGCACCTTTTCTGGACCACTTTTTAAACTTTTGCAATTTTATGTTGATCAACCTGAAAACTTACATGTATATAGACATTTTGATTGCAAACAATTAGCAATTTTCAAAATGTCGATATCACTTCCGGTTTTGACGTCATTCGCTCTCAAAGTTGAAATTTCAACTTCCGGAATTTTGAAGATATTCGAAAAAATTGTTTTTGCAGTATGTTTGTTATGTAGACACAAAAGTATACAAATCATAAAATTTGACCCGGATGTAACAGATCAGTCGCCATCTTGAAATGGTATATTTTCATAAAACGCAAAATGGGGCCTCAGGGTGTTATGGAATTTGCATAATTATAATGTCTATGCAATCTACAGTCGATTGCGACCAAAACATGGGAAGCGGATTTTTGAATTTTAATTCTGAATTTTTCTAATTTCCGGTAAAAATAAATCAGTAATTGTCAAAACTTTCAAGGCCCATATTTCGTGACCTTGACCTTTCTTGACCTAATGACCTGTACAAAAATTATTGCCCTTGAGGAGATGTATCCATTGACATATTGTTTTCAGATGCCCAAGGTTTACTTCCGGTTTTATAGCCGTTTGAAAATTGCCATTTTTAACTTTAAACAGCTCTACCACGTGACCTAATTTACATATGTCTTATTTTCTTTCACCGTCTTACTATGCTCTGTCTGCTCTTTCCAATGATATACAACACAATACATTTGAATAAAAATTCCGCCTTTTAAAGTTTGAAAAATTTGTGCCAATTTCCATTGAAACTATGTGTATTTTTTCAAATTTTATTTCGATCGTTCTGAAAACTTACGGATAGATAGACATTTTGATGGCGAACAAAAATCTGTTTTCAAAAATTTAGTATCACTTCCGGTTGTGACGTCATTTGCTCTTAAAGTTAAAATTTCAACTTCCGGAATTTTGAAGATATTCGAAAAATTCTTTTTGCAGTATGTTTGTAATACAGACACAAAAGTATACAAATAATAAAATTTGACCCGGATGTAACAGATCAGTCGCCATCTTGAAATGGTATATTTTCATAAAACGCAAAATGGGGCATCAGGGTGTAATGGAATTTGCATAATTCTGATGTCTTTGGAATCTACAGTCGATTGCTACCAAAACATGAGAAGCCGATTTTTGAATTTCAATTCTGATTTATGTTCATTTCCGGTTAAGATAAATCAGTAATTGTCAAAACTTTAAAGGCTCATATCTCGTGACCTTGACCTCTGGTGACCAAGTGACCTGAAACAAATTCATTGCCATTGACGATACCTATGCATGGATACTTTCATTTAGGTTTTCCGATGTTTACTTCCGGTTTTATATCCATTTGAAAATTGCAGTTTTTAACTTTAAAGAGCTCTGACACGTGACCTAATTCAAGTACGTCACAAATTCTTTCACAATCTAATTATGCTAAATCTACTTTTTCAATTATATACAACACAATATTTTTAAATGAAAATAGTGCCTTTTGAATTTTGAAAATAAGTTATTCCACCTGCTTGTAAAATATTAAATTCAAATTTCAGTTGAAGGGAGAGTACTACATTTTGACATAAAGCTGCGTTTGGGCGATCGCCCTCTGCCATTAACTTGCGTTTGGGCGATACGTATATCATAAATGTACTTTTTTACATTGTAACAGTTTTAAAAGAAACATTAATATATATTTTCTTTGAACGAATTATGTATTGATAAATTTCGATCTGTATTTCAAACTACGAAGTCTGAATGCTTTGCAGTCCGTTTCTAAATTGAGATTTGGTTCTTTCATGTGTCCTTTTTGCACTTGAGAACTTTTTTACCAATCTTAGAAATTTTGTGATATGCGTTTTCCACTGATGTAAACTGTGATTACCCTTTTTTAATCAGATGTCTTTTCACTATCGAACATGAAATGTTTATTTCACTTTTGACTACCGTGTGTGAACTGGTTATTCTACTTTTCACTACCGAATTCAAAATTGTGCTTTTAAAATTTTGTAACCTCTGCATTCCAATGTAAAACAAGCTTTCTTCTGTAAACTTGACAACATGGATTGAAAGATGTCACTTTTCACCACTGAACGAAACCGGATGCGCACTGCATGGTACCATTCATGGTTCTAGTTATTATTATTATTAACTACAAACAGTACTGTTTCAGCCTTCTGGGCCTCATCGGTGCAGTGCTGATACTAGAGTTGAGGTTTGACTATATAGCCACCTCAGATGATCCCACATATTATGTGATAACATCGTACCATGCCAGAGTGCTCAAACTAGCAAGCTAGTGGGCTACGCATAATGCTAACGACAATTGTACACTCCAGATAGAGTGCTCAACAAGGTATGAGCCAAGGAGCATATCTAACTGTATACTTCTAACTATAACTAGCTATGATATTTTTCAGAACAAATTAAAGAAGTATTAAAGATGGATGAACAAATACACAAGTTAGCACAAGAATTGTATCAACAGAAAAGTTTGTTAGTAATGGGTCGAGGTTATAATTATGCAACATGTTTAGAGGGAGCACTGGTAATTTTTATTTTTATTCAATTTTGAATTTGAAATAATTTTGCTTTTTATAGTACGGATAGTAAAGTTTGCTTCTTCAAATAGTTCATTAAAAGTTTGGATTCTTTCACAAAGTAAACCTAATTCTATTGATTGTAGTGTACTTTTATTGTTTAAATTTAATCTTATTGTAGAAAATTAAGGAATTGACCTACATGCATTCAGAAGGAATATTAGCAGGAGAATTAAAACATGGACCATTAGCTCTGGTTGATAAAGCTATGCCTGTTATAATGGTTATAACAAGAGACTTGGTTTATAAGGTAGTTCCTATTCCTAATCCAAGAACATCCACCAATCAATTTACACATTTGATTTATTGTTGATATTTGTCTCCATATTAAATCCTGGTGAATGAAGAGTAACAAGAAATCTGGGGTCTGCACAAATCATAGTCCACAACTGTCGGAACTGCATTTGATTGAACTGTTCCGTTTTTCAGTGCGTTTTCTAGTGCAATGATTGCAGTCATTACCTGTCTAGAACCTGTCTAGAAGTAATCTGATATTAGTTCTGTACAGAACTTTCCACTTCCTGTCCAGAACAGTCCAGCGCGCCTCGAACATGTCAAGAACACCTGATTCGTGCAGACCCCTGTACTCTATATAATCTTGAGTTTTAAAGAACATCATTCATTCAGAGCAGAATGTGGCTCCTTAGGTTGGATTAAATCTTCATATTTAAGACAAGATGTTTTATTGTTTATTTTCAGAAATGTATCAATGCACTAGAACAAGTTAAAGCTAGACAAGTAAGATTTCTTTATCTAAAACTGAATTGTATAATATTTTCTAAAACTTATAAAACTTGTGCATAGACCAAGAGAATTAATTGATGTTAAATCCAGATTATGTGCTAAATGAGAGTAAATTTGCAGATCTGTCAAGATATTTACGTTAGATGTTTCAACAAAAATGCTTTAAATACAAAAAGTTGATTTTGTTTTGAAATAATTTGATGATAATCAAATATTTTGCTCTTTTTTTAGTTTCATGGAATTTTAAATAATGTCACATGCATTCATTCATTTCATTTTTTCACTCTTCATTCTCTTTTCTTTGCATTTATCTGTATGTCCAATATGATTAAAATGCAGATCAGGATTCCACTTCTTATATTTTCTGGTTCTTGTTCCTTGGAATTGTTACTAATAAATAGTATCAAATTTTGATATAACAGGTCGTAGGTCAAGTTGATGTTTATCTAAGATTATCTATTGCAAAAAGCTGTCATTTGAAGAAAAATACACAAAATCTAGATATGCATTTGATCTAATTGAATGTATGTTATGCCAATTCTTTTGCATCAACAATACAATTTTCATTGCTGCATGATCTTATTACTATATTGCCTTTCGTTTACTTTCACAAAATGTTATTGTTTTTTTTTCATAAAATTATCTTGTTGTGATCATTAGTCACTTATATTATAAAAGACTAGAATTAATTTTATAATTAGTGATAGTGAAATATTCAAAAATTGAATTCTCTACATCAATCATTTCCTTTAAAAAAGTGTAGGCCATATTGTCTTTCTCTCTATTCTTTATGATTTGATGTTGTTTATTTCTATTAATATTCTTTTTTTTGTTTTTGTTTGTGTTATGTTTTTTGCTAACATTAATTAGCATGACAAATCTTCTGTTGTAGGGAGAACCCATCTTGATTTGTAACTCTGATGATACAGACACTCAATCACAGGCCAATAAGAGTGTCTCTGTACCATTAGCTATTGACTGTTTACAAGGCATTCTCACTTGTATTCCATTACAATTACTTTCACTGCATATAGCTGAATTACGAAAGTTAGATGTAAGCATGACCTTCTCGACTGTTAATAGCATCACTTGTAAACTCATAAAGTCTATTTTCTATTGTTATAGTATTGGATCATTTTCATATCATTCTTCTAATCTGGTAAATTAAATTAAATCTCAAACAAATAAATTCGTTCAAATGAGATTGTTTTTAACTAATAAGAAAGTAGAAAGTCGCACTTGTTGAAAACAATTCTATTTAAGATCAAATTGATCAATATATGAGGTGGAAGGATATGAAACAGATCTTACATTATAATACTGGAATTAGACTTTATTTCTTGGTGCTATTCACAACTATATATAGCATGCTGCATGGTCTCAATTCTGTGGTGGGTTTTATATATGTATATATTGTGGTTTTATCTTCTCTTTCTTTCACTTGACACAACACATACTTCAACTATAATTGATTGATATTTCAATAACTGATTTGAATTTATAATTTTTTGATCAAATTTACTCTTAGAAAAAATCTTCTGAAAACCGTCACAAAAGGCTTACAGTTTGTACTTAATAAAAATTCAATCATATTATCTGAAATTTCAATCAATTCATATATTCACTTTACTAATCAATACCCTCACTATTAGACTCTTCCATTTTATTAATCACTATATGGAAATATTGATTGTTCCAATTGTAGGGATGTCCAATATTAATTTGTAATAGTGATGATGCAGAAACACAGATGTTAGCTTATAGTCACCTGGCCATACCTCATACTGTAGATTGTCTACAAGGAGTACTGTCAGTTGTTCCTTTACAACTTCTTTCCTTTCACATGGCAGTTTTAAAAGAATATGACGTAAGAACACCAATCACAATTTTTATATGTGTAGTTTGTGTCCCGCACTTTAGAAACTATGCATCATGTGATGTGGCACATGTATTTTGAAATATTTAGTTTTTGTGATATTACTTTTTAATTGTTGAAACATTTACTATTTATTTCAATCAAACTATTTTTACAACAGTTAATTTGATATGAGATTATGACTAGAAGAATACAGACAAGACGCTCATTATTAGGAACAAATATCAGTAGATCACAAATTGACTATTTAGCTGTAGGCATACCATGTTTTAGTTGTACAGACCTAATGCAGACAAGGTATTTGGAAATACAATAGGCTAAAAGTACATTTGGACATAAGTAAACATATTGGGAGGAAAGAGATTTTGTTTTCTGACAGATACACAATATATAATCAGACAAGCCTATCTATGTATTGGGAGATTAAGAGCAATTGTATATATGTTGATAATGAATTTCTTAGCCTGAGTTATTCACAATATCATAAAGGAACTCATTTTTCTCAAAATGGACAGTTTCCCCCTGTCAGTGATGCAGGTGGGAGGGGCTGACATGGAAAAAGCTTCGAGTCGAGTCGTGGGCCCCCGTGTGGTACAGACTCGGTGCATGTTAAAGATCCCTCGGCAGTTGGAAATCAAAAATAAGAGTAGGCTAATGCCGCTGTCCTGGCAAAATTTCCCTCATTGCACACTGCATGGCGTTTGTCCCTCCTCATTAGCCCATACAGGTGCAGAAACAGAAGGATGTAAAAAAACATATCATTTCTCATAATGGAGGTTAGAGTAGTTAATAAAAATTCTGCTGGGTTTAATTATAATATAATATAATTAATATAATTAGGAATAAGACTGATCATTATCATTTTATAAACAGTTGTAGAATAAAAATATTTTAAATAGTGTTTGGTTCCTTTCCTTCTCGGAAATTGTATCCACATGGAAATGGCATTATTTTAGATAGAATTCACATTTTGGACAAAAATAAAAACATTTTCTAGCTTGAACAAGTCTTTTCTGCTGTGAAAATATTTAAAATTGACATTATTTTACACTTGTTGATAAACAGAATGATCAGTCTGGTGGGAAATTATATTTGGTGATAGCTTACTAGTATAAAGGAATGAATATATTTTAATTGTTACCTTCTCTATAACAAGTTCACTTATGAATTTGGTTAAAAATATGGTTCATCAACTCGTATCTGTTTTGAATAGCTCTCTTCCATTATTTTTTAAAATTGGATTTTTTGAGATTACCCTCTCCCGAGTTTTATGATTATTTTAACACATGAACAAAAATAAAGATGAAGGAAACATTGAAATATATTATATTCTTTATTATCAGTAATTTATGTTAATGTTTTGGTAAGGAACATGTTTTTACAACATCACTATACATAGTAGTATTATATAGAGTATGATATAAAGCTTATCAAGCTTTACATTGCTTACTGCTTCATCTTTAATAACAATATCAACTGTAAATTAGACTAACTTTTCTCTCTACCAAACTACCAACTGTCAATTGCTGCCAAAATATCTGGTGCAAACTTATGTTCCACTTTTCTTGACTTATGATCAATTTTTTGTAGGTTTGCTCTGACTGCAAACATTATATTATATTTTTCTGAGACCAGCAAAGTCTGATTAATCTTGGAGCTGAAATACTTTAAAAATAGATAAAGAAGTAACTTGTGTAAACTTAAACGATTATTTACCATGTATTGTCTAGTTTTCTGTTTTAAACTGCATGATTAAAGTATAAATAATTGTTTTTGTAGGTCGATTGCCCGCGTAATTTAGCAAAAAGTGTGACCGTGGAATAAAATAAGAAGATTTTCAATGTAAGATAATCGTGTCTAGTGTCACTAATAGAAATTTTATAGCCTCTTTTTTATTTTACTTTTGGACATTAATTTGTTTAGTTTTTGTTTTTTTAGAGTAACTAAATTGTTTTACTTTCTGTATTTAAAATTAATTATTTCATGGCATATTTTAATGACAGTGATCAACTTCCTTTTTAATGTTGCTTTCTTGCATTGCCTAACTGCTTAACCCTGCTTATTGCAAGCGTTTCAAGAGATGAATAATTTGCAACATTATTTCTTGTATTTTGAATAGTTTAATTCAAGTATTTCTTCATGAGCCAAAATATTCAAATTTTTAAAGATTTGAAAAAAAAATTCATAACAAAAATTTAGTTGACTGATGGAGGTCTAAATATTTGCATTACCATCTGATAGAGCTAATGTTGACGTTTCAGAATTAAAATCCATTGCCCATTACTTTTCCAACTCAACAAAAACATTTCCCTCCAGCTTTGATTGTCATCATTTACATAAACTACAAATGAGAATAATGACAAATACACCCTGGATGTTAGTGTAATGTTTATCATTGTTTAATTGTAAGGGAACTAGATGTCAAGATTTTAATTTTAACAAGTGATACAGATAGATGATGTTTAGCTCTGTTAGCTGGGAAAGCAAATATTAAGATGGCTGTATCGCTGTGATAACTATAACATTTCAACATATTTTTATTTTCTAATTTCAGATGGATCAACCTCGCCATTTATTAAAAACCTATGCAAACACCATGGGTTAACAACATGGTATCATCATTGTATTTTAACTGCTGTCATTTGTCAAATTCATTAATTCATTACTATGTAATAAGAGTTCAGATCTGAGGTCCAGTAATAAGTTGTTGCTAACTCAGACAAATAGGGCACCATCAAAATATGACTTAAAACTAAGGATCTATTTGGTTGTAAATCAGTAAATTAAATGAAAATAATTGAATTGTTTGAAGATTTTTTGTTAAACAACTAGATCTCTTCATTATTTATTTATCTTATCTTATTATAAACTGTTTTAGTTGATACCAATGATTTGCATATATTCCTCACAGAACCTTACATTACAATGCCAAAATATTTAAATTGAAATAGGCATTTCTTGCTGAAATCAAGCAAATTGGATGAGCATTTCTTTGAAGCATAGCAAATTAAAGATGTTTGCTTTTTCTTGGCAATATATCAATTCATATATGAATATTGTAGATAAGAGTTTGGATGTATAGTATATAGGCATATTTAATATATTTGGGGAGCATATTCTATTCTAGTGGGATAAATTTATTGTATATACGTATAAATCATATTATATTTAACAAGGGTTGCTGATTATACTTTTTTTACCAGACAAACCCAGATTGGCAATTTGGCAGGTTGTTTTTTTGCACAAATTTTTTGATATCTTTCGATCAATGTGATGCATTATATTGTTTGTTAAATTTTGTTACACATTTTTAAACATATTTGAATTCATACTCATGTACACCTAGAAGCTAAATATTTATGTTGTACCTTCAATAGTAATATGTGTGAACTACATAACATATATTTTGAGCAAGTTCGTTCAATAAGATTTTTGTTATAATCATTTAAAGTCATTATCATTGTTTGATTGCCATACTGCCACTGTGAAAATAAATTTTGGTAAAAAGAAAACGTCAATAGATTTTATTAATTATTTTGTGGTCGAGCACAAATTGCTTTTTTATAATTTTTTTTTTTTATGAAACACGATGAAGAAATGAAATAAGGTACTGAAACCATAATTGCATGAATAATTAAACATTTGGCCGCATATGTATTTCATTTCAATAATTTGTTTGTTGAATATATAAGGCTTCACCAATATTGGACCAAATTGTTTACTGTGATATGCCTTTTAACTCATTTTATTTTGGGAGTTTTACGTTTTTATATGTATTTGCCTTGAGACTGATCAATGTGAGAAAGGGAAATGTCAGATTACAATCAATTGTGGCCAAACTCACTTTAAAACCTTAGATTAAGTCTTGGCATTCCCTTTTGATGTAGCTTGTGCTTAAATGTATCATTTTATGAAACCATCTGAAGAAATCAGATCAGTTTTTATTTACAGTTTGTTTATTATATTCCTACTGTGTTTTAATTTCACTCTATTATACAAGGTTGTAATATTATTAAATTGGTCTATATTTTATTCATTATTCATACATTTTAGAGGGGGGGGGGGGGGGAAATTTGATTGGTAGAAAGGATGCAAAACTCATGCATTTTACCAGCAGGAAAAGTGCTTGACAACAGCCCTTGAGATTTCCAACTGTCAAGAGATCATAGAGTCTCTGTTTATTGCCCATGTGGTTGTACCGTACCATTACCAGAGTAATCAAACTAGCAAACATTACCAATAATTTAATATAAACATTTTTTAATTACACAAACAATATTAAATAAATAACTTATCAAGTCAGCCATAGGTACACTAACATATTTAATTCTGTTAATTAAAGACCTGCATTCAACCAATATTTAGTATAGTCTACCACAGATACTAATAAGATAAGAGTGGTATTCTGGTTTTAAGAATGTGTTCAAACATCTAGCTGAACTATACTGGTGTAGGGGTCTATAGACTATGAGTATTCATGAATGTCATAAGCATTGATTCTTCCCAACAAAGACAAGGATTATTCAGCAAGTAAAGCTGCTTCTATGGCAGCATCAGCTCCAGCAGAAATAGAATCTTCATCTTTCTGAAAAAGAAAAAAGGAAATAAATATAAGGGTTGTGGCTAGCGATTTTTTAGTCTTTTACTCTATAAGAGTGGCTACAAAAAATTTAACTTTTCAAACTTGGCCAAATGCAGTGTAGATTCATTGGTTGACTTGCCTGTTATCCTATACAACAATCTGTGAGCTTCAGATTGTGCATGTTTAAGAGCCCTAGACAGTTGAAAATCTAACAAAAAATAGTTTTGCATCCTACTTTCCTGCACTCAATGGGCTAATGAGGAAGGACAAACATCATGTAATGTGCAATGATAGAAATTTTGGCACAACAATGGCATTAACCTTTTTTTTTCCAACAGTAGTGGGATCTTTAACACACTGTAACGCACATGGGTTAAGAACTAAAAATTCATAATCTGTAGGTGAAAGTTGTTTGTTTTACTTACTTTTTGTTCAAGTATGATAAGATTACTCAATCTTTTTATTTCTTTAGGTTTAGTCATTAAAACAGCTTCTCTTTTCTCATGCTGTCGAACTATTCTCTGCTGTTGACGAACAAATGTTGCGTTTTCTTTTAGATTTCTATTATACATTCTGAAATGGAGAAAAGCCATGTGCTATTTAGAAAGAGTAAAACCATGTACACAATCAACCTATGCCCGATTTACTAGAACCTTGGACTTCAAGAACCTACCACCAACCAAAGTATAAAACCAAGTCATTAACATAATAGATATAATATAACTTACTCTTTAAAATTACGTTCTATATCTTTAATATTTTTAAATGACTGGTGTATAACATCTCTGTAGGTTGGTTGATCTAGAGTAGATACTGGTTAAGGAGTTAAAATAATTATTTTTATCATGATTTAAATTCAGTCTCTTATTCAAAGATAGATAAAAGATGTAGATAAATATTTCTGAATTACATTTTTTTTTCAGCCATGTAATCCCAAGAGAAAAATGTTGTTCTTTCATATACATGTACAATGCTCCGCAAGACCAAAGACAGAGTCTGTTGTTTTCAAGCATGCATGACCTAAAAAAGGCCAAACTAACTAGATTTATTACTAAACATAAATTGTAAAAGGATATGAAGGTAGATTCTCTATCTCTGTTCTCTGTACACGTACATTGTATCCACTTATAGTTGATAATTGTTTCATCCTTAGAAAATGAGTCACAAGTGGACTCTGACCAAATATATTGAATGAAGCTTTAATATAATCTGGTCCTTTACATGCTGGATGTGACTGAAAAATATGAAAACTCTGTTTAATGTTATTTAGAGTGGAATATATTCAGGTTTTAAACAATGGCTGATACATAAGCGTTACTATACTGTGTTTATACTAGTATTAGCATTTACTACGGTATCGTACAGAAAGTTTATATAACCATTAGTGATGGCTGTAATTCTTCAAGTTAAGCTAAAAAAAATTATCTTTCCAATGCTGACAAACTGCTCACCTTATAGACTGAATTATCAGGATGACTAGTAGGGAGTTAGAAAAGAGTGAAAAGATGAGAAATAGTTATAAAAACTAATAGTAATACCTCTATTACATGTCGTCTGTCTATTTCTTTCAACAGATCAGAAGATAATCTAGACATAGCATGTTTCTCTGGACTTTCTTCTCCCTCTATCTCTCGAATTGGTGTCAACGTTTCATTTTTCCTCAATTCATTGATTGATTTTTGATGGTTTAAAGATTTTCTTGCAGAAATTTGGGCCTTGGCAACTGAATCAATAATCTTGCTAGAATCACCATTTGGGGACGGTGTTTCCTGTCTGTTACTAATATGGCTACCACGATTGGTTGAACGTTGGTTACGATTGTGTTTATTGATCCAGGATAAGGAAGATTTAGATCCAGATTGACTAAGGGAGGTTACTGAGCCACCATGACTGGTATGACGTGAGATTAAACTATCGAGATAATCAAGGTTCAGGGCTGGTGCAGCTGTAAAATTAATAGATTTGTATCATATCAAAATGGATAAACAAGGCAATCTATGTAGAAGAAACTACTGACTTTGAGTTTCACTGGCTCCCAATGAAGATAGAAGTTGTATGTGAAAGGAAGTTGTTAAGTCTGTTTAAAGGAATCATGATATTATTTATGATAGCCTACTTACATTTCTTATTATTCTGTGGTAGCATTTCATCTCTAGATTTTATATTTGGTGGATCAAGTTTATCAAAATTCCATGTGGCCCAAGAACGCGGTGCTAATCTTATTCCTTGAATAAAAAAAAATAAGGTAATAAAATATCATTTTACATCCTGTACTACATGCATGCACCTTTCTCACCTAATAAAGACACGACATTCCTAATCAGTATACTAGAACACCATCCCATCCCAGCTCAGGCATTCTCTAATAGACATCTATGAAGTAGTAAGCAAGCACTGTTTTGTTAGGAAGTAAATATAAATATAACAATTTCATACCTGTCATCCATTCTGATACTAAACTGACTAACTCATCTTTAAAACATTCACCAAACTGACGATATGAATCTTGAAATGCATGACAAAATGACACATAGATTGCTTGTGCCATTAATATTGGATAATCCTAAAATACCAGAAAATAGAAATGAAACATTAACAATTTTCACATACACTTCCAGTTCTATGGCTTCACAATATATAATCTAACCTCCATGAACAACCTCTAATATTTTAATTGACATTAACAAATTTGGGGAAATTAACATTTCTGTGTCAGTTGACATCTAGGATAATAAGTTAATAATAGCTTACCTTAAAGAAAGTTTCTTTATAAACCTTTATTTTACAATAAATCAACAGTTTAACGTAATTATGCGATATTCTGTTAAATAATTTTGGTTGTGCTGCACACCCTGGTTGATATTTCTCAAGGAAAAAATACCAAAATATATCCTAAAAACATTAAATAGATAACCTTTAACTTTAACACATTTTATCAAATAGCAATCAGCAAGCAATAGAAATAGCAAATAGAGTAACACAGTTTAACATTGATGTAAAATGAAAATTTATTTTTGCACTGCTTGAGAAACAACATATTTTCTGAAAAACATTTAACAATGGGAAAGCCTGGTTTCAATTTATTTTTAAAGTGGGTATGATGTGTTTATGTTTACAGTAAGCAAATTTTCGGGAAATTCTAATTGGGTTGTCAGGGGTGACTCAGGGGTGACTCAGGGGTGACTCAGGGATGACTCAGGGGTGACTCAGGGGTGAGCATTTCACAAGTTAAAACCTTAATTATAGTGTAAATAGTGTAGGCCTACCTGTAATATAGCTTGTGACATTCTAGAATAAAACAATCTCTCAAATTCAGGACGATATCTTGGCTGAAACATAAAATATCTTATATTATCATGGTAGATGACAGAATCTGGAGCATTGAGCATTATATAATTGACATTATGTCTTACAGTCTTATTTATAAGCCAAAGTTATTCTTTGGCACTATTCTCTGCAAGGCTAACCATAAGCTTACCTTTTTATGTAGATCCATACTAGCCTGAGCAACAATACTTAACATATCAATTGGATCGAAATCACAGGGCAATGGAGTTATTTCATTTTTATCATATCCAGGGTATTGTTGAAGCTGAAATTATTAAAAGAGAGTAGTCATTAAATAGAATAGACAGTCAGGTCGCAGGGAAAAGTGACTTCACTTAGATTGCTTTCAACAGAACATTTTATTTGGTATGCCAGAAACTGGGGTCCTGTTGTGGTAAGCTGAAGAATTTCCTATAGGAAAAGTACAATCTTTTAACATTTTTACTATACACATACCTATATCAAGTCACTATCACATGTAACTGATATTGATAATGTAAACTTCATATCACCAAACTTTATAATAAAATATACTCACTTCTACAAACTTTGGTTTTCCTGTATCTTTACTTTTTGTCTGATAAAAAAACAATTGAATGACAAATTTTAGGTTCAATTAAAGAAAATAGATTTAGATTTGAAAATATGTGACACTGTAATCAAGCATTGCCATTCTTCCATAATAGCCTTAAAGTTTACAAGTTTTACAAATTTGATATAAACAACAAATAATAAAAAACACAAAGATATCCATTTAAATCTAATAACCAAAGGATTTTGAAATCAATAATCTTTAATATAATTTTTATTTTACTTTGAAGAATTCAATGTTATATTCTACTACAATTTCTGTTACTAAATACTTACCGAAGAAATTTTACTCGGATTCATACTAATTTTAGAGATATTTTTAGCTCTTGTACTTAAACCTGGCACAAAGGCTGAAAAAAAAAAAAAAAAATACATTCACATCACATGAGATTAAAATATTGTTTACAAAATCAATGAACTGGAGATTGAAACCTGCAGAAGTTTGGAATGCCAAGAATCTTTAAGTTACTAGCTGAGCAGGAATATAAAACATTACAAATACATTCTACAAGTACACATTATATTATAAAATATATTGTTGTAACTTGAATTTTATTCAACCCCCAACACTAAGAATACTTACAGGATTTCAGAGTGTAATAACCAGCAAACTTCAATACTTCTTTATTTTCTTTATCTTAAAACAAAATAGAGACAACCGACATGTACAAGTAATTATATCTAAACTACAATCCAAAAGTTAAATATCACAATCTGACAGAAGTAGACATGAACCCTGAAGCTATGCTGAATTATTTAAAAAAAGGAAGGATTTTCTGTTCTATTGCACTGTAAGTGGCCTGCAGTGATTCCTTTGACAAGAATCATTCATGAAAAAGGCAAACGGAAGCTCAGAAAAGAAATCTTATGTCATGTCTATATATTATAAATATGGTATGGTGCAATAAACAAAGGTTATGTTTATGATTCAATTACCTCTTTTGAGATAACGATCTCTTTCTCTAGCTGTAACTGGTAATTCATCTTGTGTTTTGGTACTATAGTTTGAACCTTGACTTTCACAAACCAATTCTGTATATTTCTGTAGTTGTCTATCTAGTTTACTAATTTTAACACTCACATCATCAATTGAACCAATTAAAAAAGCTAACTAGGTTAAGATAAATGTAGTTTATATTGAAAACTGTTGAAGTTAATGAAACAATTTTGTTGGTTTGCCCAAGTTATTATATATGAGAAACAAATTTATAAACCTAGTTTTTCATTCAATCAGCATTAACTGAATCTTCTACGAATTGGCCCATTGATTCATTGAAAGCACATGTAAAGCTTATGTAACTATTTTAAGAACCTAATAACCAACTGGTCATACTGATACAGGCTAAAAATTGGTTCTTTGTCTGCAAGATCATTAGTCCAGCCCTAGACTCTGATTTATTACTATTTATATAGATATGTTAATATTTATACTATTATACAGAGTAGTGCTGGCCCGATTTATCGTTGTATCGACAATATCAATTAAATGGCGCCCCGGAGGAAAATATGTCATACCGGTAGCGAAAGTTCTTGCAAATAGTTCTAAAGTTTGTAATTTAATTAATGAACATAACTAGGTTTTGACTAAATGGCCTTTAGTGTGGATATATATGTTGGTCTATGTATAAAGTGCAAAAGTGCAAAATTTGCCGATTTCAACTCACAGTTTGTTCACAATTTGACTTTAAATAGTAATAGTATAAATATATAAAGTCTGTCAACAAAATACAAATTGCAGACTGAAGTAGACTGTTAGGCAAAGCTAAACACAGTCAACGTATTTCAAATTTAACTATTAGATCATAAGATGTTATTAAGAATTGGACTAGAATTGCTTTGCTCCCTCTATTCACATTAGAAACTGACAAGACAAGGGCTGGGGCGAAGGTCGGAAGAGAAGAGGGGTTGTTGAGTTGGCGTCTTATTGCATATCGTAAACAGTCTTTTGATAATCATGGGTGAAAAATAAAAGGATACGGGAACGTTTCCCTTGTTTTGCTCTCAAATCCCGCTTTCTTTGATCGATGACACCCTGAAATTCTGTCAAACTTTCATCACAAATATCCATAGGAGTTCCAACCCGATTGATGTCCGCCATCTTTGTTTACCTCAGTTAACTCGTTACCAATGGACAGAGCTACATAATTTCATTTCGAACTTTATATATTTACGCATATTCTTATAAATATCTCGGATACAAATAATTCTTCATCACATGTTTAAATTAAAATAATTTTAACAAATAAAAAATTGTTGTTAACTGCATTTGTTAATAAAAAATTAAAGTTCTTTGTGAATCTGGAAATTTGAGTTTCGCATTATTAATATACAGAGTTACCTCCCTCTATTTGATTACAAAACAGTGAAGTAGAAAGTTTCAATCAATGTCGATAAGATAGTTTAGTTGATAAGTTACAATGTCTTTCTGTTTATGGAATTCAGGGGAACACTACAAAGATCATTTTGAACCGGGTAAAATAAATATATATCCTTTAAATTAATGTTTTCAGAATATCACTCTGAGTAGTATAATTTATAAGCCTTCACTAACATCAATGACATTGTAACAATAGAGATATATGCCTACTATGATGATGACATTATGTAACTAAGTAACTTGTGAAATTAAATCATTCATATATTGACAGTTACTCCAATGGGTTCATTCGACCTGGAGACAATTTTTTGTTAGTTAACTCGGAGACAAAATACAACTTCGAACATAGAGACAATAGTGCCATTGTCATTGATGCTTTACAGTTTACATGAATCTGATTTTATTTCCCAGGTATTTATGCGTGTTCAAGTTGTGGTAATGAGTTATTTCACAGTCACTCTAAATATGAGCATTCTTCTCCCTGGCCAGCATTTAATGAATTAATAAGAAATGACAGTGTTAGAAGAAAAGCTGAATCAAAGACAGCAATAAAAGTAAGTGTTCATGAACGATTTCATAACCTTATCTATACATTATTATGTTTTCATAAATAGGACATGTGATCCTTTAGTTTAGATTCTAGTTAAATGAAAATTTATATAAGTATATAAGGCAGATGCAAACTTGCTGCTTGAACAAAAGGTTGTGTGTGCGCCTGGAATGATTGACAAAACAAAATACAGTATAGTATCAAAAATAGTTTTAGCTTTGAAGTCAAATATTTTTGTCTTGTTTCCTAGATTCATTGTGGTAAATGTGGAAATGGTCTAGGCCATGAATTCTTAAATGATGGTGAGAAAGAAGGACAGTCGAGGTTTTGAATATTCAGTTCCTCGCTGAAATTTGTAGCAAATGAAAGTAGGTATTATGCGAAGTATACTTTAGGATCAAGATTATTTTTATTATAACTTATTTACACTAATCAACTCATTTTTTATTGCTTCATGACCTAGGCCAGTGCTTTTTTGAGAATACTATTCTCATCTCACTCAAACACTACTTACACTAGGATGTTCTATTATCATGTATTTAAACAATTTCCCTAAATTAAGTAAATTTTTAAACTAGGGTGCACCCTGAAGATTTGAAAATTAGGCATTGCTATGCATTTACATTCTAATTTAAAAAGGGCCCTTGTTTATAAATCAATCAAGCTATTTTTTGTTTAGTTAGTAGTCTCATAGTTTACTTTTCTGCTTTATTTCTTTCAGAGCGAGCTAAGTAAAGAAGATACCAAAATGGCTGAGTCACCAATTTCATTTAATTATAACCCGTCTGAAATTTAATTTAAGTATTATTGATATAATTGAAAGAACAATTTTAATTAACCTAGACACAACATTGATATTTAATAGGTAATCATTAATGTCTTTAGAAGATTGACTGGTGCTAAATCACATAAAATTATACGTATGTTACTCTGATGATAAAAACCAACACTTGTCTGGTTTATTAGTACCCTAGTGTCAGAAACAGATTTTTTTTTAGCTAAGCTAATCAGTAATATTTTACACAGCTCTCCCTGAGTCTCCCTTTGAAATTAAAACCTTTGAATCAATGTATATCCTTTTATAGAAATAACATACACAGAAATTGAAGATAGCTTGCCAGGCAAGGTAATATACGCCCACTGGCAGCTTTGTTTGAAAAAGAACATTTGGCAGAAAACACCAACCATCAAATATTCAACCTGTAGTCATAGGCCTACATTTCATTCAGAACTTAAATTAAGTGTCTTCCAAACATTTTTTTTCTCGATTTCATCAAGGGTTAAGCATTCATCAAGTTTAGTCAAAATTCTGTTTATGAGCTTCAAACTAAAACCTATTTTGAACAAGAAGGGCAATAAGTCATATCAAATATTTTTTGATTTTCAATAGGGTTTATCGTGTGATAATAAACTATTTCAATAGAAAAGAATTGTGCCTTCTAGAGTATTTACAACCTAAAAATCAACGTGTTTTAAAGAATAATTCTTTTAATTTTCGATAGGGTTCATTCTTGTTTGATAATCAACAATTTCAGTAAGTTTTGTTAAAATCCGTAAAGAATTGTGACTTGTAGAGTGTTAAGCTAAAAATCGAACGCGTTTAAAACAAGGGCAGTAATTCATATTAAATATTTTTCGATTCTTTTGATTTTCAATAGGGTTTATCCTTGGGTCATAATAAGCAATTTCAGTAAGTTTCATCAAAATCTGTAAAGAATTGTGACTAGTAGAGTGTTAACAAGCTAAAAATCGAACGCGTTTTAAAGAACAAGGGCAATAATTCATATTAAATATTTTTCGATTCTTTTGATTTTCAATAGGGTTCATCCTTGGGTGATAATAAACAATTTCAGCAAGTTTCATCAAAATCCGTAAAGAATTGTGACTTGTAGAGTGTTTACAAGCTAAAAATCGAACGCGTTTTATAGAACAAGGGCAATAATTCATATTAAATATTTTTCGATTCTTTTGATTTTCAATAGGGTTCATCATTGGGTGATAATAAACAATTTCAGCAAGTTTCGTCAAAATCTAAAAAGAATTGTAAACTTGTAGAGTGTTAACAAGCTAAAAATCGAACGCGTTTTAAAGAACAAGGGCAGTAATTCATATTAAATATTTTTCGATTCTTTTGATTTTCAATAGGGTTCATCCTTGGGTGATAATAAATAACTTCAGCAAGTTTCGTCAAAATCCGTTAAGAATTGTGACTTGTAGAGTGTTAACAAGCAATTGTCGACGGACCGACGGACGGACCGACGGACATGGGTGACGGCAATATACGCTCCACATTTCATGTGGGCGTATAAAAAGCAAATGTGTAGTATATATGAATATAGGTGTATTTGAAGGGGATATGCGATTTTCATTCTGCTCTAGTACTTCTGAAGGCTATTACCATAATTATATCAAGACTCAAGTTGACCCTCAAATATGCCAAATGTTCCCCTGTAAGAAAATCACATATCATATGTAGACTCAGCCATTTCTCATTGCCAAGAGTCAACTGATAGGAAAACTTCTCTTCAAACCTCTAACATGATTTTCTCAACATAAAAACTGAGCTTAAATAAAAGCTATGTTTTAAATTTAAATGTTTATTAGAAGAAAATCCTGTTCTAGAATTTGTTTTGAAGATTTTTGATCAGATTTGATTCTTGAAGAGAGGAAAAATCATTTCTTAAGAATTATATCAGATATTTTCAGATAGAATGAAGTTAGTCGACCAAAGCCCCACGGGGAAAGTTGACGGACGGATGATAACGCTAATAGGTTTGATAAAAAGTTTTTTAAATGATTTTTTCTCTTTCATATTTCATTGTTTACCCATACCTCACATAACAGATGTTTGAAAAGAGAACATCTAACCTTATTAAAATCATTATAAATTTAATTAAATTATTGACAACTTTAGTTTTTGGTTGTTTATTGAATCCAGATCTAGTGTTATTGTTGTTTGTTAGTTAAGGCAGGTTACTGGAGTATAATGGCCCAATATTCACTTGATTTGGCATATTCATAAAATATATCTTTTTTTAATAGACCACCAAGCTACCAATGTCTTAAAGTTGATGTGTTCTAAATAAAATTTCTTATAATTTATAATAGAACATTCAAAAAATAATCTGGAATCTTTAATTCAGTCATATTGATTTTAATGCTATCTTAGACATATCTATTTGGTGGTGGAAAATGTTTGGCTGTGAACCGGATCTTTATATTATAATTAGATATTGTTTATTTATCGAAAATATTTCACATATTCATTTATAGATAAAGAAAAAATGTGTTTTTTTTTTACTTTAACATACTGAATCACGTGTCATTACATATTATCCTGTTTAGTGTTCTTGAGATAATATATTTTTATGCATGCACTGTATTTTTATTGTTCTTCTGTATGAAAAGAATTGACCTGATAATAATCACGGGTAAATCACTTGATTCTTGATTTTCTCACAAACCTTTCTTAGTATATGATATTTAGATTTAAAGGAATTCTACCTCTTAAAAAAAAGCAAAATTCTCAAACTTACATACAAAATTTTAAGCGTTTTTCAATAATTACCTGTAATTTTATGGAAATTACTAAGTTTTATGGTTTATTTGATTCTGTTTGTATACTGTAGACATGTTTGATGAATATAAACCCTTATTGGCTAGGTTTGAGAACTTAAATTTTTTGTTCATTTGAAATGGTGGTATCCCTTTAACTTAAGTAAACTTTTTACTATTTGTTGTATGATGGGTTATGTCTTGATTGGGCTCAAGTTTGTGATATGATTTTATTTCTATGCAATTTGTTAAAAAAAAAAAAGATTGAATTTCCATGATACAAATGATATTAAAAACTTAAAAATTTTGAATCTCATTTGATTTAATTCAGGGAGTTTTATTAGTTTTTGAAATAGACATTACAGGTATATTAAAATAGTTTATTTTCTATAGATCAACATTGTTATAGTGGTACCGGTAATTAAGTCATTAAAGATTACTCGTCTTTGTTTTTTCTTTCTTTATAATTACAATTGGTGCTATATCCTCCTTAAGTTTGTGTCATGAAACATATCCTGCAGTAGCTCAGTATGTTAGACACTTGCTTTTTAACCTGAAGGTCAAGACCAAGGCTACTGCCCTGACAGTTGACAGGACAAACATTTTAATTTCTAAAACATATTCTGATGTAGTCAGAAAGATATCCTTAAAATATATCACAAAATTTGATCTTTAATATCTTCAATTGCTCCTGTCTGGTATCTCAGCATGGATTCAAGCTCGCCTGCTCTTCTATTCAATTGCCCAAGAACTATACAATCTTGATCTTAGAATGGATCCAAACCTCAGACGTACTCATCTACAATTGTCCTCTGTATGTTATTTTAACATTGTTTAAATGTCCCAAGTGTGTTATATGGTCATTGATCCCAGCCTCAGTTAAAATTCCTCTTCATTTGTCCTAAGTATGTTATCTTAGCATGGTTTCATGACTAAATAACAATCGGCAGTTTCCGTAAACCATAATCTGTCTCGGTAATGAATGGTGTTTTTCGTTGTGTTTTCATGCGCGAGACTCTTTACTTTGACGCTTTACTACTTGCTTGTAACGTCGCGACATAGATATAGTTCATAGCAATAGAATCTGTGGAGGAATTTTCTGACACCTGCTCGTGCATTTAATGCTACGTAGTGACTATTTGTTCACCATTTACGCATTTTATCATCATTTTAAATACATATGTTTGTTTTCGTGTTATTTGTTTACAAATACTTGTAGCCTCGAATGACCCGTCTCTGATGTTTGAACTACCAGAATCACGAGATTACGTGATAACATTGATGTAGTCCGGTCAAATGGCCGCCGTTCATTACCGTGATATGTTGCAGAGCGCCAGCGTAACTTTCACGGAGACCGTTTGACTAAATAATTGTCCTGGTTTGTTTCAATTGTTCTTAGATTTGCTATTGTCCTCTGATTTATATGTTAAATATCCTATGATCCAGCAGGAACCCACGCTTCTGGATTTTCAAACCATGGTTTATAATCTTGGTTTGCCATATAATGAATTTTAAATCCACATCCCAAACACTTAGTTTCACTGTATTTATCTTTCTTTCCTGAAAACATAATTAAAAAGATTGTATGGAAATGAAATAAAGGCGTATTATTTTGAGTAAAAATTGTGAAAAATTAATAAGGAAATCAAATATAAAGAATCAACTGATATGATATGTTATTAAAAAGGACCCACGATTAAGTTGCAGGCCTTTTATAGGTGAATATGAAATCATCTGCTGGTGTATTTGTAGCATATTATTTAAATTGGTTTGGTTTGCCATCTTTCTTCTTTGACTATTTTCTTCTATCCTTTACACAAATAATGTGCTACAAATACACTGAAAGATATCTTCCTATTCCCCAGAATAAATGTTGATGAATCTATGTATGTAATATATAATAAACATATCATTTAATTACCTCTAATTCTGGTAGTAGTTGTTATACCTGGTATTAATAACAAATAACATTTTTTACAAATAGTTCTCTTTATATTAGGATGTCTGGAATATAAAAAATATTGTTTATTCATTATACTTTAGAGAATTAGGAAGTCTTTGTTTAGAATGACCAGTCTCAGATGATTGTTTTATCAGAATCACTAGATCATGTGACAATATTTATAAAGTTCTGTTAAACAATTGCCATCATTCATCACTTTGAAATGTAACAAAGCACTAGCAAAATTTTCATGGAGACATTTTGACTTTATGCTCCTATAAGCTGTATCATAGAGAAAAGTCAAATACAAGGTTTTATTTATTTTGAAAATTAAAAGTGTAACTTAAGATTATAAGACTAATTTGTATTACCCAGGATTCTTCATTCAAGGAAGACTTCCCCTGATGGTGTCATAACTATTCAAAAGAATTCCAATATATTAAAAAAAAAAAAAAACTAGAACCATGAATGGTACCATGCAGTGCGCATCCGGTTTCGTCCATTGGTGAAAAGTGACATCTTTCAATCCATGTTGTCAGGTTTACAGAAGAAAGCAAATTTTAAAACGCACAATTGTGAATTCGGTAGTGAAAAGTAAAATAACCAGTTCACACACGGTAGTCAAAGGTGAAATAAACATTTCATGTTCGGTAGTGAAAAGTAATCTGATTAAAAAAAGGCGTAATCACAGTTTGATATACATCAGTGGAAAACGCATATCACAAAATTTCTAAGATTTGTAAAAAAGTTTTAAAGTGCAAAAGGGACACACGAAAGAGCCAAATCTCAATTTAGAAACGGACTGCAAAGCATTCAGACTTCGTAGTTTGAAATACAGATCGAAATTTATCAATACATAATTCGTTCAAAGAAAATATATATTAATGTTTCTTTTAAAACTGTTTCAATGTAAAAAAGTACATTTATGAAATACGTATCCCCCAAACGCAAGTTAATGGCAGAGGGCGATCGCCCAAACGCAGCTTTATGTCAAAATGTAGTACTCTCCCTTCAACTGAAATTTGAATTTAATATTTTACAAGCAGATGGAATGACTAATTTTCAAAATTCAATAGGCGCTATTTTCATTTAAAAATATTGTGTTGTATATAATTGAAAAAGTAGATTTAGCATAATTAGATTGTGAAAGAATTTGTGACGTACTTGAATTAGGTCACGTGTCAGAGCTCTTTAAAGTTAAAAACTGCAATTTTCAAATGGATATCAAACCGGAAGTAAACATCGGAAAACCTAAATGAAAGTATCCGTGCATAGGTAACATTAATGCCAATGAATTTTTTCAGGTCACATGGTCACCGAAGTTTAAGGTCACGAGATATAAGCCTTTAAAATTTTGGCAATTACTGATTTATTTTAACCGGAAATTAAAATGAATCAGAATTGAAATTAAAAAATCGGCATCTCATGTTTTGATAGCAATTGACTGTAGATTCCATAGACATCTTAATCATGCAAATTCTATAACACTTCGAGGCCCCATTTTGCCTCTTATAAAAATATACCATTTCAAGATGACGACATATCTCTTACATCCGGGTCAAATTTTATCATTTGTATACTTTTGTGTCTACATTACAAACATACTGCAAAAAGAATTTTTCGAATATCATCAAAATTCCGGAAGTTTTTTCAAATTTTATTTCGATCGTTCTGAAAACTTACAGGTAGATAGACATTTTGATGGCGAACAAAAATATGTTTTCAAAATTTTTGTATCACTTCCGGTTTTGAAGTTATTGGCTCTCAAAGTCGAAATTTCAACTTCACGTGGTAGGGCTGTTTAAAGTTTAAAATTATAATTTTCAAAAGGCTATAAAACCGGAAGTAACCATTCGGCATCTGAAAACAATATGTCATTGGATACATCTAATCAAGGGCAATAACTTTTGTGCAGGTCACTAAGTCACAAAAGTTCAAGGTCACAAAATATGGGCCTTGAAATTTTTGACAATTATTGATTTATTTTAATCGGAAATAAGAAAAGTTCAGAATTGAAAATCAAAAATCGGCTTCCCATGGTTTGGTCGCAGTCGACTGTAGATTGCATAGACATAAAAATTATGCAAATTCCATAACACCCTGAGGCCCCATTTTGCGTTTTATGAAAATATACCATTTCAAGGTGGCGACTGATCTGTTACATCCGGGTCAAATTTTATGATTTGTATACTTTTGTGTCTACATAACAAACATACTGCAAAAAGAATATTTCGATTATCTTCAAAATTCCGGAAGTTGAAATTTCAACTTTGAGGGCGAATGACGTCAAAACCGGAAGTGATATCGAAATTTTGAAAATTGCAAATTGTTTGCAATCAAAATGTCTATGCAAATGCGAGTTTTTAGGTCGATGAAAATAAAATTGAAAAAGTTGAAAAAATGGTCAAAAAAGGTGCTCCAAAAGTCAGCGACAAAGTTTTCAAAGTGGATGTTTTTAAACACCTATCTTGTGGACAATCGATTAGAGAATGTAACAAAGAAAGTCCGATCAAAATCGGTTGAAAAACAGTGGTGAAAATGGTAAAAAACTTAAAATGGGTTTTTCTGTCATACGTCATTTCCGGTTAAACAAAAAAGCACCATTTTACATTCGCGTAACACCGTGCAGTTAGATTTAGTAGGTGGTAATCTGAGATATTGTGTGATATGTTCCCTTCATACCGAATTAGCGTGACCAGAAGTAGACAAAAAAAAAAAAAGTCATTTGCAAAACAATGCAGTGCGTTCGCTAGAACGCACTGCAAAAAAAAGAACACAGATGGACCTCATCAATGCAGTGCTGATACTGGACTTAAATATTTGAGAGACTAGAAATTGCAGAAATTACATTTGGATTTTACTTACAATCTTAAAACTAAACGTCTTGCAATGGCTTTCAGTGTCTTGGTGTAAAATCGACAAAGACTATGGTTGGAAGAATCTGTAGTAAGTACTAAATAGGCAGCCTGAAATTATAAAGTTGATGACAGAATAAACAGGAACAGTAATTTCTTTATTTTTCAAATATATTCTAAAAATTAAAATATAATTACCAGTATTAGCAATGATATTGTACTCCTTTCTTCATGCAGTATTTGAAAGTAACATTATATTCTGAGTATTCACAGCAGATTTGTGTGACTGTCTCTGACTCTGATTGGTTGGGAAAAAGTCGGGCATTGGTCAACATGTCTACACAGTAAAGTTTTGTTGGTTAACTCGCCTACACAAATTCTACAGTCGACTCGTCTACAATATGGACTGAGTTAACTCTTCTTCAATAATAATGGAGTCAACTCGTCTACTATAATTTCTTAGTTAACTTTTATCTTCTAATTATTGGTGTTTCTGGATGGCATCTGAACAGATTAACTCGTATTTGCATTGTTAATGAATTGATTAGTGATTTGTAGTCAATGCATATCTGTATTTATAAATCCCTCATTGCACACTGCATGGCGTTTGCCTGTCCTCAATTGAATTAGCCAATACAGGTGCAGGACGTAAAACTCCATTCATTTCATTTTTATTTTAAAATAACTTCAGAATTAATCATACCTGATACAGATAGTTGATTCGTTGATAGGTCTCTTTGTGAGCGACAGAACCTTTCTGTTTCCCCATAATTTTCAGACAGTTCTAATTGACATTATCATAAAGTCTTTATAAATGTCATAAAAATAAATAAATTGTTCATGTTTACTTTCTGACCGGGCTCAAGATAGCGTACACTAAGCCAGCAAACAATAAGATATGGACGATTTGACGAGTCAAATCGACCCATTGTAAAATGCCGTTTTAGATTTCCGGTGACCGAATTTTCTGTGACCAAATTGCCTTCATTCGGTTTCTATGACAGCAAAGCATCGAAATTTTCAGCTAAATATTTAAAATATTTCGAGTAGTTACACATTACGGTGGGTGTTTTCGATGGGCGAAGTAAGCAAGGTGGCACTTCGATCTTTTCGGATTTCGAATGAGGGTCAATGTAAGATATTATGACCGAAATTTGAATACATTCGTATGACGGCTAAAAGGGTCAAGAAATAAGCTGTGAAACTGTTAGTGATACCATAGAACTCTAAACATGTTACGTTACAGTTCTATATGGTGATACAATATGCAAATAAAATGTATGTTTTTCATGAGCCTCCACCATGGAGTATAAGAGCGATAGAGCTAAAATAATGTTCTATTTGAAAAGTGGACTAGTGTGACCAAATTGCCCACATTCGGTTTCTATGACAGCAAAGCATCGAAATTTTCAGCTAAATATTTAAAATATTTCGAGTAGTTACACATTACGGTGGGTGTTTTCGATGGGCGAAGTAAGCAAGGTGGCACTTCGATCTTTTCGGATTTCGAATGAGGGTCAATGTAAGATATTATGACCGAAATTTGAATACATTCGTATGACGGCTAAAAGGGTCAAGAAATAAGCTGTGAAACTGTTAATGATACCATAGAACTCTAAACATGTTACGTTACAGTTCTATATATGGTGATACAATATGCAAATAAAATGTATGTTTTTCATGAGCCTCCACCATGGAGTATAAGAGCGATAGAGCTAAAATAATGTTCTATTTGAAAAGTGGACTAGTGTGAGATAATATTTTTAAAATTCAAAACAATTTCTTAAATATTTAAGGCTCTAAAACGGTATTTTACATTGGGTCGATTTGACTCGTCATTTTCCTTATTGTTTGCTGGCTTAGAGTATGCTATCTTCAGCCCGGTTACTTCCTGAATCCATTTAGGTCTCTAACACATGAGAGTCTTCTAAGAGAAATAACTCGTCTATTTAAGACCACATCTAATTTTACATTTACTTGAAGGCTTTCTTCATATCACTTTTGTGACAGTGTGCTTTATTTCTAGTGTGACTGTCCCTTTAAACAGTCCAGTGACTGATTGTAAGACCTGCTCATTTTTACACTTCACTGCACAAGCCAATCACCTGTAAATACCCTTTGTTTTATTTCTATTTATATCTTGGGATTCACCTTTCTAGTATCTGTCCTCTGGGGTGAGCTGTCTTCATCCTTACCCTAGCTACTGTGTGTATTAGATACCACATTCTTTATACCATCTTGGAAGAGACAGGACTAGATATCTTTTCTCTGAATATCTAGTTTTTCAATTCAGCAATCTAATTGATTCTCCATTGATTAGTGAAAGGTATGTGTGTTTTCTATTCTATATGGGTTATTCTTAAGGGTTTTACCAATTTTAGCAAGAATGAGTGTAAATGGTTTGTTTTAAATATAATTTAGCAATACAATATTTAAACATATAATTTTTCATATATAAGTAAGGTTAAGTCATTTCCATATATATAGTGATGTTTTAATGTATAATACATGTATATATAATGCACTTTTCAGCCCATAGTTATAATATAGTAAAGTTATTAATATACTAGTAGTTATATATAGTAAAGATAGTTGGTATATATTTAACCCCACTTCGGGTAGGTTATAGTTTGTTATTATTGTTATTACGACTAAGTAAAGTAACATCTATTAGAGAATTTGCAGCAATTATAAAGTATATTATCAGAATATCAAAGTATTGTATCGTTTATATTGTGTATATATTTTTATAATTGTATAGTAATCTTTTGTACTGTTTTACAGGGTTTTTATTTTGTGGATATTAAAATATTGTATGACGAACCCAAGCCTTATTTTTGGTTGAAGGGGAGAACCCCTTTCATCCAGTCACCGGCTACACTTTTACCTGAAAAGTGAAATGAAATGATGAGTATGGGACGGGTAAATGCCATGTAGTGTGCAATTAGGGAAAATTTGTCAGGACAGCGACACTAACCTACTTTTATTTTTAATTTCCAACTGTCGAGAGATTGTTAACGTGCACAGCCTGTGTCACACAGGGCATCAGTTTATTAATCCATCCGAACGACTAGAGGCTTTTTCCATGTTAGCACCTGCATCACTGACAAGGGGAAATCGGGTTGAAAAATCTGAAGGTGTCATCTCGACCCATGTCAGGATTGATTCCGGGACCTTCACGTTAACAAGCAAGCATCTAACCGCCGCCACCGCAGCTTCCAACTGAAAAGTGAAGGTACGAGTAATAATTTCAGCTATCAAATAATGACAAGGGAAATTAGTTCAGAGGTTTTATCAAATGATTCTACAGCTAATCACCTGTGGATGAGTTCGAAAGAAATTTTCAAGTATGATATGATAGCAGACAGATTCCTTTTAAACTTTTACTTGTCTCACCTTTTATGGACATTGAGAGAACATTCATGTACCAGCACTTTATTTCATATAAAATTAATTACAAAAAGAATCACAGTATATCTTTCTTTAGTTTTCGTACCAAGTCATTTCGATCCTCTGACTTTAATGCCCAAAAGATTTGCTCTCTGGAAGCATCATCTCCTTGTTTATCTAACCACAACTGAAAACATTGGCAAATGGCTTCTCTTTGGTTTCCTTTATTTTTAACCTCAATATTTTCTATATCGCTTTCAGATATTTTCAACCTTCTCATAAAAAATTTCCACCCTTTTCCATAATGTGTTGACAAAAAATCCTTTTCTTCCTGTAAGCCTGCAATCATAAATGAAATTTTATCACATTTCAAAAGTTATGTTTTTAACCTTATAATAAAAATCCGTACAAGCAAAAGAATTCCATTAATCAAAAATCTCGTCCAGAGCATGACAAATTCAGGTGCAATAATTATATAGTAGAAGACTTCCCATACAGGAAGAACCATCAGGTGTTTCAAAAAGAGTAAGCCTGGTTTGCATTGCGCGGGACACCCGCAAAAATACCCAAATATAACTTCCAAACTTGTAAAAGGGCAAACTAATGAGATCATGTAGTAGGGCTAGGACATAATCTATAACTACTTATAGAAGATATAAACTTATATCAGCTACTGAAAGTTTATAGGGAGTCAACATATTTCACTATTTTTGTGTTGGCAGAGCAATAGCTCATACTTATAGCGCTTTATAATACCAGTAAACTTTTGTTTTATGTACAAAGGCCATCTTGTCATTTCATTTAAATCTTTTAAAGCTCCATATATCTGATGTTACATAGATAGATAGCTTTTCACAAACCTAAATAATGTTGCTGTGAAGGGCTATCTGGATGATTTGCGCTCTCTGTATTAACTGCACCACCCGTTTCATAGTCTCTCACATAATCATCAACTATTTTTAATAAATCTTTTCGAGTGTCTAAGGTATCTTCTATCATCTTTCTAAAATATCTCAAGTCACTTGGTTTTAAATCCTGTTTTTCCTCTAGTATTTTAAACAAATCTGTTGCATGTTGTATGGTTTCAGCTGATTTGCGTCTAATTTTTGCATAATATACCAATGTTTTGAGTTCTGTAGGGCTTAACTTATTACTTATACTGACAAGCATTGCTCGGAAATTTGAACTTCTGTCATCCATTTTTAATCTGAAATGAAACAGACAACAACTTTAGATCTCAATATATCAATATATCAATAAAACAACTTTGAGCATTGCTTTGAGAAATATTACAACAATCTCAATGGTATATACATTTCCCCTTGGCCTTGTCGGATAGCAATAATTTGTAAAATACGGTACCTTTTATAATTTCTGTTTGGTCAAATGCTAGCTGATAGAAAGGTTCTCTTTAGGAGCCTAAGTTGTAATGTTTTTTAAAAAATATTTGTGTGTTTTTCTTTAACTTTAACTTTAAATGACACTTTCAGTTTCAGATTCAGTATAATCAAGGCAGTATAATCCTAAGGAAATCCCCTACTCTATTTTTAGATTTCTTTTTTAACGGATCAAGTTTGGTACAAAGATTAACAGATTATAAAATATCAATGTGAAGCAACTTATTTGATTTTTGACCATTTTATAGTTTGTAATTTACATAATAAGGTCAGTTGATGATTAAATTATACGTAAGTATGAAGGAAGATCATATTTTTATGCTTCGTTATAAAAGGTTCTTTATGCCATAATTCAGTTGTTGATCCGGTAATATTTTTTTTGTCCCAACTGCAGTTACGTCCCTTTACTCAGTAGTAAACAAGAAACATGCAATTCTTACTTTTTATCACTTTAAACCTACTTGCTGTTTATTTCACAAGAAATGTGTTCGGCAATAAATATTCTAAAGAATTGAACAGCAACTGGCATGAAAATGAGGAGAATCCATTCAGAATGAAGAAAGTTAATTTACTTTGGGAAAAGGCTAAAAAGGTGGGCGGATCCCCTACTAATGTAATGTAATGTAATGGCCTATATATCTGCATCAATATTACTCATAATATCGAGACATTACAACAATGTATTGCCACCTTTTTTATTTGTGCTTTAACTGTTAAAAATAACCTTGTCCTGTATTTAGTTCCTGTGAACTATATCATTCTCACTCTCACTCAGAGCATTTTTCACTTGCATTGATAATAGATTATTATTTCAGAGACTTGAAGGTCCTAAAATAGCAGACCTTTATGCAGATTTGAGGATTCATGACAAAATGGAAGGAAAATTAAAGAAATTAAAGTTAGATGAGATGGATAAAGATGGGTTATATGAGGCTGAAGTTTTGACCAGATTTAGAAGTAATAAAATTAATTCTGTTAAATTGAACTGCATTCTTCATCCAAAGTACATTTATTCGTTCATTTTGTTAATTCAAATCAATAAGTGTTTTCTCAATCATTCCTTTGGGTTCCTTTTGGTTGTAAAACTGAAAGCCATATTAAGATTTCAAATTATAATCAATGTTTGTTTATTTTTTCAGATATTGTGTTTAAATATGGTTTAGAAGATTTTTTCTCTCTAGAAGATCCAGGCTGGTTGAATGAAATTCCTGAAAATGATAAAAAATGGCCAGTTTTCAATGATAAAAAATTAGATAAAATATGGAAAAGAGCATCATTGTCTGATTTTTCAGGTAAAATTTCTAATGTAGATTTTATTGTCCTTTATTGGTTTGGTCATAGTAGTAATATAGTAAACTCATGATAGTTGTCAGACCTTTACTATATGTAGTTAATCTTTTAAACATATTCCCAATTTATTTTTGATGAATTTCTGATGATTTTCTAAGGTTATTCTAAAGTTATTAAAAAAATTTCCCTACTATGAAGTTTTTAAGTATGAGAAGAAAAATGCCTCTATTGCAATGAAATAACTATTTATGATATTTTGATTAACACTTTGAATAATGTTTTTCAGATGAAGAGATAGATAAATTAAGAGAAGAATTCAGACATCAACAAATGAAAATAGATGAATTAAATACTTTAAAAAGTTATTTTGATGGTAACAAAATATACTTTTCTTTCTACAAGATATTATTTTGTTAAAAGTAAAATGAAATGTATAATAGTAACAGAATTTGCTTCATAGTATAAGTGTCAATAAGAAACATTTTATAAGACTTTGTGTAAGCAGTCATCACACTGTGGACAAAAAATAAAGAGTTGGCATATTGGAGATATTTAAGGGTATTGATTGGGCTAGCGTTCGAGGAAAAAACCACGAGATGGAATTTTTGCGAATTACTTATTATTTTTGGGCTCAGATTGTAGATAATTATTATCACTTTATTTGTAAACTATATAGAATGAAAGAAACCGACAAGAAATTAGGTATTTCGTTAGTTTTTGCTAAAAAATTAGGAAAAAGTAGAAAAATGTGTCCCGGTTGGTACAAGATTTCTCAGCCATTTTTTATTGGAAAATTACGATCTTGGTCTTGATTGAAAGCTTATTCAATAAGGATGAAACGTACAGAGAGTTTTTTCGAAAATTCTAATTAGTTTGGACCCTGGAAAATGTTTGCCGTACCTACGTGTACATTTTCGTATTTCCATGGTAACCACCAAAATAACATTTTTTTGGGAAAATCGCTCTGTACGTTTCTCGGCAATGTAATTGTCTACATTTATGCCAAGTTTGATGTAGATTGATCCATTCACATTTTTTTAAACTTGTATCAAAGGTTTGAAATGTCTAATTTTTATGACATGTTTGAAAGGGCTGTCAACTCATTAAAAAAAATCTGATTGACATGAAATCAACCTTAAACTATCGAGAAGGACCCCAAATCATCAACAAATGCACAACAAGTCTCAAGAAATCATTATTTCATATACTTATTCCATTTTTTCATAACGTGAAATAGCCTAAGTAACACCCTTAAAGAGAAGATTTTTGTTTTTGAAACTTGTATCCAATCCTTTTGAGTATCTCAAAAAAATGTTTAAAGGGGACCAGTCTTCATTTTTATTGGTTGATTTGGGTCTTGAATATTCTTAAGTATCCTTCAGAGGCACTAGAAATGCACAAAAATTGCATATTTCCTTCAAATATATCTTAAATTAGACATTTCTCCTTCTATTTCTATAGATGACTTTTCTATATATTGCATAGTATCGCTAATGTGTAGTAGGGCATTATAACTTTCAAATGCTAATAATTATGGATGCACATGGATTTGAAGACTCAAATTTCAATGGTGAGTTGTGATAACCAGTACTAAATTGCTGAACTAAAAAAGTCCCTGTTTCTGAGACTTGGAAAAATCAACCCACGAAAATGAAGCCTGTGCCACTTTAAACTAAAAATAATCAAAATAATTCTCAAATAAAGATAAATCTCCTTTATATGTAATTTTATTTTGTAGAAAATGATATACATGAACATAAGAATGATGAAGCCAAGTATGCTATTTTAAAAGATAAAAAATCCAACATGAAAGAAATTAATCAAGCTGTAAAGGAAGGTTATATGAAATTAGAAACTATGATGAGTGATTCTAATACAGATATATCATTTAAAGATCCTAGAGTGTATAAACTCTGGGCTCTCATTAAAAAAGCTAATTTATCTGAAGAGGAATTAAAATCTTTTAAGGTAATTCGAATATGATATGATCTTGATAATGTTTTGCTCAGAATAAGACATGACCTACTGTTGTGCACATTTAATAACATTATTTTAGTTATAACTGCTCATGAAAAAGTAAACTTGTTAGCAGAAAACTGTTATTCATCAATTTATACCTGTGTTTAATTCAACCATAGACTTTTGGATGGGACAAAAACCAAGGTCATGTGTTCTTTGTATGTCAATGATCCCTCAACAGTTGGAAATCAAAAATTAGAATAGGCCTTGCAAAATTGAATTGCACATTGCATGGTGTTTACCCATCCTCGTTAGCTCGGTGCTGAAAAGTGTGATGTAAATCACAATGTCATTTAATTCTCGCATTGGGTTTGTGCAAATTGAATCGACTGAAAGAACTTCCTTCTGATAAGAGCACTAGAGTCTAGGTGAAACTACTTTCATTACACTTGCCTACCTCTTGGCTGTATATAATAATAGTCTTTTCAATATTGATTACAGGAAGAATTAAAACATTTTGAACACAGAATACAAAAACATGAATATATACAGACTCAGGTGGAACTATCTAAAGTTGCTCTCAATGAAGAAGTGAAAGATGGAATTTATCCTCAAACACATTTAGAATTAGAAGAAAAGGCTAAACATTTTAAACGCAAGGTAAGTAAAATAGTATTTGGTGTACATCTGTCTTCTAACACTTTTTTTAGAATCAAAGTTTACCACTCATTTTTATGTTGATTTTTATCAAAACAAAGACAATTTAAGAGAAAAACTTAATTGTCATTGTCATGCACATGATAAAATTTGTGATTTGGTAGTGAGAAATCAGTAAATTTGTCTTCTGTTGTTTTGTAAAAGGAAAGGCAAAATGCTGCTGCTCAGCAAAACTTTACTCATTTCATTCATAAGTCCAATTAGGTGCAGATTCAAATATTTTTTTAATGTTCTATTGAGAAGCTTTATTGATTTAATGATTGCCATATATCTTTATTTCAGATGAAGAAGGTACACATTGATTTAGAAAATAGAGTAAACAAATTAGTCAACAAACATACAGAATTATAGTGTTTACAACTTCATGTACATAGTTTTATTTTCAGCATTTCATCCACTTTTTTCATTTCACTTCACAAGCTCTATTATTCTGTAGATGAAATTCCATTAATTTGTGAAATTAACTTTTAGATATTCTTTATTACCTCCCTTTATTAGTACATCTAGCCTTTGTATGAAAATCGTTCCCCTTATATACATACATTGTGGAGGTGGACTCTCACCAATAGAATAATGATATGAAAATAATGAAAAAGATCTCTCAGTCAATCTCTGTAAATCAGAATTCTCATTATTATTTACTCATTCATAATTTTGGTATATACATTGTAGTTTTTTTTTTTACCCTCTCAACTTTATATTGATTTATATTATTTTTGATAATTTTGTTTGTATGGTTGTGTTATTGTGCTAGATTATTTTATAAAAATATTTTGTTATCATATTAGAATCAAATCTAGTTCTATACATGCCTATGATTATGTGAGAAATTTAATGTGCTCTTTTTATTGAGTCTTCATCTTCAAGTTAATAATAATTTAATAATAATAATTTATTGCATTTATAATGCCCCAACTATCCTGCTAGAATAGCAGCTCAGTGGTGCAGATACAGTCATATAATCACATAAAATACATCAAACATTTAGCATAATAATAATCAAGGCAAAATCAAATAAAATACATCAAACATTTAGCATAATAATAATCAAGGCAAAATCAAATAAAATACATCAAACATTTAGCATAATAATAATCAAGGCAAAATCAAATAAAATACATCAAACATTTAGCATAATAATAATCAAGGCAAAATCAAATAAAATACATCAAACATTTAGCATAATAATAATCAAGGCAAAATCAAATAAAATACATCAAACATTTAGCATAATAATAATCAAGGCAAAATCAAATAAAATACATCAAACATTTAACATAATAATAATCAAGGCAAAATCAAATAAAATACATCAATAAATAAACTTTACATATTCGTTTAGAATGCCTTTTTAAACAATTCGGTTTTTAAGTTCTTTTTAAATACATTATACGATGAGCTAGATTTTGTGAAAAGAGATAAAGAATTCCAGAGTTTCGGGGCGGCACTTTGAAAGGAGCGTTCTCCCACTTTAGTATTAGCAATAGTAACTTCCAGGCGATTTTGACAGGCGGAACGGAGATTACGGGGGGGGCTCGTAGTGCTTAACGAGAGACGTTAAATATTTCGGGGCATCAGGACAGTTTAGGGCACGATATGTGAGACAAAGTATTTTGAATTCAATGCGGTATTGGATTGGAAGCCAATGGAGGTCATACAGTACAGGGGTAATACTAGTATGTGTTTTAGTGAGAGAAATCATTCTGGCAGCTTTATTTTGAATTAGAGTGAGTGGGCGTATTGATTTAGCTGGGAGTCCATACAACAGTGAATTACAGTAGTCCAATTTCGATGTAATAAAATTATTGACAAGTTGCTTAGTGGTTTCATAATCAATGTAGGATCTGATTCTACCAATATTGTATAGATGAAAGTTACAGGATTTACATATAGCAGATATCTGCGAGTTCATATTCATTTCACTATCAAAGTTCACACCCAAATTCCTGACTACACTATTCGCTAATATTTGAGTCACCGATGGATAAATCATTTGCGTCGATTTGATTTAATTGTTTAGTAGTTCCTAGTTTGATAAATTCGGTTTTGTCATCATTTAGTTTTAGTAGGTTTGTCCGCATCCAGTTCCTGATACTCTCTATACACTGACCCAGTTTCATGATAGCATCACTTTCCGAAGATGGCGTAAGTCCAATATAAAGTTGTGTGTCGTCAGCGTATAGATGGTAGTCCATGTTGTGGCTCCGAATGACATCTCCAAGAGAGGATGTGTACAAGGTAAAAAGAAGTGGACCCAGTACTGAGCCCTGGGGTACACCGAACTTTAAATATGTTGGGTCTGAGTTAGCAGACTTGACGGCAACTTTCTGTGAACGGTGGTCCAGATATGATTTAAACCACTCTAGAGCAACACATTTTATTCCGAATCTAACGTCAAGTCTGTTTAATAATATGTCTTGGTCTATTGTATCGAACGCGGCACTCAAGTCCAATAGAATTAGGAACACACAATTTTTATCGTCTAATTTGGAAATTATGTCATTATGAACACGTAGAAGTGCTGTTTCGGTGCTATGATTAGATTTATAAGCCGATTGGAAGATCTCGTCCAGTTGTGCCTTCTGTATGTGGTTTTTAAGTCGTGATGCAACAACTTTCTCGATAAGTTTCGATATACATGTAAACGAAAGATTTGAGACAGGACGAAAGTTTTTAAAGTTTTCAGGATCAAGTGACGGTTTCTTCAGTAGGGGGGTAACAACAGCTTGCTTGAGTGAATGGCACATATGTCCAGTTTGTAGAGAACGATTGATGATGCATAATATAATTGGAAGTAGTTGATCGAGGCATAATTTCAATAACCATGTTGGTATTGGGTCGAGGCAGCAAGATTTACTGGGTGACACGCCAATTATCTTCTTCAGTTCAGCTTCAGTTGTTGGTTCCAAGAGAGACATTTCTTCTCCATCAAAAGATGTTTCTTCATCTGTTATTGGGACATTATGTGATTGAATTTCATCTTCCAGTTGGTTTCTAATATTCTCTACTTTTCCAGAGAAGTATAAGGAGAATTTATTTGCAAGATCACGATTATCGGAGGATAGCGGTAGAACCGCTTTAGCATTAGGTTTCAAGAGACTGTTCACAACATTGTAGAGTTGCCTGGGATTGGTTTTGTGTTCTTTGATCTTGTCTTTGATAAAGCACCTCTTCGCGGAGCGTAGTGCGGCATTAGTATCCGTCCGAATACGATTGTATATTTGTCGGTGGATTTCTAATTTGCTTTTTCTCCAGACTTTTTCAGCAGATCGTTTTTGGAGTTTAAGGGAATGGATTTCTGGTGTGAACCAGTATTTGTTTGGCCTAACGGTCACTGTTTTGGTTTGTAAAGGAGCATGGGTATCAAATATTCCGGCAAGCACATCATCATATAGTTTCACTTGATCGTTTAAATCAAGACTGTTCTGTATCTTTAGCAATAATGAAGAATCAGTTATATCTTTTTTAAAGTTCTCCACATTAAGGTTGCGTGTTTTTCTAAACGATATTTTTTGTTTTGTTGGTTCAGGCTTCTTAAGATCTAAGGTAGCAAACACACCAAAATGATCGGACACACAATGATTAATAACTTCACATTTTGTAATTAAACTATCTTGCGTGCGCGTAATGAGAAGATCAAGAGTATGACCCTGCTTGTGAGTGGGCTCGTAAACGTGCTGAGTCAAGTGGTGAGAATCTAAAAGTTCCAAAAACTGTTTAGCATTTGTATCATCGTGGTTGTCCACATGGATGTTGAAGTCCCCCGAGATTAGGAGCCTACATGATGAGGATGATAAGTCCTGCAAAAGTTCAGAGAATTCTTTAATAAATAGATTGAAAGTCAGTTTATTCGCTCTGGAAGGTGGGGGGCGATATATTGTCACAAGGCGGATGGACTCACAACTGCTTTTTATCAATGATTGTAAAACCTCAAAGCTTTCATAGCATGGAGTCCGGGTTAATGGGTTGATAATTTATAACTTTAATAATCATATTTAGGTTTAAAATTAATGTTACTTTTTGTTAACATTTTAGAAAGAGATACTAATTCATATCACAAAATTTTCAGTATTTTCATAAAATAAGTGCCTCTGATATGAATCTGTGAACGCTCCAGTGTGTGATTTCTATATGGTCAAAGTCAGTTGCTATGTATTGTATAATAATTACTATATTTATTAAGGTGTATTATTAACTTGCATGTCTGTATGTTAAACTAGGTAATTATGGTGTGTGGTATGTTTCGTCTTCAGAATAAATAAACTTTATAAGAACCAGAATATTTTTGTATTTCCTTTTCTCCTTACTATACGAGATATGTAACATTATACGAAATTTCAAAGGGGGGCAGGGGGCTGCACACCCCCACCCCCTCCCCCTCCCCCTCCTAGAATGATAGCCATTGATTCATTGCATTCATACATTTAACCACGATGTCATATTCACTTCATTCATTCAACTGACCCATAATAGTTTTATGTTGTCCAAATAGCCTTGAAGATAATTGCTAGACAAATAATCTTGAACCTCACCCAGAAATGTCAGGAATTCGCCTTTCAAAATTTTGTAATGGAATTTACATCCCCAAACCTACCTGTTCGGACAGCCACTCTCCTACCGCAGTACGGGGCTTGTTACGGGTTTAGCAATCATTGTCTGGGATGAGACACTTGCTGAATTAATAAAACTGATGTTAATTGAGAAAAAGGTCAATCTTCAGGATGAAAAATCAAATCAATGTTGATACAAGATAAAAAAAATGTTGATGAATTAGCTAGAAAGGAGGTGGAATTAGATTGTCTTGAATCCTGTATGTTATATCTATTGCTATTTCAATCTGTTGGCTGTTAAAAAGAGAATAATAGGCAACAGCAACAATATTTCTGAAAGGTTAAAATCATGCGAATTCTTAGAGAACTAGATCTCTTTAAACTTTGTTAAAAGGTATATTATATGGAATATTTCAATATGAAGCACGTTCATTAATAACTCGTCTTCTCTCTCTCAGTCTCAGTTCACCCTCTCTAGTCTAGACTCTATGTGCTATACAACTGTATTTATTCCCTACATTTCTCTCACACACTGCCACAGTCTCACAACGTGTTTATTTTTAAACTCTCAATTTCGCTGATTCCTGCAACTCTGCTGTGCAGACTGTTTTACAACGTTAGATTTTCTTGCAGTGTCTAGTTTTACTGTTTCAATCCAAATTATTTCTATGTAAAGTTCTAAATGACAGTATGGATATATTAGTTTTTCTTCTAGGAATTTTAACGATATTATGGGTATGTTTTTATTTTATTTTCACAATTTCTTTATGACAACGTCTTTTAACATATAAAATATTAATGCTTTGATTGTATCAAATCTTTATTCCATACATTGTTTCAGACTTTCTTTAATTCTACTTTTTCAAAATAATCTTAGTTAAAGATACCTTGATATTCCTTGGCAATTATTTGTTTTGCAATGGGCTAATCGGTGTCGTAATTTCACAACACAATAATACAAGTGTCTCTATCTCAGATATTTCAAGAAGAAAGAATTAAATTTGTCTGGAAGTTGTCAAATATTCAAAGACTTTACTGATTAAAACAATTCAACTCTCAACAAGATACGTACTTAACAGAAAACATTCCCTTAATAAATATTCAGTTTAACTGATAACACATCTTTATAATAAACAAAAATTCAAGATGTTCAAACCTGGAAAATAAGAGTTTGTATTTATTTGGGACTTTGTTTCATTTGATTCTATTTTTATCATTTTGACACTGCTGATGAATATAAAATAGCCTACTAAAATTTTGACCATTTTAAGAGGTGGTATCGCTGAAAAAACTGAATGTGTACATTTAAAAGTTCAAAAACAATCTTTGATAAAAACTTTTTATCTCTTCGTCTTAGGGCTGTAAAAAGATAAAAACACAAAAACAAAAACATAAATGCATATTTGTAAAATATTGACGAACAACTACAAATTTAAACCGAAGAAAATTAATGAGCCAATTAAGTAAACATCGTTTGACAAGAAACAGTTCAAAGATCAAGCAGTTATATGAACCAGAGAAAGTTTAGAAAGAAAGTTGTAGAAATATTTGGAAATATTTATGAATCATAAAAACGTCGAATAATTTGTTGACTTTTCTATGAATGTTATGTTTCAATGAACTTCAGTCATGCTATATGTTAGGTGTCAGGTTATCAGTGAAATTATGATGTCTTTACCAGTTGTTTCAAATTTAATGAGCTCTAAAATTGTCAGTTCAGATGTCATATCATGGTAGTCAAACAGTCAAACAACAATATTCTCAATCATTTGTCGCTATCGTCTTTCTTCAGATTCAAAAATTCCAAAATTCCAGATATATGGACTTAGATGCATTAATATCTTCAAAGTGACAGTATTCATACTGTTGAACCAGCCATTCACTATTTACAGGGTTTATTTTAAAACTTTTTAATTTCAAAACTTTGCGACATTGCAACATTGATAGCATCTATTTGCATTATTTCAATTTCAAGATTCTGGTAACACAATAAAATCGTATACCGTTCAGAATCAGGTGCCTGCGCCATATCAGATAATCCAACTTATATCATCGTACCATGTGAGAGTGCTCAAACTATAGCAAGCTAGTGAGCTACGCATAACACTAACGTCAAAGGTTTAAGGAGAGTACTGTCTATTTCTAATGTAGCAATATACATCTATATCAATCTTGATATTTTTCTCATCGTCTACGCCTGCAATCTTATAAGAAATCGTTAGAAGGTGCGGTAAGATGTTAACTATCTGTGTTTCGCTGAATCATGTCGTAAATAAACGTAAATAACCAACTTGTACTAGATTACCACATGTAGGTTATGGTAATTAGTCAATTTGTTTCACTAATGAGTCAACTGTTCCGAAATGTTAAAGAGATTTTAGATTTGAGATTGAGAATAAGTTTTTTTTCATTTTAGCGTATTCAACATTCAAAACACATTCAAAAGTTCCATGACCTACACCTTCTTTTACAAAACATAAAATTTTGATGCCCAGTTTAAAGACAAAAGTCGGAATATACTTACGGTTCCGGGTCGATAAATAACAAAAAGCATTTGGAGGCAACATCTTTAGCATACTAATTATATTTGGAAAAAAAAAACAACACGAAAACGTGCAAATAGTAGGTAAAAAGTCGATATAATGAGAGTAAATGTAGCTACGTTTCGGGACTAATCCCTTTATCAAGCAAAAAAAAAAAAAAAAATTAAAAAAATATATTTAAAGGCGAGATATTTATATTTATATTTGGTAGGTTTCATTACATAAAAGAAGTTATTTTTTGGGGAAGTTATTCTCATTTCCTACATGTCCAGCCTCCTAACCGTAGCCCTAATCATGATGTATTCATTTTATTTCAGGACAAAAATGTTTTTTTTACTTTGGCGGAACGGGGTAAGTCTTTTTCAAATTATACTATTACATGTACTTATAAAAATTGAAAATTCAAATGTTATAATTAAAGAGGAGTTCATTCATAACCTCTATGTGTTGTTTGCTTTCAATATTACTATACCTAAATTAAATATGCCTTTTTTTTTCAAGTTCCTTGTTTCACAGTTTTACATTCCACCAGCCAATATAAAGTATTTGTTATAAGATTGCTGTGATCTTCAGTAAATCAATTTTAACCATTTTAGAGCGATACCATCTCTTAGAATGAACAAAAAAAAGTTCTCAAATTTGGTCAATTATATATTCATCAACGGTGTCCAAAGTACAAACAGAATCAAATAAACCCATAAAACTGTGTAATTTTCCATACAATTACAGGTTTATACAAGCGTTTTTCAATTATTGTATCTAAACAGAGTTTTCTAGATTTATCAGATTTTTTAAGTAATCTGTTGTATAGTTATGCCATCAGGTAAGTCCCCTGATGAATATATACTCATATTGACCAAGTTTGGAAATTTAGATTGTTCATTCAAAGAGATTGCATTCCTTTAAGTTAAGCCCAACACTAACATCACTATCCAGACATCAAACCTCGAATCATCAAGCAAACCAACAGGACATACCTATTATTAGAGTTTCTGAGAACACTCTTCTAAGCCGAAAACCAACATTCACTGCCCTGATCTATGTCAAGGTCTACTCTAACCTCTAATCATTGGATTGTCATAATTAGTCGTCATTATCAGTTACATTCGGAAAATCATAGGGATTGGTGATCATCAACTTGTACCAGCTGACAGCTACCAATATGATACATGTATACCTCAACAACCGCGGAGAGGTTCTAGTTGTTTTGTTTGCAAAGATTACTGCAATATGCAAGACACTGTTGTTTCTCGCATTATCTGTAGATACATTAATTTGATCGACTGATTATTAATAAAACAAACCAGTCATAAAAAATTTTCGTTCAACATTATAGTCCACAGCAGGTTAATGATTGTTGCCGATTCAGCAGTCATTTTTTTATATGGCACATAGTGTGTTTAAAATCTAATCGTACTTAATCCATGTTAAATTCATCTGTTATAAATTTAACATTTTAATCACTAACAGCTTGTAGTTATGTTTATTTTTATATTTAGGCTCACTCTTCCGTCAGTCGCCGCAAGAAAAAAGAATAAATGTCGTTTTGTTATTGCCTAGTTTCCGCAAAACTGAAGCAAGAAATGAGTTAATAGGTTCTTAAGAACATTTCTTTCGCTATCCTTCTAATGAAATGAAATTAACTGGATACATTTTTCATAGATATCATTATCAGCTATTACAAACAGGTAATACGTGGTGCAGAAAAAGCTGTACGATGGCGTCCATCATATTACCCATCCTTTACTGTTCATCATATTGACTACCTTTACAGTTCACCATTTTGACCAACTTTTACAGTTCATCATTTTGACCAACATTTACAGTTCATCATTTTGACCAACCTTTACAAATAGTTCATCATATTGACCAACCTTTACAGTCCATCATATTAACCATCCTTTACAGTTAATAAAATTGACCAAACTTTACATTTCATCATTTTGACCAACATTTACAGTTCATAATTTTGACCAACCTTTACAGTTCATCAATTTGACCAACATTTACAGTTCTTCATATTAACCACCCTTTACCCACATCGTGGCTGCCGTGGCCAATGTTTTGACAGTTAATATTCTGGATAGCATCCACGGCACATAGTGTTAACTTAGCATAAGATAATTGGGTGTTATTTTGCAAGCAACGTTCTAGTACTAGTAGTTTGTGACGTTGATCGTCTCAAAAGTTGTATTGAGTGAGTAAGTTCTATACATCATGTATTATTATTGAATAACTCATATTATATAGATAGATGCTGTCTATGTTATTTTAACATAAAACATCATTAATGTGTTTATCTATACCTGTAATCAAGGTAAATAAATGAATCGTTAACATTATCCTTATCTCATATCAAGTCGTATATAATAATATTCTTTAACTTTATATTTCATACTATCGTGTTTCTATATTAATATTTATGTAACATGAATAAGTTTTACTAGAAGTAGGCTTATAGGTCATCTGTCTTGCCTATAGAAGGGCATTGTGTGGTTTAACAATAATTACATAATATGAATCACTTAGTGTTATCACACATAGATAACTTTAAATGATATAATTATTGTAAAAAAGGGATCTCAGTCAATTCATATTAGTTATGATAATGGGTCCTGAAATTCCGTTTCTGTTAATAATCTGCTTAAATGTCGAACTAGAGATATGTAGTTAATTACATACCAGAATGCAATTACCCATAAAACATTCCTGATACAAGAATAAAGGCATACATAGACAAACATCAATTACGTGTCATAATGAACTTAACAACTAATCGTTGTACATGCGAGCAAAAAACATTAAAAATATATTAGTGCACTCATGCACGTGCTAGCTAAGTGGGTCATTATATTACTGTAGATCATAACTATAATTAGTAATGATCTACAGTAATGTAATATTCTGCTGTAATGTAATGATCTGCAGTAATGTAATGATCTACAGTAATGTAATAATCTGTAGTAATGTAATGATCTACAGTAATATAATGATCTACAATAACGCAATGATCTACAGTAATGTAATGATCTACAGTAATGTAATGATCTGCAGTAATGTAATGATCTACAGTAATGTAATAATCTGTAGTAATGTAATGATCTGCAGTAATGTAATGATCTACAATAACGTAATGATCTACAGTAATGTAATGATCTACAGTAATGTAATGATCCACAGTAATGTAATAATCTGTAGTAATGTAATGATCTACAGTAATGAAATGATCTACAGTAATGTAATAATCTGTAGTAATGTAATGATCTACAGTAATGTAATGATCTACAATAACGTACTGATCTACAGTAATGTAATGATCTACAGTAATGTAATGATCTACAGTAATGTAATAATCTGTAGTAATGTAATGATCTACAGTAATATAATGATCTACAGTAATGTAATGATCTACAGTAATATAATGATCTACAATAATGTAGTGATCTGCAGTAATGTAATGATCTACAATAATGTAATGATCTACAGTAATATAGCCTAATGACCTACAGTAATGTAATGATCTACTTTGTTAGCACGTGTACAAGGTTAATTAAAACGCTACTTAATAGACAATACATTAAATTACATTTAGCCAGATCCAGTCCGTTTGTCGCATCAATACTAAAGAATTATTTTGTTGTCTTTCCAGGTTCATTGTTCAGACCAGAATGTAACCTTACACGGTGGGAGATCACGTTTCCTTATCTCACAGACACAAGAGGTGCCATTATACCAAAATCACGTTTCCCTGACGAAGACACATCAACAAAAATTCCACAACATCTACAAATTAGTTTAAAATGGCGGAGAAAAATCATAAATATAGCTTTGCTACAGACTCATTTAGTTGGTGGTGCGGCTTCTCAGGAATGGGATGAAAATAATATAACTTTTTCTCAACATTTAGAAGATAAATGTTTTTATCAGGGATATGTGAAAAATAAATTTCCATCTCATTCAGCGCTTGGAATATGTGGTGGATTGGTAAGTAATAATCATTATTTCATGATTTACTTTATTCACTTCGTTTCATAATACTATTTTTATAGATGCTCACAGAAAATGTGACGGTGTTATCTATGCCGATATTTTGTTTAGCACGTATAAGTTGTATTTATTCAAGAGTAACGTTTCTACAATATCGTTTTGCAATGTAAGCTAATGTATGTGGTCTAGACATCATTGATATTTCAAGTAAAAAAATTCTGGTTGTAATTTATTATGTCACTGTGACAGAAAACATAATACAAAAGTACAATGGCCTGTTCATTTAAAGAGAACAGTTTATTAATAGTTTAGCATGACAAAATATGTGGTGGAATAATTTTTGAATCATCCTTTCAATATTGATATGTGTTAGAAACGTATAACACATAAGTGTTTTTAAAGAAAAAAATTCTGAACAGGTGCATTTATATGAAATTTATAATTACTTCCCCACTCATCTTCGCCAGAACACGAGGATGTTTAGTGAAGTGGTTCTTCACATCGCTTAGACATTGCTCCTTCCACACTCCGCTTCGGCATTGCTTACGGCAATTGAATTCCTCTTCACCTCAAACATTTGATCACTTTCATGAACATACAATCCAAGTAATTTTTCCTCTCCTCAAGTTCTTGATTCCTCCCTTGGAGCGGTAATTCCCCGCTGGTGAAGTGACTCCAAATGAACAAACATGATAAATATTACTGCTATTCTCCTATTGAAGTAAAGTCAAGATGTGACCCACATGTATTCCAATCAGCAAAATAGAGATTCTTGATTGTCTGTAAAATTTTGATACACTTTTCAATGCCAACAGGTTTAAACTGTTAGTTTCTAGAAAGGGATGGTTAATTTGTTGTGAAGACTGATATTAATCACTTCATGGTAAAAAGATAATTATTTAGCTGATATGGTGAACTGAAGATGATATCATAAGACCTTTGTAAACTACGTAAAAAGTAGCAATGTTTGTTTTCCCCATTAACATAGTTTTGAATGAAAATAGATTATAAAAAATACATAAAAACAGATATAAACATCAATTAATGTATGTCAGCTTACAGATGGTAAGGTAGTTATCTCTTCCCTGGGTAGTTGACAGACCCAGTGTCGTTTTGGTTCAAGAAAAAGTCGTTTCACTAAGTTGATTTGTCAAGTGTGTAGGAATACTTTATGACTAACTTATATATTAAACAACATCTGGGGTAACTATATCTTTCATTTTGTAACTGCAAACAGTACTGTTTCGGCCTTCTGGACCTCCTCAGTGAAGTGCTGATACTGGAGTTGAGGTTTGGCTATATAGCTTAGTGACATAACCCAAACCCGTTCTGGACTCTGGATAATTAAAATGAAATTCAATTGTCGTCCTATCAATTCATTGTTTGTGTCAATAAAACCTAATCCTAAATCCAAAATAATACCCCATGGGGTTTGATGTTGAGACAAAATAAATGACAGTCGTCAGCAGAAATTGGTTGTTCATGTGCAGCGATAGTTGTTGATTTATATAGATGCCACCAATGCTAAATTTGTTTTGTTTGAAAGATTTCAAACAATCAAAAATATTCCTGTAAATTCTTTCTGCAGTTCCGAAACTGTTGCATAGTGATTTTTTACGGGTTTTTCAGTTTGAGATGTTAGGATATTAGGATTTCAATTCATGAAATAATTCTTCGTGACAGGAAATTACTTCACGATTCAAATCATCCTCTGGCAATCCTATATTTCTTATTTTCAACGGATTCAACGAACAGTAAAACAATGTTTTGAATGCCCAACATGTGTTTTTTATTATCATTCTTATCTTTTTACCCTCTTAATTAAACATTTAATTAATATGATTAGTTCGCCTCCTTTCATCTTTTCAACTAATTTCTTGGATGATTAGTCAGAGTAAAACAGGTAGCCAAAATAGCTGTTTTACAGAGAACATATTTTAATATTTCAATTGATGTAAAGTATTTTACGATGTTGTGTATAAAAAAGATTCAAATAAGTAGTAAAATGTTTAGTCTGACCTGACAGTTACAAATTAAGTTACATTCATCTAAATGTTCAATTATAGGTTAAAGGGTATATAGTTCTCTAAAAAATTAGATGAAAAGGGTATTTGATCGTTGATCAAAGTCAACAGTCATTTAGATATTCTATTGTAGTCAGACCTTTAAATATTCCATACAAGTTCAAAGCATTATAGTCCTTTATACAGTTTGCAGGGATGGGATTTTCCTAATATTTGTAGTTTAAAGTAGTCTTCTTGAAAGCTGGTAAAACATAAATTTCAATCTTTCAATATGCAGAAAACGTATTTAATTTTTTCGTTTTTTTTAATAGCCACGTGTTGTTCTGCCTGTTAAAAGTTACTTCCTTTCAGGCAGGTTACATACAGACCCCGGATGAAATGCTATTTATAGAACCAGCAGGCTTAACCAATGAAAAAACAGGATTACAAGCTCACGTGATATATACATGTTCCAGACAATCAACCAATCTACATAACGATACCATGCCAGACTCTTCACTAATAAAAGGTAAATAACTCTTCAGCCTTTTCGACAATACGATGCTGAACTTTCCAATCTGTTAGAAAGACAAGAATTGTTCTAACCATGTTATACAACATGGACTGATCTCGTTTTTTTTTTGTTCTCATCATCAGCAATAAAATCAGAAAAAGCCAGACACCAGAAATTCAGAGCTAAACGCTCTACAAGACAAACCAAATATGTGGAAGCTTTTGTAGCTGTTGATACGACAGTTACTGCTGTGGTTGGCAAGTCAAAGGTGGAACTGTATGTCATGACTTTGATGAATATTGTAAGTAGCAATTTAAAATACATTTTGGCTATATATGATTATTGGTTAGTGCATGTGTTCATGATGACGATTACAAAAAATTCTCTTTAAATTTTGTATAATTAGTTATATATGATTATGGTACTCCATCATGGGAACAGAAAAACTGCCATTAGCACAGTGGTTACAAATGGTTGGACATCTTTTCATTTTGGACGCGTTTAATGATGGACTTCTTTAATAATTTACAGGTTAATTCAGTGTATCAACATGATTCTTTAGGTATAGATATTAAAGTAGTTGTGGTGCGGTTGATGTTACTTGATAAAACACAGGTTAATTTTTTACTGTTCGATATTATTCCCATTCCCCAATTTCGTCTAAGCTTATATGTGTAGTCCGAGACCTAATGGATATAATTTGCATTCTAACCAATGGTATATACCTGAGAGATTTTCGGTATAAAATGCCAATAGCCATAGTTTGAGTCAAGTGATGATGTAAGAGTAAAATCTGTTGTCTTCTTGAGGAATCTCACATTCACAACAAAGCGATACGAAACACATTCAATTTTATGTTGTAATTTATCTATCATCAATACGATATCTAAACTTACTGACACAGATCATAACAATACCGAACATATCAATATCGCTACCATATTTTACTCGACAGGAAAAACAAGTTGTATCTAAAAATGATCCATTTGGTACCGTACAGAAATTCTGTATGTGGGCAATGCGATATGCAGATCCTAATAACGCCCAAGGACACGATATAGCTATCCTTCTAACGAGAGAAAATCTTGGTCCTGCAGGTAAGAAAATAAACATTTAAATTTTTAATTCAAGATTCTCTTCGTTTCAAACTACTTGATATTTTGTCTGTGTTCACTGTGCTCAGCGATAACACGAATCGTGAATTTAATTTGCATTTGTCTTCATTAGTACTTACCACCAAATGATAGAAAATGATGTGTATTTCAGGTTATGCTCCTATTACTGGTATGTGTAATCCAGGTAGAAGTTGTGCTGCCATTAAAGATGAAGGTTTTACTTCCGGTTTTATCATAGCTCACGAGATGGCGCATGTGTAGGTGCTTAAGACTGAAGTCATTCTAAATTTTCTGTCGAATAGACTAGCATTACTGTTATAGTAGCATTGCTGGCATTGAACATGTTGGAATATTCACATAGTTCTTCTAATAATGAAACGCAATTACCAACCGCAATACGAAATTCGTAATTCGAAATCCATATTATCCATATTAGCAAAACATTGATAGCAGCTAATAAACTGAATTTTATCAATAACCAAAAGGCATTTCATAATAAAAAATGGTATCAGTAATTATCTACAAGAGTCAGCATACCCTGACTGGCGCCACATCTAATAAACTGGTTTTGACTTTCTTTCTAGTTTTGGTTTATTTCACGATGGACGAGGCAACGCTTGTAGTGGTGCTGAATACAGAACAGCTATAATGGCCAGATTGGTGGAATCTAAACTCAATTATTATTGGTGGTCCAAATGTTCCAAACAAAGAATGGAAGAAGTAATAGAGTAGGTTTAGTTTTTATATTAACTTCATGTATGAACTCAATACATAAATATTGTTCATAAACAGACAAAGAGTTTATAGAAGGACTTAAACTCACGTTTGGTGAATTCAATTCTACAGACAATCAATCAGAAACGTTTACAAGCGTATCACCAATTACCTTACAGTTAATATACTTATACGTCATTTTGCACTTATATTCCAGCTACCTGTATTGTTTAAATGATGATCCATATAGACTACCAAATCTACCGAAGGTACCCGAGTTGCCTGGTAAAGGTTGGAGCCTGGAACATCAATGTCGACTTGAATTTGGTGAAGAATTTAGCGTTTGTCATGCAGTAAGCACCGTCTGTATCTTTTCATTTTGGTATAAAATCTACTGGTCTCATTTTTTATCTTCACTTTCATCTTCATTCTTGTTCAAACATCCTGCAATTCCACCATCTCATTGCATGATCCCTCAGTTCTTTCATGATTAGTACCACTTAATATTAATAATCATATAATTTTTTAATCCCATTCCATATAAGCTTCATTACTTCATAGTATAACAATATATTTTCCTGTCCTACACAACATATCTGTATTTCTCTACTAATCATTTGTTATATATTTGTTCATTTATAAGCCAAAGCTTTCACTAAAAATCAGTACAGTTTCATATAATATCATTTTATACCAATTTATATCATTTTATATCATTTCATCGTAACATCTAATCAAATCATTTCATTTCATGTCATCTTCATAAAATATGCAAGAAACATAATTATATGTCAACATTTCTTTTTATAGTTTTATCCCGATCCTTGTGCTATGTTATGGTGCAGTAAACGACGATCACCCAATTTATGTAGAACTAAAAGAGGACCATCTCTAGACGGAACACCATGTGGTGTTGATAAGGTAGGTTGTTTTTTTCAAAATTGTATTGTTTCGACTTTTGAGTACAATGTTAATATCGTTTTTGTGCTTAATATTATTCAGTGCTCAAGAGAGATCTTAAGTACCTTATACAATCCTGGTGATGTTTACTTTCATTGCGACATCATGTGATACTTGGTTAGCATTCGTGTAGAGATGTGCATAATGTGCTGTTCTTAACAGTTGTCTCATCTGATGTTATTTATCATTAAGAATTTCATATTCATGTTTTCAGAGTTGTGTAAACTCAAGATGTATCTACATTGGTAACCTTAGTCCACGAGATGGTAATTGGGCTGACTGGTCACCCTGGACTAAATGTACAACTGATTGTGGGACTGGACTGAGATACAGAAAACGGGACTGTGATAATCCAAGGTGATAGTTTCCATTTTCAATTCTTCTTATATATATTAAACAGAAAGGGTTATCCACAAGAAACTTTGTCCAATTTTCACAATTGTAATATTTTATCTGAATTACCACTATTTGTTGCTTATGTTTTATTTTTAACACGGGAATATCAGTCCATGTTTACTCTTTTAGAAACACCTGATGGTACTTCTCGTACAGGAAGTCCACTACTAAACGGAATTGTTTTGCTTGTGTGGATTTTTATTATATAACAGAAAACAGTCCACAGTTATCTGAGATCATTGCAGAATTTCATGACGATGTCCTTTTACGATAATTTCACAAGTAAATTGTAAAATCTAATAAAGAATCTATATTTTATAGCCCGGCATACGGTGGTAAAGAATGTGACGGTGAAAAAAGTATCACGGATGTTTGTAAATCAGAAGTAAGTCTGTATACTAGTATATATTACTAATGTTAATGTTTTGATGTTCTAGTTAAAAGTTCCATACAATTGCCTTATATCTATAATCCAGCCATGAACTGTTCAGGAAGTCAATCGGTGTGACAGTTTATTAAATCAATTTATTGTAAATATTAACTACTAAATGGTTGACTGTTGAAATTTGTTAATTTTAACTTCAGAATGTTCACAATTTTATCAAATATGAAAGTCTGTCTTCACAAATGCAGACAAACAAGCTACAAGTATCTAATCAGGCAAGGAGTTAGGAGTAGACTAGGGCTATGTACTACCCTCGTATTTGACAACATTATCTAAAGTTGCGAACTGTTTAATCTAAAGTTAGTCATATTATCCAAATTTGATAGCATCAATCAAAAATGCTACGACCTATTTATGCCTGTTTTTTTGTATGAAATGCACCATCCTAGTCAGTCAGCGTTTTTTTTTTATTTAAACACATGCGCAGAGTAGGTAAAATGCCAAAAAAACACGGGATATTCCGATTTGATTTTCAGTTAGCACAGTTTGATTTCAGTCACCAATTCACCATGTTGTTTTTTACTTCTGTTCTTCATCTCGAAAATAAGTTAAAGTTAAAATTTACGACATGCTATGATATTTCTAGATTTATATCATTCGTTTATTTGATATTATACATTATATAAACACTGTTTCTGGGCCATTGTTAAACGAGAATTTTGACACCATATTTTTTTTCAAAATTGTGTCACGATTCAGAAAAGACCACTCAGCATAATAATCACTAGGCAAAAACTCATATCAGACATATTCATAATGTAAACAAATTCGTCGTAATATTTTTTACTCGTTATATTTCATCTGTAGCTTGTTATATACAGGTGGCTTTATTAAATCGCATAAAAACCCCAACCTTAATTTATTCCGGGGGTTGCAGAATGTTTATGTTTATTATTCAAATTTTATGAAGGAACAGTATCTAGGGTTCTTCGTCTAGTTTTATTACCCATGCGTGTTTCTTCATTCATGTCCAGATAATCACCAGCAAGGTGATATTTCGAACATACTTGCAACATATAGATGTAAAAGGTTAATAGACGTCGAAAGTTTTCTCGTACGACTTTTTGAGTCATTGAAAACTGGCATTACGTCATTCACATGTTAAGAAAGTAGCAAAAAACGCCGGAATATCGGGATCAAAACGTTTGTTAGTCTTTGCATGGTGTAAACAATATTTAATTATATAATGAAAACCATACTGTTAATTACAACCACGACTCACTTATGTTACACATGGCGTTACTCAAATCCGGAAGTTGGCGACTAGACGACAGCCATCACGTGACCTTCAACTTCCGTAACAAGAGGTCGCGGTGATTTCTGTTGTAATTATTCATTTTATGAACGAACAATGAAAGAATTTGTTTATTTACACACCAACAATTTAAGTTTGTTTATTAGACCTACTTTCAATATTAACATTTTTTTCCTAAGAGGTCAGCAGTTCTTAATAACCCCTGTTACCCTTAGGCTCTTACATTGACTGGTGACTGATAAAAATAAATGGTGTTTTACTTCTTAATGTTAGTCACAATATATTTCCATTTGATTATAAAAATGCATGGATAGAAAATATTATATTGTATTGATTGTATATGGGCAGTCAAAACATAATATTGTTGGGTATGTCACATGTTCCTTTAGCAACGGCTATCATTTCATTTCATTAATGCCAATGTCTAATGTTGCTGAAGGAACATGGGTATGTCAGTGTGGTTGATCCCACCTGCCTTGTTGGTATTCGTATTGGTAATCAATTCCTTGAACATCAATCAAATAAGATTGTATAATTTGTTTTACAGAAATGTACCAATTATGTAGATGATCGCGCTTTACAATGTTCAGTGTGGAATGATATGAACATACGACCTGGAGAGCACGACTGGCAACCATTCCATACAGATAGACGTAAGTTCTTGTTGCACTTTCATTAATAAAGTATGCCCTCTTACCAAAGTGTTCATATCAACGTTGAAAGGTAGTGGTCAATTGAATAGTTCTAAACAGGTTCCGTCTATTTTAATTTAAGGTTGAATCGTATGGAAATATCCATTTAAACAGCCCCTTCTTTTTACTTCTCTTCCATTTTAAATTCTGTCTTTTGATACACTGGAACGCTGAATCAATAAATCCAGAAAGTCATGAATTCACCAATCATGCCGGTCCAAGGATGCTAATGTTCCCTTGACAATGTACATATTTTTTGCAGCCAATGAATTGTGTAAAAGCACTTGTATTTCTGAGCAATCACGAGAAATTTTGACCATAGATATAGATGTTGAAGATGGCACACCATGTACTTATAGTGACTCCGACAACATCTGTGTTCATGGTAAATGTATGGTATGTATCATGTCTAGTCAGACCCTTTGATGATTCGTTCATATATGATTCAAAAGAACAGGGGTCGGTGTTTTTGTGCAGCTTTACTTGCAAGTCATTAAATCATTGCTTATTCCTTGCCGTTTTCTACTATCAATATCAGAAAACAAATCATCCAAATTCTTTCACTTCACTTTTCCATTCAGATCGTAGGTTGTGATGGTATAATCAACTCAACTAAATCCAGTGATAAATGTGGTGTTTGTAGTGGTGATGGAAGTCAATGTAAAACAGTATCTGGTTCCTTCAACAAAACACCACACGCTGGCGATCACTATGAGCAGGTTATATTTGTACCAAATGGAGCAACACATGTTGAAATTTCTAAAAATAAAAGGTCGCCTCATTTCCTAGGTAATACATTCTAAATTTGGTGACAGAAATACGAAAATAGATTGCCACGTATTTGAAGCTGCAAAAAAAAACAAGCGTTTCAACTTTATTATGCGTTTATTAAGTGTTTTGTTATGGATTCGATACCTTCTTTCTTCTAAAATACGTGGTACTGTTGATATGACGATCTACTTATGTCCTGTATATGACTGAGACATATACCTCCTCGTGACAGACCTACATTATGTTGGCACTCTCCGCTCCTCTTATTAACTCAATATGTCACTGCCTTCACACGAAGCAGTGGCGTGGTGGCTCCAAATTGGCTGGGGTGGGCGGGTTGCACAAACCCTTTTTGGCGCTCCAAGGAAAACTGCGCTTTTCCTGCAACTCATGGTCCCCACCCACACCCCTCTACCTACCCTCTGTGACGATATATAAGTTCCACTATAATAACTGTTCCAAAGGCCATTTGTTATGTAAAACTAGACCTAACACTAACCCAAATATTATATGATAAGAGTTCCTGAGATCAATTATTATAATAATTTTTGTTCCACGAGGAATATTTATTATGAGGATCAAATATACAGTCACACCTCTAAGGTATTCTGTTCAGGTATGGTTCACAATGCATGTAAAACCTCTGGAGCCCTTCGACCGTTGAACACCGCGTCGAAGAGAAGGAACGAGGGAAAACGGGGGTCCTTTCATGGAAAATTGTGAAAATTAAGACTGTTGTGGTTGCGATCCAGTCTAATTAAAATCAGACCCTAATTTCGTTCGTTCATTTTTTTTTAAATCCGGTTTTTTAACCACTACATTAGGTGGTTAAAAAACCGGATTTAAAAAAAACGAACGAACTGGGGTGCGATCTAGATATATTTCAGGCACTTGCAGCCCCGATAAAAATATTCGATACTGAAACGCAAAACAGAAATTTTTTAGGTTTAATAAGTAAATGTTATTAGTAAATGAAAGATTCTGAGAGAGACATTTTTTATATTACACGGGTTTTGTTAACATTATGTTAACCATGGTCTTCATTGTCCTTATAAACACGGGTTAATTCAACATTGTTGTAAAATTGAAATTAGGCTTTGGACCCCAGAAGTAAATTCAAAGAGCCAAAATAATTAATTCAGTCCGTAGGAAGACCGGAAAGACCTAATTTTGAAGTACAAAAGCAATTTTACCACTTGTCATGGTGAACGCTTGTAGCGAGCGCGGACCTATGAGAGACCCTCATAGTTGTCTCCCTTGAATAGCTGTAAGCAGTGAAATGTAACATTTCGGCTCACTCCCTTAATTTATCACAACTTAATAGACTGTATCCTTGGGTGATTACAAACACTTACACCAAGTTGTATCAAAATCCATCAAGAAATCAACTCTCTATCGGGTCCACAAACAATTCAAGAACGAGGGCAATAATTCATAGTAAATATTGTTCAATTGCTCTTATAGGCTTAATCCTTGGGTGATTACAAACACTCACACCAAGACCCCTGGAAACTTCAAGGTTTTAGCTATTTGAAATGCAGGAAGGCTATTTGAAGCTATATTTTTGTATTTTTTTGTATGTTTATGTCTGCGGTCGGTCGGCTCAACTTTACCGACGGATATCAGTAAAGGCGGCGGATCCAGGATTTAGAGAAAGGTGGGGGGTGACTCTGAAATATAACATGCTTCAAATTGAACGGCACTGCGAGCGCCGAAGGCGCGAGCGGCAATTTTAAAGAGGGTTCTAACATTATTCGGCCAAAAGTTGGCCGAGTTGTATTGGGACTAAAAGAATTAGCTCGAAAATATTTATAATTTCTTACCGACCGACTTTTTTTCGAAGGGCTTTTGGCGCCCCCTTGCAAACGTCGGCGCCCCCTGGTTTCCATTCGCCCCCAGGCCACCACGCCACTGAAACAAAGATATTTCTGTGGACCATTGATCACAGGTACACTTAGCACTCTTCATCTCTTTATACCTGCTAAATAGTTATTATATATTTTTATAGCTTTAAAGGATCCTGAATATCAGATCTTCTATCTAAATGGCGACAAGAGAAAAGTTCGTTCAAGAACGTTTATAGCCAATGGTGCCATTTTTGAGTATGTAAATGGACCAGCAAAAGAAACATTAACAACAAAGGGTCCTGTTAAGAGAAACCTTGAAGTCATGGTATGAATAGATTTTTTTCTACTTTTTTGGTTTCCATATGAGACATAGTGAGAAAATGTCACCAGAATAGATTTTTTATGAAGTCATATTTCGGATAGTAATGAAATAGTGACCTTCCTTACTTGACGTTTTGATTGGTGGCAACAAAAGTTGGAAACTCTGATATTACAGATATAAAGATGGTGGCTTTTAAAGTTGGAATCTCATTGCTTATTAATAAAAATAAGTAAATGCCTTTTGATCTTTTTATTTTTAAAGATGTATCCTGATAAGTATCTGAAGCCAGCAGCCATAACGTATCAGTATATAATAGATAAAAATGACCACACACTGGAGAAAATCAAATATAAATGGAAGTTTAAGGAATGGTCGGAATGTTCTGTTACCTGTGGAACTGGTAAGTGGAACAGTTGGTGTATATTGTGAACTGATAGCGTATATAGTGATCTCAGTGTACTATGGGCTTAATCAGTCGTACTCTTATGGATTCTTGATTTTTTAAATCTTCTAACATTTTGATTTAGGAACTCAGAAGATACTGTATGCTTGTCATGATAAATTCTCGGATGTGCGTATTAATGATGAAATGTGCAGTTATTTAGATGAACCTAGAGCGGATGTTGCCATGTGTTATCGGCCAGATTGTTCACAATTAGTGTAAGTATATAATTATCTTATCTGTCTTCAGTTTCTATTTCTTACGCTGTAAAAGGTACAGTGAATTGCACATACAATTGTTCTTCTCCCTTTATTGCCTGAGATCTCACTTAGTGTTGGTAATGAAACAAAACCTCTAAACATATAATTCGGAAAAAAATCATATGAACCAAAGGGAGAAGTTTTAATTGTGCTTTGAATTATATTCAAGTATGTAGTACTTTCAGTTATAACTGGGTGATGTTAGATGAATGGAGTGAATGTTCAGCAACCTGTGGTGAATCGGGATTACAAACTGAACTTTATGCTTGTGAACAACATCTTGAAGATGACACGTACGTAGTGGTAGATAAGAGCCAGTGCTCCAAAATACCAGCTCCAAATGAAACCAGACCATGTAATATAAAACAATGTTCTGAACAGTGGTCTGTAGGAGAGTGGGGAAAGGTTTGTTTTTCATTTTTAGTGCAGTTCCCATACATGTATGTTTGCAAATTCAAAGATATTACCAAAAGTAGCGTAATAAAACCCAAGCACGAACTATTCCAGATCTTATCCGTAAAACAAATCTCGAAATTCATTTTCAATACCTTGGTTGCTGTTAATGAACTTTTCACTTGAGGAAGTACATATATATCAATAAATGAGTAAATATTTCATAATGAAAAGTGGTATCAAGTGTTTCGAAGAGTTAGCATACCCTGCTTGGCGCCACACCGCTACTGCTGCCCAATACATCCTGTGTTTTTTGCTCATAATTTTGAGTATCATGTTTGATGAAGCATCATTCCTCTTTCAGTGCAGTGTTACATGCGGCTCAGGATCACAAACACGTGATGTCTTCTGTAGTGGCAGTAAGTCTGCTGATTGTTTTGACGATCCTCCACCAGAGACACAAGAATGTCGTCAAACAGAATGTCCCTTAGAGTGGTCAATAGGACGATGGTCAGAGGTAGGTCATTTCAATTGGAAGAACTGGTTGACCCAAAGAGTTCTTGCCAAAGATCAAATTAAAGCATATTGTAACAGCTATTCTGTTGAGTGATGTTCCGAAAACGTTTCTGTCATGTATACTTTAAAGCTTTTTATTACTATCATTAGTGTATTTTACTGATTTCAGTGTTCTGTGACGTGTGGAGATGGTGAAGAATTTAGAGATGTTTACTGTGGTGAGAAAGATGACCCATCTGATGATCTTTTATGTTTAGAACAGGATGCACCAGATTCTATTAGAGATTGTTATAAACATGAGTGTCCACTGGAATGGTCAGTTGGTGATTGGTCCTCGGTAGGATAATAATCATTCTGTAATAATCGTTTTAATTTCAGTCATGCAAAAGTATTACTTGCTTGAAGAATCAAAAAGAGTTTCATTAAAGAGTAAACAGGACGTACCTTTATAGAAAAACTTCAGGAATCTTCTACAACACTCACACTTTGTTGTCACTATACTATCATGTTTTATTTGTATATGATTAGTGTTCGAAGTCATGTGGCGAAGGTATAGAGACCAGAACAGTATATTGTGGAGAGGAAAATGATTTTGATGATCATATGTGTATTGGAAATGATAAACCTGGTGATATTAGAGATTGTTTTCTCGCTGAATGTCCACTAGAGTGGTCAACTGGAGACTGGACAGATGTAAGTACTTTATAAGACTGAAAAGAGTTTAGCTTACTGACTGGAAACAAGAGCGTGGATTTGTCCAAAATAATGGAGGAGGGAGGATTGCTAACATAGGCGTATTGTTATCTTGTTTATGACCCTTTTCGCCACGAACGTTTGGAAGCAACCTTAAGCGGAAATATTAATGTAAAAAATGATAATTTCAGTGTTCTCAGTCATGTGGAGAAGGTGTACGATATAGGGATATATTCTGTGGAGCTAAAGAAGAAGATAATGATGATTATCGCTGTATTGAGGAGATTAAACCCAGTGACACCAATCCATGTTTTCTTGGTGATTGCCCTCTGGAATGGACAGTTGGTGGATGGCAAGAGGTAAGGTCGATATATACATGTAGACTTCGTTGTTAATTCAGAAGAATTGTTAATTAACAGGACCACGACATTGCAATTGTAGGGCCAATATCTTATCGCTAAACACCGCGGTATATATTTTTCAAAATTTTCAGTGTTCGGTAACATGTGGTGGTGGAGTTGAAACAAGAGCATGGATTCGTCAAAAATATTTGAGGAGGGGGGGCGGATGGGGTTACATTCTCCAAGAACTTTACGAAGCGCCACAGACTAAAACCCCTAGAGGATCAGAAAAAGATTTCATCGATTAGGTGCATTTTGAATCATATTTCGTAAGTTGAAGTCGGATTTTCACCGCACGTCTCCAGACCAATCCACGCCCTTTACTAGAAAGGATGCATTAAGGGTTTTGATTGGGCTAGCGTTCGAGAAAAAAAACACGAGATGGAAGTTTTGCGAATTACTTATTATTTTTGGGCTCAGATTGTAGATAATTATTATTACTTTATTTGTAAACTATATAGAATGAAAAAAAACGAAAAGAAATTAGGTATTTCGTTAGTTTTTGCTAAAAAATTAGGAAAAAGTAGCAAAATGTGTCCCGGTTGATACAAGATTTCTCAGCCATTTTTTATTGGAAAATTACGATCTAGGTCTTGATTGAAAGCTTATTCAATAAGGATGAAACGTACAGAGAGTTGTTTCGAAAATTCTAATCAGTTTGGCCCCTGGAAAATGTTTGCCGTACCTACGTGTAAATTTTCGTAAATTTTCGTATTTCCATGGTAACCACCAAAATAATAATTTTTTTTGGAAAATCGCTCTGTACGTTTCTCGGCAATGTAATTGTCTACATTTATGCCAAGTTTGATGTAGATTGATCCATTCACATTTTTTTAAAATTGTATCAAAGGTTTGAAATGTCCAATTTTTATGACATGTTTGAAAGGGCTGTCAACTCATTAAAAAAAATCTGATTGACATGAAATCAACCTTAAACTATCGAGAAGGACCCCAAATCATCAACAAATGCACAACAAGTCTCTAGAAATCATTATTTCATATACTTTTCGCCATGAACTTACAATTTTTTTGAAGCAACCTTAATAGGAAATATTAATGCAAAAAATAATAATTTCAGTGTTCTCAGTCATGTGGAGAAGGTGTACGATATAGGGATATATTCTGTGGAGCTAAAGAAGAAGATAATGATGATTATCGCTGTATTGAGGAGATTAAACCCAGTGACACCAATCCATGTTTTCTTGGTGATTGCCCTCTGGAATGGACAGTTGGTGGATGGCAAGAGGTAAGGTCGATATATACATGTAGACTTCGTTGTTAATTCAGAAGAATTGTTAATTAACAGGACCACGACATTGCAATTGTAGGCCCAATATCTTATCGCTAAACACCGCGGTATATATTTTTCAAAATTTTCAGTGTTCGGTAACATGTGGTGGTGGAGTTGAAACAAGAGCATGGATTCGTCAAAAATATTTGAGGAGGGTGGGGGGGTTACATTCTCCAAGAACTTTACAAAGCGCCACAGACTAAAACCCCTAGAGGATCAGAAAAAGATTTCATCGATTAGGTGCATTTTGAATCATATTTCGTAAGTTGAAGTCGGATTTTCACCGCACGTCTCCAGACCAATCCACGCTCTTAACTGGAAAGGATGCATTAAGCTCATTGTTATCTGAGATTATGATCCTTTTCGCCATGAACTTACAATTTTTTTGAAGCAACCCTAAGAGGAAATATTAATGCAAAAAATAATAATTTCAGTGTTCTCAGTCATGTGGAGAAGGTGTACGATATAGGGATATATTCTGTGGAGCTAAAGAAGAAGATAATGATGATTATCGCTGTATTGAGGAGATTAAACCCAGTGACACCAATCCATGTTTTCTTGGTGATTGCCCTCTGGAATGGACAGTTGGTGGATGGCAAGAGGTAAGGTCGATATATACATGTAGACTTCGTTGTTAATTCAGAAGAATTGTTAATTAACAGGACCACGACATTGCAATTGTAGGCCCAATACCTTATCGCTTAACACCGCGGTATATATTTTTCAAAATTTTCAGTGTTCGGTAACATGTGGTGGTGGAGTTGAAACAAGGGCAATATATTGTGGGGTAGAAAATGAAGATTATGATGATCATCTATGTGTGGCTACTGATAGACCAGGTAGTGTTAGAGGTTGTTTTCTCGCTGAATGTCCATTGGAGTGGTCAACTGGAGACTGGACAGATGTAAGTATTCATTTATGTCGTCAAAACAACTTTACCCATTTCAGCGATCCGTGTTGATTTTCGAGAAAATCTTGAATATCTAATTGTGTTCTTTATACTTGTTTCAAAGATATTATTGGCTGCCTTTTTTTGTCTTCCTTCTTCTTTGCTAAGCAGACATCTGATTTGATCAAAATATTAAGAATTGAAACTATTCTTACAGTGTTCACTATCATGTGGTGAAGGAATAAGATTTAGAGATGTATATTGTGGTGTTGAAGAAGATTATGATGATTATCTTTGTAATGAGGAAACTAAACCAAGCGATACCAAACCATGTTCTAATGGCGTTTGTCCTATGGAATGGACACTTGGTGAATGGCAACAGGTAAAATAAAAATATATACTTCATAAATTATCGACCGCTTTGCCTAATAGTTTAGAACTAACGACTTCTTTTCGTTGAGTCGAAACATCTTACAAAGCTTAGTATTTTAGACATTTTTTTATATTTCAACCTTTTTAAATCCCGTAAAATATATGAAATGATTGTGAGTCAGTTTAATGAATTAACATTTTCATCTTTAGTGTTCTAAAACTTGTGGAACTGGTATCGAGAAGAGATCAGTGTATTGTGGAGATAAAGAAGATGAAACTGACGACCATCTTTGTTCCAATGATCCACCAGCTTCTACTAAATTCTGCAATAAAGGCAAATGTCAGCGTAAGTATGATAACACCACACTACAGGCTGGCTCCAATGCAAGGTTTTCCATTCTAGAAATTATTTGCAGTTTGCAGATTGTTTATTAGTTTTGGCTTGAGATATATTACGATCGTTTTGAGTCGATGACTCAAGGTCTCTTGAAACGCTGAAATCTTCTGATGTAAATAAAGTTGCGATAACGTTAATAATATTGACATGATAATATGTAGGCCTACGTGATTTCCTTGGAAGACACATTCTATTTTGCTGCTTGTTATTTTATACATACGTGTGATCTGTTACAGCTCTCAGACGACCACGCTGTGAAAAGGATAAACATAGTTTCTGCAGAACGGCAAATGCTAAAAAATGTATATTTGGTGGTTTTAAGAAAATTTGTTGCAAATCGTGTAGTAGACTAGCTGGTGCTGCATACAGGAGAATCGCTGCATTACGAAGATTTGCCAAAGCCAGACGACAGTCTAAACGACGAAGAAGATTCCGTTCAAGACGAACACGAAGAAGAAATAGACGTCGTTCATAAAGGGACGTTACTCGTCATGACAGATGTTGATTATCCACCCATGTTTGTTAAAGCTGTGTACGTTGGCAATCTGACCATAGACTCCTGGTTTGAGTATTTTGAAAGACTAACCTTTAATATAGAAATGTTCTTTTTGATTCGTTAAATAGTGCCTTTAACTGGGAATGTTCAGAATTTTCGAGGGTCGATTTAAATATATGTAAATAGCCTCCAAAAGTACTAGAAATGCACACAAATCACACAATCCCTTAAATATAACCCTACCTAAACATTTATTTTTCATCTTCTGTATATATGTTTTCGACATAAAAACTTTCAAACACTGATAATTATGGATACACGGGGATTTGAAGGCTTAAATTTTGAGGGAGAGTTATGCACATTACGGATTGGATTAGCACAAAAATCCAGGTTCGGAGCGGTCTTTTTGACCAAGAAAGCTAGCCTTCAGACAAAATTAAATTCATAAGGATAAAACAAAAATACAGTCATTAGAAACGTCTGGTATGGGCATTCTTCAAAGACCCTGAGATTTTCAATGAACCCTTGTCATCAAAAGCATTTGTAAATTCACGTGTATTTTTCTCCATGCTCAACCATCGAAACTGTAGGACCTACAATGATTTCCATCAGCTAATTTTAGTGTTTGACATCATACATGTAGAATACCAATTTAATAGAAACATAAAGTCGTGCAACAAAATGATTTGCTAATATTAGAGATTTTACATAAAACGAAACAAAATTTTATATTTATTTTTTAGTTAACTTGCTGACATACGTAAACGGGAAAACGAAAATTCTGATTCTTCATATTTTGATATCTATATTTAAAAAAATATATTACTACAGGTAATAGTTATATACTTACAACTTGGGTCGGTTGGGTTTCTTAGTAAACTTCTTTGTCTTAAAATACGATGTTTAATTTATAAACGATTTCATTATACTGACCCAGTATAGTTTGTTGCTTTAAAACCAAATTATGCCTTACAAAATATATATTTATGTCATCCCTTCTTATACAATTATTGAACATCATTGATAAAAAATTTGTAATTATTTTCCTCTTCATAATTGTGATTTTTGCAATAAACTGTGATACAGTTAATGTTGTTTGTATATGTATACAAAATAGCGTTCATTTATGTTAAAAGCCTTCGTACTGAATACAATGAGTAGTAGAAATATCATAAAAAGCAATACCCAGTACAAAATGACACGTTTTTTTGGAAGGCACTCCATGGAAGACTCTTTGTATATGATTTGTCCTTACAATCTCCTTCCTGCAAATCATTTTGAACTTTGACTCTCATGTTAAGACTCACCAAAGCAAAACATGAATTTATCTGTTATAAGTCACAAAAAGCCTCTCCTTCCTCCACTGTATGTGGAAATGAAATGTACATCTTTCCTCCAGAAGTTTTCCGACGACCACGCAGCAAGGCTTCATCCAAACGTCGCGATGGTTCTAGAGGATCTATCATATATTGAGACTTGTATAGCCAGACAAATGAGGCTGTAAAATTTAAGGCCACACAAATCCAGGCCAACACAAATGACCAACCATAAGTATGGTCTCTATTTTTCACAAGGTCCTCTTTAAATGGAATGTATAGATCAGGAAACAACGGCCATCTTTGTTGTAAATGACTTTTACCATTGAATAATGCGATAGCTATGATTAAGCACATACCTGCAAAGAAATAATAATTATTTTGAGTTTGTTGATACTGCTCCGCCTGTTTCAATTCATTTGTAACGCGTTCTGTTTGGCTTCATTCGTATTAACGAGAACAATCCGTTTTCAGGATGCATCTCATTGTTATAACAATCTCATCCGTGATATCAAATCTTCATTGCGATAACAGTGCTATTTTCGTTCTTATTGTGATGAAAGTTTTAACACAATACTCGGGATCTTGCTCCAGTTCAGCTTGTGTTGGTGATAATATTTAGATTGTCTCCGTGAGAAATATATCAACGTACCGGAAGCTAATGATAAAGAAGAAGCAGCAGTCACCATATTTGGTCTCCTTGATAAAGAGCCAATTGAACCAGTTATTAGTGATGTTATCATAGTCATAATGCTAAATACACCAAACGAAAAGGCTGCTCGTTCTATTCCTGGAAAGGGATTGTTTCTGTACTCTGACTGTTATACAAACCATTAAAAAATAATAATTCACCTAAACATTTGAAAAAGTTTGAGAGGATTGCATCCCTGGGTTGCTTGGTCAGATAAGCTTCTAACATGCTAAGAAGGGTTGCTCAGAAAGTAAGACGCTTGTTCACTAACCCGAAGGTCAAGAGTTTAATCCCGGCATGGGCAGCGATGATTCTTCGGATTTTTCAGCCCGGCTTCCCCCTGTCAGTGTTGCAGGTCGGAGGTGCCGACATTGAAAAAGCGTAAAGTAGTTCGGATAGGACAAAAAAGCTGTCCTGGCAACATTCCATGGCGTTTGGCAGTCCTCGTTGGCATAAAAGGTGGAGAAAAGCTGGACATAAAACACAATTTCAACTATTTAAGACAGTGCCAATTTTGAAAATCGTTCAAGATATCAGCTATCCACATAAGCAATTCAAGTTTGATATCCATATCAGATCAAAACACTAGATTATATAGTTGATTCTAACAGGCTGATAAACTTAGTTTATAATAGATGTTGACGGACAGAGGACGATACTGTGTAAGACTGCACAAATGAAAAAATTTCAAAAAGACTTTTAAAACTTTTGTACTTACGTAAAACTGTTACTGCATCATCATACTGTGATCGATGGTCATTGGAAGGCATAAAGATAAAATTTATACATTTATGATTTTGGACTTCTCTCAAACCCATTCGTAATCTTACACCATCTACAGTTAAAAAAGATATAACCAAATTCAATGGAGATTTTGTCCCTCGTGTTATCACTATATTCAATAAATAACAAATTGATCTGAGTTGCTGTTGTCAGTCATCGTTAGGCCATTCATTATGATAAGCTTTCATCGTCGTCGAATATTGTGATTTATCCTATAACCGACATGAGAAATAAAAATTTCAAATTTGTTTTTAATGATTTTTTTTTCTCATATTCTGTGTCTGTGATGCAAATTAGATATTTTTTATGTCGGATAAAAATGATATTCTTGCATCCCGTGGAATACAGCCCATACAGACACTCAAAATGCCATCGAACAGGGTTGTCTGTCCCTTCTGAGAATTTTTAGCGTCGAAATATACGTTTCGTACTATGAAAAGTGAATTGTGAAGATTGTTTGCTAATAACTGTCAGTGATGTTTAATAACATGTAATGGTACAGTATGAGTAAAAACCGTTTTACATATAACAACCAACAAGGAAAATTATCGGATAAATAGGTTATCCAATGCCAAACTCGTGGATATGGTTTTAATGCCACTCGTGCTTGAGATATTTTCACTCGTGGCTGTGCCACTCGTGAAAATATCACAAGCACTCATGGCATAAAAACCATATCCACTCGTAGCCATAGGATAACCTCTATACATGTATATCGATATTTTAACTGTTGTAATGTATTTGTCACTACCGTTGTGAAGATCACGAATTAGATGATAATTTATCATTCATAGTTGTAAGTTTTCATTGATTGAAATATGCAGGTCGGTAGACAATAACAAAATGTTTAATCGTTTGGAAAGAATGCACTACTAGTATCTAATCATGTATATTTTATATTATTGTTGCTTCTGGTTGAAAGTGGATTTTGAATAAAAAACCTCCCAAAGCACAGTGCTTGCCTAGGAACAGCTTTGTGAAGACCCGCATAAATAATGCTTGATGTTCTTGCGGAGGATACAGGTACTTTCTTTACAAGATGAATATACCCTACCTTCTAAATCGTTGCAATCTATAAATAAATTACTATACTGGTAAAATACATAAATTCTGGTGATTTTTCTTAAGCCACCATCACTCTGAGGTTGGTAATCTACTCGAGCAAATGTTGGTGGTTGATAATATACATCGTATAGTTCTACAAGATAACATAACAAGTTAATATATGGTGTCCAACATATAAAAATATCTACATACATATCGGAATCACAAAGCCCACATGCCAATAGAAATAATACGGCAGGCTACACGTGAAACAAATTCAAAAAATTAAAATAAAGTTAAGGCTGTCCATTGTACTATAACTACCATGCAGGGGCGGACAGGTGCCGTATCGTGGCCATGGTTTTTTTCCATTGACCGGCCCACTTAAGTGTGTCGGGCAAAGCACGACCCCGAGCGTAGGGGTGTTAACATGGGGGGATCCAGCTTTTTGCAAAGGGGGGGGGCGGGCGTAGATCCAAATCTTGGCCGAGCGAAGCGAGCCGAAAAAAATTTTGACCTTTTTTTGGCTTAAAAACTTAGAATAAGTAAACATTGTACTAATTTAACGGTTTTTGACGTGGACCATGTATGTTTTATAGTAAACGTTAATGGGGTAGACATTTTTGATTTCGTATTCTCTTATTCTTACTTAAGACAAAGTAAAGGGGGGCGTACGCCCTCTACGCCCCCTGGATCCGCCACTGCTTAAGGGGTCCTCCCCCCAAAAAATTTGAAAAATGACTGCCATAAACGTGATTTCCGAGAACCTCCAGCGGAAGTCCAATTTTATTTTTTTTTCAAAATATAAATATTTTTTTTTGTCATTTTTCACAAACCGGCCCCGTGCACACCGGCCCGCATGGCTTTAGCCATGTGGCCATGCGGCCCAGTCCGCCCCGGCCAAATGTGTTACGAATATCTAATTTGTTTTTAAAAATTGAAGATAGGACATAGACATTATTACCAAGAGGTGAAAAGAAAATACACAAACTTACCGTTGGTTTGATTTGCAATTATTTGATCTTCAATATATACAATCTCAATGTAGGTTCTCGTGTCACGTGGTACATAAATTTCAACGTCGTGCATTTTTGGTAGGATTTCCATTAAAGTTCCAAAATCATAACCGTTGTATTCCCAGTAGTCTGTTGCCAATGCCACCATTAACAGCACTAGTATATTTCCAGAAAATATTATAGTACTGTAGTCGCAGATCCGAATAACGCTAAACCCCATGTTTAAAGCTGGTCATTAATAACTGATTATCAACTATCTTAATCCATACATTTCCATCTTATGCTGCATATATCGGGTGTCCCAATAAAAACGTCCCCAAGTTTGACGCAAAGTATCTCGGCTGTTGTTGCACTGATCTCTTTCAAAATTCTCATAGATCTACTTCAACATGTCCTTGTCAGACCCTGAAAATATGAGAGTCATCGAATAAAAATTGTACTAGTACTGACAGGAACAAAATAGCATGTCAAAAAATTCAATATCAGAGCAAACTACACATTTCAACCTGTGTCTAATTTGCTTTCATCACACCGAGCACCAATATCATTCATTTTCCATCCTGAAATGCTCTCACCGATCTCATCTTAAGATATTTTCTCCCAAAAAGCAACCTTCCTGCCTTTCAGTTCCAGTTCATCCAGTTTGTTCTACTGGTGCTGTTAATGACTCCGAGCAGTAAGGGATTATCTTAAGAAACAGGTGTCCTGCACTTGGGTTAGAGAGGGACACACTGATTACACAGGAACTGAAATGCAGGATGGTAGGTTCTCGAGTGGTACCTTCAGACGAGATCCGTGAGAGTTTATTAGGATGAAAAATGTTTGATATTGGTGGTTGATGTGGGGAAGACACAATGAACACAAAATCAAATATGTAATTTGCTCTGATATTGAATCTTTTTACATGCTATTTTGTTCGAGGCAGTACTAGTACAATTTTTATTCGATGACTTTCATATTTTCAGGGTCCGACAAGGACATGTTGAAGTAAATCTGTGAGAATTTTGAAAGAAATTGGCTCATCAGCAGATGAGATACTTTGCGTCAAAGTTGGGGACGTTTTTTTTGGGACACCCGATATAATAGAAACTCCACAGCTATTTATGTATATGAAAAAAAAAGCATTGAATTTTTTTTTATAAATCAAACTGGACAAAGAAGAAAGTACTATAAGCGAAAACCTGTTCCCTAATCCTATTATGTAAATAAATGACAATAAATAAACAAAGAAAACCTGGTCAAATACTTACTCAAGAAAGTCAAACTTCGGAAAAATTGCTGTAGATAAAGATAATTGACAAGGCGTTCCAGTGCTATGTGCAATTTAAGGGCACTTTCATCATCACATTGTGAGAAGATGATTGGGATGTTGCGAAAATTTTATCTCGTTTATGTAACAAGAAATTCCGACGCGTTTCATAAAAACCTCGATATTGAGACACAATAAAATTTTGTAATACTCTAAATTAGGAAACTTAGCCTCTAAATTTATCAATGGTTTTAATTTGAGAGATATATTAAATATTGAAATAAAACTTCTATATCACCATGGTTGACTAAACACCACAATGTGTCATCTCCAACTAGTTAGATATATGAACCACAACCGTTATAAATTTGAATATCTAGATCATCAAGACTTATATTTCTGTATCTATTAATAAAGACGTCTATCAACCGAAACTGAAGGCATCGATTTCAGTTGCTATGTTCGAATTTGAAACAATAAAACTTTTAAATTTTGAATTGTGCTGATACCCAAGGGAAAAATAACAGTCTTAAAATAGTAACATTTCCATTTGAATTGTTAAAAGAAAATATATAAGGAAATACATTGGATCTTTTCTTCATGACCAAATTATCTCAAGCATTGTTCCATTTTGGTTGAGGGCAACAAGATTGATCAAATAGTATTCTAAATGAAATGACGATCCTGTTCTCTCAAGAGAGCCTAATTGGAAATCTCTAGTGGCAAATGCTTCTAAAACTGCATAAAAGTAAAAGAGAAATCAATACCTGTCAAACAATATAAGAAATATCAAATATTTACAGGATCCGTATATAACATTCTTAATATAGGAGTCTTTTTAACAGTGTGCACCAGTTTACATTGTATGTTTTGAGTTATTTATATAATAATGGTCTCAAAATTAAAACGAACTGTTCAAGCGAACTTTTATTGTTAGATGATAATAAGGGTAACCATTAAACCATAAAAAAAAAACATTGACCGTAAACAGTAAACCAATAAAGAGAGAGAAATATCTTTTTTCAGTCACAAACCCTTTTTTAAAACAAGAATGTCAAAGGTTTTTTCAAGTTTTTGACTAAAACGTTAAAATAAATATATAAGTACTCGATGAAAATGAATAAACGAACTTTCTTAAAATGAAACCATTTTGGCATGACAATACAACAGTGATGATCTGTTTCTTTTGTTTTACTCGAAACTTGAACTTTTACCTCTGACCAGATATGCTTAGTTCTTTACAACTTACCTGTGTGCTTGTGATAAAATGATCGATGTTCATAGGTAAAATACGAAGCTCATAGCCCACAAAGATAGATTATTTTCTCAAATCAATCAACCTGTTTATTAAATTGTCTTAAAATCCAGATCCAGCACCACAATAATGTATTTTTTCAATTAACTTTATCACATATATTTGTAAAATGTTTCCTATAACAGTGTTAAGCCATCCGATACATACAACAGTCTAACTAAAATACCGTTACAGTTTATTAATATATAATAATAGTTCTAAATTCCAATTATTACTGGTGACAGGTGTGCTGTATATTCAACTCTAAACATAGACAATACACTATCTGTACATTTCATATGGTGCACAGACATTTCTTCTATTATCGCTCGTTCATCATATAGTTAACTATTGCAATTGTTCATAGATGAATAGGCACAGGATCCCAGAGGAATGTGACACTCATTAGGCGTAAACCTCCAGGGAAATGAGTCAGTGTTACAAATCAAGCATAATTTCTAAAATGTACAATATAACTTCTATAACACATGCTACTTAGCAATACTGGGAATTTACTTTGAAGTATTTGTAAATATTTCTTTTTTATTTTTTTGGGATTTTTCTTGAGCTTGCAGGTCTATGCAAAGTGTTATTATGACTTTAAAATCTTACTTTCATCTCTTGAAACTCTTCAGATACTGAATAAGATACTGAATAAAGAGAATAATTCTTTTCCAGAAAATTAAGAATGTTTATGGTTGATGGTTAACGTCTGCTTTCTATACTGATAAAAAAAAACCAGTAATATTTGTATGCGACGTATTGGGTTGTACGTATATAACCTAGAATAACTATAGCACCAATTTTATACCTGATGTCATTGTCCAATATACATTACTACGGATCTTTAGTAGATTATTCCTAGACTCGATTTCTCTAGAAAAGTTCCATGATGATCGATTTTTTAAACACAAATAACAAACCAGATAACTTTTGGGTTATAACAGCTATGTGAAAGTTACGTAAATTTGTCACCAGCATAAAGAAAGTTTGTGATATAGGTCTGTTGGGAGATTACATATAACACCTAGTCTATATATATGTCTTAAGAGTACAAATTAAACTAAAAGTTGACAATATCGCATTGTTCCTGTAAGATCATCTTGAACAATCTTCTTAAAATTCACTTTATATATTCCCATGGACATCGGAATAATCAGAAATGACAACACGTATTTTCAATTTCAATCCACGTTTCAAATAACCAGGAATAAGGATTTCCTTTCCTATCGTACTTATATTTAATGCTTATTTTCATAGTTTGTTAGGATTATAATCGTAATATTCTCTTAGAAACAAAGACATTCTCAAACATAAGATGTATTGGTGTTGTTACATTATTTGTGTTGCAATAATCTATAGATAAATAACAAGCGACCGCTTGTGCCATCTTTGATCATTTTGCTTCTATTGGAAGTTTATACAATCTACTGACATGGGGACGAAAAATTGTGCTTAACTTTGATTGGAAAAATGCAAATTATGTGGGTTTTTTTAATATTGGATAACTTCACATAATATTTACATACTGTGTTAACGAATAATCGATAAACGATACGAATAACAAAGGTATGAATCCAACAAAAGCAGCGTGTATCTTTATTGTTATCAGCTACTATGCGTCTCATTTAAGTTAGGTTTGTAATTAGGGTTTTCTATTTTAGTAAAAGTTTCAGTTGATGTTCCTAGGACGTCTGTTATTTCACTGAAGTCAGTTTCGTCCATTTGATGTTGTTCATCTACGTCAGTGGTGTCATCAACGTCATCTAGTAATATACTGCTCGCTACATCTTCTGTAGTAGTGGCTTCGTCTTCAAGTCGGTCAGATAGAGAAGAATTAGTGTTTCTAAGAACAGGATCGTTGATCACTCTCGATTCCTGTCGACGTTGTTGAGAACCAATTAACGACGAAGTATTGCTAAGAATTGAGCCATCATATTCGTCTGCACCACGAGATACTGTTGAGCGATCTGGATTTACGGTAGAATTAGTTATATCAATGTTATTTAGCGTACTTGATTGACCAACAGATATTTCTGAAGTATTGTCATTTTCAGTAATTGATAGTTCATGAATAGATGAATATTGAATCACACTTGTGCTTAATTCTGACTCGCCTTCGACACGATCACTCTCATAAGTGCTTGATGTAGCAGAAGCACCTTTGGGATTGGGACACGGAGTTGATGCACGACTGAATGCCCGTGTTTGCTCTTTATGTTCCACGCTTAAATTAACGTAGACATCAGTGATGATCTTTTTACGATTGATACGTTTTGTTTTTTGTTTGAATGGTTTACGTACGGGTTCTGACCATTCGTCAATCACATATCTAAGGGAGGTAACCGGAGTGACAAGGTCGCTGTAGTATTCTAATGATAATGGAACACTCACAGAGTCATCATTGACGTTGTCTTGTTGAGTTCTTTCTTTGTCATTAGAAAACACCTTTAAAGAACTAACAGAACTCTCTTCAACAAAGCTCACATCACTTTCAATAGAAGAGGACTCGTTTGCTGTCCTGATATCACTTCGTCGCAATTCACTGCGTTCGTAAAATGAAGAGTCTAATCCTTCATTATCAGTTGAGTCAAGTCCATTAGAACTGGAATCACCCACATGGTTATCAAGGTCAGTGCAACCATTCAATACTCCTCGTTTATGGTTTTGATTCGGACATTGCACTGATGCTGACGACTCTTCGATCTCAAAACGAATGTCGGTACCTAAAGTATCTTGTTCATTGTGGAAATCTGACGTTAAAGGTGAACCGACTAGGCTATCATTCAGAGTTGAATCTATTGGCTTTGTAGTGTGGTTATTTTCAAGTTTAGGCGCAATATTTAAACTTATATCAGTGTCGCTACGAGTGAAATTGTTCTCAATGGTACGGTTGTGAATTGAATGGGCTGTCACAGAATCGTCTATTTTCCTACTAGAATCTGATATAGAAACAGATACCGTATCAACACGATTCGAAATGTCTTCAGTGGAAGAGAGATTGTCTCGCAGATGTATGGTTTTATGGTTTTCACTGACAAGTCTTTCACGAACTGAATCTTCAATTGATGATACCTGTAATTGAACGCGTTGGATTCGTTTTGGTTTTGAAATGATCGGGTCAGATAATGTCCCAATTTGCAATGATTCATCACTACTGGCAGTGTTTTCAAGTGAACGACTTCGCCCAACTTTGTCGATTTTGTTCAGCCTATTGTTATCCGAGGGAGTGTCATGAGAATCGTTAGAAGGGTTTGGCTCTAAGAGTTGTTTCTCCATTGTATCCATAACGAGGTGATATTTATCTTCAAACGATCTTGCAGTTGCAGTAGAGCTACTATCATCAAGAAAAGTGTGTGCGGACGGAGAGGTTTTCTCGCAAGGTTTTGGGATTTCTGGCGTGGATTCAGATTTGAGACCAGTTTGTAGCATAGTGGGTATATTATCCAAAGAATTTGCCAAATTTAAAACATTATCCCTATTGATATCAGCATCACTAGATTGTTCACAGTTTTTAAAAGTCATATCGTTTTGTATTGATTCACTTTCTGGTTCTCTAGATCCATTGCAAGATTTAATATTGGCAATTTTTGATTTGTCGGTCTGATCACATTCATCATTGTTCAACTTGGAATTGGTTTCCTTTTCTACTTCATTCGAATTACAAATAACCCCCTTTATGACATTCTCCTCAACCTCCTGCAGTAAGATCACATCTGGACTTGGATCGTGATATACTACCTCTTGATTCGCTTTATTCTGATTTGAATGAGTTCCATCTGCGGTTGTGGGTATGTGATCTGTAGAATCTAGTATAGAATGCTGTAATACCTTATCATTACTATCATCATTGAGTTGATCGTTTTGTAAACAGTTTGAGGAAGCAAAATGTTCATTTTCAAGTTTTGGGTATGGAACAAACGCATCTGATAAGTTTCCAGACAAGCCACAACTCGTATTGTCACTACTGATTGATGCTGCCTCAAGCGGCTGGTGTTTAAAGATTGATATCTTGTCAGTTTTAGCAGTACAATCAGTAATTAGGGGATGGGAATGAATGAAATCTTTATTACTTGTAGCTCTCCTTGTAGACTGACAAAATTGTCCACGACTCAATTTGGAATGATCAGATGTATTCAGGTATGAGCTTCTATGTCCTACCGAAACACATTTTCGTTCAATATATCTCGGACAATCTGCTTCCCGAGTGTTGCATATCTCTGGAGCCGAGTTTATCGACAAATTAGATTTGTCGCTATTACTTTTTGCAAGTTTTTCAAATGATTTCGTTGAGTGACCTTTGATCCTCCTTAAAGTCTCTGATTTGTCCTTTTTGAAAGTGAGAGACAATTCTTCAATGTGATTAGATAATAGTGACGTTTCACTTTCAGTATCTCGACAGTCTTTTGATATTTTCTCTTTTCGTTTGTGTCGTTTAGATCTCACTTTGTCTATCAATAATGTTCGAGAAGAACTACTATCAGTGGATACAGAAACAGCACATTTTTTGACATGAGGTATTTTTGTTTCATCCGATCTTGTTGTGGTGCGTTCAGATGAAGTGTTTGAGATTTCAGAGAAATCAGATTCCGTACCCACTCGTTTGATTTGACTTTTCACCGAAATATTATCAATATTTGACTTCTTCACATTTTTAAATGATGTGGATTGAGGCAAATACTCTTTAACTTTACAATAAGATTGAGATTCACAAACCACAGAAAGATGTTGTTCACAAGACGTTACCGTTTGTGGTATACATGACGATCTGTTCCGGTCTCTGAGCACAAACACATTACTTTCATCTGAATCACGATGAAGAGTCTCAACAGCTATCCGTTTACATTCTGGTGATTCTTTTCTGGTATTAGCCCTTTCTGGAGGTTGGTCAACTAATATGCTGATTGTACAGATTGGCCGGGTGACTTTTCTAACTTTGTGTTTGTAAACCTTTTGTCCAGCAAACTGTTGTCGTTTACGATCCGCAGTAGAGTCGAATATCACAAGCTTCTGGTCAAAGGAAGTTTGGTCTTGTGAAATTTGAATTGGAAGTTTAGTTCTTTCTGTATTGGTACCAACGGATTTAAACGTTTTACAGCTCATCTGTGTATGCAATGGAATTGATGGCACCACTTCTTGGTTATCTAAAGATTCGGCTGATTTTAATGCATCATTAGGTTTGTTCTCCTGAACATTTTGGTATTTACTATCGTCACTAACATGTTTCGATTCAATTGAATTGTTTTTCACGATAGCATTTTGAATAATCCGTTCCTTTTCAATATTCAGTCTTTTCTCTTCGTCCTCTTTGGCTCTTTTCATTTGCTGTTGGATTAAAGCAGCAGTTCTGGCCAAAGATGATTCTAGAATTTTTTCAACTCTAGATATCTGAAGGTTCACCAATTCTTCAACTTGTGTCAATTTCTCTTCTTGGGGAAGCTTCTTGCTCTGATTTAGAGTATCCATTATAAATTATTTTTCCACTATAAGGAATTAACAATAAATTGAAGTTCACATAGTTTAGTTTGTACATTTATATTTTATAACATCCTAGGAAACATTAGCACCGATCTCGTATTATTAGTTCCCAGTCCAAACAGGTGGATCATTTCCTTGATGTTACATGGCAGAGCACAAAAACAAAGATATGGACCTTAAATCATAATATACCTTCTATATGTCGAAACAATGTTTGATTCGTTGGTTTTATCTTACGAATCATTAATAAATTATAAAGTTAATACACTGCGAGTGTCATTTCGTATATATTATTCACCATCTTCCCTTAATTAAGGTATTTTGTTATTAGTTTACTAGAGCCAAGACTACCGATCGAAGCTCATCATTCTGAAATAATTTTGCGTTTTGACAGATAGTGTTTTGTTAGTTTCAAAAGATATATCAAACCAAAAGCCGCAAGTAAGGAAATATCATCTTGATAGAAATACCATTAATCCAAATCCAAAGTATTGGTGACGTTTTCAAATTGTGGATTACTTTTATCCTCAACCTCAATGATCTGTCTGGCTGACGAAGATGGTATATATCACCTGTAGCCAGGTAGTAAAGTTAATTAGAGATAAGTTATTGATTACTAGTGTTTCAGTAGATTTAATTATTTAATAATTTATTTACTATTCTAATTAATTATACAAGATTGCCATTCTGGACATAGCTACAATAAAACCCAAGCACGATTGAACCTAACCGAAAACAAATTTCGAAATCCAGGTAAACATACTATACTTTCTCAAGGTCTTAAGGAAAGAATATATGATCTCTGTTTGTTTAAGCCCTGTCTACACTATGAGATTTTTGTCTGACAGACATCATCAGACAGAAGTCTGTCGATGTCTAGCTTTGTCTGACGTCGCCGTCCACATTGTCAGACTTCGTCAAACAGGCAGCTGCCCCCCCAAATGTTATGTTTTCGGGCAAAAAATCCAAGAAATAGGGTAAAATATCATCAAAATTCGGGCAATAAGTTGGTCTGCCCCCCTGTTTAGTTGTGGGCTCCTACGGCTATGAGTGTCAGAGGAATCTTTCTGATTATGATGTCAAGTAATCTGCTCCACTGTTTTCATAGAAAGTTGGTAATGAAAACAACCAATTTACGGTATAGCATACCCAGCCCAAATTTTAATCAATTAGTTCTTTTCATGGCTCTCATAAACTCTTGCTCAATCACTAAATCTATAATAAATCCAGCTCAGTTTCAATTCTATTTGCAAACAACCTTTTGTCTGAACTCAAAAGGTTCATTTTCTGTGGAAGGCCAGGCATCTACGGCTTAAAGATGAATATAAGTTATGTATAGTAGGATAAAATAAAACTAGGGTAAGTGTATTCACGGACCAATTCTATAGTTCATAATATATTAAGGGGCGCAACTCATGTTATAAATGTTCAGTTAGTTTTACAAGCAGCGATTGAACTTCGAGCTGCTGTTTGTTTGTGTCCATTACACTAGAATAATCATTGACTCTAGTGGGAGGAAGGATTACGTTGTTGATAATGTGTGCGTTTCTGTGCTTTAAATTGAAATATCCTTGGTAATGTATACCTTTGAAGATAGAGAGCCGGTCCGACCAACGGGATACTGATAATATAGTTCGGAAAATCAGAAAAATGAAAATTTGTCTTTTACGTATTCCAAAGATAATTGCCTAATTTCAGCTCTTGTTTGGGGTTTCTGGCATTCCTCTTTTTTAATACATCAGGGAAAGCTAACTTATATAACAAAAACGATTTTACTTTATTTTCAACAATTTAATAACAATAGCATTCTTGGAAACAATCTAAGAACTTTTCATAACAAGGCAAATGAAAAACAAAATCAAAATTAAATCAAGTAATCAGGTTGAACACGAAAAATTAACTGCAATAATTGACGCTGCAAATTAAGAAAGATGGCATAACTATCAACAAACAGAAAATGCAAAAACTCACCACCTTCAATTTTATTATCCAATGAAATAAAACGAAAACAAATAAAAATTTCAACAAAATGGTTTTAAAAATTATTTGATATAGATACTTGATATTTTTTAATGGAAATTCCTGGCTACGGGCCTGTTCTTCATAGGTTTAGCATCACCTTGAATTTTAAATGTTTAGATGAGCCATAAAAAAGATCAACATCGATCAACATTGAGCAAAACATATAGAAAAGGGTATAATTTTGAAAATAGTATTCCAAAGCAGCTTCAATATCGTAGAAAAATAACAATAATAAGTAGAAGATATAGTGCACATTTTAAGGGCGTTACTTAGGCTATTTCACGTTATGAAAAAATGGAATAAGTATATGAAATAATGATTTCTTGAGACTTGTTGTGCATTTGTTAATGATTTGGGGTCCTTCTCGATAGTTTAAGGTTAATTTCATGTCAATCAGATTTTTTTTAATGAGTTGACAGCCCTTCAAACATGTCATAAAAATTTGACATTTCAAACCTTTGATACAAGTTTAAAAAAATGTGAATGGATCAATCTACATCAAACTTGGCATAAATGTAGACAATTACATTGCCGAGAAACGCACAGAGCGATTTTCCAAAAAAAATTATTATTTTGGTGGTTACCATGGAAATACGAAAATTTACAAGTAAGTACGGCAAACATTGTCTAGGGGCCAAACTAATTCGAATTGTCGAATAAACTCTCTGTACGTTTCTTCCTTATTGAATAAGCTTTCAATCAAGACCAAGATCGTAATTTTCCAAAAACAAATGGTTGAGAAATCTTGTACCAACAGGGACACATTTTTCTACGTATTCTAAATTTTTAGCAAAAACTAACGAGATACTTAATTTCTTATCGGTTTCTTTCATTCTATATAGTTTACAAATAAAGTAATAATAATTATCTACAACCTGAGCCCAAAAATAATAAGTAATTCGCAACAATTTCATCTCCTGTTTTTTTCTCGAACGCTAAGGCAATCAATACCCTTAAATTAAACTATTTCCTGGCCGCACTACTTAATTGTTTCATGGCATATTGATATTTTCTCAGAATGAGAAAGGTACTATTTGTAAAATCTCAGTAGAGTTTAATAGGAGTCGCACACGTATCCGTTTCTGCCCAAAAAAGCTCGCCCGGTCATTTTTGGGGAGTCCGTGAGGGGTCCGCTGGAGATCCTAAAGAGGTCGACAAGCGGTCATTAGCCTAATTTTCATTTCCGCGCGAGTTTTGAACATGTTCAAAAAACTGGGGCGGTCGAAGGCTGCGCGAGAGGTCCCCATGAGCGTGGCGCCAAGTCCGCTTCAAATCCGGTCCTGACCTTGGACCGCTCCGGATATCTTACGGTCTTTGCTCGGATATCTCTCGGATCTCGCCCGTTTATAAGAAACCGGGCGATCTCACGGGAACCTCGCCCTGACGTGGCCATGAAGTCACCCGGATGTGTCACGGAAACAGCTGAGCGGGAGAGCGTCCAACGAGCTCCGGGCATATAAAAGGCCGGTTTTGGCGCGGCGAGTCATTTCTATTCCGGGTGGCTTCCTGGCCAAAGACGGGCAACCTACGGGAGAACTATACATATGTTTTCAACAAACGGAAGCGTCCGCGACACTCCGGACCAACAGATGACCGGGCCAGAGACGTTGCTAATAAACGGATACGTGTGCGACTCCTATAAGACTGCAAACAAAAAACGACCGCGTAATCAAATTGTATATACTGGAGATGTCTCAATGAAAGCTATTTGGTATTCAAAACAATCGAAAAGGAATAGTTTAATATTATAAAGTATGTGTTGGTCTTTAATATTGTCTATACATCTTCTAGATATTCAACCACATATTTACATTTTCATTCCACATAGCTGAGATTTGTTATATTACATGGGACTAAAGTGAAGGCAGGAGACGATATTGGACGAAGGTGTACATGGAGATTATAGTACAAGGTGGTTTTGGATACTGACAGCACACATTTATAATGTCAAATACTGTTCGAGATCTATACACAAAACGAAATATTAATTCAGTCCTCACTAATAGAACATTTCACATTCGAGATTTGAAAAATTCAGATACAGTATAAACAACAACGCGGAACTGTTGGCTTAAATCATACCCATCCAGATTCCATCCCGAACTCCATTGTGTTTCCATTGTATTTACATGTTTTATTATCTCGTTCAAGATCACATTTTCGTACACCAAACAAGGCACATTTCTCACAGAAAATGTCGATATTATTAAAAAACCACCACTTTAACCGGCTCCTGAGTTATAGGACCTACACTAATTCCCGACTGGACCGTGCACACAACACCCAAACTGAATACCCACTAAATGTGGTGGATTTTTTAGATGATCAAAAATATTCGACTACAACATTGTTTTTGCCTTAATTACGCGCAAGGCGCGGGCGACTATTAACCATAATGTACAGGCAATAGCACAAAATACTACACCAAACCAGGCCACAATTAATCCCCATTCTAGAGTTACGTCCCTTGCATAGCACACAGCGTCTGGTACTTCGTTCAAAGAATAACAGAAATTCTTTTCATAATAATCTTTAGCATGGAACATACTTAATCCAAATATTCCAAACAATGCTGAAATAGAAAACTTGTATTAAACAGTGGAAGAGAATCAATTGTTTTAAGACTTAACGAAGTAAACAGAATTTCAGCCTAGCGTAGGCCTTTAGACAGCTACGTCCAATCATGAGTGGTTGGGATTGCTTATGAACCCTCCTCCCTGGTTTGAAAAAGTTGTAGAGGATGAGGACACCCATTGGAAGTCTGGAAACACAACGCGATTTCCTGACATTTCCCAGCCAATTTAAGGTTCAGGATCAGTTTTTAAGGAACTGGGAATTTCGCTTAGAACATTTGTTTCAAGGATGACTCCTACAAGATTCCAAGCCGTTCTCATTTAGGAATTTAAAATTAATGAAACAGAATGGAAAGTACTTACCAGCCATACAGTATAATACGCCCGTTACCATACAACTAGCAACTTGTTTCTTTAATAACCCGATTAACCCTACTACTGCCGCTGATATCAAATCTATTATTACTACTATATAACACGATGCCGCCGAGTTCTGTAATCCTGAAAGAATTTTATATGCATAAAAAGTACATTGTGGCATGCATAGTTAGAGTAGCCTAGTACTTACCGCGTACAGCCAATATGACAAGTCCTGTTGACACAATGTTGCAACACTTGGACGAATCATGAATATTGCAAGGATTTTAGTACACAAAATGCGAATGTCTGTGATAGATATAAAGCATCGATCGGGTACAAAAGCAACTACATTGCTGTGAAACTGCTGGAACTGCTACTAACAAATGCTTTGCTCAGCTCTCCAATCATTAATTTGGTTTCCGCCTGAACAACAACATACCAGTAAAAGCATTAGGCTAATATTTATTCTCATAATAGCATTATATCATTCAGCCATTAAAAAGTCAATACAATGAAATATTTCTGATCTCTATAAATGCATTGATGTAAATAATTACTAATATTTTTACAATATTGGAATGAAAGCTGTAACTTGAATTTCAATTACGAAGTAAATAACAGACCATCGATTTTCATGTTGAAAACTGGTTTAGGAAATTTGCATTAGTCTCATAATATGCATGACATTTTAAAATTGATTAAGTTTCATCTCCAGAGCTGCATCGAATCTTCGGGCCTAAACAACGCACTTGGATTATGGCAAACAGTATCATGTTGAGCTGGAAGGGTCTTGACAATGTCGTATAGGGCCTATTGTAACAGATAACCTGTCACTGTCAGACTGAGTGAGATTATTTGTATACCACATAGTTATGACGGATTACTTAAATATCAATATATATATAGCAATCTATTTTGTTATCGTCAACAACGCGTTTGTTATAAATGTCAACAATATTAATCAATTTTGCTTCATTGCACTTCATTTGAGTAATGTCAAATCAAAAACATCAAAAGATTTTGAGCGGGAATGACGTTTGCACTTTGATTTAATATTTGCTTAAAAAAACGATCAATTACGGAAAAAAAAAATATAATACAGGTTTAGATATTTAAGATATTTTATATGTTCAATGCAGGTTACCTACCATTTTCCTTTTTAAAAATTATCGTGCCCCCCCGTAGAAACGCCACTGTTCAGTGGGATGATTTTGAGATTATCAGCAAGTTATTATCAATCTGTGTTTAAAGTATATTAGATCTGTGCCAACACAGTCATTGTATAGTTCCGTGTGTCACGAGAGGTTTGCCAATAACACATCAACATAAATCAGTTTACAATTAAATTCAAATTCCACTTGGCGAATGCAATCAAATGTTTGACAATGAACAACACACATAGAAATATAATACAATATATACAATATACAACTTTTGTAATATTTATGTATTGTATAGTGAACTAGTTAAGCACTGATGAAGGGTTACTCTAAGTTGACGAAAAAATCAGCCAGTGATGGCAAGGACTAGATGGATACCCGTAATAATCCGTATAATAATAATTATATACAAGTTTACAGTGCAGGGTATAAGAGAACATGATCATTGCGATTACATGGTGCCAGAAAACAAAATGATTATGAATGATAATGATTACTCACTTGCAATTTGTTTTCCTTCATTGGAATAATCTTCTTCTTCATGATAGTCCATAACAAATACAAAGCATGATTTACCAATAGCTAGATTGGTTGTGGTAGGTACTAAAGATCTTTCATAATCTAATAACGTACAAAATAATTTGAATGAAATTAATGGATAGTTATTCGAACGTTTTTATATGGTTAACATGCACCGCCTAGCACATGACCATAATCCAATTTCGTATCCAGCTAAAAATAACTTTAGAGGGTTATTAGTTTCAGATGAATCTTCCCATTTTAATGACACCAATCTCATTTTTCATTTCTAAAAATTACAAGCTAAATTTGTGTATGAAAAATAATATCAATGATCAAACACTCACGTATTAGGAGTGGCTTAATCGCATAAATTGACTCAATATGTTCAGTAAATATATAAAGCTCCAAATACGAAAGGTTAAAAATGAAGTTGTGATATAAATTGGAATGGTAATGGTTGTATAATGTATCTATATTATTAATTATATATGAGGGTGTATATGAGATAGTAATATAAAATATTAATCCTAATGTATAGACAGTTACTCGCGCGGAGAGTCATCTTAAGCACATACAGCAAACTCCATTATGACGATTTCCCCCAGGAATTTTGATAAAATCGCAGCTGAATAGACTCATTATTTATAAATCTCATTTTAAAAACTACAAATGAATTCAATTTTGGGTTTTATTTCCAACAGAAACAAAACGGTTAATTTTGTAAATGATCAAATATAAAGCTCGAATACAAATTAATACATGAACAATTGTCTTCGGAACCGGCCTTTGTCTACTAACGTCTCCAGCCAATGCTACAAATATAAAGGGTGGATCAAAAAACTCAGTCGACAGAAGTAAGTAGTCGACTGGTAATATTGGTTATGTTAGAAAGTATCTAAAGATTAAGTTAATATTACACATACCATTCAAATTATTACATACTCTCCACAATCCAGTGTGTTCATTATATAAATAATATTTTTTACTTCTATTCACTCCGGGAGACGAGTCCTCAACTTCCATTAACAAATTAGTACTTGAAAGACTTTTCATAAATAAATAGTCTTTTGTCTGATTGATGCGTTGAAGAATTTCTTCACTAAATGTCTGTGACTGCCAGGAATCAACAGAGACAGCTAACAAAGCAAGGACGGAGGCAATTACACCAAATAAACAAGCATTTATTACAAGAATCACTAATGGTGATGCCATATTAGAAAATGGCATCTGTATGTTATGGGAGTACGACAGGTAATTTAAGGACCGGTAAAAAGGATGTCTGTTAGATCCATAATGAGTCTTATTATTGTCCACAATAAATTTTTCGAATCTGCTTCTCGATGGTTACTTTCTTACAAATTTATTTCAAGGCACTTGTTGAGAGTTCAATTATTTTTCAATTTACATACCAACACTTTTATCAATAATTAAAATAAGTTTGTCTTTAGACAAAAATTGATTTCCAATTGTTTTCTTCTTCAGACTTGGTTTTGATATGATCATGAAGCAATAACATGCGTTCTTCTTGATTGATTTATAAGTACGGTATTTTTCTTCCCTGAAATATATAATATAAAACACATTATATTACAAACTATCATTCACATGACAACTTAAATTGCAACATATTGACATACTCCATCAAACAGATGTCTATATGATAAAAACGTATATATATTTTGTTCATCATAAAAAAAAAATCGCACAGAATCCATAGACTGATAAAATTCAGGCGAGCATCATTTGAAACAAATATCGACAGTATCAGAATGCATTGTCGATATTGTTAGTAGCATATAATGGCCAGGGACCAGTTTTATCATGTTCAGTTGCGAGTTGATAGTTACACTTGAATCGACCTGAAACATAAAGATTTGTCGTCATTGGTTTATATTTCCAGTTCACATGTTCGCTGCATCAGAAAGATCCACGACCTTTTAAAATAACGTAAATTACATATCATGATCGTGTCGTGATGAAAATAATTGCTTCAAGGTTTTTGATCATGATGAAAGAGGCATTTAAATAAACCAACACAAAACTATATTAAATATTGATTATGCTACTTATGTTTAAGAAGTTTAGATCGATACATTGATGTTTGAGACCTTGTAATGATTGTAACGATCTATGATGTTATGATACAGATCTTAATTTCGTACTCATCCTAAAATAGATTTAATTAACTGAACAAGAGATAATGATAATTTTAATAAAAAAACAAAATTCCGTATGTTTCATTACAGAAAGTTTTTCAGTTTTCAGCCGATTCCAGGATTGGGGGTCGTGTCAAAGCTTACTTACAGTTCTCGGGGACTCAAGTAATGCCCCGGTTTCACATAGACGAATATATTACGAATTTCATCCGAATTTTGGTAGTCGGAAGACTTTCGTAAGAGGTCGGGAAGTTCGTAAGACGAGGCTAAAATTCGGTAGAAATTCGGACGTGTCGGAAAATTCTTACAAATGTTTTGAAATGTTACAACTGTTTTAAAATGTTCAAAACAGTTGTAAGAAGTTTCCGACACGTCCGAATTAAAAATAAGTCAGCTATTGGTCGGCTGTTGGTCTGAAGGGCTTTTTTTGCGGTCGTAAGAGCATTCTGAACGTTCGTAAGCATATTCTGAACAGTCGTAAGGGTGTTCGGCCTCTTGCGTCTTCTTTTACGAGGAACATTATCTTGAACATGCTGTTGGACAGCCCGAAAATCATCGATACAGGCCCGTAGGAACAAGGGGGGCAGGGGGGGGGGGGGGGTGCATTCGATTTAATTTTGACATTATTGACTGAAGCAATCATAAAAAAAGAATTTCCAAGATAAAACAACAAGTTACTGGTATGTTGTTAGGGCCAATAAATCAAAATTGCTTTATATAGGCTCCTGCAGCATTGAATTTAGCAGCACTACCCTTGAGAATGAGTTTTTGCACACAGCCGACTTCTATCCTTACGAAGTTTCCAAAAGTTCGTCCATGTGAAACCGGGGCATAAGAACTATTATTAAAGCTGTATTTCAGAAAACCAAAGGCCATTTCTACCGAATGATTCTCAATACTGTACGAACTTTTGGAAACACAATCCTTTAACAAAACTCATATATATAGTTACATATTATGATTGTTTTTCCCTTTATTAAATTGTGCTTCATAACTATCCTTGATTATCAAACATACTAAATTATGTAACTAGCATGGATGAATAATTCTTAACTTTAAATTTAGAAACACAATTATTTAACAAAACTCATATATATAGTTACATATTATGATTGTTTTTCCCTGTAATTAAATTGTGCTTCATAACTATCCTTGATTATCAAACATACTAAATTATGTAACTAGTATGGATTAATAATTCTTAACCTTAAATTTAGAAACTCAATTATTTAACAAAACTCATATATATGGTTACATATTATGATTGTTTTTCCCTGTAATTAAATTGTGCTTCATAACTATCCTTGATTATCAAACATACTACATTATGTAACTAGTATGGATTAATAATTCTTAACCTTAAATTTAGAAACTCAATTATTTAACAAAACTCATATATATGGTTACATATTATGATTGTTTTTCCCTTTAATTAAATTGTGCTTCATAACCATCCTTGATTATCAAACATACTACATTATGTAACTAGTATGGATGAATAATTCTTAACTTTAAATTTAGAAACACAATTATTTAACAAAACTCATATACGGTATATAGTTACATATTATGATTGTTTTTCCCTCTAATTAAATTGTGCTTCATAACTATCCTTGATTATCAAACATACTACATTATGTAACTAGTATGGATGAATAATTCTTAACTTTAAATTTAGAAACACAATTATTTAACAAAACTCATATACGGTATATAGTTACATATTATGATTGTTTTTCCCTCTAATTAAATTGTGCTTCATAACTATCCTTGATTATCAAACATACTACATTATGTAACTAGTATGGATGAATAATTCTTAACTTTAAATTTAGAAACACAATAATTTAACAAAACTCACATATATAGTTACATATTATAATTGTTTTCCCTGTAATTAAATTGTGCTTCATAACTATCCTTGATTATCAAACATACTAAATTATGTAACTAGTATGGATGAATAATTCTCAACTTTAAATTTAGAAACACAATCCTTTAACAAAACTCATATATATAGTTACATATTATGATTGTTTTTCCCTTTAATTAAATTGTGCTTCATAACTATCCTTGATTATCAAACATACTAAATTATGTAACTAGTATGGATGAATAATTCTTAACTTTAAATTTAGAAACACAATAATTTAACAAAACTCACATATATAGTTACATATTATAATTGTTTTCCCTGTAATTAAATTGTGCTTCATAACTATCCTTGATTATCAAACATACTAAATTATGTAACTAGTATGGATGAATAATTCTCAACTTTAAAGGGGACCAGTCTTCATTTTTATTGGTTGATTTGGGTCTTGAATTTACTTAAGGATCCTTCAGAAGCACTAGAAATGTACAAAAATTGCATATTTCCTTCAAATATATCTTAAATTAGACATTTCTCCTTCTATTTCTATAGATGACTTTTCTATATATATGCATAGTATCGCTAATGTGTAGTAGGGCATTATAACTTCAAATGCTAATAATTATGGATACACATGGATTTGAAGACTCAAATTTCAATGGTGAGTTGTGATAACCAGTACTTAATTGCTGAGCTAAAAATGTCCCCGTTTCTGAGACTTGGAAAAATTGACCCACGCAAATGAAGCCTGTGCCACTTTAAATTTAGAAACACAATCCTTTAACAAAACTCATATATATAGTTACATATTATGATTGTTTTTCCCTTTAATTAAATTGTGCTTCATAACTATCCTTGATTATCAAACATACTAAATTATGTAACTAGTATGGATGAATAATTCTTAACTTTAACTTTAGAAACACAATAATTTAACAAAACTCACATATATAGTTACATATTATAATTGTTTTCCCTGTAATTAAATTGTGCTTCATAACTATCCTTGATTATCAAACATACTAAATTATGTAACTAGTATGGATGAATAATTCTCAACTTTAAATTTAGAAACACAATTATTTAACAAAACTCATATATATAGTTACATATTATGATTGTTTTTCCCTTTAATTAAATTGTGCTTCATAACTATCCTTGATTATCAAACATACTAAATTATGTAACTAGTATGGATGAATAATTCTTAACTTTAAATTTAGAAACACAATTATTTAACAAAACTCATATATATAGTTACATATTATGATTGTTTTTCCCTGTAATTAAATTGTGCTTCATAACTATCCTTGATTATCAAACATACTAAATTATGTAACTAGTATGGATGAATAATTCTAAACTTTAAATTAAGAAACACAATTATTTAACAAAACTCATATATATATAGTTACATATTATGATTGTTTTTCCCTGTAATTAAATTGTGCTTCATAACTATCCTTGATTATCAAACATACTACATTATGTAACTAGTATGGATGAATAATTCTTAACCTTAAATTTAGAAACTCAATTATTTAACAAAACTCATATATATAGTTACATATTATGATTGTTTTTCCCTGTAATTAAATTGTGCTTCATAACTATCCTTGATTATCAAACATACTACATTATGTAACTAGTATGGATGAATAATTCTTAACTTTAAATTTATAAATACAATAATTTAACAAAACTCACATATATAGTTACATATTATAATTGTTTTCCCTGTAATTAAATTGTGCTTCATAACTATCCTTGATTATCAAACATACTAAATTATGTAACAAGTATGGATGAATAATTCTCAACTTTAAATGTAGAAACACAATTATTTAACAAAACTCATATATATAGTTACATATTATGATTGTTTTTCCCTGTAATTAAATTGTGCTTCATAACTATCCTTGAATATCAAACATACTACATTATGTAACTAGTATGGATGAATAATTCTTAACTTTAAATTTAGAAACACAATCCTTTAACAAAAGTCACTTATGTATTAAATATTATTGTCAACAATTATGTGATTAATATGTGATGACTATATTATTACTCTTAAATTTATATTAATAATTTAGACATTTATATTTTCACTTATGGTCCAAAGACCAACCAAACTAACGTTTGACCAGTAACACGTATCACAGCGTAGCTTATATCTGTATAAATTGTAAATATTTTTCATATACATATGTTTATTGTTATCAACTTGTGTATAAATACGTATATTGCAAAACCACACACGTCCTCTTGAAACAAAACAATATATTATATTACTTAAGAGAACTTTTACTTCTGTCGGGAGACATAGAAGAAAATCCAGGACCTCCAAAATATGTCTCCCTTGTGCATCTAAATGTAAGAAGCTTACGCAAAAAAATTAAAAAAGACCTATCCGCTCTCGATGTTATTAAAGCTGAATACTCGAACAATTTTGATTTTATTCTTTTGACCGAAACATGGCTTGACAAAAACACCTCTTCAAACACACTTTCTATCGATGGTTTTCATGCACCAATAAGGAAGGACAGACTAGGTGGGCGGGGCGGTGGTATTTCTCTCTATATTCGCGATTCCTTTTTCTTTAAGCGTAGGGTTGAACTTGAGACTGACAATACAGAGGGCATCTGGATAGAAATTATATTGAACAAAATACCTTTCCTTATAGGCACATTTTACAGACCGCCAAACTCAAATAAAGAAATAAATAATGCCATTTTCAATTCTTTTTCACTTGCTGCAACTTCAGATGTAAAGAATATTTTAATTTTCGGCGATTTCAATATTAACTTTTTCAACCAAAAAAACTCTTTCATCCACGATGCTATCCACCTTTTTGATCTAAAACTTTTGATAACAGATCCTACGAGGATAATTGAAAACGAAACAGAAACATTGATTGACCTTATCTTATCAAATTGTAGTTGGCATGTTACAGAGTCCGGATGTCTAGCGAATATTATAAGCGATCACTGCCCTGTGTATTGTCGTCTTAATTTCCATTCTCCAAATCTATCATCTTTCAAACGTACTATCTGGGATTATAAAAGAGCCGACTTTGACCAACTCCGACTGGACATTAAGAGTAAAAGCTGGGACTCAATTGTTGACATAACTGACATTGAAAACTCTACGGTTCTTTTCACATCTGAATTAATAAGAATAGCCAAGCATAATATACCTCATAAAACAGTAACTATTAGACCCAGAGACAAACCATGGATGAGCAATAATATTAGAAAAATGAGTAGGAAGAAGAACAGATTTCATAAAAGGGCAGTAAAATCAAAATTAGAATCAGATTGGCAAAATTTCCGAAAAATTAGAAACGAATATATTAGTATCATTCGAAAACGAAAAAGAAAATATTACGAAAACCTTGACAATAAAATCAACAACGACGACAATTTTGGAAGCAAAAACTGGTGGAATCTTATTAATTCATATGTGAGAAAGCAACAAAACTCTAAAGGGAACTTACCACCTCTTGTCAACAATGGAGTCCCTTCTTTTACTTCTAAAGACAAAGCAGACTGCTTGAATAAGTTCTTTATTGCTCAATCACAATTAGACACCACAAATGCACAACTTCCGGTTATAGAGCAAAATCAAAACTCACTCTGTCACATACACATTACTCCTCAGGAAGTTGAAGACTTAATTTCTATTATTGATACATCTAAAGCAACAGGCCCAGACAACATAAGCGGCAATCTCTTGAAATCCATCAAATCCGAAATCAGTATCCCCCTATGTACTCTTTTTAATCTTTCTTTCACTTTGAAACGTGTACCTCTCATATGGAAAAGTGCAAATGTGACAGCAATTCTTAAAAAAGGCGAACCCTCCGACTGCAGCAATTACCGACCAGTGTCTCTACTCAGTCTTATATCTAAAATTTTCGAAAAATGCGTCTACAAAAATGTCTTTAACTTCCTGAAGGAAAACTCCATTATTACTAATCTGCAAAGCGGTTTTCTTCACGGCGAATCAACAACATTTCAACTAATAGATCTCTCTCACTTTTTTTGTCAAGCCATAGACCAAAATTCATATTCAAGGGCAGTGTTCTGTGACATCAGCAAAGCTTTTGACAGAGTCTGGCACGCCGGGCTCTGCCATAAGCTTGGGGCTGTGGGTATCAGAGGAGACCTACTTGAATGGTTCAAAAATTATCTGTCTGACCGGAAACAAAAAGTAGTTGTCAGTGGAGTCTCTTCTGAACCTAAAACAGTCCCAGCTGGTGTTCCACAGGGCTCTGTCCTTGGACCATTACTCTTTCTCATTTATATAAACGATATTGTAAACCAGATTAACTCTAACATAAGACTTTTTGCAGACGATACTTCTCTTTATCTGAAAATTGATGATCCAAATGCTTCCGCTGAGGTACTTAATAACGACTTAAACTCCATCAACACCTGGGCAAAAACATGGCTGGTATCCTTCAATCCATTAAAAACAGAAACACTTGCACTAACTACTAAATCCAACCCAATTTTACCAACTTTGAACTTAGATAATACACCAGTCCAAGAAGTTACATTTCATAAGCATTTAGGCCTAACTTTTCAAAAAAACTGTCAGTGGGATATACATATAAATACTATTTTAGCGAAAACTGGTAGGATGATTAATTGTCTCAGATCTTTAAAATATCGACTAAGCAGGAAATCTCTTCATACAATATATTCTTCTTTTATTCTCCCCCACTTCGACTACTGTGACATAATTTGGGATGGGTGCACTGCCGAACTAACAAACAAATTAGAAAATATCCAACTAGATGCACTTCGCACAATCTGTGGGGCAGTGAAGGGTACCAGCCACCAACTACTGTACGAAGAAACAGGTTTTATATCACTGCAGGAGAGAAGAAGGCGCCATAAATTAGTTATGATTTACAAAATTCTAAACAACATGACCCCGCTCTATCTATCAGACCTCCTCGAATACCGACAGTCCTCATATAATCTGAGAAATATCAATAACCTTAATGAATATACTTGCAGAACCGATCTTTTCTATAAATCTTTTATTCCTTCTTCTATACGCCTCTGGAACATCTTACCCGATCCTCAAAAATTTCTTCCTTCAATATCTGCATTTAAATCATCTCTCAAATCTAAAGACATAATAATACCAAACCATTTTTATTTCGGCCCACGAAAGAACCAAATCTTGCATAGCCGCCTTCGTCTCTCCTGTAGTGATCTAAACGGCCATAAGTACCTCAGACATATCTCTGACAACCCGGAATGCATTTGCGGTCATCAATTTGAAGACGCCTATCACTATCTTCTAAAATGCCCCTTACATTTAGATGCACGCCGCCATTCTATTCTCCAACTTCAGCCAGATCTCATTATCCTAAAAAACTTACTATTTGGAACTGACAACCAAGAGAAATCCTTAGAAATATTTGAACAAGTACACTCTTTTCTCACCCTCAGCAAACGTTTCTAAATTTTTTTTACATAGAGAACGTGTGTGGATTTTCATAAATTTTCATAAATATTATATTTTATATTTTACATTTGCTATCTTTTTGTTTATTACAGATTATATTTATACGTATTTCTATCTTTCCTTTCAACATCCTTGTACATACATGTACATACGTTATCTTTATTAGTAATATTTTATTTAATACTTATATCAAATGTACAAATGTTATTGTATCTTTGTATACTGGAAAGGGGTTACATAGGCGAAAGCCTGTTCCCCAATCCATTTCATATTTATATGTGAATAAAATATTGTTTACAAAAAAAAAAAACTTTTGGAAACTTCGTAAGGATAGAAGTCGGTTGTGTCGGAAGTGTCGAAATTTAAATAGGGCCGAGGCAAAAATTCGGGAGAAATTCCGACGTGTCGGAACAGTTGTAAGAAGCTTCCGACACGTCGGAATTAACAATTAGTCGGAAGCAAGTCGGCTTTTGGTCTGAAGGGCTTTTTTGTGGTCGTAAGAACATTCTGAACGTTCGTGGGCACAGTCTGAACAGTCATAAGGGTGTTCGGCCTCTTGCGTCTTCTTTTATGAGGAACATCATCTTGAACATGCTGTTGAACAGCCCAAAGATCATCGATAGCCTCGGTATTTGTCGTCATCCATCATAGATATGGAGATATGCGATGTTGGACAACTTGTAGAAGAATGATTATGTAGAAAAAGTCGTCTCATATATATACGGCCAGAACAAATTCGGATCAGTTGTAAGGGCATTCGTATGTGTCGTAAGGGCATTCGTATATGTCGTTAGAACATTCGGTAATAGTTGGATTTGTCTTTAGGATAGTCGTAATGGCAGTCGTAAGAGCAAAATCTTAGTCGGTTGTTGGTCGGCTGTTAGTCGGCTGTAGATCGTAAGTGTTGTCGGAATTGTCGGAAGAGCAGCACTTTGAGCCCTATTTTGCTTCCGACACTTCTGACACAGCCGACTTCTATCCTAACGAAGTTTCCAAAAGTTCGTCTATGTGAAACCGGGGCATTACGAAAGTCTTCTGACTACCAAATTCGGATGAAATTCGTCTATCTGAAACCGAGGTATTAAGTTAGCTTAATCTCTTCTAAACACTTGATGACCACATTTTATTATGAACTATTTACTAATTAATTGATATACTTCCTTAAATGAAAAGATTTTGAGATTGTCTGGGTTTTATTAGCTTTATCACAACCTATAGCTTGAGCGATATTTGGTGCCATGTACACAGGCCCATTGTTCAAGTGGGGATGGGGCTGCTCAGGTGACCTCAAAGAAAAAAAAAATGGATTTTTTCTTGCGCCCGCGCATCTACCTTCTGGTGGATGGCCAGCAGATTACAGACTTAAGTCCATTGCACTGAAATATTGATGTACATTGTAATTATAAAATAAAGATGGTTACTAGGTCAGTTAGATAATGTGTTGAAAAAATGATAATTAATGAAGTATATAATAACGTAGCTCGATAATGTTATTAATTAAGGTTGACATTTAGAAACAGTGGTTATGTCACCAGACAACATCTCTAATAGGGCTGTGTGAATGTTGTTGTTTATCCATTAAATGTTTTTAAGGTTGGTTGAAGTCTTGGATATTGGGTGCTTCAGAGCACAGAAAACAACTCGGCGACAAACATAAAACTAACATCCGAGAAGCAGAGGTCTATAAAGCATTTTCAAGTAAAAAAGGAAAAAATGAAACATTTTCTGGTCAACATAACACAACACCTAATATTCATCACATTGTAACACGACTAAAAGGAAAAAAAAACAACACATTTACCAGAGGTTTATAAACGAATTAAGTCGAAATGGCATATGTAACACAACTAAATTTTAGAAGATACTGAGACACAGTGGAAGTACCACTTAAATGGAAATCTGTTAAACGCATTCTGTCTTCAAAAAAGGGAAAATGATTTCAGACTAACATCATCAACCTGCGTGTGTTTCTGATAAATATAGAGTATAATAGTAATTGATCATCTTATAATGTGTTATGCAGATAGAACCACTTTCAGTATGCTTTTAAGCATAGATTTAAGAAGAAATCGTCATAGTCAAAGACAGAAAACCTTTCTAAGGAATAAGACACAGTCAGACAAAGTTGTATTTTAATTCACAAGCTACAACCATAATATGAATATCGGCTGCCAATAACACATTTTTATGGACTTATTCAGTTTTTGAGGCTGCACCTATTGTAAGAAGGTAGCTTTACTATTTCCAAAACTATGTCATCGTTTTAAAGAGCTTTTAGAAGCGGATTTCTATCAATCAATGTTTTCTTCTCATTTCCTTTTTTTTTTGAAACATTATTCCTTCTATAACACTAATCAATAATGATCTACGTAACGAGAGTCATATTATACATGTTTTATACGCCTTAATTCCCAATTCGTAATTTATACTCCATAATACAAATAGCTCATTATTACTAAGACAACAATTAAATACAAAGCTAATCGATAAATACCATACAAAGCTAACAACCCGATAAATGATTGTTTTGTTTCTACGTTCGTCTGATAATAAACTACTTTATTTGATATGAATGACAATAATGTGAGTGTAATCGACAAAAACAAATAAGTGGCATATTGCTGATAGCAACGTATAGGTAAGATAAGACCACATTTAGATTGTTATAATACTAATAAAACAAAGGCTATTAAAACTAAACTGAATTGACCAAAACATTTTGATTTAGCATATCACTCATTTTTGAATACGTCGTTTTTCTGTAACCAAGATGTTCTGAAATGACAACGTAATACCAATACATTGTATTCCTTCAGTAGCACCAAACTGCTATCACTAAAAACATATAAAAGTGCGTCTATGAATATTTTTCCAAAGCAAGAATTTTACTTTTTATGACCAAGGACACTGTAAAAACATCATGTCATAATGTCTTAAAAGTTTGGTAGATGTTAGGACTACGTAGCTACAAGTTTTATGAGTCCGAAAACAGGCACTCACTGAATCTCTGTAAGTACAACTTTATGCTATTTGTTATTTTTGGTAAAATATTACAAATTGTAGAAAATTTGGTCATTATCTCAACAACTTAGCGTACTAAGTGGTCGACGTAACCATCTAGTACTAAGTGGTCGACGTAACCATCTAGTACTAAGTGGTCGACGTAACCATCAAGTACTAAGTGGTCGACGTAACCATCTAGTACTAAGTGGTCGACGTAACCATCTAGTACTAAGTGGTTGACGTAACCATCAAGTACTAAGTGGTCGACGTAACCATCTAGTACTAAGTGGTCGACGTAACCATCTAGTACTAAGTGGTTGACGTAACCATCTAGTACTAAGTGGTTGACGTAACCATCAAGTATTAAGTGGTCGACGTAACCATCAAGTACTAAGTGGTCGACGTAACCATCAAGTACTAAGTGGTTGACGTAACCATCTAGTACTAAGTGGTTGACGTAACCATCTAGTACTAAGTGGTCGACGTAACCATCTATTACGAAGTGGTTGACGTAACCATCTAGTACTAATTGGTTGACGTAACCATCAAGTACTTAGTGGTTGACGTAACCATCTAGTACTAAGAGCTTGACATTTTCTTATTTTGTTTTGAAATGACCTCTAAATATGATACAAAATCACAACAAGTTTGATTCTGTTGTTCGTGCCAAGGACTTTGTCAGATATGTAATTAATGAAGGTTTAAATGTGTTGTGTTTTGTTTTGGCCTTTAATTATATGATATAAATCATTGCCGGATAATGTTTTGTAATTTCATATTGATTACTTATTAACGACCTTTCTATTCATTTCCATTTCTATTCATTCTGAAATTCAATTATAGATAGACAAACACGACATTTTCATATATATCAATTCTATTTATAGGTCCATGTGTTGTGTCACATGACTATGTTCTTCCATGTTTACAACGATAGAGTTGTGTTCATCCGGTTGGAAAGGATACCAAGTTTCTGAATTAAAACATCCTTCCGCATATGCATTACATTTTTAATGATTTAGATAAATTTGTTTCCGAATGACTAGAAAGTGACCCTGAAACCTCATCTATAGATTTTTAGCAGTTTGTTCCATTTATCTTAAAGTCATTTGCTCGATATACGAGGTTTAGTGGAATAGTTATCAAGGAGAAGTTTTTTAATTTCACGATGACCGATTATTAAAGATACAATGGCATTTTAGGTCTCTGACAGAATAAGTGTCAGCGGTTATTTGACTATATTATTATACCATACTGTGGGGACCCAAGCTTCAGATATTAGAACGATACCACCTCTTAAAATGAACAAAAAATTTAAGTTCTCAAACTTGGCCAATAATAGTATACACTATATTCATCAAAGGTGTCTACAGTATACAACCAGAATCAAATAAACCACAAAACTAAGTCATTGTCCATAAAATTGCAGGTTATTTTTAAAAAAAAAGGCATAATTAAACCCTTAATATTTTGTATATCTTAATAATTAGTAAAGATTAGTAAGTAATTATGATATCTACGGTAGTTTTCTTGATTTATCAGATTATACAGATAATCTGTTACATGTATTTAGTTATGACACAAGACAAGCTGTCTAATGTATATAAACTTAGTTTAAGAATTTTGCTTTTTTGGTCATTCCAAGAGGTAGCATCTTTTAAAATGCAATTCACAATATGAGTATATATGGATATATTGATGAGAAATAACAATTTGTTACCTTACCGTTGGATAGATTTAATTTTCGTTCTTCTGATGTTCCTATATCAGTCAATCTTATTCTTTATGTCCTATTTCAGACACCGTATATAATGCGATGTTTTGTATTTCCGGATTCTTCAGTTGCGTGATTTCTATCAATGAATCTGTAAGTAAAGAGTGTGTAGATATTATTAATTTATAAAGGAAAATTGATATTTTAATTGAAACATGAAAAACCTAATAACAAATTTGCAGATGAGAAATGAAATGATATGGAAATGTACGTCTTATTTTTCTGTATGTTATTGAGCTCATGAAGATCTCATTACATTAAGACTATAAAGTTATGGAGTTCTACGTCTAAATATTGGATTTCTGAGAGGCGTTAGAAGTTAATGATGTCTTCAAACCAAATAGCTTATTTAGACTTGCTTCTGTAACATAAACTAATCCAATTATTTGGCAAAATAATTCAATTTAATCACTGTAAAATTTCCTTTTTAGCTGCAATATTCCACAATTACCAGCCAAGGGCGTTTGCATGTCTCAATTGGTTTATTTTGCTCAAGCACGTTTTTCATAGGTTTTTTGTTAAAAATTCGTACAAAGCAAAACAATTTCGTTTCTGCAAACTCTTCTGCATGTAACAGGTGGTTGCCTAGCATGATACGCCCACTTCCCAGATAAATTGTTGGTATATCTGAAAGAGCATTCGCCAATTTAATTTCAACGTTTTATGACTAAGTCAGGGGCAATAACTCAAAATCCGTTCAATGAAATATCATAAATATCAAACTTGTCCAAGATATCATCAATATAAATGATCGCAAGCCAATTTTGATGCGTTTTGACCAAGTCAATGGTGATAACCCCCAATAAGTTCAAGGAAAAATCGTTAAATTAACACTTCTCCAAATTCTCATGAATACAAATGATCCAATCAAATTTCATTCAAATCAAATGATAAAATATGTAGTCTCTATCGCGTTCACAAGCCAATTTTGACGCATTTTGACTAAGTCAAGGACAGTAGCTCAAAAACAGTTCATCGAAAAATAGCCAAACTTGTCCGAGATATCATGAATAAAAATGTTCACACCCAATTTCATTCAAATCAGGTGAAAACTGTAGTCTCTATTGCGTTCACAAGCCAATTTCGATGCATTTTGAATAAGTCAAGGGCAATAACTATATACGTGTAATATATCTGTAAAAATTTAAGATTCTATTTAAACCAAGTAACTTAAGTCATTGCCTTGAAGGCAAAAGTTTTGTTTTCAGTATGGTTTTTCATGTCTTACATTACAATAATACTGAAGTTTGGCTTCAAATAACAGACTGATTTACAGGGCTCATACACAATTGTTTGCCAAGTAAATGGTAGAGTTGATGATACCTTATTACAAACTGTCCCACTTGTAGGTAATTAAACTTGATCAGATCTGTTCCTTCAGGGGTACAGTACGGCGCTACAATGTAAATAAACCTATATGCGTACTAGTTGATTTTTTAGTGTTTATGATCACACACGACTCAAAAAGAACCAAGATCAGTTTAAGGTACACTTTCTATACTGATTACTTAGGCCTTAAGACAGTCTTTTCAGATTTCTTAAAAAGATTATTTATTTGTTAGAGAATGTTATCATGAACAAGACTGGATGAAACATGGTGAGGTAATATTCTTTGTAATTGTTTTTTAAATCGCTCAAATCATACACTTTTTAGATTTACAGCTTATTTCTGGAAAGAGATTCTAGATTACGTTTTGACTATCATTCCCGTTTCATTGATTTAATGGCATGTTTACGTCTCAGTATTTTAATGGAATAATTTGTAAGATAAGCTTTCAACATTTGGTTAAATCTTCACCGTAAATTTACCAACTACGTAAACAACAATTTCATAGTTTGTGTAGCTTCTAAAACAAAACAGGTCATGACAACAAGGTAGAATGATACAAATATAAATTTCATGAGATATAAAGCACCTTACCTGACAATTTCTCAATCTGCTATTAAAAATGTGCCACAAATCACAGTTTATGTTCAACTCCAGGGCCTGTCGCCATCTTACTATTGATTCCACGCTGATCGAATCTTGAGAACTATTTTCAGGGCAATTGAGGTCATGATAGTCACGTTTTAATTAAAACTGGACGATATATCATTCACATTTTGTTTTAGAAGAAAGGGTAGCATCTGTGAAATTCAGATTTGTTTTCCCCATGCTGGTATAAGTCTTATGCTATCATCACATAAAACAGGATATTCATTATCTATCTTATAAATTAGATGATTTTACAAATTATACATCCGACTTTATATCCGAGATATGACATTAAATACAATGCAAATGAGAAGCTCAAATTAAACTTATTGTGCTAATTGTCATAAATTTCATTGATAGAACATACAATCAAGCCATTAAAATGACACTTTCGATGATGATTTGCGAAGCAAATACAGACTTTAAGTGAGACCATAAAGAGGGTGATTTGAATTATCTTCCAGTGTTACCTTATACTTTAGTCCCACCAATACATTTGACGAAAAGGTAACAATCGTATCTTCACATTGGCTGATCATATTTGGAACAAGGAATGTTTTATTGTAATATTTTTGTTCGTATATCTGAAAGCAATGTGTCTGGAATCTTAATGTGTGTATATCAAATATCTGTTTTCAATATCTACCTTGTGGAAAGTTAAAGTTAATGTATCTCATTTCATTTGTGATAAATACTGAATTATTCAGGACCAATTGGTAGATATGGTAATAATAATTCCAACCTCCACCGACCTGACACATGTCAGAACCAGATCAGTATTGATCGTCAGATTTAGACTTTGTCTTGTTACCATGACAGTATGTGTCAATCTCGGGTAATTATATCCAATCATGACACACGATTTCAGCATTTTCACTATATTATACTCTCGATTATCACAATATACAAATTTAAGTAAGTGTTACTGGAGAAACGTGACTAATTCCAGGAATAGTTGATTTCAAATTAAGTCATTAAAAGACTATCATTATTAATGGAAAAATTCTACCTGCGGCTTTACTGATAAGTCATTCATTAATTAAGTGATTGTGAAAACTCAAATCTGATGGCAGAACAGACATAAAAGGAAACAATGAAAAGGCGATTAGGCACAAAAATGAACATAAATAACAGGGATGACGCAAGTAATTTTTTGTTGGTAACATTGGACCTACACGTTTAAATCTGTAGCTGTAATGGGAGGTTCATTGACATGGCTTTCCATGTTGAATCACGAAATTCATTCTTCTATAATTTTTTCCAGAAATCTCGTTGCAAACTTTCCAATAATGTCACATGAAAGCATGTGTCTCCTCAAAATTCAGTATATGATGACAATGAAAATTTGGAGTTGAGCAAATGGAAATCAGATAACTGCCACGTAAAATCACCGTTATGTACAGGAAACAACTACTGATTTTACACTTATTCTTTCGCATCAAAATTTCATTTTATTTATACCCAAATCTGATATATATATATATGACAATTTCTCTAATCAAAATCTAAATATAAATCAAAAATAAGCATTCAAAGAAACAGAAAAGAGGAGAGAGAAGGGGATGTCAGAAAATACTACTTAAAATAATTTGTATTAGTGGAAACATTGACAAGTTTGTAACGTCCATATTCAATCCCCTTCTGTTACCGATGGTAATTATCAAAAGTACAACAGATATTGTGAATTATCTGTCAAGCTAATGTTAAACCCACTATACTACATACCGTAATAATTTTGTTAAGTAGAATTGTTTGTAATCATACCTTACAAGTCATGTAAATGGGCGAAACTTTTATTTATCGGTTCATGGCACCAGAACGACAGGACGTCATATGCCAGAGATAAAATAATGTTGCTATTTTAGTATAGGAAACATTGTAGATCAATGGGAGCTGGCTGATATAGTGCCACATGGCAACTAGTTTGTCTAACAGACCATTTAAATTAAATTGATTTTCTTTATATGATTTTTTTTTATCACAATCCTCAATATGAAAAGAAAAGGCTGTGGGAAACGAATTGAAAAAACACTAACCATCTACACAAAATACCATCTACACAAAATGGACATATAAATCAATTTTTTAAAGCACTCTAAGTTTCTAAAAGTTGTCAACTGGTAAATTCTCCTACTCAAATACGGTCTTCAAGGGGCTAAATTGCAAAAAGTAGGATATAGCCTCCGTTCTACATGTATTTAATTCGCTTTGCAGATTGATTCCCTTTCCCAAATCATGTTTGTGTAACAAGGGAGGCTATATAATTTCTAGAAAAATTCAGACTATAATATTGTAGTCGATTAAACATTGGATTGATTGTGTTTTCTTAATGACCAACAGTGGTTTTCCATGTCAACCATCTCAAAGAACTAACTGAGGCTGACCCCCACTTACCCAACTCTCAAACTTCTTATCATTTTACAAAGGTGTTTTGATCTTTACTCTTTAACCTTACTCAGGATTCATTAAAAAAAAATCTGCTTTGAGTCAAAGGACTATCCTATTTGGCTCTTTTACTGGAAGCTGATGTCCAATATGTCTAGGTCGCCACTATGAATGGTACTCTAGAACTATCATCGACGACAGATTTAATACTTCATTGTTATGTTGCTGAACCTCCTATAAACAGTCATGAATACGTTATAATGTACTATTATAATATACAGGTTTTTAGCTTTTCAGCACAGTTTAAATGTCCTGTCGTTGAAAAAATTTCCCTCATTGCACACTACATGGGGTAAACTAGTTCTCATTAGCCCAACAGTAGCAACAAAAATTTGGACGGAATATTTTATTTCATTTCGTTTTGTATTTGTTCACTTTGTTTTATATTCTTGACAATATTAGCCATTATGCATCTATTTCTAACTTTCTGTCAAAAAGTCTTTAGTCTTGAATAAGAAAGAACTTTTTCAGTTTTCTATAATAGGTTTTGGAAGAAAAACCGATGTTACGATTTTCATTCGTATTTACTATTCCTATTTATGTATTGTGTTTATGTATATGGTGTACGGTATTTGCTCAGATCATGATTATGCATACATATGGTTAGATGCTTGAGGAAGACTTGATTTTTTGCTAACACACTGTTTTTTTTTTTAAATTCATTCAGCCCTTTTTTTTACATTTGCCAACTTTTGAGTTCTCTCCCGTAATGCATTGACCTACTTCTCCATTTAACCACAGTTCTCTCCCGTGATTCTGTCCTGTAATGAAGATGAATTTCGCAATTTTTATTAATATAAAATTACCTCCCTTGAAAGTTAAAGGGCCATTCTGCTTTTTTGAAAAAAGTTTCCATTATCAAAAAAATCGCAAATGCTACCTGAGAGTATTTTATAAAGTATGCTTATTGTATATCTATATCTTCTTGATCAAACTGAATTTGGTTTTAAAGGGTTAATTACAAACAGGGGGTACTTATTGTTAATTAAGCAATCTGACCTAGTTTTGGTGTTTGTCCTTTAAATGGCTCATTATTTCTAGCTGAAACCTTTTAAATACACAAGAGGGACATTTCTTTACAATTAGGCGTTTATTTTACTCAAATCCGTTCAGTAGTTTTCTATCAGCGTCAAAAAAACATAACACACTTAAAAACCGAAAAACCTTACGTAAGATTTTTAAAAATTTTAGCATGTTTTTAGCGTTTAAATATTAACGGCTGGATTTCTTTTAGTTAAAACTTTCAGATACATTAAAGGGCACATAGTTACAGATTTTGGTGTAATGTTTTCACAAATTTGAGCAAAAATCTTTTTTGACCTAAAAGAAATTGAGACTGTCCCTTTAAACTTTACAATTTGGCATATCATTAACCTATATTCAGCAATGTCCATGTGCATCTTACTTATCTATAGCTCGTCAGTTCCAGGGTTTTACCGAATGGCAGCCATCTTCAAATCATAACACTGACATTGCTTTGTATTTTAAGTATGACTTCTCTGATAGTTATATTGATATTGTGCTTTGGGGGTTTTGTAATATGTTATTAAAGTTTAGAAACTGCCCACCCCTACCCGATAACAATAGATGGCGATTTATAAAAGTATCAAACTTTTGTGATCCATAGGTCATTTTTGGTAGGCTACTACAAAAGTGAAGTAAACCCAGTCGATATAATGTTTTAACCCACAGACAATCTAAGACTTTCGGAACCATTTAAAAATTAATATTTGATTCCATTCAAAAGTAATAGGCAAAATTCCATTCAGAACTCAATGTGGTCAGAAACAGTGGCGTGGTGGCTCCAAAGAGGAGGAACGAGGTAATACGGGGTTCCTTTCATGGAAAATTTTGAAAATTAAGACTGTTGTAGGTGCGATCTAGATATATTTCAGGCACTTGCAGCCCCGATAAAAATATTCGATACTGAAACGCAAAACACAATTTTTTTTAGGTTTTACGTTTTAACTGTAGTAAACGCGGGTTAATTCAATATTGTTCTAAAATTGAAATTAGGCTTTGGACCCCAGAAGTAAATTCAAAGATCCAAAATAATTAATTCAGTCCATAGGAAGACCGGAAAGACCTAATTTTGAAGTACAAAAGCAATTTTACCATTTGTCATAGTGAACGCTTGTAGCGAGCGCGGACCTATGAGAGACCCTCATAGTTGTCTCCCTTGAATAACTGTAATCAGTGAAATGTAACATTTCGGCTCACTCCCTTCATTTATCACAACTTAATAGGCTTTATCCTTGGGTGATTACAAACACTCACACCAAGTTTCATGAAAATCCATCAAGAAATCAGCTCTCTATCGGGTCCACAAACAATTCAAGAACGAGGGCAATAATTCATAGTAAATATTGTTCAATTGCTCTTATTTTCAATAGGCTTAATCCTTGGGTGATTACAAACACTCGGAAACTTCAAGGCTTTAGCTATTTGAATCAATGCAGGAAGGCTATTTGACGCTATATTTTTGTATTTTTTTGTATGTTTATGTCTGCGGTAGGTCGGCTCAACTTTACCGACGGATATCAATAACGGGGGCCGATCCAGGATTTTATAGAAATGTGGGGGGGGGGGGACTCTGAAATATAACATGCTTCAAATGGAACGGCACTGCGAGCGCCGAAGGCGCGAGCGGCAATTTTATAGAGTGTTCTGACATTATTCGGTCAAAAATAAGGGTGAGGGCTCGAGTTGTATTGGGACTAAAAGAATAAGCTCGAAAATAATTATTATTTCTTAACGACCGACTTTTTTTCGAAGGGCTTTTGGCGCCCCTTGCAACTTCGGCGCCCCCTGGTTTCCATTCGCAGGGGGGGGGGGGGGGGGGGGGCACGTGCCCCCCAGGCCCCCCCCCCCCCCCCGGCCACCACGCCACTGGTCAGAAAGTATAGATCTCACTAAAAATTGAAAATGTTTTTTAGGCTGCTTGAGATTAAAATGATATTGTATATCAGTGATGTAAATTTACTAAAAGGTAACAACTTTTTTTTATTCAATTTTCAAAATATGGGCATCACCTTTGTTGCTAAAATCAAGATTTGGGTGTGAAAATAGTTTATTTCGATGTGAAAAAGGAAAATGGAACAATATTCGAAACAAACGATTATTAAAAAAATAACAAAATGATGCAAAAAATATGCATCAAAATTTATAAAAAGTGCATATAATATTTGCATGTGCATATTCAGAAAATATATCAGATCAGACCAGCTGTACTTTTGAAACATCCAATGCATATTTCATTCACATAAATCAACGAATTTGTTCGCCACAGAAATAATAGATGTCATTTGTTTTTGTTCAGAGATTTTGGTCAATCAAAGCACAACTGGTTTTAAACTTTTGGTATGAAATCTGAATAGTCATTAGTTTATTCAGATTTCTTGGAAGTATATTATAACTGACTTGTTAATACGAAAATTGCACTAAAAACCCAGAACTATTTACAAAATTTATAAAAAGTTATGATAAGGGTGTCTTTGATTTTCCAATCTGGAATTTGCACACCAGTGAGATGTTGGTGTGTATGCATGGGAATCGTAATATTTGTTATAATTCATGTAACATCAACAATCAAAATAGAAAAAAAATCTTTCATGGATTCATAAAGCAAGTTATTCTTATTGACCAAAAGCAAGAAATTAACTAAAACAAAGTTCTATGGTGCATTACCTTTATATCACCTAAAACAGAGAAGTTTTTTTTAACTTTGTAATACTAATACGGCGTGAGCGAATAAAGGCAAGCAAATGCCCAGAACATATTTTATAATTTTAGCTCATCATCGAGACCAATAAGCGTAGAGGTAGAAAAACTGGAAGAAAGTATCATGGGACAGGAAAATAAAATAATGAGAACACTTAAGGTAAACATAGTTTTCAATGGAGTTCACATGCAAACATTAAAAATAACAAAAAAGAAACGCTTTGAAATACATAAATTGATGACGCAAAAGCAATTTGTTTTTAAATATTTGGCATTGCTCTCATTCATTCACTATCATAGTAAGTATTTCATTCCAAAGTATATTCAATTTGAAAACAAAACCAGCTTGCCAGGCAAGGTAACATACGCCCACTGGTAGCTTTGATTGCAGTGTGAGCACTCAAGTCAGACAAGATATTTTGGTGAAAAATTATCCGATCATCATGAAAATCTTCTTCATAATGATATTGACACACAAAATCAAAACAATCTGTAAAGAATTGTAGCCTGTAGAGTGAGCAAGAACCAAATGTGAACGGACGGACCGATGATGGGCCGTCAGGGTCATTACAACATACGCCCATCTTTCGTGTGTATAAAAGGCAAGTTTTTAATTTATAACAAGTCAATTTTATATTGTAGAAGGAGAATGCCAGCACAATGTTTGTTAAAAATTTACAAGTTGTCTCCCATATACCGGAGCAAGTAAATAATAACCATGATAAGGTAACATTAAGTAATAAATAACCTATTATCAAGATAGTTAGTCCATGAACAATTATTATCAATTAAACCACAAACTAAAACACAGCAAACAGAAGAAATGTACTACCATTAAGAATATTCAAATCAACGATCCCAAGAGGGTGGTTGACATTCAAACTATATTTTGCTTCTCTTATGTTACATGTGTGGTAGCTCACAACATTAGAAAAAAAAGTTGACAAATTTAAAGCCTATTCTGATTTAGAACATGAAATATACACGCTGTATCCCGAAACGATTTACTAAACATAACGTGACAAAGAAGAAGCATACCCAATAATATAACAATATGCTGAAAAAGATAACGATGAACACAATCTTACACTTGCCGTTTCATGTTCTTATTTAGCGTGCAAAATTAGAATAAGTTCACATTTTTTAGAAACGTAAAATCACAAGGTCTTGTTTTAATTTAAATTCAAACATATGATTTATAACAAAAGTCTGTAGAGAAACAAACGGTGGTAATTTTAGAAGTATTGTTTATAATTTAACATTGTTTATCTCACATTACTGTTATAGGATATTTTTAATGGAAGCCTTTTATAAACTGTTTATAATTCAACTCCTATTTATTGCTATTGGTTTATGGGCATAGAAGATCTTCGTTTTCTTTTCCATCAACGATTTGATGTTAGATTGCAAGGACTCCTCTCACGAATTAGAGCTGGTCAAGTGTTTAGGGCGATTTTAAAACCCCATTTAGAATCTTAACATAACACCAACGTCTTAGCTGGTGGTCATTTCAACGATTTGAATAAGAATTCCTCTTATGGTAAAAATAAATCGCCGTTCGGTGAAGGAGAGGGAATTATGTCTGTCTGCCACCACGCCCATTGCTTTACTTTTTTCGGATTTTTAAGTCAATGACAAAAAAATAAACGAATTCTTCTTTCTTTTCGAACTTTGACGTAAACAATTAGAAAACGTATGATTGTCACACCACTGAATTGTTTACTTTGAAACACTCACGTGTTTGACCAATGCGTTGCCAGTTTCAATGTGGTTTCAGTTTGCCACAGATCAGGAACTTGAATCATTCTTCATTTGAAATGGCGCCATAAACAGCATTCTTACATATTTAATTTATGTCGAAACACAAAGTAAAAATAACGTGCACTCAGTTTCAAATTAAGGCAAAGCACGTGCAATTTAATCATTCATCAAGAAAACAATCCGTTACACTCTTCCAAGTTGCATCGGTTCATCTTCTTGCGCAAGCTCATCATCAATGTCGGCCATATCCGCTTTCCTTTTATGAGAAACGAATAAAAACACTAGTCCTACGCACACAAAAACAACAAACACCAGCCACGATAAGATGAATGAAAATCCATAAGAAGATTCGCCATTTAGTGGAAATCGTCCAGCAAGGTGTTCTTTCTCGTGTTCTATCGCCTTCACAAAAACTTCATTTAGCACCAAAATACAGGCAGCTGAAATGAAAAACAGCATTTTCAACTTTATTATATATATATGCATGTGCATGCCACTGGAACAAGTATTTACCTTTCGGTCACATATTCAGGTTAAAATTAATAATATCTATAGCCAAAAACTAAAGATAATCTAATCATACATTTTATACAGAAAGTAAGCTTTGTCTTCTCATTCTCTTGTTGATGAATTTGCAAGCCATCACAAATAGGAACGTTAGGACTGTTAAAATGAAATTAGGGGTATGATGACCTGGAATTATATTGCTAATCTAATTTTTTGGGCAGTTCCAGTCAAGGCCAAAATCAGTCCTCGAAAATTCTGAACATTTCCCTTTAAAATGTAGAATTTAACGGTTTATTCGTTCATAAACATTTCCAAACGTGTGAGGCTGGTTTTAAATATTTTACAGAATTAGTTAGAAAATCGTGTTGATGGTGGCAAAACAATTAATATATTCGCAGGGGGTTTTGTTTTTGTGCACAATAAAATGGCTACAGATGTCCATTGTTCATTCAATATAAGGGCGGCAAAGCGTAATTGGTTAACAATGATGGTCATGTATATCGAGTTGAAACCCGGAACTAACATTAATCCCGTTGACACCATTTGAGCATATAAACTCGTACAGGAATCATTTTAAGAGTTTGTATCTACATATTGTTAATGAGGTGAGTAAATACATTTTTAAACTCGGCACACTATTTCTTGTACTGGTAAACTGGCATAATCATCAGATAACATTTCTTAAAAGCCATTACGATTACTGAGACTGAAAGTTAGCTTGCTTTATAGTTGCTGATGTTGGTTGGCCCTTGTGAACAATACGGTTCAGATTTTGCAGCTCACTTTTTTTTATTGCATATAAAATAACATATTTATTATTAAGGACAAACTGATGCTATAATCGACGAATTATGGTTGAAAGTTCTTATAGTTCTTATAGAACATAACGTTACATAAATGTTTGTTAGAAGATAAGAAATTAAGTTCACGTTCAAGAAATTTTCTATGTAATGTCGGATGTCGCTATAAAGGCGGGGTAAATTTACAAGGACACTGTTTGACTAAGTTTGTCGAATAAAAAATTCGTTCAAGCAAAACAATTCCATTAATCAAAATAACATCCAAATCATGGCAAAATAGAAAAGAGAGAGTAATAATCTGTTGTTTAGTAGTGGACTCCTTCTCAAGAAAGTCCTCGTAATATAACTTTAGTATGAAAGTTGTCCTTTATTTGTGTTACAGATGAAGGGTCTATTAATACTCGTCCTAGTTTTGTTGATCATCCCTCAGGAGAATGACTGTATTAGATGGTCGAGAGTTGGCAGAGATATTGCTCGAATACGTCTTAATATCAGCAGAAGAGGAGCAGATAAAACCGTCACTTTGTTTGGAAGAGATGTAGAAATAGCTGATGATGCTAATGATGCTATCTTTAATCAAGAAGAATAACCAAACGAGGTAGATTTTCTTTCATTGTTTAATTTTGTGAATTGATTTTTTTTTCAATTAGAGTTAAAAGAAAACCAAAATATTGAGATTGCTTTTGTTAACAGTAAAAGAAATGATTTGTTACGATTATTGCTAGCTGTTAATACCATCTTATACTAAACTTGTAACAATGCGCTGGGATAAACATGAGGATGTTGGACTGTTGACAAGTATGTGCCGATTTTCTCCTCACAATTAAAATAAATATACATAATATTGAATGATTTTCTTTTTTTTTTAAATTTCAGCTCTCTATAACCTGGGTACTGTAGAAATAAATAAAATGTTAAAACCATATTGTTTTTTACTGAACCTGACACCTCTCGTTACTTCTAACATAGGCCAAGATATTATCTTTTTCAACCCGGTAATGACCCTGGCAGTGATGCTATAGCTTCTGGTCAAATACATCGCGACCATGTTTGCTACTATAATGATATAACTTCAATGACTTTATCTGTACTGAATTCTGTAGTTTAATGGAATTTTCAGCAATGTATTCATTCCTCCCAATGTGAGGTTATAATATTAATTGGACATAATATGGTGTGGTACGGTATGGTGTTAATGCAGTAGAAAATAGAAGTTAATACACAAGGTACGCATGGGATTCATAAAAGATAGCTCTATATAGAAATTTAGAAAAAAAATCCTAATCAGAATAATGAAGCTCTAGAGCCGCTTGCAAACTTACCTGTCATAAAATGAAGCAATGCTGTTAGTCGTTTGACAATATATCTAGGTCGTCTAATTGTATAAAAGGCAAAACAATGAACTAAACTCATTAGAAGTATAGCTATTATCGTAAAGGCGATGACAGTTCTTGTATAATCTGAAAATAGATTTACAAAAATAACATAAAATACTATAGTATATAGGCTTAAAGTAAATGCATGGTCCTGTTTGCAGCGTGTTTTTCACTACAAGGCAAATCTGTTCTAGGTAATATTTTATACAATAGGGATCAAAACAAAATATAAACCACGAAAAGAATACAACAAATCAAAGAGACTGAAGTCTATAATATAAAATAAAATACGCCTTGCCAAAGTGCTTCGATAAGAAAGAGTGACCAACCTACCTATCTGAAGAACTTCTTTAGTTCGTTCATCTAGAAAGAGGTAAAAAAGACAAAGAGATAAAACAGAGAGAATACATGTGAATGTGAAATGTGAGTGACTGCAATGACTACAGAATACAGTGTTTAAGTGTTTAGTGTTTAATAATAAGAAAAATTGAAAATGCAGAAGGTAGAAGTAACAATACAATTAATAAACAGAAAAGTAAAACACAAAACTAGAAAAACACAGGAAAAACATGTGGCCATGATACAGATACAACATCCGATTTTTTTTTAAAAATCGACTACATTCTGAAAGAACTTTTTTGTTAGAACTTGCTTGCGAGAAAAATTATCTTGTTTTATTTTATGACGTTAGCTTTAAGTTAAATATATTGAATATACTCAAGTCATCATGGTTTTATGATAATGCTATAATGAAATCCAGATGAAGGAAAGTGTTACTCTAATAACATCTCCCTGTGTTTAATTATATTGCCGTAATTAACATAGTAACACTGTAAACATCATCTGTTCACAGTGGGAACCTGGCAGCCCATCGAATAGTTTATACACCATCACTTTCGTCTTAATAAGTCTTTATTGTTAAAGCTATCATGCTCTAATTACACTAGGAATAAATTATTTTTAAAAAAATGACTCAAGCAAACTGCCATTAGCCGCCATATTTACTACTAGCAGTCGCCATACTTGTTGAAGAAATATGGCCGCCAAAGACCCACTATAAAACCCGGGTAAGCCACGCCCATCAATCAGTTGATATACACAGCTCGTACTGTCAACATCGATGATAAGCACTCGCTATCACTTGTAACTAACAAACGTTGTTTTTAATAACAACACAAATGGAGGTACAGGTAAGAAAACGCAAAACCCATGTATTTCAAATTACATTTGGTAGAAGCTCCAAATATGATCTTATATATTATGCTCAATGCATCTGTATATATCGACTTTGGACTTTTTACAATAAAACATTCTTACCTTGATTTATTATATGAATATTATCATCATTGACATGAAAAAATAAACTATAAAAAGTTATCATTTCATGTCAACAATATAAAAATCGTTGAAGAAAACTAAGCTTTGTGAGTGTTATTGTAAGGAGTTCATAACTGCAGATGCAGTGTGCATGTATGAGATCATAATATTTGGACCTGCTACCAAATGCAATTGTAAATATATGAGGATTTGCATTTTCTTACTTAGACCTCCATTTGTATTGTTTTGAAAGTCAAGGTTCGTTAGTTTCAAAGTTGGTTGGTTTCACTGTGAGTGTTGATTATCGACGTTTACAGTGTGAAGTCTATGAATCAAGTGACCGATGGGCGTGGCTTACCTGGGATTTATAGTAGGTCGGTGGCGGCCATATTTTATCAACAAGTATGGCGACTGTTAATAATAAATATGGCGTCCAATGGCGGATTGCTTGACTTATTTTAAAAAAATAATTATTTTTAGTGTAATTACAGCATGATAGCTTTAAATAGGCTAGTTTCTAAATGGATACAGAATCTCCAATTTTCAGTCAGTAAAATTAATATTTCGATAATTAAATTCATGACAATATCTTAAACATTATATTAGCCTGTTTTCCTTAATCATTATAATTATGTATCAAAATTTGTCAAATGTGTTTCTTCAAAGCTACATTTCATACCTAAACAAATATTGTATTGTAAAACACAACCAATTTGCGATTCGCAGCAAATTCAATGAATCGGCAATTTTATTCATGGAACGACATCTTTAAATTAATAGCAGAAACATACAAACTTTCTGTAAAATACATTAACGTTCTAAATCATTAAAGCTACCATGAAATTAGCATAAAAAGAAAACCAAGCACAATTTATGCTGTACTTAGGTTAGATGCATTAGTATCTAATTTGAAATTCAGCATAATAAAAGTGGAGTCAAAACTGTATTTATACTTCAATGCTTTAAGATCTACTGAAATCTCTCTTAACTGGTATATTTATTGCGACATGATAGCTTTAAGGTGTAATTACATTTACTGGATTATTAAACTCCCATAACTCTTTAAAGATGCCATCATTCATTATAGTTTAATAGAATAATGGAGATAACATCTCATCTAATAGTTCTAAAGTGATATTACATAATTTCCTAGTTCAAATACCATGTCATTTATTATGGCTTCTATCCAACATAACAGGATATCTCTTCTCGATGATGGCGTATACGCTAGCTATTATGGCTTCTAAGATGAAGTAGATATTTCTCCAAGCAAACGATGTCACGTTCCATTTTTATGATGTTATGTTACATTCTTTGAGTTGTACTGCCTTACAGACCAACATAAACTTTCATTCAACATTTTTATTAGCAGTATCATTGTAGCTGTATCAAACACAGAAAGACAAATCTGTCCCTGATCTAATATTTGGATAGGATGTTGGAACTATGTAGGGCCAGCCAATTTCGAGTAACTAGTTTTTGATCATTTTAACAATGAAGTTAGTGAATATTTTGTGGTTAATTAATGGGATTCTATAGGAATTTTCTTGCATTTCTAAGGATTATAAGAGATAGGGAAAGAGTGTTAGAATAACTTGTCTTCATTAACACCGTACTGCAAAAACACTAAAATACTCGTAATATCATATTTGTAAGTATCATGCATGATATAACATCAAATGCATGAGGGTTGTTTTTCATACTTCTTGCATTAAGGTTTTGTGACATTATGTTGGCCATTAAATATTCACCCTGCAGCACAAATTGGTGTAACGTAATTAGCCATCTGGTGATGTAGACCTCTAGCGATAAGCATTACTATGTACAGCATGGGATATCTTTACGTTTTAACCATACCACACCGAGCTGGTATGATGTCCAGAATCGATAGGTTCGGCTAACCTGGAATGTCTATTGTGTGGTTTAGATTAGATATAGAAACCTACCTAAATAATGGCTGTCAATATTTTCATCTACTTGAATATCTTCTTCAGATGGAAATAAATCATGAGACTCACATACTTCACCTGTAAATATAAAACAGGCCATTGTTAATTAATACTAAAGGTTATAACAAGATAATCCTCCACACAAAATAAAGGATGAAAATGCGTCACTTAAAGTGTGTAGAAGAAAAAATATCATATTGGTTTGCTCTATAAGTTGCATAATATTTGTTTGTCCTCACTTGATTAAAAGAGTTTCAAATATTTTTTGATAGTACTGCAGCAGAAATCTTTGTATAATCTTAGTTCATGTCAAGTGCTTGGGTGAACATGTGAATCATATAACGCCTGGAATTGTTTTGATGAAAGGTCGATCTTTATAACAACCAACGTTTGATGGACATTTCAATCGTATATACGTCGGCCATTTTCTATCAATAATAACCTCGTAGGCATCAGGCGGATAAATCGCACTACTTTTGTCTCTATTGATGACGTCATCTGAAAAGTCTCTGACATCCAGACTTTTCCTATCTATAAGGATAATGTGCAAGGGAGGTAACTAACAACCCATAAACAGAACTATTTTTTATTGCGTAATCTCCTTCCGGCCATTGGCATTGGAAGGTTTTCTTCTATCTGCATACGAGGTTATTATTGATAGAAAATGGCCGACGTATATACGATTGATGGACATTTATGTATCTCGTATGGTGATTTGATTATTCAGACGGTGCTATTAACAAGGGCAATATATTTCTCTAGAACACAAATAAACATTATTAGTCTGATATGTCCATCACAACAGTTAACTATCTATAATCTGGCACGTGAATAATGGTTTCAAAACATATTATAGTGATTAGAAAATAATTTCATACAAAAGACAATTATGCAAAAAGTTTCAATGATGAGTATACGCACAGGACAAATAAAATATATTTGAGTTGCGCTGGTATCCAGTGAAGGTCCAGGGTTCAATCCCGGCACGGGTCGATATTTTTCAACTTAGTTTCACCCTTTTAGCGATGCAGGTCGGAGGGGCTGGCATTGAAAAAGGTCCAGTCGTTGACCAAGAACCAAGACTACATTGCAGGTAAAGATACCTCGACATTTGGAAATCAAAAAAGAGTAGGTTAATGTTGCTGCCCTGGCAAAACAAATCACAGTGTTTGGCGATAGAGAAACACCACTACAATGAAATAAAAATTCTCACATATATTCAATAAGCCAATATATTTGTTTGAGTATTGTCCAAGGGAAATGAATAATTATTGAATTATTTATTGTTCTATTGGTGTACGTGATCAGATCTCCATTACAGTTAAATAATATAAAATCTAAATCGTGTTGAGCTACTGAATTCAATAAAATCTACATACATCAAACTGTGGTATTTAGAATGCTCAAAATAAATATTTTGAAAGCACCTTATTTAAACAAAGATAGCTTGCGAGGCAAGGTAACATACGCCCACTTCAGCAAATTTGAATATTTGAAAAAGTTGATTGCGCCATCGCACATATTTGAGCTGATATTTAGATGAATCAATTCGAATGAAAACTCTAGCCTCTATCGTGTACACAATATATTATCAAGATGAATACACATACCAAGTTTCAATTTAGGAAATGACAAAATTAAATATAGTGGAGACTTTGTCTTATCCAGGGGGTAGGGATAATTTGAAAGGTTTTTATACGCCCACATGAAAATATTATCAAGATGAATACACATACCATTTTCATTCAAATCGGATAAATACTCTAGCTTCTATCGCGTACACAAGTCAATTTTAACGTTTTTTCACTAAGTCAAGGGCAATAACTCATAAACCGACGACTGGAATTGCGCCATTTTCGAACTCATCCGAGATATTATTAAGATGAATACACATACCAAGTTTCATTCGAATCGGATAAAAATTCTTGTTTCTATCGCGTACACAAGAAATTGTTGACGGACGGACGGACGGACAGGGGTGACGGCAATATACGTACACATTTTCACGTGGGCGTATAAAAACCTTTCAAAATATCCCTACCCCCTGCATAAGACAAAGTCTTTACTATATTTCATTTTGTCATTTCCTAAATTAAACTTTTAGTATAAGGACAATAAATAATATATAAAGCACTGTTTCAGAAAAAGTATTGAATGATTTACAAGATTTATCAGCAATACATTCTATCAATTTAGGATTCTGCTCTGCACTGTATGGCATTGGACACTTGCCATTTACATGCCGAACCGCAACCGAAAAAGTCTTGTAAACTCTCAGGGTTTCAAGAGTTATATCTTCATCTTAAAAATAAATTTCCTTTTTAAATTAAGACTAATGAATTTCTACGTTTCAAAGACGAGAGATAATGAACTCTTCTTCATTAACATGAGACATATCTCTTTAAGATTCTCTCCACAACTCTCACTTATTTAGACTACATGATAGGCATAATGAAGTGCTCTTCACAGAACTGTTTACGTAGCGGTGATGAGGATTCGAACTATAAGTGAACAATATTATCCTTTAGAAACAAAATCCAATATTTCAATATTTTTGTCTATGTCATAAAGAATGGCAATGAATTTTACCATTAGAGCTTGACCTCGAAAGATGATTAAAATAATTAGTTGGATTTAATGAACTTCGTCTGCTCTCTAACATTATGATGACTTAATACTTTCTCAAACAAAAAAATACGAATAACTCAAGTGTCAATGTTGGGGAGGTCGAAAACTCGGACTTCTCGGAATCCTAGGATTTGATAATCCTAGGATTTCAAGAAGTCCGAGTTTTCGATATTGCTCTATATGAAAAACGAAAACTCGGAATTGTTTCCTAGGAATTAGAATTACCGAGTTTTCGATATTGCTCTATATGTAAATCGATAACTCGGAATTATCGAAATCCTAGGAATTAAAATCACCGAGTTTTCGATATTGCTCTAAATAAAAATCGAAAACTCGGACTTCTCGAAATCCTGTTATACTCGTCCTATACGGTTAATATTTGTGTTTAATATTGACTATTGGTTAAATAAATATGCATCCCACACATTTTATCTTCCTTCTAACACCTGTTATCCCTATAACATAGAAAATTAGCATGATAAAATCCCCTCATTTGTAGTTTTGTTTCCGATACTAAATTTACAGCTGATAAAGTGACTATCATGCTGAACCTATTGACGGAAAGTCACGTGGCTAGTGGAGCAAGATATGCTCACCACTCCGGAACACAGTCATGATGTCACTCTGAGACTGGGTTTGTCAAATCGGCTGGCCTTTCATAGAGACAACATAGCTAATTATTATTTTTTTCTTGGAACTCGTGTTGTCGGCATCCCACCTTTACCCCAATGCTTTAGCTAAAGAGGTTATTTTTATATATTTTCTATAATGCTCTATACGGAAATCGATAATGTAAGCCAATGCGGGGGCACCTGTCGAATGCTGTTGGCGAACGTTTGTCAGGACAGCCCACTTCTAGCAAACTCCATGGTCCCGAACTTCTGAGTCAAGACATCCGTTCGACCATGAGATAAATCATAATAATACTTCAGCTTCTGGTATTCCTTAATCCATTCGCTACTCATTTAGCCTCAGCTAACCGTGCTCATGCGTCATCGATGCCTCGATCTTCGGTTTCTCTGTGTGATCTAAGATTGTCGAATTAGGTGCTTTACTGATACGTATATTCCTTGCCAAGGGACACCAAACCCACTTTCATTAGGGACAGTCTACATAGCTTGAAGCAAAGATGAAGTGCCTTGAAGCATCCTCTAGCTTTGAAGGCCTCATAATGGTCTTCCTTTTTTAAAGTTGCGTTATCAAACTGACGTGAGTCTAGATGTCAGTAAGCTAGGTCTAACTTTTACGCGTTACAATGGATTATTACTAGTGTAGATTGTGATTAAATATTTCTGTCATCATCTCAGTCTTTATTCTTGAATCTTTCTATACCATTGGTGCTGCACTTGCTGTTCAAGTGTTGTTGTTATGTGTTCATAATCTTCAACGGTTGAACTGAGGTCTGCTTTGCTATTCAGATGTGAAGCCATTCGATTCCTTCACCGTCAGGGGCGGATTTAGGGGGTTGCAAAGCATGGGTTGTCCGCACCATTTTACCACAGATGTTTCTCGCCACACTCCGCTTGGCAAGATATCTATGTACATTGCACCCACTCTAGAAGAATATTTCAATAACTTTGATTATTTTAACCTCAAATAATTTTTCGACTCGCTCCGCTCCACTGAATTAGTGGATTTGTGATCTGTTTTCTGTGTTCAAATTTTGTAAAATGTTTTCGTAGCTTTTAGGGTGGTAGGCTACAATTACAGGGAGCGATATAGGCCTTTGGCTTTAGGACAAAGTCAAAAGTAGTATTTTATGATTGTTTTTTTTTCAAGCAAAAAGCACAAGTGTCACTGTACAAATTTGATAGACAAGAATAAATGAAAAAAGTATTTGAAGATTGAAACATAAATTGATCAAAACATTATTTGTGGTCATGAGTTCTGGTTTTTAAGAGTTGCTTCCCTTAAAGAAAACACAACAAACTATCATATCAGTAGCCTCACTATTTATCGCGGCTCGATTACAAATATTATAAATCAGTCTCAGTTGAAAAAATTAAAATAGACGTAATAAGCTTAATCAACCTTTGCATATTTAAATCGATATATTCAATTTACAATTATGCCCTATCCAAAAATCAAGAAATTATAGGCCTGAGCTAGTAGGCTAATTGTAGTGAGCCGAGGTGGCTCAGTGGGTTAGTTATTGCCCTTGACTTAGACTTAACAAAATTACGTCAAAATTTTGTTGTAGGCACAATAGAAGCTACAATTTTCAATGGATTTGAATGAAACTTGGTATGAGCATTGTAGTTGATAAGACGGCGGTCAAGTTTAAATATGACATATTTTCCATGAATGTTTTTTGACTTATTGCCCTTGACTTAACAAAATTGTGTCAAAATAATGTTGTAGACACAATAGAAGCATCAATTTTCTATGGATTTTATTGAAACTTGGTATGAGCATTGGAATTGATAAGACGGCGGTTAAGTTCGAATTTGACATTTTTTCGATGAACGGTTTGTATTCACCAAAGGATGAATTTTATTGATAATTGGGGTACCGGTAATTTGAAAAATATTTGATACCGGTTATTGCCCTTGTTCTTCTATTTAGCTTGTAAACACAAGGCACAATACTTAACCGATTTTGACGAAACTTGGTGTGAGAGTGTGTGCTAAGATAAGGATGAACGCTATTGATAGTCAGAGAAATGAAAAACATTATAGGTATTGCCCTGATCTCCATAACTTTACCATTTTTTTAAGCAAAGCTGCCAGTGCGCGTATGTTACCTTGCCTAGCAAGCTATCTTATCTTTCAGAAGAGCCCACGTAGCAAATTTTGTTTATTTATAAGATCGTTAATTTCCATTGGTCTAACGACAAAATAGAAAAATTAGTAACCTCTTTTTATCAGCTGTAAATTTAGTATCGGAAACAAAACTACAAATGGGGGGATTTTATCATGCTAATTTTCTATGTTATAGGGATAAAAGGTGTTAGAAGGAAGATAAAATGTGTGGGATGCATATTTATTCAACCAATAGTTAATTTGAAACACAAATATTAACCGTATATAGGACGAGTATAACAGGATTTCGAGAAGTCCGAGTTTTCGATTTTTAATTAGAGCAATATCGAAAACTCGGTGATTTTAATTCCTAGGATTTCGATAATTCCGAGTTTTCGATTTACATATAGAGCAATATCGAAAACTCGGTAATTCTAATTCCTAGGAAACAATTCCGAGTTTTCGTTTTTCATATAGAGCAATATCGAAAACTCGGACTTCTTGAAATCCTAGGATTATCGAATCCTAGGAATTCAAAAGTCCGAGTTTTCGGGAGGTCGAAAACTCGGAATTCTCGGATTTATTTTTCCGTGTTTTCCGAGTTTTCGACCTCCCGTACACCGGGAGGTCGAAAACTCGGACTTCGAATTCCTAGGATTCGATAATCCTAGGATTCCGAGAAGTCCGAGTTTTCGACCTCCCCGTCAATGTTGATGGTTTCCACGAAGTTACGGATGCGGTTATTGACACAAACAATATAGACACGGAATAAACACCAAATTGTTAATGCAGAGGATAGCTTTAAGTACAATTTAATATTCAGATTTTAATTTCTTGAAGTTTTTCAGATTTGGTCTTTACACTTAAACTTACAAATAGACCAAATTACGAGCTTCAGCAGTTATACAGGTACAAGATATTTCAGAATGACAAATCATGATATGGCTTACGTGTGCTATACTCTTTATTCTTTCGCAAGGGGAATGCTGAGCTGAATAATGGATCTCTGAAATCAGTTAGATAAAACAATATATTGATGCTACGACCATACTGAAATAATACAATGAGTTACGTTTAAGGTATGTTTTTCTTTAAGACTTAATAAGGGTTGCTTACAGTTTCTTAATTGGAATCAATATGTGTCAATTCAATGAATAATTAAATTGTAATTAAATAACTAACACCCAAGAATTCAAAATGTATCTCGACATTGTGAATGTAACGGCATGTTTCCAATCTAATCGACCCACGTCTCAAGCTTTGTCAAAATGACAGGTTCCCTAATCAAATTCACAAGTTTCTGACCACAGTGTGACACCTTATCGAAATTACACAACAGTGGATATGACAGGGTTCACTAAAAAGAATGTGTGTATAGGGGACACTGATAGCATCAATTTGCATCAATTCAATTTTTAATCAGACGTCTGTGGTTCCAGCAAATCCATTCAAACCAAGTAGTTGATGGCACCACATGTCTTCTGTGAAAAAAAGCATTTTTGCGGGAAAGCCCCATTACAATACCTTAAGGCAATGTAGACTAAAGTAAATGTTTTCATACGAGACCTGGTAAGCTAAATTACCTATTATTTACCTATTGATAGCAGATTTCAGGATAGGGTTGTAGAACACAAATTCTTTATTAATCCCCTTCCCCGACCCTAAGTATCAGGACTTTGCAGATTCTAATATTAACTGTAAAGATTCTAGGGAAAATATTGATAAAATGGCAAAATAATATTAATAGTGAGTTGATTGATAGTTGTTATAATCTGACATTTGTACTGTATATTTGATACCTCTACTACTGTAACTATATCCTGACATATATCATTATTTTCTCTAATACAAGTCGAATATAGATCATAGTTTACAGAGATCTATTCCCTTCACAATTGTTAATATCAGTAGAGCTATTTTAGTTCATTATTTTGTCCACCCTCCTGTAAGTATCATGCAACCTTTCTTATTCATTAGATACCAAAATGGATCTTTATCTTTTTATGAAGCATCAACAACAGGATATAATCAACATAATCATGGTAAATGGATTAAAAAGGGAACTATTTCATCATAAATGCTAGTGGTCTGGATTAACTACGATAGTAACTTCCTGAGTAGTACTTGATTTCAGTGACAGTTATTTCTAGAAATTCATTTTCTCCGATAATCTAGTACTACAAAAATAGCGATGGTCATCGTAAAACTCCCACTTTTATAATGGCAGCCAATTCGTCCGGGGGTTGACAAAAGTCTCAGTTAATGAAAGATTCTGAGAGCGACATTTTCTTATTACAAGAGTTTTGTTTACTTACAGCCTCTTTTTCAATAAGGTTTATCCCAAGGTCAATACAAACACTGACACCAAGATCAGGCCCGTAGCCAAGGGGGGGCTTGGGGGGGCTTTGCCCCCCCTAATTTAAATCTTGCCCCCCCTAAAAAAACCTCAAGTGTTATTTTTAAAAGATATATTAATTCATTTTACTGAGTCAAGGGGTGTCTTTTTTTAGCAGGAAATGTTAAGAATTTGCGTTTTCAGGTATCTGATTCTCAAAATTGTCCAGTGTTCGTCCCGCAGTCCCTTAAATTCATCAGGAAATCGCGTTTTCACGAGTCAAATTCGCAAAATTTTCTAGAAGAGATCCCCCGACTTCAGGAAATCGTGTTTTTCAAGGCTTCCAATTGGCGTTCTCGACAGCTCAGACCCTATTCAAATAACCTTAAACCCTGTCTGAAATTCGCGTCTAAATCTCTTGGTTTTTTTTTAAAACAGGATCTCTTTGACCCTATAGAAATAATCTGTACATCTTTTTCTCGATTTTGCTATGTTTTAGTCGCACAGGCCATCTACAAGTAAACCTTAAATTCACCAGGAAATGTCAGAAAATATCGTTTCAGAGAGTCAAATTCTCAAAATTTTCTAGAAGAGACTTCAGGAAATCGTGTTTCCAGACTTCCAATTGGCGTTCAAAATTGGCAGCAAAAAAAAGTGTGTAATTCTCAAAATTTTCTTAGCGACATACCTCAGACCTTATTCAAATAACCTTAAACCCTAAATTCGCCGGGAAATGTCTTTAATTGGCGTCTAAATCTCAAAATGTTTTCAGACAAGAACTTTTTGAACCTGTAGAAATAATCTTGAACCTTGAATTCGCTGGAAAATATCAGGAAATGTCAGGATATCGCGCTTCAAGGAGTCAAATTATCTAAATTTTCTAGGGGTTCCCAAACTTCAGAAAATCCCATTTCCAGGCTTCCGACTGCACCAATAAATGTAGAAATAACTATACAGATGGCACTGTAATGGCGTAACAATGCATTGCAATAACACAAAGTTTTCCATAAATGGGGGTGATGGTGTCTTTGGGTGGATACCTAAACTGCCCCCCTTGATTGGACGTTTGCCCCCCTAAAAGTACTTGGCAGGCTACGGGCCTGACCAAGATCCATTAAAATCCATCAAGAAACCAGCTCGCTATCATCTGTCTGATTTTCAATAGGGTTAATCCTTGGGTGATTATGAACACTCACACCAAGTTTTATCAAAATTCAACAAAAAATCAACTCCAACTCCCTAATGGGCCACAACTTTTAGAATGTTACGGTATGGGCTTAAAGAATTAAAGCTTTTAAAGAACAAGAGGACAAGGGCAATAACTCATAAAATATTTTAATGATGATTCTGATTTTCAATAGGCTTCATCCTTGGGTGATTATGAACACTCAAAATAAATTTCATCAAAATTCATCAAGATAACAGCTCTCTAACGTGTCCACAACATTGAGAGTGATACGGGATGAAAAATAACGTGTTTCAAAGAACAAGGGCAATAACTCATAAAATATTTTCTGATATTCTGATTTGCAACAGGGTTAATCTAAAGGTCAATACAAACACTCACAGCAAGTTTCATCAAAATCCATCGAGAAACCAGCTTTCTATCGTGTTTACATCATATTCTAAAGAGCAAGGGAAAATTGTTCATGAAATATTTTTCAATTTGTCTGATTTTCAATAGGCTTCATCCTTGGGTAATTATGAACACTCCTACCGGAATATAACTATAGGTGAAAATGTATCTGAATTACTTCTTAAATAGTTTTTCTTCTGACAACAGCCAATGGATAAAAGTTGGAATTTAACCGATTCACAGAATATTGTAAATGTGTATTTTTTCTAGGTTAGTCTAAACAGTCACTGTTTCTTAAATACTCATATAGATTTAGGATATTCGCTTTTCCTTTGCCCAAATACTGATGTGTTTTAAGTTATAGCATTTGCTAAGTTTCTTTGCCATACAATTAGCAATGAACACAGCGATAAAATGAAATCTCAACCAATACTAGTGTCCTATACAGTAATTCAAAAATCGTAAGAAAGTTCTATCAAGATGTTATAAAAAATGCTATAAAAACTGTATATAAACAAAGTCAATATTACAATAACATTTCACTGACTTGAGTGACTCAACATTGAATTAAATAGTTTTTTCTCATTCCCCCAATATAAACAAAGTTATAAAACGTGACTTCCGTTTCTTGACTGATCTACATCCTAATAACTACACATTCTCATTGTAATAAGACCGATTCCTGGATATGTGGAAATGATCTGAGAAGAGGTTTAGTATGATGAAATACCTAACTTGAAAAAAGACGATTCTCAAACTATATATGACTGATTAAGAAGTGGGCTCAACGTTTTCCTTTTCTCTTTCAATTTCTCTCTGATACTACTACACAGTGAATTGCAAATATATTGTATAATACAATATTTAATGTGAAACCGTTGAAATTGCTAGATAAATGGAATCGATCAATCAAACATTAAGCAATATATCGGTTGTTAAAAGCCTGTTTTGATTATTTAGACCATCGTCCATGGAGAACACTTCAAACTAACAAATTGTTTACATCAGCTTTGATTTATGAAAAGAGATTCTTTCAAGTTTAGGAATCCTACAAAACATAGTTATAACTCTTTCTTTCATCTATCACTATCAGACTCAAACAAACCATGGTTTCTGTAAACTTCATCAAGTACTACTTTGAAATAGTCTCCGATTCACAAAACAGTCTACAAAGAACTCAGCATGTCTTACTTTTATTAGAGAATACGAACAAAATGTCTAGCAATAACAAAGTGTAAAAACTAGCCAGTAGCGCATTATTATGTTTTATTTCAATTTCCTTGACAGATAACAGAATTGTTTACATCTTTAAATCGCCATCTTGGATTTTTATGGCTTCTTGAAAGAATGATCTCTGAAGTACATCTAGCAGACATAAAGAGTTTTTTGTTTGAAGTTGTAACATGACCTTGGGAATCTGTCCAGTTGCTTTAGTCAAGACAGGTCTTTTTACTCTTCTGGATAGTGTAATGCTACTCTGATGATGTCATGAACACTAATATCTACAGCAATATTTCGCCTAAAATAGTGATGTATTTTGAACATTTACGATGATACCATATCAATTATGTACGTTATCGAGTGGGGGAATTTTCTATATTAATCGTATTTTCTAGAAACCAAGACTAAGCTGTTGAAGAACACTAAACACTACTTATATTTACGTTACCAATATTCTACATTATTTAACTAGAAATTACAATCTTTGGCTGAAAACCAAAACTCATAAGAGTAATAAATAGTTTTGATATAACAATGTTGGCATGGTATTTGATGCTATGACAGATTTAAGTACTAGTAATTCGTAAGTATGTTGAGTAAATTGGTATATGTAATGTTAGTACCTCAGAACATGGCTAGTCTTACCATTTGACATAATCACGATTAAACGATATTCCAACCAATTTCCAAGTCACATGCCTTTGTATTTGACACGACATACTTTCAATTTCAATTTCAAAGCGTATAGGCGTTTGAATAGGAAAATAAATCGAGACCCAGTGTGCTAGAGGTTGGGCACTTTAAAGATCCTTCGACAGCTGGAAATAGGTCGATCATACTGACCTCATTTTAAACTAAATTATCATAAATCTGGACTATCAGTAAACTGATCCGAACAGTACGTATACATGTATATTTCCCCTCTTTTGATTTTCGGCAAGACCTAAATGATGATGATGTAGGTTAAACTAAGTTACCATTTCTCATCTCATCTGACCTGTTGCCATCTGATGACCTGAAGATGATAATAATATTTGAACATACGTTTTTTTTAGATAAATCTTCAGCACCTGATATCGTCAAATAGGTTCTGCAGAAGATTTTTAATTTCATAATGTTATACGTGTATGTCCAAATACAGTTAGCTGAAACCACACCATTCGTTTTAATTTGTTAGTTATTGTCAGTAACTAATAATAAAATCCTTTCAGAGAAGAATGAATTGATAGTAAAATGATCATACAATACTTCATGGTGGTACTACACTTTCCTTTGTTATTGCATTTCCTATTTTTGTTTGTGCCAGTTCCTGTTTATTAAAGGCCATTTATCTTGTGTTACGCCTCGACAAGCCAATCTATTGATTCAATAAGAAAATTGCAGTGAAGCGTATAAATTAACTATATAATGTATTGTCTAATTCTATTCGGTTCAATAAGATCATCCTGTATAATTATCAAGAATATGTCCATCCATACGTCACTTCCTGGTTATTACATCAACAAGTTTATGTTGAGTTATCTTTCTTGAATACATATCAATAATTTAAGTGAAACGGTAAGAAACATATCTTTTTTTAGGGTGAATCTAAAACGATTTGTGTTTTCATTATGAACAAAAATCATTATTCATAGATTCAATCAAATCTCAAGACTTTAGCATCAAAACATATTTTTTCCCTTAAGTCCTCAAAAAGGATTTTGTTGAGAGTGAAAGTTTGAAATTTCTTCTTTAGTTCTTCGTGAATACATTTTAGACTAACGATTTGCTAAACATGTTTTCGAGTTTTACAGAAAAGGTCATAGACTATGGCGGAAACGTTGACAGACACAAATTATTGTAGAATGAGAGGTTGATAAGAAAACAATAGTTGAAACTACTCAAAAAATTGACAACTAGTTTGGTGAGCAATCGAAGTGTTGTATGTCGTGTTATTTAAATATCAAACTAGTCAATATAATTCAACATAACTCTTATATTCTATTCAACTCTTCTCACAAAACGTCAATACTCATCAAACTTTCATTTCTTTGACATTTCACAGCCATTTTTCTTTTCTCTTCCATTTTTGTTGTCGTCATATGAAGTGTATTGTAAATAGAACCTTGTTGAAGCAGAATCGAAAATTATCACGAACGATATCTGATCATTGTTTACGAATTTCTGTTCCTTTTTGGTCTCGAGCATCAAAATTTAATCGAAGCCCAACAATAGATCGAACACATAATTTGTATTGAATATTCTCTTTTGAGAGGAAAAAGAAAAAAAAAAATCCTCAATTATATGAAGGTTAGCAAGAACTATCTATTTGTCATATTTCGCTCGACACATTATAAAATTGTCATTATCATTTACCTTTGATGATGTTAATGGAATAAAAGATCTAAAACGAGCAATTTATCGGGTAATCTGGTACAATTTAGAAAAGCTTTGATAGCGATAAACTGTGAGAGTTAAACTGATCATACAGGACTATATCCATCATTACAGACAGGGAATATTTCTACAGATAACAAACCCATTGAGACAGAAAGCAGTATTACCACAGTATGTAGTTAATTTAAAACCAGGAATAATATAATAATAGTTTCATTTTACATGACATTCTTTCGCTTACAAAAAAAATAGCGATGCCCCATCGTAATACGCCCACTTTTGTAATGGCATCCAAGTCGTTTGGGAGGTCGACAAGAACTATCAGTAAATGAAACATCTGTCGAAAACCGTGCCATCAAGAATGTTTACAAAATTGAACGATTTTTGAGTGTTTACAACTACAAGTTAACAAGGGCAATAACCCATGAAATATTTTTTGATTAATCTGATTTATAATAGGGTTCATTCTTCGGTGATTAGGAACACTCATACCAAGTTTCATCAAAATCCATCAAGAAACCAGCTCTCTATCGTGTCCACAACATATTTTCAAAAGCAAGGGCAATAACTCATGAAATATTTTTCGATTAGTCTGATTTTCAATAGGGTTCATCCTTGGGTGTTTATGAACACTCACAGCAAGTTTCATCAAAATCCATTAAGAAACCAGCTCTCTATCGTGTCCACATCTTTTTTTCAAAAGCAAGGGCAATAACCCATGAAATATTTTTCGATTAGTCTGATTTTCAATAGGGTTCATCCTTGGGTGTTTATGAAAACTCACAGTAAGTTTCATCAAAATCCATTAAGAAACCAGCTCTCTATCGTGCCCACAACTTTGTTAACGGCTGAAAAATTAACGCGTTTTAAAGAACAAGGGCAATAACTCATCAAATATTTTTAGATGTTTCTGATTTTCAATAGGGTTTAACCCAAGGTCAATACAAACACTCACACCAAGTTTCATTAAAATCCACCAAGAAACCAGCTTTCTATCGTGTCCACAACATATTTTCAAAAGCAAGGGCAATAACCCATGAAATATTTTTCAATTAATCTGATTTTCAATAGGGTTCATCCTTGGGTGTTTATGAACACTCACAGCAAGTTTCATCAAAATCCATCAAGAAACCAGCTCTCTATCGTGTCCACAACTTTGAGAGTGTAACGGCTGAAATATTAACGTGTTTTAAAGAACAAGGGCAATAACTCATAAAATATTTTTTCGATGTTTCTGATATTCAATAGGGTTTATCCTAATGTCAATACAAACACTCATACCAAGTTTCATCAAAATCCATCAAGAAACCAGCTCTCTATGGTGTCCACAAGATATGTTCAAAAGCAAGGGCAATAACCCATGAAATATTTTTCGATTCGTCTGATTTTCAATAGGGTTCATCCTTGGGTGATAACAAACACTCACAGCAAGTTTCATCAAAATCCATCAAGAAACCAGCTCTCTATCGTGTCCACAACAATTGTGGACAGACAGACAGACAGACGGACAGACGGACAGACAGACAGACAGACAGGGGCGACTACAATATACGCCCACATTAATGTGTGGGCGTATAAAAACTGTAAAGACAGCATTGGAGACAAACAAATATGAGCGTAAGTGTCATGTATATGGTTATTTTTATACACGTAACGTTAAAAACATGGAAGATTTCTTGGATAAAAACGGTCTAAGGAAATTCTTTATTTACATATAAATTGTGTTAAGTTTTTTCAAACCAAATAATATCTTTCATTTCAGACTTTTGAGGTAAACCTTTCGAGATCTTAACATTCGGCAATATCTTGGTGTAATGTTTTCGTTTGACCATTTCCTGTAAACATTTCATAGAGGGTTCATGCGCAGGCTTTTAGACCCAATAATTGCCAAAACACCACACAACAAAGAATGTTGACCAATAAAACTTCCCTGAAGCTATGTAATTCTAACTGGTCAAAGTCAGTTGGTGTACAGACTGAAAGCAAGTTAATTAGTTAACAACACCTGTATAGGTAAAACAAGTAATTAGAAGAGACAGGTAGACATTAAAACAAACTACCAACACCGCATTAACAGCATGGTCAGAATTCATTTAGATTTATCTGTCAGATAAAGTCTTTGTGTTGTCTGTAAAACAGCTTGTTTTCATTTCAAATTCCACTAAGTACAGTATCTTATTATCCACATTGAAAGTACTTGTAATGACTTCTAAGGGAGAATTATTCATTACAAATCTCATTGTTCATGGTCTCAAAGACAACATTCGGCGATATGTATACCATAAGCACTTATAGACTATCCACTATAGAATATTTTATTTAGAATACTTTGGACATTCTCTTTAACACAATCTGTATAAATCTTATATTGGCTTCATCTTTCATCGTGATGTATAAAAACTAGTATTACATTATACGTATATTTTATACTTATTGCCAATAATAATATGACTTGTATTTATCATACTTTATATCAAGTTTGTATATCTTTGGTCAAAATGGTATACTAGTATACTGGTATATTAATGCATCTGAGGATGGGCTGTAAAGTTCATAGACTAACTCAGAATAGTTATACAAAGATATAAAATAATAAAACATAGCACGAACGATCCCAACCGTAAAACGAATCTCGAAATTCATGTAAACACATTCGTAGCATCTAATGGACTTTTCATTGGAGGAATTAGGCCTATATCAGTTAATAAGTAAATATTAGAAAAATGAACAGAGGTATCGGGTATCTAGAAGGGTTGGCATATCCTGCTTTGTGCCACTGTTGCTCAATGATTTCATTCTCAGAATCAGTTTTAAGTTTAATTTTCAAGGGAGTTAATAATTTCATCCAGATCACAAAATTCAACATTAAGGGAGATAACTCTTGACAATATATATTAATTGTATTAATAATGTTAATACATTACGGGAGATAACTTCTAACGAGATTTTGTAATTGTAAACAGGATGTCCGAATTAAATGTTATCAGTCAAAGCCTAACTGCAACCTTTACAATGTCCAAATTTAGGCCTAAACACTTGTTTCTATTCAGATCAACTGATGCTGACTGTGATTAATCCTATGAACTTCTCAGCTTAAAGAGGCACAGGCTTCATTTTCGTGGGTCTATTTTTCCAAGTCTCAGAAACGGGGACTTTTTTAGCTCAGCAATTTAGTACTGGTAATCACAACTCACCATTGAAATTTGAGTCTTCAAATCCATGTGCATCCATAATTTTTAGCATTTGAAAGTTATAATGCCCTACTACACATTATCGATACTATGCAATATATAGAAAAGTCATCTATAGAAATAGAAGGAGAAATGTCTAATTTAAGATATATTTGAAGGAAATATGCAATTTTCGTACATTTCTAGTGCTTCTGAAGGATACTTAAGTATATTCAAGACCCAAATCAACCAATAAAAATGAAGACTGGTCCCCTTTAACCTTGTACTTGCTGATAACTTAATTAAATGAATTTTTACGATCTACTTTTGCCTATTGAATTTTAGTCATCATGTAAGGCTATGTATTGTCTATTTCGAGTTCAGAAAATAAGAAAAGTTTTAAGATCGATAAAACATAGTATACTACCAACATAGTATACTACCAAGTCCCATAATGAGCATACTCTTACAGTTTACAAATGATAAAATCGTTATCGTCGCCAGTTAGTCACCTGGATCGAACAAAACCGACTTTCATTCTAAGTTATAACCGTATCATTAAAGGGCCATTCTGCTTTTTTGAAAAAAGTTTCCATTGTCAAAAAAATCGCAAATGCTACCTGAGAGTATTTTTAAAGTATGCTTTTTGTATCTCTATACCTTCTTCATCAAACTGAATTTGGTTTTAAAGGGTTAATTACAAACAGGGAGTACTTATTGTTAATTAAGCAATTTGATCTAATTTTTGTGTTTGCCCTTTAAATGGCTCAATACATTTATTTTACTCAAATCCGTTCAGTAGTTTTCTATCAGTGTCCAAAAAACATAGCACACTTAAAAACCTTACGTAAGGTTTTTAAAAATTGTAGTATGTTTTAAGCGTTTAAAAATTAACGGCTGGATTTTTTTAGTTAAAACTTTCAGATACATTAAAGGGCACATTGTTACAGATTTTGGTATAAAGTTTTCACAAATTTGACCTAAAAAAATTCAGACTGTCCCTTTAAGGTATGCTAATTCTCACCAATTCTCAGCAATTTATGCGGGTAACAACCCATTTTTCAATTACACTTACTGAATAAACATATAATAGTCTATTTATTTCCTATTCAATTTTTAAATATAAACTTCATAAAATCATTAAGTTGACTTTCTAAACAGCTGTAAATAGATTTTAACGACACAATATGGTCGCGTAATTTTATCGATATATATAAAAACCTCGTAAAGAGTAATGATGTTGAATAAAAGAACATTCCCTCTATTATATTCAATTATCTAAAGAAAATTGTGACACTGTTGGCTTCATAAAACAAAAAAGGTTATTAGGTATAGATTTGCTGGAACAGGTTTAACTAGAAACTTACAGCAAAAAACTGTACCGGATGCAACAAAACATCTTTTGCTGTCTGTGTACAAAATCCTAATTTTCTGACATTTTCATTTTGTCATCAGGTGTTTTTAATTTAAATAGTGGGTATGTAAGGTAAGGTTTTTCTGTTGAAAGCCAAAAGTAAAGGAACACCAGCCAACAGTACGTAGCCTAATTAGTTTCAACTTAAAATTTGTAGATTGACCATGTCAATTTCAATTTGATTAATTCAAAACAGCCATTGCATAAACCCATATTATTATAGAAATGTTGCATTGCATTGATTAATTTCACAAGTAAAGAAACATCCGCCTTCAGGAAAAAACTGTTTTTTTCTAATTATACGAGAAGAAAGGGTTGATTGTAAAAGCCAGATGACACGCGTGTTATTCTTAGAAGGACGAAAAGGCTATAATGAATGGAAGTGAGAGGATTGGTAGACAGCTGAGTCGGTGTAAAGACAGGTTCCAGGAAGATTCCATGACGGTAATTGACAGTTATCGTGTGATTATTGTGAACTAAATATATCATTGAGACATTCCGACTCTTTTCAAAATCTTGCACATTCGCTGATACAAAAATAACTTTACGAAAAGCCTTATAAAACGATCATAATGACTCAACACACGACAGAATGACATCCACGTTTCGGAATTATATTAATTTTTCTCTTTAGAGAAAGCATTAAAGAAGTTCTAACTTCTAAAGCAAATTTTTACCTCTGTTATACAGAACAATGAGACGTAAACAAATATTCACTATGAACATGTATAGGTCATTGAACTTCTCAATGAATTGATATGGCATGAATATGACGGGTCAAAAACTCTTTCATTTTTACGTAACTATATATGAAAGAAGAAACTTAGACCATACATATTATATGACAATCTACAGTATTCGATATTGTATGTCAATTACACGTTGTAATCTGAATACTAATAAAGTTTCATTGGAAATTAATGAGGATGGCGGACTGTAGAGTAAGCACTAACAGGTTTTTGATGTAATGGTATGATATAAAAATCTATGAACATTGATCAGATAATGTAACAGGACATTTATAACAATTCATGGTAAGAGATCAAAGACCTTCGTGTTTATCTGGAGCTTGTTTGATTTAGTGTGATTCCGTTAAAATGTCTATCATGGCTCTTACAAATCAAGTCAACACCACAATAATTGGGTAATTCGGGTACATCTGGTCAAAATTGCTGCTGGATTTGTCTCCCACTCGGAATCTAACTAATGGCGTCGTAAATTACGATACGAAAGTCAAAGAACCCCACCACCTTCTTCTCAAAAATATTCCTGAACCTACGATGTTTTAATTTCAATTTGTGAACGGCTAAGTAATCTAACCAAGCCAACCAACCAATGTACAAACAAACAGAGCACAACATGACAAATGAAGTCTGATATCCCTAAGGACTAAACTGAGTAATGGTGGAGAACAATAAAATATTATAAAAGAGTGAAATTGTTAATATTCTCTTTCCAGATCCAATGTTATAATTAAATAAAAAGCTCGATAATTCAATATTCAGTTGTAGAATTCAATTATTTCATTGTTTCTCAGTTCACTTCATTATTTATGAGACTGGGTGGTCAAAGTAGGTTTTTCAATTTACAGAAATGTCATGCACAGGGGAAGGGAATAGGATCATGTATCCAAACAATATTTCTATTTTATTTCATACCAAATTTCAAATAAATCAAACGTACTAACAGCAAGGAACAATTGCCTTCATCAAAAAAGTCAAACCGTATATCTCTAAAAACCTCCTTCAGCCAACCCCAGAATCTGGACTAAACAGTCTTACCCTCTTTCTTTAACACACAAATCATATTTACGTGTATACCCCTCTTTTAAAGAATAACGAACAGGGCTCAGTCGGATGATAGAATCAACAACCGACGTTACCATACTTACCACCCTTCCAAGAAGAAATGGAATTAAGTTAATCTTTAAACAAATTACTACGGATGAAAATACTGAGAGGACCTCGCTAAGGACAAACTTGTAATTATTGAGCCAAAAATAAAAGGAGATAGATGTCTATTCCAACCAGAGCTTCAATGACAATCTGTACATCTGAACTAACCTCTCACCCTTCGAGTGGGTTATTATTTCATCTACTTTCAGATCAGAACTGAGAAAAATACCGTTCAGATCCAGATCGTATCCGCTGTCTAAATATAGCATCTACTCCACTTAATGTATGTACATCTGGGAGATTCAAACTCACCCTTCTCCGAAACTTTATACCTTTTCTGTTGGAACTTCGTTACTAACTGTATTGAGTGTTACCTGTATGCAAAGTCTCCCCAAGCTAATTCTACCAGAAGATTGAAGGACAACTTCAGTGGTGTTTCTAGAAATCATTAAGGGGAGGGGCCGAGCAGACGGCACTGAATTGTCAAGGGGGGCTAAAAGCACAAGGTAGGTATGTAAGAACTCCATGATAAGTAAGTTGAAACTGGGGACTCAAGGTGGCCCGGCCAAATGTTTTGGGGGGTCATGGCCCACGAAGAAACTGGGAAATCTAGCAACTTCCTCTGTTTTATTCACTCAATGCACTAAGAATCATCCTATAAAATCTTGTATTTTCAATAGACAAACACTACGAGTTGAAATACTACTCTTATTAAACATAATATGTAAATTTCTTTGTTTATAGATAAGTGATGCCTTAAACGACAAGGTATGGTTGAAATAAACTAAAGTCCAACTGTATTTTCAACGCATACTGGTTTATTCGTTTCTGGCAAGAGTAGTTACATAAAAAACTAAGACTCAACTCTATTTGGTTGAGGTCAAGATGAAAGATTCTAGAGATTTACGAGAACAAGATACACAGTTCAGACTCTACGATTAATGGTTAACTCGGTTATTAAAAATAATCGCTAATTACATAATGGTATTAGTCTCACACAAGTAGAGAGAACAACTCAGATTTGGGATCGGGTATCTATATCTCTCTCACGTGAGGTACACACCGGTCGGCATGATGAGGTCAAATTTCTCAGCCATTAGCTGATTACAATTTTTATTTTTATAGTAACTCGGTTTTCAATGGGTAAATCTTAATGATAAATGTAATGACACTTTTATGGGATTCTTCCGAGATAATCAAACATTCTACCATTGTTAAAGAGCATCGTGTGCTGAAAAACCTTTAGTTAGAATGTAATTTTAGTTCAAATCATCCAAAAAAAATATTGCAATACATGTCTGACGTTTGATCCATTTGTCTGTCTGGAGTTTGATAACTGACCTACTCGGGATTGAGAAATATTGTATGACAATTGTCTAATGCTTATATATTGCCTGAAAACAGCGTTTAAAGCACACATTGTACGGGTTTCTTATTGCCTGAACTAGTTTTATGGCAAATTCCAATACCTGTATATTTATGTAAAACATAGAAGACAACGAGCGAGGTTAAGTAGTACATAGTAGTTTATTGATGTTTATAATGGATAGAAACTACAATATACATTAGTTCAAGAAAATGCCAAGGCTTAATTATGTTTTGAAAAAAGGTCAGTTCTATCTTGATAGCAAAAAGGCGATAGCATTTTTGAAAGATAATTGTATTCAACGCAGTAATCTGGTTTCCACACCATCATCAACATAAATTGTCCAGTATTTAATCTTAGAAGAAGAACTTTGAGAGCTAAAATACATTAATATGCCTGACATATACTTTAAAAGGTTAATAAGTACATAATTAATGGTATGACAATATGGTACTAAGGTTCCACACCATTAACATGTAGAGTATTTCACCCTGAACACAATAAATTGATAAAACAGCTATTCCAGAAATCGGAAGAATAACTTTTAATACATAGTGGTGTGGCGTTTACAGATAGTCCCTTTTCCGTGTATCATTACGACTTCAATATACTTGGGCTGTAAATAAGAACTGTGGAATTGTGACAAGTGACTACAATAATGAAAAGATCCTCACAATGATTATCGTATCAAGTTTGACCAGTTCATGAAGAAGAAACATTTCCTAGGGTTGGCGATGAAAAAATACCTGGTTCTGTCAGGTTTTCAGCCAAAAATTCAATGAATTGCTTCACCATGTGGTAGAATCATAGGCTATCAAATTTTATTATTTTATGCCTTATCGTGATTACAAATCTATTTCAACAGCTTCATTTGCACCAAGGGTGAAACGTTCAAGGTTCGACCTCCTGGGATATATGGTGATATTTTGATAAGCATACAGATAAACACTTCACCTGTTTCTGGTAATGAATGGGAAAATGACATCAGTTTTAGGACAAAGGTACTATTAGGCCACAGAGCTTATCCTGTATCCTATTGCACATGTGATTTGTGTGAAAATTTACTAGATCTGAACTACTAGCTAGACTTAAAACGCTTAGATGATATTTTTGCAAAACCTGGATGTTATAGTTTCCTTATCTAGCCCTAGACATGGGCTATTTCACTCTATTTGCCCACAACAAGCCTAGATCTAATAATTATAGTTAACTATCGTTTACTTAAACATAATATTATAATGATGCTTTCTGAATGTTTTTATTTCTTAACAGAATTAGCTGCAATAAACATATTGATATGATTATTGCTTGTATAAGTACCAGTTCGTCAACTTTCTAATGGGCTGTATAGACCTACTCTCTGGATGAGTATTAATGTGAACGACTCTATTCCACAAGCTTTAAGTGCCAAACTAACATACATAACATCCTGGGGTATTAATTGCTATAGACAATGTTTCACAATACTATGTTGATTATAGATGTTTCAAGATTATGAAATATCCAGAACTGAGGTGATTAATATAACACGAGATATTCATTAATAAATAATCAGAATACACACGTCATTTTCAGCTTAAAGTATAAACAAAAGTTGGCATATCTTAGATAGTTCATACATCAGTGACCTAAAGAACAGAAAGGTACAAGTCAATAAAATTATTTTGAATGCATTTGATGACATTAATGTACTTGGAAAGGCAGAAGGGAATATGTTTCCGAGGTTGAACCAATATCATAGTGATTATTCAAAAATATCTGTAACTGTTGACAATGGGTTCAAATGTATCAAACATAATATTAGCCTTAAAAGCAACTATAAAAATATACCAAATTGGGATTGATTTGTATCTTCCATCGTTAAATTTAGAAACTGATCTGTTGTAAAATGCAACGCACCTGTATGTTGCGCATAATTTAGGACACATATCCTAAACAAAATTGTGGCCATGGGTTGTAAGCTTGACTCTTGAAAACAACTCTTCGAATCAGAATAAACGTTGCATTTGACAAAAATAAATATGAGGCGATAGTTATAAAATCTATGTCAACATTTAAATAATTAAAAACACAATATAGATTAATGAAGATAAACAGTTGATTTTATCCTGGTTCTAATATTGATTAAAATATTCAGTTCGTGTTATTTTAAAGTGATAACGTCCTCTTTACAGGTAAGCTATCTGTAGCATACACTAAACAAATACGAATCGAATTGAAGTAACGTTCAATGATTTGTCGTTATTAAACTGTTTATATAACTGACTTTGACTGTATACGTACAGGTGTATTACATTTATCAAAACGGAACAAAACATTGTAATTGTTTATCCTAAATAGCGAGATTAACTTTGTATTTGTTACATCAGTTTAAATAAAAATACAACTGTATTGTAGGATTTATTCAGGTGTCATTGTAAAAACTTGAAATAACGAAACGCATAGTAGGCCTACATCTGTATAATATGCTGGGTATTACATTTATTTTGCCAAATCTTTTCCTCGTTTCATAGAAGACAATACACAAGTTCGAAAAGAAAGTGAACGGTTAGATCATTTTGTAAATATGAGAAATTGAAGTGGCCCGAAAACGGAGCCCTGTGGTATACCAAAGCATAGATTCCGTGCTTGTTTGCCAAAGAAATATAAAAAATAAATGATGATCGATAATGCTAAACGCTTTGCTGGTACCAAGGTGAACCACCAATGTCATATTGACCATGGGTTTTTCCAGATTGGTATTTGTAAATATATTTATTGAATAATTATTTATATATTCACATATCTTTAAAATAGTAGGTGGTAAACAAATAGGTATATACTGATTAGTTTTATACTTTATCTTTTGTATTTTTTATGAATAATCTGTAATATGTGTGCGAATTTAAGCTGAGATGGAAACATATTTTAAGATACATCAATTTACGACATACTTAATGATAAGATATTTTAGAATATGATATAGGTTATCTGATAATCGTATCAACCCATCTTGAATACTTTGGTATACTACATAATACATCATTGTAAATGTGCCATCTAATTTCTACTCTGATTACTCTGATTCTGCTGGAGTGCCAAATATGAAATACAAACTTACCCAATGGGAACAGATAATCCGGGAAGGAAAAATGTCAAAAGAGTTGGCCAGGGACCAGATTGTTGTTACTCTTGTAAAATATAATTGCTTCTTTTTAATGGAAAAAGCAGTATCATCAGATACTTAAGACAATTGGTCATTGTTTTAGCGTGGGTTATATTATCCTGTTTAAAATTTCTTTTTATAAGGACTTTTCGGAATATAATATTAGGGGGTGAGAGTACAGGAAACTGGTACGATGTAGAATGGTCTGATTGAGTTTCTACTGAGGTTAACTTGAAATGATTGGTGTAAAAATATCATAGCTACGATGGAGACATACAAATTTACTTCCGGCAACGTTCACCAACATAGTTTGCTTAGTTGCAACGCTACATAATGTTATGTTAGACATGTATTACCATCTGGAATTGCTCCGGACTGGTAATATTATAACAGGTTAAAGACTTTAAGATAAAGATTTATGGCAACCCCCACCTTCACACTACTCGAACCTTATAAAATATAAGATACTGGAATATGATATATAGGCTATCTGGTAACGCTATCTATCCATCTTGAATTGTTTGGTGTTACGGATATTTTAGGTATGGTGTATATAATGTGTCTTCAAGATGGTACTGATTAGTATACGTTACTATAAATAATAACTTACTTTCTGAACCGTCTTTCCCTTCTCTGTAGACTTTACATATCCTCCATAGTCCACTGTAAGATCGAATCAATGTCCGACCGGTTTTATTTCCGATTGCTTGCTCAGAAGGCGCGTCTACTAGCAACCAGTATGAAGTGCAAATGGCTACAAGTTGGAATAGAAAAGCCACCACAGTCGCAATCGTACCTCCAAATAATATTTTTCGTTCTTTAGTAGCGTCCGCCGCCATGTTGAAAGGCATTACTATTTTAGATCGAGATAACGATTTCAGCAGACGACAGGCATGGTAAATGTCCCGTGTAAAATGAAAACAAACACTAGCATCCGTAAACTAATCCCAGGCTTTTGTTCGATTCACTGAATATATGAATGATAAAATTGTAAATGACGAATGTTATCTCGGGACGATTGGAACACTTTAGCACTCTATAGCAGACGATATATTGACTATTGGCACGAACCTGAACGAACTGAATCACGCTATGAACTATGGCCGATAGTAAATCTAGAATGAATGAAATCGAGTAAAATGTACAGTATTTTCTTTAGTAAACTAAACTTAACACCTGCAAGTGACCACTGGCTAACAGTCTTGCCGTCTGCAAGTCAATTCCCGCGCTTCCGTTACACGTCTGCCTTGAGCCTCCAGGTGAAGTTAAATATCACGTCTTTCATCACACACGAGTATAAACACAATAAGTTAACTGACATGCTCAGTGGAGGAATTCTAGACTCGAGCGTGTATTTTATTAGTATTCTACACAACACGTGTTGCCGATATAAAATCTGATACTTCAAGTGTTAAGCTGAGAAAAGACTTCTTAATGAGGTCACATCAGGAAGTTAATAGAATTAGCTCTATATTAACCCAAATAATTAATTTGTCATTTTCTGCCAAGAATTCGATAGGTTAGGTGTAAACAAGTTCCACGTTCAAGTATAGGCGCCGCATGGGGTTGAATACACTTCTTGGGACATGCTCGATGTCTTATTCTAGCAGTGATCTTGACTTGCTACCCTAAATTAGGTGTGTTTAGCTATCAATTTCTCTCCATCATTTTGTCAACATGCTCTTTCGAGCTACATTTTTCGAGCACTGAAGCAATATGTTGAAAATTGACTGTGTGAAGCTATGACTTCCATTTTCAATCACATAACTAGGTTGACAAATGTTGGTGAAAAGACTTGCTTTCCAACTACAAGAATACCTGGACAATTCTTATTCCAACCATTCTTTAAAGGATACCAGCTCTGTTTACAGATGCCAACATAATATAAATCCAACATGGTGTTCAAACAAACTTCACAGTGCTGTTATTTCTTAGTTTCTTTAAGAAATGGAAATATTATTCAGACTAAGCAAATGTTTAAGTATACAGACATAATGGTATGAGGGAAAAGTCTATTTGTAAAACATATCATAGTAGAACTAACAAGAAACATATAGCTCAAATAGGAAACTCATTTGGTACATTTCTGACACTTACTACATTGATGACATCTAACTCCAATGCTAATGATAGTGATTGTATCCAATAGTGACATTGGACATTCAAAAAAGCATTGTTTAAATTAAATATTATGGTTAATTGAAAACATAATATAAACATAAAGTGTTTTAAGAATACGTCATGATGAACAGCGATTATGGTACGTCTTACATCCAAACAACGTAAGAACACTATCGGATGATTGGATGTAGTGTACGCACCATCCCCGAGTCAACATCAATACAAGACTGCTATATCCTGATATCTGCATTGCAATTAATCAAAGAGGTCAGACCATTGGCCACCATTAGAAAATCAGTGCGAAAATTTTTAAACTTGCTAAATTAGGAGTGGAAAAGAGAGAATTTTCATTTTACTTGTATGATAGGCATACCTCTATATTAAGGGTAAGTGCTAACTCCTATCATGCAAAATAACAAATCAATTCAACTGCTTTTGTTGCCTGCTCAGAAACTTTCGTAAAATAGAAAACAATGTTTCAGGGCATATATGTTTATTTCAGTATAGAATAAATACACAGAATTGGTGTTTGTTCATTTTTTCAATATTCAAGCTAAGTCCGAAAGGTGTCGGAAATTAGTTGAATTTTTTAAACCCAGAGAATTCTTTATATATCTATACGCGGGGTGAAAGTTGTGTCCTCTATCCATCACTATCGATCTCAACAGTCAAGGCTTCAACATCACTAATGTCACGCCCAGGTCGAGATGGTGGGTCACGATCTCCCAATCTCCTCCAATATCTTCTCCATTTACAATCTACCTGGTCTGAAACGACCAATAACAATACAACCAACGTCAATAAGATAGCTGCCTTCATTCTGTAAGAAATAAAGGAAAACCGGTTTATAACAGAACTTTCAAATGTACCAAATACAAAAGTAAACGTTGATTTGTGTACCTACCTACCTGTATATCGTATCAGTAAAGAACAATAAAAAACTGAATAGTGTTTATTATGTTCGGAGTATATGTATATGTAGGGACAAGGCGTGAGGAATTAATTTCATTTACACGTTATCAAAACAGTCATTAAATGTCACTTTAAAAATGTGATGCTCTTTGTGTGTTCCGTTTTGTTTCGTTATTTTTAACATTATAATCTATAAGGCAATAGTGGTTATGTGTTTGCTGGATACAGGCTGATATATTGTAGGTGTTGATGGCAATGCTGTTTACAATACTGACTATGGAATATAAAATTGATTTTACAGCTAGAAACAGGCCAGATTGTGAATTCAGATTGTGTGAAATTTAATTAACTTGTGTCCTGTTATGAGTCATGGTTCTATAAACAATTTTATTTCTTTAGGATAAATCGTAAATTAAGTAACGCAGCAGAGTTGTAAGATACGCGCATATATTAATACCTAGCTTGCATACTCCTTTACCCTGCATCTCATTAAAAAAAAAACTCAGTCTCTGATGCAGTTGTACAAATCTACAGCCTAAGACTTAAGTCGAAATGGTTGAGTGAACCAATGTTAAAAGACAGACGTATGAATCCTACTTCTCGTGAAATGCTGATGACGAGACATTTTATTATTATTCAAAAATATGTAGATGAAAGCCTCAATATCCGCAAATTTGGGATCATTGTAGTCTGTAGCATTTTTGATATTTCATAGTTATATCCCTTTCAGCATTGATGAACCACAGTATTGCAAACAATAATATTGTGTGTATGTCAGTCAACTTTATGTTAAAACTCTCAAAATTGTGTACATGAGTTGCAGATACCAGTATTTCAATCTCCGTTGCTTAGTTAAAGATAAAATGACTGTTAGTTGTTAGACTGGAACTTGTTTGTTAAAAGAAACTATTGAATACACTAGAGATTGTTTTTTTTAAGATTGATGTATTTTAACCGGAGACCAGCGTTCACCATTTCCCTTTAAGAACAAGTTAATTATATTTCATTGACCTTCGCACTAATCAAATCAGCCACGAGTGACCAGACTGATATAATCCAACAGTCCAAAATTGAGAAAATTTAATAAATTTAGTGACTAATAATACGTCTGGTTGACCAGACCTACTAATAACATCCGATTAGGAATCGCCCAATCACCATACATTATTCTAAATACATTTTCTTACGTATAATTGTCCAGACCATCTCATAACCTTCAAATTAAACGGTATATTTGTATCATTATAGATACCGGATTATATTTCACAATTTGAGCATAGAAGCTACAAAAGATTGAAAAAGTCACCGAATCATCTGTAGATTATCAATTCCATAGATGATGTTCTATTATAGTCACGTCGTTTTAAAATGGTTAAAATATTGAGTATTATGTCATTAAAAAAGACAAAATTGCCACTAACCTTATCAAATAGATGAAAGTATTTCACGAAGAAAACCTACTACATCAGAAATAGCTCTACGAAGTCACACATATTCAAATTGGTTTAAACCAGACTTTATATATTATATTACATTCATATACACTGAAATCTTCATTTCAATATTTGCGATCGTTGATGGCGATTGGAAACGTTGTTGTGTTTTTTTCGGGGATCTTCTGGAACACAAAAGGAGTCCTGAAACCGATGATATAATTTCAATCATGTGGGATGCTAGTCATTGATTTTTCTGGCAATCCACCTCACCCATTAATGTGTGTATTTGTGCTTATCATAAATAATACAAAAAAAGATTCATAATAATATATGGGTTGATTCCCTCAAAAAAGACAAACCCACAGATATTCTTCAAGATGTTGTTGTCCAACTCTGGAAATGTGATAGCCATGGAGTAAACACAAATGCAATATCATTATCAAGGCGACTTGCCTATTTCAACCTGTTTTCAATGTGCCCTCAATCTTCTTCTAGAACCAATCGCAACCTTTTGGCCATTTCGAGATGGTGTTATCAAAGTATCTGCCCACTAAGATTATGTTCAAGGAGATGAAGGAACATTGAACACAGACAAAAAATTGTATTTGTTACATGCTAATTTGTTCGGGACAGTACCTGTACAATTTTTATTCGATAGCTTTCATATTTTTCATAGTTGGACAGCAACATTGTGTCGTTTATCAGTGGGGATTTGGACCCATGACGGCTTAAATCCTCGCCGTCAAACCCTGGGAAGTTTTATGGGATACCTGGTATATGATATGGTGGCTGGGATTGTTAGTTCATGCAAATTTAAAAGATTGAAAATTAACGAAAAACTATGTTGTACTCTCTATTTCTACTCTCAAGTCGTTAACTGTTAGTTATCTTATAAAGAAAAATGTCTATCGAGGGAAAGTCTTAGTTATATAAAAATGTATTTTATTTCAATTTAGGTCTCGGGTCGCCAACAGTCTTTGTTTTTTATCGATTCCATGGGAAACTTCAGATATTTCATTTCAAATTAGATTTTGATGGTAGAAATGTCGGTGTAAATGTTTTTAGAAGAATATTGCTAAATCTACCGTATTGCAACTGTGTATTATAGAACTAAAATAGAAAAAGATGCCAAATATTCTATTTTCTGACAATTGTGTTGAAGTGAACACATTTAGTATGTCCTCTCGGGTTGTTAAGTCTGCAAAACGTTTCTGGAAGGTTTCATTAGCTCTATTAGACGTAGCTAGATACGAATAAAGATATCAATCATTCAAGGATTGTACATGTTTCAATAACACCTTAAAGAGGAAGCAAAATCAGTACACTTTGCTAAATAATCACTGCCTCTAGAGAAAGAGTTCCCTAAGCAGAAATTATGGAAAGCTTTTCACACAAATTGCAAACAATATCAGATAAATTTTTATGAGTAATTTGTGTCAAAATGTTGTTTAAGCGTTTCGTGATTATCCACAGATGAATTGTGTAAAAAAAAAAAAATGTTGAGATGTTTTGTTTTGTCTACAATGCAATACAATGTTCTTGTTGTTGTATGTCCTAGACGAACAGAAAAATACCTTATGAGTTGATGTTCATTAAAAGATATATACACTATAAACTATTATATTAATTCACCATAGTGACATGAACAATTCGCTATTATTCAATAGGCTAGTTTATTCTCCTATTTGAAGTTTTTTTTTATGATTAATAGAACAGTGCCGAAACATGTTCTGTATTGATGGCTCACAAATGATGACGAGAAAGACATCAGGTCACCACCTTTGGTCATATAGACAAATATTACAACTTACAACCTTCTTCAAGTTCATCCGGGTTGATTACCTCAGCTTAAGTTCAATCGATATATACGTCTGGATGATCAAACAATGATCAATAGATATGTCTGGATAATAGAGAATAGATTTGATTGCGATTCCCTGCTGATCAAATACTCATCTTCAAGATACTTGTTAATCAGGATAGATCTCTGGTTAATCGCGATCAATTCCACGTCATACATCAAATTTAAAGCAACAATTTTCTGAGCTCTTGGGAATTTGAAACACCCCCGCAAGAGTACATAATGATGCAAGTTTCAAAATATCACCCATCATTAATACCGTAATCATAAACTACAACTAGGCATATATTTAAGATATAACCCAGTGTCCATTGTCTAAATACGTACTATCTACTTCGCAGGTCATTTAACATTAATTTCTTTGCGACTTATTCCACAAATCTTTAGGAATATAAATTTACTTTTGAAAGATCCTTATCTGTTCCTAAAGTAATTATTTTTCGAGTCCCTGTTTGAATATTTGGAGAGCACCTAATTGCACCACTTCGATTCTGACTTCTATGTCTCCTGTGTTTAAAAATATATCATGCATTTGCCAACATTAAAATTGCCATTGAAGCCAGTTGGTTCTCGTTTCAGCAATGTAATGATCTGATAAAGATGTATTGACGTCGAACGGTGATTTGATTTGATTTGATTGATAAGAAAACATTATGTATAAAGGTCCACCAAAGAAATCGGTTTTAGGATGATTTATTTTGATTATTGAATAATAATTGTGAAAGATGATCGTTAGATCCTGTTGAGTGTTTGAGGGGATCCTTAGAAATATAAAATTGTGAAAACATATGTGTGTCTTGAAGGGGTACATAATCTAACGAAATCAAAAGCAGCAGATAAATCAAGAAAGAAGATGTGTCCTTCATATCGATTATGTTTGGAATGTCGTTTTGCCCTCTGAGTTATGTAATAATATGTTGTTTTTTTCTATAGGCACTCTGAATATTTAATATAAGTGGCATTTATTCACATGATTCTTGATTCGTTTAGTGATCCATTTTTGAGCACCTAAGACACTTAAACATTAAATGAAGCATTAGAAAATGCTAAACAAATATTGATCTTTGAGGTAAATACTATTATGCATTTTTGGTTTTGTCTTTGATTTCAATTGCTGATTAGGGGATGATATTATACACATTTTACGTCTTTAATTTTGTCGGCATCTTACGATTTGTCGCACGGGTGAGAAAAGTGCGAAGGTTGTCAGTGTTAACTAATTAAAATAGTATCTGTACACTCGGTAGAAACACAGGGAAATGATTGGATATGAATTCGGGTCAATTTGCAGGAAAATTCACCAAGAAACAGTTAGATATGGAAGCCTGAACAGCCCAATATTAAGACTTCTTAATCCTTAATCCTTAGTTCTTAATGTTTAATTCCTATTCCTTCATTTGTAGGTCATTTTCAACATTTGTTTCACAAAATCTATATTTGTTCACCAAAATCATCATTTGTTCATCATAGCTAACTTGTCAAGTTATAATTTGTTTTAAATATTTTCTACTTCTATCAAATATTAAATAATTTTTGTTTAAGTCCTTCTACAATATTTATAAACTTAAAGTGGCACAGGCTTCATTTTCGTGGGTCGATTTTTCCAAGTCTCAGAAACAGGGACTTCTTTAGCTCAGCAATTTATTACTGGTTATCACAACTCACCATTGAAATTTGAGTCTTCAAATCCATGTGCATCCATAATTATTAGCATTTGAAAGTGATAATGCCCTACTACACATTAGCGATACTATGCAATAATAGAAAAGTCATCTGTAGAAATAGAAGGAGAAATGTCTAATTTAAGGTATATTTGAAGGAAATATGCAATTTTCGTACATTTCTAGTGCTTCTGAAGGATACTTAAGTACATTCAAGACCCAAATCAACCAATAAAAATGAAGACTGGTCCCCTTTAAACACAAGTTCCACTTTACATTTCTCCAATAACAAATCATCAGAAACAAATCTTGACCAACAAATCTTGCGAAACATTTCATCAAATACATTTCTTGAATATAAAAAGCGCCACCTGTCTTCAAAATAGTGTGCATTGAAATTATGACGACAAGCGGCGCTGATGGTTGTAAGGCGGACCCAAGCTAGCAAACATAGTTATCAGCCACAAACTAAAAGATTGCGGGCACTGGAAAAGCTGACGAAATTGGTCGTTTAAGTATTCCCAACATTGTATTTTTTATGTAATTTTATGTATTTATATGTAGTTTTATGTCATTTTATGTATTTGTTTTTTTTTTATGTTTGTATGCTGTCCAATCAGGGCGAACAATACAATAAATTTATATCTATCTATCTATCTATGCAGGCCCGTAGGAAGCAATTTCATATTGGGGGAGGGGGGGGGGGTGAGGTGGGGGTTAAAATTGTGCAAAAACTCATTCTCAAGGATGGAGGTGCCGAATTCAAGGCTGCCCTTGCCTATATAATGCAATTTTGATTTTACTGGACCCAGTACGTCATATCAGTAACGTCTTGTTTTATCTTGAAATAAAAATGTTTTTTTTTATTCCTTCAGTCATTAATGTCAAAATTATTAGGGGGGGGGGGGGGGGTTGGAGCAGTTTCTACGGGCCTGGTAGGAGGACGTGAAATTTTAAGATTAAAATACACTCATATATGATGATACACTCATAAGACCAACAATGAAGTCAATACTTGGAAATATATATACTTTCTTATACTTGGGATTTTCTTTTGTCCGAAAATTTAATTTTTCAAGAAGAAATGCGATAAAAACATCATTTTCGGAAGTCTGGAGGGACGGGCTACAATTTTTTTTCGAGAATTCCCTGAAACGCGATTGCCTGACATATCCTAGTCAATATTTGATTCAAGATTATTTGCATAAAGTCTGGGGGATCTTGCCTAGAAATTTAAGATTATACAGGTTATCTTTCGCATGTTCAGGATTATTTATCTTAAACAAAGAGTGCCCTTGACTACTTAAATTTAAATATAGATTTTAATTAGGGAGAGGAGGCAAAAAAAACCCACCAAAACCCATTTCCCCACTCCACCCTTTTTGGTTTTAGGCCTGACAAGAAAAGAAACGTTTTTTTTTAACCCCATAAGCAATACCACTTTTAGACCTACTTGTGACCTAGGCCAGTGCTTCTTTAGGAGATTCTCTCCTATAACACCTATAACCAAGCTTAATATCAATATAAGCTTAAAATTTTTCCGATTCTACTATGTGCAGAATTTGTGCTTTCAAACATTCTTTATTTGTTAACATTTGCATTATGTCGGTAAAAAAACCCCGGAATTCCACTTTGTTTTCTAATTTACGTTAGCATTATAGTATTTTTCTTGAAAATTTACTTTCACGGACACCATTCCCTCTGGAGGAAATCCCTGTAAATTTCCATGAAGTGTCCGCCGTTTGTGGCTGCTATATAATGTCTGCTAGCTTGACTCCGGCTAACAACCATCAGCGCCGCTTGTCGTCATAATTTCAATGCACACTATTTTGAAGACAGGTGGCGCTTTTTATATTCAAGAAATGTATTTGATGAAATGTTTCGCAAGATTTGTTGGGCAAGATTTGTTTCTGATGATTTGTTATTGGAGAAATGTAAAGTGGAACTTGTGTTTAAGTTTATAAATATTGTAGAAGGACTTAAACAAAAATTATTTAATATTTGATAGAAGTAAAAAATATTTAAAACAAATTATAACTTGACATTTTAGCTATGATGAACAAATAATGATTTTTGTGAACAAATATTGATTTTGTGAAACAAATGTTGAAAATGACCTACAAATGAAGGAATAGGAATTAAGCATTAAGAACTAAGGATTAAGGATTAAGAAGTCTTAATATTGGGCTGTTCTGGCTTCCATAGTTAGATTGTTTGTAATATTGATTCACATTGAAATGTGATACTATTTTTTTTATATCTAAATGATCGGAAAATAAAATACACTACAAGAAAACTGATCTCGAGATTCTTAGGAAGCTTTTTATTCATCTAAAATTCATTTATGATATATGTATATTTCAGGATGTGAAATAAACTTGAAGGTAAAATGTACTTTATTCACGTTGGATGGTGAAACAGTGTTGATTGGTGAAAAGGGAGTTGAAGGAATGAACAGAGCCAGCATTGAGAGAGACTGTGGTAGTTTCTGGTACAGAGCTGCATAATAAATGTAGAGTAAACTTTATTAGTAAGAAACACATAGACTATGCTATGCTTATCAAAAGCGACATCAAGAGGCTTATTCAACCTCCATGGAATATCCAAATACTTCAACGATTGAACTTCAATCAGCTGTGGAATATATTCCATTTAGTTTGCGTTTGCTGCTCACATTTCTATTCGTTAGAAAGGACACAAACAGGAAGATAGTGAGTATTGTCAAAGCTGTACAGCTTTAGTTGTACCCTAGCAAGTACACCGTCACTTAAGGTCAAGATTTTTAGTTGTCAGCCTTTCGTCCATGGGTTTCTCTTCATCATACTCAGAAGTACAGCGATTTGAAGAACATGATGCTACTTCCGCATCTACAGGTGTACAAGGTGGTGATGAATTTGTGCAGCCGATAACGTCGTTCATGATATCATAACTTTGGGCGGGAAAGCTACCTTTCACGGGATGGGCATGATAGCGGCAATAAATCGAGGCGACTTTGTCACACTGTTTGTCGAAGACCAATTGAAGACTTGAAGATTGTTGACATGACCACAGTTAATGTCAAGGAATATCGGTTCTCAAAATATGCCCTAGACAATGTAAAGTTTGAGCCACTGCCATTTATTAAAACTGCCGATCACGGGATTGATTTAATGTGGGAGATTTCATTCGTTTTAAACAACCTGCTCCTAACTGGAATGGTTTGATGCACATGTTGCACAAAGACTGTGATCATCCAGAAAAATCTTCAGTTGCATTCCTGCCTATCATTGTTATGTATTCAGGAAACAAGTCATGCCTTTACTCCACCCTTGAATAACTGTGCAACATTACAGCAGTTGTAACATTTGACCAGCCACTGTTTTTGGAAGGCATCAGCAATCAAAGATGAGCTTCCTTCCAGTAGACAATCCAATTCGAGGAGTGGTATTAGTGCTTGGAAGCTTTCACACTTTGATGAATCTTCTAGGTGCCATAGGGACCCTAATAGATGGCAGAGGAATTAAAGATATGCTGGGTACCATCTATGGTGAAAATACAATACAGCATATTATGTCAGGTAATGCAGTTCAGTGGGCTCTCTGTGGTCATCTGCTCCTTGAACAGTGTGTGACAAAACAGCTTGTGGATATGGTTATTTGTGACAGCCCAGGCTTTGAAACCATGTTGCTGGTAGCACTGCTTTGCATTCAATTGATTCTTCTGATTGTCTTGGCGAAATTGTCCATATCTTGTCGAAGAAAGAAATGAACTAGAAGCACCAGCAAACTGTGGGTGAGTAACCAAAAAATTGCTAAAGAGCTTATAGAGGCTGATGGTCTTGGACAATTCATAAAATCATGAATGGTTTGCAGGAACTGAATTGTGACCTCGTCATTAAGCAAGCTCTAATGCGATCCCTTAAAACTGCTGGTGGTCTCACCCGGGGAAGAGGAATGCCTGAATACCAGGAGAGAACCCTTTGGACAATGTCTGTGCCGTTCACCTCGTCCTACAGTGAAGCAGTGCAGGAATTTACTTGCCAAAACTTAACCACCAGCGAACAGCATAAAGAGGCAACAACATCAAGGGTGGAAAGAGAAAGTGGAAAATCACAAATAAATTGCAAGTATACTCTCCCTTCTTTGATGTGCTGTCTTTGCACAACATAATCACTGGTTTAAATGCCGACGAAATTCTGAATGTCCACAAATTGTTTGATATTGGCAGACAGAAACATGCAACAATGGAGGGGACAATCAGTGTTTACCTTTTCATACAAAATTTCTGATGAAGCAGTTCTGTGTGTTGATCGTGATGTGGAGCAAAGTGCTCTGGACGGAGGTTTCCTTCTTCATCGTCTTGAATGGACAGAAGGACAGACCTATACAATTCAATTGCTGATGACTATGAAGCATTCACAGTGGAAACAATATGGAAAGTTTATGATTGTCTTTGATGGCTACAATGAAGGACCAAGCACAAATGATAGTATGCATCAGTAAAGAAGCCAGAATCGTGTTGGCAAAAAAGTGAATGTAACTGAAGCAATAAAATTCCCTCATCTATCTTATTTCTGACCGGATGAAAGATACAGGTTGCTATGTGATACATTCCAAGGTTGAAACAGATGTAGACATTGCAAAGACTACTACTTGTATGTCGTCTGAAAAAAACAACAATGATCATTGGTGAGGGCAGAGATTTGTTGGTGTTATTACTCTCCCAAAGATGGTAAAATACTGCCACAAGTTGCTGTTTCTGCATTCCTTTACTGGATGTGAAACCACCTCTAGAATTTTTTAAATAGGAAAGAAGTCTGTCCTTCAGAAAATGATAAAAGGTGACCAATTTGACACTTATTTTATAGTAGATGAAATGTGTAAACATACATAATCAAATATATGTATGTAAATCTTAAAAAAAAAACAAGAAAAGTTCATAAAAAAATAAAAATGGTTTGAGGTGTCTACCACACTTTTAGGGCACCTTTAAATAAAACCACCATAAAACAATTTCTTGCAATTTTTGGGGGGTTGGAGGTATTTCTATCATATTTTGACTAGACATATAAAAATCCGTTACATGTCAAGCATTGAGAGCCTATAGTACTATAATATACTGTAACAATAGTTTCGGTATCATGTTGTGTAAAAGCCATTGTAGTGGCAATGTTTCCCAAATGTTGCTGAGAAAATAAATAATATGATGTACCAGCGATATGATATGTTCCCTAGTTTTATATAATCTGAAATGGTCTTTAAATCATATGATCTGACATGTTCCTTCAGCAACGTTAGACATTGGCATGAAATGAAATGATAGCCGTTGCTAAAGGAACATGATGATCTGAATGAAGTAATATAATGTAAAGAACAAGAGCAACAAACAAGGAAACGTTACAGCTTCCCGTAAATGTGAACAACATGATGCTGTGTATATACAGGACTGATTTTGTTGCCCAGGTGTTTTGTGTACAGTAATTTAGACACACCATTTCACTAGGCATCCATCTTAGCTGAACGGTTTTAATATATCATCTTGTAATGAAACATTTGATCACATTAATGGTGTATTAAAATCAAAAATAGCGATGCCCCATCGTAATACGCCCACTTTTGTAATGGCATCCAAGTCGTTTGGGAGGTCAACAAGAACTATCAGTAAATGAAACATCTGTCGAAAACCGTGCCATCAAGAATGTTTACAAAATTGAACGATTTTTGAGTGTTTACAACTACAAGTTAACAAGGGCAATAACCCATGAAATATTTTTTGATTAATCTGATTTTCAATAGGGTTCATCCTTGGGTGTTTATGAACACTCACAAAAAGATTCATCAAAATCCATCAAGAAACCAGCTCTCTATCGTGTCCACAACTTTGTTAAATGCTGAAAAATTAACGCGTTTTAAAGAACAAGGGCAATAACTCATGAAATATTTTTCGATGTTTCTGATTTCCAATAGGGTTTATCCCAAGGTCAATACAAACACTCATACCAAGTTTCCTCAAAATCCATCAAGAAACCAGCTCTCTATCGTGTCCACAAATTTTTTTCAAAAGCAAGGGCAATAACCCATGAAATATTTTTCGATTAGTCTGATTTTCAATAGGGTTCATACTTGGGTGTTTATGAACACTCACAGCAAGTTTCATCAAAATCCATCAAGAAACCAGCTCTCTAGCGTGTCCACAACTTTGTTAACGGCTGAAAAATTAACGCGTTTTAAAGACAAGGGCAATAACTCATCAAATATTTTTCGATGTTTGTGATTTTCAATAGGATTTAACCCAAGGTCAATACAATCACTCATACCAAGTTTCATCAAAATCCATCAAGAAACCAGCTCTCTATCGTGTCCACAACATATTTTCAAAAGTAAGGGCAATAACCCATGAAATATTTTTCGATTAGTCTGATTTTCAATAGGGTTCATCCTTGGGTGTTTATGAACACTCACAGCAAGTTTCATCAAAATCCATCAAGAAACCAGCTCTCTATCGTGTCCACAACTTTGAGAGTGTAACGGTTGAAAAATTAACGTGTTTTAAAGAACAAGGGCAATAACTCATAAAATATTTTTTCGATGTTTCTGATATTCAATAAGGTTTATCCTAATGTCAATACAAACACTCATACCAAGTTTCATCAAAATCCATCAAGAAACCAGCTCTCTATGGTGTCCACAAGATATGTTCAAAAGCAAGGGCAATAACCCATGAAATATTTTTCGATTCGTCTGATTTTCAATAGGGTTCATCCTTAGGTGATAACAAACACTCACAGCAAGTTTCATCAAAATCAATCAAGAAACCAGCTCTCTATCGTGTCCACAACAATTGTGGACAGACAGACAGACAGACGGACAGACAGACAGACGGACAGGCAGACGGAGAGACAGACAGGGGCGACTACAATATACGCCCACATTAATGTGTGGGCGTATAAAAAGGGAACATTATGAGCTAAAGCCAATTTCAATTATTCCAATAAAAAAAAATTAAATCTTTAAAGTGAATTTATTTATAAAATTGATTACAAAAAGCAGAGTAATGACTTTATAGATTTATATTAGTTATACACGGTTTGTAAAACAATAATAATCATAATAACAGCACAGTGATTGGTCAACAATATGTCAAATAAATACACCTAAACTTGTGAAACATGTACCATTTCGATACTCCAAATCTGAGAAAAAAAACGAACAAAACATCAGCACATATAAAACGTCGGGCATGCTGTACGTCACTTTCTACTTCCTGACGTAGCCCCGCTGTCTTACTCTTCATGGTATCTAGTACTTCTAGTTCCGGTCCTGGTTACCCCAGGAAGTTGTGCATTGGATCTAGGTCTAGCACCAATCACACTATGTCTTATGGCGCCATTCCCATTTTGGCAAAATTCTCCATACCTTCGAAATCACCAAACACGACTTTGAGAAAAGTAGGCCTACTCCTTTACGTATGCTCCATATACATTTATGAAAAAGAGGCCTTACCCCCACGATCAGATTTTATCAAATATACACAATTAATCCTGATATAATAATCCAAACTTCGTTCAAACCGGTGTCGTTCGACGCACAATATCAATAGATGGCGGCCCCACAGTATCTTTTTGCACGTGCATTTCGGCTGTTGTTGCTATGGTGTTTCTTGATGCGTCTCGTTGAAAATTATAATTTGATAGTTCGTGAGAAGTATCTGATATTGGTGTATAGGTAAAATAACTTTCAGATCTACTCATAGAGGGGTCTCTTGATCGATCACGTGATTGTGATCTTTCGCGTGAATGTTCACCACGGGGGCGTCTATGTCGCCAATGGTTTGCACGATCATTAGGTTCATTTTTTAAAGCTTGTTGCATTTTCTTTCGTCTCGCTTGTTTGTGCTTAGTAATATATAAGTACACAGAAAACACTCCTGAAAGTTCCGTTAAAATGAACGAACCCACGGCCATCATAAACGACGGTCCATAAAAATATATAAATTTAGGTTTTTCTATGGATGCATGTGCTTTATTTCCTACTTCTTCAGTTATACTACCAATATAGAGAATTATTCCTACCAAAGTACATAAACCTGCAAATAGAACAACAGAAAATATATGAATTGTTACGACAAATGTAGGCATAGACGTAACATATAGTAGAACATTTCTTTCACTATCTAGACCTCAAGTTCCAGGACTGAGATATCCTGCTCATTTGATTAAGGAATAACCTATTGTAGGTATGTACCAAGTACATATAACACATATAATGAGATTAATTATTGATAATCAGTAACAGGATGGAAACTGTTTAACTGTCTGAAGTTTAATAATCAATATGATTAAGATAATATCTTCTTAAAATCTATGGCTTCTCTTAAAGAATAGTATGATTCTGTATGTATATTTCAATAAAAGATTTTAGTAAAACATTATTTATTTTCATGGTAGGATTACGGAACAGGTACCCTCTCCTTAAAATACATCACAAAGTAGAAATAATATTCATATATATATATTCACACATCTCCACAAATTCCACAAGGTTTTGATACTTTTAAAAGAATACCATGTCACTTTGAATTTAGCAGTGCTCTTCTGTATTAGAGCATACAGCGTTTACCTTTCAAGCAATCCTATATATTTTTCATTTGACCCGATTAAAAATATGTAAGTGCTAAATCAGTAGATTTTCAAAGAAATGCGATCATAACTAATCAAAACTTCGATTTTAAAATAGTTTACAGAATGAGAATTTGAAAATTAAAGTGGATGTAGCGACTTAAATATTGGTGTGAAGACGAGTTTATCTTGATCAGAAGGTACAAATTCTTAATTCTCAAATCTCTTGATGTAACCCAGTCGATAAATTGGAGACAAGAATTCGAGATAAAATCTCACTTATTATTGATTAATTGTTAAATGGTAGAATTCAATGACCTTCTCAGCCACCGCCTGCAGCATTCTAACACTTGTATGTTTCTTTATTCTAGCGGGGGTGGGACATATCATTTTAACAACTTCTTTAAACTCATTAGGTTTTATTGATCAAATCTACGCTTTCCCTTTAGCGATAGACCTACTTAAAATCAGTGCACAATATTAACCAAAATTATTCACTAGTTCATTGCAAACCCTTAAAACGACGAACTATCGTTATAATTCAGTATTAGCATTCCTAATAGCGAAATGACATAAAATAGATAACATCCAGAGCAAAGTTTGTTTTGTTCAGATGACATATATAGAGTAAAATAAGGTAGAGATCACTTGACACAAATAATGTTCTACTGTCTCTGACAGTGAGATATGTCGAGTGTTTTTATATCTCCACATCATCAACTTTCCATTACTTATTCGTGTGCAAAATCAGTTGATAAATTGAAATAATTCGAGTACTTCAGCAAGTAGAACAACTATTTATTTTAAAGAACGTCGTTGTGTAAACTCTTGAAATAATGTCACGTTGTATGTCAGGGTTTCAAACAGTGAGGAGAATTCGTGATGCTACGAAAACATCTTCAGTCGACACTGTATTTACTCTGAAGGAATATGTGTACTTTAAGCCCTTAGATCATATTATGGGGTGCAACAATGTACCCCGATCTGAAAAAAAGCTATGCAATCTACAATATGATTCCCTGAACATTCCCGTTCGACTGAATACGATACAATAAATACTTAAAATACTGTTTTAATGAACTTGGTATTTCTACGACTAAGTTAACCGTGTTATTAAGTTACTGGTGTGAAAGAGAGGAATATTGAGGGGGAGGTTTACTATATTAGCATGTGCTAATGGAAATCTCTGGGAAATGTGTTATAAGGTCGGAGAAAGGTCACATTGGAATGAAGTAGAGTATGTTATTATTTTTCTATCCTTCGGTAAGAGACACACTTTTATTTCGAGATGTATTTTTCATAAATGGAATTAAAATCATAAAATCTAACATCTAACATATCCCTCATTAATGAACAATTGCACATTTAGGGTTGTTCTTAATTAGGAGGTTTCCATTTTACAATGAGAATGTTTACACTTTGATAAATTGATGCATTCAAAGCATTGGGTGTTTTAGTCAGATGACCAATCAGTCATGCAAAGCATTGAATGTTTCGGATTATCAGTCAATCATTCAAAGCATTGAATCTTCCAGTCAGATGATCAGGCAATGACTTAAAGAATGTCTCAGGGAGTTGATCCCAAAGCATTGAATATGGATAGTATTTTTTATAAAGAAAGTTCAATTTTTAATTATTAATTATTGTTCATTTTAAGAGAAGGTATCGTTTTAAATAAATAATTGAAAATAATAATTTATTAAATAATAATGCTAAATCCACTAATGCGCTTTCGTAAATTGACAGATGAAGAAAAAGAAACTCACCTGCTAAAACAAATAAAATACCACAAACAAAAGTTAAAATCTTTCTTCCACCGTTAGATTTGCAATGGCTACCCAGACTCAATATCCCTCCTATTAGTAATATCAATAAACTCACTAAAGGAAAGGTGGTTGCTCGACGTATGTTCACTGAAATAATGAAATTTAAAACATTAAAAAGAACTGCTTTGCCGTTATAAACTAAATTATCAGAGGAAGCTGAGCTCAAGCTTGTAGCAAATAACAATAGTTCCCTACAAACTATCTTTCAATTTCTTTCAATTCTTTCGACGAAAGGTTGGATTCTGAAGTTTGTCATATGGGAATATCGTAGGAAGGATACTTTAGATTAAAGGGATGGAAGGGAGTTTTGGATTTTAAAAAAAGTTTATAGTACTCTGGGACAAAATTCTTCCGAGTTTAACAGACTTATATATACCTATAGTATACATTTGATAGGGGTTGACTTGACAACGTAATTTTATCAATGATATGAACATAATGGCTTGATTTCAATTAAGAATAGTATCCACTCTCGTGAAGAAAAAATATATTCAAATATATTGAAGGACGCATTCTGTTGAAAAAATGTTTGATACCGTTATTAGATCAGAAATTTGTGCTGTTATACATGGATTGATTCTGTGAAAGCATAATAATTTGATATTCCTTTACTACAATGTACTTGAATGATCCATCAATGTACAAAATTACACAATACTTACAGAGTATAGCTTCTGTTGGCCCCATACCCTCTCTATCGTCATTATCTGTAAAATATTCTATATATGTACATGTAGGATAGATATCACGTTCATCTGAAAATACAAATGGTATCTCAACGTTATTTATAAAGGTTGGTTTAAAACTAAGGTTAGAAATTAAAGAGAACAAATGACATTTTCTGGAATTTGATTTGGCCCTTGATAGACTACTAAGGTATGACCTTAATATGCAAATCTATTATGTATAATAATACAGAATAAATAAGATTTAAAAGACTAATGATTCCCCCCAAAAGACATTGCGAAAGTCGATACACGAAGTACCGCAGTTGTCCTGCACCATCCTTTGATTATCTCCACGAAAGGATGTAAGGACGAGCAGTAAAGGAACCAACACGCTATTCTGTAGCCGTATTAAAAACTGATTTACAGTTTCAAATGACTGGTAAAACAGATCGATAAAAATAATAGACAGCATTTACAGGTCACGTATCAGTCTTAGTGGATATTAACACTAGAGGGTATTCCTCTCTTCAATAGAGCATTATCAATGTAATCTTCTCTAATTCCCTCTCTTCCTTAATACTCTCTTGTTTTATGGCTTTTCGTATCGGCTATTATTTAATTGATATTCAATATTTCAATATTTCCAACCAGTGGAACGAAGAAGTCACCTAATGCATTGTAGAGCATCAAATAGCTAATTGAGAATTTAAGTTAAAAGTTTTCTTGACATTTAGAAGATTGGAAAAGAATGCCAAACACAAAAAAACAAGACAGCGAAACAATACGTCAATACTTTGATGATTTAAAGGCATATCACACTGACCCTCTGGAGTCTTTTATAGCTATTCGACCAACATTATTCTTTTACCAGGAGTCTTTACCAAAATATTTCTTGGACATGGACTCTTTATAGCTAGTCGACCAAAATTATTTTTGTACATGGAGTCTTTACCAAAATTATTCTTGTACATGGAGTATTTACAAAACATCTTCTTGTACATTGAGTTTAAATTGCTATCCGGCTTACAAAATTAATTTACAGTTCTAAGAACTGTCCGACTAAAGGTAATCTTCTGTATAATATATATTGTTATAATATTGTTATCCAATCTAAATAAAGTCACTAATTCACTAAAAGGATTATTTTGAGCTCATCATTCGAAAAAAAAATACGCCACCTATTGAAATTATTATTCGACTTAAATACTCCTCAACATGCCATCTTTTACAACCAGTCTTTGGAGCTTACTATTCGGTCAAACACTCTACTACAACCAGTCTATACTACACTATACAAAAACCTTTGTAGCATAATATTATTCCACTAAAGAGTCTTATCAGCATACTATACGACCAAAACACTCCCATGTAGAGTCTTTGGATCTTACTATTCGACCAAAACACTCCCATATAGTCTTTGGATCTTACTATTCGACCAAAACACTCCCATATACTAGTAGTCTTTGGATCATACTATTCGACCAAAACACTCCCATCTTTGGATCTTACTATTCGACCAAAACACTCCCATATAGTCTTTGGATCTTACTATTCGATACTCCCATTTAGTCTTTGGATCTTACTATTCGACCAAAACACTCCCATATAGTCTTTGGATCTTACTATTCGATACTCCCATTTAGTCTTTGGATCTTACTATTCGATACTCCCATTTAGTCTTTGGATCTTACTATTCGACCAAAACACTCCCATATAGTCTTTGGATCTTACTATTCGACCAAAATACTCCCATATACAGAGTCTTTGGATCTTACTATTCGACCAAAATACTCCCATATACAGAGTCTTTGGATCTTACTATTCGACCAAAATACTCCCATATACAGAGTCTTTGGATCTTACTATTCGACCAAAATACTCCCATATAGTCTTTGGATCTTACTATTCGACCAGAACACTCCCATATAGTCTCTGGATCTTACTATTCGACCAAAATACTCCCATATATAGAGTCTCTGGATCTTACTCTTCGACCAAAATACTCCCATATAGTCTTTGGATCTTACTATTCGACCAAAATACTCCCATATATAGAGTCTCTGGATCTTACTATTCGACAAAAATACTCCCATATATAGAGTCTCTGGATCTTACTATTCGACCAAAATACTCCCATATATAGAGTCTCTGGATCATCCTCTTCGACCAAAATACTCCCATATACAGAGTCTCTGGATCTTACTCTTCGACCAAAATACTCCCATATACAGAGTCTCTGGATCTTACTCTTCGACCAAAATACTCCCATATATAGAGTCTCTGGATCTCTGGATTTCTTTGAATCGACCGAAATACTTCAATACTTGATATTCATATTTCATTAAAAAAAGGAAAATTGAAACTGGCTCAAAGAATTTTGTAAAGCTACAATAAGACAACAATTACCGATCTTTTTAATTAGAAATACTATATAACAATAGGTTATCTTTGTAATATCTACTTGAGATATAATAGAAATCATGTAAAGACTTTATTTGCATTAATTACTTGTATTGATCTTGTCCAGGATGTAAGCAACACGACAATTTGTTATTGATATAAGCGACTTATTACCTTCTCCTCATTCTTCATCATGTTTTCTGGGATTAATCACACTTTTACCGCCAATACTTATGAAAAGAGACAGACGAGACGAAAAGAAATGAAAGAAAACATGTTAATAACGATGGTGGTTAGCTTTGACAATTATTACCCTTCTGATTGACATCCTCTCGATACTGTGAAATATAAATAACCACCATCGCTCAACCTTTGACGTTTTATATGAATCATGATATGAAACCTGATGACCAATGGACAGAACCTTTAATGAGAGTTGTGGTATCGAACCAATTTACATAGTTAACGAACTTTATGATGTCAAGTGAGGTTTGGTTAAAGCACTGGCAACATGAATATAGGTCACGTAGTTTCTCTCATCACGGTTAGAGAGATGTAAATCCATCATAAATGGTTAGGTTTTATATCATAGACTGTATATTTTCAACAGACAGAATAGACTACACGGTGGCATTGTAGATGATATAAACAGGTTATAGATTCTTACATCAATTGATTCAAGCCCCTGGTGAATGATCCCTGCTACACTGGTGTCCCCTAAAAGTTGTGCGGCACAGGCTCAACAAAGACCTTGCTTCGAAGACTTATGAAGTTCGTTTTGGTTATGTAAACCATAGAAGTATAAGAGTAATTCTATGTGTAAACAAGCAACGCCATAAAGACGCATAACATTGACAATGGTGTCATCACATCGCCATTTCAATTCGTCCGCAGATCAACAAAGGTCTTAAATCTGTGTCAAAAACAGAGAAACTCACAGGCACCATCTGATCCTCTGCCAAGTTTTCCTCCCTGCATCAATGAGTAAGATTAGGACAGCAGACTTTTATGATGTATTCACTGATTATCAATAGTGAATGTATGAGATAATATAGATAATACTAGATCAATCAATATCTTGAAAACCAGTCAATGAACATAGATTCCTTTCAAAATCAGCCGTGACTAACAACCGGAAATTAAGCAAGGTGAAATCAAGGTCAAGGCTAAAATAGCAGACGGAGTGGAATGTATTGCGCGCCAAATTGTGTCACGCCATCGATCAGAGAAAAGGTTATTATTTTACATCTTTTCAGAACAATATCATTTCTCCAGACATCATATTAAACATCTTATATTATTGACTCAATTATCTAAGTTACCGAACATTTTCTTTATTTCAGCTGGTCTTAAATGGTCTTAAAGTAGAACCCTATATTGTGAACTAGCATGACTGTCAAATAAATCATATAGTCATTGTAGAAGACCATTAATCACAAGATTACAACGAGTAATAGTTGGTCAACATATTCGATAACTCGAGCAGCACTGATTCTGCTTCTGAAACAAAAATCACATCAAAATCAAAGTGTAAGATGCAATTTTCACTTTGAAAGTTCTATGGGCGACATCTCGATAACAACTAGTGTTCCACAGTCGGTTATACACTGCGTTGTTCTTTACAAGCATGACTCCACCTTGAATAAGTCATCTTCACTCATAATCCCAGCTGTAAATGGGTACGGATAATCCCTAAAAATCAATACCAAGAGGTAGGTTTGGCAAAGGACCAGCTGGGAGTAAGGATCTTCACGGCACTTTTGTTGCTATCCTTTTAAAATATGGATGTTTCTTTTTTAATCTGCATTCTGAAATATGATTCCTTATTTCTAAAAGGTTTACACGGCCTATCTAAAGTTTGCTTTTAAGGGCTATGTTCACTAAGTATTCGACCAATAAATTTTTGAATTTCTAGAATTTGTTCGCTATTCTAATCCATAATAATGTTCACAACTCTCCCTCGAAATTTAAGCCTTCAAATCCCTGTGTAGCCATAATTATGAGCGTTTGAAAGTAAAAAATACGACTCGCCGTTTAGCGAGACTATGCTTTATATAGAAAAGGCAAATACAGAAAATGTAAGATAAATGTTTAGGAAGATATAATTGAAGGGATTATGCGATTTTTGTGCAGTTCTAGTACTTCTGAAGGCTTTTAACATACATTAAAGGCTGAAATCTACCCTCGAAATTGCTGAACATTCCCCTTTAAGATTAATCGAGTCTTTGCATAAATCTCTTAACTGACGTAGGCTACGCATATTGCTTTTATCTGTTTCTTGACGTTATTTAACAGTAAAATGAATATTTATTTATGTTTCAACCCAGACTTCTTCCCAGGACGTAAATTATTGCTACTTTGATTTCTTTAACTTTCAAAATATTGGAGCATAAATGATTCAAATAAAAAACCAAGAGACTCGAGAAAGTAGAAAATACGAGTTTATTAAAATGAGAGAAAGTAATTCAAGTTTAATCTCGCGCCAAATCACCTCACTCACTCGAGCAAATCATTTTCTAATTTCTACAAATACTGTGAGATGTTTTAGTCGGAGTAGAAAATAACTGATATCAAGTTTTCCGCTTCAAAGATGATGAGTTCTGTGGAGCTGTGATGATGGGAAAGGATCAAGCTGGGTTCAAACTAATCGATATCACGTGACCACTTCAGGCAGTCCATATTATACCATTAATTTAAACTACCGTGTTTTATATCTTTCAAAATGGCTGAATGGAATACTGTTACTTTTATGAATGAACAGTGTATGACGAACTATACTCCACAATCCTGACGCTACGCAAAACTGTGATGATAACAACTATTTACAAGAATGTAATCAATAAACTAGTGAAAATTAGTTTCTTTTGAAAGACTTACTCGACACTTACAAGAATATATGAAAAAAAAATGTTCTTTATTCTTGCAGACAAATTACCAACAAAAACTTAATCTTACAAGACTAGGCCGACTGTTGTTATCTGCAAACTCTATGGTTGGGTGGAAAACGCACCACGTATCCTCCTCTTGTGTGCTTTAGTTTTAATTTGAATACTTGCTCCTGGTGTCCCTGCGTCCGAAACTAGCAGTTCTTAAACTGCATTTCAAAAGTGAAATCAGACAGATGATAAATGAGCAGTGAAGATGATCTAGGAAGGAGATCATAAATAGTTGCTATGATCTCAGTTTTGCGTTGCGTCAGGATTGTGGAGTAGTTCATTAAAATTACTGAAAAACGTTTAATATAACGTTTAATATTTGGTATATCTTGTATTATAGTATCATAATATAAACGGCAGTTTTCCGAATTTATCGATTATACAGGTAATCTGTTATATAGTTAATGATACCAGAATTTTGCTTTTTAGATCATTCTAAGAGGTAGTACTCCTTTAAGAATTGTCTTTATTTCTCCTGAAATTTTTGCAATGTTTTAATTAGATTTGCGTTAAATTACATCAAATAAAGTAGTGTAGTACTATCAGCCAAACAGGAATACAGTCTTTTTGCTGGGATGTGTTCATTTACCCTACCTTACACAGATCTTTCATTTTATTGATTTGGGTATAATATCATCAAGTTTGATCGCCAGTCCATTATCTACGATCAACGTATTTCTATTAGATTGGTTTTTACAACTAGTAGCTAGAGAGGGTGTTAAGATGATGTCTCTGAAATGTCGTCTATCGACCAGAATACATTCAGGTCGCTTCATGAAAGATCTGGTAAATGTCATTTCCAAATTTTCCCATAAATTGGCTTCTAGATATCAAGGTTTTTGATAGATTATAATAAATGTTACTATAATGAAGAAGGTTATTTCAGTGTCAGAAAAACTGAATCTAAGAAATGATATACCAGCCTGTCTATTTTTATTGATAGGTAATAATTTAAGCTTGAAATAAAGCTAAGTCCAGTTTCAGTATCGTTTTTAAAAAAAATGTTGCTCAGTTAAGTATAATGCAGTTACTTATTGTTCCCCTGTCAGTGATGCTGGTTGGAGGGGCTGTTCTCCGATTTGGAAAAGGACTATAGTCGGGTGGTATAATGAAACGGGGACTTGTGAGCTACAGACTATGCAAATTAAAACTAAACTCCATCGACATTTGGGAAGCGAAAACAAGATTAGGCTTCTGTCATTGTCCTGGAAATGATACGATAATTGCACACTGCATGGCGTTTGTCCGTACACATTAAACCCATGCATAATGCAAGTGTAGAAAAGTAGAAAGAAGAAATCCCTTTCTTATTTTGTAAAAGTAAGAACTGATTTTTATTCTGGGTGTATAAACTGTTACATAAAAAAATATTTTTAGTCGTAATCTACCCAATATTTATCTTCACAATCATTTTGTTTTTTCAACAATTACATTTGAGCATTGAAAATAGATTCAGAACATTTCAGATTGTTCTTGGTTCACTAATAGATCTGTTTACCATGAATAGACAAATTGAATATAGGAAGGAGCCTGTAGAAATATAGCAACTAAATTAAATAACGACAGAAAGTTGAAATCCGTGTTCAGATTTCAATAAAAAATGTTATAATGCATTGTTCAGTTCTGTCACGACATTTCAAGTGAAACAAACAGAAAGCTCCCTCAAGGGTATTACTAATTGTAATTTCTTTAGTCTCATTTAGATTTCAAATATTTCATAACGTCAAAATCACAATGAGGCTTTATAGTCAAATTATTATAATATAAATCCATAAAAGCTAAAGATTTTGCACGCCAAATTTCAATTTTCTCTACTTTATAATGGTATTTAGATTCTAATGGTAAGTTGAAGGGGAAAATAGAGGAATTATTGGCGAATTGGAGAGGAAATGAATAATTAATAGACAGTATATTAAACATATATTGTAAACGATGATTGAAATTTTCTCTATAAATGTCAGAAGTTATAGTAAAATCAAGTGGGAATATCTAGACGACCATCTCCCACCAGATTTCAACTCAGTAAATGAACTTTATCCTTTAAATGTAATCAACTACTATCGTGATTATAATATTATCACTAAAACTTGTACAATCATCATATTAATCATAGTTTACAGTGAGTAGTTGCTTTGTTAGACTTCTCACATCACCTTATTTCATTTTCATCCATTTTCATATCGGTTTCGAGAGTTTGTTCTGCGTAGACTTCCAAATAATACACACATATATCATCAGAACTTGCCAAACAAAACATCACTTTTGAAACAGTGTCGAGTCTTTCTAACATCGTCCTCGTCATTCTTGTTAATGGAATACACCTACTACTGTAGTTAGTGCAACGGACATGATGTAGTAGCCAAATTCGCTCCTATGGGAAACGTTTTACCCAATCTGTGATTACCCAATTTTACCATAAGATTAACAGTACCAAGGCCAGAGTCACCATATCTATACCAACTGCAATGGATGTTGACCTGAATACACCCGCACCTACTAGAGTCGCCACTGTAGTGAACCAAACGCCTAAACGTGCTCGAAGTTCACCTACACCCAGTCCAGCAGACGTTGGTAAACGCTCGCGTAGAGAGTGCACCCCTCTTCTCTTTTCTCTTTCAGATTCCTCTTCTACCACTCCATCTGAATCTTCACCACGGGACTCAGGTTCCGTAAATCTTTCTGCCTTTTGTAAATATTTGGACCAGCAAGAAACCCCGAATTCTCCAACCAAGTCAAGCCGTACATCAAAACCATCCCCTCCTCGAACCAGGTCCCGGTCACTATCTAATGCTATATTTACATCATCTTCCACTTGTGTACCAGTTCCAATCACCCCGTCGACAACCATTATATCCGCTACCAAACCCTTCTACCATAAAACCGATGACAAATCATCATGGTCTCTACCTGCTCTACAGAAATCAACCTTAATTATTGGATCTTCTAACCTGAACAGAATCACCAAAACTGCTTCAGACACCGAGATACATTCGTACCCTGGTGCCCAGATCCATCACATCCAATCCATCATTGTTCGTACGACCATGTTTTCAAACCAGCTACCGTCATCATTCATGTAGGTCTCAACAACCGTTACCAGTTAGCCAAAACCTCATTTGACCAAGTCCAGAAATTAATCGCCGCCGCCAAACGAACCTTTCCTAAATCCAGAATTTTCCTCACCTGTATACCTATCTCTCATAAAATCACGAAGAAAGCACAGCAGAACCTAAATACTTTGAACAAAATGATGATGGATTTCAACACCAACGACGCAACAATCCTACCTCCATACGAAGAAGAATTCGAACCAGTTGATGATCTACATTGGTCTCCAGATACAGCAAACAGCATTTATTTATTTTGGATACACCAGCTTCAAGCATCGAGTAAGTTGTCTTTAAACTAATTACTGGGGATAAAAATACTGAGAGGCCACCACTACGCCAAACAGTTGTTAACTTGAGCCGTAAAATTCTCACACCCCTTCAACACTCAATTTTAGACCGTGGACTTAAATTTATTCCGACCCCAAAGGTAGCCAACATTGACTATCTTCGACCATCTATTGAACGATTTCAAAGCAATCTCAGGTGTAATTATTTTTTTCGAAACCACCCCCCACGTGGTGCTAGATCAATGTTTATTCCTAAATCCACGTGGAAACCGCCCAAAGCCGCCATCCATCCTGAAATTTTAGAAGTATTTGATAGTATGAATATCCAAACAAGAAATCTTTCTATTACAAATGAAAAACCTAATCTCACACGGGTAGAACGTGAAGCTTTAAACTTACTTAAGAAAGACGATAGCATTATTATTAAAAAAAAGTGTCAAAGGTTCATGTTGTGTCATTCTAAATAGGGAAGATTATATTTTAGAAGCAGAGAATCAATTGAATAATCCTAAACATTATGCCATTTTACCAGATCCAATTTTTAAGGAAACTTCTGATATGATTAACAATATTCTTGGAAATTTAGTCAAACAAAGTTATCTCAAACAGAAACAATATGACTATCTGTCTGCCAAACCCGATTGTCGTGAGAGACATTTATACACTTTGCCTAAGATCCATAAGAATCCTACAAAGGAGTGGTTCATCCCTAATAAAATCCCTAAAGGCCGTCCGATCATATCTGACTGTGGTAGTGAGTCATATGCGGTGTCAGAATACATTGACAGACCATTTCTTACTACCTCTAGCTTGTCAACATAAAGCCTACCTTAAGGACACAACTGATTTTGTGAATAAAATAAAAAATCTTCGAGTTCCTCAGAATGCCATTCTCATTTCTATTGACGTGTCTTCTATGTATACCAATATTGATAACACTGCCGGGTTAATGGCAGTTCGTAAAGCTTTTAGTAGAAACCCAGATCCGAACAGACCCGATGATGCAATTTTACAGCTTTTAGAGATTTGTCTCAGTCGCAACGATTTCACATTTAATGGTAAAACGTATCTTCAAACTTCAGGAACAGCTATGGGTAAACGATTCGCCCCTTCATACGCAAATCTTTTCATGGCAGAGTGGGAACGTGAGGTATTACCCCTTTGTCCCTTTGATCCACTTTTTTACGGACGATTTTTAGATGACATTTTTATGGTTTGGACTTATTCCATTGAGCAGTTCTGTGAATTCTTTGAAATTCTCAACAACCACCATCCGTCCATCAAACTAACCGCCAACGTCAGTCACAAAAGCATAGATTTTCTCGATACCACTTTTGTCAAAGGAGATTCCATAGCAGAAACCAATAAACTAGACATTAAGGTATATTTCAAAGAAACTGATACTCATCAACTCCTGCACAAAAGCTCATTTCACCCAAAACATACCTTTTCCGGTATAATTAAATCACAAGTTTTACGATTTCATCGAATTTGCACAAGATCCTCTGATTTCAACCAAGCCTGTACGGTTGTTTTCTCAAAACTGAAAGAGCGTGGATACTCAAAACGATTTTTACGAAACATAAAAAACTCTACTTTAGCGCAAATAGCAGCGAAAACTAGACTCTATGCCGAAGTTCCTCTAGGTTTAAGAAGTGTTCCATGTCTGTCAAGTAGGTGCAAAACGTGTCCCTTTGTATCTGAAACTCATTATTTTACGAGTAGCTTTTCTAATAAAAGGTATCCGATCCAGGAGCATTTATTATGTGATAGCTCAAATGTAATTTATTTAATTTCATGTAAGAAATGCCCCAAACAATATGTAGGAGAAACTAAGAATAATTTACGCACTCGTTTCAATGCTCATAGATCAGATATAAAATTAAAGAAAGACAAGCCCGTCTCTAATCATTTCAACCTCGATGACCATTCAATAAACGATCTCACCCTTGCAGGATGTTGGTTACTGAAATAAAAAACTACGATCCCATACCTTTTGATTTTATCTGATATTCTAAGATTTATAATAATCATTGTAATTATTCATTTTTTTTGTTGTGGATTGAGCTGAATTTTCACCTCGGCCTGTGCTTTCGTAATTCCAATTATATATTGTTGTTACAACCACTCTCACCTAACCCCAATTGAACGTATAGAAATTGATTTCCCGGAAGATGAAACCACCAAATACCGACAATCTAGAGAAGCCTATTGGATTGAGACATTGAATACAGCAAGACCTATAGGACTCAATATTCATCATTATGCAGGCATAGCACCCTTTGTTGTCCCGTTTAATACAACCAGTAATCGAGCAAGCAAGATAGTTCGTACCCACTACAAGAGTCTTCAAGAGAAATTTCCCCATGTTTATAAGCAGAAAATGATAGTTGCCTACTCAAAAAATCAGAACTTTAATGACAATCTGGTTCATAGCAAACTAAAACTAACCATTAATTAGCAGATACTATACCACTCGCCCAACGGGCGAGTTCTTATTTTTTCTACTTTCAGATCACAACAGAAGAAAAGCCTGAATCCAGACCCTTAATCCCATTTTCTCAATAAAGTATTTGTTCCATCCTAGGCCTGTACATTTGGGAGATTCAAACCCTCCCTCCACCGAAATCTAATATCGTTACATGATTGAGATATATAATTAGATTCCGCCTATCATCCCATAAACTATTTATTGAAACAGGAAGATACACTAATATTCCCCGTAATGAGAGAATTTGTAAGCTATGTGAAGGTGGAGACATTGAAGACGAATATCATCATACTCTATTATGTCCATTATTTGATGATTTACGCTATAAATATATTAAGAAATATTATTTTACCAAACCAAGTGTTCTAAAATTTACACAGTTAATTTCTACAAAAAATGTAAAAGACTTGCGAAATTTGGGAAGATTCTTGTCGAATTCTGAGAAAAGACGGTCTGAATATTTATTTTCAACTAACTTAATTAAGTAATTGATTACCACTCTCTATTTTATATCATTTTTTATTTTTTGTATTACTCTCAATGTTATATATATGTACATAGTATTTTGAAATTATGTTTTTGTTTTTCATGATTGTATTTATTTGTATTTTGTATGTGTTCCATACCGATGAGTTTTTTACTCAAGGTTAATAAAGAACTGAACTGAACTGAGATGATTTGGTTAACCTGTACGTAAAACATAAAGTTACTTTTTTTGGAAATACAATATTTGAAAGAAGGTGTAGAGTAAGGTTCTACGTATGATCCTAGAGGTTACTGAATGGAGCTACTTGGATTGATTTTAGTCAAAATAAGAATCCAGTCAATTGTAGAAATCTTCTAATCCGATATAGGTCGATAATGTCTGGCTTCATGAGTTTCGGATTAATACAAAATTATTCTGATTGAAGATTTTAATTATGAACATACATCACAGGAAAATATTTCATTGGGGTCCATTACAGCGAATCAACTATGGAATGCGTGTGTTTGGTTTCATGATTAGAAGATATCACCGTGTCTATCTGAGAATCTACAATACTTATCTTTTCTAATGTCATTCACATAGCAAATGGTCTGATCACATTATCTATGTTTGTGATTTGATTATTGAACCTACTACTCCATTAGTTCTATTTACATATCGAGGATGATCTTCTGATTTCAGTCTCTATGGTGGTCAGTAGTCATTAACTACACTCACTGAATTACAAATAGCACGCATACCATAACAGGATAAAGCTGATACATAAGTCAAAATCATTAACATACAAAATCATTTGGCGAACTAGATAAAACATGGTGAAAAGAAGGGAGAATGAAAGAATATTGTTGTATTTATATTTGTTAAAGCAAGAAATACGAGTTGATCGTATCTCTATACTAGTATTTGTTCTGTTTTGTTCGCATATGATTAAGGTACGAAACACAATCTGTTGCGAATGCCCCCTCAAGTCATCCCCAGGGCTAGATAGACCATTTTTAGATTATCAACACTTAGTGACTTCATTCAATTATTCTATTCAAAAGTACCTAATATTGCATACCGATTTTACCAGTTCCAGTCAATCGCTACGTTCTGGAAGAAGTCTTCTAATTATTTCGAACACTTATATATCTTTAGATATTATATTCTCTCATCTATGGATCATGGTCAAACCCAGATGATTGTAGCTTGTGCTCGCCTTCCTCCTCTCTATGGTGATTGTAAGTATACAGTTATATTGCAACAACATTGGCATCATGCGCAACTCATGCCCGTCCTCATTAGACCAATGGGTGCAGAAAGTGAGGACGTAAAACTCCATTTCATTTTTTACGATCGTGGACTCGGACGAAACAATCCTTCTGGAACGTGTGATCGTAGAATGGAAAGTCAGGCCACGACAGATCGTTACACCTGAAATTGAACAAATCTGTCTTGTCTTACTTGATTTTTATTCGCAGACAAGCGCAACAAATGGTCTCGGAATATAGCGACTAGTATTCGAACCTGAAATTTCTGAGAAATTCCACTTTAGTTACAAAAGGCTTATCGCAGCATTCGTAACGGATCACTCGACAGTGAGAACCTAGCATGTATGATACTAACATGTTATTGAAGATGATTATTTACAATTTCACCAACGTTAGATCCCAAGCATATAGTTGACTAAGTCGTAATTAGATAATTGAACTCAATATTTGATGATTGATTAGTACAAATAACATATCTAGTGTTAAAATACAGTTGTGACGTAATCTTTTGTTCTTCGAGTTCTAATATCCAACTTATTGGTACTGGCAAAGTGCCCAGAGTACCAATAAGTAAACCAAAATGGCGGAATTATTGGACTGTTTATTGAAGCGGGACAACAAAGAGATACCGGATTAACTACTCACTGAAGTGAACTTTATTAATTAACACGACACCATTTCAACATGTAAAGATAACATTTGTACATAAAATAAAGGCTTATATGATTTTAAAGGGAGTATCGTTTATATTTTAGCTCAGCTTATCAGTAACATTGTGCACAGCTCTCCCTCAAAATCAAAACCTTTAAATCTTTGTGCATCAATAATTTTCAGTTTTTTAAAAGGAAAAAATACGACTCGTATCATAGTCAGATTTAGCATTATATGGAAAACACCTGAACAGAAATTGAACGAGAAATATTTAGTTTCATGCGTATTTGAAGCGATTTTGCGATTTCCATGCTTTTGAATAGTTATTACCGTACATACATTCAACCCTTGAAAATGCCGAACGTTACCCTTTAAAATTCAACTGTTTTCGTCACTTTGATAATATTGTCGTCTGTCCTGTTTGAACTGTGATTTTAATTCCAATGTCTATAGGTCCATTTAGTTCTCAAAACATCCATTATCACCCTAATAGAATCATAATAATCCATATACACACTCAGAAATTTTTGCTTACAATGGCTAAATCCTGTTGAAAATTAACATCCAAGATTATAGTTTCTTGTTTATCCTTTTTTGACAGTCCATGATGGCATATTAGAATTAAGAAATATACACTAAATATCGTCGTAAATCCATTCTAGATGATCCATTGCATCAATAACGTTCCCCTAGCACGATAAAAAATCAAATGACGCGCGTGTAGAAGTCGTCACGTGTTCAAAAGGAACAATTTCATTGGCTACTAAACATCTTGATTAATACTTCCGCATTTACAACCCAGACCTAATCCGTGTGATTAGTTAAGAAGAACACGTGACTGAATCTAATCAGTGCACGTGCTCGACTGTATTTTAAGTAGGTTAATTGCCTCGTGACGTACAATAACTTCACTCATGTCCTTCGCGACGGACCTTACGGTCCTAGCTACGGACATTCGTGAAGTTATTGTACGCCACTTGGCCATTAACCTATACTTACATCCACAATATGTATGTTTATCTTGGTGTTTTATTATATTATAATGGCCACTTTAACCAAACTCAAAAACGTATATCAGACCAGGGAAGAAAAGCGTTAATAGGTTTATATAAAGGCTTTAATGATTTAGATTTAGATATGGATGTTAAATGTCAGTTAGATTTATTTGATTCTCTTGTGGGTTCTGTCTTAAATTATGGGAGTGAAATTTGGGGGTTTAACATTTGTAAAGATATTGAAACTTTGTATAATAATTTTTTACGTCATATTTTAAGATTAAGATTTAGTACAAATATTAGTGTTTTATTAGGAGAATTAGGTCGTTTCCCCATGTATATTGTAAGACAATTTAGAATTTTTAAATATTGGCTTCGAATACTTAATAATGATAATAATTTAGTTTATGATATGTACTGCAATATGTTATCGGATTCTATTCATGGTAAAAAAAATTGGGCTTATTCTATTAAATGTCGTCTTTCGGAATTGGGTCTTCAATATATTTGGGAAAATCAGTTTTCATTAAATAAATATTCTTTTTCTATTATTAAACAACGTATTATTGATAATTTTATTCAGGATTGGCATTCAAATATAACTAATTCTAATAAACTCATCTTTTACAATCATTTTAAACTATCCTTTTCATGTGAACCGTATTTATTTTTTATAACTAATAAACAATGTACAAATATTTTAAGTTTATTTAGAAGTGGCAGTCTTAAGTTAGAAATTGAAACTGGTCGTTACTCAAAAACACCTAGAAATCTCAGATATTGTAAATTATGTAATAGCAACCTTGTTGAAGATGAATTTCATTTTTTATTAATATGTCCTACATTTCACCTTACAAGACAAACTTATCTACCTCAATATTATTTTCAATTTCCTAACATGCACAAATTTTATGTCTTACTTAAATGTACTGATAAACAGCTAACTATTAATTTATCCACCTATTTGTTCCATGCCTGGAAATTACGTCAATCACTTTTATTATAAATTATTATGTTTAATCTTGTTTTGTGTGTATTTTTTCTTATCAATATGTTTCAAATATATGCCAATAACTTCATATAGTGTTTTGTAAATATATTATTGCTTTGTAAGATTACTGTAAATTACAACTTATATGATTTGATTTTATTATGTATAAAGTTGTTTATATTATGTATATATTATGTATCAATATGTTGGCCATAGTAGATATACTAGTGCCTTAATAAAGTACATCCACAATAGATCACCCCAGTTAGGGCGGTACAGTCCATAATTGTTCAGATCTGGTTGCTGTATCTCTACCTAAGAGGTCTCCTTGACCAAATTATTGATGAAAAACCGTGATAGTGTCATCCGGTCCTCACTTTCGTTTAAATGTCCGTTAGGCTAGAAAATTCAGTGGCTAACAATCAGTTTATGTATACGAAAAGGGCTGATTAATGAATCAGTGCTGAACATCCACCAAGTTTATAAAAAGTCCACTTGAATTGTTATCATTAAGAACACTAGTACAAGTCAGTGTGGTAGTAGAAGTCAATAACCTTTCTCACTAACTAATAAGTCAAGACAAATGCCGGTGATTGAAAAGTGTAATAAGACACCATGATAGAGTCTAGGGTAATTAAGTCTGGATCAGCCACCATGCATCATTAAATGTTCCCACTCAGATAAATTCCCATCTCCGCTACTACACTTTTCAAACCATCATTGTATGGTTGCCTTAAAACGTATTTAAGGAAAATAGGTCGAATTCTGTATATTAACTTAATTTACTAACTATTGATTACATATATTCTGTGGTTATCCCTTTAATAACACTTGATGTCGTTACATATCAAGCAAAACCAAACAGGTTAAAAAAATATCAAATAAGCATTTTTAATGCTGTATTTAATTTTTTCTCAAACGGAATTGAGAAAGAATTGATCAAAATATAGAGATTGGTGTTATGAATAGAGTCAATAGAAACATGACTCGAATATTGTTGCTAGAGACAGATCCGACTAAGACCAAGGTCAAAAAGACCAATATATAAAAAATGGTTCACCATGTTGACCAAACTGAAAGATAAAAGCTCGATGAATATTCATTGATGAATCTGGAACGTAACAAACTTTGGATAATATTATTCAATTTCTAGTAAAGGTGGATATAATTGACTGGTTGATACAACTCAGTTTGGAGTCAATTGGAGACAGATAAAAGGTCTAGCAATATTGTTAAAGCTATCATGCTATAATTATACTAGAAACAATAATTTTTAAAAAATAAGTCAAGCAACCCTCCATTGGTCGCAACATTTACTATACTTGTTCAAGAAATATAGTTTTTAATTTATAGTATTTAAGTTATATTTGCAAATCCTAATCCGAAAATAATCGCTTTTTATATTCACCTAGTTCTTGGTCATTTAGTCGTTTATTGATACAAACTAAGCAATGATCAGCTTCCAATGTTACATCGATCTATGTTCCTCAATTTGTATCGATCAAAAATCATGCCAATGAACTCAAACTAGATCAGCAAAGTAAGAGATTGAACTTCCGGTTCACTTCATGCTACAGATATTAACTATATCACATTGTAATGAATGATTAATTATAATTGGGAATAATGAGTTAAAACCCATAATGATGAGGGATATGGTGACTTTTTGTCAATTTAGAACCCGCTAAAAAAAAATTAAATACGGACTAGCATTGCACAGCAAGCAATAGTTAACATGGTTTACAAACAATAGACAAACTCATATTATGTATCAAATGCGCCCACTATGTTTTTGAAACTAATGGGTTTTTGGGAATAATTCAATGAATCTGAAATGCAAATGGCTTTTCAGTCTCGACATGCACAACAAAATAACATTTAATAAAGTGAAATATAATACAGCACTATGGAATGATCTTGAAACCCATCTTTAGACTTCGATTCGGATTTCGAATTAAAATTTCCAGGACAAATGTTATTTACTAAATTTTGGTCAGCTTGGTTGTTATTTCGATTCTGGTGTACATATATTCAGATCGGACTTTCCGTGTGCCCTTCATTCACGCCATTAAACTGTTAGCTATTGACATTTTAGATTGAACTTCTTTCATTTTATTAACATCACATTTTCCTTACATTGAAGAATATTGTGGCGTAAGTCTCGTATGTTATACACTACATACTGCTATGTATGTGGAGTTGATCTACGTGAATGGGTTTTGAGAGGTTTAAGAATGGCACATAGAAAATTATATTTCTACTTGAGAGAATGTTAAACTGAGTGTCTCTGCTCCCTGTTGTGACCTTAATGAAGTTATTTTGAAGTCTGACAATTCATTCACCAAGGGAGAGTGTTAGCATCAATCATTCTATTATTAAATGCATTTTAATGACATGCACATCGATATTTTTAATGGAATTGTGAATACTTGGTAGCACCGATACTTTTATGAAACATTAATACACATTTGCTTCGAAGGTATTAGATTTCATTGATCTTCGTTGTTTTTTTATATCATAATCTAAATATGGGCTCCCAACTTGTTAGCATTCAATTATTAAGTCTTGTTAAATAAACGTAAAATATTTATTTGGTATTCAGTCGCGGTCAATTTTGAGAGAATCTTATTTGCTATTTGAGGTTCCGGTCCCACAAGATTCTCACTAATATTGGTAAAGTAAATCCTAATACAACGTCCTTGTATATAATAAGTGATGAAATTGTTCTGGGTAGGTATTACCATTCTCTTTCTAGGTGAAGGCTTGGTCCTTTAAAACAGTAATTGAAACAGCCGACTATCATCATTCCATGATGCATAAACGTAAGCCAATGTATGTCGTCACATCCGTTGTCACGTGACTTTATATTACACAAGTAATAAAATAAAATATAGAATGATTCTGATTGAATTATTTAAAACTTAATTCGACCTCTATATCTCTTGTCGTAGAAAAATGTAAACAATTTAGCTATAAATCGTCATTAAGAACACCTTCTCGTTGCAGTAGGCTATACGTTTTCAAAAATGAAAACTTAACGTATTCTATAATTACCAAAAGCAAGGAATTTATTCATTTAAATTTGGATGTCTGAATTTAACGCCATTTTGTATTTCTGTGACCCAAGTCACTTGAGAATACTTGTTCAATAATTCTCTGATTAATGAATGAAATTGTCGTCTGACACACGAGTCGTCTGTCTCTTTCGTGACGTCATTAAAACTAAATTCAAGCTGACGATTACATTACAAAGCGAATCAATCAAGTCAGTCATATACCGAATAAATGCAAAACTAGCGTTAAACCAGACAAGTTACATTATACAGTTCGAGCAATTTTATTTCTGACACAACAATGGAACAGTTAAAGACATTATGAGAATCAACGCTGAATGCCTTAAAAACGGACAAGACAAAGTAATAATATGTCCCTGCTTTAAACGAGATTTATTATAGTCCAAATCCAAATCCTGTCCAAATGAATGTTATTAAGTAATAGGCTATTACAATATGAAAATGTGTATTCTTTATTCTATCTTTAAGATCAACAATTTCGTTGATACTATTGGTGTATAGCTAAACCCAAATTAGATGTTTGCACTGTTCAGACCCTTTTTCGTTAGTTTTGTAAAAGTAAAAATAAGAAACATCAATTTAATAAATTACTGCAAAATGAGGTGAAGCTTACTTTCTCAGACTGTTGATGTTATTTGTTTAGTCCGGTGCTGAAACGTTAATGTCCAGTTATAGTCAAAGCTCAAACATCAGAAAAAAGCAAAACAAATTCTTCTGACATAATAGTAAGACGTGAAACAATATGCATGAACTATTTGATTCCATATTTAATACAGCTCGAATCTAGAGTAATGCTCCCCATGTCTCTTCCGCAAGGTCAAAAGTCAATTTATTCATATAGTTGTCGAGTGTGGAAGTAGAGCAATGCTCCCCATGTCGCTAAGGTCATTATTAAGTGATAATTAATTCAAAGATAATTACAGTATGAAGACAACTGGGGAATTCAACTGGAATAAGTTTAGCAGAACACGTTGTTACTAGATATTGGTTATTTTATGTTATTCATTGGACCTACTTGGAAACTGATATCTGCTTTGTGGATTTGCTTCCAGGATTTATCTTTGTATAAAAGAATTTGATTTTCAAGAAATCTCAGACCCAAGTACTTAACACTGACGTAACTTAAGGTGTGCGTTAAACAGGTTTTCTTTTTTTTTTTTTAAATCGATGTTACTACTATGTAAATAATTAGAGGTTTGGTTTATATCTGGAATGGGATATTTTCACTTTCTGTGAACGTAATATGAAGTGAACGTAGAGAGAATTTAGCTCCAAAATCGTTGAAATTTTATTTTTTAAGTCAGTTTCATAATGTTTCTCAAAATTGATTCAGTTATAGTCAACATTAAATATTCTGTACTACATCTGGGGCTGTATTTTGAGATATCTTTTCAAATTGCATTTCAGAGCAGAACAATTATACAAAAATGCTCATCGTATTCATGTGAAAATAAAAAAGAATAAGATATATTAGTTTCATGAGATTCTCGGGTTAATTTCATCTTTGAGAGTATTGTCAGAATGGTCTGTTGTGAGCTATTGTTAAGAGAAACATAGATTTCTGAGATACAATTCACTCCAAACTTTCATTGATTGTTTGTTCCGTCATTTGTTTCGTGAGATAGAAATGTTAGCAAAGGTCCTGTTTTACACTAGTTCAGATATTCTTACATTGAACGTAGTACTGGTAAGAGCAATGAACATGGAACACAATTTAAGTAACTTATCTTAAGCCTGATTTCTTTTCAGACATTTGTGAAAAAAATGTGCTCTGTGGATAAGTTTAGCTTGCAATGCAAATGTAAAACGTAATCAAATATGGAAACAAATCAAGGTCATTAAAATAATATACTCCTAAATCCTTTGACATCAAATTGAATAAACAAGAAAACTTGTCAACCTACCTTTCATTCGACAAACTCTCCACAATCCAGAATAGACATTTTTATATCGCACAGTGTTATTAAAATCAGCTTCTGCTGTTTTCTCTTTGGTATACAGCCAGTAATCTGTCCCTACCGCTATACACAATAAACCGAAAGCTGCCCCAGAGCAAAAACTAGTCATCACTGTGAGAAACCGTTTTTTCGTACAACAGTCCATGTTAACAGCTCAAAACAAAACACACTTTCACTCACAGACCATAAAATTGTTTTCAAATCCTGCAGTGGGCAAGTTTCGGGTTTACACATCTGTATACTTGGCAAGACTTATATATTTTTAATTTAAAACACTAATTATCTAATCCATATGAATGTAATGTCTGAAGTGACAAAAGCATAAAACAATACTGCTAGGCAAATAGATGGAATTTTTTTCATTAATGCAATACAAAATCTTAAAAATGCTAAATATTTTTTGGCTCTGATAGGCTATACCCGTATAATGCCTTTAAGCTGGACACAATTTTAAGCAATACACGATGTCAAGATGCTGTATCGTTAACTATCCTATGATAACATGGAATAAATACAAATGACTATCCTTTTCTCGAACATCTGTACTATTAGAAACTTTGACTAAACATTCACAATTAAATTCCAAATTTAAATCCTTCATTGGAATTATAATAGAACACTTGACATATCACGCAGCGTTAGAAGATCAAGATTAAATCAAAGAATAAGATAAGCCCCTGTGTAATCCTTTGATAATCCGTAAAATAATAGTCGTGCTGGAATAATGCTACTATTTGGTGACAATCAGCAAGAAGAGAAAATGATCTGAGTAAAGAATTGCAGCACGAGCAGACAACAGACGAGAGTTAGTGTCCATAATTAAAATGACGTCGGTTCTAAACGATATGGCACACAAACATTTAATTCACAAAAATCGTAATCCAATTTTTTCCTTAAAACCAGGAAGCACCGTCTTTATTTTCCAGCTAGACTCCCGCTGTTCAGCTTTAATGCTGCCGACGCCATTTTCTTGCCTGCACGAGCGGAAGAACTCTAAGAGATCGAGTATGATGAATGCACGCATGCGCATTGTGACGTGTGAAGGAAATGGAAGAAGTGACGTTATTGAATATGTTATAAAAGGCCTAATAGAAAGATTGTAATAATGTTGTATTAGCTGAATAAAAGAATGGTAGTTGGACAATGACCGAGATGACCAGTTAAAGTAATTAGCTGTGTGAAAGACTTGAGAAGAGGAAGACGCGGAGTAATAATGGTTATTAAGAATTGGTAACAATGACTACAAGAGAGAGACTGTATTAGGATTACAAGACTAGAGCCAGATACCGATATTGTAACGTTTTAAAACAATCAATAATTCAGCGACCATCTTTTACTCCAACTATTCTAGTATTAAACTGCATCAGGCTAAACAGTTCTATTACATTTACTGTAATGTTGTCTTAAGTTAATACCAAAAAATCGTCTCGCTGAGTTTCAACTCAACAAACTACCGGATATTGACTAGTTTCCGACATGTTCAACGCTTAATGATGACAAAAAGCAAAATGTCTATCTTTAATTGGCAGTTTTTATAACTTTCTTCTTCTGAAACTGTCATTTCTATTAAAAGTATAACACAGCAACTATCTTTATTTTTTTAACACAGTTTAAACAGGCTCCTGAAATATACACATGATGATAATGTTCGATAAGGTTTAATATCACATGATAACAGTGTTATGTATCTTTTCAAGTTTCATGTTCAGTGTAAACAATTCGAACAAGATTTTTACAAATATCCTGGACTAATCGGTTGTACTTTCTTTTTTTACAAATTAAATAGTGTCTGACCACGGTTAGCTAGAACGAATACTGTACATATTAATTATAGAATTATTATTATTATATACCTCATACAGCTTTTTCACATACCAGGAAATCCATCAGACAATGAAGGAAGTCACCCTTCTTCTTCAGCTAGGTAAACTTAGTCTTTACATCACATCATATATACATAATATTAGAAAATGGGATACTACATAGTCTCGTGGAAAATATTTTTAAACAGGGTAGGCTATTCGTGGCGGCTAAAAAATGTTTCTCTAATTAGCCTTCTATGATTACGTTTTTGTGCTAAAAGAGCTTCAAACCCACTTAAAACATAAGACTTACACCTATACCTATAGCTTTTGAACGTCATTTGATGTTGATGGACATGAGCTTGAAGCCAGACGTCTGTACCATGTTTCAAAAACATCTCTTTTATTCAAAAATTATATAAAACTATTGGTAATTTAGACATGATACAAGTAAAATCCCCAAAAGCGGAAATTTATATTAACCAACATGATTAGTATGGAAATGATTTCTTTGCTAGAAAACTATCGTCATTTCGAAAGATATAGGCATGATACAAATCTTAATAATATGACCTCTGACGTTTGTGCAATTTTAAAATCTGGTTTTTATCAAATTTATCGGTCGATTACCAAGTTCAAAACTATTAAGAAATCGTTGCATTGTAGAGATTGACATAATGGATTTAATAATTGTACAGAGAAGACATGCTGCCAACTCACTCTTTGATAAGATGTCTTGAAGAATTTTATTGACACAACATTTGTTATAATAGAATATTACGGAATCTAAAATAAACTTACATGAATGTTAATGTTTGATGATATAGCACACAACGTCCATGTTGCTCACAAAATCTAATTTAGCCACTCCTAGTGACGAACTGTTTTACTTTGGAGACAGTTGAATTAAGCCTATTATTTGGATGAAATTGCACATTGTCAGAAAACATATAAAAATCAACTAAAAATTTCAGTTTGGCCATTAAACTTGGACAACTTTAAAATTCTTTTTCTGTGCCAGCTCATATTGTATTTAAATCTTCAAAATGTTTAAGGAGTTGTTAAGAAATGAAATGGAGTTTTACATCATGTATGGGCAATGAGGAAAATGATTGTAGAGAGGTTCGCTAAATTTGTGTACGTGTATCGGGTGTCATTGCAGTATCAATTTTATTTACACCCTCCAATTACCAAGAAGATGTCTGTGGTTCAAGCAACTTCACATTAAGCTACAATGATTCAAACATTGTGGGTATGGAACCAAAGGATACCCAACTGAAAATTGAAATGGTGCCAATTGATGCTATTCAAATTTAAAAAAAAAAATCTTTACAATCCCCTAACAAATTCGTCATCTTTGATGTAAAGGTTTTAATTCTGTATTGTTTGGCTTAATTTCTAATCATAAGGATTGCGGAGAAATACCCCGTAGCAGTTTTATCAATATTTTCATTAGAGAATAACTTTAACCAATATCAAGTATAAAGCCAATACTCGTGTCACTTTAGATTCTATTCAATCTCGATATCTCAATCCAAGCATTTAATTTCTCCAAATATTATTCTATCGTTTTTTGATCCGAAATTGATATTTGATTCCAAGAAGTAAAACCCACCAATTTGGTGCATTTTCTGAATTGGCTATAGTTATTTCTTCTGTTTAAACAACTACAATCAAATTAATAAAATCTTTCGATTTGATCATTAAGCACCAGTTCCGAATTTGACCAATGAGGAAATCACACGAAATACATTGGTTTTACAGATGTCCTGGCTTGTTAAGGAAAAAGCATACTCATTCCCTTTTCGCCCTCGCAATTGTTTCTCATGGATATTTTTCATAAACGTAATGTTTCTTTTCAAAAACATTAATTAATAGATATTATTCTATATGTCATAAATGAATTGGAAGTATTCAGAAAGTTAACAAACCTGATTGACAAATGTAGTGGCCCCATTCGTTAAATTAGTTTAATCATTTCCTAGTTTGAAGGTGGGAAATGTAGTCCAAGTCATCAAGTCCTTCAAATCAATAATTATCTTAACACTTTAAGGCGCTAGACTGAATTATCCAGTTACACACTTGTTTAATAATTAACGACTTATTATTCGAGGGCTAACGATTCCAAGGTATGTACCAATTGTAATAGGTAACATTAGACAAATTAAAAGGCAAGACACCGAAATGTCATTGAACTAGGTCTTAAAACTGTGTGGTAATTTATAATATATGTATAATTCTGGAAGCTTGGCATGGAATTTTATAAAATGGAGCAAACAACGGTACTATAATGAAACCAAAGCATGAGAGGCAAAATTGTTTGTCGTTGGTTCATCCAAAGGTTTTAATGCCCATAGTCTGTAAATGTGGTGTCTCCTTCAAAGAAAAAGTTTTCAAAAAGTGCCAAGTTCATAATTATCTGCTATGGAATTGTTATTTGAGCCAGTGGTTCTCAACCCGTGAGTCGGGGCACGCGATTGGAAGACGTGTTTTATGTATTTTAGCCCAAATTTCATTTTTTATATATTTTGCTCTGAAACAATATACCATGACGTATACGTGTAAAGTCGCAAACGGCAATCCTTGCGTCCTTTTTGAAACTTGGACCGGAATAAATTATTTCGTACTAATATAGTTGAGTAAGAGAGTTTTTGAATCTGTCTTGATGATGATTATATTGTGTATGCGTAAATCAAATCAAATCAGTCTTGGTGACACGATGTGGGCTTATAAAAATCTAATTTGATGAAACTGTGTGGGCGTATTTCAATTTCTCTTGATGACACTGTTTAAGGGTTTTTAAAGGACTCTTGTTGAAACTGTGTAAGTGATTTTAAAATATGTCTATATTAAACAGTGTGTTTTTAAATATGTCTTGGTGACACGGTGTAAGCTTATTCAAATCGCCCTTGATGACACTGTACAGGAGTATTTAAATCTCTCTTGATGACACAGTGTAAGCGTATTTAAATATCTCTTGATGACACTGTGTAAGCGTATTTAAATCCCTCTTGATGACACTGTGTATGCGTATTAAATCTCTCTTGATGACGCTGTGTATGTGTATTAAATCTCTCTTGATGACACTGTGTATGCGTATTTAAATCTCTCTTGATGACACTGTGTAAGCGTATTTAAATCCCTCTTTATGACACTGTGTAAGCGTATTTACATCCCTCTTGATGACACTGTGTATGCGTATTTAAATTTCTCTTAATGATACTGTGTTAGGGTATTTGATGACACTGTATGCGTATAAAAATCTATCTTGATGACCCTTTGTAGGCGTATTAAAATCACTCTTAATGACACTGTGTAGTGTATGTGTATTAAATCTCTCTTGATGACACTATGTATGTGTATTAAATATCTCTTGATGACACTGTGTATGCGTAAATTTGATGACAATGTGTAAGCGTATTTAAATATCTCTTGATGACACTGTGTATGCGTATTTAAATTTCTCTTGATTGCACTATGTATGCGTATTAAATCACTCTTGATGACACTGCGTATGTTTTTAAATCTCTCTTGATGACACTGTGTATGAGTATTAAATCTCTCTTGATGACACTGTTTATGCGTATTAAATGTCTCTTGATGACACTGTATAAGCGTATTTAAATCTCTCTTGATGACACTGTGTATGCGTATTTAAATTTCTCTTGATGAAACTGTGTATGCGTGTTTAAACCTCTCTTGATGACACTGTGTATGCGTATTTAAATTTATCTTGATGGCACTGTGTATGCGTATTTAAATCTCTCTTGACGACACTGTGCGTGTGTATTAAATCCCTCTTGATGGCACTGTGTATGCGTATTTAAATCTCTATTGATGACTCTGTGTATGCGTATTTAAATTTCTCTTGATGACACTGTGTACGTGTATGTGTATTAAATCCCTCTTGATGACACTGTGTATATGAATGTGTATTAAATCCCTCTTGATGATACTGTGTATGCGTATATAAATTTCTCTTGATGACACTGTGTGTGTGTATTTAAATTTCTCTTGATGACACTGTGTTTGCGTATTTAAACTCTCTCGATGGCACTGTGTATGCGTATTAAATCCCTCTCGATGGCACTGTGTATGCGTATTAAATCCCTGTTGATGACACTGTGTATGCGTATTAAATGTCTCTTGAAGAATAAGCGTATTTACATCTCTCTTGATGACCCTTTGTATGTGTATTAAAGCTCTCTTGATGACCTTTCGTATGCGTATTAAATATCTCTTGATGACCCTTTGTATACGTATTTAAATGTGTAATCGTAAATATATAAAATGACATATGTAATTTTCATCTTTAAATTGATCTCGAAGATGCTATGGATTGATAATGATTAGATTGTGTACATGTATATGAAAAGTTCACAAGCTGCTACTAATGTATTGCCAATATGTTTACATGGATTTCAAGATTCGTTTGGTTAGGATTTCATGATTTTGTTTTATTTTGCATAAGTCTTAATGAGTATAAATAAAATCTTTAGCATCATTTCAGTAAGGCCAAAATCGTTCAGAATCAATGTGAAGAATTAAATAATATTGACCCAAACCGGCTTGAATAAAGGTTTGAAAGCCTGTGGCGATTATGAATGATTGAATGATAAAGTTGTTAATAACGACCTGCCTTGAGCTAAGTATTTACCGGTCGAATGTATGGTATTAAATTCTGATTACTGAATCTGTGACATTTCTAGATTTTGAGGAGATTTAAATCCGTCTATTTTTAATATCTGGATGTTGACCTTTCTGTTTTCTTGATGACAATACTAAGTGAGGACGTGGTGATAGTCTTGCCTTTAGAAAACGAACGTTAGTGGTCGTTTTGGTGGTGTAGTAACCGCTTTACACTTTATAGACGTCAACAACTAATCCATACCTCAAAATTTAATCATTTTGATTTCCTAAATGTATAGTTCATTTTGGTTCATTTATATACGTCACGGAAGTCAATAACTTGAATGAGTGCTCCTCCTCCTCCTTTGTCCAAAACATTTTGTTTTACCAACCTTGTTTCGCATTTCGAATTTCGTTTTGTTCAGACCATGAAAACATACAGATACAGAAGGTTTCATGTATGCTTCTCTAAATAATTCTAACCTTTTTTCCACATTTACCAAATTTGGTAAAAGTGGTCTCCCATGTTTGCAAATTTTATCTTAGGAACTCACTACAAAAATTCATTTGTTACCTTTCCTTGTTTATTCGCAATTTTCTATAACCTTTTCCAGAATTCGCGTTGAAAACTTCCCAATATGCCACATGGAAGATATATACAAATTTTCAATATAGGACTACTGAAAATTTTTAAATAAGCGAATCGAAAGTAGACCACTGCCGGGTATATAAACCGTTGTGAGCAGGAAACGACTTTTGTCACACTTAATCACTAAAATGTCATTTTACATTTTCCAAAAATGCGAAAAACTGCATTTGTAGACAATCATTGTACAGCTGATACTAGGCCTATTTACGAAATGCTTCCCTATTCATAAGTATACTAGCCTACTTCATGTGAAAAGTTTTTCAAATACGTTTTGAGTTACATTTTGCGATTCAGACCGTTATGGACGATGTAATCTAAGGTCATAGCGATCTGTAATGATCACGAAATGAGTACGAGCTTCTGACGAACTGCAGACCCAGGATTTGTAGACTGAAAATGGGGTAGTTATCAGAGTAAAGGCTGTGTATGACCGACCACGCCAGTTCTAAAACGAGCCAAATGTCCAAAACATATTCGGTATGATATTGCAAAGATTGTGAAGTATAGTCAGATTGTTCAAAAAGATTAGTCATAGTCTGTCCCCTTATCCTCGCCCACAAATACAATGTATATGATAATCTAAATGATATTATCAAGTCACTTTACTGCATTACAGGTCTTTATTCTTGAAGTAAAATGTTTATTAAGGATTTAGTTTTCATTACTATCTCATACATAAAATATTTTAAGATAAAAATCGTTTACAGCGTAATTAACTTCCATTCCACGCGACCTTTTCTCAAGGTCAGGCCATATCAAACTAATTATAACCAAGTGAGAGATGGTACAGCCAGTGTGAGAACTTCAGATCGATTCCTAGCTTTTCAAGAAAGCAAATTACTGTTGGATTGAGTAGTGTAAACTAATTTAAAGTCTACTAAACGAGTCCAAAGCTATTGTAACTCATGTCCACTAGCCATACTAAGACATTGTTAAAGACGATTTATGGTCAACAAATATCAATTGTGTTACTGATTCACTTAATAAAACATCCATTTCTAAGCTTTAAACAATCTGAATAAACAAACGAATTATTGTGCAGTTCTGGATCCCAGCACCAAGTTATACGACCATTTAATCAATGTTAACTATTAAATATGTGTGTAAACATAATATTTGATAAAATTAAAAGCGTTTTGAACAAAGGAGGAGGAGCACTCATTCAAGTTATTGACTTCCGTGACGTATATAAATCGAATGCATCTGACATTTTACCAATATAGATGAGCTTATTCAAGTTCCTGTGGGCCAGGTCTGTTAACATGTGTGTTGTTAGGCATACATTGATCTTACGCAGTGGTTGTTTTTTTTTAATCCAATATGTACTTTTAAAATATTATATATTTTAAGTTTTCTCCTAGTGATGTAGCTACTTGAAGATCAGTGTGTTTTATAACTTAAAGTGATAAAACATCACCAGAGTGACAATCAACTGATAGTTAAGCGATGTTAAACTCCTAAACTTCACTAAAAGCTTTTTAATTCAACATTAATCGACCTGAAAAGCCGTAGAATAGAGCACATCCAGATCATGTATGAACCAAAGGCTTGAGATATTGACTTTCAAGCTAATGGGAAGACTTTATTATATAATTTACAGCTCATTGGCCATTACTCAGATTTCATATGTTCGACAACTTTGCAATTGCAGGAATTCACAAAAAAACAACTTACTTTAAATACACAATCCTTTCAATTTTCAGAAACACTTCTAATTTACAAAATATGGCTAGTTGTTAAAAATCGGTGCAAATTGCTAAGGCTAGAAATAGCATTATTTAATTTTTACGAAATTAAATAATCATTTACTAGAAATTGTCTGAATTAGTTAGAAATAGCCATGATTTTAATAAAAATTTACCCAAAATATGAATGGAAAACAATTATCTCGCTTTCTTGATAGTGAGTTGATTAGCTAGCTTCAATAAAGAATCTTTCTTGATTCTATTTTCAGTCAGTCTTTTATCCAATTGCCACACCGGATCTCAGTTTGTCCGTCGAACTCTCTAAATAAGGAAACAAATTAATTGTAGTTTAACCGTGGCTCTATTTATAACTCATTTTGATTGGTTGATATTATCTGAGGACGGAACAATAATTCAGCAGTAACGGTTAGTTTTACGACTTTGAATTTGATTGTTAATTGTCTTCTTGATATACATTGTATACAAGCTTTTCCGGAACTTTAAGTAGAATTAATGAAATAATGTTTTCGAAGGTACCTAATTTGGAATTTTGGCAGTTAACGCATTTATATTGTAAAAAATAAGTGGATATCGTAGTGATAAGAGCATAATTACATGTATTTGTTCGATATAGGAAGTTGGTGCTCTGGCAAACTTTTGGGTTGCAGTAAGCACTGTAGAGTCTCCGATTGAAAAAAATATACGCTAAATCACATTTTTATGCCAGTCTGAGAGATCATCCATATTATCCTTTCAAGACGCTCAGCTGGATAACGATTTCCATTTCAGTTCATGCACGACTGTTCAAGAAATGTTCTTTTATTATGGACAACACATGGCGATACAGAAAAAAACCTTAGAATCATTTGAAGATTGACAAATTTAAGTAATATTGACGTCTCGAGCTCAATTAAGGCCTCCATTTCTCCAGCATGGGGCAGCTGTGTCAAATCTATATATAGTACTACCAGTTCACTATGACACTTTGAACCGACTTCTATAAATACATCCTCACACCGGAAATAAACTTCATCATGACGTCATTAACAGAGCAGGAACTATTTTAGGCTTATTTATCTATTATGTATAACTCATATTCGGATTTTGACGTCATCAATGGACGTATAAATGGAATTCAATTGAGTAATTTCTAACAATGGTTCCAGAAGGTCGTCAATTCTGTGCTGCTGATCGTCTCTGACAAGAATATATTAAATCTGTTTCTATTCTTCACAGTTCAAGGGTAAAATGTCTTGTCGAGGGTGTCTTATATTAGGCTATCAGTATCAAACCGTGGGTCAATGCATTTAAGGAAAGAAACGTGTGTGATTTTTGATATAACCTTAGACCATTTAAAACAACTTTCTATATTCCATAATATTATCTTGTGTTTTGTTAAACTTTCTATTATTTGCTTATAACGGTTTTAAAGGCAGGGGCTGCAGAGCGTTCCTGGAGGTGGGTGGGTCCGTGGTTCGAAAAATCGAAGAGACTGCACTTCCACCCCCACCCCATGCCTAAACTCCGCGGATTTCGGCCCACTCTTTTTTCATGAATATATTGAATATGACAAAAATATTTTGATGAAAAAAAACATATGGAAATATAACTTTTATGAATTTGAACCCCATCATGTAACGCGAAGAGAGAGGAATTTGTAAACAGATTAAATAATCAGATAATCACAGAGTAACAAGATGCACCATGGGCCACGATCAACCATTCCTCTGTCATAAAAGCACATGAGCCACTCAAAATTTTCAAAATGATGGCAATTTTGCAAGATGGCGTATAATGACTGTATTTTGTCATAATAATGTATCAAAAGTCGGTACATAATGATTTGAAGCCTTGGTTCTCAAAGGGGGGCTATATAACCCCAGGGGTTTAACAATGTTTCTAAAGGGGTTAACGTTCTGCCTGAAAGTTTTGTTGTCGACAAAAAGCTTTTCATAGATTGGACAGTGCATTTATTTGAATTGAGATCTAGTAGTGACTTTGGCCACCGTTTTTGATAACGACACTCTTCAAAAGTGTTTGTGCTCGAAGGTGGTGACCAAAGGGTACCCCTGGTTTATCAAATCGTAGCTATGAGCTTGGATGACGCCTTGAAAAAAACAATGGCGTGTGGAGGTCAGTGAAAAAATGTTCAGTTTGAGGTCAAATTATTTTGAGAACCCAGATTCTATTGTGCAAGTCAAGATCTGGGCCCTCCTACTGGCCCATACCACCAAATGAATGTTGCTTCCGAGAACTCTGGCCTCATCAACACTAGCTACAGGACTAGATATGTCATAGACGGAAACAACCTACATCTCAAAATCTGAATATACTTGTCTACAGTAAATGACTGGCAGAAAACTTTAATATGAATTTGGTCGGGTTAAAAATGTGAAGATGGATTCCTATAGCATCACTCTAGAAAAGTCTTGGGTGATTTTCTTTATCCACATTTCTCGGTTGATAATGTGGCAGGCTTTTAAGGGAAAAAGAAAGAAGTCTTTAAGGTAAAGTTGGGATGTTTAACCTGATGGGTTAAATGTCTTCAGAAAATTTCGTAGATATCCACCGTTACTAGATGATCAGGATATTCAGAGATTTTAGAGGTACGCTGTTTCCATCCATGATAAATTAGTCATGTAGGAAGGGTAAATGAGGCCAGATTTTATATGTTGGCCATGAAACAACATTCGAATGATATCCCGATCCCCATTCCCGTACTACTGTTTATCAACGATCGTTCTTTCCATCTACCATCCATGATTGGAATTCTTTAGACGCCAATTTAAAAGACTCCCCCTCAATGTATTTTTTCAAACACGATCTTAAAAACCGTTTTTTTTTTATCAAATTCAGCCCCAACTTACTTTGGTGCCGGAGATAGGAAAGAAAATATTTTATTAACTCGAATTCGTCATAGTTGCAGCGGTTTAAATGCTGATTTCTTTAAAATAAATGTAATTTCCAACCCTTCTTGTAGATGTGGCTACTATAATGAAGACTCATTTCATTACTTTTTTGATTGCCCGACTTACCACGCTCAGCGTTTAGTACTTTTGTCTAATCTGTCTGAATATGATATTAATTTAGAGTTGATTCTGTGTGGAAATCCTACTTTCTCTGTCGATACTAATATTTCCATTTTAAATCATGTCCATGAATATATTAAATTCTCAAAACGCTTTTCATAATCAAGCATTATTGTATTAATGTACGTACTAAATTTCTTTTTCTGGTTGTCGGTTTATTTATAAATTTATTATTTTGTTTACTTATTTTCTTTTTTCTTTTTCGATATACATAAATGTAATGTTTTTCAGTTTCTTAAGATTCCATAATTATTTTGATTGATTCCCTTCACTGTTTGTTTAAAGTTCCCTTTTCACATCTTGTTTATATATTGTAAGGAAGGGATTTTTCCTAAGTTTTTGAAACTTGTATCCAATCCTTTTGAGAATCTCAATAAAATATGTTTAAACTAAAAACAACATTTGTTGGGTGATACCCCCCCACCCTCTACTAAAGCAGCATTGGCATTGAACCAGGGTTCTCATAATGTTTTGGCCATTAACCCCAAACTCTTTCGAACATTTCTTCACTGACCCCTATTATGCCAAATCTTATTTTTCAAAGCGTAGCCCCAAACTCAAGACAGCACCAAATTTGATAACTACTTTGGAACCTTTCGCATGTATTTCGAGTTGTCAATGTCATAATCATACTAAACGCGTCATGATTACCTTGTACGTTAGTGTTAAAGCCTGGGTTTTCAACTTAGGGGACATGTCTCAGACTGGGGACATTTGGACATTTTCTTGGGGACACAAATTGAGTTATTGCCCTTGTTTTTGAATAGATCTTGTTGACACCATAGAGAGCTGGTTTCTTAATGGATTTTGATGAAACTTGGTATGAGTGTTTGTATTGACATTAGGATAAACCCTATTGAATATCAGAAACATCGAAAAAATATTTTATGAGTTATTGCCCTTGTTCTTTAAAACACATTAATTTTTCAGCCGTTACACTCTCAAAGTTGTGGACACGTTAGAGAGCTGGTTTCTTGGTGGATTTTTATGAAACTTGCTGTGAGTGTTTGTAATGACCCAATGATGAACCCTATTGAAAATCAGACGAGTCGAAAAATATTTCCTGGGTTATTGCCCTTGCTTTTGAAAATATGTTGTGGACACCATAGAGAGCTGGTTTCTTGATGGATTTTGATGAAACTTGGTATGAGTGTTTGTATTGACATTAGGATAAACCCTATTGAATATCAGAAACATCGAAAAAATATTTTATGAGTTATTGCCCTTGTTCTTTAAAACACATTAATTTTTCAGCCGTTACACTCTCAAAGTTGTGGACACGTTAGAGAGCTGGTTTCTTGGTGGATTTTTATGAAACTTGCTGTGAGTGTTTGTAATCACCCAATGATGAACCCTATTGAAAATCAGACGAGTCGAAAAATATTTCCTGGGTTATTGCCCTTGCTTTTGAAAATATGTTGTGGACACCATAGAGAGCTGGTTTCTTGATGGATTTTGATGAAACTTGGTATGAGTGTTTGTATTGACATTAGGATAAACCCTATTGAATATCAGAAACATCGAAAAATATTTTATGAGTTCTTGCCCTTGTTCTTTAAAACACTTTAATTTTTCAGCCGTTACACTCTCAAAGTTGTGGACACGATAGAGAGCTGGTTTTTTGGTGGATTTTGATGAAACTTGCGGTGAGTGTTTGTAATCACCCAAGGATGAACCCTATTGAAAATCAGACGAATCGAAAAATATTTCCTGGGTTATTGCCCTTGCTTTTGAAAATATGTTGTGGACACCATATAGAGCTGGTTTCTTGATGGATTTTGATGAAACTTGGTATAAGTGTTTGTATTGACATTAGGATAAACCCTATTGAATATCAGAAACATCGAAGAATATTTTATGAGTTATTGCCCCTTGTTCTTTAAAACACTTAAATTTTTCAGCCGTTACACTCTCAACAAAGTTTTGGATACGATAGAGAGCTTGTTTCTTGATGGATTTTGACGAAACTTGGTATGATTGTTCATAATCACCCAAGAATGAACCCTATTGAAAATTAGAAGAATTTGAAAATATTTCATGGGTTATTGCCCTTGTTAACTTGTAGTTAAAAAATCGTTCAATTTTGTAAACATTCTTGATGGCAAGGTTTTCGACAGATGTTTCATTCACTGATAGTTCTTGTCGACCTCCCGGACGACTTGGCTGCCATTACAAAAGTGGGCGTATTACGATGGGGCATCGCTATTTTTTTCTATGACTTCCGCAGACAATTCAGGGGACATGGTCATTTCAATTTTCCTTGTACGTAATCGGGGACACTTGAGAAAAAAAGGTGAAAACCCAGGTGTTAAAGAATGTTGCTTTTCAGCAACCCAATAATTCAAATCTGGGAAGAGTATTGGCCAAAGACACCCATTATCGTTCCACACATCGAGCCTATTTTGTGCCTTCTTTTTAAGCTTTGCAAGGATGAAAACCCCAGTTTCGAAGTGACGAATTCAATTAATGCGACAACGGCCATTTTGCTCATTCGGGGGTTCCGTTTGGTCACTTCCTTAAAGAACAAGATTTTTTGAAGAGTGTCGTTATCAAAATCGGTGGCCAACACTCTACTCCAACTTAATTCAAATAAATTGTCCTCTAAATACATTGTCCAAGCTAGGAACAGTTATTCTTATACAGCAGGATTTTTCAAAGGCGTTAACCCTCTTAGGGTTAAATAAGCCTACTTTTAAAACTTAAAATTGGTGGAATTTTTTTCGCTATTTTGAAAACAAAATGACCGCTTAGAATGAAATAATGGTACCTATTGTAATTTTATGGTTAAAGTGCTATCCAATAAAGTTATTACTGAAATTTGACTATATTCCAATGAATAGTATAGTGAATATCGTGTTTTCGGAGCAATGGATAGATGTGAAAACGTCTTATTTCGTTGCTAAATTACAGAAGACAACTGTAGTAACCCGTTCACATCTAGCTAGGCATTATGTCAGATTGTATTCTAATAAAACGTATCTTGAACTAATCAGGCTATAGTTGTGTTTAATAATTTGCTGAAGGGTGTATCTTCCTCGTCACAACACTCTGTGTAGTAATATCACGTCATTGATATTGGTGTACAAAATGGTAATTTGGTATCAAACCGGTTTTGAATTTGAATAGATCCTTGTATCCAGACTATTTTGACTACTAAATAAATGCAGTTTTGATAATCGTGTCTATCAATTGAGAACTCGTTCTATTCCTAGTTGTATTCATCTCACCTAATTCACGTGACCTAGAATGAACCAGGTGAGTTATCATACAGGTAATCTCAGGTGAATTTATTGTAAGATTAAGGTAGGCCGTTATGTTTATCTTGTCCTTGTCAATATTCAGGATGGGTTTTCATATTTTTTTTGTAAATATTGTGATTATTCTTCTGATACATGGTTATGTGAAATATATCTTCTTAATGGGGTATTTTAAATTCATTTTAAGTACCGTTTGCCAACATAGTTTCTTTCCTTAACTTTGTGAATAAGACATTTTTGGTGATTTATTAACACTTCTGAAGTTCGTGTGATATTTAGGCAGCCATAATTGAGATAAATATTGTACAACTTTACAACATAATACAAAAATTTCAGTTAGGATAACATAACCGTATAACTTTAGGAATTTTTATAAATTAAACTTATTTCCTAGTCGTATTGTATGATTAAGCATCATGCTGGCTATTTTCAAAAGTGTTGATATTTTATTGGGTCCAAATATGGTAAAAATATATGATTGAATTAACTTTCATATAAATATTAAGTACCTCATTTGCATCCGATTTAATGTTTAAATAGAGATCCTAAGTCTGCTTCATTGAGACAAGCTGAAACTGTTCCTTTATGCAACACCCAAGTTTTCAATCACTTTATTAGATGCGGATGTTATATAAAATTAGTCCACTTGAGAAATTTCCTTGTAATTAAAGTTTCTACCTTGAATATAGCCTATTCATGACTATAAAAATGACACGACTAACTATCATATATCATAAAAAGTTATTTACTTTCATACTTCAACACCTAAGCTTATGATATTACACTGAAATTCAGTGAAGATTTGTTAAAAAAAAGGCTGAATTTTTCCTTCATTTTGTTGTTAAATATTGCATGTATGCCATTATTTTCATTTTGTGTCCAAAGGGATATTTTTCATTCTACCTTTGAAATATCAACTAGGTTAAATAAAGAAATTTAGTAAGGTAATAAATAACATTGCCTTATATATAAATGTTCAATGGTTTTGAAATAACTATAATATAATCATTCATATTTTTATATACGGCCCTTAGTTTGATAGGTATATTAGTTAGTTGCTTATAGCCATGTTTGATATATATGATATATATTTACATTAACCTATATAGTTTAACTTTTTATATATCGAAAAACATCAATATAACCTCTTACATAACTTTATTAAATTCGTGTCTATATGTATGCAATATATGAACATGAATGTCAAATTCTAGTCCCATATAGTTTGTCACTTAAAATAGATTTGATATCGAAACGATTACTGTTAATAATTGTTTTTTTTTTAGAAAAAAATAACTAAGCAAGGATCTGTTCCTCACTTCACATGATTTTAAATAAATTTTTGTTGTGATTTTGATCGATTTCTATTTTCAGAAATATATGAGAACAATCGTAGTCTTTTTCAACCGAAATTATTTCCAGAAGGCCTTTACGTGACTGTGTATAAGATATAGTTCAACAACGAGGTTAATTCATCACAATAGGTGTGTTTTATTAGTCACAATAACGCCATCATTTTGAATTTAAAATATTTGAAAGGAGTCTTTATGGTAAGGTCAGGATTCGCTCTATTGGTTGTACATTCCATTGTGTAGACTGTTTGTGTTGTGGTTCGTTATAAAATTATTCTTACCGAGGAGTGTAGCAGGGCGTACTGTTATTATCAACTCTTTCTTTGTGAAGCGTAGATAATTTCTGAAATGATCGAAAATTTTGAAGATTAATATAGAATGTTGACGGATAATTGATTGATATATCATTGGATGTGACCTGGATGTAATTACCTTTTTATAAATAACTTCAATCAGACTAAAAATAAAATGGGGAAGAAATTTGTGTGTTTAGGGGTCGTATTGTTTATGATTCTTGCATCACTCACACTGAATCTGGTAGCCATTCTGACAGACCATTGGTACAATGTAGAGACAGATACTTCGAGTAATTCAACATTTAAAAATAAATGGACATATCATTATGGTTTTTGGAAAAAATGTTATGAATCTCTACCCTCAGGTGAGTAAGATAAAAAATGTATAGTTCATATTGCGGAAGAGAAAATAAAGATGACCTATTTTGTACATGTATCAAGTTTATTATGCTACAATCACCATGTGTGTTTCTTTATCAATACGCATTTCTCTCAGTCTAATTCAAATTAGAACCTAATTTCGTTTCAATCGTCTTATTAAATCCCGTTTTTTTTAACCACTATATCAGGGTCTAACCACGTCCTTCTTACATTGCTGGCAATTTGAACTCTGACCTAACCTTAATAAAAAAAATGACATTACAAAACAAAGTAGTCTACAGTACGTGGAAACCATATGTACATATTAAAAAAATTGTTAGTTAAAACAATCTTCTTCAATACTATGAATCGTAGTCATATCAAATATCCATATATCCATCCAGTCAAATAGCTTACACTTAAATATTATTGATCATTCATAACTATGGAATAATCTTTCCTTAAATCAGCTAGACTTGGACGAACGAAACAAGCTACATTTACAAACCAAAGTATAAGACAAATTCAAAATATAGTTATGCAAAATATACAACTGGAGACTATCTCCCAATAAACCAAGAGTAAGGTGATACTGGTATTATGACATTCAGATTCATTTTATCGAACAATGAAAAGTGATGAATAGGAAATGTAAATTGTGGATACTAATATAGTTTTTATCCCGTTATAGTCAATGTAAATGGAAGATCAGATTGCTGATATTTGTTCACTGTCATATCGTGTAGTATCTAGTGTAAAAATCGAAGAGTAGCTCTGTACCAATAAATACCCGGGTTTTTACTCGCCACAAATCAATATACCAAGTCATTAGGAATTATTGTCAAAATCTAATCTGTTTACTAGGGTGAAGCGAGGTACGAGAGAAGGTCCCTTGGGGACAGGCATCCCGTTACTCTTCAATTACTAGACTTTCTGCTCAGTTAAACATATTCAATAATTAACGTATAGAAGAAGTTTGATAATTTCATATTAAAAGTTTAAAAAGGTGTTTTAGTATGATATAAACTAGTTGAGATTATTCAGATGATTTTAATACACGTGACAGCAATATAACAAGTTACAGGATGACAGGATGCCGTATTTTATACAGTTCGAATTTTAAACTAAAGAAAAAAAAATTCTTATAAAATTCAGATCAAAACCAATATCCCGCTTACACTGGATGATAATCCTACATAAAACTTCATGTATTTGCAAGTATCGTTTAGATAGAATATAATTTTGTGTATTCTTCCAATTTTCTATACTAGATAATAATTAGATTATTTTGCCTGCTGACATTATTATTTTAAAACTTTCGACACTGAATTTTCTAACCAGTACTCAATACAATCGTTAAATGAACAACTCACAGAAAAAACATCCGGAAACCAGTAATTCTGTACTTCAATTAAATTAACTTGTGCTTTAACTGGTATTTCAAATTTGTTTACAGCAATAAAATAAGTGTAAACCGACTACACATGTATATTATTGTCTAAATACACAGGATATATAAAGTTAATGTTATTTTGTCGACTTGTGGATTATCAAATCGTTATAAATGAGAAATCGAAAGTAGGTTGTCTCGGGAGGACTACTTCTTACATTGATTTTGTTCGTGTATCACTTCTATATCAATCGCATTCATCGACCATTTCATACAAAATATACTCTTGACGCTGTTTCGTCTTCTATGGCAAATAATTGGTATACGTTAGTTTAACTTTTTGTAATAAAGGAAATTTAATAGAATAAAGTATTATATACGTTCTTTTGTTTTATTAACCTTATTGAACTATTGGTAGTAAAGAACTAATGTCAAAAACACAAAAAGCTGAGTGACATAATACTTCAGGGTTTTTTTTACATATTAGTACCCAATACTGCAAACCTGTAAGGTTAGATTGAAGCCTAGGTACTAACTAGAAAATCAATAACACTTTTAGACCAATATATTGAATGCCAAATTTCAGATTCACCTTGTAAACTTCTAATTCCACCTTGTTTCAGATACACCTATTGTAAAGGAGAGGGTTGGTAGTGATGGAAACTGTATATTTATATATGAGGATATGATCCAAATGCACGAAGACAGATTGCCTTATGAAGATCAACTTTATTTACGTAAGTTTTATATCAAATTGCATTTATGGTTCTACAATGCTATGGTACCTGAATGAGTTTGGTCAGTGGTATGTTGGTCGGGAAACTGGTGTGTTGGTCGGTGTAGCAGTGTGCCTAGTCCCATGTTTAGAGTACATTGAACCAAACCAACAACCAAAAATTCTTATATGTCCATTTTCCAATCATTTTCATTTGGTTAATTACAAATAATGTTCATCTTGCAAATCACTTCCTTTGAATTTACCTTTGACGGTATAGAAGCGTAAATCCATTTAAATGGAAAGGGCCTTAGACTTACAACTTATCGTCATATAAATATATATTATATTTTTGTTTCATGTTAGTTGTAAATATTTAATGTTCAGTAAATTTGATTAAACACAGATGATTACCCATTGAAAGAAACCTGGGAGTGACTCACTCACTTGTTATTGCGACCACATTATAGAATTTATTGACTGACAGTTAGCTTTTTATTAAGCAAGTTATTAAATGAATTTAGAATTTGTTCCTCATTGATGCTTACTTCACGGTTCACCATGTACAGTGGTTTATGGAGCTTGCGATCTTTTGGTTGATTTTAATGAATATTATATATTTTGTTAATTTCATTATAGAAAATAACTATTTTGTCTCTTTAAACAAAAAATGTCGGAACTTTCTGATAACACATAATGAGAACTTTAACGTAAATGATAAATTCTTGCGAAAGACTGTTTCAAAAATTGGTTAATTGTATTTTTTATATTTAAGTATGCCTTTCAGGTTTCTTTCAATTAAACTGTTACATTTTTTCTTTTACAAAACAGAAAAAAGTGTCTATGTTGTTTTTACCACAGGCTTCAATTTCATGGAACACTAGACGAGTTATCTTTCCCTGATTAAACTTAATATAAAGTATTTCTGCTTCGTTAGTTCCCTACAAATGAGGACCGAAGTTTTTTCAATTACGCGGTATAAAAATGTTATACTCTGCTTATTGCTCGAATCAATTTTACCAAATAAATATTTTAAATCTCATTTGAAACTTCCTATACAATGTCTACGATTGTGTCAATTATATAGATTCCATTTTTTTTGGAGTGGGAATATCCCATCTTTCTCTGCTTTTAAAAAACATTAATGGTCTGGTATTTATATATTGAACAAATAATGAGAAGAATAGGTTTATAGATAAGATATCATGATGTATGTCTAATTTTATACCTTTTCAGATTTAACCAGATGTGTCGTAGCCTTTGCTATTGTATGTGGTGGAGTTCAACTTTTCACCATTTTAACCCTAATTTGTGGAGTCTGGCCAGCAGATTGTCACAATATTAAAAGATCTAAGATATATCTCGGTGGAGCCTTAATGCTTCTTCTAGCTAGTGAGTAGTCTTTTTTTATAATATATACTCCTGCATCACTAGATCAAATGTCATTAACCCCAGTGGAAATAAAATGAAAATGTGTCTTATGTGATCCTTCTGGATAAGCTATACATTTAATGTATTGAACACTATTTCAACAGTAAAAATATTTTTTTATTGTAAGCTAGGATATGTTCAAATGTTAATGTTCACAGCCTGTAGCAATCGAGGGTTCGGTCCATTACATTGGGTCCATTACAGCAGTCTTTATTTTTGTGAATGGATACTGAATGAATTAATTTTGCTCCTTTTTTTAATACTTAAATACCAGCTTTCATTCTGTTGCTTTACTAGTTAAATATATTTTTACCTTTTAGCTATGTGTGGAAGTGTAAGTGGAATATGTTTTATTGCTTTAAGAGATCTGGATGTTGATCCTCACAACCTGTATCCACCAGGTGTCGTCAGTAATTATGATTGGTCGTTCATGATACACTGGATTTCTACCGGATTGTGTATAGTAGAGAGCTGTATATTATTGTGCCTTTTGAAGGAATCGTATGAAGATGTGGCTGAAAAATTTAGTTATTATAATATTTACTAAATCAAGGATTTCAATGGGATATATGTGGTTATACACATTTTGACATTTTTGACAGAATGTTAACTAGATTGATACTAATATAATATATGGTAAAACAACTGAATAAAAGGATACACTGATCACCTCATGAGGTCGTGACGTCGTTTTAAATTCCATTCCTTGTTAAAATTATAGTTTTGTATTGTGATGACTAAATTTTTTTAAATAGTTATTAGCGATTCCTGGGTGCATAATTGCATGTTTTATAGTTTTCATCTTAATACTGATAGATTTGATATGAATTCATCAGATTTGCTAACATGGTGGCCTTGGTATTTTTCATTGTTTATGTAAGGACATTCATATGAAATATCACATAGATACATACGTCTTCAAAACATGTGCTACAAGCCAGTGGGGTATAATGCGAATGCTTGAAATGGGAAATAACTCAACTTTTACCAGCAGTATTGCTTTCTACAAAAAGTCGTACATAGAATCGTGATAATGTTCCTGCATATCTTTAGATCGCCATAACCACATTCTTTACTTATGTAAAAGTGTGACGATATATAAGTTCTACTATAATAACTGTTGCAAAGAACATTTGTTATGTAATATGTAATAATTTTATTATATAAAACTATTCCTGTCCTTAACCCTCAATTTGAGTTACTGGGATCATTTATAATAATAGTTTTTGTTTCACGAGGAATATTTATTATAAGGAACAAATATACAGTCACACGTGTGTCACTCTCTTTCTCAATTTATTAATATTTGTAATCTACATGTAAGATGTAGTTTGATGTCATATTTTTGACAAGTAAGGCATAAATAACTTAGGAAGTAGCTTCAGAAGAACTGATTAATGGTTCGTAGGGATAGATGTTAAAAAAAAAACATTTTCATGTCAAACTCAAGCTTTGTTTTATTTATTAATTTCCTTAATCCTCACATATTCCTGATATATATTAAAGAGTTCGAATATATTATTTTCTATAAAAAGGTTTAGGTAAGGTAAAGTGTTTTTTTAGCTTCAGTACATGATGCAAATGCTGACCTAGCTGATGACCAACTGATTGTGAGAATGCGACTTCTCAGTTAGACAGATGATTTCCCAGATTGTTCCTGGACCCCGCCCTTTCAATGTTTAATTTTCACATTTTCAATGCAGAGACAATCAATACAATATGCGTTCAAAAAATCTCTTAGAGTGGTACAGCTTTTATTTCAAGGCTCTCAATAATCTTCAAAATGAAAGAATAATTATTGTGGAACATGGTCATGGGAAATCATCTACTCCCTCGTCACACTGATTATCATGACGTTCAATGCTTTTAGTCAGATTTTCATTTACTGTATTTTTATTTGCACGTGTGGAATATTTACTGATTCCATGTTATCTATCCAAAATATGTCCGTCCCAGATCCGTCCATAGTGCCAGTCAGTAAGCTTCTGGTACAATTAGGGTTTATATTAGAGTACCACCATCCACTTCCAAATCTATTGACACATTGATTCAACAAGGAATAGTCGGAGCCGACAGCAGAAAACTTCATTCCTTGTAGATTAATAGTTCCTGTAATAGAATCACCACATCCCGCACCAAAGGGAGTGAACGATGCACAATTGAAAGTGTAACCCTCGATCTTTGAACCTAACCTAAATTGTTCATAATAATTAACGCAGAATGAAGAATCGGGTTTAATAAACAAAGTAGTCAATCGTTTTGAAGCCCCGTTTAAGATATATAGCCACTTTGTTAAACCAATCCATCCATTCATCACTGGGTTGGCACCAAAACCATTTTCATATTCCGTTAATGTTTTATTAAAGTCGCCTGTATCACAGTTTTGATTACGGTAAAGAACTACAGTCCAACCACTATGACCAAATGTACATAAAACTTCAAAAGGCTCTGGTGCCAGTGCAGGTTGAATGTCTGCTAGAATATCTGTTGGTGGAGCAGAAGACATGCCCATATTTGTACCATGCTTACAATCTGAAAAAAAATATTTTAGAATTATTGTTGATGTTACATGATTCCAGAACCTCATCAATTCAATTTGACTTTCTTACTCGAGAATGATTTTAGGCCCTATAGCTATAAAATGGTTCCTCACTGTTTCAGTACGTTCAGAAGTGTTAATCATATAACCATATAACCAAAAGTCAAAATGTTAAACATTAGAATGGTCCAAGATGGAGATCGACCGAATATAGCCCTAACTAGAAGTGTTGGCGTTATTTGGTTTATCATGTTAACTATATTCATAGCATTTGGTAGTCACCTTTGTGTGCGAAAGTTACCAAACAATCGTACCTCCTTCAATCATCATTAAGTTTAATGAACCATCCGATACTTTAATGTTACTTATTTAGATCTCTCGACTAACTCAATCAATTTATACTTGAAAATAATGTTTAAACAAAACAACCCATTAAATTTACAATATTTTATCAATACTTTATTCTAGTTTGAAGTCGAAAAACAAGATTTGTTTTTCTTTCATAATGGGGTATTGAAGACATTCATATTATTTCTTCTAACGATCTCCGTGCAAGTTGCGATATCACCTGCAAGATATCAAGGGAACGAAATGCGGCAATTGATTAACCGAACTATAGGTCCATTGTGCCCAGTAATTTACGCATTATGAACTGTTCGTTCGGATACTATATTTTGATAAATCAGTGATAAAAAAGTAAAGATTCATGCATCAGAAGACATTGAGAAGACATGAAGAAATTCGCTTTTCATTACCTAGACAGATAATAGTTTACTGAAACTTCCGAGGATTGCTGAATGATATTGCTTATGGCTTTAAAACCTCTCAAACCTATTGGAACAATTTCAACTTTCATACTGGCAGAAACCTGTCTTTTTCCGATTCTTTTACCTGTGTATTAGCTCATATATATGAATAATTAAGTAGACGTATAATTGTTTCATTTTATCAAACTTTGATAATAATATTGATTAATCGTAAAGGTTTGTACGTCACGCAGTTTTTATAACATTGTAAAGAAATAGCTTTAAAAATTTGCTGATATTAGTTTTGCGTATAGTACGCAATACAGCAAATTAATTTGTATCTTAACAGTCGAATGCGACAACCTGGCAGTGGCGTTTCTACGAGTGGCCAAATTCCTAGAAACGCCACTGCAACCTGGTAATTTACACATTATTTGCAGAATGTGAATTTCTTCATTAATTAAAAATAATTAAGACCTGTACTCTAATAGTTTAATGAATAAAACAAACACACATCAACAAATAAAAAACATCAGATAATTAAATAAAAGGGAATCATTATTTTAAATTCAATATTCTAACTTATTTTGAAGTAATGATTTCTGATCTGAGAAACTTCCGTAGATTATGTTGAAAAGGTTCCAATGGCCATCATGGGTCATTCAAGATAATAAAAGGTATGACAAAAGCAGATGTTGTAACATGCCAAGAATCAACACGGTTAACATAATATATTTGGAATCTAACATCATTTGGGGCACTTTCAGATACATAGATGATAACCATCTTCTTTGTGTTCGACTTTATCACAAACGTGACGACTTTGATTTTCTTTTTGTTAATTTTCCATTCAAGTGCTCTTACATACCTCAATCACCAGCTTATGGCCATACGAAACTTCGCATCTTTCCTAGCTCCGTATGTGTCGCAGATAAAGACACGAACCTAATCACCAGCCATGACACCAACGATATTCATTGAACGATAAAGTATGCATCAAATTTAATATTACAACGTCTATAGGATATCAATAAGTTCTTAAATGCTTAAAATATTCCCAATTTCAACAGTGTGTATTTACTGAAGAGGTTGTAGTACAGAACTCTTTTAAATAGCGGAGGCGTTTTTGAGTTACGAGACCAGAAACCGGAAAGACGATTAAAGACATTTCGCACCATTATGAGTTATTTCGACCTCATTAACATGAGTCTGCTTAAATTTTATTCTTATTCACTTAGTATGGATCAAATAAAATACATTCTCTTCATATGTGTTTGAATAAAATTGGTTTGCATGGTGTGGAATCCATCTTGAAACTTTCGGTTTGTTTACATGAAGTCGTTTCGTTTCACTTCTAGAAGATCTCCGAGAGAAAGATTTCTTCGCGTGAACTATTTAAAACATGGTTGGTCAATAGGTCAGAGTAATATCTCCGATAGGTAGAATTTCTCTGTTGATCAGAATGGCTTATGGCGTGTATGTTTCACAGCTCATCCGCTATGTCAGGGCTAGTTCAATTTATGAAGACTTTCTGACTAGAGGTAGAGTTTTGACTTTAAAATTACTTAAGCAGGGTTACTTGACACATAGACTTCACTTAGGAAATTATAATGAACTTGTAGACAAATATAACAAATCTGTCTCTTGCATCTTGATTGATTTGTTTAGTCAGACATGAATTGATCTGATTGTATCCCACGATGTTGACCTATATGGTAGTGGCAGGATCATGCTTACTCTTTTCGAAACACCTAATGGTACTTTTATTTTGAGTAGTCCACTACTATGTAACTATTGCTCTCGATTTTGCCATGTTTTTGGATGCGATTTTGATTAACGGAATCGTTTTGCTTGTACGGATGTTTATTAAGTATAACGGCCTACCTGTTATTATATTTTCACAAAAGGTTCCATATCTTCCCCATGGACACGTACAGCTCCCATCTATACAACCTATTCTCTTCAAAGTAAACAAAAAAAAAAAGCAAACTTTGAGTCTTTTTTAAATATCTTCTACACGTGCAGTTCTTAAAATCATTTATGTTTGATAGAAACTTTGATAGAAACTTTGACTTTGAAGTCTTACTGATGATCGTCATTTGTCTTCGGCAATAAACGTGTTCGCGCAAAAATGCAAAATACAAATCGCTTAGAGCGTATATCAGTTTCTGAGAATATGTCCGATAAAAAAAAGGTTAAAATCAGACAATAATACATGAATATTAACGTACCTTCTTAAAACATGAACATCCTGTTGACTGATCAGACACCATGCAGTTAGTACCGTCTCTGTACAGAGTACATTGTTTAGATTCAGTACAATATAAATATCTTCGACATTCAGCGTCACCAGTACATTTAACACTACATTCAAATCTTGTATTTCTCGACTCACTACTTAGTTTTATCGATGCATCACAATTTGTATTGACTATTTTAGTCTTTAAATATGAGGCATGACGAACTTCTCCCAAAGCAATTGAAATAGCACAAATGAATACAGTTACAAATGTAAATTTTACGACCACCATGACTTCACAAATAGTCTATGTTTCTGTACCTTTATCAGTTAGTTTGGTCCTAAAAACGGCAGTGATCAGAGCGAATGATTTTAACACTAGTGTGTAGCCTATTGGTCTGTTTGTTTCAAAGAAGCTTCATGGATTTTGAAAGGAAAATCGAATTTTTTGCGTCTTATTTTACTGAGGTCTCTTAAGATAGTTCAGACGCATCCATTGATCGATATCAATGTTTTCTTCTTCAAACCTTTTGACGAGCATCACAATCCACGTGTCGCACTCTTTTCCAATGTGATTGAGTAAACTTTAAAATCGAAAGAGATTATCGTGTTACATTAAAAGACTTTTTTCTATATAAAAGTTTTATCATTTTTAGTAACCAAAAAAAAAATATACTACCATACCATTTCCAAAAGCATCAAACTCGTATTTTAGCGAATGTAGTAACATTACAGTAAGATTCGATTCTCCAATGTACATATTCTCTGCCGAATGTATTTAACTTTATGCCGAATTTTCAATAGGGTTCATCAAAGTAAAATTAATCGCATTAATCTTTAAGCATCGTGATGACCCCCTTAGAATATTTTTAAAATTTTTAAGAAGAAAACCAAAGCCTATTGGCTGTTAATCCATATATCTTGATTCAGTTCCATATATCGAATACCAATATCAATAAATATAGATCACGATTTTTACATTCGTCAGAATCATGTTAATCCTTACACAGTCATCCAGAAATCGCACTTAAAAATAAAGTCAGAGAATTCATGCTTTTTCCATGCCAGTTTTTACTCAGAACTATCCGTGCCAAGGAAGAACTGGTTTCTTATGTGCACATGAAAATAGATTTTAAAAGTATGGTTTTTCAACATATAATAAGTCATTGACATTTCAATTGCGTCTTTCCTGCATCAGTAAAAGCATTGTGCAGCAAATAGAGAAAATGTAAACTTCCTTTCATCAACAAATGACAAAGAATTCTAACATTGTGTGTTAAAAAAATTTTTATTTTTCCAGATCACTGAAGCGAATGTATTTTTCCAGATCGCTGTAGAAAATGTATTTTTCCAGATCACTGTAGAGAATGTATTTTTCCAGCACTGAGGGGAATGTATTTTTCCAGATCTCTGAAGGGAATGTATTATTCTAGATAGATGAAGGGAATGTATTGTTCCAGATCGCTGAAGATCGCTGTAGGGAATGTATTTTTCCAGATCGCTGAAAGGAATGTATTGTTCCAGATCGCTGAAGGGAATGTATTGTTCCAGATCACTGTAGGGAATGTATTGTTCCAGATCACTGAAGGGAATGTATTGTTCCAGATCACTGTAGGGAATGTATTGTTCCAGATCACTGAAGGGAATGTATTTTTCCAAATCGCTGTAGGGCATGTATTGTTCCAGATCGCTGAAGGGAATGTATTGTTCCAGATGTATTGTTCCAGATCGCTGAAGGGAATGTATTGTTCCAGATCGCTGAAGGGAATGTATTTTTCCAGATCGCTGAGGGGAATGTATTTTTCCAGATCGTTGTAGTGAAGGTATTTTTACAGATCGCTGAAGGGAATGTATTGGTCCAGATCGCTGAAGTGAATGTATTTTTCCAGATCGCTGAAGGGAATGAATTTTTCCAGATCGCTGAAGGAAAAGTATTATTCGAGATCGCTGAAAGGAATTTTTTATTTCAGATTGCTGAAGGGAATGTATTGTTCCAGATTGCCGAAGGGAATGTATTATTCCAGATTCCCGAAAGGAATGTTTTATTTCAGTTCACCGAAAGCACCGAAAAGAATGTATTATTTAAGATCGCATCTAGGAGGGTACAATATTACCCCAAATTCCATTTTGTCAGGGGTCCGGGGATGCCCCATACCCCGCACCCCTCACCACTGAATATCACCACACACTATGGTAAGCTCCCTCCTGATAATTACCTTGCATCATGGAGAGTGCCTGCAGGCAAGATGAGGTCAGAATCATTTTGTGGTTGCTGCATAAGTAAGAAACTTACCCAAAACCCAATAAGACCCAGAGTTTGTACGTGATCCTTATCACAGATACTCCATGTTTGGGAAATTTTTGCCCTAAGATGCAGCTATCCCAATATTTCCAAGTCAAAACCATCTCATACTTCTGCAGATTTGGGGGCTGAATAAGGCAATACTGCACTTCGGGGGCTAGTACATTTCTTTTTTGTTTTAGACTAAGACTGTGTTGTAGCTTGCTGAATTGTATTGCATGAAACATGGATTTTCTGATTATGTATTTCATCTTTTTCAGTTGACAATAAAGATATGTATCTGACTTTCCCATTTATGACTGAAGAAAAGATATTCTTTAATTTTAAGATATAACACGGAGGGCCAGTAAAAATGCTTTATATAGGCAGGGTCAGCAAAGCCTTGAATTTTGCACCACCACCCTTGAGAGTGAGTTTTGCACAATCCCCCCTCCCCTCTTCCCCCCACACCCCCAATATGAAATTGCTTCCTATGGGCTTATTATGTTAATTTGTATAGAAAGACGTTGCTCAAGTGTAATGCATTTCCACTTATTCACACTAATTGTACTTATTTAAATCACTGCTACATAATTGGTAGCACATATTACCTGGTAATATGGAGTGTTGACAACCAATCGATCTGTGCAGATTTGTGTTGTTAACTACAAGCATTAAAAATGATCATTCTTCTTCTTCTTCTTTTTTAAAGATAACACTTTACATAATTATGTCGATTTAAAGATTTTGTCCTAATAATGAAATATTATTTGTTTAATAAAGACTGGATAAACATAAGTTATAGCAATTATAGAAAGGATCACACATAATTCACACATCAGATGCTTAATTATAAACACAATTTCAGTTCTATTAAACAGTGAAGCGAAAACCTAGATAGTCCAGGCATTTCGTAAAAAAAGGGGCCAACCTCACTCAAATTGCAACAGAAAGTATGTTGACTGTTTCATACCCAGTAATATATATCAGTCCTGTATAACTCGTAAGGAATCCAGGTAAATGTATTACTTATGTTTCGAACAATTCATATAATTCAATAATGCTCATATAATGTTTTTATTATTATCATAATAATGTTGTTTTATCATTGCTATTATCATTGTTTGGTGTAACTGAAATTCCTTAATCAGATGGTTTTGATATTTTGGGAAAAAAATTGTGCTTTTTGGTCAGGTTTAGCTTTATGAAATGTGTGTCAATGGATCCCTGGCCCAAGAAAACGTACATCCAGCTCTAAAAATCAAGTGTATATGCTATTTAGAAGTGGAGATATTAAAAAAAAATGGCAGATTTATGATGGCCATTTTGGAAAATGGCGACCATTGTGGAAAATAGTTGCAGTTTCGACTTTTTGGCCAAGTTGAGAATAACGAATTGTGTTTTATTGATTCCTTGTCTCTGAAAATGTATGTTTAGCACTAAAAATCAGAGCTCTATGTTATTTAGTAGCAGAGATATAAGAAAATATCGTCATTGAATTTCCTGCCACATCCATTCCTTAGGATATGTTATACAGGATATATTTCTGGGTATAAAGCAGTCAACAGGCTTTCCGCCTGGACTAAGAAGTCTATAAACCTTTTTAAATATATGTATGGTTAAAATTGTTTCCTGTTAGGAACACTTCATAAGCTGTGGAACCTTTTGTTTAGGTATGAACAATAATAACATCAAACATTGTTTCCTATTGTTGATCGATCTGGAAGTAAGGATGTCCGATAATCAATCTGTATCAGAATACGTAGGTCTTATATATTTGATTTAGACCATTAACGAGTTTCTGATCGATGAATCTAGTCTTAGTAAGATTTTTTTTAATCGGTTCACCCATATTTTACTTTTAGTGAGGTGTACTCTTAGTAGTTTGTAGTTAGACATGGTTCGACTTGAGAGAAGCACCGAAAATGGTTGATATTGGTTGTCGATGTGGTGAAGGTACAACGAAAACAGGTTGAAACATGTAATTTGCTCTGATATTGATTTAATTACATGATACTTTGTTCAGGACAGTCCTCGTACAATTTTTATTCGACGAGTCTCATATTTTCAGGGGCTCACAAGGACATGTTGAAGTAGTTCTATGAGAATTTTGAATGAGATCGGTTCACCAACAGCCGAGATACTTTTCATTACAAAGTATGGCTTTGGTCTAAAACTTCCTAGTCGAATAAATCTTTTTTATCACTAAATAAAGATTTTTTCTTGTCGAACAAGAACCATAGAGTCCATGGTCTTGAAGTCCATGAACTATTATTCTCTTTACGCTACATATTGTATTTATCTCAATTACTATTATACATACAGCTTATTAACGACCTAAACAAGCAATTGTAATTCAAATATTGTTGATGAATCGGAAAAGCTAGTATAATAAGGTTAAAATTTCTTTATATATATTGATTTAATTTATAAAACATGTTTGTCGAAAATAAAAAGAAAATGCAATTTGATAGTTACAAGTAGTTTAAATCACAAAGAGGCTTAAAACTCGAACTTGGTTCCGATCTAATATGTTCGAAACCTGGTCTTTGTTCTAAGTAAATTCAATGAACGGTTTTGCAGTCATTGGCCTTGAAAGACGTATTTTATACCAAACGTTTTATATTTGCTTATATGGATCTACATTGTATGAAATCGCACAATAAGTATGAATGTGTGATATTGTCCCTGAAGTGGGTCAACATTTTCATTTGTTTATCTCTTAGGAAGGTCCGTATTCACCCTTTAATTACATAATTGCGAATAAGAATATGAAAGATATGTTGTAAAAGGGTTGGAATCTAAAAGGGTGTAAATGAGGCTGACAGTAAAAAATAAATCAATATTTACATTATTATCTGTATTGAAGGATTGGAATGAAGTGAAATTCTATAAATTGAAAAGAGTCTTTGTATCATTGTTTGCGTCATTTGAACAAAAGAAACAAACTATGTAACATTTGTTTTCACTGTATATTCTAATTTCCTGAGATATATTAATTGATTGAATTTTTTAAAACTTTAAATTGTCAATGTGTCTGAAAGTTATTTTTTTATATAACCTTTCCATGCTATATTTGTATATCATCAACCGAAGGCGTGTTCCGTCCCGATTTGTCATTTCGTCCCAATGTGTCATTTTCCTGAGTTGTCTCAATTTATCATCAAATGTCGTCCCGATTTGTCGCAAAATTTCAATATGTCACTAAACACCGTCCCGTTGTGTCGCAAAATTACAATTTGTCACTAGAAATCGTCCCGATTTGTCGCAAAATATCAATTTGTCACTAAAAATCGTCCCATTGTGTCCCAAAATCCCAATTTGTCATCAAATGTCGACCCATTGTGTCGCAAACTTCCAATTTGTCATCAAATGTCGTCCCATTGTGTCGCAAAATTCCAATTTGTCACTAGAATTCGTCCCGATTTGCGACACAATGGGACGACATTTGATGACAAATTGGGACAACTCAGGAAAATGACACATTGGGACGAAATGACAAATCGGGACGGAACAAGGCGTACCTTAACCTGACGAGATTTGCAATTTAAATATGTAACTTAAGTTAATATTACACTCTTTCACAGTAATCATGTTAATGAATACATGTATTTGCAATTTTTTATTTGTTTTCATAAATGATTTAATGGGAAATGTTCATTATCCGTTCGACCATAAAAATGTAAAACTTGGATTTTTTGCTAATCTTTCACAAAATGTTCATAATTCTTCTTCGAAATTTAAGTTTTCATATCCCCGTGTTTTCATATTATCAGCGTTTGGAAGTAAAAAATACGACTCTTATTTCAATGAGACTTTGCCTTTATATAAAACATATCTACAGAAAATGAAAGATAAATGTTAAGGTAGGGGTATAATTGCAGGGATTGTGCAATTTTTGTGCTGTTTTTTTTTTTTGTTTAAACAATATTTTATTCACAGTAATATGAAAAGGATTGGGGAACAGGCTTTCGCCTATATAACCCCTCTCCTAATACAGAATTTTCATATGTACAAAATATAACATAATGTATCATCAGTGATAATATACAAACATATATACAAACAGTGCTACATCCACTAGATCATTATTTTATATTAGAAAGAGAGAGAAAGGTACATTCTAAAATTTTAAAAACGTTTTGAAAATAAAAGGAAGTCATGAACTTTAATAAAAATTGAGTTAGACTGAAAAGGGTCATTTGGGACACCATATAACAAGTTGAATATATTTTTAAAATGGTTTGGTAAAAGGTTTATTGATCTCCTTCGTGCATCCAAATGTAAGGAGCAGTTTAATAGAAAGTGTTCTGAATCCTCAAATTGATGACCACAAAGGCATGTAGGGTTGTCACTGATGTGTCGAAGAAATTTATGACCATTGAGGTCACTGCAGGAAAGACGAAGGCGGCAGTGGTAAATTTGAATCTTTCGAGAGCCAAAGTTGTATGTATCAGGTGGGTTGGTATCATTAGATTTAAGCGACTTTTTAAAAGATGAAATTGATAGATGCAGTTTTTGAAAAATTGGTTGTTTGTTCCATTCCCTGATGGCTGATGGAATAAATGAATTGTAAAAGATATTTGTTCTGCAATTTAGAAAAGGTACATCGTTGTTATTCCTCAGATTGTAATTAGTATTTTTAGTTGGGAGAAGGTCTGATAAATAGGTTGGTGTGAGGTTATTTAAAATTTTGTACATCATTATCAGCTTATGCCGCCGTCGTCTTTCCTGCAGTGTAATGAAACCAGTTTCTTTGTAAAGTAAAGCGTGACTAGTTCCCTTAACAGCACCGCATATAGTCCTGAGTGCATCTAACTGAAGATTTTCTAATGCAGATGTTAGTTCGTCGGTGCACCCATCCCATATAATATCACAATAGTCAAAATGAGGAAGAATGTAAGAGGTATAAATAGTTTGAAGTGATTTCCTACTTAATCGGTACTTTAAACCCCTGAGACAGTTGATGAGCCTACCAGTTTTCAATAAAATACAATTAATATGACAATCCCAATGACAGTTTCTTTGAAAAGTAAGGCCTAAGTGTTTGTGGTGTGCAACTTCCTGAATAGGTACATTATCTAATTTTAAAGTGGGCATAGTTGGAGTATTTTTAGTATGTAGTGCGAGTGATTCAGTTTTCAGCGGATTGAAAGTCACCAGCCACGCTTTAGCCCAATTATTGATGGTTTCAAGATCATGATTTAGCACGTCGGCAGATGCATTCGGGTCATCAATTTTTAGATAAAGACTAGTGTCGTCAGCAAATAAACGTATGTTCGATCGGATGTTTTCAACGATGTCATTAATATAAATTAAAAATAGTAGAGGTCCCAGGACAGAACCCTGCGGAACACCAGCTGGGACCGTCTTGAGCTCAGAGGAGACTCCATTTACCACGACACATTGTTGTCTATTTTTAAGATAGTTTTGGAACCATTCCTGGAGGTCTCCTCTGATACCGACGGCCTCCAGCTTATGACAGAGCCCAGCATGCCAGACTCTGTCAAAAGCTTTACTGATGTCGCAGAATACTGCCCTGGTATATTGTTGCTGATCAATGGCTTGACAGAAAAAGTGTGAAAGATCGATTAGTTGATAGACTGTTGAGTGTCCTTGCAAGAAACCGCTTTGTACGTTAGTAATAACTGAGTGTTCCTGCAAGAAGTTAAAGACATGTTTGTAGATACATTTCTCAAATATTTTTACTACAATACTTAAAAGAGATACTGGTCTATAATTAGTACAATTTGATGGGTCGCCTTTTTTAAGTATTGCAGTAACATTTGCCGATTTCCAGATAAAAGGTACTTGTTTTAATGACAGACTTAGGTTGAAAAGGTTACAAAGAGGGAAACAAATTTCTGAACTGATAGATTTTAATAATTTAGCACTTATTTGGTCAGGACCGTTAGATTTTGAGGTATCAAGTGTTAATATTATGTCTTTAACTTCCTGAGGAGTGAGTTCAATGTGATTTAGTGAATTTGAATTTTGCTTGACAGGAGGGAAGGGTGCATCAGTGCTGTCTATTTGTGACTGGGTGATGAAAAAATCATTCAAACAGTTTGCTTTGTCCTTTGGAGTAAAAGACGGGATACCATTTTTGACTAGTGGCGGTAGCTGCCCTTTTGGATTTTTTGTCTTCTTTACATATGAGTCAACAAGTTGCCACCAGCTCTTTTTCCCAAAATTGTTATTCTGGTTAATGTTATTGTCCAAATTTTCAAAATATTCGCTCTTACAGTTCCTTATTAGTTTGATATATGCGTTTCTAAATGTCTTAAAATTGTGCCAATCGTCACAAGAATTCGATCTTGTAGCTTTCCGATGAAGTTTATTTTTCTTTCTGCTCATTTTTCTAATAGTATTATTCATCCAAGGTTTATCACGTGGTCTAATGGTCGCAGTTTTATTAGGTATGTTTCTTTTGGCAATTCTTATTAACTCACATGTAAAGGAAACAGTTGAAGTGTCAATATTTGAATCGTCTCTTATGGCATCCCATCTTGTACTCCTGATGTCACGTCTTAGTAATTCAAAATTAGCCTTAGAATAATCCCATATTGTTCGTGTATAAGAAATGAGTTTAGGAGATCTGAAAGAGAGTTGGCAATACACAGGGCAGTGGTCACTACATACGTTGGCTAAACAGCCCGATGATTTTATGTAATAATAATAATAATAATAATAGTAATTTATTTACGTGTCACCGTTCATATATACATAGTATAAATACAATAATAATAAAAACAACAACATAAAATGAACGCCAGCCGACTTCGGCTTATGAGACACCTTAAAATATTATCATAAAACTACATTCAATAGAGCAAAAATAAATAATCAAATATCACATAAAATTTTCCCTTCTCAACATAAACATCTTAAAAATCAATGAAGCAAAAAAAGGTAAAATATTAGCACAATTCATTAAAAACTCTAACTTTTCATCATCATTTAGCACATAAAAATTATCACAGATTTCAGAGGCCTTGGCAAATAGTTGTAAGCGTAATGAGTGAAATTTAAAACAATGAAATAAAAAATGTTTCTCATCTTCAACTGACCCAGAGTTGCAGTGACAACAAATGCGTTCTTGTATTTCCTCTGGGGGGCGGGTATACCTTCCAGTCTCTATTCTTAATGATAGTGAACCAGCTCTTAGTCGTGCTAAGATCCGCCTATGCGATAAATTCTTGACATTTTTAACGTAAGGGTCCGTGCCAATTCCATGCTTAAAGAGCCTATAAAACCTAAGTTTGTTTCCATTTGGCCTGTTGCTGTCATTCCATACATTATTAAGCCAAGTATCATTTTCCCTTTGCCAAAAAATATTCCATAGACTATCTAAATTAATTAAGTCATCTTTATTGCGGATTAAACCTAACTTCACTCCAAGCTGATAGACTCGATTATCCCAAGATGATTTACGTCGAAAACCCCAATTGTGTACTATCCTAGTCAGGCTGTTTTGGTCACTTGTTTGAATTCTGTTCCATAACCGGAAAACCTCCGATTTCAATAAATCGTTCCCTTGAAGCCAACCCATGTCCCCCCTTGCAGCCACATTGCTACTTCTTTTGCTTAAACCTAAGAAAAATTTACAGGCGTTAACATGTAATACATTGATACAGTTGTGATTGACCAGACCCCATATTCCAGATGCATACGTAAATACTGGGCGGATCATACAATCATATAATTTTGTAAAAACATCATAAGAAAAACCACCACACCTAAAATGTTTAACTTTGATTACTGCTAATGCTCTGTTCGCTGCCAATGCTATCTGTTTCGCACTAAAAGAATAGTCTGAAAATTCATTCATCCAAATCCCTAAATATTTATATGCTTCAGTATATAATAAATCGATATCACCACATTTAAAGGGAACATTACTCCTAACTACACTTTTATTTCGGAAATGAATAATCTTAGATTTGTCTTGATTTACTAACAGTCTCCATTTGTCACACCATTCACTTAGCTTATCAATCAGTTTTTGAAGCTTTAGTTCGTTGGGTGCCAGTAACACAATATCGTCTGCATACAGTAAAATTGAAATCATTCCATCGTCGACTTCAATTCCACAATTCAATTCATTTATGACACTGACCAGATCATTGGCGTAAATGGAAAATAAAGTTGGGGATAAGACACACCCCTGTTTCACACCTTGACTAACGGGGAACCAACTGGTCTGAAGTGCATTAATTTGAACGGAACAGCTCACGTTGTTGTAAAGCGAGGAGATGCTTTTGAAAAAATTCCCACCAATCCCAATTGATTTCAGTTTGTGCAATAAACAGTCTCTATTAATTGTATCAAAACATTTCTTTGCATCTACAAAACATGCGAAAGTTTGTTGCTTAGCACTTTTTCTATTTTTGATCAAATTGTCTAACACATAGATATGGTCCACACAGCTTCGCCCTTTTCTAAATCCATTTTGCTCATTAGCTAATATATCATTCTCCTCTAGCCAATTGGATAGCCTCTTATTCAATATGTCCGCATATATTTTGCAAGGAATTGAGAGAACCGTAATGCCTCTGTACGCGAGAGGATCCCACTTGCAGCCACCATCGTTCTTAGGTATCGGTTTGATTACCCCTTTCAGCCAAAAATCTGGAACTTGACCGTTTTCAAAACAGTGTTTGATAATCGAGTATAAAAGTTTCACACACGTTTCATTTTTTAGACATTCACTAAGCACATTGTCAGCGCCTGACGTTTTACCACATTTAGTTCGTAACACTGCCGATCGGACTTCAGTGACAGATATATCCTCATTAAGAAGTTCACAATTGGCATCGGGGAAAGAGTGGTGCCCATTTTTTATCCAATCTAAGTGTCTATCGTCAAAATTTTTACTCACCGGGTTATTGAGTAGATTACTGTAAGCCGATTGCCAGCGATCTATAATCACATTTTCATCGTAAGAGATCCCCTCGTCAGTATCAACTTTCATAGGGATGCCTGCTTTTCTTGAATTTGCTATTCCGAGATTGCCTATATGTTTCCAAAAGTCTTTTTTGTTCGTGTTTTCGGATAATTTTAGTAGCTTGTCTTGTTCGTCTATCTGAAACCTCCTTTTGTACTTTCTGTTGACTTTATCGAAATTATTCCGAACTGAACAGAATTCCGCGCGTAGTTTTCTTCTTTTTTCTCCGGATCTACATTTTAACCACAGCTTCTCTTTGTCACAGACCTCATTCCACAACTTCGTTAGATCATCATTCCAATAAGCTTTTCGTAGACATTTCTTCCTTTTCTGAGAAGATGAACCAGATACAACCCTAATAAGAGGCACTTTTAGTTTAAGTTCTTGGTCTATAATATTCAATAAAGTGGAGTAAGCTTCGTTAATGTTATTATTCACTTCTAATTCGTGTTCCAATTTGACTATTGTTGTTCTAAGGTCGTGGTTGTCTAAAAAATCCACAGGAATTTTAGTTCTGTCGTATCTGTATACAGTTTTGAGATCGCTTATGGGCTTATTTTCCGTCGAAATTTTAACAGACCAGCTTATTGGATTGTGGTCTGGTACAGAGTTCTCAACATGGATACCTTGACTGTTAATAATGTCCGAGAGTAAATGCACATCGAAAGAGTCACATAAATTTAAATTTTCATGTTTCGTTATAACATAATCAACGACCGATTTACCTTTTTTCGAAACACACGTAAAGTTATTTATCCCTAGTCTACCATTCAGCATACATAAACTGGTACTGGTCACAAAATCAATAAACTTATCACCATAAGAATTGTTCGTTGTGTCTAAAGTATTTCTTTGGGGTACATCGTCTACCCCTGCAATAAAGTCGAACTCCTCTCCACATCTTGCGTTGAAATCCCCGCAAATAAACATGTGACCTTCGTTTTGGAAGCAATATACTTGTTGCAACAAGTCTTCGAAAAATTTGTCCACGTCAACACTTCTGCTGGAGTCAACTGGTGGGAGATAACATACACACAAGCAAATAACCTCATTTTGGTTGAATTTGTTAGTCAATTTAATCCAAAGTATATCTTCAATAGAATCATCCAAGACATTGACCGAAAATGAATTCAGTAAGGTATTTTTGATAAGGAACCCAACTCCACCTGAACCTCTTCTAGCATTTTGATGCAGAGTTTGTCTGTTGTTGCCAAACCATACGTAACTATCAAGATCAATACATTCGTTGCCTCTCAAAAATGTTTCGCACACACATAAAACATCCAAGTCTAAAAAATTTAAAACATTTTCACGTAAAAGATAATTAAAAGAGTCTTGATCACGTGACCAACCATTTACATTCCATAGTCCGAGTCGCACATTTTTAACATCATTTCACCTTCTTCTGAAGTTATTTTTCACTATCAGGCCCCGTTTTACAGTATAGTCTTGTTCTTTACCTACCATTTTAATAATGTTCTTAAGGTTAGAGTTTTGAGCTCGGATGTCACTAGGAATATCATTTTCAATAAAAACACGATAAAAATTATCTGAGGTTTTTAAACTTGACTTTGCCTTCATGATCGTGTTTTTCTCGTCTTGTGATTGGACAGTAGCAATGATTGGTGTTATTCGGTGATCACCTTCTCTGCCCGGTAAGCGAGTGGCCTTGGTTACATGAACATTATTGAGTTTAAGTCCTTCTGAGACTAAATGGTTAACAGTTTTCACTACGTCTTCTTTGTTTGTGACTTCACTTGTGTAAGGCAATAGATTTTTAATCACTATATTCAGTCGTCGTTGTTTAACCCCGTCATGCTCCGATTGCTCCTGTTTTGAATTTTCCAAAACATTCAAATCTGATTTCAATTTATTTATTTCAGTCATAAAATTAACCTGCACATTCCCTATTTCTTCTTTCATTTTATTATCCATGGTGCTTTTAACTGTTTCAGTCACAGAGTTCGTTATACGTGCAACGATTTTATTCTCGATATTCATCTCCAGATCACCTATTCTCGTGTTAAGTGCTGCAAATGCACTGAACATTTTGCTGGCAAAGCTTTCAAATTTTTCATTAAAGTTCTCTGTCTCATCACCAACCGAACCTTTGCTTTTTTTCCTTTCCCGACTTGATTGAAATAAATTGTCCACTACCTCACCTTCATCCGACAGATTCCGTTTCTTGTTCGAATTTCCGACAGTCATAACATTTTGAACAAAGTCATCTGCCGCTTCATATCGCATAGGTTCCATCACTTCATTATCACTTGTTGCCATTGTAAACTGGAGTGTTAGTAAATAACCACAGGCGTTAAAATCCGAGTAAATAAAATAGTTTTAAAAGCAGACGTTAAAATCCAAGTACATAAAATATTTTAAACTTGTAGTATAATAATCGCTGAAGCGCGGAGCGGTCACCAAAACACGTCTTGTCAGTTCAAATACTAATCACCTATATGTAATGAGCACAATTACAGAGTATAAGGTCGATTAAAGATTTTGTACCATTTGAGTTGTAGCGTGTAGGATTTTTTATGATAAGATTCAAGTCAAAAAGTTGGATTGCATCATGTATAAAAGAGGTACGTTTTTTTAGAAAATCTATATTAAAATCGCCGAAGATGAGAATATTTTGGATGTTGGAGACTGTTGCCTGAGAAAAAGAATCAAAAATATACTTATTTGTTTCCGCATTGGAGTTCGGTGGTCGGTAGAAGGTCCCTATCAAAAAGTATGTATCATTAATAATCGTTTCAAACCAGATGCCCTCTGTATTGCCAATCTCAAGATCAGATCTCCGTTTAAAGAAAAAGGTATTGCGAATATATAAAGCTACCCCACCATACCCGTCATGTCTGTCCTTCCTAATTGGTGCATGAAAACAAGGGATAGAAAGAGTGTCAGAAGATGCATTGGTGTCAAGCCATGTCTCAGTCAAAAGGATAAAATCATATTTTTCGGAGTATTCAGCTATTATTATATCTAAGGCAGTGAGGTTTTTTGAAATATTTTTTCGCAAGCTCCTTACATTCAGATGCACAAGTGATACATTTCGCGCAGGTCCAGGATTAGGATGTACATTTCCAGAAATCAAAAATATAATTATAGAGAAATATAGGAAATCTATAATGGATGTAGCGCTATAAATTAAATGGAAAATAAACATATATACACAAATCAGTACAGCAAGCGTTAGGTTAGTTAATAAATTTGAAAAAGTGGGTATCTAATCCAGATTATATTAAGCTTGAAACAAGCAATTGTAAAATCTTTGCAGTAAAATTATAAATAGAAAAAAAAAATGAAAGTATAAACATGGTTAAATTGAACTTGCGACCAAATTTTCAACTAATAATATGACCGTATAACAATACATGATTTAATATATCTGTTGTAACTATAACTGGTCTACTGACCTATATTTAAATATATTATTATTGTAAAACAGTCTAACAGAGTAATATCATGATCTAAGTTTCACATCACATTAAATGATATAAAGTGTTTAATTTATTGTAACTATGACTGGTCTACTGACCTATAATTAAATATATTATTATTGTAAAACAGTATAACAGAGTAATATCATGATCTAAGTTTCACATTAAATGATATAAAGTGTTTAATTTATTGTAACTATGACTGGTCTACTGACCTATAATTAAATATATTATTATTGTAAAACAGTATAACAGAGTAATATCATGATCTAAGTTTCACATTAAATGATATAAAGTGTTTAATTTATTGTAACTATGACTGGTCTACTGACCTATATTTAAATATATTATTATTGTAAAACAGTATAACAGAGTAATAACATGATCTAAGTTTCATATCACATTAAATGATATAAAGTGTTTAATCTATTGTAACTATGACTGGTCTACTGACCTATATTTAAATATATTATTATTGTAAAACAGTATAACAGAGTAATATCATGATCTAAGTTTCACATTAAATGATATAAAGTGTTTAATTTATTGTAACTATGACTGGTCTACTGACCTATATTTAAATATATTATTATTGTAAAACAGTATAACAGAGTAATATCATGATCTAAGTTTCACATTAAATGATATAAAGTGTTTAATTTATTGTAACTATGACTGGTCTACTGACCTATATTTAAATATATTATTATTGTAAAACAGTATAACAGAGTAATAACATGATCTAAGTTTCATATCACATTAAATGATATAAAGTGTTTAATTTATTGTAACTATGACTGGTCTACTGACCTATATTTAAATATATTATTATTGTAAAACAGTATAACAGAGTAATAACATGATCTAAGTTTCATATCACAATACATGATATAAAGTGTTTAATCTATAGTGACTATGACTGGTTTACTGACCTATATTTAAATATATTATTATTGTAAAACAGTATAACAGAGTAATATCATGATCTAAGTTTCACATCACATTAAATGATATAAAGTGTTTAATTTATTGTAACTATAACTGGTATACTGACCTATATTTAAATATATTATTATTGTAAAACAGTATAACAGAGTAATATCATGATCTAAGTTTCATATCACAATACATGATTTAACATGTTTAATCTATTGTAACTATGACTGGTCTACTGACCTATAATTAAATATATTATTATTGTAAAACAGTATAACAGAGTAATATCATAATCTAAGTTTTATATCACATTAAATGATATAAAATGTTTAATCTATTGTAACTATAACTGGTCTACTGACCTATATTTAAATATATTATTATTGTAAAACAGTATAACAGAGTAATAACATGATCTAAGTTTCATATCACAATACATGATTTAACATGTTTAATCTATTGTAACTATAACTGGTCTACGGACCTATATTTAAATATATTATTATTGTAAAACAGTATAACAGAGTAATAACATGATCTAAGTTTCATATCACAATACATGATTAACATGTTTAATCTATTGTAACTATGACTGGTTTACTGACCTATGTTTAAATATATTATTATTGTAAAACAGTATAACAGAGTAATAACATGATCTAAGTTTCATATCACATTAAATGATATAAAGTGTTTAATTTATTGTAACTATGACTGGTCTACTGACCTATATTTAAATATATTATTATTGTTAAACAGCATAACAGAGTAATATCATGATCTAAGTTTCATATCACAATACATGATTTAACATGTTTACTCTATTGTAACTATATCTGGTCTACTGACCTATATTTAAATATATTATTATTGTAAAACAGTTAAACAGAGTAATATCATGATCTAAGTTTCATATCACAATACATGATTTAACATGTTTAATCTATAGTAACTATATCTGGTTTACTGACCTATATTTAAATATATTATTATTGTAAAACAGTATAACAGAGTAATATCATGATCTAAGTTTTTTATCACATTAAATGATATAAACTGTTTAACCTATTCTAACTATGACTGGTCTACTGACCTATATTTAAATATATTATTATTGTAAAACAGTATAACAGAGTAATATCATAATCTAAGTTTTATATCACATTAAATGATATAAAGTGTTTAATCTATTGTAACTATGACTGGTCTACTGACCTATATTTAAATATATTATTATTGTACAACAGTATAACAGAGTAATATCATGATCTAAGTTTCATATCACAATACATGATTTAACATGTTTAATCTATAGTGACTATAACTGGTATACTGACCTATATTTAAATATATTATTATTGTAAAACAGTATAACAGAGTAATATCATAATCTAAGTTTTATATCACATTAAATGATATAAAGTGTTTAACCTATTGTAACTATGACTGGTCTACTGACCTATATTTACATATAGTATTATTGTAAAACAGTATAACTGAGTAATATCATGATCTAAGTTTCATATCACATTAAATGATATAAAGTGTTTAATTTATTGTAACTATGACTGGTCTACTGACCTATATTTAAATATAGTATTATTGTAAAACAGTATAACAGAGTAATATCATAATCTAAGTTTCATATCACATTAAATGATATAAAATGTTTAATCTATTGTAACTATAACTGGTTTACTGACCTATATTTAAATATAGTATTATTGTAAAACAGTATAACAGAGTAATATCATGATCTAAGTTTCACATCACATTAAATGATATAAAGTGTTTAATCTATTGTAACTATGACTGGTCTACTGACCTATATTTAAATATAGTATTATTGTAAAACAGTATAACAGAGTAATATCATGATCTAAGTTTCATATCACATTACATGATTTAACATGTTTAATCTATAGTGACTATAACTGGTATACTGACCTATATTTAAATATATTATTATTGTAAAACAGTATAACAGAGTAATAACATGATCTAAGTTTCATATCACATTAAATGATATAAAGTGTTTAATCTATAGTAACTATGACTGGTTTACTGACCTATATTTAAATATAGTATTATTGTAAAACAGTATAACAGAGTAATATCATGATCTAAGTTTCACATCACATTAAATGATATAAACTGTTTAACCTATTGTAACTATAACTGGTCTACTGACCTATATTTAAATATATTATTATTGTAAAACAGTATAACAGAGTAATATCATGATCTAAGTTTTTTATCACATTAAATGATATAAAGTGTTTAATCTATTGTAACTATGGCTGGTCTACTGACCTATATTTAAATATATTATTATTGTAAAACAGTATAACAGAGTAATAACATGATCTAAGTTTCATATCACATTAAATGATATAAAGTGTTTAATCTATTGTAACTATGACTGGTCTACTGACCTATATTTAAATATATTATTATTGTAAAACAGTATAACAGAGTTATATCATGATCTAAGTTTCATATCACAATACATGATATAATATATATGTTGTAACTATAACTGGTCTACTGACCTATATTTAAATATATTATTATTGTAAAACAGTATAACAGAGTAATATCATGATCTAAGTATCATATCACAATACATGATTTAACATGTTTAATCTATTGTAACTATAACTGGTCTACTGACCTATAATTAAATATATTATTATTGTAAAACAGTATAACAGAGTAATATCATGATCTAAGTTTTATATCACATTAAGTGATATAAAGTGTTTAATCTATTGTAACTATGACTGGTTTACTGACCTATGTTTAAATATATTATTATTGTAAAACAGTATAACAGAGTAATATCATGATCTAAGTTTCACATCACATTAAATGATATAAAGTGTTTAATTTATTGTAACTATGACTGGTCTACTGACCTATATTTAAATATATTATTATTGTAAAACAGTATAACAGAGTAATATCATAATCTAAGTTTCATATCACATTAAATGATATAAAATGTTTGATCTATTGCAACTATGACTGGTTTACTGACCTATATTTAAATATATTATTTTTGTAAAACAGTATAACAGAGTAATATCATGATCTAAGTTTTATATCACATTAAATGATATTAAATGTTTAATCTATTGTAACTATGACTGGTCTACTGACCTATATTTAAATATATTATTATTGTAAAACAGTCTAACAGAGTAATATCATGATCTAAGTTTCATATCACAATACATGATTTAACATGTTTAATCTATTGTAACTATAACTGGTCTACTGACCTATAATTAAATATATTATTATTGTAAAACAGTATAACAGAGTAATATCATGATCTAAGTTTCATATCACAATACATGATTTAATATGTAGTAGTCTGAATTTTAAAAGTTAAGTGTTGCCTTATTTTGGGCAGAATCAGTACGTGGTGTGGATGTAAGGAAGCCTTTCACTGAGGGCTGTTTTAAAGTTGAGCCACTCTCGACAGGCACATCCATTTCTTCAATTTGCTCTCTATTACCTTTATCACGTTCGTCGGGATTGATCAATAGCTCACTGACATCCTGGTAACTACGGGATAGTGTTCTAGGTGTAGAACTGAATTGGTTCAGACATGAAGCATCTGATATTACAAAATTTCTGTCATCAGATAATGGGCGCACAAATATTTTCCCGTCGTATGTCCAACAATTTTTGATCAATTTTTGCTTCAGGACATCTCTGGTTAATTTATATAAGTAAGCACGCTTTCTAGTCAAAGCTTCATTTATAAAAAGTTTACTTTGAGACCCAGCATTGTAATTCTTTAAGTTGCGTTTGTTGCTGTATACTAACGCCCTATCACGGTAACTAATAAATCTGATAATTATATCACGGTTTTTGTTATGTTTGGGGCCTACTCTGTGGGTTCTGCCTATTTCTCTCAGAGTGAGCTTTGAATCGGTCTGTACTAGGACATGGTTGTTTATGACGTCGAGGATTAATTTATCTGTGTCTTCGTTCGGCTTTTCAGGAATGCCACTAATTTTAAGGCACGTACGTCGCGAATATTGCTCAAGATCGTCAATTCTTTTATCTTGCTCTTCTATTTTAGATAAAAGATCACTGGCTAATTCGGGCTTAATTGCATTTGCAATATGTTTAATTATAGTTTCTCGTTTCAAGAGCTCAGATATGAAAGTTTTCAAAGAATCCTCGTCTTGGAGAACTGTATCAAGAAATTCAGTGATGCTAGAGGTTTCATCACCTTTCTTACGTTTGGGAGGATTTTTAACCATGTTGACTTTAATTCGGCTATAATGTGGCGATAGATCACAAGTTGTTTACAAGTGTAATGGTCTATGTCTAAGTGATAATCAATATATTGATTGTTGTAGGTGATTAAAAGTACTCACTCAAGACGATTTTGGGGTAGAAAATTGTCCAAAGCTTGAGAATCACAGAACAAAACAGCTTACAAATTCCGCAAATAGATTCTTGTACAGTTAATCCATACTATGCACAATTTTCATTATGAAAACTTCTGTTTAATTAGCTTAAATATCCGAAAAATAACCTCCACTTTCGTAACTGCTAACCTAAGACGCCATCTTGTAAACTTTGTGCTGTTCTAGTACTTCTGGAGGCCATTTACATATATTCTCTCGAAAATGCTGAACATTCCCCTTTGTTGAATAACACAGTGCATTTCTTTCCTTCAAAGCTGGAGTGAACTATGAGAAGAGATTATGAATACCAAAAGAACAACTACAGATATCTGGTAGCGATATAATCCATTAGTCTGTCCGGTATGAAATTGCAAAATCTTGCCGCCCACTGAAATAAGTAAATTTATATACAATATTACTGACGAGTACAAAATGGAAGAAGAAAAAGAAATATAACGAAACGTGTCCGAAATAAAATAAGACTTAACAAGTTGTATTTTTTGTGCCGGTTTCAAGGATGAGATGGGGATTTGATTTCGGGTACAAATTTGATTATTTGACCAAAAGGATATAATATCTCAATGGTTCAATCAAGCTATCTGTAGTCCAATGAACGAAACCAAACCCCACATTTCTAATGTAATTAAATATCTTACAGTATAGACGTCAAGTATGTATGCATGCCCATCTACCAGGTATCGAGTATTTGGATGAGTGGAGAACAGACCATCTTCTATAGCATCTGTTACAAAAGACAGATCATTTTTGTTAGCTTTCTTATTATCCTCTATCAAATGTAATCCTAGATTCTTTATATAATCCTCAGTATACGCTTCCTTGACATAATCTGGACATCGATTCCACAGATAAGCATTCTGTTCTCTCATCCGGTCTACCTGAAAAATATATATAACTCTTAAATATCTTAATGCTGTTAATATAATCGTCTTATCTGTGAGAAGTCGTAATCCAGATAGCACTCATTAATTCTCAGGATTCTGTTTTAAAACTTAGTGCCCCACTGCACTTTCTCGTTTTGTTTATATAGTTTAAAATGTTATTTCTAAAAAATCTAAAAAAAAGGACAGACTCTCAACCTGTTGTATGCTAGTTGCATCACTAAAATCTCCAGGTTCTACAATAGATACTTCAACACCAAATTTCTTCATTTCACGACGAAGGATATCAGAAAATATTTCCAGAGCAAATTTAGCAGGAGAATAAGTAGAACGATACTTGACGGTATACAGACCAAGTACACTAGTTACATTTACTATTCTACCTGAAACAGAAATCAAGAATAATCGCTACACTTCAAAGGTGTCTTCTATCGTTTCAGCATGAGCTCATGAGCATTTTTGGTGTGTTTTGGCAAGGGAAAAAACATTCATCGAAGTTGTCCAAGATCTCACCAATCATAGCCGTAGGGGCCCACTACTTAACATGGTGCAGACCGACTTCCAATTTGGGGGATATTTTGCCCGAAATCATAATGAGTATCTCAGGTAGTCTCGGTAAGTAACAAAATTCTGGTTCCCTGGATTTAGTATGATTTCTTTTACATACTCAGTATTCAAGAAAGGTTCATTATATTTTTGTGTTGTAGGTGTGCATTTTATCTTTCCTGACCCGTACGATTGCGTTTGTCTCTTATATAATGTCTCCTATAAGTGAAAGAACAGAAATATTTGAAAAAAAAGGAACAATGGAAAATTCATATTTTAAGATTTTTACCTTTAGATTGTCTAAGAAGATGAATAAAACTTCTACACATCCTTACAGCACCGAAATGATTTACTTGCATATTATATTGAAAATATTCCATAGTAATAAATTCTACTTCACCGTAATACTGCATGCCAGCATTGTTGACTAAACCCCATAGCTCTTAAAAGAAAACATGTGAAATTTTAAATATTGACTGTTGTGAAATAAAGTAAACTATGGATGTATCTACATTGTAATAAGTAATTTGTGATTGTGTAATGTGTAAATATAACTTTGTAAAAGCCTTGTTTTCAAGTTTGACTTTGTGAATACTTCTGGCAATGATCCCTGATCCCCTTCCATAATATTTTACCTTAAGACATCTGGATGTTAAAACATTTTATTAACACTCTAATAAAATAGCACTGCAATGTCTGAAATTAGTCTTCTGAAATCATCAGTGCGTCAACGTATGACGAAATAGGGTGCAATCAAAAAAAAATATAATAACAACCTTGATAACCAAGTATTTCTTTTGTCTTCTGTAAGAAATGTGCCACAGATTCATCAGATGTAACGTCAAGTTCGATAACTTTCAGCCGATTAGAAGTTGAATTTACCAATGTTTTGGTGCCTTCTTCATTTGGTCTGAAACAGCCAGCAATAACATTGCATCCTTTCTGGTCTAAAGATTTAGCTAAAGCATGACCTATCCCTGAAACAAATAATTTTATTTCATGGTAGAATAGAGCACAATGGATGGAATGTGTCAATAAATAATGTTATATTAGCTTTTGTAAAGAATATGCATGCTTCATTCTTCACTTCCCCCTTAAGCACCTATTAAGTAATTATGGAATACGATAGAGGGTTGTGAAAGCATTTCGTCAGGAGTAAACTTATTATATTGACCTAATTAATTAAAACAGTTTTAAAAATATTGAATAAGTTCTCTCCCTTAATGTTGAATTGTATGACTTTTAAAAAAATAATTATGAACCTATTGATGTAACATCATTGAGCAGCAGTGGCTATACGTGTGATACCACTTTTCATTTTGAAATTTTGAAATATTTACTTATTAACTGATATATTTCCTCAAGTGAAAGTTTCATTAACTGCTTGGATTTTAAACGTATATTGTAGTCTTTCTGTCCTTCCGTCAAGATCTGGTTTCTTGATAAAGTTGAATGAAACTTGCTGTGAGTGTTCGTAATCACCCAAGGAGGACCCCTGTGGAAAACCAGTCTAATCGAAAAAGAATTATGGGTTATTGCCTTTGCTTTTGAAAATATGTTGTGGACAAGATAGAGAGCTGGTTTCATGATGAATTTTGATGAAAGGATAAACCCTATTGAAAATCAGAAACATCGAAAAATATTTGAGTTAAATTATTGCCCTTGTTCTTTAAAACACGTTAATTTTTCAGTCCGTAACACTCTCAAAGTTGTGGACAGGATAGAGAGTTGGTTTTTTGATTGATTTTAATGAAACTTGTTGTGAGTGTTCATAATCACTCAAGGATGAAACCTATTGAAAATCGGACAAATCTTAATATATTTAATGGGTTTTTGTAAATATGTTGTTTACACGATAGAGAGATTGTTTCTTGATGGATATTGATGAAACTTGGTGGAGTTTGTATTGACCTTGGGATGAACCCTATTGAAAATCAGACTAAATGAAAAATATTTAATGGGATATTGCCCTTGCTTTTGAAAATATGGTGTGCACACAATAGAGAGTTGGTTTCTTGATTAAATTCGATGAAACTTGGTGCGAGTGTTTGTAATGACCTGCGGATAAAGCCTGTAACAACTCAGACAGATCAAAAGATATTTTATGAGTTATTGCCCTTGTTCATTAAAACACGTTATTTTTTTAGCCTGAACCATTACACTCTCAAAAGTGATGGATTTTGATAAAGTTAGTGTGAATGTTCATAATCACCCAAGGATTAATCCAACTGAAAATCAGACAAATCTTAAAATATTGAATGGCTAATTGCCCTTGCTTTTTGAAAATATGTTGTGAACACAATAGACAGTTGTTTTTCATGGATTTTGAGGAAACTTGGTGTGACTGTTATTAATCATTCAAGGATGGAACCATTATATACTTGATATTTGATACATGAGTTAATGCACTTGTTTTATGTACATTTGAGTGACATTATTTTTTTTCCAGGAAACGTAAACATATGATTTTAAATCAAGATATATATTAGGCCTATGTAAAAGAGAGACAGAAGAGATTTTAAATGAAACTTGACATGGTTAATTTTATAAACATAAAGAAAACAGCTGTAAACAAAACTCCTGTAATAAGAGAAAATGCCATTCTCAGAATCTTTCATTTACTGACAACTCTTGTCAAAAGTCGGACGAATTGGCTGCCATTATAAAAGTGGGCATATTACGATGGCCATCGCTTTTTTTTATCGAACATTTTAACCCATAACATTCTTTTGACGCAAGATATTTTGCAGTAGGAACAAACAGGGTGACCTTGAAATAAAATCAATATCCCTCTAAATGAATAAAAATGTAAGGATAATACGGCCACATGAAATGTGGAGCGTATATTGCCGTCGCCCATGTCCATCCGTCCACAATTGCTTGTTAACACTCTATAAACCACAATTATTTACGGATTTTGACGAAACTTGCTGAAATCGTCTATTATCACCCAAGGATGAACCCTATTTAAAATCAAAAGAATCGAAAAATATTTAATATGAATTATTGCCCTTGTTCTTTAAAAAGCGTTCAATTTTTAGCTTGTTAACACTCTACAAGTCACAATTCTTTACGGATTTAGACGAAACTTGCTGAAATTGTTTCTTATCACCCAAGGATAAACCCTATTTGAAATCAAATAAATCGAAAAATATTTAATATGAATTATTGCCCTTGTTCTTTAAAAAGCGTTCAATTTTTAGCTTGTTAACACTCTACAAGTCACAATTCTTTACGGATTTAGACGAAACTTGCTGAAATTGTTTATTATCACCCAAGGATAAACCCTATTTGAAATCAAATAAATCGAAAAATATTTAATATGAATTATTGCCCTTGTTCTATAAAACGCGTTCGATTTTTAGCTCGTTAACACTTTACAAGTCACAATTCTTTACGGATTTTGATGAAACCTGCTGAAATTGTTTATTATCACCCAAGGATGAACCCTATTTAAAATCAAAAGAATCGAAAAATATTTAATATGAATTATTGCCCTTGTTCTTTAAAACGCGTTCAATATTTAGCTCGTTAACACTCTACAAGTTACAATTCTTTACGGATTTTGACGAAACTTGATGAAATTGTTTATTATCACCCTATATAAATCAAATGAATCGAAAAATATTTAATATGAATTATTGCCCTTGTTCTTTAAAACGCGTTTGATTTTTAGCTTGTTAACACTCTACCAATCACAATTCTTTACGGATTTTGATGAAACTTGCTAAAATTATTTATTATCACCCAAGGATGAACCCTATTTAAAATCAAAAGAATCCAAAAATATTTGATATGAATTATTGCCCCTGTTCGATAAAACGCATTCGATTTTTAGCTTGTTAACACTACAAGTTACAATTATTTACGGATTTTGATGAAACTTGCTCACCAAAGAATGTACCCTATTTAAAATCAAAAGAATCGAAAAATGTTTAATATGAATTATTGCCCTTATTCTTTAAAACGCGTTTGATATTTAGCTCGTTGACACTCTACAAGGCACAATTCTTGGTAGATATTAAAGAAACCTATTGAAAAAGTTTATGACACGATAAACCCTATCGAAAATCAAAAAATATTTAATATAGTTTATTGCCCTTTTTCTTGGAAGTTCCGAACAAAATGTAGGCCTAGGCCTATGAGTACAGGTTTAATATTTCATGGTTGTGATGGTTGCTGTTTTCTGCAAAATGTTCTTTTTGAAACAAAGCTTCCAGTGGGCGTATATTACCTTGCCTGGCAAGCTATCTTTTGAAGTTGTATTTGAATTGAATAGTGCTTATATCAAATCAATTGTTTGAATTTTAGAGGGATTAAACATTTACGTCGTCAGCAATTCATTTCATAAAGATCGTTTAAGAATGTCTATATTTGATATCGTTTGAAGGAGAGTTTTGGAAATTATACAATAAATGCTCTTTTAAAACTATTTACCTGTATCACATCCAGTAATAACTACATATCTGTCGTCATATGGTAATCGTCTGGCCCAAAATTTATTCCAGTATCTCCAACATATAATCATACATATTGACGTCACACTGATTAAAATAGGATGGAAAACAATGACAGTAATTCCAAGTAAACATGAACCAATAAGGAAGATTGTAATGCAGAGTTGAACATCATGCATGTTGACACCAAGTCTTCTTTATCTCTGAAGTAAATAAACACAGTTTTTTATCTGGCTAAATGTAATCAGAAACTCGTATGGTTAAAAGATTCGTATATCACTCCCCTAAAGTGTAATGACCTTTTGATATGAACAGTACAGTATCCTACAAAAAAATAATATGATCTAGAAGATTTTCCGCAATATCTTTCAAAATTATAAGACTAAACATTTTCTCTCGTATTTATAGGTCTGATGAAGATGAAAAGATGTTTTATTTGAACGAACAGAACAGGACTACTGGTAGACATCCTGTTTAAAATTCAAAATAACGGCTGGATATGATATTTTTTTTTATAAAAGAATATATTACTCTCTTAACCATGCATATCATATTTATCCGGATCAATGATCCGATTTCAACTGCAGCGATGGGGATCAAAATCTGAGTGTAAATTTCGTGATTTATAAATAAAAAAGTACCTCCCTTGAACATTTGAAAAAAAACCCACTTATTCATTATGCTATATTTACTCATTTAATGATAACTTCCTCACTGACAAGTTCAAAAGCTGCTACTTATACATGTATATTGCCAATATGTTTATATTATGATGGGCGCGAGAAGCTAAATGATTTTTTAACTTAAGAAATTGTGTTTCTGAGCGATTTATTCGCAAAAACTTTTAACTCTCTTGGAAATATCAGGGAATCAGGCGTTTTTTCATACAAAAAAAAAACAAAAAAACTTTTAGACCAAACCAATCTAAACAAATAGCGTTGCAAGGCGTCTCTAAAAGAACAATGGTATACCCGGACGGACCGAAACATCCCGTGTCTCAATTAGTGAATTTGATAGACAGGGAACCAAGAAAGGGTTAAAACTTATAAATGGTTAAAACTTAAAATTACGCAACCAATTCATGTTCCTTGAGGCTTTTTTCTCAGTAATTTAGAGTCAAATTGTCGGTCTAATAGGGGGACAACCTCGGTCTGGCACTTTGCCCTTCCTGTCCACAAACTCCAAGCTGACTGGACGTGTTCTAGGGTACAACTTTCCCTATAAATGGCGAGTATATATAAATGGTCGATATATTGTGGGCAATGAGAATATTTATTTTTATATATACCAGAATTAGGCCTACCGTAAGAGAGTGCTATCTAGGTCACTTATTCTATTACATTACAATATAACTTCTATGTCTCGTTTCGAAAATAGAATTAGCTCACAGTGATGTCTGCTAGTATTAACTTTGCCTCTAATTATTCCAAATTCAAAAAACCCCACAAGTTCACATATAGACGATAAATCTTTGGTAATACTGAAATTCATATGTCAGGTTGAAATATAAACGACTGAAAACCGAAACATGAGAAGTATCAAAACTGGTTTTTTTGTATTTCGGTGACGACATGAGCAATAATTCCATATTGTTGAGAGAGAAATTGGGTTTAATGTAAATAACAACTATCAGAGGCTCTGTAACTGTAATTAACATATTGTAACATATTATACCTGGTTCAATGACACTAGGACGCTTGTAACTTCCTTGTGTATTCGAGATCTGTGCTAAATCTAGATGAAGTGTTACGATCGAGTACTAATTAAGGCCATCAGATTAGTTTCCCACAATGCTCTGCAAATATATATGGAGAACGTTTCATAATAGAAAAACAGACCACAGTAATAAAAATATATTTCTTCAAAAAAGTTTTAAATATTCAGATCACACTTCTTATAAATGAACTTACGAATGAATCTGTCCATCTGAAACCGGGTTAGTGAATCGCCATAATCATTATCATAGGACAGTGGTTCCCAACATGCCTTAATTCATGATCCAAGAGCCCCCATTCATTTCCAAACTAGGAATTCAATGACCAAATCAAACATTTAATCACAGGCATTTTACAAATAAAATGCTACAAGTTTGTCACATTCTACAAAATTAAAAATACAGTTCTTTAGTCTCTCGGTCTGTTGAGTTTTTAAAACGTTTTTGTCCTATTTACTGCGGAAATCTATGTTTAACTTTTTTAACAATTTCATTGATTCGGGGCTGTGTTGTGGATTTTTTTTTCTTTCGGTTTATTGTTTCAACTGCAGCATTGCCGAAAACACTGTTTCACATAAATAAGTTGACGCAAATGGCAGTCACTCCTGGTGTGCCAGTTTATATAGAAGATGGTATGACTTTTGCAAAGAAAAATCAGAATTGCTTTAGGGAACTTGTTTCTTATTTAATCTTCGCCCCACTATCTGTAAACTAAGCAGCTCAGTCTGTCGCTCATCATCGGCAATGGATGTGACATCTTCCGTAAACGGTGTTAGAGGTGAGGTTACACCAGAACAGTAATTAATGAACTCTTTTATAGATTAGTGATATGTTCCAGAATGAGATGTACATGTGACATAATATAAGGCTTTGTAGTTGGTAAAATCTTTAATTGGTATCGATCATCAAGTCACAGCAACAGTTACAAACATCCTTATGGGAAACAACATCTAATATCTAACAGGTACATGAAATAGGAAACTGGAATATTTTGACCAGCGCCCAAAGGACGGGAGACATCAAAGTAAAACCCCTGAAGACCAAGCTTCTTCTTCGACCGTTAACCTGGGAACTTCTATAGATCAAGATCCAATTGTATATATTAGATCCAAAGACAACAACTGGATTATGATTGGACAAGACCTTAGCATCCATATCCTGGAGACAGCTGTTGATTGGCTAAGGGGCTGACAATGAGGTTGGTGACATTATATTGTATAAGCTTAATTAGTTGCGCCAACTCATGATGTAAATACTGTAAGCACTTAAATATATATATATTGAAAATCAATTAATACCTCAGCTATTTGAGATTTAACCCCAATAATACAACCCTTATAATGTGTAACGTTCAGAGAACTTTCATTTCATCTCTGAAACGCTCCCCTAGCGATGTCAGCGTAGTCAAATTCCTATTCATTACCTTCCTATGCCAGTGTTTTCGTTTGAAAGCATGGATAGTTTCCAACATGTCCATCATCAAGTGATTTTAGCCTTGTAGGTTCAATATATTCAGTTCAGTGAATATATCCTCCACAATCATCATTCCAATCATTCAGAAGGTCTTGTTTGCGCTGACTTTCGAGAAGTGCTCATTTCAGAACCCATAGGATGTTTAGGCCTATATGTAGTATAATATCAATTCTTGTTCTTGTGCAACATCGATGAAACCACTTCAAAAGAGAACACAGCACCCAATACCTAGTCAATTTATTTACTTTTCTTGTTTTCTTTTTCCTTAAATTTTCTATGGCTTCATCATGGTGTGATAGTAAATAATTTCAGAAAGTTCCTTCAAAATCCTTTAAAAAGATAGCTTGCCAGGCAAGGTAATATACGCCCACTGGCAGCTTTGCTTGAAAAAGAACATTTGGCAGAAAACAGCAACCATCAAATATTCAACCTGTAGTCATAGGCCTACATTTCATTCAGAACTTAAATTAAGTGTCGTCCAAACATTGTTCTTCTCGATTTCATCAAGGGTTCAGCATTCATCAAGTTTAGTCAAAATCCTTCTCTGTTTATGAGCTAAAAACTAAAACTTATCCTATTTTGAACAAGAAGGGCAATAAGTCATATCAAATATTTTTTGATTTTCGATAGGGTTTATCGTGTGATAATAAACAATTTCAGTAAGTTTCGTCAAAATCCGTAAAGAATTGTGACTTGTAGAGTGTTAACAAGCTAAAAATCGAACGCGTTTTAAAGAACAAGGGCAATAATTCATATTAAATATTTTTCGATTCTTTTGATTTTCAATAGGGTTCATCCTTGGGTGATAATAAACAATTTCAGTAAGTTTCGTCAAAATCCGTAAAGAATTGTGACTTGTAGAGTGTTAACAAGCTAAAAATCGAACGCGTTTTAAAGAACAAGGGCAATAATTCATATTAAATATTTTTCGATTCTTTTGATTTTCAATTCGTTCACCCTTGGGTGATAATAAACAATTTCAGTAAGTTTCGTCAAAATCCGTAAAGAATTGTGACCTGTAGAGTGTTAACAAGCTTAAAATCGAACGCGTTTTAAAGAACAAGGGCAATAATTCATATTAAATATTTTTCGATTCTTTTGATTTTCAATAGGGTTCATCCTTGGGTGATAATAAACAATTTCAGTAAGTTTCATCAAAATCTGTAAATAATTGTGACTTGTAGAGTGTTAACAAGCTAAAAATCGAACGCGTTTTAAAGAACAAGGGCAATAATTCATGTTAAATATTTTTTGATTCTTTTGATTTCCAATAGGGTTCATCCTTGGGTGATAATAAACAATTTCAGTAAGTTTCGTCAAAATCCGTAAAGAATTGTGACTTGTAGAGTGTTAACGAGCAATTGGGTGACGGCAGTATACGCTCCACATTTCATGTGGGCGTATAAAAAGGATAGCACACCACAAAATGAATTACCAAATAATAGTTTGGCATTTATTACACTGGTAGCAAAAAATGAACTATTGAAATGGGCAAGTCAACCTAGATGTAGTTCATATTGGAATTTGGTATCAGGTGTCTAAAGGTTAACATCCCCTGCTGCCTGGTTCCATACCCGGCATTGATACTAAATGTAAGAAATCAGAAAAAAGTCAAATTACTAGTCCAAGGGAAGTAACTGGTTACATGTATTAATAACTTAAACTGGATTAAGGTCATCTTTAATGTGATCTCTTAGACTGCAAAATTTCGTTAGGAGTTATCTTCCGTAATGTTTTGCCCCAATTATTACAGTCAACAAAAATATTTTTCGACAGAGTTTTCTCCCTTAATGTTGAATTTTATACTTCAATTTTTATACTATAATTTTTGAGAGTTCTCTTCTTTAGTGTTGAATTTTATTAAATTAACTACATTGAAAGTAAAAAATTAAAATTGATTTTGTGACAAAAATAAATAGGCTAACCTATGATGTTATATCATTGAGCAGCAGTGGTACCTGATACCACTTTTTATTGTGAAATTTTTACTCATTTATTGATTTACTTCCTCATATGAAAAGTTCACTAGCTGCTACCAATGTATTGCCAATATGGATTTCGAGATTTAACCAATACAAAACGTTCTGGAAAAAAGTTATAGATGATTGAATTTCGTGACATGGTAATTAGTAAGTCATGGCAAATTGAATGTGGAGCGCATATTGCCGTCACCCATGTCCGCCAGTTTGTACGTCCACAATATTGTTCGTTAACACTCTGCAAGTCATAATTCTTTACTTGCTGAAATTGTTTATTATCATCCAAGAATGAAGCCTATTGTATTGAAAATCATATAATATTAAATATGAATTATTGCCCTTGTTCTTTAAAACGCGTTCGATTTTTAGCTCGTTTACACTCTACAACAAGTCACAATTCTTTACGGATTTTGACGAAACTTACCGAAATTGTTAATTATGAATGAAACCTATTGAAAATCGATAAAATCAATAAACACTTTGATTTTTAGGTTGTAAATACTCTAGAAGGCACAATTCTTGATAGATTTTAATAAACCTATTGAAATAGTTTATTATCACACGATAAAAATATTAATTTAAGAATTTAAGTTCTGAACTTGCTGGCAAGCTATCTTACTATGTGATTGTGACAACAGACAACTTTAACCAAGTTTTCTAGATCAAAGTTTTTTTTAAACTTAGTTTGAATGGAGCACTTTAAAAGTGATATTCCACCTTCATCAGTGAAAAATTCAAAGTTGTAAATAATCTATATTCCTGTGTTGTGATAACGAGATGGTTTCTTTTGAAGAAAGTCTGTCAACAAACAGCGCATAAGCAGAAATATATATTTTGAGATAATTATGAGGCGTTACGCAATGGAAATCCGAAATTTCGACTTGTGCAAACTATATTCAGAAAAATAATTAAAAGAATTTTGATTAAGGTGACCCTAAGATGGGACTAAACTTGAAGAAGAAAATGTCTATGTCTTGTCAGGAGCTGTCAGGTTGCATATAAAGTGTAGGATATATCGTACTTAGAAAATAGAGATTGATGAAAATATTGGTTTATATTTTTTTCGGTGAAATTTCGCAATTATTTCACTTCACTGCGTAAGATTTAGCTCTTAATTAACGTACCGTCCTCGGTCAAGAAGATAAACTCGCACCTTGTTGAAATTCAATGAAGCGTGGTTTTGGGACGAGGATTTATTGTTACGGGACCATAAGGAAGGTAGTCACTGCTATTTATAGTCATTTTGAACATATACATTGCTATCAACCTATAACACTATTCACAAAGTTTGTGTTGTATTCTAGTATATACTAAACATAGATAACTAACCAACTTAATACATGCAAACATTTGCTTAGATATTGGATATTTAACTGCGGATTAATTCTCCGTTTCATATTAAGTAAGTTATTAAGAACATTTTTTGAAAAGTTTTATGATAGCATTTAGCATTGTGAATAATTACACTTTGCACTATGTTGACTGCCAACTGCATTGTATTTTATTATCAGTGTCCAATTGAAACCAACCATCAGCTCGTACAGTACTTTAACACTTAAGAATATGATCGAAATCTTTTTTTTTTTTTTTTTTTTGTGACATAATTACCCTAAAAGAAGGATCGAACACTTTTTCGTACAAACATACTAGAAAATAGGATCAAAAGCGTTTCGCTACAAAACGACAAGAAAAATAGAGTCGAAAGTTAGCCAATGGCGTGACGTTGTTTTGGACCATAAGTACTATAAGTACTATACACACTTGACAACATTTTCGACAACTTGTTGGGCAACACAAATTTAGTCCTGCACCCATATGACAACATTTTCGACAACATGTTGGCCAACTTGTTGTCGAATGTTTGCGACCTGTATACACTGACAACATGGCTTTTGATTTTTGTTTTTATTTTTGACCTACTCTCTGACCACATTGAGGTCTGAATTGAATTTTTTCTCTGATGTCACAAATATTCAAATTATGTTTTTCTATTGCATGCCATGTGTCTTAGAATGCCTTTGGGTCCATGAAAATATATGGTTTGAAAATTTTCATTATAAAATAAATACAGTTCCCTCCTAGAAATTTCAAGTGAAAATGACCCATATTTCGGACTGAAATTTTCCCTCAGTAAAATCATATTTCAAGATAAATATTTTTTTAATAGTTGTCATTTTCATCAACCCAAAGACAATCTAAGAGTCTCAGAACTAATTTTGGGTTGATATTTCAATTCATGAAAAAATAATAGGCAAAATGCGATTCTGAGCCCATTGTGGTCAGGGAGTAGTGGAGTTGCACTCATTTTATCGAAATTGTTTAAAAATTCTAATATTATATGTGGTATGTGGGTAGCCATTGGCTTTTAGAAATATAATTTTAAATGTAAATGAGTAAATTTGGGGATTTTGCTAATTTTTAGATCAGGTTTTCTCAATTAATTTTTAAAGATGGCCAAAAGCATTTTAGGCATGAAATATGAGGCCTAAATAGAGCTAGCTTTTTATACGCCCTCATCTCTCTATGAGGACGTATATTGTAGTCACCCCTGTCCGTCCGTCCGTCGGTCCGTCCGTCCGTCGGTCCGTCCGTCCGTCCGTCCGTCCGTCAACATTTGCTCGTAAACGCTCTAAAAACTAGAGTTTTTGACGGAATCAAATGAAATTTGATATGTGTATACATATTCATAAAACGAAGATCAAGTTCGAATTTGAGCTATTTTCGATCGTTAGAGGCAGAGTTATTGCCCTTGCCCCAAATCCGTCGTTCTGTCCATCAACATTTGCTTGTAAACGCTCTAAAAACTAGAGTTTTTGACGGAATCAAATGAAATTTGATATGTGTATACATATTCATAAAACGAAGATCAAGTTCGAATTTGAGCTATTTTCGATCGTTAGAAGCAGAGTTATTGCCCTTGCCCCAAATCTGTCAGTCCGTCCATCAACATTTTCTTGTAAACGCTCTAAAAACTAGAGTTTTTGACGGAATCAAATGAAATTTAATATGTGTATATATATTCAGAAAACGAAGATTAAGTTCGAATTTGAGCTATTTTCGATCGTTACAAGTTGAGTTATTGCCCTTGCCCCAAATCTTAAATATGCTATTACTCTCTTAGTTTTCAACCGATTTTGATGAAACTTAAAATGGATGTTATTGGACCTAAATCGAAAGGTTTGAGAAAGTTTAGTTTTCTCCTGATTAAATTTTTTCCTTTTTCGACTTTTTCGTTAGGCGTATATGGCCGTGGTCCACTATCTTTAAAGAATGTCGCAATATTATCATAGGTCTATACATTGTTGCATGAACACCGCCAAAATAGGTCATATTAGAAAATCTTCAGTTAGATGCACTCAGGACTATATGCGGTGCTGTTAAGGGAACTAGTCACGCTTTACTTTACAAAGAAACTGGTTTCATTACACTGCAGGAAAGACGACGGCGGCATAAGCTGATAATGATGTACAAAATTTTAAATAACCTCACACCAACCTATTTATCAGACCTTCTCCCAACTAAAAATACTAATTACAATCTGAGGAATAACAACGATGTACCTTTTCTAAATTGCAGAACAAATATCTTTTACAATTCATTTATTCCATCAGCCATCAGGGAATGGAACAAACAACCAATTTTTCAAAAACTGCATCTATCAATTTCATCTTTTAAACAGTCGCTTAAATCTAATGATACCAACCCACCTGATACATACAACTTTGGCTCTCGAAAGATTCAAATTTACCACTGCCGCCTTCGTCTTTCCTGCAGTGACCTCAATGGTCATAAATTTCTTCGACACATCAGTGACAACCCTACATGCCTTTGTGGTCATCAATTTGAGGATTCAGAACACTTTCTATTAAACTGCTCCTTACATTTGGATGCACGAAGGAGATCAATAAACCTTTTACCAAACCATTTTAAAAATATATTCAACTTGTTATATGGTGTCCCAAATGACCCTTTTCAGTCTAACTCAATTTTTATTAAAGTTCATGACTTCCTTTTACTTTCAAAACGTTTTTAAAATTTTAGAATGTACTTTTCTCTCTTTCTCTGTAAATATAAAATAATGATCTAGTGGATGTAGCACTGTTTGTATATATGTTTGTATATTATCACTGATTATACATTACGTTATATTTTGTACATATGAAAATTCTGTATTAGGAGAGGGGTTATATAGGCGAAAGCCTGTTCCCCAATCCTTTTCATATTACTGTGAATAAAATATTGTTTAAACAAAAAAAAAATAGGTCATATATACATAATATAAGCTTATCACTTAAATTGTTATGTATATCTTTTCTGATTCACTGAACCAAAACGACAACCTTCCCCTTAATGTGCACCTAAATACGCATATAAACTTCCTGAGGCTTCTTTTAGATTCATCTGATCCTATTTGCCTACGTGAACCTGTATTATACTGGTATGAAACGTTCTATATAATCGTTGCTTAATAATTAATATGTATATTAGCTGGGCTTAATAGTAGGCCAAACTGTGTAATAAACAAGTGATTAAAGCATACTGAAGTAATGAAAGCTTAATTTGTGAAGTAAAATGTAAATAGAGAATTAATCTTTTTGTTGTCAACTACAGCCTACGCCTTCTTGTTAAATATGTCAGACAAGAATTTTTTAAATTATAACTTCCATGATACTCGTTCAATCTGGTATGAATGAACAACTATGTTTACGTGAAATTCAGGCGAAATACCAAAGCACCGAACTTGGTTAAAATTTATGTGCATTTGTAAAAATATATTTATTACATTGTATATGTATTGTGTCTTGAATGAGTTAAGGCTTGTGTCCACATTCGCGTTTTTCGTGGCGTTATAACGTCGCGTAATACGCGTCGTAAAAACACCAAGACACGCTAGAGAGCATTTCAATAGTACCTTGTCCACATATGCGTTTTGTAAAACACGCCCCGCTTTGCCGACGACGAGTAATACGCTCATAACCTCTCGAAGGGTTTCGGGCATTATCGCTTGGCGTAATACGCGTCACGTTCATAGTTGTCAACCAATGAAATATCACTCAACATATCACGTGAGCAAACTCTAAAAAAAGATACGCCTCCATTTACGCGTATGTGGACAGAGAACAACGAAGCATATTACGCCGCGTAATTTTGAGACGTATCCGACGCGTTTTTCAACGCGTATTACGCGACGTAAAACGCGAATATGGACACAGGCCTTAAATTGGGCATTGCTGTATTGTATCTTGAATAATTATGTTGCATTGGCTGAACAGATTGATGTTCAACTTAAGGAATATGCTGTATTGTATTTAGAATGGGCTGTATGGACAAGTAATTGCTGTATTGTATTTAGAACGGGTTGTATGGACAATTGCTGTATTGTATTTAAAATGGGTTGTAAAGCCAATTGCTGTATTGTATTAAGAATGGGTTGTATGTGGAATTGTTGTATTGTATTAAGATTAGGATGTATGGACAATTGCTGTATTGTATTTAGAATAGGTTGTATGGACAATTGCTGTATTGTATTTAGAATGGGTTGTATGGACAATTGCTGTATTGTATTTAAAATGGGTTGTATGGACAATTGCTGTATTGTATTTAGAATAGGGTGTATGGACACTTGCTGTATTGTATTTAGAATAGGCTGTATGGACAATTGCTGCATTGTATTTAGAATGGGTTGTATGGACAATTGTTGTATTGTATTTAGAATGGGTTCTATGGACAATTGCGGTATTGTATTTAGAATGGGTTGTATGGACAATTGTTGTATTGTATTTATAATAGGTTGTGTGGACAATTGCTGTATTGTATTTAGAATGAGTTGTATGGACAATGTTTGTTGTATAACCTTTATACCACCTTCACATACACGATTTTTCTTACGAGTCCTTACGAATCACCAACTCGTAGTCAATCGGTTGTATCCGTAAATAACTCGCTTGTGTCCGTAAACAACTCGCTTTTATCCGTAAATAACTCGTTATAACTCGCAGGCACCCCTGATTATCCGTAATAGTATCGTCAAATTTTTTGACATGTCAAAAATTTTCTTGCGATTGTCCACGAATAACATTATCCGTAATTAACTCGTAAATAAGTCTTAACAATCGACAAGTATCGTAAACTACTCGCAAAAATCCGTAAATGTCTCGTAAACAATTTGTTTTACGATTTGTTACGGTGGCTTTACGGATTATTAAGAGTAATTACGAGCACTTTACGTTTCAAAAAAAGTCATAACGAGCACTTAACGTATAGTTAAAAGTTATTACGACCACTTTAGGTATAGTTACGAGTGTTTTGCGAATACTTGCGTATACTTTACGTCTAAAAAAAGCAGCAAAAAACGAACAGTTCCTATCATTTTCCATCAAGACGTCAAATAGTTCAGATCTTTTTGGATACAAAATTTACAAGCATGGCTCCAAAGAGGAAGAAACTCAACAACAAAAAGATGACACGGTCATCCACCCAAGAATCGCAACCGCTTGAACCCGTGGTACAAGAACGTCCACCTTCCCTTGAAACACCGCAGATAGATGACGACAGCGAATATGAAGATGATGCAGTAGCCTGTGACTCCTCAATCTCCAGAAGAGAGGTTCTACACGATGCTGAGGCTGAAGCGACTACCATGTGGAAACTTTTTTGGTGGCAGGGGTAACCCTGTTCAGAATCTCCCCAAACAGGTCAGCATCAACTCTGAGAAAGTTCTTGTAACCAGAGGAATCTTCTTTGGCCAGCTCATGCAGAAGATGATCATACTGTCCAAAAAAGGGCCCTCGGGACAACCAGGTCCTGCACCAAGCCTTCTCCTCGACCTAGCTGTGTCTAATTCCTGCTGGATATCTTCTTCTTCCCTCTGGGCTAGTGACAGAAGCAATTGTAGAAATCTTTGATATAACAGCAATCTGTTTCTCTCATATGCCATGTTTTTTCGCTGATGATGTAAGTTGTCGAATGATGCTCAAACAAAATTGCATATTTTAATTGCAAAAACGAAATTGCTGTCAAGAGTTATCGTAACTGACTTGCAACTAAACGTAAGATCATGTTTATAGGTCGTAATTTACACGTCAAGGCGTAGATGAATCGCAACATTCCGTAAATTACTCGTAACAATCCATAAAAAGCTCTTATAATGTCGCAACATGCTCGTATTTATCGGTTGTACCTCGGAACATATCCTACATTTTTACCTTTTATTCCTCGCAATGCCTCGTAATAGCCCGTAAATGGCTCGTTATGGTCCGTAATTACTTGAAATCACTCATAAATAGGTTGTAAAAGTGGCAAATTCGCAAGGATTCGTAAAAGATACGAGAATTTGTGCGATTCGTAAGGACTCGTAAGAAAAATCGTGTATGTGAAGGTGGTATTAAATATGTTGTCTGAACGATTCTCAACTTTTTTATTTTTGATCTGTTCAATGGTAGAAATTGATACAATGGAATTTCCTGTTGCGTTGTCATAAAACCTCGAAACAAATTCTTTAAACTGTGCGCGTTGTGGGAGAACAGGGTAGCATAAAAAAAGATTGCGCAATCTGTAAATCATATGAGAGTTTGTAAATTGTTCTTGGCTTGGCTTAAATAGGTATGACCTGATACGATAGGAGCTTATGTTATCGAATTAATTTCGTGAAACTTGATAAGACATGCCTTTAGCAAATAATGTTTCGATGAAGTTTTTATTAAGTTAGTATCAATAATAAAGATGATAATAATAGTTCACTTATATGGCGCAAAATATTTTTCAGTTCCCATTGCGCCCTCGATTAATAAATTTCGGTGAGTAATACTCAGGATTCATTAAGGGGACAGTCTGAATTTTTTTTAGGACAAATTTTTTTTTGCTCAAATTTGTGAAAACTTTACACCAAAATCTGTAACTATGTGTCCTTAAATGTATCTGAAAGTTTCAACTAAAAAAATCCAGCCGTTAACTTTAAACGCTAAAAACATGCTAAAATTTTTAAAAACCTTACTAAGTGTGTTATGTTTTTTGGACGCTGATAGCAAACTAATGAACGGATTTGAGTAAAATAAACGCCTAATTGTAGAGAAATGTCCCTCTTGTGTATTTAAAAGGTTTCATTTAGAAATATTGAGCCATTTAAAGGGCAAACGCCAAAACTAGGTCAAATTGCGTAATTAACAATAAGTACTCCTAGTTTGTAATTAACCCTTTAAAACCAAATTCAGTTTGAGCAAGAAGATATAGAGATACAATAAGCATATTTTAAAAATACTCTCAGGTAGCATTTGCGATTTTTTTTGATAATGTAAACTTTTTCACAAAAGCAGAATGGCCCTTTAAACAATAAAGTTTTAGATTTTTCTGTCAGATGTCTATAGATTTTGAATATCGCAGTTTCTGTTCTGATGGTAAATTGTTCCATAAAACAGGTGCGGAGTAAGAGAAAGCTCGATTAATGATTTAGAGGTTAACTGATGTTAAACACTGACTTAAAGATCTTAAGGTTCTTTTTGGATTTGAAAATTCGATCAGTTGTATGTTGGAGGTTTTATTGTTTATGGCACATATCTTCTGAAAATTCCAGATTTTCTTCACAATTCAGGTTCCGTGTATCTTTGCACACATCCATGGCATGCAACAATATATATAAAATACATTCACAATTTTGAATTAATCGATATCGATCTCAAGTACTGCTACTAAGCACAAATGAGATAATATGGACTGAGTCACTTGATGCTGCAACTGGTTCTGGTAATTAAGTCATAATGTTTTTAGGGTTTTTTTTAAGATGATTCTTGAATCAGTCCAATTGATTGAATAATGAAAACGAGTGCATTTCACGATAGGCGGCGTCGGTGTCAGTTAGCCACCACCTGACAACATCCGACAGGAACACAGATACATCTGTATATGATGATTGTAGGCAGTATTCTCCAAGGTAAGTTTTTCGTGACAAAATTATGACGTAAAATTGCATTTTATTTTATGACAAAATGATCATGACAATAAATTGTCATCTCTAACCGCCGACCGACCCCGAGTCACTTACAATTATTATCAGCAGTCAGGAAGAAAGATAAGAAAACTTATATCCGTTAACATTAAAATTGAACTGTCTATAATCCTGGCACCAAAATCTTAATATAGAAGAGGGTCTCCTATAGAAAAGATAAAATTGCATCCAGTTGGTGAATTCTGAACCATAATTCGGTATTGGGAGATGGAAGTCGGTACTTTCAACTCCGGCCGATTACAATTCTTCAAAAAATCTTTCGTTCAAAAAAAATTATGGAAAGGAAGTGGCGAGACTCTTTCGTTCCCCATTTTGAATTCAAGGGGAGACACATCCCCTACTAAATCCAGTAATCCACGCCCTTTGCAGTTGTAATATTGGTATGATCTAAGTTAGTCATTGAACGTGTAAGCAAATTCCTTAAAATGAGTGCATTGACAGGCGGTCATTAGTTTTTGTAAAAGAGATTGCGCAACCAGTTATCATATGATAGTGAGTTAGGGTACATAGTTTAGTATATACCGTGTATTCATTATTACGAGCAATAGAAGTTGAATAAATTTTCATCTAGCAGGGATTCATTTTATTCTCTCAGCACGGTAAGATTTTGTTAGCGATTAATTCTTTCAAATTCATTCAAAAACAGATTTTCAAAACTGTTATTTTGTGAATATGCCCTCTTACATTAACTGAACGTTTTGTCTTGTCGTCAATTATTTACCGTGAACGCCAGAACTATTTATATTTAAAAAGTTTAAATTTTGACATGGTTTTCTAATTTCGATAGGTTTCATTCTTTGATGATAATTAAGAATCATTGGCGTAGCTAGAAACACCACAGCCCCACCCCCCCCCCCCCCCCCCCACCCCCCACATTATTGATATCCTTCGGTTGAAAAAGTGCCGTCGTTAAAGTAGAGCCGACCGGCCGCAGGCATAAACATAAAAAAAAATATAGCCTTCCTGCAGTATGTCAAATAGCTAAAACCCCAGAGCTTGCAGGGGGATTCGTCCCCTGGACCCCCACAAAACTCAGGTGGGCCTCTAGACCCCACCTGTTATTCACTCATGTCAATATATTCTGTCGGTTCACCTTGACCGTTGAACCCCCAGTTTGGAAAACCTGGCTACGTTACTGTTAACAATTTCAGAAAGTTTCATCGAAACCTATCACGAATTTTGCCGAATTTTGTTTTCAAGTTCAAAATGATTTCAAGTAAGCAAAATTTTGGCACGAAAGGGAGTCCATGGCACCTCACCCCAAGAAATAGAAATAAAAGAATTGTCTAAATCTTGTATCGTCCTTAAAATATTAATAAAAGAGTCGTTTACATCTTGTGTCGTATTCAAGAAATATAAAAAAAGAGTTGTTTAAACCTCATAATGTCCTCAAGAAATAAAAATAAAAGAATTGTCTAAATCTTTTATCGTCCTTAAAGGGACAGTCTGAATTTTTTTTAGGTCAAAATTTTTTTTTGCTCAAATTTGTGAAAACTTTACACCAAAATCTGTAACTATGTGCTCTTTAATGTATCTGAAAGTTTTAACTAAAAAAATCCAGCCGTTAATTTTTAAACGCTAAAAACATGCTAAAATTTTTAAAAACCTTACGTAAGGTTTTAAAGTGTGTTATGTTTTTTGGACGCTGATAGGTAACTACTGAACGGATTTGAGTAAAATAAACGCCTAATTGTAGAGAAATGTCTCTTTTGTGTATTTAAAAGGTTTCAGCAAGAAATATTGAGCCATTTAAAGGGCAAACACCAAAACTAGGTCAAATTGCTTAATTAACAATTACTACTCCCTTTTTGTAATTAACCCTTTAAAACCAAATTCAGTTTGATCAAGAAGATATAGAGATACAATAAACATACTTTACAAATACTCTCAGGTAGTATTTGCGATCTTTTTGATTATGGAAACTTTTTTCAAAAAAGCAGAATGGCCCTTTAAGAAATATGAATAAAAGAGTCGTTTAAATCGTCGTCATCAAGAAATATAAAAAAGAGTTGTTTAAATCTTATATTGTCTGGAAGGAATATTAAAGACAAAGTTGTTTAAATCTTATATTGTCCTCAAGAAATATTAATAAAAGAGTCGTTTAAATCTTATGTCGTCATCAAGAAATATAAAAGAGTTGTTTAAATCTTATATTGTCCTCAAGAAATATAAATAAAAGAATCGTTTAAATCGTATGTCGTCATCAAGAAATATAAAAAAGAGTTGTTTTAACCTCATAATGTCCTCAAGAAATAAAAAAAGAGTTGTTTAAATCTTATATTGTCCTCAAGAAATATTAAAGACAAAGTTGTTTGAATCTTATATTGTCCTCAAGAAATAAAAAAAAAGATTTGTTTGAATCTTATATCGTCATCAAAAAAATAAAAATAAAAGAGTTGTTTAAATCTTATATTGTCTGGAAGAAATATTACAGACAAAGTTGTTTAAATCTTATATTGTCCTCAAGAAATATAAATAAAAGAGTCGTTTAAATCGTCGTCATCAAGAAATATAAATAAAAGAGTTGTTTAAATCTTATATTGTTTGGAAGAAATATTAAAGACAAAGTTGTTTAAATCTTATATTGTCCTAAAAAAATATTAATAAAAGAGTCGTTTAAATCGTCGTCATCAAGAAATATAAATAACAGAGTTGTTTAAATCTTATATTGTCTGGAAGAAATATTAAAGACAAAGTTGTGTAAATCTTATGTCGTCAGGAAATAAAAAAGAGTTGTTTAAATCTTATATTGTCCTCAAGAAATATAAAAAAGAGTTGTTTAAATCTTATATCGTCATCAAGAAATATAAAAAAGAGTTGTTTAAATCTTATATTGTCCTCAAGAAATTAAAAAAAAGAGTTGTTTAAATCTTATATTATCTTGAAGAAATATTAAAGACAAAGTTGTTTGAATCTTATATTGTGCTCAAGAAATATTAAAGACAAAGAATTTTTAAATCTTATACTCTCCTCAAGAAATAAAAATAAAAGAATTGCTTAAATCATATATCGTCCTTAAGAAATATAAATAAAAGAGTCGTTTAAATCTTATTCTGTCTTGAAAAAATATTAAAGACAAAGTTGTTTGAATCTTATATGGTACTCAAGAAATATAAATAAAAGAGTTTGAATCTTATATCATCAAGAACATGGAAAAGCATTGTTTAAACCCATAATGTCCTCAAGAAATAAGAAAGAGTTGTTTGAATCTTATATCTATCGTCCTTAAGAAATATTAATAAAAGAATTGTTTAAATCTTACGTCGTCATCATGAAATATAAAAAATTTAAACCTCATAATGTCCTCAGGAAATAAAAAAAAGAGTTGTTTGAATCTTATATTATCTTGAAGAAATATTAAAGACAAAGTTGTGTAAATCTTATGTCATCAAGAAAATAGAAAAGCGTTGTTTAAACCCCATAATGTCCTCAAGAAATAAGAAAGAGTTGTTTGAATCTTATATTGTCTTGAAATTATTAAAGACAAAGTTGTTTGAATCTTATATGGTCCTCAAGAAATATAAATAAAAGCGTTGTTTAAACCCCATAATGTCCTCAAGAAATAAGAAAGAGTTGTTTGAATCTTATATTGTCTTGAAATTATTAAAAACAAAGTTGTTTGAATCTTATACTCTCCTCAAGAAATAAAAAAGAGTCGTTTAAATCTTACATTGTCCTCAAGAAATATTAAAAACAAAGTTGTTTAAATCTTATAATGTCCTCAAGAAATATAAATAAAAGAATTGTTTAAATCTTATGTCGTCATCAAGAAATATTAAAAACAAAGTTGTTTGAATCTTATACTCTCCTCAAGAAATAAAAAAGAGTCGTTTAAATCTTACATTGTCCTCAAGAAATATTAAAAACAAAGTTGTTTCAATCTTATATTGTCTTGAAGAAATATTAAAGACAAAGTTGTTTAAATCTTATATTGTCCTCAAGAAATAAAAAAGAGTCGTTTAAATCTTATGTCGTCATCATGAAATAAAAAGAGTCGTTTAAATCTTATGTCGTCATCATGAAATATAAAAAATTTAAACCTCATAATGTCCTCAGGAAATAAAAAAAAGAGTTGTTTGAATCTTATATTATCTTGAAGAAATATTAAAGACAAAGTTGTGTAAATCTTATGTCATCAAGAAAATAGAAAAGCGTTGTTTAAACCCCATAATGTCCTCAAGAAATAAGAAAGAGTTGTTTGAATCTTATATTGTCTTGAAATTATTAAAGACAAAGTTGTTTGAATCTTATATGGTCCTCAAGAAATATAAATAAAAGAGTTGTTTGAATCTTATATCATCAAGAAAATAGAAAAGCGTTGTTTAAACCCCATAATGTCCTCAAGAAATAAGAAAGAGTTGTTTGAATCTTATATCTATCGTCCTTAAGAAATATTAATACAAGAGTTGTTTGAATCTTATATTGTCCTCAAGAAATATTAAACACAACACACCTGATGGTACTTCTCGTATATGGGAAGTCCACTACTATATAATTATTGCACCCGATTTTGTCATGCTCTGGACGAGATTTTTGATTAACGGAATGGTTTTGCTTGTACAGATTGTTATTATTGATATTGTCGACGAGAAATATTAAAAAAAAGTGTTGTTTAAATCATATACTGTATACAAAAAATATTAAAGAAAGAGTTGATGTTGTCAACGAGACATATTAAAAAAGTGTTGTTTAAATCTTATACTGTCTACAACAATTACTAAAGAAAGAGTTGATATTGTCGACGAGAAATATTAAAAAGAGTTGTTTAAATCTTATACTGTCTACAACAATTATTAAAGAAAGAGTTGATATTGTCGCCGAGAAATATTAAAAAAGTGTTGTTTAAATCTTATACTTTCTACAAGAATTATTAAAGAAAGAGTTGATATTGTCGACGAGAAATATTAAAAAGAGTTGTTTAAATCTTATACTGTCTACAACAATTACTAAAGAAAGAGTTGATATTGTCGCCGAGAAATATTTAAAAAGTGTTGTTTAAATCTTATACTTTCTACAAGAATTATTAAAGAAAGAGTTGATATTGTCGACGAGAAATATTAAAAAGAGTTGTTTAAATCTTATACTGTCTACAAGAAAGAGTTGATATTGTTGACGAGAAATATTAGAAAGAGTTGTTTAAATCTTATACTTTCTACAACAATTATTAAAGAAAGAGTTGATATTGTCGACGAGGAATATTAAAAAGAGTTGTTTAAATTTTATACTGTCTACAACAATTACTAAAGAAAGAGTTGATATTGTCGACGAGAAATATTAAAAATTTGTTGTTTAAATCTTATACAGTTTACAACAATTATTAAAGAAAGAGTTGATATTGTCGACGAGAAATATTAAAAAAGTGTTGCTTAAAGGGGACCAGTCTTCATTTTCATTGGTTGATTTGGGTCTTGAATATACTTAAGTATGCTTCAGAAGCACTAGAAATGTACGAAAATTGCATATTTCCTTCAAATATATCTTAAATTAGACATTTCTCCTTCTATTTCTATAGATGACTTTTCTATATATTGCATAGTATCGCTAATGTGTAGTAGGGCATTATAACTTTCAAATGCTAATAATTATGGATGCAAATGGATTTGAAGACTCAAATTTCAATGGTGAGTTGTGATAACCAGTACTAAATTGCTGAGCAAAAAAAGTCCCCGTTTCTGAGACTTGGAAAAATCGACCCACGAAAATGAAGCCTGTGTCTCTTTAAATCTTATAGCGCAAAATTAAAAACGACACTATTTTGGATATTCAAAAGAAAAATAACCCCCCTCCCCCACCCAATGGTTTCGGCTCAATAGCGTGTGGAGGTTCTAGGTGTCGTACCTGCGAATATGTACATATTTCACATTATTTTGAAAATAAGAAAAACGGAAAAATATTTGAGATGTCTAACATACTTTCTTGCGTTGATAAAAATGTAATTTACCTAATTTCCTGTAAAAAAAATGCGATGTTCAATATGTTGGTGAAACCCAAAACGCGTTGCGTACTCGATTTAGCGGCCACCGTTTCGATATACTTCACAAGAAAGATAGACCGATTGCGAACCACTTCAACTCATCCAATCATTCCATTGAAGATCTCCTGGTCATGCCTATCGAACAAGTTCCAATATTGTCTACCGTTAAACCTAAAACCACACGATTACAAAGAGAAAGTCACTGGATTGATCAATTACAAACTGTTGTACCCAGTGGTCTGAATATCCAACATGACAATCAAATCATACCCTTTGTTGCAACCTATAAAACAGCCAAAAATGCTTCTTTGATTGTCAAGAAATATTACAAAGAACTGAAAGATCAATTTCCTAATATTTATACTAAACGTTTGGTTACTGCCTTTAAACGAAATAGAAACCTTAGTAATTTACTTGAACCCATCCCATTAACTCTCTAAAACAATATTTGTAATTAATTGATTAACCTTTGGCATGCATTGTATTACTTTAGTCTTTTTGTATGTAATTTAAGTTGTGATAATTTAATGTGACATTATTTTTAAACTATTTAATGTAAATTGAACTATATTTTTATTCTACTCATTATTATTTGAATTGATAATTGAAATGTATGCTCTCTTCTTGTGCCCTTGGCCAGTGCTTCTATAGGAGAGTATCTTCTATAACACCCAATACTGTCTACAACAATTATTAAAGAAAGAGTTGATATTGTCGACGAGAAATATTAAAAAAGAGTTGTTTAAATCTTATACTGTCTACAACAATTACTAAAGAAAGAGTTGATGTTGTCAACGAGAAATGTCAAAGAAAGAGTTGTTTAAATCTTATATTTGTCACAACAAATATTCAGGTAGGGTTGTTTAAATCTCATAATGTACAAAGAAATATACTGGGATATCACTAACGGGTTTGAAGCTAATGATGAAGCAAGCATATGCCAATCAAGTTGTTAAGTTTTAATTCACTTTCAGAATGAAGAGTTTATGAGGCCCAAATAATATTTTTGGGGGTTTTCTGTGTGTCAAAATACTAAAAGATTTCGCTTACTTTACACATTATATGTATCGGTGGGTGCAGATTGAAATAGTTTTGGACAGGACAGGTTCATTGTGAATTTTGTGTTTTCCCAAGAGTTTTGGCGTGTAACATGCATAAACTATGGTACCGTTTGCCCAATAAGTGCAGTGAACTGTACAATTTAAAATTTAGTATCGAAGTATGTTGAGCTTCATAAAATATTAGACACAATTTAAGTGAAGCTATACTGACCTTCAAATTACCTTAAATCAACATTTTTTTGGTGATACATTTAACAACAAATAATCATTTTCGTTAGTATTAATGTGGCTAGATATACAAAGTGTTTAATTCAAAGGAATGGAACATTCTTGGACTATAATAGTTGGAAAATTACACGAAGAATTTTATTGGTAACAGGTTATTCAAGAAATATTAACGTTGGTATGAAGCGAGAATATTGAACTTGCCGTGTGAAAGTTTTATAAGACGATAATCATATAGGGTGAAATATTTAGCCTCCATTTGTCTCTTTATTTCTACCTGGGCCCTAAGAAAATTCTGTTATATAGTGTAATCTTATTGGAAGTAGCTCACTGAAACTAGGATTTTTTGGCATATCATTTTAATTGATAATGCTTTTTCGTATAGATAAAGGGATCCGTATGGTTACGAATCCTTCTTCATTTTCAATATATTATATGTATTGCTATTTCTGAATTTCATATAAAAAATTGCAAGATTCAGTCTAATTAAAATCAGACCCTAATTTCGTTTCGTTCGTTTTTTTTTTTTAAATCCGGTTTTTTAGAAACGAAATTAGGGTCTGATTTTAATTAGACTGTGCAAGATTAAGTCAATGGCAATAATGAATACGTGATGTAATCGTTTCAAGTTAAATCAAATTGACGTAAACTCTTGATTCTTGATCATATTAAAAGCCGACATGCATTAAGTCAACGTGTAACTAAACAATCTCTTCTAAATATCATCAAATTTCAATTCTGCCCATAATGTGTCCATACCAAGTCTTATTAAAACGCATGAAATAGATAGCTATTTAATGTTATATGACCGCAGGTCGTAGACGAACGGACGGCCTGAAATAGGCGACGACAATAGGGCCTATACGTGCTTCTTTACATGTAAAATAATATAAATAATCATGTAAGTATGGTTTGTCAAGCCAACATTTCACAAATGGTCACATTATTTGAGTGACCACTTTTATTTTATTCAAAACATGAAACAATTTGTTTATTCCTGTACTTAGTCCGAACTTGTGTAAATAAATAGTGAAAACCTGCTGAATAGATAGACCAGGTTTCAACATCTTATATATAAAAAAAACACACCCATATTACCTTGTTTCCATTATACGACGATCCTATGTCAATTATTCTTTATTAGAACTGTCGCAATATACTTATAACTACTTGGAATTTCGAAATTTGTCAATATGCATAATTACTGAAGATATCTACATAACTCATTCCAATAAGTTTGAAAAAAAGTTTCACAGAGAGACATCGATATACGAGATTTTAATGTTATTCTTTTACTCTCATCACAATTTTGACATCACTATATGTTACAGTAAAAGTATATAATGCAGTAATTTGACCATGGACGGATAATTCCATAAACTTAACCTTCGAAGTTTTGTTTACAATAATTGTCGGACGTTTTCGATTTTCGTATGATTTCCAACAGTTTTCCCGCTTTATTATAAAAAAAAATTCCTTTTTCAAAGGGTGATTTGCAATATCCTATTTCTATGTAATTAATATTAACCGGATTAGTAAATAATCTGCGTCATGACATTAAGAATACATGTATATATTTAAATGCTATATCCGCAATGCACATGAATATGATATGTAATTTAGTGTACTTGGATTAAAAGTTGTAAGTATTCTTATTTAATAGATTTTAATGTACAAATTTACCTGATTGGTTGGTTGGTGTAAGGTTACCAAATGTACCAATTCTAATAATTATATTCAAACTTGGTGACTAAAAGCTTATATTCATTAGACAACTTGTCTGGTGTCATTTTATTATTTTACTACAAGATATACAAATTTATTAAGCGTTTTTCAATAATAACCTATAATTTTATGGAAAATTACTTAGTTTAACGGTTTATTCAATTATGTATACTGTGACAACTTTGATGAATAAATACTCTTATTTGCCAAGTTTGGGAACTTAAATTTTTGGTTCATTTTGGTATCGCTTTACGAGACAGAATCATAAAATGTAAAACCTTTTTCATTTAATTCCTACTAATCCTTCTCATGATATCTTTTACTTGTTGGTATTCTGTGACTTGGTTGGTATTTTGTTACATGGTTAGTATTTTGAGACTTGGTTGATTTTGTATGCCTTGGTTGCTATTTTGTGACATAGTTTTTTTTTACTTGAATGGTATTTTGTGACTGGGTTGCTATTTTTCGACTTGGTAGTTTAGTATTTTATTTAGGATTTAGTTGGTATTTCGTCATTTGGTTGATATTTTGTTTCTAGGCTGCTAATTTGTGACTTGGTTAATAAGGACGGTCAAAAGCCATGCAGTGTGCAATAAATACTGGTACAGTTTGCCAGGATAGCGGCTTTAGATAATCTGATGTTCGATTCCAATTATCTTTTATGTGCACAGAATGTAGCACACGGAGCCTCGGTGTATTCTACTATGTGAACAACTACTGTCTGAAGACTTGACATAGAAATAGTCAAATTGACGGTATTTAATCTTGAAAAGTAGCTGGAAGTCAATCATAAATAAATATAATTAGTTTATAGGTACTGACAAAAAGTTGAATAATATTCATTTTTGAATTGTTGATCTGTAGTTTTTTCAGTTTATCACAGAATTGTGACTATGGCTACCATTAAGGTGATAATGAGCATTACTGTCAAATTATAAGAATTGCGATAAGAATTATACTTGACTTTATGTTTTGTATATCGATTGATGCTAATTATAATTAGTACAATTAAATCAAACATTGGTTGTTAATCGCGGGTAATGAAATGCCGAAACTATCAATTTTTATTTGTTAGTCGATCCTTATACAACCCAGTAGGGCCATGCTGAATTCTCGTTTCATATCAGGTTTGAATTGTAAGATATTTCAAAATCTTCCATACAATCTTCTGCGACGATGTTGAGATTACAAGAACTTGAGATTTACTAGTGCCAAACGATTGAATGTTATTGAGTACAATCATGTATATGATCGAATATAATATATCTACTCTGGTACTTTTCAAATTTCATCTGTCTTGTTGATTTTTGTCATCCGGACAATATACTATAGATAGGCACTCAAATACGTTAGGTATATCAATGTTAAGATGGAAAACTATTGTATAATTAATATCTGTGTATTGTATTTCTAGATTAATGAGGTGATAAAACAAACTGACTGTAGATGGGAGTATTTCAACAGCTCAAACTTCTGTTCAAGAAGAATTATTTAATTCGCAAAAGACAGCCGGTAAGTTATTTCTTAGAACTGAGGAATATGATTTATGTATGTTCATCACAATCTTTCCGTACATTCTGGCTAGTTATGAAAAAAAATCAGATAAAATGCATTGTTCACAATACATTGCCCATAAGTAAATTATAAATTTGCCACAATACAATAAAGTATTATATGGTCACAAGGTAATTTGTCACTACTTTATAGAGATAAATTTGTCAAATTATGGTCGCAGGGTAACGTTGTCTCTAGACCCTTGCGCCGCCGCCATTAGCCGCCGCCGCCGATTTCTTTACAGCCATAATCTGCCAGTTGTGAAAACAAAGCGCCGCCGATTTAAGTTAGCCGATTTCTGCCACTTTGTAAATGAATTCAAGACGATCGTCACTTAGACCTACCATGCTGAACATGACAACTTTCATCCATGATAATTTAAAACTATTGCAGTTTGATTACAACTTTGAATTGTGAGTTGATTATTCAGAAATAAATAACTTGATAACAAAGACCAGTTGTTTATGATGCCTGCAGTGTATAATGTGTGTTCCTTCATTATAACTCAAATGTTTAATGAAGGAAATCCGTTTTAGCCGCCGAAAACCGCCGATTTCTTTTGCAAGCCAATTCAGCCAGTTCAAAACCGGCTAACCGAAAACAAATGGCTAGCCAGTCGGTTTCATCTGCTAGCCAGTCACTTTTTACAAAATAAATCGGCGCAAGGGTCTAGTTGTCTCGTGGTCACAAGGTAAATTTGTCACTACTGTATATGGTCACAAGGTAAATTTGTCACTACTTTATATGGTCACGAGATAAATTTGTCACATTATGGTCACAGGGTAACGTTATCTCGTCGTCACAAGGAAAATTTCACTCGATAAAATGTTATATAAATGTCACAAGCTAAATTTGTCACATTACCGTCACACGGTTAATACGTCACATTATCGTTACAAGATAAATTTGACACAGTACGTTATTGTATGGTCACAAGGTAAATTTGTCACATTATGGTTACAGTACACAGTACTTATGATATTATGGTTGAAAGGTAAAATTGTCACAGTATAATGATCAAAAGGTAATTTGGCCACAGTGATATGTTCATGATAATTGAATCGGGTTACTTTGGTAACGATTTTTTTGGCAGGAATAGGAATATCCTCATAACGCCTTTTCTTCTCTCCTTCGCTCAATGCTTGAACCATGGCTTTAACATACGTTTTGACGACTGAAACAGAATCAATGTTTTTTTGATAAAAGTCAGTTTTTAAGTAATTAATCATTTACGTCTTATTTCTTTAGTAATGGAACATACATTGTGGTAAGATGCCAGACTCTACAAACAAGTCAACGTTCATTTTGAGGGTGAGGGTGAGGGTATATTATTTACCATGTGACCAATTTATTAACTGTATAATTTACACGGGACAAATTTTGCTAAATATGAGTTTGACTGTGACGAAATTGTCTGTGACCCATTTAGAATCATTCATTCTCGAACTTGTAATAAAACTTATTGAGTAGTGGATAATGTTCATCTTTGATTGATAAGTCTGTATATAGATAGTCAAGTATTTCAATGTATATTGTAGTCTAATTAGGTCACTGATAAATATTAAAGTCTTAGTAGTATACATTGGTATGTTCTTATTGTATCAGGGCAGATACACTGGGTGTAAACAAATATAACTACTAATTTAACCCGAGTCATTCTGTCGATTTAAAAACCACATATATATGACTTAAGTTAGTTTGAAATAAACTATGTTAACGAGGAATATGTAACAATTTTCGAGATATGTATGTAAACAGTCTGTAGATGACTACAACTGCGCAAAAATCTTACAATCCCAAACTATACATTTATCTTTCATTTTCTGTTAGGTGGTTGTTATAAGGCATAGTTTCAATGAAATACGAGTCTTTTTTGTACTTTCAAAATTATGAATACACGAGGATTTGAAGGCTTAAATTTCGATGGAGAGTATAACTGATTAGTTAGCAAACAAAATTCCAGGTTTTGAGACCAAAATATTATTGTAGAACGGATTAGGATTATGTCCCTTTAAATACAGTAAATAAAGTACAATCTTTATACAACTTCTATATAACTGTTAACATTTGGGTATTAAGTTCAAATTTAAAACTAAGTTTTTAAGTTTCATTAATTTGAGGAAGGCCTTCTTAAAATAATTTCTTAAAGCACAACTTTGGTCCAATTAGTAAGCATAAAGCTTCATTTTGTAGAATGGTAAAGGAGAAATTATTCAAATAAGCTAGTGTAAAAAAACTCCCCCCCCCCTTTTTTTTTTCAATCTTAGACAATTCCAGTTAATTATTGTGACAACTTGTATCGTGGTGTAATAGAAAATGCATGATATCTTTTTGGAAAAGTGAAAATTTAACGGATACCATACATTGGGCGTATATATAAAAGATTCATATTGACTTCTGGATATCAGTTAACAAAAGAGGGGCGAAGTTGTTCGATCATTTTTGTTTTTGGCTTCACTATACTATTATTTTTTTTCTTCACATAAACGTCCGCGCGCTACCAGTTGAGAAGGCCTGATTTAAGGTTTATTCTGGACGAACTAATTATCTAAATATTGGTGTTTTTTTTATTAGATAATAAGATACTTTTTTATCTGAATGACCTTAATTATCACTAAGCACCTCTCCACCAGTTAGACCTTGCCCTAACACTCCCTCTCACATATAAATTTAGATAATCTGATAATGTAAATTAAGTGGAAATGTTCGGATTATCAATCCCATGACAAAATATCATCGTATCAAATTCCAGTGTCGTACCCAAGATATTAGGTACATGATATAAAGAGTTTTCATTAAAGTAAATATAGTATGTGCACCGATCTTATAGTTACTATCATTATACGGCATATATATTACTATTTTTTTTTTACGTGAATCAGAGATTAATATTTTTAGCGTCCTTAAATCCATTTTGATAGGCAATCGCAATTGACTGAATAAAAATATTGTATTAAGTGAACCAATCCATGACACCTTCTCGATTTGCGGAGACATTTCCAAAAAGGTAAACAGGTAGGTTACATGGTTAGCCTATGTGTTTACATGTCCTTTTAGATATTGTGACCTTGACATAGTTATTCAACTTTATCAAAAATCTTGATGGATCAAAATACCTTTCAAGGATGTAAGTCACGTATCCCAGTCACCTTTTCACATTTTTTTTTTTTTTTTGAGCTAATATGATATTTTGCCAAATTTTCATTGCTACAGACCTTTTTTCTGACGAATTTTGTCTGAAAGTAAAGTTTAGTCAATAGCTTTTATTATGTCCAATAAATGATCGTTTTTCGTCAAATATTTCGGGGTAAAATTCTGTAACAAATTTGAGTGAAATTTCACGATGTGTAAACTGAGTCACTTATTTTGGTTGGTGTTATAGAAATAAGAATAATTCTATATTTGAGCAGTAGAAATTTTTACACAGCAAGAAAAATTCTTCGACTGTTCATCAATTGAAAAAGATTAGAAAAAAAAAAATGAAAAACTGTTTGTGCCAGAATTAGAAATATTAGCACACATAATTTCAAGGTTTTTCAAAGAATATAGAGTGATTTCGTTAAGAGAAAAAATAGCACCAGCATGACTTTGATGGCCTGGAATTCGAGGAAAAAACATGCAACCAGTCAATTGATTTGTTGCAACCAGTCAATTGATTTGTTGAAGCAGACGTTCAAATGATTTCCCACAAACAATTTTCATCAATATCTTCATAAGATTAAATTTTGTCACAAAATAAAAGACCTACCAAATTGGGCAGGCCCGTAGGAAGCAATTTCATATTGGGGGAGGGGCAGGGGCAAATTGCGCATTCTTAAGGGCGGTGGTGCAAATTCCAAGGCCAAAGAGTAGCTGCTTCTGCATACATTAAGCAATTTTGATTTTATTGGCTACCATTAATTTCTTTTTATATCTTAAAAATAAAAAAATGTCATTGCTTCAATCATAAATCTACTTCGGAACTAGACTAGTGGCTAGATAACCTCATACTATACGGTAGTCGCTATATTGAATACATTATTGTTCAGCCAATCACAATCATTCTTCAGAAAGTGTAGCGTTCTTTCGTGGTAAAAACAGCCAATCAAAATAAATCTTTGGTAAAGAGTTATCTTCCCATGTCCTTTACTGGGCGAGATGGTCACTAATGTTAATCGAGTCATTAGATAGTCTCGAACAAAATAACGAAGGTTGGTCATTGGTTGGGCCGAATGAGCGCAATTTGATTTCCGGTAGAAACAAACCGAAAGTAGAAATAAGAATCCAAAACATCAACTGAACCAATCGTATATACGTCGGCCATTTTCTATCAATAATAACCTCGTACGCAGATAGAAGAAAACCTTCCAATGCCAATGGGCGGAAGGAGATTACGCGATAAAAAATAGTTCTGTTTATGGGTTGTTAGTTACCTCCCTTGCACATTATGCTTATAGATAGGAAAAGTCTGGATGTCAGAGACTTTTCAGATGACGTCATTAATAGAGACAAAAGTAGTGCGATTTATCCGCCTGATGCCTACGAGGTTATTATTGATAGAAAATGGCCGACGTATATACGATTGCAACTGAACTAGATACGTTCGCAATCGTATATACGTCGGCCATTTTCTATCAATAATAACCTCGTATGCATCAGGCGGATAAATCGCACTACTTTTGTCTCTATTGATGACGTCATCTGAAAAGTCTCTGACATCCAGACTTTTCCTATCTATAAGTATTATGTGCAAGGGAGGTAACTAACAACCCATAAACAGAACTATTTTTTATCGCGTAATCTCCTTCCGCCCATTGGCATTGGAAGGTTTTCTTCTATCTGCATACGAGGTTATTATTGATAGAAAATGGCCGACGTATATACGATTGGATACGTTCGATAGCCATAAATACATGTTTGTGATGAATCTTTTCATTTATAAAATTATATTATTCTATTCTAGCAAGCACAAATCATTGTTTCAAATAGACTTTGATACCGTACATTTCATATGGACAAAAAAAAAAAAAATGATTGTGTCTACGATTTGCCAATTTCGACTAGAAAGTAGAGCCTTATTATAATATATACTGACTGATTTGGAAGGAATTGTTGAGCAGTTCAAAGACATTTGAAGATCATTTACACATATTCAAGATGCTGATTGTTCTGTTTAGGCTAAAGGAGAAAGTTCAGCATTTGCGAGAGTCATTTTAGGTCTTTAATATAATATGTAAATAGCCCCCTGAAACTGAGACAAAAGTAGCCAATTAGAACTGCACCAAATCGCATAATTTCTTCACTTATACCCCTTCCTAAATGTTTATCTTTCATTTTCTGTATATGTGTTTTCTATAAACGGCATAGTCACATTCAAATATGAGTTGTATTTAATACTAAAATTGGATTTGAAGGCTGAAATTTTGAGGGAGAGCTGTGAACCATATTACTGATAAATTAAGCTAAAAAATTCCAGGTTCTGAGACTAAGGTTTGATCAGGTTAACAGATGGTGAAAATATCACTTTAACCATCAATGTCAATATATACCGTACGGGTACCTATTAAGAATGTGCGAAGAAATGGCTTATATTATAGAGATTAGAGACGTATATAGTCTTCAAAATATTCACATTTGCTATATAACTATTCATATTGAAAGAATTAAACCCTTCTACTTTTCACCAATTCTTATTCTTAGATAAATAAGTTAATTGATTTGATATGGCTGTAGTGAAAACACTTAATCATTTTTTTTTTTGTTTAAACATTAAACATAGATGTATGTGCATGCTATAGTACCGTACTTAATTTGTGTTTTTTTTTTATCCTATTTCAGGGTATCCTAGCTCTAGAAGTATTATGGCCAATATTTATAGTAATAATAGTAACTGTTATTAGACAGGGTGTACCACCAGTTCAAAAAGAAACATGTAAGTGATTTACTTGTTACTGTCCAACCACAGTGTTAGTTTACCCAATCACATTTAATGCCAAATCATTTTTTATTATTTATATTTCAATTAAATACATCTGGGTGTCTTTAGGTTGATGAATATGACAACCATTAAAAAATCATTATTTCAAATTTGTCTTAACAGAATGAATTTGTAGTCTGAAATGTGAGGAAAGTAAGGTTAAATTACTGAATCTTGTGTTTCTATGGAACCAAAGACATTCTTAGACAAATGGCTGCAAATAAATATTTAATTTCAAATATGGATGATAGAGAATAGAGGGTGGGAGAGTCTCTCTCAGGTAGAGGATATCTTTGAAGATATGGGTTTCTTTTAGAGAGTCTACATGGCTAGGATTTTATTTTGATCCTAGTTTGACTTATTTAATGAAGACTTTATTTGAACAGTGTAATAGATTTGTAATAAAATTGTTTTTTTCAATAGGTCACTTTCAAGAGAGAGCTATGCCAAGTGCTGGTGTAGTGCCATTTCTCCAGACATTTGTTTGTAATCTAGAAAATGAATGTAGAACTAAAGAAGAACTGGAAGTTGCCAAAGATGTCACATACAGGTTAGGGGTGGTTTTTTTTATTTGTTGAATTGCCATCCTCTGACTTACAAAATGGGTAATAAGGCAATGCTGTAAAAGATTTGAAAAAACACTCTTGAACATTTGCAATGATGATGAAATGAATTTAAATACAAATAGCAATTTCTTTGATATTGAATCTAATGTTAGAGTTTCAGCCTTGGTGTCTGATATGGCGCCGTATATTGGTTCCAAAGATACAATTGAAGCACTGAACTCTATGGATAAGGGGGTCAAAATCATCAAAACTCTTAATAAAGTGATGTCCAACAATTCTTTATTGACAGAAATGGGTAAGTATTGATATTTTTTTTTCTCAGAATTATCAGCCATAGATTGTTTGAATTGATTGTTAGACATCACTTGTATTGAAAATATATACCAATATTCTGATTGTTTCAAAGATGCTGACAAAAAGGCTCTAAGCAAGCTTAGTGAAACTGTTGAAGTAAAAAATATTGCACTGTTAAAGGAAAGATATCTTCAAAATATTGTTACCAAACTTAAACTATGATAAATGTCTTGGCAATATCCAATACAAAGTAAAGACTTGTCCAGACCTCATGCTGATATTGAGATTCTCATTATCTAATGTTAAAATGTGGTGTTTGAAGACATCCATTTTGAAATTTTATAAATATATTTTATTTTTCTTAGATAAAACCTTACAATTAAAGAATTTGATTCGAGATTCTGACAAGATCAAAAACATTTTGATGGAAGATTATGGATTCTCAAACCCTGAAACTGTAGATGCTTTATTTGATTCAACATTAAATATTACTTCGGTAAGTATTATTTACTGTACTGTAATCTTTTAAAAAATACGAACATAACATATATGGTGAGGTCAACTGAGAATTAACAGAAAAACAAATCTTTAAAACATGTAACAATATGTCTGACAATACAGAGACAAATGTCTGACAATATGAAGACAACTGTCTAGTGCCTGACAATGCAGAGACTATTGTCTGACAATATATACGGACACAACTTATTTTATTATTCTGTTTGTTGTTTATTACAGATGCTGGATCTATTAGGTTATACTGATTTAAAGAGTATTGTTTGTACACCAGACAAATTAAAATCATACCTTCTGTTTACTGATTCTGTTAATATCACAGATGTATCACGTGATCTCTGTAATATTGATACAGACAAGATCCCAGAGATATCTCTGTTATTACAGAAACATCTTGATATTGCTGAAATAATTCGATTGGTGAGTATATATATCTGTGTTTCAGACTGTTATTAAAGCCAACAAGAATGGTGAGAAACAAAAAAACACTAGTACAGTGAAAACCCTGAAGATCGCACACCCTGAAGACCGGTTTCCCTTGAATATCGGCCAAATGTAAAAGTTCCGATTAAAACACTCTATGATTCAATGAATTTTTTACCTGAAAACCGGCCAACCCTGAAAACCGCACATCGGCCGATGTTTGCTGTAAAGTTGGTCAAGATCCACTATAAAAAAAACCTATGCTATCGGCCAATCGGCCATTACCGTTCTCACGTGGTCATGATCGCTTGAGTTATTATGATCCTTCATCGAAATCATATAAGAAGTGTCTGGAACAACAAATCAACAAATCAACTTTTTTTCTGATAATTTAATTATCGTAACGACAACGCATTGAATTTAACTTGAATGATAAAATTATTTTGATTAAGAATAGTGAAATATAACGTAGGGATATCAACAGTCGGCGATATAATACGTAAGAAATTTAAACATTCATATGAATCATGAATCAATTTGAGAACAACGCAAGTCTAACGATCTTGTAAATTTAAATGAAAGTTTTTAAATGATTTATGATTGCCTGTGTAAAAGTTATTCCTATATCTGGTCCACTAATTCATTGACGTTAATGATGGTGTGTGTATTTGACATTTCATCCTCACAAATGTTTACAATGTTACAATTTACGGTAAATCAGGAGTTTCACTGTATTTCATTTTGTAGATGATGACAATTAAAATTTCTTTATCATTTTATCATTGCAAATACTTTTGGATATTGTATATGTATATTACTGTACTATGTTGTTATATTTATGTGACATATTTAACCATATAATCTATGGTGGTTTTATTTCAGTTGGGATTATTTGAGAAGTTTAAAGAGACACTAGAAGGAAGTTATACAATATCTCAGGGGTTTAATGATATAGCTGACATGTTTGATTTAGTCATGTCTACTCCTTCTGTAATAAAAACTCTGGAATCCATGTCTTCCATTAAAGATTTGTCAGGAATTCTCAGAAAAGTGCCACATTGGATCGAAAGGTTTTATTTTGAGGATACTGAAACTGCAAGAGAGTCGTGAGTTAATTTAAGAACAAATTGATAACAATGTATTATAACAATATGTTCTTTTATCCAGTTATTATCCCATTCTTTATGGTTGGACGCAACCATGTTAAATTCAGTGACCTATTTGCATACCAAAAATATTTTCACCTGAAAATTGCAACATTTGAGCACTTTCACCCTTAGCCCCCATAAAAAAGTTTCTTGCTATGCCACTAAATTCTTTTATTATAAATATGGTTTTGGGCAATTGCTCTCTGGAATTATATAAGCTTATTTGAAAACCAAGAAAACTATTGTTCAATTGGCTGTACATTTATTTCATTAGGTTTCAAGGTTTTGCTCCTAATCCATGTAAAACACCCTGTCCAATCAGCAAGCTTGTCTTATATAATGTTATTTTCTTGTGTTCAGAATGTTTCCCAATTATGACATTTTGTGTTGTCTGTAGGATACTGGAACTTGTGGCCATGTTGGATCCAATTATAAATCAACTGAAACCAAACTGTCCAATCTGGAAGAGTATTAAAACAGGAGTAACAATGGTAGATAGAATGGTACAAATGGTGGAAGGTAAATTTAACGGAACAAGTGATGATATAGTTAAGATCACCAATGAATTTCTGAATAATTTAGAAATGGCTATGAAAGGAATGTCAAATGAAGTTCAGATGATTATAAAGGCTATTTCAGATGTAAATGTTGGAGATATTTTCAACCAAGCTGTGAATGGTGTACTACATGACAAGTAAGCTGTTTTAAAAGTAAAGTGATAAAGAATGTAGCTTCCCTTGTAGTACTTTTATAGAGAACAAGTGGCAGAATTCAAAAAATAGTTCAAAGAAATACGCTTTATTTCATTTCTGCTTAGGTTTTTTATTTTAGATTGTAATGCTTTTGTCTGGTCATTGATTTTTGATGATGATTATTTACAGAGATATAACAGATTCTCTGAACAAATTTCAAGAAACTCTTGAACAGACCTCCTTATGGAATATGACAGCCCCTGCCGTCTCCTTGATGAACAAGATGATGAAACTGGTAAACGTGACACTCCATCAAACATTGGGTAAGATTTTAATTGTTTTGGTTTGGACATTAAAAAGATTCAAAGAGTAAATAACTTGCAAAAAAAAATTGAATGATGTTGATATCTAAACATTTTCGCGTAACTCAATTAATACTTTTTGACTAGTTTTACTGCTTTTAACAGTGTTGTTGGTCATGTGTAGCAAATATTTGTAGTAACCTGTAGAAAAATACCTGAATCAAAACATTTATATCTGCATTTTGATCTGATTGCATGACATCTTAATTTATCAATAATTTCAATAATGAAGTTCAAACAGAAATTGAATTAAATAGTTTCTTTAGTCATATTTTAATTAAAAAAAAATATATTTAATTTTCAGGATTAGAAGAAGCTATGCTAGAAGTGTTAGGTGATGAAGGAAGTCTATCTACTAGTTTAAGTCAGTTGATTTCTAAAGGACCTAATGTAACACATGCTGTTTTAGACGCTTTTACAGACTCTAAAGTTATAGCTGTAGGTTTTATATTTTCGCTTATTAACATACGACCTTGAATTTATGTAAATAGTCTCCAGATTTACTGGAACTGCCCAACCACCAAACAATCACTTTGATTATACCTGTGCCTTAACAGTTATCAGTCATTTTCTGTAGAGGTGTTTTCTAAAGATTACTATCTGCTTTCGAGAAGCATTTGAATATAGTCATCACTTGTTTTGTATTTTCAGAAAATATTTGAGAACTCCTTCTCGTACCTGTCTATATGTACTGGTGTTATTGAAACTATCCAATCAGAGGTAGGCCAAGACACAGCCAATCAACTACGACCTATATTATGTAATGTTGATGCTGCTGCTGCCTTCCAGAAATTTCTAGAAACTTTTGAGATTGATAAGATAGAGAAAATTGTAAGTATGAGACTGCATAATAGATTATTGTTACACCAGATTACAAAATAATACATTAAGATTCACTAAAGAGTTTGAAACGGTCAAAGGGAGGATGAGATATAGGTTTGAATATTCCTGGCTCAGAGTTGACATCTTGGTGTGAAATTTATTGTTAAAACTTCCTCTGAACTCTTATTTTTATACGCCCACACGTAAGATGGCCGTATATTGTAATCACCCTGTCGGTCCGTCCGTTCACATTTGGTCCGTGCTCTCTACAGGCTACAATTCATTACGGATTCTATTGATTTTGATTTGGATTTTGTGGGTCAAGGTCATTATGAAGATGATCCCTATCGATTTTTGTGATGATCGGATAATTTTTCACCGAAATATCGTGTCTGACTTGACGTTTCACTCTATTAGCTATATTGTGCAACTCGTGCTCACTCCACAGGCTACAATTCTTTACAGATTCATTTGATTTTGATTTTGTGGGTCAATGTCCTTATGAATATGATCCCTATTGATTTTTCTGATGATCGGATAATTTTTCACTGAATTATCGTGTCTGACTTGAGTGCTTACACTACAATCAAAGCTACCAGTGGGCGTATGTTACCTTGCCTGGCAAGCTATGTTTCATTCCTTTATTACCTGTCTGTTTTCTCTAATTATGTGAGATTCTTGTAAATGTTTTGTGTAACTGTTACAGATTAACGAGACTGTAAATGTTATTAGTGATATTGTCAGTGAGAATTTAATAATATATGATGAAGATACATCATTATCAATGTTATTTACCACTACAAGAGATATGATACAGACAGCTATGAGATTTAGTGAAGTAACCAAACAGACCTGGGGAGACCTATTCTCTCAATTTAAATCTACCGGTGTTAATCTCAATAATGAAGAATGGCACCCAGTGTTACAAATGATGAATACTAACTATATAGGCACAAGGTAAGATAGTCCTTGGTTATGTTATTATTACTGATACTTCAAAGAACATTGTCTTTGTACATAAAGCTGTTTTTTATACGCCCACATTATAATGTGGTGGTTGTATAATGTCCTCACCCCTGTCCCTCTGTCCGTCCACAATTGGCTTGTGAACGCAATAGTCTACAGTTTTCATCTGATTTGATTGAAATTTGTTGTGATAATTTGTATTGATCTTGAACAAGTTTGAATTTGACGATTTTTCAATGAAAGTTTTTTTTAGTTATCGCCCTTGACAAACATAGTTTGATTATTTTAATGTATTTTGGTGTCAGAATGATGTCAGATTAAAGTAATGTTTCTCACTTCATTTAGATCAATATTGTTTCTATTCAACTTTGTATGTACCAAAGTCCAAAACTTTTGCAATGTAATGTACCCTAAAAGAAAGTCCAATTATTTATAAAAACCTATCAAACCTATTGTTGACTGTTTACTTTCTGTTAACCTTGAACTAAACCCTTTCTCATTATATCCTTTCACAACAATTTTTTTATAGTTGGTTTGATATGAACAATGATAACATAACTATTATGTTTTTTTTAACTGTCGTATATATAACAAAATAAAGAGGATTTAAAAAAAAATATGTGTATCAAGACACACGTATAGCATCAATTTGCACATTTTGACACACATATTTAGAAAAACTCTTAAAAATTCATTTAATTGTCAATTTACAAGTTATTTAATCAATACACTCTGTGTAGCAGGTTATATTTACCTATTCAATCTGTGCAAGTAATTCTAAACATTTTTCAAATTCACTTTTTTTCAAATTCAAATTCTATCTGTGTAGCAGGTTATATTAAACATTTCAATCTGTATTGCAGGTTATATCACGTACCAGTTCTTTTACTTTAAGTGAAAAATTATCCATTGAATATGAATTTTAGTAAACATGTTGTATCAAGTTCTTCATAAGATCTTGAAATATATGTTTACACAGACATATGACAGTGGGAAATATAATAAAATGTTAACAAAAAAAGGTCAATGTTTGGTCTTATTTTAATTTTCCTTCTAAACAATTAAAAAGAATACAATGCAAACAATGTAATATTATAAGATCCACCCACTTCAATCTTTGTAAGCTTTTTTTTTGAGAAATTTACATTTCCAATGACAATTTTATATTAGTTCTTAACAAACACTATTAAAAGCTCATCAAAATATTTGTAAACACTTTGAAGTTTATATTGATCTTAGTCTGTTATTTTTAATAATTTGACAAATTGTTTTTCATTTTAAAATTTTATTCATCTAACAACTAATGCCGATACTAAGCCATTAGATTTATAAAGAATGACTTTTTTTGTTACTAATTGTTTATATTTTGGATTAATTCAATAACATGATTTTGAAAATTGCATGTAATGTATACCTTGATCACATTTCATTTATTTATTTATATTGGTTTATATAACAAAACCTGGTCTTTATAAACATTTCTTTGTCCTCTTAAGTTTAGTTAAATAAAGCCAGGCAACAACCTATTGTCAACTGAAACCAAACAGAATTGTTTTGTATTATTTTGTGGTTTGTCAATATGCACAAATTAAGTTTGAATTCATGTTTGATTTAGCTCTGTTGACTTTTATTTAGTTAGTTGGCAGTTGAATAGTTGATTCATTACCACAAGTTTAAAGTACTATTTCACATGATGAAATTATTTATAGGCTATTGATGAATAGGTGTTGTTTTTTTAAGACAGTAGTTTGAATAAGCTTTGTTTAAATAGAAATTAAATCTAGGACAAGATGAATATAGTAAAATATCATGTCAGGAATGTTTCAATATGAAGTCATACAAAATAGTTAGGCATGTTTCTACGGCAAGGCAGACTGTTACTAAATAAATATTCAGTCCTACTCTTACAGTACTCCACAGCACAGTCATTTGTGTTTTGTCACATTCAACGAACACAATGAACCTAGATATTCTATAGGATATTAAAATCAAGTTCATGTGACACAATGCTAAAATGGGTCAAAAGAAAATTCATGAAAAATTTTTCAACTTTATTTCTTTAGTTTTAAAAAAGGGTATCACACTTATGATTGTAATTTTTTAAACGATCTATCATCATGTACATCATAGTTTGTTTTTGGACTGATTTAGTTAATTATTGATTAATCATTATATTAGTGAAAGCATTGTGTTCAAGCTGTGATGACTTGTTTAGGGTGTAAGATATTACCTCACTATAATCAGGATTCGGGGCTGACATGTACAGTTAGTACACTAGGATTTCGACTCTGTTTCTTTTGTGATCTAGGTTAAAGGAGAGTAAAAAATGAAATTAGCTGCCAATGGGTGTATGTTACCTTACCTGGCAAGCCCTGGTTAATTCTTGTTAATTCTCTACGGTATGTGAGAATTGTGACATACAAAATGAAATAAATACATTTTTTACTCTTGCACAATCTCTTGACCCATTTCTATTCTCATATTTAATAAAAGAAAGTTATTGAAGTGTTAAGTCATAGGATATATTTAAAAACATATAAAACCTTTCTATTGTGAAAAATATACCAAGTGTTAAGGTTATTAACCATGTACAAGTTTTTACTGAGTTTTGATTCATTTTACCACACCTTTCTCTTTTGTGGGCTTTTTAGACTCAATAAAAATTGTCAACCAGAGAATTTCTGCTGGAGAATAACTAAACCAGTGATGAACTGTCATGTAAATTGGCTCAATACATAATTGATTCATGCATTCAGTTTTTTTTATAAATAGGCTGACTAGTTTAAACTGAGTTGTACATGTATTTCAATAAAGTAAACTGTTATATACATACTAGTCTTTTAAACTCATTCACATGAATGTAATATTTGTACTTAAAAATAAAGAATAAGCCCTTTTTTTTATACGCCTGCATGATATGTGGAGCGTATATTGGTGTCACCCATGTCCGTCCACAATTGCTCATAAACAAGGTACAATTCTTGACTGATTTTGACGAAACTTGGTGTGAGTGTTTGTAATCAACCAAGGATGAACCATATTGAATGTCAGCAAAATCAAAAAAATATTTGATATAAGTTATGGCCCTTGTTCTTGAAAACACGGTCATTTTTTAGCACGTAAACTCTATAAGACACAATTCTTATTGGATTTTGATGAAACTTGCTGTGAGTATTCATAATCACCCAAGGATAAACCTTATTGAAAACCTGCAAAATCAAAAATATTTTGTTATTCAGTTATTACTGAATTATTGAATTTGACTTAACAAACAACATCAGCCACAGGTTTAACTGTACAGATTTTGGATTAAAATAAATATAAATAAAAAAGTTTGTTCTTCTCTCAGTCTTGTTTTTGATAAATGCTTTAATTAAATAAAAGATTTTAAATCTGCTCTATAAAATTAATTCCAAAGTTTTGTCAGTATTAGAATATCATGTTTAATTCAATATTCTAGAATACTTTATATATACGGTACCCACATCACATCTATATCATTGTGTCATAACAATATAATAATATAGCTTATCATTACAATGTTTTCTGTTATCACCAGTAACATCTAACATTTTATAGCATCAAATGACCCCAATCATTTTATATACATGATTTTTTCTTACAGTATTATCGCTATGGGAAGAGCTATAGGACAAACAATGTATAAAGAACCTATGAAAGAACCAATGTCTCAGATAGTCCACATGGCCAATCTAGTAATGGAATATACATATGGGCAAATGAAAATGACCACAGGTATGTTTTATATTCACAATTTTAGTGGATATTTTAACTAAACTTATAAATTTACAAGTTGTGCCTCTACTGTTTCTGATTTTATTAAATAGAAATAAAAAACAGATGGTAATATTTAAATTATATTCTAGATATGTATGGTAGTGAAACACCTCTTGGTAAACTGATGAAATATGGTTCTGAATATGCTCCTGAGCTAACTACAGCTGTAATGGGTATGATGGAAGATCCTACTGTTGTAAGTTGATGTCTACTATATAGGGAATAGATTAATTAAAGTGAAATCAAAATTAAAGATCTGTAATAACACCAGTATAAAAGATTAAGCATTCCATTTCTTTAAGTTAGAGAATGGTTTAAAAATATGGTGATATAAGCACAGATTTTAATCAAATACAAAATTATAGAATAAGTATTCAAATTTTGTCAATAGAAATATTTATTTCTAGATTTATGAACTGATTGAAAGTGAAGATGTGTTGAAAACTGTGTGTAATGATAACTGGATGAATAAAATGGAGGTTCCGTACTATGTACCAATGACTGAGATAGAAACTGTTATATGTGATACTAACTGGGAAGTTATTGTAAAGAATCTAGAGGGAGTAAATCCTGAACAGAATGAAATCATGAAACAGGTGAAAAATAGGAATATATTATTTCTGTTCATATTCAAGTTAAAATTGAAGCTGCCCCTTCTGGCTTTATATTTTGTTATGACAGTTTTTTAAATGGAAAATCTTTGAAGAAACATAGTCAAAATAATCATTATTAGACACCTGATACCACTTTTCATTTGAAATATTAACTCATTTATTGATATACATCCTCAAATGAAAGGTTCATTAGCTGCTACTGATCTATTGCCAATGTTTTTACATGGATTTCAAGATTTACAGTGTTTATCATTCACATCTGAGTTTTAATATTCCAAAGTAATCAAGTTAAAAATGTAGTGGACACATTGATTGTTTACTAATTGTATAATACATTATTTTGTAGATGGAAATGACAATAAAATACTGGGATAGCCCTGGACTGAACTACAATATGAGTTCTGATTGGATTAGTTTGATGGACTATACAGAAAGAACAGCTGATATGTTTGCCGACCCTGATAATCTTAAATCAATGATGGGTATGACTAATGTTATACAGAAGATGAACCCTGAAAAGATGATGAAGGCCATGGAAATAGTTGGTGATAAAATGATGAATATGACAACAACTGATTTAGCTAGGTCAGTTTTCAAACACTTACATTACAATATTAAATAACAGCAATATTAAATAACAGAACACAATTTTATGGTATACTACTCCTTAGTTTTATTACACACAGCGTTTCAACAATCTACATTGTCATCTTCAGGTGAAGTGAAGGTAAAACTAAGGAGTAGTATACCATAAAATTGTGTTCCGTTATTTAATGTGATCTAAACCCCTAAATGTCATGGATTACATTATAATATGAATGTCTTATCATATTTTCCATGTCTGACCTATTGACCATTCACATTCCTTGGTGAAAGCAATAGAGAAAGCAATTCCGCTAAAAGTTTGAAGAAACTTTCTTACAGTATGTTGATAAAATTTTGGATTCTTTAAATTTGCCAAATTTTTCTTTGATGGTTTTATAGTAAAATACGTGTTGGTAACATCAAACTTCCACTTGTTGCTTTAAGGCAATAATGTTATATCTTATTTAGATTTATGGATATTGGTGTATTGGTAATGAGACAAATAGATGAAATATTACCTGAAAATGATATAAAAGGTTATGTGTCTTTGGTAACTGGATTTTTTAAGATGATGAATATGATTTATGATAAAAATTCAGGTAATTTGGAATGTTACAATATTGTAGATTAGTCCTGCCAACCACAAATGAATGTCCCTCCTGAAATTTCTTTTGTAGGCCTTTTCAATTACAGTTTCTGTTGTTATATTCACTTTTGAACATTATGTAAAAAATTACAAATATACCCTCAGATTAAAGAAATAAGCATGTTGTAATATACTAATAGTGGTATTGTGATGTATTGTTTTAATTTCAAGGTGTACAATCCTTACAAGATATGTTAAAATATTACCCAGCAGACATCTCAGACCTTGTCAACAAGATGGCCACCATGACACCAGAAATCATCCTAGCTCTAAGAGACACTATCTTAAACGTAGAAGTTGTAAGTTTTATTGTCAATTATTAAAGTGATTGATCCTCATTGAATGAACACAAAATTTAAATTTTCAAACTTGACCAATATGAGTTAATATTCATCAGTCCATATACAAACAGAATTTTATAGATCTGTAAAGCCAAGTAAGTATTTAAAAAATTTCAAATCATTATTGAGGAACATTTCAAAATTTAAGCAAGATTTTTCCATGGTTATATAAAACGTATTTTTGGGGATTAATCAGTTTATTCAGTTAAACTGTTATGACAGATAAGTCCACTGGTGAATAAATACTCTTTTTCAGCTAAGTTTGAAAATTTCGGTTTTTTGTTCATTCTAAGAGGCATTATTCGTTTAACTTTGGCTCTAACTGCCAAAGTCATTCCAATAGGAAATTTGCAGTATCTAGTATTGTATAAAATCTTTAAGCTATCATTAAAGAGTGGAGTCTGTAAGAGCAGATGTGAAAAGATTGCAACTTAAAATCCTTCGACCACCGTATAACGAGAGACGGTACACTGAATCTGCCAATGATTTTACTCTATTATTAAGGTAGACTTATGTAAATGTTTTGTTTGTGTTTCTACGCCCAAATGAAATGTTAAAATACACCTAAATTGGGTTATTAGTATATTAGCTACTGTTAATCTTTCTTCAGATTTGGATTAAACCTACTGGTATTTCTTGCCCAGTAACTTATCTTTGACTTTAAGTGAATTTTTTTGAATAAATATTTATTCCAGATATTAGCACGTCAATCGGATCTCAGATTTAAAAGTCCAGATTGTCAGAGTGTTTTCTTGGCAGATTATATGATAGATAAAGAAGGCAAAATACGGGATTTTGAGAACTATTTATGTCAGTTCAACTGGTCTCAATTTAGCGACCCTTCATTTTATCAGTCACTACCAGAAATAGAATTCATTCGTTTGGTAAGAATTTACTCTTTGTTTTACATCATAGAATACATGGATTTTGTTAACTTAGAGTTTGCTAGTTACTTGATTTGTTGTTTAATCTGTGAATTCATATGTTTGTTAATAATCAAAATCAGCACAAAGATAGTTAATGGTTTATCATTATCATAAATACGGTAAAATATATCCTTCAAGTTTTTTTGACTTCTATTGTAGATTGTAGAGACTATATCAAATGATAGCATGTCCACTGTGAAGGTCAATTGGACTGAAGTAGCTCGAGAAACTGACAAGTTTATACAGAATATGGTACAACAGACACAATATTTAGAACAGACGGATTCTTTACTGCCATTTAATATGACAGCTATTGATATGAGTTGGTCTGAATTTGTTCAAGGAATGAGCACACTTGAAAAACTTGATGGTAATAGGTAAGAATTTTTGTTTTTTCTGTGGTTTTTAGGTATTCTCGTGATGTTGTGTGGCAAAATTGTTTCCAATGCACACTGCATCTATAGATCTGAAGTGCTTAAGTAGCTTGACACGAGATTTTATTGTATTTTTTCAAATTTAGGCACCACAATTATCATAGTAACTAGTATATAATCTAAAGCTGAGGCATGGTCTTATCTGTTCTGTTATTCAAAAAGTTACCAGTATCAACATTGTAAAACTTGAGAGATTTTATTTTCAGACTCTACTCGATGATAGTTCAGATCCAGAATTTGTTGATACAGTTGAGTAATGGTGAAGAAGGACAGAATAGTACCTCTATAGATAGTTTAACAATAATGTTATATAGTCAACAATATATTTCAGCTGTTGTCAATAAATTTATAGTTAAACATCTCGAATATTTTAACTGTAAGTTTTTTTATTTGCTAATAAACAAAACAATGTGGTATTTTATTTCAAGAAGATAATTATAAGAAGAACTGGCAATTTTTGTTGTTGTGCTGTAGCAAGATGTAATTGAGCAGACTTCAAAATTTAAAGAGATTTTTTATATGTACCACGCACACTGATGGCACCATTCCAATTAGCAATCAGACGTCTGTGGTTTCAGGCAATTCCTCTTAAACTAGGTTTTTGATGACGTCACATCTGCGACCTTTGCTTTAAAGATGATCTTTGATATAGAGTTTTAAACTAATTTAATAATTTTTTAATTTATCTATATTTCCAGCTACCGAGGACATCAAGGTATTAGATTATCTTGGTTCGGATGAACTAAAGAAATTATTCTTAGCAGTCCAACACTCTCCTGATTTCACTCAAATAGCCATGAACTTCATTGAAGATTCCATTAATAATCCTACAGCTGTAAGTAATAGTTGATTCAGTCAAATTATCAGTTATTATCAATATCCTGCATTTAGGACAGCTGTATTTCACCAATTCGTAATAGACCATTTTGCAACTGTCAGATGTTGCTCTTAATGAAAATGACGCCACCCATTGATAAGATGACAATGACAAACATGGCTGACATGTAATTAAGGTCTTACTGTGCATAATAATTTGAAATCTGTATTCAGATTAGGGGCAAACCTTTGTAACCAAGTGACCTGGATTTCGGAATCCAGTTTCAGATTGGGTGTAAAGGAATAGTTCCTACGTACAAGTAGTTGTGTAATGATTATTTATAATTATAGTTGAATGAAGTTATGAATACAGCCAGTTTAGAGAACATACTAACAGATGTTGAAGTGTTTAAAAGAGTTTTTAACTTGAATCATGTTCAAACACCACCAGAGAAACTAATGAAAGCTCTTTCTGATTTGAATATCAATATGACTATACTGTATGAAGAATTGAATGAAAACTGGCCTGGATATAGAGAAATGGTGGAAGAGGTAATTACTTACTAATTTTATTTTGTTATTTGTCAATGTCAACTATATTATCCAAAAAGTGATCAAATGTTCTGGTGTGTGAAGATCTGGAGACGATCAAATGATCGAGGCTTGGAATATGTATAACAGCTGCTATCAAACAAGTTCTCTTTCTCATAAACATCTGCAATAAACCAAAGCTAAGCTTCTGTCAAATAATAAATGGTCGAGTTCATTTATACAAGATAAAAATGACAACATGAAAAAGATCAGAATGTATCAAGAACTACTGTTTCTCTTTCTGATTAATCCTCTTGCCTATTGTCAGAGCTGTTTCAACTTACAATATATATATATATTAATATTTTAGTTGATGGTACCATTTTCTCCCAACGTTACACTAGACGATCTTAAAGTCAACGCAACAGAACTCTATATGTACAATGACAGAATGAGTGAACTTATTGAACAGCTTGTTAACAGGAATCCTAACTTTGTCTTCTGGAACAACACAGATTTTATGGAGTCATCTGTGTATGAAAAACAGTGGAATATATTTACCTCTAAACTGAACCAAACCATGGAGAAATATTCTGATCCTAGGTATGTCCAATTAGTCACAGATAGATCGGGTGGGCCTAAAAAAGTGGCAACACACTTTAATATGATATTATGTAAAATGTATGTGAGCTATAATTTTGATATTACACACCCATCACAATATGGTAATTTGACATCTTCACTAGAAATTTCAGACCAAAAGACCAAATAGTGTTAATTTGCCAGCAATTTTAAAATTAGAGGTCAAAAAGTGCAATATCGAAGAATGTCAAATCTAAACTTTGTTTCACTTGAAAAGGTGATCAATGTGTCCACCGTTTTGATTGCAGACAGCCCTCAATCGTTTTTTCCATGAAGAAATACACTTTCTGATCTCTGCCTGTGGCATTTCGTTCCATTTTTCACGAATTCGATCTTTTAGTTCATTTTCCGTGAACACCTTTGTTCGATATTGCACTTTTTGACCTCTAATTTTAAAATTGCTGGCAAATTAACACTATTTGGTCTTTTGGTCTGAAATTTCTAGTGAAGATGTCAAATTACCATATTGTGATGGGTGTGTAATATCAAAATTATAGCTCCCATACATTTTCCATAATATCATATTAAAGTGTGTTGCCACTTTTTTAGGCCCACCCGATATATGAAGATCATCTTAAAAAGAATCCATGTGGAAAAGAATGAAGAATGATCGTAGCTATATTTGATCTCAATATTGAAAGAGATGTGGTAACACTCTACAAACTGCGCCTTAGTTACATCTCATGTCGTTTATATGGATCGGAAATTATGATGAGTTGCTAATCAGAATTGCAAAGTTATAAATAAGATGTGTTTGAGACCTATATTTATTCTTATTGTCTGAAAATCTATATACATTGATTTCATTAATTGAAGTTAGATAGTATTTAATTACAATACCCGGTAAATTAAAATCCCATCAGAGCAAGCCAAAATTCTGTATCCATGATCTGATCTATCATAACCATCTGACAAAAACAGTTGCGTATTAATGATGATCATTAAGAATTTGTTGTTTTGTAGATATGTTATAGAAATGCAGTTGAATACGATGGCTAATGTGTTTTTACAACAACCAGAAATGAAACCTGTATTTAATATGATAATTAACTATATAGATGTTATTCTAGAAATAAATACCAACTTATCTCAAGGTTTGTACATATTTCTTTTCTTGTCAGTTTGCTTAATTTTCTAATATTGAAATTCCTAAAATGGATCAAAACAAATTAGTGAAAAAGATTTTAACCCTTTCAACCCGAGTGACCGGTATACCAGCCCACCCTTACGTAATATATACCCGAGCAGTTGGTAAAGCAGCTGTTATCAAGTGACGTCATATAACGTTAACGTCACATACTTTAAGTGATATTGCTTGGAGTTCAGGGTATATGACGTTCTATCTAAATTACATCAAGGTTCAAAGGGTTAAAACAAGTTATTAACATTTTGATTGAAAAATCCTAAATAGTTCTGGATCTAACATGATTTAGATTTAACAGAACTGAATTTTCAGTCAAAATATGGGTTATATATGAGGTTAATATGTTTGTTTCAGTTGTAAAATTATCAATGATACATATTTCTACTGTGTAGATCTGTATAGAAATTATCCAATACTATTTCAGTCTCTATTAAAGAAGAGTTTGCTGGAAAGCCTAATGTGATAAAACTATTGGAGTCTGTAGAATATTTTCCTGAAGTATCAGAAGTCATGGTTTATACATTTTTAATGAACGCTGAAAAGGTAAGTTTGTTTTATATATCTGTAAAGCTTTATGTACATTTATTCAAGGTCATCAGTTGTTCGCTTACTGTCTATAACATTATCTTAGTTATAATCACTGTTCACTAAGTAAAATATATGATGCTGATAATTTGTGATTAAAGTAATTTCTGTTATTTTTTTTCCAGTTTTCAGAGTTCATAACAACAGTATCCTCAGGTTTCAATATTTGTGAGAATCCTATGAAATATTTTATTGTCCCAGAAGAACTCGACTTTAACATGACACAGTTTTTTAATTTGATATGTTCTGTTAACTTCACTGTATTAGGGTCTGAGATTGAAAATCATTCTTGGGTAAGTAGCTTGTCATTAATGGCAGACTATCAGAGCTAAGCATAAGGTACATTTTACCTGAACTCCTTGATTAAAAAATGCCATTACTACGTTCTGTATTTTATTTGCTCTTTACTGTTAAAATACATATTGATTGAAGATCTGAGTTTGCAACATATGTGTTTTTTGATAAAAAAAACTCTTCAAGGAAACTTGGTTTAACATTTTGACTTGGAGATACCATTGGCAAGCAAAATCAAATCTGCCTCTTATGACTTTTGTTAGAATTGGAAGAACAAAATGATAAAAAGTAAACATTTTAACCTTTCAGTTTAACAACATGAATGAGACTCGTATTACAGACTTTAAACCTCTAACAAATAAACTGGTCGCCACGTTTGAGAATGTTGAGAAATCAGGTTCTGTGGGGATTAATTTAAGATTATTTAACACCTCTCTATATGAAAATATGATACACAGAGCTGAAATTTACCTCAACAGATCTTCACAAGCTATCATGTAAGTGTCTTTCAAATCTTTAAATACGTTGTCATTACCATTCTGCATTGTAATGAATAACCCAAATCCAAAGATTCAGTTCATGTTCAATTAGATTTTCTTCAATCCTCAACATGCCTCTTCAAAAGCCATAGTATGCCAACCCTTATTTTCAAACACAGGGCTGAGGACTGAAATGTCTGTACAAAGTTTTAAGATAGCTGATTCAAAACAGTGCCTCATTTGATCAATTTTAATTATTTAAACTTTTCATGAGATATCTTCACATTATTTGAATTTAGTATCTTTGAGCTATTATTATAAAAGTCCAAATATTAGCAATGTTTTTGTCTATATTCTAGGTCCCCAGGATATATATTGAAATCTATAGGACAAATATACACTGGCAGTACACCAGATCTCAGACGATATTTAAGTTGGATACCAACTACATTTGCTGTATTAGACTCAGTCATGGACAGAATATTAGCAGTAGAAAATAGTGAGTATATCTATCTTTAAGTCTTATACTAACTGCTGGTAGTTTGGTGGGATCTAAAATTCTCTTTTAATCATTAATTGTTACAGGAATCTTAGTTTTCCCAAATCTGATATAAAGTTCTAATTAACTAATTAACTAATTTACTAATTCAAAAGTTTATATTGTCCTGTAAGTCTTCTGAATCCTCGAAACCTTTGTGAGGTTATATAGCACAGTGGTTAGCGCATCGTTCTTTACAAACATGACGTCATTTGCTTGGATACAAGGAAATGGTTGTTGTTATGTTTAAGAGTTGGTTCTCGATCAGGGTGTGAAAATCTGATGACCTTAAATAAGTCATCTTCACTCAAAATTCCAGTCCACCCAGCTGTAAATGGGTACGGATAATCCGGGAAAGATCAATGCCAAGAGGTTTGGCCAAGGACCATCTGGGAGAAAGGATCAATACTTGATCAAATATTCAGTTAGTAAATTAAGAATTAAAATGTTATATTTCCAGTGACAAACTTTTCTCCAGAAGATATGTTTAGAGAATCTCCAGAATTCCTGAAATTGTACAGATTAATCCAAAAACCAGGAGTCTTTGAAATTCTTCTCAACTCTGTCAACTCTCCAAAGGTATGTCTGTTACTTTGTATATAAATATGATAAAGGTTTAAAACTTGATGACGTTTTTTTTGAAAGATGTATGGATATTTAAGAAGTAGACATTATAACAAATGTGACTTTTAAAAGATCACAATGCAATGAAATTCATACTTTTAGGTTGTAAAGTCATAAAAGGGAAGTTACTAAGACACAAAAACAATTGAATTGCATTTTTTGCCTACGAAAGAAAATGAATTCTCATGATTTACAAATTGCCATATTTTGCTTTTTAGTTTCAACCTTTGTTGATGTCCCAGAATAGTACAGAAACATTAATGATAGTTTGTGATCCTAGAACTGACATGAATCAATATCTAGTCACTGACTCTCCTGCTGGTGTTGATGTTAATAGATTACGTGATGAATTTTGTCAGACAGATTTTGATTTACTAGTTAATGAACTTGAGACAGTATTTAAAGTTCAGTGGATTACAGATGTGGTAAGTTATTTCGGTAATTTTAAGCCTTTCAGGTAGAACTAATGTGAAGCAGTTCAGAATGTAGGATGTAGATAAGGTGAACACACAGTTAAAGGGACAGTCTGAATTTTTTTTTGGAAAAAAAATTTTTTTGCTCAAATTTGTGAAAACTTTACACCAAAATCTGTAACTATGTGCCCTTTAATGTATCTGAAAGTTTTAACTAAAAAAATCCAGCCGTTAATTTTTAAACGCTAAAAACATGCTAAATTTGTTAAAAACCTTACGTAAGGTTTTTAAGTGTGTTATGTTGTTTGGACTCTGCTAGGAAACTACTGAACGGATTTGAGTAAAATAATCGCCTAATTGTAGAAAAATGTCCCTCTTGTGTATTTAAAAGGTTTCAGCTAGAAATATTGAGCCATTTAAAGGGCAAACACCAAAACTAGGTCAAATTTCTTAATTAACAATAAGTACTCCCTGTTTGTAATTAACCCTTTAAAACCAAATTCAGTTTGATCAAGAAGATATAGAGATATAATAAGCATACTTTAGAAATACTCTCAGGTAGCATTTGCGATTTTTTTTATAATGGAACCTTTTTTAAAAAAAAAGCAGAATGGCCCTTTAAGCCAACAGGATCACTTTAAAACTGATTTCATTTCAGGTTGAAGACAAAACACAATTAGACTATGAAAAACTGGGAAAGAAATATGAACGAATGGTGGCACTGTTAACAAAATGGTCAGAGACGCCACCTACGATTCAAATACCTCAAGAATGGGAGAATGGTAGCTATTGGTTAGAAATGTTAGAAAGATACAACGCCAATAGAATGAGTCCAGATGCTATTAATTTAGAGTGAGTTTTTTCTGTATTTGTAAACTTGTTGAAATATACCTTTTGAATAAATAACAAACAAAATATTTTAATATACACATATGTTTTTTATCATCTGAACAGTTTATGGGTGTATGATCCTTTGAACTGTTCTTTGTTTTATCATTTTTGTTGATTTCACCCCATTATGACCTCAAGGATGCTTCCTTTGATTTCAGGTTACGTAACTTCATGGAATCTATTAAACCACTGTTAAACGATACTGGATATGAAAAGTTTGGATTGGTAATAAACAATGTATTGAAGATAGTAAACCACAATTTGATTGGTTTAGAAAACAAGACCTTGACTTTAAGTAACATGTTGTACACTGTACCAATCTTACGTGATGTCATGGATGCTATGGGAATTAACTCAGACATCTTGGAAACTCTTTTAGAAGCACCAGTCAAAGACCCACAGTTGATTCTTGAAACATTCTTACAAAATGATACACGAAAAATCTACTGTGGAGATACTTCTGCTTGGTACGCCATCTTGAATTTGCCAGCGAGTTTTGATATTTCACCTCTTAATAATGCTGTATGTAAAGAACAAAACAACAATGATTTAATCCAAAACTTAATTCGTAATCTAGATATTGAAGAACTTGTAAATAATTTTGACAATGCTACCTACCACATGGAGAAGACATTGGAATTATCTCAAAATCTGGGCAAAAATATCGAATCTTTCTTGAAATTCATGCCAGACTTCAAAGACCCTAATGCTATTAATAGATTAATAGAAAACTACAATGAAACCAATTTATGGAATATGTTGACGATTTATTCTACCATTGCTCAATTGACGTCTGGTATGGGAAATGAAGCTAATCTGATTGGTCAGACATCATCAATTGTTTATGAATTCCTCAACAACTTGATGAGTAAATTTGATATTGAAGGAAATACATTAGATTTAGCATCAATTTTCGAAGGCAGTCCTACTTTTATGAGGATCCTGAAAACTTTCATGAACCTGACTCCAGATCCAGTTAATGCTCTGTTAGGAATTCAACTGCGTGGCAGCAAGGTAAGAGATATAACCAGTTGAAAGCATAGATTCTTGTTATTTGTTTATTTTCTCCATGTCCATGTAGATTGACAGAAATTCTGCAATAAGTACATACTTGTAATTTTGCTTTATATCAATGGTTATTACACTTGTATTGATATAATAGTTGCCAATATGAAGCATTTTTAGATAACTGTGGTATTAAGATAATCAGTTTGGGTGAACCATCTCTCATCTCTCCTAACTTTGCAGTTCATTGCAACATTGACATTTCAAAAATTTCTTTTTCCTTAGAATACAGATTTTGCCAACCTTGTAACGGATCCAGTGATGTTAAATGAGTTATTCTGTTCAGAAGAGAAGTTTCGAGAATATTTCCTGGTTGCTGATACATTTAATGTTTCTGTTATAATTGATGGAATGTGTAATATTAATTTTACACTGATTGTATCTGAACTGGAAGCTGATCTTGGTATTGAAACTATGATCCAAAAGGTAATAATTTGACATATACTCTGCACAAATATTATCCTACTATGATTTCAATAGAACAGAACAGAACTCTGATAGTACCATTCAAATGTAAAACATGATTAAATCTTAAATTACACTTGTAAACAAACAAATAGAAGATTGGTAGAATTTGGACACTAGACCTATCTGACAATCTTATTTGATTAAACCTCTGATATATTCAATATTTTTATGGGTTTTTTTTTTCAGTTAACAAATTTATACCGTAATCCTGAGGGTAGTTCATTTGATATAAGAAATTATATTGATGAATATCGTAAATTCAGTGAAGTACTGATGAAATTTTTTGAGATTAAAGATGTGAAATTTGATGGTCGTGATCTTGAAAAGATATTTGATGTAAATGGAACTGTTTTAGAAACAAATCTGATGAAATTATTGCAAGAAAATAATTTAGACTATACTAGAATTCCAACAGAATTGTAAGTTAAAAATTTCTATAATCGAAATATTTATTTCATGATCTGCTGATGTTGAATAGAATAATGTAATTATTATTTATTATATCATTATTAATTATTATTGTTTCATTTTGTTAATTTATTGAAATTCATAGGCTTTTTTTTCCTCTACCTAATAGACTACGGATGATTTCATTTGATTTCTCTAATAAAGAATATGATTCAGAATATTCTATTATTATTATCTTTTATTTATTACATTTGAAGAAAATTTAAGCATTTTTTGTTAGGATAGTTAATTTTGATTGACTTGTAATGTTTGAACAGTATAAAGAACACTCTTTGGTTTAGTAATAAGGTGCAAAATAGAGATATATTATTAAATTTTTTTTTTTTTTATGTTTTCAGCATTAACAGTTTATTAGCAATGAATGATGATACTAATTTAAGATTAGCAGATAATATCTTTTATATATTTAACCAATATCTTACATTAATGAATAAAAACCTAGAATATATCAAAGGTAAGAGTGCTTTCACTTATTTTAGACATTTGTTAACACCATGGCCATTTTGAGAATAAACACACTTGAAATACTAGGCCTTCTGCAACAAATATTTCTCCTGCCAAGTTTGTGACAAAGTTAAACCTTATTTGTAAATATCTGTTGTCTGCTGTAATACATGGTATTTTAAAAATGTTTAATTTTCTGTCAGGTAAACCACTAAGTTTAGCATTGTTAGTTAACCAAACACAAGTTGGACCTATATTGATGACTGTATTGTTAGAACCAGAATGGCTAGAAGAGATAGCTTTAATTTCATTTAATCCAGAAAAGGTGAGAGCTTGAAATTTACGTTTGCCTACTTTGTTAGATAAATGTTTAGGTAGATGTTTAATGCGATTTTTTGTGCAGTTCTAGTACTTTAAAGGCTCTTTCTACATATTCAAGGCCCAAATTAACCATCAAAAATACTGAAAATTCCCAACTTATGACATGAAATATATCGTTGTAGTTTTTTAAGGTCTTTCTACTTGTTATTGAAGGCTTACAGTAACGTGCAATCTCTCTACGACCTTACATACTTGGACATTGATTGGAAATTATTACAAAGGGGGAGAACCATCACCTATGTATAAGAAACATTATACGTGTCCAGGAGTACAATTAGCAAGTTTTTAGAAGCGTGTAGAACGAAGGGGGTACATAGTATACACCCGAGACGAGGAAGGCGAATACGAATATTTATTGCATGGTACTGTATTTCTTACTAAACATAACCCTATTTATTACAGGTATTAGAACTGTTTAGGAATGGTACAAAAGATAAACTGTGTGGACCAGAGTTTTGGGAAGCGTTCGTTCTGCCTGCTAATGACACTGGTGTGTTAAGAAGATTAAAAGATAGAATATGTCAAGCTAATCTTACAGTTATGGAGTTCGAATCAATTGTCCTACAGATACATGGCTTTCAATTTGTTGAAGAGGTATATTTCATTTCAACACATTCTAAAAGCATGGGTTGTAACTAGCCAAATGTAATTTCTAGAACCCAATAAGGTTCAGGATATTACAGCATAGATTTGTTTCATTTCATTAAACAAGTGTCAATTTCATTGAAAGAATACAGAATATAAAATTACATTTAATTTCATCATTCAATTCAAAAATTTTTAACGTTTTTTCCATAGTTCAATTTAAGACGTAATTTCATTTAGCATAGGATGTGATATCACAATGGTACCAAAATAAGCCTTATACATATAGCTATGTATGAATGTATAACAAAATGTTGTTAACCAAATGGGTTACATAATTAGACATAAGGTTGCACAGCAGTAAAATGTATACCGGTACATTGTAATTTCATTTCAGTTAAAAGTGATAATGAGGCAAATAGGTTATAAAAAACATATGTTAAATGCCACTGTGTTAGACCAGAATATAAAAACAATGGTAAATTTACTAACTGAAATTATTAGCAGTTATAATAATGGTAAAAACCCTATAGATACCAATAAAATGGTGGACATCAAAGGATTTCAGGAAACTCTGAAGAAATTTGAAGGTGTCCTTGGAAAGAAGGTGATCAATATGACTATGGAGTGGTATGTATGAAATTTGAATTTAAGAAATGCGATTAAATCACTGTACATATCGAGTAAAATTTCATATTATTTCAAATTGTACATATTTTGTAATACTGATGTTTAATTCAGGACAGATATTAGGTTTGCACAAATCAGATGTTCTGTTCAGAACAAGAGTAATTCTGGAATAGTTCTGGACAGGAAGTGGAAAGTTCTGTATGTAACTAAAATCTGAGTAGTTCTAGACAGGTTCTGGACAGGAAGTGACTGCTATCACTGCACTAAAAAAACGGTTACAACATTTACCGCCATCTTGATTTTGTCACTGTTCCAGCTGTACCACCTCGCTAGTTGGGACAGAAAATCTGTTCGGAACCTTGTTCTAATTCACTCAAATCCAGTTTCGACATTTCTGGCTGTTCTGGACTATGATTCGTGCAGACCCATTGTCAATGACAATATATAGACAAACTATAGAAATATCTTGCAATAGGCCGTTCTCCCACATTTTCTGTGCCAAATATCGACAAAATTTTGAAATCTTGAACTCGGTAGTAAGTTAATGGGTTAAAATGAGTGAGTTCTTTTTTAAAAGTATTTGAACTATTTTTATATTTTTAGGTCAACCCAACTACAAGCTTTAGTTCAAATGGACACAGATATATTTGGGGTCAATGCTAGAACTGTAAATTCTATGAATCTATTCCTTGGTATTATAAATGGTAAACTTGAAGCTATCAAAGGTAGGAAGTTATTCAAATTATGATTTGATTTTGCTTCATAGCAGTTATAGCACATTGAATAATATTGAACCATTGATTGATGTTTTCTATTCAGATAGAGTAATCAGTATTAGTGTATTATTGAATAATACTGAACCATTGATTGATGTTTTCTATTCAGATGGAATAATCAGTATTAGTGTATTATTGAATGATACTGAACCATTGATTGATGTTTTCTATTTAGATGGAGTAATCAGTAATAGTGTATTATTGAATAATACTGAACCATTGATTGATGTTTTCTATTTAGATGGAGTAATCAGTAATAGTGTATTATTGAATAATACTGAACCATTGATTGATGTTTTCTATTTAGATGGAGTAATCAGTATTAGTGTATTATTGAATGATACTGAACCATTGATTGATGTTTTCTACTTAGATGGAGTAATCAGTATTAGTGTATTATTGAATAATACTGAACCATTGATTGATGTTTTCTATTCAGATGGAGTAATCAGTACTAGTGTATTATTGAATAATACTGAACCTTTGATTGATGTTTTCTATTCAGATGGAGTAATCAGTAATAGTGTATTATTGAATAATACTGAACCATTGATTGATGTTTTCTATTTAGATGGAGTAATCAGTATTAGTGTATTATTGAATGATACTGAACCATTGATTGATGTTTTCTACTTAGATGGAGTAATCAGTATTAGTGTATTATTGAATAATACTGAACCATTGATTGATGTTTTCTATTCAGATGGAGTAATCAGTACTAGTGTATTATTGAATAATACTGAACCTTTGATTGATGTTTTCTATTCAGATGGAGTAATCAGTATTAGTGTATTATTGAATGATACTGAACCATTGATTGATGTTTTCTACTTAGATGGAGTAATCAGTAATAGTGTATTATTGAATAATACTGAACCATTGATTGATGTTTTCTATTCAGATGGAGTAATCAGTACTAGTGTATTATTGTCATTTTCGGTATATACCTGATGACTTATTACCCTTGCGGCAAAATATTGACCCTATCGTTAACAGTCATGGCCGTCAGATAATTACATTATGCAAATCAACTGGGCTTAGAATAACTAATGGCAGGCACAAAGACGATATTCATGGTAATGTAACTTTTATGAATAAACAGGGATCCAGTTTGATTGATTATCTACTCATTGAAAGCAAATATTTTCAAAATATTATATACTTTGATTCTGGTACCTTTACCGAGTTCTCGGACCATGCTCCAGTTAGCTTTGAGTTTTCAAGTGATGTAAATTTATTAAGTAAAGGCTTCAATTTATCAGGTAATACATGTTATGATCATACAGCCAATAATCACCAAAGTGATACAGATTTTACAATGAGTACATTAAAACCTAAAATTAAGTGGACTGAACACGCTATCGCCGAATTTTGTAAAAGTCTAAACAATCAGCAAGATATTTTACTTGAAGCGTGTCAGCTTAACAGTTTAAATCAAGAAAGTATTAACTCATCGGTTAAATTACTCACTGATCATTTGATGAGCATTGTTCTAGAGCAAGCACCTGAACAAAAATTTCATAGGGTAATTAAGAGACCTCGCAAAATAGATAAACCATGGTTCAATGAATTGTGTAAAATCAAATATAAGAATTATAAATCAGCATTGTTTGTGTATAATAGAAATAATTGTCAGGAAAATAAAACTATTTTAGTAAATTGTAAATGTGAATACAAATCTATCGAGAAACAACTTAAATCCGAGTACAAACGCAGTAAAGGAAATATGTATGAATTAATGCGCAGGTCAAATCCTATGACATTTTATAATTTATTCAAAAAACAAAAGGTTAAAGATAGTGGCCAATTAGAGTTAGAAGATTTTTATTCACATTTTAGAAACCTTTCCGGCATTACAACCAACAGAAAACATTGATGTAACCAATTTTTTGAATAATTTTGATAACATGAAGTGTACTGAGTATAATTCCACTTTGAATGCCTATATCACTGAAACTGAAATTCTGCAAACAATCAAAAAATTGAAATTAAATAAAGCTTCAGGCATAGATGGTATTCAAAATGAGATGTTAATATTTTGTAATGCTGCAATGTTACCTATCTTAGTTGTTTTATTCAATAATATTTTAGATTCGGGATATTTCCCTTCGATTTGGGCTACTGGAAGTGTGGTTCCAGTTTTTAAAAAGGGTGATATAAATGATACTGATAATTACCGTGGAATTACTATTGTGTCATGAATGGGAAAACTTTTTACTTCTATCCTTAATAATCGCTTATTAAATTTTGATGCAATAGAGCAGAAAATTTCAAGCTGCCAATTTGGATTTCGTAAAAATTGTTCTACAGTAGACGCCATTTTTATACTGCAAGCCTTAATAAACAGAGCACTGAAATCTAAAAAGCGATTGTACGTCTGTTTTGTTGATTACAAAAAAGCATTCGATTTTACGAATAGAATTAATTTATGGTATAAACTTATTAAAGAAGGAATTACAGGGAAAATTTAACCATCATTAAATCTTAATATTGTCAAGTGAAATGCTGTGTTAAATATAATAATGAGTATTCTGAATATTTTAAATGTAATAACGGTCTTTTTCAAGGTGAAGTTCTATCCCCTTTATTGTTTTCGTTTTATATTAATGATTTTGAATCCCATCTTAATAATGAAAATTGCAATCCTCTCCATCTCAGAGAATTAAGTTTATTTTTATTACTATATGCAGATGATAAAGCAATGTTTGCCGAAACTCCAACGGACCTACAATATCTCTTCAACTCCTTATCAACTTATACCAGTAAATGGGACATGACAGTGAATATTGCCAAAACTAAGATTGTTATATTTAGAAATGGGGGAAAAATAAAACCAGATGAATCTTGGACTTTTGAAAATAGAACTATAGATATTGTAAATAGTTTTAATTATTTGGGTGTTTTATTGAATTTTAATGGTAAGTTTTCTGTCACGCAGAAACACATTGCTGAACAAGGACGTAAATGTTTATTTCATATCGATAAAGTATGTAAGGAAAATTATTTTAATACAGTTACTAAGCTCTCTGTCTTTGATACATATATAAGTAGTATTTTGAATTATGGTGCAGAAATCTGGGGATTCCATAAAGGTGATGACATAGAAAAGGTTCAACTGTTTTTCTTGAAGAAATTACTCTCTGTCCGTACTTCAACCAATTCATCGATGATTTATTCTGAACTTGATCGCTATCCTTTGATTCTATTTTATATGAAATGATTGATAATAATGATAAATGGATATGTGAAATTAAGAACACTTTGTATGGTATTGGGTTGGGTAATATATGGGATGATTCATTTTATTGTATTCAAAAATCTGACATTCATACGATTAAGACCAGATTGATTGATATTTTTAAACAAGAATGTTATGAAAGCATATGTAGCTCATCAAAATCTTACGTATATAGACATATTATTAGTAATAATTCTTTACCTTTTTATCTTACTAAAAATATTAATTTCAATTTTTGTAAAGAAATAAGTAGAATGAGACTGTCAAGTCATAATTTGCATATAGAAAGAGGGAGATATAATAAAACTAAACGTGAAGACAGGTTATGTCTCTATTGTAATTTATTAGATATTGAGGATGAGTATCATTTTATTTTAATTTGCCCGTTTTATAAAGATTTAAGATTTCAATATATCAAGAAATATTATTTTCACAAACCAAGTGTTTTTAAACTGATTCAATTATTCAATGTCCATAATATCAGTGAATTAATTAATTTGGGGAAATATTTATTCTATGCAAATAGAAAACGCGAAAAATTTTCAACTTAATAATATTTTTATTCATTATTAACTTTTTGTATTTGATAAAATAAGCATAAATGTAATATTACTTTGATAACTAAGTAATCTAGTTTCCGTTGCCGTCCTTCTTGTTTTTGTATTGTTTATATTATGTACTATATTGTAAATGCATCGCATATGTATATATAAATATTGTTTGTGTCTTATGAGTCATTGGCTCAAGAAATAAAGAATTTGACTTTGAATTTGAATAATACTGAACCATTGATTGATGTTTTCTATTCAGATGGAGTAATCAGTATTAGTGTATTATTGAATAATACTGAACCATTGATTGATGTTTTCTATTCAGATGGAGTAATCAGTATTAGTGTATTATTGAATAATACTGAACCATTGATTGATGTTTTCTATTCAGATGGAGTAATCAGTACTAGTGTATTATTGAATAATACTGAACCATTGATTGATGTTTTCTATTCAGATGGAGTAATCAGTATTAGTGTATTATTGAATAATACTGAACCATTGATTGATGTTTTCTATTCAGATGGAGTAATCAGTATTAGTGTATTATTGAATGATATTGAACCATTGATTGATGTTTTCTATTCAGATGGAGTAATCAGTACTAGTGTATTATTGAATAATACTGAACCATTGATTGATGTTTTCTACTTAGATGGAGTAATCAGTATTAGTGTATTATTGAATAATACTGAACCATTGATTGATGTTTTCTATTCAGATGGAGTAATCAGTACTAGTGTATTATTGAATAATACTGAACCATTGATTGATGTTTTCTACTTAGATGGAGTAATCAGTATTAGTGTATTATTGAATAATATTGAACCATTGATTGATGTTTTTTATTCAGATGGAGTAATCAGTAGCCTATTAGTGTATTATTGAATAATACTGAACCATTAATTGATGTTTTCTATTCAGATGGAGTAATCAGTACTAGTGTATTATTGAATAATATTGAACCATTGATTGATGTTTTCTATTCAGATGGAGTAATCAGTATTAGTGTATTATTGAATAATACTGAACCATTGATTGATGTTTTCTATTCAGATGGAGTAATCAGTACTAGTGTATTATTGAATAATATTGAACCATTGATTGATGTTTTCTATTCAGATGGAGTAATCAGTACTAGTGTATTATTGAATAATATTGAACCATTGATTGATGTTTTCTATTCAGATGGAGTAATCAGTATTAGTGTATTATTGAATAATACTGAACCATTGATTGATGTTTTCTATTCAGATGGAGTAATCAGTAGCCTATTAGTGTATTATTGAATAATACTGAACCATTGATTGATGTTTTCTATTCAGATGGAGTAATCAGTACTAGTGTATTATTGAATAATATTGAACCATTGATTGATGTTTTCTATTCAGATGGAGTAATCAGTAATAGTGTATTATTGAATAATACTGAACCATTGATTGATGTTTTCTATTCAGATGGAGTAATCAGTATTAGTGTATTATTGAATAATACTGAACCATTGATTGATGTTTTCTATTTAGATGGAGTAATCAGTATTAGTGTATTATTGAATAATACTGAACCATTGATTGATGTTTTCTATTCAGATGGAGTAATCAGTACTAGTGTATTATTGAATAATATTGAACCATTGATTGATGTTTTCTATTCAGATGGAGTAATCAGTACTAGTGTATTATTGAATAATACTGAACCATTGATTGATGTTTTCTATTCAGATGGAGTAATCAGTATTAGTGTATTATTGAATAATACTGAACCATTGATTGATGTTGTGGATGCTGTGATAGATATTATAATAGATGGTGCTGTATCGTTAACACAAGGTCCTGTCAACTATCATAGGGTAGGTTACTCTATTTCTCAGAATTCCAGTGGTTATTTTAATGAAATCAAAGGCTGATGGTCCTAATAATTATATCCTCACTAAAGACAATTTGAAATTTCTCAAGCTAAGTATAAATCAATTGATATCTCGTTTTAAAATGTGCGATATTTAAACTTTTGAAATTTTTCTTTTTTCAGTTGTCCATGGTGCTAAGTAACATGACTGTATTAGATGAACAATGTAATTCTGATAACTTAGCAACATATCTAAACAACGACACCACACCTCTTACCATTCACCAGAATCTAGCAACTATCTTCTGCTCTATAGAAACATTACCAATGTCACTTAACTATGTTATTGATATAAACTACATCATTAAAGAGGTTAGTCCTAAAACATTGTTTATGTTTGTTTTCTGTGTGTGTTAAAAGTACTATTTAAGTTAATGTTTTGACAATAATTATGTTCCTTTACTATATATTTTTTCATTTTTTTTAATATTTATAGCTAACAGATCTATGGAATATGTCTCTCCCTGTCAAGATGGATATAAATGGCTACACACAGAATTTGAATCATTTTACCGAACTAATAACACAGTTGTCTCAAACCAAATTTACTGTGAACAACAAACTACAGGAGGCCTTTTCTGCTGATAAAGTGTTGAAGTTTGTTGAGAATATTTTTACCAATCCAAAATTGTAAGATACTGATATATTTTTATACTCTTTAATCAATGAACATAATGTTTGATGATTTTATGTGTAACATCTAGATAGGAAGTCATTCTATATTTGGATTCAATTTTCATCTTTATTCCAGTATCTTCAGAGTTTTAGAAGGTTTTAGTCCTGAGATTGAGAAAATGTTAAATGGTGCAAGAGATGGTATGGCTATCTTGGGTCAGATTAGCAGTATTCTTATTAAACCTGCTGTAGACATGATGACTAGATTAGAAGGTATTTGATAACCAAAACAGTCCAAAACACAAGAACTGGCTTGCATCATGTTATGAAAAAAAGAGTTATACTTGTTAAAAAATGATGTAATGAACCAAACCCCCCATAACTGAGGTATTTTGAGGTCATGCATCACTTCCACAAGATCCTTAGCTTGCTTGTTGATTGTAGTTCTGTAGTCATTTATAAAACCTATATTTCTTACACCAATAAGATATTAGTATTTAATGTATGATTATTATTTTGTTTTATAGAAAGAGGTATTACAATACAAGGTTTACTATCTGATCCTAACCAGTTATTATCAGCAGTAGAATATTTAACAGAATATGAAACACAGACTGCTATATCTATACCAGCTATGACCATTCAAGTATGTTTTTTTTTTATCACATTTTACATTGTCCAACAAAATGATATTTTTACACTGTTTAAGAACATGATGTTCTATTTTTACAGGCGTAAACAATTGACAAAAAAGTTGTGAAATATGAAATGCATTTCTCATGTTTCTCCTTGGCAAACCTGATTTTGTTTTTTAAATAAAAGACTGAATTCAAAAACAAATGTGCTAATTTATAATTTTTAATATTGGACATCTCCAGCTCTGTACTTTTCTACATTTTGATATATTATTTCATTTAAATGTTTGCAATTGTTTTCTTCCACTGATCCAAATCATATCTCGCTCTCGAAACTTTAGTTATTTTGTGTAAAAGTTACATCAAGTGTAGAAATAAAAGTTTGTTTTGATTATAAATCATAGCAAATTTGGAAAGTTCACCAAAAATTTAAAAAGCTTTTTTTTAAAATAATTCTGATATTGTAAGGGAGTCCCAAAAAAAACCTTTATTCTTTATTTTAGTTATCAATGATTACAAATAATAAGAGAATGGTTGAGGAACTGTTATGTAATAAAACAAATCTCTTTTCCGTGATTGGTGGCTTAGATTTAAAGAATTTTGAACTTGTTCAAGAGGTCATGTGTGAATACCCAGCTGGTGATTGGTCCAGAAAATTTGAAGAAATTGGTCAGCCTCAAGATATTTTGATAGACTTACAGATTTTGGTAAGTTCCTAATTTGGAGCAATCCGAAACCCCCTCTTTAGATACTGGAATTCCCCTTGGAAGGCACTGGAATCCCCTCTCTATGTACTGGAATCCCCTTTGTAGATAATGAAATCCCCTTTCGAGATAAGGAATTCCCCATCTAGATACTGGAATTCCCTTTCTAGATACAGGAATTCCCTCTCTAGATACTGCAATCCCCTTTCTAGACATGTGAATCCCCTTTCTGGATAATGAAATCCCCTTTCGAGATACAGGAATTCCCTCTCTATATACTGGAATTCCCTTTCTAGATACAGGAATTCCCTCTCTAGATACTGCAATCCTCTTTCTAGACATTGGAATCGCCTCTCTGGATACTGGAATCCCCTTTCTAGATACAGGAATTCCCTCTCTAGATACTGGAATCCCCTTTCTAGTTTCTGGAATACCTATTGTAGATACTGAAATCCCCCTTCGAGATACAGGAATTCCCTCTCTAGATACTGAAATCCCCTTTCTAGATACAGGAATTCCCTCTCTAGATACTGAAATCCCCTTTCGAGATACAGGAATTCCCTCTCTAGATACTGGAATTCCCTTTCTAGATACAGGAATTCCCTCTCTAGATACTGCAATCCCCTTTCTAGACATAGGAATCGCCTCTCTGGATACTGGAATCCCCTTTCTAGATACAGGAATTCCCTCTCTAGATACTGGAATCCCCTTTCTAGTTTCTGGAATACCTATTGTAGATACTGAAATCCCCTTTCGAGATACAGGAATTCCCTCTCTAGATACTGAAATCCCCTTTCTAGATACAGGAATTCCCTCTCTAGATACTGAAATCCCCTTTCTAGATACTGGAATCCCCTTTCTAGATACTGTATTGTCCTCAGTTAAAAAGTTAAGATGTGCTGTATTTTCATCTGATCAGTACAGTGTTACCATTTACCATTGTGTTTCATGATTTAGTGTTTCATTGTATTTGTTTGTTTTATATTTTAGCTTCTTGAATCATTCTACACTGATTATATTTGTCAGAATGAGCTAATTATAACAGATGGGTATAACTACACAAGCACGTCTTGTGTAGCTTTAGATATGACTGATAAAACTTTTACTGTACTCAAACTGATGAGAAATATAGAGAAACTGACCAACTTCTTCATGTTGACTGAAACTAACGTAAGCTATCAATGGTCATCACCTGAAAATTCTGTTCATTTAATCAATAAAATCCTCGAGAATATGTTAGTTAAGACTCCAATCTTTGGGTAAGTATTACTGCAGTATTCTTTCTTTCTTTGTTTTATAGCCATGATTTAAGATTAAGATATTTAAGAAAAAGAAAATTAAAATCTGAAGAAAAAAAGCATAGCACATAAACATGTTGATGTCAAATAATTCTCATATAAAGTGAAATTTTGAATTGAATTGATTAAATAACTGTTGTTGATTTTCTTTAATATGTGTGTTGGCAACATTAATAAAATTCCACACTTGCTTATTACAATTTCTTATAATGGTGTGAATGTAACAAAATAAACATAAATACATAAAAACATTCTCATAGTTACTCTTTTTGGAATCTAGCGCATAGTGTTTTATTGTCTTTTGTAATATTATATATTATAGGGCTATTAACTACCTGAAAACCCTCGATTTAGCTCAAGGTGATATTGGAGATGGAGTTTTACCAATTGTGAAAAAATTCTTCAGATTCTTTTCCAGTTCAGAATCCTGGATAAATGATATACTTGAAAAATTCATAGGTAGATTGTATTTAGTTATTCATGTATTTTTATAATATGTTTGGGTATGTTATACAGCTCAATTGCCTGCTTAGTTTATTGCCTGCTTATAAGTCGTAATGTACTTATATCATTTCAACATTGATCCAAAATCACAGTTTATCTGTTTCAATATTTAGAAAAAGTTGTTGAAACTATTTTTTAGATGCCCCTGAACCAGTGATGATAAGTGATATTCTACCAAACAGGGAAATGGTATCTGATACACTCACCAGTATATTAGGTCAATCTTCTGCTGCTGAATTCCTCACTATGGTTGTCAATCCTCAAAAGGTATGTTTCGCTATTCGCATCAAAATACAACACTACATAATGCAGTTTTGTATTTTTCTTTTGGTTTCTTTTCCCATCCTAACTCAATCAGCTGTTCAGTAGAATTATAAACCTAGCCTAATTGTTTTATTTACAGTTTATAAACCTAACCTAATTGTTTTATTTACAGTTTATAAACCTAGCCTAATAGTTTTATTTACAGTTTATAAACCTAGCTTAATTGTTTTATTTACAGTTTATAAACCTAGCCTAATTGTGTTTTTTACAGTTTATAAACCTAACCTAATTGTTTTATTTACAGTTTATAAACGTAGATGTATTGTTTTATTTACAGTTTATAAACTTAGCCTCATTGTTTTTTTTTACAGTTTATAAACCTAGCCTAATAGTTTTATTTACAGTTTATAACCCTAGATGTATTGTTTTATATAAACGTTTATAAACAGTTTATATAACAGTTTATAAACCTAGCTTAATTGTTTTATTTACAGTTAATAAACTTAGCCTCATTGTTTTTTTTACAGTTTATAAACCTAACCTAATTGTTTTATTTACAGTTTATAAACGTAGATGTATTGTTTTATTTACAGTTTATAAACTTAGCCTCATTGTTTTTTTTTACAGTTTATAAACCTAGCCTAATAGTTTTATTTACAGTTTATAACCCTAGATGTATTGTTTTATATCAGTTTATAAACCTAGCTTAATTGTTTTATTTACAGTTAATAAACTTAGCCTCATTGTTTTTTTTTACAGTTTATAAACCTAGCCTAATTGTTTTATTTAGAGTTTATAAACCTAGCTTTATTGTATTATTTACAGTTTATAAACCTAGCTTAATTGTTTTATTTACAGTTAATAAACTTAGCCTCATTGTTTTTTTTACAGTTTATAAACCTAACCTAATTGTTTTATTTACAGTTTATAAACGTAGATGTATTGTTTTATTTACAGTTTATAAACTTAGCCTCATTGTTTTTTTTTACAGTTTATAAACCTAGCCTAATAGTTTTATTTACAGTTTATAACCCTAGATGTATTGTTTTATATCAGTTTATAAACCTAGCTTAATTGTTTTATTTACAGTTAATAAACTTAGCCTCATTGTTTTTTTTTACAGTTTATAAACCTAGCCTAATTGTTTTATTTAGAGTTTATAAACCTAGCTTTATTGTATTATTTACAGTTTATAAACCTAGCTTAATTGTTTTATTTAGAGTTTATAAACCTAGCTTTATTGTATTATTTACAGTTTATAAACCTAGCTTAATTGTTTTATTTACAGTTTATAAACCTAGCTTAATTGTTTTATTTACAGTTTACAGCCTAGATTGATTGTTCTATTAAAAATTTATAAACCTAGCCTAATTGTTTTATTTACAGTTTATAAACCTAGCTCTAATGTTTTATTTACAGTTTATAAACCTAGCCTAATTGTTTTATTTACAGTTTATAAACCTAGCCTAATTGTTTTATTTACAGTTTACAGCCTAGCTGTATTGTTTTATTTACAATTTATAAACCTAGCCTAATTGCTTTATTTACAGTTTATAAACCTAGCCTAATTGTTTTATTTACAGTTTATAAACCTAGCCTAATTGTTTTATTTACAGTTTACAGCCTAGCCTAATTGTTTTATATACAGTTTACAACCTAGCTTTATTGTTTTATTTACAGTTTATAAACCTAGCCTAATTGTTTTATTTACAGTTTATAAACCTAGCCTAATAGTTTTATTTACAGTTTATAAACCTAGCCTAATTGTTTTATTTACAGTTTATAAACCTAGCCTAATTGTTTTATTTACAGTTTACAGCCTAGCCTAATTGTTTTATATACAGTTTACAACCTAGCTTTATTGTTATTTTTACAGGTTATAAACCTAGCCTAATTGTTTTATTTACAGTTTATAAACCTAGCCTAATTGTTTTATTTACAGTTTATAAACCTAGCCTAATTGTTTTATTTACAGTTTATAAACCTAGCCTAATTGTTTTATTTACAGTTTACAGCCTAGCCTAATTGTTTTATATACAGTTTACAACCTAGCTTTATTGTTTTATTTACAGTGTATAATAATAATAATAACTAGAGCTGTGAACAGCACTGAGCGTGGCCCGTGATACTTTGCCAGATGGCTGTAAGACTTTTTGAACTTCAAACCCCTAAAGTCTGGTATCCAAAACGGTCCCTGATCAATGGTCAAAATGGTCCTTCCAAAAAGTCAAAATGGTCTCAAAATAATATTTTTATTTATGATGTTACAAATTAACTAAACATAAAGTGCTACATAATATATTTTTTGTATAATCTTTTTGAGAATTGGAACTTCAAATTATATTGGAAGTCTTAGAATGTCTTGGACTTTTTTTTGGCCATTTTAACCAATGAATTGGTTGAAATCAAAGAGGAAATTCAGAGGCCATTTTGATCAAAATAGGGTCCATGGTGACTGGCCATTTTGACCAAATTTAACATTATGGCCATTTTGACTTTGGCAAGATTAAACATTTACTTTTTATTGCAACGGATTAGCGCAGACGCTAATGACCCCTCGTTTGGTCAAAATGTTCTCTGATAAATGGTCAAAATGGTCCTCAAAAAAGGTCAACCATTTTGACCAAATTAAACATTATGGCCATTTTGACTTTGGCAAGATTAAACATTTACTTTTTATTGCAACGGATTAGCGCAAACGCTAATGACCCCTCGTTTGGTCAAAATGTTCCCTGATAAATGGTCAAAATGGTCCTCAAAAAAGGTCAAAATGGTCCTTCCAAAAAGTCAAAATGGTCTCAAAATAATATTTTTATTACATAATACATAATATATTTTTTGTTTAATCTTTTTGAGAACTGGAACTTCAAATTGATATTGTAAGTCTTAGAATGTATTTGCTTTGATGAAAATATAAATAGGGACATAATTTATGTCTTCAAAATTTGTTGTTACAGAATACAATTTTCAGTCAAAATTAGTGACCTTTTTTAGGGTTAAAATAGGTTCCAATTATTCCTTTGATTATCATCATATAAGCTACAATTTATAAAAAAAATCAGGGACCATTTTTTACTTTTATTTTTTTGGCCATTTTGACCATTTTGTCCTCAAAAAGGTCATTTTGACTAAAGAATTGGTTGAAATCAAAGAATAAATACAGAGTCCATTTTGACCAAAATAAGGGCCATGGTGACCAGTCCGTTTTGACCAAAATAGGGGCCAGGGTGAATGGCCATTTTGACCAAATTTAACTGTTATGGCCATTTTGACTAGGTGCAATTTTGTATAGGGGATATACCCCCTTCCCCAACATTCGAACTGTGTAAACGTCAATATTTTCCTTTAATGCTGAGTTGAAATACTGTCTTTTGTTTCAATGGATTGGAGCAGTCAGTAGCCAGTTGAATTGATGTATGTTAGTCAATTAAGTGCCGTGGGTAAGAATCACCCTCAAAATAAGAAAAAATCTGATATTATATCAAATATAGCAAACACTACGCTCGAAAAAACATGTTAATTTGTATAAAGTGAAAACAATGTGTAATGAGATTAATTTATTTTTGACCTATAATAATTTTAGCAGACGATAAAAAAAACAGTTTGAGCACTTACTTTTTATTGCAACGGATTAGCTCAAACGGGTAAACAGTTTCAATTGCTGTCTGCTAGAGTTCAACCCTAGAGTTAAAAGATTATGTAGTCTGACTAATTTGTTTATGACCTGTAATAACCTTAGCAGACGACAAAAAGAAAATTGGTGTGTATCTCGTAGAAAGAGTTCTGTCAATGGTACACAAAAAAAAACAGGTTAATGTATCTAAAATTCACTGCTCTAAATGATTGTACGTAAAATTAATATAAGTGAAAATTTTGCCAAAAAAATGAATAAATTTTTTATACTTTTTAGAGTGTTAAAAGATTACATAATCAGATTAATCTGTTTATGACCTAAAATACTTCACACCTCCATGTGAAAAGTTCACATGGATAGTTTTATTACTGTATTATATAACCTGCTATAACCCTTGTCAATCATTTTAATCCTCTCTATTTCTATTTTTCTCAGATTACTCAGGGTACTCTATGCCTATTTTAACTTTAATGGATTTTGTATTAAACTGCTCTTGTCATATGTCGTTGAAAAGAGAAAATTTAGTACATACTGACTATACACACCATATTGCTTTTAGATAATTGCATTGTAAGTTAGAACCCTCAGTCGAAAAAAATGCAATAGTTTGAAAACATATTTTAATGGGTTATTGTCATATATCGTTTAAAAGATAATCAAATCGGCATTACAAAATTGAAAAATTTAATTCTCTGCGTTGATTAGAGAATGCGATATAGATGTCCAAAGTTGACAAAAATGTCAATTTTCAAATGTCCATAAAACCAGAAGTTAATAATTTTCAATTAATATCAGCATACCTATGGATAGCTGAGGTCAAGGACATCCTTCATAGGAATTTTCAAGGTCATCAAAGGTCAAGGTCACATAATATGGCCTTTTGAATTTTTAAAAAATTCAAACGAACATAAAAAAATTTCAAATTCGAAATTCAAAATTCTGTTCCAACAATCAGTAGACAAGGTTACAAGGTTTTGATAGACACCAAAATCATAAAAATCGGATAAAAAATAGAGGACTTATTGATTTTTTGCTGAAATGTGTCAGTCTGTGACGACAGCTTACGCATCACTTCCGGTTTGGATTTTTTATGCTAAGTGCATTCTTATTATGACTGACAGACAATATATATAGTTTTTGTCAATATCTGAAATTTATACTGGAAGTGGGGCTGCTAGGCGTGATTTTGAAAAACCGGAAGTTCTCACGTCAAAACCGGAAGTGATAGAAAAATTTTGATTGATTAATTTTATTTCTATAGACATTCTGTACATGTCCTATGAATTTCAGGTCAATCGGATAATTAGCGGCTGAGTTAAAAATTTTGAGCTTTTTTGACAATTTTGGTTTCAATTTTTTTTTACAAAAATATTTAAAAATTGAAATTTTTGTAACCGCACTTGATACGTCTTATTTCAATGAATATATTGAAGAAAATTTCAGCCAAATCGGTTCATAAATAAACCTTTCAGACTAGGTGCAAAATAATTGCATATTATGCAATAGCCCACTTCCGGTTGAGAAAAAACTGAGTTTTAGATATTCATTTTTGATTCCAGGTCATTTAATAATGTTTGGTGGATACAATTATGCTACACCATTTTCGATTTTCTCTAAAAAGTTTCCCAAAAAAAAAAAAAAAAAAAAAAAAAATAAAAAAAAAAAAAAAAAAAAAAAAAAAATAAACATAACGAAAATAAAGCGTGACAAATCGAAAGATTTGCCACGCAATAATTCTAACTTTATTTGGCAACCCATTTGGACAGAAGTCCAATTTTCAATAGGTCCCACTAAACTACAAAAATTATATACAAAGTAACATATAGAAGAGAAAAATAATATACATAAACATTTACAAAGGTCATTGATTATGAAGAACAAAAAAAATAAAAAAAAATACAAAATTATAAACCTAGCCTAATTGTTTTATTTACAGTTTACAGCCTAGATTGATTGTTCTATTTAAAATTTATAAACTTAGCCTAATTGTTTTATTTACAGTTTATAAACCTTAGCCTAATTGTTTTATATACAGTTTACAGCCTAGATTGATTGTTCTATTTAAAATTTATAAACCTAGCCTAATTGTTTTTTTTACAGTTTATAAACCTAGCCTAATTGTTTTATTTACAGTTTACAGCCTAGCCTAATTGTTTTATATACAGTTTACAACCTAGCTTTATTGTTTTATTTACAGTTTATAAACCTAGCCTAATTGTTTTATTTACAGTTTATAAACCTAGCCTAATAGTTTTATTTACAGTTTACAGCCTAGCCTAATTGTTTTATATACAGTTTACAACCTAGCTTTATTGTTATTTTTACAGGTTATAAACCTAGCCTAATTGTTTTATTTACAGTTTATAAACCTAGCCTAATTGTTTTATTTACAGTTTACAGCCTAGCCTAATTGTTTTATATACAGTTTACAACCTAGCTTTATTGTTTTATTTACAGTTTATAAACGTAGATGTATTGTTTTATTTACAGTTTATAAACTTAGCCTCATTGTTTTTTTTTACAGTTTATAAACCTAGCCTAATAGTTTTATTTACAGTTTATAAACCTAGCTTAATTGTTTTATTTACAGTTAATAAACTTAGCCTCATTGTTTTTTTTACAGTTTATAAACCTAGCCTAATTGTTTTATTTAGAGTTTATAAACCTAGCTTTATTGTATTATTTACAGTTTATAAACCTAGCTTAATTGTTTTATTTAGAGTTTATAAACCTAGCTTTATTGTATTATTTACAGTTTATAAACCTAGCTTAATTGTTTTATTTACAGTTTATAAACCTAGCTTAATTGTTTTATTTACAGTTTACAGCCTAGATTGATTGTTCTATTAAAAATTTATAAACCTAGCCTAATTGTTTTATTTACAGTTTATAAACCTAGCTCTAATGTTTTATTTACAGTTTATAAACCTAGCCTAATTGTTTTATTTACAGTTTACAGCCTAGCCTAATTGTTTTATATACAGTTTACAACCTAGCTTTATTGTTTTATTTACAGTGTATAATAATAATAATAATAATACTAACTTTATTTGGCAACCCATTTGGACAGAAGTCCAATTTTCAATAGGTCCCACTAAACTACAAAAATTATATACAAAGTAACATATAGAAGAGAAAAATAATATACATAAACATTTACAAAGGTCATTGATTATGAAGAACAAAAAAAATAAAAATAAAAATACAAAATTATAAACCTAGCCTAATTGTTTTATTTACAGTTTACAGCCTAGATTGATTGTTCTATTTAAAATTTATAAACCTAGCCTAATTGTTTTTTTTACAGTTTACAGCCTAGCCTAATTGTTTTATATACAGTTTACAACCTAGCTTTATTGTTTTATTTACAGTTTATAAACCTAGCCTAATTGTTTTATTTACAGTTTATAAACCTAGCCTAATAGTTTTATTTACAGTTTACAGCCTAGCCTAATTGTTTTATATACAGTTTACAACCTAGCTTTATTGTTATTTTTACAGGTTATAAACCTAGCCTAATTGTTTTATTTACAGTTTATAAACCTAGCCTAATTGTTTTATTTACAGTTTACAGCCTAGCCTAATTGTTTTATATACAGTTTACAACCTAGCTTTATTGTTTTATTTACAGTGTATAATAATAATAATAATAATACTAACTTTATTTGGCAACCCATTTGGACAGAAGTCCAATTTTCAATAGGTCCCACTAAACTACAAAAATTATATACAAAGTAACATATAGAAGAGAAAAATAATATACATAAACATTTACAAAGGTCATTGATTATGAAGAACAAAAAAAATAAAAAACTAGAACTGTACAGTTAACAGTACTGGTGCAGGGCGGATTACGACATACAGGTTCGACGGTGAGGCAATATTCGATTGCGCATGCACTGTACTAATAATTCAATGCGCGAGAATTGAATTTCAACAGGGTGATTGAGACTATGATTGCAGACATTCATATCAAATTTAAAAATATTTCAACAAGAAATAAGAAAGTTGGCAATGCGCATGTGCACTGGACAAATTCTCTATTTCCATGAAATCACACATCAGTCTATACGTATGCATACCAAGTTTCATGCAATTCGGTTGAGAAATAAGAAAGTTGTTTCAGCGCATGCTCACTACACAAATTCAATGTGTCCATGCAATTTCGAATCTGATTATACACATACATGCTAATTTTGAAGAAATTCTGATAAGAAATAAGTAAGTTGTCGATGCGCATGTGCACTACATTAATTTAATATGTCCATGATATTTCAAATCTTATTATACACATGCATGCCAATTTTGAATGAATTTGGTTCAGAAATAAGAAAGTTAGCGATGCGCATGCGCAAAACACAAATTCAATATCTCCATGATATTTCGAATCGGAATATACATATGCATACTAACTTTCATGAAGTTCGGATAAGAAATAAGAAAGTTGGCGTCGCGCATGCGCACTACACAAATTTTATATGTCCATGATATTTCGAATCTGATTATACGCACACATGCAAATTTTGAAACAAATTGGATAAGAAATAAGAAAGATGATAATGCGCATGCGCAGTACTCAAATTTAACATTTCCCCTAGATTCTGAATCTGATTATACATGTACATACCAAATTTCGTAAAAATCGGATAACAAACAAAAAAGTTAGCATCGCGCATGCGCACAATACAAATTTTACGTTTTCCTTTAAATCACTATTCCAACATGGAGGTATATGTTAAGTTTGAAGAAAATCAGATCATAAATAAGAAAGTGGGTCAATAAAGCAGTTGGCGTGGCTACAGGGTGCTTCAGTAAGTTAAATTTTCAGCATGCTGTAGTTTAGTCCATCCTAGACCTCCCTTTAATGCGTTAACCTAAGATAATTCATATCTAACAAAAATTGAGGTAGAGCCCCTTTAACTTTAACATGTCAAACTTACTGATTCTATTAATATTGACATTGTTTATAAACAGTCAATTAACCGACATACCTATTATTGTCCTATGTTCAAGTATACGATATGGAAATATGCAAGTTACATAGAAGTGTTGCACATTTTTGGAAACCTCGGAATCTCAGCATTATGGATCCGAAAAAATTATTGCTTTATCTATATCAGGGCCCTTGTAAAAACGCTTTAAAGATGCAAAATCACCTTTGAGTCACACCTCTAAAACAGAAAGCACGTGTCGGACATGAAAAATGAATACATCACGTGAAAGACCTCTTAAATAGGTCTAAGATCTGTAAATACCAACTTGATCTGAGGTCAAGTTCTTGAGATAGGAGCCTTCAAAATTTCAACAAAATCGCAACATTTTGTTAAATTGAATTCTGACATCGCCAAATCTTATATTAATTGAAACCCTTTAAAGGGTACATTAAAAATCAGCAAACATTGGGGTGTTATTCCAGTTAGGTTTTGCGTTACAGCACTGGCAATATGCAAAAAAAGCCATGTTTGGAGTCCTATAAAATAGGTTTAAGTTGTCTGACCCTAAAGGTCACAAGGTCATCAGAAGGTCAAAGTCCCAAGGTATCATTATGTGCAATATGAAGGTCATCCAAGGTCAAGGTCATGTGATACAGGCCTCTAAACTTTAGAAAAAAACATTCCGTTATACAAAAAAGGCAAAATCGAAAATCGAAATTCGGCTTCCCATTTGTTGAAGACAAAGTTTCAATCTTTCGATTAACATCAAAATTGTGAAACTCAGATAATAAATAGATTCAGAATAGGAATTTTCGCAAAATGACTAAAAACAATATGGCGGCCAAATTATAACTTCCGGTAAATATTTGTTGGGTCAAAACAGTTTATAATAATTGCACTAACATTATTCATGCCTTATTTTTCTCATAACTCAGTTTTACCGGAAGCGATGTAACCGGAAGTGATATCATTGAAACCGGAAGTGATGCAAAAATTTTGAGTGTGAAGAATTATTTGCACTTGCCATAGGTCTACATCATATAAGTTTCATAATGATCCGTTAAAAATCAAACAAAAAATCATACTTCGATTAATTACGGCATGAAAAAGTGACGAACGATTTTCATATAATCGAATTTTTTCAAGTTCCATTGTTTGTCCTTTGTTACAAGGAATACGATGAAGGTACTTTGACCAAAATCGGTTGATAAATACGTTCTCTACAGTTCATTTTATGTTTGTTGCTCATGTCGCTTCATGTTGCGCATATCAATTTTGTTTTACATTTAACAGTTGATTAGCCACGAGTTAGAAAACGTCATGAAATCCGTTTTTTCATACATTTTACCATTTCCGAGAAATAGGCCGGGCCGGGGACGAAAAAAAAAAAAAAAAAAAATAATCAATACGAAAACAAAGCAGGGCGTACGAAGTACGCCCTGCAAAAATACAAAATTATAAACCTAGCCTAATTGTTTTATTTACAGTTTACAGCCTAGATTGATTGTTCTATTTAAAATTTATAAACTTAGCCTAATTGTTTTATTTACAGTTTATAAACCTAGCCTAATTGTTTTATTTACAGTTTACAGCCTAGATTGATTGTTCTATTTAAAATTTATAAACTTAGCTTAATTGTTTTATTTACAGTTTATAAACCTAGCCTAATTGTTTTATTTACAGTTTATAAACCTAGCCTAATTGTTTTATTTACAGTTTATAAACCTAGCCTAATTGTTTTATTTACAGTTTATAAACCTAGCCTAATTGTTTTATTTACAGTTTATAAACCTAGCTTTATTATTTTATTTACAGTTTGTCAGTCTAGCCTATGTTGATAATTGGGTAGATATAGCCTGTAATATGACAGTGTTTAATGAGACATTCAGTCTAAGACAAATTGCCAATATCGATGTAGAGGGTATACAACAATCATTATGTGAAGCTGCCACCAATTCAACCAACTCTCTTCAGAAATTAGTTGATCTATTTGATGCTGGTACAATGTTACAAAAGGTAAATATTATTTTTGGGTTATTTATATCAAGTTGACTTATACATGATTATCAATAATGTAAAGAGAATTGCTACTTATATGGTTAGATAACTGGTATTTATTTTTCAAAGTATTTTCTATGACAAATCTGATAGTCAATTGGTTGCAGCAAAAATACTACTACATAGAAAATACAATAGGATCAAAAATTATTATTTTAAGGTTACAATTCCCTCTTTATCGACCAGGCCAAAAGATCCTGTTACCGCATGGTTTATACAGAATACCTTGTTTTAATGAATACAATTTGTTAAAAACAGTGAGGAGAATTTGGACATGTATGATAAAAGGTTATATCAGTGAGAGTCAATCATTATCACACTGTTGATTATTAATATTTTATTTACAGCTAGATGAGTTTCTACAGGCTACTATGAATAACACTAGTAGTGAAGATAAAAAAGACCCAGGTTTATGGAGGTTATTACAGAAAGGAACAAAGAGACTATTAGACAATATAGACAAACTTCAAAATATTACTATAGATTCTGATTCTTCTGCAACCTGGTTTAAACCATTGTTAAATATGATCTCTACATTATATCAACCTTCACTTGATAAGTAGGTTAATTTTCAATCTTCATGAACACTAGTAGGGTTGTGTGGGAAAACTAACAATATTTATTCTGCTATCGACTTCTATTTGAGTTAAAATGTTAGATCTGCACATGACACCATTTGCTTCGTTGGGTCATACAAATGGTGGTTAGATGCAAAAGTCTCATGACCATGAGTAAGTCTTTGTCTTTTTAACTCATAATTCCAGATGAATCAACTGTAAATGGATATTTATAGTCCAGGTAAGATCAATGCCTAGAAGTTAGGCCAAGGCTAGCTTGTAGGATATAATTGTTTGCTTTCCAATTTAATGTTTATTTGGTGTTTTTTGTGTTCTTACCAGCACAATGAACAAATTAACAAAAAGTCTGCTTTCAAGTGATGAAGTTTTCTGTTTTGGTTACTATATGTTTTGTTTCTTCTAGTGCTAACCAAATGTGTAAATCATTAATATCTTATGTTGATAAGACAGAGGAATATCAGATGTCAGTAAGGAATCCTATAATACAGATTTTTACTTATATTAGACTGGGACTTCAACAATTTAAACTATTCAACAGTAAGTCAATTTTATATTCAGATTAGTGCTTAAGGTAGCTTTACATTGGAAATTTAGATGATTACGATATAACTTATAAAAAGTTAAATTTTGCAGTAGGCTATGCATCTAGCTGTAAATTGGATTTGTATAATCTTGGATTAATCAATATTGCTGGTAGAAAGGCTCTTATTTATTTCTTCAAATTATTTGATTTAAATGAGAGTATGATACACTGTACTTAGGTTGTCCCATAAATAAGATATTATTATTGTAGGTATGGATGATATTGTGTGTGATTTAGTTGATAATTTTGATGTAACTAAAACATTGCAGTATTTCCAAAAGATTATTTCTCCAGTAAGTTTTTATTATATCAGTATTGATATCTATGAAAATATATTAGATGGTAAAAGCAAAAAAGAAGATATATTGATAAATTACTTTTAGATATTTAACACTGCTTTGAAAATGCTAGTTCTTTATGTTCATGATTTATGGAATCGACCTGAACTTCAATAATACATAGAACAGTTCAGAACAAATTTCAACTGTTCTAAAGAAATAGTATGTGTAGACAGAATGAAATAGAAAGAATTTTTACATATTAACTGTGTTTCCACTGACATAAAAAGCCGGCTTTAAGCTAGCTTTTTTTGTGTTTCCACTGACAAATTGCCGAACCGTTACGGTTCGGGAACCGTAACGGTTCGGCAATTGAAGCTTTTCGCGTTCGGCAATTTATCGGGGGCCAAATGAAAGCCAGCTTTCATTTACTCAGTGGAAACACAAAAAAGCCGGCTTTATCTCGTTCGGCAATAGGGGGCGCGCGCTCTTAATTAACTAGTAGAGTAAATGGTAAGTCTTGTAGATCGCGTGCTGTCTATAATGTGTGACTTTATGATCGGGACTAAAGTCGTTCGGGAACCAGAAAAACTCAGTGTAAACGCAACGTGTTCGGCAATAAAGCTAGCTTTAGGCTAGCTTAGAGCTAGCTTTTATTCACAATTCTCAGTGGAAACGCGGTTATAGATCATGTTCAGAAAACTCCAATTGAATGCTTTCTAAGTTGAAATGTTGAGGTGATATCTTGAAGTAAATGATTTTTTGTGACATTTTTTTTAAAGCTAATCAAAAATTTGTGACTGACTATTGTTATTAATATTATAGAATATGGATAACAGTGGTTACGTCAACTGTAATGATATAATGTCTACAGTCAAAGATTTATATGATGTTATTAATTCTACAATAGAAGATACACCTGATTTCAACAGACTAGGACAGTGTTTCTCCAATATTGGTCAAAAACGTTTTGGAGACTTTTTTAATATTGTTGATAGGTAAGTTAGGTGTAAGATGATAATATGGGGGTTTTAAGAAAAAGATCCTTCCATGCTTAGTTTCATTTAAGATGTACTTTTGATGCACTTATGGTTTTTGAGGCAACCAACTAACTAAAAAGGAATGTCCATTCTTAAAAAAAAATTATTCTATTTTCAGTATTTTTGATATATCTACTGATGTGTTAGGATTTATTAGAGAACCTGGTAATATTCAGGCCATGCAGAATCTGAGTCCACAATTTCAACCTGTTTTAGAATATATAATGAATATTATCAATCAACAACAAAATGGTAAAAATATTTTATATTTGTTTTGTGATGATGTTAAGATCATCAAATAGCCCCTATCGGACATCAAGTGTATATGAAGTTAAAAAACTTCGCTTAACCCATTGAACCCTAGAGGCTGGTATACCGACTCATCCTTACTTTATATATACCTGTCAAGCCGTTGTCAAGTGACATCATACAACATTAACGTAATACACTTCAAGAAATATTGCTGGAAACTTAGGGTATATGACGTTTTATCAAAAATAACGTCAGGGTTCAAAGGGTTAAGATTCAAAGACATAATAAAGCTTCTTTGTGCTTTAGATTGTGTTTGCTTAAATGAAATCCAAATTTATATGTTGGTATTTGTAAACTTTAACAGTATTTTTTTTATACACTCTTAATGAATTAAGTGCAAGAAAATTCAGTTTGAAATAAAAAAAAATTGTTTTTTTTTTTTAGTTGTTGTAACTTTGAGAGACGTTTTAGTTAATTCTACCTCACTATCAGATTATTTTATCAATGTATTAAAGATAGCACCATATATCACAGATTCTTTATTAGAATCTACTATTAACTTAAATACTGTAAGTATCTCTTATAATCTCTATTCATTTTCTTGTGCATTTTCAATTTTCTATTGTGAATGACTGACACTGATCAAGAAGCTTCCAGAATGTAAGTCAAGTCTCTTTCTATTTGGCATTTCAAGGAGGTCACCAGCAGAAAAGTATTTTCTTTGCATGTACACAGCACAAGTTTCCTAGTGATTTTAAACATTGCCCTTGTAGATTAGTACAAAAACGTACCAATACACACAAAAAAAATGTTTTGCTTCTTCACTGCTTTACTATGAATGAATGATTGTTGCCTTTATACTAACTGCTCTCATTTTACTACATTCTTTTATTCATATATCGCTTTTATTCATTCATTAAAGGCTCGGTTTTTGAATGAATCTGTTGAAGATATTCGAGAGACTTTATGTAATTCAACCCAGCTAGCAACTTTTATACAGTTACCAGAATTTTCAAAAGTTGATTTTAACAGTCTTAGTGAAGTTTTATGTCAAAATGGAAGTCTGGATGTTGCTGTTGGAATTAAGAGTGCCGCTGATTTTGGCCGCATCACTAAACAAGTACTGATTTGTATTTTTTTTTTTTTGTGTGTGGGGAGGATATTTAAGCCCTTTATGCATTATACCCATTGGTATCTAATTTTTTTTTTTTTTTCTAATCTTTGCATGAGGAATAAATATCATTTTTAAATGCACAATGGATGCTTGTATTTTTAAATAGTTGCATGGTAAATTGGGTTTATTTACAACTTTGACATTTAGGAGTTCCCGGATTATTATTTATTTATATTAACATCTTATGCTCAATGAACAGCCTTCTCGTACATTTATAAGTATTAACTCCATGAATATGTTGTTTTACCATTTAAAGGAATTGAAATTTAATTTTTTAGAAATAAAATATCACATGACATTCTTCTCCAATAAAAGAAAATTTATACACTGATTTGTTGATTCAGTTTAGTTCAGTGTTGCATTCGGTTTAGTTCAGTGTTGTATTCTGTTTAATTCAGTGTTGTATTCAATTTAACTTAGTGTTGGACTCCGTTTTCAGCTACTATCATTAGTAAATACTGGAGTAGATCAGAACTGGTTAAACAACCTAACAGATCATACTGTAACATTTATTGATGATTTACAATCATTAAGTGGTGTCATAGAATTATTAGGTGGAGGTTTGGACCTAAAGAATATTCAAAAAGATATTGGTACCATTGACAGATTTTTACTAGATTCTGGTCCAGATAGATTGGTTAGAAGGTTAGTTGAAATAAAGTTTTATGCAAATTTTAAAGACCATTTTTGACCATTATTATTTTTTTCATGTGCCCATAAGTAAGTGTATGGTAAAATTCAAAAGTAATAAAGGTCAAAAGAGACATATTATTTCTAGAATATTTTAACTATTAAAACCTATTATATTATTTTCAGTTTAACAGCCATATTAGATGATATGAAATACGTATTCAAGAATAAAGAATCTCAGTCTATTATTGGGGATATCAACATGATTATTAAAGGATTTATGGGATTAGATCTGATTCAGTCCAGAATCATAAAAGCTAGTAAGTTAATTTAACAACTGTACTCAGACTCAGACATCTAAAATTTCAAATTGTTACTTCAAGTCATAATCAGTTGGCATGTTAACCATTTGAAAATTGTCATGAACAATATTTTAAAATAATCAGAAAGCTCATCTTATCTTCATTCTTTTGATTTCAGTTAAAGTAACAGATTTGTTAAAGAATCCATTGGATGTAGAGAGTTATATGGTAAAGGAATTAGGATTAACAAAGGACATGGCAAAAACTGTTCTTGGTGGAACGTATTCTCTTAGAGTGGTTAGTAGTCTTTTAAGTTATTTAACAAAACTGAAATAAGATAGAAATTATTTAAGATCAAAAGATCTTGATATCATTATGTATCATTGATAACTAAATGTTGATTTATGTAAAGAAAAAAATCTGCAAAAAGCATTTTTTTGTCTTATATGTATTACTGATGCATTTTTCTTGGATCAAACAAGTAGTCTGAATCTGTTTCAATTTCAGTTTTTAAATGCTAGTATAATGTTATCAGAAGGTGATTTTAGTTGTGAGAAATTATTCAATGATTTTATTATACTAAATACCACTGGAGTTGAGATGAGAGATATAACTAGTGTTATATGTCAACTGAATGAAACACAAGCTACAACTCTAGCTGAACAACTGATACCTGAACTCAATATTGGAGACATGATTAAAATGGTGAGTTGAAAATATGAGCAAGTTTTTTAATAATTTTTATGAATTATTGGAAACAATTTTTGTAATAATTGTTCTTGTTTAAAGGGTTGTTTATCAGTAAGCCACCTACTTTTTATATGATCACTGACTCATAGGTTATAGTCACAGGCCAGTCTAATTAAAATCAGACCCTAATTTCGTTTCGTTCGTTTTTTTTTTAAATCCGGTTTTTTAGCCACTACATTTGGGTCTGAGAACGTGGCGTTGGACCTGCCGTTCAAGTTAACTTTGACCTAACCTTAATGACCTTTGTTTTAACCAATCAGATCTTTGCCCTCTCCTGCGCTGGGATTTTGTTCTCGAACAATAGGTGCATTCTAGGATTCCTAAGTGCTGTAGACTAGTTTATTAGGTCATTTTTTATCAAGGTTAGGTCAAAGTTAACTTGAATGGCAGGTCCAGCGCCACGTTCTCAGACCCAAATGTAGTGGTTAAAAAACCGGATTTAAAAAAAAACGAACGAAACGAAATTAGGGTCTGATTTTAATTAGACTGAGTCACAGGCATTGTGGCTTCTATTGCATTGTCAAAGTGAGATTTACTCTTATCAGAAGCCCAATTTCTGTGTATTCCAAATTATAACCTCTTCATAAACCACATTTATTTCAGTATATAACCTCCTCAGCAGATGATATTTTGAAGGCAGCCAATATGACAGCTGCAGATGCTAAAGATTTAGTCAACAAGTTATCTAAATCTCAAGTTGGACTGATGAAAGCGTCTGCTATGTTAAAAGACAATAATGATACAATGAAACAAGAGATTGTAGATCAGCTCATGAATTCACCTCAAGCACAAACAGGTTAAACATTATCTCAAGTCTCATTCGAATTCTTGTAGTGGTAACAAACGATCTTCACAAATCATTGTCCAGAACAGCCAAAACTGGAACACTGTTCTGGACAAAGATATTCTGTCCAAACTAGCGAGGTGTTGCAGCTGGAACAGTGAAGAAATCAAGATGGCGGCAAATGTCGCGACTGTTTTTTAGTGCATTGATAACAGTCACTTCCTGTCCAGAACCTGTCTAGAACTACTCAGATTTTAGTTCCGTTCCGTATAGAACTTTCCACTTCCAGTCCGGAACAATTCTAGAATTACTCGAAAGCATGTTCTGAACAGAACATCTGGAACAGGTCAAGAACATCTGACTACTACTAACGTTCAAAAATGATTTAAATTTTTTTAATGTTTTGTTGCATGGTCATATACATGAATGAATTGATGATATTTGACCTTGCTGATAACGTTGTGTTATATTCTAGGATCTGATATAAGGTCAGTAGAAAGTATTCTATGTGGTAGAACATCTGAAGATTTAGTTAAAGATGCATTCAATGTTGGATCTGTATTAAATGTTGGTGAATTGGAAGTTAAAGAGAGTGAATTGAATTCTCTACCAAGTAAGTCTTTCATTATTTTCCTTAGTTTCTTAAGGATTAGCAGATATGATTCCAAATATAGTTCAGAATATTCCGGCTGTGATTTCTGTGAGTTGTGTTCACCCAGTGTTCTATTATTGATGTACATGTAGATAACTCAGTGATACTAGTTGATATGCTAATAAAATTTATCCAGGTAATTTTCAACCTATAATTTCCTTGCAGCTGAATTCTGTCGAGATATCTATCGTGATATAATGAAGAATCCTCTGGGATCTATTATCTGGGCGTATCTCAAACCAATATTACGAGGAAAGATATTATACACACCAGATAATGATCTTACAAGACAGATTGTTAAAGAGGTGAGTTTTATAATACCAGATCAGATTTCTCTAGGCAACATGATTGATCACAAAATATATCAACCCAAGAAAAATCATAAGGTTTGATAATACATCAAGGTTGCAGAAAGCATATATTGTGTTTTGTTTTAAATGATAATTTCAAATAGCAAATGCATGAGATCTTTTATACATCAAAATGTTACAATTAAATCAATGATTGGGAGTCGCCTGTAGATGTATTGTTTCAACCAATGAAAAAGAAAATATTTCACTGTATACAATTTATAAGATGTGATTAAATTTCAGTCCAACAGTATGTTTGATACATTAGTAGAAGTAAGAAATGTTGCTAAAGCCTGGGTTACTGGTTCACCTGGTCTTAAAGCTATGATGGAAGAAGCTAAAAATATGGGAGATTTGAAGGTAAGTAAGATGGATATTTATAATATGATAACAATGTTTGGGTCCTGATTTAATTCTTTTTTGCCAAATTATCTGTAACTTGATTAAATATGTAATTAATTAACAAATAATTTAAAAAATAATATTTATTTATAGAAAGCACTGGAGAATGATTTTGTGAAAAATTTGGTCAAGTCAACTGCTGGTGTAAATACAGATGAACTTATGAATGGTTTGGCTGCTTTAGAATCAGACCAATTTGATATTCAACAGTTAGATGGAATGCAAACAGCTGCAGAGTTACTGTTGAATTATACAGAGTGTGTAGAGCTAACTAGATACATGGGTGTTGACTCTGAGGCAGACTTAGAATCAAAGTCAAGAGAATTGATGGAAGACAACAACTTCTTAGCTGGTAAATGTGTTTTTTATACAGAAACAAGACATTGTCACTACAAGGTTTTGAAATAATCGATGTCATTTCTTTGCCTACATACTAAAACAATTTTATTTTGAATTCATTAACAATCTAAATTTTGTATATGATTTAAAATGACAGTATATATTTTGATAAATGTGTTTATCTGAGCTGTCAGTTGGTTGTGTTTTAAAATAAATACTCTGATATGACTGATGATACTAAGATGTTGAGTAGAGAATGAGTCAATCTAATTAAAATTAGATTACATTTTGTTTCGGTTATTTTTTGAGTGTCAACTCCATGTAATCTAACCACTTATATAAGGCGAGCATCTTCTGGTTACAAAAATTTCAGCCAATCAAAATCTACCTTCAAGATCGCTGGTCTATGCATTAATATGCATGGTGGGAAGAAAAAACAGAAATTAAAGCGACACAGCGGTCCAAATTATGACATAATACAAACTATACCAATATAAACGTTGTTCTGATTGGCGAAGGGGTGGCACGTGCTATAAAAGTCGTTATATTACATGGATTCGACAAACAAAAAATAACTGAAACGAAATGTAATCTAATTTTAATTAGATTGAGAATGAGTAATCCAATATCTATTACAGGTATTGTATTCAGTAATTTAGAGACATCAACAAATCGTGAAAAGAGATCTACCACAAATGAACTGCCAAAGCACATCCAGTATAAGATTCGAATGGAAACTGATAATACTATACAGACCCATAGAATTAGAAGAAGGTACATTTTGTATGATTTCAAAATATAGTGGGATAAGTCTTGCTATCTTTTCAATATTTGATGTCATATTATTTTGATTATATGCTTCATTGTGGAGTTGATGTTTTAGTTTCAGTAAGCAAGAGGGTAAATTACAAAACTGCCATAAAAACAATGAGATTCCTTTATATCATACATGATTATTTTGATGTTTCAGAATGTGGAAACCAGGACCAAATGCAGACTTTGCAAATGATATGAGATATCAACGAGGGTTTATACAGCTACAAGATATGATAGAAAATGCTATTATTAAACTACAAACGGGTAACAATACTACGTCTGATCCCAGTGTTTATTTACAACAATTTCCTTATCCTTGTTACGTTAAAGATGAGTAAGTATCTTTTTCTCTATCAACACTTTCTGTTTGTTAGTTATTCATGGAATTAACTGGAATAAAACAATTTAATTCTAACAGCTAAAAAAAAATAATATTTGGTTCATTCAATTAAAATCTAAATAAGAACTAAATATTCCAATTCATTAAGACAGTAGGCCTACTGAACCAGATATGTCTCATTCAAAACTTACCTTTATATTTCATTCTCTGCTCTTTTATACACACACTTATGAAATGGGGGGCAAATATTGTTGTCACCCATGTCTGCACGTATGTGTCCACATTTGCTTGTAAACACTCTTGAAGGCACCATTCTTGACAATTTGATGCTACTTTGTGTGTTTGAAATCAGCAAAAATCTGAACCATGCTGGAATGTTTATAACCTTTTAAGGCATAGGTCTACTGAACTTGCTCTGTACTGGTTGAAAAATTATAGTAGCATAAATGCATTGTAAATGTTTGATAAAAACAAGGATTGATAAAGACTTGTGAATAATATGCCTACCATTTTATTGTGAATGGTTTATATTTTTATAGCTATATCCATTACCTTGGATCATATCTACTACCAGTATTAATGACATTTGCATGGTTAGCTGCTCTTGGTATCGCTACAAGAAATCTGTGTTATGATCGAGAAAATGGTCAAGAAGAGGTAATTACATTATATTTTTATGAAATATACTTAGCTCATTAAATAGAAAACCAACAATATTTGTAGAAAATTTGATGACATCAAAGAAAACCTTCATCTGATTAATTCTGAATTTAGTTTTTCAATATTTGTGTAGGGAATTTCTGAATAATAAAACCAAGCACAAACGATCTCAACCGCAAAACAGATCTCGAAATCCATGCAAGCACATTGGCAATACATTGGTAGCAGCTAATGAACTTTTCATTTGAGGAAGTATATCAATAAATGAGTAAATATTTCATAATGAAAAGTGGTATATACACCAAGTCAAACCATGTAAATAATACAAAAGAATTATTATTACAGTCATTACGTATAATGGGTATGAAGAGTGGATTAAGTTGGATTGCCTGGTTTCTATCTACAATGATATTAATGATGGTAGTATGTATTATTATGGCGTTGATATTACATTATGGTACTGTGTTTAGATTCACCAATATATTCATTATATTCCTCTACTTACTGGCTTTCTGTCTCTCTTCAACTATGTTATGGTAAGTATTGATGTTTTAAATTTGAAATTATAGTAGGGTCAATAAGGGTTATTTGGATTTTCTAAATATTTTAGTTCTTACAACTAAGTGGTCTGTTGCCAATAGGAACAGATATTGAAGTACCTTACCATACAAGACCTTCAGATGTCGAAAAAAGGGTGTTACACATAAACATAAAATGGACATACAATTCGGGAAACCTTTTCCTATTTGAATCTGAAAATTGTTTCATTCAAACTGAAAATGAAGTGATAATCAATGAGAAGTATACAAGCCTAAAGAAATTATTCATGACTGACTTTGTTTCTAGAACTGGTTGGTGCAAAAACGCTCCAAATTGTTAGCAATTCGAGATTTATAAGCCCTAAAGTATTCTTTTCTTTCCAGTTATTTTGTGAGTGCTTTTTTCACTAGAACAACATTAGCCATATTGACTGTTTTAATCATCTATTTCCTATCTTACCTACCATATATTGTACTTATTGCAATGGAGGTTCACATGGAATTCTGGCAAAAGATAATTGCTGTGAGTAGTATTTTATTATCACATTTTTCTTAAACAAATTTAGAAACTTTTCAATTGGGCCTAATCTTGACCCATGTAAAATAAAATAAATTAGTATTATTATAATATGTTGAGTTCACCAAGCTTTAAATTATAAGCAAAAGGGAAATCCAAGTTATTCATGATTAAATTTGTTCTAATTTGTAGTGTCTGTCATGTACAACCGCATTCAGTTTCGGTGCCCAGTTTTTAGCAACATTAGAAGAAGTTGGAACTGGTATTCACTGGTATAATATTAATGTTAGTCTAACAGAAGGAGAAGATATGACGTTCCATTGGTCGTGTATTATGATGTTGATTGATAGTGTTATATATTTTGTACTGGGTTGGTATGTTAGAAATGTTAAATCTGGTAAGTAAATATCAACTTCTTGCCTTTATTCTTTATTAGATAATTTTGAATCGTAGAGAAGGCAGTTAAAAGATCAATTTCCTTATCATGAAGTAATTGTGATATCATAACAAATCATTATTATAACAGTTCTATCTTTAACCCTCAACTTGCATAACTTTTGTTTTTGAGAATTGAAGTTTTAAATACAATTGAGGATGTAAATATTGTAAAAGGCATTGTATTAGAAACATATATAAAATTGATTTGTACCTTTCCAATTTTTGTCTATGGTTCCATCTATTCCACTTACACTAAAGTGTTTGATGATGTCACACCCACAAAAATCTTGTGTCATAGGTAAATGTGAGTTAATGACATTAACAATACGTTATTATTATTATTATTATGACTATATTTACAGGTAAATTATTATTATGACTATATTTACAGGTAAATTATTATTATGACTATATTTACAGGTAAATATGGAGTATCTAAACCATGGTATTTTATATGTAGTCCATCATATTGGTGTTGTCACTTTAAAAAGAAGGATTCAAGTTTTACATTTGATGGTCCTGCCACAATGCAACAACTCAGTGAGTCCTTTTAACTTTAATTATAAATGTTACAGGAAGCGAATTTTGTTTAAAACATATTTTTTCCTAAAGCTGAAACTTTTGGGAGGATTTCAGTTATGAAGTCCTTATGTTATTAAATGGATAAAACACTTAGGCCTACACATATTATTCTAGGACAAACAAAAATGTGCAATATATTTTGATAAGGGAGTGAATCCGTGTATATTTGTTGCTAAAACATTTTGCATAAACATAAAGTGTATATCTTGCCTATTCTATGTTATTTTATATTTATTAGATATAGTTAATGAAGAAGCACCAGATAATTTACCAGTTGGTATATCAGCAAGAAATCTACGTAAAGTTTATAGTAAAACAGTAGCTGTAGATAATCTCAATTTAACTCTGTATGAAAATCAAGTTACTGCTTTATTGGGTCACAATGGTGCTGCTAAAACTACTACCATGTAAGTTTTAATTTAAACATTAAACTTACAAACTTACTTTTAGAAAGGTCCAGTCATGCCAATTTTTTGTGCTAAATTACCATATAGATTATAAAAAGAGGAAATTTTATACATTTTTTGAATTTTGTTATTTAAGGAATATGATCACAGGTGTATTAGAACCTACGTCTGGAGATGTTGATATTTACGGTAATTATCCTGGTAACTCTACAGGCATGCTGGGTATATGTCCTCAACATAACACTATCTTTGACTTGTAAGTATCATACAATTAAATTTCAATCCTGATACAGAAACACATTAACGATATCAATTTCCTTGCTGATAAATAAATGTGACATGCCAGAATATGTATATACTGCATTTCCCAACATTTCCAAATGAGAAGCTTGTTTATTTGAATGTTTGGTAAATTTGAGAGTGGACATTTTAAGGAAATATAATAAAATGTATGTATTTTGTATTACAGTATGACAGTATTAGAACATATGGAATTTTATGCTGGTGTGAAATCAGAACATTCTTCTCTAACAGAAATCACTGGGTAAGTTGAAGACTTTAATTTAAAACAGTTTAACATGGTGAAAGAATTTAAATTTATTATTGACATCTGTATATTTTGTTGAAATGAAATAATATTCAAAAATTTCAGTTTACTAAAAGATGTAGATTTATGGCATGTAAGACATGTTCAGGGTAAGAATTTATCTGGTGGAATGCAGAGAAGATTATGTGTAGCTATGGCGTTTGTTGGCCAATCAAGAGCTATTATATTAGATGAACCTACTAGTGGAGTTGATCCTTACGCCAGAAAAAGTATCTGGAATCTCATCTTGAAACATAAACTGGGTAAATATACATCAGAATTTTCTAATGCAATTGTTAGTTAATCTGGAACTTTGTTAGAATCAAAGGAAACCATGGTGTCTTTCAATTGGTGCTGAGCCAAACTTCTGGGCAATCATCTTTCCTTAAGTCAATATTTTTTGAAAATTGCAGTCAAAAATTAAATTGATTCTCTAAAAGATTTTAAGCAACCAGCCTTTAATATTACATGGTATTGATCTTACATTATTTCAAACATTTATGTCGAATGATTTTGTTATTTTTATACAATAAATTTAATGTAAGTGTAAATATAAGGGTTAGAAGGTAAGAAAAGTGATATAATTTCAGGACGTACTGTATTAGTATCAACTCACCATCTTGATGAAGCTGATATGATAGGAGATCGAGTAGCTATATTACATACTGGTAAACTTCTCTGTTCTGGTTCTCCAGTGTTTTTAAAATCCTGTATTGGAGGAGGTTTATCACTTACTCTAGAAAAACAAATCCCCTCACCAGTAAGTCATTAACCTCACTTTATATACTGTTTTTAAATATATAGAAATATTCATAGAAACAGCACATATTTCTAACATTTATTAACTCAATGTTTCACATCATTATATAGGCATTCATTTCTCTTAAACTCTGACTGTATGAACATGTGAAAGGTTATTATAAAAGAAATAGTATATCCATGTACTGTGCTTATCTTATTTCATATTAAATTACTATAGTTTGTAAATTGAAGAAAGGGAGAAGGGTTTTACTGGCCAGTATTTAAGTAACATTGTTTGCTCTGTCATTATTTGTAATCTATTATGATTTATCTATTACAGTCTTCCTCTAAAGATGTAACACAAAGTAAGTTTTATTCCTCATTCTTCAGATGATGGTCCTTTTATAGTCTCTTACTATTTATCTGTCTCGGAGAAAAAAAGATTTTTTAAAGTTTTAAAGGGAAAGAGATTCTGTACTTTTAAAGAATAACATGGTACATAGATAATGGATTCTTACCAACATCTTTTTTTACTTTGTGAATAAAATATTAATAAATAGAAAAAATCATAAAACATTGTCCTTATTTCAGATCCATGTAGTACAACTACCATACAAGATTTTATCAACCAATACCATCCTAATGCTGTACTCTCAGAGGATATTGGCACTGAATTAGAATTCAAACTGCCTAAAACTTCAGAAAATACTTCTTGGCAAGAATTCTTTAACAAACTAGATTTGAATAAACAAGAGTTAAAGATTGCTAGTTATGGTGTCTCTGATGCTACTTTAGAAGATGTATGTTTTTTGTAAATTTATCATTTATCATGTCCATTTTGTTCCTTCAAATACTGGATTATTGATGACTGTTGTGGTTGCTTCATTACCTATCCTGATAAGCTGTTGTATTATGCTGTTGAATCCAACTTGAGATGGCATATCAAACCATCATGGCACCAATCATCAAATCATATACTTTTTTTAGAATAAAACCAAATTGGGATGTAAATGCAAAAGTTTTTGTTAAGTTTTATGTGGTTGTTTTCACTTTGTGTTATGTTTACAGGTATTCCTCAAAGTAACAACAATAGTAGATAGAGGAGATGAATTAAACAGTATCACATTGAAAGAAGACTTAAGAAAACGTACACGATCTGACTCTAAAGACAGTGATTCCACTTCAGATAGTAGTTCAGGTGGGTACAAGATAGTTTTATTGGATATGTAGAGATATCTTCTGATGATAGCTGTAGTATGAACTATCATGTCACCTAATATTCTAACTTTGATCTACTGTCAAATACTAATAAAGTAAGGTGGTCAACCATACTGTCAAATACTAATAAGTAAGGTGGTCAGCCACTCTGTCAAATACTAATAGAGTAAGGTGATCAGTCATACTGTCAAATACTAATAAAGTAAGGTGGTCAGCCATACTGTCAAATACTAATAAAGTAAGGTGGTCAGTCATACTGTCAAATACTAATAGAGTAAGGTGGTCAGTCATACTGTCAAATACTAATAGAGTAAGGTGGTCAGTCATACTGTCAAATACTAATAGAGTAAGGTGGCCAGCCATACTGGCAAATACTAATAGAGTAAGGTGGTCAGTCATACTGTCAAATACTAAAAAAGAAATAGGGTTAGTCATACTGTCAAATACTAATAAAGTAAGGTTGCCAGCCATACTGTCAAATACTAATTGAGTAAGATGACCAACCACACTGTCAAATGCTAATAGAGTAATGTGGTAAACCACACTGTCAAATGATGATATAATAAGATGGCCAACCATGCCAAATATCTTTATCTGTCTTTTTTAAACTTCTGATACAAATGGATTGCTCATCACAATAGTATGTTGATGTTGAGTTGTTTCTACAATTTCAAATAACAATAGCTGTTTATTTTCCTTTCTGTTATGTGGTTGATGGTGGATGGTGGATTTGTTGCCAGGCATACCGTATTGAAATAAGAATGATATACTTCCACATATGAATAGTAAATCTATTTTCTGCTAACAATGTTTTGCCAGACTGTTATTCTGGAATTTATACTTCTCTTTGTGGTTAAGTTTAGTTATTTTAATATCTTTTATTAACATATTAATTTTTAACAAATAGTGAGTAGCTTCCTACCAATGGAAATAGAAGGTAAATCATTGTTATCTTTCCCACTTTATTAGTCCTTTGTTTTTGTTGCTTTCTGGGCTTTAGATACCTGCTTTAAAAAGTTTTAAAGATGTGAGACATTAACTGTTTCCACTTACAAAAAAAGCTGGCTTTAAGCTAGCTTTTGTGTGTTTCCACTAGACAATTGCCAAACCATTACGGTTTGGCAATCAAGCAAAATCAAAGCTTTTCGCCTTTGCCAATTTATTGGGGGCCAAATGAAAGCTGTAGATGACATGCTGTCTATAATGTGTGACTTTATGATCGAGACTAAAGTCGTATGGGAACCAGTAAAACTCAGTGTAAACACAAAGTGTTTGGCAATAAAGCTAGCTCTATAATTCACAATTCTAGGGGCCCCTTGGTTGAAAATTTTCAAAATCCAACTCTCACCCCCACCACCAAAATTCCTCGGATTTCGGCCACTCAATTTTCAAATTCCGGAAATTATTTAAAAATATAATTATAAAATTGACAAAAATATTTTTATGAAAGAAAAAAATTATTTAATGGCCATGGCCCCTCCCCGCTCTGCAGCCCCTGCCTAAAGATTGGAAGTGAATACACTTCATGTCAGGAATATCAAACAGGTCTGGAATTACTTTAGATTCACACTTGCTAAGACCATAAATCTGATGTACCAAACAGATTTTGGATTTTTATACGCCCTCATCTCTCTATGAGGACGTATATTGTCGGCACCCCCGTCAACATTTGCTCGTAAACGCTCTAAAAACTAGAGTTTTTGACGGAATCAAATGAAATTTGATATGTGTATACATATTCATAAAACGAAGATCAAGTTCGAATTTGAGCTATTTTTGATCGTTAGAAACAGAGTTATTGCCCTTGCCACAAATCTGTCGGTCTGTCAGTCAACATTTGCTTGTAAACGCTCTAAAAACTAGAGTTTTTGACAGAATCAAATGAAATTTGATATGTGTATACATATTCATAAAACGAAGATCAAGTTCGAATTTGAGCTATTTTCGATCGTTAGAAGCAGAGTTATTGCCCTTGCCCCAAATCTTGAATATGCTATTACTCTCTTAGTTTTCAACCGATTTTGATGAAACTTAAAATGGATATTATTGAACCTAAATCGAAAGGTTTGAGAAAGTTTAATTTTATCCCGATTAAATTTTTCGTTAGGCGTATATGGCCGTGGTCCACTATCTTTTGTAATCTAGTAGTAGGACCTTACAGATCTTGAATAATGGGATACCTTACCTTTTTTGCTATTATCTATATGCTTATGTGATATATTGCTTTTTGTTTTGTATTTTGTTGCAATATGTAATTGTGTATTGTGTGTTGTGTTGTTATTTTGTTGCTAAAATTTTGTGACTTCGAGATATTGTGATAGCCAAAGGTCATGACACGACAAAGAGTTGTATTTTAACAAATTATTAAAAAACTAAATCTACAGATTGATTATTAATTATTGAGATTTATTGATTATTGAAATGGTTTTTGAAAGATTAATTGATTTCTGTAAAATTTAGACGTTTGTTTCACATTTCAGATTCTCATCTAGTAAATATGAAGACAGGAAAAGGTTCTCGAAAATCTGGTTGTGGCTTGAGTTTCAATCAACTAGGGGCATTTTTATTAAAACGTTTCCACCATTACAAAAGAGACTGGAGAATGATTATATCTGTATTAGTATTACCAGTTATTTTGCTTCTAGCAGCAGTTGGTTTTTCACGAATACGCCCTGAGAAATATATCCTGCCTAGCTTATTAATGACTCCAACCATGTACGGTCCAAATAGCTACATGTTCTTCAAGTAAGTGCTCAAATGCTAAAGGTTTTTCATTTACTGTATATTTAGAAACCATTGATAGTTTTTGGATGCCTAACGCTAGATTTGACAAATGTTAATGTTAAAACCTAATAGATTGTCAGGCAGTTAGGTTTTGTTGGTTTGAATTTTTCAAAAACAAAGAACAAAATTCATAGCAAATGAGTTTTGTCTACTTAGTACTGACAAGGTATAACAATTATAACAGCTACAAGACTTAAAGTGATCATCAAAATGTGATACTTTATTTATTGTACAACAAATTTCACAGTAATACGGAAAGATTGAATATATATATATTTATAGAGATGATATGTTAAGTCCAACTACTGAAAGAATAAGCAGAAGTATGATGAATGCCCCAGGAATAGGAACAACTTGTATGAAAGATTTTAGACCAAGGTATGGTATAATGCTCATAGTGAGGATGCTTTATTCAAAGACAACTTGATTTTATTGTGATATGATTGGTCAATTACTGAAATTGAATTGATGTTCAGTTTTATTATTCAATTACATTTCTTCATTTCTTAACATCAGACAGGCAGATGGGCAGACCAGGACTGTTGAATTGCCCATATAGGCAAGATACCTGAGTGTCTGTAAAATCACACCTACACAAACATTAAAGTACCCTGATGTAAACTATGATCTATTTCAGTGGTTATACATGTTTATCAGAAGATAGATTATCACAGAAATTTATGTCAAGTAACAAAACAATGTCTGCTTGTACCTGTTCTAATTATCAACATGTCTGTAATGAAAAATCAACCCTCACTACCCCAGGCCAGATAAAGATGATGTCAGATGACTACATACAGAAATTAAATAATTATGATATTGATAGTTATTTACTTGATAGTTTTTCTGATTTTATTGAAAAAAGGTAAGTTTTGTCTTTTTACTTCATTGTTGTTTTTATCAGCTATTACAGTTAAGATGGTTGCTGAGTTGTTTCCATCAAACTGTTGTCAAAACTTGTGACGTGTTGCTTCATGTTTCTTAGTGAAAAAGCGTTCGCATAATATTTTTTTTCCAGGTGATAGGGACTCAAACAAATTGATTTTCTATTGTATTGTTGGTTTCAGATATGGTGGCTGGTCATTTGAAACTCCTAATGAAGAGTCAACAGTAAAGATATGGTTCAACAATAAGGGTTATCATTCTATGCCTGCCTTTAGAAATGCTTACAGTAATATGTTACTACGTTCCAAAATGACACCAGCACAGGGAGCTGAATATGGTAGGTTTTTTTTAAATTTGTTAAGTAGATATAATTATATATAGAGCATTAACTTTCAACAAAAAGCAGAGTTTACCAATGTCAGTGAAGTAGAGCTGTGTTTGTAGTACAGTAGGAAATACCCTGTGACCACCAATATATTTCATATAAACTTAAATGATCATTCTTGTTTGTTGTTGTATGTGTGTTGTTAATGTATTAGGCCTATAAATGTTTGGTTTTTTTAACAGGAATAAGTGCATACAATCATCCCTTACCATCCAATCTACAACCACTGTCATCTGATTTACTGTAAGTTAACAATTTATTATTTATATAAAGACCAACATGCTCAATTATTTAATTGCTTTGTGAAAACCTTTTGATGTTATTTGTTTTCATTTAATACGAATGTTCTTCCACGCGCTCAAATCTTTTAAAAGATTTTAAGATCCACTAGATTTTTTAAAATTGATATCAAGCACATCAGAGCAGATTTTTTTTAAAAAACTTCAATAAAATTTAAATTTACTATGTTTTTTTCAGGGAACAGAATGCAGCGGATGCTGGTATAGCGGTTATAATATTAATGGCCTTCTGTTTCATACCCAGTGGCTTAATATTAGTATCTATTGGAGAACGTTTAAATAACGAAAAACATCTACAAACTATTAGTGGTGTTGGACCCTTCTTCTATTGGTTAGCAACATTCATTTGGGATTTCGTAAGTATTTGTTACCTACACAAGTAAAATTTAGATGTTAATATTAAATGTTAAACTAGCTGCTTTTCTCTTGGTTCAATAATTGAAGAGAAAACTATACTTATACATATTATTTTTGTTGCAGTGTATTTATTTGATATCAGTGGTGTGTGCTGTTATTATTATCTGTATATTTCAACCTGAAGGCTACTATCTCAGACAAAATCTAGCTGGTTTTACTGCTCTACTCGTACTATTTGGGTATGTATTGGTGTTATGAATACTCTCATGTAACTTGTAGATTTAACTTGACTGGTGGTGATAATGACTTGATCAGTTTCTTTTATCTTGCCACGGAAACTGACATGACTTTGATAATTCACGTTGACAGCTGGGAAGAAGTTTGACTTATTCAAGATCAAACAAACAGAGATTGTTATCTATGACCATTATTTATGACAAGTTAAAGATTAAAGCGCTCTATTTGCTACAGCCCACGGTAAATCAGATAAATGCTTTGCAAATATATGATAAAAACTTCATTTCGAATTTAGCTAAATGATTGATTCAAGAATTTATGACTTTCTGCATACACATTTCTCAGATGTAATTCCATTTCAGATTTGCTATATTACCAATGATGTATTGTACGTTGAAGATATTTAAGACTGGTTCTGCTGCCTACCTGGTATTATTCTGTATTAATATGTTTTTGGGTTTTGTAACCGTGGTGATTTTACTCTGTCTCTTGTTGTTCAATCAATTACCAGTAAGTATTTCAACTTATTGTCTTAATTTATAACTCATTATAAACATCAGTCAAAATACCAAGCATTAATTTGTGTCTGCTTTCTAAATTTTATATTGTAAAAAGGTGACGTCCCAAAAATCTATTCACTCAAAATCGCCTAAACACATGACATTGTCAAAACAGTTGAAGGGAGAGAACTGAATATTGTAATTGTTCAGACTTTAAGCTTTCAGAGTTCAGACCACAAATAGCTACAAAGCTTCTTAATTAAGAAATCTCATTAACTTTTCTAATATGCATATTTTCAACAATTTTATTCAAAGTGCAATGTGGATAAAAATATAAACCATATAATTATGTAGGGTTATATATTATTTGATAGAGAAAATCATTATTTCATATATCGTGAATTTATTGAACACACTTAACGAACTTGACATAATTGATGCATTAGATATTGATAAACTGATTTTTTTTTACAGGAAGTGAAATTGGTTGCTGACGTGTTACAATATGTGTTCCTGATCTTTCCACAATACAGTTTATGTCAGGGACTTATTGACCTCAGTACTAATTATTTTAAATATAAAGTCTTTATACGCTATGGAGATGACGTGTATGTTAATCCCTTCAGTTTTGATCTACTGGCATGGAATTTAATTGCTCTAGCTATTCAAGGAGTTGTATTTTTCTGTATTACTGTAGTGATTGAGTATAAACCGGAGACCACTGACAGGTTTGTGACAAGTTACTATTAAAATATAGTCTATTAAATAATATATTAAGCCTGCTATAGGAATATCCTGAACTTTAAGATGATTTTTAAAAAATCACCATTAGAACACCATGAAATTAAAGCAAAAACAAATATGTTAAAGTTAACTTGCAAATATTACTAAAGATTTGACACCAACTGTCTGAACCCATTGCTTTTAAACCAAACATTTTTGAAAGAAAGGTACCACAAAATGTCTTTTTTCATTTGACATCTATAGTATTAAGCCATTTATCTCATGATATAGAATTGAAGGATTAATTAAAGAAATCTATTTTTAGAATGAGTCGTGAAACATTGGGTGATTATGATAAAGAAGAAGATGTCCAATATGAATCTGATAGAATAAGTCAAGGTCAAAATAATGAAGACATCTTTGTTGTCAATAGATTATCAAAGGTAAAATTTGAATATCTGTATTTTGAAGCTTTGTGAGCTGATTTTTGTTTATTCGATGTACAAGACAGTTGAATTCAGCACATGAGAAGAAAGTATGGTACCTAAAAACTTTCCTTTGACGTTGTTTACAAAACAAATTCTATAAGAATGACACAGAATTAAATACTTAAATAGACTAGATTCAATAACTATATCTCGATGTTTCAGGTCTTCAGAAGAGGTTTGCACAAATTTTTAGCTGTTGATAATATAAGTTTTGGTGTACATCATGGTGAGGTAAATATAAATTATAATGTTATATTCAGTAGTATAATTCATAAATATAATAACTTTGGTTTATGTCAAATTTATCTGTTATATTATATTAGAGTATACTATAGTTTGATAATCCTTGTAAAGTTATCTTCAAGATTACATGTCCACTTTTCAATAAACATTAAAAAATAAAACATCATCTTAAATAAAGGAATAGTGAATTATTACAAGTGATTATTAAACTCATTGATATCTTGTTTAATAGTTGTATAGAGAATAAAATCTATAACCACAACCATTCCGTTAATCAAAATCACATCCACACCATGGTTAAATCACGAGCGATAGAATCTTATACTTTTCTCTGTTTAAGATCAGTTTAACCTGGAACTCAGCTATTATCAGTCTATGATTTTTAATGACTTTTATAATGTGATGTTTTTTCAGTGTTTTGGATTATTAGGAGTAAATGGAGCAGGAAAGACAACTTCTTTTAAAATGTTAACAGGGGAACTAACTCCATCACTAGGATCGGCAACACTTCACGGAGAACAGTATGTATTACTTAAGATTAACTTAAGATTCTTTTTATTACCTTCATTGTTTTGATTATTGTTTTTCTTTCTCTGTACAATGATATAAGATTTGAATGACATTTAGAAGAAAGGAGCACATATCAAAAACACAAACACAAGACAAATATCATGGAAGTGTACTTGATTAGGTTTGTTTCGTTGAGCCATTGAAAATTTCAAAAATGAATCAACAATTTGAGTCAAGTGAGTAGATATATAAAAGAGTTTGGTTTTGCTTCAGATTGTGTGGTAATGGTATCAGTAGAAATAGAGATATACTAAAGAATATTGGTTATTGTCCTCAATATGGTGGTTTAGATGAATTCCTCACAGCTGAAGAATTGTTATTATTTTATGCACGAATTAAAGGATTTACCGGTTTAAATGCCACTTCTGTAAGTAGGCCTACTTTTATTCCTGGAAAAATTTTTCTCTCATTAATATCATATAATTCCCATGTTAATTAATCTGCAATTTGATTAACATGTTATTTATACAAGTACAGTATTTAAATGAGTTCTGGATGGAAGCTTAGCTTTCTCTATTCAATGTAATTTACTATTTCTTACTTTTAGATTGTTCAAGACTTGATAAACAAACTCAAGTTAAACCAATATGCTAAGAAAGCTATCAAGACGTACAGTGGTGGTAACAAACGGAAGGTATCATTAGCTATAGCTATGATAGGAGAACCAGATATTTTATTCTTGGTATGTTAGAATATCTATTTCTTACTAATCTAATGAAATCTTTCCATTGAGGGTGTAGCCTACTCTATTATTTTAAATGGAGACAAATTCAATTTAAATGAAATCTTTTTTTCTAAATGGTGTAATTGTGTATTTAATCCTCATTTTTATATGGTTGAATTCTAATTCTAATTCTTAGGATTATAAGAAAATGTACTAGAGTAGAGCTCAAATATTGTTAAGTTTGGATAAAATGACTGTAAAGTTGAATTTGGATTCCGTCAAATGATTTCCATTTGATTTTCTTGTATTTTAGGATGAACCAACAACTGGTATGGATCCCGGCACACGACGTCTGGCATGGAAAACAATTCATCATGCTACTAGACAGGGACAATCTGTGGTATTAACTTCACATAGTATGGATGAATGTGATCACCTGTGTTCTAGACTAGCTATTATGGTTAATGGACAACTGAAATGTCTGGGCAGTCCTCAACATCTTAAGAACAAGTGAGTTTCTAAATTTCAGTTCTATATTGTATACCAGGTAACTGTTGAGAGTTTGAGCTGGACATACAATTAATGGAAGAAATAATGTCCATTGTTATGATTGTTTCCAATATTGATATTATTTGATGTATATTTAAGGTTTGGTGATGGTTATATAGTAAGAATCAGTATATCAGGACTTGATAGTAATAAAGTAACTATTATACAATCCTTTATGAACAAGTTCCCTGGTACAGAAATTAAGGTTTGTAACAATTTTCAGTTATATAATCTCCTCGGCTTTTCATGCATGTTTTCATTGAACTTTGATTTTTTGTGCAATTTTTTATTTGGATCTTGACTCTTTCTTTGTATTGAGTGTTATAGGAGATCTTTGTGTATTGCAGAGAATACAATATTGGCATTGATTACAGCAAATATGCATTGTAATTTGTGGAAAATAATTTCTATTTATATATAATCATTATACAACTCCCTTATTCTTGTGGAGTTTGGTCAAGTGAATTCAGAAACAACTTTTCTTTAGTCTAGTTAATGAGTTAAATTTTGACTTCTTTCTGTAATTGAACAGTAGTACTGTATTGTATTAGTTATGCATATACTGTAGACAGCTCAGGAAGCACAGTTAAAGTTAAAGTATCCAGGGAATATGTTTGTTAATAAAATGTTGTTGTTTATAGGAAGAGACATCAGAAGTGGTACAGTTAGATATTCCCCGAGAATCAAGTTGTGTAGCAGATATATTCTCTATGTTAGAAAGATTACAGACACAGAAAGACATTCTAGAATATTCTCTTTCACAAACTACATTAGATGAGGTATGTATTGAATACTGTTATCTATTGTAATAGAAAATAGACCTATAACTTCTAATTAAAATTACACCCAATTTTAGTTTTGTTCAGGATTTTAAACTCGGGTTTGTAGGTGCAAGTCACTACAGAAAATCTAACAATGACCTTTGTCTTAACCTTAATGATCTCTGCTTTTACCAATCAGATCTTTGCTCTTTCCAGTGCTTGAATTTGGTCCCCAAGTGCATCAGACTAGTCTATCAAGTCATTTTATCAATGTTAAGACAAAGGTCAACTTGACAGAAAGGGAAGAATGTTGTTGTTAGACCCTATAGTGTTGGCACATACAAACAAGAGTTTAAAAATGAAAGTTTATCTTCATCTTTCAAGAGTAAAATTTACTGTCTACTTTTCCAGATTAGTTCATGAAGGTTCTTGAAAAGACCTGTTTTAATAAAAAAAATTAATGGTTGATATTTTCAGGTGTTTGTTAATTTTGCTAAAGAACAAAACGACAGTATTGAAGATGATGACAGCTCAAGCGAAGGATCATTTCCGGTTAATAAATCACGAAGAGGAGACTATGCAACAAATCTTTCTATGGGTAGTAAAAAGTTTGCCCATATGAACCCCAGCTACGATGGATTGAGTTTTAAAGATGTTGATGAGATGAAAGTCAACAATGATCATTTGGATAATTTAATTAAAGTTAGACTTTAATAACCTATAGTGCTTTCAATACATATCATATTTAGCCAAAATTAAATCAAATTATTTTTCTGATATATATGTATCAAGATTTATAAATATATCTCATTTTTAATTTCCTGACAATTTGAAATCCTTAACTATATTATTGGGACCTTATTATAAACTATTAGACTATATTGAATCTATGACAAATTCATGACAATAGTAATCTTTGTCTTGCTCAATGTTGAGCTGTCACTGTGATAAATTACAAGTTTCCATTCCAATTAAAATTGCAATGATTTATAGAGTTAATTATTTTTATATTTTATATTTTGTGTGTATTTTTGCTTGTATTTTTTATAACTATTGACTAGGTCAAGTCTCAGACACACCACAATTAAAATGTTCTCATTGGTCAATATATATTCGACTGATCTCAGATTAAAAAGGAAAAGAATGTCACTACTCAGTAGTTCTAGCTTCTGGAAGCTTCTGATGTGAAAAACACTCATTTAAGTTTGAAATGGTCACTGAAAGGGGAATGTTCACTTACTCTGTTGCCATGGCAGCGTTGGACAACCAGACACAGACACTATTTACAGAATTTTTTAGATAATCTAATTAAAAATAGTGTTCACGGCTAACCGTTAAAATTTAATCCTTCAAATCCATGCAAATCCATAATTATCCTGGTTTGAAATTGGGCACATCGAATCGAAATTTAAAACAACCGCCATTTGCAAAAAGAATTAACTTTTGATTATCCAGTCTCATACTTTCACACTGATTTCAAATTATACTTTATCACCAAGACGTACAATTATCGGGTACGGTAGCCTAATTATTGGGCAGAAGAGAAATTTGTCAATGAAAAGTAATGCAAGGAAATTTTTTCTAAGACGTCTAAGAGGGATTTTTTTTATTTTTGTACAGTTTTAGTACTCATGAAGACTGTTTACATATGTTTAAAGCACAAATCAACCCCAAAAATGCTGAACATTCCCCTTTAACAAACTGTTAAGTTGTGACTAATAAAAAGGTGGTAAATGGTGTAATAAGGACTTGATCATGTTTGTAATCCTTTATATATATATATTCATAATTGTTTTATAATTTTTAGTTTTAAACAATGTATTGTCTCTTACACTAACAAACCCAGTGATAACATATCAATGCACTGTCAAATTGTTGTCCAGTAAACAGTTATTATATTAATTGATAAATTTATTAACTTAGTTCAGATCTCAAGTCAACCTTCAACCATATTGACTTCTATAAAGGGTAATACTTAGCTGCAATCAAATTTTATCTTTATATCTATATTATACAAAGCTTTTATTAATAAAAAATAACTTGCAATAAAGATGTTTTTTTTTTATACACTCTCTATCTATATGTGGAAGTATATTGTTGGCATCCATATTTGCTCTCCGATAACCTTTAAAATTAAGATCATCATATTCATGATTGTTGATGCTTTAGAAACTTTATCTTTGATTTCCAGGAATGCTTCTGTACTTATTCCAATGTAAGTCTAACAGTTTGATGCCGTCACAAAATAGGGAAGGCCTTCAGTGATTAGCATATTAGTGACATTAAAAATGGTTGTAGAATACAATAATTTAATTTATCAATTCTTTATTTTAGAAGAATATGACAAACACTCACAGATTATGTATAAGTTATCAGGTTGTTCAGCCAAAAACTTCCCAAGTACAAGTTGGGTCTTTCTACCAAATTATCAATTATTTAAACATGTTTGACTAGTTCCTGACACCGCTGTCAAACTAAATTAACATATTGTTCAACAAATCAAATAAACTTATTAATAAAATGCATGATTATTTGTTTGCCAATTTTGGACGAACTGGGATAAAAGAGAAATGGAAAAAATGACATCGATTTGGTTCTGAAATTTTCAACACTGTCTTACATAAAAATTTACTTGATAGTCCATTATAGTCTAGTCTAGCAGAATACACATTTTTCCTACAGTGGACAGATATTAACCGGAAGATTGTACTTTATTTATGGTATCAACAATGGTTTCTGCCGAGTCAATACAGCCATCAAAACCTGAATGAGTAAAACCATCCCCTCCTAATATCACTAAAGGTTTAGATTCTAATACAATACATCCAGGTTTATTGGGATAACCTTTATGTACCTGAAAAATACAAAAAAAGAAATAATGCATGACAAAAATGTTTGAATTAGCATATTAACAAAAGTTAATAAGTTGGACTTAAAGACCACCTAAAAAAAATAGAATAAGAAAAGCAGAAATTGAATTTTCAGTTCAGTGTTTTGGAGAACAAGGGCAACAACTCATATTCAATAGAGTTCATATTTGTGTAATAATAGTTTCATAAAGATTCATCACTAAATGCCTGGTAGAATGTTTACAAGCTGAAAATTGAACAGGTTTTGAAGAAAAGGGGACAATAACAGAGGAAATAATTTTTCTTGTCTATCCTATGCTTGATTACCAGCTGTAAAATCAGTCAAAATAGAAAATAGTGAATTGTGGTCATGGTCAAGATGAATATTAGGGCACTAGGTCAAGATATCTAACAACTAGGTCAAGATGTCTTTTTTAAATATAAAAATATTATCTAATGATAAGATAATAGAAAAAAGACAGATGGTAAAGTAAAATAGGTTATAATCACCTAGTTTGTTTATACCAATTTATCAAGAGCTTATCAGATTTTTTATGACATAAAAAAATTCTGGTGAAAACCAGTTGCAGTGTACTGGTACCCTAGTAATTCTTGTAGTGATGCAGGCAGGACTACTTTATTTCTAGGAAGGTCCAAGACATAGCCAATATATATCTTTAAATAATTTTAAAAAAATGTCAGAATTATGTATATGAGACTAGTTTCGATCAAGTGAGTTTGACAAAAAAATGACTTTTGAGTTTATCTTTACATATTCTGATGAAAAATGCCATCAAAAATGAATATCAAAATAAAACATGGTCTTGTTTCCAAACATCTCACATGATTAGTTCAATCTTTCAGCCTGTTGCAAAGTTGAGGATGGAAGTACAAGGTATAAAACTTAAAATATATATACCTGTGAATATCTCCATTTATGATATTTAACAGATTTAGGTTCAGGTAAATCTGGTAATAAATCTTTTAAATATTTCATAATAACTGGCCCTACTGTTTCTTTATCTTCTTCTAGATGTTTTAAACTAAATGGTACCACATTAGTATGTACAACAACTGATGGGGCACAACCATTTTCTAAAATATAAAAAGAGTTTGCAGGTTAGTGCAGGATTCATGGCTCATCTGAGTTTTAATTACTGCAATATAACATTTTAAACAATAGGAAACAATAAGGATCTCTTGGCAAGTGGAGCTTGCTAAATTTCCCAAAACCCTTCACTGAACTATCAACACATGCACTTGTCTATGCAGGTGACACAATTTATGTTTCTGATAGCATTCTAAATATATTCTGAGATAAATAATTAAAGAATATATCTCGAACCTTTTGACATACCATTTTAAAATCTTGTACAAATCTGACATATTAATATAATAAACTGTCTTATACAACAATTTTTACATAGAAACAAATCATATCTTAACAATTTCTTACCCACACCTCTCCTTTTATTGTCTATAGAAACATAAACAATACATTCATGTTGATTGAAATATTTAGCACACCATTCATAGTTTAATTCTGTTCCTGGCTCATAGAATAAACCAACAGCAAATCTAGAGGAATAGGTCACATTCTTTAAATCACTGTATACTTCTGGAGATTTTTCTAAAATTACAATTAAAATTCATTCCACAATCAACAACAAAACATATCAGCAGTGTAATTGAAAATGATAAAGACTGTGAATAGAAAATACATTCTTACCTAAACTATTTTGTATGTGACCGTTAAGCTGTAATATCTGAGGTACAGGTTGTGTTAAAATAACTGCATCAAATTCATCTTTAATACCCTTTGTAGTTCCTACTTTTACTTTAGCACCATTATCACTCTTTATATAATCTATTTGATTCACTTGATGATCATATTCAATATTAGAATCTACAAACACAAATCAACATGGGCAACACTTATTAAAATATTGAAAACAATTTATAAATTGTAATTTAAAGCAAAGAACAGTGTAGTAGTCTCTATTTTGTTCAGTCAAAAACTGTTCGTGGAAAAATTGTCAATATCAAACTCTCAGATCTCGTCAATATACGTGATCACACCAAATTACATTCAAATCCGATGAAAACTGTAGTATCTTTCGTGTTCAGTAGCCAATTTTGGATGGACAGACTGATGGCTGGATAATGTCGGTTTATCAAAATGATATTTATCTTTAACATTTTTTGAAACAGTGTTAACTTTTTGCTCATCAGAATCACATGTTGAAAGCATGAGAGGGGCTACAATCTATAGACAAAATGTATAGCCTTACCTGATAATGCCAAGTAATATTTAACAATAGAACTAACACCTTTACTGGCTACAAAATGTTTTGACTCTTCACCACCGAACTTTTCATTTTCTATTTTTCCTTTTAATGGAGCTAATACACCAACTGATATCAGCTCATCATATAAACTACAAGTTAAAATTTGATGACAAAATTTGTTGATTTGATTTACTTAGTAAGCTTCAAGAAGTCATGTCAATACAGAATCAAAGGTACAGATTCGATCACAACTATCATGGTTCTGTTCACATGACTACCTAAACTCAAACTCTTGCTGTAAAGGAAATTTCCTGTCAATAAAAGCTAGGAACTTGAGCTACATAACAGAATTCCTATTAACACAGTCGCATAATATCAAACAGAGATTTAGAAATTGTTATTAATTTCAAGAATAAGTAACAAACCTGCTGCGTTTAGTTTTATACTCTGGTTTTAAGGTGATATATTGAGCTCCTAAATCAACAGTACAATTATCATCATGTGGACTTCTACTAGTTGACATTCGACCTCCTGAAATAGTTATACCACAGAATGGTTGACAGTAGACATAGGTATAGTACTTCCATTAGGATTTATTTAATATAAAAAATAAATTCAGTAGAGGATGGCACATTGCCACACCAACAGCAAATACTGGTTTATAAGGAAAGCAAACCCCTTATACGTATACAGAGTTGAGCATAATACCATTTCAATATGTGTTACAGTTTATGACAGCCAAAAAATTCAATTGCGTAAATGTTGCAGCCAATTAGAAAGATAGCTTGCCAGGCAAGGTAATATACGCCCACTGACAGCTTTGTATAAAAAAAAACCATTAAATATTCAACCTGTAGTCATAGGCCTACATTTTGTTGAACTTGAATGAAGTGTCGTCTAAATATTTTTTTTCTCGATTTCATCAAGGGTTCAGCATTCATCAAGTTTAGTCAAAATCCTTCAGCCTTGTAGTGTTTATGATCTAAAAACTGAATGTATTTTGAAGAAGAACTAAAAGTTTCGTCAAAATCTATAAAGAATAGTAACTTGTAGAGTGTTTACGAAAAAAATCGAACTCGTTTTAAAGAACAAGGGCAATAATTCATATTAAATATTTTACGATTCTTTTGATTCTAAATAGGGTCATTTTTGGGTGATAATAAACAATTTCAGCAAGTTTTGTCAAAATCCGTTAATAATTGTGGCTTGTTGAGTGTTAACGAGCTAAAAATCGAAAGCGTCTTCAAGAACAAGGGCAATAATTCATATCAAATATTTTACGATTCTTTTGTTTTTCAATAGGGTTCATCCTTGGGTGATAACAAACAATTTTAGCAAGTTTCGTCAAAATCCATAAATAATTGTGACTTGTAGAGTGTTAACGATCAATTGTGGACGGACAGATAGACAGACATGGATGACGGTATATACGCTCCACACTTCATGTGGGCGTATAAAAATGGTCGATGTGATTTCATATTTTTTAGGTTACTTGTGCATTCATTCAAAGTATGTGAATAAACATAACAAGATGTTAGAAATTTAAAGGGATATGTAAAGGGATATGTTGACCAATTGAACAATATTAGACCTAGCTATAGGCTATGAGTAATAGATTTTCATTTGAGATATTAAATATGACAAGGCTAGCGGACATAGCAATGTCAGATAATAACAATCCTTTCTACTTTCGATTTAGCCTATAGTATGTCAGTACCTGCACCACGGCTTTTATCCCAGATTGAGATTTGAGTAGATTGTGGTAATTGTTGTCTGCATAGAGCCGCTGTAACGGCCCCTGTTAGCCCCGTCCCTACCACTAACACTCTGTCCATTGCTTGTCGCAACATAAACTCCGATTTTTATCAGTTGACAATCGAGGTTAACATGTGAAGACAATGTTTACAATTTCTCAAGAATCAAGGGAGAAAACTCTATATTTCAACTACAGACTACAAAACATGTGTTAATCAGCTGATCAGTTAATAATAATAATAAATACAGGTACATAATAAGTTTTAATTCTACCCTTTGTAAATGTTAAAGTAAACATTAAATTTTTTTTTGGAAAAGTGAGTGGTCATCTATTATCTGAAATATACATTAAAAAAGCATACTGGTTCCTACAGGAACTAGTACATTTATAGTGTCATTCTAACATGGTCTAGTGACATTTTTAAAGACCTATATAACTGATTAGGCACTACACCTGTCAAAATCGTGTCTTATATAGCATAATGTATGGAGTCTCTAAGGCGCAATTTTCAATTTATTTTTTAAAATTACTCGTTTTAGCGAATTAGCTATTTCGTTTGAACTAATTGATTATTTCGTTAAAACGAAATACATTCAATTAATTCGTTTAAATGAAATAGTGTTATGCGTTAAACGAAATGATTAGGCTATTCATTAAAACGAAATAACTAATTTAATTAAACGAAATAAAAAATTCATTAAAGTGAAATAATTATTTCGTTTAACTGAAAATAATATGGTGCATATTTCGTTTAAAAGGAAAAGGTAATTCGTCTATAAACGAACGATAATTATTTCGTTTAAAAAAATAATTCTCTTGTTTAAATGAATACTCATTATGTTATTTTTCGTTTAAACGAATAAGTTATTTTGCTTTAACTAAATTACTGATTTGTTTAAACGAAATAAGTAATTTGTTTTAACGAAATGATTTTAAAAATTATTGAAAATTGTGCCTAAGGGGCTCCGTACTGATGAGAGCCAATGACTTGTGTCAATCTTATCTCTTAGAGGAGTGCTGAATGTAATAAATAAATAAAAAGTAACCAAGGAGTAAATTTAATCTTGGGAAATTCATCATGAAGAGCGCTTGGTGTCTCTTAGCTATTTTTGGACTCACTTACTGTGTTCCAATAGAGCAAAATCCAGTAAGACATTATAAACAGTTTATTTTCTTTCAATAGGAATGTATTATACTTGTATCTTTAATTATAGTCACATAGACTCTTCAAAAGCGATAACATTTAGGAAATTGACGAGTTTTCATAAGATCACAAGCTCAAAAATATATTTTTTTTACGCTTTCATCGATTAGATATTATGTAGGCCCTAATTCAACCTATATTAGGTTAGTCGAGTCGTGTCTACAATATATCTTGAAAACATGATTAGTTAACTCTGTGACGAAAACTAGTCCCCCCATCCCCCACCCCCCACTCTTTTTTATTCTTTTAGTAAATTTTAAACTAATTTTTCAGATTGGGAATTTCGGTCCAGATGGTAAGTTGCACTTTTTATAGTCTGCTATGAATTCGGAATTTTTAAAATAAAAGAAGCATCTTATTTCTGCTTTAAGCATAAGTAATGATTTCTTTCTGTTCAAATCATCTATAGAATATAGCCTTGATTCTGAACTAACTAACAGGATATGCAAATCACTACATCCTTCTACAATATTAATAATTATAAATTTTATTAGAATATTTACTATTTATAAATTCTATTTCTTGTGACAATTAACTATATTTGGTTTCAGAATTTGACGAAAATTTCCCGGAAGAAAACCCAGGTAAGGCTAAAAAAAAATTTTTACGTACAAAAAGTACAGAAAAAAACCCTTTAAATCACATACCTTCAAATCACTTGATTGTACAAATACCCCCAAATCACTTGATGGTAGCCTCCCAAATCACCTGATGTTACAAATACCCCCAAATCACCTGTTGGTGCATAAACCCTCTAATCAGGCGATGATATACTATTTAATAACTTACTGGTGCATTTATTCTCATCTGACTGATGGTGCCCTAATCTGATGATAAATACGATTTGACAGTAACATATAGTGATACACCATTAAAGCATAATGATGTTTAAAACATGTAAATACATTTCTGGTACCAAGGTGTATAGCTAGCTAACTGTGTGTATCATTATGAAGCTGATGATGTATAACTAAAGAAAAATTGTCTATTTACAGGATTGTATGAGGGTGATATTGAGTTGAGAGAAGGTGATGACCCCAACGTAAGTTGCTTTACCATTCTTTAATATATAAAACGCTAAAAAGGAAATTTTTTAAAAATGTTATTCAATACAGGGTAGGAGAAATTAAGAAACTGTACCAATTACCATCTAAGTTAAGCCCTTTTTTTAACATCAACATATTCTAATCAGTCAACAGCATTGCTTTTTTTTGCATAAGATAGTATCACTAAAATACAAGTATTTTGACTTTCAAACGTTAATAATATGGATTACAAATGGATTTTAAGGCCAAATTTTTGATCGGGAGTTGTGATCCCCATTACTCAGAATCCCTAAGGACAGATAAGTCGAACAATTAATGGTACCTCTTAAAGAAATTCTTGTAATAGATTTTTTTAAATATTTTAGAATAGAAATGCTATTACTGATAAGAGTAGGCTGTGGCATAGTGGAGTTCTACCATACTATATTTCATCATCATACTGTAAGTGATAAGCTTCCATCTTTAAGAATGATCATCACCATTAGAGATCACTTTCATATCATCATAAAATACCGATTCTTAATCGAATCACAAATTGCATTAAAAAAAATACGTTTTTTTTTTCTTGTGGAGAAGACTGGACACCAGTCTATCATGTTTGTAACATCACTACGTCATTAGAATCTTACGGGCGATTTCAGACCACTTAAAGATTGTTTTCATTTCTTCATTTTGATGCGAGGACATAGCTTTGTTATAGGTTCGTAAGCAAATACATGCACAAATTGACACATCCTATTTTGTATTGCAGCATCAAGTGATCAGACATCAATTAGAAATGCCATGAAAACCATTGAGGAGAAAACCAAAGTAAATGGTAAAACGTGTATCCACTTTACACCCCATACCAACCAGAAGCAATACATCAGATTCGCATCTGGTTCAGGGTAAGGACCTGTAAAAACAAGCATAATATGATAGCAAGTATGAATAAAACAGTATAAAATCGGAAATGTTCATATTATGGTTGCATAAAACTAATTTTATGAGAAGCAAAATCTCGCAATTTGTTCCAGGTAAAAGGTTTTTTTTATCTGCCTACTAATGCTTTAATGTTCGAATCATCTACCAATTTCAACACTATTGAATAAGAAGTAAATTGTGAAATAGCCGTAGCCTATTTTCTCAAACACGGCTTTTTTCTTCTTCCAGATGTCATACCCCAGTAGGAATGGGACATTCGTCATCAACAGTAACATTAGGTCGAGGTTGTCTCAGAATTGGTACCATTATGCATGAAATTAATCATGCTCTCGGATCTTGGCATGAACAGAGTCGACACGACAGAGATAATTACGTGACTATCGACTTCAGCAATATTCAATCAGGTACAATTTTTATTTGTCATTTATTCTTTTCCAAATGTTCCACTTTCTTAACAAAGCTGTATATATTCACCGAGTTTATAAATTCCACTGTTTTGTGTTCTGGAGAAAGCATATTATTATGTAACAAGAGATACGAAGGATATATCATGAAATGAGAAATAGTCAGGTGGCTTAACAACAATTTCCAGGATTATTGTTACCGGCCGGACAAAAGTACCAAATTTCGCATGGAGTTTCTTATAGACCTATTTATTGAATTTTTCCGTGGAACCCACTTCTCCGGTTCTGATTTTCCAAGATGGCGGCCAAAATCCAAGATGGTCGCCATAAAAAACAGGAAATATAATATATATGGCTGGAAGAAAGAGAAATGAACAAATGAGGTGTCAATTTTGGCTTTTACAGGTTCACTGGAACCAATACTGGTCATGATATTTTGCTCAGGTCATTCAATTCCAAGATGGCGTCCAATTTTCAATATAGCTGCCCAAAATAGGGCAAAAAAGATTGTACTGTACACGCCTGTTTGCAGCCAGATTTTACAAATTCTTCACACGCTTGGATGACAAATGGAATGGAAAACATTGTATTGGCATATTGAAATTGAATATAGAATTCCTGAAAACTATAGCAGTAACAGTGTAGCGTCATAGTCCCGTTTATGAAGGCATTGTGCATGTTGTGATACAAGCACCAAATGTGTCACACAGTAACTTTGATATGTTGTGAACATGAATAAGGAGTCACTTGAAATTCAGATTCTATGTAATTTATTCACATGTTGCACCAAATCCTAGTCTTTGCATTACTCTACATACAGCTATATAGAATTCTGTTGCCACATATCTTAGTCTGGGCAGTATTTAACATTATAAAACAAAATGTGTTGCATTCGTCCCGAAAATTGCATCCAGTGCACCCGAGGACTGACTTCTTACATTTGCATTTGACACTGCAGCTTTTCTTTCATCAACAATGAATGACAATGGAGCTTCTTGTAGAATTTTTTACCGAACTCCAGTTGCATAGAGATGATAGAGTGCTGAACAAGAGCTATCTGTGTTCAGAAGATCATCTTTTTCTCTTGAACACATGTTTTGTGTACGTATAGTGTAAGACGAGAATTCTTTTAATGGTTGCTGGTAATGGCGAAATGGTGGAAATCCGCTGTAACCTCTAGGAATGTTTGCTATGCAATCCAGGTTGTTATCTTTCTACAGCCTGCGAAAGTCGATACAACCTGTGAGACAGCAAGGAACATTGGAAGCACCTTTGACCTGCAGCAACCTCACATGCTGCTATGTAGAAGAAGTTCTTTCCAGTCCTGAAAGCAAGCAAGAGTTCATCCAGTTCGTTGTCTTATCTTAAATCTGTCAATGATCCTTTCAGCTGTCCAGACAAAAACTGGACAACTCTTCCATTTTAAATCAAGTCGAAGAAAGTTCGTCAAGATTTTTGGATAGCACAGCACGACAGCGACAGAGCCGTTGGCTCGTGCAATCACTGTGAGGCTCCCAGGATACACTAGGTCAAGACGACCTGTAACCTGCTTTAACAGATGGAACCAACACACTCCCCTGTTCCATATTCAAGGAATATTCTTCTGATACTAGGCGTCAGTATCTGGACTATGGCTATCCATTTGAGTATGCAAAGAAAGGTTTGTAATGCGTCTGCTATCTTGAAGTCAAGCTCTTCTGTTGGCTTGAGTATGTCTGAATGCTGCTAAATCGAAGCTGACTTTCTTGAAAAATTGCTGAAGGGTTGTTTCTGTTCTTGTGCTTGAAAGAATTATCACTCATGCCAAAACTTTAAAAATACTAGGTTAAAGATGTATATGTTGTTTTACCGCAATTATAACCACTTGTAATTTGATCCCTTGAATTCCACATACCCAAAATTAAACAATTATAGAGACCCAGAAATATTGACAGTTGTAGATTTTTGACGGTATTCATTTAAAAATTTCACATGGCGGCACAATGCTTAGTCATTGTGAACAGGTTTATAGCTGACACAATTTCAGAAATATCGACAATAATATAACTTTCTTTTATTGACGGCCATTTTGAAAATTGATCGCCATCTTGGAAAATGCTGACCTCAGCAAAATGTCATGAGCAGTACCTGTTGAACTGACTCAAAATACTTGAAATGACACCTTATGTTTATTTCCGATTTTCACAGTCATATATACGGAATAACTTACTTTTTCAGGCGGCCATTTTGAAAATTAGCCGCCATCTTGGAAAATGCTGACCTCGGCAAAATGTCATGACAAGTATCTGTTTAAATGACTCAAAAAAGCCTAAATTGACACACTGTTTGTTTATTTTTTCCAATTATCTGTCATATATACAGATTAATCAACTTCTTCAGGCGGCCATTTTGAAAATTTGCCGCCATCTTGTAAATGACTGACCTGAGCAAAATGTTCTGGCCAAAATCAGTTTCAGTGACCTCTAGAAAACCAAAATTGACACATTATTGGTACCTGTCTTTGTTTTCCAGTCAGATATATGATATTTCCTGTTTTTATGGCGACCATCTTGGATTTAGGCGGCCATCTTGGAAAATAGGAACCGGAGAAGTGGGTTCCACGGATAAAATCAAAATATAGGTCGAAACGAAACTCCATGCGAAATTTTGTACTTTTGTCCGGCCGGTAACATAAAATTTGTTAGGCCACCTGACTAAAATGATTAAATGGTGACAGAACTACGTCGTTTAATATTGCAGGTCATGAACATAATTTCATCAAACATACAGACATCGATGAACTTGGACAACACTATGACTATGAATCTGTCATGCATTACAACGCCTATTCGTTTGCTAAAGATCGAAGAAAGCCTACTATCATTCCCAAACAGCGTGGAGTCAGCATTGGACAAAGAACTCACCTTAGTCCCATTGATATCAAAGAAATCCAAATCTTATACGGTTGTATTCCAAGACCTGGAAAATAAACAGATAATAGCCATTTAATAAACTGATATGCTCAATTTGTTTTTTTGGTTTTTTTGTTTTTTTCCTGCCCTAAAACTCTCTTAAATAAATGATGTCGGTTTACTTCCAGGACGTGAACATAACTTTGTCAAATACACAAACATCGACGAATTAGGTGAACCATATGACTATGAATCTGTCATGCATTACAACGCATATTCCTTTGCTAAAGATCGAAGAAAGCCTACCATCATTCCCAAACAACGTGGAGTCAGCATTGGACAAAGAACTCACCTTAGTCCCATTGATATCAAAGAAATCCAAATCTTATACGGTTGTATTCCAAGACCTGGAAAATAAATTCAATAAAATGGTGTATTGTTAAGCGGCACTCTGATATTTTTTTGTTATTAATACCACACACCTGCATACTGATCACCTTGAGTGGTGCAAATGTAATGATACCATTTTGTGGACCAATATCTTTATAACTTAACCGACTAACATGAAGCAACATCATCATGATCATCTCCTCCTGGACAATCTAGTAAAATTTGTCCTCATAAATACTGTTTGCAAGCTATCATTGGCGTCTTTGAAAGCTAGCACCATGGGCAGTGTTTTTCCTGTACATGGGAAAGAAACATAATGACAAAGTGAATGATCCAACCACTCCCCAGCGAGACGATGTTCACATATTGGGTGTCCCAGAAAAAACGTCCCCAACTTTGACGCAAAGTATCTCAGCTGCTGATGACCCGATTGTTTTCAAAATTCTCACAGATTTACTTCAACATGTCCTTGTCAGACCCTGAAAATAAAAATTTTATAAGTACTACCATGAACAAAATAGCATGTAAAAAAATTCAATATCAGAGCAAACATTTCGACCTGTGTCTATTGTGCTTTCACCACATCGACCACCAATATCATTCATTTTTCATCCTGAAATGCTCTCACCGATATCATATTTTTTTGGGACACCCGATATATCATATTACATGTTGTCCCAAGATAACGGGTAAGAATAAATACTGAATTTAAACAAGTTGTTAATCAATCAACAACAACTGACCATAGCTTGGTTGATAGGAAAACACATCCGTCACCCCATGACAGTTGTTTAGAAAAAGTTGTTCATCAACATGCGCAAACATAATTAGAAACTCATGACAACTTCACTTGTGCTTGAATAAAATGCAAAACTTGTGGTTTAAAGTTTTAATCCAGTAACAATTACGTGTCCGTAAAACTATGAAGAAAGTTATCGTTTCCTTTTAATTTCAATGGGCTATTATTATCTATCCGAATACATACCAACTCTATAAGCCATACACTGGCTATGGTTATCGTTGATTCCAATTAGGCCTATTGGCTATGCGTCACCAAGTACATCAGCTATTTTGTGGACTGTAACCGAGATTCAAAATTCTGCGACTGAAAGTTACATTCCAATGATTGTTTAGAAAATAAAGAGGTCAAATTATTAATGAAAGGAGTGCTTTTTTTATCTGGACGACTATAAAGATAAGAAGTCCAACCCTTATCTTCCATAGTTTATTTAACATCTATTCTGTGTTGAGATGAGGTCGCTCTGGGGTTTTCTTCTCCTTTTAGGAACTGTACTGAGTATTCCCGTTGACGAAAAGTCGCAAGTAAGTAATCGTTTTAATCATAATTGTACATTGTAGCTGCTTGATTGTTATTACCAAACATGTTAACTTGCGGGCCCATTCTTAATTCTCGACATAACAAGTATTTATCTGTCTTTTTTGGAGATGTAGCTAAAGGTAAATTGTTGCTGCTGTCCTTGCTTCTTTTTTTTTTATCAGAATAAGATGCATTACAGTGTGGTCATTCTTTCCCTTCAATAGTAATTCGCCCATTGTATCTGGACTTATTAAGTGTATTAATATTTCAGCATTATTTTGGACCAGATGTTTTCAATGCAGACTTTCCAGAAGAAAATCCAGGTAGGCCAATAAATATTAAAGGAAGTATTAGATGGTGCTTTATAACTCACATAAATGACACCTTGCATTTTAACATACTTACAGCATGGTAATTTTAGTTTCTATTTCAAAGTTTTTGAATTTATCAGGGGCTTCAGCAACATTATCTTAATAATTATCAATGATGTCGACCTACTTCTTGCAAGTTTGGAATTAGCTTAAATTTAAGAAGTCAATTGTATATTTCAGGATTATTTGAAGGTGATATTGAATTGAGAGAGGGAGAAGATCCCAATGTAAGTTTTTTACAACTGGCAACCATTTTGAAATCTCAAGCAATTTTTAAATATAAGGCGCATTTTATAATTCGTTTATTCAGCATTGCAGATAATATTGACGCTACATGCTGGTGAAAGAACGGTTTTATTATATTAAAATGCAATTTTTATTTGATGTAAAGTCTGTGGTTTTTCTCTCAGAAATATAGAAAATAACCAAAATTGATGATTAGATTAAAAAAAGGCCGACCAGTTCGTGAATAAGAAATAAGGTTTTTATTTGTATTTAACAGGACAGGAATTCTATAACTGATAAAAGAAAGATTTGGCCAAATGGTTTATTACCATATGAAATCTCTTCAGCTTATTGTAAGTATAAAGTTTCTACTAAAATCAGACTGACCCACTTTAGTTAATAAACTATTTTAGACATAATTTAGACATAATTACGCGATCTCTAGCACCATTCACTATCAAAATACCAATCTCAATTTCAGCTTCATACGATCAGACGTCAATTAGAAATGCCATGAAAACTATAGAAGATAAAACTAGGGTTAATGGTAAAAACTGCATCACTTTTACTCCCCATAATGGTGAACAGCGGTACATCAGATTTGTGTCAGGATCAGGGTACGTTTTTTGTTTTCTGTTCATTAATCAATGGTCATACACCAACCATATCTTGTAAATATACGTCTTGGTAAAAGTATTTGTTCATGATGTTCACCAAATGGTACCAATCCAGAAAATATTCGTGCAGTATTAACAGTTACTGTAATCATCCCGAACTGGCTCATCTGTTTTATTACTTTCAGTTGTCATACACCAGTTGGTATGGGTTTCTCATCTTCAGCTGTAACATTAGGTCGAGGTTGTCTCAGAATTGGTACCATTATGCATGAAATAAGCCATGCTTTAGGAATGTGGCATGAACAGAGTCGACACGACAGAGATAATTACGTGACTATCGACTTCAGCAATATTCAATCAGGTAAAATAAGATCCAAGAATGGTGGAATTAATTCAATTAAGACTGTTAAAGATAGTTAATGATTCTCCGCCGTTCAATACAACTAGGTCACTCGTTTAATCTTATCTATCTGGACCATGGCTAGTGGTACTCTTATATTTAAAAAAAAGAATGATAAATATGTACCAAATTTACAATATTTGCAATAATGCTTCGACGATAGTGTCGTGGAGCTAGCAAGCCCGGCCACAGAGCATGTAGAGTGGAATCAAGTGGTTCTGAAGGAGTTACATTGTTGGTCATGGTTTCAGTCATTCAATGTCGTTGTAGGTCGAGAACATAATTTCGACAAGTACCAATTAGGATATATTGACGAGCTTGGAGAACCTTATGATTACGAGTCAGTTATGCATTATAGTGCATATTCCTTTGCTCTGGACCGAAGAATGCCAACAATTATTCCAAAACAGAGAGGTGTTACTATAGGACAGAGAACCCATCTCAGTCCTATTGATATTGCAGAAATCCAGATTCTTTATGGTTGCATCCCACGCCCCACTGGTACCGGAAATAGTAAGTATTCTCTTTCTTTTCACAGGTCATGAACGAAATTTCGACAAGTATCAACTTGGCTTCATCGATGAACTGGGTGAACCATATGACTATGAATCTGTCATGCATTACAGCGCATACTCATTTTCTCAAGATCGAAGAAAACCAACCATCATTCCCAAACAGCGTGGAGTCACAATTGGACAAAGAACTCATTTAAGTCCTATTGATATTAAAGAGATTCAAATCTTATACGGTTGTATTCCAAGACCAGTATCCACTGGCAACAGTAAGTAAATGGGGCTTATTTGATCTTTTCTCCACTATAAATTTTAAAAGATACGCTTAAATTCCGAGTAATGACAAAATTATAATTACATATATGAAAAAAAAATGGACGGTGACAATAGTGAAATTTAAATTTCCCTTCTCTTTCAGCGCCTTCCCCTACTCAAGCACCAAGTAAGTAAATTTCGTTCAAATAAACCAAAATATGTCTTTTCTTGATAGGACACACCTAAGAAATTAATGCTTATAATGTTTCATAATATAAGGCCAAAATAAAAAACATGTTTGTTTCCCCTCGCCCCGGCCGGGTCATAAATAAGCCCCCGGGTCAAAATATTTTTTGCCTCCAAAAAAAATTTTTTTTTTTTTTTTTTTTTTTTAAATATCCGAAATAATTATTCCGTTTCCTTTCATTGGCGCCATTGGTTTCGATTCCCGAAATAATTAGTTTCCTTTCGTGGGCGCCATTGGTTCCGAAGTCTTCCAAAACAAATATTGCTTAATCCCGGACAATTATTTCCAAACAGAGGCTCTACTTTCGATTCTCTACAGCGATGGAATGAGGACAACTCGGCCCTAAACTCACTCGGCCCAGTTTTTTTTTTTAAATTCTCTCACGACTCAAGAGTTCCACTTTACACGACACACTCGGCCCAGTTTTCTAATAATACTCAAACAATTATTAGGCCATTCTTTTTTTATTTCTTGTATAACGAACTTTTTGCACCCCAGGTTCAGTGTCGGAGGACGGAAAAAAATTAAAAAAAAAATAAATATCGGCCCACTTTCGAGTCGTTCTAACGAAAACTTGTAAGCTATGACCATCACAAACTCGGTCCTCTTTTTTCTGAGACTAGGTCTAAGTTTTAAAAGTACCAAAATAATGTCGCCTGCTAATCAGTATAGTACATGTATCATTCAATTCTATATTCACTGATCACGTGGACAACAGGTGTTCGATCTTTCTTTGATCTCTTGCCTCGTGTTCCATTCAATGTAGGCCCTCTTATATAAAAAATTAATTAATGGTATCACAAATTAACGGAATCTTATTGTTTTTAGTCGCCTAATCTTATTAGTTTATTCCAGTAGCCTTTGTTTGAACAATAAACCATAGACTAACAAAAATTCTTCAATTATCCTTGATTCTGTGATAATAATAATTTTCGCGCCATTTTTCTGGCGCCGGTAGGTCTCAACAACTACAGTAACCTTTGACCTCAATTTTACTGTTATTACTTGTAAGCAATGTGTATGGAAGTTCTAAAACTTTTGGATTATTTTAATGGAATCAATATCGTTTATGGTAAGAAGCAGTAATTTTTGGGCATGTTACTATAGGCCTAATTCCCGCATTGTCATTTTGACAAATCAGTCAGTCTTTCCGTGTTTTTATACTGTAGGCCTTCACATCGATCTTTCGGTATTTAGACCAGAAAAAATACGAGTTTGTTTGTGAAGTAAGGGTGTCCGAGTCTGCATAGTCAATGGTCAGAGTGTAGAATGAAATGCTTGGTCCGAATCTGTCCTGAAAAGTAGGTTGCATAGTCGTTGATCCGAGGTGAAAAAATACGTTGTCTTAATATCTGACCTGTCAAGAAAAGTGGTCCAAGCTTGAAATAGTGTCCGAGCTTTCATGTATTCTTTCATTTTACTAGATCTTGAACGGAAATTATAGAACGTGACGGGGACAGTGCCCCCACCCCCAAATAGTATGTTTTCAGGAAGAAATTTCCCCCAAAATCGGCCCAGTAAGCTTGGCAAACACTAAAATTCGGGCAAGTCAGTCTGTCCTCCTTTGTATGTGTATTGTTGACTCAAGGTCGCACGCGTATGAATCTCGATTGACAAAAGGCAAATCTAGTCGATAAAGTTTGAGTTTTTCAAAAGCAGAGATATTGTCACGTAATCAAAATAGATTTATTTGAACCTCATTTTGATCATTGCATTATGAATTCAGATACTAAATCTGCAATATGTCGTCTAATATTCTATGTCAGCACTTTGATTCTATTTATAGTAACAATCAACCTTGATTGCCGCCTTTGTTTCTATATTGAATCCAAGCCCTCCTAAGGAAATTAATCAAAGGTGTGACAAATAAACGTTTTCTCAATAAAGAAAAAAAAAACAACCAGATAAGCCGTTACCGATCTGTTACCGTTATAACCTTATATGTGTTACCGTTTTAACATGTTTGTTACCGTTTCACATTCAGTTCGGGGGAAAAAAAAAAAAAAAGTACCTGCCTGCCGGGTCTGTTGTCAAAGGGTAGACCCGGGGGAGGGGAAACAAGCATTCTTTTAAATGTGGCCTAATAAGTGTATTTCTCTAAAACCTCGTCAATTGCCAATATCCGGTTGTAATGTCCAGATCGGTCAAAACAATCAGAGTGTTATGAATTATTCTGATATTATTTGTAAAATAATGAGTCGGGTTTGATATCAAAACAGCACGCATAGTATTTTTTATAATCCTTACGAAAGCTGAGAGAACTATCTGGTTTGGGTACACAAACAATGGTGAAGTCATAAGCCATTCAAACTACAATTGATAAATTCGCCCGTGAAAGGATTTCTAGATTCGTTTTATGGTTAGGATCGTTCAAAAGAAAAAAAAGAGGTCTAACAGTGAAATCCTATGATATATTCATTGTCATGTTCCGCAATATAGTTAATTTTTACAACATGATTTTAGTTGTACACGGAACTCCTGGAACCTGTACATTTGAAAATGGAGCTTGTGGTTGGTTGAACGAAGCTGGCTCTGTAGGATGGGCTATTAGAGAAGGCAAAACGCCAAGCGTAGGAACTGGACCATCTGGTGACCACTCAGGATCTCCCCTTGGTAATTTTTCTTTTTTTCAGTAAAGATTCAAAATTCTATTATTATTCGAGTAAAAATAATTCAGTAAAGATAAGTGCACAAGGGATGCTTAGAACCAGCTATGAAACCTTTGTTGGGATCAAATAGGAATGAAAAACACAAATTGGGAAATAGGATTGAAAAAAAAATGGGATCAAATAGGAATAAAAAAATAACAAAGTATCAAGACAGTAGAGAGACCCATGTAACTTCAATAGCTGCCACTTCAGATTTAACAGACTAAAGTAGTCATTTACCGATAGTTTTATTATTTATATATATTTCTAGGACATTATCTGTATGTAGAAGCATCTGGACATTACAGTCAATCTGCTTTCCTAACATCACCATTGTACCCATCTGGAGACTACTGTTTAGATTTCTATTTTGATATGTATGGCCAGAGTATGGGGTATTTTAAAGTGTATGCTACAATTGGTAGTAGTAGACAGTTAATCCATCAAGTAACTGGTGATCAAGGTGACAGATGGCTTAGATATAGAGTTAATATCAATGTTCCCTCGCCTGCCTCTTTTAAGGTATGTCACTAGTCATATTATAATCAAACATCATAACTGCATTTAAAACACATCCAAAACACTGAACACAGCGCTACTCAACAATTATACTTGTAATACAAGCAGCATAAATGATACTACATACTAGTTGATAATTTGCAACTACAGGCAGTATTTCACCTCTGATAGCTAATATTTTCAGGTGTCGGCTAGTTTGACCAATTAAAGTAATAAGTCATGGACATGACTGGCTTAAATACTACAGATAACACATGCATTTAAATTTTTTTCCAGATTGAATTAGAGGGACATGTAGGAACATCTTATACCAGTGATATAGCTATTGATGACTTAACTTTACATCAAGGAAAATGTTAAATAAATAATTTTGATAAAAAGCAGTTTTTTTTTCTAGTTTACCATTTAGTGAAATGTAAATCTTCACACACAATGTTCAACAAACTATCAGAGTGTGACAAAAAGCAGCCATGATCTGGACTTTGAGATTTGGAATATGACCCAGTTCGTTTGATTTTTTAACTATTCAATGAATATTATGTTATAACATTTGACAGAAATATGTTCACTTATATTGGAATGGTGTGACAAGAAAACAAAATGGTCTAAACCAATTGTTCATGGCCTTAACTCTGGGGCTTCTCCAGTTTATTATGCAATGGGCATAACAAACTATATAAAATCTGACACAGATCCTCATATCTACAGAGGACCATGATTTGGCAATGGCAGTTTTCTTTAGTTTTATTGGCCTTTTAGTTATATTTTTTTTAACTACGAGCCCCTGTGATCATAATCTATTTGTGGAATAACAAAATGATCTTTCAATATCATTCAACATAGCAAGAGGTATGCTCACAAATATTAACATCAACAAATTTGTAGCAGCAATTTATTTATTTTATTTTACTTTATTCATACATTCATTCATTCATTCACTCATATATTCATTTATAAGAACAACAGATCAAATCTACAAATCCCTCAGAATTTTTTCTTTTCATTGCGTCCAATATGTTTATAAATTTCTTTTTTCAATTCTTTCTGTCTCTGTTCACGTTTCTTGTCATCTTTCTTTATTTGTTTTTTACGTTTCTCTGCTGCCTGTTTCAATGTGAGTTTTTTCTGTTGTAATTTATGAGAGTACAAGGTTTGCATCATAGACATCATATTATCAATCTGAAACACAAGGTAAGAAAAGATTCAAGAAACTTCAAGAAAAATGTATAATTCTACATCTGACTTAAATCACAAATTCGCTAAAATTTTAATATATTTCAGCTTGGAATTTAAAAAGCAAAAAGCTCTCAATAAACATACCTTTTTCTCTTTTTTATCTTTAATAACAGCTACTCTCTTCATACTACTGGCTTTCTTCTTTAATATTTCATTAGGTACAGCTTTAAATGGTAACTGAGCTTTTAAACCTCTTGGTATTACTAATGGTTTAAATATCTTGTTTTTACGTACAACAGGCTAGAATAGAAAAGGTTAACTATGTTTAACATTGGTAGACGATAAAGGGTTGTCTCTCATAAATATAACTACCAAAGCAACACGTTAGAATTCAAGTTAGAAACAGTCAGGAGCTATAGCAAATTGGCGTTGAAGAGTCCACTTAGCTAGTATTGTTATTTTTTATAAATGTTTCATCAAATAATTATCAATTAATGTTCTAATGTTAACGTACTTTTAATGATTTAACATGTAGTTAACAGGGCCTGGACTAGACACTATCTCACTGTCAATACAATGATATCAACTTTTATTTATTTAATTTTTTTTCATGACATCCATTTGTTCATCAGATAAAAGATTATGAAAAGCAATCTAATTGTATAAGCCCTAAATATGAAATCTACTACAATACCTTGTATAATGAATCTTGATTCTGTTCTAATCTGACACCTTTATCTCGTCTAAGTTGAGCCAAGGTTCTCATTCCTACCCATGATTTACGTTGATCTGGTGGTAATAACAGTGATGTTACTGGATTATAAAACTCAGGTACTTCTACAGGACACCATGTTCTTACAAATACTATATCTATATAGATAATAACACACAGTAATATCAACCACAATTTAACATATATTCACTTTCAGAATTTACATGATGTGTCTGAAGAAACCAAGTACTAATGACCCGAACCGCAAAACGAAACTCGAAATCCAAAAAGACATTTTGACAAAACACAGGTAGCAGCTTTTCACATGAGAAATTAAATCAATCATACGTCATACATGAGTAAGTATTTCATAATGAAAAGTGGTCTTACTTGGTCTATATCGTTACATTTATAAAGAATACACAATTGGCTGAAATATTGTTTTTTTTTATTATTAATTAATCAGTATCAAGAAGAAATTCCAAAAAGACACTTGGATTCCCTCCACTAATCATCACCTCACAATTATAAGATGTTGAAGTATGAGTAAAAATTATGTCATCTTTGATAATAATATATCATACTAACCACTTTTCAGTATTTTATCTTCAAATGTTGCTCTGAAAGCACCTTCAGGTGTACGCAGAGCTTTCTTTATCTGTCCACGCAACCCACTCACTGTACGTAAACTAGCACCTTCAAATTTAGCCACTTCTAATGCTGAACTAAACATTCCCTATAAAATTTTCACAAACATGGTTTAGTTTTAACTCAACTATATTTGTACAAGGATATAGGTTTTGGATTTCTTCTGGGAAATGTAAACTGACTTGATAAGACACTCCCAAAAACATTCTCTGAACTCTAGTAGCTCTCATACTAAACATTAAACATTTCAGATTCTCACCTTAATAAAAGCTGTCTTTTTATATATTTTACATGGTACACCAGTTAGTTTGAGTTTTTTTACTATTTGTAAAGATTTATCTAGTTCTAATACAACTCCAGTGGCAGCTATCCTAAACCCCGGCTTTAATAGAAAATATCAGAGAAAATTATAATTAATACATAAAGTACTTCATTAAATGCCTCTTATCTATTATTGTGAATGTCAATATATCCAAATGATTCAAGAATTTATATGTAATCTACTTGTAAGCTATCAATCAAGTAACAGAATTGAACACATATATAGATTTTTTTCATACAGAACTGATGAATAATAGAAAAGTGTAAGCATCTGACTTCTTGATTATAGTTAACATAACTCACCTCTCTACCAGAAACACTTTCTACAGCTAATAACCCAGTTCCTTGTGGTGTTATAGGACCTGTTGAATATAATATTAATTGTTATTATCAATTCAGAGGAAGAAACCCTGACATGCTTTAACTGACTGTTAAGTTATGACCCCCACGTTGAAACCCCTGTGTAAAAACAAGGTATATGAATATAATCCTGTCTCAAAATAAAGAATACTATCATGTCTTACCATAGAAAGCAGCATGACAATGTAGATGTTCAGGAGTATATTTGAGTAATCGTTGTCTAAAATTATGATCCTGTACAGAATATAATGGCATGGTCTGGAATCTCCTCCATCCTAGTGAGATGATGACTGGATTACGAGTTTTTAATATCTTTTTATACCATCTATGTTTCTTAAAACGAGCCTAAAATATAAAAGTAGTAAAGTTTAGAGCAGGATACCAGGCAAAACGAGGTGACAATATATCTAAAACACAGAGATAGTACTGCTACCTTCATGTTGTTCTATGATGGATCCAAATGATTGATCTTTAGTGTCAATGAACCAAAATAAAAACGAGCTAGAGATTAATTTTGTCATGTCATGGATTGTACAGTAACCTGTAGAGGAAAACAGGAATTATAGTATTTAATCCAACCTGAACAAACTTACCTGAACAAATCCCACATTTCCTTCTACATTCTGTAATCCACCTAATATAACTGGATATATAGGATCAAAGTTAGTAACAAATTCACATGGCATTTCATTGATCTCCACTCTTACATACATTCCTGGTCTATGTCCTTCATATTGTATTCTTAATTCATCAGGCATTGATTCAAACTCAGCTCTATTTAACTTAAAAACAAAACATACAAATTATTCATTCCTGAAGGTTATTGTATACCTGCTTAAATTGAAAATCCTGCATGGAGCTCATTTACAGTTTTATAACGAGTGAACAGGAATTATGTTTCAGTAATAAATTTTAAACAAAAACATCATCAACTTGTTAGCAACTTATCCAATAAATTGCAGACTGTTCATGTTCATACTTTTATAAAACTAAATAAATATCAATATCTACCTTGGCCTGTTTTTCTAAATCTGCCTTCCAGTCATCATAAAATGCTGATTCATCTTTTAAATCATACTGTTCATCAAATGCCTCTTTCTGTCGTTCTTTACGAATCTGTCTTCTTTCATTGGCTGTCATTTCTGCTTTAGTCTTCTTTTTCTCATTATCTAACAGAAATAATATATAATATTTAGATTCTTTCTTTGAGCATGAAAAGTAAGAGTTTTGGCTCTTGGCACTGTTTATGCTCATTATTGCCTCTATCTTCATCCCTCAACTTAAATGGTCCTGTACAGACACTTTTTCTGTTAGTCAAGAAGCTGGTATCAAAGAACTATATATCTGGATCAAATATATTCTATTCGGGTTATAAGCTTCAACTGATCAGAGAACTGGAATGAAGAACAACTTCAGAGGTAGAGAATAGACCATGACACTGACCTGGTTTAGTGGTGTCTTTATCATCATTATTATCTCCACTCTCATTATCATCTTCTTTCTCTTCCTCTTCCCCTTCCTTCTCTCCTTCTTCTCCTTCAGCAGTAAACTTCTCTCCTGTCTCTAGATCTTCAAAATCTCCATACAGTTCATCTATAATATGTGTACATAATATTTAATTGAATTTACTTAGTCAAACCATTCTAAACTTGATAGACCTACTGTAAAGTCATACCCATTCAGGGAGCAGGAATCTTTCAATCAGTAAGAAGAAATTCATTCATTAATACTGCTTAAAAGTATTAAATATAGCTGTATACACATGTACTATTATTTCAGTGACACTGACAGTTTGGGTACAGAAGGTTCAAATTCACCCCCATTAAAACTAGCTTTTGCCCTATTTTGTCCTTCATGGGATGCTGGTGCCTTCAGCTTTGATTACATATTTGGAAATTCAATCCAAACAGTTTTGCACCCACAACAAGAGAAGACTGGCTTTATCTTTAATTTTAATGCTAAATAAAGGTCCTAACTTACCATCTAAATCTAATCTAGCTTTAGCATCTTTATCTTTAGACCACTGTCCTGTTATAAAACAATCCTTAATACTACCTATAACTTCATCCACACTCCAATCTTGTGGATTCTCAGGAAAGAATTTAGAACAGTCTGTTTTATTAATAGAATATCTATCATTCTTATTTTCAATATTTTTCTGTTTTAAAACTTTAAATAATCCTCCTAATTCATCTTTTTCTTCTTCTTTATCTTCTTCTTCCTTTAGATCTACAATTTAAAGGGGAACAGTCAGCAGACAATTGAATGAATCATAAATATATGTAAATAGTATTCAGAAGCACCAGAACTACACGAGAATTTAAATGTAACTCAATCTTAAAATTTCACTTTCATATTTAAGTATATCAGTTTTTCAAAAGGAACTGTTCACTAACCTGTACCATACACTATTTTTCTGTAATCTATTTTCCCTTTTTGTCTAGCTTTAAAAGATGCTGCAGCTTTCTCCACCATGTCACTTTTCCATTGTAAACCTGAGAGTGAGAATTGGTTTGATAACGTAGGTTTTTTTTCTCAAACATTTATATATCTAGTTCAAAGTGTCATCAAGAATCTTGTTTTGAGTAAAAGTTTAAATAAGCTCATAGAACATTTTGATCTTGAAGATGTAGTTTATCCTGGTGTGTACTACAAATAGTTATAGTAAACCATGACAAGACTTTAAAACAGATTGATACAACAATATTACTATTCTGTTTATAATATTACTATTTCATTTAAATAAGAAATTTTGAAACATACCTATACCACCTTCATTATCCTCTTCATCATTATCTTCATCATTATCATCATCCTCTTCTTCTTCATTTGATTGGATGTCCTGTTCAGATTCTCCTTCTGATTGATCAACATTAGAACCATCCTCACTGTCACTTTGAACATCACTATCATTTCCTGACTCAACCTTTTTAGATTGTTTTAAAGATTTTATAATCACTTCCTTCTCTAAATCATCATCACTGTCTGCAAATGCCAACTCTTCATTTCCTTCAGTAGATTGTCCATGCTAGAATAAAAACCATTTGAATAACATAGTTTTAGATATTTAATTACACCAATAGAACCAAAAAATAATTGAATAATTTCAATACCTTTTTCTTCTTCAAAGGAGGAGCTTTTTCATCATCATCTTCACCTTCGTCATTGTCTTCATCATCATCATTGTCTTCATCATCATCATCATCATCATCATCAGCATTGTCATCATCATCATCATCATCAGCAGCATTGTCTTCATCATCATCATCATCTTCTGCCTAAAAGAATACTTTTCAGATTTATTTCCCCAAAAACTTAATTAGGTATTTGGTTTTAAGAAATTTAATTCGTTAAAATGGTAAATTGCTATAATAAGTCAACATTCATTAAAAGAAAAAGAGAAATATATTTACATCTTCATTTCCACTGTCATCATTTAGTTGTCCATCTTTAAATATAGCTCTTCTTCTTATTCTACCCCCTCCTACGTCAACCTTCTGTTCTATTGGATATCTACAATCGTAATAAGTAAGTGTTACTGTATCTACACATTAATTGTTTCATTATCATTGAATTATGAATTTTTAGATAAAAAACTTCAATATCTGAGAAATGAAAACAATCAACCAACAGTTAAATGTTGAAACATAAATAGCCCAGAGCAACACCAAGTACCGGTATCTAATTTTCTGAAAATCATACAAGACAATTAATTTTTAAACCAACCCCAGTAGTGGTTCATATAGATGTTTTCTAGTCTTTAATCTAATACTTACATCAAATCATCAGCTTTACTAGCAGTAATTGGTTCAGTTCCAGTAAATAACGTCATTTTACTGCTAGACATCTTCTCATCTATAGGATTACTAGTCTCCATTAAATTACCAACTAACTCATTACTAGGTCTACTATCCTACAAATAATTATTAACTATTATATATAGAGCAGAACATTTGTTTTTATTCATACTTAAGATCAAGCTCCCCATATCTAAAATAGGATCTTTACAAGAGTTGACTTGTATCAAGTACTGTAAAACTATCACCAGAACAATTCATATCTACAACTGTATCTTAGCTGTGCTATCTACTGCAATTTAGTACTGAAAATCTAATGATACACTAAGCTTTACTACATCAAGACATGACACATGAAAACCTCTTAGGTAGTTTTCGTTACCTTCATAAAGGTGGTAAGCAAGAGAGTTTAGGAAAGGAAAGATTACTTATTGATAATCCCTGATTGATTTTTTTTTTACCTCAGTAAGATTATATGAATGACGTCCACCAATATCAATATAAACAGCATCTTTATCATACACTATTCCACCAACACCAGCCATTGGAGCATACACCATTCTCTCCTTCTCATTTAGAGAGCGTTTTTTAATCTTATCTGGTGTTGGACAGGGATCAGGTATTAGTTGTATATCATTGATATCAAAATCACCACAACCTTCATTCAAATAGAAATCAAATTCATATTCAATGTAAAAGAGGAAGAACCTTTGCAAATTCATTAATAAAATCCTTCTGTTTAACAAGAAAATATATTATCATATTTCGGAAGCATGCATGCCCACATTTACAGCAGAGAAATGTAACAATATCCTCTGGTATCCAATTTTTTTTCTATGCTGCCATGAAGCTATTATGAAATATAAATAAATACAAAATAATGACAGTAACAATACCTGGTATATGTATGGTCTGTTTGTTTTTTAAATGTGTACCCCTAACATAACCATAGAGACAGACTTTTCTATCACATTTACTATTCTGTCGGATTGATTCACCATTAGTTATATCTTCCATTCTAAAATAATTTTTTTTTTACATTTTCATTAATATCTCTTATATCTTTGGGATATTGGAACCATACAAATTCAATTAACAACACAACATTGTGGAGTTTGCTTGGAGAGTTTTGTACATGTTCCATTGGTTCCAATTCCAGCTTCAATTGAACAGTATTGAACCAGGTCTGTTCCATTCAAAATTCACCCATCTATTTCCTTCTTCTACCATTTTGAATCCTTTATTCCATAAATCTCGAACGAGCAGACCTTACCAATCAAGCAGGCCCCATGTTTCAAATATCATAGACAACATGTTATGAAAGTGGCAAATGACTGCCGCAGAATGCAGTTAAATACTAATGATTATATATCCAATATATGTACCTGTCAGCTAGTATATAAGGATGATTCATTCTCCACTGTAATGGTCGAAATTTCATCACAGATATAAAACGGCATAAATTATGTATTTCAGTTCTCTGATATTCTTCATATACCATTCCTGATAGATAAAATAGCTTGGCACCCTAAAATAAGATACAAACATGTATTAATTCTAATATGAAACTTCAGTTAATTATTTACAGTAGTAAATCTTTAAGCTAACTTCATTAACATATTCTAATATCACACATAACTTTATTATTGAGCTATGGTATCTTTAAAACAAACCTGATAAATTTCAGTCCAGAATCGATTCTTCAACATTTTCTTTGTCTTTCTCATTCTTTTATTTTCTTGAAATGTATCTAAATGTGTTAAAACCCCCATAATTCTTGGGAAGCCATGAACTTGGCAAATGTTCAAAAACTCAAATTGTTCCATTTCAAATCCAAAACTCGCATCCACCATTAACAAAACCTATGTAATACAATTTAACATACAAGAATCAAACATATATATGAAATTAAACATGACATGCGTGCAATATTTCTGATTTCTGCTCCTAACAAATTCAGCATAAAGTTGCAAAAGTTAAAATGGTCCAAGATCCCCCCTTAAAATCTAATCACATGAAATAAATATTAACATACAAGATCAGCTATCTTTCCTATATCTATCATACAATTGATATCATTGGAACATTCTAGAAATGTAATTCTTCTTTGTTTTCCTGCAAGACAAATATTAACATGAACATAAATAAGGGGTCCAGGACATAAGAGGTGTGCTAAGTTAAGATTATAATAAGATAAGGAAGAACATAAGGATTCAAATATGTTGCTTGAAATTATTACAGATTGTATTAGACTATAGAGCTCCCAGTCAGAGCAAATGGATTTATTTATGGAATAAAGAACTTACATTTTCTTAAGTAAAAGCTTTGATATCAGTATTCCTTCTGCAGTTTATACATAATTACTTATATCAATAAAAGGTATCAATCATATTCATTATCAAAGAAGATTGCCAACTAGATTAGTCAAAAGTAAATATATTGATAGGATACTGATAACTTTCAAAATGTATGTTTATAAACATCTAAGACTTACAAAAACAATAACTTTTCATAATAATTTACCTGCTACAACTGTTATGGGTCCATTCACATTAGACAGTTTCTGTCGGGTATAATTTTTTACTAAACATTTCAACAGAGTTGTCTTTCCTACTTTTGGTGGTCCAACTATAGCAACTATTATAGGTGGAGGTTCAACAGGCGTTCTATCAACAAATGGTATATGTTGTTTCTTCACCTTTAAATCTAATGTCCTGAAGTATAAAAGGTGTATTTCATTATTAAATCAATCTATTTGGCTATTAATGAAATTTGCACTGAAGAACAGAATACAAATCCAGGCTAATCAGATGTTGTTTCTTATATGGATGCTTAACAATCTACATTTTAAAGGGTTGATTTTGATCTTGAAAATAAAGTTGTAGAAGAATTTTACAAAAATTGCATAATCCCTTTTTGGAAACTAGAAAATGTTATGTCATGTCTATTTATATTTTTACTTTTATGCTACATCACAAAGTTTCTGAAGTGGAAACACATAGTGTGAGCTGTGATAACTATTAGATCAGCATAGCTAATAACATTACTATTTCAGAGGTACTTTAAAACATTTAGTCAAGCTACCTCCACAATATTTCAGTGATTATTTCATAAAAAGGCATAAACATATCTATCCTACCTTCTCACTGTCTTTTCTGTCTTTCGTATAGATTGGATTGCAAAAGCTTTGGGATTTCTTTGTCTTGGTGTCAAATCTTCATCCTTTTCTCCTTCCTTTTTAGCTTTTTTCTTACGTGCTTTGATCCCAGCAGCTCTGGGTCTGTATGTCTTATTTTCAGTTCTTTCTCCTTCCATTTTTAATCAGTAATAAATATCACAAACGAACCAAAATATATTTCTACAAAACAAAACAATTGTTCTTTTAATCATATTTAAATCAACAAAATCAAACCTGTTGGAGAAGCCAATAGCTTTACACTTCATGCATACATGTACATTTAGACCTATGCCCTAAATCTAATAATTGATTTTTGCAATGTGTCATCAACCAGATAAATCTTGAGTAAGTTAAAGTAGCAAACACAGCCCAATATTGTCAAGAGAGTAGACATCTAAAGTTTTTCATCCAGGCAATTTAGGATGACAGCAATGGCCGAAGCTGTGTCAGGTTAGTTAAGATTTGTGTGTAAAAAGTACTTTGCAAGGTAAGACCCTGGTTTAAAAGCCAATTTTACGGGACCCAAAGATATTTGTAGTTAGATAAATTCTGTTGTCAAAAGCCATAAAGTTTTTCATATGCCTCTAAATAGAAATTTGCCATTTATAACCTATGAGAGTCAAAGAGTAAGTGTTGACATTAATGGACTTTAGTGTGGATATTTTGATCTATGCATTAAGTGCAAGATTTATTGATTTCAACAAACTGTTATTTACAATTTGACCATAAAGTCTTGTCAACATTTTGCAGACAGTTCATCAATATGCACATGAAGAAGCCGATCTTAGTCTTAGTCTTAGATGTAGGTTATAATAGGCCTAGTAGCCTACTACCGTGTAAGTATTTGACTATTATTGGCCAAGTTTGAGAACTTTTAGAAAATTGTATTCAATTTATTAATTTGAATAATTTGAGGTACTGTACAATTTTTTTTTAAAGTTTTATTTAGACTTTATTATTGTCCTAATAATATTGATGACAATAGCCTAGTGTCTGTCTGTGCAGGCTAAATTACTAAATAGTTTTTCAAATTTTTGCCAAAAAAGTTAGTCTACCTACCAAAAAAGTAAGCGCACATTCTGCACATTCTGCCTTTGCTTTGATATTAAAAATAAATACATGGACACTTAATCATGTCTTCAAAATTTGTTTTTACAATATTCGTACTTGTATTATTTTTCATCAACGCAAACACCAACGGCGACAGTTTCATTAATTTCATATCCATGCTGATACAGTGATAGTTTTATTGACGGATGGATCTACTTTGTTCTTACTAAAATTATGAAAGTTTATGTCCGATAAATAAAAATTCATTCTTACACTCAGTTCACTTCATATAAAAGGTTACTGTTATTAGTTGGAAGTTTTGTATTGGAGTTTTCTGGTTTGTTTACATTTTTAAAGACACGTGGTCCGCCATGTTGAAATAAAGAGCTTTACCAAGGGGAATAACTTTCAATTAAGAACACACTTAATTCTTATTATCGAATAATCACTTTTACAGATATTAGTGATATCAAGGTCCAGCATTTGGATATTGAAGGCGTGATAGTATTTTTGTATTAGTGTCTATATTATAGACCACATTGGTTGACAACTCTGATGCCATGCTTTACCTGATTTCACTGGACTGTTGGTTTGCCAAGTTTGTTTTTTGAGTAATTCATAAAAATAGATAAGAATTTTGTTCGCCGGGATAGCAAGTTAAGGTTAAAATAAAAATAAAAATATTCACATAATTTTATAACATTTTAATTTAAGAAAAATACTGAAATATATACAACACAATCTTTGGATACAAAACAATGATTTTATAACAAATATAATACAATCTTTAAGATTTGATATAATGGGATGTAATCATTCAACAATAAATATGCACATTCCGGGAGAGCGATGTGGCCAAAATAATCAAATATATCTTACAACAAACTAGAATAAATATAGTAATTATAACAATACCTTTAAAATGCTTTCAAAATTTTATTCAGAGCAGATTTCAGGCATATATTCATGAATGGTAAATGATGTTAAACACTAAAATGATTTTTTTCTTCTCAATTTCAAACTGAATATATTATCAATATTATTCTATTCATACCTTGGACATATGATAATTTACCATTTTATAGTCTTATCTGACAATATTTCTATTCATAACTATGATTTAATGTGTAAGATCTAATTATCAATGGAACCAGCATATAAATAACAAACTTTTTAAGTTCATACTTTGATTGTCCACTGATGCGCAAAAGTAACAACTTCTTTTGACCATGATATTAATGAATATTAATTAAAAATTGTTTGACCTTTTGTTTCTTTGCAAACTTACATAATATAAGAATAATGTTATGAATTCATTAATTAAATTCTTAAAAAAAATCTTTTTCTCTCCAAATCAAAACTCTTTTATGGAAGACATTAGAGGAATTTAGACATTTAAACTTTGAAAAGTAATCATGATAAATGAAACTAGAATGCACCTAGACAGTTTAACTGTAAGCTTTAAAAGCTGACTAAAACCTAAAGAAGCACTCAAAACAGTATTTAACAACTAAATTATATCAGCAATAACTTAAAATAATTTTGTCTAAGTACAAATGTGTAACTTTTGAGTTTTGTTTCAAGAAATAAACATTTTCACATTCAGATTGAAACACAAAAATATTTAGTTACATTTATAAACTTAGACAATAGTAATAAGAATGCTGATTTTCATTTAATAATAAACAAATATATAAGATTACATCTAAAATACATTATTCCTCAGTGGAAAATAACAAAAATATTTATCCACATTTCACTGTGCATGTATAAAACGTTAAAGCTTGTCACTCACTATAAATATACCGGGTACAACAAATGGAAAATATAAAACATGGATTGGTAAATATGAGAATTAAATTAAATATAAAAAATATTCTTGTTAAAAAACATCACAGGTTAACGTTGGCTGTGGTCTTTATGTATATCGTCCTAATACCATTGTTTTCAGTAAGTGGGGTACCTGAAACAATTTCACACATTATTTTTTAATTCTAGTTTAGGCTTTCTGCTCCTTAAAGGGATAGTAAGCTTTGTAAATTTGTGATAGACTAGAATAAAACAAACATGTTCCAAAAGTTTTTATTGATGTTGGTACTTTACTTCGTCTAATATCACAATTTAAAGTCAATAAATTACAAATCATGGAGGCCGCCATATTTGCTTGATGCGTCACGTGACATGACGTCAGGTCGTAGATAGAACGTCACATCGTAATAAAATGTCAACACAATGATTGGCAATGAAGGCGTGAAAAATACAGCCGTATGGTGAAGGTAAACTCACTTAGAATTATGGCAGGCTGCATAGTAAGTTAGTTATTACTTTGAAGAATTTAATCCTATGAAGCATGTATGAAATCGGGAATTTGTTTGTTTTGGATTCCTCTTCAAATCATGTCGAAAGACTAGTCAGAAAACCTGCCGTTGAGTGGTAGTCGAAAGGCTTACTTCGTCTTTTGTTTACACCTGTACCGTCAGTTCTAGATTTCCAGCTTTATTTGTATCTTGATTGTCCAGTTCCTATACTGATATAATTCCTTTAGTAGTCTTGATTTTCAAGTCAGTTTGTACTTGAATGAAACAAAAAAAAACAAGACGGTACAAGTTATTTTACACGCGGCATGGCTTGGTCATTTAATTTTCTTTCGTCTTATTTCTTTGTAAAAGTTGCAGAAAAACTTGATTTATTCTGGCATGGACATTTGCAGGCATAATCCTGATGAAATGCACGTTTTTTTTAAACTGAGAGTCTACATGAACTTATCTTATAGTCTCAGAAAGCCATACCCATACGCACTAATGCAGGTTGATCAGCTCGTTTTTCACGCTACAAACACATTTTCGACACTCAGAAACTCAGCGCCAATAAAGTTTAAAATCCACAGTAAAATTAAGTCGAATTCATGAGGCGATCATCTTTTATATGTGCCATTGTCTTTGGACGGTCTTTCACTGTAAACCCTAGCGTTTGTGGCTCAAAATGATCGGCTGGCTGAATGTCCGCCATGCTTTGTTTACCTTTCTATCTACGACGTGACGTCATCATCTCGCATAATCACGAACCATAACGTCCATGAACAGTGAATTTTAGCCGAAAATCGCTAAAAACTTTATTCTGATTAAGAATTTGTGAAATTTTATCGCCCTAGGGTAATATTTAATTGTCTATTTATTGGAAAATTCGGATATCGTTATAAAACTTACTATCCCTTTAAGAATTTTGATCTACAAGATTACTTGACTGTCAATGTGTTGCTGATTAAAGGTACAACTGACCATGAGCCTAAATATGTCAAGAATTTACGTTTTAAGATCAAACTGCAAATACATTTGCCCACCAAGAGTGCTCTTCATAATTCTTGTGAAGTCTTGAATCATTTCTACTGCTTTAATGCAGCGCCACCACTTAAAGAATCTATTTGACAGATGTAGGTATAACAAGACAATACATTTTACAATAGAAACAAACCTCTTCATGGTTGTTAATAGCACTTGTAACCATTTTCTCAATATTTCTCATCATAGCTACTTTTTGTTGAGGTTTCAAAGGATAAACTATTTTTTCTTCCGTACCAGACTAAAACAAATATTGGTATAAACATATTGAATGGGAACATGATTCAGCTCTTTTTAATACTGCATTTACAAAAAGATCTATACAGGATAGCATGTCAGACTAGGTGAATCTTAAAGCCACATTGCGGGATTTGTTTGTTTACAAAATGAAAAAAAAGGGATTTCGGTACAAAAGGCATTCTAGCTTAATCTCTGATGTTTAATTAAGTCAAAAAACTAAAATTCACGGCTTTGGGTACTTAGATGGCTTCGATGCCGCTGGATTTAAAGTCGGGATCTAATAAAATTATTTCCATTAAATTACATGCTAATGAGGACAAGCTGGGGGCGTGTTAGTTAAATGACGTCATACACCAATCTCCAGTAGCGCGTGCTAGTAGTGGGCGGAGCTTGTGAGTTATTGACATGTTGATTGTAAACAAACAAAATTTCTTTCAAATGGCTGTAGAATTGGAACCACGAAAGGGAATCGAATTTTTTTTTTTTCAATATTTATTTTTAAGTGCTAACTTTAAAAAAAAAACGATGAGAAGACTGTTTCTCAATGTCCAAGTCTGGATTTATGTGGCTTTAACTATAACTGCTGGCCACATTAGACAAACATTTGGAAATCTAAAATACTGTAAGTTAAAAATAGAACAAGATTTATTAAATCTAGCCCTTTTTTTTATTCAAGTAGCACCTTATTTGAAGTGACTCATTGTTGATTAATAGAAGAGATGTACATAACCATGACTAACATAAATGTATAAGAAAATTTCAGATATAAAAAATGATGATAAATGGTATTACCTTATACCAGAAATTAACAGAAACTGTCATACCATGATTAGGTACTGATTCTACCTGGTGCCACCTACGAAATAAACATATCAAATAAATACGTAGGAAAGATCAATATGAGTTCAAAGTGGATTATCACTAATAACATGGAAAGAAAACAATCATCAGTGTAATATTTCTCGTCCACGAATATCATAAGATTTACTTACCAATAAATGGGTAGGTACAAAACATCTCCAGGTCCAACTATGGCTTCTTGACCATATAAATTTTTGAAATTTGGAAATCGTTCATGATCTGGATTGTCAAAGTCTACCTATAAAACATAAAATTTACATTGTAAACTTTACAAAAAATAACATTATTTTTTTTTATTGAAAATTGGCAAAGAGCTTTATTGGTCCTTTTAAAAATTAACATCTTCACATGCAGTTAATGTCAACATCATGACTTCTTTGACAAAAGCTACAAGCATGAATGTTAGTTACATCTTGGAAGTAGCATCTGTCAAACTTTCACTTAGTTTTATTTAAGGGATACAGAAATAGAATTTTAAATAAGATATATATATATTGATTAACGATGTTTGTTAAATAAATATTGAGATTATAGTGCAATATAAAGACAAGGAAACCAACCTGACTCTGTCGATCATGAGGATGATAAACTGGATAAGGATATAAACATTCAAACATTGATGGATCAAATAATAAAAATCTTTTAAAGCCACCAATCTGAGCAAAAAAATTTTGTTGTTCATCATAATGAGCTGGAGTAATCACACCTTAAATAAAGAAAAATTAAGAAATTTTGGTTTTGACATTTTTCTTATTGTTAGTAGTTAATTAAAGTTTAAATTTTTGCAGGAACACCTACATCAAAATTTTGCTATAAACTATTTTAGTTAATAACAAAATTCTGTTATAAAACAAGAATACAATCCAGTTAATGTAGCAGCTTTATTAAAGAAGAAATCGTGATTAATTCTCCATATGTTAAATAACTGGATTGAAAATTTATAAATCCTGTCCCAAAACCTAACAAGAAAAAATATTGTTTATAAAAATTAGATGTGACTAAATTTTTGATCTAACGAAAGTACAATATCTAACTTACCATCCATACCAACTAACAATAAGTTAGATGTTAGTGCTCCCCATTTATATTTCTTCTGTTGTTCTGTTGCCCAACTCCAATTAAATTTTATGAAATCTAAGACTAAACTCTTTCCAACACTCTCATTTAAAGCTTGCTGTAAATAGTAGCTAAAATATATAATTCCCAGTATGATAGCCTTAGATAGTGATCAAGCAATATCCCTAACACAGACCTAGATCATAAAATAATTGTCATTTATAAGCTTAGGCAAAGGTAAGTAATAAGACTGTAATTTGAAGATTTAGGGTCCCCCCAATATTCAATTGAAGGTTGACTTCATGTCATGCAAAATTTTTCTGAATTTTTTGACAGTTAATACATTAATCTCTGTCAAATTTAGCAGACAATCATCACATTAAGAAAATATGCGATATTCCCCATAGTTTGCCACTATTATCACATAAAGAACATAATATGTGATATTCCCAATAGTTTTCCCATTTTTATAACACTAAGAAAATATGCGATATTCCCAATAGTTTTGCCCCTTTTGATACATGAAAAAAAGGGGATATTCCCCTTAGTCTTGCTCTGATGACCTAGACTCTTGAAAGAAGACACATTATACACAAGATAGATTCAACAAAACTACTTACATTTTATCCCCCTTTTTATGATTTTTAACCTTTTCTGTGAACTCTTTAAAAGTCATTTCTTCATGTCTTGTGGGTAATTGTAAATTGGGAAACTGGGGTAATTTCTTATCATCATAATATAAGAACTTATTTTCATATGATGAATATACTGTTTGTTTGGCATTTCCAATGTTAGATGATAAATAGTCAACATCCCAATGAAATGCAGATTTGACTAAATTTGTATCTGTGATAACAACTGGTTTCTGAAAATACAAATTAAAGCTTATAACAGTCTGCGACATTAGCCACTTGTCCGATGTCCGGGACAAGTAAATATTATAACAATACTAATACTCTCTATCATGTGTCTCACAGTTACACTCTAGGAAAGAGCAAAATAATGTTATAATTTTTACTCTAATACCAAGAAGTCTTTATAGAAAGCCAATTATTCAGTAATTTGAGCAGTAACATGGTATTTGTAATAATTTTCTTCCTGGGAATTCATTTTTCATAAGATTTCTCATTAGTGCCACATACTAATAATCAAGCTGTAGGAAGCTACATGTATATATCAATTTGTTCCATGATTATTATTATGTTTCCTATATTCAATCGAAAATTAATGATTCAATTTACAAACTTGTCTCACATTATCAGCAAAAAAAAAAAAACTCAACTGTCCATCATATGGTCACTTTCTTCAACCAATATGATGTTTTTATAAATAAACTCTTGGTATTATAAAATCAAAATCAACAGTGTGCATCAAGGCATCAGATGGTCATCTATTTTTCTGTTTTTGTTTTTCAGCATTTTGTTCTTAATTTGTTACTTATACTATACTTTTATTACATTACATAATACCATACAGTACATAAATTTAACATCGTAATTTAATCATGGGTGTTATTCTAGGCAGATTTTTATAACCACATTAATTCGATTTAGTGGGTTTTGATTATCAATCAATTATGTTATTCAAATTATTCGGATAAATGGATTATCATTATCATTGGCATTGACAGTAGTTTATACAGCCTACTAGTGCTTGCACAATATATCGCTGTATCGATGTATCGCGATACGTCATGCCACGATACGCGTATCATATCGCGAGGTCGTGTATCGATACTTGACAATACCTCTCATTTCGTAAAAAGTGTAGATTTTTTTTACAATTCACTATTTTTTCTAATCGAGTTTGTTGAAATTATTTTGTAAATATTTATAAGACGTGGATATGGACCACTCCTATCAACTAAATTACCAAATTTGACATTAATAAAGCTATACAAAAATAGATATCGTTACTTTGTAGATGAAGTTTCAATTTTTGTGCCTTTATCCCATATCCCGATACGTATTGTATCGTGACCTTTGTATCGCGATTTGTATTGTATCGTGACATGGTTGGCAATACCCAGCACTACAGCCTACGAGATAGATGACTATACTATAGTATAAAACTCATGGCCTATTTTTTGAATAATTGTATGAATGTAAATGTCATGTCCTTTTGCAAAAAAATGCTTCATTAAAGGGGAATGTTCAGCATTTCTTAGGGTCGATTTGGACCTTGAATATATGCAAATAGCCTTCAGAAGTACTACTAATGCAAGAAAATCATATAATTCCTTAATTAACATTTTTATCCTTCATTTTCTGTAAACGTGTTTTCTATATACGGTAACGCATAGTCTTACAAAATGGGGAGTCGTAATTTTGACTTTCAAACGCGGAGATTTAACAGTACATGTGTGTTTGAAGGCCTAAATTTCGTAGGAGAGTTGTGAACAATATTACGGATTAGATAAGCTTAGGCCTATATCATTATCAGTATATATGGTAGGCCTAAGCTAAAAAAAATTTTTTGGGTCAAATAGGCTAGTTAGTAAGCATATCCCTTTAAATAGTTAAATTACAGTTTGTGTTTACTTTGTTGTACAAAGATATTAACATTCAACCGTAATAACGTACTATCTGCAGTTTGTCACGTACGCCATGAGCATCCTGTCGTCTGCTAGAAAAAAGTCAATAATAAAACACCATGAAAAAGCTATAAATATCTATAGAACTCTAACCCAATTTCAATTATAAACAACATAAAGAAAACATAACATATCCAACTCATGAGAGCAAACAATAAAATGCATTACAGTTAGTCTAACGACTGTGCATAAGGAAGTAAACAGTTCCCTTTTGCGAAAAAAAGCCTAGAGAAAGTCTCGAAACATGCTCGATGTTCCAACACATATCATCGCATTTCTACTAACCTCAGCTCTCATTAAGGCTTCGACTTGAGGATCCAAATAATGCAGTCTTGGAACTGGTTCCGTCTGAAATGAATACTGTTTGAGTTCCCCCGGTATTGTAGAATAAACATCTTCACCGTTTTCAGAAGATCTATTTACCGACGTCGCCATGATGGAAGTCTTTGGGAGTAATCATTACAATTCATAAAAAAGATTTTTGTTTACATTTGGTAAATTTCAAAGTTCATCGAAAACAAATATATGTATCAATAATACAATCGGTCACTCAATTTTAACTACGATAAATCCAAATTTGTGAGTTTTGCATCGAGACCTTTCTAAATAGATATATTTTGTAATTGTATCAAATTTTACACAATGATTACTCATAAAGTAGATCAAGGAAGGTAGATGACTCAATGGTTATTATTGGTTTCTAGACCACAATAATTGATTTCAAGTACCAGTTGTCTTCAAAATATGTAGTCCTCAGGGGCGGATTTAGGGGGTGGCGTGGCGGGCGTGCGCCCCCCCCTAAAATTTGCAAAACATGGGTTGTCCGCACGTAATAAGTATCCGAAGAGACGACGAAAGCTAGCCTAATGTCGTCGCAAACAAGTATTACTATATAAAACAGTAATTGAACAGTATTATTTAACGTGATTACTAATCAACTGACCTATTGTTTATTTAAATTTTATTCTGCGCCCCCTCTAACGTCAAATCCTGTATCCGCCCCTGGTCCTATAACCACAGGTTACGCTTGATTCTGCACGTTTTCCTGTGTTGAGATATATAGCCTACGTATACACGACTTATGAATTAAAAAGGGTATTAACATAGTTTGAAATTGAACTAAAAAATTGATTTAAAAGGCTTATTAAAGGATAATTATAATATTATGTGATTTATAATTCTATAGTCAAACAATTTTGACGTATTCCCAAGCAACAGTTTGAATTGTAGATATTGTACTTCGGGTTCTCTTTTGCAGACAACTTTCATGATCTCATTTCAGACGAGATGGAACAACCAAATTTCTGTAAAGCATTAGATAAGTACCATGATCTTTGTGTCAGATTATATGACAAACGTGACGAATTTGATTTTCCTATTGTTAAATTTCCATTCATGTGCAGTTACATACCACAATCGCCTGCATATGGCACGTACATTTCACAACTGATCCTCTATGCTAGAGCTTGTTCTTGTTATAAGGACTTTCTTGCAAGGGGTCGAATATTAACCGTGAAATTACTGAAAAAGAGTTACTTGACACACAAACTTAAAATTTTATGGTCTTTACGGAGAACTCCTTGTCAAATACGACAAATCTGCTACTTGCATTTTGGCGGATCTGTTTAGTCAGGCATCATACAAAACTTCGCATCTTTCCTAGATAATATCTCCGATAGGTAGAATTTCTCTGTTGATCAGAATGGTCAGGCATGAATTGATCTCGTTGCACCTCATGATTTTGACCTTTATAGTAGTGGCGGGTGTCGCGCGAAGCAGACCATGATTACTCTTTTTAAAACACTTACATGATGGTTCTTCTCGTATGGGAAGTCCACATATAGTCTCTACTTGTGACCTAGGCCAGCGCTTCTATAGGAGAGTATCTTCTATAACACATATAACATAATTATTGAACCCGATTTTATCATGCTCGGGACGAGATTTTTGTTTAAAGGGACAGTCTGAATTTATTTCAGGTCAAAAAATTTTTTTGCTCAAATTTGTGAAAACGTTACACCAAAATCTGTAACTATGTGCCCTTTAATGTATCTGAAAGTTTTACCTAAAAATATCCAGCCGTTAATTTTTAAACGTAAAAAACATGCTAAAATTTTTAAAAACCTTACGTAAGGTTTTTAAGTGTGTTATGTTTTTTGGACGCTGATAGCAAACTACTTAACGGATTTGAGTAAAATAAACGCCTAATTGTAGAGAAATGTCACTCGTGTGTATTTAAAAGGTTTCAGCTTGAAATATTGAGCCATTTAAAGGGCACCAAAATAAGTACTCCCTGTTTGAAATAACCCTTTAAAACCAAATTCAGTTTGATCAAGAAGATATAGAGATACAATAAGCATACTTTAAAAATACTCTCAGGTAGCATTTGCGGTTTTTTTGGTAATGGAAACTTTTTTGAAAAATTCAAATATAGTCTTAGGGTGTCGATATGCATATCAAATTACTCGTAAAGTCACGAGGATTCAGAAAATATATAGTTTGATATACCTCTGACCTTAAATAAGGGCGCTACGGTCAAAAACGTCCCAAGGTCAACGAGGTCCAATTTTAACATTGTCCGATTTGGATGATTTTAGTGTCTAATTATATGTTTTCTGACATGGCAAATTCAACTATCTAACTCTTGGATGGTTTTGGGTAAATTTTACACTTATACAGACCCTTCTCGGATGGTTATCGGTAAACTGTAGGCCTACACTAATATAAACCGGCTTCGATGATCCTGGGTAAACTGTATCCTAATACAAATCCGTTCTCGGATGGTTCTTGGTAAACTGTACACTAATACAAACCGGCTCGGATGATTCTAGGTAAACTGTACACCAATACAAACCTGTTCTCGGATGGTTCTTGGTAATATGCGTATAATGAAAACCCACTTAATGAACGAACCCGATCTCAGCTGTTTTTTGTTAAAATGTTTATTAATAAAAATCCACTCTTGGATAGTTCTCAGTTAACAGTGTATTATTAAAACCCAAAACCAACTCTCGGATGGTTCTTTAATGGTATATTGTTTATTAAAGGGATTGTTAAGAGGTTTTCTAAACTTTGTATGTGTATCGGGGACACTGATAGCATCAATTTGCGCCATTCCAAATGTTACTTTAAGTGGAAAAGCAAGAACCTTAGACGTCGGAATAGAAATTGGAATGGCGCAAATTGATGCTATCAGTGTCCCCGATACACATACAAAGTTTAGAAAACCTCTTTACAATCCCTTTAATTAAAAAACCCTCACTTGGATAGTTTGAAGTCAACTGTGTATTACTACAAAGGATGGTTGTAAGTAAATTGTGCTTTGATGAATCTGGGCGAACTTACAAACTTCACTGCTTGGGTTGGGGGTGGTTGCGAGGGGGGTTATCTTTCTTTAAATTTTCTTAGGGTGCAACTCGTCAAAATCACTTGCTGTTGAAAAAGGACTGATATGCAAAGAAATTAAATTTTATTTTTTTTGCTGTATAATTATCCCCAAACCCTATTTAAGAGGTGGGGGAGCCGCGGTGGCTCAGTGAGTTAGACGCTTGCTCGCTAACCTGGAGGTCCAGGGTTCAATCCCGGCATGGGTCGAGATAATACCTTCGGATTTTTCAACCCGGTTTCCCCCTGTCAGTGATGCAGGTCGGAGGGGCTGACATGGAAAAGCGTCTAGTCGTTCGGATGGGACAATAAACCGAGGCCCCGTGTGCTATTGGCTGTGCACGTTAAAGATCCCTCGACAGTTGGAAATCGAAAATAAGAGCAGGCTAATGCCGCTGTCCTGGCAAAATTTCCCTCATTACACACTGCATGGCGTTTGCCAGTCCTCAATTAGCCCATATAGGTGCAGAAAGTAGGACGTAAAACTCCATTCATTTCATTTCATTTTATTTAAGAGGTGGATGTTCTCAACTAAATTCTGTTCGTTCGAAAAGGCTTCATATACTAGGAAATCATCCCTAATTTTCAAAATTTTCTTGGAATACAATGTCTTTCTTCACGGGGTGGTCGTTCTCAACAAGAAAGAAGGGGGTGGTGGTTTTTAAATGAATTCTATCGGAAAGGCATTAGATGCAAGGAAACGAGCATAAATTTTCATAATTTTCTTGGGGTACAGTGATCCCAAACACTCTTCAAGGATTTGTCGTTTTCAAAGAAAAAAATGTTCGGAAAAAGCTGAGATGCAAGAAAACAAGCCTAAATTTTCAAAATTGTCTTTGGGTATACAGTGCCTCCAAACATTCTTCAAGCAGTTGGTGTTATAAACGAAAATTTTATTCGGAAAAGCATCAGATGCAAGGAATCAATCCTGATTTTCAAAATTTTCTTAATGGGAGATTCCCTGAAATCTTCCTTCAGTGGCAAGCATTTGATGTTCATTGCCATATTCTTTATAGGATTGGGGGTCTGTGAGAGGAAAATAATCAAAGAGAGTTTTTTGTATAGGTGTACAGTTTACCCAAAACCATCCAAGAGTTAGATAGTTGAATTTGCCATGTCAGAAAACATATAATTAGACAACTAAAATCATTCAAATCGGACAATTTTAAAATTTGACCTCTGTCAAAAGTTCGTTGACCTTGGGACGTTTTTGACCGTAGCGCCCTTATTTAAGGTCGGAGGTATCACAAACTATATATTTTCTGAATGCTCAGGACTTTACGAGTAATTTGATATGCATGTCGACACCCTAAGACTTTATTTGAATTTTGATCCCTATTTGACCTTTGTTGACCCCTACCGGAAATGCCTGACATTTTCAAGGAAGCAGCCCAAGTCAAAATTGTTCGGTATTCATCAGGGAACACTTTCAAACCTTTGTTCCCAGACTTTGGTCACGGGACCTATAGGTTGATCTCCTACTGTTTGTGTCCCCAGGAAAATGTATAAATGTCCCCAGTGTCCCTCAAGTTGAAAACCCAGGTCCTAAGATGTAGTGTTCCTTTAAGATAGGCCTAATCTCTTAGTCTTAAAGCTAAATCTACAAGCGGCTACGACTAAAACATTACATATCAATAGAAATGTTTAAGATAGTTGTCTAAAGGAGCTAGGTCTAATGGCAGGCTATAAAACACTAAAAACCGTATTTCTTAAAAAATATGAAGCGAATAAACGGTACAGGGATTGATCTTGGAGTACATTTTTTTAGTTACTAATGCAGGTGGAAATAAATTGCTTGTGTAACCAGTGACATAGCCAGATTTTCGAAACTGGGGTGCAATGGTAAAGAAGAATCGGCAGAATAATATATTGACCTTGCAAGCAGAGCGATCAACGGGTCGTGCGGTTCCAAGTTCAAATCTCCTGGTGAGGGCCCAGGGGGATAAGCCCCCGGAAGCTCTGGGGTTGTAGAGCTCTACATACGTTTTGACACACTACAAGAAGATTTAGGCTAATGAAGCTATATTTTTGGATTTATGTACATGTACATGTAGTTATACTTTCGGTGCCAAATTCTGGAAAAATCGTCTATCTGAGGTGGTTTTTACAGAATCAGACATCGACAAGCGGCACTTTTTCAACCGACAGATAATAATAATTTAGTCATGGCCCTCCTCCGCCACTCCTCCCCCTCTATCATTCTTCAGAGAGAATCGTTTTCTCAAGCGTTTATACCAGCCAATCAAAATAAATCTCTGAACAAGAGATACAGTGGTCTATACAGCGTTAGTCTCAACATAGAACTATAGGCAGGGAATGCCAAGAAGGAGAAATAAATATTGAACTTCCGTTTAAATTTATGGTTGACCGAATTTCTACTTGGGGGCTTTTTTTAACTTCTGGTGCAGCGTAAAAATAGTTATGGTAAACAATAACAAAAGAAGTTAATATGTCACTTGTACGAGATTATCCAGCATGTCTAGTTGATACGAGTGTTCTACTTCGGAACCATTCGGCTCAACCTTCGTCATTGTTCGATACTATGTTCGAGACTATATAATGACTCGGTCATGATATGCGGCCATCTTGCTCAGTATTTGGGCAGAAAAAGACAACTGTTTTTGATAGACTATTTTTTCCGCGAAAGAAGACGATACTCTCTGAAGAATGATTGTGATTGGCTGAACTATAATTTATTCAATATGGCGACTACCTTATAGTATACGAGGTTATCTAGCCACTAGCACTAATTATAGTTCAACCAATCACAATCATAGGCGTACGGGCTGATTTTTCTTGGGGGGGCTGAACCATTTTTGCCCGAAAAATATGCATGATGCCCGAAAATGACCAATTTATTGATACCGCCTAAGAGCACCATCAACTTTCAGTAACACCGAGATAATCGATTTGCACCACAATGGTAATATTTTATTTTCACCATATACATACAGTGTAAGAAAAAGTGATCATTCATACATCAAGAATTTCAATTTTACTACAAACGTGCAAAACTGATGTGACTGTCGTCTGCCGATGAATCCCACATCTGCGCAGAAGGTACTAAACGAACAGCACGAAAATGAATGTGAATTAATCTTTGGCCATGGCGTTTTCACAGTTTACATCAACTAGCAAAGCAAAACACGTACACTGCTGATAGCGAAAATAGTCATAGTCTGAAAATTGAGGTGTCCTGTTCAAAAGAAATTTTGATCTACGATTTTTGGGACTAGCAAAGACATCGATGATTCTGTCCATATCATTTTCAATCACAGCATTGGCATAAAGAGCGTTCGGAAGAGCACGATGTCGCAGGAATGGTACACAGCAATTTTACCATGTTTGAAAATTGAGGAAGAAAATCTATCAGATCATGATTATACATAATGGAAAGAAGATCAATTGTATTGGAGAAGCGAAGCTTATTTTGCGATATATTTCATGTTCAGCTTTCAGAACCTCTGAATCTAGTTCATAGAAATTGGCCACTTGGTGCCGGGGTCTTTGGTTTGGACGACATTTGCAATTATCAACCTGTTTTATTTTTTAAGTTTTCGGGCGCCAACAGAAGCCAAGAAGAAATTTCCCAGAGACGGACTGGGAAGCTCAGACTAACCCTACCTCAGGACCAACAAAAAACCCAGATTTCGGGCACTTTGTTCTGGCGGTCGGAAAGATTTTCTATTTTTTTGAAAATTTTTATTTTCTTGACAAAAACATTATTTTACATTTTTTTCGAGCGCTGCCCGAAAAATTTGACAATTGCCCGAAAAAAGTCATGTTCGCCCGACTCAGGGGGGGCTGCAGCCCCCCCAGCCCCCCTGGCTCGTATTCAGAATGTATCATCATCTTTCGCGGAAAAAACAGCCAATCAAAATCTACCTTGAAACAGGAGTTTTCTTTACCTGCCCAAATACCGGGCAAGATGGCCGTTTATGAGAACGGAGTAATTATATAGTCTCTAACAATTACGAAGGTTGAGCCGAATGGACACGGCCATGCACTCGTATCAACTTGTGAACTAGACTGGCTAGATAACCTTGAACAGTATTTGGTTAGGAAAAGACAACTCTTGTTTCAAGGTTGATTTTGATTGGCTGTTTTTTTCCGCGAAAGATGATGATACATTCTGAAGAATAATTGTGATTTGTTGAACTATAATTTATTCAACATGGCAACTATCGTACAGTATACGAAGTTATCTAGCATGTCTAGTTACGAAGTTATCTAGCATGTCTAGTTCCGAATACGAGTCGGTATACGAATGTCTAGAATAGTCTGGATAATCGAAACATTACGTCTTGTTAATCAAAGCTATATTTTTATTATTTTTTCTTCTTGGCGTTATCTGCCCTTGTATAAACAATTCGATCACTACGCGAATTTGTAGAAAACTCACAAAATAACCATAATTTAAAGAGACATATTCAAATAGTAAAAACTTACCAATTTTCATAGGCCGTGATATATGTCATTTCTTTTATGCAATTGAAAATATCAATTTAAGTTAGGACTACATTATGACCCTTTTACTCATGCTTTTATACATGCGCTAATTGGATATTGCCGAAAGAAGATAAACTTGCCAGCCCAAACAGAACGTCTTACCTTTTACAATGAAGGATTGTCCGCCTACAAACGGCTGGTTTTCTTTTGGTGAACACTTCATTGGCTCACTTTAGTACTGACTCGTTCATTGATTATTCATTGAGGGCAATTAAACTCTACCTGTCTGTATCGTGGACAATATATTCAATGTGCATGTAGCACACTAGCACAGTTTTTCGGATCGGGATAGTGTCAATGTCAATTTTCTTGTTTTGTGGATGACAGCTTGTGCTTTTTTTTACTAAATACGATGGATGTATGAATTTTAACTGAAACAAATAATGGCTTCAAAGTGTAGGAAATTTGTTCCTAATATTTTTAACAAGACTAAATGTCAGACTTGTTTTGGTGCCAAGGAGATCCATTCTGCAGAGGCCTTGGAAAATAACAAGGTGAGTAGAATGACTAATTTGGCTGTTTACTTCTTATGATTAATCATGTCAGTGGATTTTGGTGTGGAACAAAAAAAAAGGTTATGTATCATGCGTATCCATTATCTACAGAATTATAGATTATAAATTAATTAGGCAGAATCAATGTGTAGGCCTGTCTCAGTATCAATTTGCCAGAGGATCTAGGCCTAATACAGGCAACATGTTATACAAATTATGATATTAATGTAGAAAACTTTCTGTTCAACTTCTACTTTGATCCTTTTTTTTTATTAAAAACTTATCAACATATCAAGTACCGGGTACCAAAATAAATTTGACTTCAGCCTATTATAGACAACTGGACCAATATCTCCAGTCTGAGATGCATGGTTATAAATGTCTATATATTACCGGTATCCAAAGTAGAACTTTGACTTCATGTTGGCGTAAAGAAGCTTATTAAAGTTTGTAGTATTCATTGAGTGTGACCAGTGGTCAGTTGAACACCTGTTGTTATATTCTTATTTATTATTTAATATCCAGATGTTGATAAGTGTATTAAATATTCATATGTCTTTTGAAAAGGTCAATCAATGCATTTAAGCTTATATGATTATATCAGTGTCATTACTACTGGTACCTAAATTAGAAAATTCAACATTTTCAAGGGATCCAATTTGGGCTTCCTACTACTATATATATGTCTTACAAACATTATAGATTTCAGAAACAATAAAACTACCGTATATGAAAAATGCAATATCTTTTCGGAATAAATTATAAGCTCACTTTCTTTTTTTCATTCTCTATTTATCATTTCACTGCCAATTAAATTCTATTGAACGTTCATGAGTTTTTGGGTAATTTTTTAGAAGAATAAGTTTAAAGGCTGAATTATCAAAACTGCCGAAAATTGTAGCACTCATGAATTTTGTATCAAATATTACAATTTCAAACAATTTTGGATAAGCTAACAAATGATATTGAAGCCTCAAATTTCAACAATAAGCTTGTGTATGAGACTAGGGTGTGATTGAAAGAAAAATGCATAGGTAAATAATTCATTTTCATCAGGAGAGGTGGTTAACTTATTGTATTAAGAAATGTATTGAAAGGTAGCTCATAAGTATCTTATTATTAAATTTGTACTATATTTTATTTCACAGTTATAATGTAACAAAATATATCAAGAGGTGTTAGATAATGATACTAATTAACACCATCCTTTATAATTAAATTATAGACAAGATCGTTAACTTAGTTAATTAAGGTACTTCATTAATACCCCTGTTGATACCCAAACATATTACAGAACAGAACAGAATTTATTCTTTGACAGCTTTGTAAGCTGTATTAAGAAATACATACATATATACAAGAAGCTCTAACAAATTTACATGCTTATTGTTTTGTAAAAGCTCACTCTAAAATGGTTGAAACCACACTTTTTAAGGAAGCTTAAGCTTAAGGGTAAAGTGCATTATAAGCCTAATCTTAGCAAGTCATATTGTGAAAGTACATTAAGTGCTATTCAGTATAGATTATTCATTTGTATTGGTAATATTTTTACTAAAAACAAGACAGATTTAGTCCAAATTTCTTTCTATTGAATGAAATTCTAAAATAGACGTGTTATAAGTAGATTATGAAATTAATCTGTAATCCGTTACTAATTCTGAAACCCTGTAAATCTAACATAGCTCCTTTTTTAGGTTGAAAGATATAATTCATGGGTCATTATACACATTGTATTGTCAATGTTATCTAAAATGTTGTATTACTATTTAATTTGTTTGTTACTTGGAAGTGCTGATTCTTCCAAAACACATTATATGCATAATCATCATTCCTCTTGAATAACCTGTATAGTATTTTAATGTTATAATGTTTCATGTAGATTTGTTTAAATGTTATATGTACAGAATCTATAGCTGTTATAATGATTGATAATGAGTAGTATGAATGTCTATAGTATGATGTAATTCTTACCTAATATTCTTATATTATATAATATTATAACTACTGCATTCAAATAGTACATTATCATTTATTATACTCAGTATCATAATCAGATATGTCTTGACTGGTTAGTCTTAGGTTAGATAACACTGGTTTTTACTTCTGGTATATCTTTGATGACTGAGATATTTACATTCATTGATAATCTATCACAATTACAGAGTGTTACTGTGTAAACTTATGTTGGAGACATAAGCTACTAGTCTCAGAAATTATTCTGATATTTTTGAGCAATATTATTTTGCATGGGACTCAGTAGTAACAATTGAAAAGCTGTCAAAATGCCACTTGGCCCTTTAATAACAAACACTCTATACTGTCCATGCCTACATGTTTCTCTATAATAGTAATTTCAGGTATGAGAGTATTTATACCTAGGTAATAAAATATGAACAATCTTTCTATGTATTAGTATTGAATAAGACTCAATAATAGTGTGTTGGGACACTTTCTATGTAATAATGATTATGGTCTAATGAGTTTGAATAGGGAGAGAGTTAGAGATCTAAAGTTATAAACTTTAAAGTGTATAAAATATTAATATGAATAATTATACTTCGTTGTTGATATTATATTAGTATTATATCCTGTGTTTAATGCATGTAGAAATAATATGAATTAAACCAATTTTTGAGATCAATGCAAGGCATCACAGATCAAATTCTGTGATATTTGTTTCCCATCTCTTATTATATGTTTTATTTTGTGATTAGATATATTTTTTCATCAATGATATATCAAAAGTTTTAAATCACTAACTGCAGCAGGAGTGAAAGCTTAATAAGCATGTGTAATTCACAGGTAATTTTGAGTATTGTTTTGTTACCTGTTCCTGTTGGTAAACTATTAGTATGCAACCTACACTTACTTGTATCTCCAGCTTGATACAATGTGTTAGTTCTCAGTAGGTTGATAGACTATAGTGATTATTATATCTGCCCTAGGGAACACTTGACTACTCTTAATATGTATAAGGTATTAGAAAATATTGAAATGATATTTCATAAATTGGTCAATAATCATGAAATAAGATAAAAGAGTTATATCAGGAGGTTTACCTGTTTTACTATCTTGCTCCCAAACATGGTTTTGCTGTGCTTGCATTTTTCTAATGTAATCTTCTTAAAAAGCAAGAAATACTTATTTTTTTAGCTGTTTATGATAAAGCCTGAAGCCTCTGAATTTTTTTCATGGTCTCTAAGCTAGTTAGAAATATAAGTTTATTTAAATTTTGTCTGGATTACCAGAAGTCTTTCATTTGTGAATCTGTTTCATGTAAAAATTGACCTCAGATTTTAAAAAGGTCAAAGTTAATTAAGGTAAAAATAAACAAAGATTTTATTTTGTATATTAAAAGCAGTTTGACCTACGTTAATTATGACAGTATTTATAAACAAAGTCTGTGTTTTAGTATATCATGATATTTGTCTGATATACATTGACCTTTGGGTCATCTCATATCAATTATCATACTCAATACTTCTATTCATTAAACAACAGTGGCCTGAGATGTAAAATCTAAACTCAGACTTGAATGAGGCATTGTTCACCAAGTCAATTAACTATGCAGATACTTAAGTGAAAAGAAATAACTTTCTTGAGGTGTTCTGAAGGATAAAGCTTTTGTTTTTCCTACATACTTTTGCTGGTTTTGGACCTTCATTTTCTATATTGAACTATACACATTCATGAGTAGCAAAAGATAGTCAACTGAATTTTGGGTTACTCTGAAAAGTGAAAAATGGAAAGATCTGTGAAATTGCGTTAATACCTTATAACCTTTCATGAAATTTGAATTTTCAAATGTGTTTTCATTAGGCAGGTTTAATCTTAAGATCTTAGTAAAATGATACATGAGGAACATGTCAAGAAACGTGTGTAAAACATAAATATCAAACTTGATAAAATGTATGAACATGAATGTGCATCTGTTGTTAATATAAACATGTTTTTTCATGATTTTACCTTTAATTCTACAATGAATCACTCTATTTACAAAATCTTTCTTCATTTCACACAGTTATCAATTATAAAAAACACGATTTTCAACATGTTTTAAACATCATGATGAATATTCAGTTCTGCTACTGTTACATAGACAAGTTATCAGACTCAAGTGATTAAATTCATATGGGAATATTAATTTTCATTATTTATATGAAAAAGTCCCCCATCACAATTAATATTGTTAGGTAGAAGAGATATAGTTTATGTCGAGCCAGAAGTAAGTTGTCTCAGACTCGACTCGACTTGACTCAGAGAGAGTGAGCAGGGAAACAGCAGTCAGTACTATTTTTGGTATCTTGTTAAACTATTGGGGGATAATATTGTAGCATTTCCTTACCAGTGGTTACAATTTGAACAATTTAACATGATGTGATTTGATCATGTTTATCATGTTGAACATGTTCATCATATAATCTCTTCCTGTATAATTATATAATATACACATGTACAGAATTTATATCTATATTACAACAGAGTTAACCCCTGTTCCCCTTCCTACATTTTGTATGATTAGTGTCATGTTATTTAAGAATGTCAAAAATACATGGCTAATTCATTTAAAATGTTCTTTTTGTAATGATTTCGACAATCTGACTCAATATTGTACAAAATATTATTGTTTTAATAAATCTAGAACCCATTCTCCCTTTAGTCCCTTATAATATTTAAGTTTAATGTTGGTGAAGATGTCACAAGATGATATTGTATTTGAAAAAAGTTGTGGAATAAATCATCTCAGTTTTGACATTTATTGTTAAGTTCAGGGTTTAGATGATTCTCAGAAGAACTTGGGAGAAGTTAACATGAGTAAAGTTGTTTTAAAATGTTAAGTGTATTTTTGATATCAGTTTTCTTGATAAACTTGGTTAGAAATCATCTTTATAAAAACTTGTGGCGAGGTTTAAATCTTCCATGATGTTCATTGTCAATAATTCTATATATATATAAGTATATAAAGAAGGGAAACTGTTTGCTTTTAAAATCTGAAGATTTGAAACTTACATGATATTATCAAAGAAAATTCAATCAATTTATAAGATTGTAGTAATTAGAAGTGATGTAAAACATGTTGTTTTTAAGTGACAGTTGATGTTTAAAACTTGTTAAAAACCTTACAATCAATAAGAAATACAATTGACTTACTTCTGGAATCAGTCATAGGCGGCGCCTACAATAATCAATGTAGAATCATAATTAGACTATTGTTTGTTAGATTCAGCACAAATAATGAAAACTGTGTATTATATTTTTAATGTCCTGCAAGAACAGCAAGTTTAATGTCTGATTTATTCAAAGAAAATTTATTATTCATATTTAAAATTAATTTTTGCTCTTAATAAAGTAATCATATATATCTGTTAGAAAACGCCAAGATTGTTAATTTGCTAATGATAATTTTGAGTCTAAATTTTCAAAGAACTTGGATATTGTAAAACAGTAAGATTGCATACAAATTTACTATCAATAATTTATAATTATGATATTGTAATTCCATCATGCCTGTGAAATAGTCAGACTTTAATTCTTGCAGACAGACTAACAGATGTTTTCTATACCAAGTATTTTGTTGTAAAAGTTCAGTTTTATGATAAAGTATGAGAAGTCAAACAGTAAGTTATCTATAAGTGTGATAATATATTAAGATAAAACACCAGTCAGGTCTTTTTAAGATCTATCAAGTGTTTGATAACGGTTATGAAACTTGATTTTCGGATATTCCCTGAACTTTGAAACTGAAACACTTGATATGCCTACTATAGATTTAGCAAAATATTTAGTGGTTTACGTATTCAATGAAATCAATGTGATTTGATGCGTTTATTCTTTCAAGAGAACTTTGAATCTTTTGCAGTGTTGCTTAGTTTAAGCTATTCAAATCAGTATTGATCTTCATTTTGAGAAAATGTGTCATGTTTCCAAAATGTCAACTAATTGTTGTTGTAAATAAAAAAAAATACTTCTTATCCTTGTCTGTATGCTTATGCAGGAGTCTAGGTTTGACTATAGGCCCTATAGCCACCTCAGATAAATCCACATAATATACTTGACCATCATGAGAAAGCTTTCAGAAGTACAAGAAATTTTAAGATCTAACTTTTATTAGATAAAAAGTGGAAATGTTATAATGAAGAAAACTGTAAAGTGAAGTAAATAATAGTGTGTATGTTTAGCTGACCAGTACTGACCAGGTAGAAAATGTCAATTTCTTTTACTGGTGTCAATATCACACATTTCATTGATTTAATGGAAGGTTAGGTTTGTCAATAAACTACCGTACATCTTGTTAATGCAACATTTCAGGAAAATCATACACTTTTCTTAAAATTGCCGTCCAAATTTTGAAGTTTTGAGTCTTTCATTAAAAAACCTCCAGTTTGCAATCAATCAATTCAATTACATTGTTTAAGACTTTTTATCTGAGAAAGTGTAGATCAGCTGTCTGAGAACTGAATTAAGAAGACCTGAAATGAAATGTTTCCTTATGTAATCTGGAAAGCAATTTTGTCATGGCAAGATTTAAATGGATAGTTAGTGCTGAAATTTTGTGGTGTTAGTGTATAGTTTGCTTGAAGAGGACAATCAAATTTTTAAAAAATTAAAAAATTTGGGAATCTAATTTACATTATTAATGTATTAAAGATTTCTTTTTAAATAATGGTTGAGCAGCCTACATTTGATGGAATAATGATATACTAAATAGGTTTATAGACTGGCTGATTGGCATATCAAATTAACCGTTAAGTTTGAAGTACTGAAAGGTAAACAGAGAGAGTAGGATTCTTTTCATTCCAGTTTTTACACCTTAACGTTAAAACTACACACTTGTCTTCATCTTACAATAAGTTTTGTAGGTTTTTGTACTATCTTATTGTCATTTAGAAGTTTATTCAGCTACTTGAGAGTTCATTTTATGTTATAAATTGTTAGTTGAATGGGTCAGGGTCTTGCTTATGAAAAATATATGAGTCTGCCATATAAACCCAGAATAAGATAACATCCATGAGAAAAAATGTCAACTCTACTGGTTAAAGAATTCTATATATATATTATTATTTTGATATTCCAGAAGATTCCTACTGAATTGCTAAACAAGTAGATTCCAAAGGAGCATGGAAGTATTTGATATGATTGAATCATATTCTGAACTTAAACGCCAAACGAAAATATTTGATGTATATTTTGAACACCTAATTATGCCACTAAGTTTATGCCTGCATTATAATGATGCATGTAGCAAAAAAGTTTGTCATATTACAAACATTTTCAATCTCAAATTTAAACTATAAAAAGAACAAAACAGAAATAAACTTATGATCAATGTTTTAAAGTGCTTTTTTTTTTCTGGACATCAAGTGGATAATTTGGCCTAAAGTATTCTCTACAACTATTTAGTTTTTAACCAGAAGTTTTTTTGATTGATGGTGACTGACACCTGAGGGCTGAAGCTAGAAAAAACTTGATGTAAAGCCTGTTATTTTAGTTTCTTAGGCCATTTTAGGTTCAAATTGTACAGAAATAAAATAAACAACAAAGAATTCTAGAAATAGATGTCAGAAATAACTGGTCTGTTTAAGATATCTGTTTTGTGTTGAATATTTTTTTATAAGTTTGACCTCAACAGTCCTGCATTGTTTATATAAATATAACTAAAACTGTTGAATTGAACTGTTTTTATACGCCCTCATCTCTCTATGAGGACGTATATTGTCGGCACCCCTGTCCGTCCGTCCGTCAACATTTGCTCGTAAACGCTCTAAAACTAGAGTTTTTGACGGAATCAAATGAAATTTGATATGTGCATACATATTCATAAAACGAAGATCAAGTTCGAATTTGAGCTATTTTCGATCGTTACAATCAGAGTTATTGCCCTTGCCCCAAATCTTGAATATGCTATTACTCTCTTAGTTTTCAACCAATTTTGATGAAACTTAAAATGGATGTTATTGGACCTTAATCGAAAGGTTTGAGAAAGTTTAGTTTATTCCTGATTAAAATTAAAGCTTTTTCAAGATTTAGGCCTTTTTCATCAGTTTTGAGGAGTTTTCGCCCTTTAACCTCTATGCAGTAAGTGCTTCTATCAACATCAATTGCTTGTAAACGCTCTAAAATCTAGAATTTTTGATGGAATCAAATGAAATTTGGTATGTATATACATATTCAGAAAAAAAAGATAAAATTATTTAAGTAAGTAATTATGTGTTAAATTATGCAGTTACAATCTCTGGAATAAAAGTAGCCTATGTTCTAGAATTAACCTGAAGAAGCAGGATGCAGAAGTTATGTGCGTTGCCATTCTATTATTATATTGTTAAGAAATTGTTTTACCAGCTGATGAGGCTGATTAAAGCTATCTTTAGCTATCTTTAGCAATTCCAGAATTAATACAGAGCTTTGGACAGCCAGGTCATTCTAACATTCTCTCGAACTGTTACTGTTGATGGCCTCATAATATTGGTGATATCTACATGTTAGAGTAGCCTACAACCACAATTGGCACTTGGGCATTTGAGTTTCTGATAAAATGTCATACAGTAACAGATAATAATAGAACTTTAGTAATGAAAGCATTGTCAGAAGACTGCTATGTTCAGCAGCTACAGGTATATAGGGATCTAGAGAATTTGTGAAATAAATGAAAAACAAAGAATCAATATTGACTGTTGTCCAGTTAGTTGGTCTGTTGACCAAATGATTTTACTGTATATATAGTTAGAAATTGTTAAGACCTTCTATATCCTTACACATGGTCAACATAAAGAAAAAAAATCATGGAGAAGGCTTGTTCAATGGTCATTTTCGTTCTTGTAAACCTTGTTAAGATCTCTTGATTAAAAAGATTTAAAATAGTTCGGCCCTACACAAAGATATTTGTTTTCTTTTGTTAATTGTTAATTTTCTTCAGAATGATATTTGCCAAGACTTCTTAGAAATTATAATCAAGACTACTTCAATCTTGGCATTGAGACACACTTCTGTCTTACCTTTTATGTTAAACACACCCTATAAAAAGTGTGGCTGAAATAATGATCTATGGTAATGCTACTTTGAATAATAATAATGATAAACAATGTACCGGTACCAATGTCCGAGATGATATATTAAAAGGTTGAAAACTATTTTCCTCACAGTGCACGTGGCTTACAGCTTATTTTTTAGAAATAGGGTGCAGAGAAGTAGGACATATAAACTTTTACTTTCATTTTCTTTATTGAGAACAATGGCAGTCTTTCAGCCCATTGTTTACTATTTGTTTATTTCTGAGACCCAAGTTATGCAAGTCATATTTGCCTGAATTTAACCAAGAAACAAATAAACAACACATAGCCGTAAACAGTGGGTAAAGGTGTTGAAAATTGTTTAAATTTCACACAAAAAGATGGGGATTGATGCTTTGTGAAAAACACGTAGAAAATAACTTGGTGACACACGACATGAAATAACTTCACTTAAAATTTGGTAAGGTTGAAGGTCGTGGACGGAAATGGGCCACGTGCTGTGAATTAAAAGAATGAATAGTTTAGGAAATTGTTAAATAAATGAAGGGGGGATGAGAGGAAATGTTTTAAGTATGAACCACTTGATAGAAATATGTTCATAAAGAGAGATGACTGAATTAAAAGAATAACTTATTGTTTTATCATTATTTATAAAAGGTTATAGGTTATTTTAGTACTTCTGCTACTGTCCGTTATTTTACCTGGTGACATGCATAATCCTTCATTGCAATGCCTACTGATATATTCCTATGAAAAGTAGTTTTTTTTTTTTAGAATTTAGTTATAACTAATTCTTGTTACATTAATTCATGTCAATTTATTATGAATATGAAATATTGTAACTTTAACCCCCTCCGTTTTCTCCATTTTTCTCAATTTTCTCAATTTTCATATAAAAGGATAGGTTTTTGCAACTAGTAGGCCTGTGTTCATGAAAACTATAATACACATACTTGAACAATTTGAGATAGTGGGTATTAGAAGCTCAGTAATTCTACAAAATACTCATAATTGAAATGTTAAGAAATTATGAGGTTTTTTTTCAAGTAGATAGATTACACAGGTTATTTTTGTTCAAGGCTTCCCTTTTTCATTTCATTTTTGTCTTTTCATTTGTTTGTTTTAACTTAAAAAAAATCAACTTAATCGTTTTAAATATTCCATTTATAACTTGATATTTATATTTTAAATCAGTGCACTGTACAAGATAGCTCTCAAAATGAAAATTTGAATTTTTTTTGTTATCTTTTGATCACAAACTTCATTCAGTTCGAGCTACGCTATAATGAATAATGTGGGGGTGTTGCTTGTGGATAAAGGCAAATTCATTCTTTTGAAACAATAATGCCACTAACCATTTAATTTGATGATTTTCACTATTTTATTATTATTTATGTTTATCAATACATAAAACTTTTAGAAGAAATAAAATTGGTTAATATCTTTTGAAAAAACAACTTCACATTTGTTAATGGAAAAAAAATACTGAAAAAAAAAAGAAATTTGTCCTTCAATTCATCAAAATCATAAAGGTATTTTTATGTATGGGAAATGACCAAGTACAAATTTGACTATGTTCAGACTGTGACATCATTGATTAGGGTGGAAGTAATAAAGTATTTTATTGTATGTATAATTATATATATCAAAATCAATCTGTATATATAATTACATGAATTATTAAAGATTGTATTTCTGTAAATTGCTGTTTGATTTTGATTAGGTGTAAATTATTAATGATGATTGTTGATATGTTTATGCAATATTGAGAGGTAATAGCAGTTTTTATAGATATTGTATGAGAAATTCAATATGATGGATTGGGGTTAACACTGAGCCAAGCCAATGTATTTTGAAACCTACAGCACCTAATCACCAGGCAAATGTCTTTAGACAGTTTAGACATAGCTCAGACTCCATACCTTGATGATTACTATGTTGAAGTCTGTTCCATCTTTCCATGCCTCAATCAATTTGATAAAATTTACTAATAAAGATTGATTAATAAAGTTTAGGTATCAGATCGGCTCATTGATTATACTTCTCATCTTTTATTTAAGGCCATCAAGTGTGAAAGGTCAAATTACAGGTCAGAGGTCATGGTCTCAGTATATCAATAGATGAATAATAAGATACAAGACCAATAAAAACTTGAAAACTTTATTAAGTTAATTTATTGACCAAGAAAAAATAATCATAAAAAGTAAACCGTCCTCTGTGTTTAAAGGGCCATTCTGCTTTTTTGAAAAAAGTTTCCATTGTCAAAAAAATCGCAAATGCTACCTGAGAGTATTTTTAAAGTATGCTTATTGTATCTCTATATCTTCTTGATCAAACTGAATTTGGTTTTAAAGGGTTAATTACAAACAGGGAGTACTTTTTGTTAATTAAGCAATTTGACCTAGTTTTGGTGTTTGCCCTTTAAATGGCTCAATATTTCTAGCTGAAACCTTTTAAATACACAAAAGGGACATTGCTTTACTATTAGGCGTTTATTTTATTCAAATCCGTTCAGTAGTTTCCAATCAGTGTCCAAAAAACATAACACACTTAAAAATCTTACGTAAGGTTTTTAAAATTTTTAGCACGTTTTTTGCGTTTAAAAATTAATGGCTCGATTTTTTTAGTTAAAACTTTCAGATACACTAAAGGGCACATAGTTACAGATTTTGATGTAAAGTTTTCACAAATTTGAGCAAAAAAAATTTTTGACCTAAAAAAAATTCAGACTGTCCCTTTAAACTTGTATTGTTTTGTTGTTTTTTAGGTTGACTAGTGGATGATATGAATAAAATATTTTTATGAGATAGTTATGATATTGAACTTTTGGACACGTCCTATGTCAACTTCTATTTTATGCAAAAAAACTTTATTTCTCAGTTATTAATGATCTGCACACATTTTCTGTCAACATAAAAATCCCGAAAAGACCTGACTCTTGAAAAAATTACTGCTGAGAACAGAGTTTGATATGAGAAAATCTAAACTTGAGTGGTAGTTTCTCACATAAATTGACACAAATATATATTTTCAAAGTTTGAATTTAACTTGTCAGCATATGAATATGAAAAGGTAGATTAATAAGCTATTGAATTGACTTGTTCAGGTTCACTGAATGTGTAGATAGAAAAATTGATTTGGGGAAGAAAAATTAATATATTGGGTATCAAAAGGTGCTGGGGTTCATGTGATCAAGTCAAGAAGCCTGTTTACATCATGGTCTTTTTATCTTAGATTTGGATTGGTGAAAAATGTTATATTAATGCGGTCTCGGGTTGACTTGAGATCATGTCTATTGTATTTAGATTAAGAAAGTTTCAACTTGAGTTACAAATGGCTATGTTGATGACATGTTAAAAACACCTTTACTGAACTGGCAGCAACTCTTTTCTCAATCTAGTTTGTTGGCAGTACATAAATGAAACTCTTGTTTCACTTTGATACTATTTCTGTCTTAATTTTAAGTAATTTTGCTATTTATGCTAAATTGTGTATAGCATTACATTATGAAAATTGTTCTATGAGTAACATTCTGAAATGAAAGCATGAATTTGTCAATGTTGTAGAAGACATGATATATAGTAAAGAATATTACCTAGTTAAAACCTGTCTAGGAATTCATTAAGATGTTAGTCATCTTCTAGTTATATTCAGGTCAGCTTAATTACCTGTTCTTACTTTGTTTACTATAACTTACAACTAATTAGGGTCAAATATACCTTTTCTATGGCCTAGTGGTAGTGCACAGTATATTAAAACAATCTTTAGATCTTTTTTGTTGTGTACCTTGTGATCTTACCAACTGGAGAAGAAACCTTGTTTTATTGAACTGTAGATTTGGTAAATCTCAATGAGAAATGGTGATAAATTAAACAAGATATTGACTTGCAGAGTTTTCAGTTTTAACTGATTGCCGATTGAAATCATCGTTCGAAATAGTTTTCTTGGTTGTTCCAACCTTAAGTTACAAGTCATAGCCTCTAGACAGTCTACTCAGCTCTTGCCTAATCTCTTGATTTTGTCTTCCAATCTCTTGTTCAATTTCAAAATAAAAACATTGATTTTTATTTTAATGACAATGATGATGGATTATTGGTCTAAAATTTCAGTCCATCAAATGTGAAGAAAATATATCGTATTCCATCAAAAACACAACAATCAATAAAACACTATAAAACAAAAATATTGATGATGAAACTCTTTGAAAATTTTTTGAAATTGTAATAAGCTATTTTGATCAAGTGGTCAAAATGTTTTCATTATTTGATGTATATATATAATATATAATTTATCTTGTCTCATTTCAGGCCAGTAGAAAGATATCAAAATGTGGATACTTGTTTGTGGCACCTGATTTTGACTTCAACAGTCCATTGGACAGATCTCGGGTAAGTTTCTATTTACAAAGAGGAAGGCAATCGGCAATCCTCGGCAGTTTCCGTAAACCATAATCTGTCTCGGTAATGAATGGTGTTTTTCGTTGTGTTTTCATGCGCGAGACTTTTTACTTTGACGCTTTACTTCTTACTTGTAACGTCGCGACAAAAATATAGTTCAAAGCAATATAATTTATGGAGGAATATTCTGATATTTGCTTGTGCATTTGATTCTACATCGTGACTATCTGTTAACCAATAACGCATTTTATAATCATTTAAAATAATGTCATTTTGTTTTCATGTTCTTGGTTTACAAATACCTGTAGCCTCGAATGACCAGTCTCTGATGTTTGAACTACCAGAACCACGAAATTACGTGACAACTTTGGTGTAGTCCGGTCAAATGGATGCTGTTCATTACCGTGATATGTTGCAGAGCGCTAGCGTAACTTTCACGGAGACCGTTTGAGAGGAAGGTTCTAAATATATCAACCCTTTATTCACACATGGAATATTGGAATATTTAAAAAATGCCAAAAATATAATGAGGAAAGATAAGATGCTTAGTTGATAAAAACAGTTCTGAGTTTGTATGAGGTATTTTTGAAGGTCAATTATGATCTTCCTTAACAGAAAGAAGATATTATAATGCATGATTTATAGGTACAATAAACATTGTTCTGTCACATGATAAAGGAAGCTGTCATAATTTATCATGTGACATGATGACATGACGACACAATGACAAGATGTAATGACATAACCGACTTGTATCAACTCTGACCCTTTCAATGAGATATTTATTAAAGTTAATATGAAATAACTTTCAGGCACTGTCTTTTCTTTACACATAGATGATAGTCAAGCTACAAACATTGATCATAATAAATTTTGCCATATTAAATTATTATTATATTATTCTAAAGAATACAGACTTGGAGCTCGCATAATATCAGTTGGACATAATGAACAAACATCCCTGGACAGTGGATTAGTCAAAGTGACAATTTAAACTTACCGCTATTCTAACTTCAGTTGTAAATTTCTCAACTTTGTAAAATCATGACTTGGTTTCTCCCTGTCAGTCATGAGGGACTGACATGGAATAAGCATCTAGTTGTTCGGATGGGATAATAAACAGAGGCTCTGTGTGCTACAGGCTGTACATGTTAAAAGTCCCTCAACAGTTATAAATTCAAAATAATAGTAGGCTCAATAAAGAAACTAAAGATCCCAACCGCAAAACAAAACCAGAAATCCAAAAATACATTTTGACGAAACAGGTAACAGCTAATTGTGATCTGATCCACAAGCTACATGAGGTTAGTCAGAATATGATGCCAGTCATTTAAAATATTTGTCCTTTTGATTAGATTATTGGGGATGTATGTTTCTTATATTGATTTAATTAATATTGATTAAACTATTCTAGGCTTCATTTGGAAATCTTTGAACTTTATGTTACCAAAAGCATAATGTTTGCAAATTAAAAACTCTAGAGACACAACGAAAACTGTTTTCTTAATTCATATTGCAATATCATTTTTATGGTGAAATTGAGACTTGGTGAAATATGCAGATCAGTATAGGAAAATTGATAGAGCATGTCAGTCTTTAAAATCATAAAGGAAAGTATATTTCTGAATATTTTACCTTGTTGAAAAGTAAATCCTTAAAGGGATTGTAAAGAGGTTTTTTAAACTTTGTATGTGTATCAGGGACTCTGATAGCATCAATTTGTGCCATTCCAATTCCGACGTCTGTGGCTCTTGCAATTCCACTAAAACTAACATGTTTCATGATGTCACTGACAGTGATTTAACGGAAGCTACTATTGATATCTAAGCAGATCATTATCAGTGATGTCATAAAACGTGTTTAGTTTTAGTAGAATTGCAAGAACCACAAGCGTCGGTATGGAAATTGGAATGGTGCAAATTGATGCTACCAGTGTTCCCGATACACATACAAAGTTTAGAAAACCTCTTTACAATCCTTTAATATGCTTAATAAGTACATTGACAAGGTATGGGAATGTGAGTCATATGTTTGTTACCATTAGACATGCAAGAGTTCTTGTCATTAAACATGCAGTTATATGTTAAATCAAGTGTTTACCTATTGTTATTACATGTTATATGAAGCAGAACTAAAGAAAATGACAGGGTTAAGAAAGGTTGAAGTAGGTAGGGATTAGGTGGGTAATTTAGTGTAAGACAGTTTTCACTGCTTTCACATAGATTGAATATTACTTATCTAAAGAGATAAAATCTCAAAAATTACTTTTAAAACAAGAATTAGAGCTGAAACTTGAATATGTCTTTAAACTAAAATGAAATCAGTTATCTTCTGTGGTAGTTTCTCATTTAAAGATAAAAGAGAAAACGCGGTGCAATACGATTGAATTTGATCAAATCTCTAGATTTAAAGTATGAATATTATAAGGGTGTATTCATACATGTTATTCATGTTAATAGATTTAGTATAGATATATAGTACATATTAAAACCTATTCAATACACAAAGCATGCATTGTTTAAAGTTGAATAAATATCAGTACATGAATGCAATTTGCATTTGTCTCTAAACAGTTTGTCGCTGTGCTGAAATTAGTAAAGATAAGGGAGATTGTTCACTATACCAATTGTATCTTAGTCTCAGAAATTGAAATTTGTTTTTTCTGAGCTGATCAGTAAATAGTGCCTGTAGTTCACCATCAAAGACATTCATTTCATGTTTACGGTAAATAGACGGGGATAATCAACCCCCTTTAAATCTTGCATCTCAAAATTTAATGACATCTGACTCAATTTGACAGTTTTTTTAACTCATAATGTCAACCAATGGGTCAATTTCTTACTTTATTAATGACATAAGAACCAGGTTGCGAAATCAATGCATCTTTTTTTTTCGTACAAGTTGATAAGAATGTGAAAAAGTGTATAATATAAATAATATAAAGGTAGTGATTTGTATAATAAAAGATTAAGGGTAAGGGATTAAAGTGTTCCTAATGGATAAACACAGGGTCATAGAAAGTTGAAACTCATTGAGGTGGACTGTAATTATAACTTACTCTTCCCCTCTTATTTACATATTCAAATACTCATTCAAATCTTTTACCTGTCATCAAGCTTAAAAACACAAGTTCTAAAAAATAAATAGTCTTTGAAATTCTGTTTACAGCCCAATAACATAAATGTTCAAATGTCCTAGAAGTCAAGGTGGAAGTTATTAGGAAGGAAATGATTTAATGTAAAGTGCAAGTTGTCTGACATATAACATTGAAAGAAACGTAATCTTGAAGTGACGTTTTATTGATAAAAGTGAGTGAAAAAGAAATGTTGGCCATCTTTTATCGAAGACTTTGATCCTGTGTCTTACTTTCTATTTATTTATTGGTTAAAATTCAACAAGAATTGTTGATTTTCCTGGCTATGTACACAACATATTGATCTAAATAATAAAACTAGGGGTGTGAAATCTGCATGTTTTAAAACCCGCTATTGACATTTTTGAAATAATTGAACAATTGTTTTTATCATGTGTGTATACGTTTTTTGCTACGTTTCTAAACGCAAGGTTTATCTGAATGGTTTGTTTTCCGTGATTCAAACAATTTATCAATGAATACTGACTTGCTTGTTTTTATACCAAAACCAGGTGTTTTACTTTTTTTATTGGACTGCTTTTTGTATAGTCTGCTTATCAAATTATGAGAGATGTTGGAAATTTGAAATTGTAATCAGAAGGCAATAAATAAGCCAGCTTCGTTCGGTGTGAATATTCTTGCATTTGTCAACAGTTTCTATTTCCCAATGTCACCATTAGACTTACTTCTTTCCGATGTCACCATTAGACTTACTTATATGTCACCATTAGACATACTTCCAGAAACAAACTATGTTACTCTCCCATTACCAGAAGTATAACTAATTAACCTGTTCTGTATTTTCAGAGATGGCAGAGAAGATTCTTTGTTTTATATGATGATGCTGAACTGACATTCTCTGTAGATGATAATGTAAGTAGTTTTGTATATGTTTAAAAACTAGATTCTGAATCTTAAATTTTTCTAAAACTCAATAATATATCCTGAAGAGATAAACACCTACAATGTTTTATACATGTCTAGGAATTCTAATTGCGGTATGTCTGACTGATGACTTTGTGTCCTTGGCAGACAAAAGACTGCTGGTAGACAGGGTTCTAGAATACTCCTTCTTGTAATGGTCAGAATTGACAATAGTTCTGTTCTTAGAACATTTTCAAATTGTGCACTGAATATTTGATGATGTAAAGATTGCATGGTACATTTATATGGTTATAAGACTTTCAACCCTTGTATTGTAAAATCTAACAGCAATTGACTATAATATGATAATTGTTTAAAACATCAAGCCTATCTAGTTACTGTAGAAACATGGTTTCTGTTTTACCAGAACATGTCAATAACTGTTTTACAGGGTAGTTTATAGTCATTATATTATAAACAGTCTACTAGTTACTATAATACAAGGTCACTGAAATATGGTTGAACTGAAAATAGATGGGTGTGACTTTAATAGATTAAAAAAACTTAAAATTCTACTTTTTTTCTACTTCCATTTTTATACGCCCTCATCTCTCTATGAGGACGTATATTGTCGGCACCCCTGTCCGTCGGTCCGTCCGTCAACATTTGCTCGTAAACACTCTAAAAACTAGAGTTTTTGACGGAATCAAATGAAATTTGATATGTGTATACATATTCATAAAACGAAGATCAAGTTCGAATTTGAGCTATTTTCGATCGTTAAAAGCAGAGTTATTGCCCTTGCCCCAAATCCGTCAGTCTGTCCATCAACATTTGCTTGTAAACGCTCTAAAAACTAGAGTTTTTGATGGAATCAAATGAAATTTGATATGTGTATACATTTGCATAAAACGAAGATCAAATTCGAATTTGAGCTATTTTCGATCGTTACAAGCAGAGTTATTGCCCTTGCCCCAAATCTTAAATATGCTATTACTCTCTTAGTTTTCAACCGATTTTGATGAAACTTAAAATGGATGTTATTGGACCTAAATCAAAAGGTTTGAGAAAATTTAGTTTTCTCCTGATTAAAATTAAAGCTTTTTCAAGATTTAGGCCTTTTTCATCAGTTTTGAGGAGTTATCGCCCTTTAACCTCTATACAGTAAGTGCGTCTATCAACATCAATTGCTTGTAAACGCTCTAAAAACTAGAATTTTTGATGGAATCAAATGAAATTCGGTATGTATATACATATTCAAAAAACAAAGATCAAGTTCGAATTTGAGCTTTTTTCGACCGTTAGTAGCAGAATTATTCTTGCCCCAAAGTCTTGAATATGCAATTACTATCTAAGTTTTCAACCAATTTTGTTGAAACTTAAAATGGATGTTATTGTACCTAAATCGAAAGGTTTGAGAAAGTTTAGTTCTATCCTGATTAAATTTAAGACTTTTTCGTTAGGCGTATATGGCTGTGGTCCACTATCTTTAGACATGGTGTCCATCATGTTCTTTCCATAATACTAATGCTATTGCACCTAACTTAAGTGGTAGTCAAGATTGCCATGGGGCTCTTTGTAAAATGTTGCAAACAGGAATTGCGCTCTTGCTTATTGAATATAATAACAGGGGCCTTATTCTCAAAAACTTAACTTAAATCAATTCATAATTATCATCCATCAGAGTTCAGTATTTCTTAAAATCTGGATTTTATCTAAGTTAAGTTTTCGAGAATCCGGCCCCAGACCTGCCCAAAAGTTATTGAAATTTTGTATGTTGTTGCAGACCTTTTTCTATCACATGTTTTGATTGAGATATTGAAAGACCTTGAAATGAACGAAAACAAAACCATCAGATTGTTTATTCATCTTTTAAGATCAGAAGTGACAGTGACAAAATGACGTCAATGGTAGAAACAATCTAGTTAATAACCTAATAATTGTTAGTATATAACTAACGTCTGTCATCTGATTGGTCAGTTAGATCAGGTACAAGGTGATATAAATTAAGTTGATATTAAAGCGTTATCAATCACAAATAGTTAAATTAATCTGGTTTTATAGCCGATATATCAACCTTGATAATGGACTTAATATGACTTTCTTATTAACACCTTAATGAGAGGGCTTTATAATAACTTTCTGTCACTGACGTCAAACTTTGTATATTTTATATTGGATAGATAAAAAAAGCACCAGTGTTGACTGAAAGATGGTGTAACCATTTCAATATAGGTTTATGATGTAGATTAATTTGAAACTCTGTTCAAATAGAAGTCATTGTACTGATGTTAGATTTGACATTATATGCTGTAACATGAGATGATATGAATTCTGATAGTAAATATTTCACTGATATTAACTCTTTAATGAGACAACATTAATTATCATAATGTTGAATTACTGACATCAGCAAACTTTAATTATGGATATCATTACCGGTACCGGTAGTTCTTATTCAAATCACCTCCTTTTTTCTTTGGTTTGTTGCCTGGGCATTTAGGATTTAAAATTGATTGTTGTTTTTATGAAAAGATATTGTTGTTATAAAGACAAAGAATATAATAACTGATCTTCAATCTATCATGTTTAAAAGTGATTCATACATTGAATTTTTCAAAAAAATTGATAAATAATGTGACTTGACTTTGATATTTTTTTTATCATTGCCCACCTAAAAAGTGGAAGAATATTGCTGTCTTCATGTCCATAAGTTTATGATTTTTACGGAAAGAGTGAGATTTTTAACTGAACAATGTGGATTGATTAGATTTGATAAGTTTGAAAGTTTGAAAGTTATAGAGTTTATAAAATCCTGTCCTATTAATTTATTGTCATGATAGAAGTGAGAATGAGAATGAGTTTTCATTCAAATGAGTTCAGTTGGAACTAAATATGATCTTTTTGAAAGAAAGTCAATGCCAAATGTTATGTTGTCTTGACTAGTACAGTACCATTATTTTTTTACTGTTGTTGTGGGTGTAAGTTGCCTTGTCTAGCTAGGTTTGTATTTAGTGATTAGGTGCTAAAAAAAAGGCATGCACACCTGTTGTTGTTTCTTATTATGCCTACTTAACTATCCAAATTTGTACTTAAGCGTACTTTGCTTTTCTGCTTTGCCAGTTTTCAATCCCAAATCTATCAAGACCTAATTTGTCATTATTTAACATGACGTACTGTACGTCAGATTCTTAAGATTAATAATACTATCCTTTAGTGACATCAGTAGAAAAACAACTACAGGACACGAAGTAACATAATTAATTTATTTTGTTTGTTGAAAAAATACTCTTCAAGTGGTAATATTCCAAGGGGCACTGCTTCCTCTTGTATAGTCTATGGTACCGGTATCAGATATTTGTATTCAAGGAACTTTTTAAGCGATTAATGGTTTTATATATACTAGGGTTTTAACATCACCTATTGTTTCTAGCTACATTATTGACATAACTGTTTTTGTTTACATGCACATATGTTATACATTTTACAGTACCTTTTACAATGATTTGTTGATTACTTAAGTCATTAAAACTAATTTTCATTTCTAATTCCAAGCATAGAAATCTTAAACTTATTTTAACATTGTTGTAATTCCTGCAGATTTATAACTGTTTTACTGTACACTTGATTCCAATTTAAACAAAGGAAAGAAAATGTTTATTTCAAGGTCATTTCTAAATAAAAATAGCTATGGTATTTTGTTAAAATCTTGATAAGCCTAGCCATAGGGGATCAAGTAATAAAAAATATTTTATCGTCAAATGAGTTGTTATTTTTGATTACTGACCATCCTATTTATATTTTATTAGTTAAAGGGAATTTCACCTACTTATTTTAATTCAATATACTCTTATTTTCTTACTTCAAGATGCTTTTAAAAGTACCATGCTTTTAAACCTATTACCGGTATCTAAATGATTTTTTTTATGCTAACATCTATTTGATAACATTTCTTGAATAAAAACCATCTAATTGGAATTAACATTTTTTAATTCTTATGTGGATTGACAAGTTCTCGTAATAGAAGATCTAATTATGACAATGTTTCAATCAGAATTAATTTAGGCTTGATTGGTTATGGCCCTTGTTTTAGTCAAAATTTGCCCAAATCAGTTTTATACAAACATCAGATTTTTTCCAATGAAGATAAAACTGCTGAATTATGACAATTTTTACTTTAAGCTAGTCCGACGTCTGGAAACCTGTCTCTGTACATAGGTGACAAGTTTTTGCATTTGAAATAGTTCCTGTGTTTCTAATATTAAAAATTCTGTAACTCTGTTACACACGTCACAAACTGAACTGTATTGTGTACTTATACTTTTAAAGTTAAAGGATATACAAATAGCTGCACTTTTATTTAGGCTATGTTTGTCTCCAACAGAATAGAACTAAGGGTGTTTAGTGATGTGAACTTGACAACTCTCTATTTAAAATGCAGGGTTTTATCAAGTAGTTTAACATATGACTATTAGTTTCACTTAACATGTGTATATCAACTTCACTAAGATGGTAGAATTCAGTACAAAAATACAATGCATACTGATGTAAACCCAGTACTGAACAAGAAATCTAAATCTAAGAACACTTGTCATTGATCAAACATGCATGCTGTACATGAGAAATATATTGTGTAAAAAGGTAATAGAAAATCAGTTCATTAATTATCCCTTTCAGTAAAGAAAAGATCTAGTTTAGCCAAGTAAGCTAATGTTCAACTGATATTGTTTATTTCAGATTAATACAGTACCTCAGGAAGTTATTGATATGAATAAATGTCTTGATGTCATAGATGCTGAGAAATCGACATCCCATCAATTTGCTATTGGTGTTGTTACTCCAGAAAAAACACACTATATTAAAGGAGAATCTAAAGAAGAATCACAATGGTAAGTGACATTTCATAACTTGATTATCTCAAAATATTGGTGGAACGTTATTGTTCTGTGAGTTGGACAGTTATAAAAATAGACGAATAGGACCAACTTTTCTGAGGTGTAGGCTCAGAAGTCAAGGTAAAGGTCTAGAGGTATTGCTATAAGAATATTATTTGCTTGCTCACAAGGGTAATGTATTTAAGAGTTCATTTCTTACACATAAAACTTACCACATCATCAGAAATTATTCAATTTTCTCACAGATTATTCAATTCATTCATATAGTATTACTTTATAACTAACACCTATTCAATATCAGAGTTGTTAAACATATATACGTTGATATATGGGGGATTGTCAAAGAAAACAAAAGACAAGTACATAGAAAACATTGGATGATAAACTACTATTGACTTAATGCATATAATTACACAATGAACGCCTACAGTCCACAATACTAAACCTTGTATAATACATTATTAAAGTTGACTTGAAACGTTGGTGAGTAACCCACTATACATTTTCATTGAAAAGAAATTAGGTTACGTCATTGACTTTCTGTCTCCCATCTTTATTAGGGTGATTACAGCCTCTGATCTCAATTTTTGATTGTTTGTTTGAAGCATTTTTTAATTGCATAAAGATATAAATGTAAGTTCTGGATTCCAGTATCTTTCAATTCTCCAGACCTTTGTAACACAGTTTTATTTGTAATAAAGTGATCCCTAGTTTTATGTTTTTGCTAACTTCTGGTATCTCTTCTCAATTCTATAATTGAATATTTTTATGCCGTTTGGGTCAAATAACTATCATGTCAGTATGGTTTTATTTCTATCTTCTTATTCTGTCAGTCATTTGTTATCCAGGTGCTAAAATGTTTCTGTTTGTAAAAAAATATTTTCACCTTCAAACTTTTGAATGTCATTTATACCATGAAGGTGTTGAAATGTTGCACAGTTTTATATGTATATCTTTACCTTTGAATATTATTCTAAACTTTTGCAATCTTTGCGCTATGTGATATGTTGTTATTCTAAACTATTGTTAACTGTCTTTGTTATTTTCTACATTATTGTTTTAAACTGGGAGTTATTTTCTATGAAATTTGTAGGTTATTCTGTTTTTATTCTGTTATTCTAAAGGTTTTTGTTTTTTTAAAAAATAAACAAATATTCAGACATGATTATTAAAGGTGTAAAGTGTAAGTGGTAAAAAAAACTATCTCAGCTGTTTCTAGTCAACTAGCGTGTCATAGTAAAGATACTACTGTACAGTTTAATGATATAGATGTCAAATTATACAAAGTATTATGCTTATAGTATAGGATACGCATGACCTATTTTAAATATGAATATTATCTGTCAGTTGGTTAGCGGTAAGGTGTGGGTAGCCGCATTTTTCTGATTTCATTCTTAAAAAAACAGGTGTGTACAAATTACGTTTTACTTAGTTGTTTGTTTTTTGCAATAATTAGCAGGTATTTAGGTGAGTTAAAGGTGAAGTTAAGGTAAAACTCGACCATGTGATAGATAGAGAAGATAAGGAAGGAAGGTCTGAATTTAAAGGTCATAAGAAATGGGTGTAGTCTAATTTGTCTTGTGTATGTTTTCTAATAGATAGTTAGGCCTTAATGAATCTGACCTTATGTCATGTGACCTTGATTACTCACTGACCATTCATTCCCTAATATGGTTATTATAGTATATCAAATAAGCAAGAGAAATATCTATTATTTTTTTCATTGGACTGTATAATTTGTTTTCTTGCTATGTTTAAAATTCCATGTTTTATGTATAATCGTAAAAATGATGTTGACAGGATAAATTTTTCAGTATCAATCTGATTTGAATATCATGACCTTGTTTGGTATCAGCTGTTACTTTAATTCTGATTTCTTCTTATTAATCTATTTCAATCTTGAACAATAATCTCCTTAGATATTGATTTACTATTTTGATAGAAATTAACTTTCTGTTTGGTCTTCAGTTTTATTAGTCGATTTAGAATTCTAGAATTGGACAGATCTTAACACTACTGATATAATAAATTTTAAGGGAGGTTTTTTATAAGCAGCAATTATAGAGTTGAAAATAGTAAGTTGCTCTTACTGTACTATGATTCAGTGCAAATAATGCAGTCTTTGTATTGTCATATCATATGATAAATCTGGTTTAAGTCACAATACCGTATATTTTGGTTAATGCATTCTTTTTGTATATTTTGGGAAAAAGAAAAGCGCAATGACTGATTACTCTCTGTAAAGTTTGATGCAATCAAATTGTGCTGATTGCCAATTGTGTAGAATCTGATATATCAACAATGTGGGAGATCTCTAATTTAATTATACCTGTATTATATTACATCTGTAATCAAAATAATCAAATACCCTATTATTATCTCCCTTTAACAACTCTTCAAAAGAATCCCCTACTTGGTATTATTTTAGTTTCAAGTTTTCAAGTTTTTATTTTCTCAAAGACCCCAACAGGGGTATGTGAATAATGACAATAAAATACATAAGTATTCTTAATATAACAAAATATAACAAGTAATGAACATTTTAAACATTCATTAACATATATACTATATATACAATTGAAAAAGATGCGTTTTAAGGAAGACAGTTAATAATTCTAAATAGACATGAAATGGTTGAAACAATATTAATTGACAACAGCTAGTATAAGTTTACAGAATTTAGCAATTTTAAGAACATCGTTGTAAGACTCAGAATTAAACAACTCACAAAATTTGTCAGTATTATGGTTTGTAGCAAGATTACAAGGTAGTAATAATTTCCTTTCCTTATTGAAAAATGTACAATCAAACAAGTAATGATATTCATCTCCTAGTTGGTTTTTATTACAAATCTCACAAAATCTGTCGTCACGTTCTATGCTCCAAAAGCGACCACTTTCAATAGGGAGTCGATGATTAAGACATCTAAAATTACATAAGGCTTTCTTTAAATCATGTGGTAAATTGAGTAAGTAGTATTCTAAAACATGATTACGTTTAAAAATTCTATAGTTGAGACATTTTGGTGAGTTAAAAATAGTTGTGCTCCAATTCTGCTTAAATTGATTACATAATCTCAGTTTAGCAATTTTAGATAAACCTATACATTTCGGTACATTTTGTGAAATCCAGTACTCGGAAAGGCCGCAATCATTCAAGATATTTTCGATATAAGTTATCCACTTAGAATGGAAAAAATTTTTCTTATGCATATTAAATAATAATTTGTACAGCATAGCAGATATCTTATCTTGTTTATTACAAACGAGTCTTTTCCACATACCTATCATTCTGCTCTTTATAAATATATCAATAGGATATCTACCTAGTTCCCCATATAAAATACAATTAGGGGTAGACTTTTTAACACCAAGTATAATTTTGTAAAATTGTAATAACAAAGATTCAATAGCATCATTATTCTGATAACCCCACACTTCACAACCATAAAGCAGAACCGGAGAAACCATAGTATCAAACATTGTAAGTTGGATATCAATAGGCAAACATAAGGATCTACATTTTCTCAACATACTATACAATGCTTTTCTACCCTGATCCAACAGTTTAGCTCTATTTTTGGAAAAAGATCCATTTGACATAAAAGTTATACCTAAATATACAAAGTCATCTACAACATTTAAAATTACACCATTTAAAGTAAATACTGGTTTGTCAATTATTTTACATTTATTAAATATGACAACTTTTGTCTTTGAGGCATTAATTTCTAAGTTCCATGTTTTACAATATAGGTACATAGCGTTAAGTGCAGTTTGTAATTCTACCTTTGATTCAGCTAAAATAACTGTGTCATCAGCATACAACAACAAGTATAATCTTAAATAAACAGAAATTTCATCAGTATCAAGTACCAGGTGTGTTGCATTATATACATCAGATAGACCGTCATAAGCTTTGGATATAAACTCTACCAAATCATTTAAAAATAGTGAGAAAAGTACAGGAGATAGATTTTCACCTTGGCGGACACCAATATTACTTTCAAAATATTCAGAAAAATCTTATTGTTGAACTAGAATTCTACCTCTTTATAATCCAATAATGAAGAGCATCAAATAACAACAGATATCAAATAACATCCAAATAAAAAAAATAACTGTTAAGCTCAATATAAATATATCTTGATTATGAAATTTGTTATTTAGAATAATATCAAGTACACTATTATGTATTAATTTACATTAATAGCTTGTTTTTAAGCGATTCATACCTCTGTTTTCAATTATTCATACGACTGTGTTTTACTATTCCTATCGCTGTTTTCAACTATTTGTATACCTCTGTTTTCAATTATTCATACCGGTGTATTCTACTATTCATACCTCTATTTTCAGCTGTTCATACCTCTGTTTTCAGTTATTCGTTTGGAATATAATCTTAGAAAACTAAATAAAAAATGATATTGTTAATTAAAATTAGTATACACAAAATTAGAAAACAGTTCATACTTCAATTTAATTTGTTTTGGTTCCAATGTTGTATTTAATTAGTCCTTCCTGACTTGAAATCCAAAAAGGAATTGAAAACTGCAGTATAAGATTGTAATCTGAAGTAAGTTTAGATTGACATGTTTTGTCAACGAGGTGATGTTAGATTAGATCTATGATCTGTGTGACCCAGGGATATCTCCCGGTGTAATATACCCCTTCTCTTACTGACCTCACCGGTGTATCTCCTGATATCACCAACTGTAATTCATCCTGTACTATAATCATTTGACTTGTAGTTGAACAGATGACCTGTTAGATTATTATTAGTGTTGGTCACACTCTTTAGCCGCTGTGGTTTTAAATTACAACACCTGTTCAACTTTCAAATAAAAATAAGTTGCTAAGAAATCTTTTAAAAGTACAATATTCACATCACAAGACAGAAAATAAACCTGTACTCATTAAAACTGCTGAGTAGTTCAGTTTTACCTAAATGTAGCATATGGTAAAGCCAATGTTTCTGAATAGAAACCCTGAATGGCAATTGCTGTTGGATTGGGTGATGCAGTTCTCTATGTTCCATCAATTAATTTGCAAGTATTAGAAACAGCTATTTTGGAAAGATTAGGAGTAAGGGTTAGTTTTAGGTATTTATAATATTTTTGTATGAGGAATTTCAGAGTAGAAGTGAATTCTAGTTGACTACTGACCTAATAAGAAGTAGGTTAATGGTAAAGATGTTTATAAAATAAGATTAATATATATCATGATAAAACCCTAGTAAGGTGTGATTGTATGATTTATTATACCAACCAGTGTAATATGATTCAAGTTTATTTGATCAACACTTTATCAACTTTATCTTTTCTTAAAGGGATTGTAAAGAGGCTTTCTTTGTATGTGTATCGGGGACACTGATAGCATCAATTTGCACCATTCCAATTTCCATTCCCAGTGGTTCTTGCAATTCCACTAAAACTAACATGTTTTATGAAATCACTGACAGTGAACTACTGGAAGCTGATATTGATATCTATGCAGATCACTGTCAGTGAATCATAAAACATGTTAGTTATAGTGGAATTGCAAGAACCACAGACGTCGGAATATAAATTGGAATGGTGCAAATTGATGCAATCAGTGTCACCGATACACATATAAAGTTTAGAAAACCACTTTACAATCCCTTTAAGATATAAAGGGTGTGGTATAAGGGGATCAGAATTAAACCCTCAGTTATAAAATAACAAAATTCTTAGATAATATTACTGAAGATGAATAATATATTTAATATTAATATTAATACAGCATTCAGAGATAATAATCTACTTCTTTGTAAGGAATGTCATGGAATTTTTCAGTGTTCTATTTTACTTTTGCTGAGGTATGACCATCTGTAACCTCTCTGTACTCAGAGACAGTCAGATAGCCTTCATTTGCCTTTACTACACACCTTTAAATTTAAATCTACCTGACCAATGGTATGTGACGTTACCTATCAACAGTGTCCTGCAAAGCACTACAAGTTGTGGCAACTATAAAAAAACAAATGTGAATTTGAGAAGTTATGTGTACATGCCATGTTTCAATAATTGCTTGAGCTATTATGCATTTGAAAATCTAGCATTTGAAAATTGTTTGAATTTAACAAAAGCCATTAACACAAATTCACATTTTTTCAATCCTCAAATTTGAATTTTAACAACCAACGCACTAAACAAGTTTTATCAGATCATATCACCATAGCAAGTTTGATTCATAAATTAAATAGGTCAAACTATGACCTAATAAAAAATATTTAAATTATCAGCCTATTGAATTCTTATCAGTAGATCATTTTAAAGGATTTAAACTATGTTCATCTAACTGTCAAATTTGTTATTGAATTTTTTATACGCCCACACATTAATGTGGGCGTATATTGTAGTCGCCCCTGTCTGTCTGTCCGTCTGTCTGTCCGTCTGTCTGTCCGTCTGTCTGTCCGTCTGTCTGTCTGTCTGTCCACAATTAATGTGGACACGATAGAGAGCTGGTTTCTTGATGGATTTTGATGAAACTTGCTGTGAGTGTTTGTTATCACCCAAGGATGAACCCTATTGAAAATCAGACGAATCGAAAAATATTTCATGGGTTATTGCCCTTGCTTTTGAAAATATTTTGTGGACACCATAGCGAGCTGGTTTCTTGATGGATTTTGATGAAACTTAGTATGAGTGTTTGTATTGACATTAGGATAAACCCTATTGAATATCAGAAACATCGAAAAAATATTTTATGAGTTATTGCCCTTGTTCTTTAAAACACGTTAATTTTTCAGCCGTTATACTCTCAAAGTTGTGGACACGATAAAGAGCTGATTTCTTGATGGATTTTGATGAAACTTGCTGTGAGTGTTCATAAACACCCAAGGATGAACCCTATTGAAAATCAGACTAATCGAAAAATATTTCATGGGTTATTGCCCTTGCTTTTGAAAATATGTTGTGGACACGATAGAGAGCTGGTTTCTTGATGAATTTTAATGAAACTTGGTATGGTAAGCGCTTAGGGTGATTTTTAATTAGTTAAGCGCTATACAAGTGTTGTAAATAAAAAGTAAATAATAATGAGTGTTTGTATTGACCTTGGGATAAACCCTATTGAAAATCAGAAACATCGAAAAATATTTGATGAGTTATTGCCCTTGTTCTTTAAAACGTGTTAATTTTTCAGTCATTAACAAAGTTGTGGACACGATAGAGAGCATGTTTCTTGATGGATTTTGATTAAACTTGGTATGGGTGTTTGTATTGACATTAGGATAAACCCTATTGAATATCAGAAACATCGAAAAATATTTGATGAGTTATTGCCCTTGTTCTTTAAAATGCGTTACTTTTTCAGCCTTTAACAAAGTTGTGGACACGATAGAGAGCTGGTTTCTTGGTGGATTTTTATGAAACTTGCTGTGAGTGTTCATAAGCACCCAAGGATGAACCCTATTGAAAATCAGACGAATCGAAAAATATTTCATGGGTTATTGCCCTTGCTTTTGAAAATATGTTGTGGACACGATAGAGAGCTAGTTTCTTGATGAATTTTGATGAAACTTGGTATGAGTGTTTGTATTGACCTTGGGATAAACCCTATTGAAAATCAGAAACATCGAAAAATATTTGATGAGTTATTGCCTGTGTTCTTTAAAACCCGTTAATTTTTCAGCCTTTAACAAAGTTGTGGACACGATAGAGAGCTGGTTTCTTGATGGATTTTGATGAAACTTGCTGTGAGTGTTCATAAACATCCAAGGGTGAACCCTATTGAAAATCAGACTAATTGAAAAATATTTCATGGGTTATTGCCCTTGCTTTTGAAAATATGTTGTGGACACGATAGAGAGCTGGTTTCTTATGGATTTTGATGAAACTTAGTATGAGTTATGAGTGTTCATAATCACCCAAGAATGAACCTTATTGAAAATCAGATTAATCAAAAAATATTTCATGGGTTATTGCCCTTACTTTTGAAAATATGTTGTGGACTCAATAGGTTTGTTTTTTGATGGATTTCGATTAAACTTGGTGTGAATGTTTGTAATCATTCATGGATAAACCCTTTTGAAATTCAGACAGATCAAAAAAATATTTAACACAATAAGGTCATTGCCGTTGATTTTAGAGAAAATGTCATTCTCAGAATCTTTTACTGACAACTCATGTTAACACCCCGGACGAATTGGCTGCCATTATAAAAGTGGGCGTATTACGATGGCCATCGCTATTTTTATCATTTCTGTCAAACATGACTTCGACAATTTACCTTAAACAGCATTACTTGCACATCCACAAGTAATTTGATGCTTTAATTTGGTACAAAATTTATTGTCAAGAACTTGTGAACGGAATAAAGCAAGCCAATTTAGATTGGGACCTTCAATTTTACAACGAATGCGTGCTTTGCTCCGATTAAAAATTATTCTGCGCATATGCTGGGTTTACAACTTTCGTATTATTGGCAGCCATTATAGTTTCTATCTTTTGTAATCTTTATAGTTAAAGAGCGCATATGCTTATTTCTGTTTAAAGTGGGCCTGGCCAGAACGCCAGTGTAAACAGACGATTTGATCAGCGCCAGGCAACGATCTTTGCCATGCTCTCTTTATCGGGACTTAGTGTAAATGGGCATAAGTCATATATACTGTATTTTACATGGATTGTTTCTAGTTTTGTTACCTGTCAAAATATATTTTTATTATAACCTGAAAAATGGAATATATAAAAATTCAATTGTATTATCTTGATGATTTAATGTTTTTCGCTCAAGACGATTGTTTTTGATAATAAAATGTGGTCACTATGTTGAAGTTTTTAACTGTGGTTAATATCACATCAAGTAGTATAATAAAAACTATTTTAGTTGAAACTAGTATAAATCACATGTCATTTCTTGTCAACTAGGTTTTTTCATTATTAAAATATTGTCGGTTAAGTCTTTACAATTGGTTTTATAAATTTGTTAGGTATGGCATGTTAGCCTATAGAATCCATTATATGTGCATGCATATTGCACAGAAATCTTAATTAGGCATAATTTCAAGTGTGAAACAAAGGCTTAAACATCTTAGAACAAGTTAGATCAATTTATTTTAATGTCAACACCTACAGTATAGTTCTTGTTTTCAATAAGACTGTAGAAAGAGGGATAAAAAAAACCTTTTACTTGTTCATTGCCTTATTAAATTGTCCTACTTTATCCCTTGTTCGTGCTGGAACTGTGACATGCATGTCATATATTACATGTTAATATGCTGTATGTAAAAAATTGTGTTGTATTTTACCTGCCCTCTTAAAGTATGGCATGTATATTGCATGTTTAAGATATATAAGTTATATTTTATATGACAAGGTGACATTCAATATTTTTTTATGTTTCTATAAAGGTTGTATCATAAGTGAAACTATACATGATATATTTAATCAGTTTCATGTTTGTCGTCATGCAACACACATAAAACTTTGAAAAAATTGAAAATCTTCTTAATATAGAATTTATATAAGAAAAACTATACTTTTATGTTTAAAAATTTGAATACCGGTATATACTAATAGAGTTATACAACATTATCTTACAGAATATATCATCTTCACAGCACAAAGTATTATGCACAGGAAATGTACATAGTAACACGTTATAGAAACAGATATTTGAATATGATAAACATAAAGAAACATAAAGGTTGAAACTGAAACTACTTTGAAGGTTATTCATTTTCTTCACAGGAAACAATCTATGCTAATATTGTCACTTAGGTATCATGCAGTAAATCTCTAGTTAAGTGTAATATCAGTAGGAAGTTCAAATACCATAGAAGTATTAGATAAAAGTTTGTCTGTCCTCACTTACAGGGTAATATTTGTATTTTGGCTATCTTAATCTAGAGAGATGTTAATATGAATAATGATATTGTAGTATTGGTAAAATATATTTACCAGGAGAGTAATAACACCCTGGAAGTGACTGATTGATGCTATATTTTCTGTTGAATTTAAGAATCAGATGTCAAAATTAATTCTGAAAAGTACTACCTTTATCTGAGATTGAGCCTGGCAGAGATAAAATTCCTATTGAATATTATCCCTCTGAGAAATGTCTGTGAAAGTGGCAAAAATACATAATAATAGCGCTCTGCAGCTCTATGCACTTTTGTTCTGAACAGATTCTGTCCATTACAGTTTTTTTTTTTTCAGAACACTTGGAACATATTTTATTCTCAATTATTTTCTGGAATTGTGTTCCAACTTGTTATGTTGAACTTCCAGTTGATTCCATTTATCAAAACCAATACTGTTTTTTTGGGAACTCTATACTGGTTTTGGGCACAGGGGCTCGTAGTTATATTTTTTTTTTTTAAATATTGTTATACGGTAATAAGAAAAATGAGAAGGGAGGACACTAATTTTGGGGTCAAAATTGAAATAGAAATTAGGCGCTTTTCTTCGCCTCGAAAACGACCAAGTCTTCGGTCTAACCTATATATTTAGGTAAATAAAGCAGATTTTGAATGAATAATTGGTTTACGACGGATTAATTACCGTTTTTTAGTTCCAAGCGGAGCGAACATGGTCAGGACAACTTCATTGTAGGTCATTTTCCGCTTGCTTCGAGACGAAATACCAGATGAGTTTTCATTGGTCCAAATTTGAGTTATTTATAGACGTCATTGTATGACGTCCAGAATAATAAATTTCTATTTTTATTTGGACATATTCCTATAACATTGTACCATATTAGCTGTTTTGTTTGTTTTAAAATTGTCTGTTATATATTTCAGGTGGTTCGATGTACTCGTACAATATCCACGAATAAATAAATCTATAATTAAACCAAGACGTAAACCACCACTGAGTAACAAAGAGAATATCCAGGTAATATTTTACTGATATTATGATGTCAATGCTAAATTGTTGCATATTAAGCATGTTTATAAATCAGATAAGTGTTTCTGTTTCTCAGGAACTTTGAATGATCTTTTAATTTCTATCTATATTTTTTATTTCCTACTGTCACCTTGAATTTTAGCTTATGTAATGTTTTGTAATCATTATTACATCTGTTTTTTCAGCCTTCAACTAGCAGATTTGAAATTGAAAAAGTGAAAAATCAGTTGCCGTCATTTTCCACATATCGTGGTGTACGTAGTTTAAAACATAAATATGATAAAAACTATCAGGATGGTTTGAGAAAGAGTAGTAGTTTACATGATCTATCAACAGAAGATAAAGAATTAAATTCAGATCTTGTCACCAGCAAATATCTGAGCTGCTCTGGTGATAACTTAAACTACTTTCGTAATTCGGAATCTGAGTATCCACTCGGCAGCCGATCAGAAATTTTATCTAATCCAAATTATTCAAATCCATATTTTACAATTCCAAGAACTGTATGGCATCATTCTGGAAGACTTTCCAATAAGTCTGTTTTATCTTCTACGCCTTACACAAGTACCCCAGTACCAAGCATCAATCTACAGAGCACATTACGCAGAACGGCACAAGAAGACAACAAATCCAGAAGTAAAAGTGTATCAGCTATAGAAAGGTCCCGAGTTCATCGTGAGCGATCAACAAGTCTGAAGGATTTTCCGACTACCTTATCGTTACCAAGAGATAGTCATGACGATTCTTTAAGATCTGTTGTATCATCAGGAATAGAGAACTCTCAAGTTGACTCTCCTAGAGATGATGACACTGAAAGCAATGAAACAGATGAATTAAAGGTAATTGAAGTGTTTTTAACTTATTTTTTGCATGATTTTAGTAAGATCAATAACGAAAAGATAAGTCTTTATATATTTTTGGTAAACTGTTTCATGGAAGTGTAATATTATTTGTCCTGAATCAATTGAAACAAGAAAATGGCAGACTTTTAAATTTTTGAATTATTTAAGGCACCTGCGTTTACAATATTTATGCTTTCCCTTGCATCCAACAATCCAGCATCCATTGTTATTTATAGCTTGCTCTTTCCCAGCTATATAATAGTAATTTTATTTTTTGATAATTTTTAAAGAGCTATATAATTGAAGTGAATTTGAGTGAATGTTTTAACAGAATGTAATTAAATACAATTTAAGATTTGATGTTAGTTATACTGTATGATACTTGTTAAAATAAAATGTAACCTGTATTTTAGATGGCACGAAGTACAGAATTAAATTCAGCTGGCCGTTCTAACACTAATGTTCAACCCCTCCCTGACCAATCCAATTCCATTTTTGAGGCAAGTATAAAATGAAGTCCTACAATTTCTATAAGGGCTCTTATTTTCACAACTTTAGTATCTATTGGAATTAAAACATAAGTGATGACAAAAATGGCTATGTAATTGTTACAATCAGAAAGATGTAATAAAAGTTATGTGAGAACAAGAGCCCTCAGTAAACACTGTAAATACAGTAAGCATTATAAAGCATGTCTTATATCCACCCTTTGCACCCTGCTTGCATGCACCTTGCAAAAATCTATTTTTAGTTAATCATAAAGAAATTGATTTTCTCAAGCACTTTGAAAGTTTATAAACAAAGTAAATGATTTTGACAAAGATTTAATCTTAATATTTAATATAGTATATTATAAATAAATATTGCTTAAGGATATCTGTGTTGGTAACTTATTAAACTTGTAAAGCATTCAAATTGATAAGGTATTCTAGTGTTAAACTTTACAGCACTTTTATTCTGTTATTATATGTAAGGAAAAGTAAGGAAAAGGATACATTGCATGTGAATGGTTTTTGAAATTTTCAGCATGTGTGTGTTCTTACTTTATACAACTACAAACACTATATTTCTAAACTTGCTATGATTGACTACAGAGTTTTATTTGAAAGAAACTTAGGAAAATAAAAGAGTATTATGATTGTAGGATTTGGTCTACATGAAGAAAGGTTGGTTGATCAAGCTTGGGAAATCAGAAAGGGTAATTATTTATCTTCCTCTGGACTTCTTTTCTATCTTTAAGACTTGGCATGTAATTAAATTCCATGAAAAGGTATCAGATTGTGAATGCACTGGTTTTGGTGTTTGTGTTACCATGGTTAGATTATGTTCTTGACGAATTATCTTAGTTTAGGAACTAATACAAGCGCATCTTGATTTAGAGTTAGAACTCTTGCCACGATTTATTTATTACAATGAAATGATTAGTTTTACTAACTATGATAATGATATATTTGAGTTTTGTTCAATGTCTTGACTATTTTGCGCAATTATCAAATGTTAAAATAAAATGTCTATATATCTGCCATTTTATTTTAAAAAAAAGAAGTGCAAATTGGTCTGACATTAAATGTCATTTTGATAGCCCATTAAGTTTCAGAACAATTTTACAATTCACTTTATTGTGTGTCTTATGTTATACAATGAATATTCTACAGGATGTGAAGAAACATTGGTTTGTATTAGCTGGTAATTCATTACACTACTATAAAGATGCCAAGGCAGAAGATGCCAATAATCTGGATGGTAGAATTGATCTGTCCACTTGCTACGAAGTTTCAGAAGTCAATCTTCCTAGAAATTATGGTCTTAAAATCAAGGTAAAAGAATTTAACTAATAAATTGATTGAACTACCAGACTCCATAGACAAAATGAAATTTAGTCAACTGCTATTCACAGTTTTGGTCTTTTAATAGAAATTCTATGGGATGGGAGCCATGGTGGCTCAGTGTGCTACTGGCTGTGCCTGTTACTACAGTTGAAAATTAAAAGTAAGAGTAGGCTTATGCTGCTGTCCTGACAAAATTTTCCTCATTGTACACTGCACAGCGTTTGCAATATGTTAAACTCCCATTTCATTTCATTATATTTGTTGACAAATTCCAGGCAGGTTATCCCACTGATTATTTACTGATATGAAAGAAAATATACTCAACATTCTGATTGTGTTTTGTAGACAAGAAATGGAGAATATCAGCTGGCGGCTATGACATCTGGGATCCGCAACAATTGGATGAAAGCTTTGAGATTATGTATGGATCTTCACAACTCTAGCTCCAATCAGAAATATGCTTCTTCTTTAACTGGTAAAACATTAATGGGTCTGACAACTCGAGCAGTTGATGATTTTGAAGTCAGCAGTTCTTCTAGCAACACTCAGGCTGTCACAAACCCTTCTGGCGAAACTGCATTTCAATTGGTGGGCAGACGAGATGCTAATAAAAGAGACTCACTTAAAAATGCCAGACGCCATCATTCTGATGTTAATCCTGGAAACGTCAGTAAAGTTCTGTCGGTCACAGAATTCTGTGGTGCTTTGGATATGGCTAATCTGAATATGTCATCTTCCTCTACAGTTAGTAATGAGAGTCCAACAGGAACTGCTAGCTCTAGTAGAACCAGCTCTGTTTCTGAGGTAGGAGATGATGACCGTACAAGATCTAAAGTTCCTCGCCATCATGGCAGTACTTGCAGTCAGGATTCGTTGACATGGTCACAATCATCGGGATCTGTCAGAAGATTTGTTGAAGGTAGTGATGAGTTACAAGGTGAACATCCACGTAGATCTAAACCGAATATGTCTAGTGATCTAAAGAGAGAAGAAGACAGAAGAGATAAGATGCGTAGAGGGAAGTCACCAAGCGCCAGAATTAAAGAGAAATCTCGATCTTCCAAGTCACCAAGGCTTCATTCACCACCACCTGTTGAAGGTTTTAGTTACAGTTTACCTGAACAACAGACTACTATTGGATCTGATGATGACATCACACAGGTAAAATATTATAAAATTACCTATCATCATATAAAAAATACAGAACAAAAATCAATACATTGGTAGCAACAAATGCACTATTCAACTTAAATGATCCATGTTTATTATTTTTCATTAATTCCTTATGGCCTCTTAATTACAGGAATTATATCATGATGCTATGGAAACACCTGATGAAGTTGATGGTAGAGCAGATAAAACTAAAGATGGTATGCTGGTAGAAATACTGGAGACTGAGGTGTGTTGTTATTTAGCTTAGTAAATCACAAGGTGCAAAACAAAACTTAACTGCAAAAGTTTAGGTGTACGTCTATTTGATTCTTGATAGCATAATGCAAATTTTACTTCATTTTGTTATGTGTACTTGTAGGTTGAATCATTAAAAGAAAGTTTAGATCATAAAGAAGAAGAATTAGTCAAAATGCAAGAAGCTAATCAAGATTTGAAAGTTCGACTACAAACAGCTGATTCTGAGGTTTGTTTATTGTTCTTGTGTAAAACCTGTTTTTCAATTCTCAAAACATGTAAAAAATATGTCGCATATCCTCAATTGCTAACTGTCAAGGATTAGTAGTTTATATAGTAGTTTGATAAGAATGACTATTGTATGGGAATGATGATTGATTATGTTGAGATGATAGAATGATATTGAGTAGATTAGTAACATCATAAGAGGATTATAACAGTCCTAAGATGGTACTATGAAAAATAAATCATAAGACAAAGATGTTAGTGATGATTGTCCTTTCATTTCAATTTCTAACTATGTGCTGTGTGGAAGGGAAGAATGACTAGTATGTAAATGTAAAGTATAAGAATAGTATAGGTAAAACATGTTTCAAGTCTCAGAATCCCAGTATTGTTAGAAGTGACATCACCAGATCAAAATTCTAATAGGGAATTTCCAGTTTAACAAAAATATTTCTGTTTTTTTTACTTTTGGGAAGCTGGAACAATTTTTTTTATACATATTAAGTACATTGTGTTGTTATTGAGTGCTAAATTCTGTTACTGACCTATGTTTACATCACAGGATATTTCAAGGTATTAAACTGGACTCAGCTTAGAGATGTAGAATGAATTTGGAATTTTAGTTTGATCCATCCTTATTCCTTACCCTCTTTAGACTGAATATAAATATATTGATATAATGTTTTTATATATTACAGGTGTCAGATAGATATAGCAGCAGTAAACAACTGGATGCTTCTCAGGTAAATAATCAATACATTTATCTTTCATTGTTGTTTACACTGCTCAGTTATGAGTTGAATTTGACTTAAAATTCTTTCACAAACATAGTTTGTTTTAAAGTGGAATGGTCACCAATTGTTCGACCAATGATACCATAGGCCTAGTCTCAGAAATTTGAATTTTCCAGTTAAACTTATCAGTTATATTGTGTACAGCTCTCCCTCGAAATTTGAGCCTTCAAATCCATGTTTATCCATAATTATCAGTGTTTGAAAGTAAAAAATATGCCTACATTCCCCTTTAAAGCGCTCTTTCTCATTTAATCGAACTTACTTTTGTTTATAGTGTTTGACTGGTTCTTTATTTCTTTCTAGTTACAAGGAATGAAAAGACAGATGAAAGATTCCAAAGATGCTATACAAAGACAGAAAACTGAGATTGATAATTTAAAATCTAAATTAGATATGTCTGTTTCTAAACTTACTGGTACTGAGAAGGCATTGTCTGAGGCACTGAAAGAACTAAAACAAGAAAAAGAACGCTTCCTGAAGCTGACAAATGAATGGAATCGCAGATTACGAACACTTGAAGGACAGTTGAAAGACACTTCATCCAAATTAGAGCGTAACAAAGAGAATCTTGTCAGTAAAGAACGTGAATGTCGTAGATTGGAATCAGACATGAAAGGTGCTCTTCAAAAAACTCGTGAATATGAACGTGAGATATTAAAACTGAAAGCTGTTGAACATGAATATCGTGTCTTGAAAGAAAAATTTGATGATAAAGAACATGATATTGTCTCCTTACAAAGTCAGTTACGTGATCGTGAAGCTCATTGTAAAAAATTGGAGTCTGAATTGGAAGAATTGGAAAAGTCAAATTCAAATGAACAAGATGCTTTGGAGAATCATATAGAGGAACTCCAATCTAAATTGTGTGCTGCACATCAAAGACAGACCACTATGACTGACTCAATCACAAACAATATGGCAGGTATCTTAGATGAAAAGAACGACATTATCTCTCAACTAGAAGAAAAATTACGAGAACGGGAACGAAGAATTGGTGACATGACAGAGGAACTACAAGCTGAATTAAGTGAAAATACAGATCTGAGCAACAATGTTGATATACTGCATGAAGAGAAACAAGAACTGATACAGAAGTTAGAAAGACTTCAAACTGTTCAATCCAAACTAGTCAAACTGGAAGCAGAAAATACTTCATTGAAAAAAATCATAGAGGAATTGAAAAAAGGTAGTGGAAAATCAACAAGCAGTGCAGATGTGGCAGAAAAAGAAAAACTCCAGAAAACCATCCAAGAATTAAATCAACAAGTACAAAAACTACAACTTCAGTTGATTGAGAAATTTGAGGTGATTGATCGTCAAACTGAATCAGTTAGTTCTTCTGGACATCTTGATAGTCAGGAATTACTTCATACTGTTTTACAAGTTGATTCAGAACTCAAAGATGTCAACTCCATGCTGCTTACATTACGACAAAAGTTTGATGCTTATTTAGCTACACAGCAAGGAGAAAATTTGACAAAAATCATTTCATTGGCAGATATGATTGAAGATATTGGGCGTAAATGTCAAGGTGTCCAGGATGTTTTAAGAGAAGTTCCAGAGTCACCTCCAATATCACCTCCAATGTCACCAGTTTCACCAACTTCACCAACTTCACCAGAGTACACTCACCATGTCACTGTGGACTCTAAATCCAAACCAGCAGAGATTCTCTCAGAATACAAGGGTTTGAAAAATAAATTTGATTGTGCTGTGTCAGAGTTAAAGAAACTTAGAAAGGAAGTGACCAATGTTTACAGTAATTATGACCAGTTGGAGAAGGATGATAAAATGATGAAATCTCAAGTTCGCGATATGGAAGAAGCTTATAAAACCAGACTTGAATCCATGATGTCACGAGTTGAATCTTTAACAACTAAATTAGACCAACTAAAGAATCCTGGTACACCTTCAAAAGCCAAGCCTATCAAAGCTTCTAAGCTGGATTTGTTTGGTCTTTCAAATCAAATAGAGAAGCTTTTAGATGATTTAGACAGTAGTTTTGCTGAAGTTGAACAGAATATATCACTAAATACTTCAACTAAACCAACTACAAAACAGTCACGTATGTCTGTTTCATCGAATGAAATCATTGATCAGCTGAAACAGATGAAAGCACAATTAGATCATATTAATGTTAAATCTAAAGACATTTCTCAAGAGCTTACTCCACAGAAAGGCAACAAACCTGAACAAAAACCAGAAGAGAATTTACAAAAACGCTTGTCACAATATGTTCAGAAAATTGATTCTTTCACTACAAATTTAGAAAAGGTTGGAGATGAATCCAAGGAAAATGTTTTAAGAACAGACAGTTCCGGGCAAGATCTGGCATTTGAAGATTGTCTTGGTGAAATACGAGGAAGAATTATTGGACTAAGTGAACAATTAGATGGTATTGATGATGATTCTTCTGAATCTGAGACCGAAGATGAAGATGAAACCACAATTGATGATGTTCGTGAAAAATTATCACATTTACTTGAATTTGTGGAAGAACATTCAAAACTGTCTTCTTTTGATTGGAAAGTTTTAGATAAAATGACAAAACAACATTCAGCCATAATGAAACAGAAAACCTCCAGTTTAGAACCGGTATCTCAGGAAGATCGTTTAAGATTATTTGCCGACCGTGTTTCATTGGAAGCCGCTATTTTAGGTGAAATGGCCTCCCTGCTACAAAATAAATCTACAGGTAATACTGACTCTAATCCTTTGATGAGTGAAATTAACAATCTGAATAATCTAATCCTAGTTTTACATCAACATATTGACCTTGAAACACGACATTTAGACGTTGACAACCAATCCGAAGACATTTTATCATCTTACGCAGATATTTTAGCTGAAAGAATTGTGTTAGAAAGTGAAGTGAGTACTAGTGATAGTGCTGACTTAACAGAGTCTTCAAAGGCTCAAATGACAATGTTAGCTATGGAAAGTTTAACGCGATCACAAATTGATTCTCAAATTAATGAATCTATAAATAAACCACTCAGTGAACTAGAATCAGTATCCTCACATATCGTATCAAGAGCTTTAATTCAAGGAGAACTAACTTGTGCTTTACAAAAAGTGAAAAAACGTGTTAACGCATCAGTTGAAAAATGTGGTTTCCATCTTACCCAAAAACAATATGCATTCCAAGAATTAAAATCTCGTGAGTCTAATGTTTTAGATTTCTGTGAACAATATGAAAGCAAAATGGTGGAAATGTTATCATTAATTGTAGCAAGGCAAGGTGATGAGATGACAATTGAACAAGGCCCAGTGAGTGTTCTAGAAGCTGTTTGTTCGGAAGTGTCCACGATAATCGAAAAACATATTCAAAAATTTAAACAAAGAGTGCGGACTGCTGGTGATACAAACACTGCACATAAATATGATACAATAGTGACTCAATTACGACGTGATCGTGAATCTGTTTTAAATTCTATTAAAAAACATCACAAACAATTTAAAAGTCTGTTAGATGAAGGAAAAGACCTGGAAGATCCCGATATTTTATTACAATCTTTAGACAGTACTATCAATAATTTTGGTGAAATTTTATCTCAAAAATCCATAATTTTGGCTAGCTCTCTGTATGTTTCTGAAATGTACGAAGCTAAAGATTTAAGTGTATATGAAACTGAGGATTATGATAATAATTCAGTGTCCTCTACGTCCGATGTAGAAAGAGGAGTGCGATTCTTTTTAAGAAATCTCAGTGAACTGTTAGAAAAGGAATCAGTCAACAAGCAAAATATTGTTTTTGAAATTCATAAAGCACATGGTGAGAAAAATAAAGAAAAACTTGTGATATCCCTCCCCGATTTAACTCACTACCCTAAACACTTATCTCCTTATGCCGAAAATTTAGTCCGTGAGGCTGTCTTTCAAACTCAGTTGACTTATGTTATGTTGAAAATGAGGCTTGAACATGAACAGGAACTAGCGCATCACAAGAAAACACACAAATTAATAAAAAGTGAAAGTCAGGATTCTGAAATTGATTTTCAAACTGCTGTAGCCCCGTTAGAGGATGTAATTGAGAGTAAATTTGATGATGAAACTGAAGTGTTACATATGTTTAGCCAACAAGTGGAAGCTTTACGACAAGCGTTTACTACTCCTATATCAGCAGAAATTAAAGAAGAATTACAACAGTTAGAACATATGGTTGAACAAGAAATCATTGCTGCTCATGAACGACATGATGTACAGATAGAGGTGTTTAAACAGGTTAGTTTATAGTAGATTAGAAGTATGTTAAATACACACTCATCTAGCTTTGGTAATAATTGGAAAAAATGTTGCATGCATTCATTTTCTAAAAATTTCTTATGCCATTCTGTTGAGAAAAAAAGGACAGACTGTAGCACATTTTTTTGATGTTATTTGTTTTGGTTAGCTTTGGAACAAATGGTTCATTCCAGCTGACTCCTCAGATGCAAACGGTTAAGAGTTAATCTGGAAACCAATGCAAAGAGTTTAGGCTCAGGACTAGCTGATAAGTTGTTATCCTTGTGATAAATGCCACAGGTGTTATAATGTTTTAATTTGACTATAATTACAGGAAGTTAGTAAGATAGAGAAGGTATGGGAATCAAGAGAATATAATAGAGATGAATGTCAAGAGAGAATGGAAGATTTAGAAGAAGAATTAAATAGTATTAAATGTGAACATGAAGAGGAGGTAGAGAGAATGAAACAAGATGTTTTAACAGCAGTAGGAGCTATTAGAGCTAATGAAGAATTATCAGAAACTAATCTTACTGAGAAGGTTCAGAATCTTATTCATCAACTAGCTTCACAACGTAGAAATTATAAGGTAAGGAACATACTGTGTATTATCACACAAAAGTACTGTTATCGGGTTCATAACGCGAGTTAATATTAGAGATATTACACAGTAGACGGGTTAATAACTATGCAAATTAGGTAGAATTTAGGTCATGTATTCATGCGCCAGTTACACAGAACCTTTGACGTTGGCGACTCCGTTAAAATTAACAATGCGGGGCATGTCATTTTCATTAAAATTGTTCCAAAAAACTTTACTTTGATTAAAAAAATTAATTTAGTTAGCACATGAAAGTATTTTTCATGATGTTATTTGTTAGCGCAAGGACATTTAAGCATACGTGAACGCGCCTAACCTAGTTACTAGCTCTATGACGTCAGAAAAGAATGACGTGATAGCTTAGTTTACAAAAAGATTAAACTGAAAATTGGCGAAAAATGCATTGAATTTTAGGAAAACATGCGTGTATCGATAGTTGTGTGATAAATAGAATCTTAAACTCGTGCTTATGTCATATAAAATTTATGAAACTCGTTGCCGAATTAAATATTTCCCTCGCCAAGGCTCGGGGAATATTAAAACTGGCAACTCATTTCATAAATTTGATATGACATAAGCACTCGTTTAAGATCCTCTATTTATTGTATATTAATGTGATCATAGACCTTAACATCACTGAACAATAAATTAGATATCTAAAATCCAAAGCCTACAATAAATTTTTATTTACTTACATTTTTGTTTTTTAATGGACATAATTTGGATTTCCATTCCAAGCTTAATGTGGATGTCTTGAAATGACTGTCTGTCTGTCTTTGACCAATGAAATAATGCACAAAACTAAATTCTAAATTCCTAATGTTGTATTACTTGCATAATATGGATTTTGTACTTATTTGGGTGCAAGTTCCTTCATGAAACCTTAAACAAAATAATGTCTATATATAATGCTTGTATTAGCTGTAAATCTGAAAATATCACCTAAATCTTACTTTGTTAACATATGTAATGGCTACCAAGTTATAAAGATAAAGTTTATCTTCAAGATATAAGATATAATTGGAATATGTTGATATTTCAGTTGTTCCTGGAAGGATTAAAGAGGAAACTGAACTCATTAGATAAGAATGAATTATTGAGAAAAATAGAAGAACAACTGTTGAATATTAAAAAATCGGCATCACAAGATGAGGTATGGTTGCCTATATTTTCCCCGTTTTCATTATTTAGTCCCATTAATAGCTTATTTCAACCATACTTTAGGTTCCCAGATTGTGTCTTTCAGATCGACTATTACATATCCGATTGTCAAAAAAAAAATCAACATCACTCCCTTCTCTCCTGCCCCCTCTCTCCTGCCCCCTCTCTCCTGCCCCCTCTCTCCTGCTCCTCTCTCCTGTTCCTTTCTCCTGTCAAAACATGTGGTATAAAGTAACTTTGACTTGTTTTCCTTGTTGTACCAGCTTGTGAAGCTTGATGATAATTGTTGTTGGTTGTTTTTATAGGATACCTATTCTCTAACTAGTTCTACCTCTGAATCTGATCTATCTCATACTGATGCTGTAGATGGTGGAGAGGAGATCAAACATCATGACCTTAAACATCATAAAATCAAACCAGTAAGTATATTTTATAGGTGAATAATGGGAGCAGAATAAGTTAGAATGGGAGCAATTTTTGACAGGATCGACAATGTGCTTTGTTTAATTAATTCCTTGATAAACTGATTTGATAAACTTATTTGAAACTGTCTTTAAACTGAAGTTATCAAGTTATCTTCTTTTATTTCTAGGAAAAAAATCGTAAATCTGAATTAGAAAAATTAAGAAAAGAAAAAGAAGAAGCATTAGCTGAAGAAATGAGAAATACCAAAGCAGGTAAGAAAATTGTCAAGACATTATGTGGCTCTAACTGCAATAATCACATAAATTCATTCATCAATTCTGCCTCGGAATGCTTTGAATATTTTACTTTTATTTATCTATGTTTTCTAGCTCTGAAGTTAATATTATTTTTCATCTATTCTGTCTAGCTCTGAATAATATGATAATTATTCCTTTATTATTTCTAGCTCTGGATGCTATGCGTAAAGCATATGAAGGAGAACTACAAGAAGAGAAAGATAAATTTAAGGAAGCTCTAATGACTATGTACACTGATGATTTCGTAGCTGAAATTCGTAAACAACATGAGTAAGTTTATTGAGTTAAACCTAAATATTATTTACTAATTTAGTGATAATAAAAGTGAATTGTGTTGGATTTACATGAGTTTAAAATGGCTTTACTTGGTACTTAACTTTTGATTTTGATTAGATCATGTTCTATTTAAAAGATAATGTTGATGGAGCTATTATTTCAGGTACGGTACTTAAATATTAATTTATTTATATTGTTAATATTATTTTCAGGGCTGAGTTAGATAAATGTCGGGAAGAACTGAAACAAATGGAGTTCCATTACTCAAGTAAAACTGAAGATTGTAAGATATTAGAAGGGAAAATGAAACAGTTAAAACAAGACTATGATGGTCATATAGCACAATTACTTGCCAGGTAGGGCTTATTCTATATAGATACATTTATGCAAAATTATGGAAACAAACACATTTAAAGCATTGTTTTCTGCTTATTGAAATGCACTATTGAGTTAGTTATATCTGCCATGATTCAGTTAGTTAAACATTTTATCTGGTACTGAAATGGTTTTTTTTTAATCTACCATTGTATAATATGATATTTCAGTAATGATCAATTAAACAAATTGGTTAATGAAGAAGTAGAAGATTTAAAACAGTTTATAAAACATAAACCAAGCCGTCTAGCACCAGGTAGTGCTACTGCAGAAGAAGAACTATATGATGCTCAGGTTGGTTGACATCCTAAATAATTTAAAACAAGGACTGAAATATTAAGAAGATATGAAAATAGTCAAATATGATATGTCCTACCTTAATTTCTTAGCTTTAGAAAATATTTTCTTTGAATGATAATAGGTGGTGGTATGTGACAAACAAGTTTTAATTTACTCAGTTATTTGATAATAAAATAAGTGGTAAATCAAGTCAGTAAGAATATTTAATGTTATTACAGATCATGGTGAGAGTAAAAGATGCTGAATTACAGAAACTCAGATTAAAAGTTAAAAATCATGAGAATAGTTTACATAGAATGATGGAGGTTTGTATTTTATTTATCAACGGTTATTCATTTGACAATATTTTCAATATTTTAACATAAGATAATGAAGAGATGATCTTTCATTGTAAGGAAGGTGCTAAATAATTTGTTGATTTAATGTAAGGCTGAGCTGTTATTATTCCACAAGAATATTGTTGATAATTTGTAGTACAATAATCTTATAACCTTATCTAGGAACAACGTCAAACAATGACAGAGAATTTAAGATTGATAAAAGAGAATCAAGAATTAGCAGCTGAAAGTAAGAAATTAGATGGTAATAAAACAGATGATACCAACAGTAAACGTCCTGTTAGAAGAGGTAGGTACTGTCTGGAAACAGTGGGATGTGACCCATTCTCAAAAACACCATGCTATACCAAATAACCCACTGATATATTGCATGGTTCATTATTATATACCTGTCAGTGCCATGGTATTCTTTGTTTGGCCTTTAAACTGGACACCAGAAAATATATTTGTGTTTAGTGATCAATATTTCTCCCAATTTAAATTTCAATATTATTTTATTTAGCACCATCATTTCATCAGAGAGCACGAAGTCCAAGTCCTACATCTAGTTCTAAGAAAGAAGGTGAACATACTAGTCGTGAAGGTCATCGTAAACGTCATCTTGGACCTAGAGGTTAGAAAGATTCTAAGATTATCACTTTATAACGGACTATAATAATTGTACTATATACATAAGTAGTGGTATCATATCCCACCTGACCTCTCAAGATTCCTGCAATGACAGAAGTTTGAGGAGCACAACAATGTTTTTTTGACACATTTATATGACATGCAACCTTTCAAGTCCGTTCCAGAAAATTGGCATTAGTTAAAAATTTATATATCTGACTGTAAATCTTCAGATTTTTGTTTGTTAATTGAAATCGAATGACTAAAACTTATTTTATGGGTTTTTTTTTTCAGACATGAAAAGATCAAAAAGTACTCCATCTCTACCATATGTATTTGATGGTAAACAGTCAGATAGTAGTAAATCAGGTAGAGAAGTTAGAACACCAAGATCTGTCAAGGCAGCTGCAGCTTCTAAACGATGAAACACTTGAAACTTGAACTAGTGAAATAATTTTGTTATACCTGAAACTCAAATAAAATATGGATAAATTTGTGATGTGTAGTAGGCCAATCAAATCCTACCATATATAACTCAGACTTAATTTTTAAATATATTTTGAAAATATATGCATTTGATTTCATATTCAACCAATATCAACCCATATCAACAATTTATTTTCTGGTATTAATGTTTTTGATTCTCTGATTTTGATGTGTTTTGTATCAATCAAACATATCTTATAATATACTTTGTATTGTTATTCATATCATCGGTTGTTTTTCATGTATTGTTGTAGTCAACATTTATCGTGACTAATTCATTTACAGAATGATCAATGATTGGTCAATTTTATATTAATCTCAGTATCGACTAACCACATTCTGTAAATATTTTATATATGAAATGACATTTTTTTTAAATTAGGCTGAATTTAAATACATGATAACCACCGTCTATTGGTTGTGTTTCTCTTATTTATTGTGATTATATATTGTTCAATTTTTATCTGTAATTTAACCTTTGACATTCTAGTCCATAAAATGCTGGTTGTGGTTGTACATCCTTTATCTTTATTACTATAGGTACTGGGGCATGACTTGAGAAGGCAATTACTGTTAACATGGGTTTTTTCCCTTATGTCATCAATGCCTCGAAAGTAATGTTTCTGATGTTAATTTGAAAAAGATGCATTAAACTATTTCTTGAGTTTATAAGTCCTTTTATAGCATTATATGATAGTAACCTCATATCTTATACATATATTTCATGTATTCTCTAGTTTAAAAGGGAAACTTGGTTTTTGTTGTGAATTTGTTGAGAATGTTTATCTTGTTCCAAATTTTCGTAACTAAAAGAGCATAATAAGTGAAAATATTATAAAATGATATATTTTGTCATAATAATAGCTTTAAGAATTTCAAAGATGAGCTCACATGAGATTGAAAAGTTCTTATACATGGATATTTAGTATATGCTCTTTACTTCCAGGTCACAATACTAAGTTCTTGTTTTAAAAGATGATAACTATAAATTATTAATATTTATTTTATACAAATATATTTTATATTGTGAGAATTGCAGGTCTTTTTCTTGCTTGCAGGCAATTTAATCAATCAGATGGGAATGACAGAAATATACCATAACTATCTTATTACAATGCTGCAAATCAAAACTATGCAATATTAAGTTGTTAAAACTTGCTCAATTTATTGCATTCCATGCTTTTAGATTTTTAGCAAATTTTTTTCAATTATTTATTTGTGTACCATTCAAAAGCTTCAATTTTTTGTTTACAAATACTTATTTATATAACTTATGTAAATTTCTATTTATAGCCAATATGAATCCCAGCTCTTTATTTTATAGCAGACTGTTTGCAGTTTTCCAGAAGCCAAATCTGTTTATTTTTTGGAAAGCTGACATGCATTAAAGTTTGCTCTAATGGGGACTAGTTATCTGTATTCTTGCCAAACCACACTACCTAAGTACACTCTCCAAATGTATTTAGACACAACTAGTAGTTTTAAACGATGTTAGAGTCAGTATCCCTTATAACTTACATACTAGTGGCAGCAATTTTAGTTAGGGCAATTTTTAGATTTTATTTTATAAGGGCACTTATAATTTACTAAAGTTCATTCTATATGTATATTATATATTATATATAGCTCAGTATATAAACTTACACATTATTATAGATTGATAAGGATTTAAAGAAATACTTTCTCATGAAATGAATATAACATTTAAGTTCTATAACTTGGTCAATAAGAGTAAATATTCATCAGTGGTCATACTGGAAGTATACAACAGAATCCCTGTATAATACAAATTTAAAGATCTAAGTAACCCTATATTACAACTTATAGGGTTATGAAAATTTGAAAATAACTCAGTCTTTTGGATTTATCAGATTAATACACTGTGTCCACTGACAAATTTATATATAATTTGTTTAAAATTTTGAATGTTATGTTCATTGTAAGATGTAGTATACCTGTAACGTTTACATTGTATATCAACCACTTCAATTTTCAATCCATATTATATAGATAATATAGTCCTTCTACAGAATTTAATATCATTTATTACCTCTATTGAAATATGCATCAATATACTAACAGTATAAAGATGTGATTACCTCAAACTATTTAGTTATATAAAAACTGTTGCATAACATCAACTTGATACCTTCAGTTGCATTACTTCCCTTTGTTTCTATTTTAACTGATATCATATCACTGTGTTATGTTTGTATTATTCTATATATCACCTTACATATTGTTGTTTTTGTTTATTTTATTAGCCTTTTAATATATTCTACTGTTATTAATAGGGAAATTGTTCTGAAATATAAGATTGTAAAACTTAGATGTTAGAATAATTGAAAATCTGTTTTCTGTTGAATTTGTTTGTCATTTTGTGCAAATTTCAGCAGAATATAGCAGTTGATTTTCTCAAAACAAAGAAAAAATGTTTCCTTCTGATAAGATAAAATCTATTGATGTTGTATTCTATTTTGAATAATTTGAATTTATTACCTTACTAATATCATAAACCCATGGTTGTATAAACATCATATCCTAACTTTATCATTGCTATATATATACATACATGTATAACGTATTGTTATTTACATTTTCTTGATACACATATTACTTATATTATTACTATATATATTTGACAAATAATAAAAAAATTATTACTAGTTTAGTTGTGTATGTATACCATAGCAATATATTGTAATAGCAAATTTCTGAATCCCCCCAGTAACTAAAAAATCAGATTTATTGTACAGTAAACGCCACTTTATTTTCTCAGAAAATCAGTATTGTTTTGATGTTTCAGAAAAGATAAGAATTGTATATTTACCGAAGGCTTGAGAGTTAGTGGCCTTAATTTGTGTAACTTGTGGCTCTACCTGCAGATAGAATAAAAGGGGTGCGGTTCTGAAAGTAGACAGAGAGTGGTTTAACCTGCAGACAGACTAGAAGGGAGTTTTTAAATGACATTTAGCGATTGTAAGCACAATATATAGACACAGCTTTATGGAACAACAATCACTGGTTAAAGTTTTAAGCAACGTTTCGACGTATTTCCCCCGTCGTCCTCGGGCACCTTTTTTGCAACATGCCTGAGGACGACGGGGGAAACGCGTTGAAACGTTGCATAAAACTTCAACCAGTGATTGTTCCATAGCTGTGTCTATATATTAGACTAAAAGGGGTGCGGTTCTACATGCAAATTGACTAATAAGATGCAAAAAACAGTCTAAAAGGGAAGCGATTTTACCTGCAAACCAACTAAAAAGGTGTGGTTCTACCTGCTGCAGACAGACTAAAACGGTTGCGGTTTTACATATAGACATATTCAAAGGGGTTCGGTTATGGTTCTACATGCAGAGAGACAAACATGGGTGTGGGACTTCCTGCAGACAGACTAAAAGGGGTGGGGACTTCTTGCAGACTTGAACGGGTGTGAAACATCTGCAGACAGATGGAAGGGGGTTCTGTTCTACCTGCAGACAGACTAAAAGGTGTGGTTTTGCCTGCAGACAAACTAATAGAGGCGCGATTCTACCTGTAGACAGAATGAAAGGGCTGCAGACAGACTGAAATGGTACGAGACTTCTTGCAGGGATGCAGTTATACCATCAGACATGATGTAGCGCTTCTAACTACAAATAAAACTTAAGATACTAAAAATATTTAGAAAAAGAAAGACTATATATGGCCTGGGTTTTCAACTTGGGGGACATGTCCGAGACGGGACATTTCGACATTCTCCAGGGGACACAAACTGATCTATTATAGGTCTAAAAAAATATGTCCACGGCCTGCAACGACCACAATTTAAGTTTGTGTTAAAACAAAAAATTTGCATGTTTTCGAAGACTTCTGCGGACAAATCAGGGGACATGGTCATTTCCTTACGCATTTTTGGGGACATTTGAGAAAACCAGTTGAAAATCCAGGATATAAGGGGTGCGATTTTACCAGCAAACAGACTAAAAAGGGCGCGGTTCTACCTGTACACAGACTAAAAGGGCTGCTGCTCTACCAGTAGATAGACTAAAAAAGATGTAGGAATTACCTGTAATCAAACTTGATGCAGTAGTACTTGCAAACGAACTATAGAAGGGATACAGTACTTGTGAAGGCGATAGAGACTAGACTTTTCACTTATATCAATGAAATTTTATATGATCATTAATATGTTAATAAGATCTTGGACGAATATGACGATTTTTCGATGAACAGAGTTTGAGTTATTGTCCTTGACTTAGTCATAACACGTCGAAATTCTACAGTTTTCATATGATTTCAATTGAATTTGGTGTAATCATCTATATCAATGAGATCTTGACGAAGGTTGAATTTGATTATTTTTTGATGAAGTTTTTTTGAGTCATTGTTAAATATTTCCATAATATTTACCAAAGCGATGGAGAAGAAGCTGCTATTGTCACTCAATAGAAACTTTATAGGGAATATATAAATGATTTTTCTCGAAGGTTTGAAAAATTTTCTGTTTTCGACCAAAACAATTATGCAGAATATGTTACACTGGCATTTTAATTGATACAAAAGTTATGCCTCTCGGGTCAAAATTGAAAATGTTATTGCCATTTAAATATTGGGGTTGAAAGGTCCGAATCAAGCTTCTTCTTCACAGGCGGCGGGAAGAGATATTAAAACGGGTTGAAAACTTTACTGAGATTTAAAGGACCAATCCCTTTTCTTGAAAGACGTTTTTTTATTATCAAAAACTTCATTAATGTTACCTGAAAATATTTATAAAGTATGCTTATTATATCTATCTTCTTGATCAAACTGAATTTGTTTTTAAAGGATTAATTAAAAACGAGGAGTACTTAATTAAGCAGTTTGACATAAATTTTTGACTTTATAATATTTTCTAAAGGTTTTAGCCAGAAATATCGAGCCATTATTAAGTCAAACATAGTTCAAACTCCCTGTTTTAATCCACCTGTTACATTATAAATGATTTACCACAACCATCACTTTTTTAGGTTTAAAATCATAGTTATCTCCCCTCAGTAGATTTTTTTGTCATGAAGGTAAAAATCTTAATTGTCAACATACAATATGGCGTCTTCAACTGGTAATTTTTTATTTATATTTTTGTTTAACTGCGATGTCATGAATGTTTTATCCAAGCAATAATGAATTTTTATAGATAATGAATTGATTTCATGCGAAAACGTAAAAATGGTAATTTAGCCTGTGTAACGTTTATATATCGATACTACAAGCATTTGTCCAGACGTTTCATTTCTAGTTTATTTTAGCCTATATTTTTATATTAAAAAAAATCCAACCCTACTTTAGTACTTAGTCTAAATTGGCCTATCCAACCAAAAAACATGAAATGAAATAAATCTTATTTATAAAGTGTGAGCTTCGATACTTTTACCATCGGCTAAACTAGTCCGGAAAATCCTGTCCCTCAATCAATTAGTGAATTTGAGGGACAGGAAACCATTAATGGTTATAACTTGAAATCGCGCAACTTATTTGATTGTGTTGAAATATTCTGTATATTTAAATAGCTTACTTTAAATGGATGACTCAAACTTTTGTTTTCTTCTTCATTTGTCTGATGTCGAAATTGTTATGTGCTCACTTGTTTTTCTATTAATATTAATAGTATTGTATAGAAATGGAAATATGAACACATAATTATAATGTACTTTAAGTGTATACGGTAATTACTTGAGAGTTACTTTGAGAATTATATTATGAGTCATGAGTTATAAAATTTGAGGCCCAGTTTGATGCTGGATGTAGGCTGTGCACAATTAAGAACCCTTAATAGTGGGAATTAAATAATAGTGGGACTAAACTCGATGAATGCTGAACCCTTGATGAAATTGATAAAAAAAAATATTTAGACGACACTTAATTCAAGTTCTGAACTAAATGTAGGCCTATGACTACAGGTTGAATATTTCATGGTTGTGATGGTTGCTGTTTTTTGCCAAATGTTCTTTTTGAAACAAATCTGCCAGTGGGCGTATCTTCTGTTCTCGTTATCGGAATCAGGTGCATTCGTTTGGGATAAAAGATAATAATAATGTGGTGACATCGTTTTCATTTTGTAGAAACAACAGATTTTGTTGAATCGAATAAAGAAGATATTAAGACAGACAGTGTAGAATGTGTCAATAACTCCACACCAGGTACACATGAAAATGATCCTGGTGGATGTTTAACAGATACTGGTAAAATAGTTGTACAAGAAACAGGTACCAATAGACTATAAGCTTTGATATATTATCTATTAAATTGTCACTGATGTGCAAGTTCAGTCAGCTTTGTAACATCTTTAGCTTGTGTGAACATATAGTATCAGGTTGATTTATTAAACAAGGTACAAAGTTTGCATGATTAAATAGTAAACTAGGAGATGTTTTACGCGTAATTTGTCTGTGTTCTATTTTCAGATAAAAGTAATGCTGAGAAGGTGGATTTTAAAATAATATATAAGAAATCGAAATTTGATGTTAGTTTTTCTCTAGATAGTACCATTAGTCAACTAAAACAACATGTACAAGAATTAACAGGTAGTTCATACTATAGTAACAATTATAGTTTTATATAGGAATAGTAGCACATAATCTCTTATGTTACATAATCTCTTGTAACATCATAATGCTAGCCTTCTCAAATGGTAGCCAAACCCGGCCCACAACGCCCCTAAAATGCTGTGCTCGCTATGCTAGCTTATCTCCACTTGGCCTATATATTTTTTCATAAAAATGCATTTGGCCCTTTACCAAAATTAATTGAGAAGACCTGTCAAAATGTATTATTACACATGATACACATGAATTAGGAAATATCTAGTGTATTGTTAATTAATTAATTAATTACTGATAAACAGTATATAAAGTGTAGTACTTGAATGAGACAATTTTTATGAAAATTATGAACATTAGTGTTTTCTGTTTACTAGGAGTTCCTCAAGCTATGCAAAAACTGATGTACCGGGGTCTTGCCAAAGATGAAAGCACATTACGTGAGTTAAATGTAACAAAGGGAGCTAAAATTATGGTGGTGGGATCCACATTAAATGATGTTTTATCTGTCAGTGCACCATCAAAACAGGAACTTGCTGAGGCGGCAAAAGCTGAAGCCTCAAGTAAAGAACCTTTAAGTGAAATGAAGGTAAGTGCAGTAACTTCAGTACTAATTATACCTATATATAGGTTTTGATAATTCTAAATTAGAAAACATATTTTTGCAGTGCGTTCTAGCGAACGCACTGCTTTGTTTTCATAATGACTGTTTTTTTTTTTTTGTCTACTTCTGGTCACGCTAATTCGGTATGAAGGGAGCATGCCACACATTATCTCGCATGTTTTCCTACGATAACTAACTGCTCGGTGTTGCGTGAATGTAAAATGACGGTTTTTTGTCTAACCGGAAATGACATATGACGGAAAAATCCATATTATGTTTTTTACCATTTTTACCTCTGTTTTTCAACCGATTTTGATGGAACCTTTTTTGTTTATTTCTTTAAACGTTTGTCTACAAGGTAAGACTTTAAAAATATGCATTTTGAGAACTTTGTTGCTGACTTTTTGAAGCACTTTTTTGACCATTTGTTCAACTTTTGCAATTTTATTTGTATCAATATGAAAACTTACAGGTACATAGATATTTTGATGGCGAACAAAATGACATTATCAAAAAAAAAATATCACTTCCGGTTTTGACGTCATTCGCTTGCAAAGTTGAAATTTAAACTTCCGGAATAATGAAAATATTCAAAAAAATCTTTTTGCAATGTGCTAGAAATAATCATTGACAAAATATGAAATGATAAAATTTGACCCAGATATTTCATATTAGCCGCCATCTTGAAATGAGTAATTTTTCTTTAAATCAAAATTCAGAATCAGGGAATAATTCGATTTGAATAAAAATCATGTCTAGGGAATCTTTAGTCGATTGCTAACAAAACATGGCGAGCCGATTTTTAAATTTCGATTCAGAATTTTTTTTATTTCCGGTTTAGAATTTTCGGAAATAGTCAAAACTTTTAAGGCTCATATCTTGTGACCTTGACCTTGAGTGACCTTGTGACCTGAACAAAAGTTGTTGCCTTGACGAGATCTATCCAATGGCGTACTCATTTTAGATGCCCAATGTTAACTTCCGGTTTTATGGGCGTCAGAAAATTGCAATTTTTAACTTTAAACAGCTCTGTCACGTGACCTAATTCATGTACGTCACAAATTATCTTCTATTATTATCACGCTTTATCTCCTGTTTCCAAAAATGTATAACACTAGATATTTTGATCAAAATTGATTTTTGGAATTTTGTTCTTTGTTCTATAGTAACTCTGCGTGTTTTTTTTGGCGGGAAAAAAACACGTGTTATCTGAATTACGGATTTCATAAGATAGGTAACAATTTCTTCTTAAGATATGGAAGAACATGACTAACAAAGAAAAAAATATGATAAAATCGTAACCGGAAGTAACACGCTGGCCACAATCTTGAAATGAACATATTTTCTTTAAATCGAGAGAAGTGAACAGGGTATCATCCGATTTGTATAATATTGATGTCTAGGGCATTTTCAATCTATGGCCAACAAAATGATGACAGCCAATTTGCTAATTTCGATTATGATGTTTGCCTATTTCCGGTAAAAAATATTCAGAAATGGCCAAAATTTTCAAAGCTCATTACGCGTTACCTTGGATTTGGTTGACCTTATGATCCGAACAAAAGTTATTGCCCGCAATGAGATCTATCCAATGGTGAATTCATTTTTGTTGTCCAATATTTACTTCTTGTTTTATAGCCATTTGAAAATTGTCAGTTTGAACCTAATTAACGTACGTCACAAAAAAATCGTCTTTTCTAATTATGCTTTATCTCCTCTTGATATATAATAGTAGATATTTTAATCATTTTGCTTTTTTTTTTAATTTGGAAATTTTGTTCATTGTTCTTAAGTAACTGCGTGGCTTTTTTGGCGCGAAAAAACACGTGGTTCCTAAATTGTGGATTTTTAAAGAGAGTCGACACATTCTTTTGAAGATATAAAATGACATAACATTCATAGGAAAAAAAGGATAAAATTGGACCCGGAAGTAACTAGTAGACCACCATCCTGAAATGACTAACTTTTCTTTAAATCGATATAAGTGATCAGGATATCATCCGATTTACATAATGTTGATGTCTATGTCATCTTCAATATATTACTAACAAAATGGTGACAGCCGATTTCCTAATTTCGATTAAAAGTTTTGTCTATTTCGGGTTAAAGAAATTCAGCAATAGCAAACACTTTCAAAGCTCAAAACTCGTGACTTTGACGTTTGATGACCTTTTGATCTGAACCAAAGCTATTGACCTCGATAAAATCTATCAAATAATGTTTTACTTTGTGTTTTCCGATGTTTACTTTCGGTTTAATAGCCGATTGAAAATTGAGATTTTTAACTATAAACAGCTCTGTCACATGACCTAATTTATATGCAGGACTAAAATGCAACCGTTCAAGGACGTTTAAATTGCGCACTGCTCAGTACCGTTATCACGGTTCTAGTTTCAAATTGTTTCTAAATGGAATAAAATGATTTCAAGAACTTCTAAAGTTTTTCGAGCATCAGTTTTTGTATCAATAAAAGCTTATCTTTAGTTTGACAAAATCACAAACAGGTCAGTGTCATATCCTTTCAAAATGTCTGTTCAGCTATCAAGAATAAAGTTGATACACTGACATGTAAATCTTAAGGTTCAAACTTTGAGTGGAAAGTCATTTCTAAATTGAGTAAATTTTCTATATTTTCAGCAACACAAAAAAGTTTTAGAAAAATATGGAAAACCTGAAGATATCAGCCCCGGTGTAAAAAATCGTAAAGATCCCCTGCCTCATGTCCCTTTATCAGGAATGTATAATAAATCTGGTGGTAAAGTTAGATTAACATTTAAACTAGAGTCTGATCAACTATGGATTGGAACAAAAGGTGAGAATAATATTACCTTCAAAAGAGATTTCTTTTTCATTATGGGGCTATATTCCATTATAATTCAATTTAACTTTTGTTTAGTAGGAAACTGAAAGAATATGTTAGCTTGTGCTTGGTTACTGTTGAAAGAAGATGACATTAATATTCACGAAGACTGTCTGGTTTTTTCTTGAGCATTTATTGAATTTTATTATTTATTAATTTGCTCCACCTTCATTGTATTTTAGAAAGAACAGATAAAATACCTATGAACTCTATAAAAGCTGTAGTCAGTGAACCTATTAAAGAACATGAAGAATATCATTTAATGGTGAGTTTTGTACTGCTCACAGTTTACTCTTAGCTTAATACTATTGTTTTATAGCTGGTTTATTTTTCATCTAACATAGCTGTTTAGTACATGTTCTTGTTAATTTGGTTTACTTTTATATTAGAATTATTTCATTTCCACTTTAAAGTTTTTAAGACAAAGGCTACTTCTGTGGAAATTTATTTGAGTTTTCCATCAAAAGGGCATTTACAGAGCTGTGAGAAGAAAGAAGGCAATATAAACAGGGCTAAGGTTTTAATGACTAATACTGTTTTATTTTTTTTTATTTTACTACCATTATGTAATGTTACATTTATCAGCTAACTTTAATTTCTCCATTTCAGGGAATTCAACTAGGCCCTACAGAAGCTTCTAGACTCTGGATTTATTGGGTTCCTGCACAATATGTTGATTCCGTCAAAGATGCCATTTTAGGGAAATGGCAATTTTTCTGATTGTCAAAAACTGTTATAGTGCTTTGTGTATTTCTATCAAACATTTCTGTAGCTAAAGCTACCGGTTCAGTTGATTTCCTTCAACAAATTTCCAAGTGTCATATTTCTGTTTTCATTCTGGTTCCTTTTATTTAAAGAGAATGCAGTTTACTGTTAAATGATCAAGATTTAAATAAAAAAGGGTAAAGAAATTTGTTTTACTAGGCATTCTTTAATAGTTTTTATACGCCCACACATTAATGTGGGCGTATATTGTAGTCGCCCCTGTCTGTCTGTCTGTCTGTCTGTCCGTCTGTCTGTCCGTCTGTCCGCCTGTCTGTCCACAATTGTTGTGGACACGATAGAGAGCTGGTTTCTTGATGGATTTTGATTAAACTTGCTGTGAGTGTTTGTTATCACCCAAGGATGAACCCTATTGAAAATCAGACGAATCGAAAAATATTTCATGGGTTATTGCTCTTGCTTTTGAAAATATCTTGTGGACACCATAGAGAGCTTGTTTCTTGATGGATTTTGATGAAACTTGGTATGAGTGTTTGTATTGACATTAGGATAAACCCTATTGAAAATCAGAAACATCGAAAAAATATTTGATGAGTCATTGCCCTTGTTCTTTAAAACGCATTAATTTTTCAGCCTTTAACAAAGTTGTGTACACGTTAGAGAGCTGGTTTCTTGGTGGATTTTTATGAAACTTGCTGTGAGTGTTTGTTGTCACCCAAGGATGAACCCTAATGAAAATCAGACGAATCAAAAAATATTTCATGGGTTATTGCCCTTGCTTTTGAAAATATCTTGTGGATACCATAGAGAGCTTGTTTCTTGATGGATTTTGATGAAACTTGCTGTGAGTGTTTGTTATCACCCAAGGATGAATCCTATTGAAAATCAGACGAATTGAAAAATATTTCATGGGTTATTGCCCTTGCTTTTGAAAATATCTTGTGGACACCATAGAGAGCTTGTTTCTTGATGGATTTTGATGAAACTTGGTATGAGTGTTAGTATTGACATTAGGATAAACCCTATTGAAAATCAGAAACATCGAAAAAATATTTGATGAGTTATTGCCCTTGTTCTTTAAAACACGTTAATTTTTCAGCCTTTAACAAAGTTGTGGACACGTTAGAGAGCTGGTTTCTTGGTGGATTTTGATGAAACTTGCTGTGAGTGTTTGTTATCACCCAAGGATGAACCCTATTGAAAATCGGACGAATCGAAAAATATTTCATGGGTTATTGCCCTTGCTTATGAAAATATCTTGTGGACACCATAAAGAGCTGGTTTCTTGATGGATTTTGATGAAACTTGGTATGAGTGTTTGTATTGACATAAGGATAAACCCTATAGAAAATCAGAAACATCGAAATAATATTTGATGAGTTATTGCCCTTGTTCTTTAAAACGCGTTAATTTTTCAGCCTTTAACAAAGTTGTGGTCACGTTATAGAACTTGTTTCTTGATGGATTTTTATGAAACTTGCTGTGAGTGTTTGTAATCACCCAATGATGAACCCTATTGAAAATCAGACGAATCGACAAATATTTCCTGGGTTATTGCCCTTGCTTTTGAAAATATGTTGTGGACACCATAGAGAGCTGGTTTCTTGATGGATTTTGATGAAACTTGGTATGAGTGTTTGTATTGACATTAGGATAAACCCTATTGAATATCAGAAACCTCGAAAAAATATTTATGAGTTATTGCCTTTGTTCTTTAAAACACGTTAATTTTTCAGCCCGTTACTCTCTCAAAGTTGTGGACATGATAGAGAGCTGGTTTCTTGGTGGATTTTTATGAAACTTGCTGTGAGTGTTTGTAATCACCCAAGGATGAACCCTATTGAAAATCAGACAAATTGAAAACTATTTCATGGGTTATTGCCCTTGTTAACTTGTAGTTGTAAACACTGAAAAATCGTTCAATTTTGTAAACATTCTTGATGGCACGGTTTTCGACAGATGTTTCATTTACTGATAGTTCTTGCCGACCTCCTGGACGACTTGGCTGCCATTACAAAAGTGGGCGTATTACGATGGGGCATCGCTATTTTTTAATTTGGTGCTAAATTTAGAAAACTATTTCAGAATTAAATGTGCCAGACAAATCTTAGTAATAATCCCTTTCAAGGCAGTTTAAAAATTATTGTACAATCTTCCAGGAATATATTTAAATTTATTTTTTGACCTGGAACTTTGATGATGGAAATACAACAGAATGATGAAGTCTTCTTTGTTACGAATATTGTTTCAATAAAACTGTTAGTTTATGACAGGATTATGTTTGACAGCATGAAATAAGGGAGATATGTGATAGAATCTCTACACAACTTGTCTTTTTCTCTTGCATTTTTCTCTCAATCTAAATCAACTTGCTTATCTGGTTCTTCATTATCTACATCCCATTATATCATGATCATCTTGAAAATTCTAGAAATTTACCTCAGTTTTATTTGTCTTCAACAAATTATATTGATAAAAATATTCAGGTACCAAAAAGTACATCAACGTAAGATTCCATAATTCAAATATTTGAATATGGATAGCATTCCCTATTTAAAGCAAATGCTACAGGATTTCTATATACTGTTAAATGTCTGTTATGTGGCAATTGAAGCTAAAATTTAAAAGTAATTTGAATATAAACCAAATGTACTAAGTGGTGATATTGCATCTGTAGAAACCGTTTAAATTGGATTTCACAATGAAAATTGATATAGATATCTTTTCATTTATGATTCATTTTTTCCTTTCTTTGAATCACAGAATAGTTGAAAACCCATTTTGACTTAATTCTGACTGAGTTAAATGTAAAAATGTGTTTAAATATTGGCTTTATCAACTGATAGAGTGTATGTTAGCTAGTTACTTTTCAGAACTAAACATTTCATTTGGTTTGCATGTAATTTGACAAAATGTACACTAGTCACTTTCAGAAAGTGAACATTCTCAGGCACAGTTGACATTGACTTCATGATATCAGTAAGACTATGTGCATGAGATTGTTAAAGTGTTAGATCATTTTAATTTTGAAAAGTAACACAGACAAGGGTAAAAATTATTTCTAATCAGTTGGTAAAGCAAATAAGTACACAGATGAATATCTTTAATTTTTAATACATAAGCATTTACATAATCATGATTTATGAACTGGTATGCAGTGTGTCAATTTTTATGGAGCTCAGAATCGAAACAAAAATATTTAATTTAACAGTTTAACTGTGATTTATTGTTGAAATTGTTTTGTCCCATGCTAATAATAGGATAAAGAAATTCCATCCAAATCTATGATTGTTTATAAACATTAGTCAGGCTTTTTGAGCAGCTGCAGAGCCCCCCCATGTATAACTTGTATCTTATATTTTGTGAAACATGCACCAAATTTGGCAAGCAGTCACTTTAATATGTTTGGTTGTAAAGGAGGCCACTGGTTCAAGTGGCAACTGCAAATGATTTTTTCAGTTCCTGATAAGTTGTCCAAATGTTGAATCTTTAAAACATATCTTTCAGAATGAACCAAATTGATTTTCCATTTTTTCCGTGGGGTGATGATATGATGATATGATAATTCTAAATTTATATAAGCGCAACAATACTACTGAAAGCTTCTATTGCGCTAAACTAATCTTCAACAGTGGAAAGCGATCTTAAAAAGGTGGGATTTTAGTTGAGTTTTAAAAACACACTGATTTGATGTCGCGGATGTGTTGAGGAAGAGAATTCCACAGATGAGGAGCAGAATATGAGAAGGAACGTTTTGTCATTTCTAAATTAACGGGTGGAATGGTTAATAGTTTCTTGTCTGATGATCTTAACCTCTTGACAGGTTGGTATGGGGTTAAAAGAGTTGTTAGGTAGACTGGTGCCAAACCATTTAGAGCTTTGAAGGTTAGCAGGAGAATTTTAAACTCTATTCTATATTTAACTGGGAGCCAATGGAGATGTTTTAGGATTGGTGTTATATGTTGGTATTTTCGGTGAATATGGATAGCATTCCCTATTTAAAGCAAATGCTACAGGATTTCTATATACTGTTAAATGTCTGTTATGTGGCAATTGAAGCTAAAATTTAAAAGTAATTTGAATATAAACCAAATGTACTAAGTGGTGATATTGCATCTGTAGAAACCGTTTAAATTGGATTTCACAATGAAAATTGATATAGATATCTTTTCATTTATGATTCATTTTTTCCTTTCTTTGAATCACAGAATAGTTGAAAACCCATTTTGACTTAATTCTGACTGAGTTAAATGTAAAAATGTGTTTAAATATTGGCTTTATCAACTGATAGAGTGTATGTTAGCTAGTTACTTTTCAGAACTAAACATTTCATTTGGTTTGCATGTAATTTGACAAAATGTACACTAGTCACTTTCAGAAAGTGAACATTCTCAGGCACAGTTGACATTGACTTCATGATATCAGTAAGACTATGTGCATGAGATTGTTAAAGTGTTAGATCATTTTAATTTTGAAAAGTAACACAGACAAGGGTAAAAATTATTTCTAATCAGTTGGTAAAGCAAATAAGTACACAGATGAATATCTTTAATTTTTAATACATAAGCATTTACATAATCATGATTTATGAACTGGTATGCAGTGTGTCAATTTTTATGGAGCTCAGAATCGAAACAAAAATATTTAATTTAACAGTTTAACTGTGATTTATTGTTGAAATTGTTTTGTCCCATGCTAATAATAGGATAAAGAAATTCCATCCAAATCTATGATTGTTTATAAACATTAGTCAGGCTTTTTGAGCAGCTGCAGAGCCCCCCCATGTATAACTTGTATCTTATATTTTGTGAAACATGCACCAAATTTGGCAAGCAGTCACTTTAATATGTTTGGTTGTAAAGGAGGCCACTGGTTCAAGTGGCAACTGCAAATGATTTTTTCAGTTCCTGATAAGTTGTCCAAATGTTGAATCTTTAATCCTCAGTACTGACCCCTCCCTATCAACATGGATATTGCTGCTGTGGGGGTTCCCCGCAAATCAATGCCATTGTTTGTGTGCGACAAATGAACACGTAGTATAATGGCTAAGTATTTAATTGCAGAATAAACATCCAAGAACCTTTTACTACAATATAATGCCTCATCTCTGAGCATGTCGGACATTAGAGTTGCTTCCTTAAGATAATTGAACATTCTACGTTCCAATTGAAACGACGGAGAAGTTACCACTGTAAGATGTTAATTCTCCACAACCACAGAATAATCATTACGAGTTACCACAACTACAGTCTGCTTTAGACTGCTGTTACCCCGACAAAGAATGAAGGTTCAACATAAGCCTATATCAAGTCACAACATGTCAGAAATCTGAAATCGGCGTATTTGTAAGAGACTCCTTTGGTGAAAGATTGGCTTTGTATGAGTTTCAAGTTTGTCCCATCGATGTCGTTACAGATGATGGTGTTGTGAAGTGAAGGGTTTAACGTAGAGCTCAGCTTTAAGTTCCGTCTCCTCAACCATTCATCCCGTAAGGTTACTGACACCAGTTATCGTTCGAAAAACTTTGGAAAAATTAAATGAGCGGGGAAACACCTCTTCCTTCTTAACTCTATCATGTGTACCATTATATTCCGACGAACATCAAAGCATCTTCAACATGTGTACTGTACCTCCGTCTGGTTGATTCTCTTAGGCGTTTAAAACCAATTATCCAAAACAATACACCGTACCATGATGGGAACTGATTGTTTACACACTTTCTAGATCGTTGTTGGAATTCTTTCCAAAGATTTTAAAATGGTTTTTCTATTGGACTGGACTCTAGTACTAGTATATGGGCTACCAGTCATATTTATCATATACAAGAAACTGAGGATTATTGTAAGAAATAGTTTGGACGAGACTCAACGATTATCGCATATGTCACCAATAAATGGAAACACGTCAGATCAAAAACAAAACACAACGCGCAATCTTTACAGTTCTTCCAACGGAGAGATTCTCAAAGCTCACCGATAGGAATGTTAGAAGAAGCCGGATACTATGAAGATAAGACCTCAACTAGTCCTTCAACTCATCTGATGTAATCTAATAGTCACCCCCGGCAGACTCAGGTATTCTCAGGTTGACAAAGAGACCAATTTACTAGTTCTGATATCCTGGAAGAATCTTTTGACGCAGCTGTTCTTTAAATCAGTATATTCTTGCATTAGGGGTAACCCAGGAGAGGGGTACGAAAGGGCCTCGACCCCCTCCCCCACCCCCCATAATTTCATGAGAAAGAAAGATTTTTTGTAGAATCAAAATCGATCAGATGAAAATCAGAGTAGTAAGTCCCTATTGCCTATTGCTAACTTAAATCCCGACATATCTTTCAGAATGAACCAAATTGATTTTCCATTTTTTCCGTGGGGTGATGATATGATGATATGATAATTCTAAATTTATATAAGCGCAACAATACTACTGAAAGCTTCTATTGCGCTAAACTAATCTTCAACAGTGGAAAGCGATCTTAAAAAGGTGGGATTTTAGTTGAGTTTTAAAAACACACTGATTTGATGTCGCGGATGTGTTGAGGAAGAGAATTCCACAGATGAGGAGCAGAATATGAGAAGGAACGTTTTGTCATTTCTAAATTAACGGGTGGAATGGTTAATAGTTTCTTGTCTGATGATCTTAACCTCTTGACAGGTTGGTATGGGGTTAAAAGAGTTGTTAGGTAGACTGGTGCCAAACCATTTAGAGCTTTGAAGGTTAGCAGGAGAATTTTAAACTCTATTCTATATTTAACTGGGAGCCAATGGAGATGTTTTAGGATTGGTGTTATATGTTGGTATTTTCGGGTTCCTGTTAAAAGTCTTGCTGCTGAGTTTTGCACCCTTTGTAACTGCTGAATTTTATTGTCTGGAATATTGTAGAGTAGGGCATTGTGATAGTCTAATTTATTGGTGATGAAGGAGTGAATCAGAAGTTCTAAGGTTTCGGTATGTAGATATTTTTTGATGCGGCTAAGTCTGTGTAGTTGGTAGAATGATGACGAACATATGGACTTGACCTGAGAGTTGAATGAGAGAGCGGAATCTAAAATAGCACCGATGTTCTTGGCAGTTGCTGATGTTTCTAGGATTTCTTCTTGAAAGTGTAGGGACACATGAGGATATTTAGAGAGTTGCTGACTTGTGCCGATAACCAAAAATTCTGTTTTTTCGGGATTCAGTTTCAAAAAGTGTGTTGACATCCAAAGATGAATCTCTTCTAGGCATCTTTCAACATTGAGCTTTGCTTTGACCGCTGATGTTTCGTTGAAGGCAATATAAGTCTGAGTATCATCAGCATACAGGTATATTTCTAAGCCAAACTGATTCTTGACAATGGTTTAGTGAAGATGATAAACAGAATCGGGCCCAAAACAGAACCCTGTGGAACACCACAAAGCATTGGCAGAGATGATGATTTTGTCCCGTTAATGTTGACTGTTTGCTTCCTGTTTGTGAGATATGACTTGAACCAATGCATAGCCACATCTCGAACACCAATTTCTGTTTCTAAGGCAGATAAAAGATCTTATACGTTTAAGGTGTCAAAAGCTGCTGATAAATCGAGAAGTATTAATAGAATGCAATTCTGATTGTCAATGGCCTGGTAGATGTCGCTCGTAATCTTCAGTAAAGCAGTTTCAGTGCTGTGAAAGCGTTTATATGCCGATTGGTAAATGTTATCTAGGTTGTTGGACTCTATATGTGATATAAGTTGATCTTGGACACACTTTTCTATTAGTTTAGAAATATAGCTCAGATTGCTCACAGGTCGATAGTTTTTGAAAATATCTGCATCTAGAGTAGGTTTCTTTAGTAATGGACGAATGATGGCTTCTCCAAGTTCATCCGGAAAAGTGCCCTCATGCAAGGAAGAATTAACAACTTTAACTAGGATAGGTAGTAGTGGATCAAGGTTTTGTTTGAGAAGTATTGTAGGTATCGGATCTAATTCACATGTTTTAGATTTGGTTTGGAGAATGATTTTCTTCAATGATTCTTCTGTATATAGCTCAAAGTTTGATAAAAGACAGCTGGTCTGAATTCTGTATGTTGGTACTAAAGACGTCATCGTAGATTGAACAAACTGAATATTGGCCATAATGTTGGAGATTTTATCATTAAAATAGGTAACGAATTGGTTGGCAAGTTCTTTAATTGATGTATGAGTGGGAAGAGTATTATCAGACTTTTGACGATTTAATAGTAGATTGGTAACTTCAAAAATCTTCCTACTGTCCTTTCCACAATCTATAATTTTCTTTTTATAGAAGGCTTGTTTGTTCGACATAACTAATTCAGCTACGACCTTACTTTCTTTTTTAAATATTTGTTTGTCGACTTCCAGCTTTGTTCTGCACCATTTCTTTTCTGCTTTGCGCCTTATACGTCTAGCATCAATAATGGAACCGTCAAACCATGGACAATTTGGCTTATAGTTAATTTTTTTGCATATTGCCGGCGCAAGTTGATCAATGATAGCACGGAGTTCGGTATTGTAGGTATTTAAAAGGTCTTGGCAGCTCCAGTTGTTAGTAACATCGGTTACGGCGCTTCGCTTCTTGGCAACTAAATGCAGGAGTTAAAACACATCGTGGAATCCCACATTCTGTTTAGTCTCTCTTGTAATCACTAATACACAGAACGTGATCCTTTAATGCACGGTCTGATTGAAACAAATCGGATAGTCGTCTTCACCATTGATTTCTGTTACAGGTACATGGGGACAGGATAACCTTTTTTGGTGCTTCATGAGGATAAAGACCCCGAATAATCCCCATGCAATATAATTTTTTTTTCTTGAAAGACGTTTATTTAAATTGTGTATTTACTATATTATTATGGTGATATTAACTATTACAACTTCATTAACATGGTCATCCATTCATGGAATTGCTTGAATGTAAAAATATGACTTTCGATCTAAAATTTCAGTTTTCGTCATTTACAAATGTTACAAGTTGTTACATCCAACAACTACCTCGGTTTTTCTATGTAGAGTTTTTAAGTAACGTTTGCGTAGTTTTGGAGATTCGTTAGAGATTTCAACTTTACATGTGAATAACAAAACGGCAGCAATGCTATATCTTTCACCGAAACGCTGAACACTTTTATTTTCAGCTTGTATCAGGACCAACTGATATCTGTGGTAATATACTATATTTAATTTATTTCCAAGAAAATAGTGATTTTACTGTTAATGATGTGGTTCCAGATCAAACTACATTTCTAATTGCGGGCCTAACCAAGTCCAGTTAAGACGAATAAAATCTATTGCTCGGGATAATTTCAGATAAGTGATGTTGAGTCAGATAAGAGTCTCACACTCGTATATAGTATCGATGAGTTTTAAAATTTGTTAGTCTGAGCGTTTTCTTGATATTTATAAATCATTCTATGGTCAGCAATATTTCCTTCCTATCTAAAATTGTTTTCTAAATATGTGATGGACTCTGTAACTTCTTGCTGTATGAACGATATTTAATTTCGTATACATGTACCAAAATAAGGAAAAGCCAAGGTCATCTTAAAGGGATATGTTCACTAACTGTTCGACCAATAATATTGTATGTCTCAAAACCTGGAATCTTTTAGCTATTCTAATCCATTATAATGTTCACAACTCCGCCTTGAAATATAAGCCTTCAAATCACAGTAAAAAATACGACTCGTCATTTAGTAAGACTATGCCTTATATAGAAAATACAAATTCTACAGAAAATGAAAGATAAAATGTTTAAGTAGGGATATAATTGAAGGGATTATGCGATTTTTGTGCAATTCTAGTACTTATGGAGGCTACAGGCCCGTAGGAACGGGGGCTGAACATTCCCCTTTAAAGTTTATTGGTTTTGGTCGATTTGCAACAATAATTGCGCAAGAAGTGTGAAATTAACGGAGAAAATCTCAGTTGTGAAAGAAAAACTGTTAAACGATATCGAGGATCTTATTTTTGTCATGACTACAAATTTTAAAAGTCAATATGTTTTAATTTAGGACGTGATGTGAGCGTTTTTCCTTGTACCATGTAAAGTAAAGATATTATTAAAATATTGTTATTATATGTCTACGGTGATACAATGACGCAATGTCTGTGGTGATAACCAATACTAATTGTTGACTATTCTATTCAGTTCGGTATTGTCTTACATTTACACTGCGTCAGATGATCAGAAAGTAATTGACCGATTGCGTTTTTGATAGAAATATGACTCGCTAGTAAATAACTAAACAAATAAATAAGGAAGAAAAGACTTTTACGCAGTTACATATTCGCTTTAGTAAGGTATTTAAGCGTGAAAGGGCCTGAAGTGACGTCCACATGAATATTGTTTTAATGAGGAAAAATCTAATAGCCTATTGTCTCGTTCAGATCTCACAGATGATGTCATTATCATAGTCCTACCATGTAGAATGTAACAACAGTCAACAGACTGGAATTATAGTTGTAAGGTTCCACGACTCAACAGGGGGCAGACTCTAGGGGCAGAACGACTTGCCCGAATTTTACTGATGTTTTAGTGAATATGTTTTCGGTCGCTGTCCGATTTTTTGGAACTCGCTGGCCGAAAACATACTATTTGGTGGGGGGGGGGGGGGGGAGGGGTTCTTATAACCCACGGCTATGGCTGGAATTTAAGGCGTACGAAGAATTTTTGTTTAAGAGTGAGCAAATATTCCTGAAATCGATCTATAAGAAGAGGTCATTTAACATTTGCTCAGTTTAGAAAGTTTAGGCTTTTTGAATTTTTACGTAATATAACCCGCCTGTGTGCGGATTCATATAATGGGCTCGATATTAATTTTCACTTCCATTGGTATGTTTTTATTTTATTGTAGAGGGACGGGGCATGGGATATTTATTCTGAAAGGGTAGATGAAGATCAGAAATAGCCAACAACTTGTATTCATTATATTGTAATATAATGTTAAAGAATAAGACAAGAATGACAATTCGGTACAGTACAGACTGACATAATCGAAACGAGTTGAACGTATGAAATTTGTCGGACTCTTTTCTCACAGAAATATAAATTTACCAGTGGAACATTACCTGCAGAATGGTTCATGATGCATCAGAGAGTTTGGATGACCAAATACTTTGAACATTGTTTGTTAGCCTAAATACCCCTATATAAATATGTGTACACAGAATATATTGAATAAGGCTTTTATGTTAGCATTGAATAATAGTATTCGTATTATAGGAACATTTGCAGGAATAACAGTCACACGTTTGCACAATGGTGCCTATGATAGGTTTATGCTTGAAGTCTGATCTAGAGGCACAGTAACCTTTTGTGACATATACATTCCCTGATCCTAAGAGTCTTTGTAGTTGAAATGCTTTGATGGTGACACGGTTTTTGTGGAATCAGTTTGGATTTACATCAACATAAACTAGATATCTGTCTCTTCGTGTCTTCATCGACAATTCTAAAACCACTGGTAACCTAGCAACCATTTCCTTGTGTTAATTACCTGAGCACGTCATTACAAAATCTCTTGTTTCTACTGTTTATATCGCTATATTATCTCATTTCTCCATCCATATTCAATTATTTAACAAGTCAGCACCTCGGAATCTAAGAAGGTAAGTGCTTTGTAAATATTTGAGAAGTAGAAGTGATATTTATGTGGTAGTTTGGTTATGTATGAAGTATTTGTAATGTCAGGTTGTCTCTCTGTTGTATATCGATTGATTGATAAAGAATATCGGCAGGTGCCCGGTGATAATTAATAATAAACATTAAATAACATGAAATAAACATGATATATCATTCAAATACTATTCAAGGCATATCAATTCATATTCTATGATAGGTTTGAAGTAAATTATTAGATTATTATACTGTATATTAGTAGGCAATATGGTTGAATGTTTGACAATATTGGTAATAATAACCAGGAGAGTACACTAGTACAGTACACAGAAACTTCTATGAATGATGCCAACTTGCGTAGGTTTGAAACAATAATATTATTGTAATAGTATAATAGATCATTGACTTGTCACTTGAAATTTAAATTTTCTCAATTTCTAAAGATTTATTTTACTTATACGAGTAGGTGTAAAGATTTATTACCTAATTCTGCCCTAATTCGCCAATGGCCCTTTTATTATCCGATATCAGATACAAAATGTACTGAAACTTTGACTTCATAGCTTTACCTTTTGGAAGATCGGTAGACCAATTAGATAAGAATAAAATGGCTGCGTGAACATACATATTAATGACTATGTTTCCACTTGTAAACGGACGGGATTCACGATGCCTCAGTGAGGTATAAAAAAACTCACTCGCTAATCTGAAGTATCAGGTTCAGATAGAACTATGCTGCAGGTCGGAGGGGCTGGCATGGAAAAAGTGTTTGTGACCTTTTGGATTGTGATACACAATGCATATTGAGGCCGCGTGCTCTGCAGCCTGTGCACATGAAGTATCCCTGTGACACTAATCTTGCTGGCCTGGCAAAATTTCTTTTCTTGCCCTCTTCATTGACCATAATCAGATGTACCTGTAGCTGCATTGGTTTGAACGTTTTGATTTATGTAATTTGAATACATACAGTAATATTTCCTGCTTCGAATATATTGCCAAAAGGTTACTTTGAATTCCTATTTTCGTTCTGTTTCATTTGCTCAGATCCTGATTAGTTCTACAACATTCGGACACTGATGTAGTCTACAGTTCATGAAAATCAAAATTCACAGTTTTTTCCCGTTGCAATGCTAAGTCTGTATAATCCCCGGATAACACTACGTTCTAAATCCTGGGTTTTCAACTGGTTTTCTCAAATGTGCCCAAAAATGCGTATGGAATTAATCATGTCCCCTGAATTGTCCGCAGAAGTCTTAGAAAACATGCAATTTCGAAGCATGATATAGTCACAGGATTTTTCGTTTCAACACAAACTTAAATTGTGGTCATAATACAAGATATAGCATATTTTTTCAGACCTGTAGATCAGTTTGTGTTCCCTGGAGAATGTCCAAATGTCCCCAGTCTGGGACATGTCCCCCAAGTTGAAAACACAGGTTCTAAATTCATTGTAAGTCTGAACCCTACATTCAGTTGATGGTATTGATTGTCATCATCATAGGGTTTTTGAAAAGAAGAACTACTACATGCACTCACATTTTCAAACTGTTTGTTTTCGTTTCATTCTTTACGAGCCAGTGCTTTTATTAGAAGACTATTCTGATCTCAGTCTAACAAAATTTTCGCCTGTTCATTTAGAGCTGATGGAATAAAATTAAAAGGTCATGAAGTAGCAAACATGATTGTAGTCTGATTTGATGACTGATTTGGAGACCTGTTTGTTACAATCTGTCACGAAGATTTGTAATCTGTCTTTTCCTCGGTGTTTTTAATGGAACCCATATGTTTCAACTCTATATTATTGAATCTATTAACAATATCCGCCAAGAAAAAAATATGTAAAATTTTGTTCAGAAAGGTTAAATTTTCTCCCGATGGACTAGACAATACATTTAAACTGATAAAATTACAATAAAACTATATAAATAAACTGACTTATTTCGCAAGGAAGAAGAAAGAGAACAAGTTAAGAACTGTACAGCCATTAAAATATGAAGTCATATAACTAGGACATGTGTAGGTTGTTTGATATTTGTAAAAACATCTCTAAAATTCGATATGTAATGTATTTTCTATAGCAAAACTTAATCAAGTGGAAATCTGTCAATAGTTGTTATAACTTTGACTTAAATCTACAGGCTGTTACCGGTTTTCTTTAAAGTGACACTTATGTAGCTCCTAAAACAAGCCCAGGCCTTTGAATTTCAGTGCTGATTTATTTATCATCACCATATGAAGCTCATAACTGGGTTTCGTTTAATATATATGGCGTTAGTTCAGTTTTATGTACCTATGGTTTCTGTGCTTTCTATACAATATCAAAGCAGCAAAACCCGTTTTTAGTCGTCGAATTACTCCATCAACCTACAACCGAGAGGTCCAAGCCATCAAGAATTGAGAACATGTTTGATTTTATTGCCACAATACTTTGAAGAAATATAGCCAGACATATTAATCCATAAAATCTGCAAATGTTTCTAACTTCGTCATTATTGTTGGCATCTACTTTGAACTGTTCTTATCAGACATAATGAAAATGAAGAAGAAAAGCAATTTCTTTCCACTGGTGTCAATGTTGCTCTGTTGCTCTGTTAATACTGTCCACCTATAGCATTTAACGTTTATTAAACGTTTTTTTAGAATATTAATGTTTTTTAACGAAACTCAGAAATAGCAATACATAATTTTACACTTTTTACAATATTTAATAATAGAATATATTTGTAAATAAAGCTGTAATCTAAAATGCGGTAGGAGTGAACATCAGAATTTCTAATATTCCCGAAAGATTTTCATGTCTATATTTGTATACAGCCAGTAAAAAAATATTTAAAAAAAAGTAGATATGGAATTCCATTTATATATATTAAAATTTTTTCCTGATTTAGATCTATTTTTTGTAATCTTATCCACGAAGGGGTTCAGAAAACTCTATATTTAGTTTGATTTATTATATGTTTAATATAAAAATATACAAAGTGTTCTATATAAAATTGCCAATGAAATTCGACCCTTATTGTTTTTTCTACAGACTGAATACATAATCATAAGGGTTCAACGATAAAATATTTTTCTTGTTCAAAATAGTGTTCAATTTATCAATTGCAGAGCTATTTCTACAGAGGTATATTATATATGTCGGTTTTCTTGTGTTTGTATTCTTGTCGTTTCAAGTGGTGAATTAAAGGGATTGTAAAGAGGTTTTCTAAACTTTGTATGTGTATCGGGCACACTGATAGCATCAATTTGCGCCATTCCAATTTTCATTCCGACGTCTGTGGTTCTTGCAATACCACTAAAACTTACGCGTTTTATAACGTCACTGACAGTGATCTGCATAGATATCAATAGTAGCTTCCGGTAGATCACTGTTAGTGACGTCATAAAACGCGTTAGTTTTACCTTTAAGAGGTATCTGGGACTTTTCGGTTTGGTGTTTGTTGAACTTTATTGATATAGAAACCCGACAGGTTACTTCATTTTGTATTATATAGCGGGTTTTCAGTGATTCTACAATACTTATTTTTCTTTTTTCCTTGGTGATTTTGATAGTCTTGTGTTATTGTTTCGTACTGTTATTATATACATGTAATAATGTACTAAACATGTACTATAGTTATTGCAGGAATCAGCCCGAAACGAAAAGTGTATATCAAGCACATGAACAATAAATCTGGACTGCTCGGTTTTTAAAAATAAGGCCCGAATTAAAAGTTTGACACAAAATTAGCAGTGCTACAAATTAATTTGTCGTATTTTTTAATATGATGTGCTATGCACTACTTATGAGCCCTTGGGTCTTCCCAGTACAATTGATCAGAATATAGGCCTAATTAGACTCGGCATTACGAAATATGTTCAGGAAACAAAAGGCCCTATTTCCGATTTCTTCTCACGAAACTGGTGAATTAATGAAAATAATTGAATCCAAGGAAATGACTATCCACTCTCGTCTGCCGATTTCTCGACCTGCCGCCATATTATTGATTTATTTTATTGAGAGTGATGAGGAAACGTTCGTTTTAATCTTGCTTCGATACAGTCAACCATTTTCTTAGATTATATAGTTTAACAGTTAGTAACCGATGCATTGTTTCTGTAGAGTTGATACATGTTTTGTTCTGCTGGATTATTAGCTTCAGATGCTAGACGTGTTTTAACTATTAACAGATCATTGAATTAAAGGTAGGGTTTTCATCCTTTTTCTTCTTCTTCTACTACAAATATAGGCCATAGGAGTATCAACGAGAGCATTCAGTAAGTCATGATTATCATACATTACAGAAGTGCAAACATTTATACCTCTGTCAAGGTTGGTTTGTCATCGTTTTCGACTGATTTTGCCTGCATGAGGGTCTGCATCGTCATAAATTTCACCAGATAAACAATTGAAGCGTGATAAGTTAAAATGACTTTTTTTAAACGGAATTTCTTTTCACGACTTTTTAAAATTACAAAAACCTTACAAAATACGAACTAATGAATCCATTTGAAACGAACATTCACGCAGATTTTCAGAAAACACCATTTGTTGTTATTCAATACCACAGCTGGTCAAATTACACGAATAAACTATTCATCTTTATTAAGAATTGCAAGAACAATTTCCAACTGTATTTACAAACCATTAAGTTATATCGCATATGTACCAGGAAAAACAAATTGTAAATCTTAGTCCATGGTACTGTACCCCTCCTTCCTTATAAATGTTTGATTCATTCTCATATTCTTATTGACGTAAAAATAATATATCGGTTAAAAACAACTTGAAAGTTGAAAGTCTAAATATCCTGATCATTTTATTTAGTATGAAAACTTATTATGATGTAGTAATTTGTTTATTTGTTTGTTTGTGTATTAGTATTCTTTAAATATAGCCTATATTTCAGATTCTCAAGACATGGATTGTGTCTCATTCTCCTTTTTATTTGTTAAAAACTAAAATATATCTATCTCTCACTAGAGGTAATGCCTGTAAGTCTGTACCTGTGCTTTCGTAGCTTTGCTTAACAGCTAGGTTTCAACCTTAAATACTTAAAATAAACCATATAGGCGTCCATGCAGTCTAAGGTGGATAGATCCATGATTGTTGGCATCACCAAAATTGAACCAAGATTACTTTCTTCATTAACAGAGTAGGTCTACTCTTCTCGATAATAATATCGGTTTCATGACAAATGGACTCACGAGAAAGAGAAAAAATGTTAAATAAAATGTAACCTTTATATTTCTGTGACGCAGAGCATATTCAAAATGAATGAACTAAACTCTCAAGAACGTAATACATTGTCTTCTAAGAAGGAGGCAGTCTGTCATAATTGCTTTCATTGACGTTGTTATATCCTAGGTTACTTTCTTAGTTACACCATAGATGTTTCAAATTACCTTAGTTTTGTCATAGAACTATAATGAGACCACCACAGATAAAGGTACCAAACGCAAACTGCTTGTAGGTCATGATGAAGTTGTATATGTCTATGGAAATTATATAACATTTGTCAATTATAAGAATGTATGTGAAAGGTTTCTTACAAATTGTTAGCCGTCAGCTGTAATATATTTAGAAAATATCTTTGCAGAAGAATTCCAATGATGAAGCCTTTTAATTTGATCTGTATATATATGTAGGCTAGGCATTGACCTTTCGTGCTAAAACCCCCATCACACCGGACCGCGACCATCTACGTTCTTACGGCGACCAGAAAATGGACAAATTCGCGGCAAACGCGACGAAAACTCGAGAAAAAGACTCCGAAAAAAAGCAAAATCTATAACAGCCGCGCTTTTACCACGACCTATGCGATCATACTGCGTTCTCACGACGCGCCCGCCACGACTTTTATCCGCTTATGGCGTTTCTGTTTAGATCTAACGGCGTTCACCTGAGTTCCCGCAGCGCTCTCACTACGCTTTTGGGGTCTCATAACGCGTAGTAGGGTCGTATCAGAAACCCGAGGGTCGTGGTGAGGACGCCTTGAAGTCGCCGTTTCAAGTGTAACCGTTTTCACAGCGTCTTTACCACGCGTGTACTGCGCTTATACTACGTTCATGGAGATGTTATGGCGTTTGTATTACGACCTTTGTGATCCCACCGAGTTCTCAACGCGTTCCAAGACGGATCGCCGGACCTTGGCGTTTGTTTTGAACATGTCCAAAACAAACGCCGTGACTCTGCGATCATTGGCGACCATGGCGACCACAGCACGATGTCTGGCGACGTTACCACGCTAATACCACGCTTATGGCGACGTTACCACGCTCTGGGACCATTTTCCGTCGCCGCAGCAGCGCAGTAAGGACGCCTCTCCGGTGTGATGGGGGTATAACCTAGTTAGTTTTATACCATAGCCTAAAGTCAAATATAAAAATAGGTCCTATAGATACAGAGCTATTATTCATTAGTTTTCCAAAGCTAACTAGAAAGATGACAAATTGAACTTGCCAAATGGTTTTAGCAAACCGTGGGGTCCGACTGAGGAAATTCATCAAGCGTTGTATATTGATCAATGACCTTCGACACTATATAATCAACATGATCCTAATGATATTGATAGGCAAGGTGTGGGCCAAACCGTTAGTGGTAATAACATTATAATATACTATAATAACATCAATTTGGTGTGATAGTCACGCACCTGTATTGATTATGGAATAAGATATTCAAACGGAAATGTCCTACGATATTAATTGTATCTAATGATGGTTCCTCGCATTGCGATTAGCTCATAATACAGAGCTATAGTTGGAAATAGTATAATAGGACATGCAAACACTTCAGGCACAGGTTTATTGCATGAAGGTGCAGGATCTGAGTTTAGCACTTAAAATAGAAAATAGCTCAAGAATAGCACCAAAATAGCCTCTATTTTAGAAAACAGAATAGTAAATCAGCAGACCAAGTTTGAGAACTTTAAACAACATGTTTGAAATCTTTTAAGTGTATGGGAGGCTGTTGATGCTTTTTTCTACCACGTGACCTGAAGTTGGAATTGCATGATATGAAGTTGGCAGAATATTGGTGAAAGGTTGTATAAGATAGATAAATAGATTGATAGAGAATGTAAAATTCTGTCTTTGCCAAATATCGACTATGCTTTTGTCACATCGTTTTCCTTTCAAGATTTAATGATGTACGTCAATAAGGAAAAGCGTGGGTGGTGCGAAATCAACCGCCGCCATTGGAATTATATTACTTTCATGACCATGATTCTTTTATATGTTTAATTGAGCTGATTAAGAATTTTAAATATCATCAATAATCTATTCTCCTTCGAAAAAGAAAGTAGGTTTTTTATATAACAAATTTCAAGTTCAACCTATTTCTGTAGGGATTTAATTAGGTCAAACCATTCTTACTTTTTAATCTGAAGAGTTCGTGTCTTTTTAAAAGCCTGGCAACACGAAATGATTTAATATATTAAAAACTGTATAAATTATCTTTATGAATTATTATTCTTTTTTAGTAATAACATTTGTCACGTTCTCTATCACTTGTATTATTGTAAAATGAAGAAAGTCGTCTTTCCTTTGTGAAAAGACGAAATGAGACGCACAGTCAGATTTTGTAGGATTAGGTTTATGTACTACGTCAGAAGACCTGTAATAACGTAAACATTTCAAATGAAATAATGTTTTCAAGTTCATCATTGTTAGATTGAAACTTGAATTGATAAAATTGACGAGTGTCTCTAAAAACACGTATTATTTGTCGCACCACGTTTTGAGCATCTGTACTAAGGTATTTATTAGGACCACCAGTCTTAAACACAATTTTAATTATGATATTAATTGTTCTTCTTCAGGGCATCTGACTGGAACACGATAAAGAATTTCATAAGGCTTGACATGTCTTACTGTCAATGACTGACACAATTGTCTGTGAATTCGTACATCTTCTTGTTAATATTGCGACCGATTTTTCTCCTGTGACATTTGACTTATAATGTCAGTAGGTTTCTAGGACAAGATGGCATATCAGACAATGGGAAATATTACTTTGTAATTGAAAAACTTTTTTCCAATGGGGTTAAATGCAGTACAGTTATTGATTTTGAGTGAGGTTTTTGATTGATTGTCCAAAAGACCTAAAGTGTTAAGCCTATATTATGATGGTATTTTGTTATATTACGACGCCTTTTTGCTCTTTTTACTATAGAGAAATAAGGCTATTTAATAAGTCAAGTATTAAGGCAAAAACAAAAATACCAATTTTGGAGACTAAATGAAGTTTTAACTTGGGGTTTGAACTGTGAAAGGTAAATAAATAATAAATGAATTCGTTTTTTTTTTATTATAGACGATGCGATATTTGGAGAAGCTGATTGAAGTCTTCTGTACCAATGGCTGTAAACGTTGTTGTGACTGTTGTTTCGAAACAGAGAAAAAAGAAAAGAGGATTGAAATTAGACATTCGTTCCGAGATTCTATTTTAGATTCTACCAGCAGTAATGCAGAAAGTTTGAGAAGCTTCCGTGAACGACACGATTCTGAAAACTCCCGAACGGATTCCGTGTCCTCGACAGGAACACCCGATTATAAACGATATCACACGACCCCAATAATTGATATGAAGCCGATTGAATTTTGGACGGCAAATAGAGAAAATGTTCAACCGAAAACAAAACGACGACTTCCGAGTGAAAGCGAAATAAGTATAGACAATTTTCAAAGAGATTTATATGACAATTTACCGGAAGAGACCCCGTGCTTGACCGACGAAGAAAAACTTGCACAGTATCAACTGGGGCAAATTCATTTTGGCCTGCAATATGAAGTTTCTTCGAAAACATTAGTTGTCAAGATAATCGAGGCTAAAGATTTACCTCCGCCATATTGCTTAGACGAGAACAAACAGGACATGTCTCATTCCAATCCTTACTGTAAAATTTCTCTACTTCCGGATCAGAAAAACTCCCAACAGACAACAGTTCAAAGAAAAACACAAGAACCGATGTGGAACGAGTATTTCTCTTTTGAAATACCATATAAGGAAGTCCAAATGAGAACACTGGAAATATTAGTGAAAGATTTTGATAAATTTTCCCGCCATTGTGTGATAGGTCAGATTTATCTGCCCTTGAATAGTGTAAATTTGATTAAAGGTGGTCACATGTGGAAACCATTGATTCCTGGTAGTCCAGTAAGTATCCTTTATATTACAGATTTATTATTTGATCATTACTATCATGGTCATCTGTTTTCTAAATACTTCTAAGTTTGTATTAGATGGACGACCTATTTTAAAGGTACATGTTCTTATAACAAAGTTCGTTTTGAAAATCCCCTGTTTATATCTTAATTGTAATGTGTTTCCAACTGAGAATTATAAACATCGTGAACGTATCCAACTGATTTTTATATAAAGTATCTAAAAGTTCTTCGAACCACAAGGATGTACTTTGATATAATATCGTGTACAACGTCCTTTATAACTAAACTTATTATTATAAATATATAGTTATAGGCCTCTATAATTAGTATTTAATTTAATTTTTATTACAGTTTTGACAGGACAAAGTATAAAAATAGTTTTTCAATGAAAATTTAGTACCGAATATTGAAAGTCTATCAACAAAAATATCTTTAAGGTTATTCTGACACATTGGTTTCTATCAAAACGTATCAAAATCGAAGTGTTATGTTTATATATAACATCGATATAAGAACACATTTGAAAACGCCCAACCAATTTTGTAAAGCAAATAAAGCGTTAGTCGATATTTGACGTTTTATTCTATCCCAATTCATTTCAGGAAAGACAAGACTTGGGTGAAATTCTTCTCTCATTGAACTATTTACCTAGTGCCGGAAGACTGAACGTTGATATCATTAAAGGGAAACAACTCCAACAAACTGAAATAGTAGGTGGCGCTGGTAAGTATTATGCCTGTTCAGATGGAATTGAATCTTACTTCACTGTGAGGCTCTATATCACTTCATAGAATTGTTGGCAGGCTTATTAAATATCGAGAAACACTCGTCGAGGTCAGTGAGGTGAATGGCTTCACAAAATGAAATGAAAGAATTCAATAGTTGTTATATGAAATATATAAAGCCAGTTTTCCCGCCATATTTTAGTATGCTTGAAGTAGAAATATTTGCAAGGTCATGGGAATCACACCTTTATAACTGGTCCAAGGGCATTATACATTAGAGATCAATTTAAATAAAGTACCGGTACATAAGAATAAACTCCAATTACTTTCTTGTTGAAGAGTAAACTTGAAGTCTGTATAGTCTTCTACACAAGGAAGTGACTTTGTTGATATGTATTGCCCACGCTTTTCTATAAATAACAATAAATTGATGACAGTGACCACAGGCATGTTGCTATAGTTACACGAGATTGGTGCCGACTAATCAATATTATCAGGAACGTTGCTAGATTATATTGATGACATTTTATTAAACCATCGGCTATCTCTCTATATCTATTGAGCTGGGTTCTCTGAAATATTTTGGAGGTATTTTAACTAGACTTTTAGCTCATCCGAATTGAAAGGAGAAGAAAATGAGCATAGAATTACGAACAAGCAACAGCTAAATTCACTGCAGGATTTCTTTGAAAATGTTTCTCTAGCATATAAATTTTTTTCACATAGTTTGGTCAAGTCAACCTGACTCATCCGATGACTTTATTTTTCAAAGAATACGGTCAAGAACTTGTCTACTAAAACATACCAAGTTTCGACAATCTGATCAAGACTGTAGCCTCTCTCACATTTACAAGCTAGTTTTGACAAAGCCCAAAACCATTCTAAATCAGTCATTTAATCTATACGCATAAGTGTATTTTTTTCAAAATATATCAAAACTGTAGAATATATCGTGTTTAAAGCAAGTTGACGGTAGAAAGCGTCTGAAAAACTAAATAGACACCTGTGAGGCTTACTTTATAATTATGTATGTATTGATTGGGTTTTTGTCATGATTCCGGTTTCTGTTGTCTGCATCTTAGTTGATGCTTTGTCGAATATATTTTAATACGAATCGAATATGTTTTCTAAAGGCTTAACTGTCTCGTGATAATCTGAAAATAAGCTGCCTCTAAATTTGATATTGGTTTGTGAAAGAGTTTAAGAAATCCGCTTAAACCGCTTAAAAATGTCAATGAATTTACTGCCTACATTTTATAGAACTTACCAATGAACACTGCGTAATAACATCTGTTTAAAGTCCCTTTTGACATTCATGTAAAGAGTTTGTTTAGCGATGTTGTCATGCCATTGTGTGTTCCGACACTGTGATCCAGTGAACATATTTAATATTATGCAAGCACCTGCTTTATTTTCAAAACAATTTTAACCCTTGGTTTAGCCCACGTCTCATATTCATTGTATTTAGAAGCATTATTATCTGTATATTTCAATCTTCTACGACCGAAATTACTATCTAAAAATACACCTCTGTAAATTTCATTTTTATTACCAATAAAATGCACTATGCAAAATGTTTGCGTTTGGTTCTCTATTCTTTAACATTTTCTCAAGTTCAAATTCGCTTATATGATCATGACGTCATCAGAAAAAACTGCCACTTCTTTAGTGGCATTTTTCATTGTTTTAACTTTGACGTTTTCAGAATATTTTTGACTAATATTTAATGTTATTAATATTATAATATCTCAATAGTATAAAACCGGACTTTCTCAATCAATATAATACAGTCCATCCAAGTCAGATTCAAACTGACTTAACTTAACTATTTCGAACTCGCCTGCGGTCAAGACAGAATCCATCAAACCAAACCGTCTTGAAACTAGTTCGAAATATCATCTGTCAAAAATCTCTTGCTTCTATCGTCCTTAAAAATAATGTTGACCGACCACCATTTCAGGAAAGTGTCGAGAGAATTTATAGGGTTACTGTCAATATTCTTTTTTTTTTTAATTTCAGATCCATTGGTTAAAGTTACATTGATCCATTTTGAAAAACCGATCAAAACTAAAAAGACCTCCATTAAGAAGAGTACGATTGATCCAATATTTAACGAATCGATCAGTTTTAACATCACACCACAACAATTGGAGAACACCAGTCTCGTCATCAGTGTATGGCACCATGGTACGAAGAGTAAGGATGAATTTGTAGGGCGAATTGTCTTGGGACGTTACGGCACGGGCCCTCACGAGTTTACACACTGGTCCCGTATGCTCCAATGTCAGCGATCACCCGTTGCACAGTGGCATTCGTTGCGTTTGCGATCTGAATGCGATCAGGTATCTCCTGCATCTATCGCAGTTCAGTGAAGGATCAAGTAGGGTAACTCGGTGTTCTGTACACATATGAAAGGGAGATAATCCGTAAGAATCCCGATTATGATGCCTGTAATATCTTTATATACAGCTCAAATGTCGTAACGTAACATCTTGACATTGCATTGTGGTTTTAGATATCTATAGAACTGTTCTATTAGAACAATATGCATGTATAAAAAGCGTTTTAGGAGTCGCAATTGCACGCTCGAGATGCACAAGCTTATCTATAGACTCACAATCTGTTTCCATCACTTACATTAAATTCTAATCATATTTTAGATCCCAATCGGGTTGATAGACACATTTAACCCAATCAGCTGACTTTAGGCATGCGTTGAAAAAGTAAAAGGGTGTGAGCTTTCGACAATATTAATAATTCTTTTCTTACTAAATTACTTCAAAATTATTCAAAATTATTATTTGAAACGTAATAACCAAGTCAAAATATCCTGTCGATCCCAAAATAAAATAGAGAGAAATCCGGACAAACTCAAACACAAATGAGATTTTTGGGGGAAAAGTGAAAAGTTGATTCGGCACTACTCTCATAGCAATGGGGCGCTCCACCCTTGCACTTTGGAGAAATGATTAATTTAATTGAAACAAAGCATTAAACTTACCCTACCCCCAAATATATTTACCAGGCTATTGTATTCTGATTTATTTTTTGCAAATATACATAAATATTTATAGATATTTTTATTGACATGTAAAAAGTCAGACGGTTATTATGTATATTAATGAATAAATTATGTTAATTGGTTTATATTAATCAAGTATTGTTATCTATTGTTTTATATCTTATTATATATTTATAACGTAAAAAGTATACTCTGTATATACAGTTTAAATACAATTTTAAAGATTTTTCGACATTGCATGTACAATATTTTTTAGTCAAATCGCTGTATCGGCTGGAATTGGCCTATAACAATAATTAATCAGATTGAGATCCTTTTGGCAACCATGATAATATAACTTTAGATTGAAATTTTTGAATTGAGTTAAGAGTATGGAACAACCAAAATTAAATATGATTAAATATAGTTGATTTTTCTACCAAGCCAGTCTTACAATATTCTAATTCAATTTTTGGCCGTTACTGTTGGTGACAATATTTAATGTTAAATTTTAAATTATCGTTGTGTATATATTGCCTTTAGCACTATGTTATTTAATTGTAAATACAGTATATCACGATAGAAATAGGGCAAATTTTGAAATTATTCATAAATATCTGGTTTTATGCATTAACCTGTATTATAAGCTTTTGTAAAAATAAAATATTTTGACCAAAATATCAGTAATATTTATATGTAAGCTTTAAACATCTCGTTGTTTGCATTCTATTTAGTTTATTTAAGTTTACAGAACTAATATTCATCTGAATGGTCGAAGTTATTTTATGATTTAAACTGAAATTTGTTATAATAAATAAAAAAAAGTATAATGGTTTTATATGTAGCTTAGTGTACTTATGATATTGATTTTAATTTGTTTTATATCTAAACTGTATATTTTTGGTATATTTATTGTTACGTGAAGCCAAAAACTGATGAGTTATTGTTGTTTAATTATTGTTATATATGACAAATAAATATATTTAGGATATTATTTCTTGTATTTTTCCAATTTTTAATGAGGGTTTTGTTTTGTACTAGCCCTGGATCTGGAAAGAAATTTCTTCACTAGATAAATGATAAGGATAATCGACAAATTTTCAATACAGGGTGACTTCGGTATGACAGAGCCGGAATATTTTAAGATCCATTTATTCGACTTAAATTTATTCATCTGATTGAACATGATTTTAGTCCTGGCTTCTACAAAATTGAACATCGGAAGAATTAAAATCATTGTATCCCGTTTCTGTTAGAGAATAATGTACAGAAAGAATTGATATCCATCATTCTATAACTGGAAACTTTAATTTGGTAGGATTCCGACCAGTACTGGAAACGGGACTCCCGCCATCAATTTGTATAGGAGAATTTGTCGCTGTACTGCGTTCATCATTTTCTGGCGTTTTCATTGGTAGTCTGGTATGTCGACTTGATACTTTACGTAATCTGCCCTGCGGAGGTTGTTTGCCCAATCCCATGTTCTTCTGCACTACGTGATTATAATTTCCAACAAACCCAACTGGAGCGTCGTTTTTCTTTTCTTTCTTCTGAGTTTCTCTAATATTAGGAAGGCATCTTCTCTGACTGATTTCCTCCAGTGTAGCATTGGCTTTACTGATATCCATCGGAGTTAGTTCAGCAAATGGTAGAGAATGATACACAGCTATCTGAAACATGGAAATGTGGACACTCAGAAACAAAAAGACCAAACCAATACAACAGATAAAGCTGTGAAAGATTCCGAACTTTGAAGGGTTAGCTAGCTGACTCGAAAGTTGTACATTTTGTTCCCGAGTCTCTGCTTTGCGACTAACCTAACGAAGATAGTTACCAAAATGATTCGTACCACACAAGACAAAGACACGATTTAAGACCATAATATGAATGACACAAATACCGCGGGCTTGAGCTTCTTGCACTTTTGAAAGGTGAGATGAAATTTCAATTTAAAAAAAAATCTTATGTGCATCGCTAATCTTCCGAATTAAAACATGTTTTAACAGTAGTATTTACTTTATATTTTATTCAGTCGGATAGTCAATCTCAGTTAAAGAAAATTAATTTCTATTCTTTAGATCTAACAGTAAACTTTACAAACCGTGCTTGGTGTTTCAAAAAGCTTGGGTAAAACTGGTGGCATCTTATGTCTGACCTGTCTTTTGTAGGATTTACCCAATATATTACTAGATGCTTGTTCCAATTCCTGCTTCTTCAACAATTCATTCAGTTCATCCTTGTCTTGAAGATGCTCAAATTGAGCCTTCAAACGTTCAAATCCTCTATGTTTAACCATGTTAACCGCTTTACGCCAATATGGCAGCTTACCACCGTTTAGTACTCTCATAGTCCTAGCTGAACCACATCTTCGAATATCTTTTGGAATTGTTCTTTGGATAGCTGCAGCCTTGATTGTTTTGGGAAGCTGTTTCCACCTTTCACCAAACGTTCCAATATATTTGCCACAGATTGTCCAAAGTCTAATGGCACAGTCTCCACTGGTTGTAATTATGAGTTGTCTATCATTGATAAATTCTAAGCGGTTAATAGCTTTAGTGTGAGCACGGAATGAGTTCAAGCACAATGGTTCCTTCAAAGTCACGTCGGGATTGCTAGAAGCTGGCGGAGGCCGCCTCATAAACATTTCATCTTTGTCTTGACGCAACGTAGAACTGATGGCAAAAATCCTCAGATAAGGGAACTTTTTTGTCAGTTTCTTCAATCTAGCATATGATGCGCCATCGGGAACACGGAGACGAATACAATAATTCATGATGTCCCAAACTTTGACGACGCCCATGGTATCAGCAGTTATAAGATAGTTGTTATCCACATCGGTAACCATACAATTAACACTACAACCTGGTTGATGTGCCGCATTGAATTGACCTAACAAACCACCGTCATGAGCGACTGACCAGAATCGTACCCATCCTTCAGCACCTGAGGAAACCAAAACTGCAGTGTCTTTATCCAAATGATTTCTCTTTTCCAGAAAAAGCATACTTTCAATTGAGGCTTCGTAATTTTTTGTAAGACTGTCATAATCTTGTCGATTATAAAGTTTTTTTGTCATTTTATCAGGTGCGGGACTTTGGGGATTCAACGCTCCTAACAACGGATGTTCGTAGGTTTTATCTTCGATTTTCACAATGTTGCATAATTCTTCCTCGCCAGCTTGGTCATCGATTTCTTCTAGACTTTTGCTTTCGACTTTCGGTTTTAAATTCTGATTTGCACCAAAATAACAGCTACCAACTTTTGATTTATGAAAAGCTTGCAAGTCCACAGACGGCAGTGCAGAATCTAATGTTAAATCACCTGAATCGAGCTCATAATCAGATTCACTTTTAGGTTGATATAAAGGGGTTTCTGTTGCATGACCTTCACCGTAACTATAAGTACCGTCAGGGTTAGCTTTATCCGATACATGAGCATTGAGCTTACACACAACATGGCCAGTTTCTCGCAACCATACATTAATAGTCCCATCATATGCACCTGTCGCCAACAGCACGGGGTGAAAATAAGCCATGCATAGAATATCCTCTTCGTGCTTCTTAGGCCACCTCTTACAGCTATCTGCTCCTTCATCATCTACAAATACATTGATGAACCTAAACCAACCAGTAACATAAAACTTTCGACCTGTACAGATAATTCCTGTCACCATTGCCCTTTCTGATGTGTAAAACCTCTGAAGCACGGCACCAATATTAAAATTCCAGACCTAAAATAGACCAAATTTGAAACCTTTCATAACATGTCTTCAAACGCCAACATTTCGCTCTTGTAGCCTTTCATGAGTATTTTAACCTTAAATGTCGTTTAGCTCAGAAAAGACAATAGGGTAAACAAATGAACTTCATGATCTGCAAAGAGTGCATAAAAGAAAAGAGTTTACCTTAATAATTCCATCTCTAGCGCCAGTTAATAACCTTCTCATAGGGGGGTCAAAAGCCATGGCAGTAATCTCTAGAGGTGTGAGTACACCATCTTCCATAACTGTATGAGCATTAACAAACTGCATGGATTTCTCTCCTGTTTCAATATCCCAGACACTAACCACAGATTCCTCACATGCTGATATCACCACCTGAAAATCACACCAAAAATTATTTTTCACTTGATGGAATGGACTGATACTCCAGGCCAACCAATACAAAATGTGATAAACTGCCTTGTGGTATATTTAATATACTACATGTATATATGTGGATTAATGAAGGTACTATGGTAAAGAACGTTCACCTTAAAGGAATGATTATATAAAACTTGTACAACAGGTTTATTATGTGACAGTATTTCAGCATGACGTTCATCTTCTTCACGGCACTCCAGTAACCCTGTAATGAAACAATTCAAGCAATCAAATACATCGTTATCGTGATATTGCAATCTTATAACTTAAGGTATATTTCTATTCAAATTCCTCTCTGACATCTGGTTTTAACGCAAATTAAGAAAACTTTTAACACGTTTTTCTTCATATTTTGCTCCCAAAACCCTTCTTACAATAAGTCTTACTTACCCAATTGGTGAGTTGCCAAAACCAAATGCTGAAGATCGGTATTAAATACAATGGTTGAGATAGGAAAAGGTCCAAGAGAGATTATTCTACCACTAAGGTTCTGCAGGCAACTCTGATCTTTAAGGTCGAAAACACGGATACTTTTACCCTTGTCTATGCTAAGGACTTGATGTTTCTTGCCAATCAAAACAATGTGTACCACAGGTTTGGTGTGACCTTTCAGTAGCAATATACATTTATTGTTAACATACGGGTTCCATATTCGAACATTGTAGTCCATTCCTCCAGTCGCAATAATGTTTAGTTTAGCACAGTAATCGAATGCAAACAAGCCTTTATTCACCTTGAAATAAGATGGTGATTTCTTTTTCAGAAAGTCTCCCAAGTAAAGAGATGTAGTACTGGATTGACAACAAGACAGAAAACATCCTAGCTCTGGAATATAAGCTATTTTTGTTACCCAATCATCGTGGATTCCTTGGAGGCGAAATGCTTTAATATTTGGAAAATGACCTTTGAGTAGCTCTGCAAAACTAATTCGCTTTGCCGTCTCCTGTTTGGTAGGTAATGTGCCAAAGAGACCACTTCCTCGTTGAATTTCGAAATATATTCCATAATCATTTCCAGCAGTATCACCCCAAACCATAACAGACTGCTTCTTTCCGTCTAAATCCGCCCAATAGTCCATAGTGGTGACACAGTTCTCTAAGCCGGTTATTACATATCTTTTGACAAATTTCTTAGCTGTGATATCATAAAAACTAATATCCCTATCAGTGCTAGCAACAGCTATCATATTGACATTATAGACTGACACCATGTCAACAAACCATGGTTGGGTTGCTCGATCATTCGGCACCGAAACCGTATGACACCTATTGTAACGCAACCCTAAGCTCCAGAATGTTACAATACCATCTTTGCTGAGAGTTGCATATTTGCCATTCGTGTAGTCCATATGAGTCCATCGTTTATGGACATGAGGTGAATAAATTATGCGGACTATATTGTCATGGTGACGCGTATGAAAGCATTTGATTTCCTTAGGAAACGGTTTCTCTTTCAGCATTTCTAGCATCATGGATTTTTCCTGATATTCCATTAAATTGTAGCTAACGTATTCCTCCCAATCTAACGTTCCGTCACAGTTTGCGTCCATTTTCATAAACAATGTTTCCACTTCCTCTTCATCAATTGGCTACAAGAAACAAAATTATATCTCAAATTACTAATCGGGTAGCTGAACAGCATAGCAATTTATTAGAGTGCCCTTGCTACAATATAATAAAAGTTACACAAAAGCAAAAAATACAGCGCCGAAAACACAAGCCAACATTAAAAAAAATATTCTAGAAACGTAACACTATTGCATAAATAACCATAAATTGCACTAATTGAATCATCATCCAATGACTAGAAATGTTTTTAAACAATTTGAGATAACCCTTCCGTACTATACTGTTACTAGTGTCTCTTACCTTATTAGATGTCCGCCTGAGAGCATCTTTAAATTCATCTAGACTAAGTCCAGGTTCACCATCTTTATCCGCTTCTTTAAATATTGACTGAAGTCTGGCAAGTTTAACATTTGCAGCAATTTGCTCTGGAGTTGATTCAATTGATTGTTGAACGATATCACTATCTCGCATGCCATATTCCCGATTATCTTTACTATCCAAAACCGAAGTGGAAGAGCTTGCGAAAAATAGCGAAAAGCCACGCTGTTTCTTCGTAAGTGAAAGCTTTAACTCTTTAGTTTTCGAGGTGTCTGCTGAAGGTTCTTCAGCTGCTGGAGTTAGTTGGGGAACTATAGTCACTGTTTTCTGAGAAGTTAATCCTCTCTTTCCCTCCATTTCAGTTTAATAACGACTCAGTTTCTCAAATCTTTAATTTTGTCGGCCATCTTTGACAACCGTGCCACTGTGACGTTATGGAGAACGTCATTTGTCTGTGACGCCAATGTTGACAGTACAAAAATCAGTCCGTGTCCACACGGATTATTGCCGAGTTAAAAGGCAGGGGCGGATCCAGGATTTTGGAAAGGGGGGGCGTATATGCCAATTTGAGCCGAGCAAAGCGAGGAGAAAAAATTTTTGACCTTTTTTTTGGCTTAAAAACATAGAATAAGTATAAATTGTATTAATTTAACGGTTTCTGACCGTAGTAAACGTTAATGGGTTAGACATTTTTGATGTCGTAATACAGTCTAACTTAAAAAAAAAAAAAAAAAGACCAAGTAAAGGGGGGGCGTACGCCCTCTACGCCCCCCCTGGATCCGCCACTGAAAGGCATGCCATATTCTGTGAAAGACTGTGTTCCAGCTGGTGATTCATTCATTGTGGTATGTTTCGATTCTTTACAGCTTCTCAACAGGTGGTCATTCTTCCCCAAAAGACCATAAGGAGCAATTATTGGAGTCATTAGCCTAAATGGGAATATCATCAATCAATGTTACGTCCACATCGCCGAGGACAGGCACATTATTCATTTTCGGAAAGTTGAACATTCTCAATATTGACAGATCTACGACTGAAATTGACGTTATTCACCTGAACACACAGGAAATGAACTTTTAATGAAAGTGTTCAAAATGTTCGATTTATTTTGAGATGGTACATCTCCAAGAACTCCAAGAAGCACTAAGACTTATCCGTTATGTCGTTTTATTATATTATCGGTCAGTATAATTAAAAAAGAAATTAACAAACAAGCATAGTTTACAAGGATAACAAAGATCTTATTCGTATCCATTTATAGCCGGGCCGACTGAAACCTGTTAAAAACCACCTTCCTTTATTTGTCGACTATAATAAGATCAGAACTTACCATTACCATTTGTTGGACACAATTTACTGAGAACTATGTGTCTATGCGAGAATGGGTTTGTACTAATACACAGTTGACTGAAAACTATCTGAGAGTGGGTTTTTATCATTACACAGTTTACTAAAAATCATCCGAGAGACAGTTTACCAAAAACCATCAAAGAGTGGGTTATCATGTCAGAAAACATATTTTTAGACACTAAAATCATTCATATCCGACAATGTTAACTGTGATGGTGAATTTGACCTTTCGAAGTTTTTGACCCTAGCGCCCTCTTGTAAGGTTTGAGGTATAACAAACTATATATTTTCATAACCCTCGCATGACTATAAAGTAAGAAAGAAACATCTATATTTTACAAGGATAACAATTAAGGTTCCTTGCGGATTGTGTGGTATTCAACAGGGAACACAAAACACTTCTAAACCTTTGTTAACAGAATTTTGTCACGGGACCTACAGGTTGATCTCCTTACTTTCCTTACTTTGATTGCCATAACTTTAGTTATTTAAAGCTTCATAATATCTTGTAAAGGCAATTGTTATGAGCTAATGGCTTGTACATATATGGGAGATAAGTAAAAATTATTAAAGTTATATACATGTAATTAGATCATACATTAATCAGGGGCGGATCCAGGTTTTTGGAAAGGGGGGGGGGGGGGGCGTAGATGCTAACTTTAGCCGAGCGCAGCCAGGCGAAAATTTTTTTGACCTTTTTTTTTTGGCTTAAGAACATAGAATAAGTATAATTTGTACTAATTTAACGGTTTCTGACGTGGACCATGTATGTTTTATAGTAAACGTTAATGGGTTAGACATTTTTGATGTCGTATTCTCCCCATTCTTTAAAAAAAAAAAAACGACATAGTAAAGGGGGGGGGGGGGGGGCCTACGCCCTCTACGCCCCCCCCCCCCTGGATCCGCCACTGTTAATACATCTGCATCTTGTTATCTGCCAACTGGACAAATCGATTAACATTGGATCTACAACCAGAAAATATAAAAGATAGTGTCTTCCAGGTCATAATTATACATTAATGACTTTTACTCTCAGAGATTACCACATATTTTTTTCTCTGTTGTGTAGATTATGTCTACCACCAGCCCGTGTCTAAGATACCATCTAAAATCAATGGTGAGAAGATTTGTTGGTTAATTAATTTATGAAGACAAGCATTGTTTAGGTGTGTTTTTTGAATTATTAATTATGACACGACTCATTTACATCAAATATTAATCAACCAATATAAAAAAATACATATAGACTAATGCTGGATATATATTGGTTATTCTAACACAGTCACAAAGCCAGAGGATTTACAGCAAATTTTAGAAGCTTCTAAGAAATAGTATAAATCACTTACATTGTATTATCGGAGCAGGTAAGTTGACTATAAGTAATATATTTTGAAAGTCGGATCAGAAGAATATTGTATTCATTGAAATCTGGATAATATAACCTATGGGTATATCTGGAGACTCTAAGCTTGATGTGTAAGGTCTCAGTGTACTGCAAGGATGATTGTACCAAATATCTTTAGAAGGAGCTGCATAATATCATAAACGCTTCATCATGACACAACCTTCATATTGAGATCGTAAACGACAAATGACGTGTATACTAGTCATAACAGAAACTTAACACTTTATACACGTGAATAATTTACCATGTTTGCATACCAAACCTTACAAGATTACATTTACATTACAGATTCGACGCAAACTTCTGGCAACAAACATGAGAAGTCGACAAGTCTTCAAGATCCTGATTCTGACAGTGGTTTTATATTTATGCATTCAAATCGCATGGATAACACAATCATGTTTTCAACAACGCCAACATCGATGGATTTCTGATGAGCATTGTGATGACGTCACTCAACAATTGTATGTTTTCCCAGACGTGATACCACGTGACGTTCTTGAATTGGATAAAAGGAAAATTCCACATGTGTTCCATTTTGTGTTTTGTAGTCAGAGTATAAACCATTCCTTTTTATTTGGCAATTACCTCAGTGTGATAAGCGTGTGGAGGAATTTTGAACCAGATATAATTGAAATTCATTACAAGGGGAAGATAATTCAAGACAAGTATAACACGTGGTTAGACGATCTGAAATCTATGATACCGTGTCTGGTTGTTAAGGAGATGCCTGGTTACTGGAAACAAAATGATGTCTGTGACATTTCTTATGCACGAGCAATTCTTCAGGATAGGGGAGGAGTTTACGTGTCAAATGACGCCATTTTAACAAAACACGCAGCGCCACATTTGAACAAAGCATTCAGTTTATTAACGGATGTTGATGATAACGTGAAGGTAATTTTTAGTAGCAGAAAACATGAAAATATAACACTAATGCAAGCGAAAACTCCTTTCACAGTTGTACCGTTAACAAATCCACCCAATAACCAAACTCGTCTTCATAAGTGTGTACATGAAACAATGTTTAACTTAACGTCATCAAAATGTGCATTGTTGAGCACAAAATACTTTCCTATAGATCTGTATAAGGCTAATTCTATGTTAGAAGAATATCTCCACTCGTTGTACTACTTCAAAACAGCCGTGAATACATCGTTGGAAATATCCTCATTCCCAGAAGTATGCAGAGAGATATTGCCGATAAAAAACATTGTGCATTATATTTGGTTTCATCCGATGACTTTGACTTTCATGATGTATTTGAGCATAGTTAGTTCCCTTCATGTTCTGAAAGCAGAACGTGTATATATACACAGTGACCTTCGTCTAAATGGTGAATATTGGGAATTGATTAAATCCAACCCTAGAGTCACCCTCGTCTACAGAGAATTCACGACATTTATTTATGGACATAAGATGAAATACACGACACATGTCAGTGACGTTTTACGAGCCGAAATTTTATTAAAATATGGTGGAATATATTTAGATTGGGACGCTATGTGGCTTAATCAAGTCGATAGCATACTGCATTCAGGACATAAAGTAATTTTAAACTTCGATCACATGGTAGCTTCTCAATCATTCCCTCAGCAAATAAATCTGGGAGTTGCTATAGCTGCTCCTAGATCTAGATTTATCTTGGCGTGGCAAAAATCACTTAAGAACTACAGAAGCGATGATTTTTATTATAATGCTTTAGAGCTGCCTTATAAAGTGTATGAACGCAACCCAGACTTGGTTCATATCGACACCAAACTACAAGTCATGTGCTTCCGGTTGAAATGTCATCCGATATTTAAAGAAAACCATCGTGATTGGACAAAACATCAAGATTTCAATTGGAGGGAAGTTTATTCTATACATTTCACGTACCCAGAGCCTCATCAATATGATTCAGAAGAAATTTTGTTTAATTCTAGTGGATTATTTGCTGAAATAGGACAATATATTATAGAAAAGATGAAAAGTAACTCTTAATCTGATGTCTTAATTTACTCTGTCGGGTTAATCTACGTACTATGCCTGGTTTAGCACCTTAGTTTATCATTATATACCCAGAAATTTTGTTTTTGGTTTTGTATTGAAATGTATTATTTTGTATATCGGGTGGTTCAGACAAGAAGATAACACTTTTCATACAATTTTCAATATCAGTCACATTATAAGAGATGATATGGTACATTGTTTTTATTATAGCATAGTACCTAACATATTTAAAAAATGATGCAAAATATAAGTAAAACATCAAAATTATTTTATTATAAAATATTAATATAAATAAAAACAACAGAGCATGAATAATTAAAAGTTATAAAATTATTAACAGAGACTCTATAATAATTAGTAATAAGCTGAATTATATACAAATCAATTAGTTCATATAATATAGACAAAACAAACGAAATAAGTACTGATCATCATTTGGTGGGAAAGACAACCATTCATTTTGATAATGATTGTTCGGTCTGGGGTCGCTTTGTGGCACTCGTGGTTACGTTGTCCGAGTTCACCTCTGATGATGGAGACCATTAATATGAGACAACGACGCCCCTTCGTTCGATTCATATGGAAGAGGTAGAAGTAATGGTCAGTTTGTTTCTGTCTTCTGGAAGAAGGTGTCGTCAGATGTTCTCTCTCTTCTGCCCTCGCCCTCGTTGCTTCAACATAAACAACTTCCGTTGTGGCTAGATCAGGGAAAATTCAATATCTTTTAAGTTACTGGACCGTGTTCATAACTTTCAACATGTGAAAGAGAAAAAGCAAAAATTACAATTTCACCAGTTTAACATTTAACACTAAGGCCCTGCTAGATTTAAAAACAAATCCGAAACTGGTTTGGTACGTCAGATTCATGTTGTAAACAGAATCCAGTTTCAGATTGGGTGTAAACGAGTAAAGCCTTAAAATAATATGCACCATGTTTATAAAAAAAATAAATGTTGAAAACAAAAAGGTTCATTCATATGACATTAAAAGCCATGAAAATACTATTGAAGAATATGTTAAACAATCTGTTTTGATTATTAATAATAGACCTACAAAGCTGAAGCTCGTCAGTTATCTCATAGATTAACTCGTTCCTGGGATCCTTGTGAAAAACTTTTTATAAAGTAAAGTTTAAAATATTGACCGAAGATGAAAATGGTTTTTCAAATCATTTCTGGCGTGGGTTAGAACAGGATGGTAGAACTCAGATCTCGTCTGAACTTTTGTGGTTCATAATAAGAGCTTACTTTTATATTGTAAGAGAGCAATATTTAGAATTTGAGGGCCAACTACTATTAATATAATATGTTGCTTAATTTGGTGATATTTGGTATATTATTATATTCTTGCTAAATTATTAAACGATTTCGAATTTATTACATTTCTTATTTGCACAAAACGTCAATGTTTTGTTGTTGATGACCCTAATTTTTCAAAGAAGACCAGACCATGGAATATATGTGGCCTAGCATCAGTTTAAATTTCTAAACCCCGTGTCTTATATCTCTGATACCAATTTCTATTTATCCATACTGGAGACGATAAGGGTACTCTGAAATAAAGTAACATTATTATGAACGTATAAGTATAACAACATATAAACAACTCACTCATTAATCAATTCAAGAGAACTTAATTTATCATTATATCATGATGTATTAAAAAAGGAAAAATTAATAAACGAAGTTGAATATCCCGAATTTATTTTCAATATTGGATAGAATAATGAACCTTAAAACACAATTCTCTGGTAATACTATATGATAAATATTCACCATATATTCATCACAGCACGTGGTGATTAACTCAATATCCAATGCATAGACTTGACACTAATTATAAAGTCATACCTTACCAATATGGAATTAGAAAAGCAGCAGAACACACAGAATCTAGCAAACTACATATTACAAGGGGAAGAATTATATAATAATATTATTATTTGTTACTTTCAGACCACAATAAATTTATAGAAACAAAAAATTATTGGTCTGTATGTCCCAGTATTAAGTATTACTTTTCTATTTAAAAATTATAGACAGCTCAGATGAAATATTGTTTTTTGGTTAATTTCCACCTAGTATTAGTTTGAAAAAGAAAAAACCATGACGGGTTATGTACGAGCAAAACAACATCAATATTATTTTGGATGAGATGTTACAGACTTTAAAGCCTTAAAGACTTGCAAATATGGCAAGCAGTCAATTATAATTCATAACGCCATTATCGCCAAAGCTGCTAAAATAGGACGAGCCTTTCTCGTTAGCTGTGTCATAAACAACTTAGATTGAGAGACGTCTGACTGAAAATTGGTAAAATACAAAAAGTCAGACAACCTCTTTACAATCCATTTTTTCAGTTCATATATTCTTTAGTATTAACTTAAAAGTGATACCACCTATTAGAAAGACCAACAAATAAAGTTCTCGCATCTAGTCAATATAGGTGTCCAAAGAATACAAACAGAATCCAATAAACCCATAAAACTATGCATATTTCCATACAAATATAGGTTTTATTGTATATAAACATGAATTTTTTTCTGAATTTATCAGATTATTTAGGTAATCTGTTGTATAGTTATGCCACCAGGTAAGTCCCTTGATGAATAAATACTCTTATTCACCAAGTTTGAAAATTTAGATTTTTTTGTTCATTCTAAGAGGTTGTATTCCTTTAAGTTACCCCGAGGTAATGTATATGAAGCCCAATATGGTTTCAATGAACAATGGTTTTATCAAGAACTACATCATCATCAAATTAGCAATGAGATTGAAATTTCATGGTCAAGAAAGATTTTGTTTTGTATCGTTGAAGTTAAAGGGGACCAGTCTTCATTTTTATTGGTTGATTTGGGTCTTGAATATATTTAAGTATCCTTCAGAAGCACTAGAAATGCACGAAAATTGCGTATTTCCTTCAAATATACCTTAAATTAGACATTTCTCCTTCTATTTCTATAGATGACTTTTCTATATATTGCATAGTATCGCTAATGTGTAGTAGGGCATTATAACTTTCAAATTCTAATAATTATGGATGCACATGGATTTGAAGGCTCAAATTTCAATGGTGAGTTGTGATAACCAGTACTAAATTGCTGAGCTAAAAAATCCCCGTTTCTGAGACTTATCCAAATCGACCCGCGAAAATGAAGCCTGTGCCCCTTTAAAGTCATGATGCAATACCAATTGAACTTGTATCAACATGGCATTCTGAAACATCTCATCCACTACCATAATATAAAGAAAGCAAAAACCAAATCTTTTTTTAGATCTACAAAGGTATCATGATCAACGAAATATCAATTATTAATAGATGAGGATACCAAATACAGTCATCAGGTTTAATTGAGATTGAAATTGTGACGTTACGACAAGTGAGGTCATACTTAATGAGATTATCAATATTATATCTTGGACAAAACACATTTATTATCTGGAAATGCAAACCAAGAATCACAATTTTAAATAAATCAAGAATACTGGACATGGTTAGTTCGTATTCAATTTAGATAGTTATATAAAAAAGATTTGGTTTTAATATTGTTAGCAGAAGGGAATCTCACCAATTAGAAAGAGTTAACCAACTTAACCAATAGGTGGAATTTCACCATACCTCGTCATCGTAATAGGTGGCGTTACTATAGGACCAAGGTCGATAATTCACTACATCTGTTAATTTCCATGTCGCTGTATGGTATCTTCTATAATAAAACAAAAACTTTTTTATTCATATCCATTTCCAGAGCGTTAATGTTAATGTTTTCGGGAAAATACATGATTATTCAAAAATAATGTTTTAATATTTTAATTGAGAAATCTTCTGATGATATTATGGAATGTGACTTCTCAGATTATGCTAAAAGAATTTTTTTTAAAAGATTATGAAATTTGATAATCGAAATAAAAATTCTTAGCGTCGATAAACGATTACACGTCCAGTCCTAACTTCAATTTGATCTTGCCCTGACGACTTATAATTATATATCAATGAGAAGACTGTAGAGGGGAGGGGGGGGGGGGGGTTGTGAACAGTCAGATGGGAAGAAAAACAAGGGGAAGGCAGAGAAGTAAGATGACAAATGAGAGAATTGTCAGGAAGTAGATGCAAGGAGCAGGCAGAGAGCTAAGAATAAGAGGCGAAGGCAGTAGAAAGAAAAGTAGAAGATATATTGAAGTTTTGAAGGTTTGTGATTTGGAAGGACAAAAGTTAAAAGAAATGGAATAGTTTGAGAACAATATCTAGAAGAATTAGAGAAAAGAAGAGTTTGGATACGACAACAATTAGTTAAGGAGAGGAGAAGTAGGTCAGCGAGAGCACTGAAGAGAATACTTACGGATCCAGAAGAGAACAGATGTAGCTAAGAGGATAGTCAAGAGAAGGAAGATGAGTGATAGGTTCATGAATATGATGGACGAGAGCTGGGTTCTTTGGGGAATTTCCCTTACATTGAGAGATACTCAATGTACCTCCGCGCAATGCTACGAATTACAGAACTCTGAAGACTTATGATGATGGTTCGTTGTTTGCTCTTACCCTGTACGATTTGATACTGACCAATTCCAGAAGAAAATAATTTGGATTTTGAAAAATTTTCTTCCTTGCTTTTGAGTAAAACGTTTATCGCCAATGTCGTCAAAAATGATAATATATGTAAAAATTATATTCCTGAATTCAGTTTATCCTGTCTAACTAAGATAGTCTGAATATGAATATTTTATTAATTTCGACGGCATTGGCGAGATTGATCTTAAGTACAAATAATCAATCATTTTAAATTGCTATCGATATTTATAAAATAAGTTCACCTTAAAGGGATCGTAAAGAGGTTTTCTAAACTTTTTATGTGTATCAAGGACACTGATAGCATCAATTTGCACCATTCCAATTTTCATTCCGACGTCTGTGGTTCTTGCAATACGTCATTTCGGAGTTCGTCGATTGACAACAAAAAGTCACGTGATTTTGACGTCACGTGACTTTATTTAGGGCATCAAAATGGTAGACGTCAAGTTAAAGTTCGATAGGCCTACTATGAACGTACCTTAACATAAAACGTTTTTGCCCACACGCGAAATAACAACATCACACTACAATGATGAGGGTGTTCTTTCCCCATACCGATTCCAAGGGAATAATATTGGTAGTAATTTGCCTGGTGGAGAATCCACGGGATAATGTCTGCTGCATACTCTGTGATAGGGTTTCGGCTGATAGTCTGGGGTCCTTCTGATTAGTTCCAACCACTTCGCCCTCAAACGCGGGTTTTTCTTTTTGTCGGAAAAGGTAAAAAAAAAACGCCCTTCATCCACGGGTACTTTTCTACATCCTTCCGTGCATCGGAAAAGCATAGTGGAACATAGTTGGGGATCCGTCCTATACGAATCCATAGCGGGAGTCCGGGAATGAGGATTCCCGGTGTTTGAACGCCTCTCAGGTCTTAAAGAATTGGCCTACCTTTATAATTTTACGTTTTTCGGAAATTTCGAAGAATTTTCTTATCGATGGAATGTAAAAATTTCACAAGAATCTCCTAAAAGTACCGTCTTACGCCGAAACAAAATTTAATACACTCACAGGTCGACTTGAATCGCCATTTTTCGGTACTACCTTTTTCTACTTCTTCACAAGGGCCAATTCTATTATGAAATCCGGATCGTCAAGATTCTCCATTTCTATTCTATTATCCATCACATGACTGTGTTATGAGAGTTTGGAGAGTCAAATCTCTCCATTCTGTCGACCGGTGCGATCGCGGAGAGATGACGACATTGACGTCACAAAAAGGCTGCTTTATTACCGTAGCAGTCGGTTACCGCTCGGCTACTTCCGTAAAAATTTCCGTTACTCCAGTTTACCATCACGGTGGGCTGTGTGTTACCGTAGTAAGAAGTTTTTTTCCAGATTGTTGGGAGAATGCATAATAGATTAGGTCAATGACGTAATTGGATTCGACTCATGAAAAGCAAACCCATATCGGCCAGCTTGATTCTCCATATGTGATCTATTTACGTTTTTATTCGGATTATTGGGAGAGAAAATACGGACGATCCGGATTTCATAATAGAATCGGCCCTGAATAAATAAATAACAAGAGATAACTCGCTCACAATCTGTAAAGCTAGGCGCAGACGACATACTATTGTCCGTTGGAAACGAAAAACATTGTTTCGTTTTCAAGCTCTTCATTGCTGCACACGATGGTCATTAGCCGCACACGATAGACTTTTGTTCAAAGCTTTTCAAAGGGAACATTTTTAATACCGCTTTTTTTTCAAATGACTTATATATCACATGCATTACGATGGACCATCACTATTTATTAGTTGGCTTCAAGGGCGTGGATTTAGGGGCGTTTTTTTTTTAAAATAACGTAAATACGGCTAAACCCTATCATTGAGAATCATTATCCATTTTGGTCGTAGGTCATAGCCAACTATTTATTATTTTACTGTGTTTTTTTCAACGTGTCAACTATGTCCGTTAGTGCAGACCCTTTATTTACTCGATCTGCATAATATGGAGAGGAAAGCACATATTAGCACAGCTTTTCTGACAATTTTTCTACAAGAATTTCTTTTTTCTCTAATGTTCCGCAATTTTACTCCACGTGACAAAATGGCGTACACTGATTGATTAAGAGACGGAAAATGTTTTGTAGAAATGTTTTTAATCAACGCACACGACAGACAAAAAGGAAACTATGTTTCGCGGACAAAAGTCCGGCGTCCGTGTATGGCAGCTATAGGTATTTATTGAGCTAGGAGATCATTTAATTTACATTTTTATTTAATATTTTCTAAAAATGTATCGGGATGTGCCGATTTTCAAGGAACCAGGGGCTTAATAAAGGGTTTGAATTTCCGCAATGAAATGATACAGCATGGCAGCCGGACGTTGACCCGCTCAAAGGCGGGTTTTATCTGACTACCTGGAACAGCGCACCGATATTTACAATAAATCAACAAGCGCCGAAACGTCAAAAATCTGCCCTAAAAAAATGCTCGGTCACGTGACCATGCAGACGATAAGCGTCTTCAACGATAGAGAGCAACGTCATATTACGTAACTCCGAAATGACGTATTCCACTGAAACTAACGCGTTTTATGACGTCACTACCAGTGATCTGCATAGATATCAATAGTAGCTTCAATCACTGGTAGTGGCAGTGGCGTCATAAAATCAGTGTCCCCGATACACATACACAGTTTAGAAAACCTCTTTACAATCCCTTTAAAGTGGTTGTACAAATGGAAGCTAATGAAAATACAGAACGAAAGTTGGGTCTGATTGTAATTAAACTATCGCTTAAAATGAAATCTGCGACTCTCAAATAGTTATTAGAATAATCTTACCTTCTGTATGCGAAGAAAACTATGGCCGCTATAACTAATATTATGATAATTGGTATACAGATGCCAAGAGCCACCTTCCCTCCTTTCGTTAATCCACTTGTATTCTTTTCTGGTACAGGTAAAGTTGCATTTAGTAGGATGGAGGAACTAACCGATGGAACGGCTAGGATAGAGCTTGGTGAGATCACAAGAGAAGTGGTTTTTGGAACTTCTATCAATACTGATGATTCTATGATATGACTACTAAGTGATAAGAATTGAGTTGCTAGAGAAGATGTTATCTCTTCTGGTCCTTGACTGGAGGTAGGGAAGAAGATTTCACTAGAAGCGGACGTTTGAAGTGCAGTCATATCCGTTTGTAACAAATCACTTGTTTGAGATTCGAGTAGTTCAGTAGAAAGGAAAGAATAAGAAGTGTCCTGAATACTGGTTGCATCACTGACCTCACTAGATACTACATTGTCTGACGAAAATAAAGCACTATTAATGTCTGATACAAACACAGAACTTATGTCTGTTGAAGATACAAACTCACTACTTAGATCTGCTACAGATGAGTCACTTATTGATTTAAATAGAGACCTTTCATTTGACACTGTTTCAAAGTCAGAAATAGATGCTGATATTAAAGATGCTGAAGAAAACTGTGATATACTTGATGAGAAACTAGTATCACTCATTATTGATTCTACCTCAGATTGTCTTGAAGCTAAGTCTGATTGCATTGCTGTTGACGTTAATTCGATTGATTCAGTAAGCACTATATCTGATGACATCAGTTCTTCCGATGATGCTGTTGATACTATAAGTGGTGACATCGGTTCTTCCATTGATGACGTCCCATCTAATAATGATGCCACTGGTACTGTGTTCGAGGATATCGTATCTATTACAGATGACGTTGGTAGGGCTACTATAGATGACATCACATCCAACTCTGATGACATTAGTACTATATTTGATTGATATGATGACATCGGTACTAAATTTGATTGATTTGATGACGTTGGTGCTATATTTGTTTGATATGATGACGTTGGTACTATATTTGATGGATATGATGACGTTGGTACTATATTTGATGGATATGATGACGTTGGTACTATATTTGATGGATATGATGATGTCGGTAGGCCTACTATATTTGATGACATCACATCCAACTTTGATGACATTGGTACTATATTTGATTGATATGATGACGTTGGTACTATATTTGATGGATATGATGATGTTGATAAGCCTACTATATTTGATGACATCACATCTAATTCTGATGAAGTTGGTACTAAATCAAATGATATCACATCTGTTGCTGATGAAGTTGGTACTAAATCAAATGATATCACATCTGTTGCTGATGATATCAAATCTAATACTTGAGACGTTCCTACTATATCTGGTGAGGCAAATGACTCCGTTGTAAGTATTCCCGAAAACTCTCCAGAACTTCCCATGGGATATATTTGTGTTTCACTTGTAGACATAAAAGATTCGGAATCCAAAGAAACAGACTGTGAGAGTTCATTCGAATTTGTGTTAAGTGAAGCCAACTCATTGAGTGAAGATTGCTTGGAGCTTTGAGGTAGTGTATCACTTGACGTTTGTGGTATGTAAGACTCTGGTAGCACCAAATAACTGGTCGGTGCTATTTGGTATGCCGTTGATGTGGTGTTGTAATAGGTTGGTATTGAAGTTGGTGATAATATTATTGGTGAAGTAGTTTGTATTTGACTCCCTTCCAATACACTGTCTGAAATCGATAAAAAAAACCACAATGAGTATTTAAGATTTAACCCAAAGGAGCCTTTCCAACTCAAGGGAACATTTCCAGACACTCGAGACCCCTCAATATTTCCCCTTATGATAATCAATTAGCTACTACTAATGTTTTTGATTTTTTGGGGGGATATCGAATTTGGTTCAGCGGTTCCTTATATCAGTACTTGTTTGTTTTTTAACCTCACAATATTTCTTTGAAAACATACGCCTATTACATCTACGATATTGATTTGAACATCATTTTAAAGGATTCAAGTTTGGAATTACTGAGATTCTAGTGAGACAAAATAAAGATAGCTTGCCAGGCAAGGTAATATACGCCCACTGGCAACTTTGTTTGAAAAAGAACATTTGGCAGAAAACAGCAACCATCAGATATTCAACCTGTAGTCATAGGCCTACATTTCGTTCAGAACTTAAATTAAGTGTCGTCCAAACATTTTTTTTCTCAATTTCATCAAGGCTTCGGCATTCATCCAGTTTAGTCAAAATCCTTTTTTGAACAAGAAGGGCAATATATTTTGATTTTTGATAGGTCAGGGTTTATTGTTTGATAATAAACTATTTCAATAGGTTTCATTAAAATCTAATGAAAAAAGAATTGTGCCTTCTAGAGCACTTACGACCTAAAAATCAACGCGTTTTAAAGAACAAGAGCAATAATTCATATTAAATAATTTTCGATTCTTTTGATTTTCAATAGGGTTCATCCTTGGGTCATAATAAGCAATTTCAGTAAGTTTCGTCAAAATCCATATAGAATTATGACTTGTAGAGTGACAACAAGCTAAACATCAAACGCGTTTTGAAGAACACAGGCAATAATTCATATTAAATATTTTTTTATTTTCAATAAAGTTTATCCTTGGGTGATAATAAACATTATCAGTAAGTTTCGCCAAAATCTGTCAAGAACTGTGACTTGTAGAGTGTTAACAAGCTAAAGATCGAACGTGTTTTAAAGAACAAATGCAATAATTCATATTAAATATCTTTTGATTCTTTTGATATTCAATAGGGTTCATCCTTGGGTGATAATTAACAATTTCAGTAAGTTTCGTCAAAATCCGTAAAGAATTGTGACTTTTAGAGTGTTAACAAGCTAAGAATCGAACGCGTTTTAAAGAACAAGGGCAATAATTCATATTAAATATTTTTTCGATTCTTTTGATTTTCAATAGGGTTCACCCTTGGGTGATAATAAGCAATTTCGGTAAGTTTCGTCAAAATCCGTAAAGAATTGTGACTTGTAGAGTGTCAACAAGCTAAAAAATCGAATGCGTTTTAAAGAACAAGGGCAATAATTCATGTTAAATATTTTTCGATTCTTTTGATTTTCAATAGGGTTCATCCTTGGGTCATAATAAACAATTTCAGTCAGTTTTGTCAAAATCCGTAAAGAATTGTGACTTGTAGAGTGTTAACAAGGTAAAAATCGAGCGCGTTTTAAAGAACAAGGGCAATAATTCATATCAAATATTTTTCGATTCTTTTGATTTTCAATAGGGTTCATCCTTGGGTGAAAATAAACAATTTCAGCCAGTTGTCAAAATCCGTAAAGAATTGTGACTTGTAGAGTGTTAACAAGCTAAAAATCGAACGAGTTTTAAAGAACAAGGGCAATAATTCATGTTTAATATTTTTCGATTCTTTTGATTTTCAATAGGGTTCATCCTTGGGTCATAATAAACAATTTCAGCAAGTTTTGTCAAAATCCGTAAAGAATTGTGACTTGTAGAGTGTTAACAAGCTAAAAATCAAACGTGTTTTAAAGAACAAGGGCAATAATTCATGTTAAATATTTTTCGATTCTTTTGATTTTCAATAGGGTTCATTCTTGGGTCATAATAAACAATTTCAGCAAGTTTTGTCAAAATCCGTAAAGAATTGTGACTTGTAGAGTGTTAACGAGCAATTGTGGACGGACGGACGGACGGACGGACCGACGGACCGCCGGACCGACGGACATGGGTGACGACAATATACGCTCCACATTTCATGTGGGCGTATAAAAATACTGTCGAGTCTGTTGAGCAAGCAATGAAATGTGTGTTATTTATTGGACCGGTAGTACAAGTACAAAGTACAATACACTCCACATAACACCTTTACACGGTTAAATATTATAACATTTCTAAAATGGATGGAATTACTTAGAAAACCCGGCATAACATTCATACATTTGATTTTTTTAAGTGTATGACCATTGGCTTTAATCCTGTTAACTTTCAGGAAGACTTTTAAAAAAAAGATTCACTGCTTTCTGGTCTTTGTAATACATCTAACATTATCTATGGGTATATTAATTCATATCACCATCGTAAGTATTCAATAAAGCAAAAAGAATTTTAGAAGTCGAACGAGAAATCAGAGCGTTGAGCTATCGATTTGAAACTTAACATAAAGATACTAATATGTGTCAAAAATATCAATTTTCAATATCAGCTAAATCTAAAGCTCCCTTCCATGTCAAATCAAGTTTCAAAGTTTTTAAGTGGGATATTTTTGTCTAATAATGGCAAAAGGAATATGAACACCAAATTGAGTTTATCATTAATTTCATGCAGTTGTAAGGGCACTGAATGAAGAAGAGGTGTGAAAGTATCAATTGAATAAGAAAGTGAAATTAATTGACCCCAAGGTCATGTTTTGTTTTTAACCTGTTCATCAATATCTGATGACATTTATAAAGGATACGGGTTACATATTTGAACTATGTGTGTACTTGATGGTGAAAGGCAGTTTTATTATGAAAGGAAATTGAGTTTATTTCTTAATACGCAACCTTTCAAAATTTCTCTGAAGTATGAATCAAAAGAGAAAACTGACTAAGTGTATATCTATAATATTGAATAGTTAAAAACTTATATATTCGTAACGCCCGCTGCATATTTTATCAATTTGAATGAAATTTAGATTATATTAAATTATTGAATGGAAAACTCCACTCGAATAGAAAACACACAAATATACAAAACACTTATGAAACATCGTACTTTCATGTTTTGAATTGTAAAAACGTGGCCAAAGCTCAAGTTAAACAGATTTTATTCAAAGTTTCTGTTTTGTCCTGTAATGGCACAGTATCAAAATACTTAACATACGGAAATTCTCGTATTTTGTTACTCAGGGTCAAAACAACAAAATGTATCGATTTTTATCGAGAACAAAAATATTCTTTGTGGATAGCTTTATTTCTGATAGCATACTCAGCCATGATGTAAAATCATAAATTTACGAAATAAGATTACAAAGTTAACACAAAGTTCTTTTGGAATTGTGCTGTATCATTTCAATATTGAAACAAAGCACAGACATGTCCAAATTTATTTTAAGATCTAAGAAAAAAAAAATCATATTCAGAACATAATAAAATATTGCTTCGAAGACAAGTCCCTTAAATTAAATAATGCTGAGAAAGGCCTTGGTTTAAAAACAGATGGTGATGATACGTTATAAATAAAACCATATAAGCTTACAAAAACTTCCAACTATTTATGCCACACCTATGAGATTGTTACAATCAAGAGAGAAAACCTTGGACACTCTTAATCTGTTACAAACTTAGTGTAATTATTTATTTTAAACTAGCCTTATATCGTGATAAAATCAAACAGCTTAGTTTAGTCGGTGTTTACTATTGGTCACGACGTTCAACAAAATCTTTTGTTTGTCATTCAGATTTAGATACATTCGTTTACAAGACGTTTAACATCAGACTAGAAGTCTGTCCATGATGTTAAACATCAATATAGGAATCTAGTAAACTTGCAAATTTCAACTTTACTTGGCAAAATAGCAGTTTGTGCCTCTTGATAAGCACTAAAACTCTTTCAGCGAACTCAACAGACAGTAAGTAGGTTGCAAGTGACTTAAGATAACGAATATCTGGATATGATGTTCATAAAAAAACTGGGATACGACATGCGATAGATTGGATAACATTAGGACATACGAAAGATGAGATAAGATAATATTACAACATGATAGATGAGATAACATTAAGACATGATAGATGAGATAACATTAAGTCATGATAGATGAGATAACATTAAGACATGCTAGATGAGATAACATTAAGACATGCGATAGATGAGATAACATTAAGACATGTGATATATGAGATAACATTAAGACATGCTAGATGAGATAACATTAAGACATGCTAGATGAGATAACATTAAGACATGCGATAGATAAGATAACATTAAGACATACGAAAGATGGGATAACATTTAGACATGCTAGATAATATAACATTAAGACATGATAGATGAGATAACATTAAGACATGATAGATGAGATAACATTAAGACATGATAGATGAGATAACATTAAGACATGCGATAGATAAGATAACATTAAGACATGCCAGATGAGATAACATTAAGACATGATAGATAATATAACATTAAGACATGATAGATGAGATAACATTAAGACATGCTAGATAATATAACATTAAGACATGATAGATGAGATAACATTAAGACATGATAGATGAGATAACATTAGGACATGATAGATGAGATAACATTAAGACATGCCAGATGAGATAACATTAGGACATGCGATAGATGAGATAACATTAAGACATGATAGATCAGATAACATTAAGACATGATAGATCAGATAACATTACGACATAGATCAGATAACATTAAGACATGATAAACCAGATAACATTAAGACACGATAGATGAGATAACATTAAGACATGATAGATTATATAACATTAAGACAAGACTTACAATAGATGAGATATACTGCGATAGACATACGATAAGGAAACATGAAGATATGCAACAATAAGGTCATATTCATGTAGATTAGATATTTGAAGTCATTATAGGATAGATTTAGATATTATGAAGTCATAGGATAAATAAGTCATAGCATCTGTTTGATAACCGTCAAGTTGTACAGATTAGAAGTCAAATCGATTAAATATCAAGACGTCATTGGATAAATTTGAAAACATCATATAAGTAAGTTATGATGATGAAGTCATAGATTGAAAAAGAAGTCGTAGAACAGATAAGATATCATGAAGTCGTAGGATAGATTATATATCATGAAGTCGTAGGATAGATAAGATATCATGAAGTCATAGGATAGATTACATATCATGAAGTCGTAGGATAGATAAGATGAAATATTTTGATGTCATATGATGGGATAGATGAGCTATTTTGAAGTCATGGATAGGTGAAATACTTTGAAGTCATAAGAAAGATGGAATATTATGAAGTCATTCTTATTGTTGCGCGCGAAACACTTTTCGAAACACCTGATGGTACTTCTCGTATCCACTGCTATATAATTATTGCACCCGATTTTGTCATGCTCTGGACGAGATTTTTGATTGATTTTGATAGCTGTGATTTGGGGTGAAATGAAATAGTAGAAAGTGAAATTAAGTCATTATAGTACCACTTTTTAGAAATTACGATAAAAAATCAATTATTGAAACGGTATTAAATTTTCAGAAGACTTGCAGGCGTAGTCACAATTTTAAGAACAACACAAGTGATATAGCATGGGCTTTGGAAATCATATGTAAAAAAAAGGAATTATATATCAGACTTACCATATATCCTATTTATTATAAATATAACAAGATTTAAGCCAAAACACCACGACATGGGCGTTTCATACTACAGTCATTACAGTCATAAGTAATTAAGTTTAAGTTAGCATGCACATGACTTGACTTATGTAACAACAGGTACATCATTAAACAATTCAGATATGTTTTGATGGTAACCATGTTGTTTAAATATTAACATTAAATCCATAATCCCCTGGTTGAACATAATATTAGAAATCAAAAGGCAGCAGTAACAATGCAGTCCAAATATTCAATGTAAATCTTGTCAATGGCAAAATTTGATTTAGGGTGAAAATGGAGTCATCTGTGTAATAGTGAACATACTATAATATAAAATATACTCCTTGAAATGTTGACACGTAATACGCATTGAAAATCAAAAATAATATCTGGAAAAACATAATACATATACAGCAATTATTAATTAGAGTGTTTTCTTCAGATATCAGCTAACGTATAGAATATCATTAACAGTATTGATTTTTAACATTTAACTGAAAATATTGTAATAAACGAGTTTTAGAGGCTGTTGTTCAATTATTCTGATTATATAGCTAGGTTATAGTAACCTTCTTCAGAAAATTGCTTTTCGTCAATGAACCTCTAGAAGACTTCATCCTAACTTGTCTCAGATAGCAATTATTTTCTTCGGAGTTCTGATCTATTTGATAACTCTCGGGGCATCGGTTATATTTTATACGAAATCGAAATCACCGAAAATATGTTGGTTGTACAATGGAAGAGAAAAGTATACCTAATATTAAGATTTACATATATTTTCTCCTATGAAACTAAAAAGAATGTGCAACTGTACAGGACAAAGTCTCATTCTGTTCAATGTATGATAATAGAAAGGAGATAATTCTAGTAAAATAGGTCAAGATTTAGTTTTATTGACTTAAACTGATAATTTATGATGAACCTTTTTTAAAGTTCTCATCTTGACCTCAAATAAAGTGTATATTTTTGTGTTTGTTTTTCACCAGACTTAAGATTTAAAACGTTGTTATAAAATACCCCGATCGATATATGCTTAAATATTACTGCGGAAGATGAAATGACAGTTTTCTGTAAGTGAAAAGGAAAAAAAGAAAATAGCATTTATATCTGACTATGTATAATATATGAATATAACATTAAAAATACGCATACCAGTTTTGCTTTTCTTTGTTATAGCGTGACGTAATGTACTTGAGTTCAAGATTATATTTATGGAGAACAAAACTATGTTACCAACACCCTCCATTTCAATACAGATGAAATGATACGGTAAATATACATAATCATTTCGGACAAAAGGCAGGGTCGCAACATCCTTAACGTTTTTACCAGTATATTTTTGTTAGCTCTCATAGCCGTAGGGGCCCACGACTCAACAGGGGGGCAGACTGACTATTTGCCCGAATTTTACCGAATTTTAATGATATTTTGCCCGATTTCGCGATTTTTTTGCCCGAAAACATAATATTTAGGGGGGCAGCTGCCTCCCCTGCCCCCCTGTCTCCTTCGGCTATGGTTAGCTTCATTCATTGTTATTAGTGAGAAGACTTTCTTGATCGCCATTTTCTTTACCACGAGCAAACCTCACAAATTATCTCAATCAAGGAAGACAACTCTTGGCGTTTGTTCTCGTCGTTTTCAAGTCAAACTTTAATGTTTAAATGTATGTAAGACTGTACTCATATAATGATCAACATGATTCGGTTAGATATTCAGTCCAATTTCTAATTAACACTTAGCTCAAATATGAGATTTACTCATTTTGAGCCCAATAATAAATTTGATGGTGAATACCACGTTCAATTACAGTTTAGTATTTGGGTTATATTTTAAAGTCAATATCTAACATATACATACCACAAAAAACAATAAAATATTTTCAAATTAGCTGCAAGCAAACTAATATTAAGATTTAAATCCTGGTGGTATAATACTCATAAAGATTATTATCTTGTTTTATCCTAACGTTCATTCAGTTTGTATATACGTTAGTTAGATCATGTTGTGGAGAAACTTTCTTTCTACAATAAAATATTTTCTAAGATAAATCATGATATTTTCTAGAAATGATGAAGAAAGATAAACCCACTCTTTCAGAACACCCGATACAACTTTCTACATCTCCGGCCAAGGCGTTGATTCGATCTTTTCATAAAGTCAAAGGTCAACATGTACTTAAATTTATCACGTTAACGTAATCTTTCATAAAATCGAAGGCGACATGGGGCAATTTGCCTAGGGGACATTCTCTTTCGCCTTCTGATTAATTTGTGATTTTTTTGACAAAGTGGTTCAGTCTGAATAATCAATTATTAGTGTCTATATACATGTATACCATCATGTCCCATTGACTGTCATGAGCTATGAGATTATTTAATATCAAATGCTGTTACCTTCCAATACAATACCCAGCTTCTATAAAACACGACAAAGAGATATTTTTATATATCATATTGCTTTAGATAAAAGGGTGTCGTTTTCTAATACGTCACAGACCACTTTGTCTCCTGCTTGAAACTAAAAACTATGAACTGATGAAAAATAGGTGCTCATATTGCTTTAGCAACGCTGCACAATTATTATTACCAGTTATGATTATTCTGTGAGAGCAATGTTTCGTTAAGTTGGTGTTTGAAGAGCATTCAGAATTTGATTTGGCAGCAAAGTTACAGGTCTGTTTTCATCGGAGAGACTTATTTTTAATTAATCAGCTTATGTAGCAATACAAGAGGGATAAATCATTAAAATCATACTTTGTGTGTACTTATGTTGGTCAATAGTTACTGTACCAATCTATTGTTACTATTTCTACCATTAAGATTCGGGTAGAAATTTCGTCCCAGTTGACAATCAATAATCTGTGAAAGTAACTGTTTAACAGTAGCTATAGCGGACTTTAAAGGGGAAAACAAGTTTCTGGTTTCTGGGTTTCTCAAGGTGAGAAAATAAAAAGACAAGCGAGAAATTGTTAAAAGGGTGTATCGTTATACTTACGGAAGATAAGTTTTCCTCCTATTATATTCAAGTGTATTATTAATACGGGCTACAAACCGCGGGGCGTATGACAAGGGACACTTTACAGATTTACTTTCTCAGATTTTTAAATTTAAGAGTCTATATAGGGACCTCTTTATAAATTAGGGGGAAGTTTGAAGGGTAGTTCTGAAATGATCATAATGCAATTCAATTTGTTAATACATAAACCAAGTGAAAAAGACACGTGTTCAAATTACACAAATAATTACGTTGCCTTCACGTTCTCTCTTAATTTCATGGAATTTATGTTTCCACATAATAGCTTAAATTTGCCAATGTATTTTAGTTTCAAGTGATGTGATCTATTGAATAACTATCACATTTTGATTTTAAATCAAAATAGTAAACATACTCTGGTTATATTTCCAATCGCTTATAAAATCACGTTTTTGAAGAGCAACATACATTAACAAACTTCCTCTGATATATAATATATTTTTATATGCATATGTAGCCTATTTTGCAGAAAAGCAAACACTTATAGAGCGTTGTATTCATTTTGAATAGAATTTTCAATTTAAAACGAAACATTAGGTCAGAAAGCACGACAAAAGCCTTTACAGGATGCAAATCATAAAATAAGGTTTTGTAAAATTCATGGCTACGCCTAAGTATCAATTAATTTGAAATCTTCAAGTCGAATTCATGCAAAAGAAATCGGGCATTGACAATTATGTAAAAACTGTTCAACTTCCTGAGTAAGTGAGATAACTGAAAAAGATGGTTTAGTGGAAAAATTACATTAAGTTATACTAAATACTGTATAATATGTAAGTTAAAGAGTAATTACTATATCGAATGCCTTTAAGCTATTAGTAAAGTGTTTTTAGTTCTGACGATAACGTTAAAATCAACTTTAACGACTTCAGTCTGAAAAAGTCGATTGATAAATGTTGCCATATTGCGGATTTCTAGCCCTTCCTATGACAAACAACTCACACTGATAGCGAAATATAATAAAATCCTACCTGAGTTTGTTGTAGCAGACGTGACATTGCCAAAAATCAAACAAATCACATTGAGAATAGTAAAAATATGATAAAATATCCGTTTCCAGTATAATTCCTCCATAAATCCGGCGATTTCTATACTTGTTTTCTTCAAATTCTAAATAAACTTTTATTCATATATTATATCTTTAAAATCAGTATGATTTCACAATACACCTGTACATCTCACTATTTACCTGTCAATAAATTATTACGACTGGTTGACACAGACTATCACACGTGGATTTTAGCCAACACTGACGTTTATTTGTATAGACTAGGTTGTCACGGATGTCAAGCAGACGACATAATAAAAATCTTGACTAATGACAACAGAGATAAGAGGCCTGAATCATATATCAACACTTTCTTTTACTTTTTACTTTCTAACAACTTATTTATTGTAACCTAACCAATGGTACAAGTTTCAATTTGAAAAGTGACCTGGAAAGATTTTGTAGGAGATGTAAAGATAACTGTTTCTGTACCTTCATAATTGTACAGTTTAACACAGTTCTTCTCAACCCTTTTGATCCAATACCCTACTTGAGGAAATATTTCTCTGCCATTCACCCCTGTAATTAACTAAAAAATCAAAAACTGAAGTATGCTAGTTGTTGGTTTGGATTTCTTTTTAAAGAACACAAACCACAGATCTGTATATAAAGCTAGACCCTTGCGCCGCCACCGCCGCCGATTTCTTTACAGCCATAATCTGCCAGTTGTGAAAACAAAGCGCCGCCGATTTAAGTCAGCCGATTTCTGCCACTTTGTAAGTGAATTAAAGACGATCGTCACTTAGACATACCATGCTGAACATGATAACTTTCATCCATTATAATTTAAAACTATTGCAGTTTGATTAAGATTTTGAATTGAGTGAGTTGATTATTCAGAATTTAATAACTTGATAAATTTTTTTTGCTTGCCAATTCAGCCAGTTCAAAATTGGCTAACCGAAAACAAATGGCTAGCCAGCCGGTTTCATCTGCTAGGCAGTCACGTTTTACAAAATAAATCGGCGCAAGGGTCTATATAAAGCCCAGGGTCACAAGAAGCAAATAAAAAAATGCAAAAATTACTTCAAGAGAAATTGTGAAAATGAAGATTGATTTCCTTGCATCTCAAACCTTTCTAGACAGCATTCTCGTTGAAAGCGCTCATCTTTATAAGGGCAAGGAATTGGGGTATTATCCTTCCAAATATTTTTTAGGATTGATTGAGTTGAGGCCTTTCTAGAAGCATTCTTATTGACAACGCTCGCCTAACGAGGAAGATTGAAGGTGATTTTCTCCAAAGAAAATTTTGAAAATTATTGTTGAGCTCCTTGCACCTGAGGTCTTTCCAAACCCCATTACCACTGAAAGCGCTGGCATCTATAGGGATTTGGGAATTCTCACCATTTAAAACAGCACTACACTATCAAAGATAAAATTTTGAAATTTATGATTGATCTGCTTGCATCTGAAACCATTCCAGACAGTTTTCTTACCATTTGCAAGAAGAACAGATTCTGCTAGATAAAAAATATTTTACTGTAGCTGAAAACCCATTTTAAATTGTATGCAAATTTTCTCATTTTCGCGAAATTCACCCCCTTTTTTTGTTATTCACCCCCCAAATTTCACCCCTAACATTTCAAAAGTTTAACATGTGAAAAGTATAGAAAAAAAAACAAGCACGAACGATCCCAACCGTAAAACAAATCTCCAAATCCATGCGAACACATTGGCAATATATTGAAGTATAAGTATAGAAGCATACCAAATAATTTTTCTGTCGATAGTTAAGCCTACTCTATTCCAAAAAGTTGTTTCGTAGATGACGTTCGAACCCAGCGGACGCTGATATCGCAAACTATAAGTAGTTTTTGAAAGAAAACGATAGTCTACCGTTTTTATATATTGGTTCATCTGAGACAATCTGGTGATGAGGCTTATACATGTACATGTATATCAATTCATGTGATCAATTGCCTCCCTTGAAAAATCTGAATTTATATTTAAACAATATTGATATCTGTATTAATATATTCAATAAACAAACCAAGTACTAACGATCCGAACCGAAATCCAAAAAGACATTTTGATGAAACATAGGTAACAGTAACAGCTTCTTTTATGGACTTTTTACATGAGGAATCATATCTATCATACATGAGTGAGTACATTTCGTAATGAAAAGTGGTATCAGGTGTCTAGAAGAGTAGGCATAACATACACGAAACAAACTACAAAACAAGAACATAAAGAAAGCGCCAACTAAAAAATAGTGACTTGACGACAAATTTTCAAAAGTTCAAGGGACGTTACTGATGAAAATACATTAAATGTCAAATTTTGATAATTCAAGGGACGTAACTGATAGTAATAATTGTATATTATGATTATAAAAGAAATGTCGAGTAGGCCCGAATCAATGAGGAAGCATTTAATGATGAAAAGTGGCATCAAGTGATCAGAAGAGTTAGCAAACACTGCCTAGAACCACACCGGTAGGAGCTGCTTAATACTACAGGTAAAATAGGAAAGCAAAAAGAAAATGTCTTGTAAAATTATAAAAGGTGACAACTCGACATACTGCAATGATATACAGAAACATACAGAAACAGACGGTCGTCAACTGGTTCTTAAAATTAAAACATGTCTGTTACTACTATCTCGCAGTCTATGTTATTTAATTGACTCATTGGCCTACTATATTTATTTGAAACTATTTTATTATCAGTTATTTCCCTTGAACTAGTATATTCACTTCCTGTTGAAATCACAATGGCCTACATTTAGTGAAAATGTATTTTATTATCAGTTATTTCCCTTGAACTAGTATATTCACTTTCTATTGAAATCACCTACATTTAATGGAAATCTATTTTATTATTGGTTACTTCCCTTAAACCATTAAAGTTACTTTCATATGTATTTCATAACAACAAGTTTCCCTCCAACATTGTGTGGCAAAAACATGTCTAGTCCGAAAATTGCTGACTCTTCCCCAGACTCTGATTTATAGCTATTTGAGTGGATATGGCTGGGAGAGAGTCAGAAAAACTAGGCCCCTAAAACTTGCAATTTTCCGCACCTTCGCGGGTGCGGGGGTTTTTAACATATATATTTACCTCGAATCCACAAAACTTGATATATTTGGAAACATTGATGATTTTTTAGTTCATTCATTCCATCATTATCCCCATACGACATACAGGTCACGTATGCGAATCCATCAAAGTTGTTTTCCAGGAAATAAAATAAGTTTGTGGCTTAGTTTTTCTGACTCTCCCCTAGCCATATCTGTCCAAATAGCTGTCAAAGGCTGGGAATAGATTCAGCTAGTTTCGGACTAAGACATGTCTGGCGCATTATGCTAGACACGATACTATTCATGAAATATTTATTGATAAGTTTCTTCATATGAAACGTTCATAGCTGCTACCACTGCGTTGAAGTTTAGCTTACGTGGATTTCGTTCTAGGGTTTCGTTCACACTTGTTCATGATCAAGTCAAATGTATACAGGAGAGTTTCAACAAGTGTAACTAAGACTAGGTTTCGCTAGTTCTTCACATTTCTGTAAAAACCTCCGATTCAAGGCCAACATCGATCCTCTAACAAAACGCTTAATATTTTGTATATCTTGTAATAATTATTATAATATATGAGGTAGTTTTCTAAATTTATCAGATTATACAGGTAATCTGTCATTTAGTTATGACACCAGACAAGTTGCCTTAAATGAATATAAACTAAGTTTGAGAATTTTGCTTTTTTTGAGCATTCTAAGAGGTAGTATTCCTTTAATGAGAGTACCACTTAAATCTTTTATCACAGATTGAATACACAAAGTGAAGATTTGGAATTAAATCTTATGTTTATTACCAATTTGATCTTTGACCAAACTAAAACTAGACCATAAATCAAAACCCAAGGAGAAGAAAGTTAAAAACAAATTTTTTATATGATAGTGCACCTTTAATTTATAAAAGTTTTAGTGTAGTAGCTCAATACTGACTGTAAACAATGAGAACTAGTCTTGATTACCAATTTGATCCTTGATAAAAAATAAAACTGACCAAGGGATGAAAAGTGTTCACTCTATTGTCAGTCTTTTGTTTTAAAACTGGGGATATGGAGACTTCAATATTTTACCCCTAGCTTGGGTGTGAGTAGAATTCAGGGGTTATAGTCAGGTTGACAACAACAGTATACAGCCTCATTCAGTCAGCAGATGTCTCAGGGTTCGCTTCTTGTTGCTATGAAAGCAGAAAACACTTTTGATGAAGAAATGAAGGCATATTTATTTTATAAGAAAAAAAAAAGATAAGTATTCCGCTACTATAGTTTAATTTAAGGGTGGATCTTTTAATGGACCTGCCTCAATTTGAAAATTTGGTCTGATGCAAGAGTTTAATTATTTATACTTTATTTAATTCAAAAAGTCATTTATATGATTTGTAAATCAACATCTACAATTCTTGTCAGACATAACTGGCAAGTATATATCAATAGCGACAATAGCCCTGAATTTTGGCAGAAGTAGCAAAGAAAATTATTTTGAGCTTTGGGTTATTTTTTTAATAACTGAAAATATGCCTAGGTAAAATGATTGAAATAATCAATTATCAATGCTACAAATTTTTTTTTTGTTGCGATTATCGATTATCAAATTTCATAATTGATTAAAATTCATAGTCAAATTTTCTTTTAACATTATCTGTTACACGATTATCAGACAAGTCACAACCCATTATATCATGATGATCATAAAAATAATTCTTGACATTACTTTAGTTTTATTTGTCTTCAATACCAGATATTGATCATCTCAATTTGGTAATCGATACCCAGCCCAACTGAAAATAACTGCTATATTTGTATTTGTAGGTTTGTATAGTTGGTGTATGTCAGGGGTAACATGGTAGTTATGAATATTGGTTGATGTTAAAACTGTTGTACCTCAAAAAGTATTTGGTAAGTACACTTAAATTTAACTTTTAAAATTTTTGTATTTATATCAAAGTAAGGAATGTTCCAAACAGAATAAAAAGTTATTTTGGTTAAGATTGAGAATAAAGTAGACTGAATTAAGTTGTACTAAGTAAGATTGAGAATATAGTAGACTGAATTAAGATTGAGAATAAAGAAAACTGAATTAAGATTGAGAATGAAGTAGACTGAATTAAAGATTGAGAATAAAGTAGGCTGAATTAAGATTGAGAATAAAGTAGACTGAATTAAGATTGAGAATAAAGTATACTGAATTAAGATTGAGAATAAAGTAGACTGAATTAAGATTGAAAATAAAGTAGTCTGAATTAAGAATAGAAAGAAGGTACAGAAGTAGGGCTATATAAAAATAGGAAATAAGTAAGATTGAGAATATAGTAGACTGAATTAAGATTGAGAATAAAGTAGGCTGAATTAAGATGAGAATAAAGTAGGCTGAATTAAGAATAGAAATTAAGTTGTACTGGGTTAGATTGAGAATAAAGTAGACTGAATTATGATTGAGAATATAGTAGACTGAATTAAGATTGAGAATAAAGGAGACTGAATTAAGAATAGGAATTAAGTTGTACAAGGTTAGATTGAGAATAAAGTAGACTGAATTCAGATTGAGAATAAAGTAGACTGAATTAAGATTGAGAATAAAGAAGGCTGAATTAAGAATATGAATAAAGTAGACTGAATTAAGATTGAGAATAAAGTAGACTGAATTAAGATTGTGAATAAAGTAGACTGAATTAAGATTGAGAATAAAGTAAACTGAATTAAGATTGAGAATATAGTAAACTGAATTAAGAACAGGAATTAAGGTTAAAAAGTAGGACTATTTTAGAATAGAAAATAATAAGTAAAAACTTTATTCATCCATTGGCTATTTTCACTTCCTGATGAACCTAAGTAAAGTGTGAATGTGTTTTTATCTATCTGATACTTTCTCTCTATCCAACTGCTAGAAGAGAAACAATGACTTCTTTAGGCTCTGAGGGAAGTCTGGCCAAAATTTCTCTTCCCAATTCAAGTCTTATCCCCCACTGTGGCTATAATCTGATGAGCTGTGTATCATATACGACGAAAAGAATGAATGTTTTGAGAGAAATGCCAAAGATAATTTTAAATGTTGTTCAATTTCAAGAAAAATCAACTTTCCATCTACAAGAAATATTAAAAAATTTTTATTTACAAATTAAAACAAATTTGGCACTTCCTTTAAGCTCATCAGATTTATAAGGGTTGATTTCATGTGGACAGTGTTTTAGTCACTGAACGTGAAGTCAATTCCAAGTATGTGTGTATTTTGTGAGGTCATCAGGAAGTTTTCTCTGTAAAACAACTTCTTTAGAATAAGGGGAGTTGTCTAAATTGTAGGAAATGGCACTTATTGTAAAGTCTTACTTTAGGAAAACCCCCCTCTCACTGTAGGGATGAATTGGGTATTGCCATTTACAAAATTGGATGGTCGGTTAGCGTGCACCTCTGGAAGTGGTCATGTAGTAGGTGAGGGGACCATTTTGCTGCATGATCCTCGAAGGAGTGTGATGTGTCCTACGGCAAAGATTAAAACCTTATAGATCTGACATTATTCATTTTGTCAATTATTTGAGACTGGAGTGCCATGATTAGGTTTGTCCCAGTGGATTGTGGACTATACATTCTATATAGTTTATACCTTGCTTCAGGGGATCAAAACTAGACTTGTGGCAGATATTTTCTAAATTATTCTCAGTTTTCATGTGTTCAGTTGACAAGATTCATTTGAATTGTGTACCTATTGACTCTTTGTAGTGAAAAATAATAATTTGGGGCAGAAAAGGTATAAAAATGTTTGAGATTTAGGGCATTGAGAAATTCTAATCAATATTTTGAAAATTGAATCTGTTAATCTGTTTTCAATCATATTAATGATAATAACAACCAAGCACGAACGATCACAACGGTAAACAAATCTCAAAATCCATGTAAACACATTGGCAATACATTGGTAGCAGCTAATGAACTTTTCATATGAGGAAGTACATCAACAAATGAGTAAATTTTGCATAATGAAAATTATTAAGTAATCTATTAATTGTTATTAAAACCTTTACGTGGTAAAAAAATTCACTAAAGAAATAATTTAAAAATTATAGGAAATGGCACTTATTGTAAAGACTTACTTTAGGAAAACCCCCTCTCACTGTAGGGATGAATTGGGTATTGCCATTTACAAAATTGGATGGTCGGTTAGCGTGCACCTCTGGAAGTGGTCATGTAGTAGGTGAGGGGACCATTTTGCTGCATGATCCTCGAAGGTAGTGTCATGTGTCCTACGGCGAATATTAGAAAACTGCTAAATTGGATGGACGGTCAGCGTGAACCTCTGGAAGTGGTCATGTAGTAGGTGAGGGGACCATTTTGCTGCATGATCCTCGAAGGAAGTGTCATGTGTCCTACGGCGAAGATTAGAAGAACCATATAGATCTGACATTATTCATTTTGTCAATTCTTTGAGATGGATTAAATCAAGACTGGAGTGCCATGATTAGGTTTGTCCCTGTGAATTTTATCAGACAGTAGATATTACAATGGAAATAAATGTTAGGTATTTTGTTAGTTTTATAATCAATTTATAATCAAGACTTGAGAAAAGAAATTAATAAAGAATAAAAATAATGTAGGCTGAATTAAGTTGTTTGTGGATTGAGAATAAAGTAGACTGAATTAAGAATAGAAAGAAGATACAGAAGTAGGGCTATGTCGAAATAGGAAATATTAAGTAAAAATATCAATTTGATTCACCCATTGGCTATTTTCACTTCTTGATGGACCTAAGTAAAGTGTGAATGTGTTTTTATCTATCTGATATTTTCTCTCTATCTAGTTGAAGAGAAAAAAATGACTTCTTTAGGCTCTGAGAGAAGTCTGGCCAAATTTTCTCTTCCCAATTTTCAATTTTCAAGAATCATAAAAAGAATTTTACTTAATAAATCAAAACAAAAATTTGGCATTTCTTTAAAGCTCATTAGATTTATAAGGGTTGATTTCATGTGGACATGTGTTTTAGTCACTGAACATGAAGTCAATCCCAAGTATGTGTGTATTTTGTGAGGTCATCAGGAAGTTTTCTCTGTAAAAACAACTTCTTTAGGATAAGGGGAGTTGTCAAAATTGTAGGTAATGTCCCAGTGGAGATTATCAGACGGTAGATATTCCTATGTCTAACTTTAAGCGCGGCTCGGATTATTGCTACAACCGATAGTTGAAGGACAACGGCGATATTCTACCTGAGATACTATTCACTTTTTTTACATTATTATTTTTATCCCCATTAGTATTATTATCAATATTTTTGTAACCATTATTAAATAGTAATAAATGTTTTTTTTTTGTCCATGTGGATTTTATCAGACGGTAGATATACCAAAAGTCACTGACCAGGTGCTATATTCTACCTGAGATACTATTCACATTTTTTTTGTTATTTTTTCTATTTTTATTTTACCCGTTATTATTTTTATACCCAATAAGAATATCATTTTCATTCCTGATATAATTAGAGTTTCATTTAATGTGTTTTTAGAATTAACAACTGAATGCTAAAATTGTGAAGAATAGATAATTTTGAAATTTTTCAGTATCAATATTTTATATGATAAAAATAAAAGTTTTAAACTTAATTTTTAGATCAGGAGTCAAATACTTGGTCTGTATCACAAATTACAAAAATACTGAATATTAGAGCTTACCTTCCATAATAATAATATTTATATCCACAACATTAATTAAACATATTGTTACAGCTTATATTCAATTTGAAGTTCTTGGGGTCAACAGTATTAAGATATTAGGTTAATGTCTTTACAAATATATTCATGTTTGTCTTCTGAATCAAACTCTAAGATAATATAGATTGATAATTTAAGAATATTTCAGATTTCCTCATATGAAAAGTTCATTAGCTGCTACCAATGTATTGTCTATTGCCAATGTGTTTACGGGGATTTCAAGATTTGATTTACTGTTAGGATCGTTTCATGCTTGGGTTTGTCTCTGATTAGTAAACTGGTAGAAATCAGTACAGAGATTCATAAGGACAACTATATTTACAATATAAATGTACTAAAATAATGTAGACTCTCTGAAAGTTGGGAAGGAAAAGTCACAATACCAATAAAAGATAAAAATGTTATAAAAGTTGAAAAAAGAATATATTTTTGTGTTATTTTTATCTTTTTGAATATATCATGTGAACTTATATGTTTTTTTGTGAGAAACTCTTTTCTTTTGAGGAGTTCACTACAATGATTGCTCGCGATATTGCCATTCCAGTGGAAGAATATTGCGATTAACAGAATTATCTTGCTTGTACAGATTTTTATTGACAATTCATCTCATACTGATGACAACTTATTTCGGATACACAATTTTCAGTAGAACAGTTTTGGAAGGGGGTAGAGGGAATTTACTTTTAAAAAATAATTTAAAACTTGTACGACCTTAAAAAAAAAAATTTCTTGAAAAAACCTTTATCAAACTTTAAGTGAACTAGTCTAATTTTGAATCATTTTTGTCAGTTTTTTCGTTATATGAAGAATTGTATTTTTCAAATTTTTTTGGTAAAAGTATTTTGCAAATTGAGCTCATCAAATGATTCCTTCTAATGATGTCCAAAATGAAGTCAGGAATATTTATTTGGTACCGTACTGAACTCTATGGTGTATATTTATCAGAAATTTATGTACTGCAATGTTTTATTTGTCATTGCCAGCATTAACCATTAACACTTAACCTTCTACTTAAATTTCTGATAAATATTGACACGTTCAGATTTCCTATTCGTACAATTTCAATATCCCACAACCTAATGAAATAAAATCGTATGAGAAAGAATCATTTGAAAAAAAAAATTGTATAAATATATAATATGGAAATTTGTAATAAAATTAAAAATCTTACTTTTTTTTTTAATTGATATTTCTATTATGACCAATTTTCAGACATAAATTTGAAAGAATGAAAAAATAGAATATTTAGATTTCTGAAAATTTTCCTTTTTCCATTCAAATATTAGAATATCAAAAACATGACAAAAAAACTATTGTTTAGACTTGCGATGTGGAATGAAAAAGAAAATCTACAAATATATGAAGATTTTTATTTTTTCGTTCTAGCTTTATTATAAGCTCAAAATGCCTCATATTGTTTTGACTTGCGACGTTGAATGAAAAAGAAAATCTACAAATATATGAAGATTTTCAGTTTTTCGTTCCAGCTTTATTATAAGCTCAAGATGTTTGATATTGTTTTGGCTTGAGACGTAGAATGAAAAAGAAAATCTACAAATATATGAAGATTTTTATTTTTCGTTCCAGCTTTATTATAAGCTCAAAATGTTTGATATTGTTTTGACTTGCGACGTTGAATGAAAAAAAAAAATCTACAAAGTTCTGAAGATTTTCAGTTTTTCGTTCCAGCTTTATTATAAGCTCAAGATGTTTGATATTGTTTTGGCTTGAGACGTAGAATGAAAAAGAAAATCTACAAATATATGAAGATTTTTATTTTTTCGTTCTAGCTTTATTATAAGCTCAAAATGCCTTATATTGTTTTGACTTGCGACGTTGAATGAAAAAGAAAATCTACAAATATATGAAGATTTTCAGTTTTTCGTTCCAGCTTTATTATAAGCTCAAGATGTTTGATATTGTTTTGGCTTGAGACGTAGAATGAAAAAGAAAATCTACAAATATATGAAGATTTTTATTTTTCGTTCCAGCTTTATTCTAAGCTCAAGATGTTTGATATTGTTTTGGCTTGAGACGTAGAATGAAAAAGAAAATCTACAAATATATGAAGATTTTCAGTTTTTCGTTCCAGCTTTATTCTAAGCTCAAAATGTTTGATATTGTTTTGACTTGCGACGTTGAATGAAAAAGAAAATCTACAAATTTCTGAAGATTTTCATTTTTCGTTACAATATTGTTGGAAAATCATTAAGTTTGACTTTCTTTCGACTTGCGGTGTAGAATGAAAAAGAAAATCTACAAATATATGAAGATTTTTATTTTTTCGTTCCAGCTTTATTATAAGCTCAAGATGTTTGATATTGTTTTGGCTTGCGACGTAGAATGAAAAGGAAAATCTACAAATATATAATTTTTTCGTTCCAATATCAGAAAATCAAAAAGAGAACAATGAGATGAATTGAAATCAATAAGAATATGAGTTTCTGTTGGTTGTCATTCAGGGAATAGTCAACATATATTGATAGGAATCTAACTGAATCTACGAAAACTTCAAAGAAATGTATATAACCCTGTTCACTTTCATATTTCTATTATTTTGTTTAATTTGATAACTTACCATAATTGCAGGCTTAGGAAAGAATCAGAAATGAAATAAAGTTTTACATCATGCCATATTGGGCTTATGAAGGTACAAATATAGGATTCAGAAGAAAAATCAAGTACATGTTTATCTTCAATCCAATACATTGCTGTGATTCGAGGGACAAATGGTGAAAGTGGTGTAATATTATAGCCTATTTGATTTTTGTTTTTGTGTGTATTTCTTATGGAATTCTACAATCACCATCCTTAATATCAGACTGGTATTATTAATGTACTGGCGTGCAGTTATAAGTAATCATCTTAATGCTGGAAATGTCTCAAATTGTTTTTTTTTTTAACAGATTGGAGTTGGGAGTTTGATATTAAAATGACATTGATAACTACAATTGAGTGGGTGGCTGGTAATACAAATGAAAAACAACTTTAAAGATGTTTTTAACAAACCAGAGATGATTGAAATAAAATATTTTGTCTTGGTCTTGTTTATTTACTATAATAACGTTGAACAAATGGTCACGTTCAAAGTAACATGTTCTTTAGATACATATCATGTCACTGGTATATATATAAAAACATCCATACAAAGAAATCTAAAAAAAAACGGCCACAAATGAATGATTCTGGGAGAGGTGATCGTACCAGTAGAGGGCCAATGGGTATTTGCACCTCAAGTTCGAGGAGGCTGGTGCAACCATAACCAGTGGTAAGCACAAACAGGGATATAAGTATTAAAAACAAAGTTGGTAATTTGGTCAATTACATTGGGTGTTCAAGAAGCGATAATTTATTGAAAATGCACTAGTGTTAAAGGGGACCAGTCTTCATTTTTATTGGTTTATTTGGGTCTTGAATATATTTAAGTATCCTTCAGAAGCACTAGAAATGCACGAAAATTGCGTATTTCCTTCAAATATACCTTAAATTAGACATTTCTCCTATTTCTATAGATGACTTTTCTATATATTGCATGGTATCGCTAATGTGGCATTATAACTTTCAATTGCTAATAATTATGGATGCACATGGATTTGAAGGCTCAAATTTCAATGGTGAGTTGTGATAACCAGTACTAAATTGCTGAGCTAAAAAATTCGCGTTTCTGAGACTTATCCAAATCGACCGCGAAAATGAAGCCTGTGCCTCTTTAAAGTAGATTGAGACATAGAAAGCACTGGCCTTGGTCAGAAACAAGAACTATTACCTTCAAGGTGCTAGTTAGTTTTAACTCAAGAATATATTGAATAGATTATCTGGACGTATATACCACCTTATCCTATGAAATTAAACAGGAAAGAGCTTATTTATGCAATTCTATCGATTGAATCTATATGAAGAAAAATAAAAGTTCAGTGAGATGAGAATAGCACTAAGCGTTTATCAATCATAAACTGTATAATTTTATAGAAAATTACTTAGTATTATTGTGTATTTCATTCTGATTGTATACTATAGACACATTTGATGAATATATACTCCTATTAGCTAAGTTTGAGACCTTAAATTTTTTTTTCATTTTAAGAGGTGTTATCAATTTAAAAATGAATATGAGGGCCAGATGGGAGTATGGAAGGGATACAAAAATTATAAACTCGGCTGCTGAATTGAATCAGGTGCCAGCCTCATGTAACTGGTGATACAAATAGGGAGCAGACAGTTTGTAAAAAAAGGAGGTTTGACATTCTGTGGCAGCGTTAAAGTGGTACATGTATATGAACTAAATTTCAGTGCAGTTGATTTCAACCATTTTGTAGATTGTACAAAAGTGACCAATTTACTGATATTAAATCCTACAATTTCTTAACTGATATTTGTGACCTTTATACCTCTATATCGAAATGTGGTCGTATAATGCTGTCACCCATTTGGGTCCGTCCGATATACATAAGAGCAAAGTGTTTGTAACCACCCAATGATAAAACCTATTGATAATCAGTTACATCGAAAAATATTTACCGTGAATTATTGCCCTTGTTCTTGTAAACGCGTTCAATCTTTAGCTCGCAAACACTCTACAGGCCACAATTCTGGATGGATTTTGACGAAACGTGGTGTGAGCGTTCATAATCATCCAAGAATGAATTCTATTGAAAATCAGCAAAATCGAAATATATACTTTGAATTATGGCACTTGTAATCAAGGTTTAATTTCTAGCTCGTAAATACTCTAGAAAGCACAATTCTTGATGGATTTTGACGACACTTGGTGTGTGTTTGTAATCAAATATGTTCTTCAATCAAAGCTGAAAGTGGGCGTATATTACTTTGCCTGGCATGCTATCTTTCATGTAGTTTGTTTCGTGAATGCTTGACAGCTAGGACGGATGTGGCGCCAGGAAGGGTATGCTTACTCTTCTAGACACCTGATACCATTTTTCATCATGGTAAGCTTATTCATGTGTGATTGACGTGGTTCCGCATGTGAAGGGTTCACGGGCTGTTGCCTATGTTTCGTTGGGTGGCCTTTTGGATTTCGGATCGTTAGTACTTGGTTTCTTTATATCAAGTTGTGTTTATATATAACTCTGTTGACCTTTATATCTCAACAATATTAGATCGTGTTGTATATATATAACTCTCTCTTCTATAATATCACAACAATTTCAGGTTGTGTTGTATATATAACTCTGTTTACCTCAACTAAATCAGTTTAGAAAATCCCAGAAATGTAAGCATGATCACTTCCTTGTAATGGATAGTTTTGATTCGAAATGAGTTTGTAATGACAACAGTTTTTTTTTCTTCTGTATATTTAATAATTACATAGTAATAATTACAATACAACAAAATTAATGATTATTAATCACGGTGATGCTTTGTTTTGACAGATTTTGAAAGGCCAAGATTTCCGGACCGAAATAACGCCTGGAAGTAAAACGCTAAACCTAAAAGACAAAAAGCAGTCACTACGATGATATATTCAATATGATTTGGATATTCAGTGCCACAGATTGTATACCATTCCACACCATTTTTAGGTTTATCTTTGATACAATGGAAATCAAAGACATCTTCTTTATAATCATCAATACATAAATTCTTTCTTTTAGATAAAACCTGAAAAACATTGTAGTAATATTTGTAGAAAATATTATTTATAAAACATGAAAATGCGGACGTATATAGCCTTAATAATTTCAACTTGTACATGGGTGAGATCTCAGATAGGTTCGAAGTTAATAATATTTAAATGAATGATTTGAGATTTATTTTGCGTCAAAACATTGGTTCACAGTGTGTTTGGTTGAATTAAGGTACAGAGGGTGTTATTACGTGCATGGTAACATCTTAGCTACGTGCATGGTAACATCTTAGCTATCTTAAGGATTTAATTTAAAAATCAATTTTTTTTTGAGAAAACAATAATTACCTGACCAAAAGGCGTCTGAACAGGTACAGTCTCTTGACAGGCTCCTATACCTTGATGATATCCAATAGCCTGTATGTTGTCAGGTAGTTGGGTAATTACCAGATATATATAGAATATATAGTGGATTAGAACTATTAATACTATCTCCAATATATTCCTCACTGTAATGAAATTGAAAATACAAAAAAATCCTTAAGAGCGATAACAGGAATGTATAACATAATAACAGCACTGGACAAAAAGCGATATTCCATACTCAGATCAGTAAAGTTCTTTAGTTTGGATTGTCAAGAATATTTTTTCTATCCCATACATAATTTAATATTCGTAGCACTATAAAAAGTTAACAGATAAATAACCAAATGCGAAACGTGCTCATCTGCTCACTTTAATTGTATTGGAATGTGCTATAACCGTATATAGGGAGTGAAAACAGTTTATCATACAACTGAGGAGCTGGTAGAATATATCTCTAAACACCAACTTTATTAATATGCAGAAATCCTATAAATAATAGACTCGTGAAGAGCAATTCATGCAAATTCTCCCTATTTCCAATTGACACCCTTCATTACATTGAAATTACACTTGGAAAGCACACTAGTGAAGAGGCACTGCGCTAGTTTCTCAATATCACTATTATATACACGTGTACATTTGATATGCTTGGCCTACTTACTTGGATTAGCACTATGTCGTGCATTAAGGTACGGAACTCTATCAGAAAACCAAACTATCACTGCATAAGTTGCCAATAATAACAATACACACACCTCTGTGTGAATTTTAAGCGAATCATGTAAAGGGTGATAAATGGGAACAAATTGTAAGACGCCCAATGGCATCGACAATAATCCAGTTATAATAGCACACACCAACTCAGAGAAAAAGCTACAAATATAAAGAAATAATGTAACATTTTTCGTTGTACCTGGAAAATGATGGCGCAGAGATGTCTGGGATGCGAAAACTTATTATTTACTCTAACTCGAGCATAAACTGAAATTTTCTATGTAGTGCATAACCAGAAGCAACTTTAATAAAAACTCTCCACCATGGTCTACTGTTTTCAATACCGATATAGATATACTATCTAGAAAAACTAAAACTTACCCTGCAGACTGGAACTTCCCGACTTTACTACATAACAAACCTCTGACACCATGGAATATTAATGCGAAAGCTGAGGCAAATGTAGCATGAAAGTAATAGCTTGTCCAGGGAACTTGATAATGGCGATCAAATATATTAGGATCATCATCATGCCATGTCCACCATAATAACTTTATACCCATTATATCATATGGTACATCTAACAATACCACTGCTAAACCCACTAAAATACCATCAAAATGAAATTTAGAAATCGTTTTAACAATAATTTACCTAAAATCTGGTTTACGAAAAACTAGATTTGTCACTTCGATAACTCTTTTCGATTTCGAGAATCCACTAAGCTAATGAAATTTATAATTCATTTTGTAGTTTGTGTTTCAGAACAGAATGTTTCTTTATTAAAAATAGACTAACTACATGTATGTCATAACAGTTTTTCGACTGAAAACCAATTTGTTATTTTTTTTAAATTTAACTAATTGTGAATTATGCAATAAAAGTACAAACCAGCAAACGGCTCTGCCCACCATTTAAGTTTCATCAGAGATACGGCGACAGTGGCTGTATATATGAAAACTGGGTCTAAAAAGACGCAAAATAAAGATATAGGCACAAGATGAAAAGACAAGAATTATATCACATACAGTTTTCAGTACCGTGGAAGAGATCAATTGAACCCGAACATCATGTTCCAAATTGGAAAGAACATCTTAAAACTCAAGAATTCGTTGGCTTATTGACGAACCGGCGAATATGATCATTTCGGAGAAAATGGTATTTTTGACTTTTCCTATAAATTTGATCGTGCTCTTTCGATTGATATGATTGTTTTGGTTCTAAATTTGATAGTTACTGAGATATTGATATCTGTGGTGTTGGTGAATACTTGTAAGTGCCTAATTTGTTACTGACGAACCGACGAATACGTATATTCGTCGGTTCGTCATTCCAGAATTAAGCGCGGGGTACGTATATTACTTATCGACTAAGTGGCGAATAAGCAACATTAAAGGCCTTAACCAATCAAATTATAGCCTGTAAGCTTAAAATTAACCAATTTCAGAGTGCCCGTCGTAGGGGAATATCAAAATAGATTTCTGAGTCTACTTGTGGTATTGTACTTAAGTTTAGGGCATTAGGAAAAGTACGATGCCAAACTTATTCATGTCTCATGCAGAAAAAAAATGTATCCACTGCTGTGGAAAATGCAGACCGTTACTAAGCGAAATATGCTTAAATAGGTATTTCGGCACTTGGCTGTGGACTGTATTTTGTGTCAAAATGAAAAAGCTTGTTAGACCTGCCACAATTTTTCTAATGGTAGACACGTGGGCGGTCCTTTTTTGAGTTACTAATATAATAAAACCTAACACCGGACAACTTTGCCTCTCTCTAAAAAGGTGTCATGCATTGTCCATGTATTATTTCACCACGATGTAAGTTATTACAGTACCGGAATGGCCTGTCTGTGAAAAAGGGGGGGGGGGGGGGGCTTTATACATTAGCTTGTTTCAATACCCCCTACCCCACCAATATAATCAAACTATGAGATGCTACTTCGGAAATCATTTTTTTGGTGAAGAGAGCTTAAATTCCATGTTTCCATAACATGCAGAACAATAATAATACTGTTTTTAAATTATTAACAAAGTGGCGAATATATAATTATTTATGGATTATTTATCTACAAAGTGGCGAACAAGTGGCGAATAAGTCCTGTTGTCAACATTTTTGGAAATTTACAAGTGGCGAATAAGTTGAAGCCCCCTATTACCCCCAATTTATAAAATTAAACGTAAAATACATAGTCAACCCTGTAGAGTATTGATTAAAGTAATACATCAGACTCTACCATATCAAAAATATCGGCACCTAAATTTTTAAGACTATCTTTAAATGGACCGGAAACTTTAAATGCATTTTTCTCAGAAAGGTTAAAAGTCCATATTCGCCGGTTCGTCAATAAGCCAACGAATTATAAACGTACATCAATAGCCTGCTTTTTATTCTGGAATATTCAGGGATAACAGTAAATGAAATGTACTATTTACTAAGTTGTTTTGACCAAAACTATATAAGGTCAGGTGTTACTCAAAGAAGATCTGTGTAACATCAATCATGTACTTACAAAGTAGAATAATGTGTAAAGGTAATCTCTGTCCGAGTAAAATAACCATAGTTTGAGCATGCCAGAAATTATCAATATCAGGTAGGAAATAGCTGACACATTCTACTGTTAAACCATGCAGTAACGCTGCTAACCATAACCATTTATATCGACCCCCTTGCCGCAATGCTAAAAAAAAATAAATACCATAAATTTTAATTATTTGTCTTTGAGAATATTGATAGTGTCGACTCAACAATAAGGCATCGTTTCTTTCCGAATCGAATAGAAACGTTGGTAAGTGCTTGAAGTGTTATCCACGGCGAGTTCATTTGTTATGTTGGAGAGAACAAAAAGCATCGACGAAAAATTCATTTCGCTCGTGGTATTTAACATACCGGGTAGGTCTACTTTTAAATTTCACGAATGTTTAAAATTAGACTTCAACGTTTGTTAAAAGAAATTGACATGAAAGTTAGTTTTAGATTCGAGGTGAAGGAATAAATAATTGTTCTATAGGATCACAACACCTCCCTCCCACTAAAACGGTTAAAACATCTTTAATTATTACTCGAACTGAAGAAGATTGAAGTAGTAGGCCTAAAGGGAAAAAATCAAATGATCAACTCTCCCCTACACTCGCTTCTTCACTAGGCCAACAGTGATGGTTGGCAATTAATCTGAAGACAAAACCATTACATTTATAAAATGTACGCTGATGATTATTACAAAATCTTACCGTGTACAAAAGTAAGGAATGCTAAAATATAGAAAACAACTTCACAATACAGAATACTGGCATGGTTCTTCAGCATATCAGAAGGGTGTCGAAATTTTATCCACCATTCGTGTAGTTTCTTGAATGTAGTTTCAAAATCATTAATTTATCAGTTTTTTTTTTAACTTTGTGAACAGTGACGGATTTGGGACTTCTTGGGCAAACAAACTTTCGAGGGCTTATAGGCTACTTGTTAATGGAATGGTGTTTACTACCCCGCCGTTTAGCAGGTTTGTTTTCTTCTGTTTTTTTTTTAAAGTTATCAGTCAAAAAGAATTTGAGGTATATTTGGGACTGTATTTTGCTGTATAGCTAACTGTTTTGGTAATATTTACTGACAAAATTCAAGTCTTCAAATCCCTGTTTATCTATAACTAACAGCGTTTAAAAGTCAAAGATACGACTCGTTTTTTAGTTAGACTATAACGTTCCCCAGTAGCATCTTTTCTGTCTGAAAAAAACAACTCAAACTGTAGGGGGGATATATTTTTGTTGGAGGGTCAGGCCTATAATCTTGAACTTTAAATTCACTCAGGAATGTCAGGAATTTGTATTTTCAAGCCTCTATATAATTCCAAAATTTCCTCGTGTTTGTTACACAAATAAATCATTACTTCGTCAGGCATTGTCAGAAATTTGCGTTTCTGGGCGTCAATTCCCAAAATTTTCTTGATTTGGTCTCGCATTCCCTACAAATAAACCTTAATTCTTCAGGAAATATCAGGGATTTGCGTTTTTAGACGTCTCATATCCGAAATTGTCTTGTCCCTACGCAAATAAATCATACTTCGTCAGGAAATGTCATGTAGGAATTTGAGCTTCCATGCGTATTTCCATACCTTGTTGAGCACTCTACCTGGAGTGTACAATATAGTAGTTGGCGTTTATACGTAGTATGGTATAACATGTGGGATCATCTGGGGTGGCTATATAGCCAAACCTCAACTCCAGTATCAGAACTGCACTGATGAGGCCCAGAAGGCCGAAACAGTACTGTTTGCAGTTATAATACGTGTACCGGTATATTATAGAAAATGAAACATAAATGTTTAGGTAGGGGTAGGCCTATGTTTGTTATCTTGTAGGTTTAGATATTTTTACATATGCTCATATGTCCACTTCTCGAAAATGATGAATGTTCCCCTTTAAAATCAATAAGGTTTATTATTCATCAAGAGGATTCGATACTAAATCACAAATTTACAACCACGCATACCAAATCATTACAGATTCTCATAGTTCGAACGAACCAACTTTATCATTATGCTATCTATGTCAACAATTATGACCAAGAACATGGATTTATTGGTTTGGGCATCCCCTTGGACTAAGAAGAGGGACTAAAGGGTCAGCTCTTGTGTTTAATCAATAAATTTTCGGACATTATAATGCACTCGTATCAACTTCGGAACTAGACTAATTACTAGTTACTAGATAACCTCGTATACTATAAGGACGTCACCATATTGGATAAATTATAGTTCAGCCAATCACAATCATTCTTCAGAGAGTATCATCATCTTTCGCCAATCAAAATCAATCTCCAAACAAGAGTAGTCTTTTCCTGCCCATTTACCGGGCAAGATGGCAATTTATTATGATAGAGTCATATATAGTCTCGAACAAAATGACGAAGGTTTAGTCGAATGATTTATAATGTACATTCAAAATTCGATACTGTCTTGACAATCACGTCTACGAATAGATATTTTAAATATTGCTTGAATTATGTAATCGTACAGACCTTGTCTGACAGAATGTTCTGTGCATACTTCTGTATTTGTTCCATGATTCAAAACAGATTCGTTTAATGCAGTATCATCGATGATATTGATAAATCGATAAGGTAACTGAGGTCCAATATCCATATACCCTGAACTTTGACATTAGCATTGATTATCCAGACTCATCAATTTGATAAACAGTGCTAGCTCCACGCAGATTTTCGCATTAGTCATTCATCAAAACTTATTTTTGAAGAGAACAGAAATCAAGTCATTGAAAAATCCATTTGTAAAACATTTAATTTCATTAACGTGATGTAAGGCTTTTTAAAGATTTTAATACGAAAACTCGGCTGCTTAGAAAAACGTGTCATATTATCATTCGTCGTTGCAATGGCGGACAGTGCCAGCGAGTTAGAGAGTGATACAAGCTCAATAGATGGGGGTCCTACGCTTAAACCCCCATCCCCTGCTGCTCTGGAACAGTTGCAGAAAAGAATTGAATCATTGCAGCAGGAAAATCGAGTATTGAAAATTGAATTGGAAACCTACAAAATGAAATGCAAGTCTTTACAAGAGGAGAATCGTGAACTTAGAAAAGCAAGTGTCACAATTGTAAGTAGGATTTATTATTTATTTTAATTTTCCATTAAAAGTTCTGCATCGTAAGGTCCTCGAATATGATATTATATGTTTATTTTTAACTTTTTGGATTGTTGATTATGATATTTCTTCTGATATTGATGGCTGTCATCAATGAATTTGCAGCTTGATCTAAAGTCTAAACTTCTTGACTTTATAATAAAAAAAAATTCAAACTAGGGCCTACAAAGCTACCACTCTGGCCTGTTGGCTAATTCAATTATCTCATATAGGATTATAGGATGTCTACAAATCAACTGGTATTTTTTATTTACTTAATCTTGTTTTGTTGCTGTAAAAATTGAAGTAAATGCCTAGAAATACTGACTTGTGAGGTAAATCTGAAAGGACTGGTGGATGAGTCAGGTTTTATTTATATATCAAATTCATGTCCATGATTCATTTTATTTCTATTGAGTAAGATATTTGACAATGCTTCTAGTTCAATTGTATCCTAAACATTATCAATGAGATCATGATTTCAATGTTATATGTATTACCTTTTCAATACCGCACCGGTACGTCTAACATTTGCAAGAAACAATGAAAAACTATGATTCCAACTCCTGAACTTTCTTAAGTACATATTAGGCCTATATAGCATTTAAACTTGACATAATACATGCAAGAGGTTGCACGCTTTCAAACCTGTGTATTGGATGAAGAATTTGAAAAAGAAAAAAAGACTGTTTGGTGTCTATGTACTTACTCCTGGTTTTAGTCAGTCAGGGTGTGCTTGATAATCAATGAGCAATTTTTCTGATTCCAAGTAAAAAGGTGTGCATATAATATGCTTGCGCAGCTATGCAAGGTCATTTGAAGATAATTCACATTTCATGATCAGTTCTGTTTGAATTTTACTTTTAAACTATTAATATGTAGCCTACATACTAAACCAAACAAATCAATATCAATTAATATTGTAATTGAAAATGATTAGAAAACTGTATTCTCTAATCATAACATATCGTATGAAAAATAAAGTGTGCTCATTAATGATTGTAATCAGTACGGTAGTTAGATCTTAATCTCTTCATTTCTTATGTAATCTTCATGTGTAATAAATAGTTTTGATTATAACTTCTTATAATTTATTATGTCAATTAACCTATAATATCTGATTTCAGCACAGTTAAGACACCTTAAAGATAGGTTCCCTTATTTTCCTATATAAAATTGTTATTATGAAATTGTTAAAAGAGATTTTTTTTTTCTTTTTTGTTTATGGATGGGCCATTTTCAAAAGTACAAGAATTTTTCCTACCAGTGGGTCTAAATCAGTTAAAAATTGTTGAGTGCTATGCAGATTTTCAATATTATCAATACAAATCTAAGGGCCATAATTTTCTTTACCGTATTTAAGGATGACAGTAGCAACTTTATGCCACATTAGTGATATTTGTGTGACAAGAATAACTATTTTTTCATGGAAATACATTAAAGGGTAACAGTGTATTTTTGTGAGTTTATTTGGGTCTTGAAGACATAAAAAATAGTCTCAATATACCTCAAACTAAATTTATATTTTCATGTTAGTATGTTTTTCTACACTTCTGTAGTCTCATTAAGATATAAGTTTTCACTGATAAATATGGATACATATTGATTTCAAGGTACAAGTTTTGCAATGTGCTGTGAAGGACAAACATTCCTGTCTCTGAGACTTGGTCAAATGGGTGGTGAACATGCCCCTTTAATTAATCATGAATTCTATCTAATTATAGCAAGCTAAAGCTGAACAAGAAGAAGAATTTATCAGCAATACCTTGTTAAAGAAGATAAATTCATTGAAGAAAGAAAAAGAAACATTGGCCATGAATTATGAACAGGAAGAAGAATATTTAACTAATGATTTGTCAAGAAAACTTATGCAGGTAAACTTTTGAACATTCTATATGCATAGATCTATAAGTTGTTTTCATTTGAAAACGGATCAAATAATGGATCATATTCTATTTCATTCATTTGTTGAAAATGCTAAGAATAATTATTTTTTCATTTTTTGTAGTTACGTCAAGAAAAAATGGAATTGGAACAGACATTAGAAAAAGAACAGGAATATCAGATCAATAAGCTGATGAGAAAGATTGAAAAACTAGAAGCTGATACATTATCTAAACAACAGACATTGGAACAGGTAAACACTTGACCTTAATGTTTTACTGGAATATAATTATTCTTCTAGATAATAGTTAATTTTCAACACTTGCCAATTCTATCTACGGTTGTTTTTATACGGCATATATTGTCGTCACCCATGTCTGTCGGTCCGTCCGTCTGTCCGTCCACAATTGCTCGTAAACATTCTACATGGCACAATTCTTGACGGATTTTGACGAAACTTACTGGAAATGTTTATTAGCATCCAAGGATGAACCCTATTGAAAATCAGCAAAATCAAAAAATATTTTCTTCGAATTATTGCCCTTGTTCTTGAAAACGCGTTCGATTTTTGGCTTTTGGCTCGTATACCCTCTACAGGGCGCAATTCTGAACAGATTTTGACGAAACTTACTGATAATGTTTATTACCACCCAAGGACGAACCCTATTGAGAATCAGCAAAATCGAAAAATATTTACTATGAATTATTGCCCTTGTTCTTGAAAACGCGTTCGATTTTTGTCTTGTAAACACTCTAAAGGTCATAATTCTTAATAGATTTTGACGAATTTTTCTGATAATGTTTATCACCACCAAAGAATGATCTCTTTTGAAAATCAACAAAATCGAAAAATAATTACTATGAATTATTGCCCTTGTTCTTGAAAACGTGTTCGATTATTGGCTTGTTAACACTCTACATGTCACAGTTCTTAATAGATTTTGATGAAACTCGCTGATAGTGTTTACTACCATCCGAGGATGAACCCTATTGAAAATCAGCAAAAAAACGAAAAATATTTACTATGAATTATTGGCCTTGTTCTTGAAAATGCGTTTGATTTTTGGCTCGTAAACACTCTACAGGTCACAATTCTTAACGGATTTTGACGAAACTCACTGATAATGTTTATTACCACCCAAGGATGAACTTTATTGAAAATCAACAAAATCAAAAAAAATATTTACTATGAATTATTGCCCTTGTTATTGAAAACGTGTTCGATTTTTGACTTGTAAACACTCTAAAGGTCACAATTCTTAACAGATTTTGACGAATTTTTCTGATAATGTTTATCACCACCCAAGGATGAACCCTTTTGAAAATCAACAAAATCGAAAAATAATTGCTATGAATTATTGCCCTTGTTCTTGAAAACGTGTTCGATTTTTGGCTCATAAACACTCTACATGTCACAGTTCTTAATAGATTTTGACGAAACTTGCTGATAATGTTTACTACCATCCAAGGATGAACCCTATTGAAAATCAGCAAAATCGAAAAATATTTACTATGAATTATTGCCCTTGTTCTTGAAAATGCGTTCGATTTTTGGCTCTCTAAATACTCTACAGGTCACAATTCTTAACAGATTTTGACGAAACTCACTGATATTGTTTATTAACACCCAAGGATAAACCTTATTGAAAATCAACAAAATCAAAAAAATATTTACTATGAATTATTGCCCTTGGCTCGTAAACACTCTATCTAGAATACATAATCTTTGATGGATTTTGATAATATTATTCATTATTATCACAAAAAGTTAAAAAGAAGTGTATAACTGAAGGTTGAATATTTTTTCCTGTAACTGTTATATTTGTTTAAAGTCAAAACTGCCAGTGGGCGTATATTACCTTGCCTGGCAAGCTATCTGTAAAAATTAGTTTATATTTTTTAATAAACTTTATATATAAATCTACTGGGGTTTCAATCTCTGTCAAATTACTAGAATTTTGATAATTACTATAATGATTATAATCCTTGTAATTTACTATAATGATGTTTATCTGTCCAGATGGGACCGATATTGTTATTTACTCAGAAGAGGATTTCTGTTGTGATGTAGACCTGTCACAATGACTACTAGGTTGTAATTTTTGTATGACTTTTGTTTGAATCTGTATCAGTAAAATTCACTGGGTAAAACAAAATATTCAGGTGATGTATGAATAAAAATGTTTTTTATTTCTGATTTCAGTTACGCAGAGAGAAGGTAGAGTTAGAAAATGCATTGGAACAGGAACAGGAAAGTTTAGTCAATAGATTGTGGAAAAGAATGGATAAGTTAGAGTCTGAGAAAAGGTAATGTATTTCACATTAAAGAAATAATCATGTTTATTATGTTTACATTATTCAGGTATATTACCAACACCTTTATCTGCTAGTAAACGTGTTTATTTGTCAATTTTTCTCATTTGCTCACATTTGTAGTGGCATGCTCTCAGTTGTTTTCCAATTTCTACATTTTAACATAGAAAGGAAACCAGCAATATTAATATTTGAAATAAAAATGTATTAGAAAACTGTCACATTCATAAGCTTGTGGTTTTTAATATTAAATTTTCTGCTTATCAGTCAATATAATCTTCAAAGCATGATTTTGACATATTAATTAATATTATGACTGGTGATATTTTTTTTAGTCACAAATTTGATGCCAATTATTAGTTAAATTATTAATTCAAGCTATGGTTAAACTGTAATCAGAGATTAAGGTCATACTCCAATTCCAATATCAGAAAGTGGCGCCATTTGCTGCGGCCTCATTTGACTCTTTGTCTATGAATTTTGTTGGACAATGAACTGTTAGCTATTATCTTTTTCATGATTAGTGTGATTGTGCATACTTTTTAGTGATTGAATGTATTTGCTGGCTTGTGGTCCCGTTAAATTGCATGTGACTAGAGACTAGAGGCCTACTTATTTACAAGAAATTAGATTTTTACAAAACCTGTTATGCTTTATGTTATTTGTGGGAAATAGAATTTTCAGTTATTGTCATTCAATTTATATGAACGTTATTTAAAAGACAAGGAGATAAAAATGGAAAAGATGCATGGATATATGTACTATTTTTATACGCCCTCATCTCTCTATGAGGACGTATATTGTAGTCACCCCTGTCCGTCCGTCGGTCCGTCCGTCCGTCAACATTTGCTCGTAAACGCTCTAAAAACTAGAGTTTTTGACGAATTCAAATGAAATTTGATATGTGTATACATATTCATAAAACGAAGATCAAGTTCGAATTTGAGCTATTTTCGATCGTTAGAAGCAGAGTTATTGCCCTTGCCCCAAATCCGTCGGTCCGTCCATCAACATTTGCTTGTAAACGCTCTAAAAACTAGAGTTTTTGACGGAATCAAATGAAATTTGATATGTGTATACATATTCATAAAACGAAGATCAAGTTCGAATTTGAGCTATTTTCGATCGTTAGAAGCAGAGTTATTGCCCTTGCCCCAAATCCCTCGGTCCGTCCATCAACATTTGCTTGTAAACGCTCTAAAAACTAGAGTTTTTGACGGAATCAAATGAAATTTGATATGTGTATATATATTCAGAAAACGAAGATCAAGTTCGAATTTGAGCTATTTTCGATCGTTACAAGCAGAGTTATTGCCCTTGCCCCAAATCTTAAATATGCTATTACTCTCTTAGTTTTCAACCGATTTTGATGAAACTTAAAATGGATGTTATTGGACCTAAATCGAAAGGTTTGAGAAAGTTTAGTTTTCTCCTGATTAAATTTTTTCCTTTTTCGACTTTTTCGTTAGGCGTATATGGCCGTGGTCCACTATCTTTAATGTATTAAAGGAGAATGATCAGCATTATCAATGGTCAATTTGAGCCTTGAATATATAAATAGAAGTAATGGAACACCACAGATGGAATTAAGATTTTATCTGATTTGAATGAAATTTTGTTTGATCATCTATATTGATGAGCTCTAAGTCAAGATTGATATTGACAATATTTCTATGAACGATTTTTGAGTTATTGCCCTCGACCAAGTCAAAACGCAGCGAAATAGAGAATGCAATAGAGACTACAGTTTTCCTTTGATTTGAATGAAATTTGGTGTGAACATTTATATTAATGAGAACATGGAGAAGTTTCAATTTTACGATGAACGGATTTTGACTTAGTCAGAATGCTTCTTGACAGATTAATTCCGAATTTTATGTAATTTTTTGATCCAAAGATATCAACATTATTTTTGTCAGGTTATATTTTTGATACGATTTGACACAAATCTGCGAATGCTCTTAGTCTTGATATACTAAAAATTTATCAGGGAAGTGGGCGTATCTTGCTAGTCATCCACTTGTTAATAACTTCCTTGTAGATATTACCAAAATATTAAAGGTTAAAAGGATTAAAAATCTTTTTATAGATGGAAACTGTTTGTTTATTATACATTTTGCTGTAAATTTATGTTTACTTTGGAATCGGAGGAGTTGATGTGTTATAAGCAACCTTTTAATTTCTCATAACGTAAAGTTGGTGCAGAAAAATAAAATGTGACCCTGATTTGATTTCAGAATGTTACAGGAGAAACTAGAACAGCCTGTATCAGCCCCGCCCTCACCCAGAGATATGAATAATGGAGATACAGCTCACAATCTTGTGCAACATATTGGTAATTTGAGAGGAGAGGTCTATAGGTTAAAAGGTCAGCTACGTGCAGGGCAACTTGAACGTAAGTTAAATGTTTTAGTAATATTTCTTTAAAACAACCAGCTGACAAATTGATTAAAAATGAAACTCATCCTCATAAAAAAAAAATTCAAAGTTTTCACAATAAATTTCCTTATTCATTTTTGTCATGTTGTTAGACTGTGTACATAGGCTACTATTTTACAGCAAACAGGATTATTTAGGTTTTTGAGGATGGACCAGAGGTCAAAGGTTTCCTTATGAAAACTTGGTTCTGAATAAGTCACTTGATTCACTTGCGCTTGATTTGGACAGGATGTTCTCAGCCAGATATGTACTATTCATATATACCCATCTATATTCCCGTCTACACCTAGTATTTTTTGGGAACATTTGGAACACATTATAGATTCTGTTCCAGCATGTTTTACTGAATTTCCCGTCGATTCCAAGCGTCCATATACTCCTCACTGTAATAGTTTTTGTTTTTAGATGAAGAAAAGATGGCTCATTATGCTCAAGAAGAAAGAAATAGTAGAGAAGAAAACCTCAGACTTCATAGACGTTTACAGTTAGAGATGGAACGTCGAGAAAATTTATGCCGTCATTTATCTGAAAGCGAGTCCAGTCTAGAGATGGATGATGAAAGGTAAGCTGTGAATGTAATCACTTTTGACAGTTATGTGAAATATATACATGAGTGTTGATAACTGATTTTCACTTTCATTTTTGTCAGTATTTATTTTAGTCTGTAAGATTCTAATACAGCTTGCACCTTTAATTACTTTGATTACTGAATACGCCTTCTATAATATTCTTACATATAAGAAACTATTCTCAAATAAAAGCTACTATTTTTTTCAGGCATTTCAATGAGATGACAAAACAACAAGAATTGAGTCACAATGTCCGTCCACGTACTGTGTCAAGCCCAATTCCGTATGCCTCGCCAAACACAGCTAGACCCCTTTCACCTGGTGAGTCTTTCCTTTTATCATCAATATTACAGTAGATAGACTTTTCAGATGTAAGGCAGATTTTGTTGATACATCTGCAACTTGTAGCTAGGATCACAATTAAGAAATACCAAATTTAATTTATCCATTAATACTTGATGTTGGTAATACTGGTAGCACAATACAACTTTTAGATGCATTTTGATGTACATGTACATAAAAAAATAAATCATCATTCCAGGGATGTCTTCAATGATGGCAAAAAGTCCTCCTAGCCCGATGAGACGAAATGTACCAGCACAGATGTTTCACATTCCGGGTGGTGGACAAGCTCAGTCTACACCAGTAAACCACAGTCATGGTCAGTGTTCACAGAATCCTACACCCATGTCAATACAATCGGGTTCATCTGGGTATATACCTGGTCATTCCCCACCCATGTTTACTAATACTGTTAATCCTAATGTACATGTAAGTACTGTTTATCTTTCATTATTAGCTATTGTGGCTCAGAGCCAAATTCATTAACATTGCTTTTCAATGTGTAAGACAATCTGACTAATAGTATATTGCTGTCATTCATGTCAGTCCGTTAACATTTCTTGTGAGCACAATAGAGACAACAGTTCTTGACAGATTTAAATGAAACTGGGTTGGTCATTGTAATTGATGAGATGGGTTTTAAGTTGTTGCCCTTGAATTGAACAATAGTAGCAAAAGTTTTTAACAGATTTTGATGAAACTTGGTATAATCATTGCAATTGATATGATTTCTGTTGAATTTGATATTAAGACTTTGATTATTGCTATTGTCTTCCTTGTTTTTGGATATGATAAAATTTGTGTTAATTAAAATATTATTATTGACAGCTGCCAGTGGGCATATGTTACCTTGAATGGCAAGCCTTACCTTTGTATATCGGGTGTCCCATAAAAAAACGTCCCCAAGTTTGACAAGGACATGTTGAAGTAAATCTGTGAGAATTTTGAAAGAGATCGACTTATCAGCAGATGAGATATTTCGCTTCAAAGTTGGGGACGTTTTTTTTTTTTGGACACCCGATATATTTCAACTCATCATAGAAAGTTCTCTATTATGCTACATTGAGCTAGAAATTCATCCTAATTATTAAAGTAAAAGTAAACTCATTTTGTATAAGTAAGATGTATATACTGTCAAACAAATATTAGAAAAGGAATTGATTTATATGTTTTGTTTTTTTTTTCCTTCAGAAACCAAGAGCTAGCCCGGAAAAGTTCATAAAACCAAGTGGCTTTCCTAGTGATAAGAATGAGAAAACCTGATTTCCTTAAAACCAGTTTGTCTTAATGACTCAATGTTAAAACCAAACTTTTAAAAAGTGTATCTGTGAAGAAAAAACTAAACCTATTGCATTTAACTTTAATGTTATGTCATCTGGATGTTGGTTTGTTTTTTTTATTAACTATGGAAACAACAGAGTATATTTTCCTGGTGCTTTGTACCTATTGCTGAAAGTCCTTTTATTATTTGGAAATGTTGTGATCACATATGGGATGTATACTTTGTAGGCCTACGATTACATTGGCATTGTAATATTAGTTGTCTTCTAGTATTATGTGATGTCTTGTTCCAAAACAGAAAATGTTCTACTATTACAGGATGTCTTGTTATGTTAAGGAATATATCGTAATATTATTGGTTATCTTGGATATCTTGTAATATTATTAGTTTTCTTTTCGTTATATGGGATATCTTGTAATATTATTGGTTGTCTTGTAGTATTTTGAGATGTTTTGTACCAAGACAGAATATTTGTACAATTACGTAGGTATTGTAATATTATGAGATGGCTTGTAGTATTATGGGATATCTTGTATTAATTGGAAGATTTGTACACTAACAGATATCTTGTAATATTATGGGATATCTTGTTTAAAACGAAAACAGTAGACATTATGGGATGACTTATAATATTATTGATTGTCTTGTACCAAACGGAATATTGTACAATTACAGATGTCTTACAATATTATGAGATGTCTTGTACAAATTGGAGGACTCTATCTTGTAATCTGATGGGATATCTTCTATCAAATGGAATATTTAATTACAGGATGTCTTGTTATTTCACTATTTCTAGATGGCCAATGGTTTGTACTAGTGGTCTTTCTCCTATTGTGTAATTTGTAAGGCAATGAAACTTATATGATATCCTTAAAAAATACCTTATAGAATGGTATATTATAGCCTGTTATGGCATAACTTGATTACTTTAAATGTGTAGGACTTTTCCTGGAATGTTGTTTTGGATGTCTAGATGGACACATTATGTCTTATCTTTCATGACACTTGTCTGTAATCTGTCAAGCTGTATAGATGATACTATTGAAATCTGGGTTGCAGAATACGTTGAATATAATGGGGTGGATATTTAAGTGCTGTTATTGATATATTTATAAATAATTTGTTAGTTTGTTGTATTTAATGTTAAAGAATAGTGATATAACATATTTCCAAAGCTTTGAATATTTGAATTTAGTGGTCTAAGCTTATAGCGAATGATTTGCAGTAAAACTGATATACTTGTATAATATGTAACTATGGGCATTCTTTTCTCAATATTTTTCTTGATTTATGGATCATTATTAAAACAAACCTGTTAAATTTAGTTATGTGCTTTCAACATAGAGTTTAATAAACGCTATAGTAATGCTAGAAATTTGTGGCTTTCTCCAAAATTCGAGAAAACATTTTGATAGATAAATACATATCTCTTAATTTGACTAGAAAAGTGTTATTATTTGTGTATTTGCTGTTTTATATTCCTATGGGGTTTTATATTCCTATGGGGATTCTTACTTTTACAAAAGTATCTGCTTAAATTCTGTGATTTGTATAGTAAAATAAGTGTAAATCTTTGCTTTGCTGCTGAAATAGAAATATTGCTTAGTGATGTGTGAAAACACTTTTAGATTGGTAGATACTACTTAATTTCTTTGCTACTTTTTGTCTCAAATGTGTTGTGATGTAGGCTCCTATTCAGTTCTAAAATATTGAATCTACAGTTGTGGTTAAATGAAGACATTTTAATAATAAATAGATCATAACGGCTAATCTGAAAATAGTTAATGCCATGGGTTTTGAATGCTTAGCCTAGTAACCATATAAACATTAGTTGCTATTTGATGAGCAGTTTATATTTAACAAGGTCTGTAATGATATCTATATTGCCTTTAGATAAAAACAGAATATGGTGAATACTGTTGTTATATAACACGTGTAACTGTAATTATTATATAATGACATCTATATGAAATATAAAATTAGTTAAATGTCACATATTATATAAGATGTTTATTACACAGTGTAATTAACTCAATATAGCTCCTACATGTCTTATAAAAAGTCAAAATTACCACTCAGCTTGTCCGAAACTTGCTGACTCTTTCTCCAGCCAATCAATCATACCACCATTATCTCCCTACACCATACAGACCATGTATGCGAGTCTATCAAAGTTTTTTTCCTGATAAATAAAATCTATCGGTCACCATTGAATGCTACACGCGCAAGGTGTGGAAAATAGCAAGTTTTTGTGGCCTAGTTTTTCTGACTCTCTCCCAGCCATATCTGTCCAAATAACTATCAAAGGCTGGGAATTGAGTCAGCACGTTTCGGACTAACACTCAGCATACCTCACTCTTCCACTTTACAGAATATTTTTGCAGGTTAATAGACATTGGCTTCTGAATTACAATTTTGGAAGAGTAACAAGCTCTGAAGTCGTAATTATTATAAATTTCAAATGTTGTGTCCATTGGCTTTTTGGGGGGATTTGCATTATAATATTTCTGTTTTGTGTAAAGTGCTTACCCCTTAATGAGCATTAAGTACACTCCACATTTCTTTGAAGAAATAGCTGTGATTTAATAATAATCTTTCAATTTCAATCTGCATAATATATTATAATTACTATTACATTATAACTTGATATTTATAAGGTTGAAATAAACTTATATCCAAAAGAACGATACCACCTGCTTGCAATGACATAAAAGAAAAACTTAACAATCCAGAAGTTTAGGATTGGTGTTATGCTTTTATTCCTCAAGTGATCACGTGTTCGCAGTATTTTTGATCAACTATGCTGTGTTTGGGATGTGCAATATGAATTGGCAGGATTTCATACTAGACAATTCACTTTGTAAAAAAACAATGTTGAGAATAAGTTGGTTTCGTTTCTTTTGGACACTAGTTTAGTTTAAGATGATTTAAACTCTTGTATTTTTTTTTCTCTTCTAGCTTATTAGAAGATTACAAAACTAGAGATAGTTAAACCCTGGTTTCATATTTATCTAGTACAAATTCTTGAAATATTTTGTTAGTGATTTTTATGAGAATGTCAGCCAAGTAATAATTTGATGAATATGATGTTTCCAAATTTTGAAAAGAAATATTCTCTTAGTCACTAGTGCAAAACATAAATTGTTAATGGCATAGCCAATATACAGTTTTGAGTAAAAGCTTTAATTTTGTTGTTTCATGCTTCATGTTTTATTGCTGATAGTCTTTATTCCTGTATCCAATAGTTCCACATTCCCTTATCATAATTACTTTTAAAATAACTGAAGTCAAGTGAGTACTTGAAGTCATTTAAAAAAACAATTAACCATTTGAGGTGAATATTAATAATCACAGTTTAACATTTCTGATGACAAATTATTACTGTTATTTCAATTATTTCCCTGTGGAAGTGAAACTATTGAGGTACAAGAATAGACATTAGAGTATATATATATGTTATGTAAATATTTATTCCATCCTTTACCAAATATTCTGCCAGGCTTTCAAAATAAAAGGCTTGAATGTTAATACTTTGTAATTTATATATTGAATGTGTTGTATGTACCCCATTTTATATTTCTCAAGTCCTTATAGTTCATGTGGAGATAGGACAATAATCCTAAGTAAAGTGAGCTATAGGCTGGAAATAGGACAATAATCCTAAGTAAAGTGTGCTATAGGCTGGAAATAGGACAATAATCCTAAGTAAAGTACAGAGACCCTACTAGGACGTACGCATGATCATGTAGTCATAAAGATCAACCTAGCCCAGAAACCACCCCAACTGATTTTAGCCAGGAAACCAGTCTCATATCAGTGCCGATCAAGCTTGGCTGGTTCTCTTATTCCAATGTCAGAGATAGATGAGTATAGGGGCTGTGTTCAGTGTTCGGTCAACGAGACTTGCCGCTGAAACTATCAAACTGAATAAAAACTTCCAATGAGTTGACCTGGATTCAAGAGTTAAATTATTTCCCCCGAGACATTTTAGATTGACCATTAAACTACTGGTACCGTAACAATTAGTTTAGATTACTGTTTATTATTGAATATGTCCTTATAATGATTATACAAACACAATCACACTAACTTAAACTAGCATAATTCTTATGACCTACGGAAACACACATCAAGCAATTATTCTTATCTCGATATTTGTACAGATTCCTCAACTAGTGGAAATCAAAAATGAGAAAGCAAATGCTGACCAGAAAAAATTGCATCTTACATGGAGAATGCCCATACTGATTTGTCAAAACAGGTCTGAATAATCAGAAAGATGTAAAACTCCATTTAATTTGTTAATTTGTCAAATTATATTTATGTTGTAGTTTGGACTGTCATTTACAAGAACTTCCTTAAAAGTTCACATTTTTCATATGTCAATAAAGATGTGTAGTTTATACTTGTTTAGCTTTGTTTGTAAATGATTGTTCTATCTTGAGTTTTAATTTGAAAGGTTTAGGTAAAGGTAGTCCAGTTCGTTTATAGTCCAGTAGCAACCATTCCTTCATTAAAGGTGGATAGTCTGCATATTTTGGAACTGTTATGGGTGCACGTTTATCTTTCTCTGTTAAATTACAAAATTCTTCTTCATCATCTTTTTCTATCAATTTCCAATCCATTTTCATTCCACTGTTAATTTCTCTCACACCACAGATATCACCTCGGAACACTTTTTCTCCCCAGGCCTTACCGCTTCTTAAATCCTGCAACAATAAAATAATGAATTAAAAAAACAAATAAATTAATTAAAAATTATTCAGAAAAATATATTATTACAGAGAGAATTTTCTGTCAAAAATGTGGGTCGAGAGTGTTTATTCAAATGAAAGATGCTCAACAAAGGCAGACAAATTGCATGAAATTGACATTCATATTTTGAATATTTGTGACATGGGAGAAAAAATTCAATTCAGAACTGAAAGAAGACATAAATTTTGTAGCTTTGCTCAGAATTTTATTTGTTGAACTATTTAGGTTAGGTATTCATCTTAGTCCATGTCCATGAGCCGAAGCTTACTTTTCTGAAATAATTGAATGTCTGTTTACATCTGAACAAATTTAGACATTACGGAAACAGATTATATTTTTTCAGGCATAGACTTAAAGAGGCACAGGCTTCATTTTCGGGGGTCGATTTGGATAAGTCTCAGAAACGGGGATTTTTTTAGATCAGCAATTTAGTACTGGTTATCACAACTCACTATTGAAATTTGAGCCTTCAAATCCATGTGCATCCATAATTATTAGCATTTGAAAGTTATAATGCCCTACTACACATTAGCGATACTATGCAATATAAAGAAAAGTCATCTATAGAAATAGAAGGAGAAATGTTTAAATTAAGATATATTGGAAGGAAATATGCAATTTCCGTGCATTTCTAGTGCTGCTGAAGGATACTTAAATATATTCAAGACCCAAATCAACCAATAAAAATGAAGACTGGTCCCCTTTAAATGAATTGATAACATACCGTATCTGAAAAATCAGGTACTACTTTTGTTAACCTGTAAAAACTCTTCTCTGGGTACCGATTGTGAAATGCTAATCTTGTCACGACTCTTCCTTCGCCAAAATTTTTCAAGTTGCTTGCAATTTCATACAATGTTTTTCCACGAAAATGGCCCTCACGACCAATAAGTCTAGTTACGGTCATCTTTATGAAATATAATATAACTATAAGTGTTGTTTGATTTTCACTAGGCCCTATAGTTTGTTATTCATGCTGATTGAATACAATATCAGATCTAATTTCATTAATAAACTAGTAATATTTTGCTCCAAAGTGAAGTGTAGAAGAGTACTTGATGAAGGGAGGCAACTGTGTTTTACAGCATTGCCAGATTTAATTCGCTTAATCCGAAATATTTCGATATTTTATATATCTATACGAATATTATTATGCTATCTTTGATAAAATATTAAAAACTGGGCCACAGATATAAACAGGTTATAAAAACTAAGCCACTAGTAACAGATTATCATAACTAGTCAACGGCACAAGAGCAATCTCTCATAATTTAATTATCTCTATGGTCCTGTCAACGTCTCAAAAGGGAAAGTAATGTAACTCTGTATGAGAGATTGGGCAATAAAGTAGTACTAGGATATTGTTACGAGACTACAGTAGTACCAGGTTATCGTTACTAGACCATATTAGTAGCCTATATAACCTGGTTCCCACAGATTATCCGAATTAAATTTTTCTAATCCGGATTAGTTGTTTCATACGGATTTGTCCAGGGCGGATCCAGGTTTTTGGAAAGGGGGGGGGGGGGCGTAGATGCTAACTTTAACCGAGCTGAGCGAGAGTAAAAAAATTTTGACATTTTTTTTGGCTTATAAACATAGAATAAGTATAAATTGTACTAATTTAACGGTTTCTGACGTGGACCATGTATGTTTAATAGTAAACGTTAATGGGTTAGACATTTTTGATGTCGTATTCTCCCCATTCTTAAAAAAAAAAGAAAAAAAAAGACATAGTAAAAGGGGGGGGGGGGGGGCGTACGCCCTCTACGCCCCCCCCCCCCCTGGATCCGCCACTGTTGTCGGATAAGGACAGATAGGGCTTACGATTCTGCTTATGAGCTGATATTTTTTTTAATCATTTTCATTTCAAATATGTTTTCCGAACAATATATTATTTACCAACCAACATGATGGGAGACAGCATCTCCATACTCTATCATTTGCTTTCTATTATTCTGAAGACATACTTTCAGATGGTTTAAGTTCATGCTACAATACTGTCTCTTCTCGGGGCGTTTCTTACAACCAGACTGAAACTGACTGAGGGTCACGTCTGTCATTTCTTGATCATTTATCAAAATCTGAAGATGTTAAGATGGTTGGTGGTCATTTTGTTTATTCTGGCATGCCCCAACATGTTTCGTGGACTTAAAGGGATATTTGGTATGAGAACCTGAAATTTTTTAGCTAATTTAATCCGTAATAATGTTCCAAACTCTCCCTCAAAATTTAAGCCTTCAAATCACCGTGTATCCATAAATATCAGCGTTTGAAAGTCCAAAAAACGGTAAGATAAGGGCATAATTGAAGGGTTTGTGCAATTTTTGGTCAGTTCCAGTAAATCTGAAGGCTATTTACACAGTAAATCTGAAGGTTATTTACATAAATTCAAGGCCCAAATCGATCCTCGAAAATGCTGAACATTCCCCTTTAACGCACTATATCTGTTCACTGCTAGTCAAAAGGCGGATTTACCACGCAAAGAGGCAGCTGCCCATGTCCATCTGTCCAAATTCAGCCCAATGGAAATTGGACCCTTGAAAATTTTGTTATTTTTTAAGTTGTCACAAGATGGGCGTCCTCCTAAACAAACTGTCAACGAAAATCTGTCGGGAAAGGCCGATGATGCAAGTAAATAGTCCATAATTCTAATTAATAAACCCACTAAAAGAGGTGGGAGTTTGGAATTTGTTTGAAAACACTTCATATTCAATGAAATTAACACACATTTCCCATTTTTGGGAGGTGGGTGGGGGGAAAATCCCGGAAATCGCGCTGGTGCCCGGTGCCGTTTTCTTTTAGTATATGATGATCTTTCTCAGTCTATGCACACTAACAAAGATATTTGCTCTGCTTGTCGTAGATTATGGTCATCTGAAGATAATAATATAAATTTAGGTCTACTCATGACAGTAGTTTCAGTTTTTGTGTGCATAAAATCAGATTATGAGGGGACCCAGGACCGAGACTCTTTCGACCCCACCCCCTTTCAGTCCCCCTTAATCCAGGCCCTTGCAATTCTGACATTGGTTGAATTATACGGAGTAGGTTTCCGACAAAATAATGTTCTATGATTTGAGATCGTATCTGATATCTCCATTGCTGTCTGTGGGTTGATTTTGGAGTTGGAGCTCTTGATTAAGGTGTATTGGAAATAATCTGAAAAAACATAATACCATCTAGAGGGTCAGAATTATTTGTATACGCCCACACGAAATGTGGATAAGCATCCACGCATAAACAATCCTAACCGTAAAACAAATCTCGAAATCCATATAAACAAAATGACGATCCAGATACAAAGGTATAGATGCTATGATCTTTTCATATGAGGAAGTCTATCAATAAATGAGAAACATTCCACAATGCAACGTAAACAATCAACAAATGATGCTTGTTTAATTTACAACAAAATCATCCTTTTGACATTATGTCTCAAAAAAAAAATTCAATCATGACTGCCAGGTCATAATAATCTGATCTCTCTGAACATCTCTTCTTGAGATGAAGTCGACTTTTCCACATATTGTTACTATAAAATATTTCGAGAAAATGTCAGTCAGTCCTAGACGAAATAAAAATACACATTGATTATAAACCTACAACAACTAAGAATATCACAATTTGCAAAATCCACGAAACTGAAAAGTTAATACTGGAGTTGTCTGTATTGCAAGCATAACCTTGACAACATGATGTACATCGTAACTGAGTGATTCCATATCCATAAACTTTACATCCATACAGACATTCCGAAACACATCCTCGTGTTATTTTTAATGTAATGGACTTGATGGAAATTCTTTCAACCTGCAAGCACATAAAATTCGGAAACGTTACAAAATTTACAAAATATCTGAAATTGGATTTAACATGCTTTTTTAATTTGAAAAGGGAAAAGTTGCATTTACAGTTCCTATTATTGTATCAGACAATAGTCTCAGGTAAACTATCGAACATCCACACTTTAAGTTTCGTTACGTAAGAGGTTCCAATACCGATAAAATACACCGAGAGGAGATTTATTAGTAGTCTGATGACACTTTGTTTTGTATAATTTGTAGGACTAGTTTGAACTGACATGCTTAGTATTTTATTGAGAATATTGATCCACTCACCTTACAGTATTTGTCCTTCTCATGACACTCACGAAGTGCTACTCCGCTTAGATTTTTGCTGCATGCTGACCAAGGATTCCAGAAGTTTTTAAAACTGTCCGAACAGTCATAACATGTTAAATTAGACACCAATGAAGACTCTAAAACAATGGAAAGCAATGATAATATTAAAATTGTAAGTGGGACACGAACACAAGATATTATTTTTCCAGTCATATGTATGTGTTTCATTATACTTAACTTTCAATTATTTATTTTCTTACATTCAGTATCGGTTTTGGTGTTGCCAAGAATTTATTAGAATGGTCACCTATACCCTAGGTAGGCAAACATTTTGAAAATCTAAAACAAATCGACCCCCCCCCCCCCCTCAAGTCTTTTGATTATTTATAATCTTACCTATGTACGGAACTAAACTAACTACACATAGTCCAATGTAATAAAGTATGTTTGACTTCATCTTGCAGTAATCATAAATCCAGAGATTTCCATTTTAAACTTCTGAAAAGGTCAAAAAATATAAAATTACAACAAAATTTTTTAAACAAACTTTACAATTAATAATTTGAACACAAAAAGACCTGTGTGGGATTATAATTGAGTGATGAATTTCAAGAATTCTTTCCATTTTCTCGGTCTATATACATGTATGTTTATATTTCTCTTAAGAACTTCTTGATATTACTTCAGAGTTGACATATAGTCTAAGTTATTAAAGCGAATGGTGACATGGTATTCTGTATTGACTTGTGACAAATTTAATCTAATCTGATCCTTATAAAGACTAATCATTTTATGTGTAAAATATAAAACATACATGAAAAATTATATCTTAAGGTTTTAGATTTTGATTTGAGGACTGGCTACTGTCATATTGAATTTACTAGATCATTAGGCCTATTTGTGTGTATAACTCGAACTATAACAAAATACAACGTACATTATGTGTATCATTCCTCTTACAGATCTTAGACTAAGTAACGTATAGAGACTATTGCAACATACTAACAGAGATCCGATCAATATCAATGTTTTTGTATAAGAAGAGGTATCTGTTTTATAAGAGTTATTTGATATCCACTTCAGGATAAAGCCCAGTCAACAATGTCATCAATTACGTTTTTACAATAATTCAGCATAGATTCCCCTATCATAACAATAAATGAACTATATTATAGAAATTTTCATGTAGGCTACAATAAACTTAATCAGTTTGTTGAGTCTCTTATTGATCATGATGCGTCGAAAATAATTTGAATATTTGTGTTCTATTCGTATGTTGATGGTATAATTTCCCAACTCCTATTAGTGATGCAGTACCGTCGTTATTGTTGGGTCCCTGGAGAAAGAGCCTTAAGAAGTGAAAATAATACTCCAGGATTCCTCCACAATCAAATGCATGAACGTGTTGATGGGAATGATGACTCCACAGAATCGTCCAAAATGTTATCTCTGAGTTTCTTGTTTTTGAAATTCCATGGAGGAGGATCATAGGCACCTCGATTCACATGGAAGCAAACATGGGCCCAAGCACCAGTTTATTCCTGAGATCTGAATACTTATTGGCAGAAACAAGCTCAAATGGAGTCAAAACTCCAAGTTAAACAAACGTGGGAAGCTGTCTTTAAGTACATACTGATTCAACTCTGTATAAAACAATATTTGAGTAATTATTGCTATTCTCTTTATTACAGTGGAAAGCCATTAACATGAAGTCTAAAGTCTATAGGATTCTATTAGGTTCTTTAGAGAATCAATTCAGTACAAACAACACACTACATAATTCTAATATAGAAAACAAACCACTACACTTCAGTTAAACAAAAACCAGCTAGGCGTTCTTATTGTATGGCTGATGTCTCTATCACAGAAATGGCCAATCTAAATATATTGTATGTAAATTCTGCTGTTCAGATCTTTAAAAGAGAAGCAATAGATCCTACCCATTACTACCGAAGGAGTAGATCAATACGTCAGCATGTATAATATGAACATATGCCATGGTTGCAATAAACATTGAAGGATAACCAGATGACACTACAACAGCAGAAAGAAATTTGTTAAATCAGATAATTTTGAAGCATTTTAGAAAGCATGATCTTCCAGAATGAGTTCAATCAATGCGACGAAAAACAAAAAACCAAAAAAATGCTAATAAAACAAGTTTAGGTATCTTTCCAATGTAAAGAGTAAAATTGTTTTAAAAATCAAGACATATGAACTCAAACAGTCAAACACATAGACATATAGGCTAAGTTTCATCATTAATTATTATTCATAGAAGACATTTCGAACCTTTATGAGATCCCATCTATATAGACATATACAAAATAACAAAATTTAACTTTTACTACCTTATATCATTACAATTTACAAACTATACATCCACTGCTTGTAGAGATTAATGGACGATCATAATTCGATAGGTAATCAGACTATATTGTCCTGCCCAGACTGACTATAACAGGAAAGTTTATAATGATCATATTGAATTAATGATATAGATTGTGTAATATACATGTACTTATTTATAATTTTACCTGTAACATATGGCGGGGGAAAGCGGCAAAAACTAATGCTATGTAGAAATGTCTAATTCAAAACGCAAATGTAACATAATGCAATACCAAATACCTAAAACGTCTAATGCAAAAGACAAAATACAAGAAACCTCTAATACATAATACCTCATACGTCTAATTCAAAAGACAAAGTACAAGAAACCGCTAATACACAATACATTTAACTTCTTATGCATTATTGATTTTACAATGTGAAACACCGTTAGCATTAGACGACATATCTCGATAAACTTACTTACATTTCTACATTGCAATATCTTTATTTGGGTCATTGGGTCAATGTCAAGGCCGCAGTATTTGGCAGTGTTTGGTTACTGTCTTCCCGTTGAACTACCGTTATCAAAGTTGGCAGATATGTCCTATAATGCATCCTGAATATTCATTTTTGCAAATGAAAACTAGGGCTGATTTATTTTTTACACCCATCCAATCCTATAAAGGATACGGCATTGAACATCAAAACGCTTGACGATGAAGGAACATTAAGTTGAGTATTGGGCTCCTACGGCTATGCTTTAAGGGATTCTGAAAATTTTGAAAGTTGTTGATTTCCTCCTCGAGTCTCAGGCTTTTTTTTTTCTTTGAAAACGACCACATTGTAGAAGGTTTACTTAACCCCAATAAATTTTAAAAATTTTAGGCTCGGTGCCACTCTGACAGAATTGTCGTTAAAAGAATATATACCTCTTTAATAAGACTTTGGGCATATAGCCTATACAGCAAGAAAATTTTGAAAATAGAATTTTATTTCCTTGCATATTAGGCCTTTCCGAATAGCAGGCGATTTTGACGGATTGCACCCTCAGAATATTAAAAAAAAATATAATTTGATTCTTTGCATCTGTAGTAAGTTTTACTGGGGGGATTGTAGCTCAAGAAAAATTTCCTTACAGTCCAGTAGACCTTTTAAACTGCATGCGGTTTGGAGAGTTGGCACCCTATAAGGAAACTTTGAAAATTAAAGTTAATTTCCTTTCATGCGACGCTCGGCTGACGGTCCTATTATCTTTTGACGAGTTTAGGAAGACATCGAAGAAAAGATTAAAAAAGTGGGTGGGTGTTCTTAACGAGAATTCTGTTCGGAAACCCCCTAAACGCAAGGAAATCAATCCTGACTTTCAAAATTTTCTGAATGGGAGAATCCCTTAAATGTTCCTTCAGCGCCAAGTGTTTTGTTGTTCGATGCCGTGTCCTTTACAGAATTAGATGTCTGTGAAAGGAAAAAAAATCAGCCACAAAGTTTTCATTTGCTTCCTACGGCCCTGAAGATAGAGAAAAAAAACCTCCAGAACCATCTGAAATTTTCAATAATTGTTCAGGATACATAATAGAACATATTTGCCAACTTTGATAACGGTAGCTCAACGGGAAGACAGTAAACAAACATAGCCAAATACTGCGGCCTTGACTTTGACCCAAATAAAGATATTGCAATGTAGAAATGTAAGTAAGTGTATCGAGATATGTCGTCTAATGCTAACGGTGTTTCACATTGTAAAATCAATAATGCACAAGAAGTTAAATGTATTATGTATTAGAGGTTTCTTGTACTTTGTCTTTTGAATTAGACTATGAGGTATTATGTATTAGAGGTTTCTTGTATTTTGTCTTTTGCATTAGACGTTTTAGGTATTTGGTATTGCATTATGTTACATTTGAGTTTTGAATTAGACATTTCTACATAGCATTAGGTTTTTGCCGCTTTCCCCCGCCATATTATGGGGCCTCGGAAATTTATCAAATTGATACCCCTCTGACTTATTTGATATTAAGTTTGTAGTCTACAAGATAAAATTTACCTCCAGTTAAGTAGAAATTGATTTAAGAGTATTTAAAAGTTTGTTTTATTTTATATTGATTACCAGTAATAGGTTTGTTATTGGTTTGTTATTTTATGGGCCTCAATTTCCATATTGTTTATATATCAATTACGTTGTCGTGGTGACGTTAAGAAACATTGCTTGAGGAGATCAATGAATATTTAATTACATTTTAAAATAATATTCATTGGGAATAATTTAAAATTTAATTTGAGGTCTTTTTCAGCTCTTGTCCGATATTCGACATTGTTCGAACAAGATACAGGAAATTAGAGCACACCATGTGATGGTAACTCAAGGGAAAAAAGTCGTCTAAAATTGCTTTACTAGCAGATAGAACCATCTGCATCACTTCCGTTTATATTATTCTCGCGGGAAATTATTGCCCATGACGTTGGTATTTGCTCTTAAGTATATGAATAACACCAAGCTAGAGGCCATCTTTGTTGATTTCTGGTAGAAGTTCTACCGTAGAATCGAACGTTAGAGTTGATCGTAAATCATATTTTTGCAAGATTTCAGTCAGTAACTTAGAGATTGTCTTTAGTATGTTAAACTTACCTTTGCCACCTACCCAACTAAAATAAAACCAAGAAAGTTATAGTTCATTAGGCCTCCGACTCCAGTGCATAATTTATCGTCAATACTTTCTTAGTTTGGGGATACTATGATTTATCTTCAATACTTTCTTAACTTGAAGATACTACTATGATTTACCTTCACTGCTTTCTAAGTTTGGAGACAGAGTATGACTTACCTTCAATACTTTCTTAGTTTGTAGATACTATGATATATCTTCAATTCTTTCTTAGTTTGGAGATACTCTGATTTATCTTCAATACTTTCATAGTTTGTAGATACTATGATATACCCTCAATACTTTCATAGTTTGTAGATACTATGATATACCCTCAATACTTTCATAGTTTGGAGATACTATGATATACCCTCAATACTTTCATAGTTTGGAGATACTATGATATACCCTCAATACTTTCATAGTTTGGAGATACTATGATATACATTCAATACTTACTTAATTTGGAGATACTACTATGATTTACCTTCACTGCTTTTTTAAGTTTGGAGACAGAGTATGAATTACCTTCAATTCTTTCTTAGTTTGTAGATACTATGATAAACATTCAATACTTACTTAATTTGGAGATACTATGATTTATCTTCAATACTTTCATAGTTTGGCAATACTATTATATACATTCAATACTTACTTAGTTTGGCGACTCTTATATATTCAATACTTTCTTTGTTTGAAGATACTATGATATACATTCAATACTTACTAATTTTGAAAATACTATTATTAAATTTAATACTTTTTTTTAATTTGGAGATACTATGATTTACTTATTGTAATCATTTTGTACCTGTTTAATATAAAATTTACACAGCATTGTTTTGGTTTTTTTCTGAATCAAACTATAATTGTTATGTCAATTATTTTTTTTTATAAATACCGTCTGAAGAAAGATTTCTATTCAATCAGCATTCAACGAGTCAAATGTTTTTCGTATAAGTAATCTGCACCTACCAAATGTGACAAATTTGGTAATACATTGTAATCAGTGTTTATCATATTACATTTTGTGTTATGAGACTGAATCTAAAATCTTGATTTTAAAACAAAATTTATTCACAGCCAGTTTGTCCTTAATCCATGCACAGTAACAAGAATGAAATAACTTCAGACATGTGACCAACTTACCCTATCAGTCGTTTATAATCCAATCCAAGGTAACTCCAGGAGGTATATCAACACATTATAGGCTAGAATCCTCTTACAAAAGTCAACATGAAGTAGGATGTATAGGACTCTCCATAGAAACAGTAAGCGATCTACTGAAGCTTGAGTAAGTTTATACCAACAAATAAAGCAGAATGGTATAATCGATACGAGGTGATTAAGAGTGTGACGGATTGATTGGAAATCGATATCGTATTAATATTATCTGTCAAACATCAAATAATAACAAATGTTTCATTTTAATATACTTAAGATCTGGAATACCAGGAGAATGACGTGTAGTATTTACTAGCTCTATACAAATGCTTCTCGACCGGGATCCAAATGCATCCTCTGGGGTGAATTGGAAATGTTATGGGTGAAATTTGAAGATTCGGGCAATTTTGTGAATTACAGTATTTTTAGCAAGATTTGTTCATCTAATACGTTGACATGATATAAGCATGTATATAAGCAAATCAACTTTAATTTTCAAAAATTTACCGATCTTTCCTAACATAAAAGGAAATCAAGCCTTATTTTAAAAAAAAATCCCCTAACCATCCTTACTGGGCAAGCTCTGCCAACAAGAATTCTTTCCAGAAAGGCATCAGATGCATACAAATTTATCCTGATTTTCTTTCTTCTTTCGGCCTTGAGCTTAATGTGTAAACCTGCGACCTGTGCTTTTGTAACTTTGAATCAAAACCTAGCTAGCATTTCTCAAGGTTTTTTGCTATAGGTGAATGACAGAGGATTTTTTGTTCTCAATAATTGGCATTATTCACAATTATTCACATTTAAATTAACCAATCTGTCCATTTAATGAATTGAATTCGGAGAACGATGAATGATTATTTCCATTGACGCGCTAAAATCAGAACAGAGTGAGTATTCCATGTCAGATGATCATAAATAGAGCCATTGTTATAGAACTTCCTCATAAATAATCAAAGATGAAACCTATTAAATAAAATAGGTTATGTTACTGTCCTTGGTCTTGGGTGTTCCACATCGTATAGATTGCACAGTACACGACTGATCTGAAAATAAAATATTGTTTGTCAACTAAACAAGTTCTTAAAGAATTGTATTACTTAAGATTAAATATTTCATACTGGTTCTGGTTGTCACCGGAAATATGGTCAAAGTATTACAGACACACGGAATTATGGATACAGTTATAGAGGCACAAGACATTTTGGTCACAGTAATACGGACACAAGGTATTTTTGCCTTAGTAAAAAGGGCACATTGTAACTTGGTCAAAGTTAAATTTAACCCCGTAATCGATAATGAACCTACAAGACTCACAATATCATTCGTATACAATATTATACAATACTCCTACAAGATTCCAAATACCATTCCTATATAACATCATACATTACACAGTATCCCTACAAGACTCGAAATACCATTCCTATATAACAAGCCTAGATCTATCATGGACAAGTTTCAAGAAGTTACTGTACCAGAAGTCACTAAAATCATTCAAGAAGGCAGCAGTAAGTCTTGTCCACTGGACGTTCTTCTAACAAATCTCGTGAAGGACATGCTCCCTGTGTTGGCTGAGTTTCTCACTGAACTTTTCAACGCATCACTGTCTTCAGGAATTTTCCCTGATAGTATTAAGGAAGTGGTTGTTAGACCTTTATTGAAGAAGGCAGGTTTAGACGTTAACATTCTGAAAAATTTCCGTCCTCTTTCTAACCTTTGTACATGAAGTATCAGTCAGCATACATAGCTTACCACAGTATCGAGACCGCACTTCTGCGGGTGCAGAATGATGTACTTTGTGCATTGAACGATCGGAAGGATGTAGTTCTTGCGATGCTTGATTTGTCAATCCTGTTTACTTTATATACTAGTCCACTTGAAGACATTTTCAGTAAACATGGTGTAAATGCTATGCTCTTCGCTGATGATTCACAGCTCTATATCGTGTCGGAGAAATTACAAGACGATATTGGTTCTCTCGAAGCTTGTATTGATGAGGTTTGCGACTGGATGAAATCGCATCTGCTGATCTTCTTGTCTTGAAAGAGGACAAGACAGAACTGATTCATTTTACCTCAGTCCTAAAACCAGATGCAGTGAAATTGGACAACCTCCGAATCGGCAGTTGTGACATCACTCCTTCACAGTCTGTTAGAAACTTGGGTGTCGTGTTTGACGATGACGGTCTAATGACATCGCAAGTGAATGCAATTGCCAAGTCCGCTTATTTTTCTTTATTTCGAATCAGTAAGATTAGGAATCTTCTCAACCGTTCTACGACTGAAATACTAATACACGCTTTTGTTGTCTGTCCAGAACGCTGCGGCAAAGTTGATCTCTAGATCACGAAAGAACGATGAAGTCTCACCGATTCTGTACGATCTACATTGGTTGAAAGTTAAATTCCGTATAAATTTCAAAATTATGCTATTTGTGTTTAAATTTATAAGTGGTCATGCTCCTCATTATCTCAGTTCACTGATTGAGCGCTATATTCCGGGAAATCGCAGTTTCCGATGTGGTGACTCGGACAATGTAACATTTGTTAAAACGGATAAACACAAGAGGACGAAAGAAAATCCACGAACTACCATCAAGAGATACGGCTGGAAAGCGTTCTCTGTGGTTTCCTCGTTCTTGTGGAACGAGCTTCCACACAGTGTGCGCCTATCACCAAATCTAGTGACTTTTGAATCCGGACTTAAAACATTTTATTTTAAAAAAAACAATTTCAATTTATAATCTAGTCAGTCGATTGTTTAAATTTGTTTTTAAATGTGTAAACTGCCTTATTTATATTTGTACAGCGCTCTGAAACGAAGTGTAGATCGCTTTAATCAATAAATATTATTATATTAACAACATCATAGCATTAAAGCTTGGCCACGCTCATTGAATACAGCCCATTGAATACCATATTTATTCAATGGGATATCATTTTATCCGACATTAAAAAAAATTTTTTTTTTTATCTGGAATGCATCACAGACACAGAATATGAGAAAAACAAAACAAATATGAATTTTTTATTTCTCATGTCGGTTATAGGATAAACAACATTATACAATACTCCAACCAGACTCCAAACACCATTCCAACAACATACAATACTCCAACCAGACTCCAAACACCATTCCTATACAACAACATACAATACTCCAACCAGACTCCAAACACCAATCCTATACAACATCATAAAATATCCCTACAATACTCTAAACACCATAAATTAATGCGACTTTTTCCTCTGCAGGAACTTCCCAGATAAAGGGGGAGGTAACACCTTCAGTGTTGCCAATTTGACTCCGCCCATAACCATTCATCCGATAAATCTTTTTTCGAGAAAAATCTAATTTCTATACAACATCATACAACACCCCTACAAGACTCCAAACACCATTCCAATACAACATCATACAATATCCCTACAAGACTCCAAACACCATTCCTATACAACAACATACAATACCCTTACAAGACTCCAAACACCATTCCTATACAACATTATACAACACCCCTATAAGACTTCAAACACCATTCCTATACAACATCATACAATACCCTTACAAGACTCCAAACTCCATTCCTATACAACATCATACAATACCCCTTCAAGACTCTAAACACCATTCCTATAATATCCCTACAAGACTTCAAACACCATTCCTATACAATATCATACAATACACCTACAAGACTCCAAACACCATTCCTATACAACATAATAATATATCCCTACAAGACTCCAAACACCATTCCTATACAACATTATACAATACACCTACAAGACTCTAAACACCATTCCAATACAACATCATACAATATCCCTACAAGACTCCAAACACCATTCCAATACAACATCATACAATATCCCTTCAAGACTCTAAACACCATTCCAATACAACATCATAAAATATCCCTTCAAGACTCCAAACACCATTCCTATACAACAACATACAATACACCTACAATAATTCAAACACCATTCCTATACGACAACATACAATACCCCTACAAGACTCCAAACACCATTTATATACAACATCATACAATACCCTTACAAGACTCAAAACGTCATTTCTATACAACATTATACAATACCATTTAAATACTCCAAACACCATTCCTATACAACAACCTACAATACCCTTACAAGACTTCAAACTCCATTCATATATAACATCATACAATACCAATACAAGACCTTAAACACCATTCCTATACAACACCATGCAATATCTCTACAAGACACCAAACACTATTCCTATACAAAACATCTACAAGACTCCAAACACCATTCCTATACAATATCATACAATACTCCTACAAGACATCAAACAACATTCCTATACAATATCATACAATATCCCTACAAGACGCCAAACAACATTCCTATACAACATCATACAATACACTTACAAGACACCAAACACCATTCCTATACAACATCATACAATATCCCTACAAGACTCCAAACACCATTCCTATACAATATCATACAATACTCCTACAAGACTCCAACCACCATTCCTATACAACATCATACAATACTCCTACAAGACACCAAACAACATTCCTATATAACATCATACAATATCCCTACTAGACCCAAAACACCATTCCTATACAATACATCTACAAGACTCCAAACACCATTCCTATACAACATCATACAATACCCCTTCAAGACTCCAAACACCATTCCTATACAGCATCATACAATATCCCTACATGACTCCAAACACCATTCCTATACAACATCATACAATATCCCTACAAGACTCCAAACACCATTCCTATACAACATCATACAATATCCCTACAAGACTCCAAACACCATTTCTATACAACATCATTCAATACCCTTACAAAATCCAAACACCAGTCCTATACAACATCATATAATACCCTTACAAGAATCCAAACACCATTTCTATACAACATTATACAATACCATTACAAGAATCCAAACACCATTCCTATACAACATCATACGATACCCATACAAAACTCCAAACACCATTCCTATACAACATCATAATATATCCCTACAAGACACCAAACACCATTTCTATACAACATTATACAATACCTTTACAAGAATCCAAACACCATTCCTATACAACATCATGCAATATTCCTACAAGACTCCAAACACCATTCCTGTACAACATCATACAATACCCTTACAAGAATCCAAACACCATTCCAATACAACATCATACAATACCCTTACAAGAATCCAAACACCATTCCTATACAACATCATACAATATCCCTACAAAACTCCAAACACCATTCCTATACAACATCATACAATATCCCTACAAGACCCCAAACACAATTCCTATACAACATCATACAATATCCCTACAAGACTCCAAACACCATTCCTATACAACAACATACAATATCCCTACAAGACTCCAAACACCATTCCTGTACAACATCATACAATACCCTTACAAGAATCCAAACACCATTCCAATACAACATCATACAATATCCCTACAAAACTCCAAACACCATTCCTATACAACATCATACAATATCCCTACAAGACCCCAAACACAATTCCTATACAACATCATACAATATCCATACAAGACACCAAACACCATTCCTGTACAACATCATACAATACCCTTACAAGAATCCAAACACCATTCCAATACAACATCATACAATACCCTTACAAAACTCCAAACACCATTCCTATACAACATCATACAATACCCTTACAAGATTCCAAACACCATTCCTATACAACATCATACAATACACTTACAAGACTCAAAACACCATTGCTATACAACATCATACAATACCCTTACAAGACCTCAAACACCATTCCTATACAACATCATACAATACCCCTACAAGAATCAAAACACCATTCCTATACCACATCATACAATACCAATACAAGACTCTAAACACCATTCCTATACAACATCATACAATATCCCTACAAGACTCCAAACACCATTCCTATACAACAACATACAATACCCTTACAAGTCTCCAAACGCCATTTATATACAACATCATACAATACCCTTACAAGACTCAAAACGTCATTTCTATACAACAACATACAATACCCCTTCAAGACTCCAAACACCATTCCTATACAACATCATACAATACCCTACAAGACTCCAAACACCATTCCTATACAACAACATACAATACCCTACAAGACTCCAAACACCATTCCTATACAACATCATACAATACACTTACAAGACTCAAAACACCATTCCTATACAACATCATACAATACCCTTACAAGACCCCAAACACCATTCCTATACAACAACATACAATACCCTACAAGACTCCAAACGCCATTTATATACAACATTATGCAACACCCCTACAAGACTCCAAACACCATTCCTATACAACATCATACAATACACTTACAAGACTCAAAACACCATTCCTATACAACATCATACAATACCCTTACAAGACCCCAAACACCATTCCTATACAACAACATACAATACCCTACAAGACTCCAAACGCCATTTATATACAACATTATGCAACACCCCTACAAGACTCCAAACACCATTCCTATACAACATCATACAATACACTTACAAGACTCAAAACACCATTCCTATACAACATCATACAATACCCTTACAAGACCCCAAACACCATTCCTATACAACAACATACAATACCCTACAAGACTCAAACCGTCATTTCTATACATCATACAATATCCTTTAAGTACTCCAAACACCATTCCTATACAACAACCTACAATACCCCTTACAAAACTCCAAACACCATTCCTATACAACATCATACAATACCCTTACAAGACTCCAAACACCATTCCTATACAACATTATACAATACCCCTACAAGACTCCAAACACCATTCCTATACAACAACATACAATATCTCTACAAGACCTTAAACGCCATTCCTATACAATACCCCTACAAGACACGAAACACCATTCCTACAACATCATACAATATCTCTACAAGACCTTAAACGCCATTCCTATACAATACCCCTACAAGACACGAAACACCATTCCTACAACATCATACACTATCTCTACAAGACCTTAAACGCCATTCCTATACAACAACATACAATATCTCTACAAGACCTTAAACGCCATTCCTATACAATACCTCTACAAGACTCCAAACACCATTCCTATACAGCATCATACAATACCTCTACAAGACTCCAAACACCATTCCTATACAACAACATACAATACCCCTTCAAGACTCTAAACACCATTCCAATACAACATCATAAAATACCCCTACAAGACCTTAAACGCCATTCCTATACAATACACTTACAAGACTCCAAACACCATTCCTATACAGCATCATACAATACCTCTACAAGACTCCAAACACCATTCCTATACAACATCATACAATATCTCTACAAGACTCCAAACACCATTCCTATACAATACATCTACAAGACTGCATAAACACCATTATTTACAGCATCGTACAAATACCCATACAAGACTCCAAACACCATTCCTATACAACATCATACAATACCTCTACAAGACTCGAAATACCATTCCTATAAAATATCATACAATACCCCTACAAGACTCCAAACACCATTCCTATACAACATCATAATATATCCCTACAAGACTCCAAACACCATTCCTATACAACATCATACAATACCCCTACAAGACTCCAAACACCATTCCTATACAACATCATACAATACCCCTACAAGACTCCAAACACCATTCCTATACAACATAATAATATATCCCTACAAGACACCAAACACCATTCCTATACAACATCATACAATACCCCTACAAGACTCTAAACACCATTCCTATACAACATCATACAATATCCCTACAAGACTCCAAACTCCATTCCTATACAACATCATACAATACCCCTACAAGACTCCAAACACCATTCCTATACAACATCATAATATATCCCTACAAGACACCAAACACCATTCCTATACAATACACTTACAAGACTCCAAACACCATTCCTATACAACAACATACAATACCCTTACAAGACCTCAAACACCATTCCTATACAACATCATAATATATCCCTACAAGACACCAAACACCATTCCTATACAATACACTTACAAGACTCCAAACACCATTCCTATACAACAACATACAATACCCCTACAAGACTACTATAATACCCTTCAAGACTTTTTTTTTAACAATTATAAGAGTGCTCGTCTGTTAAAACAGTTTGTGATGCATTGGTGGCCTAGATATAATATATTAAAAATTATTTTGTTAACGGAAATAATCTTAATCTGGTTTAATTTGTCGATTTCAACTTATCCATATTGTATCTTTGTACATGTACTTTGTACCATTGTTGGCACTAGTTGATCCCTGTTCTCTCTTTGTTTATCATTGTTTGTGCTTAGTTGTTCTTGTTTCCGCTTTTTAGTCAAACCGATTATAAATTTTGACGCCTACATCTTTATAGTGTAAAAACATATTTTGATAACGTCAAAAAGGAAGTAAAAAGTCGTGGAATTCACGTGGTTCAAATAGGCTAAGTGGGTGAGGTCAACTGGACTAATAGGGTGACACCAATAAGAAAGCTGTAGTGACGACTTAACAGAAGGAATTTGGGCCTAGGACTACGGGTAAACTAAAATCAGCTATTGTATATCTACAGTTATACAATGTACTTATTTTTGGATTGATCAGTTGAGTAAATTCTATTTATAAAATACCGTATGTTTTTGTATCATTCCAAATCTTGCAATTTGTGTTTGTGTACTCAATTTTACATTTTGAAGAGCATAATATATAAATTTGATTATCAGTAGGGTCTAAGTAATGATAAATTCATTAATATAATAATTACCATTATGAGTTTGGTCGGGTATACTAAATATAACAACGTCTAATGATACAGCGGGCAGTAGGGTCATTCATACCAATAACTAAATTGAAGATTTTTAAGACAAAGGAAAACAGGGGAAATTAATAGGGCCTACGCTATTCGAAGAACATTAAAATATTTTATTATATGTTCAACAACCAAGTTTGTAGGCTATATTATGTCAGTTAAATTCATAATGTATAAAATGTTGCAGATGTTTACTAAGGCAATATGCTATACATGTATATATAGATAAGAGGAAAAACCTGTTTGCCCAAGCAATATGACCTTTACTTTAATTTACATATTACGAATGCAGATATCAGCTTCATGATTATTCATGCGTGATTCAATTCAATGTTTAAATAGAAAGTAGCGTCGTCTCACAAATTAAATCCTATTAAACAACATTTTGAATTTTGAGGGAAGCAATGGAAGATATCGTCGCGATCCTCTGATATGTCCATCACCAACTAATATACAACTACATGTACATACGTACTCAATAAGCCTACATGTGTCATCAATCCACACTCCTTAATATTTCAGGATGAGAGCAAGTGATAATATCAACTGATCGACTACTTGCATTTTGTATTGCTATGGCCAAAAAAAATGACCAAGCTCTCAACGCAAATCAAGATCAGGTAAGAATTTTTTTTTCGATTTATCGACTGTCACGTTGATATCACAATCTTTTTGTCGCCAGAAAAGAAATTTCATTGATCACCTTATACATAGTCCTATGTTAAATATATAATGCATCAAAGACTGAAATATTTTTTTTTCTATTACATAATTCCCTTCATTATACACTGCATATCAATACACCATTGGGCTACTTCTTCATCAAAAACAGCAGGCTAATGCCGCTGTCCTGGCAAATTTCCCTCATTGCACACTGCGTGGCGTTTTCCCGTCCTCAATTAGCCCATATATATAGGTGCAGAAAAGCAGGACGTAAAACTCCATTCATTTCATTTTCATTTTTACTTCTTCATCAACACAAGCTACGTCTTTATCACTACAAACAAGTTTGTGTATAACTATATTACCCAATTTCATTTCATTTATGGAGATTTTCCATTTTTGAGTCAATACGACAAATTTACAAATTTCTTTATAGTGCTCAGCAACCAAGCTTCGTATCCATATACAAGGAAAGCCTGAAAGTGTGGTAGCTGGTTCTGAAAATACATTGGTATTTTTCAGAACTTCTCAAAAAGGTAGGTGGAGTCGGTGGAGATAAGAAAGTCTACGATTAAAGCAGTTCTACTATTATATTCATCAGGGGACAAACCTAGTGGCATAACTATAAAACAGATTATATAAATAATCTGATAAATCCAGAAAAGTATGTTTAAATACAATAATTGATAAATGCCTTAATCCAATTTAAGACATTTGTCAATAATAATCTGTAATTGTATGGAAAATTACATAGTTTTATGGGTTTATTTGATTCTGTTTGTATACTTTGGACACTGTTGATGAATATATACTCTTATTGACCAAGTTTGAGAACTTGATTTTTTCGTTCATTCTAAGAGGTTGTATCGCTTTAACTTTGCCACAAACTTTTCCAAGACAAGTTTCTAATAAATACAGATTAAACTTTCCATGAACACTTGAAATTAGGTCTCCTGCAATGAAACGAATATCTGTAGCTTTAGTACTTTGAACCAACTCATTTCCTAGAAGAAAGATCTAAAATATTGACATCACCATAGCTTCGATAGCATTAAAGTATATTTACGTTTAGGCCTACATGTATTTCTTTTTGAACTGAAGTGTTTATTTTTTCAGACGATGATACCAACAACAATAATATTTCGAGTGATGTTACATCAGACATTGTGATTTTGTCTGAGAATAATGAAGTAAAATGTAAATATAAAACCAGCCCTGGTGAACCTACATTTATTACCATTGGAAACAACTGTAATATAGTTGAGATTGATATTAACCATGAACTAGAACAAAAGTTGAGAGAAACTGGTGAATTTCAAGGTAAATGATGGCAAAGTGTTCTGTTATTAATAGGCTACTCATCCATGTTGTATTCGTATTTGTATCTGTAGAATATTACACATTATTACAAAATACGATGAACTTATCAATATAAGTTAGAATTTGGATAAAACTCGGCACGTTTCTGTGAATTGAAAAGATTTTGAGAAGGCCTCAAAATGTATTTAGTTAATTTGGGTAAAACTTTTTCTTCTTATATGCATCTAATGGCGAGACATCAAAAGCGCGAAAGATGCTGGAGTTTTTTTTTTTAATTAAATCTTGATGACACTGGCTATGAATTAAGCATGTATAATTACTTTTTTTAGCAACTTTTGATCGTTATGCTTTTTAGTTGGCTCAAATATTGAAATAATAATGTTCATTCACTTAATGAGGCCTTCAGACATAGATTAAACTTCACAAAACACATAACTGTAAGCATATACGAATAAATAATATTATGTATCACCATTTTAATTTATAACAATATTACAGGCAATTCTGTCCAATTCTGTTATGATTTAAGCTAAATTCCTATTATTCTTTTCTGGAATCTCCTCATATCATTTATTGTCATTTTTGTCATGTTTTTATTTTTGTTTCTTCAAATACGAGATTGGATCTATATATATGCCAGTACATTTGAAGTCTACAATATTTATACCAACATTCATTTCCATTCTTTTCAGTAATCAAGGGAGATAAATTGGTCTCAGTTAAATGGCAGAACAACGATAATTGGAGTAATGATGATGAAGCATACTGCGAATGGAAAATACGTTTCATTAAAGACGGAGAGAAGCTTGATACGAAGCAACTCGAGAAGGAAATTTTCGAAAATATAGTAGACGAGAACAATAACGACCTACGAAATTTGGTGACGGAATTGATAGCAATACATCATGCTAGATTAAAGCATATAGAAATGGGATGTATACAACTTGTCTTGTCAACACAATCATCAGATGATGCACGACGTCTTGAACGGCAAAAACTTGAACTCGAGGCCCTTCTGCATAGAACAATTATTCCACGATCCATTAAAATAGACCTTGAGTTTCAGCCCAAAGGTTCGCCTCCAGAACAGGGTGATCTTGATAAGGAAAATCCTGAAGCAGCTGAGATCAAGTCGTATCCCACAGAAAGTCATGAAAAAAAACTTGAGGATGACATACCTTCTGATAGCGAAATCGACAAAATAGATATTAAAGATGAGATTGTAAAACCAGAAAGAGCTAAACGAGTATTAAGTCAGTTCGTTGATTTAACTGCAGAGCCATCAACCAGTAGAGGCCATGATAAAAAAGAGTTAGCTATGTTTGAAAAGCGCAGTATGAAACGAACTGTTGGTGCTGGGCCTTCGAAGGAAATCAATCCTTTTAATTTCGGGGTAATGGCAGCTAGAGAACCTGCTAGAAGCCGGCAGCTTATGAGAGATTACAGCTTACCAATTGTTGGATCTCCAACAAAACAAGACATAAAGTAAGATTGCATATTTAACAATAGTTTTGCACACTTTTATAAAAAAGTAATTTTGAATCGTTCTTGGAACTGAATAGTTCTTGATGTTATGGTGCTTTATATGAGCTTAATTTCACATCTTGAATGATATAATGCATTTAGTCTGCCCTAAAAAGTATTTACTGTTACCATTTCAGGATTCCTATGACAGCACCTATTGGGTTTGAAGGTGAACAGACAGAAGCAAAGTTAGAAATAATTAATGAAGAAAGTTCGAGAATGCCCGAGCCTCAGAATTTCGAAGTAGCAAGTAAAAGTTCAGCTGGGGCTTCATCTCTTGCCATTAGCACTAGCATCAGAGCACATAGTTCACAAAATCTGTCATCCTTGCATTCAGCAATTAAAAACAACGACAACGTACAAAATGTCTCCATTTTACTGGAAACAACAGAAGACATAAACGAAAAGGATAATACTGGAAATACAGCCCTTCATTTAGCCGTGCAGTGCAGTAACACAGAGGTGGTTCGGTTATTATTGGAAAGAAACGCCGATGTCAATTGTGAAAATGCAAATTTAGATCACCCTCTTCATTTAGCGTGTGTTGCAAATAAACTCGACATGGTAACTCTCCTATTAGATAGCGGTGCATCAGCACACAGTAAAAACATTGATGGTGATACTCCTCTACATCTAGCAATGCGTTTCGGTTCCACTGAAACAATTGACTTATTATTACAGACATCAAGATATCCTTATACAAAAAATAAAGTAGGAGATACCATTCTTCACGTTGCAGCAAGGTATGGTATTTTGGCAGGAATAAATGAACGGACTCGTCCTGGGGTATCTATGGATTTGCAAAATCTCAATTTAGAAACTCCCCTTTTAGTTGCTGTGAAAAATAACAAGCTCGAAGTTGCCAGGGCATTAATAGAATATGGTGCAGATGTGAACTGTGTCGACCATCATGGCGATAGTCCGTTACACATAGCCACTTCAAGATATATGGACGATATTGCTAATCTTTTACTCAATCAGCCAAACATCAATGTCAACATCAACAACAATGAACGATATACCCCTGCCTTTCATGCTAGAGGGGAGATAAGACGTCGTTTGATAATGGCAGGAAGCAGTACAAGAAAGGGATGGGTTTGTTTAATGATGTAAATGCTATTTGAACTGATGATGGTGTGACCCGATGATAGTATCTTCTTATAGGGCGATACTACGTAACTATGAATATTACCTTTCTAAACGAACTGAGAACTAATGATTGTTGAAGAAATCCTGTATCCCGCGTTATAATCAGTGAATGGTAAAATATATTGTAAATTGTATACAACGTTCCAACCATATTGATAGTGTTGTTCGCCTGTTATTCACCGCCTGCTGAAAAGATCTGAAACATTTGGTGGAGCTGACATTTAAACATTGTGTTCTCGTTTTGTTTGAAAACCAATATACGCCGACGCCGTTGAAGAATATAATGTACAAACTATAGATACTTAATTAAATAAGAGTCAGACATAGGTGCTGCTAATAAAATTATTTGTAATAATCAATAATTTTATGTTCATAAGAAAGAACCATTTATTACACACCATGTTTAAACGAGTCTTTTACAATATTTTATGATCTCAGTCAGTTCAGTTTTTTTTCGATTAAGGTCAGAACTTTACGTGATCATCGTACTTATTATATAAGACATTTTCTGTTCAAACAGCTTAGAGCAATTTAACTTTTCACAGAAATATAAATGTTATAGGAGACTTGCTTCCATGACGTCAAAGATTATTCAGTGGCGGATCCAGGGGGGGGGGGGGGCGTAGAGGGCGTACGCCCCCCCTTTACGTTGTTTTTTTTTTTTTTTTTTTTTTAAATTAGACTGTACAATGACAATCTAATTAAAATTAGATTAAATTTCGTTTCGGTTATTTTTTGATTGTCGACTCCATGTAATCTAAAGACTTGTATAAGGAGGTCATCTTCTGGTTACGAATAAGCTATTTATAGCACGTGCCACCCCTCCGCCAATCAGAACACCGTTTATATTTGAATACTTTGTATTGCGTCATAATTTTCCCACAATGCATATCAATACATAGACCCGCGATCTTGAAGGTAGTTTTTGATTGGCTGAAATTTTCGTCACCTGAAGATGACCTTCTTATACAAGTCTTTAGATTACATGGAGTCGACAATCAAAAAATAACCGAAACGAAATGTAATATAATTTTAATTAGATTGGTACAATGAATACGCCTATAGATTTCGTTAGCATGGTTTACGTCAGAAACCGTTAAATTAGTATAATTTATACTTATTCTATGTTTTTAAGCCAAAATAAAGGTCAAAAAAATTTTCACCTCGCTTCGCTCGGCTAAAGTTTACATCTACGCCCCCCCTTTAAAAAATCCTGGATCCGCCCCTGTCAAAGATTATTAATTGATGAGTACAGTGTTTTATTTAGAATGGGCTTACGCATTCAGTAACACCATTATTCAGCATTCATCCTACTTCAGGCTATACTGTGGATTACGTAAAAGGTTCCCTTATATTTATTTTTTACACCAGAAGTGGGCCATCCACCAAGCAGATCACAGAGCATCATTATCAAGACCAAGGATGTATAATGCACTTGTTGTTTTATATATCAGTTCTAATATTAAAGAAATTGGGATTAAATAATAATAATAATAAATCTTTATTATCCAAAACAGGGAAGTTCATTTTTACAGCAAGAGATATCTCGGATAATATATAAAAAATAATTGGAAAACACAAACAATTCAACATAAATACAAACGCTACAAAATAAGAACATAATTATATTATAGTGACACGGTTATTGCTAAATACCTGAAGTTTTCTTCAAACCTGCCAACGGAATTAAACATTCAAATGAATAATAAAAGAGTAAAAGGCTATTTACAAAATATAACATGAGTATAGTCGTGGATAAGTTTCTTTCAATGATTATGTTCAGTGATGCATTGTGATCTATGGAGTTATTTTGTTGCATATGTAGACATATTTAGAAAGCTTGTTTTTTTGACAATAGAAAGATTTCCGTAACAACAGATAATGTTGAAAGTCAGAAATTTCAATCTCACAGTTGTTAATCACTGGTCGATAGTCAATGGATTCTTTTGGGTTTTGATATTTCGGGACCGGCACTATTTTTGAAGTTTAGCACAGTTTTAGTATGTAATGGGAGAGTAGAGATTTCTGATAAAAGAATACAAATATTCTGCAAAGTTGATCGGAACACTCTTTTAAGACGATCCAAGGCAAATTATCAGGATCACCAGATTAGGATGAATAGGTGTTGTTCAATACGTAGACTATATTACAATGTCTTCAACAGCGACTTACGTTCCCACAAGAGGGTGTTAAAGATTTCAAAAGATTTGAACATATAAGAATGGGGTCTAGTAATCTATTTACTACAAGGAAGTTGTCCTTTGTTTGTCTTCACAAGTAACCACACTTAGTTCTCCATCTTCTACAAATACAATAATATGTTACGTTAATATAATACATGACGCTTAGTGATGGCCAAGTTTTCAAGACCATATATAGGGATTGTCAAAAGGTTTTCTACACTTTACAATCCCTTTAATATAATATAATATTTTCAATACATCATTTCGTTCACACGTATCCTGTCTTTTGATACAAATCTATTTATATCAAACTCCCCATTTTTTCCATCATAAAACGCGATTATTACTAAATCATGGTCACAACAAACTGGGATTCAACGATTCAACAAAAGTATATGACCAAATAAAAACTATAAATTCTAAAGGTACATACCTTGAACCCCACCATTTAGTATCTCAGACAATCTTTTTCTCTTTTCTTCTATCAAATCAACAGCACAGTCATATATAAATACATACTGAGACTGAAAAGAAAATTACATTGACATTAAGACCTACTCAATAACCAACTCAGTTACAGTAAAAAAGCCTCTAAAAATATGTGACCGACATATTACGAGGATGGACAAATAGTTTTAGTTGAGTTTCCTCATTTTATTCTGGGAACTCATCTTCTGTTTACAAGGGTCCAATTAATTTGCTCTAGTAATTGAATGAGATGGAGTTCCGTTTCGTTCAGATCTAGTTAAATTTTCAGCTCAACCAGAAAATACGACTGCTTTGTTCCACTTTAGAATGTTCGACGGGCTTTTTATTTCATATAACATATTACCATTGAGAAATTACAATTATTGGAAAGGTGTTTCTGAAATGAACCATCAACCGCTTAATGATTCCAGGAATACAACAGGGGTACACGATTCTTCAATCTAGTGAACATGAACATGTACTTACCTCACTCTGTACTATAAGGACCCTGTAATCTCGTAACTTCATAATAAAACCATAAATATCTATGGTATTTTTTATATCTTGTGTGTGTATATACTGCATTATATAATCTAACACTATAAAAGTACCAGTTCTGCCCACACCAGCACTATGATATAAATTCGCTATCAGAACAACAACGAGAACATTTTAAATATGGCCTGTTATGTTTTTTTTTTTATCATTTTGAGTGTTAAATTGGTAAAAATAAGATTGTATCTAAGATAGATGATTATTGTGTTAAATTAAAATATTAAGCCTACCTGCAATGGACAACAATGGGTGCAATTTGCTGCGGTGTTATATGTTGTCTAATAGTTGAAATAAATTCTAAAATATCGTGTCTTTCAATTGATGCTGTCATATCTTTCCATGTTAAATAATGGAAATGTTTCACAACTCGAACTTCGCTCTAAAATACAAAACCATACTACAACATACATATATAATCTCTTAATTTTGTCATGCAGACCTGGTTACAAATTTGTATAATATTTGTCTACCATGAAGTTGTGCTAGCGCTCTGTAACATACCACGGTATTTAATGACATCTATGGATAGCCGGAATAATATTAATAGTGTCACATGATCAAGTTATTCTGGTAGTTCAAACATCAGTAAAGTGTGTAAAAAGTTTCTCAAGTTATGCACTTTATTTAGGTCACAATATCGCCGAAGTAAAGAAGATCAACACGCGAAAGACACAAAGAAAAACTATGCTTTGCAAAATCGTTCGATGATTGCCGAAGTCCTCATAAATATTTGCATACAGCAGTGGAGACTTCTGAATTTGAGTATAAATGATTAAATGGGTATTTGACTGTTATTCAAATCAAATATAGTAATTCTATACCTGATCTTCCGTTGTTAAATGTAATACACTAGAGGAATATGTATTTATTTTAGACGAAGAAGTATTTTCTACTCTAATATCACCATACACAGCTGCGTCACCACATTCAATAGGCCAGTACTGTTCACATTTTGACTGAAATGATGAATGACAGGGAACATTATTCAATACAAACCAAAGATTGATTCACTAAAATCTAAAAAAGATATATTATTATCAACAGTCGAAGCAACTGGCTGTCAGCCAAATCAGATTCATCTTCTGGAAGGTCTGCAATTTATATTATGTTTATGAAAACGAAATATATTTATAAAGCCATGCCAGGAATAGAAGGATCTTGATTTCGGACTAGGGTTGGCAGCATTCCCGGATATCTCATTCCCGCGAATTGGAATGAAATTAATGCTATTCCCGGGAATCCCGGGAATCAATTTCAACATATAAGAGCTACTCAACTATCAACAGTTACCAAATATAGGTCATAATAACTAAAGACATCTATGTAGTTTCATATCAAATTCTATTTTCATATAATATAATGTCTATTTAGTATTGATTAATGGCAGTGGGAGTGGATTATGTTCCCGACGAATCTATCATCTGAAACCAATGCTTCAGAAATAGCAAGAAGCAAAAAGGTTACACTTCAAAGCGAGATCTTATCTCAGTCTAAAAATTGCCTGCAACAGAAAAGCTTGTTCCGATGCGACGGCTTGATTAACCTCGGAGCTTATATATGAATTCCAGATTTAGTGTCCCAGTACTATTTGCTCAAATGATCTAAATTTCCAAATGAAAGTGGTAATATTCTCTTTCTGACATTGCTTGAGTTCCTCGTCGATTCGTCGATAGTTCTTATTACACAGACATATCACCACCATCACTGCCATCAGGGGCGGGGGCTTGGATGGGGGAAATCTCGGTGATTTTTGTACCTCCAAGTAACAGGATTTTCCTCTGTCAATTGTGAAATAAACGTGAAAAAAATATATGTTCCCATTCCCGGGAACGGGAATCCCGGGTACAAACCATATTTCGGACATGAGATGAACACCGGAACAGTAAAACAATATTGACGAAAACTTTTTCATATAATAATGTACTTACAATATTCTTTTCTTCACATGAAGTTAACATTACAATAATGGTGACATCATACTCCCAGACCATTCTCCAGAAATCATCGATAGTTCCTGGAAGTGGTCCTTGTGTTGCGATATATTCTTTACTACAGTTAAAGCCCTGTAACATGCAGGTAATAAATTATGGTAAAGACTGAATTCAGTCTGAGATCGAAACGTCATATGAAAGATGCAGATGTTAAAGGCAAAATTCTCACACTTAGTGAATAAGAGTTTATATTCATAATCAGTCTGATAAATCTTGAAAACAGCCTTATTATTAATTAATTATACTATAATTACTACGATATGCAAAATATTAAGCGTTTTTTAAGTGTTACTGTAGACACCTTTGATGAATATATACTCTTATTGGCAAAATTTGAGAACTCGAATATTTTGTTCATTTTAAGAGGTCAGGTATCGCTTTCGCACTTAAATATGTTTCGGATTCTAACTGCTTAATTAGATCGATATCAGATTGATTTATCGAAAGTTAATGACTTAAAGGGACATAAAACGCGTTAGTTTTAGTGGAATTGCAAGAACCACGGACGTCGGAATTGAAATTGGAATGCCGCAAATTGATGCTATCAGTGTCCCTGATACACATAAAAAGTTTAGAAATACGCATTACAGTCCCCTTAAGTTTTTTGTTTTCTGGTCTTCATACAAGAAGAGATTGAATCATGTAATGTTAATTTCTTGGAAAGAGATCACTTTGTCACTTTGTACATGACAAAATACATTAATCTTAAGCCTTTTTAGCCGAACATCAATATAATCCGAATATAGGACTATTGGTCATGAACCTGTAAAAGAGCAATAAACGTTTCCAAAAATTAAACATGGACTTACTGGTAGAAAATTTGCATTGATGTAATCAGTATGCTTATCTTCATCTATTATCGGTAATATTACACGGCTATGATCAACTGAAATATGAAAAGCAATAATACTTTAAAGGTTAATGTCAATCTATCCATTAGAAATTAGAAGGAATCAGACAACTTGATGTACATGGCGTTGTCTTCCTTAAAAGCAACCGAGTAGTTAGTTTCTAATACATGTAGTGCAGTTCATAGCAATTAAAAATTTGTCGTTTTACTGTTATTGTTGTATAATTGTTCATGTGATAATTAACAAATTGTCATACATGAATATCATATTGTTATATAATTGTTTATTTGTTTATTTACAAATTGTCTTACCTGGATATTTTATTGCTGTATAAATTGTTTGTTAAATAACAAATAATTGTCATACCTGAATATCATATTGTTATATAATTATTTATTTGTTTATTTACAAATTGTCTTACCTGAATATTACATTGTTGTATAATTGTTTATTTGCTAATTAACAAATTGTCATACCTGAATATTGTTGTATAATTGTTTATTTGATAATTAACAAATTGTCATACCTGAATATTGTTGTATAATTGTGTATTTGATAATCAACAAATTGTCTTACCTGAATATTACATTGTTGTATAATTGTGTATTTGATAATCAACAAATTGTCTTACCTGAATATTACATTGTTGTATAATTGTGTATTTGATAATCAACAAATTGTCTTACCTGAATATTACATTGTTGTATAATTGTGTATTTGATAATCAACAAATTTTCATACCTGAATATTATATTGTTGTATATATTGTTTTTTAATTAAAAGGGAACCCCCACCATTCGTTCGACTCATAGGCCTTCCTTAGTCTCAGAAACTAGATTTTTCTAGTTAAGCTATTCAGCCTTCTAATCGAAGTGTATCCATAATTATAGACGTTTGAGAGTCAGAAATACTCGAAAACACCCAGATACCGAATGTTCCCCTTTAACATATTGTCGTACTTGAATATTATATTGTCGTATAACTGTCATGACGATATGAAAATAAAAAAAACTTACATGGAAGTACATTAATGAATCTATTTTTCTCTTTATTCTCGTCTTTGTGTGCTTCAGAACAGCTGTGAACAGGAGCAGTGCTATTTAGGCACTGAAAAAAGGACAGTTTCAAAATTATTTTATATGTATGAGCTTCACAGAAATTGAGACAAACTTTTTTCTCCCAATATGTATGTTTTTGTCGTAAATATCGAAATTTTTTGAATTAAAATTTATAAAAGTAAAAGTGCATAAATGATGTTAACGGACAAGACCATCATCTACACTCAGGAACATACACATAGGGAGCATCTACACCATGCAGTTTGAACTGGATACACTTATTTCGTTCTCAATTGTGGTTCAGGAGATACCGATCAAGGCAACAAATTGACAGTGGTTCTCAACCTGAGGACCAAGGGACATTTGTCAGGGAGCCACGAGACGATGACGTTTATCATTTTTTATACTGTATGGTCATAAGATGCATGTGGTCAAATGCATCCATCATCAATGGTGATATAATATAATGCCTAAAGGTGCAGAACGGCAACCCATAATCTATATCTAAAAAAAATCCGTACAAGCAAAACAATTCCGTAAATCACAATCACATCCAAAAACATGACAAAATCGAGAGTAGATTAATAGTTATATATTAGTAGACTACTTCAAAGAGAAGTATGATACAATTCAAGAAAAAAAAATATTTACAAAAATATATTTATACTGAAAGACAAAAGAAACGCCATTTCTGTAAATACTGCTAAATAACTAAAGTGACGATGGCAGTTACATATTCTTCATTTTGTTTACTTTCTCCGATTTCTAATACAGCCATTTGAAAATAAAGACTCATAAATTTATATGATACATCCTCGTGAAATAATGTTGCAGTGTTGAACTAAGATTTATAATTACCTGATACTGCGAGGAAAATAAAAGGTTGTCATCTTTATGTAAAACTATTACAATATCTTTTAAATCTCTCATTACAACAGGTCTAGAAAGTGAAATATATTATGAATAACGGCATTCATTGGGGAAGTCAATACATTGTGAACTTTTATTCAATTCAAACAGTTTAAGATATTTTTAAATGAGAATCTTTGATATTCAAAACCGTTAGCAGATCAGAAGGAACACAGTTAACAACATGTCATCTTCAGTGATCAGAAGTCCACGTAGTTCCGTCTCGGTGAAACAAAAACGAAATGTGAGAATTTATTGAAATAGGCCTTCCTTAGAAGATACTTCATAATACTTACTCTTGTTTACTGTTGCTTTCTAAATCCAGTTTGGTTATTCTGGATGCTTGTCGTGTTACATTTGATGTTCTGAAATATTTATCACCAAGGATTGAGCGAAACAGTTTAGAAATGAAATCCATGTTCGATATTGGAAAATTAACGGGAAGAAAACTTTCTATTTACCCATTTTATTGTGTACTATATTATGTTAAAGGTTAAATTAGTTTCTATTAGCTGTCATAGTGAAACACGAATGGGTTATTTCCTTGTTATGATGCATAGCCTACATGAAAAAAAAATGTTTTATGTGAATTTTAAAAGTGCTAGATATATACTACGTTATAATGTATACAATTTCATTTTAAAAACCAAAAAACAAAACCCGTCTATAAATAAATGGCATGATGGTTGGCATCTAACATAGTTATAAGTGGTCCGAAAGAAGCTATTTGGACGTATATGGCTGTAAAAGAGTCAGCAAAACGAGGCCACAAAAAACTTGCAACTTGCGCGTGCAGCATTCAATGACGACCGACAGATTTTATTTCTCGGGAAAAAAAATTTGATGGACTTGCATACATGGCCTGTATGTTCATAGCCGTAGGAGACAGGGGGGCAGGGGGGGCAGGGGGGGCAGCTGCCCCCCTAAATATTATGTTTTCGGGTAAAAAATTCGCGAAATCGGGCAAAATATCATTAAAATTCGGTAAAATTCGGGCAAATAGTCAGTCTGCCCCCCTGTTGAGTCGTGGGACCCTACGGCTATGTGTATGTTGTAGGGGATAATGGTGGTATGATTGAACTACAGAATCATCCAACTTTCCAAATATATCGAAGTTTTGTGGATTCCAGGTAAATAAATACGTTAAAAAAAAAACGCACTCGCGGAGGTGCGGAAAATCGCAAGTTTTTGGGGCCTAGTTTTTCTGACTCTCTCCCAGCCATATCCATCCAAATATCTATCAAAGGCTGGGAATAGTAGAGTTAGAAAGTTTCGAACTAGTAGTATAATGATGTATATATAGATGAATGTAGGAAGCCAACACCTGTCATTCCATTATAATTCTCAGTAGGCTATACCTGAAAACAGGATTTCATCTTTATATCGATTTTTAAATTATTGAACTATTTTCCAATGTGTAGGCCTAAGTCGGTTAGTCATAGTATGGTTTGCTATATGGAAACTGTATTAAGTGACAACTGTAATCAAAGGCTAAAATAACATCATAGGTGAGAAATTCGAGACAAATCACTAGGTCAGTGGCGTAATTTTTTGAGGGATGGGGGCATACTCAAATTTTGCGTTTTTTAAGTGAAAATATAGCAAAATTTTTGGCCTAAGGAGCTGCATGGCATTTCTGCATTATACATTTCCAAACGAGGCCTTTCAGTTAAAGGCCTATCTTTATAGATACAGCACTTTGTAACTGGTGATATACTAACACTCAACGGCAGGTTTTATCTGACTAGTGAATCACTAGTAGTGATATACGTATTTCTTTGGGGTTAATCCACTTTAGTGATTAGTTTGTATTTAGCCTATCTAGACATATAATATTGACCTACCTGTATTTGAAGTGATGAACACCATATATTATAATCAATATAATTATCACTAACAAAACGACACCTATAACTGGAATCACAAAATAGTACCTTCCTTCTCGTGCATTATCCACTACTCGGATACCTGTACATAAATCATAATATAACTTTAACTCCTTTAGTAATTCAATTACACAATCAATCAGTGTGTAGATGTATTTTCTATAGTGAAAAGTATTTGCCTAACACAATAATGAAGAACGGAAAGGTTTATATATCATGTTAACGCATGAATGATCTATATCATTCATTTTCCAATGTCAGAGTTCCATTACAGTGAAAGGGAGGCAACTCGTGAAAATAAGCCCGTCCAAGTTCAAATTCCATGAAGGAATGCGTACGTACTGACTTCATTTCAGTTACATTATTGGATGAGATCTTTATAAATTACGAGTAAAAGACTGGGAGGATAACGGGTATAGCTTAGTTAAATATTTCACATCTTTGATACAAGCTATAATTATTCTGACCCATGAAAAATAAAGAGTTTATTATTATTAAGAACGAATTAAGTTGAAAAGACTACCTGAGTTTTCAATATACAAATTTGAATGGGGCCAGGTGACATTAACGTATGTCCCCATGACAGAGAATAATAAATCTGTCATAGCCTATTAGTGCTATTTTTTTTTTTTTTTTTTTTTTTTTTTTTTTTTGCCGTAGCTATTATAATAACTTACTGTCCGACATATCTCGTTCGTATGTTTTTTCCTGTGTGCAATTTTAGTAAGGCATGGACATGTTGCGAAATTATATGCCACAATTTGGAGACTTTTGTATATTTAGGTTCAAATAATTTATCCTTTCATTTATTCTTACCTGGAATAGTGGGTTTTAATGTAGTCGTTGGTGAAAATGGCATCACTGGTGTGGAAGGGTCTGTAGGCCTATTCTGTGTTGATGATGGTGATGGTGATTCTTCAGGCGTTGTTAGAGCCTCAGTTGCATCCGTTGTGATATCAGTTGTTCTGGTCGGAATCGAGGAGGTATCAGTATACGACGTTGTTGTAGAATTTGTTATAGAGTCGGTGTCTTCTGGGGTAGATGTGTATGTTATAGTGGTACGACGCTCGGTGGTCATGTCCACCATGTCCATCGTAGTCATTTCAATCGAGGTAGATTCAAAACTAGAATTCGGTATAGTAGAATTCGGTATCGTAGAATTCGGTATCGTAGAATCCGTATGTTCCATTGAAGATGGAGATGTATATGAAGATGGAGGTAGTGCCCCAAAAGTTGTCAAGGGTGTGTTATATAACACAGTTTGAGTTGATGATGTGGATTCATTTTGATCCTCACAAAAATATCCAACAATGGATATTACCTAGAAATACATAGATATAGAGCCTGTATATAGTAACTATTTGGTCAAATAAAGTGTCAATCTGTACAATAAGCTTTTCACTTATTTTTCATCAAGCTTAAATATTTTAACACCGAAACTCCTATCCGTCATGATTTTGATATTTAGCTAGGCCTTTACCATATAATGCATAATGTTAAGAGGATGTAATCAAATAGTCTTATTTTCTAAGCTTTTAACCCCCATAGAGATAGTATCTGCACACACTATAAACGATATAATGCATCTACGTCTTGGAGATGACAAAAACCAACTTTGTGTTGAGGTATTTGATAAACGAGAGGAATTTGATTGATTTGATCATCGTTTCTTTCTATAATGTAGTAACATTCCGCATTCGCAAGTATTTTGAGTAGTCTATGGGTCTAATATAGCTAGGTACAGATTTTGAGGTAAAATCTGGATTCATTGGTATTCATTAGCCAGACTACAACATTATTGAACATTATATGCCTGTTTTTACTATCGTATTGGATGTTTGTGTTTATCAACCCAGATTATCAAAAGAAAATATGTATTTGAATAGGTTATGGTTGTGTGGAGCCATGCAGTTTGCGCTTATTCTTCTAGACACCACTTTTCAATGTGAAATACTTCCTCATATGCACAGTGCACCAGGAATGTATTTATTGACAAGGCCATTTCATTCTATTAAAGATATATACTTCCTGTACATATATGCTATTACAACCTATTAGCCTAATGGTCGAAATCCGTTAACCTATCGAAATGTTAAGTAGGCCTTACTGGAAATATTAAAATCGTCAAAATAATAGTCAGTTCACAACTTCTTCTACTGACCCGCCACAGAAATTCTTAATGTTTTCATGAATAGGCCTACACAATTCTTATTATTTGTTTATAAAATACTTGTATGCCTTTTGGAGACTTTTCAAACACGAGTACTATTTGAGTTATATCCATAGAGTAAACTAGATAAATAGGCCTATATAACATTTTATTGATGCATTTCCGTTTACATATCCAGCATCCTTCACTACGCCTATTAAGTTATATATAAACAGGGTTTTTTCAAATGACATTATTTCCGGGCAAATCAAAACCAATGTATATGATCGTTAAATAATGGGGTTCTTAATTTTCATTTATATATGAAAATGAAAATGCTTATACTTATATGAAAAAAAAAGTTGAGGTGTTCTAAAGACCAGTTTCACATGTTCCACATGTGTATATTAAAGGGGACCAGTCTTCATTTTTATCGGTTGATTCAGAAGCACTAGAAATGTACGAAAAATGCATATTTCCTTCAAATATATCTTAAATTAGACATTTCTCCTTCTATTTCTATAGATGACTTTCCTATATATTGCATAGTATCGATAATGTGTAGTAGGGCATTATAACTTTCAAATGCTAATAATTATGGATGCACATGGATTTGAAGACTCAAATTTCAATGGTGAGTTGTGATAACCAGTACTAAATTGCTGAGCTAAAAAATCCCTGTTTCTGAGACTTATCCAAATCGACCCACGAAAATGAAGCCTGTGCCCCTTTAAGCTTAAGATAAATATAACCGGCCGAGTGGCCAATCAAAAAAGCTCAAAAAGTCTTGTTTTTGTTTATCCAGACAACATAGCCTACACTGATATTTATTATTAGATAAAAATATTAATCATATAAACAATATAATAAGAATTTAAAAAATTAATTAAAAAGACATGGATAAATTTTAGTTACACGAATTATCAAATGCATTACTTAATTTGATACAAAAAAAAGTATCATATCTTTAACAGAAAGCTGAATAAATTAATTCTTACCAATAAAAAGGATAACATATAAGCTGACATTATCTCGATATGAAGACAAAATAATTGAAGGAGGAAACTTTTACAGCCTATTTAACGGAAGGACATTGAGTCACAGTGATATAGAACAGGACCAAACCTTATTATTAAGACATTAAACTTCCTGAATTAGCTTATAGATTATAAACGTTACTACATCACAAACAAACCAATCAAAACTGTTGTCCTGCTCACCCTAAACCATTTTTCGCGTATTCACCAGAAATTTATTAATTCCAAGATCTGATCAAAACTATCGAGTGAAGGCCAATTATATCGTATTTTATGTCGAGGGCAATAACTAGAAGAAACATGAGAATTGAACTCACCCTCAAGCAAACAATAAGCACCACCAACAAAACTGTAGACTCCGTACGTTTCCAAAAAAAAACATTCTAGACGGACGTAAAACGGTTGAGACATGCTATCCACGGGAATGCATAGTTTCCGGAGGATGAAGATTTGGAATTTGAATGGTTTGAGTAATCCCAGTGATTTCCAAACTGCACTGAAGTTAGTGATTTCTATTGTCTGGATGTTATTTTACATGTACTTACGTGAGCAAATGCAAATGAACACGGGACCACATAAACTTCGGGAGTATATTTACTTATATATATGTAAATATTCTTTTGCAAGGCATCTTGAGGTGAAGTTAAATACTCCTGGAGTATATTTGTTTACCTAAGAAAGGACACTTTTACTTATGTGGGTATATATACTGATGTAAATATATTTCTTATATAAGTAAACATTCGTATAAGAAATGAAAAGATGACAGAATGTAACGTTTATACAACCTTCAACTGGAAGAGGGAAATGGAATGGAAAAATCAATCAGTATTTATGAAGTAAAAAATCAAATCTTCTCTGATCCCCCCATAACTTGAACCACGGAAGCTACAAAACTAAAACAGTAGAATTGGGGGAGCAGACCTCATCATATTTGGCATATATAATCACAAGTTACATTGTTCATCTAATTTATATAATATCATGATTATTATTATGATAATGATTTCTGTTCATTAACAGAGCTGCTTTTTCTTTCTGTAAATTTACTAGCATCACCTAAAGACTCTTCTAATATTTTACTCTTAGATTTAAAATATTCTCTAAACCAGTTGATATGATTTCTCTTACTCTTGGCACTAATATGAGGATTTCTTGATAAACCCACAACAACTAATTCTATAAAATGTCTAATGGGTCCTTTTCGGGGAAAATCTTTGATCTCATTCTCTAGGAAAACATGTTCATCAAAGCCCACTCTTGAATCTTCTTTGCCTAAAAAATGTAAAAAGAATATTTAAGTTACAAATTCATCTGTTTAATTTCTAGCCATTACTCAACATATTTGAATCAAGTAAGACCAGTCTAATTAAAATCAGACCCTAATTTCGTTTCGTTCGTTTTTTTTTTTAAATCCGGGTTTTTAACCACTACATTAGGGTCTGAGAACGTGACGCTGTAACAGCCGTTCACGTTAACTTTGACCTAACCTTGATAAAAATGACCTAATAAACTAGTCTACAGCACTTAGGAATCCTAGAATGCACCTATTGTTCGAGAACAAAATCCCAGCGCAGGAGAGGGCAAAGATCTGATTGGTTAAAACAAAGGTCATTAAGGTTAGGTCAAAGTTAACGTGAACGGCTCGTTCTCAGACCCTTATGTAGTGGTTAAAAAACCGGATTTAAAAAAAAAAAAAACGAAACGAAATTAGGGTCTGATTTTACACTGAAGTAAGACAAGCTGGCAGATAAAACCAATGGTGTCTTACAAAATATTGATGTTAAGAAATTATTCTCAGAAACAAAAATGAAAATACATCTCACACTAAAAGCCTTCTAGGGGATTAAATTAAAAAAATATTGCATTTTAGGCCTACACTAATTTACTTACCAAATTCATTATTAATAGGAAAATTCCAGAGTTTCCCTTCTTTAGTCCAATTGATCATCTCTTGAAAACCATTAGTAGGTATACTTTTAATAGACATAGCTTCAAATTTCTCTCTTTCCAATATATAACGTAATGATTGTTTTGAATCATACACCTCACCCGTTGTTTCATCTTTATTCCAGTATAATAAATAAAATAAGAAAGTGAAAATAGGAGAGAAATAATTCTCTATTCAAACTGATCCACTGGAATGTTACATTTATAATTTTTTATGAAAAGAAAAGTTATCGTATACAAATTTAAAACTGTGAGTAGAATATGAATTGTTATATCTAATATCAAATTCTATAAAATAATTCATGTCTGTGTTATTGAATTTATATAGTATATATATTTGTGCCTCAATGTTTTTACTTACATTGTACTTTTTCTTTTGCGTTATGATTAAAAATCCCCAAATCTGGCCCTTCAAATAATCTGAATTTTTCACTGTAAAACAAAATTTGATGAATAACTGCTCAAACATACAAAACATCAAGGGCTATTTACTTACTTTACTTACTATTAGATACATGTGTCACATACAGGGTTCATACAGATCATCTGAGCAGATTTTCCCTGACTTTTCCATGACTTTCCAGACAGTATTTAGTCATTTTCCATGACCAATTTTATAAAAATCATGGACAGAAGGGGTAACTTGAGACTATTCTGGATCATGATTTTTTTTATTTCATATTGCAAAAATAGGAGAACGGTATGAAATATCATTTTTCCAGGTTATTTTGACAATTTTCCAGAATAATCATGATTTTCCCTGATATTCCATGTCTGGAAAAGCTTTTTTAAAATTCCCTGATTTTCCAGGTTTTCCATGACCTGTACGAACCCTGCATATAAGTAAACATATGTCGAGATGTGCTATTGTTACAATGATAATTATTGGAATAGCTTAATATTGGTTTGGATCAGAAATATTGCTACTCTCTCTAGCGGATATTGATATGTATTTACAAAAATAACAAGAGTAGAAAAATATGCAGTCCAAATTTAAGATATTTTTAGTTAAAAAGATTTAAAATAGTGTGCATGCATAAGTTTATTTCCAACTCTTCAATACTGAACCAGAGAATCACCTCAAACATCAAACAGTATTTTCTGGTACATGCATTTCTGATGGTACTTGACTTCGGTCATGGTGCTTCATATGGAAACAACTGTTATCAAAATTACTTACGTTGTATCGAATTTATCTTCAGTATCTATATAATTAAAAAATCCATATTGTAAAATCTAGAGCATTTACAGTACTAAAATTTTACATTCTAAATTACCATAAAAAGATTAGGTTAAGAAAACAAAATATAGCTTTCCAGACTAGGCAGCATAATGCATTTACATTGTTTTAATGTCAGTATAGCTTCTAATTTTCTAACAAATTCATTTTAAAACTGTTAAAAAGTGTTACCGTACTTCAAAACCATCCATTTTAGCATAATCAAAGGAAATAAGTATGCTCAATATATCTTCAAAGTTTTCAACTGAATTTAAAGTATTTGCACTTAATGAAGTCAATGCTGAAATATGAGCAGTGCAACTGAGATGTTTTTTCAAAGTCACATTTTTGAAGTTTAAATTGTGTACAAGTATAGGTTAAATCACGAGGATCTGTGCAGCGCTTTGTGGTTTAACTAACGATTTCAACAATTACTCTTTATTTTAATTTGTAATAAAAGAAATATTGTTTTGTGTTGGTTTTGTCTAAGATATGAAAAAAAAGTAGTCCCGTCCCCGTGGTCTAATCAACATTTTGGTTGGTTATACCACGACTAAGATCAAAGGAGGTATGGTCTAATTATTTATTATGCACATGGATTTGAAGGCTCAAAAAATTTCAAGAGATGGTTGAGGTGTCCCTTTAAAACACAACCACTTTGAACAGGTTGATTGTAAAACATTAAATGTTTTATATACATGTACTTACCTTTGAACAATTCATTTTTGCTTTTCATATTCTTCAACAGGTCACTAAAAGAAAAAATTTTACAAGTTATGTTGACATTGTATACATGTATATTTTTACATGAAGGTACAACAGGCTTACAGTTATCTTAGTACATGTAGTAGTTATTTAATTTAACTAGCAAATACTATTTTTGATTTATTGCTCTCGAATTAGTATTTGACACTTTTTTTTATCTGATCTTGGTGGACGTTTGCACAATTCTATCACTTATTGTACTTTGATTCAAATTGAGTAGGCCTATTGTGTAGCCCATGTGTGAGATGAATCACAGTGGTTTTAATACTTTATTTTTACTTTTGTTAATTTTACTGTAATATGTTCAGGTGTTTTATTGAGTATCGGACATGATTGGGCACATAATTAGAACTGTTATTACCCTATGTTCTGATCCTCATTTGTAGAAGCCTTGCCTTCTTCAGTCTGTGTTAAAGCTTCTGATTTTCTAAACAGTGATCCAAGAAGATCCCTCTCAGTTTTTTGTTCATATCCAGGTACAGATTTAGAAACATTCTTCACTGCCTCTTTCATTTCATCAGATATTTGGTCTCTTGAAAAAAAATTTGATTTTTTTTTTAAATTGTTTCAGAAAACCTAAATGCAATATTAATAGTAATACATGGAGTTCATATTTCTTATGATTATATCAAATGAATGTTTCTGAAGGAGATCATATTTATAGTTAACCAATTAAAACAGCAAAGATGGAAATGAAATGGAACAGCATATTTACATCCTTCCTTTTTTGCTCTAGATTAAGAGTGGGTGAATTACTAGAATATTGACCTTAATTAAAGAGATGTAGGTCACATAAAAAAAAACAGCAAGGAAGGGTGGTACAAGCTTCAAAAAAATGTACCAAAATTCCTTGAAAACTTCTATAGCTGATTTTGTAGCATATTTGAAAGTATTTGGATCTGATTATTTATATATTTCTTTCTTAATCTACCACATGCTGAAGGAAGTTATGAGGAAATAGTGTTGATAACAGGATACTGTAGATTCCTTGAAAACTTCTATAGCTGATTTTGATTGCATATTTGACAGTATTTGGATCTGATTATTTATATATTTCTCTCTTTATCTACCACATGCTGAAGGAAATTATGAGGAAAAAGTGTTGATAACAGGATACTGTAGATTCTACAAAATGAATGCCATAATTAAGAATTAGCCGTATACATAACCTCTCTTCTTGGTCTTACCTATCAGTGTCCCCTTTATTCTTCTTCTTCTTACCCCATAGTTGTGCTGACTGGTTAAATGATACAGAGTTTGCTGATTGCAAAACATTTCGGTTGACTAAAAACCTGCATATAAAATAAAGAATTACAGATAAAATTACTATTTGTATCCTTTATCATTGAATCAAATTATACTATTACCAGTATATTGAGTATGTTAAGTTGGTCAGGCACCAGTCATATGCTTCTTTCAAAATTTGTTTGGTTTTAATAATTAATAGTGTTTCAAACATCACAGGCAATAGCTCTTATTCAATTTTTTTTTATTTCGATTGGGTTCAAATTTGGAAAGGGAAAGTGATTGACAGCATAACATTTATCTTTCAGAAAATGAACTGCATTTGGAACATTTTGCAAGGCTCTTATATGGTAGTGGGGAGCAACATGTTAACTCTTTGTTTGGTTAACTGAAAATAGTATGATCAGAATGCGAACAATAAGATTTTTACAATAATTAATCAAATTTAATTTTTGAATGTCCTTGTTATTTTATCTTCCAGTTAAATAACATTATGACTAAATTGACAAGATCCCATGTGTATGAATTTTGATTGCAAAAGGCAAAACTAACTGATAAATCCAATAAACGGATAAGGGTTGAGTCTTCATATATAATTATACCAAAATTGATATTTACAAGCCTCGTTATTTTGTTACGACCTCACTCTAATAGTTTAGTTTTCCAACTTCAAATATATGTTTATATGGTAAGCCATCAATATCATCTGCTATTATCCTGAGTCAGCACTTTTACACTCATTATTAATATTATTTTATTATTTGCCTTTTAATTACCCCCCCCCCCACCCCCCCTTACGGGAAGGCTTTAAGCCTATACAGTTCTGTACATCTGGTATCAAGGCATCAAAGCATTTTTTAGGGTCGATTTGGGCCTTGAATATATGCAAATAGCCTTATAGAAGTACTACTAATGCACGAAAATCATATAATTTCTTCAATTATATCCCTACCTTAACATTTATCCTTCATTTATATTCATTTTTATATGACACATGGTCTTACTAAACAGGTAGTCGTAATTTTGACTTTCAAACACCGATATTTATGGGTACACATGTGTTTGAAGGCTTAAATTTCGTAGGAGAGTTGTGAACAATATTATAGATTAGATTACGGTAGCTAAAACATTCCAGATTCAGAGACTAAAATTGTTTTGGTCGAACAGTTACGGTATCCTAAATAGGCCAACTCTGGAAATCTAATTCATTACTTATATATTATATATATAGTCCAGCTTTACTCAGTGCAAGACAACCAATCACAGCACATATATACAATAGACGATAGCAAGTTAGAACGGTAACAAAAAAATAAAGTAGTCTACTCTGTATACGGCCAGCGGTCTACTATTGTCCGTATACTTCGTCCACTATGCAATGATAGACGGTTCTGTCAGCACTCCTACGACAGGGTTTATGATCACATTGTGAACAAACTATAAGTTGAAATCGGCAAATTTTGCACTTTTTGAATGCACCAACATATTCACACTAAAGTCCATTAAAGTTGGCACGTAGTTCTGTTTATTAATTACAAATTTTAGATTGATCTGCAGTTAGTGTTGATTTGACATTTTTTCTTCAGTAGCTCCATATTGGTATTGTGAAATTTGATTGTCTGCTATATATACGTTTATGCGCTGTGATTGGCTGACTTCAACTGTCACAGCTAATGACTTTTATACTGAGTGAATCTGGACTCTGTATCGTAGTAAATCATATTTAAAAAATAAAGTATTCTTTCTTGGACTCTTGGAGTTGGACTGTACAGTACAATGATAGTCAGATAAAACCTGCCGTTGAGTATAAGGAATCAGGACCGGTCGGACCATTACTGTGTCGGACCATTACAAACTCGGCCCAATGATTTTTTCTCACTACCGACTCGGCCCACTTTTTAATTTTAATCGGACCAAGTCTTAATTAAAAATACTCAACCAATTATTACATAACATGAGGTTTCGTAATTGAAGTGTCGGTAAAATATCAATGGATACCAAACGACCCATCATGGACGACATCAAAGCAGGCATTGTCAAGATATCGTTTGCTGAATCACATTTTGCCCGTTTTATTTGAATGAATTGTAATATTATCCTCAAAATGTTTTTGAGAGTCCTATATTGTCTTTATAAATTAGTAAAATTTAATTTTTTTATATGGATGTTATTTGTATTTTATCTTCCCGTGATGACCTTGACTCAAGGTCGCACGCGTATGAATCTTGAAAAATCTGAAAAAAGGCAAATCTAGTCAATAAATTTAGTGGACCGATAAAGTTTGAGTTTTTCAAAAGCAGAGGATATTGTCACGCAATCAAAATAGATCTATTTGAAGCTCATTTTGATCATTGCATTATGAATTCAGATATTAAATCTGCATTATGTCGTCTGCTTCTCTGCTAATATTCTATGTCAGCACTTTGATTCTATTTATAGTAACAATCAACCTTGATTGCCGCCTTCGTTTCTATATTGAATCCAAGCCCTCCTGAGGAAATTAATCTAAGGTGTGACAAATTAACGTTCTCTCATTGTTTACATTCACACAACCTCTTAATCATTAATTGATTTAGTTTCATTTTTTAATAAAAAAAAAAAAAAAAACAACCAAAAAACGGCTTTTCTGGCGAAAATAAGACCACATCAAATTTTGCCGATTTGATACCATATATTTTTTTACTCGCATGACCTTGACATTTTGAATATTTCCGAGGAATAAATTCTTTATTTTGTTACCTTTTTTACCAAAATATTTTGTTACCGTTTTGTATCCGAGTCTGTCGTAAAAATTACTTCAGGTCATTAAGGTAATGTCCAAGTCTAGTGGGCCGAGTCGGTAGTGAGAAAAAAACCTTGGGCCGAGTCAGTAGTGAGAAAAATATCATTGGTCCGAGTTGGTTATAAAAATTTTTTTTAGGTCCGAACCAGTAATGGTCCGACACAGTAATGGTCCGACCGGTCTGACATTCGAGTATAAGTACAATGAATGCTCTTTGCAAATCCATATTTCCAACTATAAACTCTTTCATGCAGTTTACAACCTACCTGCAATAGCTAGCAATACGCAAAGACATAATTCTTTGAATATTTTACCAAAAAATTGTCTCCTGTCAGTCCTTTTACTTTGTTATTATTAATTCTTACTATTTCAAGGGCGCTGACATATTGGTTTTTCTAATTCTAGAAATTCATTGATTTTCGAAACGAAACATTTTATTTTTTGGAAAAAATTAGGCTGATTAATTCTACAATTTATTTCAAAAGAGATTTGTATTTCTCTGCTTTTTATCAGCTCTCGTCAAATCTGTCAAATTATTAAAAAAGAAAACAATTTGCTGTATTTCGAAACATCTCAAAACTTGTGTGTTACGAATTGACCCATGTTGCCCGGATGTAAAAACATTCACATGATCTCAATCACAACATAAGCCCTAAACTCACATAAAAACCTGACAGTCAGGCAGTTGTTAACATAAACGTTTTAAACGTATGACAGTTTTGATTTAAAATTTAATGATGGCAAATTTATTATTTTATAAGGTTTTATGTTTTATTATTTTAAATCTAAGTGAAGTTTTTGCTGATTCTGCCACTGGTACGGTAACTACTCCTGAAATAACAACTGACATGGATATGGTATCATTTGACTTGCTGAACCATAATTCAACAGCTCCGATTTTACAACCATGTCAGGCTTATCTTCAGATGTTTGCTGAATCTGCTTCCAATTTTACTGAATGTTTAATTCTAAATGCAAGACCATTCCGATTTTGTGAAAGTTGTGTTGTACATTATACTAAAGCCAGAGGAGTTTACAGAGATTTATTTGTAAGTATTTCTCTCCGGTTCAAATTAACTTTTAGTTTAGTGCAGGACTCAGTCATTGTCAGTAGGCTAGAGATTGCCTAGCCAATTTAATAGTGCTGGGAGGATATTGGTGAACTGGAGATCTGGAACTGGAGTAGTATAGCCTTTACTTAGGCCTTGAGAATGAAAGTTAAAGTTTTGCGTCCACCGCCCGCATGCCTCCGAGGCTGCCGCATAAAAAACTCATTATTTCAATAAATTTTCATTATTTTTCAAAATAATTGCACCACTCAACTTGTAGTTCATTCAAAGGTGACTACATCATCATAAAACGTTCAATACGATCAAAAACACAGTACCTGTAAGTATCTATGCTAGAACAGACCGATCGCCACGGCCAAACACATCACGGGCTGATATCCAATGCATAATAACCATGATAAACATAGCGTACTAAGCCGTACCAAATTCTCCCAACCCAGAGCCCGGCGCATGTAATGCCGCTCAGTTTTAAGAAGGCAAGGCTGATTATTTTTGGCGGTAAGTTTTTTGACCAATTGGAGACCGCCTACTACGATGTATGGCCAAGCCTGATTTCGATAACTGCCCAGAGGAACTGATAAGGAAGAGACTGTAGAGGGGAGACTTTTATGGTGGGGGCAGACGAGCATATTTTTTCGCCCGATCGCGGGGAATTTCAAAATGTTAGATATTTTTCGGCAGATTATTTTCACCGGCGTTTAAATTCGTCTGCAAATTTAGTTGTCTGCCGATGAAAATAATCAGCCGAAAATATCTAACATTTTATATATCGCCGCAGTCAGGCGAAAAAATACGCTTGTCTGCCCTCACCATAATAGAAAGACTAGAGTGTAGAGGTCGGAGTGGAGATGATGTTTTTAATTGAAAGTGTAGAGTGGAGGGGGGCGGAGATGACTTATAAATTGTATTAAATGAAAATAATGAATAATGAAAAAGTGCCTCATCTGTTTTTTGAAATCTTCGGACGCAAAACTTTGACTTTCATTCTCTTGGCCTTATGTAGGCAAACTTATAGGCAAACATATCTATAGACATATGCACAAAATACTAAATATATAAAAAAGTTTCATTCAAAAATGTAAATATGGGAGAAGTAAGCCTATCAAGATTGATTTACTAGTTATTTATTAATTATTGACCATGTCGTATGTTTATATTATTTATAGGACAGAAAAGATGAAGAATGTCATGATGCTTTATTAAAAGCAGACCGAATACAAGTTTTAACATTAGTTTATAATAATATGTATAATGTCTGGTCTAATGCTGACTGTCAAAGTAAGTTTTATGTATCCATTCAGCTTATAAAATATCTTAAATTTGAAAAATAACTATATTTTCAGGTGTCAACTTAATCTATTCGCTTTCTATTAAATTCGCTTAAAAATTCCTAATAGTATGAAACTGGTCCACTGCTAGTACCTTAAATGGTAAACTGAGATACATTAATGGGGATGAATCCAGCTTAATAATGTCTGCTAGTAGAAAGACATGATCATTCTGTAAACTTTGGTAATTTGGTAAGGTTTTCATATCACTCATACAAATGATGCTTTAGTGAAGAAGATTTTCACATCTTGTGATTTGTTTTGTAATTCAGATTGTTTTGAGACTATAGTAGAAGGTGAAGATGGTGATGTTAATTTTACACTAACCAACGATACAATATTATTTCATCATTATTTTGAAAATGTATCAATCTGTTTAAATGTAACACCAGGGGTAAGATCTTTTATATACTGTCCTCATTCAGAAACACATGTGTTAAACATACACCATTATTTAGCATTTAATGTGTGTCAAAAATATATATAAAATATATTTAATATTTACCACATGTTCTCTGTATTGTATTTTGGTTATGGTGTATTTATTATGTTTTTATACGCCCACATTGAAATGTGGTCGTATATTGCCGTCGCCCCTGTCCGTCCGTCCGTCCGTCGGTCCGTCGGTCCGTCGGTCCGGCGGTCCGTCGGTCCGTCTGTCCACAATTGGCTTGTGAACGCAATAGAGACCACAGTTTTGGTTGGATTTGAATGAAATTTTGTATGTAGGATTATATTCATAAGATCTCGGACAAGTTCGAATTTGGGTTTGATTCGACTAAAATTCATGGAGTTTTACACCCAAAATATGTTAAAAATGGCTTGTGAACGCGATAGAGACCACAGTTTTGGTTGGATTTGAATGAAATTTTGTATGTAGGATTATATTCATAAGATCTCGGACAAGTTCGAATTTGGGTTCGATTCGACAAAAATTCATGGAGTTTTACACCCAAAATACGTTAAAAATGGCTTGTGAACGCGATAGAGCCCACAGTTTTGGTTGGATTTGAATAAAATTTTGTATGTAGGATTATATTCATAAGATCTCGGACAAGTTCAAATTTGGGTTTGATTCGACTAAAATTCATGGAGTTTTACACCCAAAATATGTTAAAAATGGCTTGTGAACTCGATAGAGACCACAGTTTTGGTTGGATTTGAATGAAATTTTGTATGTAGGATTACATTCATAAGATCTCGGACAAGTTCGAATTTGGGTTTGATTTGACTAAAATTCATGGAGTTTTACACCCAAAATACGTTAAAAATGGCTTGTGAACGCGATAGAGCCCACAGTTTTGGTTGGATTTGAATAAAATTTTGTATGTAGGATTATATTCATAAGATCTCGGACAAGTTCGAATTTGGGTTTGATTTGACTAAAATTCACGGAGTTTTACACCCAAAATATGTTAAAAATAGCTTGTGAACGTGATAGAGACCACAGTTTTGGTTGGATTTGAATAAAATTTTGTGTGTAGGATTATATCCATAAGATCTTGGACAAGTTCGAATTCCGGATCAATTCAACAAATATTTACGGAGTTTTACACCTAAAATGTGTTAAAAATGACTTGTGAACATGATAGAGACCACAGTTGTGGTAGGAATTTAATAAACTTTTGTGTGTAGGATAATATCCATAAAATCTTGGACAAGTTTGTTTTCCGGATCGATTCAACAAATATTTACGGAGTTTTATTAGTTATGAAATTAGATGCTTTATATTAACAAGATATTGGATGAATTCAAATCTGAACACCATCCAACAAAAATTAAGATAGTAACATTCCTTGATATATTGACAATTTATGTAGTGTAAGTGGGCGTATATTGCTAGGCAACCACTTGTTATATTTTATTTTGTATAGGATATTATTGATACAGAACATCAATGGAATTCCAGTGATTGTATTACATGTAAGAAATCCTATAAAGCTTTAAATTCCCATTATGAAAAAATTGTAAAAGAAACATCATACCATGTTTGTATGGATATCATTGATATGGTAGGTAATCAATTGTTGATCATTATCTCATATTCATGGCTTCATTCTTGACAGGGTTTCCTCTTTGAACTTTGATAGTTGTCTAAATAAAGGCTGCAATCAGTGATAGGAAAAGGAAAACAAATATAATGTAATGGTTTGTTTTAAAAATTGATATATTTATAGAGTAACTGTTTAGTAAGATTTCATTTGTTTTATGATCATCTATAACCTAAATATCTTGTTTTCAGATGAATTATACAAGATTAATGTGGGGAAAAATGTTAAATTGTTCTCACAGACAGGGAGACGAGGCACCAGTCTTGGGTATAGCCTTTGTTATGGGTATGGTACCTGTGATATTTTATGTCAGTAATAGAATATTTGGTGCTAAACATGAAAAGAGTATTGTAGTTCGTAAGTATATTTTGTATGCCTTATAATGATTCAGGGGGAAAAAATGGATTAAATTATGTACCAGTTTGATAATAGAGTTTTACGTCCCACTTTTCTGCACCTATTGGGTTAATGAGAATGATTGATTGTCAAGCAGTGTGTTCGGGGAAATTTGTCAGGGTCAGGAATCTTAAATGTCGAAAGCCCATATTACAAATACAGTAATTAGAGGGAGGATAAATCTGAAGGTATCCTCTTGACCCAAATTGAGATTGAACCCTGGACCTTCAGCATAGCAAACATCTAACTCACTGAGCAACAACAGCCCCCCTATTTGTCAGATGATATTCATACTATTGTACAGATTATCAATTAAAAATTGCTTGAACTGATTTGTTTTCTGGATGTATGTTGTAATCACTTGCCTTTTTTTTTCAGAAAAAAGATTAAAGAAGCCATCTTCTGTACCAGACTATGGAAGCAATTTGACAAGAAATTCTACTCAGCATGTTGCATTTTCTACCAGTACTTCATCAAACTAGTATTAAATATTTGAGATTTTTAATAATATGTGATATAATGCAGTGTGATGTTGGCTCTATTGATAAGAGTTTATATGAGGTCAATATGTAAATAGATATATTTTGTGGAATTCAGTTTATATCCAAATTTAGGCATGCAGTGATATTAGTATAAGGCTTACATATTTTTAAGCTTACAATCAAATCATTCTGTATTATATTTGTTTCTGATAGTAATCTTTGGAGATAAGCAAAAGATCTAAGTATCAAGTCTGTTTGTGTAATGAGATCTGTATTTAAGAATTATGTATTTAGTCAATTTTCAATCTGCTATTGATTTTCAGAATATTTTATTTTATATTTTTAGCACTTAATGACTTGGATTTTAATTGTTAATTATTAAGTTGGCAAAAAAGATTACCAAAAAAATCAGATTCTCTAAGGGGAAAATATTTGGTAAGAGCTAATGGTATAACAGCTGTTTTACATGTTTTAAAACTCTCTAATTTTATTATTTTAAATATTGATATTAACCAAGTCATATATAGGTCCATTATAACCTCAATGTGTTTGGAGATGTTGATTCATTCTATGTTTTGGCTATTCTACTTATTCTCATCCATTTAAAATCACTATTGGATATAGCAGTATTGTAGAGTACTGTCTGTTTGTTATTAAAATTTATTCTGATTTCTGATATCCAAAAAAAAGAATTCAGTTTTGATAAATAATAAATGATCTCAGAAAAACAAGAAATTTCTTACTAAGAATGCATAACTTATCTGACCATATGGTACCAAGAACGTGTTTTGTATCATAATAAAAAAAATTGAAGTATTTGTAATCATGTGTCCAAAGAGTTTGCATTCCTTCAAAAAAAAAAAAAAGAAAAACCCAAAACACATAAAACTCATTTAATGTATTATGTATATATTATTTTTTTCATTGTACACATTGAATTAACATCAACTATATTTTCATTTATATAATATCATATTTTAACAAGTGAAATTCATAACTATTAACATGCAAACATGTTGTTTTAAATATCAATATTTTTATGCTATTTAGAAACTTTTTATATTTAAGAAAATAATTATCACAGAATGTAATGTCTATATCACAATTATTTTTTTATCATTTTATCACAGTTTAAAGAAAAAAACAAGTTACATAAACAAAATAATTCACATAATAACAATAAGTAAAACAATATGCTTGTAATAATATTTTATGTATTTAGTACTAATGTAATATCTGGACGGATTAAAAGTTTTTGATTTATGAGATTTCACCACATGTATTATTTGGCAACAGGACGCAATATTATTTTTGAAATTTCTGAAAGCTTTTCTGTGGAATAAAAAAAATATCAATTAACTCGTTGTTTCTTTTCACATATTGGAATAAAGGTCCAGCATTTTAATCCTCAGGACCAAATCCAAAAACTGAATCCAGATCAAACCAAGCCATGTCATCAGCCTTATCGGATTTACGTGCCTTGTTTGCTGCCTCTTTCCTTTGTCTGGGAGAGACAGAGAAAAATTTAGCCTTTGATTGTTTTGATGGTGTTTTCCTCATATTGGAACCAGCCAATAACTCTTTCTACAAAAAGAAAGAAATAGAAAGTTTTAATATTGTTGGAATTTAATGAAAAAAATTTCAATACTGAATGACAGATATGACTTTTCTAAAGAAACTATAGAATTAAAACTAAACGTCATGAAATATAAGCACTTCTGATATGAAGGTCATATGTATCAGTATCACATATATTATAAAGTCTATGTGACCTTTATCTTTACAGTATTCACATGAAAACTGCAACTGCATATTCATGGAATGGTCCTAGTTGATGTAAGTTATCGGTTTTCGGAGTTGAAAAAGAAAGGTTGGGGGATTAAATAATGAAAAACTAGAAAATTTTGAGGTAGCTAGATATAATATAACCCCACTAAAAATTATATATCATACATACTTTCTTTACAATTTTACTTTCTTTTGTATCTATAGGATATAATGCATGGAATTGGTCATTTTCTTTACCCAAATATCCTTTAATTGGTTGCTAGAAATAGATATATAGATTAACGTATCAAAATAAACTTATGTTTTAAGTTTACATAAAACTTTTTAAAAATTTGTCCTCATTGAAAATCGAATACTCAATGAAGATGTTGTACAAGTGGCAAGAAATATATTCCCACCAAGCAAAACATTAATAAAATTAATTATTTTCCAATAAATGAATTTCAAACTAATTTAAACTGCACTAGACCTAAATGTATATATATATTGTTGTGTTTTTTACTTATCAAACTTTATGATCTTAATCATTGCATTTTATATCGGGTGGGCCTAAAGTAATGTCCCAACTTTTGACATTCACAATTTTCCAAAGCATTTACTCAAATGGACTGAAATTTTGCATATGATTAGTTTATTATATTATCTACCTTTGGTGCGAGTTTGAGTGATATAGCATCATTAACCTTTAAATGGCATACAAAACTAAATCAGAGGCCGAAAAAATCAATGCCAGAGTCTTCTCCTAGACAGAGGGCCTAGATGATGTTAAAACATAAACTGCTCAGTAAGATTTTATACCCCTAGCTAACAACATGGTTTACAGTAGTCCTGATCAGGATTTTATTAAAACACGTTTTGTTCAGAAGGGATGGAGAGGAAGACGTATAGTAAGAGAATTTCCTGGAAAACACTGGTGTTATTGTTCAGTTTTTGGCACCTCAAACCCACGAACATCCCATATGAAACTTGATTGACAGGTGACACCATGGCACCATGCATATGCAAGGATAATTTCAGAAGACTCCGGCATTGAATTTTTCGGCCTCTGATTTTGTTTTGTATGCCATTTAAAGGTTAATGATGCAATATGACTCAAACTCGCACCAAAGGTAGATAATATCATAAACTAATCATATGCAAAATTTCAGTCCATTTGAGTAAATGCTTTGGAAAATAGTGAAGGTCAAAAGTTGGGACATTACTTTAGGCCCACCCGATATATATATAATGTGAGATTGATACTAGTTTGATAACTGACCAGTTTTGGATTGAGTTTGACAGGTGGACCACGAGGAACTCTATTTAATTGTGGTGTTTTTAATGGTTGTCGTGTCGGTTCTGTTACTTTAACTCTAGGAGATGGACGAATAAGTATTGGTGTGGATTTTCCTTTTGCAAACTGATCCATATCCACAGGCTGAAAATTATATATATGATACAAAAAAATTAATACTAAATTATGAGCTGTATGGACATGGATTTGTAGGCTCAAATTATGACAGTGATCTGACAGATTATCTATGCTAAAAACTTCTGTTTCTGACAAAATGGTACACTTGATGGAACAGATAGTGAACAAGCTCCTTAACTGACATACCTCAACTTCCATTAATTCTGAAGATGAAGAATCTGAATCATGGTGTTTCTCATTATCAGGTATAAAAGCAACACGTCTTTTTTTGGATACACTATTTATTCCACGCAGAATACTTCTTTTCGGGGTCTGATCTTCACCAACTGGTGTCAGTACTGCTTTAGGTGTGTCAGTTGTCTTTGGATGTAGTTTAGGAGTTGATGGTATAAATGTTCTTCTCAATGGAGTTACAGGAACCTAGAAAATTATAGTTCGGAAACGATAACATTTAAGCCTTATCTTTGACCAAAAGTTACAGAACATATGACATAACAACATCCTGTCACGAAAACCTTTCTCGCCCATTTGCCATTAATATAATATTTTTATTCTTCTTTTTTTTCATAAATAAAAGTTTAAATATACATTGTAATATTGGCCTACTTGTAATGGACTAGTTTGTGTAGAGCTTGTTTGACTTAATGCTTTGGTCATCTCTTTTTCCAGTTTATTCTTCAGATCAATAACTTCACTGTCCTGCATATTAAAAAATAAACAATATAATGCAGTAAAGATATGCAGTAAAGATATGTAGAACAATCTTCCCTATATTACTACCATTATACCATAGCATATTGCACCGTAATAAAACAAAATAAAAATTTAAATCTGCTCTTTGATAATAAACAACTTTAATAAAATTCATCAAGATTTGTCCTTTAAAATAATCACATGAAAAATAGATTGATGACTGTCAAAGAAACCTAAACAGGACTAATAATATCATCAAGATAATTTTAGATTTATTCTGGAAAAAGTGAGGCCAAGCACAATGTCTTTTCAGAAAATCTGAAGAAACGATACGATTGCTAGTGCTACATTGACTTTACATTTGTATTAGTGGGATTTTATTACCTTTCTTGAGAGTTTTGTTTTCAGATCTTTAATTATCTTGCTGTCAGCACCAGATATTTTGACTTGTTCTCTCTGCAAGATAAAAGAAAATCTGATGTATAACGTAGTTAAATAACATCCTATGAAATCAAGTGTAAACTGATAATGACTGAGGTAATACAATGATATTTTCTTTGAACTAATTCATTCATATATTTGAATGGTGTAGGTCATTGTCAATTCCTTATGCTTACTGCATTTATCATAGACAAGTAGACAATACCTTTTCATTTTCTAGGTGGATTATTTTCTCTTGAAGTTCCTCACTTTCTTTCTTTAATTCTTCAAAATCTTTATCATTGGACTGAAAATACAGATCAAATTTCATATTCCACGAGAAATCATCATTAATCAATACAATTGAAACATACTTCAAAATATTTAATTTTGTTTATATGCAAACCAGGAAAAAGTTCTTGTTCACCTTTTGTTCAACCAATAATACCTTAGTTTCAAAAAATGGAATTTTTAAATAAATTTAAATATCCATTTCTTTTTTCTGATTAACCACCATGGCATTTAAGAGAAATCAGATAATGATCACAAAGATAGTGGACCACGGCCATATACGCCTAACGAAAAAGTCGAAAAAGGAAAAAATTAAATCAGGAGAAAACTAAACTTTCTCAAACCTTTCGATTTAGGTCCAATAACATCCATTTTAAGTTTCATCAAAATCAGTTGAAAACTAAGAGAGTAATAGCATATTTAAGATTTGGGGCAAGGGCAATAACTCTGCTTGTAACGATCGAAAATAGCTCAAATTCGAACTTGATCTTCGTTTTCGGAATATAATACACATATCAAATTTCAATTGATTCCGTCAAAAACTCTAGTTTTTAGAGCGTTTACAAGGAAATGTTGATGGACGGACCGACGGATTTGGGGCAAGGGCAATAACTCTGCTTCTAACGATCGAAAATAGCTCAAATTCGAACTTGATCTTCGTTTTATGAATATGTATACACATATCAAATTTCATTTGATTCTGTCGAAAACTCTAGTTTTTAGAGCGTTTACAAGCAAATGTTGATGGACGGACCGACGGATTTGGGGCAAGGGCAATAACTCTGCTTCTAACGATCGAAAATAGCTCAAATTCGAACTTGATCTTCGTTTTATGAATATGTATACACATATCAAATTTCATTTGATTCCGTCGAAAACTCTAGTTTTTAGAGCGTTTACAAGCAAATGTTGATGGACGGACCGACGGATTTGGGGCAAGGGCAATAACTCTGCTTCTAACGATCGAAAATAGCTCAAATTCGAACTTGATCTTCGTTTTATGAATATGTATACACATATTAAATTTCATTTGATTCCGTCAAAAACTCTAGTTTTTAGAGCGTTTACAAGCAAATGTTGACGGACGGACGGACAGGGGTGACTACAATATACGTCCTCATAGAGAGATGAGGGCGTATAAAAATGGCTTGTGTTGTAAATCACTAATGACAGTAGGATTGCCTATTGTTCTAATATGTGTTATTGTTAGTGCAAATGAGTAAGAGTGCAGTTACCACAGTAAAGAAACAAAACAAAATAAATCTTGTATTATTTTAATCATAAAGAATTTGCTTTTTATCTCAATATCTCCATTTTTCCAGATAAAACACAAATATAATTTAACTACCTGATTTTTACCCACTGAGTGTTCATGTTTTAGTCTTAGTGATTCTAATTCTTTTTCTTTCTGATCAACAATCTTTTGATTTTCTTGCTTGTACTTTTGAAGAGTAGACATCAACTCTGCAATCTGAGCTTCACATTTACCTGCACTTTCATTTTTATCTTTTAAGGCCTGGTCTAAATGTTTCTTTATTTCTATCACCTGAAAATTTAAATTGTGCTTTGTGAAATGTCTTTAAAGCTGAGGCTATATTTGAAAGATTTCAAACCAAAGCTGCTGATATTTGCCTAGTTAGTCCAATCTTAACCTTTTACTATTTTACTCAATTGGGATCAACACACTTGGTCAAAAACAAGGCCTTTTTCAATGTTTTTATAAAGCACTCAATCCCTCAAATTACAACAATGGCTTGAAATTTCAAAGTCTGATGTTGTATTTTCTGTGCTCAGTACAAAAGAAAAGGTCAGGATATAAAACTAAAATTCTGATATACAAACCTTTGATTCACATTCTGCTGATTGATTTTTCTCTACATTAATATGTTCTTTGATTTCATCTACATTCTTCTTTAGTTTGCCATTTTCCTCATAAATAGATTTTAATTCTTCTGATAGTTGTTCTATCTGTTTCGTACATTCTTCTGTGTTTTTTTGTTTCTGATTTAATTTTGTCTTCATTGATTTGAGCTCTTTTTCCAATTCTTTGATTTGTTTATTTTTGGTTGTTATTTCTCCTTTCAGTTCTTTTTGTTTTGTTTCTAAATCTGTCACCTTCTTTGATTTAGATTCTCTTTCATTATTCAAATTCTTTCCCTTAAATATTCAATAACTGGATGTTCAATTACAGAGACAATAAAATCGCTGATCATTCCAAAAATATACAGATATATAATTAAAATGCAATGAAGATTCAAGAACTTTGCAACATCTTATTTTGTTTCACCAAGATGTTCAGAATTTGTAAAAAGTTACTAAAAAAAGGTAGTGTCCAATACACTATAATGATACTTTTTTGTATTTAGTTTTCAACGTGTGATAAGAACTATTAATCACACTTACAGTTTCATGATGTTGTGCCTTTAACTTTTCATTCTCTTCTTTTACAGCTGTTACTTCTTGATATAAATTCTCTTGTTCTTTCCTGTAAGAGAATAAATTTCATACTGTAGTATAATACATGCCTAAGAAACTAAATCTTAGTTGACATTTACAAAATATACACTTTTTCAATACAACTAATACAAAGAAATTGAACATGTTTCCTATTGGCATTAATTTCCTATTTGAAGGTTTATTAAAGATTGCTCTAAATGTTTGTTTACCTCAATTCATTCAAGTCCCCTTGGACAATCTCAAGTTCTTCAGTCACATATGCTTTCTCCTTTTTTTGTTTCTGAAATTATAAGGTGGATAGCAATGGAAAGAATTTCTTATCATTAACTACTTGGATTGGTATTACAATATTCTCCATCTAGTATTAGTTAACAAATAATGTCTCAATAGTCTTAGGGATATTGCATCGACTAATATGCAATAAAGAAACTAAGTACTAACGATCTGAACCGCAAAACGAAACTCGAAAGACATTTTGTTGAAACATAGGTAACAGCTTATGAACTTTTCACATGAGAAATTACATCAAATTCAAGATATTATATATTCTGGTCTGGTAAAAATCTCTTTGCTTGGAAATTGACACTTGTTTACTAATGTCATACATTCAAAATAAATCAACTGTGTAAAATATTATAATTAATTACCTCTATTTCTTTCTTCAGTTTTGTTATTTCTTTATCCTTTCCATTTAGATCTTTATCTTTTAATTGAACCTCTGATTTCAGATCTTTCAAATTTTTGTCAAAACTCTTATTTTCAGATCTGAAAAAATGAATTAAGATACATTTTATTTCAAACTTCTCAATTAAGCAAATTGAAAAAAAAATGTTGACAGAAATTTGCCATCAGTCATTCTCCTACTACGTAATATAATGTTTTTCTGATCAATTTTTCAACATTTTGTATAAATAAATAAACTATGATCTTAATAAACATCAATATATTACAGATATTAAAAAGCTTACATTTCGGCTTCAAATCTTTTCTTGAGGTCTTCATACTGGATCATCAAATTCTGAAGATTCTCAGCAGATTCAACTTCTTTCTTTTTCAATTCTTGAAAATGTTGCTAGAAAGATGAATATTAATATAGAACTGCTTTGAAATCTTTTTTTATTTCAGAAAACTGTTCAAAGTTCTTTCAATAACTGCCATTTTTAGAAATTTCTTTATAATTTGATAATTAAGCAAACTGGTAACATTAAAAAAAATTCTTTTTTTACCTCTTTAGACTTCAAAACATCATTTATTGATTCTAAATTATCTTTTAAACAGTTACACATAAATTCTTTTTGTGTTATTTGATTTTGTAGCGTTTCATTTGCAACCTAGAAAACAAAGCAACATTCAAAACAAACCATTTTTTAAATATCTTTATCTAAATATTTTTAAAATACAGCCCACTAACCTGTCTGAACGTTTGTCAACAAGTCATTGCAATAAAGAGATAGGATGTTATTGGTGAACAATGCATTTAGAAAACTTATCTTACTTGGAGTTCATCTAATATTGTACTCTTTTCTTCCATTTCTGAAGTTCTTATATTTAACTGAGTCTGTAAACTCTGGACTTGTTGGTTTATATCATTTTTCTCAGCATTCAGAGATTCCTATTTACAAACAATTCAATAATACATGTACATTTCAATTTCAAAATGATAAATTCTATAGGAAACATAATATACTAAACTCTGTACATGACAGTTTTTGCTGTGAGATAACACATTATAAAATGACACACTGATGCTATTTACTATCTTGTTCGTTTGAATTCTACTTTAATACATACCAAGGAATGTTGAAGATCAGACAACTTCTCTTCAAGATCAGTTTTGTCATGGCACAACACATCTACAAGAAATATCAATCAGTAAGCTAACACATTTCAAATGTTTTTAATAAATGCTTTAAAGGGATTGTAAATGGTTTTTTAAACTTTGTAGCCTATGTGTATACTGATAGTATCAATTTGCGCCATTCCAATTTCCAGTTTTGATATATATGTTAGGATTATGTACGTTTTTAGAAGAAATATTTCTTCTTCTTACCTTTATCCTTCTGAAGATTTTCAAATTTCAACTGATAATCCTGTTTATCTTTTTCTAATTCTTCAATTCTGAAATAGGATTATGATTTGCATATCTTATGCAAAAACAACAGTTTCTTTTTCTCTCTCTTAAATCTATAGAACTATACAGTTTTGTCTATTCAATTTGATTATAATTTGTTAATTGAAAATTATATCAACCTTTTCAGTTTATCTTCAATTTGCTTTTTTACAGCCTCAAGCTCTTGTTGTAGAACATCTAGACTGGAATCAAACTTATTTTGATTGTTGGAAATGGTATGTTCCATTTCTTGCTGTTTTTGTTTTCTGTCTTGTAATTCTACCTCCATATTGTTCAGGTTCACTGCTAACTCACTTTTTTCTTTCTAAAATCACCAGAAATACTCAAACATACATGTGCATTAGTGTCTCATCAATCTTTCATTGTATAAAGAACTTTTGGAACACTACTAAGCACATAAACATGTCATAAAGAATAGTCTGTCATGAATTGTACACTACTACATAAATTCCTTTAGACAAGTTTAGATAAACAATGCCCTCTTATGGTTCAGAATATTTATTCTATGCACATCAGTTTACGTGTACACCATTTTGCATGTTTTTGTTTCTATGAAGACAAGATAAATGAACTAAAACAACTGTCAAGAGGAAAGGATTTGCTCACAGATAGACTAGTAAAATAGTTGACATACCAAATTTGCTTGGAGTTCCGTTTGTAGGTCTTTTAGATTATTATCCTTTTCTTGTAAATCTCTTGTCAGACACTGTAGATTTCCCTGGGTTGTCTCTAAATAATCAAAATTTAATTATCAATATTATTTGCAATGTGGACATTCTCATTCCTCCCATGAGAAGCCTTGCCTTGTTCACAAATGCAAACACAATGTATGCTATATTTCAGTCTAGCTACCATGGAGTGTTGTTTCAAAAAATGCTTCTTATTTATATTCATTCTAAAACAAAGTTTCCTCTTTTCGACAATTAATATTGCAATATTATTATTGAATAGTGATGAATCAGAAAAACTTATTGCTAAAAGAGCTTCTAAGGTTACCTAATGTCTGCTGATAGTTGTACATTTTATCTTCATTTCTTAGTAATCTGGAACTTAACTCTCTAATTTCTATCTCCTTATCATCACACTGATCAATCAATTTTCTTAACTAAAAAAATATAAATAAATTATCTTATAATAAATAAACAACTAAAAGCAAAGTAAATTCTCAAACTCTGAGTATAAATATTTATCATAAATATACAACAAAGTTAAAATATTATATTCATTTTAAGAGGTCATACTTCTCTAGAATTTGGAAATGAAATGTTCTACTATTTTCAAACTGTTCCTTAAAACTACCTAAAGACACAACTCACTCCTTCTTCAGCATTGGTTAATTTTTCTTCTGTCTCCTTTTCAAGTTTACTTCTGTCATCTCGTTCTAAATTCACTGTAAAAAGCAACAAACCATTCTTTACTTTAAGTCAGAAATAGTAACACTTGTTTGTGCATTTCTATGACTTTATAGCAAAATAGAATCTTGGCTTATGTAACTAAATTTTGAATAGGAAATGTATGCAACAGGACAACAACAAATGAATGAAGACAGACATTTGTCTTGATGTTCTTGCCTAAGGCTTTAAGAGAATGATTAACAAAGCTCATTTATTGTATTAATTGAGATTTTCAAGTCAACTTACACTGATTCATCAGTTTATTGTGATCCTCAACAGAAGCTAATTCAAGTTTTTGAAACTTCTCAGATAAATCCTGTAATTTATAATAACTTTTATATTTAAATAATAACATAGTAACATTCTTCCGTGTATATGTTGTATGTGTCATATCATTAGAAATGCACCATACATTAATCAAAACAACCCAGAAATTGAAGATTCTTATCAATTCCCCTATCACTTTATTTTACTGTAGTCTAAAGTCTAAACCAATATCAGTTTCTCATATAGTATCTAAATATCACTCTTAGAAAAACATACCAGGAAATGAGACAATTTGAATGCTTTTATTAACCTTTTTTTCAAGCATAATAAGCCTTATATCAGAGAATGTCAATAATGCTACAAAATCTTTCACTTTATGAAATTCAGTTCCTTCAGTTACTAAAGTTAATATCTAAAAAAACTACATAATTTTGTTTCTAATTCTTCAAATTCATGAAAGTTCATAAATACATGAAATCCATCCTACATGAAAATAAATTTATTTACCTCAAATTGCTGGCTGTGCTCTTTTTCCAAATATTTCAACTGGGTTCTTTCTGTTTCACCTGAAAAAAAGTTCATTCAGAAAAAAGAATGAGCATGAACTATGAATCAATTTATAACATACACTCAAATATAAAACATCTCTCTATACTTTGTATAAATCATACATACATTGCTGAAGTTTTTCCTCCATTTTAGTTGTATGGTTCTTCAAAATATTACAAAGATCTCTAGTGGAGGTAATTCTGAAATCCATTTAAAACATAATCAGACTAAGAAGAAAAAAATCAGGGTATAAAAATAACATATTGAAGGTAAAATGAATATTTCAAATCAACTTTAAATCATCTGCTTAAAAGTTTTTCTAAGATCTGAAATCTCTACAGATTTAGTTTGCTTTCTTGAACAGCATCTTAATTCTTTCGAAACAATATACACAATATAAGCTGACTGTATTTGTATGAATATGCTTGAAGGTAGCATATCGAATCAAAAACCTCACACCTACCTTTGAAGGATATCTTCTCTGTGGTCGATTTCTTCTGTAAGTTTTAAGCTTAGATTTTCATTCTGAAGCTGAAAAAAAAACCAACAAATTGTATATAACCATTTTAAAACAATTTGATAGAAATCATTTTTCACTTTGAACAATCATAAATGACTTAACCCTGATTAAGATATTATTACTGTAATACCACTAATACAGCCCTACCTGTAAATCCAAGATAGATTTCCGTAAAGATTCTACTGTGGTACTTGCTTCTTGTATCTTCTTTTCCTGCAATAGAAAAGCTTTTGGTAAGTTTTGCCAAAATCTGTCCAAAATTGTACCCTGTAGTGTAGAGAAATTGTGGATGTATGGACCGATGACGCCAATATACACGCCAGTTGCATATTTAAATAATACTATACATACTTAAGCATTTTGTGTTTTCTTACCTTCTGTTTCAACTCAATTTCTGTCTGTGTTTTCCATTTCCTGATTTTATCAGCTTCTTGATGAAGTTTAGCATGTAATGATGATAGTCTTTCAGTGCCAGTTGTCTGATCTTGTTGTTGAGCTGTTCTTGAAGTTTGTTGTGACATGGTATGCATTTCTAAAAACATTAAAAAGCTTTATGGTTCCATAGCACAGTCAACTAGTGCATCGTCGGTTTTTTAAAAACATGACATCATTTGCTTGGATATGAGCAAATGGTGGTCTTTGTGTTTGAGAGTTTGGTTCTCGACTGGGGTGTGGAAGTCTGAAGACCTTGAATAAGTTATTTTGACTCATAATTCCAGTCGACCCAACTGTAAATGGTTACAGATTATCCGGGAAAGATCAATGCCAAGAAGTTTGGCCAAGGGTTAGCTGGGAGAAAGAATTTTCATGGAACCTAAGATGTTATCATTATAGATTTCATTCTTTCTTTCTTTAAATGAATTTACTATGAATGGGCTGCTTTTAAAATGTAAAACTGACACCCTTTATATAAATCACCAAAAAATCCAATAATTACCATTTGGTCTGGCTATTTGAAAAGGACTGCTATTGACTTGATTCACATTAGTCACTCTTGATCTTGATTGCTTTTTAAAACAAAGAAAATACAATCAAGCAAGAAATTTCATAAAAGAAAACCTTTTCCTGACCTGTACATTAATAGCCTTAAATTCTTAGCTTTGTTCCTTAGAATGAAACAAACAAAAACAAAACAATCCTAGTTTACGATAATGATAATAAGCTTAATAAAATCCATCGACAAAAACCATCTGGTACTTCTACAGTAGTTCACCAAATTGAAGGCCAATCATCTAGTCACTCATCGCATCCCTAATCTGGTATTTGACATTTAATGAGATTTTTGGACACAATGCTAATCACTAAATAGATCAAATAAAATTTACCTGAAACGTAGACAGATTCGAAGTTTCTCCTGAATTCAGTGGCTTAAACACAGGTTGCTGAAACTGCCTCATTTGAGACTGCATTGCTGCAATCTTAATTTTTCACTACAAAAACAAAAGAATTCATCAGCTACAGTCACTAACCGGGCACCAAATCACATCTTAATCCAAAACATTAAGCTTTTTATTGAAGAATACAAATGTCCAGGTTGCACTGACTGGATAAAAAAAGTTTACAAAGGCAAAAAGTCGCATCATATATAAATAGGCTATAATTTCTAATAGCCAGCGGCCTACTGGTAGATTGATATCATCATTAAAGGAATACAACCTCTTAGAATGAACAAAAAAACATGGTCAATAGGAGTAGGCCTATATATTCATCAGGGGACTTACCTGGTGGCATAACTAGGCCTATACAACAGATTACCTAAATAATATGATAAATCCAGACAAACGTTGTTCATATACATGTATATACAATAACTGAAAAACGCTTACCCAAATTTTGCAATTATACCCGTAATTGTATGGAAAATTAAATAGTTTTATGGTTTTATTTGATTCTGTTTGTATACTTTGGACACCGTTGATGAATAAATACTCTTATTGTAAAGTTAGAGAACTTAATATTTTGTTCATTTCATTACTTTAAATCATGGCATCAGTCATTAATTAAAAGCTTTCATATGCCTGACGTACCAAAAAAGTCTAGCCAAAGAAACTATATCCAATCTCAAATCTATTTTGAATTTTGCCTTAGTTTGTAGTAGGTAGGTAACCTTTAGGCTTTACTTTAATAGGCTAGCTAGATAATGTCATGAGACCGAACTGAGAGTAAATCCAGCCTAATTGGCTGGGGAGTTGCTGAAAATGCCAATCAATGAAAATAGTACTATATATAGTAATTTCTTAGGCCTCTAGTCTAGTCCTCTAGTGGCTCTAGCCTAGGCTATGCCCATGTTAGTATGGAGTACTAGTAATGTAGCTTGTAGAATGTAGGCCTACTTAGACTTAGTACTTTGGCTTGCCTTTGTCATACCCTACACTGTCACTACTTACTAGGCCTATGATACTATGGCTACATTTTACACACACACACAAAACGTAGGCCTAATTGTAATTCCTACGCTACATTCTCCACTACGGCACTAGGCCTAATGTCACTTATTAGTAGCCTAGCTAGGCCAAGCCTAGCCTACCTAATGCCTAGCCTAGATTCTTAGAAATAAAAATACGACTTTTTGACTGAAATGGGGATAATATTCTTGTGACATTTTCAAATCCGCTCATGCGCCAGGGAATCCATAGAAAATAAGTCATTGAATCAACCTTTCAGCACAATTCTATGCTCTTATCTATCAATTTAGGCTTGTAAAAAAATAACAACAACGATGCAACTTCTGTCGTCTGCTTGAATGAAATCAAGAATGAGGTCAAGGTGAAGGTCAATCAATGAGTAAGTCTTGGTTTACAAGACGGCCAGATGTAATCGTTGACAACAAAAATCTATCGTGCAGATGTTATAGTTACAATTTGCCTTTTTGTTCTTGCATATTTTAAGTGGAATAAGGTGGAATAAGTAGGATATACTTGAATTCTTTTGAGAAAAACAACATTCTGTGTATATTTATAATATAGCTTGAGGTAAATATTGGAAAGATAACTCTTGTTTCTACTCCCAGTTCGAACTGACTACTGTACTTGATACCGACTAGAAAGACTTTTCTGCATAATTTTGATCGAGTTGTAGACATATTATACACTAGTTAAAAGTTAAGATCAAAGTCATCTTATATTTTATAAGTTCACATTATTTAATTTTGCATTATGTGTTTTAGTGTTTTACAGAAACGAACTCGCAATGGTGTGTTGCCAGATTTTATTCAGACTCCTGCCTACTCCTGGACAGTTGATAATCCGAAGCATTGATTCTATTAAAACTAAATTCAATTTTTACGGCCCACTTTTCTGCACCTATTTGGACCAATGATAACGGATGTTTCTATTGAACGAAGGGCCTTATTGTTGATAAGGATTCAAATTGACTTAAAGAGTTAAGTATATAGCTGAATCTGAACGGTAAAATGACGATGTAATGTATGCTACTTTATTATATTGTTTTAGAATATAATTCCGTTGGCTGTTATGATTTACAAAACCAAAAGCTGATCATCATGCAATTCTTGAAAAGTTGTCGGTGTTTACCAAAGAAACTAAACAGAAACAGGCACATACAGAACCCATTAATAATTTCTTCTATCAGATATTTCAATACGTTTTCAAATTCCATGGAAAAGAAATACATCCCCAGAAGAAGTTTAATGTATGTTCCTGGTCACGATCTAAAGAAACTACAGAAAATACCAAAACTGAATACAGATTGTGCTGTTTTAGAGTGTGAAGATGGCGTAGCTTTAAATATGAAGGTACATGTATAAGATTACGTAGTTGATAATGATCATCGATATAATATTATACTAGTAATAGGCCTACATCCCAAAAACTATTACCGTACATGTCATGAAGGGTTGGCAAATCGTAGGCTATCCTTTGCGTTTAAATCAACGCCCAAGAAGAACTTTTTCTAGTAGGCCCATGCAAAGCAACTTTAAGACATAGGCCTAGTCCTTGAAATAAGCAGAAAGAGTGGATCAAATCAGTAATCTGGATAAGCTTGTATTTTCAGGCCCAAGCCAGACAAAATATATGTGAAATGTTAAATGTAATGGAGTTTGGTGTTACAGATGTAGCTGTTAGAATAAATTCTGTTTCAAGTGGTCTTTATCAAGATGATCTAAACATTATTCTATCTGCTACAAATCTCCCACAAACCATCCTTTTACCTAAAGTTGACCATGTTGAAGAACTGCAAGCGGTAAGAGCGATTTGAAATAACTACGTAGTTATAATATCCTTGACGACACAACTTACTTCAACTTTGAATATAGTAATATGTAGTCTCTTAACCGGTTCACATCTTTTAGAATAATCCATTTTACATTTCATATTTTACATCTTTACAGAATCGGCAACGTTTTTTTATTGATTTCGACGATCTAATTATTATCTGAATGACGACTAAAGCAAATAGTAGATTGTTCCACGATATCAGAGTTACCTGTACCAATATTCTTTTGATTTTGTTATTTTATGCCAATGAATCCTATCACATTTAAATTTCAGTTTACAAGTCACTTTCAAGCCGTGCTAAAAGATAAGAATATTTGTAACTATCAACCTTATTTGATAACGTATGCTGAGAGTGCACTTGGTGTAATGAATCTGAGAGACACTCTGAACGCAGCCACACAGTACACTAAAGAAGGAATTTACCAAATCGATGGTGTTGTGTTTGGTTCGGATGACTTTTGTGCAGATATAGGTTCATATTTTTTCATATTACGATGTAGTTTTGAAATCTTTATAATATCACACACATAATAACATTTTGGCTTAAATTTAAAGGTTGGTTGGCCTGTTTTTGAAGTTGTTATGGTAGTAGAATATAAGACAATTAGCTTATGAGCGCCCTACAATGGAAGGAACAACCACTTTCGATAAATTCTTAATGAAGTAAAACTCAAACAAAAAACCGTTAACATTGTAGAGGCTATATTATTTCTCCATGTTATATAGGTGCAACTAGAAGTTCTGACGGATCTGAAGTTATGTTCGCAAGGCAGCAGGTAGTGATGACAGCTAAAGCTTACAGACTACAGGCTATTGACATGGTATCTATAGATCTGAAAGGTTCGTTATGATTGTATTGTTAGAATAAACATTTCGATCCAGATATGGCGAAAATATTCTCTGTAGTCACATACCCTCGTCAGCAATAAATGTCTTGGCTATTACCGAAATTATGGTGGTAATTTTCCACCATTATTGTTTTTTTGAAAAATCAAACGGGTAGTTCTATTGGGAGGTGAAACAATATCTTCTACAAATTTCCTTAAAATGAACTATGACAATCAATCATGTACTTACGTATTTTGTTATTTCTGATACCATGTTTTGTTATCTCATTTTCTTATTAAAAAATTATTTCATATTGCCTATTATAATCAATATGTTATGATTTTAGATATGGATTCGTTAAAGAGACAATCGTTAGAAGGAGCTCGAATGGGGTATACTGGAAAACAGATTATACACCCTAATCAAGTGCCAGTTGTAAATGAAGCTTTTACACCAAGTACAGAAAAAATAGAATGGGCATCAGAACTTATAACGGCTTTTGAACACCATCAACAATCGGGAAAGGTATAACAAAAAAAAAAGTCTTAAACTAAGCAAATAAGAGTATATAAACATGAAAATGTAAACGTTTATTTCCTTTACAATTGTCAGTAGTTTCGCCTGTTCTTCTAAATTTTTGGACACATATAGAGGCTGCTGGTTTTGCCTGATCTTGATGTATCTGTTGGCGCGATTTTGATCCCAACGATTCAATATGGTATACATGTGTGTGTATGCAAGACATTATTTCTGACAGATGGCAGTAGACGTTTGTTATAACGGCTGGCAAACTTTTCTTTTAATTTCAGGGAGCTTTCACTTTTCGAGGTAACATGATTGATATGCCGTTATTACTGCAAGCAAAAAATATTATGCAACTTGTAAGGAACTTAAAAAGATGAACCTTAAATGGATGAAATATGCTGGACATTATTTATAAAAAAAAAATATAAAAAGAATGTCTTTTCAATAAAATACGAACCCTTTAATTTTACATTCTGGTGGGCTAAAGTTATTTTCTTTAGTAGATCTCTAATACTGCTTTTTGAGAAAAAATACATTATTCTGTAGCAGGAGAGCTCGATATCGACCATCGAACTCAACCGACCAGGGCTCAAGATGCTGGATAGTGATCCTGGGAGAAGTCTAAGAAATAAGATTCAGAATAATACACAGTTTATTGGCATGAACATCAAATACAAACACATATTAGAACACATAAGACAACACAAAACACATACCAATACACATTCCCGACTTATTGCCCTCTTACCCAACTACAAGTAAGGTTTGCTACTAGAGCGGAACGTTTACATTCCCATAGTAGTTCACCTTTGGGCCAACCATCCCGGGGTAAATTTGGACCACAAGCCGAATAGCCAAATCGTCTCGGGCTAACCCTCTAAATTACCTAAATCTACGAGCGGAGTGTTGTAACTCCCATAGAACTAAGCAATCAGAGCCGAACTTACCGAGTTCCTGCCCACGACCGTCTGACTAATTATTGCCAAAGTACGTGCTTTTATACCCTGCTATGTTACGCGCTGCACGTGCAAGTCTATTCCCATTGGACCACATTTCATAACAACTTGCTGATTGGGTTAAGCATATTTCCGGTTGAATAGTCTGGTCCCATTTCCAGAAAAGAAGGCTCTGTAAGAGTTGTTAAGGCATTTGTTGTTAATTTTTGGCAACAAGTGTTTTCAGGGTAATTTGGACGTGCTGAATCCAAAAATTGCTGTTGCCAAGCTGAAATATGACTTTTTGACCTTCAAATCAGGAAAAAACAAAATGGCCGCCAAAAAAATACAAAAATACAACAATTTCCTTGTCAGTTGACACAAAAAGTCTTGTAATATATGAATTTTGGGGTAGTTTGACCCTAGGAATTCATTTCTGCCACTTTCAAATCCAAAATGACTACCGTTCTAAAATGGCTGCCATACATCATACATATTTACAATGTTATATATTTTTTTATTATTTTCCAATTTTCTTGGAACCTAATGCCTTAATTATAATTTGAACTACAACTTAATATAAATAAATACAGCTATATATATGCTTTACTAGTATACCAGGTTAAGACAACTGTTGAAATGACAATAAATAAATAAATAAATAACATAAACAAAGTAATACATTTACTGGCTTTGTGCAATATCGTATCACCAAGTATATTCTTAATACTTGTACTTTAAAGTTTCATACAGTCAACTTCACACCTGCTGGAACCCGTGTAGGATAACTTGGATTCTTTACACATAATTGAAGTACATCCACACGTGATCAGTTCCATATAGGATGCAGGAACAGGTAGAAGAGATGAAAGGACTGGTGGCATCTGACCATCCTTCAGTTCCCACCCCATGGTAGAGGCAATTGGAACATTTAACTTTGATTGTGTTGCTTCAAGCCATACTAAGGTCTGAAAATGTGCTCTCTTCATGTGGTATGTCAAAGCATCTCTTGTTTGGGGCAACAATTAAGGTCGCAGTGCCTTCTTGAAAAGAGTGACCCTAGCCTTGTCAACAGTGGTCACTTCAGGAACATTACATATTCTACATATTCTATTCTGTGCCATGTTGGAAGTTCTTAGCACACAGGAATTAAACAGCATTAAATGAATGATAGGACTAGGGGTAAGTATTGTCTGAGCCTAGCTGTATCCTATCCTATACAACAAAATGCAAGTTTATAGGTGGAAAAAAGGATAGTCCCTCTATAAAACAATTAGATTAAAGTATGAAGCAATATATGTATATTAATATATCTGTTAATAAATTTGATAATGTGTAGTGATAAACCAGATGAATATTTTGCATATTATTGTTCTTGATATTTTGGTGGTATATGTTGAAATATCATTTTGTTTTGTGTAAGGTTCGTTATATCTGCTAGTATTTTGTATCCTAGTACATAGAAATGGATTCCATTTCAAGCCTCAAAAGACCGATGAGTGATTCACTATCAATGTGTATTATCTGTCAAGACAATTATAAAAAAATGTTGTAGAATAGTAGAATGTGCCAACCAGAGACACAACTTAAAAGATAATAGGAACAGAGAAATAATAGACAAGGTGATCAATGTGTCAGCATTACAAGAACTTCCAACATGTCACAGATTATGCTACTCATGGTTAACTTACAAAACTACTTGAGAGTTGTCATGAGGAGGCAGATATACCTGGATGGTGCTTCAGTGCATGAATACATGTACAGATACCATTGTTGTAAATACCTGTGATACTGACGTGCTATTACTGCTTATAGCCCATTTTAATCCCACCAAAATGTGCAAGCAACTTCAGATGAAAGCTGGGACGCATAAGAAACCCAATTTATCACAGTAAATGAGGTTACCCATAGAATAGGCTTTGTAATATCAGCTTTAAAGCTCCTTCTACCATTTCACACGCTGACGGGTTCCGATGCAAGATCCTTCCTATCTGGACATAGCAAGAAGACAGCACTCAAAGTATTCTTCCAGCACAAAGAGCATCTTGTTGAACTCGGGAAAGAAACACTAACGGAGGATACAATTAGGAATGTTGAGCAACTTGTATGTAGCATATATAATGTTCCTGAAGTGACCTCTGTTGACAAGGCTAGGGTCACTCTTTTCAAGAAGGCACTGCAACCTTAATTGCTGCCCCAAACAAGAGATGCTTTGACATACCACATGAAGAGAGCACATTTTCAGATCTTAGTATGACTTGAAGCAACACAATCAAAGTCAAATGTTCCAACTGCCTCTACCATGGGGTGGGAACTGATTATTTTTTTATCGTCATTTCAACAGTGGTCTTAACCTGGTATACTAGTAAAGCATATATATAGCTGTATTTATTTATTTAAGTTGTAGTTCAAGTTCCAATTAAGGCATTAGGTTCCAAGAAAATTGGAAAATAATAAAAAATATGTATGATGTATGGCAGCCATTTTGGAAACGGTAGCCATTTTGGATTTGAAAGTGGCAGAAATGAATTCCTAGGGTCAAACTACCCCAAAATTCATATATTACAAGACTGTTTGTGTCAACTGACAAGGAAATTGTTGTATTTTTGTATTTTTTGGGCGACCATTTTGTTTTTTCCTGATTTGAAGGTCAAAGAGTCATATTTCAGCTTGGCAACAGCAATTTTTGGATTCAGCACGTCCAAATTACCCTAAAAACACTTGTTGCCAAAAATTAACAACAAATGCTTTAACAAGTCTTATTTTCTGAAAATGGGTCCAGACTAGAATGTAAAAAGCGAGGGACACATAGTTACTAAATATAGAAATTCGGGAACATAAGCAATTATATAACGTATATACAAATCCACTACAATTCAATAAACATTTTATAGTTTAGTTCATTTCCGTATCTATATAGAAACTATTATATATACAATCCATAAATATATTCAGAAGTGAATGGATAAGAAATCCTGCATAAGTAAAAGTTTTGCATCCTTAGCTCTTTCATTGTCACAAATCATATAAATTGTAAACTATACAATTATTATCAATCTGCTGGTCAAGCAAGTATGATCTGGTAACCTGAGAGAATAATTCAGAGCAAATCAGATTGGAAGAACTTACAGAAGAAGATTTGATGCTGTTAACATATATAGAATTCATAAACTTCTTAACATGCTTATCTAGATGAAAGTTCTCTGCATTTAAATTTACAATACAAAAAAAACGGCCCTGATATTAAATACAGAACATGACTTTGAGAGGAAAGGTATACTATGATATATGGGTTAATGAACATAAGTTAGCCAATTACGATAGGCTTCACCAGATTATCGCGATTAAAATTAAAAATTTGCTGACTGGTTTCAGATTCATCATAGATATTGTTATTACAGGCTACTAGCTACACGCCTAAAATCATCTAACACAATTCGATTCATTTAACGTGTTTCAACTCATTGTTATACGCCCACATTGAAATGTGGTCGTATATTGTCGTATATTGCCGTCCGTCCGTCCGTCTGTCCACAATTGGCTTGTCAACGCAATAGAGACCACAGTTTTGCTTGAATTTGAATACAATTTTATGTGTAGGATTATATTCAAAAGATCTCGGACAAGTTCGAATTTGGGTTCGATTCGACAAAAATTCACGGAGTTTTACACCCAAAATACGTTAAAAATGGCTTGTGAACGCGATAGAGACCACAGTTTTGGTTTGATTTGAATAAAATTTTGTGTGTAGGATTATATCCATAAGATCTTGGACAAGTTCGAATTCCGGATCGATTCAACAAATATTTACAGAGTTTTACACCTAAAATATGTTAAAAATGACTTGTGAACGTGATAGAGACCACAGTTGTGGTATGAATTTAATAAACTTTTGTGTGTAGGATAATATCCATAAAATCTTGGACAAGTTTGAATTCCGGATCGATTCAACAAATATTTACGGAGTTTTACAAAAATAAATGACTTGTGAACGCAAAAGAGACCACAGTTTTGGTAACATTCCTTGATATATTGACAATTTATGTAGTAAGTGGGCGTATATTGCTAGGCAACCACTTGTTCAGCACGGTGTCAGAAGCCGTTATACCGCACTCCGTCAATATTTGACGAATCGTAACCAATTAGAACATGTTTATTACATTTAATGCACTTTTCATTTGAGGAAGTATATCAATAAATGAGTAAATATTTTAATATGTGGGCTTAAAGTGGAACCAGGGGCCTAGAAGAGTTAGCATACCCTACTTGGCGCTACTGTTGCTCAATGATATACAATCAATAGGTTATTGATGATTTACGTCACCAAGTCAATTTTTGAAGTTTGATTTCCAAGGGAGTTAATTTTTTATAAAAGTCATAAAATTCATCATTAAGGATTTCCTGTCCCAAGCAACTGCAACCTTCATCAGGGACATTTGTAGGCGTAATGTAGTTTGAGTAAATGAAATAGAACGAAAATAAGAATTTAAAGTAAACTTGCGCATCAGATTTGACACAAATTTTGAAAATTATGTGGCCTTAATCGCGTTCACAAGTAACTTTGCTTGTATATGTTCAGTAAACAGTATAGTCAATCAAGAGTTGGAACTCTCTTAATATTTTGCAGAATTATACCTAAATTCAAACTTGTCTGAGATCTTGTGGTTTTACACAATTTACATACCGGTTACACTCCGATAAGAACAAAGTTCCCTAGCCACCTACAGTATTAGATAGTTTTTTTTTTAGTTTAATGCCGTCATCCTCTTAACCTAAAACAGTTTAACATAACAATTCATATCAATAAATGAAATAATAAATGGTCAATGTATTTGAAAAATAAATTAAGCAAGTTTTTTTTTTAAAAAGTATCAAATAGTTATATATCTTGTGTAAATAGTTGGTTTGAAAATGGGGAGTAAATGTCATTTAATGAACAATTCAACAATATAATCTGAACAATGTTCACGTGTAACAACACTATGATCTCAACAATGTTCACCATGCATTTCACTCCTCATTGCCGTCTGTTTGATTGCTTCAGATATCAAACCTAGAAATATATGTCCAAAGTTTTGATTCTAATTGGATCATATTTCGAACAAACCAATCAGACGATCAGAAAACCAATCTACAATATATTAGAATCAAACAGGTTTTCTGAACACCAACCTCTACTATTCAGTCTTCAATAGTATAGGTGAGTTATAACTGAACAGTTACCACCTACACCTTTATTTCAACAAATTCAAATCTGAACCGTACAGAGAGTTCACACTGCCATTAAGGATCTCAGCAGAAATTTTTGGCAGGTTTTATATCTCATAGATCTTGTTTATAAATTTGTCATTAAATAATTGGTTTTCTAAAATGTTTACAGAATCAGATTTTGCCAATCATTTTCGTATGAATTGAAATATCCTCTAAAGAATGCTAGTTCCACTTCTACCGATAGTCTTAGATTGTGATTGGTTTGTTGAAATTTCAACAGGAAAAGTTAATGTCATCATGATATTTACAACTACAAACAATTTATGGTACAAATTTAAATTCTAGGTTTGTCTGTGATACCAATCACTTTTTAAATTAAAGGTATAGAAATTAGAATGTTGCAAGTTCATCAACTCCCTTCTATAAAATTTACAAATTATATATGACTAATGAAAATGATTGACAAAATTCTGTTTTGTAAATTTTGTAGACAGAGTGAGTAGCCTATAGACAATTAGTCGGTTTTTATGTTAATAAGCTTCAACCACTATTGTAAGCGAAAATAATGTCCGGGGGTATTTATGTCCGGGTTGGACATAATACACTAGATAGAACTGTCCTTTATTTAGTTATGGACATTAATCACTAGTTTAAAATGTCCACTGGACATGTTTCACTAGTGCAAAATGTCCCCCGGACATTTCCCACTGGCGGACATTGTACACTTTTACACTATTATCTAATTACAGAAACAATTATTTAATAAAGGGGCATATCAATACGATTTAGATCTATTCATTTGAAATAGATCAGAATCCAACATCATATCCACAGGTACCCGATTCTGGGGTGTCTATAAAACTAAGACCTAAGACCCACTAGGAAACTAAGACCTTGGATACTAAGAAACGCAGACCCATCTAGGAAACTAAGACCTTGGATACTATGAAACTCAGACCCAACTAGGAAACTAAGACCTTGGATACTATGAAACTAAGACTCAACTATAGGAAACTTTAGGAGGTTTTGAACCGCGCATGAGGGAAGTGCTCCATACGTGTAACAGAAAAGCATCCCTTGCAATTCCTTCATACAATAATCATAAGTTCACAAACTATACTGTTAAGTTATTGATTTGACCCCCCGCACTCCAAGGATATAGGAGTGAAAAAGGAGCTGAAGCCGCAGATAACATGATATCATGCTGCCGAGAGGTAATATAATAATATACTGGCTTGTAACATTTGCAACATGTTTCGAACTGCCTCCCAGAACCATACCGAACACCTCCATTTGATGGTCAAAAGAGAACCCAGCCATATGATAATTTATGATATTGATATAATATATGATAAATATGCCGGAAATATACAATTTCTACAACTAAGACCCAACTAGAATTGTCCCGCTAACATTTACATTAGCGTCAGTGGCGTGGTGGCTCCAAATTGGCTGGGGGGCACAAACCCTTTTTGGCGCTCCCTGCAACTCATGGTCCCCACCCACACCCTAAGGTATTCTGTTCAGGTATGGATCACAATGCATGAATGCACTGATGCACATGTAAAACCTCTGGAACCCTTCGACCGTGGAACACCGTGTCGAAGAGGAGGAACGAGGTAATACGGGGTTCCTTTCATGGAAAATTTTGAAAATTAAGACTGTTGTAGGTGCGATCTAGATATATTTCAGGCACTTGCAGCCCCGATAAAAATATTCAATACTGAAACGCAAAACACAATTTTTTTAGGTTTAATAAGTAAATGTTATCAGTAAATGAAAGATTCTGAGAGTGACATTTTTTATATTTTGTTAACATAATTTTTTTTTCAAGTGGATTAACTTAATAGGCTTCATCCTTGGGTGATTACAAACATTCACACTATTGTCTTCATTGTCCTTAAAGTTTTCGTTTTAACTGTAGTAAACGAGGGTTAATTCAACATTGTTCTAAAATTGAAATTAGGCTTTGGACCCCAGAAGTAAATTCAAAGATCCAAAATAATTAATTCAGTCCGTAGGAAGACCGAAAAGACCTAATTTTGAAGTACAAAAGCAATTTTACCATTTGTCATAGTGAACGCTTATAGCGAGCGCGGACCTATGAGAGACCCTCATAGTTGTCTCCCTTGAATAATTGTAAGCAGTAACATTTCGGCTCACTCCCTTCATTTATCACAACTTAATAGGCTTTATCCTTGGGTGATTACAAACACTCACACCAAGTTTCATCAAAATCCATCAAGAAATCAGCTCTCTATCGGGTCCACAAACAATTCAAGAACGAGGGCAATAATTCATAGTAAATAAAAAAAATCTGACCACAACACCTGTTCAAACAATAATTGACCCTTTTATCACCAAAGTGAAGAAATTCCGTATGTGGACATAGATAAGCTTGAAAATTATACTCGTTTTGAAAGAAGAATTTTAGACTCCATGTTCGATCACGTGACTACTTGCTGTCGTTAGGTCTCTAACCATAGAAATATAGGTAGGGAATGCCAAAAAGGACAAATAAATAGTTTATGCTTGGCACGCATGCGCTGAATTTAAGGGTTTCCTCATAACTTCCGGTTTCTTCAAAATGAAACCTAATTGCCTAGCAGACATCAATTCAACTGGAAACTGGCCTAAACTCGGCGTTAAATGGGAGGATTGATGTTTACACAGTGCGAATGTGAGAGAAAGGCTAAAGATAGTGTTTTATTTGGAAGATGGACTACTCTGTAACTTCGAAATGTTCATAATCGCAATTTTCGTGTTGGAGGCATATGAATTACTCGATTGCATTTGACAGTGCGTTCAACTTACTGCAGATGTTCTCGGGTCCATTAAAATTGGCTTTGAAAGCATGGTCTTACCTTGAAAAGTACTTTTTACACATAAATCTTCATCAACCTGTCACGCTTGTGTCCATTGCTACCGAGTAGGTATAGTTATGGTCCAAGTGTAGAAAAAACGTTGGGTTCGTTTTGCCGCATTGCCCAACTTGCCGCATCGTGCCCAACTGCACAAAAACGACTTGTAAAACGAAACTAAAGGTTTCTGAAAAAATCCGGAATGACCATTTGTTAGGGTTATGTAGGTTAAGCAACCCAAACCCAACCTAACCCTAACCCTGCCTAGTTTTTGTGGAGTTGGGCACGATGCGGCAAGTTGGGCATGCGGCAAAACGAACCCACCCTCTGGGTCGGTAGGGAGAAAAATTTGGTCCGGCTCGGTTAAAAAAATAAAATTAGTGGTCCGACTCAGTAACGGTCCGACCGGTCCTGATTTCGGTATATAAATATATATGGATAAATGAAAATGCGGGAAGGCATCTTTAAATTCATCCAAATTCATTACAATTTATTCCAATATATGCTGCTGATGAACCGATCTCTTTCAAAATTCTTACATATATGCTTCAACATATCGGTGGGTTCATTATACAGACTCCAGACTCCAGACTCCAGACCCGGTCAAGGCCAAAGCCTCGTTGTAGTAATCAAGGGTCATTGAGAGTGAAAATGAATTGACGAGGTGTGTTTCCAGTTTTCGTTTATCGCTTTGTCTACGACGTATTGGCTACTTGACGACGGATTTACAGGTGGGTTGGAGCATGCTGCCTCATAATTGACATTTAATATCAAGGTCTGGAATATTTCTTCAGAGGAAAGAAATTTGCTGAGCGACATGGTTAAAATTGAAAAAGCACGGAAGAAAAGGGAAGGGATGTTATTCTTACTTGTTCAGACAACAGTTAATTCTATAATTTTCTTCTCGACAACTTCTAAGTTTGTTACAACATGAATAATATATTTATTGATATTTATTATTTATTTCAATACAAAATTGTGAAAATAGTATTCATTATTCTTGAGACAGCTTTATTATTCCATGAAGGAAACACTAATAAATACTACGTTGAGTACGAAACGTCCCATTCACATTTTTCACTCTCGATGACCCTTGATTACTACAACGAGGCTTTGGCCTTGACCGGGTCTGGAGTCTGTATAATGAACCCACCGTTCAACATATCCTTGTCTGACTCTGAAAATATGAATGTCATCGAATAAAACTTGTACCAGCACTGCCTCGAACAAAAAAGCAGGTCAAAAAATTCAATATCAGAGCAAATTACATATTTGAATTTGTGTTCATGGTGCCTTCACCACATCAACCACCAATATCAAACATTTTCCATCCTGATAAACTCTCATGGATCTCATCTAAAGGTAGACCGACAAGTTGACTCTAAATAATACTGCGTATTTTAGAGACAGACGACCAAGCATATAAATATCATGAAATGTTGTGTTACTTGATTTAGACCTTTGAAAATAGTAAATTTTGTAAAGTATTAGATAAGTATGAATTAAGATGTACCGTACAACAACTTGACATCATGTATTTGTGTACAAATTAGATGAAATGTCGATCAGGCGGGTATTTTAACTCAAACTACGTCGCCATTTTTCTAATATATGTGTTTATCCAATGAAATTCATGGTTACAATCTATAACTCTGTTTGGGAGATTTGGTTAATTTTGAGAGAAGTCTTTTGATTGGATGCAATTTCAATGACGATAAGTCTTATTTAAAAATGGCGGCCATGTTCAAAATACCTCCAGCTTGAAAATTTCAACTAAGATTACAGACAACAAGGATTAGTTTATTCTGTCGAAAAAGGGATTGAATGTTGAGATTGCATCATAACATACAAGAAAATGGTCAGTTTTTTTAAAAATGACATCAAGGAAGAACAATAATTCAACGCAACCAAATTGGTTGCGGAATATCAAGTTATTGAATAAGATGTAATCCTGACTCTCTGCCAGCGGCATTGAGAGAGACAGGTATTCCGGTCTAATCTAAAGGTATTATCTCTCAAGAAGCGACTATTCTGACTTTCAGTTCATGTTCAGTCAGTGAGTCCTTCTAACCCAAGTGCAGTACACCTGTTCCTTAAGAGAATCCCACACTGCCTGGAGTCAATTACCGACACCAGTGGAACAAACTGGCTGAACAGGAATTGAAAGGCAGGGTTGGTTGCTTTTTGGGAGAAAACACCTTAAGATGATATCGGTGAGAGCATTTCAGTTTGGAAAATGAATGACATTGGTGTTCAATGAGGTGAAAGCACAATGGACACAGGTTGAAATGTGTAGTTTGCTCTGATATTGAATTTTTTTACATACTATTTTGTTCGTGGCAGTACCATTATATTTTTAGAGTCTGACAAGTACATGTTGAAGTAAATCTGTGAGAATTTTAAAAGAGATCGGTTCACAAATAGCTGAGAAACTTACCATTAAACTTGGGGACGTTTTTTTGGGGGGACACCCAATATAGCATCATTTAACATTTTATTTAATTTTATTTATGTATATTTTAAGGTAATTGAAGATAAATTCATAAAGACATTTTCAGCCTCGATAAAAAGGTTCATTTGGCTTGCTGAGCACCCATGACAGCAAGCAAATTATCACAAAAAAAGTTGCTACCAAAAAACACAGTCCATGACTACACTGGTGGACCCGTCAAAGCTAACCCTGTTGCCCATATAAACGAATTTATGGATCAAATGATCAGTTTGGGAGCTGTTGAAAGGCTATCGAAAGGCAAGTTTAAACGGGTTGATTTTAAGTGTTTGCCCCAGGAGACAAGGACCCAATTTGAGAAAATCGGACTTACCCAGACGTCATATACATCAACACTTATTGAAGATGAAAATTCTACAAGTAGTGTGAATAGCCAGTAAAAACTATTAACCATGCCATAGACATTGTAAATTTTATACAACAACATTTCTACAGTTTGCAACTGATTTATTGTGTGATGTATTATTATAGATTGATAAGATCTCGGTAAAGTTCGAATTTGACGTTTTTTCCATGAATGGTTTTTCAGTTGATGCTGTTGACTTATGTTAAAAACTTGGTGTGATTGATAAGATCTTGTTGTCAAAGTTGACTTATATTTGAAGAACGCTTGAGTTAATGCACTGGTCTCAAAATGCATCAAGAAATGTTCATTCACATAATAGAAGCTACAGTTTTTTAGTTTTCATCCGATTTATTGAAACTTGATTTGATCCTATACATTGATAAGATCTCGGTCAAATCTGAATTGGACATAATTATTTTCGATAAAAAGTTTTTGACTTATTACAGCTTTCGAGTTGCGCTCGAAACTGTATTGTTTCCATTAATTTTTTAGATATTTTTATTTTTTTTTTTTTTTTTTTGTTTTGTAATTGTTGTCAAAGTACCCAGCAAAAACTGTTATACTTAGAAGATTTTTTGCATTTCCCCAGATATCCCAGACCTAGTGATTAGCCCTTAAATGTATATCCAGCCATCAGTTTCCGATCAGAAGCGGTCTGGCGGAAAACTCTTTATTTTTGGAAATCGACCATAAATTGTTTAATATTTGTTCGATTTCCGTAAAATTTTCTGTGTGACATCTTGAAAAAACTTCTAAGCAGGCATCGGCTTCAGAAATTTGTAATTTGAAAATTTTGTTGATAACTTTTTGTACCGAATTTTGGTCAAAATTCAAACTTCTTTAAATTTTATTCGATTTGCACGAAAATTGGTAGGTAGGTAGAAACGAAATTATCGATTAAGATTCCCAAAAAAGAAATTCCGAAATTTTTCCGGAACATTCGGAAATTTCCAAAAAATGTCGAAAATCACAAATATCGGAGTTTTCGGATTATTTTTTGCAGAAACTTGAAAATTTGTTATTTCATGGAATTTGTACCATTAATATCTTCATTTTGTACACTAGCCGTATATGCAAATTCCTATCCGTTTAGCCGCCATCTTAAAAAAGCGAAATATCGCAAAAAATACTACTCCTCCACCATTTTTAATCCGATTTTTTTCAAACTTGATTTAAAATGTAATTTTTGAAAATTATCTAGGTCCTCTAGTCGCCTTTTTTTTAAATTTTGAATTTGTCTTTGCACAACCTTCATTCAAAGTTTTTTGTGATAGGCCATGAATATCAAGGCTTATAACTTTTGACCTTGACCGTCTGCAACCTATATTTTTGGACAAAGCGATTCTTCTTTGGCTACCCTTTCATTTGATACCAACATTTATAATTTTGGTTAATTACTTTTGATTTTATGGGGTTTTGAAAAACAATTTTTAATTTTCTTTAAATTATTCAATTTCAAGATATACGATTTTAATATCCCTGATTTTGTTCATTGACTTCTATTTAACTTACAGAAAAAATTCGAAGAGATTTAAAATGTATAAATTCACAGCTTTAAAATAATATATAAATCATTGTGCATTGACACAATTCAACATTTTTTAAAAATAAAATATACTCTAATTACATGAGATTATGAAGGTGTTATAAGAATTACATAACAGCTTCAACAAGCCAACAGACACAAGTATCTAGGTGTTATCAGGTCAAACCATTCTACTACACCCTAGTCTCTACACAAAATAAGCTTTATCAAAATATAGATGCAATATACAACCAGGAAACTGATTATAGATTTGTCACCAAATGTTGAACCCAAAAGTTTAAATTTCAAGTTCCAGAGAGATTGTTTAAACAGAATTATAAAAGGACAAAAACTTAAAATTCAATGGGTCCCTAACCAAAATGGCCCCTAGTCAAAATGGCCAAACATATTAAATTTGGTCAAAATGGCCATAAATGGTAAATTTGGTCAAAATGGCCAGTCATGCTCCCTATTTTGGTCAAAATGGCCTCTGAATTTACTCTTTGATTTCAACCAATTCATTGGTCTCTGATTAATTTTTTTATAAATTACCCTAAAGGGGTATAGTCAATTGGGCCCCTAGTCAAAATGGCCATAAAAGTTAAATTTGGTCAAAATGGCCAGTCACCATGGCCCCTATAACATATTGAATACGCAGGCTGACAACTTTTGACCTTGACCTTCTGCAACCTTTATCTTTTGGCAAAAACATCTTCTTTGGATGGGCTTTCATTTGATACCACCCTTTTTAATTTTGGTAAATGACTTTTGATTTTATGGGGTTTTGAAAATGAACAATTTTAAATTTTCTGCAAATTATTCAATTTAAAGATTCACGATTTTAATATTCATAATTGTTTCTATTAAAGTTACAGAAAAAATTCGAACATATTTATAATGTACAAATTCACAGCTTTAAAACAATGTATAAATCATTATGCATTAACAAAATTCAACATTTTTTTAAAATAAAATGTACTCCAATTAGGCAAGATTATGACAAGGTTATAAGGTGTTAAAAGCTTATGTAACAAGTCAGTAAGTCACTTGCTTGTCATAAATTTGAGGGTAATAAATTTTGGGTTGAACACAAAATAAGAACTGTCATTAGAGATTCTCAACCAATCAGGCTGACTGTGGGCGTGGTCACTCAAGATCTTCAGAGATGGGCATTTAGTTATTGGTTATAGGTGTTGAAGTTAAATAGATCTCATAGAAAACACGGGCCATGGTCTGAAACATGAATTATTAATTTAAAGGTTCAATGAAAGGCATTATTTTGGTTGTCATGCTGGATATTTAGACGGTTAGATATGATTGTGTGTAGTTAGTCTATCCAGAAACTTTACTTTGCAATCGCTTGGTTTTTGGTTTTTGGTTTGATTGATATACTTTTTCTATAGGCATAACAAGAAGATCTTCAACGAAATGATTGGTTAAATGAAATGATTCGCAATTGTTCTATCTTTCTTGTGGAGTTAAGGCACTATTTTATTGCACAATTACCATCTTTATTACAAGCGACCTTTCAACAAGGTTTCCCGGAATGTTGTGGTTTCCCCCTTTTTCAAACTCAACCCCGGTTTTCTCCACCTTACAATTTCCATCCCTTTTTAATCCTAGTGATTTCCACCCAAATTTCAAGTGTTTTCCTCCCCTAATTTACTTATCATCATTGAAATTGATTCCTTTGATAAAGGGCGAAAGGACAGGGTGGAGTTAAAAAAAAAAGGGGAGACACCACTGTAAGCCGGTTTCTCTTGTCTTCTTCAGGCAATGATACAGACATTCAGAGAAATACTTATATAATAGTTAAAAATAACAACAATCTATATTAACATGTAGGGTATAAAAACTTTGATATTACTGTTGTACTGTTTTCTGTCTATGATAAGGTTTAATAATCCAGGATTTCTATTAATTGTCGGTTGGAATCTTTTATGTTAATGCCTTCAAATAATTCCTTTTTTTTGTCGTTGTGTTTATTGGTGGTCAACGTTTTCACTGATTTCCATTGTATCATATTTTGACGGTTATTTGAAGCATGTTCCGCAATGGCTGATTGGTTGTTGCTGGCTTTTCGGATGGCTCTGGTCTGCCTTTTGTTTGAAGTATAGTCGTCAATGTTTGGTTGGAGGTGAATGTTACATCAATTCCATTTTTTTACAAACAGTCTGATCTTGTAATTGAAGGTGCCATTAAATAGTAGATTCATTCTTATAAATTTTATATCCTGCATGTTTATGTAGATTGTTGTTAGTGTGTTGTTAGTGTTAACCATTTATTATACATGTAATCCTTTGGATATATGTATCATTGCCTGATGAAGACTAGTGAAACCTAGTTGAAACATTGCTTGTAATAAAGATAGTAATGATATTCCATAAAATAGTGCCTTATTTATAACATCATTTCTATGTTCATAAAGAACGACATTTTCGAACCATTTATGTCAAACAACATAAGTTCAATTATTCCTGAACACATGCATGAACAAATTATTTACTCCGTGAAAACATTAAGACTGCTCTAAAATGGGAAGACCTGTGTCAGGAAAATTAAATGTCATGTTTCTGAAGCAAATATTTTGTTATATTCTGAAAAATATAATGACTATTCAGAGAATTTCAAATTTTACAAAGAATGGTTTCGCCAAAAAAAGGGAAATAATCTGTATTCAATCGTGAAATCATGCTTATCTTTTACGCAAAATAAATATATCAAACGAAAACTACTCGGAAGCTGACAGATCTGTGTCGAACAGGTCTAGTTACCCTTGAATTGGATAAAATGCGTCAAAATGTATCGTTTACACAATAAAAGCTACAGTTTTCATCTGATTTTATTGAAACTTGGTGTGATCCTTTAACTCCTTTGTATTTTTTATTTGAGTTATTGCCCTTGACTTTGATGAAATGTGACAAAAATAGTTTGTGAGCAGGATTGAAGCTACTACTTTCAACATATTCTGATGCAACTTCATGTAATTGATGAAATTTCAGACATGAGACATTTTCAATGAACATTTTTTAGTTATTGCCCTTGACCTTTTTATTCTTTGATCTATAATATAATTTGTATTATTACAGCTTTCGAGTTGCGCTCGAAACTGTATTGTTACCATTAATTTTTTAGATATTTTTATTTTTGCAGGGCGTACTTTACAAGTACGCCCTGCTTTGTTTTGCAAATGATTATTCTTTTTTGCAGGGCGTACTTTACAAGTACGCCCTGCTTTGTTTTGCAAATGATTATTCTTTTTTTTTTTTTTTTTTTTTGATTTCTTGACAGAGCACAGGGACGAAACGGCACATAGTACGGTAATGTTCGTACCATGTCGTATTTGTAAAACACGCTCATTAGATTTTAAATGTATTACGGAACAGTTATGCAAATATGGTTGTGCATAAACCATGCACCAATGAAATATTTCGGACCGTACTGGGAGTCGTATTTACACTTTGATTTGCAAAGAGTTTCTTGTATTGTATTGCACATATTTAACAATATAGTATCGATTTATAAAAAATGTCAATTTGCAAAAATATTTGCAACTTTTTGTAGCAAAACTATTTTAGTACTGTTCTAAAATATTTACTTATAATGCAATCGGTTTGAAATTTTAAGTATATAATACTATCATAATGATAAACCTAAATCCGTTTTCAGAAATTGTGCAACTTTTCTGGTTTTTGCAAAAATTGTACTTAAAGTTCGATATTCAACTTTTTACCTATCACAGATACACGTAAATAAATACATGCATGTAACTATACATATCATTAGACACAGATTTAGCAAAAAAAATTGTACCGGAAACGTCAAATCTTCCGCCATCTTGGATAGTACCAACATTTCTTAAATCGGTTATAAGTTTTTTATTTATTATCCGATTTCTATGATTCTGGTACTCATCGAAACGTTAGTCGTTTAAGACCATTGTCTAGGGATCCGAATTTTGAAATTTTATTTTGCTTTCTTGTAATTTTTAATTGAAATTTTTTTAGATTGCTCAATATTAGAAGTCATTTTTCTTGTGACCTTGACCGCCCATGACCTTGAATTTCTCCTGACACCAAGTTCTCGACAATATCTATCCACTGGTATTTTCATTTTTTGTTTTTGACCGTAACTTTCGGTTTTAAAAGCAATTGAAAAAAGTTTAAAATTTGTTTTAAATGGCTCTAGCAGCTACCCTTTTTGTGCAAATATCATGATTTTTGCATATTCGTAATCTACGCATCAAGACGCATCCAATGATGTATAATATGCATACCTTTCAAGCATATTATTCAAAATTGGCATACCAACGTGCAATGTATTTAATAGAGGTATTTCGGTTAATTAGTGTCAGTGACCCTGTCAACACAGATATAAATCAAAGTTTAGGGTGTTAATTTAAAGCTATGTTCACACTGTTTTCTGATAACTATTTCTTGTGTCCAGTTATAACATATAAGAACACTCTAGGTTGGATTGAACAGCGTCATGCTGTAATTTATGCATACGGAACTACATTTAAAGGTACATTTCCACTTAATTTACTAACTTTTTTATTTCTTATCCGAATTTTATGAAACTTGGTACGTATATGCATGATCGGATTGCGAATTCAGGGGAAATGTTAGATTTAGGTTCTGCGCATGCGCATTATCAACTTTCTTATTTCTTATCCGAATTTCTTCAAAATTGGCATGTATACATGTGTATAATTAGATTCAAAATATCATGGATATATTGAATTTGTGTAGTGCGCATGCGCATCGCCAACTTTCTTATTTCTCATCCGAATTTCTTTAAAATTGACATGTATCTATATAATTAGATCCGATATATCAACATTATATTGAATTTGTGTAGTGCGCATGCGCATCGCCAACTTTCTTATTTCTTATTCGAATATCTTCAAAATTGACATGTATGTGTATCATGAATATATTGAATTTGAGTTGTGCGCATGCGCATCGCCAACTTTCTTATTTCTTACCCAAATTCCTTCAAAATCTGTTTGTGTCGCATGTGCTATAAGAGTATGAGTACAGGGCATGCACAAGAAATATTGCCGCACCGGTCGTACCTTTATGTCGTAACAAGCCCTGCATCAGTATTGTTATCTGAACAGTTCTAGTTGCAGGGCGTACTTTACAAGTACGCCCTGCTTTGTTTTGCAAATGATTATTCTTTTTTTTGCAGGGCGTACTTTACAAGTACGCCCTGCTTTGTTTTGCAAATGATTATTCTTTTTTTTTTTTTTTTTTTTTTTTTTCGATTTTTTGACAGAGCACAGGGACGAAACGGCACATAGTACGGTAATTTTCGTACCATGTCGTATTTGTAAAACGCGCTCATTAGATTTTAAATGTATTACGGAACAGTTATGCAAATTTGATTATGCATAAATTATGCATCCATGAAATATTTCGGACAGTACTGGGAGTCGTATTTACACTTCGATTTGCATAGAGTTTCTCGTATTGTATTGTACATATTTAACGACATAGTATCGCTTTATAAAAAATGTTAATTTGCAAAAATATTTGCAACTTTTTGTAGCAAAACTATTTTAGCTCAATACTAAAATGTTTGCTTATAATGCGATCGATCTGAAATTTTATATATACATTACTATTATGGAGATAAACATAAACCCGTTTTCAGAAATTTTGCAACTTTTTTGGTTTTTGCTAAAAATGCTCATAAAGTTCGATTTTCAACTTTTTACCTTTTACAGATATGCTGAAATAAATATATGCATGTCACTAGACATATCATTTGACATAAATTTAGTGAAAAAAATTGTACCGGAAACGTCAAATCTTCCGCCATCTTGGATAATAGTAACATATCTTTAAATTGCTACTTGTCTCTCAATTATTATCCGATTTTCATGATTCTGGTACTCATCGAAACGTTAGTCGTTTAAGACCAATGTCTAGGTATCCGAATTTTGAAATTTTATTTTGCTTTCTAGTAATTTTTAATTGAAATTATTTTAGAATTGCTCAATATTAGAAGTCATTTTTCTCGTGACCTTGACCTCCCAGGACCTTGAATTTCTCATGACACCAAGTTCTCGACAATATCTATCCACTGGTATTTTCATTTTTTGTTTTTGACCGTAACTTTCGATTTTATAAGCGATTGAAAAAAGTTTAAAATTTGTTTTAAATGGCTCTAGCAGCTACCCTTTTTGTGCAAATATCATAATTTTTGCATATTCGTAATCTACGCATCAAGACGCATCCAATGATGTATAATATGCATACCTTTCAAGCATATTATTCAAAATGTACCAATGTGCAATGTTTTTAAATAGAGGTATTTCGGTTAATTAGTGTCAGTGACCCTGTCAACACAGATATAAATCAAAGTTTAGGGTGTTAAGTTAAAGCTATGTTCACACTGTTTTCTGATAACTATTTCTTGTGTCCAGTTATAACATATAAGCACACTCTAGGTTGGATTGAACAGCATCATGCTGTAATTTATGCAAACGGAACTACATTTAAAGGTACATTTCCACTTAATTTACCAACTTTTTTATTTCTTATCCGAATTTTATGAAACTTGGTACGTATATGCATGATCGGATTGCGAATTCAGGGGAAATGTTAGATTTAGGTTCTGCGCATGCGCATTATCAACTTTCTTAATTCTCATCCAAATTTCTTCAAAATTGACATATATGTGCATAATCAGATTCGAAATATCATGGAAATATTGAATTTGTGTAGTGCGCATGCGCATCGCCAACTTTCTTATTTCTTATCCGAATTTCTTCAAAATTGGCATGTATGTGTATAATTAGATTCAAAATATCATGGATATATTGAATTTGTGTAGTGCGCATGCGCATCGCCAACTTTCTTATTTCTTATCAAAATTTCTTCAAAATTGACATGTATGTGTATAATTAGATCCGAAATGTCATGGATATATTGAATTTGGTAGTGCGCATGCGCATCGCCAACTTTCTTATTTCTCATCCGAATTTCTTTAAAATTGACATGTATGTGTAAAATTAGATCCGATATATCAACATTATATTGAATTTGTGTAGCGCGCATGCGCATCGCCAATTTTCTTATTTCTTACCCGAATTCCTTCAAAATCTGTTTGTGTCGCATGTGCTATAAGAGTATGAGTTCAGGGCATGCACAAGAAATATTGCCGCACCGGTCGTACCTTTGTGTCGTAACAAGCCCTGCATCAGTACTGTTATCTGAACAGTTCTAGTTTTTTTTTTTTTTTTTTTTCGATTTTTTGACAGAGCACAGGGACGAAACGGCACATAGTACGGTAATTTTCGTACCATGTCGTATTTGTAATACGCGCTCATTAGATTTTAAATGTATTACGTAACAGTTATGCAAATATGGTTATGCATAAATTATGCATCCATGAAATATTTCGGACAGTACTAGGAGTCGTATTTACACTTCGATTTGTATAGGGTTTCTCGTAATGTATTGTACATATTTAACGACATAGTATCGCTTTATAAAAAATGTCAATTTGCAAAAATATTTGCAACTTTTTGTAGCAAAACTATTTTAGCTCAATACTAAAATGTTTGCTTATAATGCGATCGATCTGAAATTTTATATATACATTACTATTATGGTGTTAAACCTAAAGCCGTTTTCAGAAATTTTGCAACTTTTTTGGTTTTTGCAAAAAATGCTCATAAAGTTGGATTTTCAACTTTTTACCTTTTACAGATATGCTGAAATAAATATATGCATGTCACTAGACATATCATTTGACATAAATTTAGTGAAAAAAATTGTACTGGAAACGTCAAATCTTCCGCCATTTTGGATCATACCAATATTGCTTAAATTGGTTATAAGTTTTTTATTTATTATCCGATTTCTATGATTTCGGTAATAATTGAAACCTTAGTCGTTTGGCTACATTTGCTAGACATCCGAATTTTGAAATTTTACTTTGACTTCTTTGAATTTTTAATTGAATTTTTTTCTTTTTTTCTTTTGCTCAATTTTTGAAGTCATTTTTCACGTGACCTTGACCTCCCATGACCTTGCATTTCTCATGACTCCAAGTTCTTGACAATATCTATCCAGTGGTACTTTCATTTTTTGTTTTTGACCGTAACTTCCGGTTTTATAAGCGATTGAAAATAGTTTAAAATTTGTTTTAAATGGCTCTAACAGCTACCCTTTTTGTGCAAATATCATAATTTTTGTAGATTCGTAATCTACGCATCAAGACGCATCCAATGAGGTATAATATGCATACCTTTAAAGCATATTATTCAAAAAAACCAATATTCAATGTACATGTATTTGGATAGAGGTATTTCGGTTAATTAGTGTCAGTGACCCTGTCAACACAGATATAAATCAAAGTTTAGGGTGTTAATTTAAAGCTATGTTCACACTATTTTCTGAGAACTATTTCTTGTGTCCAGTTAGAACATAGGCTATAAGAACACTCTAGGTTGGATTGAACAGCGTTATGCTGTAGGTTATGCATATGGAACCACATTTAAAGGTACATTTCCACTTAATTTACCAACTTTTTTATTTCTCATCCGAATTTTATGAAACTTGGTACGTATATGCATGATCAGATTGCAAATTCAGGGGAAATGATTGAATTAGGTTCTGCGCATGCGCATTATCAACTTTCTCAATTCTCATCCAAATTTCTTCAGAATTGACACATATGTGTATAATCAGATTCGAAATATCAGGGATATATTGAAATTGTGTAGTGCGCATGCGCATCGCCAACTTTCTTATTTCTTATCCGAATTTCTTCAAAATTGACATACATGTGTATAATTAGATTCAAAATATCATGGATATATTGAAATTGTGTAGTGTGCATGCGCATCGCCAACCTTCTTATTTCTTATCCGAATTTCTTCAAAATTTACATGGATGTGTATAATTAGATTCGAAATATCATGAACATATTGAATTTGTGTAGTGCGCATGCGCATCGTCAACTTTCTTATTTCTTATCCGAATTTCTTCAAAATTTACATGGATGTGTATAATTAGATTCGAAATATCATGAACATATTGAATTGGTGTACTGCGCATGCGCATCGCCAACTTTCTTATTTCTTATCCGAATTTCTTCAAAATTTACATGGATGTGTATATTAAGATCCGATATATCATGAATATATTGAATTTGTGTTGTGCGCATGCGCATCGCCAACTTTCTTATTTCTTACCCGAATTCCTTCAAAATCAGTTTGTGTCGCATGCGCTATAAAAATATGAGTACAGGGCATGTACAAGAAATATTGCCGCACCGGTCGTACCTTTGTGTCGTAACAAGCCCTGCATCAGTACTGTTACCTGAACAGTTCTAGTTTTTTTTTTTTTTCGAATTCTTGACAGAGCACAGGGACGAAACGGCACATAGTACGGTAATGTTCGTACCATGTCATATTTGTAAAACGCGCTCATTAGATTTTAAATGTATTACGGAACAGTTATGCAAATATGGTTATGCATAAATTATGCATCCATGAAATATTTCGGACAGTACTGGGAGTCGTATTTACACTTCGATTTGCATAGAATTTCTTGCATTGTATTGTACATATTTAACAACATAGTATCGATTTATAAAAAATGTTAATTTGCAAAAATATTTGCAACTTATTGTAGCAAAACTATTTTAGCACTGTTCTAAAATGTTTACTTATAATGCAATCGATCTGAAATTTAAAGTATATAATACTATCATAATGATAAACCTAAATCCGTTTTCAGAAATTGTGCAACTTTTCTGGTTTTTGCAAAAATTGCACTTAAAGTTCGATATTCAACTTTTTACCTATCACAGATACACAGAAATAAATACATGCATGTAACTAGACATATCATTAGACACAGATTTAGCAAAAAAAAATTAGACCGGAAACGTCAATTCTTCCGCCATCTTGGATAATAGTAGCATTTCTTTAAATTGCTACTTGTCTCTCAATTATTATCCGATTTTCATGATTCTGGTACTCATCGAAACGTTAGTCGTTTAAGACCATTGTGTAGGGATCCGAATTTTGAAATTTTATTTTGCTTTCTTGTAATTTTTAATTGAATTTTTTTTTAGATTGCTCAATATTAGAAGTCATTTTTCTTGTGACCTTGACCGCCCATGACCTTGAATTTCTCATGACACCAAGTTCTCGACAATATCTATCCACTGGTATTTTCATTTTTTGTTTTTGACCGTAACTTTCGGTTTTATAAGCGATTGAAAAAAGTTTAAAATTTGTCTTAAATGGCTCTAGCAGCTACCCTTTTTGTGCAAATATCATAATTTTTGCATATACGTAATCTACGCATCACGATGCATCCAATGATGTATAATATGCATACCTTTCAAGCATATTATTCAAAATTGCCATTAAATACCAACGTGCAATGTATTTAATAGAGGTATTTCGGTTAATTAGTGTCAGTGACCCTGTCAACACAGATATAAATCAAAGTTTAGGGTGTTAATTTAAAGCTATGTTCACACTGTTTTCTGATAACTATTTCTTGTGTCCAGTTATAACATATAAGAACACTCTAGGCTGGATTGAACAGCGTCATGCTGTAATTTATGCATACGGAACCACATTTAAAGGTACATTTCCACTTAATTTACCAACTTTTTTATTTCTCATCCGAAATTTATGAAACTTGGTACGTATATGTATGATCGGATTGCGAATTCATGGGAAATGTTCGATTTAGGTTCTGCGCATGCGCAATATCAACTTTCTCAATTCTCATCCAAATTTCTTCAAAATTGACATATATGTGCATAATCAGATTCGAAATATCATGGATATATTGAATTTGTGTAGTGCGCATGCGCATCGCCAACTTTCTTATTTCTTATCCGAATTTCTTCAAAATTGGCATGTATGTGTATAATTAGATTCAAAATATCATGGATATATTGAATTTGTGTAGTGCGCATGCGCATCGCCAACTTTCTTATTTCTTATCGAAATTTCTTCAAAATTGACATGTATGTGTATAATTAGATCCGAAATATCATGGATATATTGAATTTGGTAGTGCGCATGCGCATCGCCAACTTTCTTATTTCTTATCCGAATTTCTTTAAAATTGACATGTATAGGTATAATTAGATCCGATATATCAACATTATATTGAATTTGTGTAGTGCGCATGCGCATCGCCAACTTCCTTATTTCTTATCTGAATATCTTCAAAATTGACATGTATGTGTATAATTAGATCCGATGTATCATGAATATACTGAATTTGAGTTGTGCGCATGCGCATCGCCAACTTTCTTATTTCTTACCCAAATTCCTTCAAAATCTGTTTGTGTCGCATGTGCTTATAAGAGTATGAGTACAGGACATGCACAAGAAATATTGCCGCACAGGTCGTACCTTTGTGTCGTAACAAGCCCTGCATCAGTACTGTTATCTGAACAGTTCTAGTTGCAGGGCGTACTTTACAAGTACGCCCTGCTTTGTTTTGCAAATGATTATTCTTTTTTTTTTTTTTTGCAGGGCGTACTTTACAAGTACGCCCTGCTTTGTTTTGCAATTGATTATTCTTTTTTTTTTTTTTTTTTTTTTTTTTTTTTGATTTCTTGACAGAGTACAGGGACGAAACAGCACATAGTACAGTAATGCTCGTACCATGTCGTATTTGTACTCCGCGGTCATTAGATTTTAAATGTATTACGGAACAGTTATGCAAATATGGTTATGCATAAATTATGCATCCATGAAATATTTCGGACAGTACTGGGAGTCGTATTTACACTTCGATTTGCATAGAGTTTCCTGTATTGTATTGTACGTATTTAACAACGTAGTATCGATTTATAAAAAATGTCAATTTGCAAAAATATTTGCACCTTTTTGTAGCAAAACTATTTTAGCACTGTTCTAAAATGTTTACTTATAATGCAATCGATCTGAAATTCAAAGGATATAATACTATCATAATGATAAACCTAAATCCGTTTTCAGAAATTGTGCAACTTTTCTGGTTTTTGCAAAAATTGCACTTAAAGTTCGATATTCAACTTTTTACCTATCACAGATGCACAGAAATAAATACATGCATGTAACTAGACATATCATTAGACACAGATTTAGCAAAAAAAAATAGACCAAAAACGTCAAATCTTCCGCCATCTTGGACAATAGTAACATTTCTTTAAATTGCTACTTGTCTCTCAATTATTATCCGATTTTCATGATTCTGGTACTCATCGAAACGTTAGTCGTTTAAGACCATTGTGTAGGGATCCGAATTTTGAAATTTTATTTTGCTTTCTTGTAATTTTTAATTGAAATTTTTTTAGATTGCTCAATATTAGAAGTCATTTTTCTTGTGACCTTGACCGCCCATGACCTTGAATTTCTCATGACACCAAGTTCTCGACAATATCTATCCACTGGTATTTTCATTTTTTGTTTTTGACCGTAACTTTCGGTTTTAAAAGCGATTGAAAAAAGTTTCAAATTTGTCTTAAATGACTCTAGCAGCTACCCTTTTTGTGCAAATATCATAATTTTTGCATATTCGTAATCTACGCATCAAGACGCATCCAATGATGTATAATATGCATACCTTTCAAGCATATTATTCAAAATTGGCATACCAACGTGCAATGTATTTAATAGAGGTATTTCGGTTAATTAGTGTCAGTGACCCTGTCAACACAGATATAAATCAAAGTTTAGGGTGTTAATTTAAAGCTATGTTCACACTGTTTACTGATAACTATTTCTTGTGTCCAGTTATAACAAAGAAGAACACTCTAGGTTGCATTGAACAGCGTCATGCTGTAATTTATGCATACGGAACTACATTTTAAAGGTACATTTCCACTTAATTTACTAACTTTTTTATTTCTTATCCGAATTTTATGAAACTTGGTACGTATATGCATGATCGGATTGCGAATTCAGGGGAAATGTTAGATTTAGGTTCTGCGCATGCGCATTATCAACTTTCTTAATTCACATCCAAATTTCTTCAAAATTGACATATAATGCGCATAATCAGATTCGAAATATCATGGATATATTGAATTTGTGTAGTGCGCATGCGCATCGCCAACTTTCTTATTTCTTATCGAAATTTCTTCAAAATTGACATGTATGTGTATAATTAGATCCGAAATATCATGGATATATTGAATTTGGTAGTGGGCATGCGCATCGCCAACTTTCTTATTTCTTATCCGAATTTCTTTAAATTTGACATGTATAGGTATAATTAGATCCGATATATCAACATTATATTGAATTTGTGTAGTGCGCATGCGCATCGCCAACTTTCTTATTTCTTATTCGAATATCTCCAAAATTGACATGTATGTGTATAATTAGATCCGATATATCATGAATATATTGAATTTGAGTTGTGCGCATGCGCATCGCCAACTTTCTTATTTCTTACCCAAATTCCTTCAAAATCTGTTTGTGTCGCATGTGCTATAAGAGTATGAGTACAGGGCATGCACAAGAAATATTGCCGCACCGGTCGTACCTTTGTGTCGTAACAAGCCCTGCATCAGTACTGTTATCTGAACAGTTCTAGTTTTTTTTTTTTTTCGATTTTTTGACAGAGCACAGGGACGAAACGGCACATAGTACGGTAATTTTCGTACCATGTCGTATTTGTAATACGCGCTCATTAGATTTTAAATGTATTACGGAACAGTTATTCAAATTTGATTATGCATAAATTATGCATCCATGAAATATTTCGGACAGTACTGGGAGTCGTATTTACACTTCGATTTGCATAGGGTTTCTCGTAATGTATTGTACATATTTAACGACATAGTATCGCTTTATAAAAAATGTCAATTTGCAAAAATATTTGCAACTTTTTGTAGCAAAACTATTTTAGCTCAATACTAAAATGTTTGCATATAATGCGATCGATCTGAAATGTTATATATACATTACTATTATGGTGTTAAACCTAAAGCCGTTTTCAGAAATTTTGCAACTTTTTTGGTTTTTGCAAAAAATGCTCATAAAGTTCGATTTTCAACTTTTTACCTTTTACAGATATGCTGAAATAAATATATGCATGTCACTAGACATATCATTTGACATATATTTAGTGAAAAAAATTGTACTGGAAACGTCAAATCTTCCGCCATTTTGGATCATACCAATATTGCTTAAATTGGTTATAAGTTTTTTATTTATTATCCGATTTCTATGATTTCGGTAATAATTGAAACCTTAGTCGTTTGGCTACATTTGCTAGACATCCGAATTTTGAAATTTTACTTTGACTTCTTTGAATTTTTAATTGGAATTTTTTAATATTTTTTTTCTTTTGCTCAATTTTTGAAGTCATTTTTCACGTGACCTTGACCTCCCATGACCTTGCATTTCTCATGACTCCAAGTTCTTGACAATATCTATCCAGTGGTACTTTCATTTTTTGTTTTTGACCGTAACTTCCGGTTTTATAAGCGATTGAAAATAGTTTAAAATTTGTTTTAAATGGCTCTAACAGCTACCCTTTTTGTGCAAATATCATAATTTTGGTAGATTCGTAATCTACGCATCAAGACGCATCCAATGAGGTATAATATGCATACCTTTAAAGCATATTATTCAAAAAAACCAATGTTCAATGTACATGTATTTGGATAGAGGTATTTCGGTTAATTAGTGTCAGTGACCCTGTCAACACAGATATAAATCAAAGTTTAGGGTGTTAATTTAAAGCTATGTTCACACTATTTTCTGATAACTATCTCTTGTGTCCAGTTAGAACATATAAGAACACTCTAGGTTGGATTGAACAGCGTTATGCTGTAGGTTATGCATATGGAACCACATTTAAAGGTACATTTCCACTTAATTTACCAACTTTTTTATTTCTCATCCGAATTTTATGAAACTTGGTACGTATATGCATGATCAGATTGCAAATTCAGGGGAAATGATTGAATTAGGTTCTGCGCATGCGCATTATCAACTTTCTCAATTCTCATCCAAATTTCTTCAGAATTGACACATATGTGTATAATCAGATTCGAAATATCAGGGATATATTGAAATTGTGTAGTGCGCATGCGCATCGCCAACTTTCTTATTTCTTATCCGAATTTCTTCAAAATTGAGATACATGTGTATAATTAGATTCAAAATATCATGGATATATTGAAATTGTGTAGTGCGCATGCGCATCGCCAACCTTCTTATTTCTTATCTGAATTTCTTCAAAATTTACATGGATGTGTATAATTAGATTCGAAATATCATGAACATATTGAATTTGTGTAGTGCGCATGCGCATCGCCAACTTTCTTATTTCTTATCCGAATTTCTTCAAAATTTACATGGATGTGTATAATTAGATTCGAAATATCATGAACATATTGAATTGGTGTACTGCGCATGCGCATCGCCAACTTTCTTATTTCTTATCCGAATTTCTTCAAAATTTACATGGATGTGTATATTAAGATCCGATATATCATGAATATAATATTGAATTTGTGTTGTGCGCATGCGCATCGCCAACTTTCTTATTTCTTACCCGAATTCCTTCAAAATCAGTTTGTGTCGCATGCGCTATAAAAATATGAGTACAGGGCATGTACAAGAAATATTGCCGCACCGGTCGTATCTTTGTGTCGTAACAAGCCCTGCATCAGTACTGTTACCTGAACAGTTCTAGTCTTTTTTTTTTTTTTTTTTTTTTTTCCATTTTTTGACAGAGCACAGGGACGAAACGGCACATAGTACGGTAATTTTCGTACCATGTCGTATTTGTAATACGCGCTTATTAGATTTTAAATGTATTACGGAACAGTTATGCAAATTTGATTATGCATAAATTATGCATCCATGAAATATTTCGGACAGTACTGGGAGTCGTATTTACACTTCGATTTGCATAGAGTTTCTCGTGTTGTATTGTACATATTTAACGACATAGTATCGCTTTATAAAAAATGTCAATTTGCAAAAATATTTGCAACTTTTTGTAGCAAAACTATTTTAGCTCAATACTAAAATGTTTGCTTATAATGCGATCGATCTGAAATTTTATATATACATTACTATTATGGAGATAAACCTAAAGCCGTTTTCAGAAATTTTGCAACTTTTTTGGTTTTTGCAAAAAATGCTCATAAAGTTCGATTTTCAACTTTTTAACTTTTACAGATATGCTGAAATAAATATATGCATGTCACTAGACATATCATTTGACATAGATTTAGTGAAAAAAATTGTACCGGAAACGTCAAATCTTCCGCCATCTTGGATCATACCAATATTGCTTAAATTGGTTATAAGTTTTTTATTTATTATCCGATTTCTATGATTTCGGTAATAATTGAAACCTTAGTCGTTTGGCTACATTTGCTAGAAATCCGAATTTTGAAATTTTACTTTGACTTCTTTGAATTTTTAATTGAAATTTTTTAATATTTTTTTTCTTTAGCTCAATTTTTGAAGTAATTTTTCACGTGACCTTGACCTCCTATGACCTTGAATTTCTCATGACACCAAGTTCTCGACAATATCTATCCACACGTATTTTCATTTTTTGTTTTTGACCGTAACTTTCGGTTTTATAAGCGATTTAAAAAAGTTTAAAATTTGTCTTAAATGGCTCTAGCAGCTACCCTTTTTGTGCAAATATCATAATTTTTGCATATTCGTAATCTACGCATCAAGACGCATCCAATGATGTATAATATGCATACCTTTCAAGCATATTATTCAAAATTGGCATTTTAAATACCAACGTGCAATGTATTTAATAGAGGTATTTCGGTTAATTAGTGTCAGTGACCCTGTCAACACAGATATAAATCAAAGTTTAGGGTGTTAATTTAAAGCTATGTTCACACTGTTTTCTGATAACTATTTCTTGTGTCCAGTTATAACATATAAGAACACTCTAGGTTGGATTGAACAGCGTCATGCTGTAATTTATGCATACGGAACTACATTTAAAGGTACATTTCCACTTAATTTACTAACTTTATTATTTCTTATCCGAATTTTATGAAACTTGGTACGTATATGCATGATCGGATTGCGAATTCAGGGGATATGTTAGATTAAGGTTCTGCGCATGCGCATTATCAACTTTCTTAATTATCATCCAAATTTCTTCAAAATTGACATATATGTGCATAATCAGATTCGAAATATCATGGATATATTGAATTTGTGTAGTGCGCATGCGCATCGCCAACTTTCTTATTTCTTATCCGAATTTCTTCAAAATTGGCATGTATGTGTATAATTAGATTCAAAATATCATGGATATATTGAATTTGTGTAGTGCGCATGCGCATCGCCAACTTTCTTATTTCTTATCGAAATTTCTTCAAAATTGATATGTATGTGTATAGTTAGATCTAAAATGTCATGGATATATTGAATTTGTGTAGTGCGCATGCGCATCGCCAACTTTCTTATTTCTTATCCGAATATCTTCAAAATTGACATGTATGTGTATAATTAGATCCCATATATCATGAATATATTGAATTTGAGATGTGCGCATGCGCATCGCCAACTTTCTTATTTCTTACCCAAATCCCTTCAAAATCTGTTTGTGTCGCATGTGCTATAAGAGTATGATTACAGGGCATGCACAAGAAATATTGCCGCACCGGTCGTACCTTTGTGTCGTAACAAGCCCTGCATCAGTACTGTTATCTGAACAGTTCTAGTTTTTTTTTAGTTTTTTTTTTTTGTAAATGTTGTCAGAGTACCCAGCAAAAACTGTTATACTTAGAAGATTTTTTGCATTAGCCCAAATATCCTAGACCTAGTGAATAGCCCTTAAAAATATTTCCAGCTATCAGTGTCCGACAGGAAGCAGTCTGGCGGAAAACTCCTTATTTTTGGAAATCGACCATAAATTGTTTAATATTTATTTGATTTTCATAAAATTTTCTGTGTGCAATCTTGAAAGAACTTCTAAGCAGACATGGGCTTCAGAAATTTGAAATTTGAAAAGTTTGTAGATAACTTTTTGTACCGAATTTTGGTCAAAATTCAAACTTCTTTAATTTTTATTCGATTTGCACGAAAATTGGTAGGTTGGTAGAACCCAAATTATCGATTAAGATTCCCCAAAAAAAAATTCCGAAATTTTTCCCGAACATTCGGAAATTTCCCAAAAATGTCGAAAATCCAAAAAATCAGAGTTTTCGGATTATTTTTTGCAAAAATTTGCAAATTTGTTATTTCATTGAATTTGTACAACTGATATCTTCATTTTGTATATTTGCCGTATATGCAAATTCCTAACCGTTCAGCCGCCATCTTAAAAAAAGCAAAATATCTAAGAAATACTACTTGTCCCACATTTTTAATCCGATTTTTTTCAAACTTGATTTAAAATGTAATTATGAAAATTATCTAGGTCCTCTAGTCGCCCTTTTTTAAATTTTGAATTTGTCTTTGCACAACCTTCATTCAAAGTTTTTTGTGATAGGCCTTGAATATCAAGGCTTATAACTTTTGACCTTGACCATCTGCAACCTATATTTTTGGACAAAACTATTCTTCTTTGGCTACACTTTCATTTGATACCAACATTTATAATTTTGGTTAATTACTTTTGATTTTATGGGGTTTTGAAAATGAACAATTTTTAATTTACTTTAAATTATTCAATTTCAAGATATACGATTTTAATATCCATAATTTTGTTCATCTGACTTCTATTTAACTTAAAGAAAAAATTCAAACAGATTTATAATGTACAAATTCACAGCTTTAAAATAATATATAAATCATTGTGCATTGACAAAATTCAACATTTTTTAAAAATAAAATATATATCCCAGACCTAGTGATTAGCCCTTAAAGGTATATCCAGCCATCAGTTTCCGATCGGAAGCGGTCTGGCGGAAAACTCTTTATTCTTGGAAATCGACCATAAATTGTTTAATATTTGTTCGATTTCCGTACAATTTTCTGTGTGACATCTTGAAAAAACTTCTAAGCAGGCATCGGCTTCAGAAATTTGAAATTTGAAAATTTTGTTGATAACTTTTTGTACCGAATTTTAGTCAAAATTCAAACTTCTTTAATTTTTATTCGATTTGCACGAAAATTGGTAAGTGGGTAGAAACGAAATTATCGATTAAGATTCCCAAAAAAGAAATTCCGAAATTTTTCCGGAACATTCGGAAATTTCCAAAAAATGTCGAAAATCACAAATATCGGAGTTTTCGGATTATTTTTTGCGAAAATTTGAAATTTTTTTATTTCATGGAATTTGTACCATTAATATCTTCATTTTGTACACTAGCCGTATATGCAAATTCCTATCCGTTTATCCGCCATCTTAAAAAAGCGAAATATTGCAAAAAATACTACTCTTCCACCATTTTTAATCCGATATTTTTCAAACTTGATTTAAAATGTAATTTTGAAAATTATCTAGGTCCTCTAGTCGCCTTTTTTTAAATTTTTAATTTGTCTTTGCACAACCTTCATTCAAAGTTTTTTGTGATAGGCCATGAATATCAAGGCTTATAACTTTTGACCTTGACCGTCTGCAACCTATATTTTTAGACAAAACGATTTTTCTTTGGCTACCCTTTCATTTGATACCAACATTTATAATTTTGGTTAATTACTTTTGATTTTATGGGGTTTTGAAAATGAACAATTTTTAATTTTCTTTAAATTATTCAATTTCAAGATATACGATTTTAATATCCATAATTTTGTTCATCTGACTTCTATTTAACTTAAAGAAAAAATTCGAACAGATTTATAATGTACAAATTCACAGCTTTAAAATAATATATAAATCATTGTGCATTGACAAAATTCAACATTTTTTAAAAATAAAATATACTCTAATTACATGAGATTATGAAGGTGTTATAAGGATTATATAACAGGTTAAACAAGCCAACAGACACAAGTATCTAGGTCATAAAAGTGTTATCAGATCAAACCATTCTACTGCACATCCACACTAGTAATTGTTGTCAGAGTACCCAGCAAAAACTGTTATACTTAGAAGATTCTTTGCATTTCCCCAGATATCCCAGACCTAGTGATTAGCCCTTAAAGGTATATCCAGCCATCAGTTTCCGATCGGAAGCGGTCTGGCGGAAAACTCTTTATTCTTGGAAATCGACCATAAATTGTTTAATATTTGTTCGATTTCCGTACAATTTTCTGTGTGACATCTTGAAAAAACTTCTAAGCAGGCATCGGCTTCAGAAATTTGAAATTTGAAAATTTTGTTGATAACTTTTTGTACCGAATTTTAGTCAAAATTCAAACTTCTTTAATTTTTATTCGATTTGCACGAAAATTGGTAAGTGGGTAGAAACGAAATTATCGATTAAGATTCCCAAAAAAGAAATTCCGAAATTTTTCCGGAACATTCGGAAATTTCCAAAAAATGTCGAAAATCACAAATATCGGAGTTTTCGGATTATTTTTTGCGAAAATTTGAAAATTTTTTATTTCATGGAATTTGTACCATTAATATATTCATTTTGTACACTAGCCGTATATGCAAATTCCTATCCGTTTATCCGCCATCTTAAAAAAGCGAAATATTGCAAAAAATACTACTCTTCCACCATTTTTAATCCGATTTTTTTCAAACTTGATTTAAAATGTAATTTTGAAAATTATCTAGGTCCTCTAGTCGCCTTTTTTTAAATTTTTAATTTGTCTTTGCACAACCTTCATTCAAACTTTTTTGTGATAGGCCATGAATATCAAGGCTTATAACTTTTGACCTTGACCGTCTGCAACCTATATTTTTGGACAAAACGATTTTTCTTTGGCTACCCTTTCATTTGATACCAACATTTATAATTTTGGTTAATTACTTTTGATTTTATGGGGTTTTGAAAATGAACAATTTTTAATTTTCTTTAAATTATTCAATTTCAAGATATACGATTTTAATATCCCTAATTTTGTTCATCTGAGACTTCTATTTAACTTACAGAAAAAATTCGAAGAGATTTATAATGTACAAATTCACAGCTCTAAAATAATATATAAATCATTGTGCATTCACAAAATTCAACATTTTTAAAAAATAAAATATACTCTAATTACATGAGATTATGAAGGTGTTATAAGAATTACATAACAGCTTTAACAAGCCAACAGACACAAGTATCTAGGTCATAAAAGTGTCAAACCATTCTACTACACCCTAGTCTCTACACAATATAAGCTTTATCAAAATATATTTATTTATTTATTTATTTATTTACGTCTCACCAATTTGTACAATATTAAAACATAATACATCACATACTTAAAACAAAATTGCACAAATAGCCATTCCATAACGGAATTATGAGAGACGGTTAAAACATCACCATATCACAGTAATAAAAGAAAATTAATTAACGCTAAAACATAAATTGACTTAAAAATAATAAAAAAATAAATAAAATATTTAACTAGAAATATACAAACACTGTTTTCTTAAATTAAGAATATCATAGCAGGCTTTGGCGCTTTTCTTCACAACTTTACTATCAGACAGAATAATAGACATTTTATCAAGATCAGGTAATAAATTAAAATTTGCGTAAATACTACTAATAAACTGAAATAGTTTCGAGCGTATATGCTCATATAAAGGACAATAAAGGAGACAATGTTGCTCATCTTCAATATGTGTTTTACATTTAAAACAGAATCGGTTTTCTAAAACCAGACCTTCATACCTGCCAGTTTCAATTTTAAGTGGGGCTACGCCAATTCTAAATTTAGCGAGGGCACTTCTGCGGGCTGGGGTTATATTACACAAAACATATGGTTCCACTCCATACTCGTTCTTAAATTGTCTGTAAGTACGTAGCTTATTTCGCCCACTCCCACGTTTTGCATTATTACGTTGGAGATCATTGTTCCATCTTTCAAAATATCTAAAGGCATTACATTCAAATATATCATATACTAAAGATGCATAGTTTAACAAACGACCTTCTGATAACTCTTTACTAACTATTTCCCACATACCTATTTCATTTAAATATTTCTTAATTCTGTTCGGCCAGTTGTTATACTTAGAGGGCTTGGCATCCGCCCATTTAAAAATCCTATTACTGATATAATCATTGGACATATTTTGTAATCTACAATACTGCCTTACTACAACAGACCATTGTCTAATGTGAATTGGTACCCAACCCATATCTCCATTGACGGCTGTGTTAGGAGCATATTTGCCTACACCTAGGAAATATCTACATGCTCTATGTTGAACTGCTCCTATACAACTAAATTCTTTATCCCCCCAAATAGCTGCACCATAGCTTATTACTGGATATACTAGGCTGTCATACAGCTTAGTAAAAGTACTGTATGGTAAACCCCCGAAACCTTTTGTCTTAGCTATTAGTAAACCCAGAGCTCTTGAGGCCGCCTTAGAAACATGTTGCGCCATCTTATTATAGTCTAAAAATTCTGTTAACAGCATACCAAGATATATATAACTATCTACTATCTCTAAATTGGCATTACCACATGAGAATACATGACATGTTTTTAACATAGAAGGGGTGCGGAAGTGAATGATTTTTGATTTACTTATATTGATTAACATATCATTATTGTCAGACCATTTGCTTAGAGCATCTAATAGTAGTTGCAGATCATTTTCGTTTTCTGCTAATAAGACTAAATCATCTGCGTATAACAAAATACAAAGTTTTTCACCATCAATATCAATACCTACTCCCAGAGCATTCAAAATTTCAACAATATCATTAATATACATATTAAACAGAAGGGGAGATAATATACAGCCCTGTTTAAGACCACATCTAATCTCAAACCAATCCGTAGTGACACCGTTTAATCGGACACAGCTTTTAACCATGTTATATATTGATCTTAGGGCACTAAGGATTCGACCATTAATTCCACATGATTGCAATTTGTAGAAGAGGATATAGATGCAATATACAACCAGGAAACTGATTATAGATTTGTCAATCAAATGTTGAACCCAAAAGTTTTAATTTCAAGTTCAGGAGAAGAATTGTTTAAACAGAATTACAAAAGGACAAAAACTTAAAATTCAATGGCCAAGTTTGAACATAAATATTTGGGACCGAATTCAGAGAAATGGATATGTATAGAATCTGAATACTTAAAATTTGTAAAACAGGTATACATGAATAATGTAAAATTTCACAGCTTTAAAACCATATATTATTTATAATAGAAATTCATCAAAAAAGGAAACTGACCAATCTATGACATTGTTAAATAGATTTAGAACTTTTAGTGGGATACGAAAATGCACGGTATAGATTAAAATTTCTTTATATCAAACAAAGAGCTAATCAGTTATAGTTGGTTCAATTTTAATTGGATATTGGTTTGTGTATTGGATTATTTTACTAGTTTGTCCCAAAACAAAGGGTTTAATGAATGACAATCATTGATAATGACGTTTTACAAATAAGAAAGTTGGATATTGTTAGTTAATAAAAAGAGCAATGTTTTGATAAACGGGTTGTAGTCAAATGGGTCCCTAACCAAAATGGCCCCTAGTCAAAATGGCCACACATGTTAAATTTGGTCAAAATGGCCATAAATGGTAAATATGGTCAAAATGGCCAGTCATGCTCCCTATTTTGGTCAAAATGGCCTCTGAATTTACTCTTTGATTTCAACCAATTCATTGGTCAAAATGGCCAAAAATAGTCAAAATGGTCTCTGATTAATTTTTTTTATAAATTACCCTAAAGGGGTAAAGTCAATTGGGCCCCTATCCAAAATGGCCCCTAGTCAAAATGGCCATAGAAGTTAAATTTGGTCAAAATGGCCAGTCACCATGGCCCCTATAACATGTGTCAGAAAAATTAAATGTCATGTTTCTGAAGCAAATATTTTGTTATATTCTGAAAAATATAATGACTGTATTCAGAGAATTTCAAATTTGACAAAGAATGGCTTCGCCAAAAAAGGGAAATAATCTGTATTCCATCCTGAAATCATGCTTATCTTTACGCAAATAAAATATATCAAACGAAAACTACTCGGAAGCTGACAGATCTGTGTCGAACAGGTCTAGTCTTTAATTAAAATATGATCATTTCCATTACATTAAAATGTTAAAAATGTTAAAGTGCTAAGACAATATTTGCTTTAAATCTCAATTAGTGCTTCTGTTTTTGTCTAAATTTTGTACTTGTTTTATTTGTAATTGTTATCATTAAAGGTATATATAACTTCTGTTCAATTTATGATATTTTATGAATTACCAGCAATCGAAGAGCATTTATCGACTTTCTCTGTATTACACTGTGTCTGTGGGTGGGGATGAAAAATAATAGAAAAATAGAGGCTAATAGCTAGCTATTACCTACCCTAACTAACCAATATATCAGAAAATAGAGAAAAATAGACGCTACAGCTATTCTAAAAAGGCTATTATTGAATAATAGAAAAATAGAGGCTAATAGCTAGCTATTACCTACCCTAACTAACACCAGTACCAATATATCGGAAAATAGAAAAATAGAGGCTACAGCTATTCTAACAAGGCTATTATAGAATAATAGAAAAATAGACGCTACAGCTATTCTAATAAGGCTATTATAGAAAAATAGAGGCTAATAGCTAGCTACTAAGACCAGTACCAATATATCGGAATTTTAAAATAATAGAAAAATAGCCAAATTAGGCTACATCTGAGTTTAGCAGGAATTGTGCTAAAATAGCAATGGAGCCAAAGAGTACAATTTGAAAACTCAGATCCTGCACCTTCCTCGCCATCTGCGATGGAAATGCAGTACCGACTCTAATCTGAGAATGAGCCCCCTCAATAATTTTGACATTAATGAGTGAAGCAATAAAAATAAAATTTCAAGATAAAACAAGAAGTTACGGGTATGTTGTTGGGGCCAGTAAAATTAAAATTGTTTTATATACATGTAGGTAGGAGAAGCATTGAATTCAGCACCATTTCCCTCATTAAATTTGAGAAGCCAAAGGTCAGTGCAAGTGCTGCGAGCGGGCTACCAAACCCTACTCCATTAATGTTCTTATTCTAAATTGGAGGGGGAGGTAGGATTTATCCATGCTCAAGACCAGCTTGAAGGATGTTTACTCATCCCCTGACAGTATGTTATGAATTTATATTTGCCAAAAGTGTGAATTGTTTGCCAAAAATGATAATGCCAAATAGAAAACCTGGAAGGGAAACAATTAAATTATGTTATGTCAAACTGTAATATATCTGTAAGAGATGGAACAGCCAAATTACAATTGCAAGAGACAGGACTATAAGTAAGTACTTCGTCCAGACATCTAATGCTTAGAGGGGTCTGTTTCCTTTTTGCACTTAATACATTATTTTCATCTAGAGTGCATCGTTTTAGAGATATTAATGATTTTATGCATCCATTGCGGCGATTTTGGATTTAAGCAAATTAGTCATGGTTGCCATGGCAACCGATCCACCTGGTTTTGTGTTTAGGTTCTTACATAATATATCTATATAAGTCATTTCAGGTGAAAAACAAAATCTTGCAATTTGCTCTAGGTATAATTTTATCTTCACCTTTTATCTTTAGGGTTAAAGGGTCTTGTCTAAATAAAATTGAGATGAAGACACTAATTCTAGAAATTTTCCGTCGAATTTAGGGTTCAAGGTTAATTGAATAGGGTCTGAGGTATACATGTATAATACACATATCTTCTTCTGCGGACAACACCAATTGGCTTATTGTGTGAGTTTGTTGTTGTCTGAAGGTTTTGGTAGAATATTTTCCCCTGTTCAGCTCTCTATGGACATGCGTAGATGGCAAATTCCATTATAGATGTCAACAACAACCGGTAAACAACCAGTCAATTTTATTTATATATATACAGCAAAAGATTCACTCCACATTTAGACATTGCCAGTATAATTCTAGATTTTACAGAACAGTATGGCTCACTTACAGCCAAAAGAAGGAGAATACACATCGACAGTTTATGGACTGGTAGGTTATCGACTAGGGCCTACTAAACCTAGGCCTACTCTCTGACCACAATGGGCTCAGAATCGCATTTGGCCTATTATTATTTCATGAATTGAAATATCAACCCAAAATTAGTTCTGAGAGTCTAAGATTGTCTTTGGGTTGATGAAAATGACAACTATTAAAAAAATATTTATCTTGAAATATGATTTTACAGAGGGAAAATTTCAGTCCGAAATATGGGTCATTTTCACTTGAAATTTCTAGGAGGGAACTGTATTTATTTTATAATGAAAATTTTCAAACCATATATTTTCATGGACCCAAAGGCATTCTAAGACACATGGCATGCAATAGAAAAACATAATTTGAATATTTCTGACATCAGAGAAAAAATTCAATTCAGATCTCAATGTGGTCAGAGAGTAGTAGTGACTCACTCGTCTTAACATCGGCCGATTCGTACAGGCATAGGAATCTGACGTTTAATTAATAAAATATTAAAAAAATACCCCGTAGGCCTATACTATTTTATAGTATACGGCGTATTTTTTTCTATAGATAGACTAGTATAGTATTATACATATATTAGGGCTAGGCCTAATTAAACGTCAGACTCCTGTGGTACAGGGTACCGAAATCAGCCGAGGATTGCCGAATGCCTAGTGACTGTCTGTGCAAATTGAATAAAAGTTTTTTTGAATTTTTGCGATTATATTTATGAGAATTGGAATATCAGTTTGACAATGTACTGTTAATCTTAGAATGTCTTTGCTTTGATAAAAAATATAATTTTATAAGTTTTCTCCTAGAAATTTCAACCCAAAAAGGTCATTAATTTTGACTGAAATTATCCTCTGTAAAAATAAATTTTGAAACATAATTGTGTTCCTATTTATATTGTAGTCGCCCCTGTCTGTCTGTTCACAATTGTTGTGAACACGATAGAGAGCTGGTTTCTTGATGGATTTTGATGAAACTTGGTGTGATTGTTCATAATCACCCAAGGAATGGGTTATTGCCCTTGTTTTTGAAAATATGTTGTGAACACGATAGAGAGCTGGTTTCTTGATGAAACTTGGTGTGATTGTTTGTCATGACCCTGGGATAAACCCTATTGAAAATCAGAATCATCGAAAAATATTTAAGGGGTTTTTGCATTGTTTTTGAAAAAATGTTATGGACACAATAAAAAGCTGGTTTCTCGATGGATTTTGTTGAAACTCAGTGTGAGTGTTTTAATGACCTTGGAATAATCCCTATTGGAAATCTGATACATTAAAAATTATTTTTCAAAGCCCTTGTTCTTTAAAAACGCATTATTTTTAAAGTTGAAAAAGTGTCCAATAAGCAATCTCGTTACATTTTGATAGTAATTCAAACTGGCAGCCTTCATAAAATCTCTGTTTTCACTTATTAAAAACAAGTTTAACATCAAATCTTTAATCGAAATCCAAGCGAATATAGCTTGACAATCAGTCATTGTTGTTTGGTTTATATCCTAGCACATCGATCAGTTCATCGCCAAGCAAAAATGCTGGGGAAAAAAACAAATTCAATAAATTAAAAGATAAGAATGCATTGCTCTGAATGCTACAGCAATTTTTTTATTCCAGATTAAAGATCAAAGATATCATGAGGCTATTCAAATTTTGAATCATCAGCAACAAAGTCATCCAAAGGTACATGTAACATTATTAATACTTACGTATGTCCAGTTGAATCCGGGTAATACAGTATAACTTGCATTAAGCAGCCAGTCAAGGGAATGCTTAAAAGTGGCTGCTTACTAAGGGGTGGTGCTTAATAGAGGTACATGTATGGCAAACCTAGTTTAGAATGATAAGTTTGTAACTTGTAACTATATGTACATGCACTGAAGAAAAACAGCAATAGCAATTTAAATAGCATTAGCCATGTCTTAAATAAAAATATTATTTTAGACAAGTCTTTTATACACTTTTGAATTTTTCATTACTTATTTTAATAATCATTTACAACATTAGGTCTAATTATATCAGTATATGAGTAAAATTCATGGATTATAGACAAAGTTTAATCTGTTTGGCAGTAATTAACTGTTAGTTTAATTAATGGGATTAACAAGGATTAAGGAAAATGACCGCTGATTGCAGGGTGACACATGTTTAATGTCAAGAAAAGGGTGGCTGCTGGCCGCGTCAAGAGGGTGGTGTTGAATAGAGGTAAATTTGGTTGAAAATTGCATGGGATGTAATTAGGGTGGCCTTTCATTAAAGGGTGGTGCTGAATACAGGTGACCGTTGGACCAAGTTATACTGTATGTCTTTATACGCCCACATGGAAATGTGAGTCCAATACAAAATAAAAAAACACTGTCATATTAAACCATTTACATTTATTTTTTTAAACTGTGATCACCATTATCTTATTCATGACTGGTTTGGATTTTCAACTATTATTATTAGTTTGATTGTGCACATAAAAATGTGGACGTATGTTGCTGTCTCCCCTGTCCGTCCTCCAACAATTTCTTGTGTACGCAATAGAGACAAGAGTTTTTATCTGATTTGAATGAAACTTGGTATGTGTATTCATCTTGATAATTTGGATAAGTTCAAAAATGGCTTGATTCCAGTCGTCTGTTTATGAGTTATCGCCCTTGATTTAGTGAAAAAACGTTAAAATTAACTTGTGTACACGAGGCTAGAGTTTTTATTTGACATGATTCATCTAAATATCAGTTCAGATAAGTGCGATGATGCAACCAACATGGAATATTAAAATTTGCTGAAGTGGGCGTATGTTATCTTGCCTGGCAAGCTATCTTTTCAAAGTTTATGACTTATTGACAAATGCATTTTTGAACTAAAATTGTAAACAGAAACTGAAACATTTATGCCAATTGGGACAATATCTCAGTCTAGGTTGGGTAGGTTGATTGATGACTTAGGAACCAGATGAAAAGATTTATTTATTATGTAAAGATTATGATCTACCTATTTATTTACATCTTATTTCAGTCTAGGCCAGCTTTATCTCTACTGGGGTATTGTTATTTTCAAAGTCAAGATTTTGTGAATGCCTCAGATTGTTATGAACAGTTGACTGTTTTGTTCCCTGATAATGAAGACTATAGACTGTATTTTGCTCAATCTTTGTATAAAACTAACCTATATCAAGAGGCTATGAAGGTAGCCTGTCAAATAGATAATCCTGAATATCAAGGAATGGTGAGTATTTTTCATTATTTTTGTTCAAACTTGATTTGTTCACCTGAAACAAAGATATGTTGATAGGTAAAACTATTTTGACTTGTTTTATGCTTACTAAATTCTTACAGGATCAATTCAAATATTGTCATTTGATTTTTTAGGAAGATATACCATTGACAAGAATGTATTACAACCCTATAACAAAACTGAAGGCAATATTTCTGTTAAATATTTCAGTTTCAGTTGTGTTCAATTTGTGGGAATTTACACACTACTATGCGCGCATGTTATGTATTTGCTTACTAGTATGTGTGCAAGTATAGCATTTGCACACTGCTATGTGCGCAAGTTAGGCATTTTGCATTTTGATTTTTATTCAGTTTATTATCTTGTTTCATTTCAATCTGTTATGTTGCATGAAGTTTAAATGACTTAAGGATATTTATCTTGTATATTTATCATTTTTATTGAAAGATTAGTTTGACATTTTCTCGTTTTAATTTTAAGTTTATGGGAGAAGATGTTAATAGTATTTGAGACGAACGTAACTGTCATGTCAATTGTATAATTGTAGAAAAACAAAATAATCTTATCAATTATATTTATCAGTAGAGCTTTAAAACTAAATCTCTACCGTAAATGTACTTTTTTTTCTTTATTTACAACAACTGAAAGTATTTCAAATGTTAAAACAATAATTATTTTTATGATTATGAATTAGATAACTAAACTTCAATCAGCTATAAAATATGGTGAAGAAGATTTACCAGCTGCCAAGGTTGGTTATATTATTTTTTTATATTAATCTTTGTTATTACATGTAATTACTTCATAAATTTATCAATTTGATTTTCCAAAAAAGGCAGAACACTTATAAAAGGTAACGGTCATTAATTAGGAGTCTTGATTAGGGTGTTGAATATATGCTGTTAATAATCTTCAGAAGTACGAGTACTGCTAAAAAATTGCATCAAATATACCTCAAACGAAAAATTAAATTTCTATTTCTTTATATGACATATTCTCAATAAAAGATCTGATCAATGATTGTGATTTACTTTAAATAAACACTTGCATATCGTATCCTTCTTTTTCCTTTTATTGTCTACTCTAATATAACCTATGTTATTATTAAATTATGTTTCAATGTAATGTAATTATTATTATGTATGTAAAATTGTAGAGTTTGGTAGAACAGTGTCCACCTGATGATCCTGATACAGAAATCAACTTTGCCTGCCTCTTATTTAAGGTATGTATGGATAACAATTTAAATTTTATGATGTTTTGTATATATTTGAAATAAAAAAATATTCTATAAGATGAATATTAACATATCCTTTCAATATATATTTATCTATATAACCTAAATGTTTTGGTTTCTTATTGAAACGACTTGCTGAGAATATGTATTGAATTCTATGAAATCAAATTTCAGGATGGTCGTTATGATGAAGCCTGTCAGAAGTTTACTACAGCTATACAGATATTGGGATATCAACCACATTTATCATATAATATAGCACTATGTCATTACATGTTAAAACAGTATGCCCCAGCTTTGAAACATATAGCTGATATTATAGAGAAAGGCATTAGAGACCATCCAGGTCAGTAAGACTATTGAGTAATATGTAAATATCAAACCTTACCAAACTGTTGCGAAAAAAATTAATTCCAGCATGAAACAGGTTAAGCCTGGATCAATTTTGAGAAAATGAAAATGCTCTATAATGATCTTGTAAACTTTGTGTTTGTAGAATTGAGTGTAGGAATGACAACTGAAGGTATTGATGTAAGAAGTGTAGGAAATACTTTAACTCTACATCAAACAGCTTTAATAGAAGCTTTTAATCTCAAGGCTGCTATTGAATATCAACTTAAAAACTGTAAGTATTTCTTTAATCTGAATCTGTCTCTTAAGAATGAATTTACTAACTGATGGTAGTTTATGTAGGTGCCTTTTAATAAAGTCTTTAAAAATTATAAGAATTATGATAATAATGTTCATATATTACAATATGGAAATTTTTAATTAAGGAGCAACATATATTAGATAATATATTTACCATAGTTATAGAATATGTTTCACAAAGATTGTTATTTTATATAGATATATTAGATATTATTAACAATGTTATATTCTATATCAGATGAATCAGCTTGTGAAGCGTTGACTGACATGCCTCCAAGAGGTGAAGAAGAACTGGATGCTGTCACTTTACATAATCAAGCTCTGATGAACATGGAAGCTAAACCAACCGAGGGCTTTCAAAAACTCCAGTTTCTTCTACAACAGAACCCTTTCCCACTAGAAACATTTGGAAATCTCTTAATATTATATATCAAATATGAGGTGAGAGACTTAAGAATATTTCATCTGCAGTGATTGGTGATAGTTCTGGTTATTATACAGATTTTTATGTGTTTTCTCTGGTAGAAAAGTTACTGTCCAGTTTTTCACAGCGGTACGTTAATTAAATTATTAAATGAAAAAGAAAATCAAATGCGAATGAATTTTATGTTATTTTTTCTTATGAATCATTTCAGTATTATGATCTTGCTGCTGATGTTTTAGCTGAAAATGCTCACATGACTTACAAGTTTTTATCACCAGTAAGTCTTTAAAATATTTTGATCCTTGAATATGATTGCAATTGATAGGATGCAATTATTACTGATTTTTGACATCATAATCAACAACAGCAAATAATAATATTGTTAACAATTTAGTAGTGACTATAGTATAGTCAATTGTATGCTACTCTATGTCTTTGTTGAATTGAAACAGAAGTGTAAGTCTAATTTTAATTCTGAGAAGTGACACAAATAGCTGAATGTAAGCAACTTTATTTCTGTAAACAACTAGAACATAATGTGAAAATATTAGATTAAGATTAGCAAGAACAATCCATCATTATCCATACCAGTTTTTTTTACTGACAATTAGACGATGCGCTACTGAGGTGTACTGGTCACATTTTTTAGTTTTGCTATCATTGTAGATTATAAGTAGATTTCTTTATTATTGTATGTGCCACTTTATTTCAGTATCTGTATGATTTTTTGGAAGCTGTGATTACCAGACAAACATCCCCGGAAGAGGCATACAGACGACTAGATGAAATGGCTTCAAAACAAACAGAAACTTTAAGAAAAATTACTAAACAGGTGAGATGGATAAAACGTCACCTAGTACATTGCCTCAAGAGTATAAAATTATTGTATATATCAGCATATTTACTAGACAAAGCCATACAAATAAAATTTAAACCAAATTTGTGGCTAGTTTCCTGAAAACCAATGTGGAGAACTAAAAATCAAAGAAGGCACAACCTTGTACAACAATTTCATTTTAATATTTGTAGGTACAGGAATCAAGACAGAATCATGATGATGAAGCAGTGAAAAAAGCACTTAATGATTATGATGAAGCTTTGGAAAGGTAATTTTTGTATTATTTTAAAACACTGTGTAAATTTCAGTAATCATTTTCTGTTTGAATTTATTATTGATTATTTTTATTAAGGTAAATGTTTTTAACTTTTAAATTTTCAAGCCAATTCTCTTGTTTTATTAGATATATACCAGTATTGATGCAGCAAGCCAAGATCTATTGGGATATGGATAATTACCTTCAAGTAGAAAAGATATTCCGTAAATCAGTAGAGTTCTGTAATGAACATGATGCATGGAAACTCAACGTTGCTCATGTGTTATTTATGCAAGAAAATAAATATAAGGAAGCCACAGGGTTTTATGAACCGATTGTAAAGAAGAATTATGATAATGTGAGTTAATATTATTGTTTTAGCCTGATAATATAGCCTATATTGACTCCTGTTAAATAGTTTACCTTGGAGTGGTATTGTAATGATCAATTTTATGTTATGTACAGTGGAGGTAAGATAAGACCAGTAATTTAAATGATATTATTTTGTTTTCAGTTATTGAATGTCAGTGCTATAGTGTTAGCCAATCTGTGTGTATCATATATTATGACCAGTCAGAATGAAGAGGTAGGTGGTCTATAGTCTGTTTGTGTATAATATTTTTTAGGAAATAAGTTAGTAATGATTCATAATGAGAATGAAAACAGTTCTGAGATATTTCTTGACATGATATCAAGGTGATGATCAAGCCAAAACGAAGAAATCTAGTAGTTATTGAATTCAATTTTTTGTGAGCCTAATAAATTACTTTAATTTACACACAGAAATTATAAAAAATATTAAGAAGAGTTTAAGTGTAAAAAGATAGTCAGAATAAATAAATGTAATGTATCAAGGGTTTAATTCATCACTGGATTATTATAATATGTTTAGGGTGAAGAGTTAATGAGAAAGATAGAGAAAGAAGAAGAACAATCAGCCTATGAAGATCCTGATAAAAAAGCCTATCATTTATGTATTGTTAATCTTGTTATTGGGTAAGCTCTGATATAGTCTAATTTTTTAATGGTTGTCCTTAGGTCTTATGTAGCCATATTTGAGGTTAAAAGGGATGAATGGAAGTGATCCATATTAACTGTATGTATGCTTACCTACAAAAAATTGAGGAATATGTGACAGTTGTAAAAGTTATTTCAACAGAGATATCTGTCTAGATATCTAGATATTACTCTGACCTATTGACCAGCCATGGTTTAAATAGTTCACGCATAGACATTTTTTTCTCAGAGACCAGAAGTGAGACAAAACGACTTTATGTAAACAAAACGAAACTTTCAAGATAGATTCCACACCATAACTCATAATGGTTCAAAATGTCTTTAATCGTCTTTCCAGTTTCTAGTCTCAAATACACCTCCACTGTCAAAAATAGTTCTAAACTGCAACTTCTTCAATAAATCCACACTGTTAAAATTGGGAATATTTTTAGAATTTAAGAACTTACTGATATACTATAGACGATGTAATATTAAATTTGATGCATACTTTATCGTTCAACCAATATCGTTGTGTCATGGCTGGTGATTAGGTTCGTGTCTGTATCTGCAACACATACAGAGCTAGGCAAAATGCGAAGTTTCATATGTATGCTGTATTGTCTGGTGTTAAAAGCTGTTAATATCAACTGTCAATGAATGGTAAATCATATGAATATTGCTATGATGATGATATTATATATACTGAGCCAGTAAGTCAAGTCTATAATGCTTTAATTTGTCTTATTCCTTTTCTAGAACACTGTACTGTGCTAAGGGGAATTATGAATTTGGAATATCAAGAGTAATAAAGAGTTTAGAACCATACAACAAGAAGCTAGGAACAGATACCTGGTTTTATGCTAAAAGATGTTTCTTATCCCTGATAGAGAATATGTCTAAACATATGATAATGATTCGAGATTCTGTTATACAAGAATGTATTGCTTTCTTAGAATGCTGTGAATGTAAGTATTTCTACCTGTTTTTTTTTTTCTCAATAAATGTTAAGTTACTGGTCAATATCAAAGGTTGCTCTCCACCAAAATTAGTCAGATGCTGTTTGCGTATTATGTTGTATTATGTGCTAAAACAATGGCAATTACCCAGTCTTCTTACTGATTGAAAATTATGGTTCTCTTATATAGCACATTTAATAAGAAAACTAACATTTTAACAATATACAACAGATATTTATCCCGATATAGTAATTTAATTGTAATAATAAATATGTATAGGTACAGTCCTCTTATTTTTACCTTGAACTGTACTATGCACCATGGATAGTTTTTCTTTTTTTCAACTGGTGACTTTAATAGAGTGCTTAGCATCATTAGTTGCGAATCAAGAACAGTGCTATGAAAGTTTTATCTAAATGATCTAATTTTATAATGTTTATTTAAATTTCAGTATATGGAAGATCAGTTAAAGCTATAATTGAGCAGCCATTAGAAGAAGAACCAATGCATCCAGGAAGGAATACTGTGGCATTCCAAGCCAGAATTCTCAAAAGTCTTTTGTTACAGTTGATTTAAATGTTACTTATTGCAAAATCTATTATCCGTCCTTCTATTGTAAATTGAATTAAATTATTTGTCAACAAGCTTTTAGTAATATTTTTTATAAGCGTATATATATGGGGATGAATATTTAGGATTTATGTAGACAAATCCTTTTCTCTAGAATAATTGTTTATATTTAAATTCTCTTTTTACATCCTTTGACCAGAGACTTTTTGTGTAACATGCAAGTAATATTTCACAAAGCCACCAATCCTGCCATGATTATTGTGATGTGAATGAAATGGGGAAACTGGTCTAAAAATACAAAGGAGTATTGTGAAGAGATTGTACCTGTTGCAACCACTTCTATTTCAACTATTAAAGACACTCCATTATTTTTATCAAGTTTAATCAAATGCTACATAAAAACAATAAAAAGTAAAAATGAATAAAAATACAAATATATTCCACTCAGCCACTGTTAATAATAGTATAATAAAATAATTACAGGATTTCCCCTTAAAATACCACAAAAAAACAAAAGTTTAAAAAACCAAACATAAATATATCACACCATAAAACTTTCGCATCCAATTCAGCACAGATTTATTTCTTAAAGGGGAATGTTCAGCAATTTTTAGGGTCGAATTGAGCCTTGAATATATGCAAATAGCCTTCAGAAGTACTACTAATGCACAAAAATCACAAAATTCCTTCAATTATACCTTAACAGTTATCTTTCAGTCTTACTAAATGGCGAGTCGTAATTTAGACTTTCAAACAGCAAAATTTATGGAAACACGTGCGTTTGAAGGCTTAAATTTTGTAGGAGAGTTGTGAACAATATTACAAATTAGATAAGCTAAAAAATTCCACATTCTGAGACTAAATTTTTTTTGGTCGAACATATCCCTTTAAAGACATTCCCAGATGCTGATTTTAACGTGAAATACAGGGTTAGATTCACAATACAAGAAATAATACTTATAATAGGCATATAGGTATAATAATTTACACCAGTAATACCACATTTATAAAATTATTGCTATAGGAATAAAGAAAAGGTTCCTGAGTTGTTTATCTACATATAAAAAGGATCTGACACATTTATCTTTCATTTATAAAGTATACAAAATTTTATGTAAAACCCAAAATCATTAGTCAAAATACTGTATAGTACTTGTAACATTTTCTATCAAATTAAACATTATAAACAAGTAACAGCTTTATAACTCATTTCGTCTTTCTTTCATTGGTTTAGGTGTTTTCCATTCCTCTTCATTAATATTAATATTACCATCTTCAGAAACATGGAAAATCTATAAATAAAAACATTGGATCCTTACTTTCATGTTACACCTTAAAATACATTAAGTATGTCCTTCAGGTCACAAATTGTTTCATAGATAACAAGTTGTGTTATTATGATTGAAGGCCTAAGGGTAAGATAAATATAAATGAAATAAATAATCATATTAAATTCTGCACCTCAAATAAAGGGAAATAATGATATGTTCACCTTTAATTTTTCCATTTTCCTTCTACTGACATTGGTACAAGCTGCTGATATACTGTGACATATTTGTTGTAATAATTCGCTATAACTATTTCTCTCTATTCTACTATAATGACTTACTAAATACGGTTCCAAAATGGCTTCATTCTTTTCTGTAAAACAATCCTCAGAGATTAGTCATTGTTAAAATTTGTCAGTGTTGGCTGCTAGGATGTACTAGGGTCCTATCTTCTACCACTGTTTCTAGCTGGCTAAGATGGTATTGAGAATATGTGTGTGTGGCTAGTTGACTTTCATTCATACTTTGAAGGAAGAACAAAGTAAAATTTTAAATCTTAATCTTCAAATGCCTCAAAAAAATAATTCAATTGCTATAATCTTGGGATGCAAGTGAAAGTTCTTACCTAATAAAGTATTACAGGCTAGTTGCATAGAAACTGGGGAATAATCTGATTCAATAAATGTTTCTCTATCACAGATAGTAGTTAATGTTTCTAAAACTCTGATATCATACGCTTCATTGGATGATCCTTTTAATAATTTATCTAGAGCTGAAAAATATTCCGGTAGTCAGTTTCTAAATATCATTAAATCACACTGTTAAACTATCTATACGGTACCTTTAAAGACAATTAAAACATCTTCTTAGAATGTCTTTTAAATTAACATGATTTTCAATATAATATCAATGAGTACTTGAGGGAAAAAATTACTTATTGCCGTAAAAAATCACTATAGGGAAAGTACTGAAATATTTACCTTTAACTGTAAGCTCACATCCAGCACAATATAATTCTAAAATAAAATACAATACTTTAATCTAAAAAATTAGAATTACATTACCGGTATAGAACGAAACAACCATTTTCGCAAGGATCCCATCTAATATAAGAGTTCAATAGCAAATCTATAACTACCTGACTTTATATCTTTAAAAAGATAGCTTTAAGCTTGTACGGTATTTAATATGGTGCAATTTAATATTAATGGTATTGACAATAGGGATATAGGTGATTGTCAGGCTCACTAACTATAAGCTTATAAAATAAGATTTTAACACTGTCTTGGTCAGCTCCTCGGGCCACATTTAAATCTTTTCTCCTGTTAACAATCTAATCAAATAAAACAAGTGTACCATATCCAAACTTTAAGGACTAATGTCTTCTACTACTAATACATTGTTTGACCTTTGCAATTTTTTAATCAAATTTTGCCTATAAAAAAGTCCATATAGAAATATAATTTTAATCTTGCATTAAAGGGGAATGTTCAACATTTTCGAAGGTCGATTTAGGACTTGAACTTATCTAAATATCCTCCAAAACTTGCCAGAAGTACTAGAACTACATGAAAATCATACATATTTCCTTCAATTATATCCCAACCTTAACATTTATCTTTCATTCTGTGTATGTGTTTTTTATATAAGCTATATATAGTCTTACTAAACGGTGTGTCATATTTTTGATTTTCAAACGCTAATATATTGATACGAACGGTACATATTTCATTGTTTGAAGGCTTAAATTTTGTAGGAGAGTTGTGAACAATATTGCGGATTAGATTAGCTTAAAAAAAATCCAGATTCTGAGACTACAAATTTTTTGGTAGAACTTAAGAAGTGGGAATCAAGTTTATCTACAGAAGAGAAAGTCAGGAGCCTGTATATGTGCTTCTACAAAAAGTCCTTACCTCATCCCCCCTGCCTGGTCACATTATGATTAAATGATAAATGATTAATACAAACCTTTGGATAAATTATTTGGTAAATCTTCAGTGCACAATATAAAATCTAAAACGCTGATTAGTACAAAAATCATATAGTTCGATAGCTTCATTTTGTCTTATTATCTTATTGAATTATCTTATTGACGTGTACTGACGAAGATTTTCTTGGATTTTGATTTTAGTCGTCGGCAATAAAAACAAAAACAAAGTCGTACTTGCTTTGGACAATCCTAATATTTACTACTTACACAGTGTCAAAAAAAATGTCTTTGGTTGTAATATGTATGCGATAAGAAGATTTAGATGTAGCCTATACAACTGCAAGACAATGAAGACTACATAATATTCCAAAATTGATAAAGGCTTTGATAAAATTATCAAACGATAGGTAAAAAATATAGAAAAATGTGTTTGGTCAATGATGTTAGTCAACAAGGACAGATAACTGTAATGATAATCTTTTTCCTACAGACTACATTAAATTACTTAATAAGTCCACATAATAGACTTCTACAGCTGATATCTCCACGGTTGGTGGTTGGTAGATGACAAGTTAACGTTCGCTTCCAGCGTCAGCTGATATCGCAAACTAGGTAGTTGTTGGTAGTGGTGGTAGTTGGTAGTTGATTGGTTCAATAGGATGGTACTGTGCTGTTGGTTTGGTAAGTGGAGAATTCGTAAGATCTGGTCGGGTCGAATGACATGGCAGTGAAACTCGGCCCTGGGTGGTGTGGCGTGAGTTACTCGATCTTCTTCATTCTTCCAAACTCGTTGTGATCGTGGTTATTCTTCTTGATGCTGGTAGTTGAATGGTAGTTGTTGGTTTGGTTTGGTTAGATTATCTGATGGATGTTGGAAAACTGGAAGACCTGAAAAGAAAACATGCATTATATACTTCGTGTGGTACCAATAATTCTACTTTTGATAATTTTTCATGACGTCACAAATTGTTAAATAACTTAGGCCTACCGAAGATTTTATAATTTTTAATTATAAATTGTTGTTTTGATCATAGGATAGGCATATTCAAACTTCAGAAAACATTACATACAGTGGCGTGGTGGCCGGGGGGGGGGGGCCTGGGGGCACGTGCCCCCCCCCCCCCCCCCCAGCGAATGGAAACCAGGGGGCGCCGACGTTGCAAGGGGGCGCCAAAAGCCCTTCGAAAAAAAGTCGGTCGTTAAGAAATAATAATTGTTTTCGAGCTTATTCTTTTAGTCCCAATACAACTCGGGCCCCCCCCCCCCCTTATTTTTGACCGAATAATGTCAGAACACTCTATAAAATTGCCGCTCGCGCCTTCGGCGCTCGCAGTGCCGTTCCATTTGAAGCATGTTATATTTCAGAGTCCCCCCCCCCCCCCCACATTTCTATAAATCCTGGATCCGCCCCCGTTATTGATATCCGTCGGTAAAGTTGAGCCGACATAAACATACAAAAAAATACAAAAATATAGCGTCAAATAGCCTTCCTGCATTGTTTTAAATAGCTAAAGCCTTGAAGTTTCCGAGGGTCTTGGTGTGAGTGTTTGTAATCACCCAAGGATTAAGCCTATTGAAAATAAGAGCATACAATATTTACTATGAATTATTGCCCTCGTTCTTGAATTGTTTGTGGACCCGATAGAGAGCTGATTTCTTGATGGATTATGATGAAACTTGGTGTGAGTGTTTGTAATCACCCAAGGATAAAGCTTATTAAGTTGTGATAAATGTGATAAATGAAGAGAGTGAGCCGAAATGTTACTGCTTACAATTATTCAAGGGAGACAACTATGAGGGTCTCTCATAGGTCCGCGCTCGCTACAAGCGTTCACTATGACAAATGCCATGGTAAAATTGCTTTTGTACTTCAAAATTAGGTCTTTCCGGTCTTCCTACGGACTGAATTAATTATTTCGGATCTTTGAATTTACTTCTGGGGTCCAAAGCCTAATTTCAATTTTAGAACAATGTTGAATTAACCCGCGTTTACTACAGTTAAAACGATAACTTTAACGACAATGAAGACAATGGTGTGAATGTTTGTAATCACCCAAGGATGAAGCCTATTAAGTTAATCCACTTAAAAAAAAATTATGTTAACAAAACCCGAGTGATATAAACCTTACTTATTAAACCTAAAAAAATTGTGTTTTGCGTTTCAGTATCGAATATTTTTATCGGGGCTGCAAGTGCCTGAAATATATCTAGATCGCACCTACAACAGTCTTAATTTTCAAAATTTTCCATGAAAGGAACCCCTTATTACCTCGTTCCTCGGTCGAAGGGCTCCAGAGGTTTTACATGTGCACCAGTGCATTCATGCATTGTGATCCATACCTGAACAGAATACCTTAGGGTGTGGGTGGGGACCATGAGTTGCAGGGAGCGCCAAAAAGGGTTTGTGCCCCCCCAGTCAATTTGGAGCCACCACGCCACTGATTACATAGGAAACAGTTAGCACATCCACCCTTCCAAGTTAATTTCATATTATTAAACCAGGGCTAACTTTTATGATGCTCACGAACACATTTTGAGTTAAGGGCAATTTAAACCGTTCCTCAAAAAAGTTAGAACTTGTCCGAGATATTATCAATTCCAATGATACTTTCATCAAATTAGTTGAAACTGTAGTATTTATTGTGCTTACAAGAATTGTTGATAGGTGACAGCAATTTGCATGTGGGCGTACCGGTATTTCATAAAAAAAAATTAAATTTACAAATATTTGTCACTATTTGGTAGATGGAAAAAATAGGTACCATAAAAATCAATCATATAAATGTAACCTAAAGTGTTGACAGTCAAATGTCTATCAAAATTATACGGCGAATTTATAACCATAGTTTCCAAAACCCGTATTGAGGATGCGATGATTAATAACAGCCACGTTTAGACAGTCACAATTTTAAGTAGCCTATCCTGACTCGGTCCGGACCGAGTACGGTTCAGCAGAAAAAGTGGATGTGTAAACGAGTTGAGAGAGATCTACATCGTGCTAGTTTCAAGTGAGCCGAGTTCCGCAAGAAGAGCTGTGGTCTCGGTCCGGACCTAGTATGGCACAGCTAGCAAAATATCAGTGCTGTGTAAACGTGCCACTAGGCCGAGTACACTAATTGACCAGGGACTGCGTATACGGCCATCGGTTTATCACCACGGCTGAACTAATTGACCAGGGACTTACGTGCTTGTGCGCGTGCGCCATAACGACCTTGACCTGTTACAATATTCGCGGGAACTATATACAAGGCTAAACAACACAAAAAAGAATTTCTCTTCGTTTGCCCGACGATGACCGTGGAATAGGCGACTGAAGGTTTTTAAAATCGCTATTTGGGTTGACGTGAGTGTCAAAGTCAAAATCATCGCTTTGTTTATATCAGGCGCCATTTTGGATGTTTTTCTCGTCTCTTCTGACTGGAATATAGGTTAAAACAGTGCCGTGTAAACGGTACAGGCCAACTGGGCCCAGTCCGGACCAAGTAAGGTTCAGTTCAAATGGGCCAGGTTTTATGGCGGTCTAAACGCGGCTTAAAGGGCCATTCTGCTTTTAAGAAAAAAAGTTTCCATTATCAAAAAAATCGCAAATGCTACCTGAGAGTATTTTTAAAGTATGCTTATTGTATCTCTATATCTTCTTGATCAAACTGAATTTGGTTTTAAAGGGTTAATTACAAAAAGGGAGTACTTGTTGTTATTTACGCAATTTGACCTAGTTTTGGTGTTTGGCCTTTAAATGGCTAAATTTTTCTAGCTGAAACCTTTTAAATACACAAGAGGGATATTTCTCTACAATTAGGCGTTTATTTTACTCAAATCCGTTCAGTAGTTTGCTATCAACGTCCAAAAAACATAACACACTTAAAAACCTTACGTAAGGTTTTTAAAAATGTTAGTATGTTTTTGGCGTTTAAATATTAACGGCTGGATTTTTTTGGTTAAAATTTTCAGATACATTAAAGGGCACATAGTTACAGATTTTGGTGTAAAGTTTTCACAAATTTGAGCAAAAAATTTTTTTGACCTAAAACAAATTCAGACTGTCCCTTTAAGCTATGTAGGCCTAATCATGGCCGGAGTTGCTGGCTCGATAGGATTGATGTTTGCTCACGATGCATAGGCATAGGCCTAGATACTACTTTAAATATTTCAAAACAGATTGCGTTTGTCATTGACGGACTGGCATGAAAAAGTCTTTTGAATTTGATGTGACAAGAAAACGAGACCATATGTGCCCATGTAACAACACAGAAAGTAGGACGTACTAGGGCCTATGAAGCACCATTTCATTTCCAGATTCACAGTTCTATCCTTATGAGATAATAAATGTGTTAACTGAGACGGGAGAATGACATTTTATTTTGGGAAACAATCCGCCCTCTTATCAACTTTGATCTTGAACAGTTTAAAAGATTAATTGCTACCGTCAAGTGATAATACAAACTATCTTAAAATTCTTTTCATGACAAGTTCTTTTCTGGCTCTGTACATTCCCTCGACATGTTTGTCGTGTAATTTACATAAGCTTGGTTAACTGTAGACATTACAACACGATCTAAGATTAGCACCTACTTGCAGCATCTTGTTAACGCCAGAAGAAAATATTTGATTATGTTTGACAATAGGTGTTAATCTATTAAAACTGTCAACCTACAGACAAGATTAGTAAAAAATCAAATAAACAACCCACTACTTTTACTCGATTGCCCACAAAAGGTGACTAAACTACATTTTACAGGTAGATCCGTGGAATGATACAACCTTATACGGGGGTCACACTCAGGAAAAGAAATCGTTGGGGAGACCAATGTCTATTATTTCAAATTTGATGAAAATGGAGGCCTGTTTTAAATCACTATATTAGGAGATAGAAGTGCTTAATTAAAAATGTGCTGTAGAAACTTACAAATAAGTAATCCAGTCCTAATAATGAACTCCGTATAAATAAACATTAAATAATTGTAAAATTTATTTATCTATCTGCCCCGTGGTACTCTCCTTCTGCCTCTGGGTATGGTGTCCACGGTCAAAATATTTATATCGTTGGCGTTAAGTAAAGAGCTATGTGCTCTGTCTTAGGCCATATTCCAAGGAACCCTACTCGGTGGAACTTACTTTACCTTTATTTAGTAAAAATGTATAGCGATACATTTTTTCAATAGTTTAAGATATCTCATAATCCTAAAGTAAACTTGTAGGTGTGATAAAACTTAAACCAAATTCGTCATCTTAAAGACCCCCGACCCCATTTCAAACAAAGTTGACATAAGATTGCGTTTGTAATAGTATCTATTCACTTGAAGACAGAATTAACATTGGTGTCATAACAAACTTGGTTTAATTCTATTTAAATATTGGTGTGTAAATAATTCTTATAAACAATAAGGTGGTTACATATTATAGACATTAAATCTTACACTTAATGACATTTTATAATGATAAGAGTTCCTGAGATCGTTCTAGTTTTCAAGGAACCAAGAGAACCACAATTCCATTTATTTTGATGAAACTCAATCTGGTTTATCGTTGCTGTTGTTCACATATATTGTACAAAGTTATAACTGTCCATGGATAACTCCATGGCAATCATGCCATCTCGAAGTCGATCTGACGGCTTCAATCATGTCATATATGCTTTCAGATCTACATAGGAGCGCTTAAGGACTGTACATGTTGGCCAACACCTGGCAAACACCTGGCAACACAAATTTGGTCCTGTACAAACACGACAACAGTTTGACAACATGTTGGGCAACTTGTTGCTGGATGTTTCCGAACCTGTATACACTAACAAAATTATCGACAACATAGCATTTCGGCAACATGTTGTCGAAAATATTGTCAGCGTTTACAACACTTTAGTGTTTGCAAAATCTTTAAACTTGCCGACACCAATAGGTTATGTTATTGAATTGAAGGAAATGGACACCCATAATGTTAAAAACACAACACAGTCATTTGATAGAAAACTGCAATTACATCCAAATCTTTGGATTAGTATTAAATAACCAGACGCGATTATCCAGTTGGTATGTATTACCAATATTTCATTATTCCTTGTAAATTACTGGATAATAGGTTTATATACTAGATTAAAAATGACTGCATGTGAAGTCGTTTTGGTGCCTGAGCGGATTATGCAGATAATCGTCTGTAAAGCGTTGAGAGGTTAATAACGATCTGGTGACCACACAGCTTGACAGAGACAGACAATTCTCATATCAAACTTTATCGTCAAACACAGACACGATTTGCACATTTTTGTTGTCTTTGGCGAAAAACCTCCTCTCTTTATACATGAAACACACGTTTAGCGTAGAAATCGACACCAAGGTGTCGGGCGAACAGAAGTTTGAAATTGCTGATTGTTTTCTAATATTTGTGAAAACAAACTTCAGAATGTCTTTGCTATCTTCCACAACTATGAACATGAAGAAAAAGTGTCCTCTTTGGCTTTAAAAGTTAGCATGGGAATTTACAAAGTGTCTGAAGAAGATGTTTGACATTGCCCATGGCGTCAACAGTATTAACGAATGAAAATTATTCGCACCTTTTTTAGCAAATGAATTTCTATAACAAAGACTAATTGGATGTGAGTGTGTTGAGTATAAGGGTTGTATCAATATCAAGGTAGACTAGTTGGAGACGGACATTATTACCCGGTATAAAACTCTATCACTTACACACAGGTAAGAAATTGGTTATATAATCTACTCTGGTGTTAAACTTCGATAACCTTGAAGTACGCCACATGATTTTGGATGCGATTTTGATTAACGGAATTGTTTTTATGTTACTTATATAAATTTAATAATCTAACATTGCTTTGGAAAATGACTTTATCATCTAACGTTGCTCTTGAATATGACTTTGTTATCTAACATTGCTTTTGAATATGACTTTGTTATCTAACATTGCTTTTGAATATGACTTTATCATCTAACATTGCTCTTGATTGAAATATAACTTTATAATCTAACATTGCTTTGAAATATAACTTTACTTTCTAACATCACTCTTGGTTTTTTAATCCATATCAATCTTGGTTGTGACCATATTAATATAGCATCACCCAACGTAGCTCTTGACTTAACAACATCAATTTTAGTTGTAATTTTATAATCAAACACCATCACCCGTGGTTGTGACAATAATAATCTAACATCTGTGTCTTCATGACTTAACATCACTCTTGATTGTGTCTTCATAACCTAACATCAGTCTTTGTTGTGTCTTCATAACCTAACAAGACTATTGGTTGTGTCTTCATAACCTAACAACACTATTGGTTGTGTCTTCGTAACCTAACGTCAGTCTTTGTTGTGTCTTTATAACCTTACATCACTCTTGGTTATGTCTTCATAATAACAACACTCTTCGTTGTGTTTTCATAACCTAACAACACTCTTCGTTGTGTCTTCATAACTTAACACCAGTATTGGTTGTGTCTTTATAACCTAACATAACTCTTTGTTGTGTCTTTATAACCTTACATCACTCTTGGTTATGTCTTTATAACCTAACATCAGTCTTGGCTGTGTCTTCATAACCTAACAACACTCTTTGTTGTGTCTTCATAACCTAACAACACTCTTCGTTGAGTCTTCATAACCTAACAACACTCTTGGTTAATGATTGTGTCTTCATAACTTAACATCACTCGTTGGTTATGTCTTCATAACCTAAAATCACTCTTCGTTGTGTCTTTATAACCTAACAACACTCTTCGATGTGTCTTTATAACCTAACACCACTCTTCGTTGTGTCTTTAAAACCTAACATCACTCTTCGACGTGTCTTTATCACCATACATCAATCACTATGTCTTTATAACCTAACATCACTCTGTCTGTATAACTTTACATCACTATGTCTGTATAAAAAAACATTTCTCAAGCTAGTAACTTTCATAATCTAACACCCCTCTGGCTGTAACTGAAACTCTTTACCATTATAACTATTTTTACATTTCACTTTAATAATTTAACTCCATTTGCACTAAAAATATTATGGAAGCGTAATAGTGCCACACATATCTTTTTTTTAATAAATCCGACATAGAACTTAAAAATCGGATATTCGAGTTACTAAGTCGGATTTAAAACAAAATGGGATTTTCGATTTAGTAAGTCAGATTTTCGAGTTAGTAAGTCAGATTTTCGATTAAGTTAGTCGGATTTTCGAGTTAGTTAGTCGGATGTTCGAGTTACTAAGTCGGAATTTCGAGTAACTAAGTCGGATTTTCGAGTTACTAAGTCGGATTTTCGAGTTATTTAGTCGGATTTTCGAGTTATTAAGTAGAATTGTCAAGTAACTATTCGGATTATCGGATTTATATATACATGTATATAAAAAAAAAATGTGTGGCACTATTAACGCTTCCAAATAATATACTACAGTTAATAATTTATTACCATATTAATATACCATAATAATTCAGTATGTCACCTGATGCCTTTATAGCATATTACTATTCCAATTACTTTACGTGTTACTTAGGTATGTCACTTACTTAAAAACAATAAAATAACATTGAAAACGAAGGCGTTGTTGTGGAAACTTTCGTATAGCACCAAATAGTATATTCATAAATCCAAGATAACTATGACATAGTTATATAGGCTGTTACTTAGAAGATAGGTCCGCTTTTCTCTTTGTTTTATCAACTGTTATTTAAATAAGTTAAGTAAACTGTAACTTTAATAAGCCATATTATAGCTATCACACTTGTTTCTTTCATTAAAATTATTGAGCTTCTTATCTCCATTTTTACTAATATAGTTCAACAGTTTAATAGAATGTAGAGGGCCTCTAAAGAATTAAAACCTGGGAGTGTGAACCCCCTGTATATTAACGGGATTATAATGACTATAGTAATTAATAATAGTAATAGACATTGTCTGAGACTTCCTGGAATGTCTTCAACTCTAATGTTTTCCCGGTACACCAATTTGGCACCTCAACTTGGACAAAGTGGTGCCATTATGGTACAAATTGTAACTAAAGAACGCCAAATATTTGAAAGGGTTATTTTATTGGAGCTCTTCGCGGTTGTTAATCTGAAAATTAATGAGACAGACCTTGGACGATTGTTTTGGTAAGGAGTGGAATATTGGTAAAAAAACGAAAATAAATTGGATTGACTAGTCTTTTTGACGCCGTTCTCTGTTAGTTCTCTCTGTGAGTGGTTGAATTAATACTTACCTAACAGATTTGGTGCCGTTTAAAACTAACTTATCATTTCTTATTGAAACTTTTCCAATTGTTTGATTGTTTCTTGAGTTTTATTGTTCCCATGTTTCTCAATCATTTTTCGCTTTACTACGTTTACTTGATATATACCAGGGTGCTGTCAGTTGAAGATGGTTTATGTTGCAGTTGATATAAGGGAGGGAGCAAAGAGCTTGCTTAAAACCGTGTGCCCACGTTGCATATTTTTTAGTTTTTTTTTTTACCATTGTTCATAAAAAAAACAATGTGTGGTTAGCATTGTTACCAGATTTCATCAACAACGTATTAAAATCATAGTATAATCAGACAAGGGTAATAATTAAAATCAGGAAGATTAAATCACAACCTTAATTTTGTTTCAGATGTAGGCAACTTCTGCCTCAGGCAAGGGCGACAACTTTCTTAACCACGAACAAGCATTGTGAAGATTAAACCTATCCGATATCTCATCCGTTCACTATGTTTATTTGACACAGAGAACTAAACCAAGGCCTATCAAAATCTCTTTAAAACTAATGTTCATTCATTTGCACAGACAGCTAGATTGGCAATAGATGATGTTGGGTCATTACTGGTTGTTTTGTAAGACACAGTTCTGGACAGTTTTTTTTTTGTAGTGGAGGTGAATGTAAATCTAAATTCTATAATAAATTAAGATTTATACAGTCGTTCTAATCGTAGGTAATTATAATATGGATAAGTTCCATTTTGATGTGACAGATAACATGGTAATTTGGATGTTATTACCTACACGGTGTCTAATTGTTAAAAATGGAAGAGCCATGATGTCGACATTGTCGATGGGTGAGACTGGTTGATGGGAAATGCTCCAAGTAATTGTTGTAGATTATGATGGGTAAATGTGAAAGAAAAGGATGAGAAGGCGCCTTATTGGTGTTAGTGGGATGATCAATTAGACTATCTGTGATATATAATCATATGTAAACGTGTTGAACCTATTGTCAAACAATATTTACTATCTAACATGCTACAGTTTCCAGACCTCTTATATATCATCATCATGTAGACTTAGGATATTAAAAGTGTTGTTTATTTTTTGGAGTAATATATTATTAAAAGGGTAAGAATATTTTATTTTGTAATAATAGAATACAATAGATGAATGAACAAGCGTTAGAATTGTTTCTTGCATTGATGTATTTTTCTGCAATTTTCTCTGAACAGTGTGTTGTTCGTCACTGCTTTCCAATGTGAATAAATGTTTTATAAAACCTCCTTCAGGCGTATCTATAGAACGGTTTCATTATCAACGTGTAGGTCTACTCTTTTAATGATTTTGTTTTGCCAGATGTACTTAGTGTTCTTTTGCTTTCATGTTTGAAGCCATCGATATTGGTTAAAGGATTGATGTTACATAATGTATAAATGTCGGTATAGTTATTTAATAGTTTCTTGCATGCTGGTGGCTTGGTAATATTATAATAGTAGTGTACATGTGGCAGTTACACGTTAAGAAATGATCAGGTTAAGACATTGTACTCATTGGCAGTAAATACCGATTCTTCGTTTAAAATAGATGATACGTCACTGAACCTATATTCTGATCATATTCGAAGAAAAAGGTTAAAATATCTCGGACTATGCAATTACATATCAAAGAAAACTGTGGACGCCTACAGTGACATGTTACCGACATTCAAATAAAGGCGACAGATAATTATCCTTATTGATGAAACCATCAATAATATTTTTCCTAAATACTGCATTTGAATAACCTAAGATGAAGGTGGATCAAAAGAAATACACTCTAGTCAAACAAATTTACTAGTGTAATATACGGCATTGGGCTCGACTTAAAAATAGTATACCTAACCTTTGCTGTTATTGGCATATCTGTAATCTCTGCAAAATAAATCCCACTTCAAGATATGTTTGATATCAAAGTAAAAAATGATATTATTAAAATTGATACTTCGTGTTAAAATTAAAATAATTTTTCCAGTTAAATGTCAGTTATGATCAGTGACATGTTGTTTTTCCTGACAATGCTTAATTTAATATCTTGACAATAGGACGATGATATGATTGATTAGATGAGATAGTTGATGTGATATAAATTGAACAAGTTCTCACACTTCCCCCGCTTAACATGCTTATCTTCCATCAATTTATTTTAAAGGTCGAATTCCTTACATCTTCACTACACGTTTGTTAGCGTAAATGACACCGAACTTTCTGCAGTTTGACTTCTTTTGGAAAATGGTAATCGCGTTTCAAGTTAATAAAGAGTGAATTAAGATTGTGATAGCTATAAAGTACATGGTTGTAATAAGTTGTACCCACGGGCGTGGATTTAGGGGAGGTGTGGGACACGTCGACCCTTGAACTCAGAAAGCAAACGATTTTGTGAAGAATACAAATCGATCAGATGGAAATCAAAGTAGGAAGTCCCAACTGCAAACTCCAATCTTGAATTATCTTTCAGAATGCACCAAATCGATGCCATTTTTCATCACGGTCGAAATAGGTGGGCGTAAACTCAAGATATTGCCCTCAGATATCGTGCAGACAAAAAGTTGTAAGGTTTTGGAACAACTTCCCATCACACTGAGAGAGTGATGCCATGAACATGATTGTATAGCCTTAAGCGGCAAATGCTGTTTTGAAAATTACAATACTTGGCTCCTTTAATCAACACACGTAGTAACGATCATTATCAAATTATTTTATTTATAAAGTAGAAGTAAAGGTCTAAGATAATTTATCTCATCAGACAGTTGATCGTCTCCGTGATATACTCGTATTTATTTTTAAAAAACTCATTTGTGATCATTAACTCGTTTTTCATTAGGCTATTACATGCAGTGATATTTCAACAGAACGTGCGAGGTTTCGCTTCCTAGTCATCACTTATTTCTTCATACATTTACATCCTTCTTTCTAATGAGACCAAAAACCATTAACAAATTAAAAGAAACAATAGGTATCTTCATCAGATGTGTCTTTAATAAATGCTAGCGTTTGACACAAAGCTTAATATAAAATCATAGGTGGAATGCCACTGAGGCAACTTGACCCCACCCTGGCAAAATAGATAACTGAACAGTTTATTGAATGCTTAAGTGCGGGAATAACTGTTTAAATTTCTTTGCGAAACAACCATTACATAATTTTTCAAATATATTTCAGAATGCAAGATTTGAAGGTCAATTATTCCAAATTTTCTTTGCCTATATGACAAAATCCTGCGAAAATCCTTTTATGACAAAATGATGAAGATCAAACTTTGATAAGCGAATATTGATCCGAAGAATTCTTCTGCAGTAGACCACATGTCTCCAACAAGCTTCATGTATCACGATGACATATGAAATATTGTGGATTGCGAAATGGCGTGGTATAAGGATGGGTGAGTTTGGGTTGTAAAGAAATTGCACACTGTGGACTTATTCTCAGATATGTAATTGCTAATATTTTATGTTTTGTGGGTTGGATGCAATCATATCAATTCAAGGACACGTTTACCATCCATTCGATCAAATCGTACAGAATGATTTCACCAAGGATTGTTCTTCAAATCATATCGATTCGGAACAGATTGTCTCCGTTAGATTATTTCCTTGATTGACCCGATTGTCGTCCCGTTTCCAATTGTCCCATCCTTTTACCCGATCATTGGATCATTGCGGTTGGACGATTCATTAACGTTTCTCGGCCCATAGACTTCAAAGGTCCAGTAGAGACCCGCTAGTGAACGATTTTCGCGTGTTGTGCAGCCAAAAGTGGCCTGAGCGTAGGTTGAAGCAGGGAGCAAAAGAAGCTTAAGTACAAGATCTTTGATTGTCCTATTGTTTTGTTACCGATCATTTCTATGGTCAATCGGTCGTATTTTTGCAATAATAAATGAGTTCATTGCGAACTATCTGATCGAGATCGGGACGATTGGAAACAAAAATAGTGGTCGATCACTTTTTTGTACCCGACTTTCGGAAGTCGATCGCACAATCTTTCCCCGAATGCAAAGGGCAAAAGTGTGGCCAAACAACCGAAATAGAATAACGTACTATCGGACCAAAACAATCCTACGTGAAAAGAGGTATAAAGGGTTAATTTCACCGAGAAATTCTTTTGGTAGACTGAGCTGCGAAGAGGTCAAAGAGGTGCTTGGACCCCACAGGTCGCACACAGTCGACGGTTAACCGAGAGTTAACTCCTTGTTAACTCTGTTGTCGCATGTGGTCGAAGTATGGTGTCCCCAAAAAAGATATCTTAAATCGGCCATCATAATGTTTCTTTAGCGTTCACTCAGCCAACGATTATCCAGTATTTATGCTTTACTTCTGTCTCCCTATCTTCACCATGGTTAGCATAAGTACGGTGTCTTGTTGCAGTCGCAAGGCCTTTTCATCGCAGTGGGTCGCACTGGCAACTGTCAGAATTGATAATATCTAAATTTACAATAATACAAATTTTGATATATCAAAATTCAAAAAAGGACTGGGTGAAATGATCCCTTATACTGAATTTAAGCATCTCACCGTCGAAATCTGAACCCCCAAATCCTGCTGTATCCATAATAATCCAAGTTTGGAAGTAAGTTTCACACATTTTAATTTCTTGAAATTCCGTCATGTATAATAGAAAAGACATAGATGAATTTATACATGATGTTTGAGGTATATTTAAATGGATTGTGAGATTTTAGTTCATTTCTAGTATCCCAGATCAAAATCAACCCCAAATATACCGATTGGTGTCCTCAACTATTCAACAAAAACTGAAATAACTGAGATAAAGAGACCAAAGAAACCAATTAATTCTCAAAATTTCAATGACTTTTATTATAGGCTACTCGTCCTAAAAAATATCTGCGCTTTAGCAATTTACGATGTTTTTTTTTTAACTTCTCACAGTCATTTAGCGAATATTCTAGAAAGAGCATTGTGCTGATCATGTTTGATAGTTTAAAGGACAATGAACCTATTCCTGCAGAAATTCAAGGTATTTATCGTACAATAGTATTAGGTGTGGGGGTTTTGTTAGGTTTGATTGATGACTTTCATTCAGAAATCGCTACCGACTTAAAGTGGTTATGTCGGTTAGGAAGTATATATTTTAGGGGGACGTGTCCCTCCTTGAAGTCAGAAGTCACAATTTGATTAAAAAGAAAGATTTTTTTGAAGAATCAAAATCAATCAGATGAAAATCAGAGTAGGAAGTCCCTTTTTGTCCACTCAATCCAGAAATATCTTTCAGAATGCACCAAATTGATGCCATTTTCCATTTTTGCTCCAGGGCGAGGACCTTCTGTTTGGTCTTGCGATTGCGGCGCTTCGGGACGTACTTTGACTCTACAAACCCATAGCCGTAGGAGACAGGGGACTGGGGGCCCCTACGGCTATGTACAAACCATCCTGATTGACTCTGGGTGGAAGAATTTGGGAAAAGTCCCGGCCATTGTATTTTCGCCTTTCTTTCCGGGTATCGAGCGCTAAAATTATTGGAGGTGGCTCCTTTAAAATGAAATTAGTAATAATGGTGATGTACCGAGCCTTTATATTGATTAAGATTACTGTGTTTAACTATTATAATAATTCCATATGTAATGACTAATAATCTAAAATACCTGCAAATGATCTAAGCTCTTTTAAAAGAATATATAGTCATAAGCAAAGCAAGGAGAGTAGGCCTACACACGTACATTCAAAATTAGTAAGTATGGCGTTTTTCTATGTAGATTTTAGGCTGTCGAAAATTGATAGGTCTTCTCATATTTTACATTGCGATTCTGGCTGAAAACTAACAATTTTTATAGGTGTATAATATTTAGCACAATTCGATTATTGAAATTGTAGATCAAGAAAAATAGACTACGCGTATCGTCTGTCAGTTTGTCAATCATTTTCTATTTACCTTACTACTTGTCTATACGTATAGGATAAACTCCGAAAACACGCCAATAGTTTTGACCTATATGAAGTCGGAGGCCGATAGGCCGACGACTTTATATAGGTCAAAACTATTGGCGTGTTTGAGGAGTTTATCCTACTTAAACCTAAATTTGATTATTGGCGCCCTATTTAGTTACAGTACATTGAGCACGTATCATACCTATTGGCGCCCTAGATAGCTTTATCACGTGCATTTTACTATTGACGTCATATTATTAAAGCTCACATACGCATTCGAATTTTAGTCGAGTGATAACAACGAAACCATTCTGATGTATTGTTCAATTTTATGAAAATCATATGTTTCTAAGGTGAGTCCTGTTAATAGTTAATAACAATTTTAAACATAAATGTATGTAAATAAATTGAGAAATGAAATGAAATGTGGTTTTTATGTACCATGCGGTGTACAATAAGAAAAATCTTGCCAGAACAGCAGCATTATTTGATTATTTTCGATTTTCATGTGTCGATGGATCTAAACGTGCGCAACTTGTAGCACACGGTGCGTCGATTTATTGTCCCGTTACAACTATACACTAGACGCTTTTCCCATGTCCGCCCTCCGTCCTGCATTACCGACAGGGAACCGGTTGAATGGCGAGATTTTGCATCTGATTAAGTGTATTTTTTGACTGTGGGTAAAAAAAAAAGCAATCAGCTGTGCGCCAAAAAATAGGTTTGTAGATCAAGTTCCAGTCAATCTTTTGTTGTGCAATACGTGAAACATTTAAATATGTTTATGATTTAATTAATTTTCAGACCGAAATCGTACAAAACCCAATGAGGCATTCTGAACAAGACGATCTCTTAGTGCCACTAGACAGTGTGATTATGGAATAGAGGGACAGTTATCAGCCGAAAAAACAGGCAACAGATCGACTGCCATACCTTGGTAAATATTCTTTTGTTAAGGGGGGTGCACACATACATGTCGTTAGTCAAACAATTCCATAAGCCTATCAACCGTAAATCTTAAATTTGAATGAAAAAAAGGTTTTCTAAATTGTGTATGTGTATCGGGGACACTTTGAACTATTTCTATTCAGTCTGACGTTTGTGGTACCAGTAATTCCACTTGATTACGTCATCAAACGCTAATTGCTGGAACCAAAATTGGTTCAAACTGGTGCTATCAGTGTCAATATTGGTAACAAATGCCCTAAAATGTGTTCTTGACACTATAATAGCACTTGGTAATCGAAGAGTTCGGACAATTTATGTCTGAAAAACACGCCAAATTTCCTTTTTGTCATCTTAATAATATCTGTTTTGCATGCATTCCATTTCAGATACAATAGAACCATTGCTAGACTATTGAAAGTAGATGAGTATTCAGGGGAAAAGGCTAAACAATCCGAAGGAGAGGCGATTATGATGAAGAACTGCAAATTGATAAAACTGAACCCGTGAAACTGACTATTATTGACCGCAATTATATTTATTGTTTTAAGAATAAAAGTATTGTTTGGTACAGGGTTGTGTTGCACTATTGGAGTCCTAATTACACTATTGGAGCCCTAATTTTACTATTGGCGTCCAAATGTAACTATTGGAGTGCTAATTAAACTATTGGCGTCTAAAGTATGATCACCACTCATACTATTGGAGAGCAATTTTGGTTTAAAATACTAATATACTTATCACAGTTTAGGTGTCAAACAAATTGTGGGGTCCACACTAGAGCATGTGGGTCTCTCTTCGCTGATAATTCCGATTTATATATGTTTTTAGAGAGGTGTATGTCGGTTAAAGCTCATTGGTCTCGATTTGTTATCATTTTCATCTTGTAATATTGTAATATCAGGATTGTAGTATACGTACCTGCAAAAAGGCCGGGATGAGGAGGTGCTATTTAGGAATTTCCACAATAGGCCATTGTTTAGTTCAGTAAGGTTCTAGAATGAAGAAAATTATTGTTATTTCCGTCTAATTAAAAGAAAGTATTTTGTAACAAGGTGAATTACAGGGCTCCTTCTTCACCTCAAGTACCAATTTAAACTGAACAAACATAGACAAACTACATGGTTGTAAACTAGGTGATAATTATCAAGGTTACAGTTTAACACCAATTAAAATCGTTTTTAATAATGATACTATTATTGTTATTTATATCTAATAATGGATAAGGGAGATTATAACAGCTTAAATGACATTTTTACGACAATTTTAAACCCATCTTACCACTTTCTCGATACTTGAGATATTTACTTGTAAAAAGCATAAAGAATATGTTTGACAGATAATTCTTTATGTAAAGATTCTCGTCGACTTAATTATGATATTTTAGTAGGTAACAAGTAAATAATATTTAAATAGAAGCAATGTTATACGCCACAAAGACCAGTCACTCAGTCTCGGCTCAAGACAAAAAATGAAAAAAAAAAGACTGACGACAAGAGTCCAGAGACTACTATTAACATGTATACAAGCGGTAGTCATTCACAATACTGTGATGTGTGGTTGACAATGGTTAGCCAACCCCGATTTGGTCGCGTCTAATTGCCATCAAAGGTCTAGACTGAGTGCCGCTCAATTTATTCATTTCAACCAAGACTACAATAGGACTTTAAAGTATATCTACCTATATAACTATTCTAAGTATACATATTGAAATATAGAAGAGTTTATATGTTATAAACACCCGTCACTATCTTGTCAAAATCAAACCACCATAACTTTTCTACATATTCTTCAACTATCAGATGTTCAGATGATATTGGACACTTTGTGGTTTCTGGATAGTAAATATTGCGGTTTCATATCGAATGTAATGAGAGCACTGTGGTCTGAAGTGTCAGTTGTGTGATGGCATAATGATAAATGTTTGAGTTGTTGGAATAACTGCAAGTAATCCGTTAAGTTGAACAGGCTTATAATTTGTAATTGGACATTATAAACAGTGTTACCTCTTGTGGTTAACCACCACGCTATGACACCCTTTGTGTTATAATGTGTGGTCGAATGTTTTACAGTGAACGCTTCCTGAACAGATTTGTAGTGGAATGTGTGTTGGTGTACATTGTACATCCCCACATGTCAAATTAAATATTATGACATTAATGATCTCTTGGAGTAGTGAAATCTAAAGCAAAAGTTGAAAGCCTGATTATTTGTGGTCACGAAATCAACAGTTTTTTACAAGTATATTTAGTCCTTCTAGTTCGTACGCCTATTTACGAGAAATGAATTGTTTGTTTGTGGTGGTGGTGTGTGGGTTGCTGGAAAATTAAGAATCAATAGATCTGGTTTTTATAGTTAAATTGTCGTCAGTATTTATTGTCGATTGATTCCTTAGATTATCATAAAGTTTAGAATGTGAGACAGCTAGAAGGAACTATCTAGATATACAATATATTATAATGTAATGCGCTGAACATAACGGTAAGGTTTATTATTTCTGAGTTTTAACTCTTTCAGCAAGGTCGTATCAATCGTGTAAAATTTTGAGAAGCTTTATTTATCTCTTATAACGTTGATGCTTATGACTTGTATTTGTTAAAGAACCCGAAAGTATGAAATCACAAAGGCGAATATGAACAAAGAGCTCTCGCAGACCATTCACGGTCGACTTTTCAACAAAAAAGCATTGTGATTCTGGATTCTGAACAACTAAATCAAAACGTTGTCCTGAGTTACTAATCTGGAATAAAGTGCATATTATTCAAGTATACAGTCCATGTTCATGGATTTTACCACATTTTAAAGCTTATGTTTTAATTTTTATATTTTCAGATAAAACAGAATGCGGAAGATACAAAATATCATAGTTTTATGTTTTACTGTACACCTTGGTGTCCATACGTCATCAGAGCTTTACTTCCATTTATTGGGAGGTGAAAAAGACCTGACCGAAAAAGATATACTACGTCAGGAAAAGCATAGACCATTTCCTTCGGACAACTTACCAATTATGAACTTGATAGAAAATCCAAATGCGTCATACGATCCTAAACCCTCTGATATTAATCGACGATATTTAAAACATTTAATAGGTACGGAGTATGATAAAGATTTCATGTCGTTTAAAATACCAGAAGGAGTGAATTTCACCACAATGTTTACCTTGGTAAAAGGTCGGCCATCAGGAAAGAAACCGAAATTCCTTAAACTGCTAAAAACTTTGAAACACTTAAACGGAAAAAAGTTTAAATTAAAATTAGGCAAGAAACATCGGAGAAAGTTTCAGAAATACTTGTGGAACTATACCTTTTGCCCTGTACAATACATATGGAAGGATCTAGGTGTTCGTTTCTGGCCTCGTTGGATTAAAGCGGGAACGTGTAAGTCGAAAAATCAGCGGTCGTGTTCTATTCCACCCGGTATGGAATGTAAACCAAGTGGTTCTACAACAAAGACGCTATTGAGATGGTACTGCCGGAAAAGATCTCTCGAGAAGGTGCCATATGATTGTGAATGGTTAATGGTAAAATATCCCATCATTAACAAATGTTCATGTTCTTGTTAGATTATTGCTTTGTCGGTTGTGGCAACGTTAGGTATTAACATTCAGTAGTACAATATTTAATTTTTATATTGTAAAGTGTTTTGTTACAGCTTTTTACATGGAACACTTGTTAATTTTATGCACAGTTATCGTTCTTTGTTTTATGTCAACTTTGTGTCGTCTCTTATATGAGACAGTTAAGGTTTTCCTATGTTTACAGAACGATTTACGTATAGTAGTAAGAACAGTTGTTATTTCTTAGTTATGTTATATATTTATAATTTAATGGTTACATAATTATAAAATTAAATGAATGTATGGATTTCTTTTGGTATTCTAGTTGTTTTTAAACAATTTTGTGAGAAACAACTTGATGGAATAGTTTACAATATGATATTGAAGTGTTTATGAATAGACGCTAACATTGTCTTTAAATATTGTCTTAATGTGTATTAACCGTCCAAATATTACAATAACCAGTAAATGTAATAACCAGTAATTTACGATTTACTTTTCAGAATTAAAATCCTGCGTCCTGTAAAAACTGTCGATAGAGAATGTAAATTTAAGTCTTTTTTGAATTTCAGCAAAATTTTTACTTCATCATCTATTGCCCTTGCAGCTAGCATTTGATTTTGAAACGACAAGCAGCAAACGATAAAAAAATGTGTTGTAAAAGTTTCTTTAAGCACACTTTCACTTTTGACGATAATTTAGTACCAATGTCTACAAGTCGATAATTATATTTAAACCTTTATTATTTTGTATTTAATGTGCCAATATTTTATATATTATGTTTATTATTTGTATATCTAAGTATGTGATGTATATATTGTGAAAAAACGTAACATTGTAAGACAAAGGAGGAAAAAATGGGTAAAGAGGGAGTTGGGTGCTGTCCACACAGAAACAGATTCAACTCTTCCCTACTGCATCATCAAGCAGTGGTGGGAACTTATATGTAATCTGAATATTTCCCAAAGTATGGTGCGTTCAATGGTCTACTTTCTCGAAAAATCTTTCAAGATGACCTCTTGATGTTATCAAAATGGCGACTTATGTCATCAATATTCGAGTATAGAATATGCTGTTACGTGCCAAAATCGTTCCGTATATGAAACACGAGGTGTGTATACATTGTGAATTATTAATGTATCAGGGGCGGATCCAAGGGTGTGTATACGTTGTAAAGATATTGATGTATCAGAAGCGGATCCAGGGCGTGTGGGGGGCTCCGCCGGCTCGAGCCGTCCTCCCCCCTATTTTTGGTCGACCGATGTCAGAAACCTCTAAAAATTTGCCGCTCGCAATGCCGTTGAATTTAAAGCATGGTATATATATACAGCCCCCCCCCCCCCCTTCTCGAAATCCTGGATCCGCCCCTGTGTATTGTTATGGTAGATCATTACTTTTGTCATTCACCAATTTTTTTAACTATAATAAGCTTTTCAAAAAACACGGCGACATACAAAATATATATCTTAAGGGACAGTTCAGTCAATGAAATTCGACAAGGTAAGTCGTCAAATTGTCTGCAAACTCGAGAACAACAAAGACTTCTTGTGATTTGTATCACTACAGGTTTATTATGTTATATTATAATAGAAAGTACCTATTATAATAACTGTAAAAGCCAAGCACCGCCAACAGCACCAGAAAATGCTGAAAATGGGTCTCCTGGATTAAAATGTCGCTAGACAAACTAACTATTATTGTGCGTCCTGTTAAGTGTTGAATTTAAGAGATTATTAGTATTAGAAAAACTACATGTATATTAGTTTCGGACTAGGGCAATTTATTTATTTATAGATATTTATATTACATGTATTTTGATATTTATGTCTTCACTTAGCTATGAAAGTGCAATGTTTTTTCAATAAAATAATTCCTGCTATATCTATTTCTATTGTCTTTATAGAAATTAAGCCCTTAAAGACAAACATTCAAAATAGTGCTTGTAAGGGAAACTATTATCTCTAAATAAAAAGGAAACCGTATAAATCACAGCGGCTATAGTGTCTGATATTTTTGATACACCACACTGAGAAAAGAAGTTGGACAAATGAGAAATGAAAGAAATTGTGTTTAAGGTGACACTTTTCTGCACCTTTTGGACTAATGAGGTCGTGCAAACGCCGTACGGTGTACAGTACAATATGGGCAATTTGCCTATCCTTATTTCGATTTCCAACTGTTAAGGGATTATTGTCTCCGAACGACTTTTTTCCATGTCAGCCCCTCCGATCTCCATCACTGGCCGGGGAAACTGGGTTAAAAAATGTGAAGGCATCATGATTAATGCAAAGATACTCAATATACTCAATAAAATACACAAGTATATCAATTCAAATCCGGAGCAACGCGTATAGTTCAAACCTTAGAGTGCTAGTCTCTTCACTAGAAATGGCGTGTTTTTATAGATCTAGATCAAATTTACAGGAACAATATCAATTTCGACAAACAATTAACACAGAATACGATTCTACATATTATATATTTATAATTTCAAATATTCAGCTGCGTATTTTTCTACTGCTTCCCTATCAGGTTTCCCGCCTTTGTTGACAGGTATCTTGTCTATTATTATAAAGTATTTAGGACATGCACTTTTCTGGAGAGTATCTCGGGTTATAAACTTTGCTTTACAAATCTCTTCAAACATGTCACTATTCAGCTTCGAACTGGCAACAAGCACAACACATGCGCATATCTCGTTCAACAGGATCTTATCTGGCACTTTGACTACAATGACATCATGTACATCAGGACATGATCTAATTACTACTTCAATCCACGACGGATGAAAATAATGTTCTCCTCTCATTATAGCTTCACTTGTCCGTCCAAACGAAATAAGTTCCCCATTTTCTTTCATATACCCTAAATCATTCATGTTGTAAAAGCCATTTTCATCAAACACAGAGTTAGTTATTTCATCATCTTTGAAATATCGCTTGAACATTGACTTTGTCTTTACAAAAATGACACCACTATCATTTGCGGCTAAATGCACGCCATTTAAGTCTTTGATAATGACATTACAATCAACAATAGGATGTCCTACATTAAAATCTTCATATTCTGTATCCTTGTCAATACGCTTATACGAAACTAAACCGGCTTCTGTTGATGCGTAGGTGTTAAATATAGTTTTGAAGAACGGTCTCATTTCATCTATCATGGATTTCGAAGCTGGAAATCCTGTAATAGAGCATTCTTTAACAGGCCAATTGACGGTATTTGACTGGAGACGTAAGACATTAACGATCCTTAGATGATGGGCACCGGACATAGCAGTATGGTCACACCCTTCTCGTCTTATAACGTCACACATACATGCATAAAAGGACTCGCTTGGTGGAGGACTGCGCATGTCGAGGAAAACCCTCTTTTGCCCAGTTGCCAGATAATAACTAAAAGGATGGAAGCTGAAGATACCAGATTTACTATTTGAATATATAACTTTAGTAACTGAGTTTGATGGTAGTATCGATGCTTGAGATCGAACAATCATCTTCGACATACCAGTTGTACCGGAAGTTAATAAAATCATAGCATCCTAATCACCATCATGATTAATTCTGTCATCAATACCATATATACCACTATCTGTCCCAGGGTTCATCCATTTAAAGCCAATATGAGGGTTTTCTAATGAGAAAACAACGTAACTAAGATCTGGTAAGGTTTCAGAAGTAACATCATGGTCTTTTTGAAACTTAACGCGGTTAAAGATTATACATCGACACTCATCATTTTCATCAGAAGAAATAATCAGTGCTCTACATTTAGTCTTGTTCAGATTTTGGATTAAGTCAGACCCGTCAGATAGTTGAGGTCTACCCATCTGGACAACACATCCTGCAAACACGATTCCGAAGAAAGCGATCATACCATTTGGTGAATCTGGCAACAAACTACAAATAATGTTTCCCGGTTGTAGGCCAATACTTCGCAGTTGTTTAGCAAACTTTACAGATTGATCAAATATTTCCTGACAGGTCAAAACAGATCTCAATCCGTCCTTATCTATATAAACAAATGCTTCTGTATCTGGCTTCTTGTTAGCCCAGTATTTTAACCTTGCAAATATGGTTGTATGATTTTCAATGGTAGCCATTTCAACTCTGCAATGAAAAGAAATAATAATTCTAGGTGGAAAAAAGGTCGAAGAGATTTTTTATTCCATTCCATTTTGTAATTTAGGATGAACGCACTTCTAAAACAAATCTTAAATGTATGTAGTATTAGAAGACACTTGTGTAAGTCATAATCTTGAGATATAAGAAATGTAGGACTATGCATAGTTTTTGGACTTGCATATTACCCTATAGCTTTAATTGCGATCAATCAACATGTATACAGTTTGAGATCATTCAAGGATACAATTCGTATATACGGTAACAGTTTCCAAACTTTTGTTACACAGTAACAAGTTCTCTTGGCAATAGAATTATCATTGAAATGTACAAAAAACTGAGATGTACAATAACATACCTCGTGAATACAGTGTCCTATATAAACAAGATGGAACACTTCACATTAAGATTGTAATATAGGTTAACATTAACATATTTAGGCCTATGTTGCGCATAACTTTAAACTTAATGTAATGTATAATGTTATCTAGTTATTCGACCGACGAAAGTTACCACAAACCAGTATGATATTATATCAAATTCGAGACTTACTGATTTACCTTTACTACCTCAACATTTAACAAGTTGTGCTTTTTCAATTCATAGTTCATAGAATAGTACAAACCAATTCAAAGACTGGAATGAACACTTTATTGTGGTACAATATTTCATATTATTATCTCCCCTTTATCGTCAGAAATGAAAATACAGACAAATAAATTTCGACCAAAAGTTTCTGAAATAAACCTTTAAACCGATACTATCTCTTAAAATGAACAAAAAAATTAAATTTTCAAACTTGGTCAAATTGGAGTATATATTCATCAGGGGACAAACCTAGTGGCATAACTATAAAACAGATTACCTATATAATCTGATGAATCCAGAAAACTATGTTTAAATACAATAATTGATAAATGTCTTAATCCAATTTAAGACATTTATCAATAATAATCTGTAATTGTATGGAAAATTATATAGTTTTATGGGTTTATTTGATTCTGTTTGTATACTTTGGATACTGTTGATGAATATATACTCCTATTGACCAAGTTTGAGAACTTATTTTTTTTTTTGTTTATTCTAAGACGTAGTATCGCTTTAAGTGTTTAGAGTTTAATTTTTTTTTCTCTGAAACACTTTTGATATTTCAAATCTACACCATTGTAAAACTTACAAGGTTCCGCATTATATTTGCATGGTGGAATTGAAGCCCTGGACTTACCGATTAAGGTTTGTTTTGGACTATTATAATTCTACTAGGACTATTCTAGACAGGCTGGCAGCGTTATCTAACAGTAACAATTAATGGACTGTATTTTCAAGAAATATACGAAATAGTATCGATTTAGTTTACAGAGTCTCCAGATATTGATAGAGCGAGAAACTCGCAATAGAATCTGTTCCTTTTTCTGCTCCATTTGTCATAAAAAAAAATCAGGTGTTTTATCATGCTGTTTTGAGCAGAAGACATAGTCGTTCTGATGAGACAATAACCCGGGGTCCCGTGACAGACTATGCAGGTTAATGTCCCAGTGTTTTAGAGAAATTTCCCTCATTGCTCTTTTTTCATTATCCACTTCATCATCCGAATAAAGGTTTTTATTTTATACAATTAAACGTTGTAAATGTCTATGCATTTATTGAGTGCAACTTATATCTTTTTTGTATCTTACTGGTTCGTATTCTAAATGCTGTAGGTCCTAGAAGTTATAAATGTATCTTGACCCGTAAATAAAATCTGATATATCATGGTTTACTAACTCAAGGCTATGTTTATTTATCAGATTTCACTTAGTTTATTCAGTAACAAAACGTTCACGCTAAATTAATAAGAAATAATGAAAAGTCAGATTGAATTATGCAACAGAGTAGATAAAATTAAAACACGCACATATCTTGAATGGCTGATTTCGTAAAAATGTGGTAAAAGGTATGCAGACAATTGTTAAGATGATTCTGTGGGTTCGAATCGGGTAACCTTTTAAATAGTTATTTAGAAAAATATAAACAATATATGAATTGACTTCTAGAATGTTAAAAATGTCTGTATACTTCACTGATCACATTCCACACCGTCAAAACTTTGAATAAAACAACAATCAGGATCTATAAATGCTTGCAGGATTCAGGCGATATCCTTTACCAACAACTACGACCGCCAACAAATACCTTGTTCGCGAGATATGAAACTAGCGTTCTAATATACAGGAATAGAAAGAAGCCTTAATACCAGTTAATAAAGTTGAATGAATAAAATATTAGACAGATGATAAAAGAAATAAGATAAACCAACTGTAGTCCCTGAAGACATGATATTTACATGGAATGTATCTTTTTAATATCATACCTATTACAATATATATACTTCTCTTTCGGTGTTCTTTTACAGTCCAGGTGGCACAGGACTATCAAATATTACCTTAGAACTAGAAGGTTGAGAATATTATGTCAGTCGAAAGCAGGAACCCGGGGCCACTGAAAAACACAGAACACTAACAGAACATCGATGTGCTGTAATATAGCATTGCCTTGGTTGATAGATGTCAACTTGCCGTTACCGCGGATGCTGATAATTGACAAGTAATGTTCATTCTCTATAAGCCCTTGCACACATGTTACTTATATGCATTTACAGTGGAACCGCGTTTATCTGTCCAACGGTACTCCGGAAACCCCGATATCCGCTCGCTTTTTGTTGGGAACGGAATATTTACTATGTAAAATTACCCGTTAACCCGATGATCCGGTTTTCGCTTCGGCACACCTTGGATTGACTACCAATTAACAAATTAACTTATATATCGTTTGCTTGATACTTATGGTAACTTATAAGCAATAATAAATAATATAATTTGGAATGGCCACAGTAAACGGTGGGTTTAAGAGCCAACAGTATGATTTTAACAGTCCCCATTACAGATTATAACCTTTCAAAAGTACAATCGGCACATAGACGTGAACACCCAGGTTTAACTTAGCATCTTTGGTCTTCGGATATGAAAGATGAGAGTGTCAAAAAGGTAGTTGATCAGTATCGCTGTAACGTGATTGCTGTTTTTATACGCTCACATACTAATGTGGGTGTATATAGCCGTCGCCCCTGTCTGTCCGTCTGTCTGTCCGTCCACAATTGTTGTGGGCCCGATAGAGAGCTGGTTAGTTGATGGATTTTGATGAAACCTGTTGTGAGTGTTCGTAATCACCAAAAAATGTACCCTGTTGAAAATCAAAAAAATATTTGATGGGTTATTGCCCTTGATTTTATAAATTTGTTGTGAACACAATAGAGAGTTGGTTTCTTGGTGGATTTTGATGAAACTTGTTGTGAGTGTTTGTAATGAGCGTGGGATAAACCCATTGAAAATTAAAAACATCGAAAAATATTTTATGAGTTATTGCCCTTGTTTTTGAAAATATGTTGTGGACTCGATAGTTGACTGGTTTCTTGATGGATTTTGACAAAACTTGGTTTGAGTGTTTGTTATCAGTGATTTTAGGATGAAGCCTGTTAAAAATCAGAAAAACAAAAAATATTTTATGAGTTATTGCCCTTGTTCTTGAAAATGTGTTCAACTTTTATTTAAGGATTTTGACAAAACTTGGGGTGAGTGCTGTAATTACTTTAGGATGAAGCCTATTGAAAATCAGAAAAGTCGAAAAAAATTAAATACATGAGTTATTGCCCTTGTTTTGTTCATATTTCAGTGACTTATTTTTTTAAAGAAACAAAACTTTTGTAATATTCACAGACTGTTGCCCAAATTCATAAAACTCCCAGAGCCAAGGTTGGAAACCACTGCTTTAAACCATATTTTCGTAAACGGAATTTTCTTGTTCGTACTTGTTTTTTTTTATTGTCAAAGGAACAAAACAATGTAATTATTTCGAAAAGTTGGGATCTTTCCAACATTTCTGAAATCTTACATGACGCACTTCATTTGCACAAAAAACATTGGACAATTAGATTCAATAAAATCAACAATAAGTTATATAGCGTTACATTTATCATTGAAGTTTTTGTTGGACTGTCAGTAGACGCCATCAATCATGCTGCTATTTACTTAGCAACACGATCTCATGTATTTCTTCAAACAATTCCAAATTCTACTTATTTTATAGGCTTTATTAATTACACGTAGCATTGAATTACTATAAAACATGGAACTTTACAACAAAAAATCTGTAAAGAAAATATTTTGGTTTGTATTGGGTTGCTGTAATAATGAACGAAGTAACCCTCACTTCTGGTGGTACGTGCTGTATCTACATTCTTTAAATAAAAATTCAGCCAAATTATAATGAATACTTTTTTAAGCGACCTACCAAATACATACTCTATGCACGTTTACACTGCACTTTTAATTGTACGACTTTATTTAAAAATATGAAGAAGATAAGAAAACTTTTGACAAATTTGAATTGACCAACAAGAAAATATTTTACTAAAAGTAACACGCAATTTGATCAATTCCACTACCTCATTATCGTAAAGTAATAGCATACAAGTAGTGGAAGAACATAGATGGGCTTTAAACATCGATACTGTGTAAACCAAGGCATACATGTATGGGTTATAATAGACATACAGGTCGTTAATAATACAAGTTATATAATAAATTACTATCTACAGGTGTTAAAATATCATACAATATAGACTTAGTTTATATTAGAAATACTTTCATATCTAGAGATAAATACAACATAAAGGTAATTGAACCAGCAAACCAATAACACCGGGGAAGAACTATTCCACATTATCAACACTATATTTTGCATTATCTGGCTACCTATAGCCACCATGAAGTCGGATGATCAGTCAACACACGTCAAATGACGAATGGAAAGATGGGGCAACAAACACTTTTAATGCAGTCTTGAAGTTGGAAATGTGTTGTTAACATCGACCACAAAAGTGCAGTTGGTTAACTCGTGCCAGATCTTTCAGACCATCTGAAATTCTCACAACGGTCTCGATTAATACCTTATCGTTACATACTGAGAATCTAAAAGAATTGTCCATGACAAACTCTTGTCTTAAGTCTAAAGAATAATTTACCTCTAAACGTCAACATGCGAATAAATATTTACAAAGATATCATCAGGAAATATTGAAATATTTCAACACGTTCAAATCATTAAACATAATAATATATACAGTTTATATAGAGAAGTTATCTGAATATAATAATGCAGCCAAATTCCACAAGCATGGTGGCTTGGTCCTAATTTCGAAGTTAACCATGATCATTTTAAGAAGAAACCTTACAAAGAAGAGAAGATGGTATAGATTTGTTGTCTTTTCTATGTTGATTAGGGAACAGCATGATAAAAGAGTCTTTTTAAGAGTCTTGTTCATTGAATTATTTATGTTGGTTAATCGGGTAAGCTTGTGTCTGCATTGATACTTGTTATTTAATAGAGAATCCTGTTATAGTTTTAAACACAATCTTATTGAGTCAACGAATATATTCTCTTGTCACTGATATTAAATAGTATGAAATTGCTCTGTAACAAACTAACAAGAACAGAAGCATTCATCAGTAACAGGGTATGGTATTTTCATCCATTTACACTTCATTCCGTATTTCCTTTTCTGTTTCTTCACTTTAGGTTCTGTAGTGTTTTGTTGTGGATCATCTTTCGTCTTTCTGCTAGGTTTAAATGGACCATTTCTTTTGAATCTTGGTACACATTGCCACCGCAAGAGGCGAATTCTTCTACCTTCGGCGGGTAGGCAATGCATTCCAGGAGGCCACGAGCACGAATCTTCGTCTACACAAAAACCACGTTTGATCCAGCGTGGCCAGAAACTTATACCCAGGTCTTCCCACAGGAAATGAACAGGACAGGAACCACGCTGTATTAGCCAATCTTGAAACACACTCAACATAGCGCTGGTGATATTCGGTTGTTTACTATTAGGTAATCCTGGGATTGTAAAATTCACATGTCGTGCTTCTGCAACAAGTTTATGGTCGACTTTATCTGACACAATTTCATGTAAATGAACAGGTTGAGTTATGGACATCCAATTCTCATCATACGCTTTACCTAAACGTCTCAGCAACTTTCGTGTTTTTAGGTTTCGCTTCTTAGGATAAAATCTGTTATGTCTTGGTGTAGAGGGAAGTTGAAACAGTCTATCTGGTGAGGGGGATTTAGAAGAGTGAACTTCATGTGGTAATGTCTGTAATGAGGGCTGAGATTTGCCGAATGCATTCTGTAAGAGCTGAACACCCAGTAACAATGAAACCATTGTATTGTTGGCTTGAGACTTCATCTTCAGTCAGTCTGAAAGTAGAAAAAAAAGAGTTTCAGTTAAAAAAAAAGTCCACCATCCATACTACGGTATATCCCTTGATTAACTTACTCCACTTACCTTATCATTCATTCTTTGTAACAAGACAGTGTAATCCCAGATTTTGAGCTTCATTTTTAATAAAAACACTATTTCTTAATTAAAGCTTTAATAATGCAGATCCCGATTTACAAATCATTCGCACAAACAACACAGTTTGAAACTGTGTGTTTCTCCTTTAGCCGCCAATGTACCAGAAGTTCTTATCTGATAATATCTATGAGTACAATATATAAATATAATATAATATAGTTAATTGTACAGACACGTGGCTGCTTGTTGGTATTAAATAAATATTGGCATCAATATTATATCCTCCCTTCAGGATATTTTCTGCAAATAAATATTTAGTTTAATCTTTCCTTGGATTAATTGAATCACAATATGAACTACAACGACAAAAACTTAACCCACAGTCCAGCAAAAAAAACCTGACAAATATAAAAACACAAAAAACACAACTCTCTTGCATGCTTATCGGATGTACACAAGCATTATTTATCATAACGGATCATAACGTTTTCAATATTGGGTGCAATAATCGAATACCTTCAGTTTATAATTCATTTATAAATATTAGCGTACATGGTAGGCTTATCATTTATCGCCTGTTATTTTGAAAAGTAAATGCAATGATCATTGTTTATGATTTGTTTATATGAACTAAACACTTACATTAATTTCTATCGGTGTTAAGATTATCACCATTAAATCGATACATATTCCTTATAATATTATCAGTTGAATTTAACTCTTACACAACTCGGTATCTCTATTCTAGGTGTTAGAGCTAGCATGCTCTTTTTACGTGGTTATGGATTAACCCCAGTATGTTTTTATTTGATTTAAACAGTATTTATTTCAGTAAATGTTACAATACAAGTTATATTACAAATTGAAATGACGATACAGAAACAAGCTGAAAACTTATATAAATCTGCTTCGCCTATGTTTTTATTTATCAGTATAATCTGTGAAAAGACATAAAATCATAATAATGCAATCTCTGTGCATATCTGATTGAGTTTATGAAAACAATAAAAAGAATGTTTGCACATAACACATTCCTTGCGCGTTGTACCATTTACAGATTGGTGGAAGATAAGGGAACACAAGTAGTAATTTAACGTCCTCAGTACAGCTCGTGTCCAATGTAGTACAAACAGTACGAAATTATATAATTGATAAGCAAGGGATTTAGGGGGGGGGGGGGGACTCAGAAAAGGGGGGACGAAAGGGCCTCGGCCCCCACATAATTTGATTAGTAACAAAGATTTGTTGAAGAATCAAAATCGATCAGATGAAAATCGGGTTAGGAAGTCCCTATTGTCAATTCAAATCCCGAAATATCTTCCAGAATGCACCAAATTGATGCCATTTTCCGTTTTTTTTCTCAAAGGCGAGGAGCTTCTGTTTGGGTTTGTGGTTGTAAAGCTTCGCGAGGTACTTCGACTCTATAAACCATCCTGGTTCGTCTCCCCCCACCCCCAAATTGTTTTGACAAATCCACGTCCTTGTTGTACGTTCCAGATAAATGGAATACATCGGTAATACAATAGAAACAAATTGAACAGAATGCGTTTCATAAGTTTTTTTGCATTAGTTTTGAGAAAAAAAAAGAAACTGAAGTCAGAATTCTTGATAGCAGAAAATAGATCGGTAAATTTTGAATGAAATGTGACATAAGTATGGAAGCGCAATAGTGCCATACACATAATATTTTTTGTTCAAATCCGACTTAATAATTCGAAAATCCAACTTGGGTAACTCTAAAATCCGACTTTCTAACACTAAAATCTGACTTACTAACTCTAAACATTATCTGATGTAAGGATATGCTATATTTATGTGCATGGTGGTCACGCTAAATAATTTAACATAATTATGATAACAATCTAAATGTCCAATTATGTTTAAAACTGTTAACATTTTATTACCCAGTTTTGATTGTGTTTAAATAAGGTGTGTAAAAATGTTACCATTAAGCAGTTAGAGTCATATTGACATGCATGTTCCTTTAGTAACGGATACGATTTTATCGATCTAACTATTGCTTGCAACTTTCTCGTTATATAATTTTCATTGGTAGAGAGTTTTCTTCTCGACCAATCATATTAATTCAACTATATTATTGAGTGAAAATGTCACCCTTATAGCGGGAAAACTGAAAAAATTAGAAGCTTAATTTAGGAAGGGTTATTTAAAATGAGCTTAAATTTGCAAATTCTATATATCATTGCTTAAGGAACATGTTTGACATAACGCTTTTAATTTTCCATTCAATGCACTGTCTAATTTCTATACAATTTCAATTTGAATTCGTTTCTATAGAAAGTTTGTTAACAGTAATTGCTAACCGTTTTTAGATTCATCAATTCGCAGTATTGTTAATTTTACATGATCTTTGATTTCACGTTTCTATTGAGTTAAGGGACGTAACTCAGAAACCCTCTTACAAGCAAATTTACACACAAGATAAGAAACCTTTTTAAAATTAATTGTACATGTCATGAATTTTAATGAACATGGTAATACAAGTGTATAATATTATAAGGTGTTAACTATATTCACTAACCTTTAAAATGTCATCCAGTTCATAATAACATGATTAAGAATGAATACGTACCCACGCATATTTAAAATACTTATAACCCTTTAACTCGCTTAAATAAAATTAAATTTAACAGATGGATTTGAAGAGTGCATTAGGGGAAATCTAACTATAGTACCTGTGGTAACAATTCTTCAGGTTGTGTTAATTCGTAGGTCTGACTAAACCTTCAGTCATACACCTGTTTTTCATGTAGGCGTATAAAAAATTACTCCCCCTTTAAATTCTTATTACTCAAAAAGTATGCGTTGAGATAAACCAGATTATAAACAAAGGGTTAATGCAATCTAAATACAAATTTCAAACAAACAGATTAAAACAGATCTCTATTAATTGTTACTATTTAAAACAATATTTAGATCTGTCTTTCGTCATTTTTAAATGTGGGTTTAGTTAATTCCGTGTGAAGAAATTCTGGTAATATGCAAACATCTCTCAATCTAACTTTACTTTTCTTTTCCTTCAGGTAGGAGAACATGATTCTAGAAGGAGCATATGGTATAGGTTAATTAAGCTCATTACAGTATATCTATGTCAAATTATGTGTTGTCTTGTATTGCACGAAGGTCAATGCTTTCAATTTTTGACAGAGTTATGTCCCGTAATGTGTAAATTTCTCTATTTTTAATAAATATAAATTACCTCCCTTGAACTTTTCAAAATGAAGCGTCAGTGGTATAGATATCATATAATAGACGAAGATATCTATGGTCAGTGGTACCAGGCAGGGTATGCTTACTCTCTTAGACACCTGACATATACTTCGTCACACGAATTTTGATGCTCCCAATATTTTCCCATTTTACATGTAAAACTAGATTCGTTTTACGCCACGTTAGGATCGTTCGTTATTTGTTTGTTATTAAGATATCATATGCCTAACTTCCCTACACTAAAAAAGACTCAACGCCCAGAAAAATGTATCGGCTTCCTAAGTGAGTATCTAAAAGGGGCCCAGTTAAGTACACGCGCCCCCACTCATCAGTTTGAACAGTTGGATAACCCCCATATTAGGCATACTCAGATACATATAGTAACATCTGAAGTCATATAAAGATGTCTTTGATAATAATCATAACCCTTTAAAAAATTAATCTTCATCATGAATAACCAAACATAGGCTACGCCCTTTATTATTAAAGTATACGTATAAATATAGAGAATATTAAAGTACCGGGGTAGGGTATTTTCTACAGATTAAATATGTGTTTCTATCAAGGGTTACAAAAACATAAGCAGATAGGTCCAAAGATATCATCAGGAACGCTACTTCTTTAGCGGACGTCGACGTACAATTACGTTAAAGGTTTTTTTAATGACCCTATTGAAATGAAAATTTGAAAACAGTAATGTGTCTTTGTGTTCATTTCACCAACGCAACTGTCATTTAAAAGTGTATGAAGCTGATTATGTTAAATCAAAAATTATGTAAAAGAAATCGGTAATATCCGTTACTAAGAAAAAGCTACCAGACAATGCCAACTGTTAACAATATGTGTAATAACATGTATAGAATGCATTCCCATAAGATCAATATAAATACAATTGGCATACATCAAGATAATCAAACACCTACTATCTTCAATTGTTGTTATCTTAATTTATAAAACATAAATATGGTAGTTCCATTATGATGGTGTACTGAGCTAAAATGGAAACTACATGTACTTTTCTGTCTTTTTGAAAAGGTAGAAGAATAAGAAGAATAGTATAAAGAAGCAGAGGCATCTATACAAACAAGAGCAACATCAATGAGCTATATATACCTCATTGGGCAACATGATCACATAGAACATTCAATAACTTCTCAGATCATCCTTAGTTCCACAACTACCTCGTGTAAAGCGATTTTATTATGACTTCTTATTCTTGTTTCCTGGCAAAATTTCTGCATGGCGTTTGCACGTCCTCACAAGCCCTACAGGCCCAGAAAAGCAAGACATAAAACTCTCATTTCATTTATTAGGCTATTCTCGCACAACCTTGAAACGACATGAGCAACTATCCTGTTATCTTTCTACAAATCTATGATCGTACAGGAAGATTCAGAAAAATGAAATGAAATGAATGGAGTTTTACGTCCTACTTTCTGCACCTATATGGGCTAATTGAGGACGGGCAACCGCCATGCAGTGTGCAATGAAGGAAATTTTGCCAGGACAGCGGCATTAGCCTGCTCTTATTTTCGATTTCCAACTGTCGAGGGATCTTTAACGTGCACAGCCAATAGCACACGGGGCCTCGGTTTATTGTCCCATCCGAACGACTAGACGCTTTTCCATGTCAGCCCCTCCGACCTGCATCACTGACAGGGGGAAACCGGGTTGAAAAATCCGAAGGTATCGTCTCGACCCATGCCCGGATTGAACCCTGGACCTCCAGGTTAGCGAGCAAGCGTCTGACTCACTGAGCCACCGCGGCTCCCAGGAAGATTCAGATATGATAATTCTATATGTATAGGATCCATAATAAGTTAGCATTTATCACATTCCGTTGATATGAAAGATTTTCGACTCGACACCATGAAGTCAGTATTAATCACCTCATTAGAAACTGACGGCAAACGATATCTTCAATATACTATGATAATCCATGTTCTTACAATTATTTCTATAAAATTAACATATATTTCAAAATTGTTGAAATTCAACAGTGGGGTAACAAACTTCACAATTCACTAATAAATCTTATGAGACTTATGGTACATTCTTTAAATAGTAATTATACTGCCAAATGTTGTATAGGTTATACGTTATTGCTTGGAATAAACGTCCCCCAGACTAGATTCTCAAGAACACCAACAATTTCGTGTATAATGAGCTTGATATTGATGTAGTTTTCAGTTGATCGATCTTTTTTTCAATAAAATGACAAAATGATTCAAAAATTGAAATAAAAACTCCGAAACAGTGGCGTTTAACGGGGGTTGCGTAAAGACAGGACTTGAACTTAAAAATATCAACATCGTTCAGTGATTTCAAGCTTAAATCTGTTACTCACCTATCATGAATAATCCTGATTGCATCACCTTGCATGTTCAATATAGTATAATCATTGCATCATTTAATACTTAAACAACAAAATTAATATAACGGTGTCCCACTTTTACAGACTTACATATTATCTAAATGTTAATCAATTTATTTGATATATTTACATTTTGTACTTGATGGATGTCTCATATAAAAAAAAAGTAATATCAACATTAGATGGTGGGTGAAAATAAAGTGCAACTGAAAATAAGAACGTCGATATATTCAAATATCCGATTGCGATCTATTAATTGATTTGTAGTTTTCAAAATAATCGAAAAGTAAGACTTAAAACACCGTTCATCTTAAATAGCTCTGACGTAGAATATACATGACCATTAAAGAATCATTTAGATTACTTACCTGTATATTCAATAATTAAACAATTTAACTAGTCATTATTATAATATGTAAAGTATGTAAATTATTCCTTGGTAGCCTATATCACACTGTTTAGTACTGTATCTTAACTGTATTTCGCTTCATTAATACAGGATCCTTTATTTTCATTTCATAGATTTAAATACCGTGTTCTAGTGGTTCCAAACAACTTTTATACCCATACTATATACACACTTATTTCTAATCCAACGAGCGCACGTGTAGTAAGTGCGCGTACATTTATGTTAATTATTTAAAAATTATTTATCAATAGTAACGTTTAAATAGCTGTATAACTCATTCATATGTCAAACGCAGAAAAATCTGACTTTTTCTAACGATTATTCACAAACGCCTTTATATTTGTTCAAGTTACTGTAGGCGCCTGTAAATAAACTGAAGTTTGCTTACAGATGAAAAGTTGTATGAAGAAAAAGGTAACACCCAGTTAGTATAGTCAATGTTGATTGACCGACGTTTTCTATAATTACGATAACCTTCTATATAGAGACTGGGTATGCTGGCTCTTACTGTTATTGAGACGTTACTGTATATTGGTTGAACCATACAACGTGACAGTATTCTCTTGTTATTTTTTAAATGAATAACTTTACTTGAACCCCTTTTATTCTCTGGCATAGTGCAGTTACTTTACCCTAAAGACATCATATGAAATTCTTACATGCGTGTTTTCTGAGTACAGAAAATCATTGCACTTAAACATTCTAACCTTATTTTACCCGTTATTTTTTTTATTCATTATTAAAGAAATTAAGATATTATCGAGGAATATGTGTGTAGATTCTCTCATACAAATTACTATGTTTTTCTTTTTCTCAAAACTTCAATCAAACATGTATTATTGTAAGTCTCAAGGCCGTCTGAAATGGTATAAAAATGTGAGTCTGTGTAACACATTAAGACGTCTGTCTCAGTATCGTCAGTATAAAGAATATTGAACCCAGGAGATGCCATGCATGTGATATAAATTTATTTAGTCTCAACTTATCTACAAATGGCGACAATATAACGATATACAAGCCAGTTTACTATTTATCTTTAATGAGAAAGACAAGGGTTTCATTCATTAGAAATAAAAACTATCAGGCGGTATTGGAACCAGGTGACACCAGGTAGATTCTGCTAGTAGACATCTTGTCCAGACAATCTCATTGTAATTTAGACAAAAAATAATTTCATTTTGGAGGAAGCACAACTTAAAAGACAATGATAACACCACTAGATTTAAAGATACATTATGTATATTTATTTGATTAACATGGGATAGAAAATGTTTTCTGATCAAATAAGTTGCAAATTATATCGCTGTCAGCAAGTCTTTGAACACATTTTATCATGAAAATGAAATGGTAGATCTACACCACGCCGAGATTGAATTGATGTACCTATAAACACCGGTATAAACAGAACAGAGTAGTTATTAGGATGACCAAGACCCAGTAGTAACTAGGGAGAACAGGATACGATAGTAACTAGGGAGAACAGGATACTGTAGTTACTAGGAAGAGCGGGATACAGTAGTTTCTGGGGTGAGCAGGGCAGTAGTTACTAGAGAGTGCAGGACACAGTAGTTACTAGGAAGAACATGACACAGTAGTTACTAGGGAGAGCAGGACAAGGTAGTTACTAGCGAGAGAAGGACACAGAAGACAGAAGTTACTAGCGAGAGAAGGACACAGTAGTTACTAGCGAGAGAAGGACACAGTAGTTACTAGGGAGAGCAGGACAAGGTAGTTACTAGCGAGAGAAGGACACAGAAGACAGAAGTTACTAGCGAGAGAAGGACACAGTAGTTACTAGCGAGAGAAGGACACAGTAGTTACTAGGGAGAGAAGGACACAGTAGTTACTAGCGAGAAAAGGACACAGTAGTAACTAGGTAGAACAGGACACAGTAGTTACTAGGGAGAGCAGGACACAGTAGTAACTAGGGAGAGCAGGACACAGTAGTAACTAGGTACAATAGGACACAGTAGTTACTAGGAAGAACAGGACACAGTAGTTACTAGGAAGAACAGGACACAGTAGTAACTAGGTAGAACAGGACACAGTAGTTACTAGGGATAACAGGACACAGTAGTTACTAGGGATAACAGGACACAGTAGTTACTAGGGAGAGCAGGACACAGTAGTTACTAGGTAGAACAGAAAACAGTAGTTACTAGGAAGAACAGGACACAGTAGTTACTAGGAAGAGCAGGACACGGTAGTTACTAGGGAAAGAAGGACACAGTAGTAACTAGGTAGAACAGGACACAGTAGTTACTAGGGAGAGCAGGACACAGTAGTTACTAGGTAGAACAGGACACAGTAGTTTTTAGAGAATTGATGGAATAGAAGATTCAAAGTAGTATTGTTAGTCTTAGAAACTCTTTGCTTTGATTAAAATATTATTTGAAAACACTTCATGTCTTTAAAATTGTTTCACAGGGGACAATTTTGAGCAAAAATTAATGACTATGTTCGGTTGCAATTTCTAAGAGAAAAATTACTTCAATTTGATGTATACTTTCAAAAATCCAATTTCTTTTTATCAATGCAAAGACATTCTTAGACCAACAGTACCATTGTCAGACTGGTATTGCAATACTCATGAAAATAATGACATAAATTCACTTGCACAGACAATAATACCATATATTCAAGACCAAAATCAACCCCAAATATATGCCGACTGTTCATCTTTAATATATTTTAAATAAATGACATATTAATATATATATACATACCTGGCTTTATCGGTGCATAATATAAGACCATTTTCTGACTGGAAGCTGCATTTTTATTCCAATATGATTTTATAATATACTATTATACACTGTTAAAGAACTATCACATTCAAATGTTCACTGAATGACTCAGTAATGTAATTAAAACGTGAAGTGAGACAAATTCTCAATTACTTATAGTAAGAGACAGTAAGATATGTATCTGATATAGTTTGTAAGATTAGTCACCTATAGGTAAAATAATGCTTTTTCTTCAAACACACATCTTATATACAGCATGTTCCGGTCAATGTAAAATGACAAATGTCCCTTTGACATATAAGATTCTAAGGAAGCATTACATTTTTTAAATTTTTGAAAGGAAATAATGGGCACGGTAGATAATCTGTTAAAGAATATAAATTGTGTATAGTGTTAATACGTTTCTTTACGGGGATATGTTCACTAATCGTTCGACCAAAAAAACTTTTAGTCTCAGAACCTGGAATTTTTTAGCTAATCTAATCCGTAATAATGTTCCAAACTGTCCCTCAAAATTCAAACCTTCAAATCCTTGTGTATCCATAAATATCAGCGTTTGAAAGTTATAAATACGATTTGTCGTTTAGTAAGACTTAGAAAACACATAACAGAAAATAAAAATAACTGTTAAGGTACGGGTATAATTGAAAATCTGAAAATTCAAGGCCCAAATCGATCCTCGAAAATTCTGAACATTCCCCTTTAAAGTAAGGCTCGGGGTATCCTGAATCACACTGACATATAAAGTCGAGGGAATATGGCATATTACACCAGTATACGATGACGGTATTCAGTTTGGATATTTTCAATATTATTTTACAATATACAGATCATATTGTATGTAAAAACTGGTCCAATATAATTATTTGACAGGTTTATGACTGAAGTAAACAATTAAAGGTTTTACTATTGAGATGCCTGATGCAGATAATATATATGAACGTATAAGGGGCTCAAGTCGTCTCTAACAACTATTGTCTCGTCTTCAATGGGGGTTCCAATGTACCAGACCGTGTTCTCAAACCAGTTTGGTAGTAGAAAAAGTATTCATAGTATATGTTTAAGGGTTACTGTTACAAACTCATTATCTCAATCATAATTTGAAGCAAAAATATTTTAAGGGGTGGGTGGGTTTTTAGGGTTTATTTTCTTTAAAGGATTAAAAGGTATTTAATGATCTTATTTATAGTATTGTCATATTTAAATTAGATAACATATACATGTACATACATACATATATATTACATATAAAAGTTGAACAGATGCTAATTTGTATGCTCATCAATAACAAAAAAACAACATCATGCTGCTCTCTGATTCGCTTTGCTTATGTCATCTTAATTGGCATTATTCACATATGGCATAATCACAACTTGAAGACAATTTATACACAACTCTGTTGTCAGACTGTAAATAAGAGCAACGCCCAAATAGCAAATTTGAAACCGAACCGAAAAAAATGCAAAATGTAGCCTATGTACTGTAAATGTTTTATTTAATTGAATTGCATGATTGTTTTCTGGCGACAAATAAAACATTAAATGTTAAGAATAAAGAAAACACAAAGCTAGGCGTAGACGAAGGCAATAAACTGACAATAAAATAATAAAATATAGACCTAGATACATTAGGTATCATATTATTCATATTTTACATTATGAAATTCAATGATTATTTACTAATTAAAAGATAGATCAAGTGTCTGCAATGTGCTGAGTAGTCGTATTCACATTTCTGATATGATTTACAGCCTACTCTGAAATGACTTCTTCAGATTGCTGATAGGCCTATTACCCGTGAATAATCAAGAAAAGTCAAAAAAATCTACAAAGAATCAACTCGGTCCCCAAGCACCTAATCTAAGTGGGTATCAAAAAAGAATATCTAAAACTCAATTTGAGCTAAACCGGAAGTGGGCTATTGAATACAAATCCGTACAAGCAAAACAATTCCGTTAATCAAAATCGCATCCAAAAACATGACCAAATCGAGAGTTATAGTTGTATAGTAGTGGACTACTCCAAAGAGAAGTACCATCAAGTGTTTCGAAAAGAGTAAGCATGATCTGTTTCGCGCGACACCCGCCACTACTATATAGATAGATCAATCCTATGGGATACAATCAGATCAATTTATGCCTTGCTTAACAAATCAGTCAAGAAATAATACGGAGAAGAATAGGACTATGCAAGAATTTTGCATAAGTTGGGCTTATATACTTCGTTTTTTTTTTTAACTTTGTTATTCTGTGCAATCTGAATGCTGGTCATGGACCAGCTCGTAAAATGTATCTTTGTTGTCTTGCTAATAATGGATGTTTCTTTTTTGCTCATAATGGTGGTCGACTTAGTCATTCTATGTAACCTTCGTTCATGTCCAAGGTAAACACATACGCCATGTACTGATGTCTACGATCAGACGATACTTCATCAGAAGATGTAAGACAGTAGATAAATGATTTGCCAGTATTTACAAGTGTTAATATATTGAGTCTCGACCAATCTGTAGTCTGGTATATAAAGATGAATGAAATATTGATGTCTAGTAAAACGTGTGTAAAATATAGATATGTTCCTATCTGTCTAACATGGCGTCTTTATTCTTCGTAGTTTCACTTCAAAACTCTTACTTTCCACCCAACCTGTTTTCAGACACGTAAATCAAAATTTTATAACGACAAATAATCATTTGTTGATAAGTATCGTCCAATTTCCAATTTTAAAGGAGTTTCATTGATATATACGTCATATTAGTGTACCAAATTATGTTAGTAAAAACAGTAAAAAGTACAAACCTAATACGTAAGAGAAAGTCTGAATGTTGGCATGTACAGTGTTTTGTCAAAATATGCAGCAATTTTGTCAAAGCACAATAATTGTTGCCATATTTCTAATGGTTCTGCACTAGTTGAAACCTTCTCTAATAATAACCGTTAAAAATTTAGAAGGTGATACCCGGGTTCCATGAGCAACTAAGCGTTGGAAATAGAGGCAATATTTCATTCAGTTGTAAGAAAAGAGAGGCATTTGATGGCATACTATTTCATTTAGTTGTAAGAAAAGAGAGGCATTTGTTGACATACTATTTCATTTAGTAGAGTGAGAGAAGAGAATCATTTGGTGACATACTATTTCATTTAGTATAGTGAAAAATAAGAGGCATTTGATGACAAACTGTTTAATTTAGTAATAAGAGATAAGAGGCATTTGTTGACATACTATTTCATTTAGTAATGAGAGATGAGAGGCATTTGGTGAAACACCATTTCATTTAGTTGTGGGAGAAGAGAGGCATTTGATGATCAATGCACTATTTCATTAAGTAGTGAGAGATGAGAGGCATTTGGTGACACAATAAGCTAAGAGATGAGAGGCATTTGATGACACACTATTTCATTTAGTTGTAAGAAAAGAGAGGCATTTGGTGACATACTATTTCATTTAGTAGTGAAAAATGAGAGGCATTTGATGACAAACTGTTTAATTTAGTAGTAAGAGATAAGAGGCATTTGTTGACACACTATTTCATTTAGTAGTGAGAGATGAGAGGCATTTGGTGACACACCATTTCATTTAGTAGTGAGAGATGAGAGGCATTTGATAACATACTATTTCATTCGGCAAGACAATCTCATTGGCTGATGTCAGACAAAGAGAGACGAGGCATTTTGGTGACACACTTCCACATATTGGGCAGAGAGGAGGGACAATGACAGTATTACGTTTATTTTCATACTCAGAAACATGCTTAAACTTATTCAACAATTCGTTTAGGTCAATTTTGCCTGCTTCACAAATACATTGACGAAATATCAAGCATCTTTAAACAAGTATTACTGCCACACCAAAAGTTATGAAATTATATAATATAATGTGATGAGAAGGCATATCTTCTTTATCATTCCAATGATACAAATTTACGCTGTTGCGTATTTTCAAGATGTTATCATCATCATTAGAAATTGGTGGGGTGAAAGATCAAGTCTTACGTCTTCAACTCAGCACGTACCGGGTAAGAATATATGAATGAATAGATATATATTGCAGAAGATAAATTCCTTTTTAAATATTATCCTTCAACACGAGTTAAATATTAACCTGTTGTGACGTAATTTAAAAACTGTGAAGAAGTGTTGAAGGCTAAGTTTATCAAGAGAAAACCAAAGTTTATATTATCCTCAATTTACAACTCTTTAGAATTCCTACTGTAATCTGTATATAATCTATAATCCTTTCATTCAATTTACCGAAACATTACTGGTAATCAAATTACGCTATAATACTAGTCGTATTTTTTAAATGGATACGTGCTGCAAATATATCGGTGTTCCAAACAAACGTAACCAAGTTTGACAGTAAGTATCTCAGCAGTTGGTGAATCGATCTCTTTCAAAATTCTCAAAGATTTACTTCAACATGTCCTTGTCAGAAACTGAGAGTCATCGAATACATAAAATAAAAGCACTGCCCCGAACAAAATAGCATGTCAAAAATTAGAATAACAGAGCAAATTACCTATGTGTTCATTGTGCAGTCACTACATCTACCAACAATGTCAACCATTTTCCATCCAGAAATGCTCTCACGGATCTCATCTAAAGGTATTTCCTCCCATAAAGCGACCATCCTGCCTTTTAGTTCCTGTTCAGCCAATTTGTCCCACGTTTGCCGGTAGTAACTACGGGCAGTATGGGATTTGAAGGAACATGTGTACTGCACTTGGGTCACACTCACTGAAAAGGAACTGAAAGACAGGATGGTCGCTTCTTGAGAGATAATACCTTTAAATGAGAGCATCTCAGGATGGAAAATGGTTGATATCAACACAGGTTGAAATATGAAATTGAATTTTTTGACATGCTTTTTGTTCGGGGCAGTACCTGTACAATTTTTTGGTGACTCTCATATTGTTTTCAGGGTCTGACATCAGAATCTGTTCATCAGCAGCTGAGAATCTTGCCGTCAAACTTCGGGACGTTTTTTTGGAACATCTGATATAAAGATGAGAAGTATGTAAGAGATAAAACACGACTACGAGGTTATGCTTGGATTTGTTAAACCGAGAAGGAAGAAAGTGGACCGATTGTGAAACCTGAGGGCGCCAGCCCGAAGGTTTTACAAGAGGTCCAAACTTTCTGACTTCGAGGTTTTACGAATCCAAGCATATTGTATTGTATTGTATTCAATGGAAGGTATTGTCCGATCGCCTCACTCTTCATATGGTCGGGTACCAAAAAAGGGTGGGCTACTGTTGAAAAAAAGAGGCCGATCAAACCTTGACTGTGATCGTCACTTGATCTTGCCAGCACTCACGGGCGTATATATCATAGAATAAGCACCCGACATCACAGATCTTCGAACGAACGCCCCAATGTGCCCCGTGATTGACCGATCGCTCATCAAACCGTTTAGGTTTCATCGACTGGTTAAAAGTGATGAAAAGCTTTAAAATTCGTTGGCCGAAAAACGTCTGACGATCGTTAAAATCGTCCGACATCATTTACTTTTGGCATCCTGCGTCATCATATGCCTATTTTTTACCATTCTTATGAATAGCGGTCATTGGGCTTCGCGAAGATCGCCCACTCGGTCAGCTCCAGCGGGCCTTTGCTTTGCTGCACGTCCTTTCGCGTAGCAGAAACGAGTCGATCGTGCGAGAAACGTCCGTGATTCCTCCCAAACCTAGATTGGGCACATTTATTTGTGCAGCCGACGATGAGAGGACTGGGGTGATACTTCAGATCTCCCCCGAAGTTCTTAGATACTGCTATCAGGATCCCGATTATTTTTGCAAAAAATGCGACCAATCAACCAAAAAAGAATGGTTACTCTCAAAACCTAAAAATATCATGGCTGAAATAGGTAATAGATAGGGGGAAATAACCAGTATTATAAAGTATCGATACAGACAACAACTAAACGTTTTTCAATATAGGAACTAAGCTCAGCATATTTCAGTTCTTTTCAACTTGAAAAACCTCTTTCTGGTATCTCAATGACAAACAATGTCAAAGTTCGGGATATATTTATAAATTATATAGTGATTAATTTCCGTTTGTAATTTCCAAGTTTAAGCTGCTTGTTACTTTACATATAATTGTGAATATAGTGTACAAAACTCGGGGTAATTCTGGAAAAATATATCAATAAAAAAGAATTGAGGGATGTATTGTTTTATTCTAATTCTAAATGTACAATCCATGCTTCCAACTGGCCAATGTAATAAAACCCTGTCTGTGATATCTACATTATGATTCAATATGTAAATGACCTGTTTGTATAAGAGTATGTTTGGAAATAAAGTCAGTATTTTGATCTCCTGTGACGTTTTTAATTGCTCTGTAATATAATACACCAGCATTCTCAGGTTTACCATGACAACTTTCAAACTTAATATAGTCCAGCCACAAATCTGTAATTAAGATGATATAAATTTAATTGGTCTATGAAATTGGATAATGCCAGGTAAAAAGGTAAAAAATGGGCATCATTTTGCTGATGGCAACTATAATCATTTTGGACATGGCAACTATATTCAATTGTGACATGGCAACTATATTCAATTGTGACATGGCAACTATATTCAATTGTAACATGGAAACTATATTCAATTGTGACATAGCACCTATATTCAATTGTGACATAGCAACTATATTCAATTGTGACATGGCCCCATTGTGACATGGCAACTATATTCAATTGTGACATGTAGCAACTATATTCAATTGTGACATGGCAACTATATTCAATTGTGACATGTAGCAACTATATTCAATTGTGACATGGCCCCATTGTGACATAGCAACTATATTCAATTGTGACATGGCAACTATATTCAATTGTGACATGGCAACTATATTCAATTGTGACATGGAAACTATATTCAATTATGACATGGCACCATTGTGACATGTCAACTCTATTCAATTGTGACATGCACCATTGTGACATGTCAACTATATTCAATTGTGACATGGCACCTATATTCAATTGTGACAAAGCACCTATATTCAATTGTGACATGGCACCAATATTCAATTGTGACATAGCACCAATATTCAATTGTGACTATGCAACTTTAGGGCATTAATCAGTATAAACAAAATAATTGATCTATCTAGTATTTTTGGATAAACATTACAAGGAGTCAACCCCATTTCCATGTTGGCTTTGATTGTCAGCGCTTTTGTTTGTGAAAACTTACCAGAATTTAAACTACCATATTCATTGACAGCATCTTCATAACCTTGTCTTATTAATTTTATCTTTCTAATACTCTAAAATATATAATATACCATTCACAATTAGTTATTATAATCAAATTTTCACTTTGGAGTGGTATTCTTGGAACGAGATAAAAAAAAATGTACAATCAGATCTACTTATGTACTTTATGTCAAATCAACTTTTGTTTTAAATATATTTGAAACATAGATCAACTTATGACAATAACATCATAATATCATCATTTTGGAAGGCAAATTCCTTACTGTAAGTTTTTTTCAAAGAAATAAAAATATATTACTCATATAAAATCATGTATGTAACCAAAAGGGTTAGAACAGAAATGAAAGAGTGGTCAATGAAAGGAATAAACAATTAACAGGAACTTTCTATAGAATGAATCACCAGACTAGAATAGAAAACCCCCACACAATATGTTCTGTACCAGAGAATGGAATAAAAGACTTAATGAATCAGTGGTTACTAAGAACTTTCACTGACTAATCAATTCTCATCAATAACTTCATAGTTAACATAGTACTTAATTAACTATAATTAATAATCTCTTTTACTCTTTGACAACTGTCTTTAATAGTAAAGACACATACAATAATAAATACAGTTTGATCACCAAGTTCTCTTGGTTCCTTTTAGATTCACACCTCTTTAAACTTTTATGAATATGTATCATTTTCAAAAATCATTTTATAAGTGCAAAGGTTTATGTGGAAAACTTTTCTCCAAAAACTTTGCATATATTATAAACCTCAGATAAATAATAATGATAAACCTTATTAATTCACAATATTTTATATATTCACAGTGGAAACAAATTCATACCATCTTATTGCACTGTAATGATTAAACTTTAACTTGCTATGGTCTGTATTATCAAACACAGGTTATTTCCCCTTGATAAGAATTTCTCTTTTATTTGAAAGGTGCAAAGGTTCTTTTAACCACTACTTTACCTTAAACTTTATTTTATTCTCTTACAGGGATTATTGTAGAGAGAGATTTTTTAAACTCTGTATGTGTATCAGGGACACTGATAGCATCAATTCGCGCCATTCCAATTTCTATTTCAACGTTTGTGGTTTTTGAAATGCCATTAAAACTACACGTTTTATGACGTCACTGACAGTAATCTGCATAGATATCTATTGTAGATCACTGTCAGTGACGTCATTAAACACATTAGTTTTAGTGGAATTGCAAGAACCACAGACATTGGAATGGAAATTGGAATGGTGCAAATTGATGCTATCAGTGTCCCCGATACACATACAAAGTTTAGAAAATCACTTTACAATCCCTTTAACACATGTTTTAACTAAGGTTTATAAATGTCATTCCATTAACTATTTCATTAAATCCTACATTATTTTAACCTTCAAGACAAATTCAATATTTAAACAGCAGGTTTCGAGCTTCGTTCCTCAAGTTATAATGGTTTTGACTTTATTTATTCTGATTGGGCATTTTCAATAGATACAAGGGAAATGAATTAAATGTGTCGACCAAGGTGATAGAGTATTAGATTAATTAAAAAGTTGAATAAAGTTACCTAATTACATACTATTGTATATCATTTAGTCACCAATAACCAAGTCATCACTGTACCAATATTGATATTTCATAGTTCATATTTACTGTTATATTACTAACTTACTGAATAGAAGTCATATTTTGCTTGAACTGTGATGACTTATTTTCAGCAAATATCATTTAGTAAACTTTGCTATTTACCTATGACATCTTATTAACCTTTTAATTATATTATATTCTAAAGTTCATATTTGTTATAATGTTTACAAATTGTACATATATCTGATTGTTAAGCACAGAATTTTTCCAGTTAAAGAAGCTGTGACCAAAACATCCATACAATTTATTTAATGCTTTTCTACAATATGATGATCACTTAGCACTGCTTTACGATTTACCTACAAATAACTGACAATTCATATCAGAAGCTCTCTATTACCGGTACTTTACCATTCAGTGATGTAGGTCGGGAGAAATTGTCTCATCCAGGCCATGTGTGCTGAGCACATTAAAGATTCATTAAAAAAGGATAGAGCCACTCTATATTACTTATGACTTATTAAAAAAAGAGTACATTAAAATTTATATTTTGTTACACTAAATTTTTCAAAATACATGGTAGTCCAAGACCTGGAATTTCGCAGACAAATTTGTACCAAAATGAATTTAAGCAGAAAGAAATGGTATTCAAGCCACACAAATAAAGGTTATTTTAGCTTCATCGTTAGTGATGGTGGGTTGGAAATTAGTTGTATTATGAGAATAATGCCGCCTCGTTCTAATTAGTGGTATAACAGGATAAACAACAATTAGTCAGACTGAGAGAGAGATATTTCATGTCCAACAATGACTAGAAATTATGACCTAAAGATATGTGTAACTAGACTAACCAATGAATAGTTTAATTACGGAGTATTTCAGTCAGACTAATTTAATTATTCATTTAGATCTTGGTAAACACAGAATTCCTCAGGCTTCGTGACTAATGATCATTATTACTTTAAGCCTTAAACTTCCAAACTTTCAAACTATATCTTAATTGAGATTAAATACAACCTTTACCAGTAGCTCCTGGACAAGAAGCACAGTCATAACATAATTTTTTTAAGAAATATTATTAAATTTTTTTTTATAATTTTAACATCATATTTGGTCATCATATTAATTTCTAGTGGTTAATAATTCAAACATTCATCATTCTAAAAAAATTCAGAGAAAATTGGTTGAATAAAGTAAAAAAATATTTTTTGCCTGTTGCCTGTGCAACTTTCATGAAAAGTTTGCGAAAAATTAATCAACAGTCCCAGAGATATGAAGAAGATATCAAGGAAAGTGCTGCTATCTATTTTCAAAAGATGTTTTAATTACTATAGTTATATCTCCCTGATATTTTTATGTTTCTTGGAAAATTCTGTCATACATGTGTCAAAAGATATAAATAAGATTTATAAGGGAAGCATCATGTATGAAATATAGCTATAAAATGTTGAATAGAAATTCCAAACATTGAGAATCTGTGATTTGATGTCTTATTGGAATTTATGAGGCATGAAGAATAGAATAGAATCATAATGACAAGAGAATTATTGGTAAAGAAATTACAAGAGAAAGTTATGGCTATATAACAACTTTAATGGCTGATTGAATAAAACAATACTGCTCATTAAGACTGGTCGTCTGAGTCACAAGTCAATTTACAGGTGATTGAATGATCAACAGGCAGAAATCATATTTCCTGAGACTTATTGATTTAGTCTTTAATGACTGATTAACCAGACGCTTGATTCTATTGATTCCAGACAATTCTTCCAGTATAATTCATCTCTATAACTCGTTCAGGGTAATCAAATGTACCAAGTTTCACTTCTCTATCTCTTTAATGAACAGAACACAAGTATGATGTGAAAACACACCGTTAAAACCAGACCGTTAATGAACCTTTCTGTATAAGGATTGGAGGCGCCAGACAACAGCATAAAACATATGGAACTGGCAGACAATACCAAGCAAACTGATGATCAGCACTGTTTACACCATTAGGTTAATTATCACAAGTCAACAATTACTATTGTTCTTTCAGTAATACAACTCTTTCAATCATTGATTGCCATTAACTTAACAGTACATATGCATTCTAATTCTTTAAAGCAATATCATGAAACTGGCAACCAATCTATCTGATCTATATTTTATCTATGTAGATTAGATTACTGATCAATTTCCTACCATTTTAGTCAATCAAAAACATAATTGTGACTAAAAGAAATATGTCAGTTTGGCCATAAATTGCAAATAAGTCGCAATTCCACTTGAAAATATCCATTATCTCCAACTATGAATTAAACTAGAGCCGTACCAAAACGGCGCTGGGCAGTGCGTCATCCTGGAAATCTTTCATAAATCATGAGGCACTAAGTCTAAGGCAAATGGTTATGAACATTAGAAAAGTTATATCTAGAGAGATTTTCTTATTTTAAGGAATTAAAATAACTGTTTGTGGTCTAAATGCTTAAAAGAGTGACGATTGGTTAGTTTTCGACTATAGTAAAATTTCTACTTTGCTAGTTTCAGGGTTGGCTTGATAATAATAATAGTGACCGCTTATTACTGATGTTGACAGTTCGATGTATATCAATTGACTGAATGACGTGGCTTACACGGCTTTATAATGGGTCGGTGGCGGCCATATTTCTTCGGTATGGAGACTAAAAGTAGTAAATATGTCGATTAATGTCGGATGGTTTGACTTATTTTTTATCAACATTTCTAGTTTAATTACAGCATGATAGTTTTAATAAAAATTTACAATTAAAATACATGTAGTAGTTCTCTCCCTTCAACTGTTTTGACGATAAATGTATGCGTTTAAAGTTAAATATCGCAATTTTCAAATGACAATAGAACAGGAAGTAAACATTGAACAAATTGTACATACCATTGGATAGATCTAATCAAGGACAATAACCTTTCTTCAGGTCACAAGGTAAAAAAAGTCAAAGTCAAGTCTTTGAAATTTTGGAAATTACTTAAAACATTATACTGAGGAAAAACAAGAAAGCAATATCGAATATCAAAAATCAAATAGCGTATTTTTTATGAAAATCGACTGAGCTGTCCAAAAATACTACAATCACGAAAATCGCTCATATCCCTGAGGCCCGATTTTGAGTTTTACAAAAGTTGGTCATATCAATATGGCGGCTGATTTATTACATCCGGGTCAGATTTTATTAATTAATTGTTTCTATTACATCATTTCTAATATATTGCCGTCAAAAATTTTCAAATATCTTCAAAATTCCGGAAGTTGAAATTTAAATTTAAAAAGTGAATAACGTCAAAACCGGAAGTGATATCGAAATTTTGAAAACAGATTTGAGTTTGCAATCAAAACATCTATCTAGCTGTAACTTTTCAGAACGCTCAAAATAAAATTTGAAAAAAAAACACGCACAATTACAATGAAACTTTGAACAAAATTTTTTAATTTTAAATCGCGCAATTTCAATAAACATATAGAGTATTATATATCTCTGGAAAGAGTACATTAGGCACATTAAGAATATATAAGAATTTGTGACGTATGTAAATAAGGTCACGTGACAGAGCTGTTTAAAGTTGAAAATATCAAATTTCAAATGACAATAGAACCAGAAGTAAATATCGGACAACCGAAATGGATATATCATTTGATAGATTTAGTCAAGGGCAATAACTTTTGTTCGGGTCACAAGGTCAAAAAAGGTCAAGGTCACGAGTTACAAGTCTTTGAAATTTTGGCACTTTCTTAAAACGTTATACCGGAAATGAGCAAAAAGCACAATCAAACATCAAAAATCGATTTGCGTATTTTTGGGGGCAGTCGACTGAGCTGTCCAAAAATACTATAAATATGAATTCCGCCGATAACCCTGAGGCCCCATTTTGAGTTTTACAAAAGTTGCTCATATCAGTATGGCGGCTTATCTGTTACTTCCGGGTCAAAATTTTTTAATTTGTTGTTTTTGCATTATCATTTGAATCGTATTGCTGAAATTTTTTTTCAAATAACTTCACAATTCCGGAAGTTGAAATTTTAACTTTACGAGCCAATAACGTCAAAACCGGAAGTGATATCGAAATTTTGAAAATTGTATTTTTTTAACAATCAAAAGGTCTATATGCTTGTTTATTTTCAGATTGATCGAAATAAAATTGTAGAAGTTGAAAAATTCATAAATTTCAAACCAAAAAAGTTAGCTTCAAAATTCAAAATTTGTAATGTCTTCAAGAAGCCGAATTGTAGCTTTTGGTTTTTGCAATTAAACACAAAAAATCCGATTAGAATTGAATTTAAAATAGAGTAGGAAAATCGAAAATTCTAAAATACACTTCTGTATCCTACGTCATTTCCGGTTGGATAAAAATGCGTCAAATTACATTTAAAAAATTTAGTTTTTCGAGTACAGAAAAGAAATCATATCAGTGTATATGTGTCATTTGCAGTTTTGGCTGTGTACTCTGACCAGAATTCGAAGAAAAAAAAAAAAAAAAAAAAAAAAAAAAAAAAACCATTCTGAAAACAAAGCAGTGCGTTCGAAATCGAACGCACTGCAATTAAGCATTACACTCTTAAAATTATCAAATTGATTAATATGTCAAGAAAATACTGAATACCATACCTGTGTTTCTTCTAAATCCAGATATGTTTTATAGAATTGTAATGATAATGGTTTCAGCTGCTGTAATCTACAAAACAAGAGATAAATATCACATTTTAAACTTATAACAAGGAGTTTTGCCTTACAGACAATCTCATATCTTGAACAATAGTTAAAAAAGTTGAACTAAATCTTTACCTATGATATAGCTGTCTAACTTCTTGTATTCCAGATGTTAGTCCTATCCATTGTATATAGAATTGTTTAATTGGTATACTGATTTCTCTCTGTCTTGTACTTCCCTTCTGTAATAAAATATAAACAGGACAATAGTAAGTCAAATTACAGAGCACTTTGGAATGGCTAAAATCCTGTCTTTTACTCTATGTTTTAAACATGAGTAAAATCTAGTTGGAAATTCTAGCACCAGCTTTAACCTATGATAGGATGTTCAAGCTTCATCATAAGTAAATTTAGTTTTAAAATGGCATTTATAGCAATTGTAAGCAAAATATATAGACACAGCTTTATGGAACAACAATCACTGGTTAAAGTTTTATGCAATGTTTCAACGTGTTTCCCCCATCTTCCTCAGGCATCATTATGTGGAAAAAAAACGGGGGAAACACGTCTAAACGTTGCATAAACCTTTAACCAGTGATTGTTGTTCCATAAAACTGTGTCTATATATAAGTAAATTTGTTGCAGAAGACTTAAGAAGAACCATAAGAAGGATTTTATTTACCTCTAATATCTGGACCAGTTTTGGTGAATTACTGCTAGATAAGTAATCTAAAACTATTTCCCACAATGGCCAACTTTCCTAAAATGTACAAATAAATACAAGCTTACAGTAATTAGGGATTTTAGATATGATAACACTTATAGCGAACAAGTAAAATCTTTAGTGTGTGGTTACAATCATATGTGTCTACCTCATTTGAATAATTTTAAGTCAGGCATATTGGAGATTCCACCGGTCTACTCTATAATTCAGATGATTACCAATAAAAGGTAACATAAGGAAGACAATAAGTAAAAATATATTTCTGAATCAAAATTGTAAGTTAACAGGAAAAACGAAACTCGTCAAAATGCAATTAATAAAAAAGCCACGTTGAAATGAAAGAGTTTATGTACAAAAGTATAAAATACTAGATAAACATCTAGACAGAAAGAGGGGTATAAAACGGAAATCTGCAGTAAAATTATTCATTGCATAAAAACCATCATGAAATAAATTGGTATATATTGATTAAAATCAAAGATCAATCACATTCTTATCATTTCTTCCTTATCATTCATCATAGTCAATTACAAATAATCACGATTTAAAAATATCACAATAACAAAATACTTGAGTCACATGGTTCCAGGGCAGATTGTGGCAGACTGATATAGGATGATTGACACTTGAAATCATAAAGTTTTAAATAATTCTGATTAAATCTTAAAGATTATTGACAATACTGCTCAGTTTATATGACATATCATTATCATCTATATCCCTTTATCTTCTGGCTATATGAATAGTAATAATATACGTCATAATGACAGTCATATATGCCAGCATGGCTTAAAGCTTAGCCTTACAGCTAATAATTCAAATGAAGTTTTACATCCTGATAACATCTTACTGAACTCATAAGCATATACAGAGAAAGTGCAAACAGCGATAATATAGCCTGCCAGGCAAGGTAACATTCACACACACGCAGCTGTATCTGTGATACACTTGGTTCAAAAATTTGGTTTTTGCTATTGCCCTTCTTTTTTTGATATCTGTATTTGCGCCATTCAAATTTCCATTCTGTCTGTGGTTCTTGTAATTCCACTAAAACTAACGCCTATTATGACATCACTGACAGTGATCTACCGGAATCTGATTTCCTTTTCTTTTGGCAATATGAGTAATACATATAGCTCATACATCAACAGTTAGTCAAAGTCTGAGAACAGCCCTCAAGGTTTTATTTTGCAAAAAAGTTTAATGTTTTTGTGAAGTTGAATCTAGTGCGTTTAAATAGCTCAGAAATCAGCTATAAGCATTAAAATTAAAAACAGGAAACATATTCCTAAAAATAATACATCATTATCAAGTGCCCCAAGATTCTTTATAACAGAACCTAATGTGTTACTATTTGTGTAAATGTTTGTATCCAGAATAATGTACCTTAAAGCTAAGATCATGTTTAAACCAAAATGTCTTGATCCTGTCTAGACCCTGTCTGGAAAACGGTGATTCAAATCACTTGTTGTAATAAGATTCACATTAAGAAATGATATAAAGATCTCCAGCAAACAGCAATATAGGCCTACACAACCATAAGCAATAATATGACAAAGTCATTGCAATTACTCAAAATTTGCACAAACCATTGATGTCACATTTAAGAGATAACTTATCAAGCACACACAGGCATCCACATAAAAGTGCCCAAAGCACTAGATGTGTTGTGACTAATAATTAACCCCTAAAGCCTTCTATGATGTTATTAAACTTTATTTACTCATTTGATCAACCTGAAGCAGTTCAGAAATAGATACAGCATTATAATATTAGCTTCATTTTCAGTTTGGCACATTTCATCTCCTACAAATTATTGTTACTTTTGGTCAAGTACCTTTAACAGTGCAATATGATTAATTAAAGCAATATAGCCTAAAACAGATTGATAATTATGAAATTCTAGTTATTTTAGGTTCTAATTTCTGCAATCTTTGATTATCACAGTAAGATGGAACACATTGCACTCTTGAACACAAGCTTTTCAGAACCTACACTTTTATTTTTTAGAACTAATTCTAATAGCAAGAAGAATTTCACATTTTAGCATTTTTTTTCTTGCCTTTTTCGTTGAAAGCTTAATACTATCTTACTTCACAACATGTTTATTTTTATCTCTCTGTATTTCAGACCTTGTTCACTGCTTTACATAGGGTTTTTAGGAACTTATTCACTCTAATACAAGCCTATTACCACTTAGCTAGGGCAAGTTTTCAATTCTATTCATTAAGAATACAATATGATATGTTATTCAGCACATATTAGTTTGATGACAATGCTGATATTTACTATTCTACAGAGTTTATCTGACTATACATGACATGTTGTATTATAATACTTATCATGCAATATTAATATCTTTATCTCCCATCTCTATAAAAACTGATCTGATTTCATCAAAAGAGGCTTAGAACATAACAATCCTATTCCATACACTAGAATATCTATTGTAAAGTTAACATTTCAATAGAAATATCACTGGTATTTATCATATATAGATTCTATTGTTCACCTTAATACTATTAGCATTCTAGAATTTTATGTCATGTCAATGTTCCATAAAAATATGGCCCATAAAATATGTTGCGTAGAGGTTCATAATGTACCTGACAGTAAATCTGATACTGATACAGATGACTAGTTTCTATTTCTAGCAGCAGTTTGACTATTGTGCAATAAAAAAATTTAACAAGTAAACTGAAAGTACCGTAATTTAGAAACATGAATCATCATATTTTAAACAGATTGATAGAGTAATTAAAATTATTAATAATTAATAGAAATAGCCAGTAGATAATTTGAACTCTAATTAATATAATCAAATTAACGAAGGTGTAAACCAATGTCCAGGAGGAAGTATGACAAGAGTCACCAGGTAATATGATAGATGTCAATCAATCAGCTGTCAGGTTACCTGCCATAATATATTATATTTAGCGTTTACCAGCTTCTTTAACACACACTATTCAATATGACCATTGGGAATACAAATGATATCAATACTAAGTCTTTTCCCAGTAGATGGCTATTTCTGGTACCTCAATGAAAGGAGCTGGACAATGTTCACAATAGTTTATGAAATTCTATGACATGTCAAATCTGCTACCTATTATAATAAATTGACAGTAATGGAAAGCTTAAGAATCATCAAGCTCATAATTCCAAAGCTTTTGGCATGTCTATATAATTTTGCTTTTTTGAAGAAAAAAAACTATACATGAACTCTATTATATTGCATATTCCAGAACTAATCCAGATGCCTGTTTTGTGAGAAGTGGTCCACAGACCAATAAAGATAGGTGTCCTTATTTTGTAACATTAAAAAAAAATTCCACCTATATGAAAGAACAGCAATCTCTACTCTATTAAAGTTTGAAAAATTCACGATTCAAGATTAAAGTAATTGCATATAGATGACACATTGAATAAATATATAATGATGTTACTTGGAAGTTTTTTAGAATAAATAATCAACCACTATTCTTTTCTAGCAGAAATTCTCATAAATATTATTCTCTTGGTGTTTATTTTTTATCCCACAACTGAAGATATTTATGCCTGTGGCTAGACGAATAAATTAAATATTAATTATGTTACTTACTGGATTAATTACTAACGAACCACAGAAGTAACAAGAGAAATAGGTGTGGTATAGAAAAATATAATGGAAATATGGAAATTCTAATTTGTTCTGAGAAGTGTATTACAGTTCTATGGTCTAACCAATATATAAAACTTAGAGTATAGATAGTTCAAAAATTCCATGCAATGTTTAGGCTATATTTTCTTTCTATGAAAACATCAGAACAGATGTAATGCTGGTTGTATAGATATAAAACTGCTTTCAGAAAACAGCAATGCCAATCAACATTAACTGAACATGTTTTCTATTGAAAGTTTACGAATGGAGGTTTTCACGTCCTCATGGTCATAAACTTACATCATTCCATTCAAAAAAAGAATAAACTGATATTGTAATTATATTGAACATGTAATGGACAATGTGAGATGAATTCTGATGAGGTGATTCTCCTGTCTAGAAGATAAATAAATAGCATAACAGATCACAATAAACTTGTCTTTCAATTTCTATATTATTACATCATGGTTTAAAATACTAATAATAAACACTGTTTGATATTCTGGTATTTCACTGACTGGTTGTTTATTACTTATATAGTTTATTGTCTACTTTCTTTATACCCAGACATTCTCCAATATTCTAATCAGATACTAAATATCAAATTAATCACACAACAATTGTAAGTAGACTGAATTTTATAGTTCAGCATTCTAATAGCAGTTGACTCAATTTAAAAATAAAGACAGGCTTTATCTAACCACAAAAAAAAGTTGAATGAAGTTTTCTTAATTTTTTAGTTATGTGTATCAGGGACAATGGTATCTCCGATCTGAAAGACTAAATTGATATCAAAACATAAGGCTTTTTTTATTTCTATAATTACAGCAACCACAGACATCTTCTGAAAAATTTAGAGTATGGATCTAATCAGAAATCAAATATTTTTGTAACTTTCATTACTGTAACGGCTCATACACCTGAAAATTTCATCCTTTGATTCGAATTATTATGTTTTGACTGAAGCAATCAATCATTTTTTTATTTTGAAACACTAAGAGTTCAGATTACACACTATACATGTAAATTCAAGGGAAGTAATCAAATTTTTGAAATGATAACAACATATCAGCACAACCTAAAGACCTATAACTAGTTTCTGTGATTACATAATAATTATTATACAATTATCATTATCATTATCATTATGATATGAATAGCTATCATTATTGATAATAATAGGGGAATACCCTTGATATTGAACTGCCATCTGTCATAATATACAATCAGTTACACATTATATAAGTAATATCAGTAACACATAACTATAATATAATTATTTATCAACAAACACCTGCCCTTAACCTTTAATTAACCCGAGACTTTGGGCTCTAAACCCCCTATATCCTTCAAATATGCTTTTGTTTTAAAGTGAGTACATCAAAATGAGAAGATATTGTAATTGAAAACAGTGGCTAGATTAGATATTTAAAGACAAACTTTTAGTCTTTAAGAAATAAATATTAATTTTTCATGTGTGTTTTAATTAATATATTATGTTGCATTCATTTTTTCCCTGTTAATAATGTAGCCTTCTTATTCTGTAACTAATGAATTTCTGAAGGGTATTGACAATAAAACATGAAAATAGTTCTAAGTACACAAAATTAAACTTGAAATGCCTATTAATGCATTTATTCACTAGCTTGAAAAGTGTCATATAAGAATAGGCCTAACAATATACACCCAGAAAAACACACATATATATACGAAATAACAGATACATGAAACATTATAAAAAATGATTCTTAGTTTAAAATGCACAGTTCAAATTGAAGCCCACCCATTTACCTACTATTCATAGATCATGTAGTTGATCAAGAGGTGTACGTTTCTTAACAATAGAAGTAACAGATCAAAGTAAATATGTAGAAGAACACAATAACAATACTAGTCTGAAAATAGATCTTGGATCACACACCTAGTCCTAGACTACAGACAGCTACACCTACAATGACATCTTTGAGATTATTTAGAGTTTCCAGATATCTGACGATTTTGATTTTCCTATTGTAAATTTTCCATTCATGTGCAGTAACATACCTCAATCACCAACTTATGGCGTGTATGATTCACAGCTCATCCGCTACGCCAGGGCTTGTTCAATTTAAGAAGACTTTCTTGTAGGTAGAGGTAGAGTTTTGACTTTGAAATTACTTAAGCAGGGTTACTTGACACATAGACTTAAGACTTTATTTAGGAAATTATATGGCTGATATAACTAACTTGTAGACAACTATAACAAATCTGTCCCTTGCATCTTGACTGATTTGTTTAGTCAGACATGAATTGATCTGATTGTATCCCATGATGTTGACTGATATAGTAGGGGCAGGTATTGCACTTACTCTTACTCTTTTCAAAACACCTGGTGGTACTTCTCTTTGAAGTAATCCACTACTATGAAACTATTGCTCTCAATTTTGCCATGTTTATGGATGCAATTTTGATTAACAAAATTGTTTAGATTTTTAGCAGAAAATTAGAAATTAAATCCATTTAAACTTATTTTCATCACCAAGCAAAGTGAAATATAAAAGCGGAAGGTCAAATTATTTTGGAAGACATAAAGGTTACAAATAGTTTTCTATGTTTCTATTTGTGATGACAATGAAAGAAATTTACTCTGTACCTATAAATATTACAGTGAATATTGTAACCACATGTACAGGAGATAATCAGAATGTTTCTGTTAATATAACACAAGTACATAATAATCAAAATCAGTCTTATTTTCACGCTCAGACTATTTCAGGGAAAAATTTCAGCTATTAATATGATTTTAGATAAAAAATCTATCTAAACTGTGATTGAAAAGGGCCAAATATGAGAGAAGACCAAGAATACAGTAATTTCAACATTTTAAACTCAATTTTAAAAAATCAAGAACAATATGGCTTGGAGAAGATGGAACATAAACAGAGTTACCAAGAATATCACCTTTCTCATGCATGCTGGTACTGAACAGAATCAAATTTCAATAGAACAAAAATTACACAGTTAATCAACTGCAAACATTCAATAATTATCAGCAAGAAGTAACCTTCAGGTAATTTGATCAATAATATGATTATAACTACTAGAATCTGTTCATTAAAACAACCTCCTGTATTATTTATCACCCTTAAATCATTGTAATATAGATTACTTTTGATAATGAGACTAATGCTTATAGAAATTTGTACAAAACCGTTGTTGAATTCAGCAACCTTAAGCAAATCTTGGTAGTAATATATGTTTGATTTGTTCTAAATATTTTTGAATTGCCCAATCAAAGGAAAGTTTTTGATCAAAACTTTGTTCAGGTGGGACCGTATCTTTAATAATAAGAGTGTTATAACAAGTCTCTTTCTTATGTCATGATGATTTTATTAGACAATGTGTTCTATACATTACACTACAAGGTAGAAATGTTACTCAAACGTGACTTTGTAAAGTTCACAATGGTAACAAAGTAACCAATACCCTGGTTTATATGGACAGGTCTAATAAAGATGTTGATTTAATCCCACAAAGAAGGAAATATTAAAGTTGACACTTCAAGTCCACCAACTGTCCACCATGTACTGTGCAGTAGTTTAGTAAATAACGGAAAGTACCAACCAACACTAGTTACTATAAACAATACCAACTGATACAATATTATATTAATAATCATCACTTCAACGTAGAATTTATCAACAATCTGTTATCAGTGTTGGTCATAAAAAACAGTAAGACGAACACAAGTACCATTTCAACCAAATATATCCAAGACTTAAATGTAGCGGTAACTTTCAACTTGAAATGAGCTTTGGCATGCATGCTTTATGTTACAAAAAAAGACTGACACATTTTGAGTGAATTAAGTAATGCAATAACACTTGCACTAAAAACATCTTTTGTACAGTATATGCAAGAGAAAATTGACTGTGTACTGACTATGTACATTGGCCAAGATAAAATCTATGTTTAATTAACAAGAAAGTGTGAAATTCTCGTAAAACATTCTCATGTAAATTTACTCTGAACATCAATAATCAGTCATTCTTAACATCGTGATTGTCTTTAGATTCATGAAGGAGAGAAACCTCAAAAATCAGGGGGGAGAATCAAGTTTGATGAGATGATGTGAAAATTTATTTAGTAAATAATGACATGAACACACCATAGTCAGACAGTAAGAGTAAGTTTGTGTAGAGCATCACTCAATGTTTATCAACTCTGATGCTCAACAATAGAAGTTGTGACTAACGAAAAGAAAACTTCAAGCTGTATTCTTAATGGAATGTTTTCTTCTGATTGTTACAAACAGACCAAGTGAATTCTTCTCTATGTTAAACATGATGAACTAGTAAAATCTTGTCAGATTGGTCTAATCTGTAAAGAAATCATTATTTGGTTGTCCTGACCTTACTTGTTCAAGTTACCACTATAAAATGGTATCATCATCCACACTATTTCATTGAAGGATATTAGCAAGGAAAGAACGGTTCATTTGAGCAATTTTTACCAGAGACTTCTTTCACCTACAAATTCACCATCTAGATCAAAATTTTAAATATTAAGCTCTCAATCGACTGAATATCAATGTACATACGCATAGTTCTGTTATGTAGACAACTGATCTATTTCAGTCTGTGATCAAATTATGTAAAATTCAAAATGAAGGTCATGAAAACCCCAAATAATTTATCAATCATAACTAGAATTTGTAACCAATTCTGACTGACCAGATCGATCAAGACTTAAATAGAATTCTATTTCCAGTGATTTATGAAAATGAGGTGATGTCTATGGAGATAAATTAAATTAATATTCTTCAACCATCAGACAAATTCTACTTCTTCATGAAATGTCATGTTTTTATTTTATTTCTCAGCTTTTCTTCTACAGACTAGAGATGAAGGAGAGGAATTATAGAAATCACACAGATACATTGACTCTATGTTTATAGTCTGAAGATTAAGGTAGAAACTAATTTGAAGTAAGAATCATCTAAATTGATTTTAATTTCTACTGGGCTTTAAACCATAGTGAGCTAGCTTGTGGGCAACCAAAAAATGCAAATTTTTCTTTGACTTATAGCTTGTTCAGAATGGCATCCTTCTTAAGCCTGATTCATTTGAAATAGATTTTGAGTTCTTTTGGGCTTCACAGTGGGCTATGTAGTGGGCATGGCAATTACTTGTTGTATTTTTTCTATGAGAACTAACTAAAGTTGAATCATATCCCTCTTAGGTAATTTAACAAATTTCAAATATGTGTGAGAATCCACAATCATGGTCAAATACAAACTGATATTTGTGGTTGAACTTTGGGATTCCACATATAGCTTAGAGCAGGCAAGGGATGATATGCGCACCAGACCATAATGAAAGGGACTTATGTTTCCATTCAAATTTTACACACTTGCTGATACATTAATAAAACAATTAACCTGATCACTGACTACATGCACAAGTTCCGATGCATTAAGAAATGAAATAACTATAATTATCAGTTGACAGTACAATATAATTAATATAATTTAATATTATTGTGACCTTCTGAACTCTTTCACTTAAAATAACTGTTGTAATGATAAGGTATTAGGGATCATACAATAATTCTGCATGAATTCTTTAAAATGAAAGGTGTATAGAACCTTTGCAGTCATTGTCTTAGTTTAAATAGGGTTAACTGGCTATATACACCAAGAACCTAATTTACATAATTTAATGTTCCCAATCAGGAAAACCTCGGTCAAAACACATTACTTTGTATGAAACATGCCAATTATCACTTTCCTTTTAGAAGTATTCAATTAGTAATATGGATCCACCCGTACTAAAGTTCATGTCTATCAACAGATAAAGTCTAAGTACTAAATCATATGACTGACTATAATGTGTCTGTGACTATTGTATCAATATATTGAATACAGCACGTACTAAATAGTACCCTTAGAAGAATCTTTATCAATGCTCTATTTACATAAGAAAAGTTTTATAGCTCTAACAAATGACAGTAAATGTAGTAAAAGTACTGAAAGTATCATGGTGGTCTCAATCGGCTTTTAGTACTAACGGTAATCCCTGTTTGAATAGGCAGTAATCTAAATCAATATATTCACCTTTGATAAAAGAATTTTTTTTATTAAAGTTAGTGAAGGGTGTAAGTAGTTTAATAAAAATATAAAGATTATTAATATACTAGAATGTACAGAATGGCACAGAATGTAATATATTTCATTGATACCAAGGAATACCCTCTACTCTCAGACATTAAATAAGGTAACATCGACTTTCAAATAACCATATATTATTGCAACATGTCTTTGGAGATGATGGTATAAAAAAATCTGATCTAAAATACTTAATTTTAAATGAAGATGTAAACGTATGAACCTTAGAAAATGTTTAAAAAAAATGTATATTATTTGTGGTAAAAACTATTAATGTTAAATATTAATGAAAATGTTTTGAAGAAAGAAGTCAAAGACTGTCTAAATGGTTGTATTTTAACTTTGTTTATTGTCATAATTATAGTCAAATTATTCTGTCTTTAATAATATTGACCCAATCATATTACTATTGACATAGTTAAACTTCCCACGAATGGTTTTATTAATTTTTATATTTTTTTTTACCAAATGACAAAAGCCAGGTTATGAATGAAGAAAGATATAAGAAAATATAATAAAAGGGATATCAACTGTCCAACAACTTATTGGCATTAAGTCAGGTGTCAACATCAAAATGTCAGATCTGTCATTTAATAATATAAAAATTCTTATTATGTATTATGACAGGAATTTTTTTAATAAAAAAGACTAACTAATAACCATGATGTCAATTGTGTTAAGAACATTTCTTTAGATATCTACATCTCAATATATTGCCCAGTCAATACTGTTTTGCTTTTTTTCATAAAAGACCAATAGGCAGTATGACGGGTACAGTTTTTCAATAAAAATGACTGAACATCATCCACTGAATATTGAACTATTGAAACAGTAAAAAACGAATCAAGGTAAACGACAAAAGAAAAAAATTAATGAAAGTCTGCTAAAAGTAATGATCAGACATTTTCATTAGACAATTGTTGACTCATTGGATAATCATAAAATGCGTCACAAAAAAATTCATTAGTTTTGATGTGTCTCTTGGGAACAAGGTAACCATTTTACCTGTTTATCACCAAGACTTTCTATAATAGAATAAAAACTTAATAAAAGTTCACACAAAAACCAGCAGAACTATTCATTATAATCTATAACAAAATGTATAATTATTTTAGAAAATCAAATGTTAGAATTAGAGCCAATGAAATGAGTTTATTTGATTTTGTGCTAGTCTGTTGACAAATCAAATAGAGCAGCAAATTATTCTCTTCATAGCAACAATAAATCTGATGAAGTAAACAAGCGGAAAGCGATAAATAGGAGTTTATAGTGGGTGAGATATAGAAATATAAGATTAGGTTATTACACACTAATACAGAAGAGAAATAAGAGGGATATTGTTAATAATTGTGATCTATGGCCCATTGAAATGGTACTTTAACCCTTAAGTCTATAGAGTAACTCCTTCTATAGTCAATATCATTTTTACTTCTACTTCCACTTTATTATACTGAATATTTATTTTACAAGAATTATTACTCTTATATTGAACTCTTAATGTATTTGATATTGACAGCCCATTCTTAATGTATTCATGAACAATCCTTAGTTCTACAGAATCATTTAGTTCAAATAATCATTCCTATACAAATAGTACAGTACTAAGGATAATATTCATGTAATGGCCATTTTCAAAATCCCTTCAATAAATGTTTGTTTATGATAATATGAAAAATTTTAAAATGTTAAGTATCCATGTTAATTTAAATATTTGGTATGAATTATATTTTGAACATAAAAGATACCAATTCTTAAAATCTTGAAGATAAAGAGTAAAACAGACCATAACCTTGGTATATATCATAAAAAATTAAATAAATATTTCAATAAAATAAATACATATATTTTACATAAGAGTATAAGAAAGTTGTTAAAGCACAAGCAAGTATCAGAAAATAACAATGGCAGGGTTAAAATACTGTTTTTTTTTATCAGCTACACTAACCATTTAAAAGTACCTCGAATTGCCAAAATGTTGTTTAAGATTTTTGTTGATAAGCAATTTTGGATCGCTAGTAGTTTCTTTTTCTTTTTTTAATGAACATGCATTTGTCTTAAACATAAATGCTTCCGTTACATTTATAGTGAAAATTTTGATTAAAACAAACCTTTTCATTGACTGCTTTCTTGGCAGAATTAAATATTTTCAGAATATCATCTTCCAGTTTTCCAGTCTGAATGGCTAATACCAATCTCTGTTTCCATAATCGAACACTGGTACAATAATTCTTAACACTTTCACATCCAGTCTCTTCAGCCTTTTTTAATAAACCAACATTCACCAAAATATCAATCTGAAAAATAACATAACATTCATTGATTGGCATATCACATGACATCACATATATTGGCGATTGACTTTTATGTTGGAGTTAAGAATCCTGTTGTGGGTTCTAATCTTAATAATTTTCTCTAACAGTGTGTAACCTTTTCTCATTATTCCAGCTCATCTTGATCTTTTGAAACAGGTAACACTTATTTGAGTAATATCATGTACAAATCCTGCTCTAAATCAGCTCTTTTTCAGCATGTAAATTATATTTGAATAAACGCAAAACTCGGTTACATGGTACAAGAATATGATGATCAATATTGTTGTTTCTAATTAGAAAACCCCCAATCAAAGTATAATTTGCTAAATTAGCCAAATCAACAACTGTGTTATGATATGAGGAAGGACTTGGCTCATTTGACATGCACTGAAACAGTAAGTGGTAAGTGGAGCTCAAAGCAATTGGAAAGATCAATTAATTTCAATCAGATTCCTGTGTTGATTTCACACAGTTTAAGGAAATGACTAGCACAGTTGAATGGTTTGGTTTCGTTATGATAACTAAAAGGCTCAGACATCAATGTCAATAAACAGAATATTGGAAAACCAAGAATATAAAACGATTACATTCTGTTCAAGATTACAGAATAAACAACCAAAATGATTTTAGAAATATCAATTTCTTTTTTAGGCCATCGGGAGGCGGGAGGCAAACCGTAAACCTTTGAACTTGTATAATTCTTTTACCGTAATAGGACAGTTAAGAGTACATTTGAAATATTCTTATATCATTTTTTATGTTTCAACTTATTAAAATCAACCTTTGCCTTTCTAAAACTTGCTTAATAAAGATTTTGACCTTTATAGTAGTGGAATCCACTGATGGTACTTCTTGTATGGGTAGACCACTACTATAGAATTATTGCACCAGATTTTATCATGATCTGGACAAGATTTTCGATTTTGGAATTGTTTTGCTTGTAAAGATCTTTATTAATATAGATACAGGATATATTGAACCAGGGCTTGCCAGGCAAGGTAACATACGCCCACAGGCAGCTGTCAGAAATGATACTATTTGAATACACAATAATGCAAATTTTGTTATATCAAAAGCATAACAAATAAAGGGTAAAAACTCAAAAAAATGTTCATTGAATTCCAGTGACTATTCTAAGTTTCAAAAAATGGGTTGAAAAGTAACTTTTTTTTTGTGCTCACAAACAAATTTTGATGCATTTTTACAAAGACAAGGGCAATAACTCAACAATCGTTCATCGAAAAAATGTCAAATTCGAACTTGACCGAGATCTTATCAATCTTAAGAAGCATAGCAAGTTTCATCAAAATCAGATGAAAAATGTAGTCTCTAGAGTGCTCACGAACCAAATTTGATGCGTTTTTACAAAGTCAAGGGCAATAACTCAAAAACTGTTCATCGAAAATACATCAAATTCGAACTTGACCAAGATCTAATCAATCTAAAGGAGCATAGCAAGTTTCATCAAAATCAGATGAAAAATGTAGTCTCTAGAGTGCTCACGAACCAAATTTGATGCGTTTTTACAAAGTCAAGGGCAATAACTCAAAAACCATTCATCGAAAATACGTCAAATTTGAACTTGACCGAGATCTTTTGAATTTAAAGGAGCATACCAAGTTTCATTAAAATCAAATGAAAACTGTAGTCTCTATAGTCGACGGACAGACCGATGGACAGGGGCGACAACAATATACGACCACATATTCATGTGGGTGTATAAAAAGCTTGTATATATTCAGCATGTCTTTAATGAAAATCTATTCAATTTCAAAGATAGATCAGCGGATTTTGCTGCAGGAAAGAATTTCCATTATTTTTCAAAGAGATTTGAAAAAGAATTTAATGAACTCCAGTGGCCTGTTTGTTTAAGTTATAAAGGAAGTTTGAATCAAATATTGATAATGTTTAAAACATAGTGAATAGACTAAAACAATAGTATAGATCTCATTGTCTTTAGACTGATCAATAATCATAATCTTTCTCTACACAAAACATATCTTCAAATAGCTAGAACATAATCGCTTTTCAGACACTTTCAATAGGAGAAAGTCTTTTATTATTTTCTAAACATTACCAGGAATAAAGTTGCTGTTTATGTTTGTATACTTTCTATCTATTGTACATATAAAAAAAAGCTGAAGGAACTATGTTATTCAAGTTTGTGAAAAGAAACATAGAAATAGTGAACTGGGATAAAAGTCCTGATAACATTAGGACTCTCAGAAGTGATCCGTTCTTGGTCTATATCACAAAATTTACACTAAAATAAATTCAAGCATTCCGAAAACAGTTCCGAGTAAACAACCAACTGTTATCAGATGCAGGCAGCCATGTTTAAAAGTAAGCAATGATGATTAAAGCAAGTTTGAAGATTCAAAACTAAATTTTCATCCGTTTATTCTCGGATTTGTTCTGATAACAAATAACTTTTTAACAAGGCTAACGTATTGTTTGCTTAAGTTCGATTAATAAATGCTGTATGATAACTCTGTTTAGTAACAAACTCAAAATAAGATCTGGTGACAATATATATATACATATATATAACATCTCTGTCACAATAATTCAAATAGTCAATTTAATTTCTTAATGAAACTGAAAAAAAAATGGGTCAAATTGCAAGATGTAAATGCATTGACTCGGTTAATTATATTTAAATATATACTTACCCATTGTAAATATAATTCTTCTGTAAGTAATTGTCTTTCAGATGCATCATTGAATACATTCAATACTTTTTCTATTCTCTGAAAAATAAAAAAAAATAGGCCATGAACAATAGACTCTTTTGTCACGTGTATAAAAAATCATAATATTACCAGAAACATTTTATAAGATGAGTGTTCTGAATTGAATACAGGTGGCCAGATGTAAAGACTAATATTTCAGAAAAAGTCTTCAGGAGTTTCAGAATTTTGAAATCATTTGCATTGCAGTTCCATCAAAAAACTGACACTGCTGCACTTTTACTTCTGGTGTTATGAACAGACAAGATTCCATCTACAATCAAATTTTCTAAATATTTTTATGACTTATGATAAGATTACATTTATAAGCATAAATCACAATTGATACAGCCATGATGATAAAACAGTCAAGATTAGTTGAATCTTTCTAAAAAATACTGGGATTCTTTTAAATTCTCAGAACTTAATCAGGTGTTAAGAATAATGTTCAATTCATGGGCATGATAAGATACACCTAAACAATGTTTGTTTAAATATTTCTTTAATAAACAAATATGATCAATATAAAGGGTAGTACATTCATTTAATATACTAATTCAAAAGACAAGGGATTATCAATAATTTCTGCCTCATTTCCTTCACTCTTCAACCTTGAAGATAAAAAGATATTGAGAGACAAGACATGCGGATATTTGGAGAGAAATAAGCTATAATAACAGCCTGAAGATATATCATAGGTTAGACAAATACGACATTTTACTCTACCCTCAACTAAGTTTATTGAAAACAATCAAATATATAAATAATAACAATAAATAGATCAACATACACAGACAGATTTGACTATATTTATATTCTAACAATAAATATTCTACACTGGATTTCACAATTTTATAATGTCTGGGGTACACATGGTTATATATAAAATATAAACTAACCCTTACAGGACCGGACAATTATTCTAATATCAGACCTGACCATTTTATGAAAAAAGCTTTATATAATGATTTAATAAATCTGAACATATTGCAAAAAAGAGGATTTCTTTTTTAAATTTTAGGCAGATGAGGACTAAAACTTTCTGGGTTAACATCCTTCTTTTCCGCTAATGATTAATGAAAACAGGCAATCCAATGCAGTGAACAATGACAAATGTTCCTGTTACAGCAGCCTAATAATTGTACACTACTATCGCTATCTTACGTCATTCACAACAATCAGAGGATGTTTAAAGAGCATAGCTTATACCACATGGGTCATAACTTGGTCATATTCACACGACTAATAAAGGTTCCTCTAAATCTTGTCATCAATTTGATCAAATTATCACAATAAAGATGTACTTCATTAGAATTTTATTTAACACTTGGGATTTTTTAAGAAAAGGTCAGAAATGAGAAAACAAAACAAATTCCATCACAAACAAACAAACAAATGATGGAATAAACAGATATAACACCCATTGTGTTTATCTACAACATTTTAATCAAAATATGATGAAAAGAATTCCCCCTTCTTTTCCAAGGATATGTCATTTAAACAATAACCTACTAGAAAATGTCAAAAAAGGTGTAGCTGAAGTGTAAACATACATAGATATCAGTTTTAGATTCAATATACTGAATACAGTAAATGTTATTAAGTAGGTGTTAAGGAGAGCATCTTACTACAGTTATACTAGAATCAAGGTGTTAAACATCTAACACCTACTAAATTTGACACCTGCAATTATCATTAGTTAAAACAAATATATCATATATAGCATTTACACCTCTAAATTACCAAGTTGTCAAAATTTTACAGTTTTAACACTGATGTCTATTGTATATCAATTATAGGTTTTATTAGGTAGGTACCTATAGTCTCACTAATAACACTGTAAATTTGATTGAGTTGTCAATTTGTAAAATTATCACACGATCACAATCAATATAATTTTAGACAAAATGAATTGAAATTTGCGCTGCAATACAAAGTTTTAGCATTAAAATTTATCAATTTGATCTTAAGGCAAATTACTTTGTAACATGAACAAACATGAACAAAGATGAACAAAGATGTACATTTAAGTTTTCAGTAAGTTAATGGTCAATTTAACTGCCATATAAAAGCATAAAAACTAAGTTTCAATAGGTTTTACACCTTTTCAGATTTGTAAATAACTAATAATTTAATCTTGTTCACATCATTTGTAATTGTGAATCCTTTAATTTATATTTTTTAATACTGACTAGCTATTCCTTATTAATCTTGATAAAAAGCAAGTACAACTTAATCTGGAAATTGTAAAACAATGGTTTCTGGACAGAGGTTTGAAGGATCAAAGAGATTAGATGAGGATATTTAAGAATATTAGAAGTAATCTAAATAGTACCATCTGGACTAGAGAATAAAGCTTAATCTGTCACTATCACATTCACTGTGAACAATCTCTAGTGTTGGAAGGTAAATAAACCCCTTAGTCCTCCCAGGTAACGGAAATATAGCCACACTTTAACAAGTGAGACCAATCAAATACTATTCATGCTCTTTTGATTTAAAGGAGAATACCCACATTTATGTTCAGTCTCCAAATCACTGGTACAGTGTTCCAAGTCATCTTCATTTTTAAGAATGAACTATCTAGCAGAAAACATCTTAAATGCCTATTTGTCTAACAGCCTTGATTTATTTTTTGCTTATTACTTCTATTTTCTCACTTAATCTATTTCATAAAATTACTTCTCCCTACATGAATTTTTTCAAAGTTCAAAACAAAATATAATTTCTTCCTGGGATTGTACCTTTAAGGATTAAGAAACCTGAGATTATATGATTGTTTGATGTGAAGAGGTCAAGGTATTCAATCTCAGCATGACTACCAATACCAGACAATATACCTTCAATATAATGAACAAGATGTTTCAAATAATCACACCAACTACCATCATTGATACAAAACAATAGAAATCAACCATCAAACTGGTCATTTAATACTGGACAGATGTGGTGGACAAACACTGACCACTTGCCCTTACTACATGTAATCACATACAGAAGCCTATGGTCATCATACCTTGACTGTCAAATACCTGGCAGTAACATGCAAAGGTCTACTGTAACCTAACACTCTCTGATGACTGTTATTCCAAAACAAGACAGAATGAACAATTTAAAGGCCTACTTTAAGTCATGTAGTCTTAATATTATAAAAGAATTCAATACAAGACCCTAAAGAAATTAATATAAATACCTCTGGTCCAAATATGAAAATTTTGTATTATTGAAATGTTGGAAAAGAAAAGCTGCTATAACAGAACAGAATTTGACATTTTCTTGTCATAATGAGGATTTAGTTGATGTCCACTCTAATCTTGATAACAGAGACAACTTTCACCTTACAAACTGTAGTAGACCTGATCAAATAACCTTTCCGATATCCTATATAATAATTAATCTTAGTACTTATTGACAGTTTAACTTGTTCCTTGTCAATCATTCATCTATTGTCACCTTCTCTCTATCCCTTCACTCATCTTTCGTGATCTCTGACAAATATTAAACTATGGTCAATGCTATTTGACCAAGGCTATTGAGACAGAAAAAGTGGAATTAAAAACCAGAAATGAATTACTGCGTCAAATGAATGAATATCAAATATAAAGTTAAAAATATGAATAAGTAATGGTGGTTCATATTAAATTTTTCACTTACTCCTTTTTACCTTCACAAAATACAAAATATTATTTAAATTTTTTAAAGGACAAATAAAGCATTGCAATTTATTCATCTGTTTACAGGAAGTTTAATTCAAAATCCATGTTCTTTATGTGTTTGACTATAAATATACAACAATGACATGTAAAATGTATCAAAAAAATGTCAAATAGAAGAATGAAACAGAGAGTTTTTTGTTCTCTCAGATAATTTATTTTCTAGCCTGAGAAATAATGACCTAGCATAATAATTTGTATTTCTAGTCTAATGAAATCAGACAAGTGAAAAGGGAAGATTCAAGGTGGGACCTGAATATTGTCACATACACAGACCAATTTCTTATTTATTTGACAGAAGGCAAGAATAACAAAAAATACAAAGGTAAGCAGGAAACCCCTCTAAAAAAAGCATTTACAATGTACAGGACATTAGGAGAATACAATTCCATTTTTGAGATTATTTATAGAATCTTTGTGTCCTATGCACAACAAGGTTTAAAATTTTGAAATAGGTTGTAGCCATGTTAAACTGACTTTTCTACAAGATACATATCTACAATTATTTGGGTTGAAATTATCCATTAAAGTCAAACAATTGATCATAATTCACAGGTCTTGAAAACGAGCATGAATTTTTTATATCCAAGAAGAAAAAGGGTAAATGTCAAATACCACAGTTCACAGTTTTCCCACGAAATATGAGAGAAGGAAAGAAACATGACAGGTAAAAAAGAAATAAATTGGAGAGATGATGGTAAATATCATAATATATAATAATAAATACTAAATATATAGGATAAAATATCTGTCTAGACTTGACAACCCTGTCATTCTTACTTATAGTTTTCATCCTTCATCTGGTCACAAAACATGCTTCAGTAGGACACTTTTATCTCTTGTCTTTTACCTACACGTCTTTACACCTTAACTTGTCATCAATAGATTTTACTCTACCTTTCTTATATACAACACTTCAACATGAAATGCCTGTTTTTAGAACATAAAGTGACAAATGATACATCAAACTTGTTTTTTGAGTCCTTCCTAATTATTTTCTAACAATTTTTTATTTGTAAATAAGTGACATGTAACTATATGCATAAAATATTGGTTCAATCATCTAGAATTAAGAGAAGAGAAAAGATATCTAACATCCACACGCTATTAAAACTATCAAATATAATTGTCTCAAGATATTTAGCGAGGTACATATTGAATCTTTGATTAGAATCTTGATTTTTTATATATCATGCTAAATCAGTTATATATCTTTTCATACCATATACATTTTTTAATAATGAAATTTTGTTTCCATAAATTTGTTTTTCTCATTGAAGAGCCATTAAATTATGATCAAGCAACAAATGATGCATGATTCCATTATGAATCCATAGTATATATAAATGAAGAATATGGCATGCATTTAAAACAGGAAAGAAACACTTGAAATAAGTAATAACAGGTGATACAGGTGTGAACTCTTTGTGGTCTACATCCTTTCACAGTCTTTACTTTTTAATGAATCAACACCCAATAACATTAACATTTTAACAATGATAGGAGAAATTTTAAAAAATCAATAGAAGGGATCATCCCTGTTTTTAATCTTTTATATCAATCCTAGACATCCTGTATCTTCATTGCTAAATTGACCATTGAATAGAATTTTAAAAAAGTGAATCAGATTTATCAGTTGTTAAATGGAGTGAAGTGAATCATGAAAAAAGACTAGAAAACAGAGTAGTGTGTAAGAATGTTAATAAATAATAAATAGGAAATCTAGTTGATATTGACACGATGTTTAATTACAAATAGCCATTCTGTCTTACGGGTCACTGGTAGCTCAAGAGGTGAAAATAATGACCCATTCAATACTCACTAGCCCTGACAATGACCTTACCTTTTGTTTAATACCTTTACCAGTCTTTTCTTTCATCAGATTTATACATTGTTTAATATATAGACCCCACATTTCACCTGAAAATATAGCAGAAATAATCTCATTAGTTATATGCTGTCATGGTCAGGACACACCAATTGAAAAATAAACATTTATAAACATCAATCCAGAAATATTTTTATTAGTTTTATGCAGTCATGATCAGGACACAAGATGCCAAGTAAATTGACCATTAATAAGCACCCTTAAAATTTTCCACAAATATAGACTATTAAAGAGAAAATTTTGTGCATTTCTATAATTTTGTTATAATTATGCATTGTCTTTAGTTTCCTTTCAAGAACAAACCAAACATTATCTTGTTTTAGCAGTTATCATGATTGCCTATGAGAAAAATAGTTACAATAAATCTCAAGGATGTTTCACAGTCAATTTCCAGCCCACATAGCCAGATGATTTCTTTTAATAAAGAACAGGGAATGTCATTTCTAGTTTCTATTTTGACACTTTCTGAACATATAGCATGAATAAACACATCCAGGTGATTAATTAGAAAGAAAATATTCATAGTTTCTCAAGATTTCAGACAGAATTATTGTGTGTTTGTGAGAATCGAAAATAAATGTAAAATGTTTGAAGTGACTTTTAGCTAGGTTAATCTCTAGATTCAGACTTAATTCTGTATAGAAAATTGAAATTAAGTTGTTTCAGACAAATGATATATTAGGAAATAATATGTTCTAGTATTAATATTTAATATGTCACAGAGGTTATTGTTAGTTTTTAATTAATATCAAAACTTATAAACAATATCAGACAAACCATTATTATATACTCATTATTATTATAACTTTCTAATATTCAAATAATTTCTCACTATATAACTCTTTGTTTTTGAATAGAAACTTTGCTAAGAATTAAAGGAGACATCCTACTTCTAAATGTCATTAACAGATTATAATTTCTATTAAGTTGATCAGATGAAATTATTAAAATGTGTTTAGTATGTAGCCATCTTAGATCCAAAAGGCTGGACTTTTGAGATGTCATTCATTTGCTGATTCTATGCTACACTATGTAGAATAAAATCTTGACTGAACCTCAATACAGCTATTAATTAACTGCTATCTTACTTAGTTTGAAAGATGCACTTTTATAACAATAGAATTGGGCAGGCAATCTTGAACTCAATCCTTACTAAATACCTAATGAAGTATGGATGACAATTTAACACCTTAGATAACTGATGAGGTTTTAAAGAGACTGATGAGAAGGAGGAGTAGAGAGGGTCTGCCAACAGCTACATCTTCTACTGGTGGTAATACTGTTTCAATGTTGTGAGCAAGGTATCTATTGTTTGTAAATAAACTATGATGTAAGACCAGTATTATAACTAGCTATTGTTAAGTCATCAGTTATAAGAGTAATAGAAACAGTTCAGCTTGTAAACATGCCATCATTCTAGTCATATAACAGCATTGTTACCTCAGCCAGTGCTTACAAGACTTTCATCACTTTATTACTAACAATGACAACTGTCAAATATAATGTTACAGTAACAACCATGTGACATTTCAATGCTTCAACATTTCAACCATTGCTGTCCACCCCTTAACTAGGAAAAGATTCTCTATAACTTGACATTTCTGTCCCAAACTACTGGTTAATACAATAGCTATATTGACTGTTTTTAATCTCAATACCATCACCATATAACATTAACTCTTACAAAATACAACAAATACTTGAAGTTGCAAGAAAGAATTTCTCAAAAGTTACAGACAAATCATGTCTCCATTGAGAGATTGGATATCTTTAATCTAGCTTTCATGGGTTTCCACTGGGCAACTTGCTGCAGTGTTATGATTCAGGAACTCCAACAGTTTGGCAAATGAATAAGCCTTTCGCATTTAGCAATTCAGCAATTCAGCATTTCAGGTCACATGAAAGATCAAGGCTAAAGTCTTTCAAGAATCAGGCAATAAAACTAGCTTAGAGCTCGCTCAACTTCACAATTCTCAGTGGAACTGCAGTTAATTCTACAGACACAAGTATCATGCCAACATAACAATAAAAATGTGTTAAATGCACTCATATCATTATTAGTACAATAAAATTAGAACATTTGCCTGACACAATCCATTTACATTTAATGTTTCATATATTGATACTGGTAGTAATTTTATAATGACATAACCATTTAGTTTTTCTACAGTCTAACAGGCTCTTTTTCTCTTGTGTAATTAAATTGTGCATGTATTTTATTACACAATCAATTGACAATATGTGTAATAATGTGTTTTTATTCATTAGATTGATATCAGATGAGTTTGTGTTACGCTAGGTTGCATGATACACTTTTTTTTACATGCTTCTCTGATGCACTTTATTGAACATAATGCCACTTCTACATTAGTAAAAGAGCATACATTTAAGATAATTGTTGATAGCAGATCAAATCTTTTTAATTTCAGATCCTGCTTGAGTCACAGCAATGTCAGACAAAGATATGATCAATTTGATATCTGAAATGCATAGGGAAAAGGTATGTGAAAGAGTTCAATACCATATTTCTATAGTTCAAAACTTATACCTATAATTTTTTTCTCGTTTGTGACCTGTGCCAGTTTTGAACTGTTTTGAGTTTTTAGAAATTTCTTCACTCTTATACCACATATTTTCAAATATGCATAAAATTGTAAAACGCAATAGAGTGACAGTACAAGTTTCATAAAATATTTATAACCTAGATTGTATTTTTTAATACCAAGTAGTAGAGAGATTACCATGAGATTGCTTTCAATTTATAAAATAAAGACATCAATACTTTGACATGATACATTAAGCGACTACTTTAAGATACTACAGTGATAAGCATAGATAATGGTTGTTAAGAGCATGTCTTGATGGTAGGTATGATTTACCTACATGCGAAATACCAACATTTGGACAAGTTGGAGATGAATCAGATGGTCATTAACCAGATGTATGTATAGGTATTGTTGACGCAATTAAGTTTTATTAAGAAATCACAAATAAATATGAGATAGCACTTTGAAATTAATATTTCTTGCTCCCGACCATGCCCATACATGTTTTAATAACTTTAACAATTACTCTTATAGTATATTCAGATCTCTTGACAATGAAGCATTTACTCTTCCTACATATTCCAATGGATACTTATATGGAGTTTTCAATCTATCCCTAATGTGATTAATAACCATTATTGCCAACTGTTTGAGATATTTGAAACACCACACCAAACCATGGTTGGCAAGGTAGGCAAATTACAGACATCAAGTTCCATGGTGGTTATTATAATAATAATAGAGTATATTAAAAGGTTTGCTAAGAGACCTTCAATATTATACTAATCACTACTGTGACACCCAAATAACTATCCTTTATATTACAAGGTGACCACAGGTCAAGGTTTAATATGGACAATACATCTCTCTTTAAACTTTAAACAATAATAAAGACAGCATTTACTTGTCCCTGTCCCCTATAAACTGTCAGTTTAAAGATTGAACAGGTCTCCAGAACATTAATATCCCAGGTGAAAGGTGTAGAGAATTAATAAAGTTTATTGTATATACATGAAACTGGTATGCCTACATAGTTTACACCACAGATATCAACAACATGTTGGACAAAGGTGAAAAATTTCCCACAAGATAGTCTGGGGTCAAATGTGCTAAGCAAATGTCCTTAAATAAAAAAAATGGTACCATGACCACTTACTTACTTTAAGGGTTAAATTTTTGTTTCAAAAAGGAATTCTTTCATCTGATCAACCACAAAGAACATACCAAATAAGGAAAATTTCTATTGCTGCATATCACAGGTTTAAAGTTAAAAGGAGGCTTCAGATGTTACTTCTTAAAATTAATCAAATGCTCTCAGACAAATGTTTCCTGACTTTTTCCTCAATATCTTCAACTTTCAGAAATCATGCTTTCTTTTGATTTCTCCAAGACATCAAAATAATGAGATAAAAGGAAAATAATTCTGATCAATTGATATAAAATATATTTTATTCCCCGTCCATTATAATATCAAATATGATAAAGAAATGATAATAATCTGGAGAAAAGAGATTTAGATATCGGAATCGCCACTTTAGACTTACTGTATTTAATGTAAAAACACAGGACATATCAATACATTATGGTATTCTTAATGATTTTTCTCTGAATTTCCTTGGTCACTATATAAAGATTACCTGTTTATACCATGAAGGTCATTATAATGTGTACTTTGAATATGAAACCAAATACCTGTTTTAGCAAGGATCTTTACAGAAACATTTTTGGTAGAATCATACATTAGCGTTACTACAAAAAGAGCAGTTTGCACAAAGAAAAGTGTTTTTTTACCAAAAATGTATGTTACTTTCCTGATGCCTTTGAGATTTTATACTTAAACTGACATTTGGTTACTCTAGCAATTTAATATCATATAGACCAAATATAAACAAAAGGTTCCTTGAAGAATCAACAAAAATTTATATAAATGCCTGGGATGGATTTTTATTCTTTTAAAAAAAAACTCAACCATTGAAATTCATACTGAAAAAGAAATGGATTTTTTTTTTAGTTATAGACGGTAACTGTTATTTTATATTTTGCTAGACCTAAACAATATCGTTAATCATCATGAGAAAGTGATTATCATCTTCTATTATATTGATATCCTTCTATCACATCATATACTTTCTAAATTATACCCCTTGATAAATTATTATTTTATACTAACTGTAATTTCTTTCCGAAGTGAGGAATCGCGGTTCAGACAGATCTTTCATTAGCACAGATTTTCTACTATTGATTTGAAGGCCGATATTTTCAGATTTTCTACAACATTAACTTCACATGTGATGTTTTTACTGATTTATAAATTAAGAAATGAATAAACTGTTTTATAGTTAAAATAATGGAAAATATACCCAAATAAATGTTATTAGTTTTAGCAAGATACCAATGTAACAATCCATGTTGCAGAGTACCACTATCCAATTTTAAGTGTTAAATCATCAGCCAAAAAGTTAGCTCTATGGTCAGAAATGGTATATTCTGAATGATTTTCTGATGTTGCTATTTCTGACAAATAATTCTCTCTTGTGACTGTATATAGGATGTCGGAACAATAGAACTTAAAGTACACCAGAAACCACTATTTACTGCTTCTTTAAATAACCAATTCCTCATGATAGAGAAAGTACAATGATATGAATCAACCTGACAGGAACAATATTCTTAGATTAGAAATATTCTACAATCTGATGAAGAATTTGACAGCCGAAAGATTTCAGTTATTATATACCAATGGGTAAATTGGTTTTTAAGTTCATTTCTTCTACTTAAAATTCATATCAAAACCCTCACTGATTATATGTTCAAATAATATTACAAGCAAGCCATTGTGCATTCCCTACATAAATTTTTTCCAAAGATTTTATAAAGAACTATCACCAACTATAAGGATTCCTTAAGCAAAACAATTAAGTCTCTCGCACACGGAAGAGAATTTGGCGCACATATCTTGCACATGGTGTGCCATTTGTCACACATGGCCAGAAATATTCAAAACAATAGATATTTATCACAAGACTAAAATAAAAATAAAAATCCCGAAGGTACCAAGGTCAAGAGGGTATGAGAAAAATGCTGATATATTAGTAATTGTCAGGAACTGGTCAGTATAATGCCCACTGACCATCAGATGATGACCAATCCATTAGTCTAATGATATATCAACACTATATCCTCTTAATTGTTATAGTAACAATATAATGAATGTAAGAAATGCTTTTTCTAGATCAATATCTAGTCTAGTGCTACTTCCCCTTGCATATTAATATTGCAACTTATCTTAGTTATATATGTAGAGTGCCGTTTACTTCAAAACACTTACCAGCATGTATTGTACTGTAACAGAACATTTACTTTTTCGTCATTTAAGCTTTCAGATTTTACATTCTTAGTCATCAGCTTCCTGTAAACAATTATTAAAGCGATTTTTTTTTAGTTACAAAAGAGTCATCTTCATAAGGGATTTACTGGTAATAGTCAGCATAAATCTAAATAATTTTATTTTCATGCATAATATGCTACAATAAATACTTGGCAAAAGTAATGATTGTTCTTGAGACTTTTCATGAAGGTTTGAATCTACCAAATTTTGGTTAATTAATCCTTTTCTACATTAAAGGGGACCAGTCTTCATTTTTATTGGTTGATTTGGGTCTTGAATATACCTAAGTATCCTTCAGAAGCACTAGAAATGTACGAAAATTGCATATTTCCTTCAAATATATCTTAAATTAGACATTTCTCCTTCTATTTCTATAGATGACTTTTCTATTATATTGCATAGTATCGCTAATGTGTAGTAGGGCATTATAACTTTCAAATGCTAATAATTATAGATGCACATGGATTTGAAGGCTCAAATTTCAATGGTGAGTTGTGATAACCAGTACTAAATTGCTGAGCTAAAAAGTCCCCGTTTCTGAGACTTGGAAAAATCGACCCACGAAAATGAAGCCTGTGCCTCTTTAAAACTGCGAAATTGTCATTTAAAAGCTTTTGAATTGAATTGATATTCCTGACATTAATGATATACAGTACTGCTAGAGAAACACCTGTAGAGATTGGTAATAAAACTCTGCTATTAATCTGATTAACTATTATAATAAGCTTATATTAAACTCAGCCTCTAGAATAACCCTGGGATCTTACACTGCCTGAGGCACTTGTCACAAGCTTATCACTGGCTTAATCTAATATAATAGATGGCAGATCAGTTTTTCAGCAGGACTATCTTCCCTATCAACCATCAGAAATTTAAAACAGAAAAAAAAAAATTGATAAATTCTCTTTGTTACAATTTCTACTATAAAACATATTTGAAAAAAAGTTATCTCTATTTCTTGAAATATTCATGTTTTCAATAAGGTCCTGTAATATTATCTCAGATAAAATTTGATTTAGAAAGGAAAGAGATGCCCAGCGAGTCTCAAAAGGTCTTCCAGTAGGGTGAGAATTGCTAGTAACATCATTACAATATTTTTGCAGGAAAAAAAGACTAGAGAGGCAACAGGAGTTTTATTAAGATTAAAGCTTGAGTTTCAACATCTTTTAAAGGAATGTTTTAGAGGCCCAGGCAAGACGAATCACGATTCAAAAATGCAATCTTAAGATAGAAATTCACCAAGCATGTAGAATTTTACTAGTAATTGATCAGAGAATTACAGATTATTATCAATGGTTAAGATTAAGTATGATAAGAAGAATATAGATATCAAGTTATCACACTTGAGTTAAACTAGAGACTGAGATATCCTATCAAATATTTATATCTCTACTTCTAGAATATCAGCTCTACATCATCAAAACATGAGTTTGGTACTGAATTAGTCTGATATTGATTGTAGATCTATAATGAGTAAAATACTTTGGTTCACAGTATCTTGCGGTTGGTTACATATCAAGAACTGTAATAGTTATGCAACTTTTACAATAAAATCTTTAGAAGGTTGGATATATCTTGCTATGTCACCTAGGCCACTACTTTAACCCTTTGAACCCTGACGTTATATACCCTGAACTCCCAGCAATATTTCTTAAAACGTATTACGTTAACGTTGTATGACGTCATTTGACAACGGCCGGTTTACCGGCTTGTCGGGTATATATAACGTAAGGATGGGCCGGTATACCGGCTTGTCGGGTTGAAAGGGTTAATGGTGAATTGTTTCAATACACTTACAATATTAACAGTTTCTATGTAAAAAGAAAGCTCATATTCCTCACTGCCATCTTATATTGATTGGTTCAACAAAGGGTTTAAGATTAGGGGCTAGAACAGTGAACATGCACCTTCCTGACCTGTAAACCATGATAGAAATCTGGTGATCAATACTGAAACTCAATAGAAAACTTTTAACTACCTAGATCAATATACCACACTCTCTTTAGTTAATTTAAGAAGATTAGAATTTCTTATCTGATATATCTAATGGATACTATCACCATTTCATCTATACTTCATTAAGTTTTTAATTTTCAAAATCAATTTTTAACTAATGAAATTCTAATGACAATTGATTATTAACAGGGAATTTGCAGAAAAGATTAGAACTTAATATAATTCTGTCTTGAAAAATAAAATTCTTTTCATATTAGTTCTTAAGATTGGTTGATGTCTGGGTATCGATCTATTACTTTCATTTTTGTATTTAATTTTTGGTACTGAACATAGATCATGTACATATTAAGGGTGTTAATTGGGCTATTTCACGTTATGAAAAAATGGAATAAGTATATGAAATAATGATTTCTTCAGACTAGTTACATTGCCGAGAAACGTACAGAGCGATTTTCCAAAAAAAAATATTATTTTGGTGGTTACCATGGAAATACGAAAATTTACGAAAATTTATTTGTAGGTACGGCAAACATTTTTCAGGGGCCAAACTGATTAGAATTTTCGAAAAAACTCTCTGTACGTTTCATCCTTATTGAATAAGCTATCAATCAAGACCAAGATCGTAATTTTCCAATAAAAAATGGCTGAGAAATCTTGTACCAACCGGGACACATTTTGCTACTTTTTCCTAATTTTTTTAGCAAAAACTAACGAAATACCTAATTTTTTTTCATTCTATATAGTTTACAAATAAAGTAATAATAATTATCTACAATCTGAGCCCAAAAATAATAAGTTATTCGCAAAAATTCCATCTCGTGGTTTTTTTCTCGAACGCTAGCCCAATCAATACCCTTAACATTAAAATATTAAATACCAGCTAATTTACAGGCCATGAAAGTCATGAAATCTTTGGTATATATAGTCTATTCTTTGTAATTCACACTTAAGTTGAAATCTAAAAGCAATGGAAACTCAAACTGCTTTAAAAAATTGTGAAACCGAAAGATTTCAGTACAAATACTTCTAAAGCCATGTAATTGTCAGATATAAAACATTCAAGATTGATGTTCAATGCAGTTTATAACAGGAATAAGACAGCCATATTCTTGTGATTACAGACAAACAATAAAACCTCAGTGAACCATTAAACTACCATCACAAACCATCAATAGATATCATCTATACTGTGGAATAACTAACATGTTTTATAATTTACAGCTCAAATCAGACACAGGAGCCACAAGTCAACCAGTTTTTGACAACCATTTTACAAGTTCTAAGAAATCAGAAACATAATCTGAATAGACCTTACTCCCTCTTGCTTTACATCTTTTGACAACTGGACATAAATAATGACTTAATGACTGGCTATTTTTCATTAGATAAAACACTTCATTGCACACTGGACAATAAAAACATGACTTTTATCTCTTTCTAAAGTCACTAGTCAAAGAGAACATGAAATTTCTTGGCTAATGAATGAACAATCATAAAGATATAATTTAGCTTTCTCCCAGAACATTTGTCTTGTTTTGTTGAAGAGCACTGATTTGATTCCTTTCACATTTTTTCCGTTGAAAATATACTTGTGGGCAAGGAGGGAAATACTTAGTTAAACACCTTCTTCACTGAAAGTAGCATATTTTTCAATATTAATTCTTATATGTTATAACATTTTAAAATCAGCTCTACAACTGCCAAATTTTATCTGCAAATTAGCCTTTTGTGCAAAAAGAAAGCTTTATCAAGACTCCATAAAAATGACTAAAAATTAGTGTTCATAAAAAAATACCAGTCCTAACATAAAAACATGTGAAAAGCCATTTCTAATTGTGAGATGAAGTTAAGTTTATGAGCACACACATCAACTCCCAGATAAAACACATAAAAAGTAAGCTGGAAAGTCACGTATAGCAGGATATATCATGACAACAAGACAACCAGTGATATTCAATAAGTCATGTAGAAGACGTGTTAACAATATAAAAATCAATGATATTATTAGTGAAATGGGAATTGTTTCAGCCAATTGATTAATAATACACAAGTTACTAACCAACCATACTAATTGATGAGGATTTCCTACATCCCAGAAGTGGACATCACAAGATCTATCTGATATAAAACATCCCTAATGTGTAACAAATCATCTACTGATTTCCTTCGACAAGATACAAGTTTGAATTTGAATGAACATTCCTGAATAATTACAAGAGTCTAGCTTGAAATGTATGTTGAAATGAAGTAGTCTTAATACATTAAGGTGCAACAAGATCTCCATGAGAGTTTACATATTAATCTCTCTATTTTTAATATTACATTGTGTAAGTAAAGTGAGCACCGTCACCATTCCAAATTGACGATAACCGTCAGATATGACCAATTTTACTGTATTAGAAATATGGAAAATGTGCAACACATTAACAATGAGCACTTGACATTCTTTCTATTTGCATTAGAAATGAAAGAGGGACAAAATGGTCATCGAAGTTGTTTATACATGCTCCAAGCAACTGTTTTGAGAAGAGAACAGCTGTAGACCTGCATCTGAATAAATATTGGACTGCATTAACATTTACATACCCATAAACAATAACAGACCCCTTTCAACCTTCTTGATGAAAGGAAAACCAAGTTACAAGTTAAAACAGAGTCCAACCTATAAGCAATTTTATATGTCTTTATACCTAGAATGGGAATAAATTAAGAATGAACCTCGACACGTTCTCTTAAAATATAAATCTATAATAAATGGCAGATTGGTCAAAACCATGCAAAAAAGCAACTTTGTCAACTAGTACATTTGTTTTGCTCCTTACAATTATTGTGGCATTAATGAAAACCTCTTCTAGTTGGATTTTGAATGTCTTTTGCAGGCCAACCTCTGTCATAAGATACAATATGGTGACTGCTGTTTTAGAGGAAAAGAAACTTTGAGACTACCATAGAGAAAATGAGCTGATAGCCAGTTCACAGAAAAACAGAAAGAATATATCATGTGTCACATAAAACTATATGGACATGGTTTATCACCAAGATCAACACCCAAGTCACCTTAAACCCATAAAAAACAGGCTGTTGTCCTTATTGGTTTTTACCTTTTCAATCAATTTGTCCACTTACTCTGTTGGTTTCAGATGAACAAGAGACTGAATACAAAGCTTCAATGAGGTATCAGTTATTATCAACATCAAACCATCCAAATTTCATACTTCACTATTCATACATACACATTAGTATTAGATATGTTAGTTTGGCCCTATATTGACCTTAAATTAATGTTTATGAGGATCACTGCTTCTGTAAAGAAAGCTAATTACAATATATGCTTCAGATATCAAATGTCAAAGTGGAGTCAAGTTGCTAGGATTATTACAAGACAATAACTAAATCTCTCTGACAATTTCATTCATGCAATCATCATCACTTGATATGGTAGAGATCTGGTACCATACTGAGATAGTGTCTGGTTTTCTAAGAGATTCCTGGAATGTTTGGCTCCAATATTGTCAGGAACTCAGTGTGAAGTTGGATACAATAAATATAATGTGAACAATTGATATACATAAGTATCAGGAGTTTATTAGATTGGTTTCACTGTGGTCTTTACATGAATATTTTTTAGTATGAACGCAATGAATCATGAAAAAAATCCACTTTTTATAAAAAAAATTATTTGAATTGGGTGACGATATAACTTCTCGAATAATATATAGTTCATAACTTTATACCATTACACTGCATACGAATATCAACTTGTGTCGTGTGTCTTTATAATATTGTGTCTTGAACTATAAACATCTTTTTGTCTTTCAATATATGAAATAAAAAACAGACAACATTGTGTTACAAAATCAATAAAATATCTGCCATCTTTTTTTCTAAATAAATGACTTTTTTAAACTAATGATCCCTTTATTCATTTAATAATGAATGTTATTTTTTATTGGACTTGATCAATTCTACAGATTGGAGTCGGCTTTTTAAACTTCCTTTTCTGACAGCTTGATAATAAAAAAACCTCCATTTGTCAATGGAAATGATTAATATGATTTTTATGTTAAATGGTGTGTATTAGGGGTCAGTATCAGTGATATTGACTGATTATAGTACTGGTCAATAATATACTAGATCTGTACTAGTGATAGATAAACTATATCAGGTTCCAATCTCTTAACAGCTAATTAGCTCCAGCTCAATCATACACAATATTATTAATAAATAAAAAAAGTTAAAATAAGAAAAAGCTTTTGATTGTTAAAATTGTGGTAAAGACCCAAACTTTCATCTAAAATTTGATTCATGTAATCAACATTCATTCTGATCTTTGTCCAGATCTGTTACATAAAGGTCAGACATGAATCTAGGGTTCAAGTCACTCTGACATTTTGATTATTTTTTTTTCAAACTAAACCAATGCTTTAAAATAACATTTAAAATTATGTGCAATTATTTCAGATTTTTTTAATAATGGAACAAATTCATAGAAGCTTTACAATTTTGAATTATATTCTCTTTTTTTCCCTAATTTTAATTGTCTATAATTAAAAGAACTGGTAATATGACATATTGTTTATTGAGGGGTAACCTACCATTGTTATAAAACAATACCTTTTTCAAATAGTTTTATTTCATTTGATGACAATTTCGTTCAAAGCCCAGATAAAACCCCTGAAAATGGTTACTGTTTGCCATAAAGTCTACTGTTCATCAGAGATAAAGTGTATATTGACTTGATATTGATAAAACCATATCATATATCACAGAAGTCTATCAGCACAATTCACAAGAAATTATCATAAAATGATCATTATTAGTTTGAGCATGTCTATGTACATGATAGTACATATTAATTATCTTAAATTATCTCTTAGATCCTGGTCAGAAGAAAATGATATCATATACAATGATAAACACAGATTTGATTTGTAGAACCATAGATATATTCCTTTACATATCACTTATGCTGAAGGCTTTGGATGACATTCCGCTGTCACTTGATAAATTCTATTTAGATAGCATTAAATTTATAACCTCAAAATTCTAATAATTCTTTTTCGGATTTGAATTTTCAGATAAAAAAAATTGATGTGTATCGTTTCGCATCTTTCAAATTTTGAATAAAAAGTCTGTGGTTCAAGTTGAATATGATGTTTTTTATCTCCAATGCTTTAAATGAGGAACCACAGACTGAATACTGCATATTGATGCCATCGAAGTCTAAGATACAATAACGATCTTAACGATCCCTTAAACAACCTATATTAGAAAGTTCATAGCAAGTTGGGCAAACCACACTGATTTTAGGAGATAAAATATAAATATAATCTCTTACAAACCAGATACCATTATTAATATTCAGTTTAAGATAAATAGGTTTTGTTCTGGTAGCCACCTGGGGTGTAACACCATGCTTTATAGACTTTTGAATAAATTTATAATGTACTTTATGATTAGAACAATATAGTGGGGCGGATATGTGAAAGTGGCGTGCACATCCGGAAAGAAGCATGAAATTTTCACCATAGGGGTTTTTGGGTATGCCGATTTCAAAAATTGCGGGAACCACGTTGTCATGGCAACGGTTCCCGCCAAAAATTGGAAAAATTCAAAATGGCCGCCAGAAAATGTGTTTTTGTCCATAAAATGGCTGTAATAGACCCGATTATGATGATTTTGATGTCGATACCTATATTTTTTAGCACAAGGAATGCAATAAAATACTTTTGAAGACTCTAAATATACATCTTCATTGGAAAATATAGAAAAAAAGTGAAGAAAAAAATATTTTAATCAAACATTTACCATCTGTGTTCAAAATGTTTTTTTTTAGACAAATATACAGATGTAGGGTGAATGCACAGTAAATATATCACTGATACCATCAATTTCTGTGTTAATTGAGGGGGGGGGGGGGGGTTGGGTTGGGGAGGAAATTGATTTCAAGGTCTCAGGGTTTGCTGCTCCTGCCTATATATATAAAGCAATTTTGATTTTATTGGCTTACAAACCAGTGATTTTTTGTTATATCTTAAAACAAATATCATTGCTTCAGTCATTAATGCCAATATTAATGGGCGGGCAGTAACCCAACCCAAGGATGTATTATCCTCTATTGCATTGACCGGAACAGCAGCACATCTTGGTACAAAGGGGATTTGCTTGTGTAGGCCTACTTAATCATGGTTCATCGTGGATTCCATGGGCAATCATCTCTTATCCAGTCCCATAAATCTGGTTAAAAACTTGGGGTTTACCTGTGAAGGTTGGTTGGTTGGTAGATGACAAGTTAACGTTCGCTTCCAGCTTAAGCTGATATCGCTAACTAGGTAGTTGTTGGTAGTGGTGGTAGTTGGTAGTTGATTGGTTCAATAGGATGGTACTGTGCTGTGAATGACTTTCCCCAGATTTATACTAATTAACAAACAATCTTTTTTACGAGTTGTTCTAGTGCCTGAGTTTTCAACTAGCTTCCTCAAATGTTCTCAATTGTATGCACTAGGGAAAGATCTACCCAACGGCAGGTTTTATCTGACATGGGAAAGATCATGTCTGCTAAATTATCCGAAGAAGTCATCTAAAACATGCAATTGTGAAGCATGATAAAGTCACTGCATTTTTTTTTTAATATGTTGCTTATCCACCCAGATAATACTAAAATATTACATTTTTAAAAACCTATAGATTGTGTCCCCAGGAAATTGTCCAGATGTTCCCCAGTTGAAAACCCAGGTTCTAGGGCATTCAATGTTGGAAGAATATTTTCCATCGTGCGTTTGCGAGTGAATAACTGTTTTCCAAGTTATTCAAGTGGTGATCTTCATTGGTACAAAACATATATTTCGATGTGGTCCATGTCATCATGAAATATCAGAATTGGAGCAATAAACACATTAAGGTCGGTGTAGTTGGGCTGTAAAAGCTGTTTTCATTCCAATTCTAAAGAATGCAGAAATCATATCACATCCTGATATAGCATACATAAATAGAAGACCCCAGGATGCACCGATGCCCCGATTCATTGGAAATTTAAAAGCTACCCATATTTCACAACCCTGTAAGATACTAGACACCCCAACCGAAAGAACCACCCCAGGCATCAGTTGCATGTATCATCAACTTGGTAAATCCTTGTTTGAACACATGGGACGCACGGAACAAGCGTATAGTGTGTCTGCATTTTCATGGGTGCAGGACAATCCAGAGAGATCCGGATGATGACTCTCTTCATTCGTATGCTGTTTGATATCCATAAAAATGGAGAGAGTCTGAAGTCACAAGAGTCGTGGTACTGGTATTCATCTCTGACTTGCCGTTAACACTCAAATTATCGTGAACTGGAAAAACTTTTTACAATGTGATTCAAATGAAGAGTCTGTTTTAACGTTTTGCTTTTGCCATCCAAGAGTTTCAACCACCTCAACAAAAACTCGTCATCCAACCGCTCACAGATCTCTTTGGATTGTCCTGCACCCACAAATAAGAAGATACACTACTCTTGTTCCACGCGTCCCATACGTTTAAAGGATTTACCAAGTTGATGATACATGTACGTGCAGCCGATGCCGGCGTAGTGGTTCTTACAGTTGCGGTATCTAGTATCTAAAAGGAATGTGAAATATGGGTAGCTTTTGGTAATGGTTCAAAGCAACGACACATGTGATCTAATTTCCAATGAATCGAACATTCTGAGGTCTTCTGTTTATGCATGTTTTTTTTTATTCCTCCAATTCTGATATGTCAAGATGACATGGACCACATCGAAAGATATATATGTTTTGTACCAATGAACATCACCACTTATGACTTAGCCATGTGAATGAATCCAGAAAATAGTTATTCACTCGCAAACTCAAGATGAAAACTATACTTCCAACATTGAAAGTTGTGAAGATGTTAAGGATATTAATGGCCGACTTTTCTTAGCTTTCAACACAATACAGCCCCATCTTCTCATGAATAAACTTGTTAACCTAAATGTTAACACGAATCTCATTAAATGGATTGAATCTTTTCTGGTAAATCGTTGCCAATTTCGAATCTAGTATATCCTCGACAGGTGCTCCACAGGGTTGTGTTCTATCGCCAATCTTATTCATTTTGTATACCAATAGTTGCAGAAGCCAAGCGAACAATTGCCTCATGATCTAATTTGCAGATAACACGTCTCTAAGACTTGTTGGTAAGCTCAGCAATGATGAATCGGCCATCCTTTACCGCAGTGAGATCCAAAACTTTGTTGAACCGTGATTCCAGAGGCCGTCAAAGGTTGAAAAGAACCAATGAAATATGTGTGTAACAAGTTGTACACAAGAAGTAAGAAAGCAAATCCCCTTTGTACCCATATGTGCTTCTGTTCTGGTAAATGCAATAGAGAATAAAAGGCCTATAATTATGCGATACTAGTGACGATACTAGTGACCGACAACATGTGTGTAATTTGTTCTAATGTTTATATAGAACACTTTAGCTGTCCAACCTATAGATATTTTGTGTTATCCAGTGAATTGGCGTAGGTATCCCTGAAGAGAACATGTAGCAAACAATTGGATTTTTGTCTTAACAACATTTTGAACACAAACGGTAAATGTTCTATAAAAATGAAATTTTGCACTTTTTTCTATATTTTTCAAAGGAGATGTATATTTAGAATCTTAAAAAGTATTTTATTGGATTCTTTGACCTCACAAATATAGGTATCGACATCAAAATCATCATTATCGGGTCACTAAGAGCCATTTTATTGACGAAAACACATTTTGTGGCGGCCATTTTGAATTTTCCAATTTTTGGCGGGAACCGTTGCCATGACGACGTGGTTCCCGCAATTTTTGAAATCAGCATACCCAAAAACCCCTATGGTGGAAATTTCATGCTTCTTTCCGGAAGTGCACAACTCCTCTAAAAAATGTAACATATCCGCCCTACTAATATAAAGTATACACAATAACACAGCAACACAATTTGCCAGATTGTCAGAAAATCTGCATAAAATACATATCTATATTATCTTTGTTTCCCATTAAACTAAAAGGTATAAAAAAGTCAGTAGAGCATGGTCTCAACAAACCATGGTGGATAAGATATTGATATTTAGATTCCATTGCAGATCTCCTTGTCATGCAAAGAAAGTTTATATGAAACGTTTGGTTACTGCCTGCAAACGAATTAGAAACCTTTATAATTTACTTGTCCATGGCAAACTGGAGAAAATAGAAGCCAGTGTTTCTATAGGAGATCATCTTCTATAACACCCAATATTAAATTAACATAAAAATAAAGGTTTGAAATATTGCACTTTTTTCAGTAATTTTCATAAAAATAGATATTTTTTTAACATTAAGAAAGCCATCACTAGTATTTCCTTCAATATCTATGATTTATTTAGTTAATCGATTGTAAAATTTGTACATGTGGTCTTCTTTAAACAGTAATTAAAATTCTGGATGAAAATGAAAACAAAGTTATTGACATTTGTTTATTATGTTAAACTTTCATTATTTTCTTATTGTCTTTTTCTGTCGGCATTTCTTTTATCATCTGGTCTAATCTCTTGGTACGAACTCGACATGTGGACATTTGTTCTTCAAGTTGAATATGTCGTCTGTTCGTCTTTTATCTAGCTACCGTCTCCCGAATTAGTGTTAAAAGAACAATTGACGGAAACTCTATTGTATTCTGTCTGTCTTAAAGCAATATTTTGTCTTCTTGACTAGAGTTTAGCAAACATTGACCATACCAAGTAGTAAAAGTGTAAAATCTATGATAATATGTTATATTATATTGAATAGAATGAGATGAGTGCTGATCGTTGAAGCATCCTATTTCTCTATACAGTAGGTTGATAAAGGTAGATTGGCGGAACAGTTAACGTAGTTGTATGAGATATTCAGGTGATAGGAGTAAAATACCAGATATATCTACAATATTACTCTGTCACTGAGTGTTACTATCACAATTTTCATAACTTATTTGTGTGTCAGTTAGAAAAAATCAGGATACAAGATAATGTTAAAACAGAGTGTTATATAGGCTATAATAAAGTATATAACAGCAATTTTTTTTAAATATCAACAACTGCTATATACCAGATGCCAGAATTATTTTAAGACATTTGTTTGTCACACATATTTAACCCAAAATCTCATTTACATACTGGACTGTTCAACAACTTTTTTACTTGAGATCTTTTTTTACAAGGAGAGAAACTAGCTGTATGTTGTACTGGAGAAAACTTGTTCGATAGGTTGACTGCGAGACTGTGAATGGAATGTTAACCCAATAACTTGAATTATACGCGAGGTGATTTCAACTAGATCTTTAAACGTCCGCAGAAAGCTAGGACAACAATAGGATTATTTCCACCAGATGTGAACAATCGGACCAAATATAATATATTAGTCAGATTTTAGTAAAATAAATAGTAACATATGTCTAATATTAAATATATCACTTTAGGACTATAGTCTCACAAAACAGGTAAGCATTGTTTTTTACTCAAGTTACTTTTATATTTCAACTAAGAAAGCTAGATGGAATACCTATATAAAGGTTAGTTAAATCAATGACAATCAATTAATAATGAACAATTAAAGTAAATGGTGAATGATCTCATTTTAAATCTTATCACCCATACATGTTGCAAGAAAATAGTAAAAATATCAATTTTCCACATAAACGAAGTTAAACATCGAGAGATATCATTTTAAAAAGTATTATAATGTTAACAATCATATCAATTTCAACCAAAACAGCAAGACAGCAATAAAATGTGTACACCACATTAAAATGACATTATCATAAAATGACTGTTAAACTTCAATAAAATTGGACAAATTAAAATTTTTGAATAAAGTTATGATGTATCTATGACAAATGTATGAAATGAGTCAAGAGTTGTGTAGAAGACAGGAATGTGTATTTCTGGTCTATCAGGTGTCCAAGGGTAACTAGACAACAATATAACATATTCAAGATTGGAAGTCTGCAGTATAAAAACTTTAACATCTTCAATAATTGTTGATTAGTTCTACATAGTTAAACATCGCTTGTTTTACATTACTGTAAATGTTCGAGAGTATTTCTTGAGAAGATTTGAACTCTATGACACAACATACCACATTGAAGAATTTTGGATCATTGGATCAATCAAAGTAAGTCAGTAATGATTATGATTTAAAATGTTAATATCTTCTGTTCTTATTATTTTGTGTTTCGAATCACTAAAAAAAAAGATTTAGAAAAATTTGAATTCATTTGAGTACTTTATTTACTACCATTACCATACGTTGTATGACCTAATACAGACTCTCAAAAAGAAACTATGATCCTTTCAAATAAGTTCAACCAAAGCTTAAGGATAATTAATTTGAATAAAAAATTCTTGAGTCATTTGGGTATTTTCCATAGAGATTACCTGGTTGTTTTTTTTTTCATTTCATTTAAATCTTATCATTACACTAACATAAGTATGCAAAACAATACATAAAAGATCAAAGCTGAAACAACAATTGCTATAACAGTTTAATTAGTATATTGTAATAATTGTTTTGTTATCACCTGTTTATGTTCTCTTTCATGTATATATATAATATGTAACATATGCAATACCAGTATAACCAGGTTATTTAATAACATAAATTACAAATATGAATAATATTCACAAACACATATCCTAGTTTAAAATGTAGAATTTCTATGTCTTGCTTTGTTGAAATGTTCAGTTAAGTTTTTACAAACTAAAATTTGAAAGAATAAGGACCAAAATTCGTATTCACTTTTTTTTTGTATTTTTGATAGGGTTGATTTTTTGGTAATAATTAGAAATTTCAGCAAGATTTGCCAAAATCTGTGTATTGTGTATATATTTCTATAGTTCAGCTTTTGGCTTTGTAATTGATTATAAAAGGTAGTGTGGGTTAAAGTCATTTCGAAAGGGGTAACAGTTCGGATTCCACGAAGTATAATATCAAGTTGACATGAGCCTTAAACCTTGTATTAAGATCAGCCAACTGTCTGCTCCTTGATCTACTTCAAAAGTATTTTATGATTTAAAACTATAAGACAAATTATTGTGATTTAATCTCTATTAATTATTTTACGATTCCTAATATGTTTATAGAAGCTATAAAGTGGAATTAGGAAGTGCGATGGAAATTAAATCCCTAAATATTATTCTATTAGATTATTACAAGTCTTTGAAGGGTTAGTTCTCTTTATTTTTTAACACCTTGCCTTTAAAAGGATTAGAAAGATTAACTGGGTGGCTTTATCCACAGTGTTAAGAAGATTAGGATAATCTGTTAAAAGATCAATCACTAAAGTTAGAAAGGTTTCACCAGATTTTTTTTCTTTCCTAATGAAACCTTACATAGAATCAAAAAGACATCATGTAATGCATACTTAGTAATATTTTGTTAGTGTATCAACTTCAAGTACAAGGAGATCACTTCTCTTAAACCGTTCTATGACTCAATGTTTTTAGTAGACTTTTGAAAATACTTCATCTGATGCTATTAATTTTTGATTGCTCTGCATGGTAAGGCAACAATTTTACCATTCAGTAAATACCAAAATATTAGGAAAATTAAAAATACTAAGAAAATAATGTCTAGACAAAAATATATATTCAAACCAGTTGAATTATCCCAGTTGTGGTCCAGATACTACCCTCAGGTTTTCAACTCAAATTCCCCTTGTCAGTGATGTCTGATGGAAAAAGCTTCCAGTTGTTGGCTGATACAATAAACTGAAGTCCCCTGTGATAAAGGCTGTGCATGTTTCTTAACAGTTGAAAAGACATGGTGTTTGCCCATCCTCATTAGCCCAAACAGGTGCAGGAAATTTCAGACTTGAAAAAATCTTATTACCAAGAAATGACACAAATATTTCTTAGAAAACTAACATTGGTAAGAATTTTGACAAAGTTTGAATTACTTGCTAGTCAAGTACAAGTTAAAGTATAACTTTCAACTGATTCAGGAGTAATGTAGATTTATTTTTACAAACCAAACATCAAGTATTTTCTTGTCTGTATTTAACATTGAAAGTAAATAACATGTCAATGTGCATTCATTGTTTACACTCTTCAAGTCAAGTTCAGGTACCTACTTTTTACATGATTATATTTCAATTATGTCAGCACGCCTTATGTTTTTACCAGAAAATTCTTCAAAGTCTATTGAAAATGTTTTCCTTTTTATTTCTTTTACATGTGTTCTCATTGTCATATGTTACAGTCTGAAGAGAAAGATTTAATTCTTTCAAAGTAATTACAGTATTTATAAAAAAAAAAATTGGTTGGTTTTAACCCATTGCCAACCAATCTTCTATTGAAATTCTGTTATCATGGATTAGATTGTGATTATGTGGATCTGCAATGTGAAGACACATTTATCAGCATATAGTCATATCTAAATGAAGAAATATAAGTGAATCAGAGCAAAAATATTGAATTTTTCACATGAATAAAGTTTAATATTGAATAATTAGTAACCTATTCATTATATATGCAAAACCTCTGTATTGCCTTCAATAGTTGAATCCATAGTTCAATTCAGATAGAAAAATTTGCAGTGTAAATGTTGTCTGTAATGTTATATAATGGATGAAAATTAAAATATTTTATTCAGATATAATGTGAAAAGAAGAAATTATTGAAGTATTAAATGATAAATAAAGAGTTATATTGGTTTATTGTTGACGGTATAAAGTAGGGTTTATTGGTATTACTCAATATGTGAACTCATTGAACTCTGATTACAATTTAAAAAGTTGAGCATTACCATAGTAACTGCTTCCCAGAAACATATAAACAAAAATGTGAGTATTAAGTATGAGCGAAAAGAATAGGTCCTGCTGTTACTGATGATTAACAGGTAAAAATTTGAAGTGATATCCAACATACTGGATACAGCTAAGAAAATTTCTTTTCTTTTTAGTTGACTTTTTTTACCTCTAAAAACTCAAAAGACCTATACCCTTTTGCTCAACTATGTGCACTAATATCTGAGAAATCTTAGAAAGATTATGGTTCATACAGTGCAAGTCAGTTATTTAAGTAAAAGTTTTAAATTTTTTTTTCTCAATAGCTTCATGTTGATCAATGTATAGGGTGAAAAGCAAGGTGAAAAACAGGGTGTTGATGAAAGAAAAATAGATCATATTTCTACATCTATATGACATTTTGAAATTACCCTAACATAAAAATGGTATCCCTCTGTTTTTCATCAGAATTTTTCGCGAAATGCAAATACATTCGGAGTATATTGAGAATTGGCATAAATAAGTTCTACACAAAGAAAATGATAACTTTGTGCTTTGATTTTGGTATATAAAAAAAACAGACATACAAATTCAGATCTGATGTCCCAAATGTCATATTGCTTGGTTACATTTAATTGAGTAGAAACCTGAAAATATTATCTCCTTTTAAAAAATAATACAAAATTTACAAGCAGAAAATTGTAATTGATAATATTAACAAATTCAAATATTATCCTCTAGAATGTTTTTATAAAATAATAAATGAAAGAATGTGAATTGAAGTTGAAATAAAGATTAAAGACAGCAGATCATACAGAAAGTCTTTATATTAACTGTATAGGTTGACTATCCTAGTTACACAATCTAATATATCAACAAACAGTGAGTAGAAAGGTATATAGATAGCTATAAGTATATATCAGACACTGTATACCAGACATGTCTAGGTAAAATATAAAGGGCCAAAGTTTCCCATATATGGCCGACCGATGTTATATTTAGAGCCCCCCCCCCCCCACCCACTTTCTCTTATTCTTGGATCCACCCCTGCATATGATTCATTAAAAGCTGAAACTTTAAGCCATTGCACCCTCTAGACTAACTGGTTGGTTGGTAGATGACAAGTTAACGTTCGCTTCCAGCAGATGCCCTACTAGTTGGTTGTTGGTAGTGGTAGTGGTAGTAGTTGAATTGCTTCATTAAATCAAAGATTTCCATTTATGTATTCATTTGGTCTTTTGTTTAATGACAGTTTGGTGTACTGAGGATACAATTAAAGGTTTCCCAAAGGTTACATTCATCTGTTTGTCTTGCATCTGGTTTTTGGTCAGATGAAAAGTAACAAAAATTTGACAAACAAAGGAAGTACCTTAAGAGTTTCATTGCTTACTTTTTACTCAATAATTGCACTTTTAAAAATTTCATTAACCTTTTTGTTTTGTTAAATTTGGTGAATTAGGAAGTCATAAATTAAGTGAGTTTGACATAAACTGACTGATTGCTCAAGACTGGACCAACATCAAACACATGTAAACCTTTAAACAATATAGGATAAGGATAAAATGTCTAATTTACTTTTATAAGAAAATAAAATAAAGTTTAATGGGGTTGAGATGTATTTATTGTATTTTAGTCGGCTAATATTGAATTCTAAATAACATCACCTGCTGAGGTCTCAGGGTCACTTCAAAAACTTACCTTAATCATCAGTTATCTGCCCATAAAAATAACAACCATTTTGTGTGGAAATTGATTTATTGAAAACTGAGTTGAAAGAAAAGGACAATAAATCTTCTTTTATCTACTTGAAAACATTTTATTGGTTAACTTTTCTACCTGAATAACCTTCTTATTGATTTCACCATAATATTGATAGATTTTCTTAGTCTACATTAAGTAGCAGGAATTTTTGTTGTCAACAGAAACATACTTTTAAACTTGTTGTTATCATGTGTAGAGCAAATGTATGCTTGATCCATCTCTGATGCCAAGGTCATAATTTCAGAGAGTTGATGAAATATGCTCACAACCGATAAACTTCTGCCAAATGAAAGTTTTATCAAAAATACTGTTAAATTTTAAAATCTTAATGTAAAATGTTATATCAAAATATAAATTTAATATTGGTAAACACTTTAAGTGCTTTCTAAAACTTTAATATCATGTCAGAGTAGAGTACTTTTCACCAAGTATTCTTTCCTATACATGCCTGTGTAAACAAAATCAATTTCATTTTTGAATAACACTATATTTAAATCTTAATATTACTTTACAAGTTTTTAATATTTTCCTGAAAATAAATGACAGTTTTCATGTGAAAAACACAAAGTAATATTGAATATTGCTAGGTAACAATTAACGTCATGGTAAATTAAATTTCAACTCCAATTTATTAATTTATATAGTTGGTACAGTCATATTTCATTAGTAAAAATTACACAGCTATATATACACTTTACAACTTTTAATTAAATTTTATCAATCAAATTGAATAACTTTACCACAGTCCTAATTACATGAACAAATTACTGAATGACTATTTATTAGATCTATATAAACATGTGCCATACAGTAAGGTATAAGGTAGGTGGTATCATTAAGTAAATTGATTATTTAAGTAATTAGTAGGTTCAAATCTTATTTTATCTCCTCATACAATGGGTTGGCTAATTTAAACCTTAGGTAGCTTTCTAGTAATACTTAATACAATCTTATACAAACTGTCAATGATCTGGACCAATGAGAAGAGAGGTTGAAGTTGAGGTCAGGGGTTAAAGTGTGTGTATTCTATAAGGGTTTATGGTTGGTTGATTCAGGTAGATTATTGTACTGTGAAGTATTAGGTATAAGTTAACAGTGAAGTCTGATATCAATGTAGTTATCACTCAACCTTTATACTGTCCACATGTCTCTACCAGAATATAAAACTTATTAACTGGATTTAGGATATATCAGTTACTAAATAAATGTGGATTTAGCAGTAACTTGGACTATACTATAAAACTATTGGATATCATTTATTACTAGAAATACAACAGGTAAAGATATGAATTAGTCAACACTATTTGTCAATATGCATATTTCCTTAAGATATTTTCAATTAATGGAATTCCCTTATTTCTTACCAAACACAAAAAGTTATACTTAATAACTGAAGCCATTTATGCAAATGGAAACTATTATAATAGCAAATCATTAAAACTAAAATATAACTTCAGGTATGAAAATAAATGTTTATAGCCTTCATTGATCTGAACAACACATGTTTGCAAACTTTATACTTAATCTTAAACTAAATTCAATATCTTTACAACAGTGGTAATAAAAATTAGATACAAATGAAAATTGACATAGGGTATGATCTGACATGTGCCGATAACATTAACACATTTTAATCAATACTCAGATAAACTAAAAAAAATCTATAAATTCACAATATGCATGTGAATGATGGTGGCTAAATGAGTTTGTACTGAAATGTTCTAATTCACCTCTTATGACATAAGGAATTTTAATGGCTTTATTTTTTCACATCATTAAATTGAATATTTGTAATATCTTATAGACATAATATTATTGATAACTGAATGATTTTTTAACAAAAAGTATTAAAGATAATATTTTATATTTCTTTGACATTTGTTCACATATTTGTAGTATTACAAGGGTCTGTCGTTCTATTTTTGTCAGCTTATTAATTTTTCCTAATATACCTGTATAATAACTATTAAATACCAGTTATCCTGGTCTATAATTAATTATTATGTAATAATATTGGAAAGTTAATTGGCTCATGATTGAATTTCTAAATCATCCTGATCCATGATTTCACATTCAGAATCATTTAAAAATCACACAAAGCCACATTACATAATTGCAGAATAAAACTTTTTTTTAACAGAAATGTTCATGTTATAAATTGTAAATAAACAGAACATTTTCATATAAAAAATCTCTGAGTTTAACCAACATTATCTAAAAAACAAGGAAAAAAGTAAGAAAATAACCAAGACTAGTTAAGGATAATCATATTCCTCTACATAATATTGAGTAAATATAAATTCTCTTTGATATTAAATATTCTATTTGTACTGTAGACAGTTTCGGTCTGATTCTGTTATCATACCTAGACATCGACTAGTCGACTATAAATAAATAAATATATATAAGTAGGTATATTTCTTTAATAACACCACATATAATATAGGTCTCAATTTTCCTAGTTAAAAATTTTCATGAAAATTCTGTTTGTCACAGTAATATAGTCAGTTTTAAAACACATATTTGGTAAATATAATCTTTGGTAAATATAATATGTATTGTAAAAGTAGAGCTACATATACTTTTAACAGTTGAACTGATGGGATATCAGATAGGGTCAATGTGGTCTCTTGAGAAATTGACATTTGAAATATCTAGAAGAAATCTTGATTTGAATATTTAGGCTATAAATAAAGTCTATATAATGATAGATAAATATAGGTAATGACTTGATCATCAATCAACCCTGTACTTTCAATACATAACATTTGGTGTTTGGTGGGAAGGTCTAAAGTACATATTACCCATAACATAACTTGGCCAGCAGTAACATATCCTTCATCAAACTTTAATTTTATTTCAAGAGGAAAAGTTTTAAACAATGTGTAATAATGTAAGCAAACAGAATTAAAATCTGTAACATTAAGAAATTAAGTTGAGCCCATCTTTAGGCCTACTCATGAGAAAATTTTTCTTGAAATACAGAAAACAAAGAAAATCCTGAAAAAACTGCAGAACAGCAAAATATTGAAATTTGAAAATCTAAACTGAGTCTACCATAATTAACCAAAGTACCAGGTTTCAGTTTTAGTAAACATAACATATTGATTTGCAGGCCCGTAGGAAGCAATTTCAGATTGGGGGGGCAAATGTTGCAAAAACTCATTCTGAAGGGTGGTGATACTGAATTCAATATTGCTCCTGCATATATAAAGCAATTTTGATTTTACTGGCCCAAACAACATACCAGTAACTTCTTGTTTTATCTTGTAATTTTTTGTTTTTTATTGCTTTAGTCATTAATGTAAAAATTATTGGGGGGGCAGATGCCCCCCCTGCCCCCCCTGTTCCTACGGGCCTGATTTGAAGAGATTCCATATATCTTTAAACCTATATACAATAGCTATATGAAGATAAAAACAACACCTCATTTTTAATAAGATGTAGAACAGAAATAAAATGTAAACATAATTATTGCAGATTTTTTACAAGAAGCAAGCCTTCTCAGCTGTAGTTATAGTTGCTATAAGTTAATGGTGGTGGCAATGAAAATGCAAGACAATTCATCAAAACCCCACTTAATCATATCATGAACAATAGGGATCTCAGGTGTCTTATAAACAGGAAACCTATTAATCATATAGTAATTCATACTTGATAATCATAACATTGTACACTGATGTACGGTACCAGAACTTTCAGAACTATAATTATTAGATTTTAAAATTTATACTTCCAAGATAAATTCTGTATGATTAAACATTTTCCACCAATTTTTTTTCAATGATATCCATTAACTGAAAATAATCAAGATTTATGCCAGAGTACATTAAATTTTGGTAGTTGAAAATTAGAATGTTGGCAAAAATTACTCCTTAAAGCATCTTTAATTCTTTTTACACGCATTTACCAGTCTTTATTTCTATCTTTACAAAGATATTTCTTTAAATTTAAGATATTTAATGCTTGGACCTAGAAAGTGTAGATAATAAGACTCCCTGCTTTACTATTATGAAATAAAGCTTTGTTTGAAACAGATCTGAAAAACATTGTAACATTACCAGTATAACTAAACCACATGTGGTTCTGTATAAAATATCAACCACCTACAAACATAGGTTGACAACATATTATTATATACCTGTCACACGTTTCCTTTGCATCTGCAACTTTACAACAAAAAATACTAAATATGTTGTGTTAAATTCTGAAACCCGTGTTTTTTATCTGATGGTGATCATGTAACAGCCATTATAATAAGAATATTAAGAGATAATTTACCTGGTTATTTGAAACTATTTAAATTCTATAGCTGTCAGTACTAACCATCAAGTTAACTATCATCAACAAAACACATCAAGTATTATATAAAGATATTTTTTGTCATTTAATCCCTTATAAATTCTAGTTTGAATATATTTGTCACATTTAATTAAATATAAGATTACATACAACAATTAACTTCACCATGTACAGAATACCTCATGTGACAAAAACAACTCCATGTTGAAATTTATTCCCTACATTTCTTTGTTATACTTTTATAGCTATTGGCTTTCAATACTTCTATCTAGTGCAAGTAAATTTCTAAAGTTGTCATTAATACAGTGTTCAATCAAGGCAGTGAAACTCTTTAAATTTAAAAATTTATATACCTGGAAATGCCAATGAGCAGAAAATGTCAATAGTATATTAAAACTCTATGCTAATGGATATGTTGTAATATAAGGTAGGTCTACATTGAGTTTCAACTGACATCTATTTCTTAAGTAATTTTTAACATAAACTAGGTAAACCAAAAGTTAATTAGTAAATCTAGTTTTTGACATGACATTTAGTATAACTACTCAAAAATAGTATATAGCATATAAAAATATAGTTGATTCACTATCATTTGAAGGAAGTCATGAAGAGACAGATGTAACCAGGTAAAAACGTAATATTGAGCAGGTCTAAATAGTTATTATTTGCATGTACTTTCTAGCAAATTACAAGTTCATTACACAATTAGTACATTTCATACATATATTAATAATTAATAATAGGATGAAAAGCAGTGAGGAATATAATCAAATAAACTAGACATTGCTATCCAGTTGTATTTGTGTGTTTATTGGTTGAAATATATCTTTGGCTTAAGTTTCAATTAAATCAGAAATTTTTACTAATTAATCTCTTTTTATAAAACAGGTTTTCATCTACAGCGAATACTTGGGTTAAACTTTGGGAAGGATAATCACATAATCTTTGAAAAATTAGGTAACATTTAAAGGGAAATTAAAGTATTGTATAAGACTAAAGGGTGACACCATCTGTCTATCAGTTATACCCTGTCTATCTGATACCAACTGTCTATCACAAGACAAGACTACCATATGACAGTTTTTAAATAACTGTTACTAGATTACTATAGATATTGGTTGATCCATGCTGAATTATTATATAATGCTATCCAATTACTAGATATATTAACATAGGTACCAATATCAAAAAACCTTACATATATCAACAAATGCCTCTTTTTCTACTATTTTGAGAATTGTCCACTATATTTAATGCTGAAACTTGTTTGCTTAAGAAAATGTTTTGGTTTAATTGATATAGAAGCCATCAAAGCATATCATTATCAATTACATTCCCTGGGTTTTACCAAAACAACCAGGGTCACACCAAGCCACCCCATGGTCTCAAATAGACTCCCTAGCACTAAAGTGCTGTTGATAAAGTAATTAAGCATATGGTAATCAGTATATATTACAACCTCACAGATATACAATAAGATCAAATATCAAAGGAAGTACACATGGTTTGTTTTTTAACTCAACAGTGTTCCAAATTAACCCTATAGTGTTCAATTTAACCCTACAGTGCTGTTTATTTTATCTTTATGTAATATGGAAATTACAGATTTACTTATCAGTTTATTTCAAAATAAAAGTATGTTAAAACCATCCTGGACTGAAAACTAAGACACATTTCATTTGTCATTTAAACCAGTTACATCAGAAAACCAGGGATTGTCTTGTTTTTTTCAAGTATATCATTAATTTACATTCTTTTGTGAAATCTTCAGGACATTTCCACTTAAAATATTACGTTATTTTAAACCTGAGGGTTATTTACTTTTTCTGAATTACTTATTTTGATTTGTATTTTGTATTTCAGGTTAATAAAGTATGTTATAAAGATAAAGGTTATGGTGTAGTGATTATGGGAGTAATCTGTCACAATGTCTACCAGTGACACTATGAACTATTTGTTCTATATTGGCGTAGTAATACCTACTATTATAACTATCGTACTATTTGTTATATTTATGGTGTGCTTAAAGCGAATTAAATCCAGACGTGATGTGCTGTACAAGAAACACGATCCTCATGGTCGCATGAGAGAACTAGGGTTACCAATGGTGCCCCCATCCCCGCCAAACTTTGATGAAATCGTTCCTGATATTGAGGTTGATATGGACGGTACTGATAATAATGGATATCAAGTGAGTCGTAGTCCCTCCACAGAAAATGAAAATAGTGCTAATCGTACACCTAATGGTGCTAAATTGTATAATACATGTCCAGATAGTGGGATGTCTGGATTAAGTGAAGTGACAACATGTAAAGATCGTCCACGTTCTCAAGCATCACATAGTTCTACTGACTCTGAGGATTCAGGATTCCGAAGTTCTCGTTCTGGACAATATCTTCCTAGTGCCAACCAATCTCAAGATGTTCCATTATTAAAACCTATCAAATCCCACAGGGACTCGTGTTTGAGTCAATCAGTAAGATTTACTAAAAATGAACAGACCCCTGTGATTAAAACCACTGCACGAGATGATCTCGCTATATCCAACAGTAAGAATCAAATAAACTTAAACGATATTCAAGTAAGCAGCCATCTTAGTTGGCAATATTTACAGAATTTATCTGCACGGAATTTACCATGTCAACAGCCACAAAATAATCCAAATACATTTACAGTGGCTCAAGTGCACAGACAATCAGCGTGTCGTGAACAGACTCCAGCTAGTGATTTTGGTTTTTCTGTTGTGTGATAGTTATTATACTCTATCCTCAGTCATTCCTAGGATTAAAATATCAACTAGTCTAGAATCAAATGTGATCATTAAAGGAAACATTACCAGTAATCTCATACTTTTTTCAATGTCAAACTCTTAAGAGATCTGTCTGACAAGTCTTGAAATAAAAACACTAGAAAAAAAGTTGAGAATTATTGTATAAATGTGATGTGAACCACCAAAGTTTGTGTATTAAAACTGTACAACTCTCCAAGAGTCAAAACTATATCCAATTTGTAGTATTTCAATTCATGTAGTTATCATAAAGAGTATGATCTGAATTCCAATAGGTTGGATATTCTTCAAAAATTTGGTAAATGACTTAAAATCTTGATGTTCCAAATTGATTTCAAATAGTTAGAAATTAATATTTTCTAGATAAAAACCACCTCTACATTTCCAGATTATTTGAGAACTACATGAATTGAAATAATAAAGTATTAAATGTTTGTATGTATATATAATGATATCAGAAGGTTTATACAATGAATAAAACCATACAGTATGATGTATATATAGAACTTGTTATTTATAAAGTGAAAATGGTTTATATATTTTCTATAAGAAATTGTCTTAAAGTGTACAGAATCAAAGTTGTGTACATACTGTTCTTGTTCTCTCCTTTCAACAATCAAAATTGCCAATTTCATCACATGATCAATTGCCTCATTATTTAGATTTTAGTAATTTTGATTAATCATTTTCATTTGATAGAAACCATAATTATTAATAAATTGTGGATCACTTTCATTGTGGCTTTCTCCAGCAACCATGCTTTCTAAAAGTCACAACAAAAAATCAGAAATTAAAGCTGCCTTTTAGAATCCAAAATATATGTTGAATCTCATCCTAATTTCTCTCACTGTTTGTTTGTCTGTTTACTTGTCTGTTTGTTATTTTGTATCATGAAATACTATAAATATAAAATTTAAAATCTAGTATTTGTTGTTGTTTGATGGGTGATTACAGTATGAGATTATTGTGTGGTACAGAGAGCTTCCACTGTCTGAGCATGACTAGTCAACTGATTTTATAGTGGATCAATTTAGCACAGTATTTCATTATTGGGATGCAAAAAAAGGAAATACAGTCATATATTAGAGACAAAGAAAGTTATACCTAAGGGAAATGTGATGTAAGTCACTGTTATTCAGACAAGACATCTTTAATTTAATGTAGATAAGATGAGGACCTGAAGGCATAGTCTATGACTAGTAAGGTGTCTGGTTCAGTGAGATTATATTGTCTGAATAACCAAGATCAGTGTCTGATATTGTGAGACTATAACATATCGACTAATGATATTTGTGATGCTGGCAGATATATGAAATCTCTTTACACAACAGATCTGTTTCACAGTTTACTCACAAATGCTGCTACACTATAACAGCATGTTTCTCAAAGCATGAAATAACAGGTCTGGTTTGTATTGATTCCTCAGGGGCAACTTAGGGCAGGAAATTTTTAAAAAGCGCTGCTGAATATGATTTTATCAAAGAACAAGTAGGCCTATATCTTCTCATATCGCTTAAATCTGATCATTCAACATAAAGCAATCTTATTCTCTATGTGGACAACATTTTTTGGTCAAGAAAAACACTGGACTTTATAATAGAATAAGATCTTAACCCTTGCCTTTCACCTTAGATTATCCCATGTCATAGTCATTTAATAACAGTCATAATCACCCCAGTAAAATACAACCAAGCTTGATCTGTAGGGATAAACAGGGTTAATTTTATTATCACTTTAGAAACCACAGGGGAGTGTCAAGGTAAAAAACACAGGTCAGAAATGTGACATGTATGACACCCAGAATTAAACATTGCCCATTATATTTCCACCATTTTGTATTTGGTCACTGTATGGTTCAATGGTTAGAAATAATATCAAGACAATTTCCCCTTCAGCTTATAAATAGACATGCCTAGTAAAATAAGGGTGGAGATAAAATAAACTCACTTTATCAATTATATTTTCATTAAATATTACGCTACATATAGGGATATAAGATTTAAATGTGCTGAACACATTAAAAACAAGTGGTTGCCTAGCAATATACGCCCACTTACACTACATAAATTGTCAATATATCAAGGAATGTTACTATCTTAATTTTTGTTGGATGGTGTTCAGATGTGAATTCATCCAATATCTTGGTAATATAAAGCATCTAATTTATTAACTAATAAAACTCTGTAAATATTTGTCGAATTGATCCGGAATTCAAACTTGTCCAAGATTTTATGGATATTATCCTACACACAAAAGTTTATTAAATTCCTACCAAAACTGTGGTCTCTAACGCGTTCACAAACCATTTTTTACATATTTTTGGTGTAAAACTCCGTGAATTTTAGTTGAATCAAACCCAAATTCGAACGTGTCTGAGATCTTATGAATATAATCCTACATACAAAATTTTATTCAAATCCTACCAAAACTGTGGACTCTATCGCGTTCACAAGCCATTTTTAACGTATTTTGGGTGTAAAACTCGATGAATTTTTGTCGAATCGAACCCAAATTCGAACTTGTTCGAAATCTTGTGAATATAATCCTACATACAAAATTTTATTCAAATCCAACCAAAACTGTGGTCTCTATCGCGTTCACAAGCCATTTTTAACATATTTTGGGTGTAAAACTCCGTGAATTTTTGTCGAATCGAACCCAAATTCGAACTTGTCCGAGATCTTATGAATATAATCATACATACAAAATTTTATTCAAATCCAACCAAAACTGTGGTCTCTATCGTGTTCACAAGCCATTTTTAACATATTTTGGGTGTAAAACTCCGTGAATTTTAGTCGAATCAAACCCAAATTCGAACTTGTCCGAGATCTTATGAATATAATCCTACATACAAAATTTTATTCAAATCCAACCAAAACTGTGGCTTCTATTGCGTTCACAACCCAATTGTGGACAGACGGACGGACCGACGGACCGACGGACGGACGGACGGACGGGGGCGACGGCAATATACGACCACATTTCAATGTGGGCGTATAAAAAGTTGATCTAGTTGACATTTCCACTCATCTTCTGTTTCTTGTTTAAGTGGTACCAACAATCATTGATTAATTAATTCCGTTTCTAGTCAAAATTCTTACCTTATTTCGTACATTTTTAATTTGTATGAATACAATTTTTGTCTTGTCTTGTCTTGAATATTTCTAAATAGCCCCCAGAAGTACTACTAATGCACGAAAATCATATAAATCGTTCAATTAAATCCCTACTTTAACATTAATCATTCATTTTCTGTATTATGTGTTTCTATATAACGCATATAGTCTTACTAATGGCGCGTTGTAATTTTGATTTTTAAAACGCTGATATTTATGGGTACACATGTGTTTGAAGGCTTAAATTTTGCAGGAGAGTTGTTAACAATATTAATGATTAGATATGCTAAAATGTTCCAGATTCTGAGATTTAAATTTTTAGTGAACATATCCCTTTAAAATTTGTATGAGAAAATAGAAAATCTTTGATGTTCTTGAGAAATGTTCAAATCAAGTGGGAACCAAAATTTCATAAACAGTACAAATAGAAATGAACTAAATAAATAATTGTTGACATTTTGACTGTGACTAGAGAGGTATGGTATCAATATTCAACATGAACTACTAATAAAAACAACTTGACTAACCAATGTGAAAAACAATCAAAACTCACTGAGAAATGAACTTTTTATTGTTAAACATTCAAATCATGCCCTGCGAGTCTAACGGGAACCTTATTCTAATGTTTACAGGTATATGTGCAAGTCAATAAAGTGATGGTCGAAAGAGTGTAAAACTGTGACCAAACGTCATTTTTCTGTCGGACAAAGTTGAAGTCTTGTGTTTTAACAATCAAACATTTATTGATTTAGTTGTTTTTGTATGTGACAGAGCAAGGTGAAAATAATGAAGAAAAAATACTGGCATTGACTCCTGGTCAAACTACATTGTAGTCTTAAGGGAGTTGACACTTAAAAAAAACTTTCACAAGTTAGTGAGGTTTATAATCCAAATTGTACCAAACCAGTCATAGTGACCTTTGTTACACCATATGTCCGGTTAATGTTACATACATGTACAAACCAAAGTTTAAACAAATATTAAAGAAAAAGGATTTAATAGTGATTCTTCAGAACTATGTTTTGTGACATTTGTCAGTGTTTTCATTGAAAGCTATCTGGAATCGTGGCTAACAATTTTTCTTAAAAATATGCTTTCGATTAGTTTAGCAGTAAATGGAGGCTTTAATTTTTACATTACTGCTAAGAAAACAGTGGATACTCTGAATAAACAAATTATACCTTCTACAATATGCCTTTAAAAATGGAAATTGTACCAAGAAAATGGTAGATATATGCTTTCTTTGTTCAGTTAAGTAGAAAACAAGAGGTATAACATAACATCTTAGTCTCCTCTATTACATTCTATTATGTTCTTTAGTATGAAGTGTTGAAATTACAACTGTTATTTTTGGCTTCAGTTGTTTTTCTGACAAACCCAAGATATTTGACTGCTTCCCAAATATATCAGCACCATAGTTTATGTAAAAGTTCCACAGACGTTTTACTTTCACTATTTTTCTTTGAATTGATTGGTACTGTCTACATTCAATGTATAAAAAATTAACAGAAAAAATTATACACCAAAATATCAGAAGACATTGTAATTTCTTAGTTCCTGGACATTTTAATATTAATCAAAAGAATCTAGAAAAATTCATAACTTCATTAAGGAATTATTGCTTCAGTCAGACCATCCATATACTAATTGTGTAAATGGTGGTACGTTGATGTGGATAGGAATTAAAATCAACAAATAGTGAGCAGTATTTACCAGTTAGTATCTGAAGTTGGCTCGAGTTCCTGGTAACTTTATTTTCCTTCAGTTTCTACTTTGAAATCAATCTGGTTGTACAGACTATTGTCTTACATTGTATTTTTATTTCATCATTACAACAATGTGATTGATTCGACAGTTAAAAGAAAATGGAGACAGTTGTCTCGAACTTTCAATTGATTTACAGACAAAATATCAGCATCAACTAATTACTTTCTCAGAATTTTACATTTCAACATGAAACATGTCGAGTTAGTCATTAATAGTTTTGATAAATAATACCAGAGCAGACTATTTCATGTCTGACTTTTGATACTCGAACTAGAACTTTTAGTTGATTTTTCCACAAAGATGCTTAGTTTACAAAATAGAGATATTCAATCTTTCATCTTGAACATTCTATTTTAGACGAAGTTCTAAGAAAGTTTTCATCCTAAATTTTTGTAATAATAGCAATTTGTGTTTTTGCAAGTTTTCCAAAAAATATGTTGTTGGCATCAATAAACTATGTCTTTTAGAGTATAATGTCGTATAAACAGTAAATAACTTAGAATGCATAATACTTTCCATACTTTTCATAACTGATATTGAAAAAAAGGTTTAAATAGTCCTGAGAACAAAATATGATAACAATTCTGTATTTTGTGAATTTGCAACTATTAAGTATGATTCAGCAAGAAAAAACATGAACAGTTTCTCTGAATCATAAATTGTTAATCTGAAAGAATATTGGAATAAAGACTGGTAAATAGAGAACTTGGAAGAAATATTAAAATATGTTTTTATCAACATGAAGACAAGAAAGAACTTTATGAATTATTGAAATAAATACAAATCAAGGTCGAGAAATGAAATCCCAGGAGAACAAAATAGATAGGAGATGAAATTCTAAGATTAAAACTCTTCCACTAACAAAAGAGCAAACTGTGAAAAAAGACAAGAGAATTCCATATCAATTGTTACCACAGAAAGATACATCTAAAACTCAGGAAGAATAACTAATATTTATATTCCGTCAAGTTTATATAGAAATTTCAAATATCAATATACCGTTTTTTTTTAAATCCAATGACTGAGGTCTGGACTAAACCATTAATTTTAAGGTACAGTAAGAGAATATAGCAAAGCAGAAACAGACAATTGATGTTGGATAATATTGCATGGCAGGTATTGTAAACTATAGCAATTCCAATGAATCCATATATATGTCAACCTTTCATAAACTGTGTTTCCATTTTGAGAAAAAGTTGGCCTTAAGCTGATTTTCGAGTTTTTTCACTGGGCAAATTGCAGATCAAGTAATCTATCAGGGGTCAAATGAATTTGCTAGCTTTCATTTACATGGTGGAAACAAAGAAGTCAGTTTTTTTCATTCGGCATTAGGTGGCACGCATAATTGTTTCTAGTAGAGTAAATGGTAGTCTTGTACATCACATGCTGTCAATAATGTGTGTCGGTTTAAGTCGTTCAGGAACCAGCAAAACTCTGTTTAAACACAATGCATTAGGCAATAAAGCTGACTTTAGGCTAGCTCAGAGCTTACTTTTGCAATTATACAGCCCATTTGGCCAAATACATCAACTAAGAACAAGACACAGTATATAATTCATGGTTTGTATTTCTGAGTGTCAACATATTGGAAATCATGTGAAATTAAATTGTGAGAGTGAATTATAAAAGTGAAGTAGATAATGATAGATATAAGATGAGAGATAATCAGAAGTTGGTATAGAGAAAATCACACATTTAATCTCCTTGACTAAAGTCAATCAATATAGAAATATAGACAGTATCATCTATTTGACTATATATCACCTGAATTAATTCTAACAATAGTATATATTACAATTATCTTGTCATTTTATTGATTCTTATATATCTATTTCTACTCATCTACACTTTTCATACTACTTTAATAAATATCTGTCCATGTGCATTACAGAAAAAACTTTTCAACTGTCTATAATTTGTGTTTGTATTCCCATGCAATGGAATCCTAAAAAGTCAAGAAAAAAAATCTTCTCTTTTTGAGCAGCAACCAAATAAGTTTTTTGAACCAAAGATAAACTTAAACTTTAAAAAAACATGAACAATCAGAGCAAACTTTGTTTTCAAGTTGGTCTTTTTTTCCAATGTGATCATGTCAGAAAAATAGTGTTTCAGAAATTAGAAGGTTACAAGAATCAATACAGGAATGTAGCAGGCAGAAATAGGAAGAATAGACAGTTAAGTTGTATATTAGAAGTAATAAGAGGAATATTCGGATGTGATTTTATCAGTCTACTGAGACCAGTTATCTGATTCAATATATTCTATACAGTCTCAATTTTAAAAACAAATGGGGTATCTTTATCCTCTGTTTTTTTTATGACTTTCCAAATATTTGTCAAATTGTAAAGACACATTTTAAAAGATCTTTGAATTGAGAGTCAATTTTCAATTTTACTGGTAAACACAATTGCTTCAAGGTAATAAAAGCAGAAATATATACCATCTGTATAGTAGAACAAGTCTGAATTTCCAAATCCCAGATCATGACATGAACAAGTCAAATCTATGGATAAAAAGCTGGAATGTCGTCTCACAACCATTTGAATTTATTCCCTAATCATTTGAGATCTATCTATATATAAAACACTAGTCTAACAACGGACCACTGGTCATATACATGTCAAATTTAGACCATTAGAAATCTTTCAATAACTCATTTCTCATTCTAATCACTAGCTTTACTAGAAATAGACAAATCAATGCCAAGTTGAAGATGAAAACTAACGTAAATTGATCTCTAGGTCTCAATACAAACTAAATCTATCATTTTATAATATTTTTCAAATTGGTCTGGAGAAAAGTCAATTTGATGGTTGAAAGATTTGAAAATAGTAGAAAAATATGTGGTAAACTCAGCTTTCTCAAAAGGATTTCCATAGAGACAGACAGAAATAAACAAAAAATAGAGAGAGATTCACCCAGATTTCAAAGAACCAATATGAAAAGTAAATTGCGAAAAATATTATTAGTATCGGCACTTAATTATAATAAAGAAAGAAACTGGGCTCTTCAAAATGTATTTTAATCTATTCTTATTTATATACACACAACCCATTCAGAATGACTGTATTTCTCACCAAATGTTCGTACTGACTGAACAATTAAATATTACAAAGATAACACCAGATTGATTCCAATTTCATCTTTGACCTGTCATTCAAAATCTATTCAATAAATATAGAGTGTAGTGTAAGATACGACAATATAATGTAGAAGGTAAAGTGGATTCAGTTCATATTTCATTCATAATATAAACTTTTCAGACTTCATTCAAATTTAGATATCAATATTAATATATTCAAATACTAGTCAACATTCAGTACTGAATCAATACAAGATCTAACTCTATTTTCATAGCATTTATTTTTTATTATTTAAACTTATACAAATATTGGGCAGGTTAAAATCTTTCTACGCTCCTATTAACCCTACAAGTTCTTTCTTTATATCAAACAGGGGACTTGATGAACTGGTAACAGACAGTCTTAAGAATAATATAGTCTAGCTTTCTCTTATAAATTGTCAAGTCAAAGGATTATGCTTTCAAAGTCCGCAGTTGCTCAACCTGCTAATGTGTCTTTTGAAAATTTGTAAAAATGTTCATGAACTATAAAAATGTAGGAAAGAAAATTTGCTTTAGATTAGCTTCTAAGAATAAAAGATTATTTCAGTCTTTGTAAAAAATAAAGACCACAAAAGTAGTCAAAGAATTTAAGTAGTATTTCAAGATATATAATATGAATAGTGAATTATTATCACCCTATAACAAATAAATTTACAAACATTATCTAATTTGCAGGTCAAAGGAAATGTAAAAGATTTTTTTTTCCCTCAGATTGTAATCAACTTCTAAATCATAATTTGACACATATTGATACAGATAATCTAATAGTTTACAACCTATTTATTATAATCAGACTTAAACTGTCATCATTATATACTTTCAGTCAGGTGCCTGGCTTAAAACAATAGATTTAATATTGGACCTTCAGGCTTTGATGAATTTCACCCCAGTTGGTCTTCTGCTTGACAGGTCAATATTTTATACTTAGTAAGATGTGCTAATCTTATAAATCATTATTAAACAATACCCCCTTCATTATACCTGTAGATATATCTAAAACTCGTTAAGTAATGATAATTAATGAGTAATTATAATTAACAGTTAAAAGAATGTTTTTGATGAAGTTAAACCTTCAGGTAAAAGAAATGTGTGAAATGTCAAAAGTTCTAACCAAATGTGTCAGTATTATTTATTGGTTTAAGCCTTCAAGAAATAAACAGTTCCTTTCATTACTTTCTTCTTATTTCATTGTACCTAATTCAATCCAAACATGTCATTTTTAAATTATAAAAGTGAAATAATTTGAGAAAAACTAATTTTTTGTTTTTATTCTATTAAATTACCAGCATGACATTTCTATATGTATATAGTTGGTATTGTGTAAATTATGTGATAATAATGTAACAGTTTTCACTCTCTCTAATGTACAAACTGTTAGAATTTAGTTTTAATTTCTATACACCTCTAGACTGATAATAATGTCAAAGAGCAAAACAATTAACAACAAATTATCAACAGGTATAATTTTCATTCACAGAAAAACATACCATAAATCAATCAGACAATGTACCAGAGTCTCAATTCCTTAAACAAAAAAAAAACTAAATATGTTCAATCATATCTCCCAGGAAAATAAGTGCACATTTGAATCTCGAGTTCCACATCAAATAATATCACCCGATATAAAAGCCCTGATCACCATTAAAATAAAGAATATGCAAAATATGAAAGTTTTAAAAATGTTAGGAAGTCAAGAACTTTGAGTAAGAAACAAGCACAGTAATGTTATAATAGACATAGGTAATTATAATGTAATCAGGTAAGACAATAAGATGAGTGGTAAATACTGACTAATAACATCTTATTATACAATTACCATCTGGTAGTTAGAATATTATACCATACATCTCTCTTTATAATTAATGATAGAATAATATTCCTCTTCATTCTTAACATAGTTATAACACAAGAACAGATCATACCGTTTTTATAACAATTTACAGTAGAGGAACTGAAATTGTAAAATCTTAAAGCGAAGATCCTTAGGAACATAACTTGTTGGTAAAGCGTTCTCAGAACGTTTACTGTTTACATTATACAGTTTTATTGAGTCTGTTCACGGAACCGTTCCGAGACCACCTCCCTTAGGTGGGCCAGAATTGGAACTGTTCTCAGAATGCTTGACTGTTTACATTACACAAAATTCATCCGTTCCGTTCTCAGAACAGTATATTTTTGTAATGTAAAAGGGGAAATTGACATGCTAACTTGGAGATTTGGGGTATAATCCTACCATAGTTCTAGATATCATCTTCACATTATGAGATCAAAACCTGTGTTTCTACTTTAGCTTACAGGCATCTACCACACTATGGTGAAGGAAGGTACATGTTGCTTAAAGGAACCAAAAGACAATATTCTTAAGGCAGGCCTTCTCAAAGGGTGACCTGAGGGTCTTCTACACCTTTGAGAATGGCCCCTCAAGAGTGACCCCTTCCGCTAAAACGTTCTTCTCGTTATGCTAGCTAAGCTTTATTTGGCAAAAATTAATTGAGAAAGCCTGTCTTAAGGGATCACTTGAGGGCTTTAGGAACAAAAATAAGCAGGTTCCACTTTCCCAGCTTACCAATGTCTAAGTTTTCCTTATCAGAAATAGATACATTCATTTCATCTGTTTGATTTTTTAAGATGTTTTTCTCAGAAATGGTTTAGTGATTAATTGACTCAAGATGACTTTGGTTATAAGTGCAAATGATGAAGACAGATTTGAATAAAAGGACCATTAACTTTCAATGACTTTACATGATAATATTATAAGAAAAGCAGAACACACACAAAACCCTTTTTAAAATAAGAAAAACAGAGGAATTGTAATAGTGAATACAGATCAGTAGAACTGAAGAGCACAGCAAGTAGTATGTTAGAGTATCTATGAAGCAGATCAAACTGCTGTGATAATGTAATTAGTGATAGAGTAATTAAAAGGTGATGAGAGATTTCTAATGATATAACATGATGGTTATTCCTGTCTTACATCTATATGACACATAACTTATCATTGAATTCTTGTTAAAATTCTATCACTTGTTAGTATGCTTTGATCATATGACCAGATTTTATAATTTATTATATCATATAAAGAGGAACATATGTATTATTTAATTTACGTAGGAGAAGAAACCATGATCTCAATGGTGGTTTCTAGAAATACTAGTTGAGCTTGTTACTTATTCATTAAGACATGTACCTGCTTATTTTATATAAGTCAAATCAATGTTGTTTAACCAGAGGTTGTTCTTGAAGGCAATTTGGACCTGCTATGCCAGTGTTTCCCAACCTTTTTTCAAACCTATACCCAAATTCACGAAACTCTCAGAGCCATGCCCCCTACCATCATTGGCTCATTTCCAATCTAGGAATTCAATGGATAAATCACAAATTTTCTACAAAGATATAGATATAATTTATAATTCAGTTCACAGGGCCCCTTGGCACCAGAAAAATGCCACAGGGCCTCTTATGAGAAAATTGCTCCCAGGTTGGGAACCACTGCGCTTAACCCTACTCGGTCAACCATTAGAAATAGAAAGTAACTTCATGTGGATTCCAAACTCTTCAGGTGAATTATTTTCAGTAAAAGACATAGACATATATTAGTTTTTAACAAGATAATAAATCTATGACAACTTGGTAATAATATCTACAATGTTAATCTGTAATATATATTATCAGTCAGACAGTAGGTGAAAGGGACTTAATAAGTGGTAGTAAAATACTAACTGTAGAAATCTGATAATATATTTATTACATCTAAATAAATAAACCCTTCTTTTATCTTAAACTTTTAAACAAATAAAACCAACCCAACTCTCTTTAATCTCAATACTCAAGTTGCAATTAAAATATTTTACCGCACTACTTCTGGTTGAAGGGAAGCGTTGCATTGTACAGGATTCACACATCATAAATTTCCTCTTATCTTTATTTCAACAATGATTTTACTTCTAACACTATAGATTTTCTCTATCTTTTATTTGCACACTACAATGGTATTGTTCAACGGAAACAAAGAAATTTTAAAATAGGAAAGAAAAAATATTCAGTGATTGCATTTTATGTAAAAACAAAGTTTGTTACATTTTTAATGGCCCACAAGTACTGTTTTCTTATTTTATTTTTTTGCATTTTTAGAAATAAAATCTATAATATCGTACTATTTAAGAGTAAAACCAATTTCACATTGTCAGCATATAGAAAATGAAGTATATTAAAATGGACTATTTATCACTCTTTTCTGACTGAAATCATCATTGTAGCTTCAAATGGCATTTTTTTTTCTCCCCAAATATGAAATCTTGAGGCTGTAAATAACCTAATAAAATTCACTATACTGTTCCTAATACCATCAAAAGCTTCCTAGACTAAAACCGTCAAAGTTTTCAGTAAGGATCAAACACATAAAACACTGTTTTTAAATTAGTGTTAAGGATTAAGGAAGTGATTGATCTAGGATTAGGCAGGGATTAAAGGAGCAGGCAGATTAACCTAAGCTGATTGATTAAGTATAGGATCAAGGCGTAGAGGAGCCACTAGAAATCATTCAATCTCATCTTAGACTGATAAATGACTATTGAAAGCTTCTTTAACATGATAAATGATGAATAAATATCTAGATTCTTTATAAATACTGGACCTATTTCAACTAAAACTTCTCAACAATTCTCACTAGGCTAAGAATTACTGAAGGTACAACCATCTTGTATTAAGCAGGCAGTTGCAAAATTTGACCACTTTAAAATTGACCACTCATTGAAGGTTGTATAGTGACATTTTAAGGAATACCTGGAAGTCTGGTTTTTCCAGATCAGATCAAAAGGTCGCAACAGGTGAGAAGATTTGAAAATTGTATTTGGGGAACTTCTTCTGACTGCAATGATTGAAGTCTAGGATCAATTTAAACACAGATACAATTTTTACTTTTAATAATTTTAACACTCTCGTTTTAAATTCTAAAATATATGACCTGATAATAATCTTACATCCAGAACACTTCAACGATCCAATAATGAGAAAATTCTGGGGATACCAAATTATACATTTCTGTTCATTGTAATATTTAGAAGCGACATTGCAGCATGTTTCAATAAAGTATAAACAAATTATAACATTGCTGATTATAATTAAAGATAGACTCCACCTAGTCATGATGTCTAGGATACATATTTTTCATAAAAAAATACAGAAAATTTTATTCATGGTAACAAAAAATCAAAATTGAAGAACAACGGAATCAAACAGTTTTTTGTTATCTCATTTTACATCACAAGCTCACGGCAAATTGTTCATTGTTGTACTAACTACAGATTGACACCAAATCATTTCAACCAGTCAAAATCTAATCAACTGACAAATTGCATATTCAGGGGAAAGAAAAAAAAATTAATACAACATGCACTTTGTTTATTCAAGCAGAGAATCAAAATAGATTTTTTTGCCATAAATCAAGGACATTTCCTCATAATTCATAGCAAAATCGAAATATAGTAATAAATGTATAATTGGTTAATAGGTAATGATTATAGAGCGTTAAAATGTATTAGTGAGAGCAGGATTCTTCTTTCATTGTCTTTCAAGCTATGGACTATATTAATAAGTTTTACAATTTGAAAATACTGTGACAAAACTGGTGAAAAATTGTCAAAATTAAAAGGTTGATCCAAAGATTCCATTGACTTAGCTACCAAAGTAGATTTGTCTTGATGGAAGTGTCTGCGGTTTTTAAATCATCAAACTATTTCAATATTTATCCAATATACAGGAGTATAGAGGTATAATGACTAACATTCAAATGGTTCAGTCAAAAGTGCAAAATAAAATGATTCTTTCCTGCCATTCTTTCTTGGCAAACACCATGTAGTGTTTATTTACCTTTTTTATTTATAATGTTGAGTGATCTTTAAAGTGCAGTCTGTGGCATATAGCCCCATTGCTGTTTTCCAATCCAACAACAGCTAGATGTTTTTTCATTTCAGTCCCTCCAACTTGCATTACTGTCAGGGTGAACCAGCTTGAAAAATACTGCAGAATAGAATATTAGATGAAAAAATATGACCTTGAAGGACACAATACCATTGTCAGAGAAAGAACAACCAAGCTAGAAAATTAAGCTATCACTTGCTATGTTCAGGTCAAAGTTGAAAGTAATAGAAGCCCTGGAAAGTATCCCAGGGTCATTGAGAAAGGTCATATCTGGTCAGCCAGGTAAAAAGATTATTGTTATATCTACTCAGGTGTGACAATGATCCCATAACAACCTGACAACAGTCATCAGATAAAGGTGTTAGAAGACAGTGACCAGTGTCCACTTCATGTCCAGTTACTCAATATCTTCCCTAAATACAGGCTGGCTCAAGATGAAAAATCACCCACTAAAAAGGAGGTTTAAGCTTTATTTCCAAGGAGAAATGGGTCATTTAATGGGAAATATTTTGAGAACAATTAAAGTGGGAACATATGTAATAAAATGTGCTACATTAATTTCAGACAAAAAGTTGAATATCATTTGCCATTAAAATCTTAAAAATGAACATTAACTCAATTGAAAAATTGATTTGGCATTGCAACATATGTCAATGACACATGCCTACCTGAGTCTAGTATGATATGTCATTGAGAGTAAATGACAGTTGAAGAATAAGATGATAGAGATGACTATTTTTTATAATAGTGACCAACAGATGGTCCAAGCTACTTACTACAATTTCAACACTATTATATCAGAAGCTTGAGTAAAGATTTCTATACTGTAACACCTTGATATCAAAATCTTTAATATCATTTATAAAGGTCATAACCCTGAATTGTATTAACTATGTCAGCCATGTTATCTCTGTATTTTGTCAGGTGACGCAAGGAAGTTTGGTTTCGCACAAAATTAGATAATACTGGACAGGTGAACTTTGTTTTTTCAGCAACTTTACAGAATCCGTGGATCATAGCTATAAAGGAAGAACACTTGTTCTTGAACAGACTTCATGGGATAAATCTTTGAGTGCATTTAATTAGTCTAGTAGAATGCATCTACAGATAGGTTAATTATAGCATTGTTAATTTTCACAATAAACAGAATTTTGGGGTAATTTCTAATATCTTAACTACCTAAATATATGAACACAGCTCCTTACAACTATGACCAATTTCAAATGATCAATCCTAGTTTGATATTAAATGTCTGTAAACCAAGAGAAAGCAATCAGTTGTAGATCTCAATCTGATTATAAATGAAAATAATGAATAGAAGATGTGTGTGATATAAGATGTGAGCTATGTAATAACAAGTTCTCATTATAAATCTATTATATAGTAGTTAGGTAATCAAGTCATTATCCACCAATTTACCAATAGGATCCAAGCAATCTTCTATAAGTCACAAAACTAAATACAATTCATACAAAGTCTAGGATCAGAGTGCGTCACTTTGTGATGCAGAAGAAGCAAATACCTTTCAATGCATTCTGTCTATGTCTACATACTAAAGCCCCTCTCCCACCTTCAGGAGTACGTCCCGAGTACGATTTGGATACACAAAATCCTAAAAACTCCTAATATCCTCCTCCTTGTCAGCTCGACACATTCGGTTGTAAATTGACTAAACAGCCGATTTACAACCGAATGTGTGAAGTAGACCAAGAGTTTCTTCCGAGGATATTAAGTTTCCCGATTTATATTCAAATCGTACTTGGGACGTACTCTTGAAGGTGGGAGAGGGGCTTATTAAGTATTAAGCATAAAATTTAAACATAAGACAAATAATGTCGAAGAAAAGAAAGAAATTTCACAATTTTCATATTTTGGTCACTCATTACAAATCTTCATAGGAAAATGTTAAATCTCAAAGCTAGTTTATTGTCCAGATTAAAGACATTCAATCTATTGTGAACTCGTCATGTCTGAATATTATTTAGTCCTATAACAACAAATTGAAAGAAATAGAAAAACTTATTCATCAACAAACACTATTCAACCCCATGACATAATAACATAATAAAAATCTATTTTAATTATTAATTATACCCATCTTCAATGTTTCAAATAAACTTCAAAAGATATCCTGATTACTTTGAAGTGCTCAGAAAACTGAAAGTAGAGGCGGTTCTATTCAAATCAATGTATTGATCTACAGACAGAATTATTGGTTTGAAAATGAAAAGAAACAAAGTTTTTGAAGTATTTAGATAGAATAGTGAATATAAACATACAATTGTTATGAGAGTTAGGGTAGGTTTAAGACACCTAATGGGACTTAAGATAACAGAATTTGAATAAGACCCAATTGGTGAATAACATGCTGGTTCCCTAACTTGAGATTCAGAGTTCCTTAACCTTCAGATGGAAATAGGTAGGTAATTTGGCAACAGTGTTCTTCAGATACGATCCTGTTAATGCAGTTCTGATTATTGGCATGTCACACCAACCATGACAGTATTATCACATATAGAACTTAGTCTTTGTCGGACTAACATTTTTCTTCCAAGAAGAATGTTGACTGTTTCTTTGATATACAGTTGATTTTACTTTGTTTAATGTATTTAAATCAATAGTATAAAGGTATTTAGAAATATTTTATAGGATCTAAAGTTTATAATATAAACAGTCTATGTTGGTGTTCGACAGTCAGATAAAGTGATCTGTGAACAAATAATGTGTTTATATAACATCCCTCTGTTCTGTTCTGTTCTGTACTTCAGTGAACTAATGATAATCAACAGCATGGTGTTCAGTAATGAAAGAAATTATCTGTATAAATTCCATTTCCATCCTATTTTTAATAAATTTACTACTTCATAAAATAAAATAATTTGGCAATTATATCCCCTTTGAACCAGATACTAGTTCTAGTCTTGTATACCTTCTGAAATAAGATGGTAATGGTGTTTTAAAGTACACTTGTTTGCTTTTTGCACCACTAGGGATGCAGGGTACGAAATATCTCGAGAACGATCGTTCAGGTTACGCATAGGTTACGACAAGTCCAAAACACGCGAACGGACATTCGTTCTCGACCAAAACGGACCAGTGTGAATAAAAATTACTTTAAAAAAAATATTACTTTTTATTGCCCTGCCCTTGTATTCATTTGCCAAGCCAACTATCAACTGTATTTTTATTTCAATAAATACCCCCTCGAAATAATTAATTTCAATTGTTTTAATTGAATAACGTTGACCTCATTTTATCGGAGTTGCTAAATTGTGGTTGTCAATGACGTCTATAAATATAACATCAACCCGAGTGCCGTCCAGTTTAACCAGAGATCTCATGAACACCTATTTCGATAATTTTATGACAAATATCTTAATCTTTAAGCCCTAATTATAAAATTGAACTAATTATAATACGGTAAGTTTATTAATTATCCCATGTTAATCGTAGACCCCTCCTTTTTAGTAATTATTTAAAGTCTCGTGACGCGAGACTCCGCGAGATGTAAACAAGCATGGCTACCGTTGTTAAATTAAAAAATGAAATGTTGCAAATTTATTTTATTGAATGTTGGTCTACCCACTCTTTCTTGTTGGCATCATCGTGACAGACATAGAGAAAAGAATATAATTGACCAAATAGGTTGCATATAGAAATTTTTACAACCCGATTACGACGCATCGTAACCTATAGGTTACGATAAAAAAAATTTTGTTGATTTGACGCAACCTGTTTTTAGGTTACCATACTTGATCCTTATTTCATACCCTGGGGATGGAAATTATTCCAGGACAGCAGAATTAAACTACTGTTGTTCCTTCTGTCAACAGATCTTTAACGCTGAGAAAAAGTTCCTGATAATATGTGTCAAGCAATAAAACATATCATTTCTTCTATAGAAAATTTCTTACTTCATCATACAGGATTCTTTAATACTTTAATCCCATCAAAGAAGACAAAGTTCATGACAATAATTTAAATATGATAAACAGGTTTTTAGCAAGAAAGGTGGAACTGAAGGATAGCTCAAAATAAACTTTCTTATTACTTTTTACCTATTGTTATAGGCTAACATAATAAATAGTGAAATCGTTTGATGTGACCACTATGTCCTGATTAGAGAGGTATTTAAAGGGGGATAATGTAGACAACATGACTGTAATCAATGTATTGAATAGAAGAGATACAATCTAGAGTAAATATCCCTATTGATTGGGTCTTACTTCACAATACCTCTTTAATTGCTAAAGTAAAATTTGAGCCAACTGTCGATGTTATTTTATCAGGTGAACCAATAGTGTTTGCTTGTTAAACACATTCTTTGGTCAGTTCGGACACCTTTGAAGTAAAATTACCGCCAAATAAAGGTAGCTTTAGGGCGGGAAATGATAAAGAGTGTATGTAGTCAAGGTAAATATATAGATATAAAGAGAATCCAGTGTGGTCTGTATTTGATCAATAAATCTACACTAAGATTAATTACATCTATATTACTGTTAGATTTTATAGGTAGATATTAAACACAATAAAGAACTAATTATGGATCTATCATGTCTGTTACATGACTAACAAGCTAACTTTTGAACCTTACCAATTAACAGCGATACTGTTGATAAAAAGAAAGTCTTAAAGTCTTTAAAGCGATAATGTTCACAACTCTCCCTCAAAATTTTAAACTTCAAATCCCTGTGTATCCATAACTATGAGCGTTTGAAAGTCAAAAATACGACTCGTCATTACGGAGAACTCCTTGTCAAATACGACAAATCTGTTACTAGCATTTTGGCGGATTTGTTTAGTCAGGCATGAATTGATCTTGTTGCACCTCATGATTTTGACCTTTATAGTAGTGGCCGGAATCACGCGCGAAGCAGACCATGCTTACTCTTTTCCAAACACCTGATGGTACTTCTCGTATGGGAGATCCACTACTATATAATTATTGCACCCGATTTTGTCAAGCTCTGGACGAGATTTTTGATTAACGGAATTGTTTTGCTTGTACAGATTTTTACTATATAATTGAAATGATTATGCGATTTTTGTGCAATTCTAGTACTTCTGGAGGCTATTTACATATATTAAAGGCTCAAATCGACCCTCGAAAATGCTGAACATTCCCCTTTAATATAATCAAATGCATAATACATAATACCAGTAATATACAAATTTCACATTATGTATAAGTGTTAAATCTATGACCTAGGCAGTTCTATGAGATTTGTTTCAATCCAACTACTTTTTGCTTTTATCTAAATTTTGAAAGAAAAAGTGTATATAAATAGCTTATCAGTTGTTGCATATTATTCAGCAGAACGTTAGTAGGTTTTATTAGCACATGAAGAAAAGAGCAAAATGATAAACTCAGATCTAAAATTTGTTCTTTACCCTATTGTTCTAGCTCATTCTAATAAAAACTCTAATGTTGACAGTTTATCTTCAGTAAAAAAATTAACAGGAATTTGAAAAGAAGACATTGAATTGGCAGCATAGAACTAATTTTGTAAATATTTATAAAGGATTAGGGTAGAAATTGTCCTAAAATCGTAACTTTGAACGTAACATTCTGTATTGATTATTTAGAGGTTCACTACACTAAACTATGTTACGATTATAAAAACATTGCCACAAAGTTATTCATGATCTTGAGAACAAAACAGCACTATTTAAAAACATAGCTTTGATACTTTTGAACCTGTGGTTACTGCAAATAGACAGGGGGATTAATCAGAAACTTTGGCAAAATATCATGGATAAATATATACTTTTTATTTGACAAACTAGCACAGAAAAAGATTTAGTATTAAACATGAAATACAATGGAAAGGAAATGAAAGCGATGATAATTTTTCTTTTTGCGGGCAGTTGATGGCTCTGATACTTGTCAAATGATTCTATTATCAGTGGAAACAACCTAAACTTAGAAACAGGAGAACAATAAACTGAAGGTATATTATTTACAGAGTTTGTTGTGGCATCTGCATCTACTACCTGCAAGTCTCAAGGTATGGATGATATAAGTATAAATCCGTCATTTCTGCTTGTGAATTTGTTAAAATGATGATTGACATGTACTGTTATCAGTTTTGTGATCTGGTACAAACACATCCCATATATTTCAAGAAAAGTTGATAAAATCTGTTAACACATAACATTTATAGAATACAAGCTAGTTCTGCAGGTTTTTAAATTGATGTTATTATTGAAATCTATTCACCATGACTTAAACTATGTTTATGTCACTCTAATCTGTTAAAGAATGTTAGCTATTCTAATTTTAATTCAAACAGTATTAATTGTGGGAAAAATACTAAGCTGTAAGATTTCTTTACCAAATACATAAACATGTAGATTGAACAAACATTGTCAAACCCTATACTGTAGATCAAATTCAGGTGGCATGTGCAAATTATTATTATTGGATGAATTGTAATAAAAAATTGTTTGCCATATATAATACTGAAACATAGGTAACAAAAATGGAAAAAATTGGCAAATGTTACGAAACAAACTTTTGAGGAATCTGTAAATTGTACCAATATGTCCGAATTCACAAACTTCAACTGTTAATTAGTGAGATGAGAAACTCTCAATTTATGAAAATCTGTTTTCCAGCATTGAAACTCGCATTCATTTTTAAATTTGAAATCAGCTTAAGCTGCCCCAGTTCTCTCTGTATCTTCAGTTTTTTGAATAAACAGCTTCTTTAACGTTTAAATTTTAAACAATAAGAGCTATAATAATTCTATATTTGCAAGTAAGTTAACTTAATATTAATGACTATAATAGACAAACGAGTTATAATCAAATCAGTTACATATGGAATTTCATTGTATTCAAATTTCTTTCTTATACATACCGGTAAGTTTAATTTTTATAGGCAATTAAGAAATATGCAGTATGTACATTAAATACATACACAAAAGATTTACTTATTAATTTTTTTCCCTGTAAGCTCATTGTTGTATACCTTTCTTTGATGACTAACAAGGAATGTTCATCTTTTAAAACTATTTGATAGTGTTTGATGAGAGATGAAATATTCTATAATGTAGAGTACAACTGTTCATATTATTGTTATGAAATTTAAAAAAAAAAAACATCATCTAATATGATAAAGAGGTAAGTAATGAATTCAACTATATCCTAGCAAACATTGACCGTCTATAGATATACTTGAAAACGCCACAAGAGCCAGAAATCAAACATGCTTCGTACAATTTACTAGAAGAAATCAAACAAAACTTAGTGTTAACATTGATCGTAATATGTAAATATCTCTCAGCTCTCACACTATTGTTGCATTAAACAAACAAATCTTGTCTGAAGAACTCAAGCTTTTCTACAGACATTTTTTATCCTATGAGTTAAGAGTTTTATCATAGAAATTGAGAAAAGTCTACAAGAAATTGGAAATAAATTCCATTTTCTTATAAACTTTGACAGAACTTGGCCTAGAATATCAGATTCAATTCAAGCAACTCTGAAAGCCTACAGTTGTCAGATTGAACAATAATGTGAGTCCTTTATATGTTACTGACTGGACATCTTACAGATCCCTTAACAGTTCGATAACTAATAAAGTATAAAGGAAGGCTTGTGGCACTGCTCTGGCAAAATTTCCATCAACACTACATTGATGACATTGCCCATCTTCAGTTACCGTACCCAATGAAGCAATGTAAATAAGTCATATTAAATATTTGTTATATTATCTTTCATTCCATATTTTCAAACAGCCCCAGTAGATATTTTCGCATAATGGCAAACATGTTCTTAATTGCTCTCTATAATATAAACTGATGTTGAATTTAGTGAACTGATTAGAACTGAGTTTGATATAGAATCTAAATAAACATGACAGTTTTAAGACTTTGAAATCAAATAAAACTCACAGTGATTAAATTATCACTGTTAACTTAATATCTGTTTGATTGAAATAGCTTGAAGCAGGCTTCTCTAATATTTGATTTGTTAACATTACTTTTTAGGTCTACAGTTGTCTGAGAAACAGTGAAGTAAAAACTGATCAGAGGAAAGTTCTTGCTGCCTCATATAACCCCTTAAAAAAACCTAAGAGTGCTCAGAGAATATCTGACATGTTTGATAAAATAACCTTGGCATGTACCTGGCTAATTGTTGTGCTGGTGATCTCTATTATTTCTCAAGACTGTGACCAATAAAATTTACAATATATATTACAAGCATGCAAGGCCATCGCCAGCAAGTTAGCTGACTTATGTCCATATAATTTTACACTGTTAGATCCAAAAATTAGTCAGTCTATTTTCACATTACCCAGACTCTCTTATAAATTACAATTGAATTTACATCAGACAGAAATTTACTGATTGAAAGACAATTCAATGTAAATAAAAATGATTTCACCAGACATCTATAATACTATAGACATCATTGACCAATATCTAATAGAATTATAACAATAAAGATATAGAAGTCAATAAAAGGTGATTAATTAGGGCAATAATAAGTAATGTGGGACAAGTGTACTAGACAGACAGTCATACATCATTAAACTATATGATTTGATAATTAATAATCAATAGATCAATATTTTATACCTAATAATCTAGTCAATTAGTCAGACTAATATAGTCTTATATCATTATTTATCACATTACAATCAGTTTTAAACATATTCCTTTTATAATCTTTAGATTCCATTACAACTTTTTATCTTTCTTACATGACATATATAATGTGACATATATTTTAACTATAATTTAATAATTTTGATATGTCCTACTAATATTGATCAGTCTGACTATCTTCAAACCACAATCAATGATTTCCCTTTTTCAGCTCTTAACACTTAAAGATAGGTTTTCACATTGTTTTAGGGTCAAATCAAGCTTAGATTAATCCATGTATCCATAAGTTAATAAACCGTATGTGGACGTAGAGAGGCTTTGGTAATTCATTTGACTCAACTCGCTTTGAAAGAAATCAAAAGAGACTTAACGACCGAGACTTGCTAGGAGACTTTTTAGTACCCTAACGATGAAATCTGTGTCATAATTAGCCTAATTACGAGTTATTTATGGACTTAATTATAGAACATATCTACTTTCTATTTATATAAGTATTAGCGGTCCTATTATGGTATATATATGGATAAATGAAAATAAGGGAATAGATCTTTAAGCTACTGTATATCTCAGTTGCACCACTATAAAAATCTTTAAATTTAATCTATTATAACAAATGTTAATGAGTACAAATTCCCTTTTTTAAAATCAATGATAAAACAAGAATTCCAAAATATCTTTTTAAATTGACTACTGGATTCCAAAGTTATTTGAGGACATCAGATGACATAAGTTAAACAGTCCAAAGAAGAAGAATCAGTTCCTGAGACTCTTCTACCAGCTGGTTCTATATTACACAAGGTCATTCCATTTACCTTACAATCAACCATCAAATAAGAAATGGATAAGATATTGACCAGAAACTAAATATGATCAGCAACAGACCTCAATAGACCCTTGCGCCGATTTATTTTGTAAAAAGTGACTGGCTAGCAGATAAAACCGGCAGGCTGGCCATTTGTTTTCGGTTAGTCGGTTTTGAACTGGCTGAATTGGCTAGCAACAAAAATCGGCGGTTTTCGGTGGCTAAAACCGATTTCCTTCATTAAACATTTGAGTTATAATGAAGGAACATACATTATACACTGCAGGCATCATAAACAACTGGTGTTTGTTATCAAGTTATTTATCAACTCACAATTCAAAATTTTAATCAAACTGCAATAGTTTTAAATTATCATGGATGAAAGTTATCATGTAGGTCTAAGTGACGATCGTATTGAATTCATTTACAAAGTGGCAGAAATCGGCTGACTTAAATCGGCGGCGCTTTGTTTTCACAACTGGCAGATTATGGCTGTAAAGAAATCGGCGGCAGCGGCGGCTAATGGCGGCGGCGCAAGGGTCAACCTCAACAATGTTAGTTTATATTTTCTACTGGATGATGGTGAAGTCAAAAGGTACTAATTCTATGAGAAATTCAATCCAATTGTATGTACCAACAAAATAAAACTAAGTCATTGTCCTGACCTACTCAACAACCATTCTTACCACACATTATATTTCAGTCATCAATAAAATAAATCTAAACAGACATTAAAAAGGCTGTAATTCAAATAAAAAAATCCTTGTTTTAACCTTTCAATTTAACAGTCAATCTATAAAGTTGTACTAGATCAGACATTATAAGGTAAACAACATGCAAAGGAAAAGAAAAGAGTTCATAATCATAAGTATATATGACGATAAAGTTTTACAACACCACTACTTTTGGGGTAGCTGTTCACATTTTCATATTTGTAGTTGCAACTTTCAGAAAAAGTAGGAGACATATTTCACAACAATTGCTGAAACCGAAAATATGTTGATATTAACCCTTTAAATATTTAAATAGTTATGACATTTTAAAAATTCTAGAATTTGGTCTTTGGTTTTCAATTTGAGCACCTTTCTTATATAGCCTACCAAAAAATAATATAATATTGGTAATATAAGAACACTTATGAAATCATCTGCCTTAATCAAGTCTAATCTACCAGAAAGATTTTATTTACAATTAAAAATCTTAAAAGGAAAAATAACCATTCTTTTGAATAAAACCAGTGAACAATCAAAACATTCATTTGTACTAAAATACATCTTGAATTATTGTGAAAATTGTCATGTAAAATAAACACCTAGCAGTCATAGTACTTCAGGTCTTGTCTGATTTATTGTTCTTGTACTTGTCAACCAATAGTTAAAATATAAACTCTATTCTATAACACACCATTATATACTTGTTAAATCAAATAGTGTAAAGTAGAGTTTCAGATTGCTCTGTTAAAATCATGATGCATATGTCTTTACATAGAGGTGAAAATAGACAATCTTGTTCAATTTGTTTATGTCTAGATAAGAGAGGAAACATTTTGATTTCTTCTATTAACAAATGCCATTGTCAATTTTCTTTTTCATAAAATGATGATAATAATATTTCTAATCAAATGGAAACTAAAATATTTTATATAGAAAATTGCATGCTTTGTGTCAAGTTTAAAACTATTATTTCGAATTTGATAAAATTCCAAATCCATAAGAACATGGTCATAAATAAGCCACCACCTGGAATGCGTCAGAATTTGAATAAATTAGAGTTTGAGTCATGATAACTATGAGGTGTCCAGGAGGACTTAATTAACATTTGAAATGTAAATAGACTGATAAATAGAGGATATTCCTGGTGGAATAGAAGTAAACATAGCATAAATAGAGACAATAGCCAGGGAGGTCAACATAATGTCAATACTAATTCTATATATTTATAGCAAGATGGTCTTGTTTTCACATTATCAACGGTAAAACTCTGGAACTATGCTTTTTGAGTTAAAAACATGCCACCAAAGCCAACACTTGCAGACAAAGACTGACTTAAATGATTCAGAGTACATCCAAAATGGACTTTACTTGGTGAATAAATAGCTAGCAACCATTCCAAGTCTAAGAGAGTTATGTTTCTTCTGTTTAATTCAGTTTAATTTCTCCAGTAGCTATTTAATTAGGGATTGAGTCCAGGTTATTTACACTCAGTGTATAATTTACTAGAGTTACTGATAATCAGATTGACCCTAAATAACCTTTTAGTTCCTTTACCAATCAATCACAGACAACAGTTAATCTCTAGTTTCAAACATTCAACATGGGTACAGTCATGTTTAACTGGAGAATTAGTCATTACTCATACATTCTATGATTATATTCAGGATCTATAGTAACATTCAAATTTTCTTTTATATAAAAATTGGCATCAGAATAGTCCTGCAGAAATTATCTCTAGTTTTTAACTGTTAACAAAATAATATCAGAAATTCTATATGAATTAGATATGACACAAATATTTTTGTGAGAGTAAACACTACTGGAAATAGAATAAGAAAGATATCATATTGACTACATCAATTGAGGTTTATCAGATCATATCAGTATCCTTAGTACCATAAAAAGAGTGAAAAAACTCCAGGAAAAGACCCTTCTAAATAACCTTACTACTTCTTTTTTCAACAATCAAAGATTTCATTCTTTTCATAGACATAATCAAATCACCACAGATAAAAATAGCAGAGTCTAATCAGAAATAGTCTTTAAGATAATTTACACAATGTCAATAAAATATTTAATCAATCATTTTATTCTAGATCCTGACACAGTAAATCTAGGTTATATTCTTTGAATGGCATTTAGTAAAGGTGATTGATCTAGGGTGATTATTAAAGTCAGGATAGTTTCCTTTTTAAATTAGACTTGTAGCACATTGGGTACTCTCTGTTTCAGTTTTTAACCAATGTAGTTTCTAGTGAACAATTCCCTTTATCACAAAACTTCATTGAAAAGGATTGTTCTGCTACGTTTTAAGACATCACATTTCTGATTCTTTAAATTCATGAAGAGCATTTTACTTAGTTTAAATGCAAGTGGTCTGTCTACAAATCAGAAAAAAAATCATTCAGAAAAATTCAGTACCGGTAATATTTTCTGTCTATGAAGAATGGAAGTGTTTTATCAACTGGCTCCACTAGCTAGATTGGATGTTCTTGTTGTTTAAAGAAGCAAGATTATAGTCAATCCAGTTGGTCATTTATCATGGTAAATGTAATGAGAAAACCTTTTTGCCTTTATTAATTGTTTCTCATTCAATATATCAGTTGATAATGAAACATTAGACTGAAAATATCCATTAACACTACATGTTGTTAATGAGTATATCTCTTTTCATCAACAACTAATACTTATCTGGACAATATTCTATTTAATATGTACCTAGTAACTTCTAGCTATTATACTACACTTTATTGGTTATCAAGTCCATTCTTGCATGGATAAATGGGTTGACTAAAGCAGAACCGTTCCAAGAACAGAATAGAAAAAAATAAATTGAACAATTCCAATTGGAGCCTATCAAAGCAAGTCAGTCTTGAGACAACTTCAGAACAGAACAGAACACTTGTTCGACATTAATTATGTATGGAAGAAAATTGAGCACCATTTCTAGGATTACATATTATTATCTCTTATCATTATTATGTAATATTTTTTTAAGGACTCTCATAATTTTGTTGGGGTAAATGGTGTTAATTTTGTGATTTTATGATGTCTTCAATAAGAACCAAGAAATTGCTAAGAGTACATTTTGATAACAACGTAGACTGCAATAATAACTGCATACAGGACTGTTAATAGTAACAACATTCTCCCCGCAAATTTTTATTTTTCAATTAGACACAAACCAAAAAGCAGGATTTACATTTTCCATAGTGCTTTAGACTTTGAACCCAAAACTTATGAGCAGGTCACTAAAGAGTTTAGAAATAAAGATTCTATTTCTGTAAGTTTATACTAATTAAAAGGATCAATTAAACAAGTACAAGTATTAAGTTTTTAGCTATTAGTATTAACCAATATATAAAGTCAACAATAGTACATGTTTAGTAGAATACTGGTGGACCAATGACTAATATATGGTCAATATTATCATAGGTTTCAATATTCGCAATACATGACTATTGGTTAATTTCCTATCATACCAATATAACCAATGTATAATACTGATTTCAGTTTAATTATTCATAATAGACGATTCACAACCAGGAGTTTACACATTACACATATTTGGGGGTCATTAACAGCTCTTAATTCTTCATGTATAAAATGTCTGACATTTACTATTTGTTTAGCAAAAAACATCTTAGACCATATAAGATATAGGTACGTTCAACAGTATTCTGTATAGATATTCTGGTAAAAAATACCAACAGGTTATGGGAATTTCAAACGACACTTTCTTGTGGTAGAAAAGGAGAAAGAGGAAAGGAACTATAAGAAATCTTCCATATTAAATCCAATCCCACTTATGTCTATATAATGACCATGGTAATTGGATATAAGACTGTTTTCATACCAAATACAAGTTATATTTTGTGTGTCAATAGTTACAATACATATTGGTCTGTAAACAATCAAATATCAGATATAGGTCAACACTTGACCTCATTAATATTGTACAGATTTAACTGACCATTAAATTGTCACAATTTTATATGAATGAAATACCTTATGGTTTTATTCTATTTTTTCATTCAGATATTTGTGTAGATAGAGTAATTGAATCAAACTTTAATGAAAGTATAATATATTGCTCTGAGGTGTGGCAAGTCACATCACTCAGAATTATACATCTTGAAAAGTTATCTGATGCATGTAAATGTGAATATATGAAAATCATTGTCAAAATGGTCATGTTTTATGTTATAGTAACAATATTTATCACATGCTGTAATTATCATAAATATCATCAAACATAAATATATGTTTATTATGTGACCACAGTTTTAGTTTTTGAAAATCAAGGTACATTTATGGTTTGCATGGAAAAGTGGTTACATTGGGATACAAATATGATCCTAAATGTATATTTGTAACCCTTTCTCTGTGTATGTATAGTGTACTATAAATATATAATCTTACTTGTATTCAACTTTGTTAAAGCCTGCTCGTAAACTTCATGCATCTTTAATTCTTTACTTTGGTCAGGATGTTTACCTGAAATAATAAATTTCAAAAAATTTGTTAAAACAATACTGACTGGGACATTCTAAAATATTTTGAAAGATATTTGTGGATAAAGAAACCAAAATATGACTTTGGATTGCCAAAACCATTGCATAGTTATAAAGAAATACATCCAAATAATCTGCTTTAATAACTTAAAAATAAACAACAGGAAAGTAAGGAATTGTGAGACTTTTAGTGAAAACAATATCATGCTATCAATGAGTCCATTTTCAGCTACTCACCTGTTACACCCAGCATACATTGTTTAGCTAGAGCACCTTATTCACCCAGCATACATTGTTTAACTAGAGCACCTTATTCACCCAGCATACATTGTTTAGCTAGAGCACCTTATTCACCCAGCATACATTGTTTAGCTTGAGCACCTTATTCACCCAGCATACATTGTTTAGCTAGAGCATTCCAATCTAATATTCTCACCTGATTCACCCAGCATATATTGTTTAGCTAGAGCACCTTATTCACCCAGCATACATTGTTTAGCTAGAGCACCTTATTCACCCAGCATACATTGTTTAGCTAGAACACCTTATTCACCCAGCATACATTGTTTAGCTAGAGCACCTTATTCACCCAGCATACATTGTTTAGCTAGAGCATCCCAATCTAATGTTCTCACCTGATTCACCCAGCATATATTGTTTAGCTAGAGCATCCCTCTTGAATGTTCTCACTTTATTCACCCAGCATACATTGTTTAGCTAGAGCATCCCTCTTGAATGTTCTCTCTATATTCACCCAGCATACATTGTTTAGCTAGAGCATCACAATCTAATGTTCTCAACTTATTCACCCAGCATACATTGTTTAGCTAGAGCACCTTATTCACCCAGCATACATTGTTTAGCTAGAGCACCTTATTCACCCAGCATACATTGTTTAGCTAGAGCATCCCAATCTAATGTTCTCACTTTATTCACCCAGCATATATTGTTAAGCTAGAGCATCCCAATCTAATGTTCTCACTTTATTCACCCAGCATATATTGTTAAGCTAGAGCATCCCAATCTAATGTTCTCACTTTATTTAGCCAGCATACATTGTTTAGCTAGAGCATCCCAATCTAATGTTCTCACCTTAGTCACCCAGCATACATTGTTTAGCTAGAGCATCCCAATCTAATGTTCTCATCTTATTCACCCAGCATACATTGTTTAGCTAGAGCATCCCAATCTAATGTTCTCACCTTATTCACCCAGCATACATTGTATAGCTAGAGCATCCCGATCTAATGTTCGCACTTTATTTACCCAGCATGCAGTGTTAAGCTAGAGCATCCCATCTAATAATCTCGCATTATTCACCCAGCATACATTGTTAAGCTAGAGCATCCCAATCTCATGTTCTCACCTTATTCACACAGCATACATTGTTTAGCTAGAGCATCCCTAATCTAATGTTCTCACCTTATTCACACAGCATACATTGTTTAGTTAGAGCATCCTAATCTAATGTTCTCACTTTATTCACCCAGCATATATTGTTAAGCTAGAGCATCCCAATCTCATGTTCTCACCTTATTCACCCAGCATACATTGTTTAGCTAGAGCATCCTAATCTAATGTTCTCACCTGATTCACCCAGCATACAATGTTTAGCTAGAGCATCCTAATCTAATGTTCTCACCTGATTCACCCAGCATATATTGTTTAGTTAGAGCATCCCTAATCAAATGTTCTCACCTGATTCACCCAGCATACAATGTTAAGCTAGAGCATCCTAATCTAATATTCTCACCTGATTCACCCAGCATACATTGTTTAGCTAAAGCATCCCAAGTTAATGTTCTATCACCATAATCTGTCTTTAAACTGGAATATATAATGAAAGGGAAATAACAAACTTTACTACTAGTAATACATATTTGTGAAATCCAACATTTTCAGTATGCAGTAAAGTAAAAATTGTGTCTAGGATGAACTGCTTATACTAATACTGAAACTGATAAATGGTCTACAGATTAGTGAGTTAAGACCTCTGCACAGTTCTACAAGATACATTATATTGAAATAACCTACTCTGTATACATCTGTTGAAGTTGTTGAGTTGTGAAAACAAATAGTTGAGCAATATCAATAAACTTTAATATCAATTCTACATCATCTACAAAGAGAATTTACACATCAAAGTACATGTACATTTATCATAAAGGAATTTAATACAAAACTAGAGCTGTGAACAGCACTGAGCGTGGCCCGTGATACTTTGCCTGATAGCCGTAAGACTTTTTGAACTTCAAACCCCTAAAGTCTGGTGTTAACTCCCTCATTTTTAGTAAAAAGTTCTGTGAAAGGGTAGATTCAATATTATATCAATATAACTTATAGTATAGTAATTTGTATAGCTTCATGGTAGCTATAATATACAGGTATGTGTGAAATGTACATAATATATTTTTTGTATAATCTTTTTGAGAACTGGAACTGGAACTTCAAATTAATATTGTAAGTCTTAGAATGTCTTTGCTTTGATGAAAATATAAATAGGAACACAATTTATGTCTTCAAAATTTGTTGTTACAGAGTACAATTTTCAGTCAAAATTAGTATTTTTTTGGCCATTTTGACCAATGAATTGGTTGAAATCAAAGAGGAAATTCAGAGGCCATTTTGACCAAAATAGGGGCCATGGTGACTGGCCATTTTGACCAAAAAATTTTGACTAGGGACCAATTTGGATAGGGATTGACTATGGCAAGATTGAACATTTACTTTTTATTGCAACGGATTAGCGCAGACGCGTTGCCAGTTAAATAATTTATTACTGTCTGCTAGATAGTCCATCACTACAGATTATGTACTCTGACTAATTTGTTCATGACATATAATAAGCTTAGCAGACGACAAAAACAAAATTGGAATTGGGTGTTACAGAAGATACTCTCCTATAGAAGCACTGGTCAAGGTCACAAGAAGAGAGTATAGATTGTATGTTAAATTAATGTCATTTTGACCAAAGAATTGGTTGAAATCAAAGAATAAATACAGAGTCCATTTTGACCAAAATAGGGGCCATGGTGACCGGTCCATTTTGACCAAAATTTTTAATGCAACGGATTAGCGCAGACGCGTAAACAGTTTTAATTGCTGTCTGCTAGAGTCCAGCCCTAGAGTTAAAAGATTATGTAGTCTGACTAATTTGTTTATGACCTTTAATAACCTAAGCAACCGACAAAAAGAAAATTGGTGTTAATTGGTGTGTGTATCTTGTAGAAAGAGTTCTGTCAATGGTAGAGAAAAAATTCGAACAGGTTAATGTATGAAAAATTCACTGCTCTAAATGATTGTATGTAAAATTAATATAAGTGAAAATTTTGCAAAAAAAATGAATAAATTTTTTAGAGTGTTAAAATATTACATAATCAGATTAATCTGTTTATGACCTAAAATACTTCACACCTCCATGCGAAAAGTTCATGAAAAGTTCATGCCGATAGTTTTATTACTATATTATATAACCTGCTATAACCCTGTCAATCATTTTAATCCTCTCAATCCTCTTCATTTTTTCTCAGAAAAGGGGTACTCTATCTTCACTTTAATGGATTTTGTATTAAACTGCTCATGTCATATGTCGTTGAAAAGAGAAAATTTAGTACATACTGACTATACACACCATATTGCTATTAGATAATTGCATTGTAAGTTAGAACCCTCAGTCGAAAAAAAAACGCAATATTTTGACAAATATTTTAATGGGTTATTGTCATATATCGTTTAAAAGATAATCAAATCGGCATTACAAAATTGAAAAAATTAATTCTCTGCGTTGATTAGAGAATGCGATATAGATGTCCAAAGTTGACAAATATGTCAATTTTCAAATGTCCATAAAACCAGAAGTTAATATTTTTCAATTAATATCAGCATACCTATGGATAGCTGAGGTCAAGGACATCCTTCATTGGAATTTTCAAGGTCATCAAAGGTCAAGGTCACATAATATGGCCTTTTGAATTTTCAAAAAATTCAAACGAACATAAAAAAAATTCAAATTCGAAATTCAAAATTCTGTTCCAACAAACTGTAGACAATGTTACAAGGTTTTGATAGACACCAAAATCATAAAAATCGGATAACAAATAGAGGACTTATTAATTTTTTGCTGAAATGTGTCAGTCTGTGACGGCAGCTTATGCATCACTTCCGGTTTGGATTTTTTATGCTAAGTGCATTCTAATTATGACTGACAGACAATATATATAGTTTTTGTCAATATCTGAAATTTATACCGGAAGTGGGGCTGCTAGGCGTGATTTTGAAAAACCGGAAGTTCTCACGTCAAAACCGGAAGTGATAGAAAAATTTTGATTGATTAATTTTATTTCTATGGACATTCTGTATACGTCCTATGAATTTCAGGTCAATCGGATAATTAGCAGCTAAGTTAGAAATTTTGAGCTTTTTTGACAATTTTGGTTTCAATTTTTTTTTACAAAAATATTTAAAAATTCAAATTTTTGTAATCGCACGTGATACTTTTTATTACAATGAATATATTAAAGAAAATTTCAGCCAAATCGGTTCATAAATAAACCTTACAGACTAGGTGCAAAATAATTGCATATTATGCAATAGCCCACTTCCGGTTTAGCAAAAACTGGGTTTTAGATATTCATTTTTGATACCAGGTCATTTAATAATGTTTGGTGGATACAATTTTGCTACACCATTTTCGATTTTCTCTAGAAAGTTTCCCAAAAAAAAAAAAAAAAAAAAAAAAAAAAAAAAAAATAATCATAATGAAAACAAAGCGTGTCAAATCGAAAGATTTGCCACGCAATAATAATATTTCATCAGCTCCTTTCTATATGAATAAGTGTAATGGTTCAACATTAAAAAAAAACTGCAACGTTAAAGTATATGGTCCACCTTCTTTTTAAAAACTGAAAATTACTTGAAATATAATGAGAATATTAATTGAAATATGTGAAAGTTTAATTACCAGGGAATGTTTCTTTAGCCTGTTTATATACAACCATAGCTATTTTACCAGACAATATAGCATCTTTCTGTGTTTGTAATACCTATGATTAAATAACATCAAATATTCTGTTAAGAGTATATTATAACTGTAGTGTTGTTGGATTGACTGAAAGTTACTATACCGTGACATTAAAATAATCATTTTTACACAAAGTTTTAATATGATGAAAATTAATAATAAATTGACCAGTATCTTACCTCTGGATCATCCAGTCCTAATATCTTCTTCCTTTTTAATATCTACAAACAAAAAGAGCAAAATTGACACAAAAATAAACACATTCATTTTTTTATTTCCTGTTTGGCACATCTGTGTATTATGTAAGATTATCTTAAAAAATAATGATTAAATAAATCAAATGATTTGATGTTTTAAATCCTTTTCTGTTCCAGTTCGGAGAGACAAATATGGTGAATAATGTATTGAGAAAACTGGCAACTTACTTTATCTGTATACAGTAGTTCCATTCTGTAATACTAGAAAAAAAATTTAATATATTATATGAAAATCATAAATGAAATTAACTGCACTAATAAATATTACATTAAGACGCAAGTTATACATGCAAGAACAAATTATGCTACTTTTTCAGGATTAGATTGGTGCCCAAAAATTAGGAAACTTTAAAATAATTCTTGACCATACCTCTAACAACAGTTGTTTAGAATCAGGATTAAACCTCAGACCTCTCTGAAAAGTTGATCTTGAGTTTTCAGCATTCTTATGTTCAAACTCCCATTTAGCAGCAAGAATCCATATTTCTAAAATATAAATGTCAAATGACTTTAAGAACTAATAATAATATGTTACTTGTCAAGCTTTATAAGGGTACATCATTACTAAAAAGAAGCTATAACTAAGCTTTTCATTGTTTTAAACCTGTTTATATCAGTCAGCAGATACGATACAGATACATGTATTTGTTAAACTTTTTCAGGTTATTGAGTTATGATCTATAAAACACCAAATTTAACCTAATTGATATGTTCTGCACCTTTGGGATTCATAGAATCAACCAGGAGTTCAATCAAACAATTTAAAATGCATAACATAAGTTTTAAACAAATTAAAATTTGCAGAGACAGAAATATTTTCCAAAGTGCCATATCCGATTCAGTAGCATTTGGTAGGATCAGAACAGACATAACCTGTCCACACCAGTGATTGCTATCTTAGCAATTGACACTGGTAGTACATCTAGAAATTAGCATCACTCAAACACGTGAATGTCAAATCCCATTAAAACTATTACCTGCTTTCTTATTATGAACTTGTAACATTCTTGTGAATATTTTACCAACTCGAACAGAATCTTCCTATAATATTAATTGCAAATGATAATGTAAGGGAGGCTACTCCAAAAATAATAAAATAGACAACAATTAATTCTTTCCAACACATGCCACACAATATCCACAGAAGAAGATAAGTTAAACACAATTTTTAGGTAACAAATATCTTATAAATATGAAACCTATTCCTATTCATTAGCTATAAAAAGATTTAAAAAAAAAAAGAGACTTTAGCTCTAAAATAAAGATTTTAAAAAATGCAGCTAAGAATCTCAAAATTTTTTCTGGCTGACCTGCCAACTAGCATTATAAATAATATATCATTCTAACCTACCTTTGACTCACAGAAGGCAATATGTGATAACCATAGTTTAACATCATCCTATAAACATAATCAATCAAATAGCATCAGATACTTTCATGTTAAACACACTACATGTATATTCATTAGTTGAATAAGAACACTATTATAGACTATTCTTTCATTTGATTGTTACCTCACACCTGTAGTAAGGTGGGGTTTTGGGTTTGGAACCTCCTCTCCCTCCTTTTGAAAAAATAAGCACTGTTAAAGTCTGTTTCAATTATAACTGTTAAAGTTGATTGCTACTTGGGTCCATGTAACCCCCACCTGAAAAAGTCTGACTATGGGCCTGTACCTGATGGATTACATAATTCTTAAAATAAGGTGTGAAATTAAGACAAAAATTACTCAGTAATGTAAAATATTTACCTGGAATCTGTAAGTAACCATCTGTAATAAAGAAATAAGAATAGTTAAAATACAGTGATCAATTACACAGCTACTGGTATCTAGGAAGCACAGAACTATTATATAATATATTTATAAGTAATGATTCAGAATAAATCCTATTACATAAAGTGCATCCTCTGTTCAGCCAACACCAAATTTTGAATGATATTGTTTTCAATCATTACTGCTATACAAATATTATAAAACAACTTACTCTAAATAATTTGTGAATTCTATCTTTAATTACATTTTCTATGTTCAACTGTTTAAAAGAATATCCAGTTTTCTGCAATAAATAAATCACATGCAATAATAGTATAGAAGTTTTAGCAGTTCTGTCCTCTTATTACCAATGACAGTTTAAGTGTCTGTATAGAATGTTCCGAAAAGGAACCTGTAAGCTATTTAAACAGTATAATGTCATAAAATGATGTCAAAATTTGACTAACAATACAGATCAGACTTATTATAACAATTTTCTCAGCAGCAACAACCAAACAAATTTACCAGTATATTGGAATACTATTGACTAACAGATTTTATCTAAATTAACAGATAGTTACATACCTCTCTTCTCTTGTGTAATAAAGATAGACAGTTTATCTCATACTGAAACAAAATAATTACAAAATATATATTACACTATAGATAACCTATATTTCAGTTATATTTGTTCACATTTTAATGCGTTGAAATTCTTTATATATGTAGATTCCAATTTATCTTCAAATAGTCAGATGACTCAATAAGGTCCATATTGAATAAGCTAGATGATAAAACGTTTTTCTCCTTCTAATCGTGTTTATCTGTAGGCAGCAAAGTTTTAGGTTACAGTAGTGTGAATTAGGCCCCAGCAGACTTAGAACAAAACAAATCGATGAATAATTTTGGCAAATCAAAATCATAATTTTCAACTATAGGTTTTTTATATTTTGAGGAAGAGGGCCTCCAAACCAACCTTATCACCTGCTCACACAATCCGAACCCAATCACTTTTTCATTTCTGGCTATGTGGGCTAGCAATAGGCCAATATCTTAACAATTAAAAGTAGCATACACAGTAATTAAAATAACAATCTCTTTCTAATTGTTTAATCAATGTATACCTGAATATACTGTAGATAATCTTCTTTACTCTTTGTTTGTCTTCTTAATCTATATTCATATCCTTGTCTTTTCTTTAATATTTGTCTGAAAGATCAATATAATCATAAAATCAGTTGAAATGAGATAAAATTATAACCAGATCAATATACATTAGAAGCATAAGATAGATGAAGGAGAACTTGGCAAAATATGCACTTGTATTTATATCCAATAACTAGAAGAAAATATATTTCAAATTAGACTTCTGTTTGTATTTTGTTGAATACAGTGCAGCTGCCTATAGAGGCTTTTTGACGCTGCCAATGACTTCTGCCACTTTGTAATGTAATCATCACATAAGTTAACCCAGTTATTAATTTGTAGTAAGTTTAACACACTGTCAAATGCCATCAATATGCTTCTAAATCGAAAATCGCAATTCAGACCCTCTTGTAGCCAGAGAGTCTGATTGCTGAACATGAAAATCTTCTGCAATATGACATGAATTCAAAGCCCAAGGATATGTCAACCGAAATTCAAATTGAAATTAATTCATAAAGATGAATGACTGATTGAATTATTTGTTGTACCGTGTTTCATCTTTTGTAAATAAACCAACTCGTTCTAATTGCTCCAGCTCCGGGAGCATATCTTCAATGTTTTGTTGGACATATTCTGCCATTTTGCCTGATCTTATTTAGCACTGAATTTCAAAATTAAAATGATTTTCGGAATGATCTACCGGTTGATTATCCACACGTGCAATTTCAGATTGTAAACATTAGAGTATTTCTATCTCACTAAATGGAAACTTCACTGAAGAGCACGCAACTCTTGTAAAACTATAAATCATTCAGACTACAAAAAGTCTAAATTTCATGCGAATAATTAGTCAGCTAAAACCTGCCGTTGAGCGGGTAGCGAATATTGTAATCATCGTAGTTTCTCAATTTCAAAATCGATTATTGAAGGAACGCGAATATAATAATCAAAAGAATGGGCTGCACTAAACATTTGAAATCTGTAAACACTGCCCAAAACGTTGATTAATGAAACTATGGAATGATTTTATCCTGATTGAAAACTTGGGGACGAGGATTTGAGGGGATTCTGTCCAGGGTGACAAAGTAAGTTGTTGTAGTCGCACTTTGTTGTGGTAAGCTTGAAATCAGAGCCTGTGTTGAAATCTTAGATTAAAGCACAGATTTTTCTACCACTTCCATTCTGCGAATATTGTACGGTAATTGTCTTATGTTTACAGGATTTGAGAAGTAGGCTTAGGCTTATCCAGTTGCCGATATTCATTAATAAGGCTAAGCGACCCGACAGTCATGTATTGTTTTACTATCTACAACTTTACTTGGTTTTAGTCTGTTCTTATAATCTAGTTTTTGGAATAAACTCAAATTTGTGTCATTGGTATACCACTTTCAACTTGTAAGAACACTTTTATTATACAAAAAACTCAATGGCATTCGAAAATCTCCAGTAAATAAATTAATACTTAATTTTCTAACTTAATATTTTTATTTTTCCGACAAAAACAAGCACAATTTTAAAATATTTTCAACATTTCAAATTTTCTGATTATACGTCTGTGACGTCACGTCATTGTTTTACTCTAACGTCCGCATTAACAATATAAAACTGAACGTTACAATTTTTCATTGTCACTTTTTAATTTCGGAGTTCAGAAAAAGATGTAAAAGGTAAGCTTATAGTTTTATATTGTTAATTGTTAAATTTTTGAATAATTTCAAATTATCAACACTAGCGAACAAGGTGAATGACCCTACTCATGTTCATTATTCACAAGGCAAGGGCAAAAGGTAGTCTATTAATATTAGGCCTACTATATTTTTTTATGCACATCCAGAGAAGTCATAAACAAAGACCGGTTACTATTTTCTAGGGTAATAAAAGGGTCAATGTTGTCGATCTATGTTGAGCTTATTGCATTGAGCTACTTGAAAACATGTAAACTGTTCGTTGACGGACCATAGTAGGGGAACCTTATGAAACAAAGTTATTGCATAATAATATTTAATTCAACAGATATACAATATATAAATTACTAAATTATCACAATAGTCTATTAGAACAGTATTAATATGGTTATTTATATCATCATTCATAATAACATATGAACTTGTCTTAAGGGTATTGATTGGGCTAGCGTTCGAGAAAAAAAACACGAGATGGAAGTTTTGCGAATTACTTATTATTTTTGGGCTCAGATTGTAGACAATTATTATTACTTTATTTGTAAACTATATAGAATGAAAAAAACCCAAAAGAAATTGGGTATTTCGTTAGTTTTTGCTAAAAAATTAGGAAAAAGTAGCAAAATGTGTTCCGGTTGATACAAGATTTCTCAGCCATTTTTTATTGGAAAATTACGATCTTGGTCTTGATTGAAAGCTTATCCAATTAGGATGAAACGTACAGAGAGTTTTTTCGAAAATTCTAATTAGTTTGGCCCCTGAAAAATGTTTGCCGTACCTACGTTTAAATTTTCGTAAATTTTCGTATTTCCATGGTAACCACCAAAATAATATTTTTTTTTTGGAAAATCGCTCTGTACGTTTCTCGGCAATGTAATTGTCTACATTTATGCCAAGTTTGATGTAGATTGATCCATTCACATTTTTTTAAACTTGTATCAAAGGTTTGAAATGTCCAATTTTTATGACATGTTTAAAAGGGCTGTCAACTCATTAAAAAAAATCTGATTGACATGAAATCAACCTTAAACTATCGAGAAGGACCCCAAATCATCAACAAATGCACAACAAGTGCATATTTCATATACTTATTCCATTTTTTCATAACGTGAAATAGCCCAATTAACACCCTTAAATTGAAATGGTAGGTAATATGTAGTAAAAGAGCCAACCCAGAGGCAAGACCTAGTGAAGTTCTTTTAAGAAAGTATTTCAGCAGCCATCCTGAAAGGTTCAACTTTGTAAATCTTGTCAAGGTTTGATAGTTCGTGAAAATTATAGGATAGCCTAATTAGATAATAAAGTCAATTTTGAATGCTTTTCTTGCCCTTTTATTAGAAGGTATCTGGTTTAGGTTCATAACTATTTTCTGATTTAGGTTTGTACGTCTTTTCTGATTTGAAATGTGTGTAGACAGACGTAAGAAATTGGTAGGTCGGAGTTGTTTCCCCTAGTTCCAATTTCTTTCCACTTTCAGTTCTCTTCAGATCTTCTTTTGATTTATTATCTGAAATGTAAATATAAGGAAATGACAAGCGACAATTTAGCATTTTAATAGATCTTCACTAATCTTCATTCTATTGCTCATCCAAGTTTGACCAACACTACTAATAGCTGGAATGACGACACTAAATACATTTGAGTTGGATGGAACTGGCCATTAACTTCATATGCATCAACACTATCTTGTAACATAAATGATGTTTTTTCCTTTGATGTTTTTGAGAAATAATTTGCTTAAAATGTGTGTTTGAGGAAAACTGTGGTGTATAAACAGCAAATTTGTGTTATTGCATTCTTGGGTAATTTAACATGAAAGCCATATAGAATCTAATAGGAAAAAATGAGTGAAATAACCAAGTTATTGCACTCGCAGTAGCTCCGCCCCTTTTTGGAAAGACATCCCCTTTGCAGACGAAAATGAAACGTGCACGAGCTTCAATTTTATTGGATTAAAGAGTAACGTGATCGATGCTGTCATAACTTTTAAGCTGTCAATCATATTTATGTTACAAGTAATATATACCACGTGACTTACTCATTAACATATTTAAACAAACTCATCCTAACGGATTCGTTTGTTTAAATATGTTAACTCGTAAGCACCGTGGTATATATAGTACATGGAGTTATGGTTCTGGGATTTACTGATTTGTCACAGGACCTTTGAAGGGATTTGATAGTAATTTTAACTTACAGTCATAAGTATCAGAAGCTCCAATTAATCTCTTGAATTCATTTATCATGAAATTCACCATGGCCGGATCATCTGGTAGACATGCCTTGTCACATCGTACAGCCGTGAAGGTATCATTTAGTATGCTCATAAACATGTTGATTAGTATAAATACAACCATCAATATATAGACAAACACAAACAATGGCCCAATAAACTGATCTGTGGCAATTAGTGGATCGATATTCACTTTCATCAGTAACATTGAAAATAGAGTTTGCGTTGTCGCCAGGAAGGAGGAATATTCAGCATTCTGGGAACCAAACACAATATACCCAGATTCAGCAAATGCAACAAATATAATAATAAAAACTATACAGAAGTTGAACACTGGCCATACTGATCTACGCAATGTTCCCGCCAACTGAGTAACTTTAGAATTGAATCTCACGAGTCGTAGTAACTTCAACATGGAGAAAAATAACAAGAAAGCTTGAGTAAAACAGAAAATTTCATCCCATAATACAATTCTCTGGAAGTTGACGAACTGGGCTGAAATGAAAATGTGAAGAATATTTATAATCATTATTTTCTGTTATTCAACATCAATTTAGTCAACACACCAGTACATATTAGTGACTGCTAGTGTTAATACGCTATAGAATATTGGTATCCCAACCTGGTGTTGTTGAAACAGTGGAATTTCGAGTTTGATTAGTTCTGGTGACCTAGTATCTTATTCCTTAACAACAATCTATGTCTCAAGATGTGATATTATAAAGGAAAAATCTTGTTTTTATGGCTAATTGGATGTTTTTACATGAACTCTTTTCCCCAGATAAAATGAACACACTATTTCCTACCTGCATTATCATAGAAATCAGATAGTGTCATTTCAGTAAACATATAGTGAACACCATAGAAAACACAACATAATATAGCAGATACGGTGTTCATGAACTCAATACAGTTCCAAAATTCTTTGAAATATGTCATACCAATCTTCCTCAACAGTTTACATTGCTGTATTAGATAATACAATGTGAACGCTACAAATACTAAATCCAGTAATATTATAAAGATAGCTGAAGGACCAACATAACGGTACAATCTTAATGGTGTGATGAATGCTTTAGTTGAAACACCACCAGTAGGAGGGAATTCTAACATCATGTTGACAATGGTAAACATATTTACTCCTGGATTGTACAGATTGACTTCCACAAACACTGCTCGAGTCTGTCTGTCTAACCATCTCTGAGATTTCAAATATAATATAATGTCCTCCGATTCGGCAAAGTTGTCCTCCAATACAGCCGTATAGCCACCTCCTCCATACGTAGCCCGTTCTCCAGCTATTGGGAATCCATTGACTTCCAATGTTCCTTTATATTGCCAAGGTTTTTTGTCCAGTGTTGTGTTTTTGAATGTATCTTTCCATCCGATTTGATAACTTACATCATCGTATGTTGATAGTCCATAGTCATCAAGGCAGTTACTGACAGTACGTATTAGATGTGGATTGACGTCGCATGTACCTAGAAATATAATACATTTATTTTACAACTCGGAAAAACATAACTAAGTAATTGAATACAGTATCAACATCCTGATTCATGTGAATAAACATCTACTAACTTGAAAGCACAACCATCGATCATAGTAAAATAGATTTCCAAATCTATTTCAAGCTATATGCTGAAGAAATGACACAGTCACGATGTACACGAGGTGACTATATAAAGACCAAAGCTTTTCAAAAACCCTCCTATATAAGATAAAATTAAGATGAATAGAGTATATATATTTTGTCTGTAAATAATTGAAGACCATTGAATAAAGACTTACTGTCTCATTAGATCTTAAAATAGTGTTTCACAGTTAGCACACCTACCTGTTTTAACGCGAGCTTGTCTTAGTTGTGGTAAACCAACTCTAAAATGTATGCCATCAGTTAGTAACATATTTTCAGACCTGGATACTTCGTCTTTATTATAGTAATCTCTTCTATATAAATTAGGCAACAATCTCTCATCACACCATTCCCAGAAATTCTCATAACTTGATATCTGAAAGAAAATTTGTTTTTCTCTTATTTTATAAAACCAGGGCAATACTATCACTGAACTGTACAATTCTGAAACAAAAAGACTGAACAAAAGATAAAATCTATTTACGATATACCTCTGCCAATCCAGTAATAGTTCCAGCATATTCATTGTGCATTTTGAATACTGAGATACCTTAGAGAAAATTCACAATGTATATATGTCTCTTACCCCTTCCAATCCACGATGACCTTTAATAACATTGGGTGCATCCAGGTTTTTAATGAACAAGTCTCGGATACCATTAACTTCACCATACCCTGTCATATCTTTACTTTCATAACATAATACAGCAATAATAATAACATAGAAACCGTACACTATAATCTGAAATGATTTTGTCATGTTGTCATTTATATTATTCTTTCCTAAATCGTTTAATTCCTATTGACCAATATTAAGCATTAGCGTTGAAACTTACACAATATGTCCAAAGCAATAATACAACTCTTGTGCGACGAGATATTCTTTGTGCCTCTGAAATAAGGAAGTATTTATATTTGAGAAATGGCACCCAGAAAACATAAAAACAGAACCACCAACCTCTTGAAAGACACCAAATAATCTACTTTGTTTCTTCCTATATTCTCTCAGTTTATCCAGGCTTTCAACATCTACATTTCTTTCTGTGTAGGGTTTGCGATGGGCTGAAAATTACAAACATAACAAAATAGATTAGTTTACTAAATTGAATTATTGACACACTAATTGAAATGTCAGTGTGTGATAAAATCATCATGAGATAAAACACTTTAGGTATCAACTTCAACTTTTTAATTGACAGAGAAGTTTTATAAAACTCCATATTAGTTTGCTTGACACGGGACTATGGATGCCAATAAATGCTTACTTGGATAGGCTGGAGTTGCAGGTTCCACTGTTCTTTGTTTTCCAGTCTTAACAATATCATAAACTTCTAGTTCAGTTTCTTTATCATCCTCATATTCACCGGTAGATCTGAATATCACAGCTACCACAATAGCTACTGCAATCACCTTGAATAGAGAAATATTTGGGAAAAGTTAATGCATTTAATGTTTCCTTCAAAAACGTTTAACCAACCAGTACAGCCGAAGACATTTCATTCATCATTAAAGAGCATCTTTAAAATACACGACGAAAATATTTTCAAATCATTACCTTAAGAGGTTGAACAATGATGATTGATTCGAGAAAAGACAAGAAAAATGCAGATAACCACATTCCTGATCGTTCAGCTCCCCATTCCTGGCTATATAGAATGGTAAAGAATCCACTAACAATCACCGATAAGAATACCAGAAACCATGCTACATAAATACACCAGTGTGGCAGTTGAAACTTTTTCTTTTTATTGGTAAAACTTTCAAGCGGATCATCATTTCCATTGGATATTATGGTATCTTCTTTACCAAGGGTATCTTTTACTGTAACTTTGGGATGCACCTTCAAGGAAAGTTCCTTTTGTTTAGCCGGTGCTGATTTTCTGAACAGAGTTACTATAAGCATATTGACGGGAACCACGATAAAACTTCCAAACAAACTGATGAGGAGTTCTTGTGCCGAGAATGTAAATGGTCCAACACTGGCATTCTGTGAATAGTCTAAGCCTTCTGTTGTTTGATACCACATAGCATTAGCTATCATAGTAGTGAATAACAATGAAAGACAACACGACAGACGTTGCACTCTTGTAAAGGGACTTCTGGTTGGTCTAGCTACCACCGAAAACCATAAGTGCCCATCAGTAATATCCTTTCGACTCTTAAAGAAGAATAAATGAGCAAAATTCTGCAGATCTTCTTTCGAAGCAACTGGTAAAAATCTCTCAGTCTGTCCATCGTCTTTTGTCAACGACAACCATCTATCACAGAGGAATACGTAACTGGAATAAAAGAAATATGGTTACTTGCTTATTGAGTACGTATCAATATTCCCAAACTTAAAGACATGAATTTGATAACTGTCATACCGTAAATATGATGATGACTTCTCATTCTGAATCGCCTAAACAGATCGAGATTACTGTGTATTTACCTGGTCCCAGTTTGAATATCTTTTACCACAACAAGATTCAGATACCAGTCGGTCATCTTTGTTTTACCAGTACTGTCATGCCATATTCTTAAATAGGTCAAGTCTCCGAGTGATCTAGGAACGCTCATCAGATAGCTATTGACACTTCCGGTTGAGAATTCCTAAAAAGGTAAAAAAAAAAAAACTTTAATTCTACTCACACGAAAGGTAATTTATCATAATGATATGTATTAATTTTAATGTAGATATTATAATATATCACATTACTTTCTTTCCCTTGAAGCTTGGACCTTTTTTTCAGCAAAAGACATCACTCTCCAACAAGATGTTTAAAAACAGAAGTGGGATTATATCATAAATCATGCAAATTTATTTTGCTTTTGACGTTTTTAACTTATTCTTACCCTTTTCTTGTCATCTTTTAATGCTCTTATCTCTGATTCATCATCAAAACCTGCTAAAACCATGAAGATATTGGATTTGGTCCCCGCATTGCTTCTGATTCCAGTGTAGACCGTCACTTGGTAATGGTAAATATCTGTATTAATATTATCACTTAATGGCTCAACACTCCACTATAGAAATAAAATTTAAAAAATCATTAAGACAATTATTTCACTCCAGGTGAACTGTTTAAAACAAAGGATCAATCTCTGTCTAGTTAAATTAACGCTTACTAAGATGAGATGTGACTTCATGTAGTGGTCAAAAGGATGGAAAACTGAAATTCCAAGGATACTTCTAGATTGATTTAGAGCACAAATTGTTTTAGAGTGAAACCAAGACGTTTAGACGATACTTGCAACCACAACTTACCTTCATCAAATCCTTTCGGTCAAATCTCCTTACAATAAACACAATGATAAAATAGAGAATTATCAAAGATATCACCACACTTAACACAGCAGCATTATCACCAATATCTTTAAATTTATCAAATACTGTAGAAAAGTTAATAGTATTTGGTGGTACGAAGAAACTGGCACCAAAATCTGTAAGGTGGTTGGTGAGACATTCCACACTATCTACACTAGTTCCGGTACTATGCTAGAATTACAAATGACATAGCAATAGTTGTTATAAAGCAAAAATGTTTTATAATAAGGTAAAACAAATATAAAAGACAGCGTACATAAAATTAGATTGATTCTGAAATACAACGGGTGATAGTAAAGCTTCGAGAAAGTACAACAATCGACATGTGATTCGAGAGCTTCAAAGAAAACGTAGCATTCAGATATTAATTTGACAATCTAAACCTGTGTCTAAAAGCATAGTTTTAAGTTCCATCAATACATACCTGTACGCCTTTTTTGGACCAAACATTATGTTTAATATTCCAGTAATAACAACCGGCAGAAAATATTCTAACATCAATATCAGGGGAATGTTCACTGGTGTCTAAAACAGAGAAGTGGACAAATTGAAGTATAAAATAATATATACTATTGAAAAGCTGAAGCATCAAAGTCAAATCCAGAATCAACTGTGATATGCTTATTATAATTGAAGATTGGACCACAATGAACCATAAGACAGAAACAAATAATATACTTACTGAATTTAGGCTTTATACCAATATAGGCATTAACTCCGCCATATCTGTAGGTATCAATGCCGTATCCTTTATCAAACATATTAATATTTAAACGAATAACCCATGATTTCGGTCCTATTGTTCCTTTCAGTTCATAATTAGTCTCCGTTGGTTGACTGCCAGTACTTATATAGTAATCAAATAATCCAAATTCATAGGCAGGAATAAACTCTACATTGGTCACCATTTCCGGTTCACCCAGCTGAACTTTAATATATTTCAATGTTTCAGTATTATTTGTTGACAATGCTGTTTTTGTAACAGTACCTTTGACTGTTGTATCCAGCATTAGTTTGACTGTAATTGGTTCTAACATACCAACTACATCCAATACTTGACCATCTCCGTATATAATCACACTGGTAGTACGACTAGTGATTTGTTCATTCATTTTCGTAGAAGGCAAATGAACACCTTCCATCACCTGTAAACAAAATTAAATACATGTATAACTTAGAGGTACCTGTGACATGAAAGAGGTAAAGTCGTCTGCGTATACGCTTTTCAGCGGGCCTGTTACTTTTCCAAGGTCGATGACTATACACGTTAATTTAATGTTAATATCTTAGGCCGTGGTCCCACATACGTACGTCAGAATTGTGTTCGTTAAAAGAATGCGAAACTATGCAGGTTTTATTTGATTAAGTACGAATTCAACTGACGGAGAGAAAAAAACCCAGACATTTATGTACACTGACGTACGTATGTGTGACCACGGCCTAAGTACATGTAAAGTCATTTCAACCTACCTCTACGTCGAGATTTGAGTATTGCGATAGATCTATATAGTTATTGACTGAAGAAGGTATAGTTGCTAGATGTTTGTCACCAATATAGAGTTTAGCACCAGGTATACTATCAGCATTATGTCTAGATACTATATAGTTGATGTATTCTCCTACGTTAATTGGTGATGATACTTCTCCTGGTACTGTACCGGATAGTATCATAGAGATTAACTTATATCGATCTTTATACCCAGCTAGGATCTTCTCTGACTGAAACAACAAGATCAAGAGCAAGTTAATCGAATCCCCAGACGTTGAATATGAGAATTCTTTGTGAAGTATGTTATAATGCATTAAGGGGATAATTTTTACATAATATTATATTCTGCAAAAAAAGATCTTGGGAGAAATTTAACATATATAAAGTCACCTCATCTCTGTTTTATTCATAACATTCAAAATAACTTACCAAATATTTCTGTTGGTCACAATCATTGAAACAGGATGTCTCTATTTTTTGTGATATAAGAAGCTGTAGATAGCCTTTTGTTATTCCTATAAAAAAAGAAGATAATTTTTTTTCAAGAGAGGATGCCACGTTACAAAAAAACTGTTGACCAGTCTTGGTTTATCAGCGTAAGTACGTACCTTTACCAACTCTATTGATCTGTGTTGTGTCTTTTGAATTATTAAATATCTCAACAAGCTTTGGTATAATGTTTGAATATATTTTCTCTAACATTTCCTGGAAAAGATGAAATAACTTGAAGTCAGATTGATTTGAAAACCAAACCTTATATTTCATGTTTAAGATGTTACATAAATTGACATAGAGTGCTATTGATAATATGTGGTAGCCTACATACCTGTGCTTGGAATGTCAATGATGAGGGATCATCTGATACACGTAACAATAAATCTGTTAGTAATTCCATCTGTTCTGGTGTCTTAACCAAGTTGACATGGCTTGACATTTGTTGTATTATCTGTTCTTTAGCCTGTAACAAACATAACAGGCCCATCATAGCATAGTAGTATTGGACGGTAAATATTACAATAACAGTTTCAGACATCGTGTACCTTTATAATTATTATAATTAGACCTATGTTCCTGTCAGTAGGAATTGACAATTGATTTTATACTTCTCTATAAGGAGTATGATATTGGATACAATTAACGGAATTGTTTTGCTTGTATACGAATTTTTATTATATGAAATATTAGAAAATGATACTTTCTACTTACATTTGGGATGTCTCTAGTGGAATTTTGATCACTTTCCTTGAAAAGCAGAAGATACAAGTTTTAAAGAACATATAATTATCCAATTGTTACAAATTAGTATACGACCCCATAACGTACCTCATTCTAAACAACTAATATCGCAAATGAATTTGTTAATCCAATCTGATGTATTAATCTAGTAAGTCCCTGTATCTAATTTAAGGATAATTCTTGATTAATATCAATATTATTTATCGTTTATTCATTAAATGTGCGGTTGATGGCTTTACAAACAGGTACTGTTGTGTTGGAAATTTGCAATGGTAATTTGTACTGGCCTTTTGCATAAGTTTGAATATATTTCTATGAAAGTGTGATCTGTAGGGAGGTTCGAGAAAAAACCTTAGATACACTACGATAGTAATGTTGCGGATGAAAACACCAGGGCATATCATGCCTTTGTTTCGGCACACAGCAGAATGATATGTATATCGTATGATACACGTCAGAACAGAAATATATTTGGAATGAAAATGTTGATACCTCTTCATGAATCATCTCTGCGATTCCCATATTCATGAGTAATATCGCAGTCATGTCTTTTTTAGCTTCAAAATCTTGATAACCATTGTCGCCATATAAACTCAAAATATCTTTCTCGTCTGGAACAATCTGTTGATTAAAATACATCACGTAATAAATATAATGTGAGTGTGTGTATTGTACCAACTTCAACAGTGCCATACAAGTTTACCAAAAAGGGGCGTGTTTCAGACGTTTAAGTTGTTTCTTGTAGTCCAATCAGTTAAGAATGAAATCTTTAATGTCATTTGTTCAAAAGATTCCGTATAATTTTGTGTACTTTTTTGGAAACACTTTACTTACCTTCAGTTGAACTACAAAATCCTGATAAGATCGGTATTTATCTTCTATGTATATTAAAACATTAACTTGGTAGTCATGTTCTGGTCGGCCTGGTCGTAGTGTAAATTGTGGTGTGGATATTTTACTCCCTTTTACTGTATAGAATATATGAGGTTCTGAATCTGATCCCTTTACATGATATAATACTTTATAGGTCAAGAGACTGTTCTTGCTACTATCTATTTTTGGGTCCCTTTGGTCTCTATCGCCTTCATCGAGCCAACCACTGCAGCTTATACTAAATCCAGAACTGAACCCGATGCCTGAAAATCACAAATATCATATAAACAGAGACCAGATTTTCTTCGTACTAATGTGGTATCCAAAGGAGATGTATAATTTATAATTAGATACTTTTCACAGCTCTAGGAGTAACAAAATCCTGTCTAATGAACCAGTTGAACTAGTTCTTTTATATACGTTTCTTTGATATAATTACCTGCATTTACATTGCTGATACATTTTCCATTATAGGGTGGATATGCGACTGTTATACTTCTTTCAGTGATACTGTTTGTTCCAACTGATAGTCGTAATCTGTAAACAGAAAGTTCTTCAGTATATTCTGTTCAGGTTAGCATTTAACCCAGGCCTTCTCAAGATAATTTTTGGAAGCGCCACTTTGGTCAAAATAGAAAACCTCTCTTTTCAATGACAGACCATTCCAGTATTACTGTACATGTAATAACTTACATCATTTTGAAGTAGAACATGGTTGTTTATTAAGTGAAAATGTACAGGTTCTCGTTTATTGATAGGCCCCTAGTTAATGCAAACAACACCCTCGTGCCACTTTGACAGTTGCAATGCGCCACACGTGGTGAGCGCACCGCCAGTTGAGAAGCCTGATTTAACTGTTTCCATATCAGCCTCATCCAATACTAACTACATAAAGCATTGATTCATTACGTTCTAGGTCCATAAAACATAAACAAATCTCACCTGTATTTTCGCCCTTGAGTCAAATAATGACTTTTTATCATTAAATTCGCACTGTCAACATCTGGAAATATGGATTAAAAACATTATCTGGATGAACACATTCCTTGAAGGGCTTCAAAGTCAATGCCATCACGTACTTTGTTCTTAAACTATTAGATACTAGCTACAACTTGTGATTGATTACGTATTGATAAAAAAAACAATTTGAACCTACCAGTGGTCGTGTGCTTTTCAAAATCTAATTGCTGCAGTGGAGACCCATCTGTTTGTATTAAAAATAGCTGCCAGGAATATGATAACAGGAACTTTTCTTCACTCGTACATGATAAACAGTTACTTCTTAACCTGACTGGTAACTCTCTAGATGTCTTTGTTCCACAATTATCTTCACAGCTATAAAATAATTTGAAGATGAATCACCTTTTATTTTAAGAAGAGAGAGATCGTAACATTTAAAACCGTCCTGAATTATACATAAAAGATAAAATAAAAATTAGTATTGCCCGTGAAAAGTGGCTGAATGAAGCTCTGGAGCGAGTATTTTGTTTAAACTGCACAAACCGCACACATCCATATATGCAAACTATCCTTAATAAAGAGCATTTGACTTTGAAATAAAAGAACAATTTACTCTTGACTATCCCATATCTATTATGATAAAACAATATATATACCTCATTATAATATGATGTGATTCTTCATTCGTTATTTTCACAGTCTGTTGTGTAAACGTCAGCCGAATACCTTTAGATATTGCTACCATAAACACATACTCTTGATCTGGAACGAAGGTCTTCGCTGGAAATGACAAGGCCGACTTATCAGCACCACCAATTAACCCAACACCATCACCAAAACAGCCCGGACTGCTTGTATCCACTGTATTACTTGGCCGATTTGATTTTTTTAGACTAAAAATTTCTGTGGACAGTCGACAATACCATTTAAACTGCATGTCACCCGGTTCGTGATCTGGATCATACGAACTGCTTGCATCAAGACGAAGAATACTGTTGTGAGATGCTGTTATATAGTCATCTCCCATTATAACAACAATCAGGTCTGTTGGTACAATTTCAAAGTATACAGAATGAGTAGCACTGGTATTGTTTGATGTACCAACATAAGCAACTGTCAATGACACCTTGTATATACCACAATCCAGATAGTTCTCGGGTAGTATCAAAGACGGTGAATTACTTTCTGGTGGATCTACGATATCTACGGAATTACCAATAAGATCTATCTTGTTTATCGACCATGTGTACATAACTTCTACTGGTGGATCACACTCTGATATAACATTTGCTAATATAACAACTTTTTGTGGCTTTTCTATTATGAGTCTTTGATTGATTTCATTTGGAAATCCAAGAATTGAGACATCTGGTTGAATGCATTTAAAATGTTTGACGGAGATAGAATGATAAGCAGTGTCTGTAGAAATATCATTACTTGTAGTAACGTCTAGATTGTATTCTGCTTCTGTTGTGTAAACATGATTCACTGTGATGATAGCACCATCTGCCGGTTGGAAATCTATTCCTCTATTTCCAGGATTATTTGGACATTCTGCATCACCGACTAGTAGTCGAGATCCATCACCAAAACTCCATACTGTACATGCTTTGCTTGGAGGTTTGTCAAAGACTAAAATAAACTCGGCCGTTTTATTGACCCTCACTGGAGATTTGAAGTAAACGCCAATTTTTCCGACGCCTTGTTGCACCTCGACCATAATAATCTCCGTTACGTTGGTGAAAAAATTCCATGCATGGACAGCAATTTTGTATTTACCTGGAACATGGTAGGTATGTGAACCCATATCCATGGCATTAGGTGAAGCCAGGTAATAGTCGTGTGTGATAATGGTTCCATCGCCGAAGTCATAGACGTACGTGATATGTGATCCGAGATTAACATCAGCATTGACCGTAAGAATGTTACCAGTTGCTATTACACCGTTTGTACTATCAGTGTTTATATACAGATTGTGGATAGCTTGACCAACCATTATTATAAATGTCTCACTAAAACTACTGACAAGGTTCTTTACGGTTATGTTAACTTCAAATAACCCATCAGTTTTGTAGTTGTATGTATACGTATATCTCTGTGTCTGATCTTTAGGCCATGTAAAGTTAACTGGAGCATTACCATCACCAAAATCAATTAAACACAAGGGATCAGTGGGAAAGATGTTCGTTAATGGAATCTCCAATATTACCTCGAACGGTATTGAAGGCCCTGTGATATTGTGAACTGTGATCGTCACATCAGGCACAGGATCTTGAATAATAATCTGTGTATAATTCTCTGCAGAACTGATGATATTAGATGCAAAAACTGATACGTTATAAGTGCCAACCGTACTATATGTATGATTGAAATAATAACTCTTGTCGGAGCAATTTTCCGCCACACTTGCTTGTGTCACTATTCCATCCATGAAGTTTATAGTAAAATTCATTGTTGAACCTTCATGGACGTAGATTTCAAATTCAATGCTTTTTTCTGTCGCATAGTAAGGATCATCTGTTGTCACAGTAATATATGATATAGGTATTTCGATATCCACACTTCTTTTAATGATCATCTGCGACACCAAATTCCTAGCATGAAGTTCAACTTGATGTTGTCCGGTTCGACTGTATGAAGATAATGGTATGATAGCTCGTCCAGATGTGGACATATTAGCAACCTCCTGACCTCCAATATATAAGCTATATGAAACTACAGAACCAGAGCTTATATTCCATGATATAGCAATGTCGTTTGGATAGTGATACACGTCATTACAAAATAATGTTAAACCAGTTATCTCCTCTTGTATAATTATAGCGCTAGAGTTCTGTGCCCCCGATACTTTATTTTCACATAGAATCACGAGCGGGAAAACTGAATCATATGTATACGTATGAGAAAATATAACCATCTCATTGGATTCCATCTGGGATATACTTTGATTCTGTCCATCACCGAAGTCCATGAAACATTCTGCATGTGTCCCACCAACAATCGTTACATTGATATCAATATTTTGGTCTGGTAAACCTAACAACTTGGTTGGGAAGTGAACAGCCTCAATGTAACCAACTACCATAACTTGGTGATAATTTTCTATCTGGCTGATTTCATTCATAGCTGTCACTACGATATCGATGCTTCCTGACTGGTTAAGAAATAGGGATGTGGAATATTTATTGGTGAAGATCGGATAAGGGTTAAATGATGTTTCGATTTTAAAACCAGCCGAAGTATCAGTGTTAACTGTGTAATTAAGGATGAGTGTTTGGCCAATAATAATATCTTTTCCAGGAGTCAGAGTAACGTTAAAGTCGAGGAGAGGGTTATTGGGAGTCACAAAATTTTCTACAAATGTTGTTCTGAAGACTGACATCGAGTCGCTTCCCCCGCATATCTCATTTGCATGTTTACATGTTATATTACAATTCGTAGACGTAAGACTTTCTGTAGTCAAAATGTCCTGACCACATAAGCAAATAGAGCCATTTTTGATACCAGAATATTTAAAATCTGGATAGCACTGAAGTCGACATTCAATTGGAAGTTCAGCATACAAGCCAGATTGTATAAATCCTGCACCATAGCAACCAGGAATAGCATAATCTGCAACAAAAAAACAATAAGCTTTGAGATATGAGAAAATTAATCAAATCAAATATACCTTTATAATTCAATAGTCGTAGAGAGTAATAAATAAAATAAAGGTCAAATTTGAACCAACTAACTGAGATGGTAATATCATACCTCTATGTTCAAATGAAAGTTTTTCATAAGTATCACAATCAGTCGTCGAGTTTAGCATACTGACATCTGTCGGTTGATTTAAATAGCAGTCTCCTTTAACTGGTAGAGGGCAATATGTAAAACTTTCACAAGAATGGCTGTCATCAGTTTTACATTGATCTGTACACTCCTCTTGATACATCAATGGTAAATGGGTTGATGTTGTTGATGTTGCAGTTTTCAACACAAAATGGAACCACTCCTCAACTAGAAAACACAATAAAACATATATTTTAAAAAGAGCTAATTTACAACAGCCTCCTCTCATTTTCTAGATCATAAATTGTTGCACAATTGCAGAAAACGGTATCTTGAGCCTAGAATGGTATAAAAATGAACTCTTATTACCTTCAACTGACTGGATGTTGTTCTCTAAAGCCTTATCCCACATATTTAATTCATCTAATTCAAATACAGCTTCTTGGTCATCTTCTCCATACGAGGGTTTACCTATCAGCAAGTGTTGTGTTAATGTTGTTAAAGGTGTGGCTCTATCTGTACCATTTTTATCTTCTACTACCAACAACCCACCAATGAATACTCGGAACCCAAATTTAGGATACCAAGTAAGCACTATAGATTCCCAGACATTATACTCCATGTTGAACCATCCTGAATATTCTACATTTGTCATTCTTAACCCAGCATTAAAATATCTCCTGAATCCCAAACTTTCATTCTTTGGAGCAAATTTGAGATACACTCCAAGACCTTCCGGGTTATCTCCCCCTGTAGTAAAGATCGTCTGATCCGAATCATGTTCTTCTTCAAATTTAAACATGAAACTAATAGTGAAGCCGTGAACACAGGAGTCGGACATCAGGTAACAGTAATCATCATTAAAGTCAGATGAAAGATTCAGCCAACTATTTTGATTGTCTATTCGAATACAATTACCAAACAAACCAGTACAGCTTACATCAATTCCTGGTGTTCCCAGGTATACAGGATTTACTGTTTCAAAACTCCATTTGATAGGATTTTCTACAAACAGCACCTTCCCTAAAAGGCAAACGGATATAAAATGAAGTGTCCTGGAGATTTGTTATTTGAAATTCGTGATAAGTGTAATGTTTAATGTATCAGCTCTGATTTTTTCTTTAATACAAAATAAATAGGCATGCACTAACAAAGAAAGTACATTGTATGATGTAGCAGAGTAATACTTACAGTACATGTCCCATGCCTTTTCATCCGTCACAGAGTACCTCATGAAAGTAAAATCATCAACTGCACCTTTAAATCCCTCTTCATTAGGCAGTCCACCTTCTTTATGACCAAATCTAATGACAATAGTAGAATGATCCTGACTTGAAAGTGGTTGTATTGTCAATGTGTCTTTTGATATTCCATTAACATATAGATATGGGTGATTGTCTCGCCAAGTTACTAATACATAAGACCACATGTGTGGTACTAGATCAAACGGTAACATATATTCAAACGTTGTATTTCTTATATCAACTTTATAACCTTGTCCGGCTTCGTGATAGATTCGTATACCCTGTTCCTCATTGATGATGGACATCACATCGAAGGTGAGACCAGGTTGGTCTGCATCTGGTTTGATCCACAGAGCAGTTGTGAAACCATTACTGCATACTTCTAACGATCCTAAACAATCTAGAACCAATTGTCCCTCTTGTTCCACGTGAGATGCAGCAGAACCATTAAAATACACAGCATGGCCAAAATGACCCTTGATTATAACAGCATCAACAGCCTGACTAAATGATTGTAGGTTCTCAAAACTCTGGTCAAATCGAACAGGCAGATCAGTCGTTACTGAAAACATTAAATTTACATTTCATGTTTCTAAAATCATGGTAATAATTTTTCTAATTTTCCAATCTGATGGATCAAAGGAAGAAATTTTAGTCCTTCTACTACTAGAATATGAAAAATAATAAAAAACGGAAATATCTAACCTGAAGTTAAAAGTATATCTTCCTTCAACATGGTATGCTCAAACATGTGAATTTCATCAATCATTCCATTCATTGGATTTGAACCATCGGGCCTTTTACCAAGAGATATTGGTACTACTTCTGCAAATCCTAAACAGTAATTACTGGGGTCAGTTGTAGTTATATTGGTATGCTGGTAAAGCCTTCCATTAAGATATATCTTGAATTCTTCTTTATATATTGATATATATAGATGAGTCCATTCATACGTTGTAATATAGAAGTCTATGTTGTGTCCTCGAAGACAGGATTTGACAGTTAGACGAAGAACATATTCATTATCGATCATACTACCACTCAAAGTAAATCCTGGTGCACTGTTGTTCACCTGAGTTGAAATGATGGTCTCTTCCGCGATCCCTTCGGGTTTGAGACTCAACCAGGCCATAAATGAAAACCCATTATGACACCTATCTAAATCATTGAAACATTCATAACCTAAGTGGTAGCTTGTTAGATTGTTGGGAAATTGTAATGCCTCTCCAATGAGACCAGGTACAGGAGATACTGCCGGAGACTGTATAGTGCTGTAGTTATGATATAGTATACTGGCCACTGCCGACAACTCTTTCAATGGTATATCTTAAATAGATCAAACATATATATACAAATATGTGTCTTATTGGAAAATACTTACAAAATTGTTATTTACAATTAAACATTAGTAAAAGTCACTTTAATTATCATTTAATGTTGTAACATGTTTCGCATTTTCAATTTCATTGGAATGAAAAACAGAAAGGAAACGTAAAAAGAAATATTAAGATCTTAAGTAACAGAATCATCTCAATTTGATAATGTTCCTTACATTTGTTATGTATAAATTGGATAGTTTGTTACCGTGGGAAAGTTATTGACTCAAAACAGCGTAAGTATTTGAGTTTGAATACAGAACAAAAATTACTTAACAAAACTTACAGAATGGGTTTAATTGACAAATCACTGATGCTTTATCCGAACAAGACGAAGCAGTAAGTATTGAGTTTGGAGGAACAAGACTACCACAATGTGGTGATCCATCAGATGGTAATGTTACTATGTTGGTATAATTCTCCAATGTACCATCCAACCAATAATACCTTCCTTCTGATTGAAACTGTTTCATACCTATCCATATCTTACTGTTGACATTATCTAAAACGTAAGAAGAGTTGTAATATAATGGTTTAATACATTATATAGTGATTGACGTCTTTGCCGTTTGGTAACAAACACTATGTGCTTCTCTGCAATCAAATTCATTTAGTAGCCATCTTGACTATGAATTAATCTAGTGCTCTAAAGACAAATTTTGAAAATGACTTACCTGCTTTTGTGATATTGTCTTGAATCCAATTATGAAGTTCTTCACTTGATTCTGTAAGCAGAGTACCACCTTCTTCAGTACAAACTTCCTTTGCATCAACAAACTGAACTAACTGCGGGAAGCTTTTATAACAGAGACCACTTATATCACTATACTTCCAATCATTTTTACATACAGAAGATTGACCTTAAAATAAATCATATTTATTCTGTACATTTCACAAGATTTTACATCGAAAGGTATACTTACTTTATTTACAATTAAACTTCATCTTTACCAGTATCAGTGCATTTCTGCAAGGAAATTCCCAACTTGAAAGATAGTCTGTGGAAATAAGTGGGATCATTTTGAAAACTTACGGTACTTATTCTAATACATTGTATCTGTACTTACCGAAAACTATTTTTACTTCATTCTCTGATAAATCATGATCAACTAGTATCATATCATCCATCCACCAATCATTAACATCCATGTCACTTGTTCCAAACTCTACAACAATCGAGGTTCCAGCTACTTCCGTTGTTTCAATAGTTTTAATACTAGTGATACCAAACCTCTCAACATTAACAGCATTAACATATAACTTGATCCCTTGGTATTTATTCCACGTCATAGATAAATGTGTCCATCGTCTGACAGGTAGACTAAAAGTGGTGACCCATTTGATATATCCATGTCTTACAATTGCTTCACATGATAAATCAAACTTGCACACTACTTGAACTGGCGTAGACTGGTTATCAGTTATTTGATGCAGTATAAGTGGGTTTGAAGAGGGTTGGGTCAGGTAAAGCCACATGACCAATGAATAACCATATCTACATTCGTTAAAATCAGTAAAACAACCACTAGGTAGCTGCTGTAGTTTGATTCCAGTCTGTGGTAATCTTACTGCTCTACCATCCGTACTATCAACATATGTCACAGGCAATACAGATTGTAGGATAATTCCATTGAGTTTAGGAAACATACCTGGTTCCATATCAAATTCGATTCCATCTAATCCTGAAATCAATCAAGAAAATAGCATGCCCTGGCATATATCGAGAATGATTCTAAAGTAAAAATAGCTAGATGGCAACTAAAGCCAGTTGTTGTACAATGAAGTTTTTAGTTGACACAAAGACAAATGAAAAATAATTCTTGTTTTTTTTCCAAAACGTTTTATCAGCAGTTACCTGGTTTTAAGGAGTCGAAGTCACAGGTTTCCTGTTTAAAATTTCCAGCTCCATCATGTATCATCTTATTCTGAACTCCAAAATAACCTCTGTGACTTTGTAAGTAATCTCTACACGATCGTAAATCTACAAAAAATGTTTTAATTGTAATCAAAATGTGTTATTTTTATAAAAATTTAATTCAAATCTATTTTAAAATCGTATACGTATACGACATGGCCTAGTAAGATGGCAGGATCTATGAACAAATTTTGAAACATAACTTCTATAATATATTTATTTTCAAACTATCCGAATCTTAAAATCATTTGTCTGAAAATTGTGTACAATTCTTTCAAGCTACACCCAGCCAGTATATTCCTTGACTTGACTTACCAAACATTTCATTTGAATCTTTAATACCATATCTAAACTGAACATCATCAATATAGAACTCGCCCTGTCGCCCAATTTCCAGATAGGAATATGGACTCTTATCTAAAACATGGGTTGATATATAGTTCTTTTGAACACTGTCTTGTATCTCTTGCCCATCAATATAAAGTGAAACGTCATTTTGAAATGGTTTTACATGGACTACTATATGAGACCATTGTTTATAGTTCAGATTGAACTTCACCACAATTTTAACCTTTTTAATAAATGTCTCAAAAGAAAAGTTATCAAGATTAGAATATAGTCCCCATGACAGAAATTTGATATCATCAGGTCCGTTCGTCCACGACTCGATGATAATTTGATCTACTTCAAAATTCATCGGTTTGATCCAAAACGACAGGGTATAATCTTCTTTACATAAATCTGGAATTATAAGAAACGAAAATGAAAGAAGGAAAATAAAATGAAAGGCGCCTTCTTCACTCCAATCTATAATTAAAATTAGGTTACATTTCATTTCGGTTTTTGATTTTTTTCGTCTCATTGTAATCTAAGAAGATTTATAAGGCGAGCGTGTTCGGGTAAAGGATTTCAACCAATCAGAAAGTGGCTTGCAAATCGCGTGTCTATGCATTGAAGGAGAACAAATCAGAAAGTAAAACAACACGGCAGTCCAAATTATGACGTAATAAGAAACGTTCTTGTAAACGTTGTTATGGTTGGCGGAAGGGTGGTGGAAAGGTGACGCGTGCTAAAATAGCTTATTTCGTCATCAGAGCACGCTCGCCTTATAACCCTTATTAATTACAATGAGACGAAAAAAAACCACGAATTGTAATCTGATTTTAATTAGTTTGTCTTCACTCACAAGTTAATGATACAAGCATATCAATAATCAGATCTTTAAAATCTGTATATTCATACTTTAAGAAATTCATACAAATCGTTAATGTTACTTAAAACTTCACTGAATATACAATATTCTAGAATTGAAACGAGATAATGGTTTACCTGATTGAGTAAAATCGTTCAGTAAAAGTTTTCGTGTAGACACTGGTAACGAGTTTGCATAAGTGTTATTTACATACAATACATTCTTAAAGAAAGTATTCTGCCAGTGTATTGTTAGGTTATCTGACGATGGATCTTGTAGTTTTACATCTCCTTCACTCCATTCACCATCAAATGTTATCGTGTAGCTAGGTGCCTCATCTTCTAAAGAAACTACAAGATACAGTGTAAAACTATAAAATGTATTATTGTCCATTTTCATTTATGATGCTTTGTATGTTGAAGAAATAACCAAATGATAATTTGACTGTACTACAAGAAGAATATAAAAAATATGATTAGTCTAAATAGTAACTAACCGAAGTGCTTCCGAATCGTGGTTTCAGACCACACAGCTTCTTCTACATATAAATCGCTCATATAACTAAGATAAACAGTTTCTGAATATAACAGGACGAATCTGTCAGATTTTGGAGCACTGTGTAGATATGGTAAGATGGATCTATGAAGCTCTGATGCTGCTACCAGTTTCGTATTGATGTAGAGCTTTAGTCCTACTGGTTCATACCATGTGATAGTAACATAGTTCCAATCAACTAAGCTATACCAGTACCATGTTCTCCAAACATGATTTAATTCATACAACTCTATCATTAGTTTTCTGCAAAATATGAGCATACATATCAAAGAGCTATATACAGATCTAGAATATGATACAAATGGAAGATATGAAATAAAATCTTGACCAACAACGATCATCGTGGCCTCGGCAACATAATAATACAAATCCATACAAGCAAAACAATTATTCCGTTAATCAAAAACTCATCCAGAGCATGACAAAATCGGGTGCAATAATTATATAGCAGTGGAAAGAGTAGGCATGGTCTTTTTCGCGAGCGGCACCGGCCACTACTATAAAGGTCGAAATCATGAGGTGCAATAACATAAATTGTAACATAAATGATGTTTTTTCCTTTGATGTTTTTGAGAAATAATTTGCTTAAAATGTGTGTTTGAGGAAAACTGTGGTGTATAAACAGCAAATTTGTGTTATTGCATTCTTGGGTAATTTGACATGAAAGCCATATAGAATCTAATAGGAAAAAATGAGTGAAATAACCAACTAAGTTATTGCACTCGCAGTAGCTCCGCCCCTTTTTGGAAAGACATCCCCTTTGCAGACGAAAATGAAACGTGCACGAGCTTCAATTTCATTGGATTAAAGAGTAACGTGATCGATGCTGTCATAACTTTTAAGCTGTCAACCATATTTATGTTACAAGTAATATATACCACGTGACTTACTCATTAACATATTTAAACAAACTCATCCTAACGGATTCGTTTGTTTAAATATGTTAACTCGTAAGCACCGTGGTATATATAGTACTTATATTATATATATATATATATATATATATTATATATAAACATAATATTGTATATTGTTTGGTGCTGTCCAAACTACTGGTATCGAAGAAAATCGAGTTTACTGTTCAGTACCCTCTTTAGATGAATTTATCAATTGAACAGAAAATCAGTATTCTAATAAATGTATAAAATAATCACATCTTATCTCGTGATTAAAATTCTTACCGTTCACTGTAAGTAATGGTTATACCATTTCTACCGTCAATAGTGGTATCGAGAACAGTGATATTAGTGTTGTTTGCGATAGCCAACCAAAAAGATACTGTTAAACCATGATAACATTTCCATGTATTATGGACACAACTGTACGGGAATGCCTCTGTAGATTGATTAATTCCACTACCAAAAGAGACGACATTTTGTCTGTGTCTATAATCAACTACTTTAATTGGTTTTAAACCGAAATCAATTGAAACTGGCATCAATGATATTTGTCTATGACTGGAACGTATTGTACACTCGCCTTTTAAAGACGAAGAGATTATGGAATCCAATGGAAGGTGACATTTTGAAATAGTATCTGAAAATGAAAAAAATCAATAGAAATTGACTACAGTAAATTTAAAGGGGACCCGTCTTCATTTTGATTGATTGATTTGGGTCTTGAATATATTTAAGTATCCTTCAGAAGCACTAGAAATGCACGAAAATGCGTATTTCCTTCAAATATACCTTAAATTAGACATTTCTCCTTCTATTTCTATAGATGACTTTTCTGTAAATTGCATAGTATCCACAATGTGTAATAGGGCATTATAACTTTCAAATGCTAATAATTATGGATGCACATGGATTTGAAGGCTCAAATTTCAATGGTGAGTTTTGATAACCAGTACTAAATTGCTGAGCTAAAAAATTCCCCGTTTCTGAGACTTATCCAAATCGACCCTCGAAAATGAAGCCTGTGCCTCTTTAAGATTAGGTATAATTTTTGTAGCTTGGTAATAACATTTATTTAACTGGCAAACATACCAACTTACTGACTTCAATAAAAACAAATCTTTAAAATTGTTTTTCATATCTCATTCCCAATTTTGTAGTTCATCCTTCAAGAAAACTGACTTACCAAACTCATTACCAAGGTCGAAGATATCTGAATCCTTTAGGGTTTTAGACGTAAATCTAACATCATCAACGATAATCCTTACATCGTTATCTAAAACATAGAATTAAAGAAAAACGATATTTTCACGAAAAAGACCAAGATTACGTTTGCGGTTTTACACCTTCGTGATGCTTAATTAATAATTAAAAAAATTGTTTGGATTCAATTTCGTTTCGTTTTTCATTTTTAAACACCTACATTATAACATAATTTACTAAATGCACCCCCTTTTCAACCCTAAGAAAGCTTAAGACTGAACATAACCATAAAATGCCTACCATATTCACAAACAACACAGTTATGATCAACAAATGAAAACTTCCCTATGCCATCATCCATTAAACCAACTTCATTTCCAATTCCAGTTAAAGACATTCGATCGAAGAACGTTGCTGAATTAGTTGACTGCCATATGTATATATTATTTCCTGTTTTATCAGCGTCAGTTAAACATTTTGAATTTTCTTGAAGAAAAGAATAAATTTAATTTGTGTGAATATCAAATTCAATATTGAATAAACATCTGCCATTCTGGTCCCTGTTTGAATAAGAGAAGATGAAGATTTCACCATTTAATATAATATTTTATAATTAATATAATTCGTATTCACAATTCGAGTGTGATTTACTAGAACATGCATATTTTTGAAGTTCTATATTGCTTTATAACGTCCAAGTACTAATAAATATTTCTTACTGTCCAGCTCATCTGAAAACAGGTTAATAATATCGTCTATATCTTGAAAACTTTCAAAGTGAAGAGGTCTAGTCCCTGATACATCACATATTGTACGGTCCAAATCACCATCTATATCATGGACAATACCAATACATTTGTTTTTCCATAATCTGTAGCCTGCACCACAGTTGTTATCTAGACATGAGGAAATAATGAATTATATTAAAAAAAACTGTCCAAAGATCTTGTGATTTTTTTCATTAAACATAAAAATATGCTGTCTGCTCATATTGTGGTTTGGTTGAGACAAAATATAACGTATAATACATTAGATATATTACATATATAGGGTTTCACAAGCTACCCAGGACAGAGAAACAGTTGATATTGGTAGAGGAGTGGGGCACAGATTGAACACAGGTTGGCTCTGATATTGAAATTTTTTACATGCTTTTTTGCTTGGGGCAGTCCTTGTACAATTTTTATCCGATATCTTTCATATTTTCAGGGTTTGACCACAACATCTTGAGGTATATTTGTGAGAATTTTAAAAGAGATCGGTATACCAATGGCTGAGATACTTTCCGTCAAACTTGGGGCGTTATTTTGCTTCACCCGATTTACCAAAGTGATTTGACAAAGTGTTCCGGCAATATAAAATTTGCAAGTAAAATGAATAATACGAGTTAAACCAAAGATCTATCTACACCTACCGACTGCAACTTCACACAGAGCTTTATAATGTTCGGTGTAACAGGATTCTTTGATATAACTACATCCCGTATCCTGACAGTATAATGCCACACAGTTCTTATCGGGATATATTGTAGATTCTTGGAACGCTGTGAATGTAGCCGGTATCATGTCACTGTTAACATATTCAAGAGAACCATTCACCAACTCATGTCGACTAAGTCCGATATGGATTGTTGCTGGATTGGTCAATCTGAAACAATATTGAGTTCACCTCAACTACCTCCGATGAAATTTTACAAATGATTAAAACTGATTTAATAAATATGAACAAACAGAATATATATATGCGCATTGTTAAACAATAATGGAGAAGCCTTTAGATATGTTGTACTCATGAACTGAACCCAACAACCGATGTTAAATATTAGATTTAAGATTTGACATACCCTCTTATCAATTTCCTAACAAAATCGAATTCTTCGCTAGAATCAATGTCTACCAGTTTACCAAATCTTGTTGTGCATTTTTCGATGGCAGATTGTCTACTGAATGCAGTATTCGACGAATAAAAGTAGTAACACGAGCCTTGGAAATGATGCATATCTTTCGGACACATGAAGGTAAGTGGTAGTGCTAAAATAAAGATTGTATTCAGAATAAGAAATGACCAACGCTTGATATTCGAGCTTTTCATAGCAAGATACTTTGGATAACTTTCTTTGTGGTACAAAATGTAATGCAAATGTGATTGTATTAGAATAAATATTTACGAAAAAACATAAAAATGTATTTTTCTTACATCAAACATATCAATAGCAATGGTATCATATCTAAATCGAGCCATCATCGATGGGTGTCATATGGCCAAATCTACCAAAAAGAAATAATCCACTACCTTTCTGATTGAGATTCAGTTCATATATAGCAGCTGTTTCGTTTATTGATATCCCCGTGATAAAACAGTTATTTTCCTCACACGAAAAGCCTGCATAGTTTGAATTTTTTGGAATGATTGGTGTAAAGGTAAGGAGTGATCCAGTTCCACCGGTCCATTCTTCTGGCATTTCATTGTTTCGATCATAAGCTCCAATCCAAAACATCCTGAAAATTATATTCTTGTTTGACATGTTAGTTAAACATGGTTTTAATCAACAATTATGAATTTAAAATTATTGTAAACTATTAAGACACATGGTACATCAAAGACCAAATTAATATGAATATTAATATGTAAACTTGTGCAAACACTTCTAGACACATGAATTTTGAGATTTGTTTTATTATTCAATAACTTACTCGGCATAATCTGTATAGGAAGCATTTAACCAGTTTGATAACCAATTATACTCCAACCAATTTTCAATAGTCACCAATTCACCACCTACATCATGAACAGCTTTACGATGTGTCTGTAGGTTACCAGAAGTTGTGTTCACCATATAACACGAGGCGTTGTATAACAGCCACCCTATTGGACATTTACCTATAAATTAAGAATTTATTAAGAAACACTAAAGCTCTAATCCCTTGGATCGAATATCTGCGTCATTTACTGTTGCCAATTATAACAAATTTAACCTGAAAAAAAAACTCACGAAGTCAAAGAACTGTTGACTGTATAATTCGAACTGAAACTTTATCGCTCGGCAGTACATGTACTTTACCTTCACCAAGTTTTATCTGTGGACTAAATGTTGTATCTGATGCTGAAGAACCAATTGCATCACCATTAGGATCTGTTAGAATCATTCCTGGCTTATGATCAACGTACAGCTGAACATGTAATATACTAGCGTAAATAGTAACGTGAGTCCAATCCATCAAATCTAACGAGTGAGTTAATATGAATTCCCCATTTCCTTTTCTAACGTTTGCTTCTAGAATAGTCGCGTTGGTAATCTTAATCAAGAGACTAGTCCCATTGTCAATATCACCACTTTGCAGTAGCGTGTAATCATTGAATAATATTTCTTCAAGTTGAAGCCAAAACATCCAGATCATGACATTAGAACATGAAGTGAGGTTGTGTAGACATGTTCTATTATTATCACTGAGGAAAGTGACACTACTCCTATCTATAAATCCTATTCCTTGCTTCATCACACCAGGATTTGCTCTAATATTATACCCAATAACAGGTTTGAAGGCATTATCCATCCACACTACTTCTTCATCAGTGACACTAAACTCGTGGTTACCTTGAAAAAATAAAGAATAGAATAATACATGAACAATTCATTTTATCTATAGTTATATATTTAACCAAATTACTAGTCAATGCATTCACGAAATTTCATCCACAAAATTCATGATTCACTTACCATACGTGTTTTGCAGCTCCATGGATGTCATTACACTAGGCTTGAAAATGATATCAGCAACAGCGTCTTGTGATATAGCTGGTAAAGGATCTTCACTGAACCAATCACCAATGAGCACACCACGATAGTTCATGCTATAATTAGTCATTGGTTTTAACACTGAGCTGTCAGTAAACGTACTTACAAATGAACCATCAAAATATAAAAAGGTGTCCAAGTTATCAAACACCAAAGTAAGTTGGTGATATATATAGTGTTTAGGGAAGTCTACATAAGCAGCCTTGGTAGTTTTATTGTAGGCATAGAGTACTGTTATACTGTCCAGATTGCCGTTATAAAATATACACAATCCGGTTTCTGTAAATGTATTCTCGGAATAGCAATCACCTGTGGCAAGGAAGCCAACGTAGCCACTGGTAAAAGTATCGATTTGAATCATCATCATCAAGGTAAAACCATCAGGACATAGGTCTCTATTATTGATGCACCCAAAATCTAGAGACTCGGTGTAAATTTTCTCTTCCACATTTAACACGTTGGGCTCTTGGTTTCTGATTATTCCACTTTCAATCAGTTTCGATTTAATGGATGAACGGTTGGCTCCAATATTTATTTTGAAAGTTTGATCTGTAAATACGTTAATCGATATTAATTACTTAATAACTGTACAAAAGCGAGAATTCTTCTCAAAATCACCTAGACAATCTCTATCCTAGACAATGGATATATTTTTGGCCATAATCAACATTCAATATGAGAAATGAATTGCTCAGTAGGGTATATAATAATTTTTGAGACTTACCTTTGTTTCGATCAAATACTGGTTTATCCAAATATTCACAAACATAAAATGCATTTTCTTTACATTTATGTAACCAGACACCATGATCTTCTTGACCAGATCTGATACAATCATACACCTTGTCTTGAGAATTCTATAATAGAAACGTTTATCAGCATAAGACAAAAGAGTCTTAAAAGTGAGAATAGATTACGAAAAAGTTTCAAATTTCGGACTTAAACATATGTCGTAATCATTCTGAATATGACTATGAGATCACTATAGGTCTTTAAGGATCGCACCTGTTAACGTCATCCAAGTAAAAAATATATCTGTATCACAAACTTACCAGGCGAAAACCTGTTAAGAAGTTACTCCATAACATCTCTTGTTTATCAGTTGTAGAGTACAGTGAGACTTGATCTTTTATGTACTCAGACCAATAACCGATATGCACTGTTTTATATGAAGTCCTGAAAGTAAACATGGTTAAAGATCATCCAATAAACTTATACTATACAGTATTTGAATCATGCTTTTTCCAATATTCTGAAAGAGTCTAACTACCTCTTTGGAAGATTCCATGAATATTGATACTGATACTACATACCGGTAATTATACTTACTTGAAAGGTATTCCGAGCAGAAACTGTTGATAGATAAACTGTTGTAATTCTTTATCGTCAATAACAACTAAATCTCCTCCCTGCAAACTGCATTGATGTTGAGCCTTGTACTGTTCAGTCAAATAGGACCCAAAACTGTAGCAATATCTTGGATAGTTTGGATTTCTGGGCATAGATGGTGTACATGGATATGCTGATGATAAAGAGAAGATCATTAAGTGAAGACACTGTGAAATTTACCGATAAAATGTAATTTTTTTTACGAAAGAGGTGACTGATAATTTGGTTAAATAGTAAATCTTTGATACGTAGAAAAACAACAGCATCACAATGAATATGATTACTGGAAGAAGGAATATGTTTTGGATAACTCCAAACTACATCATCAGCGTGTTAAATCTACATACCTTCTGTTGCATAAACAGACATGCTATCACTTCCTCCACAAACCTGGGAACTATTACCGAAACAATTTGTATCACAGGCAGATGCTAAATCTCTACCATAATGCCCTAGTGTATTACCACATGTACATGTATCACCACCCTAGGAATATAATTATTATATACGGCGTTTTTTTAAAAGAACATTTTGCAAATCATATATTTCAAACAATTTCCTAATCTCAAGCAACAATATACGACACTTTATAATCTCAAGCAACAATATACGACGCTTCTAGGTATATAAATGGAATCTTTAACATCGTCTTAATTATCACAATAAGATACATGCATATAGGACGTAAACATTTTTTTTCATTTGGCAATTTCCTTGTCAAAATACTGATGAGCCAATCAAATAAGCCAATTATATTACTACGACGCTTTTGATTCTTCTTACCGCTAATCCAGCAAATTTAAATCCTTCTTGAAAGCAGTAATCTCGACAGGCTTCAATAGTCAATAAAGTATCTGATATCTTCCGTTCTTGAACATCAGGTACGGTTGGCCAGGGCATCCAGGCTGGCAATGTTGTCACAAAACACCCCTTATAATTCAAATCTGTAACAAATACAGCCACTCATTAGAACCTTCGATACAGAAAATCAATTCATGTTCGACTCATTGATGGAAGGGATTTATAAGTATTTATTAGCATTCCCTTTGGATCAATGACAATTATACCATACAGTAAATTTTAACAATTTGGCAGTACAAATGCGAGAACATAATACCGAAATTGTGTTGATCATATAGTTGTATAATCATAAGAACATACCTAAAACAGTATCCTGAATGGGTTTTTCACAAATAAAATTTGAAACGGTAGAACATGGAATAGAAATCCAAACACCAAGAGAGAAAATATTTCTATTAAGAAGGGTACAGCTCATAGTAGGTAATGAAGAATATTTCCATACATGTGGTTGTGTTATAATCCTGATATCTGTAGACCGATATTCTTGAGATAAAGATGTAAGGTTGTCATACCCATAAAATAACGATTCATCATGTCCATAATACCTGAAGAAAAAACATTTTGCCTTAAAAATTGAAAATCGTTATCAGGAAGAGAACGTCCCAAAATAAAGATTGTTGTAACAGCTGAATGGAACCATTATCAAGAACAAGATATGTTATTTGTTCATAATAAAAACCAAGCACGAACTATGCCAACCGTAAAACAAATCTCGAAATCCATGTGAACACATTGGCAATATATTGGTAGCAGCTAATGAACTTTCCATTTGAGGAAGAATATCAATAAATGAGTAAATATACTGTTGTAAAGATAAATCTACATTCAAAATACATAAAAACAAACAATTTTAAGAGCAAGCAGCATTTTTTACAACTCACAGTCGCTTGATACCTAAAATAAACTGAGTTATATTTATATATTATCCAAATTTCGAACTCAATAAAGAATTTGAGAATAATACATACTCAAAGGCAAGGTCCAACCAGTTATAGTGAGTCTGCAAAGAATCTGTAGCCATAATGCGACCACCACGCTTAGTACAATAAGCTGTAGCAACTGTATACGACATTTCTCTGGGACTGAATTTATGACATCTTCCCTTGTTGAATAGCCAAGGAGCTGGACAATCTGAAAGCAACACATCGCTCTAGTTAACAATTTCTTTTAGTTAGTAAATCATAGTCAATTCTTCAGTATAGGTGACATTATAATAATGTTAATGTTATATTTTTTTAAGAATCCAAAAACCACCCTACCCCCCGCCAAAAATAAAGCAATTAAATGTAATACCAAAGTGTCAAAAAAATGAATATTCTCATCAATACAACTAAAATATGGAAATGTTTATTGAAATATGTTCAGAGGTGCCCAAAACACAAATTAGGCGACTAGAAAAAACTCACTGAAAAAGAACTACTCATTACTACCGAATATCTGTTATTTGGATGTTTTGAGTGACGAGTTACCTTTATGTCTACAAGTCGGAGGAAATACATTTCCGTCATCTATATAACCTTCACATCTATAATCTGGGTGTCCAGCTAGACAAAACTCATGGGTAGTACAGGGCACACCACTGTAGTCTGTAGGTTCACCAATATTACCTTAGAATAAAAAGGTAAAATTAATTTTTGAGAAACACAGAGAAATAAGAGTTTTGAAGGTGTTGAATGGTACTATGTGCCGATGCATCCTGCTATTGAATTATATTGATCATACTATGATAGCATCTGTGGTCCGGTTCCTTTTTTTTTTTTAACTAATTTCGATGTTCGACTTGAGTTTGTCTTACTAAATTCCTACTTAAACTTAAGTCGATTTTACAAGAAATTGATCTTAAGCACGAGCATAGGAAACTGGCTCAGAATTCTAATTGTATGTATAGCACTGTACAAAAAAACGCTTTTAAAGATTTGTTAATGGTAAGACATAAATAATGGTAGGTCAATCTATAATGAATGCGTCAAGATGCAATTGCATTTCTCTTTCTCTTTCGTATTTAGAATTGGAAACCTTCCTACGAAGATCTCAATTTTTAAGCCCACGTTACAATCCCCTTTTTAATAATTCCTTTAAAATACTGTGTACTATACCTAATTGTGTATAACAGATAACTTGTCGAGGCTGCGTACAGTCATCAATAACAGGCATGCTATTATTACTGTTTAATACCAGACATTGTTCTTGGCCAATATCAAAACTAGCATTATCCATTGTACCAATATAATACAGAAAATCAGATATACTACCATCAGAATGTACCCAATCTTCATTAGCTTTTCTCTTTATACCAAGGTACATATCACCATCACTGAAGTTACTGAAATTGGACAATAACTCCAGTAATCCACAAGTAAATTGTAAATTTGCTAATTTAACATTGCACAATGGTAGACATGTTTTATTTTGTCCCCACCCCACTTCTACGCATCTTGAACATCGAGACTGTAAAATGACTCAATGACTGTTAATTTAAGAAACAAAATATTCAAACCTGATATATTTTAACTTTTCCAGATCCTGAAAGGAATGCGGACTAGCTATGTTACCATAACCGGCACAGATATATCCAGCCCCATCATAGGACAGTTGAAAACTTTCTAGTTTATAGCATCTGTTATTTAATTCTTTCCAACCGCTCGGGCAGGTTACCGCTAAAATGTACATTACAGTAACTTAGTATTGTTAAGAATCATGAAATGTGGATCACCCGTAAATTCTCTCCTACAACCTACGGTCCGTTGTATTGCAATCTGTCAGAGTACCGTACTTTTGTTCCAAAAAGATACCTAGAGATCAGAAAACTGAATTTGATTTAAACATAAATAATGTCAAGAAGGATTTTGTTTTTTTTACCAGGTACGGCCTTTCTACAGATATATCCGTATGTTGACCCAACTGTTCTTTTATTATAAACTCCTGTATTTAACTCAACTGTTACACCACTTAATTCTGCAGAAGCCTTCACATTGAGTTCTAAAGCTTCTAGTTTACCAACATGTTGTTCAATCCATTTCCATTCTCCAAGATTACTATATAGACCCATCCATAATTCTGGTGCAAATCGTTCAACGTCCCTAAGTAAAAGAACAATTTTAAAGTGGTTTAATCCTACAATTACAATTCAATTGGACAATATATTTGGTTACATTAACAGTAATTCATGATTCATGATGGTGATAAAGTATGTAACTATGAGATGAGAAGATGTTTCTAAAAAGATACTAACCAAACCTTGTGCAAAAAGTCAATCTCAGTTTGATTAAAAATGCTTAATAAAGCACTATTTTCACTCGTACACGAATCAACAGCTTGCCAGAAAGTTGAAGTTGTAGTGTATACGTTATAACAAAATCCTTTCTCCATATACCAACCAGTTGGACAAGCACCTGAAACAATGCAATGTTCACATTTGAATTCATTTAATTTCATGAGCCAAAGTAGATTATAAAATTATAATATGTCCAATATTCCATAAATAAATCTTTTACTATATGTATGCATATCTTTCATATTAAAATAATAATCTAATTGGCCAAGGAATATTATTCCAATTTCAAATATCTTACTTCGACAGATTGGACGACGCGTCCATTGTCCAGATGGCTGACATGTAGAGTTTGGTGACCCAATAATATCCTGCTCTAGTTCAAGACACTTGTATTCTATTACATCTCCATGACTGATTTTATTTTCATATCTTCTATATACAAACGTGTAGTTGCAGCCTGCATCGGTGATTGGCGTCCCACATTCTGAAAAGATAGCATTTCTATAATATCATGTAGTCATTTATTTCAATTAACAATTAAAATGTTGACAGATGTAATCGAAAGTCTGCTGGTTAATGACGACCTTTGGACTTGGCTTCCGTCAAGATATAGAATTTAGACAAACTAACATCTGATATTCAAATAGTTTAACCCTCTGGTAAATCATATATGTTCACTTTGAGCTGAAGGACTGATTGTAACTGTAATAGTGATACAAACCTGGATTTCGTAGATGAAGATTGGTAGAAATATTATATACTGGTGTCGATTGAGACTGACTATAATCAAACAAATAACATGTCTCTGGTTTTTCAAATGTAAAAGCGCCACAATCTGCAGTATGGTCATTGGTACATGCCTGAGCACACTCTTCTTGCGATACACCACTCATTGTAGAATAGCTCATACCATTCAATCCCCTGTTATAAATAGTTGTAAAGCTATCTAACTCACTCTCTGTAAAATCCAATGAAACGAATTTGAAATAACATTAGCCTTATTGTATGAAAAAGCAGTAATTGTAGATTAGTTGTTAAAGAAACTCACAGAGAAATGAAATCTTACCGTGAAGTTCCATGTATATTGCATACTGTTTCTCCTGTGTCTCTCTGTTTATTGGCATATCATTACTCCGCTGGTCGTACAGGTAACAATGTCCTTTTATGTATAATACGGCTACACACCGGAAGGTTGTTTCTTTTAGACACAACTGATTACAAGTTGAGTTAGTAGTTACATCTACAATCCTTTTTCTGCTATTTTGAGACGCTATGTTCGAATATCCTTCGAATCTCCCTAAGTTATAAAAAATAAGTGACTTAACAACAACAGACATCATGGCCAATCAATAGACAAGCATGGAGTTCAAATTGGACATTTTAATTTTGCTACACATTAGTTATAACTTTCACAGTACACGGGACATATTTCTGTATAATTTAGCGTTTATAAACACCAACCAAAAATATTCAAAATTCTAAAACATTAAAACATATACGGCAAGACATTTTTAATCAAAGCTTTCAGATAATGTAAAGGACACGATTGCTGTTGACTTGAGGGGACAACATTGACCTCCTAAAAGGCCAAACCTTCCATTTCACGTCGATTGTAAGCCATATATTAACAAAGAGTCTGTTTAGTTATGCTTAACAGGAATGTATCGTAAATTATTTCAGCAATGAAACCTACTTGTACAAACAGGAGGGTCTTCCCAATGTCCAGTATCTAAACAGCGAATCAACGTTTTGTGTGGTGGTAGTATGACCATATCCAAACTACAGGTGTATTCTACAGTATCTTCATTCCCCTGCATAATATAGCGATGTGTTGCATACTCTACATATGGTATTGGCCAACATTCTGAAAAATAAAGTAATTTAAGACTGACTTCTTCAAGTATTCAATGCAGTTGTAGCATTTATCGTTAAATACACATCAGAAATAAGTTTGAAATTGGTATCATTACGAGCTGTGGACAAGGATTGAATTCTGATTCAAATTATACTTAATTCAAATAAGTCTTACTGTTTTTCGTGTAAACAACTTCGGTTGAGGCTATCGGATAAATAGAGGTGAAGCCGGGATGTTGAGTAGTTGATATATCTGAATATCTTAAACATATTCCGGAATCCGTTTCAAATTTGAATCCCATGCAATCTGAATTTATGCAGTTCCAAGCACAATTGTTGACACCAACAGCTACAATGGTGGGATTCATCTCAAAACCAAAGTTAGAAGCACCACTTATAAACGAGGTTATGGTTAAATCTGAAAAAGAAATCATTTATAAAAGATTCTTCTTCAAATCCTTCAACATTTCGACAGTCTATCAACTGATAAAATAGTAATTTCATTATATACATCGATGAATAAAAAAAACCAGAATTCACAAGCAAAAAAAAAAACTTTAACCATTAAGTAAAATAAAACTCCGCAAACAAGGTTTACCTCATTGATGGAACATCTGAACGACTAGTAGCCTTTTCCATGTTAGTCCCTTCCGATTTGCATCACTAACATGGGAAGGGCCAGGCGAAAGTTATGGAGTATTGATTTCTGTACCTGCACATGAAGGTGGTGTTTCCCATTCCCCGCCATTTTCAGTTTTTAAACATCCTATAACTCCAGTACTGGCTCCCATAATACCATAATTTTCTGAACACTTATATCTGAATGTAGATCCAATATCCCACACCTTCTGATTCATGCTCGCTCGCTGTTCGTTAGGTATTAATGGTGGTATTCCGCAACCTGCATAATTGATTTTTTAGGTATAATTTAAATACTAAATTCAGTATGGAATTTCCAAAATGAATTCCTAGTTAACACTAAGCTTTATGGGATAAAGCAGCTGTCAACAATCAATCATGGAACAAAGTAAAACAAAGTGAAATGAAAAGTTGTTAATTTACCCTTCCATTGTTCACAGATATAATATTGTGTTGCCCCAGTGCTGCTGTATTTTCCTAATTTCCATTCACCATTTATAGTCATTGATAACAATGCATTTTTTATTGTAGAGAAATCCTCCGTAGCCTTCCAATTGCTGAAATTAGTGGTTTCTAAAGACTGACCGTCCGACCACACCAATGTGTCATAATAACCGTGCAGACCTAACCATACCTCAGTGCGGTCACTGAAAGAACAATTAAAGATGTCTTCAAGTTCTGGACCTGCGTCACAAATTTTCTTTTCAACATTTACACTCATTAGATTCAGTTAATCTAACATTTCCGAGGTCGTGTGTATATTCTCCTTCTCTTCAGGTCAATGCTGAAATTGGTTAACGTTAACGTCAATATACAACCAAGGCCTCCGTTGGTACAATTGAGTTTTATTGTAAATATTGTGGGAAAGTTTTCTATTAGTTTCATATTGATATAAATTCCCCGTGGATATAAGTGTACATGTACTTTTATTCATAGAAATTTCAATTTTCGACAACTACCTCATATCTTGAAAGAAATCATTGAGTTCCTGTGAAGTAGCACTAGCTAATACACTTTTCTTTGTAACACACCATTGGTCAGGTGTCAGTTCTGGTACTCCTGGTTTATCAAACAACCTGTAACATTTATTACCCAGACCTCTCCATTGGTCATGACAAGTCACTTCCTCTACAATAACAAGTACAGATTAGCAAATTCTTCAATTTTTTTTTCATATTAAATAACAAATGTTATTAGATGGAGTACAATGTAAAGGAAATGTAAATCATAATTTTAATCTCTCGACAGCAACACCTTCTCCAATACACCTTTACTTACCTACATCACAAGTAGTAGCTCGGCTATCATCCTGACCATTTTGGAAATAACCATCAGGACATGTGCATCTCGTATTGGTACATACTGATATATTCAAACATAGATCATCTCTATCTAAACATCCATAGGCACCAATGGGGCGAACTAAATAAAGTATTTAAAAAAGATATTAAGCGTTTTATAATTAATCTTATTCTCGTCATACCAATAATAGTACACGTATATACCAAAGCTCAGGGGATAAATAAATGTCACCTTTGTAAATTAGTTTCATTAAATCTCAAAAGTATGAATTGGCATGTTTGAAATATGTAAAAAAAAAAATGTTTCATTTCGAGTTTTGTTTTCTTGAACACTGGAATCATGCCATACGGTCGAAAGGGAAAGCTACCAAAATAGAAAATTAATAAAAATGTCTTATACAAATTGAAATTGAAAACTGCAATAGCACATTGATTTTTAATCGATAAACACTTACTCTTTTTGCAGTATGTACTCAATTTATTATCATCGCCAACTTGAGCATAAAGATCTGATGGAGTACATTGACATAGGTCATCTATACATTCCGCTAATCCATTACAGGAGTTTTGTCCATATGGTGTACATCCAGTTGACCCTACACTAAACACTGTAAAGACAAAATGTCATATAACCTCAAACAAGATATCAAATAAATACTTAATTTAATTGACGGAATTGTTCTGCTTGTATGGATTTTTATTTTGATACTAGGGACTTTTCTTTAGTTTCATACACGTCTGTAGAAATGAAAATCATCAAACCTTTTATCTCACATACTGATGGTAGAAGACTTCCACAATCTTCATCACTGAAATAATGGTCATCAACATCGTATTCTCTGAATTTCCTTCTCAATGCTATACAATCTATATCAGTTTGATTAATACCATCACCACTAGGTTCAGCTGGTAGAGTATTATTGTTATATAATCCAGAGAACCAGTTTGTATAGTTCATCTCAGTATAATAAAACCTATTCCATCTATACCAACCTTCCTATAACAATCAAAAGTCCGTTCAAAATACTGTACAGTACAGCAAGTGGGATACTATCTTACAAGTACCTTACAAGCATTATGTTTACATCACTGATTTAAAGCATCATAAATCCCGGTAATAAAAGCAATTTTTCATAATTTATCAAAACCAAATGTATTTAAGTATAGAAGAGCAAGCGATGATAAGTAAAAGAATTTTAAAATTAATGAGTGGTAAAATATTGTGACAGGCATATCCAGTAAACAATATGCTATCCAAGCAATTTAATGTCTTACCAGGCCCTTATCCATTCCCCCAGTCCATGCCATTTTAGTGTAGTCAAAGTCCAGCAGTTTAGATAAATATTCATTTTCGTTTTCATCCTCAATTTCTACTAGAAAACCATTTTTGTTTAGACAGTTTGCCTTGGCGTCACTCCAGGTAATTAGATCACTGCTGTACATATAGCAGCTTGATAAATACTGTTGCCATCCATCTGGACATGGTGGCGTGTCTACAAATGAAATATTGTTTGAATTATTTAATTCACCTAACCAAAATGAACCCTGAAAACAAATTTAACAACATTATAGTACGAATGATTCTCGTCTTTTACGTCTGAAATGGCATTTTATTCTTCAGTCATTGGTACATATTTATAGCTTGGGCGACCAGATTAATTAACATTGCTAATCAGTTGATAAACAGACATACCTGGGAAACACGTTAATGGATGAGACCACAGTCTATTGGTGCAGGTGATTACTGAATTTAATTGAGGTGGTATTTTATACAGATTATTACAACTATATGTTATAACAGAACCTTCAATGTTACCGCTTCCAGTCTTATTAACAATCACTCCATTGTCTGGATCTGTAATGTCTATACAGCTATCTGAAAGTTGATATACACTTGTAAAATTAAAGCTTGTATGAAACCGCATCGATATTGCAAGGATAAACAGCTTTTAAATCATCATTGAAAGATTTCAACATTATAAAAATTGGCATGGTCAAACCTTCTTTAGTCATTTGCATTGTCAAACAAGCAAGGTTCGTGATTTAAGTGCTGATCTAAACGTTTCATTTTGTGAATTCTGGAGGTTTCTCCACTCGTCATCCTTGATCTTGTTCAAATACATACTGACATATAAAAATAAAATATTCTTTAAAGATCATGTCTGTGAGATCTTTTCTGTACATTTTTCACTTTTCTAAGCTGGTAAATTACCTTCAAATAAAAAGGTGTCTTCAATAATTGCTGGTGCGAATTCATTATAACTATCACCATGATAAAGATTACAATCTTTTGTGAGTGACGAAAACCCAAAATATGTGCAAAGGCGGTCGCTGTAGCAAAAGGCACAACATTCTAAAGGGTTATTAGTGATAAGTGTTGTATTTGGAAAGATGCTCCGGATCAGTCCTTCACCAAAAAGCCGGAATCGTGAGGCTAAAAATAGATGTTATATAACTTTATTGATCAGATATACAATGATTTTTTTTTTAAATATCTACCCCATCATTTAACTCAATGAGTTGAAAAAAAAAACATTTGCATTTTTATTTTTTAATTCATTTATATCTCATTAATATTTCATAAGGTCGTTAATGAAACATTGATTAATGTTAAAATAGGCAATCTGAGGATCAATACATCGATAAACCACGTTTCTGTGACCAGTTGTCCCCAATACTGATCAATCACGTGTCACCTTTAAAGACTACTCGGTCTTTGTGCTTTTGAAAGTATGCCACTTTGGCAAATACCCTTAAAATCATCAAAATGAATGTGAAAGCTGTCTTTTTTAATTTACTTGTATCATTTTTGCAATTCTGTTTTTTTACATTTTACTTTAAAAATCGTTATTGGTTTTTATTATCTGAATATACAGAATAACTATTGGAGAGGATTCTAAACATTGGGTTGAGCTATTGGACAGACGATCTTACTATTAAGTTTTAAAGTTAAAATGAAACAGAATGAACTCATGAATTTGACTTAACTTACCTGTTACCAATTTGCACATGAAATTATTTTGTGATGTACATGTCTTATGAAAGACTTGTACTCCTAGTCTTGTTAATCGCATTAGTAAACAACTGCCTTTATCAGAATCAGCAGGATGAAATGGTAAATTATCTTTATATATTGTTTGGTAAGCCGGCTCTTCATAATCCACAAACATACCAGATTCATCTTTTATACTAGTCCAGATATCAACAACTACAATTTTTTATTAAAAATTCCACATAATTTTAGAAAAGAGTATTGATTATGAAGCAAGACTAGAAAACGTGTTTTAGCATTTACCTTAGGGCAAAAAAAAGAAGAAAAAAATGAAAGCTTGCCAGGCAAGATAGGGTACTTCAACTACTACTGTTTTAGACATTTAAAAGTGCTGATATTACTACCATGAAACAGTTAACCCACAAGCCTCAAAGAGGAAGCCGTTTCGAACTCAATGGCAAATAAATAAAACTATATCTTGGAATTTTTTTTCAGGACTCACAAAATCATTCTTAACTGTTTAAGAGCAATAGTTGATAGGGTGACTCAACGTTGGACAGGTGGGCGTCTGAAATGTTTCTTTTTTTAAAAAAACGCCAGATGGTACTCCATTACTATACAACTATTTTGTCATTGTTTTGACGCGATTTTTGTTAAAGGAATATGTTCACTAACTACGACCAATAAAATATTAGTCTCAGAACCTGGAATTATTTAGCTATTCTAATCCATAATATTGTTCACAATTTTCCCTCGAAATATAAGCCTTCAAATCTCCGTGTAGCCATAAATATGAGCGTTTGAATGTCAAAAATACGACTCGCCATTTAGTAATACTATGCATTATATAGAAAAACATATACAGAAAATGAAAGATAAATGTCTAGGTAGGGGTATAATTGAAGGGATTGTGTGGTTTTGAGACTGTTACAATAAATCTGAAGGCTATTTACATAAATTCAAGGCCAAAATCGATCCTCGAAAATGGTGAACATTCCTCTTTAAACAGAAATGTCTTGCATGTACTGATTATTTTTTTTTATAAGAACGAAAAGTCGACTGAATTCTAGACCTAGAGTACAAGAAATATAGCTGACCTCTTCCACTGTTGACCCCCTGTAGTAAAACAGCTTCCTGTATGTCATGAGATACTGGTGCTATTAAAGTGGAACCTAGTCTGTTACACGTTGCTGAAGCTACAGACCATTCCACTCTCTCGTCAAATTTGGCTATCTGATGACCATTTATTGTTGTCCATTCTAGAATGAAAAAGTAAGCGGGGCAATCTACTTGCCTGAATTTTCAGCAATAAATCTGAAACATTTATGACTTTCGAAGGCGATAGTGAAAGGCCGGGTTTAAGACAATATTCGTCTACAATATAATGTCAGCGTAAAATCGGGACAACAAACGGCCAGGGAGTTCTTGAACACTGAGAGGTTGAGAAAGATATCACACAGTTAAAAAAAAGTATCAGGCTCTGTCAAGTCCAACTGATCTTTTCTAGTTTGTTCACATTTGGTAAATAATGACAATTTATTTTACCTCTTTTACATTCATTATTGTTTAGGTAAGTTTTTTGCCGACAGACACACTGGTGATTAGTAGAACATATAGAATTACCATTACACCAATTATCATCAATACAACCATAGTCTAATACGTCATATACTAATAAATATAAACATACACATAATCTAAATTCTGATAGGGAGACAGCAATTTTCAAAAGTCATAAAATGTCTATAATAAACCAAAAACTGAAAAATGCAATCCTATAATATATGTATATGTTATTCTTTACCTACATTTTAATATGGTACCATGTTTAAGGCATTACTGGACGGATAAAACTCACCAAGATGTTACCTTAAGTCAAAGTGGGCAAAGACGACTCTTGTACGAATCTAAATAATTAAGTAATCATATGCTACTTACACCCAGATTCACAAATATATCGTTTCTCTTCCGTACAGTTGACTTCATAGTAGAAATACTTCATTTCACCACCATCAAATGTCTTATTCAACATGATACATTCATTTATTTCATCGGCAGGTGAGGATATTCTACCAGGATACCAATTTTTATAATCCATGGATTCCAATTTACTTGACCAATGGAACCAATTCTCCTGCAATCGAATATTGTCGAATGACTGAACATAAATTTTTATGGTCTCTACTAACTTAAAGTGGACACAAAATCATGTTCAAGACACAGAAATTGAACAATGGAATATAGTTTTAAAACTGATCATTTGTTTTTTCAAAGATATTTTCAGATTAATATAAATTCTACGGTTTGATTTGATAATACAGTTATAGGATAAAAAAAAAGTGCATAAGTAAATAATTAATGCTAATTTTTATTTTGCAAAGAATATTTAAAGTCAAATTAAGATTCAACCTTATCCCTGTCTGTTCCTCCAGTCCAAAACTCGTCTTCTTCAAAGTGTAGTATTTTATCTATACCGTTCATTTCAGAAGCGCTGTTTATTTCCAACAAATGGTCACCCATACTCTCACAAGATTGTTCAGATAAACCCCATTTTAACCTGTCATCCGATATCCAGTAACATGATCCCTCATATTCCAACCATCCATTTCGGCAACTTTTAGACACTGAAAAGAAATATATTTCTTTTTTTTTAAAAAACATACTGTTATTAAGTTAATTATTATGTTATATCTATCCTCTAATCGGAGTTATCGGACACTTGGATTGGAGAAGTGAGGCTGATTTTTCTCTCACTAACATCGAGAAGTTGCGATACATCTAAATCCTGATGATTTTAGTTAAAACGCATCGCTCGTAAAAAAAAAAAAAAACCTCGTATGAAAAATTAGTAAGAAAATTGACTCAAATTTATAGGAAACACAATGGCCTCTGTTCCTATCACAATGGGTGTCAGCTTATCTAGATCCAGATCATATCTAGATTTTATTTTAATCAGAAATTCATGAATTAAGATGAGTAACACTGTATTTATTTTATCTCCTGTCATTTGTCATTGTATAATCATTGTAATATCGGTGAACTCACCTGGTAAACAAGTTGGTAGTTCAGACCAGGTTCCATCAGATTCACATATTGTATAACTTCCACCTTCATTATTCCAGGTTTTATAAGGTTCGTTACACTCATAGCTTATATTAGAACCTATAGCAGTATCAGGAGGATCTAAGAACATACCATTGACAGGCTTCACTAGGTCAACACAACCTGTTTATATTAAAATATAAGAAGTAAGAAACGGAAAAATACTACAACATAAGCAGTAAATGTAGCTAACCTAAAATACTTTTTGGATATAATATAGTATTTCTATGATAAGAGGACTAAAGTCAAGTATTAGGCTGTAAATGTAGCAAGCAGTAGTGGCGTAGCGAGGTATCTTCTAGGGGGAAGGGACATTGCATGGAAATGTTAAAATTTTGTGGCCCGAGGATGCCCCTTCCCCCTTAATTAAAACATCAGCATTTCAAAAACTTGTTGAAACCACACAACGTTTATGATTACCATACATTGTTTTGTATGTGTCCTGTTTGTCGTCTTCGTGTTTTCTCTCTCATTCCAAACTCCATGCTAAGTACATATAAATTATGTTATCAATTGGTTTATAATGCCTGTTGTGCTCATAATTAGCTGATAAAGAATTTCAAATAGTATTTCAAGAAAATTTGCTCAATATTCTGATCCACTCGAACTTAGGTCACGTACCTTTTAATGTTTCAATAGTTTGGTTTGATGTTGAGTTAATGAAGAATGGGACATCAGAAAATAATTCACAATCCAAGGTTGAGAGGTCAAATCTAAACGTTTGACATGATTCACCTTCAAGACACCAAGAGGCACATTCTGATTTCGTGTTAATATGTTGAATAGAGTTAATTGGAACATCAGTACCATTCTCGTTAAATGCTGCAAGCTCTTCGAATTTGTCCCTGGCTAAAAATGCAGACAACATTCTAAACTAGGATGACATTTACATTTTTTTGAACAGTCATATCTTAGTCAATTCTTGTAATATGAAGTTGAAAAAAAAAAAAAAAAAATATCAAAATATTTGCTTCGTGCACTATGTACATTAGATATATATCTATATATATTTCAATGTCGGATACATACTTTGAAATATCCGAATTTCATATAATTTTCAGAACTATCACTTATTCATCTGAACGAAGACTGCTTAAAGTGTTTTCAAAATCTGATCAAGTAAAGTAAATATTAAAACAACTAAAGACCTATAAAAAAAGTCATGTGATGGTAGATTTAATACCAGAAAACTCAATTCTCAATGATCAGTCTGAAAGATCGAGTTGCATGAAGAAATTTATGCTCTGTTATGTAAGTAAGTCATGAGCGTCAAAAGTTATATCAATATGTTTTTTTTTTTACCTTCAGAAGCCGAACATATGAATGGTAGATTTGTATCACAAGGTAGTGTCTTCCATCTCAAATCATACATAGTAAAAACCATCCCAATACATTGGTCATTACCGATGTTTTCCTGTGTCCATTTCACTTGACCAGTGTCAATATTATAGAATTTAGACCATCGTATAACGGTATTGATATCAATAGTGACCTGAGTCCAGAGAGTTATACCTATAGAAACATAATCATATTAAAGAAATCGAGTTGGGCAGGTTTGGGACATAAGTCTCATGAAAAAGAAACAGTCAATATATATGAAAATGCGACCAATATACTATGGACTCCTTGATTCAAACTTTGAGGTTCCAAGATCAGTAGTACAGACAGATGTTTTGTTCTGGAATGTTTCGTATACCCCAACATAAATCGCAGACTTGATATATATTACTGAACTGAAGAAACGGTGAAATGTAATCTTTTTAATCAACCCAAAACAAGATGTAAGACTGTAAAAAAAAACTAAAGTTAATAAAAACTTACTGGTTGAATTCAGTTGGATGGAATTTCTGATGAAATGTTCATCTGCTGTAAGAAGAGGGGTTGCAATCCACCGACCTTCATTTTTACAAGCTGCTACGGCTTCATTGTGGTTTCTGGGAAGATGTAGTGTCCCTTGTCCATAACCAGAAATAACTGAATAAGGTTGAAAAAAAAGTATAATTTACAATTTCAGAAATAAACTAGGATTGGATTTATACGAAGAATGCCTCTAAATAACAGTATACACTACCTTAAACAGGTTGATAATAATATTAAATAGATAAATTTATTACATATTTTATCCATATTAGTGAAAACTTCTTTTTTATTTATATATGAATTATTAATATTCGTTCAATAAATAAAAAAAATGAATTAAGTATATAAATGAAAAAAGAAAGGATATACCTCATCTTTGTTTTCTCAATCTATAAAATAAAAAGAAAGGTGATCTTACCAGAGTTAATGAAGAATATCAAAATTAACTTCATTTCTGTACGAGCAGTACGTTAGAACTAAACTCGAAGTTTGAAGTAATCGTGGAGGTACATTGATTAATTTAAATATCAAAAGTTGATGGGTTGTAAATTAAAATGTTATGGAAACTATGTTCCTGAAATCGTTATTGGTGCCTAGAGCAAACATTCGATTTACAATATGACAGAATATGTGTTCTATTCACTCCCAATATTTGTAATTGTCTCACCAATTAATCGGTGATGATTGATCCAGAAGCACTAAAGTTTAACTGTAAATCTCCGATAGAGCACCGGAAAACTTTTCGTACTTCCGGGATAAAATATCCTCATTTTAAAGACGATGGTTAAGAAATTTCAATATGTAAAACTTGAAATCTCAATCAATGATCAAAGACAATTATGTAAATGAAACACTTTTTATTTTTGCTATCCTGTATCCAAAAAAAAAGAATTACTTTATTGCCACCATAATCGCATGAACATGAATATCTCTCTGAGTGAGAAGGTCAAGCAGGATATTCCAGATGACAGAAGCTGAATGAATGGGTTGCCAGCAACATAAAGCAGTACTGAAACTACTATCCTGAAAATTCCAAAGAGGTTGAACTATTTAAATGCGACTAAGTCTCGAGTAACTGTTTATTGGTTTGACGGAAGAAATGATTAATTGTGTAGATTTAGCACGAGGAACTGTGACGACAAAATAATGCCCTTCTTGTGGGAGAAGAAATTATCAAAACAATGGAGGCATATCCAGCCAAATGTCGATTTGAGCCTTATTACGTAACCTAATTTGTGATGTAAAATATGAACATATAATTAAATCGATTATGGTAATGATGTATATTATTAGTAGGTAAATGGACAACTGGGAGTAGAATGGTAACTACCAGAAAAAAACAACAATTGCTTGTTGACCTTTCAGTCAGTAAAGAACAGTAGATTCTGGGGAATATTTAGCAAGCAACAAGTTTTAATTGAATTACTGGTATAAAAAAGAATATTTGTACAACAACAATACAACACTCAAACAATATAATATCAATATTATATTCATGTTAAAGTGACGATGATCAATTCATCTTATGTTTGAAGTGGCTTTGGAATGTATTTGGAAGACTGATTAAACAAGTGTATTTAATATTGTTTCAGGCTATAAACGATATTAAATACTAAAAGTATTATGTTTGTGTTTAACTCGGAGAGCAAGATCCTTGAAGTATATTGGCAATCTATCTCAACAAATATAATAAGCCGCAGCATCCAAATTTATGACGTCGTTTACGCGATAGAAATAGGGAGTTATATGAAATATGTTTTGTTTAGCTCCAAGATATCATTTGACTGAATGTTAATATAAATTTTTTTGTTCATTGTTTTTTAAGTATATTTGTGGAGCATTTTTGTTTTGTAGAATGTTGACTACCAGAAAAAACAATTATTTGTTGACCTTTCAGTCACTGAAAGTACAGTAGAGTCTTGGTAATATTTAGCATGCAACAAGTTTTAATTGATTCTACAGTTTGTTAACTTTTCTCAGTATCCTACATAATTTATAATAATATGCATCCTTCTCTACATCTTCATTATTTTATTATTATATATTCACCAACGATCGCTTGTCACAGTTATATTTCAATAATCATATTTCCAACGACGTCGTCTAGCTAATGTTCTTGAAAGTCCAACCACACTTAACTAACATCAATTAACTGATCGACACAAAATAATTCAGTTTAAAAATATTTCAATCAATGTTCTTTTAAAAGACATAATAAGTTTGAGATAATACTATGTCAATAATTCTGTTATATGCTTATCTATTTATTTATACATTGTATATTTTCTACAAAGTTTAAGCGGTAATTGATTACATATTTTGATTATTGTTGTTGACTGAGAAAGGAGTTCATTGTTCAAGAGTTCGACGTAAATATTTTTTTCACAAAGTGTTACCTTACTTGCAATAATGAAGATAAAGCAATGTCAAGGAAATATAAATGTTAACTTTTTGGATGCGTATCTATTATTGAAATAATTTATATATGAAGCAGATTTTTTTTCTAGGCTCATAGTTTTCAAACGAAATTGATGAAATTAGTTTGTATAGGCATAATATTGCTTGATTACATTTCAATTAATGATCATTATTTGCTTTATAGGGTAATGAAACATATTTAGTTGTAAAATGTTGCGTGAATGATGATAAATTGTCATAAGACAGCTGTAAAATAGCTTTAATTCTAAATAAATAAAATTAAAATATTCCCATACAGTCGTCATATAAAAGTGCAAAAAGTCATCATAAATATGTGAAAGTGTCGGATATGACCAGAAACATTTTATTTCTCTCCAGCTACAGGAAGTTAATACGCCATACTTTTAGTGTGCAACATTTTTGTATTATTCACAATAAAAACGCCATCGTGTAGAATTTGACATTGAATTTTTTGACATGCTGAATCACAGTATCCTGAAGCACCAAAACAAGTCGGTCTGGTGAGAGTCATTCATTCGTTGGCTTTGGAAAGGAAAATGTTAAGCTGTACGCTGGCATTGATATATTATTAATTCAGCGTAGACGATGAATTCACTCTTGGGGTTAGCAGAGAATCATGTTGTACTTGCAGTGCTTCTCAACCTTTTTGATCCCATTCCCCACTTGAGACATTTACCACCAGCAAATAACTAAAAAACCCAAAACTCCAATTTGCTAATTAGATGTTGGTTTAAACTTCTAAGAACAGAGACCACAGATGTATTATGTATTAATTCCAGGGTTACAGGAAGCAAATAAAAAATATGAAAATACTTCTCGTATGGGAAGTCCACTACTATAAAATTATTGCATCCGATTTTGTCATGCTCTGGACGAGATTTTTGATTAACGGAATTGTTTTGATTGTAAGGTTTTTTATTATCTGCATCAGAGTAAGGGTTTGGAGCATCATTCTCAGTATCATTTTGATTGACTTTTAGGCCTTGTCTGGACACCATTTTTGTTGACAGAATCTGCCACATGAAGACAATTAATTGTGTGTCTCTTCGGAGAAAATTAAAAAAATTAACTGTTGAGTTCCTTGCTTCTGAGGCCTTCTAAACAACATTCCTACTGAAAGATCTGGAATCTAGCGGTTTGGGAATTGGCCCTTATTTAAAAAAATATATATATACTTTTTTTTGAATCTTTGGTATCTGAAGTCCTCCAGACTGAATTCTCTTTGACTGTACTGCACTATTAAGGAATGGTAACGAGAATTCTCTTGAAAGAAAATTTTGAAATTTAGGATCGATTTGGTTGCAGGCGGTATCTTATCAATGTACAGGATGAACATATGATGCTCAAAAGAGAAAAGCATTTAGAAGTATTTTTGTAATCGAGATAGTGAGCTCTAGTGAGTTTTAGAGTGGATCGAATCTTCCTATTGGTGGAAGGGAAATAACTGTTGATTAATTCTAGGCATTTGTGGAATTTTTTATACTGCATGGTTAAGCATAAAATACATTCAAGTTACATTTAAGTTTACAGTCTATTACCATATATCTGTACAATGTACATTACTTTTTAAAATTGCGAAGTTAAAAACCAGAGCGCTTTAAAATGTCAAAGTCAACTTATATACTTAAATTGAATGAGGAAAATAAGTCTCGGAATAGTTACCATCTTCCTTATTGTTATTTCAGTTTAACATTTGATCTTAATTATTCTTTTTGTGAATTATTCATAATACCAATTGCCTTTTTATGTCAAGAAATGAAATATTACCAACGTCAGACCTTGCAGTCAAATCAAGATAATTTCAACTGATTATAATAACAATTATTGTTGATGTGTACCATTCAGTACATATATATATATTCAGTGTAGCCTGTATTGTTCGCTACTTCCGCTTCAGTATTGTGTGAAAAGGAGTATCGGTACCTTTTTGAACTATGAATTTTATGGATACAAAAAAACTCGACGTTTTTTTTTTAAAATTAAAATTGCATATTTTTTGAAAGTGGTACCGACATCGCGTCAACATGAGCTATCAATGAGCAGTTTGCGTAAACCATACCCAATCTGTCTCGGTAGTGAATAGTGTCTTGCGTTAAGACGGTTTTTATGAGCAATACGATGAGTGAACTTTAAGTAAATTAAACCAAGTCTTTCACAAGATTTAAATTTCTCAGGCCATAATATAACAATATATGATTAATCAGTGAGCATCTAAATGTTCATTTGATTCTAATTTGAACTTCATTAGCAGCGTGTCTTGTGCCATCATCATCAAAAAAGTGTGTTTCAGCTTCCAAGTTTACATCATCGTGTTTTCCATTTAGATTGGCTTTAGAACAATCAGAATCATCTAAAAACCACCATCCACCTTTAAATCTACTGGGACAATCGTGATTGGAATAGTCTCGATCGAATGTAGAAAATGGTTGTCCCATCATACTATTGTTTCTACTCATTAAAGACATGTTGGTTGGATTCCTAGGATAATTCCCGTAAGAAATGAAATCAAATCTATATCCGTCCGCTTCATTAGACAATTTAAAATTGTAAAAGAATAATCTCCAGTCTTGAAAGAACAATTTTAGGGTAGCTGAAGGGTTGTTAGTGTTGATATTTCTTAAATGTTTCAAACCCAGCCAGTATTCGCCATGGACTTCACCAAATCCATGTTCATATTCATGCCAAGTTCTGTTAAAGTCCACCTCATTACAGCGTTTGTCTCGATGTTGTACGATAGTCGTGTCTCGTTGAAAGTAACATTTAACAAGGAGAATTGGTCCGTGTATATTTGGTTGAATGTATGATATTAAATTAGTTCCGGAAACCACACCTTTATTGGTACCATCCTTACAATCTGAAAGATAGAACAATTTATTTAAGAGACAATTCAAGTTTTAAAGGGGAACATTCTCCATCCCTTCGACCAATTAAACCTAAGTCTCAGAAACGGGAATTTTTCAGATCACCGTAAAATCCATGTGTATGAATCCATAATTCACAAAGGCAAAATATATGAGATTATGCCAAATATAGAAAACACAATATATAGAATTAGGCAGACAAATTTTTAGTTATATTTGACGGGACTATGGAATTATATTGCAGTGCTAGTGCTAGTGAACACTATTTACATATATTCAAAACCGAAATCAACCCCTGAAAATACTGACAGTGGGACTTTGAAACGGTTCGAGGTTAATGAATTCATCATGTATACATACTTTTCGGACATATAATGACACGTCATACGTCATGTGTAGGTACCTAAATTAAAGTTGTGAACAGCACTTTCTTGCAAAAAGATAAATAAACTGTATACGAAAAGAAAAAAGTTCCTAGTCAAAAGTCATACAACAGCCCTTACCTTTTATAATATTTTGACATGCATCTCCGTAGTAACCAATTGGGCATCGCTTACAATTATTTTGGTTACACAAATGTTTCTGAAATATTTAAATTCTTTGTTATATAATAATTCTAAATCTCGAAGATCTTCATCAGAGTTAATAGATAGCAGGGCAATGATTACATTAACAGCATGACCAACACTGCAAATTAGAAACACTATTGTCGTTTTTAGTGTGATCATTTTCGATGCCATGAAACAAACATAGACGACCTCATTTATTATAATAATTTTTGTTCCACGAGGATTATTTATTATGAGGAACAAATATACAGTCACACCTCTAAGGTATTCTGTTCAGGTATGGATCACCACACATGAATGCAATGCTGCACATGTAAAACCTCTGGAGCCCTTCGACCGTGGAACACCGCGTCGAAGAAGATGAACGAGGGAATACGGGGGTCCTTTCATGGCAAATTTTGAAAATTATGACTGTTGTAGGTGCGATCTAGATATATTTCAGGCACTTGCAGCCCCGATAAAAATATTCGATACTGAAACGCAAAACACAATTTTTTTAGGTTTAATAAGTAAATGTTATCAGTAAATGAAAGATTCTGAGAGTGACATTTTTTTATATTACACGGGTTTTGTTGACATTATGTTTCTTCAAGTGGATTAACTAAATAGGCTTCATCTTTGGGTCATTGCAAACACTCACACCATTGTCTTCATTGTCGTTAAAGTTTTCGTTTTAACTGTAGTAAACGCGGGTTAATTCAACATTGTTTTAAAATTGAAATTAGGCTTTGGACACCAGAAGTAAATTTAAAGAGCCAAAATAATTAATTCAGTCCGTAGGAAGACCGGAAAGACCTAATTTTGAAGTACAAAAGCAATTTTACCACTTGTCATAGTGAACGCTTGTAGCGAGCGCGGACCTATGAGAGACCCTCATAGTTGTCTCCCTTGAATAGCTGTAAGCAGTGAAATGTAACATTTCGGCTCACTCTCTTCATTTATCACATTTATCACAACTTAATAAGCTTTATCCTTGGGTGATTAAAAACACTCACACCAATTTTCATCATAATCCATCAAGAAATCAGCTCTCTATCGGTTCCACAAACAATTCAAGAACGAGGTCAATAATTCATAGTAAATATTGTTCAATTGCTCTTATTTTCAATAGGCTTAATCCTTTGGTGATTACAAACACTCACACCAAGACCCCCGGAAACTTCAAGGTTTTAGCTATTTGAACAATGCAGGAAGGCTATTTGAAGCTATTTTTGTATTTTTCTCTGACATTATTCGGCCAAAAATAGGGGAGAGGGCCCGAGTTGTACACTACTTAAACGTAGGCATGCACATTCCACTGCTTATGCACCCCACTGCGTTATTTATGACCGCAGCGTGTACAATTTCCAGTACGGTACGGTAGGATTCTCCTTGGTGCATGCCTTGTAAGGTTGTTGAGTGTGTACCATTGTCGTTAGCGTTATGTGTAGCGTACTACTTTGACATAAGTATTGCCAACATCTTTATATCAATTTCACGATTTCAGGCTTTTTATCATTAATATAAATTGTAGAAACTGCAAGCACTTACCTGTCTATAGCAAACTTTATCCTCAATATTTTCATGATAGAAACAATTTTCACCAGATTTAAACATTGAACATACTTTAGTTCTCCTGTCAAACATGATCCGTCTACAATCTTCTGTACCTGAACACAGTAAACTGCATCCCATAAGCGATCGGCAATCAAATGAAACTATTAGATTGTAGAAGGGACTGTCCGTACATGTTTGAGGTTCGTAAAACATTTGAGTCTGTGCATACTCTCCTATTTGAAATCCAGATACAAGCGCAGGTACCAATAGAAACAGCATCTTACGAATAAAACAAATAACCTCAAGATTTGTCGTGAATTTCAAGTGTCTTGTGATTATTTTTTATCAAAATATGTGATTTGATCTATAAAATGATTCAGATTTGAAACAGTGAAAAATAATGATTTCTTTTCCGCCCCAGAATCAATTTATTGGTACCAAATTGATCTGCGAAGATCGTAGTAAACAATTTTCTACTGCTACTCATTTGAATAACATGAAGAAAATGATGTTATGAACATAAATAGAAACACCAAGGAAGCTTCAGTTGAAATCGATTTATATTCTAAATTGTACCTTTTTCATTCTCCTTGATAGTTAGTTAGCACATGATGACATCGACTTTTTACCTTGCGTTTGCACGATATGATTTATTGAGATTTTTTTTGTCATTTTATTAATCCTATGTCGCCTAGTCGTTTTATTATTTTAGTAGGCTAGATATGTGCAAAGAAAAAAAAAACAAATGAAGATGCAAAAGTATTGTCATTGCACTTTACAGCAACTCTTTTCTGTACAAATTTACGAAACGTGCCGATATCAAGTTTGACTTTAATCATTGAATGAAATATGTATGACCAATAGTAGTAATCCCTTAAACGGCCCATAGTCGATCAATTAAATTGCTCAAGCAAGGTTGCACAATATGATTGACAAGTTTTACTGTGCCCACAGACAGCTCAATAAAATTGACAATTTAAATGCACAAGCCTTGCTCATTTTGATCATGCAACCCGTTGTGGCAGGATGTGTGATCTTGATCCAGCAATTGCTCTGGCGCTGGCTGTTTGTTTAGAAAACGAAAGCGATTTACCAAGAAGGAAATGAGCGAAATGATTAAAAGAATGACTTCTACAGCGTTCGGAGTTTGATCACACACAATTACTACGTGAACTGAGAGACAATGAGTCACATAATATTTTCAAAGTTTTCTTCGGAAGTTGAAGAAAAAATGATTATTGCCAATTTAAAATTAAATGACGGTCGCCACAATTATCAATGTTCTTGGTCAAATAAACGTTTCCTTTTGTCAAAAAACATCATATTTCATAGTCATAGGCTACATTTTTCGCCTTAAAAAACAATAATCACTTATCAATATTTATTTTGTGTGTCAATGTCATTATGAAGATGATCCCTATTGATTTTCGTGATGATCGGATAATTTTTCACCAAAATATCGTGTCTGACTTGAGTGCTCACGCCACAATCAAAGCTACCATCGTATGTTACCTTGGCAGGCAAGCTATATTCTTTTTTTTATCTTTCGCCTTCGGTATAGATCTGCTGGATTATTGCTATTTTTTATAATAACGAATCTGCACCATTTATTTCTCAAATTTCTTTATACAATCTTTTCATCTGCTTCAAACAAGTCTCAAACAATAGCATTAAATATCTTCAGAACTCAATTCTAAGCTTTTATTCTACTGAAATTAAAATCTTTTTCTGATATTTTCTTGCAACCATTTAAAATAATGGCATTAAACAGATTAATGGATTAACATAGAAAGCACAAACCCATTTTTATTGTTACCGCAACCTTTTTATCATTAAATTCTTAAAACATATTAATATTTCGAATTGTTCAGCAGATAATCAATATATTATTATATATCAGAACAAAAGATAAAATTAAAAGAAGTATTATTCATGTGTATTTCTAAAAATGAATTATGTATGAAAAAGTTGATATACCGGTATCCTCCAGGCTGCGTTCTACTTGATGAAAGAATTCAAAAGATTCGATTAGATTGACTCATTTCTAGCAGAAACAATGATAAGGAAAAAACATAATAATCACGCAGAATCCCATCAAGATTCAATCATACCTGTCATTGTTTCTCAGATTCTTCTGCACAATTTATTGTCGTTAGATCAATTGTTAATTGGTTAAAGGGGAATATTCAGAATTTTGCGAGGGAAGATTTTGGCCTTGAATATATGAGAATGGTCTCCAGAAGTACAAGAACTGCAAGAAAATTGGCCACCCGCAGAAATACTTAATTGTTGATATTTTCTGATCTATGTCAGCTATTAACCTGTTCTCAATGGCTTGCGTTGTGATATAATATATGGGACAAACTCCCCTGTTCCATATTCAAGGAATATGCTGCTGCCACCTGGCTTCAGCATATGAGCAATGTCTTCCCATGACACAAGTGACATCTGGGGCATCTGCTTTCTTGGTGGCAAGCTCTTCTGTAGACTCTTGTGCTTAAAGAACTCATCAAGATAACCTTCTCACAAAACACACAGTTGCCAGCTAACTGATGTGGATGATTCGAGGGTTCACATCAATTAGTTTGTACTCTTTTGATATGACTGCTATATACAATAAGATTTGGGTATTTTTCAGATTGGAAACCTATATATCAATCGATTGTTGATCGGTGGACAATCGATTTGAAACATCACCAGAAAAACGTATCAATTTGCTATGTGCCTTTAGTGTAAAAAAAAAACCCCAAAATATTGCTGTGCTACCATCTTGGAATTCAATTCTTGTAAGTTGAACACTGGGATTCACTGACCACAAAAATGCACAATTAGTTACTGAGGATAGGTTTACAGCTATCATAGATCATAACAACATGTATAGACAGAGTTGGCGACAAACGTCCACATTATAACAAGGTACAGAGATAATGATTCCTCTTCGATTTGAACATTAACACGAAAACAACATTAATCTTATACGCTTCCTCAACAATATTTAATGTGTTATAAACCAATACAAAATCGATCACAATGAAAAATTATCCCCAACACAGCCCTAATCCAGATATTCTGAACATGTAACGACAAATTCCTTTATAGTAAGATTATTATTCTTAACCTTTTTCCACCAAACCTGCAGACGTAGGACGTCCACAATTTGTGAATTTGAATAAGAGAATTTACATAAGAGAAATTTAATATGGATACATACATTTTATTGAACAAAACAATCTAACCGAGGAACATAAAATGTAAGAATCTGATTAGAAAAAAAGTAAACGTAAATACATGTATATATTTAAAGTACGCATACCTGATCAAGTACATTCACTTTTCTTAACAAAATTAAAACAAGGCACAAAAAGGCAGAAATCTGATAAGAGTAAAACAAAACAGGATTATTTTCTTAATAATATTTCGTAAATGTCATGTTAAAGATTAGAGATTTATATTGTGATGAATATGAAAGAATATATTTTGATGAAAAAAGAACAATGTTAGCAAAAGAGACTTAAAGCTATTGTAAAGATGTTTTTTTTAAATTTGTATGTGATTTCAGCTGAGCAAAATTTCATTCGTGTCTCCCAATATTGATAACACTGCCGGGTTTAATGGCAGTTAGTAAAGCTTTTAGTAGAAACCCAGATCCTAACAGACCCGACGATGCAATTTTACAGCTTTAAGAGATTTGTCTCAGTCGCAACGATTTCATATTTAATGGTATCTACAAACTTCAGGAACAGCAATCATTGCGTGGTTAACGGACAGGAAAAACAACACTAACGCAATCTTGAGCTCTGACTTCAGCATCATGTAAACCTCTAGGGGTTAGTCTTAAAGGTTCAAGTAAACCCATGCTAAGCCAGTAAATTTTATGGAACTGCATCTCAAATGACTCTGATAGCTATTTGGACGGATATGGCTGGGAGTGAGTCAGAAAAACTAGGCCACAAAACCTTGCGACCGACAGATTTATTTCTAGGGAAAAAAATTGATGGACTCGCATACATGGCCTGTATGTCGTAGGGGGGATAATGATGGTATGAATTATCTACAAAATCAATCTTTCCAAATATATCGAAGTTCCTTTGGATTCGAGGTAAATAAATGTGTTTAAAACTCCCGTAAATTTTGGGGCTTTTCAGACTCTCCCAGCCATATCTGTCCAAATATCTATCAGAGGCTGGGAATAGAGTCGGACTACTACTAATTCTGGTACTGATTGTAATGTTTGTTAAGAACACAGCATAAGAAATACGTTCAATGGCTAAACTAAAATGTTTTCGAAGTGTAAAATTATTTCAGAAAAAGCTGCAGAATGAAGAACACAATCTCTTCAGAAGGGAAAATAAGATCAAACCGGTACAGTAATGTTAGGCATAGTTCAGACGTCGATCTTCTGGCGTGTCGAATATAAAGGACATTTTAGTCGACACAAATCATTCAGATCGGCAGTTGATTCGACGTATGAATCAATCTTTTTGGTTTAAGATAAAATGGCGTAAAACGCATGCGCAGTAAAAAGAATTTTGGGGAATCCCTTATTATAATATCATTGTAATATCATTTGCATAATTTAATATTTAATTTTGACAGAATAACTTCGACGTCTGAAATCACGTCGCACTTACGTCGTTCTACTCGATCCAAGATGGCGGGTAGATCGGCAGGTCGACACGAATTATTAGCCACGGCACATGCCGAACCAAATGAATTCAAACGTCGAACTTTTCATGTGCTAAATGCAAAGATTAATTTCGGCACATGAAAGGTACGACGTATGAACTAGGCCTAAGAATCCCTTTAAGTCAATGATTCAAAAGCCCATGAAAATACTTCTCTGCGTGATTGTAGCCTATATAATGATCAATTGTCAACGTACTTCCCACGCTATAATGATCGATTGTATAAGTACTCTCCAGATTTTTCTTGATCAGCCTCTAATAGCTATTTGAACAGATATGGCTGGGAACTGTGGGAAGAGTTTGAGATTTTCCACGGCATGTGCATACAGCCTTCAATGGCTACCAACAAGTTTAATTTCTTCGAAAAGAGAAATATGGTGTAAATAAACTACAAAAATATCCGTCTGTCCAAATAGCTATCAGTACGCTATTGGCATCTGACTTGAAACGTATCGAGTGATGTTGAACTAAAACAACATTCTGGCTAAAAAAAAAATTATTTAAATTGAACATTGGAAATGATCAGATCATTTTCGATGGACGGTTTTATATACTTCCACATTAAATGTAAAGCGTATATTGGTGTCACCCAGGTTCGTCCTTCCACTATATTCTTCGTAGACACTCTTGTTTATTAATCCTTAAGCGACATTGTTTATTATCACACAGAGCACAATTCATCGTGGAAATTGACGAAATTGTTTTTCATCACCCAAGGATTGCAAACTTGTTGGATGTTATAACGTGTCTTATTATTTGCAATATTATTGAACTTAGAAATCACATTGATCAAGCAACTTTCGATTTATCAATTATTGGTTTATAGGTGTTTATCAGTACAGTCAAAAGTGTTTTGATGTAACAAATTAAAAACAATGTTGTTATTACCTTTTCCACCGGAGTAAGAACAATAGATATTTTGTAAGAAGTCGACACATTCCACTGATTTGACGTTTTTCATTGTTTCGCTGTGTAATTATCAAAGGCACCTACTGTAATAGTAATTCAAGATGGCACCAGCTGTTTATATAATTTTTGCGTTTTATATTTTGAGTGTGGCGTCATTTTTAATGATCTGATTTTTAAACAGTACTAAGCCTGCATTCTACAAAATTAATTTGTTTGGTTCACTATTCTAAAATTTAAAAAAATCAGCAACCATTGCTTAATTTGAATCTCTTGTATATATAACATTGGAAAGACATTATTAAGGAGTAATCAGAAAAAAGGTGCGGATGTAAACTCAGACCATCACATGATAGTAGCAAAAGTGAAACAAAGAGTAAAGTAAAATATAAGAAAACTAAAAAATCTACACGATAAAGATATATTCCAGTTAGAGCTGGGTAACAGATTTGAAGCTTTGTATAGAGGGGACCAAGAAATAGATATTGACAGTGAATGGACTACTGGAAGGGATATCACCAGGAATACGTGAAGAGAGGTTCTTGGAAGAAAAACCAACAAGAAAAAAGAATGGATGTCTGATATTCCTATGCGTAAAATGAAAGAAAAAGTAAACAACGCAAAAACAAAGGGCCCAAAAGAATGATGCACATGCTAAACACCAAGCACTTGATGATGAATTGAAAAATTCATGTAGAAATGACAAAAGGGAATATGTCAACGAACTGGCTACAGAAGCAGAGAGGGCTGCTTACATGGGTGATATCAAGACTCTTTACGACATCACTAAAACATTAAACAAGCGTAAAAGTCAAGTCAAACCAGTCAAAGACAAACACGGAAAGGTCATTACAAAGCTAGATGAACAGCTGGAAAGATGAAATGAACACTTCATCAATATACTAAATAGACCAAATGAGCCTTTGACCTTACAACCAGACACAGACCTAAACATTAAGGTTGACAGCATCAAGAAGCATGAGGTAGCTGAGGTAGATGGAATATCACCTCAGGCGGTAAAATATGGATGAGAAGGGATTTGTGATCCATGAGACAGCCTTCACAGACCAGTACAGACCGAGGTAAATCAAGGCTGCTTACTCTCACCTATCCTTGATAGTGATTGACTGTATTTGATGGCCATTATTATAATCTCGAACAATGACTAGTTGTTACAGAAAGTTTACAGAATTATTTTGATTTAGAACCTAATCGGTCAACTTCATTCTTATCTATATATATTTTTCTTTGATAGGACAAAAATCTATCTCAAAAGACACAAGTACAAGGACGGAACCGAGTAAATCTTCTACACCAAGTACGTCATCTGCACTAACTCCTCAAGCTCAAACCACAGCATCATCATCTGCACCCCACACTCGCAAACGGCATGCATCTTCATCACAGAATAAGCCTATTAAAGATGCGAGGATGGATAAATTTGTTCTCAAAACTTCAACTTCACAAAAGGCAATATTAGATGAACAAATTGCAAGAATGGTTTTTGCCACAAATTCTGCATTTCGCATTGTTGACCTAGCATTACTATCGCTATTACTATTACGATATCGGAAAGAAAATAAAACTTAAGATCAACAACAAAAAGACGAAAGTTATGAAGATCCAAGGTGGAGCAGTGGCTTTTGGAGGGAAATATCTGGAAATCAAATGTGATCAGTGAGAACAACAAGATTAGATTATTTAACACCAATGTGAAATCTGTGCTTTTCTACGGTTGTGAAACCTGGAGCTGTAAAGCAGGCCTACAACAAAAAGTCCAGGTCTTCTTCAACAAATGTGTAAAGTTGTTTAGTGACCCATTAAGATGAGCATCTATGGGAGCGAACAGACCAAGAACTAGTAGAGACACAAATCAAAAGCAGAGCATGGCAATGGATAGGCCACAAAACAACACCACCAGGGAGGCATTGGACTGGAATCCCCCAGGGCATAGAAGACAAGGACGACCATGACAAAGTTAGAAAAGAACAGGACTGCAAGAGCTAGAAAGGATTGGCAAAACCTAGAATGAGGTAAAAAGAACAGCCCGAACCAGAATAAGATGGAGAACGTCTGTAGCAGCTCCACAAGGAACGGAGAGGACTAACACAAAACAGAAAGAGTTACTGATCAGCTAAAAAACGGCGGTAACTGTTGAATGAACTTAATTTACTACTTCTTGTAGTACTACGACGACTTGACCACCGTCCAATATTCATATTCATTGAAAAATATTTTAAACAAATAATAATTCTGTTCGTCTATACCCTTGGAGTGCTATCAGCTTTCCTTCCGAACACAACAACCTTAATTCCGAAGCATCACTATGTATGTAAATATTAATTACTTGAAATGGCACTTACTTGATTTTTTATTTGTATAGGTTCAGAGAGATGGAAAGCTCTCTACATTTCAAAATGATATTAGAGAAACAATGCCATAAGGTGTAAGTTAAAGATTGGATGGAGAATGATTCGATACGTAAATTTGGTGTTATATGGCACCTACCTTCAAGCTGAAAAAACACGGACCAATACTGAACATTGTCGACAAATCATGTTTAATTCGAAGATAAAATGATGTGCTCTGTTTGAATCTGGTGTGTTTATTTTCAGTTCTTATATTTTGGTAAATGGGTTTGTGAAGCGAAAATTACTTATCTGGGATCTGCAAAGATTATTAGGTTGAGTTCTGTCAATAAATTCATTAGTTGCACCTCCAACTCGCCATCGTTTGTTTTATCTTCGAATATGTACATATTTCATTTTATTTTGAAAATATTTGAGATGTGTAAAGTACTTTCGTGTAATTTACCTACATTCACATAATTTCAATATGTGAAACTCAAAATGCATTGCGTACGCGATTTGCACACATTGAAATGTTGAAAATATTCTTTATGTTCAGATTCGAATTGTTCACTATGTCCGATTGGTTACTTCGAGTATAAATGTGAAAATATTATTCAAGGAATGATTATCTAATTCAAGAAGATTTTTTTGTTTTAATACAAGAATGGCCTACACATTATATTAATTTTTGTAATTAGGACGCCAGACGCCATCTGAAAGTTTAAACTTAAAAAACATGCTAAAATATTTAAAAATCATACGCAAGGTTTTTAAGTCCATTATGCTTTTTGGGCGCTGTTAGTAAACTACTGAACGGATTTGAGTAAAATAAACGCCTAATTGTAGAGCAATGTCTCTCCTGTATTCTAAAGCTAGAAATAGTGAGCCATTATCAAGACAAACACCAAAACTAGGTCAAACTGCTTAATTAACAATTAGTACTTTTAATTAACCCTTTACAAACAAATTCAGTTTGATCAAGAAGATACAGAGATGCAATAAACATACTTTAGAAATACTTTCATGTAACATTTAAGACATTTTGTAACGACCAAACTGACTGGTTCCCAGAAAACAAACAAAACAAAAAACTTTTTTTTATCTATAACAATGTTTTCCACATTCAACATGACATTGTTATTAATATTTCTGTTTTCTGTCGGGAATTATGCTGATGACAGCCTTGTAAGCTCCAAAAGCAGTGTGGATAAAATGTTAAGTGTAATTCGATAGGGAACCGAAAAAATGATCATTAACCCCTGAAAATCTAAAGTAGTCTACCATAGAAACCATTTAGTTTAAAAGAGTTAATTTTAGTCCAGATCCTTACAAATTATCTAAATTTTGAAAAACACCCCTAATCATTTGTATATTACAGATTGCAGCGATGATGACAATATATTGGTTAAAGGTCAAATGATTTTATATATCCAATCTCAGGACCAATACTAGAAGTTCAATGTTATTTTGCTTATGGAATAACAATTATTCATCACCGTGACAAATATTACAAAATCATCTCCGTTTTGATCTAGAGGTTAAAATTATCCAGGGTAAAACACGATACCAGGCTAGGTGGACTGTCTTCAACCTCTCTGACGATGACTACAAATTTTCGTATTCGGCGTTTAGATCAAATGATTATATACTTGGGGATTCGTTGACTAATTGAAGTTACAGCATAAATGGTCGTCCATTTTCTACTGATGATCGAGACTACACTAGCCACAACTGTCCAAAAAGATTTAAAGGTGGCTGGTGGTATTTCAATGATACCGCTTGTTCTGGAGCCAACCCAAATGGAAGAAGAAATACTTCAAATTTCGATGCCAGCATTTCCTTCGAATCTAGAATATATTGGCTCGATAATATTGGCCACCAAAATGATCTCAACGAAATAATTTTTCTCTTAACAAGGAAATAAGAATGATGTCATTTGAATTTATTGGTTATAACTGGATACATAAATTAAAATTATTCGGTTATTTTTCTCACTCTTCTTGCGATCTATACCACGTCTCTATCAGTTGCAGAAATGTCCCTTTCAAGCACGTATATGCAGCTGATGAAAAAATCGGACAACTTTCAAAACTTATGAAGCTCAAAACCAAGGTCATATGACAATAAATTTTAGTCTCTTGTCAACGTTGGGTTCAAGAGAGGTAACTAACATCCTCTAACAAACCATATTTTATAATTCAAAATAGGTATCTTAAAAATATATACCATATGATAAAAACAAACTCTTAACTAAGATGATGTTACTTTGGTGAGAGTGCAAGTCACTGTATGGTCACTTGCCACGTGTCTGCCATTGAGATTAGCCCTTATGTTCGGGTGCTAAAAGGGTTGTATCAGAAACGTTTTAAAAAAAAGTCTTTCAAGGTATGAAAGCCGCCATTTTGTTCTGTACGGCTTACCTATGCTCGGCGATGTTCTTGTTTTATCTTTGATATTCTTACCTCCCCTCACATGCTTTGTCATTCAAACAGTATTGTGAAGTATTTCTTAACAAATATCATCACTTTTACTGATTAACATGATGATCGGATAATTTTGCACCTAAATATTATAGTGTCTGACTTAACGTTTCACTCTATAAGCTATTTTGTGCAACTGGTGCAAAACTGTATACAGGTAACAATTCTTTACAGATTCTTTTGATTTTGATTTTGTGTGTCAATGTCATTATGAAGATGATCCCTATTATTCCCTATTGATCGGATAATTTTTCACCGAAATATCGTGTCTGACTTGACGTTTCACTCTATAAGCTATATTGTGCAACTCGTGCAAACTGTACAGGTTACAATTCTTTACAGATTCTTTTGATTCTGTGGGTCAATGTCATTATGAAGATGATCCCTATTGATTTTCATGATGATCGGATAATTTTTCATCGAAATATCTTGTCTGACTTCAGTGCTCACACTACAATCAAAGCTACCAGTGGGCGTATGTTACCTTGCCTGCAAGCTATGTTTAGACATGGTCTTTCTCTCATAATAAAAAATAAGGACTTGATTTAATGCTAAATACAACATGAAAACATTTCCTAGATTATTCATCCATTTATCTTTTCAACTACTCTCTTTCTATCCATTAATGAATAAAATAAGAATTTAAAATAAAAAGGAATAAAAGTATCTTGACACTAGAATAAATTGTGACAGACCAGAATCAGTCCCTAGATGTTCCATTGTTCCTCTATACAACAATCAAAAAAAAAACCTTCAATATATTTAGTTTGTCTTGTAGAAAGGAGTTAATTTGGATTCTAAAATAAAGATTTTCTGCAATCGAGACTGAATTTCTCTAAGAAAAGCTTTAAAACACCAGATGGTCAAATGTTAGTGTGTAACTTTTATAGTTCCATAAAAGCATTGTACAACGCCAATTTTAATACAGTAGTAAACAGCTTAAATTCTCCAAGCTGCCAAAATAAATGATTAATATCTAAAGATAATATAATGTGTAACCAAATGAAGGGAAGACATTCAAGATATAAACCAAGTTGCCAGCTCTATCTAATCCATTCTAGAAATTTAGATAAGAACTTCTAAAAACAACTTAGCGATAATAATTTCAACTTTTGGACACGAATACAGCGGGATAACATGCTATCAACTAGGATTTGAAGTAGCTCAACTTTCAGGACTGCGTCCAAGGTAGGAGAACCTTAAGGGAGGTGTACAGCTTTTAGGACCACGTCCTAGGTAGTGGAACCAATTGCTAACCAGCAATAGATGATGTTGCTTACTTCAAAGATCAAGGCCAGGAGGTCTTGTTGACCATCTCTAGATACCAAGAACTGGAGCTTGTTGACTTAGCTCCTATGCCTCTTTCGGGCTTTATTATTATTCTTTTATGATCCTTATAGACTGTCCTAGATATCGTAGACTGAGACCTAGTCCACATACCTGCCTGGTTTAATCTCAACCAGAATCTACTTTCTTCCCCTCAGTGATCAATGATCACAAGTAAAGATTTGGTTACATTAATTATAAATTCTTTATCAGTCATGGTTGTACAATGCTTTCTTCTATATCAAATATCAACTACATCTAACCCTGTTCTTTCTAAATGTATGAATCTAAGATATATTCAGCTCAATAACTTCTAACTCCATTTTAAAATTCAAACAAACTGAAATCTTCAATACAAACTAAATAAAATCAAAGATTTATCTTTATCAATGTTTTAAGTTGGAAATCGAAGGAAAGACTCTGATGTACCTCAAATTCTTCTATTGTAAGTATACCTTCTTCTGTCTATTTCAAACTACTCATTTAAGTCCTCTACAAGATAGACTGTTGGCATAAACGAATCAATGGATTTGTATATTGCATCAATCAGCTGGAATTTAAATGCATTAAAAATAAATTTGGACTTTCATAAAATTTTAGAAAATAAAACAACATTACTATTAAATAAAATCGATTTCTTTTTAGTCAGAAATTCTATGAATCTGTTTTTAATTGTCTTACTTATATTATAGATTTAAATGACAAACGTTATGATTTTCTTTTTTCAAATCGTCAATTTTTTTTATTGCATATTTAGCAATAAACATCCGTACAAGCAAAACAATTCCGTTAATCAAAATCGCATCCATAATCATGGCAAAATCGAGAGCAATAGTTATATAGTAGTGGACTTCTCCAAAGAGAAGTACCATCAGGTGTTTTGAAAAGAGTAAGCATGGTCTGCTTCGCGCGACACCCGCGCCACTACTCTTCAAATTGGGGGACATGTCCCAGACTGGGGACATTTGGACATTTCTCAGGGGACACAAACTGAACTTAAGGTCTGAATTTTTTTTATATATTTTGTATTATCTGATATGCACCCAGTGTCCACTGTCCGCAACGACTCTATACATCTGGGCCACAATTTCAGTTTGTATTAAAAAGCAAATGCTGTGACCTTATCGTGCTTAGAAATTGCATGTTTTCGACGACTTTCGCAGACAATTCAGGGGACATGGTCATTTTATTGTGAGTAATTTGGGACACTTGAGAAAACCAGTTGAAAACCTAGGATATAGGCCAACATTTTGGGATACAATCAAATCAATTGTGCCTGACTAAACAAATCAGTCAAGATGCAAGAGACAGATTTGTCTACAAGTCAAAACTCAACTTCTAGCCAGAAAGTCTTCATAAATTGAACTAGCCCTGGCAGAGCGAATTTATCGGCATGTGTATTTTATAACAATATAGTTACAGTGCTTCCCATAAACTTATCATTCTACTTTACAGATTATGAGTTTGGTGGTTTGGAATGTTGGTACTTTGGTTTTTATATTCTGTTTTATATTCATATTTTATTTCATATCGCTAAGATTTTACCTTCTGCTTTTCTAACATTGACCTAAATTTAATTAAAAAAAACCTTTATTATCAGTTACTTCCCTTGAACTAGAGATTTTATGATCTATTAAGCCATTCTGCGTTTATGAAAATAAGTGTTCATAAACCAAAACGTTGAAAATGTTACGTGACAGTATTTCTAAAGTATGCTTATTGTATCTCTGTATCTTCTTGATCAAACTGAATTTGTTTTTAAAGGGTTCATTATAAACAGGAGGTACTTATTGTTAATTAAGCAATTTGACCTAGTTTTTTTGTGTTTGGCTTAATAATGGCTCGATATTTCTAACCAAAACCTTTTCAATACACAGTTAAGACATTTCTCTACAATTAGGCGTTTATTTTACTCAAATCCGTTCTGTAGTTTTCTATCAGCGTCCAATAAACTTAACACGCTTAAAAACCTTACGAAAGGTTTTTAAATATTTTAGCATTTACTATTCAATAGTTAAGATGGGAGTTGTGCCGGGTAGGATATGTTAACTTCCTTAAAGATACCTAATTATAATAGATTTATAGCTTGCCTTCAATACAAGTTTAAGATCGTGTTTATATAAAAAGCTTCTTTAAAAACTATTTAATGATCTCTGATCTGTCTTTCACAACTGTTTTACCAGAATTTCGAGTCTGAAACAGAGCTTTGGGATTTAAGGTTAATTATTGGATTCTATGTAACACGATGTTATATTTACTGTCTTGAAAAGACTCAAAAAATGATACTGGAATAGTCACGAGATCATATAAAGCGTGTATTGAAATTGCTGCATCGGCTACCAATATATAAGGGGATTCAATTTAACATATTTTCCCTGTTCTACTCTATTTTTTACACATACTAGCTAATCAAATTTGAAAAAAAACTTGAGAAAAATCTTTCTCTTACGCTGCACCCTTTCATTGTAATAAACATTCAATTTTTATACAAATATGACTTGTGCCTGAAAATGGATTTTGTAATTAATGCTTCTCTTAATATTGAATGTTGTTGTGATGTGTTCCTGGTTGTAATTACTTGATCACTTGTTTTGTTTACAGCCCTGTAGAGCTGAATTTATGCTAGTTCATAAGTAAAATTATTATTACCTTGTCTCCAGGGGATGATAACTAATTGTTTAGCATACTACCATTATGTATTGTGTACTGTAATACACGATGAGTGTATACATGTATTTATATTTAAGTCATCTTTAAAAATAAAGATTAAAAGACTAGTATGCTATGCTAATGATTCATTTTCAAAATGAAAATATAAACCTTTCTGTTCACTTGATCCTAAAAAAGTTGTATTTTTTTGTCAATGTATTGTGTTTGAGATATGTATAATATAGTTTACCTCCTACCTGACTATATCATTCTTTTCAATTCTGCTGGGTTTATAATCTGGCAACAGTCAAATGTTTTGTCATTCCTATGACTGGGTTAGGTACAGTTAATTGGAAGACGCCAAGTTCACATCAGTTTCCCATTTAATAACATCATAGGTTAAAATCACTGGAAATATAAAATATATCATCCTACCTCTAAATGTATATTAAATGTTTCTAATTGTAAAGTCAGAAATTTTGTATATTGTGCATCATGAAAATTTGAATCTACAAATTCCTGTCTGAAATTCCTGCAACCTTACAAAAACGACAGAATAAGACATGTTAATACCAATAGCTAATCAGACATTTGGGTAATATCAATTGTGCACTTTAATCTCCTTTTTATACGCCCACATGAATATGTGAGCACTCTAGAGACTACAGTTTTCATCTGATTTTCATGAAACTTGGTATGATTCTTTAAATTATTAAGATCTCAGTCAAGTTCAAATTTGACATATTTTCGATGAAGTAATTGCCCTTGACTTTGTTAAACGCTTCAAGATTTGTTTGTGAAGCACAATAGATATTACAGTATTCAACCGATTTAAATGAAACTTAATGCGATCATTGGATTAATAAGATTTTGGAGAATTTCTAACGGGGCGTATATTGTCTAGTGCTGGGTATTGCCCACCATGTCACGATACGATACGTATCGCGATACAAAGGTTACGATACAATACGTATCGCGATATGGGAGTAAGGGACGAAAATTAACACTTCATTTTCAAAGTTTCAGTATTCATTTAATTAAAGCTTTAAAACTTTTTGATTTGGTATTAATTTAGTTGATAGTAGTGGTCCATTTTCATGTCTTAAAATATTTCCCAACTTTTTCAATCAAGACAGTCAGAAAAAATTTGTGATTTCATACGCTGACTTGTAAATAAATCCCCACTTTTTATGAAATGAGAGGTATCGTCAAGTATCGATACAACCAGCACCAGCACTAATATTGTCCGTTCGTCCGCAATTGCTCGTAAACAGTCTTCACAATTCTTGACGGATTTTGACGAAACTTACTGATAATGTTTATTACCACCCAAGGATGAACCCTATTGAAAATCAACAAAATCCAAAAATATTTTATCTAATAAGTCTCCAAAAGCGGAGTGACAAAACGTCATCTATGTATCGGAAAGTGGAATTGAAAGAACGAGCTAGTTGTTTATTGCCCTTACTTAGGCCTCTGGAATATGTCTAGAAGTAAACGAGCACAAAAACCGTAAAACAGTCTACAAGTCACAATTCTTGTCGGATTTTGACGAAACCTACTGATAATGTTATTAAATACCCTATTATTGCCCTTGTTCTTGACAACGCGTTCGATTTAAGGCTCGACAACAATCTACAAGTCACAATTTGACGAAACTTAATGATTATGTTTATTACCACCCAAGGATGAACTCTGTCCAAAATCAGCAAAATCGTAAATTAAACACACTACAGGTCACAATATTCTTGATTGATTTTGACGAAACTTATTGATAATGTATATAATTTTAGGAATTGTAATATAATGGTTAAATTTCTATTTATAAAATATAATCATTTAAACCTACCCCCATATTTATGCTGAGGACCTTACTAACAGGGTGAAATTACTGTAGAGTTTAGGACAGTACAGCAGTAATGGTGAAAAGTGGTCAGTAATAACTCACATGTACTATTGACAGGGGCGGACTGGGGCGTTGACGCAGCCATGGCTTTTTTCCAGTGACCGGCCCACTTAGGTGTGTTGGGAAAGCACGACCCTGAGCGTCGGGGTCTTAATGTGTCCTCTCCCAGAAAATTTTGAAAAGTCACTGCCATAAACGTGATTTCCGCAGGCCCGTAGCCTGCCAAGTACTTTTAGGGGGGCAAACATCCAACGAAGGGGGCAGTTTAAGTATCCACCAAAAAACATCCCCTTCCCCCTTTCATGGAAAACTTGTGTTTTTGCAATGCAATGTTACGCTATATTTATATATTCTATATTTATTAGTACAATCGTAAGCATGGGAAGTTTTCTGAAGTTTGAAGACCTATAGAACATCCTTGAAACGCGATTTCCTGACATTTCCTGTTGAATTAAGGTTAATTGAATAAGGTCTGAGGTATGTCACTAAGAACTTTTGGAGAATTACACACCTTTTTTGCTAACTAAAACGCCAATTGGAAGCCTGGAAACCCGAAGTTTTGGGACCTATTCTAGAAAATTTAGAGAATTTGACTCCCAGAAACACGATTTCCTGATGAATTTAAGGGTCTAACCGATTTCGGGATCAACACTGGAAAATTTTTAAAAATTCGATAGCCTACTAGGAAACGCAATTCTTAACATTTCTTGCTACAAAGACTCAGTTAAAATCAATGTATATTTTTAAAAATAACACTTAAGATTTTTTTAGGGGGCAAGATTTAAATTAGGTGGGCTACGGGCCTGGATTTCCTAGCGCCTCCAGCTCTCAAAACCGGTTGGCCAGAAAATGGAAATGCATACCGAAATTAAGAAAATTATCAAGATAATCAGATTTTTATTAGGTACCATTGGAAGATATAGAGATTGGTCGCAAACAACAATTTCGGATTTCGGGCAATTTCTTTTGAATTTTTTTTCAAAATATAATTTTTTTGTTTTTAATTTTTCACAAATCGGCCCTCTGCACACCGGCCCGCATGGCTTTAGCCATGTGGCCATGCGGCCCAGTCCGCCCCTGACTATTGATGACTGAATGATCGAGGTTGGTGTTCAGAGAGCCTGTTTGATTCTACATTGTGATCTGAAAACCTAACATTCTGATTGGGTTCTTTAATTTTGATCCAATCAGAATAAAAACTTTTATTTATAGCTATAGCAATCAAACAGACTTTAATGTGGACTGTTATAGTTGTAACGAATGGTGAACATAGTTCAGATTAAGAGTTTTGAATTGATCACATTCTTATACTAAGTAAACCCACGATGAATTGTTTCCTAGACCCTATATAAATGCATTTAGATAATTTTAACCCATATTTTAGTAAATTGTATGTCTACAGTCAACAAATAAATTATTTTTAAAAATAAAACAAGAAGTTACTGGTATGTTGTTAGGGTCAGTGAAAGCAAAATGGCTTTATATAGGCAGGAGCAGCCTTGAATTCAGCACAACCCCCTTGAGAATAAGTTTTTGCACATTTTGCCCCCCCCCCCCCTAATATGAAATTGCTTCCTACGGGCCTGAATAGAGTACCTTTGTATCTATAATGTTTTCTTATTTGACACACCTTTGGCATGCTTACCATGTACTAATCAGTCTGAACACCAAGCGTTTTATATCGAGGAATAATTATATTAGAGTAAATTAGTATCAGCATCAACAATCACTAAAACCTGACATAAATGAACATAATATTAAAGAAAGACAATTCTGTTTAACAAAAATTCCTGTCCAAAGGATGGCCAAATCCAGAGCAATGTAAATCTGATCGAAATAATGAATATGACAATAGGTTGCATGCTAAGATCTTTCGTTGCAACTCATCAAAGATATTGGGACAAGTATATACCAATACCGATGATGCCTTATTGAACATCCATCCATAGAAGTACTGGCGTCTCACCAGCCAAGATGAAGGGAATGAATCATCAGCTACCAATAGATCTAATGTTTAATGAAACCCAGGCCCGTAGCCAGCCAAGTACTTCTAAGGGGGGGGGGGGGGGGGGGGGCAAACGTCCAATCAAGGGGGGCAGGACCAAAAGAAGAAATTTTAGGAACTAAACTCCCTTAAACACTTTTTCCTGACATTTTCTGACTAGAATCCATGGAGAATTGTAGCCTGTAGAGTGAACACAAGCAAGAAAAAAAAACGAACGCGATATCAGAGTTTTACGCAATATCTCTGAAGAAAATCATCGAATCATCACCAAATTCAATAGTGCACATCTTCATAATGATATTGACATGCGTACGAAATACCAAAGGATCCATGAAGAATTGTAGTCTGTAGAGTGAGCACGAGGTAAATGTGAACGGACGGACCAACAGGGGCAACCATATTATACGCCCATACTTAAGTGTTGGTGTATAAAAAATGTACTCTTTGTATCAAGATTATCGTGGAATTCATGATGAGCTCTTGCCATACCGATTGCTTCAGGAGAATGGAGACTCGAGAGTTGAATTATTAGACTGAACATCGGCCAATCAGACGCACGTGGAGACTTGACGCACACGTGAAGGCCTTATCCGCCATTTTGAGTTTCCCTTCGCCTGAAGCCATATCGGAAAGAAAGGTGCCGTGTTGTGCTGCAATCAACTTTTGTTCCAAGCCAGCAACTGCACGGGACAAGGAGACTTAGTCATTGTCGTTTCAAAAGTAAGTATATGAAATGAAAATTGTTGAATATGAGGGATTGGAATGACCTAAATTTTCTATATTGACAAACATTTTCAAAGAGTTGTCCGTTGCTAGGTTAATAATGATAGGCGTTTGTGGTGTCGATACCGTGATGATCTGGTTGTAAAGGACTATATTTCTGCTAATATTCGATGTTCATTAAGTTCGTTAGGATTATTTCAATTTTATTAACTAAAAAGCCTAGATTAGTTGGAATAGGGGTCGTCTCCAAATTATTCGCAAACGTCATTGGTTTGGGACATTGGTCACTCCGTTTACTAGTATCTTTTATTAATCCTACTGTGCCAAATATCAAGTTTCTACCGCCAACGGTCTGAGTGCCGGAGCAGTTTAAATGTCACCAACTTTTTCTGTTTTTGCATGGAATAGACGCAGGGAATGTTAAATTTGTATTCTGTACAAAATTTATACCTCTAGGGTCAAAATTAGCGAAGTTATGGCCATTTTAGTTTTGGAGTAACCTAGTTCACATTTTTGAAGCGGAGGTAAGGTAAAAGCAAAATCTTTGACAGGCTGCTGTTCGAAAACTATCAGAGATGGAATCTTGCAATTCGCTATGCTTGTACACATCGATATGAAATATATTGTGCCAAATTTCAAGTTTCTACCGCCAACAGTCTGAGAGTCGGAGCAGTTTTAGTGTCGCTAACTTCTTGCAAACGCCATTTAGTGCAGTTTTCCTCTCCAAAACCTGGATAAACTTCAAATTCGATTTTCTCGAAACTTTGAAAAATCAATCTTTTCTGTTTTTGCATGAAATAGACGCAGGGAATGTTAAATTTGTATTCTGTACAAAATTTATACCTATAGGGTCAAAATTATCAAAGTTATGGCCATTTTAGTTTTGGAGTGACCTAGTTCACATTTTTAAAACAGAGGTAAGGTAAAAGCAAAATCTTCGACAGGCTGCTGTTCGAAAACTATCAGTGATGGAATCACTATATGAAATAGTTGACTGATTAATGCGCCAATCACCGAGAGCCAGGACACCAACCATGTTTTGCAAGTATTGTATAATTAGGTTGGTTGTTAGATGACATGTTAACGTTCGCTTCCAGCAGCAGCTGATATCGCAAACTAGGTAGTTGTTGGTAGTGGTGGTAGTTGGTAGTTGATTGGTTCAATCGGATGGTACAGTGCTGTTGGTTTGGTAATTTGAGAATTCGTTAGATCTGTTCGGGTCGAATGACATGGCAGTGAAACTCGACCCTAAGTAGTGTGGCGTGATTTACTCGGTCTTCTTCATTCTTCCAAACTTTTTGTGATCATGGTTATTCTTCTTGATGGTGGTAGTTGAATGGTAGTTGTTGGTTTGGATTGGTTAGATTATCTGATGGATGATGGAAAACTAAAAGACCTGAAAAAAAGAAGAGGAGAAGGGAGAAGAAAAGGGGGAAAAGCTTTTAATGAAAAGGGGGAAAAAGTTCTCTTTGTTTCTGCAATGAAACTTATTAGTTTGGTTATAAAATAATATAAAAAACTTTAAATAGAAATAGAAAGCCTATCTGTTCAAGACATATATTTGGTAATAAAGTGGTAGATGAGTTCCATTATTCTATACCAGTGGTCTATGGGTGGAGCCAAAATATTCTGTATGGTTGTTGGTATACCATTGGTTTCAAAGTACTCTGTCAGCTGCTTAAAAGCGGGTATCAGTTCGGTGCATTCAATGAAGAGATGTGTCCTGGTGGCGACATGGCCACATCGACATTTAATGGCGGTGAACGTGTGGTCTCGTAGAACGGTGTTGGTGCAGAGTCTTGTTACCAGTTTGCATATGGCTATGGATGGGTGGTTCATCCAGACTCAGACTTTCCTTGGCACAACGGTCTGCTTGGTAATTTCCTGGGATGAAGGCATGAGACGCGATCCATGCTAGGTTTATCTGGTGGTTGTTGGTTTGTTGTCGTGTATCATCCTACGATTTTCGGATATAACTTCAGACCTGCAATTAGAGGAATTGAGAGAAATTGATTGAAGACTGCTTAATGAATCGGATAAAATGCCGTGTGATGCAAGCATAACCAAGCTATTGCATCCTTGATGGCAAGAAGTTCTGCTGTGAACACTGAACAGTGAGGAGGGATTCTTTTACTAATGCTGCCTTTTGCCGGTATACACAAACCGTAACAGATCTTCAAATGGTCGGCGTATGCAGAATCAATAAGATCAAGAGCGTGAGCCCTTGCTTCTAATGGATTCTCATTTTTGTTGGTACTCTGGATCAGCTGGGTGTTGATTGTCGGGTTGGTAACCTTCCAAAAGGGGATATTTGACAAGTGACGTTCAAGGATCGTAACTTGATCGAGCTGGTGCTCTCTCAAGAGATCGATGACTGCCTGACCGTACGAAATACCCCGATTCATCTGGTTCTTTCCGACACGAGTAAATCTTCTGATGCTGGTATACGTTGGACAGCTTTCGGACAAATACTGAAGTTTACCCCAGAATTTGAGATAGAGTTCTTCCCTCCGAAGAAACAAGGGTTTCTCTCCCACCTCCTGAAGCAAAGCTTCGTTCTTCGTACCACTTCTCTCTGTAGCCGCTTTGGTTAGGATCGATGAGACCATTTAGTTCACAGTGGTATTTAAGTCTATTATTGACCATCGTCTCAAATGTTTTACATAGAGTCGAGGTCAAAGAAATAGGCCTGTATGAGCTGCATTGATTTCTGTCCTTTTGAGGTTTTGGTAGAGGAATGGCCATTGCTGTTTTCCAACTTTCGGGAATTGTATCATTATACCATGATGTGTTGAATAATTCTAGTAGAACTGTGGAGGCTTCCATTGGTAACTCCTTTAACATGCTGTACTTGATGTTGTCTTCACCAGAGGCGCTGTCCTTCTTACTGTGTAGTGTGTTCTTCAGCTCGTCGAGGGTGAACGGAGCGTTGATATCCATTTCGTCTTCTATTGTTGAGTGGTGAATTGGAGTGTGGGTGGTGTAAAAGGCCTTCTTGTTCTTCCGAAATTCAGTGTTGTCAGAACTGCCGTCAGCATAACACTTGGCTAACAAATTGGCTATTCCTTCTTGGAGCCAGACTTAGGGGGGCCCGGGATCGAGACACCGCTGACTCTCGCCAGAAATCTCTTAAGTCGCGATGGCTGGAGCTAGACTTAGGGGGGCCCGGGTCTTGATCTTATCCATCATACCAATGTTTTTTGGTCAACAACTGACACATTTTTGATCAACCTATGACATTTTGTGTGCTAAAACGTGATTGGCTTTAGAAAAAGGGCGTTTAGTCACGGCTGACTCTCGCCAGAAATCTCTTAAGTCGCGATGGCGAAGCGGCTAGCGTGCTGGAGCTCGTTTTTTTTGGGGGGGGGGGGGGGCCCGGGGTCGAGACCCCACCGAACCCTTTATTTTTTTTTCAAAATTTCAAACTTTTTCTTGATCTTATCCATCATACCAATGTTTTTTGGTCAACAACTGACACATTTGTGCGCATACCACCACGAGAATTGACTTTATACAAAGGGCTTAAGCCCTCCACAATCGGAACAAATGTTTGACGGGCCCTACAAGCTTCCTATGTAAATTTTTCGCCACGATTGTGTGTTGAAAAGATACGTCATTAAACGGTGATTTTGATCAACCTATGACATTTGTGCGCTAAAACGTGATTGGCTTTAGAAAAAAGGTCGTTTACCCCCCCTCTGGAGTTAGGGTCACAGCTGACTCTCTCCAGAAATCTCTTAAGTCGCGATGGCGAAGTGGTAAGCGTGCTGGAGCTACACTTAGGGGGGCCCGGGATCGAGACCCCACCGAACCCTTTATTTTTTTTTCAAAATTTCAAACTTTTTCTTGATCTTATCCATCATACCAATGTTTTTTGGTCAACAACTGACAAATTTGTGCGCATACCACCACCGAGAATTGACTTTATACAAAGGGCTTAAGCCCTCCCCAATCGGAACAAATGTTTGAGGGGCCCTACAAGCGTCCTATATTAATTTTTCGACACGATTTTGTGTTGAAAAGATGCGTTATTGAACTGAACGCTGATTCGTTTGATATGCGAACGACCCATTTTTGATCAACCTATGACAGTTTTGTGTGCTAAAACGTGATTGGCTTTAGAAAAAGGGCGTTTACCCCCCTCCGGAGTTAGGGTCACAGCCGACTCTCGCCAGAAATTTCTTAAGTCGCGATGGCGAAGCGGTTAGCGTGCTGGAGCTACACTTGGGGGGCCCGGGATCGAAACCCCACCAAACCCCTTTTTTTCTCAAAATTTCAAACTTTTTCTTGATCTTATCCATCATACCAATGTTTTTTGGTCAACAATTGACACATTTTTGCGCATACCACCACCGAGAATTAACTTTATACAAAGGGTTTAAGCTCTCCCCAATCGGAACAAATCTTTGAGGGGCCCTACAAGCTTCCTATGTAATTTTTTCGCCACGATTGTGTGTTGAAAAGATACGTCATTAAACGGTGATTTTGATCAACCTATGACATTTGTGCGCTAAAACGTGATTGGCTTTAGAAAAAAGGTCGTTTACCCCCCTCTGGAGTTAGGGTCACAGCTGACTCTCTCCAGAAATCTCTTAAGTCGCGATGGCGAAGTGGTTAGCGTGCTGGAGCTACACTTAAGGGGGCCCGGGATCGAGACCCCACCGAACCCTTTATTTTTTTTTCAAAATTTCAAACTTTTTCTTGATCTTATCCATCATACCAATGATTTTTGGTCAACAACTGACACATTTGTGCGCATACCACCACCGAGAATTGACTTTATACAAAGGGCTTAAGCCCTCCCCAATCGGAACAAATGTTTGAGGGGCCCTACAAGCGTCCTATATTAATTTTTCGACACGATTTTGTGTTGAAAAGATGCGTTATTGAACTGAACGCTGATTCGTTTGATATGCGAACGACCCATTTTTGATCAACCTATGACATTTGTGCGCTAAAACGTGATTGGCTTTAGAAAAAAGGTCGTTTACCCCCCCTCTGGAGTTAGGGTCACAGCTGACTCTCTCCAGAAATCTCTTAAGTCGCGATGGCGAAGCGGTTAGCGTGCTGGAGCTACACTTGGGGGGCCCGGGATCGAAACCCCACCAAACATCTTTTTTTTCTCAAAATTTCAAACTTTTTCTTGATCTTATCCATCATACCAATGTTTTTTGGTCAACAATTGACACATTTTTGCGCATACCACCACCGAGAATTAACTTTATACAAAGGGTTTAAGCCCTCCTCAATCGGAACAAATCTTTGAGGGGCCCTACAAGTTTCCTATGTAAATTTTTCGCCACGATTGTGTGTTGAAAAGATACGTCATTAAACGGTGATTTTGATCAACCTATGACATTTGTGCGCTAAAACGTGATTGGCTTTAGAAAAAAGGTCGTTTACCCCCCTCTGGAGTTAGGGTCACAGCTGACTCTCTCCAGAAATCTCTTAAGTCGCGATGGCGAAGTGGTTAGCGTGCTGGAGCTACACTTAGGGGGCCCGGGATCGAGACCCCACCGAACCCTTTATTTTTTTTTCAAAATTTCAAACTTTTTCTTGATCTTATCCATCATACCAATGTTTTTTGGTCAACAACTGACACATTTGTGCGTATACCACCACGAGAATTGACTTTATACAAAGGGCTTAAGCCCTCCACAATCGGAACAAATGTTTGAGGGGCCCTACAAGCTTCCTATGTAAATTTTTCGCCACGATTGTGTGTTGAAAAGATACGTCATTAAACGGTGATTTTGATCAACCTATGACATTTGTGCGCTAAAACGTGATTGGCTTTAGAAAAAAGGTCGTTTACCCCCCTCTGGAGTTAGGGTCACGGCTGACTCTCTCCAGAAATCTCTTAAGTCGCGATGGCGAAGCGGTTAGCGTGCTGGAGCTATTGATCAACCTATAACAGTTTTGTGTGCTAAAACGTGATTGGCTTTAGAAAAAAGGTCGTTTACCCCCCTCCGGAGTTAGGGTCACAGCCGACTCTCGCCAGAAATTTCTTAAGTCGCGATGGCGAAGCGGTTAGCGTGCTGGAGCTACACTTAGGGGGGGCCGGGATCGAGACCCCACCAAACCCCTTTTTTTTCTCAAAATTTCAAACTTTTTCTTGATCTTATCCATCATACCAATGTTTTTTGGTCAACAATTGACACATTTTTGCGCATACCACCACCGAGAATTAACTTTATACAAAGGGTTTAAGCCCTCCCCAATCGGAACAAATCTTTGAGGGGCCCTACAAGCTTCCTATGTAAATTTTTCGCCACGATTGTGTGTTGAAAAGATGCGTCATTAAACGCTGATTCGCTTGATATGCGAACGACCCATTTTTGATCAACCTATGACATTTGTGCGCTAAAACGTGATTGGCTTTAGAAAAAAGGTCGTTTACCCCCCTCTGGAGTTAGGGTCACGGCTGACTCTCGCCAGAAATCTCTTAAGTCGCGATGGCGAAGCGGTTAGCGTGCTGGAGCTACACTTAGGGGGGCCCGGGATCAAGTCCCCACCGAACCCTTTATTTTTTTTTTAAACTTTTTCTTGATCTTATCCATCATACCAATGTTTTTTGGTCAACAACTGACACATTTGTGCGCATACCACCACGAGAATTGACTTTATACAAAGGGCTTAAGCCCTCCACAATCGGAACAAATGTTTGAGGGGCCCTACAAGCGTCCTATATTAATTTTTCGACACGATTTTGTGTTGAAAAGATGCGTTATTGAACTGAACGCTGATTCATTTGATATGCGAACGACCCATTTTTGATCAACCTATGACAGTTTTGTGTGCTAAAACGTGATTGGCTTTAGAAAAAGGGCGTTTACCCCCCTCCGGAGTTAGGGTCACAGCCGACTCTCGCCAGAAATTTCTTAAGTCGCGATGGCGAAGCGGTTAGCGTGCGGGAGCTACACTAAGGGGGGCCCGGGATCAAGACCCCACCGAACCCTTTATTTTTTTTTAAAAGTTTCAATCTTTTTCTTGATCTTATCCATTATACCAATGTTTTTTGGTCAACAACTGACACATTTGTACGCATACCACCACCGAGAAATGACTTTATACAAAGGGCTTAAGCCCTCCACAATCGGAACAAATGTTTGAGGGGCCCTACAAGCTTCCTATATTAATTTTTCGCCACGATTTTGTGTTGAAAAGATGCGTCATCGAACGCTGATTCGTTTGATATGCGAACGACCCATTTTTGATCAACCTATGACAGTTTTGTGTGCTAAAACGTGATTGGCTTTAGAAAAATGGCGTTTACCCCCGTTCGGAGTTCGGACACATTTGTGCGCATACCACCATGAGAATTGACTTTATACAAAGGGCTTAAGCCCTCCACAATCGGAACAAATGTTTGAGGGGCCCTACAAGCTTCCTATATTAATTTTTCGCCACGATTTTGTGTTGAAAAGATGCGTCATCGAACGCTGATTCGTTTGATATGCGAACGACCCATTTTTGATCAACCTATGACATTTTGTGTGCTAAAAGGTGAATGGCTTTAGAAAAAGGGCGTTTACCCCCCTCCGGAGTGAGGGTCGGGGCTGACCCCCCCCCCCCCCCCCCCCCCACCTGTCTACATCGTTGACATCGCCGACATCGCGATGTTGACAACATCGTGACGACGTCGTCTACATTGCCCCCCAACCCCTCCTTAGTTCTTGTCTACATCGTTCACATCGCCGACATCGCGATGTTGACAACATCGTGACAACATCGTCTACATCGCCTACATTGTCCCCCTTTACTGTCTACATCGTTCACATCGCCGACATCGCGATGTTGACAACATCGTGACAACATCGTCTACATCGCCTACATTGTCCCCCTTTACTGTCTACATCGTTGACATCGCCGACATCGCGATGTTGACAACATCGTGACAACATCGTCTACATCGCCTACATTGTCGCCCTTTACTGTCTACATCGTTGACATCGCCGACATCGCGATGTTGACAACATCGTGACAACGTCGTCTACATCGCCTACATTGTCGCCCTTTCCTGTCTACATCGTTGACATCGCCGACATCGCGATGTTGACAACATCGTGACAACGTCGTCTACATCGCCTACATTGCCCCCTTTCCTGTCTACATCGTTCACATCGCCGACATCGCGATGTTGACAACATCGTGACAACATCGTCTACATCGCCTACATTGCCCCCTGTACTGTCTACATCGTTCACATCGCCGACATCGCGATGTTGACAACATCGTGACAACATCGTCTACATCGCCTACATTGCCCCCTGTACTGTCTACATCGTTCACATCGCCGACATCGCGATGTTGACAACATCGTGACGACGTCGTCTACATTGCCCCCCAACCCCTCCTTAGTTCTTGTCTACATCGTTCACATCGCCGACATCGCGATGTTGACAACATCGTGACAACATCGTCTACATCGCCTACATTGCCCCCTGTACTGTCTACATCGTTCACATCGCCGACATCGCGATGTTGACAACATCGTGACAACATCGTCTACATCGCCTACATTGTCGCCCTTAACCCTTCTTTCCTGTCTACATCGTTCACATCACGGAAATTGTTGAGGCCATTGCAGAGTCATCGCTTCTTTGTTTTTTAAAAAAGTATGAATTATCAATTTCGAAGACTTATCTTTTATATTATGTTAATTAACAAGAACAACAGTATATAAAATATAAATGTGTGCATTCAAACAAATAAGCCGCATACTTGTACGAAATTATTGTCCGATTTCGTTAAGTTTTTGTCTTTTTGCTGGTATAATGTTCTCTGTGTTTTCTATTGAATTAACATAGTCGATATATTCTACTCCATGTGTAGCCAGCATTGATGTTAATTTTGCTGACTCTTCCATGCTTAAACCATCGATTCTTTTTTTCTTGAAAATCACCATCAATCTGCCACCACCTTGTATTGGGGTTTCTCTTGTGCGGTGCTACCTAATCCACATTCTGATAATTTTCGCATTTCAATTTTAACTTGTTCAGCTGTGTGTCTGCTATTTCTTGTGATGTTGTTGCATGGCACCGTCAGTCCGACATACAAAAGAATTTTTTTTGCTAATAGATTGCAAATGATTGGGGCATCCACCATTCCCGAAACATTGTACCCAGACATGTACTTTTTGTGCTGGAAGAAATACTGAGCCAATGTTATCGCTCTCTTTGTGTTGTGCAAACTTATTTCAGAATTGTTTTCAAAATTTCCAGACAAAGCCCGCTTTATGTTATCTACGAATTCCTGGTCTAACTGCCCGGGCTTTAGTTCCCCTGCTGATGTTAATAATTTACAACCATCATCTAATGACTGGATTATCATGGCTAGCCTATGACAATGCCCTTTCAATTTTCCAACAACTCCTAAAAATATAATTGAATTGAATATTGATTTAAACAATACATTACAGTACTGTATTGTTTATTCTACTATTTGTTCTCTGGTGAAGAGATGTCTCATTGACAATCATAATTTTAGTTTTTTTTTGGTATTTTTGGCAATAACATCAGAGACCAAAAGACCAACTTGTACTAAATTGTTGTTCTTTTAATCCAAATTTATCTATATAATAGATTTGCTTTTATTCCACGTGTATTAAATAAACAAAATTTGTGCTTTATTAAAATATAATAATTCTAATCAGAATCGGGACGTCCGCAATTTACAACGATTTTGTCGTAATTATGACACGAAATTTACCTGAAGTGTACGTATCTGTGCTATGGTTAGCTCTTAAAAACTCCTGTTGTTCATTATAGAACTTAATAGCCTCTTTCTTAGCATCGTCATTATATGTGTACATCTTCTTTTCTCTGTGTAGATTGTCCACCACATAAAATAACCTTGAATTTAATATACTTAATCAAAATCAATATTATACTAGACCTGTTCTACACAGATCTTCAGCTACCAGACATTTTTCATTAAATACATATTTTTGCGTAAAAGATAAGGTTAACTCCTTAATTTAATGCAGATTTTTTTGGAAATAAAAAATAATATTTTTTCCAGTGTTTGAAATATAGTTCTTAACATGACTAGGTCCGTTATAATGTACATAATAATGACGCTGTGTGATCATGAAATATTGTCCTTTTGTCTTGTAACATATTAACGGGAAGGACAGTATTTCACAGGACACCTTTTTCCTTTAGTTTTGTAATACCTGGATAAACTTGGCAACTCTTGAGATACTTCCACACTATCATCTGCGTCCAAGAATTCTGGTTTAGGCATACAGACTAAAAACCTGCTGTAAAGACCGTCATTGTTGTTAGCGTTTTTTCTTTCTTCGTCCAACACTTTACATATTTCCCCGGGATGGGCCATACCACAGATGTTAACAACAGGTTTTTTAACAGAGACATTTGCTGAAAATAAATTTGTGTTAATAAGTTAATCTGATGCCGGACACTCTTTAATTTTTAACATATTTTCGTATATGGTTGGGGTCTGTATGCGAAATAAATAAATAAAAAGTGAGCACCACCTATCAAATTATCCATCACTGACAGAATAATGTTTCATAATTTGTACGTGTACGCTATTTATAAACCATTTATAGCAAGTAAAATTTTTGATATTTTAAATAAAAAAGTAGAAAAAAGAAATAAAACTTTATAAATAAATATAGCCAATAGAAAAAAACCAAAAGCCAAACAGTTTCTTTTTTTTAATGGTAATTTTTTTCTTTGAACCTTTTATTACAGGACAGCTTTATTACCATTTTTTTACACGGATGCGAACATGTCCAATTCTTTTTAAATTAATATAAAAAATTAATCAATCATTTATTAATAAATCATACTTACTGTTACACGTTTGTCGTTTTAAAGTTCCTCCATTATATGCAGTAAGGTAGATTGTCGTATCATAGTCTGAGGCTGATCCTGTTTTGTACAATCCTAGGCTGCTTTGCCATGTTTTAAGCTCATCCCACAGTTGGATTTGCCTGCTGTCATGATTTAGTTGCTTTAGTAACGATTCTACAGTGGCAGCTAAAATGGGGAATAAGAATTTTTGTTAACTGAGTAAATCATACGATTTTCAGAATATTTGAAGAAATATTTTAACAATACATGAAGAACAATCTATATTCGAAATTTACTGACAGTTAAGCTTACACAGTTTTATTAAAAAACACGATAATTTTAAGTTTCAAGGAACATTAATTAAAACTCACATTGATTTATCCTTGACGACATGTCTGAAATCCCGTTAACTGTTTCAACGTCTGTTATGCTGTTCCTGATGCAGTCCAAAGCAGCGGTCTTGTTGGTACCAGTGAATCCAACGGTCGCTGAATAAATTATGGATGGTTGATACCAATTAGCCCATGGATTAATTTCAGACTTGTTCAGAAAATGTGCTGTTGCAGTTATCAATGGTGGCACTAAGAATTCTAATGGAACACTTGACATGGTAGCAACATTTTGCAATATACTAGATGTTACTGGATCAAAGGTCTCACCAAGTTTCACCTCATAACACTTCTCAACCCGTTCTCTGTGGAGGAATGAAGTCATTTTCGTTTCTCTGCCTTCTTCTTGTCTTCAATATTTTAAAATAAATCGGTTTGATGACGTTGTTGGATCAATGTTTGGGCGACGTGTCCAATGTTACGCTAAGATGCCGTTTATGACGTTATGAAATCCGAAAATCATGAGCAATGACAAAAGCAGAATCAACGTTACATGATTACAACTAAACATGGATTTCAACATCTTGTTGAGACCTCTTAATCGAATTGAAGATTTTCAGAGATTTATAGGATATATGAAAGCGATCCCAGACACTGTGAAAAACCGGATTCAACATTTAACAGCTGTTATCAATTCAAATATTAATAAAGAAGAGGCATTTACGGAGCAAGAAATCTCGACACTAGTCCAAACATTGGAAAGAATTCTACCAAGGTTTGGCGACAATCCTTCAGCAATAAATAACGATATCATAGAGTATGAATTAGGAAAGAACATTCAGAATGGTATATTTGATTTAGGAATTGTGAACATTCTTCCACCAATTAATACATGTTGTGGAGCCCTAAAAAGTTGCTCGCAGAAACCTTGTACAGTGTATAGAAATTTGTCCAAACCTGTTGTTGGAATAATGCATCATATGAAATGCCAGAAATGCCATACTGTGTACAAAACAAGTACCTACAAATGCTGTAAGCTTACTGATCCTGAATGTTATTACAAAGATGTCCTTACAGCGCCCTACTTTATGTCTACTTGCGATACAGTTTTTGCAAATGATTTAATGAACTCTGTTGATATTGACATGTAAGTATAAGCTTATTCAATTATTTTCTGAAAAATATTGAAGCAATATAATTAACATGATAAACAAGAATATAATTGTAATGTAAATTCGTTAGAGTTGAAGTGTACGGAATCATGATTTAAACAGTTTCAAGTTTCAACATTTAGACAAGTTTTGGCGGATGCCCCCCTATATGTAGGCTAACCTTAAATCGCAGAACTTTCTATTAATGTTTTAATACAAAAAATAATTCAAATATCGAACAATTTAGAATTAAATTATTTTTTTTTTTTAATTACTTAATAATAATCTTTACTACAACAGTTAAGTAGTTGATGCCAATTTATTAAAAAAATATATTTATACAGAAGCTTCATTGTATCTAGGAGGTATAATCGATTTTATTTGTTATTATTAATCTTAAAAAATTCTGAAATAATTATACTGCTATCAGAATGAATTAATATTACACATTTTGATATCGGATATAGTTGCGGTTAACAAAAGAATATTCTAAATTGCATGGTAAAATTTTGGCTGGGGGTATATTTAATTAATTGAAGTTTTAGTTAATTTTCAAATATTTGTATATTATATTTTTTTTAGTTTCAGGAAATCTGCTTCATTTGAAAGCATAGCATTTGCTTACAATGATCTCTATGTGGGAAAACAATGGATGTTGAAATCTGATACTGGAGCTTTGATATTGGACCGACGTAGGCTAGCAGAAGCATGGTATAAAAGAGCTTTTATTTCGATGAGGCAACGTTACTGTGATGTATCAGAAATGGAATTCATAACATCAGATCATCTGGAAGATACCTTAGAAAAGCATTTGAATCAACTTTGGACATCGTTTACTAAGGATTGGTCGTCACACACTGATAGATGTAATCACAAAGGTGAGTAATACATTTTATATAGGTGAGGAGTTTATTAACCGATTTATTTAATCGATAAAGGGATTTATGTCTAGAATGCAATCTCAAATTTGTATCAAGGTAGATGAATTTGCCCACTAGTAAATATTATTCGCTTTGTTTAAAAACTATCCCAACATTGGATTGTTAGATTGGGCAGTAAATTTGACGGCCATATTTAAATGAATTCAAGTCCTAAATTGATACTTTAAATTGATCACCTATAAATTGTATACAATTATAACTTCATAAACCTGATTTTTTTTCATATACAATTGATAATTACCGGATACCATTTACTGGTAAAGTGCGATCCAATACATATTCTGTAGATAATTAGTTCAAATGTTTTATAGTAAAATATTATCCAAGTTATTGGGCTTCGATTTTTATCAAGTTAAGCGTGCATGGCTTTATTTTTCTTTATCTTTTAATTTCATTTTTTTAATTCAATTTATGATTTTTTTTTTAGTATGTTCTAAAGCTTTATTATTGGACGGACATATGAAGGGGACAAGGTCTGTTTGTGCAGAAAAAAAGAGTGAGACAAAAACTTCTGATGAGTTAGGTGATATTGTTGTCGGATGTAAGAAAACACCAGGGGCTGGTTCAATCTATTGTAAAAAGCATGCTAACACAGCACCGAAAGAGAATCCATCTAACGAGGTACAATTTAAATATGTTACAAAATGAAAAGATATTATTATTATTGTTTTTGATGGCCAAATTCTTCGTCTCTTACAATACTGCATATTGTCATTTTAATTTTGACAAAGAAACAGTTCAAAATATTTTTAATATTTTTTGTATATATATATTCACTGTAAACAATTTTAATAATAATAACAAAGGAATATTATATAGAAGCAGCTACAATGTTAATGGTAATGATACTTAATCGTCAATTAAGCCTGTCATCTAGGTAATAAGAAAAGGTTACAACGGAATATTCAGACTGGAAACCATGTTTAACCAAAATTTTTCATAAAATATTTGTCACACTATACAATCATGAACTATATTTCTTAATTTTAGAATGTACAATGTCGAGATGAACAAGTAGATGATTTGCGTTGTAACACTAGGAAGGATGCATGTTTAGTTAAAAAAAATAAAACATCTGGAATCTGCGCAGCGGTTTACAACTGTGGTATCATTGTAGGTGTAACTGAGTTATTTGGATGTGAATCTTTATCCCAAGTTTACATGTTTCTTGTATGGTTAGCAAAGGAGATGTTAAATTTTCCGCATTTACTTGCTTATGATGATGCATGTCATTTGAAGAAATTTGTTAATAACCCGATAAGGGCAGACAAAACTGAATATTCCAAATTGTTGGCAACAATAAGAATGGTTGTCGACAAAATGCATTTTGTCAATCATATTGATAAGTGGTGCAGAAGAAATGTTAATCCGTATACTGATGATCAATTTAAAGATATAAACACCGAAGCATGTGAACAGACATTTCATTTTATATCCAAATTCAAATACGCTACTAAGCACATGTCGTATGCAAAGTATAATATATTCATGTTGTACATATGTACTACGTATAATATTGATAGACTGGTTAGAAACACCAAACGATGTAAATATGATTTTTAATTGTGTGAAGAACCACTGAATGTATGTAGTGTAGTTCTAACTTTTGGAATCTATTTCAACATTTATCCGAGGTCTACATATTTAAGTTGGTTTTATTTGAGCTGAAAATTATGGAATCTTTGTATTTTATTTATATTATGTTACTTAAAAATTATAAATACAAAATTTATCAAAATTAATAAATTTAAGCGTGTAAGTATTAAGGCATATATACTAAGTATTACTTGCATACATAATAATATTGTTGTTCTTTGATGAAATAATTTATATAAGTGAACCTCCATGAGGCGTTTTTGTTCATCCTTCAGTGCATTATTTGATGACATTATTGAACACTGCACTTTGCATTGGTCACGCATTAGTACATTTTTAGAACATAACAGTCATCTTAAATTATGAGAATGTGTCTGTTTGCGCGTACTTTGTACACTTTGTACACTATCGTGTCTACATTGTCTACCTCGCGATATCGTCGATGTCAACGATGTAGATATGGGTAAGAAACGATATCGACAACGTTGTACACTATCGTGTCTACATTGTCTACCTCACGATATCGTCGATGTCAACGATGTAGACAAGGGTAAGAAACGATATCGACAACGTTGTACACTATCGTGTCTACATTGTCTACCTCGCGATATCGTCGATGTCAACGATGTAGACAAGGGTAAGAAACGATATCGACAACGTTGTACACTATCGTGTCTACATTGTCTACCTCGCGATATCGTCGATGTCAACGATGTAGACAAGGGTAAGAAACGATATCGACAACGTTGTACACTATCGTGTCTACATTGTCTACCTCGCGATATCGTCGATGTCAACGATGTAGACAAGGGTAAGAAACGATATCGACAATGTTGTCCAATATTGTGTCGACATTGTCTACTTTGCGATGTCAACGATATCGGTACTACTTTGTACACTGGACATGAATGATGATTTTGTGTTGAAAAGATGCGTCATTGAACGCTGATTCGTTTGATATGCGAACCACCCATTTTTGATCAACCTATGACATTTGTGTGCTAAAACGTGATTGGCTTTAGAATAAAAGGTCGTTTACCCCCCCTCCGGAGTTAGGGTCACGACTGACTCTCGCCAGAAATCTCTTAAGTCGCGATGGCAAAGCGGTTAGCGTGCTGGAGCTTCACTTAGGGGGGCCCGGGATCAAGACCCCACCGAACCCTTTATTTTTTTTTCTCAAAATTTCAAACTTTTTCTTGATCTTATCCATCATACCAATGTTTTTTGGTCAACAACTGACACATTTGTGCGCATACCACCACCGAGAATTGACTTTATACAAAGGGCTTAAGCCCTCCACAATCGGAACAAATGTTTGAGGGGCCCTACAAGCTTCCTATGTTAATTTTTCGCCACGATTTTGTGTTGAAAAGATGCGTCATTGAACACTGATTCGTTTGATATGCGAACCACCCATTTTTGATCAACCTATGACATTTGTGTGCTAAAACGTGATTGGCTTTAGAAAAAGGTCGTTTACCCCCCTCCGGAGTTAGGGTCACGGCTGACTCTCGCCAGAAATCTCTTAAGTCACGATGGCGAAGCGGTTAGAGTGCTGGAGCTAGACTTAGGGTGGCCCGGGATCGAGACCCCACTTAACCATTTATTTTTTTGTCTTAAAAAATTCAAATTTTTTCTTGATCTTATCCATCATACCAATGTTTTTTGGTCAACAACTGACACATTTGTGCGCATACCACCACCGAGAATTGACTTTATACAAAGGGCTTAAGCCCTCCACAATCGGAACAAATGTTTGAGGGGCCCTACAAGCTTCCTATATTAATTTTTCGCCACGATTTTGTGTTGAAAAGATGCGTCATCGAACGCTGATTCGTTTGATATGCGAACGACCCATTATTGATCAACCTATGACATTTTGTGTGCTAAAACGTGAATGGCTTTAGAAAAAGGGCGTTTACCCCCCTCCGGAGTTAGGGTCGGGGCTGACTCTCGCCAGAAATCTCTGAAGTCGAGATGGCGAAGCGGTTAGCGTGCTGGAGCTACACTTAGGGGGGCCCGGGATCGAGACTCCACCGAACCCTTTATTTTTTTTCTTCAAAATTTCAAACTTTTTCTTGATCTTATACATCATACCAATGTTTTTTGGTCAACAACTGACACATTTGCGCGCATACTACCACCGAGAATTGACTTTATACAAAGGGCTTAAGCCCTCCACAATCGGAACAAATGTTTGAGGGGCCCTGCAAGCTGCCTATATTAATTTTTCGCCACGATTTTGTGTTGAAAAGATGCGCCATTGAACACTGATTCGTTTGATATGCGAACGACCCATTTTTGATCAACCTAAGACAGTTTTGTGTGCTAAAACATGATTGGCTTTAGAAAAAGGTCGTCTACCCCCCTCTGGAGTTAGGGTCACGGCTGACTCTCGCCAGAAATCTCTTAAGTCACGATGGCGAAGCGGTTAGAGTGCTGGAGCTAGACTTAGGGTGGCCCGGGATCGAGACCCCACTTAACCATTTATTTTTTTGTCTTAAAAAATTCAAATTTTTTCTTGATCTTATCCATCATACCAATGTTTTTTGGTCAACAACTGACACATTTGTGCGCATACCACCACCGAGAATTGACTTTATACAAAGGGCTTAAGCATTCCACAATCGGAACAAATGTTTGAGGGGCCCTACAAGCTTCCTATATTAATTTTTCGCCACGATTTTGTGTTGAAAAGATGCGTCATCGAACGCTGATTCGTTTGATATGCGAACGACCCATTTTTGATCAACCTATGACATTTTGTGTGCTAAAACGTGAATGGCTTTAGAAAAAGGGCGTTTACCCCCCTCCAGAGTTAGGGTCGGGGCTGACTCTCGCCAGAAATCTCTGAAGTTGAGATGGCGAAGCGGTTAGCGTGCTGGAGCTACACTTAGGGGGGGCCGGGATCGAGACTCCACCGAACCCTTTATTTTTTTTCTTCAAAATTTCAAACTTTTTCTTGATCTTATACATCATACCAATGTTTTTTGGTCAACAACTGACACATTTGCGCGCATACTACCACCGAGAATTGACTTTATACAAAGGGCTTAAGCCCTCCACAATCGGAACAAATGTTTGAGGGGCCCTGCAAGCTGCCTATATTAATTTTTCGCCACGATTTTGTGTTGAAAAGATGCCCCATTGAACACTGATTCGTTTGATATGCGAACGACCCATTTTTGATCAACCTATGACAGTTTTGTGTGCTAAAACATGATTGGCTTTAGAAAAAGGTCGTCTACCCCCCTCTGGAGTTAGGGTCACGGCTGACTCTCGCCAGAAATCTCTTAAGTCGCGATGGCGAAGCGGTTAGCGTGCTGGAGCTACACTTAGGGGGCCCGGGATCGAGACCCTACCAAAACCTTTATTTTTTTTTTCTCAAAATTTCAAACTTTTTCTTGATCTTATCCATCATACCAATGCTTTTTGGTCAACAACTGACACATTTGTGCGCATACCACCACGAGAATTGACTTTATACAAAGGGCTTAAGCCCTCCACAATTGGAACAAATGTTTGAGGGGCCCTACAAGCTTCCTATGTAAATTTTTCGCCACGATTGTGTGTTGAAAATATGCGTCATTAAACGCTGATTCGTTTGATATGCGAACGACCCATTTTTGATCAACCTATGACATTTGTGCGCTAAAACGTGATTGGCTTTAGAAAAAAGGTCGTTTACCCCCCTCTGGAGTTAGGGTCACGGCTGACTCTCGCCAGAAACTCTTAAGTCGCGATGGCGATACGGTTAGCGTGCTGGAGCTTCACTTAAGGGGGCCCGGGATCGAAACCCTTCCAAACCCTTTATTTATTTTTTAAATTTCAAACTTTTTCTTGATCTTATCCATCATACCAATGTTTTTGGTCAACAACTGACACATTTGTGCGCATACCACCACCGAGAGTTGCCTTTATACAAGGGCTTAAGCCCTCCACAATCGGAACAAATGTTTGCGGGCCCTACAAGCTTCCTATATTAATTTATGATTTTGTATTGAAAAGATGCGTCATTGAACGCCGATTCGTTTGATATGCGAACGACCCATTTTTGATCAACCTATGACAGTTTTGTGTGCTAAAACGTGATTGGCTTTAGAAAAAAGGTCGTTTGCCCCCCTCCGGAGTTAGGGTCACAGCTGACTCTCGCCAGAAATCTCTTAAGTCGCGATGGCGAAGCGGTTAGCGTGCTGGAGCTTCACTTAAGGGGGCCCGGGATCGGGATCGAGACCCCACCGAACCCTTTATTTTTTTTCTCAAAATTTCAAACTTTTTCTTGATCTTATCCATCATACCAATGTTTTTTTGTCAACAACTGACACATTTCTGCGCATACCACCACCGAGAATTGACTTTATACAAAGGGCTTAAGCCCTTTATTTTCTTAGTTTGATACTGGTACGAAACGTCTTGTAAACAATTATCTCGTGCTTGTTTCGAATTGTCTCATTTATATAAGACAAAAATGGCTTTCATTTGTGAAGAGTTCCAAAACATTTATGTAACATAAACATAAACTTATAAAAAAAATATTTCTGTCTATCGATCTAAAGCGGAAGAGGTAAATAGTAATTTATTTTTTCATATTTTCTCACGTGTGATAGGCCTAGTTCTAAATCAGCCGCTGTTACCTACCGAATCGCATTTTTGTCTGTTATTTTATTATGTTTTATGTATTATTATGTCGTATGAACTGAAATGTTGACCTCAAAATAGAGACTGAGAGTAGGCCTAATGTAAATGAGAGTGAGTGAGGATCTTGACTTAGATTGTCTTTGACTTTGGTTTGATGAAAATGATTGAGAAGATTTCACCATGCAGGGGTTTTAGACATATGTAACAAACAAACTTGGGTATATTATAATATTTGGAAAGATGGATGTTCTTGCGAGTTAAAGTCCAATTATTGGTGGGTTCATTTTGCAGCATTTCCCAAATTGCCTCATTGTTCATTGTGCCCAACTGCACAAAAACGAGTTGTGAAACGATACTAAACTAAAAGTTTCTGACAAAATCCGTATTGGCCATTTGTTCACATAAAAGTAAATATTTTAATCTGTTGTACCGCATCGATTCTCTTTTATTTGTAATTTGGACCTGTTACTAAAACTATAGTTTTATTTCAAAATCTGGAATAAATTAAATATTAATGATCAGAACCGTAATAATTTACAAGATACGTATAAATCCATCAAACGAAACAAGATAAGTTCAATAAATGAAATTGGTATTAACGTGCAGAAGTTGTGTTTCTTTACTGCATGCATACAACGTCACTTACATTGAACACTTACATGCTTTTTAAAGTGAAAACTTCTGAATAGTAAATCAGAATTATAAGATGTGGAGTCAATCGACCCCACCTTTTACCTTGTCAAGCCGGACATATTGTGACTTATCTGGAACCAGTAGGCCTATGGGGTTGAGCCACCGCCAAATTATAGAGCACATCTCATGCAAGAATTTTAAACTTTTTTTTTTCTTATTATAAGTCTGATTTACTCTTTAGACAATTTTCATTTTCAGGTAGGCTATTTCAGTTGCCATTTGTTTTAGCATGTGGGTGACGTTATTTTAGATGATGGTCTATAAAACTATAGTTTCGATTTCCCTAACTGGTCCAAATTATAAATAATACGAAGAAAATCGATGCCGGACATCATTTTGAAATATTTTGTTTCTTGTGCAAAACGGACCCACCGTCCAATCATACCAGCATATAATTCCCCTGCATCACTGACATTCATCTCGCATCTGCAGTTCCCAAAATGCAAATATTTTTTTTCTTCTTTAAAACCTTGTAAGCGTTCTGCATAGAACAAATTCCTCACATAGCACATGCATTATTTCAGCTGCTTGACATATTCTCTCGGCATTTATATGGTCTTGAAAACTATACTTCTGCGAAAATGATTTCTTATGATCATATAAGGTATATTTTACCACTTGACTTTTTGGGGAAAAACGAGTCTCCCTGCTTATTGTACAAATAACGCAATCGTTCACCACATTCTTTACCAAATAACTATAAAGGCTGCCAGTGAAAAAAAAGGGAGTAGTGTGTGGGATTATTTCATAGCAGATATTAAAGATTAAAAAGAAAGCAAAAATGCTGTAAGTGTCGAAGTAGTATTACTCACTCTGAGGGAAATACTAATGATATGATGAAAAATAAAAGCACATTAACAAAAGAATCTGATCACAAACTTAACGTGATAGATGTGTTCAGCAAACTGTCCTGCAGCATTTCAGTGTAAGCGAAAAAGGAAACCTGTAGTATGCCAATTAGCTGTGTTATCGTTGTATAAATATCCAAACATTGAAAAATGAATTCACATGCAACAGTGAGACGTACATGTAGTCTGCTTTGTCAAACATGATTTGGTCTTAAATTGTTGCATTGTAGTACTGTAGAGTACCAATCTTGGTACAGTGGTTACCTAGTACCGCTAATTTTGTTGCAAACCATGCATACATGACATTTTACCTGATGACCTGAGGTCCGACCTATATATCATTACTGCAAAAAACAAATAATCTTGATCCTTGACTTGGCTGGGAAATGTCAGGAAATCGTGTTTCTACGGGTCTAATTCTCCAAAATGTCTAAGCAATATCCTGTAGACCCTAAACAAATGATCTTAAATTGGCTGGGAAATGGGTCTCTGGGCATCTAAATCTCACTTTTCTACGTGGCATACATCACACATTAGTGGAGGGTAGTAGTAGTGTCTTCATTGAAGGTATTCAGTATAAAAATGCTCTTATAATAAACCATAACTTTTATTTGTTGAAAGAATAATTTACAATTGAAAATAAACAATCTCCTCTCCAAGAATTTAATTTTAACAGTTGGCATTTTCTTGCAAAACATTTTTGAGGTTAATATTTCAATTCAGAGACTTCTGAATTTTTCCCATATGTTACAAATGTTCAAGGTATGATTTTCATTTGTTATGCTTCTTTATTGGTTCATGGAAATTTCAGGGTTAAAAAATATTCAATTTAAATTAAACATTTGTTCCCTCTTTTAAATTTCCCCTGGAATTGACTCACATTTTGACTCAAGAATCCCATCTGTAAAATATATTATTTTCGTTTTTTTTTAACTATTGGCATTTTGTCAAACAAAAGGCAATTCTAAACCTCTTAGAACTATTTTAGAAACATATCAGTTCATGAGAAAGAGGCAAAATATAATTAATATGAATTTGATATTATTTAATACTCATAAATATGCATCATATTTGATATTACAATATCTATAGGATATCAATTAGTTCTTAAATGCTAAAAATATTCCCAATTTTAACAGTGTGAATTTACGGAAGAAGTTGCAGTTTAGAACTATATTTGATATTTGAGTTACAAGACTAGTAACCGGAAAGACGATTAAAAACATTTTGCACCATTAAGAGTTATTTCGACCTCATTAACATCAGTCTGCTTAAATTTCTATTTTTATTCACTTAGTATGGATCAAATAAAATACATTCTCTTCATATGTATTTGTATAAAATTGGTTTGAGTGGTGTGGAATACATCTTGAAACTCTTGGTTTGTTAATATGGAGTCGTTTCGTCTCACTTCTGGTCTCCGAGAGAAAATGTCTACGTTTCGCAAGAACTATTTAAAACATGGCTGGTCAATAGGTCAGTGTAATATCTCCGATAGGTAGAATTTCTCTGTTGTTCAGAATGTCCAGTATCTTGTTTGTTACTGAAAGCCATTATTTCTCTCCAATAACACTTCTCTACATCTAACAATATTTCTGTTACATGTTTCCTACTTCGACATTTTGTTGAACATTTCTATGAGAACTGGTAAATATAAAGTTCAAGTTTGGTGTGTCTTTAAAACATTATTTCTGACTACTATTAGCATCTACTATACAGCATACTGTAAGTGCAGAAGATAGAACGTCAAGAGGCTTTCAATTAAAATGTTGAGCTGAAACTGAATTTGATGAAACTTAAAATGCATGTTATTGGATCTAAATCGAAAGGTTTGAGAAGTTTAGTTTACTCTTGATTAAAATTAAGGCTTTTTCAAGAATTGGGCCTCTTTCATCAGTTTTGAGGAGTTATTGCCCTTTAATCTCTATATACAGTAATTGCTTCTATCAACATCAATTGCTTGTAAAGGCTCTAAAAACTAGAATTTTTGATGGAATCAAATGATATTCAGTATGTGTATACATATTCAGAAAACGAAGATCAAGTTTGAATTAGAGCTTTTTTCGATCGTTAGAAGCAGAGTTATTTCCCTTGCCCCAAAGTATCGAATATGCTATTACTATCAACCTTTCAACTTTATAATCACTAAAATGATCTGATTATTATTTAATAAATCTCAACAAATGTAAGGTGGAACCAGGTGCTGGAAAAAAAATGGTAAAAAAAATATGAAAAAATCATTTTGGTTGTGATGGAATCAAGACAATATTTTGAACTTTTGATACAATATTTTTCAGATTCCAACAATTAAACTAGATCAGAATGTGTGGGAAGTAGAAAGATAAAGACTTCCTTGATGATATATAACAGTTGTTTATAAGAGTAGTGATATTATAAATTCAAACTGATTGCTATAACTATTGAGAAACAGTATTGATTTATGGAATAACTAGGTAAATTTAGCTTAGATGTTCTACTTCTAGTTTATTTTTATCTAATTGATTTCATCGGTTATCTTCAATATATAGAGTTTGACATGTTGACTGGAAATAGTGGACTTTTAAACAAGAGTGTCTGAACAACTAGAAGAATTCATATAAGGTAATGTATAATATTGTATTTTAATATAAGTTGGTTTTCGCCTAGTTCTTGACTCATGATCTGTGACATACTTTTCAAAATAACATCATTGTGCATGTATAGATTGCATAGGCTAAAGCTAAGATTCCATATTTGTGTTTCCCATCTGCCAATATAATAAAATACTTTGATGGTGTGAAATGTCATTTATTTTGCATGACGACAAGAATATGAATAATAAAGTATTTGTATAAACATACACTACAAAAAACATCTAATATCAATATCTAATAATATTCATATTCCTGTTGGGCTAAACCAATACTGAAAAACTATGTAAAGCGTTGGCGGGTTTCTTGAAGAATGAAACCGGATGTTATTATCGGCACGCAGCAATCAAAATACACTTCCCGATTGGCAATCTCTTATACAGAGTTGTCTTCCCTAGCTTTGGCAGTCCAGATTCAATCTCTGTCACCTACTAAAAAAATAGTCCTATTTTGTGTTGACCACTTCATCAAGACTGCATTCTCCTCTGTGACGTCATCTAAATAATGACGTTTTCTCGGATGAATACCTATAACAAATTACTCAAACATGAGATAGCGTTACAAAAAAATATAGTCCTTACATTTAAACTGTTTGAAAATTGTATTTAATCTAAAATGAAATAACATTTCATGCTTTTACTAAAACAATGTGGGAATAAAGACACAGAAAGTATTTAAAAAGCTAAATATAGAGCATAAAGGTGTTTTACAAGAATCTTGTAAAACCGCCGAGACAGTGACAGAGGTGAAATCTGGACCGAAGGGGAAACAACTCTGTATGAGAGATTGCCCGATTGGATGAAACACAAAGTTAATTATTTTCAATAATTTTTTATATGCGTCATCCGTCATGCGTTAAAAATAGAAATGGTTTTTGATGCATGACAGATTATTATTTTGACGAATACCGCTACCGTATATATGAAATCATACTCTCTAAAACCAACCATTTTGATTTTTTAACGGATGACGCATGACGGATCCGTTTGACGCATATATGGAATCTTAGCTTTATGATATATTATGAGGGCTGGGTAAAATAAATCAGATACATTAAGGTACAAATGGTACAATTTCAGATGATTATTGATTGATGGCGTGCCTATAATATATATATATATATATGACTTGCCTACTATATCAATATAATCATAATCGCTTCCCAGCCCTACTTTTGATAAGCATGTAATTCTTTTTATTTATATTTATTTGGAAACAAGAAACTGGTTAAATTATTTGCTCTAAACTGTGAAAATTTAAATTAAACTGGCAATATATTATAAAATAAAAGAGACAGATAATTGTTGTTACCATGCTAAAACTGTGAATCTTGATATAAACATAGTCATAATTTACGTCAAGTTATTACCACCTATTGTCATGTCTTTTGTGTTTTGGTATGTTGTTTTGAAAATCAATAATATGATGTGCTTGCTGATAATATGTTCTTAGTATTGACTCTTAACACAGTTGGCTGATTTGTTTAAATTAACATTCCTTTTATATATTTCCAATCTTCAGCTGTTTATCATATAAGACACATAAGTGAGAATTACTCCTTGTTTTATGGTGACTTTTATATTATGTTTATATTCCTAGGTGTGTTTTAAGATTGCTTAAAAAACGTGTGATGTTATAAAACAGAGCTTAGAACAGTCCTTAGTTAATTATTGTATTAGTTGTACTCTGGAACTAGACAGTGAGAAATATGCCCGAAAACCCCAATCGCTTTACCTTCAGACAAACCCTGGATATGCGGAAGAATTATATAGGGTAAGTAAATACAAGTTGATAACTCATGTATAGTACTCAATATGAATCTCGTATTGTATTGATAGACCCAATAAAAGAAAAAACAATCTGTAGTTCTGATTAGAGGTTTCTTGAACTTGTTTGCTGTGAGATATAACCTATGTTGACCTATATAGTAGTGGCAGGTGTCACACGCAAAACAGACCATGCTTACTCTTTTCAAAACATCTGATGTTTTTTCTTTTTGATGGAGTCTACTACTAATACAACTTTTAACCTTGTTTTTTCCGTGATTTGAACAGGTTTTGTTTTTAATGGAATTGTCTTTCTTGTTAATATATAGCCTTTTATAATGTACATTTTGGAGATTTGTCCATGCAGAACTTTTCAAATTTTAAACATGTTGTTAACACTTCACTTTGCCTAAGTAGGTTACAAAACTGTTTGACTGTATCATAACTACAGCCTATTTAAAAAAATTATAAGACATGACGTGACAAAGAACATCTTCGCCATTTGATTAATGCTCTGCAGAATTTTACATACCGGTAACAAAAAATATTGTCACAGTTTTATGACAGCCTACATTACATGACTTTTCAATTTACATGTAGTCCTACATGTATACCTAAAAAAACATCATTTATACTTTCTTGTTACTCAATTACTCATTTACTCAATTTACTTAGATGTTTTTTATCAACAATCACAACTTCACAAGTAACAAGCATGTTCATCACATGTCACTTGACAAGTATTTAAATACAGGGTCTGCACAGGTCATTGTCCCAGTCATGGAAAACCTGGAATATTAGAGAATTGTAGAAAGCTTTTCCAGACATTGTATACCAGACCAAATCATGATAATAAATAGTATATGAAATTGGAAAGACCTGGAAAAAATGATATTTCATACCTTTTCTCTTTGTTTATATTTTTGCGTTGGTAAATAAAAAGAATTGTGATCAAGAACAGTCTAAGTGACTTATTCTGCCCCTTGGCCCTTCCCCACCGTAAAAAAAATCTTGCTACACCACTGTCATCATGTGTAGACATTGTGCAGGTGACAAATGAAGAGTTTGTAGGGTGTGTCTCTTTAAATGTTAGCTTGCTTTTTTCCTTATTAAAAATGTCAGACTGTTCTATCTTCAAGATGATTTATGTTAAAAATAATTACATAAGTTGTGAAGTCAAGTGTGTGTGTACAATATTTGAGGAATTTGTTGGTTTATATTTTTATTCTTCTACAACTATTATGTTTGTATCTGATGTTATCAAATAATTGTCTTATCCCAGTATTCTATAATCAACTATGTAAGTTTATTTTTTTATTAAGTAGTTGTGATGTTTTAATATAAGTGAGGCTTGTTAGTCAACTAGAGTAAATTCATAGTGTTATCATATTGTAATGTTTAAAATTAATGTGAAAATAACAACATAAATAGAGCTTTAATGAAGTGCTTAACATCTAGCTTGTCACAGCTCTATTGACAGAAAAGCTTAGAGTCTTTTACACTGTGAAAAAGAAATGTGCACATTTAGCACAAAATTTAATTGTAGTCTGGGACATCAAGTTAGGGAATCAGCAACTGTTTGCACAGTAATAAGGTCAGTGACTTCAAGCAATGATCAAGGCTACTATTCTGTATTCAATAAACAATCCTGTCTAGAATTGAAAAGACAATCAAACTAGATGAAAATTTAATATCAGTGTGGAATCAAAAAGGGTTCATAAAGGAATCAAGTAATCATTGAACAAAGGGGTGAAGGATGTAGATTTATAAGTTTTTGTTTTGATAGAAAGTGCAAGTAGGTGAATGTTGCATAAGAAAGTAGTGTAAATTGTCTATTAATAGCTGTATAGTAGTATGAATAATGCATAAAGCAAGTCTTCAGACGCAATTTAATGGCAGAGAAATATAAACAGAACAGCAGAGTGAATTAACGTTACGAGTCCGAAGTGTAAACTGTTACTTGTTATGTTCCAATTCTTGACAAAACAGAAGAAGTAGCATGTAAACAGTTTTTATTTTGATTAGACAAAAATGGTTTTGATAAACATATATATGTGTTGATGCATATCGCATGGAGTAGTAAAGTATATTACTCTGTGAAGGAATATGTATCTAACGATGTTAAGTTTAGTAACTTTTGTTTTAAAGAGTCAGACTCGCGTATCTGTCGGAAGACTCGACTCGCGTGTGAAACATATGAATCTTTTAGCTAATCTAATCAGTAATAGTGTACACATCACAGAAATTTAATCCTTCAAATCTCGTGAATCCATAATCCTTGCTTGAAATCGAATACTTCAAATTTACATTCAGGACAGCTGCCAAATTTGATAACTTCCAGTTTCCACTGGCAAATAAACTTTTTCCTTTAATAACCAGAAGCTATTTTGTCTGGAAAATCTACCTCCAGGAGAGGGGGATTTTTCTGGATAAGATCCAGATAATTGAAGTGCAAAACAACAAAGAAGTTATCCAGATATGTGGATTTTGTATTGTCCACTTATTCCATTTATTTATTGAAAGATTTGATGATACACTGCTCTTGTTTTGTTTTCATTTTAAAACAAAGCATCTTAAACGAATGATTTGATTGGTTGAGATTCCCTTGATTGGACAATATTTAGCTATGAATACGTACTAGTTTCCTTCACATAAAGGCTTGGTTTGGATCTGATGAGGAAGAGATGCATATATCCGTTAAAAAAACAGAAAATGATATTGTTGAACAAGGAATATTTAATGTTATGCACATGGCATGATTCTAAGTTTAAATTAGTAGTGTGAGTAAATTAAAATGAATCAAAATCAATCTCATTTTTATACGCCCACACGATAGTATGGGCGTATATTGCGGTTACCCCTGTCGGTCCGTCTGTCCGTCGGTCCGTCCGTCGGTCCGTCCGTCGGTCCGTCCGTCCGTTCACATTTACCTCGTGCTCACTCTACAGACTACAATTCTTCATGGATCCTTTTGATATTTTGTATGTGTGTCAATATCATTATGAAGATGTGCACTATTGAATTTGGTGATGATTCGATGATTTTCTTCCGAGATAACGCGTAAAATTCTGATATCGCGTTCGTTTTTTTTGCTCGTTCTCACTCTACAGGCAACAATTCTTCATGGATCCTTTTGATATTTTGTATGTGTGTCAATATTATTATGAAGATGTGCACTATTGAATTTGGTGATGATTCGATGATTTTCTTCCGAGATATCGCGTAAAACTCTGATATCGCGTTCGTTTTTTTGCTCGTGCTCACTCTACAGGCTAGAATTCTTCATGGATCCTTTTGATATTTTTTTCTGTTAAATCGACGTTATATACTCACAAATATAATATAGTAATATAAAATGCTTTATTCTATAACCACATACATATATACCAGAAGGAGCCACAACTTAAATAATACATAGACATAACTCATATCTTATCTAGATATTATTGAACTATAAAAACAAATTGCACATGGAATAGACGAGATTACTGCGCACTTATGTGCGCATATGACGTATTATGTAGTTCGTTATAACTATGATTTCTGTTAAATCGACGTTATATACTCACAAATATAATATAGTAATATAAAATGCTTGATTGAGAGATAACAATAAAGAAAATCAAAACTTAATGAGACAAAACCTTAGCTGTGTAATTTTCTGGTAACTTGGGGTAAACATAATGGTTGAGAAAAGTATCTTTTGTTTTCCATCGCCCCAATTGCATGGCTGTTTCTGGTAGAATACCAGTGGACATGGCCAGCGTTGCACCGGTAGGCCGAAATGATTTTGCATGAAAACCCTGTTCAGATAAGCCAGCCAAAACAATAGCTTCTTCTAAAATACTGGCTACTGTGTCACTTCCAATAGCTTTAAAAGGTGATTTAAGCGACAAAAACAGGGGGCGACCATCTGTAGGCCTATAATGTGAGGTTCTAGTAACATAGCATAACAAACACGATACTGGATCCATATGCAGGTTTATGCGATTCGGTGGAATATTGACCTCGAAACCTGAACGATTAGCGTCATTCTTAATTCCAAAAAAATAAACAGTTAATGAACAATCCGGTAAAAACTCTAAATTATCAACAGACATTACAATATTTTTGAATGTGTTAGAGTCTTTATCATATTTTATCCCCTTGGGTGCTAAGTCAGAGGGTCGAGTCATACAAATTAATGCTAACAATGTGATGGATTTCAAACGCAGTTGCTTAATCGACAAAGAATCGTTGGACCCCCATGATTTAAATAACATAGAGAAAGGTTTTAAAGGCATAGGCCTTGTACGAGACATAGGTAAGTCGGTCTGAGTCTTTATTAATCCAGAAACTAGACGTTGTATAGTCGGTTGAGTAGACGGAGAGCGCTTACCCAATGCCTCGAAAAGGCTAGATATAGATGAACATACAGAAATTAACAAAGATCGAGGTCTTTTTGACCTATCAGCACACAAACACAAAAAATCGGCTAATACATGAGGATGAGAAGTAGATGAAAAATCTACGCCTCTCTCACCACAAAACAATGCATATTGTTTGATATAAGAATCATATGTACGAAGAGTCGAAGGGGCCAAGCTATGCACGACTTGAGACACTGATCTATCGGACCACCCTTCTTTGGTTAACCTTTGCCTCCAAAGATTCTCCAAACTAATATTTTCCACTGCGTATTTTTGGTTGGTTCGATCTTTGGACCTACTGCGAGAAATGTTCTGTCTGACAGCGGAAGTGGTATCGGATCGGCGATGGACATTGAAATAAGTGTTTGAAACCACGGTTGACTTTTCCATTGGGGAGCTATTATTGTGGCAAAAGCTTGTTGTCTCTTCACAATGCGCAACACTTCTGGTATCAGAAAGAAAGGGGCGTTTACAAAATTGTTGTGTTGTTGCCAGTCGGTTTGTGCAAAAGCGTTCACTCCCGATGTCATTGGATCCCAATGTAGACTGTTGTATTGCGGTAATTGTGTTGTTATCATGGAGGCGAAACGATCTATACTGTGTGGTCCCCAATACCGATCTATTAATTGGAATAAATTTGGATGAAGTTTCCATTCGTAAGTGGAATTTAGTCGAGACAGTTGGTCGGCTTTCCAGTTGTCTTTGCCTGCTAGGTAACCTGCTAAAATCTCGCACTCCATATCTAAGGCTTCGGAATGTATAGCTCTGGCGATCTGATCCAACTCGAATGACGATCCTCCCATCTCGTTTATCAGGGCAACTGTAGTTATATTGTCTGAAAGAATTTGAACTGTTTTGCCCTTTAAAAATTCTCTGAGTGATTTCAGTCCGAGAAGTACAGCTAACAATTCTCGGTAATTGGAATGTTTGTAGGCCATTCTTGTATTCCAAAACCCTTGTGCTGTTTGGCCTTCGATCCAAGCGCCCCAGCCTATACTGGAGGCATCTGTCACCATTTGTATGTCGATTTGTTTGTCGGATATTACTAAACCGTTCCATGATGACAGTGAAGTAAGCCACCACTGAAGATCACCCTCGGTATATTGGTCAATGTAAAGTGTGTCTGCCCACGAAGTTTTTGAACTGAGCAAACGATATAAATTTCTAAGTAACAGCTTTGCAGGAAATACACATTTATACATAGAAACACACTGGCCACCGATGCGTGCCAAACTTCGAGCCGTGATAGTTTGTGTCCTCAGAGCTCGACGAATGTCTCTCTTTAGTTTGGTAATCCGTTTTCCTGGTATGCGCAAGATGGGTTTGGTACCCGACGTATCTAAAATGTAACCAATATATTCCTTGCAATAAGTAGGTTCTAATGACGACTTCTCGTAATTAATAGTCCAACCTAATTCTTGTAAAGTATTTATCAAAATATCTTTATGTTGATTTATCAAATTATCTGGAGCCAATAAAATAAAATCATCCACATACAGCACCAATGATAGTCCAAGCGATCGTAAGTATTTCACAACCGGTCTCAAAACTTTGGTGAAAATATAAGGACTGGCACAATGCCCGAAAGGCAAAACACACCACTGATAATAAGACGATTGATATTTAAATCCCAACAATGTTTGAAAATCTGTATTAATTGGTAGATGATAAAACCCATCCTTTAAATCAATGGTCACTATTTTATCCTTCGGCTTAACTAATTCAATTACGGTATTTATATCCTCGTATTTAAATTTAGGTGTAACTTTGCTAAAACTATTCACAAGTCGAAGATCACACACGAGGCGATATTTTCCACTTTTTTTCGGGACACAATTAATTGGCGACACACATTTGGGCTTATCAACACATTTCACAATAGACCCTTTAGCTAATAACGAAGCAATTTCCTCCTGGATAAACTCATGTTCGGATTTCGAAAAAGTTTTATTGTTACATTCAAATTCTTTCACTTCACGTAAATTTACATTTGGAAGCGACACCCCGTTTTGTAGCCACTCAATAATAAGATTAGACGGTTGAAGCTTAAGCCAGTTATTAATTTGATCACTCAAAGGGTTTTTCATAGCACATTATAATCTGTAATAGGTGATTTAAGTTAAATATTATTGTCATCTCGTGAATATGGACCCTGTGAATTTTGGAATTTTGATGAATTTGGAAATCGATTAAAGTATGTGTTGGGGTATCTTCCCCTGTACGGAAGAAAATTCTGAAAGACGTCGGGCCGATTCTGGCGTGGAAAATACCCTGAACGATAATAAGATGTATTTGTTCGTGGTGAAAATTGTTGTTGATTGGGTCGAATACTTGATAATTCAGCTGCTATTCTAACGTTTTGTATGCTATGTTCGTCAAAACCAGAGTTGCTCTTTTGTAATGATCTAAATAGCTGGGCTGTTTGATTGTCAAATTTTCCTTTTACCAATAGAGCGGCGAATTCGTCTTGAAGATATTGAATATTAGCAACGAGAGTTATTAAAATTGGTTCCAAATTGATTTGGTTGTTGTCACCACAATCACTGATCAGTTTGAGTACAGTTTCAACATATCGTGCACATTTTGTTACAATATTTAAAGTTTGTTGATCTTCACGTTTAATACCGGCTCGAGAATCGTGAACCTTTAATGAAGGCGGAAGGATAACTTTATCAACACTGGCCTTGACGGCGTTAAATCTTTCTTGAACTTCGTGTAAGTTCAACTCGGCTGTCTCCTTGTCAAGGTTTGAGAGAGGACCGAAGGTACTGTTTATCCTAGTACTTGGCTCTATAAAAGAGGGATTACCTTGTGCCTGGTCTGGCGACGATGAATTTTCTGTTTGGTTTTGTGTAGTGTTTCGTAAAGTAGACGATGACGTAGGAGGATGGCTATCGGGAACTACTTTTGACGTTGTAGGCCTATCGATGGCTTGGCCTTTCTGTTTGGTTGAATGTATTTCAACAAGTTCAAGGCGTCTTGTTATGTCCTGCAGTATCCCTGATATGTTCTGAAACTCCTTTTCGATACTTAAATTGTCTGGCTTTGGTGAATTTTTATAATCTTCATCAGAGCTCATGTTGTGACCCCTTCCAGTGAAATTGCACATGGAATAGACGAGATTACTGCGCACTTATGTGCGCATATGACGTATTATGTAGTTCGTTATAACTATGAGTATGTGTGTCAATATTATTATGAAGATGCACTATTGAATTTGGTGATGAATCGATGATTTTCTTCCGAGATATCGCGTAAAACTCTGATATCGCGTTTGTTTTTTTGCTCGTGCTCACTCTACAGGCTAGAATTCTTCATGGATCCTTTTGATATTTTGTATGTGTGTCAATATCATAATGAAGATGTGCACTATTGAATTTGGTGATGATTCGATGATTTTCTTCCGAGATATCGCGTAAAATTCTGATATCGCGTTTGTTTTTTTGCTCGTGCTCACTCTACAGGCTAGAATTCTTCATGGATCCTTTTGATATTTTGTATGTGTGTCAATATCATAATGAAGATGTGCACTATTGAATTTGGTGGTGATTCGATGAATTTCTTCCGAGATATCGCGTAAAATTCTGATATCGCGTTCGTTTTTTTGCTCGTGCTCACTCTACAGGCTAGAATTCTTCATGGATCCTTTTGATATTTTGTATGTGTGTCAATATTATTATGAAGATGTGCACTATTGAATTTGGTGATGATTCGATGATTTTCTTTCGAGATATCGCGTTTGTTTTTTTTTTGCTCGTGCTCACTCTACAGGCTACAATTCTCCATGGATCCTTTAGATATTTTGTATGTGTTTCAATATCATTGTGAATATGTGCGCTATTGAATTTAATGACGATGCGATAATTTTTATCGCATAAAACTCTGATAACGCGTTTGTTTTGGTGTTCACATTTACCTCTTTATCAAGCTGCTGGTGGGCGTATACGCTTGCGAGACTTGCCGCAAGCCTATGTTTATATATGGTTAAAACCAAATTCAATAATTCATTCATGCAGTAAATTTTTTTTGATTATAGGCAAGCCTGTAAACTTCATTTTGAAGTATCACCATTAAAGATTGTTCGAGCATCCAAACAATATATTTATGATGAAATTGGTACAGAATATTTGGATTGTATCAATAATGTATCACATGGTAAGCTAGTCAATATAATCAGGGAGTTTTACAGTGGTTTAATAATGTTCGCATAATATATTCATGCAACCTGTCTTAGGGTAAAATAAGAGTTATTCATATCATATGATCAAAGAATAATGCAAACAAGCTTAAAAACAACCAAGGCCAAGTATATTCATGTTCCTTTAGCAACAGCTATCATTTCATTTCATTACATTAATCCGTTGCTATCATGATAAGACATTCTCGTCATTAATTTTGATTGGTCAAACGATTATTGTTCGACCAGTCATATTCCTTGTAACAAATTATTGCGGGAAAACTTTCGAATGACCGGACGTCAGATTTCTTGTAGCAAATTTACCTTGTGAGTCTCAATGGTCATAAATTGAATGTGACGTAGTGTTTTTAAAACGAGGTTATTAGTTGATAATGACGAGAAAACCCCTTCAATCCAGCAACGGTAGATAATGCCAATGTCTAACGTTGCTGAAGGAACATGAGGATATTGAGCCATGCTGTCATTAAAAGAAAGTTGTGAAAACTTAATGCAAATGATTTTTTTTTACAGTTGGTCATTGTCATCCCCATGTAGTGAATGCAGGACAGACCCAGATGGGTTTACTCACAACTTCTAATGGTTTCCTCAATGATAATATGACAGAATACGCCAGACGGTTAATAGCAACACTTCCAGATAAATTGTGTGTTTGTTACTTTGTTAACTCAGGGTAAGAATTATATACATAGGTACATAAGGTAATGGCAATGGACAAATTTCAAACCAAAGGAAAATTTAGATTTTTTTTTAATGACTTTCAGACAACCTTAAGAGTTCTCTTCTTTGAACATCACAAAAATTATAGAAAACAAATATGTCTTGCTGTTTTTTTGTTCTGTTTAAATGGCTGTGCACGAAAATGTCTCCATTTAGTAATGCTGTGGGCTAATTTTCATTAAAAATCAAAGCAGGAAATATGATGATATTAATCATAATCAACTATTTTGAAATTTGTAAAAGTACAATTTGTTTTTAACCATGTAGAAATTCATTATGACAATTAATGTGAAATATTCTGAGAAAGTAGTAAACACATTTATCTTAACACTGTTTGTATGAAATCCATGGTTGACACACGTATCTTTTAACTGTTCAGCTCAATATCTTATATGCTTTATAAACTTCATTATTATACGTGCATCATTCATATCAAAGGTATATGAAAACATAAATTGATGAGCATGTATCAGGGCTGTTGATTTGCCTGTATATTCCGGACATGACCGATTCTTTTGCCATAAGATATATAGATAGGCCTAAACTTAGATTTTTATTCTCTTTGAAAACTAAATCATTTTAGTCAAAAAAATGATTGTCAAAAAAATAAATCAACAGCCCTGGCATGTATGCAATACAACAGTTTTTTTTTAAACTTTGTTTACCATTTTACCAACATTACTGAAATACCAAAAAGATGATATTTACGATTTTAGGTCAGAGGCGAATGATTTAAGTTTAAGATTAGCTCGAGCATACACAAAGAAAGAAGATGTCATGGTGTTAGAAAAGTAAGTAAATTATAGTGACGATTAATAGTCAGGCCTTAGGGGCTATCTGTTCTAGATATGCCAATGTATTCACTATTGAGTCTACCGGGTTTGAAAAAAATTACAGTACTGACAAAAACCCTCGGAATAGTAAATTAGGTCACTTGACTTGGACACAAAAACAATCTATAGTCGATCAAAAACTTTTCACTACCTATACTTGGTTATGTTTTATTATTATGAGTAAATTATGACAATACAGCATAAAGAAGTTGACATATAATCATCTATCATGGTGCATAAATTCTTATTATACAGGATGTACAATACATTTCACGGTTAAGACATATCATGTGACAAATTGTGTACATGTTATGTTTTTTAAAATAAGAACAATAAATGAATACTTGTCTGTGTTAAAGATGACCTAATTCATAACAAGTTTTGTCCTAAAACTGGGATGAATATTAAAATAAAACTAGATATCGCTATTGGCCTACATTAAAAACTTGATTTCATTTAACTAGAATGATTACGGATTCAACATGACCATCAAATGATAATTATTTCACAAGAGATTATCAGGTGAACTGCTCGGAAGATGAAGATCTGTGTCTGACAAGTCTAGTCTAAATTAAAATCTTAATTTAAAATTTCAAGGCCACAGTATGTCAAATAAATACTAAACTATGTATTTAAAACTATATTTTATGACATTAAGAAGGAATTTTATTTAATTATTGTGCTTGGTAAAATATAAAGTATTGTACTCCCCCAGGTTTATTTACTACTTCCATTACTAAGTCTCTTTTCATCAACCACGTTCCAAAATTTAACTCTGTAAACGTAAATAAATTATGTATTCTAGTGCATTTCATGGTAACCTTGGTAACTTGATTGATATTAGTCCACTGAAATATAAAAAACTGAATGTCAAGAAGAAAGATTGGGTACATGTGGTAAGTTCAGTTGACATTTTGATATGATCAGTAATTCTGTATCTTCAAAAAACTTTGTGTAGAGGGAAAGTTTTAACAAGTTTTTTGGTGATGCTTAGGGTAGTTCGGGTGAAAAGGTCATTGACCTAGACCATTTCAGCTTAAAATACAATAAGTAAGTATGGTTGACCACTTGTAAGAAATTGTGCTACAGTTTTATTTGATTATTGATGTCAATGATAGATTTGATTAATTTTTGTTAATAGTTTTTATTGATTTTTGCTGCTTAGAACATACTGGAAATAAATTGTTTTAATTTAAAGGATAAAATATATTTTAGGTGTCATGCCCTGATACATTTCGTGGTAAATATAGAGATGAACAAACTGCAGCTTTATCTTATTCTAATGAAGTTAAGACAGCTTTGTTAGATATACAACGTAAAGATAGAGGGGTAAGATTTGATCAATTCCAAAATATGGTCCTGATCACAATTTTAACAGATAAATTATGAAAGATTTGAATTAAATGACTTGATGCATTTCAATTGGAGAAAAAAATACTTGATAATTACATTTATTTGTTTTAACAGCAATAACAAAACTCCTTTATTCATAATATATTCTGATAATTCTGTATTTCACATCTTTTTACAGTTAGCAGCATTTATCTGTGAACCATTAATATCTAATTGTGTAGTGACATTCCCTAAAAATTACTTAAAAACTGTGTATAGGTATGTATAATTATTATCATTTTATGTTCAATCATATTAAAATAGACATCTATAATTGATTTTTTTTCTTATTCTCTGTAAATTTGACATCACTTATCCTTAATTATACGACACATATACAAGAGCCACATCACATTAAGTTAACATCATATACTTCAAGTCACACCCAGTATAAAAGGCTTAAACAATCAATGATAATTAGCCATATCACATATAAATATCAGTTTCATCACAATCAGAAATACATCTTGCTCCAAAATATGAATGGCTAATTATGTCTTGGAGACACCTTCAGTTTCAGAATTTTACCTTTATTCTCACATCAACTTTGACTTGATTGTGATTAGGAAGAAATAGTATATAGTAATAGCAAACACTTAAAGCCACATAAGCCCAGACTTGGACATTGAGAAAAAGTCTTCTCATGGTTTTTTTTTAAAGTTAGCACTTAGAAATGAATATTGAACTAAAAAAAAAAATCGATTCCCTTTCGTGGTTCCAATTCTACAGCCATTTGAAGGAAATTTTGATTGTTTACATTTCAACACCGAGTTGATTGAGGGAGACGTCAATAACTCACAAGCTCCGCCCACTACTAGCACGTGCTACTGGAGATTGGAGTGTGACGTCATTTAACATCTAACACGCCCCCCGCTTGACCTCATTAGCATTTTATTTATGGAAATCATTTTATCCGATTTTAAATCCAGCTGCATCGAAGCCATCTGAGTACCCAAAGCCTTGAATTTTAGTTTTTTGACTTAATTAAACATCAGAGATTAAGCTAGAATACCTTTTGTCCCGAAATCCCATAAATTTCATTTTGTAAACAAACGAATCCCGCAATGTGACTTTAATACTAATATCTTAGGATGTTCTATAGAAAGTACAAAATGCTCACAAATATAAAACTTCAGTCAAGTCCCTGCTGAAATGTTAAGCTTTACACATTTCATAATGTTAATGTTATATGAAAAATGTTAAAAGTGTTTTTCTTGAATTCAGTAAGTGCTTTGATATTGTGAATGAGTAGGCCCTACTTATTTATACAGTATTACCTTATATATCATCATTTTCTAATCAATCTGAAATCATGATGAAAAAATGTACAGTAACATTTCCGTTATCTGGATGGAAATGGTTAAGTTGGAAGAAGCCTGTTGTGAATTTAATTATTTCTATAAGAAATTCCATTTAGAAATTGTCAGAAATAGAACAAATATAGTCTTATAGATATTTTTAAAATTGTGTAGACTATGATTAAATGATTCTGGTTTTATAATGAAAAAAGCACCCTAGAGAGAACTATAGTTTTTTTACATTAAAGGGGCACAGGCTTCATTTTCGCGGGTCGATTTGGATAAGTCTCAGAAACGGGGATTTTTTAGCTCAGCAATTTAGTACTGGTTATCACAACCCACCATTGAAATTTGAGCCTTCAAATCCATGTGCATCCATAATTATTAGCATTTGAAAGTTATAATGCCCTACTACACATTAGCTATACTATGCAATATATAGAAAAGTCATCTATAGAAATAGAAGGAGAAATGTCTAATTTAAGGTATATTTGAAGGAAATACGCAATTTTCATGCATTTCTAGTGCTTCTGAAGGATACTTAAATATATTCAAGACCATAATCAACCCATAAAAATGAAGACTGGTCCCCTTTAACTATCATTCTTGTTTTTATGAAATAAATGGAGTTTAAATTCAGTTTTTAAAATGATATTTTTGCTGAACCAGCTTATAAAGCTCAACCTTAAGCTACATATTCAGTCCAAAATCTTATCATGGTTATCTGCTATTACTTCTAACTTAAACATACTAACTTTCAGACACTACTCTTAACATAATTTTACACAATAGAAATCTGTGTTAATTTTGCTGAAAATGTTGTAGATATGTAAGAGAACATGGTGGTGTTTGTATAGCAGATGAAGTCCAGGTCGGTCTAGGTAGAACAGGAGAATTTTGGGGATTTCAAATGCATGGTAAGCTTCTATTGAGTTGTATTCTCAACTAGCACTTCATTTATAAATATGATCAGAGATGTGGTAAACATTAGGCAAACAATGTTGTTTTTGTAATTTTGGTCCAAACTAAAACAGAAACCTGAGCAGTCCATTTTATTTATGGGTAGAATAAATAGAAATTGAAAACAAATAATGCAAGACAGCTTCTGTCTATTAGTACTTATAACACCTTCATTTAAAATAGACTGCTTTTGTTTTCTTCGATTCAAAACTGATGTACAAAAAGTATTATAACTCTATTTGTCTGGTTATGTGTAAAAATCTAAATTATATGCTGACAAATTTTTATTGATAAAATTATTAAGAAATGAAGTTCATGAATAGAGGATTACTTTTACTATTGAGAATAATGTAAAGATTAAACCTGTTTACAAAATGAATATATTCTGTTTTTAAATAAATAAGGCTTTTCAAGAATTTAGCCACACACACAATCTAACATGTATGCTCATAAATGCAGACAGCAGCACTTTTCTTTGGTCAAATTGAATTTGGCAATTATTAGTTTGTTATGCTATCTAATTGTAGATGTTGTACCTGATATAGTGGCTATAGGAAAACCAATTGGTAATGGTCATCCTATGGCTTGTGTTGTAACTTCTAAAGAAATAGCAGATTCATTAGCAGAATATGGTAGTTCAGTAAGTTTGAAATCATCATGTAAAACCTTTAAAATGATTGTAAGGAGGTTGACTAAATTGTATATGTGGATCAGGAACACTGTTAGCATCAATTTACACTATTCCAATTTTCAATCAGTTGTCTGTGGTTTCATCAATTTCAAGTGTTCGATGACATCACTTTGTTTGAAGTGAAATCGTTGGAACCACAGATCTCAAATTGAAAATTGGAATGGTGCAAATTGATGCTATAAGTGTCCCCAAAGCACATATACAATTTGGAAAAACCACTTTATAATCCCTTTTACTTGCTGAATCAGCTTTCAGTAGTGGTATTAAATCGCTTGCAAACATGAAATTTCAGTTAAAGAAAACCATATTGTTAACAACTTTCTGTCAGGAGAAGGAAGTCTAATGTAAGCTATGTATGTATTCATTTGTCATTTTGACAGATATTACATACAGGAATACATTTATCAAATAAAAACAAATTGCTATTTTTTTTTCAAAATTAATGCAGTTTGTAGGAGAAAGATAAATCATTGCTAATAAAAAGTTGAAACTCTAATGATATAAAGTTATATATTCTTACACAAATTTCTTTTTATTTCAACCAAAAATATGCTGTGCATTTTGACACGAACTTAAAGGTCAGAACAACAAGTGAACCAAATTTTCAGTGTAATGTAATGCTTTTCTCTGTAGTATCAAAATAAAGTTGAAAATAAACAAGTTTTGCTTCTATTTTTATCATAATATCATTATATTGTTTTGTATTTATGAATTGATGTATTTTAGTTTGGAGGAAATCCTGTATCATGTGCTGTAGGTATGGCAGTATTAGATGTTATACAGAATGAGAAGTTACAGTCAGCAGCTAGATCTGTTGGTAAATGTTTACTGGATGGTTTCCAAGCTATTCATTCTAGTCATTGTATGATGGGAGATGTCAGGTAAGTCTATCATATATGTTTTGCAATTTCATCTCAACTCAACTGTCTTTTTGATAGAATTTCTAATTTTTCGTTTGTGACTCTGTTAGTCCCCCAAGAAAAGAAATAAACATCTATATTTTACAAGGATAACAACATGGGTTCCCATGAGAATCTCTTCTCCAATCTGGTCTTAGATCAAATTGTGCTCAGATTAACTGCACCAATTTACAGCTGGAAAAATGATTGAAAATGATTTCTTTAGCATTCAACATCCAAACTTGTATCCAAACAAATGGTGTCATGATTGTAAAGAAAAAAGCTCTAAAATTGATTGTGCTATATAGAAACCTATGATTGTTAGATTTAGCATTATTCATTATCGATTTACAAGACCTTGAAATGAAATCTGTTTAAGTAGTGCATTTGTTTGAATGAAAGTAAACATGAAACTTACTGATATAATTGTCTTAACATTCAAATTAATTGTCTCTATTAGAGGACATGGTATGATAGTAGGAATTGAATTGGTTATGGACAAAGAAAGTAGAAAACCTGCTAAAGAAGCAGCAGAAATTTTATGTTACAGGTGAGTTTAGGTACTAATTTCAATTTTTAACATGATTTATATATTTAGATATAACCATTATTAGGAATTATAAGTAGTGAAAGATTTAATTATCCAAAAATAATAAGTAATAAAAGTACAATGTTATTAGATTTGTATTGGTTATATTGCAGAATGAAAGCAGAAAATATTATAATAGCTCATGATGGACCAGATAGTAATATTGTTATTTTAACACCACCATTATGTTTTAACTGTGATAATGCTAGACGTGTTATACAGGCATTTGATAATATACTTCGTAGTATTGAATCAGAAGCAGCTAGTGTAGGCCTGACAAATAATGGTCATACTACATCAGAACCATTAGATGTTCCATTAGATGTTCTTACAGAGGGCATTCAGAACATGTCAGATGAAAATGAGTCACCAGATGAAAAGAGAGCACGTTATGAAGAAATGGATTAGAGATCAATGTCTTGTTGAAGTGATTTTTAATGAACTCTGAACTTTTAGCACAAAATTTCAAACTGCTGTCAAGTTAAAAACAGGTTTGATTCATGTCATGAGACGCAATAATCATATATACCACATCCCTTGTTTATTACATCATAATATATTCAGTGGGTAATCAAATTCCTGGCAGACAAAATTGATTTCCTGTCTTTATTGGATGACAAGAATTGATTCTTGTGCTAAAAGTGGCATACTACTCAGAGCTAACTCGAAGCTGTGTTTACTCTGGTATGTCAGAAAAGTGGGACGTAAAACTCTATTTCATTTCATTTACTCTGTTAAAAACAGAGTCTCATTTCATTCTACTAGCCAATTTTCTTCCAAATGTGAAATGTAAACTTTTATAAGAATTGTATGGAGTACGGAGGTAGAAATATGAGGATTTGTAATAATAAGAATAAACTGAGATTATAAAAGCTTTGTTGTGATATTGTAAATTGTTATTGTATTTTATTGTAAATATTTATTCTTGTATTTCTTGATGTTTTTATAAATTAAAGTATCAGTATTCAAGATAAGAATTCTATGTTAATTCATGTGGTTGTACTCAGCTAATACTTTCATCATTGGCCCAAACAGGTATAGAAAAGTATGATGTGCAACTCAATTTCATTTCTGTACTCAGCTATTTAAAAGTCAAGAAGAAAGACGTTTGTCGTCCCACATGGTAAAATCTGTGTATCTTATTGACTGGGGGCCAACTCTATTACGACTGTCCAGATTGTCCACTGTAGTATCCGTTGAAAATTGTAAATAAGAGTACGACCGGAGATTGGAGATTCACAATATATCAGCCAATCAGCACTCAAAATATTGATAGTCACGATTTTAGTGTCATTATTATCCATGTTATTTTTTTAATAATCATGTGATCTCCGCTATCGCACCAGTCTGTAGATAGGAGAAAATGGAGAGTCGGGATTAGCCATGTGACGCATGATAGAATGGATTTGGTCGAATCCAGAGAATTCGTTTTTATAAAAGAGTTGGCCCATAGAGCACATATCATGCTGACAAAAGCCAGTTTAGGGTGGTTAAAATTCCAATTTTCAAGTCTTTCTCATAAATTAATGTTTCTTAAAAATTGTTTGAATTGTAAGAAAATAAAACAAGATGTTAGTAATATTTTTAATACATGACTGGGTTTGATAAATATCTAGTTTAGAAAGCCATCAGTATATTTAAAAGCTAACTAAAAACATACTTTATTTTAATAAGGTTTTATATTGTTATAAAAGGTATTGCATTTATTGATCAAATCAAAGAAAATGATATGTACATATATATAAACTATATAGCTGACAGATATTTAGTGTTTACTGTCATAGCTGTAGTAGTGTTATTTAGGAGATGTGGCAATCAAACTTTAATATTGTCAGTGCTTGATGTTAACTAATCAAGTTGTTTAACTCAACGTTTCACATGCAGCGTTTTGAAGACATATAACACTGCCTGTATGAGCATGTGAAACGTTGAGTTAATAAATGTCACAATTAGTATATCCATATATCTTGTGCTTCTTTATCAATGCCTATGTCTTATAAACAAAAGCTGTTTTGATGTATATCTGGTATGTATATTGTTATGTAGTTTATTTCATGTACATAACACTGATATAGTAAACATATCAATTGTAATCTTTCATTTGAAATAATCATTACAGCCGTCTTTATTTTGAATCAGCCTAGGCCAACATGAACATTATTGCCCTTGCCCCCAAATCTTGAATATGCTATTACTCTATTAGTTTGATTTCTATTAGATTTTGATGAAACCTAAAATGGATGTTATTGGACCTAAATTGAAAGGTTTGAGAAAGTTCAGTTCACTTCTGATTAAATTAAGTGAGCATATATTTTCACTTCTGATTAAATTAAGTGAGCATATATTGCTGTGGTTCAATATTTTCAAAATATTTCCATTTTTACCACCCGCATGCCCCGTCGTGGGCGTATATGGCAGTGGTCCACTATCTTAATATTAAGTGTGTACAGTGCCTTGTATGTATATTATGTTAAAGATGTAAGTTATACAATCATTATTGTTGTTTGTTGAAAGATTAAAATCATGTTTAAATATGATTGTTTTTACTACTAAATAATGGTGAACATTGTAATCTATGTGTGAGGGGATAGTTTGTCAGTATAGCAGAATTTGATTTCAAATTTATAATCCACCTTTAATCTGAAGAATATTTATCCTACTCACATCGGAGAGTATTGAAATAAAATAAATTTGGAGAGATTTGGGATTAGCAAGAGGATTGGACAATAAAAAGTAAATAGTGTGATACTATAGCGATGATGCACCATAATATTGTCAATATTGATGCATATTTTTGCTATAGAGCTTATTTTTACACAAAAAAACGAAAGAAAATAATAAGTTTTACTAATTTCATGTTTGCAATGTTTGCCGCAATGTTTCTAAGAATGTGACGTCATTTCTCTGTTTAAACAACCTCAAGGGGTTGGAGAGTAAACAAACCAATTCAGAGAGCTCTCCGCTTTGTTCCTTTTTATTCAGAGATCTTGAATTTTTAAAAAGAACAGTCATTTTCATGATTTGAAGTCCTCCGGTGTAGCAAATAGAACACACCCAATATCAATGATCATTTTAAAAAATAAATGGTGGAAATTGTAATATTAAAATTTATTATATACATATTTTATAAATAAACAATATTATATTAACAAATCTAATAAATACAATTAATATCCTGATAAAAAAAATCTTTAACTAACAATGGAATAGATCAATTGAATTATTCTGGTCCATATGTAATAAAGGTCTTAAGAATTCTCATAATTTTAGTATTAAAGTGTTTGCAATAAAATTATCTTCATGTATCACAAATCCTAATAAATTTCTGACTCTTATTCTTTTAGTGATACTAAAACCTTAAATCCAAAATATTACCTCCTGCTTTTAGAAGAAATTTAGGCTAACTGACTGAAATTCTTAATTTATTTGAACATAACCTCATCAGCTTGTATTATATTAAAACTAGCCAGCACAGCAGCTATAACTGAGCTACAAAATAGTACCAAGATCCCCCTGAATTGGCAACTGGAAATTTTTAGATTGTGGTTCTAGCTAGCACTAAGCAAATATTTCAATCTACTGACCAATCTACTGAAATTTTCTCTTTTGTGGTACATTATGTATTAAGATAAAAAGCAATTACATCATAATCACATGATAAATAAAAATAATACTTAATATCAAATGTTAGCATAAACATAACAAATATATAGAAATAATGTGGATCATCCATCACTCAACTGTAGTCTGTAGCACTCTATAAGAGGTTGTTATTCTCAGGCCTGCCCTTAAAATGATATTCTACTAATCTGCTCTTATAGTTGTTTATGTACTATTATGTGTGTATTTCATAAGAAACTGTAACTTAACAAAACATGATATACATATGATGTTACAAGAGCATACAAAACTTCTGTGAGATTGGTTTAATATTCAATTTATGATATTATGATATGACATGATTAAAATACAAAAATATACAAAATAATGCTGGCAATATATTGTAAATTAACATTTAAATGAGAAAAATCATCTTTAATTAGGTTTGGATGAATAGTAGAATTATGCCAATTTGCATCACATGATAAAAACATTCTATATGTCTAAGTATAAGTTGATGTAACGTAACTAAGTCTAAAGAAAGCTCTACATCTTACAAGAATAATGTTAACAAAGGGGAAGCAAATTTTAATACTTTTGTTAATGCTCACAAAAACTACCACAAGTTGCTTCAATAGCAATCTAATTAAAATTAGATTACATTTCGGTTATTTTTTGATTGTCAACTCCATGTAATCTAAAGACTTGTATAAGGAGGTCATCTTCTGGTTACGAATAAGCTATTTATAGCACGTGCCACCCCTCTGCCAATCAGAACACCGTTTATATTTGAATATTTCCCACAATGCATATCAATGCATAGACCCGCGATCTTGGCTGAAATTTTCGTCACTTGAAGATGACCTCCTTATACAAATCTTTAGATTACATGGAGTCGACAATCAAAAAATAACCGAAACAAAATGTAATATAATTTTAATTAGATTGCTTCAATAGTCAACAGTGATAATCCATCAAATTACGATTATTTTGTTGTTAATACTTGTGTTCAATATGCCTTATCAACGCCTCATTTTGGAATTCAAATGCATAAATAGGCTTTGTGATGTTACTAAACACGACATCTACAATGTGAAAATTGAGGGTCAACTTCATCTGAGGAATCATTAAATAGCTGAAACAAATCCTAATGATTTGATTTGACTTAGTGAGGTTAGAGAAGGAGACATAAAGGTGGTGATTTCAGAGCAAGGTGGTGATTTCAGTGCAGTGACACAGCATCTCCTTTGTATGGCTGATGCTTGAATAACGTCTATAGAATCAAAATTCCTTCTTTCACTATAATATGCTTGTACTCAAAATATACAAACAAACACAGCTCTTTGCCAACTGCGAAAATCAGCACCAATGACCAAGTTTGAAATGAACAAGCAATTTGTCAATCAAAACAAATCTAAACTAAAATACTGATAATATGGAAGGAATTAGTAAAAAATCAAGGGAGATCATCACATACAAAAACTAGTCTCAAGTTGGCTTCTATCATATTTCACAACTCTTTTAATATTCATACATGTCTGTCAAACAAAATTTGGCTTTTTGACAATCCATTATTTCATGCACCTTTTGTTTATGCTAACAAACACTGATTAACAATAATGACATTGTTGATTCAATTGTAGAATATCTCAATAAGTCAATCTTTTTTCTTCAGCCTTCAAACCAATATCAAAATCAGAATAGCGCCTGATTATTTCTATATGTCAATCTTCTTTTTCTCATTCAAAACAGTTTCATTAAGCAATTCACTACTGAAAGGATATATGATTCTTGAAAACTATCAAATTGTAACTTCATCAAAAATCTGCGTCCCATCCTGAAGTTTCGTCTGCTGGAATGTCATTATCTTTAGGATAACTGTCAAAATTACTGTAATCTGTTGGATTTTTTACCTACAAACAGAATATATTATAACAATATCAAAGAAATTAACGCAATATATACAAAATCTAAACCACAAATTCAAACTTATATCTGAAATTCATTTTGGAAACATAGTTAAAAATTCTTGAATACCAGTATTAGACTACCCCTGGAATATTTCTTACATGTAATTATATATGAAATTTAAAGCTACAGTCGTTTTTCACAGATACCAATAAAAAAATTTATGTTTGTTCCCAAAAAATGATTATATTGATGATCTAGCTAAAAATGGACTTTCTGGTCTTTAGTGCGCTGACTCTTTCAATATCCTACATGAAATAATGTTTTTTCTTTCATGCAGAAATGTTAAACTTACCTTTGGTATAATAGGTGGAGTAATACTATGATTTAATAAACCTTCCCAATCAAAACCTTGAAACCATCTGCAAAAACAACCATTTATATATATAACGAAAATATCTACATAGCATAACAAGTTGCTACAATAACATTAAGGTTTTGTCTCCATACTTTTTATTGTTATAGAAGGAATTAACCACCTTAAGCAATCTATTTGCCCATAGAACATCTGCTAGCTATCACATTTTGAATGGACCAGGTCCTAAGTGCTTTAGAAAATCCAGACTTACTTGTGTTTTTTAATATCAGTGATGCCATTTTTACCATAACCCAGTCTCTCCACTGGAGCATCACGGCATAATTTCTTTATTAAAGCATGAGCATTACGACTGATCTTCCTTGGAAATTCTATCACATCGATACCCTTTAATATTATATTATACGTCTTCATTGGATCGGAACCAGAAAATGGAGGGCTGAAATAAATAATTACAGATATAAATGGATTATCTTTATATGATTTTAGAGTTTATCTTAAATAATTAGAATAAATTAAATGTTTAATAAATGTACATGTCTATCTTCATCCATAAACACACAAATTGTGTGACACAATTGTTTGGATTAGCATCTGAGAACTTTGTACATAAACCCATTGTCTTCATTATTTTGCTTGGTTGTGTCCCTTTGTACGGTAAAACTTTCACAGTTTACCGCTATTTAAAGGTATTAGAGATAAGCAATGTCAAGATGACTGTAATCTTATATTTGACACAATATAAATAACATTTTTTTAAAAGACATTACCTTCCAGTTAAAAGTTCAAACATCAAGATTCCCAAAGACCAATAATCAGCAGCATGATCATGTCCCTTATTTAAGATGATTTCAGGGGCTACATATTCTGGAGTTCCACAAAACGTCCAGGTTTTCTTACCAGCACCAATCTTTTTTGCAAAGCCAAAATCAACCTAAATTAAAGAAATGTATCATTAACAAACAAATCAAACATTTCTTGGAAGACTGTTGTTTTTCTGCATCTATGGGCTAATGAGGACAGATTTAAAATTTCAGCACATAAAAAAAGGGCCGATATAGTTGGCTACGTTTCAGAACTTGATAAATTTAAGTTTATATTACCCATTATGAAGGAAAATAAAAACAACTTACAAGTTTGATGTAGCCTTTATTATCCAGTAGTAAATTTTCTGGTTTCAGATCTCGATATATAATACCTTTATGATGTAAATATTTAAACGCCTCCACAACACATGATACATAGAACCGTGTTGTTTTATCATCAAAACTTCCTCTAAAAGTATGAAAAATAATAGTATTAAATTTCACCAACACAATTTAATACATCCACTAACTTCACTACTCTAAACCCAACAAACTTCCTCCCATCCTCTCATCTTTGTTCGTTAATTGTAAAGTGATTTTTTCATGGACATAGCACAAAAAACTACCTATCAAAGTTTGTTGTGGTCATGATTTTGTTCATATCTAATGAAATCTAGAGTAAATATCCTATGGTTAAATATTAAGGAACACCTATGGTTTTCAGTATTAGAAAGTACGAATTAATGTTATTGAGAATTGAATAGTTTTATTACATACCTGTCTCTAAGAATGGTCCATAATTCACCCCCTAAACAGGCTTCCATCATCATATATACATATTTATTATCACGAAATGTTTTAAATAATCTGAAATAACAAGTCCATCAATTATATTCATACAAATTTTAAGATTTTCTGAAGCCAATCTGTTAATTAAACTTCTACACAATTGACCTCAAATCAGAAGGAAATGATGGAGGACAAATCATTGCAAGAACTGTTGATTTATAGTTTATATTAGAAACTTATACAATATCCATATTGAAAATATGACTGGGCTATATCAGAATGGAAAAATCTAAGAAAGGTTATGAAAAGTAGGCGAGTTCTATTGTTAAATTTTTTTTCATACCTGGCAATAAAAGGCGTTCTAGATGTTAACATAATCTGTTTCTCTGAGTAAATATGTTCCTGTTGTCGGGTATCAACTATATGTTTCTTTTTAAGGCACTTCAACGCATACGTCTTTAACTTATCATTTGATAGCTGCACCTATAATAAACAGCACAGTTCATCTTTAATCACACCTAATATTTTTCAATTATTGTATATAAAGCATTCTGGATTTATCAGATTATATAGGTAATCTGTTGCATAGTTATGCCACCAGGTAAATCCCCTGATGAATATACTCCTATTGACGAAGTTTGAACATTTAGATTTTTTTGTCCTTCTAACAGGTTGTATTCTAACAATGATTCTGTATTTTTTTTTTCCATCAAATCAATCAATATCCTAAAATATAAAATCTGTCATTCAATACATCAAAAACCAGATTGACTGGAATGATAAAAAAATGAGACTTATTCAAGGTTACAATATATTGATATTTCACTATACACAAAACTATATGTATACCCCAGCACACACATTTATTTTCTTGGGTACTTTAAAGATATTGTAAATAGATTTTATAAAATTTTCATGTGTATCAGGGACACTGAAAGCATCAATTTGAACCATTCCAATTTTCAATCAGACATCTGTGGTTCCAGTAATTCTGCTTAAACTAAGTGTTCCAAGATATACTATACAAATTATAGAAAACCTCAGTGTGATCACTTAAGGGTATCTTTTAAGGTTTTCTAGACAAGTGTTCAGAGTAACAAGTCAGTTTGTATGATAATCTGGAGATGAGTTTCTGGAACAACTATGATTACTTTATAGTGAGATAGTTGATGAACTAGGTAATATCTGTATATGATATATATAATAACTGTGATTATTAGGTCTGTATTGTATTGATTCAACAAGTATTTAACGTGTATTATCATTAAATATCAAGATATGATTTCTATATACACCTGATCCTAATTAATATAGTGTTTATCTTACTACTGTATTTACTTTAAAGAGCCACGTGCGGTATTTTTGGGAGTCGTTTTGGGCCTTTGTTATAAGTAAATAGTCTTCAGAAGTACTCAAGCTATAAGAAAATCGCAAAATACCTTCACATATATCTCAAACTAAAAAATTCACGTTTATTTTTTTTTTTTCATTGCTGTACGCGGCTGGTCTCCAGTCTCTGTGAAAATTGTGTGTCTTGTTGACCAAGTCTACAATTAAAAATACGGTATGCTTGTGTGGGCCTGTGCAGTAGTCTGGATGACCTGACCCGCGCTGTTGCACCACGGGAATAACTTATTTGTTATCAAGATGGCGGGACGCTCAATGTGTAGTAGGGCATTGGGACTTTCAAACACGGATAATTAAGGATACACATGGATTTGAAGGCTCAAATTTCAACGGTAAGCTCTGTAGACTATTTCTAATTAGCTAAGCTAAAGATTTCACATCTTTGCGACCGTCGGATGATTGTCCGAAACAAATACCGCACGTAGCTCTTTAAATATCAAATTATTAGGGCATTTAAATATTCCAAAACAGTAAACAATATCCTGCCAAGAAAGCAACATCTTAAGAATTTTGGTACAAAAAATTCAAAATATGGAAAAGAGATAGCACTATGTCATTATGGTACAACATATATGATGTTCGACCCTATTTTCATAAGTATCGACCCGCATATTACACAGATTGACAAAATAGGTGAACCAAATATCAATTTCTACTGATATCACTAATATCCAAATATTGAATTTGATCTAAAGACTTAAATAAAATCTGTAAAAAATATTATATAATTTAAAAATAGAATCAAACCAAGTCTATCAGAAATATGATATCAAATATTGTCAGAAAATATCAATCCTGTCCAATTTTCATTGAATTTATCTTAAACTGGATTTGATGGATTATAGTTGATGCATGTTGAATTGAAATTGGATGATTATATTGGAATCAAACTCTGAAGTCTGGAACTTGTCAAAATAGAAAACTATAATCATTTTATATATCTGATAATTACGTAATGGTGTGGTTTCATAAAATTGAGAATTTTTAACTAGCGATTCCCTAGTCAATATCAACTGTCCGCTATTTTGTAATAGATCACTGATTTATGAAGGTGCTAAAACAGAACAAGGTAACCTACATGACCAAGTCTCATCCATGTCACAATATTGGTATTTTCTTAAAATTGTTTTCAGTTATGAATTTTGATTAATATTTTGTAACATGCAGTGAAAGTCTGTAATATTACCATATTACAAAATCAAATGCTTGTACCAATACATCAATGTACAGAAACACAGAGAAAAAAAAAATGTAGTTGTATTGTTCCTACTGCATTTCAATATGATGCTCAAAAGATAAGACAGATGTCACAATATACATGAAAATAACATAGCCTATTGTCACGAAATTATCAAATGTCAAAGCAAACATTCCAGACGATCTAGTTAATGCAGATTGTTTTTGATGAAGACTGGAGAAACTTATAAGGTAGCAATTGTATTCCATGTAATATTATCTTATTGCTAATTGAGTCTTTCATATTGATACATGCATTGATTCATAGCCCTATAAAACTTTTAAAGCTGAGACATTCTAGTGAGAAATATCCTAGCATAATGAGTTTAATGTTTGAAATATATAATTGAAATGGAATAATCTGGAAGCATTTAGAACTGAATCGATTGAATTGGTCTGTGTTAGTTTAAAACTTTAATTCAAATATATCAGGCAGCCATCTTTAAAAGTCAATAAACATTAAACGATTTTCTTATCACCTTTAGTCCAGAATGTCATGGTTTAATCAGAAAACTTCATCAGTGAAGGAATATATTCCTTTAATAATGAGGACAATTTAGCTAAGTCTACAGATCTCCTTCTCAATCTCAACGACAAATGAGAAATAATTGCTTCCGACTTTATCAGCTGGACAAATTGCCAGAATGACCTCTGATCAACTCATCTGACCTTCAGAGTGCCAAGATTAACTTTATTTTACGCTACATTGATGATAAGGTGAAGTCAATATTTCCATTAAGTGTATGAAAACTTGAGTATAGATAGTACAGATTATTAATATTTCATCAGTCACCGATGGTCATCTTAGTAAGATAATAATTAATTGTCCCTTCCCTTGTAAAATCAGTTTATTGAGTCAATTTATAGAGGAATGATATCATCAAGTGTTAATATCTATATATTGTCAGATTGGTGTCTTGACTTGTGTTTACCAATCATTTCCTTTTCTATTTGTAAATATTCTTTCATTTTAGTTTCACTGTCCCAGACATTTTTTTTCATCAATATCAGAAAGTGTTTCAACAACATTAAGTCTACATCATTGCTGGTTCGTACCCTTATTTACTTTCTTTTTGTACAATTCAGCAAAATCTCTACAATTAAATACACATTTTGTCAATTTTAAACCAGCTTAGACATATCTGTTGTGAATGGTTTGTGTAGGTACAAAATAATGAATTTGAAAGGATGTCTGCAACTGCATAACCTTATTATTGAGATATGAAGTTTTTCTATTTCAAAATATAAATTAAACGGCATAAAAATAATGCATTATTCAGGAGAAGAGAAACAATAATTATAAAATATTAAGGGGAATAATAATGAAGAAATAATTGATATTATCCATTCTCAATAATGATATGTTATTATTACAGATAGATATTGTGTCTCTAGAGTATTCATAATTTAACACTATTTACACTCTAGAAGAATATAGAACGATGTATTTATTATAGTTTAAAGTATGCCCCATTATACTGATATTTATAAATTGTATAAGGTAATAATTCTGTCAGAAAAGATTTTGTTCAATCTATAAACTTATCTAATTGTGTTTTTAAAACTTTCTTTTACAGATATGTTATTTACATTTTAGATTTTACAATGTTTGGATAAGGTGGTGTTGAAGATCCCAATACAATATGGTGATTCATGTATAAAGCTAAAAAATGCTTAGTTCATTTCTCTGAAAAAATAAATGTCATTTCTTACTTACCAGTTCTACCCTGCCAAAGCCACCCATACCCAATGTGGCCACTACATCTAGATCATCTATTTTAATATTGACAAATTCTTCCAATATTCTGTCCTTATCTCTAGAACCTGGTGTTAACTCTCCACTTAAACTATTTGATAGGCTAAAATATACCAAAATAAACAAACATAGTTTAAAAATGTGTAACTTTGTGGGCAACTGCTTTTGGTTTCAAACAAAATCATAGAGTTTTAAGGAAAAGATTAGATTATGCATTAAAAGCAATGAAAGCTGAAATTTTTTTAATCTTTTCAGATCATTTTAGTGTCATATTAAGGAATATACTCATATATATTTTGATTTCAGTTCTGAATAACTATCTCTTTATAAGTTCTGAAGCCTGTTTTTTTAAACCTAATAACCCACCTTGATTCTGATGTATTAACAGCACTGTAAATAAAATAAGAGAAATACATTAATAAATATCAATTAGTGTTGGATACTATATTATCACTTGAAATAAATTATATCCCTTGATAGATCATACACTAAACAGGTTTGGTATTAATTATATCTTATATCCCAGGATATATACCAGAATTTCTCTTCATAAAGCAAACAAATTAAGGCCAATGTCCCATGATAATTCAAACAAATCATAGCCCTGTAGATGTAGAAGGATAAGGAATATTTGTGTATTGTGAACAACAGCCGAGGGAATTGGATCTATGATAATCTATTGACATTAATTCTATAGTTTATGACATTAGAAGACTCTGTTTATTACAGTTAATGTCCTATTAGATATTTCTACCTCTGGTATATAGCACTAGTAAATAAGCTTCAAGGAAATGTCAAGTCTTAATCTTCACTCTTACAACATATAGGTTGTTTACAGTGTTCAGATGTTGAATAATATACTTCTTGACCACAGCAATGTGGAGTGTTTAAGAAAGATTTATGTAATGATTCTTGTGGAATAAACCTTTGATTACATATATTAGAACTTGGTGTTTTTTTTTTCAAAATCATCTTTAATCAACAGAGAATTGAAAGATCAACAAAAAAATCTGAAAAGTTATCAATATTTAAATTGTTAAGAAAAAAATTCTAAAAAACTTGTATGGTTAAAGAATTTAATTTTTAAATAAACTACAAATAAATATGGCTCAAAATATTTTCTGTAGGTTCTCTCATTTATACAGATTTCAAAACATTTAAAAGGAAAGCCATTTTGATCAATCCATAAATGCTCTGATCAGTAAGAAATGAGTTTTTGGGATATTTACTTTATAACAGTTACTTCTTGTGAAAGGTATCAAAAGTCTGCTTCAGTGCGATATAAAGCAGTTATTGTAATATTATGATATGCGTATGAAAAGTATATCTAATCCTATATTATCTTGAGCCATATTGTCAATTGAAAAATTGAAATAACAAAATTATTCAAAGTCAAGTTAAATACATTTTGAATCTATCTGGTTGTTTTGGTCTGTATAACAAAATATATTTAACAGGTTTACAATGTATTTCATTTCACACTCAAATATATCATGAGAAAAAATCATGAAATATAAACACTGAAATCTGACAGAGTATTTTATTTCTTTTGTCCATAACTCAATGAAAAAAAAAGATTGGAAAAATATTAATTTCTGCTCTATATCTAATGTTATGGATACATTTCAAAAAAATTAATTCGAAGATTTTAAAGATAATTACTCAACGATTCCTAACTTTTTTTTTGTTTTGGAGCCATTTGTTCTAGGGCTTAAACTAAAAAAAAAAAAACGTGAAATCAGATCTTTTTCTAAAACTTTGCTCCATATTATTTACAAACTGTTTGATGATAATGAGGGTACTATCCTATGCTGGGGAATGTGCATCAACAGTAGCTAGTAAATTATATTCTTAATTAAAAAGACTTCATAATTTGCTAATCTGATAAAAGCGAAACCAAGACAAAATCTTGCAAATTAAAGCACAAAAATGTCTATCGTGTTGGATATTTTTAATTTTGTATGGCAAATGGCACACAGTGTAGGGGCAACCATGAGCTATTTTTTCATCAATTACACTGTCACTGCAGTGGTTTGCCATTTTCACTGGTCATGTGACAAGTCTAAGCTCACTGTGGATGAGCAAATGATGCTTCATGTACAAGAAGCAGTAGTGTCTGCAAAAAGGGTGTGCCATGCTCTTGACACGCACCAAATTATCTCTATGTGTGGGGCCCTTAAACAAGCCTTTACCATTCCAAATGTGCAAATTGTAAATGTGAATTGGTGATTGCATTCTGTAAAAATTATGTGCCACAAACAAATTACAACTTGATAACAGAAGTCAAGCACCAATAATTATAACAGGCATCTTTTTAAATCCTTTAGTTACCTTTAATTAAGATTTCATGCTAATTTGAATCTATTCATAATGAACTAACCAATTTCCGTGAGAAAGTCTCCCAACACACAATTTCATTCTTAACCAATAGTAATCAGTAAGCCAAAATCAATATTCTTCCATTCATTGGTCTAATTTTAATCATGATAAAAGCCTTTTTAAATAGCAGTTTATGTATGAGAATTCCGTCAAGACTGATTCAAAACTAATCAACAGAATGGAAACATTTTCACTTCAAGTTGGGTACCATTAATTTTCATTCTGTACATTTCTTACAAGATCATACCATAGTGTTCACTATGATTTTTAACCTTTTTCTCAGGGAAAACTTGAAATTTTAACTGTATTTGCGCAATTAAACAAATGGTGAAATTGCCTAGTTTCATTGAGAAATCCTAGTTTAATGGGGTAAATTGTATGAATTTTCTAGGAGGGATGGTGGGAGTTAAGAAAGGTTTTGTCTATTTCACTCTCTTTTTAATAGGCTTACCCTAAAATAATTAGACAGAAGACTTGTAGCTACTAGATACAGTGTATTGTTGAAAAAAGACAAACATGCAAAGCACTTCTAAATAGAAACAATGCCTAAAATACTAGGGTGCAAGAAGAGAATTCTAAATTGCCACAAAAGCATTTATCTATTTATTTATTCACTAAAGATCATGAACTTCATCTCAGAATTCTGGAATAGTTTGTAAGAACTGTCAAGGACAGCAACTCTTTCCGACTCTAATGTTTAGTCATACCATCACACAGAAATATACTCACCGTGATGCACCTCTAGCTTCATCACCATAATCTTTAGTTCTTAATTCATTCAAATCACCAATTAACTGATTGAAAGAACTGAAAATATATATAGGTCATTCCAAGTTAAAATACATAGAACATTCTTTCAATCAACATGATTTTAGTACCCCTAATAGTTCAGTTCCCCACAGGAATTAGAAATCAGCTTAACCAATCCTTTCAAACAGAGCTTGGAATACCAACAAGATCTAAATTCATTGTTTTTTGTGAGGTCTAGTAGAGTTGATTACTAATAATCAAACTACAGTAATTAATGGCTAACATTCTAATTTACAGTAATGACAATGTGAATGTCAAATGACCAAGACATTAACCAACATCTGATGCTAGACCCACATCAACATGACCTATTTTATTTATATTGTTTGGTAAATCTTCACTGGGAAATGGTAATAATAGATCTAATTTTTTATTTTTGAGTCTTAATAGTCAACATTTAAAACTTACTCTCTATCTACTGTTAAACATTCGACACCAGGTGGCAGGGCTATCACATTAGCTGTACGGCGATCTTCACTGGAAAAAAAGGTACAAAAGAAACTATGTATACCGGTATATGTATTAATGTTTATAAAATGCTAAAAAAGGAACAAGTTTCTGGTATGGGAAGTCCACTACTATATAATTATTGCACCCGATTTTGTCATGCTCTGGACGAGATTTTTGATTAACGGAATTGTTTTGCTTGTACAGATTTTTATTATAACATGGCTCCTGGCATAGTAATATGATAAAAAAATGAAATATTTTAAATTACCTGAGCAAAGATTTTTCTCCAAAATAGTCACCTCGCTTCAATTTGCGTATCTCTTGTGGATTATTGTGACCTTGTATTCTTTGTGTGACCTTGACCTCTCCTTTATTTAAGATAAAGAAGGAATCTCCAGTGGCGCCTTCACGAATAATATATTCTCCTTCATGGTAAAAATCCTGAAATGGTGAATAACTGTTTTTAATCTTACGAGGCTAAACATGAAAACACCATTTTGTTATTAGCATAAACCTGAGAAGAAATTGACTTATTTTATCAAGAAAAGACTTTACTTGATAAGAGTGAGTAAAAGCTTAGAATCTTATACTTATACCCAGAAATTAGCCCAAAAATTACTTTATCATTTAGCCATTGAATGCCATCATGAACATTATTACCCAACCTTATAAAAAAAGGACTTGATAGTCTGTCTGATGTACGGATCAAAAATAATGTTTGTATATTATGTTTATGTGTATATGAATTTGATAGTTAACCTATGCAGCAAAGTTAATCTGAAAATCTTCATCACCTACTTCCACATCATTAGGACAGGGCCGTAGGAACCAGGGGGGCTGGCTGAACTGAAGCTCCCCAAAATTTTTGCCATGAAGCAAACATAAACATGACCTCATTTTTATCGTCTGTAAGATAACGTAAATGCTGCCTGGAATGGTCTCAGAGGCAAGGGCATTAATCCTAATTTTCAACATTATCTTAGGGTCGGTGTCTCCTTGAATCCTCGCGCGCCTTATAATCTTCAACGAGCTAACTGTCAGGCAAGGTATCCGATGCAAGGAAATCAACCTTAATTTTCAAAATTTTCATAGGGCACAACCCCTCCAAAGTGCTTGTAGTTTGTAAGGGCCTCAGTCAAGGGTTGTCAACGAAAGGTTTCAGATGCAAAGTATTTAACTCAAAATCTTCATACGGTACAATCCGTCCAAATCGCCTGATGTTCAGAAAAGTCTGATTGCAAGGAAAGCAAATCTTATTTCAAAATTTTCTTGTGATACAATTTCCCAAATGAGGTGTGCGTTCTCAACGGGAATTCTGTTCGGAAAGGCATCAGATGCGAGGGATTCGGGATCTAATTTTCAAAATCTTCTTCGGTTAGACCTAAAATGCCTCAAAACACTCTTCAATTGGGAGGTCGTTATCTAAGGCATCAGATGCAAGGAAATCAACCTAAATTTTCATAATTAACTCCAACCAAACCTCTTCAAATAAAGGGGGGAGGGGTCTTTCTAAAAAAAAAATTCTAGATATTTTAACATTTAAAACCTATACAAAGATATAATATAACATCTTAGATCTATTTCTATATTTTATAACCTATTTCTATATATTATAACATCTAAAACTTATACAAAGATATTTATAACATAGTAACCCTATTCCTATATACGTATTACAGCATCTAAAATCTATTTGCAATCAAACAGTATTCAATTTAAATCTATTTGTTTGAGCTGGTTATTGTGAACTATAAATACTGATTGTAAAGACAATTAATATCCTGCGAGGCGTGATACAGGATTAGCATGATTGATCCAAATCTGAAAACATAACAAATATAAATACGACTACTTAATAACGCTTCAATCTACAACTGACAGAAAACAACAACAAAACTTCATCAAGTCAAAAAACTTCTAATTAAGCTATCCATCATTCTGAACATTTATGTGAAAAATGAGTATAGCAATCCTTGCTGTTGATTTAAAATGTTCATTTCCAGATATCTTAGCAACCTCTCACATCACAACCAGTGATTGAAAATACCTCAAATCTATTTTTAAAAAAAATAGTCTTCCATTTGTAATATATGCCTATTGAACATGCATTACTAATGTGTAAACAAAACTGAATCACTAGCATCAGCTTACATAGAACATCCTATTTTATAACATTTGACTCTCTGACCTTTTCCTGTGTTATCAAGTCTGGTTAAGGGAAATGAATGTTTAATATACCTGAAGGTGGAAGTGCATTTTAAAATACAATTTTGCAAAATAACATCAATATAAGTTTGAAGAGAATTTATTATTGAATATTAATGGATACTTTCAACAAATTCTATTACATATACAATAAATTGTATCATGTGTTTATAAACAAAAGTGAAAATTCTCATGGTTTTTTTCTAAAATGAATTAAGAGTTAATGATAATGACACTTTCTATGAAGCATTCTAAATTAATGATTTTGTACAAGTCAAGCTCATAGCAAATATCTAGAAATAAACAGGCAATAATTATTTCTAGATCAGTTAGATATTGGTAAACACTGCTATATTATTTCTGCATTAATCATACAACTACAGGAATTTAATCAACAGACTAACTTTGTTTCCATGTAACGTTTAATGTGTTTTCAACTATTAATTCACTTCTCATATAGATAAAATATAACTTTGTCATATTTCTATAGCAGCTCTAAAGCTACTTTTCAAATTATTAATATCATGATATAATAAGGATTAAAAATTGTAAAATCTGAAATCAACAATTATTGCTGAGAAAGTTCTTATGAAGTTGACTTAATTAATTTCATACATATCAATTGACTTTGATATCTAGCTATTCACCAAAATGCATTGAGCCATGAAGTTATTAATCAGCCTTATATTTTTTTAAGAAAACAAGTCCTTCTCTAAAATGGTGTTCGAATTGATGAAAACTACAGACCAGAATCTAGAGAAGTATATCCCTGACAGAGACCAGAATCTACAGCAGTTTATCCCTAAACTAATCTGAAAGTTTTAAACAGAAGAATCTTGTGTCTTTGGCTCATACATATTTGGAGTTTCAATACAGATATAATCAATCTGCTCTCTATATCCCCAGTTCCAAAAGGCTGGCACCACCACTGTTTTAAGAATGCATAAACTATAAATGTTGATGTAAAATGTTGATGTAAACATGTTGTAAAATGTTGATGTAAACATGTTGCTGTAAAATGTTGCTGTAAACATGTTGCTGTAAACATGTTGTAACATTTTAAAAAATTTTATGAAATATCATTCCTAAGAGAGTCATTAATATACGAGTATGGTGTTTCTATTTTATGCCTATGTCATAATATGAAATGTGGATGTTAATTCATAACTTTATTTATCACAATTCACATAATATATCAAAGAGATTTCTTATCAACTGGGAATAAACATGTTAAAATATTACTGAGATCAGGTCTGGCTTTGATATCATATATAGGTGAGCAGGTGATTTCATACAATATACTGCTATTTCCCACACGCTGTAATATTTATATCACATACCCTTAGGTTTTTACTGTCATTACAATAATTGAATGTAATTCTTGATAATACAACAAATGTAGGCTCTTAACTGACATATGCCCATTATACATGTGTTAATGACAATTGACGTTGCATCTAAAATTTTAAAAGTAGGGATAACTCTTAATGGAAACAAAATAATGATCAAACATTCAATCATAAAATCCAGAAATAGATCACAGATCAAAGCATCAATGTCACTTTTTTCATAGAAAAGATCATGCAACTTTGTCTCGTAAAATCCAATACCAAAATGTGTGGTTCCAGTAATGTTACATGCCAGTCATATTGTTTTTTAACATTTCTATCTTTTATTTACTTATTAACATACAATCCATAGAAATGTGACATCTCCCATATGGATTTTGGTCATAGGTAATTTTTATTGGCGATTTTAAAAACCTTTACTACCTTTTTACTATTGCAAGATTGAAAACCAAAATTTAAAAGGTTTATGTAGACGGTGAATGGTGCTAGTGTAGATGTAGATGTAGCTCTACTAAATATTTACAAATGGTAAAAAAAGAAAAGAAACTTACTATTTCTAAAACATCGGCTAATTTGGCTAATTTTTCAGCAGGCAGATCTCGTAATAAAGGCACACTGAAATATATCAAACATTAGAAAATTCAAATATATATATCAAAAATTTGAAACTGGTTGAATATATCCCCGTAATTAGTAAAAGCTTTACTTTTTGGTGAATGACAAAGACTTCAAATTTTGTCTTCAATTGGCCATTTCCCTTTTTCTACTCTTAATGTAAATAACCTTTGAAATAAAAAATAATTTCAAACTACATCAAGGACATCTACAGACAGAAAAGCTAGCAATAGTTTTGAGTGCTATTTTAAATTTCTGCACTTCAAACCCCTCTGGCTGCAAATGACATTTCGAGTGCAGAGATATTTATCAGAATTATTTGTTGTCTGAGTCTCTGTGACGATAGGATCAGACTTGAAGCTGTGAGTGCTTCCTGTTATATATGAATTGGTTACAAAAACTCTTCATATTTCCTGTAACAAATGTCATTGTCTGAAGTGGCAAATTAAGAAATATCAAGATTAAAAACAGCAGTTTTTTTTCCCTCGTAAGTCCAAATACCAAATCTAAGTAGGCCTTAATATTTTATTTATACCTTAAAATCAATATGTAAAAAATGCAATAAGTATTTGTCTAAACCTAGGTTTGCACTTTTAATTAAGTACATGTATCATTTATATTTCTAAGAATGTCAAGAATTGTCAAGTCTACATTGACATTTTCACATGTCACCACATGACATTCATAGTTCTATAGTTCTCAGGTCAGACTATATAACTGTATAATTATAACAGAGCTATAAGAACTAGAAACTAATTTCAATCAAAGAATCCACTTCTAGGAAAATATAATATGTACATGGATTTTATTATCTCATATTATTAGTTTAAATATGATTTGTACTAGTTTGTCAATGGAAAATAAGTATTTTTTTATATGAAGATAGGTGTGCCAAAAAATGCCTCATATAAGTGTTCAATATGCTTTAGATGAGAGTTTAAAAAGTTCAAACTGAAATCTATTCAAGAGATCCAACAACAACATTTTATTACTACCCTGATTAAGATATTTAACTCAGATTATATGTAACATTTTTTATTATAATATGTCTTATTCTAGATTCAGTTCCAGTATATTTCTGAAGGCTCTGATATTATAGTTGATTAACATTTCATTTAACATAATAAGTCAATCATAATTGTAATAATGATACAATTTCCTCAAATCATCTTATAAATGAAAACTGAATGGATGACTTGAGGCAACAAAAGAATGACAATCTATAAGCTTGATTCACTTGGGACAAACATTACAAAGTCTAAATGCAATGCATCAACAATACATGAAGATGGATAAATATTGGTTCTTTGTCATCACTTGTATATACAAAGATAGAATTTGAGTTTTGCAGTTCAGATCATCACTTCTCAATCCCAAGATGTAGAGAGCCAATATGCCAATAATACTTGTGGACATATACAAAGAAATAAACTGAAGAAAATTGATCTCCAAAAGACCCATTAGGATTCATTCTAAGACAGCTACAGAAATCTGTTGGTTTTAAATGAATTGTTTTAACCTTTATATATTATTTGACCCAGACAACATTGATGGTATGTGATAATTACTATCAATATTTGGTTGATGGTCAATTGGGATGATAGGGTATTAATGCTAATGCTATTAATATCTAATGCTTTTAAAATACCGTTAGCTGATAAAGCTCTGACATGGCTTTAATGCAAATGATACACAGGCACAAAAACCAATCTTTTCTCAAATAAATGACGGTATGCCACTGTTGTTTGTTACCTTAGAGAACTTGATGTATGTAGAAAAATTATGTGTTATCAAAGGGTAGTTTTGAAAAGATGTGCATGTTTTATAACAAATTGAATTTCTGAAAGTAAACTTTGACAACATGATAAACATCCTAAGTATAACTGTGTTTCCACTGACAGAAAAAGCCAGCTTTAAGCTATCTTTCATGATTTTCCACTGGGCAATCAAAGCTTTTTGCGTTCGTCAATTTATCAGGGGTCATTAATGAAATCTAACTTTCATTTACTCAGTGGAAACACAGCCGGCTTTTTCTTGTTCAGCAATAGGGGCCACACGTTCTTTATATTAGTCGAGTAAATGATAAGTCTTGTAGATCTCGTGCTGTTTATAATTTGTGACTATCAAGGCTAAAGTCGTTCGGGAACCAGTAAAACTCAGTCTTAACACATGTTCGGCAATAAAGCAAGCTCTAGGATAGTATATTCTCAGTATTAACGGGTTTATATATCTCTAAATAGGTTTTTGGACAGTGTCTTTTTAAAGTTAATGTTGACATACAGCTAATTAACAGACAGGAGAGTTTTTTAAAAATGCCTATTGCTGTTATACATTAGTTATTTTTGCCTTAGTATTTTTTAGTCTCAATATCCTATAGATAGTATGACAGAAAATTAAATTTCGTCTTTTTCACTCTTGAAGTGTAATTTCATTACAAGAAGACTTATATAATTTAAGAGTAAATTAGCTGTGGTGTCCAGTCTAGTATATTAGCTGGTGTAATATAATTAGAGAAAGATAAGTTTATGGTATATTACCAGTAAATATATAATCTAATTGGTTATTCTATTATCCTTTCTTTACCATAATTTCTGCTATAATTAAAGTTGGCGTCCTACTCAATTCTAGATTTTTACTTTCAGTTTAGATGATATATGAAGTTAATAAAGCATTAAAAATTTAATTTAACTTTAAAAAGGGCATCATACCAAACAGCCAGTCAAAAGGTTGAGGCTGTTAAGTTTCAGAGTTCCTGTTCAGTATCAGTGAGCTCTTTTGTTCAAAAGATATTGTTAAATACATAGGTAAAGATGTTCACATCTGTACAATTTGTTTTCTGTTAATAGACCTTATTCACGCCTCGCTTTGAATCTGAGGTTCAGAACACAAATGACGTAACTAAATCCATTCATAAAATGCAACGTCAAATGAATGAAAAGGATTTTGACATCACTAATCACCATATCAACAGCAAGAAAATGTGCTAAAAACTGCTTTTCTGCCATTTTCTCAGAAATATGTAGAGAAACATTCATCTGAAAGTATTTTTAAATAGCGTAATTAATTTTGATTTTAAAGATGTAAAATTTGATTAGGTTTGAGTTAGTTGCATTGGAAAAGGAGGCGTTAAAGATGTCAAGGTGACGATTTTGCTGCAATGGCAAGAAGTACGCTGCTTTTGTTTGTTTGCATTATGAGCGTTGATATGGATCCAAGATGGCCGATGCATGAATAGGGTCAATTGACATCATATTGATAAGATTTTTTATTAGGGGGAATCCAACTTTGATTTGCTAAATGTTTAGATATATCATCTTAAAATACCAATCCTCAATTTTACCAATATAATGTAATAAGGTCATTTTTCAAGACAGCACTAGTAACCTAATTTCAACTTACAACTTTTATAATGAAATCAATATCTCATGAGGACCTGTTTAATTTCGTTGTGTATATTACAGAAATTTAATATATCCCTTAGGGTACTTTTTGTAAGAAGTTTTCAAAGGGTGAATTGTTTAGGGAGATTCTTGATTAAAGCCCACATTTTAAGATTGCATTTAGACATAAGGGAGAGTTTGTGTAATAGGTTTCCTTGTAAGCAATCAAACCCAAGTAGGTGAAATCTTTCCTCCTATATTCCCATATTCTTTTGGTGTTTTATTTATTATAAGAACCATACCTTCGAAGATATCGTATATTTTCATCTCGTCTTTGGATTCCAGTTTTCATCATAATGGCTTGAAACATAGCTCGATCTAACACCCATACTCGTACCTCTGTTAAGGCTGCAAAAAAACAATGTATTGTTATATACTTTCAGATGCAATTAAGTACAACAACAAAAAAAGTCTGTAAAACAAGTATAAATTTGATATTTTCTAGAATCGTGATGAAGCCACTGTAGTAGGTTATATTGATGGATTAGGGATAGTTTAAACATGTCATATGAAAAGCTACCATGTAGAAGAATAATTCAATTTGAGTAATTACTTGGAAAAGAACAAACAACTTCTACTGCCCTGAGGCCAAGAAGCTCCATGAATCTCTCTGAACACTTGAAATGGAACCAAGAATTCCATTATATTACATAGCATTATTAAAACCCCTGGTTCAATGTAGGGTCATCATGAAAACTGTCACTTTCAATGTCTATTCAATATGTTGAAACGAGTAATTCAAATATTTGCACAAGCAAATGAATTAGCATATTTTGGATAAAATTAAAGTATTTCTATTAAAACTGCTTGGAAGTCTGAGATGTCCAGCTGTGATGGTGACCTTTGATTTTCAAGCTATTTCTAAAAAATTATAAGTTTTGAATACATCCACAATCTGGTTTGACAGCCTTTTTTAATCAGTGTCATTTTAAATATCCAATTTTTGATTAACACATGAATTGATTTGGATAGCTGTTTCCCATTCTGATGTCATCAGGGTAGTTTTCTTACCTTTAACAGAAGCTGTTCTAGTACAGTTGTAAAGTATAGCCAGTTCACCAAATGCTCTACCAGATGCCATCCTACCCAATATTGCCCCTTCTTTCTGGACTTCAACTTCTCCATCTGTAAGGAAACATCAATTACATATTAATAAATAGAATTGATATCATTAGAAAAAAACCTGATATAACTCGAGAAAACAGCCTGTATGAATTAGAAGTAAGAAGCAAAAAAGTATCTAACAAATTAAACATGTACTCAACAAATTCAATCAGTTATTGTATTTTATAAAAGAAAAACACAACTCTTATGAAATAAATTCCATTCACTTATTGACAAATCTATTCTTGCATCATGTCTTTACTTCGACTATTCAACCTTATTAAACTAATGAGATACAGTTTCCTCACGAGAGTAATAATTACTCGCCTACACTCTATTCAATTTTGTGATCTTTAACTTTGCACAGCTTCAATATTTCATTTCATTGAAACAACTGGATCTTTTTTACAACAAATTTAGGATAATAACCATCCTTGGTTTGTTCTTTGAATTTTTGCTTTGTATGCTGCTATAGAACTTAATGCCACTAACCAATGGTGACTATAAATAAAACCATGTAGTAATGATCCGAACCGCAAACTGAACCCAAAATTCAAAAAGACATTTTGACGAAATATAGCAAATATATAACATAGATATTGATTTTAAAATGTAAGTTATTGCTCCTGACACTTCAAGTACTTCATCTTGATCTGATTTTGACAAAAAACTGGTGACTATTTGATGAATTTAACCATTTTGATAACAAATGTATGAGTTGCTATGGTCAAGTGTTTTCTAAAAGAACACACAATTCTATTGGAAGTTAAGCTTAACTAGAAGGAAACATAGAGTTATTGACATATAACAACTTAGATTTCAATCCATATATGAGTTATTAGATGTATTTAATGGTTGATGGCTTCAATGACAATCAAATAATGATATAACAGGATAAGAGTTTCCTGTAGAAATATAAAATACTGAAGGTTTTTAATCACTATATGACAGGTCTATTGATTATGAAGAGACTCTAACTAAATATTTCCAAATATCCTATCAACTAATCAATAAACTTTTAAATACACATGAACAACAGTAATATCATGCTTTATGAGCAGTAAATGTTGGCATGTTTATGCTTCAATCAGAAGGAAAAAGCAATGTTTTTATAACAACCTGCATTCAAAGGGTTGTGGACAGTATCACTACTGTGGAGTGCCTTATCATCATTATGTTTCAGATAGAAAAGACACATACCCATGGTATTCCTCAGCCCCAAGAAAAAAACTCCAGTAAGGAATTTGAAAAAATATGATTTTTCGATAACTTTGTTAACAGAAAAGGAAGACAATCAAATATAAACTTAATAATGTTTTCTGTTAACAAAGTTATATAATATCATGTTATGTTATAACTTCATTGTCTTGTAGAAATTACAGGTAATTTATATAGAAAACATCTTTATGTTATTTGCAGACAAATACGTATTTATTCCAAGGTCCAGGTGGGAGTATTTTATTCAGTTTGCATAGTATGAGACTATTTACAACAGAATGCAATAAATAAATCAAGAATTTTTCTGAGAAATAGAAATAACTTCATTTCCTTGTTTTCTTATCTGTTTTAGAGTGTTCAGCTGTTAAAATTCCAGACTTTGCCTCTGGATTATTGAGTATCAGACCACGATGTGTAACCAGGTACCAGATTAGCATAAGCTTTGGCTTGTTTTCGAAACCTTCATTATTTTCAGTAAAATGTAATGTAGAAGTAAAATATTGTTTAAATCATAATGTGTATATAACGGTCTTTATGGTTCTTTTTGGCAGCTCATCTCATCAACTACTATAATCATCATTGCTAGACTTCTATTTTTATATTTTCAATTATATGACAGTTTTAATCTAGTTATTATCCAAGGAAGAAACCTGACAATTTCAAATAAATGATAGTTTCTTTGTGCCTTCTGGTGTAAAGAGTCTGCTACACGACACTACAATATGTCACACGTCATGTGTATAACAACCACTATATACTTATCAACTTTTAAAATTGTCTTGTGTTTAAAAGCAAAAAGACTGCTATTTAGAAACGCAATTGCAGTAATATATATATAACAAAACTTCTGGCCTGTAGATTCGAAATCATATTTGAACAGAAGACAAACTCAGACTAATATGAGTAATATTTTTTATTAACCATTCATCTTTGGAAGTTAAAAGCAAGTATCTATATTTCAAAAGAAAAGTTATAGATGGTGTTAAAAGTAGCCATAAGGCATGAAGATGAAGTGTATAACTGTAACTGACATCAAAGTAAAAGAATAAAATGGAAACTGACTTGATGTCTCTTCCATTACAACATTAGTTCTATATGTCATTGCAGGATATCAATCTACTTTACTTCATTGGACAGCTATAGGAAAATCAAATTTCATTTTCTTAAAATATTTTTATAAACCCAGAGAGATTGTCTATATACTATACTATCATCAAAGACAATAAAAAGATCAACCCAATCACAAAATCAGAGACAAAAACAGCATACAAAGCCAAAAAATCAGAAAAATCAACAAATTAGAATTTGACATTAGTAACAAACTATCTGAAATTATACAAGATGTTGTAGAAAAGAAAGTCAGAGGTCAGTCAAACTTAAGATCACAAATCTGATCAAGAAAGCAATAGAAAAACTTTCAAAAAACTATTACTGGAGATGGACATAAAATATTACCATTGTTTTTAAAAAATAATTATACATCAACACCATACATATACTAAATACAAATTGAAACAAGCAGGCTCTGTGTTAATAAAGGACCTTTATGTTTATATCTTGATATAGTCATATTACAGAGAAACCTTAACAAGTATAAGTATTTTTATATCTTGAAATGTCTGCAATATGAAGACATAAAACATTCCTTCATGTCAGTGTGGTTTAAAACATATAAATTGTACGGTATCACAAGATATAAAGAGATCTAGAAATTTATCCGCTACAGGACATTAGCATGACAGATCATAGTTGGCCGACATATTGATATAAGCTACGTGACAATCAACAGTTACATACAAATAATATGTCATCAGTTGACATTTTTACTTCTGAAACCATGCAAATATCATTGAGGATGAATTATTGAGAAATTTATGTTTTTTTTTTCTATTTCATCATTAGATAATTTTTTGGTAAATTTCTGTATGTCCACAATAAATTCCCAATTTAATTTTTGTCTCTTAAACAAATAATTAAAATAATATTTAAATTGCATGTGATTTGTCTTAGAATGTCTTCAGGTACAAAGGAGAATTTACTATAGAAATAAACACATTAACTTTCTCCTAGAAAACTCCAGTAAAAAATGACAGACTTTTCGACTAAAAATTACTTGATACTTCAGTTCATACAAAAATAATTGACGAAAGTATGCAATTCTGAGTTCAAAGTGGACAGAGAGTACAATTGACTCTATCCATATTTGCACTTTGATGACCAAAGAAATCAAACTCATTGAAAATAAAAGACATGTCATGTATATTGTCTTTAGGGAGCTGTTTCTTCTTGTATAATATAATTGGATAATCTTTTAAACTCTTTAGGGACTTCAAACAAATAGATATTAACAATTTAACAGGTTAGGTAACTCTTATCTTCAATATTTACGTAAAAAGCAATTTAACTGTGTTTCTTTGCTTTAAAATACATATTTGATTCTTGTTTTGTCAATAACTGTCTATGTATACTCAAGCACTTAATAATTGGATCTGTATGTATTTAAAATTGTGGAGTGTAAATGTTAAGAAATGGCTACAGTCTTATTTTAAAGACATTTAAAACTCATCAAAGTAGGGATTGACAACAAAATAACCTTTAGCACAATCTTCAGGGAATTGACTTCTGCTTGACATTTTAAATGAGAAGTAAGACAAAAAAATACAACAAAATTAACATAAATCTAGAAGAAATCTTTCAAGTGGCCAACACTGTCAAATCAATCAGATGTTTTCCGAGGTCAGTCTGTAATTATATCAGAAATTCCGTCGGAAATATGCCGTGATGTTAACAAGCAATCATGTTAATTGCTAAACAATCTCAGCTTCTCTCATCTTATCAAACTAATGACCCAAAACAAAGTCTACAAGGAATTGGTTTAGGTTTGACATTTTACTTGAGTTTTAATAATTTCTCAACTTAAGAGAAGAGCAGACAAAAGAGAAAAAGAATTTCCTGTACCTGCTGAAACGTATAGATGATTTCCTGATTCTCCTTCCTTTATAATATAATGACCTTCTTTAATTTTCTTATCATACATACAATCTACAATCTCTCGAACTTGTGTAGAATCTAAATTCTTTAAAAAGTCGTTATCTAATATGGCATCTTTTATTAACTGTTTAGATCTGAAATGAAAAAAAAATTGAAAATATTAATCATTCTGAAATTGATATTCAACCCATTTATTTTTAAACATTCTCCATGTGGTGCACTTCCTTCATTTATATTCAGAGATTTATCAAATTTTTTTACCATTTTTATTAGAACTCATTAGAGTAGAGCTATCAATTTGTTTGTATGTCGTTTTAAGCCTATATCCCCGTCCAATCGGAATCCTTCTATAGGGCAATCACCCTGATTATTCTTAAAGCGCTGCCACCTCTTAGAATGAACAAAAAAATTAAGTTCTGAAACTTAGCCAATAAGAGTATATTCATCAAAGGTGTCTACGGGATACAAACAGAATCAAATAAACCATAAAACTAAGTAATTTTCCATGAAATTACAAGTTAATTATTGAAAAAACGCTTAATAAAATGCTATATATTTTTGTATATCTCATAGTATTAATAATATATAAGTTAGTTTTCACTTTTTAAATATTTATATAAACTTGTCTATTCTGCAACCCTTTATTCCAGATAAAATTGGACACAACTTCTTATACACCTCAGATTTTTATCAGCTTTTTAGAAATATTTGCGTATTTGAGATGTCTCTTAAGAGAGGGAGAAAAACTGGTAAAGATAAATCATTTCCGACTGACATCAATTAAACTTTTTTTATCTTGTTCAGATCAATTATTCTAGTTCTAGTTCAATATACTGTACTAGCTGATAGTTAACACTTTTTACCCTTCATCACTAACAATATTGAAGAGCTGGTTTCACATGGAATTTTTAATAAGAAAACAAATTAAATCCTTTTCAGAATTGCATTTATTCATGAACTTTAAAATCATAAAAGTTTCAAAATGGACATATTTTTAGAATAAAATCAAAGCGATAAAAAATATTTCTGTAAAGCTGGAGCAAAGTCGAGTGTTTGTCTGAACATCAGAACTAAGTTGTCCATATATACCTAAGAAGAGTTTTGAGTTGAGTATCTATCCGGTATAGACAACATTAATCTTCAGAAAGACACATAGTTGTATTTGCTGATCATTGGACTGAAAGGTCACTCTCAAATGAGACCCAACAGATATAATGACAGTGTCAACAAAACAACTGATATATTGGTTCTATAGCTTTAAATTTCTATGTATTTGTAATAAAAAATGTTAAATATTTTACCTGGAGTCAAAACAAAAAAAAAAATGCACAAAAATTGCACAATATCCCTTTAATCATACCCTTACTTAACCATTTATTTTCTCTATGTGTTTTTCTTAAAGAAGTAAGAGTCATGTTTTTTACTTTCAAACGCTGATAATTATAGATACACAGAGATTTGAAGGCTTAAATTTCAAGGGGGAGTTGTGAACATTATTACGGATTTGATTAGCTAAAAGATTCCAGAAATTGGTATAACAGAAGGTGCATATATCCTTTAAATACATCCATATCTGTATAAGGGAGGGAATATTGTTTACACTTTATATGTGTATCGGGGAATCTGATAGCATCAATTTGCACCATTTCAATTTCCATTCTGTCTGTGGTTTATACAATTCCACTAAAACTAACATGTTTTACGACGTCACTGACAGTGATCTACCGGAAGCTACTATTGATATCTATGCAGATCACTGTCAGTGATGTCATAAAAACATGTTAGTTTTAGTGGAATTGCAAGAACCACAGACGTCGGAATGGAAATTAGAACGGCACAAATTGATGCTATCAGTGTCCCGATTCACATACAAAGTTTTGAAAATCACTTTACAATCCTTTGTAAGTGATCCTGTCTACATAATATCATTAATTCAAAATATACACCGCACTTGATTTTACCAAGAAAAGACCAAAAGATAAGAAGAAGATGAAAAATCTAGAAAAGTTGACATTTAACAATGTAATTATGTAAACGATCAGTTTAACAAACTAGGATAATTATAACTAGCTTTAAAATGGATCTATTGAACAATACAAAGAACACTGCAATCAATACACTCATTTTGTCAGTTCAGGAAAAAATACGAGTTCATTAAATTCTCATTTTCCAGACAAAAATATAACACCAACAAATTACACAATGATTTATAAAGTATTTTAGTTAAGGTCTTTAACAAACATAACTTGAAATGTTAAATCCCTTTCTAGTAATCATCAAAATTGATCCCCAGAAACACATGGGATTAAAATAGTCATGTACTATAGTCCTTCTACTATTCTAATCACTCTTTTATTGGTCAATTAGAATGAACAGATTTTTTTATTAGTGGACTTTCAAATCAGTGCTGATAATCTTAGATGAATTTTGCATTGATAAAAATAAAACTTTTTGTATAGATATATTTAAAATTACCCATTTTCATCTTTTTGTATAGATATATTTAAAATTATCCATTTACAACTCCAAAGTATGTCTCAATGTTCATACTTTTAACAACAATACAAAGTCAATCTAAAACATTAAAATTTTGAAAGTGAAATTTAAATTTTCATGGAAATAGCCTGTAAAATTTGATTTGTGAATAAAAAAAAGGTTTAAAAAATCATCAGCAACTAGTATTGCGATAAATAAACTACATAGATATTCCATTAGATGTAACAAGATAACTGAACCTTGGCCCCTTTTTTCACCAGCATCATGATAGAATTATTAATCTATTTTTTATATAATTATTATATTGATTTTTTTAAATTCAAAAGTCTGAATTTCTTGAGCCCAAACTACTCGCTTGAGAAAATCAAGACTATTCGAAGTTAATAACCATTAGCAATAATTATCAACATGGAACAGATAACATCAGAATCAGTACTTATATTCTCTAAGGAACCAATTGTAGGCAGCAAGTTATTATTAAAAAAGTCTGGATGTCAAATCTTATAGTCATATTATACCAGTCTAGTCTAGAGCAGCTGAAGTTTAACAGATGAACTGTAAATTAAAATTCTGTACTGAACTGTTCAATACAATGGCAGCATACCTAGAATATGACCAAAAAAATCACTGGAATTGCGGTACTGAGTAAAAACATTCCGGAAAGAAGGGTCTGATTTCCTAGAAAGATTAACTAGTACCGTAGTTTTTTGCTCATAAGAAAATGCTAAATAATTGACCAAGTTTTTACTATTTCAAATCACACTGAATCGATGACATCAACAATAACTTTCAAAATAAAATGTTTGCCACAAAGTTTAACTGTGTTTTGATCTACACTATTCCATTAACATTCAAGTTTGATGGAGCATCAGATCCTATTCATTACTACTATCCAAGGGAAACATTTCATTAAGATCATAAAATGCCTGATACGGGTAAGTTTATTGAAATGAAAAGTGAAAACATCAGCGATCTGACATTAAACGAATGTTGCTGATGGAAATTAATAAAGATTTTATGGGAAACAAGAAAGCTTGTTATACTGCGTTTTAAAAGCTTTGTTTTCCATCAAATATTTATGGTTAACCTAATTCTATAGCTGATCAAACAGTTAAGATCTCTTATCAAATGTTTTTGAGAATGATCAGAAATTCAAGAATTGCTGATTTCAAAGTGAGTAACCTACACTTATCTGTATATGATATTAATAAGTTAATGAATAAAATTACCAAAATTGGTCTTCAAAGAGGATTTTCCAGCAAACAGTCAATGATTTCGTTTTTGATCATGCTGCGAGCCTCAAATCGTGTATCATGACACTAAAAATATGCTTGATTATAATTTTTCTACAAGAATTCAATTTGGTATACACATGAAAATGGAATTTGGGCAAACAAGAAGCATTAATTTTGGTTTGATATCTTTATTATCTCTTCAAAAAGAATATTTAAACTGAATGTTAATATTAAACTAAAGCCTTAGAAAGGTTACTTTTATAAAAGATAGCTTGCCAGGCAAGGTAACATACGCCCACTTCAACAAATTGGAATATTTAAAAAAGTTGATTGCACCATCGCACTTATTAGAGCTGATATTTAGATAGATCAATTCGAATGAAAACTCTAGCCTCTATTGTGTACACAAATTAATTTTAACGTTTTTTCACTCAGTCAAGGGCAATAACTCATAAACCATCAACTGGAATTGCGCCATTTTCAAACTCATCTGAGATATTATCGAGATGAATATACATACTAAGTTTCATTCCAATAGGATAAAAACTCTAGCTTCTATCGTGTACACAATTTAATTTTAACGTTTTTACACTTAGTCAAGGGCAATAACTCATAAACCGACAACTGGAACTGCACCATTTTCGAACTTATCCAAGATATTATCAAGATGAATACACATACCAAGTTTTATTCAAATCGGATAAAAACTCGAGCTTCTATCGTGTGCAAAAGCTAATTTCAACGTTTTTTCACTAAGTCAAGGGCAATAACTCAAGAACTGACGATTGGAATTGCGCCATTTTCGCACTAATCCGAGATATTATCCAGATGAATACACATACCAAGTTTCATTTAAATCTGATAAAAACTCTAGCTTCTATTGTGTACACAAGTTAATTTTAACGTTTTTACACTAAGTCAAGGGCAATAACTCATAAACTGACGACTGGAATTGGACCATTTTCGAACTCATCCGAGATATTATCAAGATGAATACACATACCAAGTTTCATTCAAATCGGATAAAAACTCTAGCTTCTATCGCGTACACAAGTTAATTTTAACGTTTTTTCACTAAGTCAAGGGCAATAACTCATAAACCGACGATTGGAATTGTGCCATTTTCGAACTCATCCGAGATATTATCAAGATGAATACACATACCAAGTTTCATTCGAATCAGATAAAAACTCTGGTTTCAATCGCGTACACAAGTAATTGTTGACGGACGGACGGACGGACGGACAGGGGTGACGGCAATATACGTCCACATTTTCATGTGGGCGTATAAAAAAAGAATTATGGTTGTATATTATCTCATCTTATCACCTTATTCCAGAATTGAGAAAAATATGTTTTTTCTTTTATAATTGTGGTTAATATATTGTCTGCTTTTTACGGGTCAACCTTGATATTTCTTTCCTTTTAGAATTAGATTGAAAATATATCTGTTTCTTAACACAGATAAATCAATGTCTTTAAACAGGAAATGAATTTTTTTCTTCCTCAGTATGTTTGTCGGAAGTCGAGACTTGCAATGAAGATTTCCTTTCATCTTAGATCCTTTTACAACAAGTGGAAAAAACCCTGGAAGATCAATGATGTGTCTACTGACTACTTTAGGAAGACTAAAACCACCTTCAGCTGCACTCAGGAGATCTTGAAGCTTGAAAAGCCTCAACTTTTTCAGTCACAGTACTCCCTTTACACCCAAAGTGTCCTTGAAGGGATTGTAAAGAGGATTTCTAGCCTTTTTATGTGTACGAGAGACATTTCAAACTTCCATTTGGCATATACAAAATTCCTGCTGGGTGCCCATGATTCCTGTTATTTATCATTATAAATAGTTCGAGAAGCGACGAAAACAATTTTATCAATAAATGCCACCCTCTTGTAAGAGGAGATAACACTGTGTTATATTATATGCCCTCTGAAGCTTTGTAGCAGCCTGGCGAAGTATCCATATATCCAGTGAAGTCTTTCACTAATAACAGGAATGTACGGTCGGCTCGAGCCGCATCCCCCCCTATTTTTGGCTGACTGATGTCAGAACCCTTTAAAAATTTGACGCTTGCGATGCCGTTGAATTTGAAGCATGTTATATTTCAGAGCCCCCGCCCCCCTAAACTCTAAATCCTTATTGCCCCCTGTAATGTGTAAAAACAATTACTAACTCTTTATATTAGCAACAAATGCACCATCAACAAAACTAAAAATAATACTTTACATTCCAAATTAAACTATCGGTAACATTTGTCTGATCATAAGGATAATAAAAGTAAGTGATAAGTGAAATCAGATGACCTGTACACTTTGAAAACATAAACTAAGTATATGTTAATCTTCCTAAAATAAATTAATATAATTTACAGTAGTAAAGTGTAAATTATTTTGATTGACATCAAAGAAGAAATTGAACACAAATATTAGGCCTAATGGTTTAACTGGTAGCATGACATTTGATACATCTTTTATGCTTACTTTAGGGCAAGGTGACTTATGTATTTAAAACCTATTCGTGAAATCAATCCCATATTTAGATATTTTATATGGTATAAAGATGTCAATTTGCTGTCAATTGAATGTAAATTTCAAGTTACTGAGATGCAGGATCTATAATTAGATTCTATAGAAAAATAAATCATATTCATAGAGATCCTCTTGTTATTCATCAACAGAGACATTCTGGTATTTCAACCAGAAGTTCAAATGAGTGAAGGTGACTTGAGTGCTGTCTTCACAAATTTTTTGCACTTTTCTTTTCTTTCAAGCATTAATCTTCAAAGAAAACTTTCTGATATTTCTAAATGGTTATAACTTGTCTTCTCTTGTGTATTTACATTCTACTTTGTACTGTCCTCTCTTCATTTTTTGATCACCAAAACACATTCAGTTTATTCCTTTGAGAACACCATGTTCTCTTTCATTCCTTGATGTTTGTAAGATCATGAATTTTTCAGAAATTATTCATATGGATATTCATTTGACACAGGACTGACTAGTTTGTTCACAGAATAAATATAGATATTGTCAAAATGTTCTCAAAACCCAAGAGATTAATGCTGATTACTTTGCTGCTAGTTGAAAATTTTCTAAATATTTGAAAATCTCACTTTTTAAAGAAGATACCATAGTATAGTGTTTAGTGGCAGATCAAGTAACATTACTTTTCTTATAGAAAAAGCACAAAAAAAAGGATCTATGCAAAATAAGAAAATATGCAACATTCAAACAAGATTTACTCTAATAATTTAACCAAAAAATCACAAAATATATAGCAATATAAGAAAATAACTTGAGACTTATGTTTGATAGGAAAGAGGATATCTGAAAGCCTCTGTTATTATGAAGATATTCGGTATTTTCGCTATAAAGCTAAATAGTCTTTACTATAACCAACAGAATTTACAATCCATCTGTAATAGTAACTATCTTAGCCGACAGCTCATCCCTCACAAGGTGGTCTCAACCAATAGTTAATAAACACATTTAATTAGAAATAGGGAAATAGGTCATAGTTATATTATTATTTTAATGGTACAAGGTATAAAGATTATATCAACATTGGACTCGGCAAAAGAAATAACCCGGAAAATACATTATTTAGTCCGATTTTGTCATTTCAATTTCAACAAGATTCTATCTTATTTACCGCATTTTCTTATAATCCTATTTTCAAATTACTCTTTTTCATAATAGTTTTCGTGCCATAATAATTAATTTGTTTGTTACACTGATCATGTACCATTATGGTAATGTCTGGGAAAATTCATTTATTAAATTGAACAATATCCAGTTTAACTTCCTGATTGAAAATTATTTTTCAATTGAGAGCAATTCCATCTTATATTTATACACCAAATAATCAAATCTCATCCTTGAAGAAGCAAAATCAAGTCACCAGTGTTTCCACAATACTGTAGGTTATGTTGTTTTATAATAAAGTAACCAGACATGGTAAATAGCTACTACTATCTTGATTTCTTCAAGGCATATCAAAATATCATTAGACAAAACAAGCTTGAAGGTAATCATTAGTTGCCCACAGTATACTGTTTTGTAAGATGTAAGGAGAAGAAAGATTTTCCCTTTAGTCAACATGATAGTTGAAGTGCAGTAAAGATCAATATCTCAGAAAATAAGAAATCTTCAATATGTTTGGTATAAATGCTTGACATTACTCAGAAGATAGCACAATAATGACATGGATCATTCCAGAAATTAACACAATAACATATGTTTGAGAAAAGATTATTTTTACTGAGTTAATAGTGAATAGTCTCATTAATAGTAGGATGAATCTGAATTCTTCAGAAAAATAATCTGAGTGTAAAAAATCTGAAGAAAAGAGTTAATCTACTTGTTTATATATATATGTATGGAAATACTAGGTCACCTGTTGTAACTAGGTTTATTAAATGTATATAAATTCAAAGACTTCATATAGATCATTTAAAAACCAGCATTTCAATTTTGAATCAAAGAAATATGAAAAATGATACATATAAGACATAACTGGCCAAAGAAATTAACAGTGCTACTAGATCATTTCAACAAGTTTGTCCATTGTTCAATTTTGTTAACATGCCACAATATGACAAGTTACATTTCTCATAATTAATCTAAATCAATTGTAATAACAATATTGAGTAAAGCAATTCCTTCATAAGTATGATACAAAATACTTTAGGCTAAAATATTTAGATATATCGATCACACATATAGAAAAGTAACAAAACCTTTTATATTGCTTCGTGACCGCCAGTCAAGTCTATAGCGAATGAAGAAGTAATTTTATTGATAGAACTGATAATAATAGGGAATAAAAATGAAACCCAGTTAGACAAAAACTAGACTCGAATAATATTTAGATATCTAAATTATTCTATTGATAATGTTATTCTTTCATATTGCTGTTTGATTCTCTCAAGACATTTTTCCTACCGACTCACATTTATTACAAAATGCTGTAGGATGTGTAATGGTGAAGCTTGTTTCTTAACATCTAAATATATTGAAAGATATTTAAATTTTTAACTTATATAGAACCTACCAATCATAATGGTGTGAATGTAAGTGACTAAAAGGTACAGACAGACAATTACCAAAATTTTGGTACAAAGAGGCCATGAAAACAGTTTAGATACAGACAGGCATCAAAACAGTTTGGGTACAGTCAGGCCCTTTAAACAGTTTGGATATGAATGGGTGATAAAACTGTTTGGGAACGGATCGGTGATGAAAACAGTTTGGGTATGGATGTTTGACGAAAACAGTTTGGGTACGGATGGGTGATGAAAACAGTTTGGGTATGGATGGTTGATGAAAACAGTTTGGGTATGGACGGGTGATGAAAACAGTTTGGCTATGGATGGGTGATGTAAACAGTTTGGGTACTGATAGTTGATAAAAACAGTTTGGGTATAGATAGGTGATAAAAACAGTTTGGATACAGAGAGGTGATGAAAACAGTTTTGGTATGGATGGTTGATGAAAACAGTTTGGGTATGGATGGGTGATGAAAACAGTTTGGGTATGGATGGTTGATGAAAACAGTTTGGGTATGGATGGGTGATAAAAACAGTTTGGGTATGGATAGGTGATAAAAACAGTTTGGGTACAGATGGGTGATAAAAACAATTTAGGTATGGACGGGTGATAAAAACAGTTTGGGTATGGATAGGTGATAAAAACAGTTTGGGTACAGATGGGTGATAAAAACAATTTGGGTATGGAAGGGTGATAAAAACAGTTTGGGTATGGATAGGTGATAAAAACAGTTTGGGTACGAATGGTTGATAAAAACAGTTTGGGTATGTATGGGATTTAAAAACAGTTTGGGTATGAATGGTTGATAAAAACAGTTTGGGTATGGATAGGTGATAAAAACAGTTTGGGTACAGATGGGTGATAAAACCAATTTGGGTATGATGGTTGATGAAAACAGTTTGGGTATGGATGGTTGATAAAAACAGTTTGGGTATGGATGGTTGATGAAAACAGTTTGGGTATGGATGGTTGATAAAAACAGTTTGGGAATGGATGGGTGATAAAAGCAGTTTGGGTATTGATGGGCGATGAAAACAGTTTGGGTATGGACGGGTGATGAAAACTGTGAGGGTATAAAGAAGAAAACATCTTTATCAATAAACAGATGAGGTGTAAGAAATTAGTTGTCAGAAAGTCTATGTTTCTGTGAGAAATATTTCTGAATAGTCTGCTGCTATTGATTGAATGTCATGTTGGTGAATTCATCTGTAAAATATTACCTTTGTCTGGTAAATTATAGTATATATTCTTGACATTATAGAGGTTTAAACCTATCATAATCAAACTGAATCATGGCCTTTACATTGAATCCGCCCTAGAAGTCAGATTTTTGGATACGAAAACCGGATTCGGGGAAAACCATTGTAATTGCGTGACACAGATACGGAAAATGTTTTTTTTTCTATTTCAGTTTCCATACTGATTATAACAGGGGATACTACCTTCTTGGCTTATGGTGAATGTGAATCCTAGGCTAAGCAAGCAGGCAACTAACTATCTGAGAAACTAAAGCATCATTTATAAAACCCTAATATAACAATTATGAAAGTGACCACAATATATATTTTGTATTAATAATCTATTCATCTAGTCCATCCTATTAACCAACCATAACCTATTGATGCTAAGGTTACAATTCCCACAAGTTTTATAAAAAGGTAAATTATATTGTAAAATATTTAAAGTTTAATGTCAAAACAAATGTCACATGTGATTTTAGTGCACAAGAACTGTTGACATCGGGATTGAATGAGATTTCTGCACTGGAGAAAACAAGTTCATCATTTGAGCAGGGCTTTACATTACCTGCTTGGTACAACGGTAAACGTCGTGCCCATATTAGCTGTGCCCGAATTAAAAAAAAAAATAAAAATAAGTAAGCACAGTAGTGCACAAGTTGCCAGGGACTTTGAAAGGATGATCATAACAGTAGTGACACCACTATAAATGAAATTATAACATCCCTAGTAAGGTCTTAATTAGTGAAAATGCTTCTGTAACATTCTCCGGGGCTGTTGGTCACTATATATTGCCACTTGCTTCGCGAATACAGGGCGTGCTCAAATTAATGTAATCTAAACCGCTGTTGAGGTTTCACAAAAAATAGCTAGCCTATTCTTAGTTGTAACTCTTACAGACCAGACAAGTAATTGGCTTACACTGAAGACAAAGTTTTTGGATAGTCTTGTTAGTCTCAGTGCCAACATTTGATTTGAAAAATTGCTGGTGCCAAATGGAGTAAGATGTAATCCATTCCGTGCTGGTTCTCATCTGTAACTTTTAATAAATTGACACAGTTAATAAAAGTGGAATATCAGTCTGGAATAAAAATCAAGGTATATATCATCAACTGTTGAGTGTGACAATGACAGAATGGTCAAAGTCGTGAAATTAACTTAACACACATCATCTGTTTCTGTCTCGTTTTAATGGAACAGACAAATAAAAACTTGGTTACTCTCCAATCAAATTGGATTTGACAACCATTATCACGTCTGTCTCAGCTTAAAGAAACAAACAGCCTGACATAAATCAGGAAGTGGCCATCTTGAAAAATTCTCTCTTAGTGCCTGGGTAACCCAAAGAAAAAAAATAATAATTTGACTCTACAATATTCTTATAAAATCACATACAAATTCAAGACAATTTGATGACAAGTGAATTAGAGCTTGGCCTACTGACTTGACATTTTTTTTTTTTAATTTTTCTACAGAATTCTCAATCCACAGATTATAAAAAAAATATCAACTAAATGATTCTGGAATGGTAAGAAACTACTAAAAAAAAGTATTAAGTCAAAAGAAATTATAGACAAAGATACAGGTTTTGAATCTTTGTTCATTCCACAATAACAAACACACCTTTCATTTACAATAGAATTCTGAATTTGTTTCGTATTATCAAACTTTCAGAACATAACAATTGTATTCACTATTCACATCATTTAAATGATCACTTTAACTGTCTGAAATCTGTCTGAGTAGATATTTAAACACAATCAACAGTTACAGTGTAATCTACACATAACATGGTGGAACATGTTTAATCACAAGATGTGACAATTACACATCTATAGCTGAACACTTGTAAACTAACATTTTATTACAACTGAGTTGATATATATTGTTATTCACTGAGCGTTACAAATTCTTTTTATGTTCCTAATAAAAAACAAACCATGGAAAACGAAAAAAAAACAAATTTGTCAATCAACTATTAGACGGATATTTCCTGCTGTAAGATAGTTAATGCTCGAAATTGTTCAGATATATTGGTTGTCGTATTTAAACTATTTGTCATCCAGGATTGGCAAAAGAAATTCCATTGCCTCTTTCCTTGTGTACAGTATAAAACCATTGGGTATGAATATCAATTGTGCATTGAAAAAAGCAAAGCGGAACATTCAGCAAGATCTGTAAAATGGCTTTTCTTTTTCAAACTTCATACAAAAGTACAAGTAGCATACATCTCATTGATTTCACTGACTATATTCTTGTTTTCAAAGTCAACATCAATTTTTAAGATGAATCAAGTTCAGTTGAAATGGAATTCTTATTCTTAAAGCCTCATTGAAAGGGTTCAGGAATATGTTTGGAGTAGTAATTAAAGAGAGAATGGGGCCTGGTATTTCATGAATAAAGCAATTATCTTATCTAGTGTCAACCCATCATTCAAATCTCACTTTCACGTCTTTAAATCTGTGTTAAGATTGGTACTCTTTCAATACTAAACCTTGTATTTAGCCATGACACTCAACCAATACGGATAGACAGATATGCCGACTACCAACTAAGATTTAATGCTGAGCATATTTCTGTAGATTGAAATCTGTTTTCTGTCATTTAAACAATTTGCATATTAGATAGACCTTATTCATGCGTTCGCTATCAGATATTACTCATCTGAAACAAAAAAAGGGAATATCTTGTGACTACATAAAAATATCCACTCTACGTCTTTAATGCCTCCTTCCTCCATCCCAGTAACTTAATACTTATCATAGTTCACATCATTAAAATGAGAATTGATAAAGCTATTTAGTATTGCTTTCAGACGAAGTGTAAGCAGATTTTGAGGGTTGCAAAGAGCGTGAATAAGGTATGTTCATATATTTACTATTTTTTGGATGTGAGTGTAAAGAGGCACATAAAAAGTCTTATGATGAACATTTTCTTTTAACATTATATTATTAAAATCCAAATATTCTCTTTACAACAAAAACAGCATCAATCTTAATGACATGTTATATATATCAAAGAGACTGAATTTCCATTGTTGTAACAATTAAGCTGTAAAAAGCTAGCTTTCTTTTGTTTTCATGAAAACTGCAGTTTTACTCAATAAAAAAAAATAGCGATGCCCCATCGTAATACGCCCACTTTTGTAATGGCAGCCAAGTCATCCGGGAGGTCGACAAGAACTATCAGTAAATGAAACATCTGTCAAAAACCATGCCATCAAGAATGTTTACAAAATTGAATGATTTTTTAGTGTTTACAACTACAAGTTAACAAGGGCAATGAAATATTTTTCAATTCTTCTAATTTTCAATAGGGTTCATCCTTGGGTGATTATGAACAATCATACCAAGTTTCTTCAAAATCCATCAAGAAACAAGCTCTCTATCGTATCCACAACTTTGTTCAGGGCTGAAAAATTAACGTGTTTTAAAAAACAAGGGCAATAACTCATCAAATATTTTTTGATTAGTATGAATTTCGATAGGGTTCAACCATGAGTGACTATGAACATTCACAACAAGTTTCATTAATATCAATAAATCAAGAAACCATCTCTCTGTTGTGTCCACAAATTTGTTAAGAGCTAAAAAATTAACGTGTTTTAGAGAACAAGGGCAATAACTCAAATATTTTTTATGTTTTTTGATTTTCAATAGGGTTTATTCCAAGGTCAATACAAACACCCATACCAAGTTTCATGAAAATCCATCAAGAAACCAGCTCTGAGAATGACATTTTCTCTTTTTACAAGAGAAAAACCACAGGTTAAAGTTTCCTGGAAAAAACAAATATGTCACTAAAATATGCATAAAACAAGGGCAACCAACGTTTAGGTTCCATCCTAAAATGATTAAGAGCAGTCACATAGTTGATGATGTTTCTGATTTTCAATAAGTGTATCCCAAGGTCAATATATACACTCACACAAGAAACAAGCTCTCTATTGTTTCCACAACACATTTACAAAAACAAGGGCAATAACCAATTAAATATATTAAGATTTGTCTGATTTTCAATATGTTTCATCCTCACAACAAGTTTCATTAAAATCAATCAAGAAGCCAGCCCTCTATCGTGTCCACATCTTTGAGAGTGTAACGGCTGAAAAATTAACGTGTTTTAAAGAACAAGGGCAATAACTCATAAAATATTTTTGATATTCAATAGGGTTTATCCTAATGTCAATACAAACACTCATACCAAGTTTCATCAAAATCCATCAAGAAACCAGCTCTCTATGGTGTCCACAACATATTTTCAAAAGCAAGGGCAATAACCCAGGAAATATTTTTCGATTCGTCTGATTTTCAATAGGGTTCATCCTTGGGTGATTACAAACACTCACAGCAAGTTTCATAAAATAGCAATGGCCATCATAATACGCCCACTTTTATAATTGCAGCCAATTCGTCCGGGGGGTTGACAAGAGTGGTCAGTAAATGAAAGATTCTGAGAATGACATTTTCTCTATTTACAAGAGTAAAACCATGGGTTCAAGTTTCCTGGAAAAATCAAATATGTCACTGAAATATGCATAAAACAAGGGCAACCAACATTAAGGTTCCATCTTAAAATGATTAAGAGCAATCACATACTGATTTCTGATTTTCAATAAGGTGTATCCGAAGGTCAATACAAACACCATCAGCCAGTTTCATAAAAATCCACCAAGGAACCAGCTCTCTATCGTGTCCACAACTTTGAGAGTGTAACGGCCGAATAATTAACGTGTTTTAAAGAACAAGGGGCAATAACTCATAAAATGTTTCTGATATTCAATAGGGTTTATCCTAATGTCAATACAAACACTCATACCAAGTTTCATCAAAATCCATCAAGAAACCAGCCAGACAGACAGACAGACAGACAGACAGGGGCGACTACAATATACGCCCACATTAATGTGTGGGCGTATAAAAACAAAAGCCAGCTTCATCCTGTTGTCCATCTGGTCTTTCTTCCAATTAAACAGTAGTCTTGTTCATTTCAAGTTGTTCAGAATGTGAAACTATGTAATCACAGCATTTTTTATACAGTCTGAGGCATTATATTTCTATCAGACACGTAGGAAGAGATAGATGGTAAAACATTCACACCACATCTAAAATACTTTCTACAACTTAAAATTACTTGCATTAGACGTTACACAATCGATCCTCTTACACTCTTATCAAATTTCAAACATCACTCGGTAAATTTAAATATCTCTAAAAATGGAATCACAGACACGATTCATTATTTTCAGCCTGGTTTATTTGGTGTAAGCAAGCACAATTTCTATGTAACGTTTTGTGGGTGACAGCATGAGTTTGGATAATGTCAATATTTCCAAAGATATTGTGTTTGGATTCAAATGAAAAGAAAGAGTTCAAATATAAAAGAATGATATTTGACTGAGTTTTATTTACACGAGATTCAACTGTAGATGAAAAGTAATAAAATCTTAAAAATCATCTTTGTCTAATAGCAGTCTAGGTAGTTACTTTAGTTATAAGATGATATAAGTAATAATTTTTTTTTAATTTCCAACTCAATATAATATGTAGGATACCTACTCTACATTATCATTTTAATTCTGTATAAAATGTCAAGGGCAATAACTCTAAATTTTCGCATCTAAATTTGGTCAAATTCAGCAACACAAAGTTTACTCCTATCACCTATTCCTAGTCTATTTTTAAAATAGAAATGTAACATTACATAATGGTACATTTAAAGAGCCAGCTTGGCAGTCAAGTGCAGTCCATATTCTGTTTTTGGTTAGTTCAATGATAAATGTATGATAATCACGTGGGCGTAGGAACAACCTTAGAATCATTGACAAGAATATATAACAAGAATATAGATTAATAATTAATAATACAACGTCAGTGTTCCCTAATCTATTTCTTATATAAATAGACATTCCAACTAATTATAGAGATTCTATCTAAATATAGATCTATTAATTCTAAATATAACACAGAATCCATAGCATCTCAAATCCTCCAGAACTATTTTATTCTACTGTCATTTTCTATAGTAAGATCATGATAATGGTCAGGATTTGTGTATGATTTGCTTATATTAATACAATATCATAATGATAATGTAACCATGTGCTAATAGAAATTGTTCAAAAACAATTGCTGTTATTATTATTAGCTCATCAAACACCCAGACATAAAACATGGAGTTACACGAACAGATGTTTAATCTAAAATATTTAAATATGTTTGTCGGATCTGATAGTTGTTTTAACATGCTTTCTTATTTGAAATAAAAAAATTTCAAATTGTAATCATCATGATTTAACAAGATGTTCCATGAAGCATACTCCATTTGAAACATTTCTGCTTAATGGCCACTAGCCACAACAACCCAATTTAGTATATATGATGTCAGAAATTCCTTTTGCATTCCAAACCGATCCGTTACAGACGAATAAAGAACAAAGGGAAATCCCCTAGGTGATGTTTTCCTGAATCAATACAGAACATAAAATTCCGCAAAAAATCAATAAGGATGATAAATCTACAAAATGGAATTTTTTACTTTTTCCTCTTCAACCTAACAAGCTTGTTCTCAAACTTCATGTAATATCTTTTTCATTAGAAAATCTTCTTCCTTTCATTTCTTTCTTGATTAAAATGAACCAGAAGCAGAAGTGTCATCTTCACTATTGAAATAGTGATACTTGAGAACAGACCACAATCACACAATCAATCTTCAAAAGGTTGAAATAAAGGCAGACATGAAAGTAAAGAATATCTACTGATCTGACTGGATATTTAAACATAAATCATATATACCATTTCAATTCTTAATTTCTATCTGTTAATAATAAACATATCAGATGCAAAGTTGATGAATTTGATGGCATCTGATGGAGGCCTCTTTCAGGATTTTTAAGCACATACAAGATTTTTTATGAAGAATCTAGTGCTTTTAACATTTTAAGTGTTCTTCCGATTCAATAACAAAATGGGAATTAACAGCCTTGGTACTGAATCTTAGTGTTTACCTTTCTTCTTTAAACCTAGGCCATTATTTATTAGTTTCTAGAAAATTGAGTATCTGACAGGGAAGTCGACACTAATTTCTCATTTATGCAAATAAAAATGTGAATCAGTCAGAATCAGCGACTTGGCGATAAATCTTGTTAGTTTAATGATAGACTTTAGCTGATAAAAGTTGACAATGGACAGGTCAAATATTAACACCTCATTCCATCAACTGTCGATGTTAACTATGTTTTATTGATCAAGGGACTGGACAATCAATTCTTCTAATATTATTGACTGGATGATCAAGCCCTCCCGCTAACATTATTGACTGGATTATCATGCCAATCTAAATTCTCTCATTGGACACAGTTTTATCCATTTAAAAGCTTACTAAGTGATCTATTTCACGAAAAACACAGAAATACAGTCTTGAAAATGACCATCAAGAGACTGGACAACAGAGGCTTGGCATAATAGTCGGAAATTGACAAAATAACCTCATTCCAATTAATTCTTGATGTTTACGTTCATATTTGTTCTATTCAAGGTCGCTGATTATCAATGCCATTACCTAATAACATATTAGTTCAAATTCATTACCTTTAATATGTTACTGAACACATACAGATTCATTACCTTTGATATGTGAGTGAACACATTCAAATTCATTGCCTTTAACATGTTAGTGAACACAATCAGATTCTTTACCTTTAATATGTGAGTGAACAAGTTCAGATTCATTTTCTTCAATATGTTAGTGAACAAGTTCAGATTCTTAACATGCTCAGTGAACGAGTTCAGAGTCGTTGCCTTATAAAAGTGTTAGTGAAGTTAGTTCAGATTTTTAAATACTATCTTGAACCCATTAGGCATGCTTTAAGATGACAACAGTGTAACATTATTGAGCTTCCAATAAACAAACAGTTTAAAAAAATTTCAATATTTACACCATAAAAGACTACATTATATCAATATATTGGAAATCAATGATGCTTCCCTTGGTTTCATTTCATTTTTTTTCTTCTGTAGCTTGTTTGGTCATCCATAATTGCCATGAATCTCATATTCTGAGCCTTTTTTTCAACCAATACCCTGTACTGTACTACAAATGTTTAACTTAATATTAGTAAAGTTAAACCCCCAAACTATCTACCAAAAATAACATGGTTTAATGGGAGTGAATTCTTACTTCTTCAATATAGACCTCATTGGGGTAGGCACCCACACCCAATGTCAGACACCCATCTTTAGAACAATCAGTTTTTTCAACCAGGTGTAAATTAAATTTTTAAAGTTAAAATTTCTAAGAGATTGTGGAACAAATTTTGATGAAATATTTAACTTTGCCTTCAAAAAGGGAAAATGTATCTTAGTTGTAAAAAGAATTAAGGTATGATGATATATCTTAAAGAAGAACCTCATAAGCATAGCTAGTAGCTCACAGAAAAAATACCTCAATGAATCATTTCGTCATGAATTTCATTAAATTTAATCAAAGGCTACTTTTAACAATGTATAAAATATCAAGAAACTGTACACATCTGTATGAAATACAGTATATAACTGTTAAATCAGAAGCATCATCAAAATATCATCATCTAAGTGACCAACTCTCAATAGATACTAATTACTTGAATCTATTTCGCCTTTAAAATATTTCAAATAACATTGTCTGGGTCATTGGCTTCAAGTGAAAATATAAAAAAATTCTTTTTATACATGTAAAGAGCACTTGATAAGTGTTTTCAGTAAGGGAGGTCGTTTTTTTGCAACTTTAACAATGTACTTTCATTAATTTTTATAATAGGCCTATTTCAAAAAGAGTTATTAGCTATTTGCAGTATTTCACTTTTTCTGTCTGGGAAATCACTAAAATAACAAAATCAATTCATAATTGTTTTACCTAATGGTGACACTCAATTTCTCAACACCCCACTGATAAATTCCTAGAGCGTAATAAAAAATGTTTCTGGTGAAGGTATATATCTAATATTACTTAATTAGTTTTATATAATTATCAACATCTATAATAATAAAAACATGTCTAAAAACATACACTCGCATTCTCTGTATCAATTTACTGGTTTTGAATATAGTAATTAATCTGAAATCAGCTAAAATCATTGTCTAAATATATTTAACTGTATTCACTAATAGTGTAGAAAAACTTATATAGTCAACAATTAAGGGTTTTCTTGTCACTACTGTTCATATATGTTCAAGTCTACATTTATAAACAGTGATCAACAAGATCCGTTCAATTCAACCACAATTTAATAGATATAAAAAATAGTGAACAATTATACACTATAAATTAATACAATACAAATAGTTCAGTAACAGATCTTAATGCAAGTCAACTATTCAAATCTCTTTTTTTGACAGTGAGCACTGGATTTAATTTTCATCCCATTTTCATAAATATATCAAAGCAATTGTCAAAATGTGAATTTTGATACTGTATAAATTGTGATCACATTTCTTTTTCAGCAATTCCAACCAATTTTCATGTTTAAATTGAACACCACACTGCTGATAAAATCCTCATATTTACTGTAACACTAGGACTAGAAGTTTAAAATAAAGATAAGATTTATGTGGGAGAAGAACATATTGTTTCAATATAATTATACTGGGCTCTATAATCCAACCTCAAGTTACTGGCTAGTTAATTAGAAGGTTTCATTCCAATACAGATAGCCAAGAAAGTTATCTTATTAACTAATTCATTCACTTTAAAGGGAACGCAATATAACAGAAGCATTTGTATAGATATTTTTTCACTTTGGTAGAATGGAGCTAGAAAATTTCTACAGGTAGATATTTGAGCAGTGTGTAACTGTGACTTGTATCACTAAGCCAAACATGAAATATTGGTCTATAAAAATACACAATATGATTGTAATATGAATTTTGAAATGGAAAATGTATGTTGTGTACAAATGTCTGAGTTTTTTTTCACTCTGCTAACACAGATCTCTCATTAATATTGATAGACATTATCATCTCTGCTTACAGTTAATGTTCATCAGAAATTGATAGAATCATTCCATCATCAAGGCTTTAGATCATCTTAATTTTTGCACACCCTACATTTGCCGAGGGCAGGGTTCCTGAGAAGGCAACAGAAACATTTTCAGTAATTGAGAACTCTCTGGGAGTAAAAAAATTTAATTTATTTAGGTGGACTATTGTCATGATCTAAGCTGTTGATATCTCTGGCTCTGCAGTGTTTTAAATAGCCAAAGTGACATCATATTTTAGTTTATTTTTTGTTAATTGGGCACAATTTACCATTGTAACTAGCATGTAATCTATGACCATGTATTTTATTACCGGTACCAGACTCCTTAACTGGGACATGAGCAAGAAATCAACACCAACATGATTACAGCTTATAGAAATTGGCTTATATATCATGCCTTTAGTTCCTCTGATAATTTAATATTGAAGTGAATTTACATCTCCAGTAAATGTTCAAATGAACATACTATTAAATATGTTAAAAATCTTTGATATTTTGAATCGTTGTTTTTAGGTTAGTGCTTGTTTGGGAAGGGTTAAGCACCATAGCCGCAACCTTGTCTAGTAATTGTTGTCAATACAGTCCTAAGTTTTACTACCACTTGGCGGCCATTACCAACAAATCTGGAATTTGATGTTTCATTACTCTTTGACAGATATGATACAAATATATATAGCACCTTGTCACCAATAGAAAACTCATTACTAACACAGTACCAAAACTTGACCTGTTGTTGGTACTGTAGTATTAGATACAGAGTATTTATTTGATTACAACCCAACATCAAACTAAATAGAATTGTGTTAATCAATTCAGTTTTCATATTTTATTCATAGCAATTATCTAAAGAAGCTGTATTTAATAAGAGTTGGTTTCTTGATAAATAACAGTATTCACTCCATTACTAAATTCAGTTTACAGATAATTAAGTAATAGGAATTGGTAATTCAATAAAGTATTCATATCTTATTCATAACCATTCCTTTAGACTGGAAGATGGAACATCTGACAATTTGGTTAACCAGTACCACTCATGTCAGTTGTATTTTTAACTAGTTTACCACTGTCAGTACCAGAGAATAAAGAAACAGTCCACAAAAAGTACTTTATATAGTACTGGTATGAATTCCAAATTATTTCTTGTCATTTCTGTACTTCAAATGGACTTCTTACAATACATACATTGTGGAATAGCTAATTTTTAAAAAAATGGTCAAAGAACTGAAATTTGTACAATTATTCATAATCTTATTTCATTTATATTATTTATGAAACTCCAGAAGGTAGACTAGAAAAGATCATCCAATCATATATTCAAATCTAATTATTTCCCTTCTTTTACTTTCTTTATTATTTTAGACATGAACACTGTCATATGTTTTATAACAATTCAAGAATTGGTCTGGCTGGTGAAAACAAAACATGTTATAATTAAATAGCTTTCTTGTGACTAAAATCACTAAAACAAAGGGTCATCTTCAGGAAGTTAAGAATTTTTAAGAGACATAACACACCTCAAAAGTTTTTTGTTTGTTAGAAGTTAAAAAATTTTCATATAAAGATTAACTAAACTTCATGCACAAGAGATATTTTAATCCTTTAAAGATCATTCCTTATTGAAATTGATATCCTAATCATCAGATCTCATAAAAACTCTAACTTAATCCTATATTTAAATAAAAACTTTCAATATTCATTTTAACATGTCACTAAAAATAATTTCTCTGACTAGTCTTCAGATGTTCGAAAGAGAGATAACCTGCTTTTTGTTAGAATAGCTTACTTAATACATATAATATGTCATCAACACTGTAAGTTACAGTTTCTTAATTCAGTGGTTTTAACAAAAATAGTTTAATACAAAATCACCCTACTTGAAAAGTGCAGTTATCTATGCAAAAATGTTTTTCTTATATCCCAAGAGTAAGAAATGATTCCGAATCAGATTTGATGATTTTACCAAAGAAAGACTTTTTTTAATGATTCATGCAATTCAATGATCTATGCAAATAAATGGCAATTATAGCTCAATTAAAAATTTTGTTCAATTTAAATTGATTTTCATGTTTGATAGAATTACCTGACAAAAACTTGAGGTTGTAAGATTGCAGACATTTCTACTTTGAAAAACAAGCTGTAAGTTGAAGACCTATATATAAAACTAGACTTATCATTAACTTTATTACTTGATGTACTCTAAATAGTTAAATATACCGGAATATCACTATTATTAGATTAGTTTGTTCAAGATGCCATGGGCAGAAATCACCATTATACAAATGACCTTGAAAGACTGTCACATCTCTACTGTAGACATACTGGTTTAACTTAGTTTGAAATATAGCATCTTATTCCTTCAAACATATATGACTGAGAAAGTGCAGCAATAAATACTCAAAACCCTACTAACAATATGGCCCAAAAATCCATTGACATAGCACTTAAGGTAGATATTGATATAAAATGTAATCATTTGATTTCATCAGTTTGTTGTTGCTCAACGCTTTACGGATCTCATTTCTCATTATAACTTAATCTGGACATCATTGTCTAGATACACCATGGAAAAATATTTAGATTGCCTCAAATTAAAAATAGCAAAATATATTGCCTCTTCTCTATTGTATCTTGTTAGGGAAAACCTATGCCTATTTACAGGTGCTCTGATGAGTTTGACAGATCAACTTCTGGTGGACTGAAGTGGACCTGTTCTCATGCAAGACAAGGCACTCTCAGTTGTAACACAGAGTATGACATGAGTTTCCTTGAATTATTCAAAAAATAGCGATGGCCATCGTAATACGCCCACTTTTATAATGGCAGCCAATTCGTCCGGGGGGTTGACAAGAGTTGTCAGTAAATGAAAGATTCTGAGAATGACATGTTCTCTAAATTAAAGAGCAATAACCTTATTATGTTAAATATTTTTTTGATCGGTCTGAATTTCAAAAGGGTTTATCCATGGATGATTACAAACATTCACACCAAGTTTAATCGAAATCCACCAAAAAACCAACTCCCTATTGAGTCCACAACATATTTTCAAAAGCAAGAAAAACCCATGAAATATTTTTTGATTAATCTGATTTTCAATAGGGTTCATTCTTAGGTGATTATGAACACTCATCATACCAAGTTTCATCAAAATCCATCAAGAAACCAGCTCTCTATCGTGTCCACAACATATTTTCAAAAGCAAGGGCAATAACCCATCAAATATTTTTCAATTAGTCTCATTTTCAAAAGGGTTCATCCTTGGGTGGTTATAAACACTCACAGCAAGTTTCATCAAAATCCATCAAGAAACCAGCTCTCTATCGTGTCCACAACTTTGTTTAAAGCTGAAAAATTAATGCGTTTTAAAGAACAAGGGCAATAACTCATCAAATATTTTTCGATGTTTCTGATTTTCAATAGGGTTTATCCAAAGGTCAATACAAACACTCATACCAAGTTTCATCAAAATCCATCAAGAAACCAGCTCTCTATCGTGTCCACAATATATTTTCAAAAGCAAGAGCAGTAACTCATGACATATTTTTCGATTAGTCTGATTTTCAATAGGGTTTATCCTTGGGTGTTTATGAACACTCACAGCTAATTTTATCAAAATCGATCAAGAAACCAGCTCTCTATCATGTCCACAACTTTGTTTAAAGCTGAAAAATTAACGCGTTTTAAAGAACAAGGGCAATAACTCATCAAATATTTTTCGATGTTTCTGATTTTCAATAGGGTTTATCCAAAGGTCAATACAAACACTAATACTAAGTTTCATCAAAATCCATCAAGAAACTAGCTCTCTATCGTGTCCACAACATATTTTCAAAAGCAAGGGCAATAACCCAGGAAATATTTTTCGATTCATCTGATTTTCAATAGGGTTTATCTTTGGGGGATTACAAAAACTCACAGCAAGTTTCATAAAAATCCACCAAGAAACCAGCTTTCTATCGTGTCCACAACTTTGAGAGTGTAACGGCTGAAAATTAACACGTTTTAAAGAACAAGGGCAATAACTCATAAAATATTTTTTCGATGTTTCTGATATTCAATAGGGTTTATCCCAATGTCAATACAAACACTCATACCAAGTTTCATCAAAATCCATCAAGAAACCAGCTCTCTATCGTGTCTACAAGATATTTTCAAAAGCAAGGGCAATAACCCATGAAATATTTTTCGATTCGTCTGATTTTCAATAGGGTTCTTCCTTGGGTGATAACAAACACTCACAGTAAGTTTCATCAAAATCCATCAAGAAACCAGCTCTCTATCGTGTCCACAACAATTGTGGACAGCCAGGCGGACAGACGGACAGACGGACAGACAGACAGGGGCGACTACAATATACGCCCACATTAATGTGTGGGCGTATAAAAATATGGGTATTAGAACCAGTAAATAAGCAAAAGGTTTTCCCTGGCAAGATACATTAGAGGCAATTTCAGACATTCTGCTATGTTGTGTCAATGATGTCCAGATTCCAATACACTGGTCTTTAAGGTCAGAAAGAAAGCATAAAACTATTATTAGAATCAATTATTATTGTTTTCAATCATTTCTTGGTGAGCAGCCATTCTGTGGGACTAGGAAGCTGACTGGTTGAACCTAGACAACATGCCCCCTACTCCATAAATCGAAATTTTAATAATGTAAGGAAGTATCTAAAGGGTTGACACACAAACAGCAAAAATATACACAACTTATGCTGGACACTAATTCAGGGAAATTTAGGAAAATGAGGACCTATGTCAGTAAGGAATTTCTATGGGGACACTTGAAAGGGGCTCCACAAATTTAGCTGAGCCACTGACAGTAATTGATGTCTTGAACAAATTTTCCCAATTTTTTAATTTAACGCCATGAAGGAATCACTCAACCAGCTGTTTACCCACTTTCTTATTTTTCTTCCCTGCTCTTATTAGCTTCATTAGATAGCTGGTAATTCATAGTCTCTCTGTTGATATCCTGTTATGGCCTTTAACAATCAATATTATCCCATTAATCAAAGAATGTAAACAACAGACATTCGACTCCATGTTTCCTTAGATTTAATAGTCATTAACGTTACAGCAAACGACCGTTTAAATTCTTCAATAAGCATGAATGAAGTCTATCAGAATACGTGTGAACAAATACCTTAGGAATAGAATGAATGTGAGTTAATTTGCTTGTCACGCGACAGGTAATTCTCCACGGAAACCGGTCTTCAAGGAAACACTTAAGACATAGCTAAAAAATCTTGAGTACCGATATAGGAAAATAGACGAAAATTCAATTTCCAGAAACAAAATACTCAACGTTGTCTTGGCTATATGACACCGTTTTGTCGCTCCACTGCGATTATTTGCGGTCGGTCATTGAGGGATATCCCTCAAAAGACAGAAATTAAGCTTGTCTTTTAGTTTAAACGAAGCCAGGGTTTAAATGACGTATTAAGTAATAAATAAATAGTTGACGCTTACCTGAAATCTTTGTCATGATGTTTTAATTCCACATTACTCTGAGAACTGGAAGAACTTTCACCTGAAACACCTTGTTTCTTACTCCGTACTTCCTGTACAACCACCGGTGTTTCTGTCTCTTGAATTGTCGCTAAAATGTCCGGTTTTCCATCCTTATGAACCTTCAATTGTAGCACTGATTTCAATTTATGAACCTCTTCTTTCAACCTTGTTATTTCCTTGTTATTTTCATTAATTTGTTTGGTCTTGTCACGACTCTCTATTTCCAATTTCCGTATTTTTGCATCTTTATCCTTCAATTCCGTCTTCATTTCGGGGAATAATAACTTTAATTTCGCTATATCATACGTCTCTCCGTCCACCACCATTTGGGTGGCACTTGCCCCGTTACCCATTTTGGCTTTTAGGGCGCTCGTCGAGGGCTTAGCCCCCGTTTTGGAGCCCGAAGTCGATTTACTACTTGAACTTCCCGTATTGGAGATTCTGCCAGTCGCGCCACTGGCGTTCGATTTACTGGTTGGAGGAGGCATTGTCAAGAGATTTCCCCACTCACGTCACAATTTTTCCAATAATTTGATTGGCTGTTTATGGCACTATTCTTAGTTTCATGTGATCTGTGACTGTAGTATTATTAATGGTTGCTAAGGAAACTGTTTTGTATTTACGGTTTGTGAGTTGATAATAAGCGAAACTGCAAATTACTGTTAAGCACAGCTGTCTTTTTACATGATCTGAAATAAGATACAATAATTAAATTGACTGGACAATGGAAAAAAGTAATTGAGATCGCTCCACATGTTGAATCGTGATAAACATTGTTCAATCTTTACACACTTAACTGGACACTTGACCACAACTTACAAGTGGCCAGTGTTACGATTTCAAATATAGTTTTAAATACATTGAATTGAAGTTGGAAACGTGTTGACAATAAATTAAGCAGCTATCAGATCAAACTAGATAAGCAGTTTCTATTTGACAATTTTATTATCAAAACATTCCCGACATATGCATACGACACATGAGATAAAAAATCAGCTTGGTAAAAAAAAACCACGCAATTGCTGAATTAATTTCTTATAAAGCATATAGAATCAATATTTTTAACAGAAAAGGCCGTTGAAGTTGTTGCAAACTTTCACACAATTAAGATATCCATCCATTAACTTTAGTTACAAGGACTTTCCAGCCACATTTACTTTTCAACTGGATTTTATTCTAAATATAATTGTCAATCGCATGCCTCATGTTTAAAAAATGCCTTGAGTTCATGAAAATATAGATTTTATTATTGTCACACCTGGAATTTTCAAGTGAAAATGACCAACATTTCGGAGCGAAAATTTATCTTTTGTAAAATTATATTACTCAATAATTTTTTTACCAGATGGCAATTTCATTAACCCAAAACCAATCAAAGACTCATCAAAGGCTCATAACTATTTTCAGGTAAATATTTCAATTCATAACAAAATTATATTAAGAAATCAATGTGGTCAGAGAGTAGTTCTTAAAACAAATAGATCGATTTCGATTTAAGGTGTGAATTTACTTGTGAAAAATTAGTTTATGTGTAAATTTTATCATGAAAGTTTCACACGTAATAAAATAATGTTTATCACAAGTTTTCTGATATAATTCATGTGGATATATAACTGTCAAATTATGAAAAAAATATCAGTTTATACGTTTTAAAACAAAAAATCGAGAGACACATTAAATAGATAAAGAGTATATAGAACCACGAAAACCGTATTGCAAAGTAATTATACTGTATATAGTGTCCGTTCAGTAATTGATATTCCCTGTCATATCCTGTGATTGATCTCACTATCCAGTCTAATTTAAATAATGATGGTTTAAATGGAATTAACCACTATCATCAGAGGACGTATTAACATATCCATCACTTGTTATGGGATTTCAAGGCAGTCACAGACTTACTGGGATCTGTAAAAGCTAGCCATGATATATTTGGGATTTCATAAAGTATTGGTCCATACGATGGCGGCACCAGGGAACAAATATCGAGTTTGAGATTTCATTGGCACAATGTGCAAAGCCATTTAGAAGGCTAGAAATAATTAAACAAGACCCGGATTGATAAAACCAACACTATGATTTGACACAAAAAATGATCGGGAGAAATACCTATGCCTGATGTTCCATTCAGGTAGCGGAATCTGATGGTGCCATTTTATTTTTCAATCACTATTCTCAGACAGTGGATCAACGTCCAGTTGCAAGAGCTACATGTTGTAACGTCAAAAAATTAATCTAGTTGCAAACTAACTCCTACAGGACAGAGGAAGGCCTTTTTACATTATATTTTGTACTTTATATATATTGTATTGAACTTTTCTGCCCACATGGCACAATCTGATGCTTAAACTGGTTTTCAATGACTGCTCTGACGTCACCTGGGAAGATTTGATCAATTGCTAGATTTATTTAATCGACCTGATAGCACAGACGGGAGAAAAATCACATTTGTTAATTTTCTACTTTAGGGGGAAGATCTGCTGGCGACCTGATTGAGTGTAGGATTAAGTCGAAGGATCAACCTCCCTGTGATGATCGTCAAAGATTAACTTGAGGATGTTTTCTGGTACAATCTCGTCCTTGCCTTACAAATTCAGTATCCAATGACCAATGAATTATTAATGTTTATAAGATTTGGTTTCTATCCATATAATGATGGATGTAGAATGTTACCTCTTATGATCATTCTACAGAATAGTAAGATGTCGTGTTGTGTAAGAGTTTGTTTAACAGTTTGTTGATATATTATTGTCGATTTTGTCTTGAAATGTCTGTCTTTTAGTCATTCTTGATGAAGTGGAATTTCTCACTTTTTATAAATAAATGAGACACCATCAGATGGTATTTTTAATTCGTAAATATTTTTAGTTAAAAAAGAATATTATACAGACAAATCAATTTAATGTATGCATGAGATTGATACATATATTAACTTTCCATCATCTACATTTACCACAAAACATAGACCTGAACTATAATAATCAACAATTATGATGGTCTGTGTTGGTGATACATAGGTCTTCACCATATAACAAGAATGGTGATTCCATGTAGGATAAATATCACCCTACAGTTTTATTTAGTAGGCTTGTACTATCATTTTACTTGTGTAAGTGCATATGTGCATTTGAAACATGAATGATATAAAATAGAAGTTTACGTCCTGCTTTTCTGCTCTAAATGGACACAAATTTCCCATACCAGCTGCATAACCTCTAATTATTAACGGAATAAACCGCGTTGAAAACACTCAAAGTAACTGCAGGGGTGTTAGAAAACGACTTGCTGAACTTGGAGGCATTTTAGGTCAAGGGAGATAAATGATCATGAGTTTTTGACAAATTTCCAGTGCTAGTTTCATAACCTCTATTATTAACGGGATAAACCGCGTTGAAAACCATCAAAGTAACTGCAGGAGTGTTAGAAAACGACTTGTTGAACTTGGAGGCATTTTAGGTCAAGGGAGATAAATGATCATGAGTTTTTGAAGATTTCCATTATGTCTAATGAATTTTTGTCAGTGATTCATTGATTCACTAATATTGAACCTCTAGAATCATCGACAAGGATTCAATCTAGAAAACATCAGGGGACTTGTTACGTAGTGTGTGAACATGGGCTAGTGATTAATGAAGTGCTATAACTGTCAATCTAATGGATGTTTTAATACCTGATGATCAATGATTTCAAGGTACAAATATCCCAGGAACACTGTGCTTTTGAAATAATTTGCGTGAGAGTAACACATAAACTGACTCTATGTAAACCGAAATCATTGAAAATAACCTGAGGTAACCCAAAACGATGCAATAGGATATACCCAACAACTTTTCACGTGCTTTAGCCCCGGCATCGAGATGATACCTTTGGATTTCACAAACCAACCCATCAACCCTATTACAGTAATACATTTTCTGCATCGTTGTAGAAGGTAGAGAAAAACTGATGACCGTTCTTTCAACCTGTATTACTGTATTGCTGCTGGTGAACAATACACACACGAAAGAGAAAGAGCTCTGTTAGCGATAGCTTTTAACGAGTTATTTCCCATTTATCTCCAGGAATATTGGAGAACAATTTACGATATCTCATGGAACTGTCCTTATCTCAATGAATATTTGAGAGTGAAGAACAGATGCATACGTATACGTATACGTTAAATTTGATTTGGTTGCAGTCGGCACCTCGAAACTCCAATCCCAAAATTCAGATACCACTGTATTGTGTCTGCAAGAGTGGCATGATATTGAGATTTGGTTTCGAATCAGTGGGGTTGGGGCTCGAGCGACAAATCAGGGGCGGATCCAGGTTTTTCGAAAGGGCGGGCGTACTTGCAAACTTTAGCCGAGCGAAGCTAGGCGATAAATTATTTGACCTTTTTTTTGGCTTAAAAACATAGAATAAGTATAAATTGTACTAATTTAACAGTTTCTGCCGTGGACAATTCATGTTTTATAGTAAACGTTAATGAATTAGACATTTTTTATGCCGTATTCTCCCCATTCTTAAAAAAAAAAGACAAAGTAAAGGGGGGGGGGAGGCGTACGCCCTATACGGCCGCCCCTGGATCCGCCACTGCAAATTTATGAAAATTTTGACCTATTTTCTTCATAATTCGAGAAACTGACTCTCCCGACATTTAAAATGGAATTTCAAAAACAAATAATAGTCATTATTGTAAAACAGATTGAGCCCATAGGCCTATCCCGAAGCCATGCCTACTAAATTTCACAACTCAATGCCCAAATCTGAAATCTCACTATTGTGGTACTCAGAGGGTCATAATCTACAGATAGTAGTGTTATGCACATACCATACCCGTACAAAATATCTATCAACCACTTTACTTGGTTTTTATAATCCAAGTTTTTAGAGTAAATTCAAATTTGTGTGCAATGGTATACAACTTTCAACTTGTACCAACATTTTCCTAATACATACAACCCAATGTTATTAGGAAATCTTCAGTTAATAGTTCATGAATTAATTCTTTAGTTTATTTTTTGGATTTTTCCCACAAAAACAAGCACAATTTTAAAATATTTTTAACATTTCAAATTTTCTTATGAGACGTTATTGACGTCACGTCACTGTTTTACTATTACGTCCGCGTTAACAATATAAAACTGAACGTTACTAATATTCATTGTCAGTTTTTAATTTAGAAATCCAGAAGAACGATGTAAAAGGTAAGAAGGTAAGCTTATTTTTTCTATTTGTTAATTGTTGATCTGTGGATAATCATTTTGCAATTTTATTCTTGAAAGAGATGGCATACGTCATGTGGTCCGAGTCGGACATCGTTTTTAAATTAATATTATTTCAAATGTTGAATATTGGTGAAAGACCCAAATAACCTTATTCTAACGACCACTCACGCGATGCAAGAAAAATAATGGGCCAATTATATAACTTTTGTCCGTCAACAATTTTTATGCACATCCAGAGGTGATAAGTCATATGCAAAGACAAGTATTTATTTTTTAGGGTAGATAATGTGATCAATGCTTTGCTCTGTGACTTATTCTTCTTTAAAAAATGTACGCTATATAATAGTCTTCGTGAGGTCGCCAGTTGTCATCAAATACTGATTTGTATTGGTTGAACTAGGAAGAACACAGGAGATCAGATGTTTAAAATGCAAAGAAAACTTCCTCTGGGGGTTATCGGAGTTTCGTGCGTCTTTGACAATGCAACTCCATAGTGAGATGATAACTACGGAATCCCAATGTTTACAGTAAAATCAATACGAAACTGAAAGGCAAATTCTTACCTCGTAAAGTTCATTTGAATAATGGCTTGTCTGGTTGATATTAATCAACAAGCTCAAATTGTTTAAATATTGACAATGTGAAATAGATTATAATTACATTATATAGGTATATTGACAATATTTCATGTCACAATAATTAATACATGTATATACACATACACGAGTTTATATTGGCATCAAAGCTACGGACGTAAATTAAGTTTCCGAGAATTTAATAATTTTCCACCAACTTAACAAAACTTGCCTGACAAGGTAAGATACGACCACTGGCAGCTGTCGCAAATCAAACTATTTTTTTATAAATTATAATGCAAAATTTAAACTCAACTCCAAATCTTATTCACCAATTCAGTTCAAATGAAAATACAAGTTAAAATTTGTGCTCACAAGTTCAGAGACAAACTAAAAAACTGCATCACCGTAGCCTCTTTCGTCCATTAAGGCCAATTTGATGCGTTTTCGATAGTCAAGGAAATAACTGTTTATGCAAAAAAAACACAAATTTAAACCTGACCATATCATATATACATGTATACTAAGTTTCATTAAAATTGGATAAAAACCGTAGTCGAAATTGGCGCGTTATTACTAAGTAAAGGTAATAATTCTGGAATCCACCATCCAATAAGGCGCGGATCCAGGGGGGGGGGGGGGGCATGGCCCCCCCAAACGGTAAGATTTCACATCGTGAAACGCATCATGTTACATGTCAGGTGGAAATTTCGGCGAATAAAAAGGGAAAATCCTATGTTTTTAAGCCAAAAAAAAGGTCAAAATTTTTTTTGCCTAGCTGCTCTCGGCAAAGCTTTGCTTAAACACCCCCCCCCCCCCTTTCGAGAATCCTGGATCAGCCCCTGCACATGGCCCTCCCCAAACTTTGATGCTGGATCCGCCCCTGCATCCAATACTGCCAAATTCGTCAGTTTATAAAAAAAAATGTGCACGGTGACGAAAATGTACGTACACATTTTCAAGTGGGTGTTAAAAGTCTTCATATTATTATGATCCTCAAACAAGGAAACAACACGTAAAAACTAAACCCAGCTGTTGATTCTTATTTAAAACTCATTATACATTAAATATTAGTTTACTTTATCAATCCTAATTATAGGTCATCATTAGAGACCGACAGTATTGAGTTGGACTGTCTTGTAGGGGGTAATTACTAATCAAACCTGTAAGACAAACATTTCCTGATATTATCTGAAACTAAAACCACTTTTCTATCTGTGATACTCCAACTTTGGTATCTTATTAAAAATCTACCTTTACTTGTGTACAATAATAATCTATTGTTGAGGTTTCATAAACAATGAGTTCTATAAAGGTAATGTTATAACATATTACAAGGAAATATTATCTGTTATGGTAACCAGAAAAGACAATTTCATACTTTTTATCATTACTTTTTGAGTTTTAATAAGACCTGTACTTATATTAATACATGTATGATGAGCATGAAAACAATATAAAACTTGTTCCCTGCGTTATATTAGGGCTACTAGTTCATGCAAAACAAAGACACTTTTAAGAAAACGCCATATTATTATTTGCTTTGATTTTCACAGAGAATACACCGATAGATAGAACTGCAAAATTCTCGGATACCCAGATGTGACACGATTCTGCCCAAATGCCAATACTGAGTTGAAATCAGAGTGATGGCACTTACTTATATTTGCATATTCAGATACGGATTTCGAAAATATGTTTCCAGTATTTCCAGACCAACTATTGCATAGAAAAATCATGAAACCTCTATCACATCTGGAAGTCTTATGGTCCTGAAAGGGTTAAGATATATGATATGACTCTAGAATTTCTCGATAGCTTCACTTTACATTGAACTTGTCTGAATTCTAATGAAGACCAGAAATAAAATCCACCTCTAGAAGGCAATATGTTATAACAATATGGTTGAAATCTAATGTATGGCAGTTCATAGCTCTGGGCACCGGTAGGGTTAATCCGAGAAACAGTTCAGAATGAGAAAAGAGAATAAGAAATGTCAAACGAAAACTGAAGACTATGACCATCAAAACTAACATAAACAATCGAGCAGCCCAGCTTTTGCATCTATGTAGGATGATGTCTCAAATTCTTTTAAAGTCAGCTCTATTGACAACCATATTATCTAAATATTGTTTCACTCACTGCAACAAACAATACTATCTCACTGTAAGTTTTAGCTACAATCCAGTCCTGTGTATTTGCGACGTGATTGTTTCTCCTTTTAAAGGGATATGTTCACATCCCGTACGACCAATAAAATTTTAGTCTTAGAACCTTAGCTTATCTAATCCGTAATAATGTTCACAACTCTCCCTCAATATTTAAATCCACATACGTCCATCATTATCAACGTTGAAAGTGAAAAATAAGTAACCGGAGGCTTTTTATACGCTCACATTAATACGTGGTCGTATATTGGTACATTATATTCAAGGCCCGAATCGACTCTTGAAAATGCTAAACATTTATTTCCCTTTAATAAAATTGCCACAATAATCGCTTCTTCATCTACCACAGTGGTTCCCAACCTTTTTCAAACCGTGGCCCAAAATAGATGTAATTCCTGGAGCCGTGGTCCCCTGTTCATTACCAAACTAGCCAAAATGGCCTAATCACAGATTTTTGTACAGGTGCAATTCTGTAAACTAAAAATCGTATTTACATCTGTGCAGTGCCCCATCGGCCCCTATGGCCCCCGGGTTGAGAACCACTGATCTACCAGCTTAACAGACTAAAAGAAATCGCTTAGTGTGTGGAAATAGTGTGTTACTCAGACTATAAATAGTATTTCTATGAGTCTAATGATCAGAAACAAACATACAGAATCATCGTGGACTAAATATTAAGAAATATATATTCTTAATGACCTCAGGCTGCGATCTGTTTTTCTGAGTATTCCGTATACAACCAGTACATTCATAATAACAACCAAACCATTGTCGTCATCATTCAACCTGGAATGGTCTGAAGCTCATCCTAATTATCCCACAATCTTGTGTACAGCCTACAGCTATATTGATGTTCAGTCAACAATCGTTGCATTGTCGTTAGGTTTCTTATATCCTGGAGCTAGAGACTCGTTGGAATCTATGTGGATGTAGTTTACGTGCTGGAAAATAGTTACAGTGCCAGTACGTCACTTATAATTGGTGCATATCTCTTCCCTGTGGTCATTCAGATTTTGTCGTGTTATTAATACATAACAAGTTACATGCATGATTTAGTAAAGTTCTCAATGGCACCTAATACTAGTATGACTTATAAAACACAAGCACGAACGATCCCAACCGAAAAACAAATCTCGATAACCATGTAAACACATTAATTGACAAAACATTGGTAGCAATGAACTTTTCATTTGAGAAGTGTATCAATTAATGAGTAAATATTCTTTCTGGACTTGGTTGTATTTGAAGATAAACATGTATGTATCCAAACGTGTATGCATTACAAGCGACCATTAAAGACCCACATATTAAGTTCTTAATAACTGTCGAGGGTTGTCAAGACACGTCCATTGTTTATTTTCTATTCACTGATTTCAAGGCGATATTAAACCCTTAACAAATAAACAGCAACCACTGTACACGTTATTGTTGTCGAATGAAGAGACTCGACTTAAATTACAATGGGTAAGGTGCATTTTATAGCAACCATAGCTCTGTTTCAAAAACCTTATGCATGAATTTAATGTTCGTTTATTCACACTAAGAAATATTCAGAGCATTTCCAACATGAAAATGATTTTATTCAATTCCAACTAAACATCAATCTTATTAAAAATAGGTCATATCTAATAAAATCTGTTATTTTATGATAAGAGTTATTATTGATAGATTAAACAGATCAAATGTTACAAGAGTCAACTATATAATGACACACTCCACTATTTTTGTAATTTTATTGCGGTTTGAACAATTGGTCCACGGAGACATCTTATGATACAACTCTTTCTTAGGTTATGTAATTATAGAGAGTTTACTAACAACATAATGGCATAATAACCAGAATAGACAAACGGCACGCAGGCTACCATACAAAATACAGCTCTACAAACAAAATTTGCATAAAACTTGAGTACGGTAATGGGAATCAATCACATCGGCAACATCGAGAGCAACAGTTTACAGTAGTGGTCTCCCCCAATAGGAAGTATCATTAGGTGTTTCGAAAAGATAATCAAAGTCGTCGTGAAGTCTGACACAAAAGTCGTGTTTGTTGCTTCACAGAATCATGAGTGTCTTTAATTTCCAAATCCCTACGGAAGAGTTTATCTGCAAAGTCTTAAAATAGTTATTCAGTGACAAATTATATAACAATCCATTTTCAAGTAAGGATGGTTGGTGAATTTTACTAACCTTTATTGAATACAATAGCTCTTTCATGATTAAACCCTCTTTTATAGCAGGGACTAATTATAAGCTTCATTCTTAATGCACTCAGAACTTTCTTAAGACAGTTTTAGTTTTATGACTTCCATTGAATTAGAGAATAAGACACTCTCTCACCCGTACAATATTATAGTTAAGATGAATACACATATCACTGCTATACAAAAGAGGAATACAAACCATATTGCTCTTAGGTGACATTATTATTTCAAGTCTAAATTAGAACACTAATTGGCACATTCATCACCCTTGAACTAGCATCACCGTTTTTAGCCTGCAAATCATCTACGTTTGAAAGTGAAATTTCTAGTTTGAGGCATATTTGAATGGATTATGCGATTTTTGTTCAGTTCCAGTATTTCTGCAGACCATATACAATACATATGTATATTCAAAAGCTAAATAATCCTTTGGAAATGTCGACGGTTCCCCTTTATCTAAATTACATGTTTGTGTTATATCGGGTGTCTCAAAAAAACGTCCCCAACTTTGACGGTAAGTATCTCAGCTGTTGGTGAACCGATCTCTTTCAAAATTCTCACAGATGTACTTCAACATATCCTTGTCAGACCCTGAAAATATGAAAGTCATCGAACAAAAATTGTACAAGTAGTGGCTCGAACAAAATAGCATGTAAAAAAATTCAATATCAGAGCAAACTACATATTTGAATTTGTGTTCATTGTGTCTTCACCACATCAACCACCAATATCAAACATTTTCCATCCTGATAAACTCTAACATCCTGCATTTCAGTTCATGTTTAATCAGTGTGTCCTTCTAACCCAAGTGCAGTACACCTGTTTCTTAAGAGAATCCCATACTGCCCAGAGTCATTACCATCACCAGAGAAACAAACTAGATGAACAGGAACTGAAAAGCAGGAAGGTAGCTTTTTGGGAGAAAATATCTTAAGATGAGATTGGTGAGAGTATTTCAGGATGGAAAATGTTTGATATTGGTTGTCGATGTGGTGAAAGCACAATAGACACATGTTGAAATGTGTAGTTTGCTCTGATATTGGATTTTGTGACATGCTATTTTGTTCGTGTCATTTCTTGTACAATTTTTGTTCGATGACTTTCATATTTTCAGGGTCTGATGAGGACATGTTGAAGTAAATTTGTGAGAATTTTGAAAGAGATTGGTTAACCAACAGCTGAGATACTCACTGTCAAACTTGGGGACGTTTTTATTGGGACACCCGATATATTGTTTTAAAGACGATTGTATTGATTTATATTCAGAACGTCGAAGTGTAAACTAAGCTAAGGTGTCTAAGAGTAACTTAATCAGCCCAAGAGATGAACAATTATTGTGTCTAAAAATACAAAACTGGAGAATGTCTTTAATTTGATAAAGGAATTCTATGGCAGAAACACTGCGAGTTAGTAGAAACCATTACGTGAATAGAGAGTTTGACAAAGTTGCTTGTTAGTATCTATCATCGAACGAATCGAAGATTCTGTTTCATAGCGGTATATCGTCTCCTTTCTCAAAAGAACATGTGTCTCGTTTGAGACAATAACAGTTAATGAGTTATAGCAAGTCAACTCTGGGAAGGATGAGGGGCAGTCCTTCTGCCAAATGTACCATTTACAAATCATGATCAATTAGATGTTATCAACGTACTTTCTTCCAGATCTCCACCGTGCCATGGTGGTAACGATAACTTGTATTAAAGTATGTATTTAAAAACCTTAAGAAGACCATAAGCTCTATTTAACGATACAATGACTGAAGGTTTTTAAATGTCTAAACTGAAATAGGATTAAAAACCTTAACTTATTGATTGTATCACATAAAGCAAAAACTATAATTTATAAATGTTATTATTTGGAATGGTTTTTTTTCTCAAACCAATCCAGTTGCTGTTCGCTATTGTTATCTGGAAAATGTTTTCAGTAAATTAATGTTTCAAGAGTGTCAGATAGTGTTTATTTTTGATATTTTTTTTTAATTCAAACCAAGAAAACATAAGCTTATTGCATTTTACTTCAGCACGATATTCAAAAAGGTTTCAGGCACTGCAAAAATTCCGATTATCAGAATAATGTCATGAAATTTGTCGCATTGCATTGCAGCATTTTAGTCTACATCATGTTCAATCAAGTACCAAATCTCAGAGATGATATATTAGGCTACTGCGTTAAAGCCAACACTAGGTATTCCTGTTAATAGTATCAAAGTAAAGTAAAAGTCAAAATCATGAGATACAACCAGATCAATTCAGGTATGACTGAATAAATCGGTCAAAATGCAAGAAGCAGACTTGTTGTATTTGACAAGAAGTTTTCCATAACGTTCAAAACATTTCCTGGGTGGCAATTCCAAGGTTAAAACTAGACTTCTAGCTAGGCAGAAAATTATCATAATAGAACAAGCACTAAGCTGGTGATTGTGCGATGTTACTGCATATCAATCCGAAATTGATACCATATTTCTCGATCTTAATGCATTTTGTTTCGTAGATTTTTTTCAAATGGAAATCTTCACTTATTCAGTAAAAACGTCAGATTATTATATTATTAAAACAGTGTATTGATCCTTAGCCAATTTATCGCAATATTCTCGGCTCACATTTTTAAAATTTTGTCAGGATCAGGAATGGCTAATGGATAAAAACACGAAATGTGCTCTATATATAATATGTATTATATAAAAGATTGTTAATTCCCATATTGAATTCGACAGTGGGTTGTCAATAGATGCCAGACATAATATGTGATGATAAGTGTAAAATGTAATTATTCTGGGAGCCACTGTGACTCGTGAGTTAGACGCTTGTTCCAGGGTTCAATTCTACCATGCGAAAAGTGATTCAGGTCTGTCACGGAAAAAGCATCTTGACGTTCCGATAAGACACAACTCTATTCCACGAATGCTGCAGATTGTGCACATTAAATCCCTCTCCAGTAGGAAATCGAAATAAGGGGTAAGCTAATGCGGCTGTCTTGGCAAAATTTCCCTCATTGCGCACTGCATGTAGTTTGACCGTCCTCATTAGCCTAATAGGTGCAGAAAAATGGTACGTCATTTCATTCATGTTCAAATATTTAAATCACAACCTTTTTATTATATTGCAGATGAGAATTATCAACATACTGTGGAAACGATTATAAAGATACAGTTATGGTTTTTATATATTTTTCTATTAAAATGCAGAAAAAAAAATTCAAAGAAATGGCGAGTGTCACGCAAAGCAGACCATGCTTACTCTTTCCGAAACACCGGTTGGTACTGCTCTTTAGACTAGTCCACTTACTATGCAACTGTTTTGATTAACGAATTGTTTAGCTTGTACGGATTCTTATTAGGAACCACCGAAATCTGGAGTGTACCATTGTCGTTAGCGTTAAGCGTAGCCCACTAGCTTGCTACTTTGAGCACTCTGGCATGGTACGATGGTATCACATAATGTGGGATCATCTGAGGTGGCTATATAGCCAAACCTCAACTCCAGTATCAGCACTGCACTGATGAGGCCCAGAAGGCCGAAACAGTACTGTTTGCAGTTAGATAAGCTCATTGGTTCATACCTTGTTGAGCACTCTATCTGGAGTGTACCATTGTCGTTAGCGTTAAGCGTAGCCCACTAGCTTGCTAGTTTGAGCACTCTGGCATGGTACGATGGTATCACAAGTCATAATGTGGGATCATCTGAGGTGTCTATATAGCCAAACCTCAACTCCAGTATCAGAATAAATATTCTTAAGAAGCGTCCTGTATATTATATATAGATTTTCCAGTTCCCATTAGTCACTAGTATTAAAACTATATAACAGTAATTTCTCGAGAGCACCTCAACCAAAAGTCTTGATCAGCCTTCAAAACTATAGTATGTTATTGACAGCTAAATTTAATATCCGTACATCACATTGTTAGTTCTAAAAAATATTGAATGTCTTCATAATAAAAAACCTCTTAAAAAATTACTCACGTAGTACAATGATTTTTTTACTGCATGTAAGTGACAGCTTGGTTATTACATGTCTTGCAATGACGCAACGTGGATGACACAATTCGAATCAGATGATAAATCCTTGATCAGTAAATTCTGAAATTATTCCGAACATCATACAATAAATGCAACCAGGAATAACAGAATTTGTTAATTTTTCTTTATCACAAAACACTAGTTCATCACTAGATTTCTCACAAAAAGAGTAAAATTTGTGAACATCTAATGCCCCGGTTTCACATAGACGAACTTTTGGAAACTTCGTAAGGATAGAAGTCGGCTGTGTCGGCTCCGACACTTCCGACAACGCCTACGATCAACAGCCGACTAAAATTTGGCTCTTACGACTACCGTTGAGACATTTTACGATTGTCGTAACGATATTTCCAACTGCCGTTACGACATAAACGAATTAAAAACGAATTCGTTTCGACCGAACCAACTGGGTAACTACTATCCTAAAGACAAATCCAACTGATCCGAATTTGTTCAGGATATAAGGAGCCAACTTTTTCGACATAATCATTCTTCTACAAGTTGTCCAACACTGCACATCTCTATATCTATGATGGATGACGACAGATACCGACGACTTCAACTTGTTTGGGCTACCCTACTGCTGGATGACGATTTGAACGAGGCTGTCGATGATCTTTGGGCTGTTCAGCAGTATGTTCAAGATGATGTTCCTCGTAAAAGAAGAACGTTCAGAATGCTCCACAAAAAAGCCTTCAGACCAACAGCCGACTTGCTTCCGACTAATTTTTAATTCGGACGTTTAGAACATTTCAAAACAGTTGTAAGAAGCTTCCGACACGTCCGAATTTCTCCCGGATTTTTGCCTCGTCTTCCGAACTTGCCTACCTCTTACCAAAGTCTTCCGACTACCAAAATTCGAATGAAATTCTGTGTGAAACCGGGGCATAAGAGATGTTTTCTACCACCGCCCAAGGGTTACCTTAAGAATAACATCTTATAAAGGCGTCTTTCTGTGTTAAAGTGACATCCACAGGCAGCTGTGTGCCACGTGAAGACGAAATTTACTTAAAAAAAAAAGAATGTAGGTCCCATACTTTTTCTTAATGCTGAGTTTCAGTTGCTTCGAACAGTCCTGAATTCCAGTTTTTATGATCCAGTATGATAATTTAATAAGATAGGAAAATAGATTTTAATTCTTATTTGAAAGTCTGGGAGAAGAGTGAATACGTAAGATTAAGTCTGATCTATATTAATGTCTTTTCTAACCAAATGTATGTAAATTCAGAGATGGGAGATTCAAAATATCTGTTCTTAAAAAGTAACGTATTCATATATTCCCATTATTAAAATCTTAACTTAGTGAAAGAAGAATTTTTATTAGTCTACTCGAACTGGTTAGTGTGATTTGGCGATCTGTCATGACAGATTATATTCAATCAATATAAAACCTTTCAAAGAATATGAATATTAAGTTAAAAAACATAGTAGGCTACTTTTGAGCTCTCAAATGCATAGACCGGTAGGTAACGTAGTCATTGACACAAATTCACTAGTCAAATGAATGAAAGGTTTTGGGTCATCTGTTCAACTTTTATTTGCAAGTTATATGAATGACATTGGGTATTACATACACATGGGAGACGATGAGGAAAGACCCAGAACACCTGAAAAACTAGATGAAACCGTTTAAATGTAAATGTGATAACATCGGTAGAGGTTGGCAAATGATAAAACACCCCAACCCTAGTCGAGGACTTAATAAACAATAGAAGCTATTTAAATAGAAGAGCTATATAAAGATCATGCTGATAACAGATACACTCTTTATATGTATAATCTTATATCTTTTTATTAATCACTGGTACAGCCGTAAAACTTATTATGAATTATACATTACTTTCTTATAACTCTTGCGATGTCCATCCATGTGTCACTATTATGCAAATCTAATATCAAAATGAATTGTATTTTATTAAGATTGTATATGCGTTCATAAACACATAACGTTTATTCACTTTATAAAACGCGTTTCCTTTCTTCTAGACTGAATATTCAAAACTAATACTGCGCATAGTTGTTTTTTTATTCTAAAAATCAACATTGGGGTATACACAATAATGATCTGACATTTTCAACCCTACCATTGTCACAATATTATTATTTAGAACAACTGATGTCACTCTGTGTGGTGCTAGTGCCAAACAAGATAATCCTAGTTTATACTGACCAACAACCATTGGTTGTGTTAGGAGTAATAAGCAATTGAACTGATTTGAATTCTTACCTTTTCTGAGCACCTGATGTCACTCTGTGATATTGATAACACAATGTAGAACAGATTTGAGACGTTCATGTAGCTTTTGTTCTAAGTTTCCATCCAAGAAGTAAGTAATAACACAAATTTAAATGTTGACTAAACGGTCATATTGGTGACATTATTCCAAAGAATATGACACATTAACTTCAACAATATACTTGGTTAAACTTCCTATGACAACCTCGACACAAATATCCTCGCTATGTCACTATTATAATGCATATTACTCTAGTTGTATATTAGTGAAAGGTATAATCTGATAAAGACTATATTGTAAAGACTATCTATCTATATATATATCGATAGATCACCAACAATAATCAAACAATACATATCTCAGTCAACTTTCCTTTCTACCTACATTAAACCTCTTATTCACGACTTAGTACTGGAGATTTGTAAGAAAACGCCCACGGTTTAAAATGTGCAAGAAAAAAGTAAATATCGTAGCATGTTTAGAATAAAGACGACAAGTGTGGTTAAAATTTAACGTTTAAATAATGGTTGTTAAATTACTGTGCGACATTTGGTTAGAGATATAAATAGAAAACGGATGTCATAGTACAATAGGCTGTACATGAGAAAAATGGAATATGGAAAAGCTATGCTAGGCATGATAACATACGCCAACGACATTAAGTGCCAGGTTTTTATACCACAACAGTAGATCAGTTCAATGCAATATTTATGGAAAGGAAGGCCCATTGACCAACAAAAACAGACCCACTTCCATCCAATTTTCAACAACTAACAAGACTTTTTTTTAACATTCTCAAAGGCCAGTAATTTAAATCATCTTCATCTTCTAATTCGTTTAAAATAAAACAAGTCCACTGAAATCGCCTCGGATAAATGTGCAGCTTCTATGTGGGTGTATAGAAAAAAGTGGCTTGATATGGTTTGGGATATAACAGAATATAATATCATTAAAATAATCTCTCCTGTCCATCGCATTGTACGTATATCAATTTCATAAGCATATAAATCACAAATTGATATAAAGAGCTCTTTTTTCCCAAAGTACATTTTCTCTATCAATTAATGTGTAAAAAAGGACTTTTTATATAGGTTGCTTTTATACAATCCGAGTTCCATTAGCACGTCTACGACGCCTGTAATTTCAAATTCATGTAAATAGAATTGGATATAATTTGTTACAGCGTGGTGTCTGAAACTAGCTAGTAAGAATACCAAAGCAGATTTTGTCTGTCACATGGCATGGCAACACTCTTTTTATGATAATGTCACTTTTGGCACATTGAAAAGGTCCTAGTGTCTGGGTTTTCAACTGGTTTCTCAAATGTCCCCCAAAATGCGAATGGAAATGATCATGTCCCTGCCCTGAATTGTCCGCAGAAGTCGTGGAAAACATGCAATTTCGACGCATGATATAGTCACAATGTTTTTCAACATTTTTTTTTTAAATTGTGGTTATTGCAGGCATTGGACACGGGTGTTGCAATATAATACAAGATATAACATATTTTTTCAGACGTATAGATTGATTTGTGTCCCCTAGAGAATGTCCCCCAAGTTGAAAAATATAGGTCCTAGTGGGTAACCACTAGAACTTATCTGATATCTAGGAAATCACAAATCCATTAGTGTAGAGAAGTAGTCGAATAATTGATTCAATATAACTATATAGTTGAAGTGATTGTGTTAATTCCACAGACATATAACCTTAGTTATTACTAGAAGGACTCGATTTATGGAGCAATTTCTAAAATATTTATAAGAAATGTGTTGGACCTTTCTAAAACCTCACTTACATGTATGGGTCGAAAAGCAGGGTTTAAATCATAATCTAAACTATCTTTTTGAATGTTTTTCTGTTTTTCTCACATCAAAATATAGTGGGTTCATATTCCAATGAAATGTAAAAACACCCACAATGTGTTTTCTAGCATGAATAACTTGCTGTTGTTCCATCGAGTATATTCTGTTTAATGTCATTGATGGAATTGTAATAAATATGTCGCTTCAGATTAAATCATAAACCCAGTGAAGGAATGAAAATTCATGTATTGACAGTAGGAGGAATGAAATTTGTGTACATTTCTCGTTATACAACAAACTTCAACCTTTGGATAAGCTATGATTGAGACATGGTCATCCCCCAGGAACACCCGATGTCATTTCGCAATAGGTTTGGTTGTTTGGAATAAAATTTGTACAAGCAAAACAACTCCGCCAATCAAAATCGCATTCAAAACCATGGCAAAACCGAAGGTTTAAATACCTTCTAATGTCTATTAGCATAATTATGATGATAGCCTAAGCAAGATATCTGCTGTATAGATAGTTGCAGTCATGGGCATTTCTCAACTATAGAAGAAGGTGGTCTCCAGTACGGATTTTATTGAAAATACGGTTGAAAGTTTTCTGAATCTTTCGACCTCTAATAATGTATGATTCCATCATCTATTGATATCTGACTTGAATTTCACAGAATCATTATTGTTACAGGAGTCCGGAACTTGTAGTGTATCAGAAGTAATGCGATTGGCTTAACCTTAATCTGAAATATGTAAATCGATCCTAAATTAAGTGATATTGTTATCGTACGGGATTAAAATAGCTTCAATTATCAACATTACTATAACCTATACTAATTTCTGAAATTACACGCTATATCAAACTATATAATTCAGTCATTCAAGAAGACAATTCCGGTTAATAACCTAAGAATTAATTCGATGGCCAGTTTATTTTTCAATTAAACGCAACCTTTCCAATTAAAAAGTTTTGTTGGTCAAATCTCATATTAAGTTTATCATTATATGTCCATTAAATAATGATGCTTTTATTCAGTTTATAAAGCCTGTGAACATTCTGTAAAAATTAATATTTACTTCTCATCTAAAACACTCTGAACTGCTTTCTATCATTCAGTATTTTTTTTATAGAACTTCATTGAAATTCAGAAATTACACTTTCTAGGAGAAATCTTGTCAATGTTGAAGAATTACGACATAATAAGTTTTGATTATAGAAATTTGTCCAATCTTCGAATCGACGGCAATTGGTTGAATTTTTCACAAGTAAATTGGCGAAACTAATCGATGGTTTTGTATTTAATTTGCCCAATTTCTGTCAAATTGCATCAGACATGCCAAACTATTACTTAGCTTTATTCATTTTTTAAAAATGTAACTAAAGATTTTGTGCTTTTAAGGAAGATTTTAAATTAAACAAATTAAATAAAGCAAATTAAGGTTCATGTAGAGTTATCTTACCTTTTTACAGATATGAATTACATCTATATCCTTAATCCATTAAATCAAAGAATGTATTAGTAATTCGTTTGTAACAAGTTTGAAGACCACAAACACCAGTCAATACAAGTCTACGAAATCAATTTAGATTTCAACAATCTGTCTAAATATTACTATATATCCTATTGACCAGTGAGAAGTATATCTTTGGTATTCTGCCTCCTAGGTATACCACACGACAGAATCTATCCTTGAACTCTAATTTCCTAATGATTCTGTTCTGTTATGAACCGTCACCTTCTACCTAATGACTACGAATTATAAAATTCTGTTCTGCTGCTATCATCTGTATATACTGGTATTCACTGTTAAATAGTACTTTAATATAACATGTTATTCCATATCAAATAAAATTCTCTATCTAGCATCTCTGTCTTCGCTTTCTTCACTCTACGTATATGTATTATTCATTGCTCGTAAATGATTAGTACCAATTTAGTCTACAGTTCTGAAGATGTTTAACTCTAAATAACTCCATGAATATCTTAAAGATCTTTCCTGATAGTCGAGTAGCACAATATTGTCAGTGTTATATACCCGAGTAATTCCAATTCAAGTTTATTATTCCTTATCACTCACTGAAATAATTTCTAGAATCGCCTCTCTTTTTATATCAGTCCAGGAAATTCCTTCCGTTTCCGACAGACGAATACTGTATTCCAGTCGGTAAGAGATTACGTGTTATAGTGTTAATAATCTAGTGATATGGAATACTAGAAGATAGTACCAGATCAATGTAATCTAATGTTGAATGAATGAAGTTAAGCCTAGATTTTATACCATATCAAACCGCTGATAATTATTGTTCAGATCAATGGCAACTACGGTATTTCTTATATTACTATTCATTACACTGTCGTCTTCTTCTCCGTCTGAAGTTATGTTTTTCATCTAACAAAATAACGTATACATATCGTAATTTGTAATTATCAAGTACGACTAGAATAATTGTCAGCACAATTTTGTACAATCATTGATTAACTTACAATGCAATTATCCGTTCGTTTATATTTTTAGTTTCCATTCACGTCAGAAGAAATGCAATGTGAATATCACAATAATTAAAAGTGACAATAAATCAGCATGAAACAAATGAGAGAAACAGTCGTCAACTTCAGATCTAGAACAACTTCAGTATTTTGTTTAAGTCTACTGTTATCCATGGTAATTGTGTGTCATGTTTTATTCATCGTCTATTAGACAGTTCGGTAGAAACAAACGAAAACCTAAAAAAAATGTTAAAGAACAATGGTTACTATAACATTCTGTTAGCCATTTATAAATGATCATTCATAATTGTAATCACCAAAAAGAACCTCAATATGGTTTCGTTTGTTGTATATGGCTACTGTTGTCGGTGAATAATATGCACATTGAATGAAGCTAATCAATTTGAAAGACGTATTTATTCATCTGTTTCTTACCAGTGTTAATATTTTCTATATAAGGCGTACAACTTTAATGTAGTTATTTCGTGTTACTTTCATGTTATTCATACATAATAATTCTCTCAGAACATATTCTAATTAATTATTATCTTTAAATCTCTATTCCTTACAGACAATAACTTAATCAATCTTCACAATATTCGTTTAGGATATCATCTCTATTACTTTCAGTTAGTTCTGCTTTGTGGATCTATATAGGATGTTTATTGATCCGACCTCTATAATCTGTCGTACGACCTTAATTTCATTAGTAAAGAAAACAACAACAAAACGATCAATTCCGCCTTTCAGTTCTTAAAGTGTGCCTGTTTTGATCATACATTGTACTTACGTATATGAATGAATAAATTTGATTGAGTTCTGGTTCACAACATTCCCTTTCATATGATTTAAATATTTTCTAATATGATTTACCAGATCTTTTTTTCTGTACTATTCTGTACAGAAGTAAAATGCACAACAGTAACCTCCCGAAAGACTGGAATTGTACCAAGTATGAACTAAATGGAAACTAAAATGAACCAAACAAACTATTAATGATGTTATTTATGCTCTGTGAAACACAATCATTTTTGTGAAAACAGTTTTTGACTAATGATGTTTGTCATAGTTGCTGTTCAGCCCGGGGACACTTGAGAAAATCAGCTGAAAACCCAAGGTTTAGTGGGTGTATGTTATCTTGCCTGGCAAGCTGTTCCTAGTTTTTTATATTCCCAAAAATATCTCCAACAAAAATCTCTTGCAACTTCATAGGTCATTTGTTTATAATCGTCTTCAGAATATAGTAATTGAATAATAGACAACGAGTTTTTCTGTTGTAAATTTTTCTTCCTAAAATCCATCTTTCAAAAGAAAGCTCTGGTTTCGTTTAAAACATTCACAATGTCACATTTGTATTAGAGGATTTCATTATACTTGAGAGCATTTTTCTGAAAATAGTTTACTTCTGTATGTATTTTAAGATGATTTGCCTGGAGCATGTTGTAGAACATTGTCTTAATGATGGAATTTTTTCTTTGTTATAGAACAGCTTCTTCCTTAGAAGTCTTTATAAAGTCTTTTTCAAGATTTGTTTTGATGAAAATGTGTTTTTATTCTTGAAGATATAGAAAAGACACATAATTTATTTGTGATTCTTCCAAAATCAAAAGAAAACATTAGTATATAACTACGTTTTTTTGTGACAATAATTTTAATGATAATCTGAATATATCATTAAGCCTGATATCGGGCCTGCCAATTACTACGAAATAAAAAAAAATATGCATATGCATCAAAATTGGTTGAAAAATTTAGTCGATTTCAATATGCATTTAGATTGAGTCAATAACTCATACATATCGCCAGATTGGAACACTTTAAAGTTTCATTTTTATTTAAATTCATATCACAATATCAAAATCCCATGAACAATTAAGCTTCTACGTCTATCTTGCATACAAGAAATGATCAAAATTGCTGAAATGAAGATTACAATGAGTAGGGACGCCCGTCCTATTCTATTCTAAATATAGACAAGAGGGTGGTATTTACACAATATGATATCTATGTTTAGAGTAAATAAACAATATATCAATAAAGGTACAATGAAAGAGAAAGTTTGTTTAACATATTAAAACATGTATTGGCTCGTTCTTAGTATTAATCGACTAATCGTGGCAACCAGGGCGCCTCTGATCATTCAATATGAGATGACCATGTACTCACTTAGCTCTGATAGAGATAGCACTTACCACCGTAGAACAGATTAGTAACCTACCAAATTAACAGTACTCAACAGTCAAATTCATCAAGATTCAACCATCAACGAATTGGACTACCAACAATGAACTATCTAGTCAGCAATTAACTGAACGCTAAAAGCAGACGTTAACTTGTTATCTACCAACCACAGGCACCTGATTCTGGTAAAAAATAATAATCGTATACCGTATAGTTAGGTGCCTGTGCTACCTAACAACAAGGATGGGAAAAGGCTTAACAGTACAGAAGTTGCTTTGTTTCTCTACGTATGTAACTACCATAATTCAATCGGCAATCCTCGACAGTTTCCGTAAACCATAATCTGTCTCGGTAATGAATGGTGTTTTTCGTTGTGTTTTCATGCGCGAGACTCTTTACTTTGACGCTTTACCACTTGCTTGTAACGTCGCGACATAGATATAGTTCATAGCAATAGAATCTGTGGAAGAATTTTCTGACACCTGCTCGTGAATTTAATGCTACGTAGTGACTATCTGTTCACCATTTACGCATTTTATCATCATTTTAAATACATATCTGTTTGTTTTCGTGTTATTTGTTTACAAATACTTGTAGCCTCGAATGATGTTTGAACTACCAGAATCACGAGATTACGACGTGATAACAACATGTAGTCCGGTCAAATGGCCGCCGTTCATTACCGTGATATGTTGCAGAGCGCCAGCGTAACTTTCACGGAGACCGTTTGTACCATAATTATGGCCATTTTAGGTTTCGATCAATTTGCATCTGAAACCACCGGGCTTCATGAACCTGGTACACATATAACACTTGACTAACATCCGCCATCTTTTAAGAGTCCTCAATTCAATTGTATGGTGATTCTTGCCATATCTAATGTTTACTCTTGTCTGTAGAAACAAACTTAGAATATAGTTCTTCATTTACTCAGTCAACACATTAATCAAAGAAAATCTATCAAAAAGTTATAAATGAAGTCAAGTCGACGACAGTGGTATAAAATTACATTAATGACCTATTCGTCATGCCTTACAACTGTTGTTGCCTTGGGTATTTTCCAGATTAAGATTCTAATAATACTTCCAATGATTTTAATTACCAATTGTTTTTTTGTTTTTTTTACAGATGCAGGGATATTTTTGTCTCCGGTGATAGTTCATCGATATTCGCGTGTCACTACTCTGCTTCTGGATTACGTGCTTTTGATAAACATACAACTTTGAATCTATGAACATATTTACGTTTTCATGGTTAGCTTAAATTTCTTAATAGTAACATGCGAAATACAGTATTACGACTCGTTAAGCACCTACATGACAGAATCCGGGAGCAACTGGTGGCATTTTAGAGAATCAATAGCTTATCTACACGAGAGGGATCTAACATCTAAAAATTACAGGTTCAATTATGAGTTCCTCAAATAAAATTATTTTTTATACACGTTAGTTGCTGATCCAAAATTATTTTTCCAGTTCCAGAACAGATAAGAAACCATGCGCAATAAAGAATGTCGTCATATTATTATCTGAGGCTGTTAGAAAAGGCCGTGAGTTTTTTGTTATGATACATTAAGCTCTGGGTATTCTGTTAAATAAAGCCAATCCTGCCATGCAAAAGACTTTGGTATCTGTGTTGGTCTTCATGAACGTTTACCAGTTGTTGGCTTTTTAAGCCGATTTGAAGTTGTAGATATCCCGAGACTGTTATATATCAGTACAGCCAAGAAAATAACGAGCTATTTATCAAGTAACGGTTAACGGAAGTGACAGGTTTGTGTCGATTTGTAAATATAATGTAGTCAAATCACGAACACAGCGTCAATATTGTTATCTTTATTTCATCGCATATTATTAACTTTATGTCTCTAGACGCTGTACTATAATGAAACTGCTTAATCGAACATAAAGGATGAATACAATATACAGTTAATGAAACCAAAATATATGGAAGATCTTGGAATACAACTATATACTATATGCATATGAAATTCAGCAAATAAACCGCAAGCTGGCGTAGCGAGAGTATTGAATCAAGGGTGAAAGCTACTTGAGAAATTTTTAACAAGCCATGCCGGAGCCTCGTTGACCGTAATATTCATTGGTATTGGCACTGTATGCGATTAATTCATGTGGGATATATGTAAGATAAGCAAAGCAACTACGTTGTGACGGAACCACTTTACTGTTCATTTGATTTACTTGTACTTTAACATTAAAGATCCATTGCAACAGGTCGATTTTATGCAAGTATATTAGATTTTTTAATTAGAAGTTTGCCATGAATTTATTAGAACAATTATCGAATCAGGTCTAGACTAGGTTATTCTTAGAACATTTATCACTGTTAATCTCTTAACTTGCTTTATCATTTTCTTCACAGCCATTAACATCGGTTGAGATCATGTTAACCTAGCCAAAGTTGTGTTTTTTTTTTTCAGTACAAAATATTCGAAGGGTATTAAGAAGAGACCAATTCTAACAAGAATATCTATAGGGATCACACTTGCATAGGATACAAATGACAGTGTCAATACTTTCAGCATAGCCCTTACATGCTACGTGACACGCTGTAAATGCAAAATCTGGAGATCAGATCTAAATTCAATATTGTCCTTTTCAATTAATTATTGCTTAGTGAGTACAAGGTGGTAATCAAACTTTTGTATCATCACCTAACAAGTGTTAATCTCTGAACTATACGTTTGTCGCTCCAATACCTTTTATTGAACAAACAGCACAATATTGCAAGAAAAACCATCAAAAATTGCAGTCGGTAGACTACAATTTATTTAAGCGACGTTTCGACTATGCTTCTCTTGTCTTTATCAAGCAATGAATGTGTGAGGAAGTCGACTGATACATGTAATACAAATTTAATATATATCGGGTGTCTCAAAAAAAAACGTCCCCAAGTTTGACGGGAGCTATCTCAACTGCTGATGAACTGATCTCTTTCACCACATCGACTACCAATATCAACCATTTTCCATCCTGATAAAATCTCACTGATCTCATCTTAAGGTACAACTCGAGAGGCGACCATCCTGCCTTTCAGTTTCTGTTCAGTCAGTGTATCCTTCTTACCCATGTGCAGTACACCTGTTCCTTAAGGGAATCCATACTGCCCGAAGTCATTACCAACACAAGTGGAACAAACTGGCTGAACCGGAACTGAAAGGCAGGAAGGATGATTGCTTTTTTGGAGACAATACCTTAAGATGAGATCGGTGAGAGCGTTTCAGGATGGAGAATGAATGATATTGGTGATGAAAGTACAATGAACACAGGTTGAACAGGTGTAGTTTGCTCTGATATTGAATTTTTTGACATGCTACTTTGTTCGGTGCAGTACTTGTACACATTTTATTCGATGACTTCTATATTCTTAGCGTGTGACAAAAACATGTTGAAGTAAATCTGTGAGAATTTTGAAAGAGATCGGTTCACCAACAGCTGAGATACTAACCGTCAAACTTAGGGACGGTTTTTTTTTTAGACACCCGATAAGGCCGATATATCACTATCAGACTTCCTCACGTAGTCATTTCTTGATAAAGACTAGAGAATCATAGCCGAAACGTCGCTATAAATTAGTAATTGTATTCCATAAGAATTGTGTTATCTTTGTGGAAACAATCTGTCATAAATGGTAGTAGATTCGTTTCTGTGCAAAAATAATCGCCCGATCAGAAGCAAAAATTGTAGCATTTAGAGTCAGAAAAGGGATTGACGACAAACAAACAAAATTCCATACTTTATGTGCTCTTTAATATTCCCAGCTAGACCTTTTAGTATTGATGTCTTCTTCCAATAGACAGTGATATTCAGCAGTATGTGTTTCCAGAGAGTGAGAAACATATATTACACAATCCAACAGCACGAAATTTTTGCCATTGGACTTGATCAACACTTTAAAAGAAATCACACAATGTTCAATCCATTTTTTATTAATTTTGTCATATAAAAATGTATTTCTCCCAAAATTATGAAACATTTAAAAAGTGGAGAAATTGTATGTAGACATTTTCCATTCATGATCCTCACTGCACAATATATCACTAATTTGAACACATACATACAATATACAGTCATATTATGTATTATATACAATGATACAATTTACATTCAGGATCCATCTCACAAAAACTTCTCATAGTGATCGACATCATTTCAAATATTACACCAATCTGATTGGACCTAATTAAAAACCAATTCTATAATTGACCAACCAGATGGTTTGATTTTAAAATAAAGTTCAGTTTTTGCAAAATAGTGCCCAGGTTTATATACAATATAATATTTTAATTCATATCTGTTTTTCTTTTTGATAACTCATGTTATCATGAAATATATCTAACAATTAATTTTTTATTTCTAGTATCTTTTATATGAAGAAATTTTAATTCAAGAATTTTTTTTCTTACAAAAAAAGTTACTTTCTATTTAATATTTTATGCTAATTCATATTCTTTTAGTTTTCTAAATGAGCCTAATAACTGATTTGTATATCTAATGAATATAAACCTTACAGTATTTGATTTGAGTATAATTATGTACAATATTGTGCGTTGTGTATATACTAATAAAACTGGAAACAGGACAAATTATCACATTCAGAAAATATTGTTTGAAAATGGAAAATATTACAGACCTGATATTACTACTATAAGAATTGAACTTATTATCAGATCATTTTTCTGTTGCTGCTTCTAAAACCAAGGATCTGTCCAGCAAGGATGCTCTAGGAACCTCTTGTTGAATGAATTTTTATTTACAGATTTCTGGATATGATAATAGAGGGATTATTCTGCTTATCAAACTTCCACAATAAAAATTATAACTGAGACAACTTTAACAGCTTGCCCATATTCAGTGATGTTTATTTTGAAAACAATTTTTTAATGTAATTTACCATTAAATTATCAAGCCTTATTAATATTTTCCCGTCAAACAATATTTTCTATCAAATTGCACTCAAAATCTATCACAATATATCACTATATAAATAATAAATCTCTAATTCTGACTCTTTTTAGTTTGAAGAAAGTCAGCCATCTCGAAAGCTGATCACTTTATTGTTAACATTTTATGTTTGTCCACAATATTTTAGAAACAGAACGTAGTAGCAATATAACAATGTTGTAAGCTATAAGCCCACACTTTAAGCTAGGCTTATTTAATAGACTTACTCAACAGTATTCTACACAATCTGAAAAGGTATCAAATCAAAGGAGTAAGTTTCAACTGGTTTATTGAATGAGAGTCAGAATGAAAGATATATTAATAATATGAAGTCACTAAATTATCACTAAATGTGAAGTTAAAAAACTTCTTGTCACTAACTTGAAATCTTGAAAATATAAACAGTTATATATAACTAATTATAACCATTATAACTATTATAATAAATCTACAGGGTAAGTTGTGAGTAATGTTACTTAAGTAAAAAATATTAATTGATCATAAATTGAAGTTGAAATTTAATAATTTTAAAAAATGAAGCATAAATTTGAATTTACATCTTAACCTAAATTGAGACAAAAATAATTATTTTAAACCTGTTTATTTATTTCAAAATTGTTAGGCTAATAGTTCTTTACCATAAAATATATTTATGTCTGCTTCAAAAAACAACTCTTAATATACTCCACTTTCATTATTACTGACCTGACCAGCAGTCAAATATAATAAATAATATTAATAAACATAAATTAAATATAAAATAAAAAATTGAATATATTAAATAATTTGAGACCAAAAGAATATTGCACTAGAATTGATATAAATATATCAAATAGTTGATTGAGTAGATCATACCAGTCAATATTTTGACAAATCATTTGTAAACCTTGAAAATATTAAATTGAATACATTAGTTTATAGATAACGAAAAGTAAACCTATATAAATAAATCAAATTCAAACCTATTGACTCAATATGTATCTGAGTTTGTATAAACATTTATATCGATATATTATAAGCAATTTACATTCTTTGCAAGAAAAGCAAGCTATTATTTATCAAATTAAAATCTGGCAGAAACTATATTCCAGGATAACCTAGTTTTATTTAAAAATAACTATCCTGGATAACCAAATTTTTTTTTAAATAACAACTAGTGAATAATGCAATTGTTTACCCTTTATCACTGGATCACAAAATAAAGTTGTTTTAAAGCTATCAATATACACAATGCATACATGAGAAAGGCATCAGGTGAGAAAAGATACAGGCAACATCCAGTTCTTAGACTAAACTAAGTAATAGTAATATTAGTGATAGAAGGTAATATCAAACTGAAGGTAATATCTTTATCTTGAGACTAAGTACTAAGTTTTATTATGCCACTTATTTTTATCTAGCATGTGACCTTAGCCAATATTTTACATAGTAGTTTTTAGAAACTTCATTCTTATACTAATAACTTGGACAGACCAAATTTTGTTAACTTTAATCATAACTATACATTAATAAGTTAATATTTTATTTTAATAAATATTGTTAAACATCACCTATGATAAGGATACAACTTTCAAATTTGCTTGTGAACAATATTGAACACTAGTGATTTGGTAATTTGATAGTATCATTCTCTCTTCAATGATGCATGCATGACAGGTAGGAGAGTGAGGAGAGGAGAGTGAAAAGGAGAATGAAATATATACATAAAGTTGTGGAAGGATCATTTAGGTGGTGCATAAGGCTTGATAAAATCACATTTACTTTGTCTAGGCTATTTATAGTAAATATATTCATATTATGTACATAGATTATGTTAATTATGAATTTTTAAATTACATATGCATAATAAGATAAAATTTAAATGTACAATTTGCATACAACACAATGGAATATAATCATACTGATTTTTATTACAAGAAAATGATTTTGATTTTTAGTTACTGGTAGACATTAAGTTTGTACTAAAGTCTACAGTAATGGAAAACTACAAGATTTTCTATTCTCTAAATTAAAAGATAGGTGGAAGCCTACAAACTAAAAACAACACTGTATTAGTGAAATTAGTATAAAATCAGGGCTGGCTATCAGAGTTGCCTGACCCACGCAGATAGTTTGAAGTAAATGATACTGTATATTACTAAATATATTAAATATACCTGTTAATATAAATATATTTCAGACCATGGTAACACTTGATTGGTAAATTCTGGCTTGGCCTGGTCTGTTCACATCTTGGCTTATGGATACCATTTCAAATTCAAACCTGATTTCCTTTTCTTCTATTTTAAATTTTGTCCACATCTATTTTTTGTGGAACCTATTCTGAACGCCCAACCTGATGGATTTTCTTCATTAATCCAAAACAAAGACTTAACAATCAAGCTTGTCCCATGAGTCCTGTCATTAAATAAACATTGTAATTTCAACTCATTTCGTATTATTCAAGTATCGTATTATTCAAGTATCATATTATTCAAGTATTATAATCACGTTGTCTGTAAGATTATCACACATTAATGTACTCCAGCTATCACATAAAATAAAATCACATAACTCACTCACAGTTTTCATTAAAAAAACAACAATAAATAAAAACACTTTGTACAAATAAATATAAAATTAAAACAGCATACATCACAAATATGCAGCTCTTGCAGTCGTTTGTATGATCCATCTCATCCAATCAGATCAGTTGTAATATACAATATACTAAAATACCATATTAAACAGAATCTTATTGTCATATCAATGTTCACTGTAAATAAAATCCTTAAAGAAATTGAACCTTTACAATTCACACTTGAGAAAATTAAAATTTATTCTCAGTTGTAAACATTATTTTCTGTAATTGAAACTAACTGTCAAAGGAAAATGACAATTTAAAATATATAATGAATTAATCTGGCTATCTGTTTAATGTTATGAGATCTAAGCCAAGGAACATAAAGATTTCTTTAAATTTCACATTGAAAACAGGTAAACAACAAACATAACAAATTAAAATGTGAAATTTCCGTCAGACATATTCCTGATGTTCATCCTGATCAGAGTCCAGATGGTCTATTAGTGAATGTGAAGTCTGAGATATTGTATTCACTTCAAAATGTTTTGGAATATTTGGAGATTCTGAAGCACTTTTAGCAGAATCAGCATTAAACTGAGCATTGTCTGTTTCATCTTGATATTCCCCCAAATCAAAACTAGAATTGTCTATCCCTGGCATGGATAATGGATGACCAGAATCGGAAGTGTTTGTAGTATTGGGAATTTTGGCACTGGTATGAAAGAATGAACTAGTGTTTTCCTCTGTTAAACTACACGGAAGTTGTAAAGAGTCATCAAGGGAATCACTTTTGAAATTTGAGCTGGAGTTAGATGAAACTAATGGCTGATCTTCAGAATTATCAGACATTAAAGTTGGTCTGACATCATCTTCTTCTTCATCACCCATGATTTTCTTTACTTCGAGATCACATACAGCTTCCTCAGCTGACCAATCATTAGTGAGAGAATCTTCCACATCAGATATTGTATCACCACTACTTTGATTTAACTTCATATTTTCTGCTGATCTGAATTGTTTACCCTTAGAATCAGTTCCAAAACTTACTGTATCTGTGCTAGATTTAGATTTTGTCATATTCTTATCACGAACACGACTATATTTAGCACCATGACTTCTCGTCCGTAATAATTTACGTCTTAATCTTTCACGTGGTGGAATATTTTCCTCATCTCGAGATTGTCTCGTTGACTCGTTTGTTAGTCTTAAAGTAGGTTGAGATTTAAAATCACTTTTTGATTTTTTTGAAGAATTTATTTTTGACTCTTCAGTCTCCACCTCAAAATTTTGCCACACTGATGGAACACTTTTATGATGATCACCCTGAGCACCTTTAATATGCTGTCCAGGTGTAGAGTCATGACAACCAGTTTGTTCACAAGCAGGAGAATAATGCTCTGAACAGGATGGTTGTTCTGGAGATCCTATATCGACATGGGGTTGCTTTAAGAGAGGCTTACGGCAAGTAGAATGCGGACGTGAAGGGGAATGAGGTGATCTTGATGAACGACTTTTTAATGAGGATTTTCTTGATGTTGATGATTTTTTGGAACTACTTCGTCTCGCAAGAGGTGGCTCTTCTGATTTAGGTCTTTCAATCTTGATGTCAATAACACATGGTGAGGTTCTTCTACCTACAATAGATTAATATCCATCTTGCTATTAACAATATTTTTATCCCAGATTGTCTGACATATCCTGCTTCACCGAATCAGGAAAATATTCTATTAATCAGAATAGTTGAAAGAATCACATCTGCTTTCGTCCCAACCTGCTTGAGACTATGGTAAACTAAACATCCCATTGATCATCTATAAATCTGATCATCTTTATGGACAAGTTAAATACAGGTCAATATCAAATATGGCATGACTCAATCAAGATATAATTGGTCCAACAAATTGGGTTATTTTAGGAAAATATTAATTGTACGTCAAATATTTATAATATGGAACCTTGGAGGGAGCAAGATGGCAACACAAACACTTCTTGAGGAAATGATTAACAAACTGATATATAATTTGTGTTATTAATATTTTGGAAGAGTTTGATCTACTTACTATGAGATTTGCCATCAAGATGATGATTATGGAATGGTTCTTCGCTAGGTGGGCGTATATTGAAGGAGAAGTTTGGAGCACCCTGAGAATCTTCTTGACTTTTACTGCTGCTATCATTGTCATTACTGGTAGAACTGCTGTCTTCTTCTTCTGTTTGACTGCCCTAGAAATACATACATATTATTCAGACATACTTATTAAACTGGAGTTATCTCCCGTAATGTTTTGACCCAATTATTACAATGAACAAAAATATTTTTTGACAGAGTTCTCTCCCTTAATGTTGAATTTTATAAACTCAACTGCCTTGAAAGTTAAACTTTAAAATTGATTTTGTATCAGAAATCAGTAACCTATTGATGTAATATCATTGGGCAGTGGTGGCAGGTTTGACGCCAAGCAGGGTATGCTAACTCTTCTAGACACCTGATACCACTTTTCATTATGAAATATTTACTCATTTATCGATATATCCCGATGCCACCGGTTTTGGAGCTAATAAGACATTTTGCCAAATTCCCGTCACCACAGATTTTTTACTGGCGATATTTTTGTTTGAAAATAAAATTTGATTAACAGCTTATATTTTGTCAAAATATGATAGTTTTCGGACAAATATTTCTGGGTAAAATTTTGGTCCCAAATTTTGGCGAAATTTCATGATATGAAAACTGGGTAACCTATTTTGGTTGGTGGTATAAAAATCTAAATAATTCAATATCTAAGCAGTAAAATTTTTTACACAGCAAGAAAAATTCCTCTACTGTTCATCAATTGCAAAAAATCAGAAAAAAATAGAAAACTGTATGTATCAGAATTTAAAATATGAGAACACATAATTTCAATGTTTTTCAAAGAATATAGAGTGATTTTGTTAAGATGAAAAATAAGGACAGGCCTGACTTTGAGAGTCTGGAATTCAGGAAAAAACACATGCAATCATGGTCACAGTCATATGGTTTGTTGAAGCAGACGTTCAAATGACTTCCCAAATACAACTTTCTTCAATATCTTCATTCGATTAAATTTTGTCTCAAAATAAAAGACATGCCAATTTGGGAATAGTGAAAAGCCGCCATTTTGGATATGTTTTACAAAAATAGATTTTGTACCATCTTTTGTCCACCATGAATTGATTTCAGTGTTCTGACAAGAAAGCTGAGTGTTTGCTTTAAATATTAATACAGGAACTGATTGTGTCAGTGATAGGGCTGCAACGATTCCTGAAGTGGCGATTCGATACGCTAAACGATATACATTCAACGATTCGATTAATTGCGATTACAAATCGCGATTCTTGACTTTGAAATCGGAAAGAAAAGAAAACCTTAAATCACTAACATTTTAACACATTTTTGACATAATTTTCGGAACAAATTAAATTCTTAAGATCATCATCATTAATAACAAAGATTCAAGATGATAATAAACAAATTGATACGTAAAAAGCAATTTTCTAACATTTCGATATGACATAAGTTTTAAAATGTGTGAGGATTTCTTGTTCTCAGTCAATAAAAGAGGTAAATTAAATGAATTAAAATCGGGCCGATGCATCGCGATTATTTTTTTCTTACACGATGCATCGATAAGGAGGATCGAATCGCGATTCATCGATTCTACGATGAATCGTTGCAGCCCTAGTCAGTGATATATTAACTGTGCACTAGCTGCCTGAAATTCACCCACCAAATTAGGTTCTCACCGATTCAGGTTACGGCACGATACTTCCTCAAATGAAAGGTTCATTAGCTGCTACCAATATATTGCCTATGTGTTCGCATGGATTTCGGGATTTTGGGATTGTTCGTATTGGTTTTATTATTCTTAGGTATAATGCAATGACTCAAAGATTCATTTGAACAAATGAAGCAATTCCCTGAGCTGAGTTCATATTTTCTGTGTTGACAGCAAGTGCTTATGTTTGATTTGGTTAGGACTAATATATTGGTTAGATATTTCATCAAATGGTACTCTACTCAGTTCATTATCATTATCATACCTTTAATTGATCTTGGGCTGCCTTTTCCTCTGCTGCATGCTCTTCAATGATTTGTTCTGCTGCTCTTGCTAGGGCTGCTTCAAAAGCTAAATCTTCCTCATTTATACGATTAGATTCCTATAATAATATAACTCATCATGTATCTTTACACTAGAATAGTGAGCAGGAAATAATACATAAAATAATCATCAAGTCCTTTATTGGTACAATTACAGTGCTTATCAGGAAAATTGATCATATTTTGTTAAACCCTTTTATCTGTAGGTAAAGATACATATATTCACTTCTCAATAAATACTACTCTGTATATATAATAAATACCTGCAGATTTTAGACCCTCATTTTAGGCAAAATATTTGATTAGATTATCAAAATTGATAAAAGGGGTTGTATCAAAAAAATATGATGAGGTAAAGACAGAAGAGGGTAAAAATTAGAGAGCCAGGTCCAGTGGGAAAGCGGGATATGAATAAGCTTTATGGAAAAAAGCTGAAGAAAAAATGCTATATTTCATGATAAACTGGAAGTTTGTTATAAATATATCTGTGTTCCATCATTTCTTAGTTAACAATTCAATTTCATACATAATTACAATATATCATTATAGGCAATATTTACCAACTGATTAGTATATCAAGGTTATCTCCCTTGAGCTAAGGGAAATAACTCTTCATCAATCAAACAGTGTAGGATTAGTGCAAATTAGTGCAAGAGATAAGGATAATATCAGTGCAAAGATGCATGACTAAAACAATTCGCTTGCGCTTTGAGCATGAAAGCAACCAGCAGATTGAAAATGAAAAATACTCTTGGACTCAACTGCCTTAAAACAATACTTCACAGATGAAAATCTTTCAAAATGGCCCTGATTTATAAATAACAGATGTTATGGAAGCCTTTATAGAGAGTGAAATATTAAATAAAGTGTCATATAGCTTTTATAATATCATAGTAATATTATTATATAATACAGCTTTCTAATAACAGTGAATATTGCCATCAACTTCAGTGAAAGTTTATTCTTCAAAAGATAGCTTGCCAGTCAAGGTATTATATGCCCAATGGCACCATTGATTTTAAACAAAAATTTTACAGTTACAGAAGAAAACCTATAATCATACACAACTTTTGGGAATTATACTGCACAATATTACCAAGTTTTGTCAATATCTGTCAAGATTTGTGCCTTGTAAAGTGTATAGTAAATATATTTCGATTTAACTGATTATGAACACTCAAACCAAGTTTTGTCAATATCTGTCAAGATTTGTGCCTTGTAAAGTGTATAGTAAATATATTTCGATTTTGCTGATTTCCTACAGGCTTCATCATTGGGTGATTATGAACACTCAAACCAAGTTTTGTCAATATCTGTCAAGATTTGTGCCTTGTAAAGTGTATAGTAAATATATTTCGATTTAACTGATTATGAACACTCAAACCAAGTTTTGTCAATATCTGTCAAGATTTGTGCCTTGTAAAGTGTATAGTAAATATATTTCGATTTTGCTGATTTCCTACAGGCTTCATCATTGGGTGATTATGAACACTCAAACCAAGTTTTGTAAATATCTGTCAAGATTTGTGCCTTGTAAAGTGTATAGTAAATATATTTCGATTTAACTGATTATGAACACTCAAACCAAGTTTTGTAAATATCTGTCAAGATTTGTACCTTGTAAAGTGTATAGTAAATATATTTCGATTTTGCTGATTTCCTACAGGCTTCATCATTGGGTGATTATGAACACTCAAACCAAGTTTCCTCAAAATCTGTCAAGAATTGTGCCTTGTAGAGTGTTTACGAGCTAAACATTGAACACGTTTTCAAGAACAAGGGCAATAATTCAAAGTAAATATTTTTCAATTTTGCTGATCATCAATATGGTTCATCCTTGGGTGATTATGAACACTCACACCAAGTTTTTTTTTCAAAATCCGTCAAGAGCATTTGTGGACAAACCGATAGACATGGGTGACGCCTAAATATTCTCCATATTTCATGTGGGCGTATAAAAAGCAGAAGATATTTTGTAAACCCACTTAAGGTATTATTTATTTTAATAGTGAACGAGATTATCCTTTGTGAGGTTTTGTAAACAAATACTGATTAAACAGTTGAAACCTAGAGTATTTTATCACAAACTATCTGCAGATAAACATAATAGCATGCCCACACTTTGAGTGTGTTTTACCTTCATTTCAATCTCAGCTTTTTCTGCTGCCCGTATAGCTTCCATTTCTAACCTGAGCTCCTCTTCAACTTCATCATCAAGTTCTTTATATTTATACGTTTCCTATGAGGTTATGTACATGCATGTTAGAAAGCTCATACATTATTATGATATACACCTACATTCATTGTCAGGCATAATATTGTTAGTATTGGGGTTGGTGGTCAAGGGATTACAATAAAATATAACAAAATATTCATAAAAAGGTTTAAATACCACATTATTTAGGACATATAGGTCCATCATTTATAAAACGATTAATTCATTTCACAAGTTTCAGATGTTAAGTCCAAATATTGAAAATTTATGTTAACATAAAAACAATAGAATTATATTCTAAATTTACATATGAGTAATAGTTATGATGTTAAGACACCACAAAAATTATTTAATTGCTTTAAATTGTGTTGTCTCTCATAAATATGTCAAGAATTATAGGGCTTATTTAAATAAAAACCTTTTTATGAAAATATTGAAAAACAAAAATAATGCAAAATGATAACAACAATTACAAAATAAATCTATATACGTAAAATTACGTTACAAGAAATAACTTTAAATAATCTGATGGAACACAAAATATTCAAAACAAAATTTGATTTGTTTTTTTATTTTAAGAAAATAAAAATAGTTACAAAAACAATTCTGGCGCCACTGTTAAAAACTCCAGAAAAAAATATGTGTAATTTGACTCAAATATAAGATTAAATCAAAATTAAATTTGCAAACTAAATTATGAATAAGAAAAGGAAAGAATTCAGTTTAAATGAACAAAATGAAGAGTGTTTAAAATGAGAATACACTGAAGAACAATGAAAGATTATCAGCTACAACCTTTCTTTAAGAAATCTCTCAATAATACAGTAGTGATATATAAGTGGTAAAATGGTGTAATAATTATATAATATTATACTCTATCAGATTGGAAAGACTTTCATCATATTGATTTCAAAGCTTTAGCTGAAGACTATCAGGCACCTAATTCTTGTTCCATTTTATATTTTTTGTCAATCACTCATAGACAATAAAATATTTTCAGGAATTATGCCAATAATTGAACAAAACAGCAGTTTTTGCACATACAAAACTGATGAAAAGTCCTTACAATCTGTGCTTTTTATATTATAAAATAGACAGGCCATATAAATTGCTGCTATGTGCATTAGTTAGTAAAAGCTCTGTTCTGTTGTTAGTAATCTAGTTGTTCATTGATTGCAGTAATTAATAAAAAAAATATATATTATGACATTGAACAAATCTTAAGTATATTTGGTAAAAAATCTCAGCCATTTTGGACTTTGATCTATATGGCTAACATATTTTGAAAGGAATTTAGAGCATTGATTAAGATTTCAGTTTTTAAAAATAACTTTGATTGGTTCAATGTCTGACTAAGAATGCAATGATGCTGTAATAAAGATATATTCAATAAAAACAATACCTCTAGGTGTTTCATGAGAACAGCTACCACCACATTGACCAGCACAAACTGGGCCATCAACACAAACACCACAAAATATACTGGAGAGATGAACGGACTGACACAACAATTCACCAAACAGTTGTCACTTGCATTACAATCAGCTCGTAATGTATCCTGAAATATATATTTATATATTTAAATACATAGATTCAATTATTATCTTTTATATCTTTTAATCAAATAATATTTATATTTAGCAAATGGGTGGGAATATTAAGTACTGTATCAAAAACTTGACATGCTATCTCTAATATTGGCATCTGTTTTCTTACCTTCATTATACCATTCCAGTTGTCACCAGTAGCAACACGGAACAATGTTAAAAATGCCATACCGAAATCTCGGAAATGAGCATGGTCACCTAAACCTTCACATGGATGTTCTTGTGAGCATTCTGAAAATTAAAGTTATATTTATCTCAAACTGATTACATGTATTAATAAAATCTTACTGCAAAGCATTAGAGCAGTTCAAAGACGTAAAAATGACATTTCTAAAGTGATCTTTACTTGCTGGGGCCCAAACTCCATGGACATCACCTCAACATGTACTACTCATAGGCAGCATAAAAACCTTTCCCCATTTAACTGTTGTGGCACATTTTAGTGCTTACAACGTTTATTGTTCTGTTGAAAACAGTGTTTTCTTTAACTCAGAACCAATACCTCCTTTTAAATATAAACTACTTGTTTACCAAGGCTAGCTTACCTAATCTACCAAACAATTCAACTCCCAAAGCAGCAAAGATGAAGAAGAGTAGAAAGAAGAGAAGACCAAGATTACCAACTTGTGGTAAAGCTTGTATCACAGTATCTAGCAACGCTCGAATTCCTTTAGCCATCTTTAATAACTTTAACACTGAAATCACAAAAAGAGGTCATATCATATTATAATACTTTTCAAATTTAAAATGCTCTTTGAAATTAGAACAAGTGGGAATTTACAAAAATCCAAACCAGCCAAATTAAAAAAAAAAAATTGTATTTGACTAGATTTTCGGCTGATTGACGCCATATTGAATTTGTCAAATCCGCCCTACGAGGCAGATTCATGGCTTCGAAATTCGGATATGGGGCAAAGCGTTGTAACCGACTGACACAGATTCGTAATCCAGTTTCAGATTGGTTGTAAACGAGTAGGGCCTAAATATTCAGACAAATAGCTAAAAGATCATAAATTGGTATTACTGCTTATTTCTATAATATGAATTTCTAATCACGAATAATCTGCAACACTTCATATCTGTTGAAACTTCATAACTTTTATCTGTATAACCTTACAAATGACAAGTACAACTTATGGTTTTAGGTCTTACCTCTAGCAATACGTAATACTCTCATCACTCTAATAATAGTAGGATTAATAGGTATAACATTGGTTTCCATTTCCTCAAGTATAATACCCACTATAGACAGAATAACTATAAATATATCTAACTGATTCCATCTATCTTTTATATAGCGTATAAAACCCAAAGCTATAATCTTCATTGCAGCTTCCAGAATAAATACACTGGTGAAAAAATAGTTGAAAATCTTCAGAGCAAATTTCAGTTCCTGGAAGAAAAGATACCATTAACTAAGATGAAATGTTGTGGCCCACAAACTCTATTTACAGTTTTGAAATGTTTTGTCATTAAACAATGATCTTTTATAATTTGCTTTTTTGAATTTGCACATAGTATTTCTATTGGGTGAAATTGCAAAAAAAAAATTTTTTAATTTTGACCATGAATCATCTCATAGGAGATCAAGTCATTGGGATAGGAAAACTGTCCTTAAACAGGTTAAGAATATTATTTTGAAATTTCATGAATAAAACCTCACGTCTAAAGAAGGGCAAAATTGACAGAAACAGTCATATAGCAGTGGACTCCTCCAAAGAGCAGTTGCCATATAATTTCTGCTATATAAGTTCACATCATGAGATACAACCAGATCTTATGCTGAAACCCAAAAAATCAGCCAAAATTTGCTGATGACGAAATAACAATGAATATCTATTAAGAAATTTTTATTATATTGAAACTTACAGGAGGCATCATGTAGTATTCCATTGCCATGGAGATGACATTGAGACCTATGACCCCGGCTATAGCAAGGTCAAAATATTTACTATTTATAACTGTATGTATAAGAAGACGACATTTGGAATATTCTGCCCAATAAGGTGGTTCTCTTAATCCTAAAAAAAAACAAAAAATACTTTGATATATAAGGAATTTTGAAGGGTAAACTTGAATGAATCCAAAAATAATATCTCATTTGATTTCAATCAAAATGGAATTACCTCACAAAATATCCAAGCTCAAGTTCAGTTCATCTAAAAGCATAATTTCTCAAAAAGGACAATTAGGATAAAGTATATACCATATATTATATATATAAATGCAGAGTATATTATGAAAGAGTTCAATAGTAAAGCCCAACACAAAATATATATAGTGTCCCTTTTGATCTCCAAAGAGTATATGACCGTGGTAAACTTGATGACATATATTATATAAATGAATAAGATGAACACAATCATATGTGCTATATATATTCACTTGATATGAGTATCAATTAAGCTCAACTCTCTTCACATTGCAACTCACAAGCTTTGTTGTTCATGCATTCAGGATATTGCTAATCACCAGGACAAGGTAATCAGATGCAGTGCTGATATAAGGTAGGGTATGATAAAGACATGAATAGGACATGATGTCATGTCAAGTCACATATGCTGTCACTGTGACAATCTCTAAAACATAATACGTGGTCTGTAAAATACTGAGTCTGGTAAACGTTATACTGATTGAGATAATCTGCCATGCCACATTGCGATATGTTTTATACACTTTACTACTACTAAACATTGAACATTTTACAACATTGATAAGGTACTCCTAAAATAAAATAATCTATAAATTAAAAAAAACAGTAATTATAGGCTACTTAAGTGTCGTTTTATTTATTAAAAAATATAAAATATTAAGATGATATATATTCTAATGATTGTGAGTAGGCCCTATATATGATTGAAATGGAGCTATTTAATTGATGTCTTTAAGAGCAAATGAAGTATTTCAGTAAGTTACAGAAATTTTCACCAAGGTCTAAATCTGTGGTGCCTCCAAAGTAAATAATCTGTTAACCAAGACCTACATAACTACAGCATGAAAGCCAATATAGCATCTGCATATACAGTTCAGATAGGTTGACTGATAACTAAAGATTTAGTAAGCTCAGAAGTTTAACTTATAATTACTAGTGGATTTATGTTAACGATAAGATTAGTTTATGAAATGAATAAGCACATACACATGAAATCTATAGATATTTTCAGTGAAAATCATGCATAAGTACCAAAATCCTTTACATGCAATAAGATATATCATAATTTGTTCTGTTATTCTTTGACAATTTTTTGGTAACCATTGACATTTTTCTATCTCAGTTGGATCTAACTAAACTAATACTATAGGCATGCATAATACTATAACATTTGTTGCATAATGCGTATGTTTGTATCTCTTACATTAGCTTTTCTGGTATAATTTATAACCCATCTGGATTAGAAGACAACTCAGTCAGGAGCTATGTTTGGATACATCTTTGCTCAATCATAATGGTAAGCAGAGTGATATTTTATTGTTTGGGAAAATAAACATATAATACCGAAAGGATGTGAACACAGTTGAAAAACATTAGATTAGAATTAAAGGCATGCTTTAATCAAGTACGAGGAGGTGTAAGTAATTTATATTAGTATATACTAATTGGCTGAAAAACCATAACCTGTGACCAATAACATCCCAATACCATCCAGGTGTACAAGACTACAATTAGCCTTGATTAACAAGCCAGACTCAGTATATTACAAACCAGCTTTGTTAGTGGAAATTCCCTCACTCTTGCGCTTCTTCTCTAACTTCTCTTGCCTTTTGGCAAATCTGGCAGCTCTTTCTTCAATTTCCTGTGATTCTCGACATTTGTGAAAATTTTCCACCACAACTCCCACGAACATGTTTAGAACAAAGAAACCAACCAATAGAAGAAACGAGATGAAATAAAGCAGACGCCATTCACTGTAGTTTTCTTTCGGCTGAAATGGAAAAACATTGCATAAGTGAAATCATCTAACTAAGAGTATTAAAGTCAATTATCAGTTTAAATGGTATTCAGCAAACCTATGATGTGTTCAAGAACCAACTATTTGAAGACCATAGCAATTGTTTGAAAAATGTCACAATGGACATTATGTAGCTCCAGATGAGCATGACATTCAGAAGTGAATGAAAACCATACCTGTTGATCAACACCTACAGCATCTAATCCAGTATACATAATACTGACCCAACCATCTTTAGAGGCTAACACAAACAGGGCCATTAACGCCATACCAATATTATCAAAGTTGTACTTTTGGTTGATCCAGATATTACGTTTATCTGCTACACATTGTGTCTTATTCTGGATATGTGTTACATCTGGTCCTTTACAGTAGTAGAATGAGCCTTTAAATAACTAAAGAGAAATACAGAGAATTTGTTACTGTTAGTCTTAAAATTCTCCATTCTGTAGGTCCTAGCTGGGTACATCATAATCCCATGTTGTGAATCTTCCAAGGTTATATCAAACTTTAAAATGCTAGTTTATCATCCCACTTCCTCGCCTCATCAACAATATGATAAATAACCATCTAATATTATAAGATTATAGAACTATATAAACTTACCTGTACACCAAGTATACCAAATATAATAAAGAATGTACAACAGATAAAAACAATATTTCCAATAGGACGTAATGATGATAATAATGTTTGTACAACCAATTTTAATCCTGGGGCTCGACTTATCACTCTGAAAAAGAAATGTTTTTATCATATCAAAAATGAAATCTGTTTGGTTACTGAGTAGCTATTGCATATGAGTTTCGAACAACACATGCATCTTCAGGAATAAAAAAATATATCAAGTCGATCAGAGATGATTTGAAACTTTGTGCTTTGTTGATGGTAATTATTCCTGATATAATATAATCAATACTTAGAAAGTCGATAAACTTATCATTTAAAAACCATGATTCATAATAATTTACCTGAGAGGTCGTAAAGTTCTCAATAATCGGAAAACACGAAGAATGCCGAAGATTTTAGGAGAACTGGAGGCACTAAGGGAAATAATCATATCAACCAATGATATAACAACTAGAAATCCATCCATTACATTCCACCCACTCTTTAAATATGCATGTTTTCCTACTACTACTCCTTTAGCTATAATCTGTAATAAAAACATATTCTCTACTCTTAACATAGATAACCCTTAACATAAACTTGTTCTTTTCTTCAACATTCAATATTATAATTAGCATAAAAAAAGATGAATGTTCTCGATGAGGTGATTAAGGAGTAGAATATCAGTCTTAGTTAAAATTATTTCAGTCACCTCAAAGAAAGTTAAAATATTATTTTTAAATATCAATTACCTTGATAACCATTTCAGCTGAGAAGATAGTAGTAAACATGTAGTTAGCATAGATTAAAAACTGTCTTTCCTGAAAAATAATACACACTGTCAATCTCTCAACAATATTTCATTTTAAGCTTATCTCCAAGGTAAATATATTCATCAATGGGAACAAAAAAATTCTGTTAATAAATAGTCCGGTATACCAATAAAACAATATAATCACTGATAACAACCAGTATTTCATTGCTTTAAGACAATCACCAAAATTCATCTCTTTTTGAATATTTACTAAAATTTATTGCTTTTTGAATATTCACTAAAATCCATTGCTTTTTGAACATTCACCAAAATTCATTGCTTTTTGAACATTTACTTAAATACATCGCTTTTTGAACATTCACCAAAATTCATTGTTTTTTGAACATTCACTTAAATTCATTGCTTTTTGAATATTTACTAACATTTATTGCTTTTTGAACATTCACTAAAATTCATTGCTTTTAAAACATTCACCAAAATTCATTGCTTTTTGAACATTTACTTAAATTTTTTGCTTTTTGAACATTCACCAAAATTCATCATTTTTTGAACATTCACCAAAATTCATTGCTTTTTGAACATTTACTTAAATTTTTAGCTTTTTGAACATTCACCAAAATTCATCGTTTTTTGAACATTCACCAAAATTCATTGCTTTTTGAACATTTAATTTCAATTCATTGCTTTTTGAACATTCACTAAAATTCATAGCTTTTTAAACATTCACTTAAATTCAACAGCAAAACCAAGATGATTGTCAGGTCACAATCCAGTTACTATTTGTTGTGCTGTGTTCTCAGGTAAAAACCTATTAAAACAGGGGAAAGAGGCTGGTCTTGGAAAAAATTCTCATTCAAACACAAGCATAATATGATATTATCACGTCAAACAATTTTAGGCAAATCTATTCTAAAGGAATCTGAATCCACACCTTTGAAACACCAAACTGTGATCTTGCTAGATTTATTTCTAGTCAAAACTAGCTGAGGGATAGGTTTATTGTTTTATCAAGGTTGATAGGGAGTGCAACACAATTCCCCTACCAAGCTAAGTGTTCATAATAATAAAAAACTGTTTTTGTTTTCATCCAACTTTTGGGTTTTCACTGGAGAATTTTCCCTTGCAAATATAGTCTAAAACACAGAAATTGGCCTTTTTCATATGGACTTCTGTGTACAAATTTGAAGCCCTGTGCCAAACCAAATTCTGTCTTACTCCCTAGAATGGGGGTGATATAATATAACTGCACCAACAGGGCAATTTGGAAGATATGATGTTAAATGGTAAATGAGGATTTTATATATTGAAAAAATAAATAACCACAATGAATTTTTCAAGAATGGTCCAAACTTATATTTTTTAAATGAATGAGAGCAAAAACAGTTTTTTTCTTTTTTCGAAGTTCAATTCATTCATTCCACAATAATTACCCCTTCTGATTTCTGTAATAAAATTATATGTTACAAGATAAATTCAAGCTGACTTTTGTCTAAAGTGGTACAATGGAAGTTTGAAAAACTTCAGAGTAGATGAAGGAAACCAATCACTTTTCATATCATCTTCTAGTGAATTTTGAGTTATTTTCCTCCATTGCAACATGATCACCAAGAGAACAAAATCTAAGAATTAAACAAATATAATCCATCATGATTTGTTAAGTTTTAATGATTAATAGAATATAGACTCACCACACTATCGGGAGGAATATCTGGTCTTTCCATGGCTAATGTGATACAATTTAACGCAATAAAAAATAACACACCGTTATCAAACCATTGCCGCGAGACTAAATAATGACAGAATTTTCGCAATCTGAAATGTACAAAACAGTAATTGAATTATCTATACCTACATGGTCAGTTTTTCTGTTCAACTGAGGAGTTCCTAAGCATTGAGCATCTTAATCCTTTCCAAAATAGGTTGTCAAGAACCATGTCTCATCAACTGACCTTTTCCATGCACTGGGAAGAATTTTGATAGACAGGTTTCAGCCAATTTTACTTTCAGAATGATTCCCATGACAGCAGGGATAATTGATAAGTACATAGAAGGTGGTTTTATTCCATTATTATTTATATATCTAACCTGTTATTATGAGAGAGTAGATATAATGAATGTTCATGTCGTGTTTTAAAACAACCAGTTGGTTCAGGTAAACAAGTACAATTCCAATCCTAAAAATACAAATAATAATCATCATTTAAAACATCATCACAGCTCATAGATTTATAGATACTTCCACAATGACAGATATGGACAATTATAAAACTGTATCCGTGGTAATAAGACCTTGCTTGGGTATAAACTAAAATCAACCAGAAAAGTTGATTGCAATTGTATAGCTTCTGACCTTCACAAATACCATATGACCAATTACAAAACTGTATCCATGGTTTGTTTCTGACCTTTGTCAGACCTTTGTCTTCTTACAAGACTTAAAACTTAAAGGAACTGTAAAGTGGTTTATTAAACTTTGTATATGTATTGGGGACACTGATAGCATCAATTTGCACCATTTTCAATCCCTTTAAAGATTAACTTACTGTTTCATCAATAGCGTCTGGATCAGGTTCATCTGCAGGACTTTCAGATCCTGATGGTGGATCATTTAAATTATTTGGTTTATACTCTTCTTTTGATGTTCCACTGCCCACTGAGGTCAATGTACGGTGACTGGTGAAAGAATTTTGGCGACTTAATTCAAATGAATTACACACACTTCTATTACTAGTCACAGAGTTATTTCTACTCCAGCTATGATTAGATTTAATGGAGTTTTTTGGCGTAAGAGTTTGTGGCCTGTGACCTTTTATGGAATTCTGAGGACTCAGTGTTCGTTGATTGTTGAGAGGTGGATGACCATTACAGTCCCTGCTGAAAAAACAGAAATATTAATGTTAAAATGCGAGGAATATTAAGTTTAACAGTATATAATTGGTGAATAAAACTGGAAATCTATGTTGTAAACATGGTCTAAATACCTTTGTGTGACCAATAATAACTACAGCACCTTGTAGTTTGTACATTCATTAGAACTATTCCTATAAATGATGACGATATTAATTCATTTTTTAGTTGAAGATTTTTAATTCCTTTTTTGAACTACCAATAATTTAAAATTTCAATTTCAAAATAAAGTTTTTTTTGATGAGCTACATGACATTTGTGTCATGAAAATATCTTGATTTACATTTGCCATGCCAATAAAATTGGACTATGTTTGATAATTCTAAATAACTATTTTTGACTAATTTCTATCAAAACTCTATCACAGTTAACTTTATTCAATACAATCAACCAGCAAAGCAGTCATTAGGGGATAAGCTACAAGAGGACAATAATTAGTACATTATGATATTTATTACTATAGTGGCTTGTATTTGGACTGAATGCAATGTCACAAACAGTAATCTTGTACATTTTATCATGCATTCGTGTCATGGATGAATCCCACAAGCAACACTAAAATAAGACATTCACCATATACAGTAGTATAGGGGTATACTACTATCCTAAAGATTATTACATGCTCCTATTCCAAGTTTGTTCTTAGATGCCATATATTTGAGTGAACAATATTCAAGAAAATGCATGTCAAATTGGGTAATTTTGTGAATTTTTCATCTGAAGTCGCAGTCAATACTATCATTGAACTTTTCATAATATCAAGTTCTTTTACATTTTAGTAACTGTATGCACAACATCAAGGTAACAACATTTTTTTTTTTTAAAGCCACATTGCGGGATTCGTTTGTTTACAAAATGAAAAAAAACAGGATTTCGGTACAAAAGGCATTTTAGCTTAATCTCTGATGTTTAATTAAGTCAAAAAACTAAAATTCAGGGCTTTGGGTACTCAGATGGCTTTGATGTCGCTGGATTTAAAGTCGGGATCTAATAAAATGATTTCCATTAAATTACATGCTAATGAGGTCAAGCGGGGGGCGTGTTAGTTAAATGACGTAACACTCCAATCTCCAGTAGCGCGTGCTAGTAGGGGGCGGAGCTTGTGAGTTATTGACGTCTGTACTGTCAACAAACAAGATTTCCTTCAAATGGCTGTAGAATTGGAACCACGAAAGGGAATCAAATTTTTTTTTATTCAATATTCATTTTCAAGTGCTATCTTTAAAAAAACCGATGAAAAGACTTTTTTCTCAATGTCCAAGTCTGGGCTTATGTGGCTTAAAGTAATTTTGGACAAATATATCACAACATTAATTTGTACCATATATATCGTGAATAGTGCAAACGTTTTAACCCATAAGTAAATTATCTTTCATTTGAACTAAAGAAGTAAGATAGACAAAAATATATGAGACACCCTTGAATACGAATTTGATCAAAAAGCTAATGAACTTATTATTAGACATACAGTAAGATTAGGTAAGGAAGGATGAACAACAACAGCATGGAAGACACTTCCGATTGGTTAATTCAAAGAGACAGTTAATACATTAGACACATACTCATTGGATAAAATAAAGATACAATACATATGACACATTCTCATTGGTTAAAAAAAAAGAGACAATACATAAGACACATTCTCATTGGTTTAAAAAAAGAGACAATACATAAGACACACTCTCATTGGTTTAAATATATACCTGAAGACATATGTAACAGAATAGCTGTATGGTTGAAAAAGATAGAAATGAATTAGCCAACAAATAGAAATAAACATAACAGTGAATATTTACAGAATGGATTTATAAAGGCCATAAAAGCAGCTTGTGATTATATTAACAAATCATATATTTAACTTAGCATCTCATATTATATTAAGAGGAGTCATGCTTTCAATAAATCAAATTATATTCAAAAAATTTAAAATTATATATATAGTGATCTGAAGATTTTTAAAATTTTATAAGGATTTCTATTTATGAATGATTAACATATATAAGTATACACATTTATAAATATGAAGATGGGGTTCAAATTAACAAACAAAATAACTAAACCATACCTGTGATTGTTAGGAGTTCTAGGCGTACCAGCGCTATAATTTGATGATTGGGAATTAGGACTCGCTAAAAATACATCGTCTTCAACATCTTCACAAGAATCCGACTGGCTATCTACAACAAGGCTTGTTTTATCACCATCTCTTTTACGACTTTTCATTCGCCAGCTACTACTTCGCTGACTGCCTTTACTGGAAGTTCTACGTAATCTAGGGGACGGTCGTGGAGAACCTCGAAAACTGAGGCTTGTCTACAAAATATCATCTAGAATTTAATACATATAATCCATCTCACAAAAACTTTTTTGGGATTGTGTATGGCTTAAATTAATCTAGTGAAAACACAATCCCAATCAAAAGTGGAACATGATTCAACATAATATATCAAAATTGAAGAGTTCTTAACTATAAAAATGTCAGTTCAAATAATATTACAGCTTTCACCTTAACATATTTCCTAGTTTTTCTGACTAACTGTTGTGAAATCATACATGCTTAATGCTTATTTATTCTACAATGATACTGATGAGCTTAGTAAGGTTAGTATTTCTAGCCAATGATATTAGAGTGATACTATTCTATGGTGCTTATATGATGAGCTATGTTGGCTATATTGGAAGTATGTGCATGAAGCTATTATGAATGGGAGATGAGAGCACGATGGAAAGTAGAATGCACCCCGAGAGTACAAATTGTCCACAAGTCCTAAATTTTGTATAAATCTTTCCATTGAACTTCAAACATTGGTATATATATTACAGATGAATGATTATATATTGGTTACAATTTTAACTTTTATTCTAACTCATGTATGTACCAGTGCTGGAATATTTCAGTCCTCTATTATTACCTCTATCCGTACTTTCAGATTATCAACAATTATGCTTGTAAGTTTATGAAATAGCCCTTTAAAAAAAGTCTTGACCACTAAAGTCATGTATGACTATCCAGGCATGTCAGGCAAATAGAACGAGAACAACACTATTGGTACATACATGTTATAATTTATACTTGTAATAACTATAAAAGCTGCGTGTGAACTGTGTAACCTTCATCACATGAGAACTGAAGATCGGCAAGTTTAAAAAGAGTAAAATTTAAGATTCATCAAGTCTTTCCTTATTGGATTAAATATTTTATTATATATTGAACACGTGATGAAAGTTACACAATGAATCTAAAACTAGGGTGAAATAGGCCATACCACTGATCTATGTGAATCTACTGATAATGAACTGCGTTGATACGGGCGATTTACGCTTACTGCAAGTTTATTGTTGATATCTTTTACTGCACTCTCATTGGGTGAACCTTGTGGTGTTGCCATGGGAGTAGCAGCTGTATGAGTTATGATTGGTGGGTTTAATGGACCATCAGGAACAGTAACTGCCAACAATTGACCTGTATTTTCTTCTTTGGTAACGGCTACTGCAGGTGGAAGAGCTAACATTTTTTTCTCTGAAAATTTGGTTTGAATTTTTATAGATATTTCTTACAATTTAATACTTATTATATTTACTGTTGTTGCCTTTATTCATATGATAATAACAATTTTTCAATAAATAATTAAGAACGGGTGATTTCTGTAATTATAAACTGTGTTTCCAATGATGGAAAAACATCTTTTAACCAGCTTCTTGTGTTTCCACTGCACAAATTGACGAACCATTACTAGTTCAGGCACCAAACCTTATTTATCAGGAGCCAAATGAAAACTTGCAAGTGGAAACATAAAAGTTGTGTTTTTCTCGTTTCTAGTTGACTAGAAGATTAAACGGTCTTGTATTTTGCATGTTGTCAATAAAGTATGACTTCTTGATTGAGATTAATATCAATATACACAATATACACAGTGTAAAGGCAGCATGTTTGGCAATAAGGCCAGTTTACAGTGGAAAAGCAGAATCTATGTTACATAATCTTCATTTAAACAACATACCTTTCTCTTTATTATTTTTAACATCTAAATCATCTGTATTAATTTTCTGTACATCATCAATATTATTATTTTCAGCTAATCTTTGTTTTTCCTTTTCTTCTTTTTCTAGTTCTTCCATTTCTTTGGCTTTTTCTTTCTTTTTTTCATCTTCCTATTGTTTAAAGTAAAACATAAGAGTTAAAGGTGTTGGACATCATACATTACACCATGTCTTTGATAGATAGAGATTTACCAGTTAATTAAAATATAACGTGCTGATAAAATTTCCATACAATCAACAAAATTTACTGTATGGATCTTAGGATATGTTTCCCTTATATTAAAAATCCTTACTGCAATTCTGACCCATGATGCTCTAAAATCTGAAATTTCTGCCATAGAACTAAAACTAATTACCGTTTTTGTATTTCCAAATGTTTAATTAAGAAAGATGTACTCACGTCAGTAGCAAACCCTTCAACCAGGATAGCAACCAGAAGATTGAAGAGGACATAGTTTCCAAATGTCATCAAAGCAATAAAATATAGAGATGCCCACGGAGATGTTTTGGACATACCATTATATAACACAGTATTCCAATCCTCTTGAGTTAATACCTTGAAGAAAAATAACATATTTCATTAAAATTACATTGTGGTCTATACATGAACGATGGTTAAGTGACTATCAAAGGTTTTAAGTGAAAAATGAATGAATTAATTGTAATTTGACAAAAGTTTAAATTTTTGAGCATTAAAAGACTTTCTACATTACTTTAAAGTTAATCCAATATAAGTCAGTGATTGTGTGTAAAAATATAGTAAAATTGTGATAAAATAAATTAAAAATTGAAAATAAAAACACCCTTTTTAATAAGACAAAGACATCACAGGACACACAAAGGTTACAAGGTCAAAGGTACAAAAATGTGCAGGTATAATGACAGTTGCATGAAGAACAACAAAGAAGGAATGGTTTCGATTTTGGTTCTGATTATTGGAGAAAAAATTGGAAAAAAATCTTGAATAAGATTAGAAATCAAACGATTACCGGTAATTTGCACAGAAAAACAAAAGATTTTGCATTTTGTCCGCACATTTGCACAAGATAGTGCTGAAAGCTTTTTACATTTTTTTTATTAACTGTTCTCTCCAATTTCTTGTGACTTTCAACAGTGATTTTAGTCTATTTGAAGAACTATTACCGGTTTAATTATACAATTTATGTTTTATTGACAAAGTAAAATTTTCCATAGATCTTTTAGTCCTAACTGTATGAATGTGCTAAATGGTTTAAAAAAATACTAAACCAAATTCTTTATACAAAATTCATCTGATTATCCCAACGATTAATTTGGCATGGAAAGTATAGATATTTTTCCCTTAAAAATATACAAGTATAGGCCCATACTTTATCACCCTTTCCTAAAAAATTGAAATGTTTCAGGGTTATAAAATGCATAAAATAAAAGAATTTATCCAAACAGCCAATTAATTAAAAATCAAAAAGTGAGGTAAAAGTTCATAAAAAGCATGGACCAGGCATCAAGCATGAAAATTAGAAAAAAATGGTCATGAAAGCAGGCAGTGTTACCTGGAAGACTGTGACTAAAGACCAGAGCAAAGTATCAAAGTTTGCTCTGTCACAAATACATACAATTGTTGCATTTTTCAAATCTTCACATGAACATTTTGTACCATCCAATCGTTCACAAAATTGACCTCCAAAAACACTCATCCCCAAAATACTGTATGATGAAACATTGGGGAAGAGAAAACAAAACTAGAATAACTACAACATAATGAAACACATAATCTATAATACTGGAAACATTCCCTTGTCATTGAGGTAGTGATCAATTAATTAGAAAATTTAAATATTAAGGAATGTTTCCAGTTGCCCTATCACTAATGATAACAAACATTCTGTCAATGAATCATGATAACAATAAGAATGATTATTCTACATTATAGAAGTTAGAAATTAAATTTTTTTAAACTACATTATTCTTTGAAGAAGTACACTTGACATATTATCCAAATTAAAAAAAAAATCAAATAAAAATTTTATTGTCTGGTTCAGCATTGCCATAACCTTTTGATCAAAGATTTAAAAAAAAAGTAAATTTCTAACTTCTATTTTAGTTAACAAACTTGTAAGACTGTAAGGAGAGAGGTTATGTTAGTAAAACAAGAACATAATATAAGCTCAGGGTTAACTGAGGTTTTTAACAATTGTACAGCTAATATGAGGCAATCTGTTTAAACTGGGATTAAATTAAATTTTCCTAATTTTAATTACATATTATTTGATACCGGTATTTCTTAAAATTCTTCAAAAAAAAACATTTTAAGAAAATAGTCATTTGACAAGCATCAAGAAAGTTTAATACATAGGTACTATTCAGAGGGTGATACCAGTTTAAACAAATAGCCTCTCTACAATTATAACTATAGACACACATTGATATTAGGGCACAAACAGGGCACACTAACTGCAACTATATTGGTTTGCCCTTTTCAAATACCTGAAAAACCGTTATCAATGCCCAAAGCAAGGAATCAAAATTCTTGCGATCACATTTGAAAACCCCTTTCTTCATATCACAAAATTTACAACCAAACAGGTTCATACCAAGAATGCTATGAAGAGGAAACAAAATAATTTTAAAGATTAATCAACTCCAATCAAACCTTGGAAAAAAGCAAATTCTATATTAATTTGTTAAAATCAAAATAGGAATTTGAGGGAGTAAAACTTATTTGCATATTCGCACACATATTTGGACACACATTTAATAATAAGAGGTAGAAGAGTTTCATGATACATGTACATGTATATTTCATTGAATCGACAGCCTGCTGAATTAGTTGCCAAAACTCATTTTTATTCAATGATAAATAATAATTTAAGTAATATCATACCAGGTTGAGGAAATATTACCATGGTATAATTTTATCATCAAGAGATCATCTAAATCTATGACTTTGCTCCAGTTTAAATAAGGTAGGAATAAATTACAATGCTAAAAATGATGGCCCACATATTTAGAAAGTGTAAAGAGACCTAAGAGACCTATATTGTAATATGCTGTACTTATTTTATAATAATTATTATCTTATATCTTTACATTAATTATAATATATAAAATAAAATAATAACTCACCTGAATATAAACATAAATAAAATAAGAAGAGCAAAAAATGTTGCTACATTATCCATTGTTCGTAACATAACAACAAGTTGCCGTCGTAAAGCAGGCAGAAAGCGGACAAGTTTTAATATTCGTAGTAAACGGAATGTACGTAAAACTGATAATCCACTAGTCCCACCCTGAGCAAGTTCAATAATGCTGAAATAAACAAAAAAATAAAGTAAGATTTTAAAGTACATAATAGCATCACCTATTGATGCATCCCTTTTTAAGTCAAAGTTTCCGATTTTAAAGAACAGTTCTTTGGAGTAGTTCACCTACTATATAACTATTGCTCTCGATTTTGCTATGATTTTGGGTACGATTTTGAACGAAATTGTTTTGCTTGTACGGATTTTTATATCAGTATTAGTTCTGCTTGTTTGCTCATTTACCATCTCTATCTCAGAGTCTAATCATACCAATATTCAGAAAGAGTCTCAGTTAATCACAAAAAAATCCTTCATACCTGAGAATAACAATAAATGCATCAAACACATTAAAACCATCACTAATATAACCAAACAACCCTTCCGATACAGCTTTCAGCACCATTTCAATAGTAAATAAAGCACAAAATACTATATTACTATATTCCAATACCTCTGTCAATTCTTGAGGCTGAAAAACACAACATAATTATATATTTTTCAATGTTTAAATTTGCCCCATAATGTATTAACAGAAAGTTTTGAAAAGAAATTCATATTAGTAAATGTGTAAATTTACCCCATAATGTATTAAGAGAAAGTTTTGAAATGAAACTCTTTTTAGTAAATGTCTAAATGTGCCCAATAATTTATTTAGAGAAAGTTTTGAAATGTAACATATAATAGAAAATGTCTAAATTTGCCCCATAATGTAATGAGAGAAAATTTGAAATAAAACTCATATTAGTAAAAGTCTAAATTTACCCATAATGTATTAAGAGAAAGTTTTGAAATGAAACTCATATTAGTAAAAGTCTAAATTTGCCCCATAATGTATTAAGAGAAAATTTGAAATGAAACTCTATTAGTAAATGTCTAAATTTGCCCCATAATGTATTAAGAGAAAATTTGAAATGAAACTCTATTAGTAAATGTCTAAATTTGCCCCATAATGTATTAAGAGAAAATTTGAAATGAAACTCATATTAGTAAATGTCTAAATTTGCCCCATAATGTATTGAAAGGAAGTGTTGAAATTAACCTTCTTCAATTATAAACACAGGTTAAAATGTTTAAATTTTTCTAAAAATGTGTTTGTACTATATTGAATATATGACCATAGAGTCATAATATAAAATATGTATAAATATATGTGCCATCATATCATGAAAATTTGTATTGTATTGTAAACAAAATGATTCTCACCTGATTATGATGTTCAACAGCCATACTTAATGTATTCAATAATATGCACACTAATATACCACGTTGAAAAAACTGAGTTTCTACAAATTGTTTGGTTTTATCTTGTACATACTGAACAGAAGCTAGAGAAATAATAAAACATGTTATAGACAATCCATGATAGATTTCAGATATGATATAGAAATAATAAAAATGAAGATGAAATGGTCAAATAAGTTCCCAAAAATAAGAAGAAAATGAAGAAATGGAAAAAGGAGAAAGATTCTTTGAATACTGATATTTCAAATTCAATTGCGTTTAAGGTTTAAATTTGAAATAAAATATTAAATCTGTGATATATTTGTGTGAACAATGAAAGAGTTATATTAACAGGGAGATATATATTTAGAACATTAATAATCAAGTTAGCTTGTTATTTGTCTATTGCTGTTTGCAGAACGTTATAATAAAATATAGAGAAAGATGATTTTTAAGAGGATGAAAATGATAAAGAGTAAAATTGAAAGCACTTTTATCAATATGATATCTGATTTATCAAATTGTGTAACATCATAGTGTGTAATTACTCAAAATACCAGTTAAATACTGCCAAATGAAGAAAGATAAAAGTGCTTTCTTTAATGAAGTTAAAAATGTCACATCTAGAAAAATTAATTAAATAAACATTACCAAAGAAGAAAAATTCCACTATAAAACAACTCAACAAAAGAGGGGAAAAGAATATAATTACCATTACCACAAAAACAGTTTTTGTTTTTCTTTTTTTCTTCCTTCCAATCGTCCTCAGAATCACTATCATAATCTTTATCAGTGTCACTATTATCGTATTCCGAATGACTATTAGCAGTTTCACAGTCGCTATGAGTACGGGACAGTTGATGCGATAATGAAACACGTTTATTTTCAGCGACAATATGATCAACCAATAATGTGTCAGCAAACAGTCCTGAAGTAACAAGAGCTACTGAGAATAAAATACAATAATAACAAGACTACCTTTTTCTCACAATTTTATTCCATTTACATCTCAAATAGAAGGGTGTTGGAAACCTTGATATTGTATATATTATGAACTGTTTATGTACGTTAGGACTTCTAGTTATCATTTACATATTATTTGCATGTAGAACAGAATAACAGTGTGGTTTCTGAGTAGGATTCATCATGAACGTACAATATTATGCAATGGGATACCAACCATAGTGCCAACCTACTATAGCACTACTACATGGAAGGTCGTGTTTGACCTTGAACTCTAGAAAGAGTTTCAGTGTAATGAAAAATGACACAGGTTATTACAAGTTTTGTTTCACAACTCTAAAATGGATGATGTATGTATGAATTTGGTAACATGATAAATTTTAAAGATGAAAAATAAACAGATAATGGGATGAACAGTTAACAATGAAGATGGGTAAAAAAATATAAGAACAATTGATGCATAAATTAATGATTAAAAATAGATAGGATTACCATTAAAATTATGGGATGGATTGATTGTGTAATATAATAGTTTCAAATGTCATCAGAAGTTTTCACCTGCACAAGGTTTATTTTTTCTACTCCATTACTACAAATGACACTTGCCTCTCGTAATTTACCATAAATTCAAATTATCATCAATACACGCTCAGTTATAACCTCTTCATTATGTGAAATAATTCATTATAAATTATGTCTCAAGAAGCAATGACACAGCAGAAATGTTTTTGATCCAATGAAAATAGGAATGAATACACTTTAATCTAATCAATAATTGGAAAGCAGAAACCAAATTACCATTTATTATCCTCAATATTAATGGTTATAAACTATGGGAGACAACTGTCATTGTAATAATGTATCGTAATGCCTAATATGGTGATGTGACTCAGTGAAGCCTCTACGTTTAGCAGTGTTTTGCCAGCCCTTTCAAAACATGCTGTGTGCTAATAAAGGTGTACAGCTACTAAGAAAATAAGCATCCATTGAAAGTGTTTTTTTACTAAGACCTCTAACAGAGTTAAGAACATCGGATAAATCGCCAGCGTACAGATCTAAGGCTGAATCTAAATACAGAAGAGTAAGCTGCAATATTTCCCTTAAATACAAGCAAAAAATCAGCAACATTGAATTTAGAAAATAAATACAAGGAAAATTATGCTAAAAATTAAATATTTTTACTAAAAGTTGCCCATAGTCTAAATGCCTTTCTAGCCTACAGATTGCCAAGCATAATAATCAAGCAGTATACATGTAAAAGACTAAGAATATTGCTTAAGGGTGTTACTTAGGCTATTTCACGTTATGAAAAAAATGGAATAAGTATATGAAATAATGATTTCTTGAGACTTGTTGTGCATTTGATGATAATTTGGGGTCCTTCTCAATGGTTTAAGGTTGATTTCATGTCAATCAGATTTTTTTTAATGAGTTGACAGCCCTTTCAAACATGTCATAAAAATTGGACATTTCAAACCTTTGATACAAGTTTAAAAAAATGTGAATGGATCAATCTACATCAAACTTGGAATAAATGTAGACAATTACATTGCCCAGAAACGTACAGAGCAATTTTCCAAAAAAAAATATTATTTTGGTAGTTACCATGGAAATACGAAAATTTACGAAAATTTACATGTAGGTACAGCAAACATTTTCCAGGGGCCAAACTAATTAGAGTTTTTGAAAAAACTCTCTGTACGTTTCATCCTTATTGAATAAGCTTTCAATCAAGACCAAGATCATAATTTTCCAATAAAAATGGCTGAGAAATCTTGTACCAACCGGGACACATTTTTCTACTTTTTCCTAATTTTTTAGCAAAAACTAACGAAATACCTAATGTCTTGTCGGTTTCTTTCATTCTATATAGTTTACAAATAAAGTAATAATAATTATCTACAATCTGAGCCCAAAAATAATAAGTAATTCGCAAAAATTCCATCTTGTGGTTTTTTTCTCGAACGCTAGCCCAATCAATACCCTTAAGTCTACAAGCTTGAAGATCAGAGAGTCAGAAATTAGACAGAACATTTCAGAACACAGTAAAACAAGGGTTACTTCCCATGGATAGATTTTAATAACACCGAGGCCATCACCATAAAGTAGACATAAATGTAAATTACCCCCAAAAAGTTCATACTTTATAAAATATTACACTCACAAATTATTAAGAAAATTTAAAATGGGCACAACAAATTTGGAAGTAAAATGACATATGACACTTAAATTGAAAAAATTATAGAAAAAACTGTGTTATGAAGTGCTAGAGGATAGAAGATACAATAACCATCTTGGAATTTTGAAACTGGTATCTCTAAATAAATGTTAAATACAAAATCATTACCTTGGAATGGATATGATATAGGCCTGCTTATTTTTTTCAGAATTCCAAGATCGTCAGAAAAACAAAAACAACAATTTATCATTTGTATCATTTCGATTTAATTTTTTCAACTTTGATTGATACTTTACATAAAATAGCCTTTGATATAAACTGTGGTTCAAACAATTTTAATATAAATTCTATTATTTAAATGCAAAGATAAATAGTTGTTTTCAGAACTATCACAAGCAGAGCTAGTACCACAAAAAAAGTCAACCACAGTGCTGAAAATCAATTTCTCCTGCGAAATTTTTTGACTTTGAATCATTCAATACCAAATCTGTATAAAAAGTGATTTTCAGCACAAAAACTAATGGGTGTAAACTACTGGGTGAACTCAAGGGGAGACTACTCACCTTTATCAGCTAAGGATTGCAGTTTTGAGGGCTGTGTGTCGGCATTCAGTAGCAAATTAGAGGCAGCTAGTGCAGCATTCTTAGCACCTTGTGCAGCTAAAACTTCTGGCAAAGAAACTAAATGTTTGACACTCCTTTGGCTGTTAATGGACGGAGTGCGACTCAAAGCTACGTGTGGTGTGAGGTGATTCGGGGAGTGCTGACATGATTTGAAATATGATGGGGTCAAAACGTCAAGACCACTGCCACCACATGTATTAATTGACTCGGTTGAAGGATTTAAACTATTATTGTTGCTAGGCAACATCAAGAAATTTGGTCGTCTAGGAGATGACTGTGGATCCACGTCAGAAAACTCTGGACTGGCTCTTGGTGCCACTGGACTTCCATCGGCACGTAAACAAACATCTGGATTCATCACGTTTAGATGATGATGATGATGAAAATTAGGATGTGGATTAAGATAAACTGTTGGTTTATTTATACCTTTCCGTCGATATCTTTTCCTCCGTAGAGATATTGCTTTCTCAGGATTTATTTTTCGCTGTCTTTTTGCACTACTTTGACAATATCTACTTATCACTTTTCGTTTAGCACGCCGAAATAAATGCACAATAAGTTTTAATATTTCTGTATAGCAACCAGCTGGTTCTGAATTACTTGCGATTGTACTGGTTGATTGATATCGTTTTCGTTCTTGTAACATTCTTTCAGTTTCACGTTTCTTAGTCTCAGAAAATTGTGTTGCTATGACAACTAAACACAAATTAATCATAAAAAATGAGCCAATCTGAAAAAAAGAAAACCATATCAATTGTAATGTCAATCAAGATTTAAAATATTTAATCATCTTGATATTGAACTATCAAAATGACCTTGACCCCTGGACTAATCTGTAATTCAAATTTCTTGAAACAGCCACATCAGAGAAAGCATCCAGTTAATCTTTTGGAAATATACCAAAACAAATGATCATCTTGTATCAGATAATATCTCTTTGTTGTACCGTCCTATGCTAAGAGAGCCTATCAAATCAAGAGGTTATTAAAGGCATGGAAAGCAAATTCTTGAAACTAAATATAAAGCTATCAACAGCCAGAACCATCAGATTCTTCAAGCTAATAAATGAAAAAGAAATGGTGGTTTTTGTGCTATTATTTTTCTCTTACTAATAAGAATAGTCCAAATTAATTAAGGCAAATATCTTGTCACCATAAATTTTCTAAGATTACTGTATTGGTGTTTCATTTCGAATAAAAATATTTCAGAAGAACCATTCAATCATGATATCAAAGTTACTTACAACTATAAGAGCAACAAAATAAGCCCAGTCCCAGAATGAATGAGCATCTTGAACATAATACATAATATTCACCCAACTTTCTAAACTTATCACCTGAAACATATAACAATAATACTTTTACAGAAAACTGAAATATCCAATAACAGCAATAGTGGAACATTTTAAATTTATCTGTGAATAACGGTATAATGCTGAATTTAAAAATTTGGAGAGAGGTCTTTATTTGAATATTTGTAATTTTAACATCATAATCTAAATTGTCTGAAATTACAACAACTACTGTATCTGTTTGTCAATAGGCAATCTTTTAACGTCTCTGATATACATACAAAGATTAGATAACCAATTTTGAATCATTTAAGAGTTATCTACATTACTCATAATATATATGGCATACATGTACAAATTATTGAAATATATTTGAATATTGCATGATGTCTTATGACAGAGACAAACTTCTTAAGAATTGATAAAAGAAACAGTCTTAGATTTCTTTCAAATTTCCATATTACTTAAAAATTTTTTTTACATTATCTAATGCGCAACTAAGATTTAAATTCTTTAATTCTGTGGAAATTCTGAAAACATGTGTGCTTTAATGTTAAAAGAAAAGTCAGTCAAAGATTGAATGGAAAATTAACCCCAGTTTTCTTTAACATTTCCTATTATAGAACCAATAATTTCATTTGGTAAATGTCAGAATGGTAGAAGATTAAAATATTTTGTCTGCGTCATATATTTACGTACATAATTTCCAAAAAAAACCTATGACGTATTCTAATAAGATATAATGTCTTTTTAATTTGTGTCATATAACCAGACATTACGCCACCATATGTCATAGGCTGACATGTCATCAGTGAGAATAATGGCTTCCTGAGTAGCGATTGTAGGTGGATTTGGTAATCATAATTATTAAAAATAGTCTCAAAATTAACGGTTTTGGTTCATTTGTATGGATGCGATTGAAGTCTCAAAAGAATGGTTTCATAAATTTATATACGATACATCAGGGAATTAAATCACGACTTACTTGAAATATAGCCACCCAGGCAAATCCTATATTATCAAATGATATAGATCCTAGAAAGGGGTTTCTGTCTCCAGCATCACATTTTGTATAATATTGATTCCAATTCACACATGAATACGGAGTTGGTGTATTGTTACTAAATTCTTGAGCACTTGCATTACATAGTCTTCCCTCATATTGAAATAAAGGTAAATTTTTACAAGTTCGAATTCCTGATTCACTTTCTTTACTACAAATATAGTCCCCTTTAAATGGCTTATAAAACGTTGGTAATGTCCCCCTGAAATATGAAATTAAGAAATTAATATATGAGCAATTCTAACCTACATAAAATTATCATACTCCAAAGTATTGTTTAAACTACCTGTAGTATAATTTTTGAGAAACTTTTCGAGATTGATAAATTGATTGTAGTGCAATGTCTTATTGTTTGCAATTACTTAACCTTTTGAGAAATCAATGAAGACTAACATATTTTATACTTACACATAAGATATATTATCACTGATATCTATAAAACATCGATTTCGTAACACCCCTGCCCATAACTGTACCCCAATAATCCCAAATATAAAAAACACAAAAAAACATAATAATAAGACATTTCCTAACATAGGTAATGTGTCTAACAATAACATCACCAGTATACGCATACCTGAAATATAAAACAGAATTTAAATATATTCAACAATCCCAATTTCAATATTTGTTAGTATATTCAATACCCCTAAGGGGTCACTGGGAGATTTCACTGAGAGAAATTGTAGTTCAAAATGTTTGGAAATACACCAACAGGTAATGCTTTTTCTGAATTAGTTTGCATTGCTCCTTTTTTAAGTCAGTCAAAGATGATACTCAATCTATAAGTGTTACTAGTACTAGGTAAACTATTTTCGTTAAGATTCAGCTCATTGTTTTTACAATATCATCTACCCCCTCTAGTAGACCATTGCAACATTGGAAAAGATACACTGAGAAAAAAAGTTACATAGAATACTGCTGAACTTACTTGGAATTCGATTAATAGCACGAAGTGGACGTAAAACACGGATTGTTCTAATGGCAGATATACTTAAATTTTCTGTATCAATTCCATATTCTACAGCTCTGTAACAAGGAAAATATTCAAATTAGTTTAAAATCACCCAATAACAACCCATCACCAACATTTCAGCATTCAAATTCAAAAATTCAAAACTTGCTTGTTATCTACTGACATGCAAAGCACATGCAAAGCACACCAAAATCTAAAAAACATTCCAAATCAACTTTTAACTTCATGTAATGATCGATTCTACATTTAAAAGTTCCTTAATTTTAGGAATTTTTGCCATTTTATAAGCTTAATAACTTTCTTTTTAATTAGGAACAATAAAATTACAATGGAACAGTTTAAATGAGACCATAGAATTTGGAAGTTCCAACCAAAACATTTGATATTAAAGGGTTTCTAAAAAATTTCATATGCAGCCCGACCCACTCAATTTAGGTACAATTAAATTACAATGGAACAGTTTAAATTTCAGACGGAATAAAACCATAGAATTTGGAAGTTCAAACCAAAACACTGATTTAACAAATGTTTACCACAGACATAGAAGTTTATTTAAAATAACCATAAAAATACAGTGCCAGGCCTCAGTTAAAATTGACTGCTTTTGTTCTTATTGTCTATAAGTTTATTGTAAAGTTGGAATAGTGCCCGCTTTTCTTTCAATGTGATTACTTCTCTACATGTTATCTGTGTGACGTCCAGCCACCCAATCAATACCCTTCTTTTGTTCGTTACAACAAAATCAATCCTAGTACCATTAAGGTAGTCTGGTCATAGCAAATTACGGAAGTGGGTAACGTAAACATCAGAGGAAAACGTTTCCAATTTTGACCTATGTTGAAGAATTAAGTTTTAATGGTCTTGACAGCTGATTAACAATTCTGAGATGTCAACAATAAAAAAAGTCTTCAACTGAAGTCTATTTTCTTATAAGTAATTTTCTATGAAAATATCTTGATCAACTTAAAGCTTAGTGTATAGAACTGGTTTTATTAATTTTTTGGTCTTTTTTCATGTGTTACTTTAAATGATTTTTAATATTTGGAATACACAAATATATTGAAACTTAAGAATCTTTATACTTGCTGTCTATGAATAAATGTATACAAAAATTTCTGTAACGGTCAAAAACACGAAAAGAGTCTTTATTTATTGTAACAATAATCATAATCAAGTCGTCCAGGTATAATGCTTCCATGTTTCAGTTGGTTGGTCCAAGACAGTCAAAAATACAGGCCTGGTCCGAATTCTTTCTTTTCAAATAAAGAAAGATTAAGTACTCAATAATCAAGTCTATTGGTCGTCTGGATATTTTAATAATACAAACATCTTCAAGCCAATGAACCAAATAAACTCTGAGATTTTTTAATCGGAAATCATTTTATTCATCTTTTTGATCGTCCGAGACTTGAGACCAATAATTCTTTCTTTAATCATCAATTCAAAGTTTTATAATAATTCAGTCTTTCATCTTATATAATCTTTGTTTTTTTTTCTTAAAATGTTTCCAAATCGACAGACTTAGCATAAGATTAGCAATGATATGAATGAACAGTTTTTGATATTAATATGAGAATCCTTTCATTTTCTTTCCAAAAAGGGTTATCACTAGCAAGACTGGGTTTTTTAAAATGAAAATGTGTAGCCTGTGACATTAGAAGACAGGGGCGAATTAAAGGGGGAGCTCCACTTATTCTTAACGGACTGATGTCAGACCCTCTAAAAGTTTGCCGATCGCAACTTTGGCACTCGCGGTGCTGTTGGTTGAATTTGAAGCATGTTATATTTCAGAGCCGCCCCCCCTTTCTCTAAATCCCTGGAAAATGTTTGCAAACTATTAACTTCCTACATATGTAAGTATGAGCAAGTTAATTTTTTATTTTTTATTTATTATTTATGTTAATGCAACTGATAAATTTTTTGCTCATTAAAGATAACCAATTTTTTCTTTGCTTGTAGCATTTAACAGAGGGTGATGTACCTTTAAATAATATTTTGATTTGAACAAGCATATTTATCATAAAATAATCATAAAGGGGAATAGAAAATGACATTATTTATTACATGTATATAAGCAAGGCTGTATACATACGCATTCTGTTTTTCTAAATGTTGTTTACTGGTGATCGATTTCTAGAATGCTATCAATGTTCTTCACCTTACTTATTTAGATGCATTATATGAAAAGCGAAATCAATTCTGATTGGTTATCAAAATTGGACATTTAAAGTTGTTAAGAAATTTTGAGCTACTTATAGTTTAGAAAGAAACCATTATATGAAAATAAGGTATGCAAAACCTCGCCAATATAGTTTTATTTTCCCCTCCCAGTCAGGAATAGCTAAAAGAAAGCAACGAACACAACAATGGCACATGCAGCAGCCTCAACACAAAAAACTTTAAAAAATTTCAAAAAATTCAAACAACATGCAACCACTGCACAAAATTCAATTAAGTTCACTTAACTTTGAAAAGCTTGATAATAGAAAATGATTTTACAAGAGGGACAATTTTACCAGAGTAAATGATGTTAAAAGCGAAAAATGAGAGAAATAAAAGTAGTAAAGTTGACATTAAGCGTAATAATCTGTTAATTGAAGGCATTATTCCATCATCTAGTTTGATTTGTTAATAATGCTAGAGAATTAATTTAAAATCTGTTGCTATGGTAACGAGAGAAAATAATAATTAAGAGACTATTAATAATTTTTAACTGGATAATAATGTCGTTAGTGATAGCTGTCCAAAAAAAAATCGTGATGCGATAATATCATGTCATTTAGACGTTAAGACAAAAATATCACCTTGTTCAAAACATCATCAAATTTTATTTACTATTGGTTAAGGTTTCAAATCATAGATATCAATACAGAAATCATGACTCTTTTAGACAGAGATAACCAACATTTATACCTATATTGTACATAAATAACAAAAATTCCATCTCAAACAGAGATTTTGATAAATCAAAAATGGGATCTAAAAGTGGGAAAATTTATTAACCTTATCCTTGATTAAAATAGAAAGGATTTGTCCATTGACATACTTGACAGAAATATGTTGGTTTTCTACTTGTGATCAGATTCATAGCCGGCAGAAAATAACACTTCTTAAAGAACTTCGGTCCATGAGAAGTTTTACCATGAAACACTGAATAAACCATTACCTCCACATGGTTAAAGGGTAACATCCACTGTTTTTCTGAGTTAAGTTACATTTATAAATTTAAATAGGCTTCAGAAATTACATGATTCCTTCATAATAAACCGTAAACTAGAAATTTCACTTTTTATTTCTATATTTCTTTTTAAAGTGTGCTGTTGAAACCATCTGGGATTTATTATTGCAGTGTTGATACTAAGAAAAGACAAGTCATCTTTTTAACTTTAACATAGTTTATTACATGGATTTGAAGGCTCAAATTTTGATGTAGAGCAGTGAAACAAATTACTGATTATTTTTGCTAAGAAATCTCTGTCAACAGTAGACAGTGAATCATCCCTTAATAATAATAATAATAATAATAAACTCTTTATTTTACATGGGTCAGAATTAGACCCAATACCACGAGTGATACGGTCCTGTCTCACACTCATCCCATGGGGACAAACACAGACACAATATATATAGACCAAAAAAAAAGAAAAAAAGTTGATGAACAGAATATGATTTAGTGATCAAGTACATGACCACAAGATGATGTAAAAGATATTGTTAAGATATACAATATAGTAATATACACAAGTACATGTGTATTAAATGGACATATTATCTTCAAGTGATTAAGTACATTGCGACAAATTTAAAAAAAAAAAATTTAAAGGAAGTATCACCATCTCATTCTTTGATAACTTGATTGTGAAAAAAATTTTCCTTATAAAAGAAATGTGATGATATTTTGAACAAGATGCTTTCCTACTTTGAAAAAAGGAACCTGTATCATTTTGAAATACAACATGCAGAATTTCCATGCAAAAATTTCAAACCATGCAGAAAACAATCAAGGTTGCATTTTCTCAAAAGATAATTCATTTAAAATTAAATCAAATATCAATATATCTAAAAAAGTGATGTTTCCATGGAAACGACACGATATAATATTATCTTTAAATTTTCAAATTTTGTAAGAGTTAACGAACACTAATTTGATTTATATTATGAGAAAAGCAACGGTGAAAGAATATAGTTTGTGTGCCATGTCGCTGATAGCTTGTGAGATTTGAACCACAAGAAATAGGCAAAGTCTTACTTGTACAGAAGTAATTCAGCAATTCTACAAATTATGGGGAATTTAAATAAAAATAAAATTAAACAAAAATAATCATTTGTTAATCTAAGAAATTAAACAAAATGTTTTGAAAGATGGAAAAGAGTTGCATTTAATTGAAAAAATCTTTTGTTAGTAGAAAATTAAATTTACATTTACTTGTGTTTTGTGAAATATTTTGTGAAGAACAGAAAAACAATATCAAAGCAGATTAATATTTCAGTCCTAGAAAATTTCTAGATTAAATACATCTTAAGCAGTATAGTGTAATCAGAAGGTTAAAATTGTATTTCTTAAGAATCAGATATTTTTCTTTCCTTAGATTATTGTAGGAATTAACCCAAATTTGCAACAATTATTTCTTTTGACATAAGTACAACACCTAGAAGCATAATCCTCAAAAAGACCTATTTACAGCAATTTTTTAGAAAATATGACAAATTCAGAAATTTCCATCGAGAGTTTCCCAATCCAGAAATTTATTCATTTCAAAGGGTTCTATTTTCATTCAAATTAGAATTAATTAATTTTACATAATTTTGAAGCCAATGAATAATGTTTACGAATATAATTGAAAACTATTTCAATACCACACTTTAATGTGTAGTTACAGTGTTTTGCCTAGTTCTTGTATGTTCAAGAGTTGAAGAAGCACCTACCTAATTTTCTCATACAGATAAACAATAATATCAGACATAAAACATAGATCAAAATAAATATAATGACAAATTTAAAGAAAATCAAAATGAAATCAATTTAAAAGGGTGACAACAAGCATCTGAGCGCCAAAATGCAAAATAAAATAAAAGCGGTCTAATACAATGAGTCAAATATATATAATAAATGAATAATATATTTGGATGTATTGTGATTTTTCAAAAAAAAGGAATTGTGTCTAAGCTGTAAATCAAGACAGAGATTTCATTAAGGAATTGATGTTTGCTAAGGAGGTGGCATGTTAAGATAAACTATGGGCCAAAATATTCTTACAATTGTATACACTTATATACCTATTATACATAGCTGCTTAAAAACCTTTAATATAGTTACTTGCCAGATATTATAACTATTAGTATATGGATTGCAGATTCAATTATAACCTGTTTTAAGGGGCAGATTGCTCTATGTAACTATGGATATCTGAAGAAGAAGTCTACTACCATACAACTGTTGCTCTTTATTGTACCTTTCTTTGAACAAGATTTTTGAAGGAAATTTTTGTGATTTTGGTTTTTCTCTTTAAATTTTTCATGTAATTCTAAATCGCATAAATTTTGATGGTCAAATTAATTAAAAAAATAGGATTTAAAGCATAATTCAAACTGGTGGTATTGAACAAAATTAAATGAAATCATAAAAAACACCGATAATTGGAACAATTTAAATTTTGAAAGTGAAATAAAATAAGGTTGAAGTAGGAAGGTGATAACAATACAAGACAGTGGACATAACACAATATAAACAGAAATAAATAACATAGCTGAGCTTTTGTGAATGACATGGGAGAAAAGCAGAATTAGGTGAAGATGGTGCTGGAACAACATTAGCACATATTAAATGAATATTAGAAATTTGAGATGATAGTATATTTGCTAGTTTAACCATAAATGACATAATTTGTAAATATCTTCGATACACCATTATCAAATCTTCCTCTTTCATAAACGGGGTTGGACTTTTCAATTCATTAAACAATAATACTTTAAAACAATATTTAGCTAAGAGGAAATATATTTCTCTCCATCTAAACAGCCTTTATTACTTTTCCCTAACCTACATTTCCCTTCCTCTCCAGACAGTAATTGGTTTCTGATATTAATTTGCAGAAAAACTTCCAGAACAGTTTAAAAAATGCAAATTGACAGTAAATTGAGAAAATTGAGATAAAATACATATTTTGTGAATCATTTACTTCCTGTGGGAATTATTTATATGCACATTATCTTTTATTATAAATTTTTTATAAAAATAACACTTTATATAACGTGATATATCACTATTCTTATTCTATTTGGTCTTTATAAAGATTAACATACTTCTATTTTGAAAATTCTCTTAGTATTTAATAACAGAGTAGGAATAATGTTTTCTGGTTGAGTAACTGTAGTTTAAAATTGAATATATCGTGTGTCCCAAAAATACGTCCCCAAGTTTGACAGTAAGTATCTCAGCTGTTGGTAAACCTGTGTCCATTTCACCACATCGACCACCAATATCATTCATTTTCCATCCTGAAATGCTTTAACGGATATCATCTTAAGGTATTTTCTCCCATAAAGCAACCATCCAGTCTTTCAATTCCTGTTCAGACAGTTTGTTCCACTGGTGTCGGTAATTACTCCAGGCAGTTTTGGATTCTCTTAAGGATCATGTCTACTGCACTTGGGTTAGAAGGACACACTGACTAAAAATGAACTGTAAGTCAGGATAGTAGCTTCTTGAGAGATGGTACCTTTAGATGATATCCGTGAGAGTTTATCAGGATGGAAAATGGTTGATATCGGTGGTCGATGTGGTGAAGGCACCATGAACACAAATTCATATATGTAACTTGATCTGATATTGAATTTTTTAGCATGCTTTTTTGTTCGAGGCAGTCCTTTTACAATTTTTATTCGATGACTTTCATATTTTTAGGGTCTGACAAGAACATGTTAAAGTAAATCTGTGAGAATTTTGAAAGAGATTGGTTCATCAGCAGCTGAGATACTTCCCATCAAACTTGGGGACGTTTTTTCTGGGACACCCAATATATATGCCACAGTGTTTTATTAGGTTGTGTCTCACTAGCTGAACTAGGGATTTCTACTAAGCTTATTTCTTGATTTTTCGACATTGTTTGCTGTCATCATAGCAGCTTACATGTAAAAAGCATCCAGTCTTTATCATAGGGTAACATCCATATTTGCTACAGGATGTGCACAATTAATTAAGATCTTTCAAGACAGTTGGAGTTGGAAATACAAAACACATACAGTTTTGAAAAAAGAAATCAAATATTACAGAATACATATAAGAAAAGCATGCACAAGGGCCATCAAGACAAGCATTAAGAAATGTTGCAAAACTAACATTAAACAAACAATCAGACACAAGATAACATCATTTCAAGATGGTAAAAGTAGATGTGTAAACATATACCAAGACACAAGAAGACTAAAATATTGTTTTTGAATTTAAATTCTACATTTGCAAAACAAAGTCAATGAGATATTGACATAAACAGATAACATACAATACAGATAACGTGCACTAGACAAGGTGTATGACAGTGGTATGGTGACTTTAATAGTGAATATGTTATTCAAACTTCAAATCTTAATTTTATAAAGGAGGAACATAACAGGTAGTTTCATGCTTTCTTAGGCTATTGATTGGTCCAAAAGGACCTCAATAAAAATATTTAGAAACTATAATTTGGGCTAATTCCTACAATAAAAATCTATCTTTTAAAAGAATGAATTTCTTATTCATTAAATGCACAGCTTTAACAGAAAATTCAAAATTTAAAAAATTTACCACAAAAATATTACTGTTTCTCTTATGAAGACATGGGAATAGAGTCTTATATTAAATCATGAGCAATAATTGATAAAAGATCATATCTTCCTATTTTAGTTTCCTAATGATTATATAATAATGGGATATTTAACATAAAAATGACAAATTTAGAAGGAAAACAATATTTTTGGGGGATGAACTAAAGTAAAAAGACTAGCACTGCCACTATAACTACAACTATCAAGGCTTTATTAAGGTCTATCTGACAAAGGTATATTTCTTCTCTTTCTTTATATTGAAAAAAATTAAAAATGGTTTTAATGATGTATAAATTGCTTAAAAGTGGAAATAAAAAAAGTGAAAATATATTTGTAAAAAAATGGCAAAACTGTTCTCTTTGGCAAAGATAAAATACTAAATCAGTTAAAAAACTGAAGATTATTGCTGATCCTAGATATAAATACAAAACCTCAAATCAAGAAGCAATGTGAGATATCTTATATTGCTTTTTATTCTGATATATAGAACATTTATTGCCTGAAGAGTTCACATCAAATGAAAGTAGTCTGTAGCAAAATTGGAAATCTCACAGACAAATTATCTTTCTTTGCCAAAGAGAATAGTTGCTTCATTCCAACATAAAATATGAGGAAAATAATTTTAACTTACCCAGCTATGACAATAAAACTATCCAATTTATTCCAGGAATCGGCCATATATGCATCTTTACCAAACACTCCCATAGCTAGCATCTTGATAATCATCTCAATGGCAAAAAAGGCAAAAATGAAATGGTCGAAGGCTTCAAGAACTTTGCATCTGTTGGAATCACAGACCTGGTCATTACAAGGTTGATACATGCCCAGAGTAATACAGTTGAGTATAATCACCATCATACTAGCTCTCTCCCACCATGTATATCAGAGGTTAAGGAAAAATTAAATCTAAACTTTTAGATAAAGGTTACAACATCAATAGTTTGGAAATCACCTTTGAAATTTTCTTGTTTTGTTAATTGTCATAAAAATCTTTGGTATTATATGTATTTGGATGTTCTGCTACTGATTTATATATTATTTTGTGAATTGAAAATAACATCTCTACAACATAAATTCCCCTCCCCATATCTAAACCAAGTTTTTGTTGAATAGTGAAAGATTTTTTTTCTTTTTAAGTTACATTGGAACTAATCCAAGGGACTATTTCACGGATCCAGGTTTTTGGTAAACGTTAATGGGTTAGACATTTTTGATGTCATATTCTCCCCATTCTTAAAAAAAAAAAAGACATAGTAAAGGGGGGGCGTACGCCCTCTACGCCCCCCCCCCCCCCCCCTGGATCCGCCACTGAATTCTACCTATAATCCATTTTATTTTTCCATTAACATTGAGTTAAGTGTTGTTTTAAAAGAAATTATAAAAGTTAAAAACTAGTTCAAGGCTAAGAATGAAGAGTTTCTCTGTTTTGATTTAGACTGTAAATAAACCAGAAACCTTAATGATAAATTAAGTTTGTAACTATAATGTTATTTTGATGGTTTTGAAAGAAGCCCATCTTGTCAATTTAACTGCTTTTTCTTATTCTAGCTCATTTTTTTTAGCAATACAAATTACCATTTAATTGGATGGTTTTACAGCTCAAATCAATTAGTAAACAGATCTCTTATAATATAATGACACCATCTTAATCTACTGTTTTCCCAACTTATATATCAATCTAAAACAAACACTCATATTTATGGATAATTAAGTAATTCCACTTGAAAGGAAAAGGAAGCTATGGTTCACAACTCGAACACAAGGTTTCCGGGGGAAGCAACAAAATATTTTGTATGCTCAAAGTCAAAGGCATATATAAGTACACAGAGAATGAAATGGAAAAGTAAATGAAAACCTAATGGCCAAGCCAGATATTGGTTATTAACATGGAGATGGAATATAACATGGTTATAGCCATGGTTTGGTGAATCATCTTTGAAAGCACTTGACAAAAAAGAAGCTTATTATCCATGTAACACTGGTCAATGCTTGAAATAAAGAAAATGTGAAAGTATGAGAAGCAGAAAGCATGTGTAATATCTAATTATACTATATATTATAAGAGTTGATCAGATGAAAAGAATATTGATTTAGTCAATAATACGTGATGTCTCTGTTCCTCACCTTCAGGTTATTTTAATAACCAGCTCACTGCTGTTAACATACCATGATTTTGATTATGTCCTATTTCTTTTGTCAGTCTCAATTTAGAAGTATGATGCACATATCAAAATAGGTATTTTATGAATTAAATGACATATTACTGTGCAATACATAATCACGCGAAAACTTTTAAGACCTTGATATTGCTGAATTAGCTTTATAGATTTAAAATTAGCCTAATTCTACGAATGAAAAAGCAGCAAAGTTCGTGTTAGCAATGTTCTTTTAAAATGATGAAATAATGAAGTCATTTTGATAAAACTTCCTGTGAAGGTCTAGGTTGCCATAAGTAGGTGATAACCTTGACATTAGCAATTAACAGGAAGAAAATAATTTAGGCTCAAAACGTGAGTGAATTTACACTTATTGACCAATCATAAAACAGTCACAGGAGCATGAAATCAGCCAACTCTTGATTTGTTTACATTAATTTGATTATCTTTGGCCAATAACCAATGTGTTTACATTTATTGAGATACAAAGTTAATCATTGAATTGGTCAAGAATTGTTCATCGAATGATGAAACTCAAGAAAATAAACTAATTAATTCTTGAATATTGGATGGAAATGAAATAAAATGTGGTTATGTGTTATGGTATTATTGTTCTTTGAAATAATTGTATATGTATAATATGTATGTGTAATAAATGAATGAAACGGTTATCTGTAATTCCATCAATCGACCTGAATCGTAGGGAGTCCTATTACCATTTAGAGGGCGAGTGGTAACTAGGGCTGCAACGATTCATCGTAGAATCGATGAATCGCGATTCGTTCCTCCTTATCGATGCATCGTGTAAGAAAAAAATAATCGCGATTCATCGGCCCCGATTTTGATTCATTTAATTAACTCTTTTATTGACTGAGAACAAGAAATCCTCACGCATTTTATAATTTATGTCGTATCGAAATTTTCGAAAATTGCTTTTTACGTATCAATTTGTTTATTATCATCTTAAATCTTTGTTTTTAATGATGATGATCTGAAGCATATAAATTTGTTACGAAAATTATGTCAAAAATGTGTTAAAATGTTAATGATTAAAGGTTTTTTTTTCTTTCCGATTTCAAACTCAAGAATCGCGATTTGTAATCGCAATAAATCGAATCGTTGAATGTGTATCGTTTAGCGTATCGAATCGCCACTTCAGGAATCGTTGCAGCCCTAGTGGTAACTGCAACACAACCCAAATATGAGTTTTGAATCAATTTGCTGTAGTCTGCAAGTGAAGACTCTCATCTAGTGAAATACCTGATGCAATGGTCAGTGTTTTTGATAAACAGCCAAGTCAAGTGCCAACCTTCACCTGCCTCTTTAAATCAATTATCAAATGATTTGGTTATCATTATACATGTTTAGATTGTGATAAAAAATGTTGTTTTGTGAGAAGTTAGACCAGCGCGAAGACTGGACGGGAGCCAAACCTGCCACAATGAATGTCAGACCTCGAAAATAAATAGGCAAGGTTTTTGAGAATCATTTACAATACTAAATATCCACAGAATATGATGTTGTGGAAATATGCTGACAATTTCAGATTTTAAAGAGATGAGGGCCAGTTGGAGAGGTGTAATATATTATGTTGTAGCTTAAAAACAGAAATATTGAACTGAAATGCAGTGTGTCACAGCAAACACTTAACCATACAGATCTCTTCTGCTTATCAAATACTAATAAGAGAGCAATCTGAAGTTTCTGTTATATCAGAATCATATAGACCCTCAAAAATATTTTGTACTAAATTATTTTGGTTTGATGAGTTGCAAAAAGTAGTTTTATGTGTGGTAGTGACCAAACAAATATGAAAACATTGCTTGCAATACTTGTTACTCTACAACAGTGGTTCTCAACCTAGGGGCCATGCATCTGATCTCCTGATGATGAGGAGGCACAAGACAACATCCCTTGCGCTATATTCCCTATTTTGGCCTAGTTTGGAAAAGATCAGGAGGCCATGGCTCTGGGAGCTTCGTGAATTTGGGCCACAGCTTGGGAACCACTGCTCTACAAGGTATTTTCACCCTCCAACTGAACAATTTTCTCCAGTTAAGAAATTAAATATGATGGAATTATAGTGCTTAAAACATTTGCTGTGATAAAAATACATACAATACTTAATACTCAAAAGAATGCAAAGGTAGTTAAAAATTATTAAAAGGTATATACATGACGCTATAAAATCATATCACAAACCACAACACCATACCTAATACAGTATAATTATATAAAATCAATTCAAGCTATATTTAACTATGTATTTTTCAAGATAAAAATAGACTATATGAACAATATCTCATCAAATACAGTCCCTATCGATTCTGGTTAAAAATACAACAATAACTACCACGTAAATAACACATGACTGGTGGTTGTAGGACAAGAATTTCAGCATCTAATTGACTTCATACAATGTTTAAAATCAAGGTGGATAGGATTTGCAGTAGCAAACTTCATGATAATAAGTTCATCTACAATGTATTTGAAGGAAAGACTTTAAATAGCATCTCTGAGCTATCAGCCTCAAGTAACAAATCTCACCGTCTGCGCACTGTTTATGTTGCGTTTCTCGCCTCACGTAGCCGTTTGCACCATCTGCGGTTAACATAAGTTCATCAGCTCAGCCAGAGATTTTAATGGACCAATAGAAATGCGTAATTTAACCATGTGATATATCTCCCGTGGTTGTTCGTAATGGCGTGTTTGCCCTTTACGAACAATTGATTGAACACTCATGTGATCTACTGAACGACAGTGCTCCGAACCAAATGCTTATCGTCTGAGCTGAACCATTCAGCTGAGGCGAGGTTGATAGCTGAGCATTTGGCTCTCATCTGCGGCGGGCTTATGGCATCTATAATATATTGCTGTGTACAATGTTCCAAAGATCTTGCTTTCTACTTAATTCAGAATCTGTGTCTATTATGATATAAATGTGTAATTAAGTGTATGTACGAATAAATTTTCCTGTTTTTGGTCAATTTTGTAATTTTTGAAACTTTATCTTTGAATAAACCATACCCTAAAATTTATGAACCTATTAGATTATGTCAAAATGTTCTTCAAATTGAAATGAAGGAGACATGTTATGTAAATCTTGAGTAAAGAAAAAACAGATCATGTCAAATTTCCAGATCTTAATGTAAGGAAAATTGATTTTTTATTTGAAGCTATAATAGATTGTTAATGTTGTCTACGACTCTGAGAAAAAACAGGAAAAATCTTGTTATATTATATACCTGAACTGTTGAAGATTCAACTTTGATTGATTGAGGTGATTACATAGGTTATTTTTCCAGAAATAAAATAAGCACAAACATATTTATTACCACAGAAAAGCAGTGGGCACTGTCCCGTTATAAAACATTGTTCTCACAGCCTGCCAATCCATCTCAGAAGATCTTCAATTGAATTAAGAAATAAATTCAAATACCATGTTTTATCTTTCTTTGGCAGTTTAAAGGTCATTTGTTCAGATGTTAGGTCTGGATTAAACTGATCCTAAACAGTACCAAGGTCATTACCCTATCAGCCATTCTCTAAAAAAATCAGAGAAACAGGATCTGAAATAAATCTGAATGTCAATTGACAATATACTGTCATGTCAGATGTCATGTTTATCTATTACTGTCAGATGTCATGACAACCAATCAGTATTCAGACACCTGTTTACTACTAGATAGATATATATATAATTACATTAATCACTCGGTCTACAGATCTGTTTAACTAGATTATCACATCACAACAAATCATGTCTATCAACAGAATGGTCTAGTCGGCAACAAACACTATGACATTTACCATCATCACAAATCTTTCTGGAGTTGTAAAAAACATAGTAGCAAACATTGTAGTTATCTGAAAACCATGTTTTAAATGTGCTTGCTTTCTAATTTAACAATCAAACTTTGAACCATGGAATTGTAAAAATGTGTCTGCACAGATCGCTCTGGAAGATGTGGCTATGGCTGGATTTTGTACTCTTTGTTTTCCTTTGGGAGAATAATTCAAAACTTATGGCATGTACCTAGGTGACATATGTTGAAATAGGACCCCATTATTAGAATTCACCTATCAAACATTAAGACAGAAAGAGTCTAGTTTTTTGTATAAATGATTTGTCACAATGAGGAGGAATGCATATACTAGTAAAAGAAAATTATTGCTGCCAATCATAAACACAAGAGCTATTCAAAGTACTATGAAAAAAAATGTGTATAACAAATTGCATTACTGCATGATACACATTCCATCTAAATGTGTGAATTCTCTCTAGACCAATAATATATAAATTATTATTATTCGTATCATGCAATGCACATGTAAAATGCATTACAATCAACAATGGAATAATTTACATTTTTCATGGCATTTGTATGTATAGTAGGCCAAAGGTAGAAAAGTTTTCATGCCAGAAAACTGTCATTTGTACATTCACTGTTAATATTTAAATCATGAAAATGAATTACAATTACCAAAGGTATAATTTCAGATTGAGATGGTGTCCATATCTGAAAACTCTTATTTTTCTACATTTTGGTTATTCCCAAGTTAATTTAGTAACAGCAATTAAAATACTTGGCACTTATGTACAAAAAAGGCCAATTCGATCGGGTTTGAAATATAAGTATGAATGTACCTACATGTACGAAGAATTAAACAACAAAGCATAATAAATGTCAAACTTATTTCTAAGTACGAAACAGCTTAATCCACAACAATAGCTCAATCTAAGTTTAATCATTAATTAATATGTTAAAACTAATCAATGAAATCTGCTTGAAATACTAATTAGTTTGGATTCTACAATCGAACATTAGTATACTACTTCCTTATTCTACAACCAAATATGTTTTTGGTATCTGTAGGACTTTCAACATTATGTTAACTATGCATTTCAAACTTCTTGAAGAAGCATTTGAGTTAAATGTTAAAAATCTAAGTCCTATTCAATTTGTCTACATGAGTATGAAGTATACAAAGTATGCAAACTGATCATGAAGAACATTCCCAAGATGCATGTTTAGAAAACAAACCATCAATTTATCCATTGTTTACAATAACTAGTAGATTATCTTACTAAATAATTTACAGTGTTAATAACTAACTGCCTGATAACTTCATCACTTAACTTACCTCCTAAAAAAATATCAGAACTTGTGTGGTCTGTGTGTTCAGTATATTACCAAGTGAATAATGTATCAACAGGTAATTTTTATGCTCTAAATTGTATAATTGCTGTCTTCAAGATCTTTGATGTATCTTTGTTAGCAACGTGGTAAATCTAAGGTTATTCACTTGTAATTAACATGTGAATCTCATCATTATTAGCCTAATTTCTGTTTTTAAATCAACTTATTAAAAAATTGTGATTCAAAATGAGCATACAAAACAAATTAAAATCATCATCCAGAAACACAATCATTGGAAAATGATCTACTGTGTTCAGGGTATAGCATGGCTCGAATCCACAGGTCGAGACACAAAATATACTTAATTTTACTTATACATGAATTTCTCAGGAGTATTATTTTCAATATGATTTATTTCTTACTGATGCAAAACTGAAAACAATAAGAGCAATGCTTGACAACCAATCCACAGTTTGCTGCAGAAAATCATTATAATAAAAAAGAAATATTGCTAGATTTTCCTCTTTTAAAAAAGAGCATGAACTGAGGCCAGGATAATAGGTTTAGATTATTTATCTCAAAGATAATTGGAGCATGTTGTGTAACACCAGAAGTAAATTGAAACGAAGAAATTTAGTTTAAATTTGTGAGAAAATTATCGATTAGATTGAGGAGATGTGAAACACTATAGTTACGTTGGGAGTACATGACAAGCTATAGTGTAATTATTTTCACAATGTACATGTAATCACCAAGCACCTTTAAAAACTTACAATTAGAGTGTCAACAAACGAAAGCATGACTTAAAATAACTTTCAACAATCGAACTCTAGTCTGCAATTAGATATATCCATAAATGGAATTAACCAATCTCTAAAAATAACCCAATCACAGACAGAGTATTCGAAAAATTAATAAACGAGACCAAAAATAGAATCGAAGATAAATTTCAATTAGATGATTTCATCTCAATCAAATTTAAAGTAAAGAAAGAATATTATTGCCACATAATATGATTAATGTGGTCTCTTCACAACCAAAAATATGGACCGGAAATTAACAAAGACTCTAAAATAAGTCAAGCATAAGATCGTCTCAATTGATTTTTTCCCAGTGGAAGTAAAAATCATCCATTTAGAAGATTGATAATATTTAATTTGGATTATTTAATATTCCATTAATCCAACAAGAAAGAAATCCTACCACTAATTCAACTAGCTGGAGATTTTAGATTAAGATAAGGTCAAAACTGCTTATTGGAAAGAAAACTTCATATTGGCCTCATTCACCAGAATAGAAAGCAAGTTTAAATGATGTTTGTAAGTCTTCAAGACAATGATGGTGATGGTTGTAAGTTTTTGGTGGTTGTAAGTTATCAAGATGATGATGTTTGTAAGTTTTCATCAAGATGGTCGTAAGTTATCTAATTGATGGTGGTTTTAAGTTTTCAAGATGATTGTGGTTGCAAATTATCTAAATGATGGTGGTTTTAAGTTTTCAAGATGATTGTGGTGGTAAGTTTTCATCAAGATGATGCTGGTTGTAAGTTATCAAGATGATGGTTGTAAGTTATCAAGATGATGCTGGTTGTAAGTTATCAAGATGATGATGGTTGATGGAGGTTGTAAGTTATCTAAGTGATGATGGTTGTAAGTTATCAAGATGATGATGGTGGTTGTTAGTTTTCAAGATGATTGTGGTTGTAAGTTTTCATCAAGATGATCGATGGTTGTAAGTTATCAAGATGATGGTGGTTGTAAGTTCAAGATGATGCTGGTTGTAAGTTATCAAGATGATGATGGTTGTAAGTTATCAAGATGATGCTGGTTGTAAGTTATCAAGATGATGATGGTTGATGGAGGTTGTAAGTTATCAAGATGATGGTGGTTGTAAGTTCAAGATGATGGAGGTTGTAAGTTATCAAGATGATGGAGGTTGTAAGTTATCAAGATGATGGTGGTTGTAAGTTATCAAGATGATGGTGGTTGTAAGTTATCAAGATGATGGAGGTTGTAAGTTATCAAGATGATGGTGGTTGTAAGTTATCAAGATGATGATGGTTGATGGAGGTTGTAAGTTATCAAGATGATGATGGTTGATGGAGGTTGTAAGTTATCAAGATGATGGTCGTTGTAAGTTATCAAGATGATGATAGTTGTAAGTTATCAAGATGATGGTGGTTGTAAGTTATCAAGATGATGGTGGTTGTAAGTTATCAAGATGATGGTAGTCGTAAGTTGTCAAGACAATGATGGTTGTAAGTTATCAAGATGATGGTGGTTATAACTTATCAAGATGTTGATGTTCACAATCACAAGTCGGATGATGGCGCTTGTAGTTTAAAAATTTGGTAATGAGTTATGCACATATTGATTGTTTAAATTTTCTATCAAATTGTTAAATAAGAACAAGAGGTTTGACCATTGACCAGCTTGTAGGAATTGCGTCATACAAACAACAAACAATGTTAAAACTCTGTGAGAATTTGGTATTTCTTTGTTTTTTAATTAGTAGAAAACCATATGGGAAAATCAATAGAAAATGAATCATTCTTACATTCAGGGTCTATTTTTTATCATGCTCAAGGATGTTTGATCTTATTGAATAAAATTCCTACAAAAGTCATCGAGTAAACAAAGGAATGGAAATAAAAACATTTCAGTGAATTGAAGAATAATATTATTGTTCAATAGACTGTTCGGAAATGATGCGTAGCTGATCAATGTTAAGATATCACATGACACAATTCTGTCAATATTATGACAATTGGAAAATCAGTCATACTATATTTAAACATATGCTGAGCTTGCTGCTGTAGTTCCATTGACATCTGATTTGGAATAACAAATGGTTATGTCCATTAAGTTCTTATAGGTGGCTTCACAGCAAACAAAGATTAAACTGTCATTCCATTGATTTAAATGGATGGTGTGTATTAAGCCATTGGTAATAGCTATCCTGCCACACTGATGATCAGTTTACAATACATAGAATTAGAGTACATGATGTCGAAATGAACTTGGACTACTCTTTCTTCTGCGACATCATATATAATGCCAGAAGTAAACTTTGAAAGGTATTTCTCTTTTCGTAAATCCATTTCAGACGATGTCATGGCCATCTACTAATATTCTCTAATCAGGTTTTATTTCTTGTGATGTTTGTTGATTAAGACTGGTTTATATGTGACCAGAACAACAGACCTCAAGAGACTTTCTTATAAACATCAATTCTTAAATCTTCAACAACAATTCAGTCCATTTCCAATTTGTTAAAGTTTAGTGACTAGCTAATCAAGACAAATAAAGCTTTTACTAAATCAATATTCAATTACTCAGCAATTAGTACCTATTAATCTTGTCTACTTTCTACTTTCAATTTCTATTTTCTTGTTAATTCAATTGAGAGTTGTCTAGATCAAACTGATGGTTTGAAGCTGTGTTGATTTCCCTTGACATCATCTTACTAACTGTCATGTAACATTTTCTTTATCATTTCTTTCCATTTTAGTGTTAAATGTATACTTTCAGATACTTCAGAGCAGAAGTGCACATAGTTTACATGGACTTAAGTTAAGCTTTTGGTTGATAAAAATATAAACATGAGCACTCATTATCATTTTTGATCAAGTTAATAGTTATACAATCTAATCATGATTAAGGATATCATCATTTTTTCAAAATTATTTTTAATATCTTGACATAGGGCCTACTATCATTATTGATTAAAATGTTCAAAGGAATAAACAAATCAGGTTGTCAATAAAAGCAGATGTTTTTTAACCTAGAAATTCCATGATGTCTTTGATAACTAGGTCAATAGGAAATCATTAAAATTCTTTCTATTTCAAACAATATATTAACAATTTGTTTTGAATTCCTCTCTTTTGTAAGGTGTGCATGAAACCACATCAATTATGACCACTTTGCATCCTAGCAACCAAACACTGAAACAATGAAAGCCCTGATAATGTCAATTTCATTGTCAATAATTGGTTGAAATTGTATCTTGTACTACTGGTCTTTTAAATTACTTGATGAACTTCTCATTCCTCTTGATAAAATTGATGTGACAGTTGATCATCTTGATGATTCTAAATCGGTTTTTTAAATCTGTGAATAATTTGACACCCTGAACACCTCATTATTCTTGTCAATAACAATACTGTTGTTAATATTGTACCTTTCAATAAAATATATACCGGTATTGCTTGATCAACATTACATAATTCACAGTATCAGAATTGAATATCTATGTTAAATGTTTGTAACAAAGTTACTCTTCCACAAATTATTCTTCTGAACAATTCTCTATTTGTTTTCATTTATACTTCATATATTTCAATTTGTTGTAAAAACTGCTGAGATATAATTAGCCACTAGTTTACACTTGAAGGTTCTAACCAAAAAAATAAAAACAGAAAATTTTCTGACATTTTCAACAATTTTATCTTTTATCAACAAACAACTTGACTATCAGTTTATAAATTTAAAAACAACTGGAGGCAAGGCATTCATCTGATATCTGTAGTGTTTAAAATGTGTGCTGAAAAACTGATAAAAATTAGAATATTTATATAAATAGGCCACAAATATGTTATCATAGAAATATGATATGTTAATTTCAGATATTGCAATGAAGTCTTCACACGATTTTTTCAGTGTTTAGAGGCCATAACTAATACTAATATATATAAAAGCTATTTCCTAAAGCCATAATTCCATACAATAACAGATTAAGTTGCAATGACATGATAGGCAAACACTGCATAATCATTATTATTTTTAATAATGAATAAAACCTTAACATAAGATTGTATTCCAAGCATTGAAATACACACAGATTTTATTTTCAATCCAAATTCTGCATGAAGTTCTTGCTTTTTGGTATTTGATTTAAGTATTACCAAAAGAAATCTGACTCTTCCATTATTATTCATTACATTGATTTGACCATTTGTGCTGAAATTATGTAGTAAAATTATTTATCATTCATTATAAAAAACCTACGCCTTTTTTGACACTTTTGATCTTTAAATGTAATATTAACAACTAAGACTACCTGGTTATCATTATAATGATAGCATCACAGTTTGATAAAAATAATATAAACTGCTACATTCCATAGACATCTTCTATTCTTATCATCTTTATAGTCGAACTTTCTTGATACATACTCAAATAGTTGTAGGGGGGATTTCTTTTACAATTAACGGCAAAAAATTGGTGCTTGGAAATAAAAATATTAAGTAGTGAGGGACATGTCAAAAAAGTCTTTAAATCCGCAAATAGATCAGGTATGTTTGTAACCCAGTGTCCAGTAGGCATTACCAATAACATAGAAAATTGAAGAAGCCAATCACATCCACATCATGTCTGTACCAAATCTCATCGATTCTATTTTCTACTTTGTTGTAAATTCCAGACTGGACACCTGACCGGAAAACATACCTTGTCTATTTATAGCTTATGTCTAGAACCAATTCAATTGAGGATTTCACAATCCATCACAAATTTTAACTTTTACACACAAAAAAAAATAGGCTTACTTAATTTTCATCAGAAGACATTTTTCTGAAAAACTAAATTTTATTTTGAGCATCCTAATTTACAGCAAAAAAAAAACAAATAAAACCTAACTCATCCAAATAGGACTGCTAATGAGTTTCTAAACGATGCCATTTTGGTTCAAGTCAAATATGCCCAGAACTAAAAGATAATTGTTAAAATGTTGAATTGATTTAGCACTAGAAGTGTCTGAGCTGAAAATCTTTATATCAACAGCCACAAGTCATTAAAACTAGGATACTGCATTCTGTGATAACCTTAGTAATGCTAGTGTTTGCTAGGTAATCCCCTTCCATAATGTTCAAATGCCAAATTTACCAACTGCTCATTTTATCAACTACAAACAGCAATCAGCAGTCAGTAAAGATAAAACTTAAAAGGTTATTCAGTACATCTGACAAGAACATAGTACAAAAAACACAAGTTTAAGATAGGTAACTGTCTAATAACATAACTTAAATGCCAATTAAATATCAATTTTCATGAACTTCCCTTTTACTATCTAGTTAAGAACCAGTATGCATGTTTTGTTCCAACCAAATATAAGATAATTTGTAGGTGCAGTTCTGTTTGATTGCATTTTTCATTTTGTAAGAAACATTTAATGTTACAATATGTTGAAGAGTGTGTTTAAACTCTGGGTTTATGTGTTACTATTGATAAATACTTAATTTGTTGGCAACACCAATTGATATTTGGATATTCTAAAAGTCTTCCTGAAATCAGATTTTTCATAAAATAGCTGAAAATTACATATTCCAGAAGTGCTCTTAAGAAGATATCAAAGTGCCGACCTTCCATTGCATTTTCCACCTTCATTGTATAGTGGCCTCTATCTGAGAATTAACTTTTTGTGAGCAATAATCCAATCAAAATTAATATATTTGCTTCATGAAAACCAATTCCATTCTTAAGGCTAGAGGAATTTAAAAACTTATATGTAAATATATCTCTTATCTATAGAACAAACACATTGATGAAGCACTCATTTAATTGGTTAACTGTGATTTTTTTAGCCAATTAAATCCCTTGAGATACAAATGAGTTCAAATTAACCTGCTAATGAGCATTCCATTTCCTGTAAGTGGATGAAAAAAGTCAGAAATGGAACTCTAGAAGAATATCTCAAAGAAAAACATGAAATGTCTTGGGATTTGAATCTTCACAGATATATCTCTGAAATCTGTTTTGGTCTACAAGGAATTTGATCAAGAAAAGTTAAAATCTAATCTTAATAGTCAAATCTTGAGAAGAATTACTGAATGTTTGATCACACAATAAAACTAAATTCACATGAAAATAAAACTCTGAAACAGTTTCACTATTTACTACACTATTACTTTTTGACTTCTGGATGTTTTGTGAAAAAACAATTTGAAAACAAAAAGAGTCGACAAGAAATTTTGAATTGTTACGTAGAAAATGACAACATGGAAAAAATCGATGATGTTTTGGTCAACTACCAGGGTCAAGACAAGATAATTTAACAGCTTTTAAAGCAATGAGACTTTCACAGACCACTTAACATCATCCCCGGCTAATTTTCTACTGATGTCTCCAGAATCCTTTTACCACTAGTTAGTTAGTACATACTCTAATCAATACTCATCTCGGAAATCATTAATTCATCTCATACAATCTCAATAATTACTGTCCAAAATCTTTTCAAATATTTCTTTTATTACCATTAAAACTTTTCACATCACTGAATCATTGACCAAATGATGACTAAAAGCTTTTTGATGCTTGAATGACTTGTTTTTTCTGTTTTAAGTCATCAATTTGTATTGGTTCTACCTTTCTAAATAGTTTTTCATAATAATTTCTTTTCCCACTAGTAGAACTATCATAAATTATTTTTAAAATTCTCAAAATTATTCCCTAAATAAGATAAAAAAAAATATCAAAATGGTTGATGTCCAATGTTAATTGATTGCTTCTGCATCTGAAGGTCTTCAATGGTCAATAAAAAGATTTTAATATCTAAAGACAATTTCTAACGTGTATGTCTTTTGGGGATAAAAAAAATGGCTAATTTCCTAGAATTTTACTAGACAAGATGAAGTCTAAACAATGTCTAGTTACTAGATGATAATAACTAGATATTGATATAACAAAAGGTTATAATAATATTGGACCAGTTGATTGAACACTTCCATAATTATACCCTAGAAATATAACAATAATAATAATCATTACGATTATATAAACACTCCAAACGTGAACTTTGGACCCTATTGGTATTAGTAGATAATAATAGCGTTTGATGATGACCGAAGCCGATTACTTTTAGGCCCTTCTATAATCTAGAAAAATCTATATAATCTACAGCTGGTTAATATAGCAAAGATCCAGTACAGAAAGTTATTAACATGGTCTTTTCTGTGGTCAGCCCCAAAGATCTCAATTTCAGTGACACAATGTCTCACAATCTATGAGTATATAGTCAACAGGTTGCTCATATATGCTGTATAACCTTGGCTGAAAGTCCCATAGTGCACACATCCAACCTTAAGAAAATACCACTGTTGAAATTTGTGTTCTTCCAACATCATTAGACATGGTCTGGTGAAGAAAATCTTTGTTTCCTTCAATTCTAAGAAGATCTATAATTCAACAATGCTGGGCTTGAGACCAAACTTCAGGACACAGGGGTATTTAAATCACAAGTTCATTAACAAGATTTGATGATAACGTTACAAGAAAAATGACTGACAGATTTCAGTGGCTACATTCATCAATATTGTTAATATCAGATTCCAGAATGACCTTTAACCTCTATCAAACACCAATAATTCAAACAATGATATATCTTCTTCTGACTGACCTACATCAGCTCATTTCAATAATATTTGGGTTTGGATGTCAGTTCAAGTCAGCCATCTTTGATTGTGTCAGAATTAAGACTGAATAGATCTTGATTAAGTTGAAGAGTATTATTTATGAGAGGATTGTCAACTTAACACATTCTTTGAGCTATCTCACTGACAGCTGTATGCTTAATAACAGTAAGGCCCAGTCCGTATTTAATGGGCTTTTCTTGTCCTACTTGTCGAATTTTTCCAAAATTGATTTTTAAATATATAGCTAAGTTAGATTTTCAAATAATTAAAAATTTTCATGATAAGATATATTTGATTATCTTTTTCACTAATATACATAAACCTATTATTGATATTGGTTGTCAGCATAACTTTTCAATTTAATTATGACTTGCACTACTGACACTGTCTCCCATAACATACAGAGAAGAACAGGTAATATGTATGCAATCCGCAGGTTACTGAACATATAACATATTCAGTGAATTTTGGCCAATAGCATTATTTTTTTTTAATAATCTGTGTTAAGTAATTTAACACACTGTTAAAATTTGGCGGTCACTACAATGGTAATGATTAAAAATCCTCAAATAAATGAAGTAAATCTCTGGGTTAAATTTTAATACTAACTTCCAGCAGCAAAACTTTGAGATTTGTGAAAATGCGATATGCTCATAAACCATCCACAAGTCAATTCTAAGAGGATAATTTTCAGCTTGATTAATAAGCTAATAACCAAGATGTTTTTGCCTGGATTAACCACAGAGTAATCAGCTTTAAAAAAGATCTGTTTTTTTTAAAGATTTTTTCTGGTTGATTTAAAGTAATATGGAAGTCTAGTAAATGAAATATGTTAAAGGAATGATACTATTGAGAATTGATTTCATAATAGACCAATATAGGCTGTATTGGTATTTTACCTTTACTTCCTTCTTCTTTCATAATAGGAATGTATTGTGTTTAACCTGCGGGTGTCTAGCCTATATCAAATATTCACACAGACAATTTCAAATACATTATGAACAGGTTTGAATTTGAGTTTGAGTTTGAATTTGTATATAATATAATCAAAGATTCAGATTGAATTTATGTTATTATGATTTAATCCTATGTATTTTGGTATGTTATGCAATTAAGTTAATGGGAAATTTAAGTAAGATTTATAGAATATGATCTGACTTCAAGATGTCCAGATTAGTAAGTAGTCCAAATTAGTAAGTCAAGAGTGATCTGTAATGATGTGATACTGTGAACAAGAAATTTCTACAATAATAAAGATAGGGTAAACATTAACTCCATCATTAAACATTGAGTTATTGTCTGATAGTTTCTCTTGGCAAGGTCGCCATTAGTTCCGGTCCTTCCATTCACCTTCTAAATATCAATAATATACATGCTGAGATGCTGACAGAAAGATATAATGATTAATAAGAAATCACGCTGCGATGGCCAGCAGCACAATTCTGTCTAATTCTGATCAAACATACACATAATACCGTTTTTCACTCATGGCTGTTAGTCAAGTTTTACATAGAGTCGCACTAACATAATGCTGTAAATATATTACATACAAAAAAACTGAAGCCAAGCTGCAACTGGTTTTGTCCATTAGGAAATAGGCATCACCTCAATTTCCGTGTTGGTTTTTGGCATAATATGTCATGATGACAACCCTCTGAGCATCATCACTCTGTAAGGTTGTTTGATACAGTCAGAGCTGATGTTGGATAGTTTTACTATTAGAGCTGTTGAACAATTTCAAACTTTCTTTCAGCAGAGCATCTTAAGAAATCATTTGCTGATTTGTGAACTCTATGATATATGAACTTCCTTGTTGAGTTACTTACACAAGATTTATCATCTTCAGCTATACAAATTGCAATAAGGACGAGACATATAAATTTCTTCACTCAAATAAATTTACCTAGTAGAACAAATTAACCCAGTTACAACAATAAAATGAAGTTGTTGATTAAGTCATCATCTAGAGCCAGTGATAGCGAATAGTGAAATTGGTCTGATCGCGTATTGAATTTGTGAAATTGTTAAAAAGTACAGCAAATACCAGTAAGCTAAAAATAAATATTCAGCCAAATATATCTCATTTAATACCTTTTCTCATCTAGATCACAACTCCATTTAAAATAGAATTCATTTTCCCCTCCAACACCGACACGGAAATTTGAGAATCCATTTAGAAAATGTGTGGAATAATCTAATTATTGGTGACGTACAAAATGAAATTTGGAGCAAGAAGATTTGTGTAAGATAAGTTGTGGAAATGAGAGATGTTTGGTGTAACGTTGATTGAAAGAAATGTAATATAGTGTAAATTATCATGATGAAGACGAAATGAAAGTAAGATTTTGACAAAGTTGAGATATGTAATAAAATGGCTCTCCACAATACATGAGATCAACAAACAGGGGTCCCAGAGACCCTATCTAATAAAACATGCAAATTAAATTAAGATTAATTTTTAATGGTTGGAGATTTCACAACATTATAAAATGACAATTTGTCAATAATAATGATTGTGGAAATAGGTGAAAAATCATATGAAGGATTATAAATCAAAGATTTCTTCTCCAGCGAAAAAAACACTGACTTAAAACAATATTAACTAAAACCTGTAATATATTGTTGACATTGGAGAAAGGAACTGTTTTAAAAAGGCTGACGCACACTCCCCTGAAGACTTTTGAAGACTGATCTTTTAAAATCTTCTATCAAAACTTAGTAATTTAATCACACTTGACATTTAATGATGTTCGTAAAGTCTCTGATGATTGCTGACTGAATTTTAAACAAATTACATATTGCATGTCTTGACTTTATTTATAAATTGGAAATATTACATTTCTTACTACAAATTTTACATTTACTTTACTCTCTTAAAATGCATTTAGTCTCTGAAGAAGAAAGGAGGGTTTATTTTTAAAAATAAAATATGGGAGGATGTCTAGTGAGTAGGCTACTTATTACATTATAAGAAAGATTTGGTGTTTGCACTTTAGAGGAAACTGGAAATCAACCATGAAGTGTTCACTATATTGACACATCTGTTGAAGCAAAATCTGTTATCCCAATAAATAACTGTTGTTATAGGGTCTCAAAGTGTAGGGTCTACTATGCATTTATTAGTAAATCTGAAATGGCCCAAGATGTCTTCTATGATCCAAATATCAAATCATATTCTGTATAAAAAAGATAATAGTAAGAAAAATACAGACTAAAAATAAATGAAAAATTTAATGCGTGCAAGAAAATGTAATTTCATTAAATAAACACGACCCATGTTCAGGTAAGTTTATTTAGTAAGTTTATTTAAAAATTAAAGACATTACATTCCAGAGTTTATTATATCAGTATATTCCATTTGTAACAGGCAGTAACAGAAACAACTTCACTGCCAAAATATAACAAATTATTCCTGAACATGCTTCAATCTCAATATTCTACAATCATTGTGGAATATACGGTGAAAATATAACGAAATAGTGCAGATCACTAACTATATTTATAAGCGAGTGTTTACATTGAGATTTGTTTCATTAATACTAAAAACTAATTATTCATTTTATTAAGACTAAATACTAATTGATAACAACAACCACAGTTCGAAAAGAAAGTATTAGTATATTTAATCATTTGCACTATTGGAAAACAATTAAGTTTATTTATATTATAAGAAAATTTCTGCAATGCAGCATATAAATTATTTACAACACATTTTTAGGTCACACTATGTTGCCTTGAACTTAAAAATTCTATAAATTCTAGACATGCTAACCTATAGTAATTAAATATGTTAAGGATCAGATGAATAGGCTACCTGGATATTAAACATGAAGAAAACAAATCATTGTCTTATCATGTGATGTTCTCAACAATACATAGCTATGATGTACAAGGATATCATTTCAAGAATTTTGCCACTTCAAAAGAATTCTTTGAGTTATGTTCTTCTCCAACACATCTCATGGCATCTTTCATTTTATTACCTTGATATATAGACCTAGAGCTTGTTATTCACATATTTATTTCCCTTTCAAATTCTAGTAGACAAGACCAACAAAGATGAAAGGAGAAGTTTGGCAGGTAAAAATAAAAACAGGGTTTATATAATTTAATTAAGACAATCCTGCTGTGAAAATGTTAGAAATATGAATGAATGCTTCGTGATTCGCTGTCAGTAATTTCTGAGAAAAACCTATGTTATGTAAGACTATATGGTTGTTAATTATTTTAGTTAATGAAGTAAGTAATCAAGTTCACACAGAATTCTCTTTCATTCAGACTCAATTGACTTTAACACTGTCTTCTACCCAGGAGCTGTCTCTTTACAATTTACTCTGTCAGATATCTCAGGTGAAATTCAGAGTCAGTTACCTGGTATATCATTAAAATGTGTTTCTTCATTAAAAAAATGTCCTCATGGGTAAAGGTATCTTTATTCTGAGATAAATTATGTGATATATTGAGATATAAAATGAAAGAAAGAAACATCTATATTGTACAAGGATAACAACTTAGGTTCCGTAAGGAGCTGGTCCTTGGCCAAACCTCTTGGCATTGATCTTTCCCGGATTATTCGTACCATTTACAGCTGGGTAGACTGGAATTATGAGTGAAGACGACTTATTCATGGTCATCAGACTTTCACACCCTGATCAAAAACCCAACTCTCAAACATAACAACCACCATTTCCTCGTATCCAAGTAAATGACGTCATCTTTGAAAAGAATGATGCACTAACCACTGTGCTATATAACATTCATTTCTGAATACAAATCTTCAAATATAGTGTTTTTTTGTTGGTCTTGTACAGTGAAAACCCTCAAAACCGAATCCTCTGAAAACCGGAATCCCCTCAAAACCGACAGTTTCAAAAAGTCCTGGCCAAATCACTATATAATCCATACAAGGAAATCCTCTATAAACCGGAACCCCTCCGACATCGTAATCCGGTCCCAATCACGTAAAACAATAGTAATTAATCCCCTCTAAACCGACAGTGTATTCACTGATCATTGTTTTGACACGTGACCAAATATCAAGAAAAGTATTTATCAGCAATCCATTGTGTTCTTAATTGAGTAAATTTGTGATTTAATCAATTGACATCTGCATTCATGTTTGCCGATAACGGATCATATACCAAGCTATTATGAATTATATATTCCATTTAATTGGATGTAGTGTAAGCAGCGCGTTTCCGGGTTTGTTCGATTTCTTGTTCCATACACCTCTAATACGAATTCAGTAATGGAACACGACACGAGTGAACTGAAAGCAACGTGAATCGAACATATCCCGAATGATTTGTGACTTTCGAAAATGAAAGTTGAAATGCGGAGACTCGCGTGAATTTTTAGGCCTGGGATATTTCGATCTAGTAAGAAATAAATTGTTGTATTGTTATTGTTATTATATGTCTAGTAATTGAATGTTATAACAAAGGGAAGTAACACCAATTAACGAAAATGCGAATCCTCGGAAAACCGACATCCCCTCTATACCGACATTATTACCTGGTCCCACACACTGTCGGTTTTGAGGGGTTTCACTGTATTTGATTTCTCTCAAGAGAACAAGTGTTCAAGAAAACATATTACTTATTAGCGTAAAACACCTTTAAATGTAAACACGTAAATAGTGACTGTTTCATTGATACATCAATATTATAATGATTCAAACTGTAAACTGAAAAGTAGTATAACACCATTCAGTGAACTACTGGTTAAATGTTTATGAAAAATTCTCCTCCTAAGAGATATGTCTATGACAATTTGTGCATACACCTATAACTCATGTTTTTTGGTAATTAAAATATAGTTGGCACATTTTCTTAAAAATTTAGACATGTTGAATGAAATTTATTAACTTTTATATTAGATACATGTTCCAGAATTACCATCAAATGACCTATTTCTTTGTGGGGGAGTTGAAAACTTTTGTTTGCCAATGAAATTTAAAAATCCTAGACTTCCATTAAGATTTTAGTAGAATGATGTGCCAAGTTTGAATTAATGAATCATGAGAGGCAAGATATGTAATGAAATTATTGTAACAAGATGTGAGAATTCTTGAAAAATACTAACTTACGAGGGTGGGCTGAAAAGTTCATAGCCTGACTCGGAAGGATTTATGCTACAGTGATGAAACTTGGTATCCATTAAATTCAACATATTCTGATACTAACGACATGGTTTATTTTTCAACATTGTCTCTCCGGCGGTCCACACACTTCTTCCAGCGGTGTTGGGGTGCTTGGATCTCGGTGGTAGAAGCACCCCATCACCACTGGAAGAAGTGTGTGGACCGCAGGGGAGACAATGTTGAAAAATAAACCATGTCAATAATTAGTATCAGAAAATGTTGATTTTAATGCATGCCAATTTTAATCACTGTGATGAAACTCCTTCTGAGTCAGGCTATGAACTTTTCAGCCCCCCCTCGTAGACTGTAGGAAGATGTGTTTTTTTGTTCGCTTATGGATGCCATCTTAAAACAGAATTATGAACAATTGTAGTAAATGGTTGTAGAAATGACTGCTGTCCATGGTATGTACGCTCAAATATCAACAAATAATAATTGGAGGTTGACTTAATTGCTCAAAGTCACAAGCAATGCCTTTTTTTTCATTTCTCTATTTTACATGTACGTCATGTTCAAGCATTATACATTGATGCAATGATTGGCGGTAGTAATCATCTTGATTGTAAATGCAAGATTGCAAATTCCAATGTCTACATGACCTGTACCTAAGTGACAAACTAACAAAATCTTTAAAATAGATTTTAGATAATAACTGTTAAACAGAAGTGAAGGTTGCACTTTAAATTATGATTCAAAACATCGTTTAGTAATTAAAATTTTATCTACTATTTACATATTTCCTAAAATAACCACACACTTCTCAGCATGTTGGCATATCTTAATCTGGTACTGAGTACATTTCATTTAGCAACAACAATTATCCTTGTCCTCTTAACTTCCAAATATTTCAACAAAAAACTTGAGCATTATCTGGCAATATGTCAGTAAGAAATGATAAATGTGATGGTTTCAACACAGTTTAAGTGCATAAATCTTAAACTGCAGATTTTCTCTCTTGTTTTGCTGCAGAGTTTCAAATATGTTGCTCGATTGATTACACTGCATTGATACTTTTCATTACATAAGTTGTGCTCTTATATCTTGCTAGAGTTTCAAAATGATCCCATAGTGGTTCAAATTTTACCTTGTATATTGTCTTAAACTTAAAATTTGTACTTCATTCTATGTAAGCTACTTATAAGCCTTATCTTGAACTTATGTTATGATTGGTTATTACTCATCAGATGGTAAATCAAACTTCAACAGTATAATACTTTGATATTGTATGCAGACAGTTGTTTCCTTTGAACTATTCGGGCAGTATGAAGATCATCAATTGAAGAAACACAGTACAGTGAGATTTATAATGATTAGATTTTTATGCAAGCTAGTACACCTGGGTCACCTCCACTATGATAGAGATATGTTTATTAATGCTTAAAGAATATACCTGGTATATGGTTCATCCATTTAAATATGTCAGCATTCTGAAAACAGCTTATGAGTCATACCTCTCTTGAATGATACAATATAACATTAACAGATTGATCTTCCTTCTGAAGATTTATGTGAATTTAACAGAACAAAGATCATTGGAAACTTCGTTTTTGACCTACAATTCACAACCTCTGTTTAAGATTTATGCAGCGTTGGTTTGGTGAAATGGCCAAATAACATGATCAGTCCTCATTATCCAATATTAACAATGTGTCCTTCTGGGAACATTAACACTGTACATGATCCTACAAATTATTGAGCTATTCCTTCAAGAAAATAACACTATTCTTATACCCTCTGTGTTCTATTTATACTTATTAATTCTATTAAAGCCAATAAAAGACACATATCTATAAAATAATATTTTTTAGGCAGGGCTTGTTGACCCCTCCTAGACACCTGATAGTCTTACCCAACATAGTCTATATTGTTTATTAGGTATTTTGTATACATGTATTTTCAATACACACCAATAGATATGGATCAGCTGGTAGATAAGATTTCACTAAAATTTGTGCTATTGAGCAGGGTATGCCTATCTTGTTACTTCTCCATACTTATTGCTTAAAAATTTAATTTTAGTGTTCCAGACTGTATCTAGAAACCAATGGATATTAGAGACTTTATTGCATTGGCTTCTAAACATGAGAACACCAATTCATAAAACCTAAAATCACAATGATGCTGAATACAGATACACTTTACCAGATCAGAATTGATGATAAGACAGTGGTTATTATGCAGCTGTATTAAGTATATTAAAAATAAACCAATCATTGGTAACTTCCTGGTACTACAGGTAACATCTGTTCTGATCCTTTAGGTTTTCACTTTTTTGCACTAGACTTGCTGGATGTTAAATAGCATTACTTTTATGGCCTCACCGACCTGTGCTTTATACAACTAGACCAGTGCACCAGGATATAACTCAAATCATTTCATCCTGAACGCTAGTCTTGTCCAACACACCATAATTATCATTTGGTACTTAAAATATTCCTTGAACAAATTGAAATTTTTTGTTCTTTTATCATATCCATAACAATAGCATTATCTCCTCTAGAAAATGATTAATCTACCCAAAAATGTTGATAGTGGATACCTGTACCCTATTTCATACTTCAACTGTTAAACAATGTACTACATTGTAGCAAAAAATCTATTTCAATGCTTTGTCCTCAAAACATGCCTAAATGCATTATTTTTCAAATATATTTATCAAACATAAAATCTTGCTACTATATTATTATCCATTCCATTAGAAAGAAAACTGACAGACGAGTATTTATTAAATTGATGGTAAGAATTAAAGAGTTTAGTCATGGAAAGCCATGTCTTATCTTTTAGAATCATGAAAACATTGGTGAATTACAGATTGTATATCAATCAGATATATTAACATCAAACAAAGTAGCTCTCTGTGGTCTAAGTTGTTTATTTAAAACATAGCCTCCTGTGAAAATATCTTAATACCTGTTATGTTACAGTTAATCAGAATATCTAGGTTTGATTATATTAATCATGTATATAAAAGCAAGCATTCGATATGAACCACAAGAGTTGTATGGTTTCTTGATAAAATTTCAGATTGCCAAGATCGTTAGTATATAAACATTTGTGTTTAAAACCATTCATATAATTATACACAACTATGTTATATCAATCTTAATTTGTTAATTACAATAAGAATCGTGTTTGAAGAGTACTTGCAGCCATGTTGCAATGTTTTTTTTTTTATAACAAATTTCACCGTAAAAGCATTTTTGAAAAAAGGAGAATCAGACATTAGGTTAGCTCACATCAATGGGGATACTCAACTTGAATTTAATGTATAAATAAATGAGTATTTACAACTCATCATTGGAAAGAAGATCAAAGTAAAAAGTGAATTAAACAGTATGTTACAATTACTAGCCTAAAGGTATTGTAAAGTCACCTACAACATTCCAAAATAGATTCAAATCAGTACATATCCAAAGATCTTAGTTTAATTATAAAAAATGTCTTGAGTTTGATTGAGTAACATTTCAATTTATCCACTTAAAAGGTGAATTTCAGTTCCACCCATTTCCAGAACTCAGAGTTCTTCAGGAAATAACATGCATATTAGTAGACTACAGGTCTTATCATCATATAACCTTGCACTATTTGGACAAATCAAAGCTACAAGTACCTAATATTCGTTTTTAATTGGTGAAAACGTTTCTGTAGCCTTCTTAAAAACCGTTCCCTATATTTTTGGCACTATGCTCAGTAAATACAGGGTGATGGTGTGCACAATTAAGGTAATCTAAAGCCCTGGGTAAATGAAAATTCTATGTGTCTTGATTTTGTCTTTTTTTTTTACCATTCACAATGATCATTATTTTTATCAATTCTTATTTTATCTCACTTGACCTTATTAAAATTAAAATAAATTCTGGCTTTATACCAAAATTAATTAAGTAGGAGATAGGAAGTCGGTTTGTTTTGAATTTATATTTAGAGAAGATTTGAAAGTAAATCAAGACTCCAGCTGATAATTATAGTTAAAACACCACATCCCTTTTCTCTGATCTATTTTATTAGTAATAAACCTCATTTCTATCATTCTTATAGTGTTACGTAGAAAGTGTCTTTAAATGATGTCAAAGAATTTCTTATGACATTCAACAAGTCAATCAATGTTTAGAAAGTCGCAAATCGAAACTACATGTATCAAAAACCATTCGACATAAACAACAAAAATCATGTTAAAGTAAGAGCAAATCATGGATCTGAGGAAGAATATTTATATGTAGGATTGTAAACTGCTAAAGTTACAAGTTTCATTCTTTTTCTTACATTTTGAAGATTATTAATTAGGTAAAATAGTTTGCGAAATAAAACACAAAGTATTAGGATTTTTAAAGAGTCCATAACATGCCTGGCACCACACACATCATTGCGTCTATAATCAATTGACTAAAAAAGCTAAAATGTATGTTGTTAAGAGTTCTTCAGTACAATATTTCACCAATGTTTTTCATCAAGACATCTATTTTCTTAGATTATCAATACTATATTGATCATAATAAAACAAACAATGATGGTTCCAGTCAGTCAGCTGACACTGTATATTAAATACCAATATCAACACCAGTCTCGACTCAACCAAATTACACAAATTCTAATCATTAGGTGTGTCATATGTGTTAATAAATGACAGGGCCTGAATAATTATGATTTCCAGACAACATATATTTCTATACAATCTGCCATCCTACTTGTCTTATAAATATATATCACTTCTATTGCTTGTACCAGTCTGTGACAACCAGTAATCTTCACAGCTGTCTTGATCACATGAATGAAGACTTTGATAGGCCACTACAGACAATGTTGTCAAAAATGGCTGAATATTTCTTTAAAACATGAGGTCTAGATTCTGCGACCTATCTAAGCATGTTTAGTAGTGAAACCTTTTCAGGACATTCCATCTGTGTTGGCAAACATTACATTTGAAACATTCAAACATGCAGGCTCATTCGTCTGCAGAAAATAAAACATCTTTAAAGCATTACTACAAATCTTAAAGCAACACATACACAAATGAGTAAAGTCTAGTATCTATGAAATTAATTACTGCCATCGAGCAGCTGATTTACTCAGACTACATTCAGCTGTGTTTGCACCATTTTCTGTACCTTTCCTTGCTAACATTTTATTATTACAAGATTTGTAACAGCTATGGTACATGTGTAAGTAAGGTAACTATATTTTGTAAATTGTATATATTGTCAGAATTCCTCATTCCCGATACCAAATGGTGCAAGCTGTTCACAATCTTTAATATCAAAACATTTCAAAATGTTATATCACATACTGTATATATGTTGCTTGTGGTATAGATGCTGAAAACAATATGTTATACAGAGTTACTAGTTGTAATAATCCTTTAAATAAATTTTGAAAGGGGTACAACTCCTACCAATTTAAATGAAACTTGATGAAATTCTTCCTATGAATAACTTCAGTGCAATTGTAGTGCAGTGTACAATGATGCAAACTGAATTAATATAACATCCTTGAATCCATAAGGATCTTTATAACTTAACTCTTCCTGGAGGTCATATTACAGTAAACAAACCTTGAAGAAATACTTGTATCTGATTTCTGATCATTATTAGTGTTTAATTAGTTCAATCAGCATAAAGAAATAATATTACAGACCACAATTAATTAATAATCCTCAGCAGATTAACTTTGTGAGTCTTATATTAATGACTCAAGGCTGATATATAATAGTCTAGAGTATCTTTTTTCTTTAATAATACCGCAAATTCTATATTTTCAATCTTGAAGATTTGTTAAATGACAGCTTCCATGATCAATAGAATTTACTAGAACAAAATCTCACTGATCTTATCTCCATGGGTTTCAAGAGTTTATCTGATGAAACATCATCATGCAAAATTCAAGATGTCAGAAAGAAATTTCAAAATTTAAGAAAAGCTTTAATGGCTTCGGTTTAACATTATGGGTTCCCATTCCTTTAACGCTAAAGAAAGTGTTGAACCATCTGAATCATTCCTTACATAATCTAAGTTCAATAAATTCAATAACCCAACGTAGAGCTAAGTGCAATAGATAGAGTGCAGCTAGTTCAATTATGAGCCACATGTCCAAATAAGTTGAATTTATTACACAATTCTAAAACTAATCTCATGATTTTATAATAATAATCCATCCATAATGACATTTGCATACTAATCTGGTGATACTATTCTACAAACGACTGGTTAAACAAAAAACTACCAATTATCCAGTACAATAATAAGAGAAAGAAGAAAGATAGCTGGCAGCTAATCGTGAAACTATCATTATAGAACTACAAGATTCTTAATCTTTTGTTTTATTTTCAATACACAATGCTGATTTCAAACAGATTTTTTAAACTTGAAATGTCAAATGAACAAATGAAAAGGTCAAGTATTGTCGATTTTTTTTAATTAAAGAACATTTCCGCCAGAGCAGTTGAGTTAACATACTTTTAGTTTTGTTATAATATCTGATTTATCTTGGCTCAAGGCTAAGCATATTATACCTACATTGTGTACTTTATACATTATACTCCTTATATTTCTTTATATTTCTATTAGTTTAATATTTTAACAGGTAGACATTTCTCTTAAGATATTATTTGTTTACTTGGCCAACTTTCATAAATTACCTGAAAATATTAGTGAAGGATTTTTTTAAAATTTTTCAGAAACCTTTTCATATAATCTCAAATTTTGTTTATCAATTTCAAAATCAACGTTTAAAATCAATAATTTATGATAATGAAAATGAAATAGAGTTTCACCGTTCAAAAGAATATTATAATTAAATAAGACATTGGAAAGAACCAATACTTTAATCAAAGGAAAGTCAGGGATTTAAATTTATGAGTTTTCATAGCTGTTTAATTACTAACCAATGGCTTCTCTCTTCTTATTAGCAGGTTTTAATTTAATTATAAAAGTGAAATAATACAAACATAAATCACATAACATTTTGTACAGGTTTGATCAGATGACTTTCATCTAAATAAGAACTTTCAGTTCAGGTCTGCCTGAAGTCTTTTGTGCAGTGACCAAAAATTGTGCTTATTGTCTTTGAACATTTTCATGCCAATGGCCGGCCATTCCTCGCTCCGCCACTGCTTTTATCCTAACTTGATATCCGTAACTTCAGAAGAGTGTAGTACATAGTAATTATTCTAAATCATTTTGAAACAAAATGTCCACTTCTTTCTCATATTTGTTACAAAGATTCTAGTGTTTGATAACATTTGTTAAAAATCATCCTATCACTATGGAAACTAAAAGTAAAAAATAACTGTGAAATTAATTACAGTATTCTGTAAAATCATGTGACATTCTGTCAATATAAATTTGTGGCTTGATTTTTGAAACTCACGATTCATGAAAAAAAACCTATTGAATTGGTACACAATTGTCGAATTAACTCTTATTCAGATAATCTAGAGTACTTGGACTCCTATTATATTCAATTTCTACTCCAGTCCCTGAAGGTAACACGGTATTTTCCTCCAATTTATTCTAATTTTGTAATAGATATGAGAGAATAACAGTGTTTTATGCTGTTATTCAACTGGGAACTCTCTCATAAAGAGATTCATTTGAACAATTTAAATCAAAACGCTACATATTGATTGGTTAGCTCTCAAGGGACCTTCGTCTGTATTCAACTTGCCATGGTATTCTACTATCTGACAGTGAAGGTGATGTAGTTGGTAAATGATATGAGAATAACAGAAATTGTGTATTTTACTAGTTTATAGAAACCTGGGTGGTTATTAATTAACTTTTTATTTGTTAATCATTGTAACTTTTAATCAATTTGTAGATGGATATTTCATAACAATAACATCCATAGACAAAATAATCTACAGCCGATATTGATCAAATTGTTAATATGTACCTACCCTCATTTACAATATCTGCAGAAAAGATGAACATAAAACATTATTTTATTTAATTATGTTCACAATATCGATTAAAGAACTGCCAAGAAAGATATTGAAGTAATTCTAGGAGTTTCAGATATACACTCAATTTGACATGTCAGCATTGACATCGAGATGACTTTATTTAAAACATTTTCCTCTATAGTTGTCATAAACTACTTTTATCAAGTAACCACATTTAATGATTATCAAACACTGGATGAGTTTTCCTTCCTACTGACAGATTATAAGCCTATCTCAGCATTAGAATCAAATTTTCCATAGGAATACAAGTATATCTTTTCTCTCAGACAAGCTAGATAATCTTGAAATGACAATGTTGTATGAAGGACACACTTTAAAATGATAGACATAATTATTGAATATCCAAGGGCTCTTATATTTACACAAGTCTGGAATTTTTGAACCATTCAAGGATACAGTTTCTTCTGAACAGCTGATAGTTTCAAGTCAATATAAAGATTTTAGAGTTCTCTGTCAAAGACTTTGGAAAGATTGATTAGTTTGTTTTAGTTAAAAATCGAATTCTGGGTGTGACAAACAATCCATTTGTTTGTCTTCAAGGTTTTTGTTAAAAAAAGACTGTAGTCTGAGTACTAAATACCAAGTTTGCACTCAAATCATATTAGTTGAAATTTAAAGCAGATGACTGTCCAAAGGGGAGATCAATTAAAATATTATGAGAAGCTATTTAATGCACCCTATGAATTCGACATAATGCACAAGACATATAAGGGAAAAATTAAGCTTCTGAACATACATGATGTATGGCTATTATATCATAAATGACATATGAACCTTTATATCTCTGTATTTCCAAGTTAGTCAACAAAAAACAACAATTAGTTTAGATAAAAGGAAAACAAGGAAGCAACATCTGGTAGGATATAGAATAAAAATGTGTATCAGATAGATAAAATACCTTTCACACTTTAATTCTCTTTATTAGCTGTTATTTAATTAACTATAAAACATCTATTGTTAACAATCTTCATGCCTGAATAGGAAACAGTTTTAATATATGCAGGGTAGCAAGTGCAGCATGTATAACATTGATCTCAAAACCTACGTGACTTTCAGAACATTAAGCAACTACAATAGCAAGTAACATTTTGAGCATTCATAATGAATTTCAGCTCCTAATTCAATGAACAGACTGAAATGGCATTGGCCTTCATCTTGAAATATTCATGACTAACTATTTGATGTTAATTCCATTCTGAACCACATGCTTTTACTTGATCTCAAATCAATGACAAATTTACCAGACTAAGTCTTTCACTTTCATGTCCAAAGGGTTGATGTCCTTGGTTGATGGGTGGAGAAATAGTTTCCAACCTCTTCAAGTACCAAAGCCATTGATTCCTTTATATAATACCAGACTAAAAGAGGTATCCAACAAAGCAAAATTACATAGTCCACAACATTAGATTACTCATAAATCCTGTTGTCAATGACAATCAGATGAACCACTAAACAATCCCAGTTGTCTGTTTTACCATAGTTGAATGGTATTATGGGAAATAATACGGTACTTAAAGATGTTTGATGATTTGGGTGTAATGAATCCTAGTGGTGGGTATTCTCTGATGTCTATAAAAGTTACTTTTGCTGACTTCACTAACAAAATGTCAAAATGTAGAAAAAACAATTAGGTTACGTTTCATTAAGAATACTTTCCCCAAAAGAAAATGGTAGAACATTTATGTACATAAAGGCACATCTTCACAATCAAGTGCAAATCTAGTGCAATGGGGTGTAAGCATTTAGCATCATTGATTTAAATCTGCAGTGATATTTGCATGTTATACTTTTTTTTTTCATCTTCAATGTGGCGCCATTGTGAATTTGAATTAACTTGAAATCTTGAAAGATATTAGTATAACTTAATGACTTTCAGAAAACATTAATATTTGTAAACCCATCCTAGATTTATAACACTCAACATCATCAAGAGTGGCACAATCATACATATGGCCATAAAAACTACACTTCCTGCACGTAAAACACTCTTCCTTCTAATTGCATTACAGACTAAAATCCTGCACCCACCCTTTAGTCAAAAGTATGGTTGCTATGTTGACTCATCACAATACCACAATTTACCAAATAACATTTTAAAATAAATATTTTCTACCAAAGCAGTATGAAGCAGAATATATGGTTGTTTGCCAGAGCAACCGTCTGCCACCAAAAAAAAAGGATAAATCACAAATTGATTCTATTCATCGTTATATTTTTACGGCTTAATAATGATAACTACCTTGACTGAATTCAGTGCGTTATACGATTTGTTTTTTTCTAAATTACCTGTTCTTCAGCTCAACTTACAATTTCTTAAATATCAAGGATCAGCAAATTCATTGTTTTCATAAGAATTTCATTCAGAATTCTGTAACGGGAAGTGCATCAAGTACCACCCACATGATTATACCTAGTATTTACAGGTATTGTACCTTTAGTAAATCTGGAATCACCTTTTATGTTGTTCAGAAATCTCAAAGAAAAAGACTGAAACCTGATGATAGTACAGAAGTGCATCAATTATCACTGAAAACAGTGCACCAAATTCACATTACTACTTTTATTTTTGAATGAAGTCACCTGCGGAAGGTATTATAGTACAGCTCTATATCAACCTACAATTTAGTACCTAGCCAACAGAAATATGGTACCTATTTAAATAAATGAAGTGTGAATTGCTCAGACGCCCCCACAAACAAAATAACAGACAAGCTATTACCACTATGTCTTTAATGTAACAAACAGAAGTCAGTAATAGTCTTTCTTCATTCACAAGAATATTTCTGTATGGTGGGAGAAACATGTCAGAATTACAATCCTTTACTGCTTTATCAGTTGAGACTGTTCTGATCTTGACATGACTCTTTCCTTAGAGCAGCACTAGAACACTTTTCTTTCTTTCAGATCCATTCCTGCCTCATTTATATGTTAACTATCAGCTAATGAAAATAGTGTTCAAGATACATAATCATTCAGGAGATACTGATCTTGAACATGCAATCTTTATCTTAGTTAATAATATAAAATTATCAATAAAATAATTCAAAAAATATACAAAAACCTTCGCTTCTAATAAATAAAACAAACCTTCACCTTCGTTACAAAAGAATTTAAAGATTAACCAACCAGCTATACATCTTAGCAAGAAATCTGAAAATAATTATCACAAGAATTTTAAACAAATTACTGTTAATTTTTCTAACCATGGCAGCTTTGATTTAATTTATTTTCTAATTTTATTAAACTTCTAAACATTCTTCTATCTTACTATAATATACCTTCAGATCTTTTCTTTGACAAGATTGATTTACATGTATATAAAAATCAAAAAAATCCTAAAAGACAGAGTGGAAAATCTTCATATGCACATATCACATGATAACGTTTTTGATTAATCTGAATCTATTTATTAAAAACAATAGGTGCAGATCCCTTGTTTTTTCAAATTTGAAAAGCTTAATTTTTTTTACAAGAAAATGCCTAAATTGCCATCTTTGTTAAACCATTTTTCTTTCAAATACAAGATCAATGCATGAAAGCATTTCTTAAACCTCACAGAGGAAGGTTTGCTCTACTTTTTATTGTCAAGAATTTTTATCTACCAAGAAAGAATCCTTGAGTGTCTTGATCAAACGGTATCATTCTTCTTAGATTATGTCTATTGATAAAAAACATAATAGAGTAAATGTGAGAGTAACGTGGTGGGGAGCCTATGATTGAAGTGAACACCACCAAGAGTATACCAAGAGATTATTTATTTAGATCAAAAAGATATGATTGTTGCCAGAGTTTATCTCACAGAAACCTGATTCTGTCTACTTTCTACTGGGGAATTTCAGGTTCTTCTTGTGTACTGGAGGTCCAATCATACAATCAGTTAATACGACCTTTATCTTGATCCACATACTGAACTAATAAGTTCTTAATTTAGAATAAGTAATGAATAAATAATGCTAAATGATTTATTACCAAAATTTGAGCAAAAATGTTTGCCAAATGTTGAAAATGTACACAAAATATTCTATCAGCAAGGAATTTGTCTGGTTGATTTTATACAAATTAAATGTGGATGGAGGCTGACAAAATTATGAATGACCATACTGAAAAAATTCAATGCATATTCATATTTACAGCTTTTGTACACACACTTTTTGGCTATTTGTGGCAGAGATATATTAACTAAGATGGAACGACATGGGATTAGTACTGAAGTATTGGTGTTGTTCTAGTATCATTCTAGAACTCAGTATCATCTCTAGACTACTATATTTGGATTTAATCAACAAGTTGTCCTCAAGTAAATAATGAAGAAGGATAATAAAAGTTGACAGTAATTTTAATCAGTAGAAGTAATCGCTAATGGATTAAGACAATCGGATTTGATCAAATTAAATTTACGCTTCAATCGATCTCTTCACCGCAATAGGTTAGCATAGAGGACTCTGACCTCAATACTCATTGTATAATTCTCAATCCATCCAGACATCAGATTATGTAGCAGTTCAAATATTGAACATGTTTTAATTAGTGTCCAATATTGTTCAAATTGTTCAAAGCATCATCTGTAATCTGAAGAATCACTTCTAGTTTTCATATCGTTCTTCAATATTCATCCTTGAATATTATTAAGAGTGAATTGACTGGAATGAATAAAATTATAACTGAAAGGTCAGTGCTTTTGTCCAGGAAGGTAAAAGTTATATTCCAATTAATGGAAGGATTAATTGAGAAATGTTCACATTAAAAGACTGAATAAATCTATTGAATGTCACAATAATTTATTATTTCTCAGAATCCAGGTGTTTTTAATTATAGTAGCTAATTAAGTCATTAATCTTCTGATATTACACTATGTTAGAATTATACAGGTACATGTACCACTATGTTATTCACCATTATGCTTTGCTCAGTTCATAATTACCACAATTGAATAGTTTCTTTCTTACAGAAATCTGGAGAGAGAGAGAGGTCCTACATAGTCAAACAATAGGCAAAGATGGTTGCTATAATTGGAGATATTTTAATGAGAAAAATTGAAAGTAAGAATCAAATGAATCAATAACACATCTATAGCCACATACTGCTTGACCAAGGTCAGATTGAAAATGAAACCAGAGAAGTTATGGCTATTCCTATGAAACCAGGTGTGTTTAATTAAGTCATTAAGTCGGTATCTCTTTATGTATGACTAAAGGTGTATGAAATATGAAAGATGATTTGAAATGAAACAATAATAGCATGTGGTTTTCTCTCTGTTTGTTTATATTCTGGTTCCTTCTGACTTCTAAAGTTTTACTACTGACCTCTCTCACCTGCTGTTTTATTTACCTGGTTCTTCCTCTATATACAGGGCACTGGATATCAGATCTTTCAGTTGAAAACATTTTCTGCGCAACTTTGAGCTTAAATCTAACAGAAATCTTACTTCATTTAAAGTCACATGCATCACTTCTTACATTCAGTTAGCTTAGTTAAATATTTTAGATCTTTTTCATGCAATAAGATTTTAAATGAAGAAGCAAATAACTCAAATCTGAACGAATTGATTTTTAACTGGAATAACCATTTAGGTTAAGTTTCATGCATAAGTAGATAGCAAAATTTAGTTAGCTTAGTCTCTGGAAATATCTGATGTACAAAAGACCTTGACTGTTGCAGTTTTCCATCCAGAGTTACCTTTATATAAATACCGGTTTATGTTGTACCAGCCTGTTGGTACAGTGGCACAGTTTTTTCTTCTGTCTGTAAAAGAGATGTGTTACACTCCAGAAATTTCTAACATTTTTAACATTTTCTGAGAATTGTGTTAGTAAGTGTTTGACCTAAGTTTTGATTTACTTTTGTAAAGTTCAGTTGGTCAGATTCACTGGTACTAAGAGATTCAAGTATCGGTACTTATTTACTAGTTACACATAATAACAGCTTTCTAGTTCATATCACTAAGATTTCTACGTTTTGTATAGATCTTTAAAGAGCTTTCAGGATCAAAGAATGCAAATAAGTGACCAGGAGTTTTAATCAATGTAATGACTTAACTCTTGCATTTACTTGTGTAAGGGAGTAATATTTACTCATATGGGGCTACTCCTGTCATTAAATGATAACAATATGAGATTTTATGTTTTGAAGAGTATATAATAAAAATATGACAAGCAAAACAATTCCGTTAATCAAAATCGCATCCAAAAACCTGGAAAATCAAGAGTAATAGTTGTATAGTAGTGGAATACCCCATCAGGTGTTTCGAAAAGAGTAAGCATGGTCTGCTTTGCGTGCAATAGACTAGATAGTTTAATGTTTAATAGACTCTTATTATTTACACTAGACATATTCCTCGATGGTACATTATGATTTAAAAGACAGCTGATTCCTAAGTTAATGAGTGGACTAATAGAATTTTAAAATGCAGACTGATAACAGAGATTGGTCAAGCTTTAATTAACTTGGATGAAATTTAGTTAGCCTTCTCTTACCTATTTGATATTCAAACTTTGCAGGACATTTGTAATGGTATGTCTAAAGAGAAGATGTTGTTGTTAGTTGAGATCAGGTGGTGCAGCTGGGAAAATCTATGCTGTGTTAATTTATAAAAAAAAAAGAAGAGCAGATAAGACAGAATAAAAAAAAAACTGCTTTAAAAGGGATCAAACCAATGATTTCATCTTATTTGATTCTAAATACACACAATTTTAGTTATAAATCTTTTAACAGGTAAATTCTTATCAAGGTATAAAATCTTTTTACAATTACAACTTCCGCCTTCCCCAGTAGTAAGCCTTATTTATTTTATCAAGAAATAGATTTTTCTAACAAGATAATTCTCTTTCTAACAGGTCAAAATAATATTATCATTATTATAATTTCCCCTTTATATCACTTCCTCTATACATTAAAATAATATTTATTTCACTTTACCATTTCTCAATCATGCTTTGCAATACCTGTGACCTTGACAGCTGCTCAGCAAAAGGTCATGGGGGTCAGGTGAGACAGGTGCGATAAAAGTAAATATCGTAGAAACTTGACAAGAATTTTGGTAAGAGAAGAATAAAAGGTATGGCTTCCACAGATTAAGAAAACAAATCACTGCTAAGATTACTCAAGAGAACAGTAGGAAAATAGATACTGCCAACAACATCACCAAAACATACAAATATACACTGTTTTACCTACAAACATACTCATTCTCAATATTGGGTGGTAATCTTTCAATATTTATTGAAGATTCCATGCTGTCTAGTAAGCAATGGTACAATTTTTGAGAAATTGATAGAGCCAATAGTCAATTCTCTAAGAAATGAAACATGAATATAAACACTTTGCCGACTAAAATCTTTTCTTGGAGTCTTCCTGCTTTCTGTAAACCAAAACTGTATCTTAGACTGTTGGCTCATTAAACAGGAAGACAATTTCAATAGCTTTACCATCTTCATGTTGTAATGAATGTTATATGAATGAAATGGACAATTCTAAGACTACCTAGTACAACCAATTACTAACAATGAATATTCATCATATCATTCATTCTATGAATGGATTTCCTATTACCAAGCCAAGCCAAGTTACATCTTATGTTATATCCAACTCATGAATGAATCATAATTGTTGACAGCAGTTATAAAACTCTACCCATATCTAACCTTTATTTTGAGAATCAGGTTTATAGACTTATTCAGATCAATGAAACAACCATAAACTTAAACTTTTAGCACACATTTTATAAGAGGTGAAAGACATTTGGCTATAAAAAACTAATGATATTAAAGTTGGTTTATCCAATATGAAATATGTATAGGTTCAAGAAGCTGAAAATTTCCAATGATTCTTTTACTTGTAGGAACAGGAATATTATAAATTTAGAAAATGCGAAGATAAGTAAAGGGTAATTTGGGAAGGAACCTTGTCATTGAGACATTTTCACATTAAGTGGTGGATATGATAACTCATAATTGCATATCAGACTTAGACTGATAAATAGAAAATTCAATCTTTTAATGCATTACAAACCCAATCTCGGTAAGCTTTTTCATCATGTTGGCATGTCTGGCTAATAACCTCATATACATACCAGTTTATCATGTATAAACAAGCCATTGGGAATTGGAATCTGTGAACATTAGATGTTATAAAAGGTATAACAGTCTCTCCCTAGAGTAGTCATGGATAACTATTGACATTATTGGTCCTTCGTGGAATAATTATATCAACACTTATCACAAGGCTACAATAAATCAACCCAGAGCTTGGCTGTACAGCCATATTTATCATATCTCATGTTCAAGGTTGTTGATTTGGGTGAATCAAGTTGCACGCAAAGCAGATCAGACTTATATTCTTCGAAACACTTGATGGTACTTTTCATATGGGATCATATATATATATGGACAAGATTTTTGATTAACAGATCTTATTATCACATCCACAAATGGTTCTTTAAAAGTTGTGACCACGTTCTTATGGCTTATGAATAAAGTGCTTTCCTTTCCCGAATTTAATTCAAATTTAGAAGAATTGACTTGTATTATGACTATTTCTGCTTCAGATTACGGAAGTTAACTATTTTCCAGCCCTTGTTTATTAAAAATATGATTGTGACAACTGCCAGTTCAAGAGAAAAAATATTGTCTGACTAAAAATCGTGACTGAAAATCATGAAGCAAAATGAATTATGGAGAAATAAAAATTTATTGTCTGATTAGGACTGGAAGATCAGTGATATCAATATTTTATGGGAAAATTAAGAGATCATAAATGAACGTCCAGTCTTATCAGTAAACATTGCTGACGTCCAGAACTGTGTTTAAGTCTGGAACTAGTCAATATATTTTATTAATTAATTATAACAATCTGACGAGACACTATTTCAACATGATTGTGTCATCACCTCTTTTAAACCTGATTGGTGATATCCCTGTCTATTAAGAGAGAAGGGAAAGATTTACTGTGATATTGGAAATAATAATTATAATATTATACCAGTCAATCATTCAGTCTTACATCCACGGTTTTCAATATTGTGTTTGATATTGTCACTGATAAGTGTTTGAGGTTACTTTTCAAACAGAATAAAAATATTTCTTAATTTTTTTTACATTGATCTGAACATAAAAAAAATAAAAGCGAATTTCAAGGTTCATTAAGATTTGTCTGTTAAAAAATAATGACTTTCTCTTTCGTCAGTTAAAAATATGAAAAAAATGAGTTAATGCTTGAAACCAGACTATAGTTAGGTTTTCCAATTCCAGTAATGTAAATCAAAGGAAAGGACTGTTGTACATAATTGAAGATAAATAAGATGTTATCAATAAAAACATTCCCTCATTGTAAACTGCATCAGGTGCAGATCCAGGATTTAGAGAAAGGGGGGCTCTGAAATATAACATGCTTCAAATCAACAGTACTGTGAGCGTCAAAGGCGTAAGCGAAATTTTTTTAGAGGGTTCTGATATCAGTCGGACAATAATAGGAGGGGGCTTGAGTCAGTGGAGCCCCTGTATATTCAACCAAGTCATCTCAGTGACAGTTTTATTTCATAATACACAGGTAACCTACCAGTAAGATGTACTGTTTAAAACAGGAAAGAAAAACCCACAAAAATGTCAATACTGTTCAATTCTGGTCTGGTGAAAAAAATATTTAAGGCCAATTGAGTTGTTGCTGGCAGTCTAGCGCGGAAATAGAAAACCGTTTAAGAGCTGGAAGGTGATCAGCGTAGAAACTTCAGTAATTCTTAAATAAACAATGGCGTTGTTTGAATCAATAAGATTCTCATCTTTCAATACACGACCACAAACTTTAGAATAATTTATTAGTTAGTCAAACAATGTATTCATGGTACAGATAGAATGGTACTTGGGCCACGTCACAGTCACGATTCAGTCTAATTCTTCTTAATACCAAACCCATCAATATCACCATATCCCACTTCCATTCACTAAAATTACAATAAGACTTCTAGACATTGAGGCCAAGCAAATTCAAATTTCTTTCTACGTATTAATGGAAATTGGTCACATCTCTTAAGTTGCATTATAAAAAATATAATTTTGTCTGGTAGTTTTGGCCATTTCAATGGTTTGAGTATCTGACAAATGTAAAACTGTGAAGAGTATGGTTTCAAACTCCTGTTCATTGAATGATAAATATTTGAAAATACACAATAACCAACTTGTAGGATCAGTGCATAAATCTGTTCATTCAACAAGATATAATTCTGTGTGTCCTTAAAACATCAAGATTCAAATGTCGACCATTATACGTCTTTTTCTTTTCTCTTCTGTCTCGTTGCGCAATTCATTTCTCTTTCCAATTGGGATTAATTCAAATTCTCAACCAAAAGCTGAATAAAAAAACAATTTTGCTTTTAGTATGAAATGATTTTAGTGCCAATTGGAATGAGATTCTATTCAGTTGGGATTAATATTCCACAATTTTATAGAGGACAGATTACCTCATTTACTCTTGTTATTTATAGTAGATAATCTGCTCATAGATTGACTACAACTTACTTTCTTCATTAGCTTATTTAAAGTCGACTACTGCCTACTTTCTTCATTATTTAATGTTGACTACTGCCCACTTTCTTCATTAGCTTATATTAAAGTTGACTACTGCCTACTTTCTTCATTAGCTTATTTAAAAGTTGACAACTGCCTTCTTTCTTCATTTAATTAGCTTATTTTTAAGTTGACTACTGCCTACTTTCTTCATTAGCTTATTTTAAAGTTGATTACTGCCTTCTTTCTTCATTAGCTTATTTTAAAGTTGACTACTGCCTTCTTTCTTCATTAGCTTATATTAAAGTTGACTACTGCCTACTTTCTTCATTAGCTTATTTTAAAGTTGACTACTGCCTACTTTCTTCATTAGCTTATATTAAAGTTGACTACTGCCTTCTTTCTTAGTTAGCTTATTTAAAAGTTGACTACTGCCTACTTTCTTCATTAGCTTATATTACAGTTGACTACTGCCAGTCTACTTTCTTCATTAGCTTATTTTAAAGTTGACTACTGCCTACCTTCTTAGTTAGCTTATTTTAAAGTTGACTACTGCCTACTTTCTTCATTAGCTTATATTAAAGTTGACTACTGCCTACTTTCTTAGTTAGCTTATTTTAAAGTTGACTACTGCCTACTTTCTTCATTAGCTTATTTTAAAGTTGACTACTACCAGCCTACTTTCTTCATTAGCTTATTTTAAAGTTGACTACTGCCTACTTACTTCATTACCTTATTTTAAAGTTGACTACTGCCAGCCTACTTTCTTCATTAGCTTATTTTAAAGTTGACTTACTGCCTACTTTCTTCATTAGCTTATTTTAAAGTTGACTACTGCCTATTTTCTTAGTTAGCTTATTTTAAAGTTGACTACTGCCTACTTTCTTCATTAGCTTATTTTAAAGTTGACTACTGCCTACTTTCTCCGTTAGCTTATTTAAATGTTGACTACTGCCTACTTTCTTCATTAGCTTATTTAAAAGTTGACTACTGCCTACTTTCTTCATTAGTCTATTTTAAAGGGATACAATCCTCTGATTCATACTTTGATACAACTATAATTGTACACTGTGTGTATATAGTTGATATTATATATTATTCAACATTTTCTAGTTATGACCACAGTTGATCTCAAATTTCAAAGTCCCATTTTGCAATTTCCTACCAAATGAAAATAAGTCTGGGAAATCAAATTGAACCTATATCACTTACATATCAATTTATTTTCACAGTATTTTATTCTTGAAAACTGATCTTAAATCTAAATTCTATAATTGAGAAGACCCCTACCAAGTACCAAGCTGCTGAATGGTTGGCATTTTTTTCATTTTAATATTCATTTCTACACCAAAATCTTACACATTTAATGATTATTTTTAATCCTTCCAACAAGATACAATCATGACATTTATGAAGTAAACAATTTCGCTCTACATATCCTACCAGCAGATGTGACATGAACACAACAGTATATTAATAATTTGGAAAGTTCTACTAATTTCCATTCAAGTCTTTTAACAGATGATACCAGTCCATGGGGACAACAAAACACTTGTTCATGTTGCAATTCTATTTAAAAAAAATTTACTATAAAAATATTTCTTTTATTCTCCATAAAATTTTAAATCATAAAAAAGAGCAACTTTCACAAGACACAAGGCTACAGCAATATTTTGCATTTCAATATAAAACGCAGCTTATTGTGTGCAATAAATGACCACATTCATTAAATAAAGTAAATTCAGCTCATCTATCATGTTCTAGTCTGGGAATTTAATAACCATGTTTTTATGTCAGTGTCTGTCACTTGGATAAATCATTCACAGAAAAGTACATTGGCAGGAAACTCTGTTGAAGTCTTTGATGGTTGTTTATATAGGCCTAGATTGTGGTGACAGTAATATCTTCCATTTTACTGTCATTTAATGACGCTTTAATCAACTGAGTGCGTTATTTCACTGGTCGTCATGATCTTCAGTAATTTTATTACAGACATGAAATACTTGGTTATCCAGACATAATATACTCTGTTTACAATACATTATACAATAGCTGACTTGATTTAGCCAAAGTGGTTCTGAAAATTGAGTCAGGGACTTATTTTCTGATGTGAAATTTCTATTAAGTAATAAATCCAGGGCACGCTTTTCCTTTAAGAACCGTTACATTGATTGTTAGTTTGGTTCAGAAATCTAGTTAGCGCAAAATTCAATTTACCAATTACAGCCGAATCCACAGCAATATAGTAGATAACAGCTGATGACACAAAAGTTAAATGATTTTTCAGTGCAGAAGACTATAAAATTAAAACTAATTTTTTTTTTACAGATTTCTCAATAAAATTTAATGAGAATTTTGATCCCGAATTTTAACAGGAAGTCATTTGGCACAATGACAGATAAAGGTAAATATAAAAAATGTAATTGGAAAACAGCGTGATTGATAACTTCTTTGAATTTTGAATTTTTAACTGATCCCATGATGCATCATGATAGATTAGATAAGAAAATAAATGATTATTAAAAAAAAATATCAGAATTATTAGTTATTGAAAGATTTCATCAAAATGAACATTACCATGACAACCTCTGTTTCTAAGATATTACCGAGTATTTTTATAGGCCATGTGGTTTTCTGGCTTCGGAAGTAAACATTAAAGTATGCAATCTGATTGGACAATCAAGGATATATTATGAGATGTTCTAAGTCGAAGATGGAGTGAAATGATAAACAATGGTGATGAAAAGTTTTATACAAACAGAATTAGATAAACATTCCCATCTTATAATCTTTGTTTAAATTTTCATTACTACATCGTTAATTTTGACATTATCTCGGAAATCGAAAATGAAATCGGAATTTCTGTTTTCATGACATTTTCATCCTATTTTAAAGGGGCAGTCTGATTTTTCTTGTAGGTAGGAAAACATTAAGTATTTACATGAAATTCTGGAGAAATGGGTCCCTTAACTTAAACTATCTTGCATTAAGTTTCATTACTGTTTCATTAACTACTTAATGTAATTTGATTCGTTACGAATTTACAGCTTAATTTGTCATATATCTGAAGAAACAGAAATCATTCTTATCAGGTCTATGTGTCAAGCAACCCTGCTTAAGTAATTTCAAAGTCGCAGCTCTAGCCAGAAAGTCTTCATAAATTGAACAAGCCCTGGCATAGTTGATCAGCTGCGAAACATACACGCCATAAGCTGGTGATAGAGGTATGTTACTGCATATGAATGGAAAATTAACAATATGAAAATCAATATTGTCACGTTTGTCATACAGTCAAACACAAAGAACGTGAAAATCATGCATAAAATATGCAATTAATTCAAGGCATGTAGTTCAATTTAGTATTAAAAACATTAAAAAAAAAAAAATAATAAGTAGAAAATAATATAATACATAATTGATAAGTATATATGTTGTTTTTCTACACGTGATTAAAACTTGTCATACAATAACATTATTAAATACTTTACTCATACATTCATAAGTTGTGAAGACGCTTATCGGTAGATCATCATAATCAAGGTGATTATTGGAATATTTACCATGGCAACCAGAATATCACCTGTATGATCAATAAATGATCTGACCTTCATTAACATGTCAATCATGTAAATAATGTACACATTGCATGTCTTGTTTTTGTGTGGTAAGATGATCTTTAGTTGCACCCTAGTAGTATTATATCTATATCGCATTCAACAAGATTATAACTGAAACCCATCAATTGTATTTTTTTTTTTTTTGCATGCAAGAGTTAAGATTAATATTCAACAAAGAATAAACTTATATCTCACACTTCCTTTGTCAATACAAAAATTTGTACAAGATCAAAGTCTCCTACGAAATCATTAGCAATCCTCCTACAAGTCACTCACCACTCTAAATTCATTATTATTCATTGGAAATCTTTAAACCTCTTTCTATTTCTACCACCTTTCTAACTAGATTAATATTTTCTATATTAAGACATTGGTCACAATACAATTGAAAAGGTTTGTTCAATATTTGATATAAATAGAGCAATGCATGGTGCCAAAAACCCTGAACAATTTAATATCAAAATAAAAAAATAGTAATGTAGAAGAAGAATTGAATCTTAACACTCATTGTGATCAATGAGGGAAGACACCATAATGCCGTGATTCAATTCAGGGGGAATGATTTATCAGCAACAATGCATAATTAATTTACAATTACAAATATTAATGACATGAGCTTCCATTGGGATAAGCAACTTTTACCATATTTTATGATAATACAGGCAAGATACATAATAAGGTTCTTCAAGACATCTTAAAGGGATATGCTCTGTAATCGTACATTTTAGCCTCAGAACTTGGAATTTTTTAGCTTATCTAATCTGTAACAATGTTCCCAACTCTCCCTCGAAATTTAAGCCTTTAAATCTTTGTGTAACTATTAGCGGTTTGTAAGTAAAAAATATGACTTGTTGTTTATAGTAAGACAATGTCTTATCATAGAAAACATATATACAGAAAATGAAAACAAAAAGGGTATTATTGAAGGGACTGTGTGATTTTTGGGCAGTTTTAGTAAATTTGAAGGCTATTTACATAATTCAAGGCCCAAATCACTCCTCGAAAATGCTGAATGTTCCCCTTTAATTGATGGAATCTTTGTTTTCATTTCAACTAATTCTAGTTCTTAAGATTGGTTATGCAATTGTGAAATGTGGGAGTTGAAACAATCAGATGAAAAACTTTTTATAACCTTTAAATAGTATTGTCATGACGTCAATTGTTTCACAGTATAATGTAGAATGGCAAAGGAATTTAATTGTTGTAGGATTTATTTTCATTGGAAGACAGTTGACAAATTTAGATATTCCACCTGCCAACAATAACAGTTATTCTTCTGTCAAGATATTTCAGTTCAATATTAAAACTACAATATAATTTACAAATGGATTAAGCAAGTTGTGTCAAGAGTAAAACAGAAAGTTTAAATTCTGGCAATCATATCCAACAATACAGCTCTAAATGTCTCATAATTATGGTGTTCCTAAGGGATATCAAAAAAGATTTCAACAAAATGTTATTGATGTATACTATAAAAGATCATCATAAATTTAAAACAAACAGGACAAGATATAAATGAACTGCATCAGATAATTTAACATCACCAAATAACAACTTGTTATGATGGCAGACACCCCCTCTGGGATCATCCAATTAATTTGTCTCTTTCTTTATCTCTGCCATCTTTAGTTGGACTAACAGTGACTATCAGTCTCATTATTAACGCTACCATGGACACTGGAGAGGCTCCGTTAGCACGGTCAGATTAATGAGAGACTGGTCGTTCTGACATTAAACATGACAACTACAAGATAACTTTCACACTCGTCAAGACATTTCAGAGATATTATATTTCCTTTCATTTTCTTTCATCATCAAACTACTTCTACTTGGTTAAATGATAGCACAATATCTGACAAAAGATATTGAGGTTAACACAGGTTAGCAAAACAGACAATATTTTTTTCTTAAATAGATATGAATTATACATATTTTTTTTGGCAATAAATAAATAAATTTTGAAATATAACAAGCACTGAGTGCTATTTTGATCTTGTGGATCTTTTTTTTATACGCCCACATGAAATGTGGAGCGTATATTGCCGTCACCCATGTCCGTCGGTCCGTCGGTCGGTCTGTCCGTCCGTCCGTCCACAATTGCTTGTTAACACTCTACAGGTCACAATTCTTTACGGATTTTAACGAAACTTGCTGTAATTGTTTATTATCACCCAAGGATGAACCCTATTGAAAATCAAAAGAATCGCAAAATATTTGATATGAATTATTGCCCTTGTTCTTTAAAACGCGTTCGATTTTGAGCTTGTTAACACTCTACAGGTCACAATTCTTTATGGATTTTGACGAAACTTGCTGAAATTGTTTATTATCACACAAGGATGAACCCTATTGAAAATCGAAAAGATCGAAAAATATTTAATATGAATTATTGCCCTTGTTCTTTGAAACGCGTTTGATTTTTAGCTTGTTAACACTCTACGGGTCACAATTCTTTACGGATTTTGATGAAACTTGCTGAAATTGTTTATCATCACTCAAGGATGAACCCTATTGAAAATCGAAAAGATCGAAAAATATTTAATATGAATTATTGCCATTGTTCTTTGAAACGCGTTTGATTTTTAGCTTGTTAACACTCTACAGGTCACAATTCTTTACGGATTTTGACGAAACTTGCTGAAATTGTTTATTATCACACAAAGATGAACCCTATTGAAAATCGAAAAGATCGAAAAATATTTAATGTGAATTATTTCCCTTGTTCTTTGAAACGCGTTCGATTCTTAGCTTGTTAACACTCTACAAGTCACAATTCTTTACTGATTTTGATAAAACTTACTGAAATTGCTTATTATCACCCAAGGATGAACCCTATTGAAAATCAAAAGAATCGAAAAATATTTAATATGAATTATTGCCCTTGTTCTGTAAAACGCGTTTGATTTTTAGCTTGTTAACACTATGCAAGTCACAATTCTTTACAGAATTTGACAAAACTTACTGAAATTGTTTATTATCACCCAAGGATGAACCCTATTGAAAATCAAAAGAATCAAAAAATATTTAATATGAATTATTGCCCTTGTTCTTTAAAACGCGTTGATTTTTAGTTTGTAAATACTTTAGAAGGCACAATTCTTTTTCTATTAGATTTTAATGAAACCTATTGAAATAGTTTATTATTACACGATAAACCCTATCGAAAATCAAAAAAATATTTGATATGACTTATTGCCCTTCTTGTTCAAAATAGGTTTTAGTTTTTAGCTCATAAACAGAGACGGATTTTGACTAAACTTGAATATGAATACTTAACCCTTGATGAAATCGAGAAAAAAATGTTTGGACGACACTTAATTTAAGTTCTGAATGAAATGTAGGCCTATGACTACAGTTTGAATATTTGATGGTTGCTGTTTTCTGCCAAATGTTATTTTTCAAACAAAGCTGCCAGTGGGCGTATATTACCTTGCCTGGCAAGCTATCTTTTTATCAACCAGCGTCAGTGCTGTTGTGCACAATGTTGCTATATCTAAGATGTTACCATCATATAGGCTTTGAGGGGTTTTTTTTGTGTTTCAAGAGTTCAAAAATTTAAAATGTCAAAAAAAAATTCATAATTTGAGTAGGAGTTGTCTGTGAAAATGTCAACGGCAAAAATAAAAAATTCAATAACAGTTTTCTTACAAAAAATGTAGGTTAATCGATCTTGAAGGGTAGCATTCAGCATTTCAAAGGTCGATTTTTGTGTTGAATATAATATGTAAATAGCTTTCACAGAAGAACTAAAAATGCACAAAAATTGCATAATCCCTACATAATACAATACTGTATATGTGTTTTCTATATAAGGCATAGTCTCACTAAAAAATCTCTCTTTTTTACTTTCAAAAGCTGATAATTCTGGATACACAAGGCCCTAAAAACTCGGCTACAAAAAATCCTATTCATGAGTCTTAATTATTACATACAAAAAATTTTGATATGCTAATTAAGCCTTAAAAAACTTGAGCATAAAGTAATAACAAGTGAAGCACATTAAGGTCTAATGACTTCCAATTATGTCACTATCAGCCTACTTTCTGCATTCCTTTAGGCATTCTTGTCAGTTGTCATAGTTCAGATAATTGCAAAAAAAAACAGACACTTTGATCAAGATGACATTTATGTAGCCGTTAAAATAATATAGCAAGAAACAAGACAAAATAAGGCTAATGATGACATATAGTTTAAGGTATTGTACAAACTATTTTCCAATTGGAATAATTTATTGTCAAGTACTGTAGTTGTTAAATGACATGGTTTGCTTATCCTTGTTTGCTTCGAGTATCAATAAAAGAAATTGTCATCTTATCAATTTACCTTGATAACGCAACTTATTGATGCTTATATTAATGAAAAATAAAATTGTAGAAACTTTATTTTTCTAGATTTCAGTAACATTTTGAAATGACAAGATGAGTCAGAATAAAAAAATTTGTTTAGACATTGATCTATTGTTTAAAGGGTGGGACCTAAACATGTAAGAAGAAATATACAAACATGGCTGACTTTAAGTACAACACACCAGAAGGTAGATTTCATATCATCCTAAACAAAAGATATAAAAACATGACAGGTACAGGTATGTCTTACAGTAAAGTCTGAAACTCATACTTTTTATCTGGAGAATGTAATTCCAGCACCTCATTAGAACCTTTTAATGTTGAGTTATGTTTTAGAGAATATCCAGCTTACATGTAATTGTCAAAAATATATATCTGAAACTAGAAAAGAATAAAAGTTTCAGACAATAGAAAGTGCTAAATGGAATTCCTGCTTGGAACATTTTGCTAATGAGAGTGTATCAGAGTGTTAATGATGTCAATCATTTCCACATACAGAATAAATACAAAAAAAAATACATTTCATTATCAAGTCAAGTTATTAAGAGTTTCAAATTAGGTACCAAACAAATAAACTTGTTAAGTAGATTACAGTAATACAACTCTGTCCTTCAGCATATAACTTAATTATGGACATTAGCACTGATCTGGATTCTGTAACTTTATTACAAAAAATAAGTTTAACCTTCCAATTCTACATATAAATTCTTCTAATTTGACAGAAACAATGCTGATCAACAATTGTTATCAATAAGAAGACTTGTTGGACAGCAATGGTATATTTGTGAAGTATATTTAAGTCATAGTTATGGTTCTTAAAGCTGATACAGTGCAGCTGAAATTGGTTCTTGCTTGCTCAAACAAATCAACAATTCTAGAACATCAAATGGATGACTGATTTGGCTAATAAAATCAGAATAAGTTTAATATAAAAACATATTGACACTATACACTGATGGCGCAATGATTTGCCTATCTAGCTTATTGCCTAGCCATTCCTTTTATTTAATTAAAGTTAGAATTTTTGAAGCTGAGAAAGGTTCTATAGAATACAATTCGTAGGGACTGTAATACCTTACTGCAAGAATGTTTCTGTTTTAGTAAACCTACTAGACACAGTTCACAAGATTAACAGTAATTATTTAAGGTCTACTACCAGCAATGTATTTCACCATAACAAAACAGCACATTAACATATATATTTTTCAAATTGTCTGTCCCATGGACGATGGACAGGAGGAAGGGGGACAAATCATTTAAGAATCATTTAAATTACACCCTTATATCTTGTATCAAAACATTTGTTTCCTTGGCACACATTGCTCTTCTCTTATACAAACTACAGGGAATACAAGACAAGAGGCAATATTGTAAGAAATGTAGTAAGTAATAAAAAAGAAGATTGAATTGCTGGTCATGTCAATATGAAGACGGTAAAGAGTCTAGAATATTTCCCTGGAGTCTGTGATTATAATTCAATAAGATAATAATAGTGTGTGGAATTTGGACCAATATAACAAATTAAATAATCAATAAACTTGATCAATTATTGATGAATGTTCCTTTCTTATTGACTAAACTGTTACCATCTTAATATTTCCTTCTTTATTATACTAGTGGTAACAATCATACTTCAGATTGAATATTTCTATTTCGCAACATTTTACTAACACTGTCCTATATTTCATAATTATAGTCACTGATGAGGAAATTTTTTCTTTGGATATGCAATTCAAACAAATACCAAGGGAAAGCCGCGGCGGGGCAATCCAAAGAATTCTCCAAAAACATTAAAAAAAATCGAAAAGCTTATTGATGCAAATTCAAGTTAAGTTAAAAGTTAGACAAAACTTTTTTTAAAATAAACCAGAGAAGGCACTATGTGAGATTAAAGAATATTGAATCAGAATTGGCATTTCCCCTAGCAATAACATTTGACTGAACTCTAAATCAAATCATTTCATTATAAACAGGAATTATCCAGCTGAAAAACACAGCTTTATTAAAAAGATCATCAACTCATGAACTGCTCAGCAGACAAATCAATCGCCCACAACATTGAATACATATAGCCCCGAGAGTTATAACACATATCAATCTCTTAATCAATCATGGGTACAAAAAGGTCATCTGGTATTTCATCCAGCTAATTACATTTTCTTAATATATAACTTGTGCCTTATTTTACTCAAAATATTTCTATAATCTGTTGAGAACAAGCAGGATGTACCTTTGAAATGCTAATGCAAACATAATTCAGTATTAACACAGCCCTTCGGTAAAATTCAGACAGATGTGATGTATGATTCATATTCTATAAGGTGAGATAATGAATATTTATTAAAAATATCTTACACAGAGATTGACATACATCCATTGTATTTATTTTTAATATTCTTAATCTTTCATAGTAATCATACATTCCTTCAAGATAGTGGCGAAAGAATCAATTCATACATTGCCAACAGTAATCAAACAATGTGTGACCATCTTAGCTTAGCTTTCAATGAGTAATGATTTAATTAATAATTAAAATGTATTTGTTAAAGAATTAGTAGTAATTATTGTAGCGTTGAAACACTAAATGTAGCGTGACTAACACACCTAAAGCTCTGTTGGTTTTACACGATTTAGAAGCAGGTCTAGTCAGATATCTTGATTCTGTTATATTTGTATTATCTACAAAATAGTACAATTTCATCTGTTATGTAGGATACAAATTGACACAAATCAGTTTTTGGGGGGTGGGGATATTGCTGAATTTGGGAGGAGGGATTATATAAGTGATGATTATCAGTTGCGGTACCAGTCTAATGAAACTGGGGGTACAAATGTTGGCAGACTAATTAATAGGAGGGGGAATACTACTAGAAAATTTTTCAAAATAAGAATTGATTTGGTGCATTTTGACCCTTACCGCTGGCAGCAAATAAGATCAAATGTAAAGACTTGAAAACAACCAATACCATGAATCATTTTGTGTTCATATTTTAGGATTTCTGACATATTTATCATTTGAGGAAACTGATAAGTCAGAGTTTATAATGGTGATATAAGACTGAAAAAATCTAATGAGATCAGCTGATGTTGAATGCCATAAATTCCTGATTATCTGTTAAAATACCATGGTTACATGACCAATCCTTCATTTTAGTCAGATCATGTGGAATCTTCCTGATATTACTGAGAACATCTGTCAGAATCAAAGCTTGTTAAATATTTCAAACATATACAGTACAAAGTCCTAATCATAACTTGTAATATAGCTTTTGATTTCATTTTAGCATCCGTTTCAAAATAAATAAAAAATCGTATTCACACATTGAACTGAAATAATAGTCGTCTGCCAGGCGATTATAAGTGCTTTTGAGAATCGTGTTGGCTTGAATCCCTTGTTATCTTAGCTCTTTTGTTTCTTAGTGTGATTTAGAGGATTGCTCTCAAAGCTATAAGTGTGCTGTGTCGGAATCCCCTGACATTTTGAATTACAAATTGGGCGGACAAAAATTTCCCTTGTTACGCAATTTCAAAATCAATAGTCCAATCATGTACATTGTACATATGAGTGTAAAACATTGCATTTCACCAAGACCATACTGAATACAGTAAATCTATCAAACAGAAGGTAATTGTATATTACATGTGACATGAATGACATGACCAGATGACACCCATATAATTTCTGTATAAAAAGGTGAAAAGGGGAGCTTTTCATCCCACGTTAAATCACGCAACTAAAATCAAATCAATTTGTCTAGGATAAATCTCGTAAAGGGAAATATTATTGGTGGAGTTTATAAATAATAAATGATTGAAAAATAACTCGGGTCGCTAACGACCTTTACGGTCTAACATTGTCTTAATATGGTAGTGAATATAGACTCTAGTATAATGACCAATTGTAAGAAGTTTAATCATTGGTTGTGTTGCCTGTCTACCGTCGACCAATAAATCAATCAATATCCACTATTCATCCAAATATTTTACCGTAAATTCATTGTTGCTATATTCGATATATTGATTACGCTATGTTTCTATATGGTGTATTTAGGCTAAAAGAATGATGCAGTAATTTGCTAGAACATAATATTAAATATTATTACACTATTATTGTTCTAAATATAATAGATTTTAATGATATTGGGTAAATTTATGAAAGGTACAGAATTTGATGTCAATACTTCTGATTTGAAGGGTCATCAACACAATCTAATATTGTCATTAAAATTTCTTTCCAGTTCAGTTCTGTTGATTTGCTTACTTCATCAGCTCATCCTGATTTCTGCAGTTATATAACCATCAATCAAGAGCAATCAAATAGCATTCCACGATGTAAATAAGTTGTACAGATTAATTGGTCATTTCATGATTTGAGAATTGCTGTAACAGTTCCTCACCAATAATTCAGATACTAATTAGTCACAGATAGTTTAGCTTGCTTCCAATTTTCTTAAAATAAAGTAAAATTGCATAAAAATTTAGACCATTCATAATCAATATGGCGCAATCTGGTCTTTTAATCTTATAGAGTATTTTACAATTTTGGATTAAAACAACCGCACTAATATTGGCTTTTAAAATTTAAGAAATCTTATACCACTTATCATTACAAAAATGATATTTTGGCTGCAACCATTGTATCACAAGCTATTTGATTTTTTCGGTAAGTTGGCTGCTTGAATTATTAGTACTTCTGGTTTACTATGTCCAGCATTTGTACAGGATTTGATTTTAAAACCCTCATGCCATATTATTTCTGGATACTAGTTCATAATAAGATTATTGTATTGATTTAAATTCGGAGAATAAAAAAAAACGAAAATGGAAGTAAAGTAACATCTGCAATATCTGTTGATGTCACTCAAGATTTCCAGAGTGAAATTACCCGTATTTAATACATTATATTTTATATATTATACTATACAATTCAATAAATAAGAGTGCTATAATCATTGAAATTTGTACTGAAAAACCAATTGATTTTTTTTAAGCTTAAAAAACTTTGATATAAAAACTGACAGCTTATTGAATAAATTATATTATTTAGGTGCATTGAAACCTAAAGCCGGAGAAAATTAAACTCTCCTGAAGATATGTACCGGTACACAATCAAGTTTTGGATTATTATTAAGTAAAACTATGGCATTGTGGACACACTTTCATTCTTATTAATTACAACAGTGCAAAATGTATTACACCAATAAAATCATAGCATTCTCAGAAGACTAACTAAAAATGTTCCTTTCAGACATGTTCAGACAAAAATGTTCCTTAATTGTCTCTATTTGGATCCTAATATTGAACCATAATTATGCCTATACTTTTCATTTCAAATCCAAGCAAAAACTTTGCAGAATTTCTTTGTCTGTATAAAAAAGCCTCTTTAAAACCAGCTGACACATTCATGAATTTTTTATAATGTGATTAACAATGTCCTATAGTTGTATTGACATACCCGACAACAGCCGGTAGAAATTCCTACTCTGATCTACATAGTGTGAAAACAAGAGGTTTAATTGAGTAAAAAATCAAGGTAAATTTACAATCAATATAGTTTTATGTTTAGACAATGAACCTGAAGAATCAAGAATTTCCAGCTACTATTGTAAGCCTATTGTTATTTTGAGTTGTATTGCTCTCATTGAGAAAAAGGTAGCTCAAATCTAAATGAGTGTTGAGAAAAATGGAAACACACCAACTTCTGTATGAAAAAGTTCATGGGAAAACACAATCTTGTGTACCAAACTGCTAACGAAAACACAACAACTTCAGTATGTAAAAGATCATGGAAAAACATTTTCTTGTGGATCAAATGCCCATGAAAAAAGCTAAACTAACTCTCTAATATTCAGTTATGTTTTAAGAAGCTAATGGAAGCACTTCACTATCTGCATTAAAATGCTCATAGAAAGGAGAGAAAACCTATTAAAATGGTCACAACTATCAATTGTTTACCAAGAAATCTTTAAAGCCTGACTTAATAAGAGGAGAATATAGTAACAAGGTGAAGTCTTTAATCAAGTAAAAGTTTCTCAACCCAAGTTGACATCTAATAAAGAAAAGAAACTAGAGCCACATGTGGCACAGAGTGGGACTTTGCAAATGTGCAAATTGCTAATTTAGGAAAAAAAATAGGCCTTGAACGTAAATCCGAAGCGCCAAAAAAAGTCGACAACTTTTAAACTTTTTTGTTTTTTTTGAAAGGTTGTGAAACCGGAATTAGTCACCAGACCTAACATTTCAACGTACCAGCTAAAATCCTTTATCAATAACCTTCATCCTACTGAAGGTCAAGGTCACTGAAGGTCAAATTCACGAGAAACAAGTCTTTAAAATTTGGTAATGCAAACTGTAATAACACCGGAAGTTGACGCTAGACATCAAATATGAAAGGATAAATGAACAGCCAAAGTCAATGACCTTTGATCCTAAAAAGGTCAAGGTCAAAAAAGGTCAAGGTCAAAAACGAAATTTTTTATTTTTTTTTAACCCTGTTCCCTTTTTGGAACTACAAAGCCGAAATCTATGAACCTTTAACATAAGCTTAATAAAGCAATGCTGTAACTGAATGCAAGGTCATTTTTTGAAAAAAAATTAAACTTTACCTTTTTTTTTGATAAACAAAATTTTGACAAAAACAAAATTTTACCCGGATGTGCCACGCCCACGTTAGATTTTTTGATGTGACTTTATTTATATTTTTAATATCTTACTATGGCTAAATTAGCAAGCCTTTGCATGTATTGGTTAACGAGATATACAATCATAAATGTCAAAAAAGGTCAAAATCTATCATCGGAAATTTTGAAATTAATAAACCTTGTTCCCTTTTTTGAACTATACAGCCAAAATAGCTGAGATTATGATATAATATAGCTTAACTAATGAGGTTGATGTGTGCAGAAGCATTTTTCAAAAAAATGTAGTCTATATGGATTTTTTCCAGACAACAAAATGTAAACAAAATCAAAATTTAACCCGGATGTGCCACGCCCATGTCAATTTTTTCTTACGGATACATTTATATGTGGTATGTTCAATTATGTTCCAATTTTCAAGCCTCTAAACTTAATAGATCATAAACTATGCATATAATAAAGTAAAAAAATTCAAAAAATCGCGTAAAGGTTTTCAAATTTGCAAAATTTAAGAAAAAACTAATTTTGCATTACAATACATTGTGATATATCGTTCGAAAGAGCTCATGAAGCCCATTCAGAATATGCAAAAATGAACCCTCTAGGTTAATTAGGTCACGTGTAGGAGCAGTACAAAGTTGCGAATTTGGCTATTTTTGGACACCTATAAAACCGGAAGTTGATATCGGAGGTCAAATATTAAAGTATCATTTGGTAGCCAAGGTCGGTGACCTTTGACCTACTTAAGGTCAAGGTCATCAAAGGTCAAGGTCACGAGATATGAGCCTTCAAAAACTGAAAAAATTCAACCGGAAGTTGCCAAAAAGGAAAATCGAAATTCAAAAATCGGCTACCTAGAGATTGGTCGCAATCGACTATAGTTTCCAAAAATACAAACATCACACACGTCACACTTACCACCAAGGCCCCATTTTTCGTTTTATAAAAATGTATCAAATCAACATGGCGGACAAAGTATTTTTTTCGGACTAAATTTTATTTTAAAATCGGTTGTAGAATTACGATTAAGAACGATATACATAATTTCGTTGAAATATTTCAATTACACCGGAAGTTATTCAACCGGAAGTGAAAATCGATTTTCCCCTTTAACTGGAAGTGACGCAAAAATTTTGAATACGTCAAATTGTTTATATTAGTGGCATGCATCTTTTATTAAAATTTCAGATTGATCCGAAAAAAACTCAAATTTAGTCAAAAAATTTCGAAAATCGGCAAAAACATTTATGCTTCGAATTTTCGAAATTTGAAAATTTTTAACTTTAGTCGTATCAGAATTTAGTCACAGATTTCAAAAATGAAAACCCGAGCAAAATCGGCCCAAAAATGTAGCTTCCAGAGTCGAAAAACCTGTTTTTGCTAATGTTGCAATGTGCAATTTACACTTTTGCAAAACTGTTTCAATTTATATTTATTAACGAGGTCGCCACAGGAGAAGGTCAACATAGGTAGAAATGTTTCTAAAGCAGTTGAATCCTGAGCTGTGTGCCCTGTGGAAAAATCGAAAAAAAAAAAAAAAAAAAAAAACTAGATCCATTGGCTTTGCATGGTTCTGAGCAGTGCGTAACAGTTTAGGAATTACTTAAAAACTGTTTTTAAAAGGGTCTGTATAGGTATTATTTCTAGACAAAGAAAGCTACCACAACTAGCGAAACCTTGGATGTTGCTTGTAAAGTAAAAAATCGCAAATTTGATTTGCTTACAAAACCGGAAGTATACATCGGACTTTAAATATGAATACAAAGTCGGATAGATCTCATGGAGTGCAAAAACTTTAGTTCAGGTCACAATGTCACCAAAGGTCAAGGTCACGAGATATGAGCCCTGAAAGTTTTGGTAATTACTGAAAAAAATAAAACGGAAGTGCAAGAAAGGCAAAACGGAAGATCAAAAATCGATTAACAATGCTATGAATGCAAACGACTGTAGTTTCCAAAAATATCAAAGTTACGAATTCCGCTCATAACCCTGAGGCCCCATTTTGAGTTTTACAAAAGTTAGTCATATCAATATGGCGGCCGATTTGTAACTTCCGGGTTAAATTTTTTTATTTCAAATTGTTGATGTACCATAATGTTAAATGTTGCAAAAAACAAATTTCAAATATATTCAAAATTCCGGAAGTTGAAATTTCAAATTTACCAGCTAATTACGTCAAAACCGGAAGTGGTATCAATTTTTCGAAAACAGATTTTGGATTGCAATCGAAATATCTTTCCATCTGTAAATTTTCAGATCGATTGAAATAAAATTTGAAAAAAACACGCACAGTTACATGGAAATTTGCACAAAATGTTCAAATTTTAAATCGTGCAATTTTAATTTAAGTCTATATTGTCGTACATCATTGGAAAGAGCAAATCACGCATAATATGACTGTTAAATCATTTTTTACGTATTTACGCTAGGTCACGTGACAGGACTGTTTAAAGTCAAAAATCACAAATTTCAATTGCCTATAAAACCGGAAGTATATTTCGGATCACAAACATGAATACATCATTGGATAGATTTCATCAAGGGCAATAACTTTTGTTCAGGTACCAAGGTCACCAAAGGTCAAGGTCAAAAGATATGAGCCTTGAAAGTTTGAGTAATTGCATAAAAAATCAAAACTAAAATAAGAAAAAAATTGAAATCAAAATTCAAAAATCGGCGGCTAGACTTTTTTAGCAATCTATTGTAGTTTCCAAAAATACTAAAGTTACGGATGCCGTTCATAACCCTGAGGCCCCATTTTTAATTTTACAAAAGTTACTCACATCAAAATGGCGGATGATCTGTTACTTCCGGGTCGGATTTTTTTATTTCAAATGGTTGTTATAACAAATTGTAACACATTGCAAAAAACAAATTTCAAATATCTTCAAAATTCCGGAAGTTGAAATTTTAAATTTGCAAGCTAATTACGTCATAACCGGAAGTGGTATCAAAATTTTGAAAACTGCATTTTGTTTGGAATCAAAATGTCTATCCACCTGCAAATTTGCAGATCAATCGAAATAAAATTAAAGAAGTTGAAAAAAACGCAAAAATTAAAATTAAGAAAATAGGCAACTAAAAGTCAAAATTTGAGAAGTTTAAAATCCTTATTTAGTAGCTAACAGTTATAGAAAACAGTTCAAAACAGTTTGATAAAAATCGGAACAAAAATAGGGCTGTGAGATTCCAAAAACCAAAATGATGTTTTTTGTTCTACCTCATTTCCGGTTTGTCAAAATGGCACCAATTTATATTTAATAGTTGATGGTTAACACTTCATCGTAGATAATTGAAAAAAACTGTATGTAGCATGTTGCCTTCTTACTAAAATAGCGAGTGTAAAATTCGAAAAAAAAAAAAAAAATAGCCGTTTGCAAAACAATGCAGTGCGTTCGATTATCGAACGCACTGCAAAAAAACTAGATCCATAGGCTTTGCATGGTTCTGAGCAGTGCGTAACAGTTTTGGAATTACTTAAAAACTGTTTTTAAAAGGGTCTGTATTGGTATTATTTCTAGATAAAAAAAAGCTTCCACAACTAGCGAAATCTTGGATATTACTTGTAAGTCAAAAATCGCAAATTTGAATTGCTTACAAAACCGGAAGTATACATCGGACAACAAATATGAATACATAGTCGGATAGATCTCATCGAGGGCAAAAACTTTTGTTCAGGTCACAATGTCACCAAAGGCCAAGGTCACGAGATGTGAGCCTTGAAAGTTTTGGTAATTACTGAAAAAAATAAAACGGAAGTGCAAGAAAGGCAAAACGGAAGATCAAAATTCAGTTAACAATGCTTTGAATGCAATCGACTGTAGTTTCCGAAAATATCAAAGTTACGAATTCCGCTCATAACCCTGAGGCCCCATTTTGAGTTTTACAACAGTTAATCATATCAATATGGCTGCCGAATTGTAACTTTCGGGTTTAATTTTTTCATTTCAAATTCTTGATATACCATAATGTTTAATATTGCAGAAAACAAATTTCAAATATATTCAAAATTCTAGAAGTTGAAATTTCAAATTTACAAGCTAATTACGTCAAAACCGGAAGTAGTATCAATATTTCGAAAACAGATTTTGGATTGCAATCGAAATATCTTTCCATCTGTAAATTTTCAGATCGATTGAAATAAAATTTGAAAAAAACACGCACAGTTACAATGGAAATTTGCACAAAATGTTCAAATTTTAAATCGTGCAATTTTAATTTAAGTGTATATTGTCGTACATCATTGGAAAGAGCAAATTACGCATAATCTGATTCTTAAATCATTTTTGACGTATTTACGCTAGGTCACGTGACAGGGCTGTTTAAAGTCAAAAATCACAAATTTCAATTGCCTATAAAACCAAAAGTATACATAGGATCACAAACACGAATACATCATTGGATAGATTTTATCAAGGGCAATAACTTTTGTTCAGGTACCAAGGTCACCAAAGGTCAAGGTCAAAAGATATGAGCCTTGAAAGTTTTAGTAATTGCATAAAAAATCAAAATAAAAATAAAAAAAAAATTGAAATCAAAATTGAAAAATCGGCGCCTAGACTTTTTTAGCAATCTATTGTTGTTTCCAAAAATACTAAAGTTACGGATGCCGTTCATAACCCTGAGGCCCCATTTTTAATTTTATAAAAGTTACTCACATCAAAATGGCGGATGATCTGTTACTTCCGGGTCGGATTTTTTTATTTCAAATTGTTGTTATAACAAATTATAACATAATGAAAAAAACAAATTTCAAATATTTTCAAAATTCTGGAAGTTGAAGTTTTAAATTTGCGAGCTAATTACGTCATAACCGGAAGTGGTATCAAAATTTTGAAAACTGCATTTTGTTTAGAATCAAAATGTCTATCCACCTGCTAATTTGCAGATCGATCGAAGTAAAATTGAAGAAGTTGAAAAAAACGCAAAAATTAAAATTAAGAAAATAGGCAACTAAATGTCAAAATTTGAGAAGTTTAAAATCTTTATTTAGTAGCTTACAGTTATAGAAAACAGTTCAAAACAGTTTGATAAAAATCGGATCAAAAATAGGGCTGTGAGATTCCAAAAACCAAAATTATGTTTTTTGTTGTACCTCATTTCCGGTTTGTCAAAATGGTACCAATTTATATTTAAAAGTTGATGGTCAACAATTCATCGTAGATAATTGAAAAAAACTGTATGTAGCATGTTGCCTTCTTACTAAAATAGCGAGTGTAAAATTCGAAAAAAAAAAAAAAAATAGCCGTTTGCAAAACAATGCAGTGCGTTCGATTATCGAACGCACTGCAAAAAAAGAATAGACATTTCGAAAACAAACTGGGACTTTGCGGTAGCAAAGTCCCACAATTAGATGTTATTAATAATTAAAAAACTCATTATTTCTTACATTACTAACATATCACTGACTTTACTAACTCAATCTAAAGTCTTACTCTTCACAATCATTTCAGTATAGTGATCATTGGTGGAGCAGTAAAGCAGGCTCAAGTAAACACTCAAAAATGATGCCACAATTGCAGAATAGCTTTTGGTTTACCAATTTATGCATTAAGATGCACGATCAATTATATATTATTATCTATTGCAGAAATCCCTATTGTGCCAAAAATGAATGAGAATATCTACCCCGACTATGGCTATTTGTACATTAAGCCAGAATAAAAGGAACCTGTCAGAAATCATGTACAGTTACGATATATTAAACAAGTCATATGATGTGAGGTTACTGAAGGAAACATCTGCAAGACAGTAGAGTTAGGAAATATAAACAAACATTGTTTAATAGAACTCTAATTACTGTCTTAACATCTGTACATCATTATTATTATACCTCTATTTTATATTATAATATACTCCTTTACTTCGCATTATAATCGGAATATTTTATAACTATCTATTTTATCTGAATATCTCATTATTACATACATTACTACCCATTTTCATCTGAATATCTCATTATTACATACATAACTACTAATTTTTATCTGAATATCTCATTATTACATACATTACTACCCATTTTCATCTGAATATCTCATTATTACATACATTACTACTAATTTTTATCTGAATATCTCATTATTACATACATTACTACCCATTTTTATCTGAATATCTCAATATTACATACAGCACTACCCATTTTTATCTGAATATCTCAATATTACATACAGCACTACCCATTTTTATCTGAATATCTCATTATTACATACAGTACTACCCATTTTTATCTGAATATCTCATTATTACATACAGCACTACTTTCTGCTACCATTGGCTTGTAAACATCCGTCTTACTTGAAAGATACTACCGACTTTATTGAAAAAATTAAAAAATTAGATATTCCAGAAAACGCGCTATTTATTTCATTAGATGTTACGAGTATGTACACAAACATTGATAATAATTCGGGTTTAGACGCTGTAAAAAAAGCCTTTCTCAGAAATCCATGTCCTGATCGTCCAGACAAAGAAATTTTAGATTTATTAGAATTATGTCTCACTCGAAATGATTTTACTTTCAATGGAAAAATTTATCTTCAAACTTCTGGCACTGCAATGGGAAAACGGTTCGCGCCGAGTTATGCGAACATATTTATGGCAGAATGGGAACGCGAAATCTCATTAATTTCCCCCTTTCAACCTCTCTTCTATGGGAGGTTTTTAGACGATATTTTTATCATTTGGACAGAATCTTTGGCAAACTTTTGGGAATATTTCGAAATTTTGAATAATCACCACCCTTCTGTAAAACTGACCGCATGTATATCTGAAAATAGTATGAACTTCTTGGATACAACTGTATTCAAAGGACCAAATTTCACTCAATCAAAGAAACTAGATATAAAAGTATTTTTTAAAGAAACTGACACACACCAACTTTTATTTAAAACTTCGTTTCATCCGAAGCACACGTTTTCTGGCGTCATTAAATCGCAAATTCTGAGATTCAACAGAATTTGCACTAGAAAAACCGATTTTGATTCAGCTTGTGACCTAGTTTTTAGTAAATTGAGGGAAAGGGGATATTCGAAACGTTTTTTGCGCAAAATTAAAAACGACACTCTTTCGGCCATTCAAAAGAAAAATAACCCCCCTCCCCCACCTAACGGTTTCGGTTCTGTTCCATGTGGAGGTTCTAGGTGTCGTACCTGTGAATTTATAAATTTATCTCACTATTTCGAAAACAAGAAAAACGGTAAAATTTTTGAACTTTCGGAAGTACTTTCATGCATCGATAAAAATATTATATACCTAATTTCTTGTAAAAAATGCGATGTTCAATATGTTGGCGAAACTCAAAACGCGTTGCGTACTCGTCTTAGCGGTCATCGCTTCGACATACTCCATAAGAAAGATAGACCGATTGCGAATCATTTCAATTTACCCAATCATTCCATTGAAGACCTTCTTGTTATGCCTATTGAAAAAGTACCTGTATCTACATTAATCAAACCAAAAACCAAGCGATTACAAAGGGAGAGTTTCTGGATAGACCAACTACAAACAGTTATACCTAACGGCCTAAATATCCAGCATGACAACCAAATCATACCTTTTGTTGCAACCTACAATACTACAGCCAAGAATGCCTCTGTCATTGTCAAACGATTATATAATGAACTGCAAGATGAATTCCCTAACGTCTATACTAAACGTTTAGTCACTGCATATAAAAGAAATAAAAACTTCAGTAATATACTGGTTCATGGTAAATTAGAACCCCTTTCATCAACCCCCTGAAACAATTGCTTTGGAATTTGAGTTATATATATCATTTTACTTGTGAATCTTCTTAGAAGTAATATATCCTTGAATATTATTCAGTAGAAAGTATTGTATTAAAATTGGATTAGTTTCCATGTTAATATTGATTGTCTCTACTTGTGACCTAGGCCAGTGCTTCTTTAGGAGATTCTCTCCTATAACACCTATAACTACCCATTTTTATCTGAATATCTCATTATTACATACATAAATACCTATATTTGACTGAATATCTCATTTTAACATCAATTTTCATGATACTTCATTACTACATCTATAAAAACACATTCTTTTTATAAATTATTACATCAATTACTTCGCATTCTGATCTGAATATCTCATAATTATATCTCTTACTACCCATTTTTTATCCTGGAATTTCTAATAATTGTCCATTTCTACCCATTTTCATCTGAATATATTATAAGTATATTATATTAATAAGTTTTACTACATTTCATCCATATACACTACGGTACTTTATTAACATAACATATAATAATTAGTTGGTAAACTGGTATTTTCGACTCTCAATATTGATCAAAGTGGTATTATGCTAGTCTGTGCACCTCAAAAGATAAAATGTGACTGTGTCAGACACCATTTCTCATCTCACATCATTTTCATTTGCCAGAAGGTCGATTTGATTCTCATTTCATCACTCTTTAGATTCTCTTGTTGCTTTCTCATTTAATGTATTGGAAGAATGGATGTTGGAAAGTGTAGTTAAGGTTTACTATCACCACAGTGAATAGGGTAACACAGAACATCAAATTGCAAATCTGCCTTATATTGTCAGTAGGAATTAGATGTTTGTTTACTGAAGAAGATGTCTACAAATGTTTCCAATTTCTTACAGATTTCAATACAAATTTACATCTGCTATAAGTAATACCAGTTATGCACAAAAGTTTCAAATCAGACCTATATACACCTGACATTAAAATACAGGTAAAAGTTTACAGAAATCAAACAAAAAGTTAAAGCAGAAACAACGCCCAGTCTCAACTTACAGATTGCACGTTTTTTTTAATCTGAGAATGTGTTATGATATAGCCAGATGGTATTTAGTAGTAGAAATTCATGGTGAAGATATTTTTTACTGTTAAATAATCAGAATAACATAGAGTTAAACATATTGTATTAACACAGATGCTTCTAACTCTATATTCATTACAAACTGGCCTGTTGTTCACCTATCACAATTGGTGGGCACTATTTCTAGTATTTGAATATTGGTTCACAACATTGACTGTGGGAACTGAATAATAAACAAAGGAACAGAAATACTTAACAGATCGAGGTAACTTCCTGAATTTTTAAACAGAAGGACTAAAAGGTAGTGTATATGATCATTATTTGAAGAAAAATGGGAGTAACCAGTATGAATGATATGAAATGAAAAGAGGTTTTACATGTTTCTTTTCTGCTTCTAATGGTCTCATAAAGATGGACAGTCTCCTTTTTTTACAATTTCCACTTTCGAAATGTCTTTTACCACCAACCCATTATTGCTTTATGGAAGTCATTACATCAGTAAATATAAAATTCCAGTATAAGATTCTACAACAGCACTGTAAGAAATATGATAATTGTTATAAAGTCAGTGAAAAGAAAACTGTGGATTCATCAAAATATCATTTACAGTTACAGTTTTACAAATTAATTTTCTGGATGTACCCATTTAATATGACTAGCAGCATAACACCATATGTTATATCCTACAATTAACAACGTTCCATGGTATCTACAATTTAATTTGGTTGTGGAAGCTTTTTCTGAAATATTTTCTACTTCTAGCTAAACTGGCAGCCAAAGTTTTGCATTGCTTATGTTTTTCTGAATAACTGATTATTAGCTTTGCCTTGTTTCTAAAACCTTCTTTAGGTATATATTATTTGAAAATTATGAATAAATACTGTCTAAATCAATCGGGTCAAGGTGAAGGACATGGTAATTAGCTAATCAAATAATACTAAGTAGTAATTAAAGATTTCTTGTGTAGACCAATCTTAATCAAATTATTTACAATTGGCTCATATTTTCCTTTCAATACCAAATGAACAGAGATCAAGAAATATCTCAATTTGCTCAAAATTACCATTTGACACACCATATGAAGGCTTGTTTTCTTATCACAATGTGGCAAGAAGACAACATCTTATTTTCTATATGGATGGTTTTCTTAAACCTCTCATTTTATTTTAGAACTTAGTTTATTACACTAATACCCATCATAAACAGAAATATTTGAGACAGTCAACAATCACTACCTCCTAAAATACTCTAGAATGTAAATTGTCATCTGACATGTTATAAGGCTTCTTAGTTTTAAACTAATAAAGAATAAAGATTAGTTTATGTGGCATACCATACATTTCCATCAACCAAATCCTAACACATGTACATTTCAGCCCCAAACCTGTCATTAAAAAGGTTTTAATAAGGAGCTGTAACCAATTTAACCAGCTCATGACTTAAAATCCACAAAACTTTTAGATACCCAATCCCATCCTACAACAACACCCCCAAACCCCAGAACCAGACCCTTAACCCAAGAACCAGACCCCAAACTCAGTTATTACAATCTGACCTATAATATTGTTCAACACACAATAATTAATCTAAACTGATACAATGTCTATTTCTGTGCTAATGAAAGAATATTGGAAAACGAGAGAAATTGGACGTTAATATTTATTATCAAATAATGATGAGATTGAGTGTATAAAATGGCAATGACGTCAGACACGTCCAAATCGACATATAAATCAGTTAGCAGAAATAGATGTACTTACCTGAAGGCTGTCATAGCTTGTCTTTTATTGCCATGTTTTACACTTTAGGTTGACAATACAATATGGAAATCACAGTTTGATACTGGTATAATAACCATGGGTTACAATGGGAAACATTTATTGGGAACAAAATGATTTTGTTAGAAAATGACAAATGCAGTTCAATAAGAAATATATTTATGGATAATGTATGTATGTATGTTATGTATGAATTATGTAGTATGTGTAGTAACTTAATAGAATTAGAATGACCATTGACAGACATATGCTCTGAAGCTATGTCCTGGTTTTTTTATGGTGTGTTTAAATTTTTCATCCCTGATTTTTACAGGGGAATGTCGGCTATTTTAAAGCACCACCCTCCCCCACCCCCATTACTGCCTGATGTTTGTGTCAATGTTAAAAGAGTATGGACATGAATGAAAGAAGCCCTTTCTCCCATGAATAATCAACTATATTATAAAAGGATATGACCAAGTTATTAACTGCAATAGTCTCCGTCGTACAGGGTGAGTTTGTGTCATGAAGCAAAAAGACCTTGGACTAAATCCTGGAAAAGGCAACTCCTCATCATCGTCATCAGAGTGATCCTCACTTTTATTATCCTCAACTGCTAGTTTCACTTTCCCTTTTTCTGCATCCTCCAGACTAGGGTTCGAATTCTGTTCATTTGAATTAGAATTCTCTGGAGAAACGCATGATGATGCCGCAAGATTCTGATTTTCTATATTTTCTGGAGTGGAATCTTCCACATTGGCAGATTTGTTTCCACCACTGGATTCCTCGGCCATTTTGCCTTCCCGATTAATTTTCCTTCACGGAAATGTACACATGATTAAAAATTAATTCTTTGACAGCAATACCCGTGAATAATTAGATAACTGTAGCACATTATAATCCTCTCAGAGAACTTAATCTCAAATTAAAACAATCGTGTAAAATTCCTTTTTCATTATTCCTCTTTACACTCTCAAAATTTTAATAGATCCAGAATTTATATATTACAGGCAAAAAGTGTAAATAATTCCTCTCTGAGAGCCATGCAAACGTTGATATAGTTGAGAAGGTTGGAAACACACTTTATTCTTCATATACCTTATCAAATAAGATGGAATTCTGCACGCGCCACACGCCCATAGCAATTCCCAGAACGTTAGGCATCACAGATAAACATTTAACAAAGATCAGTAACAGACTCATGAAATAGCCAGTAAAATCCACGAATCATTTTAACAGTTAAATGAAGAAGGTATAGAAAACGGTAATCGAGTGTAGAATCTAGTCCTCCCACCTGAACGGTGCTAACATTATATCAACTCGTCAGTTCGTCACGCCGTCGAGTTGTTTCTACCTAGACTGAATGAAAATCATGGCCGGTATTTCTCTCCCGTATCAATCAATACAGTTCTCGTCACTGATCAAAGCATTCTACCACCGCAACTCGCCATCCATTCCTAACAATTTCTATATTATATTTTTTACGAAAAGCACGCGCATTATTATTTAAGGGTGATTAGGGGTAAATAATATTAAAGGATTAGGGAAAATAAACTCTGGATTGATTCCTAATTATCAATCGATCTTTAGTCGATCCCGAGGGACTAGGCTAGTGGCGGGAGATTTGACGTCTGTATTCCCTAGCTAATCATCTCGTGTTTCAATTCAAACAGACAATTGTATTGCCCAGCTGATTTGACAAGGGTGTAAAAGATTTTAAATTGTGATCATTTGATTGAATACGGTCTCTGAGTTTGATAACAATCGTTTAGACAGCACGAATAATAGCGTTGAACCGCCTCCCTCTACGATTCTTTCTATTAATCTCGAGACAGTTAGAACGGTCATTTGCATCTTAAATCGATTACCGTCTACACTCGTCAATAAATCAAAGATTGGGGTCACTTTACATGCAATAACCTTTCCTCTAATAGTGTTTACATGTTGAATTACTTAATAAATCAAACAAAATCAGCCGAGTTAAATTATGATGACCCTACTGGACAGATTTCTCAAAACTGACACCCTAGATCACCAATACTACCAGGAGAAGTAGTGACGATTATCCTGCACCTAAGTGGAGGGAATTTAAAAAAATGATCTGGTAACTTTTTCAATGTAAAAGCAGGTTTATTAGCACATCATAACAATAATTTTAACGGTTTGCCTGATTTGCATTTGTTGACTTTAATTCAAAACTTCAAAACTATTATCTTATTGATAGGAGCCTCATTCATTTTTTTTTAAATTATTAAATACGATACGAAGTGAAATTCCAATTTATGTGATCCCAATAACTAACTCAATGCATGCAACCAAGGAAAAAGCAAGTGACCCTTAACTCATAATGGCTAAACCCCTGTTTTAAACCTGTGTTAAACTGATACCTAAATCCCTATCGCAAGCTGTTGGTTCAAACTGTAATAAACCAGGATGGAGCCTTGTGTTTCTGTTGACGTCAAGCATGCACCTGGACAAGGATTGGCACTGCCATTTTTCGCGGTTTGTAAAATAGTTATTCTCATATGTATTTGGAAGCCCGAGAGCAAACTAACTCTAATTCTTGGATTTTATGCCTTACACATCCTGTATCTCACACCCAACATCCTGGGATATCCGAGCAAAAGTTATAGATATCAGGCCCTGGTTCTGGAATATCAAACCTGAAAATAGACCCTATATTTTCAATTGATATTAAACTTTATTTTAGATATCAGATACTGTTTCTTGGATATTAAAGCTCTCGATATCACACCATCAAAAAGTGAAAACAATCAACACAGCTTCCCGATAATTTCTTATTAAAAAATAATCGTTTCTTTAAAACTTAATAGACATCTAAGTGTTAAATTTTGACACTAGTTCCTTCTTTATGGATATAAGACCCGGCTTCCTGGATATCATACCGGCTTCCTGCATATCATACACTGCTTACCGAATATCATACACTGCTACCTAGATATTAAACACTGCTTCCTGGATATGACCGTGCTTCTTGGATTTCAAACACTGCTTCCTGGATATCATACATTGCTTCCTAGATATGACCCTTTTTCTTGGAATTAAAACACTGCTTCCTGGATATCATACACTGCTTCCTAAATAATATCTGCTTCATGGAGTTAAAACGCTGCTACCTAGATATGACCCTGCTTCCTGGAGTTAAAACGCTGCTACCTGGATATCATACACTGCTTCCTGGATATCAGATCCCACAACCTGGTTATCAAATCTTGCTTCGTAGATTTCAAACATTGCTTCTTGAATTTCTATCCCAAGTGTCACCTAGCGGGAATAATACCATGACCTCACTTTGGTTTATGGTTTCAACCTGAGCGGACGTGCTTTTTGCAGCTCTTCGGGAAAGTGGAACAGCGTGGGTGAACGTACTACAACAGGGTGAATATATTTTATTATGGTTATTAATTGATATGGTATCAATTAATATGGTTTAAGCCAAGGTGGCTATAGGTTATGGTTTAAGCCAAGGTGGCTAGGTTGTGGTTTAAGCCAAGGTGGCTAAGTTGTGGTTTTATCCCAAGTGTCACCTAGCGGGAATAATACCATGACCTCACTTTGGTTTATGGTTTTATGACGAGGCGGACTGCCTTGGAGACTCGTAGATAAGGCATTTATGATTGTTTCTTTTTGTCCCCCCTCCCACCCTTTTTCTATTTTAATTTGCTTCTGTCGTGTGTCATACATGCCATCCAGCATGACTTTATCCCAGAACTCAAGAGGCAGGTAGGATACGCGATAGAAGACACTTGGGAGATGGTTAAATCACAGTTTCCAGGATTTCAAACACTGCTACCTGGATTTCATACCCCGCTTCCTAAATACTAGTATCAGACCCTGCTTCCACGATATCAGACCCGGCTTCCTTGATTCCAAATACTGCTTCCTGGATTTCAAACGCTGCAACCATGATCACAAACACTACATCCAGGATATCATAAACTGCTTCCTGGAAATCATAAACTGCTTCTTGGAAATTATAAACTGCTTCCTGGCACTGCATCTAGGATATCAGACACTACTTTCTGGATATCATACACTGCTTTCTGGATATCATACATTGCTTTCTGGATATCATACACTGCTTCCTAAATAACAAACACTGCTTTCTAGATATCATAAACTGCTTTCTAGATACGAAACACTGCTACCTGGATATCAAACCCTGCTTCCTGGATATTATAACCGATCCCGCTTCCTACATATCATACACTGCTTCCTATATAACAAACACTGCTTTCTAGATATCATAAACTGCTTTCTAGATATAAAACCCTGCTTTTTGGATATCATACACTGCTTCCTAGATATCATACACTGCTTCCTGGATATCAGACCCTGTTTCTAGGATATCATACCCTTCATCCTGGATATCAAACCCTACATCCTGGATACAAGACCCTGCATCTTGTTTATCAGACCCGGCTTCCTGGATATCATACACAGCTTCCTGGATATCAAACTCTGATTCCTGGATATCATGCACTGCTTCTTAAAATATCGGACCCGGCTTCCTGGTATCAGATCCTGTCTTCTAAATATCAGACCCAGCTTGATAGATATAAGACCCTACATCCTGGATATCAGTCCCTGTTTCTAGGATATCAGCCCCTTCATCCCGGATATCAAACCCTACATCCCGGATACAAGACCCTGGTTCTTGAATATCAGACCCGGCTTCCTGGATATCATACACTGCTTCCTGGATATCATACACTGCTTCCTGGATATCAGACCCTTCATCCTGGATCTCAAACCCTACATACTGGATATAAGACCCTGCTTCTTGAATATCAAACACTTCTTCCTGGATATCAAACCCTGCTTTCAGGATATCAAACCCTGCTTCCTGCATGGGTATCATACACTGCTTCCTAGATATCAGACCTTGCTTCCTGGATTTCAAACACTGCATTCTGAATATCAAATACTGCTTCCAGGATATCATACATTGCTTACTAGATATCAAACACGGTTTTCTAGATATCAAACATTATACTGCTACCGGTATATCAAATAGTGCTACCTGGATATCAAACCCCACTTTCTTCATATCAGACCTCAGTCTCTGGACAACAGACACTGCTCTCTGTACATCAGACACAACTACCGTTTATGTTCATAATGATGAACATTATTCTCTTATGACTTGGATGTCAGGAAATTTATGTGTAGACACCCTGTTTCATTTCTGAAAGATCCTCATATTTAGGTGGATTTAGTTAGATAAGATACATGTTATATGTGGTAACATTTTGCTTGTGAAATCCTAATACCACTATAGAAAGGAGTAGACATTCAGAGCAGTTTCTTTTCTTCATCAGATAGTTTGACATGATAAAACCCGGCTGATATGTTTTATCGTGGTGCAATGTAGAGCCTTTATGGAAAGACTATCACACAATTTTATAGACGATGAAATACCAGGAATGTGGTTGGGCCAATTCCAAATACACTAGTTCTCCTTGGTTCAATGAATGTGTCAACTTCCATGCCAAACGATAATAAAAGCCCAAAGGTGAGTGGGTCTGAATGTTATCAGTTAAGGGAACATTATCAAATTAATAATGAGGATGATATGTACACAGTGCATATTGATCTACGTCGAAATCGAACACTTTGCTGCCGATTTCAGACGTTGTACTTTTACATAATTCGACGGGAAGACAAACCATCTGGTGCTTAAAAACTAGGTTTGATTATCATTTTTGGTGTGTTAAATTTGCTGTAAGACAAGGTCGATGTCTATCGAATCGATATTTATGTTGAATGAATAGATTTTTATTGATTTAAGTCGTTTGTCCCAATTGTGGTAAAAAATTTTCAGATACAAGAAATGCATTACATACATGTAAAAATGTGGTTGTAGGATGAAATGGGCTGAGCTTAGTAAGGGTTGAATACTGCTCACTTTGCAACAGAGCTTAAATATTTACTGTTATTATGGAGAATATTTCGAAGATAAACAATGCCGATCTCAATTCGATTGTGAATGTTTTAAATTACATGTACATGTATATTAGAAATTTAAACTCAACTACCTATTCAGTTTATATGTTCCATATTTTTTTCATGAGAGCACGGAGCCAGCTCGTCTTTTATTTCGTTTCATATTTCTGTTTAAGATGAAATTTGATTCAGGAATTTGCCGCTGGCATTTTATCTCATTTGGTATAGTAGGATTATATTGTGATAGTGTATTTAACCTGTTTATATGAGGTTAATATCGATAAAAACATGCTGTGGAGGCATTCCATAAACAGGTCATCATCAACCTATTATATAGGATTTTTAGACATAACTCTGACAATTTTTACTTTGTAATCACTGTTTTATTGTTTTAAGTCTAAGCATCCCTTCTACACAAACATTTTCCATTTTGTTGTACTTTTAGGTACCGATTACATCCCACTCGTACATAAATTGGAAAATACCAAACCAGACGGGATCTGGTCATTTTCTTCTGTAACAGTCATTTGTCGCATTAAGGCATGGGTTTTATATCATGAGGTCTGGTAAGTTGTGATGTATCAGTTATGGTTGGTTAGTTGTAAATTGGAATACAAAAAGCATTGGGTAAAATTTGTAAAGATATCATTGGAGGTAATTTGCATGAATTGAGTTTTCAGACTTCAAGTAATCGTTGGTCGTTTTCTTAATAATACATTTGTTAATGCGACTGGCATATTGGTTAATTTACAGTTTAATACATATTTTGTTAATTAAATTTTGAATTTTATTTTTAGATTTCGGGAACAAGATCAGAGACAAATTCCTGTATCAGACTAATAGAAATTGAAATCAAATTCCGATTGATGTGTGCTGCGAATTTGAAAGAGTTTTTAATTGCCACTATTTGATTCTCTTTAAGATTGTGTGAATAATGATAACTCTGTAGACAGGCGACTCCAGCCAGCATTAATCTCCCGTCTTCGACCAGGTGCCCACTAATTATTCCATCAGTTACCATGGCAATAGATTAGACAACGCCACGTGTCCCGACTTTTAACATTATTTAAATGTTATCAGGGCTATGAAGAGATTCCAAGGAATTCGACTCGACCAATCATTTTATCAATTAGATTTGAAACGAGCTGATAATTCAATCATCAGCTATTTTTGATCACTTTTTTTAAATAACATTTCCATGTTATAAGTTTAGTTGAATTTTTCAATACTTCGTTTAAATTAACCAATGAATATAGATTGCCAATTATTATTGAGATGGTTCAATATTTATATAGCGCTATTTTTGTTTTTACCTTCATATTTTGTATATTACTTTATGCCCACTCTGCTGATACCACTTTGAATTCTTTCCTCATTTATAATTTCCAAACAGTTATTTTTAATTACAAGTAGCGTTTTTTCACTCATGAAAGTTACATTAAAGCTCTACATTTAAACTCAATGCTTTGACTGTCAATACACTGGTTTTCTAGGATTAAAATCTGACCACTTTTTGTATTTAACAAATTGTGACAGAGTTCTCTCCCGTATTGTGTGATTTTTCAGAAAGATATAATTATCTCCCTTGAACTTTTCAATTTGAGTTAGAGATGTAATGCGAGTTTGTCTCCAAATGTATTTTATTCGTCCGCATGTTTTCTACATGGCGCAGTTCTTGATGGATTTTGACGACACTTACTTGCAAAAATTGTTTGATATCACCCTAGACCGGAACATCCTGTCTCTCAATTACTGAATTTGATAGCAGGAAACCAAGCATGGTTAAAACATGAAATTACGCAACCAATTTGGTTGAGTTGAAATATTTTTCTTCCTTAATTGTTGTTTGTAATCTAAGTAGGCTAAGTTTAAAAAAATCAAGTTTGTTCCTTAGAAAAATGAAAAAGAAAAGCCAAATTAATATTTACTATTTCAGCCAATCAACAGACTTTTGCCAAAATTATTGTTAATTAATTAATCACGTAATACAAAATTTCATAATTATATAGGCTACTTCGGTCTAATATCACCCAACTATATTTAATATGCCTTATTCTCCTTCTTGTCCTTCAAAACGCGTTTGATATGTTGAGTATTTTTGATGGTTGATATGAGTCTTGAAAATATAAAAATAGCCTCTAAAAGTACTAGAATTGCACAAAAACTGTATTATCCCTTCAATTATATTCCACCTAATAATTTACCTTACATTTTCTGTATATTCGTTAAGTCGTATTTACGACTTTCAAACGATGATAATTATGGATACACGGAGATATGCAGGCTTACATTTTGAAAAAGAGGTTCCGAGACGAACACCAACACCAAAACTTATTGACGTCTATATTTATCCAAGCAGGTGTAATAAAATTTAATATCACCTATCACATTTATTAAAACTGAGCTGAAGTTCTGTGCTAATAATACAACTACTAGTGACGAGGTATGGAATATACACATTCATATATACGTCAATTGTTATATTTCTTTTAGTTCTACGTCTTCCATATTTGGAAATAATGACGCACATTACCGATTCTTCATTTTATTTCGAAATTATATTTTCTTCTTTTCCAATCTAATTATACTTGATATTTTCGCCTAGTGAAAAAAAACCAAATCATTTACCCATCTGCCAAGGATTCAATTACAAAAAATATCCTTTATATTTAAATACATTTCAAGTTTTTAAATTTATAAATCAAATTTATTTGTTTTTCTATGTTTTTTTTTTAAATTTCAGCGTATGTCAACTCGGTGATCCTTGTTTAAATCCATATTGTTTTTACAATACTGTTTATTTTGGTACTTTATCCCCTTTGCATAGTCTACTGATAATTTTTCTTGTGTAATGATACGATATTATCTTGTAATTATCATAATATAGAACTCCGGAGCTTCAGATCATGAAATAAAAATAAAAATCTAGAATCAAAAATTCTCTACTTCGAAAATCCATTTCTATAAATGTATAAAACGGATCTGTTTTAAATTATCTTAAAATTGAATAAGGAAGACAGAAAATATTGTGTTAAGGATCAAGTTTGTCAGATATCTAGTCTTAAATCTACACAATTGAAACTTGTTATTGTCATTCCAAGGAATTAGTCTTTCCTTACCAAGACAATTTATTAGGTTAGTCCAGAAGAGTTTTTATATTGTTGGCTTGATGATTAAGTGACTTTGGCGCTCATACACCTCCAGTTCTACCTCTACCTTTAAATGTTAAGAAATCGCTCATAATTTTGTGTATACGATTGTGTTTTGGTAGTTAAGGAAAGCATTAATATGCACCATTTCAGTTTTCAATCAGACGTCTGTGGTGTCTTCAATTTCACTTAAACTAAGTGATGGATGACGACACCAATCGCAAATTATGCTGAAAGTATAGCCTAGTACCTTCGCAAACTGTGATGTCAATTATATAGTTTCAAAGCACTAAATATGTTTCCGTTACGTAAACAAACCAAATAACATAAAAGAAGTATTTTTCTACTTGGTGTTGATTACATTCAGGTATTATTCCTTGATTCCAGTCACTAAAACCTTGTGAGATAAAACATCCATTCGCGAAAACTGCATTTCGATTTGAAATTCATGGAATCAGATTGATATCGGCTATTCGGCTTTCATTTAGCATTGTTATCTATTATCACAGACTGGGATATTTGGACATTTTCCTGGGGACATTTAGCCTACTGAGCTATATAGGTTTCAGAAATTTCAAAATTGGTTCAAACCATCCTTAGTTGCACAATAATATCATTTGACGTTGACAAATCAATCTTTTACTTGTTTCGTTGAGAGTGAATACAAGTTTGTATTATAAAGGAAATTGATGTGACTATCATGCTTCAAAATATCTTCGTGCGTTTTCAGGGACATTCCCAGGGTCTAGAGGGTCTAAACTGCAAGGGAAAAATATAGAACATCGAATCGAACCACAATTAAACTATTTCATTGGTCATAAAGTCGCCAAGAATGAATCCAACCATATCTCATATTCTCGGATTACCACACAGTCTGAACGGTGTTGTTTTTTTCCTCTATATATCATCAGAAAGAATAAATCGACGGAAATTGTCGACAAAATCCATTCATCTTTTTCACAATTTCCAATGTCAGGTGTCGTAAAATAGATTTCAGTATCACGTTATCAATAACGATTCCAGACGGACAAGAGACTCATCACTTCAATCTCGTATCAACAACTACAGAAAAACTTTTAGATGAGATATAGATTATATAATATGTGCATGCATATTGCAATAACCACCTTCTAAGACACCCAACAGCGACTAGTAACTACTCTCGGATCACAATGTTTTCAGAATTCGCTAATTGCCAATTGGTTTTGGTACTCTTTGGCTTGATGAAAATTCCACCTGATATTTAGAACTAGATTTTATTCAGAAATGTAATCTAACAGAAGAGAATTTTCACGGAATGATTCTTACAAAGAGGAGTGTTTTATTTCAAAACTAAAATACTAAAAAATTTATATGGACAGATGGCATGCAATTGAAATAACTGTTTTAAATGACAAAAAATGTAATTTTTGGAGCGAGTAATCGCAGAATGAATATATATCCAGTCGACGACAAAGTTACATTCTCGTTGATACTGAATATCTAGCATTAAGAAGACAAACAATATGTTCATTATAAAATTATGCTGTTAAAATCAATAAATGTTATATATGAACAGAACAAGTCCCACTCTTTTATATAACAACTAATCAAGCAATCTCATTCCATTTCAGCTATTTCGGTATAATTAGAACATTATAATATTGGACCTGAAAACTAAGCCTATACTGGTCATATATTGGCTCTCCATTACGTCATATAAATAGCATGCTGGCATCAGATGACGTCACTAATGGTATTTTGAAACGGAAATGCTGATAGCAGGCGGTGAATCGGAATAACAGACTACTTTGAATCAGCGCGTGACATTATCCATGTTCTTATTACATAAAATGAAGTTGGACAGAGAGAAATGGCTGACATTATTGATGTTTGGCTTTTAGAAAAGATTAGACAAATCTTACCACGACTAGCTAACTCAATCTTATATTAGTTAATTGTACTGTAAAGTCTACATTAGAGTTATTAAAATTATTCCTTGGATATTTTGGGATTTCCGGATCAAATCTGGAACTCGTGCGTCATAGAGACGAAAATAAACACTGCTCGCTCTACTTTTAATGACCCAGGGACTCATTATTTTGTACGTTTATTTACACCTGTAAATATTGGGCTAAAAGGTTCCATCTAGGGTATATAACAGCATCGTCATCAAACGCTCTCTCGTAAATTATGAGAAATATTATATTATATAGAACTCAACTGTTGTCTGTGCAAGTTAAACAAAATTAAAAAGATTTAAAAACCTTTTTACTTCGCTTAGACAATTTGGCAAATCGCACTTTTAGGTAGGTCTTTATTTAAACCTAAATGGGACATGTAAATGGCAAAAACAACCAATCCCACAACTAATTTTATCACTTGACCGTTCTAGTCAGAACCATCTAGTACAATAGCCAGAAGAAAATGTGGATATCACTTCCTTGTATGTCCATATAGGTCTACCTTTAGGTTTATTTCTTCGACGCCGATCAACTCAATCGATACTGTAGTAGTAACAGCTCCTGCATTCAGATTCGCTAAACGCAAAAGAACGCAGAAACTGTTGAAACAGTAACTTAAGACTAGAATTGCATTTTTATCTAGTAGGCCTATCTATTACATTCAGTCTAATTCAGTTAGGTTGAAGGAATTTTATCTTGGTAGGCTCAGTGGTCAGCAGCCGATAACTCAGATTAACTCTATAATTTGTCTCGATCTAAAGCCATTAAGGATGTGACATTTTATAAACTAATATTCTACGTCATTATATGGGAAGTGGTGATGCCAATAATTTCAGTGCATCAATCTTTGATGGCTATCCAAACTTTGGTCAGCTGAATTCCTTCCACAATTCGAGATTTTACACACATACCAATTCATTCTGATCAACAGAGAAATTCTACCTATCGGAGATATTACTCTGACCTATTGACCAACCATGTTTTAAATAGTTCACGCGTAGAAATTTTTCTCTCGGAGACCAGAAATGAGACGAAACGACTTCATGTAAACAAACCAAATGTCCCAAGATGGATTCCACACCACTCAAACCAATTTATACAAACACATATGAAGAGAATGTATTTTATTTGATCCATACTAAGTGAAAAAGAATAAAAATTTAAGCAGACTAATGTTAATGAGTTCGAAACAACTCATAATGGTGCGAAATGTCTTTAATCGTCTTTCCGGTTTCTAGTCTCGTAACCCAAAAACGCCTCCGCTATTAAAAAGAGTTCTGTACTGCAACTTCTTCAGTAAATACACACTGTTGAATTTGGGAATATTTTTAGTATTTAAGAACTTCTTGATATCCTATAGACGTTCTAATATTAAATTTGATGCATACTTTATCGTTCAACGAATATCGTTGGCGTCATGGCTGGTGATTAGGTTCGTGTCTTTATCTGCGACACATACGGAGCTAGGAAAGATGCGAAGTTTCGTATGATACCAATTACCACGTACTATAAAATGGCAGAATGACACAACTAATTTTATCACTTGACCGTTCTAGTCAGAACCATCTAGTACAATAGCCAGAAGAAAATGTGGATATCACTTCCTTGTATGTCCATATAGGTCTACCTTTAGGTTTATTTCTTCGACGCCGATCAACTCAATCGATACTGTAGTAGTAACAGCTCCTGCATTCAGATTCGCTAAACGCAAAAGAACGCAGAAACTGTTGAAACAGTAACTTAAGACTAGAATTGCATTTTTATCTAGTAGGCCTATCTATTACATTCAGTCTAATTCAGTTAGGTTGAAGGAATTTTATCTTGGTAGGCTCAGTGGTCAGCAGCCGATAACCTTTGGACGGTGTAGAGTGTTAATAAGCTGTTGATGAAGTTCTTGATTTCTATATTTGGTGCCTTAAGCTATTTATTAATTCTACGAGTCGTCATAACAATTAACGTGTAGGATTAGTGTCAGGTTAATCACGTCTCAGTCGTCTTCAATAGACTTGATTTACCAGTTCGATTGCTTTCATGGCATGCCGTGATATTAGAGCTTCGTGTTTCCATTACCTTCAAAACTAGAACCCAAACGGAAACGGAACTCACAGTAAGTGACGCTTCCGAAACTGATCACTACATAGTACATAAACAATCTGAGACTAACTTTCACCTAGTCGACATGTGTCAGATTTAATACTGTCTGCTCTTGTAATATCTCTTTAGGACACAAACACTTTTCATATTATAATATAATAGTGCATAAATACGAAAGTCACTGGCATAGCTGTGAATAATGTTCGATAACATCTTCGCAAGATACTCAAATTGGGAACAGTTCAAAACAGAAAACCATGGCTATAAAGAGTGACTACCAATGCACCTGTCCCAAAACAAGAACATTTGACCTACCTACCCCTCCTGACTTAAAACAACCACTCAGACAAGACAATCTGACTCAAAATTAACTTGTCTTTATATTCTGTTAGACAAGTGTAAGCGTTTTTCATAACCACAATCCGAATTGGCGGAACCGTGTCTTTAAAGATTGGAGTGATTTAAGGATGAGTTAATTATGCGTTTGATGTGTTCTTACTGAGATGCTTACACAGTTTTATTCTCCAGAAATCAATGAAACACATTTCTGCCTTTCTCTAGTTATTGAGAATTTAATAGATAAGCTTATCTCCTGAGTAACTTCACCTACAAACCTCTACTGTTTAACACTTCATTATCGTACTCATTTTATACGTCTACTTTTCTTCACTTTCCCGCTCAATTTGTCATATTTCTATGGTAACGTGTTTTTAAAAAGTTGGAATTAGAAAGGATGAATGATAGAACATGATTGGTGAAGAGGCAGTTAATTTCAACAAAGATTCTTTTTCCGTAAACATTTCCAGTTGCCTATTCACCAAGCACTTAAAACCATGGTAACGACGTTCAAGGTTTTAACCGGGCTTCTATCCAACCTTCACTCTTGTCATTTTCAAGACTTTCTTTCCAAGAATTTTTCCTCAAATGAAGAAAATATTCTTCGAGAGGGCCACATTTTGTTTCCTAATGAACAAGTGTTTATAAACTGACACATCAATGCATTACTTTCCTAATTCAAAGGAAAATACTATTTTGACCACAGAAAGCTGTCATTCTGCCATTTTATAGTACGTGGTAATTGGTATGTGTGTAAAATCTCGAATTGTGGAAGGAATTCAGCTGACCAAAGTTTGGATAGCCATCAAAGATTGATGCACTGAAATTATTGGCATCACCACTTCCCATATAATGACGTAGAATATTAGTTTATAAAATGTCACATCCTTAATGGCTTTAGATCGAGACAAATTATAGAGTTAATCTGAGTTCGTTTGGACGTCAGAAAACGCTATGTATATATCATTACATGTCACATCTACATTATGACCAATTTCCTTCCATATATCACGTGACAACGTCATTTAAGCTGTCAACCCCCAACAAAGAATGTCTGGATAATATAGACCCCGTCACAAGAACAGTGATGTATATAGCTAACCACAGAAAATAATCAGAGTATATGATCGAGGCAATAGGAAATATAGTCGCCTAAAGGCTGGATCGATCGAGTCTAATTCAGATCATTGGAAATTAAAAGTAGGGTTCCTGCTACTCTGTAGAACCATTAGCCAAGTTAATTGTGAGTTGGCAGAAATATAGGAAAATAGTGATTACCTCTCCAATCCATTATTATTTATCCTATTACCAGGAAATCGAATAGTAAAGATCACTGCCGGTTCCAGAAGAGACAGTGGATTATATGGTGACCACAGTTATTAGGAGGGTTTCAACTGGAATCCACAGGCGATCTATACTCATGTAGGTATTTACTATTTAGACTCTAATGAAATTTTTCAGTTGATTGACGTTGACAAGATGTCATTTATTATGAAAGTGTTACGAGATAAAAAGCCAACCGAAATAGAATATAGTTTAGAGCCGTAAGGGGGGGGGGGGGGGGGGGGTCTTCCGCCCTCCTAGATTAACACGACCTCATTTTTATCGTCTGTAAGATGCTGCCCGGAATGGTCTCAGAGATAAGGACATTAATCCTAATCTTCAAAATTTTCTTAGGGTCGGTGTCTCCTTGAATCCTCCCACAGATGCTACCGTTAGTCGCGCGCCATATAATCTTCAACGAGATAACTGTCAGGAAAGATATCCGATGCAAGAAAATCAACCATAAAAGGCATCAGATGCAAGGAAATCAACCCTAATTTTCAAAATTTGCCCCCAACAAAGCTCTTCAAAAAATAGGGGGGGGGGGGAGGGGGAGCGCCGTTTTCAATTTTTTTTTTAGATTCGACGTCAACTTTCTCCGTGGATTTCGTTTTGCAGTCTTGGTCAATGCTTTTATAACTAAACACACCAAACACAAACTTGTAAATTGGAAGAAATCACGTATATATTTTCAACTGTGATAGACTGTTAAACTGAATGAATAAAATATAGTTTTACGTCCTATACTTCTACACCTATTGGGTGAGGACGATCAAGCGCCTTGAAATATAAGGGAAATTTTCTTACGACAGCCAGCCTACCATATTTTCGATTTCCATCTGTCTTTAACGTGCAAAGCCTGCAACAAACATGCTAGAGGCTTTTGCCATGTCAGCACCCCGACCAGGATTCAACCCTGGACGAGCGAGCAAGCGTGTAAACTCACTGAGTTACCGAAGCCCGACTGAGCTGTGGGATCGTGCAGAGTAATATGTTTTTTGCATATATAACATATACATAAATCGGTGATACTAGTCATTTTACATCAAAATAATTACATTAAAGGAACTTTTCCTGACTGAAATTAATTCTTGTTGAAGTAATTACAGATGTACTACATGTATGTTTAAGACACTGGTTTTTGGTATTTTGGCAATGTTTTTCATTCCTTACCCTTCTTAAGCATCAATAAAATCGTAACATCGTATTATAAAGAAAGTGAAATAAAAAAATCTTTATCATTTTGTTACATTAAAAGTATTGTTCCTAGTTGTATAACCTCTTGTAATCTATAGATATTTTTTTAAAAAGTAGTGTTCGTGCTATAATATGACACATTTTTCCTGACAGACATATGCTATATTGTTATCAAGGGTTTTGGGCCCTTTCAGATGAAGAAGTCACGCACGGACAAGTGTATAGAAAAATAAAGGTTAAAATTTGAAGGTTAAAAAAAGAAAGCACCTGGAGCCATCATTTGTCTATTTATCTATCAACTTTTTGTCATGGTACTAGAAGAATTAAAACGGTGCAATTTAGTCCCAAGCGTTCTAAATGCGAGGAATTGTTCACTATCCTACTGTATCAGGTGACTCTCTTGTATATTTTCGAGTATGCAAATCTTTCTTTGTCCTATAACAATGGTGCCAAAAAAGAAAAACAAATTCTTAAAGTATAGGAAGTGAATTGCTCTCCTTAATGTGGCGGAATCGTAACCTTCTGCATCAGATGATCATGTGTCTATTTATGGTTTTACGTTAAATTTTAAGGCCCAACTTTAAGTCATTTTACATATTTTGTGACATCCAACTCTCTTTCTTTACGATGCCTTCTTACGATGTCAAACTATCATCAATGGGTAACCCATTTATTGCTTTGTTGAAATATGTGCACTGTCTGACTCTCGCCTTATCTCCACACTCTCTCTACAGGTTTTCATGAAAACATGAGAACAATTCAAACGTTCCTACTAAATTCCAACATCTGTCGCACTCTACGGCAGTCGGGTATCATTCTGCTCGCGTTAGATATTGCACTGCGGTACCGGAAGTCACGACATGCATAACACTAAGAAGGTGGAAAGGAGATCAATGATAAAAGAGTGAGTGTCAAGTATATAGTGCCAATTATTTGTATACAATTTCACTATTCACAAGCAACAGTGGCGGATGAAGGATTCGTTGGGCCGTAGGTGGGAGGGGGGTTGGGTTGCTGTTTTTAAAAATGTTGCATGCGAGGTCTTTACAAAACATAGTTCTCGTTGACAACTCCCACCTCTTGGAGTGGGTTTGGGGACATTTTATACCAAAAATTTTTCTGACTAATTTTCTTACACCTGCAGTCTGTTCCGATATTCTCGTTCACAGCGCTCACCTTTTGACGACGGTTTAAGAGTATTATCAAGCAAATTTTGAATATTTTGATTAATTTCCTTACATCTGAGGCCTTTCCGAAACATATTTCTCGTGGACCACTCCCACCTTTTGAAGTGAGTTGTGCTAACATTGTACCCAAAAAGTTTCGGACTGATTTTCTTGAATCTGCTACCTGTTCTGAAATTCTCGTTGACAGCGCTCACCTCTTGACGACGATCTGAGGGTAATGTACCTCGTGCTTATTTTGAAGGAAGTATCCCAAGAAATTTTTGAAAATTGCAGTTGATTTGCTTGCATCTCAGAATTTCCTGGACTTCTTTCTCGTTGAATAATTTTTAGTTACTGATTGATTTTTTGTACTGAGACTTCATGGGTCAATTATCATGGACGGAAGGCAGCTGCCTACTTTGCCTAGAGGTTAATCCGCCTCTGACAAGCAATCTACAGCAACATTACATTAAACGTTGTCGGATAAGTAGTACAAGCTTTACATTATAATAACTGTGACAGCTTTCATTAAAGAATCAGTACATGATAATCCTTTAGATAATCCCGATTCCTATCCTCGACTTTTGACATATTTGGCATTGACATAAGATTTTCCGGAACTGGCATCAGGTGAACACGTGAAAAAAGTAATCATTAGCGGCAACCAGATTGACAGATGGGACCTAATATAACATCCGTGTGGTACCATTAGTAATAAAGTTCCGGTTTAAGCTTTTTTCGGATGTCATCAGTATTCTGATGTGAGATAAGTCAGCTAATAGGGTACTCATATTGAATGTCTTCTTCGGGACGAAGATTCTCTGCATAGTTGAAATGGGTTGGTCTATCGTATGATTCATCAACTAAATAGCGATCCACGATGCATAAAACACGATGAAACCACGATGTTTTCGATTAATCACTGTCTTGTCTCAATTTTCTGACTTTTCTTGAACAACAACCACAGAAACTAGCGCAAGGTGATTCCAATCGAATCGAGAGACTAATAAGTATAATTAGGAAAGAAGAATGTGACTCAAAATTGTATATGACTTGACCTTAAACCATCAATAGAAAGTAGTCTTAAAGACAATTTTACCCCTAACATGATGACACAGCAATATTTTTTAATTCTCCCTTTTACAGAAGATACCCGTTTACTGTCTGCATATAATTACATCGTCATCTATTTGGTATAATAGTTCTATTCATTGTAGCATTATAAAAGAATCTGATGAAATACCTGACTAAAGTCAATCCTTACACCACAACTAACGCCTTCGTAAAGAAATTTGTATAGAAAAACTAACCACGATGTTTATAAAATCTCCATCATAAAAACCTGGTGCTTATTAGTCAAGTAACTATTACAACCGGAAGTTAATGAGAAAATAAGGTAGAGCATAAACAATCATCAGTATATTATGTAACCAGGGCTTGCCAGGCAAGGTAACATACGCCCACTGGCAGCTATCAGAATTGATAATTATCTTAATTAACAATAATACAAATTTTATTATATCAACGTGCAAATGTCACACAAAGTTTCATCAAAATTGAATGAAATCTGTAACTTCTATTGAGCTCACAATAAAATTTTAACGTGTTTTTACAAAGACAAGGGCAATAACTAAAAAAAAAGTTCATCAAAAATTAGGTAAGTTCAAACTTGACCGAAATCTGATTAATCTAAAGGATCAAACCAAGTTTCATCAAAATCAGATTAAAACTGTAGTCTCGAGAGTGTTTACAAACAAATTTAAACGCGTTTAAATACAAAGTCAAGGGCAATAACTCAAAAACTCTTCATCAAAACTACGTCAATTTCAAACTTGACCGAGATATCTTAAGGATCATACCAAATTTCATTAAAATCAGACTTAAACTGTAGTCTCTAGAGTGCCCACAAACAAATTTTGACGCTTTTTTACTAAGTCAGGGGCAATAACTCCAACACCGTCCATCGAAAATACGTCAAATTCGAACTTGACCGACATCTTATCAATCTTAAGGATCATACCCAGTTTCATTAAAATAAGACGAAAACTGTAGTCTCTATAGTGCTCACAAACAAATTTTGACGCGTTTTTAAAAAGTCAAGGGCAATAACTCAAAAACCGTTTATCGAAAATACATCAAATTAGAACTTGACCGAGATCTTATCAATTTAAGGAATCATACCAAGTTTCATTAAAATCAGATGAAAACTGTAGTCGCTAGAGTGCCCACAAACAAATTTTGATGCGTTTTTACAAAGTCAAGGGCAATAACTCAAAAATCGTTTATCGAAAATACGTCAAATTAGAACTTGACCGAGATCTTATCGGTTTAAGGAACCATACCAAGTTTCATTCAAATCAGATGAAAACTGTAGTCGCTAGAGTGCCCACAAACAAATTTTGACGCGTTTTTACAAAGTCAGGGGCAATAACTCAAAAACCGTTCATTGAAAACACGTCAAATTCGAACTTGACCAAGATCTTATCAATTTTAAGGATCATACCAAGTTTCATTAAAATCAGATGAAAACTGTAGTCGCTAGAGTGCCCACAAACAAATTTTGACGCGTTTTTACAAAGTCAGGGGCAATAACTCAAAAACCGTTCATTGAAAACACGTCAAATTAGAACTTGACCGAGATCTTATCGGTTTAAGGAATCATACCAAGTTTCATTAAAATCAGATGAAAACTGTAGTCGCTAGAGTGCCCACAAACAAATTTTGACGCGTTTTTACAAAGTCAGGGGCAATAACTCAAAAACCGTTCATTGAAAACACGTCAAATTCGAACTTGACCAAAATCTTATCAATTTTAAGGATCATACCAAGTTTCATTAAAATCAGATGAAAACTGTAGTCTCTAGAGTGCCCACAAGAAATGTTGACGGACGGACGGACCGACGGACGGACCGACAGACAGGGGTGACGACAATATACGACCACATATTCATGTGGGCGTATAAAAAGGTATGATTTCTTGAATTTTTTTAAGTGAACTATACTTGGTGAGATTCAGGAAAATCATTTTACAGATAAATAACTGAAGAGCTTTTGTATTTGAGAAGAAGGATATGCTAAGTAAGCATCATTAGCGCTCCCAGGAGGCATATGGATTCTTAGAATGAAATGCCAAGTCGCAAAGGGGCATGTGCTTCATGACTTATAAGATTGTGGACTCCTTCAGACAATCTTTAGAGGGTTGACAGTATAAATTTGGGAGATTCGAGTCAAATCCTTCAAGTTACCAAAACATCAGAATGTTTCTGAAAGCTATTGTTTCTGCCAATAATTAAGCTCTAATAGAAAGTCTATGGTGGCCATGTGAAATCTTGATGAGTTTGACGTGTTAGAAATCCTTCTTTTGGTAGGAGTCGTATGATTTTAAGTACTTTACTTTATTTGAAATCGCATTGATGCTGAAATTGATTTTTTTTATTTTCCTTTCAGTGGCTAGTTTATGAACGAAATAAAGAAAAATCCTAGACTTTACTCCTTGTATTCAGTTAGCCTTATTACAAAACATTGATACTATCGGGGGCGTTTAAACTTGATTATTTATCTTCGACCAACCCAAATATCTTGGATAATAGAAAACATTCTGAAATTACTAAAGAACTAAAAGTACAATCTCTTTCATATCATCGCCTTCACAAAATATACATGTAACATCAAGTGCGAATACAAATAGACTTTGACAAGATATGATTTTTTTTTCATAGGAATGTTTCTTGATGCTGCGACATAATCTAAATATTTTGTAGCTATACCTTAAAGTCTAGAATAGAATCGCCAAAAGTGAAACATCAGGTGTTTCAAAATAATGGCTTAAAGAAGATACAGTTAAGTACTGTACACACTGACAACACCTGGGCAACACAAATTTTGTCTTATACACACTCGACAACAGTTCGACAACATATATTGGACCATACGAAACTTCGCATCTTTCCTAGCTCCATATGTGTCGCAGATAAAGACACGAACCTAATCACCAGCTATGACGCCAACGATATTCGTTGAACGATAAAGTATGCATCAAATTTAATATCAAAACGTCTATAAGATATCAATAAGTTCTTAACTGCTAAAACTATTTCCAAATTTAACAGTGTGTATTTACTGAAGAAGTTGCAGTACAGAACTCTTTTTAATAGCGGAGGCGTTTTTGAGTAACGAGACTAGAAACCGGAAAGACGATTAAAGACATTTCGCACCATTATGAGTTGTTTCGACCTCATTAACATTAGTCTACTTAAATTTTTATTCTTATTCACTTAGTATGGATCAAATAAAATACATTCTCTTCATATGTGTTTGTATAAAATTGGTTTGCATGGTGTCTTGAAACATTTTGAAACATCTTGAAACTTTCGGTTTGTTTACATGAAGTCGTTTCGTCTCACTTATGATCTCCGAGAGAAAAATTTCTACGCGTGAACTATTTAAAACATGGTTGGTCAATAGGTCAGAGTAATATCTCCGATAGGTAGAATTTCTCTGTTGATCAGAATGATATTGGACAACTTGTTCATGCTGAATGTTTCCGAACCTGTATACACTGACAACATTTTCGACAACATGGCATTTCGGCAATATGTTGTCGAAAATGTTGTCAGTGTGGAGGCTACAGTAATGTTCTTTACTTGCTACATGGAATGACTGGCAGAAATTGTGAACGTCAAGTAATGTCAAAGTGGCCAAAATAACAGTTGGATCTGAAAAAAGAGTAATGTCAAGAACAATTTGTTGTTTCCAGAGTGACAAATTCTTTCTTAAATATTAAGTATTACGAATTCTGGTGCCTCTGCCAAATTAATATGCCAGATTATAATGGAACCTGAATGGTATTGTATCTGGAAACTGCTGATATTCATGTTGATTATTGGTAGTGGTCTATAAGTAAACAAGATGTAAGTTCAGGTCAGAATTATTTTTTTTTAAAATGACTAAATCAATATTTGATGTTCCAATTTGTGGAAATTGACTTTCTTTTCTATTCAGTTAAAATTTCAAACCAATGTTACAAGCGCGTATTTCACCATTTTATTATCTTATTAGCCTCAGACAATCTTTATACAGTGAAGTTTACTTTTTTTTTCTCTTTTTTCGTTGACACCAAACTTTTGTTTTACAACAAATGTAATGTGTACAAGAGTAATATAAGTTTCAAAATTTTTATAGTTTTTATTTAATCCACAGATTGATTAAATGAAGTTTTATGTAGTGTTGTTCTGCATCTGCATATGAAGCAAAGGGACTTTTCCAGCTGATCGATTATAGATTTGTTAACCCTTTATTAGAGTGGACTCTCACATGTTATCGCCAACTGTCATCTTTTTCTGGGCCGGTAGAAGAAGATCATACCTTGTCGCAGATTTATAAGTCAAATCTTTATGACGAAGACTCTATCATTAAATGAAACAACAGCCTTTAAGTGGACATTAGAATATTATAAAGATAATAGACAGAACAACATTAGTGGAACCTTATAATGATTGTAATCGTAAGGATTATGTTCAACGTCTCATTACATGGAAAGAAATAGAATGATGGTATATGATTTTCCAATTCGTTATTTGTCCAAACACCATTGTTTAAGGCATAAACTTGCATGTATCGGGGAGTCTCTCAGCTGTTGGTAAACCGATGTCTGTCACAATGTTCACAAATATACTTCGAGATGTCGGTGTCCAACACTAAAAATATAATTGCAATCAAATAAAAATTGTACAAGTAATGCCCCGATCAAAACAGCATGTCAAAAATTCAATATCAGAGCACATTACCTATTTCAACCATGTGTTCAATCTGCCCTCCACTTCGACAACCAAAATCAACCATTTTTTTTTCATCCCGAGATGCTGCCATACTGTCATCTAAAGGTAAGGTCTCCCAAGAAGCGACCATCCTGCCTTTCAGTTCATTTGTATGATGTATACCAGTATTGCAAGTTCCTGACTGAGTAAATAAATTGAGACAATGATAAAAGAGAGTAGAATTTTAACTATGCACTTACTGGTCTATAGAATGAACTCTGTGAATGGATCTAAAAACTATAATGGCGTTTTAACTGAGCTCATCAAACATCACGAGATCCTCTAATCAGCTGTATTATTACAATTTAAAGTATGTCATTGACCCAACACGAGGACGACACTGCCAAGTTTTATATGATAAATAGAAAATAATTAATACTGCATGCACATGGAATTGAAATTCGATAAAGTACATCATTCTTATTAATTGAATGAAATTCAGATTTCGATGTCATTTTGATGGGTAATGTAATAACCTGCAGATATATAAACATCACACGAAACATCTAGATTTGCCTTTAATCAGATTGCCACTTTACTCTTGTCTTATTTTACATTTTCAATGTAAGGTGATCTTTTCATTATAAAAAGGAAAATGTATATATAATTTTACGGAGCTTTATGATATGATCTGGATATGCAAGCGCGAATCTATTGACCTAAAAAATTCTTTTTTTGATTTTTTTGCAATTGGTCATTTCGATATGGAGTTATATATTTGGAGTCACCAAGACCAGGCGTTGTAAACCGTGTTCGAGCAAATGATGGGATAGTGAAAGTGATGAACCAGTTTAGAATCAACTATCATGGACTGAGCTGTAATAATTCGACTGGAGCACTGCATGTTGTGTTCATTTATCGCTACAGTAACAATAAGTGCGGTGCAGCATCAGATGAAAATGGCGAATTAGAATTTGTCCAACGTATCTTGGTCAATTTGCTTTGATTAATGTTGAATGGGAGACAACTGAAAAATTATTAGTTTGTATTGCGGTGAGCCTTCTGAAACGGGTAACTGGTGGAATGTCTTAATTGTAATTGTACATTCTAATACTAATGTAAACAAGTAACGTGGTGCATTTTGCCTTGACAGTGGTATTAGTCTTTCATTTCCGCTCTCCAAATGTATCTCGTTATCAAAGGCACACTCGGTTCATTGTACGAACCACTAAAAACACCTTTCATTTCAGCACCTGAAACTAATTGGAAAGTCCATTCATGACGTGCAAATGCATGTAGTATCTCATTTTATAAAAATAATGTTCTATGTGTATTGTTAGTATGTTCTTGGGATTTGCTTTTCCATTTAAGCATTAATAAAAATATTAGTTCAGTAAGTGTAACAGTTGACATGGAAGTGGCTTTAAAAGTGTCTAGACCTGACGATAATTTTAGAATTTCCATTACGCTCGAAGATATATCGGGATAGTGAGTAGCTTAAAATAGACAAATGTCAAGCATGGTGTCCATCAACTTTAATTTCCCAATCGATATTTATCTTTAAAAAAGGTCAAGATAACTCAATTATCTTCTTATACAATTTTTTTTAGTTCAGTTGCATTTCTGTTTGGTGCATATCGCCTAAAGTGTGTTCAGATCGATCTTGATGCTGATAAAATCTCAGAGCAACTACAGTGATTGGCGGCATCTAGCTAAAAGAAAATGATCAATCTCTGGTCGCTAGAAAGTAGCATTTGTCGTCAGTTGCTTACTATTAAAAGACAGCTACTCATATCAAGATTAAGCAACTAAAATAAAAACAATAACATGAAGTGTAAGCTCAAGATTTGTTAAGACAACACCGTTCCATCGTGTAGGCTACATGGTCGAGAATTGATTTGTAGTAACACATGAATTATATGCCAATCTATAAATTTATTTGTTTTAGATATTCTTGCACTTTTATTACATTAACAAACAGCATATCAGAACAAACATAGTGCTGTATAAAACTACATGTATATGAATATCTAGTGACAACTTGAAATGAGATGACAGCATGAAGCATAAAAAAGTTTGCAGTGAAATAGTTATAATAATGTTTGAACATCCGAGATAATATTAGAAACAAACATGTCTCGACAAGGTCATGTTGACGACCGTAAAATTTCTTAAGAGCAGTTTTGTGTCTTGTTGGTAAGTACTTCTGAAGCTGTACGTAGCTTAGATAAAGAATGTTTCGCTCTAGCTAAAAATCATAAGAACAAGCTTTTTTCGATGCATACTCTTCATATGCTGGGGAATGTGGAATGTTGCTGCACATCACAGGAAATTGACGTGGAGTTAAAAATCATCACGTTTGTTGTATAATTGAACACTTAAGTCTATACTCATCGTAAATCGATTGTTAACTTAATCTTAATAATCAAATAAAACAGATTGGTGCATCTAAAACAAGTAAAGGACAATTACTAGAACAATTTGAATAAAACTTGGAACTGATCAATATTTGAACCAATGCCAATTTTCTTACGAGCTTGATTGAGGGGAAGGAGGGATTTTCTGAAATTTTTGGAGCCTGGGGACCCTCCTTAAAAAATATTGAGAAATAGACGCCCGGAATTATATACTATATGGGGTGTTACAAAAAAAAAACGTCCCGTTTGACGGTAAGTATCTCAGCTGCTGATGAACTTATCTCTTTCAAAATTCGCAAAGATTTACTTCAACATATCCTTGTCAGAAACTGAACATATGAGAGTCATCAAATAAAAATTGTATAAGTACTGCCCCGAACAAAATAGCATGTCAAGTTGAAGTTGCACCCAGTCTTGGAGAGGAGAACTGCCCTAAAAATCCGACCCCAATATTAAAACGGCCATATCTCGGCCAATTTTGATCCTAGAGGTATAATTTTTGTACCATATGAAAATTTAACATTGTCTGCGTGTATTTCAGACAAAAACAGAAATGTTGATTTTTGAAATTTTTGAGAAAATCGAGTTTGAAGTTGCACCCAGTTTTGGAGAGGAGAACTGCACTAAATGGCGTTTGCAGGAAGTTGGCGACTAGTACCCAAACCCTTCACGATAGGAACCTGAAATTTGACACAAATCATCTTTGGTGGATTGTACATAGGCAGTGCGAATTACAACCTTACATCTCTGATAGTTTTGAAGCTGCAGCCTGTCAAAGTTTAGGCTTTACCCAAACCCTGACCTACTAGCGTGAAAAAGCCGACCCCAATATTAAAACGGCCATATCTCGGCCAATTTTGATCCTAGAGGTATAATTTTTGTACCAGATGAAAATTTAACATTCCCTGCGTGTATTTCAGACAAAAACAGAAAATGTTGATTTTTGAAATTTTTGAGAAAATCGAGTTTGAAGTTGCACCCAGTTTTGGAGAGGAGAACTGCACTAAATGGCGTTTGCAGGAAGTTGGCGACAGTACCCAAACCCTTCACGATAGGAACCTGACATTTGACACAAATCATCTTTGGTGGATTGTGCATAGGCAGTGCAAATTACAACCTTACATCTTTGATAGTTTTTAAGCTGCAGCCTGTCAAAATTTAGGCTTTACCAAAACCCTGACCTATTAGCGTGAAAAATCCGACCCCAATATTAAAACGGCCATATCTCGGCCAATTTTGATCCTAGAGGTATAATTTTTGTACCAGATGAAAATTTAACATTCCCTGCGTTTATTTCATACAAAAACAGAAAATGTTAATTTTTGAAATTTTTGAGAAAATCGAGTTTGAAGTTGCACTCAGTTTTGGAGAGGAGAACTGCACTAAATGGCGTTTGCAGGAAGTTGGCGACACTAAAAGTGCTCTAGTACCCAAACCCTTTACGATAGGAACCTGCAATTTGACACAAATCATCTTTGGTGGATTGTACATAGGCAGTGCGAATTACAACCTTACATCTCTGATAGTTTTGAAGCTGCAGCCTGTCAAAGTTTAGGCTTTACCCAAACCCTGACCTACTAGCGTGAAAAAGCCGACCCCAATATTAAAACGGCCATATCTCGGCCAATTTTGATCCTAGAGGTATAATTTTTGTACCAGATGAAGGTTTAACATTCCCTGCGTGTATTTCAGACAAAAACAGAAAATGTTGATTTTTGAAATTTTGGAGAAAATCGAGTTTGAAGTTGCACCCAGTTTTGGAGAGGAGAACTGCACTAAATTACGTTTGCAGGAAGTTGGCGACACTAAAAGTGCTCTAGTACCCAAACCCTTCACGATAGGAACCTGTAATTTGACACAAATCATATTTGGTGGATTGTACATAGGCAGTGCGAATTACAACCTTACATCTCTGATAGTTTTGAAGCTGCAGCCTGTCAAAGTTTAGGCTTTACCCAAACCCTGACCTACTAGCGAGAAAAAGCCGACCCCAATATTAAAACGGCCATATCTCAGCCAATTTTGATCCTAGAGGTATAATTTGTGTACCAGATGAAAATGTAACATTCCCTGCGTGTATTTCAGACAAAAACAAAAAATGTTGATTTTCTGAAATTTTTGGAGCCTGGGGACCCTCCTTAAAAAATATTGAGAAATAGACGCCCGGAATTATATACTATATGGGGTGTTACAAAAAAAAAAACGTCCCGTTTGACGGTAAGTATCTCAGCTGCTGATGAACTTATCTCTTTCAAAATTCGCAAAGATTTACTTCAACATATCCTTGTCAGAAACTGAACATATGAGAGTCATCAAATAAAAATTGTATAAGTACTGCCCCGAACAAAATAGCATGTCAAGTTGAAGTTGCACCCAGTCTTGGAGAGGAGAACTGCCCTAAAAATCCGACCCCAATATTAAAACGGCCATATCTCGGCCAATTTTGATCCTAGAGGTATAATTTTTGTACCATATGAAAATTTAACATTGTCTGCGTGTATTTCAGACAAAAACAGAAATGTTGATTTTTGAAATTTTTGAGAAAATCGAGTTTGAAGTTGCACCCAGTTTTGGAGAGGAGAACTGCACTAAATGGCGTTTGCAGGAAGTTGGCGACTAGTACCCAAACCCTTCACGATAGGAACCTGAAATTTGACACAAATCATCTTTGGTGGATTGTACATAGGCAGTGCGAATTACAACCTTACATCTCTGATAGTTTTGAAGCTGCAGCCTGTCAAAGTTTAGGCTTTACCCAAACCCTGACCTACTAGCGTGAAAAAGCCGACCCCAATATTAAAACGGCCATATCTCGGCCAATTTTGATCCTAGAGGTATAATTTTTGTACCAGATGAAAATTTAACATTCCCTGCGTGTATTTCAGACAAAAACAGAAAATGTTGATTTTTGAAATTTTTGAGAAAATCGAGTTTGAAGTTGCACCCAGTTTTGGAGAGGAGAACTGCACTAAATGGCGTTTGCAGGAAGTTGGCGACAGTACCCAAACCCTTCACGATAGGAACCTGACATTTGACACAAATCATCTTTGGTGGATTGTGCATAGGCAGTGCAAATTACAACCTTACATCTTTGATAGTTTTTAAGCTGCAGCCTGTCAAAATTTAGGCTTTACCAAAACCCTGACCTATTAGCGTGAAAAATCCGACCCCAATATTAAAACGGCCATATCTCGGCCAATTTTGATCCTAGAGGTATAATTTTTGTACCAGATGAAAATTTAACATTCCCTGCGTTTATTTCATACAAAAACAGAAAATGTTAATTTTTGAAATTTTTGAGAAAATCGAGTTTGAAGTTGCACTCAGTTTTGGAGAGGAGAACTGCACTAAATGGCGTTTGCAGGAAGTTGGCGACACTAAAAGTGCTCTAGTACCCAAACCCTTTACGATAGGAACCTGCAATTTGACACAAATCATCTTTGGTGGATTGTACATAGGCAGTGCGAATTACAACCTTACATCTCTGATAGTTTTGAAGCTGCAGCCTGTCAAAGTTTAGGCTTTACCCAAACCCTGACCTACTAGCGTGAAAAAGCCGACCCCAATATTAAAACGGCCATATCTCGGCCAATTTTGATCCTAGAGGTATAATTTTTGTACCAGATGAAGGTTTAACATTCCCGGCGTGTATTTCAGACAAAAACAGAAAATGTTGATTTTTGAAATTTTGGAGAAAATCGAGTTTGAAGTTGCACCCAGTTTTGGAGAGGAGAACTGCACTAAATTACGTTTGCAGGAAGTTGGCGACACTAAAAGTGCTCTAGTACCCAAACCCTTCACGATAGGAACCTGTAATTTGACACAAATCATATTTGGTGGATTGTACATAGGCAGTGCGAATTACAACCTTACATCTCTGATAGTTTTGAAGCTGCAGCCTGTCAAAGTTTAGGCTTTACCCAAACCCTGACCTACTAGCGAGAAAAAGCCGACCCCAATATTAAAACGGCCATATCTCAGCCAATTTTGATCCTAGAGGTATAATTTGTGTACCAGATGAAAATGTAACATTCCCTGCGTGTATTTCAGACAAAAACAAAAAATGTTGATTTTCTGAAATTTTTGGAGCCTGGGGACCCTCCTTAAAAAATATTGAGAAATAGACGCCCGGAATTATATACTATATGGGGTGTTACAAAAAAAAACGTCCCGTTTGACGGTAAGTATCTCAGCTGCTGATGAACTTATCTCTTTCAAAATTCGCAAAGATTTACTTCAACATATCCTTGTCAGAAACTGAACATATGAGAGTCATCAAATAAAAATTGTATAAGTACTGCCCCGAACAAAATAGCATGTCAAGTTGAAGTTGCACCCAGTCTTGGAGAGGAGAACTGCCCTAAAAATCCGACCCCAATATTAAAACGGCCATATCTCGGCCAATTTTGATCCTAGAGGTATAATTTTTGTACCATATGAAAATTTAACATTGTCTGCGTGTATTTCAGACAAAAACAGAAATGTTGATTTTTGAAATTTTTGAGAAAATCGAGTTTGAAGTTGCACCCAGTTTTGGAGAGGAGAACTGCACTAAATGGCGTTTGCAGGAAGTTGGCGACTAGTACCCAAACCCTTCACGATAGGAACCTGAAATTTGACACAAATCATCTTTGGTGGATTGTACATAGGCAGTGCGAATTACAACCTTACATCTCTGATAGTTTTGAAGCTGCAACCTGTCAAAGTTTAGGCTTTACCCAAACCCTGACCTACTAGCGTGAAAAAGCCGACCCCAATATTAAAACGGCCATATCTCGGCCAATTTTGATCCTAGAGGTATAATTTTTGTACCAGATGAAAATTTAACATTCCCTGCGTGTATTTCAGACAAAAACAGAAAATGTTGATTTTTGAAATTTTTGAGAAAATCGAGTTTGAAGTTGCACCCAGTTTTGGAGAGGAGAACTGCACTAAATGGCGTTTGCAGGAAGTTGGCGACAGTACCCAAACCCTTCACGATAGGAACCTGACATTTGACACAAATCATCTTTGGTGGATTGTGCATAGGCAGTGCAAATTACAACCTTACATCTTTGATAGTTTTTAAGCTGCAGCCTGTCAAAATTTAGGCTTTACCAAAACCCTGACCTATTAGCGTGAAAAATCCGACCCCAATATTAAAACGGCCATATCTCGGCCAATTTTGATCCTAGAGGTATAATTTTTGTACCAGATGAAAATTTAACATTCCCTGCGTTTATTTCATACAAAAACAGAAAATGTTAATTTTTGAAATTTTTGAGAAAATCGAGTTTGAAGTTGCACTCAGTTTTGGAGAGGAGAACTGCACTAAATGGCGTTTGCAGGAAGTTGGCGACACTAAAAGTGCTCTAGTACCCAAACCCTTTACGATAGGAACCTGCAATTTGACACAAATCATCTTTGGTGGATTGTACATAGGCAGTGCGAATTACAACCTTACATCTCTGATAGTTTTGAAGCTGCAGCCTGTCAAAGTTTAGGCTTTACCCAAACCCTGACCTACTAGCGTGAAAAAGCCGACCCCAATATTAAAACGGCCATATCTCGGCCAATTTTGATCCTAGAGGTATAATTTTTGTACCAGATGAAGGTTTAACATTCCCTGCGTGTATTTCAGACAAAAACAGAAAATGTTGATTTTTGAAATTTTGGAGAAAATCGAGTTTGAAGTTGCACCCAGTTTTGGAGAGGAGAACTGCACTAAATTACGTTTGCAGGAAGTTGGCGACACTAAAAGTGCTCTAGTACCCAAACCCTTCACGATAGGAACCTGTAATTTGACACAAATCATATTTGGTGGATTGTACATAGGCAGTGCGAATTACAACCTTACATCTCTGATAGTTTTGAAGCTGCAGCCTGTCAAAGTTTAGGCTTTACCCAAACCCTGACCTACTAGCGAGAAAAAGCCGACCCCAATATTAAAACGGCCATATCTCAGCCAATTTTGATCCTAGAGGTATAATTTGTGTACCAGATGAAAATGTAACATTCCCTGCGTGTATTTCAGACAAAAACAAAAAATGTTGATTTTTGAAATTTTTGAGAAAAATCGAGTTTGAAGTTGCCCCCAGTTTTGGAGAGGAGAACTGCACTAAATGGCGTTTGCAGGAAGTTGGCGACACTAAAAGTGCTCTAGTACCCAAACCCTTCACGATAGGAACCTGCAATTTGACACAAATCATCTTTGGTGGATTGTACATAGGCAGTGCGAATTACAACCTTACATCTCTGATAGTTTTGAAGCTGCAGCCTGTCAAAGTTTAGGCTTTATCCAAACCCTGACCTACTAGCGTGAAAAAGCCGACCCCAATATTAAACCGGCCATATCTCGGCCAATTTTGATCCTAGAGATATACTTTTTGTACCAGATGAAGGTTTAACATTCCCTGCGTGTATTTCAGACAAAAACAGAAAATGTTGATTTTTGAAATTTTTGAGAAAATCGAGTTTGAAGTTGCACCCAGTTTTGGAGAGGAGAACTGCAGTAAATTACGTTTGCAGGAAGTTGGCGACACTAAAAGTGCTCTAGTACCCAAACCCTTCACGATAGGAACCTGAAATTTGACACAAATCATCTTTGGTGGATTGTACATAGGCAGTGCGAATTACAACCTTACATCTCTGATAGTTTTGAAGCTGCAGCCTGTCAAAGTTTAGGCTTTACCCAAACCCTGACCTACTAGCGTGAAAAAGCCGACCCCAATATTAAAACGGCCATATCTCGGCCAATTTTGATCCTAGAGGTATAATTTTTGTACCAGATGAAAATTTAACATTCCCTGCGTGTATTTCAGACAAAAACAGAAAATGTTGATTTTTGAAATTTTGGAGAAAATCGAGTTTGAAGTTGCACCCAGTTTTGGAGAGGAGAACTGCACTAAATGGCGTTTGCAGGAAGTTGGCGACAGTACCCAAACCCTTCACGATAGGAACCTGACATTTGACACAAATCATCTTTGGTGGATTGTGCATAGGCAGTGCAAATTACAACCTTACATCTTTGATAGTTTTTAAGCTGCAGCCTGTCAAAATTTAGGCTTTACCAAAACCCTGACCTATTAGCGTGAAAAATCCGACCCCAATATTAAAACGGCCATATCTCGGCCAATTTTGATCCTAGAGGTATAATTTTTGTACCAGATGAAAATTTAACATTCCCTGCGTGTATTTCAGACAAAAACAGAAAATGTTAATTTTTGAAATTTTTGAGAAAATCGAGTTTGAAGTTGCACTCAGTTTTGGAGAGGAGAACTGCACTAAATGGCGTTTGCAGGAAGTTGGCGACACTAAAAGTGCTCTAGTACCCAAACCCTTTACGATAGGAACCTGCAATTTGACACAAATCATCTTTGGTGGATTGTACATAGGCAGTGCGAATTACAACCTTACATCTCTGATAGTTTTGAAGCTGCAGCCTGTCAAAGTTTAGGCTTTACCCAAACCCTGACCTACTAGCGTGAAAAAGCCGACCCCAATATTAAAACGGCCATATCTCGGCCAATTTTGATCCTAGAGGTATAATTTTTGTACCAGATGAAGGTTTAACATTCCCTGCGTGTATTTCAGACAAAAACAGAAAATGTTGATTTTTGAAATTTTGGAGAAAATCGAGTTTGAAGTTGCACCCAGTTTTGGAGAGGAGAACTGCACTAAATTACGTTTGCAGGAAGTTGGCGACACTAAAAGTGCTCTAGTACCCAAACCCTTCACGATAGGAACCTGTAATTTGACACAGATCATATTTGGTGGATTGTACATAGGCAGTGCGAATTACAACCTTACATCTCTGATAGTTTTGAAGCTGCAGCCTGTCAAAGTTTAGGCTTTACCCAAACCCTGACCTACTAGCGAGAAAAAGCCGACCCCAATATTAAAACGGCCATATCTCAGCCAATTTTGATCCTAGAGGTATAATTTGTGTACCAGATGAAAATGTAACATTCCCTGCGTGTATTTCAGACAAAAACAAAAAATGTTGATTTTCTGAAATTTTTGGAGCCTGGGGACCCTCCTTAAAAAATATTGAGAAATAGACGCCCGGAATTATATACTATATGGGGTGTTACAAAAAAAAACGTCCCGTTTGACGGTAAGTATCTCAGCTGCTGATGAACTTATCTCTTTCAAAATTCGCAAAGATTTACTTCAACATATCCTTGTCAGAAACTGAACATATGAGAGTCATCAAATAAAAATTGTATAAGTACTGCCCCGAACAAAATAGCATGTCAAGTTGAAGTTGCACCCAGTCTTGGAGAGGAGAACTGCCCTAAAAATCCGACCCCAATATTAAAACGGCCATATCTCGGCCAATTTTGATCCTAGAGGTATAATTTTTGTACCATATGAAAATTTAACATTGTCTGCGTGTATTTCAGACAAAAACAGAAATGTTGATTTTTGAAATTTTTGAGAAAATCGAGTTTGAAGTTGCACCCAGTTTTGGAGAGGAGAACTGCACTAAATGGCGTTTGCAGGAAGTTGGCGACTAGTACCCAAACCCTTCACGATAGGAACCTGAAATTTGACACAAATCATCTTTGGTGGATTGTACATAGGCAGTGCGAATTACAACCTTACATCTCTGATAGTTTTGAAGCTGCAGCCTGTCAAAGTTTAGGCTTTACCCAAACCCTGACCTACTAGCGTGAAAAAGCCGACCCCAATATTAAAACGGCCATATCTCGGCCAATTTTGATCCTAGAGGTATAATTTTTGTACCAGATGAAAATTTAACATTCCCTGCGTGTATTTCAGACAAAAACAGAAAATGTTGATTTTTGAAATTTTTGAGAAAATCGAGTTTGAAGTTGCACCCAGTTTTGGAGAGGAGAACTGCACTAAATGGCGTTTGCAGGAAGTTGGCGACAGTACCCAAACCCTTCACGATAGGAACCTGACATTTGACACAAATCATCTTTGGTGGATTGTGCATAGGCAGTGCAAATTACAACCTTACATCTTTGATAGTTTTTAAGCTGCAGCCTGTCAAAATTTAGGCTTTACCAAAACCCTGACCTATTAGCGTGAAAAATCCGACCCCAATATTAAAACGGCCATATCTCGGCCAATTTTGATCCTAGAGGTATAATTTTTGTACCAGATGAAAATTTAACATTCCCTGCGTTTATTTCATACAAAAACAGAAAATGTTAATTTTTGAAATTTTTGAGAAAATCGAGTTTGAAGTTGCACTCAGTTTTGGAGAGGAGAACTGCACTAAATGGCGTTTGCAGGAAGTTGGCGACACTAAAAGTGCTCTAGTACCCAAACCCTTTACGATAGGAACCTGCAATTTGACACAAATCATCTTTGGTGGATTGTACATAGGCAGTGCGAATTACAACCTTACATCTCTGATAGTTTTGAAGCTGCAGCCTGTCAAAGTTTAGGCTTTACCCAAACCCTGACCTACTAGCGTGAAAAAGCCGACCCCAATATTAAAACGGCCATATCTCGGCCAATTTTGATCCTAGAGGTATAATTTTTGTACCAGATGAAGGTTTAACATTCCCTGCGTGTATTTCAGACAAAAACAGAAAATGTTGATTTTTGAAATTTTGGAGAAAATCGAGTTTGAAGTTGCACCCAGTTTTGGAGAGGAGAACTGCACTAAATTACGTTTGCAGGAAGTTGGCGACACTAAAAGTGCTCTAGTACCCAAACCCTTCACGATAGGAACCTGTAATTTGACACAAATCATATTTGGTGGATTGTACATAGGCAGTGCGAATTACAACCTTACATCTCTGATAGTTTTGAAGCTGCAGCCTGTCAAAGTTTAGGCTTTACCCAAACCCTGACCTACTAGCGAGAAAAAGCCGACCCCAATATTAAAACACGGCCATATCTCAGCCAATTTTGATCCTAGAGGTATAATTTGTGTACCAGATGAAAATGTAACATTCCCTGCGTGTATTTCAGACAAAAACAAAAAATGTTGATTTTTGAAATTTTTGAGAAAAATCGAGTTTGAAGTTGCCCCCAGTTTTGGAGAGGAGAACTGCACTAAATGGCGTTTGCAGGAAGTTGGCGACACTAAAAGTGCTCTAGTACCCAAACCCTTCACGATAGGAACCTGCAATTTGACACAAATCATCTTTGGTGGATTGTACATAGGCAGTGCGAATTACAACCTTACATCTCTGATAGTTTTGAAGCTGCAGCCTGTCAAAGTTTAGGCTTTATCCAAACCCTGACCTACTAGCGTGAAAAAGCCGACCCCAATATTAAACCGGCCATATCTCGGCCAATTTTGATCCTAGAGGTATACTTTTTGTACCAGATGAAGGTTTAACATTCCCTGCGTGTATTTCAGACAAAAACAGAAAATGTTGATTTTTGAAATTTTGGAGAAAATCGAGTTTGAAGTTGCACCCAGTTTTGGAGAGGAGAACTGCACTAAATTACGTTTGCAGGAAGTTGGCGACACTAAAAGTGCTCTAGTACCCAAACCCTTCACGATAGGAACCTGTAATTTGACACAGATCATATTTGGTGGATTGTACATAGGCAGTGCGAATTACAACCTTACATCTCTGATAGTTTTGAAGCTGCAGCCTGTCAAAGTTTAGGCTTTACCCAAACCCTGACCTACTAGCGAGAAAAAGCCGACCCCAATATTAAAACGGCCATATCTCAGCCAATTTTGATCCTAGAGGTATAATTTGTGTACCAGATGAAAATGTAACATTCCCTGCGTGTATTTCAGACAAAAACAAAAAATGTTGATTTTTGAAATTTTTGAGAAAAATCGAGTTTGAAGTTGCCCCCAGTTTTGGAGAGGAGAACTGCACTAAATGGCGTTTGCAGGAAGTTGGCGACACTAAAAGTGCTCTAGTACCCAAACCCTTCACGATAGGAACCTGCAATTTGACACAAATCATCTTTGGTGGATTGTACATAGGCAGTGCGAATTACAACCTTACATCTCTGATAGTTTTGAAGCTGCAGCCTGTCAAAGTTTAGGCTTTATCCAAACCCTGACCTACTAGCGTGAAAAAGCCGACCCCAATATTAAACCGGTCATATCTCGGCCAATTTTGATCCTAGAGGTATACTTTTTGTACCAGATGAAGGTGTAATATCCTTGGTCTTTGTTGCAAGCAAATCTACGCTCGTTATTCAACTCTGGGGTATGCCAAATAATAATGGTAGAGTGAAGTGGCTCTCCCAGGTTGCTCTATTCGATGGGTAAGGGCTAGCCAAAGGGTAGCAATCCTCAAAGCAAGATTCAGTATAACACAAGATATATTTAATTATAATCCAGTACACTACAAATATAACATCCATATAACAAAGGCTCGGAATCCATCAATATACATTACAGTTCAGCTCACAATATATTTATATAATTACACGCTCTCTATGAGTCAATCGCTCCAACGGGAGTCACCAGCACAGACTAATAACACTAGAACTACTGACACTCAGAAACTCTGAGACTGCTATTACTATAACTCAAAAAAACTAAAAACTGACTGCTAAGGCGTGCATCGCCGTATATATAGGCCTAGGTCACATGACTAATCCCTAGCGCCACCTACTGTTAAAATATAATAAGACTGGAAAATGATGACTATAGAATAAAGAATATCCAGACACTTAACAGGAAGTTAATAAAATATAAACAATGCAAAAAGGACGGATTAATTAGGGAATAATAACTGCTGGTTATTACAATACCCACGCCTCCACTAAATTGCGTCTCGCATTTAAAAAATACAATAGAATATAAAATACATAAAGAATACATGCACAATGAAAAGTCCTATCACAGCACAGTCCTCGGCTGGAAATAACACATGTAAAAGTTCACATCATTAACACACATAGCTATCAAAATAAGCTGGTCGTCTCGATAATCTTCCTCCACGAGTTCTAAATCCTAGTTGACTAAGTTCATCATCAACATCATGAGTAGCTCTTCCATCTTCTTCAACATCTTCGAAATTTTTCTCATCGTCCATGTTCACTGGATCATCTATCATTTCTTCTTCATTCGAAACATTCCGAGACTTATACACTCGCAAACGATCTATGTGTACCACTTGTGCTCTCTTCGAATTTTCATCCCTTATTTCGTAGGTGATATCTGATATCTTCCGTAATACAGTGTAAGGTCCACTCCAATACTTCTGCATCTTACTCGGTATTCCTCCTTTCTTCACTGGAGTGTAAAGCCACACTTTTGAATTCACCTCAAAAGGAGCACGTCCATGAACTGGATCATAATAATTCTTTTGCCTCTTAAGTTGACCCTCAAGATAATTTCTGGTATATGAGTGAGCTTCCTCCATCATAGTTCTTACTGATTGGCTCCAACTCCTCGCTTCTGGATATACTTCTCCAGGTGGTAAACCAACGAGCAAATCCACTGGTGTAGTCACTTCTCGTCCAAACATCAGTAAATTTGGTGTTAAGTTGGTTGACTGATGCACGGTTGCTCTGTAGGCATACATAACGTATGGCAAAACATCATCCCAGTTGTCTTCCTTGTCATGGACATACGACGATAACATCGACTTCAAGGTTCGGTTCATTCTCTCTACTTGTCCATTTGATTCTGGTCTGTAAGGTGTTGTCCTCGTCTTGGCTATTCCCAAGAGATTACAGAGCTCTTGAAACAATTCGCTCTCAAACTGTCTTCCCTGATCTGAATGTAGTTGTCTGGGTATACCATATCTCAACACAAAGTTCTCTACAAAACACTTTGCTACTGTCTTCGCTTCCATATTAATCATGGCAAATGCATCACTAAACTTTGTGAAATAATCCGTTATTACTAAAATATAGCTGTTTCCTCTGTCTGTTGCTGGCTCGATCCTTCCAACAATATCTATTCCTACTCTTTCCATAGGAGCTCCCGCAGCATAAGATTGTATGGCTGCTTTTCTTTTCCGCATCTTTATTGGACTGCAAACTACACACGTCTCAATAAATTCTTCTACATCAGCTTTAAGTCCAGGCCAGTAATACTTCAACTTGATTTTCTCGATTGTCTTCGTTATACCTAAGTGAGCACTTGTTGGTGGTTCGTGTGAAAGTTTCACAATCTCGGCTCTATCTTCTACCGGAACTATGGCTCTTTTGCGACTTGGGCGTCCCTCCCGTTCTTCTTTTAAATACAGGACACCATCTTGAAGATCCAACTGCTCCCATTTTGACCACAGTACCTTAAGTAAAGGGCTTGCAGGTGAAACTGTTCTCCAATCTGGTTTTACGTCTTCTTCCTTCCATTTCATCAATCTGGAAATCTCTTCATCAGACTGCTGTCTATTACTCATATCCGAATTAACTCCAATCAAATTTACGGCTCCATTGTCACTCTTGGTTTTTAATCTATGAGCCTGACCACACTGTATACATGGCTTCCTCGATAAAGCATCCGCATTTCCATGCACTCTACCAGCTCTGTGTATAATCTCATAATCAAATGCCGACAATGCTTCTATCCATCGAGCAATTTGACCTTCGGGATTCTTGAAATTTAGGAGCCACCTAAGAGCTCCGTGATCAGTCCTGACTGTGAACTTCCGACCATAGAGGTAAGGTTTAAAATGCTTGACGAAATGTACAACAGCGAGCAATTCTCTTCTCGTTACACAGTAATTACGCTCGCTCTTCGACAGGCTACGACTCGCATAAGCAACAACTTTTTCTTGTCCATCAACTATTTGGGAGAGCACAGCTCCTATCCCGCAACCACTTGCATCTGTGTCAAGTATAAACGGTAGACTTGGATCAGGATACACCAATACTGGAGACGTGATGAGCTTCTCCTTCAGGGCTTCAAATGCTCGCTGACACTCATCACTCCATAAAAATTCTCTTCCTTTTTCTGTTAACTTGTGTAAAGGGCTGGCTATCTTTGCATGACCCTCAATAAATCTGCGATAGTAACTGCAGAGTCCGAGAAAACTTCTAAGCTCCGTTACATCCTTTGGAGGTGGACAATTCTTTATCTTCTCTATTTTACTCGGATCTGTAGCTATACCTTCTGACGAAACCACATGTCCTAAAAATTCCACTTCGTGTCTCAGCAAAGAGCACTTCTTCGGTTTAAGTTTCAATCCGGCTCCTTTAATCCTCCGGAACACTGTATCTAGATGCCTGATATGTTCTTCAAAAGTCTTAGAAAATATAATCACATCGTCTAAGTAAACGAGACATATGTCCCACTGTAGCCCAGCGAGTACGGACTCCATGAGCCGCTCAAAAGTACTCGGAGCGTTACATAATCCCATTGGCATTACTCTGAACTGGTACAACCCCATCATAGTTGTAAACGCCGTCTTTGGTCGATCTTCAGCTTTAACATCAACTTGCCAGTACCCAGATAGTAAATCGGCTGTGCTGAACCATTTAACTCCACCGAGGCAATCCAATGTCTGATCAATCCTCGGGAGCGGATATGCATCTTTTTCTGTAACTTCATTCAGTGCTCGATAGTCTACACAGAATCTAAGCGAGCCATCTTTCTTCTTCACTAATACTATCGGACTCGCATATGGTCCTAACGATGGTTCTACCACACCTTGTTTCAACATCTTACTGAGTATCTTTTCAAACTCAGCCTTTTGATGTATTGGAATTCTTCTAGCTTTCTGTTTAATAGGTCTGGAATCTCCTGTTTTTATTTCATGTTCCACCAAGCTCGTTCTACCGAGGTCGTCATCATTCCTGGCAAATAAATCTTCATGACGAGATAGCAGCTTGCTAAGTTGTGAAGACTGCTCGCTATTGAGCCCATCGCTCGCCCGTCTGTACAGGTCCGTTAAATGAGGTGGTAACCTGTCATTCAGCTCGACTCGATGGGTGCTCGGAGAATCATTCATCTCTGCGACTACCTCTACGGGAGCATAATTTCCTAAGATGGTGTTCTTGTGTATTACTCTTGGCTCATCTGCAGGGTTAAGCATTCTGACAGTAACACTTCCGTCTTCTCCTTTGCTCTCGAGCAAAGTCCTTGCTGGTAAAACATTGTACTTCTTCACTAAGTTCTCAGCTGGCTCTATTATACCAGGAATATTCATGAGCAACTTAGCTTGGTCTTTATCTATGTGAGCTTTCACCAATATCTCATGTCGAGGTGGTATTGTAGTCTTTTCTGTGACACTTATCCGACAAACTCCTACATTTCCATCAAAGGTAATTTGACAATCTTGATCAGCAATGTTGAATAACTTCTTTCCTAAATCAATGTTGCAATTGTGCTCGATCATGAAATCTAGCCCAATGATGGACTGGGATCCAATTTCAGATACAATAGCTTCTTGTTGGTAGACTACTCCATCAATATCAAAATCAAATACTGCTCTACCATAGGTCTTCAAAAGTTCTCCATTAGCTGCTCGTAATACATGATATAATCTTCTGAGTCGAGGACGCTTTGTAGAATCTATAGATTCGTATGTCTGCAGTGATATCAGTGTTAGAGTTGAACCTGTATCCAATAATGCAAACACTTGCTCTCCAGATATCTTGGCTTGAATATGAACTCCTGATTCATTTGGTTCATCAAACACTGTATGAGATACTCGACTTCTTTCTTTATTACTCTTCTTTAAAACCTCACTTTTCCTCGAAACATCTGCCTTAGTTCTTGTTTTCCGTCTACGAGCTATCATTCGACTGTAGCTTCTAGAGGTAGGACATTCTCTAGCAATGTGTCCTTTTCCTTGACATCTGTAGCAGGTTATTGAAGATTTCGTCTGCTCGTCCATTGCTCCATTTCTCTGTTCTTGACGAGGCGACTCTTTTCTCTTGTAGTCTCTATTATAGTTTCCATATCTGTTCTTCTCGTTGTTAAGATTTCTTCCATCACGATGATGCTCACTATAGCTCATTTTCTTCATCTCTGCAATCATAGACTTCAGTTCTGACATCTCTTTTCTCAATTTTTCATTTTCCTCACTTTGCTCTTTTTCTATAGCTCGATAATGCTCCGGTTTCCTCTTCAATCCACAATTCTTCATGAATGCCTCACATTCAACTGCCACTTGTATTGCTTCATCTAAGTTAGTTGGTCTCGACTGTTGAACTCTCCATACGAGCTCATTATCCTCTTGAAGTGCATCATAAAATGCATCTCGAGCCAATACATCTTGTAGCTCCAAAGTCGCCGAAGGATATGCTAACGTAACTTTTCTCCTGACTACTTGTCCTAATTCCGGCAATGTTTCTTTAGGCATCCTTCGTCTCGCCTTCAATTCTGCTCTATACATCTGTGTCTGGTTTGGAGGTAAAAATCTGTTTTTAAGTACTTCTATTAATCTGCCATAGTTTCTTCTTTCTTCTGATGAAAGAGCCGGTAACACAGACTGAGCTGGGCCCTTCAACACTCCAGCTAAATATAAAGCTTTCTCTGTTTCACTCCAACCATTTATTTCTGCTACTGTTTCAAAATGTATTTGATAATCCATAATCGAGCTTGATCCATCAAATGGTTGAGCATGTAGTAAATTCCTCTTGTTGCCATATCCAGTTGATCTCCAGGATGGCTCTAAACGAGTACCAATGTGTTGTTCATATCTAGGTGGATCTCGATGCTGTATTCTTTCATTCATACTTTCTTGTTGAGCTGGAGAAACTGCTCCCTCAGGAGAGTATTCATTTGTCCAGGCTCTGCTCCTTAATAACTCAGCTCTCTCATCAATGGGTGTGAGAGGATTCGATCTGCGCTCAGATGCTCTTCTAAACGTAACTTCAGTATCAGGTACTATCTGCTCTTTATTTCTCATTGACATTTCAGTCACTGGAGTTCTCGTTGCACCAACTTCCGTGGTGAGTATTTCTTCAGGAATACCTGGAATATCTTCTTGAGGAGCACTCGTCATGAGCCGCTCGACTCTACTCTTAGGAGTATCAATATAGCTCTTTTCCGCAGGAGGTGTAACTCCTTGCTCTGTAAATCTTCTGTCCATAGTACTTGGACTCTGTAAACGCAGGTTGTACATCGCCTGCTCTTCCACTCACTATTGAGCACGCTCAGATACTGAGCTTTTTGAATCTTCTTGAGGTATCCCACCTCTGCCACCAGAAAAACCGTGTAATATCCTTGGTCTTTGTTGCAAGCAAATCTACGCTCGTTATTCAACTCTGGGGTATGCCAAATAATAATGGTAGAGTGAAGTGGCTCTCCCAGGTTGCTCTATTCGATGGGTAAGGGCTAGCCAAAGGGTAGCAATCCTCAAAGCAAGATTCAGTATAACACAAGATATATTTAATTATAATCCAGTACACTACAAATATAACATCCATATAACAAAGGCTCGGAATCCATCAATATACATTACAGTTCAGCTCACAATATATTTATATAATTACACGCTCTCTATGAGTCAATCGCTCCAACGGGAGTCACCAGCACAGACTAATAACACTAGAACTACTGACACTCAGAAACTCTGAGACTGCTATTACTATAACTCAAAAAAAACTAAAAACTGACTGCTAAGGCGTGCATCGCCGTATATATAGGCCTAGGTCACATGACTAATCCCTAGCGCCACCTACTGTTAAAATATAATAAGACTGGAAAATGATGACTATAGAATAAAGAATATCCAGACACTTAACAGGAAGTTAATAAAATATAAACAATGCAAAAAGGACGGATTAATTAGGGAATAATAACTGCTGGTTATTACAAAGGTTTAACATTCCCTGCGTGTATTTCAGACAAAAACAGAAAATGTTGATTTTTGAAATTTTTGAGAAAATCGAGTTTGAAGTTGCACCCAGTTTTGGAGAGGAGAACTGCAGTAAATTACGTTTGCAGGAAGTTGGCGACACTAAAAGTGCTCTAGTACCCAAACCCTTCACGATAGGAACCTCAAATTTGACACAAATCATCTTTGGTGGATTGTACATAGGCAGTGCGAATTACAACCTTACATCTCTGATAGTTTTGAAGCTGCAGCATGTCAAAGTTTAGGCTTTACCCAAACCCTGACCTACTAGCGAGAAAAAGCCGACCCCAATATTAAAACGGCCATATCTCAGCCAATTTTGATCCTAGAGGTATAATTTGTGTACCAGATGAAAATTTAACATTCCCTGCGTGTATTTCAGGCAAAAACAAAAAATGTTGATTTTTATACGCCCACACACTAATGTGGGCGTATATTGTAGTCGCCCCTGTCCGTCCGTCTGTCTGTATGTCTGTCTGTCTGTCTGTCTGTCCACAATTGTTGTGGACACGATAGAGAGCTGGTTTCTTGATGGATTTTGATAAAACTTGCTGTGAGTGTTTGTTATCACCCAAGGATGAACCCTATTGAAAATCAGATGAATCGAAAAATATATTTCATGGGTTATTGCCCTTGCTTTTGAAAAAATGTTGTGGACACCATAGAAAGCTGGTTTCTTGATGAATTTTGATGAATCTTGGTATGAGTGTTTGTATTGACATTGGGATAAACCCTATTGAATATCAGAAACATCGAAAAAATATTTTATGAGTTATTGCCCTTGTTCTTTAAAACGCGTTAATTTTTCAGCAATTACACTCTCAAAGTTGTGGACACGATAGAGAGCTGGTTTCTTGGTGGATTTTTATTAAACTTGCTGTGAGTGTTTGTAATCACCCAAGGATGAACCCTATTGAAAATAAGATGAATCTAAAAATATTTCCTGGGTTATTGCCCTTGCTTTTGAAAATATGTTGTGGACACCATAGAGAGCTGGTTTGTTGATGGATTTTGATGAAACTTGGTATGAGTGTTTGTATTGACATTGGGATAAACCCTATTGAATATCAGAAACATCGAAAAAATATTTTATGAGTTATTGCCCTTGTTCTTTAAAACGCGTTAATTTTTCAGCTGTTACACTCTCAAAGTTGTGGACAAATAGAGAGCTGGTTTCTTGGTGGATTTTTATGAAACTTGCTGTGAGTGTTTGTAATCACCCAAGGATGAACCCTATTGAAAATCAGACGAATCGAAATATATTTCATGGGTTATTGCCCTTGCTTTTGAAAATATGTTGTGGACACCATAGAGAGCTGGTTTCTTGATGGATTTGGATGAAACTTGGTATGAGTGTTTGTACTGACATTAGGATAAACCCTATTGAATATTAGAAACATCGCAAAAAATATTTGATGAGTTATTGCCCTTGTTCTTTAAAACACGTTAATTTTTCAGCCGTCTGCTCTTAATCATTTTAAGATGGAACCTAAACGTTGGTTGCCCTTGTTTTATGCATATTTCGGTGACATATTTGTTTTTTCCAGGAGACTTTAACCCATGGTTTTACTCTTGTAAAAAGAGAAAAATGTCATTCTCAGAATCTTTCATTTACTGATCACTCTTGTCAACCGCCCGGAAGAATTGGCTGCTGTTATAAAAGTGGGCGTATTACGATGGCCATCGCTATTTTTGAAATTTTTGAGAAAGTCGAGTTTGAAGTTGCACCCAGTTTTGGAGAGGAGAACTGCAGTAAATGGCGTTTGCAGGAAGTTGGCGACTAGTACCCAAACCCTTCACGATAGGAACCTGAAATTTGACACAAATCATCTTTGGTGGATTGTACATAGGCAGTGCGAATTACAACCTTACATATCTGATAGTTTTGAAGCTGCAGCCTGTCAAAGTTTAGGCTTTACCCAAACCCTGACCTACTAGCGTGAAAAAGCCGACCCCAATATTTAAACGGCCATATCTCAGCCAATTGTGATCCTAGAGGTATAATTTGTGTACCAGATGAAAATTTAACATTCCCTGCGTGTATTTCAGACAAAAACAAAAAATGTTGATTTTTGAAATTTTTGAGAAAATCGAGTTTGATGTTGCACTCAGTTTTGGAGAGGAGAACTGCACTAAATGGCGTTTGCAGGAAGTTGGCGACTAGTACCCAAACCCTTCACGATAGGAACCTGAAATGTGACACAAATCATCTTTGGTGGATTGTACATAGGCAGTGCGAATTACAACCTTACATATCTGATAGTTTTGAAGCTGCAGCCTGTCAAAGTTTAGGCTTTACCCAAACCCTGACCTACTAGCGTGAAAAAGCCGACCCCAATATTTAAACGGCCATATCTCAGCCAATTGTGATCCTAGAGGTATAATTTGTGTACCAGATGAAAATTTAACATTCCCTGCGTGTATTTCAGACAAAAACAAAAAATGTTGATTTTTGAAATTTTTGAGAAAATCGAGTTTGATGTTGCACTCAGTTTTGGAGAGGAGAACTGCACTAAATGGCGTTTGCAGGAAGTTGGCGACACTAAAAGTGCTCTAGTACCCAAACCCTTCATGATAGGAACCTGAAATTTGACACAAATAATCTTAGGTGGATTGTGCATAGGCAGTGCAAATTACAACCTTACATCTCTGATAGTTTTGAAGCTGCAGCCTGTCAAAGTTTAGGCTTTACCCAAACCCTGACCTACAAGCGTGAAAAAGCCGACCCCAATATTAAAACGGCCATATCTCGGCCAATTTTGATCCTAGAGGTATAATTTTTGTACCAGATGAAAATTTAACATTTCCTGCGTGTATTTCAGACAAAAACAAAAAATGTTGATTTTTGAAATTTTTGAGAAAATCGAGTTTGAAGTTGCACCCAGTTTTGGAGAGGAGAACTGCACTAAATGGCGTTTGCAGGAAGTTGGCGACTAGTACCCAAACCCTTCACGATAGGAACCTGAAATTTGACACAAATCGTCTTTGGTGGATTGTGCATAGGCAGTGCAAATTACAACCTTACATCTTTGATAGTTTTTAAGCTGCAGCCTGTCAAAGTTTAGGTTTTTCCAAAACCCTGACCTACTAGCGTGAAAAATCCGACCCCAATATTAAAACGGCCATATCTCAGCCAATTTTGATCCTAGAGGTATAATTTTTGTACCAGATGAAAATTTAACATTCCCTGCGTGTATTTCAGACAAAAACAGAAAATGTTGATTTTTGAAATTTTTGAGAAAATCGAGTTTGAAGTCGCACCCAGTTTTGGAGAGGAGAACTGCACTAAATGGCGTTTGCAGGAAGTTGGCGACAGTACCCAAACCCTTCTCGATAGGAACCTGACATTTGACACAAATCATCTTTGGTGGATTGTGCATAGGCAGTGCAAATTACAACCTTACATCTTTGATAGTTTTTAAGCTGCAGCCTGTCAAAGTTTAGGCTTTACCAAAACCCTGACCTATTAGCGTGAAAAATCCGACACCAATATTAAAACGGCCATATCTCGGCCAATTTTGTTCCTAGAGGTATAATTTTTGTACCAGATGAAAATTTAACATTTCCTGCGTGTATTTCAGACAAAAACAAAAAATGTTGATTTTTGAAATTTTTGAGAAAATCGAGTTTGAAGTTGCACCCAGTTTTGGAGAGGAGAACTGCACTAAATGGCGTTTGCAGGAAGTTGGCGACACTAAAAGTGCTCTAGTACCCAAACCCTTCATGATAGGAACCTGAAATTTGACACAAATAATCTTAGGTGGATTGTGCATAGGCAGTGCAAATTACAACCTTACATCTCTGATAGTTTTGAAGCTGCAGCCTGTCAAAGTTTAGGCTTTACCCAAACCCTGACCTACAAGCGTGAAAAAGCCGACCCCAATATTAAAACGGCCATATCTCGGCCAATTTTGATCCTAGAGGTATAATTTTTGTACCAGATGAAAATTTAACATTCCCTGCGTGTATTTCAGACAAAAACAGAAAATGTTGATTTTTGAAATTTTTGAGAAAATCGAGTTTGAAGTTGCACCCAGTTTTGGAGAGGAGAACTGCACTAAATGGCGTTTGCAGGAAGTTGGCGACTAGTACCCAAACCCTTCACGATAGGAACCTGAAATTTGACACAAATCATCTTTGGTGGATTGTACATAGGCAGTGCGAATTACAACCTTACATCTCTGATAGTTTTGAAGCTGCAGCCTGTCAAAGTTTAGGCTTTACCCAAACCCTGACCTACTAGCGTGAAAAAGCCGACCCGAATATTAAAACGGCCATATCTCGGCCAATTTTGATCCTAGAGGTATAATTTGTGTACCAGATGAAAATTTAACATTCCCTGCGTGTATTTCAGACAAAAACAAAAAATGTTGATTTTTGAAATTTTTGAGAAAATCGAGTTTGAAGTTGCACCCAGTTTTGGAGAGGAGAACTGCACTAAATGGCGTTTGCAGGAAGTTGGCGACTAGTACCCAAACCCTTCACGATAGGAACCTGAAATTTGACACAAATCGTCTTTGGTGGATTGTGCATAGGCAGTGCAAATTACAACCTTACATCTTTGATAGTTTTTAAGCTGCAGCCTGTCAAAGTTTAGGTTTTTCCAAAACCCTGACCTACTAGCGTGAAAAATCCGACCCCAATATTAAAACGGCCATATCTCAGCCAATTTTGATCCTAGAGGTATAATTTTTGTACCAGATGAAAATTTAACATTCCCTGCGTGTATTTCAGACAAAAACAGAAAATGTTGATTTTTGAAATTTTTGAGAAAATCGAGTTTGAAGTCGCACCCAGTTTTGGAGAGGAGAACTGCACTAAATGGCGTTTGCAGGAAGTTGGCGACTAGTACCCAAACCCTTCACGATAGGAACCTGAAATTTGACACAAATCGTCTTTGGTGGATTGTGCATAGGCAGTGCAAATTACAACCTTACATCTTTGATAGTTTTTAAGCTGCAGCCTGTCAAAGTTTAGGCTTTTCCAAAACCCTGACCTACTAGCGTGAAAAATCCGACCCCAATATTAAAACGGCCATATCTCAGCCAATTTTGATCCTAGAGGTATAATTTTTGGAGAGGAGAACTGCACTAAATGGCGTTTGCAGGAAGTTCGCGACTAGTACACAAACCCTTCACGATAGGAACCTGAAATTTGACACAAATCATCTTTGGTGGATTGTACATAGGCAGTGCGAATTACAACCTTACATCTCTGATAGTTTTGAAGCTGCAGCCTGTCAAAGTTTAGGCTTTACCCAAACCCTGACCTACTAACGAGAAAAAGCCGACCCCAATATTAAAACGGCCATATCTCGGCCAATTTTGATCCTAGAGGTATAATTTTTGTACCAGATGAAAATTTAACATTTCCTGCGTGTATTTCAGACAAAAACAAAAAATGTTGATTTTTGGAATTTTTGAGAAAATCGAGTTTGAAGTTGCACCCAGTTTTGGAGAGGAGAACTGCACTAAATGGCGTTTGCAGGAAGTTGGCGGCACCTGTAATTTGATACAAATCATCTTAGGTGGATTGTGCATAGGCAGTGCGAATTACAACCTTACATCTCTGATAGTTTTGAAGCTGCAGCCTGTCAAAGTTTAGGCTTTACCCAAACCCTGACCTACTAGCGTGTAAAAGCCGACCCCAATATTAAAACGGCCATATCTCAGCCAATTTTGATCCTAGAGGTATAATTTTTGTACCAGATGAAAATTTAACATTCCCTGCGTGTATTTCAGACAAAAACAGAAAATGTTGATTTTTGAAATTTTTGAGAAAATCGAGTTTGAAGTTGCACCCAGTTTTGGAGAGGAGAACTGCACTAAATGGCGTTTGCAGGAAGTTGGCGACTAGTACCCAAACCCTTCACGATAGGAACCTGAAATTTGACACAAATCATCTTTGGTGGATTGTACATAGGCAGTGCGAATTAATACCTTACATCTCTGATAGTTTTGAAGCTGCAGCCTGTCAATGTTTAGGCTTTACCCAAACCCTGACCTACTAGCGTAAAAAAGCCGACCCCAATATTAAAACGGCCATATCTCGGCCAATTTTGATCCTAGAGGTATAATTTTTGTACCAGATGAAAATTTAACATTCCCTGTGTGTATTTCAGACAAAAACAAAAAATGTTGATTTTTGAAATTTTTGAGAAAATCGAGTTTGAAGTTGCACCCAGTTTTGGAGAGGAGAACTGCACTAAATGGCGTTTGCAGGAAGTTGGCGACACTAAAAGTGCTCTAGTACCCAAACCCTTCATGATAGGAACCTGAAATTTGACACAAATAATCTTAGGTGGATTGTGCATAGGCAGTGCAAATTACAACCTTACATCTCTGATAGTTTTGAAGCTGCAGCCTGTCAAAGTTTAGGCTTTACCCAAACCCTGACCTACAAGCGTGAAAAAGCCGACCCCAATATTAAAACGGCCATATCTCGGCCAATTTTGATCCTAGAGGTATAATTTTTGTACCAGATGAAAATTTAACATTCCCTGCGTGTATTTCAGACAAAAACAGAAAATGTTGATTTTTGAAATTTTTGAGAAAATCGAGTTTGAAGTTGCACCCAGTTTTTGAGAGGAGAACTGCACTAAATGGCGTTTGCAGGAAGTTGGCGACTAGTACCCAAACCCTTCACGATAGGAACCTGAAATGTGACACAAATCATCTTTGGTGGATTGTACATAGGCAGTGCGAATTACAACCTTACATATCTGATAGTTTTGAAGCTGCAGCCTGTCAAAGTTTAGGCTTTACCCAAACCCTGACCTACTAGCGTGAAAAAGCCGACCCCAATTTTTAAACGGCCATATCTCGGCCAATTTTGATCCTAGAGGTATAATTTTTGTACCAGATGAAAATTTAACATTTCCTGCGTGTATTTCAGACAAAAACAAAAAATGTGGCTTACAGTAGTTTGCGAAATTTGCTCTTTGCGAAACGAAACGAAATAATCTGCACTTTGCGAAACGAAACGAAATATCAGCACTTTGCGAAATAAATATTTCGCAAATCAGTACTTTGCGAAATATATTTTTCGCAAAGTGCAGTGATTAGCACTTTGCGAAATATATATTTCGCAAAGTGCAGTGATCAGCACTTTGCGAAATCAGCACTTTGCGAAATATTTGAATTGAATGGTCATACAGGGATGTAAAATATAATTCTAAAAAATGACATTGACAAGTGATTTTTATACGCCCACATGAAATGTGGAGCATATATTGCCGTCACCCATGTCCGTCGGTCCGTCATGCCGTCCGACCACCGTCCGTCCGTCCACAATTGCTTGTTAACACTCTACAAGTAACAATTCTTTACGGATTTTGACGAAACTTGCTGAAATTGTTCATTATCGCCCAAGGATGAACCCTATTTAAAATCAAAAGAATCGGAAAATATTTAATATGAATTATTGCTCTTGTTCTTTAAAACGCATTGATTTTTAGGTTGTTAACACTCCACAAGTCCCATTTCTTTACGGATTTTGACGAAACTTGCTGAAATTGTTTATTATCACCAAAGGATGAACTCTATTTAAAATCAAAAGAATCGAATAATATTTAATATGAATTATTGCCCTTGTTCTTTAAAACGCGTTCGATTTTTAGCTCGTTAACACTCTACAGGTCACAATTCTTTACGAGTTTTGATGAAACTTTCTGAAATTGTTTATTATCACCCAAGGATGAACCCTATTTAAAATCGTAAGAGTCGGAAAATATTTGATATGAATTATTGCCCTTGTTCTTTAAAACGCGTTCGATTTTTAGCTCGTTAACACTCTACAAGTCACAATTCTTTACGGATTTTGACGAAACTTGTTGAAATTGTTTTTTATCACCCAAGGATGAACCCTATTTAAAACCAAAAGAATCGGAAAATATTTAATATGAATTATTGCCCTTGTTCTTTAAACGCGTTCGATTTTTTAGCTCGTTAACACTCTACAAGTCACAATTCTTTACAGATTTTGACGAAACTTGCTGAAATTGTTTATCACCCAAGGATAAACCCTATTTAAAATCCAAAGAATCGAAAAATATTTGATCTGAATTATTGCCCTTGTTCTTAAAAACGCGTTCGATTTTTAGCTTGTTAACATTCTACAAGTCACAATTCTTTACAGATTTTGACGAAACGTGCTGAAATTCTTTATTTTCACCCTAGGATGAACCCTATTGAAAATCAAAAGAATCGAATAATATTTGATATGAATTATTGTCCTTCTTCCAAATACGTTCATACAAGGCTAAACTTGATGAATGAGTTCTGAATGAAATGTATGTTTATGACTACAGGTTGAATATTTCATGCTTGTGATGGTTGCTGTTTTCTGTCAAATTTACTTTTTCAAACAAAGTTGCCAGTGGGCATATATTACCTTGCCTGGCAAGCTATCTTAATTCTCCATTTCATGTTTTAGGTTTATACGCCCACATAGAAATGTGGACGTATTGCCGTCCGTCGGTCCGTCCGTCAACAATTTCTTCTGTACGCGATAGAGACCAGAATTTTTATCCGATTTGGATGAGTTTGAAAAAGGCGCGATTCCAATAATCGGTTTATGAATTATTGCCCCTAACTTAGTGAAAAATCGTTGTGTTTATCCGATTTTGATGAAATTTAGTATGTACATTTATATTGGTAATATCTCGGATGAGTTCGAAAATGGCGGGATTCCAATAATCGGTTTATGAATTATTGCCCTTGACTTATTGAAAAACGTTAAAATCAACTTGTGTAGGCTACGCCATAGAAGCTAGAGTTTTCATCCGATTGGAATGAAATTTGGTATGTGCATTCATTTTGATAATATCTCGGATGAGTTTGTAAATGGCGCGATCTAGTCATCGGTTTATGAATTATTGCCCTTGATTTAGTGAAAAAACGTTAAAATTCACTTGTGTGCGCAATAGAAGCTAGAGTTTTCATTCGATTTAAATAAAACTTGTTTGTGCATTCATCTTGATAATATCTCGGATCAGTTTGAAAATTGCCCGATTTGAATGCAACTTGGAATGTATATTCATCATGTAGGCTAATAACTGGGATGAGATAGAAAATTGTAAAATTTCAGTTGTCGGTTTATGAGTTATTGCCATTGACTTAGTGAAAAAGCTTGAAAATTAACTTGACTTGTGTATGTGATAAATACTAAAGTTTTCATATGCCCACATGAAATTCAACATGGAATATTCAAATTGCTGAAGTGGGCGTATGTTACCTTGCCTGGCAAGCTATGTTTTCTATATAATGTAATAACTCATATCAGTCTATATTTCAATTTTCAAATGCATACAATTATGTTTACAAATGGATTTGATGGCTCATGTCAATACTGAGCTGTAAATGCCATTACTGAATAGCGTTGCTAAACCCTTCACATTTCTTATGATCATTACACAGAAATACCGACTGTTTACCTTTAACCCAGGCTTGTAAATACCGTAGCACTTAAGTTTCATTATAAATTTTGAACTTGTATTTTTATTCTTTCATGAACGCAGCCCCACCCCCATAAAAAAAACAGGGGAAATGATATTATATGCTCTCCTTTCCGTTAATAGCTAAGCTTGGTCAGGCTCGTAGCAAGCCAAGTACTTTTGGGGAGGCAAACGGCCATTCAAGGGGGGCAAGGTATCCACCCCTTTGTAAGGAAGGCTTCTGCAATGCAATGCTGCGCCATTAGATTAGAGTTATTTCTATCTTTATTGGTGTAATAGGTAGCCTGGAAATGGGACTCTATTCAAATGGGCACCTGATTTACTGAAACAAACTTTTCCCATTTTTCAGGACTTTCCCTGTAAATTTAGGTTTTAAGGTTATTTGATCAAAACCTGATATTGAGAAAATTTTGAGAATTCAACACGTCCAAAAGCCCTCCCAATGAAGGGATGGTGGCAGTTTAGGTATCCCCCCTTCTTCTTCGTAAAACTTTAAGAATTGATAAGCTGTGCAGTGGTTCCCTCTATTGTCGTATGTTAAGTTTATTGCTTCAAGGATACCAATTTGAAGTCAGAAAAAGTCTGTGAAATTCTCTTTTTATGGTTTATTTGAATAGGAACTGTAGTGCCACAATACAAAATTTTGGAAAATTAGACGTCTGTAAACCCAAATTCCCCATATTTCCCCGCAAATTTGATGCCCCTGCGGACCAAAAGCAGGCTCTGAGTCGTTTGGGTTCCCTGTGTGACCATTCAATTCAAATATTTCGCAAAGTGCTGATTTCGCAAAGTGCTGATTACTGCACTTTGCGAAATATATATTTCGCAAAGTGCTAATCACTGCACTTTGCGAAAAATATATTTCGCAAAGTACTGATTTGCGAAATATTTATTTCGCAAAGTGCTGATATTTCGTTTCGTTTCGCAAAGTGCAGATTATTTCGTTTCGTTTCGCAAAGTGCAAATTTCGCAAACTACTGTAAGCCAAAAAATGTTGATTTTTGAAATTTTTGAGAAAATCGAGTTTGAAGTTGCACCCAGTTTTGGAGAGGAGAACTGCACTAAATGGCGTTTGCAGGAAGTTGGCGACACTAAAAGTGCTCTAGTACCCAAACCCTTCATGATAGGAACCTGAAATTTGACACAAATAATCTTAGGTGGATTGTGCATAGGCAGTGCAAATTACAACCTTACATCTCTGATAGTTTTGAAGCTGCAGCCTGTCAAAGTTTAGGCTTTACCCAAACCCTGACCTACAAGCGTGAAAAAGCCGACCCCAATATTAAAACGGCCATATCTCGGCCAATTTTGATCCTAGAGGTATAATTTTTGTACCAGATGAAAATTTAACATCCCCTGCGTGTATTTCAGACAAAAACAGAAAATGTTGATTTTTGAAATTTTTGAGAAAATCGAGTTTGAAGTTGCACCCAGTTTTTGAGAGGAGAACTGCACTAAATGGCGTTTGCAGGAAGTTGGCGACTAGTACCCAAACCCTTCACGATAGGAACCTGAAATGTGACACAAATCATCTTTGGTGGATTGTACATAGGCAGTGCGAATTACAACCTTACATATCTGATAGTTTTGAAGCTGCAGCCTGTCAAAGTTTAGGCTTTACCCAAACCCTGACCTACTAGCGAGAAAAAGCCGACCCCAATATTAAAACGGCCATATCTCAGCCAATTGTGATCCTAGAGGTGTAATTTGTGTACCAGATGAAAATTTAACATTCCCTGCGTGTATTTCAGACAAAAACAAAAAATGTTGATTTTTGAAATTTTTGAGAAAATCGAGTTTGAAGTTGCACCCAGTTTTGGAGAGGAGAACTGCACTAAATGGCGTTTGCAGGAAGTTGGCGACTAGTACCCAAACCCTTCACGATAGGAACCTGAAATTTGACACAAATCGTCTTTGGTGGATTGTGCATAGGCAGTGCAAATTACAACCTTACATCTTTGATAGTTTTTAAGCTGCAGCCTGTCAAAGTTTAGGTTTTTCCAAAACCCTGACCTACTAGCGTGAAAAATCCGACCCCAATATTAAAACGGCCATATCTCAGCCAATTTTGATCCTAGAGGTATAATTTTTGTACCAGATGAAAATTTAACATTCCCTGCGTGTATTTCAGACAAAAACAGAAAATGTTGATTTTTAAAAATTTTGAGAAAATCGAGTTTGAAGTTGCACCCAGTTTTGGAGAGGAGAACTGCACTAAATGGCGTTTGCAGGAAGTTGGCGACACTAAAAGTGCTCTAGTACCCAAACCCTTTACGATAGGAACCTGAAATTTGACACAAATCATCTTTGGTGGATTGTGCATAGGCAGTGTGAATTACAACCTTACATCTCTGATAGTTTTGAAGCTGCAGCCTGTCAAAGTTTAGGCTTAACCCAAACCCTGACCTACTAGCGTGAAAAAGCCGACCCCAATATTAAAACGGCCATATCTCGGCCAATTTTGATCCTAGAGGTATAAATTTTGTACCAGATGAAAATTTAACATTCCCTGCGTGTATTTCAGACAAAAACAGAAAATGTTGATTTTTAAAAATTTTGAGAAAATCGAGTTTGAAGTTGCACCCAGTTTTGGAGAGGAGAACTGCACTAAATGGCGTTTGCAGGAAGTTGGCGACACTAAAAGTGCTCTAGTACCCAAACCCTTTACGATAGGAACCTGAAATTTGACACAAATCATCTTTGGTGGATTGTGCATAGGCAGTGTGAATTACAACCTTACATCTCTGATAGTTTTGAAGCTGTAGCCTGTCAAAGTTTAGGCTTAACCCAAACCCTGACCTACTAGCGTGAAAAAGCCGACCCGAATATTAAAACGGCCATATCTCGGCCAATTTTGATCCTAGAGGTATAAATTTTGTACCAGATGAAAATTTAACATTCCCTGCGTGTATTTCAGACAAAAACAGAAAATGTTGATTTTTTAAATTTTTGAGAAAATCGAGTTTGAAGTTGCACCCAGTTTTGGAGAGGAGAACTGCATTAAATGGCGTTTGCAGGAACTTGGCGACAGTACCCAAACCCTTCACGATAGGAACCTGACATTTGACACAAATCGTCTTTGGTGGATTGTGCATAGGCAGTGCAAATTACAACCTTACATCTTTGATAGTTTTTAAGCTGCAGCCTGTCAAAGTTTAGGCTTTACCAAAACCCTGACCTACTAGCGTGAAAAATCCGACCCCAATATTAAAACGGCCATATCTCGGCCAATGTTGATCCTAGAGGTATAATTTTTGTACCAGATGAAAATTTAACATTCCCTGCGTGTATTTCAGACAAAAACAGAAAATGTTGATTTTTGAAATTTTTGAGAAAATCGAGTTTGAAGTTGCACCCAGTTTTGGAGAGGAGAACTGCACTAAATGGCGTTTGCAGGAAGTTGGCGACTAGTACCCAAACCCTTCACGATAGGAACCTGAAATTTGACACAAATCGTCTTTGGTGGATTGTGCATAGGCAGTGCAAATTACAACCTTACATCTTTGATAGTTTTTAAGCTGCAGCCTGTCAAAGTTTAGGCTTTTCCAAAACCCTGACCTACTAGCGTGAAAAATCCGACCCCAATATTAAAACGGCCATATCTCGGCCAATTTTGATCCTAGAGGTATAATTTTTGTACCAGATGAAAATTTAACATTCCCTGCGTGTATTTCAGACAAAAACAGAAAATGTTGATTTTTGAAATTTTTGAGAAAATCGAGTTTGAGGTTGCACCCAGTTTTGGAGAGGAGAACTGCACTAAATGGCGTTTGCAGGAAGTTGGCGACTAGTACACAAACCCTTTACGATAGGAACCTGAAATTTGACACAAATCATCTTTAGTGGATTGTACATAGGCAGTGCGAATTACAACCTTACATCTCTGATAGTTTTGAAGCTGCAGCCTGTCAAAGTTTAGGCTTTACCCAAACCCTGACCTACTAGCGTGAAAAAGCCGACCCCAATATTAAAACGGCCATATCTCGGCCAATTTTGATCCTAGAGGTATAATTTTTGTACCAGATGAAAATTTAACATTTCCTGCGTGTATTTCAGAAAAAAACAAAAAATGTTGATTTTTGGAATTTTTGAGAAAATCGAGTTTGAAGTTGCACCCAGTTTTGGAGAGGAGAACTGCACTAAATGGCGTTTGCAGGAAGTTGGCGACTAGTACCCAAACCCTTCACGATAGGAACCTGAAATTTGACACAAATCATCTTTGGTGGATTGTACATAGGCAGTGCGAATTACAACCTTACATCTCTGATAGTTTTGAAGCTGCAGCCTGTCAAAGTTTAGGCTTTACCCAAACCCTGACCTACTAGCGTGAAAAAGCCGACCCGAATATTAAAACGGCCATATCTCGGCCAATTTTGATCCTAGAGGTATAATTTTTGTACCAGATGAAAATTTAACATTCCCTGTGTGTATTTCAGACAAAAACAGAAAATGTTGATTTTTAAAAATTTTGAGAAAATCGAGTTTGAAGTTGCACCCAGTTTTGGAGAGGAGAACTGCACTAAATGGCGTTTGCAGGAAGTTGGCGACACTAAAAGTGCTCTAGTACCCAAACCCTTTACGATAGGAACCTGAAATTTGACACAAATCATCTTTGGTGGATTGTGCATAGGCAGTGTGAATTACAACCTTACATCTCTGATAGTTTTGAAGCTGCAGCCTGTCAAAGTTTAGGCTTAACCCAAACCCTGACCTACTAGCGTGAAAAAGCCGACCCGAATATTAAAACGGCCATATCTCGGCCAATTTTGATCCTAGAGGTATAAATTTTGTACCAGATGAAAATTTAACATTCCCTGCGTGTATTTCAGACAAAAACAGAAAATGTTGATTTTTTAAATTTTTGAGAAAATCGAGTTTGAAGTTGCACCCAGTTTTGGAGAGGAGAACTGCATTAAATGGCGTTTGCAGGAACTTGGCGACAGTACCCAAACCCTTCACGATAGGAACCTGACATTTGACACAAATCGTCTTTGGTGGATTGTGCATAGGCAGTGCAAATTACAACCTTACATCTTTGATAGTTTTTAAGCTGCAGCCTGTCAAAGTTTAGGCTTTACCAAAACCCTGACCTACTAGCGTGAAAAATCCGACCCCAATATTAAAACGGCCATATCTCGGCCAATGTTGATCCTAGAGGTATAATTTTTGTACCAGATGAAAATTTAACATTCCCTGCGTGTATTTCAGACAAAAACAGAAAATGTTGATTTTTGAAATTTTTGAGAAAATCGAGTTTGAAGTTGCACCCAGTTTTGGAGAGGAGAACTGCACTAAATGGCGTTTGCAGGAAGTTGGCGACTAGTACCCAAACCCTTCACGATAGGAACCTGAAATTTGACACAAATCGTCTTTGGTGGATTGTGCATAGGCAGTGTGAATTACAACCTTACATCTCTGATAGTTTTGAAGCTGCAGCCTGTCAAAGTTTAGGCTTAACCCAAACCCTGACCTACTAGCGTGAAAAAGCCGACCCGAATATTAAAACGGCCATATCTCGGCCAATTTTGATCCTAGAGGTATAAATTTTGTACCAGATGAAAATTTAACATTCCCTGCGTGTATTTCAGACAAAAACAGAAAATGTTGATTTTTTAAATTTTTGAGAAAATCGAGTTTGAAGTTGCACCCAGTTTTGGAGAGGAGAACTGCATTAAATGGCGTTTGCAGGAACTTGGCGACAGTACCCAAACCCTTCACGATAGGAACCTGACATTTGACACAAATCGTCTTTGGTGGATTGTGCATAGGCAGTGCAAATTACAACCTTACATCTTTGATAGTTTTTAAGCTGCAGCCTGTCAAAGTTTAGGCTTTACCAAAACCCTGACCTACTAGCGTGAAAAATCCGACCCCAATATTAAAACGGCCATATCTCGGCCAATGTTGATCCTAGAGGTATAATTTTTGTACCAGATGAAAATTTAACATTCCCTGCGTGTATTTCAGACAAAAACAGAAAATGTTGATTTTTGAAATTTTTGAGAAAATCGAGTTTGAAGTTGCACCCAGTTTTGGAGAGGAGAACTGCACTAAATGGCGTTTGCAGGAAGTTGGCGACTAGTACCCAAACCCTTCACGATAGGAACCTGAAATTTGACACAAATCGTCTTTGGTGGATTGTGCATAGGCAGTGTGAATTACAACCTTACATCTCTGATAGTTTTGAAGCTGCAGCCTGTCAAAGTTTAGGCTTAACCCAAACCCTGACCTACTAGCGTGAAAAAGCCGACCCGAATATTAAAACGGCCATATCTCGGCCAATTTTGATCCTAGAGGTATAAATTTTGTACCAGATGAAAATTTAACATTCCCTGCGTGTATTTCAGACAAAAACAGAAAATGTTGATTTTTTAAATTTTTGAGAAAATCGAGTTTGAAGTTGCACCCAGTTTTGGAGAGGAGAACTGCATTAAATGGCGTTTGCAGGAACTTGGCGACAGTACCCAAACCCTTCACGATAGGAACCTGACATTTGACACAAATCGTCTTTGGTGGATTGTGCATAGGCAGTGCAAATTACAACCTTACATCTTTGATAGTTTTTAAGCTGCAGCCTGTCAAAGTTTAGGCTTTACCAAAACCCTGACCTACTAGCGTGAAAAATCCGACCCCAATATTAAAACGGCCATATCTCGGCCAATGTTGATCCTAGAGGTATAATTTTTGTACCAGATGAAAATTTAACATTCCCTGCGTGTATTTCAGACAAAAACAGAAAATGTTGATTTTTGAAATTTTTGAGAAAATCGAGTTTGAAGTTGCACCCAGTTTTGGAGAGGAGAACTGCACTAAATGGCGTTTGCAGGAAGTTGGCGACTAGTACCCAAACCCTTCACGATAGGAACCTGAAATTTGACACAAATCGTCTTTGGTGGATTGTGCATAGGCAGTGCAAATAACAACCTTACATCTTTGATAGTTTTTAAGCTGCAGCCTGTCAAAGTTTAGGCTTTTCCAAAACCCTGACCTACTAGCGTGAAAAATCCGACCCCAATATTAAAACGGCCATATCTCGGCCAATGTTGATCCTAGAGGTATAATTTTTGTACCAGATGAAAATTTAACATTCCCTGCGTGTATTTCAGACAAAAACAGAAAATGTTGATTTTTGAAATTTTTGAGAAAATCGAGTTTGAAGTTGCACCCAGTTTTGGAGAGGAGAACTGCACTAAATGGCGTTTGCAGGAAGTTGGCGACTAGTACCCAAACCCTTCACGATAGGAACCTGAAATTTGACACAAATCGTCTTTGGTGGATTGTGCATAGGCAGTGCAAATAACAACCTTACATCTTTGATAGTTTTTAAGCTGCAGCCTGTCAAAGTTTAGGCTTTTCCAAAACCCTGACCTACTAGCGTGAAAAATCCGACCCCAATATTAAAACGGCCATATCTCGGCCAATTTTGATCCTAGAGGTATAATTTTTGTACCAGATGAAAATTTAACATTCCCTGCGTGTATTTCAGACAAAAACAGAAAATGTTGATTTTTGAAATTTTTGAGAAAATCGAGTTTGAGGTTGCACCCAGTTTTGGAGAGGAGAACTGCACTAAATGGCGTTTGCAGGAAGTTGGCGACTAGTACACAAACCCTTTACGATAGGAACCTGAAATTTGACACAAATCATCTTTAGTGGATTGTACATAGGCAGTGCGAATTACAACCTTACATCTCTGATAGTTTTGAAGCTGCAGCCTGTCAAAGTTTAGGCTTTACCCAAACCCTGACCTACTAGCGTGAAAAAGCCGACCCCAATATTAAAACGGCCATATCTCGGCCAATTTTGATCCTAGAGGTATAATTTTTGTACCAGATGAAAATTTAACATTTCCTGCGTGTATTTCAGAAAAAAACAAAAAATGTTGATTTTTGGAATTTTTGAGAAAATCGAGTTTGAAGTTGCACCCAGTTTTGCAGAGGAGAACTGCACTAAATGGCGTTTGCAGGAAGTTGGCGACTAGTACCCAAACCCTTCACGATAGGAACCTGAAATTTGACACAAATCGTCTTTGGTGGATTGTGCATAGGCAGTGCAAATTACAACCTTACATCTTTGATAGTTTTTAAGCTGCAGCCTGTCAAAGTTTAGGCTTTACCAAAACCCTGACCTACTAGCGTGAAAAATCCGACCCCAATATTAAAACGGCCATATATCGGCCAATTTTGATCCTAGAGGTATAATTTTTGTACCAGATGAAAATTTAACATTCCCTGCGTGTATTTCAGACAAAAACAGAAAATGTTGATTTTTGAAAATTTTGAGAAAATCGAGTTTGAAGTTGCACCCAGTTTTGGAGAGGAGAACTGCACAAAATGGCGTTTGCAGGAAGTTGGCGACTAGTACCCAAACCCTTCACGATAGGAACCTGAAATTTGACACAAATCGTCTTTGGTGGATTGTGCATAGGCAGTGCAAATTACAACCTTACATCTTTGATAGTTTTTAAGCTGCAGCCTGTCAAAGTTTAGGCTTTACCAAAACCCTGACCTACTTGCGTGAAAAATCCGACCCCAATATTAAAACGGCCATATCTCGGCCAATTTTGATCCTAGAGGTATAATTTTTGTACCAGATGAAAATTTAACATTCCCTGCGTGTATTTCAGACAAAAACAGAAAATGTTGATTTTTGAAATTTTTGAGAAAATCGAGTTTGAAGTTGCACCCAGTTTTGGAGATGAGAATTGCACTAAATGGCGTTTGCAGGAAGTTGGCGACTAGTACCCAAACCCTTCACGATAGGAACCTGAAATTTGACACAAATCGTCTTTGGTGGATTGTGCATAGGCAGTGCAAATTACAACCTTACATCTTTGATAGTTTTTAAGCTGCAGCCTGTCAAAGTTTAGGCTTTTCCAAAACCCTGACCTACTAGCGTGAAAAATCCGACCCCAATATTAAAACGGCCATATCTCGGCCAATTTTGATCCTAGAGGTATAATGTTTGTACCAGATGAAAATTTTACATTCCCTGCGTGTATTTCAGACAAAAACAGAAAATGTTGATTTTTGAAATTTTTGAGAAAATCGAGTTTGAGGTTGCACCCAGTTTTGGAGAGGAGAACTGCACTAAATGGCGTTTGCAGGAAGTTGGCGACTAGTACACAAACCCTTCACGATAGGAACCTGAAATTTGACACAAATCATCTTTGGTGGATTGTACATAGGCAGTGCGAATTACAACCTTACATCTCTGATAGTTTTGAAGCTGCAGCCTGTCAAAGTTTAGGCTTTACCCAAACCCTGACCTACTAGCGTGAAAAAGCCGACCCCAATATTAAAACGGCCATATCTCGGCCAATTTTGATCCTAGAGGTATAATTTTTGTACCAGATGAAAATTTAACATTTCCTGCGTGTATTTCAGACAAAAACAAAAAATGTTGATTTTTGGAATTTTTGAGAAAATCGAGTTTGAAGTTGCATCCAGTTTTGGAGAGGAGAACTGCACTAAATGGCGTTTGCAGGAAGTTGGCGACTAGTACCCAAACCCTTCACGATAGGAACCTGAAATTTGACACAAATCATCTTTGGTGGATTGTACATAGGCAGTGCGAATTACAACCTTACATCTCTGATAGTTTTGAAGCTGCAGCCTGTCAAAGTTTAGGCTTTACCCAAACCCTGACCTACTAGCGTGAAAAAGCCGACCCCAATATTAAAACGGCCATATCTCGGCCAATTTTGATCCTAGAGGTATAATTTTTGTACCAGATGAAAATTTAACATTTCCGGCGTGTATTGCAGACAAAAACAGAAAATGTTGATTTTTGAAATTTTTGAGAAAATCGAGTTTGAAGTTGCACCCAGTTTTGGAGAGGAGAACTGCACTAAATGGCGTTTGCAGGAAGTTGGCGACTAGTAACCAAACCCTTCACGATAGGAACCTGAAATTTGACACGAATCATCTTTGGTGGATTGTACATAGGCAGTGCGAATTAAAACCTTACATCTCTGATAGTTTTGAAGCTGCAGCCTGTCAAAGTTTAGGCTTTATCCAAACCCTGACCTACTAGCGTGAAAAAGCCGACCCCAATATTAAAACGGCCATATCTCGGCCAATGTTGATCCTAGAGGTATAATTTTTGTACCAGATGAAAATTTAACATTCCCTGCGTGTATTTCAGACAAAAACAGAAAATGTTGATTTTTGAAATTTTTGAGAAAATCGAGTTTGAAGTTGCACCCAGTTTTGGAGAGGAGAACTGCACTAAATGGCGTTTGCAGGAAGTTGGCGACTAGTACCCAAACCCTTCACGATAGGAACCTGAAATTTGACACAAATCGTCTTTGGTGGATTGTGCATAGGCAGTGCAAATTACAACCTTACATCTTTGATAGTTTTTAAGCTGCAGCCTGTCAAAGTTTAGGCTTTACCAAAACCCTGACCTACTTGCGTGAAAAAGCCGACCCCAATATTAAAACGGCCATATCTCGGCCAATTTTGATCCTAGAGGTATAATTTTTGTACCAGATGAAAATTTAACATTCCCTGCGTGTATTTCAGACAAAAACAGAAAATGTTGATTTTTGAAATTTTTGAGAAAATCGAGTTTGAAGTTGCACCCAGTTTTGGAGAGGAGAATTGCACTAAATGGCGTTTGCAGGAAGTTGGCGACTAGTACCCAAACCCTTCACGATAGGAACCTGAAATTTGACACAAATCGTCTTTGGTGGATTGTGCATAGGCAGTGCAAATTACAACCTTACATCTTTGATAGTTTTTAAGCTGCAGCCTGTCAAAGTTTAGGCTTTTCCAAAACCCTGACCTACTAGCGTGAAAAATCCGACCCCAATATTAAAACGGCCATATCTCGGCCAATTTTGATCCTAGAGGTATAATTTTTGTACCAGATGAAAATTTTACATTCTCTGCGTGTATTTCAGACAAAAACAGAAAATGTTGATTTTTGAAATTTTTGAGAAAATCGAGTTTGAGGTTGCACCCAGTTTTGGAGAGGAGAACTGCACTAAATGGCGTTTGCAGGAAGTTGGCGACTAGTACACAAACCCTTCACGATAGGAACCTGAAATTTGACACAAATCATCTTTGGTGGATTGTACATAGGCAGTGCGAATTACAACCTTACATCTCTGATAGTTTTGAAGCTGCAGCCTGTCAAAGTTTAGGCTTTACCCAAACCCTGACCTACTAGCGTGAAAAAGCCGACCCCAATATTAAAACGGCCATATATCGGCCAATTTTGATCCTAGAGGTATAATTTTTGTACCAGATGAAAATTTAACATTCCCTGCGTGTATTTCAGACAAAAACAGAAAATGTTGATTTTTGAAAATTTTGAGAAAATCGAGTTTGAAGTTGCACCCAGTTTTGGAGAGGAGAACTGCACAAAATGGCGTTTGCAGGAAGTTGGCGACTAGTACCCAAACCCTTCACGATAGGAACCTGAAATTTGACACAAATCGTCTTTGGTGGATTGTGCATAGGCAGTGCAAATTACAACCTTACATCTTTGATAGTTTTTAAGCTGCAGCCTGTCAAAGTTTAGGCTTTACCAAAACCCTGACCTACTTGCGTGAAAAATCCGACCCCAATATTAAAACGGCCATATCTCGGCCAATTTTGATCCTAGAGGTATAATTTTTGTACCAGATGAAAATTTAACATTCCCTGCGTGTATTTCAGACAAAAACAGAAAATGTTGATTTTTGAAATTTTTGAGAAAATCGAGTTTGAAGTTGCACCCAGTTTTGGAGAGGAGAATTGCACTAAATGGCGTTTGCAGGAAGTTGGCGACTAGTACCCAAACCCTTCACGATAGGAACCTGAAATTTGACACAAATCGTCTTTGGTGGATTGTGCATAGGCAGTGCAAATTACAACCTTACATCTTTGATAGTTTTTAAGCTGCAGCCTGTCAAAGTTTAGGCTTTTCCAAAACCCTGACCTACTAGCGTGAAAAATCCGACCCCAATATTAAAACGGCCATATCTCGGCCAATTTTGATCCTAGAGGTATAATTTTTGTACCAGATGAAAATTTTACATTCCCTGCGTGTATTTCAGACAAAAACAGAAAATGTTGATTTTTGAAATTTTTGAGAAAATCGAGTTTGAGGTTGCACCCAGTTTTGGAGAGGAGAACTGCACTAAATGGCGTTTGCAGGAAGTTGGCGACTAGTACACAAACCCTTCACGATAGGAACCTGAAATTTGACACAAATCATCTTTGGTGGATTGTACATAGGCAGTGCGAATTACAACCTTACATCTCTGATAGTTTTGAAGCTGCAGCCTGTCAAAGTTTAGGCTTTACCCAAACCCTGACCTACTAGCGTGAAAAAGCCGACCCCAATATTAAAACGGCCATATCTCGGCCAATTTTGATCCTAGAGGTATAATTTTTGTACCAGATGAAAATTTAACATTTCCTGCGTGTATTTCAGACAAAAACAAAAAATGTTGATTTTTGGAATTTTTGAGAAAATCGAGTTTGAAGTTGCATCCAGTTTTGGAGAGGAGAACTGCACTAAATGGCGTTTGCAGGAAGTTGGCGACTAGTACCCAAACCCTTCACGATAGGAACCTGAAATTTGACACAAATCATCTTTGGTGGATTGTACATAGGCAGTGCGAATTACAACCTTACATCTCTGATAGTTTTGAAGCTGCAGCCTGTCAAAGTTTAGGCTTTACCCAAACCCTGACCTACTAGCGTGAAAAAGCCGACCCGAATATTAAAACGGCCATATCTCGGCCAATTTTGATCCTAGAGGTATAATTTTTGTACCAGATGAAAATTTAACATTCCCTGTGTGTATTTCAGACAAAAACAGAAAATGTTGATTTTTAAAAATTTTGAGAAAATCGAGTTTGAAGTTGCACCCAGTTTTGGAGAGGAGAACTGCACTAAATGGCGTTTGCAGGAAGTTGGCGACACTAAAAGTGCTCTAGTACCCAAACCCTTTACGATAGGAACCTGAAATTTGACACAAATCATCTTTGGTGGATTGTGCATAGGCAGTGTGAATTACAACCTTACATCTCTGATAGTTTTGAAGCTGCAGCCTGTCAAAGTTTAGGCTTAACCCAAACCCTGACCTACTAGCGTGAAAAGGCCGACCCGAATATTAAAACGGCCATATCTCGGCCAATTTTGATCCTAGAGGTATAAATTTTGTACCAGATGAAAATTTAACATTCCCTGCGTGTATTTCAGACAAAAACAGAAAATGTTGATTTTTTAAATTTTTGAGAAAATCGAGTTTGAAGTTGCACCCAGTTTTGGAGAGGAGAACTGCATTAAATGGCGTTTGCAGGAACTTGGCGACAGTACCCAAACCCTTCACGATAGGAACCTGACATTTGACACAAATCGTCTTTGGTGGATTGTGCATAGGCAGTGCAAATTACAACCTTACATCTTTGATAGTTTTTAAGCTGCAGCCTGTCAAAGTTTAGGCTTTACCAAAACCCTGACCTACTAGCGTGAAAAATCCGACCCCAATATTAAAACGGCCATATCTCGGCCAATGTTGATCCTAGAGGTATAATTTTTGTACCAGATGAAAATTTAACATTCCCTGCGTGTATTTCAGACAAAAACAGAAAATGTTGATTTTTGAAATTTTTGAGAAAATCGAGTTTGAAGTTGCACCCAGTTTTGGAGAGGAGAACTGCACTAAATGGCGTTTGCAGGAAGTTGGCGACTAGTACCCAAACCCTTCACGATAGGAACCTGAAATTTGACACAAATCGTCTTTGGTGGATTGTGCATAGGCAGTGCAAATAACAACCTTACATCTTTGATAGTTTTTAAGCTGCAGCCTGTCAAAGTTTAGGCTTTTCCAAAACCCTGACCTACTAGCGTGAAAAATCCGACCCCAATATTAAAACGGCCATATCTCGGCCAATTTTGATCCTAGAGGTATAATTTTTGTACCAGATGAAAATTTAACATTCCCTGCGTGTATTTCAGACAAAAACAGAAAATGTTGATTTTTGAAATTTTTGAGAAAATCGAGTTTGAGGTTGCACCCAGTTTTGGAGAGGAGAACTGCACTAAATGGCGTTTGCAGGAAGTTGGCGACTAGTACACAAACCCTTTACGATAGGAACCTGAAATTTGACACAAATCATCTTTAGTGGATTGTACATAGGCAGTGCGAATTACAACCTTACATCTCTGATAGTTTTGAAGCTGCAGCCTGTCAAAGTTTAGGCTTTACCCAAACCCTGACCTACTAGCGTGAAAAAGCCGACCCCAATATTAAAACGGCCATATCTCGGCCAATTTTGATCCTAGAGGTATAATTTTTGTACCCGATGAAAATTTAACATTTCCTGCGTGTATTTCAGAAAAAAACAAAAAATGTTGATTTTTGGAATTTTTGAGAAAATCGAGTTTGAAGTTGCACCCAGTTTTGCAGAGGAGAACTGCACTAAATGGCGTTTGCAGGAAGTTGGCGACTAGTACCCAAACCCTTCACGATAGGAACCTGAAATTTGACACAAATCATCTTTGGTGGATTGTGCATAGGCAGTGTGAATTACAACCTTACATCTCTGATAGTTTTGAAGCTGCAGCCTGTCAAAGTTTAGGCTTAACCCAAACCCTGACCTACTAGCGTGAAAAAGCCGACCCGAATATTAAAACGGCCATATCTCGGCCAATTTTGATCCTAGAGGTATAAATTTTGTACCAGATGAAAATTTAACATTCCCTGCGTGTATTTCAGACAAAAACAGAAAATGTTGATTTTTTAAATTTTTGAGAAAATCGAGTTTGAAGTTGCACCCAGTTTTGGAGAGGAGAACTGCACTAAATGGCGTTTGCAGGAAGTTGGCGACTAGTACCCAAACCCTTCAAGATAGGAACCTGACATTTGACACAAATCGTCTTTGGTGGATTGTGCATAGGCAGTGCAAATTACAACCTTACATCTTTGATAGTTTTTAAGCTGCAGCCTGTCAAAGTTTAGGCTTTACCAAAACCCTGACCTACTAGCGTGAAAAATCCGACCCCAATATTAAAACGGCCATATCTCGGCCAATTTTGATCCTAGAGGTATAATTTTTGTACCAGATGAAAATTTAACATTCCCTGCGTGTATTTCAGACAAAAACAGAAAATGTTGATTTTTGAAATTTTTGAGAAAATCGAGTTTGAAGTTGCACCCAGTTTTGGAGAGGAGAACTGCACTAAATGGCGTTTGCAGGAAGTTGGCGACTAGTACACAAACCCTTCACAATAGGAACCTGAAATTTGACACAAATCGTCTTTGGTGGATTGTGCATAGGCAGTGCAAATTACAACCTTACATCTTTGATAGTTTTTAAGCTGCAGCCTGTCAAAGTTTAGGCTTTACCAAAACCCTGACCTACTAGCGTGAAAAATCCGACCCCAATATTAAAACGGCCATATATCGGCCAATTTTGATCCTAGAGGTATAATTTTTGTACCAGATGAAAATTTAACATTCCCTGCGTGTATTTCAGACAAAAACAGAAAATGTTGATTTTTGAAAATTTTGAGAAAATCGAGTTTGAAGTTGCACCCAGTTTTGGAGAGGAGAACTGCACAAAATGGCGTTTGCAGGAAGTTGGCGACTAGTACCCAAACCCTTCACGATAGGAACCTGAAATTTGACACAAATCGTCTTTGGTGGATTGTGCATAGGCAGTGCAAATTACAACCTTACATCTTTGATAGTTTTTAAGCTGCAGCCTGTCAAAGTTTAGGCTTTACCAAAACCCTGACCTACTTGCGTGAAAAATCCGACCCCAATATTAAAACGGCCATATCTCGGCCAATTTTGATCCTAGAGGTATAATTTTTGTACCAGATGAAAATTTAACATTCCCTGCGTGTATTTCAGACAAAAACAGAAAATGTTGATTTTTGAAATTTTTGAGAAAATCGAGTTTGAAGTTGCACCCAGTTTTGGAGATGAGAATTGCACTAAATGGCGTTTGCAGGAAGTTGGCGACTAGTACCCAAACCCTTCACGATAGGAACCTGAAATTTGACACAAATCGTCTTTGGTGGATTGTGCATAGGCAGTGCAAATTACAACCTTACATCTTTGATAGTTTTTAAGCTGCAGCCTGTCAAAGTTTAGGCTTTTCCAAAACCCTGACCTACTAGCGTGAAAAATCCGACCCCAATATTAAAACGGCCATATCTCGGCCAATTTTGATCCTAGAGGTATAATGTTTGTACCAGATGAAAATTTTACATTCCCTGCGTGTATTTCAGACAAAAACAGAAAATGTTGATTTTTGAAATTTTTGAGAAAATCGAGTTTGAGGTTGCACCCAGTTTTGGAGAGGAGAACTGCACTAAATGGCGTTTGCAGGAAGTTGGCGACTAGTACACAAACCCTTCACGATAGGAACCTGAAATTTGACACAAATCATCTTTGGTGGATTGTACATAGGCAGTGCGAATTACAACCTTACATCTCTGATAGTTTTGAAGCTGCAGCCTGTCAAAGTTTAGGCTTTACCCAAACCCTGACCTACTAGCGTGAAAAAGCCGACCCCAATATTAAAACGGCCATATCTCGGCCAATTTTGATACTAGAGGTATAATTTTTGTACCAGATGAAAATTTAACATTTCCGACGTGTATTGCAGACAAAAACAGAAAATGTTGATTTTTGAAATTTTTGAGAAAATCGAGTTTGAAGTTGCACCCAGTTTTGGAGAGGAGAACTGCACTAAATGGCGTTTGCAGGAAGTTGGCGACTAGTACCCAAACCCTTCACGATAGGAACCTGAAATTTGACACTGAGATATTGAAAATTGAATCTTTGGTGGATTGTACATAGGCAGTGCGAATTAAAACCTTACATCTCTGATAGTTTTGAAGCTGCAGCCTGTCAAAGTTTTGGCTTTATCCAAACCCTGACCTACTAGCGTGAAAAAGCCGACCCCAATATTAAAACGGCCATATCTCGGCCAATGTTGATCCTAGAGGTATAATTTTTGTACCAGATGAAAATGTAACATTCCCTGCGTGTATTTCAGACAAAAACAGAAAATGTTGATTTTTGAAATTTTTGAGAAAATCGAGTTTGAAGTTGCACCCAGTTTTGGAGAGGAGAACTGCACTAAATGGCGTTTGCAGGAAGTTGGCGACTAGTACCCAAACCCTTCACGATAGGAACCTGAAATTTGACACAAATCGTCTTTGGTGGATTTTGCATAGGCAGTGCAAATTACAACCTTACATCTTTGATAGTTTTTAAGCTGCAGCCTGTCAAAGTTTAGGCTTTACCAAAACCCTGACCTACTTGCGTGAAAAATCCGATCCCAATATTAAAACGGCCATATCTCGGCCAATGTTGATCCTAGAGGTATAATTTTTGTACCAGATGAAAATTTAACATTTCCTGCGTGTATTTCGGACAAAAACAAAAAATGTTGATTTTTGGAATTTTTGAGAAAATCGAGTTTGAAGTTGCATCCAGTTTTGGGGAGGAGAACTGCACTAAATGGCGTTTGCAGGAAGTTGGCGACTAGTACCCAAACCCTTCACGATAGGAACCTGAAATTTGACACAATTCATCTTTGGTGGATTGTACATAGGCAGTGCGAATTACAACCTTACATCTCTGATAGTTTTGAAGCTGCAGCCTGTCAAAGTTTAGGCTTTACCCAAACCCTGACCTACTAGCGTGAAAAAGCCGACCCCAATATTAAAACGGCCATATCTCGGCCAATTTTGATACTAGAGGTATAATTTTTGTACCAGATGAAAATTTAACATTTCCGGCGTGTATTGCAGACAAAAACAGAAAATGTTGATTTTTGAAATTTTTGAGAAAATCGAGTTTGAAGTTGCACCCAGTTTTGGAGAGGAGAACTGCACTAAATGGCGTTTGCAGGAAGTTGGCGACTAGTACCCAAACCCTTCACGATAGGAACCTGAAATTTGACACGAATCATCTTTGGTGGATTGTACATAGGCAGTGCGAATTAAAACCTTACATCTCTGATAGTTTTGAAGCTGCAGCCTGTCAAAGTTTAGGCTTTATCCAAACCCTGACCTACTAGCGTGAAAAAGCCGACCCCAATATTAAAACGGCCATATCTCGGCCAATGTTGATCCTAGAGGTATAATTTTTGTACCAGATGAAAATTTAACATTCCCTGCGTGTATTTCAGACAAAAACAGAAAATGTTGATTTTTGAAATTTTTGAGAAAATCGAGTTTGAAGTTGCACCCAGTTTTGGAGAGGAGAACTGCACTAAATGGCGTTTGCAGGAAGTTGGCGACTAGTACCCAAACCCTTCACGATAGGAACCTGAAATTTGACACAAATCGTCTTTGGTGGATTTTGCATAGGCAGTGCAAATTACAACCTTACATCTTTGATAGTTTTTAAGCTGCAGCCTGTCAAAGTTTAGGCTTTACCAAAACCCTGACCTACTTGCGTGAAAAATCCGATCCCAATATTAAAACGGCCATATCTCGGCCAATGTTGATCCTAGAGGTATAATTTTTGTACCAGATGAAAATTTAACATTCTCTGCGTGTATTTCAGACAAAAACAGAAAATGTTGATTTTTGAAATTTTTGAGAAAATCGAGTTTGAAGTTGCACCCAGTTTTGGAGAGGAGAACTGCACCAAATGGCGTTTGCAGGAAGTTGGCGACTAGTACCCAAACCCTTCACGATAGGAACCTGAAATTTGACACAAATCATCTTTGGTGAATTGTACATAGGCAGTGCGAATTACAACCTTACATCTCTGATAGTTTTGAAGCTGCAGCCTGTCAAAGTTTAGGCTTTACCCAAACCCTGATCTACTAGCGTGAAAAAGCCGACCCCAATATTAAAACGGCCATATCTCGGCCAATTTTGATCCTAGAGGTATAATTTTTGTACCAGATGAAAATTTAACATTCCCTGTGTGTATTTCAGACAAAAACAGAAAATGTTGATTTTTGAAATTTTTGAGAAAATCGAGTTTGAAGTTGCACCCAGTTTTGGAGATTAGAACTGCACTAAATGGCGTTTGCAGGAAGTTGGCGACTAGTACCCAAACCCTTCACGATAGGAACCTGAAATTTGACACAAATCATCTTTGGTGGATTGTGCATAGGCAGTGCGAATTACAACCTTACATCTCTGATAGTTTTGAAGCTGCAGCCTGTCAAAGTTTAAGCTTTACCCAAACCCTGACCTACTAGCGTGAAAAAGCCGACCCCAATATTAAAACAGCCATATCTCGGCCAATTTTGATCCTAGAGGTATAATTTTTGTACCAGATGAAAATTTAACATTTCCTGCGTGTATTTCAGACAAAAACAGAAAATGTTGATTTTTAAAAATTTTGAGAAAATCGAGTTTGAAGTTGCACCCAGTTTTGGAGAGGAGAACTGCACTAAATGGCGTTTGCAGGAACTTGGCGACACTAAGAGTGCTCTAGTACCCAAACCCTTTACGATAGGAACCTGAAATTTTACACAAATCGTCTTTGGTGGATTGTGCATAGGCAGTGCAAATTACAACCTTACATCTTTGATAGTTTTTAAGCTGCAGCTTTTCAAAATTTAGGCCTTACCCAAACCCTGACCTACTAGCGTGAAAAAGCCGACACCAATATTAAAACGACCATATCTCAGCCAATTTTGATCCTAGAGGTATAATTTTTGTACCAGATGAAAATTTAACATTCCCTGCGTGTATTTCAGACAAAAACAGAAAATGTTGATTTTTAAAAATTTTGAGAAAATCGAGTTTGAAGTTGCACCCAGTTTTGGAGAGGAGAACTGCACTAAATGGCGTTTGCAGGCTCTAGTACCCAAACCCTTCACGATAGGAACCTGAAATTTGACACAAATCGTCTTTGGTGGATTGTGCATAGGCAGTGCAAATTACAACCTTACATCTTTGATAGTTTTTAAGCTGCAGCTTGTCAAAATTTAGGCTTTACCCAAACCCTGACCTACTAGCGTGTAAAAGCCGACCCCAATATTAAAACGGCCATATCTCAGCCAATTTTGATCCTAGAGGTATAATTTTTGTACCAGATGAAAATTTAACATTCCCTGCGTGTATTTCAGACAAAAACAGAAAATGTTGATTTTTAAAATTTTTGAAAAAATCGAGTTTGAAGTTGCACCCAGTTTTGGAGAGGAGAACTGCACTAAATGGCGTTTGCAGGCTCTAGTACCCAAACCCTTTACGATAGGAACCTGAAATTTGACACAAATCGTCTTTGGTGGATTGTGCATAGGCAGTGCAAATTACAACCTTACATCTTTGATAGTTTTTAAGCTGCAGCTTGTCAAAATTTAGGCTTTACCCAAACCCTGACCTACTAGCGTGAAAAAGCCGACCCCAATATTAAAACGGCCATATTATTATATCGGCCAATTTTGATCCTAGATGTATAATTTTTGTACCAGATGAAAATTTAACATTTCCTGTGTGTATTTCAGACAAAAACAGAAAATGTTCATTTTTAAATTTTTTGAGAAAATCGAGTTTGAAGTTGCACCCAGTTTTGGAGAGGAGAACTGCACTAAATGGCGTTTGCAGGACGTTGGCGACAGTAAAAGTGCTCTAGTACCCAAACCCTTCACGATAGGAATCTGAAATTTGACACAAATCATCTTTGGTGGATTGTACATAGGCAGTGCGAATTACAACCTTACATCTCTGATAGTTTTGAAGCTGCAGCCTGTCAAAGTTTAGGCTTTACCCAAACCCTGACCTACTAGCGTGAGAAAGCCGACCCCAATATTAAAACGGCCATATCTCGGCCAATTTTGATCCTAGAGGTATAATTTTTGTACCAGATGAAAATTTAACATTTCCTGCGTGTATTTCAGACAAAAAAAAGAAAATGTTGATTTTTAAAAATATTGAGAAAATCGAGTTTGAAGTTGCACCCAGTTTTGGAGAGGAGAACTGCACTAAATGGCGTTTGCAGGAAGTTGGCGACACTAAGAGTGCTCTAGTACCCAAACCCTTCACGATAGGAACCTGAAATTTGACACAAATCGTCTTTGGTGAATTGTGCATAGGCAGAGCAAATTACAACCTTACATCTTTGATAGTTTTTAAGCTGCAGCTTTTCAAAATTTAGGCCTTACCCAAACCCTGACCTACTAGCGTGAAAAAGCCGACACCAATATTAAAACGGCCATATCTCAGCCAATTTTGATCCTACAGGTATAATTTTTGTACCAGATGAAACTTTAACATTCCCTGCGTGTATTTCAGACAAAAACAGAAAATGTTGATTTTTAAAAATTTTGAGAAAATCGAGTTTGAAGTTGCACCCAGTTTTGGAGAGGAGAACTGCACTAAATGGCGTTTGCAGGAAGTTGGCGACACTAAAAGTGCTCTAGTACCCAAACCCTTTACGATAGGAACCTGAAATTTGACACAAATCATCTTTGGTGGATTGTGCATAGGCAGTGTGAATTACAACCTTACATCTCTGATAGTTTTGAAGCTGCAGCCTGTCAAAGTTTAGGCTTAACCCAAACCCTGACCTACTAGCGTGAAAAAGCCGACCCGAATATTAAAACGGCCATATCTCGGCCAATTTTGATCCTAGAGGTATAAATTTTGTACCAGATGAAAATTTAACATTCCCTGCGTGTATTTCAGACAAAAACAGAAAATGTTGATTTTTAAAAATTTTGAGAAAATCGAGTTTGAAGTTGCACCCAGTTTTGGAGAGGAGAACTGCACTAAATGGCGTTTGCAGGAAGTTGGCGACACTAAAAGTGCTCTAGTACCCAAACCCTTTACGATAGGAACCTGAAATTTGACACAAATCATCTTTGGTGGATTGTGCATAGGCAGTGTGAATTACAACCTTACATCTCTGATAGTTTTGAAGCTGCAGCCTGTCAAAGTTTAGGCTTAACCCAAACTCTGACCTACTAGCGTGAAAAAGCCGACCCGAATATTAAAACGGCCATATCTCGGCCAATTTTGATCCTAGAGGTATAAATTTTGTACCAGATGAAAATTTAACATTCCCTGCGTGTATTTCAGACAAAAACAGAAAATGTTGATTTTTTAAATTTTTGAGAAAATCGAGTTTGAAGTTGCACCCAGTTTTGGAGACAAGGTCATGTTGACGACCGTAAAATTTCTTAAGAGCAGTTTTGTGTCTTGTTGGTAAGTACTTCTGAAGCTGTACGTAGCTTAGATAAAGAATGTTTCGCTCTAGCTAAAAATTATAAGAACAATCTTTTTTCGATGCATACTCTTCTTATGCTGGCGAATGTGGAATGTTTCTGCACATCACAGGAAATTGAACACCTAAGTCTATACTCATCGATAATCGATTGTTAACTTAATCTTAATAATCAAATAAAACAGATTGGTGCATCTAAAACAAGTAAAGGACAATTACTAGAACAATTTGAATAAAACTTAGAACTGATCAATATTTGAACTAAGTCAAGGCCAAGTTTTTCAAGAGCTTGAATGAGGGGGAGGAGGGCTTTTCTGAAATTTTTGGAGCCTGGGAAGCCTCCTTAAAATATTGAGAAATAGACGCCCAGAATTATATACTATATGGGGTGTGACAAAAAAAAAACGTCCCCAAGTTTGACGGTAAGTATCTCAGCTGCTGATGAACTTATCTCTTTCAAATTCTCACAGATTTACTTCAACATATCCTTGTCAGACACTGAACATATGAGAGTCATCAAATAAAAATTGTATAAGTACTGCCCCGAACAAAATAGCATGTCAAAAAATTCAATATCAGGGCAAACTACACACTTCAACCTGTGTCTATTGTGCTTTCACCACATCGACCAGCAATATCATTAATTTTTCTTCCTGAAATGCTCTGACCGATATCATCTTAAGATATTTTCTCTCAAAAGCAACCTTCTTGCCTTTCAGTTCCTGTTCATCCAGTTTGTTTCACTGGTGAAGGTAATGATGACTCTGGGCAGTATGGGATTCTCTTAAGAAACAAGTGTACAGCACTTGGGTTAGAGCCTGGGTTTTCAAATTGGGGGACATGTCCCAGACTGAGGACATTTTGACATTCTCCAGGGGACACAAACTGATCTATAGGTCTATTATCTTCAAACCCCAGTGTCCACTGCCTGCAACGGCCACAATTTAAGTTGTGACTATATCATGCTTCGAAATTGTATGTTTTCGAAGACTTGTGCGGACAATTCAGGGGACTTGGTCATTTCCTTACGCATTTTTGGGACATTTGAGAAAACCAGTTGAAAACCCAGAGGTTAGAGGGACACACTGATTAAACAGGAACTGAAATGCAGGATGGTCGCTTCTCAAGTGGTACCTTAAGATGAGATCCTTGAGAGTTTATCAGGATGGAAAATGTTTGATATTGGTGGTCGATGTGGTGAAGGCTCAATGAACACAAGTTGAAATATGTAATTTGCTCTGATATTGAATTTTTTTACATGCTATTTTGTTCGAGGCAGTACTTGTACAATTTTTGTTCGATGACTTCTTATATTTTCAGGTTCTGACACTTCCCGTCAATTTTTATTTTTTTTTGGGGGGGGGGGGGGGGGGGACACCCGATATGTTATATACCGTTATATAGACTTTTTTTTACAGACATACATAACACGTGTTCCACAGACCAAAGTGCTCGACCAAAAATTCCTAATGTCTCCCAACGCAAATTGTAGTTATTGGTAGTCTGATATGTTGGATTTCAAGAATAGCTTCCCCTTAACCGATTTTAACACAAAACTTGTTATACAAATCCAAATCATAATTCAATTTGGTCTACCTTTATATAAATCATTTGAAGCAACGAATACACACTAGGGGTGTCTTATTTGAAGAACATTTCAAAATATAATTATTTAAAGAAAAGTTATATTAACAAGGGGGTATTTTTCTTGTAGACTTAACTTTTTAGAGAAAAGAAAGTTGGGACAAGGTCTGGAAATTATACCGAAATAATATTGTTAGTGGATATGCTTCAATAAATATTACTTATATTTTCTAGTGGTTTTAGGAAATATTTAAGCTATTTTATTACGTTGCGCTTCATTGACAACTCCTTGTAATTGCGGGATTAAAGGCGTATTTAGCTTCTGGCAATTGCTTATCAAATGTGATGTATAGCTAATGTGCAGTAGCCTTCTGGTAAGTCTATTGTATTGAACATTCTTTTAATTTAAGAATGTTATGCCAAGGATGCAAATATCCTTAGTTTCTACTTTTCAAAGACGAAACTTTAAAATGTTTGGTATATGCGAGGATGCCGATAAATACGTCCCATACCTGTAATTGACCTGAGCAGGTATAATACAGGTATTTTATAGCCAATTAAAAGTCGTGTAACATTATTGATTTTATTAAAAACTTGTTTCATTGGTTAGTTATATTTTTATCAGAGGTATGGCTGCTTTCCTGTCATAACAAACAAACTTTGACAAACTTTTCCAGATTGGTGAAAGTTTTCTAATTATGCTAGGCCTACAGGTAAGAATATTTGACAGGATTGTTTTATTTATTCTATTATGTTTGAGGAACATGGTACCTCTGGGAAATGTACTGTTACAGTTACAGTTCATCATTATTTTATTATTTTATAAGACAATTTTCAAAGTTGGGTGCCAATACTTTTAACTTAACTGTCTGTTCAATTTGAAAAGTTTTTTGAAATTTTGCCATATTTTTTTGAGAACTGGAATAGGAGCTTCAAATTAGTATTGTTAGTCTTAGAATGTCTTTGCTTTGATGAGAATATAAATAGGAACACAATTTATGTCTTCAAAATTTGTTTTTACAGAAGACAATTTTCAGTCAAAATTAGTTATTTTTTCGGGTTGAAATTTATTTCCATTTAATGTAAACATACAAAAATTATATTTTTTATCAAAGCAAAGAATTTCTAAGATTAACAGTAGCATTGTCAGGCTGATATTCCAATTCTCTTAAAAATAATTGCAAAAATTAAAAAAAACTTTTCAACTTGTACAGACAGTAGTTCTTGGTAAGAGTTTTATTTCTAAATGAGCAAAATAAAGAAAGGTATTATAGCAATGTATATTTGAATTTCGTATTTTGAAGTAGAAATAGAAATAGAAATAGCTAATGTCACTGCTGTATGGTAAAGTTATTCTTGTTCTGACAAGGCTGTAGGAGAATGCAATGATGGGACTGCCTTAGTTGACCAATGTTAAAATATTACCATCCATTGTGTGTTAAAATTTGTCTTGTAACTTTCTTGGTTAACATATATAGGTTGGAAATATAAAAAAAAAATTTTCATTAAAAATGCACATGTTCATTACAGTGTGCTTGTATATTACATTGCTTTATAATTTAATGGTTGATTAAGTTGTGGAAATGCAATAATAGTTGGGACTGAAAGATAATTATATATTATGTACTAGGTATAAAAGTTGTTCATGCAGTAATATTAATAACATAATGTAATATAGGCTATATAACGGGTAGGACTCTCATGGTTGACAAACTGTTTTAAAGTGGGGAGTTCCCACTTTGATCAGCCCCTGACATATACATACTATATTAAAAATCAAAAACCTTAAAAAGGCTTATATACTAACGATCTGAACTGCAAAATGAAACTGAAATCCAAACTGATTTTAGGTATACCAGTTCAGATTATATTAGGTAAAGTATATCTGTTAAACTTTCAAAAGAGGTGATGTTTTAGCTAAGATATTCATTAATAGAGTTAGATCAACAACAAGAACAAAATTAATTCTGACTGTTCCCCTTTAACGAGAGGGACAGTTCTATAAGAAGAACAAGTCTCTTACTTTCAAATAGGACAGTGAAGGGCGGGATATTTATTTCCAAATTGAGGTCAATAATTTATTAATAAAAAAATAGTGTATATGAGGAATGTTCTGATCTTTGACTGTTGATTTACATTAATGTACCTTGATCAATGTGTTATTTATCAAAAATTGTTATGAATAACATATAATAATATTTTTTCAAAAATTGCTATTATTTGATTTGACTTCATTGATTATTATATAGTTGATGTTGAGAGAAGAAACTTTGATTCTGACTTTATATAGATCATGAAATTTGATGATTAATTATAGAAATTAAAAATTCAATGAAGCCTACAGAGAATTGTAAAACTTGTAGATGTAGTTTTTTGTGATTATAGTGCTATACAAAAATTGAATATGGTAATTTCAAAGTGCAACAGCTGAGGCGTTGCTTTAATTTTAGATGAAAATCTTGTATCAAATAATGGGATATGTAAATCTTTATTTTGATATTTATCTTTGTGTTCATATAAAAAACAGTACTTTAGGCTTTTATTTGATCATTTTGATATTAAATGAAAGATAAAGTTTAAAAGCTTTGAGGTGATTTGTGAAATTTCTCATTGTAATGTCAAATTTGAAACAAATTGATATGATAAAACTCTCGTAGGAATGATCCCAACCATGAAACAAATCCATGAAATTGTTAGCTAGAGCTGAGAGCACATTAGGGTCACTGTGGAAAGAAGAGAAATGATAGGCCAGAATTTGATTCGTTATTAGTGTGTCAAAAGAAATTTTTTTAATAAACATTAAAAATATGGGCTAAGAAAGTATTGAGTGACTGAAGGTAGTAACTTCTGAATTGACAAATTAAACATGCATCGAAACTGAATTAGAATTGTCAAATTTAGGGAAGTGAAGACATTAATCTGGACATGATTTTCAGATTGAACTCTGGAGTAAATAGCCAAACATCAACATATAGAGCTCTAAGTATTTATGAAGATTAAGTTTTTAGATATGTTTTTAACTCCCCACCCTCATCCCAGCTGTTACTGTCTGTTTTGAATATTGATATTAATATTAATATCCAAATACATCATTTAATAATTAAAAATCAATATTATATTAAATACATTTTGATAATAACAGTTTTTATGAAGTAAAAAAGTACAAAAACTAAGAAAAGGTATTTGTTTTTGTTTTTAAGGATATTGTTTATGTAAAATATCAAAGTATTAATTTAAAGGTATGTGGATATAAAATAATTCTGGTTTTATTACAGCGCAACAAATCTTCTCTGTAAAGTAAACAGTATTGTTGATGGTATTTGTATCAGAGTAAAGACTGAAGAGTTTGGCTACCAATTTATTGGTCCTTCCATGATATCTTGGTTATGTCATGCCTTCAAAAGAATACAACTTTATACATCATTAATTTTAGGAAGGCTGGTTATAAAATGAAGAAGAATGATAGATAGTGAAATTAGTGTATTATTATTGTGGATCAGTGTAGTAGTGTCTAACCTGTTTATGTCATGGTTCAACAACTCAATTACCCTCCTTATTCAACCAATATTTTATTTCTCATGTAGATCTATTCAGTAAGTATTTCTTTTAATCTTCTGTTTTCATAATATTCAGATGCAATTAGTTAAAAAAAAATTCCCATTTTTAATTTGGAGTGAAGTTGTGAGGTTCAACAAACATGTTTTTTATTAATTTTGATAAAATTGTTTTTCAATAAAATTGTACTTTTGTATTAGCTAGGGTGGTATGAAAAGTAAATGACACATCAAAATGGATTCAGAATTACTTAACTTAGACAATTTGTCAGAAGAAGAAAAATTGACTATTTTAAAAGTGATTAAGAGAGATGAAGATCTAAGATGGACTAAAAATCAACAAGTTAAGTAAGTACTGCTATTATATTGTTTAATCTTCAAATTGTAAAGTTATATTTCAGATCATTAGTTTTTGCTTTTGCTTTTCTACATAGAGTGTACAATTATTATTCAGCAATGACTGAAATGATGCCAAGCGGGGTGTGCTTACTCTTCTATACAACTGATACCATTTTGCATTATGAAATGTTTACTCATTTATTGATATACTTCCTTATATGCTTCCTATGTATTCCAATATGTTTACAAGGTTTTATTTTTCAAGATTTTTTTTACGGTTAGGATTTTTCTTGCTTGGGTTTTATTATGGTTGTATACATAAAAAAATATGAATAAATTGTTACACCTCTTTACACATAAATTTATTGTAAATGTAAGAGAAGACAGATGAGATTTATCAGCTATAATGATTTCTTTTTAATCTATTTCAGTCATTTGAAAAATGATATCCATAACATTCGTGTAAAAAGTATACTACATGATGGAGATGATCTCACTAAAATCTGTGCTCGTTGTCATGAACCTTTAGGGTTTTTCTTTAACACTGGTGAGATATGTCCACAATGTAGGTTTAAAGTGTGTAAAAAGTGTCGAGAAATCAACCTCTCTGGTGCCTGGTCTTGTAGTCTCTGTTTTAAACAAAAGTAAGTCAAAATGGTAAAGTAAGGCTGCGTGCACATAGAAGTATACGAAATACACTACTTGAAAATTAAACAAGCAAGATTCTTTCTATACTACTCTTTACATTAATATACTTAGGAATACTGCGTTTTTGATGTAACCAGGTATTATGAAATTACCTTGTTTGATTTTAGGTATACACGTGTTGCTCAAAACGTTTACCATATGCCCGAAAAGTATACTTCTATGTGCACATAGCCTTATGACTAAAAGTATGAGTTATTCAATCTGTTATTCAATTTCGTTTAAATGTGCACAGATCTGGATGTTTTGTTTTTTTTTTAAGTGATACACACTTGCCACCAATGACCTGATGAAATTGTCTTATTGAACCAATTAATTGATCTGTTCAAAAAGATATATTCATACTTTACAGTATGTAAGGAAATGTAGGATATTTATTATTAAACATTGACGTGTATTGTCTTACTACCTATAGCATTGTCTTGATTACATCAATTATGACAACAGAACATACTTAAAAATAAAATCTTGTCAAGATCATGGATGACAGAAGTGTAAGAAAATATTGGAAACAAAAGATTTAGATCTGTTATTTTATCAAACAATTATTGTCCCTTTAAGTTAGACTCAGATATTGAATCAGGTTTATGTTTATTTAAATGATATATTAATAAAGTCACTGTTATTTTTTTCAGTCAATTAAAACTGTTGAGAGGAGATTGGGTGAAGAAAATTGGATCAAAGAAAAGAGGGAAATTTGAACATGGTGGAGATATTGTTAAAGCCTCAATAAGAAGAAGTCTCAGTGAAGGTAAGTATGGAAAAACCTCTTGTGTTTCTTCTTTTTAAGTTTCTAACCACTACAAAATAATTATCAACCTGAATTACTAAGCTATGTGTTGCCATTATTTTTCAGTATAATTATGATTATTCAAGGAAAATTATATTTCAGTGATGAACCACAAATTTATGTGTATGAAAACACTATGAAAAGGTTAATGGATCCCACATAAAGTATTTTAGAAATGTTCCCTTTAATTAAGTATCACATGATTATTCTGTAACCTGACTAGAGCAATATATGTTTAAATCAGAGAATTCTATGAAAACAAACCCACTCCAAATGCGTCATTCTTTAATTGATGTTTTTATACGCCCACACATTAATGTGGGCGTATATTGTAGTCGCCCCTGTCTGTCCGTCTGTCTGTCCGTCTGTCCGTCTGTCTGTCCGCCTGTCTGTCCACAATTGTTGTGGACACGATAGAGAGCTGGTTTCTTGATGGATTTTGATGAAACTTGCTGTGAGTGTTTGTTATCACCCAAGGATGAACCCTATTGAAAATCAGACGAATTGAAAAATATTTCATGGGTTATTGCCCTTGCATTTGAAAATATCTTGTGGACACCATAGAGAGCTGGTTTCTTGATGGATTTTGATGAAACTTGGTATGAGTGTTTGTATTGACATTAGGATAAACCCTATTGAATATTAGAAACATCGAAAAAATATTTTATGAGTTATTGCCCTTGTTCTTTAAAACACGTTAATTTTTCAGCCGTTACACTCTCAAAGTTGTGGACACGATAGAGAGTTGGTTTCTTGGTGGATTTTTATGAAACTTACTGTGAGTGTTTGTAATCACCCAAGGATGAACCCTATTGAAAATCAGACGAATCGAAAAATATTTCCTGGGTTATTGCCCTTGCTTTTGAAAATATGTTGTGGACACCATAGAGAGCTGGTTTCTTGATGGATTTTGATGAAACTTGGTATGAGTGTTTGTATTGACATAAGGATAAACCCTATTGAATATCAGAAACATTGAAAAATATTTTATGAGTTATTGCCCTTGTTCTTTAAAACACGTTAATTTTTCAGCCGTTACACTCTCAAAGTTGTGGACACGATAGAGAGTTGGTTTCTTGGTGGATTTTTATGAAACTTACTGTGAGTGTTTGTAATCACCCAAGGATGAACCCTATTGAAAATGAGACGAATCGAAAAATATTTCCTGGGTTATTGCCCTTGCTTTTGAAAATATGTTGTGGACACCATAGAAAGCTGGTTTCTTGATGGATTTTGATGAAACTTGGTACGAGTGTTTGTATTGACATTAGGATAAACCCTATTGAATATCAGAAACATTGAAAAATATTTTATGAGTTATTGCCCTTGTTCTTTAAAACACGTTAATTTTTCAGCCGTTACACTCTCAAAGTTGTGGACACGATAGAGAGCTTGCTTCTTGATTGATTTTAATGAAACTTGTTGTGAGGATGAAACATATTGAAAATCAGACAAATCTTAATATATTTAATTGGTTATATAGCCCTTGTTTTTGTAATTGTGTTGTGGAAACAATAGAGAGCTTGTTTCTTGGTTGATTTTGATGAAACTTGGTGTGAGTGTATGTATTGGCCTTGGGATACAACTTATTGAAAATCATAAACATCATCAACTAAGTGACTGCTCTTAATCATTTTAGGATGGAACCTAAACGTTGGTTGGTCTTGTTTTATGCATATTTCAGTGATATATTTGTTTTTTTCCAGGAAACTTTAACCTGTGGTTTTACTCTTGTAAAAAGAGAAAATGTCATTCTCAGAACTGGTTTCTTGATGGATTTTCATGAAACTTGGTATGGGTGTTTGTATTGACCTTGGGATAAATCCTATTGAAAATCAAAAACATAAAAAATATTTGAGTTATTGCCCTGGTTCTCTAAAACACGTTAATTTTTTAGCTCTTAACAAAGTGGTGGACACGATAGAGAGCTGGTTTCTTGATTTATTGATATTAATGAAACTTGTTGTGAATGTTCATAATCACTCAAGGTTGAACCCTGTCGAAATTCATACTAATCAAAAAATATTTGATGAGTTATTGCCCTTGTTCTTTAAATCAGCCCTGAACAAAGTTGTGGATAAGATAGATAGCTTGTTTCTTGATGGATTTTGACGAAACTTGGTATGATTGTTCATAATCACCCAAGGATGAACCCTATTGAAAATTAGAAAAATTGAAAAATATTTCATGGGTTATTGCTTATTGCCCTTGTTAACTTGTAGTTGTAAACACTAAATAATCGTTCAATTTTGTAAACATTCTTGATGGCACGGTTTTCGACAGATGTTTCATTTACTGATAGTTCTTGTCGACCTCCCGGACGACTTGGCTGCCATTACAAAAGTGGGCGTATTACGATGGGGCATCGCTATTTTTAAAAGACGTACTAAGTCTAACCTATCCTTAAACCTTATTGTTATTTATCAATAAAGATCAATTCATTGTTTTTTTGCTTACATCAGATATTGTTATTGTTACGTTGATTTGATAACAATTGCTTTCAACAATATAGATTTATTATACTTATCCTTTTAAGAAAGTATTTTATAGTAAATACAGGTGTTTTGATTTTTCAGAGACTTCTGTCATAGACCTTATTCATGCGTTGGCCATCTTAGATCCATATCAAGGTTCATAACGCAAACAAACAAAAGCAACGTCTTGTCACTGCAGCAAAATCACCATTTTGAGGTCTTTCACTGCTCCTTCTCAAATCCCACATGCTCGAAACTAATCAAATTTTACATCGTTAAAATCTAAATTAATTAAGCTATTTAGAAATACCTTCAGATGAAGTATTCCTTCACATATTTTTGAGAAAATGTTTTTAGCCCATTTTGTCGCAGGGTGTTTATAAATATCATATTCTTTTTCATTCATTTGATGTCTCATTTTATTAATGGATGATGTCATTTGTCTTATGAGCCTCAATTTTTTAACGAGTCTATTGACTATGCCTTATACAATATTTATACAGTTGGTTGGAATTATTGTTTCTTCAGCTTTTTTTTGTGGTATTTTTCAGTGCAAATTATATTGTATAATATTTTTTGTTTGCAGTTTTTCATTAAAAATTGCATTGAACCTCAGGAATTCCTTCATTGATGTCACAACATTGATTTTTTGATTGATGATGTAGTATTTTCATAATGCAGAAACCCATGACTTTTTAAGCATTTTGAAAAAAAACCTTTTTATAAGAGCTCATGAAATAAATCAGTTAAATAATTTTTTCAGCTGGTAAAAAAATTCAAAATAAATCTCCAGGTTTGTAAGATAGTATTCTATAGTTGCTAACTAATATTATACAGTGAAACCCCTCTCAACCATATCCTCTTTAAAGTTTCAACAAAACTACTTTATAGTGTATGAAAGACCTCAATCTTCTTTAAATCTCAATCTCTAAAAATCTCAATCCATTGACGAATTAATTATTGGATTCATGGACGAGTTAAAGGTAATTATTACATGTGTTTTTAGTAATCATAAACGTAAACAATTTATTGGTAATCCAATTGAAAAAAAAAACAACAAGTTCCATTTATTGAACATTATTCCATTATATTACGACCAACATTTAACCATAATTTATAAAGGGATGTAACTCTGATAGATTAACCAATTCAAGTCTAAACTGGCATTTCTGCTAGTCTGGTGGGCTGTCAGAGGAGTTTCACTGTATATAGGATTATATACCCTTAGGCTTTTATACAACATTTGCTATTGCTTATATACCCTATCTGAAAGTTATTTGCCTGTTGCATTCTTGAGACCTCAAGGGATTTAACTTTAAAATCAAAATTATTAGAAAGATAGCTTTCTGATAAATGTTTTATGCCAATTCATTATGCTTATTAAAATTGTAGTATTAGTTTTTATACGCCCTCATCTCTCTATGAGGACGTATATTGTCGGCACCCCTATCCGTCCGTCCGTCGGTCCGTCCATCGGTCCGTCCGTCCGTCAACATTTTCTCGTAAACGCTCTAAAAACTAGAGTTTTTGACGGAATCAAATGAAATTTGATATGTGTATACATATTCATACAACGAAGATCAAGTTCGAATTTGAGCTATTTTCGATCGTTAGAAGCAGTGTTATTGCCCTTGCCCCAAATCCGTCGCTCTGTCCATCAACATTTGCTTGTAAACGCTCTAAAAACTAGAGTTTTTGACAGAATCAAATGAAATTTGATATGTGTATATATATTCATAAAACGAAGATCAAGTTTGAATTTGAGCTATTTTCGATCGTTACTAGCAGAGTTATTGCCCTTGCCCCAAATCTTAAATATGCTATTACTCTCTCAGTTTTCAACCGATTTTGATGAAACTTGAAATGGATGTTATTGGACCTAAATCGAAAGGTTTGAGAAAGTTTAGTTTTCTCCTGATTAAAATTAAAGCTTTTCAAGATTTAGGCCTCTTTCATCAGTTTTGAGGAGTTTTCGCCCTTTAACCTCTATACAGTAAGTGCTTCTATTAACATCAATTGCTTGTAAACGCTCTAAAAACTAGAATTTTTGATGGAATCTAATGAAATTCAGTATGTATATACATATTCAGAAAACAAAGATCAAGTTCGAATTTGAGCTTTTTTCGACCGTTAGTAGCAGAGTTATTGCCCTTGCCCCAAAGACTTTTTCATTAGGCATATATGGCCGTGGTCCACTATCTTTAAATTTGATAGTTTTGTTTCAAACCTATTATAACATAATAACACTCTGTGAATTATTTGAAGCCAAAAGCTTTTTATTGTGCTTTAAAATGATAATCTCTTTTGTATCTATTGTAATTCATATTATAGTCATGGACCAATCACATTGACAGTTAGAATAACTATTATAGATAATTTTCTAGAACAAGTATCTACAACATATGCTACTATCACATTTATATGTACAAATGCATGTTGTTTTGGAAGAAAACAGGTGAAAAAAAGAAGGATGTATCATGCTACATTTTATCTCATCAAATATAGGAAATATTGTATTCACAAGTTTATGCAATGTTCCAGACAGGATCGACAAACCATGCATAATAAAGCACCAATGAAAAATTTCTATATCACATATTAATGTCTACAGTTATTCTAATTTAATATGTTTTTAAATTATAGAGAAAAGATTACTCCCTACTGGTTTAGAATTGTTCTATTTCAAGTTATTTTTTTAACTGCAAGTTTTTATCAGATAGATTAGTAACCCATGCATTATATTAAATCCTTATTTTTGTAGGCATTAAGCTCATATAGTGTATGAATAAATGCCTATGTTTTTTCTAATTGAACATGCTATGTAAAATGACATAAAGAAGATATTCCCTGTAGTCTGCTACTGTACAGTCAATCAATAAGATTGTAAGGTAGAAAGCTTATAGACTGGAGAATGGTATCGGAAATTCGCTAGTAATCCAGAATTCATTAGTATATAGTGTATGTCTGTTGGTTCACAGAGCAAGTGTTTATCATCTTTCTCCTCATTTTACATGTTTTATATTTGGATTGGATGTGTGTTATACAATACGGAATCTCTATTCTCATGTGTTTTAGTTATTGTGCTATGAAATAGGCAGGAATACTCGAGTGTGGAAGCTTTGGTTAATATCAGTCTTTTTTACTGTGTTTATATTTAGTTCCATAATCATATACGATTTTATGAGCTCTAAAGGTACATGTAGAATATTTTCATGACTGTTTATAGAAGATGCAATGTAGAATGACTGAGTTATTCATAGTTAATCTTGTCATTGTTTTAGTTACTACTGCAGTTCAATGTTTATCTTAAGGGATAGGTGAAAGAAAATGCAAGCTATTTTAAGCTATATTTTAAAATATGTATTAAGTTAATACAATGATGAGAAGACCTAATTATCTAGAGATTAAATGACATGATATGACCAATATAATAATAAATTATTAGTCTATGATTCTCTATAGATGATATGGTCTATATGTGCATGTGAAACATCAAATTTGTTATTCTCTGTACATGTAATATTCAATATAAATATTGTCTATATTTATTCTGTATAACAATGTCTATGTTTGAAGTCTGTCATGCAGGCTGTTAATTGTTTTGGTTGGCCAGACCACAATCTGACTATTCTCTAGATATTATCAATAGATTCATGGTGATAATATTATTACCTCATATTTTGAGAAAGCAGATCGTGGCTCGAACCCACAGCACATATTTGCTTGCAAATGACAATCTTTCTGACCTAGCTAGCTATTCTACTGACACTTGTTATATGAGTTGCAAAATATATCCTTTAAGTAATGGAACACAATTTTATGGTATACTACTCCTTAGTTTTATTACATAGGCCTACGTTTCAACATTCTACATTGTCATCACAAGGTGAAGTTTGCCATCTTCTTGTGACAATATATCATTTGCCATCTTCTTGTGACAATATATCATTTGCCATCTTCTTGTGACAATATATCATTTGCCATCTTCTTGTGACAATATATCATTTGCCATCTTCTTGTGACAATATATCATTTGCCATCTTCTTGTGACAATATATCATTTGCCATCTTCTTGTGACGATATATCATTTGCCATCTTCTAGTGACAATATATCATTTGCCATCTTCTTGTGACAATATATCATTTGCCATCTTCTTGTGACAATATATCATTTGCCATCTTCTTGTGACAATATATCATTTGCCATCTTCTTGTGACAATATATCATTTGCCATCTTCTTGTGACGATATATCATTTGCCATCTTCTAGTGACGATATATCAAATGATATTCAATATACCATGTCATACTACTCAAACTAGCAAACTAGTGATGTCATTTGCACAAAACAATAATGATTTGTACATGGATACATCTTCGCTTCTCTAGACCGGACATAAAGATGGTGATTTAATTAGATTAAGTTTGTTAATATATTGGTGAAGAGATGCATGGCAAAATTGATCCCATAGTCATTTTAATTAGCACAAACTATCTTGAAATTTTGAGCTCCAGTATGACTAGTGATTATTAAAACTTGTTTAAATATCAACCAAGTCTTTTATCTTTTATACAAGGTAAAATTACCATGTCACAAGACATTGAATCAATGTGAATTAAGAAAAACAAGTCTAGATCAAAGGAAAGTAGATTAATTTGTGTAGAAGTATAAATTATTTACTTGAAACTTGTTATTGTAAATTTTTAATTGGTTAAAAGAAAATAATTGGTTCAGTTCAATATTAGAATTATCTATGATGAATGTGAACTCACGTGGATATTAGAATATTTTTTCACTAAAAAGTTTTTTATAATACAGTATAGTACTACAGTGAAAACCTCTTGAGGGAAAAAACTTTGAAAAAGTTTTGAATTCACAGGACTGTAAATGAAGGTGATTGCTGATCAGTCGTTAATTGAATGTTGCATAAAGATGGTCGAATGAGCAAGATTCACTGTAACGTTAATTTATTTGTGATCATTTCAGTTTTAAAGCATGGCTATAGCAGCACTGCATTAACTTTCTTTCAGCCAGGATTGTACAAGTTAAATTGAACTTGTGTTGTATAAGTAATCCAATTATTTATTTTAAACAGATCTCAGAGATAAATTTACTTGACACTTTGATCTTGAATTAAGCTTTTATTGGAATTCAGTTAAGCTTTTACACACTCAGTTTTCATTAAAGGATAATGGTAGATAAACATAGACATGTTGTTATCTTATATTTCAAATTGTTTGTCGTGCAATTGTTCCTGTATGGTGTGAAATGGAGCATTAAAAAGCATTATTTCACAAAAAGTTTAGTCTAGGTAGTTCTTGAAATGAAAATAAGAAATAATATGGAACCAAACCAAGTTTCAAGATCTTTTAAAGTGAATAGTATTTCTTGTATTTGAATTTTCATAATTTAAGAAAAATGTTTACAATCAGAATGTCTTCCAGATTTACTCTTAAATGTTTGAACTGTTTAAAGTACAGTTTTACAATTGGTGATTTGATTATCATTTTATATAGCTAGCCAGGAAAAGTTATCAAAAGAGGTGCTTTCACTGAGAATTGTTAAGTAAAGATAGCACTTACACCAACACTGTGTTTAACTGGTTCTCAAAGTTTTACAGTATTGGTACAAGACTACCAGTATTGGTACAAGACTACCATTGAATCTACTAGAGAGAAAGAGTTCCCTTTTGCATTTCCATTGAGTTAGTGAAAGCTATAGCTTTAAGCTCTCTTTCATTTAGCCTTTTGCTGAATTCATAACAAATGTTGGCTGTAGCAAGTTGTCCAGTAGAAAAGCTAGCTTTAAGCCATGTTTTGCCTTAGTGGAAACATAGTTGTAGTTGCTTGTGGAGAGACTTCTCTTTGAATTACTCATTGATGGTATTTTGCTTCAAGGTGAGAGTTAACAAGTGTTAAATGTGATAATGGATTTCATTCACATGGATGTAATCAACCTAATGTTGTTGACAATTCTTATATAAACTTATAAATACCAGGAAATTTAAAAACAAATATTGAAATTCCACAAGATTGACAATTTTCAATTGTTGATGGCTAAAAGGCATGTTAAACAAATTGGATAAAATTCTGATTCTTATTTTTGGTGACCATCCATATAGAATTAAATTTACTTATAAATATAAACTTTACTTGTCAGTTATGATTCCTTGGTGAAATATATAAACTTTACTTGTCAGTTATGATTCCTTGGTGAAATATATAAACTTTACTTGTCAGTTATGATTCCATGGTGAAATATTTAAAGACAACAAGGAATTATAGGTTTTTGCTCTAAAAACTTCATTCAGTACTAATTTGTCTTCAGGCTGAAAATTGACATTCAGCAGTGTCTATTTTTGGAGCCAATTATGAGCAAATTGGTTGAAAAGTCATTTTTATACGCCCACACATAAATGTGGGCGTATATTGTAGTCGCCCCTGTCTGTCTGTCTGTCTGTCTGTCTGTCCGGCTGTCTGTCTGTCTGTCTGTCTGTCTGTCCACAATTGTTGTGAACACGATAGAGAGCTGGTTTCTTGATGGATTTTGATAAAACTTTCTGTGAGTGTTTATAATCATCCAAGGAAGAAGCCTATTGAAAATCAGACAAATCAAAAAATATTTGATGGGTTATTGCCCTTGTTTTTTAAAATACTTTGTGAACACGATAGAGAGCTGGTTTCTTGGTGGATTTTGATGAAACTTGGTGTGAGTGTTTGTCATGACCTTGGGATTAACCCTATTGAAAATCAGAATCATCGGTAAATATTTTATGAGTTATTGCTCCTGTTCTTTAAAATGTGTTAATTTTATAGCCCGTAACGCTCTCAAAGTTGTGAACACAATAGAGAGCTGGTTTCTCGATGGAATTTGATAAAAAATATTGTGTGTGTTTATAGTCGTCCAAGGATGAAGCCTATTGAAAATCGGACAAATCAAAAAATAGTTGATGGGTTATTGCCCTTGTTTTTGAAAATACTTTGTGAACACATCGGAGAGCTGTTTTCTTGATGGATTTTGATGAAACTTGGTGTGAGAGTTTATAATCATCCAAGGATGTAACCTATTGAAAATCAGACAAATCAAAAAATATTTGATGGGTTATTGCCCTTGTTTTTGAAAATACTTTGTGAACACGATAGAGAGCTGGTTTCTTGATGGATTTTGATGAAACTTGGTTTGAGTGTTTGTCATGACCTTGGGATTAACCCTATTGAAATTCAGAAACATCGGTAAATATTTTATGAGTTATTGCCCCTGTTCTTTAAAATGTGTTAATTTTATAGCCCCTAACGCTCTCAAAGTTGTGAACACAATCGAGAGCTGGTTTCTCGATGGAATTTGATAAAAATTATTGTGTGTGTTTATAGTCGTCCAAGGATGAAGCCTATTGAAAATCGGACAAATCGAAAAATATTTGATGGGTTATTGCCCTTGTTTTTGAAAATACTTTGTGAACACGTTGGAGAGCTGGTTTCTTGATGGATTTTGGTGTGAGAGTTTATGATCATCCAAGGATGTAACCTATTGAAAATCAGACAAATCAAAAAATATTTGATGGGTTATTGCCCTTGTTTTTGAAAATACTTTGTGAACACGATAGAGAGCTGGTTTCTTGATGGATTTTGATGAAACTTGGTTTGAGTGTTTGTCATGACCTTGGGATAACCCTATTGAAAATCAGAAACATCGGTAAATATTTTATGAGTTATTGCCCCTGTTCTTTAAAATGTGTTAATTTTATAGCCCCTAACGCTCTCAAAGTTGTGAACACAATAGAGAGCTGGTTTCTAGATGGAATTTGATAAAACTTATTGTGTGTGTTTATAATCGTCCAAGGATGAAGCCTATTGAAAATCGGACAAATCAAAAAATATTTGATGGATTATTGCCCTTGTTTTTGAAAATACTTTGTGAACACGTCGGAGAGCCGGTTTCTTGATGGATTTTGATGAAACTTGGTGTGAGAGTTTATGATCATCCAAGGATGTAACCTATTGAAAATCAGACAAATCAAAAAATATTTGATGGGTTATTGCCCTTGTTTTTGAAAATACTTTGTGAACACGATAGAGAGCTGGTTTCTTGATGGATTTTGATGAAACTTGGTTTGAGTGTTTGTCATGACCTTGGGATAACCCTATTGAAAATCAGAAACATCGGTAAATATTTTATGAGTTATTGCCCCTGTTCTTTAAAATGTGTTAATTTTATAGCCCCTAACGCTCTCAAAGTTGTGAACACAATAGAGAGCTGGTTTCTAGATGGAATTTGATAAAAATTATTGTGTGTGTTTATAATCGTCCAAGGATGAAGCCTATTGAAAATCGGACAAATCAAAAAATATTTGATGGATTATTGCCCTTGTTTTTGAAAATACTTTGTGAACACGTCGGAGAGCCGGTTTCTTGATGGATTTTGATGAAACTTGGTGTGAGTGTTTATAATCATCCAAGGATGAAACCTATTGAAAATCAGACAAATAAAAAAATATTTGATGGGTTATTGCCCTTGTTTTTGAAAATACTTTGTGAACACGATAGAGAGTTGGTTTCTTGATGGATTTTGATGAAACTTGGTTTGAGTGTTCATAATCACCCAAGGATGAACCCTATTGAAAATTAGAAGAATTGAAAAATATTTCAATGGTTATATTGCCCTTGTTAACTTGTAGTTGTAACCACTCAAAAATCGTTCAATTTTGTAAACATTCTTGATGGCACGGTTTTCGACAGATGTTTCATTTACTGATAGTTCTTGTCGACCTCCCGGACGACTTGGCTGCCATTACAAAAGTGGGCGTATTACGATGGGGCATCGCTATTTTTCAATCTATTTAAGTTAGTAATTTAGGCTAATGGTTTTATCATAAGTCAAATCGATGACAGGTTTACGAGAAGAATATTAATGAGGTTCTGAACTGACTAACTAATTTAATTTCTCTACCAGAATTCAGGCGAATCAGATGTTATCAGAATTTTTACCAGTCTTGTCCCCAGTCTTGTCTGGATTTATTTTAGCCGTAATTAAATTGACAGTGTAATTAGAATTGTTTTGGCTTGAAGCAGAGCTGTTGATTTGGTTATTTTCCAGCCAGTTGGGGCTGACAAAGCATGAAAATGTTAAGATGTAATTGCATTAATTTGACTTAATGAAGATATCCATAAAAATATTTTAAAACTGTTACGGTATTGAATATATTTTTAAATTTGATTCAGTATGTGCTATGAATGTACAATTTGTTCTCCCGTTATGTACAATCATATTTGTCATTTTCCACATGCAGTAGAATTAGGCTTGTAAACAATACCAACAGTTCAAAAGTATAAAGGTTTTAGCAAACATTTTAAGTATGAATTTTTACTTGCATGATAGACTGGAACATATATCTATAGAATTAATAAAGCTTGATTTCATTTAGATATCAATCGTATATTGATTTATAATAAAATGATTTATTGCCCTTGGCAAGCATATTGATATGCTCTCACTGTGGTTAATATTGATAGATAGCTTAATCATTACCATAACATCTTTATTTCATTTACTTTCACTAGTTTTATCGAACCTTCGAACAATTTAGATTCTCAGCTATTTTTTTTTTTAAGCTTTTTGCTTTTTTTTTCTGAAACCACAGTAATCAACACTAGTGCTATGGCCAAGTTGATTAGTTTGTATCTTCCAACTAGACTAGTTTGTTGGTAATAGGATTATGATCAGTTGGATGGTTCAGGAAATGTTGGAAAAGTTTTGAAATTTTTTGGAGTCTAATGACACATTGCATTAGTTGGTCTAATTTTTCATTCTCACAAAACTTGTTGTGATCATGGTAATTCATGTTGAAAGAAGGTAATTATTATGTCTTTAATTAGAGAAAATATTATGAGTTGTTATCTTTTCTATTCTATATGAGTCACGAGTCACCTTACTGTATGTTGATAAATCGTTAGTAATGTTGTGTTAATTAGCCATGTGATCAACATTTAATATATCACATTAATTATACATGATTTATTCTCTACTTCAAAGTACAACGGTCTCTTAACCTTTATGTATTGAATTATATTGTTAGCGAGACATGGGAAGTTGGAGTATACTTCATGCAGTGGTGGCATGATTATTATAGTCATCTGATGTGAAGGACTTTTTGATGTCGGGACACCATGTCTCAAATGGCCTTCTTCTTGTAGAATTATTTATTTGACCGTAATTGGTTATAAAATTCCCATGGTTTAAATCTTTCTGTAATAAAGGACAAACCCTTGACATGCCAAGGACACACTCTTATTCTAGATTATTTGTCTGTGTCAATTTATCCAATGTGAAACGTTGAGTTAATAAATGTCAGAAATAGTATATCCATATATCTTGTGATTCTTTATCTATGCCTATTTCGATATGTCTTATAAACAATTATCCAATAAGTGTCTTTCCTTTGCAATTTTGAATTATATAGCATTGAACTGAAGATGTATTTTTTTTGGCCTACTGATAAGGGAACATATTCAACAACTGGTATCCAAATGGAAAGTCTTCCAATCTGCTGACTCTATACTGTTTGCCCAAATGTCATTAAATATAACAATTGCTGATAGGTAAGCCTTTGGGTGTGTCACAACAGCAGTCAATGGTTCAATTGTGGCTAGGAGCAAAGTTGCCTATAAACAAATGATTCATTAGTGTTGGGTTTAGTTACCGGCACTTAGATTCTAGAGATCATTTAGCATTCTTGATATAACTGCACATTTTTTAAATTGTATTTTATTTTTAAAATAAAATGTGTAATAGGAAATTATATTTTATGTTATTTACTGACAAAATATACCTTAGATAATTGAGATCATTCATCAAAAAAAATCTTATTTTGCCATCATTCATACCTGAATTCCTCAAATGTCAAGATGTGAAAGTAGTTCCTGGATTTATCTAGTTTTTAAATGATTATCAAAATAATTGTGTTTATCAATGAGAGTGAGTTGCTATCTGTGATGTCATTCCTCAATGTTGAGAACGACCTGGTGATTAAAAGTGTTAGTAGACTGTTTGTCCCCAGAAGTGTCAGATATCAACTAGTTTTCTTTCTAATTACCAGACATTTATTCACACTATTTATCAGTCTAGTAGAATCTGGTGCCAATGTCTTGACTCATTGTTCTCTTAACCTGAAACTTTGACAGGATTCAGCCAACACTAGGTCACGATTCTGGCACTATATTTCACAAAATCCTAGCCTATTCTTGATTAACAAAAATAGATCTTAACATTTATATTTCGCTAAATAACCCATTATAATATGTCAGTATCAGAGAATCGTCCACTTGGCACCATTGTTTCCCAATGTTGGCTGAAAATAATGTGTAGATCATTCCAGTGTATTGTTGAATTAAATTTCTTGTAGCTAAATTCTATTGTTATGGCATTTAAAAAAAGTTGGAGACTATATTGTAACTTAACCAGATGAGTTGAGCAGTGTTATTAACAAAACCTGAAAACTGTTGTAAAGATCTTGGTTTGTTGTTTGTTTAAAGCTTTTTTAGAAATTCTGATAACTTAAATAATTAATGTTTTTTTTTTGATTTAATTAATTGTAGGTCAGAGGTCATTTAAAATTTTGAAATGAAATGGAATTTATTGATTGTGATTTATTAATTGGTGATTAATATTGTTTTAATTAGGAATGAAAGATGAGGAATACTTCGTGACTTATCAATTATTATGAAACTATACCAGTAGTTAAAGTCAGCCAGAAGAAACATTTTAACAACATTTTTTTCCAAAATCAGAAAGTTTTAAATTTATTTAAACATTTCAGAATGAATAAGGTCTTCTAAGGTTATAAACAGATGTAAAATAAATTTGATTTTGGATTCAGTTTCTAGTTGAGTGATGTTGTAAGATCAGGGATTATAATACGTCATCTGTTTATCTGTGTTATATTCAATGGAATCACCATGTTAGAAAGATTTAGGATGTTAATTGAAGAAGCCCGAGCAGCAGGTTTGTATCTGATAGTTCAGTTTGTTAATGTCATGTCGTAAAATTGTTTCAAGCTTCAAAATTGTTTCAAATTTATTTTCATCCACGTATTTTTATTTACAATTCTTATATTTTTGAAAATTCAAGTCCAAAGAAATTATGTTGATATCATTTGTCTTAATTTGTGTCTTAATTTGTCTAATTTGTGTCTTATATTTTAGAACAGCATGTTTTTTTTAGCAGTTTATTTTTATAGTCCAACACATTGTACATTTATTTTTTTCTTGATGTTGTTTTATTACATGTTGTGGCTCAGCATGCTAGATCTGACCAAGTATTCTGGAAATGATCTTGGCCCAAGGATGTCTAGTTGTTTGTATGAGACAATAAACAAACAGTTTAGACAGTCGAATATCCCATGACAGTCAGAAAAAAATAAGTACTTTAACGTCAACAAATTATTCAACAGGCAAAGAAGATATTAAATTGATAATGATATTATACTGTTTTGTACAGACAGTAGGCCTAATATGTGAAATTGATATGAATCAGAATTATCTATAACAATGTTCATAATGAACAATGTAGCATGAATAAAATATTCAAAGACAAAAGAAAAGTTTCCGGTCAAGATGCTATTAACCATGACATTATAAAACTGTGAATGGAAAAGGAATAGAGGTCAAGGTCATTTGTTTTACTGATCAGACTAACCTAGGTATTAAATATTCAACATGAATAGAAAACTCTTTAGATCCACGAACCTTCAACAATAGGTTCTACACTGACATTGGTAGATACATACTGAACAGTGAATAAAAGAAAATAACAATACTAGATATTAATACAGGTCAGAATCTCATCAGCTATAACTGACGAAAGATTATGATATGAAAAATTTGAACAATCAATAATATAGACAAGGATGAAATTTCTTTAGTAATTCTGCTTTGAAATTGTATTATTTTCTGTTTCCAATTTATCAGTACTGAAATAGCTTACTAACAGTTGTATAGAATTAAAAAAATAGCCCTTACAAGATGTGTTGTCATATTAATCCTAGTACGCAACCATTAAATTGATTTTCGAAATATAAAATTCATTTATTCTGCATGATGATTAATGGGTTACCTTGGAAGAATTTTGAAACCTGACCTGTTTCTGGGAAAACGTATTTATCAAAATTAGTTGCAAAACAAATGAAATTTAATTATGTCATGTTTCTCATGATATATTCTTTCTAACAATGATACAATTTTACACATGAATAAGTTTAATGGAATCCTTTCTGGAAAATTGGATCTTGATGAATTTTACTAGAAATGTTTGTTGTATTATTATTTTGCACTTCAATCTGAAATAAATCTTCTTATTTTAAATCAATCTTACAGGCGGGAACTGAAGTGTTAAAGCTAAAATTCAAGGACCAGAGTAGTTATCACAACATAAATATAAAACTAATGGAAAAGAATTCTGTCCAAACCCACATGAGCCAAATAACAAATTTTAATTGCCCTATTTGGCTATTTCTCTTCCTGTTGCAGGTTCTTTAATTATCATTGGGTGTCCATACAGAGCAGCAAATGGGGTCAATAAACTTTAATATGCCAAAACATGCAAAAATGAGCTGTTTTCTGGATGCTCAAATGTTGGAAAAGCAGCTTAGACTTAAGTAACCATTATATATGTATTCAAATGTATTTCAGAATGTGAATGCATAACATTTTTCTTGGGTTTTTAGCCTTCCTTTTAACAAAAATTATTCTCTTTATTAGATCTAAAGCACTGAGTTAGATACAAAATATTTGACAGAATTATGAATGTTCTCACTGACTGTTTTGAACAGAGTGATTTGATATTTAAAATGATAGAAATATCTTCAATGATATGATCGACCTATTATTTCACATCAATTAGTTTATATAATCCTTTATAATATTACAAAAAAATGATGTTATAAGATAGAATATCAGTACCACAATTAAATGGAAATAAATTATGTACTATTTATTCTGTTATTTCCCCCATTATTATCCATACATAATTCATAAACCGCCAACGTTATTTCTGATTATAATTGTCAATTATAGCCTATATTTTATGCTGGGAAAAGAATTTCACAGTCTAAAACTTCTCATTAAGTATGCGTCACCTATTTTCATATATCTTAAAAGCATTCATTTTCTGTGAATAAATGGAAAGTAGATGGCTCATGAATGTGTTTATGTCAAAATGAGTCTTTGAATGTCTCATGTTATTTTTTATCTGTGTTTTCGACACAAACTGATGAATATATTATAAAATTAATGCAAGTTTTAGTATCTCTGCTTTTCTGGCATCTATCCTTCCTCGCTTGCCTCTCAGAACTTATTTATTCACTAGCCTCAAAAGTAATATGCTCAATAAGCACCAAACGGCTTTAAGCTCATTTATCAAATTATCAAAATACATTTATCACTATAGAATAGAGAATGAGACTTAAAGTTTCTTTACAATTTTAGTATTTTTTTTCTGCTATAAAATATTTAACATTTTTTTATCTAGCACAGCTCTTAGAATGATACCCATAGTTTTTAGTACTCCAAAAAAATGTTTTACTTGTTATATTATGATCCTTTCATTAGACAATATCACAGAAATAAAGCCTAAACATTTAGTGATTGAATTATATTAAACATCAAGGAAACAATTGTTCTCAGAAATAAAGATTGTGGTCTTAAATCTATTGTTGTAAGCTCCACATTGACATATTCTCTTTACCTTTTTCAGGTAGCCTATTAGCAGATGATGATGGCTCACCTTCTCTGGCTAGAGCTGCTGGGAGCCATTGTGGAAGTATGGATAGGGCTGGATATCCACAAGATGCTGATAAAAAAAGACTACATCAACTGTTTGAATCGTTTAGATCAAACACCACTGACAGTGATAGTAATGCTAGTGTGAAACATGTTTCATGTCGCAGACGTCGTGATTCAGGATCATCATCCACATCAGAAGAGGGTGAAAAGGGAGATAAAACAAACTTGTATAAATCTGTATGTGATTCATTAACTTCTTCAGAACCAGGTCTCATCCCGTCACGAGCAACTTCAGAAACTGAAAGTGCCCTGAACTCTCCTGTAGCTAGACCTAGTAGACACAATTCCAAACCCATTGAAACCACAGTGCCTCCAGAACTGACAAATGGGAATTCTAGAAACTTAGGTAATAAAGGTAAATCTAGTGACACTGTATCTCAATCCAGTTCTTCTGAAAATGCCAGATTTTCTTCAACAGAAAGTGGTCAAAATGCAAAACGAAGGGAATCAAAGATTTCACAGCAAACGAACCCAATGTCAAATTTACGTCCTCCAAGTGCCTCCCCAAGACAAAATGTGAGATTATCTCCTGAACATTCAAATGTGCATCTTCGGAAAGGATCTGGCCAATCGGATACTTCCAGTATATCATCAGCACGAACTGCTTCTCCTGCCACTAAAATGCGTTTGTTGGACCTAGCTAGTACTCGTGCATTAGAACGAGATGGTTCTGATGGATCTGACAACGATGATTCACTTCGTACCAGAAAAAATAAGAAGCATTCCATAAGTGAGTACCTTTTTTTATTATTTTCACGTTATTATCTTCTGAAGACATATGTATTTGTCTTTATCCATGCAATTTGAATGGGTTTCTTTAGTTGAGTATCATTTTGAATAAGAAAATGATTGTCTTATTCTCCTGGGTGATGTTATCTTTCGTTCCAGTTTGACCAATGTTACATTTGGTTCTGATATGACATACATCCTTATCAATCTCAATCTTTAAATTATGAATTTCTGAAAATATCAAAACTATTAGAAGTCATCTTGTTCCATTTTGTCTGGTACAGCAGTTTCAAAACAGTTTGAATGCATAATGAATAGACAAATAGGGCAATATTATCTCTTGTAATTGGGTTTTATAATGCAATGTAGAATAGAATAGAGAATAATTATAAACAAGGGAATGCTTTCTGTATGTCTTTATCATCTAATTATGCTTGTTCATGAAGGTTTCAAACTAATTTGTAAGTCTGTTCTTATATTGAAAACTAAGACTCTTTTAATGCTTTATAAAGAATAATGGTGTCGAACAAGCAAATACTTAAAATATATAGTAAATCTTTTGGCAAGAAGATTGAATTCTGTAATTTGTGAGGTTTCTATACTGTCTCTATTTATCCTATGTTAGTTTTAAAATGATACAATAACTCTACTACTCTGAACGTACAGCAGTAATGTTTTTGAACTATTACTGATGAAACTCAATTATTATTATCTTATTACAAAACTGTTATCAACTATCATTTAATATTGAAAATGATGCTGTTACACAAACAGAAAAGCATCAAGTGTCCATGTGTTGTTCATTCACCAGTGTTTATTTAAATCACAATTGAACAGTTAATGTATAAATTTTGTATAAAATAAGACAAAAGAATATAATAGTTTGTATAAAAGTCAACTATTTTACTAGGCTTGAGGTAATAACATAAAAAAGGCAATGATGATACAAAATTGCTATTAATAGAAATTTATTTTCTGTATTTCTATGTGAGCAATATGTAGTTATTTGCATAGTCAAGTCATGATGACTTCCTAAATAATTCATTAGATTCATTGTTGTTAAAATTGAAAATCATTAAACAAACAAATAATAACAGTAATGTCATACTGCTCTTGTTGGATTAATACCATTATATTTGCCCGTAGTTATAATTATCAAAGCAATATCTATTTCTATGAAAGAATTGTTAAAATGCTGAAACAATGCAAAATAAACCATTTTTATACGCCCACACGATAGTATGGGCGTATATTGCGGTTACCCCTGTCGGTCCGTCCGTCGGTCCGTCCGTCGGTCCGTCCGTTCACATTTACCTTGTGCTCACTCTACAGACTACAATTCTTCATGGATCCTTTTGATATTTTGTATGTGTGTCAATATCATTATGAAGATGTGCACTATTGAATTTGGTGATGATTCGATGATTTTCTTCCGAGATATCGCGTAAAACTCTGATATCGCGTTCGTTTTTTTGCTCGTGCTCACTCTACAGGCAACAATTCTTCATGGATCCTTTTGATATTTTGTATGTGTGTCAATATTATTATGAAGATGTGCACTATTGAATTTGGTGATGATTCGATAATTTTCTTCCGAGATATTACGTAAAACTCTGTCGGTCCGTCCGTCGGTCCGTCCGTCGGTCCGTCCGTTCACATTTACCTTGTGCTCACTCTACAGACTACAATTCTTCATGGATCCTTTTGATATTTTGTATGTGTGTCAATATCATTATGAAGATGTGCACTATTGAATTTGGTGATGATTCGATAATTTTCTTCCGAGATATCATGTAAAACTCTGATATCGCGTTCGTTTTTTTGCTCGTGCTCACTCTTCAGGCAACAATTCTTCATGGATCCTTTTGATATTTTGTATGTGTGTCAATATTATTATGAAGATGTGCACCATTGAATTTGGTGATGATTCGATGATTTTTTTCCGAGATATCGCGTAAAACTCTGATATCGCGTTCGTTTTTTTGCTCGTGCTCACTCTACAGGCTAGAATTTTTCATGGATCCTTTTGATATTTTGTATGTGTGTCAATATCATAATGAAGATGTGCACTATTGAATTTGGTGATGATTCGATAATTTTCTTCCGAGATATCGCGTAAAACTCTGATATCGCGTTGGTTTTTTTGCTTGTGCTCACTCTACAGGCAACAATTCTTCATGGATCCTTTTGATATTTTGTATGTGTGTCAATATTATTATGAAGATGTGCACTATTGAATTTGGTGATGATTCGATGATTTTCTTTCAAGATATCGTGTTCGTTTTTTTTGCTCGTGCTCACTCTACAGGCTACAATTCTCCATGAATCCTTTAGATATTTTGTATGTGTGTCAATATCATTATTAATATGTGCACTATTGAATTTAATGACGATGCGATAATTTTTATCGCATAAAACTCTAATATCGCGTTTGTTTTGGTGTTCACATTTACCTCTTTATCAAGCTGCTGGTGGGCGTATACGCTTGCGAGACTTGCCGCAAGCCTATGTTTTTTAAAACTATACTGAATCATAAGGAAATTTTGAAAATCTTTATTGCCATTGTCTTGGCAAACAAGATCGATATACAGACACATTCGATCTGTTTTAATAGAAAACAACATATTTGTTAAATCTTCGAAAAGAATTTGCATTCATTGCTTTCTTGAATACCGTATATATCTTACTATGATGTGTCTTTAACAAATATATTTAGAATCAAATTTGTAATGTATAAAGCAGAATCTGAAACTTAGTTCAGTATAAGTGATAAGAAATATATAAAGAAAACCAAGATAAAATTCATAGGTTAAGGAGGAGCATGCCATGCATCATCAAAGACATTGATCTACATGACAAAGATTAAGCAGTTTGCTTTGTGACTCTAGCCAAATTTGAATGAAGAAAAGTTTATATATTTTTTCATAACAAACTGAAGTTAATATCCAAATGACACTTTACAAGGAAGGATAAAAGAAAAGAAGGAATATAATGTCAGATTGCCCTGTATATATACCACCATACATATAGATGTATAAATCTATTTAATCAATACAGAGGCCATCATACCTAAATATTGAATACATCCATGTACTGAGATTTTCTCTTTTATATATTTCAAAGCCTATAGACACAATTAACTAGTGTAATTGTGGGACTTTGCTTCCGCAAAGTCCCAGTTTGTTATCGAAATGATTTTTTTTTTTCGTTTTTTACAAAGAGCACACAGCCTAAACTGCAACAGCTGCAGCGAAATTTTAACAACTCTATACCTTGTATTTGGGGGAGGTACAGCTTAAATGTAAATCGAAACATATTTGCAAAAGTGCAAATTGCACATTGCAACATGAGTAAAAACAGGTTTTTTGGATCTAGAAGCTACAATTTTGAGCCGATTTTGCTCCGGTTTTCATTTTTAGAATCTGTGAGTAATTGCTGACCTGATCAAAGTTAAAAAATTTCAAATTTCGAAAATTCTTAGCAAAATGTTTTTCATCGAATTTCGATTTTTTTTTACATTTTTTCAATTTTAGTCAGATTGATCTGCTATTTTGATAAAAAAGCTTTATCAGAAATGTTAATCAAGTGACGTAGTTGAAATTTTTACTTCACTTCCGGTTTGAATGGAAAATCGATTTAAAGTTCCGGTTGAATAACTTCCGGTGAAATTTAAATATTTCAACGAAATTATGCAGATGGGTAGCCAAAGTAATTCTATGGCCGATTTTAAAATAAAATTTCACCCGCAAGTGGAACTTTGACCGCCATTTTGATTTTCCTGAAACATTCCATATTTTATTCAGCCAATTCGGCTGAACCGAATTTCAATATTTTGGTATTAAATGAAAGAACATAAAAAATAGAGAAAATTCTTGGAAGTGGATTTTCGAATTTCGAATTTGCTTTTTTGCAATTTCTTGTTGAATTTTTTCAATTTTTGAAGGCTCATATCTCGTGACCTTGACCTTTGATTACCTTGACCATAAGTAGGTCAAAGGTCATCGACATTGGCTACCAGATGATACTTTAATATTTGACCTCCGATATCAACTTCCGGTTTTATAGCTGTCTAAAAACAGCAAAATTGACAACTTTGGACTGCTCTAGCACGTGACCTAATTCATTTAGAGAGTTATTTTTTTCAGATTCTGAATGTGCGTAACGATCTCTTTCAAACAATATATCACAGTGGATTGAAATATAAAATTTGAATTTTTCTATATTTTGCAATTTTGGAAACCTTAACTCGACTTTTTGACGTTTTTGACTTTGATGTATGCATATCTCATGATCTATAAGATATAGAAGCTTCAAATTTGAAACATAATTTGAACATACCCCTTACAGATGTGTGAATCAAAAAATATTGACGTGGGCGTGGCACATCCGGGTAAAATTTTTATTTTGTTTAAATTTTGTTGTCTGGAAAAAATATATATAGAATTAAATTTTTTGGAAAAATGCTTCTGCATACACTTACCTCATTACTTAAGCTCAATTATATCAAAATCTCAGATGTTTCGGTTGAATAGTTAAAAAAAGGGAACAAGGTTTAGGAATTTCAAAATTTCCCATAATAGATTTTGACCATTTTTGACATTTATGATTGTATATCTCGTTAACCAATGTATGTAAAGCTTTGAAAATAAAGTCACATCAAAAAATCTGACGTGGGCGTGGCACATCCGGGGAAATTTTTTTTTTTGTTAAAAATTTGTTTATCAAAAAAAGGTAAAGTTTATTATTTTTTTCAAAAAATGACCTTGCATACAGTTACAGCATTGCTTTTTTCAGCTTGTGTTAAAGGCTCATTGATTTCTGTTTTGTAGTTCAAAAAAGGGAACAAGGTTAAAAAAAAATATTTTTTCCGGTTTTGACCTTGACCTTTGTTGACATTGACCTTTCTAGGATCAAAGGTCATCGACCGTTGCTACCAGATGATACTTTAATATTTGACCTCCGATATCAACTTCCGGTTTTATAGCTGACCGAAAACAGCAAAATTGACAACTTTAGACTGCTCTAGCGTGTGACCTAATTCACTTAGAGAGTAATTTTTTTCAGATTTTGAATGTGCTTTACGAGTTCTTTCGAACGATATATCACAATTGATTGTAATCTAAAATTTGAATTTTTTATATTTTGCAATTTGGGAAATTTTCGTTCAGGCTCGATTTTTTTTACATTCCCTTTAGCAAATTTGCACATTTGCAAAGTCCCACTCTGTGCCACGTGTGGTTCTAGTTATGATTTGGTTTTCTTTCAATAAGAATCACAAGTTAAAACAATAATTTGTAGGTTCACCATGTTCTTACAAGCAAGATTGTTAGTTGTTCTTCAGAGTGAAGTTGTTTGTTCTGAAAGTAGGATTGTTAGTTGTTCTGTTAGAAAGATTATTAGTTGTCCTGTAAGTAGGATTGTTAGATGTTCTGTAAGCAACATTGTTAGTTGTTCTGAAAGTATGATTGTTAGTTAATCTGTTAGTAGGATTTCTTTTATCAAGATTGTTAGTTGTTCCTTGGAGTAATGATTGACTGGAGGAACATCGCCTCGTCTCGTAACGTTACCGATCAGTGCCGCTGTCAATCAACGCGTCACGTGATTTGACTCTCTCACGTCTTACAACACCATTGTTGAATTTCAGAAGAATATCCATCCATTTTACTCCATATAGCTAAAAATGACTCCGAATAACTTCGGTCCGCACCGGTTCGCAAGGAAAATTCACTATGTTTTGTTTACACAACACTTTCGATTTTCAAAATATCGTTACCATTAATTCAGGTGATCACAGGAAGTCACATAAATGAATGTTTTAATGCACCTTTATCAAAATATATCAAAGAACTGTTTTAATTGTAAATCTCATCGTAAAAATGTTAGTTTTTAATCGATTTAAAAAAATAAATCACGAAAATCCATTTTTCGCGGGAGCCGACATCTTGGATTTCACTGCGCACGCGTGTTGATAAAACATAAATGGGCGTTCGACTGCGCATCTCGGCTACAATCATAATGTCCGCTTCAGACAATGGAAGTGATCGAGATGGTTACTACGTAATGTCAAGCGGGTTGCTACGCAGGGTCGAGCGGCACTGATTGTCGACGCGCGCTATCGATTTCTATAGGCGATGTTCCTCCAGTCAATCATTACTCCAAGGTTGTTCTGAAAGTAGGATTGTTTAGTTGTTCTTTTATCAAGATTGTTAGTTGTTCTGTAAGAAGGTTTGTTAATTGTTATGTAAGTATATTATTAGTTGCTTTGTAAGTGAGATTGTTAGTTAAGGTTGTTAGTTGTTCAGTAAGTAGAATTGTTAGTTGTTCAGTAAGTGGAATTGTTAGTTAATATAAAGATTGTTAGTTAATCTGTAAGTAGGATAGTCAGGTGTTCTTTTATCAAGATTGTTAGTTAATCTGTTAGAAAGTTTTTTAGTTGTTCTTTTATCAAAATTGTTAGTTAATCTGTAAGTTGGATTGTCAGGTGTTCTTTTATCAAAATTGTTAGTTAATCTGTAAGTTGGATTGTCAGGTGTTCTTTTATCAAGATTGTTAGTTGTTCTGTAAGAGGGTTTGTTCGGTGTTCTGTAAGTAGGACTGATAGTTGATTTCTTAAAAAAAAATCTGCAAAGATTTATTTATGACGAGTATTTGCTACAATCAGGACTTTAGATTACCTGAACTTGGGCACACCCTGTATTGGTATTTTTGGGCTCTGCTAATTTTGGTATTGTGTTTACCGTTGTATCTAACATGTAATCCAAATCCAAGACAATATTCATAGACATGCTATGATATTAATGTGTAATAATTTATCTTATTTAAATTAATTTTCTCTGATTGTGGCTTATAAGAAATGGAATATAGAATGATATTATTAGTACTAATGATTGTTGTGATTGAGGGAAGGGGGTATTTGGAATATAGGTCGTAAGAGATAAGTCAATGCTAAAATATCAATTGAGAATAAAACACCTCGTTTTCAAAACAGGATTAAAGTAGGATATTGCCAGGACCAAGCTTAGGCTTTGTGTACAGCGAAGTTCTGCCTTGAACATTGTCAAATTTTTTAGTTTTCGTTGTTCCTAACATTGTTCCTTAAAAATTGAATCATGTTAACCTGCTTGAAATATAAATACCAGTACAGATGATATTATCTACAAAACACGTAATGAAAAAGTAATGTCTTTACCAACCACTATTGGCGTGTTAACATTATAAGATATTTGGGTTATTACTGGGTATGAGTTCAGTGCATAACAAACTGCTGAATGTTTCATAATCATAGCTTAGGTGCAAAGAATCAAATGAATACTTCTGATAGACTGTAAATTCCAATTTCAGAAACCTCTGTATACTATGAAGATGTTCACTTGTTATTATAGGAAACTAGTTTAATCCCAAGATAATTTTGATCTTGTTTTATCTTATTTTTAAATGAATTTTGTTTTTAGATGCTTTTTCATGTTCATTAAAAAAAACATGGTACTATTATTGATCACATAAAAATCATTATCATACTTTATTTTAAATTTTATTTCGCTTTTTGGGATTGAATTTGTTTGAATGTGTTATATTGTTACTTTTAAAAAGAATTATAAAAAAATAGATAAACTAATATCCATAAAATCAATAAACTAATTTGTGTTATTGTATTCACTGCAATTTTGATTCCAATAAGCTTTTCATTCATTCTTTCATACTATAGTGTTGATTTTGCATGAATGGTGTATTTCATCATCACATTCTTCTAAATAACCACTTATGCCTTGCTTAGCTTAGATTTACCTTCTATATTTTGTTTTTCTTATATTATTGCCCATATTAAATCTGAATAAATTTTTTTTTCTTTTGAATATTGAAACCAATTTAATCCACTGTTTTTGAAAAAATTGGAAAGAACTTGCTGAGATATGGTGTATAAATTACTAATGCTTACTACTTCTTCTATTTTGATAGGCGCTGGGAGTAGAGATAGTCAGACAGTCCTACAGTATGAGGAGGGGTCCCAATATTATTTAGAATCACATAACCTAGACACCGCTGCTTTAGAAACTACTTGTCTGGACATGACAGGATCTGATTCCTTCTTTAGCCTAAAACTGGATGTTGGATCAAATCTCGATACTAAAATTTGCATGTTGAATTTCACCACTGGTGCTTGTTTATTGAGTCATACTGACGGCAGTACATGCACGTTAAAGCATAATAATAACATCACCAATGAAACCTATTGTTTGTCTCAATCATCATCTAATTCTGATACTTTAGACTCACTGCATGATGCTCCTTCTCCATACTGTCTTACTTCCTCTGCCCTGCAGCATATTAATACACTTTCAGCACAATATTCTGATTTAGAATCCATAGAAGACACATGCACTCACCATTCAATTGCTGAATCACTTTCCAACGAAGTATTTTACACACCAGAAGCCTACCCTAACACTGTTAACAAAACTATTAATACTAATACTAATCAAATTGACAGAAGTTCCATCTCTGACCTTATAGAAGATAGCTCTAGAGAATTTCAGGAATCACAACAACTAACATCAAGTAACAAAACTTTCATCATAGACAGAGAAGACATCAAAGACTCGTTTAACATTGCAGATGCTGTCACTGAGGAAGAGGAACCAGACCAAAAATGTTCCAAATATGTCCTTGATATTAAAGAATATGTTACAGTTGATGATGATGATGTTGATGAGTATGATAATTCAGATTCAGAATCCAAAGAGAGGCAATTTGGAGAAACCTTTATTTATGGTGAAGCTGACCAACTGCTGACAGATCTCCAAAATGACAGTGAAGTAAGCTTCCTCACCTCTCCTCATATAGACTTTAACACAATTCATAAACCTGTTCCAAAACATGCATATCCTATAACTGATACAGATGAGGTCTCAGATAACTTGAGTGTCATATCTGAAGCTACTGAGCCAGATAATTCATCACTGAGTGATTTGGCTTCCAATTACCAAGATGAAGATGATGATATTGATGAACTAGCCAACAAATCCATAGATGTACTATTTGATGAGCAATATGATCTCCCAATAGCTAAATCCAGAAGTCCTAGATTAAAGAAGAAGTTTAATAAGACCCCACCTACCACACACAAACATGTATCTTTTTCAAAAGAAACAATCTTTAAACAAGAAACTGACTTACAGTCTGGTGTCCCAAAAAATTCAGATAGTCCTATTGTGGCTAACGACAAGGAGATCACACCGGAGAAAGAACAAGAAAAGAATGAAACAATAGATGCTGCCTTAGTAAAAGATGAAGTGGGTAAGCTGAACGAATCTATTACCAAAACACATATTCAGTCATCTAATATTATTCCACAAGAAACATCTTTATCTGCAGATTTAAATAGGATAACAAATTCATCAGAAGTTAAATTACCAATTGTGGTGGTTAGTGATAAGGTACCCAACATCAGAGTTACCAAAAATCTAGAACAACCACTTCCAGTCATAAAAGAGCCCCCTGAAACCTGTATTGGTAAAAACATTACTGTTACCATTCCAGATCCACAAAGAAATAAACCAATTAGCAGTGGAACCAAATATTCAAAATATGGTTCAAAGCTCAAAGTTCAAAAGTTTATGAAGAAGGTTAAGAAGAACAGCCCAAGGTCAAGTCCAGTGGAAGAACTGGAATCCGACAGTAATTCTACATGTTCAACTGTTGACCTTATAAGATCAACCGAATCAACTTTACGAGAACAAAAGAGTCCCTTACCTAAGAGAAGAAAGCAGAACACTAAGACTAACATACCTGTTCCTACAGAAAGGATCAAATCTGACCAAATTGTACAAGAATCAAAGAAATCTTTAAGGAGTGGGTTTAAAGATTTGAAAGAAAAGCCAACATTGCCCAATATAGAGAAAGAAACTGAATCTTGTAGTATACAGTCTTCCAGTTTGAAGATCTCCAGTTTTAATCAAGGTCAAAATTTAGTTTCACATCAAGATTTTCTTTCAAAAGATATTTCTTTTGGTCCAGACAGTTGTCCAAAGCACTGTTACAAACAGTGTGAAGTTCACTTGCAAGGAAGCGTAGAGAAAGCTGAATGGAGGAAAACTATTGAATTGAATGAAATTAAACAGACAGAGTCTACCAAACCAATGAAACTTTCGAAAGACTGGAAGAAACCTCCTAGGATTAATTATCAGTATTCAAAAGAAGAGCTCAATTTAGAAAGTGATTCAAGGAATGAAACACATCAAGAAATATTTTCTTCTACCATAGACAAATTGAAATGGAAATCAAACATGGAATCTGTAAATAATGACTGTGATAAACATTCTAAACGAGAACTCTGTGATGTAAATTATGTAAATTTGACGTCTAGGGATTTGAATTCTCATCAAAATCTAGGAAAAACAGTAAATGATACTCTTATTATTATTAATCAAGCAGACGAAGTAAAAATTCCAAGAACAATTCAATGTCATGATGACGCTAAAAAATCACAAAATAATGAACTTAAAAATTGTGATGAAACCCATTCAAATTCTGTCTCCATTTCTTCCGTTATAAACAATCAGACGGTTCCAAATGATTTAAAAATAAACACTAAGACTTGTGACAAATGGAAAGAAATTGAAATTAGACACTCAAAGACAGATGTGTCTAGTTGTGAAAGTGTTAGTATGGAAGTGACAGGGTCTGAAAGTTGTGGTGACCATTTAGAATTAGAGATCCAAAGGAATGCTGTAGACACAAGAGAAAATAGGGAAAAAGAAAATATATATAGTGAGGATAGGATCAAGACAAAAACTACTAATACTGACAAATCAACCAATTTTCATGTACTTGATGTTCAACATGGAAAGGATTATATACCAAATGAGAAGAATTCAGAAGTCAGCAGCCCTAAATGTCCTCAAACTCTAGAAAATCTAAAAAGAAACACAGAAGATTCAAAATGTGAAAAATTTGAAGATGTGATACATGATAATACAGTGACTGAAAAGAATGATTTATCTCTTCTTGTTGATATGACTGGCCTTCACTCACAGAAATGTCACATGCCCAATACCGAGTTCATAGAAAATCAAGACCTCGAAAGTGATGAAGTTGATTCTAGTAGAGATCACCAGTACAATTTTCAAAAAGATGTCAACAATAAAAATAACCCACAGCTTTCTTACATTAATAGTTCTCTGGCTCACTCAATCGAAGAAAATAAGGAATCTGAATTGTGTGAGGTACTTCCTCTTACAAATGTTGGAAAAAGGGAGCAGGTATCAGACCCAGGTGGTAGTGAAATTGAAATCATTCCGATGTCAGATGTACTAGGTGACAGAATTAAAAATGACCATGGGACCAGTCAAACTCAATTGAAAGATTTGGAAATGGTTAAACAAAACTGTGAAATTGTTGCATCTAGTGAATCTACTCATCAGGAGAAAGACCTGTTCCTTGAAAATAATATAGTTTCCAAAGAAGAAAAACTTCATCTGAAAAATTGTGATGTAAATGACCCCCTGAATTTAATATCTCAAAGTGATAGTGTAAAAAGTGCTGGAACTTCATTGGAGTCGCAAAGTGGCTTGGTTCATAAGTCAATTAATCCACTTGTGAGTGATTGTGTGGTGGAAAGGGATGCTCTCAAACAAACTATTAACTCAGACACAGAAAGCAGACACCTTGCCATTGATAATTCAAAACATATCACCACACAATATAGTTCTGGGGAGGAATCTACCAAGGATATTGATAGTTATTCTAAGAATTCTGGATATTGTGTCATAGATGAGAGTCCCTCCTCAACTGAAACTAATCTGCACTTCACTAATCCAAATATTAACAGTGGTGTTGCCATGGATACTAACATACTGTTACCAAAGGTTAAAGAAGGTCCTGATAATGCTTCAAAGCAGGACCAAACACACCCCTCCTCCCCAACTACTAGAGAATCTCCAAATATGGATAATTCTAGTAAGCAACTCACACAAACAATTCCTGACATTCAAATAGTTTCAAGTTCATCTTCACCCAAAGATACAGAAACAGGTAACCACACATTAGTAGTCTTCTATCTTAAACCAAATTGATTATCTCCTATGTTATTGGTACCTCTGTTATATATATATATATATTATAAAGGAATCTATGCATGTTTTCTTTCCTTTTGCTATGCTTTAACACCTTTTTGACTGTTTTAATCAATCAAATTATGCTTTGCTGAAATGAAAACTGAAAAATGTGTTTTATTATGCACCTTGAATTGATGCTTTTGTTCATGTTCCATAATCTCAGGAGGAAAAAAAATTAAAATAAGGCAGAGGTCAATAAGTCAACCAATGGCATTTTTTGGAGCAACAAGGTGGAGGGGCCAAGTTGGGATCCAGACTTGTCATGTGGGGGCTAACAGCAAAAGCCATTGAGACAAACTTTTGAGGATGCCCCAATAGAAACACCACTAAGGTTGTGAAGAGACAAGAAGGTTTTTAGATTTATCTTACTGTGGGTGTTAAATAGAAGCTAATAATAATTTTAAAAAAAAACTGAATGAAACTTATACAATGCGAATGAAAGTTGTTTAGAATTGTAGATTTAACTGCCTTATTTTGTCATACTATAGAGGTATATAAAAAAAACTTGTATAAAACAAGTAATCTCAGCTTTTTCGGTAAAAATTTCTCACATTAAATTGCCTTGGTGATTTTTATTGGCACATTAATGTACAGGGTAGTAGGAAATAGAATTCAATTATTTCATTTAATCAAAGAATGTAATGTAATAATAGGTCAGTTGGGAATACACTAGTACCTCTATCTTATTACTGTTATTTTAATTATTCTCTACTAATCGATCTTGACTAAGAATTACATTTCCAGACAGGATACTAATACCATTTAAAGCCTATGGTGGTTTGTTCTATATGTGAAAGGATTAGCCATCATTATTGTGATATTTGATTGATAAATCATCAGAATACAATATGGACAGATGACATTACATCACAACTTGTCAGAATTATCTTGTAATAAAATAATTTACAAAAAAATCTTTATAGCACTATGTGCAATTTCCATAATCACTTATAAAGTCCCTGCTGTTTGTTTCACTTGCTGCTGAATTTCGGAATTTACTTTCCACTGCTAAGCACTTATTGCTGGTTTCTGCAGTCTGTATCAGTGCTGCTGCTTAGTGCAAACTGCATTCTGCGTTGTTATACATTGCTAGTAAATACCAATATATCTGCTAAATGGATGGAAGCAAGTAATAGAGAGTAGATATATGACCTTCTGTATACTTTAATGAATGAAATTATTTCTCGACCTCCTATTGAAATCCTCTTAATTAACTAATTAAAAACTATTTAATTTTGACAAGGTTCTGATGGTACTTTCAAGGTTCTTATGGTACTTACAACTTCGATCAAATAACATGTATAACATCTGTGAGTTCAACCACAAAAGAAGACAAGGACCGATTACAGTTTCTTAAACTATTTTTTGAAAAACACTGTCCAAAATTTACTGATCATATTGTGTTTCAGTAACCTAGTGGTGTCATTAAGATGGGAGACCAATAAATCTCGCAGCTTAATGTCTGAATTATAATAAAAATGCATTTTTTCATTGTAATTGATTTTTTTTATGTATTGTAGACAGTATTAAATTAACCGTAACCAATGAAGGATCAGATGAAACAGGAAGTCATGGAGACAGCGGTCATATAAGTGGTAATAATTCATTAGAAAATACACCAGAACATCGTGCCTCCAGACAAAGTCATTTATCAGTACCATCATTACAACTATCAACTACCAGTAACGATGTAATTATACTTTTTAATATTTATCATTTTTTTAATGTGTCTTTTATTGGTTTGTTAAAAAAAATCCAAATCATTGGCGAGCAATTGATATAAAAAAAAATCCTAAAAAATTTGAATTAGTTTATGTGTATGGTACTTTTCTTACATTTGGTATTTAGAAATATTTTAGATGCAACTTTTTATTATGAATATTGTATCTTTATTATGAGATTTATATCATAAAGAGATAAATACACTCTGTATAAAGAAAGAAAGAAACATCTATATTAATAAGCATAACAACTTAAGTTTCATTGAGGATCTCCCAGCTGGTCCTTTAACAAACTTCTTGGCATTGATCTTTCCTGGATAATCCATACAGCTGGAGTGACTGGAATTATGAGTAAATATGACTTATTGAAGGTCATCAAACTTTCACACCCAGATTGGGAACCAAACTCACAATAACCTCCATTTTCTTGTTAACCTAGCCAATGATGTCATGTAATAGTAGGCCTAACTATATCCTGCACTTTCCATCAATTTGTGAAATAAAATTTTTAGAATATGGTTAATGATAGTATAGAGGAAGAAGATGAAAATATTGACTATCTTGTGGCCTCCCATAGATCCATGGGTTCTGCACGAAGTATCAATAGTAGGGGCTTGTCTTCCCTCTTTAGTGTAAGTTATTTAGGTGGTGGTAGTTACTAACAGAAACTGGTGGCTGGAGAGAGCATCTTTTAGTAACTTGTTAATCTTTTTGTTTCATGTTTATTTTTAAATTTATATTTTATTTATAATGAAATTTATGTTAGATAAAATCTCAGTTATCTATTTGTTAACCTTTTATGTACAATAATTTCAATACTAACATTGTTATTAACATTTATCAAATTGTACATACTATTCAGTATTCAGTACACTATTAACACTTAATTAAACATTAATATAGCTTAGATTGAAACCAGAGACCCAACTTACAAATGTTTTATATTATGTTTATGTTATGTTATATTGTGTTGTATTATGTTCATAGTGAAATCAAAGATCTAAATTTTACTAAATACCAAAAATATTTTATATGCAAAGGAGAGTGTTCTTGTTATCATGTTGTAATCCCATTACATGTAATGTACTTAGATATGCATAAATATGTAAGTCATTTTGTATCTGTGTTGTAGGGTAGTCGAGAGAGTATATTAAGTATATATAGTGATGCAGGAGAGATAAACTATGGTAAAATACCAGTATCAGGAGAAGTGTTATTGAGTATAGATTATAACTATAAAACTGGTGCTCTAGAAATCTACGTTAAACAATGTAAAGATTTAGCCCCTGTTGATACCAAGCGCAAACGATCAGATCCGTAAGTATTTTATCAGTTTCCAATGATCTGGGACAAAGAGAGCCTTGGTCATCCATTAAATAGAATTTTACAAGAAGAACTAAAGTTTAGTGCAGATGGTGGTTACTCAGTTAAATGGCATGATCTTTAATAGTCTTCTGATTGAAATTGTACCAGTCATTATTGTATCAGCATAGTAGACTTTTTCATTAAAAGGTTTTTATCTCAGTTATTCAGTGTCTGTTGTTATAAAAAATCTTGCAATTTATTTTGATGAATCCTTTTTCAGATATATCAAAACTTATCTACTGCCTGATAAAACAAGAAGTGGAAAGAGAAAAACTAAGATTAAGAAGCATACATTAAATCCAGTATTTGATGAAGTCTTGAGGGTGAGAGCTCTTTTAATTAATTTTCTCAATCAACAATGTAGTTCCAAGAAAAAATTGGTTCTGGATTTTATTGAGAAATCACACTGTCACCATTGATACATTGGTTATAGATCTGAACATTTATAATGACTTATTCAACAGAAGTTTGGTATAAAGATCCAAGCTTAGCATGTTTATAGGAAGTAGTGTAGATATGATAGAATGAGTCAGGGCTTCTTCGATAATCAGAAGTTGTTCATATGTTCTTGAAACCTTCAACATGTTTACAAATCAATCTTATTCAGTTTAGCTAATTCAAAAGTAGAAGTAATAATTCATATTTTATTGAACTGTTAATGATTATTTTCAGTATACATTATCTCAAAGTGAAGTAGAAAATCGTATATTATGGATAGCTGTGTGGAACAATGATAGATTTGGTCACAATGATTTTCTAGGGGAAGTAACTCTATCTTTAGACACCTATAAGTTTGGTGATTCTTCTCCTAAATGGTATCCTCTACAAGAAAGGGTAAGCTATTCATTCGCCTTTCTTAAATCACGTGTCTTCCCTTTATATCATTATATTGTCTCATCATATCGTTTGTGCTTATAGTAATGCTCATTTTCTCTGATATGCCACTCTTGATTAACTTTATTAAGCTATTGTGGTTAAACCAAAGTTAGTTCATCTCAATGATTTGATCATTGTCATAGATTTGACATGTTCCTTCAGCAACGTTAGACATTGGCATTATCTACCGTTGCTGAATTGACTGGGTTTAACCTCGTTTTAAACCACTATGTCACATTTTATTTATCCAACAAGCGATCTCGTTACACTTTGAGTGTAGGTTAGAATGATTTGCAAAGCAAGTTCGACTAGATGAAAGAGTTAATTTCTCTTAGCATTTTTCCGTAATCAAGAAAATTCACGCAACCTCAACACTTAAAAAAAATATTTAAGATTGAATGAAGCTTTACTCCGTTGTAAAGCCGAAAAAATCTTATACGATCCTCTATTTTGATATCAATTTGGCAATGACCTTTGAGACACAATTATCACAAGGTAAATTTGCTACAAGAAATCTGGCGTCTGGTCATTCGAAAGTTTTCCCGCAATAATTTGTAACAAGGAATATTGTTCGACCAATCAAAATTAATGAAGAGAATGTCTTATCATGATAGCAACGAATTAATGTAATGAAATGAAATGATAGCCGTTGCTAAAGGAACATGTAGATTTAAAAGCCAAAATAGAACAAGGTTATTAACAACTTTTTGATATGATTTTAGTTTGAAGAGCCTCAGCTGGGATCTTTAATGCCATATAAGGGAGATCTGATTATTTCACTACGCTACATTACTCCAGACTTGTTAGCTAAAGAATCAGCCAAGAAATCAAAAGTAAAGAAGAGTAAAAGCGGAAAAGGTGCATTACATGTTATGGTAAAGGAAGCTAGAAATTTAACAGCTTTAAGGTCTAATGGTACATCAGATCCATTTTGTAAAGGGTAAGTTATATGTACTTCATTCAATTTCCTACCACCACTCATATTCTAATATATGAAATATATAGGGTGTTCAAAAAAAAACGTCCCCAAGTTTGATGCCAAGTATCTCAGCTGCTGATGAACCAATCTCTTTCAAAATTGTCACAGATTTACTTCAATATATCCCTGTCAGCCCCTGAAAATATGGGAGTCATTGAATAAAAATTGTACATGTACTGCCCCGAATAAAATAGTATGTAAAATAAATCAATATTAGAGCAATTACACATCTCAACCTGTGTTTATTGTGCTTTCACCACACCAACCACCAATTTTCCATCCTAAGAGTTCTCATGGATCTCATCTAAAGATATTTCCTCCCATAAACTATGCTACCATTCTGCCTTTCCTGTTGGAACCCACTGGTGTCGGTAATGACTGACAGTGCGGAGTTCTCTTAAGGAACAGACTGGTGGACTGCACTTTGGTTAGAGGGACACACTGACTGAACAGAAACAGGACAGGATGGTCGCTTCTTGAGTGGTAGATGAGATCGGTCAGAGTTTATCAGGATGGAAAATGTGGTGTAGTGAAGGATGAACCCTGTTTAAAAAAAAAAGATAAAAAAATAGTTGATATGAATTATTGCCTTTGTTCGTCAAAACACATTCAATTTTTTGCACGTAAATGCTCCTATTGAAAAAATTAATTGAAGTTATTGTTGTGTTGTGATTTTGAGCTTGTTAATGCACTGATAGGTAGCCTATGTTTTAATGAATTTTGACCAAATTCCATAATATGTTCTTTTTCAAACAAAGCTGTCAGTGGGCATATGTTATCTTGAAGGGCAAGTTATCTTTTAAATTTATTTTTTGAATATATTTTAGGTATTTATTGCCAGATAAACATAAATCAGGAAAACAGAAAACTCCTACTATAAAGAAGAATTGTAATCCAGTATGGAATTATTTGTTAGTGTTTGAAGATTTAGATAGAGAAGAATTATCAGAACGTAGTTTAGAGTTAACAATCTGGGACCATGATACAATATCTAGTAATGATTTTCTGGGAGGAATCAGATTTAACCTTGGTACAGGTTAGTATATGTGTTATTAAAGTTATGTCCATAGTTTACATGTATATTGTTATAGTTCATTAGAAACATTCAAACCGTGTCAGGTCTAGTTACAGCACTGTGGCTGTATAGAATTTATAGAACCTTAACCCTTTGAACCGTGACGTTACTTTGGCTAAAACATCATATACTATGAACTCCCAGCAATATTTCTTAAAACGTATTACGTTAACGTTGTATGACATCACTTGACAACGGCTGGTTTACCGAGCATGTCGGTTATATATAACATAAGGATGGGCCGGGTTGAAAGGGTTAATTCCTGCTGCTGTTATCATTTAGAATTACCACTTTACTCTCTTCCATAGTGTAGGGTATAGAAACAACAATGAGTCGACTCCAAATGGCACTAGCCATCACATCATGCTGACTATTTCTTGTTTATGTATATTCATTTCATATTATACGAATTTTTATTGTAGGAATATGTGAAAATAAAGCTGTAGAATGGATGGATGGTAGAGGAGAAGAAATAGCTATTTGGCAATGTATGATAGACAGACCTAACACATGGATTGATGCTTGTGTTAATCTCAGAGCAACAATGGGGAAAAGCTTGCCTAAAAAAGTAGCAAACTGATTTTCAGATGAAGCAATTCATAGTAATGTTTGCTTATGTGATCTGTGTCAAATCTTAAAATCCATGAAAAGATGGTGATTCTTAGCATTTGAGTGTAGGCCACTTTTCTATATTATGAAAAAGAGTAAGATTGTTTGGTTAACCTGTTTGGCCATTATTGAAAAGATTTGTAAGAATTTATATGTTCAAAAATGACACCTACCATGATTTATCCTACAAGAAATTTGCTAGTTAAGTTAGATATGAAGGCTCCCTGATAATATAAATTTTTTCTTGAGATTAATTTTTGTTTTTTAGAGAACCTCTCTGTCTGGGTGTACCATTTAAAAATTTCATGTAATAACTAATAGACAAATTGTTATTTACTATCTTTTAAACTTGAGCTAAACTTTAAAACCCATAGTAAAGGTTTTTCATAACTAAACTTAATTGCTGTACTAATAGTAAAGTGTAATTTGTTGGTAAATGTATAAGAATTATATCTGTTGAGTAATTTTGCAATATGATGATTAATATGTAATGGTCATGGTCTTTATAAAATAGACTAAAAGTGGCCAGTGGTGTACTAATCCAATATAACTTGATATTTAACATTCTATTTAAGAGTTGTTCTTATTGGTTATTCAATTAAACTTTGTATGTGTCCATGTTGAATTTGTTGAAAACAGCGTTTGACATAAGTAAAGGTATATAGGCCTATGTAAATATACAGTATACTTTCAATATTGAGTCTGTGATTAGCCTAATTTTATTTCATAATTATTATCAATTGTTTATCTAAAATAAGAATTTTTAATGCTTACACTGTCACTGAGCAATATTCTTTAAACATGAGTTAATTACAAAATGATATCATTAATGCACACTGTTTAGTCCACTAAAGAGCAGAAACATGGAATGTGACTTTCATTGATCCTGCTTGTACATGGTATAAATTGATATTAGATATTAACAAAAATCCCATCTTAGCTATACAATATTCTCAGGCCTAACTGTAAAACATATATTTTGCTCATTTATTTACTTTTTTCATTGTTGATTTTATTGAGTTTTTTTTCTATTGAATATATGACTGTGATATTACCCACCATAATTATATATAGAGTCTATTGTGTTATATAGCAAGGAATACATAGTCCCAATAGTACTATCCAATGTCACAAAAATGCATGGTGATATATTCATTGAATGAGCAATTAAAGAACTGTGAACAGAAGAGTGTTTATATACCAAATGTAGAGAATAATTATATTATACTAATCTATTTGTCATACTACAATGTTAGGAGCACAAGCAATATAAACATTAGTCTAGATAGATTGGACACAGATATATAATAATAATAATGATTTTATTGCATAAATAACACTTCAAGTTGTCAAAGAAGTTCAAGAACACAATAATAGGCTACAAATGACATGTCCTCCATTTGTGTCATTGGAATCCAATTTGTTAATTTTGTGAAAATGTTGAATTTACAGAATCGTGCAAGATTTGAACTTCTGAATCTAATTAAATGTATGAGCGCAGCAGAAAGACTATTTATTGTTTTAGTGCATACAGTTTTATGTATCCTTTATGACAATTGAAGGTATGTTGTATGAAATTTCCTTGATATTTCTTTAATATTTAACATGTAGGCCTACATGGGTATATGATTAAAAACAATTGAATGTCTGCATTTGTGATGACTGTTAGGTCTTTTGCAAATTTTTAGAATTTGGCTTTATCATTCCTCTTCAAATTTTGTTCATTATTTTTTTGTTTATTCATTATCATTCAAAACCTGAACAAAAATATAAATAACATTATAAACTTTTGATAAATGTTGTTTTATTCCATTTACATCCAAATCTGATGGAAGACGAGACTGTCATGTTCATCTTAGTTGCTTCAATTATAATTTTAATGGTGGTGGCGCTAGCCTCTTAGAACTGTGGGCACAAATAGGGGGCAAACTGAATAATTAAAGGTAGAAAATGAAAAATAGAATTGTTGAATTCTGACACATATATTGACATAGGAAAAACATAAAAAAGTAGTATTTTTATACGCCCACATCAAATGTGGAGCGTATATTGTCCTTACCCATGGTTCGTCTAAAATTGCTTGTAAACACACAAGACACAATTACTGAATGATTTTGACGAAACTTGGTGTGAGTGTTCAAAATCACCCAAGGGTTTAAGGGATTCTCTCCTTAAATTTTGAAGAAAATAATTTATTTGGTGCATTCTGATACATTTTTAAGGACAAATCATTTTTTTAAATTTCTTAGAAAAAAAATGAGGGAGCAAATGGGGTACAAAAAATATACGGGGAAGGGATAACTATTGCAATAAATGTCAGATTCACTTTTAATGTAGGCCCTATGAATTGATTTGTTTTTTCCAAATTTAAGAGGATTTACAGATATATGGTGTAAGGCAAGATATACCGGTACTGATGCTAGGAGAATAGGGAGAATACTTTCTTATCCATTTTGGCAATCTTCAATTTTTTTATTATTATTTTTTTTATATTCTGTGTATTAACAGATTTTGCAAATTTAATATTTTCACTGGTGAATGACTCGTTGTTGATAGGCTAAGCTAACTGCTGTTTGTTATACATTCATGCATCAGGCCTGTAGGATCAGTTTAGTCTACTATACTAGGCAGGGTTTAATAGCTCAATTGCTATGATGTTGACCGCCATTTGTCTTACACATTATTTCTTTAAGCTTAAACAATTCTTGTCTTGATCCCAAATCTACATAAAGCTTTTAAAGACATTGATTGAAACCAAATTGGTTATTTCATTGTCTTGTAAATTTAGTTGTTGTCTGAAGCCAAAGAGAGAATAACTCTAAATAATAATCTTCAAAAAAAAAAACAACAACAACACGTTTTTAACATTTTATTTCATGTTTACTCTTTAAAATGAGAAACAAATTATATATGGCAAGCAATATCTTCAAATATGCTGCATCAAATGTATATTCAAGCTTTTACAGACCACGCATTATTAGATTACAGGTAATGTTTTAAGTAATCCGAAACTTTCAGACTATTCTCAACGGCAACGGAATCAGGACCACTCGAACACTCGAAGTCGAATCGGACCATGATTAATGGCATTATCGATACATACTCGTAACCCCTTTTTTAATATCACAAGCAAACAGTCCCTGTTGCTCACCAATATAAAGGATTTGAACCATACAGCATTGGACCAACTGTTTATAGGATTATTTTAAAAAAAAAAATATTCAAAATGGCAATCAGCTTTTTGCTATTACATTGACATTACCAATTTAGAAAGGTTTTAATTTTGTGATAATATTTAATCAAATGAAGATAGGCCCTATCAATGAAAGTTGTACCGGTAGGCATGCTCGCTACTCCAAATCATGTGACTGATATGATTGCAAGTGTTTATTTATGAATTGTGGGCGGTCAGAGTAGTGTCAGTTCTTATTTTATTTTTTAACAGAATCACTCTATATAAACAGTTAGATTACTAGTATGGATAGACCACCTGTTGAAATAAATAATTCCGGTACACTTTATTAAAAGGTGAATAGTATATTGTGATTTATTTCTTATTTGGTTTTATTTTAGGCTTCTTTATGTAGTAGAGTCTACTCTGTAAAAACTGATTTTCTTTCCTTGGAAGACAAGTACTTAGAAAAAGACAAAATTAAGATATTAGCTCATTTTAACCAAAAGAAAGTGAATAAACTTCAAATACCCTCTGCTATTGATGAGTTTCGAGCAAAGTCAATTACGGAATATAAGGAGATATTTGGTGAATTTAAAACACTAGAAGACATCCTGAATGTGAATGGAATGGGAATGAATATTCTACATGTAATTTGTGAGAAGATATTAACAGTTGATAAATCAACAGAGTCTTCATCATTTTTTCCAAAACTAGATACCGATGAATTATCTGTAAGCTCAAACATATTACATTTTTTCTTACATCCACATTATTATATGAATGTATATTACTGTTTGTTTTTTCATTTGTCAGTCCGCATAAAATGTCACTACATCTCATATAAAAAAATTGTACACAAAACTTTGTATTTGCATACCAGTATCTATATTGATGAGGTTTGAATTGGATTGAAAGTTTTGTCCTAGACTTAGCCAGAAAATGTCAATATTGGTTTGTGAACTCAATACTGAATAAAGACTTCATATATTCTCATGTATATAGAGATGAAATCTCAGATGGAATTGATTTTCATAAAAATTTGATTGTATCTCTTATGAAACTTGGTATATAAATAAGTATATCTGAAAGATTTTGACATATTGTTAGACACAACAGTTTTAATGCAATATTTGTATTCTTATGAGGTCACAAATGATTTTCAATTCCTCTAGTTGTTGGTCTTGTCCAGAAATATATTGCCTTTCACTTGTTGGTCGGTCTATTGACAAGATCTTAAACAATTTGAATTATTGCCATAGACTTACACATATTCTGTTATGCATGCTTTGTGGTTGGCTAATTTCCAAAAACTGAACAAAGCTGCTATTGGGTGTATGTTTACTTGGCATAACACGCTATGTTTTTCATCAAATTGGCTGGACTAATGCATGTTGGTAAGGTTAACTTGGGCCCAGTTCCTAGCCTTGTGCTAAAGATCAATTTTGTGCTTAAAAGACCTAAGTCGACTTGAGTCTATGCAAAAATTAGTAGGAAATTTAAAGTCGAATATTGGACATGGACTTAATTAAATGCTATGAACCGGACCTAGGATTAGAGATGCTTTTGTAAAACATAAAAGTTCCATGAAATATGCCTTGCCATCATTGACTTTTTGGTTGCAATTTTCTAGATTATCTTTTTTTATTAATCTGTTTAAGTCTTGTTTTAAATGAATTGATACTTAAAGGAATACAACCTCTCAGAATGGACATAAAATTTAAATTTCCGAACTGTCAATAGGAGTATATATTCATCATTACCTGGTGGCATAACTATACAACAGATTACCTAAATAATCTGATAAATCCAGAAAACTATGTTTATATACAATAATTAAATAATTTTAAACGTTTATCAATAATAATCTGTAATTGTTTGGAAAATTTAATAGTTTTATGGGTTTATTTGATTCTGTTTGTATACTTTGGAGACCAGTGATGAATATATTTATACTCTTATTGACCACGTTTGAGAACTTTTTTTTTTTTTAATTCTAAGAGGTGGTATCGCTTTAAGGCAAAAAAGAAACTTACATATTACTTTATCCAATACCTAATTGAGTTGAGAATAAAAAAATGTAAATGATTGATTGTATTTTTAAAACCACTAAATTTATATATTTGAACTGTTACAGGTAATTTATAGACATTTATGTAGCTGTTTTATTTTCAGAATGTAAACTTGATAGTTGCATTTGAAATAGATATAGGAGGACTGGGCTGGACATTACTAGATAGAAACCTAAATGTGATTGAGTTTAGTAACATACAGTTATTTGGCACACAGCAATTTTCTCATTATGGTTTTAAGAAAAAGGTAGTTTGAATTTACATAATTTCTTTAATTCTTTAGTTCTTTTGTTTCTATAAGACACGCTTTGATTGGTTAAAATGTCATCATTAGAACACAAAATGTCTGAAGTTTTACCCTTGAAAACATACTACCAGTGGCCACTAACAGCAATATTCAAACTAGAGATATATTTAAACAATGATTTCTCATCAAAGTGATAAAATTTCGAGAAAATTGAAGGAGGATACTTACTGAGAGTTCTCACTTTCCTTGTATGAAATTGTTATAACTTTATTTTACATTTTAGTTGGATGAAATGAGAGAGTGTATACCAGTTGCCGATTTATATTTGTTAGAAAAAAGTTTAGTTCGCCCTACACAACAACAATTTAACCGTGTTCTAGCTTTACAAACTGTCGAAACAATGTTGATGACAATGTTATATTCATTAGACTATGATGTTATTAGATGTAAACATAGTACAGTTGGAAAGTTTTTCAATTTAAATGTTGGAAATGAACGAACAAGTGGTTTATTAATAACCAAGCAGATGGTTTTGGGAGAATCTGAACATAAATGTAGAGTTTTACCAACACCAAAGAAATATTTCTTGTCATCTTTACAATATGATCAAAATAGACTGTCTAATAGTTTACTACTAGCTCTGACTTATCATTCTTTCTTTCTATCAGACTCTCAAAAAGAAGATGAAATCAGAGATAAATTTAACGAAAATATGTCAGACTCTCTGAAACAAGATGAAAAAAGTGATGAATTTAATATTGAAAATATGTCAGACTCTCTAAAACAAGATGAAAAAAGTGATGAATTTAATATTGAAAATATGTCAGACTCTCTGAAACAAGATGAAATCAGTGATGAATTTAATATTGAAAGGGAAAAGGAAGTAGACTTTTCAAATGTGGATTGTAATGTTGAACCTAATACCACAGTACTTAGACTAGGTGAAAAACTTAAAATGATGAAGGAAGAAGCATTAGAGAAAATGTCTCAGCCCAAAAAGAAAAAACCTTCAAAATCAAAAGGCAAAAAAAGCACTTCTTCAGACGCAAAAAAAGAAAAGAAAAAAGACACTATTGAAGAGGATAAAACCTCACTACGACCCAGTTTTGATCCAAAAAATATTGTAGCTTAATAATAAATTGTTTTTTTCAAATACTGATTTTTATATGCCCACATGAAATGTGGTCCAATTGGAGACAGGAATAGTTTCCGAACATGTTTGACTACTTCAATCCAAAAGAGAAGTCAATAATTTCTTTACTGTGCACACGTGCATGCAAAAAGTATTTTAATGTATTTCTACCAATACTCGTATATTGATTTGAATATATCTCAAAACATAATAATATAAACTTTTTATACAGAAAATATTGATTCAATCTAACAACAATGAATATTCTACAGTTAAAGACTATTTTACAGTTCTTCAATCCATGTGACATTGTCATCATTACTGTAAGTGTACATTCCCACCCCTACATACAGAACTAGGTGTCAGGAACCATTGTGTTTATTATTAACAACATTATCTCTATATCCTAGTTTCCACCATTCTTCTTTTGTCATTAAATTCCTAGAAAATAAAATAGGTGTTTCAGGTAAGTGTTTTAAATCTTCCCTTACATGACTTAAACAGTAGAAAGAATTGTTTCTCTCATGTTACAAATATTCAAAATATGAATGTCAATTGTCTAAGAATGCCTACAGGACCATGAAAATATAAGTTTTGAAAATTCCCATTTCAAATAATCCATAGTTGTAGGGGCCAACAATTTAACAGGAGGGCAGACCGAATTTGAATTTTAAACCGTGTCTGCTTCCCTCCTGAAATTCTGTGTGAAAATGTCTCACATTTCAACTGTTAAAATCATAAATCCAAATAATTATTTTTTAATATTTTGAGGTTAATATTTCCATTCTTACAAATAATTTAATAGGCAAAATTTGATTCAGAACTCAAATGTTGTCCAAGAAGGTTTTCCCGTTCATCCTTCAACACCTTACCATATAGACAAATTCAATTTTCATATTGATCAAGTCAACTAAATGGTTGCATTACATTAACTCGAGCCATACCACTTTTTGAAATTGATATTTTAAAATACTTACTTGTCCATTCGACATTGTAAATAAGCCTTAGAAGTATGTCTACATTCCCCGTGATTATTATCATGCTGTTTTAAACATTCCATAAAGTTTTTAATTTCTGCTTTACATTCCCCTGAAAATATTATAAAATATGTATTTAGAACTTATTTCTATCGTTCTAAAATTTTGAAAATATCACTTAAGATATGATTACGTTTGAGACTAATGCTTTTGAGAAAGGGTGCAACAACTTTAACTTTAAATCCATATCCAAATCCATTCATTTAGAGGTAAGGGATAGAGCACAAAAACTGTCTAATAAGCCAGGGAATGGACATATACCCTTCACACTGTTCATTCTCTGGCTTATTAGACAGTTTGAGTGTTCTATCTTACTTAAATAACAGCCCTACAAGGCCAAGATTAAATGTGATCAACACAACTCACTGACTGATTAAAAGTTAAGTGAGTTCAGATTAAGACAACTGGACTTTTCACAGTTACAGTCTAACCAACAAATGAAACAAATGTCTAATTCAAACACATGTGTCTATAGTATATTATAATATTAAAATAACCAAATTATTAGGTTTAAAAATAAAGCAGGTCCATTAAATTATTGTAATATATCTTCAAAATAAATTTGATGTGTGTGGCTGTAACGGTACCTGCCAGTTAGTCCATTTAAAAAAGTGAAAACAAATCTGTCAGCTACGGAAATATTAGATATAGACTTTATAGTAAAACTATAACACTTTAAACACAATTGAGACATAAAAAGCTCTGAAATCTGACTGAAAATGGGAATGATGCTATCAGTGTTCCTGAAACACATACAATTTTTAGAAAACCTATGTACAATCCCTTCAAGAGAATACTATTTCTGTATCTGAGATGTTACCGTTAAGCCTGTATTTGAAGAATTGAATAATATGTAATCTGTGTATTTTTGTATTCTCAAATTTGAAAGTGTATGAATTAAACTAAACTAAGATTATGTAAAATTTGAGGTAATGGCTCCTTTAAATACTTTTGAGTTCAAAGAAAAAAAGACTGTTAAAAAAACTGTCTATAAAACATCCTCTAAAAAAAACTATCCAAAAAACATAAAATAATGGACACTTTTTAAAAAATAATGGACAGTTAGTGAACTGTTTTAAGGAAATAATGGACAGTTAGTGAGTACCACTAACAACACTCATACATTCTACTAGATACTGGATTATTAGAACAAAGGATGACGTCATAACTGTTATTTAACAGTGGTTATGCACTGATAACTATGTCACTTAGACCCTTAGGGTCTTTAATAAAAATACAACTTTCAGCAATATAAATTTTTCTCAGTAGAGTTTTTTTTTGTGATACCGTACCAGTACATAGCAAGTTTTAATATGGCATGAAGCTTAAATTATAAGATTGCGTGACTATTATCAATGAGCTCCCATCAATTATTCACCACAAAGTCTGATTTTTTAAGGAGTGCTTTAATTCAGCACATGAAGAAAGGGTATCCAGTTAAAATAGTAACAAGTCAAAACGGTAACAATTTTAAATACGGTAGTTAAAACAGTAACAGATCTACCAAAACTAAACAGATAATCTCTGTCAAAACGGTAACGAAATAAAAAAATTATTTCCTTGAAATATTCAATAGTCATGGTCAAGATCTTTGAAGAAAATAAATAACTGGTAGGCTATAAAAGTGAGGATGTGGCCAATTTTTTTGTAAGTAGGCCTAGAGCATTTTTGTGTGATGCATAATATTTTCTATATAAAAAGACTGGAATTCAATAGCCTAGCCTGATCTAATGTAATTAAGTTTTGGACGACAATACGTAAAGCAAAATATAGCCTGGTATAATAGAATAGACAAACATATAGCCTAGTTTTGTTACCTTCATGGTCGAGGGGAAAACTGCCTTTTAGTGGAGGTTTTTGTTGTACTCGCGGCTGAGTAATCGCCATAACTCTTGAAGGTGAAAATTAATGTTTTGTTCTTTCTTTGAAACATGAACGCTACTTTCAGTTTAGGTATCTTTTCTCAAAATTGTTATGATTGGTTTCTCTATTTTTAACAGCCAGTTAAAAGCTTTTGGGTAGATAACTCTAATTAACAATTTTCTCATGGAGGAAAAATACAAAGAGTGAGAATCAATGAGATTATATATCTCATTACTATTGACCATATTCAATAGGCTTCTTTGACTTTGACTTGATCCTGCTGAGTTTATTTTTCAACTGCTGCTGTTGTCCCTACTAGATCTGGGGGTAGGCTTCCTAGGTAAGTTTCCAGAATAAAGATAGCATTAGCCTACACAATTAGGCTACATTTACATCTTCATCTTGTCTGTTATTTCTGGTTGTAGAGTAATTTCATTCAACATTTTCCAACAAATTTACCTGATCTTCGATCCGTATTTAGAATTGAATGCTTCTCGATCACCTTGAAATACTGGTGCAGTGGGCTTTACAAAAAACATGACATTTATTTACAAACATTGGCATTTTTTGTAGTTTAGTGACCTATTATATCTGAAGACCAATGGAATGAACTATTTTACTTTAGCGTACAGACAAGTTACGTATTAGAAATATCAGTTAATCTGTACCAAATGTGATGACAACCGAGTCAAGTCTCTGAATTGTATTTCAGCTACCATATCCCAGTCTAGTCTCGTGAATTTTGACGCACTCAGCAGCCCATAAGCTATATTCGGAACATGGGATCATATTAGACCTATTTAATTGTCATTCATAGGCCTGATTCATACAACTCTAATAGCTTTCGTGGTAGGGTACTGACTACTGACTAGCCTACACTGAGTTTACTATCTTTTTTTTTAAATCAGCGGATTATAGTCATGACATTACTATGACTGTCACATTGCTGCATGTATTTGTTCCTGAATTCCATGCCATCAAAGTCATGCTGGTGTTTATTTTTTATCTTATCAAAATCACTCTATCTTTTGAAAAAAATACAAATTATGTATATTCATACAGTTACTGATCTTTTCAATTGATGAACAGTAGAAGATATTTTTTACAAAAGTAATTATGTATATATTCATTTGACTGTTAACTTGCATTATTTACACAGAAACTGTTAACATCAATGATATTTTAAGTCCATGATCACTACATGAAATTCATTAACCAAACTTTTCATCAATTCAGGTCACAAGTTGGCATGTTCACAGTCCAATGTGTAGAGTTAGAGTAGACAGTGGTAGTAGGCCTACATGTTGTCTAAACTTAGCCTTATTTGATTTTTGTACCTTGCTTGTCTGAAATCTGTTGACAGACTTTATGGTCAAAAAGTATTCTATGCGTGGAATCAATTTTGCACTAGGCAAAGTACTAACTTGTGTCTAAAAAAAGTGGTCATAGTTGTTGTGAAAAAAAATTGTTCCGAGTTCTTTGTTCCAATACAACATGGCCATACTAAAGTATGATTTAAATTATGATTATGATTGATATTATAGTAAAGCCAGGTTGTTGAAGTATAAAGATGAAGTGGACTCCACCAGAGATTGATGATTATATTGATATATTCTCAGTGGTGAATGACAATAGAGAAACAGAGAGTGAACAACATGATATTACCACTAAAACATACTGTAGAGGTTTAACCCTGGCACAGATTGGCCTACCACGTCTACCTCATGGTATTAGGAGTAAAGATGTCTCTTCAAATAAGGTGAATAATACATTTTAATGAAGATAAACCTATTCATATAATTTGCATTAATTTGTTAACATATTTATGTAACAGACTCAACCTTTCAAAGTATAGGTTAAACCACGAGGATCTGTGGTCTAATTGTTGAAATCGTTAGTTAAACCACGAAGCGCGTAGCGCTGAGTGGTTTAACTAACGATTTCAACAAGTAGACCACTAGATCCGAGTGGTTTAACCTATTTAGACCATAACCGGTATATAACTAATTTATATTTGCATAAAATATTAAATTACTCTGAAATTAAATGGTTTTAATATGGAACTTCTTTTTTCTGCGGAAAGAGACTGTGAAAATCGTTGGGTGACCTATAGTATGACACGTGCAAGTTGTACTCACGTCACGTGGTTATTATTATCATTAAGTCTGATTCACTCGAGATGAGTATTTTGGTGATTAATGTTATTGGCTCTTTTTCTAGTGTGGAAATACACGCATTTACTTCGTCAAGTTTGTTGTAGTTACTGTGCTTGGGACGGCGATTATTGTTTCTTTCATAGGATATTTTTAATTTATTACGGATGATTTCAACTATGGTTACATCATCTCAAAGTGTTTGCAACCCTGCATTTTGAAACTGATGGTCCAGATTTTGAATTTTTATCACAGGCACAATTCTGGATATTTGAAACAAAACTGCAGAAGCCGTATTATGTGAAACCGGCCAGCATTATAGCGATATTAGTGATGTAGAAACTGCCGAACGCTAACCATTGGACGATGAGGTAATAACAAAGCTCAGTAAGAAATACATACCGCCAGCAACTGATAAAAACGTTAAATGGGCTTGCAGATTTTTCGAGTTTTGGTGGAAATATAGAAACTCTAAAATGCAAGCTGGTAAAACTTATTGCCAGTTTAGTTATGTGACCCGTGGATTAGACTTTATGAATAACCTCTAATATGGAGATGTCGAGATGATACCTTCGGATTATTAAACCCGGTTTCCCCTGTCAGTGATGCAGGTCGAAGGGGCTGACATGGAAAAAGCGTCTAGTAGTTCGGATGGGACAATAAACCGAGGTCCCGTGTGCTATATGCTGTGCACATTAAAGATCCCTCGACAGTTGGAAATCGAAAATAAGAGCAGGCTAATGCCGCTGTCCCTGCAAAATGTCCCTCATTGCACACTGCATGGCGTCAATTAGCCCATATAGGTGCAGAAAAGTAGGACGTAAAACTCCATTCATTTCATTTTTAATATGGAGATATTTTGCCAAATCTAGCAATGGTGTAAGAACTGTCATGTGTGTGATTCAGTGTCACTGCATATAGTTGTATGAGCTTTAACACACAAAAAAGAAGAAAATCTATAAAGGGAGAAAAACTTTAAACTGTCTACAATTTAAAGAAATAGCATCGTTGCAATTTTTATGTTAAGGTTTCTACACCAACCATTCTCTCTGAGCTACATTTGCAACACGGTTATTTCGGTGTGATGTCGATGAACTTTTGATCGCAAAGACTACGTGTCACTGAAGTAACGCCATTCGTCAGTATAAAGGAACAGATACGATGCAATAGTAAAGTGATTCAGACGAATATGCCAATTAGTCGAATATGAAGAATCCGAATCTGACGATTCAAAACGAAGAAATTATAGCATTACTCTTTATTTTAATTTATAATAAAAAAAAATGTTGTTTTGTGTTGGTTTTGTCTAAAATATGAAAAAAAGTAGTCCCGTCCCCGTGGTCTAATCAACATTTTGGTTGGTTATACCACGACTAAGATCAAAGGAGGTATGGTCTAACTCATAGTTTTATTTTAAGGTGAGTTAAGAAGCCTATCCAGTAGCCAATAATATTTTAAAATAAAACAAAAACTGTTAATTTTTAATTGATGACATTTACACTGATATTGAAATACTGTACATTAAAGTTTATTATTCATTTTATTCTGTTGTAGATTCATATGCAAGCCGCATTAAATGCGTTGCCTAAGAGTAGAGGTCGTGGCAGAGCCAAAATGTTAGAAGAAAGACAAGATCACTTTATGAGATTAAAGAAAGATTTTAATGATGCTATGAATTGTCTAGAGAACATTGATACCTCTTCTACCATTGATTCAACTTCTATTTATGTAGGTTTCTCTTACTTTTATACTCCCATGAAATGTTGAAGATATATTTATAGATATAGATATACCTGTAATGTTCCGATTGTGTCATATGTTCTAATTTAAACAAAGCTGCCAGTGCCAGTGGGCGTATGTTGTCTGACAAGCCATTTTTTTTAAATTTCTTGTAGATGCAACACACAATCAAACATAGGTTATTATCGCATCTTGTAGATATTGAAATATATTAATTATAATGAGGTTAAAAACATTTTGATAGTCTTATCTGTGTTTGTTTCATTGTGGATTATGAAGAGAAACTGATCCTATAAGGTGTAATGTTTGTCAAGTTCATAAAAACACGAAGTTTGACTCTAGTCTTCTGGTACATTGATCTTTTATTAATACCGGTACATGTATTTGGTGAATTAATTTCAGCATTGTTTTGAGGATTTCATTTGATACAAAACATTTTTACCTCAAACATATTTATACTATTTCTTCTGTATTACAGGGTGGTTCAGAATCTAGTTCCATTTTTGGTGATTGTGAATTAAGTGATTCTGATGATGTCATTGACCCACCAATATTGTTACCATCCATGAGAAATATCAAACTACCAGATAGACCATTTGTTAAACCAAATCATTATAATTTCAACTCTGTTGATGACTTCCCTCTTTTAGGAAGTCAGGATTCAGATGGATCATCATCTTTCAAGGTAGCAACTCATAAAAAGAAACCTGGTAGAAGGAAGTCAAAGGAAGTTCAGGGGTCGGCAAAAAAATCAGAGCCTAATGTGAAGAGTGTCAAGTCTAAGAACATTTCAGATTATGTGATATCTGATAAAAAAAAGAATAACAGTTCTTCTAGAAAAGGATTTCCATATTTACAGAAGCATGTTGAATCAACTCAGGCAAATTCTAGAGAGTCAAATAGTGTCCACTTTGGTCAAACTGGGAATATAAATTCAAATACCTCTGTGACAAATAATACAACAGATGTCTTAAGTTTAAATTCTTACAGCCAAGAACAACTGAACCACTACTCTGATGGAAATATATGTCAAGGTCGAACAACGTGTGACAGTTTTGATACGTTTAAAACTAACTTAGACATTGTATCCAATACTTTTGGTTCTTTCTCGCGCTCACAAAGTTCAAATAAATTGGACGACTTAGATAATTTATTTCATGGTGTTCCTAGCATTCCAAAATCCATTTTAGACAATTCAAAACTTGGTAAGCAAAGCTTAGTGGCAACAGTTAAACCTACAGTGACTGGTACTGTCAATGTGGTAAATTCTACTGATACTGCTGCTTGTGCCATAGAAAATAGTGAGAAAAACATTCAGCATAATACTATGTTAGATTGGAAGATTAATGGTCCATGTGTGGTACAGTTAGAGGGTATTCCTATCGCTTGTGATATAGATGTTCTAGATGATACTTTATGGAATTTTGGTCAGATTGAAGAAAGTCAAGTCCAAGTTATTGATGGAAAATATGCTATTAGATATAGGTTAGTTGACTTCCAATCCAATCTAATTAAAATTAGATTACATCGGTTATTTTTATACGCCCACATGAATATGGGTCGTGTATTGTCGTCGCCCCTGTCCGTCGGTCCGTCCGTCAACATTTCTTGTGAGCACTATAGAGACTACAGTTCTCATCTGATTTTAATGAAACTTGGTATGCTCCTTCAGATTGATAAGATCTCGACCAAGTTCGAATTTGACGTATTTTGGATGAACGTTTTTTGAGTTATTGCCCTTGACTTTGGAAAAATGCGTCAAATTTAGTTTGTGAGCACTCTAGAGACTACAGTTTTCATCTGATTTTAATGAAACTTGGTATGCTCCTTCAGATTGATAAGATCTCGATCAAGTTCGAATTTGACATATTTTGGATGAACAGTTTTTGAGTTATTGCCCTTGACTTTGTAAAAACGCGTCAAATTTAGTTTGTGAGCACTCTAGAGACTACAGTTTTCATCTGATTTTAATGAAACTTGGTATGCTGCTTCAGATTGATAAGATCTCGGTCAAGTTCGAATTTGACATATTTTCGAAGAACGTTTTTTGAGTTATTGCCCTTGACTATGGAAAAATGTGTCAAATTTAATTCGTGAGCACTCTAGAGACTACAGTTTTCATCTGATTTTAATGAAACTTGGTATGCTCCTTCAGATTGATAAGATCTTGATCAAGTTCAAATTTGACGTATTTTTTATGAACGGTTTTTGAGTTATTGCCCTTGACTTTGTAAAAATGCGTGAAATTTAGTTTGTGAATAGTCTAGAGACTACAGTTTTCATCTGATTTTAATGAAACTTGGTATGATCCTTGAGATTGATAAGATCTCGGTTAAGTTCAAATTTGACGAATTTTGGATGAACAATTTTTGAGTTATTGCCATTGACTTTGCAAAAACGCATCAAAAAGAGTTTTGTGAGCACCATAGAAGTTATACTGATTCTGATGAAACTTGGTGTGATCACTGGAATTGATAAGATCTCGGTCAAGTTCTAACATGAGGCATTGTCGATGAATAGTTTTTGAGTTGTTGCTCTTGACTTTTTATTCTTTAGATATAAAGAATTTTGTATTATCGTTAATTAAAACATGATCATTTCTGACATCTGCCAGTGGGCGTATGTTACCTTGCCTGGTTTTATTTTGGACTCATTGTAATCTAACAAGGTTTATAAGGTGAGTGTGTTACGGTGAAAAAATTAGCTATTTATAGCACGTGCCACCCTTCCACCAATCAGAACAACGTTTACAAGATCAAGATCAAAATTCATTGTTTCTTTAGTTCAAAAAATAATTATTTTTCACTTTTGAAAAGTTGCAAGAGTTGGAAATATCTGATGTCATACCAACTTATATAAGGATTTGAAATATATTGTTTTAGATTTACTACAGAAGATGCTTGTGAATGGGTTGTTTCGTCTTTACATGATACAGATATGTTATTTCCAGGTTGGTCACAAACTATTTTTATTTCATTACATTGTTTGATTATATTTAAACATTTCTAGTGTTCTTGATTATGGAACAAAAACCAAGGCTCTATATACTAAAGGCTGAGATACTTTTTTAAACATGAGAATTTATACCAAAACGTCTCTCAAATAAAGTTAGTAATTGTAATCCATAAGACTTGTTTTATTATATACCAAAACTGTTGATTTAGTTGTTGAATGTGAAATGACATAGCTTGGAGATTATTTTAATCATTATATGTGAACCGTGTTTTATTTATAGAATGAAAATAATAATATATAAGCTTAATCTTTTGATTTTTTTTTCAGATTCACAGTCTGTTTTGGTTTGTTTTAAAGTGCAATAAGGGTCATCTTTTAACTAATACTTAACCAATTGTTTGGTTGTCCAAATTTAAAGACCAGAAAAGAAAGTGATCTGTGAGGTTATGTCCAGCCACAAACTGTGATAACTTGATGATTGTAATAAATCACACAGATTTTAATCTGATAATTAACATAGAATAAAAATGAAATGATCTTAAGTCGTGGACTATATCGATACATGTATTAAACTGAAATATTCTTCTTAATGATCTCAAGGATGTGTTGTGACTCTCAATATACCCTTCCTCTATTTACAATTTGTGGATAGCATGCTATAATTTGTATCTAGTCAAAGAAATTGTTTTCTGACGAGTTCTTATTGTACTATTATATATCTGCAAACCCGTTCTCAGTAAATTTCAAATGCATGTTATTAGTCAGAATTTTTTTCAAGCCAATTAATGTGTAATGTAGAGTATTGTCCTTTGACATAAAAAACTTTTTCCCAGTACAAGTACTTTTAAAAAGCAGGAAATTTATGTCAATATAGGTAGTAATAAACTTTATTTGGTTATAATTTTTATACGCCCACATGAAATGTGGAGCGTATATTGTAGTCACCCATGTCACCCACTCTACATGGTACAATTCTTGATGGATTTCAACGAAACTTACTGGTAATGTTTTAATTACCACCCACTGATAAACTCTATTGAAAATCAGCAAAATCGAAAACTATTTACTATGAATTACTGCTCTTGTTCTTGAAAACACGTTTGATTTTTGGCTCGTAAACACCCTACAGATCACAATTCTTAACGGATTTGAACAAAACTTACGGAAAATGTTTATTACCACCCAAGCATGAACCCTTCTGAAAATCAGCAACATTGAAAAATATTTACTATGAATTATTGCCCTTGTATTTGAAAACGAGCTCGATTTTTGGCTCGTAAACACTCTACAGGTCACAATTCTTTGCAGATTTTGATGAAACTCATTGATAATGTTTATTACCACCCAAGGATGAACCCTATTGAAAATCAAAAAATATTTACTATGAATTATTGCCCTTGTTCTTGTAAACGCGTTTGAATTTTGGCTCGTAAACACTCTACAGGTCACAATTCCTAACAGATTTTGGCGAAACTTACTGATAATGTTTATTACCATCCAGGGATAAACCCTATTGAAAATCAACAAAATCGAAAAATATTTACTATGAATTATTGCCCTTGTTCTTGAAAACGCGCTTGATTTTTGGCTCGTAAACACTCTACAGGTTACAATTCCTAACAGATTTTGGCGAAACTTACAGATAATGTTTATTACCACCCATGGATGGACCCCATTGAAAATCATCAAAATCGAAAAATATTTAATATGAAGTGTTGCCCTTGTCCTTGAAAACACATTCGATTATTGGCTTGTAAACTCACTATAGGTCAAAATTTTTGACAGTTTTTTATGAAACTTACTGATTATGTTTATTACCACCCAAGGATAAACCCTATTGAAAATCAGAAAAATTGAAAAATATTTACTATGAATTTTTTGCCCTTGTTCTTGAAAACGCCTTTGATTTTTGGATCGTAAACACTCTACAGGTTAGAATTCTTAACGGATTTTGGCGAAACTTACTGATAATGTTTGTTACCACCCAAGGATGAACCCTTTTGAAAAGCAGCAAAATCGAAAAATATTTACTTTAAATTATGTCCCTTTTTCTTGAAAACGTGTTCGATTTTTGGCTGGTAAATACTCTACAAGTCACAATTCTTTGCGGATTTTGACGAAACTTCCTGATAATGTTTATTTCCACCCAAGGATGAACCCTATTGAAAATCGGCAAATTCGTAAAATATTTACTATGAATTATTTCCCTTACTCTTAAAAACACAATCGATTTTTAGCTCCTTAACGCTCTTGAATACATAATCCTTGATGGATTATGCTAATATTGTTCAGTATTATCACAAAAAGTTCAAAATAGGTATATGACTGAAGGTTGAATTTTTTCCCCTATAACTGTCATATATATTTGTTTAAAGGCAAAGCTGCCAGTGGGCGTATATTACCTTGCCTGGCAAGCTATCTATATAAAATAGTTATGGCTATCATATTATTTATGATACCTTCGGATTTTTCAATCGTGCACGTTAAAGATCCCTCGACAGTTGGAAATCGAAAATAAGAGCAGCCTAATGCCGCTGTCCTGGCAAAATTTCCCTCATTGCACACTGCCCGTTTGCCCGTCCTCAATTAGCCCATATATGTGCAGAAAAGCAGCAGTAAACTTGCTATTCAATCTCATATAACCAGTTGTGATGCAAATCATGGAGATATTTCTCTAATCTCAACTGGCCATGGAGCTGAAATAGAAACAGATGATATTTTCGGATACTTTAGGATTTAGTAACGCAGGTCCGTCAATGGTCCTCTATGTCCACATCTCCGTTAACGTTTATTTTTGGTCTCTCCATCAGGTCTAGGGTGGATTTGTGGTTGAAAAGTATGTCTTGATTCTTGATTGATCCAGTGTTTGTCCAATCGGTTCATGCGTCAAGCGATGGAGCTTCAACCACAGAGTCTGGTAGGCTGTTCCATGGATTGACAATGCGGCTGGGGAATGCAGCCTGGCGATTTTTTTTCAGCTCTTAATTTGTAGAGTTTGTACTTATGGCCTCCTGTTGTCTTCAGAGCAGTATCTGACGTTAGCAGGAGTTTTGGTGTCACTTGTATGTCATATTTGCCATGAATGATCTTGTATGTCTCTATCATGTCTCCCCGTAGGCGTCTGTATAATAGTGTCGGTAGTTTGAGTTTTCTCAGTCTCTCTTCGTAGCTCAGATCTTTGAAGCCTGTCAGAAATTTTGTCTGACTATGTTAATGTGGTGTTCAAATGTCATCTTTGAGTCAAAAGTCACTCCGATGTCCTTCCCATGTTGTTCTTTGGTTAGGTGTTTTGTCAGATATTATGGATTTTTTTCTAGTTCTTCGTCTAATATTCCCACAGTTATGTATTTACATTTTCCTGAGTGGAATCTCAGTAACCATTTATCGCTCCATTGGTGTAGTTTTGATAAATCGTCTTGTATGACCTGCCGATCTTGATGGTTCTTTACACTTTTGAAGACTTTAGTGTCATCAGCAAATAGGTAGATCCTTGAATCTATGCCATCAGGGAGATCGTTGATGTAGAGGACAAATAGTAATGGTCCTAGTACACTTCCTTGAGGAACGCCGCTAAGGACTGGCATGGAAGCTGATGGAACATTGTTGACAACAACGTATTGGGAGCGCTCCTCTAGAAAGTTTTTGGTTCATCCCAGGATGGGGTCTTTGAATCCGTATGCCTTCATTTTATTAATCAGTCGCTTGTGTGGTACGGTGCTTAAAGCTTTTTGGAAATCCATGTATACAGAGTCTATTATCATTTCTTTACTGATACTATCAAACACTGATATTGCGTTCGTTTTGGAGTTAACATTTACCTCTTTATCAAGCTGCTGGTGGGCGTATACGCTTGCGAGACTTTCCGTAAGACTATGTTTTTGTTTGATGTTGGAAAGTAATGAACAGAATTTAACAAAATAAACGCAAAATTGTAGAGAAATGTCTTCTTATTATTCTGAAAATTTCAATTAAAAATATGAACGAACTGACCATTTCCAAAACTAGTTTTAACTCCTCACTTTTTAATTAGCATACACTGCTTGTGTATTATCCCTTTAAAACTAAAAAAAAAGGTTGGTCAAGTAAAAGATCATTTCATATTGGTTGTAAATTGTAGCATATTTTGTGTTCACTTAATAACTTACGCTTGTTAGCAATGTCGATGTTAATAATCAAAACCGTTCATCGAAAATCTATCAACTTTATAGATATACATATGTGCACTATACAATGATTTTTATTGCAGATAGGTTATCATCCTTGTTCCTTATTCTTGAAAACATAACTTAAGGTGATTTTAGTGATCCAGCCATCTTATTGATCAATCACTAAAATCGATTTTAAATTTAGTATTATTATCCAATCAGAATACTGTATTTCTTAAAATCTGGATTTTTAAGTTTTTGAGAATAAGGCCCCAGGATACTTCAACCACAAATTATATTATCAGTTGGACTATCAAATAGTAAAAGACTGATTATTCAAGATATACGGACGCATTTTATACTTTTATGACGTCTCTGAAGAATTTATAGATTTATCAGAAAGTGAAATTATTGAACACTAACTTTGATCTTATCGTTCATGAAATTAAAAATTAAAAATTTCCACGCTTGAGTTTCATTGATACTCGATCAAAATCCTTTCCTGCTAAATCATCTTTCCAGAACAGATAAACTCCGTCTTCTCGTTTTGTTGATCCTGTGAGAAAACTTTCGGTGCATTGTGGCGTTGCTGAAAACCACCAACCACCACCATAGATTAAACCACAATCATTTTCTCCAGTAAAATCTACGTCGTACGTAGAAAAGGGTCTTCCCTGCAAATCCAAATTACCTCTGAGAGAGTCGCCACAATTATAAGACCAATCTTCCTGCTTCGATAGGCTTAGAACATAATTAGAAGATTTATTTCCAATTTGGAAGTTCTGATAGTAACTGCTACACCCTTTTGCATTTTTTGGGACCATTTGAACCTCCAATGTAAAAAATGTTGGCGGGTTGTTCAAGATGTGTAAGATGTTGGTGAATCCTATCCAGCTATTCAGATATACCTCTCCAAATCCAGACTCGTATTCCTCTAACGTTCTGTTGAAATCTTCATATTCACAATAAGTCGATCTAGTTAAAATGGAAGTGTAGCCACCATGACCCAAATAGCAGAGGGTTTCGAAGGGTTTTGTTGCTGACAAGGGTTTAATGGTTGTTAACATTTCTCTTTCCGAATCAATTTTTCGAACATAACCATCTGTACAATCTGTAAGATAAAAAAAAACTTGTCAACAGTTTCTATCTGAATAATGATAAATTAAATTAATTCTTCACCTCCAAACAAACTGACCTACGGTGGCCCATATACGACAAATTTATTTTTTTCTATTTTGAATTATAAACTTCTGTTTTTATTTAAAAACTTGATTTTTCACCCTGGTGGAAAATAATATTCACCTAGGTGATAATTCAATGAATTTCTATTTAAAAACTTGATTTTTCACCCTGGTGAAAAATAATATTCACCTAGGTGATAATTCAATGAATTTCTATTTAAAAACTTGATTTTTCACCCTGGTGGAAATTAATATTCACCTAGGTGATAATTCAATGAATTTTTATTTAAAAACTTGATTTTTCACCCTGGTGGAAAATAATATTCACCTAGGTGATAATTCAATGAATTTTTATTTAAAAACTTGATTTTTCACCCTGGTGGAAAATAATATTCACCTAGGTGATAATTCAGTGAATTTTGATTTAAAAACTTGATTTTTCACCCTGGTGGAAATTAATATTCACCTAGGTGATAATTCAATGAATTTTGATTTAAAAACTTAGATTTTTCACCCTGGTGGAAATTAATATTCACCTAGGTGATAATTGAATGAATTTCTATTTAAAAACTTGATTTTTCACCCTGGTGGAAATTAATATTCAAAACATCTTTCATGTCGATGGACAGCATAAAGAGTAGAAGAAGATGTACCAGCTCCACAACTACAGGAATTATGACTGGAAACAGTTCGATATATTTTCCCTTTTATAGCATTCAGACTATAAAGGATTTTTTTCAAAATATACCAAGTGCTAAGTAGCTGTATCTCTCAGTTACCCATTAAAATCAGATTGCTTGTTAACATGGTTATTGGTTCATTCAACTATTGTCGAGGAATATATCTGCTGGTGATACAGCTACTTAGCACTTGGTATATTTTGAAAAAAATAGCGATGGCCATCGTAATACGCCCACTTTTATAACGGCAGCCAATTCGTCCGGGGTGTTGACAAGAGTTGTCAGTAAATGAAAGATTATGAGAATGACATTTTCTCTAAAATCAAGGGCAATAACCTTTTTATGTTAAATATTTTTTTGATCTGTCTGAATTTCAAAAGGGTTTATCCATGGATGATTACAAACATTCACACCAAGTTTAATCGAAATCCATCAAAAAAACCAACTCCCTATTGAGTCCATAACATATTTTCAAAAGCAAGGGCAATAACCCATGAAATATTTTTTGATTAGTCTGATTTTCAATAGGATTCATTCTTGGGTGTTTATGAACACTCGCAGCAAGTTTCATCAAAATCCATCAAGAAACCAGCTCTCTATCGTGTCCACAACTTTGTTAAAGGCTGAACAACTGCGTTTTAAAGAACAAGGGCAATAACTCATCAAATATTTTTCGATGTTTCTAATTTTCAATAGGGTTTATCCCAAGATCAATACAAACACTCATACCAAGTTTCATCAAAATCCATCAAGAAACCAGCTCTCTATCGTGTCCACAACATATTTTTAAAAGCAAGGGCAATAACCTATGAAATATTTTTCGATTAGTCTGATTTTCAATAGGATTCATCCTTGGGTGTTTATGAAAACTCACAGCAAGTTTCATCAAAATCCATCAAGAAACCGGCTCTCTATCGTGTCCACAACTTTGTTAACGGCTGAAAAATTAACGCGTTTTAAAGAACAAGGGCAATAACTCATCAAATATTTTTCGATGTTTCTGATTTTCAATAGGGATTAACCCAAGGTCAATATAAACACTCATACCAAGTTTCATCAAAATCCATCAAGAAACAAGCTCTCTATAGTGTCCACAACATATTTTCAAAAGCAAGGGCAATAACCCAGGAAATATTTTTCGATTCGTCTGATTTTCAATAGGGTTCATCCTTGGGTGATTACAAACACTCACAGCAAGTTTCTTAATAATCCACCAAGAAACCAGCTCTCTAACGTGTCCACAACTTTGAGAGTGTAACGGCTGAAAAATTAACGTGTTTTAAAAAACAAGGGCAATAACTCATAAAATATTTTTTCGATGTTTCTGATATTCAATAGGGTTTATCCTAATGTCAATACAAACACTCATACCAAGTTTCATCAAAATCCATCAAGAAACCAGCTCTCTATTGTGTCCACAACAATTGTGGACAGACAGACAGACAGACAGACGGACAGACGGACGGACAGACAGGGGCGACTACAATATACGCCCACATTAATGTGTGGGCGTATAAAAAATCCTTTATAGTCTGAATGCTATAAAAGGGAAAATATATCGAACTGTTTCCAGTCATAATTCCTGTAGTTGTGGAGCTGGTACATCTTCTTCTACTCTTTATGCTGTCCATCGACATGAAAGATGTTTTGAATATTAATTTCCACCAGGGTGAAAAATCAAGTTTTTAAATAAAAATTCATTGAATTATCACCTAGGTGAATATTAATTTCCACCAGGGTGAAAAATCAAGTTTTTAAATCAAAATTCATTGAATTATCACCTAGGTGAATATTATTTTCCACCAGGGTGAAAAATCAAGTTTTTAAATAAAAATTCATTGAATTATCACCTAGGTGAATATTAATTTCCACCAGGGTGAAAAATCAAGTTTTTAAATAAAAATTCATTGAATTATCACCTTGGTGAATATTATTTTCCACCAGGGTGAAAAATCAAGTTTTTAAATAAAAATTCATTGAATTATCACCTAGGTGAATATTAATTTCCACCAGGGTGAAAAATCAAGTTTTTAAATAGAAATTCATTGAATTATCACCTAGGTGAATATTATTTTCCACCAGGGTGAAAAATCAAGTTTTTAAATAGAAATTCATTGAATTATCACCTAGGTGAATATTATTTTCCACCAAGGTGAAAAATCAAGTTTTTAAATAGAAATTCAAGTTTTTAAATAAAAACAGAAGTTTATAATTCAAAATAGAAAAAAATAAATTTGTCGTATATGGGCCACCGTACTGACCTGTTCTAACTTGTTACTTACCTGTAATAATATTTTGACAATTTTCACCATAGTAACCTAAAGGACATGTACAGTTATTATCTTCATCACAGCCAATAGTCTGAAATTAAAGTAAGAAATCTTTATGTTGGTTTAACATTATCAAATCTTATAAATGATATAAAGTCCTCGCCAATTTATTGGTAAATGGAATTTTGTCGATTATTTCACTTGAATTGATATATCAGCTTCAAAATATTGCTGTAAGTCTATATATACACGCTCAACTTTTTCATCGTAATGACCTCAAATTGTATGACACTATTTTATAGTGTAGGGGTGATACAATTTGTCATCTTTTAGTTTCTTTGAAGTTTGTCATTTTAGTTTGGTTTTTAGGTATTCCTGCACCCCTTTAGTCTTTATGTTGGTAGTCCTGTATCCCCTTAATTTGTAAACAAGTAGTAATGTATCCCTTTTAGTTTGTTTGTAGGTAGTCATGTACCCCCTTTAGTTTGTGTAAGGTAGTATTGCATCCCTTTTAGCTTGTATTGAGGTTGTCATTTCAGTTTGTAGGTAGTCTTGCACCCCTTTTAGTTTAAATACAGGTAGTCATTATCCCATTTAGTTTGCATAAATGTAGTCATTTTAGGTATAGGTATTACTGCATCTCTTTTAGTTTGTATTCATTCATCCCTTTTAGTCTGTATACTGGTAATCCTTCATCCCTTTTAGTTTGTATACTGGTAATCCATCATTCCTTTTAGTTGGTATGTTGGTAGTACTGCACCCCTTTTAGTCTATATGTAGGTAGTCCTGTATCCCTTTTAGTTTGTATACAGATAGTCCTGCATCCCTTTTAGTTGGTTTTAGGCAGTACTGCATCCCTTTTAGTTTATATGTAGGTAGTCCTGTATCCCTTTTAGTTTGTATACAGATAGTCATTTTAGTTTGAATGCATTGCCGGTACTACCGTATCTCTGAATAATGCTTCCTTTTTAGTTCGTCGTTAGTTAGTCCTGCATCCCTTTTTTTGAATACAGGTAGTATTGCACCTTGTTTAGTCTGTATCCAAGTAGTCATGCATTCCTTATAGTCTGTATACAGGTAGTATATTGTCGGCACCACAGTCCGTCCGTCCGTCAACATTTGCTCGTAAACGCTCGTAAACGTTTTTGATGGAATCAAATGATGAGATCAAGTTCGAATTTGAGCTATTTTCGATCATTAGAAGCAGAGTTATTGCCCTTGCCCCAAAATCTTGAATATGCTATATTACTCTCTTAGTTTTCAACCAATTTTGATGAAACTTAAAATGGATGTTTTTGGACCTAAATCGAAAGGTTTAAAAAAGGGAAGTTTACTCTGATTATATTTAAGGCTTTTTCGTTGGGCGTACTAGTATATGGCTGTGGTCCACTATCTTTCAAGGTTCTCTTTCATCAGTTTTGAGGAGTTGTCGTCCTTTAACCTCTATACAGTAAGTGCGTCTATCAACATCAATTGCTTGTAAACGCTCTAAAAACTAGAATTTTTGAAGGAATCAAATGAAATTTGGTATGTGTATACATATTCATAAAACAAGATCAAGTTCGAATTTGAGCTATTTTCAACCGTTAGTTATTGCCCTTGCCCCAAAGTTTTGAATATGCTATTACTATCTTAGTTTTCAACCAATTTTGATAAAGCTTGAAATAATTATTCATCTTGATAATATCTCGGATGAGTTCGAAAATGGCGCGATACCAGTGGTCGGTACATGAGTTATTGCCCTTGACTTAGTGAAAAACGTTAAAATTAACTTGTGTACGCAATAGAAGCTAGACTTTTTATCCGTCCGATTTGAATGAAACTTGGTTTGATTATTCATCTTAATATCTCGCAGTGGCGTGGTGGCTCCAAATTGGTTGGGGGGCACAAACCCTTTTTGACGCTCCCACCCACACCCCTCTACCTATCCTCTGTGACGATATATAAGTTCCACTATAATAATATTTTATTATATAACACTAGACCTAACCCTAACCAACTACAAACCATGCACCCCTTAGGAATGAATATTCAAGTTGATTTCCAAATTATACCCTTTGTTATTCAATACAGTAGCACATCTGGTCAAGTTCCTAGAATAATAATTCGCCTCTATAAAGAATTACAAGAAAAATTTCCAACTGTTTTTACAAATGATTTAGTGATCGCTTATACCCGAAATAAAAACCATAATGATATCTTAGTCCATGGTAGATTACCCCTTCTTTCCTATATTTAGTACATTCTCTATTATGTTATTTTTATATAATTATATACATTACCCATTATCATTTGTGATGTTTTATGATTAATTCTTTTTTTTCTCTAAAAGTACATAGTGGTTTATACAATTCCATTTAACAAAACATAAAGTTTGAGTTTAATATTAATGTTCCTGTGGGAACCAGTATTTTATCTTTATATTTCAGATTCTCAAGATTATGGATGACTGTTTCATTAGATTTAATTTTTTTTTTAACTAACTGCACAAACAACCCTTTCACTAGAGGTTATGCCTACATACCTGTGCATGTGCTTTCGTAGCATTACTGTATTGTAATGTTACAATCTACAATTCCAAATATTATATGATAAGAGTTCCTGAGATCATTTTTTATTATAATAATTTTTGTTCCACGAGGAATATTTATTATGAGGAACAAATATACAGTCACACCCCTAAGGTATTCTGTTCAGGTATGTTCAATGCATGAATGCACTGATGCACATGTAAAACCTGTTATCAGTAATTGAAAAATTCTGAGAGTGACTTTTTTTTTATATTACACGGATTTTGTTGACATTATGTTTCTTCAAGTGGATTAACTTAATAGGCTTCATCCTTGGGTGATTACAAACACTCACACCAAGTTTCATCAAAATCCATCAAGAAATCAACTCTCTATCGGGTCCATAAACAATTCAAGAACGAGGGCAATAATTCATAGAAAATTCATTGTCCTCGTTTTAACTGTAGTAAACGCGGTTAAATCAACATTGTTCTAAAATTGAAATTAGGATTTGAACTCCAGATTCAAAGTGCCAAAATAATTAATTCAGTCCGTAGGAAGACCGGAAAGACCTAATTTTGAAGTACAAAAGCAATTTTAGCACTTGTCATAGTGAACGCTTGTAGCGAGCGCGGACCTATGAGAGACCCTCATAGTTGTCTCCCTTGAATAGCTGTAAGCAGTAAAATGTAACATTTCGGCTCACTCCCTTCATTTATCATATTTATCACAACTTAATAGGCTTTATCCAAACACTAACACCAAGTTTCATCAAAATCAATCAAGATATCAACTCTCTATCGGGTCCACAAACAATTCAATAGGCTTAATCCTTGGGTGATTACAAACACTTACACCAAGACCCCCTGAAACGTCAAAGTTTTAGCTATTTGAAACAATGCAGTAAGGCTATTAGACCGACAAGTTGACTCTAAATAATACTGCGTATTTTAGAGACAGACGACCAAGCATATAAATATCATGAAATGTTTTGTTACTTGATTTGGACCTTTGAAAATAGTAAATTTTGTAAAGTATTAGATAAGTATGAATTAAGATGTACCGTACAACAACTTGACATCATGTATTTGTGTACAAATTAGATGAAATGTCGATCAGGCGGGTATTTTAACACAAACTACGTCGCCATATTTCTAATATATGTGTTTATCCAATGAAATTCATGGTTACAATCTATAACTCTGTTTGGGAGATTTGGTTAATTTTGAGAGAAGTCTTTTGATTGGATGTAATTTCAATGACGATAAATCTTATTTAAAAATGGCGGCCATGTTCAAAATACCTCCAGCTTGAAAATTTCAACTAGGATTACAGACAACAAGGATTAGTTTATTCTTTCGAAAAAGGGATTGAATGTTGAGATGGCATCATAACATACAAGAAAATGGTCAGTTTTTTTAATAATGACATCAAGGAAGAACAATAATTCAACGCAACCAAATTGGTTGCGGAATATCAAGTTATTGAATAAGATGTAATCCTGACTCTCTGCCAGCGGCATTGAGAGAGACAGGTATTCCGGTCTATAAGGCTATTTGAAGCTATATTTTTGTATTTTTTGTATGTTTATGTCTGCTGTCGCCTGTCGGTCGGCTCAACTTTACTGACGGATATCAATAACTGGGCGGATCCAGGATTTAGAGCAAGGTGGGGGGCGAGCTGCAATTTTATAGAGGGTTCTGACATTATTCGGCCAAAAATAAGGGGGAGGGCCCGTGTTGTATTGGGACTAAAAGAATAAGCTCGAAAAAAAATATTATTTCTTACCAACCGAAGGGCTTTTGGCGCCCCCTTGCAACGTCGGCGCCCCCTGGTTTCCATTCACTGGGGGGCACGTGCCCCCAAGGCCCCTCCGGCCACCACGCCACTGAATCTCGGATGAGTTCGAAAATGGCGCGATACCAGTGGTCGGTACATGAATTATTGCCCTTGACTTAGTGAAAAAACGTTAAAATTAACTTGTGTACGCAATAGAAGCTAGGATTTTTATCCGATTTGAACAACAAATATATTTGAGAGTTACAGGAAAAAATATTCAACCTTCAGTCATTAACCTCATTTGAACTTTTTATGATAATACTGAACAATATTATCAAAATCCATCAAAGATTATGTATTCTAGTGTGTTTACAGGCCCGTAGCCAGGTCTTTAAATGGGGGGGTGCTTACAGCCTGAAAGCGGAACTAGCAGGGGCGAATGCATGTTTTTCGAAAGGGGGGCGTTGCTTGAAATGTTAGCCGAGCGAAGCGAGGAAAAAAATTTTTTTGGCTTAAAAACATAGATTTAGTATAAATTGTACTAATTTAACGGTTTTTGACGTGGACCATGTATGTTTTATAGTAAACGTTAATGGGTTAGATATTTTTGATTTCGTATTCTCCCCATTCTTAAAAAAAAGACAAAGTAAAGTGGGCGTACGTAGTTCATAAATACATTCAGTTCGAAAAAAGCGGAACTCTGAAATTTTTCGGGGGGGGGGGGGGGGGGGGGTGCGTTCGCACCCGACGCACCCCCCCTGCCTACGGGCCTGGTTTACGAGCCAAAAATCAAACACATTTTCAAGAACAAGGGCAATAATTCAACGTAAATATTTTTCGATTTTGTTGATTGTCAAAAGAGTTCATCCTTGTGTGGTAATTAACATTATCAGTAAGTTTCGTCAAAATCCGTTAAGAATTATTGTGATCTGTAGAGTGTTTACGAGCTAAAAATCGAACGCGTTTTCAGAACAAGGGCAATAATTCATACTCAATATTTTTCGATTTTGATGATTTTAAATAGGGTTCATCCTTGGGTGGTAATAAACATTATCAGTAAGTTTCGTCAAAATCCTGTCAGAATTGTGACCTGTAGAGTGTTTAAGAGCTAAAAATCGAACACGTTTTCAAGAACAAGGGCAATAATTCATAGTAAATATTTTTCGATTTTGTTGATTTTCTATAGGGTTCATCCTTATGTGGTAATAAACAATTAACATTATCAGTAAGTTTCGTCAAAATCCTTTCAAAATTGTGACTTGTAGAGTATTTACGAGCCAAAAATCGAACGCGTTTTCAAGAACAAGTGCAATAATTCATAGAAAATATTTTTCGATTTTGTTTATTTTCTATAGGGTTCATCCTTGGGTGGTAAAAAAACATTATCAGTAAGTTCGTCAAAATCCGTTAAGAATTATGACCTGTAGAGTGTTTACGAGCTGAAAATCGAACGAGTGTTCAAGAACAAGGGCAATGATACATAGTAAATATTTTTCGATTTTGTTGATTGTCAATAGGGTTCATCCTTGGGTTATAATAAACATTATCAGTAAGTTTCATCAAAATCCGTGGAGAATAATTGTGCCATGTAGAATGCTTACGAGCAATTGTGGACGGACGGACATGGGTGACGACATTATGCGCCCTGCCCCCCCCCCCCCCCCCCAATTTTTCATGTGGGCTTATTAAAATCAGTCGCATTCAAAATAAAAATTCGTATAAGCAAGACAATTTTACGTAAGATTAAGTAAAGGTTGTCTAGTAAATACCTTCAGAGAAAAGTAACCTCGGGTGTATTGTAAAAAAAATAAGCAATATAGATCGACATTATGAGATATAAATATGCACTGGTTTAAGATGTCACGTTTTACTACTATTTTCACACATTTTTGAAATTTTTTTTTTTATATCTTGAACATCATTATGTACCAATGCCACAAAATCATTGTCATGTAACTAAGCGTAATAGTAATTATTTTATTAGGACTAGTTATGGCGAAGGATTTCCAATCTTTAGCAACGTCAATAACATACTAAGCATTACACTAAAATTTAATATGGACGCTGAAAGCGACTTAAAGGGGACCAGTCTTCATTTTTATTGTTTGATTTGGGTCTTGAATATACTTAAGTATCCTTCAGAAGCACTAGAAATGTACGAAAATTGCATATTTCCTTCAAATATATCTTAAATTAGACATTCCTCCTTCTATTTCTATAGATGAATTTTCTATATATTGCATAGTATCGCTAATGTGTAGTAGGGCATTATAACTTTCAAATGTTAATAATTATGGATGCACGTGGATTTGAAGACTCAAATTTCAATGGTGAGTCGTGATAACCAGTACTAAATTGCCGATCTAAAAAAGTCCCCTTTTCTGAGACTTGGAAAAATCGACCCACGAAAATGAAGCCTGTGCCTCTTTAAGGCTTCCTTAGCAATAATATCTTATTGTGCAACAGTGTAACTGCTATTCAATGAAGTAAATTGATTTACCTTTTGATAACAGGAACAACCAATTTGTGATTGTTGAATACAGTTGGTTCCATCTTCATATAATTTGCAGGATTTATTATCAGAACAGTACAGAAATCTGCGACACTTCTTATCTGCACTACATGAAAATGCGCAGTGTTTCAGATATGGACTGTTGGTTGTCTTTATTAGTTGTGTTTCATCACAATTATTCGTTATGACATTTGTCTTTGAAAATATTCCAAACCTTAAACTTAACGTGTATCTACAAGATATCAGGAAATAAAATACCATGTACATCATTTTAACATGCATCATAAAATCCCTTCAATGGTGTTATTATAGTTACTGCAAGGATATATAATAGAATGAACTGAACGGTACCTCTTTAAATACTCATTAACAGAAGGTATATCGATTTTTCTAAATATTTGCTTGTCTTGAAAATCTATGTTCAAATTTGTCCAGTTGGGACAGGTTTACACAACGTTTCGTCTTGAATATATCATAATATTCAATTTAATTTTTTTAAAGTACTTTCAGTGCAGACCTATATACGAAGGTTATGGGTTTTAGGGTGATAAAAAGGGCAAGATACGCCCACTTCACTGATAAAGTTTTTATATAATGAAATTTGTGTCAAATCGTACCAAAAATCTAACCTGTCAAAATATTGTGATATCTTTTGATCACAAAATTTTATAAAATTCTGACCTAAACTGACATGTTCATGTTCACAAGTCACAAGTATCCATGAACACATTTTGTTACAATTTATTCAGTAAATTGTCCGTAACTCAATCATGACCAAGACCCATTCAATATAAATTATGATGAATTTCAATCAAATCAGATGAAAACTGTAGTCTATCGAGTTCACAAGCCAATTTCGAAGCATTTTGACTAAGTAAAGGGTGATAACTCAAACATCGTTCATCGAAAAATCATAAAAGTAGCTCTCGTCCAAGACCTCATCAATACAATTGATCACACCAAATATCATTCAAATCAGATAAAAACTGTAGCCTCTATCGCGTTCACAAGTCAATTGTGGACGGACGGACCGACGAACAGACAGAGGTGACGACAATATACGAGCACATTATATTGTGGGCGTATAACAATGATATGTTTTGAGTAGGCTTGGAGAATGGAATGGACTTGGTTTCATATACTATAAAACCTTCAACAATCGTGACTATTACTCAGTGCTCAATCAGAAAAAAAGACTCTGAATACTCTTGTCCACAAGACCTAATTTACTAATTACCATAAATAAACTAATGCGAGTACCCACCTGTATATTTCGCAGTAAAATCAACAAAAGTAAATATAAAGTGATGTGATGCATCTCACACACGGTATACACAATACTTTATGTGAACAAAATTATAAAATAGTGATATAATCAAGCAAACGGTGCAAAAAACAAAACGCAACAAAACGCAGCAGAGGCTTAAAAAAACACACAAAAAGTATGCCACGTTTGAGCCGGATTGAATGATCAATGGTACCGGCTACATTCGGACACCATATCAGCTAACACCCAGTGTCCTGGCGACTAAGGGAACATGAAATTGGATCATGTTGACCCAACCGCAGAGTGCACACGACACCAACATCAACGATTGACGTGGGTCTGGAGAATTCGGCATTGCCTGATACGTGATTAGCAACGCCCTTGGCTCGATTCCTTCACTTATTTGATTGTTCTTCACTAAAGTATTGTGTTGACCGTTTTCATGCATCACAGTTGTTTTATCACTTTATTTTTGCTTTTGGAAATTTTACTGTAATATGAAAAATAGCGATGGCCATCGTAATACGCCCACTTTTATAATGGCAGCCAATTCTTCCGGGGGTTGACAAGAGTGGAGAGTAAATGAAAGATTCTGAGAATGACATTTTCTCTTTTTACAAGAGTAATACCATGGGTTAAAGTTTCCTGGAAAAAACAAATATGTCACTGAAATATGCATAAAACAAGGACAACCAACGTTTAGGTTCCATCTTAAAATGATTAAGAGCAGTCACATAGTTGATGATGTTTCTGATTTTCAATAAGGTGTATCCTAAGGTCAATACAAACACCGACAGCCAGTTTCATAAAAATCCACCAAGAAAACAGCTCTCTATCGTGTCCACAACTTTGAGAGTGTCACGGCTGAAAAATTAACGTGTTTTAAAGAACAAGGGCAATAACTCATAAAATATTTTTTCGATGTTTCTAATATTTAATAGGGTTTATCCTAATGTCAGTACAAACCCTCATACCAAGTTTCATCAAAATCCATCAAGAAACCAGCTCTCTATGGTGTCCACAACATATTTTCAAAAGCAAGGGCAATAACCCAGGAACTATATTTCGATTCGTCTGATTTTCATTAGGGTTCATCCTTGGGTGATTACAAACAGTCACAGCAAGTTTCATAAAAATCCACCAAGAAACCATCTCTCTATCGTGTCCACCACAACTTTAAGAGTGTAACAGCTGAAAAATTAACGCGTTTTAAAGAACAAGGGCAATAACTCATAAAATATGTTTTCGATGTTTCTGATATTCAATAGGGTTTATCCCAATGTGAATACAAACACTCATGCCAAGTTTCATCAAAATCCATCAGGAAATCAGCTCTCTATGGTGTCCACAACATATTTTCAAAAGCAAGGGCAATGACCAAGGAAATATTTTTCGATTCATCTGATTTTCAATAGGGTACATCCTTGGGTGATTACAAATACTCACAGCAAGTTTCATAAAAATCCACCAAGAAACCAGCTCTCTATCGTGTCCACAACTTTGAGAGTGTAACGGCGGAAAAATTAACGCGTTTTAAGAACAAGGGCAATAACTCATAAAATATCTTTTCGATGTTTCTGATATTCAATAGGGTTTATCCCAATGTCAATACAAACACTCATACCAAGTTTCATCAAAATCCACCAAGAAACCAGCTCTCTATGGTGTCCACAACATATTTTCAAAAGCAAGGGCAATAACCCATGAAATATTTTTCGATTCATCTGATTTTCAATAGGGTTCATCCTTGGGTGATTACAAACACTCACATCAAGTTTCATAAAAATCCACCAAGAAACCAGCTATCTATCGTGTCCACAACTTTGAGATTGTAACGGATGCAAAATTAACGCGTTTTAAAGAACAAGGGCAATTACTCATAAAATATGTTTTCGATATTTCTGATATTCAATAGGGTTTATCCCAATGTCAATACAAACACTCATACCAAGTTTCATCAAAATCCACCAAGAAACCAGCTCTCTATGGTGTCCACAACATATTTTCAAAAGCAAGGGCAATAACCCATGAAATATTTTTCGATTCGTCTGATTTTCAATAGGGTTCAAACACTCACAGCAAGTTTCATCAAAATCCATCAAGAAACCAGCTCTCTATCGTGTCCACAACAATTGTGGACAGACAGACAGACGGACAGACAGACATACAGACAGACGGACAGACAGACGGACAGACAGACAGGGGCGACTACAATATACGCCCACATTAATGTGTGGGCGTATAAAAAGTGGGTATTTTCTTTTGAGCATTAGTTTATTACATCAAACGCTTCAATAGTACAGTCAGCATATAACACTCCATGTTCCTTCAGCAACGTTAGATATTGGCATTATTTACCGTTGCTGTATTGACGGGGTTTTCTCGTCATTAACTACTAATAACCTCGTTTTAAAAACACTACGTTACATTTTATTTATCCAATAAGCGATCTCGTTACACTTTGAGTGTAGGTCAGAATGATTTGCAAAGCAAGTTCGACTAGACGGAAGAGTTAATTTCTCTTAGCATTTTTCCATAATCGGGAAAATTTACACAACCTCAACACTTTAAAAAAATATTTAAGATTGAAGGAAGCTTTACTCCGTTGTAAACTGACAAAATCTTATACGATCCTCTATTTTTGTATCAATTCGGCCTTGACCTTTGAGACTCGATTATCACAATGTAAATTTGCTACAAGAAATCTGGCGTCTGGTCATTCGAAAGTTTTCTCGCAATAATTTGTTACAAGGAATATAACTGGTCGAACAATAATCGTTCGACCAATCAAAATTAATGACGAGAATGTCTTATCATGATAGCAACGGATTAATGTAATGGAATGAAATGATAGCCATTGCTAAAGGAACATGATAGCACTCACGAAATCTTTATCATACAAAATAGTCTAAAAACAAGTCAGAGGTTTACACTATGTTTCCGGTGGCCAAGGCGCTCAAAACATATTACGCCGTGGAATTTGACCGTTTTTGTCTCCATATTCATGTTTTGTTTTGTTCCTCGTGGTTTATTACAGTGTCCGTGGCATATCGATAGTGCGATAAAGCAGTTCCACCAAGGTGCACCAAGGTGCACCAAGATTCGGAACGCGGTCTATCAGTGATGCATTTTTGCTGCTTCCTGGTCTGATGCGTTGTGATGGGATCTCTCGCTGTCCACGTCATCATCCAGGTCTAATGCGTCCGTCAACGTCTCCTACGGATCAAACGTGGAAGCCGTGGAGCTTGGAACACGTCTGTAGCCGCGGTACAAAGAAAACTCATGAAGTAATTTCAAATCATACTTGAACAACTATACGTTTACACTATGTTACCGGCAGCCACAGACACAGACGGACGTGAGACATCGCGAGAGGGCGGGATAGGCAAACGTAATCCGTGAATTCTAACGTAGGCTAATAGACCGTATAAAACCTGAAAATGCAACTAAACGTAACAATACGTATGATAGGTCGTAACAGGACGGGAATCGTACCTGTTCCAAGTAGCGTTTCTAGGAATCTTTAGGTTCAGGGGCCGAATTGGGGCCATATAATGGTCAGATGGAGGGGGGGGGGGGCAGGCTACCAGCACCAGGTATCCGTATGTAACAATATACGAAATATCAAAGTAGGGGACCAAGACCGGGCCAGCCTAAATTCTGGGGGCCATGATTGAGAATTTTGCTTTTTTGATCATTCTAAAGCGGATTCCTAAGTGACGTAATAAAAATGTATTTTGTTTGCAGCTTTCGTCATCAGGTCCTGCTCTGCTCTAGTCCTTTTACAAACTCACTTGACGATTGTGGACTTTTTTCATTCTAAGACTTCCTTCATATCTACAAAACAATGTTGAGCCTTTTCCGATTAACATAATGACATCCTGTTTCTTTCATAGATAGGTTTTGAAGTAAACAGATTATATATCAGCTTATCTGATATTATTGATTATCATTCAATTTTATACTAGGACAAACTGTTGTTCGAGAATAGCTTCTCCCCTTGAAGAAGAACTTATTGGCAATTGGTAAACGCAATTATAGAGAATGTTATAGACCATTTACGATCGAACGGTTTTTGTCGTCGGTGCACATACAAATTGCTGCTTGGGTGTGGTAAACAAATCAAAAAGTCTTGAAAATTCAGAAAAAATCTTCTTTGAGAACAGCATTTAAAATTTAAGCTGATTATTTCATAATCCTGGTTGCCTTCTACAACACCTGGCGTATGTTACCTTGCCTGGAAATTATCTATTCATATTATGCAGAATCTGCAAAATAATTCAGTAAGTGTTAAACGATGAAAAACAAAGGTTCGTTTTAAAGGAAACTCAATTTGAGTACCTGTTTAGAACAATCATTATTGCAAAGGAAATGATATACTTATAACGTGAATTTAAGTACTGTAATTTGAAGAGCGCTTCAATATATTTTGTGATCAGTAGAGTTACATCTTGAAATTAAGGAATAACAAACTTTCATGTTCATAGCGTGATTTGACATTAATGATGTCATGTTTGTAAAGAACGAAGCTCTATGCTGTAGAACCCCACAAATGACATAGTTGGTAGAACATTAAAAAGTTAACAACATAATTAAGAAATATGTTCAGTTTATATGAACAACTGTTAATGCGTGTAAAACTATATGGAGACACATTAACATAAAACATTCAAAAAAGCAAGAACAACAACATTTTACCACGCGCTAGAAAAAATTGTTGAATTCCACAGATATATTACAAATTTGTGAAGATTCAACATTTCATTCATTTGCTTGCCACGAAATTCTAACTATATCTACCAACCTCTTGAAAGGTATTAGGGCCTATCCGAAAATATGCATCAGTTCCAAATACTGAATTCTCAGCTGGCCTGAAGATACCTCATTTTCTCTAACCGTTCAGTAAGAAAAGTTGACAATGTCCGAATTACCACTAGTTGTAATACTGATCAGTGACTTTCCAAGAGTGGAACCAATTGTGACAGCCCATTAATGACAACAGAAATACCACTACAATTACAATCACCAGTATTTTTATATTCAACCTTCAGTCATACACATACACTTTTTTAATTTTTGAGGTTCAACGGACGGACCCAACAACATGGGTGACAACATTATACAATTACAATCACCAGCATGAAATATTCAACCTTCAGTCATACACATACACATATTTTTAATTTTTTGGGTTCGACGGACGGACCCACGAACATGGGTGACGACATTATACGCTAACTTTTTTATTTGGGAGTATACAAATCTTAGTATTATACATCTAATAGAGTGAAAGATTAAACACCAGAGCCTGCTATTGACGATTTATCTGATTATGATACGTGAAGATGAAAACCGAAGCGCTAATGATTTGATTTTCTGAATCTCGAGTGACCGAAATCCGAGGATTTTTTGTATGGGGTAAAAGTGGAGGTGATTTCTGTTCGATTTTTGGTACCACGGGACCCTACACACCAGTGACACTCCACGGCCCCATTGTCATTGTGGTGAATGTCAAGCTGTATTATTGACCTGTACATAACGGTATTTATATCGGCAATGGTCTACTTTCCACTAACTCAAAACTGCATGGTTCTCATTTATTAAATTTTTTAGGTGGCAATACGTGTTAGTCAGGTTTACATGAGATTTTTCAACGAGATTTCTGGAAAAGTTTAAAGACAATTGAATTTTGTGATTTGACACGGAATGGTATGGTAAATTAATTGATGAACTCTGTCCAGAGAACTTGGAATTTACACATTAAGGGAAAGAACTCCTGTCATAATTTGATTGTATTTAAAAATAGGTCAGAAATATTCTAATTTTACAAAGAGTTCTTAAAAAAATAAAATAAATTTATATCTGTAGCCAGCCAACAACTTTTGAAACGTCCAATCAGAGGAGGGCAGCATAAGTAGGCCTACCCCCCTCACCCCATTTTTAAACTTTGTTAATTACAGTGGTACGAGACTGGAAAATTAGAGAATGTGACTCCCTGAAAATTGTTTCCTGATAAATTCACCACCACCAACAATGAAAATAAGACACCAAGAAATACAATTTCCTGACATTTCCAAGCGAATTTAAAGGTCAAAATTATCTGAATTGGGCGGGTCTGATGTCGCGTTGGAAAGCGAATAAGACGATCAGAAGAAACCCGATTTCCTGACGTTTACCAGCCAATTTTAGGTTCAATATTATTTGTTTAGGATCTGATGGATCTTGTTTAGAAAATTTGGAGAATTTAACGCCCAGATTTCCTGACTTTTCCCAGCCAATTCAATATTATTTGTTTCAGGGCGGCAATAATTTTTTTTCTTTTTTTGAAGGCGGGGGGGGGGGGGGGGGGGGGGGTGTCAATGCTACGGGCTACCATGGGCGGACTTGGGCCGTGACGCGGCCATGGCTTTTTTTCAGTGACCGGCCCACTTCGATGTGTCGCTTTTTTTCAGTGACCGGCCCACTTCAATGTGTCGGGCAAAGCACGACCCCGAGCGTCAGGGTCTTAAGGGGTCCTCCACTTTTGAAAAGTGACTGCCATAAACGTGATTTCCGAGCGCCTCCGGTTCTCAAAAATGGTTGGCCAGAAAATGGAAATACGTACCGAAATTAAGAAAATTATCAAGATAATCAGATCTATTTTTATTGTAGGTAGGCCTATCATTGGAAGATGTGAAGATTGGTCACAAACGATTAAATTTCACGCCCATGGATTTATGTACATTTTACTAGATATCACCGCATAGTTATAAATGTCTGACAGGTGTCTAGTCAAGGTACACCATCGTACAAAATACCTTGACTGGACACTTGCTACTCTATGCTAGACACAAATTTTCCCATTTGATGGGCAAAAAATGGAACTCGATTGACGATATCGAACTTACATGTAGGTGAGAGCCCTATTTAGCAAAGTGCTATGTTTGGATAGTTCGTCTATTATATCATGGCATGATATATCGTTTAGAATATCCATTTTCTTTTCTTTTCTTTTTTTTGTCATTTTTCACAAACCGACCCTCTGCACACAGGCTTTAACCATGTGGCCATGCGACCAAGTCCGCCCCTGTGGGCTACGGGCCTGCAAAATGCAAGAAGTTGAACGTTTTCAACACAAATTGGATTCCTTTTGAAAAGATATTTTATCGATAAAAAAATTCCAGTTGTATTAAGTGATTCATTAGTATGCCACATTATCAATATGATATTTTAATAGTACATATTAGAAAAGGGATGGTTAGACAAATCCTGACTACTTTACTGAACAATAAACAAATCAATCAAATATAATAGATAAAATTAACTAGTACAATAATCACTTATTTATCTGATTTAAGGCTAAAATACCCCCGTGAAAAAGTTAAAGAATGAATCTCTAATGAATGAAAGGATGGGAAGGATATCAACTAAAGACCTATCATAGTCTAATAAGTAGCATCAAAAATGTCAACTGTGCCATAGTAGCAGGCCCGAAGGAAGCAATTTCATATTGGGGGGGGGGGGGGGGCAATGTTCAAAACAGTTGTAAGAAGCTTCCGACATGTCCGAATTAAAACTTAGTCGGAAGCAAGTCGGCTATTGGTCGGCTGTTGGTCTGAAGGGCTGGCAAAGCGCGACGTTCTCAGACCCAAATGTAGTGGTTAAAAAACCGGATTTAAAAAAAAACGAACGAACGAAATTAGGGTCTGATTTTAATTAGACTGAACAGACGTCTCAGGTCTCTATAGTCAATCCACCAATAATAGGCAAGCTACCAACCTAAACCTAAATACCGTCATTGGAATAAATTGCAATTTGAACAAAAGTTTTGATTTCAAGAACCAAGACGATCATATAAGACCATCACTCTTTCTTAAAAGTATAGTGCTTTCCAACAGGTGTCTGATTCGTGATTTCCATTGACCCAAGGAAATCAACTCTTATTTATTTTCAAAATGTTCTTCAATGGTACAATTCCCCAATAAACTCTGTGCTATTAGATGTAAACATTGTCAAAGAAAATGCAGTCAGGAAAGGCCTCGGATGCAAGGAAATTAAACCACATTTTTCTAAAAGTTTCTTACCGGGAATATCGCTGAAGCCAGCCAAAAATCCCTTGATGTAATGTTTTGTCAGTTGTATCGAACAAGCTTCATGACAATACGCATGATATGTTTTCCAATTAAATCATCTTTCCAGAAATAATAGACACCTTCTGAACTTCCATATGTTATTGTACCAGTAGGAAAACTTCGAGAACATTCCGTTGATGCATCAAACCACCAACCACCACCATAATTTAAGGCACATTCATGGGTCCCAGTAAAATCTACGTCATAGGTAGAAAATGGTCTGCCATTCAGGTTTGGTGTTCCAGTAATCGAGTCTCCACATTGAACTGTACCTGTGGTAATATCTAAAGCGTAGTTAGTGGTTTGGTTTCCAATTTTGAAATTACTGTATCTGTTTTCACAACTAACCCAATTAACATCATGAATTTGCACCTGCAAAGTGAAACTATTATGAGGATTATTCAAAATATTTAAAATACTATCCAACCCAATCCATCTGTTGAGATATACCACACCGAAGCCGGTCTCGTATTCTTCTAAGGTTCGATTGAATTCTTCGAAATTACAGTATTCTACCCGCATCAAAATTGTTGTAGAGCCACCCCAAGCTAGAAGGCATACCACTTCAAACGGTTCTGGTGAAGATATGGGTTGTATTGTCGTCAACATCTCCTTGGGATATTCTATTCCTCTGTTAAACCCATCAGAACAATCTGAAAATATAATTTTTTTTACAATATAGTACATGTATTCTATTACATTTTGAGTCAATGCCAATAAGATCTCCTAAGCAGGGAACTATAAATAAGATACTAATCTTACCTGTAATAATATTTTGACAATTTTCACCATAGTAACCTAAAGGACATGTACAGTTATTATCTTCATCACAGCCAATAGTCTGAAATGATCGATTGAGAAGAAATATATTTTATAATTACATAGTATATTACTTATTACATGTACTTACATATTTTCAATTTAAGATGTTCTATAATATAGGTAATAAAATGTTATAAATACTGGAAGTATTTTAACATGGCCTCTAACAGCGAAATCTTTAACGGGATTATAAAAATAATTTCTTAATTTTGTATGTGTATCGGGAATATTTATAGCATCAATATGCAAATTTCGAATTTTCAAGCGGACGTCTGTAGTTTCCACAATTCCACTTTAACTAAGAAACGACTTGTGACACATCATTTCAGTACGATGTTAGACTGACCCCTTTCATAGCAGGTCTAACGTACAGGATGGGCAGTATTATTGTTCATTGATCCTATTTTCAATATTCAATAAATTGACTTTTTAAGACATTTCTTATGTTCCCCTGGAAACATACTATTCATGTATGTAATATCTTTGTTGTAAATGTCGTAATTTTATTTTAAGTCCCTTTTTTAAGCCTGTGTTCCATGCTGAGCGAAAGATTAATGAAGAGAAAGAAACTTTCTTGACTTTTGTTTTGTTTATAGGGGACATTTAATCGATTATATTATGTTTTTACACAATATTGGCTACGATAATTTTATTGATATAAGGTTTCAATATTTTTATGCTAAAATGCCCGACAACCAAATATATTTGTCCGACAAGTCGATCCCCACCCAACCCCTAATCCCAAAAACTTCTCGCCATCTGCCTGATCACATCATTTCCGAACGATTTTATTTTTTTAAATATCCTTCATGAAAATCACTGGGGGGCACCCCCGACCCGTACGCCTATGAAGATCACCACGGTTTTAAAGCACGATAAGTTACAATCTGTTGACACATTACAATCGCATAAGAAGATACTGCACGTTATCGATCAAATTCTCTAATAGTACTGAATCAAGCTTCGGACGGTCAAATTTGCCTAGATCAACCAAATATAATGTGGGTCATGAGTCAGATTATCATCGAAGCCTTTCATCTCTTAATATAGACCAGAACATACTTTCCCTCAATAAGTGAATTTGAGGGACGGAAGACTAAGCTTGATTATATCTTGAAATCGCGCAGCCAATTTGGTTGCGTTGAAATATTCTTCTTCCATGAGGTTTTTTCTCTAAAAACTGGCAAATTTCTTTTATGTTATGAGGTCAGCTTCATAATGCCCCGGTTTCACATAGACGAATTTCATCCGAATTTTGGTTGTCGGAAGACTTTCGTACGAAATGTTCAAAACAGTTGTAAGAAGCTTCCGACACGTCCGAATAAAAAATTAGTCGGAAACAAGTCGGCTATTAGTCGGCTGTTGGTCTGAAGGGCTTTTTTTTTTGCGGTCAAATAGCATTCTGAACTTTCGTAAGCATAGTCTGAACAGTCGTGAGGGTGTTCGGCCTCTTGTGTCTTCTTTTACGAGGAACATCATCTTGAAGATGTGTCGTAAGGGCATTCTTATATGTCGTTAGAGCATTCGGTAACAGTCGGATTTGTCTTTAGGACAGTCGTAACAAATTTGGTTCAGTCGGATGAAATTCGCTTCTAATTCGTTTATGTCGTAACAGCAGTTGGAAATGTCGTTACGACATTCGTAAATGTCTAAACGGTTGTCATAAGAGCCAAATTTTAGTCGGCTGTTGATCGTAAGCGTTGTCCGAAGTGTCGGAAGAGAAGCATTTTTGACCTGATTTACTTCCGACACTCCCGACACAGCCGACTTCTATCCTTACGAAGTTTCCAAAAGTTCGTCTATGTGAAACCGGGGCATTGTGTCTTCTTTTACGAGGAACATCATCTTGAAGATGTGTCGTAAGGGCATTCTTATATGTCCTTAGAGCATTCGGTAACAGTCGGATTTGTCTTTAGGACAGTCGTAACAAATTTGGTTTAGTCGGATGAAAATCGCTTCTAATTCGTTTATGTCGTTACAGCAGTTGGAAATATCGTTTCGACATTCGCTAATGTCTGAACGGTTGTCGTAAGAGCCAAATTTTAGTCGGCTGTTGGTCGGCTGTTAGTCGGCTGTTGATCGTAAGCGTTATGCCCTGGTTTCACATAGACGAATTTGTTACGAATTTCATCCGAATTTTGGTAGTCGGAAGACTTTCGTAAGAGGTCGGGGAGTTCGGAAGACGAGGCAAAAATTCGGACGTGTCGGAAGCTCCTTACAACTGTTTTGAAATGTTCAAAACAGTTGTAAGAAGCTTCCGACACGTCCGAATTAAAAATTAGTCGGAAGCAAGTCGGCTATTGGTCGGCTGTTGGTCTGAAGGGCTTTTTGCGGTCGTAAGAGCATTCTGAGCGTTCGTAAGCATAGTCTGAACAATCGTAAGGGTGTTCGGCCTCTTGTGTCTTCTTTTACCAGGAACACCATCTTAAACATGCTGTAATTAAACAGCCCAAAGATCATCGATAGCCTCTTCAAATCGTCATCAGGCTGTAGGGTAGCACCAACAAGTTGAAGTCGTCGGTATATGTCGTGATCCATCATAGATATGAAGATGTGCAGTGTTGGACAACTTGCAGAAGAATGATTATGTCGGCTCCATATATATACGACCAGAACAAATTCGGATTAGTTGTAAGGGCATTCGTATGTGTCGTAAGGACATTCGTATATGTCGTTACATCATTCGATAACAGTTGGATTTGTCTTTAGGACGAATTCGTTCCAATCGGGTAGAATTCGTTTCTAATTTGTTTATGTCGTTACGGCAGTCGGAAATGTCTGAACGGTGGTCGTAAGAGCCAAATTTTAGTCGGCTATTGGTCGGCTGTTAGTCGGCTGTTGATCTTAAGCGTTGTTGGAAGTATCGGAAGAGGATCACTTTCGGCCCGATTTTGTTTCCGACCCACCCGACATAGCCGACTTCTATCTTTACGAAGTTTTCAAAAATTCGTCTATGTGAAACCGGGGCATTATCCGAAGTGTCGGAAGAGGAGCATTTTTGACCCGATTTACTTCCGACACTCCCGACACAACCGACTTCTATCCTTACGAAGTTTCCAAAAGTTCGTCTATGTGAAACCGGGGCATAACTTGTCATCTTATAACAACAGTCGTGGCTCAAAAAGGGATCATTCTTCATCATGATCGTTAAAAAAATCACGACTACAATCGTATCTTAAACACGTGGATTTTTTTTATGAACTTACCTAATGCCCCGGTTTCACATAGACGAACTTTTGGAAACTTCGTAAGGATAGAAGTCGGTTGTGTCGGGAGTGTCGGAAGTAAATCGGGTCAAAAATGCTCCTCTTCCGACACTTCGGACAACGCTTACGATCAACAGCCGACCAACAGCCGACTAAAATTTGGCTCTTACGAAAACCGTTCAGACATTAACGAATGTCGTAACGACATTTCCAACTGCTGTCACGACATAAACGAATTAGAAGCGACTTTCATCCGACTAAACCAAATTTGTTACGACTGTCCTAAAGACAAATCCGACTGGTACCGAATGCTCTAAGGACATATAAGAATGCCCTTACGACACATCTTCAAGATGATGTTCCTCGTAAAAGAAGACACAAGAGGCCGAACACCCTCACGAATTTTCAGACTATGCTTACGAACGTTCAGAATGCTATTTCGACCGCAAAAAAAGCCCTTCAGACCAACAGCCGACTTATAGCCGACTAATTTTTAATTCGGACGTGTCGGAAGCTTCTTACAACTGTTTTGAACATTTCAAGAAGTTGTAAGAAGCTTCCGACACGTCCGAATTACTTCCGAATGTTTGCCTCGTCTTCCGAACTTCCCGACCTCTTACGAAAGTCTTCCGACTACCAAAATTCGGATGAAATTCGTAAGAAATTCGTCTATGTGAAACCGGGGCATAAGCTGTGCGTATCGGCACCTATCATATCGCTCCGATTCGAGAAAACCGAACAGATCGTGTCAGATCGAAAGCCAATCGTTGAGTTTAATCAAAGCTATCATATCGGAATGCATACATGTGATCGTATCAAACACTAAAAAATTGACAAATCGTAAACCGATTGCAACAAATTTTGTAAGAACGTATCAATTCGTTTGACAGACCAAAGATTTCAATGTCACATTTCTTTACATCAATCTGACATGATAGTCTGCCATGGAAATTGTACGATGATGTGATTTGTTTTCTTACGACACATCATGTGACGCATTCGTTCAATAGTATCGCGAATCTTGAGAAACATGGAGATAACTTTCTATTTTTTCTCGAACTAAGTAGGCCTACTAATCAATGTTTCAAATCACATAATACAAAATTGCATGATATAGGCCCTCGGTACCCAACCTTTTGGACTCTGCGTAGGCTACACTTATTTTGTTCAAGCAATCTCCTGGTACCCCTTCGCCCACCCTAAGTTACATAAAGAGCGAACGTGAAAGTAAAGGGGTATTTGTCGTTTGATGGAGTTAAATACTTAAATTCCGTACTTTTAAAATTGTCTAAGAGGCTTCTCAGGTATCCCTTGTGATGTTCGCCGGTATCCCTGGCTGGGAACCGAGGATATAGGCCTAATATACTTGGTCGTCTGTCTCTAAAATACGTAGTATTTGTCTGTTTTATACTCAATAACCATTGTACCCACCTTTTTGTAACAGCTACAGCCTGCGTTCAAGTCGGTTTTTATAATACAGTCCGTTCCGTCTTGATACAGCTTACATGTATTGTCGGTGGAACAAAATAACAATCTTCTACACTCTGTCTCTTCAGTACAAGCCATCACACAAAAGAGTAATCGAGGTTTTATTATATTACCAATAAGTTGAGTCTCATCGCAATTATTAACTAAAATATTTGTCTTTGAAAAGTTTCCAAATCTCAAACTTTGGGTTAATTTTAAAAAGAGATACACAAATGCAAGTTCTTTTAGCATCATTGCCTTTTAGAAATCTGAACAAAGAAATCTGAGAAATATAATCTTAAATATATCAATAAAAATTATTGATATCCAAACTCACCAGTTGCTAAGTAAATATGAGTAATCGGATCAATTTTGTCGGATTTTTTTTTCGTCTTTTGTTTTCAGCCTGGGATCTTCAAAACAAATCCAAAATGTTTAAAAATCGCAAATACTCTAAAAAATAAAAGTGTTAACAGTCTGGAAGTCACTTGGTGAAATAAATGTATTCAATAATTATGTGCTTCGAAACACGAACGAATGTGGCCCTTTTTGTCACGGAGACACGGACAATTTGTTCCAGCAAAATTTATTGTGTCCCTATGCCCCAAAATATAGGCATGACGTACGTTCTGGTACACCTAAGAAGTGATCTAAAAAGCTCTAAAATTCAAAAAATTTTTGGACCCCCAGACCGGAAGGTTCCTTCGCTTCGCTCGGACACATAGTGCCCTTTATATCACAGCTCCGCCCCCGCCGCTAACATTTCCTTCCGGCGCCCCTGCTCGCACATTTCAACCTGTATTCAATGTGCGCTCGTTCTGGATTTAAACAATATTTTATTTCTACATTACATACCCATATAATATTTTTCAGAAAATAACTAAGGTTTCGGAAACAAGCCGAAGCTTATGCTAATCCGGCACCTGATACAAATAAAAGATACAATATAGAAAATATGAACTATGCCAATAAAAAAGGTTATCAATATCATCCCTAAGAATTCCACTCGTCCACAAACACAACGAAGCCGCAGGCAAAGATAGTCGGGCTGATCAAATGGAGACTGTGTTAGGGTTGAGAGATGATTTGATCAGAAATAGACGATCAACAGCAGGGATAAGCAAGCAAGATCAGCAACTAGAGTAGGCATTTAACTAGAGTAGGTATACACGATCAACAGCAGGGATAAACAAGCAAGATCAGCAACTAGAGTAGGCATTCAACTAGAGTAGGTATACACGATCAACAACAGGGGTAAGCAAACAAGATCAGCAATTAGAGTAGGTATTCAACTAGAGTAGGTATACACGATCAACAACAGGGGTAAGCAAGCAAGATCAGCAACTAGAGTAGATATTCAACTACAGTAGGTATTTACGATCAACAGCAGGGATAAACAAGCAAGATCAGCAACTAGAGTAGGTATTCAACTAGAGTAGGTATACACGATCAACAACATGGGTAAGTAAGAATGATCAACAACTAGAGTAGGCATACAACTAGATTAGGTATACACGATCAACAACAGGGGTAAGCAAGCAAGATCAGCAACTAGCGTAGGTATACAACTAGATTAGGTATACACGATCAACAACATGGTTAAGCAAGCAAGATCAGCAACTAGAGTATGTATTCAAATAGAGTAGGTATACACGATCAACAACATGGGTAAGCAAGCAAGATCAACAACTAGAGTAGATATAAAAACTAAAGTAAGTATACACGATCAACAACATGGGTAAGCAAGCAAGATCAGCAACTAGGGTAGGTATACAAACTAGAGTAAGTATACACGATCAACAACATGGGTAAGCAAGTAAGATCAACAACTAGAGTAGGTATAAAAAAAACTAGAGTTAGTATACACGATCAACAACAGGGGTAAGCAAGCAAGGTCATCAACTAGAGTAGGCATTCAACTAGAGTAGGTATGTACGATCAACGGCAGGGTTAAGCAAGCAAGATCAGCAACTAGAGTAGGCATTCAACTAGAGTAGGTATACACGATCAACAACAGGGTTAAGCAAGCAAGATCAGCAACTAGAGTAGGTATACAACTAGATTAGGTATACTCGATCAACAACAGGGGTAGGCAAGCAAGATCAGCAAATAATGTAGGTATTCAGCTTGAGTAATTATACACGATCAACAGCAGGGGTAAGAAAGCAAGATCATTACCTAGTATACAACGAGATTAGGTATACACGATCAACAACAGGGGTAAGCAAGTAAGATCAGCAACTAGAGTAGGCATTCAACTAGAGTAGATATGTACGATCAACAGCAGGGGTAAGAAAGCAAGATCAGTACCTAGTATACAACGAGATTAGGTACTAGTATACACGATTAACAACATGGGTAAACAAGCAAAATCATCAACTAGAGTAGTGGTATACAACAAGCAAGATCAGCAACTAGAGTAGGTATACAAACTAGAGTAAGTATACACGATCAACATCAGGGGTAAGCAAGCAAGATCCGCAACTAGAGTAGGTATTCAACTAGATTAGGATTAGGTATTCACGATCAACAGCAGAGGTAGACAAGCAAGATCAGCAAATAATGTAGGCATTCAGCTTGAGTAAGTATACACGATCAACAGCAGGGATAAGTAAGATCAGCAACTGGAGTAGGTTTACAACTAGGTAGGTAGACACGATCCTCCACTAGGTTAAGTAAGAGTATATTCACTAATATGGTATACAGAAAGTCAACAACCATGGAAGGCATCAGGAGCTAAGGTAGGTGTATTAAAGTAGTGAAAGTATACAAGAACAAACTATGGTAAATATACAGAATCAATACCTATTTTCACTTTAAGGGGCAAATAAAATATGTTTAAATAACGAATCTATTTGATCGTCTTATGAAATCATGTACTGAATGGAAAATATGTGCTTTTTCAACTTCACTGAGGTGATTAGAACCATACAATAACGTTTTTTCATCTAGGTGGTGCTGTGCTAGTGAAAGTAATGTATCTCTTCTTTGAAGCTGATATTTTGGACAGACAAGCAGAAAATGTCCCGAGTCTTCTATAGGGTGTCCACATGAACAAGATGGAACATCGCCAACATGTCTTAGAAACTTGTGCAAGTTGAGATCACTCATTCTATTTCTAAGTTTATTATTTGGACCGATCTTTCTCCAAGGTAATAATACGAGGGGGGATTCACACATGATTTTATCTTTAGTTTAAACTCTTGTATACTACTGAGTGATGAAATCGCTTCAGGCAAAGCGTTCCAATCACGAATAGCGGATGGTAGGAATGAATCATAATAGAGTTTGGAACTAGTAAAGAGTGTTCTTAGCTTGTGACTATGGCGTGTGTTATAAGTATTAGAGGATCCCACAGAATCTGGAACAAGTGTATTGAGGTAGTTTGGAACCATATTATGAACCATTTTGTAGAAAAGAATAAGTCTATGTTGATACCGTCTTTGTTTTAGTGAAGTGAAACCTGATTCCTTATAAAGCAACGAGTGAGATGTACCACGGATTAAGCCGGTTATTGATCTGAGGCAACCAAGATGAAGATTTTCTAGTCGACATGAGTCTGTTTCTGTACAATTATCACCACCAATCTGATTTTTCATCCCAATATTATGCTCTTATGTATCCCATTTAAAGACTCTAATTCTAAATTTCTTTAAGGATTGGTAATGCTAGGTTTAAATGTAATGAAACGTATTAAAACGTTATGAAATGGTTTTGTTCAACCAATCTTGCCCTGATAACCGTTCACGGGACAATGTTGACAAAACTGGAAAGGAACGTCAGACGCCGTGGAATAGGCATGATTCCTGTTCCACTACGGACCACTTCCAAGTTTTGTAGCGATTACCAAGTTCTGCAACGACCTAATATACGATCTGTCACGTTTTGTAGCGTTTACCCCGTTTCATACGGCCTGTTACGTTAATCTGCACCATGGCTGCCGTGGCAATATGCAGAGGCGGACTGGGGCCGTGACGCGGCCATGGCTTTTTTCCATTGACCGGCCCACTTTAGGGTGGCGGGCAAAGCACGACCCCGAGCGTAGGGGTCTTAACAGCGGGTGTTTGACGTTTATGCAAAGGGGGAGGGGGGGGGGGGCGTAGATGCAAATTTTGGCCGAGCGTTGCGAGACGAAAATTTTTTTGACCTTTTTTTTGAAGGTATAAGATAAGTATAAATTGTACTAATTTAACGGTTTTTGACATGGACCATGTATGTTTTATAGTAAACGCCAATGGGTTAGACATTTTTGATTTCGTATTCTCCCCATTCTTAAAAAAAAAAATAGTAAAGGGGGGCGTACGTCCTCTACGCCCCCCCCCCCTGGATCCGCCACTAATTAAGGGGTCCTCCCCAAATTTTTTTTTGAAAAATGACTGCCATAAAGGTGATTTCCGAGAGCCTCCAGCGAATTTCGGCCACTTTCTTTTTAAATTTTGAGTAGACTCATTTTTTTTTTTTCAAAATTATTTTTTTTGTCATTTTTCACAAACCGGCCCCGTGCACACCGGCCCGCATGGCTTTAGCCATGTAGACATGCGGCCCAGTCCGCCCCTGGCAATATGTAATCACAATATGTCACGTTTCCCTATCCCGTCCCCCAGCTACGTCCCACGTTCACGCCGTTAATACCACGTTGTTATGAGGCTTGATTACCGTGGCCGTCGGGATCATAGTGTAAACGTTTAGTATGATTGATATTGTTTTCGTTCTACCGAGGCTCTAAACGTGTAACAAGCACCACAACTACCAAGTTTGATCCGTAGAAGACCTTGGCAGACGCAATAGACCTGGATGAAAACGTGAACAGCGTGAGAGATCCCATCAGCACGCATCAGACCGGGAAGCAACAAACATGCATAAGTGGTAGACCGTGGCCCGAACCTTGGTGCACCTTGGTGGAACCGCTTCATCGCCCCATCGGACACAAAAATAAAACGTGAGAAAACTTTGTCACAACTTAACGAAACTTGGATATGGAGACAAAAAGTCCAAAAATCCACGGCGCAATACGTTTCGGACGTCGTGGCCACCGGGAACATAGTGTAAACCTAGCATTACCCCCGTTACCCTTCTAAAGAAAGACGAGCATCGTATGTCGTCAAAATTAATCATGTCTATACTTTTAGAAACTTCTTGAGTTACAATATCTCATTGATGGCTGTCATTGTCAACAAGAATGCTGTACAATATTGCCACAGATGCAAGGAAATTAACCTTATTTTAAATATTTTCTTAGGCTATATCCTCAAATAAACTGTCAAGACAAAGTGCTGTTAACTAGAATCTGTGGGGAAAGGCCGAGATGCAAGGCAATCAGCCATAATTTCAAAGATTTTTTTTGTGTACAATGCATCCAAATCCACGAGCGTAGCCAAAGTGGGTGTGGCGGCTCGAACACTCCACCCTCCCTTATTTTTTAGCCGACATGGTATATCCTGGTACCCAATTTGACAATAACTTTGCTTCTAACGATAGAAAATACATGTAGCTCAAATTCGAACATGATCTTCGTTTTATGAATATGTATACACATACCAAATTTCATTTGAGGCTATCAAAAACCGATGGACAAATAGGGGTGACGACAATATACGTGGGAGAGATGTGGGCGTATAAAAACCGTAGCTTTGATTTATTAATTTAATCTTTATTGAGTAAATTATAGTTACCAGCCATTATAAATCATTTTAATTACATTAACCAATCAATTATTGAACAAACTGACAATATCTTTCATTATTTAGAATACTTCAAAAATACTGAATATGAACCATGAATATAAATAAAATCATTCAGCTCAAACTCATAATTAAAACAACAGGTAGGTAAGTCAAAGTTGATTTATTATTATAAAAGAGTGCTCTGTGGCCAGCCAGTGTTTACCCAAAATTTTGTATGTTTGTTAAAGGGTTTTTTATGCTTTAGTAAATTAGGAGCCAATCTATTTTTTATGTGAATAAAAACCTTCTCCAGATTTCATACCAAATTTACCCTCTGATACTAATTTATTGATCATTGATGATGGTTGAAAAAGAGGATTATCAGGATATTTCTCACACCAACCTGTAACAAATGTAAATCTATAAATAGAAGAATATCCTGTGGTTCAGGCTTTTTAACAATGAACAGCCAACAAACTAACTTGATCCTTTTGGGAATTAATTGAGTAATTTAAGATAGGTTGCACAGGCACTTGTTTTCTTTCCATGACAAGATTAACTATCGCTATATATTATATATCTTGCCGTGGATAAAAAAAAGTATGCGCCTGTGATGGGTTACTATTTATGTGGTGGAAATAACTTGTGAATAAAGTTTTAACAAGTAGCATCCCATTTCGTTAACTTAAAGGGACAGTCTGAATTTTTTTTAGGTCAAAAATTTTTTTTGCTAAAATTTGTGAAAACTTTACACCAAAATCTGTAACTATGTGCCCTTTAATGTATCTGAAAGTTTCAACTAAAAAAATTCAGCCGTTAATTTTTAAACGCTAAAAACATGCTAAAATTTTAAAAAACCTTACGTAAGGTTTTTAAGTGTGTTATGTTTTTTGGACGCTGATAGGAAACTACTGAACGGATTTGAGTAAAATAAACGCCTAATTGTAGAGAAATGTCCCTCTTGTGTATTTTAAAGGTTTCAGCTAGAAAAATTGAGCCATTTAAAGGGCAAACACCAAAACTAGGTCAAATTGCTTAATTAACAATAAGTACTCCCAGTTTGTAATTAACCCTTTAAAACCAAATTCAGTTTGATCAAGAAGATATGGAGATACAATAAGGATACTTTAAAAATACTCTCAGATAGCATTTGCGATTTTTTTGACAATGGAAACTTTTTTCAAAAAAGCAGAATGGCCCTTTAAAATTGTCTTGAGTAATATTTCTATGCATTGTCACATGCATACAGCAATACCAGAATTAAGATTTTGAATTTGATGTGAGTTACCAATGTTTATGTCACAAATTTTCAAGACACCCAATAAAACATTGTCCATTCACTTACCATCAATAATAAATTTGACAGTATCCAAACCAACATAATCAGCTAATTCAAATGGTCCCATTGGATGACCTGCTCCTAGCTTCATTGCTGTATCAATATCTCTTGGACTGGCATCACCTTAATTACATTTTAATCAATATAGTTTAAAGCGATACCAACTCTTAAAATAAATCAAAAATCTTAGTTTTCAAACTTGGCCAATAGGATTATATATTCATCAATGCTGTTTACAGTATACAAACAGAATCCAAAAGACCATAAAATGAAGTATTGTATAATTATAATATATAAGGTAGTTTTCTGGATTTATCAAGATTATACACGTAATCTGTAGTATGGTTATGACACCAGACAAATTGCCTAATGAATATTATACAATTAATGATTTTTGTGAGGTTGACATGAGGATTTATCAACTGAAGGGATGCAATATTTACCGAGGCCAAAGGCCGAGGTGAATATTGCATCCCTGAGGGTTGATAAATCCCATGTCAACTGAAACCAAACGTCATGAATTGTTTTATTAAATGGCAATCGGTGTATTCGATTTATCGTCAAATTTAGCAAAAAATGTCGAATCAATTCATCTTCAAGTGACGCCATGTGCATTTTTTTGTTTACTGTTGTTCTCTGACGTATCTCAATTATGACGTAACATATTTTTGACGTTTGCAAAACCAGCTTTGATTAGTGGAAAATTAAATCTTCATCCAATCAAAATCGCAGATCTATTTTTCGGCAAAAAATATGCAAAATTGCGCGGTGAATATGATGTTCTATCGAAGGAAGCGATGCACTCTCTCGACCAATGAAAAGAGAGAGATTTTCTAGCCATTTTTTGATCATTCTAAGAGGTTGTATTCCTTTTAAACCATGGCTTCTTGACTCATTCAAGAACTGATTTAATAAAATAATATTCCAAACTATTGAAACCATAGTTTATGGTAGGTCAAGAAAGAAAAGACAACATCTAAGTGTAACTTAACATCCTTACCTCTTTCAACCAGCCTAACAGCTTCCATCATATAAGGTACCAATAATCTATTTACAATAAAACCTGGGGTATCCTACAAATATAGAACATAGATTACACAGTTTTATCCTACGCAGTCTACAAATGACAAAATTCCTTTTTTATGAAAGCAATTAAACATTGCACTCTCACCATCCCAAAGAAACAAATAATATTCTCACCTTGCATTCCACTGTGACTTTACCGTTTGCTTTACCAAATTCAATCAAAGATTTAAAGGTATCATCACTTGTATCTGGAATTCTTATAACCTGGAATAACCACTCATGATTTAATATTTAATAATCGATCATTCATTTGGAAATGTTGTTCAAAAATTAGATACATCACTAGATGTGGTATTTAAAATATCTGAGGTTAAGGGCATTAAAGCACATTTTGAAAAACATATTATAGAAAATTGGTTGAAAACTAAATAAATAATAAGCTTTTAGCCAGATTTTTATCTAGCTATGTTCTACTATTTTACTTACCTCAACCAATTTCATCATGGGCACAGGGTTAAAATAGTGTAACCCACCAAATCTATCCAGACGCTTAGTTGAAGTAGCTATATCGCTGATTGGTAAGGAGGATGTATTACTGGCAAATATTGTATGTCTGAAATCAAACACGTTATGAAAAGTCATTTTGACCACCAAGACTCAATAACTGGCTATAGTGCTAGTTAACTTATATGGGTGTCATGATACTTTCATAATTTTGCTTTGTTAATAAGGAGGCCTGAGAGACTGACAAAACAAAATGTTTGACAAGGCTTATATTTCTATTATTACCATGTGCATTTCATGTTGTGCCTTGTTCAACCTATAATCAACTACATGTATTTCTTTTAATAAATTAACATTTTAATGGGGCTTTATGCAAAATTTCATGATAAAGAATACTAATTCTGTGGCGTCTCTAGGAATTATTAGGAAATTAAATGAATAAAGTTTTACGTCCTGTTTTTTCGACACCTATATGGGATAATTGAGGACGGGCAAAAGTCATGCAGTGTACAATGAGGGAAATTTTGTCTGAACAGCGGCAGTGGCCTGAGGGGCGGAGCTGAATAACAATTTTTTTAATTAGTGTCTGGTTCGAGTTCATATTCTAAATACCTACTGAGGAGCAGCTTGGTCTAATTGCTTAAATAACTTTCTTTTTACATCTAAATTTTCAACAATAGCTTCTATTACCAAATCTGCTTTTGACACCGATTTTGCAGAATCGGTTTCTGTTTGAATTTTGCCCAATACATCCTTTACAAAATTCTCTCCACTCTAAAAGAATTAAGACACATGTATTATTATACTTTTGATCAGAGTATGCTCTGAACAATGCTAGAAAGGCCTGTTTTTGGAATTGTTTAGATCAGCAGATTTGATGGATAAATAGAAGTGGGATAATACAGTCATAAAAACAAAGATATCAGATTTTATAACATATTTTACTGTTAGAATGCAGTACTGTAGAAAATAGAGTAGCTATTTGGTTCAATACATACGGTAAGTACCAGTGGTAGGGTAGGTAGCATGAAAAAGGTATCCTCAACTAGGGGTCCCCCTAGCCCACAGACTTGAAGGGATATGATATCGCTTTATAGTGGACTTGGGGCGATATTTGGGAACTTTGAGGCACAAGGAACACATCTTATTTCCTTTAACAGACTGTTGTCACTGTCAAATTCATACAGAAAATGCACCAAAAACAGCCGCTTTCATGATACGTTTTTAACAGCCGCCATTACAGAACTAGTGGTCTGCTACGGTAATGTAACAAAGTCAATAATTGGACTAGTAGCAACATTAGTTAGTTAATGAAAACACGTAACACATTTTAGGCCCTCAACAGCTATTTTCACTGCCTTTTGCATAATAGTCACAAAGAAATCAATGAATGTACATTCACATTATATTATTGGAAAATTAAAATATGTCATAGCTTACTGCTGCATCATCAGCATATTTCTTCTTGGCAACTCTTTGTAAACTTTTCCGAAGATTACCCATGGATTTATCTAATATATCTTGATTTTGATCCACTAATACAACATTATGCCCTGTTGAAGCTGCAACCTTTCATGAAATATTGAAAAGGACCTTGAGTTATACAAGTGTTGTACCAGTATACTAAGTTTTGCTGAGATAAAGGTTAAATAAAATTTTACAACTTTTTAAATTTTGATAGGGTAAGTTTGATTTTCATTTGCATACTGGTACCATTTATCTAAGAATTCTTTCAGGTCTATGGATTGGAATAATAAGGTTTTAAAAAATTTTCGTTTGAAAAAAACCCTTCAATCAGGGGCGAATTTAGGCAGGGGCATGGCGGGGGTTATAGTCAATTGGACCCTAGTTTATAATGGTCCTAATCCAAAATGGCCCTAAAAGTCAAAATGGTCCTAAAAACCAAAGACTATTAACTATTATTGATTAGTGCTGAATTTCTACTTAAAATTTGTATTTCTTGTTAAAATTGGGAAATGGTGTATAATGAAAAAATTTTTTGAGACCATTTTGACTTTTTCAAAAGACCATTTTGACTTTTTACAAGGGCCATTTTGACATTTTTTTAAGACCATTTTGACCAAAATTTGGGACCATTTAGGACTAGGGCCACTAGGGTCCAATTGACTATAATCCCATGGCGGGCGTGCGCCCCCCTAAAATTTGCAAAGCATGGGTTGTCGCTCTTATTTTATTCTGCGCCCCCCCTAACGTCAAATCCTGTATCCGCCCCTGTCAATCCCAGAAATTTCAATTGAAAGTACCCTCTGTAAATCATTTTTCCAAATAAATTTATTTTTCTTTGATTTGTATTTCCATTAGGCTAGCCTAGCACAAAGAAAATCAAAGACTTTTTTAAAACTCTTTTGTATGGTCGTTATAGTTTTGAAAACTGTTACCCCAGCATTTTATAAGACGTGTATGTAAATACAACTATTGATAAAAGAAGTGATATAACAATATTATTGTACGAAAACCAGTCTAAAGGTCATAAATGATAAGGCTAGTATGTTCTCCATCCTTTTGCCTTTGGACCAATACAATTTTAGTCTCAGAATCTGGAATATTTAGCTTAGCTATCAGTAGCAGTGTTCACAACACTCCCTTGAATTTAAGACTTCAAATGCCTTGTACCCAGTATTATCTGAAATATACGACTCGTATTTTAATGAGATTGGTCCAACGGATAGTGAACATATCTCTTTATTACTACGGTAATTTTTGTCTTCATTTATTTTAAAATTTTATGTTCTCGTCTCTCTATTATTCTGTCACTTAGTTCTATGATCTGTCCAAACAATTGCTCATATAATAACCTGTGCAATTCCAGCACCCATCAGGCCACTGCCAATTACTGTCACATGTTTTATCTGTGCCATGGCAGAAGCACTCGATGAAAAACTTCGGTTGAAAACTTTGAAAACGCCGGCCATGTTGTCTGCTCAAAGTTCATTACTTATGACTACAATCTTTATCTTCTTTGATAGAAGAGTTCACATTCGGCTCCATTATATTTTTCGAGACTAATGATTCTTATGATTCATTTGCGATCATCTTGCCCGGTAAATGGGCAAGGGAAGACAACTCTTGTTTGGAATTGATTTTGATTGGCCGTTTTTACCGCTAGGTAGGACGGTAGGACCTATATAATTTATTTAATATGGCGATCAAGGTATTTAGTACACTAGTCTAGTTCCGAAGTATCCATCAGAATAAGACTGGACAATCGAAAAATATAGGTGAGTTATTTTGAGTCTTGCTTTTCAAGACATTTGGAATGAGACTACCAGGTAACACTCCATTCCACTCGTATCTACTTCGGAACTAGACTAGTGGCTAGATAACCTTGGATACAAAGCAGAGATTGCCATATTGAATAAATCATAGTTATATATAGGATGTCTATGGTTATAACCAATCACAATCATTGACAGCCAATAAAAACCAATCTCCGAACAAGAGTTATCTTCCCATACCCATTTACCGGGAAAGATGGCAGCTTATTATGTATGAGTCATTACTTTTGAGTCGACTGTACCAGGTAAATTACAGGTAAACCTTTAAAGCGCCTGCGTCGTTTACAGGTAGTGGAATTTGAATGAATCATGGGAAGGTAATGCGACCATTTTCACCCAAATGAGACCGTTAGGATAAAATAAAACTACAATATGAAGGAGAAGACTTTGGATAAGGATACCATTGTAGCCTATCATAGCTTTGTTCAACAGAGAATCAGGAGTGATTTAAATGGTTTGGGAATAGGACACGCATGGCTTCCCTGTCGATTGGCAATTTTGTTTGCCATTTTATCATTTCTCAGTTTGATCACAGGTAAACAGACTTTGACACAATAAATATCTCTTCTATGAGTCATAAAAAATTTAATATAGCCTACATTTCATTTTAAAAAATGAGTATTCTTACTCAACAATTTGCATTTAATGAAGTACCTGTCATTATCATCTCCAGCTGCACTGTCATGTCTTGTTCTATAATATGACATTCATAGAAGGCTAAATATAATGCATTAAGAAAAGGTTCTATCAAGGGAACCCACCCCACCTCATTTGAAAACTTAGTGAATTGTTAACGTGGTGTTCTCTACAAGAGGATCTGGACATCCATTGGAAGCCTGGAAACACTATTTTCTGAAGTTTGAGCACCCCGATAAAATTGAGACTTTTCCCTCCCTTTTAATGAATATAGGATTTGAAGGCTTTTTGTTATACAGTGTTGAAATATTACTTTTCTATGTTATTATATTTCAGGTATTTTAATAGTGGGTTTAAGACATCGTCATGTTTACCTCATAGATTGGTGGGCACAATTTACTGGACCTGCATTTATAATCGCATTCCTGATGCTGGCCTGCTTAGCTACATATCTATTGATCATAGCTAAACGTAGATCCAACTTGTACAGAAGAGAACTTTTTGTAAGTTTTTATCAGTTAGCTCGAATTGCCTGCTTAAAATACATTAGGACTTATACTGAACAGATAAAGAACGTTGAATTATTATTGAGCAGATCAAGTCGTGCTTGATCAAAATTGTTAACTTTTAAACGTGCAGTATTATAATGTGATACAAATAATTTTTTTGCTTATTTTAGTTCCGTCCAATTGGTGATTTTGGTGTAGCTGTGGTTCATAAGAGTAATTTACAATTTGAGCAAGAGCAGAAGTAAGTTAAAAGCTTTAATCTAGAAAAGTGGACAAAAAATTGTCACTGCCATATTGGGTTAAAATCTCATTGAAAACTTTTTTGAACATTATCATAAAATTGTCATTGTAACATTGGTAGCAGCTTATGAAATTTTCATTTGAGGAAGTATATATATGAGTATATTCCCTAATATATATTTCATAATGATAAGTGGTATAGCATTAAGGTGGGTTAATTCTACACTGCAGGAAGGCTAATTGAAGCTATATTTTTGGATTTTTTTATGTTTATGCCTGCAGTCGGTTGGCTCAACTTTACTGACAGCACTTTTTCAACAGACAGATATCAATAATGGGGGGCATTGGTTCCCTCAGGCCACCCTCTAGCTACACCATTGCTAGTTTATGCTCTCCCTAAACATTAAGGTACTTCCCATGATATTTGTATGTGTTGTTGATGGAAATGGGAAATCATTGGGAAAGTATAAGTCTGAACTGTTTCTACAAATAGTAGTAGCATCTTGATTTGAATTAAACAATTTCAAACACAGAAAATTATGGATTCGTTTGGATTTAAGGTCTCAAATTTCAACAGTAAGCTGTGTATATCTTTAGTGATATGATGTATGACTTAAATAGTGACACTCTCTTTTAATGAATCTCTTACTAGAATGTTAAAAACTCAAAATTGAAGTCTAATTATCAGATAGTTCTGGATTTATCATTACAGTGGTTAACAGGGAAAAACTATTTTTGTATTTTTATTTTTCAGACCTGAATTAAAATCTGGAACTAACCCTCATCGTGGAGTTCTGCCGAATTCAGCTGCCTATTCAGAAAGGGTATGTTACACAACTGGGTTCATAGTGTTCATATTGCCAGGGGTCATTTTGTTTAAGAATCCTTTTATTGTACTTTTTTAATCTTTAATAGATTCAACCTTTTCAATTCAAGATATACTATAAAATTGGTTTAGGACAGACTGATTGTAGAATGGTGAAAAACATCACAGGAGGTCCACTTTCAGCTCATTTTCAAAAATTTCCATTTTTTGTATTTATATTTCAGAGGCACCGTGAAGGTCATGAAAACAGAGCTTACAGGGAAGACCGAGATAAACGTAGAGATGATAGAGATAGGAGAGAAAAACGCCCTGATGGTGAGAGGAGACACAGAGATGAACGTGAAAGACGACCAGATGATAGAGAAAGGAGGCCAAGAGATGATAGAGAAAAAAGACCAAGAGATGATAGAGAAAGGAGGCCTAGAAATGATAGAGAGAGACGTGAACGTGATCCACAAGAAGAAGAAAAGAGGAGAGCTGAGAGAAAAGAGCGAGAGGCAAGGGGTGAAATGGATCCTAGGGAGAGAGAGTATCGAGAAAGAAAAGACAGAGAAAGAAGGGAAAGAGAGCGTTCTGAAGGTAGACAACCAAGACCCGAAGGCCCTCAAGGACAATCTAGTCCAAGAACTGATGCTATTAGACAAGAAGGACGCAAAGCAGGTAGAGGTGCACCTAAACTACCAGCTGATGCCAGTGGATTTGTTCCCCCGTATGTATTGATTTAATTAAGTCACAATTATTTAATAAGAAAATTACATGGTTGGAATCACCATGAACACATGTATATGTCTAGCACTTATTGGGGAGTTCTGAATAGGTTCCATCTATTCAAATTCTTTCTTCAATCAAATGGTACAGAACCAGATATAATGCATTCAAAATTGGCTCATCTAATTCCTTCTTCCATTTTGAGTTCTGTCTACATCTACTATTTTTTTTACTGTTCCAACTTGTTTCATAGACGTTCTGGTTGATTCCATGTGTCGTGCAGAAATAGCCAATCAAAAGGGTCTATAGTTAGTTATGGTCTAATTTAGAAATACTGCAATATAATCAGTTATAATGATCTACTGGCATTCATGTTAAATAATGTAACTATTTTTTGAAAATGATTGGCATCAGTAAGATCACCTCCTGAATTTGAAATACTTGTGAAAATGATTTTCGCTTTTTATATCAAGAGTCTTAATATTTCAGGGACAGAATAGTGTTAGATGCTGATTTTGGACAGCCTGCAGGATACATGGAAACTTCATCCCGTGCATCAGAATCTGATTTATAATTATTGTGCCATTTTTCATGCAAGAACATTCTTTTTTCATTTTTTCATTCTTTGCCCTAGTTTTTATTTGACCAGTACCCAGGTAATGGAATTGTAAGTTTTCAAAAGTTTTCTTTGCAGAAAATATTATTTTACTACATGGAAATCATTTGTTACATGAGAAGTCATATCATCAGACTTGAGTTTGTCACTTTCATTTACTATAATATGGTGACGCACCCCGTCCTTCATGCAACATTAAATGTTGCACAAATTTTGTGCTTTGTAATTTCTGTTTTCTTACATTCCACATAAGAATATAAATTAATGTCTGTGTCTACTGTTTGTTGATACATCATTCCAATTATTATCTATATATAGACCTACTCAAGTTATTCTTTTTTTTATGATTTATCATCATCATGACCAATTGTGAGATACAGGTCAAATATTAAGGAATAATCCATAGTCAGATCATGCTTTACAAAAATCAGTTATTAATTATCAAAGGAATAATGTCATGTCTTAAAAATTGTTTGTGTAGTAATAATAATAATTCAGTAGTTTTAGAAATCTGTAAATAAAATGTTGTTTTTTTTATAACATTACAAATCATATCATTTATATTTCTACTAATTTTTAAATGTATATTTCCAATAATAAATTTTTTGATACAATTCTTAATGCAATGTTTTATCATCATATCCCCTATAAGGCATTTGACTTGTGGAAGTATGATAAATGAGGGCATGGTTTAGACCTGATTTGTTTTTAGATGTCAATTTGGCCTTTTTTTTAAGTAACATACCGGTAACACAAATTCTAGATCAAAAGTTAAGACGAAACAGAATTTTGAAAATGGAAAAACAAAGGAGGGCTTTTTAGTTTACACTATGATCCATTCCAATCTCCTTTTTATATGCCCACATGAAATGTGGTGATTCCAAAGAGAAAAAACAGGCAGCAATAACAAATCACAGAAGACTTTCTGATGGGATCACAAATACCACTAGTAGTACAGCGATTCATTTGATGTATAATGAACTTGGTGAATTAAATAATAAAATTGACATCAAATACCATCCTTTAATACCCAACGTTTCGTCAAAAAAGTTTTGACTTCTTCAGGTGAAGAACTAAATTACAAATGGTGGAAGGCCTTCCACCATTTGTAATTTAGTTCTTCCCCTGAAGAAGTCAAAACTTTTTTGACGAAACGTTGGGTATTAAAGGATGGTATTTGATGTCAATTTTATTATTTAATTCACATGAAATGTGGAGCGTATATTGCTGTCACCCATGTCCGTCCGTCCACAATTGCTTGTTAACACTCTACAAGTCACAATTCTTTACGGATTTTGACAAAACTTGCTGAAATTGTTTATTATCACCCAAGGATGAACCCTATTTAAAATCAAAAGAATCAGAAAATATTTAATATGAATTATTGCCCTTGTTCTTTAAAACGCGTTCGATTTTTAGCTTGTTAACACTCTACAAGTCACAATTCTTTACGGATTTTGACGAAACTTGCTGAAATTGTTTATTAACACCCAAGGATGAACCCTATATAAAATCAAAAGAATCGAAAAATATTTAATATGAATTATTGCCCTTGTTCTTTAAAACGCGTTCGATTTTTAGCTCGTTAACACTCTACAAGTCACAATTCTTTACAGATTTTGACAAAACTTGCTGAAATTGTTTATTATCACACAAGGATGAACCCTATTTAAAATCCAAAGAATCGAAAAATATTTAGTATGAATTATTGCCCTTGTTCTTTAAAACGTGTTCAATTTTAGTCACCATTCTTTACAGATATTGACGAAACTTGCTGAAATTGTTTATTTTCACCGTATGATGAACCCTATATAAAATCAAAAGAATCGAATAATATTTTATATGAATTATTGTCCTTCTTCTTCCAAATACGTTCATACAAGGCTAAACTTGATGAATGAGATCTGAATGAAATGTATGTTTATGACTACAGGTTGAATATTTCATGGTTGTTATGGTTGCTGTTTTCTGCCAAATTTACTTTTTCAAACAAAGCTGCCAGTGGGCGTATATTACCTTGCCTGGCAAGCTATCTTTGGCTTTATTATCAATTAGGCTACAGTCCTATGATAAATCCAAACAAGGCCTAAAATCTCATGGCCCAAGGGTGTCAATTAATTTTCGGCTCGAGGGCCTTTATTGTATTCATATTAAATTACAGGATGATTTCATTTGACAAATTATTAATAAATGGTAAGCTATGGCTACATAAAAAAAGATGCTGCATGTAATTATTGTCTTTACCTGACCAGAATTTTCTTTTTTTCTCAACTAAAAAGTGAGTAACCTTGGCCTACACAGCAATGCTTTGTGCATTCCTATTAATATTAATGGAATTGTTTTGTTTTGCATGTGAACAGATTTTTTTCTGGTCTATTTAGTCACAGTCTACTAAAGTAGGCTATATATATATATATAATTATGTTGACACTGTTTTCGTCCCATTGCCACTGTTACGATTAAATTAACAGAAAGTCAAGAGCCTGTGATTTAATTATAGTTTGAACGAAATTTATTAATAGGAGTTATTCCCCTTAAATCACATGTACTGAAAAATTTGCATCACTCGAGCAGAAAAGACATTCGTCATCTAAATTAAGAAACTTAGTGATTCTGGAATTATTTTGACGAACAATTTGTGCTGTAATGGTATGCAGTAGGTGTCGCGATACTTTTAAAGCTACGCTTAATGAGAGTCAATCAGAAACTGTGGTAATAGGCTTAAAGTAAATTTATCTTTCGAACGCAAAGTGATAGTCCATTTTGTTACTGATGAGCCACTAGATGTCAGCAGGTTGGATAACGTGTCGGGTGGCCAATCGCCTGCTTTCAAGCAGACGATATGCGCCTTTTTTAATATCCGCAAAACAAAAATATTGCGCGAAAGAAAAATTTTGTGGAAATAGTTTTCAAAGGAGATTGTATAGTAGAAGTCCAGAAGATATCGTGGGAAAAATGTTAGGGTCTTTAAACGTAAAAAAGATTTTGGAGAAAGGTTGGTTTTCCTTTTTGTTTTGTCGTCAAAATTTTAGGATAGGCTACGATCCAAAATAGAGCGGCTGTGTAGTAAGCTACTCTCTGTTTGTTTAATAGTTTTAAAATGCAAGTTGATTTTTTTTTTTTAATTTTTATTTTTGCCAATAGAACTGGAATAGAAGCTTCAAATTAGGCTAATATTGTTAGTCTTAGAATTAGAATGTCTTTGCTTTGATGAAAATATAATAGGAACTCAATTTGTGTCTTCAAAATTTGTTTTTACAGTCACAGAGCGAGGACAATTTTCAGTCAAAATTGGTGAGCTTATCTTATTGGGTTTAAATTTCTAGGAGAGAAATGTAGGCCCATTTCCATTTAATGTACACTTACAAAAATTATATTTTTTATCAAAGCAAAGACATTCTCATTCTAAGACAAACAGTAGCATTGTCAGGCTGATATTCTAATTCTCAAAAAAATAATCGCTAAAATTCAAAAAACTTTTTAACTTGCACAGACAGTAGGCTTAGTCATCTTAATATAAGCTTACACTTATTGGCCAAGTTTGAGAACTTTTATTTTTTGTTCAATTCAAAGGGATTGTAAAGAGGTTTTCTAAAGTGTCCCCGATACACATACAAAGTTTAGAAAACCTTTTGGCAGTGGATAGAGAACCGGATTCGGTTCCCGACGGCAAAATACTACGGAACCGGATATTGTTACTGATTGGCTAATCCTCACCCTAACCCTAACCCAAACCCTAACAAAACACATGTACATTGCTATCCTATCACTTCTCCCCGACCTGTGCTTTCGTAATTTCAATTTCATATTGTTATTACAACTACGATCACCTAAAAAAAAAGAAGTCGGGAACCGGATATTTAGCGGATATTTAGCCACGTGATAAAATTAGCCAATCAGTTGGGAACCGGATCCGGTTCTCTATACACTTCGAAACCTTTTTACAATCCCTTGCTGTAAGAGGTGGTATCGCTTTAAATAGTTATGATGGTAAACTGTAAATTGATCAAATCAATTTTCCTGGTAATGTACCCTAGTCCTTACATGACCTTGTGATATTTAGAAAAGCTTTTACAATCACCTTCCTGTAGCAGGTAATTCACAGCTAATATTCTTGATACTGTGTCTTAAATTTTACTCAAAACTAAAGTTATATTTTATTAATTATATTTCAGAAGAATTTAATGACAGTGGTATACAAGAAAGTTTTAATGAAGAATTGGATAGACAATTTACTGTAAGTGAAGGGATTTAAATGTCTAAAAATCCAAATTTCAGTCTAAAATTCTGAATTTTAGCCCTATACTCAACCTAATATTTGTTAATTCTAGACTTAAAATTAGCCCTTATTATTCATGAAACAGTGCTAGACAGTCTGTATAGATTGTATTAGGCCTATTAATAAATAAATGCCATAAAGGAGGGTTGATTTTGAGAGATCAGTTCTTAATAGGCCTTTAGGCCCTTTTGTTTGATATTCATCCCCAATTCCCCTCATTTCACATTGAACCTTCTTACATTTCACCCCTGGAGAGCATTAAGCTAATCAGTAATAGTGTTCACAATAGGTAAAAAAACATGATTTGTATTTTATGGAAACTATGCCTTTAATATAAAACACATGTACAGAAAATGAACGATAATTGTTTAGGATGGGTATAAAATAGTACTTTTGAAGGCTTTTTACATACATTCAAGACACAAATCGATTTTTGAAAACAATGAATATCCCCATTTAAATCAGTCAGCAAACATCATCTCAGATAGAAAAGATGTTTTAGGATTCATGGCCATATGAGATAAAAATTAAATCAACAAAAAGCAACATATTTCATGTTACTTTTAATAGTATCCATCATGTGTAGATAACTCAAATTTGATCACATTACAATGGTTCTGTGTTTAGTGTGTTTTCAACTGATGTCTGCTTTGCGCCTATCTTCAATTAGGCTGTGAATTATAATATTATAAATGTATTTAAATTTTGACATTTATTTGATAATTTCAGGTGTCTATTGAGGGTAATATAGGTTGTGGTAAAACAACTTTATTAGAATATTACGAGAACTCCCCAAATGTTGAGGTAGGTTGTGACCTGTTTAGAAATTAATTTAGATCTCTAGTAACAGTTTAGGTACTGACCTGGAATGAAATGGAGTTTAACATCCTATAAATGACTGAAGGTTAATAGCTGAAATTATGTTTTTGTTTGATATTTTGATGAATATCTTTGTTTTTTTAGGCAATACCTGAACCTGTAGAGCAGTGGACAAATGTGAAAGGGCATAATGCTTTGGTATGTTATCAACTTTATAGTGATTAATTAGTATGGAATCAGGGAAACTAATAAGCCAACAGTTATGAGGGAATGAGGAAAAAGGCCAGTTGGCTATCAAAAGGGACGATCAATGCATATTTTGTAATTACATGTATTTCTATCTATAAAGCAAAGCATTAAATTTATTTTAATTTTCAGGGGTTACTTTATGAAGATCCAAAGAGATGGAGTTTTTCTTTTAATATGTATGCACAGTTAACCAGAATACAGATGCATAAAAAGCAACAAACTAAACCAATCAAAATGTTAGAAAGATCTTTATTCAGCACACAATATTGTTTTGTTGAAAATGATTTGAGAAAGTATGTATATTATCGTCAGTTATAAATATTAATGAACAGAAATGTCTTGTACATTCATAACAACTTAATAACAGCTTTAAAATAAGCAGTTCATACTAAAGTGTTTATCAGTTTGGTTAGAATATAAAACTTGTATTAAAGGGGACCAGTCTTCATTTTTATACGCCCTCATCTCTCTATGAGGACGTATATTGTCGGCACCCCTGTCCATCCGTCCGTCGGTCGGTCCGTCCGTCAACATTTGCTCGTAAACACTCTAAAAACAAAATTTTTTGACGGAATCAAATGAAATTTGATATGTGTATACATATTCATAAAACGAAGATCAAGTTCGAATTTGAGCTATTTTCGATTGTTAGAAGCAGATTTATTGCCCTTGCCCCAAATCTGTTGGTCTGTCCGTCTACATTATGCTAGTAAACGCTCTAAAAACTAGAGTTTTTGACGGAATCAAATGAAATTTGATATGTGTATACATATTTATAAAACGAAGATCAAGTTCGAATTTTAGCTATTTTCGATCGTTAGAAGCAGAGTTATTGCCCTTGCCCCAAATCTTGAATATGCTATTACTCTCTTACTCACTTGAATATGTTTTAAGTATCCTTCAGAAGCACTAGAAATGCACGAAAATTGCGTATTTCCTTCAAATATACCTTAAATTAGGCATTTCTCCTTCTATTTCTATAGATGACTTTTCTATATATTGCATAGTATCGCTAATCTGTAGTAGGGCATTATAACTTTCAAATGCTAATAATTATGGATGCACATGGATTTGAAGGCTCAAATTTCAATGGTGAGTTGTGATAACCAGTACTAAATTGCTGAGCTAAAAAATCCCCGTTTCTGAGACTTATCCAAATCAACCCGCGAAAATAAAGCCTGTGCCCCTTTAATGTTATAATCATAGATATTACCATACATTTTACCATGTACATGGCTTCAACAAACCTTGCAAGTTCAAACCGTTATATTTTCCAGTGGAACATTAAATGGCTTAGAACATGCTATTATTAGTGAATGGTTTGATTGGTTATTAAAATCTCAACAAGTACAGTTAGATCTTATAGGTAAGGGTATGGATATATTAAAACAGTATAAAATTTCAATGTATAAACCAGTTCTATTATACAGTGGACTAAAGCAAAATCTTCTTTTCAGTGGTAGTAAATAGAGAATTGAATTTGTAAAGCTATCCAAATTATCAAATGTAGAGAGGGAGTAATGATAATTAAGTTAAAAATGGACATAAACAATCAACCTTTCACTTGCTAACAGCAGCTGATTATTGATGATTTGTAAATGAATTCAATGCTGGTTTATAGAGGTTAATGGATTAAGATTAGTTCGTCTGGGGATTTCAAAGCAAGATACAGTTTCAATGTTGGTTATTGAGTATTTTATATTTGTTAGTTGGAATTAGAATTATGTATCAATATATGGTTTTAAAAATGTAGAAAGTGTGATTTTGATTTCTTACAGTTTATTTGAGAGCTGATCCTGAAGTATGTTATGACAGAATAAGACAAAGATCAAGAAAAGAAGAATCATGTGTACCTTTTGTAAGCCTGTCCTTTTATTGAATTGTTACAAAATGTCATTTGTAAACAGGAACTCTGTAATTTTACTCATGTACACATCCTTCCATATCCCAATGTTGATTTTAGTTTAACCTCCAAACTGTTTTAGCATTATAAAAATTAACGACAAAATATTTTAGAAAGTAACTAATCATGCTTTATACTTTATTTTAGGAATTAATAGAACAGCTTCACAATTTACATGAAGATTGGTTAATACATGAATCTAGTTTTAAATCACCTGCACCAGTTCTAGTAAGTTAATATATGTCACAGTAGAGATTCTAATCCAGTAGGATTTGCAATCCTCCTAGTAGAGATGCCAATTGCAATCTATACTAGGAGGATTCTATGTTAGAACTAGTAAGCAGAATATAGTTCTCAATAGGCATAATATCTTATATTCAATAAGTCTCCTAGTAGAGATTGCAATCATAATTAGAATCTCTACTAGTAGAGATGCCAATTGTCATCTGTCCCAGTAGGAATTGCAATCCTTCTAGTAGAGATGCCAATTGTGATCTCTACTAGTAGAGATGCCAATTGCAATCTATACTAGGAGGATTGCCAATCCTACTAGGACAGATGACAATTGGCATCTCTACTAGTAGAGATTCTAATTATGATTGCAATCTCTACTAGGAGGATTGCCAATCCTACTAGGACAGATGACAATTGGAATCTCTACTAGTAGAGATTCTAATTATGATTTCTATCTGTGCTAGTTTAAATAATGATCCTGATTTGTGCAAGGGCGAATGGGTGTGTTTCAAAAGTCAAGTTTTGGTGTCGGATGGATTTGATAGATTATTTTCTCTCTAAATATTGCTGGTTATTATGGAATCAAACTTCTTTTATATATTAGGCTTGTCATATAGTGTTGTTATAAGGAAAATTCAACATCATTATTAAGCCTTCTAAAGATTTTTCTTGCTTCAGCTTTAAAAAATTTTTTTTTAGTAGGTCGTAAATATCTCTTATTTTGATTGTGACAGCATGATTATATTCTGTTGAACAATTCATGAAGGAAAACCTATTATTAGTCATTTTACCGAATTTCCTGAAAAGTGCTTTTATGCAATTTATTACATTGTTAAACTTAAACAAAGTCTTAAATGCAATACAAACCATAAAACTACTGAAAATCATAAAATTCTGATAACTTTCTTTGTCTTTTGGGTTTTGGTGTTGGATGGAAATCATTTACGTGTCGGAAAATATTTCAAGAAGGCACCAAAGTTTAAAAAACTTATGTTGAATAATTTGGTGTTTATTTAACATGAATACAAGTTGAAAATTGATAGTTGGTAAACATTTTACATGGTAAAAGTTGTATTAATGCAAGAGAGTGGACTAAACATATTGTAGTTGGAACCAAAGTTATCTTTGAAAGAATTCATAGGAATTTCATTAATATATTTAGTAACTTTAGTAAATAATTTAAGTATGGTATCCTAGATTAAAAATAAAATTGATCCAAACTGTTTGTGGCCCATTCTCTTTATTCAACAATACTGTATTATTTTGTATTTTCTACCCTGACTGGAAATTAATCTTTTTTGAATAACTCATCAAAACTATTTTCTTCAGGTGGTGGATGCTAATAATGATTATAATGTAATGAAAGATATTTATGAAGAAAGGAGAAATGATATTTTGTGTGGATATTGCTGATGTTTAGTATGAAGGATTAATGTGTTCAAATAACAATCTCAGGACTACAATTATTGAGATCTTTATTCTTTAAACTAACCAAGTTAGTGTAACCAGAAAGAGGGATCTATAATACTTTTGTTTTTCATCAGATATTATCTTGATTGTTGAATAAATGAATGGAAAGATGGATATGGATAGACTAATACATGTATATAGAAATATCTAAAGAGCGAGAGACCATGTGACAATATAAGTGTGAAACAATGACAGAGAAAGTTTATAACATGTTATAAGTATAGGTGAAACATCACCAATTTGCACTGGTAACTGTAGAACAATATATGAATAGAAAATATAAAAATAGACTTTATAAAGCAAAACTGAAATGAACATTTTTATTCGTGTATGATAAAACCAATCAAACATATTGTTGATGCATTTAAAACTTTTATTATTTTTTGGATAACCATTTTTATTTGCAAATATATTACAATAGGCATTAAAATTAAAAAAACAAGCCTCTTAATTCTACTCACGCCCAGACTTCTGCTAGTACTGAACACCAGAATCTTAATGGATATTAGCAAAATTTTAATAAGCAATCTGCAATATGAATCAATTGTGAATCATTGTTTAAAATTTTTTTTTATTCTGTTTTGAAATATAATCAACTTGTTTTGAAATTGCTAAACATCCAAAGAATGATCGATTCATAGTCTTTTTATCTGTGTTCTGGTCTAAAATTGAATTCATACTTGTGGTAACAAGATGTCGAAAAAAAAGTATCCTACTGGACATATCACCAAAAAAAGGTCTATAATGGTATGCAGTGTTAATCATGTGTTAAATGTTCACTATCTGATCGATCAAACAAATTTTAGTCTGAGAATCTGGAATTTTTTTAGTTATTCTAATCCATAATAATGATCACAACTCTCCCTCAAAATCAATAATACGACTCGTTGTTTAGTAAGACTATGTCTTATATTGAAAACATATATACAGAAAATGAAAGATAAATTTTTTAGGTAAGGATATAATTTTAATGATTATCTGATTTTTGTGCAGTTTTATTCCTTGCTCATATTTACGTATTCAAGGCTCAAATCGACCATTGAAATTCTGAACATTCCCCTTTAATCACTTCAAGATTATTATAGGAAGAAAATAACTTGCATTGTAACTGATATATTACTCGGTGAAAATTTGCTGTTCAAGAGATGTACAATGCAAAATGGAAAAAAAACACTACACAATTTACTGACATTCCAGATTGACCATACCATGTCTCCTGAGTTTAACTTTCTTTTGATACCCAGTTGAAATATTGAATATAAGATATTATGCCTATTGAGAACTATATTCTGCTTACTACTAGTTCTAACATAGAATGCGTCAAAAGAACATCGGACATGTGCGTCGGACATCCATGGCCCCTGTGGATCCGTCATGCGTCAAACATGATTTCATTTGTGCGTTAAACTTATGCGTTATCTTTCTTTTGACGCACGAACTTCTGGAGCGAAAGATGCTTTAGCGGAAAAAAAGACAGGGAACCCCACAAAATACGTCACATTTTGGGAGATCTACGCGTCAATTCAATCTGATGCGTCAAAAATCGCTACACCAGACGCAGACGCATGACAGAGTCAATTTGACGGATAACGCTTCCGCATATATATGGAATCATACCCTCTTAAATCAGCCATTTCGATTTTTAACGCATTACGCTGACGCATCCGCATGACGCATATATAGAATCTTAGCTTTAAACTTTACACCAAAATCTGTAATGTTCCCTTTAATGTATCTGAAAATCCAGCCGTTAATTTTTAAACGCTACAAAAATGCTAAGATTTTTAAAAACCTTACGTAAGGTTTTTAAGTGTGTTATGTGTTTTGGACGCTGATAGGAAACTAATGAACAGATTTGAGTAAAATAAACGCCCAATTGTAGAGAAATGTCCCTCTTGTGTAATCATAAGGGTTCAGCTAGAAATATTGAGGCATTTAAAGGGCAAACACCAAAACTAGGTCAAATTGCCTAATTAAAAATAAGTACTCCCATACGAAACTTCGCATCTTTCCTAGCTCAGTATGTGTCGCAGATAATATCTCCGATAGGTCGAATTTCTCTGTGGATCAGAATGTAAGTACTCCCTGTTTGTAATTAACCCTTTAATACCAAATTCAGTTTGATCAAGAAGATACAGAAATACAATAAGCATACTTTAAAAAATACTCTCACGTAGCATTTACGATTTCTTTGATAATGGAAACTTTTTTCAAAAGCAGAATGTCCCTTTATAAGCCTGTAAGTGTATGACACAAAAGTAACATAATGCAGGTTGGTTGGTAGATGACAAGTTAACGTTCGCTTCCAGCTTCAGCTGATATCGCAAACTAGGTAGTTGTTGGTAGTGGTGGTAGTTGGTAGTTGATTGGTTCAATAGGATGGTACTGTGCTGTTGGTTTGGTAAGTGGGGAATTCGTAAGATCTGGTCGGGTCGAATGACATGGCAGTGAAACTCGGCCCTCGATCTTCTTCATTCTTCCAAACTCGTTGTGATCATGGTTATTCTTCTTGATGCTGGTAGTTGTTGGTTTGGTTTGGTTAGATTATCTGATGGATGTTGGAAAACTCTAATACATAATGCAATACCTAATGCGTCTAAATACAAGAAACCTCATGTGCAATTGTTTTTATACGTATGTTTAGGTCCAGTGACCAAAGTCTGGGAACAAAGGTTTGAAAGTGTATTTGTGTTCCCTGATGATTACTGAACAATTTTGACTTGGGCTGCCCCCTTGAAAATGTTAGGCATTTCCAGAAGGGGTCAACAAAGGTCAAACAGGGATCAAAATTCAAATATTACAGTCTTAGCGTGTTGATATGCATTTCATTTAAAGACTCATACAAACGACATTGGTTTACTGTAATTAGCTGTGCTGCGCCACTGTTCAGGGTCACTTCTGTTACTTCTTACCTTTAACTTGTATTGGATATTTCAGTTAATAAATCTATATGTAAAGGACTGTGTTTACTTTACCAAAGAAACACAACAAAAGTTGAATACGTTTTCACAAACAAGAGCAATAATTCATAGTACATATGAAAATATTTTTCGATTTTGCTGAATTTCAATAGGGTTTATCCTTGGGTGATTACAGAATACTCACGCCAAGTTTCGTTGAAATCCGTCAAGAATTGTCGAGTGTTTACAGGCAATTGTGTGCGGACGGACTGGGGTGACGCCAATAAACGACCCACGTTACACGTGGGCGTATAAAAAACATAAAATGGTGTTAAAACTTTTTATTAATGACCATTATAGATAACTTTCCACATTTATCGTACTGTTCATTCATCTAGTTCATCCTAAAAACAAAGCATGTAAAATTCATTTAAAGTAACAATCAAATATGGTCGTATCACAGTCAAGAATTTGCAATTTTGAAAAAGGTGGCTTGGATGTGCGCAATCACTTACACAGGGTTGTCTTCCCTAGCTTTGGCAGTCAAGGGAAACAACTCTGTATGAGAGATTGGGATGTGCGGTTCAAATTTTTTTTGATAACAATTTTATATCAAAATCTTAAGGTTTTTAAGTTCGTTATGTTTTTTGAACGCTGTTAGAAAACTACTGAACGGATTTGAGTAAAATAAACGTCTAATTTGAGAGAAATGTATGTATTCCGAAAGTTTGAGCTAGAAATATTATAAGCAATTATTGAGACCAAACACCAAAACTATGTCAAATTGCTTATTTTACAATAATTAGTACTCCCTGTTTTTAATTAACCTTTCTAAAACAAATTCAGTTTGTTCAAAAATATACAGAGATACAATAAGCATACTTTAGAATTACTTTCAGGTAATATTTGCGACTTTTTTGTTTATAAACATTTTTTTCAAAAAAGCAGAATGGCCCTTTAAGTCCTGAAAAGAATTTCTGCAAAGCCTAAACTGCTTATACGTATACGCAAAGCTTTTCAAATGCTAAGTACATGTATATGTCAACCTTATTCTAACAATGCCGATATATTGTGGTAATTGAGTAAATGTGGCAATTTAACTCATCTGTAAATGTAATTATTTACCTCTGGTAACTTAATTTCTTTTACGTTTCTTTTACATCTACTGTATCCACTAGCATAACAATCGGCAGCTCTTCGCAAACCTCTACCAATGTCTCGTCCAACTCTTCGCCAACCACCTTCCACCTCGGTACCAACTAGTACCAGCAATACCACTAGAGCTAAGATTACTGCCTTGTTCATTTTATATTCACACTGAAAAACGAATGATACTACGCTAGATTATAGCTTTTTGAGCGCTTTGTGACAGTGCCACCCACTATTAAAACAAATAACTTTATTATAGTATAGCAAAGATTATCATATTATATCTTTTTCAATAAATAACATTATCAATGTGTATCTTTGTTAATTAAGTAAAATCATTAGTCTAGAAATTATCATTTCCATTGAAAAACGTTATTAAACAAAATGTCCTTACCTTAATTCAGCCGTTAAGATAAACTGATTGAATGAAAATTTGTTTCAGATTTATAGTCCATACATCGTGATATAATTAAATGGTTATAACAGGATGTACACTATAGTGTAGAAACAAACATGTCGGATTAATGGTCTTTCTTGTTTAGGTGGACTTCAGGTGTGATACCAGTTTGTTTTCTTGTCAGATAGATAAAATTGACTGAAACACTACAAAAAACTATTTATCACATGCACATGTTTCATAAAATAACAGTATTTTTTTCCCCGATGACGAGGTCCTTTTCGTCGAGGAATAAATTGATATCGGACTGCCTTATAGCACATCTTCTTCATGGACATATTTTAACCCCCTCCAAAAATATTATCACCCTACAGTTTAATTTCTTATCCCCAACAGAATATCGGCTATTGGGTGTTGTATATGGACGCCCTTGATAATGAACCCTTTTATACGCCCACATCTCTCTATGTGGACGTATATTGTCGGCACCCCTGTCCGTCCGTCAACATTTGCTTATCTTATCTTGTATCTTGTAAAAATACAATGATGAGGCTTTTCGATATAGCAATAAAACGTTATTCTTAACTTGAACGTAAGGCCCTGGCAAGAATCTTTACTATAAGCATTACTCCAAGCTATAAGTACGTTCCTTAATGACTAAAGAAACACAAATATAACATTAAACCCTATCCTATCATGCAAGGATTCAACTCCGGAACAGATAAAGACGATCGAAGGTGGTAAATACAGAACAGTATAATTACACATCCATTTTGTGGAGTGAACTTTTGGCTACCTGCGGCTCCTTGTGTCAATATTTAGCCACTTTCGACGAGCTTTCCAAGAGGGTTATACAAACCACACATGAGACCCGCCTTAGATGCAGGAATAAGCTTACCATGACTCTCAGGCGCCTAGCTAGGAGGTCTGTATCACGCCCTCTTTTTAAGAGTTGGCTATTGCAGTGGTCTATAGAGAGTGCATGTTATTTAAATATATAGTCATGTCATGACAAAAACTCGAGAATGAGTCAAAAAAAGAAAGAAACATCTATATTTTACAAGGATAACAAGTTAGGTTCCATGAGGATTCTTTCTCCCAGCTGGTCCTTGGCCAAACCTCTTGGCATTGATCTTTTATATTATTAATTTGTGTTACATAAAACCAGTCTAATTAAAATCAGACCCTAATTTCGTTTCGTTCGGTTTTTTAAATCCGGTTTTGTTAACACTACATTAGGGTCTGAGAACCACGTGCGATAGAAAGTGTACTCTGGTTTTAACCAATCAGATCTTTGCCCTCTCCCGCGCTGGGATTTTGTTCGCGAACAATAGGTGCATTCTAGGATTCCTTAGTGCTGTAGACTAGTTTATCAGGTCATGTTTGTCAAGGTAAGGTCAGAGTGCACGTAGATACTTTCTAATGTAGTGTTTGAAAAACAGGATTTAAAAAACCGAACGAAACGAAATTAGGGTCTGATTTTAATTAGACTGATAAAACTGACGCATTTGAACATTTATCAATGAGGTCTAGAACGGTTTGCACGCCTGATTGGTGTGTGACAATGGTTTCCTGTCCCTCTAAATTCACTAATTGAGTGACAGGATGTTCCGGTCAAGATCAATTAATGGCTTAGACCCGATTCGACCATGTTCCTTTAGCAACGGCTATCATTTCATTTCATTACATTAATCCGTTGCTATCATAATAAGCTTTTCTCGTCATTAACTTTGATTGGTCGAACGATTATGGTCGACCAGTTATATTCCTTGTAACAAATTATTGCGGGAAAACTTTCGAATGACCAGACGTCAAATTTCTTGTAGCAAATTTACCTTGTGTTAATCGAGTCTCAATCCAGCATCGGTAGATAATGAAAATGTCTAACGTTGCTGAAGGAACATGCGATTCGACTTGTATTCGTTGAATTAGAGGCAGGTTCGCAGCTGATTCATCGTATATATATAGCCACAAATTCACGAATCCATGAATGCTTACGAGATAATGATATGATTACGATTCAGTTACATAGGCTTATATGCATTTCGATTTTTTTTTTACTTTAAATATCGAACAGTCCACAACTGTTGCAAGTAAACTTCCAATAGCTCAAGAATTGTAAGAATTAACTACGAATATATGCGAATCAGATACGAATTTAACGAACTAAATGTTTCATTACGAATTTAATTCGTGGTAGGCTATTCGTGTCCCTTGTAGGCTATAGCAGTGTAGCATAATCAGGATGTTAGAAAGATAACAAACTGTGAATTAATTAAAAAAAAGTGTTCGATCAATCTATTATAATTACACGTTGAATCACGAGAGACATAGAATGGAAACACTTGTTACCATCAAACTGTTAAGCTTTTTAACACCATGTAAATAACATTATCTCCCTTATTTTTTTAAAATAACTGTTGATGATGATGTTTCCGTTCATTGTATTTAGGTCGATTCTAATTGAATTATTACTTTATTAATAATCCTAAAAAATTGAGTGTTGAATGTCGAATGATTACACTAAATGAAATAACCGCAAAAAGAAAGTATCACAAACCTGAGATTTCAAAGTCCCACGATCAATCACGATTGGCCAATCGTGGCGTTCGAAACGGATCGCACTACAGCAGGAACCCTGAAACACTCCAGTTCTATTTTGTTCTTATAGGGTAATTCTTATTAATATGTTATTTTTTATGGTAACTTTGTTTTTGATAACATATAATTCCCGCAAACAACTTGTTTCACAACACTAGGCCTATATAGTAGGCCCTATAGTGCCTAAAAATGAATTTTTGTTCAAAGATTGTCTGGCATTATAGAAAAACAAAACAACAAAAGATGCAATTTAATGTCAACAAAAGTCAATTATGAGAAAATGAAGAGAAAGTGACTTTTTATATTAAAAAATAGCGATGCCCCATCGTAATACGCCCACTTTTGTAATGGCAGCCAAGTCGTCCGGGAGGTCGACAAGAACTATCAGTAAATGAAACATCTGTTGAAAACCGTGCCATCAAGAATGTTTACAAAATTGAGCGATTTTTTAGTGTTTACAACTACAAGTTAACAAGGGCAATAACCCATGAAATATTTTTGAATTCTTCTAATTTTCAATAGGGTTCATCCTTGGGTGATTATGAACAATCATACCAAGTTTCGTCAAAATCTATCAAGAAACAAGCTCTCTACCATGTCCACAACATAATCTAAAAAAAGAAAGGGCAGTAACCCATGAAATATTTTTCGCTTCGTCAGATTTTTAATAGGCTTAATCCTTGGGTGATTATTAAAACTCCACAGCAAGTTTCATCAAAATACACCAAGAAACCAGCTGTCTATCGTGTCTACAACTTTGAGAGTGTAACGGGCTGAAAAATTAATGTGTTTTATAAGTCAAGGGCAATAACTCATAAAATATGTTGTCGTCGTTTCTGATTTTCAATAGGGTTTATCCCAAGGTTAATACAAACAATCATACCAAGTTTCATCAAAATCCATCAAAAAACCAGCTCTCTATCGTGTCCACAACATATTTTCAAAAGCAAGGGCAATAACCCATGAAATATTTTTCGATTGGTCTGATTTTCAATAGGGTTCATACTTGGGTGTTTATGAACACTCACAGCAAGTTTCATCAAAAACAATTAAGAAACCTGCTCTCTATCGTGTCCACAACTTTGTTAATGGCTGAAAAATTAACGCGTTTTAAAGAACAAGGGCAATAACTCATCAAATATTTTTCGATGTTTCTGATTTTCAATAGGGTTTAACCCAAGGTCATTACAAAGACTCATACCAAGTTTCATCGAAATCCATCAAGAAACCAGCTCTCTATCGTGTCCACAACATATTTTCAAAAGCAAGGGCAATAACCCATGAAAGATTTTTCGATTGGTCTGATTTTCAATAGGGTTCATACTTGGGTGTTTATGAACACTCACAGCAAGTTTCATCAAAATCCATCAAGAAACCAGCTCTCTATCGTGTCCACAATTTTTTTAACAGCTGAAAAATTAACGCGTTTAAAAGAACAAGGGCAATAACTCATCAAATCTTTTTCGATGTTTCTGATTTTCAATAGGGTTTAACCCAAGGTCATTACAATCACTCATACCAAGTTTCATCAAAATCCATCAAGAAACCAGCTTTCTATCGTGTCCACAACATATTTTCAAAAGCAAGGGCAATAACCCATGAAATATTTTTCGATTTGTCTGATTTTCAATAGGGTTCATCCTTGGGTGTTTATGAATACTCACAGCAAGTTTCATCAAAATCTATCAAGAAAACAGCTCTCTATCGTGTCCACAACTTTGTTAACGGCTGAAAAATTAACGCGTTTTAAAGAACAAGGGCAATAACTCGTCAAATATTTTTCGATGTTTCTGATTTTTAATAGGGTTTATCCTAATGTCAATACAAACACTCATACCAAGTTTCATCAAAATCCATCACGAAACCAGCTCTCTATGGTGTCCACAACAATTGTGGACAGACAGACATACGGACCGACGGACGGGCCGACGGACCGACGGCATGACGGACGGACGGACGGACAGACAGACAGACAGGGGCGACTACAATATACGCCCACATTAATGTGTGGGCGTATAAAAATATAATTTACGACCATATCACAGGAAGCTTTAGTCGTTACTTCCGGGCACATGTCTTTTGTGAAACACTCAAGGGCGTGGATTTAGTAGTAGTGGGGGGACCAAATCAACGCCTGAAAGGATCCACGGCGAAAGGGTTTCTGTAAGAAAGAGTTTGTGAAGAATTAAAATCAATTCGATGAAAATTAGAATAGGAAGTCCCACGACTGCAAATTAGATTGCGTTTGCGGTGCTTTGCGACGTACTTGAACTCTTCAAACCATCCTGGTTCGGCACCCCCACTCCCAATTATGGACAAATCCACGCCCTTTGAGACGCTAAATGGACTTAGGGGCATCTGTAGTTTACGACCTACAAAGGCTTTATGCATGGATACCCTGAACTTTGGATTTTTACTGATGTAAGAAAACTGATCACTAAAGTCACATGCTTGTTACCATATTATGTTAAGTGAATCGGTCAGGTTTTTTTTTTATATGACATGTACATAAACTATTCTCTCTTGCTGCATACCAGGCCAATACATTTATCAACCACATATCTGAAATAAACAAAGAAGAAGGAAATATTTTATTTGTTGTGAAGATTGCATGACGTAGGCTTATGATTGAATATGAAAGTAGGTCAAAAAGCTTGCATGGATTATTACCCTCAATATCAGGTACGCCTTTTACGCTAACATATTTCTCTATTTTTAACACGATTTCACCCTGATACTGGACTGTCTTGTAACTTACATAAGACTTAAACAGGTACAAAGTTAAAATTACCAAATTAAAAATGTAATTTGGGGATAGGTTATGTTTTGTCACGAGAATATTTGATGCATTGAAACTATCGAAACTATATGACCGCTATTGAGTGTTGAATTATTTCCTCTTTGTATATACATGTACATCCTTGTAGTAAGCAAAGTATATTCACCAACCGTATAACAATTGTACCTCCAATTCTTGGGTTGAAATGCCGAATAAATCACAAAATTGGTAAACAAAAGAGGTGGCGAAAGGGGGGAGGGGGGAATGGACACTACTGAATACGTAATATTAAGACAATCTGTTGTTGAAGCCAATGAAGTCAGTACCTTTAGAATGGAAACCCACATTGATTACAAGATAAACATATTTGTAGAGTAACTTACTGTCAGGTTATTGTTAGTTTAACAGTATATTGTGTCACTAAACAATGTTGGTTTGCCCCGTCTGAGTTGATGATTCGGCATCAGCCGCACAGTCCAACTCCACAGCAGAACTTTCAGAATCAATGCCGGAATCACTCTCCCCTTGACACTTCGGATCTACATGTACATCAGTGGACTCGGCAGTAATTGCTGAGTATACTATATTTTGTCCATTCTCACCAGTTTCTTGTATTGGCATCCGTCGTCTCCGTCGACGTTTCAGACAAATAATTATTATGGTAATTGACGTAATGAGAAGAATAAAGGCAATACATGGCAGGACGATACGAAGGAAAGTATCTGCAAGTAGAATAAGATGAAATGAAAAGGTGTTTTACGTTCCTTTTTGCAAGTAGAATCAGGTTTTTTTTAATGTTCTGGAAAATTAAGCATATTAGGCTTATCTTATACAATATCGTATTGTTTGTATATGAATATCATAATACATGTATTAACATAATTACTTGCAATATGAGAGGCTTCCATTCGTGCAATGATGTCACGTGATACATATTCATATATCACAAACGGGTAAAGTAAAACTTGGACCGTATTTCAAGCAACGACGAGGTGTAATCATAGATATCCTATATATAGCTCAGTGGGTGTAATATTTATAAAGGGAAGTAATACTGTCTTAATTCCTTTCAATAACAAGACTTGTTTCCCTTTAATAAACATACCTGTACCATTATTTCCATCATTCCCATGTGTCTGCTCTGGTGAAGAGATTTCTGTTGTCGATTGCGTTGTATATTTTATCATAAAATGCTGATAATATTCTAGATTTAAATAAAAAAAAGAAATATATATGATTATAAAGAATCAGAATAAATAAGCTGAATTTGTTTTTTTTAGCCCTTTAGCCAGGCCCGTAGCCAAGGGGGGGCTTGGGGGGGCTTTGCCCCCCCTAATATAAATCTTGCCCCCCTAAAAAAAATTCTCAAGTGTTATTTTTAAAACATACATTAATTCATAAGTCAAGGGGTGTCTTTCGTGTTTCGAGGCTTCCAATTGGCGTTTTTGGCAGCTCAGACCCTATTCAAATAACCTTAAACCCTGTCTGAAATTCGCGTCTAAATCTCTTTTTTTTTAGACAGGATCTCTTTGACCCTATAGAAATAATATTGAACCTTGAATTCGCTGTAAAATATCGGGAATTTTTACATCTTTTTCTCGATTTTTCTATGTTTTAGTCCTTTACAAGTAAACCTTAAATTCACCTGGAAATGTCAGGAAATCGCGTTTCAGAGATTTAAATTCTCTAAATTTTCTAGAAGAGACTTCAGGAAATCGTGTGTCAAGACTTCTAATTGGCGTTCTCGGAAGCAAAAAAGGTGCATAATTCTCAAAATTTTCTAGTGACATACCTCAGACCCTATTCAAATAACCGTAAACCCTAAATTCGCCGGGAAATATCTTAAATTGGAGTCTAAATCTCAAAATGTTTTCAGACAAAAACCTTTTGAACCTACAGAAATAATCTTGAACCTTAATTTCGCTGGAAAATATCAGGAAATGTCAGGATATCGCGTTTCAAGGAGTCAAATTATCTAAATTTTCTATGGGTCCCCAAACTTCAGAAAATCTCATTTCCAGGCCTCCGACTGCACCAATAAATGTAGAAATAACTCTACAGATGGCACTGTAATGCCGTAACAATGCATTGCAATGACACACAGTTTTCTATAAAAGGGGGTGGGGTGTTTTTGGGTGGATACCTAAACTGCCCCCCTTGGTTGGACGTTTGCCCCCCTAAAAGTACTTGGCAGGCTACGGGCCTGCCTTTAGCTCATTCTAAAATGATAGACGTATATGATATTGTTTACCTTCTCAAAATCAAAGCATCACACATTTCTGTAGATATTGACAACAGGCCTGTAGAATGTGATTAATTTTTTTCTAATATGTCGATACTGGGGGTAATTTCAAAGTTTTTGATTTTATTATAATGTTTTGATGAACAATGGCGTTTCTACAATTATTTGGCCCCAACTCGACCCCCCTACCTAAAGATTGCTAGAAACTCCACTGTTGATGAACTATATTGCTATAGCCCCGTGGTTCTCAAATGCGGGGTCGCGACCCCAAGTGGGGTCGCAGAGACGAAATGGTGGGGTCGCGGGACCGACTTGGGGTCGCTGGGGTCGCGGGGTAAATTTCCTGATTGTTTTTTTTTCTCAATCTATTATTCCTTAGCACTGCCTTGAATCAGTGGCTATTATTTGAATATATACTTGTCATACCAAATAGGTACAGAAGGAGAAAGTGGACATGTTAGTGATATACGGACGTATTAATGGAAATATACTTGAAGGTATCAAATGAATACTAAATACATGGCATTTCAAATGTGCAACGTCGTTTTTGTTTGTCCAAAGTAATAGTACGTCATGTGGCCTTTTATGAAAAAAAATCTACAAAGTTACCTTCAGAAAAATCTATAAGATCTATAAAGTTCGTACTGGAAGGGATCTTCTACTAAGACATGCGTTTATTAATATGATCATTTATCAATCTGGCGTTGACGTCCACCATGGTACCTTACCATGGTACACGAACGGCGAGGGAGCTATGGCTTTATAATTATATTATATAATACGCTTTAGAAGCAACTAAATAGTGCAAGGTATTTCACAATAAGCAAGGAATTTCATAATAAATTCCGAAGCTTCCAGACTTTCAAAACACAGATAATGATGCTGGCATAATACTTTATTAATGGTACTAATATTTATGTACATGTACGTTTTTAGATTAAATTATAGGTAATGGTTGATTTGTGACTAAAAGGGTTTGGCATGGGGTCGCAACAAGACGCTCGATGGTGGAAATGGGGTCGCGCGAAAAAATCGGTGAGAACCACGGCTATAGCCCATTCTTCTAAATTCATCATCAATAACATTTAAAGCGATACTACGTCTTAGAATGAACAGAAAAGTTCTCAAACATAGTCAATAAGAGTATATATTCATCAACAGTGTCCAAAGTATACAAACAGAATCAAATAAACCCATAAAACTATGTAATTTTCCATACAATTACAGATTATTATTGATAAATGCCTTAAATTGGATTAAGATATTTATTAATTATTGTATTTAAACATAGTTTTCTGGATTTATCAGATTATTTAGGTAATCTGTTTTATAGTTATGCCACTAGGTTTATCCCCTGATGAATATTCCTAATGTAATATTCCTATTCCTATTCTAAGACGTAGTATCTCTTTAAGTTGACAATGAATTAGTTCATTTTATAGAGAAAACCTCACTCTAATAATATTTTTTGTTTGCTTGGACATTTCAAGCATTACAGTAGGCCCATCCCATGTTTCAGATCTATTATGTCATATACAGTTGTGATGTACATGTACATCATTATTATCAGTAGCATATAGCCTAAATCGTTTTTAATAATTAATAATCATGATCACCATGCAAAGTCTTACCTGGACATGCCTGTATGCATGAAGTCAACGAGTTTCCTCTTGATTTACGATTATTACATAGTTCTTGGCATGAAAAACATTCATTCAAAGATTTAACGTAATACTGATAATTTGAACATTCCATCTTGCCATTTGAGTCTATTGATGTAGTACTGACAAAATACTCGTCCTACTAGCCTATAGGTGCGCCAGTCGTATAGGGTATTTTTCTTTTGGAAATACCATTTAATACTCACATCATTAGGCCTATATACTGACGAGATGTATCAGTGCACTTCCGAACTTTGGTTACTTAGATTGCCAAATAATTTTTAGGTTTGATAAGAATAATTTAAAATAGTTTTGCCTGGTCTTTGTTTTTTTTAAGACACAATCTATCTGATCAAATAATACAAGGTAGATAACTCTATGGAGACTAGTCCAAAGTCCTTCACCCTTTTCATATCGGCTACGACGCATTGCATTTGAAGCTAATATGTAAAATGGCGTCACCAAACGGGTGTCTTTATATAGGGTAACTTAAATGATAACCAATCCATAATAATTAATAATTGACGTTAACAGTGTCTACAATAATATAAGCAAAAAAAAAAAAAAAACGATTTTAATACCTTAAAAAAAGTATTTGGCCTCGCCTTTCTCATGATGTTCATGATGGCTTTTTGGATGGGATTTAGGCATAGCTTATTTTCACAAATGAAATAGAGGTGCTCTGATTAAACGAAACGATAGGCTTAGAGTTGTCTGTTTGTCTCACATTATTAGCTAATTTAGAAGAGAATCACCGCTAGAATTTCAACAAGTGACTTCTCAAGACAGATCAAAAAGCATAATATATGATTGGTTAAAACTCATAATTATGTTAAGCAAGACATTATTGATTATATTACACCAATTAATCAAATAGTTCGCTTAATTTGATATTATTGAAATCCGTCTTTTAATGAATGTTATAAATGTTTATTGTTTTAATTGCGGTCTTGTTAATAAAAATATGATGATCTCTTTGTAATTATGATCTCTTTTAATCAAAACTGAAAATATATAGTTTCAAAATTTTTGTAAACAATTTCTCATTTCTTTGGTGAGCTATTTTTTGTGCCCAGGATTATATTATTATACTGTAGTGTAAAGGGAAGGCCTGACTATTTTATGAACAAAATAAGATGAAAACTAGGCCTATATTAAATGATAGGTTTAGTTGAAACTTTCAGAATAAACAGTCTACATATTTTTTCTACAGAATAAATCTTATGATTTTCTATTCTGTTTTCTAAAATAGAAGCTATAGCTATTTTAACTTTTGTCTTTTAGTGCTATTCTTGAGCTATTTTCTATCTTAAGTGTTAAACTCAGATCCTGCACCTTCATGCAAAAAGACATTCGCGGGTATGACGTCATCAATAACTTAATTTAAAATGAAAGTTGTGGAACCGCAAACGCCTGAATACAAACATACAGGGTTTGCAAGTTTAGGGCAAGGTGGTTTTTTTACCAGAGGGTTTTAACCGGTAAAAACCACACTGTCGTAAATGGGTTTAAGGCAGTTTAAGGCATCAAATGTAAGGCACGTAAACGGCTAAAATTTCAAATGGATGCTTTGAAACTGTCACTGCTTTGAAATTGTGTCATCTTAAAATGAAAAGAAAATTGAAGCAGTGTTACATAATGGCCAACTTTCTTTAATGTTTAAGATAAAGAACCAAAAAATTCTATGATCAAAGAATTAAAGCAAGCATCATCAAATATAAGTAAAAAATATTCTACTCTCAAGACAAAAAAAATAGCGATGCCCCATCGTAATACGCCCACTTTTGTAATGGCAGCCAAGTCGTCCGGGAGGTCGACAAGAACTATCAGTAAATGAAACATTTGTCGAAAACCGTGCCATCAAGAATGTTTATAAAATTGAACGATTTTTGAGTGTTTACAACTACAAGTTAACATGGGCAATAACCCATGAAATATTTGTCGCTTCGTCAGATTTTTAATAGGCTTAATCCTTGGGTGATTATTAAAACTTACAGCAAGTTTCATCAAAATACACCAAGAAACCAGCTGTTTATCGTGTCCACAACTTTGAGAGTGTAACGGGCTGAAAAATTTATGTGTTTACTGCACATGAATGGGAAATTAACAACAGGAATATAAAAGTCGTCACGTTTGTCATACAATCTGATACAAAGATCATGGTTGTTTTCAATTTCGAGAAGCAAATCCAAATAGGACGCAGTAATCAGTAGTGTCTTTTATTTCCAACTCTCCTGGGTAGATTATATCTACGAAGTCTCCAAAAGCGGAGTTATTCAGTGACAATACGTCATCTATGTATCGGAAAGTGGAATTGAAAGAACGAGCTAGTTGTTTATTGCTCTTGCTTTGGAGGCCTTGAATAAATTCTGCCTCATAAGAATAGAGGAATATGTCAGCAAGTAAATTACCTTCTGAAAAATTTCTCCACCAAATTCGACAAATATATTATCTATCAACATTTTCCTCTGTGTATTTGTTTATAGCGTCAGAGTGATTTTTGAAGAAATAGGTGGAATTTACAACAATATTAGACCGGAACATCCTGTCCCTCAATTAGTGAATTTGAGGGACAGGAGACCAAGCTTGATTATATCTTGAATTTGGTTGCGTTGAAATATTCTTCTTCCTGAAAGTTTTTTCTCTAAAAACTGGCAAATTTCTTTTATGTTATGATGTCAGCTTGATAACAACCATTTTTCCGACAAAATAAAACAACTAGAGCCACTAGTGACACAGAGTGGGACTTTGCAAATGTGCAAATTGCTAAGAGGAATTTAAAAAAAAATGGGCCCTGAACGTAAATACCAAGTGCCAAAGAAGTCAGCAACTTTGAAATTTTTTGTTTTTTTGAGAGGTTGTGAAACCGGAAGTAGTCACTAACATTTGAACGTATCAGCTGAAAACCTTTATCAATGACCTTCAACCTACTGAAGGTCAAGGTCACTCAAGGTCAAATTCACGAGAAGCAAGTCTTTACAATTTGGAAATGCACACAGTAATAACACCGGAAGTTGACGCTAGACATCAAATATGAAAGTATAAATGAACAGCCAAAGTCAATGACCTTTGATCGTAGAAAGGTCAATGTCAACAAAGGTCAAGGTCAAAAACGGAAAAAATATTTTTTTAACCCTGTTCTCTTTTTTGAACTACAAAGCCGAAAAAAATGAACCTTGATTGAACATTAGCTGAATAAAGCAATGCTGTAACTGTATGCAAGGTCATTGTTTGAAAAATATTTAACCTTTTTTTTGACAAAAAACAAATTTTACCCGGATGTGCCATGGCCACGTCAGATTTTTGGATGTGAATTTATTTATATCTATAATATCTTACTATGGCTAAATTATCAAGCCTTTGCATCTATTGGTTAACGAGATATACAATCATAAATGTTAAAAAAAGGTCAAAATCTATAATCGGAAATTTTGAAATTAATAAACCTTGTTCCCTTTTTTGAACTATACAGCCGAAATAGCTGAGATTTTGATACAATTAAGTTAAAGTAATGATGTTGGTATGTGCAAAAGCATTTTTCAAAAAAATGTAGTCTATGTGGATTTTTTCCAGACAACAAAATGTTAACAAAATTAAAATTTAACCCGGATGTGCCACGCCCAAGTCAATTTTTGTTTTGATGGATACATTTATATTGGGTATGTTCAATTATGTTCCAATTTTCAAGTCTCTAAACTTAATAGATCATAAACTATGCATATATTAAAGTCGAAAAATTCAAAAAATCGGGTAAAGGTTTTCAAAATTGTAAAATTTAAAGAAAACTAATTTTGCATTACAATACATTGTGATATATTGTTCGAAAGAGCTCATAAAGCCCATTCAGAATATGCAAAAATGAACTCTCTAGGTTAATTAGGTCACCTGTAGGAGCAGTACAAAGTTGCGAATTTGGCTATTTTTGGACAGCTATAAAACCGGAAGTTGATATCGGAGGTCAAATATTAAAGTATCACCTGATAGCCAAGGTCGATGACCTTTGACCTACTAAAGGTCAAGGTCATCAAAGGTCAAGGTCACGAGATATAAGCCTTCAAATATTGAGAAAATTCAACCGGAAATTGCAAAAAAGCAAATTCGAAATTCAAAAATCCACTTCCAACGTTTTTCTCCAATTTTTATGTTCTTTCATTTGACACCAAAAATTTTGAAATTCGGTTCAGGCAAATTGGCTGAATAAAAATCGGAATGTTTCAGGAAAATCAAATTGGCGGCCAAAGATCTACCTCCGGGTTGAATTTTATTTTTAAATCGGCTGTAGAATTACTTTGGCCACCACTCAACAAAATTTCGTTGAATTTCAGAAATATCACCGGAAGTTATTCAACCGGAAGTGAAAATCGATTTTCCCCTTAAACCGGAAGTGACGCAAAAATACGTCAAATTGTTAACATTAGTGACATGCATCTTGTATTAAAATTTCAGATCAATCCGAAAAAAACTGAAAAATGGTCCCAAAATTTCGAAAATCGGCCAAAAATTGCAATTTTTTAACACATATGACATCGAGATTTAGTCACAGATTCTAAAAATGAAAACCCGAGCAAAATCGGAAAACAAATGTAGCTTCCAGAGTCGAAAAACCTGTTTTTGCTCATGTTGCAATGTGCAAAAATGTTCCAATTTGTATTTATGCAATACCCTTCCACAAATGGACCTCAAAAGTTGTAAAAAGGTTGCTGCAGCTGTTGCAGTTTAGGCTGTGTGCCCTGTGTAAAAAACGAAAAAAAAAAAATGGAAACATTTCGATAAAAAACTGGGACTTTGCGGAACCCACAAATAATTGTTGTCTCTGTGCCCTAATCTCAGTTAAAATATTCAGACAGAGAGCCATTTAGTAGACCGACAATTTGACTCAAATAGTCTATTTTAACTGAAATTAGAGACAACAATTATTGTTTTATTTTGTCGAAAAAATAGTTGTTATCAAGCTGACATCATAACCCACAAGAAATTTGCCAGTTTTTAGAGAAAAAACTTTCAGGAAGAAGAATATTTCAATTGGTTGCGCGATTTCAAGATATAATCAAGCTTGGTCTCCTGTCCCTCAAATTCACTAATTGAGGGACAGGATGTTCCGGTCTACAACAATATATTTATATCTTCTGTTACCGGTTTTGGATAAGAAGGCCTGATATATAATATCTTTTAATCTGGATTTCAATTTAGAATGGGGTATTGTAGTAATAGAGTGAATTCCTCAAATGAAAAGTTTAATAACTGCTATTAATATATGGCCAATGTGTTTACATGAATTTCGAGATTTGTTTTACGGTCGAGAACGTTCGTGTTTACGTTTGATTATTATCTCTATGTTTAGGCTATTATGTATTGCCTCCCTTTAATGCTACGCATGCGCACTCTTGTTACCGTACTGTAAGTCTGTTCTAATAAAAACGTTGTTTACTACTCTCTTCTCTTCTACCGGCTCACCAACTCTAAATACAACAAGACAACGTTACATGGTGTCAGAAGCGTGTAAAGACTAACCCAGAGTCTCTGTCTACGGTAGGTTTTACTGAATAAAACCTGGAGTGAGCCTGAAATCACTAAAATTCTGATAAATGTGCTTGAATTTATGACGTCATAGTGAGTCATCACTTTTCCTTCGCGTTGAAGTTAAAGGACATCTCGCACCATACAGAACTAACTTTATTTAGACCTCGTGTTATTTATGGAGTGACATTGTTCTCTGAACGTATCTCTGTACGTCGTATCATAGAACTATAGGCAGGGAATGCCAAGAAGGACAAATCAATATTGAACTTCCGTTTAAATTTATGGTTGACCGAATTTCTACTTGGGGGTCTTTTTTTAACTTCTGGTGCAGCGTAAAAATAGTTATGGTAAACAATAACAAAAGAAGTTAATTTGAAAATTATCACAGAAAATCTAATTTAACAAGATTTTTACAACTGTAATTTTATGATTTGATATGTAATGATAAGTATATATATTTCTAAATGTTATAGGCCTATGTTACTGTAGAAATAATGTAATTATTCAATTTAAGCATGAAAACCTGTTATGCCATGGCTTAAATTTAGACCTACCATGCAGTGAGTTTTACCGGGCTGAAGGTAGCAGACACTTGGCCAGCAAACAATAAGCCAGCAAACAATACGCAATATGGTCGAAAAATGTTTAAGAAATTGTTTCAAATTTTAAACATGTCAAATCTCAAACTAGTCCATCTTCCAAATAAAACACTATCTTAGCCTTTCTCTCACATTCGTACTGTGTAAACATCAATACATTTAACGCCGAGTTTAGGTGCAGTCGGTAGCCAGTTGAATTGATGTCTGTTAGGCAATTAGGTGCCATTTTGCAGAAAGCGGAAGTTATGCGATTACCCTCATATTCAGCGCATGCGTGCCAAGCATAAACTATTTATTTGTCCTTCTTGGCATTCCCTACCTTTTAATTCTATGGTCGTATCTACTATTTTATTAAATATGGGTGATAATCCTGAAAATCAAGCTGGAATTCAACAAGCCCCACAGCAAGTTCAACAAGTGCAAATTCCTGTACCTATGAATATTCCTTTTCCATCTCAACTTAATTTGAAAGGAAATATTGCTGCAAATTGGAAACAGTTCAAACGTGTGTGGGAACAATATGAAATAGCCAGTCTTTTGAGTACTCGGGATATGAGGCAGAGGGTTGCCACACTTCTTACGTGCCTGGGACATGGTGCTCTAGCCATTTATGATGGCCTAACTTTTGCAAATCCTGCAGATCGTGAAGATATTGATCAAATCATACAAAAGTTTGAATCATTTTGTTTAGGACAAACAAATGAAACGTATGAAAGATATCTGTTTAACAAAAGAGACCAAAGTGAAACAGAAACTATTGATGCCTATGTTGCAGCACTAAGAACTTTGACCAAAACATGTAATTATGGTAACTTAGAAAATAGTTTAATTCGTGATAGGATTGTGATTGGAATCCGAAATAATGCTACTCGCAAGAAACTTTTGCAAGATCATAGACTAACTCTACAAACAGCTATTGATAAGTGCAGAGCTAGTGAAACTACAGCTAATCAACTGAAATCTATGACACAGGAAGAAGTTTCATATATCAAATCAACTAAACCTGTGAAATATGTTAGATCTACTACTACTAAGCAGACTGACAAAAGAAAAACACAAAAGTCTTCTAATGGTTTTACTCCTCAAGAATGTAAATTCTGTACTTCAAACCATGTCCTACAAAAGGAACTCTGTCCAGCATGGAAGAAGAAGTGTAATTTGTGTAATGGTATGAATCACTTTAGAGCCAAATGTCCTTCAGCATTTAAAGAGAAGTCTACTAAATCTAAGGTGTATTCTATGAACTCTGAATCTAGTGATGAGAATGTTTTAGCCCTTGAATATATCAACACTGTTGATAATTTACCAAAGAAACTGATGGCTGTTATGGTTCTTGGTAATAGTAAGGTAGAATTTCTGTTAGATTGTGGTTCAACTGTGAATGTGCTTTCTAAAAAGATTTACTCTGAAATCTTTGATACTGAAAACTTGGAGAAATCTAACACTACTCTTGTGATGTTTAACAAGTCTACACTTAAACCCGTGGTTCTCAAATGCGGGGTCGCGACCCCAAGTGGGGTCGCAGAGACGAAATGGTGGGGTCGCGGGACCGACTTGGGGTCACTGGGGTCGCGGGGTCAATTTCCTGATTGTTTTCTTTTTTTTCAATCTATTATTCCCTAGCACTGCCTTGAATCAGTGGCTATTTACTATCTACCAAGATTTTCTATTTTGTTTTCTATGAAAACTATTGTCTATGATATTGTTTACGAAAGTTACGAATTAAAACTTCGTGCAAGAAATATTCTTTGCAGCATGATTATCGCACGGGGTCACATGGGTGAATTTCATAATAAGCAAGGAATTTCATAATAAATTCCGAAGTTTCCAGACTTTCAAAACATAAGCTGTTACCTATGTTTCGTCAAAATGTCCTTTTGGATTTTGAGTTTCGTTTTGCGGTTTCTTTATTATAATGATGCTGGCATAATACTTTATTAATGGTACTAATATATATGTACATTTTTAGATTAAATTATAGGTAAATGGTTGCTTTGTGACTAAAAGGGTTTGGCATGGGGTCGCAACAAGACGCTCGATGGTGGAAATGGGGTCGCGGGAAAAAATCGTTGAGAACCACGGACTTAAACCAATTGGGAAATGCCATATCAAGGTAAAGAATCCAGTAAACTCTGAAGTTTATCAACTTGAATTCTTGATAGTGGATGAAGCTCTTCAACCAATTCTAGGCTCTAGGTCTATTCAAGAAATGGGACTCATAAGTGTGAACTCTGAACTTATCTCTAAAGATATTGCTGAACCTAATCTGAATTCTATGTCAACCTATGTTGATAATTCTAGTATGTCTTTAAAAACTGTGCTATCTAAGTATCAGGATGTTTTCAAAGGTGAAGGGAAATTTAAAGGCCAACTCAATTTGAAGATTGACAAATCTGTTGTACCTGTTCAACTTCCTACTAGAAAATTACCTTTAGCTATTAAAGATAAAGTGAAATTGGAGCTTCAACGACTCACTGATCTTGATGTGATCTCTCCAGTTTCAACCCCTACTGATTGGATATCTAGTATGGTGGTTATAACTAAGCCCTCTGGTAAACTGAGACTATGTATAGACCCAAAACCTTTGAATAAAGCTCTTCGTCGAAATCATTATCCAACTCCTACAATAGAAGATCTCTTACCTGATCTGTCTAAAGCTCGTGTGTTCTCAGTTTTGGATGCAAAAAATGGATTTTGGCACTGTGAATTGTCAGAAGAAAGCAGTTACCTCACTACTTTTGGTACACCATGGGGTCGCTATAGATGGAAACGTATGCCATTTGGTATCTCTCCAGCCCCCGAAGAATTCCAAAGACAAATGGATATAGCTCTGGAAGGTCTCTCTGGTATAAAAGCTATTCACGATGATATTATCGTTTATGGTGTTGGTGATACTGACTCTGCTGCTATCCTTGATCATGACAAGAAATTTACATTTCTGATGAATCGTTGTAGAGAACGACAAATCAAATTGAATCCTGATAAACTTAAATATAGAGTAACTGAAGTATCTTACATGGGATATCTTATATCTTCGTCTGGTTTGAAAGTTGATCCAGAGAAAATTAGAGCAATTGTTGAAATGCCAACTCCTACAGATAAATCAGCTGTACAACGATTATTAGGTATGGTCAACTATGTACAGAAGTTTGCTCCATGTGTATCTGAAATCACTGCTCCTCTACGTGATTTGTTAAAGAACGGGACTCTCAAGTTCATGGTGAAGCTCTCAATAAGATTAAGAAGATTCTCTCTAATGCTCCAGTTCTTCAATACTTTGATACTAATAAAGCTACAGTTCTACAATGTGATGCATCTGAATATGGACTTGGTGCATGCTTACTACAAGATGATCAACCTATAGCATATGCGTCTCGCTCTTTAACTCCTACTGAAGTGAACTATGCTCAAATAGAGAAAGAACTGCTCGCAGTTGTGTTTGGAACTGAACGTTTTGAAACTTATCTCTATGGAAGAAAAGTATTAGTAGAATCTGATCATAGTCCTCTAGAATCAATTTATAAGAAAAGTCTTCAATCTTCCCCTAAACGTTTGCAACGTATGTTATTACGCCTTCAAAGATTTGATTATGATATCAAATATAAGAAAGGATCTCAAATGTTCATAGCAGATACTCTTAGTCGTGCATTCTTGCCTAGTACAAAGCATAATATTGACAATAGTGAAACTGTTCATTATTTAAGTGATAGTGATAGGTCTAATTTTGAATATGAGTTAGAATCTGTAAATGCTATGCAATATTTATGTGTTAGTGATGCTACATTTAACAAAATTCTTGATGCTACAACTTCTGATGTTGATATGCAAAATTTAAAGTCCAAAATACATAATGGTTTTCCAGCAAAGAAAAATGTCTTGCCTTTGTCTGTACAACCTTATTTTACTTTTCGTGAAGAACTTAGTGTTCAAAAAGGTTTAATATTTAAAGGTGAACGTGTAGTTGTACCCTTATCTTTACGTGATTATATGCTCTCTAGAATACATTCTAGTCATATTGGTGTTCAAGGTTGTTTACGTAAAGCTCGTGAAAGCGTTTACTGGCCCAATATGAATAGAGATGTTGAAATATTTGTAAGTAAATGTGAAGTTTGTAATACTTTTCAACCAGAGCAACAAAAGGAACCAATGATCTCTCATAGTATTCCTACTAGGCCATGGGAAACTGTTGGTACCGATTTGTTTCAATTTAATGATAAGCCTTATTTGATGACTGTTGATTATTATTCTAATTATTTTGAAGTGGACTTCCTTCGAGATAAAACTTCAGCTACTGTAATTCCCAAACTTAAAGCAAACTTTGCTCGTCATGTAATACCTACTGAAGTTATGTCTGATGGTGGACCTCCTTATAATAGTCATGATTTTGAAACTTTTGCTAATGAATACGATTTTAATCATGTTATTAGTTCTCCTAATTATCCTAAGTCTAATGGTAAAGTTGAAAATGCGATAAAAACTGCCAAACGCATTATGAGAAAAGCATATGAGGATAAAGCTAATGTTTATCTTGCATTATTAGATTATCGCAATACCCCATCAGAAGGATTAGAAAGCTCTCCAGCTTGGCGATTATTTAGTCGTAGAACTAGAACACTTTTACCAACCTCTTCTAAAATGTTAAAACCTGCATGTGTTAAGAATGTTAATCATCAATTACATTTGTTAAAATCTAAACAAACTAAGTATCATGATCGTTCGTCTAAGGAACTCTCTAAGCTTAACGATGGTGATAATGTTAGAATAAAACCTCTTCCTCCTGCTAAAAATAAGAAATGGATGAAAGGTAAAATTGAAGGTCGGGTAGATATTAGATCTTATCAAGTGCGAACTGAAGATGGTCGAGTCTATAGGAGAAATCGCAAACATCTAAGATCTACTAATGAACAATTTAATCCTAACTCTTGTGAAAACCCTCCTTATTTTAAGCCAATTGATATTCTCAATAACCCTCCTACAATTAATGTGGATGCTCAAACTCCAAATGATGTTATTGATATGAACAATGAACCTGATATTGTTAATGATAACTTAGACAATGCTCCTTGTGAAATCCCTAATCCAGATGTAAATGTGTCTAAACATATTAGAAAGTGTAAGCAAAAATTTGTTAATGCTAGAAATGAATCTACTGTTAAAACTCGTTATGGTAGATCTATTCGTAAACCTTTATATTTAAAAGACTATGTTACTTAAATAGAACTATCTGATATGTTTAGCATTGATATATCTGTACTTGTAAATCTAAGCAATGCCAAGAAGGTATTTTAAATTTCATTTAGAAAATGACTTAATAAGGTTATATTGTGTCTCTATTTCTTTTATATTGTGTCTAAGTCTTTAAGGTTAAGTAATGTTCTTTTATGTGAAAACGGGGATGTAACGATATCTGCTTTATATCTATGTTTAGGCTATTATGTATTGCCTCCCTTTAATGCTACGCATGCGCACTCTTGTTACTGTAAGTCTGTTCTAATAAAAACTAAAAACGTTGTTTACTACTCTCTTCTCTTCTACCGGCTCACCAACTCTAAATACAACAAGACAACGTTACATAACTCATAAATAATGTTTTTGAAATATTACTTAAAAATTAATCTCAGATTTTTTTATCCTGCAGTATGATATGGCATATAAAACAAAAACAAAACTGCAAGAACAACCAAGCAAATTAAATATTAATGCAAGTCTTTGGATTTTTTTTAGAAAATACAGTCACAAGTTTGAAAAAATGTCACATTTCACTCTTTAATAAAAGTTAGTAATCAAACACGCATACCATGGACAGGAATGACTTGGAAGATATGACAAGGTTTCTATGATTATAGTTCCTGAGCTCCACTAGCATCTGAAGCTGAAATACAAAAAAAAAAGTATTTAAAGGGGCGCATCCACCAACCATTAGACCAATCGTTTCTTAGTCTCCATGTTCCCCTTTTGAAAACAAATGGAAGTTGATAGACGTTAATTAATGTCAAGTTTCATCTAAAATCTTCTATTCCTTGATTCAAAATCATGGTTTTACGTATCTGGTATTTACAAATAATGTCACTGAAATATGAACAACCATATAGGGGCAATAACTCATGTATTAATTTTTTAAGAATATAAAACGAAATATTAATCAAATTAAATGGTATGTTACAAACTCGGCCAATGTATGAACAACCTATCTTTTGAAGACAAGAACTTACCATCTCTGAGATATCTAAAATTAAAAGGCATTTCACTCAGTCCAGTTTCTTGGTGCACACTCTCGTTTAATAGTGGTACAACTTGGTCCGTCGATCTGTGTGCAGTATCAACTCTGTGTGTATCTATACCGGAATCATCCACTGGACCCTCTGGGGCGTCTCCATCATCTCCCACTTCCTCTTTAGTCCATTTACATGGTCTAGCTTCAGTATCAACAACACGTTGACGATTTCGGCTGTGTCTAATGATAAAGCTAATGATAACAACGGATAGAGCTAACAGCACTAGGACTACAGGCATGATGATCTCTAAATGATCTGAAAATGAAACAACATGATTCATAGCAGGGGCGGATCCAGGATTTTGGAAAGGGGGGCGTATATTGAAATTTTGGCCTTTTTTTTGGCTTAAAAACATAGAATAAGTATAAATTGTACTAATTTAACGGTTTCTGACGTAGACCATGTATGTTTTATAGTAAACGTTAATGGGTTAGACATTTTTTTATGTCGTATTCTCCCCATTCTTAAAAAAAAAAAAGAAAAAAGACAAAGTAAAGTACGCCCTCTACGCCCCCCCCCCTGGATCCGCCACTGCATAGAACTGTAAGGTAGGGAATAATAACACAAAGTTTATGCTTGGCACGCATGCTTTGAATTTTGGCGACGCACTTAATTTCCGGTTTCTGCAAGTAGCGATATAATTCATATAATCTAATTTTCTACATAATAAGCGTTTTAATTTGACCGGAACATGAAACCCTTCTGCCACCGTGTCATTTAGAGTCAACTTGTCGGTCTACGTTGTTATAATATATGATATAAATAGTTCCTGTCTTATCATCATATTAATAAATAGGACATTTATTATAATAAATATATCAAATAAATCTTAATTTCACACTTACTGAAACTTTAGAAAATTAATTATCAGTTATGGTTACTTGTTATTATTTAGAGCGACCGGAAATCAAAACGGGTCTCAAAAGAAGAAATTAGGTCAACCATGAATTGAAACAGAAGTTCAATAGACTTAATAGTTCCAGTCTATCTTATATTACATGATGCATGATTATATAAGAGCATCGCCCTAATACCTTTCACTTCGTCACAGTTTGAGTTTGCGTAAGCACAAAGTTTGCCATAAAACAACATATACGCATCCAAATTTGGACTATCGAGGTTTTCAACAAAACAAATTTGCATTGGGGACACTGGTAACATTAAATAATTGCAACATCTCAATTTTCAATCAGACGTCTGTGGTTCCAAAAATTCAAATTAAACTAAGTGTTTTTATGACGTAGCATCCGCACAATGCTGGAACAACAGATGTCTGATTGAAATTGGACTGGTGCAAATTGTTGCTAGTCCTCAATACTGATACAAATTAAAAAAAAATGCTTTTTTGAAAAAAAAAAAAGTGCTCATGAACAAAAACAACACAAATATTACCTGAAAGTAATTCTAAAGTATGCTTTTTGTATCTGTATATCTTCTTGATCAAACTGACTTTGTTTTGAAGGGTTAATTCCAAAAAGGAAATACTTATTGTTAATTTAGCAGTTTGACCTAGGTTTGGTGTTTGTCTCAATAATTACTCAATATTTCTAGTTGAAACTTTAAGAATACATAGGAGATACATTGCTCTACAATTAGGCGTTTATTTAACTCAAATCCGTTCAGTAGTTTTCTAGTAGCGTTCAAAAAGCATAACGAACTTAAATATTTTAGCATGATTTTAACGTTTAAAAATTACCGGCTGGATATTTTTTAGCTTAAACTTTCAAATACTTTAAAGGGTACATATCTCTTGATTATGATGTATGTATATAGTTTTCACAAATTTGAACAAAAAAAATTTTTGAATGAACTGTCCCTTTAAGACAATTAAGGCTCTAGGATTGATTACTATAAAATACTTACAAGATGTACCATCAGTAGTGGTCCCCAGTGAATGATTTGGAGTGTAACCTGAAAAATAAGAAGTCAAAATGTCCAATAAAAGAGGGGTTAAGAGTTCTTGGAAGCTTTAACTATTTTAGTTTTTTTTAGAAGTAACATAAAGCCTACAAGCAAAATATGACATATAAAAAAAAGTCGGGTATCGGGTTACATAGTACAGAAGCCTAGGTCAAATGTTATTTGCCTTAACGTCGTAATATCAACAAATTAAGGTATGGTTAATTTAATTGTAAACATCACATTATAAAAATTATATATTATTGAAGATAAAGATATTGTGTTTTACTGACATAAAATATATTCTTTCGAATTATGTTTTCATGGAGATAAATATGGAGGTATAACGTTGCCAATATTGTCGATTGTGTTGCAATGTTAAAATACCAATGTCGTAATTACAAAATGCATTTGTCAATGCTGCAAAGTACAATTGTCGATGTGTAAAAATGCAAAATGTATAAGTATACTCAACAATCCAATGAAATGCAGATAACAATTTACTCTTTGCATTATGCATTTTGCATTAGGCACTTTTGCATTATACATTCTGCATTAGTCACTTTGCATTACGCACTCTGTATTATCAAACCTTGCAGAATAGACTTCTACACAATAGAACATATACCTTATATGGAATGATGACGTATATTCATTTGCATACGTAAAAACGGCGGAAATGTACGGAAATTAATTAATATGCATGAGCATTGATACAAGTTCTTTTTGACGTTTAAAGATGGGTTCACCTTTAAAGATAAATATCTCTGCATTATTTCCAATTGAGTTATTGCTACCTGTATTGGTTAAAGGGTGCCCATGGTAGTCTGGTTTCTAGGGAGCCCCTCTAGAAAATTTAAAGAATTGACTCCCTGAAACGTCATTTCCTGACGAATTTTTATAGGGTACAAGAAAAAAAATGTCAGGAATTAGACGTCTGAGGGACCCATGTTATATAACCTTGACAATTTTGAGTAGGCTACTAGACGCCCGTAAGCGCATTTTTCTCCCACCCCATTCTGATACTTAAATTCAACGGGAAATGTCAGGAAATGTTTCTGGGCATCTTATTTTCAATGTTTTAGCGACATACCTGAGACCCTATATACAAATAATTTTGAATCTTAAATTCGTTGGGAGATGTCAGGAATTTAAGTATCCAGGCGCCTAATTCTCAAAACTTTCTTTCGGTGATCCCACAACCCACAAGTTCGTCAGGAAATTTCATATTTTGTGAGCGTCTATTTCTTTTTCTAGGCTAAATTCTTCAGACCCTATACAAATAATTTTGAACCTTAAATTCGGTGAAAAATGTCAGAATTTAGCGTTTTCATGCATCCCTATACAAATAAAACTTAAAATGTCAGTTCGATTGCGTGCGATGGCGTCTAGTTCTCAACATTGTCTAGGCTAGATCTCTCAGATATTTCAGAAATTTGCATTTACAGGCGTCTTATTTCTGACATTTTCTTCTTGTGATCCTGCATTCACTATCATTCAAAATATTTCCCAACAATTTCAATCTAGTCAGTTCGAAAAAATTGTGATTTTATACGCTGATTTGTAAATAAATCCTCACTTTTATGAAATGATATAGGTATCGTCAAGTATCGATACACGACCTCGCGATACGATACACGTATCTTGGCTTGTCGTATCGCGATACATCGATACAACGATATATCGTGCCAGCACTAATGGGCACCCTTGAAGCAATACAGGTAGCAATAACTCAATAGAGTTTGCACCACTGCAAAGCAAAGTTTTCGAGGAGAGGACGGTTACCTAAACTTCTCTCCTGATTGGACGTTTGCACCCCCCTCCCCCCTTTTTTTAGAAGTACTTTAGAACCCATCTTTAAGTGTCAACAAGAACATGTATCAATGCGCATGCAAATCTATTAATTTCCGTACATTACCGCCGTTTTTTACGTATGCAAATGAATATACGTCATCATTCCGTATAAGGTATATGTTCTATTGTGTAAAAGTCTATTCTGCAAGGCTTGATAATACAAAGTGCGTAATGCAAATTGACTAATGCAGAATGTATAATTCAATAGTGCCTAATGCAAAATGCATAATGCAAAGAGTAAATTGTTAGCTGCATTTCATTGGATTTTTGAGTATATTTATACATTTTGCATTTTTACACATAGACAATTGTACTTTGCAGCATTGACAAATGCATTTTGTAATTACGACATTGGTATTTTATCGTTACGACACAATCGACAATATTGGCAACGTTATACCTCCATAGATAAAGACATGTCAATGCTGGTGTTGTTTGTGAACATCCGTCATGAGTGGTAATGTTGGTGTTGTTTGTGAACATCCGTCATGAGTGGTAAAAAATTTCATACATGTATCTTGAGTTCATTGAGTTTATTCCAAGTACTAATAAGGCTTAAGATTGGTTCGGAAACAGAAGCTGTCTGTCAACATCCCCAGCTAGAAATTCTAATCTGGCCCAGATCTGGTTTAGTGCTGCCAGATCTGGGCCTGATCTGGTTTAGCACTGGTACCACATATCTTTGATATTGTAAGAAAGATAATGATGCCAGATCTGGACCCGATCTGGTTTAGCACTGGTATCACGTATCTTCGATATCGTAAGTGTTATGTTCTAAAATAGCTTTCGTACTTTTACTGTCATAAATATTTGGTGTGACTGGATGTAAGAATGAATGTGACCTAATTTAGTATAGTTAGAACTTGTTAATCGGGACTGTGACCTGATTGAGCATTATGGGATGGAAAAGCGTGCATAGTGAAGTGAAAATGGCGTGAATGTTGCCTGACTTGGCGGTCACCCCTGTCCGTCCGTCCGTCGGTCATGCCGTCCGTCCGTCCGTCGGTCCGTCCGTCCGTCAACAATTTCTTGTGTACGCGATAGAAGCTAGAGTTTTTATCCGATGTGAATGAAACTTGGTATGTGTATTCATCTTGATAATATCTCGGATGAGTTTGAAAATGGCGCAATTCCAGTCGTCGGTTTATGAGTTATTGCCCTTGCCTTAGTGAAAAAACGTTAAAATTAACTTGTGTACGTGATAGAAGCTAGAGTTTTTATCCGATTTGATTGAAACTTGGTATGTGTATTCATCTTGATAATATCTTAAATGAGTTTAACAATGGCACCATTCCAGTCGTCAGTTTATGAGTTATTGCCCTTGACTTAGTGAAAAAAAGGTAAAATTAACTTGTGTACGCGATAGAAGCTAGAGTTTTTATCCGATTTGAATGAAACTTGATATGTATATTCATCCTGATAATATCTCAGATGAGTTTGAAAATGGCGCAATTCCAGTCGTCGGTTTATGAGTTATTGCCCTCAATAAAGGCTAGAGTTTTCATTCGAATTGATTCATCTAAATATCAGCTCAAATAAGTGCGATGGTGCAATCAACTTTTTCAAATATTCAAATTTGCTGAAGTGGGCGTATGTAACCTTGCCTGGCAAGCTATCTTTACCATATTCATAGTTATGAACATATTATTGTATCATTGTGAATCGTGAAATATACTGTGAACATTTGTGACCATGTGAGCTTTGTACTTATATAGTGTCAATTGCTATTTTGTGAGCCTTTCCATGTTAAACTGGATTCGTGAATATTCATCGTGAACGGGAATAATTGAGTGTGAAATTGGATTCTCATAAACCTTAAGTATTTTACTGACATTTGTTTATTTCATCGAATTTTAATGTATTATTCTTATCTGAACAATATACAATTCATTTTCATTGAACATTCTTAATTATTTGGGTGAAAATGGGTAATTTGCAAAACTCCTATCAAGGTAGGTGCCAATCTATGACCTTGAACATTCTCATGAAGCATGATACAATAGTTGATTATGAGGTGCGTAACAAACGGTCTGCAGTCTCAAAAACCGCCAGTGCAGAGCAGTAAACGCTGCAACCAACAGTAAGAAAGATAACGCTGCCAGATTTGGACCCGATCTGTTTTTGACCTGGTACCACGTATCTTTGATATTGCAAGAAAGATAAAGCTGCCAGATCTGGACCCGATCTGGTTTAGCACTGGTACCACGTATCTTTGATATTGTAAGAAAGAAAATGCTGCCAGATCTGAACCCGATCTGGTTTAGCACTGGTACCACGTATCTTTGATATTGTAAGAAAGATAATGCTGCCAGATCTGGATCCGATCTGGTTTAGCACTGGTGTAGTGAAGCTGTATATAGAATCAAAACACGTTTTAGAAAGTTAAGATTAATGAGTACAATGTGGTCTGCAGGAACAAAGGGGGGTTTCTTAATCTTACATCAACCATACAAATATCAGTAACAAATCAGTTAGGACACACATTCCTTGGTAGGCAATAGACGATGCAAGACCGTTTTGGAAAAGAAGAATCTATCTGTGGTGATGTCTTCAATGTTCCTATAGGTTATTAGTTTAGTGAATGTAATAGTTTAGTAATAGTTTAGTCAAATGTAAATAGTTAAGTGAATGTTGATTTGTGGATGTTAGAACAGTTATATGGATGTACAATAAAGCGTGTATATATATTTAGTCAAGTCTCCAGTTCTTCAATCAACAGTCTCTACAGTTCCAGTTTAATAAATACACAGCAACAAACCAGCTTGTTATAATAACTAAGCAGCTTGTTTATACTGGTACCACGTATCTTTGATATTGTAAGAAAGAAAATGCTGCCAGATCTAGACCTGATCTGGTTTAGCACTGGTACCACGTATCTTTGATATTGTAAGAAAGAAAATGCTGCCAGATCTGAACCCGATCTGGTTTAGCACTGGTACCACGTATCTTTGATATTGTAAGAAAGATAATGCTGCCAGATCTGGACCCGATCTGGTTTAGCACTGGTACCACGTATCTTTGATATTGTAAGAAAGATAATGCTGCCAGATCTGGATCCGATCTGGTTTAGCACTGGTACCACGTATCTTTGATATTGTAAGAAAGATAATGCTGCCAGATCTGGACCCGATCTAGTTTAGAACTGGTACCACGTATCTTTGATATTGTAAGAAAGATAATGCTGCCAGATCTGGACCCGATCTGGTTTAGCACTGGTACCACGTATCTTTGATATTGTAAGAAAGATAATGCTGCCAGATCTGGACCCGATCTGGTTTAGCACTGGTACCACGTATCTTTGATATTGTAAGAAAGATAATGCTGCCAGATCTGGACCCGATCTGGTTTAGCACTGGTACCACGTATCTTTGATATTGTAAGAAAGATAATGCTGCCAGATCTGGACCCGATCTGGTTTAGCGCTGGTACTGCACGTATCTTTGATATTGTAAGAAAGATAATGCTGCCAGATCTGGACCCGATCTGGTTTAGCGCTGGTACCACGTATCTTTGATGTTGTAAGAGAGATAGTGCTGCCAGATCTGGACCCGATCTGGTTTAGCGCTGGTACCACGTATCTTTGATATTGTAAGAAAGAAAATGCTGCCAGATTTGGACCCGATCTGGTTTAGCACTGGTACCACGTATCTTTGATATTGTAAGAAAGAAAATGCTGCCAGATCTGGACCCGATCTGGTTTAGCACTGGTACCACGTATCTTTGATATTGTAAGAAAGATAATGCTGCCAGATCTGAACCCGATCTGTTTTAGAACTGGTACCGCGTATCTTTGATATTGTAAGAAAGATAATGCTGCCAGATCTGGACCCGATCTGGTTTAGCACTGGTACCACGTATCTTTGATATTGTAAGAAAGAAAATGCTGCCAGATCTGGACCCGATCTGGTTTAGAACTGGTACCACGTATCTTTGATATATTGTAAGAAAGATAATGCTGCCAGATCTGGACCCGATCTGGTTTAGCACTGGTACCACGTATCTTTGATATTGTAAGAAAGATAATGCTGCCAGATCTGGACCCGATCTGGTTTAGCACTGGTATCACATATCTTTGATGTTGTAAGAGAGATAGTGCTGCCAGATCTGCACCCGATCTGTTTTAGACCTGGTACCACGTATCTTTGATATTGTAAGAAAGATAATGCTGCCAGATCTGGACCCGATCTAATTTAGCACTGGTATCACATATCTTTGATGTTGTAAGAGAGATAGTGCTGCCAGATCTGGACCCGATCTGTTTTAGACCTGGTACCACGTATCTTTGCTGCAAATACTGCGCTAAAGGATACACACATTTTATTTGTTGTAAATGCAATTTGGGTCTGTGTTTAGTCAACAATTTAAGTCCTATTTTATAACCGACCGACAAAATGAACATGTGAAAAATCCATTCTTCCTTGCATAAATAAGTCTGATAAGATAATCTACACATACAACTAGTAGAAAAATTGAACGAAATGAGGCTGTGTCCATTGAAAACTTTTTACCACATCTGACCAATGTTGTTCAACATTACACTGTTTCCATGGAAACGACAAAATCTTAAAAAATCTCTTTGGAAAATGATATTCTAAGACAAATCAACAATCTCAACATATTTCATAATGTTGTCCTCAAAGGGTTAAGTGGGATTGCAAGAACCGCAGACGACATCGGAATGAAAATTGAAATGTCGCATATTGATGCTATCCGTATCCCCAATACACATTAGTTCAGAAAACCTTTTTACAATCCCTAAAAACTTTAAATTCCGTGAATGATTTCATATCAATAAATGGAATCTCTAAAATAATAATCTAGCCTAATCTAGAAAATTCTATGACAATCATTTCTATTTATTTATATGTATAGCTCACCCTAACAGGTTGCATCGATTAGAATGTCTAGATACATATGTAGACCTAGCTATTATAGTCGTCTGCTATATAAATGGTCGTCTGCTATGGAACGCCGTAACTGCCTTATGTTAGTATTTTTGCATTATAAGCATCTTTTTGTATTATCAGCATCATCTTTTCGTATTATCATCTTTTTCTATTATCATCTTTTTGCATTATAAGCATCATCTTTTTGCATTATCAGCATCTTTTTGTATTATCAGCATCATCTTTTCGTATTATCATCTTTTCGTATTATCATCTTTTTGCATTATCAGCATCATCTTTTTGCATTATCAGCATCTTTTTGTATTATCAGCATCATCTTTTCGTATTATCATCTTTTTCTATTATCATCTTTTTGCATTATCAGCATCATCTTTTTCTATTATCATCTTTTTGTATTATCAGCATCATCTTTTTCTATTATCATCTTTTAGTATTATCATCTTTTCCGTAACTGGTCGTAGGTTTACGGAAATCAACGGTAATCTTCGTAAAAAGTCGACGTAAACAAGATGTCGTAGACTAGGTTAATGAGACGCAACTTTTATTTTGTCAAAATGGATACCGACGCGAATTTCAGACAGGGTTTACGGTAATTTGAATAGGGTCTGAGCAGCCGAGAACGCCAATTTGAAGCCTCGAAAACCGATATCCAGAAGTCGGGGATCTGTTCTAGAAAATTCTAAGAATTTGACTCCCGGAAACGCAATTCCTGGTGAATTTAAGGCTTAAGGGACTGTGGGACGAACACTGGAAAATTTTGAGAATCAGATATCTGAAAACGCAAATTCTTAACATTTCCTGCTATAAAGACACTCCTGGACTCAGTAAAATGAATCAATGTATCTTTCAAAAATAACAGTTGAGATTTTTTTAGGGGGGCAAGATTTAAATTAGGGGGGGGGGGGGGCAAAGCCCCACCAAGCCCCCCAATCCCCCCAAGCCCCCCCTTGGCTACGGGCCTGAAACTCCCTAACAATTGTTTTGGTATATCAAAACAATTCCCTTGTGTCTGTATCCTGACTGGGGCATATTTAACACATTCTGTTCTGATTTTCATCATATCTGAAGAATTTGATATCCCAAGGCATTCCATATCATATCTGGATAAATGGCAAACTATATCAGGAGTTATTTTTTCTCTTTGAAAGGCAGGCGTATGCAATGAAAGGTGTAAATTTTCTAAAATGGTATCCATTTTGACAAAATAAAAGTTGCGTCTCATTAACCTAGTCTACGACATCTTGTTTACGTCGACTTTTTACGAAGATTACCGTTGATTTCCGTAAACCTACGACCAGTTACGGAAAAGATGATAATACTAAAAGATGATAATAGAAAAAGATGATGCTGATAATACAAAAAGATGATAATAGAAAAAGATGATGCTGATAATGCAAAAAGATGATAATAGAAAAAGATGATAATACGAAAAGATGATGCTGATAATACAAAAAGATGCTGATAATGCAAAAAGATGATAATACGAACAGATGATAATACGAAAAGATGATGCTGATAATACAAAAATATGCTGATAATGCAAAAAGATGATGCTTATAATGCAAAAAGATGACTAGAATCGTGAGACGATACTGGGCAGTGCGCATCCGGTTTCGTCTATGGGTGAAAAGTGTCATTTTCAATCCATACATATAAATTGTTTATATTCGGGAGTGAAAAGTAGAATAACCAGTTCACGTTCGGTGAAAAATGGAATAACAAGCGGGTGATCGGTAGTAAAAAGTCATCTGATTAAAAAGTCGTTGTTTTTATTTATGTACATTTTTATACATCATTGGAAGTATAATAGTTAAAGAATATTTATTAATATTTTTCATATGCAATATCATACATATGAAAGAAATGAAGTGAAAGGAATGGAGTTTACGTCCTATTTTTTCTACACCTATATGGGCTAACTGAGGACGGGCAAACGCCATGCAGTGTGCAATGAGGGAAATTTTGCCTGACAGCGGCATTAGCCTGCTCTTTTTTTCTATTTCCAACTGTCGAGGGGTCTTTAACGTACACAGCCAATAGCACACGGGACCTTGGTTTATTGTCCCATCCTAACGACTAGGCGCTTTTTCCATGTCAGCCCCTCCGACCTGCATCACTGACGGGATAGAACCCTGGACGTTCAGGTTATCGAGCTAGCGTCTAACTCACTGAGCTACCGCGACCCCTTCATATGATATCACCATTACTTGATATGATATTTAAATAACATCAGAGTTCTGAATGCTTAATTTCTTAAGAGTTCGCAGTTCAGCTCGTATATTATCATCTTAATGCAATTATAGCAAAAAAATTATATTATTATTTTTTATAAAAAACATTTTAATGGTCAACGTTTTTAAACATGCAGTTTAAAAAAAAAAAATTTAATAAATGACAGAACCAGATTTTTAGAACGAATTTTCTTCTTTTGGCATCGGATCGTTATCTTCTATATTTAGATTTTATTTTTTCATTTTTACTACATAATTTAAAACGTTAAAAGCACAAGTGACAATGTAAGAAAGTAAGCACTTGCAATTGTCAGTTGAGGGGATAGAACTGCATTTGAACATACAGACAACAAACATTTGTCAATTGAAGGGAAAGAACTGCATTTAAACATACAGACAACAAACATGTAAGTTTTAATCTTATATTTTGCAAGCAAGTGTTTTTTCAGATCTTTTGAAAAATTCTTAATCCGGTTTAGTAGGATACAATTCTCCCCAAAAAATTTCATTGTTGTATTTTAGTTTAATGATATTATAAAAAAAAACATTTGTTGTACATTATATCAAAATGACCAGTGAGAAGCGTTAAATGAAACAATACACTGTACACAGTACACTGATCATGAATTGGTTGACGTGTTGAGGGGATGATACATTGAAACACAACAACGTAGACTCTCACATGCCATCAGACATGGGAGTATATAAAGACCCTTCCTATGCGGATTTATAAGGTAATGGATGTCCAATACTAATACCCCCTGTCATTGATGCAGGTTAAATGATATGAAGGGGCCTCGGTGGCTTAATGAGTCAGACGCTTGCTCGCCAACGTGAACGTCCAGGGATGAATCCTGTCAGTGATACAGGTCGGAGGGGCTGACATGGTAAGGGCGTTCAATCGTGGGTGTAAATAAACCGATGTTAAAGATCCCTCGACAAATGAAAATTGATAAGAATATCAGGCGCACTGCATGGCGTTTGCCCGTCCTCAATATAGGTGCAGAAAAGCAGGACGTAAAACTCTATTCATTTCATTTCATTTTTCAAAAAATGGAAATTTTATATTACTTCCACTGTAATATATTTTTTCCGGGTCGCATACATTATTTATTTCATTTATGATGACCATTTTTAACATAATGCAAACAAATATTTTCAAATATCTCCAAAACTAAGGAAGTTAAAATTTCAAGATTACAAGCAAATGACGTCAAAACCGGGAGTGATATAAAGATTCTAGAAATATTTTTTTGTTCAGAATCAAATTGTCTATCTACCTGTAAGTTTTTAGATCGATCGAAGAAATTTCAAAAAACACGCACAGTTTCAATGGAATTTGACACAAAATTTGCAAGTTTTAAAAAGCGCAATTTTGATTCAAATATATTGTGTTATATATCATTTGAAAGAGCAGATTTAGCATAGTAAAAATCAAATAGAATTTGTGACGTATGTAAATTAGGTCACGTGACAGAGCTCTTTAAAGTTAAAAATTGCAATTTTCAAATGGCGATAAAACCGAAAGTAAACATCAGAAATCAGAAATGAATATATCATCTGATAGATCTCGTCAAGGGCAATAATTTTTGTACAGGTCAAGAGGTCATCAAAGGTCAAGGTCACTAGATATGAGCCTTGAAAGTTTCGGTCATTACTGAAATTCTTGTTCCGGAAATGCAAAGAAATTGAAATCGAAATTCAAAAATCGACAACCTACATTTTTTTTGCAATCGATTGCAGAAGTCGTAGATTTCAAAATGAAAAAAATCCGATTAACCCTCGGATCTGAATTAAAATTTTAAGAAACATAGGTCAGTTCAAGATGGCGGCTGATCCCTTACACCTGGATAAAATTTCATCATTTTATTTTTTATGTATGACCAAATCTATGATAACACAAAACATTTTTTTCAAATATCTTCAATATTCCGGAAGTTGAAATTGAAAGTTTAGAAGCAAATGACGTCAAAACCGGAAGTGATATCGAAACTTTGAAAATTGATTTTCTTTGGAAATTCATATGTCTATGTTATTGAAAGGTTTCAGATCGATCGAAATAAAATTGCAAAAGTTAAAAAAAATGCTTTAAAAAGTGCTCCAAAAGTCAGCTACAAATGTCAAAATATGAATTTTTCAAAATTGCAATTTGTAGCTATTGGGTTAAACAAATGAACCAAAAAAGACCGATCACAATCTGTTGGAAAAATGAGTTGAAAATGAAAAAACCCTGATATACGACTTTTTAATATACGTCATTTCCGGTTGGGCAAAAATGCGCCATTTTACATTTAAGCAACACCGAGCAGTTAATCATCACATGAAATGATGTCAAGTTATGTGTGGTATGTGCAGTTTTGGCTGGGGAGCGTGACCAGAAATAGACAAAAAAAAAAAAATAGTCAATTGCAAACCAAAGCAGTGCGTTCGACAAATCGAACGCACTGCAATAATAGAAAAAGATGATAATACGAAAAGATGATGCTGATAATACAAAAAGATGCTTATAATGCAAAAATACTAACATAAGGCAGTTACGGCGTTCCATAGTCTGCTATACAAGCATTTATAAAATGAGGTTCGACATGGTATATGGAGAGTGAAGTTTGAAAGTCGTTTTATTATCGACTCTCGCCCACTCAAATAGCTAGTCATTTTACAAAGTATTTTATAAATTATCTTTACAAAAAGCATTATATTTTTAAAGAAAAATACCAGCATTAAGTAGGCTAATAAAAAACTGATAGGCCCAGGCTTACCTGGGCAAAGACTTAAACAGTTTTCTTTTGAATTACCAGTTGCTTTTAAATTATCACAGATATCCGAACAAGAGAAGCAGTCTCCAGCGTTATCATTATAGAAAGAATTTTTATCGCATTTCATTTTTGTCTCACAAGAAGTCTTTTTCAGCACGTCTAGATATGTAACAGAATAGAATCTGAACTGAATGGTAATGCTATAGATATATTTATGTTATAGATAACAACATTAATCATATATCATGTCTATTCCACAATATAAAACAATCAAATCGCTCCGATATATTTCTCGGTCCAATATAATTATCCGAATGTTTTAAAGCCGCCCCTAGTAGGCTATTGAAAATGTGGTATGTTTCTAAAAATAACCAGCACGCAATAATAACTATAACTATTGGCTGTTTAGATCACGTGACATTAAACCTCGACATGAATGTGAAAAGTTCATTACATCCCGCCAAAACTAAAGAGCAATCGCCTATTTTATTTTCTTCTTACGGATGTCTAAACAGAATGTCTATATTTTTAAAAGTTTAGTAACTTATACTGTTTGAAATCATATATGTTTGTCATTTATTTTTTTAAGACTTTACCATTTTTTGCCACAGCAATATACAATCATATATTTTATAACTTATATACATATACAAAGAGAAGAAAGGATACACTTATTCATTATAGGATCGATTTCATCCAAGTAGGCTACAAGTATGAAACGCAGTGACGTATTTAGGAGAAAAAAACGTCCCCATGTTTGACGGTAAGTATCTCAGCTGAATTGATCTCTTTCAATATTATCACAGATTTACTTCAAAATATCCTTGTCTGCCTTTGGTGACAGAAATAGACCATTGTACTATAAAATTGGATAATTATTGGATTTTTCTGAACACTGAAAACAATCATTCTCAAATGGGTTAACTCAAAATGACTACAGGATATTGTTTATTTATAGAAGGGGTTTTCCAACCAATACGTATTTTAAGATATTTTAAAAGATCTAACTCTTCAGGATGAGTTTGAGTAGTATCAGGAGCCATCGATCTTAGTAGACAATTTTGATAAACTTGACCCACGGACCTGTTTTGATGATTTTCTACAAATAATAGTAAGAAGTCATTGATAAATTGTTCACTTGTACACTTATTATGGGTAGAAAATTCATGCATTAAGAAATATCGTACAATTGGAAGCTTATAGCTTTAATTATGAAAAAACTACTAAATGTATAGTATACTTACCGGGACAACGAGCGGCACAATCCTGAACATTATTTCGCTGAACCGCATCATCACATAAAATACTACACGGTAAGCACTCGCCAGGTGGTCCTAATCTTGTTTCGAAATATTCATTCTTTAAGCACAAGTCTCCCATCTTCATATTAGAACGTTTATAGGCCCATCTTGTGCAGGTTTAATAGCTCAGGTGTTCTAGACTTCCGTTGCCGGTAGGGAATTTCCCTGATCAACATAAAAGAAGGAGGAGCTTTAAAGTCAGGTGGAGACATTAACATTACTTATAATTTAAAACCTTTTTTGATGTTTCAGGTTGCTTTATATCCCGTAATAACCTCTGAACATGTGAGAGGTACTTTATTTTGAAGTGTAGGGTTTAGATAAAAGTCTTACATTTGAGGGACAGGTTTTACTTTTAAGGGATGGTTTTTACATTGCTATTTCGTCTTATGTTCCAAGTTTGAAGTAGGTTACTAAATGCAGTAGATGATAAAATTCAAAACCAATCAGAACCAGCTCACCGTTTTACTAGTGGTGTCTACACGTACAATTATTAAAGGCGCCTCTAAATATAAGCCGCCTTTATTAAAGGCGGCTTTTCTTACGCTTCGTCTACACGTAAAACAGTTAAAACGCCTTATCTTAATCCGTCTTTTCTCTGTCCTCGGACTTGCGCAATGCCAACAACAATATTGTCTGTTTTGAGAAATGTCACCCCAAATGGCCAATTCATGCAAATATCTCCACAACCCTAACAAAAACTAAAGTTACATTGTGTTTCATATTGATATATTATTTGGAACCTACGAAGGGAAGAAAATACAGATGATAATTAATGGGCTAATACTGAAATGTTGCGATACCGGTAACAAGTAACCTAATAACACAGTGGCACTTGACCGAATAACAATTTGTATTCTTCGACGAGCATTTTAGCCTTAGGCCAAACAAAAAATAAAACTAGCGGACGTTGAAGCGTGCCTGCACCTGAAAAGGTCCCATTACAGATCTCTTTAGTTCACCAATATCCGTACTTGGAATGTCATTTGTAACAAGATAATTCGCGCGCTCTGACGTCATAACGAGAAAAGACGGATTAAGTTTGGATTCTGTCTACACGGTATCAAATGGGGGTTTAAACTCGCCAGTTCGACCGTCACAAGTAAAGGCGGCTTATTTTAAATGCGGCTTTTCTCTCGGAATTTAATACGCCTTTTATCACGTATAGATGCACGGAAGCGGCTTATCTTTTACGTGTAGACACCACTACTATTCATACAACTTCATGTTACAGTTCGATACCTTTCTTAACAAAAATATATAGCCGTATATTTCTTTAAAAACTTTTCACTGGTCAACATTTAGTCAAAATACACAGTAAATTATATACATTTTTTAATTGTTTTTAAAAATTAAAAAACTGAATAATTATTATTAGATTTTTTTGACTGTATCGTCCTATAAGCTTACATCATTTAGATTTTTCGAAATCATCAAACTCTGTACATTAATTTTTTTTTTTTTTTTTTTTTGGTGACTATATGTTGTATATTGTATCTATGTTTAACCCCATGGGCTGGGTGTGAGACAGGACCGTTACCACTCGTGGTATTGGGCCTAATTCTGACCCATGTAAAATAAAGAGTTTATTATTATTATTATTATTATTAATGTAGGATTCTATGTTCAAACTATTTTTAAAATTCTTGGCACTTTTAGACACCAAAACGTAATAGATAGTACATTTAATAGTGAAATTTGAATTTTTGAAAGAAACGGTATATAAATCAAAAGTCAAGGCCAAATACCCCCAGGCTTCGCCTTCGGGCCTGCCTTTCTCTTTCTCGGGTTTTTAAAACTCAGTAAAAACACGTCCTCGGTCATTATCCAATACTTTTAGTAGACTATAATAAAAGCGAGTTCGTACTTCTCCGTCTCGCCGCTCTAGCATAGGAACTACAGAAAGTCACCATACAACATTATACTAGACATGTGACGCAGGTGTACCAGATGCCACCCATTTAAACATCTTCTGCAACGATTCGCAAATCAATCCCTCAAATAAAAGAAAAAGACGCTGTTTCTTTCAATTTATTTTTTGAAAATATAAACTTAAATAAGATAGACTCCTACATTTTTTTTAGCTATTAGCTTTAAGTTTTTAAATAATGCTTGTGATAAAATACAAGTGATTTTGTATGAAGTATATTGTCTCCATGATTCAGCACTGCTACTGTTCATAAATACAAAGATTTTAAATCATTTATATCTATTATATTCATAGGAAAAATAAATCAGACGAAAACGTGCAAAGAGTAGGTATATAGAAAACCTTCCACTTAAATCCATTTAAAGATCTCGGAGATATTGGTAAAATAAGAAGTACTAAAGTTGTGCTGTAAACAAGAACTCAACAGAGTCAGGCATCCCACTAAATTTTAATAAATGTATGTCTGTTATCAATATCACATTTTAATCTCTAACAATCAGTATTCCAATGTTAGTAGAATAAAGAGATTTTAAAACAGGCCCGTAGCTTTGCCCCCCCAGTTTTAAAATATAATGTATTATTTTTGGTGATCATAATAAATCCTGAATCTTTACATTTCTCCTCACAGCATTGGAAAAACCTTCTTTAAAATGAAACCAAATATCGGTAGCTAAAATTTCACTCTTCTTTTCCTCTGAAAGACAAGAATTTCAGCAATAATAAGAATTGGTATATATTCTAATATCATAATCATATTTAAAGTAAACATATTGAAACAATACTTTTTAATGAAATATTCAACTGTCTTCAATGCCTAATAAACAGATAAGCTGCACATCAATGATAAACTCTGACAAAAAATTTAGAGTATGAAGTTCTCTTAGTTGGGGCAAAGAATGTTTTAAAATTGGTGTTAAAGTGAAATGAGATAGATCTCATAGAAAGTACGGGACTAGGTCAGAAACAAGAACTATTTACTTCAAGGTGCTTGTTAGATTAGTTAGTTGGTATTAACATGTTCATGTAAAAGTGTATAACAGCTATCTATATTTAGGAATGGTGATTAAACAATTACCCTTTTCCTCCTGTAATTTTTCTGGTCGAACTTCTCTTTTAGTTCTAGTAAAATTACTGAAGAAATTCATAGCCTGAAAAAGGAATTTAAAAAAAAAATTGCAGGACTAGCTCAATAAATTGGATAAAATTAAAAAATATACGTCCAAATTCTAAAGTGTTTTGAAATTTTGTCTGTACAAATACATTTGTTATAAGTTAAAAAACTCATAAAAAGATAGCTTGCCAGGCAAGGTAACATACGCCCACTTCAGCATTGTTGAATATTCCAAGTTGATTGCACTCATCTGAACTGATATGCAGATGAATCAAATCGAATGAAAACTTTAACTTCTATTGTGTACTCAAGGTAATTTTAACGTTTTTTTCACCAAGTCAAGATCGATAACTCATAAACAGACGAATAGAATCGCACGATTCTTGAACTTATCAAGTTATTATTATCAAGATGAATATACAAACCAAGTTCAAAGTTCATTCAAATTGGATAAACACTCTAGCCTTTATCACATACACAAGTTAATTTTAACGTTTTTATACTAAGTCAAGGGCAATAACTCCACAACCGAAGACTGGAATCAAACCAATTTCGAACTGATCCGAGATATTATCAATAACTCATAATCTGACTTCATTTAGAGTTTCCAGTGATATTTTGTTAATTAAACAAGACTTGGACCGAATATTATCAACTTCTGTGATCGTAATATCTTAATTAAATACTTTGATATTTTAAGCAAATTGAATAACGAAAAAAAACCTTATTCAAGGTCACCAGGCATTCACATGTTGATTGAGATAAAAACCCATGACCACCATTATATGATCTGAGCTACAGCTTATTATTGAAATGTCCCCTGGCTGTGTGTCAGGTGAAATATAAACACGATCTTTTATTTACGTACCTGTTTATCTTGTAAAGGTTTGGCTTGTAGTGTTTGTAAATGGTTTGGAACAGAAGGGCCTGATGAACTGTCATTATTTTTGTTTACAGTCTTATTTTTGGATGATACATCTGATGTCTTTTCACTACAAATAAAAACACAATTGTATATATAAATGAATTGTTATTGCTCATTGAATTTGAGAATTGAAAGCAAAATACATTCCTTGTAAATACAGAATTTAGCTTGGAATTATTTCACTATAAAATCATTAAATAAAGAATTTTGGTTGTTTTTTTTTTTCAATAAAAAGTTTATATTAGATAATGGTTTACCATATTACAAAGGATAATACACATACCTGTTATTTATAACGGTAAATCTAGCTTCATATCTTCTCATCTTCTCTAAATCAATCTGTAATTCATTAGTTTATATATATACTTCATTAATATCTTATAGACTATCTGTTATAGCAAGTCTTCATATAAGTGAGTTCAAATCCCTTTTAAGTAAAACCGGGTGGCTCAGTGAGTTAGATGCTTGATCATTGACCTGACCTGAAGAACTGGGGTTCGATCTGTCAAGGGTTGAGATGATACCTTCAGATTTTTCAATCGGGTTTCCCCCTGTCAGTGATGCAAGTCAGAGGGACTGACATAAGAAAAAACATTTAGTTTTTTGGATGGGACATTAAACTGAGGCCTAGTGTGCTATGTTAAAGATTTTGCAACTATTGAAAATAGAAAATAAAAGAAGGATAATGTTGCTGTTCTTGCAAAGATTTCCATCATTGCACACTGCAAGGCTGTAGCCTAATGTCATTAGCCCATACAGGTGCAGATAAGCAGGCCCTAACTTTGACTACTTTTCAATGTCTCTAATTTAATGCATTAAAGGGGAATATTCATCATTTTCAAGTGTCGATTTGAGCCTTGAACATATGCATCCAGAAGTACTAGAACTTCACAAAAATTACACAATCCCTTCATTTATACCCCTACCTAAAGATTTATCTTTCATTTTCTGAATGTTTTTTGTATATAATGCATAGTCTTACTAAACGGCAAGTCTTATTTTTGACTTTCTAACGCTTATTTTTATGGCTACACAGGGGGATTTGAAGGCTTATATTTCGAGGATTTGGGAACATTTTTATGGATAAGAATAGCTAAAAATAGCTGGTTCTGAGACTAAAATCTAATTGGTCAAACAGTTAGTGAATATATCCCTTTAACTCTAATGGTTTAGTTTAAATCTATGTTAATTATGTTGATACATATTTTCAGATTTTTTGTTGTTAAAATGGTGCACAGATAATGTCACATCAACTGATTTGTTAAAACCAATATATCACCAACATGTAACAATAATGGAATATAACTTAAGGTGAGGATGGTTTTTGTCTTGCTCCTCTAGATCTTAAAGATGTAAAGAAGTTCATTATGAAATGAAGAGTACATTGATTATAAAATATAAACCTATTATTTTTTTTTATCTTTTCAGCATCTGTGAGATACTCTGCATACATAGCCTGTAGCTCTTAATCTTGTTCTATAGAAAGGTTTTTCAGAAATACCCAATTCACAACTTTTCATATTTTGAATTTGCCCAGGAACAACAGACCTTACATGAATTAGTACGTTGATCTCATACCCTTGAAGTCCTTTGGAAGGAGCCTACAGCAGATAAATACATTATAATCTGCACAAAAATTCTCTCGACGCTTTATTTACATTTTAAAAGGAGTCATATTTTAGCTGAAGGCTGATAATTCTGGATACACATGTATTCTAAAGGAGAATTGTAATTACCGTAGCAAAAAAATTCCCATTTCTGTGACTGAGGTTTGATTGGTCGAACGAATAGTAAATGTGACTCTTTAATTTATAAAAATAAAATTTTGTTGCACACCACTATGCAATAGGCTCTTGCCAAGAGCTGATGCACCACAAAAGAAACTTCAAATATATAATCAAACACCAGACATACAGAATTTAAACTTAATTACCTCTCTAGCAATCAACTGTTTGGCTGCATATGTTAACTGTCTGTGTTGTTTCATTCCTGGAAATTTGACTATTTCATCAATTTTCCTTAAGAGATAAAAAAAAAATAGTATGCAATGCACTTATATATTATATATATATATAAATATATTACTCATGCTAAAAACAACACTGTGTAATAAATATAGTTATAATAACCTAATACTTGACCCTGCTTGATATTATGTTAACTGCCTCATTCTGTAAATCTCTCTAATACTAAAATGATCACGGATGAAAATTTATTACCCTTCTTGTATTTAGAAGTAGATATTGAAACAGTGTTTTCTGTGATATGATTTATAAGATTAGTAAATACATACGGTTCTATAGTATAATTATACTGTCCATCTTCTAGTTTCTCTTGTCTATAAGTCATATTATAAGCTATCATAATACGTATCAAATTAGACATTTCATCTTTTTCTCTTTGACTGTACAGTTGGGTATTTACCTATAACAAACTTAATGTATGAATGCTTTGTATGACAATATTATCTGGAAAATTTTGAGAAGTGTACATCTCAGGGATAGTTACTAAATATATTTTACAGAAATTTTATGTTTAACAAAGCACAAAGTCTGTTTATAGAAACTAAGTTTCAGTGAATGAATAGGACTCTAATATAATTAAATTCAGAAACAGTTTGAATATTTTTAATTAATTTCAATTATTCAGTGGATCTCACTATTTTTCTCTTTTCATGTTATGTCACAGAAATAAAATAGAACGCCCCAAACAGAAACTTACTGGTCGGAGTGATGGTTGCATTATATCTAATAATGGAGGTATAACATCCATCACCATAGCAGGTTGATTAACAAATCTTCTAACACTAGGTAACATATCAGCCATCATAGATTCCATTAGATTTATTGACTTGGTTTCTTTAGTTTTCATCTACAAACAGATACACTAGAATTACCAATATAAAGATAATATATGTATCAGATAAATATACTGCTACCAGAGTGGGTAAAACTAAAAGTATCAAGAATACAATACTCATGAAAGGAATTCCTGAGACTACAGACACATGGCGATGAAATTTCAATCAGAAATCAAAATAATTTGGAATATAACGAAGTTGATTGCTAGTTTTATTCAAAATCTCATTGAAAAAAAAACAGTTTGTCACTTTTTTGTTTAAGTTTGTGTATTTCACTTATTCCTGACCTGTTAATGGTTATCTATCAAAGCAAACCACACAGTTGTTTGTCATTAAAAGAATATCAAAATTGAATATTTACCTCAAATTGTGTATGTGGATACTGAATTCTAGGTGGGCTATAAGAAGCATACAGTAAATGAAATGTAACTGGTAGAAAGGGAACATATTTCATAACAGAGTAATCTTGACTATGGTTTGTATATCTTTGTATCAAATCTGTAAATCCAACCCATTCATTTGCTAAATTCAACTGAAAAAAAAGTTAACCACATAGTTTTTGTTGTTCAATTGTTTTATTTTGCAGCTTTACAGCTTTACAAAGGAAAATATAGACCCTGATTATTTTTCAAACCATTTATAATCATAAAATATTCTGTCAATAACATCTTTAAGAATGGTGGGCTATTCATGAAATTCAAATATTTCTCCAAATAATTTAAAATTGTCTTTCAGATAGGTGAAGGGAGATAATCCTAAGATAGTATTCTTGAGTTGTTTATCTAAACTTTTTCCAAAGTTGGTGAAAATTTTGAAAAAAATTAGTTATTCCATATCATTTGAATTTCTTCAAAGAATAAGTATGAAAATATATTCATTACTATACTATATCTGACCCAATATAGAGAGCAGGATCAAAATTTTTTGTTATACTGAATGTTTAAATTGCTTACAGCTAATAAATGTGGATCCTTTGACTTTGCTTCTAAATAGTTTTCAAATAAACCTTGTCTTATTTTATCGTATTCACCTGCTGCTTGAGCTACCAGTAATATTTTCTGAAACCTGGACGAAAACCAAATATTTATCAAAAATACCAAGTTTACTTTGTTTTACCAACTCTAGCTTTTTAAAAAATCTAACATCAGATTTTGCAAAAATTCAACAATCATACTTTCAAAACCATTAAGATCACTGAAAAACCCTGTTTGTGTGAGCAGTGTATCTAAACTGGTGAGGTTAGTGGTTTTAGATTTTAAAAAGAGCGATATCAACAATAGAAGACATTGTTCAATTGATTACAATTTCTGTAACTATTCTCCTCTTTGTAAGCTTCTCAATAGATCATAACTGAGGTAAGTGGCAACCATCGCAGGATAAAATCGTAGGAAACTTACCTGACAGCAGGCGTAGTAGAATTAGCTGTCTTCTTTTTATCACTTTCACTCATATCTCTTACATTCATAAAACGATTTCTAAAGATAAAAATACTCCATCAAATAGTTTTAGCATTTTTTTTAAGAATTTTGTTTAAAATATTACTCTATGTATCTGTAATAATTTAATATAATTTTCTACAGAAATGTAGTTTTGAAATTTAACTTAACTGGCTCTTTATTTAACTAATGATTACATATAATGCAATAAAGACAATTTGCTTACATGGCAGAAAGCCACATTAGCAATATACATGTAATGCAAATTTGGTAGTCCAGTTCTGAATAAAAGACTGATTAAAAAGCTTACTGTTTGGCTCTTGGCATGGTGAAGATTTCATACCATGTAGCAAATAAACTTCTATGTGCGTCTTTCTGTCCTATACTCATACCTTGTATTGACTGAACTGTTAGTTCTTTACGATTCTGTCGTACAAACTGTAATTATAACAAATTCATTAAATTTAGGTCAGGCCTACATTATTTACATGATTAGTATTAGTTCATAATTCATACAAATTGTTAGTTTGGATATTTATATGACTACCGGTAAGAAATATAGAAAACGAGTACTTTAACAATGGAAACACAAATTGAATTATCAGATACCACTCAAGGGAAATAACTAAGAGGCTTAAAAATAGGTCTCTATGTTTCATAGGGAAAACTTATAGTATTAGCACTATGGGCATGCTGAGGCCTCGCTTGCGAGACCCAATCTTTAATAAGTTGTTTATTGATCAATGAATCCCTACTTAATTACAAACAAATATACAGTAAAGTAAAAGTAAGTTGGCTTTCCTGATCATTAGAAGTACCAATAAATATAAATGAAAATATGAATGAAGGTCTCATTAATAAAGTTCTCTACCCCTAAATCCGTGGTTCTCACCGATTTTTTCCCGCGACCCCATTTCCACCATCGAGCGTCTTGTTGCGACCCCATGCCAAACCCTTTTAGTCACAAAGCAATCATTTACTTTAATTTAATCTAAAAATGTACATATATATTAGTACCATTAATAAAGTATTATGCCAGCATCATTATCTGTGTTTTGAAAGTCTGGAAACTTCGGAATTTATTACCCATGTGACCCCGTGCGATAATCATGCTGCAAAGAATATTTCTTGCACGAAGTTGTAATTCGTAACTTTCGTAATAATATCATAGACAATAGTTTTCATAGAAAACAAAATAGAAAATCTTGGTATTTTGATAGCCACTGATTCAAAGCAGTGCTAGGGAATAATAGATTGAAAAAAAAAAACAATCAGGAAATTGACCCCGCAACCCCAGCGACCCCAAGTCGGTCCCGCGACCCCACTTGAGAACCACGGCCCTAAATGATTATTTACTAAAATTGATGTTGGCCTAAATGACTTCACCCTACAACATTGGTGTGGAGAGTACAGATAATATAGTGCTTATAATTTAAATTGAATAAGGAACTAACTTACTTGTAAAGTATTCAAACAAGATCTTATATCATTATCTGTGCGTTCACACAGAGCCAGAAGGGCATTCATATCACCCTTTATATGTTCATGTCTTATAACCTGTAAAATAACCATTAATAACATTAAAGGAGCACATTTATCATATATTCACCTGATTGTACCTTAGAAGAAATAGAATTTTTATGGCCAAGCTAATCAGTAATAATGTTCATAGTAATTTCTGTTCCATTATTATCCATGTTTGAAAATTAAAAAGCTTTTTTATTTTGGTGAGACTAAGTTATATATAGAAAATAGCAAGTGAAATTTCTACTTTGAGGTATATTTGAAGGGATGGTGATCATTTTTATTAAATATACACTGGAGGCTTACCTCATACAATCTAGAAGCTAGTCTTGTTGATTCTGTCTGAGGAAAACTCAGTATTAAAGCTAGCTGTCTTAACTGTCGTAAAGATGTAACATATCTGAAAGACAATCAACCAACATTCTATAAAATTTGAAAGATGGTATTATATTTAATTATACATCAATATCAATCAAGATTACTGATTAAAAATGGTGGAAATACAAAAATAATGCAGCATGACTTATGTAGAGAAGCCTCACCATTAGACATTAGAATTTTCCTCAAATTCTAGCAATTTCATCGACCTCATAACTATGTTTGTGAAAATGATGAACATAGTGTAACTTACTGGTCATTACAGATACAGATAATAGGACGTAATAAAACACCTCCTTCTTCCTTCTTTTTCTTCCCTGGTAATGGTACATCAGTTCTTTTAATAAGATTTAATAATATATTAATAGCTGGCTGAAATTATATAATATAATGGTACATCAGTTCTTTTAATAAGATTTAATAATACTAATAGCTGATTGAAATGATATAGTATAATGGTACATCAGTTCTTTTTATAAGATTTAATAATATATTAATAGCTGACTGAAATTATATAATATAATGGTACATCAGTTCTTTTAATAAGATTTAATAATATATTAATAGCTGACTGAAATTATATAATATAATGGTACATCAGTTCTTTTAATAAGATTTAATAATATATTAATAGCTGGCTGAAATTATATAATATAATGGTACATCAGTTCTTTTAATAAGATTTAATAATATATTAATAGCTGACTGAAATTATATAATATAATGGTACATCAGTTCTTTTAATAAGATTTAATAATATATTAATAGCTGACTGAAATTATATAATATAATGGTACATCAGTTCTTTTAATAAGATTTAATAATATATTAATAGCTGGCTGAAATTATATAATATAATGGTACATCAGTTCTTTTAATAAGATTTAATAATATATTAATAGCTGGCTGAAATTATATAATATAATGGTACATCAGTTCTTTTAATAAGATTTAATAATATATTAATAGCTGGCTGAAATTATATAATATAATGGTACATCAGTTCTTTTAATAAGATTTAATAATATATTAATAGCTGACTGAAATTATATAATATAATGGTACATCAGTTCTTTTAATAAGATTTAATAATATATTAATAGCTGGTTGAAATGATATAGTATAATGGTACATCAGTTCTTTTTATAAGATTTAATAATATATTAATAGCTAGCTAAAATTATGTTTTATTCCGGTAATAAAGAGACATTGATGCTAGGAGTGTACCGATTACACATAATTGTTTTTTTGAAAACTTCCTTACAATCCCTTATGTAGCTAGTTGAAATAATACAAGACCCAGTTTACAAAATTGAAAAGGATTAGACTAATGACAACAAAGAATTATTTACTTCAAATAAATGATTTTATTAAAAGACTTATATTGAGATACCAACCTGTGGAGCACCATCAATTTCATCAATAACTAAACAATTAGGTCTAGGATCTGATTCTATTACAGACTTCATCTGAGTTGCTGCTTCAATTTTATTTTTAAATACTTCAGCACTTCTGTCATCACTAAAATTATTTTTAACACAAAATCAGAATAACTGCAACTGAATTCATTTGTCAGTCATGAGCTCAAAATCTCAATCTGTGAAATACATTGAAGCTGTTTTATTTTTGTTTTTGGAGAATGCGATTTGAATCTTATTTGGAAAGGTTTGATTTTAATATAGATAAGTGAAATAGGTGCTGATTATTCTTACCTAGCGTTCATTTCTACAACATTATAACCAGCATGTGTTGCTACAATTTGAGCTAGAGTTGTCTTCCCTAGTCCAGGAGGTCCACATAATAACACCACCTAAAATAAAGCAAAATTGTAACATTATTTATTATTTTGTCACTACTTATGTGTTTACAGAACTATATTACTAGTGTGTTCTCAAAGATAATGTAACTAGTAAATATCATATGAAGCAGCTATAGGTGTTTTTGTAGGGTAAACACATCACCAACCATTGCCATTGCCACCTAAAAATGTTCAATTTTCACCTTATAAAGTGGTCGATTAAATTTATCTAATTCATCTGTTAATTCAGGTAATTTCTTCCATTTTTTAACTTCTTTCTGTTTCTTTTTATCTTTAACATTTTTACTGGGTAATTCTTTATCAAATACAACATGATCCCACAGTTTGATCCAATGTAGAAGAGTACGATTTATAGCCTAAAAATATAATAACTTTGAATTACTATTAAGAAAATTCTATTACTAAAACCTCTCTAAACTGTTCTAAAAAATACTAAGTCGGTTTAATTCAAAAAGTATTAGTGTCATGCAATTATCAACTTAACTTGTATGTACCATTTCAATTAACATTATGCAGTCAGCTAATTATTTTACCTCTTCACTCAATAATTCAGTATATCTTCTTGGTGCATATTTCTCTACCCATAAAAATTTCTGTGGTTCTGTTAGTGATTCTGGTTGTTCATTTTCCTTATCAAAATCTAAGCCCAAATCATTATCAATTTCTCTAGAAGATATACATTTAGAATTAATTTTAACTGATTAATTTATGATACATTAACATATAAACCAAGCAAATTCAGATTTATAATAGAACAGTAACATTAACAATTCATTCATTAACTGAAGATTATCAGTGAAACTTTAATGAAGAGATAATCATATTATAATTTATACCTATTGATCTCATCACTTATTTTTCTAGCTTCCTCTATCACCTTGTTTTGTCTCTGTAAAAAATATATTAATTTTTAAGGATTCGCACTACAGTTGTATAAAAATTCCTGAATGATCTCATTCGTTCATCAAAGTAAGAAATTATCCTTAAAACTAATAACTGCAAAAGAAATGAAATATTTTTAAGCATATTTCATAACTTGGTTTTAATTATTTATCAGTAAGTAAACACATTAGGTATTTTCTTTGTGCATATATACTCTTTTTGGTCAAGAATTTAAATTTTATGATTATTTAAGAGGTAGTATTCCTTTAACCAGAGCAAGCAATTGAAATTGAATAATAAAACTATAAGTGTTTTATGATGGATGATTTAATTAAAATTGTAATGAAATATAATATACATACCTCCTCTTCTACTTGACGTTTTAATACAGAATATGGTACACTTAATAATCCTGTTATTCTTTTATTTCTACATATATCTTGTATCTGGTAAAAAAAAATATCATTCTTTTGTATTTTTTAATACATTACTTGCCAAACATATTTTTTTGTACCATAATGGACAAATGAAGACAAAAAAGACCAAGTAGTGAACACTGTGGGAAAATTCATCAGAACAGCAGCATACTTGTTTAATATTCAACTAACAACTAAGGAACTTTTAAAATACAGGGCTTGAATCTATAGTCAAGTTCACAGTGGAACAGCTCAGACAGTATTGAGTTGGATTGTTGTGTGGTAAGCAAGCATTGGGTCAAATTCTCAAGGTAAGAAAAATGCCATGGCCAATGCTTTCAAAAATCAGCCTCGTATTGGCTTCATCTCTTATCATCTAACAACAAGACTAACCCCTGTGTAACCTGCATCACAGAAAGAGGGAGATAGTTTGAAATGAAAAACACTGTCATCATAATGTTTAGAACCTAAACAATTGTTACCTCTCTTTCAAATTTGTCTTCATCTTTAATTTTAACGTAAAATCTATTACCATCTGTACTAGTTATATTTAAAAAATTACCACTTGGTCTTACAGATAATAATCTTTTTACATCGGGGGTTCGACATACAATTTCTGAAATAGTACAAAATATGTCATTTTATTCTTTTCAACAATAATTTATTTCATGGTAAAATATAAATATATGAGCAACCATTATTGATCATATAGTCATATGAAGAACTTGAGTCTTAATTTACCTGGGGATTTTGTGACTGCTTTTGTCTTATTCCTTCTTTTAATAATATCATCAGCTATGGCTGTTGCCTTTAAAAATTCTGGATCAAAAACATCATCTTCTGCTGTATCTGTTTCCTGTTGTTTTTTACAAGAAGATGATTTGGTAGCAGACGGTGGTTTCTGTGGAGTGAGATCATGTAGTCTTTGTCTTTTGCTCAGTGGTTCTTGAAAGAGAAAATCATAATTAAAAATCAAAAATGTCCTAAAAACATTTTCTAACAGATGTTTATTTTCTATAAATATTCAAAGACATAAAATAAAAAAAAAATAGTTTTAGTATTCACTATCAAAACCACATTAATTAACACAGTATCAAGTATTGTATTTATCAGCAGACTTACCTGGCATAATACAACAGAATCCCTGTATAATATGTTTTTCAATAATTACTTGTAGTTTTATGGATAATTACTTAGTTCATTAGGTTTATCAGAATATAAAAGGATTTTGTTATAATCATGACACCAGGTAATTCCATTGACTTAAATACAAACTTTTTATTGGCAACTATTCTACATAATACTGAACAAAATTAAGGATAAAAGTTAATTTTTCCTCAAAATAACTACAATATCAGCGCATATTCATGATAATAATGTTAATGAAACTGAAATATACAATGATAAGAAATATCTTGACAAAAGGGAGGTAACTCTAAAATAGTGTAAATGTTAAATATTGCATTTCTGCAAAAATAATTATTATGTGAACAATGAATACAAAAAATGTCTCATTCTTAAGTTAGAAATGAAATAGACAAATATAATTAGCATGAAAACCACTGCATTAAAAATATAATGGAAAATAAACAAATCATTTAAATTAAAGAGCAATGACCACTTAAAATATCTATCTTAAAAATTTAAGATCAGGATAAGACCTTAAAACAGTAGATCAAAAATGCTAAGACACCTCACATGCCATACCTGACATTGCATATCAATGAAAGGTGCCATTGTGAAGGTAAGATGATATTCCTAGTCATTACTGAAGCAGGAAGGTCAATATATACCTTAACTGTGCCGACAGGCTAGGAACACTACCCCTTATAAAACTTTAATAACTGAGCAAATAGATGATTGGTATAAAATTGATTCAGGCTAGGAACACTACCCCTTAAAAAAAACTTTAATAACTGAGCTAATAGATGATTGGTATAAAATTGATTCATTACGTCACTACCCATAAATACTAGTTCTGAGAGATTTTATATGCAATTTAGTTAGTTTTCAATTTCTTGACTACAACATAAAATTCTTCTACTATTTAATGGAGAAGGTTAAAAGGAGTTTATGAAACTTTACTTAACCCAGGAAGGTTGAAAAGAGTTTGAAACATTACTAAAGTTAGTCTTTTTATTTCCATAAACATGGTTGAGAATTTTACCAACAGTAATGTTTACAGGCTTTAATTTGAATGTGTTTTCTTTGATTTTAATAGTAAACATAAAAAATATAATAAACAAGTTCATTAGGTTTCCTTTTTACCCTGTTTTCTAAGATAATATTCAATTGGGTTCATCTTGAATGATTATAAACAAGTTCATCAAGATTTAATTACCGGTACATTGAAGACTTCTAGAAAAATAACATCGATTTCAACAACAAGGGCAATAACTCATATGTAATATTTTTTGAAAATTCAATAGGTTCATTTTTGGGTAATAATGAACAATTTAATCCAGGTTTGTTTAGTTCCATCAAGAATTTTGCCCTTTAGAGTGATAAAAATTTATTTCAAGAACAATAACTCCTTTTAAATATTTTTTTTATTTTTCTGATTTTCAATAGGGTTCAGGCCTGTAGCCAGGAATTTCCAGGGGGGAAATATGGACTCGCAAAGCAATCAAACTCAACTTTAACAGTTACAATTCAAACAGAACGTCTACTTTAACAGTGCTTATTTGTTTTCAAGGGGGGTTCATCCAAACCCTCGAACCCCCCCCCCTGGCTACGGGTATGGAGTTCATCCATCCTTGTCTATTTGTCTTTTACAAGCAGTTTTCAACCAAACATCAACTTACCTATTTCAGGTCCAGTATCTATTTTTAAACAGCTAATATCTTCATCCCCACTATCCCCAGATAAACCTTCAAATTCTTCAAAACGACTTCTTTTATTGGATTTATCTCCCTTTGACCGTAAAAGTGAACCATTAGGTATAGATTCAGGACTAACTAATGGTTCTAACAGGCTATCATTTAATTCACTTTCCTTTGTTTTAACACTATTTTGCTTTGCATTAGAGTTTTTCGACTTAGGTGTTTCAAAATTCAAAGCTTTCTTAGATTTACAATAACTTGTATTCTCTGGATCTAAAAACAAGTAGAAAATTACACAGTTAAATTGTTTTCAAATTGCTATTGCAAAATTTTAACTTTAGAAATCAAACCTGTTATTGAAGACAGTATATAAAATAGCTCTCAAAAACAAAAAACAAGATATACGTTTAACTAAAACAGTAAAAACAACTGTATTGCCTAGTAGTAATAGTGTATTAACCAGAATCTTGCCATAAGTCTCATGCCGGATCTTGTTAGTTGTTACAATATATATTACATTTACAACTTACAATCATCTTCAAAATCAGCTAAAGCATCCAACTCGTCTGCAAATTCTGCCTCAAATATATCTTCATCCATGATATTTATATTTATGTTATCCAAATTTCATCATGGCAGCAATATTTGATAGTTACCCTAATCCTAATCACATCAATATGTCGTATCTCTTAAAATAGTTAAAAGGTAAAAATATATCAATTTTGACCACATGTGTTTTAGCGACCCTGTGAGTGTGACGTATTTTGGGGGCTATGCATGCAATTTGAGATGGTGACAGAGAGATTGAATCTTTTGAAAAACTTCATTGGAACCATTTAGCAAATAGACATAGTCCTGACTTGAAATGTGTAGTATAGCCATAGGTCAGGGGATAATGTTGGTATGTTTAACCAAGTCTATTAAAAATAATATATCAAGGTTTGATGGATAACATCCCAATATTTGTTGCTTTTTTGACTTTCCAAATTAAAATTATAAATAGCTATCAGATTTTGGGAATAGTTAGTCCAAAACTTGCTGCTCTTTCCCCAGCCTTTGATAGCTATTTTGATGGATATGGCTGGGAGAGAGCCCCAAAAAAATTCTGATTTTCCTCACCTCTGTGGACCGTGGGTGCGAGAATTTTAAACATATTCATTTACCTCAAAACTTTGATATATATGGAAAGATGGATGATTTTGTAGTTCATTCATACCATCATTATCCCCCTACGACATATCGATACAGGCCACGTTAGCCATGTATGCAAGTCCATCAAAATTGTTTTCCCAAGAAATAGAATCTGTGGCTCACCATTGTGGAAAATCGCAAGTTTTTGTGGCCTAGTTTCTGACTCTCCCCCAGCCATATCTGTCCAATTAGCTGTCAAAGGCTGGAAATAGAGTCAGCAAGTTTCGGACTAGTTGGGAAGAGTCAGCGAGTTTCGGACTACGCAAAAGCTGACCAAACTTTAGTAACCAAACTTAGTCTCTGCTGAGATGAATAGCAAACTACAATTAATGAACCACTCTTTTTCGAAAGTCATCTGCAGATAAGGACTTCTAACATAAGAAGGGGAATAAGTTCTTTAAAAAAAATAGTATGGACACAAAATTTACCAACATTTTTGTTATTGTTTACAATTATTTCCCGCGAAATCGTATCATTTCCGGTAAAGGGATCTAATTCCCTAATGCATCAGACTACAACCAATGAGTTTCTTCCCGCAAATTGCTAGACGAAAAATTATTAATTATGTACCCAGTACTTCATGTCTATGAAAACTGAATAGGTATAATTATTTAAACTCATTTCAGTGTCTAATTTTCCAACATTAGTTTTCGCATGCCTTTACTTATATATGAATAACAATGTTTGGCAGAAACTTTGGAAGTCAAAATGTATCGAGGGGTGTAAAATTCTGAATTCCCGATCTGATCGAATTGCGACAGAGGAGACTTAAAAAATCGAAACTAAATTTACGTAAAGACATAACATGAGCTCTGTATCAGATGATGGTACCGAGCCTCTCTTGCTGGTTGTTGGCCTAATCCAATCCCCTTTTTTTATTCTTTCATACAACAGTTAAACATACATAATCTAGGTAGACGACTCATTTAACGATAATCTTAGCTATGGAAGATTATTTTTTTCAATACAATTAACACCAGGATAATCACCTGTTGGATTAACTCTGGTTACTAGGGGTAGCCTAGATAATCCTTTTATTTTATTTTCACCTGAATTATGTACCGGTACATTAATACAGACCTAGTTTTACTCCTTAGGTTTTTGGTTTTACGAACTTTAAAGACACTTTTGTAAGGTAAGATTGAACTTCTTGGTTATTATATCCTTGCATATTATACATTTCTGTCTATTTGCCTACATTGGGTCGCGACTAATGTTTTACTAATCAGGTAGTGTAAAAGTCCTACAGCCTTTCAGGCATCATTGTCCAGTTAAATATATAGAATTTGATAGGCTATCGGTTTCCTGCTTTCAAAGTAGGGACCTAGCCTGTAAAAGCAATCAACAAATTCGCATATCCACCTTAGTTTATTTCCTAAATAACTTAATTCTCTCAGCTGGAGATTATGCCTTCACGCCTCCCATTGTGACATACGCAATTACCTCCCTTTGGTAAAATGTTGATAAAAACAAAAAAGCTCACACTTCTTTCTTTTTGGAATTTCATATAATTATCAAAAATTCTATATTTGTAAAAATAATTACAACGTTTTGATTCATTTTTACAACTAGAACAATATATTTAAAATCAATCTGAATATAGTTTCACAATGTTCCTTGAACCAATTTAAATTGTTTAAAACCAAATTTATATCAAAAATTGACATTTCTCTACACTGAAATCACTTATACCCTACAAGCCTTCACTGGATGTGATGTCATGTTCGGTTACTTTAAACGGGTTATAGAGAAAAGCATGAGAACAATATATGCGTTAAATAGCATCATTACTTAAACGCTAATGTTAACATGCACATATTATATCAAATATATCAAGAATAATATTCTTTAAAGGGATAAGTACACTAACTGTTCAACCAGAAAACTTTTAGTTTCCAAACCTGGAACTTGAGCTAATCTAATCCGTAATAATATTCTTAACTCTCTGTCAGAATATAAGCCTTCAAATCCCTGTGTAACCATAAATACCATTATTTGAAAGTCAAAAATACGCCTAAGACTATGATTTATAAAGAAAAAGCATATACAGAAAATGAAAGATAACTGTTAAGGTACGGGTATAATTGAAGGGATTGTGTTATTTTTGGGTCTTTCCAGTAAATCTGAAGGCTATGTACATAAATTCGAGGCCCAAATCGATCCTCGAAAATGCTATTTAACATTCCCCTTAAAGCTGTCAATTATCATAGTGTACTTTATCAGGTTGGAATGTATAGACACACAAGACTTATATTACATAAAACAATTAATTACTTTTACCAAAAATCGGCAGGCCTAGGCCTATTTAATGTCATTGTTGAAACCTAAAATTCCCCAAACAACAGAATTTACCAGGTGTCCAATTTATCTTTTAAGGAACCTGATCTAAAAAAACATAACACAAATCATCAATATTTATATTCTTTAATATTCGTACATAATGATCTAAATAAGCAATTACCAGTACCAGTACAATCTAATTTGTATAAATCCCAACTAAATAAAATAAAAGACGCTCAAAAGATACGTTCTTTCCGGAAAGAAACCTATACGCAACCATAACCCAGAAGTTCTCAATAATGTCTTAGAATCTCCTAATAAACCCCATCCTATAAAGACAATCATATCCAGCGATCAATGCACTGCAACCTCAAAAAGGAGTATTATGTTTAGAGGTCAAGAAAAACTTGACATTGCCCGGTTCTATTTAGGACGTATCTCAAAAGACTCTACTGAAGCCGGACTGAAATCATTCTTGGAATCTTTGAACGTAAAATATTCATTTATACGCTTCTTTAATAATCCAACAAAACGTTTCAATTCAGCTCAATTGAATGTGTATAAACCCTTCGCAAACGTAGTGAGCAACCCAACAACTTGGCCGAAAGGTATCATAGTGAAACCGTGGTTATCACGTAATAAATTCTTATCTGAGAAACAATCACATTCTTAAGTATCTTCTCATGGAACTGTCGTGGAATATATACAAGTGGCCCATATCTTGTAGATTGCCTAAACAAGTATGCAATTGATATAGCCTTCGTATCAGAACATTGGTTGATGGAACACACTTCTTTCCTACTATCACAAATCCATATTAACTTTGAAGCTTTCTGTAAGTGCGACTCTCCAAACAGTGGCAATGGCTATCGCGCCAACTACAAAGGTGGTGTTGGTTTTCTTGTGCGCAAAACTATCATTAAATATATTTCAACAATTGAAACAACATTTGACAATATCATTGGGTTAGAACTCTGTTTACCATCATGTCAACCAATATATATCTTTGGTGTATATCTACCTCCCTCAACAAAACCAATCAGTGAATTCAATGAACACATCACCTATCTTCATGAACTTTTCGACACTTACTCAAAATTCGGTCAAACAATATTTTTAGGTGATTTTAATGCTGACCCTAGAGTTATATCGCAGAGGTGTAAAATCTTTACAGAATTCGTTTCAAACACAAACCTTTTCTCAGTGAATTCACTGGAGTCCTGCAAAGGTCCAAAGTATACATTCCAGTCCCACCATAATGGCCCCACATCCATGATCGACCACATCTTACTACAGAAAGATAATCGCGAATCAGTTCAAAGTATAGAAATACTTCCGAACCATGATTACCATGTATCTGATCACTTTGCGATCATAATTAAGTTAGAAACTGTCACAGTGCCATTTGATGACAAAATACCTAATCGTATAGCTTGGGACAAGGCAAACTGTAAACATAAACTCATTGACTATACATTCTCAGTCTCAAACTCACTGTGGACTCTTCAGAGCATTAATTTATATGACATAAAATGCATTGACGAGTGTTACATGACCATTGTTAGTGCGCTAATCGACAGTGCTAATGACTTGCTACCTAAAAAACGATTTTGTAAATTCCTCAAACCTTATTGGAATGATGTAGTTGAACGTTATCATAAGAATATGAACAATGCTAGGCATCAATGGATAGAAAATGGTAGAAATAAAAACAATAACAATTCAAAATTTATTAGTTACAAAGATCAGAAACGTGTCTTTAGACGCGAACTCCGACGTGCAACTCGTGAACACATTTCAGAGTACTTCCAGGATATTAATAACTCAGCTGAAATCGATCATAAATTATTTTGGACTCTTATAAAAACCCGAAAAGGATATGGCAGTTGTCCTTGCAATTATCTCACTGTAAATGGCACTACATATCGTGACCCTGATGGAATCCTCAATGGTTGGTCTGAGCATTTTAAATCAGTTTTTCGTAATTCAGACGAAGACAGCTTTGATAATAATTTCATGGAAACGGTTAATAATAAAATAAAATCACTCCGATCAGCACACCCAAAGAACAAAAAAGTTAGAACAAAACCGTGGACAACTCCATCTGAAATAAAATTAATTTGTGAATCACTTAAAAGAAATAAAGCCGCTGATATCAATAATGTTGTGAATGAACATCTCATCTATATGGCGGTGAAAAGTTGTATTTCCATTTATCCAATCTATTCAACTGTGTCATTAATTCTAACATAATCCCCACCCAGTGGAAGCATAGTGTCGTTATCCCTGTTTATAAAGGCGGTAATAAATCTAGAAGCGATCCGAACTCGTATCGTGGAATATCCCTCACCCCTGCAATTGCTAAAGTGTTCGAGAAAGTGGTAGAGAAAAGACTAACTCAGCTTACATCACAACATGGGTTTCCTAATCTCCAGCAGGTTGCCTACCAAAAACAAATGTCTTCAATTCATGCATCATTTAATCTCCAAGAGACTATACATCACTACCTTGAGCGAAATGACCAAATTTATTGTGCCTTCTTAGACAGCACCAAAGCATTTGATTCAGTCTGGCATAACGGCCTTTTGCTGAAACTATATGAAATTGGCATTTGTGATTCCATGTGGCAATTAATTGACAATATGTACTCTGGCATGACAAGCTGTGTCAGACTTGGAAATAAATATTCACCAGACTTTCAACTCTACAGAGGCGTACGTCAAGGTGGAGTTCTATCTGCCAAATTATATTTAGTATATATAAACAGTCTTCTTGATGACCTTTCCTCATCTCACTACGGTACTAGTGTTTATAAAACTACCAGTTGCTGCCCTACACAAGCTGATGATATCGCTGTGCTTTCAAATTCAAAAACAGGTCTCCAAAACCTTCTACAAATTTGTGAAAATTATAGTTTTAAATGGCGGTTTTCATTCTCGCCCACCAAAAGTGTAGTCCTTAGGTTCAGTCCCTCTAGAAGGCCCTCAAAAGCAAACTACAATTTCATACTCTGTGGCCAATCCCTTCCTAATCTTAATACAGTGAAACATGTTGGCATTCTATTATCTTCAAACTTTAACCCAAGCGAAAGAACTGCAACCGCATGTCGATTATTACGAGCCAGTGTAACTACACTAATCAAATGTGGGGTGCATGGGGATGGTCTTAATCCGTTAATTAGCATGAAACTTATAAAACAATGCAGCTATACTAAAGCTTTATATGGCTGCCAACTGTGGAACAACCTGTCCGCTTCCGGTATGATTCTCCTTCAAAGAGGCCAAAATTACGCATGCAAATTAATATTATCCTTAAACTCGAGAACTCGCACTGATAAATGTAATGGAATTTTAGGCTGGGCTACTATTAATTCCTATATTGATCAACAGAAACTGTTGTATTTTGGTCAGCTCATTAATTTAAATCCATATTTATTGCCACGCAAACTACTTATTTTAAGATTATTAGACTATAAGAATCAATGTTCCCCATGTCAAAATGGTTTCGTACCCGATATTATAGCCATTGCTCTGAAATATAACCTTATTTCTTATATTAATGAATTTTTATCATCCAATACCTTCCCTTCTAAACAAAATTGGAAGCACCATGTAAAATCTGCAATCTATACATATGAAGAATGTGCATGGGAAGACAGAGTAAGAAACAAGTGTGATTTTAAAACTTTTGTCCATTTTCACCCTAACTTAAAACCACACCCTATCTTTAAATTTATGTTGAGCCATCCTGAACTCAAGATGCAATTCAAGTTATTTATTAAAATATGTTGTATGGTTAACATTGAAAATGAAGCGGTATTTTTATGTGAGAAATGTGGTTATTTATATTCTTCAATTATATTCCATAGATTAACTGATTGTAATTGGTTTAATTCAGAACATGTAACATTCCTTACTAGGATACACGATTTGTCAATTGATTTATATAGAGTTTTAGTATATTCAGATTATACTTTTCTATTTGAGTTGTTAAAATTTAAGCCGACTTGCCTTACAGAATTATCAGATTTGAGTAATTATCGTATACTGGTACTAAAGTACTTTAACTCTATCTTTAATGATTTAACTCAAAATGATTTATGTTAACTTTTCCTGTTTTCTGATTGTGTATAGACATATTTAATTTACTTCGTTATATTGTATATATTTTGTATTGTTACTATGTTCATCGAATCTCCAATACTGGAGGAATAAAAGATTATAAATAAATAAATGTATACAGGTACGTTACATGCTATAGTAAAATTACAGGAAAATGCTGTCAATGTTTTATGTGAAAAATCAACTTAAAAAAATTTTATGTTCTAAATTTAGGAATGAAATAGAAAAATGTAATTAGCATGAAAACCACTGCATTAAAAATATTATGGAAAATAAACAAATCATTTAAATTAAAGAGCACTGACCACTTAAAATATCTATCTTAAAAATTTAAGACCATGAGTAGACAATTACAAAGTAGATCAAAAAATGCTACGACACCTCACATGCCATACCTGACATTGCATATCAATGAAAGGTGCCATTGTGAAGGTAAGATGATAATCCTAGTCATTAATGAAGCAGGAAGGTCCATATATACCTTACCTGTGCCGACAGGCCAGGAACACGTACTACCTCATGAAAATAACAGATAATCCTCTTGTTGCATAGTTATGACAATTATAGTAATGAAAATACGATTAATTGACAACAAGGGAAGTGCACTAACAATTAAGATAATATGAATCATGAATTAAAATATGAGTTCTCAAAGAATATAATTGAATTAACGTTTAAAGAATTAAGAACCAGCAACCATTATCAATTCAAAATTATCAACATTTTAACTTTCGTTTTTCAGGAAATTTAAAAAGATCAAAGTTCCTGAACATGGAAACAAACGACGAAGCTCATGACAGCCATCGACTGGAGATTACTTCCGGTATATCTGAGCTATGGCGGAAACGTCTGTTCACTGACCTGGTACTAGTAGTTGATGGGAAGTACCTTCGATGTCACCGATTTGTTCTAGCTGCCATATCCCCATATTTTCATGGAAGGCTTTTTAACGGCCAAAGAGAGTCTGTGGCTGAGAAATTATTTGTAAATGCTGCCTCTGTGAAAATCGTGCACCAGGTTTTAGATTTCATCTACACAGGAAGTTGCAAACTGACTCCAAAAAATTCAGAAGAACTGTTAAAGGCATCTTCTTTGTTTGGAATTAAATCACTTCGAGATAAATGTGACATATTTTTATCAGATTCTGTTGGGATGAACAATTGTTTAAAAATGATGAAATTGGCGACAGAAACAAAAGCATTGAAATTAGAAACGAAATCTAGGTCAGCTATTTTGAATAACTTTATGACACTTTATCAGACCAAGGCCTTTAAAGCCCTGTCAGCTTCTGATGTTATTTCCTTAATACAAGACAATGATTTACGTGTTCCCAATGAAGACGTAGTCTGTGATGCTGTTCTCTCATGGGCAAACTCAGATCCAAAGTTGCGGAAGGCTGCTTTAGCAGACATTTTCAAACACATCCGATTACCCCATGTTCAACAACATTATATGAAGTATGTATTAGGTAATAATGAATTGGTGAAGGAAAATGTCGATTGTAAAAATATTATTGATGAGGCTAAAACTATCCACGAAGATCCTGGCAGACGTCATGAAGTCAACCTGCCTCGTTTAGAATATAGAAACGATGCCAGAATGGATGACGTTATCGTTATTCTTGGAGGAACTGCTTCCGGTGGTGCCAAAAACCATTTAAGACAGAATGTATCAGGCTTCAACATTTCACTCAGAAAATGGTTCCCGTTAGCTCCATTACCTTATGGTTATGATTCTGGAACAACAGCATGTGTTTGTGGTAATGATATATATATTTCTGGTGGAGGAGAGTCCAGGCAAGGTTTAACTCTGTATGAAAGTTGTGCGAATACTTGGCATGTTTGTGCACCGATGTTGGTTGGTAGAAGAGGCCACACAATGGTTGGGTTTGGAACCTCGCTTTACGTTTTGGGTGGGGTTATTGGTCAGTCCGATGATGGTCATCTACGGGTTACGACGAGTGTGGAAGAATATGATATGAAAGAAAATGATTGGAAGAAATGTGGCAATTTGAACGAACCTGTGTGGGGTATGTCATGTGCTGTACATGACGGTAAAATATTTCTTTATGGTGGTTATAAAGACAGACACCACTCAACACAGACAATTCAAATTTATGATCCGGCAACTAAATCATCAATAAACATCGGACGACTTCCTGTTCCATGTGGTTTAACTAGGTCAGTGGTTCAAGATGGCGTCGTAACTATCGTTTGTCCTACTGGAAAACTTCTGCAATCAGATGATTATACAACATTTCAACATATAGCAACCATACCACATTTTACACGAGCTATGTTTGGTGCCACGATGCATGAAGGCAAGTTATTAGTATTGGGTGGAAAATACGGACATGACGTATTCGATGACATCATTCAAATGGATTTGGAGCACTTATGCATGACTACATGGAATGAGACATTAACACTTCCAGTTTGGGGCTTTGCCTGTGTGAAAACTACGTTACCAAGGAAACATATGGTAAAAATCAAACATGATGAATTATGGGATATGCCTATTGAAAAATGTTCTCCAGAACCATCTGAGAGATCCATATCACCTTTAAAAGACTCTAAAGATTCGCTTGAGCCAATCGGACATGTGATTCGTTTCTAAAAATGACAGAATTATATGTAAACATTCAAATCAAATATACATGTTCAAAAAAGAATGAATTAATTAGTCATATATAAATTACATCGGAGAAAAAATTAGAAATTAAACCTTGAACTAGAACTCTCTGCAGCCAAATGACCTTATTATCATATTGCCTTTTTAGATACTCTATAATCATTTTAATAAGTAATGTGATGAAGTTGGTGTGAACGTGGTGATAAGTAAACGATTTCAGACTTCTGAAGATTAAAATATTCTGTCGAAATCACGTTAAAAAAAATGTATAACGATGTCTTTACTTCTAAAGAATACATATAATAATATAAAATATAATTTGACACAGCTTTCTCGCTTTCAATAATTAAATTGAAAAATACAATTCTATACGAAATGAAGTAGCAATTGAAAAACCCCTGGCCTTGTCACACATTGCCATTTAAGTGAGGAAAGCTTCCATTAAGTCCTTTAGCTACGGTGTACAATCTTAAAGGGATTGTAAAGTGGTTTTCTAAACTTTGTATGTGTATCGGGGACACTGATAGCATCAATTTGCGCCATTGAAATGTCCATTCCGACGTCTGCGGTTCTTTCAATTTTCCTAACAGTTGCGAAATGGAAGGGTGAATTTTCGCAAAATAATATGTTTTTATAACAATATTATAAATGTTATAATAACAATATTATAAATGTTATAATAACAATATTATAAATGTTATAATAACAATATTATAAGTAATATTATATCCATGATATTGCCTTGTGTTTTGTTAAATATGTTTTAAGAAATATGATTGGTAGAGAAGAAAAACTCTCGACCAATGAAAATTATAATGACAAGAAAGTATAAACTCAATAATTTTATTATCAATCAAAAAAAAAATGATAAGCCTTATAACCTCCAAAACCGGAGACTGAGGGATATTTTCTCAATTAACTCGGTCACAAATTGCTATCCTGAAGTCTGTCAATAAGAGGGTGTATTTCACAGTTCTCGAGGCTACATTTATAACGTTTCGTTGTATTTATTTATATGTATAAATTTAAGTATACAAGTTTAAAGAATAAAATGTTGAAAAAAACATGTCTGGCATGTCTCCTAATATCTTCAGAAGGCATTCTGGAACATCACATATTCTCGCGAACGTCATTTAAATACCAGAGCCATTGAAATCGACAAATTGTGTTGAAATTTAACGAAGATTTTTAAATTGTTTTAGATAATTAGTTTATAATAGAATTTGAAAATTCTTGTTTTGTTTCTCGTCTCCAATTCAATCGTTTTCGTTTCATTAAAGATGAATTATAATTTAGATAATTAAATTAATGACAAATCTAAACGATAAGTGAGTTTTGAAGAAAACCACGTTGCAATTTCTAACTCTAATATAATTCAATTATCTTCATTGTCTTTATTCTATTGCTAATTATAAGCTTTTCTACCGCTTTGGCTAAACGACTTTATTGAATTAGGTAAGCTGTAAGTCGTCAAAACTGTGATGTAGAACTGAAAATAAAATCAGAGGCTTGCATACGTAGACTAATAAAATTAGTAGAGAGAACTGTTGGAAATAAATCAGGTTAAATGAGAGAAAAGAGAGAATTAAGAGAATACAGACCTGTGTAATTTAATAATTAAGATGTTGGAGGTAATTAAAGTGTCGTTTTATGACCCTCTTTATTCCTTTATTACATTACTCATATATAATCTAATAATCTATTTTATTCTATTTTGCCCAGACTTTTCCCTTGTGTTCATATTCAATGAAGTTATGCTTCCATTTATCTGACAATCTTATAAATTGTGAAATCCGTTGATCTATTTCCAGTGTTTAAGAAATATAAGCTGTGTTTCTGTAACAAAAGCTCGAATTGTTCCATTATAAAAATTACAACGTCTTCTGTCTTAATACTATAGTTCTATATTGTGTTAATTTTTGGTAAAAATGTGTTTTTAAGAGCATTTCATTTCGATAAGCATAATTCCATTATTAGCTAGTGGCCATTGTAAGGATTTTTATCCGCTTAAACATCTGTTCATCCTTGAGCTAATTATCCTATATTTAAAAACATAACATATTATAACCACTCAGATATAGACGAATAGTAAAACAATTAGCTGAAAAGATTCCATTCTTCTTACATATAATCGGGAAATATGGTAGTCACCTCTCGTCTCTTTATAACTTTGAAATTTTTTTTTTCGTTTCATGTTTTTTAATTTTTCTTCCCAAACTAAAATATAACGACATATGTTTTATTCAACCACCGAAACCTCCTTTTTTAACTTTTAAATCTCTATTGACATTATGATTCATTAAGAAGCCAACAATTGATGTAGGACTAGGAAATGTGTTTAACGTTTGTTTATCATGGTATGATAGAGTAAATCATCTTATCACCGTATAAATAATATGAAAGATACGTTTATTTATTACCCATTACAGATTAATGGTAATTTCATGCTTTATTTAACACTATATAACGGTATGAAAATTGTCATATTATTTCTTTAATGAAGTAATTATCAATAATTAGGTCTGGATAACTTTCTCTATACCAGATCTACTCTCATAGATAGATAATTGCGATAAAACATTCCATAAAACATCCCCTATTGCTACAGCTTTCTTTCTTTCATAATCATATTTTCAACTCCACACTTATCATTATATACACGTTATATACTTTACCATTTTCAGCCAAATAACACGGGATACCATTTGGAGGGAAATTTTTAAGCAGGTAATTGGTAGGCTATTCCTTTACTTGCAGACATATTTCTTTATTCTTATAAGGCAGAATTTATTCAAATCCTTTTTCTATTCGTGTGCAGTAACATACCACAATCGCCAGATTGTGGTTACTACATTTCACAACTGATCCGCTAAGCTTGTTCTCTTTCTGGCGAGAGGTCGAATATTAACCGTGAAATTACTGCTACTTGAATTACAAACTTCCACTTTCTTGTAGGAAATTTTATGATTCGTTACGGAGAACTTCTGGTCAAAAATAAGTAATCTTTTATGAATTTAATACTTTTATGTTCAATAATTGACATCCAATGTTGTGCGTATGGATATAGATAAATTTGAGAATTTTAGGTTTACTTCCAGTTTATGTGTAATGTTTATGTCTCTTGTCTTGTGACTGACTGTGACAAGACAAGGAGGTTTCCAACCAACATAACTTCAGCAAAAATCTCAAGCCTTGTTTAGATACCCTTTACAATCGCTAATTCTATTAACTTTCCACTTTTCAACGTCGTAAATGACAGAAACCACTTTATTAATCCCCTTAATGGAAGACAATATCGTATTGTTTGTACAAATTTATCCTATTTTCTCTAGGAAATCACGACAAAATATGTTTAATATGGTAACTCAATACTTAGACAAATTATAAAGAAAATAGGATTAAATGAGATTAGTTGTCCATAGAAAGGGGATAAATTTTCATAATAAATCTCGTATTCAGTGTGATAATCGGATAATTATTAATATTTAATGGTAATCTCAATTTTAAAAAGCAAGTTCTTAGTTCTATCCCTATGGACAAATTTTACTGTTTTAGAACTAAGAGGATAAAACTATTACAATTACGTTCTGGATATCACATTTTCGGTTTATGCAAAACACAAAATATTATTTTGAACCAAACACATAACGCAGATTCTAAAAGCAACCTTTCACATACCTAATACACTCATCATCTCGGATATTTACTTCCAAATAGATTTATTGTATTTTGTCATTGATAAAGTGAAGTAGATCACAAATTGTTTCAATCAGAACCCTATTTACCGATTAAGGAATATTCTATAAATAACAGTTAACATCGTATCTGTATAAGACATACACTTCTGTTAATTAAACTCACGTACACAACATGGCAAAATCGAAAGTTTAAGTTGTACAGTATTGAAGTACAAAAAGGTGTGCAAACGCCCATGCCATCGGCTAGTGCGAAAATATAAAGCCCTCCTTTCGCATGAACCTGATATAACATCAGATAATCTAACCAAACCAAACCAACGACTACCATTCAACTACCACCATCAAGAAGAATAACCATGATTTGGTTTGTAAAGATGAAGAAGACCGGGTGACGTCACACCCTCCAGGGCCGAGTTTTACTGCCATGGCATTCAACCAGATCTTATGACTTTCAAAATTACCAAATCTCTAGTACCATCCAATTGAACCAATCTAACTATCAACAACTACGCCTTCCAATCACTACCAAGGGTTTTCAAGACAACATTGCCACTAAAAGGACTCGCATCTAGGATTTGACGAAATTCTCACCTTTCTTTAAACAGCGGATTTGGCGCCATCTGACTATTTTCTATTCCTGAACATGAAAAAACACCCGGTTGGGAAGCGGTACCGTACTGATGATGAGGTCATATCTGCTTTTGAGGACTTTTTTGGTGATCAGGATGAGAGCTTCTATACCACTGGGATCCAAGCACCCCAACACCGCTGGAAGAAGTGTGTGGACCAATTCGACTAAAATCTTTCACTGACAAATTTTACGGTCGTCATCATTGCCTTGTCGAATATAACATGTCTGTTTCTACTATTATCTCGCATGTTTTTGTTTAAACATTATAATAAACATATCACTACAAACTTTTTTATACTTCATGTTTTGATAACCATAATCTAAGTTGTCATTGAATTTATAGATATTCATATAGTTTAACATAGCACTGTTTGTTTTGACCATCATATTTTATGTGTAATAATATGCTTACTCTTCTTGTACCACTTTTCATAATCAAATATTTCTTCATTGTGGGACTTTGCTTCCGCAAAGTCCCAGTTTGTTTTCGAAATGTTTTTTTTTTTTCGTTTTCCCCAAAGAGCACACAGCCTAAACTACAACAGCTGCAGTAAACTTTTGACGACTGTACACCTTAGATTTAGGCGAGGTACTTGTTAAATATAAATTGGAACATTTTTGCAAAAGTGCAAATTGCACATTGCACACTGAGTAAAAACAGGTTTTTTGACCCTGGAAGCCACATTTTTGGGCCGATTTTGCTCGGGTTTTCATTTTTGGAATCTGTGACTTAATTCAGATGTGATGTGAGTTCAAAAAATTCAAATATCGAAAATTTGTACCCCACATTTTTTTTATCGAATTTCGATTTTTTTTTACATTTTTTCAATTTTAGTCAGATTGATCTGCTATTTTAATAAAAAAAAAGTTTTATCAGAAATGTTAATCAAGTGACGTAGTCGAAATTTTTACTTCACTTCCGGTTTGAATGGAAAATCGATTCCGGTTGAATAACTTCCGGTGAAATTTAAATATTTCAACGAAATTATGCTGATGGGTAGCCAAAGTAATTCTATGGCCGATTTTAAAATAAAATTTCACCCGCAAGTGGAACTTTGGCCGCCATTTTGATTTTCCTGAAACATTTCGATTTTTATTCAGCCAATTTGGCTGGTCCGAATTTCAAAATTTTGGTGTCAAATGGAAGAACATAAAAATTAGAGAAAATTCTTGGAAGTGGATTTTTGAATTTCGAATTTGCTTTTTTGCAATTTCAAGTTGATTTTTTTCAATTTTTGAAAGCTCATATCTCGTGACCTTGACCTTTGATAACCTTAAGTAGGTCAAAGGTCATTGACCTTGGTTACCAGGTGATACTTTAATATTTGACCTCCGATATCAACTTCCGGTTTTAGAGCTGTCCGAAAACAGCAAAATTGACAACTTTCGACTGCTCTACACGTGACCTAATTCATTTAGAGAGTTATTATTTTCAGATTCTGAATGTGCTTTACGAGCTCTTTCGAACGATGTATCACAGTTGATTGTAATGTAAAATTGATTTTTTTTGTATTTTGCAATTTTGGAAACCTTTATTCGACTTTTTGAATTTTTTTGACATTGATGTATGCATATCTCGTGATCTATAAGATATAGAAGCTTCAAACTTGAAACATAATTAAACATACCCCATATAGATGCATATATCAAAAAATATTGACGTGAGCGTGGCACATCCGGGTAAAATTTTCATTTTGTTTAAATTTTGTTGTCTGGAAAAAAATATATATAGAATTCATTTTTTTGAAAAATGCTTCTGCACACACTTACCTCATTACTTTATCTCAATTATATCAAAATCTCAGATGTTTCGGTTGAATAGTTCAAAAAAGGGAACAAGGTTTAAGAATTTCAAAATTTCCGATAATATATTTTGACCTTTTTTGACATTTTTGATTGATGTAAAGGCTTGAAAATTTGGGAATTCATATATATTATTAATATAAATAAAGTCACATCAAAAAATCTCACGTGGGCGTGGCACATCCGGGTAAAATTTTGTTTTTGTTAAAAATTTGTTTATCAAAACAAAGGTAAAGTTTAATTTTTTTTCAAAAAATGACCTTGCATGCAGTTACAGCATTGCTTTATTCAGCTTATGTTAAAGGCTCATTGATTTCGGCTTTGTAGTTCAAAAAAGGGAACAAGGTTAAACAAAATATTTTGTTTCGTTTTTGACCTTGACCTTTGTTGACCTTGACCTTTTTAGGATCAAAGGTCATTGACTTTGGCTGTTCATTTATACTTTCATATTTGAAGTCTGTCGTCAACTTCCGGTGTTATTACTGTATGCATTTCCAAATTTTAAAGACTTGTTTCTCGTGAATTTGACCTTGAATGACCTTGACCTTCATTGGGTTGAAGGTTATTGATGATGGTTTTTATCTGTTACGTTCAAATGTTAGGTCTGGTGACTACTTCCGGTTTCACAACCTTTCAAAAAAACAAAAATTTTAAAAGTTGTCGACTTCTTTGGCACTTGGGATTTACGTCCATGGTCGATTTTTTAACATTCCCCTTAGCAATTTGCACATTTGCAAAGTTCCACTCTGTGCCACGTGTGGCTCTAGTTTATAATTGTTATAAAAATAAAAATCCGTACAGGAAAAACAATTCCGTTAATCAAAATCGCATCCAAAAACCTGGAAAAATCGAGAGTAATAGTTGTATAGTAGTGGACTATATTTTCTTATATATTATTGTATGGAACATTTGCTTTTGCTGCTACCAATGTATTGCCAAAAGGTTACGTTGAATTCATATTTTCGTTCTATTTCATTTACTCAAACTATGCTTAGGCCTACATAATATGGACACTGATGAAGATTACAGTTAGGCTCTGCATGACTCGAGGCTTCTTTGACAGTAAAAATGGTATTCAGACCTGCTGGTTACATGTGCATAATTTTGTCAGGAGTTATGTCCCGTAATGTTTTGACCTAATTATTACAGTAAATGAGTAAACAAAGATAATTTTGACAGAGTTATCTCTCTCTCTTAATGTTGAATTTATTTTTAACTGTTACAATTAATATTCGCGGGAAGTAGGCCTACAAGGCTAAATAACACAAAAAGATCGAACTTCTTAATTAAAATGTGTACCAATCAAGGTACTACGCTTTGTTTATATCGTACGTCATTTTGGATGTTTGCGTTTTTCCGCGTCCTCTGACTGGAGAGCAGGAGGGCTTTACTTGATTTTGGCCCAGTTAAAACAGTGCCGTGTAAACGGTACAGGCCAACTTTGCCGAGTACGGTAATTAGGTTAATGTTAGGCTCGACATTACTCCAGGCTTCTTTGACTAGACTGTATTTATTCAAATATGCTCATTACAATTGCATAATTTCTTCAGGAGTTATCTCCCGTAATGTTTTGACATGGTTTGTACATTAAACAAAAATAATTTTTCAAGGAGTTCTCTCCCTTAATGTTGAATTTTATTAAATTAACTGCCTTAAAAATTAAAACTTTAAAATTGATTTTGTTACAGAAATCAATAATCTATTCATGAAATATCATTGGGTAGCAGTGGCGGGTGTGGCACCAAGCAGGGTATGCTAACTCTTCTGGACACCTGATATCACTTTCCATTGTGAAATATTTAGGCTACTCATTTAATGATAAACTTCCTCATATGAAAAGTTCATTAGTTCTAGTTGCTACTAGTTGTTTCAGTTAATAGGCAACGTTTAAACTTTTAGTGAAATTGGTAACCGTGACACCTTTAGCTGATACCAATGTATTGCCAATGTGTTTACTTGGATTTCAAGATCTGTTTTACGGTTGGGATCGTTCGTGAATTCTTTTTTTCGTTCTGTTTCATTTACTCAAACTATGCTTAGGCCTACATATGGACACTGGTGAAGATTACAGTTAGGCTCTGCCTGACTCAAGGCCTATTTGACTGTTTACATTTAATTTAGACATACAGATTAAAAGTGTAAAATTTCGTCAGGAGTTATCTTCCGTAATGTATCGACTTAATTATTATAGTTAACAAAAAAAATTGACAGAGTTCTCTCCCTTAATCTTAAATTGTATAAAATTAACTGCCTTGAATTTTGAAAGTTAAACTTTAAAATTAATTTTGTGACAGAAAATGAGAAATAAAAAATTAATAACCTATTGATGTAATATCATTGAGTAGCAATGGCGATGTGGCGCCAAGCAGGGTATGCTAACTCTTCTAGACACCTGACACCACTATTCATTATGAAATATTTACTCACTTGTTGATATAGGCCTACTTCCTCAAATGAAAAGTTCATTAGCTGCTACTACCAATAATGTATTTTCATGGATTTCGAGATTTTTTTAACTGTTGGGATTGTTCGTGCTTGGATTTTATTATTAATTTTTATTTTTATGTTTTTTTTAAGAATAAATTACCTCCCTTGAACTTGTTCTAAGTATGTGTAAAGATTAGAAGGTTTTTGCCAAGAAAGATATTAGGTATGCTTCGTCATATATGAATAGTTCGTTTTCTGTTTATGCCAATTATGTCAAGTGGTGAGGTTATCTGAGATTCAGAACATAAAACGTTATGATTAAAGGGATATATCCATTCGATTAAGATTATGCCTTATATAGAAACACATACAGAAAATGAAAGATAAATGTTTAGATAGGGGTAGATCTTCTTAGATGTTTATGCAATTCTAGTACTTTTGGGGGCTATTTACATATATTCAAGGCCCAAATCGACCATCTAAAATGCTGAATATTCCCCTCCAAATGTTTTCATAAACCACGATATATTTATAAGGTCCTATGTCATAGGACAAATTTGACCACGGGTGAAATATTTCTGTTGTCATTCAAAACCATGATGATACGTAATATAGATAATACTTCGCATATCTCAACACACCATGTTAATGAAATGATGATTGAGGGAAATCACCAGAATTAAATTTAACTTCAAATTACAGACTCTCATCACAAACTCATTGTTCACCAAATTACTTCTCAATCTCCTTTCTTTTTATTTTATTTGAATAAATGCTTATTCACGAGGTTTCCAATCCGTTTATATTGGCCGTAATTACCTTTTCACATTTCAGTTTCGATTTGCCCTTAAAGTAATCTGGGAATTTCTAAACTAATAATCCACCAAAATCAACATGGCTGCCTGCAGCTAGCAGACAGATATAGCGAATGGAAGGACGAGATGATGAGATGTGCTGAAAGGAAGTTAAAACTCAATCATGAGGGATTTTATTTAATCACTTCTTACTATTACTTCATTTATCTCCCCCTAATATTCTCGGCGATCAAATTTACACAGGCACTTCAACTCATTATACCAATCGACGAACTAATTTTGTCGGAAAATATTTTGTCAATTACATATTGTGTGCTATTCTGTGTAATTTTCCGGCTTGGAGCGACCACTGATGTGTTTACAGTTGACTTAAAGAATAGAATAAGAATATGATCGACCCGTAGATTCAAGACCGGGAATTAGACAGCGTAATGAGGGGTTTAAGTCTCGGATATTGTCCTATCATATTATTTCCAGTAAACGAAGTGATTTGATGTTTAATTTAGTCAATCCACCCTTCCTTCAATTTTTACAGCTAATAATTAGGTTTTATAACAGAAAGATTTAATTCTTCAAGAAAATCCCTCGAGTCAATGGCGACAAGCTTAGAATAAAATCTCCTTCATGTTGATTTTAGCTTGATTATGTTTGGTGTCATCACAGACGATTTTTTACTTTAATATCATTTTAAATAAAGAATTTTCACAAGAAATGCCTAGGGATGTCTAAATATTAGGTTATGACATCATGTACTAATATAAAAAATGACATGCGTATTGTATTTCTTTTTTCTCCAAATTTCAAATTAAACGCATCAATATGGTACATTCTGGTACAAGATGAGACCGAGTTCAGTTTCCGCTATTTGCTTAGACTTGAATTAAGTCCTATCAGTCCTAGGCCTGAATCTGTAGGCCTATTCCGTTATGGTCAATACCATGGCATGAATATGACGTTTAAACATGTTAAACTTTATTTATGTTTATGCCAAATAAAATCTATTTTGAAGCTCTCGAAAGGGAATTCTGAATTTTGGTTACTGAAGTTGATAAAAGATCTTCATCTTCGATCGAACTAGCATTGAATTGTAGAGAAATATAATATCACCTTTTTATTCTTAAATGTTTAAGTATGAATATCAAGCCGTTATAAGGCTAAACACCAAATCTACACATACTTTGCTTCTTTCTTTTCCTTTTTAAATAACCTTTTTAAAACAATTTCAGGTCGATCAAGTGGATGAAATTAATAGTAGATTATGGAAATACATTTTTTATATATTATAGTAACGGCTTAATAAATTTTGTGCATACTGTTTCCTCAAAGTAAAGGGTTATCACATCCAAATTACAAATCTAACTATATTTTCTGAAATAGTGGTAAAAAAACTTCTATTTCAAATGTTCGCATCAATTGACTTGTGTGGAATTAAACTGCAAAAATAATTACAAGTGCAAGTTACTTCCCTTGAAAGTTGAAAAAGATAATTTTGAATGTTATTCCTTTCAAGTTTGGTGTGTTCAATTTTTATTTTTCTACGATGGATGTGTCAAAGTATTGTATTTGTATTGTGATGTTTGTAATCTGTCCATATCCGACTGTCCAGATCAAGTTGCGTTTAAGTATGCGCTTTTTGGTCCTGTATATTTTCTTACGACATGTAATCGAACATACCAAACTAGTCTACATATTGTGACAGTGAAAATTCGAATATTGTTCGTATGTGTTTTGTGTTTGCCATTAGTACTATTACGCCGAAGGAAAAACTGACGCTCACAAGACGGTTTGATGGAATTATCCCCCGAACTCAATCTCATTTTCTATATCTGATTTAATCTCCGTTAACATAAAGAAATTAATTTAGTTTCGTTTCTTAACCAGGTCCACTATTCTCGACTTTTACTCTACCAATTTAATATGGCGGATTACATGTAATCTTCAAGCCGATTTGAACAAAGCGAAAGAGCAAATAATTCATCCTGTTTCCATTCTTTTTCCTTTCTTAAATATTAAAGTAAATGGATTTTCTTCATTTTCTAATTAGAGACATTTCTTTTGAGTACACATTTCACATAAAAAAGAAAATGTTCTTAAAGCTGAGACCAATGGCAAATATTAGATTTTCTATTTTTGAATTTTCACAGCTCAGAAGAAATTTGAAGTAATTAGAAGATAAGATTAGAGAGCCAGAGAAAGTAAAGGGTTCTCTAATCTTTAAAAATATATTAAGATCTAATGGTTGGATTTTTTTTTAACTTGTTATGCAATTCTTTTGAATATGCAACAGAGCCGGTATTGAACTAAACCTTTCATCTAGGAAGGGATGTGCCTATCATCGGCACATAGTATCGATTGGCATAGATGTTAGTGAATTGTAACTTTCGTGTCTATATACTTTTAAACATGTAAATAAATTTAAGTAACTACTATACTTTCCAATTTAAAGGGATTGTAAAGAGGTTTTTTAAATTATTTATGAGTATTGAGTACATCATTTAACTTTTCAATCTATGGTTCCAACAATTCCACTTAAACTAAGAGTTTAATGACGTCACATCCGCGATGTGATACAAGTAAGCATATTATAGTTCCAATCATGTTATGTCGAAATTGTGAGGCACTATCCTTGCTTTTCTCAATTTACATACTACTCTTTTGGTGAACATGAATATAAGGGTAATCCATGTAAATTTCAGTGATGCTGCAAAAATTTAGTATAATACCATGTGGACGTTTAGAAGGTAAATGAACTTTTTAAACGGCAAATTGAATACTAGTATTACCTCTATTGCGAAGTGATGTCTTTGATAATAGTTTTAGAATTTGATAATAATTTATTTTCACAAATAACAATTAGGACAATATAAACAAATACATAACATAAATAATATAATTAATTTCTTTTATATTTACATCAACAAATAAATATAGCATTTTATTTACACAGAAGATTTTTTGAAACATTAAAGATGAAATCAACTTTTGAATATAAACAATAAAGATCAGTATTTTCTAGATTAAAAAGAAATATAATACATATTTGTCATTTGTCAACCAGAGCTAGGAAAATCAGTCTTTAATCATAACGGAGAAGGTATGCAAAATCCTGTTTTAAGTCATACCTAGGTGAATGACAACTCAAATTATAAAGAAACTTAAACACAATAAACTAAATATAGCACTATTTCAAAAATCACAACCAATTTCAATAATAAAATATATTTGTAGGTTAAAAATATCTATATATACAGATGCATATTTAACAAAGCCTTAAATGTGCTGATAACTATTATAAACAATATTGTGCTCAACTAATTCGGATAAAGGAATGAACCCATTTACATTATCATAATGTTTGCATTTTCAGTTTTTCAAAGCATCTTAATGTATATTATGTAAGATCAGCTCGAGAGAAATGAGTGTTTATCATCACGATTTAGGGGTAGTAAATGAAGTTGGAGACATACTCAAGCATATTACAATCGGAACACACGGAACAGATTTTGATGTATTAAATATAGAACTAAACTTGGTATAACTTCACTAGAACGAATAAATGAATTTATGGTATGCGCATGAATCTTCATTAGATTGTTGCAACTATTCACCGATCACTGAGGACTATTGTGGTGTTCTGTTGATGAACCGGAAACCATAGCTTCTGTGTGTTCTCGTGCTCTGCGTCGTAACTCAGCAACACTAGAATTGCGTTGTTCTTGAAACGGGAACACTGGAGGTGATGAAGAACAGTTGTTAGATCTATTCGTATTACAACATAAACAAAATGGGAAACAGCCTGAAATGACAGATGAGAAGAACTTTCAGATGGGCTGTAGAGTTAATGAAAAATATCTATCTGCGCATGCTCAAGCGGAAATAGTCTTATAACATAATAATTACTGAAATTTTAGAACCTTGTAAATAGCAGCATTGAATACATTGAATATACAATGAAAATAAATTCCAAATTAATTGATCTAGGAAATCTATGAACATCATTCTTACCTTTGAAAGCTGGATGAGGAATATGCCTTGAAAATGCTCGTGAACCAAAATATGCATCATAACATTGTGACATGGTCGAACTGAAAATGCAAGAAAAGAAGGTTCAGATTAAATAAATAACAGGCATTATAAATACTTATATTTACTATGAATTAACAGTAATGAATAATGAAAAGAATAATGTTAGTTCTAAACATTAGTAGATTACATGGAAACTTACCTATCAAACATAGATAGAAAAGCTGGTCTGTTAGCTGCCGATGCTGCTAATAATGATTGTGAAAAGGGCAGGTTGCTACCATTGAATTTAGCAAAGAAATTCATATCAGCACCAGCCATCGCCATTGCTGGAAGAGATCCAATAAATGATTTCATGTGCTGCTGTTGTGCAGGTTCTGAAGAAGGTGTTAATAAGTGACTGTGTGCAGGACTAGATGGTTTGGTCTCTGATAAATCAACAGGTTTGACTTCTTGTGACTCGTTCTCACTACTGCTGCTATCGTCATCATCACAGTGTTGATTATTTGAATCTACTTCCGGTTTGATATGGTCTCTTGGAATGTCACTTGCTCTGTGAAAAGATTCTCCATCTATCTCATCTGGACTTGATGAATCTGTTGATTGATGGGGACTTTTTCTATCTCTATCTGATTCGTTGCTAGAATCGGTGGTAACTTCTGATGTTCTAAAATTTTGTAAATCATCTAGCTGGTCGCCATCCACCATAATCTCATTTTGTTCGTCCGACGTCACAACTTCGCTATCAGAATCCTGACCTGGACCTGATCCGTCCTCATCCCCTGCTGGTGTTTGTCCATTGGGTGTGGTAAATCTTTCACTCTTTCGCCATTTTGCTCGTCTATTTTGAAACCATACCTATAATTATACAATATTTTAATTTGAACAATTTTTTCTCACTTAGGTTGGATTAGAGTTGTGTTTTCAAAAAAACATTTTCGGAATGTAGGGTCTTTTCTATCTCCATAATATCGATTCTTATAAATATTGGCGTTCAAAGTGCAGTATTTTAAAGTTACACTCATTATCGAGATAAATCAAGAATGTAATCTCAGTTCCTAATGAACTAAGACTGTGGACGAACTGACTATTTATTTATCCATACATCCATACAAGCTAATGACGAGGAATCTTACCAAAACGAAAATATTACCAAAACTAAAAATACTATTTCTCTGTTCTTACCTGGACTCTTGCCTCTGTCAAGTTGATTCTCATCGCTAAATCTTCTCTCATAAATACATCAGGGTAGTGTGTCTGAGCAAACGCCTTCTCTAATTCTTCAAGCTGTAATGATAATATTTCCCATTACAATTAGACTGGTTTGAGAATTCCAGAGTGTTTCGAATTTCGGAAATTATCTTGAGCTTGGATCAAATACGAAATACATACTCAAGTTTCATTCTAATCCGCGATTCAGCAATATGAAAGTAAAAAATCTCCGTCATTCTCGCAGAAACCACAAATTTTAATAATGTTCGTTATAATTTCGTAATTTTAATATAACCACCAAAGAATAATTAAATATTTTTTATACAGATTATCATTCATTCAGATTAACTGGTTTATAGACGTCATTCATTAAAACTACCGTGTCTTCTTAATACGTTGTGGAAGTTTCCAAAGCGGATAACTTATTCAAAATTATTTTTAACTTAAATATTAATCTGTAATTTTCCATTTTTGTGAGTAACAATTCATGAAAATGTTCTCTCTATTATTTGGAAATTAAAACAAAACAGATAATTTGAAGAGAATGTAAAGAGATTTTCTAAATTGTTTAATTATCGGGGATACATTTCCAGCATTCTAATTTTCAATCTGATGTTAGTGGTTCCAGCAATATCACTATATAACTAAATGTTTGATGATGTCACGCCGAAATAAGCTTGAAGTTTTAAATCGAATTGTTAGAACCACAAAAGTGGGAAATTGGAATGGTGCAAATTGATGCTATGAGTGTATCTGATACACATATATAGAAACATAAACTTAAACCTCTTAACAATTTTCAGTAAATCTGAATCCCCCACTAATACAAGTACGAATCAACATCTGCCCTTAAATTTGAATCAAAATCTAAAAAATACTGTAATCTTTATTTGATCAAATCTATATTTTCAGATTACATGGTGTTTTGTAATGAGTTATTTCAGCTCACGTCATAATATTAACCTTGAAATGACATTGTGTACTATGTTAGATATGCCTCGGGTACATAAGATCCATGACACCACGTAAGCTTTTTCTCACGAACACAAAGTCGTGATATTCAGCTTAAAATACATTTACTAAAAGTCAATAATATCGATCAATTACCATGATGGTTTGAATTGTAATTTTTAAAATGTCAAAAAGATTATAAATCAGTCAGCGCGCACCTGCAATTTCTCCATCTTCCAGTTTTTGTCTTCGATTCGATTATATTGCCTTTCCATTCTTCTCAATTCATTAAGAATTTCGTCATTTCGTCATTGACATTTGCAGTTGTTGAATATTTTCCATTAATCAGCTTATTTAGTCTAGGGATTTTGAAAGAGTGTTAAGCTCTTTTTAAAACTTCCTGGCACCAATTCTTACTTTCTTGCATTCATTTATGTGAAATTAACATTTGATTTTCATCGCAAATTTCGCTTCTTTCTCTCATTTCTCTTTATTCACCTAAACAATGTTTAACTAAGGTGAAGACGCTTTGTGGAAAGCTAACATCCAGACTTGAAATGGAATCGCCACCTTTCTCAATCATCGGAAACTATTTTTCTTTTGTTTAACAGACCATATATTATTAAGTTTGTTTATTTACCTGTTGTAGAGTAAAAGTTGTCCTATTTCTTCTTTGTTTTCGTCTTGCAAATGAATCATCATTAATATCATTATGAAGTCCATATCCACCATCTGTAAAAATAATGAACTTTTATAACAAACATTACATTCATTGTATATCACAAATAAATGAAAATGAAAACGATGTTTTTTGTATATCAAACCTTGTTTTGGATCAAGAAAAATAAACCAAAGACAAAATACGGCAAAAAGGCAAATATCATACGCAATACTATCTTGTAATGTACTATATAAGAATTGCTATTATATAAAGTTTGCTAGTTCACTAAATTTCAGAAACAAGGCACTGTATGATGAAATCAAATGACTGAAATATCAACGCTATATAAAAACTATTTTCGTCCATGCGCTATACAGCTGTTATTCATTCAAGGATTTCACGATGTTATGATATCACTACGAGGTCAATGATATTCCATTAGAACATGTCCTTCATTTCATTATTCTAATTAATAGATTTAACTCTATTATAAACAATGGGTCCTATTACCCTCTATTTACTTTTCTTTCTCATCCAGACGTTTATTCATTGTTTTCAAACAAAGCATTATAATTATCAAACCCTCTTGAGAGGTTGCCATAATCCGTATTTTCCAGAAAATTCATAGAATATTGCTGTTTTAATAAAAAAAAAATAAAACTTAAACAATGTTTTTTACAATGTAATTTTTGTATTTATGTAAATTTCACCATGATGTTTTGACAAAGATCGAATAACAACAAATTATTAAAAAAACAATTATTCCGCTCTACCTCACACACGCACAAACAAATAAAAAAATAATCCTGTACCATTTCATGATTAAATTCCTCAAAGTTTCAACTTATCATTATTTAGCTAAGAAAATTGTAAACAAACAGGTTGTCTTGTAAAGCGAGACTGTTATTCCTTGTCAATTTGTATAATTAATCCGTTTAGTAGTAAGACCAATTAATTGTGACTTTTCTTGTCAGTTTTAGCTTCCCATATTTTAATCTTATTACGGTCTTTCAATCAATTTGCATGTCATCGTCCTCAGTCAGATTGATTATATCGTGACAAGGGTTTTTTGTCGTGATGAATCTTGAATGCGGCTTTTAGAATGAAAGGTAGAACATCATACAATGAAACTAGAAAAAGGTGTTGCCACAAGAGTTGTTCAACAATTAAAAATGTTTCGTTTGTTTCAACCGTCTTTAGTAAAACACAATATTGAGTCTATCTTATTTTGAAAGTTATCTCATATAACAGGTACGATAAATCTTTTCCCAAAACAACGGAACAACGGGAGTTAGTTAATCAGTTGACTTGAACTGAGTGTCGTGAACATAGCACCGTTATGATAATCAATCGTTGATATAAATGATTCCAAATTAATTGTACCGCATTTTAGGATATGAAGTTGAAATTATATACGTTTCTTTCTAGTAAACCGGATTATGATCAATAATAGATTTGGTATTTATAATAAATAGTAGTATCATAGTTAAACTATTATATAAACAATCTTAATATAAGAGTCAGAGAAACAACCAATAATACCTCTAACAATCTGATTTTAAACTTGTTTGATGTCAACCTAGAAACTGGTATATAATTAGTCCAATAACATATTTATTACAGAAACAGACTTTAACCTTTTATTGAGTCTGATTCCTTAAACGTTGACACGATTGGCAGTAACAATTATATATTTGACCTCAAATAAACTCCCAAAAATAAAATAAACTCTAAGAACAGTGAATAATGGAACATGTTAACAATAAACAAATGAAACAAGTGGATTTATTGATCAGGTATTTTCAAGTAATGTACCCCAATTGATTGACCTTTATAAAGGGATATTAATTCAATAGGAATTTCAAAAAAAAATTTCGATTCGTGCTTTTAGTCATCTCATTGTGAAATCTATTCGATCCACATCAGGAAGCTAATTCGGGTCTTAAAAAACCATGTACTTACAAGTCGGATGTGGTTGACAGAACTCCATGGCCAATGGTCTGGCTGCGGGGTGTAAAGATGGTGGACAATGAAAACAAAACATCGTTTGATTGACCTGAAAAATAAAAAAAAATTAATTTAAGTTTAGATCAAATTAAAAAGACAATTCATATATTCTTCACAATGCATATGTTGGCGACCTAAAAAAATCAGTATTATGTCGAGATATGAACTGTCAGCTTATAACTTTTGAGCTTTGCTTCTATCAACATCTTTACCTTTAAAGTATAGCCTAGTTAAGGAGGGCATTCGATACACATACGGAATAATTGATTTAAAATAGCCTAGTATAAGGCTATGGCCAACGTTTTTTACATAAAAAATTTAAAAATCAATTTGACAATGTAGGAAACCTCTTCAGCATTGTCAGTGAGTAGTTACTGTTACAATCATGTATTGTAGAAAAATAAAATCAATCTAGGTCATTATTTCATATTTGATTAAATCAATTTTTTTCGGACTAATTGACTTAACAGATATCTGTGTCATTTACAACAATGAGGGGTCTATAAAAATAGGATTGAAGGTTGCTTTCAATAGAGACGTTTTATCACTCAGAATCGTTCAAGCCTTTTTATCTTTTTCTCGCTTCGTGATTTATTAATTATTTTATTTCGAGTTGATGACTTTACTAATGTGGATAAGAGAACATTTATCCAGCAATAATATCAAATATTTAATATTTAATAAGAACACACTTTAATTTCACGCGTTAATCTCGTCATTACTGACGTTTCCACACATTACCCACAATGCTATAGTGTTAACGTCTGCTCTCTATTTCCGCTTGATAAAACAAATTTGATAAACGCGGGAAATCAGTAGTTAATTGAATTTGACGACCATTAGGTCTAACATTGTATAGCGCGAATCACAAGTCGAACACAATTATTGGTGTTAATTGGAGAGGTGTGAAGAGGCCTTTATGAAAACCACTAGTCGAATAATTCTTGTCTTGTATGGTGTAATTGAGGTTTGATGAAACTATAGGAAATCAAGGATGCGACATCAACTTAGTTTGTCTACTGGATAATAGAGTCATTCACTGGAATTGGATAGACTCGTTTACACCAGTAATCGATCAGATCATCATTGAGTCATTTGCATGTGATTAGGCTTATTAAGTGGAATTTCCCTTCAAACAAGATTTGCTCTTGGGACTTTATTAGTGGGGACAAGAAAACTTGATTTTGCGGTTCCTTATTTAATGAATGATGCGTTAGTTTAACGCTGCTAACCACCGATAATCTCTAGAAAACTGATAACGAGAAATTGATGAAAAAAAATATGTAAAGTTTTCAAACATAAAAGAACTTTATGTTCTTTAAAGACAGTTGTAGCCTACCACTCAGTATTAAGCATCTATTTAGTAGTCCGAACTGAACAGAAATGTAATTTACAAACAATTTATTTCTAGACTCAAATGACCCGTCCTCTGTAAATGTTACTGGTTTTCCTCTGTAAATGTTACTGGTTTTCCTCTGTAAATGTTACTTTTTTTTACCGATTGAATTAGTTAAAAGCATCATAATATCGAAGATATTCATTGATTGTATCTATATGCAACATGAGGCCACTATACCCCTCAATAAAATTAACTGTTAATGATAAATGAGGACATTAGTTTAGTTTACATTGCAAGAACCATAGAGGTCTGACTGAAAATGGGAATGAAGCCAATCGACGGTATCTGTGTCCTTGTATCATATGAAATGTTAGAAAAACCTTTACCTCTTTGGCTCATTTCTGTTATAATGTTGGAAAAGTCGAAAATTGGGCGTTTACATAAATGAGAAAGTTGAATAACAAAAATTTATATTTAATATTTTAGAAGCTAGAATAGAACCCTAAAGCCCGATTCAGAAATATGAAAATACGTGTATAGAACTTACGGACGGATAAAGCCAATTGTATCATTAGGGTGCTCGTGTCAAATCTCAAATCGAAACGACATATTTCTCAAACAAACAAAATATGTAAATAAGTAATAATTTGGACCGATACTTTATTTTTCTGTTTTGTGCTGGATTTCTTCACATAAAAGCATTCTAAATGATATACATAGGCCTATCTGGCAAATATACGTTTTACTGGAACTATAGAAATTGTAATTATATATATATATATATAAATTGAGATTAACCGAATAAAACCGTGTGCAATCTAGACTGCTGTTACAATCAAATTACAAACAATTATCAATATTAATAATAACATTTAGGAATAATATAGTGTTACATTAATATATTAAACACCTTGTATATCTGTCTTTAATATCATTATTATCATTATCCTTTAATTGATTTACACTTATTGAAATTAATATTCAATTACGGTGTGAAACATACTACTGTATTCAATCAGCAGATGTTACTTCTATTCTATTCAAATAATTATTTCAATTTTCTGTTTATCAGTGATATCAAGATTTGCATGCAAAAGAATATAACAAAAGTATTCAAATTCATCATTCAAATATTTTGTAAAAGATAATTTAATTTAACAATGTATTATGCAAGGATTAGGATTTCAAAAGGTATAAACTGATCAAATCTGTATCTAATCAGAAAATGAAATAACAATGTTTAAATCTGTATGAACATTGTTAATTAATACCCTGGATTTCATATTATTTAACATTATCTTTTAATGACTTTACACCTTAATAAATTAGAAAAAATATTACACATTTTATAAACACATGTCAACAAGTAACAAATTTGTAAGATTTTTTATATTTTGTGAAAATCAACAGTGCTGTTTTATTCAATTTGAAGGCATTGTGTTCTTGATATTAACATAATTACTTAGCTTATTCATTCAAAATAACTTTTATATTAAAAAATATCTTGTCTGTCAGCGTTATTTTATTTTCCTAACTGCGCCAGAAGTAAGTGAGGTCCAGAAATGATGTATTTGCCGTGTATATAAGATCTACAGTGCTATACAAAACACAGTTTAAAATGTTCATTTACTTCACGTTTATCGTAGATTTCAAATCCATTTTTATTAATTCATTCTTTTTATGGGGGCTAGGGACCTTGGATATTCCAAATAAGAAACGGGGTTTATTTGGGACTGTGATTTCCGCTCTAGTAGCCTACCAATTAATAATGGTGAATACTATGCTTTTTTTTTCAATTTCTTTTTCTGAATACATTTCTAGAATATTTAGGTGATTATTACAATAAATGTGAATTAAATTAGTAGTATATCATTTAAATTATTTATATATATGTATAATTTAAGTTTTATGTCCTACTTATCTATACACCTGTTAGAGCTAAAAGAAAGGATTATTCATTTGTGTTTGGTTGGACTGAAAACTATAATAATTGAAAGTAGAAATCATGCCATAATCTATGTCGTGTTATATGATATCAGTCAGAAATTTCGAAATTTGATTGATTACCAAGCAAGTTATATAAAAACATTTTTATCATAAATTTACAGTCGGATATTCTAACAAATCACAGGTAGGCCTATATAAATGGTCGCGCTGAAAAAGTGTGAGCACGTCCCTCCTCGCTGTCTACGCACCTCACTAGCTTTTGTAATGAGACTCAAACCCGGAATTCGACTGAGAGCACGAATTCAGTAAATTGATGAAGGCACTGAGGACAGTCACTAGCCTTTACTGTTGTGAAGAAAAAAACCCAGGTAGATATCTCAATGAGCCTAGTCCCAATTATAACAAATGATCACGTACTGCGTTCTCAGACTGTACCTTCATCAAAATACGTTCATCAAGATGAAGTATTTTTCAAGCGAAAGGTATATATCAGCATCATAAGTAAATGTACATACTTTTTTTTAATATACCGGACAGACAACTTTATACCTTTGATATTACCCAAATTACAAAATTTCATAAGTTTGGCAAAAATGTTACATTATCTAGATCCTGCAAATAAAAATATAGAGAAGAAGACTTCTTACCTTGTTAAACAAAATATTGTAAAAGGTTGAAAATATGTATGGAAGCTGCTAAGACAATGTAAGAATCCTGTTCAGATTTAGTTGTACAATCAGCAATCAACTGTTTACGGCCTGTATCACTGCTATTATTATCATATACATTAAATAACACCTTACTAAATACTCATTTCCTAACATTAATTCATTTATTTAACATAATTTAACTGACAGATTCTTTTTACAGATTCTTTATAACACTAGGTAAACGAGTCTACTACCATTGCCTGACTCTGCTGGTCGATATGACTTTATAATCAAGACTACTATCAGGACTGCCTCCATCCTCTCGTGATTTGCTGTATTTCAGGAACCAATGAGAGCTCAATAAAATGAAACTGAATACAAAGCAAGCTAAAGGGAAATCATAAGCAATCAATCTGTTGTGATTCTCCAAATATTGTGTGTTAATTAGTCTAGGTTAAAGGTCAGTTGGAAGGTCTTTTATAGTTTTTATTTACATGGCATCAGACATATTTTCTTTGTATGACTAATATTGTGTATAACGTTATAATAAATTGATAATATTTAAAACAAAAAGTGAATCAATGTGTGTCTGCCTCAATATTTTTCCATATAGACACAAAACGAAAAATATCTCATCTTTTTGGTGAAATTTTAGAAGCAGTAAGCACAGTGATAGATAAACTGTCATCAATTTATATAATAGTAAGCCTTACTTCTATCTTACATTATTTCATTTTGCACATTATACACTTGTATTTTGAAGACATTCAAGATAGAGGAGGAATATAGAGTATATAATTCGAGTCAAGCTTAAAAAAAATATTTACTTGACATCCCAGACACAAATTCGAACCAAACTTTCGGAAATAGTCTCCGATAGGTAGAATTTCTCTGTTGCTCAGAATGGGAAATAGTGTGACAAGTAATAGATTGAAGAGGTCAATGTTTATATAGGTAAAACGACAAAAAATCGCAGATCTTGTTATTTTTTTCATACTGCCAAGAGTGCCAAGACCTAAAAATTACATAATGGTCCGAAATAAGATTCAATTGAAAATACATGAATTGGTAATGTATATTATTCATGTCTCGACATTTTCACCTGAACTGGTAAACGATCAATCTAATCGTCAGACAAAATCCGCTTATATCCTCTCCTTGAAGTCTCTCAGCCTGACAGTTTCATGTTAATAAAACGATAATTTATAGAATAAGACGATTAGACAATGAGAAAATAAAGTAAATTGCCACTTGGGTTCTACTTGGTTATCTGTTACTTGTAATACCTCGACTCGTACCAAACAATGAGCCCGTCTCATCCCACCATGATTTCACCTAAAGCGATCAGTCCAGGCTCAGTCAGGTCGTTTTAAAGATGTTGACGACAATTTGATGGTCTGTGATTTATCTAGATAAACCACGTTCAGGCCGGTAAAGGAAATAAAAAGTTAAGAAGCAGGAATCATCTAATTTATGGTACCTGACTTTCTTCATAAAACAGTAGCGAAATACTGTACACGGTTATCTAATTATTTCTTCTGGACAAACTTAGGACACAGTGGGAATTTCACAACTTCAGTCAATCCCTTCAAGAGATGACAATTTGTCAAATCGCAAAGACCTTGATCGCTTCTACAATAATTGCTAAGATATTTAAAGAACTGTAGCCAGCCAAACTTCTGGTGTATTCTGTGCAATCTTGCTAATGCTTCTAGATAGCAGCTGAAAACAATGACATCATTTACAGACGTCATCCTGCAAATGATGATTTTATAAATTATTATTATCCGAGAGTCCTAGAACATCAAATACAATTCCAAACTAACTCGTTAATTAAAGATTTGTTGTCAAACTTCAGTCTCAATTTCTACATCTCAAACTTCAACAGGCGCATTATCTATTATCTATCTATACGTATTGCACTCAACAAATATGCCGAACAAAAACTATTAAGGAAACAGCAAAGTCTTGGTATTTTTCATATGATTATTGTAAGACATACAGTAGGCACCAAGTAAAAGGTATGTACCGATTTGAATTTAGTTCTCTGACCATTAATCCCTATTGTTAGGGACATCTTCAAGAGGATCCAAGGCTTGGCTAAATTATAAATTATGCACAAGTAATATTCATCCGCGGTAATTGATGACAAAGTTTATAAGGCGGATTAATATGAGTTAATCGTCTTAACGATCGACCTGGGTCTTGTAAACGATTTAACATCTCGTCACAGTCTGCAAATAGAAGCTAATTTCACTCAATCGTATTTCTAACAAGAGCTACGATTTCTTGCTTTTCATCTTTAAACATATTTAATACTTTATCAATGTTCTTTTCACTATGAAAATTGCTACTAAAACTAGTTTACTGGGCGTTGATTGAACCGTAGAGAAATATAATTTGTTTACGAGAAAGAATAATAATAGGCGTGCTCAAAAAGTACTGAAATATTATTGCTATTATTCCACCGTGAATATAAAACGGTTGGTAATATATATATATAATTATATGTCTTCTGTTTTCGCACAAGATAATTTCTATATGACTATTTGATAGAAATCATCAAATTACTTATTTTATAGCAAATATGCTAGGTATACGATTATATCGTTTATGTTTATATAAATACAATTAAACAATTTTTTCAACGCGGACCTAATAGTAAGCACATCACAATCTATACCCTATAAAAGACAATTCACGAACTTTACCTTTATATAAATCTTGCATAATATATTAATTGTTTCAGATTTTTTCTTAATCCTCGAAATTTAGTTAGTTGGCAGTGGCGTGGTGGACGGGGCCCAACCAAGCTCAGGCGGGACTCTGGACCCCTCCCGTTATTCGCTCCTCTCGCAATGTCAATATATTCAGTCGGTTCATCTTAATTTTCAACATTTTCCGTGGAAGAAACACCGTACCCCCTCGTGCTTCCTCGTCGAAGCGGTGTTCCACGGTCGAAGGGCTCCGGAGGTTCACTTGTGAATCAGTGCATTCATGTGTGGTGATCCATACCTGAACAGAATAGTAGAGGGATGTGGGTGGGGGCCATGAGTTGCAGAAAATGAGCAGTTTTCCTTGGAGCGGCAAAAAGGGTTTGTGCCCCCCAGCCAATTTGGAGCTACCACGCCACTGAGCTGGACATATTTGCAAAGACAATGTAGGCCTACAGAAAGTAACGCATTTACATAAAATCTATTTTAAAATGTTCATGATACTCAATACACGTACTAACGCCTTCATTTTTAATCTGTCGCAGATTTAATCGTATTGGGAATTAAGGAAGCATTAGACTTGAACTTGAAATCTTATTTTTCAAAGATTTAAATGTTGTTTGGTTAATGGATTATCATGTGTTCATAATAGTCAATTATATATTTAGATATGCGAGTACAATCACTATTGTAATCCTGATTCATACCAGATGATATTTATTGAATATAGTATTTCAGATTCTATCCTCACGAACTTTTCCATTCAATAAAACTCAAAACACTTTATTTTTCATTTTTTTTTTTTTTGCATTACGATGACGGTGGACGGTGTGGCGTCATCAATAATTAGTAAACCCCTGGTCCATTGTGCATGTTGTTTCAAACCATGTACTAATGCGGACCTAAGAGTAAACATATTAATCGGAGAAGTGGCTATGCACTTTTAACGAAATTTAGGATCCAACTGTAAGAGATATCTATCGTTTTGCAAACAAACCTCTCATCTATGTAGTCTGCTTTGAAACAAAATAATAATGATGTCAATGAATTAAAAAAATGAACAATATTAATGATATACATGTATTCAATATGAAATTGTATAATGTCTATGAACAAAGCTAAACCTATGGAAAGTTCTCTGGTCCGAGGTTTAAATACAAGAGAATGATTAGTTATATTAATATTTGTATAATTACAATTGTTAATCCTCCTTAATAATGTACACCTAGTTTAATTATCTCAAAGGACAACAAAAATAGGATTATCTGCCCTTGGGAATACGACATTAGCAGGGATGGAATCCTATTTCTAAACATTGGTTGTATTAATATTAATATGACTATAATGGGGTAATTGATGCTTGAATAAATTTCATCATGAACAGTTTAGTAATCTCTCTATTTTCGAAAGCCATCATGAAATTAAATGATCAACAAGCAAAAGTCAAACAATAGTAGAATAAACTTCAATAGTACTCAGTGTAATCTTTAGTAATTAGTTTTACCTTATAAAACCAGTACATTAGTTCAGTATTGATAAAAACTATTCTAGTACTATACATAACAACTACTAGGACATACGAAACTTCGCATCTTTCCTAGCTCCGTATGTGTTGCAGATAAAGACACGAACCTAATCACCAGCCATGACACCAACGATATTCGTTGAACGATAAAGTTAGTATGCATCAAATTTAATATTACAACGTTTAAAGGATATCAATATGTTTTTAAATGTTAAAAATATTCCCAATTTCAACAGTGTATATTTACTGAAGAGGTTGCAGTACAGAACCTTTTTTTTTAAAAGCGGAGGCGTATTTGAGTTACGAGACTAGAAACCGGAAAGACATTTCGCATCATTATGAGTTGTTTCGACCTCATTAACATTAGTCTGCTTACATTTTTATTTTTATTCACTTAGTTTGGATCAAATAAAAAACATTCATAAATGGTTTTAATTTGATTTCAAGATATAGTGAATCAAAGTAAAAAAAAAACAAAGATTGTATGTAGGCTACATGTATACATCTACGCTCTTGATATGATATATGAAAGATTTATAATTTCAACATAAGTAACGACGACAGAAGATTGACTGTTTTCTGTTGATTCAAATTGCAAAGGGGGTGATATCACGTACAATTCGATGAGGATTCAACAGAACTATGCCAAGCCTATAAGAATACTCAGCTCAATAGCAAGCATGTCCTCGAAATTAATTTCACCCTTAAAATATACGGGGTTCTAATGCCTAGTGATTTTAACTTACACAAAACAAAACTGTCTTCTAGTTAGAGAATTGATATAACACACTAATAAGACGAGAAAAGATAAAAGAAAAGTCCGTCTAGAAATAATTATTGTTTTTTCTAGCTTCTATTCGAATTAACTGACTCTATCTCTAAAACCCTTAACGTCATATCCCATCACGTCAATACGAGGCCAAAATCAAGACTCGCAGCAAATTGAATTAGGCCAATCAAGTGAAGCAAAGTGGCGCAGTGTTTCTGCACTTTATCAAAATTATTAGATTATTTGTTAGATCTACGATTAATAATTTATCTGTCATATTTGCTTCATATCTGTAATGGGGGCTACATCAAGCGTAATTCAATTTGAACATTTATCGTTATATTGAATTAACGACGGGTTCCAGTGTTGAGTGGAGAAATAAACAAAGGAAGGTGGATGATATTTAGTTCCGTCTAGAATTTTTAAAACAACGAATAAATGCAATGTACATCATGATTATATAAAGATACTTTTTTGTCCTTTTTCACACTTTTAAGTGAATACTATTCTCGCTATTAGTAAAAAGAAAATGTCTTTGCAGAAAATTTTGCATACATAATCCTGCAAAAAATGGTCCCCCACTCGACTGTAGTCAAGACTAAAAATATTTTTTCATTTACATGTACCTAATTTTGGCGGTAAGCAAGGTGAGATGCAGACTCACCAGTAAACCCCGGGGCAAGGATGTTTTTTTCTAGAAAACCCGTTCCTTTCTATTGTTATGTGACTTTTCTGATTTATAAATTTTTTGTTTTAGATTAATTTCGGTAATAAAAATCCGTACAAGCAAAACTATTCCGTTAATACAATAAACATTGAGAGTAATACAGTTGTATTTGTATAGTAGTGGACTACTCCAAAGAGAAGTACCATCTGGTGTTTCAAAAAGAGTAATCATGGTCTGCTTCTCGCGACACCCGCCACAAGGTATTTGTAAGCTGCTTTTGTGTACATGAATATATCCTCGTCATTTGATGTGTTCACGTTGATTTCTTGATTATTTCCTATTCAAAACATCCTTCAACTTTAACTAAATAAAATATTCAGATAGGCATATTTGATACACAACATCATATAAAGATGTGACAATGATTTCATGGTGATTTCTGGGAGCCGCGGTGGCTCAGTGAGTTAGACGCTTGCTCGCTAACCTGGAGGTCCAGGGTTCAATCCCGGCATGGGTCGAGATGATGCCTTCGGATTTTTCAACCCGGTTTCCCCTTGTCAGTGATGCAGCTCGGAGGGGCTGACATGGAAAAGCGTCTAGTCGTTCGGATGGGACAATAAACCGAGGTCCCGTGTGCTATTGGCTGTGCACGTTAAAGATCCCTCGACAGTTGGAAATCGAAAATAAGAGCAGGCTAATGCCGCTGTCCTGGTAAAATTTCCCTCATAGCGTTTGCCCGTCCTCAATTAGCCCATATAGGTGCAGAAAAGTAGGACGTAAAACTCCATTCATTTCATTTCATTTTCATGGTGATTTCTGAGGTTGAAGAAAACATTCCACGTGGCGCTTGAAAAATCTTAAATCAACCCCCTGATGCAGGTCTGATGTGATCTGAAATCGATATGGTGGTATGGAAAAACGATATCCGCATGTGCAACATTAAATAGAATGGTATAGTGTAGTCCGTCAATAAAATACCAATATGTAAGGTGTAAAACTTCCAGTTTTTCGCTAAACATGTTCGATATCAAAAATTTAATATATATAATATTCAGGCGAATATATAACATGTTTTAACATTGAGTAAAACTATCTTCTACTAAAATGTAAAGTTAAAATTAAGAAATACCCAGCATGTGGTAGTTGTTTGACAATTGTTTCTAGAAAATCTCAATTATACTTCTAATTTCACTGCTATAAATAAATTTATAGTTTGACAGAGACCAGCAGTGACTTGGTTGGAAATTGTCAGAAAGAAAATCGACCGCAGTGTTTCCTACCGGGATTATTCGATTAGGAATGATAAAAATTTGATTAACAAGCCGCATGGGGCAGGCATTTGAATAATGCATTCGGAATACACTGCAATGTTTATTTAAAGTACAGACACAATTCTAATAGGCCATTTTTACTGCTACATGTCTATACCAAACAAAGGTTTGAAACTTCAGCAAAGGTGTATCTAAGATAAAACTACATGTATTATCAACAAAGCAGTTTAACATCTTTTACCATTTACATTGTATAATATATGGAAAAATCATTTGTAAGGAAAAGCGACAGGTAGAGAATATTCGTTCATATTGCAATGTTATTGAACAACGTAAGTATATAGCAATAAAAAAGGGTCAAAAAGAATTAAAGTAAGTAACAGGTATAGGCTACATGAGTTTGATATCGGAGGAATTAGATGATAGATTCATGTTTAATGTTTAACTATTCACACAAAATAAGCTGAGTTAAACCATTTTCGTTTCTGAAACTAAGGTATGATTGATCAGACGAGGATCTTGTGCCTTTATCATTTTCATTCTTACATGCAGATGGGAACGATATCTTGATTTATTCAATCATAGCTGCCCTTAATAATAAAATTAATAAAGTTTCATTATATGCCTGATGACGGTGTGAGAAACACATTGAAACGTAGTGCGAAACTGGATGACTCTTATTACCAGCCTTTGACAGCTATTTGGACAGATATGGCCAGAGCCTATATAAACGAGCCTGGTCACTCACCTTCGGCCATTTTAAAACATAGACCGCAGCGCCCCTAGCGGCTGGGTGTAGGCCTAACTCTTGACAGTGATGGCGTCTTTCACAGCTTCGGTCAGTAGTTATAGTAGTTATAGATTGAACGCATGTTTCCCCCATTCCATTTTTCATTTCATGGGGGGGAAAAACATGCGTTCAATCTATAACTACATGAGGAAAAAATGCAACCAAATTGAGCGTACCCAAAACAAAACCTCTACATTTCATAAAACACCCTACATTTTTCATAGAATTCTTACAACAAACACCTTCAATAAATTTCCTACATTCCATCAAAAAAAAACATATTAAAAATAGGATGAGTTTAATTTTAAAACACGAACAATACAGATTCGAAGATTATTCAGGCGACGGTATCTTTTCATCTATATTTTCGCTAGGTTCAAAAATAATTCCAAAAGTAGCTAGCTTTGTTTCAAACAACAAATCCCTAATTTCCTCCGGAGCTCAAGCAGTTGGGTCCGTGGCAAAAGCAGGAATTAGAATAAACGACGCCGTGAAAAAATCCGACGAACTGAAAGAATTACAGCAAATAAGAGAACTACGAAACAGGAGAATAGAACAACAAGCTTTAGATAAAAAAACAGGAAAAGGTTTTAAAGTAATTGGATAAAAATGTCTTTGATAATTGCTCAAAATCCAAAAACCTATTTTGGTTCCGATATTCAAAAATCATTAGGATATCTTCCTGGATTTCCATGGGCCAAATACTCTGGCGAGAAACATCTTCCAGGTCATAATTACACCGGTCCAGGTACTAGATTAGATCTGCGATTAGACGAAAACGATAAACCCAAACCAGGGGAAGAACCAGTCAATAGAGTTGACGCTGCTGCGCTTAAACACGACATACTTTACAGAAACAAAGACATAAACTTCAGACACGAAGCAGACAAACAAATGATAATCGAACTCGAAAATATTCCAAATCCAACATTCAAAGAGAAAATGCAAAGAGCGATAATCATAAAACTGTTAAAAGCAAAGATGAAATTGGGTATGGGATTGGCAGATGAAATTCATAAAGAATTTAGAAAAAACAAACATTATTTAAAAGTTAAAGTATTTGATAAAGATGAAATATGGTCAGCAGATTTAATTAATATGCCAGTTGAAAGGGGATATAAATATTGTTTAACAGTTATTGATTTATATACACGTTATGCTTGGGTTATTCCTCTCAAAAACAAAACTGGAATATCAGTCAAACACGCATTTGAAACCATAATGAAACAATCTGACAGACGGCCCCAAAAGTTATGGGTAGATAAAGGGAGCGAATTTTATAACAAAAATATGAAATCTGTGGGGTTTGAAATTTACAGTACTCACAACGAAGGTAAAGCTGTAGTAATAGAAAGATTTAATAGAACTCTAAAAAATAAACTATTCAAAAAGTTCACGGAATTAAAATCTCAAAAATGGCTAAAAATATTACCAGAGGTCGTAGACGAATACAATAACAAAATACATTCATCTATAGGAGTGTCACCAGCACAAGCCTCAAAAAATCCAAATATTATAAGAACAATTAACGCGCAACATAACTACGAAAATGAAATAAAGAATCTAAATGTCAAACCCAAATTTAAAGTTGGAGATCGAGTTCGTATTTTCAAATATAAAAGTAAATTCGAAAAAGGATATGTTGGTTATTGGACAAACGAAATATTTATCGTAGATAAAGTTAATAGTACATCTCCTCCAACATATGAATTAATCGATCAAGAAAAAGAACAAATTATAGGTAGGTTTTATCAAAATGAACTTCAAAAAACTGACTTTTAAAAATGAATGAATTTCTCGATAAATATGGAACCGATACAACCACAAACTTCCAACTTATAAGATGGGCGAATGAGTTAAACATATCACCGTTTTATTATTGTATGAGAGATGAAATAAATAATCTCAAAAGTAAGAAAGGTAAATTCTACGCTATAACAAATATACACACTTCCGATCAAAAAGGCGTTCATCATTCTGCTTTGTACAAAGACTCTAACTTTTATTTTTTCGACTCTTTTGGATTAGATCCCACTGAAGAGATAATGAATATAACTAATCAACCAATTAAATCTTCTACATTTCAAATACAAAAGCCGGGTCAAAAGTTTTGTGGACAACTTTCACTTTGGGTTTTATATCAGTTGAGTTTAGGAAAACAGTTCGAAGAAATTGTAATAAATTTAACTCAATAAAAATGGCAAATAAATTTGGTTTAGGCGCTTTACCTTTAGATACTAAAAACCCAAACACTACATTTCCAATCAATAAAATCAAACCATATTTTGTGGATCAAATCGGAGACATTCTTCAGGGTGATATTGATATGAATAATTTTGGTATAACTAATTTAAAATCTCCGGAAAACGATAATGATGCTGTTCATAAGAAATATTTAATGGATCAAATAAATTTAATTGAAGTAGATAAAAACCATTTAAAAGATCGAATAGCTGATGTGAAAAGATTCTTCAAACGACAAATAAATAATAAAGATTTTATAAATGAATCTAAATTGAAAGAATTAGATTATATTGATGATGGTAAATTACAAAAAGAAGTAACAAGTTTAAAAAGTTTTATTCAACAACAATTAGTCAATACAGTAGATAAAACTCAATTACAAAATTTAAGGTCATTAATATCTAATTTAGATGATAAACTAACAAAGCAAAAAGTAGATCTTAAACAACTAATATCCAATATTAATCCAGGCATAAGTGAAGACAAATTAACCGCATTAGAAAGTAAACTTAGTGATGATAGCGAAATACAAAAACAAATAGAATCTATTCAACAACAATTAGTCAATACAGTAGATAAAAATCAATTACAAAATTTAAGGTCATCAATATCTAATTTAGATGATAAACTATCAAAACAAAAAGTAGATCTTAAACAACTAATATCCAATATTAATCCAGGCATAAGTGAAGATAAATTACAACAAGAATTAACTGCTCTGGAAACTAAATTTAAAACTGAATTACAAAACGAACTAAAATCTATTGATGATAGTGAAATTAAAACTTATATTCAACAACAGATAGAAAATATTGATGATAGTGAAATTAAAACTTATATTCAACAACAGATAGAAAATATTGATGATAGTGAAATTAAAACTTATATTCAACAACAAATACAAAATATTGATGATAGTGAAATTAAAACTTATATTCAACAACAAATACAAAATATTGATTATAGTGAGATTCAACAACGGATAACTACTATTAATAATGAAGTTTTAAAACAGGAAACAAATATAACCACATTACAAAATAATCTCAATGAACTAGAATATATTAAACCCTATTATATCTTTCTTCCATTTTCTAAAGACTATACAGATTATTCGGTGGAAGAAATCAGTGGAGAACTCATTTATAATTATAAATATGGGTTTAAAGTAAATATTAAAAAAGATATAGATACTCATGGAAGCTTATCTGATATTATGACTTCTTTTGAGGGGAATACTATAATTGACATATTTTTTCCTATGAAGGTAAAAGTCGATTTACCAATTTATTATCAATTTATTGATTATAGCTCTTTTGTATCTGTTCACTTTATCAAAAATGGTAACATCGTAGATACTAAAGTATTAAATCCTTATGAGAACAATTTTAATATTTCGTCAAATCAGTTGTATATAGATAACCTTAGAATCTCAATCGAGCCGGATGATAAAGGATTACCTTATAAATTTGAGTTATTTGATATGATATTGGAAACGGAAACTCCACCATCAGTAAGCATAGTTAGAAATCAAGAACCACAAAAAGAAGAAAGCAAACAGATTTATGAGTTTTTACGAACAACAGACTTTGAATATGTGAAACTATATTTTGTTCATAATGATCTTTACTTCTCTGTTGATGTTAATAAAAATCAACAATTTAAACATTTTCCAATAGCATTAACAGAAAATATAGGTGGATCATATTTTTTCATAGAAATCTCTATTGAAAAAAAAACAAATTTTTTTGTTTATCGGGATAAGAAGAACAAGGATTCAAAACAAGAAGCATTCTTAGTACAGATACATGTCACTATTGCACAAAACCCTAAGGATAAACGTAGAGCATTATCGGAAGTTCACTTAATTTAACGTTTAAAAATGGAACAAGAAAGTAGACAAAAATACCTGATAGACAAACAAAACGAACTAAAAGTAAAACTAGAACAATATAATAAATGTAAGAAAAGATGGAGTAGAATTGATTCTGCTTTCAAAGCACTAAGTGTAGTTTTAACAGTAGGAACAACAATTGCAACGGCAGTAACTGGCGGATTGATGGTGCCAATACTTATTCCAACTGTATTAGCCGCAATTACTGCTATTCAAACCTCATCTTGTGGATTGATTGATATGGGTTTTACATCCAAACAGAAATCTTATTTTAAAAAGAAAACCGAAATTTTAAATGCATATCTTAATAAGTTGTATATTTTCTTCGAAAGATCAAGAGAAGATAAGATCATTAGCGTTGAAGAGTTGGAAGAATTTAATGAAATTTTGGATAAATTTAATATACAAATATCAGCAATAAAAGATAATAAAAAAGAACTCCAAAAATTAGGTAATTAAAAAAAAACATATAAAAAATATGAATAACATTGAAATTATAGACGATGAAACATTCATAGAAAACGTACTATTTACCGATCTTATCAGGGCTATTACTAATAGATTTTCAACATTTAATGGCCAAATTGAAATAGATGGTAGGATAATCGAGAATGGAAATCACAAACAATTCATGAAACTTCTTGGTTTCAATGCCAAAACTTTTAAGACCATTTTGTCTAATATGGATGCAAAATCTGACTGCTCGGATTGGTATTTTACAGGGAAAATAATTTTACGTAGAGACAATTTTAAGGAAATAAGAAGATCAAACGCTGGTAGAGGAACTGAACTACTTAAAAAGATAAATGAATATAAAGGTAGAAATTGTTATATACCAACAGATGGTAACTGTTTTATCAAATGCGTAAATCATGTTTTGAAAAAAGATTTAACAAATAAATTTCAAACATTCATTAATACATTTCCAAAAGCGAATAGAAAAGGAGTAATGACAGCTGCTAGAATTAATAAATTCAATGAGAAATGTAATACTTCATTTCAAATTTACACTCCCGAAAATAGAAATGTACGCCCCACCCTCACAGATGTAAACAAGGACAAGGCATTAGATTGGGTTTTATATTTACATAACTCACATTTCTGTCTTATAAGAAGAAATCAAAAAAGTTTAGGGATTAAAGAAATAGAAGATAATTATGAACAGGTATGGAAAACATGTAGAGATGATAATGCTGTAAAAGAAGTATCACCTTTGAAACTAAACGTATTTTCAAATATGAGTGATGATACTTTATTCGCTTGGGACTGTGAAACGTATTCAGATAGTGAAACGCGTAAAGCAATTCCTTATTCATGTACGTTAATTAATTTAGAAAAGCTAAGAAAAAAGTTAGAGATGATACCTCCCACTGATAATATTCCAGAAGCATTTTATAACAAACTAATGAAAATAGTAGAAATATTTGTAGGCACAGATTGTATAGATCAAATGTTGAAATATTTAGGTAAATATGATAAAAAAAGATTAACATTGATTTCTCATAACGGTAGTGGTTTTGATAACTGGATCGTAATTAAAAACGTAAAGAAACTAACACAATGTCCACTAATAACACCCAGAGGAATTCTTTCTTTACCATTATCTAATCCATACACTGATGAAGATTTACAGAAAAGATGGAAACGACAGAAAGATATAAAAAGTAAATCCAATTATTTACAGCATATTAATTTCACATGTTCCTATCAACACGAAGCATCTAGTTTAGCAACATGGGGAAAGTCGTCTAATCTACCAATGAATTTGAGAAAGATCGTTGATGTAGACATTGCAAAATATACCAAAGATAACTGGGAAATTTTAAGACACGAATGGGAACCATATGCAAAGCGAGACACCCTATGTCTTGGAGCATGCTTGATAAAATATAACAAAGTTATGAAAGACGTTGTATTCCAGAGCGTTTCTAATAATCTAACGGCTCCATCTCTATCTTTAAAGGGGTGGTATTATTTGTATCATTACGATAAAGAAATGGTTGAAGAACCATATTACGAAAGTACAAGACTCGTACCAAAACATACTGAAAAACAAAATATAGAAAAGGTTTACTCACACACTAACCCTTTTATAAGACATTTTATAAGACGCTCTATTAAAGGAGGAAGGGTTTCTGCAAATCGAAAAATATTTACAACTGATAAAATCAATGAAATTTGTGATGTATTAAGGGAATACACAAAACTTGAAAGCAATAACATAATTGATTTATTTAAAGAATATAGTAAAAGTGATAAAGATAAAACAGAGGTTAATTCAAAACTTAAAAATATAACATGTTCTAGACTGATGGCATTTGATGCTAACGGTTTGTATGCTTCTGCTATGTCAGATTTAGATAGTGAATATCCCAAAGCAGAAAGTGGTAGACCGTTTTTACCAGAAGAAAATAGAAAATTTGTCAAGCTCTTCAATGAACAAAACTTTAGACCCAAAACTGCTATTTTAACAGTTTGGTTTGAGTATCCCAAAAACATGTTCTTCCAACCGATACCAGCTAAAGATAAAATTAGTTTTACGAACAAAGAAGGAAAAAAGGAAACTGGCACTAAAATCAGATTCAGAAATGGTTTCTGTTCAGATGTTTTAACATCGGTCGATATTCAAGAAATAGTGAAAGCCGGTGGACGAATTATTAAAATATTAGATGGCATAGTATACGAAGAAAACTTTAGAACTCCTCCCTATAGAGACTACATTTTAATTTTGAGAGATCTAAGAAATCAATTCAAAAGGGATGGCAATATCGTTGGTAGTAATTGCATGAAATTATTAGGTAATGCCCTGTATGGGAAATCTATTCAGAAGGATATATCTTCATCAAAACATCTTTGGAGTGACGTAACTTTAAAGGCTAACTTTGATTCACATGTTAAACACTATGAAAAAATAAATGAGACTCAATACATTGTTGATATAGAAGAAGAAGAAAAAGAAATTGATGATGTAAATAGTAAATCTACACGACTTACACCCAGTCATTTGGGATCATTCGTATTATCGCACAGTAAGAAAATAATGAACAATTTTATTCACGTAATAGATGGGTTTTATCAACCGGAAATATACTATACCGATACTGATAGTTTATACATTTCATCTAGCAATTGGAATAAATTAAATGAAGCTGGATTAGTATCCGAAAATGAATACTGTAAAGGAAAGAATGATTACGGTGATGGTGGAATTATATTCGGTTTATATTTAGCGCCGAAAGTCAAATACAATATCATACTAACTTCAGATGGTGTTTTAAAAGAAAAGAAAACATTTAAAGGTTATTCTAATGATAAAATAACTGTAGACGATTATATTTGGTTGGCTAGTGGATATGATATATCAAATGAATTTAAGAGAAATTGGGAAAAAAGTTTCACAAATGGAGTAGTTATTCCAAGGGATGATGATAAACAAAAGAAAGTTTTTAGAAGTTATTTAAATCTTGTAAAGAGAAAGGCTCCAAATAGTGAAGGAATCATGTATCCTTATTGTAATAAAGATGAATTGAGTTTGGATGAAAACTATGAATTTGATGATTTCGATTATCTAACTATTCAAGAAGAGAATGAAGAGTTACTTAATTCTTTTTAAATGAAGTTGAATAACAATTTCTTCGTTTCCAAAGTCTATAAACCTATTTTTACCATCTTTGATTTCCAGATTTATATCTTTGATCATAAAGGAATTAAGTGGTAAATATGTTGTTTGAAATGGTTTTTCTATAATTCTATATCCAATCGGAACAGTGAATGTTGGAAGACTGTAAATAATCTGACGTTTGTATTTATTGAAAAATCCACCGTTTATTAAATTGCAATGTATATTGATCACATCGACATCATTCTCGATATTAGCTTTATGTGGTGCTATAGTAGATTGGGTGTATACTCGTTTATCAAATCCTAGTAACGTATTCAATGAATTTTCTACGTTGAAATCAACTTGACTATTATTTCTTAATATCAATTTCATTTTGTTCAAATTTAAATTACCTTCGAATTCAATATTGTTTTTACCATTGACACTTCCTGCGTATTCAGATAGGTATTCGTTAATGGCTATGTATTCGTAACTTCCTGGTAGTAAACTTATGGTTTTGAATGTTGCTCCATTATCTGTTGATATTTTTATTTTGTTATTATCTTCGTTGATATTTCTAATGGAATTGTAAACAGAGAAATACTTTAATCCCAATTCATATTCTTGATTTCGATCGAGTTCATACTCATAGTCTAGAGATAATTTAATGTCTGATTTATTTGAGGTGATGACGAATAGTTGACTCATTTTTAATAACACTTTTATAATCATTTTTATCTATGATACCTTTTTGTAGGAGTCTTTTTAATATACAATTTAATTCATTATATTGTCTGTGTGATTGATGTCCTTCCTTCATTGCTGCTAATATTATTTGTAATCTATTAAGCAATTCTTCGTTGTTGTCGGATAAAAAAATTACACCATCTCCTGTATGTCCCAAAAAGTCATCGATTTCTTCTATAATATCATCAGTGTAGTTATCATCACTAGCATCGGTGTTATCATCTAATTCTTTTTCCAGTCTTCTTAATCTTAAAGTTTTTGGTCCTCCTGTCCTTGTCGATTTAAGAATTTCCACGTATGAATTTAAATCTTTGAAATTATAATCTTTATCATACCCATTCAAAAGATTAATCATACCGGGTGTTAAATCATATACAGCGTCTATTCTGTCAATCTTAAATGTTGGGTAGAGTTGATTGAAACGTATCCTAAAACCGTTAAGAATCAATCCATCCTGATCAATTGTTGGCTTTATTGTTTTGGCTAGGGTTGGATTTGGATTTGAAAAATAACGTTTTATATCATCTAATGTCCTGATTACGATTCCATCATCTTCAATGGGATATTCTATTTGTGGAGGAGATTGTTGAATTTGTTGTTTAGGAGCTTCTAATTTATTCTTGATATCCTCTTGACTTTTTAATATTGGTTTAAATAAAGTTTGTAGATTTTCTGTTAATCCAAGTTGTTGTAATCTGTTATTTTCAACTTGGGTCTTTATTTTATTCTTAGCTTTGATATATTCTCTATTTCTTTTTAAAATATTATTCCATTCCATTTTTAAAAAAATAAATTAACATATGTTTATCATTACTCTTTCACCCGCAGGTTTTCTTGTATTAACGAATACATATCCATGTTCCTCTGGATTTCTCCATTGAGCTTTACAAACCTTTTTAAACGAATCTCTGTCCATTCCGTGATTTATCGACTGTATGATTTGAGATAAATCTTTATCGTTTAATTCAAATAATAAAAAACAATTAGCATTTTTTCTAATAAACATAGAATCCATCCCGTAAAAAGATTGGGATTGGTATAAGCAGTGACAGTTGTGATGTCTTCCCTTCGTGAAGAATTCTTGTTGAACAGATTGATTTTTTTGCGCTACGCAGTCGTCAAACAATATTAAGTTCTTTCGTTTACTATCAATATTAGACAAGTCCAGATCATTTACATTTTTTGTCAGAAACACTTTTATGTCAGTTGGATTGAAAGATGGATTCTTTTCTTTTATGAAGGTATCTAAGATATCTTTTATTTCCATTTCTTCTTTATCGTAATATTGAAATAATTCTGGAACATATTTCTTTGGTAAATATTCTAAAGCTTTGAGAAATTGATAATACGATTGTTCTGGTGTTGTTGTGTAGATATATAGAGAATCAAAATCTAAAAGGTTGGGTGTTGTCAACATGTTAAAAGTGAGATGAGTTTTCCCAGAACCGGAACTACCGCATATACACATGAGCATTGGATTATTAGGAAATATTTCTGAATGATTAAATTTCTTTCCCATTTTTATGTACCAAAAATTACACCTTCTCCTTTATACTTTGAAAGATATATTCCTTCTCCACTGTGTATATTTTTAAAAAATATTCCATTACCCTTATGTTTGACTTTGATTTCCCCTGTGTCAATACTATCCACTAATTTAGTTAATCCTTGTTTGACAGTTTTCTTAGTTTCTTCACTAAATCGATTTCCAAATTCTTTAACTGTACCTAATATGTCTGCTACTCCCGAACCTTTTGCTACCTTTTCCATTTCCAAATTATGTCTACGTTTTTCACTTTTTTCAGCTTCGGCTGCTTTCTTGGCATTGACGGCTTGAACTATTCCTGCTGTTCCGCCGGCCGTGGCACCGGCTGCGGCCAAACCTGCAAAGATCAAGGGTAGGAAAGGTAAAAATCCACCTTCCTTTATGTTCTTGTCAATTCTTTCCAAATCTATATCATCTCGTACTTTACAGTGTTTATATTTATCAATAAGTTTTTTAGTTATGCTGATTCTTTTACCATTGTAAGAAATTGTAGTTGGCTTTTCTGTTTCGATAGCATCTATTATTCTTTTTACTAAAGTTTCGGGTTTCATTTTTAAGGGATTAATTTATTCTATTCGAATCATCCGTCTGTCGGATATTTTTATTATATGTTTTGCTTCTTCCAATAATAAACAATAACCGGTTACATCTCCTTGTGTTTTTTCGATATGAATATTTATGTTTACTCCAGTTTTGAAAAGATCTTCTTGATGAGCTGATAGATCAAAACAGAAGATTGGGTGATTAATTGCAAAATCTACATATCCAAACTGAGGTGGATTCCCAAATAATTCACACATATTTTTATAATTTCTATACAATTCATTATAATCCTTTGTGGATGGATTAATAGTTAAAGGTTGGTTAGGATAATTATCGTTGTTTAATCTTACTTGAACTTTACGGATTATAGGATCTTGAGTTTGGTTCATTGCCACTCTAAAGATATTGTTGTTATTTGTCTGAGAATCTGGTAAGTTCTTGAAACCAACTATTAAATATCTTGCTGGTTTAATGCTGTTAGTGATTGGCCATGTTGTGGATTCTCCAGTTAAAGTCATACTCCCTACAGTGTTGCGCCGAAGAAAAGCTATTTCAATGTCTTTAGTTAACGAGTTGAATATTCTCGTTTCTACTTCAATTGATGGTGTTATTACGGGTATGAAAAGTTGGAGATTTGTTATTTCTAATTTTGCATTTGAATTAGCTTCTCCAAAGAATATCTTATCGTCATTAATTTCTCTTTGTAAATGAATTTTAAATGGTAAACCTATAGAAACTTTTCTATGTTCTAAAAGACCGAATAAAGGATATAATTTCCAATTTACGTAATTACCCCATCTATTATCCTCAACAACATTATTGTACTGATTTACTCGTTTGTCAAACCCCTGGTTTACTGCTCTACCGATTCTCTCGATGCTATTTCTGGCAATGACTCTCATTCTAGCGATATCAGCATCGTTAGCTACAGTTTTTACTGGTTCTTTTAAAACGGTCCCATCACCAACATCGGGTATCCAACCCGAGACTGAATCGTAGTTTTTGGGATAAAGGACTGTTTTCAACATTGTGTCAAATTCTCCAGGGTGTTTGATGGTTTCTATGGGGTTTGATCCCGCTTCCAAAACCATTTCGCTAAATAAAGAAGGAAAGAAATTATTTTCTAATGTTGTATTAGTCTGTGGGACTCTATTTTCATTTGCTGTTCCGTCCTTGATTTTGAAATCGCATCTGAAATAGGCATCAGACAGTAGCAACCAATTTGACAGACTATTGATCTCGAAAGTGACCCTCCCACCATCATTTAGTTGGGATTTAGATCCAACACTCGGAGAAATAATTATGAAATCTTCTTTCTTACGAGTAAATGAATAAAGAATTGGATCGTATAATCTAAAAATTGGATCAAGAATTTTATTTGCCATTTTTAGAGGAATTATTTTGATAAAATACAATACATTTACTATATGCATATATAATGTTTAATAGAACAAAATAACAACATATAAATAAGTTCAACAATGTTTAGTAACAACTTTTACTGTATTAATCAACCCCTTGACTACGGATAAACACTGGTAACTAAGAGGTGATCATACAGAATCGCTACATGCTTTCAAGTATTATTATATAAATAAGTTCAACAATGTGTAAAGGGAGGTACAACTTTTACTGTATCACTCACAATGTTAATACCGGTTATCGTGACATTACACACAGCTATTTTTAGTTAATGCCCCTAGCAACTCACAAATAACACGCGGTATATGTCTACTTAAGACCGGTCATGATGACATTACAAACTATAAATCTACTGAAGACAAACTATCGATTGCGTGAAGCTTGAGTTATTTTTAGAGCGGTCCTACAGGGCCGGTCATGATGACATTATACGCTATAACACTATACTATATAAATACACCATAACAAAGATATCCGCGTTATAATGTTTAATAACAACAATAAATAAATTCAATAATTTATAGTAACAGCTTTTACTGTATTAATCAACTCCATAGTTTAAAGTATTATTATATAAATAACAATGTGTAAAGGCAGGTAACAACTTATACTGTATCAATCAACTCCTTGACTACGGATAAACAATGGTATCCAGGCAGCGCTTTGAAGAAATCGCTGTGTAGTTACAAGTATTATTTCTATAAACAAATTGGTTACTAAGGACCGTAACAAGTGGTGAATATCGATTATCAACATGTTGCATTACACAAAGAAAGTTGTTACGGGTAAAATCAATAGTGCATTCAGACAGAGTCATAAACGAGTGAAGCATTGAATCAATACATTCTGTATAATCTAGAAACTCTATTACGTGAATATTGTACAGTCATTATGACTCACGTTCCTTTCCAAAACCTCTGTTGTTCAGTACTGGCTTTTAATTCCTTGTCAATATCAGGCATCCAACTAAGAAATTGAGTAACTGAAACTGTGACTGTTTTAAACTTTGGGTATTGGGTACATAGTTTTGCAAGACGTCTTAGTTTTCTAGAATGGCTTAGCGAAATACTTAAGTTGGTTTTAACGAAATTAGTAAATAAACCAAAATGTAATATAAAAAGTTTCTGGAGCCACTGTCCATACGTTACATACACTTGAATAGTTTGCGCTGAGTTTTGTTTAATATAACTATCGCAATCCTTCACTATGTCTTTAACCGTGTTCTCTTCGTTTATACTATTGTCAAAATGTTTCAATTCCTGCGAATGGGGCAAATCACACACACTATTTTTGAGTTTTTTTAACACTTCCTTATTTTTGGTAAAACTTTTGTTGAAATTTAGAGGTTTTGGTTTTCTAATAAGTGTTTCCTTCTTTTCAAAATGATAGTCCTCAACTGTTTGTAAATCCTCAAGTAGCATCTTTTCTTTTAATTCCATATAATGATCTAAATGCATCTGGTGGTATTTTATGTGAGCTTCGATAGCATTTGTATAAATCCGCTTGACATCCTCTTGAACTGAAAATAAAAAAACATAGTGTTTTAACGAGGAAAACTATTTGGCACTGTCGTACGCCACCCAGCTATAAAAATGACAGATAATTACATATTAAAATGTACTTACCTGTGTCTGAAGTTTGAGATCCCACTGACATGCTTTCTTCTGCCATGTTTCCCCTGTAGATGTGTCTGTCTCAAACAAAGAACGCAAACTGAATAGAAACAGCTTGTTCCCATAGTAATCAATGTATTGACGTCATATATTCATGCAATATTGATCTAAGGGCGAACTAATGTCTCACATACAGTTTAATAACCTCAATATTGATTTATAATAAAAACCTGATGTCTCACATACAGTTCAATAAACTCAATATTGATTTATAATAAAACCTGATGTCTCACATACAGTTCAATAACCGCAATATTATAACGTAATGTATTTGATTAGATTCTTAGAAATAGTTTATTGATCAGACGTTTATACGATGATAATGCAACATGATTAAAGGGAACTAAATCTGTCAATCTTAATAAAACCAGACCACAATGGATTTCAAAGATAAATAAATCATTTTCAAATAGTGGGATAATATGTAATTTGAGGTATTTTATGCTAGGTAGGGACTTGATGGAATGTAGGAAATTTATTGAAGGTGTTTGTTGTAAGAATTCTATGAAAAATGTAGGGTGTTTTATGAAATGTAGAGGTTTTGTTTTGGGTACGCTCAATTTGGTTGCATTTTTTCCTCATGTAGTTATAGATTGAACGCATGTTTTTCCCCCCCATGAAATGAAAAATGGAATGGGGGAAACATGCGTTCAATCTATAACTACTATAACTACTTCGGTCAAGGAAATGTGAGTTTTGCGTTTGAAGGTTTCACACGAACAAAGAACATGTCAGGTATGTTTTCACTTTTATTAAAAGGACTCGGGATTGGCAATATTTCACATTGATTCGAGGACTGTGTTTACAAAACAAATCTCTGGCCATAAAATGGCGTGTAGGCCTATTTAGTCAGATAAGGCCTGTTGAGTTCTGGATCGCATTTTGTCTATCATTTTGTTATGAATTGAAATATTAAACTCAAAATAGTGCTAAAAGTTTGATTGTTTTTGGGTTGATGAAAATGACATCTGTTAAAAAAAAAAATCACATTCACATGAAGTTTCTATGATTCTAGTTCTGGGATAGAAGTTCATTTTATGTCATATTGAAAATTTTCAAAACTTATATTTTCATGGATACAAATGTATTCTAAGACACTACCATGCAGTATGAAATTCAAGAGGAAATCTTCACTGAAAAGAACTTCTTCTTTGAACATTGCAAGGTGTTTACCTTCCAATTACCTTCCAAACTTAGCTAAAACAGGTGCAAAACATAGAACATAGGGCCTACAACTAAATATAAAGTAGAATTTTACACAGTATTAATTAAGTAATTTTATTTTTTAGAGTTTTTTTGGCTGCCTAAGTTTATACCTTAAGATATTATTATTCTGGAATGAACACACATTAACTTTTGTGAAGTTGCATGAAGAAATATTGAAGAATGTTTGCTTCTGATAGGAAGGCATCGACCAGGCATCCATCTGAAATAATGAGGTAAGTTAAAGATATTTAAAAAAAAATGGTGTGATTGTGCATGGAAGAGTATGGGTGAGGTCAGGTTGAATCTGTGAATAAAAAAAGATAATTTGTGAACTTCAGGTGAGAATTTCACACAGACCTATTTTTCAAATTCAAGTACATACATGTACAGATATGTTTAGATATCTGTATATATAGAAGTCTGTGGTAAAAGTCATATATAAAAGTTTAATAACTTGAAAATTTTGATTTTATTATAGGTAATGACCAAGGTTGAATTTCGCTGAAAGAGTCAGAAAGTCTAATCAACAAAACAACCATATTGTATACATCCTAGGCCTACCATATGATTACTCCAAAATCTGAATACAATGGAACTGCTGGTTGGTGAAGTGTAATTTTATCAAGGTTGCACCAACATGGAAGGACAGTATACAGTAGTTTAACACCTCAGGTGAAGAGGAAATAATCAATGAAAAATTTCCCTCTTGAAAATTAAAAGTGTTTTTCATCAATCTTTAGCTAGGACACAATAATCATGTATTTGTAAGAGTATTATAGTTGTTTAAGAGTTAAAGCAGAAATAAAAATGAGTTTGTATAAGTGTGTCTATTTTTTCAAATAAAAATATATTTTTTTTTATTTTGGGAGTCCCAAAATTATTTAGATGCTAGCTGGCTATCAATTCCAGGAATCAATCGTAGCACGAGTTTAAACCATCAAATTTTTCAACCGGGTTTCCCCTTACAAAGTGGGCTGTGTCTGTATAAAGTTGTTCGGATGTGGCTTTGTATGCTACCTACAAACTGTAAAGATCTAGTGACTGTTAGAAATCAAAAACAAGATTATGCCCATGTTGATGTCCTGGTAAAATTTCCCTCATTGCACACTGCATGACATTTGCCTATCCTCATTAGGCCTATCCCAAAGGGTGTAGGAAATAAACCTCCATTTCTGTTTATTTCAACTAGGCTAAAGCTTTCCTACTTTTCCCCTTATTTAAAAGCTGTCTGGATGCATCATATTACTTACATATCTTTCACAGATATTTCAAATTCTGGGTTTACAATTTTAATGATTAAATCACCACTATTAGGCATTATTAGGCCTTCATCTCATAAACTAACCTGCATTCCCTTGTTCGTTTTAACCAATAATGACCGAGCACAGACATTTTCGGGAATACCTTTGGTGCTGTCCCTCTAGGTCGATTTGAATCCATGTAACTTATGTATTTTTGTTATCTCTACTACTAAAACATTCTAAATTATCCTTACTATTTCGAAGTCGATCTTTTGATTCGCTTTGGTAAAATTCGACTTTCCGACAAATAGGCCTATTATTAATAAAGGCCTAGACCTATTCTATAATTTTGCCAATCTAAAAAAAAATTGGTAGATTTTATAGGATTTCAAACAAAGGTTAAACTTAAAAAATGATCGTCATGATTACACTAGAGTGTAGCCACATGTTGGTGTAGTACTTTTAAGCAGTTTTATTCAGAATAATTTGGGGACAGGGCAAGGGCTTTCCGAATTACGGCATTTAGCGATGTCAACAGACTGTTTGTTGTGCTAAGCTACACCCCACCGCTAGAGGCGCTGTCGTCGCTTAATGAAAATGGCGTCGCCATAGGAAACCGTTGTACGTCATAAGAGTGACCAGGCTCGTTTATATAGGCTCTGATATGGCTGGGGAGAATCAGATAAACTAAGCCACAAAAATTGGGAATTTTCCACACCTTGCTCGCGCATCATTTCAAGCCACAGATTTTATTTCTTGGAAAAAAACTTTGATGGACTCGCATGTTAAGGGGATAATGATGAACTACAAAAATATCGATCTTTCCCAATTATATCGAGGTTTAATGGATTCGAGGTAAATAAATACGTTTATAACCCCCGCACACGCGAAGATGCGGAAAATCCCAAGTTTTTGGGGCTTAGTTTTTTTTTACTCACCCCAGCCACATCTGTCCAAATAGCTATCGGAGGCTGGGAAGTTTCGGATTTATTTAAACTTTAAAGGGATTCTATCCCGTTTGAGAAAGTAAATGACAAGGCATTGACATTGTAGCCCTTTTTATTCCGATTTTTAAATGTCAAGACGAGCCACACCAGGATTTCTGTCTGCTTTCACATTTTAAAGAAATTAAACTACACAAATTTAACCTCGTCTCATTAGAAATTTAGATCGTCATCTTTTAAAGTTGATGAATTTGAAAATTAAAGAACAGAATATAAAATGTGATATCATTTCAAAATTGAAAATCCATGGGCCTATCTATATTGTTGAAATGAAATATTGTAAAATACATTAAATATTGAAATGGTATTAATTTCACTAAAGGGGGATAATTGTGCTCAACAGCTTATCTTGGTTGCCTCTTATTTTACTTGAACGTTTTATGAAAAGATCTAGGTGAATTATTAAAACTTTTAATATTCTCTAGATTTTTAAATATACCGTTACCCCGTGACATAATCTCTTTAATCAAAAACGTTAATCACTCTTTAGTTTTAGAAGTTCATTCTGGTAATGGGTTTTAAGATAATCTTAATACTGGATAATAAAATTTTCATTTGTATTGAATATCAACAGTCTGGATATTCGAATGTTATCTGATTTAATAAATAATGAATTGAAACCAATTTCACGATGTAGCAAGAATTAATTTCTTCACCTTTTATCTGATAATAGAATGTAATTGCTCATATTTTATGAAAAATATGAAAACTCTATTAAAATGATGAAAAAGAGAAGTTAGCACCCTCATTCCATAGTTCACTATCTTCTTTTGTTCACGCATAAGTCTCGCGAGATTTGTAACGTGTAACAATTCTCGAGAGAAGGGACGTATCTTTTGAAGATAATGATTAAATACGGCCTATAATATGATTACTCGTGAAAAATTAATAAAACAATTTCTAATTGTTCTTTCATAACGACGGGCCATTTACACATTCACTGATTTCAGCGACATTGATACTTAATGTCACGATTTGAGCAAACAGTTCGGAGGCTTGGGTGGTTCAGACGCTTGTCCGCTAACTTGAAGATCCAGGGTTCAATCCAGCATAGGTCGAGATGATACCTTCGGATTTTTCATCCCGGTATCCAACTGTCAGCGATGCAGGTACGAGGATGTGCTTCAGGATGTATACGTTAAAGATCCCTCGACAGTTGGAGTTTGAAAATAAGAGAGGGCAAAATTTTCCTCATTACACACTGCATTGTGTTTGTCCGTCCTCATTAGCCCAGTGTCAATTTTCAGGCCTAAATGGCCGAGTCATGATATCTAACTAAAACTAACGAACATTAACGAAGGTTGAGCCGAGTGTTATGCTACGAGTCCACTTTGCGCCAATGCAATTTACTGTGGCGCCTAGTGTCGCCAATAAGGTGCCTAGTGGCGTGTAGTGGCTCAAACTGCCTTCCAACTGGCACCAAATTTGAATGTGGCGGCAAGAAAATTTCAAAATGTTTGAAATTTTCGTCGCGCCACTTGCATTGGTGTCCTCCAAGTGGCACCAAATGGCTCGAACATACCGCCCTTTGGCGCAAACGATCCGCCTATTGGAAACCACTGGAATGTAATTGCGCGCGCCAAGTTGCGCCAACAGGGTGAATTTTGAAAATCAAATGGCTTTGCAATGGCGCGAACTGGCGCAACATTTTGGAGCAAGCCGGTGGCATTTGGCGCACGCCATATGACACCCAGTTTATTCCACTTGGCGACACATGCCGAGCGGATATTAATTCGGCGCCACAGCGAGCCACTACGCGCCAATCCCATAATCTTAGGCGCGAACTGGCACCAACTGGCACCAACTGGCACCAACAGGGTGAATTTTGAAAATCAAATGGCTTTGCAATGGCGCGAACTGGCGCAACATTTTGGAGCAAGCCGGTGGCATTTGGCGCACGCCATATGACACCCAGTTTATTCCACTTGGCGACACATGCCGAGCGGATATTAATTCGGCGCCACAGCGAGCCACTACGCGCCAATCCCATAATCTTAGGCGCGAACTGGCACCAACTGGCACCAACTGGCACCAACTGGCGCTGGCCTAGTGGACTACAAGCATTGTCGACCGGACATTAATACGATGCCACAGCGAGCCACTACGCGTCAATCCCATAATCTTTGGCGCGAACTGGCACCAACTGGCGCTGGCCCAGTTGACTCTTAGCATTACAAGCGTTGTAATTTCAAACACACAAATGATTTTGACAACAGTAGGCTACCTATATTTATGAGGATTATTTGAAATAGACGTTATGTTCTTTCAATGTTGTCTAGCTCTTGAAACATTTTTAAATTAGTCAACAACACCGTGTTCTTATAATGGCACGCTTCTTTACAAATAACCTAAAGTCAATCTAAAAGATGTTTTTTATAGGAGTCTGACCTCGCTAAATATCATCAAATAATAGTTTAGTTAACTCTGCTACAAATTAAAGCATAGCAGTTGATCCATTTCTACATGCGAATACTTACAGACATATCCTAACATTTCTTTTGATTTGAAACAGATTATCAATTGCTACTAATTTCAATATTCAAGGCAAGACAAAATTGACAAAAATGATTTAAATCACGTGATAAAGAAAGCGCCACCTACCTCTTATCCTTGATTATAATTTATAGATATCTATTCGGGAGCAAAACTTTTAAATGGTGTCTATGATAGCTGTTTCGTCCTGACAATAGTGGTTTAGAAGGCGAGGATGGTGGTTGGTTTGTGGAGAGCCTCCATTACACAAGTGAATATCAAAGTTCATAGAATTCAATTAGCGATTGTTTGATTTGATGTAGTTGTCTGCAATTAGATTAAACTGGAGAAACGCTAGTCGACTAAATTGGGTTAGACGATTCGATTCGTTTATCGGAATTAACAAGGGACAATTCTCGCTGGCCAAACCTCGCTGCTCAAGTCCCGTGATATTTCCATCTACAAACAGTCTAACGTTTCAGACTAACTGAATAATACACTTTGCTATCTTTATACAAATTATACCGCTCTTAATACGATTTGCATTCTTTGCATTTAATAAATTAGGCTTTAAATTGACGTGTAAAGCACTTCTCAGGGGATATACTAGTCAAACTCAGGGTGACACCTAGTGGCTTATCGCCCCACACCATGAATTATTATCTCATTACATTTTACTTTACTTCTATTAGATTAACTTGAAGCTTTCAAACAAAACAGCCATGACTAATAGAGAATCACATTTCAAATTATTTCCTATTAATATCATTCGAGGGATTTTTGTTATAATATTCGAATCGTGTAATATAGTTAATGTTTTATATTTGATTTAATATATCATGTAAAACTTTTAGCGAAATTGCTTGGTTTGTTATACCAAAACATGTCAATTCTTACTTATCAAATTCTTGAAGGTTCTGACGTTTGATTTCTTTACCAAAAAAACATTTCTGATTCTCAAGATCTGCTATAGTTCTGCAAAAAGAACGACTAATATGATCGCCAAGATAATTGCATGGTACCATCCTAAAGGATCACTAACTTTCAGAGCCATGACAAGCAACAGTGTCATCCCAAAAAGATATCCACTATCAGTGCCAATCAGGACAACATTATAAAAACTTCAAGACCTATCAGAGTCAATATCAATAATGACTCCCTTACTATATGAGTCAAAGTGGACTACAGTATAATTCCTATAGTATCAACTACTATTAGAGACAATGTGGACTACAGTATCATCCCCACCTAAATGATCCCTACTATCAGAGTCAATGTAATGAACAATATCATTCCTAAAGGATCCCCTGCTACCAGAGTCAATGTGGACTACAGTATCATCCCTATAGTATCCCTACTAGCAGAGTCAATCTCCTAGTATCAGAGTCAATATAACCTACAGTATAATCCCTAAAGGATCTCCTAGTATCAGAGACAATGTGGACTACATTATAATCCCTAAAGGATCCCCTAGTATCAGAGACAATGTGGACTACAGTATAATCCCTAAAGGATCCCCTAGTATCAGAGACAATGTGGACTACAGTATAATCCCTAAAGGATCCCCTAGTATCAGAGACAATGTGGACTACAGTATAATCCCTAAAGGATCTCCTAGTATCAGAGACAATGTGGACTACATTATAATCCCTAAAGGATCCCCTAGTATCAGAGACAATGTGGACTACAGTATAATTCCTAAAGGATCTCCTAGTATCAGAGACAATGTGGACTACAGTATAATCCCTAAAGAATTCCTTAATCCGGGAAAGATCAATGCCAAGAGGTTTGGCCAAGGACCAGCTGGGAGATAGGATCTGCACGGAACCTAAGTTGTTATCCTTGTAAAATATAGATGTTTCTTTCTTTCTTTTCTTTCTTTCTTATCCCTTTGTGTCCCGACGGTACTCATAGGTACCATCTATTTATAGACAGTCTGGATTGTCCCAGTATCATTTGTATCTATAAATAGCCTTTAATAATAACTTAAGAGTTACCTCCCCTTCGCGAACTCTTATTTTAGTGAGGATTGTTTATGATTTTCCCGCCAAAATTTTGACTTCACTCTGAGCCTACAGAATTTTTATATCTCGTTTTTTGAGGTAAGATTTCAAATAATCTAAATATTTTTCTTTTAAGTCATTAAACCTCTTAATTTTTTGTACGGTTGTTTATCTCGTGATCAATCATAATTATCAGGAAAAAACACCAAAACACATTTTGGGCAGGAGCTAGGACTCACTTTAGAGCTGGTACTCACAAGTACCGTCAGGACTATCTGTATGATTTTGATGGTTGGTACTGTAAGGTACCATCTACTTCTTATCTTAAATCTAACTTTTTCATCTTATCTATGTAGGCACTAATTTGGTTGTACAGTGTATCCCCAACATTATTCATGGAAAACAGAACATCACAGCGATTTTCTAAACTATACAACGTGGAGGAAGCACAGATTATGCTCGAGAACCTCCCAGATGACTTGTCAGAAGAAGAACCCGATTCAGATCCTGAAGATCCTACTTATGAACCAGAACCTCGAATAGTTGGTGATAAGTGAGTATTGTTATTCTGCATTTGATCCTCAACCATATCACAACTGATTAAATCTGTTGGTCATTGGAAATAAACATAACTAGATTAGTTTGTATTCAAATTTGAGCATTTCATAATCTTACCTTGTACTTTCGCAAAATTTGATGAAATATTTGATTTTATTTGTTTCTTGAACCTCTTTGACGTGAACTAGCCCCTTCAGGCATAATTTGACATAATTTCTTGTTATCAGTTCATATTCCCAGAGATCCTTTTTCAACATACCACACTCCTTGCATAATTATTGCAAAGTATCTTTGTTGTGTATTTCATGAAATTAATTTCTTGTTCATTTTGCTTTACCAAGTATTGATGTTATGGACGAGGAGGATGACGCTGGTGGGATTGCTGATGATATGCCTGAAGGAGCCAGTTCACGTCAAAGAAGGTGGAAGAAACAAATAAGATCTAATATTTCATCAAATTTTGCGAAAGTACAAGGTACGATTATGAAATGATCGAATTTGTATACAGAAAGTAAAATTATATCTAATTTCGAAACTTGTGTGTGACAAGGGCAGATCCATGATTTTCAGAAAAGGACCGGAGGCGGGTGGTGTTTGCCAGTTTGTTTTGCTTTGTGTGCTGATAATATATTCTGTTGACTAATTGTTTTCCTTTTCTTTTTTAGGTCCACGATTGAAAGAATTCGAAGATTGTCAGCAGCCACTTGATTATTTTTTGAAGTATTTTGATGAGGACATTGAAGATAACATCATAAATCAGAGTAACCTATACAAAGTACAAAATGATCTAAATGGTCAAACTCTCACCCGTGAATTTTTTAGAGGTTTCTTGGGTATTAATATGGTGATGGGTTACCACACTCTGCCATCCTACAAGCATTATTGGAGCAACCAGCCAGACTTAGGCTTACCCCTTGTTTCCAATGTCATGAGCCGCAATAAATTCATGCAGACTTTAAGCATGCTGCATGTCAATGATAATAATATTGCTCCTGCAACTCCTGACAAATTATGGAAGTTGAGGCCTCTCATTGACCGCCTCAATTCAAACTTTGTAAAGTTGTATGATGCAAGAAAGCAACAAAGTGTTGATGAGAGCATGATATTATTCAAGGGTAGGAGTTGTTTGAAGCAGTACTGTCCTATTAAACCAATAAAAAGGGGGTTTAAATTATGGGTGATGGCTGATAGTGACGGCTACATTTCCAAGTTTGATGTATATCAAGGGAAGCAGACGGGTAGTTCTTACAAGGGGTTTGGTCTGGGTGAAAGCGTTGTTATTCGCTTAACAGAGCATCTTGCTTCTAATAACCATCATGTTTATTTTGATAATTATTTCACATCCCTGCCAATGCTGTCATATTTAAAGGCAAAGGGTATTTATGGATGTGGCACGATAAGAAGCAATCGTAAAGGCTTGCCAATTGGGCTCGAAGAAGACAAGAAAATGTCCCGAGGTGACCATGATTTTCGAGTCAGTGATGATGATCTGCTAGTTGTGAAGTGGATGGATAATAAAGCCGTTATGGCTGCTTCAAATTTTCATGGGACTGAGACCACAACAGTTTTGCGAACGCAAAAAGACGGTTCACGTATTGATGTATCTTGCCCAGCTGCTCTGCAAGATTACAATCAGTACATGGGCGGTGTCGACAAGGCTGATATGTTGGTATCAGCATACGGTCTCAGCAGAAAGTCGAAGAAGTGGTGGCACCGATTGTTTTTCGGTATTATTGATCGTGTGGTGGTAAATTCGTATGTTGCCCACAATAACATTACAGGTACCAAAGGCCCTTTGCTTGATTTTATTAGAGAGGTTGCCCTCGGCCTTATTACCCTGTCCCGACCTCCTCGTGTTAGGAGGCCTTTAGATGGCGCACATCCTTCATCAATACCTCCTATGAAGAAGCGGAGAAAGAATTCTTTTTCGGTCTCTGAAGCCATCCGGTTGAACAATGTAGGCATTCATTACTTAATTTATGTCGAAAAACGTGGAAGGTGCGAAGTGTGTTCTTCAAATAAAATTCAATCTCGCCCTCATAGCAAATGTAGAATTTGTAATGTATTTTTATGTTCAAATGAAAAGAAGAATTGCTTCTTTGTTTTTCATGATATTGCTTCTTGAATCTTTGGGCTATTGAATAAACTGTTTGATAAGAGAAATGTAATGAAATATGATGTTATAATGAAATTTTTACTGAATAGCATGCCATTGTCTTGATTCATTATTTTCCGAATTGAAACTAAATAAATGTTCTATTTTTCACAATTTGTGTGTTGAAAGTTTTATTTTTCAAAAGACAATTTGCCATTTTGCTATACCTACCAAGCAATCAATATACCATTATTTCTGTATGGTGGTACTTACCAGTACCGGCAAAATATTATATCACTTGTGGCCCATCGGTACTTAAAAGTACCAGCTGTAACTGAACCCCCTAATATAGTGCAATTTTGTTTTCGTGCTGGGTCGTCACATTGTATGAGAAAACAATCTTTTTTATGTTAGTTTTAATAACATATGTTAAAAACTAATATACTTGGGACACAAAGGGTTATTAGAGTCAATATAACCTACAGTATAATCCCTAAAGGATCCCCTACTATCAGAGTCAATGTGGACTACAGTATAATCCCTAAAGGATCCCATATTATCAGAGTCAATGTAACCTACAGTATAATCCCTAAAAGATCCCCTATTATCAGAGTCAATGTAACCTACAGTATTATCCCTAAAGGATCCCATATTATCAGAGTCAATGTAAACTACAGTATTATCCCTAGAGGATCCCCTAGTATCAGAGACAATGTGGACTACAATATTATCCCTAAAGGATCTCCTAGTATCAGAGTCAATGAGAACAACGGTATTATACCTAAAGGATATCCTACAATCAGAGTCAATGTGCTCGACATTATCATCCCTATGGTATCGCCTACTATCAGATACAATGTGGACTACAGTATTATCCCTAAAGGATCCCCTAGTATCAGAGTCAATGTGAACTACAGTATTATCCATAAAGGATCCCCTATAGTATCAGAGTCAATGTGAACAACAGTATAATCCATAGGGGATCCTCTAGTATCAGAGTCAATGTAAACTACAGTATTATCCCTAAAGGATCTCCTAGTATCAGAGTCAATGTGAACTACAGTATAATCCCTAAAGGAACCCCTACTATCAGAGTCAATGTGAACTAAAGTATAATCCCTAAAGGATCTCCTAGTATCAGAGACAATGTGGACTACAGTATAATCCCTAAAGGATCCCATATTATCAGAGTCAATGTGAACTAAAGTATAATCCCTAAAGGATCTCCTAGTATCAGGGACAATGTGGACTACAGTATAATCCCTAAAGGATCTCCTACTATCAGAGTCAATGTGGACTACAGTATAATCCCTAAAGGATCCCCTACTATCAGAGTCAATGTGGATTACAGTATAATCCCTAAAGGATCTCCTAGTATCAGAGACAATGTGGACTACAGTATAATCCCTAAAAGATCTCTTAGTATCAGAGACAATGTGGACTACAGTATAATCCCTAAAGGATCCCCTACTATCAGAGTCAATGTGGACTACAGTATAATCCCTAAAGGATCTCCTAGTATCAGAGACAATGTGAACTACAGTATAATCCCTAAAGGATCTCCTAGTATCAGAGACAATGTGAACTACAGTATAATCCCTAAAGGATCTCCTACTATCAGAGTCAATGTGAACTACAGTATAATCCATAAAGGGTCTCCTGGTATCAGAGTCAATGTGAACTACAGTATAATCCATAAAGGATTCCCTACTATCAGAGACAATGTGAACTACAGTATAATCCCTAAAGGATCTCCTAATATCAGAGTCAATGTGAACTACAGTATAATCCCTTAAGGATCCCCTAGTATCAGAGTCAATGTGAACTAGAGGATAATCCCTAAAGGATCCCCTACTATCGGAGTCAATGTGGACTACATTATAATCCCTAAAGGATCTCCTAGTATCAGAGACAATGTGGACTACAGTATAATCCCTAAAGGATCTCCTAGTATCAGAGACAATGTGAACTACAGTATAATCCCTAAAGGATCTCCTAGTATCAGAGTCAATGTACCCTACAGTTTAATCCCTAAAGGATCCCCTACTATCAGAGTCAATGTGAACTAGGGTATAATCCCTAAAGGGTCCCCTACTATCAGAGTCAATGTGAACTACAGTATAATCCCTAAAGGATCTCCTAGTATCAGATACAATGTGGACTACAGTATAATCCCTTAAGGATCCCTTAGTATCAGAGTCAATGTGAACTAGAGGATAATTCCTAAAGGATCCCCTACTATCGGAGTCAATGTGGACTACAGTATAATCCCTCAAGGATCTCCTAGTATCAGAGTCAATGTGGACTACAGTATAATCCCTAAAGGATCTCCTAGTATCAGAGGCAATGTGAAGTACAGTATAATCCCTAAAGGATCTCCTAGTATCAGAGTCAATGTGAACTACATTATAATCCCTAAAGGATCCCCTACTATCGGAGTCAATGTGGACTACAGTATAATCCCTAAAGGATCTCCTAGTATCAGAGTCAATGTGAACTACAGTATTATCCCTAAAGGATCCCCTAGTATCAGAGACAATGTGGACTACAGTATAATCCCTAAAGGATCTCCTAGTATCAGAGTCAATGTGAACTACATTATAATCCCTAAAGGATCTCCTAGTATCAGAGTCAATGTACCCTACAGTATAATCCCTAAAGGATCTCCAGGTATCAGAGTCAATGTGGAATAAAGTATAATCCCTAAAAGATCCCCTACTATCAGAGTCAATGTGAACTACAGTATAATCCCTAAAGGATCTCCTAGTATCAGAGACAATGTGGACTACAGTATAATCCCTAAAGGATCCCCTAGTATCAGAGACAATGTGAACTACAGTATAATCCCTAAAGGATCTCCTAATATCAGAATCAATGTGAACTACAGTATAATCCCTTAAGGATCTCCTAGTATCAGAGTCAATGTGAACTAGAGGATAATCATGAAAGGATCCCATACTATCGGAGTCAAAGTGGACTACAGTATAATCCCTAAAGGATCTCCTAGTATCAGAGACAATGTGGACTACAGTATAATCCCTAAAGGATCTCCTAGTATCAGAGACAATGTGAACTAAAGTATAATCCCTAAAGGATCTCCTAGTATCAGAGTCAATGTGAACTACAGTATAATCCCTTAAGGATTCCCTACTATCAGAGACAATGTGAACTACAGTATAATCCCTAAAGGATCCCCTACTATCAGAGTCAATGTGAACTAGAGGATAATCCCTAAAGGATCCCCTAGTATCAGAGACAATGTGGACTACAGTATAATCCCTAAAGGATCTCCTAGTATCAGAGACAATGTGAACTAAAGTATAATCCCTAAAGGATCTCCTAGTATCAGAGTCAATGTGGACTACAGTATAATCCCTAAAGGATCTCCTAGTATCAGAGACAATGTGGACTACAGTATAATCCCTAAAGGATCTCCTAGTATCAGAGACAATGTGAACTAAAGTATAATCCCTAAAGGATCTCCTAGTATCAGAGTCAAAGTGGACTACAGTATAATCCCTTAAGGATCTCCTAGTATCAGAGTCAATGTGAACTAGAGGATAATCACTAAAGGATCCCATACTATCGGAGTCAAAGTGGACTACAGTATAATCCATAAAGGATCCCCTAGTATCAGAGTCAAAGTGGACTACAGTATAATCCCTAAAGGATCTCCTAGTATCAGAGGCAATGTGAACTACAGTATAATGCCTAAAGGATCTCCTAGTATCGGAGTCAATGTGAACTACAGTATAATCCATAAAGGATTCCCTACTATCAGAGACAATGTGAACTACATTATAATCCCTAAAGGATTCCCTACTATCAGAGACAATGTGAACTACATTATAATCCCTAAGGGATCTCCTAGTATCGGAGTCAATGTGAACTACATTATAATCCATTAAGGATCCCCTACTATCGGAGTCAATGTGAACTACAGTATAATCCCTAAAGGATCTCCTAGTATCAGAGTCAATGAGAACAACGGTATTATACCTAAAGGATCTCCTGGTATCAGAGACAATGTAAAATACAGTATTATCCCTAAAGGATCCTCTACTACCAGAGTCGAAGTGGCTACAGTGCCATCACCATATTGTATAGATGCGATATTCGAGTATTATCATATATTAGTCGTGACGGTTTCTTTAACTTAATAAAGGATTTAATGATCTTCTAAACAAAGTAAAGGTTGATGGATTAATTTCCATTAAGTTAATCAGTAATAGAATTATAATAAACTTAATTATGTATCATATAATTCAATAGAACAATATATGATACACGGTATCGTATTTATACAGTTTATTATCGGAAAAATGATAAGTACAGAAAACAACCCAACATCAAAGCCATCGTCCACTTTTGTGACACATATAAACGAAGAATTAAATGTGATAGTGTAGAAGATAGGAAATGTACACTAAAACTATGATAAATAACTGGAAACTGTTTAATAATATCTGGATACAATATTTACAAATACATCGGTGTTGTCCGTCTGCATAGGTGCTCTGGACAATCCAAGATGCCCCATCTAACATTTCATTCCATATTTATAATCAAATTGTACAATGACATTAATTAATGAACAGTTGACAATGGAAACATAAAACATATTAAAACAGAGATTTAAATAAAACAATTGTCAATTAAAACATAAACAGATTAAAACAGATTAAATGATTATTAACATTACATTTAACAATTACATGTATGTCTATAACATCATTATGTCTAGCTGACACTTAGATAAATAATATATATGAAATTAGGCTACTGTGAATATTGGTGCGTCTATGATGGATGTGTTTCTAAAACACTACACTATCATAAACGCCCCTTCCGTGAAAAATCTCGTCCTCGAGACTTAAAGAAGAAAAAGAAATAGCACACACGCGATTAAGAACGATTGAATCTATCCACATAATATGCATATCCACCACACTCTTGACACTCATTTTTGCAATTGTTCTTATCTAAATAATCCCAGGCGCTTTGGTCCAAATTCTCTTGCAAAACCCATGAGTTCATCGTAGATGGCAGACCAGTCCATTTTATGAAATATTCAGTGTCACCATCCAACCGTGTTCTTCTTTTTAGAACCATTTCACTGATTTTACCACGTTCCTTTTGCTTCTGTATTAATTTCGGTTGTTCCGCCTTCAAATAAGCAATGTGTTGTATATGCCTTTGGTCCCTTATGATAGAACCAGGTATTCTTGAGGAATATTTACGAATGTACTCAGATGCATTAACATCTAAGTCATCGTCGATTACCCACGTATTCCTAGTTGAAGGGAGATTCTTCCATTTCACCAGGTATTCCATCTTGCCTATTTTTCGTAAACTTGATTTTCGTCTCACAACCTTCTCTGCTACTTTTTTCATTGTCAAAGCAGCAAACATTTTGACCGAGCGTTTCATTGTAGCTTCATCTGTTTGAGACGATGTAGTACTTGTCATTGGTGTTGCGGCTATACCTTTATTGTACTGATTGACATTAGTAGTTTGGCTACCATTTTCACTGGTAGACATTGCAATTTGTGCTGTTGAAATAGAAGCATCACCTGTTTCTCGACCAGTATCTATTACTGAAGTGGATGTGGTACTGGAGTTTATATATGCTCTCTTCTCTTTGTATTGTTGATACCTCATTCTGTCTCGTTTCAGCCTGTTTTCAGATTTAACCTGTGGTTTATGGGTCGAAGCAAAACTGTTTGAATTTCTGTTCCATGTCATCATAAGTGAGAATTGGCAATTTTGTTCTTCTATCGACCAATTGACTGGAAACTTCTGTAATCCCATCAGTTTTAAAATATCCAATACATTTCTGGGAATGATGCTTTCCATAACTGTATTCTTTTTTTGTAGGGGGTGAACTTGTTCGCTTTGGCTGTGAGAGTACGGAATCTTATGGATCTCCACCAATTGTAGAAGATAAGAAATGTACACTAAAACTATGATAAATAACTGGAAACTGTTTAATAATATCTGGATACAATATTTACAAATACATCGGTGTTGTCCGTCTGCATAGGTGCTCTGGACAATCCAAGATGCCCCATCTAACATTTCATTCCATATTTATAATCAAATTGTACAATGACATTAATTAATGAACAGTTGACAATGGAAACATAAAACATATTAAAACAGAGATTTAAATAAAACAATTGTCAATTAAAACATAAACAGATTAAAACAGATTAAATGATTATTAACATTACATTTAACAATTACATGTATGTCTATAACATCATTATGTCTAGCTGACACTTAGATAAATAATATATATGAAATTAGGCTACTGTGAATATTGGTGCGTCTATGATGGATGTGTTTCTAAAACACTACACTATCATAATAGGCTTTTCATTGTAATCTGTGTAGGTTTTTCAAATCGAGTCAAACAAAACTTCAAATATCATTGATGGCGTCTGTTGAAGGCTGTCCCATTTCTCAATGAAACACAGTATTTTGATTTTTCAAAATGATGAACATAATCAGTACAAATTACATAGAGTTTATTTTATCAATTTCCATAAGGTTTACACGGACATCACCTCTCACATGTATCTCTTCATATTTCAGAGTGAACCCATGGGATGGGATATTGTTTGCTAATAATAAATCATGAATGGTTGATAAAATTGTATTGTTATTGGTGTAAATGCATCATGTAACAGTTTGAATATAGGAGTGTGAACCTCAATCGATCTGTTGTGTTTGACACGAGGTGTAATTGGAATACTATTAACTTAATTACATGTAACATTATATTGAATTAAGCAGACTAAAAAATGTATACTTTTGACTGAGTGTTGAAGCTGATGAAATAATAAGATATAATCTTGTTGATATTTTACATTATATATTTATATGAGTATAATAGAAGGAACGGAAATGTAATTATATTATACTCTATTTTCTATTGTTGTATCATACCTTGATTACAACCTCTAGTTCAATTACTACTGAAACAGTCAATTTGAATACTGATGGTTTCCTTGATAAACACTTCTACAATTCTACAGAAAAAATTACAGAGCTTTTAATCAAAATTACTTGATTGAAGTATAACTTGAATAGAAACCACGAGGTAGTTTTCACTCATGATAAACATACACACGATAAATATATAGGAATTAACCATTGTTAGCTCTGTAGAATCTCCAAACGGATGTTGAGTCGGAGGGTTTAAGAAGGGTAAGCATGTCGGGCCTCGTTATAGTCAAATTAAAAAAAAATCGTACAAAAAGCAAAACGCTGGCCACCATAAGTTTCATCAGCCTGTTTCGTAAGTACATTTACTGTGCAATGATTATGTTTTTATGACTTTTGAAGTGAAATAAATGGCCCGTATTATCCACTAATCCATATTAGGTATTAGAAGCAACGAAAGTCTCATACTGAACAGCAAGTTAAATTTTAACTTTACCCATTATAATGGCATTGGGATAACTGATAGATTCTCTTACTTTTACTCGGTTTTTATGTAAATTATATGTATCTGTCACACGCTTTCTTAGAACGTTAATTTTGTACGTGTTGCTTCATTCTCCTTAGATTATTCCAACATTACCATCAACATTCCCGTCCATGTTACATCAGCAACATCCGTCATATTAAGTCGACACTATTTTGAAAGTGTTGCTTCATTCTCCTTAAATTATTCTAACATTACCATCAACATTCGCATCCATGTTACATCAGTAACATCCGTCATATTAAGTCGACACTATTTTGAAAGTGTTGCTTCATTCTCCTTAAATTATTCTAACATTACCATCAACATTCGCATCCATGTTACATCAGTAACATCCGTCATATTAAGTCGACACTATTTTGAAAGTGTTGCTTCATTCTCCTTAAATTATTCTAACATTACCATCAACATTCGCATCCATGTTACATCAGTAACATCCGTCATATTAAGTCGACACTATTTTGAAAGTGTTGCTTCATTCTCCTTAAATTATTCTAACATTACCATCAACATTCGCATCCATGTTACATCAGTAACATCCGTCATATGGAGCCGACTCTGTGATTAAAATTAAGACATGTAATGTACCTGCAATGGATATGGATATCACAGGACATTGAGTCCTTACAATTCAAATGGTGTACTTTATCATGCTGATTCTACATGTCTGGAAAGTATTACCATTTTCAAGTCGTGACCTAAATTTGTCAAGTCAACTGGTCTATAAAAACCAGAATATAGAAAGGAAAAGTGTGAACGTACTAATGGTGTATTTTCTAAGTAAATTATCAATTATCTGATTATACTTATCGACGGTGTTTATAACTAGCTAATTGATATCAAACTAAGCAATGCTGGTCTTTTTCTAACTTAATAATTAAGATAGAAGAAAAGCCGTTAGACAATAATATGATCAATTACCTAATCATTTGTACATGGCTGTTCTATTCACTCCCGCTGTTCTTTCTAAATTAGACGTTATAATCTAATAAAATCATGGCGTGTTTTATAATGATAGAATTAGCTGGTCGAGTATAAACAGAACTTTACTTCCTAATAAAATTAACAAAGTGGATCGAGGCGAGAAATCATCCTAAATATCTGCAAAGTTTGACATAAAACAAACGGCCATCTTCTATTTTTTCTGTTCATGATGGTTGACTTAGTTATTCGGTATTTTATATTATCTTACAATACATAGGCCTAATGCTCTAAATGCTACATTAAGGTATGTGGTCTGCCAGAAGGTCTGTGGGTGAACTTTTTAAATAAGATATAAGTATTGTATAATTTTGTCAATACTATTGAGTTTCTCAGATAGAGAGGCTGAAAACAGAGATCGAAACAGGTGGAAGAGGATAACATCACCGCACCACTAACACACGACATTGATTGTTTTAAAACACAGTTAAAAAGTAATAACAAATTCAAACAAATTATACGTTAGATGTTTAATCAATATTTACATGTATTATTATAACTTCAATTTCTGACACCATAATAATCACATTTCTTTTATTTTAACCAAATACTATTGAGAAAATTATAAATTATAGTCCATCTTCATCAATTGTTGTGACATTCTATCAAACTTAAGCCTATCTTCTTTTCTTATTAAATCTATTGGGTACCTGGAAAGTTTACAATTATTATTTAAAACTAAATACAAGAATTATACAATATATAATATAAAATGTTACTTGTCTTATTTAAAGGGAGATAATTTCTAGATAAAATGTTAAAGAGATAAATTTATTTTGTCCAATGTCAGATTAAAATGAAATATTTTATTTATTGAAGTCATTATAATTATATACCTCTTTCAGTTAATATCATGTAATACCACCAACGTTCTTTATTTTATATGTAAATTTTGTCATAAAAAATTAAAACCGTGTTCTTCATAACAGTATTCAGAGTAACCTCACTCTTCAGATTACGTCCCATTGGTGTTCTAGTAGCGATCTATAAATCAATCAAGATCATGGTTCCATGTCGCAATCGATACATATCCCAAAATTTCTGCGACCTTACATAATCAGTTTACACATCGTTTGCGATTCACGCGCTTTTGTTTTCTTTCTTTTTTATGGGCCCATGGGAATATGTATTGTGTGACACCAGGCAAGGCCATTGGTGAATATTTTACTCTTGTTGGCCATGTTTGAAATAATAAAAATCTGCAGAAGCAAAACAATTCTGTAATCAAAAATCTCGTCCACAGCATGACAAAATCGGGCGCAATAATTGTATAGTTATAGTGGACTTCCCATACGAGTAGTACCATCAGGTGTTTTGATAAGAGGAAGTAGCTCTTTAATGGAGAAAGTAACTTCTCCGAAACGGGAATTTTTTAGCTTGGTTATTCAGTATTTACAACTTACGGTCAAGATCTGATTACTTCTATTCATGTGCAGTAACATACATCATTCACCAGCTTATGGCGTGTACGTTTCACATATCAACTGCTATACCAGGACCTGTTCAATTTATGAAGACTTACTTATAAGAGGTTGAGTTTTGGTACTGAAATTGCTTAAAAACGCAGAGCTACTTGACACATATAGACGTAAAACTTAAAATTGTATGGTCCTTGTACCGATCCTCCGAACAAACAGAACAGGTCTGTTTCTTTGCATCTTAGGTGATTTGTTTAGACAGGGCTAGATTGATCTAATTGTATCTCGTAACTACATATCGCGCGCGCGCCAAGCAGTGTATGCCTACCCTTTTTCAAACACCAAATGGTATTTTTCATGGAGTTGGAGGTGTCCACTACTATATACATGACGTAAGTATTGCTCTATATTTTACCATGATTTTAAATTAATTGCTTTTTTAGTACGGATTTTTATTAGAACTTGATTTGTTATATAAAACCTTGGTTCTTGCAATTCCACTAAAACTAACACGTTTTATGACGTCACTGACAGTGATCTGCATAGATATAAAAAAGATTACGCTAACGCTCTGCAACATATCACGGTAATGAACAGCGGCCATTTGAGCATCTCAAACATCAGAGACTGGTCATTAGAGTCTACAGGTAGGCCTATTTGTAAACGAAGGAAAATGAAAACAAACCAGTTCTTAAGATATGTCAAACGGTCTCCGTGAAAGTTACGCTGGCGCTCTGCAACATATCACGGTAATGAACGGCGGCCATTTGACCGGACTACATCAATGTTATCACGTAATCTCGTGATTCTGGTAGTTCAAACATCAGAGACGGGTCATTCGAGGCTACAAGTATTTGTAAACAAATAACACGAAAACAAACAGATATGTATTTAAAATGATGATAAAATGCGTAAATGGTGAACAGATAGTCACTACGTATCATTAAATGCACGAGCAGGTGTCAGAAAATTCCTCCACAGATTCTATTGCTATGAACTATATCTATGTCGCGACGTTACAAGCAAGTGGTGAAGCGTCAAAGTAAAGAGTCTCGCGCATGAAAACACAACAAAAAACACCATTCATTACCGAGACAGATTATGGTTTACGGAAACTTCCGAGGATTGCCGATTGAAGATATGTATTTAAAATGTTAATTAAATACAAAATTGGTGAATAGATAGTCACGATGTAGCATCAAATGCACGAGCAGGTGTCAGAATATTCCCCCAAAAAATCTATAGGAACTATATTTATGTCGCGACGTTATACGCAAGTAGTAAAGAGATAATGTAAAGAGTCTCGCCCATGAAGACACAACGAAAAAAAACATTCATTGCCGAGACAGATTATGGTTTACGGAAACTGTCGAGGATTGCCAATTGTATAAAGATCAATAGTAGCTTCCGGTAGATCAGTGTCAGTGACGTGATAAAACGCTTTAGTTTTAGTGGAATTGCAAGAACCACAGACGTTGGAATGGCACAAATTGATGCTATCAGTGTAGGCCTACCCGATACACATACAAAGTTTAGAAAACTGCTTTACAATATCTTTAAGACTGCGATACTTTTTCAAATTCTTGAATGAAACAAGCACCATCAGTGGTTTGAAAAGAAACAATGCCGTTAACAGTATTCAAAAATATTGTACTTATTTAGAACTAGGTCTATTTACCTGCCATTACTCCTTCAAAGCCAACTTTTATTAACTTTTCAGAAAACCCGCTCGTAACTGGAGTCTCGCGCATGAAAACACAACGAAAAACACCATTCATTACCGAGACAGATTATGGTTTACGGAAACTGCCGAGGATTGCCGATTGAAGATATGTATTTAAAATGTTAATTAAATACAAAATTGGTGAATAGATAGTCACGATGTAGCATCAAATGCACGAGCAGGTGTCAGAATATTCCCCCAAAAAATCTATAGGAACTATATTTATGTCGCGACGTTATACGCAAGTAGTAAAGAGATAATGTAAAGAGTCTCGCCCATGAAGACACAACGAAAAAAAAACATTCATTGCCGAGACAGATTATGGTTTACGGAAACTGTCGAGGATTGCCAATTGTATAAAGATCAATAGTAGCTTCCGGTAGATCAGTGTCAGTGACGTGATAAAACGCTTTAGTTTTAGTGGAATTGCAAGAACCACAGACGTTGGAATGGCACAAATTGATGCTATCAGTGTAGGCCTACCCGATACACATACAAAGTTTAGAAAACTGCTTTACAATATCTTTAAGACTGCGATACTTTTTCAAATTCTTGAATGAAACAAGCACCATCAGTGGTTTGAAAAGAAACAATGCCGTTAACAGTATTCAAAAATATTGTACTTATTTAGAACTAGGTCTATTTACCTGCCATTACTCCTTCAAAGCCAACTTTTATTAACTTTTCAGAAAACCCGCTCGTAACTGGAGTCTCGCGCATGAAAACACAACGAAAAACACCATTCATTACCGAGACAGATTATGGTTTACGGAAACTGCCGAGGATTGCCGATTGAAGATATGTATTTAAAATGTTAATTAAATACAAAATTGGTGAATAGATAGTCACGATGTAGCATCAAATGCACGAGCAGGTGTCAGAATATTCCCCCAAAAAATCTATAGGAACTATATTTATGTCGCGACGTTATACGCAAGTAGTAAAGAGATAATGTAAAGAGTCTCGCCCATGAAGACACAACGAAAAAAAAACATTCATTGCCGAGACAGATTATGGTTTACGGAAACAGTCGAGGATTGCCAATTGTATAAAGATCAATAGTAGCTTCCGGTAGATCAGTGTCAGTGACGTCATAAAACGCTTTAGTTTTAGTGGAATTGCAAGAACCACAGACGTTGGAATGGCACAAATTGATGCTATCAGTGTAGGCCTACCCGATACACATACAAAGTTTAGAAAACTGCTTTACAATATCTTTAAGACTGCGATACTTTTTCAAATTCTTGAATGAAACAAGCACCATCAGTGGTTTGAAAAGAAACAATGCCGTTAACAGTATCCCAAAATATTGTACTTATTTAGAACTATTTACCTGCCATTACTCCTTCAAAGCCAACTTTTATTAACTTTTCAGAAAACCCGCTCGTAACTGGAATGTTTGGGTATCAAGAGAACCAAAATGCTATTGAATAAGAGCATTGTCTAATAGCATTGTCTTTGATTGAATGAAAGCAATCAGTGGTATGAATGAAGAGGTGAAAAACCAACAGTTAATCAACTTTCACATCTCTGTGGTTATTGAAGACAAGTATCTTAATGTAGCCTTATCTAATGATATTATACAAAATAAATTTTGTCATTTCACAAAGCAATTAACAAGATATAAATTTTCTCTTTCCAGTTAATGTCAGTATATAAATTTTTCTATTGAATCATGAAAAGCCAAGTTAACACGTTTGTTAATGTAATCCACTCTAAGATAATTTAAAATGGTGTTAACGTGAAGACAAGCTTGTCTTTCTTTATAGAATCACTTTGTACTTGACGGGAATAACAACACCATCGAACCTGATTAAATTACTTAAGTTAAACGTGTTAGAAGCATATATCACCCAACATCAACATCAGTTTAAATAATTTATTGAGGTATAAGAGGGTTTGGGTGTTCCCAATTTACACCAAGGCTCATCTCCTCTCAACCATCATATGACATCGCCAAGCTAACACGCGCCGAGCCCGCGTGATGTACACGAGCTTTAACCTGATTGGTGGGTGTCAAGCTAAAATTGTTTGACACGTGCTTGTAGCACCATGTCGCCTAATCTTACAGGATTTCCAATATAATGACTTTATACTCTATCTTTCCACTTTAGTCTGTGTGCAAATAAGACTTCAACTGAGATGTGGGTCTAAGTTAATTCGCGTTATATTAGATTCATTAAAATTTCATCAGGCAAAGCTTTCAATATGGATTCAGTGTGACATTGCATCCACTGGGAATTTTATTCTAGTACCACCAATTTTCTTCGCTTAAAAATCAACACATCTTTTCTTATTAGATAAATTGAGTTTTAGTAAGAAAACAGAAGCGTCAACTAAATTTAGTGTCGTTTTTTATGAGATTTAGCATGTAGAATATCATTGGTTAAGAACAGAAAGATAAGAAAAGGACATCAGTGATTCAGGACATGTACATGATTATAGCCTAATTGTGTCACAAACAAGTTAATTATTGAGGTTTCACTATCACAAATAAACAACAACTGCTTTTGTTTTAGATTCGAGATGCACACAAACTTCATTCGCACTTTAAGCAGCAGTCGTGACAAAAAGATTTTCTTATCAACCTTTCTGAGACCATAACCATAATTCCTAGAATTGCAGAATTTTCTTGTGAATTGATCACGACATACAATATTTTCAACTCTGAAAATTGGTCACAGTAGTCAGGTCACAGCATATAGTGAAGGTGACCACAAGTTAAATTTGCTAACAAAAATGTACACACAAGGTTAATTAGTAATTAGGCCACATGATGATAAAGTCACAGAAATGTGGAAGCTGTCTGTAGAGAAGTATCTTAGCATATGACGACAACACGTCGGCCTAAGAGGGAAAGAAACAAGAGGCATGTGGACGTATACAAATCCGTGAGCTGCAGGGGCGGCGGGGTATCACATATAGTTTTGTCAGTTCGCATTTTTGAATTGACAATTGAAGCAATATCGGGTGTCTAAAAAAAAAAACGTCCCCAAGTTTGACAGTTAGTATCTCGGCTGTTGGTGAACAGATTTACTTCAACATGTCTGTGTCAGACCCTGAAAATATGAAAGTCACCGAATAAAATGTGTACAAGTACTGCATCAAACAAAATAGCATGTAAAAAAATTCAATATCAAAGCAAACTACACCTGTTCAACCTGTGTTCATTGTACTTTCACTACCAATATCATTAATTTTCCATCCTGAAATGCTCTTACCGATCTCATCTTAAGATATTTTCTCCTAAAAAGCAACCTTCCTGACTTCCAGTTCCTGTTCATCCACTTTGTTCCACTGATGATGGTTATGACTCCGGGTAGTATGAGATTCTCTTAAGAAACAAGGGTACTGCACTTGGGTTAGGAAGACATTAAACAGGAACTGAAATGTATGATGGTCCCTTTACGAGGAGTGGTAGCTTTAGATGAGATCCGTGAGAGTTCAACAGAATGGAAAATGTTTGATATTGGTGGTTGATATGATGAAGGTACAATGAACACAAAAAATTCAAATAGGTAGTATTTGAACAATTTGTGTTCGATGATATTTTCAGAGGTCTGACAAGGACATGTTGAAGTAAATCTGTGAGAATTTTGAAAGAGATCAACATGGAAAGAGATCGGCTCATCAGCAGCTGAGATACTTCGCGTCAAAGTTGGGGACGTTTTTTAGGGCAACGAACACTGAACTTTACATCTTTTATATGAACGACCTTTAAGGATGAGTTTTACTTCTAGCACTATACTATTCTACATTAATATCCAGATGACTGCATTTTTTTACACAATATATAAAACATACATCATACAGACAATTTCAATCAATAAATTTCAGCTTTTGTTTCTTTTTTAAGCTTCGTCTTTTTCGGTGATTTTTTGAAAGCACTGGGACAAATACTTTGATTTAAACATTCAGCACAGCGTGGTGTTACAGGTAAACAAATAGTTTGACCAAATCCAACTAGAAGGTGGTTCACTTCTCTCCAGAGTTCTCTGTAATAAAATAAAACTTACTATTGATCATATACTAGGTAATTACATGGTCAAGTTTTCGTGATCTACAAAAAACTTTTATACATAATCTGGTGTGCGGTATCATAATATTCAACGAATAAAATGCTCCGTTCATTTTATCCGGATGTACAGATGGTACAAGGTGTTCAGGGGCGCAAACTTCCTCTTTCGAGCACAGAACGCCAATTTGACCTCGGCGGAACAACTTGCAAAAATCTTTCAATCGCTCAGAAGCTGATTTCCATCCGGTTTTTGCTTCCATTCGTACCTCCAGGTCCTTGACACACTTGTGCTTACCAGAAACATGTTGATCTCGATTGAGATTCGCCACACTTATCATTATTGGTTGAAGCTTTGTTAACTTGTCTAAGATGTTGTGGATATAAGCCTACTAGGGTTTCTTCCCAGAATATCCCGGGATTCCAGAGAAAAAAAATCACCTCTCGAATTACGGGATTCGGCTAATAGTTTGATAGTTTCAGCAGTAGCCTAAGTCTCCTCTCCCCGGCTTGCTCGTTGACCGAACACTAAACACAGTATCTACTCAAGGTGAGTGACCAAACAGTGTTGTCGTTTGAAGAAAAACTCAGTATCGAAAACAGTATACATGTGTCCGAGTCGAAAGCAGAGTCGGAAGTTCGCTTAATGAACATTAATTTTAAGATGTTTGAATGTCATCGGAAGCGAACGAAGAGGCTGGACATGCTTTGCCGGTTGTTCGTGGTCAAATGCTCTAACATCAGATCTCGCATCGGTGACAATTAATCCTACCCTTGTTTTTTTTAAAGAAATATTTCAATAGTGTGGATTGATTTATCGTGTTGATACACTTCATATTAGTCTTAAATGCGGTTGACAGTTTTGTATCGATATTGTATATCTTGTATTGATAAGATATCGCATCGTGCCCAAGTGCACAAAAACTTCGCAGAAAATGTATATATAAGGCAGTGTTTATAATGCTCGTATAGGTTCCCGATTATTTAAAAATACTGATCGAGTACTGTTGGGACCAAAATAATTCTATGTGAATTGGGACCATAAATTTACGCTAACAGTTGCTACAGTAAATGTGTCACCAACACTATGGTTAGAAAATCAGATAAAGTCATTCAGACATTAAAATTTATGGGTAACTTTCGAATTCATCATGGAACTAAGAAAATGCACCATGATTGTCTATAGGTTAGCATGCTGATAATGCATGACCGATACCGATATCATACTGTGATACATATCGATTCAAACCCCTAAGAATATTTAATACATTTTGATTTACCCTAAAAAATTAAGCGCACAGAAGGATAATATTTTCTTTCAATTTACTTTGCCCCTTTAATTTTCTCTTAGAATGAACAAAAAATCTTTATTTTCAAACTTGGTCAATTCCTAAATAATCTAATTAATCCAGAAAACTATGTTTATATACAATAATTGCAAAATGCTTACTCATATTTTAAGCGTTTTTCAATAATAATTTATAATGTATGGAAAATTACATAGTTGTATGGGTTTATTTGATTCTGTTTGTATGCTTTGGACACTGTTGATGAATATTATACTCTTATTGACTATTATGTATGAGAAATTAATTCTTTTGTTCATTCTAAGATGTTGTATCCTTTAATAAGATAATCCAGATGGAATAAAGAATGTCCTTTGCATTGATTCACAAGGTCAGATAGAATACCAGATGTTACAAACTATTTATAAGCTTATACAATAATTATTACCTTGGTAACCAATCTTCTAGAGCCTTCCTAGTTTCTTCTGGTTGATTAGTCGGTTTAGGAACCCACTGCAACCGGTTTGAGATTCTATGTACATGAGTGTCTACACCGATACCAGTTACAGTATTCCAAGCACAATTCATGACTAAGTGAGCCATTTTGGGCCCCACACCTGGTAAACTACACAGATCTTTCACAGTGTTTGGTATATCACTGTCATATTTATCTCTTAATATTTCACTGGTCTTTTTTATAAACACTATCTTTTTCTGAATGAAAAAAAAATCTTTACATACAAAGGCTCTGTTAACCTTAAGGAAAGGTCTGACTTTTTTGAAGGTTAAAATTTATTAAAACTATAAAATCAAAATCTCGCAAAGTTTGATCTTTGACTTGGAAAATAAATGCATAGATTTACGCGAAATTAACGCGAAATTGAAGAGCAAATTGTCTCTAACTTATTCTGAAAGTTAATTAAACATATATATTGAAATGTTCATCATAATGCTCAATTACAAACTAGCAACACCTTAAAAAAATAAATAAAGCAGACCTTCCCCTGATTACAGCATTGATAATGGTGTTTTTTATATCTTTAAACTGACAAATCGACAAAATATACACAAAGAAATGTGAATAATACTACTTAATACAGACTCCAATTTTGACTAAATGACACGGTCTAAGGGAGGTAACTGCCAATAAAAACTAAGCTTCATACAACAACTATTAAATCATACAGACAATCGTGTGAGACATAAACTGTGCATATCCTAGTTATTATTGAGAAGATATTAAAAATTACATAACCTATAGATAGATCTGTATCTAAAGTTAGTTTCAAGTTCATTGAAAAATTAAATACCTTCCAAAATCCAACAGGATAAATTAATTCACCAAGTTTTTGATCTGAAGTTTGTAAAATATTTTCTACACTACAGCCATGTTGTCTAAGTCTACCAATAGCTGCTGAAGTAATCTGATCTTTTGTCTGGCTAGATAACATGAGAGACAGTAACACCTGATATCTAAACACCTATAAACAGAGAAATAGAGAAAACAGTAACACTAACATTTGATTAACAACTAGTAAATTGTAACAATGGCAGCAGTGTTTTCTGTGGTAGACTCTTTATGTACTGGTCATGTAAAATTATACTGCTATCAGGCCTCATTGAGTTCTGAATTAACTTTTTTCTCTTACGTTACAAATATTCAATTTTGTCTTATAATGCCTTCAGGTCCATGGAAATATAAGGTGTAAATTTTCTTTGAATTAACACTCTTCCCTCAATGAAATTGACCTGTATTTCAGACCAAAAATTTCCCTCTATAAAATAATATTTATCAAAAGATGTTTTTTTAATGGATGGAATTTTCATCCACCCAAAAACACTGTAAAATTTAGGTTAATATTTTAATTCATAAAAAAAATAATAGGCAAAATTTGATTCAGAAATAAATGTGGAAAGACGGAACAATAATATAATGCCTTTCAATGCAATCAAATCTTGTCCTCAATTGAACAGGAAGTAGGGAAAAACATAAGCTGCTAGTAAAATGTAGTAATGTCATACAGTAGTTATAGGACAGAAAAGATTTTCCTTATAAATTTTTAAAAAATAGTTTAAAAGCAGAATGCCACACAGCTTTCTAACCTTTGGTTCAGCTTTATGATCACTGATAACGTCACAACCCATGGTATCTACAGGTGCATCAAAATTTTTCCTCATTTCTCTAATAGTATGGAGAGTCATAGACCACAATGGTGGCTGCCATTTATCTGTTTTGATCAGTTGACCCCCAACATCTTTGGTTTCTTGCTTTATGAGAGATGCACTTGCTTCAGTTTTTATTTCTGATATTGTACATTCTTCAGTGTCTATTGGCTCACTTTTTATTTTCAATTCCTTTTGATCATATTCAATTTGCACATGTTTTCGTTTGTTACGTGTAATATTCTCCACTGTCTTTGGTTTGGAATCAATGTCACTGTTAGTGAAATCTCTACTTTCAGTTTTCACTTGAACTAATTTCACTACATTGGTCAATTTAATCTTTTTAATTCTCGGTTGGGCAACGTTTACAGTGAGTTTGTTTGATGCTTTATTCAATGAAGCTCGTGTGAAGTATTTTGAAGTAGACATTTCTTTCTGCCTGAAATATCGAAGAGAAGAGTCAGTAATCTTTTTGTACATTGAAATACTAATCAGAGGCCATGTTTTGATACTTGATCATCCAGTCTCTTTAAATATACGGAAAATCGTATAAAAGGCACGACAAAAGAGACTAAACCTCTTCAATGTAGGAGATTATTAAATCAACAGGTCACATGAACAGGTTTATTATGTCACATGACATTTCTGTCACGTGAGGATGATTGTAAATTTTTGTCAACTAGAGAAATTAGTTCAAATTTAATCAAACTGACGCATGATTTAATCACATGCTTAAGATAGTGGCCTATAGCTATAAGTTTCTGTTCAATTGTTACGATTAAGATTTCTGAGTGAAGTAACAGTCTGCTGAACCAGAAAAGGGAACAAGGATTCAAGGAAGTATTTATTTTGTTAGTTCAATAGTTGGCCTAACGGGGACAGAATAGAAACAGAATGAAGTTGTTATTGGGTGTGACAATTTTGTCCATTATTGGACTAGGCATAAGTAATGCAGCAGTTCCAGAAGATATGATATCAAGCATGCCTGGGTTGAAAGTTCAACCAAACTTTAAACAATACTCCGGCTATCTTAAAGCTTCAGGTACCAAAAAATTACATTATTGGTTTGTGGAATCTCAGAGAAACCCTAAAGAAGATCCTTTGGTATTATGGATGAATGGTGGACCTGGATGCAGCTCTGTGTTGGGTTTGCTAACAGAACATGGGCCATTTAGAATTATGGATGATGGTAAAACTGTGTATTATAACAATGCTAGCTGGAATTTACTAGCTAATATGATTTACCTAGAAGCACCAGCTGGTGTAGGTTTCTCCTACTCAGATGATAAAAACTACACTACATCAGATGATTTGGTAGCTCATGATAATTACCTGGCTCTGAAAGATTTTTTCTCCAAATATCCTGAATATTCTTCCAATGAGTTCTATATAACAGGAGAGAGTTATGGTGGTGTATATGTACCAACTCTCAGTTCTCTAGTGGTTGATGATAAAGATATTAATTTCCAGGGTATGGTTATTGGTAATGGTATAACTAGCTATGATTTGAATGATAATTCTTTAATATACTTTGCTTACTATCATGGTTTGTTTGGTGAAAAATTATGGGATGGTTTGGTCAAGTATTGCTGTAATGGTAATTTCAGTGGACAGTGCATGTTTACTAAAGGCACCGAATCAGAATGTAAAGAATATGTAACCCAGGCTAGTCAGTTGGTATATGCCAGTGGTCTCAATATCTATAATTTGTATGGAGAATGTGCAGGTGGAGTACAGAAATCCAGTCTTAAATTTGATGCTGAAAATGAGAAGATTGTGTCCCATAATTTCGGTTGGTTGTTATCAAATACAGACTTTATCAGAAAGGAATTTGAACTGACTAAACATTTAGTTAAATCTAATAGACTTCAGTTAGATCCTCCTTGTATCAATGCTACCAATGTTGCTTCTTATTTAAATACAGTTGAGGTACGAACAACTCTTCATATCCCATCTGTTGTACAGCAATGGACATCATGTAGTGGAGAAGTTGGTGCCAATTATATTCGAGACTATCAGGAGATGTCAGCCCAGTATAAGAAGATTCTAGCTGCCAATAAAAGAGTGATGGTGTACAATGGTGATGTTGATATGGCATGTAATTTCCTAGGTGATGAATGGTTTGTAGAAAATCTAGGAATTGAAGTTGTAGCTGAGAGAATGGAATGGTTTTATGAGGCTAAGGATGGATCCAAGCAAGTGGCAGGATTTGTGAAACAGTTTAAAGATTTAGATCTTGTGACTGTACGTGGTGCTGGCCATATGGTACCTACTGATAAACCTTTACCAGCTTTTCAAATGTTTAAAAATTATCTTACTATCAAGTTTTCAAAATAGTTGTTCTTATCTCTAATATGTGTTTCATAAATTTGTATAAATCGATTGTATACCGATACCCGGTGCAGACTATTCATTCAGTTTATTATAAGCATTCATTAGTTTCATTCAACTAAGTTTGTATTTTTTTTTAAAAGAGTTGTTGATATTTTGTACTTCATACATAATAACATGCATGTTTTATACAAATATATACTTATACAATCACTCGCCACAATATAAAGCGATGGCCTAAAATTCATTTGTCTCGGTTATCTGTTGCCATTATTTTGTATCTCTCCATTTGTTTTCTTTAGTGCCGATATGTATAAAATGTCCATTTGTAAAAAAAAATTTATTAGTAATAAAAGTATTTTTGAATCTTATTTTTTTTTATCAAGACTGAGTACTGCAATCTTATCAAAGGAATACAACCTCTTAGAATGAACAAAAAATCTAAATTTTCAAATTTGGTCAATAGGAGTTTATATTCATCAAGGGACTTGCCTGGTTGCATGACTATACAACAGATTACCTAAATAATCTGATAAATCCAGAAAACAATGTTTATATACAATAATTGAAAAACCCTTTATCAAATTTAAGGTGTTTTATCAATTATAACCTGTTATTATATGGAGATTTAAATAGTTTCATGTTTTTTTTTGCATTCTGTTTGTATACTTTGGACATCGTTGATAAATATATACTCTGATTGACCAAGTTTGAGAACTTAATTTTATTGTTCATTCGAGGTTGTATCACTTTAAAGCAACAAATATCACAGTGAATCTTTTCATATTTAGACAAATATTCACATAACTTTACCAATAAGTGCAGACCTGGATGTTTCATTCTGTGCTTCAATGCTACATTTGCAATCCATGATCTTAAATCCGGTTTATGTTGACCTTATAACATGTCATACATGTAGCAGCTTACATGTGATCCAATTTATGCTAATTTTACCAATGCCCCAGCAATAGAAAAGATAATCAGCCTTCAGGAATATGGGCCTAAGGCTAATCATAGTCTTATGTAGTTTGTCTTTGGGGATATGGACCTTAATATTTGGAATGTTCCATTTGATGTTCCCCCTTTTATAAACAAGAAGTTAGGTTCACATTTAAAAATTTTATTGAAATATCGTTCATATCATAAAAAAAAAACTGGCATTGAAATATTGTTTTATAAAACATGATAAAAGGTTTAAAATGGTGTACTTAGAATTTTATGACATGAACAATATGATTTCTTGATGATACAACACAAATAAGCTAACAATAAGGCCTCAAAAAGCAGGGACAATGAAAAATGGTCTTTTGTAGGCCAATCCCTTTAGACAGGACACAGAAAAATAACTTGTAAATAAGTTTGAGCACTTTTGTTCATATAACTTTCTCATTTACAATCTTAGTTTCTGAATCCATTGGAAATTAAAAGGATTGGCCATTAAATGTTGAGCATGGATTTCATTTTTAAATGAAGATAAACACAGGGTGGCTTCATAACAACAAAGTTATCATGAAATGTTGCAGTAGATTTAAATGTAATTAAGTAAAACATGTCCCACATCACATCCAATTTTGCATATGCACATAGAAACAACATCATTGAATATAAATAAGAAAAGATATCGGAATGAACATTGTAACATTGAATGTTTATTATTTTAACAACAATGGTAATGTGATATATGAACAACAATTAATCTAATAATGAAATGCCACTAAAAAATGTGAATCTTATTGTGAAGTTACTTTAAAATTATTATTACTTGCAAACCTTCAAGCCATTTTCTATAAAAAAATTGAAATAAAATGATAAAATATGTCCATTAATTTTAAAAATTGATTACGACCACTGACATGAGTCCTACTTTAGTAGCAAATGAAAATAATGACCCCTCCCCACAAACTGAAATGAGCAAAATGAAAAATGATGCACTACAACTACGGTTCATTGCACTAAAAGAGATGTTCTCCCAAACATGGGGAAATATACAAGGCCACACAATTGTAATAAATTCACCAAAATACTAGAGTAAGTTACGCCAAATCTAAATATTGTACAAATATTGACTAAAACTGGTGAACTTTGACCTTTTAATACATTCAAACAAAAAAGACTGAGCACTGTTTTTAAATAACTACTAGGATCTAGATATTAAATACAAAGAAACAAAATAGTGGATTATTACATTTCAATAAAGACCAGCATTCCACAATGAGCATTAGCTTTAAGTTCTTAAATACATTCAGTTATATTAGACAAACATAGCACAGTGCTTAAAGAAAAGCTCAATTCCATGAACTGTATGAGGAAAATTTTACTCTGGAGCACATGAATTTAAACTACATGTACGTACAATAAACTGTTGAACTGAATAACTACAGTTATAAGATTCAGTTTTCTGTCAAGATTTCTTTAGTTGTTTTACCATTATCCATTATTTTTGTTTCTTCTGTTAATTTTAGATCTGATAATTTCTTTACTTCAGTCGTCTGTAAAATAAATATATAGCCATAAATTTATTAGTTTATAAGTTACAATTTTCCAGCCGACTTGGTTGCAATTATTATTTGTCTGTGCTGCAATTGTTTTATTGCTAGACTATACATGTAATAATATTAGGAACATTTTCATTTATGCATTATCTATTTCTGTTCCATCTAGTCATTTCTGAATTTCAGCATGACAAGATAAGATAATTTTTTATTAAGTTCAATGTAAAACACTGTATATATTAATGAAATGATTTAATGAAAATAGAGCAAAGTGAGTATTCAAGCTGAAATGAGTCAGTCCCTCTTAATTGTTTAATTCAATCATACCATTACATATTTATCTAGCATTTAGACGCACGGATTATGGCATAGCTAATAACAAATTAGACAGAATTAAAATAAGATGGTTAGTAAGACATGATAACATATAAAGAATAACAAATATTCAGAGTAACAGAAAATGTGTAACAAATGAAAATAGAAATGATGATCTGACAATGAAAGGTGTCATGCAAATTCTAACCAAAATAAAGACAGACAATTAATCAAACAGGGGACGTCATCTCACCTCAATAATCTTGGTAACCGTAGCTTTAATATCATCATCTATATTTTTCAAGTCTAAAAGGGAGGAAACCATAGCAACCAAATTAAGCAAGTGCACCAAATAAAAGCAAAAAATTCAGAAAAAGTGCCAAGAAGCCGATGTGGAATAATAGCAACATAGGCAAATAACTGAAATCTAATATATTCCAGAAACAAGGTAGTGTAGAAAATAAATTATGAAAACCATTAAAAATACCCAATTTAAAGCATGACACAATTTCATTACAGGAAAATGAAATGTTGATGTGGTGAAAATGAAACACAGGACAATAGACAATGAAAAAAGAAAATCAAGTGAAAATCAGATGCATACTCTTTCCAAAAACATTAGAAATTACAATTAATAAAACTGAAAAGAATTCTAAATTTCCAGGAAATCTGTTAAAGATTATAACTCAACCACCAAGGATAATGTGTTAAGATAAATAAGTATGCATTAGATTTTAATGAATATACAAGTTATTATTTACCTCCTCCTCCACCTCCTGTACCACTGTCATCATCACCACCACCTCCACTACTATGATTATCACTACCACCTGTTGTCTCTGTCACATCACTAGATATATGTCGTGACACTGATGTTGTCACCTCTCTAACACTAGATGTGACACTAGATTCCATGGTTGACATAACTGTAGATGAATATGTTGTGACACTCTGTATAACATTAGATGCGTCTGATGAGGCTGTATTAGCAGCGTTTTGAACCATGTTTGTGATTGTGTCCTCGCCTTCAGCACTAAAACAAAATTTCCATTTGCTGTATTCTTTATGTTAAAGTCAGAAAGTTTAATTATGATGCAAATTGATCAGGTTGAAGCTCAGCAAAGCAGAAAGTATTGGCTTCACGACACAAACATTAAGCAGTGTTTGACACAACAGGTGAAAAATACTGTGAATTCCTAATCATCAACTTAAAGTTAGTATCTAAATATATTTCATGCACCAATAATATATCCCACTCCATTATAATACCAATATAAGTATATACTATAGAATATAATAATAGACAATACACTATATGTATAAGGATTGAATGAATAATAAGATTAACAATATCTATCAAACACTAGAGTGTTGAAACATGTACAATCCAGTTCAATCTAATTAAAATTATATTACATTTTGTTTCGGTTATTTTTTGATTGTCGACTCCATGTAATCTAAAGACTTGTATAAGGAGGTCATCTTCAAGTGACGAAAATTTCAGCCAATCAAAAACTACCTTCAAGATCGCGGGTCTATGCATTGATATGCATTGTGGGAAAATTATGACGCAATACAAAATATTCAAATATAAACGGTGTTCTGATTGGCAGAGGGGTGGCACGTGCTATAAATAGCTTATTCGTAACCAGAAGATGACCTCCTTATACAAGTCTTTAGATTACATCGTAACATGGAGTTGACAATCAAAAAATAACCGAAACGAAATGTAATCTAATTTTAATTAGATTGAATCCAGTTGAACCTAAATTTATTATGAAGTTTATAATGAAACTTACGCCACATCTCGGATACTATCAACTGTAATATCACCAGTAGTATCACCTCGTGAATCATTATGTTGACTATCATCAGCTAATCCAATAGTTATATCAGCCGTACTGTAATTAGCAGCATTCCTAATTAATAAATAATAACTACTACATCTATACTATATCTAACATGCTAGGATGAGATAGAATATATGGGTGAAAGTATGTAATTACAAAAAACCTGATAGTTATGTTACAGGAACCTAATATATTTATACTTTATATTTAAACATTTACATTTATTATTGATAAACAAGGCATTTTTGTCAACTTATTTGATTTGTAGTATGATTCCTTGCAATTTTGATTTGATTAGCAGTGGCCAATGCCGAATTTGATTGTTATTTGGTAATATGGCTGCCTATGATGGCAACAAGAGAAAGACTGTTCTTTAGATTACTTACAAACTTCCAAAAGCTGAATGTCAAATCTCCTATGAAGATTAGAATGATTAGCCTAACTAGTTTAGGTAAACTTTCTCACAAATGTACTGATTAGCCTAAGCTCACAGGCTCACAAATACACAAAATAATCTAATTAAATCTGCCAACAAAACGCCTCTGGATGTAATTTTCAATTATACTTTCACCCATATTATATGATAAAGAATGGATAATATGAAGATGAAATTAAAGAGGATATAATTAGATGAAAGGAGAACCTATGAGATAATATACAAAGATACTTAAGTAAAATTATTCTTTAAAAACACTAAGATATATGGATATACTACTTCTTCATTTATTACATACTACGTTTCGAAACACATACAGGTAACGTTATCAAGTAAAATGATACTTACTTGATATTTTACTTGATAACGTTACCTGTATGTGTTTCGAAACGTAGTATGTAATAAATGAAGAAGTAGTATATCCATATATCTTAGTGTTTTTAATGTACCTTCCTACTTCTATATGTCTTATAAACAAAATTATTCTTGTCAACAAAATCTAGCTTCAAATTCGAATTTAATGAGATTGTAATATTACTTTTTAAACTAAGAAATTTATTTTTTTAAATATTTGAAACATATCAATTTGACATGGGTATTACAGACAAATATAATTAAAATTAAATACTTGATAAACAGAATGATATAAAAACAGTAAATATGAAAAGATGATGAATTATCAGGCAATGAAGCATGCTATATGGTTAGTAACTAATAATAATAATAATGATATACTTACTCATCAATATGTTCTGTCTCTGGTTCAGGATCTGGTCTCATACCATCTTTTAATTCTAACATACCAAGTGCTAATGTGATATGACGTGGACTTAATGTGATACGATCAAATTCTGATGATGATTTCAAATAGAAGGCTTGACCATCTTTAGTAAATATAAATGAAGCTATACCACTGTAAAAAAAATAAACCCAATATAAACGAAGGTGTATTATAAAAAAATTCAATGTATAGAAATGGATTTCTTCTATATTAGATCAGTTACTATTCCAATCTTAAAATAATAAAAAAATAAGATAGTGGACCACGGCCATATACGCCTAACGAAAAAGTCGAAGATGGAAAAAATTTAATCAGGAGAAAACTAAACTTTCTCAAACCTTTCGATTTAGGTCCAATAACATCCATTTTAAGTTTTATCAAAATCGGTTGGAAACTAAGAGAGTAATAGCATATTCAAGATTTAGGGCAAGGGCAATAACTCTCTTGTAACGATCGAAAATAGCTCAAATTCGAACTTGATCTTCGTTTTCTGAATATATATACACATATCAAATTTCATTTGATTCCGTCAAAAACTCTAGTTTTTAGAGCGTTTACAAGCAAATGTTGATGGACGGACCGACGGATTTGGGGCAAGGGCAATAACTCTGCTTCTAACATTCGAAAATAGCTCAAATTTAAACTTGATCTTCGTTTTATGAATATGTATACACATATCAAATTTCATTTGATTCCGTCAAAAACTCTAGTTTTTAGAGCGTTTACGAGCAAATGTTGACGGACGGACGGACGGACAGGGGTGACTACAATATACGTCCTCATAGAGAGATGAGGGCGTATAAAAAATATCAAAATAAAAACTTACTTAATATCTTCCTTTTTAACTGCAGGTACATGCATTTGTTGTCTTAATGATGTGACAGAATAAACACTAATTTCACCTAGATTACTTAAACAGGCTATATCAAATTCACTATAGTTATCAGCTGAAAAGAGATATTAGGATAACAAATATTAGATGTATATACACATCTCAAATTAAAAGTTCAGCATAATATATCGCTTTGCTTTTCTCTATTCATTCATTCAAATTACAAAGTTTCAAAAAGTTGTAACCTGAAGAGTCCAACCGAAGCCTTTTTTTTATTTTCATCTAATTAATTAATAATTAGAATGTCGCTTCACTTGTGGAAAGTTCCATATCATTACTTCTAAATTATTGAAAAACTTACCACTTTTACTTCTAAAATTAACAAAACCTATTCTTCTAATTCTGGATCCATCATGAGCGGTGATTTTAGATTTCCATTTAGGTTTTAATGTTGGTAATGTGAATGTCTACAAGTAAATAATTGGCATAAATGAAAAATAAATTCTGACAAAACATACTTATTTTAATTAGAACTTTAAAAACAACCTTTTATTTTAACTATCACAGATATCTTTTCTCTTTTCTTCAATTTTTTTTTAAATATATGAAGAAAGAGCACAAACCTTTAGTTGTTCTTCTGAACAGATGATAACACTGTGTGATCCAGACATATCAGGTGCCTTGGCTTTCTCATGTTGTACCTCTAATGGATCAGGTAATATTCTAGCTCTACTATCAATAACTACCATACTTATTACTGGAGCACGATGTTTTAATTTTATTTCTTTAGCTAGTTGACAAGTGACAGCAGCATCAGGTCTCTTATCACTACTAGGTAAAGTTAGGTTATAAATATAAACATGTCCACCATTTGTACCAATCCACATAGATGGATTATTAGGGGCACCTGTAATGTACAATGAATATATTTTATAGCCATATCAATGTTAGTTTCTTTTCACTAAAAAAAATTTTGAAGGTCCAACCTCCAGAGAAGGCCTGGTCACAGATGAGACAGGAATGTCCTCCATTGAAGTTTTTATTTCAAATACATACCATTGACTATAAAGGTATCTGCAAAATAAATACATCTGACCATAGAGGACATAGAATCTTCAATACTTCTAGCTTCTATTTGTCTTTCTACTGGTTTAGGTTCTGGTGTACCAGCAATAGCTGCTGCTCCTTCAACTGGTGTTTCAGTCTGTTCAATACCACCAGTTTCACTGAAGGAATAACATTTTATTACTTCATCAGTTTGTCTTTCAAATTCGTAATAGTCAAAGATCATAACTTGTAAGTAAAATTTAAGTGATTAATTTACTGGTCAGAGGAAGCGAAGCGTTGGTCAAAATGTTACATGTTAAATTCTTAAGAATTATGGATGCACTTATAAGAAATTTTATTCAAGGCTGATTGAGTGAAAATGTGGGTAGGAAATGAAGCAATATTAAAGACAGTGAGTGAATGGACAACAAAATATTGGGACATCTCATCTTGACACTCCTGGGTAAAGTTAGTTAACAATTGACATACGTTTTAGCTTTGTTATCTCTAGGTCTTCTTTCAGATCTTCCTTTGCGTAATCTGCGGAATGATTCTCGTAATGATTTCTTTAATGATTTACGTCTAGACATGGCAGTTTCTGATGTTCCTGTTAAGTCTGAAAATATTAATAAAATATGTCAACAAGTATTCGAGTTACTACTGAAACTGAAATTGACAATCAATGTCAATGATTAAAGTAAGAACAATTGTTTCTATTGTTTCTATAGTTGTCCATTAGAAGTTATAACAGTATGTAGAACTTACCAGTGGGGTTTAATGTACATCTTGATGTTACTTCTCTCTTTTGTAAATAATCATATAAACCAAAGCCATGAGCAGTACCAGCTCCAATACTGAAATAAAAATATAAATTAGTTCTCAATCTACACATAAAATAGTTTAAATTACACAAGACTTCTTGAAATGTTCCCTGAAAATTATATCAATCCATTGCAGCCACCATTTGATAAAATATGTGCATTAAGTGCATTCTATGTGACATAATATAGTTGTTATTTGGTATAAAGAGGACTTACATTTGCCATTCTGAATGTAAAGATAAAGCAGTTACAGCTGCTGGTGGATAGAGCTGCATCATAGCAATAGGTTGAAATCCTGCAGCAAACTTAACATCTCCTTCTTTAGGTACTAAAGCTTCATGTCCCTTCCATACAAAACTATCTCTATCACTAACTATGTTAACAGTAGTAGATTTAACTTCTTGTTCTCTTTCTTCTCTTTCCATTTGAAAGGTAATGACTTGACCAGCTGTACCAGCTAAGACTAGAGTCTCACTCAGAGGACACAAATTTACTTTCTGAATACTTAGTCTGGGATCATCACTGTATGGATCAAATGTTCCAACCTAAATAATAGGAATAAGAGAATAGTTTGAAACATTGAGTATTCATCTACATCATAAAAGAAAAATCATTGATCATCATATTTTTTAATACCCAGATTCTTTAATCTTTATGCTTTAAATTTTAAATTGTTACAAGACATAGATACCTGCGGCATGTCAAAATAGGGAAAATCAGTTAATCTTCATGATATTGATAAAGATCCTATTTACATACCTTTTTAAATGGAGGCCACTCTTCTTCCTCTTCTGCTGAATTTTGATCTCCACCAACATCACCACCAAAATATGATGCAGTAGATAACTTATATAATAATGTTAAATTAGAGGCAGAGGCATTCCAGAATCTAACTGTACCATCTTCATGACTAAAATTAGAAATAACAATAACTATTATACATACTACCTTTAGCACACAAATTTGCTATTATCTGTTAGATATTATTGTGCTTTGTTATAGAATTTAAACATTGACTAATCCATGAGATAATTTAAATGTATGCTACATTTTAAGTGAGAGGGTGAATATCACAATCAAAACTGAGTAAAAGTATATTAAAAATATATTACATCGTTAACAAGAACAGTTTTCAAGATCAACCAAAAGTTTTAACCTTTCCCTTAATTCTTAACCCTGTATTTAAAATTTGACCTAGCTTGAAATTTCATTTCATCTCAAATTGGTTCATAACAAAACACTTTTTAAATTAAATGCCGAATATACATACCCAGTCAATAATAAATCTCTATTGTTACTGTCTTTTACATCATTTCTTCCTCCATTAATAGGCCAGGTCTACAATATATATAGTATACGATGATAAATATGTTGGATCATCTGAGATTGGTTTATAGCCAATCCTTAACACTGCCAGTATCAGCACTGCACTGATGAGGCCCAGAAGGCCGAGACAGTATCGTTTGCAGTAAGAATATACATGTATATCAATTCCCACTTCACATCAGCTTTACAGTGACTAAACTCACTAATTCACAAAAAAGTATTTCAAATAGGAGAAAGACATTTGACTTATATTACTGTTATTTTTTCCAATTGACTCTAAACAATTTTCATAAAAATGACTATTCCAACTCATTCTACTCAACCTCCGTTCAATTTTCAAGACTAAAATGAGTTAGTATGATAGGATGCCACGTTGCCCAGCAAATGGAAAAGAAAAGACAACTCTTGTTTGGAGATCTATTTTTGGGATCCGATATTAATCCAGTAGAAAACAACACACTATGAAGCATGATTTTGCCTGGCTAAACTATTTTTTCAATATGCAAACACTGTAGGCCTATTGTATACACGGTTATCTAACACGCTAGTCTAGTTCCGAAGTTGATATAAGTGTTCTTACCCTTTGTGATAGATTTTTAAGTTGTGACTCTCCTGCATCTTGTATTTTATACCATAACTGATCTGGTACATTGTTTATATGTTGTGAACATGTGATAGCAGACGAATGAATACTATGTAAATATGGTAGTTTAAATGTTGGCCAGTTTACAGAATCTAAATCAATGACAACTAATTCTTCTTCAGCTAGTACTATTAAACTATGGGGTTCATCTTTATCTACAAACAAATTAGACAACTTTTGAAAACATGATCAACAATTTCAAAAAAATCAAATCTGTGAAAGATGAGTGGCTTGGAAGGCTGTACACCTACCGGTAAATTTTAAAGAAGGTAATCTTTTCATAAGTCATCTCTTATCTTTCTTAGATTGCCAATAATTGCCAAATAGTCTGGACAACTTAAACCAGCTTATCAACTTTCATAAAACATTATCAAAACTGCACTTTTAATCGCATTCATAGGACAATCTTGCTTGGTCAGGTTAACATACTGGTTAAAAATCTAAAAGAATTAATTTCTTTGACCCTTCTCTAACTTTGTATTGAATGAGCTTGGAGTCACATAAAAAAAAAACAGACAATAAAACAAATACCTGCTCTATCTTCAACACAGTCTGTTTCATCTGATCTATTTAGAGTAATAAAATCAATAACACGAGATGTAAAGTCAAATACTGTATGACTCTCTCCTTGCATCACAGTTATTGTATGTCTATCACCATAACTAGCTCTAGGCATACCACCAGAAAATATCAGGAAGGGATCACTATAAATAAATAACATTTTATTACTAAAACATACTGAGCACAAATACACCTATTGACAGTGACTTTGAAGATAAGAAAAGAATTCATGCTTATATAAGTAGAGATTGTTCTACATTCAGTCATACTTGACCAAATAAAGCTAGACTAATAAAAATACTTACGCTTTAGCTGTTCTGCGTTCCAATTTAGTGATAGCTTTACAAGGGAATGGTCCATAAGGTGTTTGTTCATTATCAGGTTTAGTTGAATCTTCAACATTCCAAACACTATAACTACCATCAGAATGAGCTGAGGAAAATTCTTTTCCATTACGATGCCAATTTAAACTTTCTAATTGCTGTAATTATATAGAAATGTTTGTGTAATTTGAAGTAAAAAATATACTTTCAAAATAAAATCAATTTAGACCTTGATATAACAAACTTGTACTCTGACTTATATTTCAATTGGTAATTTAAATTACTAAATTTAAAAAAAAAGAAAGACTTTGTGAATAAGTGAAGGTCAATTATATTATCAAGTTTAATTTTAATAACACAGGTCCTGAAAATTTTCCTCAATATTCAGCAAAATTACTAGAATTAAGGTATTTAATTCCTCAAATTTTAGAAGCAATCAGAAACAAAGATGTCTTCAAATAAGATGTTCAGATAACTTTTTTATACTTCAACTGGTAATATTCTCAAAAAAAGGAGGGTTCAACAAAAAAAAAATCACAAAAGAGCAATTGAGTGTCAAATTTAAACTATTTTGCCGGTACTTGTCTAGCCTTGTGTCATTTTCTACAAAAGAAAATATTGAAAATACCAACTGGTCAAAAGAATAAACATAGGTTTGTTTTTCTTTTCATGGTAAATAACTAAAACAAATACTAGTAAACTTCATATGACACGTCTTGGCCTCAGGCAGTTAGACCTGCTGTAATTGGTATGAGTTATTAGCCTTACGTTAATTATTTGTTTTACATGTAATAATAAAGTTTGACATGTTGACAATCAGTTATATACAGCACTTAAATCTACAATCATTTACAATCCTTGTTAACAACATTTACACCAATAAATAAATTTCAAATATCGTTTTCTTAATATACTCAATACTGTAATCAGTTAAATAGTAAAATTCTCTTTTTTCAAAACATGAAAAAGTATTGCAAAAACTACATTTAAAGACACTGTTATTGCAATGTTTCCTGCATTAGGCTAATGAAACATTTTATTGATTCTAGAAAGGGTTTCAAAATGACAATTTTATTGTATTCAAAGTATATCTTACCCTAGAAACATTGTAAGTCTGGTTAGCATTAAAATCTTTATTATCCCACAATACTATTAATCCTCTATTATATCCTATTAATAATTTATCAGGATTAGTAGGATGTACAGCTATAGCTTCTACTGCTCCTGGATTTACTTTAAAATCATCTGGTACACTACAAAATACACAGTCATATTGATTACTTAAATATTAGTGAAGTTTCTATGCCCTGTAGATTTTCATGTATTCAAGAATGGTATAACCTTTTTTGACTAAACCAAGTTACAGATTGACCATAATAGTTCAGGATAGCATAAAGTTTATTTTTCCAACTAAGCTCATGTTTAATTTTTTTGCACAAATTTGTCATTGAAAGAGTAGGGCCCCTGCAACTGAAGTTATATGGTCCTTATCAGGCACAATTATTTGCCAAACAAATTCTTATAGAAACAAGTTAAACTTACTTCTGCATAACAACATCTTGTTGAATAACCTGTTCACTGAGAGTAAACGTGTTCACATCTAATATTTGTATATTACCACCTTCTGTTCCTAGATATAACTGTTCACCATTAATAGATAGACAACATGTTGATACAGCTTTATTCTTACTGAAATATACAAGTCATCAAGTATACTTAGTTTTATGTGCATAATTAGGATAAAACGTGATGCAACCATTTCAAGGCCGTTTGATGGGGATTTTTCTTACAATGAGCCATTGTTCAATATTTTCTTAGATTGTTGGAAAAGCTTCCTATTTTTTTTGAAAAATAATAATACAAACATTTGACCTTAAAAGTTTTCTGTAAAAAAAAATCTTGTTACAAATTATTATGAATGAACATGTAAGGCCACACCAATTTGATTTGTTGTTCTTCGGGATTTCTACCCTTCAAACTAGGAGCGAGCGAGCGAAATTTTTTTTTTAATTAAAAAATTTAAGATTCCAAATATTGGAAAATAAGATAAATTGAATGGTGCGAGCGAACATTTTTTTATTATAAAAAAATAAACACGGCTATGTAAAAGAGGGGAGCGAGAAAGCTTAGTATGTAACAAGTAATGTTTCAACAACTTTAAACATCAACAAACAAGGGCTTTAAAAATCATTCAACATAACATTTGAACTCTTCACTTTAGAGGTTAGAGTGGTTGAAATCAACAAGTTACTATTCAACAGAAGGCAATGGCGCAGGGTTGAAGCAGTGTTCACAAAAAATGTTATGGTTATTATGTTAAAAAATTAATTCAGAGTGTGACTATCACTCTCTTAAAAATATAAAATATATAAGATTATCATAAAAAATATATAGCCTATTATCTGTAAAGTGAAGACAAAACTATATTGAGTATTCCAGAGTGCCTCAAGTATTTCAGTATCTCCTTTGGTAGACTTATCGTTAAAAATATACATAGAATATATCTTTGTTAAGTATTTCTTACAAATCTTAAAAATATGAAAATAAAAATTGTACCAGTACATCCCCAAAACAAATTAGCATTTCAGAAGAAATTGACCAGGAATTTGATAGGAATTTTAAATAGCATTATATCATATGTTTGACATGCTAATTTGTTTGGGGCAGTACCAGTACAATTTTTTATTGATGTCTTTCATATATTCAGAGTTGTACGAAGGGAACGGTACAACAATACATCATATTTTTATCAATTAAACTACAGTTATCATAGGTTTTACTTTGTAATAAATGATTTGTCAGTTCTGTTGGGTGGCTGACAAACTAACAGTCAGAAAACACTTTAGAGACAGACATGGCTCAACACAGAAATTACTTCACAGGCTTCTAAAAAAAAATTTTCCCCATGATTTGGGTTTTAAACCATTAGAGAAACATTCAGTCATTTGGTCATATTTTTTCAATTTGATTTTCGTGAATAATATTGTCATCTTTCGTTTCCGGTACCGTCACCACGGACGCTACAGCAGGGTTCGAATTAAATTTTTTATATGCATAGCAGTTTTTTGCTCTATGGGACATAATTGCATAGCAGTTTATAATTTTGTGGAGCAGTTTTTTCTCTGGCAGTTGCAAATGTATAGCAGTTTTTTAAAATGCTCTCTAAGGGTGTGTTTTGACTTCATTTTAGTGTTTATATCAAGGTATAATGTGTATCCCTCGAGTAAATAATACGCACCCCGTTCAGTCGAGAAAAAAAAAACAGTTGGCAAAACGGACACACCATAATTTTGAGTGCTAAAATATCGTTTATTCCTAGTATATTTTATATAAAATGCTTTCCGAATGTGTTCATTTTTAGTGTTTTCTATCAATTATAAGGTACATCCCTCGTCGAGTAATTCTGGATAAATCACCGTAAATCATAGGCACGCAACCATTCACTCGAAAAAAAAAAACCCCAACAAGTTGGCAAAACGGAGACACCATAGTTTCAAGTGCTTATACATGTAAAAGTGTTAATTCCAGGACAGTGACTGACTCTTCCTTACTTTTGGCCAAGATGTGGGTTTTTCATAATTCATTTTTGAATCTTCAAAAAGTACGATATTTGTATGTTAATTATAATCCCGTGACATTGAATCTAAATTGACAAGGTCGCACGCGTATGAATCTCCAGGTGACAAAACTAACTTATAATATTTATGGACCGATACATTTCTAGACTCAGTTTGAGTTACAGTTTTTACGGAAATGGATATTTATTGGCCTGCAATTATTATGTTACGACCCAGCTCTAATATATGTAATTATTTCATGATTCATTGCCGTAAGTTTCCATTCCAATATGGATGAAATAGGAAGCCAACTATGTCGTCTGCTAGGCCTATTCACTTCGTCTTCAGTATTACATGTATACGCTTCCTGAGTCAGCACGATCTATTAATAGTAACAATCCTTTTTTTCTGTGTCTCGGGGAAAATAAATCCAAGATGTAACAAATTAACGGGATTTTTATAGTCATCCGATCGTAAAATTTTAACTGAGTTTCGTTAATATAGAAAATACTATGTATCGCAAAAAAACTGCTCTACTGACTAAGATTACATCGCATTTTGCCGAAAATTGTATCGCAAACTGCGATGCGATACCGGTTATTTCGAACCCTGTACAGTTCTGAAGACTTCTAAAAACGTGGTCTCATGGCTGACAAAATTATAAGCAGTAAATGGCCATATCAATCTTGATGTACTAAAGCTTACAACCAGAAGCATGATAACAATGTATTGTTGACAAAATACATAATATTCCGGTACCTGTTTTTAAATTTGGAGAATCGGTGTTATCTACAGATGGCATTGACAAGCAACATGGCGAAGTGAAAATTTACGATTGACCAGTGTATAAACCTACTATACTAATTTGATATACGAATAACAGTCTGGAAAATTGATACAAATTTATTAGAGGGCGCTACAAACGAAGTGCGTTCGATAAACACTTCTAGACTTCAGGTATATTTACGATTGACCAGTGCATACATACGATAATGGATTTGAAATACGAGAAACAGACATGAAAATCGAAACAATTTTATTTGAGGGCGCTATAACGCTAGTTCCAGAGTGTTTCGGAAGGCGAACATGATAATAAAAACGATTGACCCGAAACCCTCTAGAACTTTCATATAACGGCGTTCGAGATACACACCGTAAATTCATAGGTTTTGTTTGAGAATGAGAGCAGCAAATTTTTTTGTTTTTTTAAAAACAAAATTGTAAGTATTTAGAAAATAGGAGCGGGACATTAAAAATGAGGAGCGGCATTTTAATTATTTTTTTAAAATAAAACTACGAAAATTAGAAAAATGTGTGCGGGAATTCCGACGAACAACAAATCAAATTGGTGTGGCCTAACAGTGTAAGGAATTTGGTCCTATTCAAGACTAAACATTCATTAGAAAGATATATGTTAAAGTATCAGATTACTTTGTTAGAAAGTTGTATATTATATTATAACAAAAACACATGGTGACATTCTTTAAATATTTCATCTTCCAGTGTTTATAACTTTACTTTCATTCAACTTTTAATATTCCTTTTTATCAGGGCAATTTCAACTCTTTTTTTTTCAACAGCCTTTTGTGTATTTTTATGGTATTAATATTATAATATAGGATAAGAATTCATCATTTTGTAGAAAAAAAAATTTGTGAACGAAAATTTTTTGTATGCATTCACTATTCCATTCTTTTAGTAAACTATTTAACAAATAAAAATCTAACTCTAGCCTAGCCAATTAGAAGATAGCTTGCCAGGCAAGGTAACATACGCCCACTTCAGCAAATTTAAATATTTGAAAAAGTTGATAGCACCATCGCACTTATTTGAGCTGATATTTAGATGAATTAATTCGAATAAAAACTCTAGCCTTCATCGAGGGCAATAACTCATAAACCGATGACTGGAATTGCGCCATTTTTGAACTCATCCAAGTTTCATTCAAATCGGATAAAAACTCTAGCTTCTATCACTTACACAAGTTAATTTTAACATTTTTTCACTAAGTCAAGGGCAATAACTCATAAACCGACAACTGGAATTGCACCATTTTCGAACTCATCAGAGATATTATCAAGATGAATACACATACCAAGTTTCATTCAAATCGGATAAAAACTCTAGCTTCTATCGCGTACACAAGTTAATTTTAACGGTTTTTTACCAAGTCAAGGGCAATAACTCATAAACCGACAACTGGATTTGCACCATTTTCGAACTCATCCGAGATATTATCAAGATGAATACACATACCAAGTTTCATTCAAATCGGATAAAAACTCTAGCTTCTATCTCGTACACAAGTTAATTTTAACGTTTTTTCACTAAGTCAAGGGCAATAACTCGTAAACCGACGACTGGAATTGCGCCATTTTCGAACTTATCCGAGATATTATCAAGATGAATACACGTACCAAGTTTCATTCAAATCGGATAAAAACTCTAGCTTCTATCACGTACACAAGTTAATTTTAATGTTTTTTCACTAAGTCAAGGGCAATAACTCAAAAACCGACAACTGGAATTGCGCCATTTTCGAACTCATCCGAGATATTATCAAGCTGAATACACATTCGAATCGGATAAAAACTCTGGCTTCTATCGCGTACACAAGAAATTGTTGACAGACGGACGGACGGACCGACGGACGGACAGGGGTGACGGCAATATACGTCCACATTTTCATGTGGGCGTATAAAAACGACCCGGGCCTATCAAATTTTAACTAGATTCACTTTCAGAACACCTATTCATAATATTCTATTATAAATGGCAAGTAACAAATTATGAGTATAATTTGAATAAAATTTAAATAATTAAGATTAATCGTGGCTGGGGTTAATATCCACCTGGCATCTGCAACATCAAAACTACTTTAAAACTGTCTATAGGCCTAATTATTATTGACATTCAACACCACATCACATGTTAACATATTATTTAATATCAGAATCTTACTACCGGTACTGTAATATAGTATTTTTCATATTTTATCATTAAACTTTACAAAATTTTCTCTCACACGTCAAATTGATTTTGAAAACTAGAAGTTGTTTTTATTATTCTTTTAACAGAAATCAAATAATAAATTTTCAAGAACTTATAATTTAAAAAGCAGAGATAATTTTGCTCAAACTTTACACTCCAGCAACACTATGGAAAAGGGATTTGAATCACCTCAACTAAATCAAATCAGAACTGTTGAATCAAACAAATGTTTTTTCAAGATTTGTTAACAAAAGAGAATAGAATTGATAATTATTTGATATTAGAACATATGATAAAGTCCCAAGTCAATTAGACTATAATAGTTGACCTATATTACTCATCAAATGTGTGGGAATCACCAAGTACAAATTAAATTTAAAATACCGGTATATAAGTATTAGTAAGTGAAAGTGAAATGTAAATGAAGGATTGGTAGTGTAATGACTGTAAGAACTGAGTGTAGTTTCATTGTACATGTCAATCCTATCATCATTGTATTATTGTCGATATGATCGTTATATATTACATCACAAGGCATTTGCAAGACATTTCAATCAAATCAAATTCATGCAAGATTAGCTTTTCTGATTCTTAGCAGTCATAATTTATAAACCCAGTGTTTGAAACTGTAATTTTAAAACATAAGCTTATATACCACACAAGATATTTATGTCATCTTAACTTCCTATGTCAAGTATTATACTTGAATTGTCAAGTAATTCAACATGTTAACACATGCTGTTCTATATTCAATTATATTTCAAAGCTTTTGACATCAAACAAGTCCTAGTGTGAACCATTTTAAATTCACAAGAACACTTGAACTATTTCCATGGTTATTTAACTAGGCCTACAGGCTTTGAATACAGGGACTATTCCTAATCTCTCAGATCTAATTTTTTAAATGTATTCATCAACTGATCAATTTTATGAATTATAAATATCATATCCCAAAATAGTGAAAATGAATGGTATCATAGATTATAAAACAAACAATAACTATCCACCTGTGTTAAACATAATACACAATATCTCACATGGTTATCTCTTTTTAAATGATAAGAAAACTTGGCAAAGTGTTTTTTTTTAAATCATGAAACGCACAAGATAATAATAGCTATGAAGACAGATTGACAAAAACTGATGATGCATTGAATTAATACAAGTTAGAGAAGACTAGATAGTGACAGGTTAAACTAGGTCAGATTAAATACACTGTTAAACAGACTATTATTTTGTAGAATGTGAAGAAACACAACCTTTCTATTGATAAACATTGTAACAATTTCAAAACATAATAGCCTACTTCTACAAGGAACAGAAAATTTTGTAGCAAACAAGGAAATGTGTGTCAATTAACAGACGTTATCCTTGTAAATGAGTTCAAACAACTTTTTTCTACATTCTCCTTAAACACTTTCTTTTTCAACTATATTTCTATATTTCAAATATTGAAAATTGTTTATTGGTGTTGGGCCTAAATAACAGTGTACATGAATTTTCACCAATAAATGGAATAAATCATCTTACCTGGTTTCAACTGTATATGATTTCACTTTTTCTAAAACTGTTTTACCACCTCTGACATTAGTTTCCCATAGATGAAGTGAGTTGTCACTGCAGAAACTTATCAATCGACCCTGATAATAGAAATACTGGTATATTAAATACAGAATAATTTAAAAATTCATTTAAACTGGTACCAAAATATTGCAATGGAAATTGTAAATATCATCACTTAACAGAGTTAAATCCATATTTAATAATATTAAATGGTTAAGAGTTAGCTTTTTATGCACACAGGGAAGATTGATATGGCCATCATTTATATCAAATATTCAATTAGATCAGAATTTTTAATGTATGTGATAATGTTTGTTAATAAAACAAGAATTTATTATATATTAACTAACCTGTTCTTGTAGGAAGAATAACTGAACAACTGTTACATCTTGATCATGTTGAGCTGTAAATTCTACTCCAGGTCTACCAAGACTAATCATAGGTTAAGGAAGATGTAAAGTTTTCATCATCTCAAATTTATTCTTCACCTGTACATTATTATGTTACCTCTGACAGGCACAAAGTATACAATTAAGAAACTTTTTCAAGGACAGTACTACAGACCTCATCAAAACAAAGATAACCTTGGTGTTCTATATTTAAAATTTATTGTTTACATCTTTACCTTGACGGGTTAGTTCACAAATTTCTACAACCAGGAGACATATTGACATAAGTTAGGTGACATAGCTTCAGACTAGACATTTCATATATCGTATAAAAGAGAGATAGGTCAAGTTTTATTTGTTTGAAAGAATTGTAAATGATTTTAACATATCTAATTATAAACCTCTTTATATATGTGTGTCCGAAAAAATAAAATAATGCAATGTTCCGTGCTGCAACAAATTTATGTTAAAAGCTGAGATGTGAATACCATGTATAATTGAATATCTCTAGCAGCGTAGACTATTTATAGCCCAGTGACATGATCTATTAGAAGGAAAAATCAATTGTTGGTGTCTGGCAAGTTAAAACTATGATTATATTCTTAGAATTCTACTAGAAATGTGTTTTGATATAATTACAGTATCTGTTTAGTGGTTATTAATCAACTTGAGTTGTTATTTATTATCATAAAGTTAGACCAGGTCAAGTAACAGATTTATCTAGTTTACACATCACCATAGCAAAGTTGTAATCTCTTGTAGTTATTACAGAAAATATAACTTCTGACAAACAGTTTCATGTCTCTGAAGATTTTTATTTTTTTAGAAAATGTAAGGTATGTCTTAAACATATTTTCACTCCCCATCCCCATGGCTAAAATTTAGAATTACTGCAACCTATCCAACTATTTTTTCATTTAGACCTATAGATATACGACAAAGGCTTTAATTCTGAATTAATTATTGCTCTATAAATGTGACAAAATACTACCTCATCCTTTTCTATACTATTCACCACTAGACAATTAACCTTTATTTATCACTATGTTATTTAATGTAGCATAAATAGATATGGGAAATCTAGCCATATTTTAACCTTTTAACACCTACCTAGTATTTTAGACTCATCTATCATTACAATTGACCTGTATCACACAGAAATAGTGGTTTTTATATTTTAATTATGTCATCATATGTTCATCAAATGTGAAAGATTCATGAAGAATATAATAGACCAAATAAATTGCAGAATAGAACAATGAATATTTTTTAAAATTCTAACATATGTTGAAAAAATTATTCTGCATAGTTTTGGTAAATTTAGCCTTATATAAAAGTTGCATCTGAATAGCAATAGGTCTTGGGCGATTTGCAAAACTTTATCATCTAGGCTGGAACAGTTGCCACGAATTGAAGCCTTACAAACTTGTGACTTATAAAATAAAAAAATACCTAATATACATTCTTCTAAATTTTGTATGCACATCAGGGACACTGATAACATTAAATTGTGAGTTAGAAGGACCGTAGTTGAAATCAATGTGAACTTAAAGAGCAAATTAACAAACTAATACCAGTACATTAAACTTATGAATTCAGTAGCATGAATGTCAGGAACCAAATACATGCCGGTAATATATGTACAATGACTTGCAGTCAATAGAATTTAATCAATACCTTACAATAGAACAACAGCACTGAGCTCAACTAACTTAACCGTGCAAAATCTGCTGACATGACATGAATAATAATTACAGACTTGTTGACTGTTACATCAGGTCTTGAAATAAATTATTATACAGTCTTAGTAGAGAGACACAATAGTAAGGTAAGAATGAGAATCAACCAACTTAAACAACTTATTACATTCCACTGACAAGAAAAAATATTTCATATGCTGGTTCATGAACTTGTAGTAATAAAAATGTGATGCCAAGTTTTGACCTAGTTTAAAGTGTCTTGATCTAAACACCATACATCAATTAGTTGCAAAATTATGTAGGATCATAGAATATTCACGTGATAACCACAACCTGTTATGGAGGATGTTAAACCACTCCAGATGAGTTCACACTTGTGACCTAATGATTCCACAACACCACCTCTCTACTAATAGTTTATAATATATAGGAGAGTTGGTATGTGAAATATCTCAACTCTATAATAACATTACAGATTCTCAAATTACTGACCCACATTTATACCAAAACTAGATCTCCTTTCAATGAAAAGTCAATCCCTTACAACCCGCTGATTAACCTGGATCCTAATAAAATACTGATAGTTAATCCCTCTATTGTTTACAGATCATTCAAGCATCCATTTAGAACAAATTAACTCAAAAAATAAAACAACTTACTTTAAACTTAGAACACTGATGGATGTTTCATATTCAGTAGTAAAAGTGTTTTTGTCAAACGTCACATATATGATACTGTCAATGATAATATTTAGCCTCAGATTTTCAGTCAAATCGATTGTATCGACTATTACATCTGTTAACTTTTGTTCTTCCAATAGGAATAGCAAAATATTAAACAAATAACTTTCATGAAAAAATGTTCTCACAAATAACATTTGTAGTGAGTTACACGACTCTGTTGTCGGTTGAAAACATTAAAACTCAAACTATTAAAAAGGAATTTAACAGACGATTTTTATCGTGAAGACCGGAATGTCAATCATCTACAATGTTAAATGATACCTTCAAAAATATCTGGGCACATTTATGTCGTAATGAGTGTTTTTAACTAGAGTAAATATTTATGTTTGTGGGGCAGACCGTCAATTAGATATCAGGATTGACCTTACAAAAGATTGCGGGAATAACATTTAAAAAAAATTATTTTTTAAGGATACACTTTCAATACTCCAGATTTAGTTCCAATGGCCAGTAAACGCAATTTTGGATCATAAGCCATAGCACTTGGTTTGCTGGGAAATCCATGATCAATGCACTGAAAAATAATAAAGATCAAAGTTAAATATAAAGCAGACAAACTAATAAAATTGCGAAGAAGGGAGCTGAAGGAGAATTCCTCAAATTAAATGACCCAGAAAAACAATTTGTTAATACAAGAGGTCAACTGCAATGAGTAGCCCTCAGTTCTTTTCATCATTTGTAATACATGCACTTTAACACCCAGTGAGAGGTAATAAAGATGCAGGGGTCTTTAGTGTATTGTTTACATAACAAAGAGTAGGGAATTTCCTTTAAGAAAATTACTCATGCATGTCCAGTAAGTCTATGAGAACTGTGTACATCTATTTGTCAGGCTTAAATAGCCTACAAAAATCATAGTTTTCTTAAAATAAATTGCATAAAAATCATAAACAGGGCTGTCAAAAAGTTTAAGGCTACTAAGCTATGGTAAATGCAATTGTCATTAGCTATTTGGTCTTGGAAACCAGAAAAAGTCAGAAGACCTGTAACTCAGCCTCAGGTCAGGTCTAATAATACAACTTTGTATCTCTGACCTGACATTATTCACACAACATTGAATGACTCATTCTCTGGTAATCCAATATGGCTGCTAACATTTACTGTCAACAGAAATTAAATTCAAAATTAAAGTTAAATACCTTTCGGAAACCAAACAATTCCTTTTTCAATTTCTCACGTTCCTCCCCCTCCTTTGGAGGATGTTTCTTGAAAAATTTGAACATTTTGCAAACTACAGTCAGTCCAGAATGCAGTCGATTCTACAAATGAAAAACGAAATCGAAATACAGCTGTTGCGGGCTTTTATTATAGTCGCACAGTGGAAATATAACTTGAAAACATGCATTGAGGATCTGCCAGTCACAGTGCCACGGCACAGTGTAGACAAAAACAAACACAACGTGCGTGAAATGCACCACCGTCTACTCCAATAAATCAGACAACAGAGACATTAAATGTCACGATTTGAAAGCCAATGTATTACAAAATGGTTACTTACCTATTAAATTAGTTGCAAATATTCCCAGTGGTCGTTAAAAAGTAACATTAGCGTGTAGTAAAAGTTTAACACCGCGCCAATGGCTTCGTGTACATAAACTACTTAGTCAATATAGTAAATGTATTACTACGCCAAACAGGTGCCCGTTTCTAATCTTTTTTTACATGTATTCCTTGTTTACGCATCTTTTATTTTGAATGCATAAATTATTACTAATATCATCAGTTTATCCCCCAAAATTAAATATAAACGCAGATATGAATATTTGAATTGAAATTGATATTGGAACTATTTTGTTATTGACTAATGCGTAAGCGGTGTATTAATCGTGTGTTGTTTAGACCAATGAAATCGATTGACAATTTCATGTGGGGTTGATTTCACCTGAATAAAAGAAAGGAATTTGACCGGAAAATAAATCGATCCTGATAGAATATAATGTGTAATATATGGGATTGATACTGGTGACGAACAAAAATCAACAAAGAACGTTTATAATAGGCTTTGTTTTTTAACAGCTATTAATAACGTTTTACGATCAAAATAATGTCATTTAACCTAGGCTATAGCTGAGAACGAAACAAAGCAATTTTTTGGAAAAGCAATTAAAATTTTTTCCAAAGGTTCAAACTGTTTCCGGTTCCATAGAAATAGATATTCAATGATTTTACATGATAAATAAACAAAAAATACATAAAATTCCGCATTCACATTTGGGAATAATAAGACTTTAACAAAAATTAAAAAAAATATTGTGGTAAAAACTACACAATTTGGAGTGTTTATGTAATATAAGATATTTCTAAATAATTTGTTAAGTTCTTGTTATCCAACTTTTTAGATTCTCCTCTACAATTTGAAAGCATTCTTTTTCAAAACAGACTACCACGGCTATATATTGATAAATGAAACAAAATTCAAGTTTTTTTTTATTTGAAGAGGCTGTCGCCTTAAGACGAAACAAAGATTGGGGCATTTAATATGATTCCTTGAATTTAACACAATGAGACCTCAGTCAAATTACTGATGAAAACAGTGTTTATTTAGTTTAATTAGCCACTGTAAGTTGAATATATGACCAGATGTCTGAGATCATATTTCAATGTTGATAGAAAGACTGATCTGTCCACTTACTAGGCCCTATAAAGACGGTGGAGATAAAAGCAGTTATTAATACTAATGTTAATTACGATTCTAATTAATTATCTTTGAAGTGAAATTATTGGCAGTTTTTAGCGATAAGAGAGTGATAATATAGACCTTTACTATAAAATTGTAATTGCACACTAATAACCACACTGACGACCAAATATGGTCTTTATCTATACAGATAATTACCAATTCAAATAAAATCGTGAGCAGATAAATAAATCTGTTGGTCCATCTGATTTAAGATTAGATATGTGTTATCAGATAACATAAGATAACATGATATCATTATCAATGATTGTGATACAGACCGCAACAAAAATTCTGCACATTATAGCCTTATTATATCCTGTATAAAAACTGAACCAGAAGATCGTTTATTGAAATAGGCCTACTCCATGATAGAATAATCATCTATTGATTATATTTATGTAACAATTATCTACGATAGGAAATTTCAAGAAAACTATAGTTGTTTATAAATCATGAAATGATAAATTTATAACCCCAAATAAATTGTTTAAAACTATTAGTTTAAATGTAAATTTGAAATGACATATTCAGTCAATACATCAAATAAACTATCTATCTATTGTGATAAGTTGGTGATAGTCAGGGTATGTATTTGTTTGAATTGTTGTTATATTATCATAGATCAATGAAATATATCCGTGACTTAAATAAACTAGACGCATGTTATTTGACCATCTGTTGATGACCATCATAAATCAACAAAGAAACTCGATGAAAACAAGAAGGAAAGAGTCACGGACTGACCAAAGATAAACATTAACCTGAAGTATTACAGGTCTAAGTTAAACATTGAAACACAAATTAATTACCCTGAACTAAAACCATGAATTGTTTGACAGTTTATCTACATTCTTCCTTCTCTTTATCAACGTTTATCTTTCTATACAACATGTTAAGTTTTCGAGAATAAGGCCCCAGGTAATAAATATACCTTATAGTAACTAGACCAAGTAGTAACTATGCCTTATAGGAACTCGACCAGTGAATAACTATTCCTTATAGTAACTAGACCAGTTAATAGCTATTCCTTATAGTAACTAGACCAGGTAATAACTATTCCATATAGTAACTAGACCAGGTAATAACTATTCCATATAGTAACTAGACCAAGTAGTAACTATGCCTTATAGTAACTAGACCAGGTAATAACTATTCCTTATAGTAACTAGACCAAGTAGTAACTATGCCTTATAGTAACTAGACCAGTTAATAACTATTCCTTATAGTTACTAGACCAGGTAATAACTATTCCGTATAGTAATTAGACCAGGTAGTAACCATGCCTTATAGGAACTAGACCAGGTAATAACTATTCCTTATAGTAACTAGACCAGTTAATAACTATTCCTTATAGTAACTAGACCAGGTAATAACTATTCCTTATAGTAACAAGACCAGGTAGTAACTATTCTTTATAGTAACTAGACCAGGTAATAACTATTCCTTATAGTAACTAGACCAGGTAATAACTATTCCATATAGTAACTAGACCAGGTAATAATTATTCCTTATAGTAACTAGACCAGGTAATAACTATTCCTTATAGTAACTAGACCAGGTAATAACTATTCCTTATAGTAACTAGACCAGGTAATAACTATTCCTTATAGTAACTAGACCAGGTAATAACTATTCCTTATAGTAACTAGACCAGGTAATAACTATTCCTTATAGTAACTAGACCAGTTAATAACTATTCCTTATAGTAACTAGACCAGGTAATAACTATTCCTTATAGTAACTAGACCAGGTAATAACTATTCCTTATAGTAACTAGACCAAATTGTAACTTATAGACGCTAGTAACAATCCCTGATAGTAACTAGACCAGATACAAACTAGACCATATAGTGACTGGAACATATAAGAACTAGAATAGATAGTATCAAGACCAAAATAGTAACTAGACCAGATAATAACTAGACCAGGTAATAACTATTCCTTATAGTAACTAGACCAGGTAGTAACCATATCTTATAGTAACTACATGAGATAGTAACTAGACATTATAAGGTAACTAGACCAAATATTAAGGTATTAACTTACTATATTCCTTTTAGTAACTAGACCAGATAGTAATTAGACCAGATATTAACTAGTCCAGATAATAACTAGGACAGAAATGAGCAAATCCTGACAGATATAATGATTACTTGTATTATTCAGTAACCAGACTAGTTGTGTAGTGGTTATCTCATTAATAAATATTGATTGTAAAAGAGTCCATTTATATGATTATGACAGGTGTCCATGTTTTCTATGTGCTGTCAAAGAAAATCAAAACATTTTTATAGGTTTCAAGCTCTCCAATATATTTTCAAAAAACCACGTTAGATATAATCCTGAATTCTAATTGTAACTCAGTTATAATTCATATTCAACACTGTCACGATTTTGATCAGAGGAAACTATAATATAAGTTCTGATATTGTGCATAAAAAGGTTGTTGATCCACCCCTGGTAATAATACAATATGCAATATTCGTTATGTTTCCGATTTGAAGGAGACTTTTAGTTCTATAGTTTTATAGTTCAGAATTGAATAGAAAATATCTATCACTATTCAATTAATATCTATAGGTAAAAAGGTTAGAGGGAGTCTAATTTACTGATGCTATAATGTAGATGCGGGATGACGGAAATTATTATTTATTTATCATTCCGTCACAGCAGGCCTTATCTCAATAACCTTTCCATTTCCAACACTGGTATTTTAAATATTAGGACAAATTACGCTCAAAGAAATTAAAAAAAAAAAAAATGGTTTATAAATGTAACCTAGAATTACAGAGAATACAGGAAGTTCTGCACCAATTCGCTACAATCTGTGAGTATCTGTTTATTTTTGGCTACAAATTTGGACGTACTATCACAAGTACAATTATGATTACTAAATATTATAGCCTTCGAATAAATGGCGTAGGCGTGAACAGAATTCAAAGAAAAAGACAAGAAATTTAATATAGAAATTGTTTCCCTTCCTAATAATTCTTAAGAATATAACATCCGACACAACTAGGAAGTGTTCCGGAATAATCGGAATTACAATCTTAAAATAAATCGATTAAAGGACAAAACATTGAAGAATTTTGTAAATTACATGTTCTATTATTGGACTGGGGGACAATCTAGAGGTTTAATACGAGTTAGGCCATGGACTGTGACCCTCAAATGTGCTTAAAAAAGACTTTCTGTAGCACATTATGGAGACTAATTTTTTTCATCTGGAATCAATTAATATATGTTTTAGCAAGCTAAAAAACGATGTTCCCACTTTCAGAAAGTGCCACAACTAAAAAATTTAACTTTTAAAGATGCGCATATTTTCAATACCTATCTCGATTTTTAATGGACTGTCAAAAACAATCTTCAAATCAGGGAAGCGTGAAATTTATTTGTTGAATACATGCTGTACTATACCATGATAGTATAGAAAATTCAAAAATAATTAAAAAAACACAACTTCATTCAATTCAGATTTAATAAGAAAAATTTCTATATTTGTAAAGGGAGATAATTCAATACTACCATTCACTACCAGATTGCAATATGATCTTAAATGCAGCAAACATACACAATTTTTATTCATCTGGAAAGATTTCAAAGGCTTTTCCTGCATCAGTCAGTTTGTGCATTAAACTTAATATTTCAATATCTAGCATCTATTTGTTCACAACCTCTTGTTGATACAACAGGATCCACAATTTACCCTTCACAATATTCTGCTCTGAGGATGGCATCCTGAAAATTACCCCTTTAACAATGAAGCGACAAAATATATCGGATGGATTGAAAAGTTTGCGCACTTGTGAAACATAAACTAAACATTCATTCCAAGCTTCTTCAATTTATTACTGCTTTGATGATAACCGAACTTTTATCTATGATATGAGGACCTTGTGTTATACAGTCTAATTAAAATCAGACCCTAATTTCGTTCGTTCGTTTTTTTTTAAATCCGGTTTTTTAACCACTACATTTGGGTCTGAGAACGTCGCACTTTGCCAGCCGTTCAGGTTAACTTTGACCTTACCTTGATAAACATGACCTGATAAACTAATCTACAGCACTTAGGAATCCTAGAATGCACCTATTGTTCGCGAACAAAATCCCAGCGCGGGAGAGGGCAAATATCTGATTGGTTAAAACAAAGGTCATTAAGGTTAGGTCAAAGTTAACCTGAACGGCTGGCAAAGCGCGACGTTCTCAGACCCAAATGTAGTGGTTAAAAAACCGGATTTAAAAAAAAACGAACGAACGAAATTAGGGTCTGATTTTAATTAGACTGTTGTGTTATATCTTCTCTTATATAAAAAAGTACAAAAATAAAATGACATAGTTTGTCATTTGGAAGAAAATTCTTGATGCCCCTTCACATAATGATTTTAGATGGTATTTCATAAGGAAACATTTTGGTATCGAGTCCAAGTACCTCACAAAGCACCACAACTGCAAGCCCAAACAGAAGGTCCTCTACCTAGAGAAAAAAAAAAATAGAAAACAACATCAATTGTGTGCATTCTGAAAGATATTTCGGGATTTGAGTTGTCAATAAGACCCCCTACTCTGATTTTCATCTGCCCAATTTTACTTGTTCAAAGCATTTCTCTTCTTAATCAAATTATTTGGGGGGGAGGGGACCGACACCCTTTTGTCCTCCCTTCTGAGTTCAAGTGTGCCCTTGCCAACTACAGGATTAAGAGTATTAAAACAAGTTGAAAGCCATAGATCTTAGAGGAACACATACCTTTACACATCAAAAAAGACTTTTAAAATAGAGGTCAATTGTCAGCTGATAAATTTTCGAGAAAAGGTGGATGTAAATACCACAGTACAGGGGCGCAGATCCATTGAAAAAGTTGGTGGGGACCATCTGTATAAAGATGTAATAGCACAAGAAGCCACGGACGCCAAAGCCCAGGTGCCTGGGGGGGGGGGGGGGGGAGGGGGGTCTCCCATATATTTTTTAAAACACAAAAAAATCGCCGGAAACGAATTAGTAAATTGTAATAATTCAATGAATTAGATATCTACTACCAAATAATGGAGACCCAACAGGGGCGTAGCGTGACCAATTTGACTGGGAGGGTGTAAGGTCCATGTTTTACCGACGATCGCGTGGTTTTCGGAATTTCAAAGATACCCAACTGGCACTAAATTTTATACAAAGGGCCGTAGGAAGTAAATGAAAGGGGGGGGGGCAGATTTGTTAAAAGGGGTTTGGGGGCATCGCACTCGAAGAAAATTTTGAAAATAGGGTTGATTTCCTTGCATCTGGTGCCTTTCGGAACAATTCTCTAAGAGAACGACCTCACATTTGAAGAGGATTTGGAGGGTTGTAGGTCTACTCCAAGAAAATTAAAAAAAATTACGTCCGAGTTCCTTGCATCTGATGCCTTTCCGAACAGAATTGGGGCATTGTATCACTAGAAAAATTTTGAAAATAATGGTACATTTCTTTGCATCTGATGACTTTCCGAACAGAATTCTCACACGGTTTGGGGCATTGTATCACAAGAAAATTTTGATTTCCTTGCAATCAGGCCTTCCGAACAGCAAGCGATTTGGACAAACTGAACCCTATGAAAATATTGAAAAATAGAATTAAATTCTTTGCATCTGAGACCTTTCCTGATCTCCGGTTCCTATAGTCTAGTTTGCATGCAAATTCTTCGGCATCCGATGTTTGAGAACGGATTTATGCATTTTGGTAATTATAATAGTCACAAAAAGTGGTGGGGACCAACCATATTGTGTCCCCACCACTTTTTTCAGCGGTGGGGACCGGTCCCGGTGTCCCCACCGGGATCTGCGCCCATGCCACAGTAAATTTTGGTATTGACAAGTTTGTTGAAAAAATAATGACATGCATACCTTTGATTTGAAATATTTACTTCTCCCAACTAAGTTGCCAGTCTAGAAATTCTAACTATCCTTCCACGAGGTGTTTTACCCATAATCATACAAAACATACCAAATGTTTTCGAACATAACCTGAAAAGAATGGAAAATGACAAAGTACTTCATGAACATGTATACAGAATATTGAATGAGAAACATTTTTAACATAGATAGGTGTCAGTCAGATCATTCAATTTCAAGGGTACACATTATTTATCTTATTTGCATAGAAGGCTTTTGCTATTTCCCTTGTAATTGCATAGAAATTTCAACTTCTGTGTAACATATTTTAAAGAATTTTTTAAATGGAAATTGAATCAGAAATAGAAGTCTTGCCTAGACCTCACATCTGTATAGCAGTCAAGTAAAATTGGCATAGGCCTAGGCCATAATAGGCTAGTACTGACACCATGAATATGAGTGTTATGCTGGTCTAAATGGACAATATCTGTAGGAAAATGTCACCTTTTAATGTTTCATTTTTTTCCAAATTTACCGAAATACCCAACGGGATTTACAAAATAATGTAAAAAAATTGTTAGAGTAGAAGAGGCCTGTCAGTGTCTGTATCCACTTTCATTTTCTTACCTGTGTATACCGCTTGCTTTACACGTTTCACATTAAGCTTCTGTCCTCACCCATTATGAAAATCCGTTTGGGCACACGATACGGTTCTTGTACAAATGGTTTCCAAAAATCGAAAACCTTTTTAAGACCTTTAGGCTTTTGAAACCATGTGAATTAAATAAACACCTCGCGTTGATGGCCATGTTGTTAACAATTGAACTCGCCGAACTAGGAAAAGGTCAACCGGCGGAGTTAAATATTAAAATAACGCCATTTGATTGGTCGATATCTAGTAAACGGGTCTATCTCGTCATGAGGCGCGAATATTGAAGTTCCATATTTTCAATACGTTCTACAAAAAAACTGGCAATATTCCAGCTTGGGAACAATTCATTTTGTCTTAAGCAATTAAAAATGAAATGACTCAGCTAAAAATTTGTTAGTCCCGGTAAAATTTGATTTTTCTAAACGAAAAATGGCCAGAGTCCACCATCTAAGTTGAAAATGTGTGTAAATTGCTTTTTATGACACTTTTCTTCAATTGTGTCCATCTCTGCATTGAATTAACAAATTCTATTTGAATAATCATAAAATGAAACTTTTTTAGGTCACATTTCCGAATGACAATAAAGACAAACGTGTTTCTTGGTGTTTCAAACTAAGTTTAATTTTTTTTTCTCATATGATAGTAGAAATGAAAAAGTTGTGAAAAATCGATCAGTATTTAATTGTGTACTTTGTAAAATAACCTTGAAATGAAGAAAGACAGATAGTGAAATGGCCTGAGAAAATGTATTAATAGACAGTATTATGATTAATTAATGAATGAAAAGAGTCATGGCGACAATTCCATGCTTTCACAGAAACTGTTCACTAGCTCTTGAAATATAGTTAATAATTCATATCAACTTGAAGAACATAATATAATAACTGTTTGTTAATACGAGACATGCTGATATAGAGTGCATGAATTGACAAACAGTTTCAGACGACACTCTATAGGGGTCATTAAAAACATTGTATTTCAAATGATGAGCCACCTATTAAATAGATAACAGTTTTAAAAGGTGAAAGGTTAACTGGTCATTTAAGGTAATTAAAGCTGCATCAAGCAATGAAATACATCAAAATATTCTTGTTATTACGGATGAGACCTCTATGATTGAATTAAACTTCAGCAATTGTCAGCATAAGCCTTGTCCCTTATCACTCATATTGCTTCTACTCCCCAGTTTATTAATTAAGTAAGGTACCACTACTAAGACTAGAAAATGCAAGAATCAGTCAAAGGAAAGATAAAAGAAAATCGTTTATTATGTAGTTGTCATGTTTGGGTAAATAGTCTTACTGATCAAGAAGGTGGTATCTTAGACAAGTAGTAGAACAAGAGAAGTGGTCAGCAAGAGAGGTGGTATCCTATAGAAGATGTAAAAAAAGAAGAAAAGTGGTCAACAAAATAATGATATCCTTGAGGAGTAGTAAACAAGAGAAGTGGTATCCTAGAAAAATTGTAGAAAAAGATAAGTAGTTATCAAGAGAAGTAATATCCTAGCAAAATAGTCAAAAGAGAAATGGCAACCTAGATAAGTAGTAGTGGTAGAAGAGAAGTGGTATGCTAGCGAAGTAGTAGAAGAAGAGAAGTGGTATGCTAGAGAAGTAGTAGAACAAGAGAAGTGGTATCCTAGAGAAGATGTAGAACAAGAGAAGTGGTATCTTAGAGAAGGCGTATAACAAGAGAAGTGGTATCCTAGAGAAGATGTAGAACAAGAGAAGTGGTATCCTAGAGAAGATGTAAAACAAGAGAAGTGGTATCCTAGTGAAGATGTAGAACAAGAGAAGTGGTATCCTAGAGAAGATGTAGAACAAGAGAAGTGGTATCCTAGAGAAGATGTAAAACAAGAGAAGTGGTATCCTAGTGAAGATGTAGAACAAGAGAAGTGGTATCCTAGAGAAGATGTAGAACAAGAGAAGTGGTATCCTAGAGAAGATGTAGAACAAGAGAAGTGGTATCCTACAGAAGATGTAGAACAAGAGAAGTGGTATCCTACAGAAGATGTAGAACAAGAGAATTGGTATCCTAGAGAAGATGTAGAACAAGAGAAGTGGTATCCTAGAGAAGATGTAGAACAAGAGAATTGGTATCCTATAGAAGATGTAGAACAAGAGAAGTGGTATCCTAGAGAAGATGAGCAAAAGAAATGGTATCCTATAGAAGATGTAGAACAAGAGAAGTGGTATCCTAGAGAAGATGTAGAACAAGAGAAGTGGTATCCTATAGAAGATGTAGAACAAGAGAAGTGGTATCCTAGAGAAGATGTAGAACAAGAGAAGTGGTATCCTAGAGAAGATGTAGAACAAGAGAAGTGGTATCCTAGAGAAGATGTAGAACAAGAGAAGTGGTATCCCAGAGAAGATGTAGAACAAGAGAATTGGTATCCTAGAGAAAATGTAGAACATAGAAGTGGTATCCTATAGAAGATGTAGAACAAGAGAAGTGGTATCCTAGAGAAGATGTAAAACAAGAGAAGTGGTATCCTAGAGAAGATGTAGAACAAGAGAAGTGGTATCCTAGAGAAGATGTAAAACAAGAGAAGTGGTATCCTAGAGAAGATGTAGAACAAGAGAAGTGGTATTCTAGAGAAGATGTAGAACAAGAGAAGTGGTATTCTAGAGAAGATGTAGAGCAAGAGAAGTGGTATCCTAGAAGAGATGTAGAACAAGAGAAGTGGTATCCTAGAGAAGAAGTAGAACAAGAGAAGTGGTATCCTAGAGAAGACTTAGAACAACAGAAGTGGTATCCTAGAGAAGTATTAGAACAACATGAGTGATATCTTAGAGATGTAGTAGAACATGAGAAGTGGTATCCTAGGAAAAAGGATAAAAAAGGTAAGATAAAGTTGCGGAAATAAAAAAGAGTAGGTAGTGTCCATAAAAGTGGTATCCTAAAAATTAGTAGACAAAGAAGAAAATTGGTCAACAAAATAATGATATCTTTGAGAAGTAGTAAGCAAGAGGAGTGGTATCCTAGAAAAATTGTAGAAAAAGATAAGTAGTTATCAAGAGAAGTAATATCCTAGCAAAATAGTCAAAAGAGAAATGGCAACCTAGATAAGTAGTAGTGGTAGAAGAGAAGTGGTATGCTAGCGAAGTAGTAGAACAAGAGAAGTGGTATGCTAGAGAAGTAGTAGAACAAGAGAAGTGGCATCCTAGAGAAGACGTAATAGCAGAGATGTGGCACCTTAGTGAAGTATTTAATAAAAGATGAGGTAAACTATAGAGGTTATGAAAATGGTAGAGAAGTTGTCGAATAAGAGAAGCAGTATCCTAGAGATAACAATACCCAAGCACGAACAATCCCGACCGTAAAACAAATCTCGAAAACCGTGTAAACACATTGACAATACATTAGTAGCTAATGAGCTATATCAATAAATGAGTAAATATTTCAAAATGAAAAGTTGTATCAGGTGTCTAGAAGAGTAAGCATGCCATGTTTGGCGTCATACTGGCCATTGCTGCTCAATGATATTATATCAATCGGTTATTGATTTCTGATTTCTGTCAAAAAATCAATGTTAAACTTTCAAGGCAGTTAATTTTATAAAATTCAACATTTATGGGAAAGACCTCTGTCAGTCTGAACTACATGTAAACAGTCAAAGAAGCCTCGAGCAGAGCCTTATTGTAACCTTAGACGTAGTCAAAAAAGAAAAGAGTGGCTTGCTAGAGAAGTAGTTGAAAGAGAAGTGGTATATTATAAAAGTGGTAGAACGACAGAAATTATTCTTGAGAAGTAATAGAATAAGATAAGTGGGAGAAGTAGTCATCAAGAGAAGTGGTATTCTAGGCTAGAGAAGTGATAGCACAAGAGAAGTGGTATCCTAGAGAAGATGTAGAACAAGAGAATTGGTATTCTAGGCTAGAGAAGTGATAGAACAAGAGAAGTGGTATCCTATAGAAGTAGTAGAACAAGGGAAGTGGTATCCTATAGAAGATGTAGAACAAGAGAAGTGGTATCCTAGAGAAGTTGTAGAACAAGATGATAAGTCTTATCCTAGAGAAGTAGTAGAACAAGATAAGTTTTATCCTAGAGAAGTGGTAGAACAAAAGAAGTGGTAGCCTACACTCAAAATGGTAACACGCCTACAAAACTATTGGCTGAAGATTAACTGTTTAAATCTGGTATAAATCCCTAGTTAATCCTAAGTTAATCTATCTGAATGTATCTGTTTATTCAATGATACTATTTACTATAGACAAGACATCTGTTATAATAATAACATAAAATAGAAAATATTGTCTTGTCTCACACACTATTACCCTCGGGTATTTTTCAAAACGTAATTAAACTTCTATTTCTTCTGTTCTTTTTCAATTAAAACTAAATTCATTGGAACAATCTCATCAATTCCAGTACTTACAAATTTGAACCTAAAATATATCCAGTTAAATTGTTTTTGTTGAGTCTTATTTAGTAATTGTTTTAGTCTATTCAGACTTCAGATTACATGTATTCTAAAAGTTTAATTATTTAGAAATTCTACACTCTCGCTGTTTTATAAGTTGTTGATTATAAAGGATGATAAATATGTAGTAATAATTATATGAACTGAATATAACCTATTGAATCAATATAATCTATTGTTATTATGATTTCTATGAGAGTTAATCAGTCCAATATCTAGAGGAATTTATTGATTTCACTAGATAGTTCTAAAAACATGTACATATTGACCACTGAAAGATCGAATTCCATACTCATTGCTAATGTCTTACTCCATTAATCAATTCTAAAATTATTAATCCGAGTTACAACACAAGCATGAGTAGAACTTATGATAAATTTGCTTCCAGTCCTTTTATAATTTCACCTTTTTGTTATATAAGTAGACAAGGAAATATTTAGTTATAGTTTAGTGTATTTTGAAGAAGATATTGATTTTCCATTTCAAAATGCTTGGTAAAAATAAAACTATTAATCTATATTCTAGTATGTTTTGTCACTGTGATCTTGACGTGGCATAAGATATGGTTGTCAGATAAGGTAAAATATGCCAACAGGAATTTGAGAGACTGTCAAGTAATAAAATCAACCCTTGGGAAGAGGCTGAAAGGTGCAAAATTTGGCTTAATACTACAGATCAGTGTATTGATCCAAATTGGTTGTTTGGTATTATGGAAAAGGGCAGCTTTGTCAGCCAAGCAAATATAAAGGATAAAAAACCTTGTATATAAATAGAATTTATTTCTACTGAAATTGACAATTATAAAGTAAAGGATTTTTACAAATGTTTTATAAACGCTCTTAATGTCATATCATAATTTTACATTATTTCTTCCAATCTGAAACTTCTGAAACAACAGTAACAAAACCTTGATCCTTTTTACATTCTTGGATACATTTATAAACTGAAGAACTGGTATGGAGCACACTGTATGAAGAAGAATGTGCATCATCATTTCATCATCCAGACACAGTTTATCTGACTCTCTAATGTTTCAGAAATATTGGCTTTTATTTCATTGATTCTTTCAATTAATAACTAATCCTTGAAAATAATAATTGTGTTGCCATTATATTTTAGTATTTTGTATACTTAAAGAATGATGCTAATAAAAAAAGGAATAAATCCTGATAAATAAATGTACGGAGTAAATGACTACTGGTTAACCATAGTATCTTAGATGGTCTATTAGTAATAATACAATTCAACCCTACTTATAGAAATTTCATATTGCTTTCAAAATATGCTCTTGTCTTATCAATTTACAAAATACACTTGTAATCATTGTAATAGAGAACATGATTTGGAGAGCAACATGACCTTTTCATATAAGCTTGTCATTTCACTACATCTTTTATAATCTCTTAAATGAAAACCTTTTCCACCTTTTCAAGTAAGGTAAATAGAGGAATTCAAAGTGTATTCTTATGTTTTAAATCACTATACACTTCAAAACCTTGTATTTGCCTGACTGATAAAGATATCATGATTTTCCAACATTCATGCCATGTCCTTTTCGTATGTATTCAGATAGCTAAGATGCATTAGAAATTACATACGTGTATTTACCATACCTTTCAACAAATCACAACAAAAAGAAAACCTCTTTTCTTTTGGTAAGGTATGGTAACAGATCCATTGATACAAAACTTAGTTGGATTGGCAAGAATCTATCCAAAGCCTGTTCAAAATATCAACCAAATCCGAGGTACTTGTCAAATTCATTCACTTATAGCAAATTATTAACAAATGAATTTGAAAATAACTTTCTGACAAGAGACCTGATTTCTTGGATGTAAATAAATAACCGAAAGATCCAAGGCATGGAAACCATCCTAAATCCAACAATAACACAACATTCATTAAAATAGTCTCAATAAAATCAACATTACAAAAAATAGGTTTCAATAAAATAAGTTTTTACATCAAAATGTAAAAAAGTATAATTGGACAACAATTGTTAGGCTACTTAGTGGGACGGTAATATCTAGAAATAGGCACAGATTACTTATTGGACAAATACCATTACTTGGACAAACTCAAGAAAAATTTTACATTACAATTTGGAATGAAAATGAAGATTTATTCTGGGAATCCATGATCCAATCTTTGATGTACCAAAGAAATTAATTTGACAAGTATTCTATTGTCACCAAAACATGCAAGTAAGCAAATGAAATTTGTACAAGAATATGCTATTGTGACCTTAATACATCAAGGGAGAAAGACCCCAGTATTTGACATAATAGACTATAATTGCATATAAAATCTTAAAATGTAAAACCCAGTTTTTTTCATAATATTCTTTCATAAAGACTATGATACAAAAATAGCAATATAAAATATGGTACATATAATTTAGTATTCTACAAAGCAATTTACAGATATGTACAATATTACAGTTGTATAAGCATGTATCTCAGTACTGAAAATCAGAAGGAATGAAACCAATGGAATGAAAATTGCATTGGAATGTTATTATTTCCAGAATTGATTACAAAATGTTGAATTGTTTGTTACCAGAGAAATGAGATCAGAAGTTAAAAAACAATTTGTTTCATGATTAAAATTTGGGCAAAAATCAGCCTTAATTTCAAAATATATACAATCTATCACAGGTATTCTTTTTCTATAAAACATGATTTTTTTTTTAAGAGACAGAACTTGAGTATTTTATTCTTATTTAAATTTTCACTATTGCACTAATATTTCATAATAATCTTATAAGCCAATAACTTCATATCAGTTAGTTATGTATGTTGCAAAATCATCATGACAATGTTACAAAATACAAACTTAGCATCAAAAAACTTACTAAATCATTAAGTTTAAAAAATTCATTTACTTTATTTTCAATAGCTTTCAATATTTGAATACAACATTAATAGCACTACACATTACAAAGCTAATTTTTTCTAATATTTCATAAAAATTATATATACACACACACACTTTCATTCACACACTAGTTCTCTCACACATATCACATATAACACTAGGTATATTATAGGTAATCATCATGTCTTTATATGATCACTACTCTATAATATATTAGTACCGTATAGTACTGTTTAGTCTGTAATTAAGTTCAATGACTGTAGTCTTTATTGTCAATAAATTAAGAGTTTTGTCACAAATACACACATTAATGAGAAACTTCCAATAATGATGGGTTCTTTTCCATGATTGTTAATAAAATTCTGTCCACATAGGATTTTAATCGGAGGTTATCCTGCTGTTCATCACGTAAAGCTTTCATTAACTGAAATATTAATATTGAAATTGTCAGTAAAAAATTTATAATTACAACAAACTAACTCAAATAAATCTTTTTTTTTTAAATTCTAATTATTTAGTCTTAAATTCACAGGTTAAAAAGTCTATGCATAAAAAAATTATATTTCGATACCACACATTAAAATTTATATATTATTTTATTTACCTGGTCTTTTGTTAAGTTTTCTAATTCCTCTGCGATACTAACACCTTCAGTTTCTCTCAGTAATGTTCTACCCTCTTCCATACATTTAGATAATAACTGTGCATTCATTTCTTCATTATTATCTCGTAAATTACGATTTTCCTGTAATAAAAAATAAAGATTTATGAATGATGTATTTATTTATTAAATAAATTCAAAAATTGTTCGAAAAAAGGAGATTGCAAATTGTGCATAAATAAAGATAAGCAATGTAGAATATAAATGTATAAAGAGAATATAAGAAAATAAAAATATAAAGTTAGTGTAAAGTAGATGTAAAGAAAACCAGTGAATTGAAACAAAAAGAAAGAAAAAACGATACAAAAACCTATGATATTGTTTAAATAAAATGGATGAATTGTTAATACCAGTCAACCAATGGGTGTGAAGTTATGTTAAAGGTTTGTTATTATAAATTTCCCACTAGTTAAATTTTACTTTATAATTTATATAACTATCCCAAATTTATATTTACTGTTAATAATTTGACCTACAACAATTATTCTTCCCAAAATAAGAAACAGAAGTACTACAACTAATATATCTTAAACAGATAAAGGGAGATAACAATGAAGCTATACAATTAATATTGACATGCTATACCAAACAGGAGAATGTTTACACTTATATACACACCTTTAACATGTCCTTCCATTCATCCCACATTGACTGCTTGAAATATGAAGAATGAATTAAAGGAAAGGTGGAGGAAAGGAAGAAATAAGGCTTTTATGTTTGGAGTTGAAATTAAAATCTAAGCTGATATGTTTTTGAAATTAGTTAGAGAGTGTGCATTAAAAGGCTTTGTTTATGATATATTATACCGATTCCAATAAGATCCCTCATATAATTAACAGTTAAAGTGTGCATTTCTTTGTGCTATATAGGCAATTTAAAAATATGTAACCCTATAAACTATATAGACTCTCTAGCCAATCCACCGTTTTAATATATATAACAGAATATGATATACTGGATGCTGAAAAGCTTGCAGATGGAAAAGCAATTTCATATTATTGTCATTTCAGTAATACTTACTGACCAATTATCCAGTAATATAAAGGCTATGTGGTATAAAAGCTAATATAGCAATTTGTATATGAATGAATAAATAATTTTAAAAGTATAATTCTCACCTCTTTAATATGTTTCATTTCTAATTGTAACTCGGCATAACGTGCAGGTAAATCACCCGTTATATTGTTATTACCATGTCTTAATTCAGATTCAATTTTAAATTTTCTTAATTCATCTAATTCTTTACCCAATTCATCCATTAACTACAAAAATATAATACAATATATTCAAATTGTATTAAAGCTGTATTGGCAGATTATTTTATACACAGTACTGCAATAATAATTACACCAAAATCAATAAAATTCTATACTAGGCCTAGGTACATTACATAGATCATATAATAGACTTGATTTGAATGACATTATCTTACCTGTCCATTGGTGAGCCTTTCCTTTCTGTGGGCATCTTCCTGATTTTGATATTCAATTCTTAATTTATCGTTGTCATCTTGGATCATAGCACATAATTCTTGTTTCTCAATATACTTCTCTTGTAATAACATTTTCTCCTGAAAATTATAAAAACATTATCTTTATAATATTATAAGGGAGACAATTACACATTCAGATTTGGTCTAACTAACCTTTTAATGAGGTTCAAGGTAAGAAATAAAAGTTGCCCAGAATTAAAGTATTATTATACAAGTGAATACTATTGAATATCACCAATGTAGTTTAAATCAGAATTAAAAATTGAACTGACCTCTTTCACCTTCTGGAGTTCTGCTCTTAATTTAGGAATTTCTTCTTTGATTTGATCATATTCTTTAATTCTGTAAAGTTAAAAAAAATATTGTAAATAATTTGTACCAATAAAAAAAATAGTAAATTTTCTTCATGTGGCAATTTACTAAGATATATTCTATATTAAACAAAAGATATAGTACTTACTTTTGAGCGAGCAAATCATCTTCTGCTGTTTTTTCTCGTTCATGTTTCGTCTAAAAGAAAAATCATTGGAAAAGTTTAATAAAGTTCTAATTTCTCATTGAGAAGGCTCAATATATCTGTAAAGTAGTCTTTCAAATTCCAAACCAAAAAGGAGCTCTTGCTCATGTAGTTATGTTAAATTGCAGGAACTAATCACTGTGAAATTATAATTCAAGATAATGAAATGATATGAAACGAAATATAAAACTTACAACATATTCGTGATGTTTTAATCTTTCATCTTTTAATCTTTGATCTGCCATTGTTTCTACTTCATTAATATGTTCTTCTAAACTGTGCACCCTATAATTATAAAAAATACAATTAGTATAATTCAAATGTTTAACTTTCATTATCTTCTTAATCATTTAATACAATACATTAATATAAACGTTACTTAGTAAACACGTAGTCAATTGCAGTTTCAAAATAATAGAACAAAAGCTTCTCTACTTACTTTTGGATGAGAAGTGTGTTTTCATCTTTTAATCTGATATGTTTTGTGTCAGCTTGATTTTGACTGTCTCTTAACCTTGTAACTTCACTTTCCATAAACTTCACCTGTATAACATGACAGTAACATCATTTATTAATGGATCACAATTATAACATGACATCTTACATTGACTGTCAAATCTGCCGATTGTTCTGCCTCACATTGTCATCTTCATATTTGTCTTTTTATTCATAATAATTCTAGGACAGACCAGATGTTTTGTAATGAAGTCTATGATATCTTACCCTATCATTGAGTTCCTGGAAGTTGCCATCAATATTTTCAATGATGACTTTATCTGCTGACCCAAAACTATTACTTCTTGTACTACTAGGTGATCCAACAGCACTTCTTTGTAATTGACTGGAAATAACAGAAAAATAATTCATTAATATATTGTTGCAAGTAAATCAATACCCATATTACCACAACCAAACGATTTATTTTCTGATTTCTTAATTATTTCCAATTATTATTTTTTTTCAAACGATAACATATAAGGAAAGGAAGGTTTTATATCAAGTCATCAGAAGACCTAAAGCAAAGAGTATTATTTAACCATATTAAGCTGGAGAGTTAAATAATATTTACCTGGCATAAGCAGCAGTTGTAAGCCTCCTGTTAGGGCTGTAAGTTAAGCAAAAGTATACATTAGTAAGTGTGAAGCTGAAGCATTATGAAAATATTAAAATAATAAACCAACTATTTCCATCACCGAACTCATTTTTTAAAATTTAAAACAAAAGAGCCGAATTCCCAATTTGAAAAAGTTCTTACATGTCCAAAGATCGGCACCTTGACAAACTAAGAGAATAATGAAAATAATAATTATTAAGAGTAATTGAGAGAGAATGTGATGTTTGTATTGATTTTATATTTATATAACATTAAATTATTAATATATATATATAGATACTAGACTACAGTTACATTACTACGATTATATATTATATTAATTAGATATCTACTATATATTTCATACTTCTAATAACTAAATCATATTTCAAAATAGATGATGGAAGTTAAAATACAGCCAAAACCAAATATAGGAAAATCAGAAGAGAAATGATTAAGAAAGTCTAGGACATCTAAGAAGCCAACATGGATAGGAAGTATCAGTAAAGAACTACGTTTCTCAGATAAAGGAAGGGGCACCAAGGTATAGATCAATCAAATACAAAGATGAGGTAAAACTTATAGATATTGAAACCGTATCAAAGCAAGCAAATGAATTAGAATTATTTTGCAGTTAAACAAAGTGATAGAAACATCAAGGCTGAAATATAAGCTAAGAAGGTCACTACACTCTACAGTTCTAGTAATTATGGAAGCACAGCAATACTATTAAGAAAACTACGAGACACATCACTATAGAACATGCTAATATAATATTAACTACCACGTTCTCTTGTGCTGACGAAAATCTCCTTTACGATGATTTATGTGTTTACGAGCAGTTGCTGGTGTACTGAAAATTAATAAAATTTATAACAACTTGTTTCCATATCCTGCTAAAACCTTTTTTCCAAGGCAAGTAGTAAAATTATCATAGCATTTAAAACTTGAAAATTTGTTGAAGCAAAAATTACCTGAATTGAAAATACTAAAGAAAAAATGTGAAATAAATACTTACAGGTGACCTTGATCAGATACATCGGCTTCAGATTCTATTTCACCAAAATCTTCAAAATTTTCTTCATCAGTTATTTCATGGCGACTGAAATGAAATGTTTCAGAAATTGAAACTTAGAGTTCCTAAAAAAATTTCAATTATCAGGTATTTCCTTATGTAATATATATATATCAATAAAGTTTCAATGTTTTACTTACCTATTTTCATTTAACTCTGATGATTTATAACTTAAAGCACTATCTGCCTCATCTTCAGAATTAGGTGGAAATAGTTGAGTCTTGATACTATAATCACCATTAGTATATTCACTGCTGTTTAATGGTAAATCTGTGATATCATATTCAGCGTATGTAGAATTACTGTGATCTTGTTTATATGACTGAAATTAAAATAACAAATATTTGAAATACTTGTATAAAATACTATCAAATTCATAGTGCCTCGTTCCACTAACAGATATATTGTACAAGATCAAGTATATCTCTCACTGCAAGTCAAAAACAAAGAAGTGAGCCAGCAGTACCTTAGATTCAAAATACTTTGACATTTCCTCCAAATGCAACTCAAAAATATCTTCATCCATGTTAGTAACACAGTGTCCACAGAATAACTAACTGTTGTACAAGATACTGTCAATATGAAGTGTCCTACTGATATAAACTGACATTATACCCATGTATTATCTATATCCTACTATTATATAACATTACCTATAGTAATCAGGTCAGACCTATTTAATTAACACTCCATCTTAATTACTGAAAGTTCTCACAAAGATCTCTAGTCCTTTATTCAACAATAGACATTGTTTTTATAATGAACCTATAGTTGTTTTAGTTAATCTGTTAATTGGTTCAAGTTTTAATTGATTTATTGTGGGAAGATTTTACAATGAAATCATGCTGTGATTAGGAAAGAATTGTCCTAATGTAAAATGTTGTACATGAGGTAATCCCTAATCTTATGCAGAAGGATTCTCTTTTCTATGTCTTTCCCTTAATCCTTTTAATCTAATCACATACACTTCTTTGAGTACTGTTCTTTCCATAAGATACAAGTGAAATAATTTTCCATTACTGTACAAAGTACCGGTATCTCTAATTAAAAAAAACTAATACCACTGCGTATCTGTTGTTATTGCCCTACAGTTATAGAATAATATTGATCTATCATATTTTAGTAATGATGTGACATCGTTGAAATCATACATCATTATATGATGACACTTCTAATTTCTTTAATAGTCTAGCCTACAGTTATTTTATATTTGTATGTACTGAAATGACTGAAGGCTGAATATTTTGTTGATACGCCCATTTTGCATTCATTCGCATACACAGTTTATCTAATGATTCTGTTATTGCATTTACAAAACCTGTTTGTCCAATGATGTTTTTTTTCCTAAAAGGTTATTATGCATTTTAGAATATTTCGTAGTTTTAGATAATGCCTAGAGCTATAATAAGGTGTTTCCGTCACACTTCAATGAAGTCAAAAGCCAAAAGACATGTTTGGGTCACCATACTATAATAAATGTCTTTAGAATGTTGTTGTGCACAAGTCAGGTTATATATTTAAGATAAAGTAGGTCAAGGTGTATGTACAAGGAGCCATATTTACCTGTGTATACATGATATACCAACATAAACTTTAAACAAATGAAACATCTAAAACTAAAGTCCAAGTGAATATCAAGCTTTGGGTTTAGTCACTAACATTTACCACAAAACACAGCTGGCAGCTATTTGTAATCAATGTCTCATGATTTCATTTTTCAACAAATTTAATACATGATTCATTAATGACCTAATACACATTGCCCTCAAAATTTTCGATTCAGTGAATTTTTATATTGCCAATATTACATTTCTATCAAAGTTAAGCTTATATCCTTGTCACCTTGTTTGAGTTGCACATTCCAGATAACCAGAATTTTAACTGTGATACAAAATGTCCAGTGGTATGGTCAAGCTGTGTACAGAACAGCTGTTTCTAATCTATATCTAAATACATGACCACTGATATTTGATCCAATGTCACTTTCAGATAAATTTTTGAGATGCTATAGGTCATATCCTATACAATCAGCCATAATAAATAGTTTTCAGCAATATTTTCTAAGCTTAATGATGAATATTGCACTAGTTATAAAGTTGAAAACAAAACAGGAAAATATGTCAGGTAAACATATTGATAAAATACCAGTGCTAATAACTGATGTTTCTATAGTGATTAGATAAATATATATATATAAAATCAATACCATTTCATTTCCTTCCATTTTCATTAACTTCTAGGTGTGGCTGTGTAAAATAATACAACTTCACAAAAACAGTCCTAATGTGAGAAATATCTCCAAACCTGGTCACAAGTAGTTCACACTGACCTCCTCAAGGTAAATAATATAACTAGAAAGGTGGTAAAGCTTAGTGACTAATGACGTAGTAAAGTATGGTAGACTGTAGATGTAACAGTAGATATTCAACTAGCGTGACATGCTGAACAACACTGGACTCAACCAAGATAGTGTTAATGAAAGCTATTGATTATTTTGGAATGTGTGACCCCCAACCAAGTATAAATCAACCAAATAAAAAACAATAAACTAATATGTCCAATATTTGAAGTGTTGTTAGTTTAATAGGAAATAACTACTTCAAAACACAAGTAGCATAACATTTTTTTCTCTGATGTTTTATAAAAAAACTTGAGAGCTGTATTTGTAGAAAATTACATTCTTCAAAAACTGGAGACAAAAGACAAAGCTAGTGTGAAATTTGAACCATTAAATGTTATCTTGTAACCCTTACTGAGATTTGAACCTTTAATTACTTATCACTTAAAATGTTTAATTTAAACTCTTTGTCCTGTTAGAAATTATATGAGCAAACTATTACTTAATCCATTCATGCTCCTATCTACTATAATTTTAGGATTGAAGATTTTCTGCACATTTCATCTGACGGATTATTAGGTTCATTCTCTGAAGAAATTTGTAAAATGTTTATTTATTAGGTCCATTTTCTGAAGAAATTTGTTAAATGATTTTAAGAAAAAAGTTACCCTACCTCAGTATCTAGTAAATATCTCATAATGTCTGCACGAAACAAAATATTTTGGTATGTTTTAAAATATACACCTTAATTAGATACAGGTTGATATAAAATGATTATGAACTGACAAATGACTAATTCACGTCACATCTGGTATGATTGATCGAAACTAGTTTTCCGGGTGAATATTGACGTCAAACATTCACCCCATTTACCTGCTAATATTGATTACATTTCTTACATCACAGTCACACGAAGCAGCCATGTTTTTATTCTATTATTGTAATATATTAAAGTATTGAAGGATAGATAATGAAAATGGTGGTATATTGTGACAGTGTTAAGCCTAAATGAGGATGCAGTATTGATCTGTATTTTATTCAGTGTTTTATTGTTGCTTAACAACAATCAATATTTAGCCGCATTCTTTCTCCTACTTTTAATTACGTAATGGAAGCTTCGTGATGATATCTTTCTTCGCTCAACAATACCTTACATAGACTTGAGGACAATGACATTAATGGTGAGGTCAAAGCTGATACTTTTGGGAAATTTCATTGAACAGCATCTATGAGACCCAATGGGCAACCCAAACCATCTGATTTGCATCAAGTCAAATGTGATGTCCCTTATGAATATCTTACCAAAAGAAACTGTAAAAATAGCAGGAGATGAAGTAATATTTTCAAAACTACTCTACAAAAGATCCTCAAATCCAATAACAGGTTTCTTCTCCTCATAACATTCACATACAAATTTAGTTTTAATGGGCCCTAACCAGAAACTCAAAGATGTACATATTCATCCTTGTCAGATCTATACAAGAATGCAGTTGCAATATTCGAAATATTATTATTTTGGGCCTGTTTATCATCAATTATAAATCAATGAAACATAAATTCCTATCAACAGCTGTCTACTGTATGATTCATCTGTAAAATCACTATTGAATCATAATATTGACTATTTTATATTAACCCTTTTTGGAACTAAATTAAATTTAGAATTGCAAAAAAATAAAATTAAGACTATGGGGAAATGGTAAAATTGTAAGCCTATTTAATAAATTAATGAATGCAAACTTTATGTTTTATGTTTAAAAAATTTATTGCAAAATAAAGGGAAAAACAACGCAGACATCATCCAACAGAGTGATATTAGAGTAAATTAAAGTTTTATATAGCCAGCCTACAGATAACCAAGATGTCTGATGTCTAGATATTGACAGGAGTTGTCATGATAAAAACATTATTTTATTGTTAATTATCATTATCAGGATAAATAGGGTGGGACCAATCTGGAATACATGTAGTGCTACCAACTGTTCTAGTTCAATCATGTTTTTATCACTATGGTATTTAGGGTGTTGTCAAAGATACATGCTATAGAATGTTCAGTCATGTGTTATTATGTAATAAGCTTTATCTTCTACCAGAAACAGGTGTATACAGGACAGTTTTCAATTAACATTCTTTTATGATGTCAAATCAATAGGACAAGACAAAATCTCAAAAATAAATTAGATACATGATGAATGTTTGTAAATATCTATATCATATCCTGTGAAAACTGCTTCAAACAGTTGATACTGATTATATAACATCGTATTAGTGAATGCTTGATGATCTGATGTATGTTACATTGTAGAGACATCACTCTACAACCGTGCATTGAGATATTAAAGAGATGCAAAAATTTAAACTTGTTAACTTACATGAGGTGATATAGGTGAAATATTGGAGATATTATCTGTTGGTACTAACGTATCTTCACTACATCCTCTCCGTAATGAACAATTACCATTCAATGATGTATGAACTGAAATATAATTTATTGTAAACAATTAAATATCAAGTAAGTTTTACTCAAGATGGTAAGAATATTTCTAAAATAAAGACATTTTCAGTGCCGAAGTTCAAACTCCAAGAAAATCAGTTGTGAATGAATGCAGCAAATTACAAATGTTTCTCATTCATTCATAAAAATTTTCTATTCTTAGTGTCAAGAGCGTTATCTTTTCATTATCATGCAATGAATATACAATAACATGGCATTCAAAAATGTATGAGTTGACAACATAATTTCATGTGGTTAGTCCGGGTATCAATTCTTATGAAAAGTTCAGTGAAATATATCAAATTATACAATGCTATCTATACCTTGCAAAACTTCAAATATACTGTGTTTTGATAACTTTTCATTTTTCTTATTATCCCTCAAAAACGCAATAAACATTCTCATCATTTTCCTAAGGAATCTAACAACTTGACAAGAAGGACACCGACACATGTTGACATTTGGTAGGAAATAATACTGACTATACTCTTCCAATTTTATTGCTCTTTATATATGAACAGTTTGAGAAAGGTGTCAGCCTCATGCTTGATAGACTCAAAACAGAGGGGCAACTGCTACTTGATTAATCAACCAATGAAAACATTTCTCACTGATCTAACTGACCAATGAACACTCAAGTTAAAATCACAAAGTTGTTAATTGTAATCAAGTTTGTATTCATGAGTTAAGTTTTCTCTAAGTACTAGACTGTAGGCTTGAGATCTATTGTTTTCAGTTGATAGTGGTTATTACAGCTCAAAATGTTTGCTCTAATCTTTTGATTACAGGTTACAACCTGTTACTATATTACAATTAAAACAATGACTTCTCTAACTTATATTTGGTCTGTATCAAAGGATTAGACTCTATAGGGTCAAATTGTGAGATTTTGTGGTATATCTTATCTTATAATTAAAGAATTTTATTAACGACTATTTCTTTGATCTAGTAAATTTTTACACAATTGGTTGAAAAAGGAAAATAAAAGTTTCAATTAAAATCACACTGAGTAAAGCTTGAAATAAAAAATTAATTTTATTAGTTTTAATTGCATCTAAAATCAGTAATGGGAAAGATATTCTTGTGAAAACAACCACATCTGCTGATATAAAGGCTCTGAAATACTTATTGTCTGTTGGTAACTGAATCTTCATCTACAAACCAACCATAATTATTTCAGAGCTAACCAGTCTACCTCAATATTGAACCCAATTTCTAGTATCTACACAGAAGATTATTTTATTTCAGTCATACAAAGCAAACATTTTACTCACCTTGTGCCTGTAAATCTTGTATTTGTTGTACACCTTCACAAAAATCATCAAATGTAATCACCCCTTTAGCATCAGGGTCCAAAAAATTTATAATACCAGTTACTGCCTGAAACATAAAGAAGGACCATTTTAACACAGAGTATTTACCGATTTCCATGAAGTATCATAAACAAAATAAGTCTTAAAGCAGAGTTAAAACATGCTTTAAAGCAGACATTACTAACAGAAAAAAATGATTCCTAAATCTATTGTTTCCAGGAAGCATTGAAAATTTGCATGGCAGTCTATCAGAATCAAGGATTTCTGATCAATTTTAATTCATATTATTTTTTTTACATGCTCCATTGTTCTATTTTAATTTCAGGCTTGAGGCAGTAGTTTTGGATTAAGGGTTAAGATTATCAGGGTGGCATAATCCATAACTTGCCCAGACGCTATTGAGATTGGATTATCATAGGTTAAAGGTCAATATTGGTTTCTATCACATGATGAAAGAAAACAGACAACTATTGTTAACACTAGAAAAGGAATCATCACAGCTAAATTTGGATATCCAGAACCAATATTTGGTTAAGATTAGCATGTAAATGATAACAGAACAGATCAGATATCACCTTTCTAGACTTTTAAAGAATGAGGTCACAACCATGCAAACTACTGACCACAGACCATAATAACATAAATTATTGGTCACCTTTTGATCACTTGTAATAATAATAGTCTATAATGCTTCTGGAGCAAATTAAAAGATACAAAAAAAATATTGTATTCCTTTGAATGTTATCTTAAAGCAATACCACCTCTTAGAATGAACAAAAAAATATAGTTCTCGAACTTGGTCAATAACAGTGTTTATTCGGTGTCCAAAGTATACAAACAGAATCCAATAAACCCATAAAACTATGCAAATTTCCATAAAATTAAATTAAAAGTTTTTCATTTATTCTCAATTATTGTATGTTAACATAGTTTTCTGGATTTATCAGATTATTTTGAAAAATTTAGATTTTTTCTTAATTCTAAGAGGTTGTAATCCTTTAAAATGAACAAAATAATATTATGAACAAAATAATATTTTGTATATCTTGTAGTTATTATGATATATAAGGTAGTTTTCTTGATTTATCAGATTATATAAGATAGTTATGGCACCAGACAAGTTTCCCAATGAATATTAAACTCTTATTTACCAAGTTTGAGAATTTTTGTTTATCATTTTAAGAGGTAGTATTCCTTTATTCCCTAATAAGGCTTTAACATACATGTATTTTACTAGGTTAATAAAATGATAAAATCAATCATCTGGTAAAAGACAGTGACAGGTGTAAAAACTATTTAATAAAACAATGGTTAAGATCTTAGACAGAGTCATCTTAATTACAACATACAAATTTTACATGGTCATCAAGGGGGTTGTCAGATCTTCAGAAATGTCTTCATTTTATTTGAAATATAATTAAAGATTCAGTAGAGAAATACTAATAATTGATGTCACTTGGTTTTCAACACTTCCATTTCCTTAATATCAATTCATGCTCTCTTAAGATATGTGAAGTGATTTAAAAACACTAGTTTCAAAACCTATTCTAGCACTTCAATAGCTCTACCAATATCAAAATATGTCAATAGTTTCTTAATGTCAAATTGATTATTTAAATTATGATATAATTAATTTGTCAAGAGGACATTTAGGGTAAGTAAAACACTATTAATAATAACAATAGAATAGGAGAATATGTCAATCAATGACAGGGATAACTTTAAAAAGATACTATGACATGTGTCCAGCTATCAAAAACACTTAGTGGATTAACACCTTAACTAAATAGCTCGAAATGGTGTAGGCCTACATGCTTTAATTTTGAAATGTTGAGAAATCTCTTCATTGAATTATTATTCATATATACTCTTAATGCTCTAAATAACACCAAGACACCAAGACTGTTTCATTCTGCCTTATATAAGAACTCAGACCACAAAGGAATTGAATACAAAGTTGTTGGTATTTTTTAGAAAACCCTTTCTCTTCATTTTTATATGTATATTTTTGGTCAGGATTAGATTTTGACGTCTGAAATGTTTTTTGTTTCTTATTTAGTAAAACATTGTAGGATGTGAAAGAATAGCACAAATTTTGATATTGAGTTACCCCCCTTTAGTCTTCAAAAAGAAACAACTTATACATTCTTTAACTGAGGAATACAAATAACTCTTACATGTTATAAAAATCATTAAATTTTCAGAAAAGTATGGAATTTGTAAGAGCCTTTACAACCTAACCAATCTCCATTTTTAATTCTGAATTGCCACTAGAAGTTGATATAAACTTATTATCACAGCATGAAGATTGCTAATTATACTATTACCAACTTATATCATTATTTACCTCACTATTTACTTTCATTTATACAACTTAAACAATAGTAACCATTAATGTCTAAAGTGAAGTTCAAAACTTAATGTGGTACACACTTATCACCTCTTTGTTTTAACCCATTATTTTTGGTTTGTTTAATCTGCTTGAAGTTCCCACAAGAAACAAAGCATCATTTTACTAAGGTTCCCAATGGGGCTGTAATCACTATGGGTCTCACATGGTTTGTAAGAAACAATGACTAAATATGTCAAAGTTATTCAGTTCTTTAAATGCAGGTGGGCTCAAACCATTTATTATCAAAGTCTAATAGACCTTTAATTCCCTGAGGTCTGCATTGTGGGTAAATGTTTGAAGTTACACTAAAAAGATATTCTTTTATCTCTCAGAGTTCATTTTTGTGAGGATGTATAACTGTTTCCAGAATTAAACATTTAAAGGGGACCATTCAGCATTTTTGAGGGTTGATTAGGTTCTTTAATACATGTATGTCTTCAGAAAAATTAGAATTGTCCGAAACATTATATATTATCTCAATCTGAAATCTCAATCTGAAACACACTACAATAAAAAAAAATTTCAGAAATTATTGTATTAATATTTTGTTTAGGCACCTCTATCACATTTTGTTTTAGCATGGTCATCACAACTAAATACTGGCTAGGCCTAATGATATGAAAGAAAAGTAATATTACATTATTTCTCTAGAAATTTTACAGAATGTTTTAAAATTTAACATGGAAAGAGATCATAGCCGTAGGAGACAGGGGGGGGGCAGCTGCCCCCTTAAATATTATCTTTTCGGGCAAAAAATCCCCCAAATCGGGCAAAATATCATTAAAATTCAGGCAAAAAGTCGGTTTGCCCCCTCGTTCAGTCGTGGGCTCCTACGGCTATGGAAGAGATCCTATTTGCATGGTACAGTCAGTTGATAAAAATGATTGATTACTGTTACAGAGTTACCTCCCATTATTCTTCAAATGGGATTCAATTTGATTCCTTGTTCATTTTAGTATTTCTCAAAAGTTATATCATAATGACAAATGTCAATAATGAAAGCATTTCTGTTATCCTTTAAATGCATTTACAAATATTTTTTAGTAAATCATATCTAATCTTTTAAGAATTCTGTAACCGTTGGACTCAGACCACAACAAAATTATTGTACACAAATGAAATCTTGCTAATTTTCAGACACTCTGAAATATTGCTTATTTATTACATAAGTATAAACTGTCATTTGCATACCCCTGAATCTATTAGCATATTTTTTAACATAGAAGACTACTCCATGTTAAAGCTTGTGTTAAGGTGATATGAGAAGAAGAATCCCATAAAGGTGTCAGATCAAATTAAATGTAGATATTTGGTTTCCTATTTTGTAGTTGTATGAGTTATCTCCCATTAGTCTTCAAAGGATAAGTTCTGCAGCAATATATTCATGTCAGTTTTGAATATTGAGATATTTCACCCACTGCATTAGACTTTCGATCTTCTTCAAGCATTATTGTGAACAAAGATCATTAACACAGCTTAATATAAAGCTGCTCCGTTCAAATAAAGTATTTTACAAATTTCACTTATTGTTAAAATATCTGATGTAAATAGTTTTCCTAATATAATACAATATTTATACTTCAACATCACATCTTCAGCTTTAACTTAACCAAGATGAAAGGTTTAAATACTAAATAACATTAATATGAAAAGAGATAATAATTTCAAGAAGCTATTTATTATAAAAAGGAAGCAAAAAGATTTAAATCTTAGGAAGAATTATAATTACTTTAATGTTCAATGTCAAAGTTTCTATAAAAAAAATCCCAAGAGAAAGTTGACGAACCATATTGTTATTTTGGATTTAATCTTTATCAAGAGTAGAATGGTCTGTTCTCATGTACTGTTTTAACTGTTTTATTAATGAAAATGACAAGATATGAACACAAAGGCAGTTATATGCATGTTACTTGAATAACAGCTTTCCTAAAATGCCCTTAATGTATTGATAAATATGTATTCTATTTCAAATTCGTTCATCTTAAATTAAACCTTTACAAGGTTCAGAAAACATTGTTATAGTCAAACAGAGATATTTAGGCTCATCCGGGTACCGTCAAAACATATACACAACCAGTCCATTATATTTTCAAGAGTGTTGCTCTAACTTGCCAAACAAACAACCCTCTAAATAAGATACTTTTATACCCTTGAAAATATAATGGACTGGTTTTGTATATCTTTTGACTGTACCCGGATGAGCCGAAATATCTCTGTTTGACTATAAATCCCACATTTCAAAACCTTGTGACCCCCATACCAGCCTCTCACACTTTAGTAACAAAAATGTCAACAAACATAACTGACCAGAAGAAGTATGGTATCTTACTAAATCTATAGAAATCAAATTCCAAGATCAACGACCTACACAATACATGTTTGAGAAGTAAATATTGTTAACAAGATGGGTGACATTTTTTCCGGTTATTTGCTATATTTAGTGTGTAAATGAAGACAGAAAGTTTAAATATTTCACAGATCACTAAAGAAACATCAGTGATATTTGAGTGTTCTGATATTTCTGATCAACGCTATATATCATATCTTTGTCATTTAACATTTTAAACATTTTGAATTTTTAATATATGAAACTGTGATATCATAAATTAACAACAAAGCTACATTCTTTTCTATATGGATGATTGTTACAGATTGGGACTAGCTTTGATCAAAGCTTTAGAATACTTGATGCTAAATAATATCTAAATTTGCCAATCTGTATATACAACCTTAGAGTATACAAATTGAAATGGAATAGATCATCTTTTCATCAGTTGTTTTAGCAGCATGTGTTTAGACTGATTGATATCAGAAAAGAACCTCTTGGTTTGTTGGTAGTTGACAAATTAAAAGTAGTTTTTGGTAAATGTATTCGAGGGCGTGGATATTGGGGGGGTGGGGGTGGGGGGGGGGGGGGGGTGTGGGACATGTTCCCCCACTTGAACTTAATTGGGACATAATTTGATTACAAAGAAAGATTTTTTTGAAGAATCAAAATCAATCAGATGAAAGTCCCTCTGCTAACTCAAATCCAGAAATATCTTTTAGAATGCACCAAATTGATGCCATTTTTGCTTTATGACGAGAACCTTCTGTTTGGATTTGCAAACATACTTTGACTCTATAAACCATACTGATTCGTCCCCCCCAAAATTTTGGACAAATCGATGCCCTTGGTTGTATTAGATCCTTTAGCAACATTAGATTTTGTTAGATCAGCTTGAGATCATAACCATTTCTAAATGAACATGTACTAGTTTGTAGTTGGACTGGTAAATTTGGATTATACTGTACTGTTTGTTAATCTTACAAAGATATCTCTACATGAAGAATTTGTATTAGGGACTTGAATAACTAGAATCTTTTGATAGTGGATAGTGGAATAACAAATTATTTCATGAAACCAGCATTCTGTTGATTTAAACTGTTGTATATAAAACATTAGTCAATACTAATTTGTTTCATTGTGTCACTAGGTCACGTTTTTATTGTCCATATTACTGTACACTGTTTACTCACAGTAACAATGACTAGTTAAGTAAGATTTACAATTTAGTTTTAGAGACAACATATATCTTTTACTATATTCTATTTCAGGCCTTCTCAAATGGCAGCCCGCAGGCCAGAAGCCCCCCATGAGTGACCACTTGCACTAAAACGCTCTGTTTGCTATGCTAGCTAAACTCTATTTGGCCCTTTACAAAAATTAATTGAGAAGGCCTGTTCTATATGTTCTTTTCAAAAAGATGGTCAAACATTTTTTTCCTTCGAATTAATGAAATCTTTCATATCAAAATCTAAAGACATGTGCCCCACTTGTTTTGTCTGAAATATCTTGCAAAAACTATTTAAAAAGTTTATTTAAAGATTTTAAAATTTGCTATAATTTTAGTGTGAAAGAATTTGAACTAGCTTTAATAAGCACACTCAGTTGTTGTGGTGCCCTTTTTGAAAAAAAAATCATGTTGGTCTGGTAGTTGCATTAGGTCAAATGCATTTTTCAAAAATATTTTCATGTATAATTGTGAACTTAATTATTCATGATAAAAAGCAACCCTTCCGATTTTGTCTACAGCTTTGTTTATAATTTTGGGGAACAAACGCATTTCTTGAGTTTGTGAACATATGTGAACATTTGTCTTTTATCTTAAGCACTAAACTTCCTGGAACTTTCACAAGAAACATGCAATTTAACTAGTTAACATATCTAGAGTGTACTCACTCGTGTCAGTGAAAAAAATCACAAATTACAGCCTAAAATAAATGATTTGATATATCAGCCAGAGGCTACAGGTTAATAACCCAATGATATAACTTATATCTAACCTGTTATAACCTGATTTATAACCTTCATCTTGTCAATATGAACATCAAATTTTACTTAAATATCAATATATCAATGAAACTATAAAAGGTTGACTAAATCATACAAATAACCATCAAATTCAATCGACAAAATTATACAAATAAGCATCCTTGAAAATATTTATTCTTATTCTTTGTTTTTTTTGACTAATTTCCTGTAACAACTTAATCATTTTAATAAATTTCAGTGTATAAATCTTTACTATATATAATAGATGTTTATTATCAGACATAGGGATGTCCATATTTCAATCTTTTAATGTAGAGAAATATCAACACAAACCTTGTATATTCCTGTTCAGGTTATATGACAAATTTTCTTCCCAAAGAATGTTTTTATATTAAGCTTAGATAATCTTAAAGGCTATTGAAACTGGGTAATATTTGCTACAAAATTAAATGAAACACATGAGGAGACCAAACCCTGAGTTGGTTATTTACTTGTTGTATAGTTTGTCACGACTCTATTATTTAACAATATAAATACTGGTTTGTCTGTTGATCAATAGGGAAGACACATATTTCTAACACCTACTCTTTTTTATTCAACTTCAACTTAAAATGGTTTAGATAACTTTCATTTCAAAGAGATTGTGAACATGTTTTCGATTTTTTTTTCTTTATGAAAAATACTTTAAGCATCAATTTGCACCATTCCAATTTAATCAGTGGTTCCAGCATTTCAACTTCCAACTAAATGTTTGATGTTGCCACAACTGCCCACAAGCATATTTTGCAGTTGTGACCTTTTTTCTATGTTTGCCTCTTACCTGGTTGAAAAATCCACTATGAACCTTGTACTCTAAGGTAAAGTGAGCAAGTGTCCATGTCACTGAGCCACGACATAAAACTAAATCAACAGGGATTTGCAATACATCAGTTTAATTTATTCTCTTAATCTGTGGATGTGGAAGCCGTTTTTGCTATCTTGGCGATATGCTGTGTGGGGGATGTGAGCTTGCCATCATCACCAGATGCTGTACTGCGGTGGGAAAATTCAAGAAGCACCTGCCTATCTTGTTATCCAAGCATGTCTCCCTCCATACCCGTGGTATAGTTTTTAACGCCTGTGTTCATTCTGCCCTCCTAGCATAGCCTGGGCACCTTCTGCTCCGGACATACAGCGACTTTGTCAAAGGACAGATCAATGATCTGATGTATATGTAGACCCTTTCGACGATTTATTTTGTAAAAAGTTACTGGCTAACAGATGAAACCGACTGGCTAGCCATTTTTTTTTCAGTTAGACAATTTGAACTGGCTGAATTGGCTAGCAAAAAAAATTCCTTCATTAAACTATCTAAATTATTGCATGCGTGATGCATGTGTGTCTATGATGGTATGGACATGTCACTTGTGCATCCTCATGCAATAAACTAATGAGTTTGTTCATACAAAGATTGAGAGGACGAGGAAGACCTGGTGTGACTGTGTCAAAGTTGACGTTGTGTGCACAACCTTGGTAACATTGATCCACATGACAGAACAGCCTGCAGATCAAGTGTAAGATCTAGCCACCTGCTGTCTTCCCAAGCTCTAGGAACAACCGCAGCATTTGAAAAATAAACTCAGGATCAGAACAAGTCAAGTCAATTTCTTAGTGCTGTTTCAATAATAGTTTTGCATGAAAATTATATTTCATTTTTTATTTTTTTTACTTTTCATGACTGTTTTTCTGAGAATAGCATTTTCCCGCTCACTCTTAATCTGTAACTGTTGGCCGCATGTAAATGCCACAGAGTTATGTAATATCAGCTTTGAAAAAACCCCAAAAATTATGCCAAATTTGAGTTTTATCATGATTAAAATTCTCATATACAAGCAACCCTAAACTGGATTAGAACAACTCTCATACAAACAGGCATTATATGTCTGGCCCTACACAGTTCAGACATCCCAGCCAAATAAAACGTTGTAAAGCTTGTCAGGTCCAGATTTGTCAGGCTATAATAACTCTTAACATATAAAGATAGCTTGCCAGGCAAGGTAATATACGCCCACTGGCAGCTTTGTTTGAAAGAGAACATTTGGCAGAAAACAGCAACCATCAAATTTTTAACCTGTAGTCATAGGCCTACATTTTGTTCAGAACTTAAGTTACGTGTCGTCCAAATATTTTTTTTTCTCGATTTAATCAAGAGTTAAGCATTAATCAAGTTTAGTCAAAATCCTTCTAGGAGCTAAAAACTAAAACCTATTTTGAACAAGAAGGGCAATAAGTCACATAGGTATCAAATATTTTTTGATTTTCGATAGGGTTTATCGTGTGATAATAAACTATTTCAATAGGTTTCATTAAAATCTATTCGAAAAAGAGTTGTGCCTTCTAAGGAATTCACAACCTAAAAATCAACCTGTTTTAAAGAACAAGGGCAATAATTCATATTAAATATTTTTAGATTCTTTTGATTTTCAATAGGGTTCATCCTTGGGTGATAATAAGCAATTTCAGTAAGTTTCATCAAAATCCGTAAAGAATTGTGACTTGTAGAGTGTTAACAAGCTAAAAATCGAACGTGTTTTAAAGAACAAGGGCAATAATTCTCATCAAATATTTTTCGATTCTTTTGATTTTCAATAGGGTTCATCCTTAAGTGATAATAAACAATTCAGCAAGTTTCATCAAAATCCGTAAAGAATTCTGATTTGTAGAGTGTTAACAAGCTAAAAATCGAACGCGTTTTAAAGAACAAGGGCAATAATTCATGTTAAATATTTTTCGATTCTTTTGATTTTCAATAGGGTTCATGCTTGGGTGATAATAAACAATTTCAGCAAGTTTCATCAAAATCGATTCTTTTGATTTTCAATAGGGTTCATCCTTGGGTGATAATAAACAATTTCAGTAAGTTTCGTCAAAATCCGTAAAGAATTGTGACTTGTAGAGTGTTAACGACAATTGTGGACCGACGGACATTGGTGACGGCAATATACGCTCCACATTTCATGTAGGCGTATAAAAAGCAATTTATGTAACTGAAGGAATAATTCTTAATTACTTTGTATGAATAAAATATCAATAGGAATTTCTATAATAGTGTCATAAATTGTTAATTTTCATTTTAAATGGTAAGTACCGGTATATTGTATATTTACTAGACCTACCAATATTGCAATATCTAACTCATTGTATTTGTGATTCTCCCATGAAAACATGTAAACGGGTCAAATATAGTGATGAAAGATGTTACAAGAGTTCAAGCTGAGTTCCCCTCTACAATATGTTACATTGATTTCTATGTAAACATTAATTCTATGAAATTCATTCTTGAAATTCTATTACCATGGCTTAATGGAAAACTAACACTCTGGTTTATCAACAAAAAAAAAATAGACTAATTAATGGAGGTTGGAGAATGAACTTTTTCTTCTTACATCTTTATGGAAATAAGGAGAAGACAATCTAGATCACAAAGCCGACATAGTTAATACTGAACACTTAGCATTGAATGACAAATCTAATATCAATTAGTTATGTATGTCCTACTGGTAGACTGTTAATCCTACAGTATAATTAATAAAATAGACAACATACCTGAAGAAAAACATTCTACAAATATAAACATTGACTGTGACCAACCCAATAAATCAATAGACATGATACTCATAGTATAACATCAATGTTAATGATTCAATATTAACATCAATAGTTGTCTGACCAACACCCAGATTGTTATTAGTATCACATACAATTTTAGATTGGGCAGAGGATCACTTTGCAGTAAAACAAATATAGTTCATACCTAAAGCCCGACTGCCGCAGACGAGAGCCAAATGCTGAGCTATCAGCCTCAAGTAACTAAAATCTAACCGTCTGCACGCAGCTTTTGTTGCGTTTAGCGTCTCATGAGGCTGTGAGCCAAATATCTATCCTGTTTGATATTTTTTGCCTCGCCCGGCAAGAAACTCACCGTCTGCATATGAACATAAGCTGTCAGCTGAGCCAAAGATTTTAACGGACCAATAAAAATGTGTAAATTAACCATGTGATATATCTCCCGCGGTTGTCCAAAATGGCGTGTCTGTGAACAGTCATATGATCTATTGAACAACAGTGCAATAATCACATACGATTATCTAATGAAACCATGACCATGGCTTACCTGGCAAGATAACATACGCTCACTGGCAGCTGTCAGAAATGATATAAGTTAGAACTTATGCCCACAAGAAATGCTGATGGACCGACATGGGTGACAGCGACCGCTATATATGACCACATTTCCATGTTGGCTTATTATAATATATTCAAACATAGGCTTGCGGCAAGTCTCGCAAGCGTATACGCCCACCAGCAGCTTGATAAAGAGGTAAATGTGAACACCAAAACAAACACGATATCAGAGTTTTAAGCGAAAAAATCATCGCATCATCACTAAATGCAATAGTGCACATCTTCATAATAATATTGACACACATACAAAATATCAAAAGGATCCATGAAGAATTGTTGCCTGTAGATTGAGCACGAGCAAAAAACCGAACGCGATTTCAGAGTTTTACGCGATATCTCGGAAGAAAATCATCGAATCATCACCAAATTCGATAGTGCACATCTTCATAATGATATTGACACACATACAAAATATCAAAAGGATCCATGAAGAATTGTAGCCTGTAAAGTGAGCATGAGCAAAAAAACGAACGCGATATCAGAGTTTTACGCGATATCTCGGAAGTAAATCATTGAATCATCACCAAATTCAACAGTGCACATCTTCATAATGATATTGACAAACATACAAAATATCAAAAGGATCCATGAAGAAATCTAGCCTGTAGAGTGAGCACGAGCAAAAAAATGAACGCGACATCAGAGTTTTACGCGATATCTCAGAAGAAAATCATTGAATCATCACCAATTTCAATAGTGCACATCTTCATAATGATATTGACACACATACAAAATATCAAAAGGATCCATGAAGAATTCTAGCCTGTAGAGTGAGCACGAGCAAAAAAACGAACGCGATATCAGAGTTTTATGCGATATCTTGGAAGAAAATCATCGAATCATCACCAAATTCAATAGTGCACATCTTCATAATGATATTGACACACATACAAAATATCAAAAGGATCCATGAAGAATTGTAGTCTGTAGAGTGAGCACAAGGTAAATGTGAACGGACGGACGGACCGACGGACGGACCGACAGGGGTAACCACAATATACGCCCATACTTACGTGTGGGCGTATAAAAATTCTAGAATATAAGCTTATATGAACAGATTAAACTAACTCTACTCTGTCTGGTCTATAATTTTCTTCATAACCTTCTCCAGAACAACATCAATAAATGTACAAATGTATTGTCTTTCACCTTATTTAGCCAGTTTTTTTACACACTATAGTCTTAAACCACACATATGAAGTAGTCTCAATAACAAAGTATAGGATTATTATCAAAGAAAGGAATTCGTTTCCAATATAATCAAGTTTGTCAACTGACTTAGTTTCTATAATTCTTGTATTTTCCTACTGATTTACTCTCTACTTTCAACTTAATCTGATTGTCAATGGAATAAAGGTGATTGGCTAGTTGACAAACATTGATCACAAATAATACACAAAACACCTTGATTAGGCTACCTTCATACAACACACATATTAGTTTATCTAGGTATAAGCAGCATATATAACATACTCCCACATTAAAGACAGCCCTATATAAACTATAGCTGCACAAGCCAACAGTAACTTTGCGCACAATTGATAGATATCACTGATCTGACTCTTTTAGGTTGAGAATTTTTCTAAAACCACACAATCTCAATCCATAAAAGATAACATGTCTAAATCAAGTTGGGTAATTTGCTGTACTCTTAATGAAATTAAAACGTGATTTTATCATATCAGCATTTAGAGTACTAGGTGCAAAAGAATCCCAACAAAGGATTTTTATAAGTAATATGTACAATATGATGAGTAAAAGACTGTTATTAAATTTAACTATATGTTCATGGGTATATTAAATTAAGCCTATATATTTATCATGCATAAAAATAGGTAGATCTACTAGTCAATAATGATAATAGGTAAATTACAAGTTATTTAGTACATCATATTAGCCTACATCTGATACCTCGGTCATATCAATAGTGACAAATATTATATACAGACATAAGAAAACTGCCTATTTGGAACACTAAATGTTACAGGGGTTTGTGTCTGAAACACTAATAATTCTCAGAAACATTTACTTTAAATTGACACCATTGAGTACCATATTTCAAATAACCTTAGTTCATTGTGATTATGATAACATAAGAAATAGATTGTAAATTGCTTATTCTGGGTAATCAAATATCTGGACTTTTCTTTTCTTCCACAATGCATCTATGGAATTAACAACATAGATAGATATTGACTTTGTAATGCCAGTAGTAGGCAGGAAGATAATCAATACATAATTATCATGAGAAAGGTATTTAGGTCACAATATCATCATGTTATAGCATGTTCTAATACCAGTACCCTTTTTATGAAGATATTCATATTTTTTTTTATCAGAGATATAATTGATATAACCAAAATACATTCAGAATTGGACCAAAGCTTAGCTCCGAGAATTGACAATAAATGATAAAAAGTTTACCACCAGACAGTATTTCTTTTGAAGACACTCAATAATTATTTCTGGAAGTGAATGGTTTTTGTGATGCAAACATATAATATAGCAATAAAGCTGAATGTACCTCAGTAATGGATGGGAAAATCCATGTCTTTTTTAAGTACCTTCAATAAGGACATCACAGCTTTCTGTCAATTCGTATTGACAACTAGAAATCGGATTATAGAAAACTGTCACAGGTCTCCTTACTTTACTACTGATTTGTAGCATGATTAAATCAGTTTTGAAAATAATTTTGAGAAAAACTCCATCATTTACTACTCTTTCATGGTTGTCAATGCAAAATCAGTGTCCTGTTTCAACATTTGAGATCAAACGTTCCCCACTCCCCACAATATAAAAGCATGTTTGGTATGAATAAACTGGAAGATAAATTCTAAATTTTTGTATAAAGAATGTATTTCAACATGATAAACTGCACTTAAATCACATTAATGTAGTTATTTGGAGGGTAAAGACTTAAATACTCTACATTAAATGATTAATATGTCAAAAATACCAGAAAAAAATGTATTCAACTTTACAACTATTGAATATTCAATAATATAATAAGTAATATATAGACAATTACACTGCCTGAACTTACTATTAATATTATTGATTAATCTTTATACAAAATATATATATATACACCATGCTCCAATAAATACCAGTCAATTATATCCTTAGGTCAACCATATAGGGGTAATTACTTTCTAAAACTATCTTTCACTGACTGACATGTACTTTTTATTCAGAAAAATTGTCACATTAAATAATCAAATAGGATAAAAGATGATAGTATTGGGTGTTTATAGAAGAATTAGATACTCTCTTTTAGAAGAAATGGATGCAAGAGAGAATTTAAACTAAAAAGCAAATATTCCTCGCCTTAGTATTAACTTTTATTTTTAGATGATTCACACAAGACTAAAATTATCAGGACACCCATTTTCATACCATCTATGAAATCATAAAACCTTAGTGTTGCCTAAATCTAAAATTTACAGAATGTTATCGACTTAAACAAGGAATGAACAAAGATTTCAGAATATCAGCTCACATGCATTTTGATAATCAACATAATATTATAACAGTAAAAGTCCTGTGGTCAAGTGTCAATATATTATGTAAGTATAGAGGTTATATGACTGATTATAGATAATAATCTCTCATATCAATACAGAATATTATTTATATCATATATTGAGGACTTAACACCTCATTAACCCAGTATCGTTATGATATATTTATAATATCTACTTGATTTATAATCCTAATCATCTTCTGACATTACAATATTTGCCAGTAAGCAAAAATATTTAAAAGACAACGCTTTATGTGTACTTATAATGCTGATCGTCAAAAAATTAAATTTGTGTGCGATTGTTGTATCTTAAACATATCAGGAATGATACTGTATTATAAAATAAAACAATCTACTATTGCCTATGCTTCAAAAATTGTTATGACAACCTAGTAATCATTGTCAACTGTCACAAAAAATGCTTAATTTACTCAAATTATCAGATGCAATAGTTACATGCTTACCAATCTTGACCTGTCCAGTTGATATTACCTGGTAATACACTTCCCTTTAAGTAAACCTAATCTATATCTCTTTACTTTTCCTTCTAGTCAGATTAAAATCAAATTTTAAACATATTTTTCTAAATTACCTGAGAAAAGAAAAGGTTGTGAGTCATTATTTTGACTTCCTAATACTGTAATATTTAAACAAGGTAGTAAGACCTGTTTTATCAGTCAACACGATAGGAAAATGTCACAATTTTTCAAATACATCGCACTGAATTTCAGTCACCAGTCCAACTATTATGTTTTGTAAGATGGAGTCATGAAAATCATCTGTCTTTATATGATTTGTCTGGAAAGAAAATCAAGAATTTGTAAAAAGATAGAGGTTTTTTTTTCATCACAGTAACAGTTTAACTTTTGAACAAGTATCAAAATTTAATGAAATTTGATTACAGATATCTATAATAGTTTGTAAACAGAGCTTCCTGTTAAACTGTCTATATTAAGAAAAGCCTGGGGTGCTAGGCAGTTTCCAAGTGGAAATAATTAGCATGTCAAACATCAAAGAAAAACAATCAATCACTTGTCCACAGGCACCTGTTATAATACCTATATCCTATTAAATAGGGCATTGTCTTATCAATTACTGGTCTTTTATTATCTTATCACTTGTAATGTTTAAATTAAATATACAGATAACTTGTTTACCTGAAACTTATCACTATTATCATTAATTAGTACACTTCATTTTAATAACAATAGATTTTAAAAATCATTTCTTATATTACCTAGTAGAATACAGTATCAGTACCAGTTGTTCATGGTCAATGATGCAATTTGGAAGCAAAGTAGTGAATAGATGTAATATAAGATAATATTTTGTATATATAGCATTCAGACAATTCGTTTTTAGGATGTGATGTCTAAGTTACTCTTAGTTACTGAAAGTTTAGATTGCCAAATACTCAATATATATTCAAGATTTGAGTCATTTTTTTAAAAAATAAAAAGATTTAAATACAGATTGTGAGATCAATATATCTGATCAATTGAGGGTAAAAATTATGTCATATTCTGTAATATGTCCTAATTTTATTGAACTAACATCCCTCAAGACAACCTGAGATTTAATGTTTCATTTTATGTGCTAGTGATCTATCACAAACATTTTGAAAGATGTATACCACCAGATATACTCTTTAGAGTATTGATATTCTACCTAAGTCTTTCCAAATCATAAATAAAATATCATATAAAATAATTGAATTATATCCTGTTCAGATCATTCAAATGAATACAAAATATCAAAATGCCTTGAGAAATTCAAACAAAGAAATATCAAGATTGTTTACAATAATTCTTTATAAATGACATGAGTTAAATTCTAAATATAATCTTATAAATCAATTCAAACAAAATATCTCATAAAAAAATGAGAAAAATGGAAATAGATGTTATTGATGACAATATTCAAGACTAGTCTTATTATCCTACAATTATTACATCAATCAGAAGGTAGATAAATCTTATTCTGTTTACAACAGTAATATGGCTAGAGATTTGTTTATAAACAATCTGTGTGTATGATATTAACAGGGCATTATGAACTGTAATGCACACTTTGTAAATATGAGACTGTCAGTATATGGGCTATATCTGTATAAAATATTTATTAATTTTATTGATTAAGTGATGGTAATTGATATGACGCTTTAATACTAACCTCAATTCCTGAAGCACCGAAATGTTCTACTGCTAATTTCTCAAAATGGTCCACAGCTATTAATCCATCATCATCTTCGTCACAAACATCGAAAACGCTTCTTAATTTATCCAAGAATTCCGGATCTTCCATAGCCAAGAACCACCCCAATATAATTAAAAACTCCCCAAACACTTTCTCCCACTATTGACTACTCGGCTGCCATATTACCGTTATAACCTAACCACTCAGGTAGAAAGAGGAAGTCGCCGCGAGACACTAAGCAGCTCAATTACCGTTTTGACCCAGAAAAAAAACTTCAATTGCACAAATAAATTGACAATTGACCTATTAGGACTCTGGGTTAAAATTAGTCACAAATTAATTGGGAGTTTAAAGGTCAAATAATTTCTTCCTTTTATGTACCTGTATAAATGTTACCTGGCGTAGTAATACATACAGATATGACATGACAATGTGTGTCACAGTGAAACTGTAACTTTTACTGTTATCAGAGTAAACCTATACAGCCACAGTTACAAATACTATAAAAAGATTACACTCATAATGACTTCTATACAGGAGGGTTTACAAAAATATTTCTTCATATTTCCTTGTTTAAAAATAACCGGTTTTTACCTAAAATGTTTTTGCAAAAACATCAATCAATGTAATTTTTACTAAGATTCAAAATTTTACAGTATCTAAAAAGAAATAAATTTTGTAAATCAGCTTGGATTTTAGAACAAAATTAAAATTAAATTTGGCTACCTATTAGAATTCATGTATTATTAGACCCAACTTTTTAAAGCAGGCTGAAATTAATTGATCTTTTAAGAGATATAGCCTAGTTATTTAAGCATGTCTTTTATTAGCATACATTAATGTACTGTTGCTGTTTATGTGAATTAGTTATCTGTACTACTTTCTAAAATTCCAATTTGACATTCATTTCTTCATGAATTCAGTAACACTTGTCTTTATGAACAGCTCAATATCTGAATGACTTAATTCAATTTCTTTCATATATATTAGTATGTTTTATTGAATTGAAAAATAGATGTTTAGATGTATATATGTCCAATTAGGAGTATCCTATCATAAAAATGATTGGGAGTCTACTTTCCTATAATAAGTAAATCTATGATTAACTCACAAACAATTTTTCATTTCTAAGTTTCTGTCTTCCTTTGAGTTTTAATAAATGAACATTTGTCAAAGAAACAAACACAAAAACTATTAACCTGAAATTTATTAGTCAACATTTTTTATTTCATCTTTACAAATATAACCACATTAATTTAATGTAAAGCACCCAACAATACAATGGTTATTCATTCACTACATTTATACCTTAATATTCTCAGTTATAATTTTAACTGAGTCAATAGTTTTCTTTTTCTTAAAGGCTACTTTCTCACAGCTGGGTTGGAATTTAAAGAGATCTTCTAAACTTTTTATTTGCAATGGGGCCATTACAGGTTCTAATTTCACCATTCCAAATTTCTGTCAGATGATCTGTGGTTGCTATAATGGAAATGCTTCTGTATAAATATAAAGCTGCTAATGATTATTAACTGTTAAAGTCATAATATACTTAGTTTTAGTGGAATTTCAAGACTGACAGATGTCTGACTGAATATTGGAATAGTAACAATCAATGCTATGTCCCCAATACATATACACAGTTTAGAAACTTATCTATTATCCCTCCATATATTTCTATAGCTTTCACAAAGTAGCTTGATGTCAGATTTATCTATTAACAAAACATAAAGTCTGATTTAAAAGAAAGTATAAAAGTATAGTCAATCAAAGATATTGATACACTCATGGGTTTCATTCAAAATAGAAAGGGTTCGCTTTATTCTAAGTAAAAAGTAATAACCAGTATATAAAAAGCTGGCAAGTAAAGTATCTAATACCATTTATTCTACCTAAAGATAAGCAGACAGCTCATATTTAGGTTTTGATTCCATATCATTTGTATTAGAGCCAACACCCTTAACAGTCTTGTTATAGAAAATATGCAGAGGATTTGACATTAAGACTTCCTGTCTATTTATAAGATTCAATTCATACAAATTTGAATCATGTAACAATTGATACAAGCAAGACTTTTTGCTCATCTAAAATTCTGACAGATGTAGATTTCACATCTGAAAATAAATACACAGATAAAACTGAGCCGTTTAGGTCATACATTGAAAATAAGGAGAAATCAGTTATGTTGAAGTTTCCTGTTATAGGCCTTTTAAATGTTATACCATCACTTCCCAATCAGCTGTAGAAATAAGCATGATTCTATATTTACTGAGTTAGTTCCTCTTAGTTTACTAATCTCCTACCAATACAATAACATAAACAGTAATGAAAAAATCTTGAAACTATGACTGTTATGGTAATAATCTTGTTTCTATCATTTCTTTCCAATTCACCTCAATCTGAAATATTAACATTTTTAATGACATATGTGGTAATATAAAGCCTTCAAGTACCTAAATATCCATCTTTAACGTAAAACACCTGTAGCACAAGGGACATCATGTCCTCATCTGACCTGCATAACTGACATTGGAAAAACTAGGTTGAAAAATCTGCAGATATCATTACGATAGACTCCAATATGAAATGAGAACAGACATCCACAAAGGGAGATGTAGCAATACATGAATATTCCATACCTGATCTAAATTTTCTTCTGTATTATCAACCGGCATATCGAATTTTCCTAGCTCCTCTTTTACACCTACAAAATGCATATAATCAGTACATTTACTACTTGCAACATTATTTATAGCAGTTTAGAATGCTGTAAAGAGACAATTCTTGCAACTTTAAAGGTGCATGCTCTCAAATTGTTTAACCATTTGTATATTAATTTAAAATACAAAGACAAGTCAAACTTTTAGCCTTCAAATCCATAATTACCCAAATTTGAAAACGTTTCAAAACTACACATTTTTACGTTTTAAATGCAGTTCTAGAGCATATTATAAAATAACTAAGCCCCAATTCAATGTCCCAAGATGCTGACTGTTCCCTTTTAAATTCATATGATTTACAAGGAAAGATTATGAAGGTAAATAATAATATACTTACGAACAGGTTCACTAAGTTTAATATGTAGGATATTTGAATCACTTGCATATGACAATACCTCTGCTTCCTGAAACGATAGGCAAAACATAACAAATAAGACTATAGGAGGCAGTGTGCAATGAAGGAAATTTTGAAAGATGCAGCCAATTCTCTTTTAAATTCAAGAAGAACTGAAATGAAATGAAGTTTTATGTCCTGCTATTCTGCACCTGCATGGACTATTGAGGACAGGCAATATATTGTCTCATCTGAACGACTAGATGCTTTTTTCATGTCAACACCTGAATCACTGACGAGGAGAAACCAGGTAAAAAAATCTGAAGGTATTATCTTGACCCATGCAGGGATTGAACCCTGAACCCTGAACCTTCAGGTTAGCGAGCAAGCGACTCACTCACTGAATCACTCCAGCTTCCTTTTAAATTCAAGAGACCTTGAATATGCATACAGAAAATAGATCTTTACTGTTATATCCTAACATACACATGCCTTTTCCTTATCAGCCACTTCAATCTAAATCATGCACAAAGGTATACTTCAGATGATGCAAGTAAAGGTTACATTGGGGACAGTATTCAATGATTGTCCATCAAATTTACAGTATTATTTCAACTCATAACAATTAACAAAACTGTTACAATTAACAACATTGTTGCTTGAAATTTATGAAAGAGTATCATGTATCTAAAAAGATATATTATATTTACCTTGTAGGCAGATACAACAGGATTATAATCTTCTGATAATTCTAATATCTGGAATAGTAGTTCCAATAAATAAACTTCACATTATCTAGCTCAGACCCTCTTACTTATACACAATTTCTGTACTAACATTTTAACCAAGAAGTTAGAGATTAGATTTCTCATAATATAATAGAATACCGTACAATTACCTTATAGGCTATTTGGTCTCCTTTCCTCGGTGGTCCAGAAAGTATTGGATAAATATTATAATCCTTTACCGGTATAGCAACAAATGTTTCAGCCTCACCCTATAATAAAATTCAATTACCAAAATGTCAGACATTTTAAATATTCTATATCACTCTACTTTCAATGTATTAAGCACTATTTTAACTGAAAATATTTTGTTATTGTAAACTTCAATCAAATTCAAATATTGACTGGAGATAAAGTATCAGGGGAACTTTTCATACCATTATAGAACAGGGTTGGTGTTTTTATTCTTTACTGACCTTTATCAAGTTTTTAGCTGGTGGAGATTTCTTAATACATTTTCTCCTATTCATATCCATATATTGACTGTCTTTTGGACTATATTCCTTCTTAACAACCTCATTGTCAAGGTTATTTGAGTCAGCTTCACAACGTATCTGGTTCAAAACATCAGCAATAACAAGACTATTCTTCCTCTGTCTAGTGCCACTTTGCGTGCTTACAACAGGTGGTGCAGAAGGCCTATTTGGTCTATTCTCTTTATCTTGTGTTGATAGCACTTTATCATTATTCACACTAGATTTAATATTGATGAATCTGATTTTGCATGGAATGGTTTCCTGGTAACCAGTAACCATTGGAGTAGATGTTACCACATCATTGAAAGACAAAATGTTTTGCGATTCATCTTTAGTTTTTTCATTATCAGATTCAGAATCGGAATGAAATGTTATTTTAGTATTATTTGGTTGTTGAGAGTTTGGTAGATTCAAGGTCACAACTTTCGGCAATGGTTTAGGAGAGGGAGCTTTAGGAACTGATATTTCAATGGATTTCCTTTTTCGATTTCTCTTCCGTTTCCTATTTCTAGAAATTTTTTCCTCTGGTTTGCTTTCAACGTTTTCAGACAGGAATAAAACATCTGTATCATTAATCTTGCTATTGCTTTCATCAGTAGGCCTATTGATAGTCTTTTGTTTTAGATTTTTGACATCTTTCTTTTCCTTTTTTGGACTTGTACCGGCAGATACCTCCACAACCGTGTTTTCAGTTGAGTCTGATTGTAATTCACAGATTTCAAAGTCAGGATTCACATTCTGATCTGATTTCAATTCAAACAGACGATTAGATTCATTATGAGATTTTGTTCGGCGTTTCTTTTTCAATTCAGAACTTTCAAATTCTTCTATGGTTTCAGTCCTATTTTGTTTTTTCTTTTTCTTCTTCTTGGTTAAATAGGAATCTGCTGAGTCAGGTTCTTTTGATTCTACACTTTCTAATATAGTAGTAGTTGAAACTGTACCATCAACCTTGTTGTAACTGGAATATACAAAGTGTGACAACTATCTTGCTACGATGGAAATGACTTGGTACCACACAACTGACAAGAAATGCTCCATAAACTATTTACTGTAAGGCTACAAATTATTGCGAGATAGAAATTAATGCGTTAAATGCGACCTATCCGCGATCGCATTAATTTGTATCCGCATTTTAAAATACATATTTCCAAGTGAATTATATGGACAAATGGTAATATAGGCCACGTATTTAAATTGAGACCGGGTTGGATTAAGTAATTAGGTAATCTCTCAATTTGAAGCTGATTAGTAATCAAACTCGTTGATCATGGCTTGAGTTTTAAAAGAACCCTTAATTGATAAAATTAGAGATGAATACAGCACTAGCCGTCAAACTTCCATTTTCTTTTTTTATGATATTAAATTATGCGACACCTATCGCGGATCGCATTAATTTGTACTCGCATTTTAGTCTATATACCCCATGTCGCATTAATTAGTTGACGCATTAATTTCTAGCCTTACAGTACATTATCTGAATAGCCAAAGTCTTCTAATGTGCCCCTTGTACACTTTGTTTTCATATAATAATACTAATAAGTTTTCAATAGATATAATCATAACATTTATATACTATGTTAAGACAATAGTAAGCATGGTTATCATATAGCCTAACTAAACCTTACCTGTAATATGAATGTATATCATCTACTTTGCTTGAGATATGGTTGACAGATTTTGATACAGTCTCAACTGTACTCTGTAAAATGTTCTGGTTCATCTGCAGAGACACCATAGTGCTCTGTAATGTCATTAACTGACATTGTAAATTATTAAACATTGAATATATTTGGTTATTCTTTATGGTTCCTGCAATATAAAGTGAAAAAAAAAATCATTGTTCAGCATTTTCATGAACACCAAGACAATCTACGACTCTCAAACCATTTTTAAAAAAAATTAAAGGTGTTGTGCTCATTGTTGATTTGTTGAAAACTAATTGACAGTTTTCTTTCCAGAATTAGTTCATTTTAACTAGTAGCCTACTTAATTTTAATAAACTAAAAAATGTTAACATTAGTTATGAGTATAACCCTTTTATTTCTTCTGCCGTTAAATGAATTAAAATATATTTATATACCCATATTATTTGAGTTGTTTATATTGATTGCTGAAGGTGGCTGAATCTGAAATTCTTCCATATGTATAGGTATAGGTCTATAGGCCTACTAAAGCTGACAAATAATAATTTCAGATGCTGAAAAAGATAAAAGTAAACAGATATATTTATTTCTTGCACAGTGAATAAGTTTTGTTACTATAACTTATATCAATTAATGAAAAAAAGAAACTAACTTGTCAATGAATTATATCCATAATGGCAAATTCTCAATAATTGAGTTCATGAGATAGCTCCTGGACTGGATGTCATGTCCAGATGCACTCAAGGTGATTGACATCTTGCCACTTATTAGGCTAGCCTCTACTAGGCTACTTACCTATGTCTATGATTAATATTAGTGCCAGTGCAGTAGAAATTCTAATGCTGATATAGTCAGATATAACCTGCCGTTGAGTGGTAATGCTGATAGTAATAGATCTACACTAATTTGTTGGGTTTTTTTCTTGAATGAGTTGAAATTTGAAATTGAATGAGTGAAACAGAATGACTGCAAGTGCAACTGCCTGCAGTCAGAATTAAAACAAAAAACAAAGTCAGTGACTGAATGTATTGTAAGTTTTATAAAGCTTAGTTTTCGAAAAGACGGTAACAATAAGTCAATTTTATTTTATCACAAAGCCATGCCAATACGATATACTAAGTCGTATTTTCAACTTTTTAATCTAATCAACTACTAAACTAGTATCGATATCGATACTACAGTCTACACTGAAATTTCACAGCACGAGCTTTTTACATTTAACGGCCTTGACCTTTACACCAAACCACCCATTATTTTGTCCGATTTGGTTTATATACTATTTATTGCATTCTTATTTTTCACTTTGATTTACAGTTATCATAATTGTTTCAGTTTTGTTTTTTTTTCACGATCAAACTTACATTTATTAATAAGTTACAGACTGAAAAGTAGTTGTTTTTTTTTAAATAACGTTTGTCCGATTTGACAGAAGGAGTGAAAAGCGCTCTCTAGTGGTTGCATTAATAAAGAAAATGGAGATACTTTGCACGTGGATCATTGTTTACAGTTTTTATCTTACCTTTTCTTGAAAACCAAATCAACTTATTTAGTAATTACATACATTGTCTTTCAGTTTTGAAATTGTATATTGATTATATGGAATCTAGTGTGCCTCAGAACTCAATTCTTAAAATAAAATATGTTATAATTTGACTAGATAATATATTAATAATATATAATATAATAATACTATGACAAGAACTCAAGAGCTAGGGCCTAATGTCAGTAATGAGCTAATGATTATGAATCAAACCCCACAGGCACAGGTGCTTGACGTTTGACACAACGTTAAACACCTGTGGATGTACGGTACATCATCATGTTAATAGAATAGGTTTATTTGGCCCTTTGGTCTGTGTTTCACTTTGTGAGATAATTTTGACTGGCTTATAAATCGATAGCCGACAGGGAATGTAGTAGTGGTTTCTCCCCTTTTCAAACTCAAATTCAACCCAAACTTAGAGACAGAGACTATGAGTTCGATAAATATTCATAATATGTGATAAATACACTGGACACTGGCCAATCAACACACTTGCATGATAGCTTGGTATTTTTTTTACACACACACACGAGCATAACAATTGACTAAATTGATACCCTAATCATTTTGATTAGCTTTATTTAGCTTTAAATTTTTCTCATTTATGTCTATTACTCAGAGGGAGCATCTTCAATATTATGCCCAATTTTTATGGTTAACAGTAATTAAGATGTCAACTGGTCAAGAAAATATTTTCTGCAAGTTTAAATAATTGAATGTAATTGAAATTTCAGCCACCAAAATGTCAACAGCTGGAAAGCTTATCAGAGAGATCCTTCTGAATTTTCAAAAGGTATGTTCTACATAGTTAGTTTTATTATTAAAAAAGAACTATAATTAAAGGGAGTTGTTAAAATTGACTTTGAATAAGGTCAAGTAGCTATAGAGTACACTTTATTTTAGAAATGTAACAGAAAGTATACAAATAAGGATCAGATTTTATTCCCTTTGTACTTATTCTTTTATATTTTTGGTTTCACAGGGAAAGAATGAAGAGTATGATTTGTTGTTGAATAGTTTGATAGACCCAGGAACACCAGTAAGTAGTTCATTCTACCATTCCACAAAAATCACGTTTCAGATAAATGGGTTTTGTAATTGTTGTAGCAAGGTAGATCAGTGACGTCATAAAACACGTAAGTTTAAGTGGAATTGAAATTGGAATGGCGCAAATTGATGCTATCAGTGTCCCTGATACACATACAAAGTTTAGAAATATGCATTACAATCCCTTCAATGTTCATCTAAGTTTTTTTTAAAAATGATCAAATTATTTTTCTTTGTATTGTAGAGTAAAACATTAAAGAATTATTTAAAGGGTTTGACAGACTGTGTGTCTGTTATCAATAAAAATACAGAATCTTTGATAACAGTAATAATGGTGAGTTGATATTAGAAGATATGATGATTCAATATTCGTCTTGCTTATAGATATATTAGTGTTTGTTGTTCTGTTGTTTCAGGTAATCTGAATTGTTCTCTGAATGGGATTTTTTATTTTTTTGAGGAAATATGGCTGAGTAAGTTAGATGTTTGCTTACCTGAAATTTCAAAGCTCACAAAATTTTCAACGTTGGTACCCCCATTTAAGTTAAAACAGGTGCAGAAAAGGAGAAGTCATTTCTGAAAGGTTATCTTTAATCTTCAGCACAAAGAAGATTATAAATATATTATTTATGTCTGTTATAGAAAATGGATTGGTTAAATAAAGAGGAAGATGTTATCAAAGCCTATGAGAATTTATTAATAAATTTGATGTCAGCTAATACCAACTATTCACTTGTAGGACTAAATATGTTAGTCAAACGATTTTTACCAGGTATGATATTTTCACCTCAAGTTTACTCTTAAATGCCCTTGATTTAGACTAGGTATGCATATCAGTTTGTTTGAAACCCTTCTTTGAACAAATTCTACATAGAAAAAGGCTGTTTGAACATTTTGATTGTTCATACAATGAGATCCATAATCATCCACCATCTTCTCTTATGAGCCGAGTGCTAGGGCTGGGCGATATTGGTTAAAGTGGATATCACGATATTGTGGTTTTCACTGGTTTTTGAAACAAAATGTTCATGTTTTGTTGTATCAAAAAATCTTAAATGTAAGAAAAACAGTAAATATCTGTCAAAAACAACCAAATCTTCAATAGCATGAAAAATCACATCTTTTTCAAATATCTAAAAGTATTAAGTTATGTGTTAAAACTGTTAATATTACTTTATCTTGACCCAAATTTGACGATATATCATGATAATTACATATATCACGATATGGCGATATTTCGGTATTTTTATTTGAGGCGATATTACTAACGATATAAATTCCTATACCGGTATTTATCGCGATACCGGTATATCGCCCAGCCTACTGAGTGCCATAGTTTATTTATGGTATATTTTCTGTCACAAGAAGATAATTATCGCTGGTCCTAATGTTAATTGAAATATCTGATCAAAGGATATAATTTTTTGTTTAAATATTAGAAAAAAATTATATTGACTGTTTGTTACGATAAAATCATGTGGTAAACAAATTTTAAATACTTTCATTGTAGATGTAAAAGGTTTACCTCTAGTTAATAATCAATATAAGATAGATGTAGAACTAAGAAGAAAACATGAACAACAATTTAATTATATACATACAGCACTATCTGATACTACTCAACTCATACCATTGTAAGTTTTTATAATAGTCACCGTGTTAGCATTCTATAGCCAGAAATACATTAGTAGATATCATAGATTCAGATTAAAAATTTGTTTCTTTGTGAAATGAAAGGTTGCTTTTACAATTACAGTATATGTGTAATATGGTAAAAGCAGCATTAAGGGTATTAATTGGGCTAGCGTTCGAGAAAAAAAACACAAGATGGAAGTTTTGCGAATTACTTATTATTTTTGGGCTCAGATTGTAGATAATTATTATTACTTTATTTGTAAACTATATAGAATGAAAAAAACCGAAAAGAAATTAGGTATTTCGTTAGTTTTTGCTAAAAAATTAGGAAAAAGTAGCAAAATGTGTCCCGGTTGATACAAGATTTCTCAGCCATTTTTTATTGGAAAATTACGATCTTGGTCTTGATTGAAAGCTTATTCAATAAGGATGAAACGTACAGAGAGTTTTTTCGAAAATTCTAATCAGTTTAGCCCCTGGAAAATGTTTGCCGTACCTACGTGTAAATTTTCGTAAATTTTCGTATTTCCATGGTAACCACCAAAATAATATTTTTTTTTGGAAAATCGCTCTGTACGTTTCTCGGCAATGTAATTGTCTACATTTATGTCAAGTTTGATGTAGATTGATCCATTCACATTTTTTTAAACTTGTATCAAAGGTTTGAAATGTCCAATTTTTATGACATGTTTGAAAGGGCTGTCAACTCATTAAAAAAAATCTGATTGACATGAAATCTACCTTAAACTATCGAGAAGGACCCCAAATCATCAACAAATGCGCAACAAGTCTCAAGAAATCATTATTTCATATACTTATTCCATTTTTTCTTAACGTGAAATAGCCCAATTAACACCCTTAACAGATGAACAATTTATTCAAGGACTTCATATTATCCAAAAAAAAAAATTTTTTTTCAATTCTAATATTGCATTAAAAAATATGTCTCTATCAAAGATGATCCTATTACAGGTCACATTATCCTGTTTTGCATCTTCTTGCTTTTATTTATGGCATCAAGGAAATTTTTTTTTTTTAATTAATTATCTTTTTCAGAACACCAGTGTTATTGATGCCAGTTTTGGTGAAATTATTTCCATTTCATAAAGTAGATACATATACTCAGAGTTGTTATATTAGAAACCTATTACAAATTACACAATATATACCAGATATGAGACAAGAAATATTGGAACTCATTATTAATAAACTTATGAAGTTAGATGTAAGTAGTTGACATAGAACAAAAATTGATTGGTTAATATGAATCTATGAGAATACAACCTGTTCTAAGACAATGAATATATTATGCATTTGTCTCAAATACAGTTATCAAGGGACATGACGCCACTTTGTCACTCTATTTTTATACGCCCTCATCTCTCTATGTGGACGTATATTGTAGTCACCCCTGTCCGTCCGTCCGTCCGTTCGTCAACATTTGCTCGTAAACGCTCTAAAAACTAGAGTTTTTGACGGAATCAAATGAAATTTGATATGAGTATACATATTCATAAAACGAAGATCAAGTTCGAATTTGAGCTATTTTCGATAGTTAGAAGCAGAGTAATTGCCCTTGCCCCAAATCCGTCGGTCCGACCATCAACATTTGCTTGTAAACGCTCTAAAAACTGGAGTTTTTGACGGAATCAAATGAAATTTGATATGTGTATACATAATCATAAAACGAAGATCAAGTTCGAATTTGAGCTATTTTCGATCGTTAGAAGCAGAGTTATTGCCCTTGCCTCAAATCCGTCGGTCCGTCCATCAACATTTCCTTGTAAACGCTCTAAAAACTAGAGTTTTTGACGGAATCAAATGAAATTTGATATGTGTATATATAATCAGAAAACGAAGATCAAGTTCGAATTTGAGCTATTTTCGATAGTTACAAGCAGAGTTATTGCCCTTGCCCCAAATCTTAAATATGCTATTACTCTTAGTTTTCAACCGATTTTGATGAAACTTAAAATGGATGTTATTGGACCTAAATCGAAAGGTTTGAGAAAGTTTAGTTTTTTCCTTTTTCGACTTTTTCGTTAGGCGTATATGGCCGTGGTCCACTATCTTCAGCTTAATAGTAAAGTTTTTGCAATATTTAATATTGTAAATTTTGTCTATTATATAGGTTTTATCACCAAGAACTGATTTAAGTGATATAGATGATAGTGATAATGAAGAGCTGTTTGAAATGGTATGTAGGAGTGATTATGATTCTAATGAAATTCTTGAATTGGTTTTGTATATTCTAGTCAATTCAGTTATCTCATAACGCCAGAATTTACTTGATCATACAGACATGTTGAAAAACAATTTTTAGGCTGTAGTTAAAAATAAGGATGGTGAGCATACAGGTTACTCCCACATACTTTAGTTATGAATTTTCATTTCTTTTGTAAATCTCATTATTAAGGCACAACAAACAAAAGGTTTTGAATACAGTCAGGACATAGGATAATATTATATTTTGTAAAATCCTTTTTTAAGTTTTTTTTATCAACTGTCACATGAATATTGTATGAAAATGATAAAATAAAAGGAAAAAATGGTTTATTTTGATCCATTGAGCTTTAGACCTATTATATACTAGAAAAAAAAAGATTTTTGTTGACAGAGTTTAGATAGGGTCGGGATAGGAAACTTAAAGCAAATTTTTTGGCGTAATGAATTTAAATGATAATAATAGGAAGAAGATGGAGTGAAAGAAGAAGAAATAAATGAGTTAGTAAAAGAACCAGAAATAAAACATAAAGAAGCAGATTGTTTAGATATATTAATGGAAATGTTATTAAAATATATTAATAATGCACTACATCCTCATGGTAGGTACTTAATAGATATTGTTAACTCTGTAATTATTCTGCATCTTGTATTTGTTGTAACTAGAGTCTGTGTCAGTTCAAAGATACTTATTATTTTCATATACTTATTAAAGAATTATTTATAGATTAGAATGGGTGATTATAACCCGGGTGCAAAGTACATGGTGATATTTACATTTAGAACCCATTCGTACTCTTTCAATCAATCAGCTTTTGCTTAATTTTCTCTCAGTGGCTCACTTATATATTTCTCCATCACAGGGTATTTCACTTCACAGATAACGTTGGGATATGAGTTAGATAGGTCATAAGTAAAATTTATCACTTATTTCTAATTGTCTATTTTTCAGGAATGTTTAATTTAGAATCATCTAAAAAGTTATATTGGGAACTGATGAATGTATTTGAGAAAATTATTCTTCCAACATATGAATGTAGTCACATCCAGTTTATAATGTTTTATTTAGTTAGCTTTAAACCTGTAAGTATATCAGCACTACTGTATAATTATACAATTGCTATATCAGGGGTTGTTATGTAAATGCTCATAGAAATGTCTGGGAAAAATGATTGCATTTATGAATTTTAATTTTGATTAGTGATTATCAAATTTCCTAATTGATAAAAATTTATAGTCAAATTTTCTTCTAACATGATCTGTTACATGATCATCAGACACTTCCTATTATATCATAAAAAAACATATATATGTTGATCTAGAACAAGAATTCAGGTACAAAAACTAACATTAACAGACAACGATCAGAAGATTTATTAATCAAAATATTTTGTATTGATTGTTCGGTAGCCTGCTGGCTCTATTTAATAATTGATACCCTGCCAGTAATGAAAATGGAAAATGTCAATGCTTCTGAATAAATTATCTTCATTGCACACTGCACAGCTTTAAATTATATGTAGAATATTGACATTATTTGTAGATATTGGCTGATGGTATGTTAGATTATTTATGGAAGATTGTACAGAATCCTAATACACCTATAATATTCCGACAATCAGCTGTTAGTTATATGTCTAGTTTATTATCTAGAGCTCTGTATATTCCTATATTGTAAGTTATTAATATGTTATTATAACATTCCTTCTTAGTTCATCAGGTTTCATTCAAAATCTCATTTACATAAAAACTTTGACTTTGAATCATGAAAACTGGCTATGTTGAAAATTTAATTGAAGTGCATTCTCTCTCTTCCCTAAAATGTTAAATTTAAATGTCTATTATTTCTTTGTTATATTTTCAGAACTGTGATAAGTTGTTTAGATTTAATGGTTGCCTGGTTACATTGTTACCTTGACAACTTGTCAGAAGATAAGCACCCTGACCATATTTTACATGGAACATTCTATGCTGTTTGTCAAGCTGTGTTTTATGTCTTCTGTTTTCGAAATGCTGAATTATTTCAATCTAAAAAGGGTTATAAATGGGCAGAAGCATTGAACTTTCAGCGTATTGTGACATGTCGTTTGAATCCTTTACGTTATTGTTTACCTATAGTTGTTAGTACATTCTCTTCTTATACAAGGTAGATATTACTTTTTTCTTCTATTGCTACATATTTATTAAACAAATACTACATGAACAACAATTGTTCATTATGGGGAAAGATATTATGATATTTTATTGCAATTTGAAAATGATCATGCTCGACCAATGAGCTGTTGATTGTATCTAGTTTTCATGTTCTAATACTAACAAATTTTAAATTTGTTTTATCAATGTCTGTTTTCGAGACATAAATACACTTTATTGATAATACAATAGTAATTTTTCTTTGAAAATCAACAATGTCTTACTACTAAATTCTACTTAAATTAGTAATAATGCTAAAATGTTTGATTAATATTTTATCTTTCAGACGACATCAGTTGGCATTCTGTGATACAATAATAGAGAGAAATAATAGATGTATGATTCCAGTAGTAAATAGTGAGACTGGTTTGACAGAGACCAACTTCATGTTAAAATTAGCATCATTCTTCCCTTTTGATCCTTTCTTATTACCACGGTAAGATTTCAAGTTTATAAGTATTTGATTTTATATTGGTATCTTATGAGATGACTATTTTTTATTTTCTTTAGATTATATAACTGATTTTTAGAAGGAAGTATATAAGATCATTGATGTATCTCCTTGAATATTTTTGAAAATGCAAGATACAATATATTATTGTTAGTAACATGTTAATTAATATTATAGATGTGGTAAACTGATCAATCCTATCTATAGAGTATATCAAGGTGAAGTTTCTGATAATACACAAGATTCTGGTGTAAGTACTTTGGTTTATTATAAAGAAAATTCATGAAGGGGTTTGTAAACAGGTTATTTATATCTATTAAGAACACTGTTAGTAATGATTTACACCACTCCAATTCTCAATTACGCCTGTTGTTTAAGTGATTGATGATATCACCAAATTTCAAACATCCCTTATTTAAACCTGTCCTTGTTAGCTCAATAGGTGCAGGAAAGTGAGCCCTAAAACAACATAATTTTTTAATTTCCTTATTTAAATGGGGCAACTTGCTATTATGACCAATGGCATCTTAGTTCTAAGAATAGGAATATATAGCTCAGCTAATCAGTAAATTGTGCCTTCTATCCATGGTTGAGGTATATTTTTTAGCAGTTCTTGCATCCAATCATGCTATCTATTCCCCTTCAACATTGACTTGTATAATAAATAATTGCTTTTTATTTAATGTTAAAAGAAATTGTCAAAATTTATCAGCTTGACTAGACATCAAATGATAAGAAAATTGAACATTTACCTTTATATTGACAGGATGAAGATGATTTCCTACCAGATACTGATACAGTCACAACATCTATTAATATAGATAAACATATTACTGATGATCTAATGATGTATGCTACTTCACCTGGATTTAAACACAACTAAATCTATCAGCAATGTTTGTCAGACATATTACAGTCAAATATTTTTACGCTGAGTAAATGTCAATATTTTGTGTACATGTACAAGTAAGTGGAAAAATTGACAGAAGTGTTTGAATATCTTTTCATGGAGAACTTTTAATGCTCACAGGGTTCAATGGATGAAACTAATAGACTCAATATCTAATAATAATGGGAATTAATAGATAAACTGTGTTTTTGAACAATGTTGATTCTGATCTCTGATCAACACAGAATACCTAACATGTGACATATATTGTAACTGTCAATGTATACAAACTGAAATTTATCTTTAATGTCGGCAACAATTGTGTATTTGTACAATTAGAAATTAAGAAAATGTATTTGATTTAAAGAACTTGCCATCAAATGATAAAAAGATAAAAAAAAATATGAATTTAAGTTTTAATTTGCATTTTATACAAAGATAAACTTAACTTGTTTATAAACATCTATATTTATTTTGTACAATTATGGTTATTGTAAATTAAGTGATAAATATAAATTATTTGTGCATATGTGTTACATTATCACGACCAAATAAATATGAACTACAATATTTTAAATATCTATGAAGCCTACTGCTATCTTATCAACTTCAATCCAAATTCTTAGTCCATAAGTAATAACTTGTCAAAAGTAGTATTTATAGTATTGAATACAAATGTATTGAGACAAGTTGCCCTTGCTAGAGGTTACAGTTTTTGACAAGAGTATTTTCAATTTAAATGAATATATTTGTATAAAAGTCATTCCAGCTCTTTTGGCGATTTTTTTTTTTCTTCTATGGACAATAGATCTTATTCACACCTGACTTTGAAACTGAGGTTCATAACGCAAATAACATCATCCATTCATAAAATGCAACATGTAATGAATTAAAAAGAAATGATGTCACATCAACAGCAATAAAATTGGCTAAAAACTGTCTTTTGGCGTGAATAAGGTCTATAAACTATATGCATTCAGTATATTCCAAACAAGAATAAAAAATTGTCAATACTGCCAAAACAGTATTGTAAGCAGTTATCTATGTATATTACATAACAAATATCATATCAGGTCACCTGTATCCATGATCCATTTGGTTGCTTATTAAAACGACGTGGTCCTCCATGAGAGAAATGTGATTCCATTGGATTAGGATAATCTCTTATCTGTATAAAAGCTGCACGAACTGAATCTTCAAAACTTTCAGGTTCTTGCTCTGGTGATGTAGATAGACGCTGGAAAACAAAATACATTTAGTAAATGTATAATGTGATAACCTGTTGACAGACTGCTCCAAGTTATACATGCCAGAATTACAATAAAGAGATACATATTTCGATACAATCAATGGAATTGTCATTGATGACTGGTATAGACATATAGGTATGGATATTGATTTTCAACTCTTAATAAATTTTTTCAAAAACACTAATAGAAGTAGGTCAAGCAACATTTAGAGACATTTGCTAAATGATGAATTAAAAGAAGTTAATCCAAAATTTTACATTGATTTACACAGATATTTTTGTTTTCAGGAAAAGTAAATGTAGAAATGGTGAACATTACCTACCTGTCTTATAATATGATTTGGTAAAGTACAATAATAGTGTACATTACTTTGACGTGAATAGGAGAATGGACCAATACATAACTGTTTATTAATAGGATCATATATATTTAACATCTGCAATAAAACAGAGCTTTTAAAATGTTTCAACATTCTGTGTTCTGTGCCAATCCCAATTTGAAATACATCTTCTGAGTTATCTTTACAATGCACATTCTCTTCTCACAGGTCCTCTTTTCATTGTCCTAAGCCAATGATTAGACCCATTTTAATGATATGATACCATAAGGTTGAATTAAACTTGAAACCTTGTTAGTGTGTAAAAACAAGTTCTCTATATTACCAGAAACCATTCCAGCAAAACAGAAATTTAAAATTTAATTAAAACAGTGGTGTTTTCAATTGTTATAAATAATATTAAAATAAACACTTTCTATTATTTGACTTACTTCATGACCTCCAGTAAAATGTCGAGCTGATCTTAATGGTTGATCTGGACCTTTATCAGTAAATCTGGCTTTATAAATTTCACCTGACTTCACATCTACTGCTGCAAGAAATATATAAATAGTAATAAAACGCAGAAGTAAATTTGACAATAATTTATCAACTTTGTTATGTGTTTAAATTTTACTCCAATTAATGCACTTAGTGGCCATGCTGTCTAGCTATCAAATAATAGTTTCTACTAAATAATTCTTTCTCCAATGTACATAAATTTCAAGCATTCCTAGTTTAATGACACCTCATTTGTTTCAAACTGTGGCAAAAGCAATACAGTTTTCTACTACATGAAATTAGCAAGCTATAGCTTCCTTTAAGATCGTCTTTAGACTGAAAATTACAAATAACCTTTGGAAAAAGGACAAATAGGTGTTTCCTGATTATTTACATTTGACCTTATATAGATAGATAAAATTCAACATACCTATTCCATAGATAACTGGGAAAGGTAAACCATTAATATAAGTTGTATTTAAATCTGAAATCGGAACAATAAAATTATTACAAATAATGTTATAGGGACTAGCCATAAGGTGCTATTGATAATTAAGGAGTTCAAACTATTTTTGGAATTATTAAGAGTTTAAATTCAGATATTTTTTCAGATAACTTAAAAGACTTATGTCTATAGCCTTCAAGAAAGCGCGTGAAAACTTTTTCAAACCTCCAAAAAGACAGACCTTCCCTTTAGATATTCCAAAACGAATAACTGTCAAATTCTATACTAAAAAGAAAGCCATCATGTCTGAAGACTTACCTGTGATACAAGCTGTTACCAGGTGAACATCTTCCTTTAATCTACACAAACAATCTGAAAAATATTAACCTATTAGTATTACTATCACAAATTTACAGTCTTGACTTCATAACTTCATACACATAAATATTACTTTAAAATTTGATTTAAGTGATAATACAAAACAATTTTTATTATCACGTATGACTAATACCCATAACATTGGATTCACAAACAAACTAACTAATGAAGAAATAAATACTCTACTCCATACTCACTTAACATTTCTAGAGACAACTCTTGTGATAAATTTCTAGAATCTTTAAATCCTCCAAATAAATGTATTTCTATTCTGAAATATAATATAGATATATAATCAATCACAGTGTACCAATAGTTCATTACATTCCTTTCATTTGAAGGAAATCAAAAATGCAATTTTACCTAAATAGACCAGATTGAAGCTATTTCTCAAAATGTTTAAAAAACTTATTGGATAAATAAATACCTTCCATCTTGAGCACCTTTTGATAAATCTAATAACAGGGAGATCATATCTTTAATACCCTGTTCAGTACCACATCCATCAAAATGACTGACACAAACACTACCACTCCCTTAAATAACAATATGTCCATAAATATACATGACAACTACTTTTCAGATTTGCAAACCTATTCTTGAAAGAATAGGTTTGCAAATCTGAAAAGTAGTTGTCAATTTTATTCAAAGAAGTATTTTTAATGACATACCTGAATGTCTAAAAACTGCCAGATGACACGTAGTGGCATCTTCACTTCCAATTATTTTAATAACATCTGCAATCAAATACATCAGGTAGAATAAATTTAGTTGTATTTAAAAGTGGCAGTGTGTGTCAATTTACCAGTAGTTGTAATGAAAAGTCAGTAATAAAGCTAATTTTTGAAAAACTAAATGAGTTTTTTCAAGACCAAACTTTATTTTGTGTCTTATAGTTTTTCATGTGCTATTTGAATGTAGTTATTAACAATGATGTTCTTTCCTTTCCATAGATCATTATTCTGTTCTTATTTATCTCTGCTGTAACCATACTGCCTCCTTCAAAACAGCCAATGAAAAATGTGTTTTACAAAACATTCAGCACAGTAGTCAAAATATGCCTAATAAACTAGTAAGACCTTTTTTCGCATAACATAATACCAGCATGGGAGAATGAAATCATCTGATTGATTAAAACAGGCCTAAATGGACTGGAAAGTCAAGAAGTTCAGGGTTAAACCCTACTGTATTAGCTAAGTAAATGTAACAAAACTCATATGAAACAAAGTTTGGTCTAAACTTAATTATTATTTGAAGTAGAAAATTTCCTTTTCATACTGTTAAATATGTGAAGGAAAAGATACTGTACACTGCCCCTTAAATATATTCTGATACTATGATAAGTGACAAGATTTGTATTGGTTTATTATCTTATTGCCAGTAGATATTATACAATTAATGACTTTTGTGAGGTTGACATGAGGATTTATCAACCTGAAGAGTGTAATATTTACCGAGGCCAAAGGCCGAGGTGAATATTGCATCCCTGAGGGTTGATAAATCCCATGTCAACTGAAACCAAAAGTCATGAATTGTTTTATTAAATGGCAATTGGTGTATTCGCTTTATCGTCAAATTTAGCAAAAAATGTCGAATCACTTCATCTTCAAGTGACGACATATGCATTTTTTTGTTTACTGTTGTCCTCTGACACATCTCAAGTATGACGTAAAAATATCTTTGACGTTTGCAAAACCAGCTTTGATTGGTGGAAGGTTAAATCTGCATCCAATCAAAATCGCAGATCTAATTTTCGGCAAAGGAGGTGAATATAAAATTTATTCACCTCTTGTGCATAATTGCGCGGTGAATATGATGTTCTATCGAAGGAAGCGATGCACTCTCTCGACCAATGAAAAGAGAGAGATTTTCTAGCCATTTAATAAAATAATCTATATCACTCAGTTTTTTATAAACATACATCTATAAAAGTTAACTTTATACCATCAGATGGAGATGTTCCAGCAAATTCTCTTTGACCAACATACAATAATCCATCAGCATTAACAATCTGAGTTTGACTTGCACATACACTTTTGGCTGATGCCTGTAACAATAAAGATCTGTTGTTATGTGCCAATATATTGCTGGATATTTCATTTCATTTTGCAAAAGCTACCAAAATGTGTCCCCTAGTCACCAGTTAATAAAACATTTTGTCAATTTCCCATGCTACAAACTTTTTACTGGCATTGTTTTGTTTGATAATAAAATCTAATCAATATGCTATACAATAGTTTCTTGTCAAATATTTCTGGGTAACAAATTTTGGTTAAATTTTAAGATGTGAAAACCGGGTTCCAGGGTCACCTATTTTGGTTGGTGTTCGAAATCGAAATAATTTTATATCTGAGCAGTAAAAAATATTAAGCAGCAAGAAAAATTCTTCTACTGTTCATCAATTGAAAAAAAATCAGAAAAAGCTAGAAAACTGTATGTGTATCAGAATTTGAAATATGAATAAGCTTACACATAATTTTTCAAGGTTTTTCAAAGAATATAGAGTGATTATGTTAAGAAAAAAAATAAGAACCAGCATGACTTTGATGGCCTGGAATTCATACAGCAATGTGACAGTCACATGGTTTGATGAGGCAGACGTTCAAATGACTTCCCACATATAACTTTTGTTAATATCTTTATCAGACTCAATTTTGTCTCAAAATCAAAAACATTCCAGATTAGGAATAGTGAAAAGCCGCCATTTTTGATATTATTTGTTTTAGCATAATAATTGTGAACCGGTACATTCTTTTGTCCACAGTGATTTGATTTCAATGTACTGACAAGAAAGCTGACTGTTTGCTTCCAATATTTATTTACACAGAACCTGATTGTGTCAGTGTTATATTAACTGTGCACTAGCTGATTCATGTCACGATAGTTTATTCTGCTAGTGCTAGGTTGACAATTTGCCTCAAATTATGGCTATTATTAATATCATTAAGAAATTAGAATATTTACTCTTTGGCCAAATTAAGTTCTAAATCATATTTTATCTAATATTTTTGTATGGATTGAAATATCAGTCTAATACTAACTAGCCTAATAATAGTGAAGAAAAACTCAAACCTGAAAATTGGGATAATTCTCCAAAAAAGCACTTATTGTAGATGGAACACTAACAATATGACTCCCATTAACAAATAAAGGCATTGTTTTGATCTTTCAGGATATCAAACCTAAAAATAAAAACACAAAATATTATTTAAATATTCCATAACAGGGTGAGGTCAAACTCCGTGTTAGTGTTAACACTGGTGTTAGTACAGAATTTGGATTGGGTCAAATGCAAATATTATCTTATTTGATTGATATTGAAACACTTAATTATGTAAAAGATATACTGGTTTCGCGTGTTCAATCCCAAGAAGTACTATATAAACACAAAAATGAGTTCAAATGTTGTGTTAAATTCATGTAAACAATAACACAGAATACTAACACGAGATTCTGTGTTAACTAACACGAGATTCTGTGTTAGTGTTAACATGAATTTAGCACAACATTTGAACTCATTTTTCGTGTTAATGTAGTATCGTTTAGTGACCTAATTCGACGAATACCTATTTCGACGAATGAATTTTTGGCAGCTACTGCTCAGTAAATATATCACCAATGCATTCAATTTCTGGTTTAATATTTCAAGCAAACAGTCCCCTCACTCACCAGTATAATGGATTCAAACCATACTGGACAACAGAGTTTATAGGATTATTTTTCTAAAACATATCCAAAATAGCGGCTTTTCACTATTCCCAAATTGGAGCGATTTTGATTTTGTGATAAAATGTAATCAAATAAAAATATCCTTGAAAGTTGTATGTGGGAAGTCACCTGCACGTCTGCTACACCAAATCATGTAACTGTCATATGATTGCAAGGGTTTGTCTATGATTTGTGGGCTGTCAAGGTCGTGCCACTTCTTATTTTTTATTTCAACAGAATCGCTCTATATTTCATAAAAAACAGTAAAATTACTAGTGTGGATATTTTAATTTCTGATACATATACATCTCCTTTTTTCTCCAATTTTTTTCACCTGATGAATAGATAAGGATTTTATCTTGGTGTGTATGAATTTTTAAAGGCCAGATATAAACGTATCCCTATTTTTAGACCACCTGTTGAAATAGGTGACCCAGTTTTCATGTCGCGAAATATCATGCCCCATTTTGTACAAAATTTTTACACAGAAATAATTGAGATCAAACCTTCATATTTGGATAAAATAAGGGTTATTGATTGAATTTTATTATTGAACAAAAAAAATCAATGGTAAAAAGTATGTATGGACGGGGAAACGACGGCAAAGCTTACACTCGTCAAAACCGGTAACCCGAGGATACTTTTTGGGAGTGAACACGCGAAACCAGTATATCTTTTACATAATTAAGTGTTTCAATATCAATAAAATAAGGCAATATTTGCATTTGACCCAGTCCAAATTCTGTACTAACACCAGTGTTAACACTAACACGGAAATTGACCTCACCCAATGTATTCTACTTTCGGTTTATTAGGTTAGTCCCATTTCTTCGAGTTCGATTTACTTAATATGATTTAATGAACATATAGATAAATTGGTGATATTGACAACTACATATAACATATCGGTACACCTTTCTTTGAAAGTTATTTCAAACTTAAGTTGGAACTTTAATCATTGTCTTTGAGAAATATCAATTTAAAAAACAAAACACCTTTACTGTTTACTATTCTATTTACTTTGACGATTTTAACATCCGCTACTGCGCAGAAAAAGAAACTCTCTTGAAGCGGAAGTTGAAATCCCCGTGTTACCCACGTTCTACTTTCTCTTTTTCCGTTCGACTTCTATTTGGCTTCAACACGAAGTAAGCAGCTCTCCAAAATGCGTCATTTTTCCCCCCTGTTTTCAATAAATTAACTCATATATTCAACTGATTCCTTGTTTATGTCAATATCTTACGAAAAAATCAAAATATTGTGTCCGGTATCAATTCGAAAGCCGGTTAATTATTATTTTTTTTACATGCCGACCACTCGGACTGATGGGGTACCCGCCATTACGAGTCACGACACAATTCATTCATGCAGCATGGCCGGGATTGAATGACTCAAGGCGTCGTAAAGATCCCTAATGAGTTGAAAATTGAAAATAAGTGTATGCTATTACATGTACCTCTGTCATTGCAAAATTTCTGTCATAGCACACTGCATCAGTTCATGCCCTCGGCCTCATTGCTGTCTCATATTGGCCATTGAATTTGCCATTCCAGTGATACACGTGCTAGAAAGTAGGACGTAAAACACCATTTCATAAATGTCTGAATCGAACTCTGAACTTGTTGTACTGTAGTGGAGCACAAAGTCATTGACTACAGTGTTACTGTTACAGATCCTCGGTCCCCAACCTTTTGACTTTTCGTAGTCCAAAGGCAATTTTGTTCAAGCAATCTCCTGGTATCCCTTTGTCCACCTTACAGTTTTCATCAAAAGAATATAATGAATTTGCTGAATTTGATCTTCATCGATATTACTTGCACATAATGACTTGAATAACTTATAGTTTCTCTTATATATTTTCAGGTTGATCACCGTAACTCTAGATCGACTCTACGATGTCCGGAGGTTTGGACGTATTAGCCCTCAAGGAGGAGGATGTTACTAAATTCCTTGTTTGCGGAACCCATTTAGGGGCTACTAATTGTAATCATCAAATGAAACAATATGTTTTCAAAAGAAAACCTGATGGTATGTGGTTTCCAAATATAAAATTGTCATTTCAACATTGAAATTAATGGGATTGTAGAGAGAATTTTTCTAAACTTTGTATGTGTATTCGGGACACTGATAGCATCATTTCCATTCTCACGTATGTGGTTCTTGCAATTCCACTAAAACTTACACATTTTATAATGTCAGTGTCCCTGACACACATATATTAAGGTAAGAAATACTCTTTACAATCCCTTTAATAGTAAAGATTTACAAATATGATTTTTTTTTTTATCTTATTCATAGCCTGAGTTGCCTTTTAACTGAAGCCCAATCTCTAATTAAAATTCTATTTCAATTTTTTTTCACAGATATTTGATTTAATGATTTGGTTATAATTTATGTTTAAGGTATTCATATCATCAACTTAAGAAAAACTTGGGAGAAACTTTTACTTGCTGCCAGAATTATTGCTGCTGTTGAAAATCCAGCCGATATTTCTGTTCTCTCTGCTAGACCTTATGGTCAGAGAGCTATCCTGAAATTTGCTACCTATATTGGTGCTACCCCAATTGCTGGTCGTTTTGTTCCTGGTACATTCACTAACCAGATTCAAGTGAGTTGATAGTTAATCAGTATATACATTCATAATTGAATGCAAAAAATTGAAAGTTAAGCTGAGTTTGTAATGCTCATTATAGCCTTTGGTGGACAATGTCAATGTAGGATTTTATAAATGGATCTGTGTAGTAAAATATATCTTTTTGGCATTGGGTGCCATAGATTTATTCTATAATGAAGGTGGTATTATTAGGTCATTATTTGTGTTATATTTCAGGCTGCCTACAGAGAACCAAGATTGATTGTAGCTACTGATCCAAGAACTGATCATCAGCCTATTACTGAAGCTTCTTACATCAATGCTCCAATTATATCATTATGTAATACTGATTCACCATTAAGACATATTGATATTGCTATCCCTTGTAACAATAAGGTAAGACTACCTGTTTCTTATACATAACAAATGATTAAAGTTTACAATATTGTTGAACTACCGGTAATGGTACATATTTTTTCTTCATGAGGAAACCTTGGAACAGTATTTGTGTACATGTATTTTACATCGTCCATTTCAGGGTGTTCATTCCATTGGTTTGGTCTGGTGGTTGTTGACGAGAGAAGTACTACGACTTCGTGGTACCATCAGCAGAGAACATCCATGGGAAATCATGGTGGATCTGTTCTTCTACAGAGATCCTGAAGAGGTAAGTATCTTTTTGATAAGTTTAATTGAAATCGAAATTCGCATTTCACTGTACTTTCAACATCAATGAACTAGTCATTTGAAGAATGGTTGAAATAAAAAAGAAAAACATCTTTATTTTACAAGGATAACAACTTAGGTTCCGTGAGGATCTTTTCTCCTAGCTGGTCCTTGGCCAAACCTCTTGGCATTGATTTTTCCGAGATTATCCATACCCTTTTACAGCTGGGTTGACTGGAATTATGATGGTCATTAGACTTTCACATCCTTAATATCTTAACATAACAACCTTCATTTCAAAGCAAATGACATCATGTTTGAAAAGAATGGCGTAGTAACTGATAATAAATAAATAAATGAAGAAACCATTTACAATTCTGATTTAATTGCACACTATCTTCAGAATTTGTACTTTTGTATTCCAGATTGAGAAGGAAGAAAGAGAAGCCCAAGAAAAGGCTGCTGCAGCTAAAGATAATCCTGATGAGGTATGGCCAGATTCTGGTACTGCACCTCCTGCCATTTCATCTACTGAAGTTACTGACTGGGCCAGTGAATCTATCCCAGTTGCTAACCCATTACCAAGTTTTGCTGGTAACACAGATTGGTCTGGTCCCAGCGCAGAAAAAGAATGGACTGGTACTGCTCCACCATCAGGAGAAAAAGAATGGGCTGCTCCACCTGGTTCTGCCGCAGCCCCTGCTCCAGCAAATGATTGGGGAGGAGGAAGTGGTGAACAGTGGTAAACATCAATACACACACATTCAGATGTAAAATGTTAAACCCAAGAAATAAAAATTGAAATCATATTGGTCTGTTTAATACCCCAAGATCATCTCTGTATGTCTTTTATTTGCACCACTGAGCATTTTCTCGAGAATAATTTCAATACTACCCATCAAATGTATTTTATATACTGGTAACTTGTTTTGAAGGTGATCAAAACAAAGATGAAGTTGAAAGGATTAAGAGATAATTTGGGAATGGGCATTACTGCTGTTATGTATGGCTTATAGAGAAAACTTCATGAATATTGATTGCTAAATTTAAATGTATTTTATTCCAATTTTCCTTCATGTCTGGTTTCTGTAATGATAGAAACTGCAAAAGCTATTGAATTGTTACATACTACATTTATAAATGGATCCATTTTCAAAACTCAGACATTGGATTGGAAATAGTAATGAAGCATTGTTTGGCTTGGCCATCCAAAGGCGAGACAATTAATGAAACTGCTAAGAACAGCATTAATGGCATACAAAAAGTGCCCTTAAACCCTCCAGAAATTCCATTCTCTAGCAAGTGTGTACACCTTACAATTTTGTCCTATTTGAATTAATTTTGACTCCTCAACATGCTACTCTGCCCTGTCATATACACAACTGTGCATCTACCTATACAAAACTATGTATGGTTCTTCCCTGCAAATAACACAAACTTAGTAAGCAACAATATGATTTTTGACCCAGTTTGTGTTACTTCTTACAATTAGAAACAATACAGTTTTGTATGTGGTGGTTTAAGTTTTAAATGAAAATGGTCAATAAGATTTTAATATTTTTTCTTCTTTGATGCAGGTTCATCTTCTGTATCAGGAGTCTTGTTATTATTATCTTCTTCATTTTCCATGAAATTCTCAAATAATTTATTTCCTAAATAATATGTCCACAGAGTTATCTCTACTTTATGACAGTTCCAATCATAATCTTTATCTGAAATATCAATTTATTGAATTAAAATAGTACATTTATATTAAAAATACCTTCTCACAATGTCAAATGAACTGTAATAAATCGTGAACATTTCTAAATGCCTAGAAGTTATATTGGTTTCTTTCAAGTACTTTGATTGATTGTTTTCTAGCACAAGATAAGTGCCTGAAGATGTCCATATATTAGACTGGGTTTCTGACAGCTTGACAATGCAAAATTCTTAGCTTTATATACTTAACAGATAAAGAAACGTTGCAAAACACAGTTTAATTAGTCAATAAACCAACTGAATTGTCAGAACGCAACTGGTATTGTCGGTGAAAAACCATGCACTGGACATTTAAAAGTCTAAAAATATTTTGCTCAAAAAATCTAAGAATGCGATGTTTCTTTATCTGTTCAGTATATTACTACTTGATGGGATAACATTTAACTTTGTTTACATGGTTTTCAACTATCTCTCATCTAATCAGACAATCTGATGCAATAAGATAAACCCTATGAATTTTTCTGAATATGAATTAGGCCTAAAAATCAATTTAACAAAATAAACAATTGGTTACCTAGCAAGATACACCCACTTATCTCATAAATTTTCAATATATTAAGGGTTGTTGGACTGAAACAACATTTGTTGAATCATGTCCAATTTTAATTTTACAAAAATTTTGACAAAATTCTGTTGCCCTAATAAAGTAAAAATGTACCCAAATTTCAACTTTTCAAATTTAAGGATATAGCACTACACTTCAAATTCCATAAAGTTTGGATAAAAACTATCATAATTCAAGAGTTGAAACTCTGTTGCTCTTAGTTGAGTTGTACCTTAATTCAAACTTGTCCAAAATCCTACACACATTTGATGAGGATCAGATGAAAACTGATGCCTTTACCACATTCACAAGCTAATTTTGGACAGACAATGATGATGATAATATACATTCACACTATAATGTGGGGGTATAAAAATAGGTAGCCCTTGAACGGTTCATGAACCTTCCAAGATGTTTATCGAATAATAACCTACATAATTTATGAATTCCCAGAATTTATTATGTTATGATTAAATTATCGTAAAACCTATTATTGAATCTTTCATTGACATATCCTACCTTGTTTTTGCAATTTTTTGGCAATTTTTTTTACTTGTTCAGCATAAAATAAATAACTTTTGAGATTGTATTCCAGGGATGATATCTCTGGTAGTGCTAGCATACTTTCATCTGCCATGAAAGGAACATCTGGACATCCTGCAGCTAATATAGCTGAAAAGAGGAGAGAATGGTGAGATAGGGCTTTATCTGGTACTCAGGCACAATCAACGATTGAATCACTTCTAAATTATCAAAAACACCCTTACTTTGATGATAAATACAATTCCATGATCCTTGCCTTCTAAAAAGCATAATACCAAATATAAAAATCTAATTTCGTTCGTTCGTTTTTTTTTTAAAATCCGGTTTTTTAACCACTACATTAGGGTCTGAGAACCAGGCGCAATGACAAACGTTCACGTTAACTTTGACCTAACCTGAATGACCTCTGTTTTCACCAATCAGATCTCTGCCCTCTCCAGCGCTGGGATTTTGTGCCGCGAACAATATGTGCATTCCGAAGTGCCATAGTCTCGTTTTTCAAGTACTGTGCCGAACTCGGTTGAAACACATTTTTTTATTGGCTGTTCCATATGATGTCATTGAGATCTGATTGGTTAAAGCAAAGGTCATTAAAATAAGGTCAAAGTTAATGTGAACGTTTGTTATCGTGCCTGGTTCTCAGACCCTAATGTAGTGGTTAAAAAACTGGATTTAAAAAAAAACGAACGAACGAAATTTGGGTTTGATTTTAATTAGACTGATGATTATCACATCCAATTATGTCATGATGAATATAAAAAATTCTAGACAGGTACAACAGCGCTCATCTACATATGAAGATTATAAGAGTTCTCAATTAAAATATTTTGATTATTAATCGATCAATTTGGTAATCGATACACACAGCCCTATAAGTGAACTGAAAAGGTATCACAAAAAAGGTCTGAAAGGACTACCTGAAGCAGTGGCAGGTCCTATAGCTTTTAAAACAGTTAAAGCATGTATAGCAGCTGATAAATCTGGCAGTAAACTATAACTTTTTATACTGGCGTTTTTAACATCATCTTCTGTATTACTAGTAACCATCTGTTGTAAGCGAGGACGGAATTTTCCTCTCTAAATAAGAGAGACAGCATTCTTAAAATATTCTTCAAGGGGCCAAGTGCTACTAGTATAAACTCCAATAGAAGTTTCTCCTAGGGCAATCTTAAATTCTCCTAGGAGAAACTGAAATTTGTCCTAGGTCAATCTGGAATCCTCAGTTTCAGAACAGACATAAATTGACTGATTTCTTCAAGTATAATAACAATATTTTCTGCACAAATTATGTGTTGCTTTTATCTTTCTATATTATCATAATCCTGAATTTACTACCGTATTACAGTATCAAAGAACTTTTTTCGAAAACATGTACCGAAGCTGAATGCCCACTTTGATCTGATTTGTAAATTGTGGTCATGCTGAAGACATTTGTGATTATCAAATACACTTACTATTAATTTCCAAGTCATTAGTTGACAAATTTCATAATGTGTTATAAACTTTTCTTTTCTCTTGCAAATGATATTTGGCAGTTCTCTTTGATACCTGTAAATGAAAATCAGCATTGTCTGATATATATATTATATCCTTTTCATTTATGTATAAAATATTGTTACGAAAAAATATTGTTTCCAAAAAAATTTGACAGCTTTTGTCCTACGGCAGGTTTTATCTGACTACTTTTGTCCCTGACCGAGTCTTGTGTCGCCAACATTTGACATTAATGACCAAAACATTTTGTCTAGGGTGTCTAGGGCCAATCTTACGGGGCCTATTGGATGTCAAAGTATAGGAGTTCAAGGTGGTCAAGAAGCCTTACGGCTTACAGAAAGACCGAATTACAGATACAGATACAGATACAGGTACCAAACTGACTAAAATAATAAAGCATCCCCCTACGGCTCTAGGCATAATAAAAAAATAAGGACATTATTAAGAAGAAGAACGAACCACTTGTCTAATGTTAAAAGTTCTTTCTTCTTGTCATTTTTCATCTTTTCTGCCTTTTTTTCGAGAACTGTATCATATTTCTCATGAATATTTCTCCATTCAGAAAATTTAATTTTTGTAAAAATATCTATCATGTTTGCTTTTCGTTATTTACTAATAATGCCCGATGTTGTTGACAGATCTCTTCCCGCGGTTTATAGGCAACAAATCAACCTTCAATTTGAAGAGCTATGTAGACTTGATCATAGGTCACTCCATTGGCACTCGTATCTACTTCGGAACCACTCGGAATTAGGCTAGTGGCTAGATAACCTTGTATATTATAGGGTGAATGCCAAATTGAATAAATTATAGTCTATCCAAACAAAATAATTCTACAGAGCTTGTCGTCTTTTTAGCGGTAAAACAGCCAATCATAATCAATCTCCGAACAAGAGTTATCTTCCCTTGCCCTTTTACGGGAAAACATGGTGATTTATCATCTCAGAGTATCAAACAATGTCGAGGATTGAGCCGAATGATTATAACTTGTCAACCGAGAGTAAAGAAGCCGGAAGTCGGTTTAAAACGCGGTCTTCACAAAATTTGACAGCGACACATTGACAGTGAAGAAATCAAAACAAGAAAACTTAGGTTTGACTTTTAATAGAATCCGTTCCTTCTTATAACATTGTCTTGCCCGACCCGGGTTGATGAATTTTCTGTAAATTGAATTCATGCATTGTCATTTGCCATTCGGCCATGGCATTGGACATTCACATTGCATTGTGGTGCAAATTGAGGTCTTCCAATTTGATTAGTTGGGGATCCGTCCTATACTTTTCTTTGACGGTTTTCCGGGGACCAGGGTCCCCGGCGTTTGAACGACTCTCAGGTCTTAACGAATTGGCCTACCTTTATAAATTTACGTTTTTCGGAAATTTCGAAGAATTTTCTTATCGATGGAATACAAAAACTTCACAAGAAACTCTCAAAAGTGCCGTCTTACGACGAAACAAAATTTGAAGCAGTCCCAGGTCGCCATTTTTTGTTTTTTAACTGTTGGCGGATGTGGGCGGAGTTTACATGTTTAACCAGAGATAACTCGCTCACGACCTGTAAGCCCCGCCTTTATGGCAGCCATCACTGATAGAATTCTCGCTTGGAAACTTTCGATCAAAATAAAAGGTATTATTTGAGCTAGGAGATCATTTAATTTACATTTTTATACGCCCTCATCTCTCTATGAGGACGTATATTGTTGGCACCCCTGTCCGTCCGTCTGTCCGTCCGTCGGTCCGTCCGTCGGTCCGTCCGTCGGTCCGTCCGTCAACATTTGCTCGTAAACGCTCTAAAAACTAGAGTTTTTGACGGAATCAAATGAAATTTGATATGTGTATACATATTCATAAAATGAAGATCAAGTTCGAATTTGAGCTATTTTCGATCGTTAGAAGCAGAGTTATTGCCCTTGCCCCAAATCTTGAATATGCTATTACTCTCTTAGTTTTCAACCGATTTTGATGAAACTTAAAATGGATGTTATTGGACCTAAATCGAAAGGTTTGAGAAAGTTTAATTTTATCCCGATTAAATTTTTTGTTAGGCGTATATGGCCGTGGTCCACTATCTTTATTTAATAGTTTATGAAAATGTATCGAGATGTGCCGATTTTCAAGGACACGGGGGCTTAATAAAGAATTTGAATTTCCGCAATGAAATGATACAGCATGGCAGCCTGACGTTGACCCGCTCAACGGCAGGTTTTATCTGACTACCAATTTGATCTGATGATGATGCTATCAGCAGTGATCAGTATCACTCAGGCTATGATTACACTTACATGTCCCGGATATACATAAATAAAAAGTTAAAAAAATCTCTTTGACTTTTTAACTATACTATACACAAAGTTTTTGCGCGCCACTTGACTTATCAATATCCTAACTCGCGATATCATGGATAATTATTTAGTATACATATGATATGGATGTGTTATCGGTATATCAGATGAATGGTTTACAAGTTTAGGAGTTACCGCTCTTGACATGGTGGCACAGAATGCATTTATTTATAGCTCTTAATATAAAACAGTTTTGTTTTAAATGTTTTAAACAATTCTGTTGTGTTTATATTGGTTTAATAAATTTTGTTGTAAAAATCTTTGCAAAAGCAATCTTCCTGTTATATTTCTGTGGTACCGGTAGTAACAACTCACTTAAAGAGAACCTTTGCTATTCTGGTATATACTAACTATTACTATCAGCTTGTGTAATGAAACAAAGTTCTTGTAAGAGTTGCTTTAATTACAGAAAATGAGACGGTCAGAGTCATTAGGACCAATGAGGGTTCAGAATGATGAACATCATGGACGAGTGGTAAGAGGGAAAAGATCTTCAAGTGGTACCAGAAATTCTTGTAGATCCTCCAGTGAAGGGAGACCATCAGTAGGTGTTGGTAGATCTTCCATGGGCAGACCATCAACAGGAATAACGCCTAGATCAAGAACTTCTACTGGTTATAATTCTACTGGTTATCCCTCATTAGGCCGACCTTCAACAAGTAGTAATATACCAACTTATGGTGGTGGGGCTGCTAGACCACTATCTAGACTATCATCCATTGGGCAGAAAAATCCAAGGTAAAACACTGATCCTGATGTCTGTTTCAGATTTTGATCTTGTAAGCAGTTACAAGCATGACCTTTGATAAAAAAAAATTTGAATAAAAAGATTAGAATTGAAAATCTTGATTAATTGGTTTTTATGATTTTGTTGTAGACATTCAAGTATTGGTGGACGTGGAAGATCAGCTGTTCCAAAAGAATGTCGTCCAATCTCAGATAAAGCATTTCAACATAAATGTATACGAAGACTCAGTGAGGTAATGTTAATTGTTTTGTTTTCAGGGATGTGGTCCAGGCTTAAACCTAATGCACTAGAAGTTTGTTCATTTGGAATAGAGTTGCCTTGGATTTATTTTTATGTTACTGTCACCCCTTTCCAGTCGTTTCTGATAGTTAAATTTGGCTGATATTTGTTTGTCTATTTTAGTACCAGTATTGTAATTGTATATTTAATATTCTAGTTTTTGATTGAACGTGGCTACCCCTGCAGTATATCTAATAAAGGTCTTCAAAGTCCTACAAATAAAGAATTCTATAAGATATTTGAGGTAAGATATTAAAGTGTTTTCACCACTATTAATTAAAGGATTATTTTGAAAGAATAATGAATAACCAGAGATCATTGTGAAAATGTTATCTCAAACTGAAAGTAACAAAGGAATGATATACATGTACCGGACGTATATTATATATAAATCATTTTCATTTCATCTGAAAATATTTGAGTTATAGAGTACAGATTTACTAATTATTATAAATATCTTTCATAGTTCATCTATAGTGTTATGGTACCAGATATTAAAATAAACAAACCAGATGAAGATATCCCTAGAATATTTAAACTCTTAGGTTATCCTGCTATTATAAGTAAAAGTTCAATGTTTGCTGTTGGTTCACCCCATACCTGGCCAGGATTATTAGCTGCCTTAGTGTGGTTGATGGAATTAATACAGGTATTACAGTTATCCTTTATGATTCAGTACAGGTTCCTTAGAGGAAACTAAATGACAAATAATGAATCTTCTCTAATTACTATTTAACAGCAATGTAAATCATCTTGATAAAGTAAATACTATAAGAACATGTTTTAAGTAAATTGATAACCATCAAAATATAATCTATAATAAATATGGAGATATGCAATTTTGAAATTTCTGGAGCATTTCATCAAATGGCTAATTGCAGTGTGTTCTCGCGAACACACTGCTTTGTTTTCGTAATTTTAAAAAAAATTAATTTTGTACCGAGTACTCTGAAGAAACTGTGATAATTACAGCAAAATTTGCAATGCATTACTTCACTGTATATGGTCTATTACTGCATGAATGTAAATTGATACATATTTGCACAACCGGAAGTGCAATATTAAAAACTGTGCAAACAATGGTTTATTGGCCTTAGAAAGCACATTTTTGATCCGATTTTTCTCGGAGTCGCGTTTTTTGAATCTCGTGCAAATATCTTATGGGATAGTAGTGAAAAAAAATCGAAATTTGAAAATTCATAGCACACTTTTTTGAGTCGAATTTTGCTGTTTTTGGCCAAAATTTCTATTTTCTGTGCTATTCGTCCGATTTTATCAAAAATTCTGATGCTCAAGCAGATCACATTAGAGAACAAATTTTCTTGGTTAAACTTTTTTTTATCACTTCCGGTTTTCATGATATCAAACTTCTCACTTCCGGTTGACCCACTCCACGAAAATCACATGGTTGTCAAAAAAACTGATACTAATAGATAGATATCGTTATGACTCAAAAAATGAGAAGAAAAAACGGGAAGAAAATGTTTATAGTTTGGCCGCCATTTTGATTTTTGTAAAAAGTGCCCAAATTTTATTCAGAAAAAACAGTTTATCCGATTTTGACGAATCTGGTGTCAAATAAAAGAACATAACAATTCTAAAAAATGTCGGGAAGCCGATTTTTGAATTTCGATTTGGTTTTCCTGCAATTTCCGGTTAAATTTTGTCAATATTTTGAAGGCCTGTATCTTTTGACCTTGACCTTTGATCTATCTGACAAATAATAAATAGATAGATATTTTGATTGTGTACAATAATCTATTTCAAAAATTTTATTATTACTTCCGGTTTCGACGTCATTCGCTGTTAAAGTTGAATTTTCAACTTCCGGAATTTTGAAGATATTCGAAAAATACTTTTTGCGGTATATTTGTTTTGTAGACACAGAAGTATACAAGTGTTAAAATGTGACCCGGATGTAACGGATCAGTCGCCATCTTGAAATGGTATATTTCTATAAAACGCAAAATGGGGCCTCAGGGTGTTATGGAATTTGCATAATATTGATGATTATGGAATCTACAGTTGATTGCTACCAAAACATGGGAAGCCGATTTTTGAATTTCAATTCTGATTTTTTTTAATTACCGGTTGAATTAAATCAGTAATTGTCAAAACTTTCAGGGTAAATATTTCGTGACCTTGACCATTCGTGACTGAGTGACCCCTACAAAAATTAATGTCCTCGATGAGAAGCATTTAATGGCATAATATTTTCAGAGACAAAACGCTTACTTCCGGTTTTATAGCCCTTTGAAAATTGCAACTTAAAAAAGCCCTGTCACGTGACCTAATTTACATACGTCAAAAATCATTTCTCAATCCATCAATGCTTGATCTACTCTTTCCAGGGATATAATACAAGATTTTTAAATTAAAATTCCGCCTTTCGGAATTTAGAAGATTTGTTCCTTCTGCCATTTAAACTGTACGTATTTTGTCCGACTTTTTCAAATTCATTTTGATCAATCTGAAAACCTACATACAGTTGGATAGACACTTTGATTGCGAACAAAAATCTGTTTTTAACAATTTGATATCACTTTCGGTTTTAACGTCATTCGATTTTCAACTTCCGTAATTTACAAGAAATTTTACACATACTGTTGACAGTGTACTATGTTTGTTCAAACCCACAGTTAATAATCAGATTACCTCCCCTGATGCATAATGCCCCAATGTCATTTCAATTTTTTTGGAGGCTCTGATTTAAGTAATAAAGTACTTCATTACAGCAGAAACAAGTACATATCCGCATGGTCCTGATGTACATAATTTAATAGTTTTGTTATAAAGCTCCATTCATCGGAGAAAACGGTATTATATGTGTTCATAATTGTGTATAATATGTTAGGTTCGTGCCTTTGGTTAGTCTCTTTAAACCTTTTTAGATTCATTAATTTGTCATATTTTCAACAAATAAGCTTTTCGCAAGAAATTATGAATAATCCGAATCTGTTCAACCCCATAGGCCTATAAGCATTAATCCTACATGTTCACGCCAATTTTTCTGCGTTTTTTAGAATTTAGAGTTATTATTGTATCAAGACTATAAGTGATCTTTTTCAGTATTTTTCAGATTGGTAGTGAATTCTAACTGTAGAATTTACCAATACATTTCTTAAGAAGAAATTATATTTTTCAAATATAATGTGATTGTGATTTATTGAAATAGTATTAAAAATTTAGTTTTATATACGTTGTATAAAACTGTTCAAGGTGGAATGTTTTTGTAAAGAAACATAAGAGTATGATTTATTCTTTTAACGACAAACTTTTGATTGGATTATGAGCAGCAGTTGCAGACTGTGAAGTAAATTTGTTTGGTCAATCCAAATTCAAATTAGCCTATATTCAAATCGTATGTGCTATGGGTTGGAATTTTTATTTAGTTTTCAATCCTTAACATTAACTATTTCTACTTTTAAATCAACGAATAAAAATATAGATTTTTGCTGTAAATCTCTCAATTTGGGTCGAAAGATGTAACTTTTCACCCATGGTCGACACCGGATACACACTGCTCGGTACCGTCCACGGTTCTAGTTGGTATTTGTATTTTGTAGTTTTATCTAAATCAACAGAATGGTGATGATAAATATTTGTTTACATGCGATGATGATTTTGATGCCATGTCAGAAGACAAGGTCAGTTCTTTTACAATTAAAAATAGTGCATCTACTGCTTGTTGCCCCTTTTGAGTTAAAGAGGAAATAAAGAAAACCAAGATTCTAAAATTACCAAACCAACTGCTCAGTACCATCCAATCCCAGATGAACTAGATGAAATATTGTTAATGACTGTCAATATAATTGCTATTTCAGATGTTATATCTGTATGTAGAGAAAACATACCAAGCTTATCTTAGTGGAGAGGATGATTTTGATAAGTATGATGTGGCTTTATCAAGAGCTTTAAGTAAGTAAATGTAAATTTTAGAATTCAGGATCATTATTTTAAACATAGTGCCATATAGTGTAAAAATAGTTTTATTCTTTAACAAGTTCTTGTGTGCATGTGCATTTGTTTCCTTTAGTCTTAAAGAAATTCAGTTTTGACATGATTTTATTGTAATCATTATATTATTATGATATTAATTGTCTTGTAGAAGCTAAATATTGTGGTGGTTCAACTGCTACAGATCCATTATCTGAGATCAACAGATTACAACAGGAATTAGATTTATTAGAACAAGATTCTGTAAGTTTGACCGATTATATTCCAACACAGATTGTTTACAAACAAGCTTTAACAATGCTTCCAATCTGATGGGAGAAAATGCCTGAAAATATTTTTGACTTTGAAATAAGTTTTCAGTGGATCAGGTCAGTTTAACTATAGAAATTTAATGGGTTTTTTCTTTCTGAAATATGACAGTAAAACACCCTCTAATTTGTCTGCTGTTTATCTGTTGAGCATTTAAGTTTTATTAAGCTTATGGCTTGAAACAATGTTCTTTTATCAAGATCTGTATGATAAGGAAAAGGAATAATAAACATTTTTAAAGTGATGTATGTTATATGTTTCAATGTAGGACATGTTAAGAAATTTAAAAGAACAGAAGGGATTTTTAGAGAGTGATTGTCAGAGAATGGCCAATTATTTTGATCAAGTTGAGAATTTCCTTAAAGGTCTGGAACATCAACGCAAAGAAACAGTTGAAGAATTGGAAGAACTTAGTGAGTTCTGTTTTAGTAACTTTCAGATCCTTTCTGGAATACATGGGTTGTATGTATAGTATACTGCTATAAGATTGTTTTATATCATGGAGATCAAGATTATGTTAAAGATTAAATATATACCATTAATTATTACACAATATAAGTTTATTATTTCTCTATATTTTTTTACCAGTTGCACTTAAGGAAAGTTTTTCAAAATTGTTCTTGTATTGTTTTGAAACCAGCATTATTTTTTAGGTTCGTGGATAAAATTATCTCTCGTATGTTTGTGTATTGATTACTATTTACTTCAATGATTTTAGTGAGTAAAAAAACTGCTTTAGAAGAGAAATATAAGAATATGCAGAATATTTGTGAAAAACAAGTAATGACCCAAGCTGATATCCACAGAATACAGTTAAAACGTCAAGAATTACAGAATCAGATTGATAATCTTGAAAAAGAAAGTGAAAGTTTAGATAAAAGTATATGGAAGTCAGAAACTGATGTAGCCAGATCAAGAGAAAAGGTAAAATCTGATAGATAAAGCTGGATTATATTACTTTTATAGATTAAGAAATCTGCCACTATTAACTATTAAATGTGTAAAATAATTTAATTGTTTTATAGTAATAATAAACTGTTATCATTAAATTTATACTTACAGATTGAAGGCATCAGTAGAGAGTTTAATTCTAAAGCTCATACATTAAAACTAATACCATCTACAGCAGAAAATGCTCAAGGCAGAGACTATGAGATGAAAACCTCTCACTACAGCACCATGACTGATGATCATGAAACTTTAAAGGTGCAGTATGCATTATTTCTTTATGCATTTTAAGAAGATATTCAATATAATATATTATGACTTCTTCTACAATTTGGCCTTTATTTTTCGTAAATACCTGTATAAGTTTTTGAAACCAAAAACAAAGCTTTACATAACAGACAAAAACAGTCTTTTTTTGTTTAAAATCTCACCCATCAATTTCAAGTATGAATATTATTGTATATTTTAGAAAGCACTGTTAGAGTTTAAGAAGAGAAGTAGTGCTGCTGTTAGAGATAGAGAAAGTGAAAAATTAAAACAAACCAGTCATATTGAAATGGTCAGTAGATTAGTAGTTTGTTCAATTTTATGTTCAATTTTCAAAAAAGCCTATGATATACTGGAGTCTCTTGTTTTTTGTAGCTGATGACTTCACTTACTTGACGATCTTAGAAATGTGTTTTCTACATCAATGAATTGTATTAAACCAATCTTAAACCTATTAATTTAACCAATTAAAAGAATCATGTCACAAGCAACAAGTTGCTATTTTCCATTGGTTATCATGTTAATCAACCAATCAAATTGTATTCACAAACAACAATTTTGTCAAATATTCAAAGTGTTTGAAAATGTTGCGCATTGTTGAATTTGGAAAAATTCTGATTTTAGCTGCGTGAATCTGTAAATGTTGGAGAAGAAGACAACAATTTACTGGAGAAAAATATAAAAAAGAAAGAAGAAGAAATAGACAGAGTGAAAAAGGTACATCATTTATACTACAATATTCTTTAGATTCAAGTTTAAAGCTAGACTTTCAATGTTTGTCCCTCTTTAAAACAGCTTCTAGGATCTTATTGTTTATGAGTTAAGTATTGTCAGGTTATATTGTAGATGAATCAGAGAGAATATGAAATACTACAAGAAGAAATTGATAGTGAGGAGAATATCATTCTAGAATTACAGAAACAATGTCATATTGGTATACAAGAAGCACAGCGAGATCTTAGAGATACTCTCAAAAAGTAAATTTTTCAACTATTCTTCTTTTCTCTGGAGACAAATATTTGTGAACACAATAGATACATTTCTCATATACTATACTGTAGTCGGTACTCGGGTATACACTATACAATACTATGGCTGGGAAAACTAGCTTATGGCAACCCTGCCCTCCCTGAGGGCAACTTACGTAATAAAATGTTTTGTAATGATCGTACTATTTTGCCATCTTCTTGTATTGCACAATTGGAAACTTGCCGAAGTAAAAGGCGCTGCGGGGAGGGTAAATTTGGCCTGGCAAGAGTGATGATTGTCATTGCTAAAACGAACATACTCCCGCTTCCACGAGTAGGCGCGCCACAAGTATCGAACAGGAAAAATGTAATGTTTCATTTGGTCATTCCTCCAAAATGAACTTAGAAAATATGTAAATTGATATGTTTTTCATACTGTAGATCTGATGAAAAGAAGATAAAGAATGATTCCATACAAAAAACCGCTATTAATACTCTCAATGAATTAGTGAATGAAGTTGTTACTGGTATGTCTAAAGAACAGGTTAGTGTACATACTTACTTTATGTCAGGGTTTCCTTTTACCTAATATATACCTCATTATTAAAGCGATACTACTATAATCCTATAAATCATTTTATTGGAATTTTGACGTTGATCGGTTTCATATAGATGGTGTGATTACCTTGTCACTTGTTGCTTAATTGTGATATAAATATTATGTTCTTTAAAGGGACAGTTTGCTTTTTTCGAAACGTGCCCTTAAAATTAAACATAATACCTGAAAGTTTGAACTATAAAAATCCAGCTGTTAATTTTTAAATGCCAAATGTTTACGTCAAGTTTTTTTGTATGGATTTGAGTAGAATGATGCCTAATTGTAGAGAAATGTCTCTCCTATGTATTCTAAAGCTAGAAATAGTGAGCCATTATCAAGACAAACACCAAAACTAGGTCAAACTGCTTAATTAACAATAAATACTCCCTGTTTAACCTTTTAAAAACAAATTCAATTTGATCAAGAAAATACATAGATATTATAAACATCCTTTAAAAATATTTGCAGGTAAAATTTGCAATGTTTTTGATTATAGGAACTTCTTTTCAAAAAAGCTGTATGACACTTTAAATGTGTCGTAAGTTAAGTTAACTGAGAGAAAAAAGAAATTGCCTTCATTTTTATACGCCCTCATCTCTCTATGAGGACGTATATTGTCGGCACCCCTGTCCGTCCGTCCGTCGGTCCGTCAACATTTGCTCGTAAACGCTCTAAAAACTAGAGTTTTTGACGGAATCAAATGAAATTTGATATGTGTATACATATTCATAAAACGAAGATCAAGTTCGAATTTGAGCTATTTTCGAACGTTAGAAACAGAGTTATTGCCCTTGCCACAAATCTGTCGGTCTGTCAGTCAACATTTGCTTGTAAACGCTCTTAAAACTAGAGTTTTTGACAGAATCAAATGAAATTTGATATGTGTTTACATATTCATAAAACGAAGATCAAGTTCGAATTTGAGCTATTTTCAATCATTAGAAGCAGAGTTATTGCCCTTGCCCCAAATCTTGAATATGCTATTACTCTCTTAGTTTTCAACCGATTTTGATGAAACTTAAAATGGATGTTATTGGACCTAAATCGAAAGGTTTGAGAAAGTTTAATTTTATCCCGATTAAATTTTTCGTTAGGCGTATATGGCCGTGGTCCACTATCTTAAATTTATGCAGGTATCACATAGAATTAAACACAGGATTTGTATATTTTAAATGGTGGCCTTTGTAATAATTGTACAATTTTGTGAGCATTTTCCACATTGGCTTCCTGAGTTTAAATGAAATAATCTTATTATAGGAACAACTTGATGACCATATATTGTACAGTGAAGATATTTTAAAACAGTTATTAGCAGAAGAACAGGAACAGATAAAAAGAATTGAGAAAGATAGAGAAGAAATGATGGTACGAGAGAAATCAAGAATGTGTTAATACTTTTGTTGTATGTTTTTATACACTCATGAATATGTGGCCGTTGGTCCGTCCTCAACATTTCTTGTGAGCACTATAGAATACAGTTTATATCTGGTTTAGACGTGTATAAATAGTTTTCATTAAAGTGAGCATTTAACGTATATAACGTATTCTAAAAAATTAGATCGACCTATCTCAAGCAACCATGATGAAGTTAAACAGGTTGGGGAAGCTTTCATTATAAAAATTCATCAAAATGAGACGTGGTGATTTAAACCTCTTATCACTAGTCACGTAGCATAGAAGAAAAGTTTTTCATAGTTCCGAGTTGCAACAATACTGTAATTCTACGTCCACTAGTCATTCGTTATTCCAGGTTTTCATCTGCTGCATTAGAAACTGTTATATGTATGGAGGTATATACAGCTAACAATTTACAGTTTGCATTACTAAGACAGACAAGCAATAAATAATTGTTTTACGTGACTGCAGAAAGAAGTCATATTTTCAATCGAGAAGCTAATCTTGAGTGTTCGATTCATCCCCCTTGATTGGACACCACCCCCTATTTTTTTAAAAATAAATTTTTCTCAGGGACCCAAAGTAGTAGAAATTTTTTCGCGATCCTGTTATAGACGAGGAACACTACAGTTCTTATGGCACAATATTATACAACCCCACAAATGTGTTAGTGACCCATTGAGACTGCAAGCTACCTAATTTTGGGTAGCAATCCATTATTTGAAGACCGAGGTACTTAATATAAGATAGTGGACAACAGCCATATACACCAAAAAAGCCATAAATTTAATCAGGAGTAAACTAAACTTTCTCAAACCTTTCAATTTAGGTCCAATAACATCCATTTTCAGTTTCTTCAAAATTGGTTGAAAACAATGACTAATAGCATATTCCAGACTTTGGGGCAAGGGCAATAACTCTGCTTCTAATAATTGAAAATAGCTCAAATTCGAACTTGATCTTCATTCTATGAATATGTATGTATACACATACCAAATTTCATTAGATGCTGTCAAAAACTCTAGTTTTTAGAGCGTTTACGAGCAAATGTTGATGAACGGAATGACGACAATATACGTCCTTAGAGGTTAGAGATAGGGCGTATAAAAATATTTAAATGTTATTTGTGTCTTGACCATGAATTCAATTTATACCTAATCCTGCAATTTTTTGTGATAAAATAGGAAATGATGGCCATTTTGGATATAGGGAATGGGAGGAATTTCTTTTTTTTTTAAATTTACCTAAAATATTTCTTAAAATTTATGCTTAAAAAACATATTTAAACAGGTGTTAAATTCGGGAAATCGAGGCCATTTTGGATTTGCTTATTTGATGGGAAGACAGCTTAAAGAAACCTGCTTGCTTCGAGAAATAACCAGTTTAAAGTCAATATTGACCAAATGCTCTTGGCAATATTTGAACATCATTGAGAGTAATGGAAGACCAAACTTCAGGAGGCTGTAATTTGCCCGACCTAGAATCATGGGGTTTAAGGGGGATTTTTTGAGAGTTCACCAGAACTTTCTCTATCAGAAAAACCAAGAATTATTTTAGTCCAAAACCTCACTTTTTGGCCTAATTCTCTCAGATCTTTAATTATCGATCATATTGTAATAGCCATGATTATCCTACGAAAAGGCATGTGAATTATGAAGAGACAAAATTATTGCTACTGGATCCAAATTTTAGTTAGTGCAAAAATTAATCAAGAATGCCTGGTTTCCCCATTCATTACATTTACTCTATCATTCTTGGTGTTAAGAATAAGTTGAAGCTATGCATACCATGCTATGCAAGTTAATGGTTAAGAAGTCAAACTTTAGGTAGTCTGACTTACGTTCAAGCTCAGCATATGGCCCAAACTTTGCCCAAAGTATGATATATGACAGTATGTTATGGTATTTTCTAGAGAAAATAAAAACTCAGTAATTTTCCAACATTGGCTTTATTATTTCCAATGGGTTTTTCTTATTTTTTTTTTCAGTTCATATTTAGAAAAAGAATCCTAAAATCTTTCCTCCAAGATGCTTTTTCCTGGCTTCTTCGTGATCCATAATACCTCCTGATGTTGTTAACACTAAATATCTGAAAGATAATTACTAACTTATTAAAAAATTTAACTTTAAGTATACAGGAATATTTTTCCGTCCAAATAACAGACATTCCCAGACATTGCCCCCTTATGAACTTGAACACAGTTAACTGAAAATACATTAGTGCTTTATGACGACACTGACAAGTGATCTGCCTAGATCAATAATAGCTTCTAGTAGATCACCGTCAGTGACGTCATAAAACGTTTTAGTGCAATTGCCCAAACCACAAATGCAGAATGGAAATTGGAATGGCGCAAATATAAGTCCATGGTAGCATGCTGTTAATAATTAATTTGAAATTGTGATCCAATCCACTCACCCAAACTGTCTTGAAGGTAAAAGTTGGTTTGTCCATTTTTCTAATTGTCTGATAGATACATCAAATCTAGGACTGATAACACCACACTGGAAATACAATTCAAGGTTAAGAAAACATAGCTTGCCAGGCAAGGTAATATACGCCCACTGGCTTTGACTTTAAAGTGGCACAGGCTTCATTTTCGTGGGTCGATTTTTCCAAGTTTCAGAAACAGGGACTTTTTTAGCTCAGCAATTTAGTACTGGTTATCACAACTCACCATTGAAATTTGAGTCTTCAAAACCATGTGCATCCATAATTATTAGCATTTGAAAGTTATAATGCCCTACTACACATTAGAGATACTATGCAATATATAGACAAGTCATCTATAGAAATAGACGGAGAAATGTCTAATTTAAGATAAATTTGAAGGAAATGTGCAATTTTTGTATATTTCTAGTGCTTCTGAAGGATACTTAAGTACATTCAAGACCCAAATCAACCAATAACCAGGGCTTGCCAGGCAAGGTAACATACGCCCACTGGCAGATGTCAGAAATGATCATATTTTAATTAACGATAATACAAATTTCTTTATATCTAAAGAATAAAAAGTCAAGAGCAATAACTCAAAAACTGTTCATCGAAAATGCCTCATGTTAGAACTTGACCGAGATCTTATCAATTCCAGTGATCACACCAAGTTTCATCAGAATCAGTTTAACTTCTATGGTGCTCACAAAACTATTTTTGATGCGTTTTTGCAAAGTAAAGGGCAATAAATCAAAAATTGTTCATATAAAATTCATGCCAAATTTGAACTTAACCAAGATCTTATCCATCTCAAGGATCATACCAAGTTTCATTAAAATCAGATGAAAACTGTAGTCTCCAGACTATTCACAAACTAAATTTGACGCGTTTTTACAAAGTCAAGGGCAATAACTCAAAAACTGTTCATCAAAAATACGACAAATTTGAACTTGATCAAGATCTTATAAATCTAAAGGAGCATACAAAAATTCATCAAAATCAGATAAAAACTGTAGTCTCTAGAGTGCTCACAAACTAAATTTGACGCGTTTTTACAAAGTCAAGGGCAATAACTAAAAAACCGTTCATAGAAAATACGTCAAATTTGAACTTGACCGAGATCTTATCAATCTCAAGGACCATACCTAAATTCATCAAAATCAGATGAAAACGGTTGTCTCTAGAGTGCTCACGAACTAAAATTTGACGCATTTTATCAAAGTCAAGGGCAATAACTCAAAAACCGTCATCCAAAATACGTCAAATTCGAACTTGAACGAGATCTTATCAATCTGAAGGAGCATACCAAGTTTCATTAAAATCAGATGAAAACTGTAGTCTATAGAGTGCTATCGAACTAAATTTTACGCATTTTTCCAAAGTCAAAGGCAATAACTCAAAAAACGTTCATCGAAAATACATCAAATTCGAACTTGACTGAGATCTTATCAATCTGAAGCAGCATACCAAGTTTCATTTAAATAAGATGAAAACTGTAGTCTTTAGAGTGCTCACGAACTAAATTTGACGCGTTTTACAAAGTCAAGGGCAATAACTCAAAAACCGTTCATCGAAAATACGTCAAATTCGAACTTGGCCGAGATCTTATCAATCTGAAGGAGCATAGCAAGTTTCATTAAAATCAGATGAGAACTGTAGTCTCTATAGTGCTCACAAGAAATGTTGACGGACGGACGGACCGACGGACAGGGGCGACGACAATATACGACCACATATTCATGTGGGCGTATAAAAATGAAGACTGGTCCCCTTTAAACAAATATATTTGACAGTTACAAGAAAAGTTATTAAGAACATTCACATCAAGTTTCTTCAAAATCTGTCCAGTACTGTGCCTCCCATAGTGTTCATGAGCTAAAAATTGAACATGGTTTCAAGAACAAGGGCATAATTCATAGTAATCATTTTTCGATTTTGCTGATTTTCAATAGGGTTCATACTTGGGTGGTAATAAACATTATCAGTAAGTTTTGTCAAAATCCATTAAGAACTGCGACCTGTATAGTGTTTACGAGCCAAAAATCGGACACGTTTTTAAGAACAAGGGCAATAATTCATAGATAATATTTTTTGATTTTGCTGATTTTCAGTAGGGTTTATCTGTGATTGGTAATAAACATAACCAGCAAGTTTCATCAAAATCCGTCAAGAATTGTGACCTATAGAGTGTTTACAAGCCAAAAATCGAACGCGTTTTTAAGAACAAGGGCAATAATTCATAGTAAATATATTCCGATTTTGCTGATTTTCAATAGGGTTCATCCTTGGGCGGTAATTAACATTACCAGTAAGTTTCGTCAAAATCCGTCAAGAATTGTGACCTGTAGAGTGTTTACGAGCAATTGTGGACCGCCGGATGGACATGGGTGACGACAATATACGCCCCCCATTTCATGTGGGCGTATAAAAAATTCAATTCTAGATGACAAATTGTTGAAAATCATACTATACTTAATCTACACCCAAGTCCATAAAACATCGGTTAATTTGATGAAATTAAAATAGTCACCAGTCAGAAACAAAGTTGTCTTCAGAAGTGCAGAAGAACGAAGGTTAAACATCATTCTGGTGATAATTTCATATCAATAAAAAGTTATAAAAAAGGGCAACTAAGCCTTTTTACTTAAAGATGCTTTCACTTATTTTTATTTTTATTCCATAATTGGACTGCTAATACTTATATAAATAGAAAATAGATATGTTCTATTGACTGGGAAAAATACCAGTTTGTCTCACAAGTCCTTAATTAACTCGTAACTACAAACAATTACGATTTACAGTACTCTGTTTACCATTGTATTGATCAAAGAACATTTTGTCTTCTAAAGATAACCTAATGTGATTTGATATATCTCTCACCTTATTTAATCTTCCTGTCAAGTTAACAACAATTTTACAATTTCTATGATCATCAATTATTTCAAATTCACCAATGTAGCCTGAAAAATAAAATATTTTACATAAAAATTAAAAAACCAGAATCTATACTTTTAAAATTCAACAATGTACCATATTTATTGTATCAAAAAAGTAGCTGCCTTTATGGCTGAAACAAACTTCATAAGCAACAGACACGCCTTCACATCCCAATACCACAGACCAAGTCTAGAATAGGCCATGTTTCTTTAAACTTTTTAAAGAGGTTGAATCCTATTTACTGACAGACTCTGGCTTCAGCAACTTTACTTAAAGTAATCAAATATGATATCACTTCCAAAATATTCAAATATAAACGGTGTTCTGATTGGCAGAGGGGCTACACGTGCTATAAATAGCTTATTCGTAACCAGAAGATGACCTCCTTATACAAGTCTTTAGATTACATGGAGTTGACAATCAAAAAATAACCGAAACGAAATGTAATCTAATTTTAATTAGATTGTCTATTTTTTAAGGGCAAGTTTTACATGTAATCATTGAAACCACAGGCAACTTATGGCAAATTTTTACTATGAGCATCTTCAATAGATACAAATTACAGAATATTTCTTTACAATCCATTTGATGAAATACTTATAAGCTTATATACCAAATAGTATCTGGTTCAATATTCCATCAGTAGGGTTCAAAAGTGACTTACCATGTTTCATCATTACTGTGAGAAAGCGGATGATGACCTTTGAACTTGGTCGTAATATGACCTGTCGTTTTCCACGCCTTTCAGCGGCAGTGATTCTATTCAGGGCCATCGCTAACACGCTGATCATAACCATCTTGGCAGCTGAAATAAAATAGATTTGTATAGCCTAAGCTTATATTATAAGTATTCTTACACTTTCTATTGTCTACGTACGTTTTTAGTCTCAGAATCTGGAATTTTTTAAAATATCTATAATATTGTTCATAACTCTAAGCCTTCAAACACACCCATAAATATCGGCGTTTGAAAGTTAAAATTTCGACTTGCCATTTAGTTAGTAAGACTATGTGTTATATAGAAAACACAATATACCGGTACAGAAAATGAATGTTCAGGTATGGATACAATTGAAGGAATTATATGATATTTGTGCATAAGTAGTACATGTGGAGGCTATTTGCATATATTTAAGGCCCAAATCGACCCTAAAAAAGTGCTGAACATTCCCCTTTAGTTTAAGTTTTACCACCAGTCAGAAAAACAAATGTCTTCAGAAGTGCAGAAGAACGAAGGTTGAGCATCATTCTAGTGGTAAAACGTAACACACAGATTTCATAAGCATGCTGTGGCTGAATGTTTACAGCAATAAATAGAAATCTTATTTTCCTTTCGGCGACGTACCGGTTTGTAATCAATGACAATACTCTCCCTGGCTGGATCTAATTTCATGTCAAAATCATCAAAATTTCACCTGTCCTTTTGCTCTTTAAAACTGTATTATCGCCATTCCTAACACTGAATTGAAACGCAGATGGAGTGATGTACCACAGTCTGAATTTCAACCCATATCACAAACTCTATTATGGTACGAATTACATTTTAACACTGACCCCTCTCAAGTTAAATCACTATTTCGCATGCCATGATAAAGGTTCGGGTGTATGTTTTACATATCATCAACAAGGAAAGGGATTAAATCTTGAGATTTTGATCAGATTTGGGCTATTAACCACATTTTTGATCGTGATTATGTCGGATTTATTCTATGAGAGCTTAGCCATCATGTTTACCTTTAGTAAGACGGCTTCAAAAGACCGACTCAGTGAAAACTTCCGGTAAATGCGTTTCCGGTAAGAGTACTTGTTTGTGGTCTGTATTAGGCAATATTATAGTTGCTTCCCTTTTATCGAAAATTCATTCGAGGTTTGATTTTTCAATTTAACTAAAAGAGGAAAAGTCAACATCATCGACTTTCAGAAGTACCTTACAACTACAAGAAACTGTTTAATTAGCACCAACCACCCACCACCCCCCGCCTCTGTGAAAGTCAGGAGTCAAGTAGGCCTACTCTCTTTAATGTTCACTCTCCCCTAGTAATCAAATACCGGTAGACCTGCTCTCTGCTGATCTTTACTTCTCCTGAGATTCCAGCCAGGGTCGTAGGAACACGGGGGAGGGGGAAGGTTATAATAGGCGGGGCTGAAGTAAACATTGACGACCTCCTTTTTATCTTTTGTAAGTTACCTAAAACATGCTGTCCAATATGGCCTCAGAGGCAAGGAAACATCCTCAATTTTCATTTTTTTTTTTAGGTTCGGTGTCTTCCTAGCGAACCGTGGCCCATTTTTTTATATAAAAAACTCAGAGCCAAGCCCCCCCCCCCCTTTCATTTTTTAAAGCGACACAACCTCTTAGAATGAACAAAAAAATAAGTTCTCAAACTTGGTCAATCAGAGTATAATATATTCATCAACGATGTCCAAAATATACAAACAGAACGCAAATAAAAAAACATGCAATCTATGTAAATTTCAATATAATAACAGGTTATAATTATTGATAAACGCCTTAAATTTGATTAATTGTATATAAACATTGTTTTCTTGATTTATCAGATTATTTAGGTAATCTGTTGTATAGTTATGTAACCAGGCAAGTCCCTTGATGAATATAAATTCTTATTGACCAAATTTGAAAATTTAGATTTTTTGTTCATCCTACGAGGTTGTATTCCCTTAACTAGGAATTCAATGTTCAAATCACTGATTTTTTACAGATACAATTCTATAAAGATATAAATACGATTTTTAAATTCAGTTTGCAGGGCCCCATACTATCTTTAATTTACACCCCCCCCCCCCCCCCCCCCCCCCCCCGCAAACGATCTCCGTGAAAGTTACGCTAGCGCTCTGCCGACGATTGCCGATTGCCGATTGCTTTCCCCGATAGTTAGCAGTCAACAATACTCTCTTTGATTTTAATTTACCCTCGATAGTCAGATACCATCTTTAATCTATGCATCCCTTGCTTTCCAGCAGTCAGATACTATCTTTTATCTACATCTTCCCCCGATAGTCAGCAGTCAGATACTATCTTTAATTTACACCCTCCCCTGATAGTCAGCAGTCAGATACTATCTTTAATTTACACCCTCCCCTGATAGTCAGCAGTCAGATACTATCTTTAATTTACACCCTCCCCTGATATACTATCTTTAATTTACACCCTCCCCTGATAGTCAGCAGTCAGATACTATCTTTAATTTACACCCTCCCCTGATAGTCAGCAGTCAGATACTATCTTTAATTTACACCCTCCCCTGATAGTCAGCAGTCAGATACTATCTTTAATTTACACCCTCCCCTGATATACTATCTTTAATTTACACCCTCCCCTGATAGTCAGCAGTCAGATACTATCTTTAATTTACACCCTCCCCTGATAGTTAGCAGTCAGATACTATCTTTAATTTACACCTTCCCCTGATAGTTAGCAGTCAGATACTATCTTTAATTTACACCCTCCCCTGATAGTCAGCAGTCAGATACTATCTTTAATTTACACCCTCCCCTGATAGTCAGCAGTCAGATACTCTCTCTTTAGCCTAGGCTGCTATATAAACTATTGTCATTGTTGAACATGTGTAAGATGTTGACTAATATCAACGATGTCTTAATGATGAGAACAAACTAACAAACTTAATTTCCAAGACTCTTTGAAACTTCCTTTTAGACTCTTGTGTTGCCTTGGTAATTATCTCTTTAGTAACCTTCTTACATTCGTAGATTTTAAGATTTAGTCAAGATGTAGAAACGCCTTTATAAATATTTCACTAGATTTAATTTAGTGTATTAAACCACCTGCCTACATTATTAAAACGTAGACCATTTAGCACATTATCTCACAAATGAATTTTATAATTTATAACTAAAACTAAACTGTTCATCGAGATAACCGATATTACCAATAGTAACATGTCAGGGCCATCAGGAAACTCACATAATTTATTTTGGCGCAGCAGATTATATCAAATCTATAGAGGAAGTTTATAGGAATATTTAGGAAATAAATGTCTTATCTTTAAGCCCCCTTGATTCTAAAACATGTAAAATCTTATCGTAAACAGAGAATGAAAATGAAGGCCTACAATGTGATGCAGAGAAACAAGTAGCCTAGATCTTACTTTTGATTGTTACAAGTACACAATATAAAAGTGACGGACAACATACCCGCACTACTAGAATCTTTGATTGAATTAATAATCGGAATAACATAACCATCGCTAACATGAACTTCTTACTACTTAGTAAAGTGCAGTTTTGCTGAAATCTGTCAAGAAATGAACCTTCAAGTGTGGTTGCCAGCAATTGCCTTTTTGACCGACTGGCGAACATTTGGTGACGGCAATAAATAATGCACTCAACATTTCATGTAGAACTAAAAAAAACGACTGAAAAAAAGTACCGAAACATACAATGAGACATACAGTTTTATGTACGTTTTTTTTTTCTGTAAGTCACAATAGTTGTGGTGAAATAATATTTATAACAAATTTCTAAAGGTGTATAACCATTACGTAAAGTTAATTTCAAAAGATGAAAACAGTGGTACATGTACATCATCATATCATGAGAATGGATATATACCAATTTAGCTTTGTTTTTCTTTTGTTGTGTATCTTTATTTATAGTATAACGGGCGTGTATTTTTGTCACCAACATTCTTCCATACATTTAAAAAAACAGTAGGCTATTATACTCGTTTCCATAAATATATTTTTTCTTTTTAATGACAGATTGTTTCGGAAAATAAAATACCAAATTACTAGGCCTATATAGTACTGACCTTGAATTGGTAAAGAATTAGCTTTACTATATTGTTGTAATAAAATATGTTTCAATCAAGCATTTGCAAATACATAAAACTTTGTTTGAGAATTTGAATAGAAGCTTCGAGCTTCAAGCCTCCAGTAGTATTGTTAGTTTTTGCTTATCATAATATCAAAATGAACAAACTTTAGGTCTTTAAAATTTATTTTTTACAGAAGACAATTTTCAGTCGAAATTTTGAACCTTCTTGGGATGAAATTTTTAAGAGAGAAATGTATTTCATTCAGCGCAAAGACATTAAAAAACCATTGTCAGGCTGATATTCCAATTCTCATGAAAAGATTGGAAACAATTCAAACAACTTTTTAACTTGTACAGACAATATATATACAGTTAATTGTTAAAAACGTGTTTGAGAACTCTTCTTTGTCCATAATATTGCAAATGCAAATGAATAGACGGGGTATGGTAATTAGTGCTGGAATATCGATATAGCGTAGTACATAGTACATACAAAAGGCAAGATCTCATTTTAATTTGAATGTCGTTGATTTTAACATGTCTACCTTATCGATTATCCTGCACAACAACACATTTATTTGTACATTCAGCTGAATACATTTAAAGGAGAACATTCAGCATTTTCGATGGTCGACTTGAGTCTTAAATATAATATGTAAATAGCCTTAAGAAGAACTACAAATGCGCGAACATCGCCCACTCTCTTCAAATTCACCCAATGTCTTTCGATATCTGCAATGCACATGTATTTTCAATAAAAAGTATATTTATTGAATTCTCTGAGGTAGAACGCTTACTCGGTAAGTCCAGGGTTCAATGCTGGCACCATAGCTGTAGGGGCCCCACGACTAAACAGGGTGGCAGACCGACTTATGCCCTCCTGTTTCCTATGGCTATGTCTGGCACGGATCGAGATGATTCAGTTTTTGCACGTTAAAGGTCAAATTGGCAATCGAAAATAAGAGTAGGCTAGTGCAACGTTGTATTTCATTATATATGATAGGCCTACACAGAAAAGAAGAGCAAAAGAAAATATTATCTTTCCAGGGATATAATATGTATATCCACGAATAACAGATGGTAATAAATTTATAAAATAATATGACTGGCCATTGATGAAGCTCGGTACAAAATACCCATTGAGATAAGACGTTATCTAGTCGTGCCTGATGCAATAGACACACCATCATGTGTACAGTTTTGTTTACATAAAACTGAATTATATAAAGTCTTTTAACTTTCCAAGCACGTTTTCATTAAGTTGGTTGTAATTGTTTTATCTCAATGGTTTCTTAGATGTACAGGTTATTGTATGAAAAGTGAGGGTTTTTTTTTCACCATGATGAGATGTAAGGATATATCCAACATGGAAGGTGGTGTATGGGGAATAGTTATCATAATTTCAGCTTTTATGATTCAGTTTATTGCTTTTGGAATCAGTGGTTCTATAGGCGTTTACAATGTGGAATTTTTGGATGATTTTGAAACTGACGCTCTGGAAGTCTCGATGATCTCTTCAATAAACCTGGGAGTATTTCTGGGGACAGGTTAGTGACTTTTTCTTATGCGTAGTCTAGTTTGGTTTGTAGGGTTCAGGTACGTCGATTTTGTGCAATCAGAACCACATTTCGGAATTTGCGGTTGAAGTCAGCACTTCTAACTCTGATTTTCATCCAACAGATGTTAAATCTTCACAGAATCGAATTATGGGAGACCTAGACTCTTCCGTCCCCTTTCAAGTTCAAGAGGAAGACTCCCCCCCCCCTCCCACACACACACACAATCCCTTAACCCCTTGCTGTTGAGATTCAAAACTGTGGCTATAAGATTCGCTTACTGCAAAACTGTATTATCCAGGACAGAATACAAACACACTTGATCAGTCGTAGATTCTCCCGACGCCAGGGGCCGCGGAGCGTTTTTGAAAGTGACTATATTCAAAATCCACCTCTCACCCTCACCCCCACCACAAAAACTCCTCGGATTTCGGCCACTCGATTTTCAGATTTCGGAAATTATAATTTTTTTTTTATAAAAATGACAAAAATATTTTGATGAAAAAAGAAAATAACTGCAAAAAAGTAGTCCCCCCCCCCTCCGCGGCCCCTGCGACGCAGTGGCATAGGTTTTTTCTGGACAGAAAATTTTGCTCTATGTTCAGTTAATTGTCCCGTAGATTCACAAGTTTAATGGCAATTTACATCGAATTATTCAAAGCCATGTCTTAACCTTATCAGAATCTGAATATTAGACGAATTTTTTATAATCCTCGTGCTGACTTCGTGATGATAACAAATAACTGTAGTTGTAGATGAAAATATGCACTGAAATGAAGGTCTACGTCCTACATTTTTATATGCCTTAGATTGAAAATAATATACTTTTATTATACACAGGATCTCAGTTTTCTGTACCATAAAAAAAGACACTAGTACATGTAATTGTTTGTTTTTTTTTATATCCGAACTTTAACATTCTACATGTAACCACCAGCAGTAGCAACTTGACTATTTTATGAAAAACCCAATTGCTTGTCTACAAAATTCAATCTGAAATAACACCTATTTTAAAGATTTCGTAAGTTACAAAATTGATTTTAAATCAACCGTTATGATCATCATTTTCAGGTCCCCTGGCAAGTTATTTAATGGACAGATTTTCACATAGAAAAGTCGTTTTTTGTGGTGGGCTGATGTGTTCGCTTGGTATAGTATCTATACCTTGGTTACCAAGTATCAATTATTTGTACTTTGTTTACGGAGTTGTAAATGGTGAGTGATTTTAATGTGTATTCTGCCGAACGGGGAAAAATGAAAATGGACCCTCACAAAGGGCTTGGCCTCTGGACTCAAACAAGGGCCCTATGGCGGTTCATCTTTATAATTGCACCCCGAGTTTCGAAAACCTGGCTACGCCACTGTCAATATACAACTTCCGGTTTCCATAGATGTGTTTTATTCGATTTCTGAAATTGCCGACCTACGGATGTCTTGTTCATGAGGTGGAGGAAACAAAGGTGCTCGACCTTATATGATATGATTATTGTTCACGAATATAAATTCATTGATAATTGATTGTCTACCATGAGTCTTATGAGTCAACCTATGCGCTGGATATATACTTTTTATTACAGGTTTATATATTTATAAAATCTTAAATTTATTTTCCAGGATTAGGAGGTTGTCTTTCGTATGTACCCTCTCATGTACTAAGTGGTCTGTATTATGATACGAAACGAGGATTGGCAACAGGTATAGCTACTGCAGGATCTGGTTTAGGAATCACAATTGGACCTATAGTTATAGCGTATCTTATCGAGGAATATACTTGGCGAGGATCTCTAATAATTTTAACAGGTGTTAGTTTAAATATACTTGTATTCGGTGCACTATTACGTCCCGTTCCTATGAAATCTAAAACCAAAATCATAGCAAAGCCTGAAGTGCCATCCATTAGTACCAACCTTAGTGATGCTGTTGAGAAGGGTAACGTATCAAAACTTCAATTAAGGGTGGTGATATCGGATATTGATAATAATATTACAAAGGAACTAACTCCAGTGGCACTTGTGGGGACAGAAGAAGACGTACACTTCGTTGTTGCCCAAGATACGATAGTCCCACTTCCCAATACAGACATTCAAAAGATGCCTTATATAAAGAAATTGGTCAAATGTATATTAACGGACATAGATTTTCTGGTATATTTTGTTAATAATATATTTTGGAATATGGGACTGGCTGTAATATTAGCTTTACTTGCCGAATTTTGTGTTGAACAAGGCATTTCCAAAATAGACAGTGCGTTTATAGTGACTTTAAACGGGTTAGGAAGTTTTGTTGGATGTTTAACTGGTGGTGTATTGAGCAATATCAAAAGACTTAACTCATATTATACATTTGCAGTTGTCAATGTTTTGGCTGGGGTTTCGCTGCTTCTGATGCCAATATTTTCAGGACTAAACATCTATATGACACTATCAGTTTTAAGCGGATTTTTCATAGGAATTATACTTGGATACTTGTTAGCTATTTTAGCTGATATTTTGGGTCCAGAATTATTTGGAGATGGAGTAGGTGTAATTATGATAGCAAATGGAATTGGGGCGTTCTTGGGACCTTCTATAGCAGGTAAGAAATTGCATACAATGTAATATAGGGTATGTGGAACATATATATTGGTGATTACTGGTTGGAAAGAGAGAGTAAGGTATATTAAATTTATCACAAGCTACATCGCTAAGCAATGTTACGAAACCAACGGCACGTGAAATAGAAAATATAGCGACCGTCAATGTCTTCTAAAACTTTGAACCCTATTTTGTCCACAAGAAGTTTGTCATGTCATGTCGGGTTGATTCTTGTCTTTATAGGATCGTTAGAAGATAACTATGGTTTGGGTGTTGGAATTATTATGGGAGGTGGATGTTGTGTTGTTGGTGGTATAGTTGTCTTAATCATTCCAATACGAAAAAGGTTTACAAAAGTAGCAGATCGGTCGACTATAAACACAGCAGATACCGATTTTTCTCTATCGACAAGTAATGTAACAGATAATCACCTAGATGAATATGGACTAAGAGATAATTCTTGCCGAAAAAACAGCTTTTATAAAGAAGTGAGCCTGGAAGATGAGAATTAATGAAAAAAAAAAACCCATAAAACAAACTACATCAGAAACTATGAAACTATATCATCAAAATTGCAAATTGTGGGTGAGTCGTAGTGATTTAGGAAAAGAAAGTGTTGGTACATGGGGACAATACAATGGCAAATCAGTAAAGTTAGGCCTTCAACTAAAGTTTGTAAGTCTGCATAACTTCATCAGGATTCTTTCTGACAACTCGTGTATAATACCTGTTAACACCGTACCTCATTATTTTCACCACATATCTAAAACGATATCGGTCTTGTAAGTAAGAGAAATATTAGAAAGTTTTCAAAGTGCATCGACCGAGGTGAAAATTAATGATGTCGAGATCTCTCAACCATGTACACTGTGTCTCCTTGTTCTACCAAGTCCGGATAATTTTTGTCTGTGTGAACGCGGCTAATGAAAAAAATTACAAAATGTCTCTAAGTCCCAAGCTTGTTAATAGTGTTAATTAACTTTCTTGAACTTTCCTTGACTGACATTATCTACCACAACTTTCACTTACAATTTAAATCTTTTCTCTTGCTTGTAAAACACTTTACCAGATGTTTTTTTCTACATAAAAGGTGCGTTATCAATTTGAAAATCAAGAACATGTTCATACATCTGGCATTTTGCATTGACATCAGTAATTATAAAGCGATGACGTATTGGCGCACGACTTGGCGGAACGGAAAGATGGAGACAAACTCACAGATGAGATGATGTTACCAATTTTGCAACAACCAGAATCAAAGATGTAAACGAATATGGTTATGGTTCGACCTAAACAGTCACAATGTTCGGCAATATTATTGTTGTACTTGATAGTATTCTGTCTATTCGATATGAACTCCGCTCACCTCTATAAATATTATCCAATACTTTAAAGTTAAAGTAGAATCAAAAAGTTTAATGTTATAAAAAAAATTAAATTCTTAAAAGCTCAGGTAATTGTTAATAAGAAATAAATTATGTAAATATGTTAGTCCGGTGATTTATTTTAATTAAGATATAGTATTAAAAGTTTATCATTTTATCTACTCATTCTATAGATCTAATTCCCCATGTTTGAAGACTGAACCCTGATTTACATCAAAGTTGATTTGGTGAACGCAAATTTTTGTATTTTGTTCTCCCAAATCTGTAAAATGATGAAATACGTTCATGTTTTACAACATTCTATATTAGAATATTCCATATTTGGATCAAAGCTTAAGAGGGTAAAAGGTATGTGCTAATGCAATACCGGGCCAGCCATGTCCCCCCCCCCCCCTCCCCGTAAAAACGCCACTGGGCAGGGAGCTCCCGACGAAAATTGTTGAACACCTACCATTCAGTGGCGTTTCTAGGAATCTTTAGGTTCGGGGGGGGGGGGAGGGGGTCGAGTTGGGGTCAAATAATTGGGGGGGGGGGGGGACCGGGCCAGTCTAGATTCTGGGGGAAGCATACATATGTTACACTTTTAAATACAGCTTACCATAGTCATACTGTTATCGTAGAAGTATTAAGTCAACTTAACTTATCTGATATCTCATAATCTAATAAAAAGCCCTCGTGTTAAATTGTTCAAGGACAATAACTAAAACAATCGTCCAGGGCAACGTCTTCAACTTTGATCATGATCGAGATCTGAATTCATAATAACTAATACTAATGAACAATGTACAGAATAATGAACATACCATTTTTCTCCAGAAGAATATAGAAATGTACAATGTCAATATAACAATATTATAGATAAATATAATGATCTTTATTAAATTAAAAACAGGTGTGTTTTATTAAATTTTAAAATACAAAGGGAACATTTTTCTCTTATCTCCCATGAACAATACGGTTTACAGTAATAAACAAACTGTATAGCTATATCAGACATATTTTTATATTATACTCCAATATAACACTTTTAACACATGTTTCACTTATAAAGTAAATAATTCAATTTCGACATTTTAAAATATACTTCTCGTTAACAAACTAGCTTTAGGTCATTTTCAGTAATCAGGTCAAGATACATTTACCAGAAATCCAGATTCACAGATTTGTGCTTGTAAACGTAAGTGAGTAAATCTTGTTTTTAAAGTATTATTTTATTTTATCTTCACATAGATATTATACATTCTACATGTATTTTCATATTCAAATAATCTCTTCTGTATTTGTAAGAAGATCCTACAGCCATAGACTACGAAATACAACAACTCAAATATTTCATCTCTACAACTCTTTAACATACCATTCTTCAATCTCTACATAATAACCATCACCAAAACAATCTTCAATCTCTACATAATATCCATCATCAGACCTATCTTCAATCTCTTCATAATAACTATCACCAAAACAATCTTCAATCTCTACATAATAACTATCATCAGACCAATCTTCAATCTCTACATAATAACTATCACCAAAACAATCTTCAATCTCTACATAATAACTATCATCAAAACAATCTTCAATCTCTACATAATAACTATCATCAAAACAATCTTCAATCTCTTCATAATAACTATCACCAAAACAATCTTCAATCTCTACATAATAACTATCATCAAAACAATCTTCAATCTCTACATAATAACCATTATCAGACCAATCTTCAATCTTTACATTATAACTATCACCAAAACAATCTTCAATCTCTACATAATAACTATCATCAAAGCAATCTTCAATCTCTACATAATAACTATCATCAAAACAATCTTCAATCTCTACATAATAACTATCACCAAAACAATCTTCAATCTCTACATAATAACTGTAACCAAAACAATGTTCAATCTTTACATAATAACCATCATCAGACCAATCTTCAATCTCTACATAATAACTATCATCAAAACAATCTTCAATCTCTATATAATAACTATCACCAAAACAATCTTCAATCTCTACATAATAACTATCATCAAAACAATCTTCAATCTTTACATTATAACTATCATCAAAACAATCTTCAATCTCTACATAATAACTATCATCAAAACAATCTTCAATCTTTACATTATAACTATCACCAAAACAATCTTCAATCTCTACATAATAACTATCATCAAAACAATCTTCAATCTTTACATTATAACTATCATCAAAACAATCTTCAATCTCTACATAATAACCATCATCAGACCGATCTTCAATCTCTACATAATAACCATCATCAAAACAATCTTCAATCTCTACATAATAACTATCATCAAAACAATCTTCAATCTCTACATAACAACTATCACCAAAGCAATCTTCAATCTCTACATAATAACTATCATCAGACCAATCTTCAATCTCTACATAATAACTAAAATCAAAACAATCTTCAATCTTTACATAATATCCATCATCAGACCAATCTTCAATCTCTACATTATAACTATCACCAAAACAATCTTCAATCTCTACATTATAACTATCACCAAAACAATCTTCAATCTCTACATAATAACTATCGCCAAAACCATCCTTAATCTCTACATAATAACTGTCACCAAAAAAATCTTCAATCTTTACATAATAACTGTAACCAAAACAATCTTCAATCTTTACATAATAACTATCACCAAAACAATCTTCAATCTCTACATAATAACTATCATCAAAACAATCTTCAATCTTTACATTATAACTATCACCAAAACAATCTTCAATCTCTACATAATAACTATCATCAAAACAATCTTCAATCTCTACATAATAACTATCATCAAAACAATCTTCAATCTTTACATAATAACTATCACCAAAACAATGTTTAATCTCTACATAATAACTATCATCAAAACAATCTTCAATCTCTACATAATATCCATCATCAGACCAATCTTCAATCTCTACATAATAACTATCACCAAAACAATCTTCAATCTCTACATAATATCCATCATCAAATCAACCTTCAATCTCTACATAATAACTATCACAAAAACAATCTCCAATCTCTACATAATATCCATCATCAGACCGATCTTCAATCTCTTCATAATAACCATCACCAAAACAATCTTCAATCTCTACATAATAACTACCATCAAAACAATCTTCAATCTCTACATAATAACTACCATCAGACCGATCTTCAATCTCTACATAATAACCATCATCAGACCAATCTTCAATCTCTACATAATTACTATTACCAAAACAATCTTCAATCACTACATAATAACTATCATCAAAACAATCTTCAATCTCTACATAATAACTATCACCAAAGCAATCTTCAATCTCTTCATAATAACTGTAACCAAAACAATCTTCAATCTCTATATAATAACTATCATCAAAACAATCTTCAATCACTATATTATAACTATCACCAAAACAATCTTCAATCTCTACATAATAACTACCATCAAAACAATCTTCAATCTCTACATAATAACTACCATCAGACCGATCTTCGATCTCTACATAATAACTATCACCAAAGCAATCTTCAATCTCTACATAATAACTATCACCAAAACAATCTTCAATCTCTACATAATAACCATCATCAGACCAATCTTCAATCTCTACATAATAACTACCATCAAAACAATCTTCAATCGCTATAATAACTATCATCAAAACATTCTTCAATCTCTATATAATAACTGTCACCAAAACAATCTTCAATCACTATATAATAACTATCACCAACACAATCTTCAATCTCTATATAATAACTATCACCAAGACCATCTTCAATCTCTATATAATAACTTTCACCAAAACAATCTTCAATCTCTACATAATAACTATCACCAACACAATCTTCAATCTCTACATAATAACTATCACCAACACAATCTTTAATCTCCCCATTACAACTATTATCAAAACAATCTTCAATCTCTACATAATAACTATCACCAAAACAATCTTCAATCACTATATTATAACTATCACCAAAACAATCTTCAATCTCTATATAATAACTGTCATCAAAACAATCTTCAACTTCAATCTCTACATAATAACTATCACCAAAACAATCTTCAATCTTTACATTATAACTATCACCAAAACAATCTTCAATCTCTACATAATAACTATCGCCAAAACCATCCTTAATCTCTACATAATAACTGTCACCAAAAAAATCTTCAATCTTTACATAATAACTGTAACCAAAACAATCTTCAATCTTTACATAATAACTATCACCAAAACAATCTTCAATCTCTACATAATAACTATCATCAAAACAATCTTCAATCTTTACATTATAACTATCACCAAAACAATCTTCAATCTCTACATAATAACTATCATCAAAACAATCTTCAATCTCTACATAATAACTATCATCAAAACAATCTTCAATCTTTACATAATAACTATCACCAAAACAATGTTTAATCTCTACATAATAACTATCATCAAAACAATCTTCAATCTCTACATAATATCCATCATCAGACCAATCTTCAATCTCTACATAATAACTATCACCAAAACAATCTTCAATCTCTACATAATATCCATCATCAAATCAACCTTCAATCTCTACATAATAACTATCACAAAAACAATCTTCAATCTCTACATAATATCCATCATCAGACCTATCTTCAATCTCTTCATAATAACTATCACCAAAACAATCTTCAATCTCTACATAATAACTATCATCAGACCAATCTTCAATCTCTACATAATAACTATCACCAAAACAATCTTCAATCTCTACATAATAACTATCATCAAAACAATCTTCAATCTCTACATAATAACTATCATCAAAACAATCTTCAATCTCTTCATAATAACTATCACCAAAACAATCTTCAATCTCTACATAATAACTATCATCAAAACAATCTTCAATCTCTACATAATAACCATTATCAGACCAATCTTCAATCTTTACATTATAACTATCACCAAAACAATCTTCAATCTCTACATAATAACTATCATCAAAGCAATCTTCAATCTCTACATAATAACTATCATCAAAACAATCTTCAATCTCTACATAATAACTATCACCAAAACAATCTTCAATCTCTACATAATAACTGTAACCAAAACAATGTTCAATCTTTACATAATAACCATCATCAGACCAATCTTCAATCTCTACATAATAACTATCATCAAAACAATCTTCAATCTCTATATAATAACTATCACCAAAACAATCTTCAATCTCTACATAATAACTATCATCAAAACAATCTTCAATCTTTACATTATAACTATCATCAAAACAATCTTCAATCTCTACATAATAACTATCATCAAAACAATCTTCAATCTTTACATTATAACTATCACCAAAACAATCTTCAATCTCTACATAATAACTATCATCAAAACAATCTTCAATCTTTACATTATAACTATCATCAAAACAATCTTCAATCTCTACATAATAACCATCATCAGACCGATCTTCAATCTCTACATAATAACCATCATCAAAACAATCTTCAATCTCTACATAATAACTATCATCAAAACAATCTTCAATCTCTACATAACAACTATCACCAAAGCAATCTTCAATCTCTACATAATAACTATCATCAGACCAATCTTCAATCTCTACATAATAACTAAAATCAAAACAATCTTCAATCTTTACATAATATCCATCATCAGACCAATCTTCAATCTCTACATTATAACTATCACCAAAACAATCTTCAATCTCTACATTATAACTATCACCAAAACAATCTTCAATCTCTACATAATAACTATCGCCAAAACCATCCTTAATCTCTACATAATAACTGTCACCAAAAAAATCTTCAATCTTTACATAATAACTGTAACCAAAACAATCTTCAATCTTTACATAATAACTATCACCAAAACAATCTTCAATCTCTACATAATAACTATCATCAAAACAATCTTCAATCTTTACATTATAACTATCACCAAAACAATCTTCAATCTCTACATAATAACTATCATCAAAACAATCTTCAATCTCTACATAATAACTATCATCAAAACAATCTTCAATCTTTACATAATAACTATCACCAAAACAATGTTTAATCTCTACATAATAACTATCATCAAAACAATCTTCAATCTCTACATAATATCCATCATCAGACCAATCTTCAATCTCTACATAATAACTATCACCAAAACAATCTTCAATCTCTACATAATATCCATCATCAAATCAACCTTCAATCTCTACATAATAACTATCACAAAAACAATCTCCAATCTCTACATAATATCCATCATCAGACCGATCTTCAATCTCTTCATAATAACCATCACCAAAACAATCTTCAATCTCTACATAATAACTACCATCAAAACAATCTTCAATCTCTACATAATAACTACCATCAGACCGATCTTCAATCTCTACATAATAACCATCATCAGACCAATCTTCAATCTCTACATAATTACTATTACCAAAACAATCTTCAATCACTACATAATAACTATCATCAAAACAATCTTCAATCTCTACATAATAACTATCACCAAAGCAATCTTCAATCTCTTCATAATAACTGTAACCAAAACAATCTTCAATCTCTATATAATAACTATCATCAAAACAATCTTCAATCACTATATTATAACTATCACCAAAACAATCTTCAATCTCTACATAATAACTACCATCAAAACAATCTTCAATCTCTACATAATAACTACCATCAGACCGATCTTCGATCTCTACATAATAACTATCACCAAAGCAATCTTCAATCTCTACATAATAACCATCATCAGACCAATCTTCAATCTCTACATAATAACTACCATCAAAACAATCTTCAATCGCTATAATAACTATCATCAAAACATTCTTCAATCTCTATATAATAACTGTCACCAAAACAATCTTCAATCACTATATAATAACTATCACCAACACAATCTTCAATCTCTATATAATAACTATCACCAAGACCATCTTCAATCTCTATATAATAACTTTCACCAAAACAATCTTCAATCTCTACATAATAACTATCACCAACACAATCTTCAATCTCTACATAATAACTATCACCAACACAATCTTTAATCTCCACATTACAACTATTATCAAAACAATCTTCAATCTCTACATAATAACTATCACCAAAACAATCTTCAATCACTATATTATAACTATCACCAAAACAATCTTCAATCTCTATATAATAACTGTCATCAAAACAATCTTCAACTTCAATCTCTACATAATAACTATCACCAAAACAATCTTCAATCTTTACATTATAACTATCACCAAAACAATCTTCAATCTCTACATAATAACTATCATCAAAACAATCTTCAATCTTTACATAATAACTATCATCAAAACAATCTTCAATCTCTACATAATAACTATCATCAAAACAATCTTCAATCTTTACATTATAACTATCACCAAAACAATCTTCAATCTCTACATAATAACTATCACCAAAGCAATCTTCAATCTCTACATAATAACTATCATCAAAACAATCTTCAATCTTTACATTATAACTATCACCAAAACAATCTTCAATCTCTACATAATAACTATCATCAAAACAATCTTCAATCTCTACATAATAACTATCACCAACACAATCTTCAATCTCTACATAATAACTATCACCAACACAATCTTCAATCTCCACATTACAACTATTATCAAAACAATCTTCAATCTCTACATAATAACTATCACCAAAACAATCTTCAATCACTATATTATAACTATCACCAAAACAATCTTCAATCTCTATATAATAACTGTCATCAAAACAATCTTCAACTTCAATCTCTACATAATAACTATCATCAAAACAATCTTCAATCTTTACATAATAACTATCACCAAAACAATCTTCAATCTCTACATAATAACTATCATCAAAACAATCTTCAATCTTTACATTATAACTATCACCAAAACAATCTTCAATCTCTACATAATAACTATCATCAAAACAATCTTCAATCTTTACATTATAACTATCACCAAAACAATCTTCAATCTCTTCATAATAACTATCACCAAAACAATCTTCAATCTCTACATAATAACTATCACCAAAACAATCTTCAATCTCTACATAATAACTATCATCAAAACAATCTTCAATCTTTACATTATATATAACTATCACCAAAACAATCTTCAATCTCTACATAATATCTATCATCAGACCAATCTTCAATCTCTACATAATAACTATCACCAAAACAATCTTCAATCTCTACATAATAACTATCATCAAAACAATCTTCAATCTCTACATAATAACTATCACCAAAACAATCTTCAATCTCTACATAATAACTATCATCAAAACAATCTTCAATCTCTACATAATAACTATCACCAACACAATCTTCAATCTCTACATAATAACTATCACCAAAACAATCTTCAATCTCTACATAATAACTATCATCAAAACAATCTTCAATCTCTACATAATAACTATCACCAAAACAATCTTCAATCTCTACATAATAACTATCAGAATAACAATCTAAATGTAGAGATTGAAGATGCAATGTAAATGTAAATATCAATCAGACCTAGGTTTATTGGCCACATGTAAATATCAATCATATCTAGATCCAATGGCCACATGTAAATATCAATCATATCTAGATCCAATGGCTACATGTAAATATCAATCATATCTAGATCCAATAGCCTACAAGTAAATATCAATCAGATCTAGATCCAATGGCTACATGTAAATATCAATCAGATCTAGATCCAATAGCCTACAAGTAAATATCAATCAGATCTAGGACCAATGACTACATGTAAATATCAATCAGATCTAGGACCAATGACTACATATAAATATCAATCAGATCTAGGACCAATGACTACATGTAAATATCAATCAGATCTAGATCCAATGGCTACATGTAAATATCAATCAGATCTAGATCCAATAGCCTACAAGTAAATATCAATCAGATCTAGATCCAATGGCTACATGTAAATATCAATCAGATCTAGATCCAATAGCCTACAAGTAAATATCAATCAGATCTAGATCCAATGCCTACAAGTAAATATCAATCATATCTAGATCCAATAGCCTACATGTAAATATCAATCAGATCTAGGACCAATGACTACATGTAAATATCAATCAGATCTAGGACCAATGACTACATATAAATATCACCAATAAATATCTGATGATCTAGGTTTAATGTCTGCATGTAAATATCAATCAGATCTAGGACCAATGACTACATGTAAATATCAATTAGATCTAGGACCAATAATGACTACATGTAAATATCAATCAGATCTAGATCCAATAGCTACATGTAAATATCAATCAGATCTAGGACCAATGACTACATGTAAATATCAATCAGATCTAGATCCAATAGCCTACATGTAAATATCAATCAGATCTGGATCCAATAGCCTACAAGTAAATATCAATCAGATCTAGGACCAATAATGACTACAAGTAAATATCAATCAGATCTAGATCCAATAGCCTACAAGTAAATATCAATCAGATCTAGATCCAATGGCTACATGTAAATATCAATCATATCTAGATCCAATAGCCTACAAGTAAATATCAATCAGATCTAGATCCAATGGCTACATGTAAATATCAATCAGATCTAGATCCAATAGCCTACCAGTAAATATCAATCAGATCTAGATCCAATGGCTACATGTAAATATCAATCAGATCTAGATCCAATAGCCTACAAGTAAATATCAATCAGATCTAGATCCAATGCCTACAAGTAAATATCAATCAGATCTAGATCCAATAGCCTACATGTAAATATCAATCAGATCTAGGACCAATGACTACATGTAAATATCAATCAGATCTAGGACCAATGACTACATATAAATATCACCAATATCACCAATAAATATCTGATGATCTAGGTTTAATGTCTGCATGTAAATATCAATCAGATCTAGGACCAATAATGACTACATGTAAATATCAATCAGATCTAGATCCAATGGCTACATGTAAATATCAATCAGATCTAGGTCCAATGGCTACATGTAAAAATCAATCAGTTTAAGGACCAATGTCTACATGTAAATATCAATCAGATCAGCAGAATTCGCCAAGCGTTGGATTGTTCACCCACCAACAGGGAACGTGAGCTGGGTTTAGACCGTCGTGAGACAGGTTAGTTTTACCCTACTGGTAGGGAACTCTTTGCGAAATATTAAGTCGTTATCGGACTTCGAGCAAGATTTACAACATTACAAAATACTTCAAGCCAGAAGGTCAGATGTAAGATAGCTAATGAAATCAATGACCCGTAAATATATTATATAGATCCATATGTATGAGGATTCATCATAAAGTTTGTATATTTGGTATAAAAGTGATATTGGAAATATAGCAAAAAGTAAGTTATAATTCATACAATTACTACTATAATCTACCATAATTATAACAGCTATCGTTTGCTATTAACGTTTGGCGGTCAACAAATCTTATCAAATAGTAATTGTAATTTTTAATTAGACACGCTGTCAACAGTCCATTCAAGTCAGTCAAGCCTATTTTATATTTTGAATGATGCCGTGAGCCAAAGAGCTAAAAGTTGTCGATCGCATGGGTGTTGGAATAAGGCAACTAGGTGTTCATAATATTATTTCTATAAGAGTGGTGTTAATTCAACCAATGGCTTGAATATTGTTATAATCACAAGAATGTCAATTGCAAATTGTGCAAAACTTATATTATTAAGGGTGGTGGCTACCCATCCAGAGAATAACGATAACAGAGTACTGTAGGCCTACATACTTATCGACAACATATTGGGTAACAATATATTAGTTCCAGCATAGAGTTCCAGTATACACACGACAACAGTTCGATATGTTGTCGAAAATGTTGTCAGTGTATTCAGTTCGGAAACATTCGGCAACATGTTGCCCAAGATATTGCCGAGTTTTATCCAATAAGAAAAATACTATTATTCCCATTATCTGTCTGAAGTTTAAGAACAGAACCTTATCTGAACTAACGCCCCCACCCATTGAAGGTAATTAAAGTTATGATATTGCCGATTAAAGGGGGGTAAATCTCTATAAAGCTATTTAAACAGACTACAAATATCGTAGGCCTACTACATACTCAACATAGTCATAGGCCTATTTGTATTCTCCTGTAACAAATACCAGAAAGATTATCAGCCTAGAGCAAAAATATATAAACTTTATAACTTATTATTATTTTACTTTATGATTGGTATTATCGCTATCGACAAACAACTAATGTGGTTCGATGAAAGTATTCTACGCGAGTCGTATTACAGACATTTTACTTGGTTTATTAATTTAAGGTGAAGGTCATTAAAGTTGGATGTGAAGGTCGTATTTATAAATAATGGTAAATCAAACAACAAACGAATGGAAATGATAGTAAATCTAAATGCTTTTATCAGTTAGTACATAATTATATATTCAAAATATGGTTGTCAACTGCATGCCAATGATTCCATGTGTCTAAGAATGCCTTTGGGTTAATGAATTGAAATTAACCCTCTGTAAAACAGGGCCGGCGCGTCAATTTATTTTTAGGGGGTACAGACATCAAAAGGGCACATAAACAATCATGGCAGCGATGTGTAATTTCACCATTTAGATGTAATTTCCCCTGAATTCAGCTTTAATAATGCTCGAGTAAAAGAGTTCACATAGTTTAAGGTTCAAATATACATCTCTAAATCTCCAAAGATTTTTCAACATTTTAATCAAATGATATAAGCTTATAGATTGGAAATACCATCGGAACATGCAGACCCTATTCAAGCCTCTGATAATTTTTCTTTGCCAGTTAGACCTACTTTAATTAAGCATAATTATTTCGATTAACAAATTTCAAACGGCCTTTTTTTTTACGAAAGATTCAAAATAGTAACTCTCATTCCAAATCAGGGCTTGAAGTTTATATTTGATACTGATATTCTTATCCGTTATGTTGAAATGTATCACTTTTTCGAGTCTAGTAGTGCTAAAATCCAAAGATTCCCAATTCATGTCTCTACTTTCGCTTCATGTTGGATGTTACAACCAAATTGATTCGTGTCAAGTAGATTTGTTCGAATTTCAAATGTAATGTAGGCCCTCTTTCGTCCGAGCTGGCGTAGACAGAGTGGGACTGTGCAAGGAGTGGCATGGTGGGTAACGCGTTTTTTGCGTGACGTCATCTAGGGAAACTGTGGCGGATTTTAGCTCATAGAGGACTGTACAGTTTTTTTTTCATTTTATTCTTCACAAATATATATTTTCCAAAAAAAAATAGGCAAAATGCGATTCTTAACTTACAGTGAGGGTGGCCATAGGCATAGAGTAGGCCTAGTATGCTTTTTATACTTTAGCAGTGGTCTTCTAGGCACCAGACAGTCTTCATTTTTTTGTCCAATTCAATGGCAATAGTAAGACAAAAAAACATCTTTTCATTCTTTTCATTTTCTATCAGAAACTTTGGTCTTTTCGATTTGTCTGTGTTCATTGTAGCATTAACTTTTTTTTACTGGGTGTGACAGTGTAGTAGGTCCTAAACACAAGATTTAGGGGGGAGGCCCCCCACTTTTTGGCAGTTATTATTTTTTCATCAAAATATTTTTGTCTTTTTTTTTATAATTTTTTTTATGATTTCCAAAATCTGAAAATCGAGTGGCCAAAATCAGAGGAGTTTTTGTGGTGGGGGTAAGGGTGAGGTGGATTTTGAAAATTTTCAACCATGGGCCATTTTCTTAATCATTTTACTTTAACAACCTCTGCTTTCCTTTTTTTCTTCCCTTACGTTTTTATAGTGAAAATAACGTAATATGATTTGTGTCTTGTGAGAAATAAAATTTGCTTGAGTGTCAGCAACTTGATAAATGCATGCACACATATTATACAACAAATATTGTTCCTGTATTGCTCGACATCAATTTGACAACATAGATTTCTAGAAATTAGCGGGTAGGGGGTATGGGGGCATGCCCCCCTATATATGCTACTGTAGATGTCACATCTCATTCATACGGGGCCTACTCTATGCCTATGGCCACCCTCACTGTAAGTTAAGAATCGCATTTTGCCTATTTTTTTTTGGAAATTTTAGGCGCAATTTTCAACTCTTTTTATTATTATTTCGTTATAACGAAATAATTAATTCGTTTAAACAAAATAATATCATATATTTCGTTCAAATAGTATTTTGATTAAACAAAATATATGATATTATTTCGTTTAGACGAATTAATTATTTCGTTTAAACAAAATATTATTTCGTTTAAACGAAATATTATTTTATTATAACGAAATAATAATAAAAAGTGTTGAAAATTGCGCCTAAGGGGCTCCGTACATTCAAGTTCACACATACTACAGATTTGTTTTTTAGCTGAAGCTGAGTTTGTTCTCTTCATATTTTAAATAAATATATATTACAGCAATAAACCTTTAACCTATGGGGTTTATTGTTATATATCAGGATAAATGTTTGCTGCAACATTGAATTAAATTTGTTTATTCATAACTATCTACATACTGTTTTATCTACAGTGTCAAACAGACTTTGACGAAACTTGTTATATATATGTTAGCTTATACCTTTTAATACTGACAGCTTGTGAAGTGACAGCTGTCACCAAGTTATATACTAGGTGTTTAAGGTGTATGATCTTTGATTTTATTCACACTACTCCGGACATTTTCAACAAAAACTGTGGCTGAGTTTGTCATTTTACCAACTCTCTGTCAAAGTGAGCTTAATTGTGAGTTATTAACTGTAGGGACAATTACTATTTAAGAGTTTATATTATGATATATGTAAGATTGGTAACATCTCAAGCTTTGAATACTGGTCAATGGATTATTGACTATTGATGAATGGTTTTTGAGTTATTGCCCTTGACTTTGACTAAATTGGTCAAATTTTGCTTGTAGATTAGGAATCTTTCGTTTTTTTAATAAAACTGGGTATGCGTGTATGGACCTTTGCCTTAAAGTGTGACTTGTAGATGGGATACAGGCGTTAAAATTTGATTCGTTTTGTATCAACAGCTTTTGGGTTATTGCCATTGACTTAAAAACACATCCAATTTGTAGACAATAGAGGCTACAAATTTATCCAATTCGAATGAAACTAGGTATATATTGGTGTGATATCAAGGCCATTAGAAAAGGTGAACAATTCTTCAGTGTTTTGCCCTTCACAAAGTAAAAATGCTTTAAAATTTGTCCATTTTTTGTTATCTGCCTGGCAAGCTTTGTGTAATTTACAGCTTAATTCTCTTAGGATATTTGATACATTTATGTCAAGTGTACAGACATTAAGACATTCATCTGAGGATATTTACATTGAACTGTGTACCGGTATTAATACTTTATATAAATATATTACAGATTGGATTAGCTTTTGTTATCTATGGTACAGATAACAGAAGGAAACTACTAGTAATCTGAAATAAAGATGGAGGGTGGAAAATGGGGTTTAATGATCATCTTCTCAGCGTTTATGATTCAGTTCCTGGCATTCGGTACCAGTTTTGCTATGGGTGTTTATACTGTGGAATTCCTAGATTATTTTGACAATGATACTTTTTCAGTGTCATTTATTTTATCAATAAACATTGGAATGTTTCTAGGATCAGGTAAGTTTTTTTCTTTCAGATGATAACTTAAATTTATTAACATATCCTGGAATACTTTTTAATGAACAGTTTTATTTTGCTGTTGTTGTGTGTTTCGTCAAATATATACATGTATATCAAAAGTTGTTTGTGACCATGAAAAAGACTTGTGAATAGTTATTGTTGGTAGATCTATGTATAGTGCTGAAATCTCACAGTGTCAGTAGGTCTAAATGGTTTTAAATAAAGCTTGCTTTTAAAAAAGTAAAAAGTACGATATTTTGGAGAATATTTATCTAGTAGATTTCCATACATGTGTACAGGTCAGGGGAAAAAATCGGGAGATAGGCCATGAAAAATCGGGAGATTGGGGTAAAAAAGCGGGAGACTTTATCAAAGCGCGTAAATTCATGAAATTTCAAGAAATGAACTCTTTTGACAGCATCATCTTAATTAGGAGATTAATTAATAAGAAAATGATAATCTTGTTACATGATGAGATTAACACGTGTCATGGGCAATCAGAATTTAATAATGATTGATTTTTAATTGATTTATGGTAAAGAATTTGGATATTGAAAAACGGTAGGTCCCGTAAAAATTATGCTTTCGAAAAAATGAAAAAGCCGAAAAAGTGGTAGATTTTTACCTCCCGCCGGTAGATCGGGAGATGGCATGCAAAAGCGGTAGAAACCCGACATTATCGGGAGATTACACATGTATGGATTTCTGATAAGGATAAAGCACAGTACAGCTGTCTATTTTTTTTTTCTGATCTTATGTAGCCAATATTGAAGGAAGAACTCAAATTAATCAATTGATTTTTTTTCCCAGGACCTATAGTGAGTTTTTTAATGACAAAATTCAGCCATCGAACTCTGGCAATAGTTGGTGGTTTGATGAGTTTTGTTGGTGTATTGATGATGCCTCTATTACCATATTTACCAGCATTGTATATCTTTTATGGTGTTATTAATGGTAAGTACTGCTCTTGTTTATTATATAGCCTAAGGAACATTTCTATTCTGGAATACTGTCAGGGTATCAACTTCCATTAGCAATTTAGCATGCCAAGAGGTTTGGAAAAATAGAGACTTTCATCCAAGATCATGTTACCCAATGCCCTCATAAAAGTTCAGTTGTTTCAGTAATGAGGTATCTTTTACTGATTGTAAAGGCATAGAGTCAAATAGTAGAGCTTGAAAGTATTTTGCAATAAGCACCGATATTTGAGTTCAATCCATCTGATTAACATCCTTTAATCTTTTAACTTTTACTTTCAGCTGTAGGTTGTTGTATGGCGTATACACCATCACATGTATTAAGTGGTTTATATTATAATAAATATCAAAGTTTATCAACTGGTGTGGCTACAAGTGGTTCAGGATTAGGATCAGCTGTAATGCCTATTGTTGTTGGTTATCTCATAGACGAATATTCCTGGAAGGGTTCTTTATATATTGTTAGTGCAATGAATCTAAATATAGTTGTTTTTGCTGCTCTGTTGAGACCAGTGCCTAAGTCTACAAAAGAACCGTTTCTCCAAGAATCTCAAGATTGTTCAGAAAAAATGATCTCAAATGAAGAGGAAAAAGTAAAAATTCAACCTAAATTAGTAGTGTTTTTAAAAAACATAGTCCAAAACCACTTCTATATTTTTCATGATTTTGGTTTTGTTGTGTATTGTTTAAATAATATCTGTTGGAATTTTACGTGTGGTGTGAATATGACATTTCTTCCAGATTATTTGGTAGTTCAGGGAATTCCACGAATTGATGCTGCCTTCATTGTAACTATCTGTGGCTTTGGAACATTTGTTGGAGGTGTGGCTGGAGCTATATTAGGAAATATTACTATTATTAATAGAATCTGTTTATTTAGTCTCAGTAATATATTAACAGGAATTTGTTGTTTTATATTTGTATGGATCTCAGATTATTCCAATTATTTAGCTGTTGGTTTTGTTTATGGATTTTGTTTTGGAATAACTCTTGGCTTATTATTAGTGTTAGTGACAGATATTCTTGGAGTGGAGAATTTAGGACATGGCCTGGGATATTTACTTATGGCTAATGGAATTGGTGCCTTTCTTGGACCACCAGTGGCAGGTATGTAATATTTTATTATATATACTAATTATAAACATATACCATGTATTGAGTGATTGAGAGTATGTATGATAGAAATTTCTATCTGTAGTTTTACACTGTGTTGTGATTCCCACTTCATTAGTAAATCAGAAGCCACTTCATTAGCAAATAAGAAGCCACTTCATTAGCAAATCAGAAGCCACATCATTAGCAAATCAGAAGCCACATATTAGCAAATCAGAAGCCACTTCATTAGCAAATCAGAAGCCACTTCATTAGCAAATCAGAAGCCACATCATTAGCAAATCAGAAGTCACTTCATTAGCAAATCAGAAGCCACATATTAGCAAATCAGAAGCAGAAAAGAAGGATATAAAACAGTTTGTCATTTGCTATCTAATTATGATATTATCTATGTTGTAGGGTATCTAGATGAAGTATATGGTGGATACGAACCAGGTATATATACAGCAGGCATTGTAGCTATTATAGGTGGATTCTTATTATTCTTAATTCCTATTTATAAATTCTTCACAAAGAAATCTCGAAAGGGAGTACAATGTACAGAGACAGAACTTATTGAATGTGAAATACCTCTCAAGGTCTAAAGCAGTGAAACGTGTTTCTAGATATCTTACTATAGAAAGTAAAAATACCAAGTGTTAATACCTGGTAAAACTGCTAGTCAACGAAAAAAAACAAAGAAAAAAGCAACCATATTTTTCAAGGATAAGAGCTAGAGTTCAAGTTTATGAATTTTTTTTTAGCCTTTACAAAAATTAATACGGAACCTAAACATGTTGTTGCTCATAGTTTTATGCATTGCAATCTTCAGACAACTGATTTTGTATGTATGTATCTCTTCTAAAGTTTGACCAGTAGTACTTGTTCTCATGTCTGACAATTGACACATGTTGGCATTGTTTGTTTTAATAAGTATTTTAATGGACATTTATGATCAAAATCTTTTCAGTTTGCTCTTCTCTTTTTTTACAAGTTAAGGTCGTTTTATATGTTCTGTGCAATTTTCATGTGTTGTGTGTTAACAAACCACAAATGATTGTAATGTATTTGTTTAAAAGTGTTTTCAGCTGTCCCCTTGTGTCCATGTTTATATTAAGTTTATATTGAGGTTATAGAACATTTTATTGTGTGAATCTATAGAGAAGAGAGGAGTGACTGAAGTTCTACACTGATGATTGATATATTAGCTCCTACCTTCACCACATACCCATTCTCATTGTAACATCTCAAAAAGATTATTTTTAAACTTATGTGTACATTAGGAACCACAGACTTCCAGCCTTACTGCTAGTGTCAAAACTCCAACCACGTTTTAAAAATATATTGAAGATATATTAATATGTACTTATTAATAAAATATTTCAACATGTATGTATAATTATTGAAACTAGCAATTTTGAAATTTTAAGTGTAATATTGTATGAACATCACCGCTTTTCTCTTCAATTACATGATTTAGATGTTTGTCAACAGCTCAGATAAAGTGTCAGTAAACTGTTTATATCTGAGTTATGAATATATACATCTGAAATTCTGTAATAAGCTGTATATTATATATTAATATTATTGAAGTGTGTATTCATATTACATTCATGGTGTCATGTCAGGGTTAATTACCTACATGTTTTAATAGTTGTTGTGTAAACAGGTTTTTTAATATATGTATGTTAAAGGGCCATTCTGCTTTTTTGAAAAAAGTTTCAAATATCAAAAAAATCTCAAATGCTACCTGAGAGTATTTTTAAAGCATGCCTATTGTATCTCTATATCTTCTTGAAAAAAATTAATTTGGTTTTAAAGGGTTAATTACGAACAGGGAGTACTTATTGTTAATTAAGCAATTTGACCTAGTTTTGGTGTTTGCCCTTTAAATGGCTCAATATTTCAGGCTGAAACCTTTTAAATACACAAGAGGGACATTTCTCTACAATTAGGCGTTTATTTTACTCAAATTCGTTCAGTAGTTTCCTATCAGCGTCCAAAACACATAACACACTTAAAAACCTTACGTAAGGTTTTTAAAAATTTTAGTATGTTTTTAGCGTTTAAAAATTAATGACTGGATTTTTTTAGTTAAAACTTTCAGATACATTAAAGGGCACATAGTCACAGATTTTGGTGTAAAGTTTTCACAAATTTGAGCAAGAAAAAAATTTGACCTAAAAAAAATTCAGACTGTCCCTTTAAAGTGAAATGAGATAAGACATGTATGTACGGTAATTTAGGTTCATCAATGTTATGCACTGTAATTTGTTTTGATGGAATTGTTGATTTTTTTAATCATATAATCTCAACAATTAAAATAATTACTTTTTAGTACCCCTCTGTATTAATTTTATCTTAGCATAATTTTATTTTATTTTTAAAATGTTTATAAATTAATATGAAAACTTTTATTACTAGTCATTTTTAGACATGGTTTGTTGGAATGCCACCCTGCATTGTCAATTTTATTCCATGGAGAAAAGTCCATAAAGCAGAATGTATTGTTAAAGATGATTTTCTTTATTTTATTTCATGAAAATAGAAAGTTCTTCTGACATGGAAAAATACCATTTTGTTTCGCATCTCCATAATTAATTCACAATCAGCTAAATTAGAAGAGAATTACCAGCAGAAATTCAATGAGAGACCGGTCAAGAAAGATAAAAAATTCATCTGTTTTTATCAAATTATTTGTCACTAAAGGAAAGTACACCAATCTTGCAATGGGGATTTAAATCACTGCTTGTAGTCTGTAGTGAATTATGTTAAATAAATGTTTTCTCCCTTGGTACCCACCATAAGAATTACTATACAGTTTAATAGTGAAATAAACCTTATGCATTTAAGTATATTCTAAAATCGAAGACAAATTTTTATTGAATGTTAATTTGGATAGCGGATTCAATTTTGCTTCGTTTGGCTGAAAAGGAAAGACTTCCAACTGTTGTGCTCTGGCTCTGACAATTTGAAATTCGATTGATTTTTAGTCGAACAGAGACTTTAAATATCGCCAGACTTAGATTGAAGGATCTATTAAACGGGGTTAAGTATGCATATAAATCTTAAACTTGAACTGGATCACACCTTAAATCTCACAATAAGCGGAGGAAAATGAGAACGTACTGAATCAACGTCTCATTTTTCAGTCGCTCTCCACAGGATACTGATGTTTTTACCAATATTTTTTGATCATGGTAGTAGACTTAGTGTATAACAAGTGTCGATTAATGTTTAATCAGACGTGACCAAACTTTTTACTTGATCATCTTCCAAGTTTGTCGACTTGATTTCAAATTTCTTGAACTATGTTCGGCGAGTGTAACAATTTTGTATAGGCTTATTATGATCTGCTGTGTTACTGTAAAGTAAGGTGTCCAAGGACCCAAAACCAATTCGACTCTTTCTTTAATCCGATTGTGTTTCTGCACCTGACAAGATATATGCGCATAGCCGTAGCTAGTTAAAACCTACCGTTGAGCGGGTAAGCCGTAGCGAGTAACCGTGCCCAAGATTTTGGCCAAAGGACTAACATAGACGACCCAATTTTTACCATCTGTTTACACATTTACCAGATTCCGTTCGCAATGGCTCCAGAGACAAGGAAAACAACTGATTTTCAAAATTTGCCTAGAATAGGTGTCTTAAGAGGCAAACGTGGTATGTTAACAACGAAAAAGCCTCTTCAGATGCCAGGTAATCAGGAAAAAACACCTCGAATCCTACCTCTAGAGAGGCAAATGTTGTCAAGAAAAGTGCTCTCCGGAAAGCCTTTCAGGCATGGAAATAAACCCCAATTTTTCTCGGAGAACATTCCTTGAAAGGCAATAGCTAAAATTGTCCTGCTCTCAACTCTGGTTTTATTTGCATCCTAAAAGCCCTGGTTGGTAATGCTTTTTTCTTTTTTGCTTGGTGGATTTATAGGTTAATATCACAGACCACCAGTGTGTGGTTGGTTGATGGATTTACAGGTTAATATCACAGACCTGCACCAGTGGGTGGTTGGTTGGTGGATTTACTGGTTAATATCACAGACCAGCAGTGTGTGGTTGGTTGGTGGATTTACAGGTTAACATCACAGACCGCTAGTGTGCGGTTGGTTGGTGGAATTACAGGTTAATATCACAGACCACCAGTGTGTGGTTGGTTGGTGGAATTACAGGTTAATATCACAGACCACCAGTGTGTGGTTGGTTGGTAGATTTACAGGTTAATATCACAGACCGCTAGAGTGTGGTTGGTTGGTAGATTTACAGGTTAACATCACAGACCGCTAGTGTGCGGTTGGTTGGTGGAATTACAGGTTAATATCACAGACCACCAGTGGGTGGTTGGTTGGTGGATTTACAGTTTCATATTACAGACCACCAGTGTGTGGTTGGTTTGTGGATTTACAGGTTAATATCACAGACCACCAGTGTTGTAGAGAGTCTGTTCGAGGTCCTTTTGGTTCACTGAAGGCTGTTCATTTCTTCTGAGCTGACGATTAAGATGATCCTGAACATAGTGATCTTACTTTCATCTGTAAAGAACACTTTGGCCCTGTCACGTCACTGCAACCGACGTACAGATCGTGCCCATTGTACGACGTAGACGTCATTCCAAAGGAGGGTCGGTATGCTCGGTGTATCAACTGATCGAAGTCTTCGAAGGACTGTTCGTCTGCTAAGACCGAGTGTTGTTGCTGCCGTCGGCGCCGCCGTCACCCATCTGTTTCGAAGATGAATCCGCCGGATGTAGCGGTCGTCAGCCGGTGTTGTCCCCCTCCGTTTTCCCCATTTTGGTCGGTCTTGGGTCTGTCCTGTCTGTTGGAACCGAATTATCAAATTGCTGATGGTGATTTGGGAGCAGTTGAAGGTTCTGACTATCTGTCGTTGCGTAGCCCTCATATTGGCCACACAAACCCCTGTTCACGTTGCGCCCGTGCAATTCTTGGCACATTTTTGGTGGTTTTTCACTTACAGAATACCTGTTCTGTCCAACTTCGGTATTTATGCCGAAATTGTGCACGTGCATTTGAACCAATGTCGCAAAAACGCATGCCATCTTTTTAAAACTTCTTGGATTCCATATAAAGCATTGTGCTTTTAATTTCAACATTTCATATAGGATAGTAATGCTCACTGAATTGCCAATTCTGTTAGTAAATTATCCTATAGGAAGGGTGGGCGGTGATAATCACGATTCATCAGGCAAGATAGCATCTAATTAGAGTTAAAGCACCTTTATTAACACAATTAGTATTTAACACCTTTATCTTAATTACTTTTTAAGATCTGTATAACAACTCGTGTCTATTTAACATCCCTTTCATTTCAAGTATTATTTTCATGTCATTTCGTCCATTATATGTGGTAATACCTCCGGCTTTAAAAGGCATGATGCCAATACAATCTGGAAAACTTCTCCTTCGTTCTGTTAATCTTAGTTTTCTTATTAAGAAGACGTGTTGGGGATTGGTATGGTTTATATAATATACTCGAACCTATTGACATCAATTTTATTCAAAATTGATGCAGACCTCCTCCACCGGTGTGAGAAATCAGACAATATCATCAATAGAATCTGTTTAAAAGTGATGGAATGTTCTTTATCCCCAAAATCGTGGGAGAAGGGTATTGTAATATCTCTAAATATCGGTGACAATATCATATTCATTTTCCATAACACGAAATCGGCGATATTAGCATTGACTAATGGGGCACTTGCCTAATAGGCATAGCCGTAGGAGCCCATGACTCAACGGGGGGGGGGGGGGGCAGACCGACTTCTGCCCGAATTTTAGTGATGTTTTCCCATTAATTGCCCGATTTTTTGGAACTCGCTGCCCGAAAACATACTATTTGGGGGGGGGGGGGGAGGCCCTCCTGTCTCCTGTTGTATTTATTTAGCTGTTCTGATGAGAAATCGTATTAACATCGTGTTTTAATTAAATACTTACAGAATGACCTCTCTTGATACTTTCAGTAGTTATATTCCTTCAGATCAAGAAGTTGCTTAATATGTTTAAAAAGAGATTTGCGTAAATGCTCTAAATTGATGGTGAGTAGATACTATAGGAATAGATATAGTTATCCAAATTTACTGGTACATACAATACTTAATTGTAATAAAAAATATATAACCTTAAGCAAATATTGGCGATTGTTTAAACTGTATTTTGAACTTTGTCAGCTATTGATTGAATTAAGTGGACAATTATATTCTAATGATTAATCAAAATAAATATTGGAAGAGGGGTGGTCGGAAATCCACACTTCAGTATATGGAACTGAGCTGTCAAGTGTACGCGTGATTTCCGCCAATCATCAAAGTAAATTTTCCGGTAATAACCCCCGTTGACGACTGACTTGCACCTAAAACATGATGTTCTGAAACCACAAAAATGTTTTGTCCACAACAGACGCGCGGGAATAACAAATAGTATTGGTTGTATTCGATAGTAAACCTCACGAGGATTTTCAAGCTTATTTTCAGATCGCTGATCATCATCGCCACACTAACCATCAGATACAGTTGAGAATCGTTAGAAAGAGTACAAACTATAGAGTTACATATGATGGTCCGAAAAGCCAACGTCGATAGACTAATTAGAACCCAAGCACGAACGATCCTAACCGTTAAACGAAACTCAAAATCCATACTGGAAAAGTGTTTGACACCTTACACATCTGAGACGACTCAGGAAACATTTTTTGATATTTGATATGATACATCGTTATCTCTTCCGGTATTAATGCATGTATATGTAAACCCCCATTCTGATCAACAGAGAAATTCTACCTATCGGAGATATTACTCTGACCTATTGACCAACCATGTTTTAAATAGTTCACGCGTTTTTTCTCTCGGAGATCATAAGTGAGACGAAACGACTTCATGTAAAGAAACCGAAAGTTTCAAGATGGATTCCACACCACTCAAACCAATTTATACAAACACATATGAAGAGAATGTATTTTATTTGATCCATACTAAGTGAATCAAAATAAAAATTTAAGCAGACTAATGTTAATGAGGTCGAAACAACTCATAATGGTGCGAAATGTCTTTAATCGTCTTTCTGGTTTCTAGTCTCGTAACTCAAATACGCCTCCGCTATTAAAAATAGTTCTGTACTGCAACCTCTTTAGTAAATACTCACTGTTGAAATTGGGAATATTTTTAACATTTAAGAACTTAATGATATCCTTTAGACGTTGTAATATTAAATTTGATGCATACTTTATCGTTCAACGAATATCGTTGGTGTCATGGCTGGTGATTAGGATCGTGTCTTTATCTGCGACAAATACGGAACTAGGAAACCCCCAGATAATGATTAGAAACCCGACAAGTCCCCCCCCCCCCCCACCCCGTCAGAAAACTTGGGGGGGGGGGGGGCCCACAAACAGACAAGCTTGGTTGGGTAGAGTATCTGTAATGGACATAAAATAGGCACAATTTTATTTGGCATCCGGGAACTCTTACATGCGTATTCAATGCCCTTTCAAAAATGCCAAGTTTTTCCCTTTACGAATAATCACAAATTTGTCAAAGGTTTTCCTTGTCGTTAACTGTGGTCGGTGAATTATTTTTGTCAATGAAAATGTTATTTTTATCAACAAACGTGACACTGTTTTTAAGTTTGACGGAATCATGTCGCGTGCAGGCGAATTGATAAGTGTTTTAGCTATGATGACAAGCTTCTGTAATGAATGCTTGTAGATTCATTACTATTTTTAAACAGTCGTAGTTGGGCAGCTCCGAAGTTTTCTAAATGTGGCAGAAGGGTATAAATTCCATGCGATCTGCTAATATTTGAGTCAGAACAAGTTTTTTATATCGAAATTTTTTAAATCCCCGAAACTCTGGGAGTTTTCTATACAAATACTCTACATTGTTGCTTCATGTGGGTTAGAACTTCATGATTTCTGATGGCAAACATTATAAGCAAATTATATCAAAAAATCTCCTGCTTAATATCCGTCTTATTCGTTGACACCACTGTCTTCCATGGTCGACCATAAGATTTGATGGGATGTGTCTTGATTGATTGTTTATGACACAAGATCACAGCTATAAAGGGGGGTTTAAAATTTGCACATATTAATATCGTCATAAAAGTATAATAGATGAATTATGAACAATGTTATTGTAATATTTTATGTGTACCCGGATCTAATGTCATACATGCCAGTACCGACTGTCATTCTAATATAGCCTACAACCTTACATTACTATTTCGGAAATGAAATATATGTGCAATAGACGCCAAAACGATAATCTTGTTTCAAAATGTCAGACAAAACTAAAATGGAGGTCCTTTCTGACGACAATGTTTGATTTTAACTGCGTTCTGGAAAAGGCCGACGCCAATTTGACTTTTGATAGATATTTGTGTTGACTTGACCCTAATTCAAAAAAGAAAAGAGCGTATTCGTATTTGACCAAACTCACTGAAATTGTTTATTAAAAATCAGTCAAATCCAAAAATTATCTCATATGAGTATTGTCCCTTTTCTTCAAAACCGTTCAATTTTGGAAAACTATCTTCTGATTTTCAACACAATACGGTTCACCCTTATTTGAAGAACAAGGGCAATAATTCATATATTCAAATTGATGAACCATATTGAAAAAAAAATGTGAAGACTATATTGTAGTACAATATTCTCTATACAATTGTTTCATTTACTGATAGCTGTTATCAACCTCCTTGACGACTTGGCTGCCATTACAATGGAGAGCGTATTACGATGACCATCGATATATTTTCCAATAGCATTCGTTCTTTGGTGATAAAACAATTTCGGCAAGTTGCGTCAAAATCTGTCGAGAATTGTGCCCTGTAGAGTGTTAACGAGCTATCTAACGCATTATGGAGAACAAGGCGCAAACTGGCTTGAACTAATAGTTCATTAATAGATCTACATCTGTCCTTAACGAACTGGTCATAAGATGTTTCGATATTTCTACATGAAATGTGTCATGGTCAACGTCTATAATATTTTAGGATAGAATGATGTTTGGGCCTACTATAAGTTATTGAGACCCGAGGCCGATTAGTTTACCACATAATTATTACACAACGAAATGTAGTCTTCTAACCAGTAACCACACAAAGATTTAACAGACACAATTCAAGTAGCAAAGATCCGGCTTCTATACAACTATATAGTGGTGTCTGCATACACCTAAATCAAAGACTTTAGTAACCCATGATGGAGTGCAAAATTGACCATGTGGATATGGATATCAGTCATTCTACGACAGGGTAGTTATATATTATAGATGAATAATAATTGTCATGATGCATCTATTACGAATTCACCATGAGTTGAATGAGTACCACTAATATTTGGCATGAAAGGGAAAAAGGAAGGAAGGTTGATGAAAATGGACAGTTGTGATGCATCGGGATGGACCAAAACAGTTTGTTTGCTGTCAAGATCTTTACCAGTGAAAAAAAGCTGTTTTATTCCTTGAAATTTAGTAAACAAGAAATAAATTGTAATGATAGAATTGGTTTAATGAGCAGCTGACATGGTAATGATATACAAGATTACAACAAACTTAACAAGTGGATTGGCTAGCAAGATACACCCACCTCCTAAATTATTAGTATAAACTGCGCAACCCTTTGTCGAATCGAACCCAAATTCGAACTTCGAACTTGTCTCAAATCTTGTCGATATATCAACCTAATACACATCAATTCTATAAAGATCGGCTAAAAATGTGACGTCCATTATGTTTTGATAGTAATTATTTTTACTACTGTAACCAACACAATAATGCTCATCTAACCATCTAAATACTAATATTTAATGCCTGCTTAAATTGACGAACAAAGCTCTGATACATGGCGAAAAAATCCACAGGTACAAGTGGTCAGATAGCTTGCTTGTTTAAGTACTTTTACATGGCACGATGATATCAAATTATTCGTTTAAAACTACCAATGCATTGCCAAACTATTACATTTGATTTCAAGCTTCGTTTTGTTTTGACCTACTTTTACTTCGATATACTTGCTGTCGTTCCGACTCTGTTCAGAACCATTGTCCTGTTTTTATTTATTATCTGTGAGACCAGTCTACAATTCAGATGTGAAGTCGAGTAAAACCAATTGATTTAATTCAATTATCATTGGGTACACTGGGAATAATAAATCCTAATGGTTTTTGGGTTGTCCTTGTCTATGTCTGAAATTCTCTATATAGGCTATGACAGATGTCATTGAATGAACATGTGTAATAATATTTACAAAGGCACTCTAAAATGATTGAATAAATCAGTTGGATTGTCTCTCCTCTTACTCATCCTGTCTATTTTCCATAACTACCCCAGTGATAACCGTTTTACTATTTCCGTTTCCGTTATTCAGCACGTAGTGATATTTGAGAGTAAACGGAAATAAATTTTGTGGAATAAAAAGATCGATTAATGCGAATTAATGATATAACGTTTGATTCACTCCAAGGCACAAACAACAAATATTATTCAAGAACTTTATGTTTGATTTTTAGTATAATATTATGTTTGCTCTATCCATCAAACCGATGAGACAAAAGAATCTTCCATGGCGTTCAGTCCTCTCGTGGTACAGGTTAAATTTAGTCGACATCACAATATAATATTATATATGTCTTTGGCATGTTCATACATAGTAAGCTATCCTATACAGTGGCGTGGTGGCCGGGGGGGGGGGGGGCTGGAAACCTGGGGGCGCCGACGTTGCAAGGGGGCGCCAAAAGCCCTTCAAAAAAAAAGTCGGTCGTTAAGAAATAATAATTATTTTCGAGCTTATTCATTTAGTCCAAGTACAACTCGGGATCTCCCCCTTATTTTTGACCGAATAATGTCAGAACACTCTATAAAATTGCCGCTCGCGCCTTTGGCCCTCACAGTGCCGTTTCATTTGAAGCATGTTATATTTCAGAGTCCCCCCCCCCCCCCCACATTTCTATAAATCCTGGATCCGCCCGCGTTATTGATATCCGTCGGTAAAGTATAGCCGACCTACCGCAGACATAAACATACAAAAAAATACAAAAATATAGCGTCAAATAGCCTTCCTGCATTGTTTCAAATAGCTAAAGCCTTGAAGTTTCCGAGGATCTTGGTGTGAGTGTTTGTAATCACCCAAGGATTAAGCCTATTGAAAATAAGAGCAATTGAACAATATTTACTATGAATTATTGCCCTCGTTCTTGAATTGTTTGTGGACCCGATAGAGAGCTGATTTCTTGATGGATTTTGATGAAACTTGGTGTGAGTGTTTGTAATCACCCAAGGATAAAGCCTATTAAGTTGTGATAAATGAAGGGAGTGAGCCGAAATGTTACTGCTTACAATTATTCAAGGGAGACAACTATGAGGGTCTCTCATAGGTCCGCGCTCGCTATAAGCGTTCACTATGACAAATGATAAAATTGCTTTTGTACTTCAAAATTAGGTCTTTCCGGTCTTCCTACGGACTGAATTAATTATTTTGGATCTTTGAATTTACTTCTGGGGTCCAAAGCCTAATTTCAATTTTAGAACAATGTTGAATTAACCCTCGCTTACTACAGTTAAAACGAAAACTTTTTTTATTATTTTTTTTTTTTTTTTTTTTTTTAAATTATGTTAACAAAATCCGTGTAATATAAAAAATGTCACTCTCAGAATCTTTCATTTACTGATAACATTTACTTATTAAACCTAAAAAAAAATTGTGTTTTGCGTTTCAGTATCGAATATTTTTATCGGGGCTGCAAGTGCCTGAAATATATCTAGATCGCACCTACAACAGTCTTAATTTTCAAAATTTTCCATGAAAAGAACCCCGTATTACCTCGTTCCTCCTCTTCGACATGGTGTTCCACGGTCGAAGGGCTCCAGAGGTTTTACATGTGCATCAGTGCATTCATGCATTGTGATCCATACCTGAACAGAATACCTTAGGGTGTGGGTGGGGACCATGAGTTGCAGGGAGCGCCAAAAATGGTTTGTGCCCCCCAGCCAATTTGGAGCCACCACGCCACTGATCCTATACCTAATCTCAAACAAGGACATTCTTTCTATCTGTTGGAAAGATATTCCTATTTGAATATCAAACATCTTCGTGGCATTTCTAAAGTCAGTTTCGTCTTGTTCAGAAGGGATCAGTAGAGGAAACTGCTTCCAAAAGCTGTGGAACCAGGTGAAAAAGAGCGCGAAACTACAAATTGCGAAAGAATTGTTACAAAAGGTGTCCCACACCTCACAACCCCACTCTATACAGTCTAAATTCCTGCAATAGGGAATGGACTAATGCAGTCGGGTTCAAGGTTAGAATATAGACTGTATAAGTCGCCAAGATTGCCTGGTTATAACTGTTGACTAATTCACTGTTTGTTTACAAGTAATTCATAACAATTACACACTTCCTGTACCACCTAGTAAACCAAAGTCCTATTATAACCAATAAGTAGCGGTTACAATTTTAACTGTGGCTAATTCCGGGTTCAAGTTTACTACTTTTCATTGATTCATTCACAAAATAAAAGAAAAACTTTCATTTATTGTATGTTGCGTATGTTCTGACTAAGAATGCATCCTATGATTTTATATGACGCGTTTTCCTCCTAAGTGGACGTACATGCTAAATGCATGCACTTCTATGCTGTAAAAAGAAATTCTCTTGTGACTTTTCTGGTCTTACAAGTACATTACAAAGGGCTACAATCGGAAAACAAGGTACTGTCACTATCATCAACGAAATAAGAAATAGTCTTATGTGTAATATTTGAGTACTTAGATTCTTGAAAGCCTCATTTAAAACGTTTTATGTTCGACTTCAATATAATGATAATGACAAATCTAATAAATCTGTATATATTTTATGATATTAGTTTGGCTCATCAATGGACTTATAATTTATATCATATTATAAGCAGTTCTTTAGCACCGATACATTAGATCTGTATTGACAGCGATATACCATCCGTTCGACCAATAAACATTTTAGTCTCAGAACCTGAAATTTTTTCAGCTTATCTGATCCGTAATAGTGTTCACAAATATCTCTCGAAATTTCAATCTTCAAGTTCCTGTGTATCCATAATTACCAGCGTTTGAAAATCAAAAGTCCGACTTTAGTAAGACTATGCTTCAGCTTTACATAAAACACGTATTATTCAGAAAATGAAAGATTAATGTTTAGGTTGAGGTATTGAAGGGAATGTGCTATTTTTTGGCAATTCTAGTAATTCTGAACGCTATTTTCATATATTTAAGGCCCAAATCGACCCTCAAAAATGCTGAATATTCCCCTTTACTAATTGTTAGAAGTATAAGCAAGGGTTACTTCCCTTGAGATTTGAAATTTGATAGATATAAAGTATCATTTCGAATATATCGAGTCTACTTTTGAAGATTATTTACATACTTTCAAGGCCAAATCATTCAAAAAATTGGACGGTTCCCCTTAAATGGTTAGGACAATTTCTATTTCCAAAAACAACCATTAAACCTTTCATGTTATTTAGTTTTGGTTAATAAAGATTCTATTAGATTAATTGATTATTGATTATTGATTAAGGTGCAAACATTATTAGAATTATGCGTAATTATGCACCTTTTCAGTAAAGAACCAATTCATTCCTGACGGAATAATCCCTTTATCCATTGAATCCCGTATTTAAAGGTTTTAGAGAACTGTTTCTGCCTTGTTCACGATGCGCAAAATTAGATATCGGTGTATTTTTTTTTGGGTGTAACATATTGTATATTCAATATATATCAACTACAAGCTAGTTAATTAGCAGATGTATTTCTAGGAACTAATAAATTTCTATGTCTCAGTAAATTAAAATATAGTTGTATACACTACTAAAATAGCATTCGAGAACATAAGTTTTTGTACGCTATTCTGAATAACATAATATAGATTAAATTTAGGCATTTTGTTTCATATTGTAACAGACTATATGACTATGGTGCCACCCCAGTCGTATCCCGATGTAACATTGGAAAACTCTTAAAAGACTATCACCTCCTGAGCTGTATTAATAACAGTCCCACTCATGCACTTAATTCGTAATTCGTTTCTTCTTACCCTTACAATGTTTGAATAGTTATATAAATAGATATTATTTTTATTGCTCAAGTATATTTTTCACATACCCAGAAATGAATTTGATTATTGAAAGGAGGCAACGTGATCAATATTTCGACACACTGTACAAGTAATCATTTCCGGTTAACCCTGAATGACCTACCGTCCAATCCTTTACGCCTGAAGCCTTGTCTTCAAGTTTGATCATCAAAATCTGAGAAAGATCAATGGTTTGTGTTACTGATTATTTCGACTTTAGTCTATCCGGGGCCTAACATTTCTCAATATTACCTATATATTTCTCCTTAAAAATCTCAAAATAGTTTTTAAAACCACAAATTTGTGCCACTCCCCTATTTAACTTCATGAATCAGTACAGGTATGTAGAAATTTGATTTCAGACCACATTTTTGTTGTTATATCGTAGAGACATTCAGTTTATTCGCATTAAATAATTATCATTGAGGGTGGGAGCTTTTGTGGTATGCAATAACGTATGCACTAATGTTATCTTGTGAAAAATTGAATGTCCCCACAATTTAATTTCTGCCTATTTCAGGGGCAGGTTCACCATCTGTTTGACCAATCGTACCTTAGAAATGGTGAGCAGCAATAACGAGTGTGGCGCCAATCAGAGTATGGTCAGGGATGTGTTGCTGGGGGGCCCAGGGGGGGCTCGCTACTTCTCGAAAACTCTAAAACCAGGGGGGCCCTGGGGGTGCCCGTCATTTATTTTATTGAACGTTATAAGTATTATGACTGGTCGTGTGCAGGGCTCGTGGTGTTACACGTACTTACTTAAGCCCATGTCACACCGAAAAGACCACCAAGGACTTGAACCCTGTTCAGAAGCTGTTTATTTGAATAGATATTTACAAAGACAATGTTTTCTTACTTTTCGGTAGAAATTGCACAAATTGAGAGCATTCTTATAATAGTGAATCTAAATTTACTTGCTCAAAATAGCTCAGATTAGTAAATACGAGCTCCGGCATTCAGAGCTTCCGGGGCCTAGGCGGCCATAGAACCCCGCCTATTGGGTTGTGAGCCTGTGATAGTCCACTGCCACGCCCACTTGGGGCCCCCCATACTTCTAAAGTTAGCAAAACACCCCTGAGTATGGTGACTCTTCTCAACACCAGATGCTACTTTTTCATGATAAAATACTTACTGATTTATGATTGATATACTTCCTCATTTGCTGAAATAAGTTTTTTTTTTTTTTAGGTCAGGATCGATAATTCTTGATTTTTTTTATGTATCGCCTAATACTGTATAAAAGTTATCTACACCTCACATTTTTTAAATCCTGACAGTCAAGTTTTCTCTGTTTCGAGTAAGGAGAGTATTAAATTATGGTTTATAGAAATATTCCAAGCTACTGTAGCCACCATATACTTTATATGTTAATTTATATGTCATTTCCCTAGTACATACAGAAAATATATTTGTGTCTACTAATTATGATTATTTTTCACAATTTATAATATTTATATCTCATATTCACTAAATGGCTCGAGTGTTACACTAAAGCCCCTCTCCCACCTACAGGAGTTGCAAGCCGAGTACGTCCCGAGTAAAATTTCGATAAAAATCGGGAAACTCCTAATATCCTCGGAGGAACTCGTAAAGAACTCCTGGTCAACTCGATACACTCGGTTGTAACTTGGCTGTATTCGTGAACACTCGCGGCTCTAGACAAAATTTTTAAACATGTTTAAAATTTTTGTCTAGTACCAAGAGTGTCCACGAATACAGCCAAGTTACAACCGAGTGTATCGAGTTGACCAGGAGTTCTTTACGAGTTCCTTCCGAGGATATTAGGAGTTTGATGATTTTTATCCAAATTTTACTCGGCTTGCAACTCCTGTAGGTGGGAGAGGGGCTTAAGTCCATATCTTACTTTTAGTCGCTACATGCAAGTACATGTCCAAGTATAACACGCTACCACATGGTCAATTTAGCCGCCATTGTGATTTTCTGAGTTAGGCGTTCTGTCTTTGGACATTGTTTTCTTTAATAAAACCTAAAATAATAATTCTCATTTATTATATTTATAGGTAAGTTATTTACTTGTATGTGTGGAATAGGTTTATAGTCATAATTAGGCTTGTCATCATTTATTTACTTTGTAATATCGTTTTCTTCATCATCGGTGTTGCCCCCCTCCCTTCTTTCGCATAGACCCCATCGTAGGCCTATTACGTGCTTATTATATCAGATGGTTAGTCCATCAATTATTTTATTTCAAATTATCATTAAAGAGTGTTTTATCATTCAATCTTATGCATTCACATATGTTGTTTACAATGTTCATGCTTATATTGTGTTGCAATATTTAAAGGTATAAATTGGTCCTTTTCTTTAATATGTAAATGAGACATTTAAATCCTTCTTGTTATTTGCAAACTGCACAATCTACTTTGTTAGATATTCACCATATTAGAGCCTAGTTAAGTGTAATTAAATTATGTTGTTCACACCCAAAGTGTCTGAACAAATGCGCACATTATTAATACTTAAGCTTAGGTTGTGTCAAATCCATGGTACATATTCATTATCCCTGTTGATCTATTCAGTAAGAGTTAACATATAATGTTTTATATATTTTATTAGGTGATATTTATACAAATATTTTATATGTTGTAAACACACATTGAATGTATCCAGAACTCCATAGTAGTTCTGTCTTTGGACATTGTTTTCTTTAATAAAACCTAAAATAATAATTCTCATTTATTATATTTATAGGTACCAGTAACGAAGCTCCTGGCTTTCCCATTATATATAATAACTACTGTTCCTCTGATCATCCCTAGACTACAGGCTTAATTGATCTAAACTGTATTGAAAAGAGGCACAGGGTTACATGGGGGCTTGTCCGGGATAGCCAGAATTGATAAAAGATGGCTTCGACAAGTAAAACCACTCCGTCATCTCAGAGTATCAACAGAGATATAGACATGGAAGAAGAACAACAAAGCAGAACGCCTCCAGAAAATCATAATATGGCTCCTGCACCAGACTCAAATACCTCAGTGAATGATCCTATGAAAATTCAGTTAGAACACTTAGTGATGAGTGGTGTTAGGCTCAAACAATTCTCTGGGCTTCAAAAGTCTGACTTTAGTGAATGGTCTCGCCAAGCAGAAATTATTTTGGAAGATACCAGTATCTCTGAAAAAACAAAGAAACAAAAACTGTTATCTAGTTTACATTCACCTGCTATTGACATTATTCGTTCATTAGGTGATAACATCACATCAGAAGAAATTCGTCGTGAATTAGAAGAATTATATGGTTCAACTTGTAATGGTGTGAAACTCTTACAAGAATTCTTCTCTTTAAGAAAAGAATCAAATGAATCCTGTTCTCAGTATTTAATGCGCCTTGGTGTCAAAATTGGCCAAGTGAAAAGACATGGTGGATTAAAGCCTAGTCAAGTTGACGAAACAATACTCAATCATTTTATTCCTTCGTGTTCCTGTGACGAAGTCAAGCAGTACATACATTCTAAATATATTGGAAGTATTCCACCTCCAATAAATACTTTGATTAAAGAGGTTAGACGTGTTGAAGAAAATTTCAACTTACAAATTCCGCCTAAAAAGAAGATAACTTCAGCAAAAATGTCATCTTCAAATTCTGATTCATCATTAGTTGAAGTAGTCCAAACATTACAGGTGCAAGTTAATCAGCTATCCAAAAGGTTCGACGAAAAGCCAACCAGGAAGCCTGCAAAACCTACAAAGCCTGCTGCTGCTTCTAACTCTGCTAATAGTAATAGTAAAAGATTTTGTTACAAATGTGGCGAACTAGATCATATCAAAACAACTTGTAATAATCCTGAAAATCCAACCTTGGTATTTAAGCGTTTAAACCCCAAGGGGTTTCAGTAGAGGAACAGACTGAAACCCATCAAATACCAGTATTTCGTTCCAACAATAGAAATCCTGTGAAACTTACTCCTAATCATTCTATTGAATTAGGACCCCATTCAGAAATAACTTTAGTAGGAAGTGTCTCAGAAACATTGAACAGTTCCATATTACCAAATAAAGAACTTTGTGATGATCTAGTCGTGAAAGAAACTCTTCTGAATAAGGGAAATAATCATATTCAGATTACAGTGCAAAATGTGTCAAAATATAGAAAAACTTTGACCTCAAAAGAAGTAATAGCTTTCATCCATTCTGGGAATGAAGACAATGTTGACATTTTTGAAAGTTTAGTAGGACCAGCCTGTGAAACAGAAGGTTCCATTAATGGTGTAAAAGTGAAAACATTGCTTGACAGTGGTTCTCAAGTAACTACAATAACTCGAGAATTTTATAATAAACATTTAAGTACTAATGTACCCTTACAACCAATTACTGACAAAACATTTTCAGTTGAAGGTGCTGGTGGACATAAAGTTTCTCTTGATGGGTTCATCCAAATAGATATAGGGTTACCGGAAGAGATGGTTGGTGTTGACTCTATTATGCCAACTTATGCTTTAGTATGCCCTGAAACACCGTACACACATGAAGTTCCTGTCATAATTGGTACTAATACTTTTAGACTATTCAGAGAGTTATGTCAGAAAAAATTTGGACGCAATTTCCTAAATCATCTTAAACCAGAAGTTGCTTATGCTTATGGAAACACTGATGACACTAATGGTAAAATTGCGAACTTGAAAATCTTAAACAAGGTTGATATTAAAATTCCACAAGGACAATTTCATGAACTTAGAGCATTTTGTCGATGTAGTTCTCAAATAAATCGTGATGTTTTGATGATTCAAGAAGAAAATCCTTCTGAAAAATTTCGTGTGATAAATACTTTAGTTCCTACAGCTCATCATTCGAATAATATTCAAAGAGTGAAAATTCTTGTTCAAAACATCAGTAACACTGACATTAAACTCCGTCCACGAGATGTGAAAGCAGCCCTATATTGTATTGACACTATGGCACCTTTGAATTCAGTGAAAGATAATATCAACAGTTTTGTATGTCAATCTGGTACATCTTTAAGCAACAGTACTCAAAATTTGCCAGAAAAACAACAATCATCAAGATTAGAATTTGACTTTGGTTCTGAATTGCCTCAAGCAGATAAGGATAGAATTTCTAAAAGACTAAATCAATATTCAGACGTATTTTGCAAACACGAATATGATGTCGGTAAAACAGATGCTGTAGAACATTCTATCAAACTTAATCCTGGACCAATAGTCAAGGAAAGACCAAGACCAATACCTGCCAAAGACTTCGAAGATGCGCGTAGACATATTCAGTCATTGTTAGACGCAGATATCATCAAACCGTCAAACAGTCCGTATGCAAGTGCGATTGTATTGGTACGTAAAAAGAATAATAAACTTAGACTGTGCGTGGACTATCGCAAGATCAATCTAAGAACAATTCGTGACGCTTATCCGATTCCTAAAATCTCTGATATTTTTACAGCTTTACATGGCTCATCATGGTTTGTCACCATGGATCTAAAGATGGGGTTTCACCAGATCCCCATGGCTGAAGACTCAAAGGATATAACAGCATTTGTGTGTCCCTTTGGACTTTTCAATTTTGAAAGAATGAGCCAAGGTTTGACAAATAGCCCATTAACTTTTCAACGTTTGATGGAAAAATGTGTTGGAGACATGAACATGCGTGAACTTTTGGTTTATTTAGACGACATAATTGTTCATGGTCCCGATATCCAAACTGTTGAAGAACGATTGTTTAAGACATTAGAACGTCTTCGTGCTTTTGGTTTAAAATTAGATCCAAAAAAATGTACCTTTTTCCAAAAGTCTGTGAAACATTTAGGACACATTGTATCTGAAAATGGTATTACCCCAGATCCAGATAAATTATCAGCATTAACTACCTGGCCAGTACCCAAGACTCTTAGAGACTTGAAAAGTTTTCTGGGATTTACAGGCTATTTCCGTCAATTTGTGGATAATTATGCCAACATTATCAAACCTTTGAACAATCTTACTGCTGGTTATTTGCCTCCTAAGACTATTAGAAAACTCCAAGATCGTAACATGCTAAAAGGAAGAAAAGTGCTTAGCATGAATTCATCGATTGAAGATCAATGGAATTCAGCATGTCAACAAGCTTTTGACACCATCATCAACAAATTAACCACAGCTCCTGTACTTGGTTTTGCTGATTTATCCTCTCCTTTCCTGTTACATACTGATGCAAGCAACATTGGTTTAGGTGCTTGTTTATATCAAGTTCAACAAGGTCAACTCCGAGTCATAGCATATGCCAGTCGCGGATTATCCAAAAGTGAATACAACTACCCTGCACATAAGAAGGAATTCTTAGCCCTTAAGTGGTCCGTCACCGACAAGTTCCACGACTATCTTTATGGAGGGAAATTTACTGTTGTAACAGACAACAATCCACTAACCTATATCCTGTCATCTGCCAAATTAGATGCCACTGGATTTAGGTGGCTAGCATCTTTATCCGTATATGACTTTGATATTAAATACAGACGTGGTTTAAATCATAATGATGCCGATGGTTTGAGCAGAAGACCACAAGATAAACCTCAAAGTGACCAAGAATATGAGAACATTTTGAAGGGTATTGATTGGCTTAAATCTAGAATCTCACAATTTGATCAATCCTTACCAAGTGATACGGTCAATGCAGTCATCAACAGTCATGGAATTCATGCAACTAAGCCAATTAGGAATTCTGTCACTCTTCATATGACTAGAACTGAGCATAGAGCATCTGCTTCTAAAAATACAGTTTCCAGTTTCAACCAGCCAGCCATAGAATCTCTTGCTGCTAAAGATACTGCTGTTCCCGATTTTCTAGCGAAACCTGATATGACTCATCAACTTTCACAAACAGTCACTAATGGTATTACAGATCAAGAATGGAATAAATTCCAAAACAAAGATCCTGACATTTGTTTGATTAAAAATCTTATAGGATCCAAGACTAACCCAACCAGAGAACAGATTACCAATGCTAATCCAGAATTAAAGATACTGTACCGTGAATTAGATAAATTCAGGCTTACAAATGACGTTCTTTATAGATTGGTAACTGATGCAAAAGGGTTAACTTTCCAACAACTGGTGGTTCCTCATAGCCATAGAAACCAAGCTTTAACTGGTATCCATGAAGATCTCTGCCACTCTGGTTCACAATCTACTTTACGATTGGCTCGACAACGCTTCTTTTGGCCGTATATGTCAGCATCCATCGACAAGAAGTGTAAAGAGTGTGAACGTTGTATACGCAGAAAAGCTTCTGGAGAAAAAGCTGAAATGGAATCCATAATATCAACCTACCCATTACAATTGGTATGTATGGATTTCTTATCTATTGAACCTGACAACAAGGGAATCAAGGATGTCCTTGTCTTGACAGATCATTTTACAAAGTATGCTATTGCCATCCCTACAAAGAACCAAACAGCTAAAACTGTTGCTGATGCCTTGTGGGAGAATTTGATTGTTCATTACGGTTGGCCAGAACGACTTCATTCTGATCAAGGTAAAGACTTTGAATCAAAAATTATTTCTGAACTTTGCAAACTTGGTGCCATTAAGAAATCAAGAACAACCTCCTACCATCCTCAGGGAAATCCTGTTGAGCGTTACAACAGAACTCTCTTAGGTATGCTAGGTACGCTCCATAATAGTCAGAAGCAAGATTGGAGAAAGTACATAAAACCTTTAACCCATGCATACAACTGTACTATTAATGAGACTACAGGTTACAGCCCATACTACCTTATGTTTGGTCGCCATGCCCGATTGCCTATTGACATAGCATTTGGCACTGATCCTGATATGCACAGATCCAAAATGTCTACTAGCCAATATGTAGCCGACCTCAAAGACAAATTAAAATATGCCTATGAAACAGCACTCAATCAAGTTTTTAAGTCTTCAGATAAGAATAAAAGATACTACGATCAACATGCTTTTGCTGCAAGACTAGATATTGGTGATCGAGTACTTGTTAAAAATGTCAGCATTAGAGGTAAACACAAGCTCAGTGATCGTTGGGAACCTGGTGTGTATATAGTTAAATCAAAATCTGACGATGTTCCTGTTTATACAGTTCGTAGAGAAGACAATTCAGGTAAAGATAGAACTTTACATAGAAACCTTTTACTTCCATGTGGACAACTGTCTTTGGAAATGGAATCTTTGAAACCTTCGGAACCTCGCAAGGTCAAAACTCGTTCTCGTTCAAAATGTGATAAAATTGAGAGTGAAAGTAACTCTGAATCTAGTTCTGATGAAGAATACCTTTATGATTATAGTGTAAACTTAGATAATCAATATACAACTGAATTATTATCCAATGTGAATCCTCATGTTACTAATTCTGAGGATAGTATTAGTGACTCTAATCTTTCTGCTGAAGCTGTAGAATTTGTGCCCAGGCGTGATATTTTAGATAATGCTCAAATACCTGAGGAATCTAATAATGATGTACAAAATTCTACTCAGAGTGAAGTAGATGATATTGATAATATAACTGACAATCTTGTTGAAGATAACTCTAGTATTTCAGACCACAGTGATGTGCCCATAGAATCTCATGATCATTCCATTGTGGAAACTATTCCAATAGGAGAAGAGGAAATTACTCAAGATCCATCTGAAGATTCCACAGGTTTGCGGAGATCCACAAGATCTCACAACGCTCCCAGGAAATTTACATATGATGAGTTAGGAGAACCTTCATCTCAAGAAATCAATACACGTGTTGTGAGTGATCAAATGTGTAGTTCTAAGCCTTATAAAGCTTATGATATGTTTGTTTGGGCTTCATCATTCTTTAGACCTAAACAAACATTCGATACGGAAATATATGTGGTGTAATTTATAATCTTAATCTAGATTCATATAATTTGTGTTCATGTGCTCAAGTGAAAATATATGAAAAATATCTAGATAATTTATATCTGGAATTTCTTGGAAGGAAATTTTGTGATGTGTAGATTCATAATTCATTGGAAGGAAACATTGTGTTGCGTAAATATTCATGGATTCTAGGAACTATAATAAACAATAAGAATCTTATGACATTATTGACAATAATTTGTATTGTTTTAATCATATGTATATTTGTATTACTTTCGTAATCAAAATGTTTTGCAAGATAGCAGATTTTAACTTAAGTTAAACTTGTAAGTTAAACTCTTTTTTTTAGGAGGGGTGTGTGTAGCCACCATATACTTTATATGTTAATTTATATGTCATTTCCCTAGTACATACAGAAAATATATTTGTGTCTACTAATTATGATTATTTTTCACAATTTATAATATTTATATCTCATATTCACTAAATGGCTCGAGTGTTACACTAAGTCCATATCTTACTTTTAGTCGCTACATGCAAGTACATGTCCAAGTATAACACGCTACCACATGGTCAATTTAGCCGCCATTGTGATTTTCTGAGTTAGGCGTTCTGTCTTTGGACATTGTTTTCTTTAATAAAACCTAAAATAATAATTCTCATTTATTATATTTATAGGTAAGTTATTTACTTGTATGTGTGGAATAGGTTTATAGTCATAATTAGGCTTGTCATCATTTATTTACTTTGTAATATCGTTTTCTTCATCATCGGTGTTGCCCCCCTCCCTTCTTTCGCATAGACCCCATCGTAGGCCTATTACGTGCTTATTATATCAGATGGTTAGTCCATCAATTATTTTATTTCAAATTATCATTAAAGAGTGTTTTATCATTCAATCTTATGCATTCACATATGTTGTTTACAATGTTCATGCTTATATTGTGTTGCAATATTTAAAGGTATAAATTGGTCCTTTTCTTTAATATGTAAATGAGACATTTAAATCCTTCTTGTTATTTGCAAACTGCACAATCTACTTTGTTAGATATTCACCATATTAGAGCCTAGTTAAGTGTAATTAAATTATGTTGTTCACACCCAAAGTGTCTGAACAAATGCGCACATTATTAATACTTAAGCTTAGGTTGTGTCAAATCCATGGTACATATTCATTATCCCTGTTGATCTATTCAGTAAGAGTTAACATATAATGTTTTATATATTTTATTAGGTGATATTTATACAAATATTTTATATGTTGTAAACACACATTGAATGTATCCAGAACTCCATAGTAGTTCTGTCTTTGGACATTGTTTTCTTTAATAAAACCTAAAATAATAATTCTCATTTATTATATTTATAGGTACCAGTAACGAAGCTCCTGGCTTTCCCATTATATATAATAACTACTGTTCCTCTGATCATCCCTAGACTACAGGCTTAATTGATCTAAACTGTATTGAAAAGAGGCACAGGGTTACACTACTAATTCTGGTTATAGGTAGCAGAACATAACCAGTTAAATAATTGTCGAATGTCGTGATATTGTACAGTTAATTCTATAACATGTTATTGTTATTCCAGGTTTCTTTATGTTCTATCTTAATATGCTGGCTCGGATTTAATTGTTGGCGTTATGAATTACTCTTTGTCAAATAATGTTCGTAATAAAATGATACTGCTCATGCAGCAATGGTGTAAAGGATAGTTGGTATTTACAACGTGTACCGTACCTATAGTAGTACATGTGCATGTATAATAGCATTCATTTCCAACAATATCCGAACATCATGACACCAAAACATCCACATCTATTCCTCGTATCAAAATAAAATCAGATCAGACCACTATACCACCTTCATATCAGACCAAAATCATATTTCCGACATTTCAAAGACAATTCAACATCTTGTCTGAACAGACTCTAGATCTGATCATCATATCTCCCAGATTCCAAGAGCTTACCGATCTAAACGTTGATTGCGTGAGGCACCTTTCTCGTCATTATGATTTTTATTGGTAGAGAGTTTTCTTCTCTACCAATCATGTTACATATGATTGTGGAAAATCCACCCTTCCAGTTCGCCATTATCATGAGAAATATCCCACCTGAAAACTCTTAAATTTGATTTTACATGGTAGGGAGCTTTAAAATAAGCTGAAATTGAAATTGGATATCTAGGACACATATTGGTATCTTTCTGTCAAGACAGCGAAGGTCTTGCCCAAATCACCACCAGCATCAGATCTGCTTTCCATATCATCAACACCATCAGATCTGATGACAATATCACCAACATATCACCTTAACACCAACACCATCAGATCTGATCCCAATATCACCAGCACCATCAGATGTGATCCCCATATTACCAGCACCATCATATCTAAACCCTTATCACCAGCACCATCAGATCTGATCTCCATATCACAAGCACCATCAGATCTGATGACAATATCACCAGCACCATCAGATGTGATCCCCATATTACCAGCACCATCATATCTAAACCCTTATCACCAGCACCATCAGATCTGATCTCCATATCACAAGCACCATCAGATCTGATGACAATATCACCAACACCATCAGATCTGATCCCAATATCACCAGCACCATCAGATGTGATCCCCATATTACCAGCACCATCATATCTAAACCCTTATCACCAGCACCATCAGATCTGATCTCCATATCACAAGCACCATCAGATCTGATCTCCATATCACAAGCATCATCAGATCTGATCTCCATATCACCAGCACCATCAGATCTGATCTCCATATCACCAGCACCATCGGATCTGATCCCCATATCTCCAGCACCATCAGAACTGATCCCCATAATAAATCACCAGCACCATCAGATTTGATGACCATATCACCAGCACCATCAGATCTGATCCCAATATCACCAGCACCATCAGATCTGATCCCCATATTACCAGCACCATCATATCTAAACCCTTATCACCAGCGCCATCAGATCTGATCCCCATATCACCAGCACCATCAGAACTGATCACCGTAATAAATCACCAGCGCCATCAGAAGTGATCCTTAAATCACCAGTCCCAAGAGATCTGATCCCCATATCACCAGCACCATCAGAACTGATCCTAAAATCACCAGTCCCAAGAGATCTGATCTCCATATCACCATCACCATCAGATCTGATCTCCATATCACCAGCACCATCAGATCTGATCCCTATATCACCAGCACCATCAGATCTGATCCCTATATCACCAGCACCATCAGATCTGATCCCTATATCACCAGCACCATCAGATCTGATCCCTATATCACCAGCACCATCAGATCTGATCTCCATATTACCATCGCCATCAGATCTGATCCCTATATCACCAGCAACATCAGATCTGATCCCTATATCATTAGCACCATCAGGTGTGAACCCCATATCACCAGCACCATCAGATCTAATAAGGAGCCGCAGTGGCTCAGTGAGTTAGACGCTTGCTCGCTAACCTGAAGGTCCAGGGTTCAATCCCGGCATGGTCGAGATGATACCTTCGACAGTTGGATTCGAAAATAAGAGCATTTCCCTCATTGCACACTGCATGGCGCCATAAAATCTGATCCCCATAATACCAGCACCATCAGGTCTGATCCCCATATCAGAATAAAATCCGAAAGAATTGACTTTTATATATAAAATGATTCTTTTAACGTTTGACACAAACAAATTTACATCTAGAGTACCTCTTGTGAGAGGAGTATTGTGAAAGGTTAATTTCTTAAAGGACCATTCTGCTTTTTTGAAAAAAGTTTCCATTATCAAAAAAATCGCAAATGCTACCTGAGAGTTCGTTTTAGAGGGCTAAATTGTAAAAAGGCCAGGCCTAATTTTTACCCTAATAAAGATATTATTATTATTATTATTAGAGTAGTTTTTACGTATGCTTATTGTATCTCTATATCTTCTTGATCAAACTGAATTTGGTTTTAAAGGGTTAATTACAAACAGGGAGTACTTATTGTTAATTAAGCAATTTGACCTAGTTTTGGTGTTTCCCCCTAAATGGCTCAATATCTCTAGCTGAAACTTTTAATTATACAAGAGGGACATTTCTCTACAATTAGGCGTTTATTTTACTCAAATCCTTTCAGTAGTTTTCTATCAGCGTCCAAAAAAACATAACACACTTAAAAACCTTACGTAAGGTTTCTAAACATTTTAGCATGTTTTTTAAGTTAAAACTTTCAGATACATTAAAGGGCACATAGTTACAGGTTTTGGTGTAAAGTTTTCACAAATTTGAGCAAAAAAAAATTTTGACCCCAAAAAATTCAGACTGTACCTTTAAATAGTTGAATATTTAACCAGTGACGATGAAAAAGTTAAATCTTGTATTTCCTCTTTTTTTTGTGGGGGGGGGGGGGGGTCATTTTTTTCAAGCAATAGTCTGTTATACATGTGTATATTGTCAAAAGATTTGATATAGCGGTAACGATTGTATTGGCCATTACGTCATAAGTAATAACTTTATAAGTAGATAGGAAATAGTACTAAGTTGTGTGCTTGATAGTCATGGCCCGTTCACATAAATATTTGTGAATACATGTACTAAGAGAGCTATGAGGACCGGTCTCTGGTGACATCCTGATCATTAAATCCTCCTGTCTGTCAGAATGCCTTACATTGTAACGAACTCAATGAATCGTTGCTATTCCTACTGTATTGCATGTTCCTTCAGCAACGATAGACATTGGCATTATTAAATTTGACGTAGGCCTATGGTCATTCCAAAGTTTTCCCGCAATAATTTGTTACAAGGAATATAACTGGTCGAACAATAATCGTTCGACCAATCAAAATTAATGACGAGAATATCTTTATCATGATAGCAACGGATTAATGTAATGAAATGAAATGATAGCCGTTACTAAAGGAACATGACTGTATTGGCTCATCAAATTATATTGGATGCATAATTCAACATTCAAAATGCTCTATTAACGTATTGTTCCGTCGTTTGCTTGTTGATTGAAGTCCAGTTTGGAGCTGCTTCGCATGTATTGTCGTTTCTGTTAGAATGTAAGCATACTAGCTTTGTTCAGCGATCCAAAATAAATAGACAAGATGTTTTGCACATTGATATGGCTAAAATTGTGGTGAATTAATGTAAAACATTAAGAATTCTTGTCAGATTACAATTAGATTACAGATGTAATTTTGCACTTTTGACTGATATTAAGACAATTAAGGCAACTATAATCTGAAAATACAATTGTTGAAATTTCTTGTCTTGGTTATAGTGGTGACCAATACTGATAGGTTGACGTATGGCAGAGGAACGCAAAACTCCATTTCATTTCCTTATAATAATATTATATTATATCAACCTACAACGAGGTCTTTTCTCTGAGTAAATCAGAGTTAAATCATAATCGTGTTATTAATGTGATTATATGTAACTGGCTTAAGGAAACAGTTATTACCGTGTTGTAAATCATGATTGTGTTGATTGTACCATATTGACCATTCGAGTCCATGCATTCCATAGGGCTAGATAAGCAATGTGCATTGGATTTTAGGGGTTGAAGTTATAACTAGGTTGCGTTACTGTGCACGATTATACTACGTGTAAGATTGTGTGGATGGTATTTTACATGTTACGATTCCAGATAATAATACATATATATGTATATATGTATGATCCAAGTGTTGTAAAAAAGTGAGAAAATTTTGCTATACATGTATTTGTTTATGGCATAATGCAGTTACTGTATTTGATAAACATTAAAAAAATATTTATCCAGTGTAAAGAAAGGTGTTGATAAATAAGGTCATTGCGATATAGTTTACTGCACATTGACAATAATATCTACATATCAACTTTTATGGTATTTAAACTATACTCCTGTTACAACCGGCTCATTAACTACAGTAACAGGATTTTATAGTCCACCAGTAGACGAGAGTTGTAGGATTCATTTCTTAAGATGGCTGGAAAGAAGAAAGCAGGTACAGTCCAAATATGATAAATTCCTTTGTATATTAGTTATGATATGTATGTTATGTAAATTGGTATATCAGGCAGGCTAAATTTGTGTTAAGTGTCGCCTTGAAAATCTGTTGGGTCAAGATGATCTTAAAGGGGATCAGCTAACAAAAATCTGAGTGAGCCCTTACATTTACTTGTTTTTTTAAACTAATGACAGGTAGAACATATCAGTATGGAATACCATTGCATAACAAGGCGGCGAGTAGGATTATCGTCTGCTAGTCGACAAGGTGACGTTAGTTAATATTACCCTCAAATTAATAAAAATTCTGATGCCAGTGCTTCCGAATGACGGTCTAGTGTCTGCTTTCAACCCCTAATACCAATTGATGTGTTAATGGTATGGTGTTCGTATACCTGTTCATATTTAACCATTTCTCAATTCTCCTGCCATATTGTTAATTGTTTATAACCAAACTTTGCTTTATAGTGCAGTCATTGTCTCTTAGGTGTATAGCAGAAAATTAATTCTGTTTCACGTATTCTTTCAAATTGCCCCAAAATTACCACGTTTTCAATCATACATGTTTTTTTTCACTGGAAATGGAGAGAAAAGAAGACCCTTTTCAAACACCTAGATTGATTGAAATTTATTTTCCAAGGTCATTTATTTCGGGCAGTACCCTACCATTGATTTGCATTATTTATAAAGAAATATCTCAAGCGAATCTCCAAACATACACATCCACTTAATGCAAGTTATTATGTTTATTATAACTTTTTATTATACTTGACCAGTAAGTGACCACTTTCATTTAATGAACAAATCATCAATCTTGATATTTCCTTTTATTATTCACGACTGTCAGTTCTAGTAGGATTATTTCCTGATAAACAGTAATAGATAGTTATATAAATGATCTTATTAAAACACGTGGTATAACTCAGTCCTCATTTTACTATTTTACATTAACATTATATATGCAATCTTCAGCAATTTGATCACATATTCATATCTTAACCCTGAATAAATTGGTCATGCACCAATCTTAATCGCCACGATAAGGTACATTGTATAAGCAGTTAATATTGTATTCAACTTTCAGCAACAAAGACGCTGCGACATTTGTCGCTTTAAACGTCAAGATATTTTGAAGCGGGCTATGCTCAATTGTCTGTCAAATATTGAGTTGAGTGATTTGAATTGCAATAATAATTGTGAACAATATACAACAGTAATAGTCCAGGAACGAAACAGATGAACATTTTCAAACAAATTTTAAGTTCCTCCTTTCCATTTTTGAATCGTTTCATTACCATCAATTCTTACCTCCTAAATGAGCCAAGGTATCACCATTCCTAAACGTGAATAATACACTAATAACCGAAGCTAATAACTAAAGGCTTTAGAAATTACCAGTAGAATGGGATAATGGTTTCATTCAGTTTTTCTTATATGTTAGCGTATATAATAATGATATGGATTCACCAGAGATGCTGAATTGACAAATTGTCATCAGCTTCTACGAAAAGGTTGACATGGTGAAACTTAAGATATTTTCACAGGACACATGCCCTCCACATTAATTTAGAATCCACAGGAATCTATCTGAAGCAACTAGAATTAAGAAATCATTCAATTTCAAATTTCACATGGGAAAGCTTATGACGAGATTTGTATAATTTAATATTTGAGGAGTAAAATATCAAAGATACTGCAAGGGAAGAATGGGTGGTAAGTTGGGAGTTATTATCATTCGTAGTGACTATTTAAAGGACATTCGATATTGCATATAAAGGGTCGATTTGGGTCTTGGCTATATGAAAATAACATACTAGAACTGCATGATTTCCTAGATAAGTCGAACAAATGGTGAACATAACCCTTTAATTATCAAGAAACACAATTTTTAAAGTTATCCAGATGAGTTTTGGTTTGAGAGGCATCCAGAAATTTCTGTAAAGTTTGACTAATCCTCTTAAACACAATGATGTAACTTAAGTCTCTCATGGCCATAGTACCTTTCTGAAGGATTTTGACTGTATTATGAAATATAATTGTGAAAAAGTCATTTTTTATGACAAGTAAATGAGCAACAAAATCTTAAAAATATGACCTTTTTCACTAGGAGAGAAAAATCATTTTAACGTAATAATCCAAACCAGACTAATTCCGCTTTGGGATGTATATGCTTATTGTGACGTCACCGTTGCTCCATTATTACGTTTAGTTACAGTGCTTTGTTAAATTTGGTGGATTTGTTCAACACAGAAAGCTAATTTCAAGTTAATTTCAAAGTGGAAGTGGTTTTATTCCAAAGTTGTTTTGAATAGAAGCACTACGGAGGAGAATATTATCAAAAGGAATCTTATAAAAGGAAAAGAACAGTAAACAATAAGTTAAGTGTCAGAATAAGCCAAGTTATGGGAGTCCGACATTCTGCTCCACACTCAGAGTCTGACGATTGCCCCGATTCGATGAGATGGTGTGGGTTATTTTCGTGTTTTACTCGTAAGAAAAGCCATGAGGAAAATTCTATTGAATCGAAAACAGAGGTACAAACTGATTCACCAGAGCCAGAGGTTCAACATGGTTCACCAGAGCCAGAGGTACAACCTGATTTACCAGAGCCAGAGGTTCAACATGGTTCACCAGAGACAGAGGTAAGCCTACAACCTGATTCACCAGTGCCAGAAGAGAAACCAGATGAGGTATATCAGAGAACGGCACCACGTCGTCCAATGTTTAAACCCAAAAACACTAAATCATTATTGGAAATATCAATAAGTTCCGATGACGACGATATTAGCTACCTGAGTATAGGTCCTGAAACGTCTTCCTCGCACAGGCAAGCTGAATACTCTCCCCTCTCAACTAAAAGCAGCCTAGACGGCGAGTTGTCACTACATGTACTCTCTGTATCGGATAGCGAGGATGTTCCAGTACCACAATTTAGAGGAAAAGTCAAGGATTCAAGTTGCGCACAAAAGAATGAAAGGTTTGATATTTCAACAAAGCCGAGAATTGACTGTACCACCAGGATCATTAAAAGACACTACCATGGTGATCTTGACCTACCCGAGCCATCCAACAGTCACCATGACCTAATGGCTCAATTTGTAGAATCGAAATCCTTCAGTACTAAAGGAGACATTAAGACCAATGGTTCTCAAAGCGGCTCTGGTAGTATCGGTGGCAGCAAATGCAATCCTCCTGCATGGATCGGTTCAAAACCACCAGCTCCTTTAGCAACCAAAGTGGCATTGCCCAGATTCTCTCGCTACGCGCAATACGAGCCTCCTGTTTCGGTGCCAGTTGTTGTTTCAAGTCCTACAAATGAAAAAAGAAGTCATATGGAAACAGTGAAGCGGCAAGAGGATGGGTTGAAGTTAAAAAGAAGAAGAGGCCAGAATCCGGCATTAGGGTACAAGTCAAAAAGTTTGAGATAGATGGATTGTGAAATTGGAGAGATATGATATACATGTGCTTATTAAAACTTGGTGCCGATTCCACCAAGCCATAAAAAAAACATTTAAATTATAAAGGAACAGAAGTAGGTTTGGAATTCCGATTCAATTTCAAACTGCACTCATTCCGACCTTCAGAATTTCTCAAATGAAAAGAGAAGTCTTATGGAAACAGTGAAGCGGCAAGAGGATGGGTTGAAGTTAAAAAGAAGAAAAGACCAGAATCCGGCATTAGGGTACAAGTCAAAAAGTTTGAGATAGATGGATTGTGAAATTGGAGAGATATGATATACATGTGCTTATTAAAACTTGGTGCCGATTCCACCAAGCCATAAAAAAAAACATTTAAATTATAAAGGAACAGAAGTAGGTTTGGAATTCCGATTCAATTTCAAACTGCACTCATTCCGACCTTCAGAATTTCTCAAATGAAAAGAGAAATCGTATGGTGAAGTGAAGCGGCAAGAGGATGGGTTGAAGTTAAAAAGAAGAAAAGACCAGAATCCGGCATTAGGGTACAAGTCAAAAAGTTTGAGATAGATGGATAGTGAAATTGGAGAGATATGATATACATGTGCTTATTAAAACTTGGTGCCGATTCCACCAAGCCATAAAAAAAACATTTAAATTATAAAGGAACAGAAGTAGGTTTGGAATTCCGATTCAATTTCAAACTGCACTCATTCCGACCTTCAGAATTTCTCAAATGAAAAGAGAAGTCATATGGAAACAGTGAAGCGGCAAGAGGATGGGTTGAAGTTAAAAAGAAGAAGAGACCAGAATCCGGCATTAGGGTACAAATCAAGCTTGAGATAGATGGATTGTGAAATAGATAGAGAAATATGATATACATGTACATGTGCTTATTAAAACTTGGTGCCGATTCCACCAATTCATAAAAAAATTTAATTTAAATAATTTAAATTATAAAGGATCAGAGGTTTGAAATTCCGATTCAATTTCAAACTGCACTCATTCCGACCTTCAAAATTTCTCAGAAGATTGTTTAATGTGGATAGAGATGGGTGAGGTCTGGGTTGGATAGTAAACGCCCTGATCATATACCAGCAGTATCTTTTGTAAACTTAGGTTGGATGGTAGTTGAAATAGCTTGGTTCTAACATTTTAAATCACTAACCTTTTCCTATTTGTTGCTTTGTGCAAAATTGTTTATTGCATACATGTATATAAAGTTATATTCTCCCAAATGCTTCTTTTATTAGATTTAAAGTCATTTAGAATGAATACCTTATTCCCGTTAATATTATCCTTTTTTGGTCGTATTACTGTAGTCTATCGAAGAAAACAAAACGAATTCCTGATTTGGCATCTGAATTCAGTGTATGTCTTCATCTGAACGGGTACTCTAAGCTATGTTAAGGCGTTACTGCACAAGAATTTGACTTATACCTGAATGTTCACTTAAACAAGCTTAAAAAAATACTAACTAATTGATTAGATAAGTGATCATAATTGCTCAAAGCATTTTTTCCTTTTGAAGTAATGTTGGTCTATAAAGGTCATGTGGACTCATCGGAGATGTTGAATTGACATATTGTCATCAGTTGTTTCGAAAGAGTGACTTTTTATGGTGGAACTGAAATATTTACCTGAAACATAGCCTACTATTACGTCTTTCTATTCAATATCACATCTAGTAAATTATTATCCGCCTTCGTCAAATACCACCTTATCAAAATGGAAGCTGGTGCAGAACTTACAAATCGTGAGACAACACCGTCATGTTTGTGATATTTTGAAGATAAGTAATGCGATTTCATCATGAATTTACTACACTTCAATCATCGCCAACGTAATTTAGACCATATAGAGATTCGAAGTCCTATTTTAATACGTTCAACATCTTGAAATGGGTTTTAGATCTAAAAATAAAGTTTGTAATTAAAGTTTATTCTGTATATAGTGTATGTTAATGGGCGATTGTAAAGGTGTTTAGAAAGAGTAAATAAACACGAATGACTACTTTAGCAAGTTAGTGTCAATACTTTGAAGACTGTTTGTCAATATAGGTGAACCTCCTGCTGACCTTCTTGACTCTCGCCTTACCTTTACTTGTAGTTTGACCACTTTTTAACAAGATGGACATCCGCATGAGCGTGCTTTATACCGTCATTCTTACAAACATGATTTTTATCAGCATTGAAACAATTTTGCCAGGTTTCATAAAGAGATATGCTGTTCATATTAAAATACTACGAGATTATATCGATGAGGTATACATGTACATATCATACATTTTCTGCACATTCATTCAAGATAGTTTTCAACAAAAAAAAATTCAACTAAAAATTTTGAATATCTATCAAACCTTTGACCACGACCGACAAAAACTATGGGCTCTTTCCACGACCGGGTAGTTTAATCTTGGGATTTTAAAAACGCACTCCTACGCAAGATTGTAACCCATGATTTGGGTAATCCGGAACTGCTGAAAGGGTTTAATTTATATGAGCAATACCTTGCGGGCTCTTTTTCAACATAATGAGGATGGACGCCCACACAATTTTTGGATTTCTTTGAAAAAATGAAAATATTTTCTCTTGCTTCTAATTAAATGTTATGTCACTATCTTACAATAATTCTAATGAGGACGCATTTTGAACGCCCACTCATATATTAATCTGTGGGCTTTAACTTGAATATTTACAAAAAAAAAAACTTTTGGTATTAGTCATAATTATGATAGGGATTCTTGATATTTAAGCAGATATTATATAATGATTAATTATATAAAACACCCACACGTTTATAGTTTTAGTTTTAGATTGTGTGCAATTTATGGCCTATTCATGGAATTGTTGTAGGCATTACGTGGTATTGTAAAATTGTCAGTATAGTGGAGCAGATTGTCTTGCAAACCTGACCCCAAAACTCTTGAATATCATATTATTATAACCTATAATACATAACTGAGTCGGAAACTAACACAAAGTCAATCTGTATTGTTAATTTTTTTGATAAAAGCATTAAAATCAACCATATATGAACCTGAATCAGCAACGATTGGTATATTTTGGGCAACTTCACTATTTTTAAAACATTATCTGAATTATCAATTAAAAAGCAGATCAAGCAATTTGATCTTAAAATATCTCCATCCTAATATTATTTCTGCTTAGATTAAGTTAGATTTTGTCTCAATTTTATAATTTTCTTGAGTTGGAACGGATTCGAATTTTTTTTTAAATAAATTTTTATATTGCAGAGCTCATAATAAGCGTTTCAGTGGCCTATATCTGGATATCCAATATCGTTATATTAGCATGACTTCTTGTCATAATTATCTACTTTATAAAATATTTCTAAACCTAAATAATTTCATGTCTACTCTATCAATAGTCTTTCTAAAATCTCTTTAAGAATCTGAAGTGCGAAAAGTTCTTTCTGTTTTCTCAATGCTCGTCGAATTCTTGTTTTCGAATCTTACGAAAGAATTGAAGATGTAAGCGAAACACTTATCAAATCGATCATATTGTTCATGGTAGGTAATTGATGTCATATTGTGATTATTTTTTGTTGAAGTTCTGAACTTCCATTGTCTTTACATCAGGAATCTCTTGTTGGGCTTTCAGAAAACATTGCTGTACAACTTATTTCACAATTTCATTCATTCATATGATAGCAACTACATGTAGAACCACGAGGAATATTGTACAATCGTAGTCTCTATATTATTGTCTTTGATACATCAGCATCTAGAATCATATCATAAAAATTGTATATTGGACCTCTCCAAAATGTAAACCTTCAGGTTTCCCTCCCCCACATCTGAACAATTAGACCACAATATAAGAGGTCGTCTATAAGTGACATCAAACAATGTTTATTTATATTCTTATGAATGAAAGTGTTGAATATTTTAAGGTTCGTCAACTATTGCGGTTTAAATATGAATTATTACTAATATTATTGGGCCAACAAGTTGATCTATTTTGCATCCTGTATTTTTAACTCTATCAATCATATTTTCCGGTATCATTTCGTACTTTTCCATTCACATAAACTTTCGGAAACAAAATTCGACATCAGTTTTAGTTGATGACTTGTGGATGCCTAATTTCCTGTTTATAGACTTACCGTATACCTGAAGAGCGAAATTGTCCGGCAGTGGTCAAATGAGTCATAATGCATGTTAAGCCCATTCTTTTTTATAAACCCATCAGTGTTTACTATGCACCCGTAGAAAATAAAATTTGTCGCAATTAATAGTAACTTACAGTAAGGGAAGGTTTATGATTCAGATGTAAATTAATCCCAGAAAATAATAATTTCTAGCTAATTAGTCCTTCCAATCAATTCCTTGTGTTTCTGGACCGTTTCTATACTTTATTATATATCCCACACTTTCAGACCAGTGTAGCAGAAAATCACATTGTTAACGGTACATTAAATCGACTCGTATTTACCGTTAATTGCCTAGAGGCTGTGAGGTGTGCTCACAGGTAGATTGTCTATGGACCTTTAAAGAATAGAAAAAATAAAACACAATACAATTCTATTAGTATTGTTTAACTTTATTAATAATAGTAAATCGTAAAGAAAAAATGAATTATATGAGTATATTCTAGGAAATATTAGATATTTACGTTTTTTAATCTAGACCAATGAAATGAGTGTAGATGACATGCGCACGCACTCTTTAAGTGAACTAGTATGACTGACTATACACGCTGTATACTAGACATGTGATGAAGTCTCCAATAAACTACAAGTTTAAATGCTGCCAGTGGAAATCTAACAGGGATTTACCATGCTGTGGTGTGATATCAGGTCCCTCTTATTGGGCCTATTAATTTTAATAGATCATGTTAGAAGTGATATTTGTGGAAGTGAATATACAGATATTCAATCGAGTGCTATATTAGCACCTGTGATATTTGAAGGTAAAGTGACAGGTAAACTTGACATCAATAACAACCGGTATAATGCAACAGTTAAAGTTCTTAAAATACATAAAGGTAAAAAATACCTTATGGAGGGATCTAAAAAAATCCGGAGGGTGACATTGGGGGAATTCGGCCCTCAGGATATACCACAGTGTATTAGTGAAATAGATATAAATGTTAAAAAATATATATTCTTTGTGCGGAGTACTTTAAGTGATAAATATTATGAAGTGACAGCATTACCTGTAAAACAAGGTAAAAAAGCATCGCGCTCAGTGCGGAAAATCATTTGTAGAAATTGTGGTAAGTGGTCATTTTTTTGAATATTTTGAATTTTTTCAGCTATTATAAAAAAAATATTTTGTATAATCAGATTAGCAATATAACCTTATAACCATATAAATGAAGAATGTAGGGCTATAATTCTGTCATCAATCATGACCATGTATAAAATCAGAATTTGATTCCATTTTGTGATAATGGAGGAACTATATTGGATGAGATATAAGAAAATAGATGACAATGTGTAGAGTGAAATGATTCCTGCTGCAAGCTATAAGAGTAGAAGATATTGATCAATGTTTGTGATTGTTGTAGGTTATAACTAGAGTGTTAATATATATTCATGTACATATAACTTCTTTAAATACTGGTTGTAATCTGTAATCTCAGTAAACAGTGGGTTCTAGTTCTATAAATTCTATTGCAAAAATACAGTATTGGTAATGAGAAAGATAGTTGCAAGATTAGAGGACAGTTGAGTTGGCTTGTATGAAAGCTAGTTATCAAAATCAGTGTAAAATCTAGAAGATGTTCAAATACAGGCATCTGATGTAACAATTCAACTATTCAAAGACCAGAGCATAGAAGTTCAAATACTAATTTTGCATTTTGCTATGCAAGAAATAACATATCATTTGCCATTGAATTTAGTTATTTTTAGACATTAGAAGGTAAAACCTGTATAATAAATATATACTGAATGAAAAATACAAAGTCAATAGATATACTCTTATATAGTATTCAATTCAACAAGACTCAACAATATCACTATAGGGCATTATGTATAGGTTAATGGCCGAAAGCAGTCCTATAAGTTCAATAATGATCGTAACACAAGGACCGAAGGTCCGCGTGTTACGTCATTATTGAACGCATTGGACTGCTTGAGGACCATTAACTGACTTAAAATACAGATCAACCAAAAAACAGCTCACTGTAAATTCATGCGTCCCCCATCACTATGTCATTATACCTACTCAGTCACGTGCATTATTATAGGTCACACGAGATAAACTCACGTGCCATAACACACAATTGCAGATAAACTCTCGAGATGTTTGGATTGGATTTATAAATATTCTTGATCGGGTAAATTATTGTAGTTTTTTATTGCTTCACTTTTCATTTTAATCTTTAAACGATCGTAATGTACATATGGCATGCCTATATTGTTTTTTGTAGTCTTCAGGACAATGATTTATGCATTGTATTTCGAATTTCGAACATAACAAAGCTTTCTTTGAGATTTCACACTACTGCTACTGTTAGCCTTAGAATGTCTTTGCTTTGATAACGAATATAATTTTTTTAAGTTTACATTAATTGGAAATGTATTTCTCTCTTAGAAATTTCAACCAGAAAAGGTCACAATGTTTAACTGAAAATTGTCCTCTGTAAAAACAAACTTTTAAGACATAAATTGTGTTTTTTTATTTTGGCGGAAAAAAGGAAATAGTTTCAAGACTTCAGAAACCACAAGTTTCGTTTTACAGGTCAATTTTGTGCAGTTTGGTACACTGCGGCAAAACGCACCCACCGATTCATACATGTTTTTGAAGCCAAAAGATATAGTGAGCAAAATCAATCAGAAACAGGTCACCAAATCACCAACAGTGAGCATTATTCAATCATTTTATGATGTCACAGCGGTCCAAAATTTGCCGCCATTTTGAAAAAATAATGTACTCTTGGCAAAATGCCCGTACCAATAAGTTAAATATTGGACCCTCAAGAACAAAGGGTGACGTCACATCTGTATTTTAACACCTAATATATACCTTTTACTTTACTAACTAGGCCATTATGGCCTGTATATCATATCATATCATTGTAGATGTAAACATCTTCATTTACTTACTGGTAATGTTCATTAAAAATATATGTTAAAATGGGAATCGATGAGTTGTGTATAATAAATCATGGCATTAAAAGACTTTCAACAAGTGACATTATTATAGTCTCCACAATTTACTTGGTGCACCATATAGTACAGTATTGGTATTTTTTAACTATAGTATGTGTACTCATTCATTTCTGGATATTTATTTAATATTTCCTGACCTGTATAGACATTACTCTTCAATCTATTCAATGTACACCCATTCAGTTGACTAGAAATATTTGAATGGAAGATATAAGTAAAATGAAATGGATCAATTCATGAATTTACTAACTGAATTTGTTTGTGTGATATTTTGAAAAGAAATTTTAATGTTTGTTAATATGTAGACGCTATGAATCTATCAGAGTTAGCATTGTTAAATTGTGATACTTACAATGGAACCCACACTATTACCAAAGTCGAACAGAATCTTCTCATATTCTTATACATTTCTATTGATTTAAAATTAATTTGATATTTAAGTTCATTCAATTTTTATAGTTGTCATCACCAAGACAAAACTTGCTTAAACTCTATTCTTTATGTGGGGTTTATGCATATTCATTATTATCAGAATTTATTTTCTTAATTTCCCCCAGTAAATGTTTCTATATAAAGTTATAATAATCTATATTGTCTGATAATATACTATGTTATTAGTAACTATTATATAGTGTTCATATACCATTATATCATAATCCATATATCATACATTTTTTATATCTTTCACAGTTCTTATTATTTATACTGGCCATGTGGGACAGACAATCTGTGAACCTTGTTGGTTATATCTGTAAATTACCTGGTCTTCAGGGACATGGTATCTAATATCAGTATACTCTTGAGAATTTACTTATTTTATTAGCCTACTCTTATATTAGAGAATATATTCATACTTATCAACCTTCATGGAAGTGTGTCCATATTTTCAATTTATTCGTTTTGCAATGAAGTAACAAGAATTTAGGCGATAATATGTTGATAAATCAAAACAAATTGGTTATAATTACAGCTCAGTCCGTATATGGATTGACCAAAATGAATTTTTGTTTTTGAGAAAAGCATAGGTAGTAATGTCTGCTTGGCATGAAACAGTACTAGAAGGGATTTAATTCACAAAGTTTTTTTTAATTCTTGTGTTTGCCCTTTTGATTGAAATCAGATATCTGCAGTCCTGATCAATCTTTTCAACCTTCACAAAACCTGACCTGATAATATTGAAATTAGCTAAGTTGATGATCTTCATGATAAAGATTTATTTATGTTAAGATTTAAGTAGATTAACCCCTTACTTTTGGGGTTAATTAGTGCTAATTATGTTAATGATAGAGAAGGTTTTTACCTCATTAATATTAAACTGGTTAATCTATTATGATAAAGATTAAACACTTAAACTTATAATCAGTTTTCAATAGTGACACATTTGGGTTTCTTAGATTCAAAAACTAGATTGCTTCAGATTAATAGATAACTCCTTTAAATTAGAATGAAAAATTTATTTTTCTGTTATTTTCTAATCAAGCTTTTCAGCTTGTCTTTATTTTGAAGTCAGTTGTCAATGTCATCTTTGTTTCATTAGAAGGTACTAATATGCTGCCTAGAGTTAATGTATTGCATTGGCTTTTCTACAAAAGAATTTCTTCAAAATCAGAAAGCAAAATATGATGGCTTTCCAATATGGTCTGCAGAGTTGGTTACCTATCAGAATATAACATAGAGCATCTGTTCAACCAGAGTGATATTGTCCGACAGTGGTCGGTTGTGTCCATTAGATCTTAAGTATGTCATCAGTTTATATTTTCAACTGTGGCAAGCAATAAGGTACATCAGAAATGATTACAAAGTACAAAAAAGGTTTTTATAATAAAACTCATATAAAGAGTTGGTTCTACAAACAAATTGAATTATAACAGAGAATAACAGAGATTCTGTTTAAAATCAAATGATGTGATGTCTGTTAATATAGCTTACAGTGGATTTCAAACAATAAATTTCATGTTAAATGGAGAATATATAAAGGCAATAGTATTGATTTTTGAGAGGGTCATAGAAATATTACAATTCCCTACAGTCTGCGTTTTATATACATTGTAAAATTATTACACACTCAGCAAGTCTCTACTTTACATCATTAAATGATGATTAAATTTTTATTAAAGATTTATTTTTATTGATACAGATAATTTATTGATTACATTTAATTTGAGTAAATACATTCCTGACATGGTGAATGTCCTGATGATGTTACTGTTATACCATAACTTTAATATGCTCCAGTTTAAATAAATCCTGCTTTGGAATAGATAGATCATGTATTTTATAAACAACTATGACATAGGAAAAAAGACTGTCAATAGTATGGAAAACAATTTTGTGTCAAAGGATCCTTGATATAGGCTTACCAACATGGTAAATTCTTATGAAAGTGTTCTCATGAAAATATGTTTCTTTGCCTTGCACAGTTAAATATAATGCTCATGCTTGAAGTTCAAAAGTGCAATAAGTTATCTGCTTTATGTTTTTAATTCACAAATTCAGCACCAATTCTGAAATATTAGAAAATTTTGATGAAACTTGTATAAATGCCAGTAATGTCTGTTTAATATTTAAAAATATTATTTAATGTGAGTCAATGAACTGTCTATACCTGTTACAGATCAACAAGTTTTACCACACGTTTTACCACAACTATCTCCAACCTAGTCTAATGATAAACCTAGACAAATGAGATCTTTGACTCTCTCCAGGAAGCTTCTGGTATCTTCTGGAATTCATAGAATTTCTACCAAGTAATCTTGCCATTAATGTCAATTGCAGAGTCAATTTTATTAAAGATGTTTCCCAGATCACCAGTGTCAGACTTGTAGCATAGTTTTTATCTTTTAGTTCAACAAGTACCATTCACAAGTACCATCAATTTACATTGGTTATAGAACATAAGTATATCCATAACAATGAAGGCTTTTCTGATCTATGTCATTTAAATATTTGTTAATAAATTGCAACTTCCAGGGAGATCATTTTGAAAAAATAGCTTAATATTTATGACTTCCAAAATGGAAAATGAAAGTCATACCTCAAGGGAAAAACTAAATCTTTTTCTTTTACATAAGTGTTAGTTTTGCACGTAAAAAAATTCAAAATGTTGCACAATAATTTGTAACAATCCCAAGCCATACATAATGTCTAGTTTTTTCACCCTTTCTCTTATGCTAACATGAGCTAAAATAAGTTGATTAGGTTCACAAACTGATTCTGATTATTTAGCAATATTTACAGTGATAACTTATATAATGATCTGTAAACTTGCAGATTGTTGCACAATGATAATTGAAGGTATGACTATCACGTGTTAGTAGTGATAGGTGATAAGAATCAGTACTATCTGGTATTGTTGTAGGTGTTAGTATTATGATAGTAGATTAGTGCAATAGATAGAATATACTATTCTCAATGATAGGTGACAAGGTTAAGATATGAATTACTAACGGTATTCAGTAGGTGACTGGTACATCATAACTTCTATAGTAATTACTATACCTCTTTTTATATCCCTAATACTTCTATATATAGCCCTGGTGATTTACATAACTTGATACTTTATAGGGATTTAATTTACTGATGTTGATATCCCTTATACCAGTGAATAAATGAAGTGTTGTCAATGAGTTATTTTGGTCTGAGAAGTCATCAATGTAGTGAGAAGTAAACTCATCCATGTAATCATGACCATTGACCACGCAGATTTCACCATTCACATCTGAAGTAGAAATCACAGATATGAGAATGACAACAGTTTTTAAACATTTTGCAACTTGAACACTTATCAATTTTGCTTGACATGATGACTGTTTGACATAACAGATTTGTGTGAAATTCAAAGTTTTTAAGGTTTTAGATCTTGTCACAGAATGTGGATGAAAAGTTCAAGCAACTATAGAACTATTAAGTTAACCTACTTCATCAAAAGTCAAACTATTTGCTTTTTTTCTTGTTCAAATATTGTTTACATGTGAAAGTATTAAATGATAGTTTGATAGAGTAAAAGCAGTAATGGATGATCAAATAGCTGTAAGTAGTTCTACATGTTGTCCTTGACTTTTTCTCTTTTAAACAACATGTTTCACTTGATTTCATCTAGTAATGGATCTTCATTAATTTAAACGTTTATTAATGAGTCAAGTTCATATTCTTGTTTTGCGAATTTCCATCAAAATCTTATCATACAGGAAAGGTGCTATAGTTGTAAAGTATTAGAATTTTTGAAAATTTTTGAGAATTTGAACTTCAATATTCTAAATGGTGTAGTTTTATATGTTTTTTGGAGTGTAGCTTACATTGGAGATTTTTAAAATGAATCCAGCTCCAGGTATATTTTCAGGAATTATCCAAACCAGGCAAATTGCAGTCCTTGGACTAGGTGACCTTTTTGAGACAGAACTTCCTGTATTTATTGATGCACTTGAAAAAGACATATTGGATCACCACCTAGAGTCTAATCTATCAGCCCACACTCTAATAATATGATAGAACACAGATAACTCCCTAAAAATAAACCAATCTGGTCAGATTTCATGACCTAGTCATCCTCTATATTGTTCAAGAGGGTTTGTTATGTTAACACCCTATCATATCAAAGCAGAAACTCCTTAAAATTACATTGTAAGATTACATTTAATAACACCTTTACATGTATCACATGTTATTTTACATGCAATGTTACCTTTTGATAAGATAATTGAAGGTGCAACTCCTAGGCTTACATTTAACGTTTTTACCTATACTACATGTAATTTAACATACAGTATTAGTATTATTACTTATGTTATAAGGGTGATTCTAGATGTCCACCTCTATTAAGACTACAGTCATGCATTATAGGGATATTAATTACCCCTTATAAATATTTAGAATAGTTGATTTGAATGAGGGTCTAGGGTGTTGTCCCTGTAAGAATACTGTGGGTTGAGATTTGTTTACATTGTATTTCCTGTTGTCAAAACATTGACAACTATCTTCAAGATATATTAAATATAAAATAAATATCCAAACATTGACAACTATCTTCAAGATATATTAAATATAAAATAAATATCTAAACATTGACAACTTTCTTCAAGATATATTAAATATAAAATAAATATCTAAACATTGACAACTATCTTCAAGATATATTAAATATAAAATAAATATCTAAACATTGACAACTATCTTCAAGATATATTAAATATAAAATAAATATCTAAACATTGACAACTTTCTTCAAGATATATTAAATATAAAATAAATATCTAAACATTGACAACTATCTTCAAGATATATTAAATATAAAATAAATATCTAAACATTGACAACTTTCTTCAAGATATATTAAATATAAAATAAATATCTAAACATTGACAACTATCTTCAAGATATATTAAATATAAAATAAATATCTAAACATTGACAACTATCTTCAAGATATATTAAATATAAAATAAATATCTAAACATTGACAACTATCTTCAAGATATATTAAATATAAAATAAATATCAAAACATTGACAACTATCTTCAAGATATATTAAATATAAAATAAATATCTAAACATTGACAACTATCTTCAAGATATATTAAATATAAAATAAATATCAAAACATTGACAACTATCTTCAAGATATATTAAATATAAAATAAATAGAGTTTAATAAACTCTTCTATTGATTCCTATTTTCCTTCGTTGATAAATTTGATATTTATTATTCCATTAACCTTCATATCAGATTGATGATTGTAATAATCAAAGCAATGATTAGTACTAGCCACAGACATCTTAAAGGGATTGTAAAGCGTATTTCTAAACTTTGTATGTGTATCAGGTACACTGATTGCATCAATTTGGGCCATTCCAATTTCCATTCCGACATTTGATGATGTCACTGACAGTCATCTATCGGAAGCTAGTATTGATATCTATGCAGATCACTGTCAGTGACGTCTTAAAACGTGATTGTTTTAGTGGAATTGCAAGTTGCGAAATGGAAATTGGAATGGCGCAAATTGATGTTATCAGTGTCCCAGATACACATACAAAGTTTAGAAATACGCTTTACAATCTCTTTAACTTGTCTAGAACACACTGAAATTTTCATAATCCACTCACCTTGAAAACTAAGTATATTCACAGTTCTTGAGTCTGTAATGTTTGGAAAGATAAATTAGTTCTTGTGGTGGTTATAATTGCTACAAGCATTAATCAAATATCTTGCATAATTGACTTTTTACCAAATAAAGCTGTTTACAGATGGTCTTGGCTTAGTCAGAGATCACTTCCAAATAACACCTCTCAATTGAATATATCTAGAAAAATAATCTCATATTTAATGTATCAGTGTAGCTTTAAACTGTGAAATATAATCAACTACTTCAATTTTTCTACAATCTTTATCAATGAATAACAATCTTTATTCAATGAACTTACACAATTTCAATGACACTCGCATGAATGGTTTTAAACTTGCTTAGTCAAGTGGTAGATTTGTGCTTTTTCATAATTTTACTCTTCATTTGAGTAAACCAGAGATGATTAAAGTATTTTTAGACATGTTTGATATTGTCTTGTGGTATCAACAGATCCTGTTAAATAGGTTTCTGGGAAAACCTTGTTAACCTTTGACATTCATGCTGTTTGGTTGAGTTAGGAAGTCTTATGGTGCAGTACATAATGGGAACTTCTTTCGGCAAGAATCTTGCCACATTTTCACTTTTTTCAGCTTAAATTAACCAGGGTCATGGCTTTTGAAATTGTTTCATGTTTTCATCATTGATTTTCTTGTCTTGTGTACAGTGTACTTTGACTTACAGGTTTCATTTTGGAGAAGTTTATGTTTTATTATTTGTGATGCATATTATGATCACGAAAATCGATTTTCAAAATGATTTACTACATAAAGTCATAAAGTTTTGTGTTATTTTGATAAATCAGTAGAGGTCACAATGATCATTACATGTAAAAATGGAAGATGGATTATTATGTAATAATATTTTGTGTCTGGTGTATGTTTTGAATGGAAGAGGAAATGAGATGATGATATTTTGGTTGTGAAGATCACAAGGTTAGAGGATGTTTTTAGATTTATTATACCTCCCACAACATACCTCATTAAACAACATACCTACCTGATATTATATTGATGTTTGAATTTGAATAATTTAGACCACGTTCATGCTTTCATTTTTAAACACATAACATGTTATGTCATTTATTTGGTAAAGACCAATCCTGTGTAATTTTGTGCAAATTGTGCATTTCCATACATTGGAATGTATTTAAAAAAGGTGGAATTCATTTGATGTTTTTAATGTAATTTTTTGAATGGAATACTTGAATCATCTGAGAAACAAAACTGCAGAAAATGCATGTTAAGCATCAAGATTTCCAGATTTAGTCTTCAAAGGGTCTTTTAGATGATATTACATACCTGCATCTCCTCAGTGAATATTCATCCATCAGCATTAGAGTATATTGATCATAGACCACACTACCAGTCTATGGTTTGTCTGAGAATTGCCAGGAATTGTGTTGATTCAAAGAACCAGATTTTATTATTTTACGTCATTACTAAGTTAACTAAAATAACATTTTATCAGAATTTATCATATTTATACTCTAATATCAATATTATAACTCTAGATAAATATCATTTTCCTTTTTATTCTTTACAAATTAACTATTTGATCTTACTTTGAGAGAATTGTTTGTCTGCAGTAAGTAAAGTGAGATATTACAGAACAGGATGTAACAAGGTGAATTGTCCATCATCTAGATCATGATTTCTGTTGAAATGAAACTAATATTAAAAGAAGACTTGATATTGCACATGATATTGCAAAACAACTCTTATTTTATGGAGATGGACCTTGTCTCTAATATTTGGCAGTGGACTTGAGTGGATCCTCACTACACAGAACTGCTATCAGCTGACGTCAGCATTTGACTCAAACAAATGAAATGAAATGATATAAAGTTTTAAGTCAAAGAAGTTAAAGAAACAACAAGTGTTTGAAATCATGACTATATTGAACTTGATAATATAGATATTATTATAAATATATGATTGGTAAATAGTAAGGTAATTATCATAGGGCACCTGTTTTACCAGACAGGCTCATTATTGAATACACAGTGGGGGTCATTTCTATTTTCTTACTTTCTGGTGGGTGGGCTTTATTAGTTAAATATCTTTTAGGCAATCAACTTTACTGGTAACTTTGCTTGAATGGAATTTCAACTCTTAAACATAAAAGTTACTAAGAATTTCACATATTTAAATAAAGAAGATTGTTTTGGATGTGGTTTTTGCAGCTGTTGGTATTTGCAATCAGAATGAAAAGATGCTAAATAGTTGTGTAATTTTTGACTGTTTAATTTGAAATCTGTAATTGATGTTGTAAGTACCTGTACAGTGCCAACCAGTGCAGTAGAAGCCAAGGATATGATATTGAAATGTACTGATAGAACTATCACCAAGCTGGTGTTACTGAGGAGATTTACAGGTGGTGGTAGTCTAGATCTATAAGTAGAGTCAAGGGAGTTATATATAGTTAAAATATTAAAGATAAGCTGTTTATGAGGTAATAATAACACTTTAGTCACTGACAAACGGTCTCTTTTCCACTTTGATGTAGAATTTGATTGACGTTAGTGTTTTTTTACATGACAAGAAGTAAAAAAAATGGCTTGGGTGTTCTTTTTTCACTCTGCTAATATGTTTAACAGAAAATTGAACAGGTTTCTTAAAGATTACCTGTTAGTTTTATATATTGAGTTTTACTATATTACACTCTTCATGCTGGTTCTTGTGTACTGAATCAGGTACAGGAAAGTAGGACGTAAATCTCTATTTCATTTTATTTTGCAAGTCAAATTGGTCACCCGGTTTTTTTATTTTAAAGGGATATGTTCACTAACCGTTTGATCACAAACCCCAAAACCCAGTCAGTCGAAAATGCTGAACATTCCCCTTTAAGAAGTGAAATAATGAGGTAGGACAAACAGTCATAGAAATTTGTGTATTTATCATAAATTGTATTTTTTCTGATCTTTATTCGAGCCAATAGTTTCATTTCTGGCTATGTCTTGGAGCATAGGTGTTGTTTGAAATAGAATATAACTCTATTTACATTTAATTTCTTTTCAATGTCATTATGAAAGGTTTAGGCTACTGTTTCTTCAAATCTATCTCCCTAACTAAAACTGGGTGGTGAATGAAATAAACATGTCAGAGTGATCTGGTAGTAACAATGACAAGAATGTATTTAAAGTCGGAAATTAATTTGTTTTTTAAAAAAAATGTTTTGGGCAAAATCCTTTAAAAATTGCATATAAATGTATTTGGTGTGTTTAGTCTTGCTATGTGAGTATGCACTAAACTGATGTAATGGCTGGTGTGTACACTATCTGTGAAAGGTTTCTAAATGAATGCATGTAAAAGCATCAGTTCCAACTTGAGTTGTAGCCAAATGCAGAGAGAACAGTTTAAGAAATACTTGTAAACTCATTAAGTAAACAAAGTGTTAATTCACTTTAATTACAGAGTGTGGTAATTGTATGTATTTGAATATATTATCCCTTCTATTTAACCAAGTTTTTGAAATAGTTTAAATATTTTAAGGGTGTCAAAATTGAAAAAAAACTTGCCGTACTTCTCACATTTCTAGATATTCAAAATATTTATCACCTATAGTTTGCAACTAAACATCCATTTACGGTTTAAATTTCTTCTCTTTCCTTGAATTAATTTTGAGGCCAACTGAATTGGAATAGAGCCAATGTATGGTATAGTATGGTGCTTTAAGTTATAGACTTTGAGTAAACTATGAATTGATTTGCATTTAATTTCCATTTAGAGACAAGTTTGATTGTGATAGTTGGAAGGGCTGACATGGAACAAGTGTCTAACACCTCTATATTAGACAGAAAACACACTATCTGTGTACATGGCAATGTTGCTGTTTGCTAATGCACTTCAGTCTAATAATGTGCAGAAATGTAGTTTGTTAATTTTTGATATTTATCTCATTCAAAAAAACTAAGTACATGTCAAAAGTCATTTGAGATATTCCACACAATATGTATCAAGCCTTTCAAGATGAAATATTTTAGGGTATTCACTCTTCATGAGTAGGAGTATTTCAAAAGGTAAAACTTATAATAGTAGGTGGTAGATACTGGTAATGTGACCTAATTATATAAACTTGACAAAACCTACCTCACCTACACCCACTCTCCCACGGAATACTTCGGTATTTCATTCACTAAAGTGTTTCAAGGTGTTTAAACGTGACAACGCATAGCCTAGGAATTTCTCATTGATAACAGCATGAGTGATTGTTATCTTGATATCAAGTAGACCTAAGCTTTAGATTTGTTATATCAGCAAAATTGAATTTATGAAATGATTTCTCTTTTATTCAATCATTGTTGAATTTGACATTGATTTGAAATGAATTGGTGTTAGTTTATTTCATTGTATTGGTAGTGAACATTTGTTATATCAGAATATGAACAATAAGTTGAGATATATCTTGAGATTGTTGTAACATGGAAAAAGTGTCTAGTCGTTCGGATGTGACAATAAACCGAGGCCCCGTGTGCTATTGGCTGTGCACGTTAAAGATCCCTCGACAGTTGGAAATCGAAAATAAGAGCAGGCTAATGCCGCTGTCCTGGCAAAATTTCCCTCATTGCACACTGCATGACGTTTGCCCGTCCTCGATTAGCCCATATAGGTGCAGAAAAGTAGGACGTAAAACTCCATTCATTTCATTTCATTTCATTTGAGATTGTTGTATTAAATATTGTCTAGAATTTCATTAGTCTTCAGTCCACTGTTCTTCCAGTTGATTGAGTTCACCAGTGTCAAGTGTGTCATAGTAAAGATTAAATATGTAAGATATTTCTCTGAGTTTAAGTAAGCGTAAAAAGTTAATAGAGTCCTCTATCAACACCTATATCTTTTCTTCTTTTCTATAAAGGTCTACTTGAGATGGTTGAATGCTTTTAGAGATTTATTATTTCAACAGAAATTATTGATTTGGTTCAATGTTTCTGGACAATTTCCCCTAAAACTTATATTTACTTATAACATCTAATTGTTGTATGTCATTGGCATTGCTTGTAGGTATACACATACTATTTCTACTGATATAAGACAATATTGTTTGAACAACAAACAAAGATTCAGACCTATGCTATATGATATTGTTGCCCGTCGTGATTAACAACAGATCAGCTCTCCAACAGTGCATAATTGTAGCAGTAGTAGTTGACTCTAACAATCTAGTATAAGGTATATATTATTATAAAAGTAATGTTGATAAAGAACAAACAGTAGCGGCCATTAAATAATGTATAACAATCTGTGTAATGCACTGTCATGCCTGTCGACACTGATAATACTTATACGAAAATTGACTTGTCAGCAGTTTTCTCAGTAAACTTGGTAAATTGTATCTTCTTAAATCTGTATAAAAATCTGGTGTTTGTTTTGTGGTTTAGTATTTTATGTGATTTATATTTTTAATACCTGGAGTTAATGACAAACTGTTTTACAAACCACAAGTCTGTACGAACCTAGACTACTTTTTACAGATTGTAGACAGAAGAGTAGAAGATAACCTTTCACCAATAAATATCATTATTATCATTAAATATATCATTTTTATATACCATTAAAATTCTAACAGTTTTCAGACTTTTATTCTGTTTTCAAATATCTATGTTATGTAAGATGAGTCAGCAGTATTTCGTTCTGAATATAAATCTAGGCTTGATTGTGTCTGCTTTCATTTAAAGTTGGTGAAATCGCTGTACAATTTTGTGTGGAGCTTACATAAAAGTTGTCATATTGATACTGGTATTATTAATATACTGTCTTGACTGTCATTTGTTGCTATGTATTGTGATTCATGTTCTTTATAGAGGCAGGTTTTTTGTTTTGAGTATCCAAGTGCAACTCATTTTCTCTCCAGACCTCAATCATCCAAAGCTATGCTGAATATCTCTGCTAGTCTAAATATCAATATATCTTTTTAAATATAATATAAGAAAGTGAAGACTGTGTATAAGTTGAAACTGTGTAAAGTAAAAAGTGAAATGTTAATTTCTCAAGTGAATAATGATGTTTATATAATAGTGAATCTGGTAACTTTGAAGTCGCGAGTCAGTAGACACATTAACATAGATCTGTTCTAGATTATTGTTATCATGGAATAATTGTTTATAACTTGAAATGGTATTTTATGATCAATTACTGTTTCCAAATAAACATAAAGCATGTGGTTGGTGGTGAAATCGGGTCATTATCATTATTTATACATCTGTCTTATTTCAAATGAGGCAAGAATCAGTTGTTTTCCAAGATTTTAGGGAATTGGACTGGATCACCCCATTTTAAAAAAACTTCTATTGTTTTTATACTAGGTCTATTAGCATATTCTTGTTATCTTTGGATTTTTCTATTTGGTCGGTTAAAGGAGTAGGCTATGCTTCTATCCTCAGATTTACCTGATTGACCACAACAAGGTGTAATACAGTATGTACTGAAACTCTGATAAAAAAAAGCCATTTTATTCTTGGAACAAGTGGAGTTACAGTTAAGTTGCTGTTGTAGGGTGGGAGCTGTGACTGCTGCCTCGGTCATCTTGTGGTGCTGGTATAAAAGTAGGCCTATCTGTGATCTTGCTGACCCCTCACATTTGTCTGATTGTGTCTGATTCTATATTTGTCTTATTGGCTCACTAAATCTAGATATTTTCTTTTTTGCTAGTGAAATGAACTGGATGATACCTGTAACATTATTTTACGATTTTCATCTCCGATCAGCCTGAAAAAATAAACAGTTGTGAGAGAAGTAATATCTCTCTTTACCGCCCAACAAACTGACATTAAGTCAGCATGTGAACTGCCGAACACTGATTTACAATGGAATAAGAAATAGTATGCTATTGCTAACTGCTAGCATTAACACACAAACTTTTGAAAAAGTATCATTTCTGCCTATACAGTTATCTTTCAAGACAGTTTTGAACAGTTGATGATTGGCAAATTAAACACACCTTTAGACTGGGTTATTTTGGGGATATTTCAACTAACGTTAGTTTAATCTGTACTAATCTGAACATTTTAACAGATTGACTCAAGTTACGCAAACTTGATGTTATCTCTGGTGATTTTGATAAGACATACTAAAACACTTCTAGACAAATATATAAAATTGGACCAATTTATTGAGGCGAACGTTAGATAAATAACAACTACTAGACTAAAAACGATTAAAGTTTAGTAAAATAACAGTAAGTTACGTGTAATATTGGACTTGAGTTACCAGAATAATATCTGTAATGAAAAAGAAAATAATCTCCAGAGCCAAAATTTACACCTTTTAAAGTCAGATCAGATTAAGTTGTCTAGTCTAATCTTTTCTACTTGTCTTCACTTGTTCTCTTTTATTATCTTCATTTCTAACAGTTGTATTGGTACAGGTAAACGGCCTCGTGAAAAAATAGGAGAATACAGAATATTTTCCAGATATGCATACAGAAACTCTTCCATTCCATAGTTTTATACACAGCCTATATATGAAAATAGATGTTGCTTATATTCAAATATTATATTGGATATTTTATAGAGATGATAGTCAAAAAGTTAATTTACTTTGATGCAATATGCAATTGGTAAACAAGTGAAATCATTTAAAATAAGAAATGAAATATTTTGTTTAAAGTCTGATGTGCCTGAAAAGAAATATTATTAAAAGATTAAAAACTGATTTCTTTGATCTATTGCATTGTTTGTGAAGTTTATCAAGTGTCATTTCAAATATGTTTTTGAGATTTTTTTTATATAAGAAAACAAAACATTAACCAGATGTTCACAGCTGTCTTTATAGTCTAGAAGATTTGATATATATTCATTGAAATTTGATTTTTATAAGAATTTACTATTTCTGATTGAAAAAATATGAATATCAGGGCTTATGTTTTCTATAAAATTGATATTTTAAGAGTATATTGGGGGAACACTGTATTTTTTGGGTACCGGTATTAAATATATGTAAATATCCTTCTGAAGTACACAAACTGCATGAAAACTGCTTACTCCCTTCAAATATACACGTTACAAAGCATTTTTCTTTCATTTGCGGCATATGGGTATCTATATAAGGCACTGCAGTCTCACTAGGAGACTGTCATATTTTTGACATTCAAACAATATAATTTTGGATACACATGGTTTTGAAGGCTTCAATTTCAAAGGAGATCTGAGAATAATATTACTGATAAGTTTATCTAAATAATTCCTGTTTCTGGGAAAAATGTACGATTGGTCAAAAATATGATGAACGTGCACCAAAATATTATATTAACATTGTGTTCTGATATTTAAACACTAAGAATTATGATTGAAAATTGAAATTCATTTCCATAGTGTGTCAAGCCTTGTTCTGTGAATATTGCAATGGAAGTAATTTACCAAATGAAGTATGATCTGTTCATTGTACTCTGGTTACTGTAAACTAACATCCTGTAATAGATACAAAATCAATGGTGAATGATTAGATACATGTTCAAACTGTATGGAGATCAATCATTGAAGTATTGTGTATTTGTTCACACAGAGTTATTTCATTTTCTCCTATATAATATAATAGTTTCACCTCTTGTTTCAGTTTAATATCGATTCAAATTATTAAATATCAATTGATATTGCTTCATCTATCAAATATTAGTTTTTAACTGGGATATTGTCCTGTGTTTAAACAAAACTTTTTAATATCAATCCTCAGGTTTGAAATCCAATGCTTTTTCCTTAGAAACTTATCTTGTGAGTTTTTATACTACCCAGCATTGTTTGTCATCAACTACATTGGTCTGAAAGCCAAGATTGATGATTAAAGGGTTATTTTATTGAACAAATGACAAGATGGCTTGGTAATTTCCGAATGTTCACAGTAATCGTAAACAATCTGGAACAAAGCTGAGTATGGAATTTAAGATCAGGCTATAGAATGAATATATTTTAGTCAGTTTTGGTATAAATTCCTGGTATTTATCTATTCTATTGGTACCTAAAGTAGGTCAAACCATTCCGTGTTGGAGAGTATAGATAACAATTTCACAATCAATAAAGGTTTTTGTTTTGATTCGTTTTTTCTTGATTCACATTGGCGTCTATCAGTGGGGATCAATACATAAATACCATGGTGAAAACCTAGTGATAATAGGCTTGATTATCGAACTATACTGGTCATTACAACTCTCTTTATATTGTCTTTTTACCATGAAAATATTGACTTGGTGTGATCACAGATAAATGTTAAAATATCGATCTTTGGCTTTCTTTTCATTCAGTTTTCTTGTAACATTGAATCAGAATCGAACTTCGATTAAGAACATATGTCAAAATCTACATGAACTAAGGGTAATACATGTACTTGATTTACAAATAAAAATTGCAATATGGTAATAATGTTTCTATTAAGGTTAAAACAATGTTGATACCTTCCATATTTCTAGATTAGAGTTTAAAATCTTTTGTTCCATCTGAATCAAAGAAATGCAAAGTTAGATGTTGATAACCTTGCTGAAGAGAGTTGACCTTTTTTTGATGAAATTTTACAAAGTAAACTATTACAAGTTTATTGCAAAATTTTTATCCTAAGGACTAATTTGTAAATAGTTAGAATTTCTATGTCACAATTTAGTACAGTTTTTATGTTCAAATCATCAGACCACTCGGCCACAAATTATGCAAAAATTTGATTTTTGGACAATAAATTCCAGTTCAAAAACCTTTCAATGACAAGTTAATATTCACATACATCATTTTACTGTCAAAAACAAGAGGAATATTAGACTTGGTAAAATCTCAAACATTTACTTAAGACAGGCCTGTCACTCAGGATAGTTGAAGTGGGATTTGGAAAGATTGACTATCAAATAGGATTGTTGATCTAGCTGGAATTAAAACTGAGTTTTCATGATTTGTTATTGCTTTACAGTTTTCTTTTAAAAATATTCTGCTATCTATCTACTTGAAACATTGATCAATACATAAAAACAATTTATGTTTCTGTACCTTTAATTTCTAAGTTATGATTTTGTTGCAAGTCTTCATCAACATATGTTCTGTTATTAAATTGGTATGTTTTAGACCTTGTTCATAACGTTTTCAATTTTGATAATATTACTCCATAAATTCCTCTTCAATCTAATAAGTCTGCTACTGGCTAGATATGGTGGAAACTTCTGCAACATTTATCATAATTAAGGGGGGACTTAATCAGTTTTAAGATGTATAGAAGAGGTCCCTCAGGTATCATTCTATTAGATTTGTTGAGCTGGAATTCTAATAAAATTGAAGTTAATGGAAACAATAACCCCTAGAACTTTATAGACAGTTAAAGATTACATCCAGAAAAACAAGAAGTGGTATATAACACACAGCTTAATTGATGCATACTGCTTTCAATAATGGAGTAGAATATATTTGATTAACTTAAATATTGGTTTTCTTAAAACAGTTAAGGTGATTAATACTCTAGTAGTCAAATGTATCAGTAGACTTGAAGACTGTGAATATTTTTTAAATGTAATGTAGCAGAAGACGGTTACTCAAAAAACTGGATTCTCAATGAAATTTGTAGTGTGCTAAATTTAGTGGTGTGCTTGTAACACCAGATTAGCACCAAAATGGATGCTTAAAGAATTCTGTAGAAATTAACTCATTTAAAAGTTAAGAAAAATGCAATGAATACTATTTTTGAAAATTTTCATCATGCACACGGCATGAGATTACCTTATATACCCAAATAAACCATCCCAACCTGCTGATATCACAGTATGATTTAGTTTATGTCAGGTGTTTGATGCAACCTGCTCCATATTTCATATAAATCTACACCTGAATCAATATTAATATTATCTGTAAACTTTTAACAAGTATTATTATCACTAGGATATTCAAGTTGACAAAGTTAGAATTCCATCTGTAGAGAAGCAGATCAATTTTTGTTTAAAAATTTGATTAAATAAAACAGACAAATAACATTGATTTCAATGCCCAAAATGGCTACGGAAATTCTGGTATCTTTAAACTTTTAACAACTGATTCTTAATAGGATATTTTAGTTGACAAGCACAAATTTCATTCAGAGAGATCAATTCGTTTAATAATAAGAAGCATTCTGATAAATAAAAACAAAATAGGACAATGACGTTAAGTTCAATGTCCTATATGAGTAGGATATTCCCCTGCATTTCTTTCAAATCAAATGATACCTTAATGTTCTATTAGCATGGATTTGTATTACTTCCAAGGGAAATCAGAAATACCGACCATTAGGAAAGATAGCTTATCACACTGAAAACTCAATTTCTATTCACAGTTAGTTGTTTCATTTGGAATCGGACTGACTTTTAATGTGAGATAAAATCTTAGTTTCATGTCAACTTGACTAGCTTTTAATCATTTCTCTTTTATTCCTTCTTTATTTATTATTTAGTATCTGATGTTATACTGAGATAGTATGAAAACTACAGAAACATGATTCTACACTGAATAAACTGAATAAACCTAATACTTCACTGAATAAATCCAATATTGCACTAATAAAGCTACTACTGCACTGAATAAAACTAACACCTACTTCACTGAATAAAGCTACTACTTCACTGAATATAGCTACTAATTCACTGAATATAGCTACTAATTCACTGAATAAAGCTACTACTTCACTGAATATAGCTACTAATTCACTGAATAAAGCTAATGCTACACTGAATAAATCCAATACTACACTGAATAAATCCAATACTACACTGAATATATCTAATACTGCACTAATAAAGCTTAAAAGCTAATAGTGTCAGCATATAGTCAATACTGCACTCTTATCCCTTCTATCATAGCCCCTTGCTTTTTTTTGTAGAAAGTGAAAACAAAAATTATTCAAAAGAAAATAAAAAATATTTTGTATTGTTATTATCTTGATGAAGGATAACATTTATACCCAGTACAATTTGCAAAGGTCATTTTCAATTTTAAAACATATATTGATACCTTATAAATATGTGGACTAAACTAAAGGTGGAACTATTTTAACACTACTTGAGGACTAATATAGACTTAAAGGACTTGTTTATTAATCTATTTACAATAAGTGATGGAACTAAAATAGATTGTGTGAAAAATGAAGAGATTGCTGATCGAAGTCTGTTATTTGAAGTAGGACTAGGCTATTATAATCCTTTCCTGTCATATTGTCAAGTTATTTTTTAATACATTGATTTTGTATTGGGATATCTTTACATTAGTAGGGCGTTTTTAGCCTGAAACAATACAATCTGAGCCTCTACTGAAGAGTTTAGTAAATAAACTTGAAACTGTTTAGTTATTTTCAGAGAAAATTTGATATGAGAATAGATTGATGTTTCTATTTTTAATATTCCATTCAATATATCATACAGTAAAGAGTAATAAAGCTAAATATCGCCTGTTATCTTGTGATCAAATTCTCGCATGTATTTTTTATACCTCCCACGCTAGTTCTGACCACAATTAATCGTCTTTGATGTTATTTTCTAATCCCATGATTCCATGTATAATTGTCATCCAGTAATTATAAGTCATTCATTAGTACGAATAAAAATACTGTTTTATAGATATAGTCGTACCATTAATGGCGTAGTAATCTGATTAATAGTGACAATATCTTACTGTGCTATTTGTATTATTGCACCACCTACTGGTACTACTTTATTTTATGGTTCTTTAACCTGTTGTAATGGTCTCTATTATCATCCATTTTCCTGCAGAATTTTTATGATGCTTCTTTTCTGTCAAAGTTGATAATAAATAAGGAAACATTTTAGTTTTAATAATTTTAGTAGGCACTAAATTTATTCCGAAACATGATCAATTTTTTCTGCTAAATGTCAATAGTTTTATGTCAATAGTTATGTCAAGATGAAGGTATGCACCCAAGCTTTCCAAGCTGAGCAGTACCAGTGCAGTAATGATTCCTTCTCTAGTCGCTTTAAACAATAGGAAACTGTTTAGTTTAATGAATATTGATTACTGTTAAACTTTGTCTAGTTCTTGACATTCATACAGATCAACATTTCTATCTCTTTATATCTGGTGTGGATAAATTCTTCATGTTTTTCCTTCCAATTTGTCTTCTGCCATTTATTTTCTATGATAAACTGTGTTTGTCTTGATGCCCTGTACAGCTAGGATTTCGTGACATTTGATCATCTAGGAAACTTGTCTCTTGACAGTGATCTATAGGAGTCAAACTTTCATTTTTAGGTTGAAACAAGGCTATTGTTGGGTTTTGATTTGATGCTGGTTTTTTAAGTTAGGCTGAAAGCTGGCTAATTTGTCAAATTAGATTGAAACCAGGCTATTTTTTAGTTATGATTTGATGTAATCTAATCTTTTCTAACTGATTGTTCAGTGTTAACATAAACTACTTTTTATATTGCATCATATCTTATGATCAATTGCATGTACGGAAAGCTGATATAGGCTAGTATTTTATCACTGTCAAATAGAAATGTCCTCATGAACTATATTCTATTGCACAACATCTGCTAATAAATAAAATGATAAATCACATATCATTGCTTGTCATTTAATGTTTTTGTCAACTTATGTCCTTTGTGAATTTATACAAATTGATATTATCACCTGATTTGTGTTTTTCTTTTGGTTAATGCATGCAGACTGCTGGTTAAAGTATCTGCACTGTCAAAATAAACAGCAAGCAATATCAAATAGTCCAAGTGAAGTGGATATTTTATGTCCAGGAGAGATCATGGTAGCGTAGTATAGTTGTGTTTGAAGTATATAGTAAATATAGTAAAATACTAATAAAACTATTGTTTATGATAGTAATATTGAGTTGGAAGGAGAACTGCAGGGTGTATTCTAGTGTTTTGGCTGCCGTTTGACCACCTGGGTGGCTCTAGACCACAACTAATCTGATAAAGATATTGATAATTTAAACCTACTTCACATACAAATTACTCTATGATTACTTTGTACTGTTTCCCTTGGTGTTGGGTGAACTAACTCATAAAAAAGTGAAAATTGGGTTTATATTGTTATTTGGTTCTTCAAATGAAATTCGGGCGTGGTTTCAAGCATGAGTGTGACTAAACTAAAACAATTCTAATATTTATTTTTGAACTGGCATCTTTTTGCAAATTTTATTGATCTGAAAGCAGTTTAGATCATGATTGAATGGGAGTAAATCAAATTTAAATGTACGTTAACATTAATGACTTTGAATAGAAATACCTAGAAATTATCTGTATTCAGAGTTTGTTGTATAAAAAGCAGTAAATTACCAGTAATTATAAATTACAAGAGGGTGTTTTCTTCACAAAACTATACACTTAATGATGTATTAAGTTGCTAGTTGGCAATCAGTATTATTCTAACCATTCTAACAATGTTTATTTAAATAGCTAGTAATTATCAGTAAAATATTCAGAATAGATTTATTATCTGTTACCAGTGATTATTGAAAGAGATGTGGTGATATTCTACTTTGTTTCTTTCAATTTATCACTTTCTAAAGTTTACTTGTACAAAGAATAAAAATCTGTGCAAGCAAAACAATTTTCTTCATCAAAATCTCATTCAAAGCAACTATTACTATATAGTTCAGCATCAAGAGATACAATCAGATCAATTTATGCTTGTGACCAAACAAAGCAGCCAAGATGCAAGAAACATTATTTGTATTATCTGTCAAGAAGTTTGCTGTAATGACTATAAAATCTCTTAATGAAGTTTATGTGTCAAGAAACAGAACTAAATTACACTGAAGTTGACCAAAAAGAATAAATAAATTCATCTGTGGACTTAGTTTTGGTGTCTTTGTAAAATACTTAAAAGAAAAAAACTTCAGCAAAAATTTTTTTATAACTTCAAAATGATTTTACCAAAAGTTGTAATATTATCATGACCCCAGTTTTAGCTCTGGGAAAAGGTTTTTGATATATATTACATGTTGAGATATTGCCCTTGTTGTCTTGCAGGGGGGAAGTCAAGTTTTCTTTTAATAAAAAGTCAATATGGGAGGTCATTTTAGTCACGACTGTGAATTTTGCGGTGAATTTAACAGACTTTATTCTAAGTTATATCTCTATTTCTGTGTGAGTTTGTCATGATGTTAAGTAATTAACCAAAATTGTTTTGTAATTGAAGGAAATTCTGAATTTTTCCCTGGAGTAAAAATCACTTTGTTTTAACGATTACAGTCTCTTTAGTTCTTGAATACATTCAGAATCATACAGACAGAAATTTAAAGAGGACTACAAGGATTTAAATCGGTATTTTTAAGGAATTTGATATCTCACAGTGGATTTAAACCTGTTTTTTTTTTCTGAAAGATTTCCAATATGACAGACTTTCCCAGAGAGAGATTCTTTGCTTGAAATTAGTAAGATATTTTTTAACAAGAAAGTTTTTCTAAAGCTTATGCTGCTTTTTATAACTAATTTTTCTGTGATTTCGCTTCTTCTGCAAAATGTAGGTACATTCTGCAACAAATATATCTTTTATGTTTTTTAGAAAAGGAAGTTGTGAATGAATTTGCGAAGTTGATAATGATAAATACTTCTGACCTATTCAGATACTGCTTCTTGTTATTATCAAGTACTTGTAGCCTTTTATCAGTCATACAAGTACACTGAAGAGTTCTTTGAATCTCATAACTTTTATACCATAAAATATACAGATCATTGCTTTATAGAAATTACTGGGTATGATTCCACTTAATCATATTCCTCTTTGGGATGATGGTTACTGCATTGTGCAGCCATTTGGTCAATTATAAAGTTTAAAGCAAATTTTAGATATTCAGCTTATGTCAACTGTAACATAATTGACAATATTGGTGATGGTTGATGACAACTGTGCAAGAGATATGTAGTAGGTGTGATAGGTAAAGACTGACTCTCTTTCAACCAAATGAAAGATTTGTTTTTTGATCTGCAGTAAAGTACATTTGACAATTAGCACCAGACACAAGAATTCAGTAGTTTACATTGATTGTGTGGAATGGCAAAATATCTGCAGAACTAACATTTAACACTGTTTAACCTGAGAATACAATTGATTGTAAAGAACTGTACAGACTGAAACCAGACTGGTAACATGTGGAGGCCACCATGGTAAACTTCATTCCTGTACCCTGCCAGGCATACTATCTACCACCAATTTACTACTCGTATTTCCTTACTACTGTTGACAAGTAGTGTTAGTTTACTCTGATTTCTATCATCATTGACTCAGCTTGTTAACAAGTGGTAAAACATGACCTACAAATACAACAGTAGATAAAAACTGATTTGATCTGGCATTGACCTAGTAACATGCCCTAGAAATAAATGTCTGGTCTGCCATAGTTCATATTCAATTTGCTGCACTAAATGCATCAGAAGGTAGTCAAATGATGATTTGTAAAAACTGTAAAGGAGCTTAATATAGTGCAATAATTAATACAGATTAGAATTTCACAAAGGAAAATGTCATGGTGTTTTGTGGGTAAAATATATACTTTGATCCATACAAATTAGGACAAATCAATATGAAAGTTGACTGCTCTAATGATAAGCTTCTATTTAAAAGATAGATGCAGACTGTAAATTTAAAATATGTTCTGAAATATTAATGACTATAGAAATCAATTTCAGTATCAAGATTCAAGATGAGCCAGACAGTTAAGAATAATTAAGGAACTATTTAGTGTATGCATGAAACAAGTCAGCTGAATAATTGTATTCTAGATAATGTTTGCCAGACTGTGTCTACTGAATTGTAAACTGACAATAGATATCTCACTCACTTTAACTGTCTTGAAGGAAGTCAGAAGATCCTCTAGGATTTCACTTCTCTATTCATGGGTATCTTTCTTCATAGAACTTTTGGTCAAACATTGAATTTACAGCTTTACATTTCAGTCTATTCACATGGAAAAGTACTACTTCATTTTAAATTATATAAAAATAATGTGATTACCTCCTAAATGTTGGGCCAATTTTTATGAATGATGTAATGTGCCTACTAAATATATATTGTTTGCATAGATTTTCTCAAATGAAATGTTTTAAGTCATTGATTTTGTATTGAGGGAATCTAGGTGACATACATTGGAAATGATCTCTCTATTAATGAATAAAACCTCAATAACTGGAAGAATAATGCCTTGATATCTACTAAATATCCTACTAGTTGTGAATTACTGATGATAGGAGGTGACTATCTTCTGATATAGGGTGATTTATTGAAGTATTTCTCCTATTGATATTGACTATAGTACTTCAGTGTGGTAATTTCATTAGTTGAGGGTCACATTTATACTCCTAACCTTTTTCTTTACATCATTTCTTTGGCATTCAGAATTGAAGATGGTTATCTACTGAGAGGTCAAATCTCTTGCTGTAATATAAAATATCTTGGCCTGTTTGATACAATCAAATATAGTCAGACCCTCACAATTTATTGTTGAGATTTTTCAATGCCTATAATTAATCAGATGTTTTATTGTGTTAATTGAACACCATGTTACAGTACTAGAATGATATAAGTATTGGTTACTAAAAATAACTGAAATAATTACTTAACTATACATCATTATTGAACTGAACAGTATCTTTCAGCTTGACATATTTTCTAAGATTATTTCCGATGCTGTCACCATAGAACTACTCTGATATCCATGATACAGTCAGTAGGAAATGAGAAAATGTCAGAAATTCTCTCAACTTAGAATAAGCAAGGATATCAAATGAAATGATATAGATTGGAGACGGAATATTGACTCTTAATCAAAGTGATCAAGTAGAACTAAATCCTTATTATGAACTTTTCAACAGGGTTATTGATGGGGTTGTCTTTACAAGCCACTGTAGCAGATGGGTGGTCTGGTGGTAAGAAAGATTAATATGCAGATTGTGGTCAGCTAACATGGGCATGTGTAAAATATCTGTAGTTTTGATCTGTACCAAGTTTTGATATAAAACAGTGATTACTATTGTAGTAGAAATATGATTGACAGGGTTCTTATATTTCATTAATATTTCATCATATATATCAACAACAAAACCTAATAGTTTATCATCTTGTTAATATCTATTGTGTTATTGTCTTAACTTAACCTATATTGTAATACATATGTCACAGTAGAGATTCTAATCCAGTAGGATTTGCAATCCTCCTAGTAGAGATGCCAATTGTGATCTCTACTAGTAGAGATGCCAATTGGAATCTCTACTAGGAGGATTGCCAATCCAACTAGGACAGATGACAATTGGCATCTCTACTAGGAGGATTGGCAATCCTCCTAGGGGGATTGCAAATCCTACTGATAAAATATTTTTCACTTAGGACAAATTGAAATCCAAAATAAAATTAATTTTGCATCATCAACTATTGTCTGATTTTGTTGGTTTGATTCTAGATTTCTTGACATAATATTTAATTGGTGCTATTTGTCTAATTTTGTTGGCTTGATTCTAGATTTCTTGAAATAATATTTAGTTACATAGTTAAAAATAATGCTAGGTCTTAGATTCATTTGTGATGTGGGGGTGGGGACAATTATCAAAAATATAAACGGAGAAAAATTAATGAAGGGATAAAATATTTAAAAATAAATAAGAAAATGAGTAAATAACTGTCTGTGAATAGAACAAAAATTTAAAGATATAATTTTTCAGAAGTGATTTCACCTCAAACTGACACCTTTTGTATATTGATAGAACTGTGTGATTATTGATTGATATTGGTAGGCTACTATATACATCAATTAGTAAATTTTAACTTCCAGGGTTTCTTTCCCTTTTTATTTCACCCCCATAGCCAATAAGAGTTGGTCAGATGTGAAAAGTGTCTCAAGTTAAAACAGTAGGTGCTGTATGTAATTAGTAGGCTATTTAGGGGTGACTAATTAACAAGTCCTATATCTTGATTTCAACCTCCTCACTAAAAGGCCAAGAGATCATGGTATGAATTTAGACCTCTGTAGTACTATTTTTGTACTTTGATGTGATATGTAATTAGGTTAATGAATAAATTGTCAATGACAAGAAAGTCTACACATTTTGGAAGATAATGAAAAACTTCTGTCCATCTTTACTTACATGGACTAAGGGTGGTAGACATCATCAATAATTCAGGTTCTTATTAATTCCATTCATTACATGTGTAAATATTACTGTGATATTATCATTAAAACTAGAGTCTGGGAATTAACAGATTATATATTGCTGTATGTAAAAACTTCTGGTCTGTTCAGAGATTTTACAAGCTCCTGAAGTTCTTTGTACATTTTTTCATAGTCCTCCAGCTCAGTGTACTTCTTGTAGGAACAAGGTGTAGCCAGAGGTGTGCTGTTGAAACCAATCTTTTGCTTAATTTTGTTTCTCTCTGTTGGGTTTCGGATTAAAGTCTAACACAAATTATTTCTTTGCATTAAACATTACATTTTAAAGTAAAAAAAATTTGTATTAAGTGTGCATGGCTCAAATTTTAACATCGTAAAAGATATTTTGATTTTTTTTTTTCTGATAAAAGTTTTGCTACAGTCGGTTTTGATTTTGATTTATAGTATATAGACTTGAAATAATTTGAAGTAACTTGAAGGAACTATATTTAAGTCTGTTATCAACCCTCTTAATGTTATATTGTATGATGAAAATTTATTGAAAATTTTGTTGAAAATATTTTAAATAAGAAGATGGAATTGTAAGATAAAAGATAAAATCATGAAAAACATCCTACTATTTCAGACTACTATCTGTCAGAAACTAAGTTATATTTAGTTAGTTAACTGGATCATCTTTGGTTGGAAGTTATGGGTAAACTTGTTGGTTGTAAATTTATAATTTGGTACATTTATTTATTTTTATGCTATTATGCATTCATTACCTTGTCCACCTACACTAGCAGATTTTCTTTTCAAAAATCCAAATTCCTCAATCAACAAGTGGTTTTATCTGTGCAGGAATTTAGTGTTATGAAAGTTTTGCAAACTATTTTTAAATCAGAGAGATTATGTGAGAGCAAATGTCAACTGGTTTACACTCGTTCTGACTTTCATGTGGAATCTTATCTCATTTAACGAAAGGTCTGGTTATTCAGCTGGCTGCTGGTTAACCTTATCTATTTTAAGAACTGGATGAAGATGACTGATTATAGCCTAATCTGCAACTCGCAGTGTGATGCGGGTGACTTTTGAATTTAGTTTGACTTTAATGTTGAGTTTCAAGATAACAATTAACCTTGTGTATCTTTTTTACATGCCAGTTCCTATTTTTGGTATCACTTGTTCAGTTTCTGAAATTCCATGAATACAAAATTTGTTTTATGAATATTTGATGATCATGTTCATGTAATTAATGGGTTGTAATTAAAAGTACATTCAAACATTTCTGATGGTGAAACTAAAGTTTTAAAGATATTTGTTTTTGTCAAAATATCTGCATAGTTGTTATATGCATTATAATTCTCAATGTTTTACTATTTATATTTTCAGCAAAAATACCAAAAATCAAAAGAATAAAAGACCAAAAAAAGCGTGAAGGTCAGAAGATTCGAATACGATGTTCAGCGAAAGCTAAACCTCGTGCTGTATATAAATGGTATAAAGATGATGTTTTATTAAAGAGGAGGAAAGGTCTCAATATCAAAAATGGAAAGTAAGTAATTAGATTCTATCTTAATTCCACTTTATAATAAAATGGATTGGAAAACTACGCTATTGTTTTGAATGTAATTATCTTTTACTGTGTAAAGCCAACAATCCTTTTTTTCTCTGAACTCCTGCCCTGATCAGCAACTCCATCAATTGAAGTCCATCCCTGATGAGGATTGGAAATGTGCCTACTACATCCTGTTGATGGCACTATACCTAATGTGCAGTAAACTCTCCCTGTTATATAATAGGATTTGAGGCTAGACTGAAAAATTCTATTCCTCATAGCATCCTGTTCAAATCCAGTTTAAATCCAGTTTAAAAGTATTATTCAGTACTTGGACACCCTGGTTGAAAATTTAATTTAATTTCAACTATATTTTTACTTCTTCTGTTCCATATTCTCAGTATGATCTGCTAATTATTGAGAAAAACACATTTCAGACACATTAACGCAATAAAATATGTTATTTTTGTCATACAGATATATCTAACATGCCAAAAAATGGTCTGTTTTTAGCTTGTCTAAGAGTGTAATGGGTGAATCATGACAATTTAGGTGTTTGTTTTTATTTTGATTAGATTCTAATCAGTTACGTCGAGTACTTTCTAATGCTGTCTTAATTCTTAAAACAATTAACAAGTTTTAACTCTGTTTATACAAGATTAACTTCTGTGTGAAGAAATGTGGCGTGATTTCAAGAGAATTTAAATGCAAATCTTCACAATTGGCAGCTAATTGTGCCAAAAGTTTTTAATGTTGTATAATATATGGCAGAAATAGATGATATTTTCTTGCAATTAGCTGTTATTGAAAGCTATATTATATCTGTGGATGTTTTTTTTCCTTTCATGAATCATTCCATATGCAATATGATATATTAACCTAAGAGGAAGCCAAAAGGAAGGAAAATTTTATTTCTAATCTGACCAAATATATAAAATTCAATATATTCTGGATTGAATCACTAATTAATATAGATCTTCTGGAATGAGGATATTGATTTTTTATTTGTAATAGAATAACTATCTTAAGATCTGTTAAAATGTCATTCAAGATGGGCTGATACGATGATTAGCTATATATGTATTGGTGTGGTCTCGGGTTCTGATGTTTAACTAGGTTTAGTTGCCAGCAGACTGGTCATATCTTCACCATCTAGTAACAGAAATCTTATTAGAAACTCAAACATGGCAGCCAATTCTAGTCTTGTTTATAAAATATACAATGTAATGTTTAAATACAGCTAATTTTACCTCACAAGCCTCCATCTTCACCTTATGCAAATAAATGAAAGAAGTTAAAACAACATAATTTTTTTTCTGGTTGTTTTTAGCAACAATAACTGTTTTTTGACCCAGTTTTCTTACCTGCTTAGTAATATTTGGTAGAAGAACAATTAATGCTAGGAACATAGTTTTACTCATCAAAGGATTTTTTGCACAGTAGGATATAAAACTCATTTTGTTCTATGATGAAGTCATCTACCTCCAACCCACCAATAAATTGACAAATAACTTCATTTCTTTCATTTAATATCAGTTGACTTTCAGCATGTGTCCTGGGAAATTTTCCACATTTTTCACAATACCTAATTTTTTTAGAATAGTGTAATATTTTAAATCATTTTATTTCAGAAGATCGTCACGTCTACAAATTAACCAAGTTAAAAAGAGTGATGCTGGCAGATATAAATGTATTGCCAGTAATGCAGCAGGAGAAGAAGAGGTATTCTTCAGAATCGAAGGTTAGTATGCTCATGCATGTTCAGTCTCTCAAAAATAACAATTGTAATCTATTTTTCATCCATTCTTCTAAAACAACATTCAGAACAAACAATATATACATTAAAATAACAGTATGGACAATATAACTGCAGAAAGAACTGTTTTTGTTTGCTTGACCTCATAATGCTTAAGATGAGGTTTGGTCATCTCAGATGATCACACATATGTCAATAGTGCTCAAATTAGCAAACTAGTGAGCTACAAATACACACAGTATACCCTAGATAAAGTGCTTTGTTGTACATTACATTTGATGGTACATTTAGCTTTAATGAACAAGAAACAGAACATAACAGTAGAACAAGCTGTTATAAAATCCCTGCCTTATGTGTCTGCATCATATTATGTATTATTATAACTCAAACTTCATACATTTATGATATTTTCTATGTTTCCAAATTATTGCTTCTTGAATGTTAAGGAAATAACTATTTAAATTAGAAAACAAACAAGGCAAGGTCATTTTAATTTTCTCTTCCCGATTTTCATTCCAAACTTTTATATTTGGTACATCTTTTCTATACTAAACTAATTATAGAATTTCTAGAAAGTGCCAAAGGACAGCAGTGTTAATCTCACTAATATTATAGTCACAACAGAAAGCGGGAAAATTAAATTAGTCGAAATAAGGTTGAGTTGTGATGATCTGAATCTTTGATGACAACTTTCCAATAACTGATATTAGAGAATGAAATTGGAAGTACTAATATTAAATCTAATATAGGTCGAAAACGTTCTCCAAGTTAAAAAACAATATTTATAATTTAAGAGTTGTCAGGTATTAAAGAGGTTAATGTTCCAGTTGTTTAAGATCAATAACATCATATTGTATTGACAAATGTGTAGTCAATAAAGGATGTTTCTGCCAATAGATATATTCAGTTAATATTGGACAGTGTCATTGAAAACGGCTCTATTGCAAAACTGAGAGTTTGAGCTATCCTTAACGGAATTGCTCAGGCATATATACATGTACCTTGAAAATTGTTAAATTGATTTTAAAGATGGCTAAATGGGCATGAATATTTGGTAATATTAAATCGTCAGTTATAGTAAAGTTTGATCAATATAGACTTCTTTCAAGTCTGAGAAATATTCTACAGATATTCTAGAAAGATAAAAACAAATAAGATTGCAACAAAATGGAAGTTCAATAATGTCATGAATGTAAATGATGTCGGAAATAGAGTGAAATAATATGTTTTATTTTACCAATATGTATATGAAGTCGATGAAGAAGCTATTTCTGTTATCTGTCCATCCACATAATTCCTATAAATACTATTGATTAAGATATTGAGAGGATCATTGAGAAACATCAAAGTCTAGAAAGTGTATAGAAGTGTATTTGTAAGAATTGAACATGTCTAGTTAAACATAATAATTGATCTACTGACTGATTTCTATTTGGAAACTTCTTGAGACTATTTTGTTATGTCTTTTTATAAGAAAATTCAATTATATTCATATATACTATAAGATAGACAGAATCTAATTATACTGGTGTGATGGCAGGCAGCTATTTCCAGATTAATCCAGATTAAAGACGCAGAACAGTATCAAAACATAACTCAGCCTAATAACATACATTGACTAAATTTGTAGGCCTATCATGGCACCATCCATATCCACTTGTTTCAATAACATATATATATACCACATTCAGCCTGACATTTTGGAATGCTTCATTGAAGAAATGACTGGCAGAGAGTGAAATCATTATCCCTGATAACATTAATATAAGTGTTTAACTGAATAATGTAATAAAATTATCGATGTTATAACATGTTAAAATTGTCTGTAAAATTCTTTCCAATGGTTTTCCTGTAGACCTATAATTTGGATAAAAGTCTCATTTTACCTCAAGTTTCTCATAAAATTAATACTTTCTGAAGCTAACTAGACAGAAACTACTAATCAAAGAACGTGAGATCATGGCATGAAAGTTAAGAATTGCTTTGATTTGCATGAAGAAGGATTCCAGTCCAATAATAGATTAGAACATGGTAGAAAGTGTGTAGGAAGAATGTAATAACTTGTTGGTAAGGTTCAGCATGTATAGTATCATATAAAAACACTATATTAATGATCGGTTGTATTTTAAGTGTTTCCAGAGAACTTTTGTTCCCTATAAAAGAAATAAGAAACCTACAGTTTTATATTTTTTTACAAAAAAAATCTTTCATAAATACCGCCTTTCCACTGATAGTTGTAAAGTAAAGCTAGCTCTAAGCATATGACTTCAGGATCTTCAAGATTTCAAGTTGATTATAGTATTACAGATAGTGGAGATTTTAAAAACTGATTTAAATAAAATACAGGTATTTAACTTGACTATAAACTCAACAGGTGGTTTTAATTGGATAAAATATCGTACTAACATTCGAATTATCTCCCTTATCTCTTTATCAAAACACCATGTCTTCATCAGTTTACTAGTAAGTACTGACAATAAATAACTTAATTTTAGTAATATACCAATTACTCTTAATTTATACAGAGAAAAATCAAAGAATTGTAATCACCATCTTGTAATCTCTGTAGGTAACATGAATTGTTCATGATTTCTGGATAACTGTGAAACTATTTAATCTTGATAACTGTTCTAGCTCCTTCCTGGTATTCAAAAAAGCGGAAGTTTCGAGAATTTTCTATAACAATTTATCAAACATGAAATGTCAAAGCTTGTTGAATTAATTTTTATACGCCCACACGTAAGTATGGGCGTATATTGTGGTTGCCCCTGTCGGTCCGTCCGTCGGTCCATCCGTCCGTTCACATTTACCTTGTGCTCACTCTACAGACTACAATTCTTCATGGATCCTTTTGATATTTTGTATGTGTGTCAATATCATTATGAAGATGTGCACTATTGAATTTGGTGATGATTCGATGATTTTCTTCCGAGATATCGCGTTCGTTTTTTTGCTCGTGCTCACTCTACAGGCTACAATTCTTCATGGATTCTTTTGATATTTTGTATGTGTGTCAATATCATTATGAAGATGTGCACTATTGAATTTGGTGATGATTCGATGATTTTCTTCCGAGATATCGCGTAAAACTCTGATATTGCGTTAATTTTTTTGCTCGTGCTCACTCTACAGGCTACAGTTTTTCATGGATCCTTTTGATATTTTTGTATGTGTGTCAATATCATTATGAAGATGTGCACTATTGAATTTGGTGATGATTCGATGATTTTCTTCCGAGATATCGCGTAAAACTATGATATCGCGTTAGTTTTTTTGCTCGTGCTCACTCTACATGCTACAATTATTCATGGATCCTTTTGATATTTTGTATGTGTGTCAATATCATTATGAAGATGTGCACTATTGAATTTGGTGATGATGCGATGATTTTCTTCCGAGATATCGCGTAAAACTCTGATATCGCGTTCGTTTTTTTGCTCGTGCTCACTCTACAGGCTACAAGTCTTCATGGATCCTTTTGATATTTTGTATGTGTGTCAATATCATTATGAAGATGTGCACTATTGAATTTGGTGATGATGCGATGATTTTTATCGCATAAAACTCTGATATCGCATTTGTTTTGGTGTTTACATTTACCTCTTTATCAAGCTGCTGGTGGGCGTATACGCTTGCGAGACTTGCCGCAAGCCTATGTTAAAAACTACAATAATATAACAGAGGAAAAATTCATATGTAGAGGTAGCCATTTTATCGGATATTGTTTGCAAAAATCAAAATGCTTTTAAAACATTTTCTAAAGCATATGCAGAACTCCTTTTTACTATACTAATTTGAATACTAGCGAAATCTTCTGTTATTTGAAGAAATCTGGGAGGTTGACTGCACAATCTGTTTGTAGCAGTTATGAATTACTGATTGACTTAGTTCGTATTTTCTCTCAAATTACACCAATAGTACCTAAATCTTCCAATCATTTCAATTCGGGTTATGCAATAAGCCATGGATTGCTGGAACCTAGTTATGTTTGACTAAAATGTGTGAAATGACTTCTGACTTTCAAAATATATCATATCGTGTCAAGATTATTTTTTATTACATGACTGGTGTAAGATCAGGGATATGTTCTCTAATATTATTATGAAACATAAGTAATTGCGTAATGATTTGAAAATAAACACAAAATCATGATGTAATGTTATTTTTGGCTGGGGATACATATAATAAGAATAGTATAGTTAAAAAAAGAGTCAGTAGAGATGGTGTTTTAAACTTTTCTTTAAAATGTGATGTGATTTTGTAAAACAAATGTTGAAAATGCCAACAAATGAAGGAATAGGTATTAAGCATTCAGAACTAAGGATTTAGACGTCTTAAATATGGACTGTTTGGTCTTCCATACAGAACATCATGAAAATAACAGTCAATCAGATGAGCTAACTAAAGCCAAGGCCAAATTGTAAGCCTATAAGTCTTTGCTGTGTAGATTTTAATGAAAGAACCCCATCATAATAAGATATAAACACAATTATCATCTACAAACAATACGTAATGCAAACAACATGAAACTTCATGTTTAATATATTTGGTTGATTTGCATTCAGAGTGGTTTAAATTAAAACTGAAAATTTAATCATGGTAGTTTACGATCAAAGTATTGAGAAAGTTCTAAGTCTTGTAGTATTCTAGTTAGCTGTTTAAAATTCTATTGGTATATTGATTCCAAAGTTCAATTCCTCGAGACTATGTTTGTTAAAAAGTAATGATTATTCTGTAATGTTTATAAACAAACGACTGAAACAGACTGGTCAAAGAATAAACTGACTGGTTGATTAAAATAAACAGTAGTTAAAATAGGTTATTATCTACGTCAAACTAGAATAGGTTATGAGTAGGTTACTCTTTAACCTAACATTAGAACATCAACTTAACATCTCGATATAGAGAAGGTACAAATTATTTTCATCAGGCAAGACAAACGTGTACTTTGAGATGCAGGCAGGTGATAAATACAAATAGTTGTATTTAATTAAACATAAGCATTGGATAGAAATGTACTCAAGATTGAGGTCTAATGTCCTGATTAAAAATTTAAATTGGTTTGCTTGATTTGAACATAGTACAATAATAGAAGTGCTCACTTGATCAATCAATACGCAATAGGTACACATAAATACGCCATAATGTATTTCAATTAAAATGTCCTTGAGCAAACTAAAAGCTTATTCTATATAAGCATCTTTTTAAGACTGTCATAAGTCTTCATGCTATTATCTTCCAGTATAAGACTATCAGAGTTCTCTAGAGAATTGACATGTCACTTTGAATACAGAATATCATTTGGATTCCTGTTTATTTATCAGACAGTGATTAGTTTCTGTCTGTCAAAAGGAAACTTGATACTGCTTTAACCATGACAGACGCAAACTAGAAAGCTTTTATAGAAAATCCTTCATTTGGAATCTGACTTTGGAATCTGACTTTGATGCACACATCAAAGATTTAGTTAAAGTGATAAAATTTGACAAGTACCACAATCACTATAAAAAAAAAAGGAAAATGTTTTATTAAAATCAACATTGTTCATGTTACTGAAAAGGACAAACGCTCCATTTTTATACGCCCTCATCTCTCTATGAGGACGTATATTGTAGTCACCCCTGTCCGTCCGTCCGTCCGTCCGTCGGTCCGTCCGTCCGTCAACATTTGCTCGTAAACACTCTAAAAACTAGAGTTTTTGACGGAATCAAATGAAATTTGATATGTGTATACATATTCATAAAACGAAGATCAAGTTCGAATTTGAGCTATTTTCGATCGTTAGAAGCAGAGTTATTGCCCTTGCCCCAAATCCGTCGGTCCGACCATCAACATTTGCTTGTAAACGCTCTAAAAACTAGAGTTTTTGACGGAATCAAATGAAATTTGATATGTGTATACATATTCATAAAACGAAGATCAAGTTCGAATTTGAGCTATTTTCGATCGTTAGAAGCAGAGTTATTGCCCTTGCCTCAAATCCGTCGGGTCCGTCGACCATCATTTCCTTGTAAACGCTCTAAAAACTAGAGTTTTTGACGGAATCAAATGAAATTTGATATGTGTATACATATTCATAAAAAGAAGATCAAGTTCGAATTTGAGCTATTTTCGATCGTTAGAAGCAGAGTTATTGCCCTTGCCTCAAATCCGTCGGTCCGTCCACCAACATTTGCTTGTAAACACTCTAAAAACTAGAGTTTTTGACGGAATCAAATGAAATTTGATATGTGTATATATAATCAGAAAACGAAGATCAAGTTCGAATTTGAGCTATTTTCGATCGTTACAAGCAGAGTTATTGCCCTTGCCCCAAATCTTAAATATGCTATTACTCTCTTAGTTTTCAACCGATTTTGATGAAACTTAAAATGGATGTTATTGGACCTAAATCGAAAGGTTTGAGAAAGTTTTGTTTTCTCCTGATTAAATTTTTTCCTTTTTCGACTTTTTCGTTAGGCGTATATGGCCGTGGTCCACTATCTTCTTTGAAGGATACCGGTACAGACATTCAGTAAATCCATAAAAAAAATAGATTTCACTAGTTAAAAATATGATTGAAGTAATGCAAATTAATAAATATGGACTAAGGACATTTTTCTCATTCTTACCTATGTGTGACAAAAATTTCTGGCATTGCAAACAACATTAAAAAAAGGTTTTATAATATTTTATATCTTTTTTTTTCATGAAGAATTCTTAAATCGCATGTGAGTAACATTTTTCAAAATTTAAAAAAAAAAATTTCAATTTTATTTTGTAATTTTTTCAATCACTTTTTGCAGTAACATAAACCAGCCTTGATTTCTGATAGACATTTCATTAACTTATAAAATATAACTTCCCTTCTCGACACAGTTGTATAATCTACTTTGATTTTAGTCAGATTGCTTTTGTAAGCCTATTATGACGGTTTTATTGATATATCTCTGTTTGAACATGCACATTTCTCTGTTCACAATTTCTTTAACAATTACATGGCCTTGTCTATATGTTGTCATTTTCTTCTATAAGTACCCTAAAATAGGTTTAATGCAGATCAACATATTTTCTGGAATTATTCAGCATGAGTGAAAGTTAGTACCAAATTTTCTTTTTATTATTTTTAGGCTTTAATTCTATTTACGATAATAACAAATGCTGTAAGAGCAATATTCTGGACTAAGTTCTTGATAAGCTTTAGTTGGTGTCAGTTTTGAAGAGTAAGACAGTTTCCATCTGATGAGAATGATAAATATAGAGATATAAGATAAATCTCTTTCTTGTCTTCTGTAAACATCAGAGAAACTCAACCATAATTAAACTGGGAATTGGACTTTGTTGAAAACATTACAGATATATGTCACAAGTTATTGTTCCTAATCTTGAATTTTAAAAGGTATAATTGTGTTGGTTAGATATATCTTTATATCAAGCTTTCGTCTTAATCTTTATGGAGACTTTGCAGAACTTGCATGGCAATGTTAGAGCACACTGCTCACCTATGAACAAAGAGATATGAGCATTTTGAAAGACAATTTCAAAGTATTTTGGCCAAGTCAAGAGCAATAAGGCAGAAGAAATGAAATGAAATGGATCCTACTTTTCTGCACCTGTTTGAGCTAATGAGGACAAGCCAATACCTTTCAGTGTACAATTAGGGATCTGTACCCTGTGCAGCAATTAGCAAGTGGCCTTGGTTTGAAGTCCAATACAAATAACTATAATAGATGCTTTTTTCTGTTAGAAGACCATCGGATGTTACACACTGCAACACCATATTTCATGTTCCAGATGAATACTGTGATCTCTATCATGATCACAATTACAAAAGAACAATAGAGCAATTTCAGGTCTTTTTCCAAAATGTTGTTTAAAGAAGGACACAATTTCCATTTAATTTCATTGTTGGACTATATAGAATAGAGAAGTATTTGAACCTCGATCTCAACTGACAAGAACATAATGTATTGATCTCTAAGGACATCTTCCTAATTATATATCTCTTGATACAAAATCAACAGTAAATCAACAGTTATCTTGAATGACAGAGCTACGACCCTAATAGTTAATATCAGCAATACTGGTTATTTATATTCAATACACTTACAGAATATTCATTATATTAATAAAACATAGAACTGATAAGAATATTATATCAACCATTTATACAACTTACTAATCATATTATTATATTGACAGATTGTGGTACTAATACCATATTATAGTTGTCATGGAAGCACAATTCAAACTATTTATAGTAACAAACTTGAAGATAATCATTATTAATGTCATTGTAGTTAGTTTTCAATAAATGGTGCCATATGATGTCATGTAAGTTCATCAAATCACTAGAATATATGTATTACTCTTTGATTTTGTCCTTATTCAAAACCATTTAATTTGACATTTTATAAAATTACAGCCAAGATTCTACTCGTATTGTACGCCTTTTATTCGATCTATTAACTAAACAGATGGGACATTGAACCATAGGTAAATATCAGCTTGTCTCTAGGAAAATAAACCAACTTATTTCAATCAATTATTAATTATTTTCTCTATTAGTTTTAACAGATAAGTCTTCTGTAATGTGAACTAATGTCAACTTAATTACTGACAGTCTAGCCCAATAAATAATCTCTTTTTCTGGTTTGTGTTCTTCAATTTTTTTAGTTTTATTGTCTTTAAATATTGTCTGCTGTGGTTATTGTTTTAAAACAATCTGAATCATCCAATTGTCTTGAAAGGCAACTGCTTCAATGTTTACCACAAACCATGATCTTCAATTAAACCCAGAATTTGATATAACCAACAAAACTGTTTGATTAACTTATGTACTTAATGAAGAATGTTATATCAGTGATATATGATTGATCTGTATAGGATATTGGACAAGTCTGTTGGTGCCAGTATTATATTGACATTCCATCACAAAATTTAATCTCTACTTTATCAACACTCACGTAACCTTCTCTTGAATATCACAGTTGAATTCTGTCAAGCTTTATACAACTTGATTAATGTTATGACTTGAGATTTCAATGAAAGCTTGGTTAGAGAATTGAGTTATATTGAAAATTGGAATTGAATGAATAGTTTTTATACTAAAGCTGAATAATATATTCATGGAGAAAATGTTGCAATACTGTTAACTGTTGTACCATATTACATAGGCTTATTTGTTCATGCTTTCAAGTACATGTAACTTATCTTCTACTTTATTTAGAACCCTAGATCAAATTATATTTGAGTCCTTTGTGAAAAAATCAAGGTTGGATATCCATGTTTGATTTCTCTTTTAAAAATAAAATTGTTGAATCACATAATATGCTATATATTCTTTGGTATCATAATACCACATCCAGAAAATATGCAAAGATTGGTTGATATATGAAAATCAAAGATGCTCCAATTGTGTAAAGATGAGGATAAAGAGATTCTGGACTGGTCAAATAATTGAGTCATCATCAGCTGATGTTTTTACTTTGACCAGAAACCAAACATATAAAACTACAGTGTCTGGTGTTTTAAGTTTCTGAACTAAATGACTTTAATTTCAAGGTTAAGTTCTTGTTTGTGTTATTTTTTTGGTCTGTTTTTCCATAGTATTAGATCACCTCAGACAGTATCCTACCAGATTTTGGTATTGTTTTAAAGAAAATTATAAAGTGCTTTTGGATTTTAATCAAATCTAAGCCATTGCTGGATCATTGCAATAAAAATCACCAAATAGTATAATCACTTCAAGTATCTGAAAAGCCTTCAAAGAAAGAAAAAGCATCCTGGAGCCTGATATCACATTAATGAACATTCATATAAAAGTTGATATATATCACGGAAAAACATCACTCAGACCTTCAGTCTGGACGTTGCTTCGTTTACTAAGATAATTTAAGTCAAGGTCAGAGAATATTGAAAACTTGGCGTAGTTACACCATATTTAATGAAGTATAAAATAAAGTTAACTACATAAAGATGAATCATGTTATACAGACGTGTTAATCCAGTTAACTTGTTGCTTTGAAGTTACCTTTCTTATTTCATTATCAATATAGTTAGAATGAGGTTTAACCATTTCAAAGATAATTGTTTCAAAGCTTGAGAGATATAGAGGCAAATACTTTAACCAATTTTAGTCCTAGACAAAGAGAACACAGAGACGATTACTGAAAGATCCACAGAGAGTAACCAGTCTGATAATTAAAGTACCAATTAAAATGATATGATCAACAGTTTATCTTCTTAGTTAAAATTTGTTTCACTCACCCAAGAGAAATCGTAGAAATTCACCAAGATAACCATAAGATTTCATACAAACTTAGATTATATTTAAAGGGGAGCTTCAAGTTAAGATTTTCAAAGTCTACAGGTTTTCATTGATATTAATGTTCAAAGTGTTCTAAACGGAAAACACTAAAATCACACTTTTATTTTTTGATAATAAATGAAATTTTATTGAAAATGCAAAAAGAGGTTAATATTCTTGAAAAAGGCAGAACTCAAAATGTTGAAAACGCCCAGCAAAATTATCTGTTTATGTATAAAATATATTGCGTCAAAGTGGAAAAACGATAACGTTAACAGTTTATTACCCGATTTAATCATATTTATCTTCTGTCAAGGTCATTCCATCTCCCTTTTGGCCAATCATTTATTTTGAACTGATTGACTTGATGATTGCCTGTTAAACTTTCAGACATTACAGTTTGATAAATATAGAGACAGATTTACCTTAAAGGTTACTGGTATCCTATGCCCATTTCCTTAAAATTCATTTGTGTTTTTTGGAGGTTGTCTGAAAATGCATCATGGTTTTATATTTGTAAATTTTCTATCATTTGGTCTGAAGTTTTATGATTTTCAAGAAGAAAAAGTTAGATTTAGGTATTACAGTTAAGCATATTGAATGAGGTATAGGTGACTTCATTTACATCTCATAATAACCAAGACACAGTTCTCAATATTTCAAATACTTAAAACTTTTGTTCGTACTGGGTAATATTTAATGTTCCAGTCCAGTTCTGATAATCTCATTGAAAGATTGAATGATAGCAAGATTATTATTCAGTTATGATCGTGAAATCATAAACAATGTTTACAAGCTGATAATATTTCTGATTAGACACATCAGTGAGCCATGGAAGGAAAGATCAAGGTCATTTAATTATAGTCATAAAGCGGATGATGACTGGTGATGGTCATACTTGTTATTCTGGACACTGTTTATATTGGACAAAACCAATCACTAATCAATCTCCACAACTGTATACCCTTGACCAATAGAAAACTGATTTCATCAAAATTCCACTATACTTTTCATAGTGCCAATCTCTGTAAACACCCTTTTAGTTTCTTAGAACACCTCAGACATCACAGTATTTACAGAAAACCTCAGACATCACAGTATTTTAGTATGATGCTGTTTTTTGTGAACTTACCATAGAATATTTCACTAGCAAACATTTTATTTTCAAAATATTAACCTACATATATATTTTATGTAAGTTTAATCATGCTTTATATTTAGACAGAGCAAACTTTAAGAATTTTTAATTATGCAAAATACATTGCATGTAATGTGTTTAAGAAAACTGAATGTAATGTTATGGAAATACATTGATATTGCATTGTATCAGCTCACGTTATGTTCATCAAGGATGCTTTAATCCAGAAACCTAAATGTATTTATCTCAAGTACTATGTATTGGAAACCGTTTAGGACTACTTATTATTGACTATTTGTATACTTCTGAAGGTCATCTTGTTATAAGTTTGATAAACAAATTACCATTCTAGCTGTAACAGCATTCGGCCATTAATAACATTACACCAACAATTCATTTTATTCTAATAATCTATCCAGCAATTCACTTGTAACATTCTCCCTCATTGGATAAATCAATATTTAATCAATGACTTTGATTGGTCACAATTTACCAATAATGGAATCCTTTATTTCCTAATAAATGTTGGTGGAATGATATTTATTTAGGAAATAGATAATAACAAAGTTCAATATAAAATGATAGAATGGTATATAATGTGGGTAAGCTAATTATGCCAACCTAACTAACATTGGTTAATCTGAATTAACACAAGCTGTAGAGAATCATGATTGATACTAATGGTGGTTTGAGTAAGGTTGATAATATTCAAAATTAGCGTCATAAATAATAGCAAAAATGAGTTGAATAAGAAATTTGAATTAGGTATGTTTTCAAAAAACAACAACCAGACATAGCACAATGTTTCAGATGAAGCTGGTATGAAATCAGATGTTCTAATCAACATCTCAACATGTTGGTGAATCAAAATCCATTCATAACAAAGCACCATTATATTGTATTAGTAGAAGGTTGATCAGGCAAAATAAACCCACCGTATAATGGAATGGTGAATAAAAGCTAAATGTAAAGTAGTAATTGTTGTATTTTTAATGATATTGTAGAGTATTGAACTATAATGGGTAAAACTATAATATATTGATCAGATTGAACACAAGTTGATTTTGAGTAATTGAGTGTCCGTCAAACTGGGAAAAACTGTATTGAGTATGATCTTAAAATGAAGTGGAATTTTTAAATGGATTGCTATTGAAGATGAATGGTAATTTATTTTATTGTTTTGTCGACACAATTCTAGTTTAAGTTTTTTTTGCATATTAGTCAAATGAAATTTCAGAAAAGTAATCTGTTCTTTGAAATTGTCATTTTCTGGAATGGAATTTTATTTTGTTTGAGACAATGAAAATATTTGAAATTACTAGTTATTTAATGTTAGTTATTTAACTTTCTTGCTCAGTTCTAACTGTGATGTATGTAGAACTAGTTGTTCTCTAGGCTCAATATGACTTCTATTTCAATTTTCCTTGTATTTCTAGAACCAAACAATAGTACAAGCTCTTCATTTGTCTGAAGCGATTCTGTAAATGTCTACTTGTACAATTATTGCTGGAGTGCCTATAGGTATTGATGTCTAATACAATTATTGTTAGTAATGATTTAGTTTGTTCTGAATCAAGAGGATTATCTGCACTATGCCTGCAGGCGGGTTCTCTATTCTCTTTGAGTTCACTAGAACTAATTGGTTTCTCGCTCTACTGAACTACATGTACCATAGGGACAGGGACTGGAATCACCATCAAGTTCCACAAGACTCCTCACTGGAATCAAAGGACTAAATAGAATGTTTATTGAGGTTTTGTTCAATAAAATATCAATATTTGAACTCTAAAAGTTTCAATGTGAGACACTTGAGCTATTTCTATTACCAATGGTGGTGAATCAAGTTTCTTAAATTGATAAATTGTCTTTTTATTTATTTGAGAAATTAGGAGTGATGAGAGGTAGACAGATCGAAAGCTATGTAAACAACCACATGTTAAAATAGATTTACTCCATTAAATTGGGTGTAAGAAATCAATTATTCAATAATTTTTTTTCTTCTTTTAAATGTGTTTGGAACTAGGATCATTTGAATGTTAAATGGGAATCAATATTACACAGTTCAATATAACAGATTATATAATATATTGTAGTATATGTATATTTGGTTAGAAGATTTTTCGCACGGACCGGAGTACTGTTCAGCCTTTATTTTAGGCTGGAGTGGCAATTTACAAGATAGAAATCCAAAGCCATCATACCTGTACTCAAATTATCCCTCACTCAGTCTCAGTCAAGGAGCTAATCTTGTCTTTATAATGACTGACGTATGTATTCTGTTTTTGGTAAAAATGAATTTTGACTGTATTTCTAGTGTTATTTGAATGGTTCTTCTGTCAGACATGGCGTAAAGATTTGGTGGTATAGTGATATGAGAATAAAAATCCCATAAAAAAGCTTGTCATATGTAGGCTACAAATATAAACATTGGACAGAAAAAACAGATACTGTATGAATTGACCAAATATGTCATCACTAAAATAGTCTTCATTGAATCATCAACCACTTCACTATTTTTGGTGAAGAATTTCAAATGAGTTTCAAACTAGTTAACATTATGTAGACTTTTTTCTATGACTAATATAAACATTTGACATAACAGTTTACTATTTTTGTCTGATCAACATTGAAGGTACCTTGATCTGGTTTTGATGTTATTACTAACTCTCTTGTTGAAGCATTAAATTCAAGGATTTTGAGTGACGTAAAAGTCGATAAGTAAAATTATAGGTTGGAAGAAAACCTTGTTATTGTTAGACTTTTATACCAAATAGATTACAAAACCGTCTGAAAAAATGAGAAAAATGTTGTTTATCTTTTATGTTATCTTGTCATAAAAATACTATAAAATACACGTGAATTAAGAACATCTTCACTTTTTGTCTGTTTTTTCAGTTGTTAAGACAATAAGAGAAGGTTTTATTGTTAAATAATATACTAGATAAGAGTCTATGAAGTTAACAAACAGACAATAAATTGAGCCTTTATTTCTGATGGGAATACTTACTCTTCTTGCAATCAAAAACCTTTTATACCTTATCTTTATGGGAAGGATTTTTAGTTTGGCACCTAAATCAATCCTCTTCACTTTTCAAAGATCTTTTTGAAAATTTCCAAAATGATTATTATGTTGATTTCACACATCAATTTTTTTTTACTTCAACATTATGAGGATGTAGGCCTACTCTTCATCAATTATTCTCTAGGTTTGAAGGTTGGATCTTGCAGTGGACAGATTTTTAATAGGTTGTATTATGAAGGTTAGACTAGAAAAGCTGACACCTTATCTAAAGATTTACATAACTTCATTAACAATTGTCAAAAGCAGAAGCACAAACTTAACCTCAAAAATACCAAAAATATGTTGAAGGTGTGGAGTAAGATCAAGGTATGACATCATAGGTGGTATATAACGTCAATACCGAGTGTATTTAGTACAGTCTTACAACATCTTAACATCCAGTGATAATAGCCTTGAATGTCATCTAAGGTATTTCATTGTGACATGTTTTTCATGTAAAAGTTAATTTCTTTCATGTCTTAATGATTGTGACTATAATTAGCTTAAGCAGGATAAATAAGTATAGGTTAATGGCCGAGGTTCAATAACTTCAAGAATGTCCGTAGCTAAGGACCATAAGAAAGATAGACAGATATACTTAAAAATGTTAAAACAGGATTTCAGAATGAATTTTTTTTTAGTTTTGGATCTAATAATTTGATTTTTATAAGGATAAACACCTATACCAACTACTAATGGAAACTCCCATATACTGGTAACCTGTAAATATCAATTAGATAGATATAAATGAATGTATAAAGGGATGATGACTGCATGTTTTTTAACGGATGTAACCAAGTCATTTGTCCATGTTATTAATAACTGGTTATATTAGTAGAGATGCCAATTGCAATCTCTACTAGGAGGATTGCCAATCCAACTAGGACAGATGACAATAGGCATCTCTACTAGAAGAGATTCTACTTATGATTGCAATCTCTACTAGGAGGATTGCCAATCCTACTAGGACAGATGACAATTGCCATCCCTACTAGTAGGGATTCTAATTATGATTTCTATCTGTGCTAGTTTAAATAATGATTTGTGCAAGGGCGAATGGGTGTGTTTCAAAAGTCAAGTTTTGGTGTCGGATGGATTTGATAGATTATTTTCTCTCTAAATTTTGCTGGTTTGTTATGGAATCAAACTTCTTTTATATATTAGGCTTGTCATATAGTGTTGTTATAAGGAAAATTCAACATCATTATTAAGCCTTCTAAAGATTTTTCTTGCTTCAGCTTTAAAAAAAATTTTTTTGGTAGGTCGTAAATATCTCATATTTCGATTGTGACAGCATGATTATATTCTGTTGAACAATTGGTCATTTTACCGAATTTCCTGAAAAGTGCTTTTATGCAAATTTATTACATTGTTAAACTTTGTCTTAAATGCAATACAAACCATAAAACTACTGAAAATCATAAAATTCATAACTTTCTTTGTCTTTTGGGTTTTGGTGTTGGATGGAAATCATTTACGAGTCGGATGGAAAATATTCCAAGAAGGCACCAAAGTTTAAAAAACTTCTGTTGAATAATTTGGTGTTTATTTAACATGAATACAAGTTGAAAATTGATAGTTGGTAAACATTTTACCAGGTAAAAATTGTATTAATGCAAGAGGGTGGACTAAACATATTGTAGTTGGAACCAAATTTCAGAAATTTCACTTGCATAGTGTATTTTTTTCAAAAAATGGTTTGGAATCATAGAATTTTGATGTGAAATGCATAACTTAAGATATATCTGACACAAAATGAACTTAGTAAAAAAAAAACTTTTCATAAATTTTTTATTTTCTGCACAAATTATTTGTTGCATATCATCTTCAATATTATCATGATCCTAAATAAGGTAAACAACATCAAAGAACTTTTTCTGTACATGTACATGTATTTCTTCATTTGAAACTCCAATCGGAGTTACTCCTAGGGTAATTTTAAATTGTCCTATGAGAAACTAGAATTGAACTTTGTCCTAGGAGAAACTAGAATTGAACTTTGTCCTAGGACAATTTAGAATCCTCCTGAACAAGTTTCAGGACAAACTTAAATTGACTGATTCCTTTATGTTTTATACTATATTTTTTGCACAAATTTCTTGTTGCATATTATCTTTCTACACTATCATAATCCAAAATAAGATGAACAGCATCAAAGAACTTATTCTAATACATATGAACATGTATTTCTTCATTTGGTATAATATTTTTTTGTATTATCAAAATCAAGATTTCAAATTCAAAATTATTTTTTTCAAATTCAAAATCAAAATTCGAAAATCGAATTTAGAGAACAAATTCAAAATTTCAAATTTTTGGATTTTAGTTTCTACCAATCTACTGTGACATATACATTTACATATTTCTTTTTGATCATTTTGGGAATTGTCAAGAGATTATCAACATGACACATACACCAGGTGATCTGTTTTTATTTAAATCAACTCATCTTGATTAAAATACTCATGTGAATACATATAGGATTAATCTTGGATTATCAACATGGAACAAGATTTGCAAAGCTGTTTGCTTAACTTGATTAAGTTTGTTGTGACCAATCCACAAAAGGTGTCAGTTTGAGGTGAAATCCCTTCTGAAAAATTATATCTTTAAATTATTGTTCTATTCACAGACAGTTATTATATTTTTATGAATTTTATCCCTTCATTAATTTTTCTCCGTTTATATTTTTGATAATTGTCCCCACCCCCACATCACAAATGAATAACCTAGCATTATTTTTAACTATGTAACTAAATATTATTTCAAGAAATCTAGAATCAAGCCAACAAAATCAGACAAATAGCACCAATTAAATATTATGTCAAGAAATCTATAATCAAACCAACAAAATCAGACAATAGTTGATGATGCAAAATTAATTTTATTTTGGATTTCAATTTGTCCTAAGTGAAAAATATTTTATCAGTAGGATTTGCAATCCCCCTAGGAGGATTGCCAATCCTCCTAGTAGAGATGCCAATTGTCATCTGTCCTAGTAGAGATTGCAATTGGCATCTCTACTAGTAGAGATCACAATTGGCATCTCTACTAGGAGGATTGCAAATCCTACTGGATTAGAATCTCTACTGTGACATATATATATATATCACTATCATTGATTGCTGAACATCAGAAAGCTAACAATTCTATGATACAAAGCTAACAATTCTATGATATAAATGTCACTTGCAACCCTTGGGATCAGTCGCCTACTGTATATTAATGTTGATGATATACTCGTGATGATTTAAAGGTAAAAATACTTGTACATAGTAATTTTTGGAAAATGTATGTAGAAGTAAGTATATACATGGGGGAAAGTATTTGTTGAACCTATAAATGTTAAAAAAATGTTTAAATGTGAAAGAATTTTCAACATAATCTAGTTTTTCTTCCATCATACTTCCACAATAAAGTGAAATGATAAAATTGTCTAGTGGAAACTTTTCCTTTATAAAGAGTTATGTTGCTTTAAGGGAAATGATATTATAAATGATAAAAGTTTATGAATATATATCAAACTGATGTTTTGTTGGTGTACATGTAGTTCTAGTTGGTATATAGACAGGTATAGTCACTTATACCTGTATTAATTATTCCATAGTAACGAGTTGTGCTAACGAGGTCTAATTGATAATGTGTGATATAATTAGTAAGTCATTTATTCTTTAATTATTTTGTGTATGGTTGGTGCGTTTGTGATTTAAGCTTTATAATGCTTTGCATAATAATTTCTATGAATGAATGATAGAAATGTATATCAGAGATAGCACTTACATTGGATTGTAGCAAAAGAATTTGGACAAAGTGCTTGCTTGCAAACTTTTTCACTTTAAGAAGTCTAATAACATGGAAGTTGATCTCTTTCAACTAAGTGGTCTGAGTACTGGGTAACCTTTCACACCATAGTGAAAACAACAAGGACAAATTAAGTCTTAAATTTCAGAGAGAAAAGAAATTTGGTCAGTAAACAGGGATTAATGTATTTGACAAGGAACAGGTTCAATATATGTCTGAAATAATGTGTAACTCTGATTACAGACAGATAGATATTGAATCTTGAATTTCAAGTTAGATACACAGTCAATAAACAACAAGCTGGTTAGATAGGTCTGGAAAATATTCTTTTAGAAAAAGAGAGGACAAAATTAATCTTGAATTTCAAGAAAAAGCTTTTGTCAATCAGATAAATGATTAGAAAGTTTAAAATCCAGCAGGTTTGATTAGATGTCTCTAGAGTTAGTTAATCTTTTAGAAGAAAAAGTTTAACCCACAATATTTAGATACAGACTTCCAGTCTTTCATGATTGAATTTCTTTTACCTGAATTACCTTTTATTAGATTGTCCAGACTTCATTAAGCGATAAATAAAGTTTGATGATACAGAGGTTCAGATAAATTAATGAGAGGTGTCAAAGTTGGGTCAGATGTCAGACAATGCCTAATCTAGTTTTAGTCTGTAAATCATCTTGTGTTTAATATTCCACTTCATTATTATTAGTATTCATAGTAGCTAGAGTCTAGAGAATAACTTTATTACAATTTGAATAGAATTATTTTGTTCTCTCAACTGTCGAACTAAGCTCTTCCTAAAAGCAAAACCTTCAACAGTAAACTTGACTTCAGCAGTAAACTTGACTTGAGTTAACTTGACTTCAGCAGTTAACTTGACTTCAGCAGTAAACTTGACTTCAACAGTAAACTTGACTTCAACAGTAAATGTGATTCTCCCTGAAAGAAACTTGATTTTTCTGAAACTTACTGTAATATCTTCAACAGAAACTGTAGGTCAATTGATTTGGAATACTTTATACTGGATACTAAAAGTTAATAAAAAAAGGTGTAAATAGCATATCAGTATATACTAAATAATCAGTGCCTAGTTGGTAGTAAAAGATTTCTCTATTAGTGTGATCTTGAGGAGATAAAGTACAACAAATTAATATTTTTTTTCTTCAAATTTAATTAAAATTCTTGACATATTGGAAAAGATTTCATTTGTTTAGTCTATATGATATCCACACCTAATGTTCTGTACATATTATAGATTTTATATTAGGTTTTGTATGATTGAAACGGAAATGATTTCATGAAGTTAAATTAGAATTTGACTGTCTGGTTCTGTTCGTAGCCAATATTATAGATGAACATGTCGAAGTTATCGCGATGTTTACGTGCAGCCATGCAAGGATCATGTTAAATCTATTAAATAGATAGAGAATGGTTTGAGTTAGAAAATTGAAGTTAAGAGTAGGTCTAGCAGTGATTTTAATAACATTTTTTTTTTACATTCATCAGACAACCACCTGTTTCTGTACTTAATATTACTCTAGTTTTAAAGAGAAACTGCAGACTTTAAGTGAAGATTTTGTCACTTGCTGAAAATTGATATTTTTATTCTTTTTTACCACAGACCTTGATTTCACTTCTTGGCATAGAGATCATGGTTCATAATTGTCTTGTCAATATATAAGTCTCGACAAGTTCACTTAGATCTCAAGACCATTATCACTTGTAATAGACTAAAGAAGCACAACATTTGCAACATATGAGTTTTTATAACTTTTTGGCAACAGTGGTATACTTTGCTTTATAAAGCTAGATTTTCTTTAATTTATTACAAAATTTAAAGAGTTGATAGATTTAAGAAAATACACAACATTTTTATGATTATTTTATCTCTTGTGATTTTATCAAGCCATTAAGTAATATACTATATATCAACAGGTTTCATTGGATTTCATATCAGTTGTAGACACAATGTTTATAATATAAAATATATATATTTAACCATATTTTATTTAAAAATATAGACTTTTGGTGTACTGGGCTTGTAGAAAGATATCTTTTGAAATATTAACGAATCTTTGGGAGTTCTTAACACTGATTGTGGGGGTAAATAATACTACAAAAAAATTAAGGCTTTTCTGTGCATGTTTGAATTGAAAGTTTCTCCATCCTGGGCACATTCAGGGAAAAAGTCAATATGGGTATTTACAAAGTTTCACAATGCTTTAAGAAAAGCATCATAGATGCCATAAACTATGTCAAAATTGAGAAAGATAAGGTAGAGCTATATCTAAAGAGGAAAAAGCTGAAAGTATTTGGTAATGTTTAAGATTAGCTAATAAAAATATATTGATAACATTAATTCTTTATTTATTATTTTATTATTTATCATTAGATGATTTTCTGATTATTTGGTTATCAGGAATTAAAGCGCCAGTATGAAAACCACATGCAAGAACTTTGATGTGAATGATTTCAATGTGTAGCTTATATCAACATTCTGGCCTGACCCTAGTTTTCTACCGGTAATGGTGGGGTGCCATAGTTCGAATTATTCTACTCCTTATGTTTGTTTGAGTAAATTAAGAACATATTGAAATAAAATTTGAATGGTTTTGAATTTCTTTTTTCGAGATGTAACATTTGAGTTGAGTTAATCAAATTTGTTCTTCAGAAAAAAGCTTTGAATATTCTGGTTTACATCTGATTTGGATTGGCTTGTCTGAAAAGGGTTAAGCATAATACAAAATCCCATGATTTTTACATTTATATTTTTATCTGCCTTCACAAAGTCGTAAGTTCTAACAATAGCCATTTTTATAGTTCATTAAGAAATTTACAGACAAATCTGATATTGTGGGGTGGTAGGTTTCAAAAATGTATGTAGCCATAATGATGAGATGCAACTATTAAAATTGATATAGTAGGATTCAGTAGAAATTGATTTGTGCACCTCGTAACTTTAGATTGATAATGCTTCACAACATATTCTATTTATGATATATGAAAAGATTTTGAATTATCCCTGTACAGTTAGCTAGAGACACCTGTTGAAATAAAATAAAAATGGCTAAAGAAAACATGAATCAAGATAGTTTAAGTTTTTAAGCATCAATGTTTTTCGTGTCAAACTCGATTTTAGATCTTCAATCAGAACAACCTGTTAGTTAAGTTTGTTAGATTGAGATAAACACAGGTTGGTACAGAAAAACTGTAAGCCTAAAAGTACAAGAGCACCAGATGTGAGATGCTCACTGGATCTGCAACACCTTGTACAATTTAATGAGGTTACATTTTAAGGGTAGTACTCTGTAAGTTGATGTAATGAGTGAAAAGATTTGCAAAAGTCATTTTTCCTTTTTGCTAAGAACCCTTTGTATGGTTAGTATTTTCTTTAAACCAAAAAATGCTGCATTTTCAACAACATGCATATCATGAATTTTGTTTTTTAGAAGATCACATTGACCTACAAAATTATTGCTTTATCAACTGCACCAAGATTTACAGACAGTTCTCAGTTCAAACCAGTTTTAACATAAACTCTCTTGTTTTAGAAAACGTAAAGTTGGTGTACTCAATGCCTTCACAGATGTTTAAGATATTTCAAACATATCCACATATTGAACAAATATTTAGTTTACAATATATTTAGTCTGAAAAGCTTATTTGTTATTTTACAAACAATTATTAAAAACCTGTGCATTAACCAATTTATATTTTCAATTCCGATGATCAGAACAATCTGGGTTGTAACCAATCAGAACATAGCATGACACTCAACAATGACTACAAACTCTCACACATTTAAACATTTCCTTTTGTAGAGCATAATTTTACATTAACTAGGTTTAGAATCACAAAAATATGGTATTGTCTTATAAAGGTCAAAAGCTACATGACTATTTCAAAGATTCTTGAATGCTTTGTGAATTTTGCCATGGGAAATACCTCTCATCCTCTGCTGTGAATAGATCTAAAAGTATCTGTCGTGAATTCTATGCTATACACGTCATATCAAGTTATAAGAAAAACTCTTATGCATAAATATTTCTTTCTTATTTGAACTAATTTTTATTTTCAGTTGCACCAAAACAAGTAACACATCCTGTCTGTCCTACCCAGACTTACTGTTTTAATGGAGGAACTTGTCATTACATGCCTGATCTAAATAATGAAACATTTTGCAGGTGAGTTACAGAAAATATGATATATCTTTTTATTGGAATAATATTATGCTTACAACAAAACAATTGAAAAAAGATGCAAATTCAATGTTCATGAGTGCATTTTATAATTATTATATGTTGTAAATGAGACATATTCTGAATCCCAAATTTGAGTTTAGTGATAAATACATCGAGTGTATTTCAAATTTGTTTGATATTAATTTGAATTTAATTATTATGTGTTATGTTATCTTTTAAAGTGTTCATTTTTATTTTAAACACTCATAGTTTGTCAAGTGCTTTTACTAACACACAATATTTATTAGTTATAGACAGGTTGAATAATAGACAATAGTTTCTCATAACAAAACAATAATACTCTTTAAATACCAAACACAACACCTGCAATAAAAACCAAATAAATACTTTTTATACGCCCACACATTAATGTGGGCGTATATTGTAGTCGCCCCTGTCTGTCTGTCTGTCTGTCCGTCTGTCCGTCTGTCTGTCCGTCTGTCCGCCTGTCTGTCCACAATTGTTGTGGACACGATAGAGAGCTGGTTTCTTGATGGATTTTGATGAAACTTGATGTGAGTGTTTGTTATCACCCAAGGATGAACCCTATTGAAAATCAGACGAATCGAAAAATATTTCATGGGTTATTGCCCTTGCTTTTGAAAATATCTTGTGGACACCATAGAGAGCTCGTTTCTTGATGGATTTTGATGAAACTTGGTATGAGTGTTTGTATTGACATTAGGATAAACCCTATTGAAAATCAGAAACATCGAAAAAATATTTGATGAGTTATTGCCCTTGTTCTTTAAAACGCGTTAATTTTTCAGCCTTTAACAAAGTTGTGTACACGTTAGAGAGCTGGTTTCTTGGTGGATTTTTATGAAACTTGCTGTGAGTGTTTGTTATCACCCAAGGATGAACCCTATTGAAAATCAGACGAATCAAAAAATATTTCATGGGTTATTGCCCTTGCTTTTGAAAATATCTTGTGGACACCATAGAGAGCTCGTTTCTTGATGGATTTTTATGAAACTTGCTGTGAGTGTTTGTTATCACCCAAGGATGAACCCTATTGAAAATCAGACGAATCGAAAAATATTTCATGGGTTATTGCCCTTGCTTATGAAAATATCTTGTGGACACCATAGAGAGCTTGTTTCTTGATGGATTTTGATGAAACTTGGTATGAGTGTTTGTATTAACATTAGGATAAACCCTATTGAAAATCAGAAACATCGAAAAAATATTTGATGAGTTATTGCCCTTGTTCTTTAAAACGCGTTAATTTTTCAGCCTTTAACAAAGTTGTGTACACGTTAGAGAGCTGGTTTCTTGGTGGATTTTTATGAAACTTGCTGTGAGTGTTTGTTATCACCCAAGGATGAACCCTATTGAAAATCAGACGAATCAAAAAATATTTCATGGGTTATTGCCCTTGCTTTTGAAAATATCTTGTGGACACCATAGAGAGCTCGTTTCTTGATGGATTTTTATGAAACTTGCTGTGAGTGTTTGTTATCACCCAAGGATGAACCCTATTGAAAATCAGACGAATCGAAAAATATTTCATGGGTTATTGCCCTTGTTCTTTAAAACACGTTAATTTTTCAGCCCGTTGCTCTCAAAGTTGTGGACATGATAGAGAGCTGGTGTCTTGGTGGATTTTTATGAAACTTGCTGTGAGTGTTTGTAATCACCCAAGGATGAACCCTATTGAAAATCAGACGAATTGAAAACTATTTCATGGGTTATTGCCCTTGTTAACTTGTAGTTGTAAACACTCAAAAATCATTCAATTTTGTAAACATTCTTGATGGCACGGTTTTCGACAGATGTTTCATTTACTGATAGTTCTTGCCGACCTCCCGGACGACTTGGCTGCCATTACAAAAGTGGGCGTATTACGATGGGGCATCGCTATTTTTAAATTATACCATGTGAGCCTTTGTCTCAATTTAACAATTAGATAATCTAGAGGGGTAAGCATACCTTGTCACACTGAAATATCTTGTTCATTAAAGTATTCCATAGGCATTTATCAAAGTATAGGTCAGTAAAAATGAATGAAAAGTTATGTTTATTGTTCAGCCTGTCTTAGTAAAGTGAGATTATTAATTATATTATTAGAGTAAGCCTATAGCTAGATTATGGTAAGTACGGTAGACATAGCATAGACATCATATTGGTAATGGTCCTTTATTCATTATATTCATCAGCCTCTTTTTTTACAACATGTAGATTTATTCTGAATAATCTAGAACAGTGCTTCTCAACCTCTACAAGATAATTCATTCCAAATCTTCCAAATCTATTTATTTTGAAATGTGTAAAATCAAACCTCATATTTTCAGATAGTTCAATCTTCGACAATTCTGCTTCCCTTGGGATGAATTTCTCTCCTGATGAGAAGCACTGATCTAGAATAACTCAATACATACTGGATGATCTAGTATTTCTCATTGTCAAGTATTCCCAGTCACTAAGTTTTCAGATATCTGCAATGGGATTAACAGTGTTTACTGTTTGATGGTGTTTGCTTGTACGGATTTTTATTTCAGTGATCCTAATTAAATTTTTACATAAAACATGATCCATCAAAATGATGAAAACATCAGCTTTTGTGGCTATCCTTTTCTCCATATTTGAGATAAACTTGTCTGAATCTTATTCTCTTGATAAACTAAAATAAAATATTTATCTATTCCCAAATTCGTCTATGTACAGACTTAAGAATATTTTGTCACAGTTAATGTCTTCACATGTTTATCATCAAAGGTTTATCAAAGTTGAATCATGTATTTGTAAGAAATTGTTTTGAAGTGTCAGTGTGTGCCAATTTAAAGGGCATGTTTTGAAATTATAATTTATAAAAAGAATATTTTTTGAAGCTGGCACACACTTGTCCTTTATAACAGGTAACAAAGTCCATGGGTATGACGGCCATTTTGCAAAAATTAATTTTAGTAGTTTTAGCTGAAAGGTGATGGATGGTTGATGATTATTTTCTCTTATTCTATTATCTAATAACATTCTATATAATATTTAGATGTCTCAAGGAATATAAAGGGATTAGGTGTCAGGAACGTGCATCTGATGCAGTCGAGGATGTTGGTATGGATCTCAACATTTTTCAGCATTTTTGTTTAAATCAACTCACAATCATTTCAGTTTTGTGCATGGCATGTTTAGGATTTTTACCACTGACAACCAATTTAAAACGTCAATAAAATTGAAAAAAATTTTTTTTTTTAAAATTAGCACGTTGTTAAATGCATGATTTTGAACATTATTGGCATCAAATATGAAAATTTCAAAATATTGTTTATTGCATGCTCTTAATTTTTTAATTTTTGATCCTGTTGTGTGAAATTCCCAGAGTGTTGTGACCAATAGTGAAATGGTTTTATCCTTGAGTTGAATTAACAAGGTGCTGAAATTAAGCGCGGCTATTTTGTTGTTATTATTGTATAGTTATTTAGTTTACTAATCTTGTGTTTAACAGCTTATCCTAGCACTGCTACTAATCCTGATTTAAAAATATCATAAAATTAGTTGTCTTAGTTATTAACAGAATGATGGGATGTAGAAAAATACATGTTTATAACTTGTTTACTAAATAAACTAGTGGCGACACACCTATTTTGAAAATCATTCACATTTTTCAAAATTCATATTTCGAAAGCTTGCTTTATTTCACCAAAAAAAGACTTCTTTGATGTAAAAGAGCTTGCCCGGTCAACATTTAATACATCAACTTGGCCCAAAATTTCCTTGACCCATAATAGCAATAATAAATTTAAAGTGTGTCGCCCAAAATAATATAATAGAAGCAGAGATAAGGTGGTTTTGCTGCTGAATTGTTTTATGTTAGGTCATAATCTTTGTTCAGATAAGATAGTTCTAGACAAAATTTATAAAAATAATCTGTGTTGATGTTGGACATTAATATTGTATGTATTAATGTTAATTTAATTAATTAATCTTAGCATCGTTAGTGCAAAATTTACCTTTAGCTACAAACAAATGGTGCATGGTTTGATTTTTGTTAAAAGAAGCATTTTTTTCTGTTAAGTCGTATCAAAGATGTTTATTATTTACCATGTCTCTCATTATTTTCTTCATTAAAACATTTCAAAGACATACCAATTAAAAATTATAAATCTGAAATCCCTTTGTGTTATTTTGTCTCCTGGGTTCATTTCAGGCTTTTTTTTTCTTACATGTATGTTTGTATGATAGGAAAAAGAAGGTTCCTTATTTGACAAAATACAAATCATTTGGCAAAACTGAAACACAATGTCCATGATATTGTTTAGACTGAACAGTTTATGGTAGGAAACATAAGCTAAATATGTCCAGTTGGAATCCATATCTTTGAAATATTCAGCAGACGTAAGCTGTAAGACATAGTTACAATGTGAAATTGACAGGAATTAACCAGTAATACTAGTATGATTATTGACCAGACAACCTTGAATATTACATGTCACTTCACCCTGTTAATACCAACAATTATCTTGTACCATATTGTATATCATAATACCCACAAATCTGACCATTTCCTACAGGTTTCTTATAGACCAGGAGGTATTTGAATTAAGAATATAATGTAAAGTGGTCTAAACACCTACAAAATTAACAATGTTTAATAAATTGATGAGATTGAAGGGGTGGGAAATGAAGACTATTGGGAAACAGCTTCTCTGGATAATTGCCTTTGTTGAAGGACTTGAGCACAATCAGTAGTAGTGTCTTTTGACATGACGTCAATTTCTTTATGTCAATTAAATAGTGGTTATGGGTTATAATCTCTGTTGGTTGATTGGCATGACTCTGTAATTGTCCAACCAGAAGATTTTTAAGTCACACTAAAATAAAACGTGTTTAATTGTGTATATGTCCTAAAAATTAAAATATTGAGACGTGGTAGATAATGCATCTTTAATATAATTTTTTGAGAAATAAGATTTATCAATTTTAAGAAACATTTTCCATCATTCTGTTTTTAATTAGCAACTTTTAGGATATTTTCTTTTAGTCTTTTTCTTCTTTATTTCTTGACAGTAAGTTGTATTATGATGTTGTTTAATTATGTTGTAAATGTATCACTATGTATTTAAATGTATCTGATAGAATTGCGATCTCAATACTAGGTGTCCGGTTGAATGGGCTGGTTCACGCTGCGAAACCTACGACCATATTCAGTTAACACGTGAAACAAGCAGTATGTATTCAATTTCTGAACAGGCAATGATTGTGGAATACGCTCTGCATATTTTTGATGAGTTTAAAATCTTTTCTAGAAAGAACTTCATATTCTCAAATCATTGCTTTTAATCTATATTTTGTAATTTTTGTAAAAGCATTGCCTATTTCACAATTTTATATGCCTATCATCTTTAATCAGATGTTGCTACTAACAAATTAAAGAGAGCATGAAAAAAAAGTAAGTTTACTAACAAAAGTTTGACCAAGTTTATTTCTTTGCATGTTGTGAAGTAAAATTTTCTTAGAAACCTTTACAATAATCTGAAAATATTCTTTTTCCTTGACATGATTTGATTCTTTCTTTCTATGAAACTATAACATAAGACTGTGTATTCAGACTTGATGCATGCAACACTTTAGGTATTGAAAAATCTAAAAAGATGATTACTTCTCAATCTCAATTTCTCAAACTTTTTTCTCTCTAAATTTGTTAATGAAAATCTTTATAATATTAACTAATTATTCTTGAATATCTCCTTATTATATTTAACAATAATATTTATATCTGCTTTCTACCAATATTTGGTACCTTATTCTGGCTAGCTTATAATATATTATAAGTTTGATATGAAATAGAGCTAGTTTACTCTATATAGCTTTATATTGACTCTAGCTGTATTATTCTATTGGTGCTGCATTTCAAGAGGGAAATCTATAGCCAAGTTCTTAAAAACTTCTATTTTTGCTGAACTATTTTTGCTGTTGAGCTTATTATGCAATGGATGGCTCTAGATATATCTAAGCTTTGTTTGGATATCTATGATTTTGAGTTAAAAGTACCAGGGTACTTGAAAACAAAACTATCAAAACATTTCAATTTCTTTTTCTGTAAGCATGTTTTGTTGTAAACTTTATTTGACTTGATTTTTTTTTAACTTTTTCAAATTTTCAAAATTTGTTTGTATTATTATTATGTAATTTTTTGTTGTTGAGAACATAATCATATTTTTAGCTACTAAGATGGTAATAAATGTCTTGAGAGTGAACTAGAGTACTGTTAGTTATAATATATTCACATCTGAATAACTGTTTTTACAATTAAAAAATTTGAGAATATTCATATATATTACATAAACAATTTGGCTGTAATCAAAGGTAATAAAAATAATTTGGTAAACGACTGTTTAAATATCTGCTGCAACTCAGCAGTCAATGAAAAAAATGATATTCTATTTGTCATTCAAGGACATTTTGGCATGTAGTTTTCAAAGGCAGACTGTTTGAAAAAGCGGTTGACACTGTTTTAACATTTAACTTTTGTTATTGAATATCAGTAAACTACCTACTGTTTATGAAGGTCTATTCCTAACTGCTGTTTATGAACATCACTAGTGTACCTACTGTAGTAGCCTATGTACTGTTCATTAGCGTACCTGCTGTTTATGAGCATCAGTGCCTACCTGCTGTTTTTGAACATCAGTAGCCTATTTGCTGTTTTTGAACATCAGTAGCCTATCTGCTGTTTATGAACATGAGTAGCCTACCTGCTGTTACTGAACATCAGTAGCCTATCTGCTGTTTTTGAACATCAGTAGCCTATCTGCTGTTCATGAACATCAGTAGCCTACCTGCTGTTACTGAACATGAGTAGCCTACCTGCTGTTACTGAACATCAGTAGCCTATCTGCTGTTTATGAATATCAGTAGCCTATCTGCTGTTTATAAATATCAGTAGCCTACTTGCTGTTTATGAACATCAGTAACCTACCTTTTTTTTTGAACATCCGTAGCCTACCTGCCATTTATGAACATCAGGAGGCTACATGCTGTTTTTGAACATCCGTAGCCTACCTGCTGTTATTGAACATCCGTAGCCTATCTGCTGTTTATGAATATCAGTAGCCTACCTGTCGTTTCTGAACATCAGTAGCCTACCTGCTGTTTATGAACATCAGTAGCCTTACCTGCTGTTTTTGAACATCAGTATCCTATATGCTGTTTATGAATATCAGTAACCTACCTGCTGTTTTGAACACCGGTAGCCTATATGCTGTTTATGAACATGAGTAGCCTACCTGCCATTTATGAACATCAGTAGCCTATCTACCGCTTAAGAACATCAGTAGCCTACCTGCCATTTATGAACATCAGTAGCCTACATACTGTTTTGAACATCAGTAGTCTACCTGCTGTTTATGAACATGAGAAGCCTACCTGCTGTTTTGAATGTCAGTAGCCTACCTGCCATTTATGAACATGAGTAACCTACCTGCTGTTTATGAACATCTGTAGCCTACATGCTGTTGAACATCAGTAGACTATCTACTGTTTATGAATATCAGTAGCCTACCTGCTGTTTTGAACGTCAGTAGCCTACCTGCCATTTATGAACATCAGGAGCCTACATGCTGTTTTTGAACATCCATAGCCTATCTGCTGTTTATGAATATCAGTAGCCTACCTGTCGTTTCTGAACATCAGTAGCCTACCTGTCGTTTCTGAACATCAGTAGCCTACCTGCTGTTTTGAACATCAGTAGCTGTAACCTACCTGCTGTTTTGGACATCAGTAGCTTAAACAGTACCAGTCAGTATTTATATTTAAAGTGATATTTACAATAAAGTATAAACAATAGGGTAATATGGTATAAAATAAGACGTAGAAATATTAAAACTAGGGCAGGGTTAGATTATAACTAGGTCAATATAAACTTAGACTAAATGTAAACAAAATTTACAACCTAGTACAAAATATCAGCTGAGAAAAATTCCACTTTTAATCTATAATTTTGTACCAATCAAAAAATTTGATTCAGTTTTAATTTCTCCATTTTTTTTTTTTTAATTTTCAGTATTGTTCTTTGATTATTTTATTGAAATAAATGAAATTATTTGGATTGAAAAAAAACAGTAAAAAAAGATGCAATTAAAAATGTTTTATAACATTCACCACAAATTTTTTAAAAGATGTTCAGCATCCTCATGCTGTTAAAACTGTAATCAAATCTAAATAAAAGGGATTAATAGTATCATTTTACTTACAAACATTCTTTTCTCATTTATGTTACAAAGAATATAAGTTTTTATATGGTAAAAAGTTGATATAATTTCACTCCTACTGTTCACTATCAAGACATCTACCATCTTTAGAGGATTACAAATAAAAACGATATGTAAATTTAGATTAATCTTTTCTCACAATTTGTGTCTAACCTAGTTAACATTTGATAAAGTTTACAAATTTTGTCCTTGTGGAACAAATTAATAATCAATTGTGCAAAAGAAGGAAAAGAAATTGATAAATTCCAAGTAATGAAATTTGTTACCAAGATACTTGATAAATGTGTCTGGTATGAGAAATACTATTTTCTTTTGAAATGCATTAGAGAATTCCACAAGAAGACATTACAACTATTCAAAGTGAAAATCAAGCCCAAATTTAAACAAATAGCTTTTTTTCTAAACTTTATTTTTGTTGTAAGTTTACATTGCTGATATAAATTTGTTATTTTTTTAGGACAAGCAAAACTTTTACATGATCGTACTCTCATCATCATTGGCATTGTTATAGCAGTATTGGTTTTCATCATAATCTGTGTTGTTTCCTACTTCATGTCCAGGTACAGTATTTCAAACAATTACCTTGCAAGTTTTACTTATTTTTGATTTTCAATCGAGAGGGATCTTTGACAAGCTTGTAGTATAGGGGGCTTCAGTGTATAGTAACATCTGAATGACTAGATTGTATGTCAGCCCCTCCAACGTACATCAGGTTATAATCCCTAGGTATTATCTCAACCCATGCTCGAATTGAACCATGGGCATTCGGGTTGCCAAGATCTAACTCACTGATCCACTGGAGCTCTCAACTACCAGCCAATAGATTGACATTCTGCTCTATGTTCTGCTCCTTATTAAACTAATGAAGATGACCTTGACAGCGTTGAGTATGTATGTGAGAATTGTTTTTTTACAGACGTGCACGAAAGAAGTGGGAAAAGAGAAGGCTCATGAAATCCAAGAAGAACATTCCAGATTCATCCATACCATTGTTAGACGATGTAGATAGTTCTGCACTAGCAAATAGAAGAAAGACATCCCCACCACAGATTAGACCATCAGTTCATAAGGTAGTTGACTACTAGTGCTTTTTTTTCTACAGACATTCTTATGCTTTTAAAACTTACATCCTATAAGGTAGATTTGTGTTTATTATGAAAAGTTAAGAATTGTGTCAAATTGTCATGGACAATGCATGGAACTCATTGTTCCTAATATTAGTAAGATTTTAAACTAATTTGTCGAATGTTATTTCAGAACACCCAGACAGGAAGTTCTTTGGCACAGATATTTCCCACCATAGAAAAACAACCTGGTAACAACATAACAGAAACACCAGTAGAAACCAAGGTTGAAATACCTTTAAATCATTTTATGCCTTCAAATAGAAACCGAGCAGCACGTGGATCAAGATCTCGATTGAAGGCAGTTTCTGTCGATGATCCTACAGTTGAAGAGGAGAAACCCATTAGTAACCCTCCAACTCGGTCTCGTTCTGATCCTAATCCACCTTGGAAAACAGAATCCAAACCCAGACAAGATTCTATAGATGAATTAGATGATCTGGAACACAGTGAATCTATGCAAGATGCCCCACTGGATTCAGAGGGTTATGCCCCTTTAGATGAAGTTGATTATCCTATTGTCTCCCCTTATCCTGTGACAGGAACCCCTGAATCTGATCCTGGGCCAACTTATCCAGATAATCCAGGTGTAATTGATGTACATAATATGAATGAATTCCCCGACGAAGTGCCAAGTCCTATAACTGATGATCCAGCAACTAATCCCCTACTACCTTTCGATAGTTCTGATTCTGAAGAGGAACATAGTCCATTACCTGTTCTTTATATTAGTGAGGAGGACATTCGAACATCAGGAGATGATCTCCATTCATTGGAGGTTGATTCAGGTAATGTGAATGATACTTTAAGTGAACATGACTTGTCACCAAATCGTGATAATAAACAAGTCCCGAATGGAAATGATAGTGATATGGCATCACATGCCAGTAATAGTAGTGCAACATCATCCAGTGCTGCTTCAGTTAGATCACCAAGTTACATCATGTATAATTCTTATCAAGATCCTAATGTCTCAACTCGTGGCTGGGATGAACAGGGTACACCTGTCTCTGATCATTTTGCCTATAATTCAATTCCTGATTCAGACTCTAATATAATTGATGATCAATTCATGCACAAGCCATCTATGAGTCCTAATAAACATTCAGATAATAAATATAGTAATGTGAATAATAAAAAACTGAAAGATATTTGTGATGACCAAGATGCCATTCCAATTTAAACCCAGGTTCTAATGTTGTTTCAACTAAGCGGCATAGAATGTGATAAGCCTGTAATTGGACAGAGATTGTTTTCAGTGTAATGTTGGAGAAGATCATGACAGATCATCACACGGACACTTGTGCCAAATATTTTGGTCACATGTATGGGTGTAGGCCATAATGGTAAAGCAGGTCAAATAATATTTAAAAGTGTTTGGTTTTTTGTCATATTAGTGTCAAAACAGAATGAGTTAATCTGAATTGGAATTATTTATTGCATGTGTGTATTCAAAGGCATTATTGATCAGTTAAGATGTGCTTGATATTTATTCAGAAATCAATCGATCATTTATTAATTAGTGGTTGTTTTAATTGAGATTTATATCATTTCCTCTCTTTTACTGCCATTGGTTTTATTATTGGTGTTTTATAGTGGTAAGCTTATCTGTTTAGAGGACAGTTTATTTTATAACCATTGCCATTTTATTTAAGATCTTCTGGTGCTCTCCTAATTATTATGATTTAAACAAAAATAATTTTACATATTTCCAACTATTATTTTGCCAATATGGAGAGCACCAACTTTGGCATTTAAGTTCACTGTTTATTTTCGATACCAAATATGTTCATATATATTAGTCCCTTTTATCTTTTCGATATCATATTTCATTTCTATCATTCACAGTATGCAAGGAAATATTGCAAAATGTATATTTTCAACCAATGTGTATATATAAGTTTTGAAGTATAATTTAAAAAAAATGTTGATAGCCAAATTGTTGTTGTTGTTTTGATAAAGTTTCTGTATTTTTTTGGTTAGAACAAATATTTATTTATTGAACACTGTTTTGATGTGCTATTTGTTTTCTTAAAGTTGTTTAGTTACAGTTATTGAGAAAAGTTGTTCTCCTTCAGAAAAGGAGAATTAATACAGTTTGTCAGACTGATCAGCAGATCAAATTTTTCAAAGGTTACCTTTCAATTCACATTGACAAAATTGAGTCATTAAGTTGGTTTTGATATGAATATATTAATTGCTGTCATTGTATTGAAGCATACTTCCTATAATAAAACATGTTTTTGACATCTTGCTATAAAAGCAAATTAAATGTCCTATGTTATAATTGTTGTGTTTTAGATTATTATAATTATGTTATGTAAATTATTGTATATAGAGTATATATTATAAGTTAATTATTTCAGATCATTTCATTATTATCATTGTTTATTATGAATTAAATAAATGTAAAGATATTATCATAATGAAATCAAATTATAATTTATTGCATGATGATATTTATAAAAGTAATATATTATATAAAATGAAAATCATTAGAAACTATTCATGTATTCACAATGATCCTACAATTAATTAAGCTTTCAGAATCATGGTAGTATTGAGCTTTATAGAGAATTTATTTTAGTTCGATCGATTGGTAATCGACAGTATAAGTGGCGCTTGGGTAGAATCAATCCAGAAACTGGTCAGATTCCCCTAAATGCTGCCAGTTCCTTGTAGTGTGGAAAATCAAGATGTTCTTTGATTCTGTCAGTAGCAAGGTTAACCTGGGTAATAATAATAATATTTTAGCTTAAAATTCAGATGTAGAGGCTTATTTTAGTTGTATAGTATGGGAGAATAGTCTGATTATTTTACAACTGATATACAGGATGACATTTATATTTTTATCATGTATGTTCATAGGTTTGAAAATTCTATCCTAAATAGAATGAAAGCAGTGATCAAAGTTGAGACCACCTGAAACACATCTGCAACGTGATGAAAAATCAAATTACAAAATACGTTTAAGATAATACACAGGTGATGTGAAAAGTAAATATATTTTTAAAATCTATATTTTGATTGGCAATTGTGCAGATGTTATTTTTCTTAAAATCTGACATTTGTTAATTGCTTTAAGTTTTGATGGTTTCCAAAGATGAAGGTGATGTTGACATAGCTTTTCTATTCTACATCAAAGCTAATGAAAATGTATACAATAAGTTTAAAAAATAGGTTTGAATTAGAGTTATTGGAATCATGAATTATGGGAAAACCCTTTGCAGATAGATTAGGTAATATATGACAATTTTCTGAGAATTTAAAGTTTTTGAGTACTGGTATTTAGAATTTAAGTTTTTTTTAGGAAACAATATTTTATTCATCGAAATGAAAGTTATTGGGGAACAGGCTTTCGCCTATATGACCACTCTCCCAATATAATAGAATAAGAATTACAATCATTGTCTCTGATTGAGATGCTGAAAAGAGGTGTAAGCCCCACCCCAACTTTCTGTATAAAATACTAAGATTTAATGTAACATTCCTTTACAGTGATAAAAAATACTTTTTCATATATCATTTTGTATATTCACTTATATTTATTTTAATTTCATTATATCTCTTCTTTTAAGATTATACAATAAGTATGCAAAGTTATCTTATTAATTTGACAAGATATTGAGAGTTTCCAATCAGGCAATCATTGGATTTTAACTTTAATAGAACATTCTTTTACTTGATAAAGCTTTTAGTGTACTCTTAGCCTAAGTAGCAGGATTGCTTACTTTGGTAAAAAAAAAAAAAATTTCAGAAAATATGCTTAAAACTGTTAGTAGACAGTACTATTGTCACAGCCAGATGAGCTTTTAGATTTTTTTTAATGATCTATAGGATTAGATCTCATAGTTCCAAATTTTATTTTAAAAAGTAGGTAAATTTGAAATGATCATATTTACTTTTAAGTTTCTTCATCATAAATGTCTTGTAGTGCCTTTTATATTTAATTTGTGTTCTTAGCATGTACTTAATTATTTTACTGTTCATTTAAGTAAGCCAATATTTTATTCATACATTTTATTCAGTTCAGTTTAAGTTTTATATGGTTTCCTTTTAATATGTTTCAAGTCAGCCATTTTGTAAATGATATCTCATCTGGACATATTAAAATACATAAAAGATCAATGTGTTGATTGTTCACTCCCAGTTTAACCCCCTACAAATTCCTTATTCCGGGACAAATCAGAATAGTATTGTTGACAGAATAGGACAACAAATATACATCGAATTAAACAAGAAACCCAATAATGGAGCAATGATTGCATATTTTAGACGGATAAACAATCATTTTCAATATTTAGCTCATTGTTCATTGAATGCAGTGATTGTCTTAAGAATAGTGTGAACAGAAATGATCCTAATCCCAAAAATACAAAATAACATTTAATCAACAATATATATATATCGGGTGTCCCAAAAAAAACGTCCCCAACTTTGACGAAAAGTATCTCAGCTGCTGACGAGCCGATCTCTTTTAAAATTCTCACAGGTTTACTTCAACATGTCTTTGTCAGACCCTGAAAATATGAAAGTCATCAAATAAAAATTGTACAAGTACTGCCTCGAACAAAATAGCATGTCAAAAAATTCAATATCAGAGCAAATTACATATTGGAATTTGTGTTCATTGTGCCTTCACCACATCAACCACCAATATCAAACATTTTCCATCCTGATAAACTTTCACGGTCTCATCTAAAGGTACCACTCGAGAAGCGACCATCCTGCATTTCAGTTCCTGTTTCATCAGTGTGCCCCTCTAACCCAAGTGCAGTACACCTGTTTCTTAAGGGAATCCCAGACTGCCCGGAGTCATTACCATCAACAGTGGAACAAACTGGATGAACAGGAACTGAAAGGCAGGAAGGTTGCTATTTGGGAGAAAATATCTTAAGATGAGATCGGTGAGAGCATTTCAGGATGGAAAATGAAGGATATTGGTGGTCGATGTGGTGAAAGCACAATAGACACAGGTTGAAATGTGTAGTTTGCTCTGATATTGAATTTTTTTACATGCTATTTTGTTCGAGGCAGTACTTGTACAATTTTTATTCGATGACTTTCATATTTTCAGGGTCTGACAAGGACATGTTGAAGTAAATCTGTAAGAATTTTGAAAGAGATCGGTTCACCAACAGCTGAGATAATTACCGTCAAACTTGGGGACGTTTTTATTGGGACACCCGATATATACATACATAGCTAAATTACATCATAAATAATATTTACACGTCTTGTTCATGTTCTCGCGAATTATGAAATGAATAAAACAAACTTTTAAATTTTAAAGAGTCGAATGTATTCCAAGATATATCCCTGAGTAATAAAGTCACTTATGCTCAAATGGTTTTGGTGTGACAGAATATCAAAAAGTCTCCACTTGTACAAACCCTACAAATAAATCACATTTGGTTAATACGGGAAAGATTAATGGCAAGAGGTTTTGCCAAGGATCGGCTTTCTTTTACTCATTGGTGATAAACAGCTTAGTGTATTTGTGTAATTCATAAAAAAAAAAAATTTCCTAAGTGAATTCTTAACCACATGAACATGACGCATCGTTGCTCCTCATACCGATCCTTATGCACCCGTAATAAATAATTTTTAGGGGATGGCGTATCGAGGAATTTGATTGAGGGTTTTCGCAATTTTTCGAGAAGGGAAGTCTCAAATGAAGGGCCCTTTCTGGCCCTAACACAGCCAAAAACAGTAAAATGTCAGGTGTAAGATCAGTAAGTATCGAACAGCGAGCTATATACAGACAAAATAGAGGTTTCTACAGTGTTCTTCAGGAAATATCCTGCTATCTTGAGTGAACACCTAAATCCTCAAACACATTTTTAGTTCGAAGCACCTAGACAGCAACATAGTGTTGCCCAACAGCAAGCTAGTAAACAACAATCAGCAGCAACATCGTTATCGTGATGGTGATGATGATGATCATCGTGACAGTGTTCTTCTGTTTTAGTTACGTACCTGAAGTACATAACATGTTAAGTTACATGGAAAACAGTCATAGAAGTACATGGTAACATTTAATTCGTGTGATCTAAGTAAAAACACAGGTAGGCCTACCAGATAAAAAAAAATCGTATAAGAGCTCTTATACGATGTAACCATACAATTTTTTTTTACCAGAATCTGGTAAACACAGCTAAAGGGACATAACTACATTTAGCATGTTACTAGTCTATGTAGTTTCCAGGTTAGCGTACAACTGCTTAAAAATTCAGTCGATGATGCAAATGTTCAAATATTTTTACTTACACAACTTGTGGCTGTTGATTATATCCATATCCTGGCTGGTTTTGTGGAGGACCATAATTGCCCTGTTGATAGGCTCCCTGTTGTGGATAACTCATCTTTAAATACACAAAAATTTACAATTAATTCTAGAGAGGTTATCATTTGTTATAAATCTTCAAAATTGACTTAATTCTGTCTCTGTGATGTGGAACAATCCTTTTTAGTTGCTTATATGTACGCTTTATCTGAAGATCACTTTCAATTTCAATCCTATTTGGTTCTTTCCCATCTTCACTTTGTCAATATTGACTTGTTGGCAGACATTGAGCTCTATAAATTGTCAAAGTGGGCGTTAAGATGGATTGGCTTATTGTATTCTTTACATATTGCAAACAAATCTTCAAAATAGATACCCACGTGTATACTTACTTTGATTTCTAGAAAGTTATGCTCTTGAAGATGGTATTAACAGTGAAGTGAAGTTGCTTTTATTTGCAAGTTTTAGATCTAACTATGGACACATATACTCCCACAATATTGTGAAATATCAACCTTTGATTATTTATATCAGATAATCAGTTTCTATTTCAAAATTTAAAGAGGTGATATTTATACTGTATCTTATGCATTTATTTAATTTTGTCAAGATTGAGGTCCGAATAACATTGATAAGTATTTAGGATATATTTGAATAAATTCTCACTTTAAATTTCAATTCAGTCATATGATACATAGATTTGATATACGTCACAGATGATAACAAAAGGATTTTCTGCACGTGATGGAGACAATAAGATTCTAAAAATATACATGTAGTAGTGTAATATAGCAAGAAGAACGATTCGTTATCAAATATATAATATAGTATATAACACTGATAAAACCTTCATGCGCCGACGTTGCAAGGGGGCGCCAAAAGCCCTTCGAAAAAAAGTCGGTCGGTAAGAAATAATAATTATTTTCGAGCTTATTCTTTTAGTCCCAATACAACACGGGCCCTCCCCCTTATTTTTGGCCGAATATCAGAACCCTCGATAAAATTGCCGCTCGCCCCCCACCTTTCTCTAAATTCTGGATCCGCCCCCGTTATTGATATCCGTCGGTAAAGTTGAGCCGACCGACCACAGACATAAACATACAAAAATACTAAAAATATAGCTACAAATAGCCTTCCTGCATTGTTTCAATAAATAGCTAAAACCTTGAAGTTTCCGGGGGTCTTGGTGTAAGTGTGTGTAATCACCCAAGGATGAAGCCTATTGAAAATAGGAGCAATTGAACAATATTTACTATGAATTATTGTCCTCGTTCTTGAATTGTTTGTGGACCCGATAGAGAGTTGATATCTTGATGGATTTTAATGATACTGTGTGTGAGTGTTTGTAATCACCCAAGGATAAAGCCTATTAAGTTGTGATAAATGTGATAAATGAAGGGAGTGAGCCGAAATGTTACATTTCATTCAAGGGAGACAACTATGAGGGTCTCTCATAGGTCCGCGCTCGTTACAAGCGTTCACTATGACAAGTGCTAAAATTGCTTTTGTACTTTCAAATTAGGTCTTTCCGGTCTTCCTATGGACTGAATTAATTATTTTGGCTCTTTGAATTTACTTCTGGGGTCCAAAACCTAATTTCAATTTTAGAACAATGTTGAATTAACCGCGTTTACTACAGTTAAAACGAAAACTTTAAGGACAAGGAAGACAATGTTGTGAGTGTTTGTAATCACCCAAGGATGAAGCCTATTATCTTGAATCCACTTGAAGAAACATAATGTCAACAAAATACGTGTAATATAAAAAATGTCACTCTCAGAATCTTTCATTTACTGATAACATTTACTTATTAAACCTAAAAAAATTGTGTTTTGCGTTTCAGTATCGAATATTTTTATCGGACCTGCAATTGCCTGAAATATATCTAAATAGCACCCAAAACAGTCTTAATTTTCAAGATTTTCCATGAAAGGACCCCCGTATTCCCTCGTTCCTCCTCTTCGACGCGGTGTTCCACGGTCGAAGGGCTCCAGAGGTTTTACATGTGCATCAGTGCATTCATGCATTGTGATCCATACCTGAACAGAATACCTTAGGGGTGTGACTGTATATTTGTTCCTCATAATAAATATTCCTCGTGGAACAAAAATTATTATAATAAATGATCTCAGGAACTCTTATCATATAATATTTGGTTTAGGGTTACGGTTAGGTCTAGTGTTATACATGTATAATAAAATAGCATTATAGTGGAACTTATATATCGTCACAGAGGGTAGGTATAGGAGTGTGGGTGGGGACCATGGGTTGCAGGAAAAGCGCAGTCTTCCTTGGAGCGTCAAAAAAGGTTTGTGCCCCCCCCCCCCTCCCAGGCCCTTAGCTACAGGGGGACAAAGAGGGGCAACGATAAATTAAAATTAGTAAGAAATAGCCATTCCTAATTCCGCTTTCGATTAATCTAGACCCAACACATTTACAAACACAACAAGGAACATCTGACAGTTTGGGACAGATTTAAAAGCAAAAACTGTTTGATATGTCAAAACAATTTAATGGTATAAACAATGTAAAAAAATATTATCAACAGTATGAATAATAAAAATATAAGTATTGTTAACCTTTAATAAGAATATTATATAAATGAAATGATAAAAATTATAAAAATATAACAGTATATTTTGATACAAAGGCGCAAGAAAAACTAGATATATATTCAAGGCATTCAGAACCATATTTTAAAAGGGGAACAAAGAAAGTTTTGATTTTGATTTTAACTTTCCGACTTTTCCTTCGAGTTAACAGAAAATCAGGAAGTCCATTCTGTTATTACATACACACATGAGTTATCACACATTATCTCACCTATAATCATGTTCCTTTAGCAACGGCTATCATTTCATTTCATTACATGAATCCGTTGCTATCATGATAAGATTTTCTCGTCATTAACTTTGATTGGTCGAACGATTATTGTTCGACCAGTTATATTCCTTTTTTATTATTGCGGGAAAACTTTCGAATGACCAGACGTCAAATTTCTTGTAGCAAATTTACCTTGTGATAATCGAGTCTCAATGGTGATAAATTGAATGTGACGTATAGTGTTTTTTAAACGAGGTTATTAGTTGATAATGACGAGAAAACCCCGTCAATCCAGCAACGGTAGATAATGCAAATGTCTAACGTTGCTGAAGGAACATGACCTATAATAGGCTATTCCTCATTTGTATCTCCATATCACTTTTATTTCAACTCTCAATAAATGCATACAAGTTTATTGATTGTAATTGTAATGTTGTTGTTTTTTTCAACCGATAAAATATGGTCAATTATAACATTGCTCTAGCAGATAAAACTTTATTTAAGCTATACGCGTATTGTCGAACTGAAAAGTTATATATACGGCTGAGATTAAGCTCTATAAACTAGCATTATCTTAACTATATCATTTAAACTTAGAAATATTGGTGCTAAACGAACGAACGGAATATTATTGTATTTGAACGCGGTTCTATGAATCTTTCATATACATGTAGTTTTTAACTTCAGTAACGGTCTATACTTTCCTGTACCAGGTCAAAATGCACAATCACAGCCCCCGCAATCCATACTACCACAATCACAGTCACAGCCACCACAATCACCACAATCACCACAATCGTCACAGCAATTATCACAGTCACCATCACCATCACAACAACCGTCACAACTACAACATCTTGGACAGTGACAACAAACAGGTCTGTCCCACGATAGTGATAAACAAAAACAGTAAGTACAACAAGAATCGTCAACCACGTGAGTTCCTCCACCATCTACAGCAGTATATCTGGAAGAAAACATAAAAAATCGTTTCACATGATGGTTGTTGTCTTAACCATGACTATATAACAAATATGAAGCCTACAGACAATTTAACCAAATTTGGCACTAAATGAATTAAATTATACAGCAGGCTACTTTTCAGAATGACTATCGATCGTGACCCAACCTTGGACAGTGACAACAAATTTAATTCAGACAGATAACAAATTGGATTTAAGATTTAATACTTACGCTGCCACGGGTGTGGGTTGAGTTGTGATTATTGGAGAATGGTTTTTGATTAACGGTTGATTATTAACATTTTTATTCTTATCTTTCTTAGTTTCTTCCTCTTTCACCCCATCTTGTGGATCTTTGTTTAGTGGAGATACGTCTATCTGGGATTGATCAACAGGTTTATAGCTAGCAGCTTGAGATTCTTCATAAGTTGGTGGTGGAACGTCAGGGTCCATTGATAACAGTTAACTGAATAGAGATTGAAAATTAACATTCAGATAATTTAAAACAGGAAGCAGGAGATCCTCCACATCGAAAATCAAATCAATCGGTATCTGCATACTTGGATTGTCAAAGAAGTGAATAATAATGGTTGTCATGTATTAGGCCTATATTGACAGGGATTAAAGATAGTTCACGTAAAATAAAATTCGAGATTACGAATTCGGGAACTACACAATCTCATGCGAAATCAGGAAAATATTTATGTTAATTACAGCTATAGTCTATTAATGTTCTTAGTTAAATATATGATATATGAAAAAAATGTAATAACGCGTACAGAATATTTCTTATACCACAATAAATTTGTATCATATTGAAACCTTTATCACAGAACATTTATGTTTTCCGTTTTACATTGTAACTGTTTTTATAATAAGTTTACGTAATGATAGGCCTTCATAAAAACATATTTTCTTGTAGTTTATGTTACGATGAAGGTCTAATATTTCACATAATAAATACCTATATATGTAATGATGGTATAAACAATATCTTACATACGTACCTATAATTTATCCAATATGTGAAATGTTTTACTATGTTCCTATGTGTTCAAACCAACAACGTAGCCTATAGTTCAGTCTATGATAGTAATTCGTCAAATAACGGTATCCAAATAAGATTTATCGAAGTTTCGATAACGCTGGGCTTTACTATCTAATCAAAATAGTCCAGTACGTAATCAGGTTCCGTTATGATACCCGTTTAATTACATCCTTTATTAAAAACTTCGATTTAACTTACACTATGTTGACATGACGGGATATGAAAGTAGGCCAGTAAATAAACTAAAAATAAATTGCTTCAATAATCAAACTGTGCTTGAGGGAGGTAACTACTATTATTACCATGCAGACTACAATAATTTTTTTTTATCTACACCGCAGTTATTGATTGAAACCGGAAAAGTTCACGCGATGGCCCCCTTTCCCCCCACCTTTAAAAAAGTCACTGTTTCTGATCTCCATACAAATAAAAAGGAACAACTTTGCACTTTCAATGCACTAAAGACTTCTTGGGTATTGGAGAAACTTTAAGCCAATCTTCAGTCAGACCAAGTTCTATATAAAAAATAAATTACAAAATATTTACTATTAATAAACAAGGCAGTTAAATTTTTAAAAAAGGGAGTTTTTGTTTTTTTCTATATATTTTACCAGTACCAGTACGAAGTAATGTATAAAGCATATTAAATGTACACCAATATAGTTTGGTATAACAAGTCAAGTACACCAATATAGTTTGGTATAACAAGTCTAGAGGTACAATATAATTTTAAATGGACATCAATATAGTATGGCATATCAATACAATTTGGTATAAAAGGTCTAGATGTACAATGTAACTTTAAATGTACATTAATTAATATATTGGTTCATCAATATAGTTTGGTGTATTAATATAGTTTGGTACATAGGTTATGTATAACAGGTCTAGATGTACAATTTAATTCTAAATGTACATCAATATGGTTATGTATTTAACAGGTCTGGATGTATAATTTAATTTTAAATGTACATCAATATAGTTCGGTATATCAATATAGTTTGGTGTATCGATATTGTTTGGTACTGTACATCAATATAATTTTGTATAAGATGTCTAGATGTACAATTTAATTTTGAATGTACATCAATATAGTTTGGTACATCAATATAGTTTGGTATAACAAGTGTAGATGTACAATGTAATTTTATATATACATCAATAGTTTGGTACATCAATATAGTTTGGTATAACAGGTCTATATGTACAATATATCATTCCATGTACACCAATATAGTTTGGTATCAAAGGTCTAGATGTACAATATAATTTTAAATTTACATCAATATAGTTTGGTATATCAAATAGTTTGGTAGAACAGGTCTAGATGTGGAATATAATTTTAAATGTACATCAATATAGTTTGGTAGAACCGGTCTAGATGTACAATATAATATTAAATGTACATAAATATAGTTCGGTAGAACAGGTCTAGATGTACAATATAATATCAAATGTACATCAATATAGTTTGGTAGAACAGGTCTAGATGTACAATATAATATCAAATGTACATCAATATAGTTTGGTATAAAGGTCTAGAAGTACCATATAATATCAAATGTACATCAATATTGTTTGGTATAACAAGTCGAAATGTAGAATATATAAAGCATGTTATTCCCTTTGACTTTTTTGAATTTGTAATTGACTAGGGAGAATTCTTTATACTATATAATATGCTGCAGGTTTCGTGGCAAGAAATGCAGTAATACTGATAAACTGTCCTTAAAAATCAAACTTTTATTATACATGATTACAATGTAAATATAGTTCTATATCACTAAAATATTCTATAAATAAAACTCTATATGTATATAATTAAGTAAAAAGCATTGTAAATAACCCTGTAAAAATTCTGAAAGCACTCTAATTCACAATCAAAATATTATACTATTTACATCACAAATAAAAGTTCATCACACACTGCATAGTTATAAGCTATTAAGGGGGATTCATTTGAGCTTTATATGTCTACTGAGGACACTTAAAGCTTCTGATTAAACCAAGAATGAAATAATAAACCATTTCTGATTAATAAGACAAGATGAAATGTAAAGAATCACAAAATAAAATTAGATAATATTCTATTAATGCAAATTTAATTTCTTGTTTCAATTCTCGCTAAGATCTAAGTTTAAGAGTTATTTTCTGTTTGAAAGAAAAATACCCAATTACCACATAAAAATTCAAACAATCCTATAAATAAATCATTGAATTATTTTTTCCCAAAACACCATGAGCTAATTATTTATCAACATATATTTTTTTTTGATTATACTTCAGGACATGTCATTTAATGATTCCTGTAGAAGAGTATCTTTTGTGAATGTTTTATTATTTTCAATATAATATCTGAGATGTTTAGCCACTCTACCATACAGTTCATATTCTGCTTGCCAATCCATATCAGTTAGTAGGCCTAGTTCAGGACTTTGATTAAACCTCTTAGGTTTCGGACAACCATAATGATTTTTATTTGCTTGATGATATTTAGGCTGTTTGCCTTGTTTCTGTAAGTTGATATTTTCATGAACACGTTTACAAACAAAACATTCAAATCCATCGACAAAATTGATGTCTTTATCAGACCAATTTTGATTGTCATCAATTTTCCATTCTCTTTCAGCTAATATTTGTTTTAAGATTGGATTTGTCACACCAGTTTTCTTCCAATTTAAATATTTCTCATATTCCTCATTATTATTATCAAGATATCTCAGATATTTAGATAGTTCTTCTACTGTTTTATAATTATTGATTATTATTGCTGAATGATTGGATGGTAGTAGTTCCTGAAAAATATAATAGACACAGTAACATACACATACCACACCTGTTGCTTAAACATATTTATAGATATATAATTTAACCTGTAAATTATCACTTATTACCAACTTTTTTTGTTGTTGTGAATTTCGGAAAATCAACAAACTGTTTTATCATGGTAGAATTATCATAGAGAATTATCATAGAAAATTATCAAATACCATCCTATAGATATATTCATTTATTGCCTACTCGTGACTGCCGTGCAATAAGGATGCAGTTAGGACTGTGGTCAGACCCTGCATTGCGGTTACATTGTAGTTCTTATTCTGGCTGCTAATCTATTCTTGCAAAGATCATGTAGAGGTGACATCTACAACCAGACATTAAACACTCCCATTTGAGGGCCCTGGGCAATGTCTGGGGACAGTTTGTTAATGGTAAGTGAGGCCTAGGTTGAAGTGGAAAGTAAACTTCCATTATCAACAACTACAAAATGAACTGGTCCAGTACCTAAGGCATGAAACCAACATATTTGAGCAAACCTAATTGTTATGTCCTCAATTGAACTAAGTGTATATACATAATGAATTGTTAAAGAAAAACAAAAATCCAAAAAAGCATGGTCTGGTTTCCATGGTAACTAATTAGAGATTCATTGAACATTGATTTATATGAAATTATTGACAAAGCAAATATATACCCTTTTCTGTACTAGTTCTATTTAGTAATATCTGATTGTAATGATCATATTTATAAAACTTCTATCTGTTAAAAGGAAGTTCATTTGTTTTTGATTAAAGATATCTAGAATATTCTTTTTAATTTTGTGAAAGATTGCAAGCAAAAATATCACACATGTGAAACATTAGTCAAAAAATAATACAGTATATTGGGTTACTACTGACAATAAATATTCTAATTAATCAGAATTAAAGCAGATTTCCCCAACAAACAATGATCCAAAAAGTTGTCTTTACCTCCATATTGTTATTAGTAGACCTATTTTCTTAAACAATTATGGTAATGAGCAATCATAGTATATTATACATGTACCAAATTAATGGTGGTGATGATAGTCAACTTCACTTCCAAGATACCTTTTCATTTTACAGTGAATGACTACAGCTGATCCCAATAAGGCATTGGTTAACATTTGTAACTTTTCAATATAATAACAATATTTATTTGTCTGATACCCATATTTAATTGTTAATTAATTTTGATGTTAAGACATTTAGGTTTCAAGACTTTCTCTATGAATTAAGACAATGAGTTGGATGTACAAATTGAGGGGTTATCATTTTTAGATTAGATTTATCACTTTTCAACATAGGTTTGTAAAATATTGATCAGAAGTTTCATATTTATTATTTACTGTCTGGAACATACTAAGATGTAAAGCATAGACAACAATATACAGTGATTTCATGTTGGTGATCATTAGCATTGCTTACTTCTCTTTAAAGGGATACCACCTCTTAGAATGAACAAAAACATTAAGTTCTCAAACTTGATCAATAAGAGTATAATATTCATCAGTGGTGTCAAAAGTATACAAACAGAATCAAATAAACCCATAAAACTATGTAATTTTCCCATACTATTACAGGTTATTATTGAAAAACGCTTATAATTTGAGTAAGAGTATATTTTATATATTATTGTATATAAACATAATTTTCTGGATTTATTTAGGTAATCTGTATAATTATGTCAGCAGGTGAATCCCCTGATGCATATATACTCCTATTCACTAAGTTTGAAAATTTAGATTTTAGATACTAAGAAGAGGTTGTATTGCTTTAAGCAATGAACAAAACGTTTAACAAAGAACATGCCTCATGAATTTTTTACAGCATCAACATTGATTTTATTTTTAGTGACTAGAATTATATATAAAATAGAAGCGAAAGAAAACAAGTCTAATTGCCATGTAAACCAATCTCTGGAATCTGATCACAGAACGTAAATAATGCTATTGATGACTGATGGAATTATTTTACATTATATTTGTTAATACACAAACTCTTAATGTAGATGGTTTGTAAATGAACAAGTTTCTCATTAATTTGACATTCACGCCTAAGATAGCTTCGAATGGAGATAAAATGTTACCACTACCAAATAAACTCTTGTTTGTGATTTTCTTTCTCAGTGTAAATTATACACCAACTAAAAATATGAAGATGTTTAATTCAACTGACTCTTTAAAATTGTTGATTCAAATGTTGGAAATTCTTCAGTGGAATAATGTGATAATATTTCATAACAATGTAGATCAGTGCTCCCCCTTGATATCTGACTTCTTCTATTATTGTGATAAAAAAGGTATACAGACAACCACATTCCATGTAACTAATAACAGCAGAACGAAACTGTTTGATTATTTGATGGATATTCATCACCAACATTTTCCTGACATTCATGTTTTATATTTTTCCTGCATGTCAGTAACATCATTTCTTAAAGACAGGGTCCAGCGCTCAACGATTTTTTTAACTGTAAAGCATTGGACAATTTAGAAGGCATTAAAAAAAATTTCATGAAAATCCATCCAGTAGTTTTTGAGAAATCGTTCCTCAAAGTGTCCATTTTCACCTGCCTGAGAAAAACTAATCAGTGAAAAGCCTAACATCCGGTTTTAGTTAAAATCCACGTGTGACGTCACTTGTGGAACACATCGTCAATGACGTCTATATTGAAGCGGTAAGAAGGCTGTTTTCATATTGACATAAATTCATTCTCAATAGTCCATGTATTATTTTTTAACATATATTGTAATGTGGAATAGAATAGATAGAGGAATTTAACCATACCAACATCATACTTATTAAATTTAGACCCCGATTGAGGAGAAAAACCATGGAAAGTCGTAGTGTTGATTGACCTACATTACATTATGATGATAGGCCGGCCTCTCAACCTTCACGTCTATAACAGCTCATACCAGAATCCATAAAATTTAAATCAAACCAGGTCATACATCGTTAAAAGCGGAATTAAATCAGCTTTTTATCGATATCTATGAATAATTTTTATAGGCATGTGTTTCCGAGAAACGGCAATTTGAAGTCGAATTTTCGGCAGTCGGTCATTTCATTACCGATGTCAGAGTGCGTAGACAGAAACATCCAGACATCTATCATCGTTGTCGGCTTGTTGACTTACGTCTTGTTGATCAAGAAACACATTACATAAACATTGAGGCAAGATGGCACCTCGAGTTTGTTCACTTTTTTACAGGAAAGATTTTTACACATATCAATTTTTTCTCGCGATTTGGCTGAACGAATGTTTTAAAAATTAAAGGTCAATTCTGCAAGTATACCAGGATTATAATTTCAGTGCAACAATATCTTATAGTGCCTTGACATATTGAAATATTTAGCGAACTAGACTAGGCCAAAGCTTTCCAGCTTCATTTCAATGTAGGCCGCCTAAATTACCGAAGCGGGAAGGCCGTAGATATTCCACGCTATTTTCACAAATTTCACATGAAAGATCCGTAGGCTTAGTGTAATATGTATCCAGAAAAATTCTTTAGAATTAGAATTTTGTTTTTACAGTTCGAGTTCAGTATATCAACCGGCGGGCACCGGGAAATCGAAGACGAGGGAGAAAAATGGAATGACATGCGGCAAGCGAAATGTCAACTTCAAACTGAAAAATCTCGACAATGCGTTCAGATAAAAAATATTTGAAAATATCTCTAAATAGCTGATTCATTTCCCCTTTTATGATCGGTAACATGCTTTTATGAGAATGTTTGGATTAAAAGTAGGAGTTTTAAATTACGTGATGGTAAAGTAGCGATCTCGCCATTTTACTTTGACTTTAGTTTTAGACCATCTCTAGACTCCAATCGAATAAAATCGCAACTATATTGCTAGTAAATAAGTTTATATTAAATGAAATGCATACCCACTGCACTAAATCTATGGCAAAAATCACGCCTTTGATACCGATTTATGATCATGTTTTCATTGTCTTATCGACAGTGAATTCGTCGGCTTCATGTAGTTACTGCAGTAGAACTCATAAGCTCAGTGTTACGTCTCACACAACTGACGTCATCGGTCAAAGGTCAAATTTCTGACTTTTTGTTGAATTGATAAAGGTGAGTTTTGGAGTTATTTGCTAATAACAGGAGAATGGTTCAACCGATTCACCTAATTTTTTTTTTGTTAAGTTATTGATAGGTAAACACATCATTGTGGTACCATATCGTTTAGCGCTGGACCCTGTCTTTAATACAATGACTACTGTGAATGACTTTGATTTTAATTCCAATAGATGGACTGATTTCAGAAGTAAATCACAGTGGATTCTGGTTTCTTCAAAAAATCTCGAAACCTCTTTGGAAGGTATATTAACAGATTTGTGTCATGTTTCTCTGATAAATCTCCAATACCTCCAACTCAAAACATTAAGTAAAACTAAACATGGCAGTCAGTTTCAGTGTGTTAATAGTCTGAAAATGGATGATATTTTCCCAAATATCAAATATAACTTCAATGGACGGAAAATGTTGTTAGGGGTGGCACCATTTCAACTTTATTCCAAGAATATAGTCAACAATGAGACTGTTTATAGTGGACCAATGATGAACATACTGGGTTTAATGTCACGTTTTTTAAACATTACCTATGAGTTTTGGGAATCACCTGAGGGTGACTGGGGAATTAGAATGCCAAACAAAAGTTACACAGGTCTGTTAGGTAAAGTAGAGAGAAGGGAATTAGACATTTTGTTTGCTGAATATATTGTTAATAATGAAAGGAGTGAAGTTATGGACTTTATTTATCCACCTCTGGTAACAACATCATTAGGAATAATCTATAAAGAACCAGATGAAGAACATGATAGTTCTTGGTTGTCTATTTTCAAACCATTTAGTCCTGAAGTCTACATTTTACTAGCTTTGTCTTTTTTGATATTCTCTACTTTATACATTATATTAGAAACAATTCCTTTCTTTTATAAAGATAATTATAATGAACAAGAAGTTGATGGATTTTCTATATCATATGATCTTTTTGGTATATTTGGATGTTTGGTTGCTGAAGGGTCTCTTAGACCTCGAACCAGATGTGGTAAGATATTAGTCACATCATGGTGGATGTTTTGTGTTATTTTTGCTGCAACCTACTCAGCCAACCTGACTTCGTCACTATTATTGAAACCATCAGAGCGAGTTTTTAACAATCTTCAACAACTTTCTGAATTGGATGATTGGAAATATGGACTAGAAGGTGATTCAGGCGTCCAAACAATTTTTGAATCCTCATCTGACAAATTAATACAAAAGATATGGGAGAATGTCCTTTTATTTAATAGAACTGATCCCTATGTTTTATCAAAGTCCCATGAAATTCATATAGATAAAGCAATGCATGGTAAATATGCTGTGATCCAAACTTCTGCTGGTAATAGTGTTCGCCTCAGAAATGATTGTACCTTGTCATTTATTGAAAATGTTGTTTCAGCACAACAAATTTCATTTGGGGTTCCACTAAATTCATCATTAAAGTCTGATCTTAATAGCTTTATGTCAACAGTGTTTGAAAATGGATTATTAAATGATGAGTTATATGTAGATAACAGACCAGTTACATGTAAACATCATGTTCCAGAGAAAAATAAACTTGTTCAACCAATACATTTTGAAAATATACTTGGAGTATTTGCAGTCTTGGCTTTAGGACTTGTGATTTCTTCCATTGCAATGATGGTGGAGTATATATGTTATAAACTATTTTATGTCACATCTCGTTCAGACTGATATCAAAATGAAACTCTCCAAAAAAAAACAACAGATTCTGTGTACATTAAGTTCCAATAAAATCTAGATTAGTGATTGTACATGTAACTAAAAGTTTTCTGAACAAATATATCCAGATTTGAGGAAACACACTTAAGGCTGTTTTCCACGGGACGATTTCTTTCGCGCGAAGCATTTTTTTCGTCGCAAAATAAAATCGCTCGACGATTTTTTAATTTCCACGATCTCCGCCAGCTTTGACGTAATGACGTCAAAATAATGTGACGTTGATATTGTTAGCGCATTTGATTGGATCATTGGATAAAATGTTAACGCGAAATATTTCGTCGCGAAAAAGTTGAAACTATTCCTACTCTTTTTGCGATCGTCGCGACGATTTTTTTCGTAGCAAATTTTAGAACTTGCTATCATTACGCATGCGTGAGTGCGAAAAAATCGCTTCGCGTGAAGGAAATCGTCCCGTGGAAAACAGCCTTTAGAGATAAATAAAAATTGAGGATGATAATTTGTTGAGAACGTATAATTTGATTTAAATGCTAAAAATTAATTGGACTCTTTGATTAACTATGTGCCTATTGCCACAATCAAAAGAAAGTTTTGTTACCGCCAAAAGGTCTACAAGAATTTCAATATGAAGAAAAAAGATCAATAGTATTTAATGGTTAATGTGCTCTGGTTTTAATGTATTTTTATACTTCTGTGTATATTTGTATACCAAGTAGTATGTGTATACTGTGTGAATAAGTAAAGAGATTGTAAAGAGGTTTTTCTAAAAGTGTATCTGGAACACTGGTAGTAATAATCTGCACCATACCAATTTTTAATCAGACGTCTGTGATTCGTAATTTAAAGTGGATTTAGTCTCAGAAATGGGAATTGTTTAGCATAAAAAGTTTTAGTGTACACATATTATCTTTAAATAGAAACTCAAGTAGACATGACATAAGATAGCACCCATATAGTTCTAAATTAGTGAAAATACTACTGTAGGCTTCCCAGGAGCTCTTGTATGCCCAAATTAATGTCATATAAAGTCCTGGCCCCCGTTCCATAAAACTTCTTAAGTCCAAAATTGTCTTAAGTCTGACTTACGTAAGAAAAATCCCAAAATTTGCGTTTCACTAAGATTCTTACGTCAAGAAATCTTCGTAAATATTTGCGTAACTTAAGACAGCTACACCCTGTGGTAACGTTTTTCTTAACCCAAGAAATGCTTGAAAATAAATGAACTTCGGCTTTTTTTGTTTTGTGAACTCATAAATATTAAAACTTTGAATGTTTTTCACGTTTTTCTGTATTATTTGCTTTATTTTTGTCATTTTGAGCTTTCAGTTTTCCGACTGTCAAACATAAGTTACGATGACGTCGTAAATGTCATGTTGACGTCACTTCACGCTTCGAAAATCACACCGCCATTTTGAGGATGAAGTCGTAAATTTTCATCACTAAAGACGGTTTTAAAGTGTTTGGTGGGCTCTAAAGTGTTATAATACATATTTCTTTTCTGTTTTTTGATGAAATAAAGAGGTAAATTCGTCAAACACTGTTGTCGATTAAGCGTGTGATAACTTGCGTAGCTAAGAACTTCGTAAGTTGCTTAGTGAAACAGGCGTAAGATTTCACGTAAGATATGCGTAAGTCAAATTCTTTTGCGTAAACTTACACACTTTAGTGGAACGGGGCCCTGGATATTACTTTCATTATTGACTAATCATTGCACTTTATTTCAGTACATTTTTGAACCATTGGAAAGTTATTTCCAAACATTTTAGCATTTTGTATTTGTCATTTTTTTTATCATCGATTTCTAGTTTCAGTGTTAGTGCTTTAATTACTTTACAGGTTATGCTATTATGATAATCTTATAGATTTTTAAACCAGTGATAGTCACACTTTGAATTTACTTTTTAACATAATAACCTATAACATTAATTTTGTTTGTGAACACGGCTTCAACCCTGTGCCAGTGCATTCTGTTGAATAGTAACTTGTTGCTTTCAACCACCCTAACCTCAATGGGATTTTGCTTTTTTATATGGTTTTATTACATTCTATTTAAAATAAGACCTGAATTTCATTTGGCTTTATAAATTCACTTCCTTCTTACATTGTTGGAAATCTGACCTAACCATAATGACCTCTGTTTTAGGTTGCAGATTTCATTGACATCATATAGAACAGCCAATAAAAAAGCGTGTTTCAACGAAATGCACCTTTTATTTGTGTAAATCAAGGCGCTGGAGAATGTAAAGAGGTCATTAAGGTTAGGTCAGAGTCCAATTTGTTAGACCCTAATGTAGTGAATAAAAAATACAGAACGAAAAAAAAAAGCTAAACGAAACGAAATTTTAATAAAACTGAGATTTGATATCTTCAAGACGCAAATCAACTCCCAAAATGCTTTTCTTTCCAATTTTCCAATATGGCCTCTGAGATTAGTGTATTTTCAAACATTTAGTAGAATTGCTTGAACCACAGATTAATTAGAACAGTGCAAATTGATGTGATAGCAGTGTTCCAATAACCTTAAGTTATACTTTAAAAACTGAAACAATTTACTGTTAACATTGTAATACTACATTAATGTATAGAAGTGTTAGGGTTATGTAATAAAAAATTAGGTTTCAAATATGTATGAAAGGTAAGAGAGAAAGAAACAAACCTGAACTGTTGGTGAACCATAGATAATAGGTACAGAACCCACTGATAGAGGTCTCCATAATTTTTCTGTCACATAATCAGTACAAACTCCATTTTCTATAGCTAGAGAAAACTTATATTTACTGACAAGTTCTAAAAAATCACCATGATTCATGCCTTTTATTGGATCTTGAATGCTGAAATATTGAAGAATTCAAGCTTGGGCAATATTGCATTGATAAAAGGAATTTTATTTTCTATTTGCCTAAAATATTTCAAATGAAAAAAATTGTTGACATAGGAAAATGAAATGAATTGAGTTATTGGAGTTTTACGTCCTACTTTTCTGCACTGTTGACATAGGAGAGAAGGTTATGTAGACTTAGACTGTAGAATGGTGTGATAATGATATCTGTAATAGGTGTTGGACATTATTTAAAATGAAACTTCTGTTAATCAAACACACCTTTACTTCAACCCTTACCCCCTTCAAATTGTTCATAATGACTTACTGTTCTTCAAGATCTTTATTATGAAGACAGGAACCATAAGAATCAACTTTGATGTGTTCCATTAATGATGATACAAATGAATCTCTATCAGAAGGAGTATTACAATCACTATGGGTGAACACTATAGGTGCTAATTTATGTCGGAAGCCATGTTTTTTGTCAGCTGACAGAAGGTATTTTGTACCTTCTAGCCATTTTTGACTAACTAAATGCTGTGTGGTGATAGGATAATCAGATTCACGTCGGAATGTACTAGTATGGTTAAATAAAGTCATCATATCATGATGTGAATATAAATAGTTATTTTTAGGAGATTCTTCATGAAATAAACCCCATTCATGGTGAGGTTGCCGTGGTAATGGTAAATCATCAAGTGAGAAATCAGAACCATAGAACATAAAAACCTGAAATATAATATTTCTTTTAGATTATTTAAACTTAAACTTCTTCTAAAACATGTATTCAATATGTGATCAATAAAAATTAAGGTTTCATAAATAATATTTCAATCAGACCATTCACATTTATAAAACATGATTTCATTTCAGAGAATTTGAAAAAAAAAAATCCCACAAATTTGATTTTCAAGGAAAATGAAACATGAAATAGATGCATTTTTTTATCAACCAAAATGTCTTTATATTTTGACACATTTTTTTAAAATCTGAGAAGAAATTATGTATGCCACTTTACCTTTAACTGGGGATGATTTTTAAATTTCCTATTATTGGTAAAGAAACACTTCTGATCTCCACAAGTCTTATACTGGCTCTTTTCTCCAGTAAATGGTGTCCACCATAGAATAATAGGTTTATTGATCTGTTCTGGGTTCATGGACAGTAACTCCATCTCTTGATGAAGAGGCATATAATGTTCTTCAACAAAAAAAAAGAAAAGAAAAAAAAAGATGATTACTGAGTCATCTGTCCAAATTTAGAGTAGTAGGTCCCAAATGTTTTGTCTTTTTAAGGGTAATCATTTGAAAATCTCAAGTACCTGGTAGATCATTCAATCAGCTACTGCCCTTCTCTCAAACATTGTCAGGTAAAGTTTTTTTTAAAAAAAGTGGAATTTCATTTCCTCAAAGCATTTTTATGTAATAAGAAGCTTAGATCAAGTCAACGTAGGCCTACAATCGTGTGTCAATGCTTGACAATACCAGGCATACATGTATTACTAGACATGATATATTCCATTTGCTATCATATTACGACATGGTGATAATTGGCCTACCCATCACTAGTATAATCAGCTATATAATAAACAATTCCAACAAAATAACACATGTTTAGTATTGATCTCATATTACTATTACCTTCTGATTCAACATGGTTATCATATTCAAAAAAACTTTCTTCATTGTCGTCATGTAATAGCTAGGAAGAGAAAACATATCCTTTAAACAAGTGAATTCACTCTGCATACAGCATAGCCAACAAAAAATCACAGCCATATTATAAATTAATGAAAATATTGATATGTATAACATATTTTTTCCACAAAAAAGATCTTTTCATTATTGGCTTCCCCATGTTCAACAATATTAATTTTCTGACAGAAGTAGGTTAAGCTATATTCTAACAGCAGGCTCGAGACTTAATAATATTTAGCCTACTTCTAATCAATGTCTTTTTGTATGAGCAACCTAAAAGCTTTTTCAATTTTTACCATAATATTTAAAGGGGACCAGTCTTCATTTTTATTGGTTGATTTGGGTCTTGAATATACTTAAGTAATATTAAGTATCCTTCAGAAGCACTAGAAATGTACGAAAATTGCATAGTTCCTTCAAATATATCTTAAATTAGACATTTCTCCTTCTATTTCTATAGATGACTTTTCTATATATTATTGCATAGTATTGCTAATGTGTAGTAGGGCATTATAACTTTCAAATGCTAATAATCATGGATGCACATGGATTTGAAGACTCAAATTTCAATGGTGAGTTGTGATAACCAGTACTAAATTGCTGAACTAAAAAAAGTCCCCGTTTCTGAGACTTGGAAAAATTGACCCACGAAAATGAAGCCTGTGCCACTTTAAGATTCAGAAAAGAAGCTTCAAAATAGTATTGTTACTGTAAGTCTTAGATTATCTTTGCCACTTTGCTTTCATGAAAATCCAAATACGAACACACTTTTTGTAAGTATAGAGGACAATTTTCAGCAAAAATTAGTGACTACTCTCTGGTCAATTGAGTCCTAAATCACATTTTACCATATATGTTTTCATGAACTGAAATATTAACCCCAAAATAGCTCTGACAACCTCAATCAATCACAATTCAATAATGTGTCAAGACCAAGAATCCAAGAGTCAAGAGAGTAGAGAGTAGGCAACTATATATTATATATATATATAATATATACTATATATATATATACTATAAATAAATACTATAAATATTAATGAAATTGTGAACTATTTATGTGTTAATTGAGATTATGTTAAATTCATTTTCATTTAACAATTTTGTAAAATTCTTCATTTTTCTTTATTTATTTATTTTGTAAAGTGTGCAATTTTTTTGTACGAATAAACTATTATTATTATTATAACAAACTCTGACCTACATGAAATCCTAAAATAACCAGGGATATAAACAGTATCATATATATGATAAGAAACCATTTAAAATTCCGTCGTAATGACAGCATTCCATTAATTTCAAAATGGTTCCAATTAATAGAACAATCTGTTGTTATTGTTTTTATAAAAATTTTGCTATTGCTAAATCGAAAGTCAACCGGATGTAGAAAAGATATTGTCTGATTGGCTAATATAATTTTTTATGGTAGCTAACAGAGGACTTTATAAATGTAGTCTATTGAGATTGTACGGTACAACATGAAGGAAACTGTAATAGCCACAGATTTGGAATGTCGTAGAATTACATTGAAGTTTTACATCTTCTCTACGCCAACACGGACGGGGACGGGGGAATTTTGTCATCCTTCTTTTTTCTCTTTAAAATATAACTACATGTAATATAATTTATTCTTCATAATTATTGAATATTAATAATAGGCCTATTTTAACATTATGATTATGATACTATCAATGACATTGTTTTTAAAAACAGCTAGTTTATAACCGAAAGGTTTTGATTCTTGAAAGTAATCAAATGAGTATTATAATGATGATAATATGTAGTATACGCCTTACACGGACAATATGAAATCACCCTTGCGACCCTTTTGTCCTTTTGTCCGTTCATTGAATATAAATAGGGCTGCAGCCTGTCAAAGATTTGGTCTTTGCCCCACCACCATATTGAAAAAGCTGAAACTCGCCCCAAAACTAAAATGGCCATAACTTCGCCAATTTTGATCCTAGAGGTATAACTTTTGTACAGAATGCAAGTTTATCAGAAAAAAATATTTTTAACAAAGTTTCGAGGAAAATGAGTTTGAAATTTGCACCCAATTTTTGAGAAGTAACCGAAATCAGTTTTAGAAAGTTACCCACACTAAAAAATTCCTGGCACCAAGATCGTTGACGGTAGGAACTTGAAATTTGCAACATAATAACTTCATATCAATTATGTGCGTGCAGACGAAGTGCAAATTGCAATTTCCCATCTCCAATAGTTTTTGAGTTACAGCCTGACAAAGATTTGGTCTTTGCCCCATTACCATATTGAAAAAGTGAAAAGCCGAAATTTGCACCCATTTTTGAGAAGACAAATTCCTCAAATTCCAGTTTCAGAAAGTTGTCGAAACTAGAAAATTATATGAAAATAGCAGGTAATAAGAATTGTTCGTATTGACCTAACGATATTCTGAAGAACATGTCTTGTAAGAACAACCATCTTTCCTCAATAAAGTTACGTGTTCTAGTTGTTAATATTTCAAATAGAATTTTAGACAGTATGTATAAGTAGAAAGAACGTGTGTAACATGAGTCAATCTTATATCTAAAATTTGGGTCAAAGTGGAATGTATATTTAGATCTAAATAATGGCAAAATGGAAAAATGGAAAATGTTCTTATGGAATTTTGTACACCATCGGAGGTAATGTTCTCCTTCAATTTATTTTTAACATGGTCATACTTTGATGCACCCAAATAGTATTAGTGGATATAGTTAGTTCAAACCTTACTGACCCTCTGATGGTTTATATATCATTCTTTCCAGCGCACAGTAGTTCTTCTCTCTTGTGCAATATGGTTCGTACCAATATATTGGCACCCACTCTAATAGACCTATACATGTATATATATATAAAGATAGCCTTTGTCAGGGGTCGGTCTGGGTTCTATCAATTATTATATTAGGGTGATTTGAATAGTTTTCTAGCAGAGGGTGGGTCTACACATTGTTTCCGTTGCTTAGTAGCGTGGAATAATTGGTATCTGGTGTTCTTGACAACGTTAGGTGAATCAATGAGAGTAAAATAATTTTTCATGTGTGTGGATGCAGGAAATCATTTTATCGACATACCACCATTTTACATAAATAAAATGAATATATCCGAGTCTTTTCAAATTAAGAGTGTATGGATGTCAAGTAAAACAATACGTCATAAATCTAGAGCTGTATGGCTGTCAAGTAAAACATGGATGTCAAGTAAAACAATGTCTTAAATTAAGGGTGTATGGATGTCAAGTAAAACACCACGCCATAAATTAAGGGTGTATGGATGTCAAGTAAAACACTACGTCATAAATAAATGCTTATGGATGTCAAGTAAAACACAATGTCCTAAATAAGGGTACATACGGTTGTCAAGTAAAACACTATGTAATAAATTAAATTATAAATACTCTATGGATTTGTCATTAATTTAGGGTCAACTTGCAGGTGTATGTTTGTCAAGTAGAATGATTATTTTTAATCAAGTATATACTTTATCAAGTACCGAATAAACATGCTTTATATCGACTAAAACAATTAAAACACATGAAAGGTATTGAAAGATATTTCATTTAATATTTTTTGTATGTGTATCAGGAACACTGCTTCAATTCGCAGCATTCCAATTTCCATGCAGACGTCTGTGGTTGCATCTATTTCACTTAAACTAAGTGTTTGATATTATATTATGTTATATTTCGCGATCTGGGGTCATCAAATATTCATTTTTTGGAACTGCTGGATGTTTGATTGAAAATTGGAATGTTGTAATATATTGTTTTTTTTAAATGGTTTTGATTTTATCTTCTATTTTCAGGTACTTTAAATATAAGGTATTCCTCTTTCTAACAATGACAGTGTTTTTATTCAGTATATTCTATTTATATGGTTCCAAAAGAGGTAAGAAGACAGTTCAAATAAATACTGAAGAAATTAGACTTTCTAGACACCTGATATATTAAATTGTATGCTTACCATTGACTTTGGATTGATTTTCTGATAAATGTCGATACTTCTCTGGTTCAAACACTGGAAAAATCCAGAAAGATTAACATACTATAAGGCTGCATGGAACTAAATTGCTTCTATAGGAGAGTACCTTCTGTAACACCTTGAACTCTTACATACTATGTAACCGAAAATTGTATCTATTTTCAGTGAAAAAGGGTAAACTTTCAACTAAATATAACAATACGAGTAAGGTTCCATTGATAATTCGGTGGGCTCCGGTATCAGGAGAAACGGATGGAAGAATAAGATGTGATAATAATATATGTGATGTCAGTCATAATAGAAGTCGAGTTAGTGAACAGGACATTATGGTGAATAACTTTCTTTTTTCACGCAATCATATCTTATCTTTGAAAGCATTTTTTTTACATGATCTTTGTTATTTCTGAGACTGATTATTATCATTTTCAGATGTTTTCTTTCTATGGAAGTAATTTCAAACCACATGATCTTCCGGTACCGAGACGACCAGGGGATATCTGGGCATTAATTCACGAAGAATCCCCGAAAAACAACCGTTATCTGTTTTCCTATCAAGATACCTTAGAACTCTTTAACTTAACGTCTACATTCAAAAGACAATCAAGTTATCCGATTTCAACGTTTGGATTAAAAGACGTAAACTATATATTAGATAAGAAATATATCTTATCTATAGAAGAGAAGAATGAGTATCGTAAATTAGGGTTGGCACCAATAGTCTACATACAGAGTTCTTGTGATCCACCGTCTGATAGAGATAAACTGGTCTCCTTACTACAAAAATATATTCCTATTGATAGTTATGGTAAATGTATGAATAATAAGATATTGCCTGAAAGGTAAGAAACTGGCGGGATCAATGTGCAACAACTGAAGAAAGTTCATCGTTACAATAGAAGGGCATAGAGCATAGATTATATAATCGGTGCTTTTCTGGAGTTGTTGAACCCAAGTCAACGCAACAAACGGATGATCAGACCCCCCAGATGTCAATAGTTCCAAGCAGCAGAAGCATTTCTATGACTTAACAGGTGGAAGGGCTGAGTAGAACCACAGAATGTCAAGTCGGATAATCCTTTACTGGGAGAGGGCCCTTAATTGCACCCTTATCACCTTCTGAAACGCCAATGCCAAACAGTTGTTGAATATCAGGTTGCACTTTTAAAAGTTTTGCCAGTCACAAGGTTACCCTAAAAACATCTGTCTCTATTCCAGCGTCTGATAGTCATTTGACTTACTGTTAAAGCTGCTGACCTCTGTCCAAACAACTATCAGAGGCCGATATTTCGGTTTCGGTTTACGCGAGGTTCTGGAAAAGACATTCCAAACCCTACAGTATTTCTGTCAAAAACTTGAAATATATTTTGTTGCCTATCATTTCAGATTATCATTTCAAAAAACAAAATCTATGACACCAATGGAATCAGAAGAATTTTACAAGTTTATAGCCAGATATAAATTTGCCCTAGCCTTTGAAAATGCTGTTTGTGATGATTATGTAACAGAGAAATTCTGGAGACCGATACAACTTGGTGTTGTTCCCATTGTATTTGGAGCACCAACAATCAGGGTACCGTTATGTTGATATTATTTATACTAGCTGGCAATGACTTTGTCTATAAGTTAGTCAGTGTATGCACCTACAAGGATAAGCCCAGAATTTTATTTTCTTGTCACATTTTGGAAAATGATCTGATTTTCAACATAAATCTATGTATTTCAAAATGTTAATTGGGTAAGACGCACTGTAATTTTATAAAAGGTGCCATGCATGTTCATTAAGACATGTTTCATTTTTCTTTTCGGGTTATTTCAGGATTTTCTACCAGATAAAATGTCAGCAATTTTAACCACAGATTTTAATACCGTAGCAGATTTAGGTTTGAAACTTCGTAAACTTGATACTAATGACATTGAATATCAAAAATATTTACAATACAAGGAACACGGAATCAAAAACCCAAAACTTCAGGAGTTGTTGAAAATGAGAGAATGGGGACCTAGAACTAAACACTGGAATATGTTTGGTGCCTTTACATGTTTCCTGTGTAATAAATTACATAATAAACTTAAGCATCCAGATATAAAATATACCCATGTGACACTGGACCATTATGGTTGTCCTGCTCCAAAACTCTTTAATTCTTATGGACAATATGTTAAAAATGATCCATGGTGGAAACAAGAATGGATATTTGCTCAGTTTATAGCTAAGGCTACTAAGTATTTCTATGAGAAAGGAGTGTCTGTTTCAGAAACTATATTTAATACATATGCAAATGAACTCTATATACAGGAAACAAAGGGACATCACTAATGCGCCTCATCCTTTTGTATCAGGTGTACTGTAACATAGCATTTAATAATTTCCTTAAAATGAAAACGTTAAGGCAGACAATAGCCCATCAATGATGAGATATAATATACATTTTGTTAATTTTTATTAGAAAATTAGGTCTTAAACCCGTGTAAACAAATGGAATGTGTTACAAATAAACAAGATACAAAAACATTTTAGTGTTAAAAAAAACAACCCAATATTATAGAGAGTATAATAAAATTAACAACAATCTATGAACAATTAGTAATATGCTATCATATATATATATGGTATGGCATTGAGCAATAATCTTATGACATGATAGAAAAGTAAGTAATTGTAAAATAATTATCTTTTATGATTAGAAAGATATGTGTACATGAAAATTCAACATTGAAAAACAGTCAAAGTCAAAGTTTAGTTATTCAATCATGAACATATTATATTGTTGGCAATAAATTTACTTTTTATGGTTCATACTACTATCATGTTTTGTATATAAAAACAAAAAGGTTCAGTCTGTATTTAATTGACATTGGTATTTATCAAAAACTAGTTTTTCAAGCCCTCCATTTTAAATATCCAAACCCATTGACATGGCATATCAAATATTGAAATAACAGGTATAGATATAGTAATACCTCCTGAAGAACCAGGCTTGAAATTAAATTCTTTAGGATATCCTAACAAAGTAACTTTAGTAGCAGCAGTTGGTTTAGGCGCTCCAAGAAACAGCTGGTCTTTCTCTGGCCAACTTGATATACTAGCATACACTATTGTACCCTTAGGTCCTTTCTTTGATGTATACCTGGAATATATTCAACAATTTTTAAGGATGAGAAAATTATTATAGATGTATTACCATAACATATATATTTCTTTTTGACTGCATTAAATATCAAGCCTATCCTTATTTTGACAGAAACAAATTTTGGTCTTTCATATATGATAAGCTTTAGTGAAGAACATACAGCATGTTAAATTTAAAGGGGTTGGACAAAGGTCTTTTTTAATTTCACATCTTCAATGCTTGTTTCACAGAAGATCTTAGCGGATGTTTGACAGAATATACACTGTACCATCTTGAGACAATGCACAATTTGAAAGAATTTAATAGCTGATGTGATATAAATTATAAAATATAAATTTTACATACCATATTCCTGGTGTTACAGTGTCATTCTGATGTGACCATGGTACACTGTCATAAATAGCTTCACCATTCACCTTCAGCCAATCTCCCATAGATCTTAATCTTTCTTGAAATACTGGGATTATTTCCCCTGATTTAGTTGGGCCAATATTGATCAATATATTACCTAAAATTTGAAATGAATTACTATGAAATTCAAGAAGATAGTGGACCACAGCCATATACACCCACCACAGCATGCAGATGGTAGAACGAAAAGCCTTAAATTTTTTTGAGTGTTCACGAGCAAATGTTGACGGGCGGAATGACTGACGGACCAACCGATGGACGGACGGACAGGGGTGACTACAATATATGTCCACATAGAGAGAATAATGTTGGCGTATAAAAATGATTTGTTAAATGAATTGTTTCACTTCAATTTTGAAATCTGTTTGAGTTTGACTGGCAGTTCAAAATCTTATGCCCTGTATAGTTGAACATTTGACAAATATAAGATACCTATCTTATCATGAGTTAAGTAAAAAAAATGATTAATTCTAAATAACTTTACCTCCACAACTAATTGTTTCCATCATTTCTGTTAATAAATCTTCCATTCCTAAAACATCATCTATTCTCATATTACGTCTATATCCCCATGAATATTTATCAAGATGCATACAATTCTCCCATTTTCTCTTCTGTAAGGTTCCTGAAATGTGAGGGACTTGGATGATTTGGTAGCAACAAACAATGTACATCAAACCACATTGTATACAATTCAATTCTGAATTTTACTTGGAAAACTCGCCATTATTTATGAGATCATGGTAAGTGACTGATTTATTTAATAAAGGGATTGTAAAGAGGTTTTCTAAACTTTGTATGTGTATCGGGGACACTGACCGCATCAATTTGCGCCATTCCAATTTCCATTCCGACGTCTGTGGCTCTAGCTTTTCCACTAAAACTAACGCGTTTTATGACGTCACTAATATTTATCTGCATACATATCAATAGTAGCTTCCGGCATCAATATAAGTGACGTCATAAAACGCGTAAGTTTTAGTTGAATTGCAAGAACCACAGACGTCGAAATGGAACTTGGAATGACGCAAATTGACGCGGTCAGTGTCCCCGATACACATACAAAGTTTAGAAAACCTCTTTACAATCCCTTTAAGGCTCAATTTAGACTATCACAGAAGTAGTAGATATGCACAAAAACCACACCATCCCTATAATAGATACACAGGGATTGGGAGGCTGAAATTTTGAGGGAGAGTTCTGAGCACTATTACTGATAAGAAAAGCTAAACAAAATCCAGGTTCTGAGACTAAAATTTTGTATGTGAAACTGTTATTGAACATATATATCCCTTTAACTCTATTTCTGAATTTGACTGATGTAGTGTATCTAATACAAACCTGGATTAAAACTATCAGAGCAATCTAAGAATCCACCATGTTTACATCTAGAATCATTACCCCATCTATCATTGACTATAATATTATCTTTCACTGGACTGAAAAAACAATTACTCTTTGTCTATTATATTTATACATAGCTGGATTTGTATAAGGGAAAAGAGTTTATTTGTTTAATGTTAACAGCAAGTATTCCTCCATTAGAAAAATCCAAATAATTCAATGGAACTACAAATGATCTCACAAAAATGGGACCAAAAACTGTAGATAAATAATAAGACTTGACAGTCCCTCACAGTAATACATCGTCATGGTGAAACTTGAATGAGAGGACTCTTAATATTTACCTATCATTATAAAGCCAAGCTAAAAATTGTGTAGCATTCCAATAATCAGATGAAACCATCCAATCTCCATCAGACCAAATTAAATCAGGTTTATAAGTATTAACTAATTCATAGAGTTCTGGTAGTGTTTTACTCTACAATTTCATAAAAGCACAAAAAAATGAGTTAAAACAATAAGAAAATAGATCATACTTCAATAGATCTATGTCATACGTATTTACAATTGGTCCACAAAACAAAGGAAGGTTGAGTCTCATGATTTTGTCCACTTTGTCTCGACAAACATTGCATTTCTAATATTTTTTTTTTGCACATCAGTTGAAATGTGAGAAGGTTAGCAACTTATAAAAATATATTTGAACAAACTCACCTCTACAAATTTTTGGGTTTTATAATTATTAGCTTTATCTTGTAAATAAAGGGGATTAAACCATTCAAATAATGAATGGTAAACTCCAAATCGAATCTTTGTATTTTTTCTTATAGCATTTGCTAAATCACCTACAACATAAAACACCTTCAAATATTTTGACCAATAATCTACTTTATAGATCAATCAGTAAATTCAATAAACTTTTATTTCATGGTCATTGGTCACTAAAAAGTATGAATGATCAGGCCCAGAGGAAGCAATTTCATATTGGGGGTGCAAATTGTGAAAAAATCATTCTCAAGGGTGGTGGTGCAGAAATTAAGGCTTTGGGCAGTGGATGGCTGCCAATATTATTGGGAGTGGGGAGAGTAAGAATTTTACAATTAAATAAATCATGTACAACCTTAAAGGGATTGTAAAGAGGTTTTCTAAACTTTGTATGTGTATCGGGACACTGATAGCATCAATTTGCACCATTCCAATTTCCATTCCGATGTCTGTGGTTCTTGCAATTTCACTTAAACTAACGCGTTTTATGACGTCACCCCCATTGATCTGCTTAGATATCAATAGTAGCTTCGGGTAGATCAGTGGGGGTGACGTCATATAATGCGTTAGTTTAAGGGAATTGCAAGAACCACAGACGTCGGAATGCAAATTGGAATGGCGCAAATTGATGGTATCAGTGTCCCCGATACATATTCAAAGTTTAGAAAACCTCTTTAAAATAAGACAAATATGCAATGTACTGTGGAGCAAGTATGTTGTATTATAATCCTTGCAGCGCACTTTAAAAATGATCATAGTACTAGCCCTAAAGTTGGTTTGAGAGTACTTGTATGCATGATAGACTTACCAACTAAATCTCTTTTAGGTCCTGTACCCATTGAATTCCAATTCCAGGAATAATTTGTAGGCCAATTACAGAATCCTTCATGATGTTTGGTTGTCAACACAACATACCTTCAATCACAAATATTTTTTAAATAACATATCGATGTATTTTCAATCATAAATTTCAAAAGAAAACTAATAATTGAAAAAATATTAAAGTCAGTCATTAATAAAAATATACTTGAAACAACCCGTAATCTGGTAATCACCCAGATACAAATTTGTAAATGTAGCCTAAATGAGGAAGTAAATAAGGCTTTTGAGTTTTTGACAATTCATAGTTGAGAATTTTGAAATAGTAAGAGCATGCAACATCAGATACTTGATACCAGTTAACTAATCAACAGTCTAATGTCTAGCTTGTCTTAAACGAACTTTGTCCTCATTCTGTTATATAAGCTTACCACAGTTTTTGCTCTATATGTACAATATTGATCAGGTTCTGACACTGTAGGCTACATGTGACATTGTGTAGACATTACCACATATCATCTCATGGCTAAGTTCATAAAGTCATTGTCTGGATACATTCATTAACTTTTCTTATGAGAATATCTTTTAATAATTTAGTATTACCTGGCAGTGGCAACTACTGACTTGTGTGTGAGTAATAATAATACTTACTGTGCTCCAGAGGCATTAAATAATTCAGCCCACTCATTTGGATTATAAAATTCTGCTGTAAATTCAGGTGCAAAATCAGCATAAGTAAACCCTGGCTTGTAATTATCTCTCATAAAAGCTGCCACACCTGGAACTGGAGGACTTCCTTTCCATTGCCACCAAAACCATTCTGTTGAGTAGCTAGGTACAGAGAAGACCCCCCAGTGAATAAATATGCCTATTTTCCCCTGATCGTACCAAGAGGGCAGAGGTCTAGAATCTAGTGAGTTCCAGTTCGGTTCATATCTAACAGCGGTACACAGTGTCAATAAAAAGAAACAGATATTCAAGAGATCACGCTTCATGTTGCCAAAATGACAAGCAAATTTTGTAAACAATTGTCAAGTCACATGATTTCTTCTTAATCACGTGACACAAGCTCTAATAGGGTAACTTGGTGATAATGTGTCCAATAGGGTAAGTTTGCCAAAATAACCAAGAATGAAATAAAAGATTTTATTCACAACCAAGACAAAAGCACCACTCTATTTTATAACAATATTTAGTAACAATATCACATTTTTTGGTTTATTGAGCCAAGAAAGATATTCTTAGAGGAATTGCCTAAAATAATTTAAAGATAAAATTTAACAGCACACATTAAACTAAGGAGAAAGTGTAAAAAAATATTGGATAATTAAATAAAAAGAAAAACTTTAGACAATAAGCAACAATGTCATTGTTAAGTCAATAAATTAATTATTAATCAAGATAAAAATATTACTCAAAAAAAAAATGAAACAAAATTTCATAACTGTAGATATAAATACTGAGATTCTTTTTAAAAAAATAATTGAAAATCAATAAAGAAAATGTAAATAATACAGATAAATTTCAACTTTTAAACACATTTTAGATGACAGTATCTAATTAAACTTAATCATACAACTAATATTAGACATAAAAGTGTAAAAATGAGATTTTTTTTATGTAGATTATTAATGTTAGAAATAGAATTATTAAACAAAACCACGTTGTTACTCAGAGTTTTATGCTGTGAAATCTTCAGACACATACCTATTTCAGCCTGCAACTCTACTGCAATTAGACAATTTCAGTGTCTGCATTTTGAAGAATAATTATTAAAATGTCATGGATTTCACTACTTACTGAACACATATCACTAATATCATTTTAAGGATGAAATAAACAAACAAAAGTTTCATTAAATAACAAAATATGAAATAAACAACAAAATATAGTCAACAAAAGTATAAAGTGATAAAAAGGAATGGTTTAATATAATAATTGTGTAAAGTTGGACTGGCAAGAAATGCTGTCTTGACTAGATAACACAAAAACTGAAATTAACAAAACCCTTTTTGGCAAATCTGAAAAAGGCTTTCTATTGGACAATTACTTTTGAACTAATTGTCTAGTAGGCCAATCAAATATTATGTTGAATGGTTAAATGTTTTTATTTGAACTGGTGTATAGAATGTCTTGTACTCAAGTATAAGTTCAAAATGTTCAGTTTAAACTCATAAGTAAATAATTATATTGTATTTTTCAATGGTTTCAATAGTCAGTTAGCTGTTTAGCATACTGTGTACTATATGAGATGTTGAATCTGGCGGTTTGGTTGAACCAGGTTTTCTGCTATTTGCTGGATACTTCACTGTTATTTGACCACTATCCATGGAATGTTGCATAAAACAATGTTTGTTATTTTCAGATATAGTTCTCTCCTTGCATACATATTCAAAGCAGAAAAAACATGCACAGACATAAGTAATCTATTATTGTGCTCAAGCTGAATGGGTGTTCTAGACAGTTATTTTTATATTTAAAGTAAAGTTGATCTTCAGAATTCTCCTATAAAAACCAATGCGTCCTCTGAAAACCTTGAGCTGAAAAAGAAAACATAATTTCATAGCAAAATAATTTCTTTAAGATAGTGGACCACGGCCATATACGCCTAACGAAAAAGTCGAAAAAGGAAAAAATTTAATCAGGAGAAAATAAACTTTCTCAAACCTTTCGATTTAGGTCCAATAACATCCATTTTAAGTTTCATCAAAATCAGTTGAAAACTAAGAGAGTAATAGCATATTTAAGATTTGGGGCAAGGGCAATAACTCTGCTTGTAACGATCGAAAATAGCTCAAATTCGAACTTGATCTTCGTTTTCTGAATATGTATACACATATCAAATTTCATTTGATTCCGTCAAAAACTCTAGTTTTTAGAGCGTTTACAAGCAAATATTGATGGACAGACCGACGGATTTGGGGCAAGGGCAATAACTCTGCTTCTAACGATCGAAAATAGCTCAAATTCGAACTTGATCTTCATTTTATGAATATATATACACATATCAAATTTCATTTGATTCCGTCAAAAACTCTAGTTTTTAGAGCGTTTACGAGCAAATGTTGACGGACGGACGGACCGACGGACCGACCGACGGACGGACGGACAGGGGTGACTACAATATACGTCCTCATAGAGAGATGAGGGCGTATAAAAATGCTGTTACAGTTGAAAACAGTGATAAAAGGTTACAGCAAGTTTTATAAAATTAAAGAATTGTTGCACACTGCAATATAATCTTCATTTTGACAGAAGATTATACTAATATACTTGTACAAGTTTTATGAAAGACAGCAGTTTACTGCATCAACTTTTCCTTGTGGGCGTTTATACCAAACACTTCTAACTGTATTTATCATGATCATGTTTAAGGACAAGTTTTACCATTTTTTTTAAATATTGAATTTAGTTTATTTAAAAACAACAAACACATTAATGATGTCACCAACAATTTACAACTACATTCAATCTACATGGATTTACTTACCTATTGCACATAATATCACTTTTGTCTGAAACAAACAAAATGAAACTTTTAGGCTTTGCAAATTAAAGTCCCGATAATTTCTTAATTAAAATATTTCAATAATTAAGTGATAATTGATCATTAGCCTGCCTTATATCTCATTATGGTTATTGATATCCAGCCTTCACTATAAACATGAACGATGTATCTTTTGCAGAACACAAAGGTGTATCAAAGTAATAACAATAATATATGCTTACTAATTCTTGAGAAGATGCATGGAATACATGACAGACAAAGTCTTTAGATAAGTTACAAGATGTTTCACTGAAAAATCAAACAGAAATGTTAATTATTGTGTATCTAAATTGACAGATATGATTTTAAAACATTTTTCATACCAAGGAAAATTCTGTTCTATCTTTTATTTTCTGTATTTAAATGTATCTAATCCTTGTAACAAAATAAAGTTAAGTTGAGTAAGGAAACAATGGAACAAAAAAGTTGTTCTCAAAGGAACTAGGAACTTACCCAGCAATATAAGAAAAATGTTGTAAATAGTCTGTTCTTCTACCACATGCTGATACCTCTGTATAGGAATGGTTTAAAATTTCCTAGAAATGAAATAAATGGAGTTTTTACACATTGCACTGCCATAAAGTATGCAAATAGGTTACTTTGGCCAGAACATCAGCTTTAGCCTCCAGTTTTTTAAACTTTCGTCTATCGTGGGATCGTTAACATCTGGACAAGACCAGGGCTGTTGATTTGGCTAAACTTGCTGGTCATTCCTGTTTTTCCAGTAGCAAACATAATCTGTTTTATCAAAATCAGATCAAACACTCAAGCCTTTCACAAACCAATTGTGGCCTGATGAACATGGGGTATCACAGTACTAGTATGTATAAATTCATGAAAAGTCAATAGACTTGTTCACATGTCAATTCTCATAAGCAGTTGTATGTGAACTCTTTTGCAATTGGTAAGTCTCTAAGCACTAGTCAATACAGTCTTGTGTCAAACCAACACTAAAATCATGTTCAAAAACTTACTTCATCATCTGATAATGATTTGACTTTGATACCAGTTTCTGATAGATATATCATAACAGACTGAAACAATATACAGCATAAATAATGTAATAATTGTAATAACAGTATATAATCTAATCAATAGCTTTATTTAAAATTAACATTAGGTATTGGGCCTTACCTATGGCTAGGTGATATAATTAAAATCTTTTAAAAATAGCAACTTACAAGATTTCTCCTAGTGTTTGATTGTAAAACTTTGAGGACACCATCTTCTATTCTTTCTACTCTGCCATCCTGGAATGTATAAAACAAGAAGTGTTCTGTAGATAACTATATAAAAAATCAAAATCAGATCCTGTCTAAAAATTGGATTAGGAAGCTCTTATTTTTGTAACAATCAGCTTGTTATGCAATCTTGTCATTTCTGGAATTTCATTTTTTCCTTTGTATGAAATATTTTATTTTGTGTAGTGAAAAATGTCATACTTACAGAACCTAAAGAATATTCTCCAATATAAGTAACTTTATAACTGGCACTTAAATAGAAATACATTATACATCATAATTAGATTGAAAATATGTGTTTTGTGGAGAAAGATAGATTCTGGACTTTCTTATCGTCAGTTTTCTTTCCTAAATCATTTAGCTAAGATAGGTAGGTTTACAATAAAAGGCTACCTCTGTATTCAGTTATTCATAATGGATCAAAATAATAATTGTAACAAATCAATATACTGCAGACTTCACTTTCCTGAAGTAATTGTAAAGAGGTTTTCAAATATTTTATTCAAATTTCAAGTGTCTGTGGTTCCAGCAATTCCACTTTAAACTACGCAAGTGATTTTGCTGGAACCACAAATGTCTGCTAGATAATAGGAGTACAAGAGTATCTTTGAGTGAACTGAAAGTTACCTACCTGCCATCAGGACCATGTACAGGGGTCATCTCTGTTTCTTCCTCTTCTAATATAGTATGTGGTGGTTTATCATCATCTATTCCATTATTCTCTTCTGATTTCTCTTCATCTTCATGTTTTAAAGGATCAACACCTAATTCACGTAATGCTGTTCTTAATGGACGGTAAATATTACCACTATACTCTCTAGCCTGAATCAAACAGAACAAATATCACTAGCATATATATTATCATGTTCTGAGGAATTATCATTATTTCATCTCATATAAATGCAATAAAATTCATTTATGATATATGACAATAAATGCATCAATTGAGTCTACATTTATGATTTCAGCTGTCTAATCTTATATAGTTTAGCTCTGAAACGTACAAAACCTGTGAAAGTTTAGGATATATTAACTTAGTAACTTGACTATATTCATACAGTGTTATTTACCTTTATAATGGAGACATAAACAGGAATTCCTTTATAATGTTGAAATAATTCTTGTACCTGACAATATAATGGAAAATAAATATAAATAGTATCAGTTCTGATAAGAATTCCTCAAAGAATGATTTTCAATAAATGTTACTTCTCATATATTTCTTACAAATTTCATTGCTAAACTGGAAAAAAGTATATAGCCTCCTTTGTAAAATAATAAGATGTTTTACACTTCCAACTACCAAAACTACGACTATGAATAACTAACTGGATTGTACTATCAGCATCCCCTGGAAGCGAATGTTTACTTGTCTTCTACCAACCAACCAAGCTTTACATTGAGTTGATATACAACTACTCTTAGACTATAAAAATTAACCTTACCCTGCCTCTTTTTACATCCTTTAAACTTTCACCAAACATTTCATCTAAAACATCACCAGGCTGTACTTTACCCTTAAACATAAACAAAACAATTTTGGTCAAAATATTACCTGCCCTTTTGTACTTGCTGACTAGAAATCACACCTGATACTGACCAATATTATAGACCGTAAGATTAAATTTATCATTTCAAATTTCATATAAAAAACAAATCTGAGTAAAATATTTTCAGTAATAGTATAGACAGATGATGTTCTCTAAAAAAGTATATCATTTTTCATAAGCCTGATCATCTCAGGGAAAAAATCTGTGCAAACAATTCTGTGATACAGAAGCCTGCATGTTAATTTCATTTTTTGAAGTTTCACCATTTAAATTCCTCATTTAACACTAAAAATATTATTGCAAATGAAATGGAATGGATTTCTATGTCTTATTTTTCTTACATCTATTGGCTAAAGAGGAAGTGCAAACACCATGCAGTAAGCAATAAAGGAAATATTGCCAAGATTAATGTGTACAGCCTGTAGCACACAGGGTCTTTGTTTATTGGCCCATCCATAAGACCAGATACTTTTTCCATGTCAGCCCCTTATACCTGCATCATTGACAAGGGAAGTCCAGAAATAATATTGCAAACAGTAACACATAAGATATCGGAAATAAACTGAGATCTTCATAGTATGTTGTTATAACATTTATTACAATAACTAGTGATTATATAACAACTTACATCTTCTGCTGCTACGCTACCTTTATCAACTGATAGTACTATCATATGACCTTCAACCTCCCTGTAATAAATCATAACAAAGACATTTTTTACTCAGTATACGTTTAGTTTAAGTCCTAAACTTCAGTAAATATAAAGAGAATGTTGAGTGATACATTCATATATCACAATTAATTAGGGCTGCAACGATTCATCGTAGAATCGATGAATCGAGATTCGTTCCTCCTTATCGATGCATCGTGTAAGAAAAAAATAATCGCGATTCATCGGCCCCGATTTTGATTCATTTAATTTACTCTTTTATTGACTGAGAACAAGAAATCCTCACGCATTTTATAATTTATGTCATATCGAAATGTTACAAAATTGCTTTTTACGTATCAATTTGTTTATTATCATCTTAAATCATTGTTATTAATGATGATGATCTTAAGCATATAAATTTGTTTCGAAAATTATGTGAAAAATGTGTTAAAATGTTAATGATTAAACTTTTCTTTTCTTTCTGATTTCAAACTCAAGAATCGCGATTTCTAATCGCAATAAATCGAATCGTTGAATGTGTATCGTTTAGCATATCGAATCGCCACTTCAGGAATCGTTGCAGCCCTACAATTAATAAAATAACAGTAAAAATAACTTACATGAAATGTATGCCTAAAGATTCACAAGGAACAAATTCATAATCTTTATACACTGGTATATCCCATGTTACATCTAAATAACTAGAATTCTAAATATAGAAAAGAATTTTCATTTTTAGATAATTATAACAATTTTCTCTTAACAAATAATTTTGAAAAAACAGTTTATTTTGTACAGTTCTGATATCTGTATACTTTCTCAAAGACATTTCAGGATAGACATTAATTTCACTGATCAACAAGTTAACATAATGTCTATGATATCATATAAATGCTTACCTTTAAATTCAAGCTAAATGTGATTGTCTTTACTTGCACCAATAAAGATATGAAAATTTCTAAAAATAAATAAAGATAAAACATAATCCTAATTCTTACTTTTATATGAATTAATAAAAGGCTACATTTTTTTAAACACATACCATTGCAAGAATTTTAACTTTAAGGGTGACGACAGTGGCAAAGTCAGTTTAGATGAAATGTACAAAACTGTTTTTTTCTAATTACATAAATATGCCTAACTTCTCATTAATATAGCTGACAATACAAAAAGACAATCTAAATATCTACCTGATAATATTTCATTACCAATTATTGAATCTCTTTCATACCAAGTCTAAAAAAAAAAAAAATTGAGCTATATAGCCAAACCTAAACTCCAGTATCAGCACTGCACTGATGAGACCCACAAGGCCAAAACAGTACTGTTTGCAGTTATATTTCACATTCATACAACTGACAGTCAGACATGGGCAATACCAATATGCGTTCTACATTTCAAGTGGCCGTATACCAATGATGCCTGCTGGTAATTTTACTTTGAACAGTTTACAGCTTACAGTAAATATTCAAGCAAAAAAAGAATAATTGCAGAAAGATGTTCCAGAACATGCAATTTAATCATCAAATAACAGTCACTTGTTGTGTTATAAGGATAACGTAAGTTAAATACCTCTAATAACACTGGATTCTCTTTGATTAATGCAATCACTATATCTAAATTCTTTTTTACTAAGGCTGCTCTTAGAAACAATCTTCCTTTACCATCTACAGTTGATGTCTGAAATCAATCAGATGTTATCAAACACTTATAACTAAAGATATCTGTATATTAATTATAATTTCTGTGAACAAATCTTTCCTTTCCTGAAAACTCATTTAACTTGAAAGAATAAAAGAAGACATTTCCTTCAAATGATGTAACTATTATTGTTTGGTAATGTGAAAGAGGCCAGATCAAAATCTAACACTTCTTACCTTTTGACAGTCTTTAACAAAATGTACAGTGTGATCAAATGATGGATTTCTTCTGAAAAAAGAAATACAAATTTTTTTACACATCTTTTATTTCCACCTTTGAATTCAATTCACATACCAATCACAACCAACATTCTTTCACATTGGTAATCTATGCTATCCTATTTAAGCCAAAATACAATAATCAAAATTAACCTTAGGAATTATTAACGGATCAAATCACACCCAGTACAAAATGTTTATCAGAGAATTAATTGAGCATTTGAATATAAAGAAAATTGAAGGAGTAAGGAGTAACCTACTGCTGTGGTAACTTGTTTATCCAAGACCAATAACTAGGTTTACTAAACCAATTGTTGCCATCTATAAAACATAATATAATATAAAAACATTAGGTCCTAAGCTTATCTTCAGAATAAACAGACATTTTTCTACATAAACTATAGTAATGCACTAGGTAATGGTAGATTAAAACCCATTTTATCAACTTTCCGAAACAATTGGAATCTAAGTTAACATTTTTTCTTCTCAATCTCTCCAGAACTAATAATCAGTGAATCAGTAAAATTATTCTACATGTATTTAAACTGAATAAATGTTCATGTTGAAATCCATAGCCTCTACTTGTGACCTAGGCCAGTGCTAGGCCAGGAGAGCATCTTCACCTGTAACAAACAAAACCAGCTAAGCCATATTGTGTCACCTACTTTTCAGTCCAAGGGTAAAAATGTCTTCTAATCTTCTACAGAATGGTGCCAAATTTAGGTTATAATCATGAATAACACGTTCTTCTGTATATAATTCTAAAATATTTGCTGTAATGAAAAAATATTTGGTAATACCAGGTACAAACTACTTTTTTGAGAAATGTTTACATTTAGAATGTCAAAGAAAACAGATATGGTACAAGCTGAATTAACTATTATTTCTATAATTTGCTAATTATACAAAATTTTTATCTGATATTTTGTTTGTGGTCACACTTACCTTTCAAGATTTTCAGCAATGGATGTGTTACAGACATATTTTCATATCTTTCTCTTCAAAAAAAACCTTGAAACAACCATGTGGCATGTGGTTGGTCTAGATAAATAAAAATAATAAGTGTTAATTAGGTTAAATTAGGTATTATTGTTTCTAAAAAGGTCAATATAAACCAAAATCACATATCAGCAGCCACTTTTTTATGAATTGAAGTAAATACTGGGAATATTATATTGTATTTGGCTTGATGAGAATTTAATCAAATCACTTTCAAAGATGGCTTTCAAACGACTAAAGTTTGTGGTTAATAAACATAATTAACTGGTTGTTAATTGATTGTTTGTTGTTCTATGCTTAAAGTGCAAGTTCTGCTGATTTTTATGGACAGTATGTTTACAATCTGACCATAGAGAATGTCAACACATTGCTTGTAGTTTACAGAAAGAATCAGACAAGGCTTAAAGTAGACGGTAGTGCCATATTTGATTAAACCCTTCCCTGCCATGGCATCACTCTACTACTAGACTACCAGTACCTTTACTCTCTGACAAGTGACAACACTATGTTTGAATTGAATTTTTTCTCTTATTCTAAGTTAGTGCTGGGTATTGCCAATCATGCCACGATACGATACGCATCGCGATACAAAGGTCACGATACAATACGTATCGCGATATAGGATAAAGGGTAAAAATTAAAACTTCATCTTTAAAAGCTCTATTAAAGTGAAATTTAGCTGTAAGGAATGATCCATATCCACGTCTTATAAATATTTCCCAACAATTTCAGTCAAGTAAATTATGATTCTATTCGCTGATTTGTAAATAAATCATCACTTTTTATGAAATGAGAGGTATCGTCAAGTATCGATACACAACCTCACCATACGATACGCGTATTGTGGCATGTCGTATTGCGATACAACGATATATCGTGCCAGCACTATACTAAATATAATTGTCAATTGCATGCCATTTCTCTAAGAATGCCTCAGGGTGTATGAAAATATAAGCATGGGTTTGTAAAATGTTTTCTCTTAAAATCTTAGAAATTTCAGGTGAAAATGACCCCTATTAAGTGAATCGGATCTAAAGTTTTCCTATGTAAAATCATATTTATATATTGCTCAAAGACAGACTTTATGACTCTCATAAATATGCTACTTCGACTTTGAATTTAATATTCACTTCATACAAAACTAGCAGGCTCACAATCACAACCATACAAGCATGAAGCAAGGCACAACATTCTTCACACGACTTCACTGTTCAAGTTCAGTGAATCAGCCCTATGCCTATGACAATAATTGGCATATCAACACGACAACTTTAAGTACTGCATTATTCAGACTGTATGCATTTCGTATCTAGCTAAAAGATATAATTCTTCTACTGATAACTTACTATTTGCGTAAAATATATGCAAATATTCTAAAAAATGTAAATTAGTGCGTCGACTGCATGTAAAGGGAGATCATTCTATCATTTGATAGACTCGATCAGCTAGGTTTAAAACTCTTCATAACGCATGTTTAATGTACAAATATGTAACCACCTGCAATTTTAACAGTGGACCGTTTTAATTTAACGTTAACTTATCAAATAATACAACTACTTTTTTAATTCCAAAATTATGTTTCAGAACTATATTCCATTTCTAAATTTAAATTTCGTACCACCATAGAAACCAAGCCCTTAACCAGCTTTGTGCATCTATAAATGATTCCAAAGGGGGCTTCAACCCTTCTGAAAATTATATTTGAAATCAGCATAAATTTATCTACAGCAGAAATAGCACAAAATATATTCTTATTTTTCATTCGGATGTCGCATTATTCGTCGAAGCGACTGAAATTGGGCAGGACTTTCGACTGATCTTATCATTGAACAGACCTTGGTGTGTAGTGTTAAATGTTTAAGGTACAGAGATTACAGTGGTGGATGTCCATGCCAGCTTGTCCGAGTGTAAATTCTGCATTTCAAGAGATTACTGTTGCAAGCTTCAGCAAAGTACTTCAACATTAAGATCATAATGCAGCACGGGGAGAACGAACGTAATCTATTTTTTTTAAAGATAAATCTCTGAGGAATATATTGCAACAGATGTAATTGCTACGCCCAGAAGAAGATGTCCTTCGAGCAGAAGCAGTGGGAATAGAATCAAACAGTTTCTGAATGTACAAAATGTCTTCAATGTTCAGTTGAAAAGAAGTGCTCAGGTAGTTTCAAATCCTAGATTTGCTTTAAAAATTGATAGTGAACAAGTTACCCTTAGATCTCAGTTGCTTTTTCGGAGACTAATCACTACTGCTGATGGGATGTTTCATGATTTATCTGTCATATTTCCTTACGAACTGATTAGCTTTTATTCATCGATATTCGACAGTTCTGGTCCTATGAGAGCAGCTTTAAAACCTCCCCTCGTTGAAGCCATTTGGTCACTTGGTTCTGTGCCAGAGCTACTGGACTGAGCTACTGGTACAGTATGTTTTGGATGGTTGGTCGCTGCTTCATCGAATCCCTTGACCTCGGAAGTTGTACGTTCCAGAAAATAAGCCAGATGTATGTTGATTTTGTCAAAGAAAAATATGGTAATCCAGTCATTGTCTCTGATGTAAAACCATTCTTTCAGACATAGTTGCTGATGTTCTAATAGTTAAAACTGCAGTTCAGTTCGTCATGGTTCCCCCTTCTGTCCTTATTGGTGATGTTACTGTCCTTCTGATGGATGCACATTATATTATTTAAAAAAACAAAAAGCAGCAAGGATTTGGGACATCAAAAGAACAAAATGTGTCTTTATTGGCAATGACATATATATTGTTGCCGTTTTTACATTCTTTTACTGGTTGTGATACGACATCAAGAATGGCACTGGAATGGGTTATGTTTTAAGAAAGTTTTGATATCCAACAAACACTTCCGTGAATAGACTTAACGTTTTGATGATGCAGTTACAGTTAAAACGAGCATATTTACTAGTTTCCATTTACAACGGCCAAGAAACTTAAATAGTCTTCGATATCAGAAATTTCGATCCAAATCCAATACCCATGAATCATCCGTTGTAGAAATACAGACTCTCCCTCCAACATCATCAGAAGCAAAATGTGGAAAATCGCAAGGTTTGAAGCCTTGTTTTTATGACTCTGTCCAAATATCTATATATCAAAGGCTGGGAATTGAGTCAGCAAGTTTCGGACTAGTGGGCCATATATGCAGTGTCAGTTTTTGTGGTCTAGTTTTTCTGACTCTCTCCCAGTCATATCCGTCCAATTAGCTGAAAGAGTCAGCAAGTTTCGGATTAATGACCAACCACCACATCAGGTATGATCGGACGGCCTTTTGGGATTTTTATTAGGGATGATAAATTGCCCATTGTTAGCCATAGGCCTATTAGCAGTTTCCTTAAAAATTGGGTATGGCAAAATGGCATAATGTTTAGGAATATTCTGTTGATTTTCTGTTTCTAAAATGTAATCTTTCCTATTCAGAATGACACAAAATGAACCTTTGTTTCTGGTTCTTAATATTTGGTATGTGGCATTCAAAAAGCTGTCGATGACGTTCAAGATGACACAGAAAAACACAAAAGCGTATATCAATATATCACCGGACAAAAATACAGATATGTAGCCCAACACATAATCTACAGAAAATACCCATCCTTCAAATGCACATCCGATCTAATCGATGGGTATAAGATACAAAAGCTGATATCACGAACATTTTCATATTCCAACTTACTTAGCTTGACACATACAAAACTTCGCATCTTTCCTAGCTACGTATGTGTCGCAGATCTCCGATAGGTAGAATTTCTCTGTTGATCAGAATGAGCTTGACAGTAAGTAAATGTAGAATCAAACCAAGATATTAGTTGATTGAGTTGCACGTATTTGAAAATAACAGAAAATGCTTTTCCTATCTGAGGAAATGACTTTGGGTTTACAGGAGAAATAGTGGTCGAATACATTTAATAGCTTTATATCAATCAGGACAATTTGGTTGATTTACTTAAAAACATATTGTACGGTGACCATTTCCTCATGCATTTATCATATATTAGTCAAAATCACACCAAAGTTTCTTTTAAATTGTCCGTTTAGCCTAAAAGAAAGTTCGTTTCTACACAAAAAGTCTGGAAAAGTTTAGCTCCTACTCTACACAGTGAATGAAACATAACAAGTCTATTGACTAACTTTAAACACTAGAACTCAACAAAAGGAAATCTATACATAAACATAACTAGAACAAAGTCTGTTTACGGTTACATTGTTAAGGCTTAGCTTCCTTACATTAAAACAATAAAACTGTTTTAACAACATCATCTCTAAACTCTATCGTACAATCAGAGACGAAAGGGAAAAAACGACTGGACGTGACATAACTGCATGTTATTAGTTTGTTAAGAAATGTTAGATGAAATACACTTTGACTTGGACAAAAAAATCTAAATAACATTTATTTTTACTCAGTCAAGTGTGTTTAAAGTTTTGACATTCAACACTTAATAAGATTTGATTCTATTTAAATCGAAATAAAAAGGTAAGTTAAATTATTCTGTAGAGATCATCAGTATGGGTTGACATATGTAAATTAAATATCGAAATTGTATACTTTAACTGCAAGCATACCTTTAAAGGAACAGACAATATGAACAAAAAAATTCAATATGCTTTCAACATCCATAAGTTGATAGCAAATTCTATTTTGACTAATCGTAACGTAGAACGAATGTATATTAACGTCCCTCGATTAAAATTAAAACGGCAGTGATAACAAACGGTTGTATTCATAGGCATGTCCTGACAATCTTGCCATCACAATTTTTCTAAAGCTTGAGTTACGGTAATTAAAACCTTGTACAATTATCTTTTTGATACAACATTATATCAGCGCGGTATTATGGAACGAGTTAAGTACGGGTGGGGTAATTCCCATTAAGGTAACCATCATTTGGGAAGGAAGGGTTTGAATCTCCCAAATGTGCAGGCCTAGGATGGAACAAATACTTTATTGAGAAGTTGGTATTAAGGGTCTGCATTTTGTCTTTTCTTCTGTTCTGATCTGAAATTAGAAAAAAATCGACCATGGCATATATAATACCTGTTTATGTATTGATTGGTTTTAGTTTGCCGTGTACCAGATGTATTTATAAATGATTTTGATGTTCGGCTTGATGGGAGAGGGCCATCTAGCTTTTGCAACAATTGCTTAGGGTCAATTGGAATGTGTATAATTATATTCCATGACGAAACTAGAAGTACTTATTGTACAATGTGGTGGTACCACTTTACATCACTCATGCACACTGCTAGTAGATATTTGGGCTAGTAACAATTTAGAAAGCGGATTTGAGACATGAATCTTTTTGCAAGTGACAAAAAGAACACTTTTACTGTATTATTTACTATGTCTTAGTGGTGGTTTTGTTATTTCAGCTGCACCATGGCAGTTAATATTCCTGGAATAATAGCAGTCATCATATTTTATATATTGATTATTGCCATTGGTATTTGGGCTGGACGGAAAGGAGCCAAGTCGACAACAGAGGAACTGTTGGTAGCCAACCGCGGAATGGGATTAATCGTTTCATTCTTTACTATGACAGGTTACATTACATTAATCGCAGAATTCTCTTTTCATTAACATCTACTTTGTCCAACTCGCACGAAAGTTAACTGGAAGTTTAATTTCAGAATCCATTCTTAACACTGTCTAAAATTTAACACCAAAGAAATCATAAATTGGTCATCCGCAGATCGACAGCCGAAGCAAGTAAGATGCCTACAGGTCACACATTGGCATCAGAACCACACTCAAGGGCAATACACAGATAATTATGAAACCAAGATCACACGATGAATATTATAATGACGTCGTAGTGAAAGTACGATGCGTTTTATCGTGTTCTATTTTGGCACGGATGATCACACGAATTAGATGATTGAGTCTTTAAAACTCGATGGTTAAAGATTTCTTCACGAATGGCCTTTAACGTCAAACCGTGTCATCTTTGCCATTAACTTCGTGTTATCACCAGTGTCATCGAGAGTGTGATGCCTATGATGGCTTCAAGATGGGACCATGATGTTCACGAAGACAGTACAATTTGAAATAGATTGTGTTCTGCTCGAGAAATTCTTTTTATTGAAGATAGAAATAATATGCCATTATGGCGTTTCTCGTAAATCTTCAAAAATAATGCTCAACTAATGAAAAAAAAAAAAAAAAAAAAAAGAAACCATTTCACAATGCAAATCTTTGGGTGCGAAATCAATGAAATCAACTTTTATTTCAGCTACACTAGTTGGTGGGGCTTATATAAATGGAACGGCGGAAATATTAGCTTCAAGTGGAGTAGTATGGGCTCAAGCTCCTGTAGCATATTGTTTAGCTTTTTTGATAGGTATTTATTTTACGTCAATCTGATTAATGTACAGTTTTATTACTGCAAACAGTACTGTTTCGGCCTTCTGGGCCTCATCAGTGCAGTGCTGATACTGGAGCTGAGGTTTGGCTATACAGCCACCTCAGATGATCCCACATTATGTGATACCATCGTACCATGCCAGAGTGCTCAAACTAGCAAGCTAGTGGGCTACGCTTAACGCTAACGACAATGGTACACTCCAGATAGAGTGCTCAACAAGGTATGAACCAGTTTTAATATGTAGATATTTGAAGCTAGCTGTTTCATGATGCGTTTTCCGTCTACTCTGCTGTAAATGGGTCGTTTAATCCGGATAAGATCAATGCCCAGAAGTTTGTACAAGGACCTAAAAAGGATCCTTGTTATTCTCCTAAAAAATTTTCATTCTTTTTATCAAAATTCAATTAAACCAACATATTTGATCTAAAGGTCAGAAAACAGAGTTGGTTGTAACTGACATAAACTATGTAACAGACAACTGTCAGATGTGTACATACCGGGGTCCAAGTTCACACTTAAAGAAACTTCATATCTTACTAGAGCAGACTCCGGTGTGTTACTTTTGTGAGTTACATGAATATTAAATAAATCTGTACATACATATACTATTAATCAGTTTCACAAGTTTTAGAGTTTGGTAAGGAAAATAAATTTTTACAAAATGTCTCTTCTGATATCTGAAGTGCAGGCACGTTCCTTTATAGGTGGTGTGATTTATGGTCCAAAGATGAGAAGAGCGGGGTATATAACAATGTATGACCCTTTCCAGATCAAATTTGGTAACCGGGTGGGAGCATTGATGTGCATACCACAGTTTATGGGTGACCTCTTCTGGACAGCTGCTATTCTTTCTGCACTAGGTATGCTCTGTTCATCATCTTATAATAATGTTATCTCTTGCATTCTATTATTTGACCGACAACACTGTAAGTTGTAAGGTGTTGTACGATTCTAAATAACGCAATTATAAACTCTTTGGTGTTTTTCTAATGTACCCAGTATTTATCTCGAATTGATTTTCAGGTTCTACTATAGCAATAATTTTGGACATAGATCAAAATATTGCGGTGATCATATCAGCTTGTGTGGCAATCTTTTATACCGTATTGGGTGGTTTGTGGTCTGTAGCCTATACAGATGTTGTTCAGTTGATATGCATTGCAATTGGATTGGTAAGTAGAATAAATCTTTCCTTTCCAATGTTAAAAATCGTTTACATAAAGCTAATGTTCAGTTTGACCTAATCATAGATTAGAGTTAAATGATTTAAATTTTAGGCTTATAAGTTAAAGTTGTCTGGCTGACACACTTTGATATTTGATACACTTTGAAGCTAAATAATTACCAATTTTACTTTTTGCGGATCTCCGAATAGAAAAATATTTTATTGGAGTGATTTTATTTCAGATAATAGCTGTACCATTTGCAATGAATCACGAGTCAGTTGATTTCAGTCGGATTACTGATACGTGGCAAGGAACAGTTCCAACCAACCAAATTGGTTACTTCATTGACATTTATGGTGTTTTACTCCTAGGTGGTATTCCATGGCAGGTATACTATAATTGACAAAATATTTTGAAAAATGATCACAGTAACACGTGCCTTGACACGCAAAATCAAATTAAAAGGATCCTTCTCAGGACTTTGGAGCAAGCTTCTCTCTTTTGTCAAGGTCTTGATTACTGTTGTCTGTACCATTGAAAAAGCTAGCTAGTTAACAATTATTCTTGTCTCTTGACTTAAAGTTTGACTTAATACATATTTTGCTTGCATTAATCAATCCTTATTGATACTTATTAATTTTTTATAGGTATATTATCAAAGGATCTTGGCTTGTAAAACACCAGAAAGAGCTCGTCTAGCATCACTAGTAGCCAGTGTAGCTACTTTTTTATTTGCAATTCCAGCTGCTTGTATGGGAGTCGCTGGGGCATCTGCAGGTAATTTGTTTTAAATTACACAATTTACATAAATTAAAAGAGCTCATAGACACATACATGATAAACTTTGGTATATCCTTAAAAAAAATTCTCACTTTTATGACAATTATGTACAATTTATTTTCAGATTGGAATCAAACAAGTTACACGGGAGAAGTGCCCATTCCTAAAGAAAAGATGAGTTATATATTACCATTAGTTCTCCAGTACCTCTGTCCACTACCAGTATCATTGATAGGTCTGGGTGCAGTCTCAGCAGCAGTCATGTCTTCAGCAGACTCAAGTATTTTATCTACATCATCTGTTTTTGCAAAAAATATTTACCAACAGTTGTTCAGACCAAAGGTTTGTGTTTTCTCTTTAGCTGACCCGAGGTCTGCCCAATGATGTTCTCCGGGTACTGTGAAAGTAACTATAGTTCATTTACCACCTTGCGTATTACTTTATGTATTTCTACAATTTGATGGTTAACACATTTTTGTTTTGATTTTAGGCATCTGATAAAGAGATGGTATGGGTTTTAAGAATTGGTATTATTGTAGCAGGTGCTCTGGCTACATCTATCGCAATAGGTGCTAAAAGTGTATATGGATTATATGTACTGTGCTCTGACTTAATGTATGTTATTCTCTTTCCACAATTTACATGTGTTCTATTTTTTGAGGTTAGTAATGCCTATGGGGCATTGATAGGATATATTATTAGCGTGATCTTAAGAGTTATAGGTGGTGAAGCAGTGGTAAAAATACCTCCTTTAATACATTATCCGTTTTATACCGAGGAAGGCGGACAGAACTTTCCATTCCGGACTTTAGCTATGTTATGTAGCATGATTTCAACAGTTCTTTTCTCTTGGTTGTTTGAACTTATGTTTAAAAAAGAGATCATACCGAAAAGGTTTGATGTATTTGGCTGTACCAGTCCTGACTTTCGTATACGACTTAAAAAACGCGAACAGGAAGAACTGAATAAAACTGTTCCATTAATGGATAGTGTGGAATTGCGACCAACAACCAACACCACTGAACAAAGGCCAATAGATGACAGTAAACCTTTAAATGCAGACTCATGATGTTTTGGTACATAACATGTAACATATAAACATATTCATATCATAATATTGTATTAACATATAGTTTTAAAGATTTCAAATAATAATATAACATAAATATACTGAAACTTTATGTATGTTTTGTGGCATTTCTTGCACTGGTTACAGCATTAAGCATGGTTTGTAGAGTCCAAGTATGTCGTGAAGCGCCACAACCGCAAACCCAAACATAAGGTCCTCGCCCTAGAGAGACAAAATGGAAAATGGCGTCAATTTCTTGCATTCTGACAGATAATTCCGCATTTTGAGTTGATAATAGGGACTTCCTACTATGATTTTTTTGTGATCGATTTTGATTCTTCAAAAAATCAATTTTATTATCAAGTCAGAGGGGGGGGGGGGGGGGATGGGTGTACCAAGACACTTTCGTCCCCCCCCCCCCCCATCTGAATTCAAAGGGGGTTGGGGGGGGGGGGGCACGTTTATCAAACAATTCGTGGAAGTTATGTTCATATCTCCTAGGAAATATAATAAATGGAAGTTATAGGTATATATGTAAGTTATATATAATGGTCTTCCATTGTGACCTATCAAAGTCAAAAGACGAAGTGAAATTCTTTAGAGGACTACGAGGACTTAGAAAATACTTTTACATCTCTCCAAAATTTTGATTTGTCTTTTAAGGAACACTACCTCTTAGAATGAACAAAAAAATAATGTTCCCAAACTTGGTCAATAGGATACAATTAGAGGTTATAATTTGAGTAAGCGTTTTTCCATCATTAGTTTTCTGAATTAATCAGATTATTTAGGTAATCTGTTGTATAGTTCTTCCACCAGGTAAGTCCCCTGAAGAATAAATAATCTTATTCACCAAGTTTGAAAATTTAGATTATTTGTTCATTTTAAGAGGTAGTATTCCTTTAAGGTCGATTTTCATATAAATGGACACATTTTATATTTATTTGATATTAAGTGATAAATCGTACTTTGTGAATTTCAAACCCATGTATGACTTTTAAGGGCCGTATTTTCGAAGATTGATGAGAGGACTGATTAACTAATCTGTGATTAAACCGAGCCTAAACCGAGGTTCAAAAATAAATCTGGGGAAGTAGTTTAGGGGCTAATTTATTATACAATTATGAAGTCAAAATCTATTCGGGGTGTTCCCACTTTCCCGGCAGATTATCGGGATTAAATTTGTCTAATCCGGATTAGCTGGGTTATACGGATTAAACGGATTAAGGCAGATAAAATTTTACTAATGAGCTGACATTTTCATTTATTTTAATTTTTTTTTTAATTTTATATACAATTAAACAATGGTACACACAGACACGGAACATTACAAGCCAAGAGATGTGAGACGGCATCTCCATACTCCACCCTGGTCTTCCTATTGTTCTGTAGACAGATTTTCAGGCAATCAAGTTCATGTTCCAATTGGCGATACTGTTACTTCTTAGGGCGTTTCTTACCACCAGACTGGAGTTGACTGATGGTAACCTCTATCATTGCTTGCTCAGATTTTATCAGGGTGATGAATCTGAAGATGTTAGGATTGTTGGTAGTCATCTTGTTCATTCTTGTGTGCCACCCTTCAATATGATTTGTGGTTCGTGGACCTGAAGTGTGAAAATGGTTCCTCATACGTATTTCTTCTTCCTCAACCCACTGCTCGGTTACATTTGGGTTGTTTGCAAAGGCACTGACCACCACGTCTATTTGAAACAAGTCGCACGTTCACTTGTACATTAGCCATGATGCAAAGGACACAATTATGGTGGTATAATATGTTCGTCGTTATATACATGCTTTGCAAATAATGTTCACTCACTTTCTGCAAGTTCATTCACCATTTTGACATGTAAACTTTTTTTTTTATCTTGTAAATTGACATGTAAATTAAGATTCACTAGATGAACATTGTTTATATCAGCTCATTAGTGGAATTTTATCTTCCTTAATCCGATTAATCCCTATAACCCAGCTAATCTGGATTAGACAAATTAATCCCGATAATCTGCCGGGAAAGTGGGAACAAACCATCTATTCTTCATGGGTAAAAATGATTACATAAAATCTCCGACCTTTCTTAAATATTGATTAGCTAATCTGCCTTTGACTAACCAATAACCATAGTCTTAATCAACCCTAAATTCAGTCAGCATTCGAGAATACGGGCCCTGGGCCAGAAAAACTGCATTAGATATTATGATATACAAGAATATAAATTGATAACTCATTCTGTTGTAAATAATAATAATATATTTAGATCACAACTGATAATGATTATTCTATCTCACGTGTAAATTCATACATCAGTAGGCCTATAAAAACTGTTTGGTTGAAACTTTTTTCAACTGTGACAGTTGATTAAAAGGTTATTTTGACCAACATGGCGGTGAATGTTGCTGGTTTGATATCGGTTATCGTTTTCTATATTTTGATACTTGGAATCGGTATTTTTGCTGCTAGACGTTCAGCCCATTCTTCTGCTACGGATGTTTTGATTGCTGGTAGAAATATGGGACTTATCGTATCTATTTTCACAATGACGGGTAAGTCTTCCTCTACTTTTCACATCTTTTGATTTTGAGAAAATCAAGTTTTACATTTTTTTAATTATTTATTATGGACTTTGATCGTTCCTTTAGAACATTTTTTTTTAGTCAAAAATATAATTTACCAATTTAATACACCCCTTAGGCCCCGATAAAGAGAGCCTGACCCGGATGCTGTAAGTCGTCGATTAGATAATTCAAAACATATCGTAACTTGGCATTGGTCATGTTTTCCTTTTAAACACACATGGATGAACCCTATTGAAAATCAGCAAAATCAAAAAAAAATATTTACTATCAATTATTTCCCTTGTTCTCCGAGGAGTTTTGGTGGTGGGGTGGGAGTGAGAGTTAGATTTTAAAAATTTTCAACCAAGCCCAACACTTTCAAAGACGCTCCGCGGCCCCTAATATATAAACACCCAAGGATAAACCTTATTGAAAATCAACAAAATCGTAAAATATTCAATATGACCTTGGTTTTGAAAACGCATTCAATTTTTAACTTTTTGACGAAACTTTTATAGTTTGTATGTTCGTAATCACAGGGCTGAACCATATTGAAAAGCAGCAAAAAATATTTACTATGAATTATTGCCCTTGTTCTTGAAACTGTGTTTAATTTTAAGCACGTAAACACTCTAGAAGGCACCATTCGTGCTTGATTTTGAAGAAAATTGGTGTGAGTTTTGATAGTCACCCATAGATTGACATGATTGAATATAAATAACTTAAAATTTATATTCCATATCCATGTTAAATACTTTTCAGCAACAATAGTTGGTGGTGCCTACATCAATGGAACGGCAGAAATCATGGCCTCAAGCGGAATTGTTTGGGCACAGGCCCCAGTGGCTTATTGCATAGCTTTCTTCATTGGTAAGTGATCTTATAAGATTGCTAGACGTCATCCTCACCACAATCATTAGCAGCATTATCATTGACATCATCTTTATCATCTATATATGAAGATCAATATAAACAAGAATATACCATCAGCATCATTAAGATATTCTCACAATTATCAAACAAGCACTAGATAATATTTCATATTTCAGGAGGAAACGTATATGCTCCAAAAATGAGAAGAGCAGGTTACCTGACATTGTTTGATCCTTTCCAAATAAAATTGGGAAATAGACTTGGAGCATTGATGTGTATTCCCCAGTTTTGTGGTGATTTATTTTGGACAGCTGCTATACTTGCAGCCTTGGGTAAGAGTAATAATTCAAATGTATTAACTGTGACGCTCCCTGGTTTATGTAAGAAGAACTATTAAGTTTTTTCTTTAGCCTACCCATGGTTTGAATTGCGTGGCTCAATTTACCTATCTCATTATTGCCTTTATTTTGTTGTGTAGCATTTTGTATATCTGGTTTTGATGTATGGCATTGATCGTGTGTACTTGGTTCATTCGAATTGATACGTATAATTTGTTGTATTTTTTTAGTTTCTATAATATTGGATATTGATAAAAAGATTTATTTTCTGTAAATGTCAAAAAGTTTTGTTTAAAATCCAAGCTGCCGTTTGGCGTAGCCTATATTACCTTGCATGGCAAGCTATCTTTTTAATGGTGTTTCTATAAACAGTATTTACATATATTATGTTGTTTGTATAATTTGTTGTATTTTATTAGGGACAACAGTTTCTATAATATTAGATATTGATGAGAAGATTTCTATTATAAGTTCAGCTTGTGTTGCTGTCAGTTATACAATATTAGGCGGACTGTGGTCTGTAGCCTATACTGATGTGGTACAACTTGTCATTATATTTATAGGATTGGTACGGATATATATTTATATTTTTCAAATAGATCTGCCAGCGATCTCATGACCCAATTTGATCAAACCTTTACAATTGGGTAATACTGATCTAAAATATTAAGTGGCTTCATGTCTCCAAAATATTACAAACAAAACAAAAAACAGTATATATATTTTTGAGAACAGATAACTTTTCTAAATTACTTTTATTGAAGTTCTCATTGATAAGTGTCTCATGTTGCGTTTTTTACGTAACACGATTTACAATGTACTTAGATTTTTGGAGTTCCGCACTTAGATCATGTATGGTTGCGTCACTGAGTCCAGCGAAATTGATCAAAATTTTTCCGACAAACTTTTCAGGAATGAAGCAAACAATTATTTTGTTTAAAAATAACTTCGCATATAGGTTATATTTATATGTTACTCGTACGTTCTCTCAGATGTTCACAAGAATCATCGGAAAAGATGACAGCACCAGCATCGCTGACAGGAGAATCTACGACAACCAATTTAACTTAGATAATCTACTATTTTATGTATCACAAGTAAGACCACGACAAGTCAATGAATATTTTTACCAATTTCCAGGTAGTAGCGGTACCGTTTGCTATGAATCACCCTTCAGTAGATTTTGAACGTATTCAGACCACGTGGAAAGGAGAAGTTAAGATGTCTCAACTTGGATCATTTATAGATGTCTATGGCTTATTACTACTTGGTGGCATTCCATGGCAGGTAAAGTAACCTAATTGGCTGGTTGTACTCTAACTTTCTGATGGCAACATGTTATTATGGTTATAATATGGCTGATTATAACATCATCTGAACCTGTTCATGCAACCAATAATCCTTTTACCTTATGTTTTGTTTATATGTTCAAGTTTGGATGCATTTGGGTTTTCTCTGAGATACAGATATCATTTCACCATTTAGATGTGCTATAATACCAGAGTTGTCCAATTATATTGTTTTAGGTTTATTTTCAAAGAGTGTTGGCGTGTCGAAACCCCACAACAGCACGGATAGCATCTTCTGTTGGAAGTATAGCGACATTCGTGTTTGCTATACCGGCTATTATGATGGGTGTCACTGGTTCAGCAGCAGGTACAGTAACATAATTTGGATAATTAATTAATTAATAATTAATTTGACAATCGGTGTGCAGCTGACGATATTCGTTATTATTATAATGATGAGCCTGATACCAATCATCATTCTAGGAAAAAAATGGTGACTGGATAAACTTGATTATGATCTTTTGTTCAAACAATTAGATCAACCCAACAATGGAATCTCTATTTTCCAGATTGGAACCAAACCGAATATACAGGAACCATACCAATACCACCAGAGAAGATGAGTTACATTCTACCTTTAGTTCTTCAGTACCTCTGTCCATTACCTGTTTCTATCATTGGTATGGGAGCTATATCGGCAGCTGTCATGTCTTCAGCAGACTCTAGTATCTTATCAACGGCATCTGTCTTGGCAAAAAACATTTATCAACAACTATTCCGACCTAAGGTAATCTTTGTTTTCAATTCAAATCTTGTGCTCAAACGACAGTGGCTTTTATGCGCCCGCATTGAAATTTTGTGTGTTTTATAATTTTATAAAAAATTTTATATCCAAAATGCTTTTAGAAAGTTTGAATTCGGATATGAATTGACAAAGGGTTTCAATCCAACGACCCTTTATATACTGAAAATTTATGAGGTAAGCGGGCGTATCTTGAAAGACAAGCACTTGTTAATATATAGATGCAACAATGGTTATTAGAAATATTGTGCTTAAATTGAAATAACAGATGAATGCATGGACTTATTTTACTTTGGATATAATCAAAAATGTATAGATTACCATTAAAGTCTTAAAAATATTACTTTGCAGGCATCGGATAGAGAAATAATGTGGGTTATCCGAATAGCAGTTATCTGTGCTGGTGTTTTAGGTACAGTTGTTGCTTTAAGTGCGGAAACTGTGTATGGATTATATGTGCTGTGTTCAGACCTAATGTATGTTATCCTGTTTCCCCAATTTACATGTGTTTTATTTGTAGAAGTAACCAATGGGTACGGATGCGTTTGTGGTTATGTTTTAAGTATCGTACTTCGAATTCTTGGAGGCGAACCTTTAATAAATCTACCAGTGCTGCTCAAATTCCCCTTTTATACTGACGAAACTGGGCAAAACTTCCCCTTTCGAACATTAACTATGGTTTTAAGTTTTCTTGTTATAATTTCAATATCTCATACAGCCGAGATGTTATTCAAAAGAAACATTTTGCCAAGTAGATGGGATATATTTGGATGTACAGAGATTAATTTTAGAAAACGGCTAGTAATCCAGGAGAAGAAAACACTGGAAGAATTAATACGAAAAAATAATGAAATAGAAGAACTCGAAGAGACTCAGATCAATACATTGCTTCCTACCACCAAGGTGAAAATTAATGCTTGGTGGAAATTAATTTTCACCATGGTGGATATTAATTTTCACCATGGTGGAAATTAATATCCACCATGGTGAAAATTAATTTCAACCAAGGTGAAAATTAATATCCACCAAGGTGAAAATTAATTTCAACCAAGGTGAAAATTAATATCCACCATGGTGAAAAATAATTTCCACCATGGTGAAAATTGAAGTTTTTAATTAAAAATTAAAGTTTATAAATACAAAATCAGGTTTATAATTAAAAATTAAAAATAATAATTATGTCGTATGTGAGCCACCGTAGCTTCCAAATAATGATATACATTTACAGTCATACAATGCAGAAAAACCTTAACTCTACTGTTCTTTATGCCATTCATACATTAAAATAATTGTTAATGTTAATAAAACGATAAACATCGTTCACTGCTCGACAATAAAGGTTTTTAAATCGATGTAGATGATAGCATTGTAAAATATCTATATCAGCTTTTAACACTGCCACATTAATAAATTGTGAAATAAATTGGAAATTTTTAATACATGTTTAATTTTTATACGCCCACATGAAATGGGGGGTGTATATTGTAGTCACTCATATCCGCCCATCCGTCGATCCGTCCGTCCGTCAATACTAGGAAAACCATCGTTCACTGCTCGACAATAAAGGTTTTTAAATCGATGTAGATGATAGCATTGTAAAATATATCTATATCAGCTTTTAACACTGCCACATTAATTAATTGTGAAATAAATTGGAAATTTTTAATGCATGTTTAATTTTTATACGCCCACATGAAATGGGGGGTGTATATTGTAGTCACTCGTATCCGCCCATCCGTCGATCCGTCCGTCCGTCAATAATAGGAAAACCATCGTTCACTGCTCGACAATAAAGGTTTTTAAATCGATGTAGATGATAGCATTGTAAAATATCTATATCAGCTTTTAACACTGCCACATTAATTAATTGTGAAATAAATCGGAAAGTTTTAATGCATGTTTAAATTTAGATACTAATTCAATTCAACTCTTCTAGAAGAGATATTTCGGATGAAAAAAGTGTACACAGATGGAGACCGGAAGTGATAAGGAAATTCCCTCGGTATGTGAACATTGCATGGCGTCGCTTGAAACTACAATAATCTTTCAATATATGTTAGATGTAATGCAATAGAGAATCTGATTATGACAGTCCCCCTGTCCCCCCGTGATCTGCGACCATGAGTCCCTCTGTTTGGTATTGTGGTTGTGGCGCTTCGCGACGTACATCGACTCTACAAACCATCCTGGTTCACCCCGAAATATCTTCATTTTTGTCATGTCAAGTCTCTCAGGTCGTATTCGAATCTAGGCTACGTTTTTGAGAACTCGAGATTGTATAGAACGGAAGAACGAGGTTTCGAACGGCAAGATCGAACTCGTGAAAGTCGTTCTTGTCACTCTCCATTTCGCCGCGAGTGGAGTACACGAACGGTGGATACAAAATGGGGCACATGTAAACATAGAGTGAAAGTGAAAGTATGGCCATCATTGTTTTGTTCAGAGACAGTCTAATTAAAATCAGACCCTAATTTCGTTCGTTCGTTTTTTTTTTTTTAATCCGGTTTTTTAACCACTACATTTGGGTCTGAAAACGTCGCGCTTTGCCAGCCGTTCAGGTTAACTTTGACCTAACCTTAATGACCTTTGTTTTAACCAATCAGATCTTTGCCCTCTCCTGCGCTGGGATTTTGTTCGCGAACAATAGGTGCATTCTAGGATTCCTAAGTGCTGTAGACTAGTTTATCAGGTCATGTTTATCAAGGTAAGGTCAAAGTTAACCTGAACGGCTGGCAAAGCGCGACGTTCTCAGACCCAAATGTAGTGGTTAAAAAACCGGATTTAAAAAAAAAACGAACGAACGAAATTAGGGTCTGATTTTAATTAGACTGGTTCAGAGATAATCTTTAGCGTTTGTAACTGAGCACTCCACTCGACTGTTGTCATGTTGTCAAGAACGTAGTTGCGAATACGACCTGAAAATTCGCCAGTGAGAGAGTACTTAGATCACAATTTTGTCTCATGAGAAACTTCATTCATTAGGCCTATAAAAAACTGTTTGGTTGCAGCTTGAACTTTTCATTTCCGTTACAGTAGATATTTAAAGGTTATTTGACCAACATGACGGTGAATGTGGCTGGTTTGATATCGGTTACATTAATGTGGTCGTATATTGTAGTCGCCCTTGTCTGTCCGTCCGTCCGTCCACAGGTGGCTTTTAAACACGATAGAGACTACAGTTTTCATCTGATTTGAATGAAATTTTGTGTGATCATTTTTTTATGAGATCTTGAACGAGTTCGAATTTGACGATTTTTGGATGAACGGCTTTGGATTTATCGCCCTTGACTAAGTCAAAACGAGTCAAAATTTGCTTGTGAACGCAATAGAGACTAGATTTTGGTGTGATCATTAAATTTTGTATTCACGAGATCTTGGATAAGTTCGAATTAGACGATACTGAGTCAAAACGCGTGAACGTTTTAGAGACTTCAGTTTTCATCTGATTTGAATGAAATTTGGTGTATTCATTTATATTTATGAGAACTTGGACAAGTTAGAATTTGACGATTTTTACGAGGTACAGATTTTGAGTTATTGCCCTTGGCTTAATCAGAACGCTTCGGGATCGAGTTTAAGTTTGAATTTCGTTTAATTTTTTGATTAAAAGATATTAACAACATTTTTGACAGGTTAGTAGACAATAAATTTTCGGTACGATATAAAACAAATTGGCGAGCGCCCTTGAATTATTAAAATTTAACAGAGAAGTGGGCGTATCTTGCTAGGCAACCACTTGTTAACTGTTCTTAGAAAATTACTGTACGGATTTGAGTAACTTAAACACCTAATGGTAGAGAAATATCTCACCTATATGTATTCTAAAGTTTCAGATAAAAAATATCGAGCCATTATAAAACACCAAAACTAGGTCAAACTACTTCATTAACAATAATAACTATCTTTTTTGATTAACCCTTTTAAAACAAATTCAGTTTGATCAAGAATTATTTTCAGGTAACATCTACTAGGTTTTTTTTTATTATGAAAGCTTTTTTCGACAAAGCGGAATGACCCTTCAAATTGGCAGTTTATTTGATAACTTGCTCATCCTGAACAACAGAGAAATTCTACCTATTGGAGATATTACTCTGACCTATTGGCCAGCCATATTTTAAATATTAAATAGAGATTTTTCTCTCGGAGACCGGAAGTGAGACGAAACAACTTCATGTAATCAAACCGAAAGTTTCAAGATGGATTCCACACCACTCAAACAAATTTATACAAACACATAATGAAAAAATATATTTTATTTGATCAATACTAAGTGAATCAAAAAAATTAAGCACACTAATATAAATGAGGTCAAAACAACGAATAATGGTGGGAAATGTCTTTACAAATCCGCCTAATCGTCTTTCCGGCTTCTAGCTGAAATACGCCTCCACTATTAAAAATAGTTCTGTACTGCAACTTCTTCAGTAAATACATATACTGTTAAAATTGGGAATAATTTTAACATTTAAGAACTTATTGATATCATATAAACGTTGTAATATTAAATTTGATGTATACTTTATCGTTCAACCAATATCGTTGGTGTCATGGCTGGTGATTAGGATCGTGTCTTTATCTACGACACATACGGAGCTAGGCAAGATGCGAAGTTTCGTATGTAACTTGCTTTGACTAAATTGCCTAAAATTGTGTTGATTATATATAGAGGCATAAGATTTGAACGACATATAGAAGCGAGAAGCACATAATTATAATAAAACACAAGACAATTTTATGGAATACAACACGCTTCTTGTGTGCCTAACTTTATTAAAAAAGTGTGTATTTCATAATATTGTCTTGTGTTTTGAAAGATCATATAGTATTTCTTGTTGCATGGCAGTCTTTGGTGTCGTCCCCGTGGATTTCGGAAGTAAACATGGTCGAGCACCGTGCTTCTTAACCTTTTGGATCAACTTTCCCTTTTGTGAACTGCGTTCGATAGAAGGTGGTTACAGTCCACAGATTGAATGTTTAAGGGGTATGATGATTTTATGTCTCGAGTTCACTACATTTTGTGTTTGATAGGACCTCTCAATATTTTCAACAGTATTCGGTTGAAAGCCTTACTTGTTGTTTGAAAAAAAAAACGGTTTCTGGAGAGTAGTGGAGGTTATCAACTGATTCGAATTGTTCCTGATAAGATATCATGTTTTCTTTACTTAAATATAAAACCCAGACAAACATCCATATCTCTTGATAGGCTATAAACATTCGACCATACGTGTGTTTTGAATATACACAATGATGAGTATGAGTATCTGTTTGTCAAGTAGATAAGGATTTAGATGTCCAACGTTTATTCGAAAAATTGAAAGGTAATAATGGTCTGATAAACAGTTTCGAATAATTACTTCCCCTGATTTGTTAATTAATTTGGGGGCGCTTAATAAGTATTGAGAGAGAGTAGAGTTCTGATTGAGAGGCGCCATATTTGAATATAGTGAAGGAAAACAAATAACACGGTTTCAAAATGTAAGTACGTAATATTTTGGTCAATTCAACTGAGTTTGTCTTCCTTTTAGTACCAGTGTGTGTTTTTTCTCATTTGCTAGTTTTAAAATTCCTTCATAGGAAATAAAAAATTGATATGTTTTAGTGATTTTACGTATAAAGAAGGCCAAATCACACAAACATGAATAGACTGTGAATTCTAGAAAAGTGCATATTAGCCTATAATGATTGCATTTAAGGTATACAAGTCGAAGAATGGGAAGTTGTTAATGGTGACAGTTTACGTTTAAAGATGAACATTAGATCATCTATGTAAGTATAAGACTATGGATCATACAAGGACATTGGTTAGGCTAGTCTCTTGTGCATTGGCTGGGCTAGTCATACTTCCATTGGTTAGACATACTGCGTGTGCAAAGGTTAGAACCAACTTTACGTGGGAACATTATTTAGACTTTACTAGTTGATTGATTATAATTGACTAGATGGCATTTTTCTAAACAGAGGTACAGGTAGTCTTCATATGACCAATTATAACATAAAGCTGTACATAATGATCAAATATTGGCTTCAAGATTAATGGGTTTGCATGTTAATAGTTTTACGTTTAATGAAACCACTATTGCAGAAATACGTCTATTGACAAACTTTGAGAATTTAGATTCTGTATTCATTCTAAAAGGTAGTACACATGTATTCCTTTAAATATTTCAGGGATATTTCCAGTGAAGGAGTAAGAAAAGATAAGTATGATAAAATATTCTCAATAGAGTTGACTTCTTCAAATCCCATGTTCCTTCAGCAACGTTAAACATTGGCATTATCTACCGTTGCTGGATTGACGGAGTTTTCTCGTCATTAACAACTAATTACCTCGTTTTCAAAACACCACGTCACATTCAATTTATGACCGTTGCTAAAGGAACATGACGAAATCCCGACTTTAGGCTACACTGAGAAATGAGAGCTGATTGCTACTAATAATCGAGATAAGATATAAGGCAACGTTTTTATGTCTTTTATGGGCAGAAACTTAAAAACATACCATGGTTATATTTGTAAATTGTTTTGTTCTTAGATGTCTAAAGCCGCGGTCACACCTTTTGATCGAGTGGTAGAACAGTAGTCGACCGTAGTTGACCTAAGTTAGAAATATTAAACGTAATTAGACGTAGTTGTTCAATGTATAGTTATAATCGTAGTCTGAACTTCAAGAAACCCATGATTTGGCCTTTAAGTGAGTACAAAACATTAAAAATATATCGATGATACCAAGACTCTACTCTATTGTTGACCTTGTAAACATAGATTCTAATATTACATGTACCGTATTTCTAACGTATTGCGTATTTCAAACTATTACGTAACGTATAGTCCAGTGATTCAAAATCCTCACTTTGACATTTCGTCCCTTTAAAATTTCTTACGGATCACAACTACAAACATACGAACCAAGCAATGATGATTTTATTTAATTCTGCACAGCAATAATTTTGGCAATTTATGACTGAAGCAATGGTATTTATTTATTTTTTATTAAGATAAAACAATAAATTATTAATATATTGTAAGGACCTGTAAAATCAAAATTGCTTTATATAGGCAGGAGTAGCCAACCTTTAGTCCTTGAATTTTGCATCACCACCCTTGAGAATGAGTTTTGCGCAATTTGCCCCCCCCCTTTAATATGGAATTGCTTCCTACGGGCCTGGTTCCTCCCCACTTCTTCCTGATTCTTCTCATGGGGAGGGAATTCCCTCAGTTGAGAACTGCCTTAGCCATTTTATGTGTCGTTCAATGTAATGGACCGAATGACCGTATTGGTAGTTGGCTCACTCCACCCTACCCTTTTTTACTCTTTAGCCAATTTTCAACCTATTTTGAACCAACGGTCAACCGCCTATACACGATAGTAAGATGTGACCGCGGCTATACAGTCCAATTTTGTTTGGTAGACCTTTATTCTAAACACTTTTATAAGAATTCATTCATCTATTCGAAATTCGTCTATCTATTCAATGGATAAAAGAAATAAGAAATTGATATGGGCAGGAAGAAAGTATATTTACAACTGAAGAATTTGAGATGCATCAAGATCTTCCCTTCGATTTCCGACTTATAACATTGGTAAAGATAAATCCTTGATACCAACACATTAGTTTGTCTTGAAGATTTCAGTTCGCTTGGATTCTAAAATGGTGGTTTTAGTAATTGAGCTGAATTTGTCTTAGATTCATGCATCTAGGATCAGATGGTTTTAGATGTAGTTGACTTACAGTTCCTTACAGAAATCATTGTTCATTATTTTGTTTAGATTTCCAATTGAGAACAAAATATTGGCTATTGAAACTTTGATTTTGATAGTTACATTACATAATTCAAATATGTATCCAAATCTGTTTTGATCATTGATCACTGAAGGGAAGAAAGTAGATTTTGGTTGAGATTAAACCAGGCAGGTATGTGGACTAGGTCTTAGTCTATGATATCTAGGACAGTCTATAAGGATCATGGAAATAACAAATAATACAGCCCAAAAGAGGCATAGGAGCTAAGTCAACAAGCTCCGGATCTTGGTAACCAGAGATGGTCAATTTAAAAAATAAGAAACTCAAAGAACGAGCGATTTGTATCTCCAAATCAAATAAAAAATAGACCTCCTGGACTTGATCTTTGAAGTAAGCAACATCTTATATATTGCTGGTAAGCAATGGTTCCACTACCTAGGACGTGGTCCTAAAAGCTGTACACCTCCCTTGAGGTTCTCCTACCTTGGACGCAGTCCTGAAAGTTGAGCTACTTCAAATCCTAGTTGATAGCATCATATCCCGCTGTATTCGTGTCCAAAAATCACAATTATACTTACCATGTTGTTCTAGTAAGTTCGTCTTGAATAGACTTACAGAATTATATATTATATCTTGAATGTCTTCCCTTACAGAATTGGTTACACATTAAAAATAATGTTTTGTCAACCTTAACAGTTGATGATACACAAATAGAATGTAAAATGGTGTTCTTAAGTTTTCTATAATTATTTAGTTTAAATACTACATCTGACCATCTGGTTGTTATTGGCATGTTTCTTTGGGAAATTCAGCTTCAATTACAGGAAATTTTTGTTTAATTTTAGCATACAAATTAACTGTTTTTTACAAGACAAACTGAATATTTTTGGTATCAAGGATTTGCTTATACCATTGTTGTATGAAGGAATATCTAAGGGCTGATTCTGGTCTGTAACAAATTCTTCTACCGTAAATATACTCTCGTCCTTCTTATTTCTAATTTTTTACTTCATTCATTCATGGATATATAGACTGAAAGAGGAATAGCTGAATGAACGAATAATCTCTAAATCATACTTTGGTTATTTAGTTATTGTTTATGGCATTTAATTCCAATTTCCATCAAGTATCAATCTAAATGAAACAAAATTTCAAACGATTTACAAAATTCACCAAATTCACCCTCATTAAAATTAAGGCTTATGATAATTCAAGTTGAATTGTTGAAATGGCTATACTGTGTATATAGATTTACGCCCTATTTTCACCTGATAATGTCAGAAAGACAATTTGAACAATTGTTTGAAAAATTAAGTAATATTAGACACCACACAACCATCATACATACCTCATGTGCCTTAAGCAGAGCACATATGTACATATTTTTATCTTTTATAGGTATAAGCAGAAGATTAATCAACTCATCAGCTATGTATTTAAAAATGGGAAGTGTTATCTATTACTAATATCATCAGATTAATGTGAGTAGCATATTAAACACATACTTTGCGCACAAAGTAATGTGCACATGCCTCCAATGCGTACATAGCAGTGTGCACATACCCCCAATGCCTCCAATGCGCACATAGCAGTGTCTACATGCCTCCAATGCGCACAAAACATAGTGCACATGTCTCTTATGCGCACATAGCAGTGTGCACATGCCTTCAATTTGCACATAGTACTGTGCACATACCTCCAATACGCACAAAGCAGTGTACACTTGCCTCAAATGCGCATATAGCACTGTGCACATGCCTCCTATGCGCACATAACAGTGTTCACATGCCTCTAATGCGCACATAGCAGTGTGCACATGCATTCAATTCGCACATAGCAGTGAGCAGTGAGCACATGCATATAATGCGCATATAGCAGTGTGCACATGCCTTCAATGCGCACACAATAGTGTACACGTACCTTTAATGAGCATATATAGCAGTTTACACATTCCTCCAATGCGCACATAGCAGTGTCTACATATCTCCAATGCGTACATAGAAGTGTCTACATGCCTCCAATGCGCACATAACAGTGTCTACATGCCTCCAATGCGCACATAGCAGTGTGCACATTTCTCCAATGCGCATATAGCATTGTGCACATGCCTCCAATGCGTACATAGCAGTGTCTACATGCCTCCAATGCGCACATAGCAGTGTCTACATGCCTCCAATGCGCATATAGCAGTGTGCACATGCCTCCAATCCGCACATAGCACTGTGCACATGCCTCTAATGTGCACATAGCAGTGTGCACATGCCTCCAATGCACAAATTGCAGTTTACACATACCTCCAATGCGAACATAGCAGTGTGCACATGCCTCAAATTCGCACATAGCAGTGTCTACATGCCTCCAATGCGCATATAGCAGTGTGCACATGCCTCCAATCCGCACATAGCACTGTGCACATGCCTCTAATGTGCACATAGCAGTGTGCACATGCCTCCAATGCGCAAATTGCAGTTTACACATACCTCCAATGCGAACATAGCAGTGTGCACATGCCTCAAATTCGCACATAGCAGTGAGCACATGCCTCTAATGCGCATATAGCAGCATGCACATGCCTCCAATGCGTACACAATAACAACAACACAGTGTGCACATGTCTCTTATGAGCAGTGTGTAAACACCCTTATGTGCCTTAAGCAGAGCACATATGTACATATTTCTATCTTTTATAGGTAAAAGCAGAGGATTGATCAACTCATCAGCTATGTATTTAAATATATGAAGTGGTTTACTATTACAAATACAAAGCAATTTGCACATACCTCCGATGCGTACATAGCTGTGTGCACATACCTCCAATGCGTACATAGCAGTGTCTACATGCTTCCAATGCGCACATAGCAGTGAGCACATGCCTCTAATGTGTATATAGCAATATGCACATGCCTCCAATGCGCACACACATCTTTAATGAGCATATAGCAGTTTAAACATGCCTCCAATGCGTACATAGCAGTGTGTACATGCCTTCAATGCGCACATAGCAGCGTCTACATGCCTCCATTGCGCACATAGAGATGTGCACATGCCTCCAATGCGTACATAGCAGTGTGTACATGCCTCCAATGCGCACATAGCAGTGTCTACATGCCTCCAATGCGCATATAGCAAAGTGCACATGCATCTAATGTGCACATAGCAGTGTGCGCATTCCTCCATTGCGCACATAAGAGTGTGCACATGCCTCCAATGTGCACATACCTTCAATGCGCATAAAGCAGTTTACCCATACCTCCAATGCGCACATAGCAGTTTACCAATACCTCCAATGCATACATAGCAGTGTCTTCATGCCTCCAATACGCACATAGCAGTATGCACATGCCACCAATGCGCACATAGCAGTATGCACATCCCACCAATGCTCACATAGCAGATTACACATACCTCCAATGCGCACATAGCAGTTTACACATACCTCCAATGCGCACATATCAGTGCGCACATGCCATCAATGCGCACATAGCACTGTGCAAATGCCTCTAATGTGCACATAGCAGTGTGCGCATTCCCCAAATACGCACATAGCAGTGTACATGCCTCTAATACGTACAAAGCAGTGTGCACATGCCTCAAATACGCACATAACAGTGTGCACATGCCTCCAATACGCACATAACAGTGTGCACATGCCTCCTATGCGCAAAAAGCAGTGTGTTCATGTTTTTTATGCTCACATAACAGTGTGCACATGCCTCCAATGTGCACATACCTTCAATGCACATACCTCCAATGCGCACATAGCAGTTTACACATACCTCCAATGCGCACATAGCAGTATGTACATGCCTCCAATGCGTACATAGCAGTGTCTACATGCCTCCAATGCGCACATAGCAGTGTCTACATGCCTCCAATGCGCACATAGCAGTGTGCACATGCCTCCAATGCGCACAAAGCATTGTGCACATGCCTCTAATGCGCACATAGCAGTGTGTACATGCCTCCAATGCGCACATAGATGTGTACACATACCTCCAATGTGCACATGCTTCCAATGCGCATGCTTCCAATGCGCACGTAACAGTGTGCACATGCCTTCTATGCGCATAAAGCAGTGTGTTCATGTCTTTTATGCTCACATAACAGTGTGCGCATACCTCCAATGCGCACAAAGGAGTGTGTTCATGTCTCTTATGCTCACATAGCAGTGTGTACATGCCTCCAATGCGCACACAGCAGTGTGTAAATATCTTCATGTGCCTTAAGCAGAGAACATATGTACATATTTTTTATCTTTTATAGGTATAACAGAGGATTGATCAACTCATCAGCTATGTATTTAAAAATATAAATTGGTTTACTATTACAAATATCATCAGATTGATGCGAGTAGCATATTAAGCATATACATGTACTTTGCGCACATAACAGTGTGCACATTCCTCCAGTGCGCACATGTCTCAAATACGCACATAACAGTGTGCACATGCCTCCAATGTGCACATAGCAGTGTGCAAATACCTCTAATACGCACATACCTCCAATGCGTACATAGAAATGTGCACATACCTTCAATGCGCACATAGCAGTTTACACATACCTCCAATGCGCACATATGTACACATGTCTTTTATGCACTCATAACAGTGTACACATTCTTCCCATGCGCACATAGCAAAGTGCACATGCCTTTAATGCGCACATAGCAGTGTGTGCATTCCTCAATTGCGCACATGCCTCCAATGCGTACATAACAGTGTGCACATGTCTCAAATACGCACAAAACAGTGTGCACATGCCTCCAATGCGCACATAGCAGTGTGCAAATACCTCGAATTCACACATAGCAATGTGCACATACCTCCAATGCGTACATAACAGTGTTCAGATGCCTCCAATGAGCACTTAGCAGTGTGATTATTCCCAAAATACGCACATAACAGTGTGCACATTGTCTCTTTTGCGCACATAGCAGTGTACACATACCTCCGATTTACACATAGCAGTGTGCACATGCCTCCAATGCGCACATAGCAGAAAGAACATGCCTCTTATGCGCACATAGCAAAGTGCACATGCCTCAAATACGCACATAACAGTGTGCACATGCCTCCAATGCGCACATAACACTTTGCACATACCTTCAATGCGCATATAGCAGTTTACACATACCTCCAATGCGCACATATCAGTGCGCACATGCCATCAATGCGCACATAGCACTGTGCACATGCCTCTAATGTGCACATAGCAGTGTGCGCATTCCCCAAATACGCACATAGCAGTGTACATGCCTCTAATACGTACAAAGCAGTGTGCACATGCCTCAAATACGCACATAACAGTGTGCACATGCCTCCAATACGCACATAACAGTGTGCACATGCCTCCTATGCGCAAAAAGCAGTGTGTTCATGTTTTTTATGCTCACATAACAGTGTGCACATGCCTCCAATGTGCACATACCTTCAATGCACATACCTCCAATGCGCACATAGCAGTTTACACATACCTCCAATGCGCACATAGCAGTATGTACATGCCTCCAATGCGTACATAGCAGTGTCTACATGCCTCCAATGCGCACATAGCAGTGTCTACATGCCTCCAATGCGCACATAGCAGTGTGCACATGCCTCCAATGCGCACAAAGCATTGTGCACATGCCTCCAATGCGCACATAGCAGTGTGTACATGCCTCCAATGCGCACATAGATGTGTACACATACCTCCAATGTGCACATGCTTCCAATGCGCATGCTTCCAATGCGCACGTAACAGTGTGCACATGCCTTCTATGCGCATAAAGCAGTGTGTTCATGTCTTTTATGCTCACATAACAGTGTGCGCATACCTCCAATGCGCACAAAGGAGTGTGTTCATGTCTCTTATGCTCACATAGCAGTGTGTACATGCCTCCAATGCGCACACAGCAGTGTGTAAATATCTTCATGTGCCTTAAGCAGAGAACATATGTACATATTTTTTATCTTTTATAGGTATAACAGAGGATTGATCAACTCATCAGCTATGTATTTAAAAATATAAATTGGTTTACTATTACAAATATCATCAGATTGATGCGAGTAGCATATTAAGCATATACATGTACTTTGCGCACATAACAGTGTGCACATTCCTCCAGTGCGCACATGTCTCAAATACGCACATAACAGTGTGCACATGCCTCCAATGTGCACATAGCAGTGTGCAAATACCTCTAATACGCACATACCTCCAATGCGTACATAGAAATGTGCACATACCTTCAATGCGCACATAGCAGTTTACACATACCTCCAATGCGCACATATGTACACATGTCTTTTATGCACTCATAACAGTGTACACATTCTTCCCATGCGCACATAGCAAAGTGCACATGCCTTTAATGCGCACATAGCAGTGTGTGCATTCCTCAATTGCGCACATGCCTCCAATGCGTACATAACAGTGTGCACATGTCTCAAATACGCACAAAACAGTGTGCACATGCCTCCAATGCGCACATAGCAGTGTGCAAATACCTCGAATTCACACATAGCAATGTGCACATACCTCCAATGCGTACATAACAGTGTTCAGATGCCTCCAATGAGCACTTAGCAGTGTGATTATTCCCAAAATACGCACATAACAGTGTGCACATTGTCTCTTTTGCGCACATAGCAGTGTACACATACCTCCGATTTACACATAGCAGTGTGCACATGCCTCCAATGCGCACATAGCAGAAAGAACATGCCTCTTATGCGCACATAGCAAAGTGCACATGCCTCAAATACGCACATAACAGTGTGCACATGCCTCCAATGCGCACATAACACTTTGCACATACCTTCAATGCGCATATAGCAGTTTACACATACCTCCAATGCGCACAAAGCAGTTTGCACATGTCTCTTATGAGCAGTGTGTAAACACCCTCAAGTGACTTAAGCAGAGCACATATGTACATATTTTTATCTTTTATAGGTATAAGCAGAGGATTGATCAACTCATCAGCTATGTATTTAAAAATGGGAAGTGTTATCTATTACAAATATCATCAGATTAATGTGAGTAGCATATTAAACACATACTTTGCGCACAACATGCCTCCAATGCGAACATAACAGGGTGCACATGACTCAAATGCGTACATAGCAGTGTGCACATACCTCCAATGCAGACATAGCAGTGTCTACATGCCGCCTATTCGCACAAAGCAGTGTGCACATGTCTCTTATGCGCACATAGCAGTGTGCACATGCCTTCAATTCGCACATAGCAGTGAGCACATGCCTCCAATGCGCATATAGCAGTGTGCAAATGCCTCCAATTCGCATATAGCAGTTTACACATATCTTTAATGAGTATATAGCAGTTTACACATACTTCCAATGCGCACATATCAGTGTGTACATGCCTCCAATGCGTACATAGCAGTGTGTACATGCCTCCAATGCGTACATAGCAGTTGTCTACATGCATCCAATGCGCACATAGCAGTGTTTACATGCCTCCAATGAGCACATAGCAGTGTGCACATAACCCCAATGCGCACATAGCAGTGTATACATTTCTCTTATGCACTCATATCAGTGTGAACATGCCTCCTACGCGCACATAGCAAAGTGCTAATGCCTCTAATGCGCACTTAGAAGTGTGCGCATTCTCCTATTGCGCATATAACAATTTGGCACATGCCTCCAATGCGCACAAAGCAGTGTGCACATGTCTCTTATGAACACCCTCATGTGCCTTAAGCAGAGCACATATGTACATATTTTTTATCTTTTATAGGTAAAAGCAGACGATTGATCAATATACACATGTCTCTGATGCGCACATAGCAGTGTGCACATGCCTCCAATGTGCACATAGCAGTGTGCACATTCCCAAAATACGCACATGGCAGTGTGAACATGTATCCAATGCGTAATTGCAGCGTACACATGTCTCGTTTGCTCACATAGCAGTGTGCACATTGTCTCTTTTGCGCACATAGCAGTGAGCACATGTCTCCAATGCGCACATAGCAGTGTGTAAACACACCCGTGTGCCTTAAGCAGAGCTCATTATTATGTACATATTTTTTATCTTTTATAGGCTTAAGCAGAGGATTGATCAACTCATCAGCTATGTATTTAAAAATGGGAAGTGATTTACTATTACAAATATCAGATTATTGTGATTAGCATAATTCACATACTTTGCGCACAAAGCAGTGTGCATATGCCTCCAATGCTCAAAAAGCAGTGTGCACATTCCCCAAATACGGATTTAACGGTGTGCACATGCCTACAATGCGCAAATAGCAGTTCGCACATGTAAGTAGCATATTAAACACATACTATGCGCACAAATCGGTGTGCACAAGCCTTCAATGCGCACATAACAGTTTTCACATGCCTCCAATGCGCACATAGCAGTGTACACATGCCTCCAATGCGCACATAGCAGTGTACACATGCCTCCAATGCGCACATAGCAGTGTACACATGCCTCCAATGCGCACATAGCAGTGTACACATGCCTCCAATGCGCACATATCAGTGTGTACATGCCTCCAATGCGGACATATTAGTGTCTACATGCCTGCAATGGTAACATAGCAGTGTGCACATACCTCTAATGCGCACATAGCAGTTTTCACATTCCCAAAATACGCACATAACAGTGTGGAATTGCCTCCAATGCGCACATATTAGTGTCTACATGCCTCCAATGCTAACATAGCAGTGTGCGTGCACATACATCTAATGCGCACATAGTAGTTTGCACATTCCCAAAATACGCACATAACAGTGTGCACATGCCTCCAATGCGCATATAGCAGTGTGCACATTGTCTCTTTTGTGCACATAGCAGTGAGCTCATGCCTCTTTTGCGAACATAGCAGTGTGCTCATGAATCCAATGCGTACATAGCAGTGTACACATGTCTCTTATGCACTCACAGCAGTTGGAACATGTCTCCCATGCCTTTAATACGCACATACCAGTGTGCATATGCCTCTTATGCGCACATAACCGTGTACACATGCCTCCAATGCGCACAAAGCAGTGTGCACATGTCTCTTATCTGCACATAGCAGTGTGCACATTCCCCCAATTTGCATATAGTAGTGTGCACATGCCTCAAATGCGCATATAGCAGTGTGCACATGCATCAAATGCGCACATAGCAGTGGCAGTATCCACATACCTCCAATGCGCACACATCAGTGTAAACGTTGTCATGTGATTTAAGCACCTATATGTACATATTTTTATCTTTTATAGGCTTAAGCAGAGGATTGATCAACTCATCAGCTATGTATTTAAAAATGGGAAGTGATTTACTATTACAAATATCAGATTAATGTGAGTAGCATATTTAACACATACTTTGCGCACAAAGCAGTGTGCACATGCCTCAAATGAGCACATAGCAGTGTGCACATTCCCCAAATACGCACAAAGCAGTGTACACATGCCTCTAATGCGCACATAGCAGTGTGCACATGCCTCCAATGAGCACATAACTGTGTACAAATGCCTCCAATGCGCACATAGCACTGTGAACATGCCTCTATGCGCATATAGAAGTGTGAACATGTCTGCAATGCGCACATAACAGGGTGCACATGCCTCCAATGCGTACATAACAGTGTGCACATGCCTCCAATGCTCACATAGCATTGTTCACATTTCTAAAATACGCACATAACAGGGTGCACATGCCTCCAATGCGTACATAGCAGTGTATACATGCCTCCATTGCGCACATAGCAGTGTGCACATACCTCCAATGCCTCATACCTCCAATGCCTCATGCCTCCAATGCGCACATAGAAGTGTGTGCATTGCTCCATTGCGCACAAAACAGTGTGCACATTCCTCCAATGCACACGTATGTGTAAACTGCTATTTAAGGTATGTGCACACTGCTATGTCCGCATTGGAGGCATGTGCACACTGTTATGTGCGTATCTGAGGCATGTGCACACTGCTTTGTGCGTATTGGAGGCATTTGCCTCCGGGCATATAGCAGGGTGCTTATACCTCCAATGCGCACATTGCAGTGTGCACATTCCCAAAATACGCACATAACAGTGTGCACATTGTCTCTTTTGCGCACATAGCAATGTACCTCCGATTTACACATAGCAGTGTGCACATGCCTCCAATGCACATATAGCAGCAAGAACATGCCTCTTATGCGCACATAGCAAATTGCACATGCCTCAAATACGCACATAACAGTGTGCACATTCCCCAAATAGGCACATAGCAATGAGCACGTGCCTGCAATGCGCAAATAGCAGTGTACACATACCTCTAATGCGCACATAGCAGTGTGTACATTCCTCCAATGATACATAGCAGTGTCTTCATGCCTCCAATGCGCACATAGCAGTTTACACATACCTCCAAATGCACACATAGCAGTTTACACATACCTCCAATGCGCACATAGCGGTATGTACATGCCTCTAATGCGTACATAACAGTGTATACATGCCTTTGAGCATATAGCAGTGTACACGTCTCTTATGCACTCATATCAGTGTGAACATGCCTCCTATGCGCACATAGCAAAGTTCTAATGCCTCTTATGCGCATATAGATGTGTGCGCATTCCTCCATTGCGCACTTAACAGTGTGCACATTCCTCCAATGCGCACATAGCAGTGTGCAAATACCTTCATTACACCTACAATGCGCACATAGCAGTGTGCACATGCCTCAAATGAGCACATAGCAGCTCGCACAAGTAATGAGCACATACTATGCGTACAAAGCAGTGTGCACAAGACTTCAATGCACACATAGCAGTGTCTTCATACCTCCAATGCTCACATAGCAATGTGCACATACCTCTAATGCGCACATAGCAGTGCGCACATTCCCAAAATACGCACATAGCAGTGTGCACATGTCTTAAATGAGCACATAGCAGTGTACACATGTCTCTTTTTCAGTCATAGCAGTGTGAACATGCCTCCGAAGCACACAAAGCAAAGTGCTTATGCCTCTTATGCGCACATGGCTCCAATGCGCACATAGCAGTGTTTACATGCCCCCAATCCGCACATAGCAGTGTATACATGTCTCCTATGCACTCATAGCAGTGTGAACATTGTCTCTTTTGCGCACTTAGCAGTGTGCTCATGCCTCCAATGCGTACATAGCAGTGTCTATATACCTCAAATACGCATATAGCAGTGAGCACATGCCTCCAATGCTCACATAGCAGTGTGCACATACCTCTAATGCACACATAGCAGTGTGCACATTCCCAAAATACGCACATAGCAGTGTGCACATGCCTCCAATGCGCACATAACAGTGTACACATGTTTCTTATGTACTCATAGCAGTGTGAACATGCCCCCAATTCGCACATAGCTGTGAGCATATGCCTTCAATACGTACATAGCAGTGTGCACGTGCATCCAATGCGCACATAGCAGTGTGCACATATATGTGCTCATGCCTCCAATGCGTACATAGCAGTGTCTATATGCCTCCAATGCGCACAAAGCAGTGTGCACCAATCGTATATACGTCGGCCATTTTCTATCAATAATAACCTCGTATGCAGATAGAAGAAAACCTTCCAATGCCAATGGCCAGAAGGAGATTACGCAATAAAAAATAGTTCTGTTTATGGGTTGTTAGTTACATCCCTTGCACATTATCCTTATAGATAGGAAAAGTCTGGATGTCAGAGACTTTTCAGATGACGTCATCAATAGAGACAAAAGTAGTGCGATTTATCCGCCTGATGCCTACGAGGTTATTATTGATAGAAAATGGCCGACGTATATACGATTGCAGTGTGCACATGTCTCTTATGCGCACATAGTGGTGTTTAATGCCTCCAATACGCACATAGCTGTGAGCACAAGCCTCCAATGCGCACATAACAATGTACACATGTTTCTTATGTACTCATAGCAGTGTGAACATGCCCCCAATTCGCACATAGCTGTGAGCACATGCCTTCAATACGCACATAGCAGTGTGCACGTGCATCCAATACGCACATAGCAGTGTGCACGTGCATCCAATGCGCACATAACAGTGTGCATATACCTCTAATGCGCACAAAACTGTGTACACATGCCTCCAATGCGCACAAAGCAGTGTGCACATGCCTCTAATGCGCACATAACAGTGTGTACATGCCTCTAATGCGTACATAGCAGTTTGTACATGCCTCCAATGTGTACATAGCAGTGTCTACATGCCTCCAATGCGCACATAGCAGTGTGCACATAACTCCAATGCGCACATAGCAGTGTGAACATGCCTCTCATGCGCACATAGCAAAGTGCACATGCCCTAAATGCGCACTTACCAGTGTGCAGATGCCTCCAATGCGCACACAGCAGTGTGTAAACACCCTTGTGTGCCTTAAGCAGAGCACATTATTATGTACATATTTTTGTCTTTTATAGGTATAACCAGAGGAATGATCAACTCATCAGCTATGTATTTAAAAATGGGAAGTGTTATCTATTACAAATATCATCAGATTAATGTGAGTAGCATATTTAACACATACTTTGCGCATCCAATGCTCATATGCAGTGTGCACATAACTCCAATGCGCACATAGCAGTGTACACATGTCTCTTATGCACTCATATCAGTGTGAACATGCCTCCTATGCGCACATAGCAAAGTGCTGCGCATTCCCCTATTGCGCATATAGCAGTGTACACATGCTTCCAATGCGCACATATGTCTCTTATGCACTCATATCAGTGTGAACATGCCTCCTATGCGCACATAGCAAAGTGCTAATGCCTCCAATGCGCACATAGAAGTGTGCGCATTCCCCTATTGCGCATATAGCATTGTACACATGCCTCCAATGCGCACACAATAGTGTACACATACCTTTATTATGTATATAGCAGTTTACACACACCTCCAATGCGCACATAGCAGTGTCTACATGCCTCCAATGCCCACATAGCAGTGTGCACATACCTCCAATGCGCACATAGCAGTATGTACATGCCTCTAATGCGTACATAACAGTGTATACATGCCTTTAATAAGCATATAGCAGTGTACACATGTCTCTTATGCACTCATAGCAGTGTGAACATGCCTTACATGCGCACATAGCAAAGTGGACATACCTCAAATGCTCACTTACCAGTGTGCACATACCTCCATGCGCACACAACAGTATGTAAACACCCTCGTGTGCCTTATTTAGAGCACATTATTATTATAACAGTGTGCACATTCTTCCAATGAGTACATAGCAGTGTGCACAATCCCAAAATACGCACATAGCAGTGTTCACATTCCCAAAATACGCACAAAGCAGTGTGCACATGTCTCCAATGCGCACATAGCAGTCTACACATGTCTCGTATGCACTCATAGCAGTGTGAACATGCCTCCCATGCGCACATAGCAGTTTGCACATGCCATCAATGCGCACATAACAGTATGTACATGCCTCCAATGCGTACATAGCAGTGTCTACATGCCTTCAATGCGCACAAAGCAGTGTACACATGTCTGCAATGCGCACATAACAGGGTGCAACTGGCCTTTGAATCTGTTTTTTTTTAATAAAAAATATTTTTTGTAATTTTTATATGTTTTTTATAATTTCTGGAATCTGAAAATTGAGTGGCCGAAATCCGAGGAGTTTTGGTGGTAGGGGTGTGGGTGTGGATTTTGTAAATTTTCATCCAAGGCAAAATTTCCCTCATTGCACACTGCACGGCGTTTGCCCGTCCTCAATTAGCCCATATAGGTGCAGAAAAGTAGGACGTAAAGCTCCATTCATTTCATTTCATTTCTAATGCGCACAAAGCAGTGTGCACATTCCCACAATACGCGCTTAGCAGTGTGTACGTGCCTCCAATGCGTACATAGCAGTGTCTACATGCCTTCAATGCGCACAAAGCAGTGTACACATGTCTGCAATGCGCACATAGCAGTGTTTACATGCCTCCGGCTCCAATGCGCACATAGCAGTGTGCACATACCTCCAATGCGCACACAGTAGTGTGTAAACACCCTCAAGTGCCTTAAGCAGAGCACATATTTTTATCTTTTATAGGTATAAGCAGAGGATAGATCAACTCATCAGCTATGTATATACAATGGGAAGTTGTTTACTATTAGAATTTCATCAGATTATTGTGAGTAGCATATTAAGAAGATATTACGCACAAATCAGTGTGCACATGACTCAAATATGCACATAACAGTGTCAGATGCCTTTAATGCACACATAGCAGTGTCTACATGCCTCCAATGCGCACATACCAGTGTGCACATGCCTCCAATGCGCACATAGCAGTGTGCACATTCCCACAATACGCACATAGCAGTGTGCACATTCCCACAATACGCACATAGCAGTGTGTACATGCCTCCAATGCGAACATAGCAGTGTGCACATGCCTCCAATGCGCACATAGCAGTGTGCACATACCTTCCATGCGCACATAGCAGTGTGCACTTGTCTCCAATGCGCACATTACACTGTGTACATGCCTCCAGTGCGCACAAAGCAGTCTGCACATGTCTCTTATGCGCACATAGCAGTGTGCACATGCCTCCAATGCGCACATAGCAGTGTGCACATGCCTTAAATGCGCACATAGCAGTATGCACATACCTCCAATGCACTTAGTATTTTGCAAATGACTAACTCGCGCAAATACCAATGTGTAATCGCCTAACTTGCATACATAGCAGTGTGCAAAAGCCAAACATACGCACAAAGCAGTGTGCAAATTCCTAACTTACGCATATAGTAGTGTGCAAATGCCTAGCATGCGCACATAGCAATGTGCGATGCCTAATTTGTGCTCATAGCATTGTGCAAATGCTTAACTTACGCATGGAAAATGCCTGTGTGTAAATGACCAATTTGCGCTCATAGCAGTGTGCAGACACCTCTTATGCCAACAAAGCCGTGTGCAAATGCCTAAATTACTCACATAGCGGTGCGCAATGCCTAACTTGCGTACATTGCGTACATAACTTGTGGAAATAGCGGTGTGCAAATGTCTAACTTACGCATAGAGTAGTGTGTAAATGCTTAACTTGCACACATAGCGTTGTGCAAATGCCTAACTTAAACGCATTCGAATTTAAAACAAAGCAGGCATTGGGTGTATATTACCTTGCCTGGCAATCTATCTTATAATTTGTCATAATTTTGGGTTGGAATTTCGATCAAAGCAGGGTCGCTTAAAATAAAGATTAATATAAAGCTTGATATAAAGCTCAAAACGCTTTTCAATGCAGGATTGGGGGCAGTGGCGCGTAGGCAGGATATTCTTTCAAAAGGAGGATTACCGTAGTTGCGAATTTGATTGGAGAACAGTTCAGTTGACGTGCCACGAAGAAGGGCAATCTCTTACACAGAGTTGTCTTCCCTAGCTTTGGCAGTCCAGATTATATAGGCTCTGATTCAATCTGGACCGAAGGGGAAACAACTCTGTATGAGAGATTGGAAGAAGGGGTCGGGCGGATTGACACAAAGACAGGTTACGAATTTGTGACAGACGAGGTTACATTATAATTAATATGTGAAAGTCTGGATAATCGAATGTTGTTATCACATGATGCTTCCGGGCAGCTGATTTTTTTGGACAGATAATCAAAATTGATAATATGATAGGATGATATATTTAGAGATAACAAAACATTTATCAGATTTTTTGTTTTTAATTGTATAACTGCTTATTACAATTATTATTATCACTTATTGTCTTGTTTTTACGCAATGGGAATTGGTTGGAAACCTGTAATAATTTGACATTGTTTTGCAGTTGAATATCAAAACAAACCGAAAGTAGAGAATTGACTTCCTTATTCATCCAGAGGAGGCTTGGGAGAAGACACTTTCAAAAGAAAGATGACAAAATACAAGTTTAGTAAGCTGAAAGATGCTGAAGGTGGGAAAGTCTTTGATGAGCCATCAGAAGGAAATAAATCTCTAGATTTACCAAGAAAAGTAAATGTAAAGAAAATCAACATGAAAAATGGTGTGTTTTGTGAATTTTTGATAATTTTGATAGTGTTTTTGTTGTGTTTAATGTTAATACAATCAGCATTCACCAATACCTGTTTATTTTCAAAACTTGTTAATTATACCAAATCTACTGTTAATGACAAGCATGATTTGAAACACACTACTTTAAAAGAACACCAATCTTACATCGAGTTTGTTGAAATAAATATTGAAGAAGATGTGGTCTATCAAGAAATCAGTCAAAATCAAATAGATGAACAAGTTGTTATTAAAAACTTTAATAAATATAAAACTTCAAATGAAAATACTAAAGATAAACAATGTGATATAGTTGATGATGGTAAGAAATTTGATTGCCACCCTGAAGAAGGAACAACCCAGGAGACATGTGAGGCGAGAGGCTGCTGTTATCAACCTGTGAAAAAATATAATGAAAATCCACCAGGCATTCCATACTGTTATTATCCTTTAAACTACCCCAGTTACACTGTTGATAAAATTGAAAATAAACAACAAGGTTATGATGTGTTTTTATCCAGAAGTAAACCTTCATATTATCCTAAAGATGAAATGAATTTAAAAATGGAAATCAAGATGGAGACATCATCAAGACTTCATATCAAGGTACCAGCAAAGTTAATTATAAATTAATAGTTTGGCATAGATAGATAGTTCCAAAGGTCTTTGAATAGTTGGTTACAATGTACGGGAAATACATAAAACTGAGATTATTTTGGTCAAGTTTTGGCCAAGGGGTCAAAAGTTCATAACTTGTTTTTTAAGCCTAGCTGACTAATGTCTATTTTATAGTAGTGTCTTTATTGTAGTTCAATGTTGCTTTAAACCTGTCAGTGACATGGATTGAATTCAGCCATTGAAAATTACTGTCACGCTCTATAAACATTTTGCTACTTATTTAGTGATATCTCAGGTGCAGCAGAGCAGGATGTAAAATTCCATTTCATTTGGTGATATCTCACTGACAACTTTTATTTAAGATGAAACATTGAACATGTAATTGAGTGCTCTAAAACTTTTTTTCTAATATCATTCTGTTTTTTATCCACTTAGTCGACGGGGCAGTGATTCAACAGGGGCAGGTGGACTTGACCGAATGTCAATGTTTGCTCAGCTCATTGGGCCGATGCTTTGGAACTCGCTGCCCGAAAAAATACTATTTGAGGGGGATTTGGAGGGGCAGCTGCCCCCTGTCTCCTAAGGCTATGTTTATCCTAATTTGTTTGATTTCTTATTTCCCTTTTTAAAAGACTTTAGGTGTTGATCAAAAGGGTCGAAACATTCCAATAGACTTTCCTGGCATCATAACAATACAACAGAATCCTGCACTCACTTAATCGTCTGATACTTAAGGGTGTTAATTGGGCTATTTCACGTTATGAAAAAATGGAATAAGTACAGTGGAACCTCGTTTATCCGCACATTTCCGTTCCCGAGAAATTTGTGCAGATTATCGATATTCCGGATAGCTGAAAAATGTCATTTTGCTCATTAGAGTTATGTCCTTTACTTATTGACCAGCTGTCAAGAGCTTCCTGTTGAATGTCACGTACACCATAATACATGTAAATAATAGCCACGTGTGAATTCATTTACGAGTTGATCTCGATTTCGATATTTAAAAATAATGATTTCTTGAGACTTGTTGTGCATTTGTTGATGATTTGGGGTCCTTCTCGATAGTTTAAGGTTGATTTCATGTCAATCAGATTTTTTTTAATGAGTTGACAGCCCTTTCAAACATGTCATAAAAATTGGACATTTCAAACCTTTGATACAAGTTTAAAAAAATGTGAATGGATCAATCTACATCAAACTTGGCATAAATGTAGACAATTACATTGCCGAGAAACGAACAGAGCGATTTTCCAAAAAAAATTATTATTTTGGTGGTTACCATGGAAATACGAAAATTTACATGTAGGTACGGCAAACATTTTCCAGGGGCCAAACTGATTAGCATTTTCGAAAAAACTCTCTGTACGTATCATCTTTATTGAATAAGCTTTCAATCAAGACCAAAATGGTAATTTTCCAATAAAAAATGGCTGAGAAATCTTGTACCAACCGGAACACATTTTGCTACTTTTTCCTAATTTTTTAGCAAAAACTAACGAAATACCTAATTTCTTTTCGGTTTTTTTCATTCTATATAGTTTACAAATAAAGTAATAATAATTATCTACAATCTGAGCCCAAAAATAATAAGTAATTCGCAAAAATTCCATCTCATTTTTTTTTTCTCGAACGCTAGCCCAATCAATACCCTTAAAGCGATACTACCTTTTCGATGATCACAGAATCAAAATTCTCAAACTTGGTTAATAAGAGAATATACCTGGTATTCATCAGTGACCTTACCTGGTGTCATTACTAAATTATTAGACCTTCAAATGGCCTTATATATGCTTTTGACAATTTAGTTATTACAAAGTAAAGAATCTATAATGAGCAAATGTATTATTTTAGATCAGTAATGAGAAAGAAGATAGATGGGAGGTACCTCTACCAACATCAGACAGTTCCCAGAGAGATACTATTATTAAACCAGACAATGGTGATTCTTTATATTCTGTAGCTGTGGCTGATAAAGGACAACCTTTTGGTTTCCAAGTCAACAGAACTGGTGATGGAGCTAAAAACATGTAAGTCACATACAATAATTCTTTGTTAATTAATCTTGATACCTCCATTTAATTTCTCAAGCATATTGGTTATGATTCTTGTATATTGCATAAGTATACTCTTCGCTTCTCCTGAATGTGAGATATCACCTATTTTATATTGAAAGTCTTCTGATTAAGGGAATATATAGCTGTGTGATGGTTTATCTTAGTGGTTTTGAAAAATATCAGATAAAAGTGAGTTTTATTTTCAAACATTCTGCAAACTTTGGATTTACCTGTTAATATGAATGTTTCTCTGTTAATATTACAGATTGGAGACAGCAGGAGGGTTTATATTTGCTGATCAATTTTTACAGTTATCCTATTTCTTACCATCTGAATTTATGTATGGTTTAGGAGAACATAGAGATTCATTATTACATTCTATGAACTGGACAAGATTTGTTATGTGGAATACTGATAAACCACCTATTGTAAGATATCTTTTTGTTATTTTCTAACTGTTATTTACCTAGAACTTATCAACAACAACAAACTAAAATGAAAGACAGGTATCAATTGCGTGTATCAAAGTTTTTTTTACCACCACCTGCACAATATATTCCTTAATCAAATTACAAAGTTTGTATGTTGTTATTCCACATAATATCATTTTACCATTATGTTAACTTAACAATAGTTTTAAAGAGATCAATTCTAGTTTATTGATAGTTATGTTTTTTCCAGGAAAATAGTAACTTATATGGAAGCCAACCATTCTATCTAATGATGGAGAATGATGGTAATAGTCATGGTGTACTATTGTTAAATAGTAACGCAATGGGTGAGTTTATTAACTTTATACTATTGTGCTCTTTTCACACTGCTTTCAGAAACTGACATTATTTCTTTTATCCTTCAGTTTAAAGACATTAGGTTATCACTATTTAAAAGTTTTAAAAAAACAAGTATGATAACATTAATTGAGTATTATAATTAGAACATACTTTATCAAATGCTTTGATAAAAAACGTGTTATCAATATGAATATTATTACCTAGATTCAATCAACTGCTTTAATAAAATCATTAAATATTATGTTTGTTTATTTTAGAGGTATTATTACAGCCAGCTCCTGGTATAACATGGAGGAGTATTGGTGGTGTTATAGATTTATACATGTTTCTAGGACCTAGTCCTGATGATGTTATACAACAGTATACCGAGGTCATAGGTCGTACATTCATGCCACCATATTGGAGTTTAGGATTTCATCTTTGTAGATGGGGGTTCCATACAGTGAATGAAACAATACAGGTGGCAAAGAACTTGTCTAAATATGGCATACCTCAGGTAACAGATATACAAGTTCAAACTATTTGTGATATGTATTGGTATGACACTTACCAATAAGGTAAACAATGAAAACAAGTGCATAGTAAATAATAATAATAATAATATCTTTATTACAAAGGGGTAGAAAATTAGGCCATACATTACCGATGAGCATCAAGATAATCCTGAATACCTAACGATAGGCCTGTCTTCCATTCTACCCCTTATAGACAATACAGTTTATATCTTATTTAAGAGAAGTAATAAAAACAAGAAAAAAAGCAAAAAAAGCAAAAAAAAAAAAAATTTCCACACAATATTTCAATTAATGTACAAATTTTATCAAAAATACAAACAAGTTTATAAGATTGAAATTAATAGCCAAATTTGAAAGCTGAAATGGTCAGTTAATGTGCTGCGAGCAGACTACCCAACCAGTATCTTATTTTACTGCTGGAGTTTTCTAAAGGCTTTTAAAAGTTCTTCTTGAAACAATTGGAAATAGACCGAAAAAGGGAATCGAGGCAGATATATTTTGACTATTCTTGTAGGATGTACAATGGAATGATATAGATTATATGGATGCTAGAAAAGATTTTACCACTGATCTAGAGAATTTTGGTAATCAGTCTGCCATGGTTGAACAACTTCATAAAATGAACTTGCATTACATTATGATAATTGTGAGTAATTGTTTTATGTTTTGATTTATTGTTTTATATACTATACCAAGAATGTACTTTCTTTTAGTTTCAATTGATGACCTGTTGATTAAATGACTCTGTTAAGAAAATGTGCTACAAATTATGTTCACATTAAAAAACCCTTGAAATCAATCCAATATTCTAATGGTATAATTTCCCTGTCCTCATAGGTTCAAACAAGAACAGAAACAGTAAATTTCATACAATGTCATGTTATCATGATAACCATGATTTGTTTCATTTGTTTAATATTTTCAATTTTAGGATCCTGGAATATGTAGTACCACATCTCCTGGTACATACCATCCATTAGATTTAGGTTTAGAAATGGGAATATTTGTCAAAGATATTAATGGTAAACCTATTGAAGGAAAAGTAAGTTTAAAGATTCAATGTAATTATTGGTTCAGATAGTTGATCTGAATATCTGTGTATTTACAGAAGTTTTGAATTAATGCTGTCCACTTTCTCAAAACAAAGTAGGCACAGAAAACGTGAGATTCAACATTTATGCTTACTTTTTTGTGCGTATATTACAATTTTTATTTATGTGTTAATGTTTTTGATCCTGTAGGTATGGCCCAGAAATACATACTTCCCTGATTTTACTCATCCTGACTCCCAGAAATACTGGACCAATATATCAGCTACTTTCTATGATTCTGTGAAATTTAATGTTTTTAATCCTGTAGGTATGGCCAGGAAATACATACTTCCCTGATTTTACTCATCCTGACTCCCAGAAATACTAGACCAATATATCAGCTACTTTCTATGATTCTGTGAAATTTAATGTTTTTAATCCTGTAGGTATGGCCAGGAAATACATACTTCCCTGATTTTACTCATCCTGACTCTCAGAAATACTGGACCAATATATCAGCTACTTTCTATGATTCTGTGAAATTTAATGTTTTTAATCCTGTAGGTATGGCCAGGAAATACATACTTCCCTGATTTTACTCATCCTGACTCTCAGAAATACTGGACCAATATATCAGCTACTTTCTATGATTCTGTGAAATTTAATGTTTTTAATCCTGTAGGTATGGCCAGGAAATACATACTTCCCTGATTTTACTCATCCTGACTCTCAGAAATACTGGACCAATATATCAGCTACTTTCTATGATTCTGTGAAATTTAATGTTTTTAATCCTGTAGGTATGGCCAGGAAATACATACTTCCCTGATTTTACTCATCCTGACTCTCAGAAATACTGGACCAATATATCAGCTACTTTCTATGATTCTGTGAAATTTAATGTTTTTAATCCTGTAGGTATGGCCAGGAAATACATACTTCCCTGATTTTACTCATCCTGACTCCCAGAAATACTGGACCAATATATCAGCTACTTTCTATGATTCTGTGAAATTTAATGTTTTAATCCTGTAGGTATGGCCAGGAAATACATACTTCCCTGATTTTACTCATCCTGACTCTCAGAAATACTGGACCAATATATCAGCTACTTTCTATGATTCTGTGAAATTTAATGTTTTTAATCCTGTAGGTATGGCCAGGAAATACATACTTCCCTGATTTTACTCATCCTGACTCTCAGAAATACTGGACCAATATATCAGCTACTTTCTATGATTCTGTGAAATTTAATGTTTTTAATCCTGTAGGTATGGCCAGGAAATACATACTTCCCTGATTTTACTCATCCTGACTCTCAGAAATACTGGACCAATATATCAGCTACTTTCTATGATTCTGTGAAATTTGATGGCATCTGGATTGTGAGTATCTGTTTATTATTTGAAAACATTCTTCAATAGCAATGACAGCCTTAACTTAAACATTACACGCTCATTTCACATGAAATTGTTAAAGTTTAAGACTTAACTTCTCTTCCCCAATTTTCTATGTTCTTTTTATTTTTGTTTCTGTTAATTTAGGATATGAATGAAGTGAGTAATTTTGTGGTAGGATCAACTAGTGGATGTCCTAATAACTCTTCATTAGAAAATCCACCATATTTACCAGGTGAGCATGTATTTGATTCTGTGTCAAGAATATGGTAAAACATTTGTTCCACATAGCAAACTGTTTGTTAAGTTATGGGATATAAGAAATATATCCTTGTTTTTGATTTAAAATAAGAGTTCCATTTATGGAACATTACATAACACCATATAAAGAAGTATTTCTACATAATGGATTCTTCTTTGCAATTCTTCTCTCCCTATGTTGATCGATATCTAGACAAACTGGAACATTAAACAATATGTGTTAATATTATTTTGTAGCTATACATGGTAATAAGTTATCATACAATACATTATGTGTAACAGCTCAACAACATCTATCATCTCAGTATAATGTTCATAATTTATATGGTTTTACTGAAACAAGAGCTACACACAAGTAAGTTGTTATACTTCTTAATTATAGTGAATATGACTTACTGTCTAATTTACTGGTGAAATTACTTGTATATTTTGAACTAGGTGTAATTTAAAAATTGAAAAAAAAATTTGCACACTGCATGATTATTGCCCTTCCTTTTTGGCCTAGTTTGACAGGTTTTAAAAATGAAAGACAATTTATTTCATTTTAATTTCAGTGCTCTGATAAGCATACGTCAAAAGAAACCGTTTGTTATAAGTCGATCTACGTTTGTTGGTTCTGGTTACTATGGGGGACATTGGTCAGGAGATAATTATGCTTCGTATCATGATCTACATAGCTCAATTCCAGGTCAGTTTTAATGTTTGAAACATATACAATGAATTTAAGATAACCCATATTTGAATCACAATTAGAGTTGAGTGTGGAATAGACCTTATTCACGTGTTGGCCATCTTGGGTCCATATCGAGGCTCGTAACGCAAGCAAACAAAAGCAGCGTCTTGCCACTGCAGCAGATCACCACCGTAAAGGTCTTTAACGCCACATTATCAAGTCCCACTAACCTAAACCTCAAATGTCATTGATCCAACGCAGCATGAATAAGTTCTATATCAATTTTACCTACATGTAAGATTGTCTAAATCCATGTTTTCTGTCTATTTTTAGAAACATTAACAATGAATATGTTTGGTATAACAATAGTAGGAGCTGATATTTGTGGTTTTAGAGGAGATACAACAGAAGAATTATGTACAAGATGGCATCAACTTGGTGCTTTTTATACATTCTCCAGAAATCATAATGATTATGAAAAAAGGGTGATATGATCTGTTCTTTTGATAATTTTTTTTCCTAGGTCCAGTTTTTCTCCTGTTCTTGTATAAGAATGAAACATAAGCCAAGCAAAATACATTATATATAACACATAGGTAATCTTCGGCACAAACCAAGATTAAGATCTTCAGATAAACATTTTGTCTGCTCTGAAACATTTGCTTTCCATTCAGATTTTATACCTTGGATTCACTTCTATGTTATATGCAAGATTCCCATAATACATTTATTTTGAGTTTTGAAATAGAAGTTTACAACAGTCTAAATAGATAAAGACAGGAAAGTGATATATTTTGTTTACCTACAGTTTTTGTTTTACAGGCCCAAGATCCAGCATCATTTGGTCCAGCCCTGGCCAAGTCAACGAGAAAAGTTTTACTTACCAGATATACTCTATTACCATATTTATATACATTGATACATAAATCTCATATTATGGGTCATACTGTTATGAGACCATTATTCTTTGAGTAAGTACAATACTACTATATTCTTAAGTGCATTATCCGTTTCTTCCATGAGTCAAAAAAAGGTGGAAGAAGAAAATATATCATTTGTTAAAGGAATACAATCATCTGAACTCAAGAGCTCAACCTATAGGCCTTTTTCAGAATGTAAACTTTACCTCATTGACCTCTCTAGAATAATATCTGTATTTAAACTTATTTAGGTACCCTAAAGATCTCACAACCTACAGTATAGATAGACAGTTTCTATGGGGACCTGCCCTATTAATAACACCTGTATTAGATGAGGTAAGTGGAACTTGGAGATCTTATCCAATTGTACATTACTATATACAGAGGGCAATCTACCAAACCTGTTTTAAAGCCATCTGTGGACATGAGGGGCTTCCAATTGTACCATTCCAATATTGTATATGATTCATTGAAAGTAGATAACCCTTCCCCAAAAGGTGAGTAAAATTTAAAAATCTTGTGTTAAGTTTTATATTACACTACCTGTGATATTTTAGTTTGAAGTTTATATTATGTTATAGGGAGAAAGAAGTGTTGAAGGGTATTTTCCTAAAGATATTTGGTATGATTTCTATACTGGAGAATGTATTGTATCTGAAGGAGGTAGTCAAGTTTTAGATGCTCCACTAGATAAGATTAATCTTCATGTACGTGGTGGATATATCATACCGTGGCAATACCCTAATACTACCACAACACTCAGGTATATATACTATTAAAATATATATAACAGTATCTCTTAATAATCTACATGTACGTGGTGGATATATCATACCGTGGCAATACCCTAATACTACCACAACACTCAGGTATATATACTATTAAAATATATAAAACAGTATCTCTTAATAATCTTCATGTACGTGTTGGATATATCATACCGTGGCAATACCCTAATACTACCACAACACTCAGGTATATATACTATTAAACTATATAAAACAGTATCTCTTAATAATCTACATGTACGTGGTGGATATATCTTACCGTGGCAATACCCTAATACTACCACAACACTCAGGTATATATACTATTAAAATATATCAAACAGTATCTCTTAATAATCTTCATGTACGTGGTGGATATATCTTACCGTGGCAATACCCTAATACTACCACAACACTCAGGTATATATACTATTGAAATATATAAAACAGTATCTCTTAATAATCTTCATGTACGTGGTGGATATATCTTACTGTGGCAATACCCTATTACTACCACAACACTCAGGTATATATACTATTAAAATATATAAAACAGTATCTCTTAATAATCTTCATGTACGTGGTGGATATATCTTACCGTGGCAATACCCTAATACTACCACAACACTCAGGTATATATACTATTAAAATATATAAAACAGTATCTCTTAATAATCTTCATGTACGTGGTGGATATATCTTACCGTGGCAATACCCTAATACTACCACAACACTCAGGTATATATACTATTAAAATATATAAAACAGTATCTCTTAATAATCTTCATGTACGTGGTGGATATATCTTACCGTGGCAATACCCTAATACTACCACAACACTCAGGTATATATACTATTAAAATATATAAAACAGTATCTCTTAATAATCTTCATGTACGTGGTGGATATATCTTACTGTGGCAATACCCTATTACTACCACAACACTCAGGTATATATACTATTAAAATATATAAAACAGTATCTCTTAATAATCTTCATGTACGTGGTGGATATATCTTACCGTGGCAATACCCTTATACTACCACAACACTCAGGTATATATACTATTAAAATATATAAAACAGTATCTCTTAATAATCTTCATGTACGTGGTGGATATATCTTACCGTGGCAATACCCTAATACTACCACAACACTCAGGTATATATACTATTAAAATATATAAAACAGTATCTCTTAATAATCTTCATGTACGTGGTGGATATATCTTACCGTGGCAATACCCTAATACTACCACAACACTCAGGTATATATACTATTAAAATATATAAAACAGTATCTCTTAATAATCTTCATGTACGTGGTGGATATATCTTACCGTGGCAATACCCTAATACTACCACAACACTCAGGTATATATACTATTAAAATATATCAAACAGTATCTCTTAATAATCTTCATGTATGTGGTGAATATATCTTACCGTGGCAATACCCTAATACTACCACAACACTCAGGTATATATACTATTAAAATATATCAAACAGTATCTCTTAATAATCTTCATGTACGTATTGGATATATCTTACCGTGGCAATACCCTAATACTACCACAACACTCAGGTATATATACTATTAAAATATATCAAACAGTATCTCTTAATAATCTTCATGTACGTGTTGGATATATCATACCGTGGCAATACCCTAATACTACCACAACACTCAGGTATATATACTATTAAAATATATAAAACAGTATCTCTTAATAATCTTCATGTACGTGTTGGATATATCATACCGTGGCAATACCCTAATACTACCACAACACTCAGGTATATATACTATTAAAATATATAAAACAGTATCTCTAAATAATCTTCATGTACGTGGTGGATATATCTTACCGTGGCAATACCCTTATACTACCACAACACTCAGGTATATATACTATTAAAATATATATAACAGTATCTCTAAATAATCTTCATGTACGTGGTCGTGGTGGATATATCTTACCGTGGCAATACCCTAATACTACCACAACACTCAGGTATATATACTATTAAAATATATAAAACAGTATCTCTAAATAATCTTCATGTACGTGGTCGTGGTGGATATATCTTACCGTGGCAATACCCTAATACTACCACAACACTCAGGTATATAATTGATCTTATATTATTAATTTCACACAGACAAAAAGGCAAATTATGACCCTCTTTGGTTGTGCACAGCCTTTGCTATACAAGTGTGTTTCCTGGACTTGAGCCAGGCTGTGACAATTTCGTTGTTTGATTTGTGGTAATCTGGTTGCATTAAAAGAGTTATTTGTTTACAGTCGTAGAAATAAGTTTGGATTATTGGTAGCATTAAATAGTAGTGGAGATGCTGAAGGTGATCTATTCTGGGATGATGGTGATACTATAGGTTAGTTTATATTACCGTATTTTTCAAATATAATTCAAATATGCACCCCTTTTATGAAAATTTTAAATCAGTTCTTACAAAATCTACCAGTTTTGTACTAATATGAAGCTATTTCATGAATCAGAGTCATCAATGCAACATTTTTTTGTTAAAACATAATACAGCTTCAGACAGAGTTTTTTTATTTTTACTTTTGCTCATATAATTGTTATTCTTTATTAATTTATTTCATTATTTCTATGTTTTACACTTACAGATACTCATAAATCAGGAATATTTAATATGTTGACTTTCACTGCTGATACGGTAAGATTTTTTTTTATAGATTTTAATTATAGATGCATGTACTATAGTTCAATTTTCTTTTTTTTCTGAGCTTAATCAATGTTAATGTCGCCCATTCTGGTGCCACATCTTTGGATGACCGTAACATGTTCAAAGACAGGCTTATCATAAAAATTTGATCCTTCAAATCCATGGGAATCCATAATCTACCTTTTTTTAAATTGAGAACATTGAATCGAAATTCCATGCCATTTGCAGTAAATGTTAACATTGGAATATCCATTTACATTCAACAAGAAGTACAATTATCAAATATCAGGTAGCCTATTTTTTAGTCAGAAGACATTTTTTGTACATGGTCTTTTAGAGGGGATTTTTTTATTTTCGTACAGTTTTAGCACTTCAGAAGGCTGTTTACTTAGATCAAAGGTTCAAATTAACCAAAAAAATGCTGAACATTCCCCTTTTAAATGTAGCTTTAAAATAGTAAATTTGAATTAACATTACAGTAAAACTTGTAAGACCCTAGGAATTTTATCTTTTATTTTTTTTAATATTTTCTTTCTTTATTTTTTCAGAAAGGAGTCTATATAAATCCTATGTTTATTGGATTTTTACAAGAGTCAATGTATTTGGGTGATATCACTGTATTTGGTGTAAAAACTAAACCTTCCAGTATAACAGTTAATAATAAACCTATACAATTTATATATAATGACCAATATAAGGTAAGTATTCTAGTTTAAAGGGATTGTAAACTGATTTTCTAAACTTTGTATGTGTATCGAGGACACTGATAGCATCAATTTCGGTATTCCACTTTCCCTTTCCGACATCTGTGGTTCTTGCAATTTAACTAAAACTAACGCGTTATTGACAGTGGTCTACCGGAAGCTACTTTTAATATCTATGAAGATCACTGTCAGCGTTAGTTTTATTGGAATTGCAAGAACCACAGACGTCGGAATGGAAATGGAATGGCGCAAATTGATGCTATCAGTGTCCCCGCTACACATACAAAGTTTAGAAAATCACTTTACAATCCCTTAAAGGTGATATTTATAAGACATGTATGACCTTTAAAATTTATGGATATGATATTTCCCAAATGCAATTAAAGATTACCAGCACACAGGTCTAATGCTTCATGGTTGAGATGTGAAACCTCAGTATTATTGAATAGAAATTTTTAATTGATGCAGATCTTTTAAAGGGTTGTTTGACATTCATTACTACTTCTTAAAATTATCCAAAAATCAAAGTGCTCAAACTTGGTCAATAAAGGTTTATGCAGGCTGTACTGGCTTAAAAGGGTTGTCTGACATGCAATCAAAAAGAAAAAGTCATTGTCAATCAAATTTACTTTTCTTAAGTATCAAATATGTCAAGTTGGATTCTGAAAAACATGTGGGTTCCAACAAGGCTTAGAGACACCTGGTGAATAACAAAAATCCTACTGCTCACAAAGGTTTAAGAAAATAAATCAGTGTTATTTGTTTCTTTCAGGTATTATATATAGCTAAACATTCCTATGATTTATTTCAACCTGTTAAATTACTCTGGACATTTTAATGTTTTTTTTAATATTTGCATTGTTTTACAACTTTATGGGTAACCAATTTATTATGACTTTTACAACTTTGATTTTAAAATTGATCTTTAGAATGATTTTAAGTTAATTGTATACACCAAAGTGCTTTTTGATCAAATTTGCTTCAATAGTAATTTTTTGATTTAGTTTTTGTTATCAGTTTTATATGTAGATTTGTAGTTGTTGTATATATACCCCCCTTATATCACAATGTTGGTTATATTAAAGGATAAAACTTTATTTGACAGTAACTTCTAGATTATTTGGTAGGTAGAAAATTTTGTCAGGACAACAAAATAATTTTTTTTAACAATCTGTCAAGAGATTTTTCAATTTCTGAAACACACATATTCTCAGGTTATTGCCCTGACCAATCGACTGAACACTCAGAGATTGAGTTGAAATATATTCCTTAATCAAAACTTGGACCTCTATATTATCAAGTAACTCACTTCCCCACCACTTATATCAAATGTTGATTTACAGTTTGAACTTTGATATTTTGTGTGAGAAAAAGTCAAATTAATCAGCATGCTAACAGATAGGTTGTCAACTGTCAACTTTTTTCATCAAACTTTTTAATGTCTAGTGGTCTATTTTGAAAAATAAAAATAAGCTGACTAATTCAAATTCCTGTGTGTTTTTATTCACAATGTTTATCTGAAATAGTTCCTTAATTTATTTCATTTTAACCGTTGGCGGAATTTAAATTCGAATAATTTTCGAAATAAAAATTGTGTCTGTCTGTTGTTTGATATAAAGGTATACGTGATAATTCTGATATTCTATATATACATGAAAACTGTTAATTTAATTGGTTATTATATCTAAGCTCTCTATTTTAATTGTAAAGAAATATTCAAGACATTTATATCCCGTTTAAATTATTTGTTATTTTTGTGTGCTGAAATTTAAGGAGTGCTTGATGTTTTGTTTTGTTAAATGATTTGTTTAAAATGAGGAATGATTTTTGGAATGATTTTAATTTTTGAAATGAAATGAACTGTGATGAATTTTTTTTGTATAAAAACTAATAAATGAAATATTTTAAAGTATGTAGTTTTACTTATAAGTCAGTTTAAAGTACATCATCTAAGATTTGTAGAACCTGATATTCTGCCGATTTCAGTTGATATATAAAGACCTATAAAGGCAATAGGTCTATCAGACAATTTATTTAATTAATTTCCTTAAATATCTGATCACAGACACAATAAATTTTAATGATGTGACTTCCAAAAATAACGATGCCTGTATAGTGTAATAATTTATATAGTTATAGACAAACAATTTGTATGGGGTTGAAACCTTTAGGTGGGAGTAGTTATGATCATGATGATTATTTACTTAATATAATCTGGATAATTCTTCCGATTTGTTAATCGGATTCCCTAGTGCTAACATTGGATGTTAACATTAGGTATCAAAATCTGGTAATACAGTGCTGATTTTGACTGGTGTTTTTGCCTTCAGATCAACAACATGCACGAACACTGTTAAGACCAAGTGTTGACACCTGATATGGTGTTTGAGGCTCACACCAACAAAAACTCTGAAATCACCCATAATATCATGCGTTTTGGGTTGTCAACCCTATTCCTCCATGGACATAATTGCATAAGATGTTATGCAATACGTGGTCATGGTCAGGGATTTTTAACTTGTGGCAGGTGATTTGAAAAACAAATTCAATCATTTGATGTTCATATTCATGCTTCACAGTAGAAAGAAATTCTGAGAAAACAGGGCTCAGAGCAAATGAGATTTGTAGAATCTCATAGGTCACATATTCAGGATTTTACAATAATTAAATCTTAATATACTGCTAATTATCTTGTTATGCCATAAGCTTAGGTATGAAAAATGGTAATCAGGAATTATCTGTTGGCAGGTGGATATATTTGCACAAGGTTTTTCCAAGGACAAGCTATTACTCGGAAAATGTTATTATGTTGGACTTTATCTGTTTCTTGTGATATTAAAGGAAACTGTCTGAAAACTGAGCTATCTGAGCTGAATGACAACTTAAAGTGGCAACATAGTGGCATGGAATAGGCCAGTTAGTACCTGTATACTACAAGATAGCTTCTCAATAACAATAAATTAAAGAAAAAAATATGAATAATATAGATTTATTCAATAGACATAGTACATGATATCAATATTTACACATAATTAATAATGTCTGGGTACTAACAGCTGTACATTACTATCATACAAAAACAACAATATCTAAAACAAATAAACAGATTTCAAATATTTCAACAATGATGATGTGATCTCAACTCATATCAAAATAAAACATACCCATCAAAATACAAAGCAGACGACCTCCCACTATAATCAAACCTAGAGACAGTGGATGTGTGGTACTTTGGAAAAAATAAGCTGCCTCTCACATTTGATGTGGTAGGTTATGTGTAAAAGTTTGTACCATCACAAAAAAAATTATCATTAGCTATATTCCTGCTGAGAAAAACAGAATGTCTGCAGATTCAATATCTGAATGTAATGTTAAAAAACAAATTAGCATGTGACTGTTACAAACTGTTAACAGATCACAAAGTGAAGTTATATAACTTTCTTATCATTAAAGAGGCAGGTACCTTATATTAACCTGCTTATCCAAAAGCAATGAATTATTCCCTTGGGCTGCCAGACAATATAGTTGAAATTAACATGTGGATTATTTTATATTTATAGCTCTGATGACAATCATAGTCTGACATTGTAATGACACCAATCATTTCGGTAAAGTATCATTGTGTACCCATTAGTGGAGAAATCAAAATAAATGACATTGCAGCTCTAGCTAGTAGCAACAGCAAAGGTCTAACAAAACATACAAACAAAAAAGACCGGTATTAAGGAAAATGAAATTACCGCCTAACATTAACAGAAAATATCTAATAAACATGCATTTAGAGCTATATAAATCAAAATGAGATTCTTAATATAAAATATATATGGAATGAGATTAAAATTGAGAACAAATAGAAAAGAACACAAATACTTCTACTATATTACTGTGATGTTTCAAACCTGTTAAAACACCTGATATCATTTTCAAACTGAATTTATATACTCAGCAATATTAAACTTGTAATCTGTTGACAATATAATGTTTACGTTACAAAATATACAAATACAATCAATTTTCACATTTAATGGCAAACATAAAAACAATCGATCATTTTTGATTGAGATAAAAGTCCATAGATTGAAAAAGTAACAGCTGGAAATATGATCTCTAGTCATGTAGAACATATATTAAATGTAATATCAGGCCATATAATATAAATGTAGGGAGCATGTCAAGGACTACATACAAATATATTACTATAGTTTAGTGAGTCAGAAGATTCCAAAATTTTCTTAGATTATCAATCAAATTTTCTATAACATAGGTTTGTTTACAAGTTGCTTCTTACAACTTACAAAATTGTGTTAAATAAAGTAGAAGAGGACAGTAAATTATACAACAATAACAATATAATAAACTACTATAATAATAACAAATATTAGTTAACATAACAAATAATGAACACAGTATAATATCATTTCAATGTTTGACAGCTACTGATAAGGTCTTTGCATGAAATTATAAATGAATGGGTCGGGATGAAACATGACATGAAGTTTTAAAAGTAAAGTTGAAGCCAAGAATCAAATTCTTCTGGACAACTTCAACCATACCACTCAAATTGAAGTAGATTCTCAGAAAATAAAGTTAGCCTACTTAAGTCTCTTCAACTTAATTTCTGTGCCAAATTTAATGGTAACTGTGCCAATATATTGACTTTAGTGTTGTATGCAGAACTCTGATCTATATTAAGAATTTATAGTCAAACTGACATTAGTATATTAATTGGCAAAATACAACATCATTTAGTGCCAACACTAGTTGTTGATGAAAAAACAATAACATAACATTCTGCCAGTATTGGGTAATTGTTGTTGGTAAACAAATTATTGGCATTTTTCAAATAACAAACATACTTGACCCATTTGGATGTAAATCAGAAATATATCTATTTTCTATATCAATTTGAAATTTCATATCATAATTAACATTTGATAAGTTTAAAAAGTGCACTTATTATGAATTCTATTACAACTATCTTCTGGCAAGCAATAAACGCAGTCATAGTTTGTGCACGAGTGCAACCAATAAATTTGTATACTTTAAATACTTAATAATCATGTATATTAACTTATAACCTATAATAATCTTAAAAGTTAATTTTTGAAGACTTGCCAAGTTTTAGCCAAAGTTCTTTATGTTATCTGTTATTAAAAAATACCATAATATGACTGTTTTATGGGACTAGTGAGAGGTATAATATAGTATAATATTGAAGCATTTTGAAAAAAAAATGAAAGAAAAGAGGACAGCTCTTGCAGTTGTTTCCTAGTTCCCCTTAAATTGTTCAAAAAAATCTAACATTGTAATTTGTCTTCTTATAGATAATATAAATGATTTATGCCTGTCTCCTAGATTATGTCTGATAAATCTTATGTTAAATAATGACACAAAATCTTAATACACTGTCAACAATACAGGATTATATTATCAATAATATTTAATAATAACAAAGTTAAAAAAGGTCATATAACAGGAAGGAAGGAGTCAGCTGTTAATAGTGTTTTAAACTGAACTATGTGAACTTTAAGTGCCATCTTTAGTGATCAATGTATCTAAAGGTCTAATTTTATAGGCCCTACAATGATTCTAGTTTCAATTTGATATGGATACTAAAGTATGCATCAATCCAAAAATGTAATGTTAACTGTTTTATTTGGCGCATGCCATTTCGTTTGCATTAGGCATTATTGATAAAATAAAGACCAAAACACCATAAAAATTTAATCAAACAGCTGATTTCTTACAACTTGTTCTGTATGATTCATTTGGTTAGAAGAGTAACTAATTAAATTCAAAAAATGAAATATTTTAAACATAATTCGATAAAAACTAAAAACCATGCTCCAGAATCCAGATCTATCACTTGCTGTGTTCTGTATGGCAATAATAAATTATATCAACATTCTAGACAATATAACAATATTTCTACCAATATAATATATCAGATAGACTTATTTCATCCAACAGTTATGTTAAAAACATAAAAACCATAAATAAATGGTGAAATATGAAAAAATTAAAAAAAGCTTTTGAATTTGAGACAGTGAACATTTAAACCCTGAAAATGTTTCGCAATAACAGACAAAGAAACCATTCATTTTGTGCACAAAATTTGTCTATTAAATAAAAAAACTTTCGATTTGCATTCATAAACTGCTATTGTCACAATTATTCCTTAACTGGTAGAAGACAACTAATTGTTGTCAACATGAAAGCTAATGGATGACAGTCAACATGTTTGTAAATTAGTGCACTATAAAAAAAAAACCTGATAATCTTAAATGACAGTTTCCATTTCCATGACAACAAGTGGAGCAGGATCTACATCTATTTTAATTTCTTGAATTTCCTTTATTGTTGGGTCGTTAAGTTGATTGTTGGTGTTTGGGTGTTTAAAGTAACAGGACAACAAACAGGTATATAACGGCTGAATAAATAACATCAGACCAGCTACTATGATAAAAACACCAGCTGTATAAAACGTAATATCATAGCTTCCAGTTACATCATATAATGCACCTGAAATTATAAACCAATTTAACGTGTAAATTACATATTTTTAATTAAAATATAAATTAAAACATATCTTAAAAGATATCAAAATCTTGTAGTAAATATGATAGATTTTTCATAACTTTCGTTGGTTTCATTTTAATTAAATCATTTCTGAACAGTTTTAGAATTTGCACTGGGCAAAGTGCTGGGTTGTTTTCGTCTCGTGATCTTGAATAAGTAATCAGATGTCCCTTTTAAAGTCAACCCAACTGCATGTAGATTGGTACAAAGTCTGTTCTACAAATATTCTTTTAAGGATCAACAACAAGATTTCTTTAATATAATGTGAAACCAGAGTGGCAAAATCACTATTATCATATTGTTTATAAAGTAAAAAAAATGTAATCAATAAAAATTACCAACAGAATGAGAAAGTACTGACATAGAAAGTGTATATGTCACTAGCCTACTGATTATTATTGTTATACATGTATGTTGTTTACCACCGGTAAATATGTAGAATTATTTATAATATATAATATAATATAGTTTATTGATCAGTAGATTTACATAGAAATCATTTCTATTGGGTTGGGATGGTCAGCTGGTTCATTATAATAATCAACATTAACCCTCTAGCTTGACATGGTATGTACATATGTGGGATCATCTGAGGTGGTTGTATATTAAAACCTCAACTCCAGTATCAGCACTGCACTAATACAGTTGATGGTACAGTTATCTTAATATTTAAATCATAAATGAATAAATAGATGTCAAGCTGAAGTATTTAAACATATATTTCACATGTATGTTTGAGAATGGAGGGAACGTTCTGCCAAAAATTTGACAACATTGAAATGATATCAAAATTCAGTACATGTACATGTAATGTTAGTTTTAAGATTTGCAAGCATTTCCTGTCAAAATCAAATGAAATGGAGTTCTATGTCCTGCTTTTGTGCACCTGATTTCCAACTGTCAAGGGATCTTTAACGTGCACAGCCTGTAGAACACAGGGCCTCGAAACCACTATTAAAATATAGCTGATATCATCATTATTTTAATTATGGTTATTAATATTTATTATTATTTACATTTTAGTCTTCTACACATTTTATTGTTGAGAGGATTACCATAACCAACTGTTGTACACAATAAATATTCACACTACTTTTTATGAGGGATATAGATCAATCGATAGAATGTCAATATTTTTTCTCTTAAATAGGAAGGAAACTTCTCCTTTTCTGACCTATGCAATTTTTGCCTTAGGAACTAACACAAATTCATAAATTTATGCATATAAAGTGAACAGTGTCTTATAACTAAAGGAGAATGTTCAGCATTTTTAAGGATCGATTTGGGCCTTTAAATTATGTAAATAACCTCAGATTTACTAAAAATCATTTCAATTATACCCGTACCTTAATAGTTATCTTTCATTTTCTGTATCTAGTCATAGTCTTACTAAACGACGAGTCATATTTTCAACTTTTAAACGCGTAAATTTTGAGGGAAAGTTTAGAACATAACTACGGATTAGATAAGCCAAAAAATTCCAGGTTCTGAGACTAAAAGTTTTTTGCTTGAACGGTTAGTGAACATATCCCTTTAAGAGTCAATCTCTTGTTAAACATAAAGAAGCAATGTTATTATGCAGTTGCTGAATGCATCACTGGCTTCTTATGTTTGACAAATAGTTTGTGAATGTTTCAATGCCTTTAATTATCCACAAATAACCTTCTAGTAAATTCATCATCCCTGATAAGAATTATATATTTGTTCGTTTTATAATAAACTTCTTCATTCAGAAAGGCAAACATTTGTTCAGTAAACTTAATTTTTTTTTTAAAAAGTTTAGTCCTCAAAGGTTACATACATACTAAGTTATTTCATGTAAGATCATTTACTGTTTTAACAATTTATCTGAGTTTCCCTTTTGTAAATTCAATACATATACAGAGAGGATCATATTGATTTTCAAGTATCTTATCTTTATTTAAACAGCTATTCTAGTAGCTTGATATTTCTTATCTATTACATCAAGCGTATACTTACACTGAATAAACAACCTTTTACAAGTACAAAGAAAAGACAACAGAAATATTGCTCAAGTGCCTGAACTGTAGGGTTAAATTTTCATGAAAAATTTGATTAGCAATTCATCACACTGATTTTCAGTGCTGGACTGTACATTAAGTTGGCTGGATATATTTTTATGCACATCTTGAGCAAATTTGAAAAGAGACCCTTAAAGATTTAACTATTGTCTATTTTTTCAAATGCGCTTTTTGATCGACATACATAAGCCTATCTTGTCGAGTCTAAAGTTTTTTGTGCATCAAATTAATGAAATTACCTGCAATTGGTGGGCCAACCAGATTGGCTATCCCTTGTGTTAATAACATCAAACCATAGGCATTGGCTAGCTTCTCTAAACTTAAATATTGAACCAATATAATGGTCTGCAAGGTGTAATTGGCACTTATAAAGAACCCAAATCCAGCACCTAATGCTCCCAGGACTGGATAGGAACCAGTGAAAGGCACAAATACCATTGTTAAGCCAGCAAACACACAGGAAAAACCATACAGTAGACTGAGATTCCCACATCTATCACCAAAAGCACCATATAATATCTGACCAATTGTATTCACTATACCAATTATGGACAACAGGAATGAAGCATTCTCTTCTGATATACCAAGTTCTATAGCATTGTCAGCCAGAAATACATATGGCACATCATACCATAAATATAACACAAAGTTAGAGAAGGCAAACACCAGGAATAGTTTGTTGCTCAAAATCCCCAGGTCAAACATATTTGTAAAAAACCTTTTCAAGGGTTTGGATATTTTAAAAATCTTTAAAAAAGGATATTTTCGGAATATATTGTTATCATCATCATCTTCATCATCTTCCGAATATTTATACAGTTCTGGACAGCTACTGGATTTCATGTGATTGCCTTGAATATTCATTAAATTTCCGCGATAATACAGATCATTTCTTAACAATGGTAAATAAGAAGACACACGATGAATGCTAGCCTTTGGTACTTTCTGTTTCTGTTGCCAGATGTTATTGGACTCAGCCTTCAGGCTTCCATTTATAAGTGGATTCAATGGGTCTGTCTCATGTGTCATGTCATTCATTCCATTTAAAAGATGACCATTACATGTTCCATTACCAACTTGTTTACATCCGATTTCAATATTACTAGTAACAGCCAAAACTTTAGGTTCTTTTTCCTCAGTATCAGACTGGCTTAAACTACGGAAGTATCTGTGTAATGTCTGTTCTAAATTAGATCCATTCTTTCTAATTTCATTAATAAGTTCTACTGGAATATCAGCTGTCTGTTTGTTAAGGTAAGTTGGTAGATGAATCTGAGAATGACTAAGTACTTCCAATTCAAACTCTTCATCTCTACGTTCAGCTTTATGTGATGTAACAGAATCCTCACTACCACTGTCCACCCTACTGCGACCATGTGAAGGTAAACTCTGTTTAGAAATAGTACGAGACATTTTGTCAAAGGCTTCAATTGCACGTTGTAGTTTTTGTTCTGGAGAAAATTCAAGAGGTCTAAATAATGCCCCACAAATGGTGAGGTTTAAAACTATACCTCCTAATATCAATAATGTTCCTCTCCAACCATACTCTTTTATTAAATATTCTGTTAATGGAGCAAATATAAATGTACCAATTCCTGAACCACATACAGACAAACCTGTTGTCAACGCTCTCTTCTTTTTAAAATAATATGCCACCATTATCATTGATGTCACATAACAAACAGACATACCAGATCCAGCAATCAATCCAAAAGTCACACACAGCATATTAATAGATGTAGCAAATGAACTCAAAACAAACCCTGTAGCAGACACGATTCCTCCAGCAATGGTAACAGCTCGGCAGCCATACTTTGAACTCAGAGCACTTCCCAATGGTCCAAGTATCATTGGGACACTCATAAACAATGAACCAACCCATGATGTCTTACTTTTGCTATCTCCAAAATAATCAAGGAGCTCAGTAAAAAGAACACCGAATGAAAATGCACACCCATCACAGATGAAACTTATTAAAAAGGAGGCTAAAACAATAACCCAACCATACCCTCCATCAGGGGCAGGTGGTAAAGTTAGAGTTGAGTCAGAAGAGTCTTCGGAACTCTCTGACTCACCAGAACTACTGGTAAGACGCTGGCGCACTCCAGACCTTGTTTCTGCCATTTTCTATCACACTGACTAGTTTTATCACTATATTCACTATCACTATGTTTACTACGCTTACTAAAATCACTATATTTACTAATTAATGAATCAGAACTATAAAACTCAGCAGTACTATATGAAAATATAATGGATAAACAACTTTTAGTCATTGGTCTATAAAGATGTAAATGGTTTGGAGTGGCAGATTTTAGTACTGAGCTCCTTAATTTCCGTTGATTTTGTAGGTCTTCCATATAGCTGTTGCCAGATTTATATCTCCTGAAAATAAAAAAATGTAAAAATATGTTTATAATTACTCAGTTCAAAAATTGAAACATTATCAAAACATCATTATTACACAGACTTTACCTGCCAATGGGCTTAGGATACCGGTACCTCACTCTCAGAACATTGTCAGCTATTTATATCAATGAGCAGCTTCATTTGGCAGAAATAGTTGAACTCATTAGATAACACATCCCTTGTTATAAGTCCATTAAAGTACATGCAAATCCATGGTTAAACTTATCTTTTATTATAAAAATCCTGAATTCTATGGTCAGCTACAATCAATGTAGATCAGACTTAAATGTTTACTTTCTTTATGTTTTTATCCAATTTAAACTCAAATTCATTCTTTATAAAGAATAAACATTCAAACATCTATAGTCAAATAAATTACCAAAGATGCACAATTGCACATAAACCTATGCCTATTCCTATGTCTTACAAAGATCAAATATAAAGATCTGTTCACCTGTTAAATAAAGCTGTTGACAACCCAATTCTCAATTAATAAAGCAATGCATCAAATAAATAGGTCAGTCTTGGCTAACTTTATAGCTTTCTTATCTCATAAAGAACAATCAGAGTGTAACAAAATAAAAAGTGTTTTCTTAAACAATCTTACTTATTCGGAAGCCATGAAGCAGAACTAGCCAGCAATAATTATAAACAACTATTAACTTCTCTTAGAAAAATCAACCAAGTTCAAGGGTATATTTATAATCCTTATAAATATTTCAAAAATGAATTATTAAAAAAATCACAATATAAATTCTATGAAATATAACTTGTGCTATAACCTTGATAGTAGTGAGAACAAACCAAACAAACAAGTTTTAAAAAGGAATTGTAAAGAGGTTTTCTATACTTTGTATCGGGGACACTGACAGAATCAATTTGCGCCATTCCAATTTCCATTTCGACGTATATGATTCTTGCGATTCCACTAAAACTAATGCATTTTATGATGTCACTGACAGTGATCTGAGTGATCTGAGTGATCTGCATAGATTTCAATTAGTAGCTTCCGGTAGATCACTGTCAGTGACATCATAAAAATGTGTTCGTCTTAGTGGAATTGTAAGAACCACAGACATCAGACAGTTCTCAATCCTACTGGTGATACTAGGGCGACAGTTTCCCCGATACACATAAAAAGTTTAGAAAATCTCTTTACAATCCCTTTAAACATAAAAAAACTTGACCTCCTGGTTATAAGTTACATACGGCAAGTATTAATATTTTCTAATTGTGTATCCAAAGCAGGACAACATGTATTAAAAAATAATATTTCAAAGAAAATAAAAAAGCCAGTCTATATATATCAAAAATATTGTAAGTAAGACTTATTTCTTAAATCAGCAAGAATCTTGACCTTAATACCATACAGAGTTCACTGACACAAAAGGGAAGAAAACTAGAACAACTAATGACCTAGTAAGATACGGTATATATATATATATTAACCAAGGTACCCTGTATAAAGATAAAAACAATATGTAACTGAAGTCGACTCCTGTTTTTTTAACATTATGTAACACAGGTTAAGGACAAAAATTCGCCTATACTGAATCAAATTAGACTTTGTTAAACTATGAATGGTGTTCATTAACATGCTTTATCTTTATATAATATCATATTGTCAACCTTATAATTATGTAAGCTTGGACAACTTTATTTAAAAGCTCTCAGTAAACTTGTCTTGACCGGACAGACAAACCCCCCTAAGACACATATAAAAAGCAATCGTTACAGCTGTATGTAAGCTTATATAATAAAGCTCTAGTAAGTGACACTATTTTCACAATATTGTCAAATCACAATTTTGCCTGCCGCCCCGCGCCTATTACTTTTAATTATATGATTTTATTGTTAGTTTTAGGATATATTTGCTTTGATAAAAATATAATTATATGAACACCCTTAATTTATATTGTCAAAATATGTTTTTGCAGAGGACAATTTTTAGCCAAAATAAGCGACTTTTTTTTGGGTGGAAATTTCTTTAAGCTTTGCTAGACCTAGGACAGGTAGCCTAGGAGAGAAATTAGTTTTCTAATTAATGTAAACTTACAAAAATTACATTTCTTGTCAACGCCAAGATATTCTAAGACTAATGGAACTATTGTTAAGCTCAAGTTTCAATTCTCATGAAAATAATGGCAAAAATTCAAAAAACTTTTTAAATTGCATAGAAAATAAGTTTTTAACATTTTTGTGATATGTCAGAAAAAATTAAATTCTGAGATAGTTGTGATCCTAGAATCAGCTTTAGAAATTATCTGCATTCTACATTCATTCTAAATGAAATAGAAGTTTGACATTTTACTGCAATGTAGACTTGAACTTATCAGCTGATTATTGTACAGCCCAGCCAGTAAATAGAGTGGAAACTCATTGATATTCACAGTTTGACATTGATTTGTCAACTGAGTTCGGACCTAGTGAATAAGCTATATTAACACTGTAACTGTTACTGTAGTAAAATCATCAAATATATCCATATAAATAAAGACAAAAAAAATCCCTTTTAATATATACTGTGCTCCAGTTGATATAAGAATTCCTTGTCCAGTTTTTTGTTTTTTATAAGTGAGTAGGCCTATTATGAAAACAATCTGATAACTGATAGTGATAACACTGACAGTTCTCAGTTCCACAGCAGAATAAAATTGCAGAATTTTGATCAATAATTGAATTTATTTCTTACCTCATATCCTTGAAATGAAAAGTTACTATCAGAAAAATTCGACTGGTGGAGGCTCTTCAAACATTATAAACGATAAATTAACTATAAAATGGAAATTATTCGTAAACTAGCACAACGAAATTATAATGCGATCTGCTGCTATGGTGGAAAGCTACCAGTTTTGTCACAAAGCTTATTTATACGACCTTCACCTTTACAGCTGATCGAATAGCCTCTTTCTGACAGGTTATAAACAAACCGAAAGTAGTATCAAATGTCAACAAACCGTAACGATCAATGTATTGGAAGCGAAATGGAGTTTAATTTCCTACCTTATGCACCTATCATGTAGTGTTGTCATCACAATGATTGAGTTGTCACTAGCCTAGGGCCTAGATATTCATATAAATTTACATAGCACTATGGGTTTTTTTTTTCTCTTCTGACACCGGTACCGCTTTTCATTATGAAATACTTCCTCATTTATATATTTTGTCATAATCATAATGTATGGTTCGTTTGCGGCATTTGCTGCTATCAATGATTTGAACGTTGAATAGCCACATGTTCATTCTGTTTCATTTAGCCTACTCAAACCATGATTAGAATACGGGCACAGGTGAAAAAATCAGACAAACTAATTACTTTTGCAAAAATTCGACAGGAGTTAGTCTCCCGTAATGTAGACCTATTAACCTAATTATTACAGTTATCCAATTTTTTTTACAACAGTCCTATCCTTTAATGGTGAATTTCTTTATTTTATAAAAATTAACTCCCTTTAAAATTAAACTTTAAAATTGACTTCGTGATGTAGGCCCTAGTATCATTAACCTATTGACGTAATCAGCAGCCCAGCAGAGCACTTTGGTCAAACGAACAAGGTACTAATATCTGAACACTGGAACATTTACTGTGTAACCCAACATATTCATATATGGATGTCTGCCGGGGAGCCCGTGCTGTGTGTGGCCCCTGGGCCCAAAAGAAGGGGCCATTCAAGGGCTGGATCAAACATTGGAGGTACCTCATGAAAGTAAGTGGAAATGAACTGGTACACTTCACAGAGTACAGAATCAGCCACACCAGACTGCCCTTACAGTGCCAATCTTGCCCTGCAAAAGGCCAGCCAGACACCCCCAAAGAGGGTTCCAAAATTTGGACTGGGTTAAACATTGGAGGTACCACATGAAATCAACAAAAAACTATTTCACTCTACTAAGAATAAAAACCACAGTGACAGACAAATCGTTTGCTGCAAAAAGCCCGCCAGACATCGCTAAATGTTGACCTTTAGTGCACCCAATACATTCAAAGAACCAGATGAAAGTAATTCAAGATGAACAGGTAAATGTTACTGGGTAGGCCTACAAAATAGCCCGAACCTGACACATTTGCCTCTGCATAAGGTCCACCAGACCCCCAGAGGTAACACATGAAAGTAACATAAAATGAACAATTGCACCCTACTTATTGCACAATTCCCATTGCCAGACAAATCACCGTCTGCATAAGGCCCACCAAACACCCACAAAAAGTTGACCCTTCAGGTATACACTGCTAAAATTGGTCTGGAATATATATCGATTGTACCACATTAAGTTACGTTTGAATGAACAGATTCATATCACAGAGTACAGTATGGGCCACACCAGACATATCTTCCTCTGCATAAGGCTTAAACATTGGAAGTATCACATGGAACGAACGATCTCACCGAAAAATCAAAAAGGGTCGCAAAAGGAGAAACTATAGGTCAACCGTAAATTGAAACAAAGGTTCAATAAACGATGAGTCTTAGTGTTCCAGTCTATCTTATATTTCTATTGCTTAGGTAGTCCTAGTCCTACCTGCATTACTGTGGGGGAAATCTGAAGGTATTGAGCAAGTGGATTATAAAGAAACCATGTTCTAACGATCCGAACCGCAAAACGAAACCCGAAATCCAAGAAGACATTTTGACGAAACATAGGTACCGTAACATCTTTTGAACTTTTCACATGAGGAATTATATCAATCATACATGAGTAAGTATTTCATAATGAAAAGTGATATCAGGTGTCTAGAAGAGTAAGCATACCCTGTCTGGCGCCGCACCCGTCCTAGCTGTAAAACATACACGAAACAAACTACAAAACAAGCACATGAAGAAAGCGTCAACTGAAAAAATAGTGATTGACGACAAATTTTCAAAAGTTCAAGGGACGTAACTGATGAAAATACATTTAATATCCAATTTCGATAATTCCGGGGACGTAACTGATCATAATAATTGTTTATACGTATATTGTCGAGTACGCCCGAATCGATGAGGAAGCATTTAATGATGAAAAGTGATAAGAGTAAGCAAACACTTGCCTGGTAAGGACTGCTGATTACTACATATAACATATGGAGGCACGACATCTAGAGGTATCATTTTTGACCATCCCCTCTGCTTATTGCAGGCGAAAACAGAAAAAGTCACATTTATCAAACTTTGTAGAAAAATGAGTTTAAAATGTCACCCAGTTATGCAAAAGACATCTGCCTCAAATTCCGGTTTCAGGAAGTTGCGGACATTAAAAAAATCCTGGCGCCCAGACCAATAACGATAGGAACTCTAGATTTGGAGCCAATCATCCCCAGAGGGTGGTGCATAGTCCGGTCCATGCTTGGCTGGGTTGATCGGTCAGACGGTCAGTCGGCCCGTTTCACGATAAGGGCATCAATTTTTATCCGATCTTGAATAAACATTGTATAAAGTCAATATGGCAGAGTCTTCCATACGATATAAAAAATGACAATTTAAACTACTTTTAGGCTACATGTTTTCAGTTCCGACAGCTGCCATTGGATGTAGGCTACATGTTTTCAATTCCATCAGCTGCCATTGGATGTACATGTAGGCTACATGTTTTCAGTTCCAACAGCTGCCATTGGATGTAGGCTACATGTTTTCAGTTCCAACAGCTGCCATTGGATGCAGGCTACATGTTTTCAGTTCCGACAGCTGCCATTGGATGTAGGCTACATGTTTTCAGTTCCGACAGCTGCCATTGGATGTAGGCTACATGTTTTCAGTTCCAACAGCTGCCATTGGATGCAGGCTACATGTTTTCAGTTCCAACAGCTGCCATTGGATGTAGGCTACATGTTTTCAGTTCTGACAACTGCCATTGGATGTAGGCTACATGTTTTCAGTTCCGACAACTGCCATTGGATGTAGGCTACATGTTTTCAGTTCTGACAGCTGCCATTGGATGTAGGCTACATGTCTTCAGTTTCGACAACTGCCATTGGATGTAGGCTACATGTTTTCAGTACCAATAGCTGCCATTGGATGTAGGCTACATGTTTTCAGTTCCGACAGCTGCCATTGGATGTAGGCTACATGTTTTCAGTTCCGACAGCTGCCATTGGATGTAGGCTACATGTTTTCAGTTCCGACAGCTGCCATTGGATGTAGGCTACATGTTTTCAGTTCCGACAGCTGCCATTGGATGTAGGATACATGTCTTCAGTTCCGACAGCTGCCATTGGATGTAGGCTACATGTTTTCAGTTCCGACAGCTGCCATTGGATGTAGGATACATGTTTTCAGTTCTGACAGCTGCCATTGGATGTAGGATACATGTCTTCAGTTCCGACAGCTGCCATTGGATCAGTGGTTCCCAACCTGGGAGCCATGGGGTGTTTGTCAGGGGGCCATGGCACACGGGGATGTATATCATCTTTTTTCTAGCCCAACTGTTATTAAACTATATTTTGCTGTGTAAGGTCTGTAGTAGCTTGTGTCAAATTCATCTGACCTCCTGATGATGAGGAGGCACAAGACAAAAACCTTGCACTATATTTCCTGTTTTGCCCTAGTTGCAGTGCGTTCTAGCGAACGCACTGCTTTGTTTTCATAATGTATGTTTTTTTTTTTTTGTCTACTTCTGGTCACGCTAATTCGGTATGAAGGGAGTATACCACACATTATCTCATATATTTTTTTACTATGCCTAACTGCACGGTATTAGGTGAATATAAAATGATGCATTTTTGTCCAACAGGAAATGACGTATGGCCATAATCCCAATTTAATGTTTTTACCATTTTCATCTCTGATTTTCAACCGATTTTGATGGAATTTGATTTGTTTATTTTATTAACCGATTGTCTTCAAATTGGGGGTTTAAAAACATGCATTTTTAAAACTTTGTCGCTGACTTTTTGAAGCATTTTTTGACAATTTTTTCAACTTTTGCAATTTTATTTTGATCAATATGAAAACTTACATATGCATAGACATTTTGATGACAAACAAAATGATCTTTTCAAAAATATTAAATCACTTCCGGTTTTGACGTCATTCGCTTGTAAAGTTGAAATGTCAACTTCCGGAATAATGAAGATATTCTAAAAAATCTTTTTGCAATGTGCTAGTAATCATTATTCACAAAATATAAAATGATAAAATCTGACCCAGCTGTTTCGTATCGGCCGCCATCTTGAACTGACTGAGTTTACTTTAAATCGAAATTCAGAATCAGGGAATCATCCGATTTGAATAAAAATGATGTGTATGGAATCTACAGTCGATTGCTAACAAAACATGGGAAGCCGATTTTTGAATTTCGATTCAGTTTTTTTTTTATTTCCGGTAAACAATTTTCAGTAGTAGTCAAAACTTTTAAGGCTCATATCTTGTGACCTTGACCTTGAGTGACCTTGTGACCTGAACAAAGGTCATTGCCTTTGATGAGATCTATTAACTGATGTATTCATTTTTGCTGTCCGATGTCTACTTCCGGTTTTATAGTCATTTGAAAATGTCGAGTTTTGACTTTAAACAGCTCTGTCACGTGACCTAATTCATGTACGTCACAAATTATCTTTTATTTTTATCACGCTTTATCTCCTGTTTCCAAAAATGTATAACACTAGATATTTCGATCAAAATTGCTTTTTCGATTTTTGTTCTTTGTTCTATAGTAACTCTGCGTGTTATTTTGGCGGGAAAAAACACGTGTTATCTTAATTACGGATTTCATAAGATAAGTTACAATTTCTTCTTAAGATATGGAAGAACATGACTAACAAAGAAAAACTAGAACCATGAATGGTACCATGCAGTGCGCATCCGGTTTCGTCCATTGGTGAAAAGTGACATCTTTCAATCCATGATGTCAGATTTACAGAAGAAAGCTTGTTTTACATTAAAATGCAGAAGGTACAAAATTTTAAAACGCACAATTTTGAATTCGGTAGTGAAAAGTAGAATAACCAGTTCACACACGGTAGTCAAAAGTGAAATAAACATTTCATGTTCGGTAGTGAAAAGACATCTGATTAAAAAAAGCGTAATCACAGTTTGATATACATCAGTGGAAAACGCACATCACCAAAATTTCTAAGATTTGTAAATAAGTTCTAAAGTGCAAGAAAGGACACATGAAAGAGCCAAATCTCAATTTAGAAACGGACTGCACAGTATTCATACTTCATAGTTTGAAATACAGATCGAATTTTATCAATACATATTTCATTCAAAGAAAATATATCTTAATGTTTCTTTTAAACAGTTACAATGTAAAAAAGAGTACATTAATGATAACGTATTGCCCAAACGCAAGTTAATGGGAGAGGGCGATCGCCCAAACGCAGCTTTATGTCAAAATATAGTTCTCTCCCTTCAACTGAAATTTGAATTGAATATTTTACAAGCAGATGGAATAACTAATTTTCAAAATTCAAAAGGCGCTATTTTGATTTTAAAATATTGTGTTGTATATAATTGAAAAGGTAGATTTAGCATAATTAGATTGTGAAAGAATTTGTGACGTACATGAATTAGGTCACGTGTCAGAGCTCTTTAAAGCTAAAAACTGCAATTTTCAAATGGATATAAAACCGGAAGTAAACATCGGAAAACCTAAATAAAAGTATCTGTGCATAGGTATCGTCAATGGCAATGAATTTGTTTCAAGTCACTTGGTCACCAGAGGTCAAGGTCACAAGATATGAGCCTTTAAAGTTTTGACAATTACTGATTTATCTTAACCGGAAATTAAAATAAATCAGAATTGAAATTCAAAAATCGGCGTCTCATGTTTTGGTAGCAATCGACTGTAGATTCCAAAAATATCAGAGTTATGCAAATTTCATTACACCCTGAGGCCCCATTTTGCGTTTTATGAAAATATACCATTTCAAGATTGCGACTGATCTGTTACATCCGGGTCAAATTTTATTATTTGTATACTTTTGTGTCTGTATTACAAACATACTGCAAAAAGAATTTTTCGAATATCTTCAAAATTCCGGAAGTTGAAATTTTAACTTTAAGAGCAAATGACGTCACAACCGGAAGTGATAATACATTTTTGAAAACATATTTTTGTTTGCCATCAAAATGTCTATCTATCCGTAAGTTTTCAGAACGATCGAAATAAAATTTGAAAAAAATACGCATAGTTTCAATGGAAATTGGCACAAATTTTTCAAACTTTAAAAGGCGGAATTTTTATTCAAATGTATTGTGTTGTATATCATTGGAAAGAGCAGACAGAGCATAGTAAGACGGTGAAAGAAAATAAGACATATGTAAATTAGGTCACGTGGTAGAGCTGTTTAAAGTTAAAAATGGCAATTTTCAAACGGCTATAAAACCGGAAGTAAACCTTGGGCATCTGAAAACAATATGTCAATGGATACATCTCCTCAAGGGCAATAAATTGTGTACAGGTCATTAGGTCAAGAAAGGTCAAGGTCACGAAATATGGGCCTTGAAAGTTTTGACAATTACTGATTTATTTTTACCGGAAATTAGAAAAATTCAGAATTAAAATTCAAAAATCCGCTTCCCATGTTTTGGTCGCAATCGACTGTAGATTGCATAGACATTATAATTATGCAAATTCCATAACACCCTGAGGCCCCATTTTGCGTTTTATGAAAATATACCATTTCAAGATGGCGACTGATCTGTTACATCCGGGTCAAATTTTATGATTTGTATACTTTTGTGTCTACATAACAAACATACTGCAAAAAGAATTTTTCGAATATCTTCAAAATTCCGGAAGTTGAAATTTCAACTTTGAGAGCGAATGACGTCAAAACCGGAAGTGATATCGAAATTTTGAAAATTGCTAATTGTTTGCAATCAAAATGTCTATATATATGTAAGTTTTCAGGTTGATCAACATAAAATTGCAAAAGTTTAAAAAGTGGTCCAGAAAAGGTGCTCCAAAAGTCAGCAAGATTTTTCTCAAAATGATATTGTTAAACTTTTTTCTCGTGGAGAATCGATTAGAGAAATAAGCAAAGTCAGTCCGATCGAAATCGGTTGAAAAATAAAGGAGATAATGGCCAAAACATCAAAACCCATATGTTCTCATACCTCATTTCCGGTTGGTAGGGCATGCGCCATTTTACATTTAAACAATACCGAGCAGTAGATTATCGTGGGAAATCTTGAGAGATTATGTGTGGCATGCATAGTTTTGGCTGGGCGCTCTGACCAGAAAACGGAAAAAAAAAAAAAACTAGAACCATGAATGGTACCATGCAGTGCGCATCCGGTTTCGTCCATTGGTGAAAAGTGACATCTTTCCATCCATGATGTCAGGTTTACAGAAGATAGCTTGTTTTACATTAAAATGCAGAAGGTACAAAATTTAAAAACGCACAATTTTGAATTCGGTAGTGAAAAGTAGAAAAACCAGTTCACACACGGTAGTCAAAAGTGAAATAAACATTTCATGTTCGGTAGTGAAAAGTCATCTGATTAAAAAAAAGCGTAATCACAGTTTGATATACATCAGTGGAAAACGCATATCACAAAATTTCTAAGATTTGTAAATAAGTTCTAAAGTGCAAGAAAGGACACATGAAAGAGCCAAATCTCAATTTAGAAACGGACTGCACAGTATTCATACTTCGTAGTTTGAAATACAGATCGAATTTTATCAATACATATTTCATTCAAAGAAAATATATCTTAATGTTTCTTTTAAACAGTTACAATGTAAAAAAAAGTACATTAATGATAACGTATCGCCCAAACGCAAGTTAATGGGAGAGGATGATCGCCCAAACGCAGCTTTATGTCAAAATGTAGTACTCTCCCTTCAACTGAAATTTGAATTTAATATTTTACAAGCAGATGGAATAACTAATTTTCAAAATTCAAAAGGCGATATTTTGATTTTAAAATATTGTGTTATATATAATTGAACAAGTAGATTTAGCATAATTAGATTGTGAAAGAATTTGTGACGTACATGAATTAGGTCACGTGTCAGAGTTCTTTAAAGCTAAAAACTGCAATTTTCAAATGGATATAAAACCGGAAGTAAACATCGGAAAACCTAAATGAAAGTATCTGTGCATAGGTATCGTCAATGGCAATGAATTTGTTTCAGATCACTTGGTCACCAGAGGTCAAGGTCACAAGATATGAGCCTTTAAAGTTTTGACAATTACTGATTTATCTTAACCGGAAATTAAAATAAATCAAAATTGAAATTCAAAAATCGGCGTCTCATGTTTTGATAGCAATCGACTGTAGATTCCAAAAACATCAGAATTATGCAAATTTCATTACACCCTGAGGCCCCATTTTGCGTTTTATGAAAATATACCATTTCAAGATGGCGACTGATCTGTTACATCTGGGTCAAATTTTATTATTTGTATACTTTTGTGTCTATATTACATACATACTGCAAAAAGAATTTTTCAAATATCTTCAAAATTCCGGAAGTTGAAATTTCGAATTTGAGAGCCAATAACTTCAAAACCGGAAGTGATACAAAAATTTTGAAAACATATTTTTGTTCGCCATCAAAATGTCTATCTACCTGTAAGTTTTCAGAACGATCGAAATAAAAATTGAAAAAAACACGCACAGTTTCAATGGAAATTGACACACATTTTTCAAACTTTAAAAGGCGGAATTTTGATTCAAATATATTGTGTTGTATATCATTGGAAAGAGCAGACATAGCATAGTACGACGGTGAAAGAAAATAAGACATATGTAAATTAGGTCACGTGGTAGGGCTGTTTAAAGTTAAAAATTACAATTTTCAAACGGCTATAAAACCGGAAGTAACCATTGGGCATCTGAAAAAAATATGTCAATTGATACATCTAATCAAGGGCAATAACTTTTGTACAGGTCACAAAGTCACAAAAGGTCAAGGTCACAAAATATGGGCCTTGAAAGTTTTGACAATTACTGATTTATTTTTACCGGAAATCAGAAAAATTCAGAATTGAAATTCAAAAATCGGCTTCCCATGTTTTGGTCGCAGTCGACTGTTGATTACATAGACATAAAAAATTATGCAAATTCCATAACACCCTGAGGCCCCATTTTGCGTTTTATGAAAATATACCATTTCAAGATGGCGCCTGATCTGTTACATCCGGGTCAAATTTTATGATTTGTATAATTTTGGGTCTACATAACAAACATATTGCAAAAAGAATTTTTCGAATATCTTCAAAATTCCGGAAGTTGAAATTTCAACTTTGAGAGCGAATGACGTCAAAACCGGAAGTGATATCGAAATTTTGAAAATTGCTAATTGCTCACAATCAACATGTTTATAAATATGTAAGTTTTCAGGTTGATCAATATAACATTGCAAAAGTTGAAAAAGTGGTCAAGAAAAAGTGCTCCAAAAGTCAGCAAGATTTTTCTCAAAATGATATTGTTAAACTTTTGTCTCGTGGACAATCGATTAGAGAAATATGCAAAGTCAGTCCGATCAAAATCGGTTGAAAAATAAAGGAGATAATGGTCAAAACATCAAAACCCATATGTTCTCATACCTCATTTCCGGTTGGTAGGGCATGCGTCATTTTACATTTAAACAATACCGAGCAGTAGATTATCGTGGGAAATCTTGAGAGATTATATGTGGCATGTGTAGTTTTGGCTGGGCGCTCTGACCAGAAAGTGAAAAAAAAAAAAAACTAGAACCATGAATGGTACCATGCAGTGCGCATCCGGTTTCGTCCATTGGTGAAAAGTGACATCTTTCAATCCATGATGTCAGGTTTACAGAAGAAAGCTTGTTTTACATTAAAATGCAGAAGGTACAAAATTTTAAAACGCACAATTTTCAATTCGGTAGTGAAAAGTAGAAAAACCAGTTCACACACGGTAGTCAAAAGTGAAATAAACATTTCATGTTCGGTAGTGAAAAGTCATCTGATTAAAAAAAGGCGTAATCACAGTTTGATATACATCAGTGGAAAACGCATATCACAAAATTTCTAAGATTTGTAAATAAGTTCTAAAGTGCAAGAAAGGACACATGAAAGAGCCAAATCTCAATTTAGAAACGGACTGCACAGTATTCATACTTCATAGTTTGAAATACAGATCGAATTTTATCAATGCATAATTCATTCAAAGAAAATATATATTAATGTTTCTTTTAAAACAGTTACAATGTAAAAAAAAAGTACATTAATGATAACTTATCGCCCAAACGCAAGTTAATGGGAGAGGGCGATCGCCCAAACGCAGCTTTATGTCAAAATGTAGTACTCTCCCTTCAACTGAAATTTGAATTTAATATTTTATATATAGCAGATAGAATAACTAATTTTCAAAATTCAAAAGGCGCTATTTTCATTAAAAAAATATTGTGTTGTATATAATTGAAAAAGTAGATTTAGCATAATTAGATTGTGAAAGAATTTGTGACGTACTTGAATAAGGTCACGTGTCAGAGCTCTTTAAAGTAAAAAAAAAAAGCAATTTTCAAATGGATATCAAACCGGAAGTAAACATCGGAAAACCTAAATGAAAGTATCCGTGCATAGGTAACATTAATGCCAATGAATTTTTTCCGGTCACATGGTCACCGAAGGTCAAGGTCACGAGATATAAGCCTTTAAAATTTTGACAATTACTGATTTATTTTAACCGGAAATTAAAATGAATCAGAATTGAAATTCAAAAATCGGCATCTCATGTTTTGATAGCAATTGACTGTAGATTCCATAGACATCTTAATTATGCAAATTCTATAACACTATGAGGCCCCATTTTGCCTTTTATAAAAATATACCATTTCAAGATGACGACTGATCTGTTACATCCGGGTCAAATTTTATCATTTGTATAATTTTGTGTCTACATTACAAACATATTGCAAAAAGAATTTTTCGAATATCTTCAAAATTCCGGAAGTTGAAATTTCGACTTTGAGAGCTAATAACTTCAAAACCGGAAGTGATATCAAAATTTTGAAAACATATTTTTGTTCGCCATCAAAATGTCTATCTACCTGTAAGTTTTCAGAACGCTCGAAATAAAAATTAAAAAAAACACGCACAGTTTCAATGGAAATTGACACAAATTTTTCAAACTTTAAAAGGCGGAATTTTGATTCAAATACATTGTGTTGTATATCATTGGAAAGAGCAGACATAGCATAGTACGACGGTGAAAGAAAATAAGACATATGTAAATTAGGTCACGTGGTAGGGCTGTTTAAAGTTGAAAATTACAATTTTAAAACGGCTATAAAACCGGAAGTAACCATTGGGCATCTGAAAAAAATATGGCATTGGATACATATAATCAAGGGCAATAACTTTTGTACAGGTCACTAAGTCACAAAAGGTCAAGGTCACAAAATATTGGCCTTGAAAGTTTTGACAATTACTGATTTATTTTTACCGGAAATCAGAAAAATTCAGAATTGAAATTCAAAAATCGGCTCCCCATGTTTTGGTCGCAGTCGACTGTTGATTACATAGACAGAAACATTATGCAAATTCCACAACACCCTGAGGCCCCATTTTGCGTTTTATGAAAATATACCATTTCAAGATGGCGCATGATCCGTTACACCCGGGTCAAATTTTATGATTTGTTTAATTTCGTGTCTACATAACAAACATATTGCAAAAAGAATTTTTCGAATATCTTCAAAATTCCGGAAGTTGAAATTTCAACTTTGAGAGCGAATGACGTCAAAACCGGAAGTGATATCGAAATTTTAAAAATTGCTAAATGTTTGCAATCAAAATGTCTATAAATATGTAAGTTTTCAGGTTGATCAATATAAAATTGCAAAAGTTGAAAAAGTGGTCCAGAAAAGGTGCTCCAAAAGTCAGCAAGATTTTTCTCAAAATGATATTGTTAAACTTTTGTGTCATGGACAATCGATTAGAGAAATAAGCAAAGTCAATCCGATCGAAATCGGTTGAAAAACAAAGGAGATAATAGCCAAAACATCAAATCCGATATGTTCTCATACCTCATTTCCGGTTGGTAGGGCATGCGCCATTTTACATTTAAACAATACCGAGCAGTAGATTATCGTGGGAAATCTTGAGAGATGGTGTGTGACATGCATAGTTTTGGCTGGGCGCTCTGACCAGAAAACGGAAAAAAAAAAAAAACTAGAACCATGAATGGTACCATGCAGTGCGCATCCGGTTTCGTCCATTGGTGAAAAGTGACATCTTTCAATCCATGATGTCAGGTTTACAGAAGAAAGCTTGTTTTACATTAAAATGCAGAAGGTACCAAATTTTAAAACGCACAATTTTGTAGTGAAAAGTAGAATAACCAGTTCACACACGGTAGTCAAAAGTGAAATAAACATTTCATGTTCGGTAGTGAAAAGACATCTGATTAAAAAAGGCGTAATCACAGTTTGATATACATCAGTGGAAAACGCATATCACAAAATTTCTAAGATTTGTAAATAAGTTCTAAAGTGCAAGAAAGGACACATGAAAGAGCCAAATCTCAATTTAGAAACGGACTGCACAGTATTCATACTTCATAGTTTGAAATACAGATCGAATTTTATCAAGACATATTTCATTCAAAGAAAATATATCTTAATGTTTCTTTTAAACAGTTACAATGTAAAAAAAGTACATTAATCATAACTTATCGCCCAAACGCAAGTTAATGGGAGAGGGCGATCGCCCAAACGCAACTTTATGTCAAAATGTAGTACTCTCCCTTCAACTGAAATTTGAATTTAATATTTTACAAGCAGATGGAATAACTAATTTTCAAAATTCAAAAGGCGCTATTTTCATTAAAAAATATTGTGTTGTATATAATTGAAAAAGTAGATTTAGCATAATTAGATTGTGAAAGAATTTGTGACGTACTTGAATTAGGTCACGTGTCAGAGCTCTTTAAAGTAAAAAACTGCAAATTTTCAAATGGATATCAAACCGGAAGTAAACATCGGAAAACCTAAATGAAAGTATCCGTTCGTAGGTAACATTAATGCCAATGAATTTTTTCAGGTCACATGGTCACCAGAGGTCAAGGTCACGAGATATGAGCCTTTAAAGTTTTGACAATTACTGATTTATCTTAACCGGAAATTAAAATAAATCAGAATTGAAATTCAAAAATCGGCTTCTCATGTTTTGGTAGCAATCGACTGTAGATTCCAAAGACATCAGAATTATGCAAATTTCATTACACCCTGAGGCCCCATTTTGCGTTTTATGAAAATATACCATTTCAAGATGGCGACTGATCTGTTACATCCGGGTCAAATTTTATTATTTGTATACTTTTGTGTCTATATTACAAACATACTGCAAAAAGAATTTTTCGAATATCTTCAAAATTCCGGAAGTTGAAATTTTAACTTTAAGAGCAAATGACGTCACAACCAGAAGTGATACAAAAATTTTGAAAACATATTTTTGTTCGCCATCAAAATGTCTATCTATCTGTAAGTTTTCAGAACGATCGAAATAAAATTTGAAAAAAACACGCACAGTTTCAATGGAAATTGGCACAAATTTTTCAAACTTTAAAAGGCGGAATTTTTTTTCAAATGTATTGTGTTGTATATCATTGGAAAGAGCAGACAGAGCATATTAAGACGGTGAAAGAAAATAAGACATATGTAAATTAGGTCACGTGGTAAAGCTGTTTAAAGTTAAAAATTGCAATTTTCAAACGGCTATAAAACCGGAAGTAAACATTGAGCATCTGAAAACAATATGTCATTAGATACATCTCCTCAAGGGCAATAATTTTTGTACAGGTCATTAGGTCAAGAAAGGTCAAGGTCACGAAATATGGGCCTTGAAAGTTTTGACAATTACTGATTTATTTTTACCGGAAATTAGAAAAATTCAGAATTAAAATTCAAAAATCCGCTTCCCATGTTTTGGTCGCAATCGACTGCAGATTGCATAGACATTAAAATTATGCAAATTCCATAACACCCTGAGGCCCCATTTTGCGTTTTATGAAAATATACCATTTCAAGATGGCGACTGACCCGTTACATCCGGGTCAAATTTTATGATTTGTATACTTTTGTGTCTACATAACAAACACACTGCAAAAAGAATTTTTCGAATATCTTCAAAATTCCGGAAGTTGAAATTTCAACTTTGAGAGCGTATGACGTCAAAACCGGAAGTGATATCGAAATTTTGAAAATTGTTAATTGTTCGCAATCAAAATGTCTATATATATGTAAGTTTTCAGGTTGATCAATATAAAATTGCAAAAGTTGAAAAAGTGGTCAGGAAAAGGTGCTCCAAAAGTCAGCAAGATTTTTCTCAAAATGAGATTGTTAAACTTTTGTCTCGTGGAGAATCGATTAGAGAAATAAGCAAAGTCAGTCCGATCAAAATCGGTTCAAAAATAAAGCAGATAATGGCCAAATCATCAAAACCCATATGTTCTCATACCTCATTTCCGGTTGGTAGGGCATGCGCCATTTTACATTTAAACAATACCGAGCAGTAGATTATCGTGGGAAATCTTGACAGATTATGTGTGGCATGTGTAGTTTTGGCTGGGCGCTCTGACCAGAAGGCGAAAAAAAAAAAAAAAAAAAAAAAAAAAGTCATTTGCAAAACAAAGCAGTGCGTTCGCTAGAACGCACTGCAAAAAGACATTTGCAAAACAAAGCAGTGCGTTCGCTAGAACGCACTGCAAAAAAAAAAAAAAAAAAAAAGTCATTTGCAAAACAAAGCAGTGCGTTCGCTAGAACGCACTGCAAAAATATGATAAAATCGTAACCGGAAGTAACACGCTGGCCACCATCTTGAAATGAACATGTTTTCTTTAAATCAAGAGAAGTGAACAGGGTATCATCCAATTTGTATAATATTGATGTCTAGGGCATTTTCAATCTATGGCCAACAAAATGATGACAGCCAATTTGCTAATTTCGATTGTGATGTTTGCCTATTTCCGGTAAAAGATATTCAGAAATGACAAAAATTTTCAAAGCTCATTTCACGTTACCTTGGATTTGGGTGACCTTATGACCTGAACAAAAGTTGTGGCCCATGATGAGATCTACCCAACGGTGTATTCATTTTTGTTGTCCAATATTTACTTCCGGTTTTATAGCCATTTAAAAAATGTTAGTTTGAACTTTGAACAGCTGTCACGTGACGTCATGTCACAAAATATCTTCTTTTCTTATTACGCTTTATCTCTTCTTTCCAGTGATATATAACACTAGATATTTTGATCAAAATTGCTATTTGGAATTTTGTTCTTTGTTCTATAGTACTTTGCGTGGTTTTTTGGCGGAAAAAAAACACGTGTTATCTGAATTACGGATTTCATAAGATAGGTAACAATTTCTTCTTAAGATATGAAAGAACATGACTAACAAAGAAAAAAATATGACAAAATCGTAACCGGAAGTAACACGTTGGCCACCATAATTTTGATGTTTATGGCATTTTCAATCTATTGCCAACAAAATGAGGGCAGCTGAATTGCTAATTTCGATTATGGTGTTTGTCTATTTCCGGTATAAGATATTCAGCAATTATTGGAACACTTTTAAAGCTCATAACTTGTGACCTTGCCAATTGTTGACCTTATGATCCGAACAACAGTTATTGCCCGAAATGAGATCTATCCAATGGTGAATTCATTTTTGTTGTCCAATATTTACTTCTTGTTTTATAGCCAAATGAAAATTGTCAGTTTGAACCTAATTCACGTACGTCACAAAAAAATCGTCTTTTCTTATTATGCTTTATCTCCTCTTGATATATATTAGTAGATATTTTAATCATTTTGCTTTTTTTTTAATTTGGAAATTATGTTCATTGTTTTAAAGTAACTGCGTGGCTTTTTTGGCGCGAAAAAACACGTGGTTCCTAAATTGTGGATTTTTAAAGAGAGTGGACACATTCTTTTGAAGATATAAAATGACATAACATTCATAGAAAAAAAAGGATAAAATTTGATCCGGAAGTAACTAGTAGACCACCATCTTGAAATGACCAACTTTTCTTTAAATCGATATAAGTGATCAGGATATCATCCGATTTACATAATGTTGATGTCTATGGCATCTTCAATATATTACTAACAAAATGGTAACAGCCGATTTCCTAATTTCGATTAAAAGTTTTGTCTATTTCCGGTTAAAGAAATTCAGCAATAGCAAACACTTTCAAAGCTCAAAACTCGTGACCTTGACGTTTGATGACCTTTTGATCTGAACCAAAGCTATTGCCCTCGATATCAAATGATGTTTTACTTTGTGTTTTCCGATGTTTACTTCCGGTTTAATAGCCGATTGAAAATTGAGATTTTTAACTATAAACAGCTCTGTCATAATATGACCTAATTTATATACAGGACTAAAATGCAACCGTTCAAGGATGTTTAAATTGCGCACTGCTCAGTACCGTTATCACGGTTCTAGTTTGGAATTGAATCGGGGTCCACGGCTCTTGGAGCTTCGTGAATTTGGGCCACGGCTTGAAAAATGTTGGGAACTACTGCATTGGATGTAGGCTACATGCATGTTACCTTGTCTGATATACTTATATATAATGTAATAAACTTACCAGAAATAAAATTACGTACAAGCAAAAAAAAAAAAAAACGTTAATCAAAATCGCATCTAAGACATGGCAAAAAATAATTAAAATTCTTATTGCACTTTTCTTAGTAGGCTAGTTCTTTTAATTGTGGAATTGGGTCATGTGGAATTTTGCAAAATATGTGCGTTCCCATGGCCCTTACTAAAGATGTCCATTAAATTAAAGATACTTGACGGACAGCAAACACAAAAGACACAAAAAACAACAAAAACGCAGACCCAGCTGTAGGCTGCCGGTACTGCACTGATCAATAATAATAATATTATTTGCAGCAGGCCTACATAATATTATTTTTCTTGGTGGGGTGACGTCACTGTAAAAAGAGTAGTCCAATTAGTAATTCTGAAAGAGTCTTGTTGGATCACGTAAGAATAATTTATTGTAGCCTGAATCGAGTGAAGGTCTTACTGAGAATTGTGTCCCTTTATATAATAATTAAGATCTCAAAATTCCTCGCATAAAATACATATTTCTTCTAGCCAAAAATATGTACACATTATAGCACACAGCACACCCAGACACATACAGGAACAAATCCCCCATCCAATATAAAAAAAAGCTGAAATATATCGATATGGAAGAATTAATTTCTGTTCAATTTTGCATGTAAGCCAGGGACAATTATAGATTCCACATGCATTAACACCATTCAGATTTCCCTCCCGATCTCTGTGCATTGGGAAATTGCAAATAAGTTGACACATTTATTCTTTGAAGTTAACCCATCAGATTTATTAAAGATTTCAAAAAACAGAAAATAAAGAAACAATCGCAATACAAACAGCAAAAATATCTGTTGATTTAATTGAACTCAAAACACAAAACTATTAAAGCTATATCATTCATTCGACACTAGAATAGTAAAATATTGCACACAAAATACCATAAATAAATAGTTCAATCTGATTAAAATACAAGTCATATTTTATCAAGTTTTTCTATAGTAAGGTAGACCTACAATTATTAGATTTTACACACAGTTACAAGTAATAAGTATTCTACAAAGTAAGTATAAACCATTTATTTCATAGTTAATCAGACAACTTACTTAATTCAGACCTGTCACACTTCAAGGTTACTCTTTTGAAATTTGGCTTGGTGACGTTATTAATATGGTGGAAGTCGACAGTCATTATTAAAAAAACATACAACAAGCTGTACAATACAAATTAACGTCCATTTTGAAAAATACGCCACAAATTGTCAGAAGAAATTGTAGAAAAAAAATATTTATCTTTATTTCAATCAGATTGTTTTCTGGCTATATCATAGATTGCGGCACATAACTAGGGAAGGGACACAATCCACACAATGGCAAAAATAACAATTTGTAAAATATCACTAATTAATATCAACACCAAAAAACAAAAATAACATTTAAATATTTAAATTTGTAACTGCCATAATAAAATCTCCATAAATTGTAAAAGATAAAAGATAAAATTCAAAAGCCCGAGATTATCTTCCCCAAACCAATTCAAAGATCTTTTGGACAAAATCCTATACATGCGAACTCTTCTGCAACAATTCTACAAAGGCATTAATACATATTTTATTTTGGATAGTAATTCCCAAACAGTAGGTCAGAAAACCCCAGGCTTTTGAGAAGCTGTAGCGCCAGCACTACCCGTCAGTTTGTTCAAAACTTCGATCACAATAAATGTAACAAGGCTCCGATATATTTCACATTTACAGTTTACTTTCGCCTTCTTCAGGCGCCGATCTTTTTCTCACTGACGCAGTACGGTTTGCAAGACCACCGCTCGTTTTTGGGTGTGCGTTCGATACAGCGTTTGGTGTAGGTTCAGTTGGTTGACTTGGTTTAGGAGTTGGTTTCAGACACTGGGCTAGGTTCACTATTTCACCCTGTATGTTTGATAAAGCTAGGACGACATTACACAACGCTTTCTGATTTTCGGCCATTAATCTCCGTATGAATTCTACGTCGTCCATCATACGGTTATTATCTTTACTGTCCGCTTGAAGTTGTTGTAAACGCAAGTCTAAAAGTTTCTGTTGACGCATGATGGCGTCTAATTGGGGTATTGCTAAAGTCGTTGCAATGGGTAAGTTTGCCACAGAATTTCTCCGTCCTTGGGATTTAGCTGCTTGTCTTCGTCTACACGGCTGTTGCTGTGGATTTTGGGAAGACAGTTTTACTGAAATTGAACATAATGCACATTATTAGCCAAGAGGACATCTAGAAACAGTATTGGAATTGCATTAGTAAAGTTTATAACGCAAAACTCATCTAGGGTTTCTCCATCCTGAAATCTTTTATTTACACACATGCATGATGCTTCAATGATGCTATAATATCTATCAAAAGGAAATATTTTAAGATATTTCAAGATATACCAAGATACCCCATGACCATGTATATTTAAAAGCTGCAATAACGCAGATCCTTGGAGACATTTTATTATATACGGTCGGATAGACCAAAAAACAAAGTCTTAAAAATAGGCAGACTATTCAAGTAAATCTTACTCTGTTTATTGCTTTCATCTTGAGTATCATCACAACCAGCAGGGGGCGTGGCAAACTGAAATCTACTAGGAACATCCGGGACAGGAGGCGGAGTTTCTTCTTGCGATGGATCGAACACTTCTACATGATCCATTGGCGCACAATTACCAGACATATTCTGAACTGAAATTATAAAGTATTTCACCAATTGAAAATTCTAAATTATTTTGATCTAATAAAATATTCTGAGATATATTAACTTCGTATTAAGGTTAGATTTGATCTGTTCAATTTGTAATGAGTAAGTGTTCAACCAATCTGTTCATTTTAAATCGTTTACAATCTCTTGCTCATTCATCTAAAACCCGATTTTGAAATCAAAATTTCCACAAAAGTTGTCCTGATTTGGAATTTTTATATCTGACACACACATTGATTGAACATGGAAACATTTATTCTATCAGTTGTTGTTCAACCGATTAAAGTATTGGTAAAATATCGAAATTTGCATATTTTAGTTTTTGACCTAGCAATATTGTACCACACAGCCAAAGCTGTAAATGGCGAGATATTTAGGAAATCATATGGATATGCAATAACTGGCACGTAACTGATGTATTAATCCAATAACACAATGTTCAGGTTACAGTTACACCAACTAACCTTCCCGTTAACCAGACCAATGAATAAGTTGTAAGAGAATGATTACAGTGGAACACGACAAGATTCCAATATTAAACTGTGAAAAGTGACAGAGTTGTTTTTGAAGTGTAATCAGACGTGAAATATTTGAAAAACATGGTAATAATCTATCAGGTTATTACGTTCATGTTTTTAAAATGTTGTACTGGGAATCATGGCTTTTGAATTGATGAGGAATTGATTGCATTTTCAGCTTTTATCCTTTATTTTAAATGAAGTGTCAACTTTATGTCAACTTAATAGTATAATTTGAACCAATGAAATTCAATATAGACGTCTTCTTACATTCAAAATAACACCCACATACTTATTGGGTTATAACTTAAGAGAATAGTTTTTAAAAAATAAAGCACCGGAAACCAACAACTCGCTACCTTTCTTTAGTGTTAGATTATACTGTCCCCTTTGTTTTAAGGCGTTGTTTCAATAATATGTTTTTAGTAAGTGCATGTCGTTATGTTATTTTGCCTTGGGGTATGGGAACTGAAAGCACAATAACATAAACAAAACTTACGCTTCTCCTTTTCATCTTTAGCCCTCTCTAACTTAAAGAGATATCTTTTCACTAATCGATGCATTATATCAATATACGACGTTTCTTCCTCTTTTATCTTTAAACTCTTTAATACCGTTTCCCGCCGTTTCTACAAGAATTTCCATAAAGATACAATACAAGCCAAACATGTAATACATATTTTGATAATCAACTTAAAAGAAAACGAATGAACGATTTTAAAAATAAAATCATAAATCTGTTTGAGATGAGAGATAGAACATGATTAATGTATTATAAAGTAGAGTTTCAAGTGCCATATTGCATACAATTTCTGATGATATCATTTGAATGAAATCGATATATTGATGAAATATCAACAATTACTGAAGGATGTACAGAATCATTCACACAATTATGATTAATTTCAAACTCGACTTAATTCTGTTGGGTAAAATCCTGCCATGTCAAACTGATATAAACAAAATAACATCATACGTCAGTGGAACGTCAATCTTTCGAGCCAACCCTTTACCACTAAAGTCATTACATGATGGTGTCGGTTTTCTTTTCTTGAAACGAATCTGCAGTTGAACGGTAGCTTAACAGGTAAGCTCATAATCGAGATGTTGACAGCCTATTACTCTGATCATTTTGATAGAAAGTGGAAAATGAGCACATGCTCACAATTGGTGGCAAGTGCAATTTTTCTGCATTTTTTGAACATTTGTCCGGTTTGTCAAACTACCGTTGATTGTGTCTAATGCTCATTGAAGAAAGAGTTTATCTTAGGTTTTCTCGCATACTGACTAAAACAATACGGCAGCACAAAACGCCCATGAGCAACTATCGACAGGTCAGTAACACTAACAAAACATCTAGCACTGATGCTACAAAAAAACATGATTTGGTCAGATTACGTTATGCTTTACCAATCTGGACTTTCTTCTATTCTCACACCGGAAAACATTAGGATCTGTAGAATTTACAACCGCACTAGGTAGATGTTTCCACGGCGCCACGTCATTTTCACTGTAGCGCCTATGAAACACCTCTCCAGTGGGGTCAACCATCCAAATACCATGAATGTAAAACAAAACTTCCAGAAAACTTCACCAATCGGAAAAAGGTTGTAATTAACTATTACAAAAATGTTATAAAAAAACACAAAGCAATGGAAACATACTCACCTTTAGAAAGGTTTGCTTCTTCCCTCGTTCATACTCTAATATACTACTATCTTTTCTTTTATATAGGAACGTACAGAAATCTACTGCATAGAGGAAAGATTTAGGTGATGGGATCATGTTGAAAGGTACTGGAAGTGTACTACCATCATCCATATAGTTCAACCATAATTTATTACGAGCAAATTTCCATTCCACATCACAATCAGTCTGTTATAAAATAATAGACAATAATATTAGTAAAACTACAACCAGTTTTCCTTCAGTAAACTACTAATATGACGTAGAAAGCAATAACTGTGACTATTAAGCGGTGACCAAGTAAATACAATACAGATGACTTACTGCCTGGGTTCTCAAATTTTCTTGGACCCCCAAATTCGTTTTTCAAAACGTCAACCCAACACACTACAACACAAACTATGTTTTCTGCATCCAGTCAGCAAGTGTCCGAGACAGGAGAGGTATTTTTTGGACAGCAGAACATACATCCAGGGCTTAAACCCCCCCGGGAGCCTCTCGTTAACCCTCTGAGGATTAATAAACCACACTTTTAGAATCCAGGACTTACTGGACCTACTTTAAATATATTTCTTTAAAGGATTACACTTATATCTTTATATCAATGACTCTAAAGCGTACTATATAAAGACCACTGATTACGAAACGCAATTGTTTGCGCCCACAAACCAAGATGAATAATGTGTTGCAAAGATAACATAAGTAAAAATTAACCTGAATATCCTCAAACGAATGACTCATCATAGCAATTAACATGTTAATTAAGACAATGATAATCACAACATGATAGAGACCAAATAGTGATACACCAACACCTTCAACTATAGCTGTACTACTAGCATCTTGTTGTTGTGTACTGGTGGTATACACTGAAATCAAACAAAGTCATCATTGGAACAATATTGCAAAGAAATGAGATACAGATTGAAGTTCATGTATACAGGTTAAAATACTACAGAAACAAATGTATTTTCTTTAAAAAAGATGTTTTTAAATATTGTATAAGCGTGAATAAACTTAATAACTGAATGGCTGAATAATGGTCGTTCTTTCTTGAAACTTCTATAAGAAGATATTGTTTTTTGTACAAATATCTCAAGAAAACGTTGCTGGAAAAGGACAGTTTTGTGAATGAAGCAAGGGGTGACATACATGTAAAATTCATTTGCAAAACGACAGGACATTTGAAGCTGTGGATATAGTTTTTCAGAATAAAGTACATTATGTATTAAATTTTCAATTCTGTATAGTAGATTCTTTCTTTAATAAACATCTACATGTTATTAGTAATTAATTGTTAGTAAAATGTATATTATATTCTATGTTTATCATTCAAAATGCAGGCTAATAGCATGCATTACTTCCGATATTGAGATGGCGTACAGTGGTTCGTTTTAACACAGACTTATTTTACGAACAAGAAAAGCTTCACATTTCAAGCACAGGCATTTGATAGCATTACATCGACCATTTGCAGGAACCTGCCAACTTCTTGCATTTCGTAGAACTACCTTGTTTGTTATTCTACTAAAATCGCCACAGTCACTGTTTCATAAGCTTCTACTTCAAAACAACAAATACCACAATATTCAGATATATATTACAAATATTACCAGTGTAACATTATTTTGGTTTCATAGCTAATTTCAGAACTTTCGGATGATTCAACAATTTAATAAAAGAATATGCAAATGCACAAATAATGCCCCTTTACTGAAAGGATAAGTCAATTTCACGCAAATAAATATATTTGTAAGAGTTTTCTTTCAGTACGTTTCGTGAGAAATGAAACCAAAACAATGTTTTAAGTTCGGCACATGATACAGACAGCTACTGAACGATGAACATCGGGGTTCTAAGTTCGGCATGCGTTAGTACCTGGAACCGAATATTGATCCCCTCCCAGAGTCTCACCAGGGGGTCTACAGAGTATTTTACTCTGACCTTGGTCTAAAGATATACATTGCCGAACTGGAAATAAGTTAGAAACAATATAATTTGTTAAATGGTAACATATTATGATGATAAGAAGAAGGCATAGGTGATCCTGTTTCTTCAGTTCATTTCAAATTTCTCATAGATATCAACAATATCAATTGATGCAGCAGTCATTTTATCTTGTGTCAATTTTGGTTCTGTTTACATCTTTTTCATTGTCCAAGTCGAGATTTTGTTGTCATTGTTAGTAGTTGGTATACTGTTTGTTGGATTAGTATAGTATAGAATCATTCAAAGAGCGGGACTTGAAACTGTTGCAAAATTCATCATTTATCAAATGCATTTTAAGCATTTAAATCTGTAGCAAAACAAGCCATGCTTTGTGTCGCCCAGTTGTGGTGATATCAGGATTTGTGTCTAATGATTAGAATTTGTATATCAATGTTCCGAAATAGTACATTCTCTCAAATTGTTTAAACACCACAACAGAGCGACACATGCTTTTCTTCCAACTAAAGTATTGTTGGTTTGATATTATAACTTGCTCGGGAAATGGGTTTGTCATAGGCTAATAATGTTATAACAATTAAAGTAATACAATACAAGCAGGAAAAAACACATACCTCCGTCAGCACTTGGGTGTTTGACACTGATATCATTAATGCTTACTTGACCAAACATTGACCAAAACAGGCTGAAAAACGTCTGCCGCAATCTGTAAAACAAATATTGTCACTTTTTCAAAGTCATCGAATGTGTGGAAGCAGACATCGTTGGTCCCCTTCAGGATCTTTATCAACATGCAATGAGTTATTGTTAAGGTCTAGAAATGAAAAGATTCAATATTCTCGGCAGAAATACGTAATTTTATTCAAAACAGACATTAAAGGCCTACAACACAACTGTTGTACTATCATTCAATATTTCACTATGTCTTATCATACACAGAATGTGGTAATTTTAAAGTTTATTTACTTCCATTATTATTATGATAAATGTAATAACATTACTATTTTATTGATAAGATTTACTCTCTTTGTACGGAAATAGTAATTTAATACAAAGCAATGAATGAAACGGGATTTTCCGCTTTTTTAATGCACTTGTTTGGGCTAAAGAGAACGGGCAAACGCCATGCAGTGTGTTGTGCAATGAGACAATTTGTTAGGGCAGTGGCAAAGGATATTTAACGGGCAAGGCTAGTAGGTTTATTGTCCTATCAAACGACTTAACAACTTTTCCATGTCAGACTCTCCAACAGCATTACTGACAGGAGGAAACCAGATTGAGAAAAAAAATCAAACGTAGTAGATCTAGATATTAGACCAATACCGGGATTGAACCTTTGATCTTCAGCAGGGTTTAAACTGAAACATGGCTTTTGGTCCGCATTTTGCAATAAAGAACAGTTTATGTTAACACAGAATCAAGTCGTCAAAATAAACCATCAAAACTTAAGACATGTTATATTTTCTGAGAAATTAGCATTAATAATGGTTTAATGAATGCTTCCTTTGATAAGTTCCAATTAGCCGACATAATCAAGATAATAAAAAACAATTAGTGTAATCTGGTTTGAATTATTTAATTTTTAAAGTTTTTAAATCTAAAGTAATTCCATACACATGTTCTTATCTTGTACATTATTTCGTCTATAGATCTAAAGCTGATTTTAGATCATTCATTGTAATACATGTAATGGTTTATCACTTCATCTATTTAAAGTAATGAAGATTAAAATTAGTTGAAAATAATGTGAAAATACTACACCCATACTTCTTCAATTATCGACTTCAAAGGCTCGTTAAATATAGGCTATAATTCTAAATATATTGCAGTATTAATTAACAAAAGACGATAACCCAAATATTCTTCCAAAATGTAATGAAGTTTTAAAATCTCGTGCTACTTTTGTCTGCTAATAAAGACGGTCAATGCCTTGTAGTAGCCATAGGAAAGTTTCTTTAAATTCTCAAACAATAAAATATAGAAAATGGGCTGCTATTTCTTTTAAGAATTCAATAGACGTTGAGCTATAAAATCGTCATTTCAATAATATACAATTCGATTTGTGGTCAATTAAAACATAAAGTACATTGTCTTATATCTCTCATTTCTGTCTGTGTTCCATTTTAATCACATAGTTCAGAGACATAAACAACTATCTCTAGTATTTTAAGATTTGTCAATTAAAATCTATAGATAAAAATTGGAAGAATTTGGTGGTAGAAAGTTATTAGAGTGTGAATATAAGTCTGGTTTGAGAGTAAATTAACTTGTTAACTGTCTGTATATCACATCAATTTATCGTCTGAGGCAACTTCTAACAATGGTCCACATTCTGTACCACCCAACAAGTACCCTCTTCTTGAAATAGAATACTGACAAAAGCAAACGCCATTTATAATCCATTCATCATTCTGTATCTAACAAGCACTCTCATCTGAAAATTGACTCTTTGGAATACCTTTCATACCAATATTGTCATATTTCCTGATACGCTCAATAATATTTGATTAAGCTAGCATTAATAATTAAAGGGAAGTTAAAGATGTGTCCTTTACTGGTTGAAACTTTCGAATTTTCATTCAGATATTTACGGTACTTATTCCACAAAAAAAACAAGCGTTTAATGACGTAGACCAATCTAGAAATATTTTTAACTACATTGTCGCAGATTCTGACCAAAATATTATTTTAGAGTAACATGACCACGTGGTGAACTGAAGGGCTCAGGTCTTCTTAATACAGCGACAGATTCGCTAAGCTGCTCAGGCTTCAGATGATCTGTCTGTCTTTTATTATCATATAAATCTATAAACTAAATTCCATTGCTATTTTTTAATACCACTTAAATTAAATAAGATTTTATCTACAAGTCGACAGTGTCGTTCGAAGTAAGAAATAGAGCTCCAGCAACAAGTCGATATCAATTGATATATCTCTATGTATGAACAAGATGTCAAGTAATACACGATCTCATGTCAAACCAGTGGTTGTAATGTCTGACCTTCTGGACAGACTCAATTAACACTCCATAATAATTTAATATTCCCCCAGCAGTTTACTCGACTATTTTTAGCCACATATAAAGTCGGTTAGATCTATTTCTTCAAACAGTATCACCTAAAAATAACCAGTTGTGTCTTGCACCTAAAATATTAGACATAATTTATTTAAATCTTGGAGATCACAACAGCCAAACTTACCCCTGGAATGCTTTAGCTGCATGAACAGTAACATGGTGTCCATTCATTTCCATTTTTATCTTCTGAGCGCCATAATACCAATAAAGGTTGTGTAAACCAACCATAAATGCGAATAGAACCTGGAATATTTTTTAACATTTTCTGGTGAAGTTTTGTTGTTTAAAATGACATAATAATAAAACATTGTACTTATCAAACAAGTGCAAGTGACCCTATCAATTCTACAACTGGTTCTGTTTTGAGTGCACATTATTTCGATTAAAAACAAAGACGAGAACTAAAAATATTACAATTCTGATTACGATATCACTTACCAATGTAAAGAGCACCATAAAGCGAGTAATATCACCTATCATGCGTCCCAAAGAGATTTGTAGCGGACCTAAAACCTCGAAGGCAGGCATGAGATAGGTTGTTCTGGCGAAGCTGATTACATTAGCTATTGCAAATAAAACATCAGACACTATTTCAGGATCGTTTGGTTCCCATGAAAACCGAGCTGAAATAGGGAAAACAATACAAAATCAGTCCATATTTAAGTTTAGATGGAACACAAACTGTCATAGTGTGTGTGTAACACCAATCTCTAACTATTAAGTGCTATTATTCTCTTGATAGGACAATAGGGTTTGTTTTGTATTCATCTTCCGAAGTGATACCAGTGGTGCAATCAGATTAATACTGGAAACACAGAGTAGCAACATAATTATAATACATATCACTTAAAGCCTCTGAAAGCAGACGGTGATTATTCAAGAGGAATTGCAGTAATAATCTGATTGTCTGTCGACTTCACTGACCAAATTGCTTACTCTACCATCAATTTGTCTATTACTTATAGGCAATAATAATTGAAATATTTTCGACTCTGAGGGTTAGAGAACTAGGCTGATGTTAGAGGATAAATCAGCACTGTAGTTCACATTTATATAGAATGATTATCATCGACCATTTCAGATTGAGAGAAAAAATCCAACTATCATACACGTACTTTTAAATGAGAAAATACTGTCAATAAGAAGTAAATGACTGTGATCGAGATGTCTATTTTACATTTTAATATTTCGAATATCAAGTTGAAGATGACAGAACTACAATATAATCATCTCATTAAAACCCACGTTCCATGTTCTTCAGCCAGTCAGAGTTTTTAACTTTTTGTCTCTTGACCCACTGGCGGATTTAACGTACATCTTTGTCAACAAATGTGATTCATCTTTCACATTAAAAGTTTAGATAAAGAACTGCTATTAAGCTGAAAGTGTTACGACGAAGGAAATGATAACGCTATTGAACTGAAAGTGTCTTAAGTATTTTTTTTTTTTACTCTTTAATAGTGCGTTTTTAACCACTTCTGATTTGATGTGTAAGAATAAAAACTCATTAATATCAAACCAAATCCCTTAAAAGAGAAATCTTGAGAAATCACAGATAAATTGATAATGTCTGGAAAATTCCAGTGGCTACTTACATGCTTCCATAAAATAATTATAAGGTGAATGTTTACCATCCTTTATTTCTATTTTTAGAATATTAAAGTAGGTATAATTGCCTTGCATAAGAAGATCCCTGGCTCTCATGGTACCATTGAAATACCTGAAAACAATGGATGAAATATATTTAATTGGATACATATTATTTTGATGGAAAGGATTGATCACAAGAATGTTATCTGATGTGATCACATATCTATTTTATGCTAAATACCGTTATAAAAATATGCTATTATAATTATTGTTATAGCAAAAGCGTCAGTTTGTGGCACAAGTTCACAAGAAACTCGCTTTTCGTAAGAAAAAGAAGAAAGTGTGAAGTAGGTTCATTGATAATACTTTAAAAAGTAAGTCATCGAAACTCTTAATGATACACTATCTGTCCACAGTAAGTCATTGACCAACTGATACTTACCCGTCTGCTTCGGACACTTTATATTCTGTGAAGAACCTGAGAACATATGATGCTAGATACATGGATAAGACACTAAAATCCATAGAATTATAATAATCTGTTACATATGATCTAGCTCCTGAGTTATATACTTGTTTACATTCTATCCAAAGTAAACCTGAAAGAAACAGATTTAACATCGTACATAGGATTGAAGCAATCTTCAGATGGGCTCCTACGCCATTAACATTAGTGCAGTATATGTGTGCAATGTATCAGCGATTTGCATGCACGTGCATATTTGATTGTACAGCTTCCCTTGTTCATTATATTGTCATTAATTGACACAACGCCAAGAAAACAATCAAAGATCCAAAAGATATAATACACAATTCTTACCTAAAATCCAAAAAACTATACAAATCTGTACATGTGTAATAAGGGTACTAGCAGGCCGTAAAGTCTCTTTTAATAAACTTTGGATTGTTTCATCTTTTGTTAGATGAGAATAGGTTTGATCATCCAATTCATCTGTAGACGTTATTGAAACACCCGACTCAGTTATACGGAAAGTAGCCGCGGACAACAGGGTTAAAAAACATATATGAGATGTGGTATGTGTAATAAATTTGGTAACTGGACATCGCATGATGGCTCCGAACTGAAAAAAAAACCCAGCTGATGTAAATATTTTCAAAATCTTAAAATTGGATTTCCGGTCATATCCAAGTCCTCAAACATAAGGGCAATAACCAAGCTTGATCTCTATATTGCACATTCACGGAATACTTCTGCTTTCCCAGGAGAGTTGAACATTTAAGATTTTACTGATTCTAAGACTTAAGCGCCTACGATATGTTATTTAATAACCACAATCTTTGTGTCAGACTTCATGTTAATTTTCCATTCATGTGCAGTAACATACCACAATCGACAGCTTATGACATGTATACATAGCCTATCACAGCTCATCCGCTATACAAAGATTTCGTTCTAATAAAGAGTTATTTCTATGGGCCGGGGTCGAGTATCAAGCATGCAATTGATAAAACACGGTTACTTGACACACCAACTTCAAATATCATACAGGAAATATTATTTTTGTTATGGAGAAATCCTTACGTAGAATCAATTAATTAGTTGATTATAGTGCAGTTTTTACGTCTATCAATCTTATCCATGCTAAATTTCAGTGCTGATTTAGTTATTACCTTTTCAAAATCGCTTGCTCGTGTTAGATCGTTCAAAAACTATTGAATTATCAATATATATATATGTATTTTACATTTTTATAGAAATAAAACACTTAGGTTTGCTCCACCGAGTTATTGAAACTGATTCAAATACATTTGACATAATGTGAAGTATGATTTATACGCGATATGACCAACATGAAGTCTAACAATACAGGCGAGACGCTATTTGATTCTAACAGAAAATGTATAGATAGTTAAATTTGTTTTAAGACTGGTGAACCATTTTTTTAGATATTGATACTAGAAACTTTCAATCATAAACAATCATCATCTTATTGAAATAGATTTTATCATGTCGGATATGGTTCCGAATCTCTGAAACTCTTAGAATCAATAAATAAAAGATATCTTTTTTTACAAACTTATAATGAATTTGCTTACATATTTTGAGAAAATATCCATTCTATTTGCTTTTGGACAAAAGAAATCCTCAAAATGAGATCAAATGCTTGGATGTATATTTTAAACCCTGCTTTTTTAAAATTTTCAATCCTATTTTCACAAACTGGCCTTTTTTTTAAATTTTATTTCTCAGAGTGAAAAAACCCATAAACAATTTCAGCATTAGTTATCATGTTTAATCTACATTTAATTGGTCAGTTATTTTCTTTAACGAAGTCAAGTAACCTTCGCTAGAATTCTTGTCAACGTTCTCAATAATTGTCTGTAGAAGCAAGAAAATACAAAACTAAAAATAATGTACTCTGATTAAGTGCAAGTAAAAATTTAAAATCAAAATCGTTTTCAACGTATCTTAGATTCGAATAATTACAAATATTTATAGAATAATATGTTTCCAAGTATTGTGGTTAAGCACATCACCTTATAAAATTGCATAATTAAAAGGGACACGTTTGTGTTGATCCCACCTCCCCCACCCCCTTCAAAAGATCAAGAACTAGTTCATAATTCAAATCAACTCACCTTACTATTTGGCGCGAATATATAAATAATACATAAGAAAGGAATGGCGGGAAGGAATAATATCAGGTAGATTAGTTTACGGTACCAACTTAAAGACTGTAGAAAACCCATCTCAGATCCATACCATATACTTGTCATGTGCTGCTGGCAATTTGGATGGGCAACAAACTGAAAGTAACCAAGGAGTTTAGATGCAGACTCTATTAGTAGACTCTATGATTTTTCTTTGCGTCTATATCATTGATATCTTCTGTATTAGGCCATCAATTAAATATTGCTATTCATTAAGACATTACCGACATGTTTTTGACGCTAAATGTGAACAAAACTAAGAAAGGGAATTGTCGAAAGTGTTTTTTTTTATGAACTTATGAACTCGCATGTTTAGTATTAAATCTAACATATCATAATGCAGAAAATAGACAAATTATCTTATCCACCTACAATATTAAATATACCCTTTGGACTCTCCAGGTGGAATTCAAATCAAACAAGACTAATATTCTTATATTAAAATGTAGCAAGATACTACACGATACGAAGCATCTGGGAAGTACAATCGAAGAACAGAGTCAAAGACTATACTAATAAGTAACTCAAGCTGCTATCTACTGAGTTTATTCCCACTTTGTCTATTTCAAATTATAGATTGCATTCTACAGGATTCTTTTCATTACCTCAAACTGTTATTGTATCATTCGTACTACATTTAAAGATATTTTGAATGTAAACTGTATCTATCTAAGTGAGATGGTGCTTTGACCAGATGGTTCCATTCATACAATAAATTATACAAGATTACTAGCCTAGACTAATTATAATGCACTTAAAATAAAACATCTGAATAAACCTTTACCTTTCTTTCTTCATAACTCACGGCCATTTTCAATCTAAATAAAGGATCCTTTTTAGCAGCTTCGCCACTTCCTTCACTAAGAACAGCCTCTACTTCCGTCGTACCTCGACATAAATCCATTAATTCACAGGCAAAGTTCATACACTGTTCCACTAAACTCAAATAATCACTCTGAAATATAAGATCATTAATACATTAAAGAATTTATTTGTTCACTATAAGATGAAGTGAAATTGGTGCATGTGTTATTTATTTTGGATTCAACTGGTGTTCGTAATCTTTTAGGTAAACCGGAAGTGGTTCAGCATGGAGAAGTAACTTTCTCAGTTAACATGAACTGATACAGGATGACCATTTCTAATGCAATCGTAATTTTAAATTCATTCAGGTATGAGAGAATTTGTTTTTAAAGAACCTATAATTAATAGATGAAACAATGCAACTTTTTGGGAGATAACTCCTCTTAAAATAATTAATGCACACTTTAATATTAAAAACAATATCACAAATGAAAATGCAGTCAAGTTAAATCATTAACTATGGTCATTAACTTCCGAAACTTCTTTAGTTTGACCTACATGTATGTATACATCTGTAATAATTACATTAAGGATGTACGTTACCAAACCAAATAAAAGTCAATAACTGTTTGTTATCAAGGAAGCAGTATTTGTGATGAAATAAGATTATTTAACCAATGGATAAAGTAAACTGTCCAGTCTAAATCTGAATTGGCCAGTAACAAGATTGCAAAATTATTCTAAAGAGTCCTGACAGGATTCACAATAGTTTCATTATGGATGTTGCCTATTCATTGGGTAACAATGTTTATCGAATCTGATGGTGCCCGGTTGGACGTTGAATAAGAAGCTTCCTAATTAACTCTATGAATTAAACTAATATGTTCACGTCTACAATTTATTCCTAGTCACGAGCAATTTGTCTATTCATAGCAAATTGCCTGTATTGAAGGCTTTAGGTGTAAAAACTCGGTTTCATATGATTTCTTCTGACCTTAGTAAAGAATCATTCAATTGTATTTGTAAATTATGTATGTTAAATGACGACAGAGCTATTTTGTGTGTTAAAACACTGTTTAATGGCGACAGTAACATTATCAAGTAATCCTTAGTAAGAAATAATTGGGGTCGCAGTGTCTGATATGGACTGACAGGAAAAAAAGTCTCTAGTTGTTTGGATAGACAATTAACAGAGGCCCCGTGTGGAACAAGTTGTGCACTCGCGAGATCGAAAAAATTGTACGCTGATATGTTAGTTCTTTTATACCAATCGTTTTTTAGTTCGATGAGTTTATTTAATCTGATAAAGATAGAATAAAGATCGAATAAATGCCCCTAATTAACGGAAGATAATGGGTATGAAGCATCATTTCAACCAACATACATGTAAGTAGCATGCATCGTTTAAAACAGTAACGGTGAATAGTATATAATATAAATAAACGCAGTGTAAATATGAATCTTTTGATATTGGGAATATTATAAATGATATTTTATATCAAGTTCTTTATTGCTTCGAGCTATTTTATTTTTATTACATGGAACGCATCTTTTGTCCCCATCCTAAGAAAATAAACTGGTTTCCTGTTGTTTAACTGTACAGATGGGTGTTGACTGACAATGTATTGATGCCTTGAGCTAGTTACATGATGAGTTTGTGATCAAACTTAGTTTTAAAACTGTTTACATGTTTACAGAAAAGATGAAGAAAAGGTAACACGTCAGCGTTCTTTTGATCTGGGTTTAGTTATTTGAATAAGGAAAAGAATAATGCACAGAATTCAAACAAAATATTTCGATGGGAATGGTTATATACTACTTATTTAGCATAAAACAACCACAGAAAAATAAACTTGGTACGACCCACCCATATTCAACAAGGTGTATAAGCAATGTTCATTTTTTTTTAAATATTTCTTTATATTTTGTCAATAAATAAATTTTAGTACGAAACGAACTTCGAAGAAGATACAAAGTTCTGTAAAATATCATGGTACACCCCAATGACGATATCCACTGCTGTTATGAAATGAAGGTCTAATTGATATGCCACCTGATGACTTCATTCCATTTTTTTTTATTATACAGTTTGCCAGTCCATCATCAGCCTTCCACAAATTTAAGACAGGAGGTATTGAACAACCTATTTCATCTTTTCAAATTATTTATAGCTACTTGTAGAACTAATAGAATGGTGGGGCATCAAAGTAACTAGTACTCAATGAATCAAATAAATATCCACAGAGATTCCCTATCATTTATACTAAATTTATCAATCGTTTTCACCCTAAAATATAACGTACACTGTTTTCAATGCGATGAAACAGAAGCTATAGAATGTTTTTTAATTGCCGATAAGAGAAGGACCCTAGAGGACATTTAAACACTGCCAAATCTCTATTGACGGTTCAGTATTCAGTAACCATGACATTTGGTCATCAATTATACCAAGTAAAATCATAACGATGTAATATAAGACAATAATTGATCACGATTTACTCAATGAAATCTGGTTATCGTACCAATTCTTAGATCTGCAATACATCTATTGACACAGATATTTTCAAACATCTAACTAATCACAGGCTATATTTCTGAAATAGTAGTCACTTAAATAGTTTAAATAGTATTTTACGGACATAAGCAGATTCTGCTTGCATATAGTGGATGAACATGTTCGACATCCAGATCATAATCAAGAAGTTGTTCCTCAGAATTTAGTTGGTGTTAACGTGTAGGTAATTTGTGCCAAACAGGTAGCTACATCTCCATAAATACATCAATTCTCTGCATGAAAATCCTAACATCTGGGTTTCAAACCATGCTTTCGATGATTGCCTTTGTCCAAGTATGATTTGACCCGATGACCACCACCAAGAACCTACCAAAATCGCTGTTGGTGGTTGCCTATTGGTTAAGTTATTACATGAGAGTTTGCCAGTACAGAATATATTGACACACAATGTTTCACTTCCATGCCTTTAAAAAGCAGTTAGTTTTAAAATCCTGTCTGGAACTTGAAATAAATAAATTAAATAATATGATTTTATGAATGTTCTAAAACTACACTATGTATCTATGAAGACCTTTTTAAGTCTTCTAGACAGGATTGGCGATATCTTGGAATGTAAAGCTTTGAACCAGAGTAATATTTCTATATTAGACTGTATGAAAATCTAGGTTTAATATCGAATGACTGTGTAATCATGGTTTTATAGATAACCAGGAGATTACTGGCAGTAAATTATTCCTTCATTATCGGCATCTTAATATAATTTATCTGGGTAAAATACTAATCTATTATCTCCCTTTACCAATTATTCTTCACAGACTTAATGAAGTCACGTTTAGTCATTTCCAGAAGCTGTTAGTTAAGCAGTGTTTTAATTCATATAGAATATGATATGACAAGATTTAAACGTTTCTTTGCAATCCGAAAGTCGACCAGTGTTCGCTATTGTAAGAATGAATGAAAACTTCTTAGTACATAAACCTTTTTGATAGTGTGATTATTGTCGAGCGTTTCTTGCGAATTAAAGTATCAAATGAAATAAATATGTACGAAGAATGCTGACTGGTGGGAGGTAAAATTCCTCGCGTTTTTGTCACATTTGACTTATATGTAATCAAAATTGTCATTCCAATTAAACAATTTGTTTTTTTGCCAACTAACTTTCTTCAGACTTTCTTACAATGTTGAGTTATGTTTGTTCACAAGCCTTTTGACTTCGCTTCCACGACACGTTTTGTGTTGACTTCATTTAAGTGTATTGTATCCTATTGAACCATTGAGAGAGAACATTTTATGATAATTGTTGCTATTCTTGATCGTTGAACTGTCTAGTTTCCCGTAATGTTTTTTTCCTCTTTTGTTCTCGCTATCAGAAATAGAAATATTTTAAAAATGGTGTTAAACTAACTTTACTCTTTGACATATGGTAAATAAGGCCAGTGATTAGCTTTAGTGGTACTCAAGTCTCTGGTCGGGAGGAGATAACTCATTTTATAGACCCTTAAACAATATTAGATCCCTTATCTGATGTAAACTCTAGAATCCACATTATATTATGACAGTAACAAATCAGCATGAAGAATAAAATGATGAACGACGATGGGTTATTACTCTTATCATAATGAATATCAGTGATTGTTGACAGGGAGACCTCTAGCGTTAATTACTATATGTATAACAGAGTTATCACCCTTTGAACTGAGTGAGTTATTACAGCCTAGGACATTACACTGAGACTATGGGGTTAAATATTTCGACTTTCATACCATTATAAAAACATCTATCATATACAAATTATCTCATTTATTTGGTTAATCCTTTCTACTGGAAAATGTCTAGGATACCTTTGATATTGGTACGTAACAACGGAATTCCTGGTTCTGAAAAATCTGTTAAGAACTTTTTGAGGGATTCCGAAACATTTATACGAATAACCTACAATATATATTTGTCAATTTATAATGTGGTTGCGGCCTACATGAGACTGCGTTACGAAGAAATTGAAAACTAGCGAGATATAACAAACAAAACAGTAGGATGTAAAACTCATTTCATTTCATCGCCAAGTCAAGTAATAAATTGTTCACTACATTGTCAGAGCTCTGATATTTTCTTGGTTTTACATGCACCATAAAACGTTGAACAGATTATTTTGCGATTCATCAATGTTTACAAAAATACTTTACAGATTTGAAATACTGTATAAAAAGTTTTAAAAGATGTATAATAATCGATATTTTTCGCTTGAATTAAAATAAAAATGATATCTTTCTTGTTCCGATTCTGTTGAGATTAAAAGAAAAAATACATCGGAGATTTTACTATTTAATATCGCATTTCAAATCAATTATGTGTGAAAGGAATGAAATGTATTCAACGGGGCGTAATGCATTTCAATACTATAAATTAAACTTATACAAGATTCATCATCGGAGGTTTTTTTTATTCAAATAGAGCAATCTGAAATGATTTCGATCATTTTTGTTAGCTCACCTAAAAGGTCCTTGCTAATTCAACAAAAATCAATTTAAAGCAAGAGCAAACTGAGCTCTTTGTCATCAGCAAGTTACTGATATACGCACTAACAGGTCCAAATAATGATTTTAATATGTTTGGCCTAATAATAGTTAAAAAGAATCGATGTTACTTTTGTGGCCTCGCGAAAAAAAACATTCTTAAAGTGGTTTGTTTTTAGGCATGGAGGGTCCATTAATTGATCTGATTCTGGTTATCCTGTGTTCATCCATGAACATGAGATTGGACGCGACTGTCTAAATCATAACACAAACTGTAGTCATTTCCAATGTCACTGTAAATCCAAAGCAACGACGATCGTTTGGTAAATTTGGTGATAACATCAATCAGATGATCATTGTACACGAGGTCCAGAGGCTAAGTAAATGGTTTAACTTCTGTCAACAGTTACTATCGATAGTACTGTATTTATTTAAATATATTCATTCTACCATCAATCAGCCCAATACATATCAACAGTTACTGATCAAGGTCAACACAAATTGTATGTTACTAGTCGATTGTCCGACAAATCAACATCATTACAGAATGTACATTTATTCGTCAACTTGGATATCCGAGGTTCGAAAACTCGAAAATTTATATATATTTTGAAGTTGAAAAGACTGTCATGGAAAATGTTTCAAACACGTCTTATGACCAAATTTACAACATCCAAAAATATGGAAAAAGATTCAACCATATCTTGAAAGCAAAAGAGAGTATAGACTTATGATGCTACGCCAATCTTCTGTCATGGCACATTTCTGGGCGTTATCTGACTCCATTGGTCTGGTCAGAAGCAAACAGTAAAATTCGATTTTAATAGAGTTTTAAATGTGTCACCAGATGCAAGTTCTTCTGCGATCTTTTAAATATATCAATCATTCCAAAGCATCTAAATGTGACACAGTTTCTGCGATGAAGACTGCGTAATAATGTAATTTTAACACATTATAAAGCCACTAGCTCATACTGATGTTATCACAATTTTTCATTAGTTAAATTATCCCGAGTTTTAATGGCAGTGAACCTCAAATGAAAGTAAAATTAATTAAAGAGTTAAGTGATTAAAACTGAGTAAACTTGAGTTTGATAGACAGAGAATGTCAAGATGTAACCTAGGGTGAAAACCTCTTGAAACCTTCAGTTCATTCATGTTTAATATATCTACCTTCCTAATATACATCACGATGATGTGTTAATAGGTGATATTACTATACCAATCCACAGTTGACACTTTTTTACTGCCTTATATTCTAAAAATCGAGGTAAACCACCTTCATTGATTATGATTGAATTGAGTTCTGAAATGATTTCAAACCCGTAAGGAGTCTACTTTCATTTAGCTTTGATACATTTCCCTGCTATCTTGAAAATAGATCATCAACGTCGTACAGCATTGGTTTATCAAATAAAACCACAAAAAAATACAATATAATGAAAATAGTACATATTATCAATCTACTATAATTAAAGACATTATCTTGGTCATGTACTCGCCTTATTTATATCGTATTTATAAAATGCTGAATCGCAGTTTAATGATGACAGCCTCCATCGAAGATTAAAAAATGTCATGAATAAGGCAAATGGCTTTAGGAGATAAATGTTTCAGTCGGTAATTGGTCGAACAACTAAAGAATTGACAAGCTATTTTCGTAATGAGGATATATTAGTGTATATTAACCTACTGGAGTGTATATTCATTCACAAATGAAATATTGTACCAAATGATGAATGATGACCTATGACGTATTAATGACGTAATAATTATGATTAATGATAGGAGTAGATCAAGTGTAGTCTCAAGCCCCAAGAAAAACTAGGTTTCACAATTAAATAGTGTCATTAATAATTGGGTTTGTAAAGATTTTCTGATTGCTGATTATTGCTGGAAGCTTACACAGGATATTTTACCTCTGTTTTGTAGGAGTCATTATTCATATCTGAAAGCGGGGAAATCTGTTCCCGATCTCACAAATAACAAAAAAACATCTTCGCTCCTGGTAAAATGTGTATGAACGGAATTGACTATATTTATTCTAATCATAATGTTATTAATACACTAGATGCAAATTAGGCTGTAAGTTGTCGACTGGATTCTGATATTCTTTCCGGAATGGCACTTGGGTACATAAGCTTATATTATTATGTTAAAGGATGATAACGAAACAACTTTCTTAACAGGAGTCCCGTCTCTATGGGTGCAGTGGTTCCCAAAATAGTCAGAGACATTGAGATACCAAATCATTGTTTTGCATTGCACTGGTCATTTTCCAGTTTTTAACTGACATGTTGCTCTCATTCAAACATGATCTAGTTGTAATACACTGCAAACATTTCATTAAAAAGACATCGTTTATACACACCGTCTTAATAAACATTTATTCATTTGAAATTCAACAAATACAACCAGAAATCAATTCTTCATTCCAAATTGTCTTTGAAATCTCTAAATAAATTTACTTGATATAAATTCAATCAAGACGACAATAGAAGTCAGAAATTGAAAATAGTTTTAGTTCGACATTTGTCTTTGGAAGCTATTTCATTTACATAAAATAGATCAGTAGAACCTCCGTTGTGACTGTTATTATATTTTCTAATTGATCAGTAAAATAGAATCACCAGGGGTTACTCTAGAATTTATTCACATGAAATTAACTAAACGAGGTTCCACTTTTTCTAAAACTGATAGACTTAACTAGATTGGTGATGACATGCAGTTTGCTTACCAAATATTGCAATATTGACCGATTTCTTTTTTACTTCCAACTGTCGAGTGAATTTAATGGACACAATCGGTAACGCCTTGGTTTATGGTCTATGTGAACGACAATACTCCACAAACGCAACACTTCAGAGTAAAAAGTCTGGTGGTACTTTTTGATCTTTGTCAGGCTTGAAGCTTGAGCTCCAGATTTATGATCAAACAACTAACTCACTTCGCCCCCTGAACTACATTTTACAATTAAAGTTTATTAAACATTACAAATAAAACAGGTTTTAGAAAAAGTTATTTTAAACCTATTTTTTTTTTTTAGTAGAATGTAATTTGTACAGATTGATATGACAAATGGTACTTGACAGTACTTTTCATTTCATTTATTTCTCTGCAAATAGAATTATATCAGTGGTTGTGAATCATAATGAAAGGTTATTGAACTATTAAAACACGTTACTGCTTCCTGACTGCCAGTGTAATTTTTCTCCAAGACTACAAGATGCCAAACTGGAAACAAAGTGAATGTCAAGTAGAAAGAGGAAATAAAATGAGACTGAAGGAGAAAATAAATAGAAATGTTATCCAATATTATCAAATATAACATTGATATTGACTTTTAGTTTCGTCTCGTATTTGATATTGTTAGTTGTAAAGATCACCAGTTACAGTAAGTTTATCTTTCAAGATACATAGTAACATAAGATTGTTAGTAGTCTGGTATTAAAACCATATCTTTACTTTGTCTGTCTAAATATATTGTACGATTTGACTGTAAAAAATAACATTTATTACTAGACGGCACAGTAGTCTTATCATACGAAACTTATTTCATGATGCTTTTCTACATCCCTGAACAGAAACCATCGTAACTTCATTAGTCGTAGATGTAAAAGCATCTTTCTCTTCCAGAGTGCTACGAATCTTTTTAAACTAGTTCCTTGAAGATCCATACAAAAAAAAACTATGAAAAACTATGCCGTAATTGTATCCGATTCACTAAGCCGTCTTGAATCAAATTCTTCCAACAGCTCTTCTAATCGAAATTCGAGAATGATACACGACTACCACACCAACAACAAGCACCAGATTAACCTAGCATGGATCCCTACATCCAAGGATCCAAGGGAACGACCAAGCAGAACGTTGTGCCAAGGAAAGTCTGAGTCTGGATGATATTGAGTCTGAAGAATACTCCTTTTCCTTTCATCTCAAAAGTATCATTGCAGAAACAAAGAGAACATATTTCCCTTTATTTTTTAAAGCCCCCCCCCCTCCCCCTTTTTCTTTTCTTTTCATGTCTTCTAGTTTTCGAACATCCACCAGATAATCTAACCAAACCAAACCAAACCAACCTTTATCATTCAACTACCACCATCAAGAAGAATAACCATGATCACAATGAGTTTGGAAGAATGAAGAAGACCAAGTAACTCATGCCACACTACTCAGGGCCGAGTTTCACTGCCAAGTCATTCGACCCGACCAGATCTTACGAATTCTATAATTACCGAATCAACATCATAGTACCATTCGATTGAAACAATCCAACTACTACCATTACCAACAACTACCTATAGTTTGCAATATCAGCCTCCGCTGGAAGCGAACGTTAACTTGTCATCTACCATCCAACCAACATACTCAACAGACAGGGGACACCAATCATAACAAGCAGAAGAAGCTATTTTAAGTGACACAACATAAAATTAACGCTTTCAATGTAGGTTAATTTTACTTATATCTTGTAAAAGTGTTAAGTGTACAGATAATGATAAGACTATACACGATAAGAACATTTTGAAAATCTTTTGTAAATTGGTAATCACCTGAAATATGACTGTCACAAGAAAAAGGGGCTAAAATATTGATGATTTAGTAACTGCAGTGGTAAAGCTTGCAATATATATTCTTATACCAAACAATCATATTGATAACAAATCAAGAGAGAATTCCAATTGACATAATAGGTTGGCACCAAAGAGAAATGAATTGACCTGAAGTTATCTGAAATATTCTGGGAATGATCATCATCTATCGGTGAAATTTGTTCAACAGAACGTTGGAAGATAAGAAGAAATCTGAACTATATATAAAATAATTACCTTCAAACTTTATCTGTATACATTGATAAAATATAATATTCATATTTATATAGATCCCTAGAGAATCCCATTTTATTTCAAAGTTTGATAGAATTCTTCTGTGAAAACGATTGTAGGAGTTGGTATCAAGATAAGGTTCATAGTTGATTGAAGATTTCCATTTTATAACTAATTAATTGTATATCTTTCATTAATAATTCTCCAAACTTAATTTCAAAATCTTTTAAATTGATGTAGAATATGATTCATATAAAGCAAATGATGGGACGGAATTGACGCTCATTGAAGAAAAATATTATAGAATAAGTCAATTGTGCAGATTAGCGAAAATTTCGCAAAGAGAAATTAAACTATTGACTTCTTACAAGCATTGAACTAGGAGAATGCGGAAGACGAAGAGCAATAGAAATAGTTCCAACTAATATCAAGTCGAATATGGCTCTTTGATCACCAGGAACAAGTGGAAGAGTTTATTGGGTTGACCGCTCTGTGAGAGGAAAGGTGCAATGAAACACAAGAATAGAAAAAAAGACCAATTATGAATCTTTTCTAACGGAATGCAGACCTGGAGGTATCCAGTGGAAGTTAGTTACAGAGGATTACCTGCACACTTCAGCTTGAAAAATGCTCCTGCAAACCCACCACCGATGTGCAGAAAATGATTATTAATATTGTCCCCCCACAATAATATACCTATAGCCTATAGGAGTCGAAACCACTATGGTGGTGCAACAGCAGTAATAACATTGTTGTATGTAATAACTGGATACCACCAATATTTAATTGAGTTGGAAACTTCTTATTTTCCATCATATTCCGTGTTCATGTAAGAATTTATTACAATTACTTGTTACAGAATTACAGAAGAAACGGAATTCTGTCAGACAGTTAGACAACGTTATAGACATCGTTATAATAACTGTCAAAACTCCCACATTTTGGCTGCTTAAATTATTGTGAGATCACTATTTGAGCCATAACTAGCACCATAACAGTTCATCATAAAAAATGTCAAGAAAAGCAATTGAAACTTATCGAAAGGGTGAACAACCCAGAGTAATGATAGGTCAGCCGCGTCTTAACTACCACTGGTAGGTCAGGTCCTATATTTGTTAGAAAGATGATATATTACATGTCAAAACTGAGAAGAAATTGAAAGAAGATATTTGTTTAATCAAATTGTATTATATATAGAAGTCTCTACATCTACAGATAGTTTTATCTATGAATGTATGGCGACATGTATGTTCAACATCCGAATTGGAAAATAACTGTTAACTAAGTTATTAACTAACAGACATGCCATATATAGTTAGATAATTTATCTGATTTTGTAGAGAAATGTAGTTTATTTTTGTTACCCTGGGACATGAGAAATAAGAAAAGATAACAGAAATGACACTTAACATTTAACTACAGTCCTCTAAACATCTTTAAACAAGCTTGCCCGTAAGACATAAACATTTTATAACAATGAACCTATTAATAAGTCTTAATCGAAGTAGCGGTAGGCTGCCATTAAGTAATTTCACAAACTATTTCTAATATGTTATAAAGCATTTTTTTTAACAGTGAATGCTTATTTATGTTAATGAGATATTGAAACACGTCGATTTTCACGGGATTTTGATAAACGGTTTCCGAGTTATTGCCCTTGACAAATTAGAACATATTTAGATGTACTTGGATGAAACTTGGTGTGCTTATGCATATATATGATTTCCACTGTTTTCCGTATAACAGTTTAATTGTTATTACTTATTATTTAGTAGTATGGATTTGGATATTTATGTGTTTGGGTTTGATTTTACATGAATTTAAACAATACGTTACAATTTTCTTGTGAAGACGAAATACTACAACGTGATCCGATTTTTTTTTAAGAAAAACTCGATCTTGAACGCTTATTATGAGATTCAGGATTAAAATGATTCTCAAGATTTTCAATTAACAGATTTGTATTTAAATCTTATAAAAAAAATCGGTTGTAATGGCATCCATCCATTTAAAATTGGCATAAAATGAGTGTGTTATGTTTCGAAATGGTATGGCGGTCTTTCTCAAGCAATATCACTAAGACCTTCTTCACTCAACACGCGTTTATATTTGAGATATAACTATCTAGATCATCAGACTTTACACAATTAATTAATATTTAGCTTCGTACAAGAATTGTCGAAAAATAACCATATTTAGCATGAAGCCAATGATATGAATCCGACAATGATGTCTATAGATTTCTGAAGGTCACTTGGTAGACTAAACTCTATATTAGTTTGTAGAAACAAATTCATAGTTATTTCTAACACTATATTGGAACTATTCAATTATATTTATTTTAAATTCTCTATCTAAAAACTCACCTTAAATTCTTTTTCTACTTCTTGTAGTTTCATCATCTCTTGTCGTAATTCAAATGTATTCATGATGGGATCAGGACTAGAAAGAGCCATGTAAGCTGGACTAGCTAGAGCTCGATAAGCATTTAATCTGGATCGAGATCTTTTCAGTGAATCGTAGTTCTGTTTAGTAGCACAGTCGGCACAGGTACAAGATATTGGATGTGGTTTAGGTATTGTATGATTTCGAGATATAAACATTTGAATAATTTCATGGTTATTATAATGTGCTGCAAGAATGAGAGGAGTTATATCCGGGGGAAACTGACTTTTTTCCTCCGTCCTAAAGAAGGCATCACCACCTCCTTGCCTTTTTAATTTCACCTCACCGGCCATGAAATTTGGGTGCTCTATTATAATTTTCACAATTTTCACAGCACCTTTACTGATAGCGTGTAGTAAGGCCTCGTCAACACAATTAAAACTGAGATTATCCAAAAGAATTTCGATGACATCCATTTTTTCACTATCAATGGCTAAATGTAGAGCATTACGGCCCATGTAATCAACACAATTGATATTTAGATTGGATTCCACCCGGTCCTCTAGGGACATTCGTACCACCCCAACATCTCCTAAATACGCTGCATTCAGGAATACTCTTTCTTCATCCGTAAGCTGAAATATATAAAGGACAATTGTTAGAGATGGTATATTCCTGTTTAATTTTATGGAATATCAGTGCTTAAGCTGAAAGGGTTGAGAAATAAGACATATTTGATATGGATAAGCCGCCTAAACAGGATCTTTCAGGAGGCAGTATTGTTTTAAAGTGAAATATTGTCTATTTTCCAAACATCATGACATTTTGTGGTCATCTATTTAAACAAGTGGTCATGACCTTGATCACAGCAACATAATCAGTCCACCTCATAGCCTACACAAAAATCCAAATACTGTGCAAATTATACTATTTTTTGTCTTTACATTTTACATTTTATCTATCTTTGTTCCCATCCATGGGCTGAATCAAAGACAGGATCATGTCAATTTGATGCAAAAGATCTTATTATGACATGTACAGTAAGGAGATTATCTCAGGACCATTCACAAAGTCCCAGTTTGATTTTAATTTTTGATAGTTGGACATTGAAAAATATGTAAACTATGGAAATTTGTTCGAGAAGGGTATTTTATGGGTCAGCAATGTAATCAGGGTTCCAATTTTCTACATTTTATTTCATCTACATTTTTGATCGGTGCATATCGTCATAACAAAAAAGAAGAAGTATAATAAATTTTTGCGTCATACAATCATCTTTATTATGAAAGAATGTCTGTGAGCACTGGTTTTCAAATCTTTATTCTGCTTTTCCTTTGCTTCATTTCCGGTTATATTTCGTGGCCGTTAAATTTGTATTGTCTGACTTCCGGTATTGAATCCACCCAACCAAACAAAATGAAACTCTGGAGTTATTTGCATATTTGCCTTACATTATTCCTCTGTGCCACATGGTTTAGTTAATGTCATTATTATAGGAGTTGCATTGGTTTCATGAACATTGACAACCTTTTACCCATTTTTAAACGGTTAAATACGACAGTTTCACAGTAAACGTTGTTTTGCATTAACTTAGATAAATTTAGACTTTACTTCGATGAACTTTTGGTCATCAGTACACTAATTAAATTACTTTCCAATTTATTCTACAATTATCTATAACAGAACTCCATCAGTTGATAAAAACTGGTGAAACCTTTTATCTACCAACCAGACTGCATTAGCTGCATCAAAGTTCTAATGATTGTTTGCTTATCATTTAATCTGTTTTCTTAGAAAAACGTTTTTTCATTCAAATCATTTCTGTTCTGTGATTTGTGTAGACAACTGAATATACGGGAGACTGGTTTATAATCAATTTATTTACCATAGTTAACTAATCTCGCGGCAATTGGAACATTTATCTCAACATTGTAAACATGTATGTACCGGGGGTCAACTCGACCATTATCAACTTAAATAAAATCTCTCTTTCTACTTGAATTATTTTCGTGAAATCACTCATTTACGAGTTTGAAGTTTAATATTTTATCTTTTGATGTAAGTTACTGAGGAACTGAAATAAAATATACTTCTATTGAGATGAAATCAGACAACCTCGTGTTGAAATCTAATTAAAGTCGTCAATTCACCAATGACCTTTAAAAATATTGATCATCCTCGAGGAAATGTGGAAATATTCCTTAAAAAATGAACTAGAGCAGGTGTATCTCTACAGTAGGAAGCTACTTCACTCATCTTGACTTCTCTGAAGTATAGCATAAGAAATAACATAGTTTTGTTACAGACGTTAAATGTTTCTCTATCGTTTGATCCAATGTCGAACTTGTTATTCTAATAAACCTCAGTGTCAATTTCCAATGCAGTATGTCATATTCTCTCCGCTTATTGCATTAATAGGTATTTTCATAATTTATAATGTTTGAACATACCCTTATTTTCACTAGAACCTTATTTTATTTTGTAAGTCAGTACGAGTGATTTCGGAGATTTTAAATTAAAAGAAAAAGGTAGCGTCATCAAACCTACAAGGCAGTCATCTATCAATCCCTGACATGTCAAAGTGATGTTGAAATCTAAAGCTCCCCGCAATGATTATGTAATCTTCTCTGTTTTTCTCAGCTTTTCCATTTATAATTTGACATTTCAACACCTAACGAGGAAAACAAGTTTGTAAGATTTGCAATAATGTGGCTTTTTATTCTCACAAGACAGAGGATCTTCAATAATTTCAAATAAAGTCAAAGATCGACAAAAACTACGTGTCTAATTTAATAAAGTATATTTTCGAATCAGTGAGTTTTCCCATGATCGTCGTTAATGTTCATAAGTAAAGTTATGTCAAATATGAATTTGGTTATTTTGAATGATTTCATATAATTTTAATTTGTCTATTCATGACGACATGGATTGATCGAGCTTAGTTTACAGATCGATATTTTTCATCAAAATATTACAGTCATAAAACCGTCTTGTTGAAGCAATCATTTCTATATTGGAGAAAATGTATCATGATAGAAAACTTTGATCATTAATCTGATTCAATTTTCAAATCTGTCAAATAACCAACGATATTACATGTTCCCGGAAGTAAATCGGAACCTATCCGTCTTATGTAACATCAAGTTTAGAAGACCTAGTTGACAAGTAGGCTACCGTCTGTATACCTCAATATTTCATGTATATTCTTAAAACGCTATTTAAAACACTGGTCAACTGGACTGTTCAGGTTTATACTATCTCGAGCAGCTGTATAACTAATAAAAGCTCAGCAGTAAGTGGCCAACCCCCTTAATATTATAGATTTAGATTCTGTTTCAGTGAAAATAAAATTTACAGTCAATCTCATTTCAAGTAATCATTCACATGGAATGGAATTTACAATGAGTATTGCATTAATATCAACAGTCATGGAAATGAAAGAATAAGAATTCATCATTATTATATACGTGTTTTAAAATTAAAGATAATTTTCGAACAATGAACCCTTTCAGTAAGTCTTTCAATAGTTTATATAAATTTAATAAGTTTTTCAATAAATTATATTATTGGTGTCTGTTCTGTCTGCTATAAACCGACAGAGAATTTGATCCTAACTTCGAGTGAAGGACACCCAGTACGATGCAAACTGATAGTATCCAATACCAATCTCTCGCATCGCTAAATAGTAATACAATACAATAGTATATACAACTGGTGTCTTACTGGACCAAAGACGATCTTATGAAGAGTATTGGTTAACGTCTGAAGGGAAATCAAAGGAAAAGTAAAACATTCCTTGAAAATGTCTGCTGTCAATAGAAAATTATCTGGAAAATACCTGGGAAGCATTATCTTACTGAAGTTAAATTTCTAAATCGTTTTATCATGTACTTGAGTGCTCTAAAAAATGAAATAAAAAATGAAAAAGAAGTTGTTAAAAATTTAATAGTATATAAGATATGATAAAAACACAGTAAAAACACGAGGTTGAAAGGTAATTTTTACATACAATAGATAAAAGAGAACGCCTTCTTACAAGTTTAGTTAACCTTGATGGAACGATCGGTGCAAAGAGACAAACCTTAAATTTTTATCTTTTGTAAAACCTAACAAAGCTATTGGCGCACATAACTACACAAGCATCTCTTTGTGTGAACTACGAGGACTGACAGTTAAGCCCTAAGGGAAAAGTAAATGGCTTTTATTTATTTATCTACGTAGTTCCTATCCAGGTTTACAAACTTTCGTCATCCATGCTGCAAGGCCTTGATGCTGTTAACGATGTAATTTTAAAAGTCCATCCTAAAAGAGATCTAACAGCGAAAATGGTGTCATCATAAGAAGGTAAAAGGCGATCGATTTGTTGTTTTTTTTCATGTAAGGAAACAGTTGAAAGTTCGACATGGTCAAATCATAGGAGCTTGTCTTTAGGATAGTAAAAATTGTAACTTGAGTGACGGTGATTTGATTTGATTAGCTTTATTAACTCTTCAATTGTCAGGGCTTGTCCAAGATTATTCCAAAAAAAACAAAACAAAAAAACAGTGAGAAGAGAATCAACAATTGCGAATGAAATTAATGGTTATTTCCGCAACTGATACGCAGCATTATTCTGAAATAACTGATCACAGTATTAGCAAAGGCAAGAATGTGATGTGTGACCACACCTTGTAAAAGATTAAATAAATGACGGATTCGTTGAATAGTTTGTTCTGAATATGGTAGTAAAGTCTGTCACTGTACTATTGATATTGTTTGATCTGTTAAAATAACGTATTGTTGTAAACTGGTCGATAATTTAATTGGAATATGCAAACAAGTCAACGCAAGAACCATAAATCACAAACTTACCAGCCTCTTGTTGCATTGTACCATTTAAAACTAAACTTTATTGATTAGAAATCGAGAGTTCAAGACTTTTCTTTTATATCTATTTTTTTAGTTAGATTTAAATAATCTCAATCTATCGAAGTTTGATGCAAGGGTAGATACATGGTTAACTAGTTAAGTAATAATGGATACTAGGTATCTAATACTATATACCAGAGGCCTTCTCACGCTCTCAAGAGTGGCCCCTTCCACTAAAACGTTCGGCTCGCTATGCTAGCTAAGCTCTATTTGGCCCTTATATTTTTTTCATAACATGCATTTGGCCCTTTTCAAAAATTAATTGAGAAGGCCTGCTATATACGGTCAAAATACCACCTTCAGTTTCATTTATCATAATTTTCACAAGGACTTGAAGTTTGATTTTACTTTAATACCTCCTATACACCAACACCATGTGAATCATTTACAGTCAAGCCCGAAATCCCATTTGGTAGAGATTTATTGGGCTTATAATATGGTTTCTTTTCTTGTTTTCAAAATTATTGAAATGCTGTTCAAACTACATTATAAGATAATTTAACAATAAATATTCGAAACAAGCTTCAATAACCACAAGTATCTGAACATCTCTAGATACCGACGCAAGTATTTTCTCAAATGAAATCAATTTAAGAGAAAAAGCATCAAATCACGGTTATAGGATGTAATTTGATGGTAATTTCCGTCGTTTGAAATCAACCAGTTTAACATCGCGTGTCGTTTCAACAACTTTCTGGACTCTTCAAGTTCAACAAATTTGATCGTACTTTTTAAACATCATTTCTTTTACTAGATTACTAACAGAAACATTTAACTTCACATTTTATTTAATTTGTTAAATTTAACGTTTGATTGATTTTTGTCTCTGTAAATCTGAGTGTTTTAAATGTCGAAACTATGACTGTGAAAGACGATTATTTTTTCCGTATTAAGAGCAGCAGTATATGAAGACCTTCCAAGAACTAGAATGTTTTTTATACTATTCAAGGAACTGCTGATTTGAGCTGTTTCGGCTCATAGATATATTGGCGTTGACTTTTAATTTAACAATTTCCATAGTGTATACAAAAGTTCTTGTAACAAGGAATAAATCCTCTTCCTTTTTTTTATTTTTAGGTAGAGATAAGATTTTATAAACCAAAGTCTCTGATGTATATTTGCTTTCTAAAATTCGTTACAACCTACGGATTGACTGTTTTTTCTTTTAAAAGCTAATAAAAATCGCATTTGGAATTCAACTGGGGAATTCATTGTCTACTTTGACAAATTGAAATGACTTTTAAAAAAGATTTATTCGCATTTTTAGGACATAAGATGTATCTTACTGAATACAGAAGAAAATCGACATTCAAGTATAAGCGGATGCTCCTGTTTCATTGATCGAAAGTTTACCTTTTATATTCTTGAAGTGCTAATGCTTAGCAACTTCCTACTCAGATTTCAGATCAGCTACACCATATCTTTAAATATTCGAAATGATTTAACCTTGGGTACATAGTTTATTCCTTTTGACAAACCGGAAGTGGAAGTGTTTTATAAAGCTGCCGAGAAGATGAAAAAGAGAGCCCATGTTTTAAATATTGCTGTATATAAGTTGATTACGATGTAATGGATGTCATTATATATAACAAGTTTATTATGTAGATGGTAATATTGACTTAACTCACGATAAAACCTCATATCAATTTCTATATTAATCACGTTATTTACTATAGCTACAATCTATCTTCATTATACATATTGTATGGAGCCATTGACACTTCTCTAAACAAATTTCCTACTACCATTTTGTTATGGCCTGGTCTAATGTCGTTAGTTTAATGACAGTAGCATTAAGCTGAAAAATACGCCAAATCACGCTTATTGGATTTAAGAGGAAATTCATTTGAATTAGCTATCGACCTATTTGCTGCTAATTTCAGCCTGTGTTCGAGATAGGAAAGGCTACAGTTTTGTGTCATACCTCAGTTAAATAATTGGTATATGAAGACCCAGCTCATTAAATCTTCTCAAATGAAAGATAATTTGTTATCCAACTGTGTCTTTATGCTCCGAATTATGTCGTTTCAAAATGTATACTTCAGTTAAAATAACCCTGCACGATTCCTAATACAACGGTTTAGATAATATGAAGATTTTGTGATAAAAAATCAGCAGGCTTGTTTCCTTCCTCATTCCAGCAAGTTATCTGAATCATTATTCAGAATGACAATAACCTTTTATGTCCAGTGAAACAAACCTACAAATTCTTACCTACAGTTCAGTTATTGTACTTTAATAGGGCGTCTTCGGTTGAGAAACAGGAAGCTTGAACTTAGTTTTGAAAGTGAAAGTGAACTTTTAGTCGAAATTGAGATTAAGAATGTCTACATCCTTTAAAGGCATTTTAACGTTTTTTAGGCGAAATCAGACAATATCTTTCCTGAGGCTAGCAAGTAATCATTTGGTAATACTGAAAATAGTACCAATTTATATCCCTTCTTAGTATCAACATACTAATCAGATCATTTTAACTCCAGCACTACTGTATTTATCTTGATTTACTATTTACCGTTACTTACTTAATTCACATACTGAATGCTGTGACCATGTTTTGTCATTAACCACCCACACTGTTTCAATAGAACTGACCGATGAAGACGAAAAACATAAGATGTCCATCTTCTCTTGGAAATTCAAAGGATCAAGAAATAGTGTTACCAGCTAATTGCAATATCTGTCACAACTACAGATTTTAACCAATTACTACAATAACGTTTGAATTTGACATTAATGGCTCAAATGCTATTTCGGTGTTGTTGCACGAAAATTTAAATTTGTTTTCGTTTCAACGCATCATGGTTTTTAAGTTCTCCAACATACATGGTGAAATTTTAAAGTTCTCCTACAGTAAACGACGGTATTGCTTGTGTTAATCGAGAGTCATAAGCCTAAAATGGTGTGCTCATTTTGTCCTTGAATTATATCTGGATTCAGTTTTATTCGTCATTCATAGGTTGTACTATTATTGTCGGTTTTTGAGTTAAGTCTTATTATATTCAGAAATATTTTATTATAGCCCCCAGTTGAAAATGAGATTTTTCTGCTATCATCATATATATATCGTATCGATTTTTATAATCTCTTCACTGCATTGCTTTTCAACCTCATTTATCTTGACACGATGCAATTTCTAATATAACTTGTAATAAGTACTCCATTATCAAATTTATCTTAATAATATTTCACTTTATCAGCAATGTACTTTCTTTCATAATGTTAAGGTTTAGGTCAAATTGTTCAGAATTGAAATATTTCGAAATTTTGAAGAATTTCAAGTGCTCTCTCCTATCTTGGTTTACCGTGTAAATTGTAATTGATGTTGATTCTGATCTTCATATTATTAAGTGCTTTAACCATCATTTTATTACTGAAATCTAACTTTTATATTGTTAATCAATCAAAAAATGAGACTGCACTTTGTTGCATGAACATAGATAAAAGTTCTTCTGTACCCACGATAAATAGCATCAAGATACAACGAAATATAATGTACTATAGATACCAGGTTTATACCCACGATAAATGGTATCAAGATAGAAAGAAATATAGTGTACTATAGATACTAGGTTTATACCCACGATAAATAGTATCAAGATAGAAAGAAATATAGTGTACTATAGATACCAAGTTTATACCCACGATAAATGGTATCAAGATACAAAGAAATATAGTGTACTATAGATACTAGGTTTATACCCACGATAAATAGTATCAGGATACAAAGAAATATAGTGCACTATAGATACTAGGTTTATACTAGGTTTATACCCACGATAAATAGTATCAAGATACAAAGAAATATAGTGTACTATAGATACTAGGTTTATACCCACGATAAATGGTATCAAGATAGAAAGAAATATAGTGTACTATAGATACTAGGTTTATACTAGGTTTATACCCACGATAAATAGTATCAAGATACAAAGAAATATAGTGTACTATAGATACTAGGTTTATACCCACGATAAATGGTATCAAGATACAAAGAAATATAGTGTACTATAGATACTAGGTTTATACCCACGATAAATAGTATCAAAATACAAAGAAATATAGTGTACTATAGATACCAGGTTTATACCCACGATAGATGGTATCAAGATAGAAAGAAATATAGTGTACTATAGATACTAGGTTTATACCCACGATAAATGGTATCAAGATAGAAAGAAATATAGTGTACTATAGATACTAGGTTTATACTAGGTTTATACCCACGATAAATAGTATCAAGATACAAAGAAATATAGTGTACTATAGATACCAGGTTTATACCCACGATAAATAGTATCAAAATACAAAGAAATATAGTGTACTATAGATACCAGGATTATACCCACGATAAATGGTATCAAGATAGAAAGAAATATAGTGTACTATAGATACTAGGTTTATACCCACGATAAATGGTATCAAGATAGAAAGAAATATAGTGTACTATAGATACTAGGTTAATACCCACGATAAATAGTATCAAGATAGAAAGAAATATAGTATACTATAGATACCAGGTTTATACCCACGATAAATAGTATAAAGATAGAAAGAAATATAGTGTACTATAGATGCTAGGTTTATACCCATGATAAATGGTATCAAGATAGCGATAAAGATAGTGTAAAATAGATACCAGTTTATTTTACCCATGGTGAATGGTATCAAGATAGCGAGAAAGATAGCGTAAAATAGATACTATAGTTATCATATTGGCTTCTGTTTTTTATGATCTTTTCAAAACCATTTTTATAATGTTTGCCATATCTAGCGGTGGGTTAATTGAGAAACTTAAAGGGATTGTAAAGAGGTTTTCTAAACTTTGTATGTGTATCCAATTTCAATTCCGACGTCTGTGGTTCTTGCAATTCCTCTTAAACTAACGCGTTTTATGATGTCACTCCACTGATCTGCCGGAAGTTACTATTGATATCTATGCAAATCAGTGGCGGTAACGTCATAAAACGCGTTAGTTTAAGTGGAATTGCAAGAACCACAAACGTTGGAATGGAATGGAATGGCGAAAATTTATGCTATCAGTGTCCCCAAAAAATTAGAAAACCTCTTTACAATCTCTTTAATAAGTTCGGTATGGCGTACTCTTTCAAAGCACCCCATTACCAAGGTTACTAAATTGCTGCAATTGGGCAGCAAGAACATTTATATAATATATATACCTAACAATTAATTGGTCGATTATTTCTTTATGTATATACAAATGATAATCTTTGAGGCTTATGAAAAGAGTCATTTCAATGTTTTCATTTCTCATATGTAGTACAGATTCTGATTGATATTGATGCATAGGATAAATATTTCCAATATTTTATAATTATGATAATAGCATACAATTATAATGTAAACTAGTTAGTTGCATTGATATATCTCTGTTTAGTCTGCTTGGTGAATAAGGGAAGTAACTCTTATTTGTCACAAAGTTATTATTAGGGGAATTTTAAAATAACTTACTCTCTATACGTTTGTGATATAAATTGTTACTAAATGTTTCGTTTTTTTTTATAGGAACAAGAAGTAGATAAGCTTATGGACAGTATTTTTTCCGAGCAATACGATGTCAAATCTACACACCCATACGATCGACCAGAACATTCAGAAAATATTGATGATGTTCTGTGTGATGACATTGATTACTCTAGTGTTATAATGATGAAGAAGAGATAGAAAACCAGAATTTCTTTCAAAATTTGTAAGAAAAGATTGTTTTATTCTGCATACTTATTGTTATTATTATAAACAAACTATGACATAAAATATAATACATTTATCATATTTTTTTTGCATTTGTACAATTTTTTTATTCTGTTATATCAAAAGATTATTGCAAAAATTTCAGAGATCAAGACAAATTTCACCAAGAGAGAGATATACTAAAACAGAGACGGTTTATAGTATCGGAGGGAAAACTTTATGACCTAATAAAGAACTCATTTTGTAAAGAATGTGGAGTAAAAGTTGATTCAAATACACATTCCTTTGTTTACACATGGGCAGCATTTTATCTGCAACAATGAAATAATCTGTAAGAAAAGTTTGATCTGAAAAATCTGAATGTTACTCAATAGAATAATTATTTATTTATCATATTCCAAATAAACACGAGTACATAATGTGTGATTATATATTTTGTTTTGTAAATAAAAATCTAATATAGTCACAATTTGTTATGAACAGCAATAGACAATATTTCACGAGCACGGATATGGTTTATAAATATACATGTATGATCATGTATAATAATGTATTTGAAAATAATCCCGATTTCATTACGATCGTGAAATTTGATCTAACCTCAATATTCATTATTGTTTGTTTACGTCAAAGTCAAGGTTGGTTGGTTTCACTGTGAGATTTGATCTTGACCTGCCGAGATCTGACAACCAACTGATTGATGGGCGTGTCTTACCTGGGTTTTATACTGGGTGGTGGCGGCCATATTTCTTTAACAAATATGGCGACTGATTATAGTAAATATGGCGGACGGACAGTCTTAATTATTTTTTTTAGATAATTATTTTTAGCTAAGTTAGAGCATGATAGCTTTAAGAAGAAGAAATAGAAGTGTTACAAACACTGAAAATGTCAGTAATGAATTTGAAGAGCTGTGATTTGGTGTAATTTTCTGTATTGAATATCCGGTCACTCACCCAGAGTTGAGTGTTTTTTATGATCTTTTCAAAACCATTTTTATAATGTTTGCCATATCTAGCGGTGGGTTAATTGAGAAACTTAAAGGGATTGTAAAGAGGTTTTCTAAACTTTGTATGTGTATCCAATTTCAATTCCGACGTCTGTGGTTCTTGCAATTCCTCTTAAACTAACGCGTTTTATGATGTCACTCCACTGATCTGCCGGAAGTTACTATTGATATCTATGCAAATCAGTGGCGGTAACGTCATAAAACGCGTTAGTTTAAGTGGAATTGCAAGAACCACAAACGTTGGAATGGAATGGAATGGCGAAAATTTATGCTATCAGTGTCCCCAAAAAATTAGAAAACCTCTTTACAATCTCTTTAATAAGTTCGGTATGGCGTACTCTTTCAAAGCACCCCATTACCAAGGTTACTAAATTGCTGCAATTGGGCAGCAAGAACATTTATATAATATATATACCTAACAATTAATTGGTTGATGTTGCTGAGGAAATGGTTTTTTATGTTGTCGTTGTCAATATTCGAGGTCACATGCAATAATTATAAACACAATTTATGTTGAAAACTTAATCTTCAGAATATGGGTGATCACTGGAATTTAATCAGCCATCATTTTCGTTCTTTATCTTAATTATTAATATAATTGCAATAAGACACACGTTGAAATGTGTATTAAAGTTTATAACCTATGTCCCAGGAAGTAAGTTTGAAAAATGATGTATAATAAATGGGAAAGTCAAGTTATGTTTATTTCATTAAATTTACTATCAATTGATATGATAGAGCTGAAAACATCTCAAATATTTGATTTCTGATTCCCAGAATTCTATCAATGGGTCGCTGACAGTCAGTTTACTGAGATGATCTCATTTATATTCTAACCATTTTCCATTTCCGGTCAATCATATCCACATTTATGATAAGACTATGATAAGATTTAAAAAGTTGAATTTATCATTTTCAAGAATTTGTTAAAAGGCTCAAATTGAAATCACGTGATAGGTAATTTTATACCTTTCTTAGACGAGAGCATTAACTGGAACAACTTTCTCTACGTATAGTACCAAAATCAAACTTGTGTGAATAAACTTTAATCGGTTGTAATTTTCCAATATCTTATCAATAGATCAATAATATGTTTCCAAAAAGATATTTTAGAATTATACATAAATAGGTATGCCTACTTAATGTCGCTTCCTGATTCAAAATCCATTAAAGAGTAAAATAGATGATGTAATTATTGTTCATCGTTTTCAATATTTAATGTTTCCGTTACAATAAGGTGAAAATGTATTTTTAATGAATTACCGTAGCTCTTCAACTTGTCATATTATCTTTTGAATAGAAGGAAATGGTAGGCATTATACTTGAAAATATTGCTTTTAACTTTCGTCTAAAAGCATCATGTTAACATGTTCTGCAACCTTCAATTTAATTTAATATACAATTTCATATACAATAATTTTCTGTCGGTTATAAATTCTGATAGAAAGGTAATGCAGATGTAAACATTGAGATATAATGGAAAATCAGAAAAAGTCAGGTCTTTTAGTGCAAGATGATTATTATTATGTGTATATCAAACCAAGGCCAAAATGAAAAGTAAAGAAAATATAAAGAAATAGTAAAACGATATGTGCTTTTTTTCTTGTCACTTCTAGAAATTGTGATCTTCTAATATGTAAGTTAGATACCAGTTAATAAATGTTTTATAATAATATGATATGGCAAAATAACACCCTTAACCCTTAAACTCCAGAATTCTAGAAACGTTATTATGGAATAAGCATCAATATATTCATTTTGACTGAAGAATTAGTTTCGTTCCCATTATATTAATTGTTCTGTTGGCATTTAAATCTACAAATGGTGATTTAACTGTATGTATTTTATAATTGCAAAGCGAACTAACCTCTTGGGTCTCATGAAAATATTTAACATTAATTCTGTTTCAATTTATATGTTTTTTTTAGCTTTAACAAATTGAATGGTACAAGAAAATTAGAGACCAGGGAGAAATAGAAATAGCTCAAAGTTCTACTTAACGGCATGTGTAGCAATTAAAGGGATAATGTGAGCATTAGATTAAAAATTCAACTGTGTGATTTTGAGAAAGCAAAGCAAGATTTTGTTTAGTTATAGACGTTACATATGAAAGGGAATATTAGACAGTCAAAGATCAGAGCCGATAAAATAAAATGTAGTTTCAGTTTTTATGTTCAAGTTTTCTGTTTCTGATTTGGTTAGTGCTGAAGATTCTGATTTACCATATACATGTATTTGAGAATTTAAAATCATTTTTTTTTTAAAGAATAAATAAATCATTATAAAAGTATCTGTTAATTTACTTTTATGCTATATTTAGAGAGAACAGAGAACAAAATCTAAGAAATTAACTAAAAGCTCAATTACTATGGGGGTCATAAAGACCCGACTAAATTTTGTAAAATGTCATACTGAACTTTAGAAATTGATTTTTTTCGAGTGGAAATTGACAAAATGCCATATCAAAGTAGATACGTGACACATTCATCCAGACTAAAATCCAAACCAAATACCAATAGAAGTACAAGACACTATGATAAAAAAAAGTCTATGATTATGTTTATAAAAGACTAAGATTTTGATTGTAAAAGAGTATGATTATGATTATAGTATGATTATAAAAGACTATGGTTATTTTTATGAAAGACTAAAGGAAAAAGATCCGATACTTTTTTTTTTGCTAAAGTTTTGTCTGATCGCAATGAATCTGTTTCAAAACGTTTTTAAAGCGAAATTTAATAAGCGGGCTATTACTTTCAATTATTGTATATTCCTGAAACGATGGAAAGCCATAGAGGTTTTCAAGGTAAAATATAAATATAACTCACCTGCACGTCTTCAAAGATGGTAAAAAGTGATGACTGAGACGGCATGGTGGCTGTTCTCTTGTCGGTGGTGGTATAATCCAGGCCCCTAGACGGAGAAGAATAGGGAGAATTATAAGTTATACAAGATGGTAACATATTTTTAGACATCTTGGAGATAGCTTCTATATTATCTTTCATAGCAATGGATCTTTATCTTTATATAATCATAAAAAGTTATTGTTAGTTTGTCACTGGTCACTTTCTGTCCACTTTATTATGTACTTAGTCTCAGACGAGATTACAACTTCATCATTGAAGGAAACTTTCCAAGTATTGGATTTCAACAAAATTGGTTTATTTGAACAAAGTGGATTTTTGTTAACTTTTTTCAGATCGAAGTAGAACTGATTACTACAAAGTTATTTATCACTCTTAACTATAACTAATGCATCCTGCGTTCACTATCCAATATTTCTTGGGACATTCACAAATATCGTTTATCCCATTGTCCATAAACCCTTTTTTATCGTGAACACAAAATGATAGCGCACACAAATAAACGGAAGTCCAATCAAACAAAAAACATTGAATCAGTATATGATTTAGTATTTATACTGTCTACTAACAGTTTGTAATTAGTACAAAATAGTTAATACAATTAAGACCAGATGATGATCAACGAACTCCACTCCCAAAAACTTCTCCTACACCACTCTAACCTCCACTAACATCACAACACGTTAAATTCCAGAAAATCTTATAACAGAGAACATTTGAGAAGTACCAATTTAAAATCCGTGTCTTAACAGACTATTAAATGACTTTCTAATCCCAACAGTTTTCAAGTTGGTGCCTAATAATTCACATGTATTTCCCAATTGAAAACGATTGTCGACTTATTGTTGTATAAGACCGCTATCTGTTTATCATTAATAAGAAAGTAGAAAGAAAACCCCTCATCACAAGACAATCATATACTTTGTATATTTTAATGAGTAAATAAATCTGTTGAAAATCACAATAATCCCGAACACTTTTAACATCTGATTATAAATATTACAAGATTGAATAGAGTTATTTAGACCACCAGCTTAAATAATGATCCCCTTATACCAAATTCCACAGTCCTAATAACTATACATAAATAAATAAACATCACCATTGTCTTTAGAAGTGATAGAATCAGTAGGAAATCCAATAGTTTTAATGAAGGCAATAGTAGAAGCTAATAGAATAGATTGGGTGAGAGGGTGAAAGTCAAATTTCAAATGATCAGCGGTGAATCTCCGGTCTTCAGTTTATTCTCCAATAGTAGAAAGAGGCAAGGGAAACAATAAAATAGGGTGATGTGTTTCCATTGATAAAATAGTTATTGATGATAAGAGAAGCAAGTCTAGAAGAGGAATTACATGTCATATCGTAGAGTTACAATAAAATTCTAATGAGGTTTTCTCGTCTCGTTGGCGTATAACTACATCTAAATTCGGAACTTTTTTTTCACAAAATTCAGATCATTTGCTTATCGACGTCATTCTATCCAAACAAGTGCGTGAAACGTCATTGGTTTAAGCCAACCATACATCAAGAGTCATGACTGATATAAATGTTTTACAAATACAACCAAATCAATGTCTTACAGTAAATTACAGAATAAAACAGCTCCGTTACACAATCTTAGATTAGAATCTTTTATTTAAGCTTAATTTAAATTGAGGAAATCGCTTGATCTAGTAGTGTTCATGTCAAGTGAATGAAACAGTTTATGATGGTTTATGTCATCTGGCTCTAAATTCTGTGACAGTTAAAAATATATTGCCAAATCAATGATGTCTAGAACTCGACAGAGCGAATTGACTTTTAGATTAAACTATTTATTACAGTTTAACTACCCAATAGATAAAAAAATCTGTACACCATATAATCCGATAAGAAAGTGATTTAGAAATAACGAAACATTTTAACATAACATTCCTTTATCTACACAAATTATTTTAAAATTAAGGAAGTTACACTCAATCTAAATTTTATCAAGAGAAGGAAAAAACAAACAGTGCCATTTGTATATGTACAAGTGTCCATGAGGACATATTTCCATGTTCTTTAAACCTCTGTCTTATAGGTTGAATTCGGAGTGTCAGTAAGTTTTATTTAACATGAACTCGAGAACATGCCATTATTATAGATAGAACATACAAATAACCCTGATCTGTGATAGTGTTTTATTGAAATGCATGGAAATCGGAAATTTATTATCAGAATGTTATACCCATTCATCTTCACAATGTCTGACTTTTTTCTTGTATCACACATGTTTCAAGTTGTATGGATTATGGCAAAGAACGTCTCTGATACAGATAGTCGAAGGCTTCGATTCGCAAGAGTATAATCCAATAAAAATATGTTTTAGGGTACATTAAAAGTGCCCAATGGTGTCCAAATGAAGTAGGGTTTTACGTCCTACTTTTCTATACCTCTGGTCTAATATGGACGGGCAAGGTATTGGTCAATTTCGTAATAGCTTGACGTTGTATATCGATATTGAAGATGTATCGCAATAAAACATTTTGATCTAAGAAGATGTCAATGACTACAGTTCTTGCAATAGGTCTATTCCTTGTGGATCGTCACCACGCAATTATTATATGGGATTATTTTAATTGACAAATTTGACATATACCCCGTCGGTCTGGTTTTTGTCAGACTTAAAAACAGTCAATAGTTTGGTATGCCTTGAAGACAATGGAATAAATATCTGTCAGTATTGGTTAACCACGATTTTTCAATAACAGAAAACTCTCTTTAATCTTGTTCTTCCAATCTTTCTAATGTGTCTATATTGGGCAGATAATTGATGATTTATTTATCAGCTACAGACCACTTTGAATTAATTCAATTGTCTCCCGCCATGATTTGTATATCACCACATCAGCCTTATTCACATCATTTGATTTAACAGCTAGAAAGTCGATGACTTTACTGATATTAAAAGAATGGATTAGTACCGTATTAGAGTATCAAAATACTGGACAGAACATATCTGATGTTGTTATGGACTATCGACTGTTGTACATGATTTTGGTCATGACAATATTTGACTAGTACCATTAACTGACATCCTGTTGTAATTTTTACCCAAGATTTGATCTACCTGTTTCGGATACAGCTGGTTGTATTTTTGTTAGGAGGTCAATTTTTCCAGAGGGTTTCGATGTTTCTCTCACATTGGTCGGATCTCCATATCATTAGAAATCACGCCAAAAAATCCTATCCGATTTTCATCTTTGATTGTAAAAGCTTTTCTCTCAATGTTTTCTTACTAGTGATATATAAGGTTCCAGACACTGCCATACAATTCCGTTTATTTGAATAACATTTTAATGGAAGTGTGTTATACTAAATAAATATACGACACGAGTAAAAATGTCACTATAACACCCTGTGATCGTGTTATTAAGTATTTAGTAAAGAAATAAAGTATTTAGTAAATGAGTAAATTGTTCAGTCTAAAATCAGATCAATCTTATGGTTAATCTAGCTAAATAGAAACACCATAAAAACTCAAGTACCAGAGTACACGAATTATTCAGAGCATTATTGATTTAAAAAACAATAAAAACATTTTCTACTCCAAAAGTGAAATAAACCTGTCAATTGAAGCCAGTAAATTCTTTCCAAATTTCACTTTTTTCTTCACAAATCAATATTTTGACTTTATTTTATTATTTCTGGATGCCACAGTTGAGCTATAATTTTTCATAGGGCATGTTTCCTTCATTATAACTTATCACGATTCTGGCCTTCTCTCAATGCCAAGTTTCAATCATCATTTTATTTTTCTTTTATATTTTAACTTCAGAATATCAAACCAATTGTCCGTACTGTTTGATGTTTATTTCTGGAATTACTCCAATAAACCAAATTTTATTTAGGCCAGAATCTTCCAGTAGGAAATTATTTTCTGTTTTCTAATATTTTCAGGACACTACTGGTACTTAAACAACTTTACTTTTATCCAGGTCTTTTAACTAGTTTGGAATATGTGATATGGAATTTCGAAGAGAGTTTATTAATTTATTGACCTACAACGAACACCAGAAGGAAACATTTTCCACTTTCTTAAATATTACTTCGAACATGTCCAACAGACTTTTAATTTAAAATTATTCGTTGGGGTTTCGTTTGTTCTTACACTAAGGACCTGAATAGTATTCGAGTCATACAAATTGAATTAAATTGAAATCTGTGAACATGGCGTAAGATGGTTATTGTATATAACCTAAAAGGAATAACAAGAAATTTAATATTTACTTTAGACTAAATGACCTTGTATTGAACTTTCTGAAATATATCAAGTTTACAATAAGATATTTCTGGTGATATTTTTATATAGACTGAAGAAGTCGACTGCTTGTCTCAGCTTTCAATATATTTCATTGTACTTAACTATTGTTTCCTTTTAGACAAACCCGAAGAGATTGCATCATAAATAATGATAGGTTTTGTAACACAATTTGTGAAACACTGAATAACAAAAAGCATTACTCTTTTTGTACTCAATATTCGAATCTTTTTGGTCCATGTCATGACGCCATTTCCTGATTCTAGCAATGATTTCAGAGAACACAGAAAACACTACTTATTATCATAGAAATTCGAGTGATTTTGAAAATAACTTTGGTTTTAAACTGTAGCATTGAGCAACTTTGATACTCCGACGTTTTAACTAAATTGACATTGTTCAAATTGCTTTTTATTAAAAAAAACAAAAACTAGAGCCACATGTGGCACAGAGTGGGACTTTGCAAATGTGCAAATTGCTAAGGGGAATTTAGAAAAAATCGGCCCTGAACGTAAATCCGAAGTGCCAAAGAAGTTGACAAACTTTTAAAATTTTTGTTTTTTTAAAAGGTTGTGAAACCGGAAATAGTCACCAGACCTAACATTTGAACGTACCAGCTGAAAACCTTTATCAATAACCTTCAACCTACTGAAGGTCAAGGTCACTCAAGGTCAAATTCCCGAGAAACAAGTTTTTAAAATTTGGAAATGCATACAGTAATAACACCGGAAGTTGATGCTAGACTTCAAATATGAAAGTATAAATGAACAGCCAAAGTCAATGACCTTTGATCCTTAAAAGGTCAAGGTCAACAAAGGTCAAGGTCAAAAACAAAAAAAAATTTTTTTTTAACCTTGTTCCTTTTTTTGAACTACAAGGCCGAAATCAATGATCCTTTAACATAAGCTGAATAAAGCAATGCCGTAACTGTATGCAAGGTCATGTTTTGAAAAAAAATTTAACTTTTCCTTTTTTTTGATAAACACAATCTTGACAAAAACAAAATTTTACCCGGATGTGCCACGCCCACGTCAGATTTTTTTATGTGACTTTATTTATATTTATAATATCTTACTATGGCTAAATTATCAAGCCTTTACATCTATTGGTTAACGAGATATACAATCATGAATGTCAAAAAGGGTCAAAATCTATTTTCGGAAATTTTGAAATTAATAAACATTGTTCCCTTTTTTGAACTATACAGCCGAAGTAGCTGAGATTTTGATATAATTGAGATAAAGTAATGAGGTTGGTGTGTGCAGAAGCATTTTTCACAAAAAATGTAGTCTATATGGATTTTTTCTAGACAACAAAATTAAATTTTAACCCGGATGTGCCACGCCCATGTCTATTTTTTTTATGAATACATTTATTTGGGGTATGTTCATTTATGTTCCAATTTTAAAGCCTCTAAACTTAACAGCTCATAAACTATGCATATATTAAAGTCAAAAATTTCAAAAAATCGGGTAAAGGTTTTCAAAATTGCAAAATTTAAAAACAAATAATTTTGCATTACAATGCATTGTGATATATCGTTCGAAAGAGCTCATAAAGCCCATTCCGAATATGCAAAAATGAACTCTCTAGGTTAATTAGGCCACCTGTAGGAGCAGTACAAAGTTACGAATTTGGCTATTTTCGAACAGCTATAAAACCGGAAGGAGATGTCGGAGGTCAAATTTCAAAGTATCATCTGATAGCCAAGGTCAATGACCTTTGACTTACTAAAGGTCAAGGTCATCAAAGGTCAAGGTTACGAGATATAAGCCTTCAAACATTGAAAAAATTCGACCGGAAGTTGCAAAAAAGCAAAAGTCAAATTCAAAAATCCATTCGCAACATTTTTATCGCCATCGACTAAAGTATACACCAACATAAAAAATTGACCAATCCCATTCTCCCCCAAGGCCCCATTTTGAGTTTTATAAAAATGTATCAAATCAACATGGCGGCCAAAGTATTTTTTTCGGACTAAATTTTATTTTAAAATCGGCTGTAGAATTACGATTAATAACGATGTACATAATTTCGTTGAAATATTTCAATTACACCGGAAGTTATTCAACCGGAAGTAAAAATCGAGTTTCTACTTTAACCGGAAGTGACGCAAACAATTTGAATGCGTCAAATTGTTTACATTAGTGACAAGCATCTTTTATTAAAATTTCAGATTAATCCGAAAAAAACTGAAAAATGGTCCAAAAATTTCGAAAATCGGCCAAAAAAAGGACGCTACGAATTTTCGAAATTTGAAATTTTTTAACTCATATGACATCGGAATTTAGTCACAGATTCCAAAAATGAAAACCCGAGCAAAATCGGCCCAAAAATGTGGCTTCCAGGGTCAAAAAACACGTTTTTGCTCATGTTGCAAAGTGCAACTTGCACTGTTGCAAAAATGTTTCAATTTATATTCATTAAGTACCTCGAAAAAAATGGACCTCAGAAGTTGTAAAAAGGTTGCTGCAGCTGTTGCGGTTTAGGCTGTGTGCCCTGTGTAAAAAACGAAAAAAAAAAAAATGGAAACATTTCGAAAAAAAACTGGGACTTTGCGGTAGCAAAGTCCCACAATAACCCGTTTTCAAATAACTTGCTGCTTGCATAAGTGTCCGCATGAAAACTATTTTAAGATTTAAGCATTAGATTTAAAAAAAAACCTTGATGATCATTGGAGAGGCGTACAGCACACTATGTAGTGTATAAAAATGTCAAGTTACTACATTCGAATGGGTCGATAGCTTTTGTTAGATGATCCAAGGTCATCCTTCAACCACAACGCTTTGTGTCCAAGCCATTTCAAGTAAAGTTATGGCTGACTATTGTTGCTAATCTTCATTATTACAGCAACTGTTCAAAATTCAAATTACAGGACACTTCATGTATATCTTTGACTGTATTAATTCCAAATAGCAATAAATACACAATACATTATCAGTATTCAGTAGACAGAATCAGGTTATGATTGGTTTACATCTGGTAATACCAATCCACTCCGATTTGCTTCAAGATTTAAAATGCATTGTTTCTGTTGATGGTTCAGATGGAATCAACATAAGGAATCATTCAAGTTGAAATATCGTTCCTGATTATCAAATTCAAGCTCAGAAGGTCAGATATCTTTCAGATTTTGTCAAGAATATCTGACAGTGGGGTTATTATAGCTTACAAAATACAAGATTGGTTGACTTTGATTGCGTTTCCAAGATATTCGATTCAAATATTCAGTATCACCCACCATAAATGGAACAGACTGTTTCTTATGTAAGTAAAAAATGAACCACTCGAATTATGCCCACTTTTTGAACAATACTCTGTCACACTGTCATACAGTTATTGGATCTAAAACGATAGTCTGGAACCTACATGTCACAAAACAAAACCCAGAACCCGGGTATTTCAGCAAAATTTTAGTTGTTCCCGATGAAAAAAACGCAAATTGTCCTAAACCTTGACATTTTCCACCATTTTTAAGCAAGATTCATGTCAGCTATACATAATAATATATTGTAGGAACTCTGCCTTCTACTGTCCCTTTGTGATACCGCCCGTCTTTACGAGGTGCTCCCACCCTACAACTAGTTAGATGACATTATAGAGCTGACATCTTCTTAGGGCTATTTCGACTTCGATACATATAAGCTGAACCAAATTATTGCATGTTATATGATAGTGTATTCTAATAGAATGAATAAAAAGTCAGTCGTGATGTTTTAAAGGCAGGGGGATATCAACATCATCGATTCTAGTGAAAAACGAGATATTTGAGTTCCACAATTCTTAAATAGAACTGTAATTCTAGAGTCAAAATATTGAGGATTAGATTAAATTGAAATAATACGAAGAGAATTTGGCTGCCCGATCAATGGGCCGTTAGCTAGTACTGAGTCAAACAAACTGCCGTATCAATAAAATTTAAATAGATTTAGTAAATTACCCTCGGGTCAATAAACAATGTTTATAGAAATTGGTTTCGGAATTCCAATGACTTCATCAAAACCACCAGTTTACAATTTGACTTTTGTACAGAACTTTCAAATTATAAAATAGTTGATTGAATGGAAAACCAACACTCTTTACAATTCCAACTCCCTTGCAGTGAGCAGACATTCATCAGTAGCTGGAATTTATATTTAATTCATGAATATCTTTGAGCGTTCCACAATTCTAAGAGCATGAATTACAACCGTTGTTTTGATGGGCTAGCTCTACATTCCGCTTCCAACTGGACTAAATGTAATACTAACTTTTAGAATGAACGTTAAATTTAAATTCTCAAACTTGCCAATAGGAAAATTAGCTGATGTCATAACTCTATCCAACAGCATCCCTTTATAATAAGATTAATCCATAAAACTAAGTAATTATCCATAAAACTACCTGGCAATAATTTGTGTATTTTTTTTTCAGTTTCATCGATTTATCAGATTATAGTTGGAATATATTTTATAGGTTTTGCATATAAATCTGACTCGCCCACAATAAAATTAAAGCAGTATAAATAGGTATCATCGACAGAATTGAATTTTTATATCTCTTCAGAAGGCTGTTAATAATGTGATATGTAACCACGAATCTGGGTTAGGATTTTCTTCCTGGAAAATGAAATGGTTAACGGATTCTGAGACTGGTCAATCATCTTTTTGCTGAATATTTATTTCAAAGAATGATATTACCCTAAATAATTTACCTAGAATCAGCCTAATCAACTAGTTTCTGTAGATTATGACGGTAAATAATACCACCTTGTTAGAAACTAAGTTCAAACCACTTCTATAATCACCATGATTTCACCAATTAACATACCAATATCGGTCATACCATACACTTCAATACAAGAGCAATGGACGTACTAGAGGAATAGATACAGTTTGTAAGCTAACAAGGATGGAACGCTTAACAATTTGACTTGCGAGCTGACTGAACGTGAGAAATACTCTCTCTTTCAAGTACATCAAGAAATGTTATTAAAATAAGAGACTCATTATTGTGTGTTTCTGTCTTAATAATTGAACGTTGTATGATTTCTGAACTAAAACACGACTCATTTCAGACTGCAAAATGCCGGCCAAGGCGGCTTGGACCACGGTTCGGCCTTTAATAACGTTTTCTTTTCCTGTAGCGAAGTAGTAGTCTAGTGTTGCCACCTTTGATAATATGGATCCCTACCAAAACAGTACTGGACCCCATTCAAAAATATCTGATCACCCAGCCAGAATCACTTTAACACTGCTGAGATTAATGACCCAGGCAAGTCAATGGGTATACATGAGGCAAGTCAATTAATTTGTTTGTTATTGTTTAGCTCTTCCAAACTCTGGAATATATTCAAGAAAATTAACATAATCTCTTGGATGCTGAAAATATCAGATTATTAGAAAAGTGATTTGGAGGATAACAAACCTCAATTTGTAACAATTAAAACTGACCTTACTACCCTGATTGCCCAAAGGAAAGAAACCGATCACTCTCGTTAACAAGATCATTATCTAAATTTCTAAATATTATCACCAACTTGGTCTGTTAGTCAACTGCCACGGGGCAATACATTTAGTAACCTCTTTAAGGACGATAGCTCTCAACTTCCTGACCGACTGTTTCATTTTCTCTACCTGGCTTTCCTTGTTTTATACTTTCAAAATCCATTTGAAAGTATTTGGTTGAAATCATACTTCGTATCTAAAGCTTTATGATACTGAACAATACATTTTATGTGTCGCTCTTGTGTTGAAAATAAGTTATGCGAATTACTGCTGAATTACGATTTGATGAACCTCGCGAGTCAAAATCCAAATCAAACCTCAATACCCAATCTTTTCAAAGAATACAAAAATACCAACTGTGGTTACTTGAATTGGTGTAAAACTATATGAACTGTCAGACAGCCACCTCCACAATCAAGATCTAAACAATTACAGGTGTATTGTATATGTCAACAATTATTACCTGTAGACTGGTAGCACTGTGTGGTTAATATCACTTACCACAAGAAAACCTTAATCTAAATACCACCATCCGTGTTCTAAATAACCATATCTAATACAACCTGAACTTGTCCATCGTGATCTTTAAATACCTACCACTCTTGAAACTAACTGTTGGAGTCTAGAACATCAAGTCAAATTTGGCATTATCCTTTTAGAATTTACCTGCGTATCAATCAAAATATGCGAGCAATTTAATGTTCTTTACTACAAGAATGAAACATTTCCACAATAAAACAGATTCAACGTCGACTTTGTACAAAATGCTCAGGAAAATTTAAGCAGTTGCATCTCTCCTACCTTAACATTGATAATGAAGATTCCGTAGAAAAAATAAGTTTTTCAGTATCCATTTTGAGAGAACCTGATCAACACCAAAACAAAATCTTGAATGAAAAAAAGGTTTATAGTCTTGCAAGGTATTTTATATTTAAAATAGAGCGTTTATGATCGTTTGTTCAATATATAGAGTAGGTCCCTATATTCTAGTCAATTTGTCTATTTTTCAATTATGTTAGATAAATATTAGGATAAAATCAAGATAAGAATCTGAATAGAAATGTTGGCAAAAATCAAATTTTTCAGGAACAACAAAATTGGGATAATTTGCATTTCTAAACGAGTTAAAGAATGTTTTGATTACATCACGTAAGAAATTGACGAGAATAATGACACGATGTAATTGGCTAATGACTCCAACAATAATATTATGTACAGTCTCAAATTGCTCGGTTATATCATAGTTTTTTATTCACTACAACTTGTATAGAACAACATGTTCAATTGAACAACATCTTCACGTCTTCTACAACTACTATTTAGTGGCTTCAATTCACTTTCAGGCATCAATTGAGACGTCTGGATGATCAAAGGTAAAAAGAAAATCTATGGATTATTTTATTAAAGAGCTCTTCAGTCAAGAAGGTTTATAAATATGGAGAAATAATTGAAATATTATGCAATTAACATAAAAGTAAGTATAAAAGCGCCTACAATCTTCATATTTTAAAGAGCAAGTGGTAAATATACCAATATGAAGTGCGCCGATGGTAGTCCCAGATGAATTTCTCTTAGTATAATATCGCAATAATGGCAAAATAAATTTTCCATTTTGGCTCTCGGAAAAGTAAATAATGTCATTTTCTGACGCCTTTTTTTCTATAAATAATAAATGAAATCGATTTGCATTCAATATAATTTACAGCAATGAAACCGAGCAATAACTCATCGTGTGTAACTCTTAGCAATATTAAAACCATCTATCTTTGCGCGGATCAAGAATAAAAAATGAATAGAAGAGAAAAAGATGTTAAAAATAACATGTTCTATCAGCAGGTTGATTATAATAAACAGATGATACAAATCAGCTGTTATCATAATTTAACAGATTTTCTTACAGGATTTATCTAATCCATTTCAATAGAATACACGTTTTATTAATAAACCTCTTAAAGCTGGATGAATAAAAACTAATATAAGGTTTGTTCACCCCTATGACGTAGGTACGCCACACCACAAATGGCCCGGTTTCAACGCCGTTAACGACCGTCGTTTACCACCATCAGTTAATGAAATAAAGATGAATATCTTCATTGAAGTGCAATACTTAATGGAATTGACCTAAAGACACCCCTTATGAATTTACCAACAATACAAAGGAACAATTTCAACAACCAAGGTTGTAAGAGTCTACAGTACCAGCAGAAAGTAAATAATGCCTATATAGAGTAGTATATGAAGTAATCATTCACAACCTGATTACAATATTTAACATTTGCATAACAAACGATAAAAATCTTAACCATAAAATACGTGTACATAAATTTCTACTCTCTATAAACAAAGCATTTCAAAACGTGCTTAATTTCCGTACAGAACTGTGTGGTATTATACATTTTCACTTCATTAAGTTAATCAGAAAACGAAATAACTTTGACTGGAGTTAGTAATTGGTAACAGAAAACGCCTGTTGAATTCAATAGGTTTATTTTAGCAAGAATCAAAGAGTTTTTGTTTTCTTTTTCTATGTTTATGTATGTTGATGTACGCCCACCCAATTGATCTGTGGTTAATGTTGGAATAGTTTATCAGTGGTTCGTGACATAAACGAAATTCGGCAGGAAGCGTGGGTGATTTGTTATGATAAAGGTTATGTAACGAATTGTGCTCAGTTTTTTGATTTGATGAAATTTGACATTACAAATTAAGAATCATTAAATTGCTGAAAATCACTTAAAGAGCTTCAAAGTACTTAGGAGTAATCACGAAATAAGACCATTGACAAACACTGTTGCTACTAATTTACTATTGCGAGGGGTTCTCACCAAAACTTAGGTTAACACTCGTTGTATTTTGCCTTTGCACTTGAAATCTTGATATTGCGAAATCTGTTAAAACTTCAGTTCTAAACATAGGTCTAAATTCAGAATCAACCACAGGTAAAAACATTCAACATGCCGAGAATTGTTCTTGACATTAGTCTAAATTACGTGAACATCACTAAGATATTTACCAAAATAAAACACGTGTCTGTTGTCAATACATTTCCGTTTTTCTATCAATCATATAGACATACTCCACATGGTGTTTCCTAGCTAGACTGTTTGACAAACATATAATATTTAAAACTTATCTTAAACTACCATATTCATCATAATTATCACATATTTTAACGTTCATTATACACAAACTCAATGGAAACCCAGTCTAGTCTGACGTATAGAAAACACATCATCATTTTCGCTACTTGGAAACAGAAATTGGGGAATATTCCAGTGGAATGAATTTAAATAGGAAATGCGGTCTGTTATTTTAAAAGGTCCTCTCTAATATAAAAAAGATACATAATACTTAGCTGTCTGGATTTTCAGAATGGGGTACCAAGAATAATGTTTCAACTTCTTATTTGTAAAAATTTGGAAAAACTACCTTGAGTGAGCCATTAAATCTGTACTCTCGAAAAGGACAAATTTATGCTCAGATATTGCTGTCATGCATGACTTTATCAGCAGGAGTTAGCCTTGTATTAAGATTAGAAACGGTTCACATGAATTAAGAACTTTTATATTAAATGAGAGTGACCATGGTAACAACTATGTTCACTATGATAGCTGTGCAGTAATACTGTAATACTAATCCCCTGAAATCGTTCAAAATGCCCATTCTTCTTGTTCGGAATTATGACTTCAACACCACAAGGTCCTCTGACGATTCCCTTATCTTTAGGAAATACTACAGGAAAAAACCCACAGTAAGTTACCTTTAAACAAAACGTCGTATTGTATGACATTTATAGACTGACATGCTTCCAATCAAAAGATGTCAGATCGTGATTGAAAGTTGTGGTTAATTAAACCAACGAAAATCTGGAATTCAACCAAATAACTGGAAGAATCAAAGAAAAAAAATCCGGGATTCTCGAATTTCCCCACTGTGATTACGATAGAGGGAGGAGGGTTTGAAAGTAATTAATTTTACTGATTTAATGGGTGTGCTCTATTAATTGTTTTTCTCGTAGAAAATTGAGTTAAAGCTGATCTGGAATCCATCATCGACTTGTATTCCATTACAATGTAGTTTAAAATACCTCAATATTAAAGAGGCAGTATGCAAACTTTTCAAATAGTTTGACGTTTTAAAACTTTACGGGTTTCCGTATTTCGAGCAACGTATTTTCTAAAACTTAGCTTGCCATCCACGGTAAGTATACGTCCACTGGAAGCTTGTTTGTTAAGTAGCCAACGATATGTAATACACAAAATGTTTTAGTAAATTCAAGGGCAATAACTCAAACATTGTTCATCGAAAATCAGTCGAATTCGACCATGATCTTTTCATTATGCAATTATAACACAGCCAAGTGTCACCCAAATTGGTTAAAAATTCTAGTTTCTGTCTCTGCTCACCAACAAGTTTTGACACGTTTTTACAAAGTCAAGGTTATAACTCAAAAACAATGAATGTAAAATGCGTCTCTAAGTAGAACTTGACCGAGATCTCATCAATTTAATATAAACTTCAAAGAAGGATACTTGAAAATAATATGCATATTACTTAAAATGACTTCAAAGTTTGAGTTCAGTTTCTCTTAAAAAAAGATAGTTATTTTGCCTCTCTGGAATTTGCATTGAAGAGTATATTGTATCGCGTATACATATGTATAAATGTGAAAGAAATTGCAGAATACATATTATTCCACGGATATCATACGGAAATGTCTATAATTATTGATTAATATCTCTGTTAAAACCATTTTGAAGTTTGTATCAAATGTAGACTTGGTTATATATATATATACTTGGTATATTGGCAGTTTATGAGGCCAAAAATATAAATCACCCCATACCATCTTCAACCGTTGACCAGGTAATGATTTCAAAAACAGTTTCTTGAAAGAAAGGAACGGTATATTGTTTCTAGATTCAATTTGATTCAATTTATTAACTTCATTCTCTTTAACCACTGCATCGTTTTCATCTAAAGTTTACAGTCCAGTTTTAGGTTAACAATATAAAAGGATTCCACACGATTCAATGAAAGCCAATCCTCTAGGATCAACTGTTTATAAGGTATGACATTACCACAGATCGCTGGGTGATCAATATACACAAATAAACAAAGTTGATACTTCATTTATTAGTACCGGTGGCAAATTGACAATGAACTGACCAGCAGAATGAGCGTATTTAATTCCTAAAATAGTGTATGTATTCTCCATTAACATTGACTTACACCTAGCGAATTCTATAAACTCAAGATCTGCAAGTACTTCGCTGAAATGAATTAAACCTGGTAATCTTAACATTGTCCGATATGAGGTTTACAAAATATAATTACATGTAATTGTAAAAAGTTAGAATAATTTGGTTTGATATAATTATAAGTTAACTTAACTATCCTAGTACATCATGACATTACATATGTCACAGTATGATACATGAGGGCGAGACCCATGTTTTGCCAGCATACACATGAACATTGTTTAATTCATATTTCTATGATAAACAAGTTTTGTTTTTAGACATCGAAAAGGAGGTATTTTTCCTGCGCCCAGATGAAGGGTTTATTCCTGAATGACAGGATATCATACCAAATTTTTGTTGGAGTGCCATTTCCATCTTTGGGAAATCAATTTATATACATGTTGTTTGGGCTTTAATGACTTTAAAGCGTCATTGTAATTCAATTCAAAGCTACTGTACGAGTTCAATTAAAAATGCTCACTACTGAATAATAAATGCATTCTCGTGTACATTATATGAAAAACTATAGAGGCAAAATCAATTTTAACCAATGTTTTGCCTTTGATTTATTTTTTCAGATCTCATAGAAATATTAAATATCATTGATAAAGAAATCCAATATTCGAATTCGATTGTACATGTGGCTATATGCTAATGCCATTTTAATATAGACATCAGACACCATTGACTTCATTTAAAAAAAAATGTATCGTTAAAAAAAAAGTATATAGCAGTGTACACCCACATGAATATTTTAAGAATAAAATTTGTCGTGTGGCATACGAAAGTAACCTCAGGATGAATATTGATTTAAGTTTAAGGAAACCTCTTATATATCATTGTGCTTTGACATCATTGTCGTTAAAATACTGTCAGACAATTTCAAGTTAGAATTAAAATATGTAAACCATGTACTTACAATATCTTGTGAGCCTTTCTAGAATGTACTTCTGGGGGAACATAAAGTCCCATCATTTCACTTGACATTCTGTTATTCATTGTTTTATTCCATCTAATTTTCTAAATAGTAATAATGAATTTAACATCAACTTGTAGTATTTTTGTTTGCAGACAATATATTATTGGTCTTTCAAGCCATATTCAAGTGGTAGTGATAAATTCATATACAAAACCAACTTATTGTATTTCACCACACTATAATTCTGATATTTGTGTCATTAATATTGGTTTCCAGTATATGAATCAGTCTGCAGAATTGCTGCCTTTAATGTCTCAGTTAATGATGCAGTTGTTAGAACTGATAAATATCATCTCGTTTAAATGGAAATTTCCAATCGGTCTGGTCCTGATTAATCACAAAAACGTAATTGCAGACTTTCGCCTGGAAATGGCCAACAGCATAATTCCACACTTTTCTTTGAAATTAAAATATCTTTTAAACCATTAAAGAGCAAGAATCTTTGGGATATAGATGTCTTTCAGTAAGGAGTTTCACCACCGTTTAAACAGTAGTTCACAATGTTTACAAGTCATTCACCGAATATTCCTTTCACCAAAATGTTCGTGCATTCTTCAACTAAACTGAACGCCTTCACTATCTTTCAATAAAAAAACATACAAAGAATTTCATTATGAACCACGAGTTCTTTATGATTCTGGCCAAGATTAAAATTCAAAATTCCTGCCAAAAGACCATTTTCATTAACAAGAAGAAATTCAGACACCACCTTAAGTTTTTACATCACACAAACAACTAATGGAATCATAACCAGTTGAATATTAATTGCTGTCACAGTACCATCAGCACAAATTCAAACAGAAGAATATCTGACACCTTCAAGACAAAAATTCAACTTTGGTCAATCACAATACCATGTTATTACCAGTTGAATATGACTATGTCTTCTTGTTATTACAGATAAATTGGTTGGTTATTGAAGGAAACGAGAAAGAAACCGAGAATTTGCTGTTCTTTATCTCACAATGATAAATGTAGTTCTATTAATTTTTTCGTCTTTTCCTTATCTTAATATTCATAAAAGATCATGTTCTTGTTTTATCTTTTATATAATTTCTATTTTCTCCAATTCCTTTCCAATTTCTTATTTATTTATTTCTAGATTACACTCTTAGCTTTATAAAATCGTATCCAGCGTTCTCTAGAGATATGAAGATCGAGCATCTTTTAACAAGGATGAGATCTTTTTCTAAATCCAGTTGCCAAAGTTCTTTCACTTATCAGAAACAGAATTATCAAAGCTGACTCAAAGTTGAAGTCCTTCTAATGGAGTATTGTCCCTTAAATTTGAACGGTTAAAAAAGTCATTAGTTCCAAGCAATTCCGTCTCTATATTTTAATTAAACTACACACGGAAAATTTCCATTTATCGTTGTTTTATTGTTACATTGATATAATTCCACAATAACTCATAACCAAGTCTGTAAAAATGTTGTGTCACATGCTTGAAGAGATACGATAGCTTTTATAATTGTCAGTATAATACTTGAATAGTTCACCTTTTATCACATTGTCAACAAGACATTCGGTAAGGAAGTCTTAGAAAGAGCTTCCTGATAGCTAGACAGCTACCTGACAGGTATCTTATATAACTTATTGTACAGATTCACTTTCAGTTACTCCATAATATATGTCGGTGATTATTTTCAATTTTCTAATCATAAATTGTTCTCTTACACTTCCGGTTTAGGTTTTAACATATTAAAACAGTATGCGGATAATTTGAAAAAAATCGCCTGGTTGGCAATCTTAACTTGATTAAATCTAACAAAAAGTCATAATAATATGTAGAAAAGTAGCAAGTAAGAACTCTATTTCACTTCAATTCCATTCAATAAATAATAATAATCAACGCCCTACACTTCTTTCAAAGCCAATCCTAGATTCTGAAAATATGTTCCTTTGTGTATATCTGAGCACAATAAAGACCTTGCCAGTTGCATTTACTAATCAATAAAATATTTCACCTTGCCACGGGTAATCGGCCGATGTTCTTCTAGACAAAATGCCAGTTTCTACAACAGACTCCAAACTTTATCTAGAATTATCCACTTTTTGATTTGATTAAACAGTGATCTGTCTTACTTAATTCACCATTCTATGATTACAGGTATAATAACAGGTAATGTCTGGGGTTCTTTCAGTCGATTAGTTATTCCTATACTTTCATTATGGTACTTAAGTTTTATGAATATACCATTTTAAAGTTCCGAGCAGGTAAAGCTTCTTTGAAACACTATTTTTCTCAATATAAAGAACAAAGTACTATGTCCTGTTGTGCTGCTTCAATTGTTTTAAAACAATTTTTAATTGTTTACTAGTAAAAAACCACTAAAACAATAGCTAACATAACAAGATTCTTAAACAATGGTAAATCGTATATCCTGGTTAGAAAATCGTTATAGTACTACGATGTCATCTTTAATCAACACGGGATGTGTCGTGTAATATTAATTAAGTGAACAATTTAATTTAGAGAGATGAAAGAGAGACGTGTATACATCTCATGTTATTGTATGCTGAAAATAGTTTCCAAACATCCGAGAGTTTCACAAACACAATCACGTGCATGTACACATGCTTTCACCCGAATTACAACCCTGATTAAACTACTTTGATGGAATCGAATGATAACAAAGTTACAACAACTAAACAAGTAACTCATATAAACAGTGGAAAGTTCAAATCCGTACACGTTTCAACATACACAAACATTTTTCACCAAAGAAATTCCTCAAATCAACAAAAAAAAATATGTTGTCCTATTGAAATATGTTCTTACTCAAAATAGTGATGATGATTATAAACTTTCGTCTCGCCTTATTATAGATCTTGACTTAAGAGTAAATTTATGTTTGAAACCAATAAAATCCATGCTATATGAAGGGAAAATATATGACTATAGGTTAGAATCGATGTCTAAAGATTTGAACCAATGAAGTGAAAACATCGGTATAACATCTGAATGACTGATGTGTCAACTTGAGAAAGAATGTTTAATAAAATATGGTTGGAATGGTACTATAAGTTTATTAGATCTTGTAAATCTATTGTGAATGACAAATACTGACATGTGGAATGGTTGTTTAAGACAATATCTAGCTGTCATGTCGACAGCTTCCTTAGTCCGAATGATTCTTTTCAAATCATACCGTCTTTATTACTTTCTGATTTGTATGCACTTTAACTTCTCAATGCAGCAATCGTATATCATATGATAAAATTAAGATATGAGATATTAACTCATTTTATGATTTTAGTGTGTATGTGACTTAAAGGCAAAAATAAACCCGCCAAGTAAAACTGGCACCTTATGTCGTATATTGCCCGCTTTCAAACCGTGGAACCACTTTAATTGCAAAAGCTGCTTCATTTTACACGGCATGGTACTGTCGCCAACTGAACAAGGCGCGAATAGCGGGACTTAAAATGTCTTTTCATATCAGAGGAATACCTTGTACAAAGAACCGTCAGAACATTCAAACAGAACGACTGGGATTATGTTTATGGTTGTCAGTTAAGTCGTGGTTATCAAGTAAATGGTGATTTATCATGTGAATGTCTTCATAAAACCAGGAATTATTAGTACTGGTTAATAGAGTAACAACATAAGATAACGGGATTATTCTTATCAGTCTTTACCCACACAATTTAATACCAATTATATCAAATATTGTCATTGCTTTTGTCAATAAGCAAACAAGACACAAATCCTTCTCCATCGTTGCTACGATTCTTATACCATAGAATGAAAGTATGGCAATTTGTGTAAGTCTTTCTAGAATTAGTTGATGCCATATAAATTGGCCTGTTTACGGTTATTAAATTATTGTTAAATCACTTGACTTTATAACGGACTTCTATTAGAGAAGTTTGAAAACTAGAACGATATTGTTTTATCGGTATAAAACACCACCACTCTTTTCACACAAATTCTAAACGCTCATTTGTAATCTTACTCCAGAAAATTATTTGTGATTATTAAACTCCTCCGATTATCCTTGCTTTGAACCATCAAAAGTAAAAACCTTTTCAGAGACCTTATATTCCACGTAGTCAACAATGAACTAAAACCGGTGGTAGAATCTGCTCAATCAGAAGCTAGTGTACTGTACTGTTCGAGGGGGCCTATGCAAGGACTATTTCTAAGTCTGAAGCTCCAATGCAACACTAATCGAGGAATGAGAAGTATTCAACCACTTTATTTTTTTTAGAGCTTACAGCAGCGATCTGTGAGTTTACAAAAACAAGTCTTTAAGTGGTAAAATACATCAACATTTAAACTCCAACACCAACTAAAGTTGAAGTGAATCAGTTGTTTTCAAACAATCGTCTAGTAGACCACCAGAGTACTAGTACACCAGCAAAATATTGTGTTAATACTGTCAATAAAATAGCAGGGAATTTGTCCAGTAAAATTAGATATTCTATAACCGAATAACTTTATTGATAGGATTTGATTTAAAGAATAATAGAAGAAATAAGCCAGTCTAATCAAATCAAGAGAAATGGGTCAAGTTATTGTTCTTAATTTGATAGGCTACATTCTGGTTAGATAGAAGGTGAACATTATAGTTGAAAAATAATTTCTGACGAGTTACATTCCGTTCTTGTATTTTATTCTATGAATTAAAACGCCAGGGATACATATTTTGTATACCATGAATACAAGATGCAGTACCAAATTTCTACAACTAATTGTACATTTTGTTAAAACAATCTACAAAATATTGCTTTTGTTTTTTGTTTCAGACAAATGATGTATTCATTCTGTTGCTTCTGTGGTTTATTTCAGAAAAAAAACTGCAGAAATTAGAAATTGCCCTTAAATCGTGTCGAATCTTTACTTACCTGTCTCTTCCCATCATGGCTTATGATCCCGAGCAATTTAATCCCATCATACAAGGGTTTATGAAGGTCCACTAAACAACAATTTGTATTTTATGCACTAATGTTAGTTGGTTTATCCCATCACGACCATGGCATAAGCCTTAGCAAGATTTGAAGCATTGCAAGACCGTCCTGAAAGTGACGAGTTGAAATAGCTGTTATTCAATATCAGTCGTATAATTCAATAGAGATTAGTTAATGGAAGGGACTGGGAGTTGTTGAATGATGCTTTCAGAACCAGTTCCTCAATACCTACTTGAATTCTGAAAACCTTGGTAAATAATGTTAAGTGGTACTTGTAACTACACCAACTTAAGGTATTCTTCGCTGTACCATTTCTATCACACCTTATTATCTAATGAAATTAAGCTTTTGTTATTTGCTTTGCTGATGGTTTCTGTGGATTTTCAATGAAATTTTAATGTTGAAATCTCAATGTATTAGAACTGACATGTTTTAACATCGTGCTAAATCAATTTACAGGCATTTATTAGAAGAACAATGCAGCATGCAAAAAAAGAATAAAAACTGAAAGACAATGAGAACAATCGAGTAAAAAGTATTGACGATAGATTTGTGTGATAGTTTGATGTTATCACACTCTGATGAAATACAATATATAATCTATATATCAACCAGTTTGTTCCCAAACCGTTGCCTAATTTAATTGATTCTTGGACAAGTTTCAGGAATGGTGAGAGGGGAGATAACAACAAAATAAACCAAAACTCAATGTGAACTTTTCGATTGTTTTTTTATTTATCTGTAGATGAAATGTAGTCGATATGATTCGTTGCAGTTTCTAAGATAGGGAATGTATAAAAGATGAATGGTAGGTAATGGCACCAAGTCTCAATTTATATTTTTTTTTCTAATTTTGTGCATAGATAAATCCTGAATATTTTGTATTTTTTTTAGTAAAACTAAATATTTAGTATCATTTTTTAACTGTAATTTAATAGGGATATGTCATTTCCGTACAAAAAGGTTATTTTTCATTAAAAATGATGCTTAAAGTATTGAGTAATAAATGAGATTTCACCAGAAGACGTGAAAATCGGCCTATTTCCTGTAGTCTAGACCATTCTTTCTCTACAATCAATCCACATCATTATTATATCTCAATATTATTGGAATCACTGATTGGTAGTTATTGTCAAAATTTTGAATATCTGGCAAATTATTATAAAATTTTACAATTGATGTAAATTAGACATTGCGAACTTAATAATATCAAGTATGAAGTAAATCTTAGTAGGGTCTGATTATGAACTTAAAGGTAACCATCTTTTTACCTTAAAGGGGACAAGTCTTCATTTTTATTGGTTGATTTGGGTCTTGAATATATTTAAGTATCCTTCAGAAGCACTAGAAATGCACGAAAATTGCGTATTTCCTTCAAATATACCTTAAATTAAACATTTCTCCTTCTATTTCTATAGATGACTTTTCTATATATTGCATAGTATCGCTAATGTGTAGTAGGGCATTATAACTTTCAAATGCTAATAATTATGGATGCACATGGATTTGAAGGCTCAAATTTCAATGGTGAGTTGTGATAACCAGTACTAAATTGCTGAGCTAAAAAATTCCCCGTTTCTGAGACTATCCAAATCGACCCGCGAAAATGAAGCCTGTGCCCCTTTAACTGGGTAAACTGGGATCTATAATAAATACTTATTGAAAAAGTAGATTGATGTTGCCAGCGTACAAAAGTCGTATTCGATTCCCAGACAATAGGACGTAGAACATAATTTTATTTCCGTCAATGAACTTTTCAAATCGACTGTATTACGTATTAATATATCAATTTAAAAAATTAAAGACACAAAAACAATCTTGTAACAGTCAAAACATAAAATATAAATCATCGAGTGAAATAGCCCACATGGAAACAGTTGTGCAGGTAGTTGCTTAGTTACACTGCGATTTATTGTCATTTGTAAAGAATCTAATTCATAACTTGAATTCTAGTTAAACTATTAGCTGGCTATATCGATAAAGACTAAAGGTACATTATTTTACCAACACAGTTTCTTTGATCTGGGTGGTGTAGACCTCGAGAAAACACGATGAAGATGAATTTACACGTAAGTGTGTCGTTGGACAAAAAGTATAGCAACTTTAATGTTGTGCGGCACAGAACAGAGGAAAACATCTGATGCGTTCAACTTAAATGTACTGTAATAACGTATTACATTTCAAGAACAGAATGATAATATTTTCTTTAATTTTACTGTGATTTAGAGCCGTAAAAATCATTTCAGTCCTAATGAGTATTAATGACGATTTCTCGAATGAGTCTTAGATATTGAAATCATGTTAATTCGTGTTTCACAATGACATATTTTGCAGTACAATATCTTCCAATTGCGTATGATCCATACAGTTTTATTAGCAGCATGATTGAAAGAAATGTTTTGTTTTTTTGTGCAGTAAAAAAATAAAAGTGAGCATCTAAAGCACGTGAAGCATGTAAGGGCAACATTTCTATGCACCGGGTTTCCATTTCCTTTGTATAGTCCATTATGGTAATTATACCTCGGAATGAATTAGTGAATACATTCTATAAAAATACTCTTTACTGGCTTATAAAAGTGTCCAATGCACAAGAGGCATACCAATAGAAAATCTGAATGCATAATGTTATTGAAACCATTATTGCTCTAACTACGATAAATTTTACCGTGGACTGAATTCTGATAAAGAACATTTAATTATTCCAGAAAATAAATTCTCTGATAATCTCCAGCAATCTGTTGATATGCAGTCAAAGACAAATCTCTACCATTAAGATTCAATAATTCTTTTGATAACGACTCTGTATCGATCAGTTTATTCCTGTTTCTTTTGAAAGTAAAGAAATCAAAATGACATTGTTGATATTGTTGCCTTTTGAATGGTGATTTATTACACGTCGTCAAGTGCATCACAAACAATCAACGGAAATATCCAAATGATAGAGAATCGTGAGGATTGTATTAAACTGTTAAAATAATCACAAGAATTCTGTATCTGAAATATAATCCGAAATATCGCAGTACGTTGTATATCGTGTGTTCAGGTCCTCTTTTTTGGTAAATTGGTTGATATATCGTCTAGTTCCAGAAACTATAAATCTTAAAGCCTTGTTATACTTTTAAAACACCTCACAATTTAAAGAGTGTGATATTAAAAAAAAAAGAATCTTTGTCAGAAAGTTCTTTTGATTTCTATAAACATGGCAAAAAGAATTTGAACTGTAAATATCTTAAATTTACCACATACGCTGCATACAATAAAAACAAATGTTTCAAGTATGCCTTTTGTTATTGATTTTTACTTTTCATTAGGATACTTGACTTGACCCGTATGTTGTATCAGTATGCTCAGTCAATGAAATATTAAATATGAATAGCAAAATCAACCAGTGGAAATGTTGTTTGTGAATAAAAAAAGCATTTTCCATCATCTAAACAAACAAAAAATGAAAAGGAAACGAGACTCGTCCATTAATCACGAGATGTGGCATTTAAACAGCATTAAATTGCCTCGTTCTGGTAAGATTATCAGCCAATAATTGAAGTTATAACAATGACAGTTATGATTGAATTAATAATGCGTTACTGGAGTAATTATATTAATAATAAATATTATACCCTTCTTGATAGTTTCATTAAAAACAAGTTTACTCTTCAATGATTAATACTTCCTCGTTAGATACAAAGAGAAGTGATTTATTCAAAAAAAGCAGATTATTGGACACATCGCAGTTTGGCACGTTCCCTTCCGGAACACCTGATGCTGCTCTTTAAAACTCAACAGTCCAAAAATCTTTTATCATTATTTCAGTATATTGTTTGTAAAGGTACCCTTCTGATTTCCACAGCTAGTGGTACAATTCATTTTCATTGTCCAAAAATGCAAAATTTAAAATGGATACTAAGTTGTTAAAGACCAATTGAACTATATTGTCGAAACTCTTTTCCTTTAACTAAATACAATATATGTCTTAATTGTATTGGTATCATAATACCGTCACACAGAGTCATTAAGTGGTCTCACGTCACGTCTCAAAAGTATATGAAAAGTGTTCTAGTATTTTCATGGTAAAAAGAATTCTGGGCCCTCGAGACAGGATTAGTTTACTTAAAATAATGGTTATATTGATTGAGGTGGTATTAAGATCAAGCTCCTAATAGTATCTACAAATAGAGACCGTCTCAACTTACTAACTAGTACCACCTTCAATATGAACCTTCACTCGCACTCGATTTAACTAGTTAACTCGTTTCAAAGTAGACTTTATGGTATTCTCACATGCAATTGTTACAGCCATCATGATAAAGAGGAATGACTAAGGTTTTTTTCTTCAAAGAATGAACCAGAAAGAATATATTACTTTTCTAAGAATGACAAGATCCGGGGGTCCTGTCTGCAGATAGTCATTATTCATTTGTTCAATAGAGATGTTCCTGTTCTGTGATAATAATAAATAGTTCTGGATTTAAAAGGCTTCATAAGTATTGACAGGTAGCATTTAGAGCTTTCTGATTCGACTTAACAGATTGAATGATAACAAAAATTAGACATAGTTATGACAGATTTTGATATCAAGTCAATCAACCTGATATATGTGTACACTAGAGTTCAGATGAAGGCCTCAACATGATTTGCTACCTTTCGCTTTTTCAAAATTCAAATTCCGTATGAAAACCCATTAGTGCCCGATCACACAGCATCTCATGTTGGTCTATGACATTCACTGGATGGTCACAGAGTGATGAAAGGCTCCGAATTGGACACCCAAAACACCAATTTTTAGGCACACTTTTTGGTCGAAGAGCGTTTGCAGTTTTAAAATGGGCCACTCTCGCTCGCAGAACTGTGGACACATGGCAAACATTTTGGTACTTTCGCTTAAAAAAACATATCGATTGTGCGAACATCGTCTGTAAATCCTACCCCAAACCATTCTATGACCCATTGATCTGGATTCAAAAGGGTCATATAGAGGCGATTCAGGACTAAAGGCAATCAGGGACAATTTGGTCGCAAATACTCAAATAATCTTTAGTCTCAGAAAAGCGTATGCTTTTACGTTTGTTTTTGTTTTCAATGTCATCGACCACACTGACGGGGGTGATGCAAATTACAGATAATCTTTGAAAACTTCAAAGCAAATCTCGATGCTGAGTATTTAGATTTCTTGAAAATTCTATAAACAGAAAATCAGAAAGTTGTGTTGTATGCGACTTGTTATAACTGTTGAACTGTTTATTGGATTGTCAAGAAATCTTACTCCTTCATCACCCACAAAATAGAGGTTAATTTGGCTTATCTTGAAGGAATAAAATCTAATTGCTATATCTAAATTACGTTGAATTTAGTCACGCCTTTTCTTATCATTCCATGCACCAATGATAAAGAAGTCTTTCATTAAACAGCTTCATTTATAAATTAAGTCTACAGGAATGTTAATTTAAAATGCCATTCACAATAGTAATGCAAATTGTGAGATTTATTCAAAACACATGCACCTATTGTAGTGATAAGTAACAGAACTGTTCAAACTTAGAAAAACCCTGAAAAATTGGCACAACTTTAAATTCTCAACTGTATGACTTGTCCAATGCTATTCTCTCATGCAAATAAGCTATTCTCGACAGTTGCATTGTCGTATAATAGTGAGCTCTGATTGTGTCATCTGGAAGCTGGAAGACAACATAACTGCCACATGATAGCAAGGCCATCTTATGCATCATAAACAAATGATCAGAATAATTAAAACTGAGAAATCTGAATATGAACAATACATGTATATATAATTGTCAATGTCATGGTGTTTGTATTGTTAACGAAGTAAGCACAATAATGTGGAACAGATTGAGATAAACGTTAACCCGTTTCTAACAGAGTCGTTATTAGATGCTAATCTAATATCTTTATACTCCAAAACCGTTATGATCAAACTATATTATCACGACAGACTTCAGTGTATCATAAACACAGATTGAGCTGACCCAGTTTGAAAAATGTTACTAAAATACCCAGTGAAAATACCATTGCCTTCCTATGTAATAACGACGGTGATAATATTATAACGACCCTCCTCTGTCGGTTTTGAGCAATAAATGATCCAGTGGATGATATAAAGATGATGTGTTAATTAAGATAGTCTAGTATAATGGGTACGTGAAGGTTAGTAAAATTCTCAGAGAAATGGTAGAATGTGAATACAGCGTTAAGAATATAGGTCACTGGAAGTCAGACAGTATTTTCAAATCTTCTTTTAAATTCTTTACAAAACGTAATTCACAATATTCTTTATTACTTCCTGAATATTTGTGATTTTCCAGAATTAAAATCAACTAGAATGGGAATGGTTCTAACAAAAATCAGCAAGGATATAAATATTTCTCTAAAGCTGTGTACCACAGATGCAACCTATTTCCCAATAGTAGCTCTATGATGTCAGGGCATTAGACAACACAACTCAATGAACTGTCCTGCTGAATTGCAACTGAAATGATAAATTTTCTGGTCGGTTAACAGATCGCTAAATAGTTTGCAGGGTGAGTCATTTAAATATAGAAATAACAATGTAAATCCTGTGCCCTTTAGACAGAACTAGTCCAGAAATCAGTGAGGATTATATGATGTCTGAATACTTCAGTGTGGATACAAGTATTTAAAGATATGATTAAGACAATAATAAAATAGTCACGAATTAATGACATATGAATTCATCAAATTGCTGAAGTCTCGTTGTATAATTCAATATCTAGTGATGTGTAGTAGATCTAAAATTGGTTCCAATTGTCCTTACAATATCTATATATTGTACTTCATTCATAAAGTATCCACCTGTTAAAATCCCCTATAGAGTGTTTACTGGATGTCTAATTTTATTACTGATTAGACTGTTTAAAATATGTCAACAAGAAGTCGTGATGCATCTGTCTTAATTTCTCGACTTAAAGGGTTAAATAAAAACTGAAATTAGCGTCCAACACCTACAGTACGTCCTTACAGACACATAAATCATCCTTCTACTGTTATTGATCTAATACTAACACAAACAAGCTCAATCATGTGAATAGCAAATAAATTTTACCTAGAACCTTGCCTTAAATACAGACAGACGATTTCTGATCTATTAGAACATTTCTACCTGGAGGGTATATTGTCTCGCCTTCAACCATAGTAAATACATAATAATAGAGCTGTAGGTTAATTAAAGGAATTTAAAGATGGCCATGCGGAAATATTGAAATAGTTATACGGTCAATCAAGAGAACCGGATCAAGATTTTTTTATTAAAGATAATTACATAATGAATACTACAAAGCTGAATTTTATAGCCTGCTGTTAGCCCTCTCGTAACGGAAACCTGCTCGGAAATGATTCCAATAGTTTCACGTCTTTTTAAGATAAAAAGTAAAACGACTGTTCTTTTTTACGTATCAATATTAAAGCCTGATCTATTATATATCAACGAAATTTTAACATGCAGCATTCTATTCTGTCCATAGGTATTAAAACCTTGTTCCCTATTTATGTACCTAACTATCAGAAAGCTAATGCTTGGAACGACACAAAAACTGATATCCTTCTGCTTATATAAAATTGGATTTATAGAGATTAATTTCTTTAAAAAAACATTTAAAGTTGCTGTGCATTACGATATTAAAGTTGATGTTTTTTGGACCAAACATTACAGTTTTCCAGATGACCGGTATTACAACCATTTGCACCATTTTACAACAATTAAATTCTGTTACTATCAATCACTGATGTTCACTCTGGAGACTCAATCTTCCCTGGACTTATAGCAGAATAATTTAGTAGGATAATACTGACACTGGCAGGAAAGACTAATGCATAATGCAGAAAATGCAGCAAGCTTCATTACATGCTCGGGTAATTCCCATTGACATTTAATCAATTTAAGAGAAATTTTCCCACCATCAACTGAAGTTAAGTGTACTTTGAGAAAATAGGAATTGGCAGAATAAAGACCTTGAAATGTTTAAACAATGACAGCTATCAGGAAAAACTGATATTACTATTTAATGAAAGGATTGTCAGTCAAAATACCATGATATCTAGATCAGAGAACTTTGACAGAATGAAAGTTATCGTATAGTCATTGCTACTGTTAATGTTCAAGAAAATCATTGTAGAGTATCATTACCAATGTATGTTTCAATTTCAGAATAAACAAAAGTAACAGAAAGAGTTTTATATCAATAGAATTTTCTTGTATCAACGATTCCGTCACTATATCGGTGAAATAAGCATTTCAATAATAAGTTCAGTATAGAAAACTTTGCGTTTCAAATAACCTTTATCTGTTATTTTTAAATTTCTGAACATTTCATACAACTAAATCAAATCAAGTCAAATAAAATCACACTTCTGCTGGTAATCACTCAACTTTTTTTAAATTTGTAAAGTGACTTTTCCCAATGACTTTATCTAATCGATGAGTTATCATTTTGTTAAGGTTTGTGATTTAAGATATATAAATTATATTAGTTTATAGCCAGTCTAGTGATTAGCAAGATCTGGTAGAGTCTGGTACTGGTCCATAAATCATAGAGTCGACATGGTGCTAATATCAGTCTCGATAACTACATTGATAACATTAAATATACAGAATCATGATGGAATGGAGACCACATAGGATGAACGACGAACGTTTACCACAGCAAAACATGTACCGTACCATATACTATACTATAACTATCCCCATTCATGATACAATATGTAATGAACAAAGTTTTCATGTATCCATCTTTATAGGCGGTACAGAATTGATGAAATGGGGAGTTTAAGATACATGAACCACAACATTAATTCAATGGTAAGCATGATGGTATGTAGTTCTTTCAACATATTCTCACCAAGTTTTATGAGTGATCATTCGTGACTAAATACACGAGCATCTTAAAACAAGTTACATGATTCAAAAAAGATAAACAATTAGAACCAATCCTAGGAACTTTTAGAAGACACAGACAATTTCACCTAAGAGCATACTTTGATGATACAGACCACAAAGACAACTGGACCGTTAAAGTGTTCAATTTCAGATATATAAACAATATCAGACAAGAGTGTGGGTTGATTTTGTCTGCTCCCCGGCAGCACTTTTAACTTGTTTCATACTTTTACTGTTCGTAAAAGTTTCATCTATAGCTTAAATATAAAGCCATCTTGATATGATGAGAAGATAGTAAATATAATTTTTGAAACAACAGAATTCAAACTTGAATTGATAATGACATTTTATCACAAGGGTTGGACTTTTTAACTCACTGGAATCGATTGTATATGTTTTATTCCTTTCCTACACTTAAGAACATAAACTAAGAGACAATCACATACATCCTCATAAACCTGATACTAAAAATGAATCTCATTGTAACGTTATTGACTTAATCAAGGAATCAAACTTTTAAAATGATGAAAGAAAATCTATTCAATCTTATTTCGCTCGATAATAAACCTTTTTATGTTGAATTATATAATATCTATATTTAGAAGAAAATGCGGAGGTAAAATATCCAACAACAAAGCGGATCCAAAAGTTTTGGTCAAAGTAAAACCGTCCTTAGTGAAAATAATCCTCTTTTCAACATACCCAACTGGAAACATGCCATTTAGTGGTCAGTGGTCAGATTATTAAGGAATGTCTGTATCATGGTAGGTTTAAAAGTAATGCCCTCGAGTACTTTGCTGAACAAGGTATTGTTTCAATGCAATGCAAAAATCAAAAGACGCTTTGTGAAACATGATCCTGATCTGTAAATAAGCTTTTTATTATATCGGGTGTCTAAAAAAAAAACGCCCCATCTTTGGTCTGAAGTAATTCAGCTATTGGTAAACTCTTTTTCAAAATTCTTACAAATAAATTTCAAGATGTCGTTGCCCCGAACAAAATAGCAGGTCATTATTGGCGCCAGCTGGACAAACTTGCTGAACAGGAACTGTTCTTGGGAGTAGGAATATTTAGATGAGATCCAAAACAGCACCTCAGGATGGAAAAACAGTTGATATTGGTGGTCGAAGTGATGGACAGCACATTGAACACAGGTTGAATTAAGTAGTCTTCTCTGACATTGCATTTTGTCACATGCTTTTTTGTTCGGGGAAGTACTAGTACAATTTTTATTCGGTGACTCTCAAATTTTTAGGGTCTCGACCAGATTACAAACGGTTAAGATACACCCGATATAAATATACAACTTTTTACTTTTTAACAATAGCAATGTGTCAGCGTGTAATCATGCATATGAACCAAACATTTATTCACGCTTCAGAGACCCAATGTGAACAGTTTACAGATTGGGTCTGTGGGATTGAGGGTCTCAACGTTCCAATGTATTGAAAAAAGAACAATCATAATTCTGCATTTCCAAAGATAAACTACAACAACTGTGCAAGCAATCAGATTAACGAGGCACGTACTAGCAGAAAATGACTCGGATAATTAAGGGCTTTCCATCACATACTGATGGGCAATCATATTCAGGGCAATGGCTTGCTCAAGACTTCGTTCTAAGAATGTCGTTTTGTCAGACATTGATTTATACGGACATATGAAATCTATTTATCATGGTACCTTTAACAAACTGTCGTGGTTAAGATTTAAACGAAAGTTTAAATTACTTTTAAAGAATTATGACGAAAATAACCTGTCATCTTACTGATAGTTACCGTTGATCGTTCAAAAAGCTGTACTTTATATGTCGTCCTTTGGGAAAGGATATTGCACAGGAAGAAAACAGTTAACTTTGTCATATATTTCACATGTTTTAAGATTGTAAAATGTGAAAATCCACATTGACAAAAATATTTTTTGGCGATACAGGGAACATAATATGTTATCAGTTCTATCGAATGTACTTTTAAAAATAGGAAGTGATATACGAACAATGAGAGGATGAATATCATTGAAAAAGTTGTTCTAAGTAGATGTCACAATAAAGTAAATTATGACGTATATAAAGTAGTCTATGATTTTTAAAATGATTTTGAAATAGAAATTAAATAATTATGAATTTAAAAAAAAAACAACAATATTTGGCTAAATATTATGTTTCCCAGTTGACATGAATGCAATAGTTGATAAAATAATATAGAAGACTAAATTAATAGTCAAAAAACGAAAAGATTTTTTAAAGAGAAAAAATTGAAATAAAACGAAAATGTGATTAACTGATACTAAACATAACGCAAAGACAAAATAATATTTTATATATAAATTTAAAGAAAAATATGATAAATTAAATGTAGAATATATAAACTAAATGTAGAATATGATAAATTAAATGTAGAAAATGATACATAAAGTGATAAAATTATATAGGTACTAAAAAACAAATGATACAAAATGAAGATAAAATCGATGCATTTTAAACGTTAAATGATAAATTGAATGTACAATATGCTTAAAGTAGCAAAATGATAAATTGATTGTATAAAATAAAAGTAAAGAGGTACTTACGGAGTGGAGACATCATCGAAGTCCTCCATCTCCGATAAGGAGATTCTGTTATATCCTCGAAGAGCCAGTTTGACTATTGATGTTAAACGTCAACACAAATATTCAATAATAAGCCCATACAATTAATCTTGGCCACAATTAACCATTATCTTTGCTTTTTCAGGAAGCCATGTCCGGTCTTTATATGACACTATATAAAATACTTTACATCGTTAACTATTTAATACGCTAGTTTTATCACTGTCAAACACTAATAACAATTTAATGACATATTGGTATATTGATTCCTATCTTCTGTTGGTCACTTTATCACATTGGTACCATTCACAGTACCTTGGTCAAGACATTGTAACAGGTGCCAGGCCGGAACACCATAAAACTTTCCTTAACTCATCCACGTTTCCAGATACAATACATCCACCGACTGTCTTCAGTTCTATTGTGGTACAAGCATAATTAAAACAGTCATTAATAGAGTGGTGAAGATTGGTTGCAGGATATCATTGGACGATTCATAGACACACATTTGACTTTTCTCTTTCTTGATGGTCAATATCAGACAACACTTTATTCATATAACAATAAAATGACGAGATTTTTCTTCCTTCTTATCTCCAAATCATTGGCCAAAACGAATTTCTACAGAATTACATAATCCAATCACTGTTTGAGAACTTCACAATGAAATAACATAGGCACTTGGTGGAAAGGTAGCTACTTATTCAAACTGAACACTATTTTGACTATCTAGCCTATGATTACCAGCTACCAGCGTTAGACAGCATCATTCCCGAAAGTCAGCTTTTTAAAATATGTTTCGATGTTTAATGTTAGTCCAGTAAATCTGAAGTGGATATAGTATACATTATCACGGATTCCACCAGGACTTGTTGTGATAGTTAATATTGATGATATGATATACAGGCTCCGATTCCATCAAATACCACCATATATAATGTCTCCCCAACACATATTACTATCTGTAAAATATAAGAAATGACAGCGATATTAGCAAAAAGATTTGTTCGTGTTATTAAAAAACAATCTTACACGATACACCATTTACTTCGCTTAGTTCTTTATTTTCTATTCACAAACTCTTGTATCCATTAGCATTGATAAATCACACAGCCGGATATTTTACGGGGAAACACTTTGTATCATCAAGAAATTGGTGTAAAAGACTTCATTAGCTCAATGTAGATTATTTCCATGTTAAAGAGACTTCTCTTGAATATTACAGCATATTAAATTATATAGGTAGCACCAAGCTTTTCTTGATGAAAATTACAAGATAATTCATTGTTATCGCCCATCACAAATGTTCTTACTTAAAGGGATAAAATTCCACCTTCTGCACTCTCAATGCCTTAGGTTGAAATTAACTAGAATCTAATGTTCAAACAATATCAGTTCAATCTGTACGAAAGTCATCAAGGTAAATTGGGAATAATAAAGGAAGAAATTAACAATTTCAATAATTGCATAGCACAAACGTCTATTTAGTTTGAATAGTATATTCAATTGACTGAAGGAGAATCGTTGTACAATATTGATTTGGACAGTAATTTCTAATTTACACAAAAATTTAACTGAATTGAAATCTCGATGCTTTGTACCGATTTATAGAATCTATAATAAATTATTTGCATATGAACTACATTTGCACTGAGGGGGGTTGTACAGCTAAGACGAACCGTAATTTCATTTCCATGAGACTACTTGAATTGATCAGAAAACTTGATGCCAGAAACAATCTATGGTGGTGCAATGCGTCGGTTTATGTCACTGGTAGTCTCCTTTCACTTAATTCAGATGTAAAACAAACCTTTTTTCCTGATAACTGACTGTATGGTTAATATTGTCATGCAAGTAATAGTTTCTATTGATGAATATGTCCTAGAAAAAAAACTGTATATTATATTTAAAGCAGTTTAATGGAAGTACATTGTCTTAAGTCATCGTTTTTAAAAGCTTTGTCCTGCCTCAGGCGCAGTCTTAAAACTATTGAAAGAAACTTGTTACATCCAGTTAATTTCTAGAATAAACATTTGTTCGATGGAAGATTGCATGACTGATCTTAATTTGGACTGATTCCAAACAATACCTACAGCAGTTTTTTGAAAATTGGTAATTATTTTAATTTTAGAAAATTAATCAATTTACTAACAGTAATCATGCGTAATGATTGTTGTATGGTAACAATACATATTTGGGGAACTGATTATTGCCATAATTTATAAATATAACAGTGCTTGTTTTCAGGTATGTCTAACATGGCACAGATTGTTACCCAAATTACATGAAATGTATTTTTTTTCTCACCCTATCTTTATCTTATGGTTTAAGCTTATTATATACGCTTTATATAACCACCATAATAACAACTGAATGTTTTATGCGCGGTGATGTTGAAAGGTGCAACTTTAGTTGTTTTGTACATAATATTGGCCTTAAGTAAATTCGATTTTCACATGTTTCACATTTACAACAATTGGTACATAAAACTTGTTTATATACGCCCACATGGAAATGTATATGGAAATGGGAGCATATTGCCGTCTAACCTGTCTGTGGGTCAGGCTGTCGTAGGGCCTACTATAGAGACAACAGTTTTATTTGATTTAAATGAAACTTGGTGTGATCATTTATTAGGACAATTTAGAATATGACAATTTTCAGTTTGACTCTTCATAATTTGATGAATCTTTGTATGATCATTGGAATTGATAAGGTCACGGAAAGTTCTAACCTTATGCATATTCGATGAACAGTTTTTCAGTTTTGCCCTTGACTTTATAAACGATGCGTCAAGGGAATTCACAGTTCTAAACCGAATTGATGAAACTTAGTGTGACCATTGGAATTACATCAGTGGACGTATGTTTCGCCTTGCAAGTCCTGGTGGCGACTCTTCTTTCTTGTACCATCTACATGAACCTACCTGAAAAGGTATCTGGAATCGAATGTTCAGAATTACAATAGTTCGATTCATTGTTTGTCACAAACAGAAGCGTAGTTTTGGCCAATGCCCAAAGCATGTTTCCGACGTCAACATCTTCCATATCCATACATAATGAATTGGTGGCGTTCAAAGAATTATGAAATACTCAGTGAGGAACTGTTGGGTTATGTACTTTCGTCAGATTTATCAAAAAATTCATTAAATATGATTGGATCTGTAGCTTCTGGTGGGATAACGCAGAATGTTGCCTAATGAAATAAAGTACGGACTTAAACGACGGCAATATCCGAAACAAATCTACATGAGAATTTTGTACATAATGTCACATACGAAACGGTTTCTGTTCAAACAATGTTTATGTAGAATAATATTTGAGCTATTCCAGTCATTTCATTTTAACAACGGGAATCATTTAACACTTTCAACGGCATAGATTTTTGTGAACACTAACATAAGCATAGAAAAGCTCAATGAAAGGTTACGAGAATGAAATATGATACCATTACTTAATGTTTTAGTTTTAGTTCAAAATCAATGTCCAAATTTCAAACAGAAAACATCAAATCTACCAAGCATGAAAATGTCTGTTATTATATTCATGAAAATATTTATCAATACGATTTCATTGTTCTGGAATTGTGTCTTTGATGAATAATTTGTGTGTTAAGTCAATTAATCTTCTTTGAAATATATGTTGACATTTTCTAAGAAAAGAATTAGAGATTCATCAGAAGCATATCATTAAAAATTAGTACTTCTTATATTTAGGAAATCCTTATCAAAATAAATGTTTGAAACCCTGATAAAGATGATGGTATATATAAAAAATATGGCTTTGGGTGTGAGATGTGCTGATCACTTTGTCAGAGCTCGCACTTCAATTAAAACAAAATGGTGGACTATTCGAACCATCATAACACAGATGAAAACCATCATAACACAGATGAAAACCATCATAGCACAGATGTACAAAAATATGTTCTTCCGTATTCTGCTGAATAATTTACGAAAAAAATCAACAAAATAGCTTAGCAGGAGGAATCTAAAATAGTTTAGCTGAATAGGTTTACAAAAACTATTCATTGAAAATATTATTCCGCCAAATGTGATATCCATTTCCGGTTAAGATTACGATTCCAGGGTTTTGAGGAAGCCAGTGAAATAAAATGAAATTGGTGAAATGTTTGAAGTATAAATGGAATAATATTAGAGATGAATACAGACAGAGAATGTTTTTGATGTCATTATTGATTATAAATAAATCGTGTTAGAGAATATTATTTTAATCATTATATTATGACCCAAGGTCAAATCAAAAATTAGTCTCTTCATTTGTTGTCATAGTTTCATAAAACCTATTTAGGACATAAACAATATTTATCAATTTGATAACTTATTTGTTTGACGAAATTGTTAAAACTTAGAATGCATCCCTTTCATTGAAAATAAAATCTTCATTGGTATTCAAATATATAACATTTGCTATATATAACACTATTTTTACCAAAGAATAGCTAAGAAATCATAGCGAAATATCTATTAGTAAAAAAAACGATTGGTGTTAAGATTGTATTTTTATAACTTGAAGATGACTTTATAACAAGATAAAATACTGCTTTAAGATAGCTTAATATTCAGTTAATAGAAAATAAAAGTCGATGTGCAAAAGGAAAATAATCAGAGAGGTTTCATGGCTTGATAAACAGACTCTTTGTCTTGTTGTCAAATTGATTTTGTTTCCAACCAGATACACTAAGAGCTAGAAGCCCACTGATGTTTTGTCAGATCATTCTTTTGAAGGTATTTATTAAATCTACGAAATTAAATTGAGAAAGAGTAACACTGCTGGCAACTGACTTGGTGCAAACCGTTATCTTAATTCAAGTTTAAAATTGACAGATTTTCCTATTATAGAGCAGAAAGGACATTCCTTATTACAAGTACATATTTAACCTTCCAATATCCACTCTTTTACTTACCCAAGAATGCTTACCAAACATAATGATAAATATTAAGTACGCTACCAAAATCACCTTACATTGCCCTACATTTTTATTGAAATGTTTTCCATTATAGAACCATGTTAACCATGTGATCTTCCATCCATTGGGAATTGTATTTACATGCATACATCCTCTCTTTCTCTCTGATATACCAACTCAATACATCTGTAATATCATTTTGATACAAATTTGGTAAATACACCGAATGGTACTTCTAATCGTATAATTGAGTTTTTGAGAATATCACAAAAACCAACGACCTTGTGTGGTATTTCAACACCATCTACAGTAAAACAGTTAATGAAATATGAAATATATTAACAGGGTATTTTTTCATGGAACTGACACATAACTCATTCTCGTTTATGGCCATCGCAGCAGAAAAACCTATCAATCCTGGAAATATATGATTATGTCAATCCTAGTGCAGAAACGTGGACTGAAATGTTATAATAGTTTAGGAAACCCGAGATCCGAATTGAGTTTAGTTAAGAGTTTGGGTTTTTGGAATCCGATCGTACATAAATTCAAGCCTGACTATTTTACATTTAATCGTATCGCATATTAAACCATTTAGCACCATCATAGTAACACCACAAATCACCAGAGTGCAGATAGGTTGTATTGTTGAAATCTTCAAATGTTAGCTGACCTCGGAAATGGGACTGTATTTTCTCAAAGAAATGATTCCTGAAACCAATATCCGGTAAAGACGGGTCTGGCATCATATCTGGCTAAATACTGATCGAAACTTCATTCAGGATATCTTGTAGCTATTAGGAATTTGACAGCCATAATTTGGTCGATGAATGTTTCAAGTCGTAATTATATGGAAATCAATCAGCGCCTGTTTTTCTCTCTAACAATAATAATTAACAGAATCAAATGATCAGAGTTTGATGAAAGACCGTTAAGGTATTGATAGGGGTTAAGGGTCATATATAATAATCACCGTTTTCATTATAGTCTATCAGTGTCAGTGATAGCTTCTCCTTTATTCAGTCACCGATATTTTAACTCAGGGATACAATCTGAAATGGTGCACTGATTCAACCTGATACAATCAAAGCCATGAACACAATATCTTAATCGTTGCAATGTTTGCTACTTAGAGATCAATGAAGATTGCTATGTTGGTGATCAGTAATTCAAAAGTTAGCTGACAAACTGTGCATCAGTGGCATGTAACAAAACAAAAGACTAAATAATATATATATTATACCATAACATAAATGTATATGAGCGCTCTAAACAAAACAAAAACAGCACAAAGGGTCAAAAACTATAGTTAAAAAGAATTTAAATACGATGTCAAAGTGAAAATGGAAAGAAAATTTCTAGACCACCGTTAAGTTTATCGTAAATGATTCACTGACAACTAGTGATAATGTATCTCCGGATAATTGACTTGATTATTTAAAAAACCAACTAACATCAACTGAAATACGTGCAAGCTCAAGTCTGTTTACTACCTGAAAATCACTGAAAAAGAATACAAATTGAGATTTTATGCACGGCGAATAAAACGCCAAACTTGAATTATTATCTATAACTGATGTGAAATCCAGAAATGTACCACCGAAATGACGATTGGGACATTTTTTTTCTAGGGGAATTATTGCTCTTCATATTTACATATATTTTTATTATTTAGTAACGATATAAATTCCATAATAAGACATTCATATTCTCAACACAAAAAAGATCACAAAAATTGTGTAAAACTGCAGATAAATTTCTCTTTTGCCTGTCATCAGCATCATTTTTACAAACAAATAACCCAAATAACAAATTAAGGCAATACAATACTTTCAGTCTGAAAGATCAGATCAGAATATTTTAATCTATGAAATTCGGAAGGTATATATTCGAACTTTAAATCTGCATTGCCAAACCAAATGACTGCAACTCATTAGGGCTGTATGTTCAGCCTATTTCTGTTTTACTATAATAAAAGTGAAAGCAAAAAAGAGAGATTTTGACTTTTTTATATTTAAACATATATAAAAAGTATGTAAGAAAATGAATCTTTGTTTTAGTATAACAGATTTACATCAACGCCATAGAAAGCTTTTGCAAAAAATACCATAATATGACGTCCGATACTCCAAAAAGTTGTTTTTCAAGATGGAGATCCTTTAAGAAGATCTACAGTTTGTCTGGACATCAGCAAAAGAAGATACTGGTAATGGTTTCACGTGTAAATAAAAATAACAATTCAACCAAAAAGAAAAACAAATGGTTTGATAAAGATTGCTCGCGTTTAAAAAGGGATATGATCAATGCCTTGCATGTTTTCAACCAAAATCCATCAAACGTTCATTTCAAATCCATTTATTTCAAGCGTAAAAAAGAATATAAGAAAATAACTAAAATTAAAATGAGACAGTCTAAGAATAATATTTTAAATAAACTTGATGGATTACAATCCAATAATCCAAGAGAATATTGGAAGCTGATAAATTCTTTAATAAAAAATGACTCAGATTCGGTAGATGACAACATTTCACTAGATAAGTGGCAAAATCACTTTAAAAAATTATTCGAACAGTGTAAAGTAACATCGAAATTAGACAACAAAATCGATACAAAAATTGAAAGTTTGAATGCTAGTGTTTTACCAAATGTAGAACTGAATAAAGAAATAAGCTATGAAGAAATACAAACAGCCTTTAAAAGCTTGAAGAAGAACAAATCACCAGGTCCAGATATGATTTTAAATGAAATGTTAATGAGCTCTTTAGATATTATGAAAAATCACTATCACAAATTATTCAATCTTATCCTTACAACTGGTATATTCCCGTCATCATGGTCTGAATCTTTTCTAATCCCTATATTCAAAAAAGGTGAAAAAAATGACACGAATAATTATCGTGGTATTGCTCTTAGTAGTTGTCTATCGAAGGCCTTTTTATCAATAATTAATAAACGTATAACAAACCATTTGGAACTAAATGAGATCATTGATACAGCCCAGCATGGATTTAGAAAAAACCGCAGAACCGTTGACAATATTTTTATTCTTAAAACAATCATTAGTAAATACAAAAGTAAAAAACAGCCTCTTTATATATTTTTCATTGACTTCTCTAAAGCATTCGACAATGTTTGGAGGAAAGGTATTACACATAAACTTTTAAAGAACGATATATCTGGAAATATTTTAAATCTTATTTCCTCTATATATACTAATACCCCTTATAGAGTTAAAACCAAATCAGGAGTAACCAATTATATCAATTCTATTGCCGGTGTTAAACAAGGTTGCGTGTTAAGCCCAACTCTTTTCAATGTGTACATCAACGATCTCCAAAAGTATTTGAAAAAATCAAATTCAAATTTTCCTCTTTTAGACAATTGTCCTGTTACACATTTATCCTTCGCTGATGACCTTATTTTGTTCTCTAGAACACCCCAGGGACTTCAAAACTCAATACATCAACTTGAACATTTTTGTGCTGACTGGAAGTTCAATATCAATCTCGATAAATCCAAAATAATGATTTTTAATTCTATCAAAAAATTACAGGTCAGTTTTTCTTTTAACAGTAAATCAATTCAAATAGTCTCTTCTTATACCTATTTAGGCCTTTGTATATCAAACAACTCTACTTTTAAGTGTGCTATAGCTGAACTTAGTAAAAAAGCTAGGAGAGCTTGGTTTAGCGTAAAACAAAAAATATGTACCACCGACCATCTTCCCACTTCCACTTTTTTAAAATTATATAACAGCATTGTTAAGCAAATAGCGCTGTATGCATCTGATGTTTGGGGTCTGCAGGTAGTACATAGTAAAAAGCTCATGTTTAATAACTGGGACAAATTAGAACATAATGCCATCTCTATAAGTACAGCTAAATCAATACTAAGTGTACCTAAAAAGGCCTCAAACATCGGATGTCTTTCAGAATTATCAATATTTCCCTTACAGTTGGATATTTACCAAAGAATGATTATTTATTTTAAAAGATTTCTATATAACACAATTCTTCAAAATAATCCTTTATTAAATGCAGCCTTCAATGAAGATATGAACTTAGCCTCATGTCAACCGAAACTTTCTTGGACAAATGCTGTTTTCACCCTCCTTAATAAATTTAACATTGACCCCATTAATTTCTCACCTAAACAAATTAAACTCTCATTGCAAAATTCCTTTCATTCTATTATTTATCATGATGCTATAAACAGTCCCCACAATAAATTGAGAACATATGGTTCTGTCAAACCCTTCATTTCAACCCCATCTAATTATTTAAAACATGTCAAAAATCCTAAATTTAAAACAGCATTGACTTCTCTTAGACTAAGTACGCACCCATTAGAAATTGAGAGAGGTCGGTACAGACAAATTCCTGTTGATAGACGTATCTGTCAACAATGTGATTCATCCCTTGTTGAAGATGAATACCATTTCCTCTTGACATGCCCTAAATACAATGACTTGAGAGAAAAGTTTATATCTCCAATCATTTCACAATTAAATATTCCGTTATCATTCCATTTACTTTTTGATCCTCAAACTTGCAAATTGGCTCAAGCTGTCTCAAAATATATTTTTTACGCATTAGAATTGAGAAATAAATAGGCTTCTGTATCATAAATAATGGATATATTCATTTGGATGAACATGCTACCTTTTTATCTTCTTCCATCTTTTGTAATATATATTCGTTATAGTGCATTATTATTTATTTGTTTTGTATTTATAGTTAACCACGATGTAGCCTTGAATATAAACCTGCGGCTGAATATTTCATGTTTCAGGTTGCTACAAATTTCGTAATAACCTCTCGGGGTACAGTTTTTTTTGTTTGTTTTTTTTTTTTGTTTTTTTTGAATTTTTGAATTTTCAAGGACTTTGTACAATTTAGATTTAAATCGAGATTAGTTTTAGTCATTTCCCAACATTGTATTTTATGTATTTTATGTATTTTTTATGTATTTTTATGTATTTTATGTTTGTATGCTGTCCAATCAGGGCGAACAATACAATAAATATCTATCTATCTATCTGTATTATATAATGATACCCTAGCATCACTGCTGCACCAACTGGAAAAACAATTGTTCGAAAAAGGGTATCATCAATTTATTGATTATAATTTATATAATATCTGACCAAAATTTTCCTAGGAATAATAACCGATGCTATACTGTAGAAAGACTCACTCCTTCCATCAATTTTTTTCGTTGTTACATTTTTATTTTTGGTCTAGATTTGATTTCGATGTGTGAAATTATCATGTCTTTCTGGTAAAAAAAAATTAAATTTTAAAGCGGAAAAATCAGTGTGAAAATAGTCATTTCCTGTACATCACGTATTTATATCGGGAGTGGTTTACTTTAGGACAGGTTGTGTGCCAACGTTGAAAAAATAACAGTCCAGTTTGGCTGTTTTGGTTCCAATAATTTTTACTTGTGACAGTCCCATTTTTCTACACGGTGACCTGAAGAGTTATTGCTTTCGCAGTCGAGAACATGATGTAAACTTAGCATTTCCTTCATATAAATAAGGTAACAATATTATTTATTCATAAAAGAGTATCAATTACTCAAATACCTTTATAGTTATGAAGTGGAGAGTTTATTGATAAAGGGCAATAATTACATGCTATAATTGTTTATTGTGTATTCAGTAGCATAATTTATAGGAAAAACACTCAACATTTAACACAGTGTAAGCAATACCATATGGTTTAATAACCTTACTTTCATTGGGATTTTTCAAATGAGGAACTTGTTCACTATATGGAAGAGAAAGTGAAATAAATATTTCCTGCGAGAAGAACAATCAAATGACAACTTTTTAGGATATTGCTAGTTTAGCAATATTAATTGAAATAAAAGGTTTTCCAGAATGTACAGAATGTCGTTTTATACCTAAATTAACATATTTTCTGATAAGACCTTCCGGTCAAATTATGTATGTTACTCTGAATCGCTAAATGGTGTGAAGAATTAACAATACGTGTTTATGAATAAAAAACGTTGATTTACACAAATAAACCACAATTATTACAATCGACATACTTAACAATTACTTAGAATGGTTCAAGATTAAACCTCAGCACATACCTATTTATATTCTTATCAGAATCCTTTAATTTACGAGACAAAACGGTAATAGAACAAATCTCTAGTTCGTGAAAAAGAAATATGCCGAATGGAACATCATTATCTCGGGGTTAAATTTGAAGGATAGAGGAGGGTCTCTAACGGTCAAGATACATTTTAAAGTATAACACCGAATTTCAATCAAATCAGATGAAAAATGTAGTCTCTATCGAGTTCACTAACCAATTTCGAAGTGTTTTGACTAAGTCAACAGGCCCGAAGGAAACAATTTCATATGGGGGGTCAAATTGTGCAAAACACATTCTCAAGGGTGGTGGTGTCTCGCCATCAATATAAATGATCATGCAAATCAGATGAAAACTGTCGTCCCTATAACGTTCACAACTTTTTTTCGAAGCAATTTGACTAAGTCAAGGGCAAAAACTCAAAAATCCAAGATCTCATCACTAAAACTGTAATATCTATCGCATTCACAAGCTACCACGTTATAAAGCTAAGATTCCATATATGCGTCATGCGGATGCGTCATGCGTTAAAAACCAAAATGGTTGATTTAAGAGGGTATGATTCCATATATGCGGAAGCGGTATCCGTCAAATGGTCTCCGTCATGCGTCAAAAAAAAAAATCGACTGGTGTACCGATTTTTGACGCATCCGGACGCCTTTCCGCGCGGAGATCTCCTAAATGTGACGTATTTTGTGGGGATTCCCGTCTTTTTTCCCGCCAAAGCATCGATCTGTCTAGAAGTCCGTGCGTTAAAAGAAAGATAACGCATACGTTTAACGCACATATGGAATCATATTTGACGCATGACGGATCCACAAGAGCCATTTATGTCCGCATGACGGATCCGCATGGAATCTTAGCTTAATAATGCTTTTATATTTTTAGCTTTTGGTTAATTATGCGGCGTCAGAGCCAGATTTTTTTAAGGAGAATATCTATAAGAGGGTATTGGAATGTCTAACCAGTAGAACCATGTAAACATTTCTTTTTAATTATAATGCCCAAATTCAAGGCTTCAAATTAAAAGTTTTTTATACTGTTTTATGCTATCTGTTGAGACTGAAATAGGTATTTGCGTCCATGTTAAACCCGGAAGTGTAGATCCCAGTTACTAAGAAAAACCTGGCAACTACTAAGGGTAGATAAGGTCTTATCTTTACAGCTATTTTATCTAAACAGTGTTGGATATTTACAACTTAAACGCCCACTTTATAACGAGGTTTTGATTGAAATTTGTCGAAAACTGGTATGTTATGAATGAGAATTGTGAAAGAAATACGTAAAAAATTTATCAACATTATTGAGATCAGTTTTGGTTTTGGAATTTGATGATGGGATATGAGACGCGTTCGATTGTCGCGAACGGTTTTGAGATATTGTTTTTGATTTTTAAGTCAAATTTGGCCAGTGAATATAGCATTGACTTGTGTATTCAGATTTTTTTTTTAATTTTTGAGAGGGAGGGAGAGTGGGTTACAGTTCTTTCGGCGTTATATACTATAGTTTAATGGATGGTTTTATTTAAAGATTGAAACTTACATGAAATTTACTGCGTATAGTCTTATATTACCAAATTTCAACTAGCGCAATAAGATGCAATGTCTTAGTCTAGTGATTCCCAACCTTTTCCAACCATGGTCCAAATGCACGGAAAATCACAGATTGTTTACACAGATACAATTTTACAATGACACAGCAAATATAACTTTTAAATTCATTTCTCAGAGCCAACCGGTCAGGAAAAGAAATTTCAGGCAAAAAAAGCTGGTAAAAATCGAAACGAGCTTGAGATACAGCGCAAGTCGCAGAGATTGCTGTTTTGCGTCTCTGAGCATCTGATATCATCCGGGAGGCTTCATGCCTTTGACCACACGTAACTGCAGACTGTACAGAGCGAGTTTGAAATTTGGACTTGATACACTTCCTCAAGACTTATGGCCCCTGACAAATGCTCCGTGCCCCCTTAGTAGGCCATGGCACCCAGGTTTGAAACCAATGAATCACTTTATGGACTACTGGATTGCGGCATGCATGGGTATTGGTAGGTCATTTGTTTTTATTAGTATAATATATGTCTTACAACCTATTTCAGTAATCAATAATGTATATTTCAGTTGTTAGTAAAAAATATTTCTTACAACCTATTTCAGTAATGTATATTTCAGTTGTTAATAATATTATATTTCTTACAACCTATTTGAGTAATTGGTATAATATATATCTTACAACCTATTTCAGTAATCAGTAAAATGTATATATATTAGTAATGTATGTCTAATATATGTCTATTTCAGTAATTGGTAATATATATGTCTTACATCCTATTTCAGTTGTTAGTAATATATTTCCTACAACCTATTTCAGTAATAAGTTATATATTTCTAAGTTATATATTTCTTACAACCTATTTCAGTAATAAGTTATATATTTCTAAGTTATATATTTCTTACAAACTATTTCAGTAATAAGTTATATATGTCCTACAACCTATTTCAGTAATCAGTAATAAATATTTCAGTTGTTAGCAATATATGTCTTACATCCTATTTTAGAATATATTTCTTGCAATTCTTTAGTAATTGGTAATATAATTTATTTCTTACAACCTATTTCAGTAATTGGTAATATATATCCTACAACTAATACCAGTGTTAAGTAATGTATTTCCTACAACTCGTTGTTATTTCCTAAAGCAGTCGTTCGCACACTCAATTAGTTTCTGAAACTGCATAGAAAGCCTCTAATAATCCTCTTACCAAATAACCACTTCTTTAAATTATTGGAAAACGACCTCTTAAAAGGCATTATTTTTCTTCGTTGGACAAATTTCGTGCAGTAAAAAACATCCTTTTCACTCAAACTCGTGCAACACGTTTTGTTTAGATTCTCACGAAATGTGAATGGACGAAAAAGGTACGCTGATCGAAGCTTTCAAAAAAACATTGACTACATCACAAATTCCTTAATCGCTCTTATCCTTTAATCCCAGGATAACCATAACATAGATTCACTTGCATTGTCAGGTCATGTTCTAAAGAAAAATAATCTCTTAGTTCAAAGTTCATTCCATTGAAATACTTGGCCATTCAACATGTCAGTCGTTTTGTAAAACATAACGTTTCAGATGAAATGAAAATTTAGATAGTTCAAACCTTCGCAGAATTTCAAAGATGAAATAAAAACTCGACTACATTGTATTTTGAAACGACTATGACCACCATAATAAGGAAAGAAACTGGATGAATATCTGTAACAATAAACATATTCATACATTCAGTAAAACTGCTCGGTGGCGTAATTCGTAATTCTAATGTTTCGTACTGGTTGTACTGGTTGAATTTCCATCGATAAATTAAATACGCGTGACCTCACTTCCTGCTGCAGTACATATATTTTAACAGCACCATTCAATTAAATTATTATGTGGAATTGTAAAGCGGTTGGACAGTGTTTACTTAAGCAACCACGTAACATGAATTTCAGATGTTTCATAGAATGCTGAACATCATATTGTTTTGGTCATCTGATTACTTCAATCCATCTGCACTGAAACTAATTAAGACGCAGTGATAATTGCAAATGGTTTTCAGGGTAAAATCATTAAAAAGATAACGAATTCTTTGAATTGCATTCTTAATTGTCTGAATATTCACAGTGTCACGCAAGAGATAGTTTTAGTACGATTGGTATCCCAAGTGTAGTTCATACACTGTAAAAACAAGTGTTAATAATTTAACACTATTTTTAACACCTTCCTGGAAACACTTAATTAACATGTTAAAGTGTTAATCTTTAACACTAGTGTTAATAATTATTAACATGTTAATGTGTTAAATGGATTAACGCATTACACGTGAATTTGCATGGAAACACTTAATTCACACTTTAACATGTTTATCCTTGTTCACGTGTTAATTTCTTTAACATGTCACATGTGCAACCCCACAATAACACCAGTGTTATTCCTGCCGAAACATGATATCACCGATCCCTGTTTTGACCTAATCAGTCAAAATATGCATGGCGAGTCAATTGATCTAAGCAATCAAAGTTCAAAGTTATTTATTCGACTTAGACAGCAAAACAATTTACAATAAAAAGCATGCAAAATGTACAATTTATAACAGTTATTTACAATAAACAAGCAGAGATTAGATTACAATATAGACCGAAACAATAATTGAATTAATTTATTTAATATATTGTAATCCTACCATTGTTATTCTGACACTATACTACAGTTATCTTCATACTTACTATTGTTATTCTGACTCTATACTACAGTTATCTTCATACTTACCATTGTTATTCTGACTCTATACTACAGTTATCTTCATACTTACCATTGTTATTCTGACACTATACTACAGTTATCTTCATACTTACTATTGTTATTCTGACTCTATACTACAGTTATCTTCATACTGACCATTGTTATTCTGACTCTATACTACAGTTATCTTCATACTTACCATTGTTATTCTGACTCTATACTACAGTTATCTTCATACTTACCATTGTTATTCTGACTCTTTACTACAGTTAGATTCATACTTACTATTGTTATTCTGACTCTTTACTACAGTTAGATTCATACTTACTATTGTTATTCTGACTCTATACTACAGTTATCTTCATACTTACCATTGTTATTCTGACTCTATACTACAGTTATCTTCATACTTACCATTGTTATTCTGACTCTATACTACAGTTATCTTCATACTTACCATTGTTATTCTGACTCTATACTACAGTTATCTTCATACTTACCATTGTTATTCTGACTCTTTACTACAGTTAGATTCATACTTACCATTGTTATTCTGACTCTATACTACAGTTATCTTCATACTTACCATTGTTATTCTGACTCTATACTACAGTTATCTTCATACTTACCATTGTTATTCTGACTCTATACTACAGTTATCTTCCTACTTACCATTGTTATTCTGACTCTATACCGCAGTTAGATTCATACTTACCATTGTTATTCTGACTATTTACTACAGTTATCTTCATACTTACCATTGTTATTCTGACTCTATACTACAGTTATCTTCATACTTACCATAGTTATTCTGACTCTATACTACAGTTATCTTCATACTTACCATTGTTATTCTGACTCTATACTACAGTTATCTTCATACTTACCATTGTTATTCTGACTCTATACTACAGTTATCTTCATACTTACCATAGTTATTCTGACTCTATACTACAGTTATCTTCATACTTACCATTGTTATTCTGACTCTATACTACAGTTATCTTCATACTTACCATTGTTATTCTGACTCTATACTACAGTTATCTTCATACTTACCATTGTTATTCTGACTCTATATTACAGTTATCTTCATACTTACCATTGTTATTCTGACTCTATACTACAGTTATCTTCATACTTACCATTGTTATTCTGACTCTATATTACAGTTATCTTCATACTTACCATTGTTATTCTGACTCTATACTACAGTTATCTTCATACTTACCATTGTTATTCTGACTCTATACTACAGTTATCTTCATACTTACCATTGTTATTCTGACTCTATATTACAGTTATCTTCATACTTACCATTGTTATTCTGACTCTTTACTACAGTTAGATTCATACTTACTATTGTTATTCTGACTCTTTACTACAGTTAGATTCATACTTACTATTGTTATTCTGACTCTATACTACAGTTATCTTCATACTTACCATTGTTATTCTGACTCTATACTACAGTTATCTTCATACTTACCATTGTTATTCTGACTCTATACTACAGTTATCTTCATACTTACCATAGTTATTCTGACTCTATACTACAGTTATCTTCATACTTACCATTGTTATTCTGACTCTATACTACAGTTATCTTCATACTTACCATTGTTATTCTGACTCTATACTACAGTTATCTTCATACTTACCATTGTTATTCTGACTCTTTACTACAATTAGATTCATATTTACCATTGTTATTCTGACTCTTTACTACAGTTAGATTCATACTTACCATTGTTATTCTGACTCTATACTACAGTTATCTTCATACTTACCATTGTTATTCTGACTCTATACTACAGTTAGATTCATACTTACCATTGTTATTCTGACTCTATACTACAGTTAGATTCATACTTACCATTGTTATTCTGACTCTATACTACAGTTATCTTCATACTTACCATAGTTATTCTGACTCTATACTACAGTTATCTTCATACCTACCATGTAAAACATTACATGTAATCTAGAAATATAATATTGTTTAAATCACTTCTAGTTCTTAACTGCACACGATGGGTCTCACACATTCATTTATCTTTTTCTCATTTTAAGTGACTCCAGGGGCGTCACTTGGTGGGGGACAGGGGGGACATGTCCCCCCCACATATTGTGATTGGGGGGACAGAATATCTAATGTCCCCCCCACTTTTTGGTATTTGGGAAATTCTGTTAAGAATATTTTCAGTCCTACTATACACTGTTTGATCTTTACATTGCAAGTGGTGAATTGTTATTTAATCATTTGTAGTTTGTAACAATATTATTAAAGAATCTATATTTGCCTTTATATGTATAAATAATTGTTAGTATTATGCAAGAAAAAAACTTTTTTTTAATTTTGAATGAATTGTTTGTTTTTGTAATGAATTAGTGATTTTTAGAGCATGATTTCTGAAATGATGAGAAAATATTCTATAGGTCAAGTGGCCTCAAAATAGCTGAAATGCCATTTCCGAGCATCTAGGGTTTCAGAGCTTCCGGGGCCTAGGCGGCCCCTGGACCCTCGCCTAATTTGCTGGCATTTGTCCCCCCCACTTTTTCACTGCAAGTGACGCCCCTGAGTGACTCGCGTCTATCATTCGAACCACGGTACCGCACACTTTTTTTTCTAGATCTCTCTGACCACACCCCTTTCATATCAGCATCTTTATAATGTTACCATGTTAATTAGTATTATAATCAGGACTTCAATATATTAAACTTATTGCCTTATTTTGTTTATTTATTTGATTTTTATGTAATATATCTGTTATTTTCTCTTCGTCCAGTGAGGCAGATTCAAAAAAGCATTGTACTTCTTTCTGTATCGTTTATATGTACATTGTAAAATTTATCTGTAAAAAAAGAAATAAGCTTACATAGTAGACAGCCAATAACAAAACTAAAGAGTCAAACACATTTAAGGTTTGTCCCATTATCATTTTCCCATTTTTCAATGCCAATGTCTAAGATTTAATTTTCTTTTATATAACAAAAATTTAAAAAAAGAAAGTTTTTGCAACGGTCGAAAATTCTCGTAGCAAAGTCCTCGGGCTTAGATAGAACTTCGTAGCAAAGACCTTCAGGGGTTCTATCAACAGAAATTAATACTGGGTATGTTTTTGAAGGTAGGGAAAGGGTTAGGAAGGGTTAGTTAGATTAGGAATTGTAGATTGTAACATTACAATAAAGTAATGCTACGAAAGCACAGGCACAGGTGGATTAGGGTTAGTTCTACCTAACCCTGACCACCCCAACCCTACCCTACCCTGCCTACTTTTACAAATTAGGCTACCAAAATACTGTTTACCTTTAATACTTTAATGCACGATCTTGATTAAACCCCTTTTCCTTTCTTGTGTGTTTTTTAAAACCTTTAATAAGAGCAATGCTATTTTTTGTCTCGGTTTCCTGCAAAGAAACATAAAATAGAATAAATGAAAATTTATTTTGCCACATTTTACATAATACGACACGCGCTTGTAAACGTTATTCTGATTGGTGGAAGGTTTGCGCACACAGATTTATATGCACATTCACAGCTTTAGGTTTTAAATGCTCTAAAAGTTTTTGATGGAATCAAATGAAATTTAATATGTGTATAGGTTAGGTAGGGTTAGGATTGTAGGTTGTAACTTTATACTAATGACAAAGTTACGAAAGCACAGGCACAGGACGTATAAATGTACGTATTAGCTATTTAGTGTTAGTAGTTCTAAATTCTGTAAACTGTAAATAATCTGAAATTAGCAGAAGAAATACAACCCCTTATGGGATTCTTGGATTATCATTAAAACAAATTGCATTTCACAAAATAATATTTGGTGGGTACTGGACAATAAAAAGATGGGTAAGAGAATTTCTAACAATATCTAAGAAAAATTAACTCAATGTAGGGTTAAGGTTAGGAGGGTTAGGGTACCATTTGTACCAAGGATTGTAGATTTTTTGTATTGTACAGGAAAAGTTTCGTCACAATCGCCTTAGGGTTAAACGGTTAGTTTAGGGTTAGGGTTACATAGGGTTAGGGTTACGTAGGTAGGGTTAGGGTTAGGGTTAGGGTAAGGTAGGGTTACCTCGGGTTAGGGTTACCCGGGGTTAGGGTTACGTAGAGTTACTAAGGGTAATTAATGTTGGAGTGTCCTTAGGGTTAGGGTTAGGCCTTAGGGTTAATATTACCTATTAGGGTTACCTAGAATTGTAGAAAAGTTTCGTCACAATCTGCGAAAAATAAAGCCGTCTCATTACATTGTCATTAATCGTAGGGTTAGGCCTTTTACTTTTAGGGTTAAACGGTTAGTGTAGGGTTAGGGTTACGTAGGGTTAGTGTAGGGTTAGGGTTACCGATGCCGATGGTTAGTGACACTAATAGTGTAGGGTTAGGGTTACAACTTACCTAGGGTAAGGGTTGCCGAGGGTTAGGGTTAGGTAGGTTATATGGTTAGGTAGGTTAGGGTTAGCCGTTAGGTAAGATTAGAGTTAGGTAGGCTATGTAGGCTTGTAAACCACAGTACTCGATGAAAATGTAATAAAAATACTTACAGATGTTAATAGTTCGTAAAGTAGTCTATTTCTATCTGCCATGTTTTGACCACTTTGCTGAGATTCCAAAAGATCGATAAACAGACGCAAACGAAGCTTCCAGATCAGCGCTAGGCCTACTGCGTTTCGGAAAAAGTGACAAATGACGTCATTAATGCATGACGTCATTAATATTCATAACGTCAGTAATTTTCTCACGTGACAAATTTATTTGAGATTAACATGGCGTGTTAATGGGGATAGTTCACCTCGAGTTATCTCCCCAGGTGGCGTGGTTGTACTACCGGTAGTAAAATGGCGCCTCAATGAAATAGTTGTTTATGTGACTATTTCGCTAGTTATTCAATGCCTCAATACTGTTCAGTACCTGGTTGCCGTAAATTTGGTGTACATCAATTACCAAAAAATCTCAAGATCAATTTGAAATGGCACATTGCTATCAAGACAGGCGTTAGGGACCGTAATTTGTGGAAACCGAAGCGTTATGACGCTGTTTACTAGACCACTTCACACTCGCAGTCACACTGTCCTGGCCGACTATCTTCCGATCGGATTTCTTGGTGAGTAACTGATTATATATGTTAAATTTAGATATTCATAGTATTTTGGCACCCTCATATGCGAAATTTCATTAATTGAACCACAAAATAGGCATTCGTATCGCTCAGACTGTCTGAATAGTCTAAAGCCCCTTACTACAATGCATTGTGTTGTTACATGTCAGTGTAGGCCTTAGGTTAGGCCTAGCCATTTCTATTGACACTGATTGGCTATGACATGAGTATGGAGCACATAATGGTTAGCAATTCATAACAAATGCACTATTTAAAGAGGTTTTTTTTTCATTTAAGGTAGAGAAGAAAGCTAAAAGATGCAGTGCCATCAGTTTTTTCCATTCGAGTTCCTGCAGCAGTGCTGGTGGACCATCAGGAAGAGAGCAGCATCTAACCTACCTTTAGAATTAGAGAAGTAAATGTGAGCCCTTTTGTTGATGACATAATACACTGTGACATTCAACTAATAATTTTTCAGTTTAACGAGAAATTCTAAGTCTGTGTAGTTTTTTGGGGTTCAGCTGTTAATGATTAAGATAAGAATTTTGTATGTGTATTGCCATTTTAATCAAAATTTTGTTTCTTTTCTTTATGCCCTACTGTTATCTCAACAAAATTATTACTGCAAGCCAGTGGTAATTTTAATTTCAAATCGGAAAGTAGCAATAATCTTGTTCGTTTACATTAATTGATGCTATAAGTGATTAAGATCTCAATATGACCCATGTAAAATAAATATTTTATACAACTGTTATATAGAGAGTTTTGTTTTTTCATTTGACTGATTCAAGGCTGAGAGAATATCAAGCTGCAAAATTAAGGATAAACAATACCGATTTGCTCAGTTCTATGTTTGAGCAGACTCTTCATACTAATGAAATTTCATAAACATGAAAAATGATGAAGACCCAGTACTTTGCAAAATATAAGCAACCATAAGGACCTGATAGTTTTGATATGTGTAAATGCAAAATGGATTAAAAAAAATATTTCAAATAATATTTAGAATTACAAAATTTTTATATTTACTGTAATAAACAAAACATATATATAGTTTTATAGCATCAACAAAAAACAACTTTACATATTTATTAAATTATGATTCTTATTTTTAAAGATAAGGTACAGGACACATGCCTATAGATTGCAGTGAATAGTTTTCATTAATTGAACATCTAAGTAATTGCTTAAGAAATCAGACTGCCTTTTTACTTCCAATTTTTGTCAATCAACAGTTCAAATGCATTTAATAAGACTCAACAATAAACAAAACAGCATAATCTGAATGTGAGGTCTTTTGTGTGGTGCAAACAGTTGTTTTATACCAAGTTTCTAACGTGATCTCCCATTCTCTGTCCTTAACTTGATCTGGATCATCAAAACTAACTTTTCTCTTTGAATTCTTCAAATTCAGTTTCTGAGTTTTCATTGGTGAGCCTAAAAAACAGATTTAAAATCATTGTATATATAAAAACAGACCATATAAATGTGAAATAATACATTAATATGATATAAACATTTATTACTAGAATAGTAGAAAGAAAAAAATACAGATTACTCTTGAATCGATAGAAAATGGTGAAAAATTACAGAAATGATGTTTAACAAGTGATCTATTTGTATGCAATGTAAATTATGAAATCATTATTAAGAAAAGCTAACATGAAGATTTTGCAATGATTGAAACAACTAATTTTAGGACAAAACCATCTTTATCAACAAAAAAAAAAATTGAACAAAATCTAATAAGCAACATATTTACCTTCTCGAACTCTAAAGCCTTGACTTCACAATTTGCTATCTTGTCAGTCGCCTTTCGAAATCTAAAAATATAATCATTCTAGATTTATTTTCTATGGATTTGAGATAGATAAAGACATGTTTTGATGAATGTCAGACCGGTCGGACCATTACCGGTTCGGACCTAAAAAAAAAAATTTATAACCAACTCGGACCAATGATATTTTTCTCACTACCGACTCGGCCCAAGGTTTCATTTCTTAATAAACAAAAAACAACAAAAAAAACGGCTTTTTCTGGCGAAAATAAGACCACATCAAATTTTGCCGATTTGATACCATATATTTTTTTACTCGCATGACCTTGACATTTCGAATATTTCTGAGGAATAAATTCTTTATTTTGTTACCTTTTTTACCAAAATATTTTGTTACCGTTTTTACATTTGATACACATAAATATATAATATAACAACATAAGTTTAGTGGGCCGAGTCGGCAGTGAGAAAAAAATCATTGGGCCGAGTCGGTAGTGAGAAAAAATCATTGGGCCGAGTTTGTAATGGTCCGAAAAAGTAATGGTCCGACCGGTCCTGATTCCGTTTTGATATACTAGAATTTTTAATTTTGGTGAAAGTGTTTGACACAGAACTAAAACAAATGTCCAATCATTGATTATGAGGACTAATTCCATCCATTCATTCATCCTGGAACATATTCATGCAGGTAGTAGTAGGTTTACTTACCAAAAATAAACCATCAATTACACCACTGTTAACTGTTACACCAGGAGTTAACTGCTAAAAACCAGTGTCAGGTCTAAAGGGTATGACTATAGATAGAGTCTGGTAAGTCCACTTTTCTAACCTCAAAATTTGCATTCCTATTTTAGGCTTCTAGTCTGCAATATCACAATAAAAAGAAAAATCTTGAATGCTATTTATTGTTATTGTTGTAAGTCTATTCTCTGGCCACATTTGAGTATAGAATCATATTTTGCCTATTATTTTTTTATGAATTTAAATATTAACCTCAAAATAGTTATGAGAGTCTAAGATTGTCTTTGGGTTGATGAAAATTACAACTGTTAAAAAAATATTTACTTGGAAATATGATTTTACCCAGGTGACATTTCAGTCAGAAATGTGTCATTTTCACATGAAATTTCTAGGAGGGAAGTGAACTTATTTCATATTGACAATTTTCAATTCTTATATTTACATGGACCCAAATTCGTTCTGTGACACATGTCATCCAATTGATAACCATATTTTGAATATTTGTGACAGGAGAGAAAAAAATCCAATTCAGACCTCAGTTTGGCAATAGAGTAGAAAATAACTAAAGTAAAGACTAAAGTAAAGTAAAAGTAAAGAAAGTGGCTTCCAAATGCAAAGCCTCACTGACAATGACAGTCCTTTCTTTGGCTTTTCTTTCACCATTAAAATTTTCATAAGACTCATATAGGCCTAGATACCAGTACAGAGTACATTACAAACATTTATTAGGTCTTTGATTTTCGGCAAATACCTGACTAAATGGTTTGTTGATGACAACAACAAAACAAGTACGCCATTTTTCCGATTTTGTTTACATTAGTAACTTTCCACAAATCTGTTCATTGGCTTACTGATATCGTCATTTGTGCAATATTTATTTTCTTTAACATACCTTTCTATTTTTTAGCCCGTTGTTTTAGCCCCTCGTCTTCTTAATTTATCTTTCAATTCGGAAAAGGTCCAAGAATTCCGATCTACGTTATGTGAATACGACGCCATTAACAGCAGACTACTACCGCTAGTACACTAGCGCCGCCTCGTGCCCAAGGAAAGATAAGCGACGTGAACTATCCCCATTCTTGTGCATGCTGTTTTCACACCAGTGTTAAAGATTAATTTGTTCTTATACAAATAATTTATTTCTGAATTATTACGGTTTCAATTAATGTTATATGAAGATTTAATATGCATATATATATTAATATATAAAAAAGAAAATAATTGATACTGGTCTACTTGTATTCCGTAGTTTTTTTTTTTTTTTTCATTTTTTTAAAATATCTAATGCAAATTATAAAAAAGATTAAAAAACGCCTGTTTTGAATACATGTTAAATTATTGTAAACGTTGGTTATACAAATAATAAACAATGTACTTCAATGTGCAGTAAAAACCCATAAACTGAATCTATCAATACCGGTAGGCCTACCGTTTAACACTTTAACATGTTATTCACAACCATAGTGTTAATTAACATAACTCTTTAACACACATAGTGAATGATTTTTAACACCGGTGTATTCATTTTAACACTTCCACGCGTTAAACTGTAACACTATTTTTTACAGTGTAGAACGAGATGAGTAAGTGCAATGTCATTTACTATTTTACTTGAAGTACACAATAGTACATTAGTAGTGATTGATAAATGGATTTGTCCCCTTTTGGCCAAAATTTCACCTCTCTTCATTTAGATATCTTTAATAATTCCCTTATCTTACTGAAACATTTGAAATCAATCAATGATTCAGGCCCTATTATTTTACAATCAAAGTTGTTTAAGTGCCAAGGATTTTGCCAGGTCGAATTGTAATGTGACTAAGACCCATATACCCTACCATTGTGGAATAATTTAATGATAACTTCCACCAGATGGTGATATTAGTAAGTTTACATTCAGTTTATTTTTTTTGAGCGAAAAGTCTCCCTGAAGAAAAAAAAACCCATTGAAACCAGTGTGCTCTTGGATACGCATTAAAGTGTCCTCGACAGTTTGGACATCGCAAAAAAATAATGTGATGCTTACATATTGCATGAAGTTTTAGTTGTAAATGCGCTCAATCAAGATTTCATTTAAAAGACCGACAATACAAAAACTTTGTTTCTTATAAATAAATGTTATTCTTGATATATTCTTGATTTACATGCATATGGGTCAGTACATACTGATCTGACATGTCAGATAATTTCAGCCAAACTTGAAATATGATGGATACATTTTCTAACTTGACAAAGAAAAGTAAACTATATGATAGATGACTACATGATATTTATTAAGATCCTACACTGACTATGATAAAGCTAAAAGAAATGAAGTGTAAATAAAAATTTGACAATAATATAATATCATGATAACATCAAACATAGGAAAAAGGTCATTAATGTTAACAATGTATGATTGATTGTTTTTGAGATATTTAACTTGGAACCTTATCTTAATAGTTCATATTTACCGGTATGACTTTCCTTCAGGGTATTGTACATGTTAATATTGCCATATATAGTTCTCTGTGGCTTGCAAACAAAATAGAGTGGATTCAAAGGCGTATGATAAAGCAGTAATTCTAATGATGGCTAGAATGATAACATTTTCATACATATGTCATATATCAAAATTTATTTTAGTTTTCAACGTGTATTACTTCTTAGGAACATCATGATTACATACAAAAACTGTTAGAACGTGATTTATATAGATTTACTCATTAGCTGCTGCATAAAAAGATAGGAAGTACTAAAACTATTGCTACCAATTAAGATAATTATTTATACAGAGAGGTCTTGCATTATACTTAAAATTCCATTAAAAATAAATCACAACAATACTCTGATATAACATAGCTTATTATTGCAGCAAGAGCCGAATTCAAATAAGTATCGGCAACTCATTCAAACCATTCCGAACTACATTGCTCAAGTAATAAGAGTGATAGGATTGCATTCAAATTGGCGTTTAATGAAAAACTCAAGATACTTAGAAATCATTCAAGTAGATTATGCAGTTATCGTTGATGACCAGAAATAACGTGCATTAAGTTATATTTAGTAACAATTATCGGGTCATTAATATTACCTAGAATCAGAAACCGGAAACGATCATTATCTCCTTGCATGTCATCGACGTTATTTACTGTAAAACCGGAAGTTATATCTGTTGAGTGAACAAAGCTCGTCTGATAACTCAATTTGTACCATGAAGTATCATTACTGCGATATGGCATAACAAATCTCAGGAATAGAAATGTTACAAATGAGATCAGGCCTAACTCATAGACATGATAGGTCATCCAAGAGGATAAGGTGAAAAATTTCTCCGTTATTGTTAAGTGATTAGTCTCTAAGATTCGAAAAAAGAACATCTTTGACAGTCTTGTCTAGCCATCGACATATAACAATCCCAAACCAAATGTTTGTCGTTGATCTTGGTTCATATTTTGTAATGAGAAAATCGTGTGATGGATCGAACATGCTATCGATCTCACATCTTATCAGGATTTATTATCCTTAGTCTTAATACAAAGCTTTTGTACATCGTTATGATAGATTCTGTCGTAATAAAGCGATTTTAGATCATATGAACATCGGCACAGCCAAACTATTTATATGCCAAATAGAATATCAACAAGGCGGTCTTTTCAATTAGCTATCTTAATCAGAAAATTAGTTCTAGAATACACCTCACAGCAGTCAGAGGTTGATTGATTAAAATGAGCAATGTCTCTCAATTGACGGATCCTTTTCGCTAGGACATTGACTCTCCCGCTTCTTCTAATAAAACTAACTATATGAGATGGACCAACTGATTTCAGCTACCTTTTGCCTTAAACTAACGCAGTGTTCATATGCAATTTAATAACTGGTGGAATGGTGAAAAATTCGATTTATCGACGTTTGCTTTTAGTTTCATTTGTCTGGAATAGACAAACGGTCTAGGTGACACGTGACGAACTTTTGTTGAATGAATCCGCACCAGGAACCCGGCGATGGATTTCATTCTAAATAGAGATACCTTTTGATACTGTCGACTCATTGTGGCTGGAACATCCTGGTCAATGAAAGTGATTTACTTTGAACTTTTTATTCTGACAGTTTTCTTTGGAGTGTGAAATCTTCAATTAAAATTCTGCTCATGTTGACTGAGATAGCGAGAGATATTTTATACTCGTGCTGAAGGTATATATTATAAGTAAAAGTGTGAATGATATATTCAGTTGAACCATGATATAATGTGAAATTAATGAGATATAAAATAATGATTATTACATTATTATTGTATTAAATAGTGAAGGGCCATGTGGTGAATACAATACCACACTAATCAATAACTAATCACAAATTCTCTCCCTTTATCTTAGATTTCATCGTAAAGTAACGTCTTGTTGATCTAATCACCAACGGTGTAGGCTTGGTTCTACTGACATTCAGCTATTTCACAATACATTTGTACTATTTACTTCGTAGTATTCAAATACTGCTTTTAGTGACAAGTCCATCCAATGCAGAAGCTAAAACCGAAATGCACCATTATGTTTCTTCCATGGTTCTATTTATTCAAAATAGCCATTGACAGTGAATCATGATGGTACTCGATACTGATTGCGTTGCAGAGGGAGATACCAGTACATTGAACTATTTTAAAGTACAACAGATATAACATTAGAAGAAAGTTGAGTAACTATTTATTAGCTTGTATCGTCGTGAATCTAGTTCGAGGATCCATTTCAGTCTTCAACCATACGAGACCTAATGTTTCCGCCAAGATTTTACTGCTAATAAAATTTATTGTTCAGTCTATTAACTCAATGATCGAGGCTATGGTAAATTACTGAATATCTGATAATCACGACTAACGCTGTGATAGGTTTATGGTCATTCTGATGTCTAGTGATTTGAAATTCTGATAGCCTTGAATAATAGATAATTGTCTTGCACAATGTAATTACAGACCAGTTCGGCCTTTGGTATTTAAAGAGCGTTTTTCATATCACCGAAACTATAAATTAAATCACCTCTCTATCCAAGGTATAGCTGAAATTTCTGAACAAATATTTTATTCAACTGAGACAAGGAGTTTTCAAGCTAATTTTCTGATACACATAAACAATCTACACACAAACTTCACAATTTTATTGATTATATTTATGTAAATTGGAATAACAGTAACGAAACCTTACCAATTATAGTCTTATAATGACTTAATAGACACTCATTTTGGGAATTTGGTTTAAAAGAAGGTTATTTCGGTCACAATTCATTCTTTTAGTTTGAAAGTTGTTAAACATTCACTACCAACACTGTTTTGGAACTGACATATTCCTATTCACTAACAAATGATCAAAATTTTTTAAAGGAAACTTGTATTGGATCCTTGGTTCTACTCGATCAACGCATAATATTTAGTCACTTTCGATATTATAGTGGGCCTATAATAACAAAATCGCATGTTACATGATGTTTTCCCTTTGTTTATAATTGGTTGGACTTTGTTTGCGCTTTTTAGTCTGACCCAGTGCTTAGAATGGTTCAGATTCCCAATTGTATGAGAAAGTAACTGTAATTGTCGTCTTTGATTCTTCACCTTCTTACTTTTTCTGGTGTCGATATGCCCGATGTTCACTACTTCTCTGAAATTACTTGTCAAGATTCTACCTGTAACATTAATGTGTGTTTTGAAGTTACATTCTAAGAATTATTTTCCGCGCCATCTTTTACTTCTAACTCTTCTTACTTACGCAATATGATATTTTTTTCAATTATAACACTGCCACCATAAGGGGTTGAGGTCGCAAACCTTAAACAATATGCACTGTCGTTAAATGTGCTATTATTATTAATGACACAGTCAATATGTGGATGTCAATATTAATTATACACAGTAATTAACATATATTAATTAATAACTAATCTGTCAATATATTTAATGAATGTATGATTTATAATGATTGATATCGTAGAATATTTGATATTCTTATTGAACGTTCTAAAGACCTTGAAATCTATGTTTTTGGCACCATAAATTATTAATGAGAGGTGGAAATCAATCAAGAAATTTTCTTGTCAACCTTCCACTGATCTACAAACTTATAGACATATTTTGGAATGGGGTTGACTTGTTGAAATCAGACACTATAAAACCAAGAAGTTTAGTTAGTAAGCTAGGAAGATTGTTCGGTCAAAGTTGTTGGAGTAGTTGAAAACGCTCTAAAGCTATAACCCGAACAAAATTCTCAATCATGGCTTCAAACTACGATGTAAAAGCTTAGAAAATCCTGATTTTACAGTGTCCTTGTCGGTTGTTTTATGCTTCTAGATCATTATGATGGCCGTTTTATGATATTTTTATGGTTATAGATGTGGGTGACTGTGCATTATTTATAAGGTTTATGAGAAATCTAGGCTAAATCATTTCACCTCTATTATATTGAGTTTAATACTGGTTAATTATCCGTCTACACAATTATTATATCTTACGCACGTAGTCAAAATTACTTTAACGGACTGTGGTCCAATGCATTTCTTTGGGCCTTGATAAAAGTGTAAATGTTACATAGGGAATTCTGTTAAGAACATCATACTTTTTTCACGTAGATTCAACATCAACATGTTAACCATGTAGCAAAATGTGATCTGCGCAAGAGATTTGTGAAGACGCAACCGATCATTAATATATCGTAAGAGGTAGTCAAAGTTTCCTTTCAGTAAAGTAGATCTTATGTCGACCTAAACACAATATCTGAGCAACTGGATTTTTCAGCAAATGGCTTATACCAGATGTCAACTGCCGTTGCTTATGTCCGATTTGAAATGGAAATTGTTGTCAATCTGAGGATTCTGAATCAGCGACCATCTATAAATTACCATTACTATTTTGACTCCGACATCTTCTATTTTAAATGAATGATCACGACTGCACTTCAACTATGGCCGAATGAATAGCTGATCTTTGACCACAAAATAACATGGCTCAATTCAACTTTAGGTTATCTTAATTTTGATTATAAATATATGGACTTTTAAATGGTGTTTTAGGGTATTGGTGCTGATACATTCAAACATCATCTGGATATTATATGAGTGGACACACAGTTTGTTAAGTACTGGATAGTTTAACTAGTAGATATTCAATCAAGTTAATTATGAATGGTTTCTGGTACTTCTGTTCAGATTACTTACTAATTCCTACCTTACATTCAGTACTTTATAGTCGTGCTTAGTTCACTTATTAACATCTGGGAAAATCGAAGACAGATTTCCAGACAGGAAAAATATGCCAACACAGACACTTTGTCAAGTTTTTGATACAATGACAAGTAACAGGATCAATCTACATGATGATCATACTATCACAAAAACAGTTGAAAACGACATTCTCTAATGAGTTTATATTTTGAAAATAATGTTGTGCAAAGCTGGTAAAAGAAACCAATGCAGTATGTTAACATATAAAAGGAATGCATATTTGATTCAGGTGATTTATAGGTCTTATGCGATACAAACAAATTTCATAGGTGTGATGTTATTAAACACGCAGTATAAGGGGAAATGCTGGAAACACAGGCGTCTGATGAAAATTTATGCTATCAGTGTTCAGATAGCCTACACATACAAAATTTAGGAAACCTCTTTAAAATCCCTTAAAGACCTATAAGTTTTGGCAAGATCATGCTTCTTGATTTTAATTCTTTTCACAAACTGTGTATACAGTTTGGTAAGAATTGTACAGCACTTGGGAATTTGGTCCTTAACCTCTACTCTTATCCCACTTGTCCAACGTTTCTATTTTGGTTAATAGCCACTCTACCCATGTTAATTTAGTTCAAAAACAAGAAACAGTAAGAATTGTGTTTCTAGGGTGTAACTAGTATTGATAATCACTACTTCTGATTAAAGGAAAGAACCAGACTTGTGTTTTTATAATCAACATTTTCCTATACCAATAACAAATCACTGTCTGTTCAGTTCGGACCCATGAGACAGGACAACAATATCACTTATTTAGCCTCTATCAACCCAGGCCCTTTACTTATCTATTCGCTTGATATCATCCAGTCTGGATAATAAGATCTTATAAATCAAAACATTATCAAACTTGGCATCAATAATTGGAGCGATTGACTCCCTCTTAGGAACCAGGTCAGTCTAATTCTTCTCAAGTTTTAGAAAATAAACCCAGCTGACCGATGTTACTGGTCAGTATGTCGGTCACGAAGACACCATTAGGTTGTTTGTGTCGGTGGTCTATTAAACATCAATCTGTATTGTACTCTTGTATTAGTATTTCCCAAAGCAATTATAGTAAGATGAACCCATCCCAATTGGCGACGACTATATCACCATTAATTAAAGAAGATACTCACTAAGGTATCTTAAGAAGTTGAAATATATTGAAAATCTTGAAACGAGTAAAACGGGACTAAAGTTCATTTTTAATGGTAGCATAGTATAATATAGCAATAAATTCCATTCGAGAAAACATTCACTCCGTGATTATATTCTGCGAAAAAGAATACAAGACAACAATACTATTCCAACTTAAGCTGATAATATTAAGAAATGACAAGACTTAAAAGGCAGTCATACGTCGAACATGCTTTCAGTAGATTAGTCGACCAGGGGGATTTTTCTAGAAACAGACTGACTCACAAACGATAAAAACTATACATATAGGTCGTGCCTTCGTGGCAATGACTCGAGTTGGAAAGAACATTGAACCTTATTCCAAGAGTACCATATCATATATATCAGAAACAATATCTTGACTTAATTGTTGCGTATTTCCTGCAGTTAATCGATGACGTGGACATTTGAATGTCATATTCATCAATTTATGAGAGTTTTGTTGTTTCCTTGAGTACCAACGGAAATAGAGTTATCTGAAGTCGGTATACTTCGTCTTCAGCTTATCTGCTATCATGTATAGTCTTAATGTCTTTTGGTTTTTATTTCAGTGTCCTAATCCGGTAGATATGGGTCTAAAGTAGAGCTGGAATATAAATAGTGGAATAAATGTGTCCACAGTCCATGATCTCATTCACTTGCAGACAGCTTAACTCGATACAATTCACGCATTTAATTAGGCTCCTTTCACTCGGGTTACCTCCCTTTTGTGCTCTTCAGACATTGATTTCTGCTGGGTTATATAATAACCTTTCCACAAGCAGATTGGTGGATTATTTGAGTTTATTTCAGACTAAGTCTTTCATCATTCCTCTAACACTTTTACTTCCAATTATAATTTTCGTAGACATAGTCTGGTTCCTCTTCGTGGTGTTTCCCAGTAGGTCTTAACTTTCACTCGAAGTGTCAAGTTATTGCTCTGTGGAGAGAGGGGCTACTGCATGTGCCTAAAGTGTTGAAGAATCCGCCATAAAGTATCTGAGAGATACATGATTTAATGATATCTTTTTTAAGTTTACAGTCCAAAGAACTATATATAATACTACTAAAACTGTATTAGTTCTATACACTAACCACGACTGCGTCGAAATACTAAGAATACTAAAATCTTTTATTGAAGGATTCAAGAAAGAGATGTGGTACACCATTGTCTTTCATAATCGATCTTCGGAAATGATTAACACGGTCTTAACGTTGTAAAGAGGTACTATTTTGCTTCAGGCATAGCTGATGGTAAGTGTAGGCCTACATTTTGGGTGTAAAAATATTTCTATGATTCGCGCAAGTATATAAAAAAGAAATTAAGTACGATTTATCGAATATTACTATTATTATGGTATGTGTTCAAAAGTAAGGCATAATCGAGGGTTTATTGAACCAATCGCACGTAAAGCTAAACTATATCGAGACAATGAAATGAATACCATTGAGTCACATTCGTTAGTTCGAACACAATTTCCAATAGTTTAAATTTTTCTTTGTATACAGCAGTATTCAACAAGGTGTTGTGTATTTGACGGTTGTCATCATGATCTGCATAGTTTTGGAAGTCAAAGATGATTGCTTTCATTGTAAGCGTTGATAATCGGTTTTAAAAGGTATAAAGTGACTTAACCTATTGTTTCCACCAGTTACTTCCCTTGAAGTAATATTTTTTTTTTTTTACAAGAATATTTTATTATTAGTTACTTCCCTTGAACTAGTAGGTTAAGTTTTTGTTTTTCCGTCTTATTTTGAGTGTGATATTTAGCAGAAATGACAACAAAAGGTTTTCTTAACAAGAAAGAACACTTGTCTGACAAAAAAAAAAAATTATTGTAAAATGAGCTTAGTTTGGTCGAGAATTGGGAGTTAATAAGATTAAAATTAAAATGATCACGGAAATATAATATTATTTATGTAATGTGTTTGTTCATCCCTGCAGGTGCTAAAGGTTGCAGGTCGACGAACAATATTCATCTCAATAGCAATTGCGCCATGAAGAGTATGCTTGATCTTCTAGTCACCTGAATTTTGACATTAAAATAGCTTACGGGTTACTTGACACATTTCTTCATTTTAGAAATGTTACGTTCGTTATAGCAAATTTCTGGTTAAATAAGTCTGGATTTTGCATCATGGTTTACTACGGCATAAATTTATTTGTTTGTATCTCATGATGTGAATTTGTATAGGAGTGGCTGTTGTAGCTCGTTAAGCAGAAAATGACTTCTCTTTTCGAAACACATACACTATACAACTATTGTTCAACTTTTATAACAGAGAGTTCGAAGCTTATATTTCAGATTAGTCTTCGTCTATATTATAATGGACCATAGTTTGTATCTGATTTTTTTTATTATAGAATTAAATGTATAGATATCATAATATCTACATCATACTGATTAAATTCAAAATTGGATATGATGCAACAAAGCGGAGTTTCAAATCTCGATACATTAAAAATAACTTTGTACTTTTTATGTAATTTTAGATAGATAGATTTGACGGTATGAAACATATCGATGATGACACATATTGATGATCGCCCTTGGTAAATTTAATAGTGAAGTGGGCGTATCTTGCAAAGATTTCTTCAGATCGTATAGTTATCTAAAAAATATACCTCACAGAAGAAAACACGAAATGCAACATGTAAATCTTTATTTTAATCAGATTCAATGTCGGATAACTCTGACGGACAAGTTGATATGGAATTTGTTCCTTCCGATACCAATTCAGCTTCGAATTATCTTTTAATTGTGCAACTTGGATTGAACAATTAGCGTCCATTGTGGTTAATCACGAATCCTTCCAGTAATTTAGTTATTCCTGAAGTCAAAATGTTGAAAAAAGCATATTTTCAAGATTGAAAAAAGTTTCTCTTAAAAGCATGTTTCAAGAAATTAAAATCAAATCTTACCTTGCATCAGTGTCTTCAGATTTTAATAAAATTATCCACTTTGATGAATTTCACTGAATAAACAGAGTTAATCTAAAAGTTTGATAAGAAACTAGTGGCAACCCGACATTAGACTTTCAACTGCACTACAATCTTTTAATGGAAAGTCCTTGGAGAGAATTGTGTGAATTTGGGAAGAGTTTCTAGTTTGAAAGATTGTGGAGGCTTTAACTTAACTTTATTCACTAGAATCTGTTGAGACTACTTCAAAAGGAGCCATTATTTCAGTCAATATTGAACGGTGAGAATTTACCACATAGATCTTTCCGATTACTTTTAAATTGCTTAATATTCAAAATGAATACGCTAAATGATGATTTTAAGATGAATACTCCGACATATCAAAGAATACATTTTTTAAAAGTATAATTGGACGTCGAAATTAAAGAGTCATATTCGGGATTATATTTTGTTGATCTTTCATTTAAAATATTTGAGGTTGCTCAGGAATATGCAGGAGAATATTTGTAAATTAGAGCTGGTGTCTTTATTTATATCAAACTCTTCTATTAAGGTGGAACGCATCTTTAATGTGGCCAATTTAACTAAAAACACGAAACTGTTGCTTAAAAGATTGTTAAATGAATATTTCTTTATATATCAATGATTAAATTATGCTGGTGGCTGTGTGAAAAAGTAGCTTTATAACCACCATCTAAAACACCATGTATAACGTACATTAACTTTACTGTTAGGAAGAAAATATCTGTCATGTTCAATAAATTTATGATTTTAATTACATAAAACATGACAGCAGAATATTTATAGATTTCAGCTTTTCTACTTTCTGTAGGATTTTTAATGTTTGACAGCAGTTGCATATTCATCGATTGCGATTGAAGATTAAAATTTAAAACTAAGCATTAAGCTTTTTGATTTTTAAGCCAAGATGTTCCAGTGTTTGTGCTTCATGTTATGCGCACCACAAAGTTAAAATCTTAACTCTCGATAGGTATGTAAGTAGAGGTGGCTATTTAACCTTGGTATTTATCTTTTAACACCCCGTATAGAAGTCACTGATTTACTTTGATTACATCCAATTACTCAACTCTTCTCACAACCATTAAAGTGAGAAACTTGTCTTATTTCTAGGTTAACTGAATCAATAGAGACAATCACAGATATTCAGATGTCTAATTACTGCCGGGTACAGAGGTCAATGTTACAAACTATTCGATATAGATTATTCGTGCTGTCACCTTTTACAAAGTTTTATTGAAACAAGACGACAGCAGCTGAGTACACAGAGTTCTCTTACACGAGTTATATAACTTTAGTTCAATAACTAATACTATTTTTTTACAAGGCTGTTGAATTCGTGTAGTCTTGTTTCTGACTTGATGATGATAGCGGAAGTGCACTGTATACTTCGAAGACATTACCTACTCTATAATAAAACCCAAGCACGAACGATCCCAACCGTAGAACAAATCTCGAAATCCATTTAAACACATTTCATTTGAGGAAGTATATCAATATAGAAACCAAGTAGGCCTACTAATGATCAAAACCGCAGAACCAAACCCGAAATCCAAAAAGATATTGACGAAACATAGATAGGCCCTTTAAACAGCTTATGAACTTTTCACATGAGGAATTATATCAATCATAGGCTACATGATATCAGTACACCTGATGGTACTTCTCGTATGGGAAGTCCACTACTATATAATTATTGCACCCCATGCTCTGGTCCTGTACGAGATTTTTGATTAATGGAATTGTTTTGATTGTACTGTACGTAACTGTCGTACGCCCGAATCATTGAGGAAGAATTTAATAATGAAAAGTGACATCAATCAAATGATCAGAAGAGTAAGCAGATACTGCCTAGAACAACACCGCTAATAGTTGCTTAATACTAAAGATAGAGGGAGGCAAAACAAAAAGTAGTGTCTTGTAAAATTATAAAACAATAAGGTGACAACTCGACATACTTTCGTGAGGAAAAAATTTAAAGAGGCACAGGCTTCATTTTCGTGGGTCGATTTTTCCAAGTCTCAGAAACGGGGACCTTTTTAGCTCAGCAATTTAGTACTGGTTATCACAACTCACCATTGAAATTTGAGTCTTCAAATCCATGTGCATCCATAATTATTAGCATTTGAAAGTTATAATGCCCTACTACACATTAGCGATACTATGCAATATATAGAAAAGTCATCTATAGAAATAGAAGGAGAAATGTCTAATTTAAGATATATTTGAAGGAAATATGCAATTTTTGTACATTTCTAGTGCTTCTGAAGGATACTTAAGTATATTCAAGACCCAAATCAACCAATAAAAATGAAGACTGATTTATCAATTAGTTCATGATGGCTGTCATAAAATTTATTAAGAGAGGTTTTGAGTCGATTTGGTAAATATCCTGTAGTAAATATAACTACAAAACGAGATCATGAAAAAGCGCCAACTGAAAAAATAGTGACTACAAATTTTCAAAAGTTCAAGGGACGTAACTGATGAAAGTACATAATATCGATAATTCAAAGGATGCAACTTTACTCTGATCATAATAATTGTTATAATATGATAATACAAAATGTTCAGTACGCCCGAATCAATGATGAAATGAGTAGATATTTCACAATGAAAAGTGGTATCAGCTGTCTAGAAGAGTAAGCATACCCTGCTTGGCGCCACTTTCGCCATTGCTGCTCAACATAGGTTAATGATTTCTGTCACAAAATCAATTTTAAAAATTAACTTTCAAGGCAGTTTATTTTTAAAAAAAAATCAACATTAAGGGAGAGAACTCTGTCAAAAATTATTTTTGTTTACTGTAGTAACAGAGCCTTTACAAACTCTGGTAATAACCAAGTCAAAACACCACGGGAGATAACTCCTGACGAAATTCTGCAATTGTAATCAACATGTAAACAGTAAAAGAAGCCTCGTGTCATACAGAGCCTAACCTTCACCGCAGTGTCCATATATGTAGGCCTAAGCATAATTTTGGTAATTGAAAGAGAAGGAAAAAGGGAATTCAAGTAACCTTTTGGGAATACATTATTGCCATTGGTAGCAGCAAATGAACCATACTTAATAAAAGAAAATGTAACAATTATAAATGAGGAGGTATTTCATTATGGAATTGGTACAAGAAGGGTACAGCGGTTGATTCTAGGGGTGAATCTGGCAGCTAGCTACCACCCTTTCCTGGGTTTACGTGATTTTATTATTACTAATTTATATATCATTTGATTAAAATGTAGAAAATTGGTCCACATTATTTTGGACCAAGATTCTCTAATGCAAAAAATGTATATCAAATATTCTTTTTTATGTTTGTCATTTCCACTAATCAAAAGACAGTTTAAGACTCATTAATATGCTTTTATTTCAATTCTTAAAAAATAATAATAGCCAAAATTGTGGCCAGAGAGTAGGATGGCTATATCGGGATTCATTCATATCTAACTTTTTTGTTAGGTAATGGAATATGATCAGGAAATGGATGTACACTACATTATTTCAGTTTTCTTTTAGTAGTGACGTTTTACCACATAGTTCTATTCATAATTATTTATTTATGCCAAAACCGAAAATTAACAACAATAGGCTATTGGGCCCTTAAACTATGCCATAAAGTCTTGTATCTGCCACCTTGAAATAATATTTAACACAGCCATTTTTGTTTCTAGAATTCGCAGAATGTCTAGATAAAATTGGGATTGTCACTTTTTTCTTGTAGGATAGGTCTCTATGGTCATCGACTGCTTGCAATAATAAAAATCCGTACAACCAAAACAGTTCCGTTTTTGTCCATAGCATGATAAAATCGTGTGTAATAATTATATAGCAGTGGCGATTGTGGTATGTTACTGCACATGAATGCAACTTTCCGATGCTAATGTTAAATGTGCTATCTGTCTTATAAAGTACTTTTCTATGTAATGGGAAATAACTTTAGTTTCGACTAGTTTACTAGTGTCTTAAAATTCTTTGTCATCTCCCCTACATAAATTCTCATCTTTATGAGGAAAAGAATATGCTGTAAATGAAAACATTGATGTATTTCTAGATATGATGAAATCGATCTACTACTAGGCTATCGATGATGTAAATTTTGTCGTGTTGGATGAAAGGGTTGGTCACAAAAAGAGACGTATTAAAATGTGTCGGCTATAAATTCACCTGTCTTCAAAATAGTGTGGCATTCTTGACACAACGTGAAAAAGGGAAACAGGTTAGATATTTATTATATTCTGTACTAATAATAAAGATATGCTTGTCTGTAGTATTAGTATGTTTCTTCGATTTTTATAGGCATAAGATAAACTCATTTAGGTTAGCCTATGTAGGACGCGGACTTTGGTGCTATTGTCAAAGGTTTCTGTGCAAGGGTAGTCTACTATTAGCTTTGATTTATTAATAATCCATGGGATTTTAAACATTGACTTGTTGAATCTTGACAAAAACTATTTTAATCCTCTTATTATATAACTGTTATATATGAATGTGAATACCAACACTAAATATAGGCCTATGTGTAGAAAATATTGTTCAATGATCATTTGTTTTATCATCTATTTCAGTCTATAAACAAAATGACAACGAAGAGTAAAGAACAACCTTTTGTCACCTTTGCTGCTCTATCAGATATACAATATGGGGATTTTGATGATGGATATAATTTCAATAAAACTAGAAGAAGATATTATAGAAATTCTCTGGAAATACAGAAGACAGCAGTTAAACAATGGAAAGAGATGTGTCCTGAAGTAGAGTTTATTGTTCATTTAGGTGATATTATTGATGGTTTTAACAAACGTCATGGAATATCACAATCATCATTAGACCGTGTTTTAAAAACATTTGAGAAATTTAAAGTTTATCATTTAATTGGTAATCATGAACTATATAACTTTTCACGAGCTGAACTCATCAACACACCACTGTATTCAGCTGGTTTGAAAGAATGTCAAGATTTTCCAGCTCCTAGCGGCTCATTTTATTATACTATTCTACCACTTTCTCTTTTAGAATAATTGTCTTGGATTCCTATGATATATCAGTCATGGGCTGGCCAGAGACAAGTGAGAAACACCAGCTAGGGTTGAAGTATCTAGATAATAATGTTAATGCTGATAAAAATTCTCCTAGTAATATGACTGGTGTAGATAGAAGATATTGTAAATATAATGGTGGTGTTAGTGAGGAACAGTTACATTGGTTACAGAAGATTTTAAAACATAGTCAAGAGAAGAAAGAAAATGTATTAGTTATAGGTAAGTTTATTGCTCTCATTGTCAAATTTCAAAATATAACATGTCTGGTAAATTGATCAAATGTTTAACAATCAGTCCAGGCCAGGCTATCTAAGTACCACTTATCAAACTTCAATAGGGACATAGGCTTTAATAGATCTGCTGTCTGAAGATCTACAGTGAAATTCCAGGTTTCAAGTTATCTTTTCAATATTACTCTTCAATGCAAGTATTTTGCACTATTTTAATGGTGAAATTATTTTGTTGTTGTTAGTGCAGGGTATTGCCAGCCATGCCACGATACGATACCAATCGCAATACAAAGGTCACGATATAATACATATCGCGATATGGGGTAAAGGTACAAAAATTAAAACTTCATCTACAAAGTAACGATAACTATTTTTGTATAGCTTTATTAATGTGAAATTTTGTAATTTAGTTGATAGGAGTCGCTCATATCCGAGTCTTATGAATATATTCCAAAATAATTTCAACAAACTCGATTAGAACAAATAGTGATTTGTAAAAGAAATCTACACTTTTTATGAAATGAGAGGTATCGTCAAGTATGGATACACGATATTTCGATATGATACGCGTATCGTGGCATGACGTATCGCGATACATCGATACAATATATTGTGCCAGCACTAGTTGTTGTACAACTTAATGAATTTTAAAAATCTCAAATTTTGGATCATCCTGAAATGTGTAAATTTCTATGTTCATATTCTTTCAGGTCATCTTCCTATCTTTTCACCACCAGTAGAAAGTACAAATTTACTGTGGAACTATGAAGAAGTTTTAACTATTGTACACCAATATTCCTGTGTTATAGCTTACTTTGCTGGACATGATCATGAAGGAGGATTTGGTATTGATGATCATAATATACCACATTTAACATTTCCTGCTGTATTAGAATCACCTCCAGATTGTCTACCACCACTAGCTACATTCAAACTATATACAGATACATTACAGTTGACAGGACAAGGAAAACTTAAAGATATTGAGTTTAAATTGTCTTACCCTATAACTTCTTGATTTTGATCCAAGTCATGACATCTGAGATCTACATTCTAATAACATTCCATCATTATTTATAAGAGATTTTCATTTTTTTTAATATGTAATTGATTACAGTAATCCATATTATAATTTTTATGGTGTTGAATGCATGAAATGGTGTTCATATAATAATGGTTTTCATCAAGTTAATATCAAGTTTTATATTTGAATTTTTAGCATTGTAAGGTTGTAATATTATTGTTGAATCTGATAACACTGCATATTGTTTTGTCATGTGTTTCACCTGCAAGTTACTACACTTCCCAACCATGATGCTATGAGAATTCTTTTAAAATTGTGTTCTGTGGAACTTTAGCATTAATCAACAATAAAGAATTCCTCTCAAAAGTTCCATAGGTTGAATATTAAATGACACGAGAGATGCATATAATTTTTTTCAGATTATGAATGGAGTAACTACAAAGAATATAAAGTAAACATTTAATTTTTTGCATTTTGATTGGATTGATTATTGCTCTTGCATGACTAGTCTTTTTGCAGTTAAGTAGGCATAATGATGTTTTTTACTGGTTGGATTTATACTCTAGTGAAATCATTTTCCATATTGATAGTATGTTTTATTGAATACTTTAAATTGCGAGCATATTTTTTATTTATACAAAATAATATATATTTTTATCATAAAAATAAACATTCAATGTCATGTATCATCATCAAAACAATTAAAATTCAAGTCCACATCATCTTCTATTGTAAATTGACAATCTTTTATTTTTAATTTATTCTCATGTCTTATTTGATCTTGTTCTTGTTTTAATTCTTTTCTTTTCTGTTTTTTATCATCTTTATTTTGTTGTTTATCAGGTACTGTGACCATTTCTTTTAAATTATCATAAAATCTGAAAAAGTATGAATTGTATAGATGAGATTTACATATTTGTATGCATTTGTGATTATATTTTATTCATTTATTAAAAAATATTGAATAATTCAATGTAAGTTATATATTTTTCTTACCTTTTTATTCTACTGAAGTTCTCTTGTAATTTTTCATTAGCTAATTGTACCAGATAATCTAAATACTAAAATAAGGATGAAATCAATTAAGGTGCAAATTAAGGAAGACCTCCTCTCCTGCCAAAGCTTTGAAAAGAAATACCTATGTGGTTCTTTGCCTCAAGTTATACACACAAAAAGGAGATAATTTCAGAAATATTCTTTTACTGTACCCTTACTTAGCCTACAATGTAACATTGGTAGGCCTACACTACAGGAAATTTATTTACCTGTTCTGAAACTAACACTTCCCCTTTATTTGATAAGGGAACTTCCATTGAATGTGTACTTCTCACTGCCTAAAATAAAAGAGAAAGATAGCTTGCCAGGCAAGGTAATATACGCCCACTGGAAGCTTTGTTTGAAAAAGAATATTTGGCAGAAAACAGCAACCATCAAATATTCAACCTGTAGTCAGAGGCCTACATTTCGTTCAGAACTTAAATTAGGTGTCGTCCAAACAATTTTTTTCTCGAATTCATTAAGGGTTAAGCATTCATCAAGTTTAGTCAAAATCCTTCTCTGTTATGAGTTAAAAACTAAAACCTATTTTATACAAGAAGGGCAATAAGTCATATCAAATATTTTTTGATTTTCGATAGGGTTTATCGTGTGATAATAAACTATTTCAATAGGTTTCATTAAAATCTAATCGTAAAAGAATTGTGCCTTCTCGAGTATTTACAACCTAAAAATCAACGCATTTTAAAGAACAAGGGCAATAATTCATATTAAATACTTTTCGATTCTTTTGATTTTCAATAGGGTTCATTATCGGGTGGTAATAAAAAATTTCAGTAAGTTTTGTCAAAATCCATAAAGAATTGTGACCTGTAGAGTGTTAACAAGCTAAACATCAAACGCATTTTGAAGAACAAGGGAAATAATTCCTATTAAATATTTTTTTGATTTTCAATAAAGTTCATCCTTAGGTGATAATAAACATTATCAATAAGTTTCGTCAAAATCTGTAAAGAACTGTGACTTGTAGAGTGTAAACAAGCTAAAAATCAAAAGCATTTTAAAGAACAAGGGCAATAATTCATATCAAATATTTTTCGATTCTTTTGATTTTCAATAGGGTTCATCATTGGGTTATAATAAGCAATTTCAGTAAGTTTCATCAAAATCCGTAAAGAATTGTGACCTGTAGAGTGTTAACAAGATAAAAACCGAACGCGTTTTAAAGAACAAGGGCAATAATTCATATCTTATATTTTTCGATTCTTTTGATTTTCAATAGGGTTCATCCTTGGGTGATAATTAACAATTTCAGTAAGTTTCATCAAAATCCGTAAAGAATTGTAACTTGTAGAGTGTTAACAAGCTAAAAATCAAACGCGTTTTAAAGAACAAGGGCAATAATTCATGTTAAATATTTTACGATTCTTTTGATTTTCAATAGGGTTCATCCTTGAGTGATAATAAACAATTTCAGCAAGTTTCATCAAAATCGGTAAAGAATTGTGACCTGTAGAGTGTTAACAAGCTAAAAATCGAACGCGTTTTAAAGAACAAGGGCAATAATTCATATCAAATATTTTTCGATTCTTTTGATTTTCAATAGGGTTCATCCTTGGGTGATAATAAACAATTTCAGAAAGTTTCGTCAAAATCCGTAAAGAATTGTGACTTGTAGAGTGTTAACAAGCAATTGTGGACGGACGGACGGACCGACGGACGGACCGACGGACATGGGTGACGGCAATATACGCTCCACATTTCATGTGGGCGTATAAAAAGCAGACAGAAACATCAGTACTGCTCTTCAAAATCTAATCACAATATCTCTGCTACTAGTAAAATTGGTGTTAACTCGATGCCTTTTAGGTCATTACATATTTAGTCAACTGTAAAATATCAAAATAAACCTATTGACAGTACTTTACTTACTGTAATTATTTTCCCTTTACCACCAATAGTTATTCCTGAATTTCTAAACCCTGACGCTACGGCTACTGTGTGCTGAAACAATTAACAAGTTTGATAAATCAGTATACCATTTAACTATTATTAATTTATTATTACTAAAACCAAACTTAAGAGTGACCATTTCAATGAAATTAAGTGCAAACTTAACTAAACTTAGTAAACTTACTAATTTTTGGGCATCCTCTACAGATTTACACTGTACATGTAGAACAAATGGTTCAAATTTAAACACAGCATTCCCTGTAATATTCTTTAAACTTTCAACCTGAAATAAATAAAATATATATCCTAGCATGCTATGAACAAATTTAATCACTGTTTTGTTAAGAGCCCAATTCAGAAACTCAACAGGATTTGTTATAAACTACAGTTACATGTATATTTTGACTTCATTTAATAAATTTTATGGCTGTCATTATAAGGATTTTATTCAAAGATTATAACAAGTCTGTATTATGCTATCATCTCAGATGTTTTCATTAATTGGAATATTGACTCCATGACCCTACATTTAATAAAACCAATTTTACTATCATTTATTTCCCTTGAACTAATAACTTGACTTTTGCTGATTTCATAATGACCTAAATTATTTAATCATTTTTATCAGTTACTTCCCTTGTACTAGAAATTTTACTTTTTGTTGCTATCTAAAGCTCATTTTTTGCTTTCTTGTTCATTCATATTGTTCAGCAATGTTTCGTTAGCTTCTAGACATCAATTTTCAATGTGAAATATATACTTATTTATTGGTATATTCCTCAAAAGTTAATTAGCTGCTACCAATATTGCCAATTGTTTAGGCCTACATGGATTTCAAAATTGGCTTTAGAAATTATGCTAAATTTCGCAGAGCTTTTGTTTTATTATTGTTTTACCAAAATTATTCACAAAAGCATCAAAAACCTTTACCCAAGATCATCCTTATCCCGTATATAATATTCTTACCATAGGTTTGAGTTGAGCATCTGTATGTGTAGTATACAACCATTGACAACCTTTCTTCTGTATAACACTACTAGTACTATCCTCCTGTATAGAGAGACAATATAACAAAATAATAATGACTAAATAGTCCTAAAATATGTTCTTTAAAGATAGACAACATTACATTGTAATGGAAGATGGTCAAAGATCTCTTGATTCATGAAAATGCCATCATAATTGTCAATTAGCAATTAAACATAATTTGCTAAGTTAAGTACTAAATTACTATTATGTTTGAATTACCTGTTGGAAGACCATTATTCTGCCTGAACATGAACTGGTGGTAAAATATTGATTCAGACTATTTATATATTGCACTAATTCTACAATTGGTTCATCAACTGAACCTTTTCGACTCCAATCTATACCAGATAAACACCCACTCTTCTGTTTCTCAAATTTTAAATCATTCATTTTCACTTCCTCCATTGTGGCAACAAATTGTTTGATATAGGCTTACCTGTATTTATATTTTCAAGATTTTCTGCAAAAAAAATATACAAATGCTGGTTTAATGTTTAGACAATTTTCAAAGTACCGGTATCCTTATTTGAAGAGTGGGATAAAACTATATTATATTACCGTATATAAAATATGATCACTAAGCCTACTATTGGCGGCTTTGAGATTGACAGAGGGATGTTTATAGTGTTTATTGCTTTTAGAAAATCAAGTTTAAAGTATTTTTGTGTAAATACTCAAATATACTCCAGAACTTGCAGAAGTACCAGAACAGCATGAAAATTGCATAATCCCTTCAACTATACCTGTACCGGTACCTAACATTATCGTACATTTTCTGTAGCCTATATGTGTTTTCTATATACAGATAAGATAAGCTAACTGAGATTAAAATTTTATTGAAGAACAAATGGTGAACAATCCCTTTAATTTAATTCAATAATGTCATTATGATCATTATCAAGTCAGACTCGACACCAATCCAGTATGCGAACGTAAAATATTTATCAGATTCTGACTAAGATTTTCGAACTTTCCGTGTCATACGTGTATAGTATTCTGGGGATTGACTGGAAACACTTTTCATACAAAATACCGGAAAAATTATAAGTTCTGCAAAACAAATGAAGATACAATCATGTTGACCATGTTTTGTTTACAAAATATAGACCATTTGAGGTTTCCTTTTCTGAAGAACATTTTGACTAAGGTAGTTATTTCCCTTGGATGACTTGGTATTTGGATTACATAGGCTACCTTTGGTATTTTATTTCAGACGTGCACACAAGAAATTCACTGGGTGGGAAATGTCAGGAATTTGCGTTTCCAGGCAAATAATTCTTTACACAAATAAACCATTACTTAGTCAGGCAATGTCAGGAATTTGCGTTTTTCTAGTCGACTAATTTCAAAAATTTTCTTGTGTTTGTCCAGCAGTCCCTTAACAAAAAAAACATTACTTCGTCAGGCAATGTTAGGAATTTGCGTTTCCAGTCGTCTAGTTACCAAAATTTTCTTGTGTTGGTCCCGCAGTCCCCACAAAAATGAACCTTTAATTCTTCAGGCAATTTCTGGAAATCGCGTTTCAGGATGTCAAATTATCAAAATTTTCTAGAATAGTTTGTTTTACACCTCCGAAAATTTTATTCACTGTACGCCTAATGCGGAACAAATCACAAAGTTTTCCGGGAGGTGTTAGCATTGCACCTCCTAGGGCCTCGTCGTTGGGAATTATTGTCGGGAAATTTATTTTTAACCAATTGTTCACTATAATCCCCCAAGTTCAAAAGAGGTGTATATCTGACTGAAAGGTTAACGTACTTCTGTAAATGTAAACGGAAGTGGGTGTAGGCCTATATTATCTTGCCTGGCAGTCTATCTTTAAGTTTCAGATTCACAATTTGATGGAACCGCAGAAATTCTAAAAAACTAATGACAATAACAATGTCACAAATAATATTCAAAATATGATTGTCCATTAAATAACCAAAATCGTCTTACTGATCATATAATATAGTTTAATTAACTCAAATTTTCAAATTGATTTCGATCCACTAAAATGTGATATTGCGACATCGTGATAGAATCATGATGGAATGCAGAGTTTCTAAAAATATTTAAAAACACTTTAATTTTGAAGATGAAGTTAAACCAAAGTAAACGAAGTTATCTAAAATTTAAGTAAACCTGTATATAAGATAATGTAAGAATGTAATATCTAGATACGGTGTATTGTGTAGCTGTCATTGTTTCAATGATAAATTTTAATAGTGTCTCTAAATTGATGATAACTCACGCCTCTATCACTCTACAATATTTACTATTCAAGATCTACTCCACCCACAATGGCAACTGTTACCATAAATATTTTACTAGTAAGTCTGAATGTCTGCCATGAATAAGACATCTAACTTTGAGTGCACCAAACGGAAGCCATTGTTTTGCTGTTCATTGGAGTTCGAGTTCGTCTTGTCTTTTCTTGAAAATAAGCCTGACTTTCCATTAAGATTGCTTGATTTGCAAAACAACCTCCATGTAGTTGTACTGAACATGCGAACATTAGTGTATATATTTCATTGATTATGTTAATGTACAGCTTTTTTTTTATCACAATTGACAAGAATTAAATCATGTTTTTAAACGTTGTTTGTACTTTATAGATAGTAACTTATCTTTATCACATTTATAACAGAATGTGTCAAAATGTCAACCATTTATATTACACTAAATAAATATTCTATACATTAACATTCTAATTTATTATCTCCAAATTTAGGTGACTAACGTAAAGTTTAAGTTTAAATAATTGTAATGTTATTTATCTAAAAAGTTGTAGATCGTACGTAAATCTTTAAACATTAGTCGTGTTGAGCATACATTTCAAAGAAGGCTTGAATGAGAATCTACAGCAGTGTTAGAAGCAGAATATAACTTGATATAAGCATACAACTATAAACATGGTTCTTTTGAATAATACCTATTAGTTATTTACATCGGCCATGGTCAGGACATTACATATTTACATCGGCAAAATAAATGCAATACTGCAACTGAAGTTAACACCATACAATTTATATATGGAATTCTGTAAAATTGGTGTAACCATACACGTTGCATATACATGTATATGAAATACTGTATCTGAGGTGAATATCCATACCCAATTTTGTGCAAATGAAAAAGATATTATATAGCTGAGATAGGTAACCATTACGTGTAAATATAAAAGCAATTCTTGAAGTAATTAAACAATTTGCAAATATTTTATTCAGTATAGATGAGTTCCATATTTGACAACATGCTCGACTGACACCTTTGTTCCGATGTGAGACTAAATTTTAGACAGTTTTTATTCGGATATCATAATGTTGAATCGGTTCGAGAGTCGAGAGAGAGGTCCTAATCAATTTTTGTTGCAGCTGAAAAGTTTGGTCTAAAATTAGGCTTTCTACAGAGCTAGAGAATGAACGCGTTTTGAAAAATAAGGACAAAATATTTTATTTTTTTTTCAAGTTCATAATTTGTTGACTATCAATAATTTCACGAAATTTGTCAAAACATTTGTCAGGACATGGAGCAATCTACTGACACAGTTTATCCACAACGCGAATATATATATATATTATATTCTGTTTTTATTGAAAAAAACAAAACTGCAAAAGTTACCCTTTCCTTAATTGTATTCATAATATCACAATCGGTAAGAAGAATTTACGCCATAATACATCATGACACATCATTTTAGTGAAATACTGCTAAAATCTGTTATCAGTATCATAAACAAAATTGCTTAAAAGAATCACGGAAAATTATTCCTTTTAAGGAACCATTTCAATATCCAACTGTTCACTAAAAGTAAAGCTTTTGACCACCATCCCACCAAAGAGTTAAGAAAAAAAGGATTATAAAACAAACAATTATTATTCTGTTCAAATCTACAATGTTACCCTTACAATAATTTATCATGATTTGGCAGTTTTAATTTGGCAAGTTCATAGCTTTAAATATTCAACACAAATCTTAAAGACGTCGATGAACGAAAGATTCCACTGGCGAGTTGGTGTCACTGGAAAAATCTGCATTAAATTCACTATCAGCTACCATCGTCCACGTTTCAAGCAAATCACTAAAATCGGGAGGTTTAGGAGAATGTTGAATGTGAGTATTTGGGATATACAAAGGATAACGTTTTGTAAGGTTCGAAGGTGGTCTCCAAAATGAATCTGGAAAACGTCTTTGATGCATTGGAACACTTTCATATTTTGATGCTCTACCCGTTCTTGTTTTCCTTTCAGGGTTTGTTCCGTGTAATCCTTTATCGAATAACTCTTTCAGGGGTCCTAATCCCAAACGTTCATCCAATCTTCCAGAAAATGTGTGACGATTATCTTGACTCTTTTGGCTATTTTCAGAATCCTCTTTGCCATTTTTACTAAGATCATTATCTCCTTCTGCAATACGTAGTAAATCTCGGTAATAGCGTTCACGACCAGATTTTATTTTCTTCCATTTATCAGCATAAATATCACATGCATCATCCGAACCTTTCTTGGGTCCAAAAAACTTTTTAATGTCGTTGTTTACCAGATCAGCAAAGTTTAAAAGTTGCTTAGTCATGTTCGGTCCAGACGGACAGTTCATTAACTGAAACCGGAAGTCGTCTTCCAAATCCTCGGAATAATGAGAGTCATGATCACTAAAATCGTCATCATCGACGAACTTATCCAAAATTTGATGGTCAAATCCCAAGTCACTATCGTACACAACTGGTTGAAATGTTTTTCTGAGAAGAGATGGTGGTACTCCATTATATACAGAATTCCTAGGCAAATTCTGGAATGTCGTCATGATGCTTTGAGTTCAATGTCTCAATATTAATTGTCTTCATCCATACCTGAAATGTTGGTAATAGTAACTCATAGCCTTTGAACATGAAAGATGTTTGGTACATTTACTTGAAATAGTCGGTGAAATGAAATTCAAAGTAGTCATTAATATTTTGGACGTTTTTAAGTTCATTATACTTCACTGGAAGATGGTCGTTACAAAAAAAAATGTTGGATCAATGCTCATATGATCATATACTTTAAGAAAGAATTTTAAAACATGATGTAAAACTATGGAAATTTTATTCAGTCGTCTGTAATGGCTGCTCATAATCCGAAAATGTAATCTAAATTGAGAATTTTAAATGTGTTTGAGAAATATGTTAATCATTATACGATTGTTTATTTACGAAATTGTTAAACACACAAATTGTTCTCGTCATTATTGATCATAATTCATCATTTCAAGTATTAATATACACCCACTCTCGAATTGACCTGTGTACAAACGAATAAAAGAGTTAAATCGTCAGTCTGCTCTAAAAAAAATATTAAAATTGTATGTTCTTTGTCACCTCTACAAGCATTTTGAACAACAGAGAAATTCTACCTATCGGCGACACACGGAGCTATACGCAAGATGCAAAGTTTCGTATGCTCTACAAGCTACGAGCCCATTTTCCATTAAGTAGCACAAAAGTCGTCCTATAACGGCTAATTATACGCATCATATCGTTTATAGAACAAACCTTGGCATGAAAGGTAATTAATTCCTGATAACAATTACGAATTTCTGACTGATAAAAGCATCTAAAAATCACCTTACCTCTCAATCGTCATATAATTCTTCCACATAAAGATACTTTTTTTTCAAATACAATTTAATATTTTCTAAATTTAACATTTTAACATTCGCGTTACATTTATCATTCTTATCTTTGTATAGAATTTAATATTATAAACGTAAACTTAATGTCAACACCCAGATTTACCTTGTCAGGTATCGACCAATCAACAATCAGTATTATAATCCTGGTATGATTTATCGACATTTGATTGGTTTCAATATTAAGTATTGAGCCTCTGTCTTCCAGTTTGAGTGATTTAATGTGCTAGCTGGAACCAGACATCTTCAAGTTGGTCTGGATGTCAATGACTAAATAATGGCAAGTGTAGGAAAACACGTTTGACGCACTTTTATTAACTTTGCAAGTGCTTAGTAAATAGTTCAAGTAAAGAACATATCAATCAAATGAACATTTGTTTCTTCAATAAACCAAGTTATAACAAAGCTCAATGGAACTGGAATTCTTGCCACAGATAATACATGTACATGTATAATTATAATATATAAACTTCTCACTATTTCACAAAGAAATTCCTCGTTTATGTAAGACGTGTGCAATGTTCTCAGAAAGTACACAACCCCAATTAATAAAAACTACAAATATATAATGAAGTGCCACAAATATGACAAAACTCTGACTTTATGGTTGGATTGTTATACCGAGAGAATGGAACTTACTGATACGCAACTTCATTAACTAAATAACCGTTTAGTATGCTGCAGCAATAAGTATATCGAGAATCTTTCCAAATTAAAGTACCCAATGGGAGCCTTCTTATCGAAGTTGATGATTACTGTACAGGTAACAGGTAGCCTATGGATTAACCAACAAGGCTGTCACAAATTTCAATTTTTCAAAAGCAAATAGAATCTTATCGGAAGTTAAAGAGAAATCCATTAATGAAGTGAAGAATATTAAAAGGTTTTGAGAATATTATCAGTTATATTATAGAAGTAAATGGAAATTGTATAAGATTTAAATTGATGTTAGAGATAATACAGGTGTATTTATCTGATCTGGTCAATACATAGATTATCATGTATTAATAACGACAGGTGGACAATTAGAACAGATCTTCAACTAAATTAATATTGATAACGAATTTCATTTACAGCTCATTTAATGTGCCATTAAAAGTTTGCTCTAAAGTTCTTTATCCTTTATTTCTTCTGCGCACGTCAATTCCCTTTACTACAATGTACTAAACTTTCAGCATATTCTTAAAATTTGGCCATTAATACAATTTTTTAAATATTATTAGGTAGCTTATCTGATAAAATGATAAGAAAATCCTCGGAGTAAATAGTCAACTCATTAGGGGACATATTTTACAGATATCAAACCTGCCTTACGAAAGTCTCTTATCAGTCCTCGAGACTTTCTGGTGACATCACTCTATAGATGTCACGTAGAAAGGATCTATCCTGTCTCTGGTAATATCACCAGTTGCTACTTTAACCAGCAGGATTTCCTCCAACGATCCGGTTACCGTGAAGTCGGATTTCCATTGATTGAAAAAACTTTCCATCTCTGGTTCGCTTCATTTTGGAAAATTTTCAGAGTTAGTAAAATCAAGAGAAATTGAGAATAGGATTTTAGCCTGTTCAGTAGTAATGTGTCTTACAGACTGAAGTGTGTCAAGCATTCGCTATATACAATTTAACTATACAAGGTGTCTAACATCTCAAAAGCTTTTCAAAAAATTGTTAACCACATAAAAAAAACGTCAATTGAACATGTTTCTGAAATTATTATTCAAACTTGTTATGCTTGTGTATGTGACTGTTTATCAAAGTTAATAGAAATAAATTTTTAACAAACATTCCTACAACACCACACATAATAATCCTCATAAAAGCCTTTCTCACACATCAAAAGAAAACAGTTGTTGAAATTATTGATATCTTGTGTTTTATTTTAGAGTGCCTGTCATTCATGTTTTCTGATATATAAGAACTGAATACTAGCGTGTCTACATGGTCAGTTGATAGTCTACACATGATTTAAAAGGTTTGTTTTAAAGCTTGACTGACAGCTTCTTCTCGCTGCTGAATAGAATTTTGTTGATTTCAGCCATATCCGTATCATACAGAGAGGAGATTATTGTCCCATTCGGACACTTTTTTCATTTCAGTCCATCTGACCTGCAGTAACTGGGTTAAAAATACTAAGGTATTATCTGGTAACTTTATCAACATGAAGTCATCCTCAGACCATTACCATGTTTAACTTGATCAATTAATAAAACTCAACTTTTCCCTTTTCCCATGAGAAACAATCAAAGATATGATCTTAATTTCAATCAGTCAAAATATGTTGTGTTCAATGCACCAAAGTTACTTGTCATGTCACTGTCACTGGTCACGTCTAACATTCAGTTAACAGGCCCAAACATAAATTCTTCATTGCAAATGTAATGCAAAAAATAAGTCAATTGAAACAGAGCTACTATATTTAATTTATGCCAGCTTACAGTCAATAATAACAAAAGGAAAGATATTTAAATTAATCTTAATTTTAAAATTAAGAAATATTTATGTACATGTGTATATTACAATATTAATATAATAAGCTTGAGAAGAAGTTGTGCAGTTCAAATCCTCCTCTCCATTTTCAATACCAATAATTGTTATCTGGCTTAATGAAAAATCTTCTGAACTATCACAGTTATCTATGCTCAATAACCTGAAAGTTCAGGGTTCCATCCCTGCATGATTTGAAATGATACCTTTGATTTTCTCCTGTGTAGGATGCAAGTCGAAGGGAAGGTTGACATGGAAGATCTCTTGTCAGTTGTAAATCGATAATAAGAGTATGCTTATGCCACTGTTTTAGCATAATGTCTGCGGCATTTGACCGTCTTCATTAGCCCAAGATGTGTATAAAAATTTCAACAAGAAATTAAACAGTGTTTTTTAAAGTAAGATGTATAAACATAGATTTCAGTGAAATTAGATAAACATGTATAGACATACTTCTTGGCCTTTAAGCTATCTTTTATTTAAAAAAAAAAGAAATTATGTATTGTCTAATATCATTAAGAATTATACCTCTAGCAAGAGTTCCAACTAAAACAGATGGAACTGTTCCTTTCTGTATAACTGTCAATGTCACTTTGTTGTCACTTTGCTGCCATGTTGGCTTACCTTGACCTTGATATCTTAAATTAACACTACAGTATACCAATAACCATTTCTACGTAAGAGAGTGAACAGCTGTAAATCTATAAAACAAAAACACATTATTTCTATGTGAATTAAAATATCAGCCTGACAACGGTTCTGTTAGTCTTGGAATGTCTTTGCTTTGATTAAAAATATAATTTGTGTACGTTTACATGGAATTACATTTCTCTTCTAGAGATTTCAACCCAAAACGTCATTAATTTTGGCTGAAAATTGTCCTTTGTAAAAACAATTACGAAGACATAACTTGTGTTCATATTTATATTTTCATCAAATAAAGACATTCTAAGACTACCAATAGGCCTACTATTAAAAAAATAAAAAAGTTATGGACAAAATACCAAAAAATATTTTCAACTTGTACAGAATAGTAAAACAATAATAAAAACACCGTAAACACCGGTTGAACTATGTGTAAAAACTGAAACAAATCGAACAAAAAATTGAATAAACAATAGCTATTATAACATAGCATGAAGATGAAACATATTTGCATTCGCTGTTGAATACTTACCTATGAAAGGTTATACCTCATTCAGACTGATGTCGATTCGAACATCCAACAGCGCTACAAGACTTCACTATGATGATTGTTTATTGTCATCATCGGAAGTTGGAAGCGTTTGGCCACAACATTCAGTCATGCGCGCGGTCTAGTTATTAATAGACGTCATTGAACTGAAATTAGACCACTACCGGATATCAGTAACCAAGTAACCAGGACTGCTCACAAAACCGCTATTTTTAGAAATATCCTTCCGCCTATAAATCTGTCATAATCTCACTAAATCTGAAATAGAATGCAATTTTAGACATCAAATTCTAAATATAGACCAAACATTAGTCAAAAATAGGCATGCAAATACCCAAAAAGGGAGGGAGAAAGAGGATTTCTAAAAATAGCACGGAATCATTTGCATAAAATGTTTCAGTAGTGTGGGTCCTATATAAATTAGTATCCAAGACGCTTCAGATAAATCGCACAAGCTACCACGTTCTGGCTATGATTTGAAATATATCCCCTTATTAATAATCATGGAAGCAATGGTCACCATAACGCCACATGTTATACACGTAAAGAAAACAAATTCGCTTTCCGAGTGACCATTTCGCAGCCAGAAACGAGTTTGGCCCGATTCGCTTGATCATTGTCAATCTGGGAAGAATTGCATTATGTCCCTTTACTAGCAAAAATCATAGTGGAGGGAGAGTCGCTCCAGGATAAACGTTTTTTTTATATCGAAACAAGCTCAAGCCAAATCTGACTTAAAAATGGACTCATAAGGGTGAAATCATTTATTTTTTGGCTTCTCTTTAAAATTGCAACATCTGCTCTACGACCATGTTTTAGATTTAACGCATTGATGAATAGGCAGACCACAATAATAATCAACACAAAAGTCGTAAAATAACAATTAACGGTTAATTGAAAGACAATAGCCGCCATCCATCCTTATAATCACAATTCACTTGCCCCGTGACATTTACGGCAGAACTGGTATATGTCATTGCGAGACATAGCTGTCAGTCTTAGAGCTAAGGTAATGTAGTAATACTGTATATCGGGTGTCCCAATAAAAACGTCCCCAAGTTTGACGGTAAGTATCTCAGCTGTTGGTGAATCGATCTCTTTCAAAATTCTCACAGATTTACTTCAACATGTCTGTGTCAGACCCGGAAAATATGAAAGTCATCGAATAAAAATTGTACAAGTACTGCCTCGAACAAAATAGCATGTCAAAAAATTCAATATCAGAGCAAACTACACATTTCAACCTGTGTCTATTGTGCTTTCACCACATCGACCAACAATATCATTCATTTTCCATCCTGAAATGCTCTCACTGATCTCATCTTAAGATATTTTCTCCAAAAAAAGCAACCTTCCTGCCTTCCAGTTACTGTTCATCCAGTTTGTTCCACTGGTGATGGTAATGACTTCGGGTAGTATGGGATTCTCTCAAGAAACAGGTGTACTGCACTTGGGTTAGAGGGACACACTGATTAAACAAGAACTGAAATGAAGGATGGTCGCTTCTTGAATGGTACCTTTAGATGTGATCCGAGAGAGTTTATCAGGATGGAAAATGTTGGATATTGGTGGTTGTGGTGAAGGCAAAATGGACACAAATTCAAATATGTCATTAGCGCTGATATTGATTTTTTTGACATGCTATTTTGTTCGAGGCAGTACTCGTACAATTTTTGTTCGATGACTTTCATATTTTCAGGGTTTAGCAAGGACATGTTGAAGTAAATTTGTAAGAAATTTGAAAGAGATCGGCTCATCAGCAGCTGAGATACTTTTCGTCAAAGTTGGGGACGTTTTTTTTGGGACACCCGATATAAACTCCCAGATACTTTACACAAGACATCATTTTGCTAGCAATAGTTTTCATCTGATAACTCCCAACAGTAAAGTTAGCCTACTATAACTTGCTTATCTCGAAATGGATTCCATCTCCAGTCTCCACGTTAACTTGTCTGAGACCGAATTCCGATTCAGAAGAGCCTGTGAACAAGTGGTGTTGCTGAACAACAAACTACAAGATCTTCAAGTTAGATACGATCGGGCAAGACGAGATGAGCTGCGTTCTTTTCGCTACAACATCCGTTTGAGAATGTCTGGTGTCGAGGGCGTGAGAAACGCTTACTACGAGTACGCTCGCCAGAAAGCCGACAAAGTCCTGTATCTTCGCCATAAGATCAGGTCAACTGTTGTCACCGATTGCGAAGACGATAGCAGCGGTTCCGAAGAGTCCATGGAGTAGAAAAACACCGTGTTCGAGATTAAAGAAAAACGGTTCTTTTCAGAACCCCCAAAATCTATGAAAGAGAAAGCTTTTCAAGCAAAATTTGCAACGCAACGTTGATTGCATAAATAAATCAAACACACCTACTTGATTTCATGTATCGTACATGTCATTGTATGGTCCAGGAAGCATTAGAATGCAGAAGAACGTTCTCAAACACGACTTTACAGCCCAAATCCATCTCTCAAAAGACCAATTGTCAAAACGTCATTCAACTATGGCATTGTGATGTCATAAAAGCCCATATTATAACCTCCTCATTTCCCCCCAGCAACACACTTTTTCACCCTTTTTCACGGTAAATTCCCGGTTTCAATAATCCCTGCGGGGTCGGGGTGCTGCACTACAGAGACTCTTGGTGCCGAGGCTATCCCATGACGTCAATTATTTACGTTATATATAGCATCGAAATAATCCTCGTTTCTGATTAAAAGGCGTACAGTGCATTATTTACAACGAAAAGATTTCATGTCCAAAGCAGATATTCGAGCGATATTAGTATCCAAGACGCTTCAGATAAATCGCACAAGCTACCACGTTCTGGCTATGATTTGAAATATATCCCCTTATTAATAATCATGGAAGCAATGGTCACCATAACGCCACATGTTATACACGTAAAGAAAACAAATTCGCTTTCCGAGTGACCATTTCGCAGCCAGAAACGAGTTTGGCCCGATTCGCTTGATCATTGTCAATCTGGGAAGAATTGCATTATGTCCCTTTACTAGCAAAAATCATAGTGGAGGGAGAGTCGCTCCAGGATAAACGTTTTTTTTATATCGAAACAAGCTCAAGCCAAATCTGACTTAAAAATGGACTCATAAGGGTGAAATCATTTATTTTTTGGCTTCTCTTTAAAATTGCAACATCTGCTCTACGACCATGTTTTAGATTTAACGCATTGATGAATAGGCAGACCACAATAATAATCAACACAAAAGTCGTAAAATAACAATTAACGGTTAATTGAAAGACAATAGCCGCCATCCATCCTTATAATCACAATTCACTTGCCCCGTGACATTTACGGCAGAACTGGTATATGTCATTGCGAGACATAGCTGTCAGTCTTAGAGCTAAGGTAATGTAGTAATACTGTATATAAACTCCCAGATACTTTACACAAGACATCATTTTGCTAGCAATAGTTTTCATCTGATAACTCCCAACAGTAAAGTTAGCCTACTATAACTTGCTTATCTCGAAATGGATTCCATCTCCAGTCTCCACGTTAACTTGTCTGAGACCGAATTCCGATTCAGAAGAGCCTGTGAACAAGTGGTGTTGCTGAACAACAAACTACAAGATCTTCAAGTTAGATACGATCGGGCAAGACGAGATGAGCTGCGTTCTTTTCGCTACAACATCCGTTTGAGAATGTCTGGTGTCGAGGGCGTGAGAAACGCTTACTACGAGTACGCTCGCCAGAAAGCCGACAAAGTCCTGTATCTTCGCCATAAGATCAGGTCAACTGTTGTCACCGATTGCGAAGACGATAGCAGCGGTTCCGAAGAGTCCATGGAGTAGAAAAACACCGTGTTCGAGATTAAAGAAAAACGGTTCTTTTCAGAACCCCCAAAATCTATGAAAGAGAAAGCTTTTCAAGCAAAATTTGCAACGCAACGTTGATTGCATAAATAAATCAAACACACCTACTTGATTTCATGTATCGTACATGTCATTGTATGGTCCAGGAAGCATTAGAATGCAGAAGAACGTTCTCAAACACGACTTTACAGCCCAAATCCATCTCTCAAAAGACCAATTGTCAAAACGTCATTCAACTATGGCATTGTGATGTCATAAAAGCCCATATTATAACCTCCTCATTTCCCCCCAGCAACACACTTTTTCACCCTTTTTCACGGTAAATTCCCGGTTTCAATAATCCCTGCGGGGTCGGGGTGCTGCACTACAGAGACTCTTGGTGCCGAGGCTATCCCATGACGTCAATTATTTACGTTATATATAGCATCGAAATAATCCTCGTTTCTGATTAAAAGGCGTACAGTGCATTATTTACAACGAAAAGATTTCATGTCCAAAGCAGATATTCGAGCGATATTAGTATCCAAGACGCTTCAGATAAATCGCACAAGCTACCACGTTCTGGCTATGATTTGAAATATATCCCCTTATTAATAATCATGGAAGCAATGGTCACCATAACGCCACATGTTATACACGTAAAGAAAACAAATTCGCTTTCCGAGTGACCATTTCGCAGCCAGAAACGAGTTTGGCCCGATTCGCTTGATCATTGTCAATCTGGGAAGAATTGCATTATGTCCCTTTACTAGCAAAAATCATAGTGGAGGGAGAGTCGCTCCAGGATAAACGTTTTTTTTTATATCGAAACAAGCTCAAGCCAAATCTGACTTAAAAATGGACTCATAAGGGTGAAATCATTTATTTTTTGGCTTCTCTTTAAAATTGCAACATCTGCTCTACGACCATGTTTTAGATTTAACGCATTGATGAATAGGCAGACCACAATAATAATCAACTCAAAAGTCGTAAAATAACAATTAACGGTTAATTGAAAGACAATAGCCGCCATCCATCCTTATAATCACAATTCACTTGCCCCGTGACATTTACGGCAGAACTGGTATATGTCATTGCGAGACATAGCTGTCAGTCTTAGAGCTAAGGTAATGTAGTAATACTGTATATAAACTCCCAGATACTTTACACAAGACATCATTTTGCTAGCAATAGTTTTCATCTGATAACTCCCAACAGTAAAGTTAGCCTACTATAACTTGCTTATCTCGAAATGGATTCCATCTCCAGTCTCCACGTTAACTTGTCTGAGACCGAATTCCGATTCAGAAGAGCCTGTGAACAAGTGGTGTTGCTGAACAACAAACTACAAGATCTTCAAGTTAGATACGATCGGGCAAGACGAGATGAGCTGCGTTCTTTTCGCTACAACATCCGTTTGAGAATGTCTGGTGTCGAGGGCGTGAGAAACGCTTACTACGAGTACGCTCGCCAGAAAGCCGACAAAGTCCTGTATCTTCGCCATAAGATCAGGTCAACTGTTGTCACCGATTGCGAAGACGATAGCAGCGGTTCCGAAGAGTCCATGGAGTAGAAAAACACCGTGTTCGAGATTAAAGAAAAACGGTTCTTTTCAGAACCCCCAAAATCTATGAAAGAGAAAGCTTTTCAAGCAAAATTTGCAACGCAACGTTGATTGCATAAATAAATCAAACACACCTACTTGATTTCATGTATCGTACATGTCATTGTATGGTCCAGGAAGCATTAGAATGCAGAAGAACGTTCTCAAACACGACTTTACAGCCCAAATCCATCTCTCAAAAGACCAATTGTCAAAACGTCATTCAACTATGGCATTGTGATGTCATAAAAGCCCATATTATAACATCCTCATTTCCCCCCAGCAACACACTTTTTCACCCTTTTTCACGGTAAATTCCCGGTTTCAATAATCCCTGCGGGGTCGGGGTGCTGCACTACAGAGACTCTTGGTGCCGAGGCTATCCCATGACGTCAATTATTTACGTTATATATAGCATCGAAATAATCCTCGTTTCTGATTAAAAGGCGTACAGTGCATTATTTACAACGAAAAGATTTCATGTCCAAAGCAGATATTCGAGCGATATTAGTATCCAAGACGCTTCAGATAAATCGCACAAGCTACCACGTTCTGGCTATGATTTGAAATATATCCCCTTATTAATAATCATGGAAGCAATGGTCACCATAACGCCACATGTTATACACGTAAAGAAAACAAATTCGCTTTCCGAGTGACCATTTCGCAGCCAGAAACGAGTTTGGCCCGATTCGCTTGATCATTGTCAATCTGGGAAGAATTGCATTATGTCCCTTTACTAGCAAAAATCATAGTGGAGGGAGAGTCGCTCCAGGATAAACGTTTTTTTTATATCGAAACAAGCTCAAGCCAAATCTGACTTAAAAATGGACTCATAAGGGTGAAATCATTTATTTTTTGGCTTCTCTTTAAAATTGCAACATCTGCTCTACGACCATGTTTTAGATTTAACGCATTGATGAATAGGCAGACCACAATAATAATCAACACAAAAGTCGTAAAATAACAATTAACGGTTAATTGAAAGACAATAGCCGCCATCCATCCTTATAATCACAATTCACTTGCCCCGTGACATTTACGGCAGAACTGGTATATGTCATTGCGAGACATAGCTGTCAGTCTTAGAGCTAAGGTAATGTAGTAATACTGTATATAAACTCCCAGATACTTTACACAAGACATCATTTTGCTAGCAATAGTTTTCATCTGATAACTCCCAACAGTAAAGTTAGCCTACTATAACTTGCTTATCTCGAAATGGATTCCATCTCCAGTCTCCACGTTAACTTGTCTGAGACCGAATTCCGATTCAGAAGAGCCTGTGAACAAGTGGTGTTGCTGAACAACAAACTACAAGATCTTCAAGTTAGATACGATCGGGCAAGACGAGATGAGCTGCGTTCTTTTCGCTACAACATCCGTTTGAGAATGTCTGGTGTCGAGGGCGTGAGAAACGCTTACTACGAGTACGCTCGCCAGAAAGCCGACAAAGTCCTGTATCTTCGCCATAAGATCAGGTCAACTGTTGTCACCGATTGCGAAGACGATAGCAGCGGTTCCGAAGAGTCCATGGAGTAGAAAAACACCGTGTTCGAGATTAAAGAAAAACGGTTCTTTTCAGAACCCCCAAAATCTATGAAAGAGAAAGCTTTTCAAGCAAAATTTGCAACGCAACGTTGATTGCATAAATAAATCAAACACACCTACTTGATTTCATGTATCGTACATGTCATTGTATGGTCCAGGAAGCATTAGAATGCAGAAGAACGTTCTCAAACACGACTTTACAGCCCAAATCCATCTCTCAAAAGACCAATTGTCAAAACGTCATTCAACTATGGCATTGTGATGTCATAAAAGCCCATATTATAACCTCCTCATTTCCCCCCAGCAACACACTTTTTCACCCTTTTTCACGGTAAATTCCCGGTTTCAATAATCCCTGCGGGGTCGGGGTGCTGCACTACAGAGACTCTTGGTGCCGAGGCTATCCCATGACGTCAATTATTTACGTTATATATAGCATCGAAATAATCCTCGTTTCTGATTAAAAGGCGTACAGTGCATTATTTACAACGAAAAGATTTCATGTCCAAAGCAGATATTCGAGCGATATTAGTATCCAAGACGCTTCAGATAAATCGCACAAGCTACCACGTTCTGGCTATGATTTGAAATATATCCCCTTATTAATAATCATGGAAGCAATGGTCACCATAACGCCACATGTTATACACGTAAAGAAAACAAATTCGCTTTCCGAGTGACCATTTCGCAGCCAGAAACGAGTTTGGCCCGATTCGCTTGATCATTGTCAATCTGGGAAGAATTGCATTATGTCCCTTTACTAGCAAAAATCATAGTGGAGGGAGAGTCGCTCCAGGATAAACGTTTTTTTTATATCGAAACAAGCTCAAGCCAAATCTGACTTAAAAATGGACTCATAAGGGTGAAATCATTTATTTTTTGGCTTCTCTTTAAAATTGCAACATCTGCTCTACGACCATGTTTTAGATTTAACGCATTGATGAATAGGCAGACCACAATAATAATCAACTCAAAAGTCGTAAAATAACAATTAACGGTTAATTGAAAGACAATAGCCGCCATCCATCCTTATAATCACAATTCACTTGCCCCGTGACATTTACGGCAGAACTGGTATATGTCATTGCGAGACATAGCTGTCAGTCTTAGAGCTAAGGTAATGTAGTAATACTGTATATAAACTCCCAGATACTTTACACAAGACATCATTTTGCTAGCAATAGTTTTCATCTGATAACTCCCAACAGTAAAGTTAGCCTACTATAACTTGCTTATCTCGAAATGGATTCCATCTCCAGTCTCCACGTTAACTTGTCTGAGACCGAATTCCGATTCAGAAGAGCCTGTGAACAAGTGGTGTTGCTGAACAACAAACTACAAGATCTTCAAGTTAGATACGATCGGGCAAGACGAGATGAGCTGCGTTCTTTTCGCTACAACATCCGTTTGAGAATGTCTGGTGTCGAGGGCGTGAGAAACGCTTACTACGAGTACGCTCGCCAGAAAGCCGACAAAGTCCTGTATCTTCGCCATAAGATCAGGTCAACTGTTGTCACCGATTGCGAAGACGATAGCAGCGGTTCCGAAGAGTCCATGGAGTAGAAAAACACCGTGTTCGAGATTAAAGAAAAACGGTTCTTTTCAGAACCCCCAAAATCTATGAAAGAGAAAGCTTTTCAAGCAAAATTTGCAACGCAACGTTGATTGCATAAATAAATCAAACACACCTACTTGATTTCATGTATCGTACATGTCATTGTATGGTCCAGGAAGCATTAGAATGCAGAAGAACGTTCTCAAACACGACTTTACAGCCCAAATCCATCTCTCAAAAGACCAATTGTCAAAACGTCATTCAACTATGGCATTGTGATGTCATAAAAGCCCATATTATAACATCCTCATTTCCCCCCAGCAACACACTTTTTCACCCTTTTTCACGGTAAATTCCCGGTTTCAATAATCCCTGCGGGGTCGGGGTGCTGCACTACAGAGACTCTTGGTGCCGAGGCTATCCCATGACGTCAATTATTTACGTTATATATAGCATCGAAATAATCCTCGTTTCTGATTAAAAGGCGTACAGTGCATTATTTACAACGAAAAGATTTCATGTCCAAAGCAGATATTCGAGCGATATTAGTATCCAAGACGCTTCAGATAAATCGCACAAGCTACCACGTTCTGGCTATGATTTGAAATATATCCCCTTATTAATAATCATGGAAGCAATGGTCACCATAACGCCACATGTTATACACGTAAAGAAAACAAATTCGCTTTCCGAGTGACCATTTCGCAGCCAGAAACGAGTTTGGCCCGATTCGCTTGATCATTGTCAATCTGGGAAGAATTGCATTATGTCCCTTTACTAGCAAAAATCATAGTGGAGGGAGAGTCGCTCCAGGATAAACGTTTTTTTTATATCGAAACAAGCTCAAGCCAAATCTGACTTAAAAATGGACTCATAAGGGTGAAATCATTTATTTTTTGGCTTCTCTTTAAAATTGCAACATCTGCTCTACGACCATGTTTTAGATTTAACGCATTGATGAATAGGCAGACCACAATAATAATCAACACAAAAGTCGTAAAATAACAATTAACGGTTAATTGAAAGACAATAGCCGCCATCCATCCTTATAATCACAATTCACTTGCCCCGTGACATTTACGGCAGAACTGGTATATGTCATTGCGAGACATAGCTGTCAGTCTTAGAGCTAAGGTAATGTAGTAATACTGTATATAAACTCCCAGATACTTTACACAAGACATCATTTTGCTAGCAATAGTTTTCATCTGATAACTCCCAACAGTAAAGTTAGCCTACTATAACTTGCTTATCTCGAAATGGATTCCATCTCCAGTCTCCACGTTAACTTGTCTGAGACCGAATTCCGATTCAGAAGAGCCTGTGAACAAGTGGTGTTGCTGAACAACAAACTACAAGATCTTCAAGTTAGATACGATCGGGCAAGACGAGATGAGCTGCGTTCTTTTCGCTACAACATCCGTTTGAGAATGTCTGGTGTCGAGGGCGTGAGAAACGCTTACTACGAGTACGCTCGCCAGAAAGCCGACAAAGTCCTGTATCTTCGCCATAAGATCAGGTCAACTGTTGTCACCGATTGCGAAGACGATAGCAGCGGTTCCGAAGAGTCCATGGAGTAGAAAAACACCGTGTTCGAGATTAAAGAAAAACGGTTCTTTTCAGAACCCCCAAAATCTATGAAAGAGAAAGCTTTTCAAGCAAAATTTGCAACGCAACGTTGATTGCATAAATAAATCAAACACACCTACTTGATTTCATGTATCGTACATGTCATTGTATGGTCCAGGAAGCATTAGAATGCAGAAGAACGTTCTCAAACACGACTTTACAGCCCAAATCCATCTCTCAAAAGACCAATTGTCAAAACGTCATTCAACTATGGCATTGTGATGTCATAAAAGCCCATATTATAACCTCCTCATTTCCCCCCAGCAACACACTTTTTCACCCTTTTTCACGGTAAATTCCCGGTTTCAATAATCCCTGCGGGGTCGGGGTGCTGCACTACAGAGACTCTTGGTGCCGAGGCTATCCCATGACGTCAATTATTTACGTTATATATAGCATCGAAATAATCCTCGTTTCTGATTAAAAGGCGTACAGTGCATTATTTACAACGAAAAGATTTCATGTCCAAAGCAGATATTCGAGCGATATTAGTATCCAAGACGCTTCAGATAAATCGCACAAGCTACCACGTTCTGGCTATGATTTGAAATATATCCCCTTATTAATAATCATGGAAGCAATGGTCACCATAACGCCACATGTTATACACGTAAAGAAAACAAATTCGCTTTCCGAGTGACCATTTCGCAGCCAGAAACGAGTTTGGCCCGATTCGCTTGATCATTGTCAATCTGGGAAGAATTGCATTATGTCCCTTTACTAGCAAAAATCATAGTGGAGGGAGAGTCGCTCCAGGATAAACGTTTTTTTTATATCGAAACAAGCTCAAGCCAAATCTGACTTAAAAATGGACTCATAAGGGTGAAATCATTTATTTTTTGGCTTCTCTTTAAAATTGCAACATCTGCTCTACGACCATGTTTTAGATTTAACGCATTGATGAATAGGCAGACCACAATAATAATCAACACAAAAGTCGTAAAATAACAATTAACGGTTAATTGAAAGACAATAGCCGCCATCCATCCTTATAATCACAATTCACTTGCCCCGTGACATTTACGGCAGAACTGGTATATGTCATTGCGAGACATAGCTGTCAGTCTTAGAGCTAAGGTAATGTAGTAATACTGTATATAAACTCCCAGATACTTTACACAAGACATCATTTTGCTAGCAATAGTTTTCATCTGATAACTCCCAACAGTAAAGTTAGCCTACTATAACTTGCTTATCTCGAAATGGATTCCATCTCCAGTCTCCACGTTAACTTGTCTGAGACCGAATTCCGATTCAGAAGAGCCTGTGAACAAGTGGTGTTGCTGAACAACAAACTACAAGATCTTCAAGTTAGATACGATCGGGCAAGACGAGATGAGCTGCGTTCTTTTCGCTACAACATCCGTTTGAGAATGTCTGGTGTCGAGGGCGTGAGAAACGCTTACTACGAGTACGCTCGCCAGAAAGCCGACAAAGTCCTGTATCTTCGCCATAAGATCAGGTCAACTGTTGTCACCGATTGCGAAGACGATAGCAGCGGTTCCGAAGAGTCCATGGAGTAGAAAAACACCGTGTTCGAGATTAAAGAAAAACGGTTCTTTTCAGAACCCCCAAAATCTATGAAAGAGAAAGCTTTTCAAGCAAAATTTGCAACGCAACGTTGATTGCATAAATAAATCAAACACACCTACTTGATTTCATGTATCGTACATGTCATTGTATGGTCCAGGAAGCATTAGAATGCAGAAGAACGTTCTCAAACACGACTTTACAGCCCAAATCCATCTCTCAAAAGACCAATTGTCAAAACGTCATTCAACTATGGCATTGTGATGTCATAAAAGCCCATATTATAACCTCCTCATTTCCCCCCAGCAACACACTTTTTCACCCTTTTTCACGGTAAATTCCCGGTTTCAATAATCCCTGCGGGGTCGGGGTGCTGCACTACAGAGACTCTTGGTGCCGAGGCTATCCCATGACGTCAATTATTTACGTTATATATAGCATCGAAATAATCCTCGTTTCTGATTAAAAGGCGTACAGTGCATTATTTACAACGAAAAGATTTCATGTCCAAAGCAGATATTCGAGCGATATTAGTATCCAAGACGCTTCAGATAAATCGCACAAGCTACCACGTTCTGGCTATGATTTGAAATATATCCCCTTATTAATAATCATGGAAGCAATGGTCACCATAACGCCACATGTTATACACGTAAAGAAAACAAATTCGCTTTCCGAGTGACCATTTCGCAGCCAGAAACGAGTTTGGCCCGATTCGCTTGATCATTGTCAATCTGGGAAGAATTGCATTATGTCCCTTTACTAGCAAAAATCATAGTGGAGGGAGAGTCGCTCCAGGATAAACGTTTTTTTTATATCGAAACAAGCTCAAGCCAAATCTGACTTAAAAATGGACTCATAAGGGTGAAATCATTTATTTTTTGGCTTCTCTTTAAAATTGCAACATCTGCTCTACGACCATGTTTTAGATTTAACGCATTGATGAATAGGCAGACCACAATAATAATCAACACAAAAGTCGTAAAATAACAATTAACGGTTAATTGAAAGACAATAGCCGCCATCCATCCTTATAATCACAATTCACTTGCCCCGTGACATTTACGGCAGAACTGGTATATGTCATTGCGAGACATAGCTGTCAGTCTTAGAGCTAAGGTAATGTAGTAATACTGTATATAAACTCCCAGATACTTTACACAAGACATCATTTTGCTAGCAATAGTTTTCATCTGATAACTCCCAACAGTAAAGTTAGCCTACTATAACTTGCTTATCTCGAAATGGATTCCATCTCCAGTCTCCACGTTAACTTGTCTGAGACCGAATTCCGATTCAGAAGAGCCTGTGAACAAGTGGTGTTGCTGAACAACAAACTACAAGATCTTCAAGTTAGATACGATCGGGCAAGACGAGATGAGCTGCGTTCTTTTCGCTACAACATCCGTTTGAGAATGTCTGGTGTCGAGGGCGTGAGAAACGCTTACTACGAGTACGCTCGCCAGAAAGCCGACAAAGTCCTGTATCTTCGCCATAAGATCAGGTCAACTGTTGTCACCGATTGCGAAGACGATAGCAGCGGTTCCGAAGAGTCCATGGAGTAGAAAAACACCGTGTTCGAGATTAAAGAAAAACGGTTCTTTTCAGAACCCCCAAAATCTATGAAAGAGAAAGCTTTTCAAGCAAAATTTGCAACGCAACGTTGATTGCATAAATAAATCAAACACACCTACTTGATTTCATGTATCGTACATGTCATTGTATGGTCCAGGAAGCATTAGAATGCAGAAGAACGTTCTCAAACACGACTTTACAGCCCAAATCCATCTCTCAAAAGACCAATTGTCAAAACGTCATTCAACTATGGCATTGTGATGTCATAAAAGCCCATATTATAACCTCCTCATTTCCCCCCAGCAACACACTTTTTCACCCTTTTTCACGGTAAATTCCCGGTTTCAATAATCCCTGCGGGGTCGGGGTGCTGCACTACAGAGACTCTTGGTGCCGAGGCTATCCCATGACGTCAATTATTTACGTTATATATAGCATCGAAATAATCCTCGTTTCTGATTAAAAGGCGTACAGTGCATTATTTACAACGAAAAGATTTCATGTCCAAAGCAGATATTCGAGCGATATTAGTATCCAAGACGCTTCAGATAAATCGCACAAGCTACCACGTTCTGGCTATGATTTGAAATATATCCCCTTATTAATAATCATGGAAGCAATGGTCACCATAACGCCACATGTTATACACGTAAAGAAAACAAATTCGCTTTCCGAGTGACCATTTCGCAGCCAGAAACGAGTTTGGCCCGATTCGCTTGATCATTGTCAATCTGGGAAGAATTGCATTATGTCCCTTTACTAGCAAAAATCATAGTGGAGGGAGAGTCGCTCCAGGATAAACGTTTTTTTTTATATCGAAACAAGCTCAAGCCAAATCTGACTTAAAAATGGACTCATAAGGGTGAAATCATTTATTTTTTGGCTTCTCTTTAAAATTGCAACATCTGCTCTACGACCATGTTTTAGATTTAACGCATTGATGAATAGGCAGACCACAATAATAATCAACACAAAAGTCGTAAAATAACAATTAACGGTTAATTGAAAGACAATAGCCGCCATCCATCCTTATAATCACAATTCACTTGCCCCGTGACATTTACGGCAGAACTGGTATATGTCATTGCGAGACATAGCTGTCAGTCTTAGAGCTAAGGTAATGTAGTAATACTGTATATAAACTCCCAGATACTTTACACAAGACATCATTTTGCTAGCAATAGTTTTCATCTGATAACTCCCAACAGTAAAGTTAGCCTACTATAACTTGCTTATCTCGAAATGGATTCCATCTCCAGTCTCCACGTTAACTTGTCTGAGACCGAATTCCGATTCAGAAGAGCCTGTGAACAAGTGGTGTTGCTGAACAACAAACTACAAGATCTTCAAGTTAGATACGATCGGGCAAGACGAGATGAGCTGCGTTCTTTTCGCTACAACATCCGTTTGAGAATGTCTGGTGTCGAGGGCGTGAGAAACGCTTACTACGAGTACGCTCGCCAGAAAGCCGACAAAGTCCTGTATCTTCGCCATAAGATCAGGTCAACTGTTGTCACCGATTGCGAAGACGATAGCAGCGGTTCCGAAGAGTCCATGGAGTAGAAAAACACCGTGTTCGAGATTAAAGAAAAACGGTTCTTTTCAGAACCCCCAAAATCTATGAAAGAGAAAGCTTTTCAAGCAAAATTTGCAACGCAACGTTGATTGCATAAATAAATCAAACACACCTACTTGATTTCATGTATCGTACATGTCATTGTATGGTCCAGGAAGCATTAGAATGCAGAAGAACGTTCTCAAACACGACTTTACAGCCCAAATCCATCTCTCAAAAGACCAATTGTCAAAACGTCATTCAACTATGGCATTGTGATGTCATAAAAGCCCATATTACAACCTCCTCATTTCCCCCCAGCAACACACTTTTTCACCCTTTTTCACGGTAAATTCCCGGTTTCAATAATCCCTGCGGGGTCGGGGTGCTGCACTACAGAGACTCTTGGTGCCGAGGCTATCCCATGACGTCAATTATTTACGTTATATATAGCATCGAAATAATCCTCGTTTCTGATTAAAAGGCGTACAGTGCATTATTTACAACGAAAAGATTTCATGTCCAAAGCAGATATTCGAGCGATATTAGTATCCAAGACGCTTCAGATAAATCGCACAAGCTACCACGTTCTGGCTATGATTTGAAATATATCCCCTTATTAATAATCATGGAAGCAATGGTCACCATAACGCCACATGTTATACACGTAAAGAAAACAAATTCGCTTTCCGAGTGACCATTTCGCAGCCAGAAACGAGTTTGGCCCGATTCGCTTGATCATTGTCAATCTGGGAAGAATTGCATTATGTCCCTTTACTAGCAAAAATCATAGTGGAGGGAGAGTCGCTCCAGGATAAACGTTTTTTTTATATCGAAACAAGCTCAAGCCAAATCTGACTTAAAAATGGACTCATAAGGGTGAAATCATTTATTTTTTGGCTTCTCTTTAAAATTGCAACATCTGCTCTACGACCATGTTTTAGATTTAACGCATTGATGAATAGGCAGACCACAATAATAATCAACACAAAAGTCGTAAAATAACAATTAACGGTTAATTGAAAGACAATAGCCGCCATCCATCCTTATAATCACAATTCACTTGCCCCGTGACATTTACGGCAGAACTGGTATATGTCATTGCGAGACATAGCTGTCAGTCTTAGAGCTAAGGTAATGTAGTAATACTGTATATAAACTCCCAGATACTTTACACAAGACATCATTTTGCTAGCAATAGTTTTCATCTGATAACTCCCAACAGTAAAGTTAGCCTACTATAACTTGCTTATCTCGAAATGGATTCCATCTCCAGTCTCCACGTTAACTTGTCTGAGACCGAATTCCGATTCAGAAGAGCCTGTGAACAAGTGGTGTTGCTGAACAACAAACTACAAGATCTTCAAGTTAGATACGATCGGGCAAGACGAGATGAGCTGCGTTCTTTTCGCTACAACATCCGTTTGAGAATGTCTGGTGTCGAGGGCGTGAGAAACGCTTACTACGAGTACGCTCGCCAGAAAGCCGACAAAGTCCTGTATCTTCGCCATAAGATCAGGTCAACTGTTGTCACCGATTGCGAAGACGATAGCAGCGGTTCCGAAGAGTCCATGGAGTAGAAAAACACCGTGTTCGAGATTAAAGAAAAACGGTTCTTTTCAGAACCCCCAAAATCTATGAAAGAGAAAGCTTTTCAAGCAAAATTTGCAACGCAACGTTGATTGCATAAATAAATCAAACACACCTACTTGATTTCATGTATCGTACATGTCATTGTATGGTCCAGGAAGCATTAGAATGCAGAAGAACGTTCTCAAACACGACTTTACAGCCCAAATCCATCTCTCAAAAGACCAATTGTCAAAACGTCATTCAACTATGGCATTGTGATGTCATAAAAGCCCATATTATAACCTCCTCATTTCCCCCCAGCAACACACTTTTTCACCCTTTTTCACGGTAAATTCCCGGTTTCAATAATCCCTGCGGGGTCGGGGTGCTGCACTACAGAGACTCTTGGTGCCGAGGCTATCCCATGACGTCAATTATTTACGTTATATATAGCATCGAAATAATCCTCGTTTCTGATTAAAAGGCGTACAGTGCATTATTTACAACGAAAAGATTTCATGTCCAAAGCAGATATTCGAGCGATATTAGTATCCAAGACGCTTCAGATAAATCGCACAAGCTACCACGTTCTGGCTATGATTTGAAATATATCCCCTTATTAATAATCATGGAAGCAATGGTCACCATAACGCCACATGTTATACACGTAAAGAAAACAAATTCGCTTTCCGAGTGACCATTTCGCAGCCAGAAACGAGTTTGGCCCGATTCGCTTGATCATTGTCAATCTGGGAAGAATTGCATTATGTCCCTTTACTAGCAAAAATCATAGTGGAGGGAGAGTCGCTCCAGGATAAACGTTTTTTTTATATCGAAACAAGCTCAAGCCAAATCTGACTTAAAAATGGACTCATAAGGGTAAAATCATTTATTTTTTGGCTTCTCTTTAAAATTGCAACATCTGCTCTACGACCATGTTTTAGATTTAACAAATTGATGAATAGGCAGACCACAATAATAATCAACACAAAAGTCGTAAAATAACAATTAACGGTTAATTGAAAGACAATTATAGCCGCCATCCATCCTTATAATCACAATTCACTTGCCCCGTGACATTTACGGCAGAACTGGTATATGTCATTGCGAGACATAGCTGTCAGTCTTAGAGCTAAGGTAATGTAGTAATACTGTATATAAACTCCCAGATACTTTACACAAGACATCATTTTGCTAGCAATAGTTTTCATCTGATAACTCCCAACAGTAAAGTTAGCCTACTATAACTTGCTTATCTCGAAATGGATTCCATCTCCAGTCTCCACGTTAACTTGTCTGAGACCGAATTCCGATTCAGAAGAGCCTGTGAACAAGTGGTGTTGCTGAACAACAAACTACAAGATCTTCAAGTTAGATACGATCGGGCAAGACGAGATGAGCTGCGTTCTTTTCGCTACAACATCCGTTTGAGAATGTCTGGTGTCGAGGGCATGAGAAACGCTTACTACGAGTACGCTCGCCAGAAAGCCGACAAAGTCCTGTATCTTCGCCATAAGATCAGGTCAACTGTTGTCACCGATTGCGAAGACGATAGCAGCGGTTCCGAAGAGTCCATGGAGTAGAAAAACACCGTGTTCGAGATTAAAGAAAAACGGTTCTTTTCAGAACCCCCAAAATCTATGAAGGAGAAAGCTTTTCAAGCAAAATTTGCAACGCAACGTTGATTGCATAAATAAATCAAACACACCTACTTGATTTCATGTATCGTACATGTCATTGTATGGTCCAGGAAGCATTAGAATGCAGAAGAACGTTCTCAAACACGACTTTACAGCCCAAATCCATCTTTCAAAAGACCAATTGTCAAAACGTCATTCAACTATGGCATTGTGATGTCATAAAAGCCCATATTATAACCTCCTCATTTCCCCCCAGCAACACACTTTTTCACCCTTTTTCACGGTAAATTCCCGATTTCAATAATCCCTGCGGGGTCGGGGTGCTGCACTACAGAGACTCTTGGTGCCGAGGCTATCCCATGACGTCAATTATTTACGTTATATATAGCATCGAAATAATCCTCGTTTCTGATTAAAAGGCGTACAGTGCATTATTTACAACGAAAAGATTTCATGTCCAAAGCAGATATTCGAGCGATATTAGTATCCAAGACGCTTCAGATAAATCGTACAAGCTACCACGTTCTGGCTATGATTTGAAATATATCCCCTTATTAATAATCATGGAAGCAATGGTCACCATAACGCCACATGTTATACACGTAAAGAAAACAAATTCGCTTTCCGAGTGACCATTTCGCAGCCAGAAACGAGTTTGGCCCGATTCGCTTGATCATTGTCAATCTGGGAAGAATTGCATTATGTCCCTTTACTAGCAAAAATCATAGTGGAGGGAGAGTCGCTCCAGGATAAACGTTTTTTTTATATCGAAACAAGCTCAAGCCAAATCTGACTTAAAAATGGACTCATAAGGGTGAAATCATTTATTTTTTGGCTTCTCTTTAAAATTGCAACATCTGCTCTACGACCATGTTTTAGATTTAACAAATTGATGAATAGGCAGACCACAATAATAATCAACACAAAAGTCGTAAAATAACAATTAACGGTTAATTGAAAGACAATTATAGCCGCCATCCATCCTTATAATCACAATTCACTTGCCCCGTGACATTTACGGCAGAACTGGTATATGTCATTGCGAGACATAGCTGTCAGTCTTAGAGCTAAGGTAATGTAGTAATACTGTATATAAACTCCCAGATACTTTACACAAGACATCATTTTGCTAGCAATAGTTTTCATCTGATAACTCCCAACAGTAAAGTTAGCCTACTATAACTTGCTTATCTCGAAATGGATTCCATCTCCAGTCTCCACGTTAACTTGTCTGAGACCGAATTCCGATTCAGAAGAGCCTGTGAACAAGTGGTGTTGCTGAACAACAAACTACAAGATCTTCAAGTTAGATACGATCGGGCAAGACGAGATGAGCTGCGTTCTTTTCGCTACAACATCCGTTTGAGAATGTCTGGTGTCGAGGGCGTGAGAAACGCTTACTACGAGTACGCTCGCCAGAAAGCCGACAAAGTCCTGTATCTTCGCCATAAGATCAGGTCAACTGTTGTCACCGATTGCGAAGACGATAGCAGCGGTTCCGAAGAGTCCATGGAGTAGAAAAACACCGTGTTCGAGATTAAAGAAAAACGGTTCTTTTCAGAACCCCCAAAATCTATGAAAGAGAAAGCTTTTCAAGCAAAATTTGCAACGCAACGTTGATTGCATAAATAAATCAAACACACCTACTTGATTTCATGTATCGTACATGTCATTGTATGGTCCAGGAAGCATTAGAATGCAGAAGAACGTTCTCAAACACGACTTTACAGCCCAAATCCATCTCTCAAAAGACCAATTGTCAAAACGTCATTCAACTATGGCATTGTGATGTCATAAAAGCCCATATTATAACCTCCTCATTTCCCCCCAGCAACACACTTTTTCACCCTTTTTCACGGTAAATTCCCGGTTTCAATAATCCCTGCGGGGTCGGGGTGCTGCACTACAGAGACTCTTGGTGCCGAGGCTATCCCATGACGTCAATTATTTACGTTATATATAGCATCGAAATAATCCTCGTTTCTGATTAAAAGGCGTACAGTGCATTATTTACAACGAAAAGATTTCATGTCCAAAGCAGATATTCGAGCGATATTAGTATCCAAGACGCTTCAGATAAATCGCACAAGTTACCACGTTCTGGCTATGATTTGAAATATATCCCCTTATTAATAATCATGGAAGCAATGGTCACCATAACGCCACATGTTATACACTTAAAGAAAACAAATTCGCTTTCCGAGTGACCATTTCGCAGCCAGAAACGAGTTTGGCCCGATTCGCTTGATCATTGTCAATCTGGGAAGAATTGCATTATGTCCCTTTACTAGCAAAAATCATAGTGGAGGGAGAGTCGCTCCAGGATAAACGTTTTTTTTATATCGAAACAAGCTCAAGCCAAATCTGACTTAAAAATGGACTCATAAGGGTGAAATCATTTATTTTTTGGCTTCTCTTTAAAATTGCAACATCTGCTCTACGACCATGTTTTAGATTTAACAAATTGATGAATAGGCAGACCACAATAATAATCAACACAAAAGTCGTAAAATAACAATTAACGGTTAATTGAAAGACAATAGCCGCCATCCATCCTTATAATCACAATTCACTTGCCCCGTGACATTTACGGCAGAACTGGTATATGTCATTGCGAGACATAGCTGTCAGTCTTAGAGCTAAGGTAATGTAGTAATACTGTATATAAACTCCCAGATACTTTACACAAGACATCATTTTGCTAGCAATAGTTTTCATCTGATAACTCCCAACAGTAAAGTTAGCCTACTATAACTTGCTTATCTCGAAATGGATTCCATCTCCAGTCTCCACGTTAACTTGTCTGAGACCGAATTCCGATTCAGAAGAGCCTGTGAACAAGTGGTGTTGCTGAACAACAAACTACAAGATCTTCAAGTTAGATACGATCGGGCAAGACGAGATGAGCTGCGTTCTTTTCGCTACAACATCCGTTTGAGAATGTCTGGTGTCGAGGGCGTGAGAAACGCTTACTACGAGTACGCTCGCCAGAAAGCCGACAAAGTCCTGTATCTTCGCCATAAGATCAGGTCAACTGTTGTCACCGATTGCGAAGACGATAGCAGCGGTTCCGAAGAGTCCATGGAGTAGAAAAACACCGTGTTCGAGATTAAAGAAAAACGGTTCTTTTCAGAACCCCCAAAATCTATGAAAGAGAAAGCTTTTCAAGCAAAATTTGCAACGCAACGTTGATTGCATAAATAAATCAAACACACCTACTTGATTTCATGTATCGTACATGTCATTGTATGGTCCAGGAAGCATTAGAATGCAGAAGAACGTTCTCAAACACGACTTTACAGCCCAAATCCATCTCTCAAAAGACCAATTGTCAAAACGTCATTCAACTATGGCATTGTGATGTCATAAAAGCCCATATTATAACCTCCTCATTTCCCCCCAGCAACACACTTTTTCACCCTTTTTCACGGTAAATTCCCGGTTTCAATAATCCCTGCGGGGTCGGGGTGCTGCACTACAGAGACTCTTGGTGCCGAGGCTATCCCATGACGTCAATTATTTACGTTATATATAGCATCGAAATAATCCTCGTTTCTGATTAAAAGGCGTACAGTGCATTATTTACAACGAAAAGATTTCATGTCCAAAGCAGATATTCGAGCGATATTAGTATCCAAGACGCTTCAGATAAATCGCACAAGCTACCACGTTCTGGCTATGATTTGAAATATATCCCCTTATTAATAATCATGGAAGCAATGGTCACCATAACGCCACATGTTATACACGTAAAGAAAACAAATTCGCTTTCCGAGTGACCATTTCGCAGCCAGAAACGAGTTTGGCCCGATTCGCTTGATCATTGTCAATCTGGGAAGAATTGCATTATGTCCCTTTACTAGCAAAAATCATAGTGGAGGGAGAGTCGCTCCAGGATAAACGTTTTTTTTTATATCGAAACAAGCTCAAGCCAAATCTGACTTAAAAATGGACTCATAAGGGTAAAATCATTTATTTTTTGGCTTCTCTTTAAAATTGCAACATCTGCTCTACGACCATGTTTTAGATTTAACAAATTGATGAATAGGCAGACCACAATAATAATCAACACAATTAACGGTTAATTGAAAGACAATTATAGCCGCCATCCATCCTTATAATCACAATTCACTTGCCCCGTGACATTTACGGCAGAACTGGTATATGTCATTGCGAGACATAGCTGTCAGTCTTAGAGCTAAGGTAATGTAGTAATACTGTATATAAACTCCCAGATACTTTACACAAGACATCATTTTGCTAGCAATAGTTTTCATCTGATAACTCCCAACAGTAAAGTTAGCCTACTATAACTTGCTTATCTCGAAATGGATTCCATCTCCAGTCTCCACGTTAACTTGTCTGAGACCGAATTCCGATTCAGAAGAGCCTGTGAACAAGTGGTGTTGCTGAACAACAAACTACAAGATCTTCAAGTTAGATACGATCGGGCAAGACGAGATGAGCTGCGTTCTTTTCGCTACAACATCCGTTTGAGAATGTCTGGTGTCGAGGGCATGAGAAACGCTTACTACGAGTACGCTCGCCAGAAAGCCGACAAAGTCCTGTATCTTCGCCATAAGATCAGGTCAACTGTTGTCACCGATTGCGAAGACGATAGCAGCGGTTCCGAAGAGTCCATGGAGTAGAAAAACACCGTGTTCGAGATTAAAGAAAAACGGTTCTTTTCAGAACCCCCAAAATCTATGAAAGAGAAAGCTTTTCAAGCAAAATTTGCAACGCAACGTTGATTGCATAAATAAATCAAACACACCTACTTGATTTCATGTATCGTACATGTCATTGTATGGTCCAGGAAGCATTAGAATGCAGAAGAACGTTCTCAAACACGACTTTACAGCCCAAATCCATCTCTCAAAAGACCAATTGTCAAAACGTCATTCAACTATGGCATTGTGATGTCATAAAAGCCCATATTATAACCTCCTCATTTCCCCCCAGCAACACACTTTTTCACCCTTTTTCACGGTAAATTCCCGGTTTCAATAATCCCTGCGGGGTCGGGGTGCTGCACTACAGAGACTCTTGGTGCCGAGGCTATCCCATGACGTCAATTATTTACGTTATATATAGCATCGAAATAATCCTCGTTTCTGATTAAAAGGCGTACAGTGCATTATTTACAACGAAAAGATTTCATGTCCAAAGCAGATATTCGAGCGATATTAGTATCCAAGACGCTTCAGATAAATCGTACAAGCTACCACGTTCTGGCTATGATTTGGCTAAATTAATGATGTAATGACTGACGTCGAACAGAGAGGTTGTGTCTATTGAGCTCTGAAGTGTAGTCAACCGTGGCGGTGATTTTTCTTTGTTTATAGAAGTTTTATACGCGCCATTTTCAAACTATGTTTTAACTGTGCTGGATACCTATTAACTTTTAGACTGATTTTAATTGCTGTATTTTATCGGATTTCATCTGAACTTTTATGTGTATATCAGGATATTGAATTTGCCTGTTTTGGATCAGTTCCATATAGGGCTAGTAGACTCGAGAAGTTATTGGATGTTTGAGAGACAGATAATTACTTACTGTGTGTAGTGAAAATGGATATATCGATGTCGGAAAATTTCGTACAAGACGTAATGGCGTCCAAAACAAACAGAGTAGATGGAGACGGAATTAACGAACATGTTCACCAAGGTAAGACAGTTCATAGCTCAAGAACGAGATTAAATAGTCTGAAACGATCTCCTGTAGATGATGATGACAGTGATACAACCACAAAGAAAATTAGATCTGAAGATGAGTTCCAAAATACCCGATTTGATCAATTGATTAATATGGTAGGCAGTTTAAGCAACCAAATTAAGGAAACACATCTAAAGCTAACGGACATGTCAAAGCAAATAAACGACGTAGAGAAAAATATTGAAGAGAAAGTGACAGATATTATAGACAAAAGACTCAATATAGAACTTAAAAATATGGAAATAAAAGTGAAGAACAGTGTTTGTGATACGATTTCAAAAGAAATTGGGATGGAAATCAAGAAGGTTAAAAGTGACATTGGACAAAAGTTTATTGAAATTGAACGAGTGATAACTGAGAAAACAGTATTAACTGACCAGGTTAACAATGACAATCTTAAACTAGTGATTAAAAATCTGAAGTCGGGTAGTAATGACAATGGTGATTTACTGAGCTGTGTCCAAGATCTATTGAAAGAAGGTTTGAAACTGACTACTGTGAGTATTGATAATGTTGAGAGACTTAAAAATCAAAACCTAGTGAACTCTAATCCCGCGAAACCTGGTCTACTGATTATTACCTTACACAATCTTCATGACAAACACTCAATCTTAAAAGGAAAACGAACATTGAAAGATAGTGATAAGTTCAAAAATGTCTACATCGAGGTGTTGAAAAAGAAAGAGGACAGAATGCAGGAACAAAACTTCAGACAACTCTTAAAGGAACTTGGAAAGGATAAAGATCTCATTCTGAGAAATGGTCGATTGTGCAAAAAGACAGCATGAAAATTACTGAAATTTGGAACATGGACATTTTATATACTAACTGCCCTTTTTTAATTGTTACAATATTGTGATAAAGTTTTATGTCATTATTGCTTTTATAAATACCTTGAATACTTTTTTACAATCTAACGTGGTTTTAAGACAAAATATGTTTTTTTGATGTGCTATAAGTAGCCTTTGTTAATTTTCTTAAATCATATTTTCCCCCTTTGTATTTAAAATTTTAATTTTGTTAACTTTCTTAAATTATATTTTTGTCCTTTGTATTTGAAATTTTAACTCTGTTAATTGACATTTATTGAATTTTAAAGTATATGTATTTAATCTACTGTATTTAACAATTTATTGTGATAATTTCTGTTTATATTGTAGTGTATCGTAGGCCAAATATGGCCGGAAATCATTATTTTATTTTGTATATAGATATGGTTGTATTATGTAATGATTTGTTACACTTTAATAAAATATTTATTTATTTTTATTTATATTATTTATTATTTAACAAATTGATGAATAGGCAGACCACAATAATAATCAACACAAAAGTCGTAAAATAACAATTAACGGTTAATTGAAAGACAATAGCCGCCATCCATCCTTATAATCACAATTCACTTGCCCCGTGACATTTACGGCAGAACTGGTATATGTCATTGCGAGACATAGCTGTCAGTCTTAGAGCTAAGGTAATGTAGTAATACTGTATATAAACTCCCAGATACTTTACACAAGACATCATTTTGCTAGCAATAGTTTTCATCTGATAACTCCCAACAGTAAAGTTAGCCTACTATAACTTGCTTATCTCGAAATGGATTCCATCTCCAGTCTCCACGTTAACTTGTCTGAGACCGAATTCCGATTCAGAAGAGCCTGTGAACAAGTGGTGTTGCTGAACAACAAACTACAAGATCTTCAAGTTAGATACGATCGGGCAAGACGAGATGAGCTGCGTTCTTTTCGCTACAACATCCGTTTGAGAATGTCTGGTGTCGAGGGCGTGAGAAACGCTTACTACGAGTACGCTCGCCAGAAAGCCGACAAAGTCCTGTATCTTCGCCATAAGATCAGGTCAACTGTTGTCACCGATTGCGAAGACGATAGCAGCGGTTCCGAAGAGTCCATGGAGTAGAAAAACACCGTGTTCGAGATTAAAGAAAAACGGTTCTTTTCAGAACCCCCAAAATCTATGAAAGAGAAAGCTTTTCAAGCAAAATTTGCAACGCAACGTTGATTGCATAAATAAATCAAACACACCTACTTGATTTCATGTATCGTACATGTCATTGTATGGTCCAGGAAGCATTAGAATGCAGAAGAACGTTCTCAAACACGACTTTACAGCCCAAATCCATCTCTCAAAAGACCAATTGTCAAAACGTCATTCAACTATGGCATTGTGATGTCATAAAAGCCCATATTATAACCTCCTCATTTCCCCCCAGCAACACACTTTTTCACCCTTTTGCACGGTAAATTCCCGGTTTCAATAATCCCTGCGGGGTCGGGGTGCTGCACTACAGAGACTCTTGGTGCCGAGGCTATCCCATGACGTCAATTATTTACGTTATATATAGCATCGAAATAATCCTCGTTTCTGATTAAAAGGCGTACAGTGCATTATTTACAACGAAAAGATTTCATGTCCAAAGCAGATATTCGAGCGATATTAGTATCCAAGACGCTTCAGATAAATCGCACAAGCTACCACGTTCTGGCTATGATTTGAAATATATCCCCTTATTAATAATCATGGAAGCAATGGTCACCATAACGCCACATGTTATACACGTAAAGAAAACAAATTCGCTTTCCGAGTGACCATTTCGCAGCCAGAAACGAGTTTGGCCCGATTCGCTTGATCATTGTCAATCTGGGAAGAATTGCATTATGTCCCTTTACTAGCAAAAATCATAGTGGAGGGAGAGTCGCTCCAGGATAAACGTTTTTTTTTATATCGAAACAAGCTCAAGCCAAATCTGACTTAAAAATGGACTCATAAGGGTGAAATCATTTATTTTTTGGCTTCTCTTTAAAATTGCAACATCTGCTCTACGACCATGTTTTAGATTTAACAAATTGATGAATAGGCAGACCACAATAATAATCAACACAAAAGTCGTAAAATAACAATTAACGGTTAATTGAAAGACAATAGCCGCCATCCATCCTTATAATCACAATTCACTTGCCCCGTGACATTTACGGCAGAACTGGTATATGTCATTGCGAGACATAGCTGTCAGTCTTAGAGCTAAGGTAATGTAGTAATACTGTATATAAACTCCCAGATACTTTACACAAGACATCATTTTGCTAGCAATAGTTTTCATCTGATAACTCCCAACAGTAAAGTTAGCCTACTATAACTTGCTTATCTCGAAATGGATTCCATCTCCAGTCTCCACGTTAACTTGTCTGAGACCGAATTCCGATTCAGAAGAGCCTGTGAACAAGTGGTGTTGCTGAACAACAAACTACAAGATCTTCAAGTTAGATACGATCGGGCAAGACGAGATGAGCTGCGTTCTTTTCGCTACAACATCCGTTTGAGAATGTCTGGTGTCGAGGGCGTGAGAAACGCTTACTACGAGTACGCTCGCCAGAAAGCCGACAAAGTCCTGTATCTTCGCCATAAGATCAGGTCAACTGTTGTCACCGATTGCGAAGACGATAGCAGCGGTTCCGAAGAGTCCATGGAGTAGAAAAACACCGTGTTCGAGATTAAAGAAAAACGGTTCTTTTCAGAACCCCCAAAATCTATGAAAGAGAAAGCTTTTCAAGCAAAATTTGCAACGCAACGTTGATTGCATAAATAAATCAAACACACCTACTTGATTTCATGTATCGTACATGTCATTGTATGGTCCAGGAAGCATTAGAATGCAGAAGAACGTTCTCAAACACGACTTTACAGCCCAAATCCATCTCTCAAAAGACCAATTGTCAAAACGTCATTCAACTATGGCATTGTGATGTCATAAAAGCCCATATTATAACCTCCTCATTTCCCCCCAGCAACACACTTTTTCACCCTTTTTCACGGTAAATTCCCGGTTTCAATAATCCCTGCGGGGTCGGGGTGCTGCACTACAGAGACTCTTGGTGCCGAGGCTATCCCATGACGTCAATTATTTACGTTATATATAGCATCGAAATAATCCTCGTTTCTGATTAAAAGGCGTACAGTGCATTATTTACAACGAAAAGATTTCATGTCCAAAGCAGATATTCGAGCGATATTAGTATCCAAGACGCTTCAGATAAATCGCACAAGCTACCACGTTCTGGCTATGATTTGAAATATATCCCCTTATTAATAATCATGGAAGCAATGGTCACCATAACGCCACATGTTATACACGTAAAGAAAACAAATTCGCTTTCCGAGTGACCATTTCGCAGCCAGAAACGAGTTTGGCCCGATTCGCTTGATCATTGTCAATCTGGGAAGAATTGCATTATGTCCCTTTACTAGCAAAAATCATAGTGGAGGGAGAGTCGCTCCAGGATAAACGTTTTTTTTATATCGAAACAAGCTCAAGCCAAATCTGACTTAAAAATGGACTCATAAGGGTGAAATCATTTATTTTTTGGCTTCTCTTTAAAATTGCAACATCTGCTCTACGACCATGTTTTAGATTTAACAAATTGATGAATAGGCAGACCACAATAATAATCAACACAAAAGTCGTAAAATAACAATTAACGGTTAATTGAAAGACAATAGCCGCCATCCATCCTTATAATCACAATTCACTTGCCCCGTGACATTTACGGCAGAACTGGTATATGTCATTGCGAGACATAGCTGTCAGTCTTAGAGCTAAGGTAATGTAGTAATACTGTATATAAACTCCCAGATACTTTACACAAGACATCATTTTGCTAGCAATAGTTTTCATCTGATAACTCCCAACAGTAAAGTTAGCCTACTATAACTTGCTTATCTCGAAATGGATTCCATCTCCAGTCTCCACGTTAACTTGTCTGAGACCGAATTCCGATTCAGAAGAGCCTGTGAACAAGTGGTGTTGCTGAACAACAAACTACAAGATCTTCAAGTTAGATACGATCGGGCAAGACGAGATGAGCTGCGTTCTTTTCGCTACAACATCCGTTTGAGAATGTCTGGTGTCGAGGGCGTGAGAAACGCTTACTACGAGTACGCTCGCCAGAAAGCCGACAAAGTCCTGTATCTTCGCCATAAGATCAGGTCAACTGTTGTCACCGATTGCGAAGACGATAGCAGCGGTTCCGAAGAGTCCATGGAGTAGAAAAACACAGTGTTCGAGATTAAAGAAAAACGGTTCTTTGTAGAACCCCCAAAATCTATGAAAGAGAAAGCTTTTCAAGCAAAATTTGCAACGCAACGTTGATTGCATAAATAAATCAAACACACCTACTTGATTTCATGTATCGTACATGTCATTGTATGGTCCAGGAAGCATTAGAATGCAGAAGAACGTTCTCAAACACGACTTTACAGCCCAAATCCATCTCTCAAAAGACCAATTGTCAAAACGTCATTCAACTATGGCATTGTGATGTCATAAAAGCCCATATTATAACCTCCTCATTTCCCCCCAGCAACACACTTTTTCACCCTTTTTCACGGTAAATTCCCGGTTTCAATAATCCCTGCGGGGTCGGGGTGCTGCACTACAGAGACTCTTGGTGCCGAGGCTATCCCATGACGTCAATTATTTACGTTATATATAGCATCGAAATAATCCTCGTTTCTGATTAAAAGGCGTACAGTGCATTATTTACAACGAAAAGATTTCATGTCCAAAGCAGATATTCGAGCGATATTAGTATCCAAGACGCTTCAGATAAATCGCACAAGCTACCACGTTCTGGCTATGATTTGAAATATATCCCCTTATTAATAATCATGGAAGCAATGGTCACCATAACGCCACATGTTATACACGTAAAGAAAACAAATTCGCTTTCCGAGTGACCATTTCGCAGCCAGAAACGAGTTTGGCCCGATTCGCTTGATCATTGTCAATCTGGGAAGAATTGCATTATGTCCCTTTACTAGCAAAAATCATAGTGGAGGGAGAGTCGCTCCAGGATAAACGTTTTTTTATATCGAAACAAGCTCAAGCCAAATCTGACTTAAAAATGGACTCATAAGGGTGAAATCATTTATTTTTTGGCTTCTCTTTAAAATTGCAACATCTGCTCTACGACCATGTTTTAGATTTAACAAATTGATGAATAGGCAGACCACAATAATAATCAACACAAAAGTCGTAAAATAACAATTAACGGTTAATTGAAAGACAATAGCCGCCATCCATCCTTATAATCACAATTCACTTGCCCCGTGACATTTACGGCAGAACTGGTATATGTCATTGCGAGACATAGCTGTCAGTCTTAGAGCTAAGGTAATGTAGTAATACTGTATATAAACTCCCAGATACTTTACACAAGACATCATTTTGCTAGCAATAGTTTTCATCTGATAACTCCCAACAGTAAAGTTAGCCTACTATAACTTGCTTATCTCGAAATGGATTCCATCTCCAGTCTCCACGTTAACTTGTCTGAGACCGAATTCCGATTCAGAAGAGCCTGTGAACAAGTGGTGTTGCTGAACAACAAACTACAAGATCTTCAAGTTAGATACGATCGGGCAAGACGAGATGAGCTGCGTTCTTTTCGCTACAACATCCGTTTGAGAATGTCTGGTGTCGAGGGCGTGAGAAACGCTTACTACGAGTACGCTCGCCAGAAAGCCGACAAAGTCCTGTATCTTCGCCATAAGATCAGGTCAACTGTTGTCACCGATTGCGAAGACGATAGCAGCGGTTCCGAAGAGTCCATGGAGTAGAAAAACACCGTGTTCGAGATTAAAGAAAAACGGTTCTTTTCAGAACCCCCAAAATCTATGAAAGAGAAAGCTTTTCAAGCAAAATTTGCAACGCAACGTTGATTGCATAAATAAATCAAACACACCTACTTGATTTCATGTATCGTACATGTCATTGTATGGTCCAGGAAGCATTAGAATGCAGAAGAACGTTCTCAAACACGACTTTACAGCCCAAATCCATCTCTCAAAAGACCAATTGTCAAAACGTCATTCAACTATGGCATTGTGATGTCATAAAAGCCCATATTATAACCTCCTCATTTCCCCCCAGCAACACACTTTTTCACCCTTTTTCACGGTAAATTCCCGGTTTCAATAATCCCTGCGGGGTCGGGGTGCTGCACTACAGAGACTCTTGGTGCCGAGGCTATCCCATGACGTCAATTATTTACGTTATATATAGCATCGAAATAATCCTCGTTTCTGATTAAAAGGCGTACAGTGCATTATTTACAACGAAAAGATTTCATGTCCAAAGCAGATATTCGAGCGATATTAGTATCCAAGACGCTTCAGATAAATCGCACAAGCTACCACGTTCTGGCTATGATTTGAAATATATCCCCTTATTAATAATCATGGAAGCAATGGTCACCATAACGCCACATGTTATACACGTAAAGAAAACAAATTCGCTTTCCGAGTGACCATTTCGCAGCCAGAAACGAGTTTGGCCCGATTCGCTTGATCATTGTCAATCTGGGAAGAATTGCATTATGTCCCTTTACTAGCAAAAATCATAGTGGAGGGAGAGTCGCTCCAGGATAAAAGTTTTTTTTATATCGAAACAAGCTCAAGCCAAATCTGACTTAAAAATGGACTCATAAGGGTGAAATCATTTATTTTTTGGCTTCTCTTTAAAATTGCAACATCTGCTCTACGACCATGTTTTAGATTTAACAAATTGATGAATAGGCAGACCACAATAATAATCAACACAAAAGTCGTAAAATAACAATTAACGGTTAATTGAAAGACAATAGCCGCCATCCATCCTTATAATCACAATTCACTTGCCCCGTGACATTTACGGCAGAACTGGTATATGTCATTGCGAGACATAGCTGTCAGTCTTAGAGCTAAGGTAATGTAGTAATACTGTATATAAACTCCCAGATACTTTACACAAGACATCATTTTGCTAGCAATAGTTTTCATCTGATAACTCCCAACAGTAAAGTTAGCCTACTATAACTTGCTTATCTCGAAATGGATTCCATCTCCAGTCTCCACGTTAACTTGTCTGAGACCGAATTCCGATTCAGAAGAGCCTGTGAACAAGTGGTGTTGCTGAACAACAAACTACAAGATCTTCAAGTTAGATACGATCGGGCAAGACGAGATGAGCTGCGTTCTTTTCGCTACAACATCCGTTTGAGAATGTCTGGTGTCGAGGGCGTGAGAAACGCTTACTACGAGTACGCTCGCCAGAAAGCCGACAAAGTCCTGTATCTTCGCCATAAGATCAGGTCAACTGTTGTCACCGATTGCGAAGACGATAGCAGCGGTTCCGAAGAGTCCATGGAGTAGAAAAACACCGTGTTCGAGATTAAAGAAAAACGGTTCTTTTCAGAACCCCCAAAATCTATGAAAGAGAAAGCTTTTCAAGCAAAATTTGCAACGCAACGTTGATTGCATAAATAAATCAAACACACCTACTTGATTTCATGTATCGTACATGTCATTGTATGGTCCAGGAAGCATTAGAATGCAGAAGAACGTTCTCAAACACGACTTTACAGCCCAAATCCATCTCTCAAAAGACCAATTGTCAAAACGTCATTCAACTATGGCATTGTGATGTCATAAAAGCCCATATTATAACCTCCTCATTTCCCCCCAGCAACACACTTTTTCACGGTAAATTCCCGGTTTCAATAATCCCTGCGGGGTCGGGGTGCTGCACTACAGAGACTCTTGGTGCCGAGGCTATCCCATGACGTCAATTATTTACGTTATATATAGCATCGAAATAATCCTCGTTTCTGATTAAAAGGCGTACAGTGCATTATTTACAACGAAAAGATTTCATGTCCAAAGCAGATATTCGAGCGATATTAGTATCCAAGACGCTTCAGATAAATCGCACAAGCTACCACGTTCTGGCTATGATTTGAAATATATCCCCTTATTAATAATCATGGAAGCAATGGTCACCATAACGCCACATGTTATACACGTAAAGAAAACAAATTCGCTTTCCGAGTGACCATTTCGCAGCCAGAAACGAGTTTGGCCCGATTCGCTTGATCATTGTCAATCTGGGAAGAATTGCATTATGTCCCTTTACTAGCAAAAATCATAGTGGAGGGAGAGTCGCTCCAGGATAAACGTTTTTTTTATATCGAAACAAGCTCAAGCCAAATCTGACTTAAAAATGGACTCATAAGGGTGAAATCATTTATTTTTTGGCTTCTCTTTAAAATTGCAACATCTGCTCTACGACCATGTTTTAGATTTAACGCATTGATGAATAGGCAGACCACAATAATAATCAACACAAAAGTCGTAAAATAACAATTAACGGTTAATTGAAAGACAATAGCCGCCATCCATCCTTATAATCACAATTCACTTGCCCCGTGACATTTACGGCAGAACTGGTATATGTCATTGCGAGACATAGCTGTCAGTCTTAGAGCTAAGGTAATGTAGTAATACTGTATATAAACTCCCAGATACTTTACACAAGACATCATTTTGCTAGCAATAGTTTTCATCTGATAACTCCCAACAGTAAAGTTAGCCTACTATAACTTGCTTATCTCGAAATGGATTCCATCTCCAGTCTCCACGTTAACTTGTCTGAGACCGAATTCCGATTCAGAAGAGCCTGTGAACAAGTGGTGTTGCTGAACAACAAACTACAAGATCTTCAAGTTAGATACGATCGGGCAAGACGAGATGAGCTGCGTTCTTTTCGCTACAACATCCGTTTGAGAATGTCTGGTGTCGAGGGCATGAGAAACGCTTACTACGAGTACGCTCGCCAGAAAGCCGACAAAGTCCTGTATCTTCGCCATAAGATCAGGTCAACTGTTGTCACCGATTGCGAAGACGATAGCAGCGGTTCCGAAGAGTCCATGGAGTAGAAAAACACCGTGTTCGAGATTAAAGAAAAACGGTTCTTTTCAGAACCCCCAAAATCTATGAAAGAGAAAGCTTTTCAAGCAAAATTTGCAACGCAACGTTGATTGCATAAATAAATCAAACACACCTACTTGATTTCATGTATCGTACATGTCATTGTATGGTCCAGGAAGCATTAGAATGCAGAAGAACGTTCTCAAACACGACTTTACAGCCCAAATCCATCTCTCAAAAGACCAATTGTCAAAACGTCATTCAACTATGGCATTGTGATGTCATAAAAGCCCATATTATAACCTCCTCATTTCCCCCCAGCAACACACTTTTTCACCCTTTTTCACGGTAAATTCCCGGTTTCAATAATCCCTGCGGGGTCGGGGTGCTGCACTACAGAGACTCTTGGTGCCGAGGCTATCCCATGACGTCAATTATTTACGTTATATATAGCATCGAAATAATCCTCGTTTCTGATTAAAAGGCGTACAGTGCATTATTTACAACGAAAAGATTTCATGTCCAAAGCAGATATTCGAGCGATATTAGTATCCAAGACGCTTCAGATAAATCGCACAAGCTACCACGTTCTGGCTATGATTTGAAATATATCCCCTTATTAATAATCATGGAAGCAATGGTCACCATAACGCCACATGTTATACACGTAAAGAAAACAAATTCGCTTTCCAAGTGACCATTTCGCAGCCAGAAACGAGTTTGGCCCGATTCGCTTGATCATTGTCAATCTGGGAAGAATTGCATTATGTCCCTTTACTAGCAAAAATCATAGTGGAGGGAGAGTCGCTCCAGGATAAACGTTTTTTTTATATCGAAACAAGCTCAAGCCAAATCTGACTTAAAAATGGACTCATAAGGGTGAAATCATTTATTTTTTGGCTTCTCTTTAAAATTGCAACATCTGCTCTACGACCATGTTTTAGATTTAACGCATTGATGAATAGGCAGACCACAATAATAATCAACACAAAAGTCGTAAAATAACAATTAACGGTTAATTGAAAGACAATAGCCGCCATCCATCCTTATAATCACAATTCACTTGCCCCGTGACATTTACGGCAGAACTGGTATATGTCATTGCGAGACATAGCTGTCAGTCTTAGAGCTAAGGTAATGTAGTAATACTGTATATAAACTCCCAGATACTTTACACAAGACATCATTTTGCTAGCAATAGTTTTCATCTGATAACTCCCAACAGTAAAGTTAGCCTACTATAACTTGCTTATCTCGAAATGGATTCCATCTCCAGTCTCCACGTTAACTTGTCTGAGACCGAATTCCGATTCAGAAGAGCCTGTGAACAAGTGGTGTTGCTGAACAACAAACTACAAGATCTTCAAGTTAGATACGATCGGGCAAGACGAGATGAGCTGCGTTCTTTTCGCTACAACATCCGTTTGAGAATGTCTGGTGTCGAGGGCGTGAGAAACGCTTACTACGAGTACGCTCGCCAGAAAGCCGACAAAGTCCTGTATCTTCGCCATAAGATCAGGTCAACTGTTGTCACCGATTGCGAAGACGATAGCAGCGGTTCCGAAGAGTCCATGGAGTAGAAAAACACCGTGTTCGAGATTAAAGAAAAACGGTTCTTTTCAGAACCCCCAAAATCTATGAAAGAGAAAGCTTTTCAAGCAAAATTTGCAACGCAACGTTGATTGCATAAATAAATCAAACACACCTACTTGATTTCATGTATCGTACATGTCATTGTATGGTCCAGGAAGCATTAGAATGCAGAAGAACGTTCTCAAACACGACTTTACAGCCCAAATCCATCTCTCAAAAGACCAATTGTCAAAACGTCATTCAACTATGGCATTGTGATGTCATAAAAGCCCATATTATAACCTCCTCATTTCCCCCCAGCAACACACTTTTTCACCCTTTTTCACGGTAAATTCCCGGTTTCAATAATCCCTGCGGGGTCGGGGTGCTGCACTACAGAGACTCTTGGTGCCGAGGCTATCCCATGACGTCAATTATTTACGTTATATATAGCATCGAAATAATCCTCGTTTCTGATTAAAAGGCGTACAGTGCATTATTTACAACGAAAAGATTTCATGTCCAAAGCAGATATTCGAGCGATATTAGTATCCAAGACGCTTCAGATAAATCGCACAAGCTACCACGTTCTGGCTATGATTTGAAATATATCCCCTTATTAATAATCATGGAAGCAATGGTCACCATAACGCCACATGTTATACACGTAAAGAAAACAAATTCGCTTTCCGAGTGACCATTTCGCAGCCAGAAACGAGTTTGGCCCGATTCGCTTGATCATTGTCAATCTGGGAAGAATTGCATTATGTCCCTTTACTAGCAAAAATCATAGTGGAGGGAGAGTCGCTCCAGGATAAACGTTTTTTTTATATCGAAACAAGCTCAAGCCAAATCTGACTTAAAAATGGACTCATAAGGGTGAAATCATTTATTTTTTGGCTTCTCTTTAAAATTGCAACATCTGCTCTACGACCATGTTTTAGATTTAACAAATTGATGAATAGGCAGACCACAATAATAATCAACACAAAAGTCGTAAAATAACAATTAACGGTTAATTGAAAGACAATAGCCGCCATCCATCCTTATAATCACAATTCACTTGCCCCGTGACATTTACGGCAGAACTGGTATATGTCATTGCGAGACATAGCTGTCAGTCTTAGAGCTAAGGTAATGTAGTAATACTGTATATAAACTCCCAGATACTTTACACAAGACATCATTTTGCTAGCAATAGTTTTCATCTGATAACTCCCAACAGTAAAGTTAGCCTACTATAACTTGCTTATCTCGAAATGGATTCCATCTCCAGTCTCCACGTTAACTTGTCTGAGACCGAATTCCGATTCAGAAGAGCCTGTGAACAAGTGGTGTTGCTGAACAACAAACTACAAGATCTTCAAGTTAGATACGATCGGGCAAGACGAGATGAGCTGCGTTCTTTTCGCTACAACATCCGTTTGAGAATGTCTGGTGTCGAGGGCGTGAGAAACGCTTACTACGAGTACGCTCGCCAGAAAGCCGACAAAGTCCTGTATCTTCGCCATAAGATCAGGTCAACTGTTGTCACCGATTGCGAAGACGATAGCAGCGGTTCCGAAGAGTCCATGGAGTAGAAAAACACCGTGTTCGAGATTAAAGAAAAACGGTTCTTTTCAGAACCCCCAAAATCTATGAAAGAGAAAGCTTTTCAAGCAAAATTTGCAACGCAACGTTGATTGCATAAATAAATCAAACACACCTACTTGATTTCATGTATCGTACATGTCATTGTATGGTCCAGGAAGCATTAGAATGCAGAAGAACGTTCTCAAACACGACTTTACAGCCCAAATCCATCTCTCAAAAGACCAATTGTCAAAACGTCATTCAACTATGGCATTGTGATGTCATAAAAGCCCATATTATAACCTCCTCATTTCCCCCCAGCAACACACTTTTTCACGGTAAATTCCCGGTTTCAATAATCCCTGCGGGGTCGGGGTGCTGCACTACAGAGACTCTTGGTGCCGAGGCTATCCCATGACGTCAATTATTTACGTTATATATAGCATCGAAATAATCCTCGTTTCTGATTAAAAGGCGTACAGTGCATTATTTACAACGAAAAGATTTCATGTCCAAAGCAGATATTCGAGCGATATTAGTATCCAAGACGCTTCAGATAAATCGCACAAGCTACCACGTTCTGGCTATGATTTGAAATATATCCCCTTATTAATAATCATGGAAGCAATGGTCACCATAACGCCACATGTTATACACGTAAAGAAAACAAATTCGCTTTCCGAGTGACCATTTCGCAGCCAGAAACGAGTTTGGCCCGATTCGCTTGATCATTGTCAATCTGGGAAGAATTGCATTATGTCCCTTTACTAGCAAAAATCATAGTGGAGGGAGAGTCGCTCCAGGATAAACGTTTTTTTTATATCGAAACAAGCTCAAGCCAAATCTGACTTAAAAATGGACTCATAAGGGTGAAATCATTTATTTTTTGGCTTCTCTTTAAAATTGCAACATCTGCTCTACGACCATGTTTTAGATTTAACAAATTGATGAATAGGCAGACCACAATAATAATCAACACAAAAGTCGTAAAATAACAATTAACGGTTAATTGAAAGACAATAGCCGCCATCCATCCTTATAATCACAATTCACTTGCCCCGTGACATTTACGGCAGAACTGGTATATGTCATTGCGAGACATAGCTGTCAGTCTTAGAGCTAAGGTAATGTAGTAATACTGTATATAAACACCCAGATACTTTACACAAGACATCATTTTGCTAGCAATAGTTTTCATCTGATAACTCCCAACAGTAAAGTTAGCCTACTATAACTTGCTTATCTCGAAATGGATTCCATCTCCAGTCTCCACGTTAACTTGTCTGAGACCGAATTCCGATTCAGAAGAGCCTGTGAACAAGTGGTGTTGCTGAACAACAAACTACAAGATCTTCAAGTTAGATACGATCGGGCAAGACGAGATGAGCTGCGTTCTTTTCGCTACAACATCCGTTTGAGAATGTCTGGTGTCGAGGGCGTGAGAAACGCTTACTACGAGTACGCTCGCCAGAAAGCCGACAAAGTCCTGTATCTTCGCCATAAGATCAGGTCAACTGTTGTCACCGATTGCGAAGACGATAGCAGCGGTTCCGAAGAGTCCATGGAGTAGAAAAACACCGTGTTCGAGATTAAAGAAAAACGGTTCTTTTCAGAACCCCCAAAATCTATGAAAGAGAAAGCTTTTCAAGCAAAATTTGCAACGCAACGTTGATTGCATAAATAAATCAAACACACCTACTTGATTTCATGTATCGTACATGTCATTGTATGGTCCAGGAAGCATTAGAATGCAGAAGAACGTTCTCAAACACGACTTTACAGCCCAAATCCATCTCTCAAAAGACCAATTGTCAAAACGTCATTCAACTATGGCATTGTGATGTCATAAAAGCCCATATTATAACCTCCTCATTTCCCCCCAGCAACACACTTTTTCACCCTTTTTCACGGTAAATTCCCGGTTTCAATAATCCCTGCGGGGTCGGGGTGCTGCACTACAGAGACTCTTGGTGCCGAGGCTATCCCATGACGTCAATTATTTACGTTATATATAGCATCGAAATAATCCTCGTTTCTGATTAAAAGGCGTACAGTGCATTATTTACAACGAAAAGATTTCATGTCCAAAGCAGATATTCGAGCGATATCCAAGACGCTTCAGATAAATCGCACAAGCTACCACGTTCTGGCTATGATTTGAAATATATCCCCTTATTAATAATCATGGAAGCAATGGTCACCATAACGCCACATGTTATACACGTAAAGAAAACAAATTCGCTTTCCGAGTGACCATTTCGCAGCCAGAAACGAGTTTGGCCCGATTCGCTTGATCATTGTCAATCTGGGAAGAATTGCATTATGTCCCTTTACTAGCAAAAATCATAGTGGAGGGAGAGTCGCTCCAGGATAAACGTTTTTTTTATATCGAAACAAGCTCAAGCCAAATCTGACTTAAAAATGGACTCATAAGGGTGAAATCATTTATTTTTTGGCTTCTCTTTAAAATTGCAACATCTGCTCTACGACCATGTTTTAGATTTAACGCATTGATGAATAGGCAGACCACAATAATAATCAACACAAAAGTCGTAAAATAACAATTAACGGTTAATTGAAAGACAATAGCCGCCATCCATCCTTATAATCACAATTCACTTGCCCCGTGACATTTACGGCAGAACTGGTATATGTCATTGCGAGACATAGCTGTCAGTCTTAGAGCTAAGGTAATGTAGTAATACTGTATATAAACTCCCAGATACTTTACACAAGACATCATTTTGCTAGCAATAGTTTTCATCTGATAACTCCCAACAGTAAAGTTAGCCTACTATAACTTGCTTATCTCGAAATGGATTCCATCTCCAGTCTCCACGTTAACTTGTCTGAGACCGAATTCCGATTCAGAAGAGCCTGTGAACAAGTGGTGTTGCTGAACAACAAACTACAAGATCTTCAAGTTAGATACGATCGGGCAAGACGAGATGAGCTGCGTTCTTTTCGCTACAACATCCGTTTGAGAATGTCTGGTGTCGAGGGCGTGAGAAACGCTTACTACGAGTACGCTCGCCAGAAAGCCGACAAAGTCCTGTATCTTCGCCATAAGATCAGGTCAACTGTTGTCACCGATTGCGAAGACGATAGCAGCGGTTCCGAAGAGTCCATGGAGTAGAAAAACACCGTGTTCGAGATTAAAGAAAAACGGTTCTTTTCAGAACCCCCAAAATCTATGAAAGAGAAAGCTTTTCAAGCAAAATTTGCAACGCAACGTTGATTGCATAAATAAATCAAACACACCTACTTGATTTCATGTATCGTACATGTCATTGTATGGTCCAGGAAGCATTAGAATGCAGAAGAACGTTCTCAAACACGACTTTACAGCCCAAATCCATCTCTCAAAAGACCAATTGTCAAAACGTCATTCAACTATGGCATTGTGATGTCATAAAAGCCCATATTATAACCTCCTCATTTCCCCCCAGCAACACACTTTTTCACCCTTTTTCACGGTAAATTCCCGGTTTCAATAATCCCTGCGGGGTCGGGGTGCTGCACTACAGAGACTCTTGGTGCCGAGGCTATCCCATGACGTCAATTATTTACGTTATATATAGCATCGAAATAATCCTCGTTTCTGATTAAAAGGCGTACAGTGCATTATTTACAACGAAAAGATTTCATGTCCAAAGCAGATATTCGAGCGATATTAGTATCCAAGACGCTTCAGATAAATCGCACAAGCTACCACGTTCTGGCTATGATTTGAAATATATCCCCTTATTAATAATCATGGAAGCAATGGTCACCATAACGCCACATGTTATACACGTAAAGAAAACAAATTCGCTTTCCGAGTGACCATTTCGCAGCCAGAAACGAGTTTGGCCCGATTCGCTTGATCATTGTCAATCTGGGAAGAATTGCATTATGTCCCTTTACTAGCAAAAATCATAGTGGAGGGAGAGTCGCTCCAGGATAAACGTTTTTTTTATATCGAAACAAGCTCAAGCCAAATCTGACTTAAAAATGGACTCATAAGGGTGAAATCATTTATTTTTTGGCTTCTCTTTAAAATTGCAACATCTGCTCTACGACCATGTTTTAGATTTAACGCATTGATGAATAGGCAGACCACAATAATAATCAACACAAAAGTCGTAAAATAACAATTAACGGTTAATTGAAAGACAATAGCCGCCATCCATCCTTATAATCACAATTCACTTGCCCCGTGACATTTACGGCAGAACTGGTATATGTCATTGCGAGACATAGCTGTCAGTCTTAGAGCTAAGGTAATGTAGTAATACTGTATATAAACTCCCAGATACTTTACACAAGACATCATTTTGCTAGCAATAGTTTTCATCTGATAACTCCCAACAGTAAAGTTAGCCTACTATAACTTGCTTATCTCGAAATGGATTCCATCTCCAGTCTCCACGTTAACTTGTCTGAGACCGAATTCCGATTCAGAAGAGCCTGTGAACAAGTGGTGTTGCTGAACAACAAACTACAAGATCTTCAAGTTAGATACGATCGGGCAAGACGAGATGAGCTGCGTTCTTTTCGCTACAACATCCGTTTGAGAATGTCTGGTGTCGAGGGCGTGAGAAACGCTTACTACGAGTACGCTCGCCAGAAAGCCGACAAAGTCCTGTATCTTCGCCATAAGATCAGGTCAACTGTTGTCACCGATTGCGAAGACGATAGCAGCGGTTCCGAAGAGTCCATGGAGTAGAAAAACACCGTGTTCGAGATTAAAGAAAAACGGTTCTTTTCAGAACCCCCAAAATCTATGAAAGAGAAAGCTTTTCAAGCAAAATTTGCAACGCAACGTTGATTGCATAAATAAATCAAACACACCTACTTGATTTCATGTATCGTACATGTCATTGTATGGTCCAGGAAGCATTAGAATGCAGAAGAACGTTCTCAAACACGACTTTACAGCCCAAATCCATCTCTCAAAAGACCAATTGTCAAAACGTCATTCAACTATGGCATTGTGATGTCATAAAAGCCCATATTATAACCTCCTCATTTCCCCCCAGCAACACACTTTTTCACCCTTTTTCACGGTAAATTCCCGGTTTCAATAATCCCTGCGGGGTCGGGGTGCTGCACTACAGAGACTCTTGGTGCCGAGGCTATCCCATGACGTCAATTATTTACGTTATATATAGCATCGAAATAATCCTCGTTTCTGATTAAAAGGCGTACAGTGCATTATTTACAACGAAAAGATTTCATGTCCAAAGCAGATATTCGAGCGATATTAGTATCCAAGACGCTTCAGATAAATCGCACAAGCTACCACGTTCTGGCTATGATTTGAAATATATCCCCTTATTAATAATCATGGAAGCAATGGTCACCATAACGCCACATGTTATACACGTAAAGAAAACAAATTCGCTTTCCGAGTGACCATTTCGCAGCCAGAAACGAGTTTGGCCCGATTCGCTTGATCATTGTCAATCTGGGAAGAATTGCATTATGTCCCTTTACTAGCAAAAATCATAGTGGAGGGAGAGTCGCTCCAGGATAAACGTTTTTTTTTATATCGAAACAAGCTCAAGCCAAATCTGACTTAAAAATGGACTCATAAGGGTGAAATCATTTATTTTTTGGCTTCTCTTTAAAATTGCAACATCTGCTCTACGACCATGTTTTAGATTTAACAAATTGATGAATAGGCAGACCACAATAATAATCAACACAAAAGTCGTAAAATAACAATTAACGGTTAATTGAAAGACAATAGCCGCCATCCATCCTTATAATCACAATTCACTTGCCCCGTGACATTTACGGCAGAACTGGTATATGTCATTGCGAGACATAGCTGTCAGTCTTAGAGCTAAGGTAATGTAGTAATACTGTATATAAACTCCCAGATACTTTACACAAGACATCATTTTGCTAGCAATAGTTTTCATCTGATAACTCCCAACAGTAAAGTTAGCCTACTATAACTTGCTTATCTCGAAATGGATTCCATCTCCAGTCTCCACGTTAACTTGTCTGAGACCGAATTCCGATTCAGAAGAGACTGTGAACAAGTGGTGTTGCTGAACAACAAACTACAAGATCTTCAAGTTAGATACGATCGGGCAAGACGAGATGAGCTGCGTTCTTTTCGCTACAACATCCGTTTGAGAATGTCTGGTGTCGAGGGCGTGAGAAACGCTTACTACGAGTACGCTCGCCAGAAAGCCGACAAAGTCCTGTATCTTCGCCATAAGATCAGGTCAACTGTTGTCACCGATTGCGAAGACGATAGCAGCGATTCCGAAGAGTCCATGGAGTAGAAAAACACCGTGTTCGAGATTAAAGAAAAACGGTTCTTTTCAGAACCCCCAAAATCTATGAAAGAGAAAGCTTTTCAAGCAAAATTTGCAACGCAACGTTGATTGCATAAATAAATCAAACACACCTACTTGATTTCATGTATCGTACATGTCATTGTATGGTCCAGGAAGCATTAGAATGCAGAAGAACGTTCTCAAACACGACTTTACAGCCCAAATCCATCTCTCAAAAGACCAATTGTCAAAACGTCATTCAACTATGGCATTGTGATGTCATAAAAGCCCATATTATAACCTCCTCATTTCCCCCCAGCAACACACTTTTTCACCCTTTTTCACGGTAAATTCCCGGTTTCAATAATCCCTGCGGGGTCGGGGTGCTGCACTACAGAGACTCTTGGTGCCGAGGCTATCCCATGACGTCAATTATTTACGTTATATATAGCATCGAAATAATCCTCGTTTCTGATTAAAAGGCGTACAGTGCATTATTTACAACGAAAAGATTTCATGTCCAAAGCAGATATTCGAGCGATATTAGTATCCAAGACGCTTCAGATAAATCGCACAAGCTACCACGTTCTGGCTATGATTTGAAATATATCCCCTTATTAATAATCATGGAAGCAATGGTCACCATAACGCCACATGTTATACACGTAAAGAAAACAAATTCGCTTTCCGAGTGACCATTTCGCAGCCAGAAACGAGTTTGGCCCGATTCGCTTGATCATTGTCAATCTGGGAAGAATTGCATTATGTCCCTTTACTAGCAAAAATCATAGTGGAGGGAGAGTCGCTCCAGGATAAACGTTTTTTTTATATCGAAACAAGCTCAAGCCAAATCTGACTTAAAAATGGACTCATAAGGGTGAAATCATTTATTTTTTGGCTTCTCTTTAAAATTGCAACATCTGCTCTACGACCATGTTTTAGATTTAACAAATTGATGAATAGGCAGACCACAATAATAATCAACACAAAAGTCGTAAAATAACAATTAACGGTTAATTGAAAGACAATAGCCGCCATCCATCCTTATAATCACAATTCACTTGCCCCGTGACATTTACGGCAGAACTGGTATATGTCATTGCGAGACATAGCTGTCAGTCTTAGAGCTAAGGTAATGTAGTAATACTGTATATAAACTCCCAGATACTTTACACAAGACATCATTTTGCTAGCAATAGTTTTCATCTGATAACTCCCAACAGTAAAGTTAGCCTACTATAACTTGCTTATCTCGAAATGGATTCCATCTCCAGTCTCCACGTTAACTTGTCTGAGACCGAATTCCGATTCAGAAGAGCCTGTGAACAAGTGGTGTTGCTGAACAACAAACTACAAGATCTTCAAGTTAGATACGATCGGGCAAGACGAGATGAGCTGCGTTCTTTTCGCTACAACATCCGTTTGAGAATGTCTGGTGTCGAGGGCGTGAGAAACGCTTACTACGAGTACGCTCGCCAGAAAGCCGACAAAGTCCTGTATCTTCGCCATAAGATCAGGTCAACTGTTGTCACCGATTGCGAAGACGATAGCAGCGGTTCCGAAGAGTCCATGGAGTAGAAAAACACCGTGTTCGAGATTAAAGAAAAACGGTTCTTTTCAGAACCCCCAAAATCTATGAAAGAGAAAGCTTTTCAAGCAAAATTTGCAACGCAACGTTGATTGCATAAATAAATCAAACACACCTACTTGATTTCATGTATCGTACATGTCATTGTATGGTCCAGGAAGCATTAGAATGCAGAAGAACGTTCTCAAACACGACTTTACAGCCCAAATCCATCTCTCAAAAGACCAATTGTCAAAACGTCATTCAACTATGGCATTGTGATGTCATAAAAGCCCATATTATAACCTCCTCATTTCCCCCCAGCAACACACTTTTTCACCCTTTTTCACGGTAAATTCCCGGTTTCAATAATCCCTGCGGGGTCGGGGTGCTGCACTACAGAGACTCTTGGTGCCGAGGCTATCCCATGACGTCAATTATTTACGTTATATATAGCATCGAAATAATCCTCGTTTCTGATTAAAAGGCGTACAGTGCATTATTTACAACGAAAAGATTTCATGTCCAAAGCAGATATTCGAGCGATATTAGTATCCAAGACGCTTCAGATAAATCGTACAAGCTACCACGTTCTGGCTATGATTTGAAATATATCCCCTTATTAATAATCATGGAAGCAATGGTCACCATAACGCCACATGTTATACACGTAAAGAAAACAAATTCGCTTTCCGAGTGACCATTTCGCAGCCAGAAACGAGTTTGGCCCGATTCGCTTGATCATTGTCAATCTGGGAAGAATTGCATTATGTCCCTTTACTAGCAAAAATCATAGTGGAGGGAGAGTCGCTCCAGGATAAACGTTTTTTTTATATCGAAACAAGCTCAAGCCAAATCTGACTTAAAAATGGACTCATAAGGGTGAAATCATTTATTTTTTGGCTTCTCTTTAAAATTGCAACATCTGCTCTACGACCATGTTTTAGATTTAACAAATTGATGAATAGGCAGACCACAATAATAATCAACACAAAAGTCGTAAAATAACAATTAACGGTTAATTGAAAGACAATTATAGCCGCCATCCATCCTTATAATCACAATTCACTTGCCCCGTGACATTTACGGCAGAACTGGTATATGTCATTGCGAGACATAGCTGTCAGTCTTAGAGCTAAGGTAATGTAGTAATACTGTATATAAACTCCCAGATACTTTACACAAGACATCATTTTGCTAGCAATAGTTTTCATCTGATAACTCCCAACAGTAAAGTTAGCCTACTATAACTTGCTTATCTCGAAATGGATTCCATCTCCAGTCTCCACGTTAACTTGTCTGAGACCGAATTCCGATTCAGAAGAGCCTGTGAACAAGTGGTGTTGCTGAACAACAAACTACAAGATCTTCAAGTTAGATACGATCGGGCAAGACGAGATGAGCTGCGTTCTTTTCGCTACAACATCCGTTTGAGAATGTCTGGTGTCGAGGGCGTGAGAAACGCTTACTACGAGTACGCTCGCCAGAAAGCCGACAAAGTCCTGTATCTTCGCCATAAGATCAGGTCAACTGTTGTCACCGATTGCGAAGACGATAGCAGCGGTTCCGAAGAGTCCATGGAGTAGAAAAACACCGTGTTCGAGATTAAAGAAAAACGGTTCTTTTCAGAACCCCCAAAATCTATGAAAGAGAAAGCTTTTCAAGCAAAATTTGCAACGCAACGTTGATTGCATAAATAAATCAAACACACCTACTTGATTTCATGTATCGTACATGTCATTGTATGGTCCAGGAAGCATTAGAATGCAGAAGAACGTTCTCAAACACGACTTTACAGCCCAAATCCATCTCTCAAAAGACCAATTGTCAAAACGTCATTCAACTATGGCATTGTGATGTCATAAAAGCCCATATTATAACCTCCTCATTTCCCCCCAGCAACACACTTTTTCACCCTTTTTCACGGTAAATTCCCGGTTTCAATAATCCCTGCGGGGTCGGGGTGCTGCACTACAGAGACTCTTGGTGCCGAGGCTATCCCATGACGTCAATTATTTACGTTATATATAGCATCGAAATAATTCTCGTTTCTGATTAAAAGGCGTACAGTGCATTATTTACAACGAAAAGATTTCATGTCCAAAGCAGATATTCGAGCGATATTAGTATCCAAGACGCTTCAGATAAATCGCACAAGCTACCACGTTCTGGCTATGATTTGAAATATATCCCCTTATTAATAATCATGGAAGCAATGGTCACCATAACGCCACATGTTATACACGTAAAGAAAACAAATTCGCTTTCCGAGTGACCATTTCGCAGCCAGAAACGAGTTTGGCCCGATTCGCTTGATCATTGTCAATCTGGGAAGAATTGCATTATGTCCCTTTACTAGCAAAAATCATAGTGGAGGGAGAGTCGCTCCAGGATAAACGTTTTTTTTATATCGAAACAAGCTCAAACCAAATCTGACTTAAAAATGGACTCATAAGGGTGAAATCATTTATTTTTTGGCTTCTCTTTAAAATTGCAACATCTGCTCTACGACCATGTTTTAGATTTAACAAATTGATGAATAGGCAGACCACAATAATAATCAACACAAAAGTCGTAAAATAACAATTAACGGTTAATTGAAAGACAATAGCCGCCATCCATCCTTATAATCACAATTCACTTGCCCCGTGACATTTACGGCAGAACTGGTATATGTCATTGCGAGACATAGCTGTCAGTCTTAGAGCTAAGGTAATGTAGTAATACTGTATATAAACTCCCAGATACTTTACACAAGACATCATTTTGCTAGCAATAGTTTTCATCTGATAACTCCCAACAGTAAAGTTAGCCTACTATAACTTGCTTATCTCGAAATGGATTCCATCTCCAGTCTCCACGTTAACTTGTCTGAGACCGAATTCCGATTCAGAAGAGCCTGTGAACAAGTGGTGTTGCTGAACAACAAACTACAAGATCTTCAAGTTAGATACGATCGGGCAAGACGAGATGAGCTGCGTTCTTTTCGCTACAACATCCGTTTGAGAATGTCTGGTGTCGAGGGCGTGAGAAACGCTTACTACGAGTACGCTCGCCAGAAAGCCGACAAAGTCCTGTATCTTCGCCATAAGATCAGGTCAACTGTTGTCACCGATTGCGAAGACGATAGCAGCGATTCCGAAGAGTCCATGGAGTAGAAAAACACCGTGTTCGAGATTAAAGAAAAACGGTTCTTTTCAGAACCCCCAAAATCTATGAAAGAGAAAGCTTTTCAAGCAAAATTTGCAACGCAACGTTGATTGCATAAATAAATCAAACACACCTACTTGATTTCATGTATCGTACATGTCATTGTATGGTCCAGGAAGCATTAGAATGCAGAAGAACGTTCTCAAACACGACTTTACAGCCCAAATCCATCTCTCAAAAGACCAATTGTCAAAACGTCATTCAACTATGGCATTGTGATGTCATAAAAGCCCATATTATAACCTCCTCATTTCCCCCCAGCAACACACTTTTTCACCCTTTTTCACGGTAAATTCCCGGTTTCAATAATCCCTGCGGGGTCGGGGTGCTGCACTACAGAGACTCTTGGTGCCGAGGCTATCCCATGACGTCAATTATTTACGTTATATATAGCATCGAAATAATCCTCGTTTCTGATTAAAAGGCGTACAGTGCATTATTTACAACGAAAAGATTTCATGTCCAAAGCAGATATTCGAGCGATATTAGTATCCAAGACGCTTCAGATAAATCGCACAAGCTACCACGTTCTGGCTATGATTTGAAATATATCCCCTTATTAATAATCATGGAAGCAATGGTCACCATAACGCCACATGTTATACACGTAAAGAAAACAAATTCGCTTTCCGAGTGACCATTTCGCAGCCAGAAACGAGTTTGGCCCGATTCGCTTGATCATTGTCAATCTGGGAAGAATTGCATTATGTCCCTTTACTAGCAAAAATCATAGTGGAGGGAGAGTCGCTCCAGGATAAACGTTTTTTTTATATCGAAACAAGCTCAAGCCAAATCTGACTTAAAAATGGACTCATAAGGGTGAAATCATTTATTTTTTGGCTTCTCTTTAAAATTGCAACATCTGCTCTACGACCATGTTTTAGATTTAACGCATTGATGAATAGGCAGACCACAATAATAATCAACACAAAAGTCGTAAAATAACAATTAACGGTTAATTGAAAGACAATAGCCGCCATCCATCCTTATAATCACAATTCACTTGCCCCGTGACATTTACGGCAGAACTGGTATATGTCATTGCGAGACATAGCTGTCAGTCTTAGAGCTAAGGTAATGTAGTAATACTGTATATAAACTCCCAGATACTTTACACAAGACATCATTTTGCTAGCAATAGTTTTCATCTGATAACTCCCAACAGTAAAGTTAGCCTACTATAACTTGCTTATCTCGAAATGGATTCCATCTCCAGTCTCCACGTTAACTTGTCTGAGACCGAATTCCGATTCAGAAGAGCCTGTGAACAAGTGGTGTTGCTGAACAACAAACTACAAGATCTTCAAGTTAGATACGATCGGGCAAGACGAGATGAGCTGCGTTCTTTTCGCTACAACATCCGTTTGAGAATGTCTGGTGTCGAGGGCGTGAGAAACGCTTACTACGAGTACGCTCGCCAGAAAGCCGACAAAGTCCTGTATCTTCGCCATAAGATCAGGTCAACTGTTGTCACCGATTGCGAAGACGATAGCAGCGGTTCCGAAGAGTCCATGGAGTAGAAAAACACCGTGTTCGAGATTAAAGAAAAACGGTTCTTTTCAGAACCCCCAAAATCTATGAAAGAGAAAGCTTTTCAAGCAAAATTTGCAACGCAACGTTGATTGCATAAATAAATCAAACACACCTACTTGATTTCATGTATCGTACATGTCATTGTATGGTCCAGGAAGCATTAGAATGCAGAAGAACGTTCTCAAACACGACTTTACAGCCCAAATCCATCTCTCAAAAGACCAATTGTCAAAACGTCATTCAACTATGGCATTGTGATGTCATAAAAGCCCATATTATAACCTCCTCATTTCCCCCCAGCAACACACTTTTTCACCCTTTTTCACGGTAAATTCCCGGTTTCAATAATCCCTGCGGGGTCGGGGTGCTGCACTACAGAGACTCTTGGTGCCGAGGCTATCCCATGACGTCAATTATTTACGTTATATATAGCATCGAAATAATCCTCGTTTCTGATTAAAAGGCGTACAGTGCATTATTTACAACGAAAAGATTTCATGTCCAAAGCAGATATTCGAGCGATATTAGTATCCAAGACGCTTCAGATAAATCGCACAAGCTACCACGTTCTGGCTATGATTTGAAATATATCCCCTTATTAATAATCATGGAAGCAATGGTCACCATAACGCCACATGTTATACACGTAAAGAAAACAAATTCGCTTTCCGAGTGACCATTTCGCAGCCAGAAACGAGTTTGGCCCGATTCGCTTGATCATTGTCAATCTGGGAAGAATTGCATTATGTCCCTTTACTAGCAAAAATCATAGTGGAGGGAGAGTCGCTCCAGGATAAACGTTTTTTTTATATCGAAACAAGCTCAAGCCAAATCTGACTTAAAAATGGACTCATAAGGGTGAAATCATTTATTTTTTGGCTTCTCTTTAAAATTGCAACATCTGCTCTACGACCATGTTTTAGATTTAACAAATTGATGAATAGGCAGACCACAATAATAATCAACACAAAAGTCGTAAAATAACAATTAACGGTTAATTGAAAGACAATAGCCGCCATCCATCCTTATAATCACAATTCACTTGCCCCGTGACATTTACGGCAGAACTGGTATATGTCATTGCGAGACATAGCTGTCAGTCTTAGAGCTAAGGTAATGTAGTAATACTGTATATAAACTCCCAGATACTTTACACAAGACATCATTTTGCTAGCAATAGTTTTCATCTGATAACTCCCAACAGTAAAGTTAGCCTACTATAACTTGCTTATCTCGAAATGGATTCCATCTCCAGTCTCCACGTTAACTTGTCTGAGACCGAATTCCGATTCAGAAGAGCCTGTGAACAAGTGGTGTTGCTGAACAACAAACTACAAGATCTTCAAGTTAGATACGATCGGGCAAGACGAGATGAGCTGCGTTCTTTTCGCTACAACATCCGTTTGAGAATGTCTGGTGTCGAGGGCGTGAGAAACGCTTACTACGAGTACGCTCGCCAGAAAGCCGACAAAGTCCTGTATCTTCGCCATAAGATCAGGTCAACTGTTGTCACCGATTGCGAAGACGATAGCAGCGGTTCCGAAGAGTCCATGGAGTAGAAAAACACCGTGTTCGAGATTAAAGAAAAACGGTTCTTTTCAGAACCCCCAAAATCTATGAAAGAGAAAGCTTTTCAAGCAAAATTTGCAACGCAACGTTGATTGCATAAATAAATCAAACACACCTACTTGATTTCATGTATCGTACATGTCATTGTATGGTCCAGGAAGCATTAGAATGCAGAAGAACGTTCTCAAACACGACTTTACAGCCCAAATCCATCTCTCAAAAGACCAATTGTCAAAACGTCATTCAACTATGGCATTGTGATGTCATAAAAGCCCATATTATAACCTCCTCATTTCCCCCCAGCAACACACTTTTTCACCCTTTTTCACGGTAAATTCCCGGTTTCAATAATCCCTGCGGGGTCGGGGTGCTGCACTACAGAGACTCTTGGTGCCGAGGCTATCCCATGACGTCAATTATTTACGTTATATATAGCATCGAAATAATCCTCGTTTCTGATTAAAAGGCGTACAGTGCATTATTTACAACGAAAAGATTTCATGTCCAAAGCAGATATTCGAGCGATATTAGTATCCAAGACGCTTCAGATAAATCGCACAAGCTACCACGTTCTGGCTATGATTTGAAATATATCCCCTTATTAATAATCATGGAAGCAATGGTCACCATAACGCCACATGTTATACACGTAAAGAAAACAAATTCGCTTTCCGAGTGACCATTTCGCAGCCAGAAACGAGTTTGGCCCGATTCGCTTGATCATTGTCAATCTGGGAAGAATTGCATTATGTCCCTTTACTAGCAAAAATCATAGTGGAGGGAGAGTCGCTCCAGGATAAACGTTTTTTTTATATCGAAACAAGCTCAAGCCAAATCTGACTTAAAAATGGACTCATAAGGGTGAAATCATTTATTTTTTGGCTTCTCTTTAAAATTGCAACATCTGCTCTACGACCATGTTTTAGATTTAACGCATTGATGAATAGGCAGACCACAATAATAATCAACACAAAAGTCGTAAAATAACAATTAACGGTTAATTGAAAGACAATAGCCGCCATCCATCCTTATAATCACAATTCACTTGCCCCGTGACATTTACGGCAGAACTGGTATATGTCATTGCGAGACATAGCTGTCAGTCTTAGAGCTAAGGTAATGTAGTAATACTGTATATAAACTCCCAGATACTTTACACAAGACATCATTTTGCTAGCAATAGTTTTCATCTGATAACTCCCAACAGTAAAGTTAGCCTACTATAACTTGCTTATCTCGAAATGGATTCCATCTCCAGTCTCCACGTTAACTTGTCTGAGACCGAATTCCGATTCAGAAGAGCCTGTGAACAAGTGGTGTTGCTGAACAACAAACTACAAGATCTTCAAGTTAGATACGATCGGGCAAGACGAGATGAGCTGCGTTCTTTTCGCTACAACATCCGTTTGAGAATGTCTGGTGTCGAGGGCGTGAGAAACGCTTACTACGAGTACGCTCGCCAGAAAGCCGACAAAGTCCTGTATCTTCGCCATAAGATCAGGTCAACTGTTGTCACCGATTGCGAAGACGATAGCAGCGGTTCCGAAGAGTCCATGTAGTAGAAAAACACCGTGTTCGAGATTAAAGAAAAACGGTTCTTTTCAGAACCCCCAAAATCTATGAAAGAGAAAGCTTTTCAAGCAAAATTTGCAACGCAACGTTGATTGCATAAATAAATCAAACACACCTACTTGATTTCATGTATCGTACATGTCATTGTATGGTCCAGGAAGCATTAGAATGCAGAAGAACGTTCTCAAACACGACTTTACAGCCCAAATCCATCTCTCAAAAGACCAATTGTCAAAACGTCATTCAACTATGGCATTGTGATGTCATAAAAGCCCATATTATAACCTCCTCATTTCCCCCCAGCAACACACTTTTTCACCCTTTTTCACGGTAAATTCCCGGTTTCAATAATCCCTGCGGGGTCGGGGTGCTGCACTACAGAGACTCTTGGTGCCGAGGCTTTTCCATGACGTCAATTATTTACGTTATATATAGCATCGAAATAATCCTCGTTTCTGATTAAAAGGCGTACAGTGCATTATTTACAACGAAAAGATTTCATGTCCAAAGCAGATATTCGAGCGATATTAGTATCCAAGACGCTTCAGATAAATCGCACAAGCTACCACGTTCTGGCTATGATTTGAAATATATCCCCTTATTAATAATCATGGAAGCAATGGTCACCATAACGCCACATGTTATACACGTAAAGAAAACAAATTCGCTTTCCGAGTGACCATTTCGCAGCCAGAAACGAGTTTGGCCCGATTCGCTTGATCATTGTCAATCTGGGAAGAATTGCATTATGTCCCTTTACTAGCAAAAATCATAGTGGAGGGAGAGTCGCTCCAGGATAAACGTTTTTTTTATATCGAAACAAGCTCAAGCCAAATCTGACTTAAAAATGGACTCATAAGGGTGAAATCATTTATTTTTTGGCTTCTCTTTAAAATTGCAACATCTGCTCTACGACCATGTTTTAGATTTAACAAATTGATGAATAGGCAGACCACAATAATAATCAACACAAAAGTCGTAAAATAACAATTAACGGTTAATTGAAAGACAATAGCCGCCATCCATCCTTATAATCACAATTCACTTGCCCCGTGACATTTACGGCAGAACTGGTATATGTCATTGCGAGACATAGCTGTCAGTCTTAGAGCTAAGGTAATGTAGTAATACTGTATATAAACTCCCAGATACTTTACACAAGACATCATTTTGCTAGCAATAGTTTTCATCTGATAACTCCCAACAGTAAAGTTAGCCTACTATAACTTGCTTATCTCGAAATGGATTCCATCTCCAGTCTCCACGTTAACTTGTCTGAGACCGAATTCCGATTCAGAAGAGCCTGTGAACAAGTGGTGTTGCTGAACAACAAACTACAAGATCTTCAAGTTAGATACGATCGGGCAAGACGAGATGAGCTGCGTTCTTTTCGCTACAACATCCGTTTGAGAATGTCTGGTGTCGAGGGCGTGAGAAACGCTTACTACGAGTACGCTCGCCAGAAAGCCGACAAAGTCCTGTATCTTCGCCATAAGATCAGGTCAACTGTTGTCACCGATTGCGAAGACGATAGCAGCGGTTCCGAAGAGTCCATGGAGTAGAAAAACACCGTGTTCGAGATTAAAGAAAAACGGTTCTTTTCAGAACCCCCAAAATCTATGAAAGAGAAAGCTTTTCAAGCAAAATTTGCAACGCAACGTTGATTGCATAAATAAATCAAACACACCTACTTGATTTCATGTATCGTACATGTCATTGTATGGTCCAGGAAGCATTAGAATGCAGAAGAACGTTCTCAAACACAACTTTACAGCCCAAATCCATCTCTCAAAAGACCAATTGTCAAAACGTCATTCAACTATGGCATTGTGATGTCATAAAAGCCCATATTATAACCTCCTCATTTCCCCCCAGCAACACACTTTTTCACCCTTTTTCACGGTAAATTCCCGGTTTCAATAATCCCTGCGGGGTCGGGGTGCTGCACTACAGAGACTCTTGGTGCCGAGGCTATCCCATGACGTCAATTATTTACGTTATATATAGCATCGAAATAATCCTCGTTTCTGATTAAAAGGCGTACAGTGCATTATTTACAACGAAAAGATTTCATGTCCAAAGCAGATATTCGAGCGATATTAGTATCCAAGACGCTTCAGATAAATCGCACAAGCTACCACGTTCTGGCTATGATTTGAAATATATCCCCTTATTAATAATCATGGAAGCAATGGTCACCATAACGCCACATGTTATACACGTAAAGAAAACAAATTCGCTTTCCGAGTGACCATTTCGCAGCCAGAAACGAGTTTGGCCCGATTCGCTTGATCATTGTCAATCTGGGAAGAATTGCATTATGTCCCTTTACTAGCAAAAATCATAGTGGAGGGAGAGTCGCTCCAGGATAAACGTTTTTTTTATATCGAAACAAGCTCAAGCCAAATCTGACTTAAAAATGGACTCATAAGGGTGCAATCATTTATTTTTTGGCTTCTCTTTAAAATTGCAACATCTGCTCTACGACCATGTTTTAGATTTAACAAATTGATGAATAGGCAGACCACAATAATAATCAACACAAAAGTCGTAAAATAACAATTAACGGTTAATTGAAAGACAATAGCCGCCATCCATCCTTATAATCACAATTCACTTGCCCCGTGACATTTACGGCAGAACTGGTATATGTCATTGCGAGACATAGCTGTCAGTCTTAGAGCTAAGGTAATGTAGTAATACTGTATATAAACTCCCAGATACTTTACACAAGACATCATTTTGCTAGCAATAGTTTTCATCTGATAACTCCCAACAGTAAAGTTAGCCTACTATAACTTGCTTATCTCGAAATGGATTCCATCTCCAGTCTCCACGTTAACTTGTCTGAGACCGAATTCCGATTCAGAAGAGCCTGTGAACAAGTGGTGTTGCTGAACAACAAACTACAAGATCTTCAAGTTAGATACGATCGGGCAAGACGAGATGAGCTGCGTTCTTTTCGCTACAACATCCGTTTGAGAATGTCTGGTGTCGAGGGCGTGAGAAACGCTTACTACGAGTACGCTCGCCAGAAAGCCGACAAAGTCCTGTATCTTCGCCATAAGATCAGGTCAACTGTTGTCACCGATTGCGAAGACGATAGCAGCGGTTCCGAAGAGTCCATGGAGTAGAAAAACACCGTGTTCGAGATTAAAGAAAAACGGTTCTTTTCAGAACCCCCAAAATCTATGAAAGAGAAAGCTTTTCAAGCAAAATTTGCAACGCAACGTTGATTGCATAAATAAATCAAACACACCTACTTGATTTCATGTATCGTACATGTCATTGTATGGTCCAGGAAGCATTAGAATGCAGAAGAACGTTCTCAAACACGACTTTACAGCCCAAATCCATCTCTCAAAAGACCAATTGTCAAAACGTCATTCAACTATGGCATTGTGATGTCATAAAAGCCCATATTATAACCTCCTCATTTCCCCCCAGCAACACACTTTTTCACCCTTTTTCACGGTAAATTCCCGGTTTCAATAATCCCTGCGGGGTCGGGGTGCTGCACTACAGAGACTCTTGGTGCCGAGGCTATCCCATGACGTCAATTATTTACGTTATATATAGCATCGAAATAATCCTCGTTTCTGATTAAAAGGCGTACAGTGCATTATTTACAACGAAAAGATTTCATGTCCAAAGCAGATATTCGAGCGATATTAGTATCCAAGACGCTTCAGATAAATCGCACAAGCTACCACGTTCTGGCTATGATTTGAAATATATCCCCTTATTAATAATCATGGAAGCAATGGTCACCATAACGCCACATGTTATACACGTAAAGAAAACAAATTCGCTTTCCGAGTGACCATTTCGCAGCCAGAAACGAGTTTGGCCCGATTCGCTTGATCATTGTCAATCTGGGAAGAATTGCATTATGTCCCTTTACTAGCAAAAATCATAGTGGAGGGAGAGTCGCTCCAGGATAAAAGTTTTTTTTATATCGAAACAAGCTCAAGCCAAATCTGACTTAAAAATGGACTCATAAGGGTGAAATCATTTATTTTTTGGCTTCTCTTTAAAATTGCAACATCTGCTCTACGACCATGTTTTAGATTTAACAAATTGATGAATAGGCAGACCACAATAATAATCAACACAAAAGTCGTAAAATAACAATTAACGGTTAATTGAAAGACAATAGCCGCCATCCATCCTTATAATCACAATTCACTTGCCCCGTGACATTTACGGCAGAACTGGTATATGTCATTGCGAGACATAGCTGTCAGTCTTAGAGCTAAGGTAATGTAGTAATACTGTATATAAACTCCCAGATACTTTACACAAGACATCATTTTGCTAGCAATAGTTTTCATCTGATAACTCCCAACAGTAAAGTTAGCCTACTATAACTTGCTTATCTCGAAATGGATTCCATCTCCAGTCTCCACGTTAACTTGTCTGAGACCGAATTCCGATTCAGAAGAGCCTGTGAACAAGTGGTGTTGCTGAACAACAAACTACAAGATCTTCAAGTTAGATACGATCGGGCAAGACGAGATGAGCTGCGTTCTTTTCGCTACAACATCCGTTTGAGAATGTCTGGTGTCGAGGGCGTGAGAAACGCTTACTACGAGTACGCTCGCCAGAAAGCCGACAAAGTCCTGTATCTTCGCCATAAGATCAGGTCAACTGTTGTCACCGATTGCGAAGACGATAGCAGCGGTTCCGAAGAGTCCATGGAGTAGAAAAACACCGTGTTCGAGATTAAAGAAAAACGGTTCTTTTCAGAACCCCCAAAATCTATGAAAGAGAAAGCTTTTCAAGCAAAATTTGCAAAGCAACGTTGATTGCATAAATAAATCAAACACACCTACTTGATTTCATGTATCGTACATGTCATTGTATGGTCCAGGAAGCATTAGAATGCAGAAGAACGTTCTCAAACACGACTTTACAGCCCAAATCCATCTCTCAAAAGACCAATTGTCAAAACGTCATTCAACTATGGCATTGTGATGTCATAAAAGCCCATATTATAACCTCCTCATTTCCCCCCAGCAACACACTTTTTCACCCTTTTTCACGGTAAATTCCCGGTTTCAATAATCCCTGCGGGGTCGGGGTGCTGCACTACAGAGACTCTTGGTGCCGAGGCTATCCCATGACGTCAATTATTTACGTTATATATAGCATCGAAATAATCCTCGTTTCTGATTAAAAGGCGTACAGTGCATTATTTACAACGAAAAGATTTCATGTCCAAAGCAGATATTCGAGCGATATTAGTATCCAAGACGCTTCAGATAAATCGCACAAGCTACCACGTTCTGGCTATGATTTGAAATATATCCCCTTATTAATAATCATGGAAGCAATGGTCACCATAACGCCACATGTTATACACGTAAAGAAAACAAATTCGCTTTCCGAGTGACCATTTCGCAGCCAGAAACGAGTTTGGCCCGATTCGCTTGATCATTGTCAATCTGGGAAGAATTGCATTATGTCCCTTTACTAGCAAAAATCATAGTGGAGGGAGAGTCGCTCCAGGATAAAAGTTTTTTTTATATCGAAACAAGCTCAAGCCAAATCTGACTTAAAAATGGACTCATAAGGGTGAAATCATTTATTTTTTGGCTTCTCTTTAAAATTGCAACATCTGCTCTACGACCATGTTTTAGATTTAACAAATTGATGAATAGGCAGACCACAATAATAATCAACACAAAAGTCGTAAAATAACAATTAACGGTTAATTGAAAGACAATAGCCGCCATCCATCCTTATAATCACAATTCACTTGCCCCGTGACATTTACGGCAGAACTGGTATATGTCATTGCGAGACATAGCTGTCAGTCTTAGAGCTAAGGTAATGTAGTAATACTGTATATAAACTCCCAGATACTTTACACAAGACATCATTTTGCTAGCAATAGCTTTCATCTGATAACTCCCAACAGTAAAGTTAGCCTACTATAACTTGCTTATCTCGAAATGGATTCCATCTCCAGTCTCCACGTTAACTTGTCTGAGACCGAATTCCGATTCAGAAGAGCCTGTGAACAAGTGGTGTTGCTGAACAACAAACTACAAGATCTTCAAGTTAGATACGATCGGGCAAGACGAGATGAGCTGCGTTCTTTTCGCTACAACATCCGTTTGAGAATGTCTGGTGTCGAGGGCGTGAGAAACGCTTACTACGAGTACGCTCGCCAGAAAGCCGACAAAGTCCTGTATCTTCGCCATAAGATCAGGTCAACTGTTGTCACCGATTGCGAAGACGATAGCAGCGGTTCCGAAGAGTCCATGGAGTAGAAAAACACCGTGTTCGAGATTAAAGAAAAACGGTTCTTTTCAGAACCCCCAAAATCTATGAAAGAGAAAGCTTTTCAAGCAAAATTTGCAACGCAACGTTGATTGCATAAATAAATCAAACACACCTACTTGATTTCATGTATCGTACATGTCATTGTATGGTCCAGGAAGCATTAGAATGCAGAAGAACGTTCTCAAACACGACTTTACAGCCCAAATCCATCTCTCAAAAGACCAATTGTCAAAACGTCATTCAACTATGGCATTGTGATGTCATAAAAGCCCATATTATAACCTCCTCATTTCCCCCCAGCAACACACTTTTTCACCCTTTTTCACGGTAAATTCCCGGTTTCAATAATCCCTGCGGGGTCGGGGTGCTGCACTACAGAGACTCTTGGTGCCGAGGCTATCCCATGACGTCAATTATTTACGTTATATATAGCATCGAAATAATCCTCGTTTCTGATTAAAAGGCGTACAGTGCATTATTTACAACGAAAAGATTTCATGTCCAAAGCAGATATTCGAGCGATATTAGTATCCAAGACGCTTCAGATGAATCGCACAAGCTACCACGTTCTGGCTATGATTTGAAATATATCCCCTTATTAATAATCATGGAAGCAATGGTCACCATAACGCCACATGTTATACACGTAAAGAAAACAAATTCGCTTTCCGAGTGACCATTTCGCAGCCAGAAACGAGTTTGGCCCGATTCGCTTGATCATTGTCAATCTGGGAAGAATTGCATTATGTCACTTTACTAGCAAAAATCATAGTGGAGGGAGAGTCGCTCCAGGATAAACGTTTTTTTTTATATCGAAACAAGCTCAAGCCAAATCTGACTTAAAAATGGACTCATAAGGGTGAAATCATTTATTTTTTGGCTTCTCTTTAAAATTGCAACATCTGCTCTACGACCATGTTTTAGATTTAACAAATTGATGAATAGGCAGACCACAATAATAATCAACACAAAAGTCGTAAAATAACAATTAACGGTTAATTGAAAGACAATAGCCGCCATCCATCCTTATAATCACAATTCACTTGCCCCGTGACATTTACGGCAGAACTGGTATATGTCATTGCGAGACATAGCTGTCAGTCTTAGAGCTAAGGTAATGTAGTAATACTGTATATAAACTCCCAGATACTTTACACAAGACATCATTTTGCTAGCAATAGTTTTCATCTGATAACTCCCAACAGTAAAGTTAGCCTACTATAACTTGCTTATCTCGAAATGGATTCCATCTCCAGTCTCCACGTTAACTTGTCTGAGACCGAATTCCGATTCAGAAGAGCCTGTGAACAAGTGGTGTTGCTGAACAACAAACTACAAGATCTTCAAGTTAGATACGATCGGGCAAGACGAGATGAGCTGCGTTCTTTTCGCTACAACATCCGTTTGAGAATGTCTGGTGTCGAGGGCGTGAGAAACGCTTACTACGAGTACGCTCGCCAGAAAGCCGACAAAGTCCTGTATCTTCGCCATAAGATCAGGTCAACTGTTGTCACCGATTGCGAAGACGATAGCAGCGGTTCCGAAGAGTCCATGGAGTAGAAAAACACCGTGTTCGAGATTAAAGAAAAACGGTTCTTTTCAGAACCCCCAAAATCTATGAAAGAGAAAGCTTTTCAAGCAAAATTTGCAACGCAACGTTGATTGCATAAATAAATCAAACACACCTACTTGATTTCATGTATCGTACATGTCATTGTATGGTCCAGGAAGCATTAGAATGCAGAAGAACGTTCTCAAACACGACTTTACAGCCCAAATCCATCTCTCAAAAGACCAATTGTCAAAACGTCATTCAACTATGGCATTGTGATGTCATAAAAGCCCATATTATAACCTCCTCATTTCCCCCCAGCAACACACTTTTTCACCCTTTTTCACGGTAAATTCCCGGTTTCAATAATCCCTGCGGGGTCGGGGTGCTGCACTACAGAGACTCTTGGTGCCGAGGCTATCCCATGACGTCAATTATTTACGTTATATATAGCATCGAAATAATCCTCGTTTCTGATTAAAAGGCGTACAGTGCATTATTTACAACGAAAAGATTTCATGTCCAAAGCAGATATTCGAGCGATATTAGTATCCAAGACGCTTCAGATAAATCGCACAAGCTACCACGTTCTGGCTATGATTTGAAATATATCCCCTTATTAATAATCATGGAAGCAATGGTCACCATAACGCCACATGTTATACACGTAAAGAAAACAAATTCGCTTTCCGAGTGACCATTTCGCAGCCAGAAACGAGTTTGGCCCGATTCGCTTGATCATTGTCAATCTGGGAAGAATTGCATTATGTCCCTTTACTAGCAAAAATCATAGTGGAGGGAGAGTCGCTCCAGGATAAAAGTTTTTTTTATATCGAAACAAGCTCAAGCCAAATCTGACTTAAAAATGGACTCATAAGGGTGAAATCATTTATTTTTTGGCTTCTCTTTAAAATTGCAACATCTGCTCTACGACCATGTTTTAGATTTAACAAATTGATGAATAGGCAGACCACAATAATAATCAACACAAAAGTCGTAAAATAACAATTAACGGTTAATTGAAAGACAATAGCCGCCATCCATCCTTATAATCACAATTCACTTGCCCCGTGACATTTACGGCAGAACTGGTATATGTCATTGCGAGACATAGCTGTCAGTCTTAGAGCTAAGGTAATGTAGTAATACTGTATATAAACTCCCAGATACTTTACACAAGACATCATTTTGCTAGCAATAGTTTTCATCTGATAACTCCCAACAGTAAAGTTAGCCTACTATAACTTGCTTATCTCGAAATGGATTCCATCTCCAGTCTCCACGTTAACTTGTCTGAGACCGAATTCCGATTCAGAAGAGCCTGTGAACAAGTGGTGTTGCTGAACAACAAACTACAAGATCTTCAAGTTAGATACGATCGGGCAAGACGAGATGAGCTGCGTTCTTTTCGCTACAACATCCGTTTGAGAATGTCTGGTGTCGAGGGCGTGAGAAACGCTTACTACGAGTACGCTCGCCAGAAAGCCGACAAAGTCCTGTATCTTCGCCATAAGATCAGGTCAACTGTTGTCACCGATTGCGAAGACGATAGCAGCGGTTCCGAAGAGTCCATGGAGTAGAAAAACACCGTGTTCGAGATTAAAGAAAAACGGTTCTTTTCAGAACCCCCAAAATCTATGAAAGAGAAAGCTTTTCAAGCAAAATTTGCAACGCAACGTTGATTGCATAAATAAATCAAACACACCTACTTGATTTCATGTATCGTACATGTCATTGTATGGTCCAGGAAGCATTAGAATGCAGAAGAACGTTCTCAAACACGACTTTACAGCCCAAATCCATCTCTCAAAAGACCAATTGTCAAAACGTCATTCAACTATGGCATTGTGATGTCATAAAAGCCCATATTATAACCTCCTCATTTCCCCCCAGCAACACACTTTTTCACCCTTTTTCACGGTAAATTCCCGGTTTCAATAATCCCTGCGGGGTCGGGGTGCTGCACTACAGAGACTCTTGGTGCCGAGGCTATCCCATGACGTCAATTATTTACGTTATATATAGCATCGAAATAATCCTCGTTTCTGATTAAAAGGCGTACAGTGCATTATTTACAACGAAAAGATTTCATGTCCAAAGCAGATATTCGAGCGATATTAGTATCCAAGACGCTTCAGATAAATCGCACAAGCTACCACGTTCTGGCTATGATTTGAAATATATCCCCTTATTAATAATCATGGAAGCAATGGTCACCATAACGCCACATGTTATACACGTAAAGAAAACAAATTCGCTTTCCGAGTGACCATTTCGCAGCCAGAAACGAGTTTGGCCCGATTCGCTTGATCATTGTCAATCTGGGAAGAATTGCATTATGTCCCTTTACTAGCAAAAATCATAGTGGAGGGAGAGTCGCTCCAGGATAAACGTTTTTTTTATATCGAAACAAGCTCAAGCCAAATCTGACTTAAAAATGGACTCATAAGGGTGAAATCATTTATTTTTTGGCTTCTCTTTAAAATTGCAACATCTGCTCTACGACCATGTTTTAGATTTAACAAATTGATGAATAGGCAGACCACAATAATAATCAACACAAAAGTCGTAAAATAACAATTAACGGTTAATTGAAAGACAATAGCCGCCATCCATCCTTATAATCACAATTCACTTGCCCCGTGACATTTACGGCAGAACTGGTATATGTCATTGCGAGACATAGCTGTCAGTCTTAGAGCTAAGGTAATGTAGTAATACTGTATATAAACTCCCAGATACTTTACACAAGACATCATTTTGTTAGCAATAGTTTTCATCTGATAACTCCCAACAGTAAAGTTAGCCTACTATAACTTGCTTATCTCGAAATGGATTCCATCTCCAGTCTCCACGTTAACTTGTCTGAGACCGAATTCCGATTCAGAAGAGCCTGTGAACAAGTGGTGTTGCTGAACAACAAACTACAAGATCTTCAAGTTAGATACGATCGGGCAAGACGAGATGAGCTGCGTTCTTTTCGCTACAACATCCGTTTGAGAATGTCTGGTGTCGAGGGCGTGAGAAACGCTTACTACGAGTACGCTCGCCAGAAAGCCGACAAAGTCCTGTATCTTCGCCATAAGATCAGGTCAACTGTTGTCACCGATTGCGAAGACGATAGCAGCGGTTCCGAAGAGTCCATGGAGTAGAAAAACACCGTGTTCGAGATTAAAGAAAAACGGTTCTTTTCAGAACCCCCAAAATCTATGAAAGAGAAAGCTTTTCAAGCAAAATTTGCAACGCAACGTTGATTGCATAAATAAATCAAACACACCTACTTGATTTCATGTATCGTACATGTCATTGTATGGTCCAGGAAGCATTAGAATGCAGAAGGACGTTCTCAAACACGACTTTACAGCCCAAATCCATCTCTCAAAAGACCAATTGTCAAAACGTCATTCAACTATGGCATTGTGATGTCATAAAAGCCCATATTATAACCTCCTCATTTCCCCCCAGCAACACACTTTTTCACCCTTTTTCACGGTAAATTCCCGGTTTCAATAATCCCTGCGGGGTCGGGGTGCTGCACTACAGAGACTCTTGGTGCCGAGGCTATCCCATGACGTCAATTATTTACGTTATAATATAGCATCGAAATAATCCTCGTTTCTGATTAAAAGGCGTACAGTGCATTATTTACAACGAAAAGATTTCATGTCCAAAGCAGATATTCGAGCGATATTAGTATCCAAGACGCTTCAGATAAATCGCACAAGCTACCACGTTCTGGCTATGATTTGAAATATATCCCCTTATTAATAATCATGGAAGCAATGGTCACCATAACGCCACATGTTATACACGTAAAGAAAACAAATTCGCTTTCCGAGTGACCATTTCGCAGCCAGAAACGAGTTTGGCCCGATTCGCTTGATCATTGTCAATCTGGGAAGAATTGCATTATGTCCCTTTACTAGCAAAAATCATAGTGGAGGGAGAGTCGCTCCAGGATAAACGTTTTTTTTATATCGAAACAAGCTCAAGCCAAATCTGACTTAAAAATGGACTCATAAGGGTGAAATCATTTATTTTTTGGCTTCTCTTTAAAATTGCAACATCTGCTCTACGACCATGTTTTAGATTTAACAAATTGATGAATAGGCAGACCACAATAATAATCAACACAAAAGTCGTAAAATAACAATTAACGGTTAATTGAAAGACAATAGCCGCCATCCATCCTTATAATCACAATTCACTTGCCCCGTGACATTTACGGCAGAACTGGTATATGTCATTGCGAGACATAGCTGTCAGTCTTAGAGCTAAGGTAATGTAGTAATACTGTATATAAACTCCCAGATACTTTACACAAGACATCATTTTGCTAGCAATAGTTTTCATCTGATAACTCCCAACAGTAAAGTTAGCCTACTATAACTTGCTTATCTCGAAATGGATTCCATCTCCAGTCTCCACGTTAACTTGTCTGAGACCGAATTCCGATTCAGAAGAGCCTGTGAACAAGTGGTGTTGCTGAACAACAAACTACAAGATCTTCAAGTTAGATACGATCGGGCAAGACGAGATGAGCTGCGTTCTTTTCGCTACAAAATCCGTTTGAGAATGTCTGGTGTCGAGGGCGTGAGAAACGCTTACTACGAGTACGCTCGCCAGAAAGCCGACAAAGTCCTGTATCTTCGCCATAAGATCAGGTCAACTGTTGTCACCGATTGCGAAGACGATAGCAGCGGTTCCGAAGAGTCCATGGAGTAGAAAAACACCGTGTTCGAGATTAAAGAAAAACGGTTCTTTTCAGAACCCCCAAAATCTATGAAAGAGAAAGCTTTTCAAGCAAAATTTGCAACGCAACGTTGATTGCATAAATAAATCAAACACACCTACTTGATTTCATGTATCGTACATGTCATTGTATGGTCCAGGAAGCATTAGAATGCAGAAGAACGTTCTCAAACACGACTTTACAGCCCAAATCCATCTCTCAAAAGACCAATTGTCAAAACGTTATTCAACTATGGCATTGTGATGTCATAAAAGCCCATATTATAACCTCCTCATTTCCCCCCAGCAACACACTTTTTCACCCTTTTTCACGGTAAATTCCCGGTTTCAATAATCCCTGCGGGGTCGGGGTGCTGCACTACAGAGACTCTTGGTGCCGAGGCTATCCCATGATGTCAATTATTTACGTTATATATAGCATCGAAATAATCCTCGTTTCTGATTAAAAGGCGTACAGTGCATTATTTACAACGAAAAGATTTCATGTCCAAAGCAGATATTCGAGCGATATTAGTATCCAAGACGCTTCAGATAAATCGCACAAGCTACCACGTTCTGGCTATGATTTGAAATATATCCCCTTATTAATAATCATGGAAGCAATGGTCACCATAACGCCACATGTTATACACGTAAAGAAAACAAATTCGCTTTCCGAGTGACCATTTCGCAGCCAGAAACGAGTTTGGCCCGATTCGCTTGATCATTGTCAATCTGGGAAGAATTGCATTATGTCCCTTTACTAGCAAAAATCATAGTGGAGGGAGAGTCGCTCCAGGATAAACGTTTTTTTTATATCGAAACAAGCTCAAGCCAAATCTGACTTAAAAATGGACTCATAAGGGTGAAATCATTTATTTTTTGGCTTCTCTTTAAAATTGCAACATCTGCTCTACGACCATGTTTTAGATTTAACAAATTGATGAATAGGCAGACCACAATAATAATCAACACAAAAGTCGTAAAATAACAATTAACGGTTAATTGAAAGACAATAGCCGCCATCCATCCTTATAATCACAATTCACTTGCCCCGTGACATTTACGGCAGAACTGGTATATGTCATTGCGAGACATAGCTGTCAGTCTTAGAGCTAAGGTAATGTAGTAATACTGTATATAAACTCCCAGATACTTTACACAAGACATCATTTTGCTAGCAATAGTTTTCATCTGATAACTCCCAACAGTAAAGTTAGCCTACTATAACTTGCTTATCTCGAAATGGATTCCATCTCCAGTCTCCACGTTAACTTGTCTGAGACCGAATTCCGATTCAGAAGAGCCTGTGAACAAGTGGTGTTGCTGAACAACAAACTACAAGATCTTCAAGTTAGATACGATCGGGCAAGACGAGATGAGCTGCGTTCTTTTCGCTACAAAATCCGTTTGAGAATGTCTGGTGTCGAGGGCGTGAGAAACGCTTACTACGAGTACGCTCGCCAGAAAGCCGACAAAGTCCTGTATCTTCGCCATAAGATCAGGTCAACTGTTGTCACCGATTGCGAAGACGATAGCAGCGGTTCCGAAGAGTCCATGGAGTAGAAAAACACCGTGTTCGAGATTAAAGAAAAACGGTTCTTTTCAGAACCCCCAAAATCTATGAAAGAGAAAGCTTTTCAAGCAAAATTTGCAACGCAACGTTGATTGCATAAATAAATCAAACACACCTACTTGATTTCATGTATCGTACATGTCATTGTATGGTCCAGGAAGCATTAGAATGCAGAAGAACGTTCTCAAACACGACTTTACAGCCCAAATCCATCTCTCAAAAGACCAATTGTCAAAACGTCATTCAACTATGGCATTGTGATGTCATAAAAGCCCATATTATAACCTCCTCATTTCCCCCCAGCAACACACTTTTTCACCCTTTTTCACGGTAAATTCCCGGTTTCAATAATCCCTGCGGGGTCGGGGTGCTGCACTACAGAGACTCTTGGTGCCGAGGCTATCCCATGACGTCAATTATTTACGTTATATATAGCATCGAAATAATCCTCGTTTCTGATTAAAAGGCGTACAGTGCATTATTTACAACGAAAAGATTTCATGTCCAAAGCAGATATTCGAGCGATATTAGTATCCAAGACGCTTCAGATAAATCGCACAAGCTACCACGTTCTGGCTATGATTTGAAATATATCCCCTTATTAATAATCATGGAAGCAATGGTCACCATAACGCCACATGTTATACACGTAAAGAAAACAAATTCGCTTTCCGAGTGACCATTTCGCAGCCAGAAACGAGTTTGGCCCGATTCGCTTGATCATTGTCAATCTGGGAAGAATTGCATTATGTCCCTTTACTAGCAAAAATCATAGTGGAGGGAGAGTCGCTCCAGGATAAACGTTTTTTTTATATCGAAACAAGCTCAAGCCAAATCTGACTTAAAAATGGACTCATAAGGGTGAAATCATTTATTTTTTGGCTTCTCTTTAAAATTGCAACATCTGCTCTACGACCATGTTTTAGATTTAACAAATTGATGAATAGGCAGACCACAATAATAATCAACACAAAAGTCGTAAAATAACAATTAACGGTTAATTGAAAGACAATAGCCGCCATCCATCCTTATAATCACAATTCACTTGCCCCGTGACATTTACGGCAGAACTGGTATATGTCATTGCGAGACATAGCTGTCAGTCTTAGAGCTAAGGTAATGTAGTAATACTGTATATAAACTCCCAGATACTTTACACAAGACATCATTTTGCTAGCAATAGTTTTCATCTGATAACTCCCAACAGTAAAGTTAGCCTACTATAACTTGCTTATCTCGAAATGGATTCCATCTCCAGTCTCCACGTTAACTTGTCTGAGACCGAATTCCGATTCAGAAGAGCCTGTGAACAAGTGGTGTTGCTGAACAACAAACTACAAGATCTTCAAGTTAGATACGATCGGGCAAGACGAGATGAGCTGCGTTCTTTTCGCTACAACATCCGTTTGAGAATGTCTGGTGTCGAGGGCGTGAGAAACGCTTACTACGAGTACGCTCGCCAGAAAGCCGACAAAGTCCTGTATCTTCGCCATAAGATCAGGTCAACTGTTGTCACCGATTGCGAAGACGATAGCAGCGGTTCCGAAGAGTCCATGGAGTAGAAAAACACCGTGTTCGAGATTAAAGAAAAACGGTTCTTTTCAGAACCCCCAAAATCTATGAAAGAGAAAGCTTTTCAAGCAAAATTTGCAACGCAACGTTGATTGCATAAATAAATCAAACACACCTACTTGATTTCATGTATCGTACATGTCATTGTATGGTCCAGGAAGCATTAGAATGCAGAAGAACGTTCTCAAACACGACTTTACAGCCCAAATCCATCTCTCAAAAGACCAATTGTCAAAACGTCATTCAACTATGGCATTGTGATGTCATAAAAGCCCATATTATAACCTCCTCATTTCCCCCCAGCAACACACTTTTTCACCCTTTTTCACGGTAAATTCCCGGTTTCAATAATCCCTGCGGGGTCGGGGTGCTGCACTACAGAGACTCTTGGTGCCGAGGCTATCCCATGACGTCAATTATTTACGTTATATATAGCATCGAAATAATCCTCGTTTCTGATTAAAAGGCGTACAGTGCATTATTTACAACGAAAAGATTTCATGTCCAAAGCAGATATTCGAGCGATATTAGTATCCAAGACGCTTCAGATAAATCGCACAAGCTACCACGTTCTGGCTATGATTTGAAATATATCCCCTTATTAATAATCATGGAAGCAATGGTCACCATAACGCCACATGTTATACACGTAAAGAAAACAAATTCGCTTTCCGAGTGACCATTTCGCAGCCAGAAACGAGTTTGGCCCGATTCGCTTGATCATTGTCAATCTGGGAAGAATTGCATTATGTCCCTTTACTAGCAAAAATCATAGTGGAGGGAGAGTCGCTCCAGGATAAAAGTTTTTTTTATATCGAAACAAGCTCAAGCCAAATCTGACTTAAAAATGGACTCATAAGGGTGAAATCATTTATTTTTTGGCTTCTCTTTAAAATTGCAACATCTGCTCTACGACCATGTTTTAGATTTAACAAATTGATGAATAGGCAGACCACAATAATAATCAACACAAAAGTCGTAAAATAACAATTAACGGTTAATTGAAAGACAATAGCCGCCATCCATCCTTATAATCACAATTCACTTGCCCCGTGACATTTACGGCAGAACTGGTATATGTCATTGCGAGACATAGCTGTCAGTCTTAGAGCTAAGGTAATGTAGTAATACTGTATATAAACTCCCAGATACTTTACACAAGACATCATTTTGCTAGCAATAGTTTTCATCTGATAACTCCCAACAGTAAAGTTAGCCTACTATAACTTGCTTATCTCGAAATGGATTCCATCTCCAGTCTCCACGTTAACTTGTCTGAGACCGAATTCCGATTCAGAAGAGCCTGTGAACAAGTGGTGTTGCTGAACAACAAACTACAAGATCTTCAAGTTAGATACGATCGGGCAAGACGAGATGAGCTGCGTTCTTTTCGCTACAACATCCGTTTGAGAATGTCTGGTGTCGAGGGCGTGAGAAACGCTTACTACGAGTACGCTCGCCAGAAAGCCGACAAAGTCCTGTATCTTCGCCATAAGATCAGGTCAACTGTTGTCACCGATTGCGAAGACGATAGCAGCGGTTCCGAAGAGTCCATGGAGTAGAAAAACACCGTGTTCGAGATTAAAGAAAAACGGTTCTTTTCAGAACCCCCAAAATCTATGAAAGAGAAAGCTTTTCAAGCAAAATTTGCAACGCAACGTTGATTGCATAAATAAATCAAACACACCTACTTGATTTCATGTATCGTACATGTCATTGTATGGTCCAGGAAGCATTAGAATGCAGAAGAACGTTCTCAAACACGACTTTACAGCCCAAATCCATCTCTCAAAAGACCAATTGTCAAAACGTCATTCAACTATGGCATTGTGATGTCATAAAAGCCCATATTATAACCTCCTCATTTCCCCCCAGCAACACACTTTTTCACGGTAAATTCCCGGTTTCAATAATCCCTGCGGGGTCGGGGTGCTGCACTACAGAGACTCTTGGTGCCGAGGCTATCCCATGACGTCAATTATTTACGTTATATATAGCATCGAAATAATCCTCGTTTCTGATTAAAAGGCGTACAGTGCATTATTTACAACGAAAAGATTTCATGTCCAAAGCAGATATTCGAGCGATATTAGTATCCAAGACGCTTCAGATAAATCGCACAAGCTACCACGTTCTGGCTATGATTTGAAATATATCCCCTTATTAATAATCATGGAAGCAATGGTCACCATAACGCCACATGTTATACACGTAAAGAAAACAAATTCGCTTTCCGAGTGACCATTTCGCAGCCAGAAACGAGTTTGGCCCGATTCGCTTGATCATTGTCAATCTGGGAAGAATTGCATTATGTCCCTTTACTAGCAAAAATCATAGTGGAGGGAGAGTCGCTCCAGGATAAACGTTTTTTTTATATCGAAACAAGCTCAAGCCAAATCTGACTTAAAAATGGACTCATAAGGGTGAAATCATTTATTTTTTGGCTTCTCTTTAAAATTGCAACATCTGCTCTACGACCATGTTTTAGATTTAACAAATTGATGAATAGGCAGACCACAATAATAATCAACACAAAAGTCGTAAAATAACAATTAACGGTTAATTGAAAGACAATAGCCGCCATCCATCCTTATAATCACAATTCACTTGCCCCGTGACATTTACGGCAGAACTGGTATATGTCATTGCGAGACATAGCTGTCAGTCTTAGAGCTAAGGTAATGTAGTAATACTGTATATAAACTCCCAGATACTTTACACAAGACATCATTTTGCTAGCAATAGTTTTCATCTGATAACTCCCAACAGTAAAGTTAGCCTACTATAACTTGCTTATCTCGAAATGGATTCCATCTCCAGTCTCCACGTTAACTTGTCTGAGACCGAATTCCGATTCAGAAGAGCCTGTGAACAAGTGGTGTTGCTGAACAACAAACTACAAGATCTTCAAGTTAGATACGATCGGGCAAGACGAGATGAGCTGCGTTCTTTTCGCTACAACATCCGTTTGAGAATGTCTGGTGTCGAGGGCGTGAGAAACGCTTACTACGAGTACGCTCGCCAGAAAGCCGACAAAGTCCTGTATCTTCGCCATAAGATCAGGTCAACTGTTGTCACCGATTGCGAAGACGATAGCAGCGGTTCCGAAGAGTCCATGGAGTAGAAAAACACCGTGTTCGAGATTAAAGAAAAACGGTTCTTTTCAGAACCCCCAAAATCTATGAAAGAGAAAGCTTTTCAAGCAAAATTTGCAACGCAACGTTGATTGCATAAATAAATCAAACACACCTACTTGATTTCATGTATCGTACATGTCATTGTATGGTCCAGGAAGCATTAGAATGCAGAAGAACGTTCTCAAACACGACTTTACAGCCCAAATCCATCTCTCAAAAGACCAATTGTCAAAACGTCATTCAACTATGGCATTGTGATGTCATAAAAGCCCATATTATAACCTCCTCATTTCCCCCCAGCAACACACTTTTTCACCCTTTTTCACGGTAAATTCCCGGTTTCAATAATCCCTGCGGGGTCGGGGTGCTGCACTACAGAGACTCTTGGTGCCGAGGCTATCCCATGACGTCAATTATTTACGTTATATATAGCATCGAAATAATCCTCGTTTCTGATTAAAAGGCGTACAGTGCATTATTTACAACGAAAAGATTTCATGTCCAAAGCAGATATTCGAGCGATATTAGTATCCAAGACGCTTCAGATAAATCGCACAAGCTACCACGTTCTGGCTATGATTTGAAATATATCCCCTTATTAATAATCATGGAAGCAATGGTCACCATAACGCCACATGTTATACACATAAAGAAAACAAATTCGCTTTCCGAGTGACCATTTCGCAGCCAGAAACGAGTTTGGCCCGATTCGCTTGATCATTGTCAATCTGGGAAGAATTGCATTATGTCCCTTTACTAGCAAAAATCATAGTGGAGGGAGAGTCGCTCCAGGATAAAAGTTTTTTTTATATCGAAACAAGCTCAAGCCAAATCTGACTTAAAAATGGACTCATAAGGGTGAAATCATTTATTTTTTGGCTTCTCTTTAAAATTGCAACATCTGCTCTACGACCATGTTTTAGATTTAACAAATTGATGAATAGGCAGACCACAATAATAATCAACACAAAAGTCGTAAAATAACAATTAACGGTTAATTGAAAGACAATAGCCGCCATCCATCCTTATAATCACAATTCACTTGCCCCGTGACATTTACGGCAGAACTGGTATATGTCATTGCGAGACATAGCTGTCAGTCTTAGAGCTAAGGTAATGTAGTAATACTGTATATAAACTCCCAGATACTTTACACAAGACATCATTTTGCTAGCAATAGTTTTCATCTGATAACTCCCAACAGTAAAGTTAGCCTACTATAACTTGCTTATCTCGAAATGGATTCCATCTCCAGTCTCCACGTTAACTTGTCTGAGACCGAATTCCGATTCAGAAGAGCCTGTGAACAAGTGGTGTTGCTGAACAACAAACTACAAGATCTTCAAGTTAGATACGATCGGGCAAGACGAGATGAGCTGCGTTCTTTTCGCTACAACATCCGTTTGAGAATGTCTGGTGTCGAGGGCGTGAGAAACGCTTACTACGAGTACGCTCGCCAGAAAGCCGACAAAGTCCTGTATCTTCGCCATAAGATCAGGTCAACTGTTGTCACCGATTGCGAAGACGATAGCAGCGGTTCCGAAGAGTCCATGGAGTAGAAAAACACCGTGTTCGAGATTAAAGAAAAACGGTTCTTTTCAGAACCCCCAAAATCTATGAAAGAGAAAGCTTTTCAAGCAAAATTTGCAACGCAACGTTGATTGCATAAATAAATCAAACACACCTACTTGATTTCATGTATCGTACATGTCATTGTATGGTCCAGGAAGCATTAGAATGCAGAAGAACGTTCTCAAACACGACTTTACAGCCCAAATCCATCTCTCAAAAGACCAATTGTCAAAACGTCATTCAACTATGGCATTGTGATGTCATAAAAGCCCATATTATAACCTCCTCATTTCCCCCCAGCAACACACTTTTTCACCCTTTTTCACGGTAAATTCCCGGTTTCAATAATCCCTGCGGGGTCGGGGTGCTGCACTACAGAGACTCTTGGTGCCGAGGCTATCCCATGACGTCAATTATTTACGTATGTCATTGTATGGTCCAGGAAGCATTAGAATGCAGAAGAACGTTCTCAAACACGACTTTACAGCCCAAATCCATCTCTCAAAAGACCAATTGTCAAAACGTCATTCAACTATGGCATTGTGATGTCATAAAAGCCCATATTATAACCTCCTCATTTCCCCCCAGCAACACACTTTTTCACCCTTTTTCACGGTAAATTCCCGGTTTCAATAATCCCTGCGGGGTCGGGGTGCTGCACTACAGAGACTCTTGGTGCCGAGGCTATCCCATGACGTCAATTATTTACGTTATATATAGCATCGAAATAATCCTCGTTTCTGATTAAAAGGCGTACAGTGCATTATTTACAACGAAAAGATTTCATGTCCAAAGCAGATATTCGAGCGATATTAGTATCCAAGACGCTTCAGATAAATCGCACAAGCTACCACGTTCTGGCTATGATTTGAAATATATCCCCTTATTAATAATCATGGAAGCAATGGTCACCATAACGCCACATGTTATACACGTAAAGAAAACAAATTCGCTTTCCGAGTGACCATTTCGCAGCCAGAAACGAGTTTGGCCCGATTCGCTTGATCATTGTCAATCTGGGAAGAATTGCATTATGTCCCTTTACTAGCAAAAATCATAGTGGAGGGAGAGTCGCTCCAGGATAAACGTTTTTTTTATATCGAAACAAGCTCAAGCCAAATCTGACTTAAAAATGGACTCATAAGGGTGAAATCATTTATTTTTTGGCTTCTCTTTAAAATTGCAACATCTGCTCTACGACCATGTTTTAGATTTAACAAATTGATGAATAGGCAGACCACAATAATAATCAACACAAAAGTCGTAAAATAACAATTAACGGTTAATTGAAAGACAATAGCCGCCATCCATCCTTATAATCACAATTCACTTGCCCCGTGACATTTACGGCAGAACTGGTATATGTCATTGCGAGACATAGCTGTCAGTCTTAGAGCTAAGGTAATGTAGTAATACTGTATATAAACTCCCAGATACTTTACACAAGACATCATTTGCTAGCAATAGTTTTCATCTGATAACTCCCAACAGTAAAGTTAGCCTACTATAACTTGCTTATCTCGAAATGGATTCCATCTCCAGTCTCCACGTTAACTTGTCTGAGACCGAATTCCGATTCAGAAGAGCCTGTGAACAAGTGGTGTTGCTGAACAACAAACTACAAGATCTTCAAGTTAGATACGATCGGGCAAGACGAGATGAGCTGCGTTCTTTTCGCTACAACATCCGTTTGAGAATGTCTGGTGTCGAGGGCGTGAGAAACGCTTACTACGAGTACGCTCGCCAGAAAGCCGACAAAGTCCTGTATCTTCGCCATAAGATCAGGTCAACTGTTGTCACCGATTGCGAAGACGATAGCAGCGGTTCCGAAGAGTCCATGGAGTAGAAAAACACCGTGTTCGAGATTAAAGAAAAACGGTTCTTTTCAGAACCCCCAAAATCTATGAAAGAGAAAGCTTTTCAAGCAAAATTTGCAACGCAACGTTGATTGCATAAATAAATCAAACACACCTACTTGATTTCATGTATCGTACATGTCATTGTATGGTCCAGGAAGCATTAGAATGCAGAAGAACGTTCTCAAACACGACTTTACAGCCCAAATCCATCTCTCAAAAGACCAATTGTCAAAACGTCATTCAACTATGGCATTGTGATGTCATAAAAGCCCATATTATAACCTCCTCATTTCCCCCCAGCAACACACTTTTTCACCCTTTTTCACGGTAAATTCCCGGTTTCAATAATCCCTGCGGGGTCGGGGTGCTGCACTACAGAGACTCTTGGTGCCGAGGCTATCCCATGACGTCAATTATTTACGTTATATATAGCATCGAAATAATCCTCGTTTCTGATTAAAAGGCGTACAGTGCATTATTTACAACGAAAAGATTTCATGTCCAAAGCAGATATTCGAGCGATATTAGTATCCAAGACGCTTCAGATAAATCGCACAAGCTACCACGTTCTGGCTATGATTTGAAATATATCCCCTTATTAATAATCATGGAAGTAATGGTCACCATAACGCCACATGTTATACACGTAAAGAAAACAAATTCGCTTTCCAAGTGACCATTTCGCAGCCAGAAACGAGTTTGGCCCGATTCGCTTGATCATTGTCAATCTGGGAAGAATTGCATTATGTCCCTTTACTAGCAAAAATCATAGTGGAGGGAGAGTCGCTCCAGGATAAAAGTTTTTTTATATCGAAACAAGCTCAAGCCAAATCTGACTTAAAAATGGACTCATAAGGGTGAAATCATTTATTTTTTGGCTTCTCTTTAAAATTGCAACATCTGCTCTACGACCATGTTTTAGATTTAACAAATTGATGAATAGGCAGACCACAATAATAATCAACACAAAAGTCGTAAAATAACAATTAACGGTTAATTGAAAGACAATAGCCGCCATCCATCCTTATAATCACAATTCACTTGCCCCGTGACATTTACGGCAGAACTGGTATATGTCATTGCGAGACATAGCTGTCAGTCTTAGAGCTAAGGTAATGTAGTAATACTGTATATAAACTCCCAGATACTTTACACAAGACATCATTTGCTAGCAATAGTTTTCATCTGATAACTCCCAACAGTAAAGTTAGTCTACTATAACTTGCTTATCTCGAAATGGATTCCATCTCCAGTCTCCACGTTAACTTGTCTGAGACCGAATTCCGATTCAGAAGAGCCTGTGAACAAGTGGTGTTGCTGAACAACAAACTACAAGATCTTCAAGTTAGATACGATCGGGCAAGACGAGATGAGCTGCGTTCTTTTCGCTACAACATCCGTTTGAGAATGTCTGGTGTCGAGGGCGTGAGAAACGCTTACTACGAGTACGCTCGCCAGAAAGCCGACAAAGTCCTGTATCTTCGCCATAAGATCAGGTCAACTGTTGTCACCGATTGCGAAGACGATAGCAGCGGTTCCGAAGAGTCCATGGAGTAGAAAAACACCGTGTTCGAGATTAAAGAAAAACGGTTCTTTTCAGAACCCCCAAAATCTATGAAAGAGAAAGCTTTTCAAGCAAAATTTGCAACGCAACGTTGATTGCATAAATAAATCAAACACACCTACTTGATTTCATGTATCGTACATGTCATTGTATGGTCCAGGAAGCATTAGAATGCAGAAGAACGTTCTCAAACACGACTTTACAGCCCAAATCCATCTCTCAAAAGACCAATTGTCAAAACGTCATTCAACTATGGCATTGTGATGTCATAAAAGCCCATATTATAACCTCCTCATTTCCCCCCAGCAACACACTTTTTCACCCTTTTTCACGGTAAATTCCCGGTTTCAATAATCCCTGCGGGGTCGGGGTGCTGCACTACAGAGACTCTTGGTGCCGAGGCTATCCCATGACGTCAATTATTTACGTTATATATAGCATCGAAATAATCCTCGTTTCTGATTAAAAGGCGTACAGTGCATTATTTACAACGAAAAGATTTCATGTCCAAAGCAGATATTCGAGCGATATTAGTATCCAAGACGCTTCAGATAAATCGCACAAGCTACCACGTTCTGGCTATGATTTGAAATATATCCCCTTATTAATAATCATGGAAGCAATGGTCACCATAACGCCACATGTTATACACGTAAAGAAAACAAATTCGCTTTCCGAGTGACCATTTCACAGCCAGAAACGAGTTTGGCCCGATTCGCTTGATCATTGTCAATCTGGGAAGAATTGCATTATGTCCCTTTACTAGCAAAAATCATAGTGGAGGGAGAGTCGCTCCAGGATAAAAGTTTTTTTATATCGAAACAAGCTCAAGCCAAATCTGACTTAAAAATGGACTCATAAGGGTGAAATCATTTATTTTTTGGCTTCTCTTTAAAATTGCAACATCTGCTCTACGACCATGTTTTAGATTTAACAAATTGATGAATAGGCAGACCACAATAATAATCAACACAAAAGTCGTAAAATAACAATTAACGGTTAATTGAAAGACAATAGCCGCCATCCATCCTTATAATCACAATTCACTTGCCCCGTGACATTTACGGCAGAACTGGTATATGTCATTGCGAGACATAGCTGTCAGTCTTAGAGCTAAGGTAATGTAGTAATACTGTATATAAACTCCCAGATACTTTACACAAGACATCATTTTGCTAGCAATAGTTTTCATCTGATAACTCCCAACAGTAAAGTTAGCCTACTATAACTTGCTTATCTCGAAATGGATTCCATCTCCAGTCTCCACGTTAACTTGTCTGAGACCGAATTCCGATTCAGAAGAGCCTGTGAACAAGTGGTGTTGCTGAACAACAAACTACAAGATCTTCAAGTTAGATACGATCGGGCAAGACGAGATGAGCTGCGTTCTTTTCGCTACAACATCCGTTTGAGAATGTCTGGTGTCGAGGGCGTGAGAAACGCTTACTACGAGTACGCTCGCCAGAAAGCCGACAAAGTCCTGTATCTTCGCCATAAGATCAGGTCAACTGTTGTCACCGATTGCGAAGACGATAGCAGCGGTTCCGAAGAGTCCATGGAGTAGAAAAACACCGTGTTCGAGATTAAAGAAAAACGGTTCTTTTCAGAACCCCCAAAATCTATGAAAGAGAAAGCTTTTCAAGCAAAATTTGCAACGCAACGTTGATTGCATAAATAAATCAAACACACCTACTTGATTTCATGTATCGTACATGTCATTGTATGGTCCAGGAAGCATTAGAATGCAGAAGAACGTTCTCAAACACGACTTTACAGCCCAAATCCATCTCTCAAAAGACCAATTGTCAAAACGTCATTCAACTATGGCATTGTGATGTCATAAAAGCCCATATTATAACCTCCTCATTTCCCCCCAGCAACACACTTTTTCACCCTTTTTCACGGTAAATTCCCGGTTTCAATAATCCCTGCGGGGTCGGGGTTCTGCACTACAGAGACTCTTGGTGCCGAGGCTATCCCATGACGTCAATTATTTACGTTATATATAGCATCGAAATAATCCTCGTTTCTGATTAAAAGGCGTACAGTGCATTATTTACAACGAAAAGATTTCATGTCCAAAGCAGATATTCGAGCGATATTAGTATCCAAGACGCTTCAGATAAATCGCACAAGCTACCACGTTCTGGCTATGATTTGAAATATATCCCCTTATTAATAATCATGGAAGCAATGGTCACCATAACGCCACATGTTATACACGTAAAGAAAACAAATTCGCTTTCCGAGTGACCATTTCGCAGCCAGAAACGAGTTTGGCCCGATTCGCTTGATCATTGTCAATCTGGGAAGAATTGCATTATGTCCCTTTACTAGCAAAAATCATAGTGGAGGGAGAGTCGCTCCAGGATAAAAGTTTTTTTATATCGAAACAAGCTCAAGCCAAATCTGACTTAAAAATGGACTCATAAGGGTGAAATCATTTATTTTTTGGCTTCTCTTTAAAATTGCAACATCTGCTCTACGACCATGTTTTAGATTTAACAAATTGATGAATAGGCAGACCACAATAATAATCAACACAAAAGTCGTAAAATAACAATTAACGGTTAATTGAAAGACAATAGCCGCCATCCATCCTTATAATCACAATTCACTTGCCCCGTGACATTTACGGCAGAACTGGTATATGTCATTGCGAGACATAGCTGTCAGTCTTAGAGCTAAGGTAATGTAGTAATACTGTATATAAACTCCCAGATACTTTACACAAGACATCATTTGCTAGCAATAGTTTTCATCTGATAACTCCCAACAGTAAAGTTAGCCTACTATAACTTGCTTATCTCGAAATGGATTCCATCTCCAGTCTCCACGTTAACTTGTCTGAGACCGAATTCCGATTCAGAAGAGCCTGTGAACAAGTGGTGTTGCTGAACAACAAACTACAAGATCTTCAAGTTAGATACGATCGGGCAAGACGAGATGAGCTGCGTTCTTTTCGCTACAACATCCGTTTGAGAATGTCTGGTGTCGAGGGCGTGAGAAACGCTTACTACGAGTACGCTCGCCAGAAAGCCGACAAAGTCCTGTATCTTCGCCATAAGATCAGGTCAACTGTTGTCACCGATTGCGAAGACGATAGCAGCGGTTCCGAAGAGTCCATGGAGTAGAAAAACACCGTGTTCGAGATTAAAGAAAAACGGTTCTTTTCAGAACCCCCAAAATCTATGAAAGAGAAAGCTTTTCAAGCAAAATTTGCAACGCAACGTTGATTGCATAAATAAATCAAACACACCTACTTGATTTCATGTATCGTACATGTCATTGTATGGTCCAGGAAGCATTAGAATGCAGAAGAACGTTCTCAAACACGACTTTACAGCCCAAATCCATCTCTCAAAAGACCAATTGTCAAAACGTCATTCAACTATGGCATTGTGATGTCATAAAAGCCCATATTATAACCTCCTCATTTCCCCCCAGCAACACACTTTTTCACCCTTTTTCACGGTAAATTCCCGGTTTCAATAATCCCTGCGGGGTCGGGGTGCTGCACTACAGAGACTCTTGGTGCCGAGGCAATCCCGTGACGTCAATTATTTACGTTATATATAGCATCGAAATAATCCTCGTTTCTGATTAAAAGGCGTACAGTGCATTATTTACAACGAAAAGATTTCATGTCCAAAGCAGATATTCGAGCGATATTAGTATCCAAGACGCTTCAGATAAATCGCACAAGCTACCACGTTCTGGCTATGATTTGAAATATATCCCCTTATTAATAATCATGGAAGCAATGGTCACCATAACGCCACATGTTATACACGTAAAGAAAACAAATTCGCTTTCCGAGTGACCATTTCGCAGCCAGAAACGAGTTTGGCCCGATTCGCTTGATCATTGTCAATCTGGGAAGAATTGCATTATGTCCCTTTACTAGCAAAAATCATAGTGGAGGGAGAGTCGCTCCAGGATAAACGTTTTTTTTATATCGAAACAAGCTCAAGCCAAATCTGACTTAAAAATGGACTCATAAGGGTGAAATCATTTATTTTTTGGCTTCTCTTTAAAATTGCAACATCTGCTCTACGACCATGTTTTAGATTTAACAAATTGATGAATAGGCAGACCACAATAATAATCAACACAAAAGTCGTAAAATAACAATTAACGGTTAATTGAAAGACAATAGCCGCCATCCATCCTTATAATCACAATTCACTTGCCCCGTGACATTTACGGCAGAACTGGTATATGTCATTGCGAGACATAGCTGTCAGTCTTAGAGCTAAGGTAATGTAGTAATACTGTATATAAACTCCCAGATACTTTACACAAGACATCATTTTGCTAGCAATAGTTTTCATCTGATAACTCCCAACAGTAAAGTTAGCCTACTATAACTTGCTTATCTCGAAATGGATTCCATCTCCAGTCTCCACGTTAACTTGTCTGAGACCGAATTCCGATTCAGAAGAGCCTGTGAACAAGTGGTGTTGCTGAACAACAAACTACAAGATCTTCAAGTTAGATACGATCGGGCAAGACGAGATGAGCTGCGTTCTTTTCGCTACAACATCCGTTTGAGAATGTCTGGTGTCGAGGGCGTGAGAAACGCTTACTACGAGTACGCTCGCCAGAAAGCCGACAAAGTCCTGTATCTTCGCCATAAGATCAGGTCAACTGTTGTCACCGATTGCGAAGACGATAGCAGCGGTTCCGAAGAGTCCATGGAGTAGAAAAACACCGTGTTCGAGATTAAAGAAAAACGGTTCTTTTCAGAACCCCCAAAATCTATGAAAGAGAAAGCTTTTCAAGCAAAATTTGCAACGCAACGTTGATTGCATAAATAAATCAAACACACCTACTTGATTTCATGTATCGTACATGTCATTGTATGGTCCAGGAAGCATTAGAATGCAGAAGAACGTTCTCAAACACGACTTTACAGCCCAAATCCATCTCTCAAAAGACCAATTGTCAAAACGTCATTCAACTATGGCATTGTGATGTCATAAAAGCCCATATTATAACCTCCTCATTTCCCCCCAGCAACACACTTTTTCACCCTTTTTCACGGTAAATTCCCGGTTTCAATAATCCCTGCGGGGTCGGGGTTCTGCACTACAGAGACTCTTGGTGCCGAGGCTATCCCATGACGTCAATTATTTACGTTATATATAGCATCGAAATAATCCTCGTTTCTGATTAAAAGGCGTACAGTGCATTATTTACAACGAAAAGATTTCATGTCCAAAGCAGATATTCGAGCGATATTAGTATCCAAGACGCTTCAGATAAATCGCACAAGCTACCACGTTCTGGCTATGATTTGAAATATATCCCCTTATTAATAATCATGGAAGCAATGGTCACCATAACGCCACATGTTATACACGTAAAGAAAACAAATTCGCTTTCCGAGTGACCATTTCGCAGCCAGAAACGAGTTTGGCCCGATTCGCTTGATCATTGTCAATCTGGGAAGAATTGCATTATGTCCCTTTACTAGCAAAAATCATAGTGGAGGGAGAGTCGCTCCAGGATAAAAGTTTTTTTATATCGAAACAAGCTCAAGCCAAATCTGACTTAAAAATGGACTCATAAGGGTGAAATCATTTATTTTTTGGCTTCTCTTTAAAATTGCAACATCTGCTCTACGACCATGTTTTAGATTTAACAAATTGATGAATAGGCAGACCACAATAATAATCAACACAAAAGTCGTAAAATAACAATTAACGGTTAATTGAAAGACAATAGCCGCCATCCATCCTTATAATCACAATTCACTTGCCCCGTGACATTTACGGCAGAACTGGTATATGTCATTGCGAGACATAGCTGTCAGTCTTAGAGCTAAGGTAATGTAGTAATACTGTATATAAACTCCCAGATACTTTACACAAGACATCATTTGCTAGCAATAGTTTTCATCTGATAACTCCCAACAGTAAAGTTAGCCTACTATAACTTGCTTATCTCGAAATGGATTCCATCTCCAGTCTCCACGTTAACTTGTCTGAGACCGAATTCCGATTCAGAAGAGCCTGTGAACAAGTGGTGTTGCTGAACAACAAACTACAAGATCTTCAAGTTAGATACGATCGGGCAAGACGAGATGAGCTGCGTTCTTTTCGCTACAACATCCGTTTGAGAATGTCTGGTGTCGAGGGCGTGAGAAACGCTTACTACGAGTACGCTCGCCAGAAAGCCGACAAAGTCCTGTATCTTCGCCATAAGATCAGGTCAACTGTTGTCACCGATTGCGAAGACGATAGCAGCGGTTCCGAAGAGTCCATGGAGTAGAAAAACACCGTGTTCGAGATTAAAGAAAAACGGTTCTTTTCAGAACCCCCAAAATCTATGAAAGAGAAAGCTTTTCAAGCAAAATTTGCAACGCAACGTTGATTGCATAAATAAATCAAACACACCTACTTGATTTCATGTATCGTACATGTCATTGTATGGTCCAGGAAGCATTAGAATGCAGAAGAACGTTCTCAAACACGACTTTACAGCCCAAATCCATCTCTCAAAAGACCAATTGTCAAAACGTCATTCAACTATGGCATTGTGATGTCATAAAAGCCCATATTATAACCTCCTCATTTCCCCCCAGCAACACACTTTTTCACCCTTTTTCACGGTAAATTCCCGGTTTCAATAATCCCTGCGGGGTCGGGGTGCTGCACTACAGAGACTCTTGGTGCCGAGGCAATCCCGTGACGTCAATTATTTACGTTATATATAGCATCGAAATAATCCTCGTTTCTGATTAAAAGGCGTACAGTGCATTATTTACAACGAAAAGATTTCATGTCCAAAGCAGATATTCGAGCGATATTAGTATCCAAGACGCTTCAGATAAATCGCACAAGCTACCACGTTCTGGCTATGATTTGAAATATATCCCCTTATTAATAATCATGGAAGCAATGGTCACCATAACGCCACATGTTATACACGTAAAGAAAACAAATTCGCTTTCCGAGTGACCATTTCGCAGCCAGAAACGAGTTTGGCCCGATTCGCTTGATCATTGTCAATCTGGGAAGAATTGCATTATGTCCCTTTACTAGCAAAAATCATAGTGGAGGGAGAGTCGCTCCAGGATAAACGTTTTTTTTATATCGAAACAAGCTCAAGCCAAATCTGACTTAAAAATGGACTCATAAGGGTGAAATCATTTATTTTTTGGCTTCTCTTTAAAATTGCAACATCTGCTCTACGACCATGTTTTAGATTTAACAAATTGATGAATAGGCAGACCACAATAATAATCAACACAAAAGTCGTAAAATAACAATTAACGGTTAATTGAAAGACAATAGCCGCCATCCATCCTTATAATCACAATTCACTTGCCCCGTGACATTTACGGCAGAACTGGTATATGTCATTGCGAGACATAGCTGTCAGTCTTAGAGCTAAGGTAATGTAGTAATACTGTATATAAACTCCCAGATACTTTACACAAGACATCATTTTGCTAGCAATAGTTTTCATCTGATAACTCCCAACAGTAAAGTTAGCCTACTATAACTTGCTTATCTCGAAATGGATTCCATCTCCAGTCTCCACGTTAACTTGTCTGAGACCGAATTCCGATTTAGAAGAGCCTGTGAACAAGTGGTGTTGCTGAACAACAAACTACAAGATCTTCAAGTTAGATACGATCGGGCAAGACGAGATGAGCTGCGTTCTTTTCGCTACAACATCCGTTTGAGAATGTCTGGTGTCGAGGGCGTGAGAAACGCTTACTACGAGTACGCTCGCCAGAAAGCCGACAAAGTCCTGTATCTTCGCCATAAGATCAGGTCAACTGTTGTCACCGATTGCGAAGACGATAGCAGCGGTTCCGAAAAGTCCATGGAGTAGAAAAACACCGTGTTCGAGATTAAAGAAAAACGGTTCTTTTCAGAACCCCCAAAATCTATGAAAGAGAAAGCTTTTCAAGCAAAATTTGCAACGCAACGTTGATTGCATAAATAAATCAAACACACCTACTTGATTTCATGTATCGTACATGTCATTGTATGGTCCAGGAAGCATTAGAATGCAGAAGAACGTTCTCAAACACGACTTTACAGCCCAAATCCATCTCTCAAAAGACCAATTGTCAAAACGTCATTCAACTATGGCATTGTGATGTCATAAAAGCCCATATTATAACCTCCTCATTTCCCCCCAGCAACACACTTTTTCACCCTTTTTCACGGTAAATTCCCGGTTTCAATAATCCCTGCGGGGTCGGGGTGCTGCACTACAGAGACTCTTGGTGCCGAGGCTATCCCATGACGTCAATTATTTACGTTATATATAGCATCGAAATAATCCTCGTTTCTGATTAAAAGGCGTACAGTGCATTATTTACAACGAAAAGATTTCATGTCCAAAGCAGATATTCGAGCGATATTAGTATCCAAGACGCTTCAGATAAATCGCACAAGCTACCACGTTCTGGCTATGATTTGAAATATATCCCCTTATTAATAATCATGGAAGCAATGGTCACCATAACGCCACATGTTATACACGTAAAGAAAACAAATTCGCTTTCCGAGTGACCATTTCGCAGCCAGAAACGAGTTTGGCCCGATTCGCTTGATCATTGTCAATCTGGGAAGAATTGCATTATGTCCCTTTACTAGCAAAAATCATAGTGGAGGGAGAGTCGCTCCAGGATAAACGTTTTTTTTATATCGAAACAAGCTCAAGCCAAATCTGACTTAAAAATGGACTCATAAGGGTGAAATCATTTATTTTTTGGCTTCTCTTTAAAATTGCAACATCTGCTCTACGACCATGTTTTAGATTTAACAAATTGATGAATAGGCAGACCACAATAATAATCAACACAAAAGTCGTAAAATAACAATTAACGGTTAATTGAAAGACAATAGCCGCCATCCATCCTTATAATCACAATTCACTTGCCCCGTGACATTTACGGCAGAACTGGTATATGTCATTGCGAGACATAGCTGTCAGTCTTAGAGCTAAGGTAATGTAGTAATACTGTATATAAACTCCCAGATACTTTACACAAGACATCATTTTGTTAGCAATAGTTTTCATCTGATAACTCCCAACAGTAAAGTTAGACTACTATAACTTGCTTATCTCGAAATGGATTCCATCTCCAGTCTCCACGTTAACTTGTCTGAGACCGAATTCCGATTCAGAAGAGCCTGTGAACAAGTGGTGTTGCTGAACAACAAACTACAAGATCTTCAAGTTAGATACGATCGGGCAAGACGAGATGAGCTGCGTTCTTTTCGCTACAACATCCGTTTGAGAATGTCTGGTGTCGAGGGCGTGAGAAACGCTTACTACGAGTACGCTCGCCAGAAAGCCGACAAAGTCCTGTATCTTCGCCATAAGATCAGGTCAACTGTTGTCACCGATTGCGAAGACGATAGCAGCGGTTCCGAAGAGTCCATGGAGTAGAAAAACACCGTGTTCGAGATTAAAGAAAAACGGTTCTTTTCAGAACCCCCAAAATCTATGAAAGAGAAAGCTTTTCAAGCAAAATTTGCAACGCAACGTTGATTGCATAAATAAATCAAACACACCTACTTGATTTCATGTATCGTACATGTCATTGTATGGTCCAGGAAGCATTAGAATGCAGAAGGACGTTCTCAAACACGACTTTACAGCCCAAATCCATCTCTCAAAAGACCAATTGTCAAAACGTCATTCAACTATGGCATTGTGATGTCATAAAAGCCCATATTATAACCTCCTCATTTCCCCCCAGCAACACACTTTTTCACCCTTTTTCACGGTAAATTCCCGGTTTCAATAATCCCTGCGGGGTCGGGGTGCTGCACTACAGAGACTCTTGGTGCCGAGGCTATCCCATGACGTCAATTATTTACGTTATATATAGCATCGAAATAATCCTCGTTTCTGATTAAAAGGCGTACAGTGCATTATTTACAACGAAAAGATTTCATGTCCAAAGCAGATATTCGAGCGATATTAGTATCCAAGACGCTTCAGATAAATCGCACAAGCTACCACGTTCTGGCTATGATTTGAAATATATCCCCTTATTAATAATCATGGAAGCAATGGTCACCATAACGCCACATGTTATACACGTAAAGAAAACAAATTCGCTTTCCGAGTGACCATTTCGCAGCCAGAAACGAGTTTGGCCCGATTCGCTTGATCATTGTCAATCTGGGAAGAATTGCATTATGTCCCTTTACTAGCAAAAATCATAGTGGAGGGAGAGTCGCTCCAGGATAAACGTTTTTTTTAAGACGCTTCAGATAAATCGCACAAGCTACCACGTTCTGGCTATGATTTGAAATATATCCCCTTATTAATAATCATGGAAGCAATGGTCACCATAACGCCACATGTTATACACGTAAAGAAAACAAATTCGCTTTCCGAGTGACCATTTCGCAGCCAGAAACGAGTTTGGCCCGATTCGCTTGATCATTGTCAATCTGGGAAGAATTGCATTATGTCCCTTTACTAGCAAAAATCATAGTGGAGGGAGAGTCGCTCCAGGATAAACGTTTTTTTTATATCGAAACAAGCTCAAGCCAAATCTGACTTAAAAATGGACTCATAAGGGTGAAATCATTTATTTTTTGGCTTCTCTTTAAAATTGCAACATCTGCTCTACGACCATGTTTTAGATTTAACAAATTGATGAATAGGCAGACCACAATAATAATCAACACAAAAGTCGTAAAATAACAATTAACGGTTAATTGAAAGACAATAGCCGCCATCCATCCTTATAATCACAATTCACTTGCCCCGTGACATTTACGGCAGAACTGGTATATGTCATTGCGAGACATAGCTGTCAGTCTTAGAGCTAAGGTAATGTAGTAATACTGTATATAAACTCCCAGATACTTTACACAAGACATCATTTTGCTAGCAATAGTTTTCATCTGATAACTCCCAACAGTAAAGTTAGCCTACTATAACTTGCTTATCTCGAAATGGATTCCATCTCCAGTCTCCACGTTAACTTGTCTGAGACCGAATTCCGATTCAGAAGAGCCTGTGAACAAGTGGTGTTGCTGAACAACAAACTACAAGATCTTCAAGTTAGATACGATCGGGCAAGACGAGATGAGCTGCGTTCTTTTCGCTACAAAATCCGTTTGAGAATGTCTGGTGTCGAGGGCGTGAGAAACGCTTACTACGAGTACGCTCGCCAGAAAGCCGACAAAGTCCTGTATCTTCGCCATAAGATCAGGTCAACTGTTGTCACCGATTGCGAAGACGATAGCAGCGGTTCCGAAGAGTCCATGGAGTAGAAAAACACCGTGTTCGAGATTAAAGAAAAACGGTTCTTTTCAGAACCCCCAAAATCTATGAAAGAGAAAGCTTTTCAAGCAAAATTTGCAACGCAACGTTGATTGCATAAATAAATCAAACACACCTACTTGATTTCATGTATCGTACATGTCATTGTATGGTCCAGGAAGCATTAGAATGCAGAAGAACGTTCTCAAACACGACTTTACAGCCCAAATCCATCTCTCAAAAGACCAATTGTCAAAACGTTATTCAACTATGGCATTGTGATGTCATAAAAGCCCATATTATAACCTCCTCATTTCCCCCCAGCAACACACTTTTTCACCCTTTTTCACGGTAAATTCCCGGTTTCAATAATCCCTGCGGGGTCGGGGTGCTGCACTACAGAGACTCTTGGTGCCGAGGCTATCCCATGACGTCAATTATTTACGTTATATATAGCATCGAAATAATCCTCGTTTCTGATTAAAAGGCGTACAGTGCATTATTTACAACGAAAAGATTTCATGTCCAAAGCAGATATTCGAGCGATATTAGTATCCAAGACGCTTCAGATAAATCGCACAAGCTACCACGTTCTGGCTATGATTTGAAATATATCCCCTTATTAATAATCATGGAAGCAATGGTCACCATAACGCCACATGTTATACACGTAAAGAAAACAAATTCGCTTTCCGAGTGACCATTTCGCAGCCAGAAACGAGTTTGGCCCGATTCGCTTGATCATTGTCAATCTGGGAAGAATTGCATTATGTCCCTTTACTAGCAAAAATCATAGTGGAGGGAGAGTCGCTCCAGGATAAACGTTTTTTTTATATCGAAACAAGCTCAAGCCAAATCTGACTTAAAAATGGACTCATAAGGGTGAAATCATTTATTTTTTGGCTTCTCTTTAAAATTGCAACATCTGCTCTACGACCATGTTTTAGATTTAACAAATTGATGAATAGGCAGACCACAATAATAATCAACACAAAAGTCGTAAAATAACAATTAACGGTTAATTGAAAGACAATAGCCGCCATCCATCCTTATAATCACAATTCACTTGCCCCGTGACATTTACGGCAGAACTGGTATATGTCATTGCGAGACATAGCTGTCAGTCTTAGAGCTAAGGTAATGTAGTAATACTGTATATAAACTCCCAGATACTTTACACAAGACATCATTTTGCTAGCAATAGTTTTCATCTGATAACTCCCAACAGTAAAGTTAGCCTACTATAACTTGCTTATCTCGAAATGGATTCCATCTCCAGTCTCCACGTTAACTTGTCTGAGACCGAATTCCGATTCAGAAGAGCCTGTGAACAAGTGGTGTTGCTGAACAACAAACTACAAGATCTTCAAGTTAGATACGATCGGGCAAGACGAGATGAGCTGCGTTCTTTTCGCTACAAAATCCGTTTGAGAATGTCTGGTGTCGAGGGCGTGAGAAACGCTTACTACGAGTACGCTCGCCAGAAAGCCGACAAAGTCCTGTATCTTCGCCATAAGATCAGGTCAACTGTTGTCACCGATTGCGAAGACGATAGCAGCGGTTCCGAAGAGTCCATGGAGTAGAAAAACACCGTGTTCGAGATTAAAGAAAAACGGTTCTTTTCAGAACCCCCAAAATCTATGAAAGAGAAAGCTTTTCAAGCAAAATTTGCAACGCAACGTTGATTGCATAAATAAATCAAACACACCTACTTGATTTCATGTATCGTACATGTCATTGTATGGTCCAGGAAGCATTAGAATGCAGAAGAACGTTCTCAAACACGACTTTACAGCCCAAATCCATCTCTCAAAAGACCAATTGTCAAAACGTTATTCAACTATGGCATTGTGATGTCATAAAAGCCCATATTATAACCTCCTCATTTCCCCCCAGCAACACACTTTTTCACCCTTTTTCACGGTAAATTCCCGGTTTCAATAATCCCTGCGGGGTCGGGGTGCTGCACTACAGAGACTCTTGGTGCCGAGGCTATCCCATGACGTCAATTATTTACGTTATATATAGCATCGAAATAATCCTCGTTTCTGATTAAAAGGCGTACAGTGCATTATTTACAACGAAAAGATTTCATGTCCAAAGCAGATATTCGAGCGATATTAGTATCCAAGACGCTTCAGATAAATCGCACAAGCTACCACGTTCTGGCTATGATTTGAAATATATCCCCTTATTAATAATCATGGAAGCAATGGTCACCATAACGCCACATGTTATACACGTAAAGAAAACAAATTCGCTTTCCGAGTGACCATTTCGCAGCCAGAAACGAGTTTGGCCCGATTCGCTTGATCATTGTCAATCTGGGAAGAATTGCATTATGTCCCTTTACTAGCAAAAATCATAGTGGAGGGAGAGTCGCTCCAGGATAAACGTTTTTTTTATATCGAAACAAGCTCAAGCCAAATCTGACTTAAAAATGGACTCATAAGGGTGAAATCATTTATTTTTTGGCTTCTCTTTAAAATTGCAACATCTGCTCTACGACCATGTTTTAGATTTAACAAATTGATGAATAGGCAGACCACAATAATAATCAACACAAAAGTCGTAAAATAACAATTAACGGTTAATTGAAAGACAATAGCCGCCATCCATCCTTATAATCACAATTCACTTGCCCCGTGACATTTACGGCAGAACTGGTATATGTCATTGCGAGACATAGCTGTCAGTCTTAGAGCTAAGGTAATGTAGTAATACTGTATATAAACTCCCAGATACTTTACACAAGACATCATTTTGCTAGCAATAGTTTTCATCTGATAACTCCCAACAGTAAAGTTAGCCTACTATAACTTGCTTATCTCGAAATGGATTCCATCTCCAGTCTCCACGTTAACTTGTCTGAGACCGAATTCCGATTCAGAAGAGCCTGTGAACAAGTGGTGTTGCTGAACAACAAACTACAAGATCTTCAAGTTAGATACGATCGGGCAAGACGAGATGAGCTGCGTTCTTTTCGCTACAACATCCGTTTGAGAATGTCTGGTGTCGAGGGCGTGAGAAACGCTTACTACGAGTACGCTCGCCAGAAAGCCGACAAAGTCCTGTATCTTCGCCATAAGATCAGGTCAACTGTTGTCACCGATTGCGAAGACGATAGCAGCGGTTCCGAAGAGTCCATGGAGTAGAAAAACACCGTGTTCGAGATTAAAGAAAAACGGTTCTTTTCAGAACCCCCAAAATCTATGAAAGAGAAAGCTTTTCAAGCAAAATTTGCAACGCAACGTTGATTGCATAAATAAATCAAACACACCTACTTGATTTCATGTATCGTACATGTCATTGTATGGTCCAGGAAGCATTAGAATGCAGAAGAACGTTCTCAAACACGACTTTACAGCCCAAATCCATCTCTCAAAAGACCAATTGTCAAAACGTCATTCAACTATGGCATTGTGATGTCATAAAAGCCCATATTATAACCTCCTCATTTCCCCCCAGCAACACACTTTTTCACCCTTTTTCACGGTAAATTCCCGGTTTCAATAATCCCTGCGGGGTCGGGGTGCTGCACTACAGAGACTCTTGGTGCCGAGGCTATCCCATGACGTCAATTATTTACGTTATATATAGCATCGAAATAATCCTCGTTTCTGATTAAAAGGCGTACAGTGCATTATTTACAACGAAAAGATTTCATGTCCAAAGCAGATATTCGAGCGATATTAGTATCCAAGACGCTTCAGATAAATCGCACAAGCTACCACGTTCTGGCTATGATTTGAAATATATCCCCTTATTAATAATCATGGAAGCAATGGTCACCATAACGCCACATGTTATACACGTAAAGAAAACAAATTCGCTTTCCGAGTGACCATTTCGCAGCCAGAAACGAGTTTGGCCCGATTCGCTTGATCATTGTCAATCTGGGAAGAATTGCATTATGTCCCTTTACTAGCAAAAATCATAGTGGAGGGAGAGTCGCTCCAGGATAAACGTTTTTTTTATATCGAAACAAGCTCAAGCCAAATCTGACTTAAAAATGGACTCATAAGGGTGAAATCATTTATTTTTTGGCTTCTCTTTAAAATTGCAACATCTGCTCTACGACCATGTTTTAGATTTAACAAATTGATGAATAGGCAGACCACAATAATAATCAACACAAAAGTCGTAAAATAACAATTAACGGTTAATTGAAAGACAATAGCCGCCATCCATCCTTATAATCACAATTCACTTGCCCCGTGACATTTACGGCAGAACTGGTATATGTCATTGCGAGACATAGCTGTCAGTCTTAGAGCTAAGGTAATGTAGTAATACTGTATATAAACTCCCAGATACTTTACACAAGACATCATTTTGCTAGCAATAGTTTTCATCTGATAACTCCCAACAGTAAAGTTAGCCTACTATAACTTGCTTATCTCGAAATGGATTCCATCTCCAGTCTCCACGTTAACTTGTCTGAGACCGAATTCCGATTCAGAAGAGCCTGTGAACAAGTGGTGTTGCTGAACAACAAACTACAAGATCTTCAAGTTAGATACGATCGGGCAAGACGAGATGAGCTGCGTTCTTTTCGCTACAACATCCGTTTGAGAATGTCTGGTGTCGAGGGCGTGAGAAACGCTTACTACGAGTACGCTCGCCAGAAAGCCGACAAAGTCCTGTATCTTCGCCATAAGATCAGGTCAACTGTTGTCACCGATTGCGAAGACGATAGCAGCGGTTCCGAAGAGTCCATGGAGTAGAAAAACACCGTGTTCGAGATTAAAGAAAAACGGTTCTTTTCAGAACCCCCAAAATCTATGAAAGAGAAAGCTTTTCAAGCAAAATTTGCAACGCAACGTTGATTGCATAAATAAATCAAACACACCTACTTGATTTCATGTATCGTACATGTCATTGTATGGTCCAGGAAGCATTAGAATGCAGAAGAACGTTCTCAAACACGACTTTACAGCCCAAATCCATCTCTCAAAAGACCAATTGTCAAAACGTCATTCAACTATGGCATTGTGATGTCATAAAAGCCCATATTATAACCTCCTCATTTCCCCCCAGCAACACACTTTTTCACCCTTTTTCACGGTAAATTCCCGGTTTCAATAATCCCTGCGGGGTCGGGGTGCTGCACTACAGAGACTCTTGGTGCCGAGGCTATCCCATGACGTCAATTATTTACGTTATATATAGCATCGAAATAATCCTCGTTTCTGATTAAAAGGCGTACAGTGCATTATTTACAACGAAAAGATTTCATGTCCAAAGCAGATATTCGAGCGATATTAGTATCCAAGACGCTTCAGATAAATCGCACAAGCTACCACGTTCTGGCTATGATTTGAAATATATCCCCTTATTAATAATCATGGAAGCAATGGTCACCATAACGCCACATGTTATACACGTAAAGAAAACAAATTCGCTTTCCGAGTGACCATTTCGCAGCCAGAAACGAGTTTGGCCCGATTCGCTTGATCATTGTCAATCTGGGAAGAATTGCATTATGTCCCTTTACTAGCAAAAATCATAGTGGAGGGAGAGTCGCTCCAGGATAAAAGTTTTTTTTATATCGAAACAAGCTCAAGCCAAATCTGACTTAAAAATGGACTCATAAGGGTGAAATCATTTATTTTTTGGCTTCTCTTTAAAATTGCAACATCTGCTCTACGACCATGTTTTAGATTTAACAAATTGATGAATAGGCAGACCACAATAATAATCAACACAAAAGTCGTAAAATAACAATTAACGGTTAATTGAAAGACAATAGCCGCCATCCATCCTTATAATCACAATTCACTTGCCCCGTGACATTTACGGCAGAACTGGTATATGTCATTGCGAGACATAGCTGTCAGTCTTAGAGCTAAGGTAATGTAGTAATACTGTATATAAACTCCCAGATACTTTACACAAGACATCATTTGCTAGCAATAGTTTTCATCTGATAACTCCCAACAGTAAAGTTAGCCTACTATAACTTGCTTATCTCGAAATGGATTCCATCTCCAGTCTCCACGTTAACTTGTCTGAGACCGAATTCCGATTCAGAAGAGCCTGTGAACAAGTGGTGTTGCTGAACAACAAACTACAAGATCTTCAAGTTAGATACGATCGGGCAAGACGAGATGAGCTGCGTTCTTTTCGCTACAACATCCGTTTGAGAATGTCGGTTGTCGAGGGCGTGAGAAACGCTTACTACGAGTACGCTCGCCAGAAAGCCGACAAAGTCCTGTATCTTCGCCATAAGATCAGGTCAACTGTTGTCACCGATTGCGAAGACGATAGCAGCGGTTCCGAAGAGTCCATGGAGTAGAAAAACACCGTGTTCGAGATTAAAGAAAAACGGTTCTTTTCAGAACCCCCAAAATCTATGAAAGAGAAAGCTTTTCAAGCAAAATTTGCAACGCAACGTTGATTGCATAAATAAATCAAACACACCTACTTGATTTCATGTATCGTACATGTCATTGTATGGTCCAGGAAGCATTAGAATGCAGAAGAACGTTCTCAAACACGACTTTACAGCCCAAATCCATCTCTCAAAAGACCAATTGTCAAAACGTCATTCAACTATGGCATTGTGATGTCATAAAAGCCCATATTATAACCTCCTCATTTCCCCCCAGCAACACACTTTTTCACCCTTTTTCACGGTAAATTCCCGGTTTCAATAATCCCTGCGGGGTCGGGGTGCTGCACTACAGAGACTCTTGGTGCCGAGGCTATCCCATGACGTCAATTATTTACGTTATATATAGCATCGAAATAATCCTCGTTTCTGATTAAAAGGCGTACAGTGCATTATTTACAACGAAAAGATTTCATGTCCAAAGCAGATATTCGAGCGATATTAGTATCCAAGACGCTTCAGATAAATCGCACAAGCTACCACGTTCTGGCTATGATTTGAAATATATCCCCTTATTAATAATCATGGAAGCAATGGTCACCATAACGCCACATGTTATACACGTAAAGAAAACAAATTCGCTTTCCGAGTGACCATTTCGCAGCCAGAAACGAGTTTGGCCCGATTCGCTTGATCATTGTCAATCTGGGAAGAATTGCATTATGTCCCTTTACTAGCAAAAATCATAGTGGAGGGAGAGTCGCTCCAGGATAAACGTTTTTTTTATATCGAAACAAGCTCAAGCCAAATCTGACTTAAAAATGGACTCATAAGGGTGAAATCATTTATTTTTTGGCTTCTCTTTAAAATTGCAACATCTGCTCTACGACCATGTTTTAGATTTAACAAATTGATGAATAGGCAGACCACAATAATAATCAACACAAAAGTCGTAAAATAACAATTAACGGTTAATTGAAAGACAATAGCCGCCATCCATCCTTATAATCACAATTCACTTGCCCCGTGACATTTACGGCAGAACTGGTATATGTCATTGCGAGACATAGCTGTCAGTCTTAGAGCTAAGGTAATGTAGTAATACTGTATATAAACTCCCAGATACTTTACACAAGACATCATTTTGCTAGCAATAGTTTTCATCTGATAACTCCCAACAGTAAAGTTAGCCTACTATAACTTGCTTATCTCGAAATGGATTCCATCTCCAGTCTCCACGTTAACTTGTCTGAGACCGAATTCCGATTCAGAAGAGCCTGTGAACAAGTGGTGTTGCTGAACAACAAACTACAAGATCTTCAAGTTAGATACGATCGGGCAAGACGAGATGAGCTGCGTTCTTTTCGCTACAACATCCGTTTGAGAATGTCTGGTGTCGAGGGCGTGAGAAACGCTTACTACGAGTACGCTCGCCAGAAAGCCGACAAAGTCCTGTATCTTCGCCATAAGATCAGGTCAACTGTTGTCACCGATTGCGAAGACGATAGCAGCGGTTCCGAAGAGTCCATGGAGTAGAAAAACACCGTGTTCGAGATTAAAGAAAAACGGTTCTTTTCAGAACCCCCAAAATCTATGAAAGAGAAAGCTTTTCAAGCAAAATTTGCAACGCAACGTTGATTGCATAAATAAATCAAACACACCTACTTGATTTCATGTATCGTACATGTCATTGTATGGTCCAGGAAGCATTAGAATGCAGAAGAACGTTCTCAAACACGACTTTACAGCCCAAATCCATCTCTCAAAAGACCAATTGTCAAAACGTCATTCAACTATGGCATTGTGATGTCATAAAAGCCCATATTATAACCTCCTCATTTCCCCCCAGCAACACACTTTTTCACCCTTTTTCACGGTAAATTCCCGGTTTCAATAATCCCTGCGGGGTCGGGGTGCTGCACTACAGAGACTCTTGGTGCCGAGGCTATCCCATGACGTCAATTATTTACGTTATATATAGCATCGAAATAATCCTCGTTTCTGATTAAAAGGCGTACAGTGCATTATTTACAACGAAAAGATTTCATGTCCAAAGCAGATATTCGAGCGATATTAGTATCCAAGACGCTTCAGATAAATCGCACAAGCTACCACGTTCTGGCTATGATTTGAAATATATCCCCTTATTAATAATCATGGAAGCAATGGTCACCATAACGCCACATGTTATACACGTAAAGAAAACAAATTCGCTTTCCGAGTGACCATTTCGCAGCCAGAAACGAGTTTGGCCCGATTCGCTTGATCATTGTCAATCTGGGAAGAATTGCATTATGTCCCTTTACTAGCAAAAATCATAGTGGAGGGAGAGTCGCTCCAGGATAAAAGTTTTTTTTATATCGAAACAAGCTCAAGCCAAATCTGACTTAAAAATGGACTCATAAGGGTGAAATCATTTATTTTTTGGCTTCTCTTTAAAATTGCAACATCTGCTCTACGACCATGTTTTAGATTTAACAAATTGATGAATAGGCAGACCACAATAATAATCAACACAAAAGTCGTAAAATAACAATTAACGGTTAATTGAAAGACAATAGCCGCCATCCATCCTTATAATCACAATTCACTTGCCCCGTGACATTTACGGCAGAACTGGTATATGTCATTGCGAGACATAGCTGTCAGTCTTAGAGCTAAGGTAATGTAGTAATACTGTATATAAACTCCCAGATACTTTACACAAGACATCATTTGCTAGCAATAGTTTTCATCTGATAACTCCCAACAGTAAAGTTAGCCTACTATAACTTGCTTATCTCGAAATGGATTCCATCTCCAGTCTCCACGTTAACTTGTCTGAGACCGAATTCCGATTCAGAAGAGCCTGTGAACAAGTGGTGTTGCTGAACAACAAACTACAAGATCTTCAAGTTAGATACGATCGGGCAAGACGAGATGAGCTGCGTTCTTTTCGCTACAACATCCGTTTGAGAATGTCGGTTGTCGAGGGCGTGAGAAACGCTTACTACGAGTACGCTCGCCAGAAAGCCGACAAAGTCCTGTATCTTCGCCATAAGATCAGGTCAACTGTTGTCACCGATTGCGAAGACGATAGCAGCGGTTCCGAAGAGTCCATGGAGTAGAAAAACACCGTGTTCGAGATTAAAGAAAAACGGTTCTTTTCAGAACCCCCAAAATCTATGAAAGAGAAAGCTTTTCAAGCAAAATTTGCAACGCAACGTTGATTGCATAAATAAATCAAACACACCTACTTGATTTCATGTATCGTACATGTCATTGTATGGTCCAGGAAGCATTAGAATGCAGAAGAACGTTCTCAAACACGACTTTACAGCCCAAATCCATCTCTCAAAAGACCAATTGTCAAAACGTCATTCAACTATGGCATTGTGATGTCATAAAAGCCCATATTATAACCTCCTCATTTCCCCCCAGCAACACACTTTTTCACCCTTTTTCACGGTAAATTCCCGGTTTCAATAATCCCTGCGGGGTCGGGGTGCTGCACTACAGAGACTCTTGGTGCCGAGGCTATCCCATGACGTCAATTATTTACGTTATATATAGCATCGAAATAATCCTCGTTTCTGATTAAAAGGCGTACAGTGCATTATTTACAACGAAAAGATTTCATGTCCAAAGCAGATATTCGAGCGATATTAGTATCCAAGACGCTTCAGATAAATCGCACAAGCTACCACGTTCTGGCTATGATTTGAAATATATCCCCTTATTAATAATCATGGAAGCAATGGTCACCATAACGCCACATGTTATACACGTAAAGAAAACAAATTCGCTTTCCGAGTGACCATTTCGCAGCCAGAAACGAGTTTGGCCCGATTCGCTTGATCATTGTCAATCTGGGAAGAATTGCATTATGTCCCTTTACTAGCAAAAATCATAGTGGAGGGAGAGTCGCTCCAGGATAAAAGTTTTTTTTTATATCGAAACAAGCTCAAGCCAAATCTGACTTAAAAATGGACTCATAAGGGTGAAATCATTTATTTTTTGGCTTCTCTTTAAAATTGCAACATCTGCTCTACGACCATGTTTTAGATTTAACAAATTGATGAATAGGCAGACCACAATATTAATCAACACAAAAGTCGTAAAATAACAATTAACGGTTAATTGAAAGACAATAGCCGCCATCCATCCTTATAATCACAATTCACTTGCCCCGTGACATTTACGGCAGAACTGGTATATGTCATTGCGAGACATAGCTGTCAGTATTAGGGTGAATTGAGACGAGTCTCAATGAAAGCACTGGCCTAGGTCACAGAGTAATTGATATTGATTATAATGTGAAAAATAAGCTGTTAGTAATGAATACTGAATTAAAAAATCAAACACACATATCCACTCAAGTAGATACAAAATAAAAAATAGTACTGTATATACTGGTACCAGACCTAAATTTTATCTGAAATGTATTTCCTGAAATATAACTTAGAAATTAATTAATGTATTAAATTATCATGATAAAATATCGGCTTCTAGGATACGGGGGCAAGTCTTCCGTGAACGAGAAAATTGCTCAAATTTTGGTTTCTTTTGTAAGCTACAACTAAACGTTTTGTAAATACATGGGGAAATTCATTTTGTAGTTTAGAATAATGACGTTTGACTATTATGGAGGCGTTGGTAGCTGTAGAATTAAATTTCGTTACAAAGGGGATCATCTGATTATCATGTTGAATATTTAGTCCATTTGGCATTACAGTCTGTAGTTGGTCGATCCAGTAACTTTCGCGTTGTAGACGTCTAAGCTTAGGTTTGATACTTGGTGACGATGGAACTGCTTCTATCGGCATGATGAGAAGGTCATCAATGGAATGATCGGGAAGGTTAAAATGATTCGCAATTGGTCTATTTTTGGCATGCACTATATCATAGCGATGCCCATTAAATCGTGTTCGGAGCGCGTTTTGAGTCTCGCCAACATACTGTAAATCGCATTTTTTACAAGAAATTAGGTATATGATATTCTGATCTCCGCAGGAAAGTTGGTTCTTAGAGCTAAGGTAATGTAGTAATACTGTATATAAACTCCCAGATACTTTACACAAGACATCATTTTGCTAGCAATAGTTTTCATCTGATAACTCCCAACAGTAAAGTTAGCCTACTATAACTTGCTTATCTCGAAATGGATTCCATCTCCAGTCTCCACGTTAACTTGTCTGAGACCGAATTCCGATTCAGAAGAGCCTGTGAACAAGTGGTGTTGCTGAACAACAAACTACAAGATCTTCAAGTTAGATACGATCGGGCAAGACGAGATGAGCTGCGTTCTTTTCGCTACAACATCCGTTTGAGAATGTCTGGTGTCGAGGGCGTGAGAAACGCTTACTACGAGTACGCTCGCCAGAAAGCCGACAAAGTCCTGTATCTTCGCCATAAGATCAGGTCAACTGTTGTCACCGATTGCGAAGACGATAGCAGCGGTTCCGAAGAGTCCATGGAGTAGAAAAACACCGTGTTCGAGATTAAAGAAAAACGGTTCTTTTCAGAACCCCCAAAATCTATGAAAGAGAAAGCTTTTCAAGCAAAATTTGCAACGCAACGTTGATTGCATAAATAAATCAAACACACCTACTTGATTTCATGTATCGTACATGTCATTGTATGGTCCAGGAAGCATTAGAATGCAGAAGAACGTTCTCAAACACGACTTTACAGCCCAAATCCATCTCTCAAAAGACCAATTGTCAAAACGTCATTCAACTATGGCATTGTGATGTCATAAAAGCCCATATTATAACCTCCTCATTTCCCCCCAGCAACACACTTTTTCACCCTTTTTCACGGTAAATTCCCGGTTTCAATAATCCCTGCGGGGTCGGGGTGCTGCACTACAGAGACTCTTGGTGCCGAGGCTATCCCATGACGTCAATTATTTACGTTATATATAGCATCGAAATAATCCTCGTTTCTGATTAAAAGGCGTACAGTGCATTATTTACAACGAAAAGATTTCATGTCCAAAGCAGATATTCGAGCGATATTAGTATCCAAGACGCTTCAGATAAATCGCACAAGCTACCACGTTCTGGCTATGATTTGAAATATATCCCCTTATTAATAATCATGGAAGCAATGGTCACCATAACGCCACATGTTATACACGTAAAGAAAACAAATTCGCTTTCCGAGTGACCATTTCGCAGCCAGAAACGAGTTTGGCCCGATTCGCTTGATCATTGTCAATCTGGGAAGAATTGCATTATGTCCCTTTACTAGCAAAAATCATAGTGGAGGGAGAGTCGCTCCAGGATAAACGTTTTTTTTATATCGAAACAAGCTCAAGCCAAATCTGACTTAAAAATGGACTCATAAGGGTGAAATCATTTATTTTTTGGCTTCTCTTTAAAATTGCAACATCTGCTCTACGACCATGTTTTAGATTTAACAAATTGATGAATAGGCAGACCACAATAATAATCAACACAAAAGTCGTAAAATAACAATTAACGGTTAATTGAAAGACAATAGCCGCCATCCATCCTTATAATCACAATTCACTTGCCCCGTGACATTTACGGCAGAACTGGTATATGTCATTGCGAGACATAGCTGTCAGTCTTAGAGCTAAGGTAATGTAGTAATACTGTATATAAACTCCCAGATACTTTACACAAGACATCATTTTGCTAGCAATAGTTTTCATCTGATAACTCCCAACAGTAAAGTTAGCCTACTATAACTTGCTTATCTCGAAATGGATTCCATCTCCAGTCTCCACGTTAACTTGTCTGAGACCGAATTCCGATTCAGAAGAGCCTGTGAACAAGTGGTGTTGCTGAACAACAAACTACAAGATCTTCAAGTTAGATACGATCGGGCAAGACGAGATGAGCTGCGTTCTTTTCGCTACAACATCCGTTTGAGAATGTCTGGTGTCGAGGGCGTGAGAAACGCTTACTACGAGTACGCTCGCCAGAAAGCCGACAAAGTCCTGTATCTTCGCCATAAGATCAGGTCAACTGTTGTCACCGATTGCGAAGACGATAGCAGCGGTTCCGAAGAGTCCATGGAGTAGAAAAACACCGTGTTCGAGATTAAAGAAAAACGGTTCTTTTCAGAACCCCCAAAATCTATGAAAGAGAAAGCTTTTCAAGCAAAATTTGCAACGCAACGTTGATTGCATAAATAAATCAAACACACCTACTTGATTTCATGTATCGTACATGTCATTGTATGGTCCAGGAAGCATTAGAATGCAGAAGAACGTTCTCAAACACGACTTTACAGCCCAAATCCATCTCTCAAAAGACCAATTGTCAAAACGTCATTCAACTATGGCATTGTGATGTCATAAAAGCCCATATTATAACCTCCTCATTTCCCCCCAGCAACACACTTTTTCACCCTTTTTCACGGTAAATTCCCGGTTTCAATAATCCCTGCGGGGTCGGGGTGCTGCACTACAGAGACTCTTGGTGCCGAGGCTATCCCATGACGTCAATTATTTACGTTATATATAGCATCGAAATAATCCTCGTTTCTGATTAAAAGGCGTACAGTGCATTATTTACAACGAAAAGATTTCATGTCCAAAGCAGATATTCGAGCGATATTAGTATCCAAGACGCTTCAGATAAATCGCACAAGCTACCACGTTCTGGCTATGATTTGAAATATATCCCCTTATTAATAATCATGGAAGCAATGGTCACCATAACGCCACATGTTATACACGTAAAGAAAACAAATTCGCTTTCCGAGTGACCATTTCGCAGCCAGAAACGAGTTTGGCCCGATTCGCTTGATCATTGTCAATCTGGGAAGAATTGTATTATGTCCCTTTACTAGCAAAAATCATAGTGGAGGGAGAGTCGCTCCAGGATAAACGTTTTTTTTTATATCGAAACAAGCTCAAGCCAAATCTGACTTAAAAATGGACTCATAAGGGTGAAATCATTTATTTTTTGGCTTCTCTTTAAAATTGCAACATCTGCTCTACGACCATGTTTTAGATTTAACAAATTGATGAATAGGCAGACCACAATAATAATCAACACAAAAGTCGTAAAATAACAATTAACGGTTAATTGAAAGACAATAGCCGCCATCCATCCTTATAATCACAATTCACTTGCCCCGTGACATTTACGGCAGAACTGGTATATGTCATTGCGAGACATAGCTGTCAGTCTTAGAGCTAAGGTAATGTAGTAATACTGTATATAAACTCCCAGATACTTTACACAAGACATCATTTTGCTAGCAATAGTTTTCATCTGATAACTCCCAACAGTAAAGTTAGCCTACTATAACTTGCTTATCTCGAAATGGATTCCATCTCCAGTCTCCACGTTAACTTGTCTGAGACCGAATTCCGATTCAGAAGAGCCTGTGAACAAGTGGTGTTGCTGAACAACAAACTACAAGATCTTCAAGTTAGATACGATCGGGCAAGACGAGATGAGCTGCGTTCTTTTCGCTACAACATCCGTTTGAGAATGTCTGGTGTCGAGGGCGTGAGAAACGCTTACTACGAGTACGCTCGCCAGAAAGCCGACAAAGTCCTGTATCTTCGCCATAAGATCAGGTCTACTGTTGTCACCGATTGCGAAGACGATAGCAGCGGTTCCGAAGAGTCCATGGAGTAGAAAAACACCGTGTTCGAGATTAAAGAAAAACGGTTCTTTTCAGAACCCCCAAAATCTATGAAAGAGAAAGCTTTTCAAGCAAAATTTGCAACGCAACGTTGATTGCATAAATAAATCAAACACACCTACTTGATTTCATGTATCGTACATGTCATTGTATGGTCCAGGAAGCATTAGAATGCAGAAGAACGTTCTCAAACACGACTTTACAGCCCAAATCCATCTCTCAAAAGACCAATTGTCAAAACGTCATTCAACTATGGCATTGTGATGTCATAAAAGCCCATATTATAACCTCCTCATTTCCCCCCAGCAACACACTTTTTCACCCTTTTTCACGGTAAATTCCCGGTTTCAATAATCCCTGCGGGGTCGGGGTGCTGCACTACAGAGACTCTTGGTGCCGAGGCTATCCCATGACGTCAATTATTTACGTTATATATAGCATCGAAATAATCCTCGTTTCTGATTAAAAGGCGTACAGTGCATTATTTACAACGAAAAGATTTCATGTCCAAAGCAGATATTCGAGCGATATTAGTATCCAAGACGCTTCAGATAAATCGCACAAGCTACCACGTTCTGGCTATGATTTGAAATATATCCCCTTATTAATAATCATGGAAGCAATGGTCACCATAACGCCACATGTTATACACGTAAAGAAAACAAATTCGCTTTCCGAGTGACCATTTCGCAGCCAGAAACGAGTTTGGCCCGATTCGCTTGATCATTGTCAATCTGGGAAGAATTGCATTATGTCCCTTTACTAGCAAAAATCATAGTGGAGGGAGAGTCGCTCCAGGATAAAAGTTTTTTTTATATCGAAACAAGCTCAAGCCAAATCTGACTTAAAAATGGACTCATAAGGGTGAAATCATTTATTTTTTGGCTTCTCTTTAAAATTGCAACATCTGCTCTACGACCATGTTTTAGATTTAACAAATTGATGAATAGGCAGACCACAATAATAATCAACACAAAAGTCGTAAAATAACAATTAACGGTTAATTGAAAGACAATAGCCGCCATCCATCCTTATAATCACAATTCACTTGCCCCGTGACATTTACGGCAGAACTGGTATATGTCATTGCGAGACATAGCTGTCAGTCTTAGAGCTAAGGTAATGTAGTAATACTGTATATAAACTCCCAGATACTTTACACAAGACATCATTTGCTAGCAATAGTTTTCATCTGATAACTCCCAACAGTAAAGTTAGCCTACTATAACTTGCTTATCTCGAAATGGATTCCATCTCCAGTCTCCACGTTAACTTGTCTGAGACCGAATTCCGATTCAGAAGAGCCTGTGAACAAGTGGTGTTGCTGAACAACAAACTACAAGATCTTCAAGTTAGATACGATCGGGCAAGACGAGATGAGCTGCGTTCTTTTCGCTACAACATCCGTTTGAGAATGTCGGTTGTCGAGGGCGTGAGAAACGCTTACTACGAGTACGCTCGCCAGAAAGCCGACAAAGTCCTGTATCTTCGCCATAAGATCAGGTCAACTGTTGTCACCGATTGCGAAGACGATAGCAGCGGTTCCGAAGAGTCCATGGAGTAGAAAAACACCGTGTTCGAGATTAAAGAAAAACGGTTCTTTTCAGAACCCCCAAAATCTATGAAAGAGAAAGCTTTTCAAGCAAAATTTGCAACGCAACGTTGATTGCATAAATAAATCAAACACACCTACTTGATTTCATGTATCGTACATGTCATTGTATGGTCCAGGAAGCATTAGAATGCAGAAGAACGTTCTCAAACACGACTTTACAGCCCAAATCCATCTCTCAAAAGACCAATTGTCAAAACGTCATTCAACTATGGCATTGTGATGTCATAAAAGCCCATATTATAACCTCCTCATTTCCCCCCAGCAACACACTTTTTCACCCTTTTTCACGGTAAATTCCCGGTTTCAATAATCCCTGCGGGGTCGGGGTGCTGCACTACAGAGACTCTTGGTGCCGAGGCTATCCCATGACGTCAATTATTTACGTTATATATAGCATCGAAATAATCCTCGTTTCTGATTAAAAGGCGTACAGTGCATTATTTACAACGAAAAGATTTCATGTCCAAAGCAGATATTCGAGCGATATTAGTATCCAAGACGCTTCAGATAAATCGCACAAGCTACCACGTTCTGGCTATGATTTGAAATATATCCCCTTATTAATAATCATGGAAGCAATGGTCACCATAACGCCACATGTTATACACGTAAAGAAAACAAATTCGCTTTCCGAGTGACCATTTCGCAGCCAGAAACGAGTTTGGCCCGATTCGCTTGATCATTGTCAATCTGGGAAGAATTGCATTATGTCCCTTTACTAGCAAAAATCATAGTGGAGGGAGAGTCGCTCCAGGATAAAAGTTTTTTTTTATATCGAAACAAGCTCAAGCCAAATCTGACTTAAAAATGGACTCATAAGGGTGAAATCATTTATTTTTTGGCTTCTCTTTAAAATTGCAACATCTGCTCTACGACCATGTTTTAGATTTAACAAATTGATGAATAGGCAGACCACAATATTAATCAACACAAAAGTCGTAAAATAACAATTAACGGTTAATTGAAAGACAATAGCCGCCATCCATCCTTATAATCACAATTCACTTGCCCCGTGACATTTACGGCAGAACTGGTATATGTCATTGCGAGACATAGCTGTCAGTATTAGGGTGAATTGAGACGAGTCTCAATGAAAGCACTGGCCTAGGTCACAGAGTAATTGATATTGATTATAATGTGAAAAATAAGCTGTTAGTAATGAATACTGAATTAAAAAATCAAACACACATATCCACTCAAGTAGATACAAAATAAAAAATAGTACTGTATATACTGGTACCAGACCTAAATTTTATCTGAAATGTATTTCCTGAAATATAACTTAGAAATTAATTAATGTATTAAATTATCATGATAAAATATCGGCTTCTAGGATACGGGGGCAAGTCTTCCGTGAACGAGAAAATTGCTCAAATTTTGGTTTCTTTTGTAAGCTACAACTAAACGTTTTGTAAATACATGGGGAAATTCATTTTGTAGTTTAGAATAATGACGTTTGACTATTATGGAGGCGTTGGTAGCTGTAGAATTAAATTTCGTTACAAAGGGGATCATCTGATTATCATGTTGAATATTTAGTCCATTTGGCATTACAGTCTGTAGTTGGTCGATCCAGTAACTTTCGCGTTGTAGACGTCTAAGCTTAGGTTTGATACTTGGTGACGATGGAACTGCTTCTATCGGCATGATGAGAAGGTCATCAATGGAATGATCGGGAAGGTTAAAATGATTCGCAATTGGTCTATTTTTGGCATGCACTATATCATAGCGATGCCCATTAAATCGTGTTCGGAGCGCGTTTTGAGTCTCGCCAACATACTGTAAATCGCATTTTTTACAAGAAATTAGGTATATGATATTCTGATCTCCGCAGGAAAGTTGGTTCTTAGAGCTAAGGTAATGTAGTAATACTGTATATAAACTCCCAGATACTTTACACAAGACATCATTTTGCTAGCAATAGTTTTCATCTGATAACTCCCAACAGTAAAGTTAGCCTACTATAACTTGCTTATCTCGAAATGGATTCCATCTCCAGTCTCCACGTTAACTTGTCTGAGACCGAATTCCGATTCAGAAGAGCCTGTGAACAAGTGGTGTTGCTGAACAACAAACTACAAGATCTTCAAGTTAGATACGATCGGGCAAGACGAGATGAGCTGCGTTCTTTTCGCTACAACATCCGTTTGAGAATGTCTGGTGTCGAGGGCGTGAGAAACGCTTACTACGAGTACGCTCGCCAGAAAGCCGACAAAGTCCTGTATCTTCGCCATAAGATCAGGTCTACTGTTGTCACCGATTGCGAAGACGATAGCAGCGGTTCCGAAGAGTCCATGGAGTAGAAAAACACCGTGTTCGAGATTAAAGAAAAACGGTTCTTTTCAGAACCCCCAAAATCTATGAAAGAGAAAGCTTTTCAAGCAAAATTTGCAACGCAACGTTGATTGCATAAATAAATCAAACACACCTACTTGATTTCATGTATCGTACATGTCATTGTATGGTCCAGGAAGCATTAGAATGCAGAAGAACGTTCTCAAACACGACTTTACAGCCCAAATCCATCTCTCAAAAGACCAATTGTCAAAACGTCATTCAACTATGGCATTGTGATGTCATAAAAGCCCATATTATAACCTCCTCATTTCCCCCCAGCAACACACTTTTTCACCCTTTTTCACGGTAAATTCCCGGTTTCAATAATCCCTGCGGGGTCGGGGTGCTGCACTACAGAGACTCTTGGTGCCGAGGCTATCCCATGACGTCAATTATTTACGTTATATATAGCATCGAAATAATCCTCGTTTCTGATTAAAAGGCGTACAGTGCATTATTTACAACGAAAAGATTTCATGTCCAAAGCAGATATTCGAGCGATATTAGTATCCAAGACGCTTCAGATAAATCGCACAAGCTACCACGTTCTGGCTATGATTTGAAATATATCCCCTTATTAATAATCATGGAAGCAATGGTCACCATAACGCCACATGTTATACACGTAAAGAAAACAAATTCGCTTTCCGAGTGACCATTTCGCAGCCAGAAACGAGTTTGGCCCGATTCGCTTGATCATTGTCAATCTGGGAAGAATTGCATTATGTCCCTTTACTAGCAAAAATCATAGTGGAGGGAGAGTCGCTCCAGGATAAACGTTTTTTTTATATCGAAACAAGCTCAAGCCAAATCTGACTTAAAAATGGACTCATAAGGGTGAAATCATTTATTTTTTGGCTTCTCTTTAAAATTGCAACATCTGCTCTACGACCATGTTTTAGATTTAACAAATTGATGAATAGGCAGACCACAATAATAATCAACACAAAAGTCGTAAAATAACAATTAACGGTTAATTGAAAGACAATAGCCGCCATCCATCCTTATAATCACAATTCACTTGCCCCGTGACATTTACGGCAGAACTGGTATATGTCATTGCGAGACATAGCTGTCAGTCTTAGAGCTAAGGTAATGTAGTAATACTGTATATAAACTCCCAGATACTTTACACAAGACATCATTTGCTAGCAATAGTTTTCATCTGATAACTCCCAACAGTAAAGTTAGCCTACTATAACTTGCTTATCTCGAAATGGATTCCATCTCCAGTCTCCACGTTAACTTGTCTGAGACCGAATTCCGATTCAGAAGAGCCTGTGAACAAGTGGTGTTGCTGAACAACAAACTACAAGATCTTCAAGTTAGATACGATCGGGCAAGACGAGATGAGCTGCGTTCTTTTCGCTACAACATCCGTTTGAGAATGTCTGGTGTCGAGGGCGTGAGAAACGCTTACTACGAGTACGCTCGCCAGAAAGCCGACAAAGTCCTGTATCTTCGCCATAAGATCAGGTCAACTGTTGTCACCGATTGCGAAGACGATAGCAGCGGTTCCGAAGAGTCCATGGAGTAGAAAAACACCGTGTTCGAGATTAAAGAAAAACGGTTCTTTTCAGAACCCCCAAAATCTATGAAAGAGAAAGCTTTTCAAGCAAAATTTGCAACGCAACGTTGATTGCATAAATAAATCAAACACACCTACTTGATTTCATGTATCGTACATGTCATTGTATGGTCCAGGAAGCATTAGAATGCAGAAGAACGTTCTCAAACACGACTTTACAGCCCAAATCCATCTCTCAAAAGACCAATTGTCAAAACGTCATTCAACTATGGCATTGTGATGTCATAAAAGCTCATATTATAACCTCCTCATTTCCCCCCAGCAACACACTTTTTCACCCTTTTTCACGGTAAATTCCCGGTTTCAATAATCCCTGCGGGGTCGGGGTGCTGCACTACAGAGACTCTTGGTGCCGAGGCTATCCCATGACGTCAATTATTTACGTTATATATAGCATCGAAATAATCCTCGTTTCTGATTAAAAGGCGTACAGTGCATTATTTACAACGAAAAGATTTCATGTCCAAAGCAGATATTCGAGCGATATTAGTATCCAAGACGCTTCAGATAAATCGCACAAGCTACCACGTTCTGGCTATGATTTGAAATATATCCCCTTATTAATAATCATGGAAGCAATGGTCACCATAACGCCACATGTTATACACGTAAAGAAAACAAATTCGCTTTCCGAGTGACCATTTCGCAGCCAGAAACGAGTTTGGCCCGATTCGCTTGATCATTGTCAATCTGGGAAGAATTGCATTATGTCCCTTTACTAGCAAAAATCATAGTGGAGGGAGAGTCGCTCCAGGATAAACGTTTTTTTTATATCGAAACAAGCTCAAGCCAAATCTGACTTAAAAATGGACTCATAAGGGTGAAATCATTTATTTTTTGGCTTCTCTTTAAAATTGCAACATCTGCTCTACGACCATGTTTTAGATTTAACAAATTGATGAATAGGCAGACCACAATAATAATCAACACAAAAGTCGTAAAATAACAATTAACGGTTAATTGAAAGACAATAGCCGCCATCCATCCTTATAATCACAATTCACTTGCCCCGTGACATTTACGGCAGAACTGGTATATGTCATTGCGAGACATAGCTGTCAGTCTTAGAGCTAAGGTAATGTAGTAATACTGTATATAAACTCCCAGATACTTTACACAAGACATCATTTGCTAGCAATAGTTTTCATCTGATAACTCCCAACAGTAAAGTTAGCCTACTATAACTTGCTTATCTCGAAATGGATTCCATCTCCAGTCTCCACGTTAACTTGTCTGAGACCGAATTCCGATTCAGAAGAGCCTGTGAACAAGTGGTGTTGCTGAACAACAAACTACAAGATCTTCAAGTTAGATACGATCGGGCAAGACGAGATGAGCTGCGTTCTTTTCGCTACAACATCCGTTTGAGAATGTCTGGTGTCGAGGGCGTGAGAAACGCTTACTACGAGTACGCTCGCCAGAAAGCCGACAAAGTCCTGTATCTTCGCCATAAGATCAGGTCAACTGTTGTCACCGATTGCGAAGACGATAGCAGCGGTTCCGAAGAGTCCATGGAGTAGAAAAACACCGTGTTCGAGATTAAAGAAAAACGGTTCTTTTCAGAACCCCCAAAATCTATGAAAGAGAAAGCTTTTCAAGCAAAATTTGCAACGCAACGTTGATTGCATAAATAAATCAAACACACCTACTTGATTTCATGTATCGTACATGTCATTGTATGGTCCAGGAAGCATTAGAATGCAGAAGAACGTTCTCAAACACGACTTTACAGCCCAAATCCATCTCTCAAAAGACCAATTGTCAAAACGTCATTCAACTATGGCATTGTGATGTCATAAAAGCCCATATTATAACCTCCTCATTTCCCCCCAGCAACACACTTTTTCACCCTTTTTCACGGTAAATTCCCGGTTTCAATAATCCCTGCGGGGTCGGGGTGCTGCACTACAGAGACTCTTGGTGCCGAGGCTATCCCATGACGTCAATTATTTACGTTATATATAGCATCGAAATAATCCTCGTTTCTGATTAAAAGGCGTACAGTGCATTATTTACAACGAAAAGATTTCATGTCCAAAGCAGATATTCGAGCGATATTAGTATCCAAGACGCTTCAGATAAATCGCACAAGCTACCACGTTCTGGCTATGATTTGAAATATATCCCCTTATTAATAATCATGGAAGTAATGGTCACCATAACGCCACATGTTATACACGTAAAGAAAACAAATTCGCTTTCCAAGTGACCATTTCGCAGCCAGAAACGAGTTTGGCCCGATTCGCTTGATCATTGTCAATCTGGGAAGAATTGCATTATGTCCCTTTACTAGCAAAAATCATAGTGGAGGGAGAGTCGCTCCAGGATAAAAGTTTTTTTATATCGAAACAAGCTCAAGCCAAATCTGACTTAAAAATGGACTCATAAGGGTGAAATCATTTATTTTTTGGCTTCTCTTTAAAATTGCAACATCTGCTCTACGACCATGTTTTAGATTTAACAAATTGATGAATAGGCAGACCACAATAATAATCAACACAAAAGTCGTAAAATAACAATTAACGGTTAATTGAAAGACAATAGCCGCCATCCATCCTTATAATCACAATTCACTTGCCCCGTGACATTTACGGCAGAACTGGTATATGTCATTGCGAGACATAGCTGTCAGTCTTAGAGCTAAGGTAATGTAGTAATACTGTATATAAACTCCCAGATACTTTACACAAGACATCATTTGCTAGCAATAGTTTTCATCTGATAACTCCCAACAGTAAAGTTAGCCTACTATAACTTGCTTATCTCGAAATGGATTCCATCTCCAGTCTCCACGTTAACTTGTCTGAGACCGAATTCCGATTCAGAAGAGCCTGTGAACAAGTGGTGTTGCTGAACAACAAACTACAAGATCTTCAAGTTAGATACGATCGGGCAAGACGAGATGAGCTGCGTTCTTTTCGCTACAACATCCGTTTGAGAATGTCTGGTGTCGAGGGCGTGAGAAACGCTTACTACGAGTACGCTCGCCAGAAAGCCGACAAAGTCCTGTATCTTCGCCATAAGATCAGGTCAACTGTTGTCACCGATTGCGAAGACGATAGCAGCGGTTCCGAAGAGTCCATGGAGTAGAAAAACACCGTGTTCGAGATTAAAGAAAAACGGTTCTTTTCAGAACCCCCAAAATCTATGAAAGAGAAAGCTTTTCAAGCAAAATTTGCAACGCAACGTTGATTGCATAAATAAATCAAACACACCTACTTGATTTCATGTATCGTACATGTCATTGTATGGTCCAGGAAGCATTAGAATGCAGAAGAACGTTCTCAAACACGACTTTACAGCCCAAATCCATCTCTCAAAAGACCAATTGTCAAAACGTCATTCAACTATGGCATTGTGATGTCATAAAAGCCCATATTATAACCTCCTCATTTCCCCCCAACAACACACTTTTTCACGGTAAATTCCCGGTTTCAATAATCCCTGCGGGGTCGGGGTGCTGCACTACAGAGACTCTTGGTGCCGAGGCTATCCCATGACGTCCATTATTTACGTTATATATAGCATCGAAATAATCCTCGTTTCTGATTAAAAGGCGTACAGTGCATTATTTACAACGAAAAGATTTCATGTCCAAAGCAGATATTCGAGCGATATTAGTATCCAAGACGCTTCAGATAAATCGCACAAGCTACCACGTTCTGGCTATGATTTGAAATATATCCCCTTATTAATAATCATGGAAGCAATGGTCACCATAACGCCACATGTTATACACGTAAAGAAAACAAATTCGCTTTCCGAGTGACCATTTCGCAGCCAGAAACGAGTTTGGCCCGATTCGCTTGATCATTGTCAATCTGGGAAGAATTGCATTATGTCCCTTTACTAGCAAAAATCATAGTGGAGGGAGAGTCGCTCCAGGATAAAAGTTTTTTTATATCGAAACAAGCTCAAGCCAAATCTGACTTAAAAATGGACTCATAAGGGTGAAATCATTTATTTTTTGGCTTCTCTTTAAAATTGCAACATCTGCTCTACGACCATGTTTTAGATTTAACAAATTGATGAATAGGCAGACCACAATAATAATCAACACAAAAGTCGTAAAATAACAATTAACGGTTAATTGAAAGACAATAGCCGCCATCCATCATTATAATCACAATTCACTTGCCCCGTGACATTTACGGCAGAACTGGTATATGTCATTGCGAGACATAGCTGTCAGTCTTAGAGCTAAGGTAATGTAGTAATACTGTATATAAACTCCCAGATACTTTACACAAGACATCATTTGCTAGCAATAGTTTTCATCTGATAACTCCCAACAGTAAAGTTAGCCTACTATAACTTGCTTATCTCGAAATGGATTCCATCTCCAGTCTCCACGTTAACTTGTCTGAGACCGAATTCCGATTCAGAAGAGCCTGTGAACAAGTGGTGTTGCTGAACAACAAACTACAAGATCTTCAAGTTAGATACGATCGGGCAAGACGAGATGAGCTGCGTTCTTTTCGCTACAACATCCGTTTGAGAATGTCTGGTGTCGAGGGCGTGAGAAACGCTTACTACGAGTACGCTCGCCAGAAAGCCGACAAAGTCCTGTATCTTCGCCATAAGATCAGGTCAACTGTTGTCACCGATTGCGAAGACGATAGCAGCGGTTCCGAAGAGTCCATGGAGTAGAAAAACACCGTGTTCGAGATTAAAGAAAAACGGTTCTTTTCAGAACCCCCAAAATCTATGAAAGAGAAAGCTTTTCAAGCAAAATTTGCAACGCAACGTTGATTGCATAAATAAATCAAACACACCTACTTGATTTCATGTATCGTACATGTCATTGTATGGTCCAGGAAGCATTAGAATGCAGAAGAACGTTCTCAAACACGACTTTACAGCCCAAATCCATCTCTCAAAAGACCAATTGTCAAAACGTCATTCAACTATGGCATTGTGATGTCATAAAAGCCCATATTATAACCTCCTCATTTCCCCCCAGCAACACACTTTTTCACCCTTTTTCACGGTAAATTCCCGGTTTCAATAATCCGTGCGGGGTCGGGGTGCTGCACTACAGAGACTCTTGGTGCCGAGGCTATCCATGACGTCAATTATTTACGTTATATATAGCATCGAAATAATCCTCGTTTCTGATTAAAAGGCGTACAGTGCATTATTTACAACGAAAAGATTTCATGTCCAAAGCAGATATTCGAGCGATATTAGTATCCAAGACGCTTCAGATAAATCGCACAAGCTACCACGTTCTGGCTATGATTTGAAATATATCCCCTTATTAATAATCATGGAAGCAATGGTCACCATAACGCCACATGTTATACACGTAAAGAAAACAAATTCGCTTTCCGAGTGACCATTTCGCAGCCAGAAACGAGTTTGGCCCGATTCGCTTGATCATTGTCAATCTGGGAAGAATTGCATTATGTCCCTTTACTAGCAAAAATCATAGTGGAGGGAGAGTCGCTCCAGGATAAAAGTTTTTTTTATATCGAAACAAGCTCAAGCCAAATCTGACTTAAAAATGGACTCATAAGGGTGAAATCATTTATTTTTTGGCTTCTCTTTAAAATTGCAACATCTGCTCTACGACCATGTTTTAGATTTAACAAATTGATGAATAGGCAGACCACAATAATAATCAACACAAAAGTCGTAAAATAACAATTAACGGTTAATTGAAAGACAATAGCCGCCATCCATCCTTATAATCACAATTCACTTGCCCCGTGACATTTACGGCAGAACTGGTATATGTCATTGCGAGACATAGCTGTCAGTCTTAGAGCTAAGGTAATGTAGTAATACTGTATATAAACTCCCAGATACTTTACACAAGACATCATTTTGCTAGCAATAGTTTTCATCTGATAACTCCCAACAGTAAAGTTAGCCTACTATAACTTGCTTATCTCGAAATGGATTCCATCTCCAGTCTCCACGTTAACTTGTCTGAGACCGAATTCCGATTCAGAAGAGCCTGTGAACAAGTGGTGTTGCTGAACAACAAATTACAAGATCTTCAAGTTAGATACGATCGGGCAAGACGAGATGAGCTGCGTTCTTTTCGCTACAACATCCGTTTGAGAATGTCTGGTGTCGAGGGCGTGAGAAACGCTTACTACGAGTACGCTCGCCAGAAAGCCGACAAAGTCCTGTATCTTCGCCATAAGATCAGGTCAACTGTTGTCACCGATTGCGAAGACGATAGCAGCGGTTCCGAAGAGTCCATGGAGTAGAAAAACACCGTGTTCGAGATTAAAGAAAAACGGTTCTTTTCAGAACCCCCAAAATCTATGAAAGAGAAAGCTTTTCAAGCAAAATTTGCAACGCAACGTTGATTGCATAAATAAATCAAACACACCTACTTGATTTCATGTATCGTACATGTCATTGTATGGTCCAGGAAGCATTAGAATGCAGAAGAACGTTCTCAAACACGACTTTACAGCCCAAATCCATCTCTCAAAAGACCAATTGTCAAAACGTCATTCAACTATGGCATTGTGATGTCATAAAAGCCCATATTATAACCTCCTCATTTCCCCCCAGCAACACACTTTTTCACCCTTTTTCACGGTAAATTCCCGGTTTCAATAATCCCTGCGGGGTCGGGGTGCTGCACTACAGAGACTCTTGGTGCCGAGGCTATCCCATGACGTCAATTATTTACGTATGTCATTGTATGGTCCAGGAAGCATTAGAATGCAGAAGAACGTTCTCAAACACGACTTTACAGCCCAAATCCATCTCTCAAAAGACCAATTGTCAAAACGTCATTCAACTATGGCATTGTGATGTCATAAAAGCCCATATTATAACCTCCTCATTTCCCCCCAGCAACACACTTTTTCACCCTTTTTCACGGTAAATTCCCGGTTTCAATAATCCCTGCGGGGTCGGGGTGCTGCACTACAGAGACTCTTGGTGCCGAGGCTATCCCATGACGTCAATTATTTACGTTATATATAGCATCGAAATAATCCTCGTTTCTGATTAAAAGGCGTACAGTGCATTATTTACAACGAAAAGATTTCATGTCCAAAGCAGATATTCGAGCGATATTAGTATCCAAGACGCTTCAGATAAATCGCACAAGCTACCACGTTCTGGCTATGATTTGAAATATATCCCCTTATTAATAATCATGGAAGCAATGGTCACCATAACGCCACATGTTATACACGTAAAGAAAACAAATTCGCTTTCCGAGTGACCATTTCGCAGCCAGAAACGAGTTTGGCCCGATTCGCTTGATCATTGTCAATCTGGGAAGAATTGCATTATGTCCCTTTACTAGCAAAAATCATAGTGGAGGGAGAGTCGCTCCAGGATAAACGTTTTTTTTATATCGAAACAAGCTCAAGCCAAATCTGACTTAAAAATGGACTCATAAGGGTGAAATCATTTATTTTTTGGCTTCTCTTTAAAATTGCAACATCTGCTCTACGACCATGTTTTAGATTTAACAAATTGATGAATAGGCAGACCACAATAATAATCAACACAAAAGTCGTAAAATAACAATTAACGGTTAATTGAAAGACAATAGCCGCCATCCATCCTTATAATCACAATTCACTTGCCCCGTGACATTTACGGCAGAACTGGTATATGTCATTGCGAGACATAGCTGTCAGTATTGGGTGTTATAGAAGATACTCTCCTATAGAAGCACTGGCCAAGGTCACAAGAAGAGAGCATACATTTCAATTATCAATTCAAATAATAATGAGTAGAATAAAAATATAGTTCAATTTACATTATATAGTTTAAAAATAATGTCACATTAAATTATCACAACTTAAATTACATACAAAAAGACTAAAGTAATACAATGCATGTTAAAGGTTAATCAATTAATTACAAATATTGTTTTAGAGAGTTAATGGGATGGGTTCTAGTTTTCCATGGACAAGTAAATTACTAAGGTTTCTATTTCGTTTAAAGGCAGTAACCAAACGTTTAGTATAAATATTAGGAAATTGATCTTTCAGTTCTTTGTAATATTTCTTGACAATCAAAGAAGCATTTTTGGCTGTTGTATTATAGGTTGCAACAAAGGGTATGATTTGATTGTCATGTTGGATATTCAGACTACTGGGTACAACAGTTTGTAATTGATCAATCCAGTGACTTTCTCTTTGTAATCGTGTGGTTTTAGGTTTAACGGTAGACAATATTGGAACTTGTTCGATAGGCATGACAAGGAGATCTTCAATGGAATGATTGGATGAGTTGAAGTGGTTCGCAATCGGTCTATCTTTCTTATGAAGTATATCGAAACGGTGGCCGCTAAATCGAGTACGCAACGCGTTTTGGGTTTCACCAACATATTGAACATCGCATTTTTTACAGGAAATTAGGTAAATTACATTTTTATCAACGCAAGAAAGTATGTTAGACATCTCAAATATTTTTCCGTTTTTCTTATTTTCAAAATAATGTGAAATATGTACATATTCGCAGGTACGACACCTAGAACCTCCACACGCTATTGAGCCGAAACCATTGGGTGGGGGAGGGGGGTTATTTTTCTTTTGAATATCCAAAATAGTGTCGTTTTTAATTTTGCGCAAAAATCGTTTTGAATAACCCCGTTCTCTTAATTTACTGAAAACTAGTTCGCATGCTGAATCAAAATCGGTCTTTCTAGTGCAAATTCTGTTGAATCTCAGAATTTGCGATTCAATCACGCCAGAAAATGTATGCTTCGGATGAAACGAAGTTTTAAACAAAAGTTGGTGTGTGTCAGTTTCTTTGAAATATACTTTAATATCTAATCTTTTAGTTTGGTCAAAATCAGGTCCTTTGAATACAGTCGTATCCAGAAAATTAATACTATTTTCGGAAATATTTGCAGTAAGTTTAACGGAGGGATGGTGATTATTTAGAATTTCGAAATATTCCCAAAAGTTTGCCAAAGATTCTGTCCAAATGATGAAAATATCGTCTAAAAACCTTCCATAGAAGAGAGGTTTAAAAGGGGATATCAGTGATATTTCTCGTTCCCATTCAGCCATAAAAATGTTTGCATAACTCGGCGCAAAACGTTTCCCCATTGCAGTCCCGGAAGTTTGAAGATATATTTTTTCATTAAAAGTAAAGTCGTTGCGCGTAAGACATAGTTCAAGGAGGTTCAATATTTCTTTATCTGGACGATCAGAACACGGATTTCTAAGAAAGGCTTTACGTACAGCGTCTAATCCCGATTTGTTATCAATATTGGTATACATACTCTTTACATCTAAAGAAATAAATAGCGCGTTGTCAGGAATATCTAATTTTCTAATTTTTTCTATAAAATCGGTAGTATCTTTTAGATAAGACGGATGTTTACAAGCCAATGGTAGTAAGAAGTGATCAATGTATTCGGAAACTTGGTATGATTCGCTGGCACAATCCGAAATGATAGGCCTTCCTTTGGGTATTTTGTTTGCGACGCACCATTCAGAATCTGGATTTTTATGAATTTTCGGTAAAGTATAAATGTGACGTTGTCGAACTTCCGGCTTCGCGCAAAGATAGTCAAACTGAGAATCGGAGATAAAGGATTTCGCTACTAAAATTTTCAAAATATCATTAATCTTTTTGGCTGTTTCTATAAAAATAGGTTGGTCTAATTCACGGTAGTGGTTTTTATTATTTAGTTGCTCTTCTAATTCAAAGATGTAGTCAACGCGGTTTTGAATGACACAGCAATTGCCCTTGTCACTCTTCCGAATGATGATAGATTTGTCTTGTTTTAAATTATTTAAAGCGGAACGTTCAAAATTGGAAAGGTTATTCTTTTCATTCACCAGTGGTAAATGGGAGACTTCGGCATATAGATTATCGCATTTACTTAAAATATCATGGTCAATCGCGCTGTCTGGTGGATTCCAGCCAGACTTTTCTACAAATGGTAATCGTTTACCTCTACCAAGTCTTTCGCGAAAAAAGTAATTTAATTTAAAAGTCCTATTGACGTGCTCAACCGACGACAAAATTGGTTCACGTGAAAGGGGTTTAGATGAAGGGATGAAAGTCAGCCCTTTATCTAAAACCCTTTCTTCAAGGGGAGAAAGTTTTCGCGAGCTCAGATTCACGACGGTCTGGCCTAATTTTACGGCGTTTCCCCCCGCGTCTAGTTTAAATGGGAGACCCATTGAGAATAAATAGCTTTTGCAGTGGGGGCCATCCAGTGGATGTGGTCCGAATAAACTCCAATCATTCCATTGAAACGTGGTATGGTTTTAGCGTCGACAGAGGGCTTGTGGTACAATAGATCGTTAAATCTTCTGAGATTGGTGGCGGCTTGTGGATGGGAAAGCTGGAGTCCCTTGGAAAATGGAATCTGTGTGACGAATAAAGAAGCTGATGGGAACTTGGTTTTGGTTAACTGAGCTAAGGCAATGTAGTAATACTGTATATAAACTCCCAGATACTTTACACAAGACATCATTTGCTAGCAATAGTTTTCATCTGATAACTCCCAACAGTAAAGTTAGCCTACTATAACTTGCTTATCTCGAAATGGATTCCATCTCCAGTCTCCACGTTAACTTGTCTGAGACCGAATTCCGATTCAGAAGAGCCTGTGAACAAGTGGTGTTGCTGAACAACAAACTACAAGATCTTCAAGTTAGATACGATCGGGCAAGACGAGATGAGCTGCGTTCTTTTCGCTACAACATCCGTTTGAGAATGTCTGGTGTCGAGGGCGTGAGAAACGCTTACTACGAGTATGCTCGCCAGAAAGCCGACAAAGTCCTGTATCTTCGCCATAAGATCAGGTCAACTGTTGTCACCGATTGCGAAGACGATAGCAGCGGTTCCGAAGAGTCCATGGAGTAGAAAAACACCGTGTTCGAGATTAAAGAAAAACGGTTCTTTTCAGAACCCCCAAAATCTATGAAAGAGAAAGCTTTTCAAGCAAAATTTGCAACGCAACGTTGATTGCATAAATAAATCAAACACACCTACTTGATTTCATGTATCGTACATGTCATTGTATGGTCCAGGAAGCATTAGAATGCAGAAGAACGTTCTCAAACACGACTTTACAGCCCAAATCCATCTCTCAAAAGACCAATTGTCAAAACGTCATTCAACTATGGCATTGTGATGTCATAAAAGCCCATATTATAACCTCCTCATTTCCCCCCAGCAACACACTTTTTCACGGTAAATTCCCGGTTTCAATAATCCCTGCGGGGTCGGGGTGCTGCACTACAGAGACTCTTGGTGCCGAGGCTATCCCATGACGTCCATTATTTACGTTATATATAGCATCGAAATAATCCTCGTTTCTGATTAAAAGGCGTACAGTGCATTATTTACAACGAAAAGATTTCATGTCCAAAGCAGATATTCGAGCGATATTAGTATCCAAGACGCTTCAGATAAATCGCACAAGCTACCACGTTCTGGCTATGATTTGAAATATATCCCCTTATTAATAATCATGGAAGCAATGGTCACCATAACGCCACATGTTATACACGTAAAGAAAACAAATTCGCTTTCCGAGTGACCATTTCGCAGCCAGAAACGAGTTTGGCCCGATTCGCTTGATCATTGTCAATCTGGGAAGAATTGCATTATGTCCCTTTACTAGCAAAAATCATAGTGGAGGGAGAGTCGCTCCAGGATAAAAGTTTTTTTATATCGAAACAAGCTCAAGCCAAATCTGACTTAAAAATGGACTCATAAGGGTGAAATCATTTATTTTTTGGCTTCTCTTTAAAATTGCAACATCTGCTCTACGACCATGTTTTAGATTTAACAAATTGATGAATAGGCAGACCACAATAATAATCAACACAAAAGTCGTAAAATAACAATTAACGGTTAATTGAAAGACAATAGCCGCCATCCATCATTATAATCACAATTCACTTGCCCCGTGACATTTACGGCAGAACTGGTATATGTCATTGCGAGACATAGCTGTCAGTCTTAGAGCTAAGGTAATGTAGTAATACTGTATATAAACTCCCAGATACTTTACACAAGACATCATTTGCTAGCAATAGTTTTCATCTGATAACTCCCAACAGTAAAGTTAGCCTACTATAACTTGCTTATCTCGAAATGGATTCCATCTCCAGTCTCCACGTTAACTTGTCTGAGACCGAATTCCGATTCAGAAGAGCCTGTGAACAAGTGGTGTTGCTGAACAACAAACTACAAGATCTTCAAGTTAGATACGATCGGGCAAGACGAGATGAGCTGCGTTCTTTTCGCTACAACATCCGTTTGAGAATGTCTGGTGTCGAGGGCGTGAGAAACGCTTACTACGAGTACGCTCGCCAGAAAGCCGACAAAGTCCTGTATCTTCGCCATAAGATCAGGTCAACTGTTGTCACCGATTGCGAAGACGATAGCAGCGGTTCCGAAGAGTCCATGGAGTAGAAAAACACCGTGTTCGAGATTAAAGAAAAACGGTTCTTTTCAGAACCCCCAAAATCTATGAAAGAGAAAGCTTTTCAAGCAAAATTTGCAACGCAACGTTGATTGCATAAATAAATCAAACACACCTACTTGATTTCATGTATCGTACATGTCATTGTATGGTCCAGGAAGCATTAGAATGCAGAAGAACGTTCTCAAACACGACTTTACAGCCCAAATCCATCTCTCAAAAGACCAATTGTCAAAACGTCATTCAACTATGGCATTGTGATGTCATAAAAGCCCATATTATAACCTCCTCATTTCCCCCCAGCAACACACTTTTTCACCCTTTTTCACGGTAAATTCCCGGTTTCAATAATCCCTGCGGGGTCGGGGTGCTGCACTACAGAGACTCTTGGTGCCGAGGCTATCCCATGACGTCAATTATTTACGTTATATATAGCATCGAAATAATCCTCGTTTCTGATTAAAAGGCGTACAGTGCATTATTTACAACGAAAAGATTTCATGTCCAAAGCAGATATTCGAGCGATATTAGTATCCAAGACGCTTCAGATAAATCGCACAAGCTACCACGTTCTGGCTATGATTTGAAATATATCCCCTTATTAATAATCATGGAAGCAATGGTCACCATAACGCCACATGTTATACACGTAAAGAAAACAAATTCGCTTTCCGAGTGACCATTTCGCAGCCAGAAACGAGTTTGGCCCGATTCGCTTGATCATTGTCAATCTGGGAAGAATTGCATTATGTCCCTTTACTAGCAAAAATCATAGTGGAGGGAGAGTCGCTCCAGGATAAAAGTTTTTTTATATCGAAACAAGCTCAAGCCAAATCTGACTTAAAAATGGACTCATAAGGGTGAAATCATTTATTTTTTGGCTTCTCTTTAAAATTGCAACATCTGCTCTACGACCATGTTTTAGATTTAACAAATTGATGAATAGGCAGACCACAATAATAATCAACACAAAAGTCGTAAAATAACAATTAACGGTTAATTGAAAGACAATAGCCGCCATCCATCCTTATAATCACAATTCACTTGCCCCGTGACATTTACGGCAGAACTGGTATATGTCATTGCGAGACATAGCTGTCAGTCTTAGAGCTAAGGTAATGTAGTAATACTGTATATAAACTCCCAGATACTTTACACAAGACATCATTTGCTAGCAATAGTTTTCATCTGATAACTCCCAACAGTAAAGTTAGCCTACTATAACTTGCTTATCTCGAAATGGATTCCATCTCCAGTCTCCACGTTAACTTGTCTGAGACCGAATTCCGATTCAGAAGAGCCTGTGAACAAGTGGTGTTGCTGAACAACAAACTACAAGATCTTCAAGTTAGATACGATCGGGCAAGACGAGATGAGCTGCGTTCTTTTCGCTACAACATCCGTTTGAGAATGTCTGGTGTCGAGGGCGTGAGAAACGCTTACTACGAGTACGCTCGCCAGAAAGCCGACAAAGTCCTGTATCTTCGCCATAAGATCAGGTCAACTGTTGTCACCGATTGCGAAGACGATAGCAGCGGTTCCGAAGAGTCCATGGAGTAGAAAAACACCGTGTTCGAGATTAAAGAAAAACGGTTCTTTTCAGAACCCCCAAAATCTATGAAAGAGAAAGCTTTTCAAGCAAAATTTGCAACGCAACGTTGATTGCATAAATAAATCAAACACACCTACTTGATTTCATGTATCGTACATGTCATTGTATGGTCCAGGAAGCATTAGAATGCAGAAGAACGTTCTCAAACACGACTTTACAGCCCAAATCCATCTCTCAAAAGACCAATTGTCAAAACGTCATTCAACTATGGCATTGTGATGTCATAAAAGCCCATATTATAACCTCCTCATTTCCCCCCAGCAACACACTTTTTCACCCTTTTTCACGGTAAATTCCCGGTTTCAATAATCCCTGCGGGGTCGGGGTGCTGCACTACAGAGACTCTTGGTGCCGAGGCTATCCCATGACGTCAATTATTTACGTTATATATAGCATCGAAATAATCCTCGTTTCTGATTAAAAGGCGTACAGTGCATTATTTACAACGAAAAGATTTCATGTCCAAAGCAGATATTCGAGCGATATTAGTATCCAAGACGCTTCAGATAAATCGCACAAGCTACCACGTTCTGGCTATGATTTGAAATATATCCCCTTATTAATAATCATGGAAGCAATGGTCACCATAACGCCACATGTTATACACGTAAAGAAAACAAATTCGCTTTCCGAGTGACCATTTCGCAGCCAGAAACGAGTTTGGCCCGATTCGCTTGATCATTGTCAATCTGGGAAGAATTGCATTATGTCCCTTTACTAGCAAAAATCATAGTGGAGGGAGAGTCGCTCCAGGATAAAAGTTTTTTTTATATCGAAACAAGCTCAAGCCAAATCTGACTTAAAAATGGACTCATAAGGGTGAAATCATTTATTTTTTGGCTTCTCTTTAAAATTGCAACATCTGCTCTACGACCATGTTTTAGATTTAACAAATTGATGAATAGGCAGACCACAATAATAATCAACACAAAAGTCGTAAAATAACAATTAACGGTTAATTGAAAGACAATAGCCGCCATCCATCCTTATAATCACAATTCACTTGCCCCGTGACATTTACGGCAGAACTGGTATATGTCATTGCGAGACATAGCTGTCAGTCTTAGAGCTAAGGTAATGTAGTAATACTGTATATAAACTCCCAGATACTTTACACAAGACATCATTTTGCTAGCAATAGTTTTCATCTGATAACTCCCAACAGTAAAGTTAGCCTACTATAACTTGCTTATCTCGAAATGGATTCCATCTCCAGTCTCCACGTTAACTTGTCTGAGACCGAATTCCGATTCAGAAGAGCCTGTGAACAAGTGGTGTTGCTGAACAACAAACTACAAGATCTTCAAGTTAGATACGATCGGGCAAGACGAGATGAGCTGCGTTCTTTTCGCTACAACATCCGTTTGAGAATGTCTGGTGTCGAGGGCGTGAGAAACGCTTACTACGAGTACGCTCGCCAGAAAGCCGACAAAGTCCTGTATCTTCGCCATAAGATCAGGTCAACTGTTGTCACCGATTGCGAAGACGATAGCAGCGGTTCCGAAGAGTCCATGGAGTAGAAAAACACCGTGTTCGAGATTAAAGAAAAACGGTTCTTTTCAGAACCCCCAAAATCTATGAAAGAGAAAGCTTTTCAAGCAAAATTTGCAACGCAACGTTGATTGCATAAATAAATCAAACACACCTACTTGATTTCATGTATCGTACATGTCATTGTATGGTCCAGGAAGCATTAGAATGCAGAAGAACGTTCTCAAACACGACTTTACAGCCCAAATCCATCTCTCAAAAGACCAATTGTCAAAACGTCATTCAACTATGGCATTGTGATGTCATAAAAGCCCATATTATAACCTCCTCATTTCCCCCCAGCAACACACTTTTTCACCCTTTTTCACGGTAAATTCCCGGTTTCAATAATCCCTGCGGGGTCGGGGTGCTGCACTACAGAGACTCTTGGTGCCGAGGCTATCCCATGACGTCAATTATTTACGTTATATATAGCATCGAAATAATCCTCGTTTCTGATTAAAAGGCGTACAGTGCATTATTTACAACGAAAAGATTTCATGTCCAAAGCAGATATTCGAGCGATATTAGTATCCAAGACGCTTCAGATAAATCGCACAAGCTACCACGTTCTGGCTATGATTTGAAATATATCCCCTTATTAATAATCATGGAAGCAATGGTCACCATAACGCCACATGTTATACACGTAAAGAAAACAAATTCGCTTTCCGAGTGACCATTTCGCAGCCAGAAACGAGTTTGGCCCGATTCGCTTGATCATTGTCAATCTGGGAAGAATTGCATTATGTCCCTTTACTAGCAAAAATCATAGTGGAGGGAGAGTCGCTCCAGGATAAAAGTTTTTTTTATATCGAAACAAGCTCAAGCCAAATCTGACTTAAAAATGGACTCATAAGGGTGAAATCATTTATTTTTTGGCTTCTCTTTAAAATTGCAACATCTGCTCTACGACCATGTTTTAGATTTAACAAATTGATGAATAGGCAGACCACAATAATAATCAACACAAAAGTCGTAAAATAACAATTAACGGTTAATTGAAAGACAATAGCCGCCATCCATCCTTATAATCACAATTCACTTGCCCCGTGACATTTACGGCAGAACTGGTATATGTCATTGCGAGACATAGCTGTCAGTCTTAGAGCTAAGGTAATGTAGTAATACTGTATATAAACTCCCAGATACTTTACACAAGACATCATTTTGCTAGCAATAGTTTTCATCTGATAACTCCCAACAGTAAAGTTAGCCTACTATAACTTGCTTATCTCGAAATGGATTCCATCTCCAGTCTCCACGTTAACTTGTCTGAGACCGAATTCCGATTCAGAAGAGCCTGTGAACAAGTGGTGTTGCTGAACAACAAACTACAAGATCTTCAAGTTAGATACGATCGGGCAAGACGAGATGAGCTGCGTTCTTTTCGCTACAACATCCGTTTGAGAATGTCTGGTGTCGAGGGCGTGAGAAACGCTTACTACGAGTACGCTCGCCAGAAAGCCGACAAAGTCCTGTATCTTCGCCATAAGATCAGGTCAACTGTTGTCACCGATTGCGAAGACGATAGCAGCGGTTCCGAAAAGTCCATGGAGTAGAAAAACACCGTGTTCGAGATTAAAGAAAAACGGTTCTTTTCAGAACCCCCAAAATCTATGAAAGAGAAAGCTTTTCAAGCAAAATTTGCAACGCAACGTTGATTGCATAAATAAATCAAACACACCTACTTGATTTCATGTATCGTACATGTCATTGTATGGTCCAGGAAGCATTAGAATGCAGAAGAACGTTCTCAAACACGACTTTACAGCCCAAATCCATCTCTCAAAAGACCAATTGTCAAAACGTCATTCAACTATGGCATTGTGATGTCATAAAAGCCCATATTATAACCTCCTCATTTCCCCCCAGCAACACACTTTTTCACCCTTTTTCACGGTAAATTCCCGGTTTCAATAATCCCTGCGGGGTCGGGGTGCTGCACTACAGAGACTCTTGGTGCCGAGGCTATCCCATGACGTCAATTATTTACGTTATATATAGCATCGAAATAATCCTCGTTTCTGATTAAAAGGCGTACAGTGCATTATTTACAACGAAAAGATTTCATGTCCAAAGCAGATATTCGAGCGATATTAGTATCCAAGACGCTTCAGATAAATCGCACAAGCTACCACGTTCTGGCTATGATTTGAAATATATCCCCTTATTAATAATCATGGAAGCAATGGTCACCATAACGCCACATGTTATACACGTAAAGAAAACAAATTCGCTTTCCGAGTGACCATTTCGCAGCCAGAAACGAGTTTGGCCCGATTCGCTTGATCATTGTCAATCTGGGAAGAATTGCATTATGTCCCTTTACTAGCAAAAATCATAGTGGAGGGAGAGTCGCTCCAGGATAAACGTTTTTTTTATATCGAAACAAGCTCAAGCCAAATCTGACTTAAAAATGGACTCATAAGGGTGAAATCATTTATTTTTTGGCTTCTCTTTAAAATTGCAACATCTGCTCTACGACCATGTTTTAGATTTAACAAATTGATGAATAGGCAGACCACAATAATAATCAACACAAAAGTCGTAAAATAACAATTAACGGTTAATTAAAAGACAATAGCCGCCATCCATCCTTATAATCACAATTCACTTGCCCCGTGACATTTACGGCAGAACTGGTATATGTCATTGCGAGACATAGCTGTCAGTCTTAGAGCTAAGGTAATGTAGTAATACTGTATATAAACTCCCAGATACTTTACACAAGACATCATTTTGCTAGCAATAGTTTTCATCTGATAACTCCCAACAGTAAAGTTAGCCTACTATAACTTGCTTATCTCGAAATGGATTCCATCTCCAGTCTCCACGTTAACTTGTCTGAGACCGAATTCCGATTCAGAAGAGCCTGTGAACAAGTGGTGTTGCTGAACAACAAACTACAAGATCTTCAAGTTAGATACGATCGGGCAAGACGAGATGAGCTGCGTTCTTTTCGCTACAACATCCGTTTGAGAATGTCTGGTGTCGAGGGCGTGAGAAACGCTTACTACGAGTACGCTCGCCAGAAAGCCGACAAAGTCCTGTATCTTCGCCATAAGATCAGGTCAACTGTTGTCACCGATTGCGAAGACGATAGCAGCGGTTCCGAAGAGTCCATGGAGTAGAAAAACACCGTGTTCGTGATTAAAGAAAAACGGTTCTTTTCAGAACCCCCAAAATCTATGAAAGAGAAAGCTTTTCAAGCAAAATTTGCAACGCAACGTTGATTGCATAAATAAATCAAACACACCTACTTGATTTCATGTATCGTACATGTCATTGTATGGTCCAGGAAGCATTAGAATGCAGAAGAACGTTCTCAAACACGACTTTACAGCCCAAATCCATCTCTCAAAAGACCAATTGTCAAAACGTCATTCAACTATGGCATTGTGATGTCATAAAAGCCCATATTATAACCTCCTCATTTCCCCCCAGCAACACACTTTTTCACCCTTTTTCACGGTAAATTCCCGGTTTCAATAATCCCTGCGGGGTCGGGGTGCTGCACTACAGAGACTCTTGGTGCCGAGGCTATCCCATGACGTCAATTATTTACGTTATATATAGCATCGAAATAATCCTCGTTTCTGATTAAAAGGCGTACAGTGCATTATTTACAACGAAAAGATTTCATGTCCAAAGCAGATATTCGAGCGATATTAGTATCCAAGACGCTTCAGATAAATCGCACAAGCTACCACGTTCTGGCTATGATTTGAAATATATCCCCTTATTAATAATCATGGAAGCAATGGTCACCATAACGCCACATGTTATACACGTAAAGAAAACAAATTCGCTTTCCGAGTGACCATTTCGCAGCCAGAAACGAGTTTGGCCCGATTCGCTTGATCATTGTCAATCTGGGAAGAATTGCATTATGTCCCTTTACTAGCAAAAATCATAGTGGAGGGAGAGTCGCTCCAGGATAAACGTTTTTTTTATATCGAAACAAGCTCAAGCCAAATCTGACTTAAAAATGGACTCATAAGGGTGAAATCATTTATTTTTTGGCTTCTCTTTAAAATTGCAACATCTGCTCTACGACCATGTTTTAGATTTAACAAATTGATGAATAGGCAGACCACAATAATAATCAACACAAAAGTCGTAAAATAACAATTAACGGTTAATTGAAAGACAATAGCCGCCATCCATCCTTATAATCACAATTCACTTGCCCCGTGACATTTACGGCAGAACTGGTATATGTCATTGCGAGACATAGCTGTCAGTCTTAGAGCTAAGGTAATGTAGTAATACTGTATATAAACTCCCAGATACTTTACACAAGACATCATTTTGTTAGCAATAGTTTTCATCTGATAACTCCCAACAGTAAAGTTAGCCTACTATAACTTGCTTATCTCGAAATGGATTCCATCTCCAGTCTCCACGTTAACTTGTCTGAGACCGAATTCCGATTCAGAAGAGCCTGTGAACAAGTGGTGTTGCTGAACAACAAACTACAAGATCTTCAAGTTAGATACGATCGGGCAAGACGAGATGAGCTGCGTTCTTTTCGCTACAACATCCGTTTGAGAATGTCTGGTGTCGAGGGCGTGAGAAACGCTTACTACGAGTACGCTCGCCAGAAAGCCGACAAAGTCCTGTATCTTCGCCATAAGATCAGGTCAACTGTTGTCACCGATTGCGAAGACGATAGCAGCGGTTCCGAAGAGTCCATGGAGTAGAAAAACACCGTGTTCGAGATTAAAGAAAAACGGTTCTTTTCAGAACCCCCAAAATCTATGAAAGAGAAAGCTTTTCAAGCAAAATTTGCAACGCAACGTTGATTGCATAAATAAATCAAACACACCTACTTGATTTCATGTATCGTACATGTCATTGTATGGTCCAGGAAGCATTAGAATGCAGAAGGACGTTCTCAAACACGACTTTACAGCCCAAATCCATCTCTCAAAAGACCAATTGTCAAAACGTCATTCAACTATGGCATTGTGATGTCATAAAAGCCCATATTATAACCTCCTCATTTCCCCCCAGCAACACACTTTTTCACCCTTTTTCACGGTAAATTCCCGGTTTCAATAATCCCTGCGGGGTCGGGGTGCTGCACTACAGAGACTCTTGGTGCCGAGGCTATCCCATGACGTCAATTATTTACGTTATATATAGCATCGAAATAATCCTCGTTTCTGATTAAAAGGCGTACAGTGCATTATTTACAACGAAAAGATTTCATGTCCAAAGCAGATATTCGAGCGATATTAGTATCCAAGACGCTTCAGATAAATCGCACAAGCTACCACGTTCTGGCTATGATTTGAAATATATCCCCTTATTAATAATCATGGAAGCAATGGTCACCATAACGCCACATGTTATACACGTAAAGAAAACAAATTCGCTTTCCGAGTGACCATTTCGCAGCCAGAAACGAGTTTGGCCCGATTGGCTTGATCATTGTCAATCTGGGAAGAATTGCATTATGTCCCTTTACTAGCAAAAATCATAGTGGAGGGAGAGTCGCTCCAGGATAAACGTTTTTTTTATATCGAAACAAGCTCAAGCCAAATCTGACTTAAAAATGGACTCATAAGGGTGAAATCATTTATTTTTTGGCTTCTCTTTAAAATTGCAACATCTGCTCTACGACCATGTTTTAGATTTAACAAATTGATGAATAGGCAGACCACAATAATAATCAACACAAAAGTCGTAAAATAACAATTAACGGTTAATTGAAAGACAATAGCCGCCATCCATCCTTATAATCACAATTCACTTGCCCCGTGACATTTACGGCAGAACTGGTATATGTCATTGCGAGACATAGCTGTCAGTCTTAGAGCTAAGGTAATGTAGTAATACTGTATATAAACTCCCAGATACTTTACACAAGACATCATTTTGCTAGCAATAGTTTTCATCTGATAACTCCCAACAGTAAAGTTAGCCTACTATAACTTGCTTATCTCGAAATGGATTCCATCTCCAGTCTCCACGTTAACTTGTCTGAGACCGAATTCCGATTCAGAAGAGCCTGTGAACAAGTGGTGTTGCTGAACAACAAACTACAAGATCTTCAAGTTAGATACGATCGGGCAAGACGAGATGAGCTGCGTTCTTTTCGCTACAACATCCGTTTGAGAATGTCTGGTGTCGAGGGCGTGAGAAACGCTTACTACGAGTACGCTCGCCAGAAAGCCGACAAAGTCCTGTATCTTCGCCATAAGATCAGGTCAACTGTTGTCACCGATTGCGAAGACGATAGCAGCGGTTCCGAAGAGTCCATGGAGTAGAAAAACACCGTGTTCGAGATTAAAGAAAAACGGTTCTTTTCAGAACCCCCAAAATCTATGAAAGAGAAAGCTTTTCAAGCAAAATTTGCAACGCAACGTTGATTGCATAAATAAATCAAACACACCTACTTGATTTCATGTATCGTACATGTCATTGTATGGTCCAGGAAGCATTAGAATGCAGAAGAACGTTCTCAAACACGACTTTACAGCCCAAATCCATCTCTCAAAAGACCAATTGTCAAAACGTTATTCAACTATGGCATTGTGATGTCATAAAAGCCCATATTATAACCTCCTCATTTCCCCCCAGCAACACACTTTTTCACCCTTTTTCACGGTAAATTCCCGGTTTCAATAATCCCTGCGGGGTCGGGGTGCTGCACTACAGAGACTCTTGGTGCCGAGGCTATCCCATGACGTCAATTATTTACGTTATATATAGCATCGAAATAATCCTCGTTTCTGATTAAAAGGCGTACAGTGCATTATTTACAACGAAAAGATTTCATGTCCAAAGCAGATATTCGAGCGATATTAGTATCCAAGACGCTTCAGATAAATCGCACAAGCTACCACGTTCTGGCTATGATTTGAAATATATCCCCTTATTAATAATCATGGAAGCAATGGTCACCATAACGCCACATGTTATACACGTAAAGAAAACAAATTCGCTTTCCGAGTGACCATTTCGCAGCCAGAAACGAGTTTGGCCCGATTCGCTTGATCATTGTCAATCTGGGAAGAATTGCATTATGTCCCTTTACTAGCAAAAATCATAGTGGAGGGAGAGTCGCTCCAGGATAAACGTTTTTTTTATATCGAAACAAGCTCAAGCCAAATCTGACTTAAAAATGGACTCATAAGGGTGAAATCATTTATTTTTTGGCTTCTCTTTAAAATTGCAACATCTGCTCTACGACCATGTTTTAGATTTAACAAATTGATGAATAGGCAGACCACAATAATAATCAACACAAAAGTCGTAAAATAACAATTAACGGTTAATTGAAAGACAATAGCCGCCATCCATCCTTATAATCACAATTCACTTGCCCCGTGACATTTACGGCAGAACTGGTATATGTCATTGCGAGACATAGCTGTCAGTCTTAGAGCTAAGGTAATGTAGTAATACTGTATATAAACTCCCAGATACTTTACACAAGACATCATTTTGTTAGCAATAGTTTTCATCTGATAACTCCCAACAGTAAAGTTAGCCTACTATAACTTGCTTATCTCGAAATGGATTCCATCTCCAGTCTCCACGTTAACTTGTCTGAGACCGAATTCCGATTCAGAAGAGCCTGTGAACAAGTGGTGTTGCTGAACAACAAACTACAAGATCTTCAAGTTAGATACGATCGGGCAAGACGAGATGAGCTGCGTTCTTTTCGCTACAACATCCGTTTGAGAATGTCTGGTGTCGAGGGCGTGAGAAACGCTTACTACGAGTACGCTCGCCAGAAAGCCGACAAAGTCCTGTATCTTCGCCATAAGATCAGGTCAACTGTTGTCACCGATTGCGAAGACGATAGCAGCGGTTCCGAAGAGTCCATGGAGTAGAAAAACACCGTGTTCGAGATTAAAGAAAAACGGTTCTTTTCAGAACCCCCAAAATCTATGAAAGAGAAAGCTTTTCAAGCAAAATTTGCAACGCAACGTTGATTGCATAAATAAATCAAACACACCTACTTGATTTCATGTATCGTACATGTCATTGTATGGTCCAGGAAGCATTAGAATGCAGAAGAACGTTCTCAAACACGACTTTACAGCCCAAATCCATCTCTCAAAAGACCTATTTTCAAAACATCATTCAACTATGGCATTGTGATGTCATAAAAGCCCATATCATAACCTCCTCATTTCCCCCCAGCAACACACTTTTTCACCCTTTTTCACGGTAAATTCCCGGTTTCAATAATCCCTGCGGGGTCGGGGTGCTGCACTACAGAGACTCTTGGTGCCGAGGCTATCCCATGACGTCAATTATTTACGTTATATATAGCATCGAAATAATCCTCGTTTCTGATTAAAAGGCGTACAGTGCATTATTTACAACGAAAAGATTTCATGTCCAAAGCAGATATTCGAGCGATATTAGTATCCAAGACGCTTCAGATAAATCGCACAAGCTACCACGTTCTGGCTATGATTTGAAATATATCCCCTTATTAATAATCATGGAAGCAATGGTCACCATAACGCCACATGTTATACACGTAAAGAAAACAAATTCGCTTTCCGAGTGACCATTTCGCAGCCAGAAACGAGTTTGGCCCGATTCGCTTGATCATTGTCAATCTGGGAAGAATTGCATTATGTCCCTTTACTAGCAAAAATCATAGTGGAGGGAGAGTCGCTCCAGGATAAAAAGTTTTTTTTATATCGAAACAAGCTCAAGCCAAATCTGACTTAAAAATGGACTCATAAGGGTGAAATCATTTATTTTTTGGCTTCTCTTTAAAATTGCAACATCTGCTCTACGACCATGTTTTAGATTTAACAAATTGATGAATAGGCAGACCACAATAATAATCAACACAAAAGTCGTAAAATAACAATTAACGGTTAATTGAAAGACAATAGCCGCCATCCATCCTTATAATCACAATTCACTTGCCCCGTGACATTTACGGCAGAACTGGTATATGTCATTGCGAGACATAGCTGTCAGTCTTAGAGCTAAGGTAATGTAGTAATACTGTATATAAACTCCCAGATACTTTACACAAGACATCATTTTGCTAGCAATAGTTTTCATCTGATAACTCCCAACAGTAAAGTTAGCCTACTATAACTTGCTTATCTCGAAATGGATTCCATCTCCAGTCTCCACGTTAACTTGTCTGAGACCGAATTCCGATTCAGAAGAGCCTGTGAACAAGTGGTGTTGCTGAACAACAAACTACAAGATCTTCAAGTTAGATACGATCGGGCAAGACGAGATGAGCTGCGTTCTTTTCGCTACAAAATCCGTTTGAGAATGTCTGGTGTCGAGGGCGTGAGAAACGCTTACTACGAGTACGCTCGCCAGAAAGCCGACAAAGTCCTGTATCTTCGCCATAAGATCAGGTCAACTGTTGTCACCGATTGCGAAGACGATAGCAGCGGTTCCGAAGAGTCCATGGAGTAGAAAAACACCGTGTTCGAGATTAAAGAAAAACGGTTCTTTTCAGAACCCCCAAAATCTATGAAAGAGAAAGCTTTTCAAGCAAAATTTGCAACGCAACGTTGATTGCATAAATAAATCAAACACACCTACTTGATTTCATGTATCGTACATGTCATTGTATGGTCCAGGAAGCATTAGAATGTAGAAGAACGTTCTCAAACACGACTTTACAGCCCAAATCCATCTCTCAAAAGACCAATTGTCAAAACGTTATTCAACTATGGCATTGTGATGTCATAAAAGCCCATATTATAACCTCCTCATTTCCCCCCAGCAACACACTTTTTCACCCTTTTTCACGGTAAATTCCCGGTTTCAATAATCCCTGCGGGGTCGGGGTGCTGCACTACAGAGACTCTTGGTGCCGAGGCTATCCCATGACGTCAATTATTTACGTTATATATAGCATCGAAATAATCCTCGTTTCTGATTAAAAGGCGTACAGTGCATTATTTACAACGAAAAGATTTCATGTCCAAAGCAGATATTCGAGCGATATTAGTATCCAAGACGCTTCAGATAAATCGCACAAGCTACCACGTTCTGGCTATGATTTGAAATATATCCCCTTATTAATAATCATGGAAGCAATGGTCACCATAACGCCACATGTTATACACGTAAAGAAAACAAATTCGCTTTCCGAGTGACCATTTCGCAGCCAGAAACGAGTTTGGCCCGATTCGCTTGATCATTGTCAATCTGGGAAGAATTGCATTATGTCCCTTTACTAGCAAAAATCATAGTGGAGGGAGAGTCGCTCCAGGATAAACGTTTTTTTTATATCGAAACAAGCTCAAGCCAAATCTGACTTAAAAATGGACTCATAAGGGTGAAATCATTTATTTTTTGGCTTCTCTTTAAAATTGCAACATCTGCTCTACGACCATGTTTTAGATTTAACAAATTGATGAATAGGCAGACCACAATAATAATCAACACAAAAGTCGTAAAATAACAATTAACGGTTAATTGAAAGACAATAGCCGCCATCCATCCTTATAATCACAATTCACTTGCCCCGTGACATTTACGGCAGAACTGGTATATGTCATTGCGAGACATAGCTGTCAGTCTTAGAGCTAAGGTAATGTAGTAATACTGTATATAAACTCCCAGATACTTTACACAAGACATCATTTTGCTAGCAATAGTTTTCATCTGATAACTCCCAACAGTAAAGTTAGCCTACTATAACTTGCTTATCTCGAAATGGATTCCATCTCCAGTCTCCACGTTAACTTGTCTGAGACCGAATTCCGATTCAGAAGAGCCTGTGAACAAGTGGTGTTGCTGAACAACAAACTACAAGATCTTCAAGTTAGATACGATCGGGCAAGACGAGATGAGCTGCGTTCTTTTCGCTACAAAATCCGTTTGAGAATGTCTGGTGTCGAGGGCGTGAGAAACGCTTACTACGAGTACGCTCGCCAGAAAGCCGACAAAGTCCTGTATCTTCGCCATAAGATCAGGTCAACTGTTGTCACCGATTGCGAAGACGATAGCAGCGGTTCCGAAGAGTCCATGGAGTAGAAAAACACCGTGTTCGAGATTAAAGAAAAACGGTTCTTTTCAGAACCCCCAAAATCTATGAAAGAGAAAGCTTTTCAAGCAAAATTTGCAACGCAACGTTGATTGCATAAATAAATCAAACACACCTACTTGATTTCATGTATCGTACATGTCATTGTATGGTCCAGGAAGCATTAGAATGCAGAAGAACGTTCTCAAACACGACTTTACAGCCCAAATCCATCTCTCAAAAGACCAATTGTCAAAACGTTATTCAACTATGGCATTGTGATGTCATAAAAGCCCATATTATAACCTCCTCATTTCCCCCCAGCAACACACTTTTTCACCCTTTTTCACGGTAAATTCCCGGTTTCAATAATCCCTGCGGGGTCGGGGTGCTGCACTACAGAGACTCTTGGTGCCGAGGCTATCCCATGACGTCAATTATTTACGTTATATATAGCATCGAAATAATCCTCGTTTCTGATTAAAAGGCGTACAGTGCATTATTTACAACGAAAAGATTTCATGTCCAAAGCAGATATTCGAGCGATATTAGTATCCAAGACGCTTCAGATAAATCGCACAAGCTACCACGTTCTGGCTATGATTTGAAATATATCCCCTTATTAATAATCATGGAAGCAATGGTCACCATAACGCCACATGTTATACACGTAAAGAAAACAAATTCGCTTTCCGAGTGACCATTTCGCAGCCAGAAACGAGTTTGGCCCGATTCGCTTGATCATTGTCAATCTGGGAAGAATTGCATTATGTCCCTTTACTAGCAAAAATCATAGTGGAGGGAGAGTCGCTCCAGGATAAACGTTTTTTTTATATCGAAACAAGCTCAAGCCAAATCTGACTTAAAAATGGACTCATAAGGGTGAAATCATTTATTTTTTGGCTTCTCTTTAAAATTGCAACATCTGCTCTACGACCATGTTTTAGATTTAACAAATTGATGAATAGGCAGACCACAATAATAATCAACACAAAAGTCGTAAAATAACAATTAACGGTTAATTGAAAGACAATAGCCGCCATCCATCCTTATAATCACAATTCACTTGCCCCGTGACATTTACGGCAGAACTGGTATATGTCATTGCGAGACATAGCTGTCAGTCTTAGAGCTAAGGTAATGTAGTAATACTGTATATAAACTCCCAGATACTTTACACAAGACATCATTTTGCTAGCAATAGTTTTCATCTGATAACTCCCAACAGTAAAGTTAGCCTACTATAACTTGCTTATCTCGAAATGGATTCCATCTCCAGTCTCCACGTTAACTTGTCTGAGACCGAATTCCGATTCAGAAGAGCCTGTGAACAAGTGGTGTTGCTGAACAACAAACTACAAGATCTTCAAGTTAGATACGATCGGGCAAGACGAGATGAGCTGCGTTCTTTTCGCTACAAAATCCGTTTGAGAATGTCTGGTGTCGAGGGCGTGAGAAACGCTTACTACGAGTACGCTCGCCAGAAAGCCGACAAAGTCCTGTATCTTCGCCATAAGATCAGGTCAACTGTTGTCACCGATTGCGAAGACGATAGCAGCGGTTCCGAAGAGTCCATGGAGTAGAAAAACACCGTGTTCGAGATTAAAGAAAAACGGTTCTTTTCAGAACCCCCAAAATCTATGAAAGAGAAAGCTTTTCAAGCAAAATTTGCAACGCAACGTTGATTGCATAAATAAATCAAACACACCTACTTGATTTCATGTATCGTACATGTCATTGTATGGTCCAGGAAGCATTAGAATGTAGAAGAACGTTCTCAAACACGACTTTACAGCCCAAATCCATCTCTCAAAAGACCAATTGTCAAAACGTTATTCAACTATGGCATTGTGATGTCATAAAAGCCCATATTATAACCTCCTCATTTCCCCCCAGCAACACACTTTTTCACCCTTTTTCACGGTAAATTCCCGGTTTCAATAATCCCTGCGGGGTCGGGGTGCTGCACTACAGAGACTCTTGGTGCCGAGGCTATCCCATGACGTCAATTATTTACGTTATATATAGCATCGAAATAATCCTCGTTTCTGATTAAAAGGCGTACAGTGCATTATTTACAACGAAAAGATTTCATGTCCAAAGCAGATATTCGAGCGATATTAGTATCCAAGACGCTTCAGATAAATCGCACAAGCTACCACGTTCTGGCTATGATTTGAAATATATCCCCTTATTAATAATCATGGAAGCAATGGTCACCATAACGCCACATGTTATACACGTAAAGAAAACAAATTCGCTTTCCGAGTGACCATTTCGCAGCCAGAAACGAGTTTGGCCCGATTCGCTTGATCATTGTCAATCTGGGAAGAATTGCATTATGTCCCTTTACTAGCAAAAATCATAGTGGAGGGAGAGTCGCTCCAGGATAAACGTTTTTTTTATATCGAAACAAGCTCAAGCCAAATCTGACTTAAAAATGGACTCATAAGGGTGAAATCATTTATTTTTTGGCTTCTCTTTAAAATTGCAACATCTGCTCTACGACCATGTTTTAGATTTAACAAATTGATGAATAGGCAGACCACAATAATAATCAACACAAAAGTCGTAAAATAACAATTAACGGTTAATTGAAAGACAATAGCCGCCATCCATCCTTATAATCACAATTCACTTGCCCCGTGACATTTACGGCAGAACTGGTATATGTCATTGCGAGACATAGCTGTCAGTCTTAGAGCTAAGGTAATGTAGTAATACTGTATATAAACTCCCAGATACTTTACACAAGACATCATTTTGCTAGCAATAGTTTTCATCTGATAACTCCCAACAGTAAAGTTAGCCTACTATAACTTGCTTATCTCGAAATGGATTCCATCTCCAGTCTCCACGTTAACTTGTCTGAGACCGAATTCCGATTCAGAAGAGCCTGTGAACAAGTGGTGTTGCTGAACAACAAACTACAAGATCTTCAAGTTAGATACGATCGGGCAAGACGAGATGAGCTGCGTTCTTTTCGCTACAACATCCGTTTGAGAATGTCTGGTGTCGAGGGCGTGAGAAACGCTTACTACGAGTACGCTCGCCAGAAAGCCGACAAAGTCCTGTATCTTCGCCATAAGATCAGGTCAACTGTTGTCACCGATTGCGAAGACGATAGCAGCGGTTCCGAAGAGTCCATGGAGTAGAAAAACACCGTGTTCGAGATTAAAGAAAAACGGTTCTTTTCAGAACCCCCAAAATCTATGAAAGAGAAAGCTTTTCAAGCAAAATTTGCAACGCAACGTTGATTGCATAAATAAATCAAACACACCTACTTGATTTCATGTATCGTACATGTCATTGTATGGTCCAGGAAGCATTAGAATGCAGAAGAACGTTCTCAAACACGACTTTACAGCCCAAATCCATCTCTCAAAAGACCAATTGTCAAAACGTTATTCAACTATGGCATTGTGATGTCATAAAAGCCCATATTATAACCTCCTCATTTCCCCCCAGCAACACACTTTTTCACCCTTTTTCACGGTAAATTCCCGGTTTCAATAATCCCTGCGGGGTCGGGGTGCTGCACTACAGAGACTCTTGGTGCCGAGGCTATCCCATGACGTCAATTATTTACGTTATATATAGCATCGAAATAATCCTCGTTTCTGATTAAAAGGCGTACAGTGCATTATTTACAACGAAAAGATTTCATGTCCAAAGCAGATATTCGAGCGATATTAGTATCCAAGACGCTTCAGATAAATCGCACAAGCTACCACGTTCTGGCTATGATTTGAAATATATCCCCTTATTAATAATCATGGAAGCAATGGTCACCATAACGCCACATGTTATACACGTAAAGAAAACAAATTCGCTTTCCGAGTGACCATTTCGCAGCCAGAAACGAGTTTGGCCCGATTCGCTTGATCATTGTCAATCTGGGAAGAATTGCATTATGTCCCTTTACTAGCAAAAATCATAGTGGAGGGAGAGTCGCTCCAGGATAAACGTTTTTTTTATATCGAAACAAGCTCAAGCCAAATCTGACTTAAAAATGGACTCATAAGGGTGAAATCATTTATTTTTTGGCTTCTCTTTAAAATTGCAACATCTGCTCTACGACCATGTTTTAGATTTAACAAATTGATGAATAGGCAGACCACAATAATAATCAACACAAAAGTCGTAAAATAACAATTAACGGTTAATTGAAAGACAATAGCCGCCATCCATCCTTATAATCACAATTCACTTGCCCCGTGACATTTACGGCAGAACTGGTATATGTCATTGCGAGACATAGCTGTCAGTCTTAGAGCTAAGGTAATGTAGTAATACTGTATATAAACTCCCAGATACTTTACACAAGACATCATTTTGCTAGCAATAGTTTTCATCTGATAACTCCCAACAGTAAAGTTAGCCTACTATAACTTGCTTATCTCGAAATGGATTCCATCTCCAGTCTCCACGTTAACTTGTCTGAGACCGAATTCCGATTCAGAAGAGCCTGTGAACAAGTGGTGTTGCTGAACAACAAACTACAAGATCTTCAAGTTAGATACGATCGGGCAAGACGAGATGAGCTGCGTTCTTTTCGCTACAACATCCGTTTGAGAATGTCTGGTGTCGAGGGCGTGAGAAACGCTTACTACGAGTACGCTCGCCAGAAAGCCGACAAAGTCCTGTATCTTCGCCATAAGATCAGGTCAACTGTTGTCACCGATTGCGAAGACGATAGCAGCGGTTCCGAAGAGTCCATGGAGTAGAAAAACACCGTGTTCGAGATTAAAGAAAAACGGTTCTTTTCAGAACCCCCAAAATCTATGAAAGAGAAAGCTTTTCAAGCAAAATTTGCAACGCAACGTTGATTGCATAAATAAATCAAACACACCTACTTGATTTCATGTATCGTACATGTCATTGTATGGTCCAGGAAGCATTAGAATGCAGAAGAACGTTCTCAAACACGACTTTACAGCCCAAATCCATCTCTCAAAAGACCAATTGTCAAAACGTCATTCAACTATGGCATTGTGATGTCATAAAAGCCCATATTATAACCTCCTCATTTCCCCCCAGCAACACACTTTTTCACCCTTTTTCACGGTAAATTCCCGGTTTCAATAATCCCTGCGGGGTCGGGGTGCTGCACTACAGAGACTCTTGGTGCCGAGGCTATCCCATGACGTCAATTATTTACGTTATATATAGCATCGAAATAATCCTCGTTTCTGATTAAAAGGCGTACAGTGCATTATTTACAACGAAAAGATTTCATGTCCAAAGCAGATATTCGAGCGATATTAGTATCCAAGACGCTTCAGATAAATCGCACAAGCTACCACGTTCTGGCTATGATTTGAAATATATCCCCTTATTAATAATCATGGAAGCAATGGTCACCATAACGCCACATGTTATACACGTAAAGAAAACAAATTCGCTTTCCGAGTGACCATTTCGCAGCCAGAAACGAGTTTGGCCCGATTCGCTTGATCATTGTCAATCTGGGAAGAATTGCATTATGTCCCTTTACTAGCAAAAATCATAGTGGAGGGAGAGTCGCTCCAGGATAAACGTTTTTTTTTATATCGAAACAAGCTCAAGCCAAATCTGACTTAAAAATGGACTCATAAGGGTGAAATCATTTATTTTTTGGCTTCTCTTTAAAATTGCAACATCTGCTCTACGACCATGTTTTAGATTTAACAAATTGATGAATAGGCAGACCACAATAATAATCAACACAAAAGTCGTAAAATAACAATTAACGGTTAATTGAAAGACAATAGCCGCCATCCATCCTTATAATCACAATTCACTTGCCCCGTGACATTTACGGCAGAACTGGTATATGTCATTGCGAGACATAGCTGTCAGTCTTAGAGCTAAGGTAATGTAGTAATACTGTATATAAACTCCCAGATACTTTACACAAGACATCATTTTGCTAGCAATAGTTTTCATCTGATAACTCCCAACAGTAAAGTTAGCCTACTATAACTTGCTTATCTCGAAATGGATTCCATCTCCAGTCTCCACGTTAACTTGTCTGAGACCGAATTCCGATTCAGAAGAGCCTGTGAACAAGTGGTGTTGCTGAACAACAAACTACAAGATCTTCAAGTTAGATACGATCGGGCAAGACGAGATGAGCTGCGTTGTTTTTGCTACAACATCCGTTTGAGAATGTCTGGTGTCGAGGGCGTGAGAAACGCTTACTACGAGTACGCTCGCCAGAAAGCCGACAAAGTCCTGTATCTTCGCCATAAGATCAGATCAACTGTTGTCACCGATTGCGAAGACGATAGCAGCGGTTCCGAAGAGTCCATGGAGTAGAAAAACACCGTGTTCGAGATTAAAGAAAAACGGTTCTTTTCAGAACCCCCAAAATCTATGAAAGAGAAAGCTTTTCAAGCAAAATTTGCAACGCAACGTTGATTGCATAAATAAATCAAACACACCTACTTGATTTCATGTATCGTACATGTCATTGTATGGTCCAGGAAGCATTAGAATGCAGAAGAACGTTCTCAAACACGACTTTACAGCCCAAATCCATCTCTCAAAAGACCTATTTTCAAAACATCATTCAACTATGGCATTGTGATGTCATAAAAGCCCATATCATAACCTCCTCATTTCCCCCCAGCAACACACTTTTTCACCCTTTTTCACGGTAAATTCCCGGTTTCAATAATCCCTGCGGGGTCGGGGTGCTGCACTACAGAGACTCTTGGTGCCGAGGCTATCCCATGACGTCAATTATTTACGTTATATATAGCATCGAAATAATCCTCGTTTCTGATTAAAAGGCGTACAGTGCATTATTTACAACGAAAAGATTTCATGTCCAAAGCAGATATTCGAGCGATATTAGTATCCAAGACGCTTCAGATAAATCGCACAAGCTACCACGTTCTGGCTATGATTTGAAATATATCCCCTTATTAATAATCATGGAAGCAATGGTCACCATAACGCCACATGTTATACACGTAAAGAAAACAAATTCGCTTTCCGAGTGACCATTTCGCAGCCAGAAACGAGTTTGGCCCGATTCGCTTGATCATTGTCAATCTGGGAAGAATTGCATTATGTCCCTTTACTAGCAAAAATCATAGTGGAGGGAGAGTCGCTCCAGGATAAAAAGTTTTTTTTATATCGAAACAAGCTCAAGCCAAATCTGACTTAAAAATGGACTCATAAGGGTGAAATCATTTATTTTTTGGCTTCTCTTTAAAATTGCAACATCTGCTCTACGACCATGTTTTAGATTTAACAAATTGATGAATAGGCAGACCACAATAATAATCAACACAAAAGTCGTAAAATAACAATTAACGGTTAATTGAAAGACAATAGCCGCCATCCATCCTTATAATCACAATTCACTTGCCCCGTGACATTTACGGCAGAACTGGTATATGTCATTGCGAGACATAGCTGTCAGTCTTAGAGCTAAGGTAATGTAGTAATACTGTATATAAACTCCCAGATACTTTACACAAGACATCATTTTGCTAGCAATAGTTTTCATCTGATAACTCCCAACAGTAAAGTTAGCCTACTATAACTTGCTTATCTCGAAATGGATTCCATCTCCAGTCTCCACGTTAACTTGTCTGAGACCGAATTCCGATTCAGAAGAGCCTGTGAACAAGTGGTGTTGCTGAACAACAAACTACAAGATCTTCAAGTTAGATACGATCGGGCAAGACGAGATGAGCTGCGTTCTTTTCGCTACAACATCCGTTTGAGAATGTCTGGTGTCGAGGGCGTGAGAAACGCTTACTACGAGTACGCTCGCCAGAAAGCCGACAAAGTCCTGTATCTTCGCCATAAGATCAGGTCTACTGTTGTCACCGATTGCGAAGACGATAGCAGCGGTTCCGAAGAGTCCATGGAGTAGAAAAACACCGTGTTCGAGATTAAAGAAAAACGGTTCTTTTCAGAACCCCCAAAATCTATGAAAGAGAAAGCTTTTCAAGCAAAATTTGCAACGCAACGTTGATTGCATAAATAAATCAAACACACCTACTTGATTTCATGTATCGTACATGTCATTGTATGGTCCAGGAAGCATTAGAATGCAGAAGAACGTTCTCAAACACGACTTTACAGCCCAAATCCATCTCTCAAAAGACCAATTGTCAAAACGTCATTCAACTATGGCATTGTGATGTCATAAAAGCCCATATTATAACCTCCTCATTTCCCCCCAGCAACACACTTTTTCACCCTTTTTCACGGTAAATTCCCGGTTTCAATAATCCCTGCGGGGTCGGGGTGCTGCACTACAGAGACTCTTGGTGCCGAGGCTATCCCATGACGTCAATTATTTACGTTATATATAGCATCGAAATAATCCTCGTTTCTGATTAAAAGGCGTACAGTGCATTATTTACAACGAAAAGATTTCATGTCCAAAGCAGATATTCGAGCGATATTAGTATCCAAGACGCTTCAGATAAATCGCACAAGCTACCACGTTCTGGCTATGATTTGAAATATATCCCCTTATTAATAATCATGGAAGCAATGGTCACCATAACGCCACATGTTATACACGTAAAGAAAACAAATTCGCTTTCCGAGTGACCATTTCGCAGCCAGAAACGAGTTTGGCCCGATTCGCTTGATCATTGTCAATCTGGGAAGAATTGCATTATGTCCCTTTACTAGCAAAAATCATAGTGGAGGGAGAGTCGCTCCAGGATAAAAGTTTTTTTTATATCGAAACAAGCTCAAGCCAAATCTGACTTAAAAATGGACTCATAAGGGTGAAATCATTTATTTTTTGGCTTCTCTTTAAAATTGCAACATCTGCTCTACGACCATGTTTTAGATTTAACAAATTGATGAATAGGCAGACCACAATAATAATCAACACAAAAGTCGTAAAATAACAATTAACGGTTAATTGAAAGACAATAGCCGCCATCCATCCTTATAATCACAATTCACTTGCCCCGTGACATTTACGGCAGAACTGGTATATGTCATTGCGAGACATAGCTGTCAGTCTTAGAGCTAAGGTAATGTAGTAATACTGTATATAAACTCCCAGATACTTTACACAAGACATCATTTGCTAGCAATAGTTTTCATCTGATAACTCCCAACAGTAAAGTTAGCCTACTATAACTTGCTTATCTCGAAATGGATTCCATCTCCAGTCTCCACGTTAACTTGTCTGAGACCGAATTCCGATTCAGAAGAGCCTGTGAACAAGTGGTGTTGCTGAACAACAAACTACAAGATCTTCAAGTTAGATACGATCGGGCAAGACGAGATGAGCTGCGTTCTTTTCGCTACAACATCCGTTTGAGAATGTCGGTTGTCGAGGGCGTGAGAAACGCTTACTACGAGTACGCTCGCCAGAAAGCCGACAAAGTCCTGTATCTTCGCCATAAGATCAGGTCAACTGTTGTCACCGATTGCGAAGACGATAGCAGCGGTTCCGAAGAGTCCATGGAGTAGAAAAACACCGTGTTCGAGATTAAAGAAAAACGGTTCTTTTCAGAACCCCCAAAATCTATGAAAGAGAAAGCTTTTCAAGCAAAATTTGCAACGCAACGTTGATTGCATAAATAAATCAAACACACCTACTTGATTTCATGTATCGTACATGTCATTGTATGGTCCAGGAAGCATTAGAATGCAGAATAACGTTCTCAAACACGACTTTACAGCCCAAATCCATCTCTCAAAAGACCAATTGTCAAAACGTCATTCAACTATGGCATTGTGATGTCATAAAAGCCCATATTATAACCTCCTCATTTCCCCCCAGCAACACACTTTTTCACCCTTTTTCACGGTAAATTCCCGGTTTCAATAATCCCTGCGGGGTCGGGGTGCTGCACTACAGAGACTCTTGGTGCCGAGGCTATCCCATGACGTCAATTATTTACGTTATATATAGCATCGAAATAATCCTCGTTTCTGATTAAAAGGCGTACAGTGCATTATTTACAACGAAAAGATTTCATGTCCAAAGCAGATATTCGAGCGATATTAGTATCCAAGACGCTTCAGATAAATCGCACAAGCTACCACGTTCTGGCTATGATTTGAAATATATCCCCTTATTAATAATCATGGAAGCAATGGTCACCATAACGCCACATGTTATACACGTAAAGAAAACAAATTCGCTTTCCGAGTGACCATTTCGCAGCCAGAAACGAGTTTGGCCCGATTCGCTTGATCATTGTCAATCTGGGAAGAATTGCATTATGTCCCTTTACTAGCAAAAATCATAGTGGAGGGAGAGTCGCTCCAGGATAAAAGTTTTTTTTATATCGAAACAAGCTCAAGCCAAATCTGACTTAAAAATGGACTCATAAGGGTGAAATCATTTATTTTTTGGCTTCTCTTTAAAATTGCAACATCTGCTCTACGACCATGTTTTAGATTTAACAAATTGATGAATAGGCAGACCACAATAATAATCAACACAAAAGTCGTAAAATAACAATTAACGGTTAATTGAAAGACAATAGCCGCCATCCATCCTTATAATCACAATTCACTTGCCCCGTGACATTTACGGCAGAACTGGTATATGTCATTGCGAGACATAGCTGTCAGTCTTAGAGCTAAGGTAATGTAGTAATACTGTATATAAACTCCCAGATACTTTACACAAGACATCATTTGCTAGCAATAGTTTTCATCTGATAACTCCCAACAGTAAAGTTAGCCTACTATAACTTGCTTATCTCGAAATGGATTCCATCTCCAGTCTCCACGTTAACTTGTCTGAGACCGAATTCCGATTCAGAAGAGCCTGTGAACAAGTGGTGTTGCTGAACAACAAACTACAAGATCTTCAAGTTAGATACGATCGGGCAAGACGAGATGAGCTGCGTTCTTTTCGCTACAACATCCGTTTGAGAATGTCGGTTGTCGAGGGCGTGAGAAACGCTTACTACGAGTACGCTCGCCAGAAAGCCGACAAAGTCCTGTATCTTCGCCATAAGATCAGGTCAACTGTTGTCACCGATTGCGAAGACGATAGCAGCGGTTCCGAAGAGTCCATGGAGTAGAAAAACACCGTGTTCGAGATTAAAGAAAAACGGTTCTTTTCAGAACCCCCAAAATCTATGAAAGAGAAAGCTTTTCAAGCAAAATTTGCAACGCAACGTTGATTGCATAAATAAATCAAACACACCTACTTGATTTCATGTATCGTACATGTCATTGTATGGTCCAGGAAGCATTAGAATGCAGAAGAACGTTCTCAAACACGACTTTACAGCCCAAATCCATCTCTCAAAAGACCAATTGTCAAAACGTCATTCAACTATGGCATTGTGATGTCATAAAAGCCCATATTATAACCTCCTCATTTCCCCCCAGCAACACACTTTTTCACCCTTTTTCACGGTAAATTCCCGGTTTCAATAATCCCTGCGGGGTCGGGGTGCTGCACTACAGAGACTCTTGGTGCCGAGGCTATCCCATGACGTCAATTATTTACGTTATATATAGCATCGAAATAATCCTCGTTTCTGATTAAAAGGCGTACAGTGCATTATTTACAACGAAAAGATTTCATGTCCAAAGCAGATATTCGAGCGATATTAGTATCCAAGACGCTTCAGATAAATCGCACAAGCTACCACGTTCTGGCTATGATTTGAAATATATCCCCTTATTAATAATCATGGAAGCAATGGTCACCATAACGCCACATGTTATACACGTAAAGAAAACAAATTCGCTTTCCGAGTGACCATTTCGCAGCCAGAAACGAGTTTGGCCCGATTCGCTTGATCATTGTCAATCTGGGAAGAATTGCATTATGTCCCTTTACTAGCAAAAATCATAGTGGAGGGAGAGTCGCTCCAGGATAAAAGTTTTTTTTTATATCGAAACAAGCTCAAGCCAAATCTGACTTAAAAATGGACTCATAAGGGTGAAATCATTTATTTTTTGGCTTCTCTTTAAAATTGCAACATCTGCTCTACGACCATGTTTTAGATTTAACAAATTGATGAATAGGCAGACCACAATATTAATCAACACAAAAGTCGTAAAATAACAATTAACGGTTAATTGAAAGACAATAGCCGCCATCCATCCTTATAATCACAATTCACTTGCCCCGTGACATTTACGGCAGAACTGGTATATGTCATTGCGAGACATAGCTGTCAGTATTAGGGTGAATTGAGACGAGTCTCAATGAAAGCACTGGCCTAGGTCACAGAGTAATTGATATTGATTATAATGTGAAAAATAAGCTGTTAGTAATGAATACTGAATTAAAAAATCAAACACACATATCCACTCAAGTAGATACAAAATAAAAAATAGTACTGTATATACTGGTACCAGACCTAAATTTTATCTGAAATGTATTTCCTGAAATATAACTTAGAAATTAATTAATGTATTAAATTATCATGATAAAATATCGGCTTCTAGGATACGGGGGCAAGTCTTCCGTGAACGAGAAAATTGCTCAAATTTTGGTTTCTTTTGTAAGCTACAACTAAACGTTTTGTAAATACATGGGGAAATTCATTTTGTAGTTTAGAATAATGACGTTTGACTATTATGGAGGCGTTGGTAGCTGTAGAATTAAATTTCGTTACAAAGGGGATCATCTGATTATCATGTTGAATATTTAGTCCATTTGGCATTACAGTCTGTAGTTGGTCGATCCAGTAACTTTCGCGTTGTAGACGTCTAAGCTTAAGTTTGATACTTGGTGACGATGGAACTGCTTCTATCGGCATGATGAGAAGGTCATCAATGGAATGATCGGGAAGGTTAAAATGATTCGCAATTGGTCTATTTTTGGCATGCACTATATCATAGCGATGCCCATTAAATCGTGTTCGGAGCGCGTTTTGAGTCTCGCCAACATACTGTAAATCGCATTTTTTACAAGAAATTAGGTATATGATATTCTGATCTCCGCAGGAAAGTTGGTTCTTAGAGCTAAGGTAATGTAGTAATACTGTATATAAACTCCCAGATACTTTACACAAGACATCATTTTGCTAGCAATAGTTTTCATCTGATAACTCCCAACAGTAAAGTTAGCCTACTATAACTTGCTTATCTCGAAATGGATTCCATCTCCAGTCTCCACGTTAACTTGTCTGAGACCGAATTCCGATTCAGAAGAGCCTGTGAACAAGTGGTGTTGCTGAACAACAAACTACAAGATCTTCAAGTTAGATACGATCGGGCAAGACGAGATGAGCTGCGTTCTTTTCGCTACAACATCCGTTTGAGAATGTCTGGTGTCGAGGGCGTGAGAAACGCTTACTACGAGTACGCTCGCCAGAAAGCCGACAAAGTCCTGTATCTTCGCCATAAGATCAGGTCTACTGTTGTCACCGATTGCGAAGACGATAGCAGCGGTTCCGAAGAGTCCATGGAGTAGAAAAACACCGTGTTCGAGATTAAAGAAAAACGGTTCTTTTCAGAACCCCCAAAATCTATGAAAGAGAAAGCTTTTCAAGCAAAATTTGCAACGCAACGTTGATTGCATAAATAAATCAAACACACCTACTTGATTTCATGTATCGTACATGTCATTGTATGGTCCAGGAAGCATTAGAATGCAGAAGAACGTTCTCAAACACGACTTTACAGCCCAAATCCATCTCTCAAAAGACCAATTGTCAAAACGTCATTCAACTATGGCATTGTGATGTCATAAAAGCCCATATTATAACCTCCTCATTTCCCCCCAGCAACACACTTTTTCACCCTTTTTCACGGTAAATTCCCGGTTTCAATAATCCCTGCGGGGTCGGGGTGCTGCACTACAGAGACTCTTGGTGCCGAGGCTATCCCATGACGTCAATTATTTACGTTATATATAGCATCGAAATAATCCTCGTTTCTGATTGAAAGGCGTACAGTGCATTATTTACAACGAAAAGATTTCATGTCCAAAGCAGATATTCGAGCGATATTAGTATCCAAGACGCTTCAGATAAATCGCACAAGCTACCACGTTCTGGCTATGATTTGAAATATATCCCCTTATTAATAATCATGGAAGCAATGGTCACCATAACGCCACATGTTATACACGTAAAGAAAACAAATTCGCTTTCCGAGTGACCATTTCGCAGCCAGAAACGAGTTTGGCCCGATTCGCTTGATCATTGTCAATCTGGGAAGAATTGCATTATGTCCCTTTACTAGCAAAAATCATAGTGGAGGGAGAGTCGCTCCAGGATAAAAGTTTTTTTTATATCGAAACAAGCTCAAGCCAAATCTGACTTAAAAATGGACTCATAAGGGTGAAATCATTTATTTTTTGGTTTCTCTTTAAAATTGCAACATCTGCTCTACGACCATGTTTTAGATTTAACAAATTGATGAATAGGCAGACCACAATAATAATCAACACAAAAGTCGTAAAATAACAATTAACGGTTAATTGAAAGACAATAGCCGCCATCCATCCTTATAATCACAATTCACTTGCCCCGTGACATTTACGGCAGAACTGGTATATGTCATTGCGAGACATAGCTGTCAGTCTTAGAGCTAAGGTAATGTAGTAATACTGTATATAAACTCCCAGATACTTTACACAAGACATCATTTGCTAGCAATAGTTTTCATCTGATAACTCCCAACAGTAAAGTTAGCCTACTATAACTTGCTTATCTCGAAATGGATTCCATCTCCAGTCTCCACGTTAACTTGTCTGAGACCGAATTCCGATTCAGAAGAGCCTGTGAACAAGTGGTGTTGCTGAACAACAAACTACAAGATCTTCAAGTTAGATACGATCGGGCAAGACGAGATGAGCTGCGTTCTTTTCGCTACAACATCCGTTTGAGAATGTCGGTTGTCGAGGGCGTGAGAAACGCTTACTACGAGTACGCTCGCCAGAAAGCCGACAAAGTCCTGTATCTTCGCCATAAGATCAGGTCAACTGTTGTCACCGATTGCGAAGACGATAGCAGCGGTTCCGAAGAGTCCATGGAGTAGAAAAACACCGTGTTCGAGATTAAAGAAAAACGGTTCTTTTCAGAACCCCCAAAATCTATGAAAGAGAAAGCTTTTCAAGCAAAATTTGCAACGCAACGTTGATTGCATAAATAAATCAAACACACCTACTTGATTTCATGTATCGTACATGTCATTGTATGGTCCAGGAAGCATTAGAATGCAGAAGAACGTTCTCAAACACGACTTTACAGCCCAAATCCATCTCTCAAAAGACCAATTGTCAAAACGTCATTCAACTATGGCATTGTGATGTCATAAAAGCCCATATTATAACCTCCTCATTTCCCCCCAGCAACACACTTTTTCACCCTTTTTCACGGTAAATTCCCGGTTTCAATAATCCCTGCGGGGTCGGGGTGCTGCACTACAGAGACTCTTGGTGCCGAGGCTATCCCATGACGTCAATTATTTACGTTATATATAGCATCGAAATAATCCTCGTTTCTGATTAAAAGGCGTACAGTGCATTATTTACAACGAAAAGATTTCATGTCCAAAGCAGATATTCGAGCGATATTAGTATCCAAGACGCTTCAGATAAATCGCACAAGCTACCACGTTCTGGCTATGATTTGAAATATATCCCCTTATTAATAATCATGGAAGCAATGGTCACCATAACGCCACATGTTATACACGTAAAGAAAACAAATTCGCTTTCCGAGTGACCATTTCGCAGCCAGAAACGAGTTTGGCCCGATTCGCTTGATCATTGTCAATCTGGGAAGAATTGCATTATGTCCCTTTACTAGCAAAAATCATAGTGGAGGGAGAGTCGCTCCAGGATAAACGTTTTTTTTATATCGAAACAAGCTCAAGCCAAATCTGACTTAAAAATGGACTCATAAGGGTGAAATCATTTATTTTTTGGCTTCTCTTTAAAATTGCAACATCTGCTCTACGACCATGTTTTAGATTTAACAAATTGATGAATAGGCAGACCACAATAATAATCAACACAAAAGTCGTAAAATAACAATTAACGGTTAATTGAAAGACAATAGCCGCCATCCATCCTTATAATCACAATTCACTTGCCCCGTGACATTTACGGCAGAACTGGTATATGTCATTGCGAGACATAGCTGTCAGTCTTAGAGCTAAGGTAATGTAGTAATACTGTATATAAACTCCCAGATACTTTACACAAGACATCATTTTGCTAGCAATAGTTTTCATCTGATAACTCCCAACAGTAAAGTTAGCCTACTATAACTTGCTTATCTCGAAATGGATTCCATCTCCAGTCTCCACGTTAACTTGTCTGAGACCGAATTCCGATTCAGAAGAGCCTGTGAACAAGTGGTGTTGCTGAACAACAAACTACAAGATCTTCAAGTTAGATACGATCGGGCAAGACGAGATGAGCTGCGTTCTTTTCGCTACAACATCCGTTTGAGAATGTCTGGTGTCGAGGGCGTGAGAAACGCTTACTACGAGTACGCTCGCCAGAAAGCCGACAAAGTCCTGTATCTTCGCCATAAGATCAGGTCAACTGTTGTCACCGATTGCGAAGACGATAGCAGCGGTTCCGAAGAGTCCATGGAGTAGAAAAACACCGTGTTCGAGATTAAAGAAAAACGGTTCTTTTCAGAACCCCCAAAATCTATGAAAGAGAAAGCTTTTCAAGCAAAATTTGCAACGCAACGTTGATTGCATAAATAAATCAAACACACCTACTTGATTTCATGTATCGTACATGTCATTGTATGGTCCAGGAAGCATTAGAATGCAGAAGAACGTTCTCAAACACGACTTTACAGCCCAAATCCATCTCTCAAAAGACCAATTGTCAAAACGTCATTCAACTATGGCATTGTGATGTCATAAAAGCCCATATTATAACCTCCTCATTTCCCCCCAGCAACACACTTTTTCACCCTTTTTCACGGTAAATTCCCGGTTTCAATAATCCCTGCGGGGTCGGGGTGCTGCACTACAGAGACTCTTGGTGCCGAGGCTATCCCATGACGTCAATTATTTACGTTATATATAGCATCGAAATAATCCTCGTTTCTGATTAAAAGGCGTACAGTGCATTATTTACAACGAAAAGATTTCATGTCCAAAGCAGATATTCGAGCGATATTAGTATCCAAGACGCTTCAGATAAATCGCACAAGCTACCACGTTCTGGCTATGATTTGAAATATATCCCCTTATTAATAATCATGGAAGCAATGGTCACCATAACGCCACATGTTATACACGTAAAGAAAACAAATTCGCTTTCCGAGTGACCATTTCGCAGCCAGAAACGAGTTTGGCCCGATTCGCTTGATCATTGTCAATCTGGGAAGAATTGCATTATGTCCCTTTACTAGCAAAAATCATAGTGGAGGGAGAGTCGCTCCAGGATAAACGTTTTTTTTATATCAAAACAAGCTCAAGCCAAATCTGACTTAAAAATGGACTCATAAGGGTGAAATCATTTATTTTTTGGCTTCTCTTTAAAATTGCAACATCTGCTCTACGACCATGTTTTAGATTTAACAAATTGATGAATAGGCAGACCACAATAATAATCAACACAAAAGTCGTAAAATAACAATTAACGGTTAATTGAAAGACAATAGCCGCCATCCATCCTTATAATCACAATTCACTTGCCCCGTGACATTTACGGCAGAACTGGTATATGTCATTGCGAGACATAGCTGTCAGTCTTAGAGCTAAGGTAATGTAGTAATACTGTATATAAACTCCCAGATACTTTACACAAGACATCATTTTGCTAGCAATAGTTTTCATCTGATAACTCCCAACAGTAAAGTTAGCCTACTATAACTTGCTTATCTCGAAATGGATTCCATCTCCAGTCTCCACGTTAACTTGTCTGAGACCGAATTCCGATTCAGAAGAGCCTGTGAACAAGTGGTGTTGCTGAACAACAAACTACAAGATCTTCAAGTTAGATACGATCGGGCAAGACGAGATGAGCTGCGTTCTTTTCGCTACAACATCCGTTTGAGAATGTCTGGTGTCGAGGGCGTGAGAAACGCTTACTACGAGTACGCTCGCCAGAAAGCCGACAAAGTCCTGTATCTTCGCCATAAGATCAGGTCAACTGTTGTCACCGATTGCGAAGACGATAGCAGCGGTTCCGAAGAGTCCATGGAGTAGAAAAACACCGTGTTCGAGATTAAAGAAAAACGGTTCTTTTCAGAACCCCCAAAATCTATGAAAGAGAAAGCTTTTCAAGCAAAATTTGCAACGCAACGTTGATTGCATAAATAAATCAAACACACCTACTTGATTTCATGTATCGTACATGTCATTGTATGGTCCAGGAAGCATTAGAATGCAGAAGAACGTTCTCAAACACGACTTTACAGCCCAAATCCATCTCTCAAAAGACCAATTGTCAAAACGTCATTCAACTATGGCATTGTGATGTCATAAAAGCCCATATTATAACCTCCTCATTTCCCCCCAGCAACACACTTTTTCACCCTTTTTCACGGTAAATTCCCGGTTTCAATAATCCCTGCGGGGTCGGGGTGCTGCACTACAGAGACTCTTGGTGCCGAGGCTATCCCATGACGTCAATTATTTACGTTATATATAGCATCGAAATAATCCTCGTTTCTGATTAAAAGGCGTACAGTGCATTATTTACAACGAAAAGATTTCATGTCCAAAGCAGATATTCGAGCGATATTAGTATCCAAGACGCTTCAGATAAATCGCACAAGCTACCACGTTCTGGCTATGATTTGAAATATATCCCCTTATTAATAATCATGGAAGCAATGGTCACCATAACGCCACATGTTATACACGTAAAGAAAACAAATTCGCTTTCCGAGTGACCATTTCGCAGCCAGAAACGAGTTTGGCCCGATTCGCTTGATCATTGTCAATCTGGGAAGAATTGCATTATGTCCCTTTACTAGCAAAAATCATAGTGGAGGGAGAGTCGCTCCAGGATAAAAGTTTTTTTTATATCGAAACAAGCTCAAGCCAAATCTGACTTAAAAATGGACTCATAAGGGTGAAATCATTTATTTTTTGGCTTCTCTTTAAAATTGCAACATCTGCTCTACGACCATGTTTTAGATTTAACAAATTGATGAATAGGCAGACCACAATAATAATCAACACAAAAGTCGTAAAATAACAATTAACGGTTAATTGAAAGACAATAGCCGCCATCCATCCTTATAATCACAATTCACTTGCCCCGTGACATTTACGGCAGAACTGGTATATGTCATTGCGAGACATAGCTGTCAGTCTTAGAGCTAAGGTAATGTAGTAATACTGTATATAAACTCCCAGATACTTTACACAAGACATCATTTTGCTAGCAATAGTTTTCATCTGATAACTCCCAACAGTAAAGTTAGCCTACTATAACTTGCTTATCTCGAAATGGATTCCATCTCCAGTCTCCACGTTAACTTGTCTGAGACCGAATTCCGATTCAGAAGAGCCTGTGAACAAGTGGTGTTGCTGAACAACAAACTACAAGATCTTCAAGTTAGATACGATCGGGCAAGACGAGATGAGCTGCGTTCTTTTCGCTACAACATCCGTTTGAGAATGTCTGGTGTCGAGGGCGTGAGAAACGCTTACTACGAGTACGCTCGCCAGAAAGCCGACAAAGTCCTGTATCTTCGCCATAAGATCAGGTCAACTGTTGTCACCGATTGCGAAGACGATAGCAGCGGTTCCGAAGAGTCCATGGAGTAGAAAAACACCGTGTTCGAGATTAAAGAAAAACGGTTCTTTTCAGAACCCCCAAAATCTATGAAAGAGAAAGCTTTTCAAGCAAAATTTGCAACGCAACGTTGATTGCATAAATAAATCAAACACACCTACTTGATTTCATGTATCGTACATGTCATTGTATGGTCCAGGAAGCATTAGAATGCAGAAGAACGTTCTCAAACACGACTTTACAGCCCAAATCCATCTCTCAAAAGACCAATTGTCAAAACGTCATTCGACTATGGCATTGTGATGTCATAAAAGCCCATATTATAACCTCCTCATTTCCCCCCAGCAACACACTTTTTCACCCTTTTTCACGGTAAATTCCCGGTTTCAATAATCCCTGCGGGGTCGGGGTGCTGCACTACAGAGACTCTTGGTGCCGAGGCTATCCCATGACGTCAATTATTTACGTTATATATAGCATCGAAATAATCCTCGTTTCTGATTAAAAGGCGTACAGTGCATTATTTACAACGAAAAGATTTCATGTCCAAAGCAGATATTCGAGCGATATTAGTATCCAAGACGCTTCAGATAAATCGCACAAGCTACCACGTTCTGGCTATGATTTGAAATATATCCCCTTATTAATAATCATGGAAGCAATGGTCACCATAACGCCACATGTTATACACGTAAAGAAAACAAATTCGCTTTCCGAGTGACCATTTCGCAGCCAGAAACGAGTTTGGCCCGATTCGCTTGATCATTGTCAATCTGGGAAGAATTGCATTATGTCCCTTTACTAGCAAAAATCATAGTGGAGGGAGAGTCGCTCCAGGATAAAAGTTTTTTTTATATCGAAACAAGCTCAAGCCAAATCTGACTTAAAAATGGACTCATAAGGGTGAAATCATTTATTTTTTGGCTTCTCTTTAAAATTGCAACATCTGCTCTACGACCATGTTTTAGATTTAACAAATTGATGAATAGGCAGACCACAATAATAATCAACACAAAAGTCGTAAAATAACAATTAACGGTTAATTGAAAGACAATAGCCGCCATCCATCCTTATAATCACAATTCACTTGCCCCGTGACATTTACGGCAGAACTGGTATATGTCATTGCGAGACATAGCTGTCAGTCTTAGAGCTAAGGTAATGTAGTAATACTGTATATAAACTCCCAGATACTTTACACAAGACATCATTTTGCTAGCAATAGTTTTCATCTGATAACTCCCAACAGTAAAGTTAGCCTACTATAACTTGCTTATCTCGAAATGGATTCCATCTCCAGTCTCCACGTTAACTTGTCTGAGACCGAATTCCGATTCAGAAGAGCCTGTGAACAAGTGGTGTTGCTGAACAACAAACTACAAGATCTTCAAGTTAGATACGATCGGGCAAGACGAGATGAGCTGCGTTCTTTTCGCTACAACATCCGTTTGAGAATGTCTGGTGTCGAGGGCGTGAGAAACGCTTACTACGAGTACGCTCGCCAGAAAGCCGACAAAGTCCTGTATCTTCGCCATAAGATCAGGTCAACTGTTGTCACCGATTGCGAAGACGATAGCAGCGGTTCCGAAGAGTCCATGGAGTAGAAAAACACCGTGTTCGAGATTAAAGAAAAACGGTTCTTTTCAGAACCCCCAAAATCTATGAAAGAGAAAGCTTTTCAAGCAAAATTTGCAACGCAACGTTGATTGCATAAATAAATCAAACACACCTACTTGATTTCATGTATCGTACATGTCATTGTATGGTCCAGGAAGCATTAGAATGCAGAAGAACGTTCTCAAACACAACTTTACAGCCCAAATCCATCTCTCAAAAGACCAATTGTCAAAACGTCATTCAACTATGGCATTGTGATGTCATAAAAGCCCATATTATAACCTCCTCATTTCCCCCCAGCAACACACTTTTTCACGGTAAATTCCCGGTTTCAATAATCCCTGCGGGGTCGGGGTGCTGCACTACAGAGACTCTTGGTGCCGAGGCTATCCCATGACGTCAATTATTTACGTTATATATAGCATCGAAATAATCCTCGTTTCTGATTAAAAGGCGTACAGTGCATTATTTACAATGAAAAGATTTCATGTCCAAAGCAGATATTCGAGCGATATTAGTATCCAAGACGCTTCAGATAAATCGCACAAGCTACCACGTTCTGGCTATGATTTGAAATATATCCCCTTATTAATAATCATGGAAGCAATGGTCACCATAACGCCACATGTTATACACGTAAAGAAAACAAATTCGCTTTCCGAGTGACCATTTCGCAGCCAGAAACGAGTTTGGCCCGATTCGCTTGATCATTGTCAATCTGGGAAGAATTGCATTATGTCCCTTTACTAGCAAAAATCATAGTGGAGGGAGAGTCGCTCCAGGATAAAAGTTTTTTTTATATCGAAACAAGCTCAAGCCAAATCTGACTTAAAAATGGACTCATAAGGGTGAAATCATTTATTTTTTGGCTTCTCTTTAAAATTGCAACATCTGCTCTACGACCATGTTTTAGATTTAACAAATTGATGAATAGGCAGACCACAATAATAATCAACACAAAAGTCGTAAAATAACAATTAACGGTTAATTGAAAGACAATAGCCGCCATCCATCCTTATAATCACAATTCACTTGCCCCGTGACATTTACGGCAGAACTGGTATATGTCATTGCGAGACATAGCTGTCAGTCTTAGAGCTAAGGTAATGTAGTAATACTGTATATAAACTCCCAGATACTTTACACAAGACATCATTTTGCTAGCAATAGTTTTCATCTGATAACTCCCAACAGTAAAGTTAGCCTACTATAACTTGCTTATCTCGAAATGGATTCCATCTCCAGTCTCCACGTTAACTTGTCTGAGACCGAATTCCGATTCAGAAGAGCCTGTGAACAAGTGGTGTTGCTGAACAACAAACTACAAGATCTTCAAGTTAGATACGATCGGGCAAGACGAGATGAGCTGCGTTCTTTTCGCTACAACATCCGTTTGAGAATGTCTGGTGTCGAGGGCGTGAGAAACGCTTACTACGAGTACGCTCGCCAGAAAGCCGACAAAGTCCTGTATCTTCGCCATAAGATCAGGTCAACTGTTGTCACCGATTGCGAAGACGATAGCAGCGGTTCCGAAGAGTCCATGGAGTAGAAAAACACCGTGTTCGAGATTAAAGAAAAACGGTTCTTTTCAGAACCCCCAAAATCTATGAAAGAGAAAGCTTTTCAAGCAAAATTTGCAAAGCAACGTTGATTGCATAAATAAATCAAACACACCTACTTGATTTCATGTATCGTACATGTCATTGTATGGTCCAGGAAGCATTAGAATGCAGAAGAACGTTCTCAAACACGACTTTACAGCCCAAATCCATCTCTCAAAAGACCAATTGTCAAAACGTCATTCAACTATGGCATTGTGATGTCATAAAAGCCCATATTATAACCTCCTCATTTCCCCCCAGCAACACACTTTTTCACCCTTTTTCACGGTAAATTCCCGGTTTCAATAATCCCTGCGGGGTCGGGGTGCTGCACTACAGAGACTCTTGGTGCCGAGGCTATCCCATGACGTCAATTATTTACGTTATATATAGCATCGAAATAATCCTCGTTTCTGATTAAAAGGCGTACAGTGCATTATTTACAACGAAAAGATTTCATGTCCAAAGCAGATATTCGAGCGATATTAGTATCCAAGACGCTTCAGATAAATCGCACAAGCTACCACGTTCTGGCTATGATTTGAAATATATCCCCTTATTAATAATCATGGAAGCAATGGTCACCATAACGCCACATGTTATACACGTAAAGAAAACAAATTCGCTTTCCTTTCCGAGTGACCATTTCGCAGCCAGAAACGAGTTTGGCCCGATTCGCTTGATCATTGTCAATCTGGGAAGAATTGCATTATGTCCCTTTACTAGCAAAAATCATAGTGGAGGGAGAGTCGCTCCAGGATAAAAGTTTTTTTTATATCGAAACAAGCTCAAGCCAAATCTGACTTAAAAATGGACTCATAAGGGTGAAATCATTTATTTTTTGGCTTCTCTTTAAAATTGCAACATCTGCTCTACGACCATGTTTTAGATTTAACAAATTGATGAATAGGCAGACCACAATAATAATCAACACAAAAGTCGTAAAATAACAATTAACGGTTAATTGAAAGACAATAGCCGCCATCCATCCTTATAATCACAATTCACTTGCCCCGTGACATTTACGGCAGAACTGGTATATGTCATTGCGAGACATAGCTGTCAGTCTTAGAGCTAAGGTAATGTAGTAATACTGTATATAAACTCCCAGATACTTTACACAAGACATCATTTGCTAGCAATAGTTTTCATCTGATAACTCCCAACAGTAAAGTTAGCCTACTATAACTTGCTTATCTCGAAATGGATTCCATCTCCAGTCTCCACGTTAACTTGTCTGAGACCGAATTCCGATTCAGAAGAGCCTGTGAACAAGTGGTGTTGCTGAACAACAAACTACAAGATCTTCAAGTTAGATACGATCGGGCAAGACGAGATGAGCTGCGTTCTTTTCGCTACAACATCCGTTTGAGAATGTCTGGTGTCGAGGGCGTGAGAAACGCTTACTACGAGTACGCTCGCCAGAAAGCCGACAAAGTCCTGTATCTTCGCCATAAGATCAGGTCAACTGTTGTCACCGATTGCGAAGACGATAGCAGCGGTTCCGAAGAGTCCATGGAGTAGAAAAACACCGTGTTCGAGATTAAAGAAAAACGGTTCTTTTCAGAACCCCCAAAATCTATGAAAGAGAAAGCTTTTCAAGCAAAATTTGCAACGCAACGTTGATTGCATAAATAAATCAAACACACCTACTTGATTTCATGTATCGTACATGTCATTGTATGGTCCAGGAAGCATTAGAATGCAGAAGAACGTTCTCAAACACAACTTTACAGCCCAAATCCATCTCTCAAAAGACCAATTGTCAAAACGTCATTCAACTATGGCATTGTGATGTCATAAAAGCCCATATTATAACCTCCTCATTTCCCCCCAGCAACACACTTTTTCACGGTAAATTCCCGGTTTCAATAATCCCTGCGGGGTCGGGGTGCTGCACTACAGAGACTCTTGGTGCCGAGGCTATCCCATGACGTCAATTATTTACGTTATATATAGCATCGAAATAATCCTCGTTTCTGATTAAAAGGCGTACAGTGCATTATTTACAACGAAAAGATTTCATGTCCAAAGCAGATATTCGAGCGATATTAGTATCCAAGACGCTTCAGATAAATCGCACAAGCTACCACGTTCTGGCTATGATTTGAAATATATCCCCTTATTAATAATCATGGAAGCAATGGTCACCATAACGCCACATGTTATACACGTAAAGAAAACAAATTCGCTTTCCTTTCCGAGTGACCATTTCGCAGCCAGAAACGAGTTTGGCCCGATTCGCTTGATCATTGTCAATCTGGGAAGAATTGCATTATGTCCCTTTACTAGCAAAAATCATAGTGGAGGGAGAGTCGCTCCAGGATAAAAGTTTTTTTTATATCGAAACAAGCTCAAGCCAAATCTGACTTAAAAATGGACTCATAAGGGTGAAATCATTTATTTTTTGGCTTCTCTTTAAAATTGCAACATCTGCTCTACGACCATGTTTTTGATTTAACAAATTGATGAATAGGCAGACCACAATAATAATCAACACAAAAGTCGTAAAATAACAATTAACGGTTAATTGAAAGACAATAGCCGCCATCCATCCTTATAATCACAATTCACTTGCCCCGTGACATTTACGGCAGAACTGGTATATGTCATTGCGAGACATAGCTGTCAGTCTTAGAGCTAAGGTAATGTAGTAATACTGTATATAAACTCCCAGATACTTTACACAAGACATCATTTGCTAGCAATAGTTTTCATCTGATAACTCCCAACAGTAAAGTTAGCCTACTATAACTTGCTTATCTCGAAATGGATTCCATCTCCAGTCTCCACGTTAACTTGTCTGAGACCGAATTCCGATTCAGAAGAGCCTGTGAACAAGTGGTGTTGCTGAACAACAAACTACAAGATCTTCAAGTTAGATACGATCGGGCAAGACGAGATGAGCTGCGTTCTTTTCGCTACAACATCCGTTTGAGAATGTCTGGTGTCGAGGGCGTGAGAAACGCTTACTACGAGTACGCTCGCCAGAAAGCCGACAAAGTCCTGTATCTTCGCCATAAGATCAGGTCAACTGTTGTCACCGATTGCGAAGACGATAGCAGCGGTTCCGAAGAGTCCATGGAGTAGAAAAACACCGTGTTCGAGATTAAAGAAAAACGGTTCTTTTCAGAACCCCCAAAATCTATGAAAGAGAAAGCTTTTCAAGCAAAATTTGCAACGCAACGTTGATTGCATAAATAAATCAAACACACCTACTTGATTTCATGTATCGTACATGTCATTGTATGGTCCAGGAAGCATTAGAATGCAGAAGAACGTTCTCAAACACGACTTTACAGCCCAAATCCATCTCTCAAAAGACCAATTGTCAAAACGTCATTCAACTATGGCATTGTGATGTCATAAAAGCCCATATTATAACCTCCTCATTTCCCCCCAGCAACACACTTTTTCACCCTTTTTCACGGTAAATTCCCGGTTTCAATAATCCCTGCGGGGTCGGGGTGCTGCACTACAGAGACTCTTGGTGCCGAGGCTATCCCATGACGTCAATTATTTACGTTATATATAGCATCGAAATAATCCTCGTTTCTGATTAAAAGGCGTACAGTGCATTATTTACAACGAAAAGATTTCATGTCCAAAGCAGATATTCGAGCGATATTAGTATCCAAGACGCTTCAGATAAATCGCACAAGCTACCACGTTCTGGCTATGATTTGAAATATATCCCCTTATTAATAATCATGGAAGCAATGGTCACCATAACGCCACATGTTATACACGTAAAGAAAACAAATTCGCTTTCCGAGTGACCATTTCGCAGTCAGAAACGAGTTTGGCCCGATTCGCTTGATCATTGTCAATCTGGGAAGAATTGCATTATGTCCCTTTACTAGCAAAAATCATAGTGGAGGGAGAGTCGCTCCAGGATAAAAGTTTTTTTTATATCGAAACAAGCTCAAGCCAAATCTGACTTAAAAATGGACTCATAAGGGTGAAATCATTTATTTTTTGGCTTCTCTTTAAAATTGCAACATCTGCTCTACGACCATGTTTTAGATTTAACAAATTGATGAATAGGCAGACCACAATAATAATCAACACAAAAGTCGTAAAATAACAATTAACGGTTAATTGAAAGACAATAGCCGCCATCCATCCTTATAATCACAATTCACTTGCCCCGTGACATTTACGGCAGAACTGGTATATGTCATTGCGAGACATAGCTGTCAGTCTTAGAGCTAAGGTAATGTAGTAATACTGTATATAAACTCCCAGATACTTTACACAAGACATCATTTTGCTAGCAATAGTTTTCATCTGATAACTCCCAACAGTAAAGTTAGCCTACTATAACTTGCTTATCTCGAAATGGATTCCATCTCCAGTCTCCACGTTAACTTGTCTGAGACCGAATTCCGATTCAGAAGAGCCTGTGAACAAGTGGTGTTGCTGAACAACAAACTACAAGATCTTCAAGTTAGATACGATCGGGCAAGACGAGATGAGCTGCGTTCTTTTCGCTACAACATCCGTTTGAGAATGTCTGGTGTCGAGGGCGTGAGAAACGCTTACTACGAGTACGCTCGCCTGAAAGCCGACAAAGTCCTGTATCTTCGCCATAAGATCAGGTCAACTGTTGTCACCGATTGCGAAGACGATAGCAGCGGTTCCGAAGAGTCCATGGAGTAGAAAAACACCGTGTTCGAGATTAAAGAAAAACGGTTCTTTTCAGAACCCCCAAAATCTATGAAAGAGAAAGCTTTTCAAGCAAAATTTGCAACGCAACGTTGATTGCATAAATAAATCAAACACACCTACTTGATTTCATGTATCGTACATGTCATTGTATGGTCCAGGAAGCATTAGAATGCAGAAGAACGTTCTCAAACACAACTTTACAGCCCAAATCCATCTCTCAAAAGACCAATTGTCAAAACGTCATTCAACTATGGCATTGTGATGTCATAAAAGCCCATATTATAACCTCCTCATTTCCCCCCAGCAACACACTTTTTCACGGTAAATTCCCGGTTTCAATAATCCCTGCGGGGTCGGGGTGCTGCACTACAGAGACTCTTGGTGCCGAGGCTATCCCATGACGTCAATTATTTACGTTATATATAGCATCGAAATAATCCTCGTTTCTGATTAAAAGGCGTACAGTGCATTATTTACAACGAAAAGATTTCATGTCCAAAGCAGATATTCGAGCGATATTAGTATCCAAGACGCTTCAGATAAATCGCACAAGCTACCACGTTCTGGCTATGATTTGAAATATATCCCCTTATTAATAATCATGGAAGCAATGGTCACCATAACGCCACATGTTATACACGTAAAGAAAACAAATTCGCTTTCCGAGTGACCATTTCGCAGCCAGAAACGAGTTTGGCCCGATTCGCTTGATCATTGTCAATCTGGGAAGAATTGCATTATGTCCCTTTACTAGCAAAAATCATAGTGGAGGGAGAGTCGCTCCAGGATAAAAGTTTTTTTTATATCGAAACAAGCTCAAGCCAAATCTGACTTAAAAATGGACTCATAAGGGTGAAATCATTTATTTTTTGGCTTCTCTTTAAAATTGCAACATCTGCTCTACGACCATGTTTTAGATTTAACAAATTGATGAATAGGCAGACCACAATAATAATCAACACAAAAGTCGTAAAATAACAATTAACGGTTAATTGAAAGACAATAGCCGCCATCCATCCTTATAATCACAATTCACTTGCCCCGTGACATTTACGGCAGAACTGGTATATGTCATTGCGAGACATAGCTGTCAGTCTTAGAGCTAAGGTAATGTAGTAATACTGTATATAAACTCCCAGATACTTTACACAAGACATCATTTTGCTAGCAATAGTTTTCATCTGATAACTCCCAACAGTAAAGTTAGCCTACTATAACTTGCTTATCTCGAAATGGATTCCATCTCCAGTCTCCACGTTAACTTGTCTGAGACCGAATTCCGATTCAGAAGAGCCTGTGAACAAGTGGTGTTGCTGAACAACAAACTACAAGATCTTCAAGTTAGATACGATCGGGCAAGACGAGATGAGCTGCGTTCTTTTCGCTACAACATCCGTTTGAGAATGTCTGGTGTCGAGGGCGTGAGAAACGCTTACTACGAGTACGCTCGCCAGAAAGCCGACAAAGTCCTGTATCTTCGCCATAAGATCAGGTCAACTGTTGTCACCGATTGCGAAGACGATAGCAGCGGTTCCGAAGAGTCCATGGAGTAGAAAAACACCGTGTTCGAGATTAAAGAAAAACGGTTCTTTTCAGAACCCCCAAAATCTATGAAAGAGAAAGCTTTTCAAGCAAAATTTGCAACGCAACGTTGATTGCATAAATAAATCAAACACACCTACTTGATTTCATGTATCGTACATGTCATTGTATGGTCCAGGAAGCATTAGAATGCAGAAGAACGTTCTCAAACACGACTTTACAGCCCAAATCCATCTCTCAAAAGACCAATTGTCAAAACGTCATTCAACTATGGCATTGTGATGTCATAAAAGCCCATATTATAACCTCCTCATTTCCCCCCAGCAACACACTTTTTCACCCTTTTTCACGGTAAATTCCCGGTTTCAATAATCCCTGCGGGGTCGGGGTGCTGCACTACAGAGACTCTTGGTGCCGAGGCTATCCCATGACGTCAATTATTTACGTTATATATAGCATCGAAATAATCCTCGTTTCTGATTAAAAGGCGTACAGTGCATTATTTACAACGAAAAGATTTCATGTCCAAAGCAGATATTCGAGCGATATTAGTATCCAAGACGCTTCAGATAAATCGCACAAGCTACCACGTTCTGGCTATGATTTGAAATATATCCCCTTATTAATAATCATGGAAGCAATGGTCACCATAACGCCACATGTTATACACGTAAAGAAAACAAATTCGCTTTCCGAGTGACCATTTCGCAGCCAGAAACGAGTTTGGCCCGATTCGCTTGATCATTGTCAATCTGGGAAGAATTGCATTATGTCCCTTTACTAGCAAAAATCATAGTGGAGGGAGAGTCGCTCCAGGATAAAAGTTTTTTTTATATCGAAACAAGCTCAAGCCAAATCTGACTTAAAAATGGACTCATAAGGGTGAAATCATTTATTTTTTGGCTTCTCTTTAAAATTGCAACATCTGCTCTACGACCATGTTTTAGATTTAACAAATTGATGAATAGGCAGACCACAATAATAATCAACACAAAAGTCGTAAAATAACAATTAACGGTTAATTGAAAGACAATAGCCGCCATCCATCCTTATAATCACAATTCACTTGCCCCGTGACATTTACGGCAGAACTGGTATATGTCATTGCGAGACATAGCTGTCAGTCTTAGAGCTAAGGTAATGTAGTAATACTGTATATAAACTCCCAGATACTGTACACAAGACATCATTTTGCTAGCAATAGTTTTCATCTGATAACTCCCAACAGTAAAGTTAGCCTACTATAACTTGCTTATCTCGAAATGGATTCCATCTCCAGTCTCCACGTTAACTTGTCTGAGACCGAATTCCGATTCAGAAGAGCCTGTGAACAAGTGGTGTTGCTGAACAACAAACTACAAGATCTTCAAGTTAGATACGATCGGGCAAGACGAGATGAGCTGCGTTCTTTTCGCTACAACATCCGTTTGAGAATGTCTGGTGTCGAGGGCGTGAGAAACGCTTACTACGAGTACGCTCGCCAGAAAGCCGACAAAGTCCTGTATCTTCGCCATAAGATCAGGTCAACTGTTGTCACCGATTGCGAAGACGATAGCAGCGGTTCCGAAGAGTCCATGGAGTAGAAAAACACCGTGTTCGAGATTAAAGAAAAACGGTTCTTTTCAGAACCCCCAAAATCTATGAAAGAGAAAGCTTTTCAAGCAAAATTTGCAAAGCAACGTTGATTGCATAAATAAATCAAACACACCTACTTGATTTCATGTATCGTACATGTCATTGTATGGTCCAGGAAGCATTAGAATGCAGAAGAACGTTCTCAAACACGACTTTACAGCCCAAATCCATCTCTCAAAAGACCAATTGTCAAAACGTCATTCAACTATGGCATTGTGATGTCATAAAAGCCCATATTATAACCTCCTCATTTCCCCCCAGCAACACACTTTTTCACCCTTTTTCACGGTAAATTCCCGGTTTCAATAATCCCTGCGGGGTCGGGGTGCTGCACTACAGAGACTCTTGGTGCCGAGGCTATCCCATGACGTCAATTATTTACGTTATATATAGCATCGAAATAATCCTCGTTTCTGATTAAAAGGCGTACAGTGCATTATTTACAACGAAAAGATTTCATGTCCAAAGCAGATATTCGAGCGATATTAGTATCCAAGACGCTTCAGATAAATCGCACAAGCTACCACGTTCTGGCTATGATTTGAAATATATCCCCTTATTAATAATCATGGAAGCAATGGTCACCATAACGCCACATGTTATACACGTAAAGAAAACAAATTCGCTTTCCTTTCCGAGTGACCATTTCGCAGCCAGAAACGAGTTTGGCCCGATTCGCTTGATCATTGTCAATCTGGGAAGAATTGCATTATGTCCCTTTACTAGCAAAAATCATAGTGGAGGGAGAGTCGCTCCAGGATAAAAGTTTTTTTTATATCGAAACAAGCTCAAGCCAAATCTGACTTAAAAATGGACTCATAAGGGTGAAATCATTTATTTTTTGGCTTCTCTTTAAAATTGCAACATCTGCTCTACGACCATGTTTTAGATTTAACAAATTGATGAATAGGCAGACCACAATAATAATCAACACAAAAGTCGTAAAATAACAATTAACGGTTAATTGAAAGACAATAGCCGCCATCCATCCTTATAATCACAATTCACTTGCCCCGTGACATTTACGGCAGAACTGGTATATGTCATTGCGAGACATAGCTGTCAGTCTTAGAGCTAAGGTAATGTAGTAATACTGTATATAAACTCCCAGATACTTTACACAAGACATCATTTGCTAGCAATAGTTTTCATCTGATAACTCCCAACAGTAAAGTTAGCCTACTATAACTTGCTTATCTCGAAATGGATTCCATCTCCAGTCTCCACGTTAACTTGTCTGAGACCGAATTCCGATTCAGAAGAGCCTGTGAACAAGTGGTGTTGCTGAACAACAAACTACAAGATCTTCAAGTTAGATACGATCGGGCAAGACGAGATGAGCTGCGTTCTTTTCGCTACAACATCCGTTTGAGAATGTCTGGTGTCGAGGGCGTGAGAAACGCTTACTACGAGTACGCTCGCCAGAAAGCCGACAAAGTCCTGTATCTTCGCCATAAGATCAGGTCAACTGTTGTCACCGATTGCGAAGACGATAGCAGCGGTTCCGAAGAGTCCATGGAGTAGAAAAACACCGTGTTCGAGATTAAAGAAAAACGGTTCTTTTCAGAACCCCCAAAATCTATGAAAGAGAAAGCTTTTCAAGCAAAATTTGCAACGCAACGTTGATTGCATAAATAAATCAAACACACCTACTTGATTTCATGTATCGTACATGTCATTGTATGGTCCAGGAAGCATTAGAATGCAGAAGAACGTTCTCAAACACAACTTTACAGCCCAAATCCATCTCTCAAAAGACCAATTGTCAAAACGTCATTCAACTATGGCATTGTGATGTCATAAAAGCCCATATTATAACCTCCTCATTTCCCCCCAGCAACACACTTTTTCACCCTTTTTCACGGTAAATTCCCGGTTTCAATAATCCCTGCGGGGTCGGGGTGCTGCACTACAGAGACTCTTGGTGCCGAGGCTATCCCATGACGTCAATTATTTACGTTATATATAGCATCGAAATAATCCTCGTTTCTGATTAAAAGGCGTACAGTGCATTATTTACAACGAAAAGATTTCATGTCCAAAGCAGATATTCGAGCGATATTAGTATCCAAGACGCTTCAGATAAATCGCACAAGCTACCACGTTCTGGCTATGATTTGAAATATATCCCCTTATTAATAATCATGGAAGCAATGGTCACCATAACGCCACATGTTATACACGTAAAGAAAACAAATTCGCTTTCCGAGTGACCATTTCGCAGCCAGAAACGAGTTTGGCCCGATTCGCTTGATCATTGTCAATCTGGGAAGAATTGCATTATGTCCCTTTACTAGCAAAAATCATAGTGGAGGGAGAGTCGCTCCAGGATAAAAGTTTTTTTTATATCGAAACAAGCTCAAGCCAAATCTGACTTAAAAATGGACTCATAAGGGTGAAATCATTTATTTTTTGGCTTCTCTTTAAAATTGCAACATCTGCTCTACGACCATGTTTTAGATTTAACAAATTGATGAATAGGCAGACCACAATAATAATCAACACAAAAGTCGTAAAATAACAATTAACGGTTAATTGAAAGACAATAGCCGCCATCCATCCTTATAATCACAATTCACTTGCCCCGTGACATTTACGGCAGAACTGGTATATGTCATTGCGAGACATAGCTGTCAGTCTTAGAGCTAAGGTAATGTAGTAATACTGTATATAAACTCCCAGATACTTTACACAAGACATCATTTGCTAGCAATAGTTTTCATCTGATAACTCCCAACAGTAAAGTTAGCCTACTATAACTTGCTTATCTCGAAATGGATTCCATCTCCAGTCTCCACGTTAACTTGTCTGAGACCGAATTCCGATTCAGAAGAGCCTGTGAACAAGTGGTGTTGCTGAACAACAAACTACAAGATCTTCAAGTTAGATACGATCGGGCAAGACGAGATGAGCTGCGTTCTTTTCGCTACAACATCCGTTTGAGAATGTCTGGTGTCGAGGGCGTGAGAAACGCTTACTACGAGTACGCTCGCCAGAAAGCCGACAAAGTCCTGTATCTTCGCCATAAGATCAGGTCAACTGTTGTCACCGATTGCGAAGACGATAGCAGCGGTTCCGAAGAGTCCATGGAGTAGAAAAACACCGTGTTCGAGATTAAAGAAAAACGGTTCTTTTCAGAACCCCCAAAATCTATGAAAGAGAAAGCTTTTCAAGCAAAATTTGCAACGCAACGTTGATTGCATAAATAAATCAAACACACCTACTTGATTTCATGTATCGTACATGTCATTGTATGGTCCAGGAAGCATTAGAATGCAGAAGAACGTTCTCAAACACGACTTTACAGCCCAAATCCATCTCTCAAAAGACCAATTGTCAAAACGTCATTCAACTATGGCATTGTGATGTCATAAAAGCCCATATTATAACCTCCTCATTTCCCCCCAGCAACACACTTTTTCACCCTTTTTCACGGTAAATTCCCGGTTTCAATAATCCCTGCGGGGTCGGGGTGCTGCACTACAGAGACTCTTGGTGCCGAGGCTATCCCATGACGTCAATTATTTACGTTATATATAGCATCGAAATAATCCTCGTTTCTGATTAAAAGGCGTACAGTGCATTATTTACAACGAAAAGATTTCATGTCCAAAGCAGATATTCGAGCGATATTAGTATCCAAGACGCTTCAGATAAATCGCACAAGCTACCACGTTCTGGCTATGATTTGAAATATATCCCCTTATTAATAATCATGGAAGCAATGGTCACCATAACGCCACATGTTATACACGTAAAGAAAACAAATTCGCTTTCCGAGTGACCATTTCGCAGTCAGAAACGAGTTTGGCCCGATTCGCTTGATCATTGTCAATCTGGGAAGAATTGCATTATGTCCCTTTACTAGCAAAAATCATAGTGGAGGGAGAGTCGCTCCAGGATAAAAGTTTTTTTTATATCGAAACAAGCTCAAGCCAAATCTGACTTAAAAATGGACTCATAAGGGTGAAATCATTTATTTTTTGGCTTCTCTTTAAAATTGCAACATCTGCTCTACGACCATGTTTTAGATTTAACAAATTGATGAATAGGCAGACCACAATAATAATCAACACAAAAGTCGTAAAATAACAATTAACGGTTAATTGAAAGACAATAGCCGCCATCCATCCTTATAATCACAATTCACTTGCCCCGTGACATTTACGGCAGAACTGGTATATGTCATTGCGAGACATAGCTGTCAGTCTTAGAGCTAAGGTAATGTAGTAATACTGTATATAAACTCCCAGATACTTTACACAAGACATCATTTTGCTAGCAATAGTTTTCATCTGATAACTCCCAACAGTAAAGTTAGCCTACTATAACTTGCTTATCTCGAAATGGATTCCATCTCCAGTCTCCACGTTAACTTGTCTGAGACCGAATTCCGATTCAGAAGAGCCTGTGAACAAGTGGTGTTGCTGAACAACAAACTACAAGATCTTCAAGTTAGATACGATCGGGCAAGACGAGATGAGCTGCGTTCTTTTCGCTACAACATCCGTTTGAGAATGTCTGGTGTCGAGGGCGTGAGAAACGCTTACTACGAGTACGCTCGCCTGAAAGCCGACAAAGTCCTGTATCTTCGCCATAAGATCAGGTCAACTGTTGTCACCGATTGCGAAGACGATAGCAGCGGTTCCGAAGAGTCCATGGAGTAGAAAAACACCGTGTTCGAGATTAAAGAAAAACGGTTCTTTTCAGAACCCCCAAAATCTATGAAAGAGAAAGCTTTTCAAGCAAAATTTGCAACGCAACGTTGATTGCATAAATAAATCAAACACACCTACTTGATTTCATGTATCGTACATGTCATTGTATGGTCCAGGAAGCATTAGAATGCAGAAGAACGTTCTCAAACACAACTTTACAGCCCAAATCCATCTCTCAAAAGACCAATTGTCAAAACGTCATTCAACTATGGCATTGTGATGTCATAAAAGCCCATATTATAACCTCCTCATTTCCCCCCAGCAACACACTTTTTCACGGTAAATTCCCGGTTTCAATAATCCCTGCGGGGTCGGGGTGCTGCACTACAGAGACTCTTGGTGCCGAGGCTATCCCATGACGTCAATTATTTACGTTATATATAGCATCGAAATAATCCTCGTTTCTGATTAAAAGGCGTACAGTGCATTATTTACAACGAAAAGATTTCATGTCCAAAGCAGATATTCGAGCGATATTAGTATCCAAGACGCTTCAGATAAATCGCACAAGCTACCACGTTCTGGCTATGATTTGAAATATATCCCCTTATTAATAATCATGGAAGCAATGGTCACCATAACGCCACATGTTATACACGTAAAGAAAACAAATTCGCTTTCCGAGTGACCATTTCGCAGCCAGAAACGAGTTTGGCCCGATTCGCTTGATCATTGTCAATCTGGGAAGAATTGCATTATGTCCCTTTACTAGCAAAAATCATAGTGGAGGGAGAGTCGCTCCAGGATAAAAGTTTTTTTTATATCGAAACAAGCTCAAGCCAAATCTGACTTAAAAATGGACTCATAAGGGTGAAATCATTTATTTTTTGGCTTCTCTTTAAAATTGCAACATCTGCTCTACGACCATGTTTTAGATTTAACAAATTGATGAATAGGCAGACCACAATAATAATCAACACAAAAGTCGTAAAATAACAATTAACGGTTAATTGAAAGACAATAGCCGCCATCCATCCTTATAATCACAATTCACTTGCCCCGTGACATTTACGGCAGAACTGGTATATGTCATTGCGAGACATAGCTGTCAGTCTTAGAGCTAAGGTAATGTAGTAATACTGTATATAAACTCCCAGATACTTTACACAAGACATCATTTTGCTAGCAATAGTTTTCATCTGATAACTCCCAACAGTAAAGTTAGCCTACTATAACTTGCTTATCTCGAAATGGATTCCATCTCCAGTCTCCACGTTAACTTGTCTGAGACCGAATTCCGATTCAGAAGAGCCTGTGAACAAGTGGTGTTGCTGAACAACAAACTACAAGATCTTCAAGTTAGATACGATCGGGCAAGACGAGATGAGCTGCGTTCTTTTCGCTACAACATCCGTTTGAGAATGTCTGGTGTCGAGGGCGTGAGAAACGCTTACTACGAGTACGCTCGCCAGAAAGCCGACAAAGTCCTGTATCTTCGCCATAAGATCAGGTCAACTGTTGTCACCGATTGCGAAGACGATAGCAGCGGTTCCGAAGAGTCCATGGAGTAGAAAAACACCGTGTTCGAGATTAAAGAAAAACGGTTCTTTTCAGAACCCCCAAAATCTATGAAAGAGAAAGCTTTTCAAGCAAAATTTGCAACGCAACGTTGATTGCATAAATAAATCAAACACACCTACTTGATTTCATGTATCGTACATGTCATTGTATGGTCCAGGAAGCATTAGAATGCAGAAGAACGTTCTCAAACACGACTTTACAGCCCAAATCCATCTCTCAAAAGACCAATTGTCAAAACGTCATTCAACTATGGCATTGTGATGTCATAAAAGCCCATATTATAACCTCCTCATTTCCCCCCAGCAACACACTTTTTCACCCTTTTTCACGGTAAATTCCCGGTTTCAATAATCCCTGCGGGGTCGGGGTGCTGCACTACAGAGACTCTTGGTGCCGAGGCTATCCCATGACGTCAATTATTTACGTTATATATAGCATCGAAATAATCCTCGTTTCTGATTAAAAGGCGTACAGTGCATTATTTACAACGAAAAGATTTCATGTCCAAAGCAGATATTCGAGCGATATTAGTATCCAAGACGCTTCAGATAAATCGCACAAGCTACCACGTTCTGGCTATGATTTGAAATATATCCCCTTATTAATAATCATGGAAGCAATGGTCACCATAACGCCACATGTTATACACGTAAAGAAAACAAATTCGCTTTCCGAGTGACCATTTCGCAGCCAGAAACGAGTTTGGCCCGATTCGCTTGATCATTGTCAATCTGGGAAGAATTGCATTATGTCCCTTTACTAGCAAAAATCATAGTGGAGGGAGAGTCGCTCCAGGATAAAAGTTTTTTTTATATCGAAACAAGCTCAAGCCAAATCTGACTTAAAAATGGACTCATAAGGGTGAAATCATTTATTTTTTGGCTTCTCTTTAAAATTGCAACATCTGCTCTACGACCATGTTTTAGATTTAACAAATTGATGAATAGGCAGACCACAATAATAATCAACACAAAAGTCGTAAAATAACAATTAACGGTTAATTGAAAGACAATAGCCGCCATCCATCCTTATAATCACAATTCACTTGCCCCGTGACATTTACGGCAGAACTGGTATATGTCATTGCGAGACATAGCTGTCAGTCTTAGAGCTAAGGTAATGTAGTAATACTGTATATAAACTCCCAGATACTGTACACAAGACATCATTTTGCTAGCAATAGTTTTCATCTGATAACTCCCAACAGTAAAGTTAGCCTACTATAACTTGCTTATCTCGAAATGGATTCCATCTCCAGTCTCCACGTTAACTTGTCTGAGACCGAATTCCGATTCAGAAGAGCCTGTGAACAAGTGGTGTTGCTGAACAACAAACTACAAGATCTTCAAGTTAGATACGATCGGGCAAGACGAGATGAGCTGCGTTCTTTTCGCTACAACATCCGTTTGAGAATGTCTGGTGTCGAGGGCGTGAGAAACGCTTACTACGAGTACGCTCGCCAGAAAGCCGACAAAGTCCTGTATCTTCGCCATAAGATCAGGTCAACTGTTGTCACCGATTGCGAAGACGATAGCAGCGGTTCCGAAGAGTCCATGGAGTAGAAAAACACCGTGTTCGAGATTAAAGAAAAACGGTTCTTTTCAGAACCCCCAAAATCTATGAAAGAGAAAGCTTTTCAAGCAAAATTTGCAACGCAACGTTGATTGCATAAATAAATCAAACACACCTACTTGATTTCATGTATCGTACATGTCATTGTATGGTCCAGGAAGCATTAGAATGCAGAAGAACGTTCTCAAACACGACTTTACAGCCCAAATCCATCTCTCAAAAGACCAATTGTCAAAACGTCATTCAACTATGGCATTGTGATGTCATAAAAGCCCATATTATAACCTCCTCATTTCCCCCCAGCAACACACTTTTTCACCCTTTTTCACGGTAAATTCCCGGTTTCAATAATCCCTGCGGGGTCGGGGTGCTGCACTACAGAGACTCTTGGTGCCGAGGCTATCCCATGACGTCAATTATTTACGTTATATATAGCATCGAAATAATCCTCGTTTCTGATTAAAAGGCGTACAGTGCATTATTTACAACGAAAAGATGTCATGTCCAAAGCAGATATTCGAGCGATATTAGTATCCAAGACGCTTCAGATAAATCGCACAAGCTACCACGTTCTGGCTATGATTTGAAATATATCCCCTTATTAATAATCATGGAAGCAATGGTCACCATAACGCCACATGTTATACACGTAAAGAAAACAAATTCGCTTTCCGAGTGACCATTTCGCAGCCAGAAACGAGTTTGGCCCGATTCGCTTGATCATTGTCAATCTGGGAAGAATTGCATTATGTCCCTTTACTAGCAAAAATCATAGTGGAGGGAGAGTCGCTCCAGGATAAAAGTTTTTTTATATCGAAACAAGCTCAAGCCAAATCTGACTTAAAAATGAACTCATAAGGGTGAAATCATTTATTTTTTGGCTTCTCTTTAAAATTGCAACATCTGCTCTACGACCATGTTTTAGATTTAAAAAATTGATGAATAGGCAGACCACAATAATAATCAACACAAAAGTCGTAAAATAACAATTAACGGTTAATTGAAAGACAATAGCCGCCATCCATCCTTATAATCACAATTCACTTGCCCCGTGACATTTACGGCAGAACTGGTATATGTCATTGCGAGACATAGCTGTCAGTCTTAGAGCTAAGGTAATGTAGTAATACTGTATATAAACTCCCAGATACTTTACACAAGACATCATTTTGCTAGCAATAGTTTTCATCTGATAACTCCCAACAGTAAAGTTAGCCTACTATAACTTGCTTATCTCGAAATGGATTCCATCTCCAGTCTCCACGTTAACTTGTCTGAGACCGAATTCCGATTCAGAAGAGCCTGTGAACAAGTGGTGTTGCTGAACAACAAACTACAAGATCTTCAAGTTAGATACGATCGGGCAAGACGAGATGAGCTGCGTTCTTTTCGCTACAACATCCGTTTGAGAATGTCTGGTGTCGAGGGCGTGAGAAACGCTTACTACGAGTACGCTCGCCAGAAAGCCGACAAAGTCCTGTATCTTCGCCATAAGATCAGGTCAACTGTTGTCACCGATTGCGAAGACGATAGCAGCGGTTCCGAAGAGTCCATGGAGTAGAAAAACACCGTGTTCGAGATTAAAGAAAAACGGTTCTTTTCAGAACCCCCAAAATCTATGAAAGAGAAAGCTTTTCAAGCAAAATTTGCAACGCAACGTTGATTGCATAAATAAATCAAACACACCTACTTGATTTCATGTATCGTACATGTCATTGTATGGTCCAGGAAGCATTAGAATGCAGAAGAACGTTCTCAAACACGACTTTACAGCCCAAATCCATCTCTCAAAAGACCAATTGTCAAAACGTCATTCAACTATGGCATTGTGATGTCATAAAAGCCCATATTATAACCTCCTCATTTCCCCCCAGCAACACACTTTTTCACCCTTTTTCACGGTAAATTCCCGGTTTCAATAATCCCTGCGGGGTCGGGGTGCTGCACTACAGAGACTCTTGGTGCCGAGGCTATCCCATGACGTCAATTATTTACGTTATATATAGCATCGAAATAATCCTCGTTTCTGATTAAAAGGCGTACAGTGCATTATTTACAACGAAAAGATTTCATGTCCAAAGCAGATATTCGAGCGATATTAGTATCCAAGACGCTTCAGATAAATCGCACAAGCTACCACGTTCTGGCTATGATTTGAAATATATCCCCTTATTAATAATCATGGAAGCAATGGTCACCATAACGCCACATGTTATACACGTAAAGAAAACAAATTCGCTTTCCGAGTGACCATTTCGCAGCCAGAAACGAGTTTGGCCCGATTCGCTTGATCATTGTCAATCTGGGAAGAATTGCATTATGTCACTTTACTAGCAAAAATCATAGTGGAGGGAGAGTCGCTCCAGGATAAACGTTTTTTTTATATCGAAACAAGCTCAAGCCAAATCTGACTTAAAAATGGACTCATAAGGGTGAAATAATTTATTTTTTGGCTTCTCTTTAAAATTGCAACATTTGCTCTACGACCATGTTTTAGATTTAACAAATTGATGAATAGGCAGACCACAATAATAATCAACACAAAAGTCGTAAAATAACAATTAACGGTTAATTGAAAGACAATAGCCGCCATCCATCCTTATAATCACAATTCACTTGCCCCGTGACATTTACGGCAGAACTGGTATATGTCATTGCGAGACATAGCTGTCAGTCTTAGAGCTAAGGTAATGTAGTAATACTGTATATAAACTCCCAGATACTTTACACAAGACATCATTTTGCTAGCAATAGTTTTCATCTGATAACTCCCAACAGTAAAGTTAGCCTACTATAACTTGCTTATCTCGAAATGGATTCCATCTCCAGTCTCCACGTTAACTTGTCTGAGACCGAATTCCGATTCAGAAGAGCCTGTGAACAAGTGGTGTTGCTGAACAACAAACTACAAGATCTTCAAGTTAGATACGATCGGGCAAGACGAGATGAGCTGCGTTCTTTTCGCTACAACATCCGTTTGAGAATGTCTGGTGTCGAGGGCGTGAGAAACGCTTACTACGAGTACGCTCGCCAGAAAGCCGACAAAGTCCTGTATCTTCGCCATAAGATCAGGTCAACTGTTGTCACCGATTGCGAAGACGATAGCAGCGGTTCCGAAGAGTCCATGGAGTAGAAAAACACCGTGTTCGAGATTAAAGAAAAACGGTTCTTTTCAGAACCCCCAAAATCTATGAAAGAGAAAGCTTTTCAAGCAAAATTTGCAACGCAACGTTGATTGCATAAATAAATCAAACACACCTACTTGATTTCATGTATCGTACATGTCATTGTATGGTCCAGGAAGCATTAGAATGCAGAAGAACGTTCTCAAACACGACTTTACAGCCCAAATCCATCTCTCAAAAGACCAATTGTCAAAACGTCATTCAACTATGGCATTGTGATGTCATAAAAGCCCATATTATAACCTCCTCATTTCCCCCCAGCAACACACTTTTTCACCCTTTTTCACGGTAAATTCCCGGTTTCAATAATCCCTGCGGGGTCGGGGTGCTGCACTACAGAGACTCTTGGTGCCGAGGCTATCCCATGACGTCAATTATTTACGTTATATATAGCATCGAAATAATCCTCGTTTCTGATTAAAAGGCGTACAGTGCATTATTTACAACGAAAAGATTTCATGTCCAAAGCAGATATTCGAGCGATATTAGTATCCAAGACGCTTCAGATAAATCGCACAAGCTACCACGTTCTGGCTATGATTTGAAATATATCCCCTTATTAATAATCATGGAAGCAATGGTCACCATAACGCCACAAGTTATACACGTAAAGAGGTTAGTCCGTGGAGAGAAAACAAATTCGCTTTCCGAGTGACCATTTCGCAGCCAGAAACGAGTTTGGCCCGATTCGCTTGATCATTGTCAATCTGGGAAGAATTGCATTATGTCCGTTTACTACCTACAAATCAACAATATCGTAGAGAGCTGCAGACAGTCAGCCTCTTGCTGATAGATATAAAGGTAGTTAACGTTTCCATTCAACAACTACAGTACGTCCACTATGTATAATATACATGTAGATTATCTCCTCTTAAGAATAATGACGAAAAGAAAATAAATATTATCCATAAAATAAAATCTTTGAATCTGCTCTATTTAATAATTTACTTCTGAACAGCCCATATACTTAATATAACAAAACAGCGCTTAATATAAGGGAGCTCCCTAGAAGTTTCAAATTTTTGGAGGAATTGAACTAAAATCCGAGAATTCCTTTGAATAGAGAATGAAACCGACAGTTGTCATTATAGCAGATATTTACAACATCAACCAGAAAATGTTTTACCGTTAAATCATACATGTTTATAAAATATATAATAAACAAAAGTTCTGCAGACAGAAGAGGTTTATTTATTTTTATAGACATTTTACAAAGATACAAACTAATTGACGTTATAATATCCTAGATATGAATGTATTTGATTTGATTTGATTTGATTTGATATAATATAAGGCCTGTTTGGTCTTCTTTCCAGTTCAAGAATAAAGGCTCTCAAATAATAGGTAGCCTTACCATCACAGCGAACAAACAGAATATATAACAATAAATAAAAAAACAAACATAAAGTAAAAAGATATATCACGAATTATGGACGAAATAGAACGGACGAAATATATTGGACAACAATTGATATAATAATAATTTCGTGCACTCTTTGAATTATTCGTGACAATATTTTCATTTTTTATTTATTTAGGCTAAGTTTAAACATATATAACCCGAAATCCGTAAAAAAAGTTGACAATGTTAAAAGTTCTTATGCAAGTTGGAACGTTGCTGAGAATGATCAACGATTTTCTCTATCTGGTCACGATAATAAGCGGTGCACATAAAATATAATTTAAACTTATGATAATATCACAGAACATGTATACACAATAATAATAATAATAATAATAACAACAACAATTTAGACATAGAAAGCTATCACAGTGCAAATATAATACCATAAAATATAAAATATTCAACAGTCACTTCCGGGGACTGAAGTCAAGATTCGATGACCATTTCAAACAAACAATAAAATATGGATTTTTAAATCTGTGATATAATCCTTATTATTGCCATTACCTCTAGTGTGAAGTGTCTCACTTATTCATAAAGAGTAATGATATACATGTATGTAAAAATATCTTTTACAAACCTTACCAATTTCTCCATCCAAACAGCAGCAGTAGCTAAAATTTGACTATTAGGTTTTAAGTCGGTTGGATAATATAAGATGAATTTATGTGCTGATTACTTATAAATGATTGGAGTTTCCTTTTTTAAAAAATATATATCTAGCTATTAGCACTTTTTCAAAATGAAATATACTTTCGTATTTTTAACTTAAATAGATTTTAATTTCCTTAATAATCTGCAACCATAAAAGCAACGTTTATAAACTAATATTAAACTAAAATGAACATGATAGTTAAATGGTGACTAATAAAATTTGCTCTAATGAACAGCAGTGTAGGGGATGTAAGGCACTAGGAATGTAAGGTGTTTTTAAAGTAAATTCGTAGGTGCTAGAGTTACAAAACAATGTTTTTACCATCAAGTAACACTGAAACTTCATGTTATAAAATACATAATATTAAATATGTATGCAATTTGTGGTTTGTGCTATGACACATGCTACTTATTTTAAGTGCAAATATCTATTAACATAAAATAGGCCTAGTAGATTTTCAAATTTGGAATACTAAACAAAAACTAGATATAAATCGCCTCAGGAAATAGACTTTTCTTGTAGCAAGTACAAATACTATGTAATGTGATAACTTTTACAAATACATTAAGTGACAATAGAGCAATCATAAAATACTGGTTGCACCAACAAGTGTAGACTAGATTATCACAGATCGATTTTTAAAAACAAAAAGAGGTACACATTAGGCAAACTCCTTCTCTTGAACCCGAAATAAATAAATGACATTATATTAATGCCAAGACTGTCACATGAATCCAGAAAGGTTAAATGAAATGTTACTGTTACCATGTGACCTCTTCAAGATCAGGAGTATCAGACTCTCTTTTAGAATTACCTCCCTTGTTGTCGCCACTCTTAGCCTCGTTATATTTCGATGGTTGTGTAGGGCTAGCAATGCTCCTTCCTTGAGGTGAACTAAGAGGTTTAGGAGTGTTATTGCCTTTGCCATTGAATGGTTGAGGAGTGTTAGCATTGCTCCTTCGTTGTGGGGAACCTTGTGGTTTAGGTATATTGCCATTGCTTCTCAATGGTTTATGGGTGTTTTTTTTACTCTGTGGTCTAGATTTAGTAGGGCTAGGTGTATTATTTACCCTACTGTTAGGTCTATTACTAGCTCTACTACCAAGTGAAGTTTTAGAAGGATTATTATTAAGATCAGGAGTTTGTCTAATGGATGTAGGTTCTGGTGATTGATCAGGATTAAAGGGACTGGTATTTATCATATCTACAAGTTCTGGACTAGGTGGTACCATATCACCATCTTTATTCTTTATTAATTTCATCCATTCATTCTTCCATTTCATCCATCTAAAATAGAATCCAAATCAATTACATTAGAAAGACTTCAGAAAATATATCGTTATATGTAACAATTATATTTAAAACTGGATCAAATAGTAATACATTAATCAAATTATTCAAATATGAAGGTAAATATTTTACAGTCTTCTATGATAAATGAATACAATACATATAAGCAGTTTGTTTTCTTCTGACAAATGAAATTATAGTTTGATATGTATTAGTTTATTTTAATCAACAGCACACCAATTAATAAATAGATAATTATCTATTAGATTTTGTGTCATAATTCATATGGTTTATAGGACAAAGATTCATTATGTGTACAGTATTAGAAGAACATGATCTCATACACTTACAATCACTTTTATTCCAATACATAATATAGTAAATCATATACATCATATATACTTTTTTATTGTTTTGCACAAAAGAATCATGAGATGCTCTTTTTTTTAATAATCAACCCCCCAAAAAACACATAAAAGATAAATATAGCTTGCCAGGCAAGGTAACATACGCCCACAGATAGCTTTGATTGTAAGTGTGAGTGATTGTTTGTTGCCCATTCACATTTAGTTGAAAGAAAGAACTGTGAATATAAACTGAATTAACACTTATTAACACATTGTCAAGACAGTTAGACACGATATGTCCGTGAAAAATTATCCGATCATCACAAAAATCAATAGGGATCATCTTTATAATGTCATTGACACACATAATCAAAATCAAAAGAATCTGTAAAGATTCTGTAAAGAATTGAAGCCTGTAGAGTGAGCAAGAGATGCACAATATAGCTAATAGAGTGAAACGTCAAGTCGGACAAGATATTCCTGTGAAAAATTATCCGATCATCACGCAAATCGATAGGGATCATCTTCATACTGACATTGACCCATAAAATCAAAATCAAAATAATCTGTAAAGAATTGAAGCCTGTAGAGTGAGCACGAGATGCACAATATAGCTAATAAAGTGAAACGTCAAGTTGGGCACGATATTTCAGTGAAAAATTATCCGATCATCACGAAAATCAATAGGGATCATCTACATTATGACATTGACCCATAAAATCAAAATCAAAAGAATCTGTAAAGAATTGAAGCCTGTAGAGTGAGCACGAGATGCACAGTATAGCTAATACAGTGAAGCGTCAAGTCGGACACGATATTTCCGTGAAAAATTATCCGATCATCACGAAAATCAATAGGGATCATCTTCATAATGACATTGACCCACAATATCAAAATCAAAAGAATCTATAAAGAATTGTAGCCTGTGGAGTGAGCACGAGATGCACAGTATAGCTAATACAGTGAAGCGTCAAGTCGGACACGATATTTCCGTGAAAAATTATCCGATCATCACGAAAATCAATAGAGATCATCTTCATAATGACATTGACCCATAAAATCAAAATCAAAAGAATCTGTAAAGAATTGAAGCCTGTAGAGTGAGCACGAGTTGCACAGTATAGCCAATACAGTGAAGCGTCAAGTCGGACACGATATTTCCGTGAAAAATTATCCGATCATCACGAAAATCAATAGGGATCATCTTCATAATGACATTGACCAACAATATCAAAATCAAAAGAATCTATAAAGAATTGTAGCCTGTAGAGTGAGCACGAACTAAATGTGAACGGACCGACGGACCGACGGACCGACAGGGTGATTACAATATACGCCCATCTTTCGAGTGGGCGTATAAAAAGCAAAATTGTTTTATAAGCTTGTGAATCGAACTAACTAATTGTGCATTTCTAACATTTAGTACTAGTTTTATATAGTATCTACTCCACTCATAACTCACCTAATATTATTGTTTATAACAGATATAGACAATACATACTACTAGAAACATGCTGTACATGTACAGTCAGGTAAACATTTATATATTACATGTACCAGGAATGTTTCAAATCATAAAGAGACCAAACAACATAGAACACATTCAAATTGTGTTTATGTTTTTATAATATTTAGTATCTTTGACTTACTATACCTCCAATATGGGTGGGTTATATTCCAATAGTCAAAACCCACTTAGTTCCTGTTATATTGAAATATGTCACCCACCCCAACACACAATAATTAAAATACTTGTCTATTCTACACATATATTAACATGTACTATAAGCACAAAAAGAAACTAATTTAACAGTATTAATATTAATAGTTTCTAGAGCAACATCAATATCACTCACATTGAATATAACTACATTACAGCTCCTAAGATTTCTTTTCAATTTTTTCAAAAAAATATTTTTCATTTGCAGGTAAATGATTTACCAAAAAAAAACATTATTGCCAAATTGTCAAACTTCGTTTCAGAATAGCAACAGATAAATGAAAGAAATATTTGTTTATGTATTTAAAATCTCTTTGAAAATCAAAAGATGTTTGAAAAGAAAAATCTGGAGATACTGTTTTTACTGAAAAAGAACATATTAGTTTAGATGTATGCATGTATGGTCTTTAATCTTGATATTTTGGATTAACATATTCTTGAATCTTTCATTTTTTGAAACAAATTTAAACAACATAACAATCTTCAAGCTGAATGATTTAGGTTTTTGGTTATTTGGATAAAGTAAAGTAACTGGATCATCACTTATTTTGCAACCATACATGTTAGAACTTGGCAAGTCTTTTATGTAAGATTCACAACAAAAATTCGAATTTCATATACTTCACAAGTTTGATATTTAAGCATTTGTATCTCCAAACATGAGAATTTGTTTAACAATCATCTGTGATCTGCAATTTTTTGTTGAAATTTTGCAGACTTATGCAATAAATAGTTTTTATTTTTTATGATAGTACACAAATTGCTGAATATCTTATATAAAAGAACTTGCCAATAATAAGAAAGTTAAGCAACTAAGAGAAGAGAACTCTACCTGGTTATATTATACACTCCCCACTGATTAATAGATACATTATTATCAGTATCATTAATAAAATTATTACCATTATTATTATCATTACCATTATTACTTCTATTATCTGGTGTATTCTTTCTTACTAATGGTTCAATCTGGGTTCGTAATTTAGCCATATCTTCTTGCATACCTTTTAATTCATCAATTCTCTGAAAAAATCACAATATATTTTGGACTTACATTTCTAAAACTTTTTAGTACTTATTTTTTCCTAATGTACCGTATCAAGAAAAACAAAATAATTTGCACACCTTAAGGTTATTCTGTCGCAGGACCTAGGTAATATATGTTGTTTAGACTCTCTGTTTCAGAACTTAAATAGCACCAAAAGAATTTTTATCAAACTTACCAATTTTTGTTCTGACTGTATTTTCATAGTTAAAACTGTTTTAACTGTTTGTATTGATTCTCCTAGTTGTCTTACACTACTGTTTAACTACAAACAGATAATCAAATAAATAATTACAGTCATGAACTGATGGATTTAGAGAAATTCGGATTATAATATACATTAGAAGACAATTCAACAGATGAAGAGGTTACAAGGCTAATAGCTTAATTTGTAATCTTTTTCATTTCTCATTTCAGTTCAGAGAAAAGTGATAACATTCATTTAACATCATATATCTGTGTGACAGTTTCTCAATACACAAAAACAAAGGGGAAGTGAATTGTGAAGGATGGCATTCAATTTGTGATACAACTATCATTTTAGTGAAACATACACAATAACACAAAACGTACGTATATATTTTTGTTCTTTTTTACAGGTCAAAATAGATAATGATCTTTTCTTATTGAAGTTCAAACTCATAATAATACTGACTTATATTCATTTCGCTATGTTTCATTTCATAAACACTACATACATCAATGCAGGGGACCTTACAATTACATGTATGCATATAATGACAGGTTTAAAGTCAATAGGCTATATGAGAACATATTCTCTCTTCTCATCACATTTAAAGCAAGTGCATTATTACAAACCTCTTTTTTGGTAGCCTAAATCACATAGAGATAAATAAAATAAAATTAATACAGGATAAATTGACAGATATATGTTAGTTGGGTGAAATGAAAGTAAATAATGATATTTGTTAGTATGATAAAGAAAAAATAAATTAAAAATCAAAACAGTGAAATAAACTTACAGCTTCCATTTCCTCTACTGTTGGTCCATTATTCTTCGCTGGTTTATTAGACTGTTCTCTTAATTCTTTTATTTCCTTCTTTAAACTCTGAACTTCTCGAATTCTAAACGGCACAAATATATAAATTAATACAGAGAATATCATGCTTTACTTCTTTTATATATTCTCCAAATGGCAAATGCATGTTGTGTATGAAGGCATGCATAGACTATGGACTCCTGTGTTGATGTTTTTGGTTTAAGAAACATGAAATGGCTTAAGATAATTTCAATGAAAAAGCTGCAGTTTTAGTTCCTTACTTCTTCAAAGTTTGCGATATTGACATGTAAATAAATAATTAATACCTGCAATCAGCTTCAGCAGAAACTCTGGAATCCAAATCTGATTTGAGTAATTTCTGTTTTTCTTCTACAGCATAGACCTACAATGTATTTGAAGAATCAACACTTATTCTTGAGTAGTTCAAACCATAAACAAGACAAGTTTAGTTTAGTAAAAGAAACCATGGAAACATCAAAATATGTAAAATTGAAGATAAAATATCCTTACATCATTTGGTACTTGTTGTACTGTATCTTGTAACTGTTTTAATGAATTACCAGTAACATCCTGCCATAGATGTATAGATTCTACTTGTTCTCGTAATCCTTTAGTTAGCTCTATATTGCCCTGAAAATAAACATAACATATTTATTGAGTGAATTATACCATTATTATATGTTGAACACCATATTAAATATCTCAATTAAGACATTTTATGACAAAAGATACATAATCACTTATTCTGTCAAAAGTTAACGGTAAATAACATCTTGTTATTATTGAAAATTCTACCTGTTTCAATTCCTCTTCCTAAGAAAGCATTAAGAGAATCAAAAAAAAGATACTTTATTTTAGTTTACAGAAAAGATTATTAGTGAACACAGCACAGATTATATAAGTGTGTTCTAGGGATTGCTAGGTGAATTAACTGTATTTTTTACTACACAAGCACCAACAAAACAGGGTATTACATAATGTATTTTATCTTCAAGAAGGCAACATATAACAATTTGAACGGGGAACTGACATGTGTTCTAGGGATTGCTAGGTGAATTTACTGTATTCTTTACTACACAAGCTTTCTAACCATCACAAGGTATTACATAACGTGTTTTTTTCATAAAGAGAGAAACATTTCTTAAGAGAATTTATCAATTGGAGCAAAAACATGTCATGCAGACTATACAAACAAAGAAGGAAGAAAGCAATGAAATGAATATTTGATTTGTTTACAGAATAATCATATTTCCAGCCTGTTTTCAGTAGTCATAATGTGTATAGTATTTACAAATAAGAACCAAAGATTATAAAGCTAATTCTGAAATCATTAGGAGTGTAGGACAAACTCTTGAAACAACATTGACAATGGCATATTTTATAAACCTGTTTCAACTCATTATATAAGTTCAGTTCGTTTAAGACAGTTCAAAAAAATTTTATTTAGTGAAAAGAAATGAAAATATTTAAACAGAAATAAAAAATTGAAATAAAAAAGAAAATTTGAAGATTAATGTGTAAAATCTTATAGTGAAATTCTGATTTTTACTATACATGCATTATAGAGAAATCTTAGAATGAATAAAGAACATAACACATTTAAAAAATATGTATCATGTTACAAATATATTTCAATTGACACATCTATAAAAACTCATTCCATCATTCAAAGGTGCTAAGATAAATGTAAGTTTTATAAATATCATTCAGGTGCTATGTTAGAATTAATACCTCTGGGTTAGGAATATTAGCAATCTCTAACTATTTATGAGATCAAAAATATTATTATTAGAAAATCTTAAAACTATTTCATTCACAAGGTTTGGAAAAGAACAAGGGTCATTTCACTAAAAAGATATCATTGGTTGGTAAAATTTAAAAGTTCATTAAGTGTTAAATAACAATGAACTATAAATACTCTTATTTAATTCTATCAAAATAATTTTAAAAGCTTTCATAAAATGTTACTATCTCAAATACTAATTAAAATATAATTTTTACCTCTTTTATCTTTTTCTCTATTTGTTCACCCAGTTCTGATATTTTTTTATTGAGTGCAGTTATTCTGGTATCCATATCTGTCATTGTTCTAGTATTAGCTTCTTCATTATCAGTCATCATCTTTCTTACTTCATCTTTCATCTTGAGAGCAATAAAACAACAAAGGCTAATTTTCAAATCAAAGGAATTGACTACAACATTTCACAAAGTTTAAAGAATTCCGTCTTCAGAAAATAACACCTTTTAATTTAAATTCACTTTAACAATCACAATATGCAAAGAAAAGATCCGTCAAGAATTCCGTCTTCAGAAAATAACACCTTTTAATTTAAATTCACTTTAACAATCACAATATGCAAAGAAAAGATCCGTCAAGAATTCCATTTTCAGAAAATAACACCTTTTAAAAGTTGAAACTAAAAATACAAAGACATAGCCAAATTATAAGAGAAATAAATTACCTGTACATTATTATTAGCTATCTGACCATTGACACCACCAATAGCTTCCTGTAAGGCTGATGTTGCCAACTGTAGTTTCTGTTGTACTCCATTAATCTTCTCACTAGTAGTTGACTCGTGAACTTTTCTATATTAAAAAATCCAAATGAGGAATAAGCTTTTTTACTCTTTCAGATGATTTTACAAGGGAAAATCTTATTTGTTTTGGTTTTAGATAAGGAAACATAGACCCACGGCTATAGATATAGATAGATGATGTCATGAACTGGTAGAATAGGACCCTACCTAGCATATTGACAAAATACTATAAAAGATTTCAGTTAGCTTCTGCTCTGTGATGAATTCATGTGTTTTCTTAGCACATGCCAAAGTTGCAACTGAAAGTGTATGTTTAGATCTTCTGTTGTAATCCTCAGTCAAGTGTCTTTGTTGGTGACAATTCGGCAAAGCATTAATTGTTTTTTCTCCTTGTCTTAATATTGTTCATTGTATCTATGTGTGTTCTCATGAGATAAATGTGAGACAGGATCAAGTCACTTTGTGGTATTTGGGTCTTATTTGGACCCATGTAAAATAAAGAGTTTATTATCATTATTATAATTATGTTGACATTGTGTGACAGTATTCATTTTGCTAAAATTCGAAAATTCTTTGATATTGGAGACATTTACTCTTTATTCCTTTATGACTTTTCAGATTAAATTTTTTAAATGGCTTGTGGCAATTTCAAGTAATTAAGAAAAAACTTGGTAAATATAAAAGGAAATTGTCATTAAAAAAAAAGAAAGTTGTTAAAGTAATGACAATATAATCAATATTGTCTTTAACTATTGATCTCTATTGTATTCAATATAAATAACAACAGGAACAAAGGGGAGGTTTTTTCCTGTCCTTAGTGACATATAATTACTTTTCTTTATTTATTTAAAACTCTTGATAGATTATGTTAAAGGTTATTTTTAATCAAGGCCACATTATAGCTAATCTAACATTTCAACACCTAACATCTACTTAAAATAGGATTTATTCTTGGCTTCTCGAAAATAAATGAAGTAGAACATGATAAAATATAACAAAACATCTAAGCAAAACTGCACTCATTTGTCCTAATGGCTATCTATCTGAAGTAAGTTTTATAAACAAATACTCACTGTTTCATTGATATCAGTTAAGTTACAAAACTTGACAAAAGTAGCAGATTTTGTGTTGATTTTAGAAATGTTTTATGCGTCAATCATAAGCCTGATGAACTTTCACCTATCTGCAATATTTCACTTCTCATTCCAGGTCATTGTAACACTATTTCATTGCTTGATCTTAAACAAGGATTATGGCAAATGGTTACTTCAGTTCAAAATATACTGTACCTTGATTTAATTTCTGCTGCTAAAACTTTATCTACTTGCTTTCTATTTTCAGCCAGTTGTTTTTCTAATAAAGTGATACCTTCATCAAGTTTCTGTAGGGTCTCTTTATTCTTTCCCCTATCACCCTACAATACATAGATGAAGTAACAACATTTGTCTTGTTATATTTATGCAATATTTGTTTAACTGTCATTGATTGATGACATAAATGTTAGTTATTCATGCTAGCCAGATCAAAGCAATCACATTATACTACCAATACAATTTTTTTTTAAATAAAATAATGTTTGCTTAATGAAAATCTATATAAGAGTTCACTCTGTGGCCTTATTTGAGTTTTTGAGAATTAGGCTCCTGGTATATAATTTTTTTTTTTTTTTGGACAAAATATTTTTTTTATACATCATTTCATAAAAGGAATTCTGAATCAGCAGAGTAAACAAGATTTTTCCACCAAAATAACTATTAAGGTGTGTGAGTGCAGAGAAAGGTCAAGAAATATTGTGTAAAAAGAGGAAATTGAAAATATACACTAACAAAGACTTAGCCTACAAGAAAATACTTTATTGGAAATTGTTGAGAACTGGAGAGAAAACTAGAGTTGAGTTCAATTGTTACTGTTAATATTTCAATCTTTAATCAATTTCTAGTTCATCTTTTTTAATACAGAGACAATGATAAACATAAATCTCCAGAAACAGAAAATATTGATTAATCTGTTTTCACTTCATGTTGTGAAAAACAACCTTAATATACACTGGCAATTTTAATCTCTTGGTATATTATCCCAGATTGTGCAAAGTTTCAATTCGATTTTTTAAAACTTTCCTGTGATAAAGCTAACATTGATTGTTAAGTGTTATGTACAACAAAATGTACTCAGTAACACTAAATTTCTGTTATCTAAATCTTTCACTAAGAGCATAGTTTGCTGTCAATCAAGATATTGGAAAATACTGTAAGGTTGATTGCTCTGACTTAGAATGCCAGTTTTATTAAAATATTTCACAATGTGAGTAGACTATTGAACTAAATGCATTACTACAATTCCTAATGCTGCTTCTAAGATATGGAATTTCCACATGGCTAAGTGAATAATGCATTATCTATTTCTATATATGCTGAACAATTCACAAATGAAGCTAGTCCTATTATTATAATATTAAATTTACCAAAGGCTTTTTATTGCCATCCTGATGATAGAGATGGAGAAATAAACCATTATAATGAAAAACATAAAAGAAAAATAAAATAGACAAAGTTAAGAAATAATAGCGAAAAGAAAAAGACATGACTTATTTTGAATTTTGTTTTATATGACTTTGAATTACTATTTTGTTTCATTACAGACCAGAGATCAGTACATAAAGGACAAACATGTTAAGAGCAATGAAATGAAATGGAGTTTTACATCCTGCATTAAACATGTTAAGAGAAATGAAATGAAATGGAGTTTTACATCCTGCTTTAAACATGTTAAGAGAAAGATTGAAACTGTACAATACAAACAACATTTAGTCTAATCTTCTACAATATTTACCTCATCCTACATAATTAGTTTCATAAACAAACATTTTAAAATTAATGATAGATCAAAATATTACATAGCTGATTAAAGGTAATTCCTGAGGCAAACAGAGAAACAAATGAAACCATATGAACTGTCACTGTATTAGTGGTACCGAAATAGAAATACTACTGATCAGATTAGTAAGAAAATATATTAAGTGTAAACATGTCAAATATTCTAAATTCTGTTAAAAAAAGAAAACTAAAAAACAGATGATCTACCTTTATGATCTCGCGTAAATGATTGAGTTCATCATCAATTTGTTTTTTCAAACCATTCCAACGTTGATCAGTCTCCTCTCTAGCATCTCTCTCATAATCTCTTCGACTCTTCTGTTCTTGTTGTATTAGCTATAATAATTAATATTATTACTCACAACATTTTTCATTGAAAACTTGACTACCATGACTTTAAAGAATGCAAATATCAATCTGAGTCTTCATTATCAAAAATTGAAATCTAATATACCTTGGGCAATATGGACAAAACTGACAACCAAAATCATCAAACATTTTAATGATCAATTTTAAACTTCTTTACCTTTTCAAGCTGAAGAAACTTATCCTGTAATTCTTCTCTTAGTTTAATTTCTTTGGTTAATAATCGTTTATTAACATCCTCTACACCTTCTGTTAAACGACTCTGTAATTTTAATTTCTCTGTTTCTATCTCATGCTCTTTCTCTCTCTGTATCATATCTAGAGCATGAATAGCTTCTTCACGTTTACGTGACTGTTCAGCCAGACCTTGCTGTAGTTCATTCATTCTAAAGATAAATAACACACAGTTAATGTTAACAGAGCATTGTTGCAACATAAGAAATCTATGAAATTTATGAAAATGCAAATTAACCATAGATATGTCTACTATAAACATTTCTAAATCATGGCTTTGGTCTAAAATGTAGCCAAAAAATGTTCAGGTTATGTAATTTCATTATCAAATAAATTTCTATTAATATAATTAACAAATAGACATACTTAAGTTGAAGCTGCTGTTCCAATGTTCTTCTCTCAGAACTTTCTTGGTCTTGTTTAGTTCTCAAGTCAACAATAACATCTCTTAATTCAGATAACCTGAAGTAAAAATTAAAATAGATCAAACAAATACAATCAATTTTAATATAATATAGAAACACCCCATTATCATCTATAAATTGTGTAAAACCTTACTCTACATTGGCATATTTTTTATGTTCATTCAATGTTATGTTAATCTCTTACAAATATCACAAAATATGTATTAGAAAATATCTTAACCAGCGAGGGCAAATAGAAACATTACAAATCCTAACCTGAATACAGCTTCAATATATAGAATTTTCAAATATATCTGGCATCAGAAAATAATATAATGGTAAAAAAAAGTTACCTGGATTCAACTTGACCTCTGAGATGAACTGTAGCATGTTCTGATTGACTATATTGATCACCATGTTGTCTTAGTACTTCAACCTAAAATTGTTATTTTATGGATGAAATTGGGCATTGATGTGGTTTATATTGCATTACAATGCAAATAAAAATCATATTTTGAGAAATTTCCAAAAAGCATTCATTTTCTGCCTTAAAATAATTTGACTATTTTAAAAGTCTCCTTTATGAACCATAAACCTATAGACTTCAAGATATCTTGATATGCATTAAGTAATAGTTTATAATTGTAGAAGTTTTTGTTTTACCTGCACTCTGGTATCATCTTCTAGACGTTTTGTTTTAGATTTTAATTCTGAAGTAGCAGCAACCAAATCAGATCCTTGTATTTCTACTTTTGTTTTCAATACCCTTATTTCATCTAACATAGCTTGTGTTTGTTTCTCTAATTTCTCTTTAGCCAATTTAGTTTCCAATAAACCATTTTCTAGATCACCCAATCTGAAGGAAAGTATTATTTGTAAATATGGACTTTCTCTTAAAATAATTTTGAATCTCTTCTAAAATTACAATAAAAAACAACTTAAAGTTTTAAGACATGTATATATCTAAACAGTTATATGTGATGATGATAAGTAGGCCTACACATTTTATGCAAGGTTAATTTTTTGCTGATCAAACATTTTAACGTTCTGTGATTGCAGATGATTCTTGAAGGTGATCAATGTTACAAAGAGCTCTCGATGACATGAAAAAGAGATGATGTGTTTTACAGTAGATTTACGTTAAAAAAAGAAGAGAATTAACAAAAATATATCAACCATACCTTGATTGCTGTGTGTCTTTCTTGGATTTCAATTCTTGCTGACTACTCATTACAGTTTGTTCTACACTCTTAGTATGGTGAACTAATGATGTCATAGCATTTTTCTCTTGGGCTAACTGTTCTTCTGTAGTTTTAATTCGAGTAGATAACTGAAGAATGAGATCATTGGATGTTTTTATTGCAGCTTCCATCTGTTGACGGGACATCTTCTCTTCTTTCAATGAGTCTTCATTTCTCCTTACAGTCACCTTCAACTCATTCTGTAAACGTAACACCTCATCTAACAGAGCACGATTCGACTTCTCCGTTACATTTAACCTCATTTCCATGGCCTTGACCTTTTCCTCAGCATCCAGAAGATCATTGGGTGATGGGAATCGACCAAGTGGTTTACGATTGAACTGTGATTGGTTGCCATGCCCATTAAAAGAGACTATTTGATTATCAGGGCCTGGTTGTGGTGAACCATTAGCTGGTATTGCTGGTAGTTGAGTATAACTATTTCTCTGAAAACCAGCTGGTGGTCTGAAATGTATAAAAGGAATTTTTGTTGATCAAGGAAATGAAAATGTATAATATATAACACATCTGCAGACGAATTTGCATTCACATTCATATCATGGATTTAATGTAATGCAATTTCCAAAAAATATTTCTTTTCTCTTTTCAGTCGTTGCCAGTACAAACTTTTAATATACGCTTTTAAAACAATTCATGGTATAGCCCCAGCATATCTCCAGGAACTACTAACTGTGTATAAGCCTTCAAGATCGCTGCGGTCGGAAAACACGGTGCTACTTCAGATCCCCAGAGTGAAGACAAAAACCTATGGTACTCGGAGATTCGACATGGCAACTGCTAGTCTGTGGAACAACTTACCTCACCAATTGAGGATTGTAGATACTGTTGATCATTTTAAATCTGTGCTGAAAACTCATCTTTTTAGACAAGCCTTTTCTGATTTTTTATAATTATTCAATGATTTATTAAAAAACCTATTTTGTTCTAATTTTACTTTTTAATATCCTTTTTCAATTTTTTATCATACATTTTGTTTAATATATTTATATATTTTAATTATTTCATTTTTAGAAACTATGTATATCTGTGTAATTTATGTATGTATTTTTAGTGTAAAGCGCTTAGGGTGATTTTTAATTAGTTAAGCGCTATACAAGTGTTGTAAATAATAATAATAATAATAATAATAATAATATACGTCAAGGTTCTGAAACACAAGATTAAGACAAGCTGAATGTAAAATTGAAGTGTATTAAAGTGTTTGAGAATCAAAGCCTGTAGTCTTAAGTAGTTCTAGTAATAGAATTGAAGGCAGAAAACCCAACATAACCTTTCAAAAATCTTATACAACACACAAAACAATACAAAATGTTTAAAAACATTTAGTATGCTTAAAAACTTGGTAGTAAAAAAAAATAATTAAAGAAAAACAAAATAATGCTACTCTCTTTCATCTTAGCATTTGTATTTTTGAGTTAACTTAACATTTTATCTCATAAGTTATGAATTCATAAAATGGCTGATTAAGAAAATCAAGTCCAATTCAATATAATTGATAATTATAATAATAATGAATTGTGCATAATGATACGTTTATCATTTCTACCCCAGACGTCATTAAAATAATAAATTTTAAAAGCTTCAGAAATCTAAACAAAGCATTATACGGTATATGTATCTACTTTATATTCAAAATCTATCTGTTAAATTTATATTTTTCTGTATATTTTGGCTTCATTAAGATACACAATTCGATTGTCTTTAAGGCTTTTCTAAAATAACTATTGATTTTTTTAAGTTGAGCGTATTAATTGATTGATTTCTAGTAGCGGTAGTTATCACTAAGCTAACAGATCAGTAATCAGTCAATAACCTCTCACAATGTGGTCAAGGTGAAATATGTTTAACAAACTCATCTGGAAACACTTAAAGGAATACAACTTCTTAGAATGAACAAAAAATCTTAATTTTCAAACTTGGTCAATAGGAGTATATATACAATGTATTCATCAGGGGACTTGCCTGGTGGCATAACTTTACATTACCTAAATAATCTGATAAATCCTGAAAACAATGTTTATATACAATAATTGAAAACCGCTGAATCAAATTTTAAGCGTTTTTCAATTATAACCTGTTATTGTATGGAAAATTACATAGTTTTATGGGTTTATTTGATGAATATATACTCTTATTGACCAAGTTTGAGAACTTAATTTCTTTTTGTTCATTCTAAGACATAGTATCACTTAAACTATACAACAGAAAATATTTTAAGCTTGACATAAGGCCATAAAAAAAAAAAAGCTGGTTAGCATCCCCGCCCGCCATCGAAATATCCCCCCGCCTCAAAAATTTTTTATTTTTTATTTTCAAAAAAATCATTTAAAAAATCGCCGAAAGCATTATAAAAACGGTTTATTAGGAAAGCAGTAGATATTTTCTTTCATTGTGCTATCTACTATCCATCCACGAAGCCATAAAACTGTATCAAAGCCTTTAAAAATCTGACTGTATATACGAAACGAAACTTTAGTATCTGCGCATGCGCAATTCCGTAAATAAATGTTAAAAAAAAAAAAAAAAACTCCCGCCCTCCCCTGAAAATGGAGAAGAAAAGGATGCTAACCAACTTTTTTTTTTATATGGCCTAATGTTGTTTTTTGTAGATAATTAGAAAATTTAGTCAAATATTGAATAGAATGAAGATCAAGGCTATTTTTTCATGTTAATTAATTAGATAGTCTCTTTAATTACTGAACTTTGCAATGTGTGAGAAAATTACCATTTCACACTTCAACTAGAGATTTCAGTAAATACAAATTTCAAAAGATTTTACAAACAAAGTTTTAAGTAAACTTTATCTATTTTTCATGTAAAATTGAACTTTGAAATTCTTTACATTTTTTTAATTTTCACAGCAACATCAATATTATTTCTGAAAATAATAAAAACTAGGTTAGAATTGATTGAAATCTTCGTCTTTTTGATCTTAAAAAAATAGTTGAATAAACTAAATATTGATATTTTTCTTCTTAAATATTTTATGATCTAGTCTAATTAGCACATACTTTTTTAAATTTCATACATTAATTAATGATCTTCTCCTTCAAATTGGAATCTGTGAAATCTGTCTATTTATCAAAGTAATGATGTTCCAGTAACATGATCCAAATCAAAATATAATCTTATTTGTAAATAGGGTGAGCCGATATGGGCTCAAATGTAATGATTAATTCAGCACAATTCAATAAGCAATATTAAATCAAACAAGTATAGAAGCACCAATTTTCCTTTAAAGCGATTGTAAAAAAGTTTTCTTAACATTTTATGTTATGGAGAACACTTTTAGCATGAACTTGAACCATTACACTTTTTATATATATTGATGTCTGTGGATTTTGCAATCCCAGTTAATCAAGAGGGGAATTGTAGAGATATCTATAGTACTACCCCTCTGGTGATACCAGAAAACACATAAGTTTTATAGGAAGAAAGAACCACAGCTACATCCAAAATATTAGTTAACATCATCAATTTAATATGTCTTTACAGTGCAGTATTCAAATAGTAAACCTTCACTGCCTTATAGACATAAAATACATGTGTATAAGAGATAAACCTCACTATGAACACAAGCTGAAAACTGAAATAATTTTGCTACAATAAATCTAAAGATCCAATACCCATATTCTGCAACAACAATATGAAAAATCGTACTTTAATATATAGTTTGCACTTCATTGCATCCATATTCATTGCATACCTTTACCATGCTTAAAATAATCCTATCAAAAAGACGGGGAATGTACATTTAAAATAAGGGAATTTTACTAGTTTGCTCAGCATTTACCCAGCAATTCATTAACAATGTCCATTTTAGCTTTTAAAGTTTTAAAAAAGATTCTTGAGATTTTTGTAACTTACGGATTTAAGCTTTGTAATGATTTCTTTAACAAACTTTCTCTTAACAAACTCTCACGAAGTAAGTTTTCACGAAAAACTTCATCCATGATCTAAACCATTTCACATTCAGTCATTTCCACCAAACTTTTACCTCACTATGTTAATCCAAATAACAGGGAATTTCTCCAAAGATTGAATAATTTCAAATTTCAATCATTTTCAGTGTTTTATTTAATGTTTTCAGTTAAAAAAATTGATAAAAAAACATTTCAATTTCTATTTTCAAAGTTGGGTATGAAGTTAATCCATGACCTAAACACTATAGGTATCTAAGGTAGAATTACAATAATAAAAGGATTAAATATGGTGGACACAAAATGCCCCACTGTCCAGATGTCCACCAAAATAATTCCAAGGCACTAAAAAAGTTACATGATCTATCTAAATACTAAACTGGAATCAACCCTATGTAAATAATTCATTACCTACGTAACCTTGGTATTCAGAATTTTGTATAACACTCTGTAAATGTTGAACTTAAATCAAAGATGGCAGACTACACTAACCAGAAACAGACATTGAGGTATTGAATTCAGCCCCTACTTGATTTATAATATTCACAATTCAATGAACAATTACTTATTTGAATGACTGTCATTGACATTGTTGATATATAAGCAGATTTCTATGTTTGTAATCATAGCTTACTATTCTATTCAAACAATACCTATTGAATGTCAACTTTTACCATGTCTTTCTTAGGATCAGTATATAGCTTTACTCCAAAACTAGTTGTACAAGAACTACTCATTAACTGAGCATAGTTACAAAATGGCTGTTGTTACAAGGTATGTTAAGTTTTGTGTAGATTTTACAATTTTAGTAGATTCTGTAGTGACATGTAAAATATAAAACTAAAACAATTCTATTTTACCACTATAGGAAATGAACAACATTAATATTTCAGTGCTAATTACAAAATATAAATGTAACTTCCTCAAACAATACTAAGATATAACAACTTTCAATATGTTGAACGGAAATGAAAAACACAAACACAGAGAAAGATGAAAATAATGATTAACTAGGGACATGAATTCTTGTGAGATTGACTTTTACTTTCCAACTTTATCAATAAGTTTATTGATGGTTCAATACATAATTTCAATTGTTTTATTTACCTATTACAAATACAAGTATATAGTTCAGTACACATTAAGCTTCTATAATCAATTATTTACAATACAACTAGTCTTTCCTTTCTACAAGAATAAGTGTTAAGGCCTAATTCCTTTCAAAATAAAGTGCATGTTTTTCCAACCTCTCAAGATCTCATTCTGTACTGGCTGTCCAATATAAAAACTATTACCAATTGTTTGAAAATTAAAATCCATTTCCTGTGTCTTACAAAAAATTGCTTTTATGTCTGCATCGGGCATATTAGATAATATCAGCTAATTTTTATGTCTGAGAATCCAATCACTAGGGAATATTTTGTCAAGCCATTGTTGTTAAATACCAAACTTTGTTCTCAAATATGGGGTGATAAAAACCCTCATCTGCTTTAAAAGGAAAGTGTTAACTAACCGTTTGACCAAAACACTTTAAGTCTCAGAACCTGGGATTTTTTAGCTAATCTAATCCTTAATATTGTTCCAAACTCTCCCTCAAAATTTAAGCCTTCAAATCCCTGTGTATCCATGATATCATTAAAAAATACGACGCGTCGTTTAGTAAATAGAAAACACATATATACAGAAAATTAAAGATATAACTGTTCAATTGAAGGGATTGTTGAAGGAATTTTTGGGCAGTTTCAGTAAATCTGAAGGCTATTTACATAAATTCACGGCCCAAAAAGATCCTCGAAAATGCTGAACATTCCCCTTTAAAGAGGCATGGATTTCTGAAAATCATCACGTAAAGTTCAACAACCTAACAACAGTTCATGATAATCAGGTCTATATATAATACTATAATACAACATCTTTTATCATGTTTAATCTTTATAATAAATAGCCTTCAGGACAGAGAAATTTAATTAAATGAAACTCATCCTCATTTCTCTATATAGCCCTCAAGACAGGAAGACAACATTTTGTTTTGTCCATAATATATTATTTGACAGATAGTGATCATGTCCATGAAGAAATTCCATTATAATAACAAAATCAAAGTTTTTCTGAGATATTTTTTGATTTTTACATTAAGTTCATCATTGATAATTTGTAAGGAACAATTTTATAAAGATTTTATGAAAATCAATCAAGAAATTCTGGAGTGTTAGAAATCAATTCATGAAGAAGAACAAGAGCAAAACTCAATTTAATACTTTTAAATTTCTCATAGGGTTAATCCTTTAACACAGAGAGCTATGACTAACTATGTTGTTCCACTATAACAGTGTAAGCTAGCAAAATAAACCAAAAGAAAAACATTATTTACCTTTTACCGTTTGTAGGAAAATCCACAGCAAAAGGTGGATCTAAAGAACTACTATTAATTCTGGACATTTTGTTTTCCTCTACAACTTGCCATTTCATAATTACAGAAAGTTTTTAAATTAACAATGAATCAAACATCACATATTTTGATAACACCATCTCACAATCACCTGTTTCCTTCCTTAATCAACATCACAGTTTCAGTTAATTCTATTTGACTATAAATATAAGTCTCTGTCTTTATTTAAGGTAAATAAAGGTATGCAATGTATTTATCTTTTATTCCTTATTCAATCAGCAATTAAGTGATTTACACTAGAAATCCATTATTGGTACCAGAGTACCTTGTTAGTTAAAGTTACTTTGTATGCCAGTAGAAAATCTATCTTTCTTATTATCATCAACACTGATACATTTTATATACTATTATAAAAGCATATGATATGCAATGTTACACAAATATAACATAACTAATGAATATTACACTGTATCACCATCTCTAGAGCACTAACATTAACAAGACAAATCAATCCAACAGCATTTTTTATTTAAATTTATTTCAACATAACTGACACAAGTCATGCATGCCTATTATTCCTGAATAGTTCTTCACATAAAAAAAATTCTTGGTTGTTGAAAGAGTCTTAAAGGCTTCTGATCGTTATTTTTAGAAATCAATAAATTTCCATTGTTTGTCACACGCATGAAATTCTTATTGATTTACTATACAAGTATATTTTGACGACATGATGTCTATAATCTTATCCAATAATAACAGAACATCAATTGTTTTGAACCAATCAGCCAATGAGGATGATAATAGACGGAAGTGTTAAAACGTCCTTTAATATTGAGTTGATATGTGTCTTGAAATTTAAATGCATAATCAAATATTTTAATTTGTTACTTTATATAAATATTTACATTCCATTTGTAAACTATTCATTAAAGTTAGATTGTACTATAAGCTTATCTGCAAATCAATATATTCAAAACATTAATTTCAACAAGCATAATTTAAAGTAATTTTAGGTCAGAAAACAGCCAAAATCATTATTGTTATTTAAACATTTCTTAATGAAGCATTTTAGATCAAGTTATTTTATAATTCTAGCTATTCAAATAACTTTTTATAATTAAATTTTGATATCCAGTCCATGAAATTCTGCTGAAAGATACAGATGTTACAACATTGATAAAAATCTTCATGAACGCATGAATATTACTTACATTCTTAAAGTGACGATTTATATTTTTCATTACAGACTATTAAAGAAAGGTGATGTACAATTTTCATAATCCATTTTAAATTTGATGAGCAAATCATGTGAATTAAAAAATGTTTTCAGAATCACTATCAGAACAGAGAACAACAAGTTTACCCTTCCTAGACAAATCTTGATCTAGAAGTAAGGTACCAGCAAGACGATTCCATTAATCAAAGAATGGCAAAATCAAGAGCAAAAGTTGTATATTAGTGGACTCCAGCTACAGAGAAGTATCACCATGTGCTATAAAAGTGTAAGAATGGTCTGCTTTCTCTGTGACACCCATCACTACTACTACATAGGTCAAAATCATAAGGTACAACCAGATCAATTCATGCTTGCCTAAACCAATCGATCTGCCAAAATGCAAGAAGCACTTGTCGTAATTGACATTTGATCTTGTGTGTCAAGTAAATCTGTAAAAAAAACAGTTTACTGACATGGTGAAGTTCGTGACAAAAAAAACCTATAAAGAAAATAAGTAACAATACAATAGAGAAGGAGACTAGCTAATACGAAAGCTAGAGAATTGTCTAGAGAATTGTCTAGAGAAAACTGAAACTAATCTAAATAATAATAGATAATAATAAACTACAAACATAAAACAGAATATAAAATAACTTCATTCTTTTCTTTTCTCCAATAAAAAAAAACACTGCTACTATAATAGTTGCCCTCAAGAAAGCATTTTGTTTTTCATGGAAGTAAATCGGTCAACTGTGAGAATTGATGGGAAACAGGAAATATATCAATCTACCAAAATTATAACACTTGCTTTTAGGGGCCAATATTTGAAATTGAAACATTATAAATTATACTATACAAATTACAAATACAATAATTATAGAATGAAATATACAAATCATTTAAACAGATCTTGAAACGTGTTATTATTTTGTTTCACTGTGAGATCTATAGATAACTGATCTATTTCAACCTGCTCAATCTGTTCCTTGAAATCTGACAAGCGTGAAACTATGAGTAACATGTTTTAATATTTCTATACTGGTATCTTATTATATATCCAATGTATATTTGGAAGAGCTCGTAGAACTCTTAATGCAAATGTAAATGTTCGTTCATATTTTTTAAGCTATGTATACCAGAGTCTGTGCACATTAAGGAACCTCCATTCTTGATATCAAAATAGATTAGATATTAGGCTAATGATACGTTCTAAAAACATACATTGATAACAAAATTCTAATCTCATATTCAATCAAAGAAGTTTTGCTAACTTAGCTGGTTTAGGATCTGTATTTCATATTCAATGTAACAATGTCAATTATACAAAGACTTTATTAGACTTCATTATGGTACTCTAGAATATGAATTCAATGTGATCAAAGGAATACATGTAGTCATAATAAGCCATTTATATCAATTCTATTGTATTGTTAATGATAGAAGTGGGAAAATAATAATTAGCTAGAGTTCTATAAGTGTAAACATAATATATCATAATACAAGATTACAGGAAGAATGAATGGTGAGAAGTTGTCAATTGGGACTAAAAAATCAATTTGATACCATAGCTTCTGTAGTATTAATGTCAATATGATAATATACCTACAGAAAACAATCATAATGACAGAAAAATCAATTTTTTATAATTTATAACAGTTAACAGAGAAATGGCACGCCTTCACGACATAGCAACACACAATATTATTATCAACAACATATTTCATGGTCTTTAATATTTCATAACTAGAAGAATACAGTCATAGTCCCTAGATATTTTTAATAATTTGCTTGACCAACTTTCAATTCATGGATAAAAAGCCAGCAAGATCCAAACAAAGATCATTTGGAGCAAATGCAACATGGCAAATAGCAGCACTAATTTGTTAATAAAGCTTGGGAAATTGACCCAAATTAGTATATCAAAGAGTTAGCGCAAGAACAAAGTAGGCCTAGGTTTTATTGTCACCATACTTAAGCAAGAAAACAAAAAACTTTATAAGCTTATATATTTCCTGTCCCATTTGGTGAAAAGCAAAAACACAAGTTGAAAAAAAAAAATTCTTGATGTTTCGGATTGCTTTTTCTATGCTAAATTGACAATTGATTGGGTTAATGAGGAAAGGCAAATACCATGCATTGAGCAATGAAGCCTTTATGAAGGACAGAGATTTAGGGAAGTTTTGTCTGGAAAGTGTCATTTTCAGTACCAAGGGTCCAGAACTACCCGTTGCAAACAGGTTCACAGTATATTTTTTCTCATCTAACAAGACTTGACATTAAAGGGGGAACAATCACCATCTGTTAACCAATAATACCTAAAGCTTTAACTAATGAACGTGTTTGATGCATAGTGTTTACTTGTAAATATCTGGAATTAACTGCATTAAAAAGTTTTTTGGAATTTTTGTTGAGAATCTTGCACAGTCAATAGTTAAAATTTTCGTTTAAAATTAGTTCTAGTACTTCTGGAGACTTGTATTCAATGCGATTCTGAACTCAATGTTGCCAGAAGAGGCAGAGAGTAATGAAAATTTGATCAATTTCAATTCGGATTGATAAATAAAATAAACTAATAAAATAATAAAGGTTATATTATATTATAGCTACTTTTCTGAATGATGATCATGAAAATAGACGACAAACTTTAGCAGATTCGTCATCACCATCATCATTATCATCAGTAATAAATAGTTATCAACAATATCGACATCGACATCATCATCGACATCAACGTCAACTGATATGTCAGTGATGAGTCGATGAGTGATGAGAAGACAATCATTGAATCAAATCATGACGTATTCATGAATGTCTCAACGAACAAAATTAATAAAACCAATTAATTCTAAAATATCATAGCAATGACTGATATTTCATACCATGCACTAATAACCATTCAACAATTATTTATTAAACATTGTCAGTCAATGTTAAGAGCAACCATTATTTGGCCGGTTTTCATTTTTTTTTTTACCTTTCTTTCCACAGCGGCTCCGCCATATTTGTTTACAGTGTATCGAAGAAGTTCAGACATGGTTGATTTCCAGACGTTTCATTGGTGGAATAGTGAGGTCAACTGAGGTCAAACCAGGTCATGACTCCGGAAGCACGTGTTATTAAGCAATATGGCTTCCGAAAATGACAACGATGTTGAAATGAACGAAGAAGAAAATGCAACGACTAGCAAACCTAAGCGTCAAGTTTATTTACCAGGAGATGAGATGGAAGACGGAGAACAGTTAGTTTGTGATGAATCTGCTTATCACATGTATCATCAGGCTCAGACAGGTAATTAACACACAATCATCTGACCGACCCATTGATTGCTTTAAATTTTAATGATCTGTCCTGTGCAAATTTTTTTCCATTATTTTCATGATAATTGGTATATATTATATTTCAGCCCGACAATGGTACTGCTAGACATAGAATTTTTTTGCATTGTTAAAAAAATAACTTTCTTAATAAGTTTATATGAAATAGAAACACATTTCTCTTAAAAAAATCACTTGTTTTGGCTGAAAATTACCCTCAAAGTTTAAAGAAATGAAATAAAAGTGTCTTCATATTTATATTTTCATGAAAGCAAACACATTCTAAGACTAACAATACTATTTTGTAGTTTTTTTTTTATTTTCAATCTAAAAAAAAATATGGAATTTTTTTTTAAAAAAAATACCTGAAAATTATTATGTAGCCTATAAATAGAAGGCTGAGGACATTTGCTATCTGGTGGCAAACAATTATTAGCCGACCTTATTTGTTATCATCCATCTGTTTTTTAAAAATTTATTCATTATAAAGTTATAGAAACTTTTTCCTTTATTGAGTGAAATTCATTCAACTAGGGCCTACTGTTTTCCTTTCAGATTCACCTTGTTTAAGTTTTGATATATTGAGAGATCATCTAGGGGAGAATCGGGAAGAGTATCCTCATACCTGTTATATGGCTGGTGGTAGTCAGACTGATGGTATTAAAACTAATAAGATTATTGTGATGAAAATGAGTAATTTAAATAAAACTAAGAAGAAAGATAATAATGATGACAGTGATAGTGATGATGATGATGAAGAAGATGAACCAGAATTAGAAACAGCTGCTGTTAAACATGATGGCTGTGTCAATAGAATCAGGGTAAGTGATGTTTTAAATCCAGGTCGAGCTGTATCTAAACCTTTATATAACTGATATATCATATAGAAATAAATGATTTTTTTCAATTTTACATTGTTAACCCTTTGACAAGTGAAGTGACACAGGTGAAAGGAGCAGAGCGACATGCTATAACGTCATAGTGTCAAATTAAGTCACTCCTTACAGTATGACGTAATAATTAAACTCACTGCTCAAAGGGTTAATATTTAAATTACAATATAGTAATTAAATGATTTTGTTTTAGACAACAGTACTAGGCGAAAAGAATGTAGCAGCTACCTGGTCAGAGAAGGGAAATGTTTATATCTGGGATTTAACTAGACCAATTAATGCTCTGAACAGTTCTGATGTGATGAGTGAATACACTAGAACTCAAGAATCTCCTCAACCTATACATGTATTTAAAGGTCATAAAACTGAAGGTTATGCATTAGATTGGTCCAAACTATCACCAGGTAAGAATGTTGTTTATCATAAAGTTGTGAACAGTATGGCATAAAAATTCTTATAGTCAAGACAATTTGTTAAAAAAAATCTCATCTATAGCATGACAAAATCAAGAGTTAAAGAATTCTTATTGCGGACTCTTTCAAAGAGAGCACCCATCAGGTGTTTGAAAAGGTAATTCTTGCATGACACCAACATAATTGACAACTTTTGAATAAAAATGCAAGATTACCTTTTGAGAGGCCCTAAATTTCAGATGACTGATGCCATTGGATCTCGCCCCAAGGAGATTTGCCTTATATTTAAATATTGGTCTATTTTAATGTTGAATTATTGTAGGTAAACTATTATCTGGTGACTGTAAGAAAGATATACATCTATGGACACCTACAGCTTCAGGTTGGGATGTTAGTAAACAACCTTTCTCTGGTCATACTGATTCTGTAGAAGATATACAATGGTCGCCTTCAGAAGATAATGTAAGTCTCCTTCTTTTCATAGAGGCACTTTGTTTCACCATTCATTCAATCAATTGTACCTTAGTCTCAGAAACAGGAGCTAATCACAGTTATCAATGTTTATAAGTTAAAACCACACTTGTATTTTAGACATATTGAAAGTGAATATATGTATTTTTGAAGGGGTTTTGCTATTTTCCACAGTTGCAAGTACTTCTGAAGGCAATTTATGGATGTTCAAGACCCAAAGTAGTTATTGACTGTTCCCCCTTTAATATTCTTGGGATGTTTTTGTAGGTTTTTGCATCTTGTTCAGTTGATAAATCAATAAGAATATGGGACTCCAGGTCGGCACCTAAAAGTGCCTGTATGTTGACTACCAAGAAAGCTCATGATAGTGATATCAATGTTATACACTGGAATAGAAATGATCCGTTTATTTTGAGTGGTGGAGATGAAGGAACTATTAAAGTTTGGGATCTTAGGCAATTTCAGGTTTGTATATAAGATAATAAAATAGTGTTGATTAAGATTATGTACTTCTTTGTTTAAACAAAGCAAGAACTTTATGAAGAGTTGCAGTTACATGAATAAAAGATAGTGGACCAGGCCATATACGCCTAACGAAGAATTTAATCGGGATAAAATTAAACTTTCTCAAACCTTTCGATTTAGGTCCAATAACATACATTTTAAGTTTCAACAAAATTGGTTGAAAACTAAGAGAGTAATAGCATATTCAAGATTTGGGGCAAGGGCAATAACTCTGCTTCTAACAATCGAAAATAGGTCAAATTCGAACTTGATCTTCGTGTTATAAATATGTATACACATATCAAATTTCAATTGATTCCGTCAAAAACTCTAGTTTATTCTAGAAAATAGCTCAAATTCGAACTTGATCTTCGTTTTATGAATACGTATACACAAATCAAATTTCATTTGATTCCGTCAATGTTGACGGACGGACAGACAGGGGTGACTACAATATACGTCCTCATAGAGAGATGAGGGCGTATAATAAAAAAAATACTATTAAATTAATTTTGTAATTTTCAAGTTTTCTCTGTCTTTGAGGCATGAATTAATCAATTAACTTTTTTTTCAAAATTCTCATTTTCATTTTTACAGTGAATTTAGTGCTTTTATATCTGATTTCAGCATGGTAAACCAGCGGCATTATTTAAACATCATAAATCAGCCATTACTTCAGTTGAATGGCATCCTACAGATAGTTCTGTGTTTGCTGCATCAGGAGAAGATAATCAGATTACATTGTGGGATCTAGCTGTAGAGAGAGATGGAGATAATAGTCAAGAACCTGATATACCCCCACAGTTACTATTTATACATCAAGGACAAACTGAAATTAAAGAACTTCACTGGCATTCACAAATACCAGGTGTGATTATTAGTACTGCTATTAGTGGTTTTAATGTGTTTAGAACTATCAGTGTTTAAACTGTCTGGAATTGGGTCAGTGACTAAATTTTCTCTCAAGTAATTATCCCTTACATGTTGGTGTTACTCAATAGACATACCAACTATCATGGGATTATGCATTGCATTTTATCAACTATTACATTTTACCTGTTACCTATATTAGGTAATTAAATCTCTTTATCACATTGAATTCTGTTTTATCAGTTATAGTTGTTATCATGTTAAGTTAATGGTTATTTGTACAAAGTGTATATAAAATATAATGAAATATGATAAATTGAGTGTTTTCTGTATGTGTCTAGTTAGGGACTGAATTCTAGTTCAACTTTAAAAAAGAAGATTCTTTACAAACATATTATTTTGAAGGGCATGGTTTAATTCATTATATCAATTTAATGGTATGAAATATTGCCAATGAATTTTTAATATAAATCACCACTTAATATTCAAAGCATTAGTCATTTTCTCTACTTCATGATACTGAGTATGTAATAAACTGTTAGCTTTCTCACTTTCTGCTCCATTTAACCATTCTTCATAGACTTTCTTTACACTAGGATTATCAAATGGATCTAAAGTTTGTTCAGTTTCATATAACTCTTTAACTCTTATTAGACGTTCATTCACTGTTTCATCTGACTCGGGTCGAAGTTGTCCTCCACCATTATTACAACCAGACGGACAAGCCATTATCTCGACAAAATGATACTGACATTTCTTTCTCTTTATTTTTTGAACGATATTTTGAATATTTCTGAAACCATATGCAAGAGCCATTTTTAATAAAACTTGACCATCTTGTTCTATTACAACTTCTTGAAAATCTTTATTTCTGGAAAATTTTAATATTGTTCAATTAATTGCACATTCAAAATATTATAGAATTGAATTTCATTCAGTAAACATTGAGAATAAAGAATTAGGATTATCAGAAAACATACAACAGCATATTTGAAGACAAACCATTGAGATCTGTTTATCATAAAGTATTCATGTAAATTCCCTTTAACATAAATAAAGTAAAAACTGTACCTGAGAACATTATATTGTATATTTTGTATATCTAATTCAAACAGTTGTTTAGCAGCATATTTAATAATATGATGTAAATATCCACCAGAACCACCTCCTTCATGACTGACTAAATCTTCATTAATAATATTACTAAATCTATAATATACAAATAACAGTTATTCTCTCAACCACCACTTTCACATCTATAATACAATCTTCATTATTAACATTACTAAATCTATAATATACAAATAACAGTTATTCTCTCAACCACCACCCTACATCTATAATACAATCTTCATTAATAACATTACTAAATCTATAATATACAAATAACAGTTATTCTCTCAACCACCACCCTACATCTATAATACAATCTTCATTAATAACATTACTAAATCTGTAATATATAGATTACAGTTATTCTCTCAACCATCACATTCACATCTATAATACAATCTTCATTAATAACATTACTAAATCTATGATACATGTATAAAGATTACAGTTATTCTCTTAACTACTACCTTCACATCTATAATACATTCTTCATTAATAACATTACTAAATCTATAATACATGTATAAAGATTACAGTTATTCTCTTAACTACCACTTTCACATCTATAATACATTCTTCATTAATAACATTACTAAATCTATAATATACAAATTACAGTTATTCTCTCAACCATCACTTTCACATCTATAATACAATCTTCATTAATAACATTACTAAATCTATAATACATGTATAAAGATTACAGTTATTCTCTTAACTACCACCTTCACATCTATAATACATTCTTCATTAATAACATTACTAAATCTATAATACATGTATAAAGATTACAGTTATTCTCTTAACTACCACTTTCACATCTATAATACATTCTTCATTAATAACATTACTAAATCTGTAATATACAGATTACAGTTATTCTCTCAACCATCACTTTCACATCTATAATACAATCTTCATTAATAACATTACTAAATCTATAATATACAGATTACAGTTATTCTCTCAACCACCACCTTCACATCTATAATACAATCTTCATTAATAACATTGCTAAATCTATAATATACAAATAACAGTTATTCTCTCAACCACCACCTACACATCTATAATACAATCTTCATTAATAACATTACTAAATCTATAATATACAGGTTACAGTTATTCTCTCAACAACCACCTTCACATCTATAATACAATCTTCATTAATAACATTACTAAATCTATAATACATGTATAAAGATTACAGTTATTCTCTTAACTACCACCTTCACATCTATAATACATTCTTCATTAATAACATTACTAAATCTATAATACATGTATAAAGATTACAGTTATTCTCTTAACTACCACCTTCACATCTATAATACATTCTTCATTAATAACATTACTAAATCTATAATATACAGATAACAGTTATCCTCTCAACCCCCTACAATTTCATGACTAACACTAACATCTATAGTACAATCTTCATTTAATAACATTACTAAATCTATAATATACAGATTACAGTTATTCTCTCAACCATCACTTTCACATCTATAATACAATTAATAACATTACTAAATCTATAATGTACAGATAACAGTTGAAACATCTCCTTCATGACCACCTAATGCCACTATGTAACTGGATTTGGCGTCTCTTTTTTAAGAGTACACATAGTTAAAAGTAGTAGAATAGTTTATTGACTTTGCCAACAATATGTTAGATATAATGTGATTGGACTACTCACAAAGTATCTAATGGTGAATCTGTAATTTCAGCCAAATTCAAATTTTCTTTCTCCAACATTTTATCTACTTCTCCTTCAAATAAATCAACAGAGTTACAGAGCTTAAACAAAGCTAATTTTAAAACTGAATTCAGTAAGAAATCTTGAAATAGGGATCAGAGTTGTGGATTATAAAGCAAAAACGTAGCTTGTAATAGCTATCAATGGGAACTGCAGTAGTTATGCAAGTAGGCCTACTTGTATAATAAATCATACTTAATTGTTGAAAATATCATAAACCTTCAGTTATACCTGAAGTTATAACACAGTCTACATCTCTAGTCGAATATATATCATTATAAAAATCTGGTCTGGAAGCTTCTAATTTTTTATCAAAACATGGCATCACTGTTACATGGTAAATTTGATCTGGTTTACAACCTTGTTGTTTACAGAAATAGTCTTTTATTAATGACCCCATTATTTGTTGTGGAGACTTGGTAGAACTGATATATGGTAAAATATATGAACCATGCGTTTTCTCGGCATAACAAATCCATCCTAAAAATATATTATTTTTACAAAAGGAATAAGATGACAAGCTGTGATTGGTTCAATTGCATATTACTAGTATATGGCTTTAGTACAAATATTGTTAGATCACAATGCAGGAAAAAAGAAAAAGAAAAAACATTTTTGATATTTAATTTCATTGGCCTTCCTTTCATATCTTTTCCTTTCAATGACCAATTTATAGCCTACCACATGACTTGTGTCCTCAAATGAGTTTGTTCTACAAACTCACAAAAGCTTTGGTTTTTTAAGTTGTCCTATTTTCAATATTATATTGAAATATATTGAAAACAATATTCTACCTGGACATGCTGAAGCTAACATAGGTAAAGCTGTTTTATCATTTTCTCTTTCTTTATATCTTCGGACAAACTCTCGGCAACTTTCTATTAAACTAAAATTTCTAGAATAATTTGTATCAAAAACATAGTCTACTCCTGAAAATCAAAAACAAAATATGACAATCATTAAAAGGTACCGGTACAACTACAAAATCTGAAATTTTTTAGACTTCAGATATAGGTATGAATAACTTAACATTTTCAATTTGTTAAATGTTACAAATATACATAACCTATTTCAACCATGAATTTGAATATTTATCTTTACTTTCCAACTATACCATTTCATTATAAAAAAAATTCAACATTCATCTCACCTAAATTTTTAAAGAATGCTGTTAATTTATGTGCTGTTTGGTTTAAATTTAGATTATATTTTACAGCTAACGAGGATCTTGATTGTGGTGCTAATGAAACGACAACTAATTTCTTCAATTCAGCTTGACCATTCTGTAAGGACAAAAATTAAAACCTTATCTTGTTGGAAAATTTCAACTAGACAATTATTGCAGAAACTGTTTTTGGCCAGTAGTTTTTTTTAAAAACTATAACATAGTATTAGGTTTAAAAAGCTAAATGAATAGATTTTCTGTAAAAAAAAAAAAAATTACCTGAACCATAGTAGAGTTATGTTGTAAAACTTTATATAGCTCATCTTGACTTTGTTGTGTTATTAACACTGTTTCAGCTGAGGTGATACAACCACTACAAGCTAAACAATCATTAAGTGTTATCTTAGCTTTCTCTAGCTTAGTTTCTTCTCCTTCCTAAAGGTATTAAAAAGAAAGCAACAAGAAGTAATACAAATATAACACAATGCTAGTGCTTCTGAATTACTTTACAGGTTATGTTATTATGATAATCTTATAGATTTTTAAACCAGTGATAGACACACTATGAATTTACTTTTTAACATAATTACCTTAACATTAATTTTGTTTGTGAACACTGCTTCAACCCTGTGACAGTGCATTCTGTTAAATAGTAATGTGTCACAAAACTAACATACAAAAAAGAATAATTGAAGGAGATTTGAAATTCTAATTTAAATGTTGGTATAACTTTAATTCTTCTGATGTTCAAATATATTGACAAGTTAACAAACCTCTGATACTTGTAAATAACTTCCATCATCTTCTATCTTTATTTTACCAACTTTACCTGGTCTTCTTTCTATTTTCACTGGTTTTATACATTCCTAAATAAAGGTAGAGGTAAATATCACCTACCGATAATGAATAATAGGTAGTGCTCTGTCACAGTGGCATAAAATAAAGATTAGAAACAACTCTGAGCACCTTTTTATTAAGACTTGGACCAGTGCTTACTTCGACAATGATTTAGTTGTTTTTGAAAGTTGGTTTGAGTCGAAATAACAATTCCTTGACATTATTCAATAGCCTAACTGAATAATTTAATAATTTGTAGTCCAATAAAACAGATGTGTTCTGAAGTAATATTAATTTCTTGCAGATTACCCCCCTTGGTAAAAATGGAATGAAATAATTACTAATATCGGAGACTGGATTTAAAGATTTCAGTAAAACTGATGAAATGTTATCCGATAAGGTTTATAAAGTTTACCTGGGAAGGAGTAATGTAGTCATCTAAGTCTGTCAGTTGTAAAGCGCCACTAAATTGTGAAGCCATTTTCCAATAACCCTTTTTTCATCGGAACTCTTCCCATTAAAGGTTGAAATGTTAGGGCGGAAAATAAACAAATTATGAACTAAACAGAACAAGTTTGAAAATTGTGTCCTGTAAAATGACATCATTTAGTATTTCTGAGCCACAACATAATCCGTGGATAAATGAAGATAAATCTTTGACATCCATTAAAAATGCTCTATTACTTGGGGAAAGGACAGGGCACATTAAAAAGGTTGGTTTTGGTCTTTGAGTCATCGACACCTGGCCTGGCTGGAGGAATCAGGACAATTCGGACCAATGTACACTCGGACCACTTTCATAACAAACTCGAACCATTTTTTCATCACACACTTTAAGACTAAAAACTTTGTTCATCACGAATTTAGACTATTCTGTTCTTAAAATTAGACAAAATCTGACTGGGTGAGTTAGTCCGAAACTTGCTGACTCCATTCCCAGCTTTGCTTAGACCTATGTAACATGCACTCATGCAGACATTATATTGTAGAGATATCCTGATGAATCAAGTTTTGAAGATTCTAACAGTGATCAAGAAATGCTTCCATCATTTAAACTCATAGCTGTACAAAAAGATATTTCTAGAAAACGGAGAGAATTGAATGAGGTAGGTTTTTAAAGATTCTATTAGTAGACCTACCAGTACTATCACAAATCAGAAAATTGATGATCCAGAAGTTTTCTAGAAATGATTTCAGTGCAATTTACTATTTGTAAATTATAATGTGTATAATTGAATTGAATTAAGGAAGCCTATACAGGTATAATATTATTTATATAGTATATGCATAGCCCACATGATAAGGTGAATATGTGTATTCAATAAAGATATTTATGCAGGTAGCAAACTGTTAACTTTTTATAGATATCATTTATTTACTTATTATTCTAATGTAATTTTATTTACTGAGCTATGAGTTTATATTATTTTGTAGGTAAATCTTGAGGTTCAAAAAAGAAAACAAGATAGGGAAACACAAGATATAACACATCTTAATAAAATAGGTAAAAGAAATTATTAAAGCTTCTAAATTCTGTTTATTAACACTCTATGTTCTAAGAAATGATATGTTAATAATGAAAGGATACCATTTGAAATTTTATATTTTATAGTTGATATATCCTGTATAACCTATTTCTGTAAAATGTATAGAAATAAAAAATATAGAAATATTGATTTATTCAGAGAATAAGATAGAGAAAATAAAGAGTTTGAATAATCATCTACAGAGTATATTAAATTGTAAAGATGATATAGTGAATAGATTACAACAACCACTAGTTGGTGATTATATTAAAATAGATGCTGCTTATCATAGGTTTGTTTTTTGTTTTTATTTTTTACTATAGATGAGTATATTAGAGCAAAGTACTTTTTTAAATCAATCTAAATAAAAAATGAGACTGCCCACCAAAACCCCAAATTTTGAATTCTTTATAATTGAGTATTTAAATGCATAGGTGCTTTAAACCCCCCATGACATTTTTCTGGTTTCAAAATTGGCCCCTTCAATGACTCTTAAAAACGCAAATGACATAAACCTGTTGTGGAAGATTTGTTGGAATTCACACCCTTTCATACAGGTATAGGGCATTTCTGTTATTGAAGTAAAATATTCGGGAATGCCCACTATTGAGATATTGCTATGCTCTTATTACACATTAAATTGTCTACTTTCAGATATGCTAGTGAAGTGTTCCCATTATTGACACCTATTTTAGGAGAACTTAATAATAATTTAGATAATATAGAATGGTATAAAACAACCCAGTTTTCTCAGGGCAGACAGAAACTGGTAAGTTACTCTTATATATATATTTTTTATGTATCTTATATCTAAATTGGTCTTCACAATTAATTTTTGTTAAGGGCCAAATGCATTTTATGAAAAAAATATAAGGGCAAAATATAGCTAAGCTATCGTAGTAAGCAGAGCATTTTAGCGGAAGGGATCGCCCTTGAATGGAAATTATAAAATGTCCGCAGGTCATCATTTGAGAAGGCCTGATCTAAATCAATACTACCGCTAAGGTCGATGAAAGAAGACAAAATGGCAGATCCATTTCACCATTTATAGTGCACACCCCTTTTGTGTGGAGCTCTTTTCAGTGTAAAAACCTGTGCATTATACACAGAAATAAACACAGAAATAAATGGTAGTTTACAAGCCCATGATGCAATCTGTTTAAATAAAAAAACATATAGTAAAGCTATTGACTCAAGTTTCAATATTTGAACGAAATGAAATGAATGGAGTTTTACGTCCTTCTTATCTGAATGTTTGAACTAAAGCAGAATGAGACAACTTGAGGTATAAATAGGAAGTATAAGTATGACCAGGAGTGAATTCAAAAGTGTTGCTTCTATTATCTACTCTAAGATATTTTTGACAACCCCGCTGGGTACTAGTGGGTACACAATCACAACCCACTTGTGCAGTCTCTAACAAACTATTCTATAATATAGGATTTGAAAAAACCCCAATTCATTTAAGTTTGCATTATTTTCAGGAAAGTTTATTAAACGAATTGTCTTCATCATTTGCTGCCATGCAGTCTCAGTATCAAGCCTTGTGTCAGATGAGAAGATCTATGAATGAGATGTATGGATCATCATTAACCATAGCTGGTGCTGTAGCTGATGTGAAAAACTCATGAGCTTAAGTTGATGAGAAGCTTACGAAGATCACAAAATACCAACTGTTAAAAAGAAAATTGAAAATGATCAGTTGAAATAGAATTGCTAAGACAAAGTTATGGGAGCTTTTGAAAAATGACACTATTTTATTTATTGATAGACAGAAGTCAAGAATGGCATCATTTACAGACTATATTTTGTTTAAATATTTTATTATATTCACATTAAATCAATAATATCATTGTTGATGGTTAGTCTTTTTTCTTCCCAGCAGCCTTCTCTACAGCTTCATTTTTCTCTGTTTGTTCAGCCTCTGTAGGGCAGACTATAGTATAAGCTATATCATCTGCTTCACATTTACATTGTTTACCATTGTAAGTGACTGTATCACCATCAGGATAACACTTTCCATCAACTGGACATTCTACAAAAAAATTAGTTTTATAAACTCTGAGTCTATTCATTGACCCTAACAGTTAAGGATGTACATGTACTAAATGTATGATAACAGAAATAAATGTGTTTTGAAGGAGATATGGCCATAGATTGAATGTTAAATATATTATATTCTTTTATTTCATGTAAAAAGGTTTCATATTTGAAATCGGCAGAATTTTTTTAACTTGATGTGTCAAAATTTAAGAATAATATATTTTGTCGGTGCTAATGGCCCTTGGTCTGAGAACTATATAATATTACAGTACCTAGTCTTGTTATGGTAAAAGAAATGAATCTGTACTTACGGACTTCTTTGTGTTTGAATTGAATAACAGCCCCAAATCTGGTGTCTTTTTCTACGCACTCATAAACAATACAGCCTTCCCTCTTAACCAGGGTACCAGGCTTTACACATTTGTCACTGTCTACATCAAAACATTCTGTAATAAGCAACAATCACACTACTTGTTATTTCTTTAAGTCTGCTTTACGATTTGATTCTGGTAAACCATCCCAAATCAATGTTGATAAAATCATGATCCATTTCAACCCGGAGAGTTCAAACCCGCAAATTATGCGTAAATTATATCCCAAATTGAATCTTATATAGAGGCATATTAACCTCTATAGGCAAAGTAGTCAGCTGCCTTCGTCCCATCGAAAATTCGACCCATGGAAATTGAACCCATGAAAAATCTTGTCACAGTAAAAAATATCAATCATACACAATTCTGGATATTACTTCAGTTTCATTTGTCTTTGATACCTAATATTGATAAATAACAAACATTCCAGTACAAAAACGTACAGGAATTTCAATTATTAATCGATTATTGCTTGGTAACCTGCCTTCGATAATCGATCTCAATTTGGTAATCGATACCCAGCCCTAGATACCATTTGAAATTTTATAATTTTGAGTTGATATATCCTTTAAAACTGATTTCTGTAAAATGTATAGAAATAAATAATATAGAAATATTGATTTATTCAGAGAATAAGATAGAGAAAATAAAGAGTTTGAATAATCATCTACAGAGTATATTAAATTGTAAAGATGATATAGTGAATAGATTACAACAACCACTAGTTGGTGATTATATTAAAATAGATGCTGCTTATCATAGGTTTGTTTTTTGTTTTTATTTTTTACTATAGATGAGTATATTAGAGCAAAGTACTTTTTTAAATCAATCTAAATAAAAAATGAGACTGCCCACCAAAACCCCAAATTTTGAATTCTTTATAATTGAGTATTTAAATGCATAGGTGCTTTAAACCCCCCATGACATTTTTCTGGTCTCAAAATTGGCCCCTTCAATGACTCTTAAAAACGCAAATGACATAAACCTGTTGTGGAAGATTTGTTGGAATTCACACCCTTTCATACGGGTATAGGGCATTTCTGTTATTGAAGTAAAATATTCGGGAATGCCCACTATTGAGATATTGCTATGCTCTTATTACACAGTAAATTGTCTGCTTTCAGATATGCTAGTGAAGTGTTCCCATTACTAACACCTATTTTAGGAGAACTGAATAATAATTTAGATAATATAGAATGGTATAAAACAACCCAGTTTTCTCAGGGCAGACAGAAACTGGTAAGTTACTCTTATATATAAATATTTTATGTATCTTATATCTAAATTGGTCTTCTCAATTAATTTTTGTAAAGGGCCAATATATAGCTAGGCTATCATAGTGAGCAGAGCGTTTTAGCCTAAGGGGTCACCCTTGAAGGGCCACTATCAAATGCCCACAGGCCATCACTTGAGAAGACCTGATTCTAAATCAATACTACCGCTAAGGTCGATGAAGGAAGACAAAATGGCAGATCCAGTTTGCCAATGTACTGAATTTTTGTAGGGAAAAATATTCAAAAATTATTTCACCATTTATATTGCACATCCCTTTTGTGTGGAGCCCTTTTCAGGGTAAAAACCTGCGCATTATACATGAAAATAAATGGTAGTTTACAAGCAAATGATGCAATCTGTTTAAATAAAAAACACATACCGGTAGTAAAGCTATTGAACTAAAGCAGAATAAGAGAACTTGAGGTATAAATAGATGAGGATCAGTACACAATTACTGATAATTAATAGTAATGAATAAAAGGAGTGAATTCAAAAGCGTTGCCTCTATTATCTCCTCTATAGATATTAGATGACCCCGCTGGGTACACAATAACAACCCACTTGTGCAGTCTCTAACAAACTATTCTATAATATAGGATTTGAAAAAAAAACCAATTCATTTAAGTTTGCAGTCTAATTAAAATCAGACCCTAATTTCGTTCGTTCGTTTTTTTTTTAAATCCGGTTTTTTAACCACTACATTTGGGTCTGAGAACGTCGCGCTTTGCCAGCCGTTCAGGTTAACTTTGACCTTACCTTGATAAACATGACCTGATAAACTAGTCTACAGCACTTAGGAATCCTAGAATGCACCTATTGTTCGCGAACAAAATCCCAGCGCGGGAGAGGGCAAAGATCTGATTGGTTAAAACAAGGGTCATTAAGGTTAGGTCAAAGTTAACCTGAACGGCTGGCAAAGTGCGACGTTCTCAGACCCAAATGTAGTGGTTAAAAACCGGATTTAAAAAAAAAACGAACGAACGAAATTAGGGTCTGATTTTAATTAGACTGTTTAAGTTTGCATCATTTTCAGGAAAGTTTATTAAACGAATTGTCTTCATCATTTGCTGCCATGCAGTCTCAGTATCAAGCCTTGTGTCAGATGAGAAGATCTATGAATGAGATGTATGGATCATCATTAACATTAGCTGGTGCTGTAGCTGATGTGAAAAACTCATGAGCTTGATGATTATCAGAGAAGCTTACAAAGATCACCAAATACCCACTGTTAAAAATAGTTGAAATAGATCCAATTGCTAAGACTAAGTGAGCGTTTCAAAAATGACACTATTATTTGCTTCATTTAGATAAAGGAGTTATTGATAGACAGAAGTCTCAACTCAAGAATGACATCATTTACAGACTATATTTGGTTTAAATATTTTATTATATTCACATTAAATCAATAATATCATTGTTGATGGTTAGTCTTTTTTCTTCCCAGCAGCCTTCTCTACAGCTTCATTCTTCTCTGCTTGTTCAGCCTCTGTAGGGCAGACTATAGTATAAGCTATATCATCTGCTTCACATTTACATTGTTTACCATTGTAAGTGACTGTATCACCATCAGGATAACACTTACCATCAATTGGACATTCTACAAAAAATTAGTTTTATAAACTCCGAGTCTATCCATTGACTCTAACACTTAAAGATGTACTGAATGTATGATAACAGAAGTAAATGTGTTTTGAAGGAGATATGGCCATAGATTGAATGTTCAATATATTATATTCTTTAATTTCATTTAAAAAGGTTTCATCTTTGAAATCAGCAGAATTTTTTATAACTTGATGTGTTAAAATTTAATAACAATATATTTCGTCGGTGCTAATGGCCCTTGGTCTGAGAACTATACAATATTACAGTACCTAGTCCTATTATTGGGAGAAAAAAAAATATGTACTTACGAACTTCTTTGTGTTTGAATTGAATAACAGCCCCAAATCTGGTGTCTTTTTCTACGCACTCATAAACAATACAGCCTTCCCTCTTAACCAGGGTACCGGGCTTTACACATTTCTCACTGTCTACATCAAAACATTCTGTAATAAGCAACAATCACACTACTTGTTATTTCTTTAAGTCTGCTTTACAATTTGATTCTGGTAAACCAACCCAAATCAATGTTAATAAAATCATGATCCATTTCAACCTGGAGAGTTCAAACCCGCAAATTATGCATAAAAGGGATATCCCAAATTGAATCTTATATAGAGGCATATTAACCTCTATAGGCAAAGTAGTCAGCTGCCTTCGTCCCATCGAAAATTCGGCCCATGGAAACTGAACCCATAAAAAATCTTGTCACAGTAAAAATTACCAATCAGTAAGTTAAAATTATTTAACGAGAAGGAAGTCCATAGAGGTCTGAGATGCAAGCAAATTCAATTTTCAAAATTTGATTGGGATACAAGCTCTGTTGACGAGCATGCTGTACACAAAAAGGCCATATAGATGCAAGGACATTTACCCTCATTATCAAAATTTACATGAGGTGTCGCGCGCGAAGCACATCATGCTTACTCTTTTCGAAGCACCCGATGGTACTTCTCGTATTGGAAGTCCTCTACTATATAATTACTTCACCCGACTCTTGACGATAATTTTGATTAACGGAATTGTTTTGGTTGTACGGAGTTTTATTATTGTACCTCCTACCCGTGAACGCTGTCAAAGAGCATATCAGAACAAGCCGCAGAAGCAAGGAAATTTATTCAAATATTCAGAATTGTCTGTCAACGATAATATCGGGAATTGTCAAAGATATGTTTTGTAAAGACCGCAGATGCAAGGATATCAACCCAAATTTTCAAAATTTCACAAGAGGAAAGCGCCAATCTCGCTGTTGCCCAGAAACAATAATTCTAAAAACAGCAACCCCAACCCTCTTAAATTAGGCCTTTCTTTACCATTTTTTGCCTACGGCCCAAAAAGTCTTTCATCCGCCACTGATCTTATAAAAATGGTCGCTGGATAAACATAATAAATTGGTTATTCAATATAATTATACGTTAAGATATCGGTGATGGATACGTTTTTAAGCTCAATCACAGAACAGCATTCTGTATCCCTGGAGGCTCACCATGTTCTGTCTCACCATCGACCCATACTTCAAGAGTTTCACTTATTAACTTGATTTATAACTGATTTTAACCTACCTGTATATGTCAAAACCAATCTTTTTTTAGATTATTTTTCGTTACTTATATTATGCTTTGAAGATTGAATAAAAGCGTTACAAATGTAGAATTTATGGCATAAAAAATAAACTCACTTGCTTCCTTGACTTTGTACATGGTTCCTTCACAGATATAACTAACACAACGGTGGCTATCAAACGAGAAAGTATCCCCACTTTTAAATATTTTACCATTACCAACATCACAATCTGAAACAAATACTTGAATCTGTAGGCTACATAACACTAAACGCAACATTCATCATGTGAATTGTTATCCGAATCTCCTAAAGACATCCTGTATCCAGGGTTTTGTTTATAACTTTCGTCATTCTGATCAGGTTAGATAATACCATGCGAACTAAGTCACACACTACTTGTATTTTCTTTGAGGAACCGCACACAAAGAGAAATTGGCACAAATTAATTACTATTTACGCTCGTAAAGTTTGGCTACAGACCTGTTAGCGCATCGTGTGCAGGGGCATTTTACTGTCACCAGTTTGAGTTATTTTTCTAAATTGTTATTTACACATATTTTTTTAAAGTTTGCACTGTGCTATGTAGGCCTAGGCCCTACATGTACTATGTAATCTAACATACAATACCTGCACTGACTGCGACTATTGAAGCAAAAACAGCGAACAAAATAGTTTGAAGGGAACACATCTCTGGATTTAACTGGAACAGAAACAACACACCTATAATTGAATTGAATAGAATTGTGTGTCAAGATGATCCAAGTTTTACAATCAAATGTACGTTGTTTGGAACTGGTTGTTATTATGCCAGGGGAAAACTTCGCACCACCTATTACTATTCTATGACCCATATCAGAATTCAAAATCAGGCATGCAGGTATATTTCTAATATTGTTTAATACATGTATACAAAAGAAGTATTATAATTGAGTTCTGATGGAGAGGTACTGCAAGATATTTACAGACAAAAACATGGTGCAAAACTTAAAGTAAAAATAAAACAAACGAGTAAATTTTACAGTGCGGTTATCTACATTGTGGATTTCAGTCTTACGCAGATAACGTCTCGTTTTGTCGATGAGAAATTCTTGCTTACTAATTCCATCGTCAAAAACTATGCAATAGACAAATATTCAACCAAATCTGCGTCTGTCAAATTAATGAGTGTCTAGAAATGAAATATGAATTAATTATCTTACCAAGTAAATAAGAAGACAGGTAACAGGAAACTGGTGGGATATACCGTCCAGTATGTAGGTATGTTAATTAGTAAAATTTCGATACAAGTTATTATTCTGACATATGGTGCAGCTAGTTTGTTATTTAGTTAAGGAAATGGGGATTGATTTTAACTTTTGTTAACTGAGTAGTTGCTACATTAAGTATATTGGACCTTATTGATTTAATAATTATTTACTTGGTAAATTCTGCCCACGACAGTACTTTCAAAAACACCATATAATTAGTTTTGTCCACATTCTGAAAGTTGATATGATTTTTATATAAATATTATTTTTTACGAATATAGTATAATATTGTTATCTGTCTGAAGAAATGCACTGTCATTTTATCGAATTTAAAACCATGGCGCGATAAAAAAAAAATGTGTAATAATTTCTGACGTGTCGAAGAGATCAGAGAGCACATAAGAAAATCATTTTGAGAGAGTCGTAAATTTCGTTGAGCCTTTGTAATATCAGGCCTACCATATTATGGAAATTCAATCATAAAAAAAATGTATTGTTCGAGAAGGTTTTATTTCGTTCAACCTCACTACAATACATAATTCATTGATGACAACACTTTTAATTAGTACATATTCTCAAACCAATTTCACTCTTTTAGATCTACTAACACTGATAGCCCACAGTCAAACCATTTACAACACAGGTACAGTTGATATTCTGTCCAGTTTTAGATTTGACTGTCATCTGCATACCAGCACCGTGACACCCACCATGTACGTCTTCGCACACTAGAATGCAATAAATAAACAAGACAACATAATAAGTCAATATTTCCAGTTTGTAAAATACGTCAAGATTTTTTTAAGACCTCTGCTGATAAAAGAATGATGATGGCTATCTACTGTTCCTGATCCTTCAGTTATTCTATCATAAAAAATAAAACCTCAGTAGGCTACGAACGATCCAAAAGTCAAAGCAAAACCCAGAATCCAAATTAACAGTTTGGCAATATGGTAGATCAGAGAATAACAATTCTTATAAACTGTACATTTATTATAACGCATCGCATCGGTATGCTAAGAATGGAATTGTTTAGTCGATCAGTGAATTAACAGAGGAACAGTCCGCAGGACAGGATTCTCAATCATTCTTAGCTGTAGAAGAAAGCTCTTTCATTAGGACAACTACCATTCCGAGGTCATGGATTTCCGATGAAGATAAAACTCTGTCGTCCATTTGATACTCACTAGCAGCCTTTTCTTTGGCAGTGAACCACACTTCACCATTAACTAGTTCAGCTTGACAATGATACAGTCTACATTTATCTACAGCAAACTCTCCCGTGGTCAGGCATCTTCCATTGAAAAATGGACATCCTGAAATGTGTTATAAAAAATTGTTTTAAAGGGGAAGTTTGTAGTGATGATTTGAACTAGTAATTGCGTTTATCGTAGACTGTAAGTGAAATCGGATTAAAAAAAACCATTTGAACTCACGAGGACAGTTTCCAATAATGTTACAAGCAATAGAAATTCTTTAAACATGGATTACTCTCTCTATTGATATCTTGACCAAAAATGATTTTACATTGTTAACAAAAATGTATACATCGATGAACAGCAAAAGGAATTTCAAAATAACGTAAACTCATAATACATTTAACTTGGTGTATAGATTCTATGTTGTCTTCTCATCATCTAGTATTGAGAGTTGATAGAACTTACCTGTATCTACTGTATAAATACCAACAAGATTATTTCTCTCATCACATCTCTGTACCTTACATTGTTCACTTACAGTTTCATTTCTTTTTAAACATCGACCATTATATTCACAACCTGAAACAATAAAGATTCCCAAATAACCACAAGTAATGTACTGCAAGTAGTATCAATATAATGTACTGCAAGCTACAGGTAAAAATTTCGTTCTCCCAATACCAAAGAAAGTCAATGGTAGGTTGTACTGAAAGTTGCTCAACTGATACTGACTATGAATATGTAAATGTAAATAACAACCATACCTTTGTCAATGATATTTAAGGAATAATATGTGTTTTCTTTGACACATTTGTAAGTTACACATTCACTTTTGTACAATGTGTTGACTTTGATACATTTGTTGGTAAACGAGAGACAACCTGAAAATAAAAAAGATTATGGTCGTCTGGTAATGGCATCTTTATTGGTCACCCAATTCATGTAGTAAAAAGATTATATTAGCGATGTCGATATGAGCCACATAAAGGCAACCGGCTTCGGAAGCAATGTTCGATTCAACACTATTCTTTAAAGAAAGAGTTTTCGAAAAAATTCCAGCATATATTTGAGGTATTGAGCACGACTCTTAAAACAACTACAAGAAGTTCATCTTTTAATGTACCCTTCTAGAAGTTTGTGTGTTAGAAGTTAGTTATTTTTGGCTGGTTGTCTCGTTTGATTTAGTACATTATGTGGGTTATCATGTGATAAATACCTTAGTTGCTATTATATAATTAAGCAGTATACATTTTATCCATGTTGGCCCCGTCCCACTAATTCACTGTACTGATGGGTCATCTGACAAAGTGCAGTAACACTGTTCTGTCCGATATACATCAGCATACCAAGTGCCGAGTTTCATCGAAATCCATTCAAACAGTGGTGTCTTTTATCACGTTCAAATCTGACGAATTTACTTAAACAAATCGCGTTGATCAAACTCATAATATACATGTACATAAACAAATCAAGTTTTGTTCAAATCCCATCATAACTGTAGTTTCAAGCATAATAATGGAAACCACGTTCAACATAAAACCAATCAACATCTCTTACCTTCTTCAACAATTTTGAAACCCACAGATTGTCCCAACTTTTGGCATTGTTGTTTGATACACTGGTTTGTTGTTACGTTAATTCCAGTAGAGATACACTTATCACCATATTGACATTCTATAAATATAACAGTATATTATAGTTTAATAGAATATTTTAAAGATACTCTTTAGATGCCCTTTTTGTGTTATATTTTTAAGTACAATTCATTTTAATCTTTGAAACATTGAGTGTGTTATATTATAAAGGAAGAAATGTTTTACTTACTGAGATCTGTAGGTATAATAGCTCTATTCTGGCATTTATATGTTATACAAGGTCCACTGGCTTGTGTTGTAAATTTATTACCATTTCGTATTCTTCTGTTTTCAATGAAACAATCCCTACTGAATCTGAAATCTATTTCATCGGTTTCAGCTGAAAAAGACAAAACCATCATGCATTATCACAAGAATGATACTCTGTTCCCAAAAGGTATAGAAAAATATTTTCAAAAATTCAAGGAATAATAACACGTCTAGGCCAATAATGAAAAAAATAGTTTTTTAAAAAAAAAGCAGAGATCCATATTTATTAGTTTTCAAAGATCGGATTAAAAATTAGTATTGGCAATCACCGTTCATACATAGATGCGTGTCCTAAACGATACACAAGCATAAAGATTCTTATGATTCTATCAAAACCGTACTCTTTTACTGGTAATTTTAATTTTGGCCGAGTCAATTTCCGTTCAACGAATATTCGATAAAGAGAGATTCATCCGAAACTGTACATACCATACCAAGTTTCGCCAAAATGATGTACATGACTGTACAAGTGTGGTCTAATAATAGTTTATTATATAGAATGTCAAATGTTATCTAAACTTTGTTTCACTTGAAAAGGTGATCAATGTGTCCACCGTCTTGATTGCAGACAGCCCTCAATCGTTTTTTCCATGAAGAAATACACTTTCTGATCTCTGCCTGTGGGATTTCGTTCCATTTTTCACGAATTCGATCTTTTAGTTCATTTTCCGTGAACACCTTTGTTCGATCCGCATAGACTTTTTCTGAGAGAGAGTCCCACACAGTGAAGTCCATGGGATTGCAATCAGGGGACTGCGGGGGCCACTCATCTTTTTTAATGAACTTTGGGGTCGCGTCATTTGGGTAACTTTGTGTTGCATTGCTGGTATGGGAAGTTGCACCATCCTGCTGAAACACAGTCATTGTTCGGATAGATAACATTTGACATTCTTCGATATTTTTCTTTTTGACCTCTAATTTTAAAATTGCTGGCAAATTAACACTATTTGGTCTTTTGGTCTGAAATTTCTAGTGAAGATGTCAAATTACTATATTGTGATGGGTGTGTAATATCAAAATTATAGCTCCCATACATTTTCCATAATATCATATTAAAGTGTGTTGCCACTTTTTTAGGCCCACCCGATATATATCTATGGTCTGGTCATCTAATTTGATGAATAATTACAACCATTATGCTTGCAGAAAAGTCTACTTTCATATCAACATTTTTTAATTATATAGAAGAGTTTCTCTCGTCTAAAAAATTAACATAAATTCTGATGCTCTTAAAAATAGGTCTACACAGCACTATATTATCTTGGAAAGGAAAGTTCCTGAAAACTACTGAAAATACCTTACCTTGGGTAGTTTGTCCATTTGATAGGCTACACAAGTACAGTAAATACAGACATCCTATAAAAGTTCTAAAAGTAAACAAAATCAGATTTCATTGTAATATAACCACATGGAAATTAAATTGACACAAGTTCTTATTTTCTTAATATTCAATTCCATACAAACTATGTATATATTTGCTGTGCTAAATGATGAGAACAAATTGAACTTAGTTTTTTAGCTGGTTGACTCTGACGTCCGTTCCAGTCCCAAGAAGAAAAGACGTTTGAGAGTTACATTTTTAAGAAATAATGACGTTGTTCTCACCTTAGATGGTCCATTTTGTTATTGGGTTCTTGTTAAAATGAAAGATAGAATCAGCACTCAATTATATTTATAGATTATCTCATGGATTATTTTAGAAGGATTCAACTTGAGAACCTCTCCTACAGATATTTACATAATAATCATTAGCTACCCTAATGTAATAATTCTGATAAGACGAGCTAATTTATGTCGTTTTTAAGTCCACAACTCAACTATTTGCATTTTACACTCACTTTATCTATACTCTATTGTGTCGTTGTGTCCCTAACCTTGATTTATGAACCAAAATATTGGGTAAACAAATTCATTAAAATGTTTCCCTTCCCTCATGTAAGGGGTGGAATTTGATTTATTTTGTCACAAGGTGACCAACGGACCAGGTTACGTAGTTAAGTAAATGTTTTAATAGTTGATAGGGTCCATGTTGCAGTGTAAGTCATTTTAGGGGATGAGTAAACATCCTTCAAGCTGGTCTTGAGCATGGATAAATCCTACCCCCCCCCCCCCCCCCTCCAATTTAGAATAAGAACATTAATGGAGTAGGGTTGGGTAGCCCGCTCGCAGCCCTTGCACTGACCTTTGGCTTCACAAATTTAATGATTTTTTTGATTTTTTTTTTTTTTCTTTACAATTTGTCGCAATGTACTTAATCACTTGACGATAATATGTCCATGTAATACACATGTACTTGTGTATATTGCTATATTGTATATTTAAAAAAAATATCCATTAGCCTGTGGTCATGTACGTGACCTCTAAATCATCAAACTCTGTACATTAATTTTTTGTGTCTATATGTTGTATATTGTATCTATGTTTGTCCCCATGGGCTGGGTGTGAGACAGGACCGTTATCACTCGTGGTATTGGGCCTAATTCTGACCCATGTAAAATAAAGAGTTTATTATTATTATTATTATTATTAGAAATGATACAGATATTTGTCGATGATTATGAAACTGTACGGTTGACCTAATCGGTTGCCAGTAGATAATCCAATGGAGAAGAACCGACAATAATATCCCCCTCATTTGCTAGGTATTTTTCAAATACTGAACTTTACTCTAAAAAATGTGTTTAGAGACAATAGCTGTTTAGATCTAAACATTAAAGAAAAGTTCTACAATAAGAGTCAAATGAGATTTCATCTTCCGTATTCAAAACATGTAACCAATTCGTTGCATAAAATGTGTTTAGAACCATTTTTTATAGTGTACCGGGTATATTACGACATGTAGAAATTTAAATGAACTTTAATCAAAATATCATTGTATTAACAATGGTAGCCAACACCCATACCATTAACTTCACAAGTACAATTTATTGTTTTAGTTACAGATCCTTGAACATCAACCTCTAGTGTCTTTCCATTACCATGACATATTCCATTCTTGTCTTCACACACTGAAAATATATTTTTACTATTTAGTTTCATGTTTCAGTGGAGTGTTCTATTGTTAAAGCAAAACAGTCACCTAAATTCAGCACTGAAACATTGCTAAGAAAACACATTCAAGCAGTATGTGGGTCTACACTACAGCTGAAAAAGTGGCACACAATTAACTTTAACATGCTTAAACTTCTTCATATCTGATATAGAAAATACCAGGAAAAATTGCTAATAAATCATTACTTACTGGCCGCCAATGCCTTAGTTCTGTAGTAAGGAACACCACTGATATCCTCCTTGGTACATTTATATAACCTACATTGATCTATAGCATTTTCCCCTTCTTTCAGGCAGGTATTGTTTACAAACTGACAACCTGTATTGTTGCAAGAGAAAGAGATATCCGCTATACAAATACATGTACATGGATTCTTATTAAGATCTGTAATAGTGCACTAGGTCTTGGTTTATATATTTTTACCAATAACACAGATTACTCAGTCCTTAATGTACAAATATATGCCTCTATTCTAGTATTGGAACACTCTGGAGGGGGATTTTGACAATTTTTAAAGCCGCAATAGAAATTCGATCTCCAGATCATTCGAAAAAAATCGTCTGATTTGATTCTTGGACTTCTCTTGAAAGGATTTAGTCGGAGAGAATTACTCCAAAAAGTGAGGTTTGTGTTTAATAATTCCCCCATGATTCTAGCTTGGACACAATCATTTTGTATAGCCTCCTGAAGTTTGGTTTGGCCAAGAGCATTCAGCTGTCTTACTAAAAGTCAACTTATATCATCTTTAAGTGTTTCTGAAATCTCGAATTCTCGAATTTCTTAAAAATTCGCCTGCAAAAAAAACAAACTAAAGACAAAAATCAATGTATAAATATAATGATTTTAGCATAAGGAACCCTATGAAATAATTTTTGATAAATTTCCAAACATGCATGTAGCTATAGTAAAAATTAGCCCTAAACTAAATCCAAAATGGCTGCTATATCCTTTTCTTTTTCTCACCCCCCTGGACCCCCCGTAGAAACGCCACTGTTCGTCATTCGTCATTCCATGAAATATTCATCTGCTGCATCAGAAACTGATGATCAAGTAATCCCTTTCAAAAGTATTTTTAAGTTTTCAGAAATGTTTCGTAATTTCTGGAAGTTACCAATAGTTTTAAAGGGATTGTAAAGTGGTTTTCTAAACTTTTTATGTGTAACGGGACACTAATAGCATCAATTTGCGCCATTCCAATTCCCATTCCGACGTCTTTAACGTCACTGACAGTGATCTACTGGAAGCTGCTATTGATATCAGTGTCCCCAATCGGATACACATACAAAGTTTAGAAAACAACTCTACAATCCCTTTAAGAAACTTATTATGTTTCTTAGTATTTGAACGAGAAAACAAATAAATTGAAATGAAATGAAATGATTCACAGTGACACAATCATAGAGCGGTAAGGATCCATAACGATTTGGAATGGTATAACATTTGGGTAAATTAAGGTGGGCATAAGACAAAGCACTCTCTCCCTGTCTCTCCGATTTGAGTACTCATTTAAATATCAGCAGTCGGTTGTAACTTAATTTGTGTGCATGTATTGTGTCCCCATCCCCTTACATCCTTAATTGCCATCTTGCCGGACACCCTACCCATATAAGGGAAAAGGGTAATTGCTGTTTTAATACACCCGTGGGTAATGGGGAGCTGGGGATAACTAAGTCTCTTAAAGGGGACCAGTCTTCATTTTTATTGGTTGATTTGGGTCTTTAATATACTTAGGTATCCTTCAGAAGCACTAGAAATGTACGAAAATTGCATATTTCCTTCAAATATATCTTAAATTAGACATTTCTCCTTCTATTTCTAAAGATGACTTTTCTATATATTGCATAGTATCGATAATGTGTAGTAGGGCATTATAACTTTCAAATGCTAATAATTATGGATGCACATGGATTTGAAGACTCAAATTTCAATGGTGAGTTGTGATAACCAGTACTAAATTGCTGAGCTAAAAAAGTCCCCGTTTCTGAGACTTGGAAAAACCGACCCACGAAAATGAAGCCTGTGGCTCTTTAAGTACTAATTTGTGTGAAAGCAGCTACTCTCCTGGTCTTGCCTAGGCACCGGTCTATGACTAACCTTTGGCTGCTAAATCTTGTTGCTTTCAACAAAGAGGATACCCGGAAATGGAAAGTGCATGTATTTGTACAAGTTTTTGCAGTAATACATGCAAGGCTACGTTTAAACCAAGACAGCCAAGCAATAAATAATCGTTTTACGTGCCTGCAGAAGTCATAATTTCTAAATACCCACTTCCTTTGGGAAATGTTCAGATTAAAGCTCTTGGCCATATTAGAACGTCATAGGTGGGTGTGTCGGCCTAAACTTCGGGGAAGCTGTAAACAATTTTGCCCAATCTAGAATCATTGGGGGAATGTTTTTGAGATTTCACCAGCCCCTATTCTATCTGAAAAACCAAGAACTATTTGAGAGCGAATTTTTTCCCAGAAATCTGTTAATTCTCTCCGACTAATATCAATTGTCGAGTTGTTGTCCAATGAAACGTATTTAAAATTTCTACCTGATTGTATACTATACATTCCTACCATTATTCCTCTTTTTTCACATCGTTTTACATCACATCCTGTGGTAATACTTTCATTTGGTTTAAAACATTTACCTCCATAGTGACAACCTAGAAATACATATTACAAAAAAACTACACCCTCCGCCTTTAGTTGCTGCAAACGGTCTTCTCGAAAGTTACGCTAGCGCTCTGCAGATTATGGTTTACGGAAACTGACGAGGATTACCAAAAGGATTTGCTGTTTATGTGTAATTCAGATTACATTCTTCTTCCTCGTAAAGGACCTCGCTAAATATTTACCAGTGTGATGAATTCTAAATGCTTTCACATGTAAAACATCTGGAAGATACATTGGAATCAATACATGTATCATATGAATTGTGTGTGGTTATTTCATCTGTGTAAGTGATAAGTTATATTTCTAATACTTACCCCACCCTGTGATGGCCAAGCGATACGTAAACTGTTCTTTCTGACATGTATAAGTTGTACAACCATCTTGATAAGATTCACCAACATTCAGACAACCCGAGTTAAATTTAGCACAACCTGAAATGTTTCACAAAATACGATGTAAGTATACATAGAATAATACAGATTTCCTAAATAACTACGAGCTGTGCAACTGTTTTGTTCATAAACTAGAAGGTGTCAATGTATGTGCTCTAAAAGAGTTCAATACAAAAACATTCTGTGACTATTCACTGGGTAATACCCTCTTGGTACTTAGTGCATGTCAAGAAATGAAAAGTTAACACGACCTTTGGTGATAAGCAGCACTATCTCAACATTTAATTGTCTAAATATAACATAAATATTTTTCTTTTTTTAAATTATTTAACTAATATATGGTATCACAGAACACTTGAACCTCAAAACAAAACATCCATATTAAATCAGATTGGATGTACAACTGTACCTTCTTTAACAATTTGATAACTGATAGATTGTCCGTGTTGTTGGCATTGTTGTACAATACATTGACTTGTTGTTATATTACTACCAACAGCTAAACATTTATCATTTAATGGGCATTCTGAAACAAAAAATTGTCTTCAAATGGTCCCCACTATACAGATATAATTTAATATTACATCGATTTCTAAATGAAAGTTATGGTCATAAATCTTATAGTCTATGTAGCACCAGTGATATTGTTATTTCTGAATAACTGTATATAAAATACTAAATATACCTACAGGTTTCCGAGAACTTACTGAATTCAATAGGTATAAAGGCTCTCTGTTCACATCTGTAGGTAAAGCAAGGTCCATTTTGTTTGGTAGTGAAATTCTGTCCATTGGGAACCATTTTACCATCTACAGAACAGCTGTATTTAGGATCTGGTGGAGTTGCTAATGTAGGTGGGGTTGCATAATCTAAGAAATAGCAATATATTTTTGTGTTATTTGGGTTTTTTAGTATAGAATTTGGATTATTTGACTGAAATCAATTCTTCATCACGCAAATGTTATAACCGGTTATGTCCCTTTGATGAGAAATACCTGTTACAGCTTACCTGCAGCGATGGTGATATGAAACAAAAATGCAAACCAACATAGTGCTTGGATACTGAAAAATATTGACAAACAGGTTTAAAAAAAAACAATCTGTAAGATTATATTGTTGTTGTTCTGTTTATAGAGAACCTTACAGCTGGCCTGATTGTTCGCTTCATGTGCGACATCCTCGCTCCTTATTGTATATTAAATATAAACTGGAAACAAAACAAAGTAATTTAAGACCAAGAATGTCATAACAATTCCCGTTGTCTCTTTATCCTAGATATTCGGCAATAACGTCCCATTAGTTACCAAAAACAAAACGGATCATTGCGAAATGTATCCTGTTTCCAGATCTACATTTTAACCAATTAGTCACGATTTGATTTACGTTTTGTACATTTAATTCAAAATAAATTCTTACCACTTGTTTCGGATTGTCGCCATTTTAAAACGATTTAAGATAAGATAAATTAAAAATAAAAATACAATTCAGATAAGGGCCTCAGGGATATGCTTATCTTACTCTTCCGTAAATCCTGTACCAAGATTTCTAAATTATAATAACCTTACATCGAACATTTTAGTCTGGCTCGAAATTTAAAAAAAAATACTTGCTTATAAGATTACATGTATTTTTTAATCTGTTTCGTACTATTTCCCTTTAAAAGTAATCTACCAAAATTACCCTAATTTCTCCTTTTAGTAAGTTCCACAAGCTGCTAATAATGAAATTATATCATATGTATATCGGGTGTTACAAAACGTCAAACTTGGGGACGTTTTTTTTTATGTGCAGTAACATTTCGCATTCACCAGCATATGAGGTGTATGTATCTCAACTGGTTCGATACACGAGAGGTTGTTCTTTGTATGCTGATTTCTTAGCTAGATCGAAACATTTGACATCTAAACAGCTACACCAACTCGACTAAAAACTACTCTTAAAAAAAATTTAAGGTCGTCATCATAAAATGAAAAATATAAAATGTCTGTTTCGAATATTCTTGTTCAAACCTTCAATTAAACCTTCACACTTTTTATGTTTCATGTTGTCATCACAATAGTTGTCACTAGATATTCATATAATTTTACAAACCTTCATATTTTGTTTGTAATTATATGTCTGTTCGTCTGATACCACTTACCATAATGAAATACTTCCTCATTTGAAATGAGATGATTCATTTGTTGTTACCAATTAATTGCCAAAAGGTTACTCAAACCTCATACGGACACTGGTGAAGGTTGCATGACTCGACGCTTTGTTTACCTTTCATTCAGACATACTGTTTACATTTGCAAATTTCGACAGGAGTTTTCTCTCTCTTAATGGTGATTTTTCATGATTTTCATAATATATTAGCTGTCTTGAAAGTTAATTGTGGCACCAGGCAGGGTATGCTGAATCTTCTAGACACCTGATACCACTTTTATTATGAAATATGAAAAGTTCATTAACTCCTACCATGGATTGTCCATGTGTTAACATGGATTTCTAGATTTGTTTTAGGCCACGGTTAGGATCGATTGTGCTTGGGTTTTATTATTATACATATTGAACTGGATACAAATGCTGACGTTTTCGCATTTTTCTGCTAGCATTTCTCTTGTCATTCCATCAATGACACATGTAACAGGTAATCAATTTTATTTTTCAATAATTAATCACATCTGTAGTCAACACTGTCACCATTTGCATCACAGGTACAACTATCTCTACTCCTACCACCAATTACCTTGGAGAACCTTGAACCAACATCATGGCAATTACCATCAGCATCTGAACATTCTGTAATACAATACAGGTAAATTTATAATAATTTGGCATCTTGAGATCGGATTCTAACTTGAATATCATTTTTCATTGGACCAATACAAGCTCTTACGACATGAGAAAACACTGGGCGATCTTCCTGATTTCAGTCTATATAGTAATGGTAGCTTTCAGGTAAAATCCTTTTTTTTTCAGAGCTTCTGATGACATAAAACAGCGTCACTGATTCTTTTGAGATGTGGCAATGTTTAAACTGTAATACATTGTGATAATAGATAAATCATGGAGCGTGTAGGTACGTACTGAGTTCGGTTACATAGAATATCCGTCCTTCATCACCATCACCGCATTCTCTTGTAATACAGTTAGCTTCTATTTTACTTCCTAATTTAAAACAATCTGTTTGTGTTTCGTCTGGGTGGCTGCATTCTGAAACAGACGATATCATGACCATAATAGAGTTATTCCCCATTAACCATTTTGCTTAGCACTCGGTTAGCATGATCAGGATTGTGATATTGTTATTTAAAAGAGACATTCTTATATCGTATTCGTTTGTTTTTAGAATTTAGAAAATGAACAATATATGTATGCACGACCTCTGGATGTTATTTTGAGATGTCGCAGTTGGTTGAAATTTCAGCTCGAGCAGGATGGGCGAAGCTAAATTTCATATGACTGTGGAATATGTATGTTAAGCCTAAACAATTGGAAAGTATGTAAATTTCAAAATTGGATATTTCATTTTCTTATGAGTAATTTACTTAGGCTATAATACTAGAATAAAACTCACCTTTTTCACTAACACTAGTAACACCATTTTTACATTGGTACCTTACACAGGGTTCTACTGTTCTGTAGTATTCTTTTCCATCAGCATATACCTGACCATCAACATCATCTATACATTCTCTACCTTAACAACAAAAAATACTATATGTACAAATAGTTTATCTCAATTGCATTTTCGTGTAAGAGACGATTGGCAGCAGTACAAAATAAATACGATTCTTTGTTACAATGCATATAAATATCCGCCATGTCCTGTTTCACTACATTATTACACGCTTGGCCAGTATAATTAAAATTAAACTAAGCTGGTTTCTATTTAAATTAGTTTCGGTGAAATACTAATGAAATACGAACGAACGTTTTTTTTTATTAGATTGGAGATTTCATTTCATAACGAAATAGAATCATAATCCACATTTTGTATAAATCTTGTTCCTGGAGTAAAGGAATAGACATTTGTCACATATATGTTGTTGCTCCCCCTCAAATTTCAGATGCTCTATACCATTTGAAATCAAGTTTCAACGTTTTTAAGTAGGATATTAGTCTGATAATGGCGAAATGTAGGATGACATTTTCCAGCAATGATTTGTTTGAAAGAATGTGATTGGCCGATAATTAAATGTTTTAAAAGTATAATGACAAGAATATCTTGTCGTGGGAGCAACAAATAGATAACGTCGTGTTCCATTGCTAACTGATTATGGGTATACATGTACTTTAATAATGGTTGCAATTCACCATTAAATTTGTCATGTATTAGAAATATGAGGCAAAGTTTTTAATGCAGAAATAACTCGTATTAAATTGAACATTACAAGTTTGTAATTTACAAGTCGCAATTAAATGATTCAAAATGTTCACTCACCTGCATGACCGGAAGAAGCTAAAAATACCACACACAGACCAACCAGGGATACTAATTGCCTAGCCACCATTTTCTTCTTGTTTAAATGGTATTGAATTTGATATTAGGAGAATATAAACGCTACTGCCCATTATTAAGTAGAAAGCTATTGACTTATTGACATTAAATTTCCAGTATTTTGTAATACAAAGACATTCCGTTAGGTAGAGTATTGAGTGGTAACAGCTTTGAAAATTCAAATTAAATAAATATCAAAATGACAATACTTCGTGATTTATGATTTATTTGTATTTTATTAAAATCATTCACACAGTTTTTTTTATGAGACAATTATTCATTAGAATATAAAGAGGGAGACATAACTATATACACAACGATCGCAACAATATCACAAACAAATTGCCTTTCTTTCGTATGCCCAAAGGATAGACATTACGGATTTTTGCTTCTGGGCCCTATCAGTGGAGAAGTTTGAGTTTAGTTTGCCTCAAATGATGGAGAAACTTGGGAAAGTTTTACGATGTCTTGCAATTGTAGATATGCCGAAACGGGGATGAATCTACAATATTAAGCGATGGATCTGTTGGCTATGACCAAGATTGTTTGGAATTATAGGTTGTATCGAGATTCCTTTGGTGATGGTCGAAGATGGTCGGCGACTGTTGCTGAAATTCAGAGCTCTATTAGGGATGAACTAGCAATGAATGTTCACATGTATTTGGCAATCATTCGCTGACCATTAAAGAGGTATCGCCTACCTTAGCCGAATATAACCCGAAATGTTGGCGACTTGTAAGGGTTGGTATTTAAAAACCTCAGTCCCACTGAGCTTTGCGATGGTTTGCGAATCAATTGCGAAGAAAAGGGTGAACAATCATAATGCTTTGCAAAGACATTTGCAGAATGTGCTTCTGCGATGATCGCAAGGTTTCTCAAACATTTTCACTGGATCAGGACAGCTTCGCAAGAGAGAAATTTGTCGAGATGCATTCACGACGTTCTGTCACAAGTGCGCGCAAATACATCTTCTAAGCTTTGCCGATATCTCTGCCGACCGTTTGATATAATTTTCAGCTTATGAACGTTATATGAGCGACGTAACGGCGAAGTGTTACCATAGACCTGTTACATATGACCGAGATAATTTTAATAGCCTTTCTAATTTCGAGTTACATTCCTTGTCCAGACAAACCACGTGTTACACTTGGCAACGTTGTTATCCAGTCAATTGAAATGAAATTCCAGAGAAAGCAATCTACGACGGTTATGAAACATAACAGTCCCATTACTTCTATGTCAAAAACACGTGTATCTCCAACATGTCGGCGATGCCCAACGCCAATGCCCGTGTAATAGATGGTAAGGCAATACGAAGATAGATGAGATTAAACGTTCCGCTGAGGTACAAGAAAACATTTGGCGACGTTCTGCGTATGTTCACTGATGTTCTTTGGGCGACAAAACGTCGTGAATGCATCTTCACAAATTTCATTGCACTCGTCTAACTTTTCCAGCTCTTCCGAAGCGGTCGCGATCCAATGAGAAGGCTTGTGATGACTTGCGATCGGTGTATAAGCACGGCGAACATTCTGCATGTCATTATACGAAGCATTGCGATTGTACACTTTTTCCTCCGCAAATGGTTCACAAACCATCGCAAAGCCCAGTGGGACTTCAGCATTACAAGGTAATACCATCAAGTTATCAGGTTTTTATATACTCTGATCATTTCAGTTAACAACCATAAAGCATCTAAGTTAAAAGGACCTCACCAAAGTTGTAAGCAGTAGGTCAGAATGGTGTATAAATGGTTTATAAGTAATAAAATAGATTATTTGAATAAAACTTTATTTCCAAATCCTGAGTGTTCGTCTAATCATCGAAACAATAGTAAGTCTTTTCGCCTTCAACTCTGCACTTGGTTTTAGAAAAGACTTGATTTTCAAAAGACTTCTCGAATGCTTCACCAATGTCATGGCATCCTTTATCACCTTCACATCCTAAAAGACATGATGGAGTAAAATATTTAAAAAAGAATAAAGTATAAAACAAAGATTCAAAATTTATATACAAAACAGTTATTTTTGAAATTATAAGATACGGAACATGCTCCGTTATATTTATATAAGATGAACGTACGTTTTTTAGTAACAGCAAAACCAATTACTCCACTATTATCTTTACATTCGTAGGTAACACATCTGGCTTCAAATACACTGCCAAGATCCTTACAGGTTCCTGTCATAGTATCAAAACATTCTGGAACATAAATATTAGTTTTCATACAATAATATGTGATAATTCTCTCATGTGTATAGTTATGAATTAAAGATGCACTGAAACATTAATTATAAGTAATGGAATTATGAGTAATGGGAACACACCCAATCAAACATACAATATTGCATTTCAAGTTTATTATTCTTCCAAGATTAACGCTTGATTCTACAGATAGTAGTGGCGGTGTAGCGCGAAACAGAACACGCTTACTCTTTTCGAAACACCTGATGGTACTTCTCGTAATACTATTCTAAGTTCACTACTATATAATTATTGCACATGATTTTGTCATGCTCCGGACGAGATTTTTGACAGAATTGTTTTGCTCGTACGTTTTTTTTTTTTATTATTGTGGAGTAAAGTAATGAAAGTTATCAAGTGAGTGAAAAGGAGTAAGCTGTCTGAATTAGAAAAAGATAAATGAATATATCTGATCTATATTTTTTCTTTTTGGCGTCTATCATTGGCAATCGCTCAATCGTATAAGATTAGTTCTACTTACGTTTCTTAGTTGGCTTGTAAGAACCGGCATTACAAGTATATATTATACACTTTCCACTGTCCTCAATGTGAAACTCTTCACCATCAGTATATACATTGTTATCTACATTACAATCTGAAACATAGATTGATATTTTAGTACTATTATCGGGGAAACGGATCTATTGAATTCTGATAGAGATTTTATGTAAATTCCAAGAGGTAGTATCACTTAAATATAATATTGCGCAAATACAATTTCCAATCGAGAGTCTGAATTTTTATTTTTAAGGTCGCAACTTAGATCCTTCCCAATGAATTTCATTAACTTCTTGATCAAGGTTCAAAGAAGAAAAAAAGAAGAAAATTTACTTTACCTTTAGCTGAGATAGCAACGATAACTGCCACGATACACAATATATGGCTGGAGACCATTTTTCTTTTTAGATTGTGATCTAAGTGGTGACAAAACCAAAACTAATATAAAATAATCTGAAAAGAATGGTATACTGCCACTAATTTATTATTCAATAAGTAAGTTAATTACCATTGTATTTATTCTACTGATTTAAATTATTGAATTTGAATTAATACAAGTAGGCCACTGAACCTCATTATTAACGATTTAAAAAGATCTGACACTAGAAGCCTAACAATTGGGTTCGAAACGTTTAACACGAGGAGCGTAGGAAGTGAATTCGTATTAGGTGGTATGAATTCTGTATTTCCCACATTCACAAGCTTATCGGAATAAATCTGGTATATTTGAAGACTTCCACTTTGTTTTAATTGGCATTGAATAATATCACAAGGATTTTACAACTAGAACCTAACTATATATTTCGTTAAGATCTAATAGTTAATAACAGAAGGCTTATGTCTTTCTAGGCCCTGGGTTTTCAACTGGTTTTCTCAAGTGTCCCCGATTACGCATAAATAGTTCTTTTAATCAATTGTGATCTCAGATAGACTTAAGTTATCCTGAAACTGCTTACGTGATGCTTCCTAACTTTGGCTGATGATAACCATTTCTCGTTTCTCATGACGGAGACGCACAACAAATGACAGAAACCTTCTTTGGCTCACTCTATAGATTGCAGTTTTGCCGGAAAGTTTTCATAATTTGTATGTTCATAAATTACAAATTAGGCTACCACACGTTCACTCCACAGACTACGATTTATTTTCGTTATTGGTTTGTAAATATATTTTAAGACTTTTTGAAGATTTTGAAACCATAAGAATGGTCAAAAATGTCGTTAAGGACGATAACCACTTCATGTTTCTCTACAAACTATAATTTTTGACGGATGTCTATTAATTTTCGAAGTAATGAGACATTTTTCACTTCGTCTTATGCTCACTCTGCAGAGTTTTATTCGGATATTTTTTTTATCAGTTCGTACAATTATTATAAGGAACTGCTGATGCCTAACGATTTGCAGCATTACAATTAACAAAACACGACTTTTTAATAAGGTTTGGTAGATTGAGTTCAGTTTTGGTTTATGTATTGATTGTATTTCGAGGAAGTAATATGATTATGTTAATACCCAGGCAATGATGATAAGCATTAGATTTGGTGGTGATTTTCATTGACAACATTCCCCGTGGCATGAAACGATCAAACTTATTTGGTTAGATCCCAACTTTACAGGTCATACTTATTGACATTATGATTTTTTTTTTATTGTGGTGGGTTTGTATCACAGTTTGTGCAAACTTTTAGTACTGGACCTCAACCGTTCGATATTTTTGGATGGTGACACCAAGGGTTTTTTTTGTAGAGGACGATGCAAGTAGGCCTTCTTTGTGTTTTACAATTGTCGAAGTCAAATGCTCATATCAAGTAATTGATGGTTTCCGATTCAGACCACTCAGGTCCACGACAACATTCATATTTTACTAGAAAGATGAACATCTGATAGTAACAAGGAAAAACTCCACCTTTCAGTTGTTGAAAGATTAATCGGTATTGCAAATGTGAGTGAATTTCTCAATTACATGAGTGAAATGCGTAAAGTAGAGTAACTCTCTCCCTTCCCCGGATATTATAAGTTAAAAGGAAGAATAAACTTGGTTTATGAGATTTATTGTTTGTATTGATACATAACAAAACCATCATCTGAAACAGTACACATACTGTTTGCATATTCTACACCATCAACAGTAGCACTGAATGTAGTATTAGGTTCAACACACTCATCACCATTAGCACATTCTGAAAAAGAAAGACACTGAAATTTACAAGGCAATAAAGATAGAAATACTAGGTCAGAATTTTTTTATACCTTTCTTGTATATTTTCTGTTTGAAAATCACACTTTTACATTAATATTCCAATAAAATCTTATAATGAGTATAAAAGCAGCGTAAAACAGCCATCACCGACATTAGATTTTGAGATTTCAAACCAAATGAGAGGGGAAGCTCCCATTGTCTTAAGTTCGATATAAGTTGGTTAATATACTTACTGATTACTTTATTTACGAATCCTACTGCACCTTGGTCGTTCTTTTCACAAACCCTCGTCACACAGTCTTTGACATCTTCATAGCCAAGTGAATAACATTGTCCATTCTCAGAACATTCTATAAAGAAATTTCTAATTTATAAATGTGTTCTTTTATATTTCTTATAGTTCTTGTAATGCAAGTTGTCAAACAAAGTTATATATTACATCCTTATGATGTATACTTACGTGATTTTTTGGTGACAAACCCAATTCCTGCATCACTGCTCTCGCACACTTTCTTAAAACAATTGATTACAATTTCGTGGCCAATTGGAAAGCATTGACCATATTGTTCACATTCTAGAAAAAAATGATACAGTATAAAAATATTAATAAAATCTTAAACATCAGTGGATGGCTTCATAATGTCATAATATACTGCAGTCTTGATACAATATGGTTGCAAAAATTGTTCTCTATCACTTTTTAAACTATTGTAGTAAATTTACTGTAAAATTTCCATTTCTGTATTATATAGAAAGTCTCGACATCTGTTCTACAAGAGCTTGGCAAAATAACTAAAATTGTGATATGGATATTTACCTGTTGTTGTAGCACTAATACTTCTTTTTTTACATGTATATTCAACGCATTTACCACTTGCTGGTAATGTAAATGTAGATCCATCAGGGTAAGTTGTATTATTATATACACAATCTACAATTAAAAATTATTTCATTGTGTTCGTAAACTATATCAGAATACTACAAATAATGATGAATTTAGTTTTAAACATCATTAGCGTATCACTCTACTATTAAACTCAAAATTAGTAGGTGTTTCTACTTTTAGTTCATTTATGGACGTTCTTTCCTTTATAGATCGTCCGCTTCACAATTAGAAGAGTTTTCCATTTCTTCATTTTCAATTAATAATAATATTCCTATTAATTGTGTAGTCCCCTAGTGCCAAATAAAGTTTTTATATTTAGTTTGTTTGTTATAAATTAAGCAGCATTACTGGACACACAGATTTCAAACTTTTAATTTTATTGCCCTTACGGCCAAATCCTGGACAAATGTGACAATTCTGTTTCTTGGATGCTGATCTTTTTTTATCCGGCATAAATTGATCGGGTTGAATCCCCCGATGTTGACTTATAAACTAGTGGCGGATATCACTAGCGAAGGACCTACTCAATCTTTTCGAAACATCCGATGGTAGGCTACAACTATAATTCACAACTATACAACCGTTGCGCTCGATTTTTTGTTTTTGAATTATAAACAATTCCTGAAAATTGCAGAATGCAATATAGGTCAAAGGTTCAAGGTGTTATTGTTAGTGAAATAAAACAATATACTGACCTTGTGCTGATGATAAAACTACTGTGGCTAAAACGCCAACAAGAATGAATTGCCAAGATGCCATTTTTAATCACTGATCTCCTTTACCACCAAAAATAAAGTGAGGTTGTCAGTGTATCAAGTCATGTATTTATACGTTTGATATTCTATATGGATCGACTAAGAATTTCTCATTTCAAAAAAAAAAATATACTAGAGCCAAACGTGGCACAGAGTGGGACTTTGCAAATGAGCAAATTGCTGAGTCAATGTTAAAAAAAATCCGGCCCTAAACGTAAATCCGAAGTGTCAAAGAAGTCGACAACTTTTTAAATTTTTAAATTTTTCGAAAGGTTGTGAAACCGGAAGTAGTCACCAGAGCTAACATTTGAACATAGCAGCTGAAAACCTTTATCAATAACCTTCGTCCTACTGAAGGTCAAGGTCACTCAAGGTCAAATTCACGAGAAGCAAGTCTTTAAAATTTGGTAATGCATACTGTAATAACACCGGAAGTTGACGCTAGACATCAAATATGAAAGTATAAATGAACAGCCAAAGTCAATGACCTTTGATCATAAAAAGGTCAAGGTCAACAAAGGTCAAGGTCAAAAACAAAATTTTTTATTTTTTTAATCCTGTTCCCTTTTTGGAACTACAAAGCCGAAATCTATGAACCTTTAACATAAGCTTCATAAAGCAATGCTGTAACTAAATGCAAGGTCATTTTTTGAAAAAAAAATAAAATTTAACTTTTTTTTGATAAACAAAATTTTGACAAAAACAGAATTTTACCCGGATGTGCCACGCCCACGTTAGATTTTTTTATGTGACTTTATTTATATTAATAATATCTTACTATGGCTAAATTAGCAAGCCGTTGCATGTATTGGTTAACGAGATATACAATCATAAATGTCAAAAAAGGTCAAAATCTATAATCGGAAATTTTAAAATTAATAAACCTTGTTCCCTTTTTTGAACTATACAGCCGAAATAGCTGAGATTTTGATATAATTGAGCTAAAGTAATGAGGTTAGTGTGTGCAGAAGCATTTTTCAAAAAAATGTAGTCTATATGGATTTTTTCCAGACAACAAAATGTAAACAAAATTAAAATTTAACCCGGATGTGCCACGCCCATGTCAATTTTTTTTTGATGGATACATTGGTATGGGGAATGTTCACTTATGTTCAAATTTTCAAGCCTCTAAACTTAATAGATCATAAACTTTGCATATATTAAAGTAAAAAAATTCAAAAAATCGGGTAAAGGTTTTCAAAATTGCAAAATTTAAGAAAAAAACTAATTTTGCATTACAATACATTGTGATATATCGTTCGAAAGAGCTCATGAAGCCCATTCAGAATATGCAAAAATGAACCCTCTAGGTTAATTAGGTCACCTGTAGGAGCAGTACAAAGTTGCGAATTTGGCTATTTTTGGACACCTATAAATCCGGAAGTTGATATCGGAGGTCAAATATTAAAGTATCATCTGGTAGCCAAGGTCGATGACCTTTGACCTACTTAAGGTCAAGGTCATCAAATGTCAAGGTCACGAGATATGAGCCTTCAAAAATTGAAAAAATTCAACTTGAAATTGCAAAAAAGCAAATTCGAAATTCAAAAATCGGCTTCCTAGTTTTTCCCACAATTTTTATGTTCTTTCATTTGACATCAAAATTTTGAAATTCGGTTGAGCCAAATTGGCTGAATAAAATATGGAATGTTTCAGGAAAATCAAAATGGCGGTCAAAGTTCCACTTGCGGGTGAAATTTTATTTTAAAATCGGCCATAGAATTACTTTGGCTACCCATCTGCATAATTTCGTCGAAATATTCAAATTTCACCGGAAGTTATTCAACCGGAACTTTAAATCGATTTTGCAATCAAACCGGAAGTGAAGTAAAAATTTCGACTACGTCACTTGATTAACATTTCTAATAAAACTTTTTTATTAAAATAGCAGATCAATCTGACTAAAATTGAAAAAATGTAAAAAAAAATCGAAATTCGATTAAAAAATGTGGGGTACGAATTTTCGATATTTGAATTTTTTGAACTCATATCACATCTGAATTTAGTCACAGATTCCAAAAATGAAAACCCGAGCAAAATCGGCCCAAAAATGTGGCTTCCAGGGTCAAAAAACCTGTTTTTACTCAGGTTGCAATGTGCAATTTGCACTTTTGCAAAAATGTTTCAATTTATATTTAACAAGTACCTCGCCTAAATCTAAGGTCTACAGATGTCAACAGTTTACTGCAGCTGTTGCAGTTTAGGCTGTGTGCTCTTTGGGGAAAACGAAAAAAAAAAAAATCATTTCGATAACAAACTGGGACTTTGCGGAAGCAAAGTCCCACAATAATATTATTTCACCAACTGTTTACATTTTATATAAGCCAATTTTGAATTTATTGTTCAAACATTATGTTTGTTGAACATATTATAAAAATCTTGATTATAGAAAAAAATCAAATAAATCTTGATCAAAATTCTTTTAAATTGAAATAGATTTCTACCTGTGTACAGGTTGTCTTTTCTTGCGTGGGTATATGCCTCATTAAACAAATTAAACTAGAATCGTGAGACGATACTGGGCAGTGCGCATCCGGTTTTGTCTATGGGTGAAAAGTGGCATTTTCAATGCGAAATTTACAGAACATGAAAATCGGCATATAAATTGTTTATATTCGGGAGTGAAAAGTAGAATAACCAGTTCACGTTCGGTGAAAAATGGAATAACTAGCGTCTGATTAAAAAGTCGTTGTTTTATTTATGTACATTTTTATACATCATTGGAAGTAGAATAGTTAAAGAATATTTATTAATATTGTTCATATGCAATATCATACATATGAAAGAAATGAAGTGAAATGAATGGAGTTTACGTACGTCCTACCTTTTCTGCACCTATATGGGCTAATTGAGGACGGGCAAACGCCATGCAGTTTTGCCAGGACAGCGGCATTAGCATTATTGTCCCATCCGAACAACTAGGCGCTTTTTCCATGTCAGCTCCTCCGACCTGCATCACTGACGGGATTGAACCCTGAACCTTCAGGTTAGCGAGCAAGCGTCTGACTCACTGAGCCACCGAGGCTCCCTTCATATGACAAAGCCATTTCTTGATATATAAAGGACATCAGAATACTGAGTGTTAACCTCCATACACGTATATTCGCAGTACAGTTCGTAAGTTATCATTTCATTATAAACTTCGCAAAAAGTTTATATTATTATTTTTTTAAAAAAACATTTTAATGGTCAACATGTTTAGACATGCAATTTTAAAACTTTTTTTTTAATAAATGACAGAACCAGATTTTTAGAATGGATTTTCTTCTTTTGGCATTGGATCGTTTTAGATTTTATTTTTTTACTACATAATTTAAAACGTTAAAAGCGCAAGTTACAATGTAAGAATCAAAAGTCATGTTAAGCACGATAGTGCAATTGTCAGTTGAAGGGAGAGAACTGCATTTAAACATACAGACAACAAACATTTGTCAGTTGAAGGGAGAGAACTGCATTTAAACATACAGACAACAAATATGTAAGTTTTAATCTTATATTTTTCAAGCAAGTGTTTTTTCAGATCATTTGAAAAATTCTTAATAATAGTTTAGTAGGATACAATTCTCCTCCAAAAAATTCATTGTTGTATTTTAGTTTTATGATATTATAAAAAACATTTGTTGTACATTATATCAAAACATTGACCAGTGAGAAGCTTTAAAAGAAACATTATGGTATCTTTTAACTTTCTAGATGTCAGGCCATGATCACGAATCGTTTGACGTGCTGAGGGGATGATACGTTGTAACACAACAACGTAGACTCTCACATGCCATCAGGTATGGCAGGATTTAGTGACCCTTCCTAAACGATATTGTAAGGTAATGAATGTCCAATACAATTACCCCCTGTCAGTGATGCAGGTCTTATGGGATGGCATGGTAAAGGCGTCCAATCGTGGGGTAAATAAACCGATGTCCCGTGTGCTAATGGGCTGTGCACGTTAAAGATCCCTCGACAGATGGAAAGTGAAAATTAGAGCAGGCTTATGCAAAATTTCCCTCATTGCACACTGCACGGCGTTTGCCCATCCTCAATATAGATTCAGTGAGCAGGACGTAAAACTCATTTCATTTCATTTTTCAAAAATTGGAAATTTTTATAATACTTCCACTGTAATATATTTCCGGGTCGCATTACATTATTTATATCTTTTATGATGACCATTTTTAACATAATGCAAACACATTTTTTCAAATATCTCCAAAACTCCGGAAGTTAAAATTTCAAGTTTACAAGCAAATGTCGTCAAAACCGGAAGTGATATAAAAATTCTATAAATATTTTTTTGTTCAGAATAAAATGGTCTATCTACCTGTAAGTTTTTAGATCGATCAAATAAAATTTAAAAAAAACACGCACAGTTTCAATGGAATTTGACACAAAATTTGCAAGTTTTAAAAAGCGCAATTTTGATTCAAATATATTGTGTTATATATCATTTGAAAGAACAGATTTAGCATAGTAAAAAAGAAATAGAATTTGTGACGTATGTAAATTAGGTCACGTGACAGAGCTCTTTAAAGTTAAGAATTGCAATTTTTAAATGGCGATAAAGCCGGAAGTAAACATCAGAAATCGGAAATGAATATATCATTTGATAGATCTCGTCAAGGGCAATAACTTTTGTACAGGTCATCAAAGGTCAAGGTCACTAGATATGAGCCTTGAAAGTTTCGGTCATTCATTTTAACTATGCTAAGTGGAGGTATTTGAAAAAATTTGTTTGCATTATGTTAAAAATTGGTCATTATAAAAGATATAAATAATGTAATGGGACCCGGAAAAAATATATTACAGTGGAAGTATTATAAAAAATTTCTAATTTTTGAAAAATGAAATAAAATTGATAGAGTTTTACGTCCTGCTTTTCTGCACCTATATTGAGGATGGGCAAACGCCATGCAGTGTGCAATGAGGGAAATTTTGCATAAGCCTGCTCTTATTTTCAATTTCCATATGTCGAGGGATCTTTAACGTGCACAGCCCATTAGCACAAGGGACATTGGTTTATTTACACCCACGATTGGACGCCTTTACCATGTCATCCCCTAAACCCTGCATCACTGAGAGGGGGTTATCGTATTGGACATTCATTACCTTATAAAATCGCATAGGAAGGATCATTAAATCCTGCCATACCTAATGGCAAGTAAGATTCTACGTTGTTGTGTTACAATGTATCATCCCCTCAGCACGTCAAACGATTCGTGATCAGTGTACTGACATCTAGTAAGTTACAAGATACCATATTGTTTCTTTTAACGCTTCTCACTGGTCAATGTTTTGATATAATGTACAACAAATGTTTTTTATAATATCATAAAACTAAAATACAACAATGAATTTTTTGGGGGAGAATTGTATCCTACTAAACTATATTAAGAATTTTTCAAATGATCTGAAAAAACATTTGCTTGCAAAATATAAGATTAAAACTTACATCTTTGTTGTCTGTATGTTTAAATGCAGTTCTCTCCCTTCAACTGGCAAATGTTTGTTGTCTGTATGTTTAAATGCGGTTTTCTCCCCTCAACTGACAATTGCACTATCGTGCTTAACATGACTTTATGCCAAAAGAAGAAAATTAGTTCTAAAAATCTGGTTCTGTCATTTATTAAAAAAAAAAGTTTTAAAACTGCATGTCTTAAAACGTTGACCATTAAAATGTTTTTTTAAAAAATAATAATATAAATTTTTTGCTAAGTTTACATTCAAATGATAATATACGATCTGTACTGCGAACTTACGTTTATGGAAGTTAGCACTCAGTATTCTGATGTCATTTATATATAATATCAAGAAATGGCTCAGTGAATTAGACGCTTGCTCGCTAACCTGAACGTCCAGGTTTCAATCCCGTCAGTGATGCAGGTCGGAGGCGCTGACATGGACAAAGCGCCTAGTCGTTCGTATGGTACAATAAACCAAGGTCCCATGTGCTATTGGCTGTACACGTTAAAGACCCCTCTACAGTTGGAAATCGAAAATAAGAGCAGGCTAATGCCGCTGTCCTGGCAAAATTTCCCTCATTGCACACTGCATGGCGTTTGCCCGTCCTCAGTTAGCCCATATAGGTGCAGAAAAAATAGGACGTAAACTCCATTTATTTCATTTACATAAATAAATACAACGACTTTTTAATCAGATGACTTTTCACTAGCGAACAAACGCTAGTTATTCCATTTTTCACCGAACGTGAACTGGTTATTCTACTTTTCACTCCCGAACATAAACAATTTATATGCCGATTTTTATATTCTGTAAATTTCGCAGTATGGATTGAAAATGTCACTTTTCACCCATAGACGAAACCGGATGCGCACTGCCCAGTATCGTCTGACGATTCTAGTTTATTATTTCATTTAAAGGGCATTCCGGTTGATTGAAAAAAAATATTCATTAGCAATACCATGGTTAATATTACCTGAAAATATTTCTATAGTCTATGCTTATTATATGATATGTATCTTCTTGATCAAGCTGAATTATTTTAAAAGGGTTAATTAAAAACGAATAGTCTTAATTGTTAAATAAGCAGTTTGACCAGTTTTTGAAGATTCTCTTCTTAAAAGCTCCATGACACAGATTTTATAATTAAGATATAATAAGATAATATAATTTATATTCTGAAAGAGGGAATGTGTGTGAGAATGTTGTTTGTAAATATTACTATAATATTGTAAGGCAATTAGCCAGGGCACCCATCCCTTGTATTGCCATTGTGTATTTGGGTATTATTAGAATTATTTATAGATTAAAAAAAACAGTTTGACCTAGTTTTGATTTACGGGAAAGGGAGGGTTCTAATCTACCAAATGTACAGGCCTAGGGTGGAACAAATACTTTATTGAGAAAATTGGGATCAAGGGTCTTGATTCGGGCTCCCTCACACCTCCTGGAAAATCTTGGGAATTGTTCCTGATTAAAGTGATGATGATTGTCTGACATTTCCAGAATCATTTTTGAAGGGACTGCAGGACCAACACAACAATTTTGAGAATTTGACGACTAAAACCACAAATTCCTGTAAAGGTCATACTTTTTGACATTATGATTTTTTTTTATTGTGGTCAGTATTTATCAATTTTTGTATGCAATCTTTTTAGTACTAGACCTTACCCGTTGGATATTTTTGGATGGTGACACTAAGGGTTTTTTGTAGAGGAAGATGCAAGTAGGCCTTTTTTGACTTTTACAATTGTCGATGTCAAATGCCCATATCAAGAAATTGATAGTTTCCGATTCAGACCACTTAGGTCCACGACAACATTCATATTTTACTAGAAAGATGAACATCTGATAGTAACAAGTACAAACTCCACCTTTCAGTTGTTGTTGTGATCAAACCGATTTAATCCAATGATTGATGATTCAATCCAATTGCTTAAAGATATTACAAATTATGGAAGATTTCAGATTTCAGTTGTAATATTTGCACGAACGTTGGTGTTACCCATCTAATTTACAAATTTTTGAGCATGATTAGAAAGAGAAGTCTTCCAGTTTGCGTTTTGATCCTGAACATAAAATCCACCGTATATTATTAATTGCAAGATTAATCGGCAATGCAAGTTTGACTGAATTTCTCAATTATTTTTAGGGAAAAGCGTAAAGTAGTAACCCTTTCCCTTCCCCGGATATTGGAAGTTAAAATGGTTGACCACAGCCATATACGCCAAACGAAAAAGCCTTAAATTTAATCAGGAGTAACCTAAACTTTCTCAAACCTTTCAATTTAGGTCAAATAACATCCATTTTAAGTTTCATCAAAATTGGTTGAAAACTAAAATAGTAATAGCATATTAAAGACTTTGGAGCAAGGGCAATAACTCTGCTATCGAAAATAGCTCAAATTCAAACTTGATCTTCATTTTCAGAATATGTATAAATATAACGAATTTCATTTGATTCCATCAAAAAATCCAGTTTTAAGAGCGTTTACAAGCAATTGATGTTGATAAAAGCACATACTGTACATAGAGGTTAAAGGATGATAACTCCTCAAAACTGATGAAAGAGGCCTAAATCTTGAAAAGCTTGAATTTTAATCAGGAGTAAACTAAACTTTCTCAAACCTTTCGATTTAGGTCCAACAACATTCATATTAAGTTTCATCAAAATCGGTTGAAAACTAAAAGAGTAATAGCATATTCAAGATTTTGGGACAAAAGCAATAACTCTGGTTCTAATGATCGAAAATAGCTCAAATTCAAACTTGATCTTCGTTTTATGAATATGTATACACATACCAAATTTCATTTGATTTCATCAAAAATTCTACTTTTTAGAGCGTTTACGAGCAAATGTTGACGGACGGACCGATGGACCGACCGACGGACCGACCGACAGACGGACAGGGGTGCCGACAATATACGTCCTCATAGAGAGATGAGGGCGAATAAAAAGGAAGAATAAACTTGGTTTATGAGATTTATTGTTTGTATTGATACATAACAAAACCATCATCTGAAACAGTACACATACTGTTTGCATATTCTACACCGTCAACAGTAGCACTGAATGTAGTATTAGGTTCAACACACTCATCACCATTAGCACATTCTGAAATAGAAAGACACTGAAATTTACAAGTCAATAAAGTTAGAAATGCTTAGTCAGAATTTTTTTATCCCTTTCTTCTATATTTTGAAAATCACACTTTTTCCTTAATCCTTACATTAATATTCCAATCAAATCTTATAATGAGTATAAAAGCAGCGTAAAACAGCCATCTCTGACATTGGATTTCGAGATTTCAAACCAAATGAGAGGGGAAGCTCCCATTGTCTTAAGTTCGACATAAGTTGGTTAATATACTTACTGATTACTTTATTTACGAATCCTACTGCACCTTGGTCGTTCTTTTCACAAACCCTCGTCACACAGTCTTTGACATCTTCATAGCCAAGTGAATAACATTGTCCATTCTCAGAACATTCTATAAAGAAATTTCTAATTTATAAATGTGTTCTTTTATATTTCTGAGTTCTTGTAATGCAAGTTGTCAAACAAAGTTATAGATTACATCCTTGATGATGTATACTTACGTAATTCTTTGGTGACAAACCCAATTCCTGCATCACTGCTCTCGCACACTTTCTTAAAACAATTGATTACACTTTCGTGGCCAATTGGAAAGCATTGACCAGCTTGTTCACATTCTAGAAAAAAAAATACAGTATAAAAATATAAATAAAATCTTAAACATCAGTGGACGGCTTCATAATATCATAATTTACTGAAGTCTTTCTACAATATGGTTGCAAAAATTGTTCTCTACACTGTTAAAACTATTGTAGTAAATTTACTGTTAAATTTCCATTTCTGTATATATAGAAAGTCTCGACATCTGTACTACAAGAGCTTGGCAAAATAACTAAAATTTTGATATGGGTATTTACCTTTTGTTGTGGCGCTAAAACCGCCATTTTTACAAGTATATTCAACGCAGTTACCACTTAGTGCTGGTAATTTAAATTTAGATCCATCAGCGAACGTTTGAGCCTCATATTCACAATCTATCAAAGAAAATTATTTCATTATGTTAGTAAACTATTACAGAATACTACAAATATTGATTTATTTAGTTTGCACATCATTGATGCAGTATCAAATTTAATCAATAAAAACCCCAGAAAAATATCAAACAACATAACATTTTATTTTGGATCTTTGAGTAATAATTTATGACAAACGTGACGATTCTAATTTGACTATAGTTAACATTCCATTCATCTAGTAACATAACTTAATTACCAGCTTATGTTGTGTACGTTTCACAACTCATCCGTTATGCCAGGGCTTGTTCAATAATTTTATGAAGACTTTCTGGCCAGAGGTCAAGTTTTGACTTTAAGATTGCTTAAGCAGGGTTACTGGACACACATATTTAAAACTTTAAATTTAACAGTCGTAACGGCCAACTCTGGACACATTTGATAAGTCTGTTTCTTGCATCTGGGCTGATTAGTTTGGTATGGCATTAATTTAATTGATCGGGTAGTATCTTCAAGATGTTATTGTTAGTAAAATAAAACAATATACTGACCTTTTGCTGATGATAAAACTACTGTGGCTAAAACGCCAACAAGAATGAATTGCCAAGATGCCATTTTTAATCACTGATCTCCTTTACCACCAAAAATAAAGTGAGGTTGTCAGTGTATCAAGTCATGTATTTATACGTTTGATATTCTATATGGATCGACTAATGACTTTCTCATTTTAAAAATAAAATTTAATATTATTTCACCAACTGTTTACGTTTTATGAATTCAATTTTAAATTTATTGTTCAAACATTATGTTTGCTTAACATATTATAAAAATCTTGATTATAGAAAGAAATCAAATTAATCTTGATCAAAATTCTTTTAAATTGAAATAGATTTCTACCTGTAAACAGGTTGTCTTTTCTAGCGTGGGTATATGCCTCATTAAACAAATTAAAAAATGATTTTTCAATAATATTTTTCACTTGTCAGAATTTCTCTCAAATTCATTTTAGTTTATTATTCATTATTTCATTTAAAGTGCATTCCGCTTTATTGAAAAAAAAATTCATTAGCAATACCATAGTTATTATTACCTGAAAATATTTCTATAGTATCCTTATATATCATGTATCTTCTTGATCTAACTGAATTAGTTTAAAAGGGTAATTAAAAACAGTTAGTCCTAATTGTTAAATAAGCTGTTTGGTTTGGTTTTCGGGAAAGGGAGGATTTCAATCTCCCAGGATGGTAAAAAATACTTTATTGAGAAATTGGGATGAAGGGTCTGGATTCAGACTTTTCTTCTGTTCTGATCTTGTCTGAAAGAGCGTGGATACTCAAAACAATTTTTACGAAACATCACAAATTCCACTTTAGCACAGATAGCAGCGAAGAACAGACTTATGCCAAACGGTCTCCGTGAAAGTTACGCTAGCATTCTGCAACATATCACGGTAATGGATGGCGACCATATTTGGCAATTCTGGTAGTTCAAACATCAGAGACTGTAAATAATTTATTAATAGACGTCATTGCATTGGGAGCTTATGCAACAAGGGAGATAATCTATTATTAACTGTGGGTTTGATCAAATATAATACATTAAAAAAAAACAATTTGAAAACTACATTATAGGACTCAATAATCATCATTATGCAGACATAGCACCCTTTGTTGTCCCGTGTAATACAACCGGTAATCGAGCAAGATAGTTCATGCCCACTACAAGAATCTTCAAGAGAAATTTTTATAAGCAGAAAATGATAGTTACCTACTCAAAAAATCAGAACTTTAATGACAATCTGGTTCATAGCAAGCTAAAATCAATCGATACATAAACAGTGTACAAAGGGCGAGTTCTCATTTTTTCAAAACTTGTGATTTAATTATAACGGAATAGGTATGTTTTGGGTGAAATGAGCTTTTGTGCAGGAGTTGATGAGTATCAGTTTATTTAAAATACACCTTAATTTCCAGTTTATTCGTCTCTGCTATGAAATCTCCTTTGAAAGCGGTTGTATCGAGAAAATGTATGCATTTGTGACTGATGTTTGCGGTAAGTATGGTGGACGGATGGTGATTGTTGAGAATTTTAAAGAATTCCCAAAACTGCTCGATGGAATAAGTTCAAACCATAAAAATGCCATCTAAAAAGCGTCCATAAAAAAGCGGGTCAAAGTAACAAAGGAGTAATACCACTCTGCCATGAAACGGTTTGCGTATGAAGTAGCGAATCGTTTACCCAAAGCTGTTCCTGAAGTTTGTAGATATGTTTTACCATTGAATGTGAAATCGTTGCGCCTGAGACAATCCTCTAAGAGCTGTAGAATTGCCTAGTCTGGTCTGTTTGGATCATGGTTTCTATTAAAAGCTTATCGAACTGCCATTTTTTTCAGATGTTAAAATTTGGAAGGCTTCGTTCTGACCAAATGTTCGGTGATATAGACTCATTAAGTCGACCGAAGATCGGATAGAGGCGATTTGGGCCGATTCGAGAAATTTACAGACGTTTCAGTACAAACATTTGTTGATAAAATCAATAGATTCATCGAGATCAGTCCGATTTGAAAAACGGTGGCCGATCACTTTTCTGTCTTCTACCCTCGGAAAACTGAGGCGATCGCTCCCGAATCAGATATGGATCCTGTTGTTAACAAATACAGCGCCATAGAGATCAGAATAGTTATCACAGATTCCTGCTATTTTGCAACAATGCGGTCTAAATATAAATCGGTAACTATCGGGGTCAAATTTTGTCAAACGAAAATAATCCTGTCTTTTCGGCTTCCTGTGGCTCCGTGAGTTAACATACGCCTACATTTGGCCACTCATGCCTTTGTCGTATTCGGGGCGATGCCATTAATCGCCAGAAGGTCGTCTTTGATTCGACCCAACGCAATGGTCCCGTTGTCGGGACAAAATCAATCGTTGCTGAATTGAGGCCATGATGGTATAGGCTAGTGTCCAACATTATCTTTTGATCATGTAGCATTTTAATTTCTGTTGAATTCCAAATTCAAGATGTAGAGCATGTTCGTATACTTGTAAACTGTAAGTTGGAGAATTTCACCATTAATCTCTATCTGATACATTTCAATGTATTAATGTAACGAATATTGACATGGGATTTAAAATTTTGTTTTAGGGACATACATACATTGAAAGACCAACAATGAATAAACATTTAATAACATTTAAGTTACACTTTAATTGAAAACTCTACGTTTTAATTACGGTAAGCATAATTTATGTCCTCTCCCTCAATAGTGCATGTTGTCTTTTTGTAGACTTTTTTTGTATCTTCGAAGGTTTTTGTAAATTCATCCCCTGGATTGAAACATTCTCCACCATCACCTTCACATTCTATAAAATATAATATATAAATAATTATAATATAATTTACATGTAATGTGGGTAAGTAACATCCTCTACGGTAAACACAATTCAATACAGCAAATCAGTGAAATAGTTTAGATTATTGGAAATATAAAAAACTTTCGTTATACCGGAAAGTGTGTGTGTGTGTGGTGGTGGGGGTATATTTTTTCTATTTACAGATTTCTAATCCTCAAAAGGATACGACATTAAACACCAGTGGTTGAAGAACGATTTCAAAGATTCTCTCTCTAAGACAAGTGTGACAGGGGTATAATCACTATTTCATAATCATGCAAAATTTCATGAAAATCTGATAAAAACAGAAATAGGTATCACGTCCTCAAAGTTTTGTTAAAATTAAAGACAATATCACCACCATATGGTGTCACAAAATTAGATTATAAGATCATTTTTTACCTCACTAGAAAACTGTAGGCTTACTAGTCTGTACATATCAAAAACAAATCTGGGTAACGAATATATTTGTTCCTATATACACAAGGCAACAGTTCGACAACTTGTTGATCTAATATAAACATCTATTGGTTGTGGATTTATTTTTGTTTACATCACATGATTCCAGATAGATCATAGTCAATTTCTGATTGGATAAAACTCGGCAACATCATTTTTGCCTCTCGACAACAAAAATAAACTTGTATATATTCAGCAACATGTTGGGCAATATTTGGACAAACTGTTGCCGAAATCCCGTGTTGTCGAAAACGTTGTTAGTGTATACATTTCGGAAACATTCGGAAACAAGTTGCCCCAACATGTTGTCGAAAATGTTGTCAGTGTGTACGTTACTTTATATCTACTCTCGATATTATGACAGAAATCTAAACTTTTTTTATACTATCGTGACAAAATATGATAACATAAGTAGATATAAAAAAAATTACATTTATATGTTATATTGGGTAGAAACTCCAAAAGGAGCTTAAATAGATACGTGTACTTACTTATTTCTGTATTTTTAAACCCAATCTTTCCATCGTCGGCTTCCCGGCACACCTTTCTACGACAATTCTTATTACTTTCATAACCAATTGCAAAACATTCACTACCAAGTTGACATTCTAGAATGAAATGGTTACAATGAAAAATAATGAAGCTTTAGTGCTTGTTTAGGTTAAAAAATTCCAAAATCTTTTAACTCTCTAAAACTCAACAAACTCAACAAAACTACGCTACATATTCATCAAAGGTGTCTACAGTAAACAAACAGAATCAAATAAACCAGTCCATCTCCTTAACATGTCAAACATCAGTCCATCTCCTTAACAAGTCAAAGAACAGTTCATCTCCTTAACATGTCAAACAACGGCCCATCTCCTTAAACACGTCAAAAACAGTTCCTCTCCTTAGCATGTCAAACATCAGTTTATAGGAGACTTTTTAATGAGTTCCGACTGTTGTTTGACTTTGACAATTCAACTCTTTCATACTATGTCATTTGTTATATTTTGTACACTTGATAACGACTTGTGGATATTGTCGAAACGTCACGTGAAAGAAATAAAGTGATTTTATTCCATAAATACTCCTTATCTATGTCACACAACAATTCATCTACTTTCCAGTACAGATTAGAACAATGACCAGTTTCTGTTCAGATCTAAGCAAAGAACAGTTCTGTTCAGGTTAAGTACTTTTTCAGCAGATGTACATGTCAAACAGTTCAGTCCTGTCAAGGTGAATTTTTCATTTATTGTGAGGTCGGTCAAATATTTTTATATGAATTAAACTGAATTTTTAACCATATATACATATTCTCCTAGAACACTTTTAGCCCTACATTATACACATGTATTGTGACCATGGTAAACGACCATGGAATTTGAATTCAAAGAATGATTGTATTGATTTTTACCTTTTTTGGTCACTCCGTATCCGCCATTTTTACAAGTATACTCAATACAGTTACCACTCATTGGAAGTTTGAATTTAGATCCATCAGCAAACTTTTGACCCTCATATTCACAATCTATCAATAGAAATTGTTATGTACAATTAATGCTGGTTTAACTAAGGAATGAATTAATGAAGCTGAGATCAACACTAAACACTTGCATCATTAACGTAAGGTAAACGTATACAAACAAAGTCAATATAATTTTATAATTGACTAATTCAGTGCTTCTCAACTGTATTAATCTAATTCCCCAATTGAGAAAAATATTCTCTGCCACTCACCCTTTGCAAATAACTAAAAAACCCAAAACACAAAATATACAAAATGCGAAAATTATTCAAGAGAAGTTGTGAAAATTAAGATTCATTTTATTGCATCTCAGACCTTTCCGGACAGCATTAGCAACAAAGCGCTTGTCTCTTTAGAAGGGTGAGGGTTTGGAGTATCATTCTCCCAAACATTTTGATAATCAAGATTGGTTAATTTTGAGGCCTTTGAGATCCTTGCACCTGGGGTCTTTCCAAACAAGATTCCCACGCTAGAAAGCGCTAGAAAGCGCTAGAATCTGGGGGTTTTGGAATTCTTCCAATTTTGAAAAAATATGTGTTGATTTCCTTGTATCCGAAGCCTTTCCAGACACAATTCTCTTTGACAGCATTGGACTATTAAGGAAGGTTAAAAAATATAATACTGAAGTTGAAAACTCAACTAAAGCACATTTTCTCTTCTTCACGAAATTAACCTCATTTATTTGTAATTCACCTCAAATTCCGCATGTTTCCAAATTTCACCCCCTAACATTTGAGTTTCACCCCTATAGGAGTACATTTGGACCTGGTTGAGACCATTGGACTAATGGTTATAAACGCCGCTCTATTTTTAACTGGTATGTATAGACACCATCTGTATTTGGTATTACATTTGATTTGGAGTTGTTCCCTCCCTTCTTACGCAATACAGCAAAAGCAAGTAGAAATATGAAATGAAAATTGCCATCGTATATAACATAACAATATACTGACCTTTTGCTGATGATAAAACTACTGTGGCTAAAACGCCAACAAGAATGAATTGCCAAGATGCCATTTTTAATCACTGATCTCCTTTACCACCAAAAATAAAGTGAGGTTGTCAGTGTATCAAGTCATGTATTTATACGTTTGATATTCTATATGGATCGACTAATGACTTTCTCATTTTAAAAAAAAAATTTAATATTATTTCACCAACTGTTTACTTTGCATAAATCATGATCAAAATTCTTTTAAATCTTAATAATTTCTACAGGTTTTCTTTTCATGTAGTGAGAAGAATTATTTTATTATACAGTATTACAATCATATTTTAACCGGGCCAATTTATAGTTTATCAAAGGCGTGTGCATACCTTTATGCATATGCAGGTCAAGTAATCTAAATATACATAAATAACAGGTAGACTGAGCAAATACTTTCGCTTTTTATACGGGAATGCAGCTTTCCTGAATTAATTGCAGTGCGTTCTAGCGAACGCACTGCTTTGTTTTCATAATGTATGTTTTTTGCAGTGCGTTCTAGCGAACGCACTGCTTTGTTTTCATAATGACTTTTTTTTGCAGTGCGTTCTAGCGAACGCACTGCTTTGTTTTCATAATGACTTTTTTTTTTTTTTTTTGTCTACTTCTGGTCACGCTAATTCGGTATGAAGGGAGCATGCCACACATTATCTCACATGTTTTCCTACAATCACTAACTGCTCGGTGTTGGGTGAATGTAAAATGGCGGTTTTTTGTCCAACCGGAAATGACATATGAGAGAAAAACCCATTTGATGTTTTTTACAATTTTTACCTTTGTTTTTCAACCGATTTTGATAGAATTTTTTTTGTTTATTTCATTATTCTAATGTCTACATATAGATTTCAACAAAAATGCACTTTTAGACATTCGTTGCTGACTTTTTGGGGCACTTTTTTTAACCGTTTTTTTAACTTTTGCAATTTTATTTCGATCAATTTGAAAACTTACAGGTGTATAAACATTTTGATTTCTAACTAAATGGTATTTTCAAAATGTTTATATCACTTCCGGTTTTGACGTCATTTGCTTGTAAAGTTGAAATTTCAACTTCCGGAATAATTAAGATATTCAAAAAAATCTTTATGCAATGTGCTAGAAATAACCATTGACTAAATATGGAATGAAAAAATCTGACCAAGATATTTCATATCAGTCGCCATCTTGAAATGACTGATTTTTCTTTAAATCGAAATTCAGAATCAGGGAATCATTCGATTTGAATAAAAATGATGTCTACGGAATCTACAGTCGATTGCTAACAAAACATGGGAAGCCGATTTTTGAATTTCGATTCAGATTTTTTTTTATTTCTGGTTTAAGATTTTCAGAAATAGTCAAAATTTTTAAGGCTCATATCTTGTGACCTTGAACTTGGGTGACCTTGTGACCTGAACAAAAGTCATTACCCATGATGAGATCTATCAACTGATGTATTCATTTTTGCTGTCCGATGTCTACTTCCGGTTTTATAGCCATTTGAAAATGTCGAGTTTTGACTTTAAACAGCTCTGTCACGTGACCTAATTCATGTACGTCACAAATTATCTTTTATTATTATCACGCTTTATCTCCTGTTTCCAAAAATGTATAACACTAGATATTTCGATCAAAATTGCTTTTTCGAATTTTGTTCTTTGTTCTATAGTAACTCTGCGTGTTTTTTTGGCGGGAAAAAACACGTGTTATCTGAATTACGGATTTCATAAGATAGGTAACAATTTATTCTTAAGATATGGAAGAACATGACTAACAAAGAAAATAATATGATAAAATCGTAACCGGAAGTAACACACTGGCCACCATCTTGAAATGAACATGTTTTCTTTAAATCGAGAGAAGTGAACAGGGTATCATCCGATTTGTATAATATTGATGGCTAGGGCATTTTCAATCTATGGCCAACAAAATGATGACAGCCTATATGCCAATTTCGATTATGATGTTTGCCTATTTCCGGTAAAAGATATTCAGAAATGGCCAAAATTTTCAAAGCTCATTACACATTACCTTGGATTTGGGTGACCTTATGACCTGAACAAAAGTTATTGCCCATGATGAGATCTACCCAACGGTGTATTCATTTTTGTTGTCCAATATTTACTTCCGGTTTTATAGCCATTTAAAAATTGTTAGTTTGCAGCTCTGTCACGTGACGTCACGACACAAAATATCTTCTTTTCTTATTACGCTTTATCTCCTCTTTCCGGTGATATATAAAACTTGATATTTTGATCAAAATTGGTATTTGGAATTTTGTTCTTTGTTCTATAGTAACTCTGCGTGGTTTTATGGCGGGAAAAAACACGTGTTATCTGAATTACGGATTTCATAAGATAGGTCACAATTTCTTCTTAAGATATGAAAGAACATGACTAACAAAGAAAAAAATATGACAAAATCGTAACCGGAAGTAATACGTTGACCACCATCTTGAAATGAACATGTTTTCTTTAAATCGACATCCGATTTATATAATTTTGATATTTATGGCATTTTCAATCTATTGCCAACAAAATGAGGGCAGCTGAATTGCTAATTTCGATTATGGTGTTTGTCTATTTCCGGTATAAGATATTCAGTAATTATTGTAACACTTTTAAAGCTCATAACTTGTGACCTTGCCATTTGTTGACCTTATGATCCGAACAAAAGTTATTGCCCGAAATGAGATCTATCCAATGGTGAATTCATTTTTGTTGTCCAATATTTACTTCTTGTTTTATAGCCATTTGAAAATTGTCAGTTTGAACCTAATTCACGTACGTCACAAAAAATCGTCTTTTCTTATTATGCTTTATCTCCTCTTATATATAATAGTAGTTATTTTAATCATTTTGCTTTTTTTTAAATTTGGAAATTTTGTTGATTGTTCTAAAGTAACTGCGTGGATTTTTAAAGAGAGTCGACACATTCTTTTGAAGATATAAAATGACATAACATTCATAGAAAAAAAAGGATAAAATTGGACCTGGAAGTAACTAGTAGACCACCATCTTGAAATTACCCACTTTTCTTTAAATCGATATAAGTGATCAGGATATCATCCGATTTACATAATGTTGATGTCTATGGCATCTTCAATATATTACTAACAAAATGGTGACAGCCGATTTCCTAATTTCGATTAAAAGTTTTGTCTATTTCCGGTTAAAGAAATTCAGCAATAGCAAATACTTTCAAAGCTCAAAACTCGTGACCTTGATGTTTGATGACCTTTTGATCTGAACCAAAGCTATTGCCCTCGATAAAATCTATCAAATGATGTTTTACTTTGTGTTTTCCGATGTTTACTTCCGGTTTAATAGCCGATTGAAAATTGAGATTTTTAACTATAAACAGCTCTGTCACATGACCTAATTTATATGCAGGACTAAAATGCAACCGTTCAAGGATGTTTAAATTGCGCACTGCTCAGTACCGTTATCACGGTTCTAGTTTTTTTTTTTTTTGTCTACTTCTGGTCACGCTAATTCGGTATGAAGGGAGCATGCCACACATTATCTCACATGTTTTCCTACAATAACTAACTGCTCGGTGTTGCTTAAATGTAAAATGGCGTTTTTTTTGTCTAACCGGAAATGACATATGACAGAAAAACCCATTTTATGTTTTTTACCTTTTTTACCTGTTTTTGAACCGATTTTGATAAAACCTTTTTTGGTTATTTCATTATTCTAATGTCTACATAATAGCTTTCAACATAAATGCACTTTTAGACATTCTCTGCTGACTTTTTGGAGCACTTTTTTAACCTTTTTTTTAACTTTTGCAATTTTATTTCGATCTATTTGAAAACTTACAGGTGTATAAACATTTTGATTTCTAACTAAATGGTATTTTCAAAATTTGTATATCACTTCCGGTTTTGACGTTATTCGCTTGTAAAGTTGAAATTTCAACTTCCGGAATAATTAAGATATTCAAAAAAATCTTTTTGAGATGTGCTAGAAATAACCATTGACTAAATATGAAATGAAAAAATCTGACCCAGATATTTCATATCAGTCGCCATCTTGAAATGACTGATTTTTCTTTAAATCGAAATTCAGAATCAGGGAATCATTCGATTTGAATAAAAATGATGTCAAAGGAATCTACAGTCGATTGCTAACAAAACATGGGAAGCCGATTTTTGAATTTCGATTCAGAATTTTTTTTATTTCCGGTTTAGAATTTTCGGAAATAGTCAAAACTTTTTAGGCTCATATCTTGTGACCTTGACCTTGAGTGACCTTGAGACTTAAACAAAAGTTGTTACCCTTGACGAGATTTATCCAATGGCATGAGCATTTTAGATGCCCAATGTTTACTTCCGGTTTTATGGCCGTCAGAAAATTGCATTTTTTAACTTTAAAAAGCTCTGTCACGTGACCTAATTTACATACGTCATAAATTTTGTTTCGGTGTTACTATGCTTGATCTACTCTATCCAATGATATATGACACAATGTATTTGAATCATAATTCCGCGTTCTAGAATTAGAAAATATTCTGCCAAATTCCATTGTAACTGTTCGTGTATCGTTTGTCTGTCTGCTGGTATTCCCGCGTCCCTTTTAGTTAACCTGCTTGTATTCTGATAGCTGTGCGCCCCTTTTATTTGGTATGACTGCTTGTAGTTCTGAACCTCTTTTATTTAGTCTGTCTGCTGGTATTTCTGATTCCATTTTATCTGCCTTTATATACACCCACATGAAAATATGGACGTATATTGCCGTCACCCCAGTCCATCCGTCGGTCCGTTCGTCCTTCAACAATTTCTTGTACACGCAATAGCGACTAGAGTTTTTATCCGATTTGAATGAAGCTTGGTATGTATAATTATCGTGATACTATCTCGGATACGAAATTAGGGTCTGATTTTAATCAGACTGGGATCCTTTCATAATTGGAGTTATTCCAGTCGTCGGTTTATGAGTTCTTGCCTTTGACTTAGTGAAAACGTTAAAATTAACTTGTGTATGTGATAAAAGCTAGAGTTTTTATTCGATTTGAATGACCTAATTTACATACGACACAAATTATTTTTGATTCGTATTATGCTATATCTACGCTTTCCAATGATATATGACACTATGTATTCGAATCGTAATTCCGCGTTTTAGAATTTGAAAATATTCTGCCAAATTCCATTGTAACTTTTCGTGTTTCGTTTGTCTGTCTGCTGGTGTTCCCGCGTCCCTTTTAGTTAACCTGCCTGTATTCTGGTAGCCGTGCGCCCCTTTTATTTGGTATGACTGCTTGTAGTTCTGCACCTCTTTTTGTTTGCTGGTATTTCTGAATCCATTTTATCTGCCTTTTTATACGCCCACATTAAAATATGGATGTATATTGTTCGTCGGTCCGTCCGTCAACAATTTCTTGACACGCGATAGAGACTAGAGTTTTTATCCGATTTGAATGAAGCTCTGGTATATGTATTTATCTTGATAATATCACGGATGAGTTCGAAACTGGCGCTATTCCAGTAGTCGGTTTAAAAGTTATTGCCCTTGACTTAGTGAAAACATTAAAATTAGTGTGTGTATATGATAAAAGATAGAGTTTTTATTCGATTTGTATGAAGCTTGGTATGTGTATTTTTCTTGATAAATTCCATTGTTACTGTGAGTGCTTTTTTTCAAAATTCTTTAAAAACAAATTATGTCAAGTGACCTAATTTACATATTATTTATATGACACTATGTATTTGAATCATAATTCCGCGTTTTAGAATTTGGAAGTAATATGCCGAATTCCATTGTAACTGTACGTGTTTCGTTTGTCTGTCTGCTGGTATTCCCGCATCCCTTTTAGTTAACCCTGCCTGTATACTGGTAGCCGTGCGCCCCTTTTATTTGGTCTGACTGCTTGTAGTTCTGCACCCTTTTAATTAGTCTGTCTGCTGGTATTTCTGAATTCATTTTATCTGCCTTTTTATACACCCACATGAAAATATGGACGTATATTGCCGTCACCCTGTCTGTCCGTCGGTCCGTCCGTCAACAATTTCTTGTACACGCGATAGAGACTAGAGTTTTTTCCGATTTGAATGAAGCTTGGTATATGTATTTATCTTGATAATATATCGGATGAGTTCTAGAAGCTAAAGTTTTCATAGTTAATCTTTCTGTCTACTTCTTGTAGTTTTACACCCATTTTATTATCCCTGCAAACATATCTTGCAGTGCACTTTCTACTGACACACAAAAGAGAGTGAGTAATTTTACAAGTACGCTTTTATATTATTATGTAAAAAACTCTTATCATTGGTTGAAAATGTGACATTTCATCCATGTATCGGGTGGGTTGCGCACTGCTCGGTACCGTCTTCACGGTTCTAGTTTTTTTTTTGTCTACTTCTGGTCACGCTAATTCGGTATGAAGGGAGCATGTCACACCTTATCTCACATGTTTTCCTATAATATCTAACTGCTCGGTGTTGGGTGAATGTAAAATGGCGATTTTTTGTCTAACCGGAAATGACATATGACAGAAAAACCCATTTTATGTTTTTTAACATTTTTACCTCTGTTTTTCAACCGATTTTGATGAAACTTTTTTTGTTTATTTCATTATTCTAATGTCTACATAATAGCTTCCAACAAAAATGCACTTTTAGACATTCGTTGCTGACTTTTTGGAGCACTTTTTTAACCGTATTTTTAACTTTTGCAATTTTATTTCGATCAATTTGAAAACTTACAGGTGTATAAAGATTTTGATTTCTAACTAAATGGTATTTTCAAAATGTTTATATCACTTCCGGTTTTGACGTCATTCGCTAGTAAAGTTAAAATTTCAACTTCCGGAATAATTAAGATATTCAAAAAAATCTTTTTGCGATGTGCTAGAAATAATCATTGACTAAATATGAAATGAAAAAATCTGACCCAGATATGTGATATCAGTCGCCATCTTGAAATGACTGATTTTTCTTTAAATCGATATTCAGAATCAGGGAATCATCCGATTTGAATACAAATGATGTCTATGGAATCTGCAGTCAATTGCTAACAAAACATGGGAAGCCGATTTTTGAATTTCGATTCAGATTTTTTTTTATTTCCGGTTTAGAATTTTCGGAAAGAGTCAAAACTTTTAAGGCTCGTATCTTGTGACCTTGACCTTTAGTGACCTTGTGACCTGAACAAAAGTTGTTGCCCTTGACGAGATCTATCCAATGACATAATCATTTTAGATGCCCAATGTTTACTTCCGGTTTTATGGCCGTCAGAAAATTGCAATTTTTAACTTTAAACAGCTCTGTCACGTGACCTAATTCATGTACGTCACAAATTATCTTTTATTATTATCACGCTTTATCTCTTGTTTCCAAAAATGTATAACACTAGATATTTCGATCAAAATTGCTTTTTCGAATTTTGTTCTTTGTTCTATAGTAACTCTGCGTGTTTTTTTTTTGGCGGGAAAAAACACGTGTTATCTGAATTACGGATTTCATAAGATAGGTAACAATTTCTTCTTAAGATATGGACGAACAAGATTAACAAAGAAAAAAATCTGATAAAATCGTAACCGGAAGTAACACGCTGGCCACCATCTTGAAATGAACATGTTTTCTTTAAATCGAGAGAAGTGAACAGGGTATCATCCGATTTGTATAATATTGATGTCTAGGGCATTTTCAATCTATAGCCAACAAAATGATGACAGCCAATTTGCTAATTTCGATTATGATGTTTTCCTATTTCCGGTAAAAGATATTCAGAAATGACAAAAATTTTCAAAGCTCATTACACGTTACCTTTGATTTGGGTGACCTTATGACCCGAACAAAAGTTATTGCCCATGATGAGATCTACCCAACGGTGTATTCATTTTTGTTGTCCAATATTTACTTCCGGTTTTATAGCCATTTAAAAATTGTTAGTTTGAACTTTGAACAGCTCTGTCACGTCACAAAATATCTTCTTTTCTTATTACGCTTTATCTCCTCTTTCCAGTGGTATATAAAACTTGATATTTTAATCAAAATTGCTATTTGGAATTTTGTTTTTTGTTCTATAGTAACTCTGCGTGGTTTTTTGGCGAAAAAAAACCACGTGTTATCTGAATTACGGATTTCATAAGATAGGTAACAATTTCTTCTTAAGATATGAAAAACATGACTAACAAAGAAAAAAATATGACAAAATCGTAACCGGAAGTAACACGTTGGCCACCATCTTGAAATGAACATGTTTTCTTTAAATCGACATCCGAATAATTTTGATGTTTATGGCATTTTCAATCTATTGCGAACAAAATGAGGGCAGCTGAATTGCTAATTTCGATTATGGTGTCATTTATTGACCTTATGATCCGAACAAAAGTTATTGCCCGAAATGAGATCTATCCAATGGTGAATTCATTTTTGTTGTCCAATATTTACTTCTTGTTTTATAGCCAAATGAAAACAGTCAGTTTGAACCTAATTCACGTACGTCACAAAAAATCGTCTTTTCTTATTATGCTTTATCTCCTCTTGATATATAATAGTAGATATTTTAATCATTTTGCTTTTTTTTTATTTGGAAATTTTGTTCATTGTTCTAAAGTAACTGCGTGGCTTTTTTGGCGCGAAAAAACAGCTGGTTCCTAAATTGTGGATTTTTAAAGAGAGTCGACACATTCTTTTGAAGATATAAAATGACATAACATTCATAGAAAAAAATGGACCCGGAAGTAACTAGTAGACCATCTTGAAATGACTTTAATTTCTTTAAATCGATATAAGTGATCAGGATATCATCCGATTTACATAATGTTGATGTCTATGGCATCTTCAATATATTACTAACAAAATGGTGACAGCCGATTTCCTAATTTCGATTAAAAAATTTGTCTATTTCCGGTTAAAGAAATTCAGCAATAGCAAACAATTTCAAAGCTCAAAACTCGTGACCTTGACGTTTAATGACCTTTTGATCTGAACCAAAGCTATTGCCCTCGATAAAATCTATCAAATGATGTTTTACTTTGTGTTTTCCGATGTTTACTTCCGGTTTAATAGCCGATTGAAAATTTAGATTTTTAACTATAAACAGCTCTGTCACATGACCTAATTTATATGCAGGACTAAAATGCAACCGTTCAAGGATGTTTAAATTGCGCACTGCTCAGTACCGTTATCACGGTTCTAGTTTTTTTTTGTCTACTTCTGGTCACGCTAATTCGGTATGAAGGGAGCATACCACACATTATCTCATATAATTTTTTACTATGCCTAACTGCACGGTATTAGGTGAATATAAAATGATGCATTTTTGTCCAACAGGAAATGACGTATGGCCAATAAGCCCAATTTAATGTTTTTACCTTTTTCATCTCTGATTTTCAACCGATTTTGATGGAATTTGTTTTGATTATTTTATTAACCGATTGTCTTCAAATTGGGGGTTTAAAAACATGCATTTTTCAAACTTTGTCGCTGACTTTTTGAAGCACTTTTTTGACAATTTTTTTAACTTTTGCAATTTTATTTTGATCAATATGAAAACTTACATATGCATAGACATTTTGATGACAAACAAAGTGATCTTTTCAAAAATATTAAATCACTTCCGGTTGTGACGTCATTCGCTTGTAAAGTTGAAATGTCAACTTCCGGAATAATGAAGATATTCTAAAAAATCTTTTTGCAATGTGCTAGTAATCATTATTCACAAAATATAAAATGATAAAATCTGACCCAGCTGTTTCGTATCGGCCGCCATCTTGAACTGACTGAGTTTACTTTAAATCGAAATTCAGAATCAGGGAATCATCCGATTTGAATAAAAATGATGTGTATGGAATCTACAGTCGATTGCTAACAAAACATGGGAAGCCGATTTTTGAATTTCGATTCAGTTTTTTTTTTATTTCCGGTAAACAATTTTCAGTAATAGTCAAAACTTTTCAGGCTCATATCTTGTGACCTTGACCTTGAGTGACCTTGTGACCTGAACAAAGGTCATTGCCCTTGATAAGATCTATGAACTGATGTATTCATTTTTGCTGTCCGATGTCTACTTCCGGTTTCATAGCCATTTGAAAATGTCGAGTTTTGACTTTAAACAGCTCTGTCACGTGACCTAATTCATGTACGTCACAAATTATCTTTTATTAGTATCACGCTTTATCTCCTGTTTCCAAAAATGTATAACACTAGATATTTCGATCAAAATTGCTTTTTCGAATTTTGTTCTTTGTTCTATAGTAACTCTGCGTGTTTTTTTGGCGGGAAAAAACACGTGTTATCTTAATTACGGATTTCATAAGATAAGTTACAATTTCTTCTTAAGATATGGAAGAACGTGACTAACAAAGAAAAAAAATATGATAAAATCGTAACCGGAAGTAACACGCTGGCCACCATCTTGAAATGAACATGTTTTCTTTAAATCGAGAGAAGTGAACAGGGTATCATCCAATTTGTATAAGATTGGTGTCTAGGGCATTTTCAATCTATGGCCAACAAAATGATGACAGCCAATTTGCTAATTTCGATTGTGATGTTTGCCTATTTCCGGTAAAAGATATTCAGAAATGACAAAAATTTTCAAAGCTCATTACACGTTACCTTGGATTTGGGTGACCTTATGACCTGAACAAAAGTTATTGCCCATGATGAGATCTACCCAACGGTGTATTCATTTTTGTTGTCCAATATTTACTTCCGGTTTTATAGCCATTTAAAAATTGTTAGTTTGAACTTTGAACAGCTCTGTCACGTGACGTCACGTCACAAAATATCTTCTTTTCTTATTACGCTTTATCTCCTCTTTCCAGTGATATATAACAATCTTTCTCCTATAACACCTATAACTATCTTTCTCCTATAACACCTATAACTAGATATTTTGATCAAAATTGCTATTTGGAATTTTGTTCTTTGTTCTATAGTAATTTGCGTGGTTTTTATGGCGGGAAAAAAACACGTGTTATCTGAATTACGGATTTCATAAGATAGGTAACAATTTCTTCTTAAGATATGAAAGAACATGACTAACAAAGAAAAAAATATGACAAAATCGTAACCGGAAGTAACACGTTGGCCACCATAATTTTGATGTTTATGGCATTTTCAATCTATTGCCAACAAAATGAGGGCAGCTGAATTGCTAATTTCGATTATGGTGTTTGTCTATTTGCGGTATAAGATATTCAGCAATTATTGGAACATTTTTAAAGCTCATAACTTGTGACCTTGCCATTTGTTGACCTTATGATCCGAACAACAGTTATTGCCCGAAATGAGATCAGGCCCGTAGCCTGCCAAGTACTTTTAGGGGGGCAAACGTCCAATCAAGGGGGGCAGTTTAAGTATCCACCCAAAAACACCCCCACACCCCTTTTATGGAAAACTTTGTATGAGATCTATCCAATGGTGAATTCATTTTTGTTGTCCAATATTTACTTCTTGTTTTATAGCCAAATGAAAATTGTCAGTTTGAACCTTATTCACGTACGTCACAAAAAATCGTCTTTTCTTATTATGCTTTATCTCCTCTTGATATATAATAGTAGATATGTTAATCATTTTGCTTTTTTTTTAATTTGGAAATTTTTTTCATTGTTTTAAAGTAACTGCGTGGCTTTTTTGGCGCGAAAAAACACGTGGTTCCTAAATTGTGGATTTTTAAAGAGAGTGGACACATTTTTTTGAAGATATAAAATGACATAACATTCATAGAAAAAAAAGGATAATATTTGATCCGGAAGTAACTAGTAGACTACCATCTTGAAATGACCAACTTTTCTTTAAATCGATATAAGTGATCAGGATATCATCCGATTTACATAATGTTGATGTCTATGGCATCTTCAATATATTACTAACAAAATGATGACAGCCGATTTCCTAATTTCGATTAAAAGTTTTGTCTATTTCCGGTTAAAGAAATTCAGCAATAGCAAACACTTTCAAAGCTCAAAACTCGTGACCTTGACGTTTGATGACCTTTTGATCTGAACCAAAGCTATTGCCCTCGATATCAAATGATGTTTTACTTTGTGTATTCCGATGTTTACTTCCGGTTTAATAGCCGATTGAAAATTTAGATTTTTAACTATAAACAGCTCTGTCACATGACCTAATTTATATGCAGGACTAAAATGCAACCGTTCAAGGATGTTTAAATTGCGCACTGCTCAGTACCGTTATCACGGTTCTAGTTTGATTTTGTCATTATTATAATCAACTTAGCTGAGACGACATTATGGCGAGACTTGAGTCCACAGTATCATGGCGGATTGAAATCCAAGACTGGAATCATTTTTTTTTTCTTTAAGAAATGAAAACTTCTCCCAAAATGTAAAATAGATATCCCATTGGGGAAATTTATTTTATGGTGGTTTAAACACCAAGAATTTTACTTTGACTGGCAAATCCGAATTTTTTACATTGAATTATTACCCGGAAGAAAAATTCTCAATGATAGAATTTTTATTTTATTAGAAAGTAAAGACTTAGTAAACATCTTAGAAAAAAATCACACAGAATCCCTCTTGGTGAATTTACAAGATGGCGTTAAACTGTCAGGACAACCTCACTTGTATTATAAGCTTTCGTCATTCTAAATTAGACAGAATCAAATAAAAGTAAACTCGCTCTGGTGTGGATGTATTTTTTTCAGCAGTATTAATCATCGACTGGTATGTATGGTAAAGTGGCCAAAGTTTCAGTATTCTTGACTCCATATTAGACGCAAAAATATTACTTGCTCTACATGGCTCTAATGTTGGGAACAACTGTTTTAGAAGAATTGAGTCAAGAAACGCAACGTTTACTCAAGTCCAATACAAGACGCTATTAAAATGGATCAATATGGGCAAATGTTGCAGAGATATCGAATACTACAAAATAAAAGACATGCTCCAACCATACCCTGAGACAACAAACAAACAAACCTGACGACGTCACTCCCGTGGAAAAACCTGCATATCAAGGCAAAGCACGTTTGTTATTGCAACATTTAGAAAAGAAAACACTCTACTCTTGGAACGAGGTTCGAATTGACCCATGATGGCCAAGTGATGAAAGGAACGAATGTAGTGGATATCGTCAATGAATTCATTTGAAACGCAAAAAAGTCAATGCTCCCTTTGGTTTTGAAGCCGACATGAGAAGTTTGAGAGAAACAAACATACCGCGAGAAGCCATAGTGGAGCTCAGAAACTGTCTAAGACCACTGGAGTCTGGTTAGCTCTGGTTAGAGGGGCAACGAACATCTAAGAAAAAAATCACACAGAATCCCTCTTGCTCTTATACGCTACACAAACCTTTCAAGAAAAAATTCAAACAATTACCTACTTCAGTAGCGGGTAGCGATCACCGGCGGTAAGCCGATTTGAGTGATTTGAGTGATATCGCTTTTTGTTGTGTGTGATTGATGTGTTTTCCAAATATGCTAGGAAATGTGCATCAAAGACAAGAAGGGTGAAACGTTGGTTCGAGCTTTCCAAAGAATTAAGGGTTGCACACCATTAAGGTTGCAAACAAATAAAGAAAGGCTACATTATTTTTATACAGAAAATTTCAAACTAAAGAAGAAACAAAAATCACTTTTTCGTGACCCACAATACTGAAATCAAAGCCAGTCGGGTGGAGAGATTTCAAGGTACCTTAAAACAACGGATATGGCGATAATTCACGTACAAGAAAACGGAACGTTACGTTGATGTTTTGGACAAGTTGGTAGAAGGTTACAATGTAGCTGTGCGTCGCACTATTGGGATGGCACCTAAAGATGTGACAGTTCAAATTGAATGGTTGGTTGGTCAATGATTGCCTCGGGAAACGTCCAAAAAAGCGACATCACATCAACTGTGCGGTTAGCACTCGACAAACAGAAAGCTTTTGATAAGGAATACTGGCAAAATTGGACTTGGTCAAACCCAGTGTAGGATACCGTTATAGACTGAGTGATGAAAACAGCGAACCATTGGAAGGATCGTTTTATCACGAGGAATTACAAGAAGTGAAGGAAGACAAAGACGTGATTTAAAAATCATAAAAAAGACGAGGTTAAAACATAATCGTCAAATGTAAAGGTTATCCTGCTAGCTTTAAATCCTGGATTTATGAATCGACCGTGGAGTATAAAAAGAAGTGGCCAACTACAGAGGAGATCCAGATCCCGGGCGTGTTTAGGAACTCGTGTACCTCAAGCTGTAATTGTATTTTTCTGTCAAGTGATTTTTGTCTACATTGTCGCGGGTATTGCTTTGTCTCAACTCGCCCTGAAAAGGACCTCAAACCACATTGGGGACTGCTTTGTAATCCAGCAGTTTGGGCAGTCATTTACTGCCATCACTACAACTGAAGAAACTTTTTTTATCTAACTCTGCCTAGTGACAGTTCCATATGAATGCTTCCTGACAAAGCCTTTCGACGTATCACACTCACATTCATTTTAATCACGAAGAATGGGAAGTGGGTCTGGCAGCCTTGGCCTTCCCAACCGATTGATACAACCTTACGGAGAAAGACAACGAACTCTGACTGAAAAATTTGTCCACGGAAATCATCAAGTGTGTGAGTGACAAATGGTCGGAACCTCCGAGCGAGTGCGGCACTTTTCCTAACAATCATGAAGGTTCGACCCAAAGAATATGTTATCAGTTTCGAAATTGAGAGACCCATGGTTAGTATGTTAGTATGGTCTGGCTTTTCGCAAGAATTTAAGTTGGATAATTTATGTCGACGAAACATCCACGAAGCCAAAATCACTGCTCCCTTTCAACCGGCTGTAGATGGCCTGCCTTTGATATGTTTTACTTGTTCTCGGATAACGTGTAGGTGTTGCAGTGACTCCGACCTTAGATGAATTTCACAGTACATCAGGACACTATCATTAGAACATCTCAACCTTTTATTTATGTTAGTATTAGCGGTCCAATTATGGTATATATAAATTAGGGAATATATCTTTAAATAGAATACTCTCGGGTGAAAATATAGATTTGTAGACGTGGCAGTTTTTCAGTGCTGAATTATTTTCAACATTCTCGTGCCACTTTTGTACATAACAATTTTCATCTCTTCTTAAATTATGAAATAAATGAAGTTTTATTGCATACTTCCTGATTTATCCTGGCATACCCAAATCTGCATTCAAATAACTCCTGTAGCCCAGCTACGCCTACCATTTATATCGAATAGAATGTATTTCGAGAAGCCTCAATCAGTATTTAATACATTTGACAGAATATATTATAAAAACCGGTTCCCTTCCGGTGTCACCTAAGACAGCAGCAACACATGACCTTTTGGGTAGTTTTTAAATGTACTTTGTAAAGTATTTAATTTGCACATTCTCGATCACCGGAGAATATATTGTGTGAACCCATATTTCACCGCTATACGTCAAGATTGGCACAATCATTTTATCAAACATATTTAAAGTCACTTCAAGATTCATACCTTGGCACTTTAAATTAATACATTTAATCATCAATAATGCTTTGTTTGCCCAAGGACCAAATCAATTTCGGAGTAAAAACAAGACCTAGATATTTGTAAGATGGCACAGATTCCAAACCCAAACGTGTTTTTCCATATGACCATTTTTCGTATTGTTTAAGTGGACCGTTACGAAATACCATAACCTTGGTTTTATCCGGATTAATAGACATTCCATACTTTTTACAAAATGTGTCGATACAATTATAATTAATCTGGTATTGTAAATTGTGAGCAGTGTCTGCGACATTACTGAGGTCGTCGGCAAACAAAAGTGAAAACATTTGGAAACTGTTCTGATACAAATATACCGTGACAATGATTATCTTGTAAATGATCTATAAATGTGTTAATGGTTAATGGATAAAGAAAATGTAGGGAGACTTAAGACACATCCCTGCCTTATATCTATGGAACAATAATAATCCCTACTGCTGAAATACGATAAGATATCCATACTGTCCAGCTTCTAAAGATGAACCAGGTTCCTTTCACTAAATAATATATAACATGGTATGACAGGTCAGATTAGTATTCGACCAATATATCAGAACATCACTCAAGAAACAGATGACAAAGGGAAATTAAACAGTAGCATACCACAGGTTCAAGAAATGAGATAGTTGGAAGTCTAATAACCAAACAATCCAAGTATCCTTACGGGAAAGGACAGACTGGTAAGCAAAATAGACGCCTGGAAAGGCAAATTCCTGTCCTTTTCCACCATCATTTGATCATTTGTGGAGAAAGAAACTAAGTACTAACGATCCGAACCGCAAAACGAAACTCGAAATCCAAAAAGACATTTTGACGAAACATAGGTAACAGCTTATGAACTTTTCACATGAGGAATTATATCAATCATACATGAGTAAGTATATCATAATGAAAAGTGGTATCAGGTGTCTAGAAGAGTAAGAAAATCCTGCCTGGCGCCACACCCGTCCAAGCTGTTAAACATACACAAAACAAACTACAAAACAAGAACATGAAAAAGCCTCAGATGAAAAAAACAAAACGTGACTTGACGACAAATTTTCATAAACTCAATCAGTACGCAATCATTCAATCAATCAACGAGGAAGTATTTAACGACGAAAAGTGACACCAAGTTATCAGAAGCTCAAGCAGATACTGCCTAGAACAACACCGGTAATAGCTGCTTAATACTAAAGATGGAGGGACTAGGGAGGCAAAACAAGAGTAGTGTCTTGTAATATTATAAAACAATAAGGTGACAACTCAACAGTTTCGTGAGGATAAGTTTAAAAGGGCCCTCCCTTCCAATTGGCTATGGGCCTGATCCAGGTTATAAGTTTACAATAATGTTTGAACAAAAACATCCGAGATAACATTATAAAGGGCAGTTTGAAGTGGAATTGGTAAATACCCATGTGCAGGGGCCCCCCACTTTTGAAAATTTTCAACCAAGGGCCCCCCAACTTCCAGAAACGCTCCGCGGCCCCTGATGTGGCAGTCATCAGCGAAAAGCGGAATTAAAACCAAATGCACTTTTTGAAAAAAAAATGGACAAAAAGAGCTTAGCTAATGAAGCGAGCTGAGAATGGGGTTGGGCCTCATAGTATTTAAAGTAAAATGAGATTTACATATGCCATTTTTGTACAGCTTTAATAGAGTAGCCAATAGAGGTACAAGTATATTAAGATAAATTTCATTTATTTACACTTTACAATTTAATTTCTGTAAACATAACGTACTCCATTCCCTTCAAGTGTACACGTAGTCTTTTTGTAGACTGTACCTGTTGTGCTGAAAGTTTTTGTAAATTCTTCTCCTGGTTTGTAACATTGTCCTCCATCACCTTCACATTCTATTAAATAAATATTAAATAATATTAATATTACAAGATATAGGTCCTTTTAAAGGGTTTACAATCCGAAATATGGATGAAGGATGCATATTAAATGGAGTTTAACGTCTTACTTTTCTGCACATATAAATACGAGTATCGCATTGTATTAAAAGAAATTTTTGCCCGGAAACCAATTGATGTAAGCCAGTTTTCTGATGAAATATATATAGATATTTATTCTGCTTCTTGAGTGTTCCACCGGGGCAAAATTCATTGTATTATAATTTAGTTAAAAACTAACTTGTATCGGTAACGTCTAATCCATAAAATCCATTATTTTCAACACATTTTTGGGTTCTACATTTTTCTACAACCGTCTCTCCTAATGCCACACATTCACCATTAGCATTATTTTTACACTCTGTAATATATTAATGTGCAATCAAGAAACATGAATTCTATAAAGATCATATACCGCACCGTACGTTTGATTCCTTTGTATGTATATACATGTATTACATAAAAATACTTTATTTCGTATTGAAAGGGATATGTTCATTCGATCCATAATACCAGAAACAGGATTTTTTAGCTAAGCTTATCACTAATATTGTTCACAGCTCTCCCTTAAAATATAAGATTCAAATTCACGTGTATCCATAAAATTATCAGTTTAATAAAAGTATAAAATCGGACTCGTATTTTAACGAGACTATGCCTTAAATAGAAAACACATATACGCAAATTGGAAAACAATTGAATAGTGAGGGGTAAATTTGAAGGTATTATGCAATATTCGTGTATTTTAAGAGGCCTACTTTTGGAGGTTTCTTACTTCAAGGGCGAAATCGACCCTCGAAAATGTCAATATTACCCTTTATGATAATGACAAGTACTGCTCGATAATTGTTTTTATAGTGGTTCTATTAAAGGTAATGCAAACCGATTTTTCAGATTTATGAACGATGTAAACAAAATTGCGTTATAGCCTGATTATATAGAAAATATTTATAAAAATAATGTACTTACCTATAGTAGTGGCTCTATATCCACCATTTTTACATGTATACTCAATACAATCTCCAGAAGATTTTTGCTTAAAGTTACCTCCATTTGGAATTCTCTCACCAGTATCAGGATGTTGACAATCTATTGTACAACAAAATATGTTAAAATATGCTCTAAATAATATTATGTGTTTTGTTATTATGTGCTTCTACATGTCGTTCAAATCAAATATTATGTATTGAAATATTTTTATAAAACTATCATTAATAATAAAGTAAGTTATGTTGAAGGGAATTGTCACTATTCGCGTCGGAAAATTGAAGATTGTCTTAGACATAAGATAAAAATTCTAATATTTAACCTTGATTGTGATTTGTGTAAATATATCTAACAGTAGTCCCATCAACTGTGCATGTTGTCTTTTTGTAGGCTATTCCGTTGACAGTTCTGGTAAATTCTTCTCCTGGTTTGTAACATTGTCCTCCATCACCTTCACATTCTATTAAATAAATATTAAATAATATTAATATTACAAGATATTAGTCTTTTTAAAGACCAATGAAGGTTGTAATGAGTTTTATGTCGAGGACTGGTATAACTGTAGTCTGCGGGGGAAATTTAGGGAAAGATATAATTGAATTATTATGATGAAATATATAATATGATATATTTGTGCTATGTAAGAAGCTAGTGAATTTGATGAATGTTCATTATATTATATAACTATAGAATTGCAAACAAAGTAAAGAACTGACTAACTTGTATCAGTAAAGTCTAATCCATAATATCCATTTTTTTCAACACATTTTTGGGTTCTACATTTTTCTACAATTGACTCTCCTAATGCTACACATATACCATTATCATTAGTTTTACACTCTGTAAAATATAAATGTACATAATATACATGAATAGTACAGTGTTTCTCAGGTAAGTTTGACAACAACATCGATTTTATGAAGATTTAGTTTCTGGTTGATAAAATCAATGCTACATTGTAGTTGTACATGTATATAAAAAAATATAATAATATACCCTTACCTATAGTAGTGGCTCTATATCCACCATTATTACAAGTATACTCAATACAATCTCCAGGTTTTCTCGTAAATTTGCCTCCATTTGGGATTCTCTCACCAGTTACGGGATGTTGACAATCTATTGTACAACAAAATATGTTAAAATATGCTCTAAATGATATTATGTGTTTTGTTATTATGTGCTCCTCGCTTCTACTTGTCGTTCAAATCAAATATTATGTACATGTATTGAAATCTTCTTATAAAATAATCATTAATAATGGATTAAGTAATGCTGAAGGGAAGGGGAGTCATCAGCATTTTTCGTCGGAATATCGGAACAATCAGGTGTGATAATCTTGATAATCTGTGTTTGAATCGAAATTCAAGATTTTTGTCATATGCAGAAACGGTTAAATTTTGATTTAAATTTGATATATTCACAGTGATTTCCTATTAGAGCTGATCAACAAGACCTGTAATTATCAGATAATTTTTAGGCAGATGTGAACAAATGGTGAACAATAAAAAGTGAAATTTCTTGTTTGAGTTACATACGATGAAATTTTACGATTTTCTTATAAAATATTTTCAGTTCAGTTTCTGCAAATGTGATAGCAACCGTTATAATCTAATGAAAATTCGATTACAATTGTTGTCATAATATCGACCACCATTTTGTTTTCTTGATTTCCGTTCTCCCAAGCAATCTGTATGTCACTTTTTGATTGGTTGAAGTTAACATTACCAGAACTGACATATACGATAATAATCTTGTTATTACTATAACACGATCAAAAAAAAAACTGAATTGTTTTGTAAGTTTGGTTATATATGGATGTAGCATATCAAGTGTGCTGTTTTAAGTCAAATATTTTTTTAGTCACCAAGATGCATACTACTTACCGTGGTTTATATACCCTGTGGCATAAATAGTAGTTCTATGTTGTTTTTAGCCAATTCTTGACCGTTTCAGCCATCAAGAATCATTTTACTTACCAGGGTAATATTCAAATTGAGCATAAATTGATGCAAAGCAAACACAGAAAAGACTCATTAACATCAACATGGCCTCTGGTGTTTCACTATCACTAAAATCATTGCAATATATCAATGGTTCAATTTATACCAAAATTTGACTTGAAATTCTGATAAATTAATCAAATGTGTATTCAACAAGTTTGATATGAGAATTAATCATAAAATCGCGTATATTATAAGAAAAACTAATTAATTATGAATATAATTTATTTTATTCTGTCATAACAACCTGGGATTGTTCAGTTGTAATTAGAGAGAATAATCCACCAATTCTGATCTCAGATTGTTGTTATATGTACTGTTCTGGTTATTGTGATTGTGATAAATGATCTTTAGCCAAAATGTCACCTGTAATTCATCACAACGATACAGAACTTAAAGAGAAACTCCGAAGTCTGCACTCAATCAACGTATGTTGCAACACTTTGATTTACCTACGTTCTTCCTTCCAAATCCAATTCTGTATAATTATTGGTGACCTTTTCTTGAATATACATTGTTCAAAAAAGTTTCGAAAGAAAAATGTAAAGATATTTCTTTTTATACGCCCACGTTTCTTCAATTTTTTTTTTTTGCGTGGCAAATCTATCGATTTGTCACGCTTTGTTTTCGTTATGATTATTTTTTTTTTTTTTTTTGCAGTGCGTTCTAGCGAACGCACTGCTTTGTTTTCATAATGACTTTTTTTTGCAGTGCGTTCGATAATCGAACGCACTGCATTGTTTTGCAAACGGCTATTTTTTTTTTTTTTTCGAATTTTACACTCGCTATTTTAGTAAGAAGGCAACATGCCACATACAGATTTGTTCAATTCCCTACGATAAATTGTTGACCATGAACTTTTAAATATAAATTGGTGCCATTTTGACAAACCGGAAATGAGGTAGAACAAAAAACACAATTTTGGTTTTTTGAATCTCACGTCTCTATTTTTGATCCGATTTTTATTAAACTGTTTTTAACTGTTTTCTATAACTGTACGCTACTAAATAAAGGTTTTAAACTTCTCCAATTTTGACTTTTAGTTGACTATTTTCTTAATTTTCATTTTTGCGTTTTTTTCAACTTCTACAATTTTATTTCGTTCGATCTGCAAATTTGCAGGTGTATAGACATTTTGATTCTAAACAAAATGCAGTTTTCAAAATTTTGATACCACTTCCGGTTTTTACGTAATTAGCTTGTAAATTTAAATTTTTAACTTCCGGAAATTTGAAGATATTTCAAATTTGTTTTTTTCATTGTGTTATAATTTGTTATAACAACAATTTGAAATAAAAAAATCCGACCCGGAAATAACAGATCATCCGCCATTTTGATATGAGTAACTTTTATAAAATTAAAAATGGGGCCTCAGGGTTATGAGCGGCATTCGTAACTTTAGTATTTTTGGAAACTACAATAGATTGCTAAAAAAGTCTAGGCGCCGATTTTTGAACTTTGATTTCAATTTTTTTTTTATTTTCGTTTTGATTTTTTATGCAATTACTAATACTTTCAAGGCTCATATCTTTTGACCTTGACCTTTGATGACCTTGGTACCTGAACAAAAGTTAATGCACTTGATGAAATCTATCCAATGATGTATTCATGTTTGTGATCCGATGTATACTTCCGGTTTTATAGGCAATTGAAATTTGTGATTTTTGACTTTAAACAGCCCTGTCACGTGACATAGCGTAAATACGTTAAAAATGATTTAACAATCATATTATGCGTAATTTGCTCTTTCCAATGGTGTACGACAATATACACTTAAATTAAAATTGCACGATTTAAAATTTGAACATTTTGTGCAAATTTTCATTGTAACTGTGCGTGTTTTTTTCAAATTTTATTTCAATCGATCTGAAAATTTACAGATGGAAAGATATTTCAATTGCAATCTAAAATCTGTTTTCGAAAAATTGATACCACTTCCGGTTTTGACATAATTAGCTTGTAAATTTGAAGTTTCAACTTCCGGAATTTTCAATATATTTGAAATTTGTTTTTTGCAATATTTAACATTATGGTATATCAACAATTTGAAATAAAAAAAATTAACCCAGAAGTTACAAATCGGCCGTCATATTGATATGACTAACTTTTGTAAAACTCAAAATGGGGCCTCAGGGTTATGAGCGGAATTCGTAACTTTGATATTTTTGGAAACTACAGTCGATTGCATTTAAAGCATTGTTAATCGATTATTGATCTTCTGGTTTGCCTTTCTTGCATTTCCGTTTTATTTTTTTCAGTATTTACCAAAACTTTCAAGACTCATACCTCGTGACCTTGACCTTTGGTGACATTGTGACCTGAACAAAAGTTTTTGCCCTCGATGAGATCTATCCGACTATGTATTCATATTTGTTGTCCGATGTATACTTCCGGTTTTGTAAGCAATTCAAATTTGCGATTTTTGACTTAACAAGTAACATCCAAGGTTTCGCTAGTTGTTTCTTTGTCTAGAAATGATACCAATACGTACCCTTTTAAAAACAGTTTTTAAGTAATTCCAAAACTGTTACGCACTGCTCAGAACCATGCAAAGCCTATGGATCTAGTTTTTTTTTTTTGTCTACTTCTGGTCACGCTAATTCGGTATGAAGGGAGCATGTCACACCTTATCTCACATGTTTTCCTACAATATCTAACTGCTCGGTGTTGGGTGAATGTAAAATGGCCGTGTTTTTGTCTAACCGGAAATGACATATGACAGAAAAACCCATTTTATGTTTTTTACCATTTTTACCTCTATTTTTCAACCGATTTTGATGGAACTTTTTTTGTTTATTTCATTATTCTAACGTCTACATAATAGCTCTCAACATAAATGCACATCTAGACATTCTCTGCTGACTTTTTGGAGCACTTTTTTAACCGTTTTTTTAACTTTTGCAATTTTATTTCGATCAATTTGAAAACTTAAAGGTGTATAAACATTTTGATTTTTAACTAAATGGTATTTTCAAAATTTTTATATCACTTCCGGTTTTGACGTCATTCGCTTGTAAAGTTGAAATTTCAACTTCCGGAATAATAAAGATATTCCAAAAAATCTTTTTTAGGTGTGCTAGAAATAACCGTTGACTAAAAATGAAATGAAAAAATCTGACCCAGATATTTCATATCAGTCGCCATCTTGAAATGACTGATTTTTCTTTAAATCGAAATTCAGAATCGGGGAATCATTCGATTTGAATAAAAATGATGTCTATGGAATCTACAGTCGATTGCTAACAAAACATGGGAAGCCGATTTTTGAATTTCGATTCAGATTTTTTTTTATTTCCGGTTTAGAATTTTCGGAAATAGTCAACATTTTTAAGGCTCATATCTTGTGACCTTGACCTTGAGTGACCTTGTGACCTGAACAAAAGTTGTTGCCCTGGACTAGATCTATCCAATGGCATAATCATTTTAGATGCCCAATGTTTACTTCCGGTTTTATGGCCGTCAGAAAATTGCAATTTTTAACTTTAAACAGCTCTGTCACGTGACCTAATTCATGTACGTCACAAATTATCTTCTATTATTATCACGCTTTATCTCCTGTTTCCAAAAATGTATAACACTAGATATTTTGATCAAAATTGATTTTTGGAATTTTGTTCTTTGTTCTATAGTAACTCTGCGTGTTTTTTTGGCGGGAAAAAACACGTGTTATCTGAATTACAGATTTCATAAGATAGGTAACAATTTCTTCTTAAGATATGGAAGAACATGACTAACAAAGAAAAAAATATGATAAAATCGGAACCGGAAGTAACACGCTGGCCACCATCTTGAAATGAACATGTTTTCTTTAAATCGAGGGAAGTGAACAGGGTATCATCCGATTTGTATAATATTGATGTCTAGGACATTTTCAATCTATGGCCAACAAAATGATGACAGCCAATTTGCAAATTTCGAATATGATGTTTGCCTATTTCCGGTAAAAGATATTCAGAAATGGCCAAAATTTTCAAAGCTCATTACACGTTACCTTGGATTTGGGTGACCTTATGACCTGAACAAAAGTTATTGCCCATGATGAGATCTACCCAACGGTGTATTCATTTTTGTTGTCCAATATTTACTTCCGATTTTATAGCCATTTAAAAATTGTTAGTTTGAACTTTGAACAGCTCTGTCACGTGACGTTGCGTCACAAAATATCTTCTTTTCTTATTACGTTTTATCTCCTCTTTCCAGTGATATATAACACTAGATATTTTGATCAAAATTGCTTTTTGGAATTTTGTTCTTTGTTCTATAGTAACCCTGCGTGTTTTTTTGGCGGGAAAAAACACGTGTTATCTGAATTACGGATTTCATAAGATAGGTAACAATTTCTTCTTAAGATATGAAAGAACATGACTAACAAAGAAAAAATATGACAAAATCATAACCGGAAGTAACACGTTGGCCACCATCTTGAAATAAACATTTTTTCTTTAAATCGACATCCGATTTATATAATTTTGATGTTTATGGCATTTTCAATCTATTGCCAACAAAATGAGGGCAGCTGAATTGCTAATTTCGATTATGGTGTTTGTCTATTTCCGGTATAAGATATTCAACAATTATTGTAACACTTTTAAAGCTCATAACTTGTGACCTTGCCATTTGTTGACCTTATGATCCGAACAAAAGTGATTGCCCGAAATGAGTTTGAACTTAATTCACTTACGTCACAAAAAATCGTCTTTTCTTATTATGCTTTATCTCCTCTTGATATATAATAGTAGATATTTTAATTATTTTGCTTTTTTTTTTAATTTGGAAATTTTGTTCATTGTTTTAAAGTAACTGCGTGGCTTTTTTGGCGCGAAAAAACACGTGGTTCCTAAATTGTGGATTTTTAAAGTGAGTCGACACATAAAATGACAATATTCATAGAAAAAACAGGATAAAATTGGACCCGGAAGTAACTAGTAGACCACTATCTTGAAATGACCAACTTTTCTTTAAATCGATATAAGTGATCAGGATATCATCCGATTTACATAATGTTGATGTCTATGTCATCTTCAATATATTACTAACAAAATGGTGACAGCCGATTTCCTAATTTCGATTAAAAGTTTTGTCTATTTCCGGTTAAAGAAATAAAAAGCAATAGCAAACACTTTCAAAGCTCAAAACTCGTGACCTTGACGTTTGATGACCTTTTGATCTGAACCAAAGCTATTGCCCTCGATAAAATCTATCAAATGATGTTTTACTTTGTGTTTTCAAATGTTTACTTCCGGTTTAATAGCCAATTGAAAATTGAGATTTTTAACTATAAACAGCTCTGTCACATGACCTAATTTATATGCCGGACTAAAATACAACCGTTCAAGGATGTTTAAATTGCGCACTGCTCAGTACCGTTATCACGGTTCTAGTTTTGTTTTTTTTTTGCGTGGCAAATCTATCGATTTGTCACGCTTTGTTTTCGTTATGATTATTTTTTTTTTTTTTTTTTTTTTTTTTTGCAGTGCGTTCGATTTCGAACGCACTGCTTTGTTTTCAAAATGTTTTTTTTTTTTTTTTTTTTTTGCAGTGCGTTCGATAATCGAACGCACTGCATTGTTTTGCAAACGGCTATTTTTTTTTTTTTTTTTTCGAATTTTACACTCGCTATTTTAGTAAGAAGGCAACATGCCACATACAGATTTGTTCAATTCCCTACGATAAATTGTTGACCATCAACTATTAAATATAAATTGGTGCCATTTTGACAAACCGGAAATGAGGTAGAACAAAAAACACAGTTTATGTTATTGGAATCTCACAGCTCTATTTGTGATCCGATTTTTATCAAACTGTTTTGAACTGTTTTCTATAACTGTGCGCTACTAAATAAAAGTTTTAAACTTCTCCAATTTTGACTTTTAGTTGACTATTTTCTTAATTTTAATTTTTGCGTTTTTTTCAACTTCTACAATTTTATTTCGTTCGATCTGCAAATTTGCAGGTGTATAGACATTTTGATTCTAAACAAAATGCAGTTTTCAAAATTTTGATATCACTTCCGGTTTTTACGTAATTAGCTTGTAAATTTAAAATTTCAACTTCCGGAAATTTGAAGATATTTCAAAATTATTTTTTTCAATCTGTTATAATTTGTTATAACAACAATTTGAAATCAAAAAATCCGACCCGGAAGTAACAGATCATCCGCCATTTTGATATGAGTAACTTTTATAAAATTAAAAATGGGGCCTCAGGGTTATGAGCGGCATCCGTAACTTTAGTATTTTTGGAAACTACAATCGATTGCTAAAAAAGTCTAGGCGCCGATTTTTGAATTTTGATTTCAATTTTTTTTTTATTTTCGTTTTGATTTTTTATTTAATTACTAAAACTTTCAAGGCTCATATCTCTTGACCTTGACCTTTGGTGACCTTGGTACCTGCACAAAAGTTATTGCCCTTGATGAAATATATCCAATGATGTATTCATGTTTCTGATCCGATGTATACTTCCGGTTTTATAGGCAATTGAAATTTGTGATTTTTGACTTTAAGCAGTCCTGTCACGTGACCTAGCGTAAATACGTCAAAAATGATTTAACAATCATATTATGCGTAATTTGCTCTTTCCAATGATGTACGACAATATACACTTAAATTAAAATTGCACGATTTAAAATTTGAACATTTTGTGCAAATTTCCATTGTAACTGTGCGTGTTTTTTTCAAATTTTATTTCAATCGATTTGAAAGTTTACAGATGGAAAGATATTTCGATTGCAATCCAAAATCCGTTTTCGAAAAATTGATACCACTTCCGGTTTTGACGTAATTAGCTTGTAAATTTGAAATTTCAACTTCCGGAATTTGGAATATATTTGAAATTTGTTTTTTGCAATATTTAACATTGTGGTATATCAACAATTTGAAATAAAAAAATTTAACCCGGAAGTTACAAATCGGCCGCCATATTGATATGACTAACTTTTGTAAAACTCAAAATGGGGCCTCAGAGTTATGAGCGGAAATCGTAACTTTGATATTTTTGGAAACTACAGTCGATTGCATTCATAGAATTGTTAATCGATTTTTGATCTTCTGTTTTGCCTTTCTTGCATTTCCGTTTTATTTTTTTTCAGTAATTACAAAAACTTTCAAGACTCATACCTCGTGACCTTGACCTTCGGTGACATTGTAACCTGAACAAAAGTTTTTGCCCTCGATGAGATCTATCCGACTATGTATTCATATTTGTTGTCCGATGTATACTTCCGGTTTTGTGAGCAATTCAAATTTGCGATTTTTTACTTTACCAGCAACATCCAAGGTTTCGCTAGTTGTGGTAGCTTTCTTTGTCTATAAATAATACCATTACAGACCTTTTAAAAAACAGTTTTTAAGTAATTCCAAAACTGTTACGCACTGCTCAGAACCATGCAAAGCCTATGGATCTAGTTTTTTTTTTTTTTTTTCTTCAAATACTGGTCAGAGCGCCCAGCAAAAACTGCTAATGTCACATATGCACTGATTCGACTTGCCTACTTTTCTCGAAAAACTAAATTTTTTAAATGTTATTTGATGCATTTTTGTCTAACCGGAAATGACGTAGGACAAAAAGGCGTATTTTAGAATTTTTCATTTCACGGCTCTATTTTTCATCCGATTTGACTCGGATTTTTTTAGGTTATTTCTTTAACCTAATGTCTACAATACGGCTTCTTCAAGCAATTTAAAATTTTACTTTTGTCGATAACTTTTTTTAGTTTTAATTATAAATTTTTTTCAAATTCTACAATTTAAATTCGATGAATCTGAAAATAAAATGGCATATAGGCAATTCGATTGTGAACATAATGCTAATTTCAAAATTTCGATATCACTTCCGGTTTGGACGAAAATGGCTTTTAAATTTTTAGATTTCAACTTCCGGAATTTCGAAGATATGTGAAATTTTTTTTTGGAAATATGATTGCAATGACAATTCGAAAACAATGAATAAAAAAAAAATGACCCGGAAGTAACAAATAAGCCGCCATATTGATATGACCAACTTTTGTAAAACTCAAAATGGGGCCTCAGGGTTATGAGCGGAATTCGTAATAATAGTATTTTAGGACAGCCCAGTCGATTGCCAAAAAAAGTACGTGATTAGAATTTTGATTTTTAATACTGCCTTTTTGTTATTTCCGGTATAACGTTTAAAGTAATTGCGAAAATTTCAAAGACTAGTAACTCATGACCTTGACTTTTTATGACCTTGTAACCTGAACAAAGGTTATTGCCCTTGACTAGATCTATCCAATGACATATCCATTTTTGTTGTCCGATGTTTACTTCCGGTTCTATTGCCATTTGAAATTTGCGATTTTCAACTTTAAACAGCTCTGTCACGTGACCCAAATAACATACGTCACAAATTCTTATATATTATTAGTGTGCTTATTTTACTCTTTCCAGTGATATATAACACTTTATGTTTGAATGAAAATTGCGCGATTTAAAATTTGAAAATTTTGTGCAAAGTTTCATTGTAACTGTGCGTGTTTTTTTCAAGTTTTATTTTGACCGTCCTGAAAACTTAAAGGTAGATAGACATTTTGATTGCAAACTCAAATCTGTTTTCAAAATGTCGATAACACTTCCGGTTTTGACGTTATTCCCATTTTTAAATATAAAATCTAACTTCCGGAATTTTGAAGATATATGATTTTTTTTTTGGCAATATATTTGAAATGATGCTATATAAACAATCAATCAATGAAATTTGACCCAATTGTAATAGATCGGCCGCCATATTTATATGACTAACTTTTGTAAAACTCAAAATGGGGCCTCGATGATATGAGCGGAATTCGTAACTGTAATATTTTTGGAGAGCTTAGTCGATTGCCCCAAAAAGTACGTGATTCGATTTTGATATTCGATGCTGCTTTTTTGTTATTTCCGGTATATTGTATTTAATGTAATTGCCAAAATTTCAAAGAATTGTAACTCGTGACCTTGAACTTTCTTATCTTGTGACCTGAACAAAGGTTATTGCCCTTGACCAGATCTATGTACTGATGTATCAATTTTAGTTGTCCGATGTTTACTTCCGGTTCTATGGCCATTTGAAATTTGCGATTTTTACTTTAAATAGCTCTGTCACGTGACTTAACTTTCATACGTCACAAATCATTATATATTCTTATTGTGCCTAATCTATTCTTTTTAATGATATACAACACTTTATGTTTTAAAGAAAATTGCGCGATATAATATTTGGAAGTTTTGTGCAAAGTTCTATTGTCACTGTGCGTGTTTTTTCAAATTTTATTTGAATGTTCTGAAAACTTGTGGGTAGCTAAGCATTTTGATTATGAACTCAAATCTATTTTCAAAATTTCGATATTACTACCGGTTTTGACGTTATTTGCTAATTACCTAAATAATATGTTTGTTGTCTAAATGGTTAAATGATAGTGCTCTCCCTTCAACCTGTAATTAACTTGAGTTTTGGCGATACTAAACGAAAGAAGTAAAAAACATCACCAAAACGCTAACACATTATATTAAATAACGCTAACAATTATCGTCAAAACAGTTGAAGGGAGAGAACTACTATTTTTATTGGTAATCTTTATTAAAGCTATCATGCTGTGACTAGACTAGAAAAAATGTGTCTAACTTTTTTAATATTAATATTTTCGTAACCATTTGCTTAGTGCCTTGTGATTTATGAAAGATTTCCAGGATGACGCACTGCCCAGCGCCGTTTTGGTACGGCTCTAGTTTTTTTTTTTTTCCAAATTCTGGTCAGCGTCTGTAGAGAAAACTGAAAATGGTATAGAAATTCTGGTTTGATCAGCTAGTTTCACTCGAGGGAAATTTTCCCTTAAATATAAAACGGCACATTTTTGCGGAACCAGAAGTGGGCTATTACATAATGTGCAATATTTTTTCATCGAGTCTGTAGGACTTATTTATGAACCGATTTACCTGAAATTTCCTTTATTACGTTAATTGTTAAAAGAAGTATCTGGAGCATCTTCAAAAATTTCAATTTTTAAATATTTTTGTAAAAAAAAATTGAAACCAAAATTTTCAAAAAAAATCAAAAAATTTTTCTCAGCTGCTAATTATCCGATTGATCTGAAATTCACAGGACATAAACAGAATGTCGATACAAATAATACAAGATAATTAAAATATTTCTATCACTTCCGGTTTTGGCGTGAAGACTTCCGGTTTTTCAAAATTACGCCTGGCGACCCCACTTCCGGTGTAAATTTCAGATGTTGGCTAAAACCATATATATTGTATGTCAGGCATAATTAGAAGGTACTTAGCAGAAAAAATCCAAACCGGAAGTGATACATAAGCTGTCGTCACAGACTGACACATTTCAGCAAAAAATTAATTAGTCCTCCATTTTTTATCCGATTTTTATGATTTTGATGTCTATCAAAACATTGTAACTTTATCTAAAACTTGTAGGCACAGAATTTTGAATTTCGAATTTGAAGTGTTTTTATTTTGGTTTGAATTTTTTGGAAATTCAAAAGGCCATATCATGTGACCTTGACCTTCAATGACCTTGAAATTTTCAATGTAGAATGTCCTTGACCTCAGCTATCATTGGTGTTTTGATTTTAGTTGAAAAATATTAACTTCCGGTTTTATAGACATTCAAAAATTGACATTTTTGACAACTTTGGACGGCTGTACCACCTTCTCTAATTAACACAAAGAATTAATCATTTCAATTTTGTAATACTGATTTAATTATCTTTTTAACGATATATGACGTTAATCCCTTAAAATATGTTTTCCAAATATTGCGCTTTTTTTCTACTGAGAGTTCTAACTTACAATGTAATTATATCATAGTAATATGGTTGTTTAATCAGGAAGTACTAATTTTTCTCTTTTCAGCGATATGTGACATGAGTAGTTTAATACAAAAATCAATTTGTGATAGGCATAGAATACCCCTTCCTAAGAAAAAAAATAAGCTATAGAGAGGATTAAAATGATTGACAGGTGTTATAAAAGGAGTTATACTACATTGATAATAAAACTATTGACATGAACTTTTAACCTTGGCATTGTGCCAGAGAAGACATTAATCTGATTATGCAATTTTTTAACCCTCAAAAAATTTATTTATTTATTTTGCAAAACATTTACGTACTAATTTTTAACATACCTAGAATTAAAGAAGTGATTTTGCAATTTAATTTACAGTTAGAATTTTTTTGATATCTTAATTAGAGCTCAAACTACGAATGCCTCATCTTTGTCATAAAGACTGCAGATTTAAAGTTGACAGGTGTTAAGAGAAGTTATGCAACATTGAACATCAACACTGTTGACCTGAACTTTTCACCGCAGGCCATAAACAGATTAATCTGATTATGTAATCTTCTATCTTTTAATTTTTTATTTATAATTTTTTTTAAATTTTGCTTATAAAAGTCAAAATGGTCCCTGATTAATTTTTTTTATATAAATTGTAGCTGAATTTCCTCTTTGATTTCAACCAATTCATTGGTCAAAATGGCCAAAAAAATAAAAGTCAAAATGGTCCCTGAATAATTTTTTTTTATATAAATAGTAGCTTATATCATGATTATCAAAGGAACTTAATAATTTGAAGCGTAAGTGTTTAATCTTGCCATAGTCAATTGGGCCCCTAGTCAAAATGGCAATAAAAGTTAAATTTGGTCAAAATGGCCGCTATTTTGGTCAAAATGGTGTCTGAATTTTCTCTTTGATTTGATTTCAATTCATTGGTCAAAATGGCTAAAAAAATAAGTAAAAATGGTCCCTGATTTTTTTTTTATAAATTGTAGCTTATATGATGATAATCAAAGGAATAATTGGAAGCTATTTTAACCCTAAAAAGGTCACTAATTTTGACTGAAAATTGTACTCTGTAACAACAAATTTTGAAGACATGAATTGGGTTCCTATTTATATTTTCATCAAAGCAAAGACATTCTAAGACTTACAATATTAATTTGAAGTTACTAAGTACCGAGGTCTCGTTTTATTTGTTCGTTATTGTTGATTGTATTTGTGAGAGTACCGAGGCCCCATTTTATTTGTTCATAATTGTTGAATGTATTTGTGAGAGTACCGAGGCCCCGTTTTATTTGTTCGTAATTGTTGAATGTATTTGTAATGTATCGTCTATGCAGTCACTATTAACAAAGTACAAGGTCTTGGTCTCGATAGAGGCGTAATATCTCTTCGTAAAATATTTCAAGCTGATCAAGCCTATGTTGCGTTAAGCAGAGTTAAAACATTACAGGGTCTTACAATACAAGATTTTACGGAAAAAAACAGATGTGATGAAAAAATTTAATAGGCATTAGGAGCAATTACAGCCCGAAAATAGGACCACATCGACTGATACTAATATAATTTTACACAATGTTCAGTGTTTATATCTATTCATATACAAGATCTACAGAAACACCTTAAAATGCTAGATGATATCATTTGTTTAACAGAAACATGGCTAAATAATTCAATAATTCCAACAAAACTCAAGTTAAATCACCAACCTCGAAGCAGCAGCTATGATGGATTTCAAATTGTTTTAAAGAAAAGGGTCATTGAGGATTTAGAATATATTTTAAAGAAGAAAAAATAAATTTGGGAGTTTTAAAAATAGAACACATTGCTTTGAATATTCTGGATAAGAATATTAACGTAATTGTTATCTATAGACCACCTGTTTATCGAATAGAATTATTTCTTCCAATGTTAGAAAGATTACTAGTTGAATTACAAGATTGATATTTGATTGAATCTACCCTTTCACAAAACTTTTTACTAAAAATGAGGGAGTGAACACCAGACTTTAGGGGTTTGAAGTTCAAAAAGTCTTACAGATATCAGGCAAAGCATCACGGGCCACGCTCAGTGCTGTTCACAGCTCTAGTTTTTTTTTTTTTCCAAATTCTGGTCAGCGTCTGTAGAGAAAACTGGAAATGTTATAGAAATTCTGGTTTGATCAGCTAGTTTCACTCGAGGGAAATTTTCCCTTAAATATGAAACGGCACATTTTTGCGGAACCAGAAGTGGGCTATTACATAATGTGCAATATTTTTTCATCGAGTCTGTAGGACTTATTTATGAACCGATTTACCTGAAATTTCCTTTATTACGTTAATTGTTAAAAGAAGTATCTGGTGCATTTTCAAAATTTTCAATTTTTAAATATTTTTGTAAAAAAAATTTGAAACCAAAATTTTCAAAAAAAATCAAAATTTTTTTCTCAGCCGCTAATTATCAGATTGATCTGAAATTCACAGGACATAAACAGAATGTCGATACAAATAATACAAGATAATTAAAATATTTCTATCACTTCCGGTTTGGGCGTGAAGACTTCCGGTTTATCAAAATTAAGACTGGCGACCCCACTTCCGTTGTAAATTTCAGATGTTGGCTAAAACCATAAATATTGTATGTCAGGCATAATTAGAAGGTACTTAGCAGAAAAAATCCAAACTGGAAGTGATACATAAGCTGTCGTCACAGACTGACACATTTCAGCAAAAAATTAATTAGTCCTCCATTTTTTATCCGATTTTTATGATTTTGATGTCTATCAAAACATTGTAACTTTATCTAAAACTTGTAGGCACAGAATTTTGAATTTCGAATTTGAAGTGTTTTTATTTTGGTTTGAATTTTTTGAAAATTCAAAAGGCCATACCATGTGACCTTGACCTTCAATGACCCTGAAATTTTCAATGTAGAATGTCCTTGACCTGAGCTATCCATAGGTGTTTTGATTTTAGTTGAAAAATATTAACTTCCGGTTTTATAGACATTCAAAAATTGACACTTTTGACAACTTTGGACGGCTGTATCACCTTCTCTAATTAACACAAAGAATTAATCATTTCAATTTTGTAATGCTGATTTAATTATCTTTTTAACGATATATGACGATAATACCTTAAAATATGTTTTCAAAATATTGCGTTTTTTTCGACTGAGAGTTCTAACTTACAATGTAATTATCTAATAGCAATATCAATTGTTTAATGATGATGTACACAATTTTCTCTTTTCAACGATATATGACATGATTAGTTTAATACAAAATCCATTAAAGTGAAAATAGGCATAGAGTACCCTGAGTAATCTGAGAAAAATAGAAATAGAGAGGATTAAAATGATTGACAAGGGTTATAGCAGGTTATATAATACAGTAATAAAACTATCGTGAACTTTTCACATGGAGGTGTGAAGTATTTTAGGTCATAAACAGATTAATCTGATTATGTAATCTTTTAACACTCTAAAAAATATATAAAATTTATTCATTTTTTTGCAAAATTTTCACTTACATTAATTTTACATACAATCATTTAGAGCAGTGAATTTTTGATACATTAACCTGTTCGAATTTTTTTTCTACCATTGACAGAACTCTTTCTACAAGATACACACCAATTTTCTTTTTGTCGTCTGCTAAGGTTATTAAAGGTCATAAACAAATTAGTCAGACTACATAATCTTTTAACTCTAGGGCTGGACTCTAGCAGACTGCAATTTAACTGTTTACGCGTCTGCGCTAATCCGTTGCAATAAAAAGTAAGTGCTCAAACTGTTTGTTATCGTCTGCTAAGATTATTATAGGTCAAAGATAAATTAATCTCATTACATATTGTTTTAACTTTATAAAAATTAACATGTTTTTACGAGTGTTTGCTATGTTTGATATAATATCAGATTTTTTCTTTGTTTGAGGGTAATTCTTACCCACGGCACTTAATTGACTAACATACATCAATTCAACTGGCTACTGTCTGCTCCAATCCTTTGAAACAAAAGACAGTATTTCAACTCAGCATTAAAGGAAAATATTGACGTTTACACAGTTTGAATGTTGGGGAAGGGGGCATATCCCCTATACAAAATGGCCCCTAGTTCTAATTGTTATCATTTGAATTGATAATTGAAATGTATGCTCTCTTCTTGTGACCTTGACTAGTGCTTCTATAGGAGAGTATCTTCTGTAACACCCAATTCCAATTTTGTTTTTGTCATCTGCTAAGCTTATTATATGTCATAAACAAATTAGTCAGAGTACATAATCTGTAATGATGGACTATCTAGCAGACAGCAATAAATTATTTAACTGGCAACGCGTCTGCGCTAATCCGTTGCAATACAAAGTAAATGTTTAATCTTGTCATAGTTAATTGGGCCCCTATCCAAATCGGCTATTAGTCAAAATGGTTTGGTCAAAATGGCCAGTCACCATGGCCCCTATTTTGGTCAAAATGGCCTCTGAATTTCTCTTTTGATTTCAACCGATTCATTGGTTAAAATGGCCACAAAAATAAAGTCAAGATGTTCCCTGATTTTTTTTTATAAATTGTAGCTTATATGATGATAATCAAAGGAATAATTGGAAGCTATTTTAACCCTAAAAAAGGTCACTAATTTTGACTGAAAATTGTACTCTGTTACAACAAATTTTGAAGACATAAATTGTGTTCCAATTTATATTTTCATCAAAGCAAAGACATTCTAAGACTTACAATATTAATTTGAAGTTCCAGTTCTAGTTCTCAAAAAGATTATATAAAAAATATATTATTTAGCGCGTTATGTTTTGTTAATTTGTAACATCATAAATAAAAATATTATTTCGAGACCATTTTGACTTTTTGGAAGGATAATTTTGACTTTTTTTGAAGACCATTTTGACCATTTATCATGGACCATTTTGACCAAAACGAGGGGCCATTTTGGATGGAGGCCCAATTGACTATAACCTGTTTTTATCTGCTAAGCTTATTATTTGTTCGTAATTGTTGAATGTATTTGTAATTTATTTGTAATGTATCGTCTATGCAGTCACTGTTCACACAGTAGTCGTTATTAGCCGATTTCCAACTGTCAAGGGATCTTTAACGTACACAGTCAATAGCACACGGGGCCTCGGTTTATTGTCCCATCCAAACGACTAGACACTTTTCCATGTCAGCCCCTCCGACCTGCATCACTGACAGGGGGAAACCGGGTTGAAAAATCCGAAGGTGTCATCTCGACCCATGCCGGGATTGAACCCTGGACCTTCAGGTTAGCGAGCAAGCGTCTAACTCGCTGAGCCACTCTTAAATTTGGGAGTTTTAAAAATAGAACACATTACTTTGAATATTCTGGATAAGAATATTAACGTAATTGTTATCTATAGACCACCTGTTTATCGATTAGAATTATTTCTCCCAATGTTACAAAGATCACTAGTTGAATAACAAGAATCTGGTGTATGTTATTATGGGAGATTTCAATCAAAATATCTTGGGGGTCATTTGTCTATACTTAATTGTTTTCAAAAATTTGGTTTTCAACAACTTGTTCAGCATTACACTAATGAAGGTGAAACACTTATAGATCATATTTATATCAGTAAAGGAATTCCGTCACATAATGTTCACATTTCACACATACCTGTGTATTGTAGCTACCATGAAGCTATAAAAATTACCATACTATAAGTTATATTGATATAATATTGAATCTACCCTTTCACAAAACAAAAATGAGGGAGTGAACACCAGACTTTAGGTGTTTGAAGTTCAAAAAGTCTTACAGCTATCAGGCAAAGTATCACGGGCCACGCTCAGTGCTGTTCACAGCTCTAGTTTTTTTTTTGCATTTGCATTTGCATTTTGGACCCAACCAACCAAGTGAGTATAGATTCTAGATCATGGTATAGACAGTTGATCATGGTATCAACAATCTAAGTGAGTGAAGACTGTAGATCATGATATCAACAATCCAAGTGAGTATATAATCTAGATCATGGTATCAAAAAAACAAAGTGAGTATGGAATCTAGATCAGGACTCAGATCGGCCCGCAACGCCCTTCAGAATGTGAGAGTGACCCCTTCCGCTAAAACGTTCTGCTCGCTATGCTAGCTAAACTATATTTAGCCTTTATATTTTTTCCATAAAATACTTTTGGCCCTTTAAATTAATAGAGAAGGCCTGATCTAGATCATTGTATCAACAAACCAAGTGAGTGTAGACTATAGATCATGGTATCAAACAAACCATGTGAATATATCGGATGTCGCAAGAAACACGTCCCCACGTTTGACAGGAAGTAGGCCTATTTCAGCTGCTGATGAACCTACCTCTTTAAAAATTCTCACAGCTTTACTTAAACACGTCCTTGTCAGACCCTGAAAATATATCAAATACTGCATCGAACAAAATAGCATGTCAAAAAAATCAATATCAGGGCAAATTACATACTTGATTTTGTGTTCATTGTGCCTTCAAAACATCGATATCAAACATTTTCCATCCTGATAAACTCTCACGAGTTTTATCTAAAGGTACTGCTCAAGAAGCGACCATCCTGTCTTTCAGTTCCTGTTTAGTGAGCCTGTCCTTCTAACGCAAGTGCAGTACACCTGTTCCTAAAGAGAATCCCATACTGCCCGAAGTCATTACCACCACCTGTGTAACAAATTGGCTGAACAGGATGGTTTCTTTTTTGGGATAGAATACATTAAGATGAGATCGGTGAGAGCATTTCAGGGAGCAAAATGAATGATATTGGTGGTCGATGGGGTGAAAGCCCTATTGACACAGGTTGAAATGTGTATTTTGCTCTGATATTGAATTTTTTTATATGCCTTTTTGTTTGTCGTAGTACTTGTACAATTTTTATTCGATGACTTTCATATCTTCAGGGTTTTACAAGGACATGTTAAAGTAAATCTGTGAAAATTTTGAAAGAGGTAGGTTCGCCAACAGCTGAGATACTTACCGTCAAGCTTGGGTTTTTGTAAGACACCCAATATAACCTTGAATCTAGAACATGGTATCAACACACAAAGTGATTAAAAAATCTAGATCATGGTATCAACAAAGCAAGTTAGAATATAATCTAGATCATGGTATCAACAAATCAAATTAGTATATAATCTAAAAAACTAAGTGGATATAGACTGTAGATCATGATATCAACAAACCAAGTGAATATAAACTGTAGAACACGGTATCAACAATCAAAGTGAGAATAGGCTGTAGATCATGATATCAACAAACCAAGTGGATATAAACTGTAGAACACGGTATCAACAATCAAAGTGAGTATCAACAAACCAAGTGGATATAGACTGTAGAACACGGTATCAACAATCAAAGTGAGTGTAGGCTGTAGGTCATGATATCATAGAACTATAGGCAGGGAATGCCAAGAAGGACAAATACATATTGAACTTCCGTTTAAATTTATGGTTGACCGAATTTCTACTTGGGGGTCTTTTTTTAACTTCTGGTGCAGCGTAAAAATAGTTATGGTAAACAATAACAAAAGAAGTTAATTTGAAAATTATCACAGAAAATCTAATTTAACAAGATTTTTACAACTTAAATTTTATGATTTGATATGTAATGATAAGTATATATATTTCTATATGTTATAGGCCTATGTTACTGTAGAAATAATGTAATTATTAAATTTAAGCATGAAAACCTGTTATGCCATGGCTTAAATTTAGACCTACCATGCAGTGAGTTTTACCGGGCTGAAGGTAGCAGACACTTGGCCAGCAAACAATAAGCCAGCAAACAATACGCAATATGGTCGAAAAATGTTTAAGAAATTGTTTCAAATTTTAAACATGTCAAATCTCAAACTAGTCCATCTTCCAAATAAAACACTATCTAAGCCTTTCTCTCACATTCGTACTGTGTAAACATCAATACATTTAACGCCGAGTTTAGGTGCAGTCGGTAGCCAGTTGAATTGATGTCTGTTAGGCAATTAGGTGCCATTTTGCAGAAAGCGGAAGTTATGCGATAACCCTCATATTCAGCGCATGCGTGCCAAGCATAAACTATTTATTTGTCCTTCTTGGCATTCCCTACCTTTTAGTTCTATGATGATATCAACAAACCAAGTGAATATGGAATCTAGAGCATATTATGGACATAGCTCCTTCTCCACACTTTACCCATCCAAATAAATTGCAGCGATCTTCAAGGACATAAGCATCAATATGAGACATATTTCCGCTTTTTGTTGTGGCCATGGATTTGAAGATAACCAACATTTCTTACTTGATTGTAAATTGCATTGCGATGCACGAAACCATCCCATAAATCTCTTATGAAAACCCTACTAAGATACTTGTATATAAATATTTACATTTATTGATAGTATAAAGCCAATCGGCAATCCTCGGCAGTTTCCGTAAACCATAATCTGTCTCGGTAATGAATGGTGTTTTTCGTTGTGTTTTCATGCGCGAGACTCTTTACTTTGACGCTTTACCACATGCTTGTAATGTCGCGACATAGATATAGTTCATAGCTATAGAATCTGTGGATAAATTTTCTGACACCTGCTCGTGCATTTAATGCTACGTAGTGACTATCTGTTCACCATTTACGCATTTTATCATCATTTTAAATACATGTCTGTTTGTTTTCGTGTTATTTGTTTACAAATACTTGTAGCCTCGAATGACCCGTCTCTGATGTTTGAACTACCAGAATCACGAGATTACGTGATAACATTGATGTAGTCCGGTCAAATGGCCGCCGTTCATTACCGTGATATGTTGCAGAGCGCCAGCGTAAGCGTAACTTTCACGGAGACCGTTTGGTATAATAGCCTGTGGCAAAATTATGGAGGTATAACATTGCCAAACTGTCGATTGTGTTGCAACGTAAAATACGATGTTGTTATTACAAAATACATTTGTCATTGTTGTAAAAGTGCAAAATGTATAAGTATACTCAAAAATCCAATGAAATGCCACACGAATGTAGCTAACAATTTCCTTACATTTCCGCTGGTTTTTACGAATGCAGATGAATACGTTATCATTCCATACCATATTTGATTATCAAAATTTTGATGCCCAAGTTCAAAACTAATTTCCAAAACTCCTAACGTATCAATTAACAAAATCCGTTTTTTGTAATACTACTCCCAGTTCCTGTCCAGCCAATGTGTTCCACTGGTGGAGGTAATGACTCCGGGCAGTATGGGATTCTCTTTAGGAACAGGTGTACTCCACTTGTGTTAGAAGGACACTTTCACTAAACAGGGATTTGTAAGATGATCGCTTTTTGAGTGGACAGTGGTACCTTTAGATCAGATCTGTGAGAGTTTATCAGGATAGAAAATGGTTGGTATCGGTGGTCGATGTGGTTAAGACACAATGAACACAAATTCAAATGTGTAATTTGCTCTGATTTTGAATTATTTTACATGCTTTTTTGTTCGAGGCAGTACTTGTACAATTTGCAGGTTCTGACAAAGACATGTTGAAATATATCTGTGAGAATTTTGACAGAAATCGGCTCATCAGCAGCAGAGATACTTCCCGCCAAATATGTTTTTTTGAGACACCCGATATAATTAAAATTCCATGCTTGTTAAAGCTGGAAGTGAGGCGTGCTAAATTGTCATTACAAGTCAAAATTGTATGACTTAAAATTCATGATTGTGTAGTAATGTGTTACCTACTATAATTCATGGGCGCAGATCGTAGAGGGGACACAATATAGTCCCCACCACTTTTTGTGGCAATAATGTTGAGTTGAATAATGTTACATATGACCTTTTGTGGAGTATTCTAATTACTCATTCATATTTTTAATTAATCGTTTTACAGGTATAAAATTCTTTTGATCTGGTCTACATTATTCTTGGTATCTAATATATTGAATTTACTAATTTGTTTCTGGCGATTTATGTTTTCTATATATATTGGAAGCCCCTTCTATGTCGCTACTGGGCTGTACAGTCCGCGACTTCATGTACTGTTACATTTTTAAACAAATGGTCCCCGCCATCGTTATCAATGGATCCCCGCCCTGTCGTAATTATAAGACCCTGTCATATGCAGATAAAGAATTAAAAAGTGAAAGTTGAATTCTAGTTTATAGGCGGGGCCAGTAAATCTGAAAATAGGGATGACCTGAAACAAATTGCAAAAGAAACAACTTTCCTATCTGCCCTTAATACCTTTATACGTTCTAAAATCGATGACAGCAAAGTTAGTGGCATTTTTACTTATTTCAATGCAATTTGGCGGCCATTTTGGATTTATGCAAATTACGCCCTCAACCCATGGGCCGAATTCGGTCGAATTCGAATATGATGATGTCAAATATATATCTAAACGATTCCAGCTGCAGTTTCTTTTGCAATTTGTTTGAGGTAAAAAGTTATTCCTCCCCGCCTATTATATTTGAAGGGATAATACAAAGTTCGTGCTGATGCAGTATTTCTACATACTATTTACATAATTATAATGCCTACTGTTCACTTTTAACCATAAGTTATAATAATAGGGCATACGAACAAGAATATATAAGTTAGTTAAATTTCATTTATTTAAACTTTACTATTTAATTTCTGTAAACATAACCAACTCTATTCCCTTCAACTGTGCACGTAGTCTTTTTGTAGGCTTTTCCGTTGACAGTTTTGGTAAATTCCTCTCCTGGTTTGTAACATTGTCCTCCATCACCTTCACATTCTATTAAATAAATATTAAATAATATTAATATCACACGATATTAGTCCAAAGTTCTCGTCTAATAAACGATTAACAAAATAGGTTACTAAAATCACCGATGAATGATGTAATTCAAAATAAAATGGAGTTTTACGTCCTACTTTTCTTCAATCACTACATTAAACGGGCACAAAGTAGAATGCAATGCACCCACGGCGCTTTCATGGGGATTTCATGACGCTTTAAAGCGCCGTGTAAAGCGGCAACAAACGTAACAAAGCTCGACTAAAGCGTAAGCGTTGTAATAGAACATCGGAAAGCTTTGAGCAAATGGGGACATTCGGCAAGAGCGCCAACAATTATTTTGAAACCGTGTAAAAACTTTGGGGGCTCTGTCAGGCATTGATTTAAGGGTATTGATTGGGCGTTCGAGAAAAAAAGCACGAGATGGAAGTTTTGCGAGTTACTTATCCTTTTGGGCTCAGATTGTAGATAATTATTATTGCTTCATTTGTAAATTATATAGAATGAAAAAAAACGACAAGAAATTAGGTATTTCGTTAGTTAGAAAAATGTGTCCCGGTTGGTACAAGATTTCTCAGCCAATTTTTTTATTGGAAAATTACGATCTTGGTCTTGATTGAAAGCTTATTCAATAAGGATGAAACGTACAGAGAATTTTTTCGAAAATTCTAATTAGTTTGGCCCCTGGAAAATGTTTGCCGTACCTACGTGTAAATTTTCGTATTTCCATGGTAACCACCAAAATAATAATTTTTTGGGGAAAATCGCTCTGTACGTTTCTCGGCAATGTAATTGTCTACATTTATGCCAAGTTTGATGTAGATTGATCCATTCACATTTTTTTAAACTTGTATCAAAGGTTTGAAATGTCCAATTTTTATGACATGTTTGAAAGGGCTGTCAACTCATTAAAAAAAATCTGATTGACATGAAATCAACCTTAAACTATCGAGAAGGACCCCAAATCATCAAAAAATGCACAAAAAGTCTCGAGAAATCATTATTTCATATACTTATTCCATTTTTTCATAACGTGAAATAGCCTAAGTAACACCCTTAAGCGCCAAGAGCGTATAAGAAAGCTTAACAGAGCTTTATTCAAAGCGGGGAACCTAGTCTTCACGCTCCGTCACTAAGCGGCATGAAATCGACGATCTCGAAATTTTCCAATGCGTAACAGATCTTAACAATGCCCAACTTAGAGCTTAACAATGCTGAACAGAGCTTGATAATCGAATCAAAGTTTGATTTAAAGCGTCATAATCGCATCAAAAAGATAAAGCCATGGTTAAAGCTAGGTTCTCACTATAGATTTTTGTCTATAGATTTTTTAAGTTGACTGCAAACAGACAAAAATCTAAAGTGAAAACACTAAAATCTATAGACTTTTGTCTGATACGATTTTTGTCGATTACTTCAAACATGTTTGATTTTGACTTCAGAACAGTCAGCTCTGATTGGCTCGTGCAATCACGTGACATTTCTAAAAAAAGATGGCGGCGCCAATATGCAGCAAATATGACAGTGTCTATAGACTTTAATCTACAATGAGAACGACATTCCGATTATAGGTCGTCAGTCAAAAATCTATAAAAGACACTGAATCTATAGTGAGAACCTAGCTTAAAGGCGTGTGTCCACATTCGCGTTTTACATGGCGTTATAACGCCTCTCAAGGGGTTTCGGGCGTTATCGCTTGGCGTAATACGCGTCCCATTCACTCGTCTTAACATCGGCCGATTCGTACCTCATCTAGCCTCGTCTGTATATTGGTTGCTTCCATCGGACTACTTTCGGAGCTCTTTAAGATTGGAGGTGCGATTACTGCATTCAACATAGCCGCGCCCATGGATGCTTTATCGTGGGAGACTTTTGGCTTGTCTTTTGTGTTCAAATACTAATAAACGTTTACATTCACTAGTTGATTTCAAAGTCCGAAAGGAGAACTATGTGAAAATCATTGAAACGTTCACCGGAATTAAACTGTTTCGCGGTCTATTGCATATAACTAATTGTTGAAGCGGAAGGGTTTCCTACTGTCGAAAATCGGTCGCCGCATCACATCATAATGTACTGGCGTAGATGCATATCAACAACTGTCATACAGCCGAGGTTTGATGTAGGGTACCGGAATCAGCCGAGGATTGCCGAATGTCGTCCCATTCATAGTTGTCAACCAATAAAATTGCTCCGAAACTGTCACGTGGGCATATTCAGTGGAATTCTTGGCTTACATCAGTCATCATGGTTAGAAATCTTCAGTGTTTCACCAACATGGTTTTCATGACCTTTTTTCCATTTTTTGTAATTTATTGTAAATATGAAGTGTTTTATGTCATTGTCAAATTTGTCCGCCATGATAATATTCCTGTTTAGAAATCACGCCTCCAATTACGCTTATGTGGACCTAGTACAACAAAGCGTATTACGGCGCGTAATTTTGGGGAGTATTTCGACGCGTTTTTCGACGCGTATTACGCGAATGTGGACACAGGCCTTTAGGCTTATCTAACTTACTAAGTGTTGTTTAAAGCGTTACAAAGTGTATCAAGCCCTGGGGCCTTATTCTCGAAAACTTAACCTAGATAAAATCCAGATTTTAAGGAATACAGCAATTTGATTGGATCATACAACATAATTTAAAATCAATTTTAGTGATTAACCAATCAGATATCTAGAACACTAAAATCATTTTAAGTTAAGTTTTTGAGAATAAGGCCCCTGGACAAATCTGAAATAATTCATCCCCAAAGCGTACCCAATTCGCATCAGAGATCAGAAATGGCGCTTTTCTCGCCGATTTAAAGCGCGGCATTCGCCGTTGGTGTGATAATAAAAATACGTACAAGCAAAACAATTCCGTTAATCAAAAATCTCGTCCAGAGCATGACAAAATCAGGTGCAATAATTATACAGTAGTGGACTTCCCATACGAGAAGTACCACCAGGTGTTTCGAAAAAAGTAAATTAGGCATTAATTAATTTGATGAATGTTCATTATATAACTATAGAATTGCAAACAAAGTAAAGAACTGACTAACTTGTGTCAGTAAAGTCTAATCCATAATATCCATTATTTCCAACACATTTTTTGGTTCGACAATTTTCTACAACCGACTCTCCTAATGCTACACATTCACCATTAGCATTATTTTTACACTCTGCAAAATATTAATTTTTATCTATAAGAATAATACAGTGTGTCTCAATATGAATATGAACATGTTTGTTCATACAGAATATAGATCCAATTGAAGTTTGATTTTTATCTACATAATAGGAATATTTTATTATTTCATATTGAAGATAATGATATGACCTGTTCTTAGGTTCTATTAAAGGTTTGTAAAGAAATGTTTAACAACAGCCAATGTAGGGACATTATTTTTCATTCATTTAACCGGTTTTTTTTTTCAGGTGTATGGGCTGTATAAACGGAGATACGTAATAACAATATACATGTAGAAAATATAGAATACTACTTACCAATAGTAGTGGCTCTATATCCACCATCTTTACAAGTATACTCAATACAATCTGTAGAACCTAGCTTAAATTTACCTCCATTTGGGATTCTCTCATTAGTATCGGGATGTTCACAGTCTAAACAAATGTGTAAAAACATGATTTTTATGAGGAGAAAGTTCTTTATATTAGAGAAGATTGTGTTAATATATTAATTGTGACACGTACAAATCATTAAATCATTGATCATTAAATCTTAACTTGATTCATTAATTAATTATCATGTTCTTAAAAATTAAATAATCACTACCTAGTAATCAAATCTTAACCTGGTCAACAAAATACATCTTTTTATTCTTGTTATGACCCAGTTCGCTAATGTGATCAAACCAATCATTTCCGTGTAAGTCAACCAGATACATATTACTTACCGGGATATACATTTCCTGCAGCATAAATAGATACAAAGCAAACACAGAAAATACTCATTAACATCAACATGACTTCTGGTGTTTCACTATCACTAAAATGATTGCAATATATCAATGGTTCAATTTATACCAAAATTTGACTTGAAATTCTGATAAATTAATCAAATGTGTATTCATTAATTGATATGATCATTAATCACACAATCGCGAGAAAAACAACCATCAAGAATATAATTTATTTTCTGTCCGTTTTGATCTAGAGTAGACCAGACATTAAGAAAAATGGCTGTTTGAATAGAATTAAAGGAAAGGTGTTTGGTTTTGGGGGGTTTTTTTGGTGGGGGTAAATTTTTTTTTTTTTAATCTCAGATAGATCAGTTAGATGTAGCCTCATCATCTGTCTGGTACCACTTCCCAGCCAAGTGGTTTTTTTTCATGTTCGAGAACAGAAATATAGTCAGATGGTGCCAAATCTGCTGTAGTTCTGCACCCCTTTTATTAAGTCTGTCTGCTGGTATTTTTGAATCCATTTTATCTGCCTTTTTATACGCCCACATGAAAATATGGACGTATATTGCCGTCACCACTGTCCATCCGTCGGTCCGTCCGTCAACAGTTTCTTGTACACGCGATAGAGACTAAAGTTTTTACCCGATTTGAATGAAGCTTGGTATGTGTATTTATCTTGATAATATCTCGGATGAGTTTGAAAATGGAGCGAATACAGTCGTCGGTTTGAGAGTTATTGCTCTTGACTTAGTGAAAAAAAAGCCCGTTAAAATTAACTTGTTTACGCGATAGAAGCTAGAGTTTTCATCCGATTTGAAGGAAACTTGGTATGTGGTATACTATCTCGGATCATTTCAAAATTGGCACTATTCCAGTCGTCGGTTTATGAGTTATTGCCCTTGACTTAGTGAAAATGTAATTAACTTGTGTATGTGATGAAGGCTAGAGTTTTTATCCGATTTGAATGAAGCTTGGGATGTGTATTTATCTTGATAATATCTCGGATGAGTTCGAAAAGTCGAGTTAAGAGTTATTGCCCTTGACTTGACCTTTTTTGGTTGAAATTTCTAGGAGAGAAATGTATTTTATTTTCAAATTTTAATTCAATCGTTACAGGTATAGTCAAAACAGATGTTTCGTTTGTCTGTCTGCTGGTATTCCCGCATCCCTTTTAGTTAATCTGCCTGTCATCCCTTTAATTATCCATGCAAACATATATTCCAGTGTACTCTCTACTGAGTACTGACACATATACAATTGAGTGAGTATTTTGACAAGTGCGCTTTTATCTGTAAAATTCTTATCATTGGTTGAAAAATGTGGCCCTTTAAAAAATATTAATAGAGTAGGCCTGATCTAGATCATTCAAACTACAAACCAAGTGAGTGTAGACTATAGATCATGGTATCAAACAAATCATGTGAGTATATCGGGTGTAGCAAAAAAAAACGTCCCCAATATCACCGATATCAAACATTTTCCATCCTGATAAACTCTCACGAGTTTTACCTAAAGGTACTGCTCAAGAAGCGACCATCCTGTCTTTCAGTTCCTGTTTAGTGAGCCTGTCCTTCTAACGCAAGTGCAGTACACATGTTCCTAAAGAGAATCCCATACTGCCCAGAGTCATTACCATCACCAGTGGAACAAATTGGCTGAACAGGATGGTTTCTTTTTTGGGATAGAATACATTAAGATGAGATCGGTGAGAGCATTTCAGGGAGCAAAATGAATGATATTTGTGGTCGATGGGGTGAAAGCCCAATGGACACAGGTTGAAATGTGTATTTTGCTCTGATATTGAATTTTTTGTTATGCCTTTTTGCTTGTGGTAGTACTTGAACAATTTTTATTCGATGACTTTCATATTTTCAGGGTTTTACAAGGACATGTTGAAGTGAATCTGTGAAAATTTTGAAAGAGACTGGTTTACCGACAGCTGAGAAGTACTTGGCTGGCTACAGGTCTAGGTTTCTATCTTTAACATGATATTACAAATTCTTTACTATCGTAGTCTTGAAATAATACAGAGATATTTCTCTTTAAAGGAGAACCCATCTTTAAATGTCAACAAGAACATGTATCAATGCGCATGCATTTTCATTAATTTCCGTACATTTCCGCCGGTTTTTACGTATGCAAATGAATACGTTATCATTCCATACCATATTTGATTATCAAAATTTTGATGCCCAAGCTCAAAACTAATTACCAAAACTCCTAACATATCAATCAACAAAATCCGTTTTTTGTAATACTACTCCCATCCCCAGATGTAAATTTATTTGAGAAATTTTTACAAATTTATTGTATTTAACTTTTTTTGTTTATCAAAAAATTAAATTCTCCAATTAACATTGTATAGAAAATTTCTTAGTTGTACAGGCCTGGGCACATTTGACCAACATGTCAAGTGATCTAATTTGCATTGAACTGTAGATTTCAGATATATAATTAAAATGCCATGCTTGTTAAAGCTAGAAGTGAGGCGTGCTAAATTGTCATTATGAGTCAAAATTGTATGACTTAAAATTCATGATTGTGTAGTAATGTGTTACCTACTATAATTCATGGGCGCAGATCGTAGAGGGGACATCGGGACACAATATAGTCCCCACCACTTTTTGTGGCAATAATGTTGAGTTGAATAATGTTGCATATGACCTTTTGTGGAGTATTCTAATTACTCATTCATATTTTTAATTAATCGTTTGACAGGTATAAAATTCATTTGATCTGGTCTGCATTATTCTTGGTATATAACTTATTGAATTTACTAATTCCGGCGATTTATGTTTTCAATATATATTGGAAGCACTTTTAGCACCTCTCCCCCCCCCCCCCTCCCCCTTCTATGTCGCTACTGGGCTTCATAGTCCGCGACTTCATGTACTGTTACATTTTTAAACAATTAATGGTCCCCACCATCGTTATCAATGGATCTGCACCCCTGCCATAATTATAAGACCCTGTCATATGTAGATAAAGAATTAGAAAGTAAAAGTTGAATTCTAGTTTATATTTGAAGGAGAAGGGATAATACAAATGTTCGTGCTGATGCAGTATTTCTACATACTATTTACATAATTATAATGCCTTCTGTTCACTTTTAACCATAAGTTATAATAATAGGGCATAGGAACAAGAATATATAAGTTAGTTAAGTTTCATTTATTCAAACTTTGCGGTTTAATTTCTGTAAGTATAACGAACTCTATTCCCTTCAAGTGTACACGTAGTCTTTTTGTAGACTGCACCTGTTTTCTTGTAAGTTTTTGTAAATTCTTCTCCTGGTTTGTAACATTGTCCTCCATCACCTTCACATTCTATTAAATAAATATTAAATAATATTAATATTACAAGATATTAGTCCAAAGTTCTCGTCTAAACGATTAACAAAATAGGTTACTAGAATCATCAATGAATGATGTAATTCAAAATAAAATGGAGTTTTACGTCCTACTTTTCTTCAATCACTACATAAAACGGGCACAAAGTAGAATGCAATGCTTTATGCTGAGTTCACACCCACGGCGCTTTCATGGGGCTTTCATGGCTCTTTAAAGCGCCATGTAAAGCAGCACCAAAGTGTAACAAGCTCGACTAAAGCGTAAGGGTTGTAATCGAAATTTTCCAACGCGTAACAGATCTTAACAATGCCCAACATAGAGCTTATCAATGCTCAAAAGAGCTTGATAATCGAATCAAAGTTTGATTTAAAGCGTCATAATCGCATCAAAGCGTTAAGCCATGGTTAAGGCTTATTAAAGTGTGATTTAAAGCGTTACGAAGTGTAACAAGACCTGGACAAATCTGAAATAATTCATCCCCAAAGCTTAACCAATTCGCATCAGAGCGTAACATTACTTAGGACATCGTGATATTTTTGAAAAGTAATGGCGCTTTGCTGGCCGATTTAAAGCTCGACATTCGCTGTTGGTGTTATAATACAAATCCGTACAAGCAAAACAATTCCGTTAATCAAAAATCTCGTTCAGAGCATGACAAAATCAGGTGCAATAATTATATAGTATAATTATGAGAAGTACCATCAGGTGCTTCGATAATAGTAAATTAGGCATTAATTATCGTGATGAATGTTCATTATATTATATAACTATAGAATTGCAAACAAAGAAAATAACTGACTAACTTGTATCAGTAAAGTCTAATCCATAATATCCATTATTTTCAACACATTTTTTGGTTCTACAATGTTCTACAACCGACTCTCCTATTGCCACACATTTACCATTAGCATAATTTTTACACTCTGCAAAATATTAATTTTTATCTATAAGAATAATACAGTGTGTCTCAATATGAATATGAACATGTATTTTATAAAGAATATAGATCCCACTGAAGTTTGATTTGTATCTACATAATAGGAATATTTCATATTGAAGATAATGATATGACCTGTTCTTAGGTTCTATTAAAGGTTTGTAAAGAAATGTTTAACAACAGCCAATGTAGGGACATTATTTTTCATTCATTTAACCGTTTTTTTTCAGGTGTATGGGCTGTATAAACGGAGATACGTAATAACAATATACATGTAGAAAATATAGAATACTACTTACCAATAGTAGTGGCTCTATATCCACCATCTTTACAAGTATACTCAATACAATCTCCAGAACCTAGCTTAAATTTACCTCCATTTGGGATTCTCTCATTAGTATTGGGATGTTTACAGTCTAAACAAAGTAAAAACATGCTTTTTATGAAGTGAAAGTTCTTAATATTAGAGAAGATTGTGTTAATATATTAATTGTGACACGTACAAATCATTAAATCATTGATCATTAAATCTTAACTTGATTCATTAATTAATTATCATGCTCTTAAAAATTAAATAATCACTACCTAGTAATCAAATCTTAACCTGGTCAACAAAATACATCTTTTTATTCTTGTTATGACCCAGTTCGCTAATGTGATCAAACCAATCATTTCCGTGTAAGTCAACCAGATACATATTACTTACCGGGATATACATTTCCTGCAGCATAAATAGATAAAAAGCAAATACAGAAAATACTCATTAACATCAACATGACTTCTGGTGTTTTACTATCACTAAAATGATTGCAATATATCAATGGTTCAATTTATACCAAAATTTGAAATTCTGATAAATTAATCAAATGTGTATTCATTAATTGATATGATCATTAATCACACAATCGCGAGAAAAACAACCATCCCACAGGAAAGTTCGTTGATCAAACAGTCAAAATAATATTTTTTACAAACAAAAACTATGTTATTAGACGCTTTGTCAGTGGGAACAATAATGTATTTGTTATGCAAGTCGTCAAGATTCTCAATTATTTGGACATCGTTGAAAATCGACTTTTGTTGACTGACTTGTGAATTAAATAAATTTTACGTTTAATTAGACGTCTGATAGATTTAATACATTCAGAGAGGGTGTCAGCAGTTACCTCCTCTTTTTTGCTCCACCTCCATACCTTGTGAATATCACATTGGCGCAGATCCAGGAGGATCCCCCGTCAGAAAACCAAGAGGGGACAGCCGACCTAAATGTCAAAATCAGCATAGGGGCTGAATTGGGTCAGCAGGTTTCGGACTAGCAACTACACTCTTTAATCGAATTCGCGCTGAAGGTCCGAACCCTTGCTAACCCCCACGCGTATTGAAAAAGCGATCTGCGCCCCTGGAATATCATACATTGTGTAACAAGGAATAATGCAGTAGATGCAGTGTTGCCCACCCACTGAGTTTGTTTATCAATACACGACTTCGCATAATGTAGTTTTTAATTGGAGAGGGGGGAGGGGGGCGTCCGAAGGCGGGAACCTCCCCTAGAAAATGTTGAAAAGTAGACGCCCAAAAAACAACAGTTCCTGACATATTTATTGTAAATTCTATACATTATACTTTTACTTTATACGACACGTATTATGTAGGTTTACACATACTTATAACCGCGCTTATTCAAATTGACTGTTCGTTAGAAATGAAACTTAAAGAGGCGCATGCGGCATTTGCTTCGGACAATATCATCCGACGGTCGCAAAGAGGTGAAATCTTTAGCTTAGCTTATCAGAAATAGTCTTCAGAACTTACCGTTGAAATTTGAGCCTTCAAATCCATGTGTATCCATAATTATCCGTGTTTGAAAGTCCCAATGGCCTACTACATATTGAGCGTCCCGCCATTTTGGAAAACGGTTCCGCCTTGATAACCAAATAAGTTATCCTTCCCGTGGTGCAATAGCGCGGGCAGGTCATCCAGACTACTGCGCAGACCAACACAAGCATACCGTATTTTCAATTGTAGACTTGGTCAACAAGACACACAATTTTCACACAGACCAGCCGCGTACAGCAAGGGAAAAAAATAAAAGTGATTTTTTTAGTTTGAGGTATATTTGAAGGTATTTTGCGATTTTCTTATAGTTTGAGTACTTCTGAAGACTGTTTACATAAATCAAAGGCCCAAAACGACCCCCAAAAATGCCGATTGTTCCCCTTTAATTATAATCTTTGAGTTTTCAGGATGTCAGCAATGTTGATTTTAATTTTGTTGCTCTTTATCATCAAAGTCCAGGGTTCCCATTTACCTCTGAACACAGAAGGACTTACAGATGTAAAAATAATTCCATCTTATTTCTTCTGTGGATTTCCTTATTCTGAGATTCTTGCATATTTACAAGTATATCATGATATCAACATTGGCTACAGGCAACTTCAGCGTAGAATTAAAACTCTTGGATTGCGAAGAAATGGCGCAAAGCAACGAGTGAATTTTGAGGCAACTTATGATGCAATTGAAAATGAGTTGAGAAATGGATCAAGTGTCATGGGATATCGCACGATGCATTTACGAATTAGACAAAAATATCACATAATGTGTTATGACAATATTAAGGCATCTGGATCCAGTGGGTGTGTACAATAGGCGACGCAGACGCTTACACAGACGTGAATACGGTGTTCCCGGCCCTAACTACATCTGGCATATTGATGGCTGGGATAAGTTGAAACCCTTTGGATATTCAAGGAGAATTATGTGGCTGGAAGTGTCTGCGACAAATAATGATCATTATGTTGTTTGAAAGTACTTCGCTAAATGTGTACAAATTGTTGACGGTGTTCCGACAAAAATAAGATCTGACCGAGGAACGGACAACGTAAATGTGGAATTAATGCAAACTGTTTTACGAACTATAAACAATGGTGACCCTTTAAATGCCAGTGCATCTTTTTTTGTATGGTAAATCGACTTCAAACCAACGAATAGAAAGCTGGTGGAGTAAATTTGGATTACTCGGCATGAGTAACTGGATACGGCACTTCAAAGAGTTGGAAAACGCAGGTATAATAGATACTTCAAAGGAGATTGATATTCAGTGTATTATATATTCTGTTATATTACAGTGAAAACCCTGAAGACCGGTTTCCCCTGAATATCGGCCAAATGTAAAAGTCCCGATTTAAACACTCTATGATTCATTGAATTTTGTACCTGAAAACCGGCCAACCCTGAAAACCGCACATCGGCCGCTGTTTGCTATAAATTTGGTCAAGATCCACTATAAAAAACCTCTATGCTATCGGCCAATCGGCCATACCGTTCTCACGTGGTCATGATCGCTGGAGTTATTGAGAGAACTATCATCGGTAAAAATCAAAGGTGTCATAGATAATTGAGTAAGATCAATTAATTTTTGCCTTTTACAATCAATAGGTGTTAAATTCTATTGTAATTTGATGATTACATGCAAGCGCAGGGCTCCACATGTCTCCCGTTGTACTTGTTTGATTATCATTCCGACATTCGCGAAGAATTGAGGGTGTATTCGATTCACCGTGCTTTATCCGTGTCGTGCTCCTTCATTGAAATCATATAAGATGTGTCTGGAACAACAAATCGAACGCATCCATCTCGCAGATTCACGCTTCGTTTATTTGTAAACAAATAACTTTTTTCTGATAATTTAATTATAATAACGACAGCGCATTGAAGTTTACTCGAATGATAAAATTATTTTAATTAAGGATAGTGAAATATAACTTAGGGAAATCAACAGTCGGCGATATAATACGTAAGAAACAGATTCATATGAATCAATTGAGAACAACGCAAGTCTAACGATCTTGTAAACTTGATACATTGAATGAATGTTTTTAAATTGTTTATGATTGCCGGTGTAAAAGTTATTCCTATATTTGGTCCACTTATTCATAGACGTTAATGATGGTGTATTTGACATTTCATCCTGAAAAATGTTGACAGCGTTACAAGTTACGGTAAATCGGCCACTCCTGAAAACCGGCCAAATGAAATGGTCCCGTGCATGGCCGATTTTCAGGGTTTTCACTGTACTATGTTTCAGAAGGAACTCAAACGTATTTTTACTCTATGGAATGCTCACTACATCCGGAGATCTAGGAATCAACCTTATGGAAGGCTAGATACAATGTATTATTTACCCAAGTTGAGTGGAGGAGAACACTGTTTAAAACCCATTAGTTAGAGAAATTTAGAAATTCTCTCTGAAAATCTAACACACAAGGTTCCCTTTTGTAAAGACTTTTATAGAGAATTATTCTCACTTGTTATGGATGGATGTTGATGGGAAATCCTTACCAACAAGTCTAGACGAAGCTGAAAAACTACTTGTATACATTTTGGATTACATTGACCTCCAAATAACTTATCCTGGTGCATAAATAATGTGTAATTTTGATATTCATTTGTCCATTGTATCAGGTTTCCCATTATCACTATTATTATAAAAAGATATTTTTATTTCTTTAAAGAATACTGTGATTGCTTTCACAAATTGGACCACCCTAACACTGGGACAATACATTTGCCAAATTTGAAAAAAAGCACTCGCATCCCTTGAAGGCTTTATTATAAAGTGTGTGAATCTCTGACGCTATCTACAGGCCCCGATAACTTGATTAGAAAAAAAATAAGAGAAAATTGTATACGCCCACACTGTAAGGTGGTCGTATATTGCCGTCGGTCCGTTTGTCCACATTTTTGTATTATTATAAACTTTGGTTTGTAGGTTTATATCCATGAAATCTGAGACAAGTTCGAATTTCTGTCTAGTTAAAATTATACCAAGTTGTGCCCTAACCTTATTGACTTCTGCTGTAATCACTGGTCTTAATTCAGAACATCCAGTGCAAACCCACGTTCTATTTCCTAGTGTCAGGAAAAACCTTGCAATGTAGCCTACGAATTTCGGGCAGCACCCTCCCTATATGCTGGAAATGGGCACACTGTGATTGGTTAAGTCAGAGGTCAATATGGTTAGGACAAAGGTTTTAACAGAATGAACAGTTGAGAAGGTCGTGGCTCGGCCAGGGGCGCCGGAAGTAAGTGTTAGCCAAATAAGGTGCAGAAGAGCAGGACGTAAAAACTCCATTTCATTTCATTTGTTTTAAAGGCTTGGGGGCAATGTCACCAAGACACAGAAGAAAAATTAACCCTTCAGTTATATGCCTATCCCTCTTTTGAAGTTTTCTAGGATGATACTGAACAATATTAACCAGTTATGTCAAAATATGTGAAGAATTGTGCCTTCTCGAGTGTTTACAAGCTAAAAATTCAATGCGTTTTCAAGAACAAGGGCAATAATAATCATACTAGATATGTTTCGATTTCGCCGATTTTCAATAGGGTTTATCCTTGGTTGATTACGAACCTTCACGCCAAATTTTGTGACCCTTGAAGATATTACAAAAGTGGTGACCTAATTTTATTAGAAACATGGGCGCATGTTATTACAAAACTAGTAAGTATTACAAAAGCGGTTGATTTTGTTACAAAAGTGGTGAGCTAATACAAAACTGGACGTTATTACAAAACTGGTTCCTACATCATCCTATACTAAATATAAAGTTTTACAAATTACCTGAACTGGCTATTGTCAAAGAACCAACATACAACAAAACCAATGCCAACATCAAACTAGAATTTACCACCATTTTGACTGAATGATACAGTATAAATGTAGAGAGATAATTATGTGAATTTATATAGAGGAGATAAACGTGCTGCGATATGATTACATTGCATTAATTTTCCAGTAAGCATTTTGCCAGTTTTCGAGATTAGTTCGGAGCTATACTGTTTTCGTAATATTTTTATATAGAGATATTTATGTGAATGTAGTCTACATATATAATGAGAGAAGCGTTCAATGACATGTTTGAATTGTGGAAGACTTGCTGTTTTGGTTATTTCATGGCGTAAGCATTTTAATGCCTTATAATAATAATAATAATAATAATAATAATAATAATAACTTTATTAGATACCCAGTTGCACACGGCAATCTTCCCTGGGATCTTTCTACATATAAAACTACAAAAAAACCTTATGAAATACATTGTTAGATATTTGTTTTGTGTCTGTTTTTTTTGTATCGAATTGTATCTTACTATATCTTTTATTTATTCTTAAATGCTTTGCAAATTAATTCATTAAAAGTCAGTCGTTCTAAACATACACATATACTGTTTTATATATATGATACGTTGCTCCTTATATAAAAATATACAAATAAGAAAAATGTCAGTAATTTAACCATTGGTACGAAAGCTCTGGTTCGGCATTACATCTGCTGAATCTTGTTCATTTTAATGTGCACAGTTTTACAGATAAAAATGTATTTTGTTATTAATTATGTATATGTTAACAAACGTTTCTACGTTTAATGTATAGATAAGATACGAACTAGTGTTACTGTTCTATTTGTGTAGGTAAGTGATGCACAAGTTAGTGTATATACGTTACGACTTTTTTTTATAGATGTGTTACGTACAAGTACACAGCCGTTACTGTTCTATGTGTATAGGTAAGCATTTATTTACAGACGTTACTGTTCTATTTGTATAGGTCAGTCATTAAGAAGTTAAAGACCGGCGCACACGTGAGTCAACAGCTCAGCCATTCGTCTCTCGTGCCATTTGTCTCAGCAGTATGGTTTCACCGCAGACAGTGCAACTTTGGCTCAGTCGATCGAATACCTGCAGCTGAACAGAACAGGTCATGTGACTGCTAGCACTTCAAAATGGTGGACGTGAATGGAGACTACCAAGAAGAAGAAGGAGGCGATGTGAAAAACTTGCTTATGTTATTATTATTGAAATCGGCAGAACTAACGGCATACAGGCACGGGAAGTCGGACCAAATTTCAATTATTTTGTCTTCGGCAATGATTTTGTTTACTGCTTCAGACGCCATTTTGAACAACAGCGGTAAAATATCACATGACAAATTATACGCATTCTATTGGCCGTTGAGAAAACCCTGACTGAGCTGTCGTCTCACGTCGAACGCACACGCTGAGTCAAACGTCATTCGTGCCAAAAATATCAAACATGATAGATTTCTGACGCACTGTCTCGCGTGTCAAACGACGCAGCCAAAATTACCCGCAGACGATGAGATTTCAGTTACTCGTGACGAATGGCTGAGCTATTGACTCACGTGTGCGCCGGCCTTTACATACGTTACTGTTCTATTTGTATAGGTCAGTCATTAAGAAGTTTACATAAGTTACTGTTCTATTTGTATGGGTCAGTCATTAAGAAGTTTACATACGTTACTGTTCTATTTTATAGCTAAGCATTTATTTACAGACGTTACATATAGGTCAGTCATTTAGAAGTTTACAGACGTTACTGTTCTTTTTGTATAGGTCAGTCATTTAGAAGTTTACATAAGTTACTGATCTATTTGTATAGGTCAGTCATTAAGAAATTTACATACGTTGCTGTTCTATTTGTATAGATCAGTAACTTAGAAGTTTACATACGTTACTGTTCTATTTGTATAGGTCAGTTATTAAGAAGTTTACATACGTTACTGTTCTATTTGTATAGGTCAGTCATTAAGAAGTTTACATAAGTTACTGTTCTATTTGTATAGGTCAGTCATTAGGAAGTTTACATACGTTACCTTTCTATTTGTATAGGTCAGTCATTAAGAAGTTTACATATGTTACTGTTCTATTTGTATAGGTCAGTCATTAAGAAGTCTACATACGTTACAGTTCTATTTCTATAGGTCAGTCATTAAGAAGTTTACATACGTTACTGTTCTATTTGTATAGGTCAGTCATTAAGAACGATTCGTGTAGTCTTAGTGAATATTTATCGTTTACCTATACTATCTAACCCAAAATTCATTATCAAGTATTGAATATATGATTGAAAATACAATTAACTGTCTTTTGTTGCAGACTTTTCCATATTTCGAACAAACATCATCAAGTGGTGAACAAGTGAAATGCTGACAGAATGATTCGTTAATTTTCAAAGAGTTTTGGGTTATATTGAAATAATTGAAAAATCAATTTAGAAGCCACATTATATTTTGTTGAAATGTCGAATAAATTCTATGCTGAACTGAATGCTGCTGACTAATTGCGCTAAATTTATATTTTCTGTACCAGATGTTATTAATTTCAACTTTATATCTAAGAGTAATAACATTTCAAAATATATTTATTTCAGCTTGTCCCAGATACTATATAATACATAATATGTCATTGACAGAAACCACGTCATTTTATATAAAACGTGCATGTAAGCCTACACAAGATTACCTGACCAATACTTAAAATAATTCAACTCGAACCCATAAAAATGTCCTTGATCATTGAACAGTAAGCAAATGTCGTTGTTTCATTCCCTGGCAAGTCATTTTTATACGCCCACATGAAATGTGGAGCGTATATTGTCGTCACCCATGTCCGTCCGTCGGTCCGTCCGTCCACAATTGCTCGTAAACACTCTACAGGTCACAATTCTTGACGGATTTTGACGAAACTTACTGGGTATGTTTATTACCGCCCAAGGATGAAGCCTATTGAAAATCAGCGAAATCTAAAAATATTTACTATGAATTATTGCCCTTGTTCTTAAAAACGCGTTCGATTTTTGGCTCGTAAACACTCTATAGGTCACAATTCTTGACGGATTTTGACGAAACCTAATGGTAATGTTTATTACCGCCCAAGGATGAACCCTATTGAAAATCAGCAAAATCGGAAAATATATACTATGAATTATTACCCTTGTTCTTAAAAACGCGTTCGATTTTTGGCTCGTAAACACTCTACAGGTCACAATTCTTGACAGATTTTGTCGAAACTTAATGGTAATGGTTATTACCGCCCAAGGATGAACCCTTTTGAAAATCAGCAAAATTGGAATATATTTACTATGAATTATTGCCCTTGTCCTTAAAAACGCGTTCGATTTTTGGCTCGTAAACACTCCACAGGTCACAATTCTTGACGGATGTTGATGAAACTTAATGGTAATGTTTATTACCGCCCAAGGATGAACCCTATTGAAAATCAGCAAAATCGGAAAATATTTACTATGAATTATTGCCCTTGTTCTTAAAAACGCGTTTGATTTTTGGCTCGTAAACACTCTACAGGTCACAATTCTTGACGGATTTTGACGAAACTTAATGGTAATGTTTATTACCGCCCAAGGATGATCCCTATTGAAAATCAGGAAAATCAGAAAATATTTACTATGAATTATTGCCCTTGTTCTTAAAAACGCGTATGATTTTTGGCTTGTAAACACTCTACAGGTCACAATTATTGACGGATTTTGATGAAACTTGCTGATAATGTTAATTCCCACCCAAGGATGAAAACTATAGAAAATAAGAAAAATCGAAAAATATTTACTATGAATTATTGTCCTTGCTCTTGAAAATGCGTTCGATTTTTGGCTCGTAAACACTATACAGGTTACAATTCATAACAGATTTTGACGAAACTTAATGATAATGTTTATTACCACTCAATGATGAACCCTATTGAAAATCAGCAAAATTGAAAAATTTACTATGAATTATTGCCCTTGTTCTTGAAAACGCGTTCGATTTTTGGCTCGTAAACACTGTACTGGTCACATTTCTTAACAGATTTTGACGAAACTTGCTGGTAATGTTTATCACCACCCAAGCATGAACTGTATTGAAAATCAGCTAAATAGAAAAATAATTACTATGAATTATTGTTGTTGTTCTTGAAAATGCGTTCGATTTTTTGCTCGTAAACACTCTACTGGTCACAATTCGTAACAGATTTTGATGAAACTTAATGATAATGTTTATTACCACCCAAGGATGAAGCCTATTGAAATTCAGCAATATAAAAAAATATTTACTATAAATTATTGCTCTTGTTCTTGAAACATGTTCAATTTTTAGCTCATAAACACTATAGGAGGCACAATACTGGACAGATTTTGAAGAAACTTGATGTGAATGTTCTTAATCACTTTTCTTGTAACTGTCAAATATATTTGTTTAAAGTCAAAGTCAGTGGGCCAGTGGGCCAGTGGGCCAGTGGGCGTATATTACCTTGCCTGGCAAGCTATGTTCTCATCTTCTGGTTACTCAATTCCTATGAGAGTAAGGGTAACATCGTCTAGTTAATGGTCGTCAAGGTAACAGACTTGTCTATAATTTTCTATAATTTGATATCTGATTTCGGGCATTAATCATCTTAGTTTCTCCTACATATTGTTCTTACACAAATTAAATATATAATATTATTTTCGTATTTTAACATGATAGATGCTCCTGAATCAGATAGCTTCGCTTCGTACTGTTACTTTAAAAAATAATGAAATTTTTGGTATTAAGGGACATGATTTGCATCTACTTCATAAACATGGGACACTTCTTAGAAGGATTGTTAAGAGGTTTTGTAAATATTGTTCAATTGCATCGGGGACACTGACAGCATCAATCGTTTAGAGAATCAGTCTCTGTGAGGGATTCTTATTCAAAAAACGATATAACATTTCAAATTTTAAATTAGGTAGTGTATGTTATTTCCATGCAAGAACGGTACGGAGTTTCATATGCAATTCAACCAACCGAACCAAAGATAACCACCACACCAACAATTGAAACAACCATCAGCTCAACCATTTCCGACGGACTTTGTTCGAGTGTTCTTTCAAGTTCCCCAGTGTCTCAGTTACTTTGCAACTAAGTTCCAAAACAATATCTTGTGGTGACGTAGGTTTTAAACAGGGAATCATGAATCGCCAGAAAAGAATTTGTTTTTAGAGCGAGTAGACCCACCAATGGATCTCTTGACTTCGTGAACAGAAAGGACAAAAGATGCATTTTGTAACGTTGTCTTGTTGTATTTAGAGTTGGTGAGCCGGTAGAAGAGAAGAGAGTAGTAAACAACGTTTTTATTAGAACAGACTTACAGTAACAAGAGTGCGCATGCGTAGCATTAAAGGGAGACAATACATAATAGACTAAACATAGATAAGCAGATATCGTTACATCCCCGTTTTCACATAAAAGAACATTACTTAACCTTAAAGACTTAAGACACAATATAAAAGAAATAGTGACAAAATATAATCTTATTAAGTCATTTTCTAAATGAAATTTAAAATACCTTCTTGGCATTGCTTAGATTTGCAAGTACAGATATATCAATGCTAAACATATCAGATAGTTCTGTTTAAGTAACATAGTCTTTTAAATATAAAGGTTTACGAATAGATCTACCATAACGAGTTTTAACAGTAGATTCATTTCTAGCATTTACAAATTTTTGCTTACACTTTCTAATATGTTTAGACACATTTACATCTGGATTAGGGATTTCACAAGGAACATTGTCTAAATTATCATTAACAATATCAGGTTCGTTGTTCATATCAATAACATCATTTGGAGTTTGAGCATCCACATTTGTAGGAGGGTTATTGAGAATATCAATTGGCTTAAAATAAGGAGGGTTTTCACAAGAGTTAGGGTTAAATTGTTCATTAGTAGATCGTAGATGTTTGCGATTTCTCCTATAGACTCGACCATCTTCAGTTCGCACTTGATAAGATCTAATATCTACCTGACCTTCAATTTTACCTTTCATCCATTTCTTATTTTTAGCAGTAGGAAGAGGTTTAATTCTAACATTATCACCATCGTTAAGCTTAGAGAGTTCCTTAGACGAACGATCATGATACTTAGTTTGTTTAGATTTTAACAAATGTAACTTATGATTAACATTCTTAACACATGCAGGTTTTAACATTTTAGAAGAGGTTGGTAAAAGTGTTCTAGTTCTACGACTAAATAATCTCTGAGCTGGAGAGCTTTCTAATCCTTCTGATGGGGTATTGCGATAATCTAATAATGCAAGATAAACATCAGCTTTATCCTCATATGCTTTTCTCATAATGCGTTTGGCAGTTTTTATTGCATTTTCAACTTTACCATTAGACTTAGGATAATTAGGAGAACTAATAACATGATTAAAATCGTATTCATTTGCAAAAGTTTCAAAATCATGACTATTATATGGAGGTCCACCATCAGACATAACTTCAGTAGGTATTCCATGACGAGCAAAGTTTGCTTTAAGTTTGGGAATTACAGTAGCTGAAGTTTTATCTCGAAGGAAGTCCACTTCAAAATAATTAGAATAATAATCAACAGTCATTAAATAAGGCTTATCATTAAATTGAAACAAATCGGTACCAACAGTTTCCCATGGCCTAGTAGGAATACTATGAGAGATCATTGGTTCCTTTTGTTGCTCTGGTTGAAAGGTATTACAAACTTCACATTTACTTACAAATATTTCAACATCTCTATTCATATTGGGCCAGTAAACGCTTTCACGAGCTTTACGTAAACAACCTTGGACACCAATATGACTAGAATGTATTCTAGAGAGCATATAATCACGTAAAGATAAGGGCACAACTACACGTTCACCTTTAAATATTAAACCTTTTTGAACACTAAGTTCTTCACGAAAAGTAAAATAAGGTTGTACAGACAAAGGCAAGACATTTTTCTTTGCTGGAAAACCATTAAGTATTTTGGACTTTAAATTTTGCATATCAACATCAGAAGTTGTAGCATCAAGAATTTTGTTAAATGTAGCATCACTAACACATAAATATTGCATAGCATTTACAGATTCTAACTCATATTCAAAATTAGACCTATCACTTAAATAATGAACAGTTTCACTATTGTCAATATTATGCTTTGTACTAGGCAAAAATGCACGACTAAGAGTATCTGCTATGAACATTTGAGATCCTTTCTTATATTTGATATCATAATCAAATCTTTGAAGGCGTAATAACATACGTTGCAAACGTTTAGGGGAAGATTGAAGACTTTTCTTATAAATTGATTCTAGAGGACTATGATCAGATTCTACTAATACTTTTCTACCATAGAGATAAGTTTCAAAACGTTCAGTTCCAAACACAACTGCGAGCAGTTCTTTCTCTATTTGAGCATAGTTCACTTCAGTAGGAGTTAAAGAGCGAGACGCATATGCTATAGGTTGATCATCTTGTAGTAAGCATGCACCAAGTCCATATTCAGATGCATCACATTGTAGAACTGTAGCTTTATTAGTATCAAAGTATTGAAGAACTGGAGCATTAGAGAGAATCTTCTTAATCTTATTGAGAGCTTCACCATGAACTTGAGAGTCCCAGTAGAATTGAGAAGTGTTCTTTAACAAATCACGTAGAGGAGCAGTGATTTCAGATACACATGGAGCAAACTTCTGTACATAGTTGACCATACCTAATAATCGTTGTACAGCTGATTTATCTGTAGGAGTTGGCATTTCAACAATTGCTCTAATTTTCTCTGGATCAACTTTCAAACCAGACGAAGATATAAGATGTCCCATGTAAGATACTTCAGTTACTCTATATTTAAGTTTATCAGGATTCAATTTGATATGTCGTTCTCTACAGCGATTCATCAGAGATGTGAATTTCGTGTCATGATCAAGGATAGCAGCAGAGTCAGTATCACCAACACCATAAACGATAATATCATCGTGAATAGCTTTTATACCAGAGAGACCTTCCAGAGCTATATCCATTTGTCTTTGGAATTCTTCGGGAGCTGGGGAGATACCAAATGGCATACGTTTCCATCTATAGCGACCCCATGGTGTACCAAAAGTAGTGAGGTAACTGCTTTCTTCTGACAATTCACAGTGCCAAAATCCATTTTTTGCATCCAAAACTGAGAACACACGAGCTTTAGACAGATCAGGTAAGAGATCTTCTATTGTAGGAGTTGGATAATGATTTCGACGAAGAGCTTTATTCAAAGGTTTTGGGTCTATACACAGTCTCAGTTTACCAGAGGGCTTAGTTATAACCACCATGCTAGATATCCAATCAGTAGGGGTTGAAACTGGAGAGATAACATCAAGATCAGTAAGTCGTTGAAGCTCCAATTTCACTTTATCTTTAATAGCTAAAGGTAATTTTCTAGTAGGAAGTTGAACAGGTACAACAGATTTGTCAATCTTCAAATTGAGTTGGCCTTTAAATTTTCCCTCACCTTTGAAAACATCCTGATACTTAGATAGCACAGTTTTTAAAGACATACTAGAATTATCAACATAGGTTGACATAGCATTCAGATTAGGTTCAGCAATATCTTTAGAGATAAGTTCAGAGTTCACACTTATGAGTCCCATTTCTTGAATAGACCTAGAGCCTAGAATTGGTTGAAGAGCTTCATCCACTATCAAGAATTCAAGTTGATAAACTTCAGAGTTTACTGGATTCTTTACCTTGATATGGCATTTCCCAATTGGTTTAAGTGTAGACTTGTTAAACATCACAAGAGTAGTGTTAGATTTCTCCAAGTTTTCAGTATCAAAGATTTCAGAGTAAATCTTTTTAGAAAGTACATTCACAGTTGAACCACAATCTAACAGAAATTCTACCTTACTATTACCAAGAACCATAACAGCCATCAGTTTCTTTGGTAAATTATCAACAGTGTTGATATAGTCAAGGGCTAAAACATTCTCATCACTAGATTCAGAGTTCATAGAATACACCTTAGATTTAGTAGACTTCTCTTTAAAAGCTGAAGGACATTTGGCTCTAAAGTGATTCATACCATTACACAAATTACACTTCTTCTTCCATGCTGGACAGAGTTCCTTTTGCAGGACATGGTTTGAAGTACAGAATTTACATTCTTGAGGAGTAGAACCATTAGAAGACTTTTGTGTTTTTCTTTTGTCAGTCTGCTTAGTAGTAGTAGATCTAACATATTTCACAGGTTTAGTTGATTTGATATAAGAAACTTCTTCCTGTGTCATAGATTTCATTTGATTAGCTGTAGTTTCACTAGCTCTGCACTTATCAATAGCTGTTTGTAGAGTTAGTCTATGATCTTGCAAAAGTTTCTTGCGAGTAGCATTATTTCGGATTCCAATCACAATCCTATCACGAATTAAAGAGGCACAGGCTTCATTTTCGTGGGTCGATGTTTCCAAGTCTCAGAAACGGGGACTTTTTTTAGCTCAGCAATTTAGTACTGGTTATCACAACTCACCATTGAAATTTGAGTCTTCAAATCCATGTGCATCCATAATTATTAGCATTTGAAAGTTATAATTCCCTACTACACATTAGCGATACAATGCAATATATAGAAAAGTTATCTATAGAAATAGAAGGAGAAATGTCTAATTTAAGATATATTTGAAGGAAATATGCAATTTTCGTACATTTCTAGTGCTTCTGAAGGATACTTAAGTAAATTCAAGACCCAAATCAACCAATGAAAATGAAGACTGGTCTCCTTTAAACTATTTTCTAAGTTACCATAATTACAGGTTTTGGTCAAAGTTCTTAGTGCCGCAACATAGGCATCAATAGTTTCTGTTTCACTTTGGTCTCTTTTGTTAAACAGATATCTTTCATACGTTTCATTTGTTTGTCCTAAACAAAATGATTCAAACTTCTGTATGATTTGATCAATATCTTCACGATCTGCAGGATTTACAAAAGTTAGACCATCATAAATGGCTAGAGCATCAGGTCCCAGGCACGTAAGAAGTGTGGCTACCCTCTGCCTCATATCCCGAGTACTCAAAAGACTGGCTATTTCATATTGTTCCCACACACGTTTGAACTGTTTCCAATTTGCAGCAATATTTCCTTTTAAATTAAGTTGAGATGGAAAAGGAATATTCATAGGTACAGGAATTTGCACTTGTTGAACTTGCTGTGGGGCTTGTTGAATTCCAGCTTGATTTTCAGGATTATCACCCATATTGAATAGAATAATAGTAGATACAACGTACAGAGATACGTTCAGATGTCACTTCATAAATAACACGAGGGCTATATAAAGTTAGTTCTGTATGGTGCGAGACGACCTTTAACTTCAACGCGAAGGAAAAGTGTATGACTCACTATGACGTCATAAATTCAAGCACATTTATCAGAATTTTAGTGATTTCAGGCTCACTCCAGGTTTTATTCAGTAAAACCTACCGTAGACAGAGACTCTGGGTTAGTCTTTACACGCTTCTGACACCATGTAACGTTGTCTTGTTGTATTTAGAGTTGGTGAGCCGGTAGAAGAGAAGAGAGTAGTAAACAACGTTTTTATTAGAACAGACTTACAGTAACAAGAGTGCGCATGCGTAGCATTAAAGGGAGACAATACATAATAGACTAAACATAGATAAGCAGATATCGTTACACATTTGAGTCTTTTTTAAAGTTTCTGATAAAATATGAGAAACAGTGTTTTACGAAATTCGGCACCTTTCTTCGCCTCGAAAACGGTCAAGTCTTTGGTCTAACCGATATATTTAGGTGAATAAAGCAGATTTTGAATGATAGACTGGTTTACGACGGAGTAATTACCGTTTTTGTGTTCCAATCGGAGCAAACATGGTTCGGACAACTTCTTTGTAGGCCATTTTCCGCTTGCTTCGAGACGAGTTAAGGCTAGCGCACACGCACATAAACGTCTAAAAAATAACTAGATCACCTGACATTATAACGGGACAAAATATCGGACGTCAAACACCCTTCGAATGATTCAGAATATGAAAGTTGAAAGCTAAGAACTTTCGGCTGCGCACACGGTAAGGTATTTTTCATTCGAGGAAAAAATTATCAAACACGACAGATAATCTCCTTAACGCCTCGAATAAAAAAAACCTTACGTAAACACCGCGCACACGAGAGCTACGAGCTGAGCTGACAGCCACGAATGAAATTTTGCCCAGCTGGGAGCTCTCGTGTGCGCTAGCCTTTACCAGGTGAGTTTTCATTGGTCCAAATTTGAGATATTTATAGAGAAAAATAAATTTCTATTTTTTATTTTGACCAATGAAAACTCACTTATTAATTTGTTTTGAAGCAAGCGGAAAATGGCCTACAATGGAACACACAAACGGTAATTACTCCGTCGTAAACCAGTCTATCATTCAAAATCTGCTTTATTTACCAAAATATATCGGTTAGACCAAAGACTGGGCCGTTTTTGAGGCGAAGAAAGGTGCCAAATTTCTATTTCAATTTTGACCCCAAAATTAGTGTCCTCCCTTCTCATTTTTCTTATCACCGTATAACAATATTTTTTTTAAGAATATGACTACGAGCCCCTGTGATTAAATCGTGTCGTGTTCGGAGCGCGTTTTGTGTCCAACATATTGTAAATCGCATTTTTTACAAGAAATTAAGTATATGATATTCTGATCTCCGCAAGAAAGTTGGTTATTCATCGCAAATACTTTTCCGTTTCTTTTATTTTTGAAAAAATGAGTAGCCTACAGTGCCTACACAAATAAACCATTACTTCTTCAATAACGATTCCAGGCGAACTGATTAGCTTAGCCAAAAATTCCAGGTTCTGAGACTAAGGTTTGATTGGTCGAACGGAGTATGAATGCATCACTTTAAATGAAACTTTTTTAAGTAATTTTCAATCTAATTTTCGTAAGAAAACGATGCCATTTACTTCTCGGTTTTCAGCCATGAATATCTATGTATTCTGAGAGACACCTATATTGCTCTTACGAATCGGAGTCAAACCCGGGTGAAAGGGCCAGACTCTGACCCGGACCCTGACTAGGACTTGGTTACTCTTCTACCCCTTGTTACCACTTGTAACTGAAATAAGCGTGCGCGCTCTAGCTAAAGAAATTTAAAAAGGTCCAGTCGAAATGGCTGACAATAACAAATATTTTTGATTGGTTGCACATGCACAGAAGAGTAATCAAACGGAGCCAGGCATGCATTCGTTTTACACCAGGAAAAACCGGACCTGGTCCATCTCTTATTGCGTGGCCAGGCCCCGATCTATATTGGCTCGCTTTATTCCGTTTACACTAGTGAAATTGATTTATCGGAGCATAGTGTAAAAGGGGTATAAGATCCAAGTATATTGTAAACCCTGGCAGGGCAAGGGCAGATGCCCTCCTAGTATGGTCAACCATTTTTTTTCTAGATGGGGAAATAGCATCAGATGAATGCTGTTTGCGACCAAATATAAGAAATCTGGCCTCAGTAACACTAACTATACAGGACTAGACACAAGCTTTTTTGAAAGTTTAAGGTCACAATATCATCTGTCTTTTTCAAAATTAAGAAACAATAAATAATTTTGGTAAATTCGTGGTTCGAAGAGTTAAATAGATAAATGACGGAGAGAATAGTTTTATTTATTGACCTTAATATACATCTGATACAATACTTGTGTTATTACTAGTCAAACTAGTTAATCTGTTAAACATTTTATTGATACAGAAAAATTCAAAGATAAAATACTTCATTTATATTTATGAACATGAATATGTACGCCCTCTGTTAGGAATATCCACTGTACATGAGCAATTATTGCGCAATACATTATCGTCTAATCGGTAAGGGAATGTAGACGTAACGGGTGTCTTGCAGTCACCATTTTCAGCAATACACTCTGTAAAAGAAATTTAATAGATAACAGTGGTATGTATTAAGTTCACTCTTTCCAAATTCCACCTGTTAAGGTATCTTTAACGTGCACAGTCTGTAAAACATATCGCCTTGGGTTTTTTCCATACGGGGAATTAGACACATTTTTCCATGTCACCCCGCCCTCGATACTGGATTGAAATATCCAGATTTATTAGCTCTAACCATGATGAGATTGAACTCTGGACCAGTTTTATCGACACTGTACCTACTCGAGAAAGGTAGTTCATGATTAACGAGCATCTCTAGTTTGTGGTTATAAATGTAACTAAGTATAATTTATACAAACCTAAATCAATAAATTTCAAAATGTTAGCATTATTTTCTCTAACGCATTTTTTTGTGGCACACTCTTGTTTAATCGTAGCATCTACGGCGACACATGTACCGTCTCCAGCATCACAATCTAAATTTATAAAAACTTATTTAAAAATTATATAAAAAGAAAAGTAATGTTATTAAATGTCATGCGAAGAACAGTATAATATCATGCTTAGCGTTAAATAAAGGGTTTTCATAGGAATTGGAAATTATATGATTTTATTTCATTGTTATATTATTACGTATCATTATCATAATTATACTCATAACACCTAATGCAGTAAGTCTAAAGCAGAGGCTATAAAAAAGAAACAACATATGTACAGATTTTTTTAAATAACATCGTGAAACACATACCGTCTTTAGTTGTAAAAAAGCCAACACCAGCAGAAGTTGAATTACAAGTTTGAACGACACAACCATTATGGAACGATCTTGTTTCTCCTAGTGCTCGACATGAACCGTCAGAATCGATACATTCTGTAATATACATATTATATTGTAGATTCAAATGTTCAGTCGCACCAGAAAAAGGATATTGAACAACAAATCACTCTCATTATCAGAATGTCAAACACAGAATTGGTTAAAAGTAAGATAGCACGGTAGTAAAGGCCGTAGGAAGCAATTTCATATTGTGCAAAACTCATTCTCAAGGGTGGTTTTGTGGAATTCGAGGCATTGGGCAGGGCATGGGCGCGGTTGCATGCGTGCTGCATGTTTATATAAATAAAGATCCTTACCTGGTTCGTTGCTAGTGTATCCAATATAACCATTATTAAGTTGACAGGTTTGTTTGAAACATGAATTGGGAACAGTATTAACATGGCCAATTGGTTGACACTGAGAACCATCAAAACATTCTGAAACATCACAATCTTTGTTTCAAATCTTGTATTCATTTAGTATGATGTTCTATCTTTCTTCCAGTATTCAAGGGCTCTTGTATTTCTTTTCATGGAATGAGTCCCCCCTAACGGACATGAGCACACTGAACTTGATTCAAACAGTCCATATGATAGTTGAGCATTCATGCAATCAGTTCCAGAGTAATAGGTTCGACCTGTTCTTGAAAGAGGAACACTCGGCATACTAGGCGGTTGATTTAAGTCTTAAATGCATGTAAACGGTCTTAAGAAATACTGGAACATAATCACATAATCTCTTCAAATATACCTCAAAGTAGACATTTCACTTACTATTTCTATTTATACAGATTAGCTAAACTAGCGTTATGGGACTGAGGTCTTATTGTTCGAACGGATAGTGATGGTGACCTTTAAATAAACGATTGAAAGGTATTCCAAACCCCTTCTCTCTTACCCCTTGAACTTAGACAGATTAAGTTGTATTACCTCGTTTCTTAACAACGTAACCAACAGCACCACCACTCTGTTGTTGACATTCAAACTGTATACAACCACCTGAACCTACTGAATATGTATGGCCTACATCGTGGCACATACCCGCACTATCTCTACATTCTAGAAATAGAAAGAATTATAGCTTTTTTAACATACTGTGATTGAAGAATGAGTTTTACACTACTAAATATACATTTTTCTATCCAAAATATAAATTACAACATAAAATTGAAACATATCATATAAGCTATTCAACAAATTTCTCGTTTACCCATACTTGTGTCTGGCCCTGGCCATTGTCAAACAAATAGGCCTATTTTCACGGGTGGTGCCTTCATGGAAAAAGTGTGAAACTAACCAATAGCTTAATTTTAAAACTTTACCCGCGCTGGATACATTGCTAAAAATTTTGAGTCCGTACGATTGCTAAATAATTGTATACTATCAATAGTGAATATCATACTGTCAATACTTACGAGAACGAGTATACTGTATCTGATTGGACAATCCTACACTAACACATTCATATGTGTGGCATTCATCAACATAGGTAAATCCTAATGGTACACATCGATTATCATAAGCACATTCTAAGATAAAAATAAAAAAAAAACATTTATTGATAACAATAAGCATTGGCTAAATATCGCAGCATTTTCACATATATTGTGAGTCAAACATGACTTTCTAGCTTCTATTTTAGTTTGGGAAATCCTTTCCCGTCCAACCATCATTGCGTGGTTGTTTGGATCTGCAATTTTTATGGTGGGGAATGCTTACTGTTTTATACATAAAGGGTTATTTAAATTTTGCAACCACGTAAAATATTAATTGCGAAATGTGAACACCATATGAATTCACAGAAAAAAGGATTTGAATAAAATAATTATTTGAGATGGGTAACTCACTTCCACCTGCACTGCTTGGTGTGAAACCATGACTACCATCAGGATAAACTGTACAAACTAAGTCTGTACAATCGTTTCCTTCTGTTCCATATTCACCTTCAGAATAACAGTTACCATCAGCGTCTTCACATCCTGTAAAATACAGTTGTATATAATATAGTATCAATGATAAATATTGAATTCAAAAATATTTTTACCCTATCACCCTTCTATTTATTCAGTTTAAACTATAAAACTTACTTATTTCTGTTGTAAAGAATCCAAAACCATCATCAGCCCTATCTTCACAAGTCTGTATAGAACACTCGACATCACGGGTTTCTCCCAATGGAACGCATTCATTTCCATCTTTACATTCTACAAGATTATATTTCGATATAAGAACAGTTAATATCAGAATAATAATGGAATGAAATTAATTGGTGTTTTACGTCCAATTTTCTGCACCTACTGGGCTAATGAGGGCGGGCAAACGTCATGCAGTTTGCAGTGAGGGAAATTTTGCCAGGTCTTATTTTAGATGTCAAACTGTCGAGGAATCTTTAACAGCCTGTAGCACACGGGGCTTCGGTTTATTGTCCCATCCGATCTACTAGTCGTTTTTGTATGTCAGTCCAAACATGGAAGTAAGAAGCAATATTACATGTGTTATAATATCTTACGTTTAGTGTGTGCGGCGATGGATAGAGAAGAACCATCTTTAGTACATTTATAAACAACACAGTCAACGGTTTTTGTTCCATCAACAGGTACACATTCGCCTTGAAACGGACAAGCTACAAATAGATAATCAGAGATAATTGATAATCAACCTTGTTGATTGTAATACACAGTGTACTTACAATAATAGTTGCATTGATTAAGCATTTCTACAAATGATTAAAATTTGGTGAATTAATTCGAACATCATCATTAGAAAAACAGTACTCAAAAGTATTGGAACATACTTTCATCTGATGTAATTGTTGACTTGACCTCCTCCACCTGTTGGAATAAAATACTCTTGTCGAATGTCAAACATATTGCACTTATTTTTCTATTTCATACTAACCTTCACTCGTAAGGAAATATCCAATGCTACCATCTCTTTGTTCACATGTGTATTCAGCACAATTATTTGTTTTTGTTGTTCCTTGTGCTGAGCAAGATCCATCATCGTTAACACAAGCTGCAATAAATGAAATTTGATATCAATCTATGATGTTTTATTTCTTTCAGTTTTCACATTAAATAGCATTGATCTTCGACGTACCTTGTTTTAAATACAACAGTCCGATTTTTTTAGGTATTTTTTGGGCTCAAATTTGTGAAAACCATATACGAAAACCTAGAGATATGTGTCTAAAAGTACAATCTGAAATAATTCAGTCGTTAAAAACTTTAAACACATTCTAATTGTTTTTTAAATCTTAAAAGTTTTAAAGTTCATTATGCTTTTTGGATGCTGTTAGAAAACTACTGAACGGATTTGAATAAAATGAACGATTTATTGTGGAGAAATATCTCTCCTATCTGCTAGAAATGTCGAGCCAAACTTAGGTCAAACCTCTTAATTAACAATAATTTCTCCCTGTTTTTAATTGACCCTTTAAAAGCAAATTAAGTTTGATCAAGAAGATTTAGTTAAAACAAGCATACTAGAAATATTTTCAGGTAACATTTGCGACGTTTTTGTTAATGAAAACTTTTTCAAAACAACAGAATGGACCTTTTAATTTATTGTTCCAAAATACCTACAGGCACCGACAGCTTTCATGTAAATAGAACCATTTTCATTTACACAAGTTTTAGATTGACAATTTTCAGTTACACCAGAACCAACATCAACACATTGACCATTGTAAGAACAACCTGAAAAAAAAATTGATATTTTTTTTTATTTTATTCTGATACTGATATCGACATAGTGTTTTGGTAACTTTTTGACAAAATTATGTTTATTTACTGATTACTTTGATTCCTTTAGGATCTATGAATTTGTGGATATCTTACCCAATTTGGTAGTATAAAACCCAACGGCACTTCCTCTCTTTTCACAAGTTTGTTGGATACATTGGCTGCTTCCGGCATTTCTAACGTAACCTAAATCTCGGCATTGGCCGTTGTCGTCACATCCTGAAAATCACAAGGTAAGATCGAAAGTTAACGAGTAATAGTAATAAATAACAACAACAAGAACAATTACAAGGACGGTAGATCTGAGATGATAAAAACACAAAGGCAACAATATTGTTATTATCTGTTTACAGCATGAGTCTCCAAGATCAAATCCGACGTCCAAAATGATACTAAAATCAATACATGTACTCACTATATGCAGAGTAAGCCATTTGAACTGAATTTCCAGATTGTTGACATTTCAATTGATGACAACCACTTTCAACAGTTGCATTTACTGCCACACACTGTCCATCATAAGAACATTCTGAAAAGAAATTCACTGATACCAACATTCATGACTCTTAATTGAGCATCTTACACATTTAGGATATCATTCATGCTTTCTCTGATAAGAATATGGAAGAGATTTCTTATCATCCGTAATAGAAACAGTAGTCTATTTTCATACTTTCACAGACACGAATAAATTGCAGTTTTTGAAAATGAATATTTTACGACCACGAACATGAAAACAATTATGAAAGAGGAAAACTTACCATGCTTCTGTAAAAAGTATCCAATACTGTTAGATCGAATATCACAAACATACTCTGTACATCCACTTACTTGAACATGACCTATTGCAAAACATCCTCCTTCACCCATACATTCTAAAAAGATAGTCAAACGATAATTTATCAAAACCACCTGATTGTGTACCTATGTTCAAATTGTCTCCTTGTTTAATTAAAGGTTCAAATGTGACTTATTTCTTTAATAAGAAAGTTAATCTTTTGTCAAGTGAAAAGAATAAAAAAAACCAGTTCCATTATGTTAAAATAAATATAGGAGTTGCTGGGATTCCTAAAAAAAGATATAGCGTTACATACGGTATACATGTTTAATATTGGCATTTCCGTCAACTTCTTCACATGATCTTTGAATACAATCGTCTCCTACTTCTGTGGTTCCTATTTCCATACAGCTATTTCCATGGACACAAGCTGGAATATAGATAGAGTATACAGACACTTACTCTGCGAGTGTTTGGTAAAATATATTTCAGATGTAGATCATTAATTTCATATCATGGTTCACAGAAAAACCAGAGCTTTAGTGCTCTGAATTTTTGATTTGTCAGTTTAACAGACTACCTATACAGGACGTTTTGTCATCTCTGTTGTGATAAAATTATCATTTGAATATAAAGGTTAGTTATGGGCGCTTTAAAGCACCGTATTTGATAAATTGCACATGAAAAATAACTTATAAATAGCGATTTGCAGTATAAAGTCTAAACAAAGGTCAAAAGCGACTGTTTTTGTAACTTCTGGGGTTTTTTTCCTGATTACTGGAAGAAAAGAAATTAAAGAAATCGCTCTGCTGGTTATTTAAATGTAATTGAATGTCTACCCACAACAAGATCTTCGGTGATATTGTTTTAAGTCATATTTCGACAATAGATCTCTGATTTACCTGTTTAGTAATAAAGGAGCTGTATGACCATTTACTTAAAACTATGAGGCAAAAATTAATCTATTTTTACGTATATGGGAAGTAACCGTCCCTGATATATAATTTGATAACAGGTCCTATGGAAATTTATATTTTGGCAATTATCTTGGGGGCGATCCAGGAATTTTACTGAGAAAGCACCTTCTGATACCATTTCTATTAAAGATTATAATCTGCATACCAGTGTGCCTTTTAATTTATTAACTACATACGGTGCAGTCAAACTTGTATGAATCGAATCAATTCGCCACGTTGTAACAAGTGTTGTATATTTATGATATACAGATGTTATTGGCATGAAGTTAAAATTAATTTAATTTTACTTAATGTACTGAATTAAACGCTATATTCATAAAATAAAATATACAATAGTTGATTGTTACAGTATTTAAACAAAATGACATCTGTAATTCAACCAAATGTCACGAGTTATTGTGATATTATTTTAATGTTCCATGTGTTCTTTATAAAATTTATATATTATGCTGCTCTTTAACAAAATCGTTAACTTATTTCTCATTTTCATCCATAGTCTTCAGAAGCTAATGACCTGTAGCATACGGCTAGAATGAAGCCGAATCTTCATGTTGGATGGTCTTATTTTAAGTTTATGTAGGTCTAGAACAGTGGTTCCCAACCTTTTTCATACCATATTTCACAAAATGCACGAAACTCTCAGAACCGTGGCCCCCGTTTATTTTTAAATACCACCCAAGGGGTGGTTTTGTGCCTTCTCATCATCGGGAGACCAATTGCATTTGACCACAAGCAAGTACAGACCTTACAAAGCTAAATATAGTTTAATCAAAATACCCTATGGCTCCCCATGGGGCCATGGCCCCCAGGTTGGGAACAACTGTTTTAGCATGCTTGTTAACTCATGCAGTTGTTTAAAATATAATTTAGGTTGTTTAAGTAGTTACAAATAAATAAATAGCATATTTTAGAAATATTTTCACGAATAATTTTCAACGGAAGATTTCAGACTTAATTTACTCATATTGACTATTTTTAGAAAGATCAGAAGTGTGAAATATATCTACCTGATGAGATACTATACATAGAAAGAAAACCATTTCTATTTTCACATCGTCTTGTCACACACTGATCAACATTAGTAAAATTTATTGGTTTACATTCACCATTAACTTGACATTCTGAAATAGATCATCATCTTCATATTCTAAATCATCATCAATATATTTGGACTTATCGTGGGACGATTTGAAACTGATAGATCAGTTCAGTTAAGGGAAGAAGAAACAATGTTGAACCAATATCAGTCAGACATGGAAATGGATGGAAATTATCATTTTAACAGTGCTCTATAACAACAATCAGACTATGTTAATATCAAGAGGACTCTTCGAGTTTATATTTTGAATCTTCCTCGGGATCTTATTTGACCACACCATGTTCTTTAGTCACACCTAATCTATCAAGCACTGATAGTGTGTACGACACAATATTTCACTGGGGAAAAAACAATGGTAACAGTTCAAAAAGTATCTACAATTAACACGGTGATCTCAAGATCTGATCTGATTTACTACTCTATTGCACAATTAATCTTACCGATTGCTTTTGGACCATATCCACCATTTTCACAAAGATAATGAACACAGGGTCCACTGGATTCCAGAGTAAATGTTGATAAATGTTCGAATGTTTGATCTTCCACAGTACAGCTGGCATCTACATGACAATTACATTTCATTAATAAAACCTTTATAATCAAACATTTTTATTAATGTGAAAGTCGACTGGTTTTTAGATAATGTATTATAAATCCTTCTTGAAAATGTGAAATATCGAAAATCTTTCTAGATTGAAGATTCTCATAAAAAATGGTGGTACAGACAGATTACAATATTTACATTATTTAAAGCGGTCATCATAAAATAAAAAAAAACTCAAACTATATAAAAACTAGAAAATATATTTACTTATTCCGCCAGCTGAAGCCAAAGGTAATATTGCTACCAATAAAAACAGAAACATCTTTCAAGTTTCACCGATTTTCACCACTGATCTGGATTGGACGTCAGACGGAGCTTAAATATCTGTTTTCTGTTCTAAATTTTTATTATGATAATATTTGATTGAAAGGATCAATCCCTTTTGTTATTATGTTTGTTTATGTATATTGTGTTCTTTGAAATCAGGTACCAGCTTGAGATGTTACGTATTGACTTCCCGCCAATCAAAGTCGGAAATCTGAAAATATGACGCAAAATTCAAGACATCACCTTTACAAATTCTTCTAAAGTTTTGACTTATGAATTTATTTTTATTTACGTAACAATTGTTGTTTATCAGAAAACGCCAAACCTCCACGAATTTGAAGGCAGATGTTGTGTCAAACCAAGATTAGAGAACATTAGAATCAACCAAATCCAGCAGGGACGCCACATCACCATGGTGTCGAAGATTTAACATTAATTCCGATCACGAACACACTAGTAGGACTAGAATTTCATATCATCGCATTCAGATGAATTCAACTTTCATCATTAATATAACATATTTATTAGAACTTAGTCGCAATGATTTTATTCAATTTGTAGATTATGTATAATACAAAGAATGAAAGTTGCCATTTATTGTTGATGACAAAGAAATTCTCAAACAAATTACTTGATTCTAGAAGCAATGAAGGTCAGAGAAATACATTTGAAAGGTATACATACGTTTTATCCCATTGTGTCCATTTTGAATAATAACTGGGCGTTGGTTTCATGTCTTCTATAATCCTCATCAAAAAGTGCATAGAGCCATTTTGTACCAGAAAAATATTATGGCCATTTGAATTTTAATGACTTTTTCACATTGGAAATGCGTTATTATAGATACTGTGGTTTTAACAGTTATAATTATGGGAAAAGTTAATCCCGTTCAACCAGTTTTTCGTCATCTAATACAGTAACTAAATGTTGACTAAGATGATGAGTAATAGTGAAAAGTTTAATCTACAGAATGAAATCAATCTATACTATTCCTAAGCAATGTGACATTTCAGGATATGTCCTGTAGAATTTACATACCTATAATGTGTAGGATTTTATAAAGATCTTCACCGGGTAGTTCTTATATTTAGTCCAATTCAAAGGATTATTGAAGAATGACTGTATGCAATGTAAATTCGTGTGTTATGTATCTACCTATTTATGAGTTGATGAAACCACCTCGAGGCATAGACAAGGTTAGATCAAATTAGTAGATATTAGCCTTGACGTAATTAACAAAAAACAAATAGATAGATACATTTTCATTAGGAGCGAGAGATGAATGAAAATTAGTAACCAAATATTGCGTTTTATTTTAAAACAACAAATCTTCAATAAAATAACAATAAGCCACACTACATACTTCCATATCATAAAAAGACGATCATTACCGGACATCCGGGAATGTTTAATTACGGAATAAGGGAACAGCGAAATATAAATTGAAGAAGATATAAGTCTTTATTTACGAATAACATGAGAAAATGCACAATATTGTAAGACAGAAATAAACATTAGTGGGAATAACATTGACATCTGTAGCTACACGTTTAACAAGTATGTCGAAGAAGTGTTGCAATACATGGGAACAATAATAATCATTTTATAGGGGTACGAAATTAGGCACAACGCTCAACAAATTGACCAAGAGACAACTAGTCCATTTAAGGTTTTTGAATATTATGAACACGAATACATGATATTGTCATAAACCTTACTACATGTACAATTTGTATGAAGTTCACCATATAATTCACGAGAGAATGTCGAACCAATGGCATGACAATTACCAGTTGTATCTTCACATTCTACAATATAAATAATAGAAAGATTCAGATATATAATAACAGGCACAAGATTAGCATAAGCTTTGGCTTGTTTCCGAAACCTTGGCTATTTTCTGTAAAAATTGTATGTAATGTAGAAATAAAATATTGTTTAATCTATATATAATAACAGCCTTTGGTAAAATCTTGGTCCGTAAGAAGTTAAAGAGGTTTTCTCAATTTTGTGTTTGGCACCATTCCAATTTTCTATCCTGTTCTATCTGAATTACTTCCAGTTGCTTTCGCACTGGGAAAAAAACTAATTCGTTTATAACCAGAAGTTATCCAGATAACTTTGCTCGGCGGTGCAAAAGCGTCGATCCAGAGATTGCAGTGCGAAAGCAAACTGAACCGAATCGAATCGAACTGAATTGGTTTTTCTATTCAGTTATAACCGAATTAAATAATCCAGTTGTGCAGTGCGAAAGGTGTAAAAGTATTTGTATCGCAGAATATATAAAAAAAATATGAAATCCCTTCAAATACAATTTGGTAAACCTTACTTGTATCAGTCGTTTGTATCTGTAGTCTAGTGTAACCAGGCATAATATCTTGTCTTAAACATGTTTTAGTAACACAGTTTTCTGTCCATACTTGATTCACAGGTCGACAAGTTGAACCGTCTACACAACCAGTACCTATATAGATAAATTAGTAAATACTATATAAAACTTTGACGCCACGAAACAAATTTGTCTATTTGTCAAATGCTGGATTTTATTATCCATTCACTAATTTATTATCCAGAGCAGTATAGACAGGTTTCCAGATCATGACCATATAGTATCAGAACTACATGTATTAGTATCGTTTTAACCGATTCATTCTTCACATCTTTTTTCGTCAAAGGACGGTAATTTTTTTTTCATCACCAAGCGCATTATAACCATTTTGAGGTTTCATAATTGTTTGTTTTTCTTGAAACTTCAAAATTAAAATTCACAATGGTTTTTAAATAAAAATAAGTAGGGAAATTGTATAGAAACACAGAAAGTCTTAAGTTGCTGTATATTTATTTAAAGAAATATTGATGGACACTGTAGGGACGTCTTACCTTCGTCAATGACCTGCAGTGAAAAGGAATTGTCTTTTTCTTGACATCGTCGTGTTATACATGCATCTGTTATAGTAGAGTTTACAGCAACACATTTATATGGTTCTTCACTATTACGAACTCTTTCTAAACAACCTAAATACATGCATTGTAAAGACATTTTTAATTTTTGGTTTGAAAAAAAGGGGCATATTCATTTAAGAGCTAATGAAGTTAACAGCTAAGTTTCGAACTTTGAGCCTTCTTATCCATGGGAATCCTCGTTTGAGAGTTACATTTACGACACGTCTATTTAGAAACATTGTTATGTAAAAGAGTAGAGATTGAAGTGAGGAAATTTAAACTTCTAGTTGGAGATATAATATTTGAAGGATTTGTGAGAGTTTCGGTTAGTTTTTGTACTTTTGAAAACTATTTACATATATTTAAAGCCCAAATCCAATCTCAAAATTCCCTCTTAGCATTTGTTGCTCTTGTTTTAGATACTTTACAATAATTGAGATTTCAATGTCAGAGGATTAAAATGGGTAAATGGTAAGAATATCTGTCGGTAACAATATCGAAGTTATTTTCTCTTCATTTTTCTGTTTCTTACCTTTACTTATCAGGTTCAACTGGTAGGTGATATAATGACCCTTATCTATTTCATTACATTGGTAGGTAAAACATCTATCTTTATAAGTTTCTCCTACCGATAGACATCCGCCATTTAATTTACAACCTATACAACAAAATATATCAGAATATGTAACTGTAAAACTTATTCTTATTCCTGTTTTTATCTTTAGATGGGTACAAAACATTTATTACCCACAAATTACGACCAAATCAACTTATAGCAAAAGTATTTCAAGTTATAGTAAAATTCGATGGATGTTTGTTCTACTAAAGATGACAATTTTGGGGAAATAATAATAAAAGAATAAATTAAACAGAATTCAATCATGAATATTAGTTACTATATTGTATTGTGTGTTAAAATCTGAACTTACACTAAGTTCATAAGGTTGGAGGATGTATTACCTGACCGCACTAATATATACTGGCCAAGATGTTATCAATGAAACGTGCATATCATTATATCTTAATATAGGTCTAAATAGAGGTTAATTATCATACAATATCAATAAATCAACGTCACACATTCTACGCATTATTTATTGAGTCAATTATTCACGTCAGATTTCAAAAATTAACTAAAAATACCGGGTTTTACACAATCCTTAAAAGGGTGCCCACGTCCCACGCATCCACCTCATTTTTTAATGTGAAAACGATCAAAATAAATTATATTCATATTATCCGATATGAATATATGTATATTACCTCCCACAACGGTTCTGTACCCTACACCAGTTTCTGAGCGTTCACATCGTTGTTGAATACAAGTATGTAGTGTTCGTATTGATCCTTCTGGTTGACAACCATTGATACCATCATCACAACCTATAATAAGAAAGTTAAAGTAAAAATTTAAAAAAAAATGAAAAACAAATGTTACATTGAATTAAACAATATCTCCATATTATTGTTTGTGCGTTTTTCAACAAAACAAAAACAGAATACATCAATATATCACCAACATTTAAATGGCATCTGAGAATATCGATGGCTAGGATGACTTAAGTATGGTGATAATATACCCATGATTCTGATTTAAAAAAAAAGGTGTTAACTATGAAGTAGAGGTAGAAATTGGTTATCTGAATGGCCTGTCGATGTAGTATTTTTGATTCGTAGGGCCTATAATAGGTTAGACACTTTTCCAGTTCCAGTATCGTCTACGAATTGTCATAAGTTGGCCTTTTAATTGACAGCACATCAAGTAGGCTTTTCGGGTTTCAGATCCCGGTTTTTTTGTGTGCTCTCTACATCTACAGTTCTTCACTGAGATCTGCGAAATTATGGTACGTACATGAAACGTTTCTATCAATCTGTCAGTTCTTTAAGCAATTTCATGAGTCACGAAGCACTTATTTAGTCTCATTTTAAACATATATGTTTACCAATAATAAAAAAAAATAGCAAATAACATTTAGAATTATTTATTAAAAGATTTGTATTACTCTTGAGTATGAAGTGTGTTTGGAATCGCCATTGTGATTGTGAGTTCAAGTATGAAACAAAAAATATAAAAATGTCAAAATGTCCAATAAGTAAAGAATTATTTCATTAGAAAGAGATTAATCTTGCTTGTAAACTTCACAACAATATGTTACCTAATGATCGAAAGTAAACAGGCTGCTTTATCACAGAAACATATTGAGAAATTCATGAAAAAAATTGAATACGAAACGTTGAGGCCTTTCTAACTGGTTAATGCTAATGTCACTCAAAGAAATGTTGACATATTATATTAATAATTTAATCAGCAGTCAATACGAAATGTCGCTGCAGTCAAGCAATCAAATTGCTGCCAACTGCTCATGTTCTCACCAACCGTTAGTTTTTTATGGTATGCAATCATTAAATGTTTTGTGAAAACACGTTCAACACTAAAAGACCTACATTATTTTCAATACTTGCGGTTAGACTCTTTCTTACATCCTAAATAGTCCAATTATTGTCCAGATCTAAATACTCCAACGTGGTCTTTCCTCTTTGATTTTAAACATACAAAAGTGTGATGGGGACAAATGAAAACTTTATATACTGATACTATAGCAGCTATGGGCAAACATGACCTGATGGATGGGCAATAGAAGCGTATAAAATTGTGTACGTACCATATTTGGTTGGTCTATAACCACCTTGATTGCAGGTATATTCTATACAGGGTCCACTAAAACTGACTTTAAATATTTCACCATGCTGATAGGTTTTACCTTCTACTATACATGCTGTAAACAACCGAAATATAATTTACATGTTAAGTCGTTAAAAGTATTCATTTTCTTTCAAAAAAACTACCCAATATACAAAAGCTTACCAGGGTTCATCCATTTGAGTTTTCAATTTTTTTCAAACCGTGGCCCAAATTTCATAAGGGTTGTTGTTTTTGTCCCCTACCATCAGGAGGTCAGATGCATTGGGCTGTAAGCAATGAATTACGGACCTTACACAGCAAATTATAACTGGCACCAGATTCTTGTAAAAAAAAATCTTATATTAAAAAAAAAATCATATATAGGTATATTGTATATAATATAACTGTATACGATTTTTTTACCAGAATCTGGTGCCTGTGCAAATTATAGTTCAATCAAAATTGGGATAGAGCAAAATCATACGTATTCTGATGCCCGATGACCTCCCTGACAAATACCTCATGGCCACCATTTTGGAACCACTGTCCTATTTACTATCGTACGATTTTAAATTCTGTGTACACGTTCGACGGAAGAACATACAGTCGGTCACTTGTCAAGATAAAAGTAAAACCTTACGTATATTCGAGGAAGTTGTTGTGCTGCTTGATTCCAATGTTGTTTGAGAAGAGACAGAACAAACAGCTACCAATATGGCAAACACACAATATTCCAGGACGACCATGCTGTACAACTGACCTCTGGTGATTTGGTCATTCTAAAATGAGATGGGTTTTTATATGTGTCATTAAATGAGAAGATTTAGTTTAATTAGGTGAGAGATGATTAAGTCAGCTGGATATGTTAAACGTGGGATAATGGACTCTAATTTTCAATAATATAGCATATATCCTGATGACCTTATTGTTTATTATCTATCTAGTGTCAATCATTTCAAATTTACTGATCTCTACTGATCTGATGTCAGCTAATTAACACAGTAAGTTTAGTTGACCTTCTCAATATTTCATTCTAACGGTATCCACTGAATATATTCTAAAACGTAGTAATGGTGTTTCATGATTTGTACATCTTAGAAAAGGATTCATGATCAGAACATATCAAACGGATTTCAATATTCTGAAGGCCATAAAGTATTTTAACAACAGTCGGCAAAACAAAAACACACAAACCCTTCTATAGTACAGTGTTCATTACTTAAGGTTGAAAACTGGCCGATTTATTTGTCTGTTTCGGAAACATTATAAGTAGTATTTATTGTATGTTGTATCCTCCACGTTTAGACGTGTAATAATTATTTCTGATAATACTTTCATAAAACTACTAATATTCAAAAATGATTTACCTTTCATTTCAGCTTGTTGATTTCAAACTTTCCTGTATTTTGTTCGATGTAATTACTAAACTTATTTTGTCAAAGATAGAACTATTTTGTAAATGGTAGCTATGTCTTTGATTATATTTACTCAACACAAGCAAATTAAGAGTAAGATTTTAAATATGCTCGCTATTTTGTTTGAAAGTTGATTTCGTAATAATGTGGCAAATATTTCAGGCCCACCAATTCATCTTATAAACAATTTGACTTAAAGTTGACTGGGTACCGTAGGGTATAGCTTGAATTTTCAAAAGATCAAGGTTTATTAATGTTATTACAGTTTAACAATCGTATAGCTATCACTTCGCTTCGACAAAAACACTCATATATATCACCTCCTCAACATTATACACATGCTTTAATTGATATTGGTTAATTTGAGTGTAGTGGAATTCAGGAATATTTTAAAAACACGTGTCCAACTAGTTGTTTAAAAAAATAAAAAAAATAATCATTTAACAATGTGATTATGGCTCTTACATAATTCATGACTATTACTATATAACATGGAACATTTTCACTTTGGTAGCATTTATATTTGGAATAGAATCAGGTATGTACACTTTGAATTTTTATGTCATAGTGATATAGGAAATGGAACTTCTTTTATTCAGTTCCAAATCGTACTAAGGACACTAAGGTTTTTATTTTTATGATAAAACTCATATAAAACTGTCTTTGTGACTATTGCAAAATAACTTATAACGAATTATGTCAATATGTTTTTAAAACAGCAACACTTTGGAAAGTTTATTTAAATTTAATTTTATCTCAGATAACAGTCGCCATGTGCATTCTAGATTATAAAAGAGAGACAAAAAGGGACTTTAGCATACCTGTATATCAATTTGTCACATTCACTGGATGCAGCATTTCAAGTGTTTGGGATGACTTAACTTAAACAGACAGGAATCAATCAATTGCGTATAGAAGCACTACCTCTTGGAGTGTTCTTTGATTGTATAATACATGTTTGAATATAATTGTTCAGATACAACAATGTTACGACTTTTGGTAGCAGCTTTAGTCCTGACAGTTGCCTTGGCAGCTGAAACCGAAAAAACAGACACTATCGAGGGGACAATTGATATTGATGTCCCTGCTATGGAACCGGAGGACGGTGCTGATCTGGAGAAAAAATCAAGTAAGTACTCAACAAATATTCAAGAAAGCCATTGTCACACAGATGTTCTGAAATGAAATTTGATGCTTGTGTGATGGTGTACGAAAAGTATTTCTCCTTTTTAATGCGGTTAATTGTTGATGGATTGGTTTCTTGTTTAAAAACATGCTCGACTGATTTATTTCAATTTTATATAATTTTGCAATAACAGTGACATCCAATTTCATGTCCAGACGTTGGCCTCCTTAATAAGTTAACACCCCCTTGTACCTCTTGATGTTTCAGTGAACTACTGTTATCATCAAGGTCGTATTATAATGAATGGACGTGCACAGAGTGATCCCGATTCCTGTTCAATATTTAGATGTAATGATGGTCGAGTAAGAAAAGAGCAAAATCGTAAGTAACTTAATTAAAAGCAGGGGTTATCTGGTGTTCTGAGAAATAAACCCCACAAAGCTGAGACCTTATTAATTTGTATATGAATCATTGCGGTTTTTGTGTACATGGTTGGTTGGTTTCACTTCACTGACATCACAACAAATGCGATATCGCATCGCAGATTATTCAATTGACTCTAATTAATCAGACAAAATTTAAATTCATCACGATGGTCTGCCAATCAAATCAGAATTAATTGATCTATGTAAACATTTTATAACCAAATGATGTAATGAAATACAAATTTAGACTTAAATTGATAAGCCGAAATGAAAATCATTGTAAATAATTGCTTGTCAAATCGAATCTGCAACAACTATTTCAAAATCTGTATACTCGTCGTGTTATTTATTTTATGCCTTTTGTGGTAGTATTATTTTTCATTCATACAAAACACTCTGATCAGCTATTTAGGTAACTTACCAACATTATCAAACCAGATTCGGCTGAATCATCTGTAAAGTGGCTCACATATTCATTAAGAGCATAGATGTAGATAATAAGATAATCCACTCATTCATCCAATCACCAACGACTTTAATTTGGCTATAAAGTTTTAAACCAGTGATTTCGTCAACCTCGTAATCACAGAAATTAAACTATTAGTATTACTTTTAAACAGAATGTCAACATAAAGGAAGATGTATTCCAACAGGCCGATCCTGGACTGAGGAGTGTACAACTTATAAATGTGACAGAAAAAGAGACCGATATAATAGAATCAGTTTTGTTATCGTCCCTGTCTCTTCAAGTAAGTAGGCAACAGTATTTGAGATAAGTCGTCCTAGGACCTTGGTGTACTTTAGTATCTGTGTGTATAGTTTAGGCATCTGATTCGAAAATATGAATTATGATTGAAGACATCTTGCAGTCAAAAGGGTACTATATATTTTGATACAGATTTTTTGAAACATTTCAGAGTTTGTTTACATACATATAATTATTAAAGAATTTTTATTAATATTGCCGTTATGCGCATTCCGAGGGCAGAAATAACACGAAAGCATTCTAAACTGGAATGTAGTGCATATCACTGTAAATTGACTTCATGCTGCTTTTTAGAGTGTGTTGATGCCCATGGTAATTGTCGAAGACCAGGAGAAAAATTCCCCCACGTTCAGAATGGTAGATACCGCAGCAGATGTACTTGCAGACAATATAAATACCGCAATGAAATGAGAACCAAATACAATTGTTAGAAATTGGATTGCCTCCCTTCAATGGTTTATGGAATATTTTCTTTTTCTGATTAATAAATAATATCGTGCAAGTTAATTTAAAGTTTTTCTTTTTGTATATGACGTGCAATATAGTGTTACCATGGGGTTTGTGCCATACTTTCTACAGTTCATTGCACTACTGTAAAAAGGTTGCAAAATTTTTATTCATGGAATTGGAAACAGGTTAATTGACATACAACCTTCAAATTTGACGAAGGAAATTGTATGGTCGTCACGGAGAATTCCTTGTCAAAAACGACAAGCCTGCCTTTGGCAGATTTATTCAGTCAAGCATGAATCGATCTGGTTGCACCTCATGATTTTGATATATATAGTAGTGGTGGGTGTCGAGAAGATCATGTTTACTCTATTCGAAACACCTGACGGTACTTCTTGTTTGGGGAAGTCCACAACAATACATTCCAGTGCTGATTATCAGAGGCAAGGCTTACCATCGTATATCTTTAGCTCTACAACGAATCTTAAATCAAACGTATAAACTATATTTCTTGGTTAGCCATCAGCCTTTTTTAGTTAACGTTATAACACAATAAAACAAAGCAGTGACTAACGTTTTATTAATAAAAGATTAGGGTAACAATTTGTCCGCAATCTTGAAATTCTTAACGCTTTTCTTATATACAGTTAAACACAATCATATCTTAACCTAGTACCAAATAAATTACAGGTACAATTTCTGTACATTTGGTTATTGATGACATAGGAGAACTGTTCTCTAAGATCTTTGCAGTTTCCGTAGGCATCTTGGCATTCTGTAAGACAACGTTATAATCGATGTTAAAATATTAGTCGTAAATGTTTAGTAGCATTACTGCCCAGTTTAGTGTGCTTTTGTATGTTCGGCAATAACTCGTTTATTCTTTTTCCGATTTCCAATAAATACAGTAGTTTTAAAACCAGATGAACTCTCAGACCCCATTTTCAAAAGGGGATTTAATGCACAATTTAATTTTCAATCGGTATTTGAAATTCATGCTTTCAGATGACTCGATACACATTTTCATGAAACTTCTTTAAAAACCTTTATGGAATAAATATATATTAACGTTTTTTGTGTTCTGGTTTTCTTTAGAAATAAATTTCGTATTTGCACATTTATAGCTCTTTACATGTTCTCTCTTATTTAAATCATTCATAATGCGTAGCTTATGTAAAGGATTCGCAGCTAAATAATTACTTACGTATTCCCAATGTTCGAATACGGAAAGTGCTTGGACCAGTTTTTCTGCAAACATATTCCTGGCAATCTTTAATCCATGTCTCACCAAGAGTATGACATTCACCATTGGGATCTCGACATTCTAAAATTACATTGATATCATGAATATTTTTGGCTGTTTCGAAAGCGTGAAATTTTGAACAGTGTAAAGCTTATATTCAGATTATTTTAGTTTTAAAGGTTTAGTCGATGGACTCTTCTTTCCATTCCTATTCCTAGTTTTAATGAACATGTATTTCTTGAGGCACTAACAGCCGAGTTTTGTTGCAAAAACAAATTGCAGAACTTACTTGTATGAGTGACAAAGAATCCTATAGTGTTTCCCCTCTCCGCACAGATGGCAGTTTTACAGTTAAATTCCTTCTCGGTACCTTGAGGATGGCATCCCCCATTTCCATCATTACATTCTACAAGTCAAAAGTAATGTGTAGTGAAATAAGAATTATATATTCCTTTCTAAGATGATGTGCTTAGAAATAAAGCAACAAATTTAAGTAACCTTTGGAAAAATCATTTATTTTCTTAACTATTCAGATTAACCAATAAACATTAGTAAAATAAGATTTATTCCATATGATTATCAAGTTTTATCAAAATCTGACCAGTAATATACCATAAACTTTCACCATTTCCTTTAGCAACGGAACACGTCGTTTGCCATATCTAACGGTTACTCTCATAAAAAGACATTCTCGTCGTTTTGACTAGTAAATCATTTGCGTTGAACAGCCGATATGAAACTGTCAGAAAGGACACTATCATGATTGTGTTCTAAATAAAACATGTACCTATAGCAACGAAATAACATGTTATCACATCTAACCGTTGCTCTCACAGCACGTTTCAGGACAGATATCCCAACTGAAAAATTTAAAACTTTATTTTACATGGAAGGTGGCGTTTAAATTATCTGATTTTTGAAGTGATAGGGCTATGATAGTAATTAAATTGACATACCTAATTTAATTGGTGTAACCGATCCTTGATGACAGTTATATACTATACAGGGTCCAGAACGAGGAATAGTAAAATTCTGCCCATGAGAATAATCTTGCCCATGCATTATACAAAATGTTCCTAGAAAAAGAAATGATAAGATTGAAAATAATATAGATGAATGAAAGCGCTATCGATTGTAGTGGGGTGACCAGAGATGTAGAAAAACATACAGTTTAATCATTCAGAATACAGCACCTGGTTCTGTGTTATCCATAGTATTTATTATATTTCATTAAAAGAAACCCACCTTAATTTTAGCATTCCAGACATTCCTGTTATTGAAAAGTTAATTGTAACAATATGTTATATAACTGAGGTTACCATAATAAAATTGCATTAATTTATTCTGTTTAAGTTTTCATTTCTGGAAATTTAGATTTCCTGCTTAAAATCTAATATTTGAAAGAGGGATAACTATTCGATACATTATGACTCTAAAAAATTTGGAATATTTCAATCGTACGGAAACAACTTGCTTTAAAAAATAGATCGGAAAATATGACGATGAAACCCACCTCTTTTCTGGCGAGGAGCTGCTGACACTGCTTCAAGCACCAATACCAATAGAATGACAAACATTTTGAGTCTGGTCAAGAATTGTCTTACAGCTTCAGTTATCACCATATACCACCCGTTTGTTAGTGGTATATTACGACTTGGTTAAATATTAAAATAATTGCTGTTGAAATAAGGTCAATTCCGGAACACCGGAAGTTGAAGCTTGGAGAGAATTATATATATGTTAACCTTGACATGGTAAATATATATTCACTTATTTTCTTTTATTTAGTAAGTTAAGTTTACTAGTTGAATATAAAAATATATTCTAAGTAGCACATTATAATAATAATAATAAAATCTTTATTAGAAATCCAGTTACCAGAGGTAATCTTCCCTGGAATCTACTAACTACAAATAACATATATACAAAGAGTCATGGTAAAAATGTTGACATATTTACAGGAGAGACAAAAATAATTATAAGTAGAAAAATACTTATACATAATATATAAGAGGGGATCTATTTACTGGCAGAATAATAGAATATTATAAAAAAAATGCTTCAGTAATATGAAATAACAATACAAGGAGAAACAATCAGAAGATAATATGAATAAAACATAGTTGCAATAATAGAAAATGAAGATTTAGTCTGCAATCGGCATTAGCTTTGTCGAATCCAATCCAGGCAGTTGAATGGTTTTGAAACATATTCTTCCAGAGTGATATGGATATTCAAACTCAAATTTTCGCTGGAAATAACATAGATTATTTTTCAAAGAAACCCGAAATGATAAAAATGTTTCAACGATCAAGGCGTGAAAATATTAAATTAATTCAGATTGATTGAGGGGGTTAAGGGATTATCTGACAATGCAAAGATGTCCAACAGCAGGCTATATACAATGTATGTCATGTATGTCATGTACCCTGCAGCCGTCACAACGTCGTCGTAGATCCATCGCATTACCGTATGATGAGACGGAAACGGGATAACAATGCCTTTGAAGACAACTGAAGTTGAAATGAAGCACAATAGTTATTGCATGTCAAAACTCTATAGAACAAAAGCTTGTATAACTCTTAAACAATTTAGTGCAGAACTGCGTTGATAATGAGACAAGCAAGAAAAAGAAGGCGACAGCATTGCTTCTATTGCTGTACCTCAGAAAACATTACAAGCAACACAAAAGAGTAGACTTTGCAGATTGCAGAGGAGACCATTTCGATTGCTGTTTAGGCCTTCAAAACTACTGAGGAGACTATGTTACTGCTGCATAGTTCTGTAGTTTAGATGATATATCATACAGGCATTATTCTTACTTCGGCAGAAGTTTATGAACTCTTCATCAAAATTGGGGCTAAATTTTATATTTCACATTTGTGTGTCCAATTTGCACAGTATGGCGATGCTTTTACGATTGATAAGTACAAAAACATTGTCTGATTCTAGAACGAATTCTTTAATATGGACAATATAGTATGGGTATATATTTTTAAGATAAATGATACAACACAATAAATACATTTTATTTGACTTAATTGTGGCATTGGTATTTAACATTTTCTCCCCATCTTTGGCATACACAATTTCTGTATGACACACCACGCATAACATACGGAAACATGGAACCTGGCTGGTGACATTTTCCATACATATCTTTACACACTGAAATAGAGAGACAAAGCAATAAAATGAATGAATAATAATAAGTATGATAGATGATGCATACGATTAAAGGAGTTCTGAAATCTAAAATATAAAAATGTATTGAAAATGATGTAAGAAATTGGTTTGAGATTGATTTTTTTTTTTTTAAGTTTCAAAACTTGTTGAGCTGGTAAAGATCAAAGAATACACTCACAGACAGAAACAGTTGAAGCTGAAGCCGAGTTGTAACCACCTGTACATTGATACGTCACACAGTTTTCTGTCCATCTTGAATTGATATCATGACACTGTCCATCCATACCTCGACATACTAAATTAAAATATTATAATAAAAGTACATTAATCGATATCTGTCAAAATCAGAGGCGGAATAACATCTAGGCAAAGAAGATAGCTTCAGCCCATTGAAAATTCAGCCCACAGCAGGGGCGGATCCAGGATTTTGGAAAGGGGGGGCGTATATCTCAATATGAGCCGAGCGAAGCGAGGTGAAAATTTTTTTGACCTTTTTTTTGCCTTAAAAACATAGAATAAGTATAAATTGTACTAATTTAACGGTTTCTGACGTGGACTATGTATGTTTTATATTAAACGTTAATGGGTTAGACATTTTTTATGTCGTAATACAGTGTAACTTAGAAAAAAAAAAAAAAAAAAGACCAAGTAAAGGGGGGGCGTACGCTCTCTACGCCCCCCCCCCCCCCCTGGATCCGCCACTGCACAGTAAAAAAGTAAACAAATCAACTTTTCCTTGGATACAAGCTCTGTCAACGAGAATGCAGCACACAAAGGTCTTTAGATGCAAGGAAATTTACTCTAATTTTCAAAAGTTGACTTCAAGAGGTGAGCGCACTGTCAACATGAATATCAGTCAATGTCGGTACAATGTCCACCACTTCAAGTGGTGGGGGTTGCTATCAAGAATTATGTTTTTTTCTTGGGAGGGTATATCTGAAACCTTTTACGCTGTTGTTGCTAATGCGGTCAGTTTACCACGATTCATTTACACGATTCGTAAACGAACACAATAGTATAGAAAGAAGTTTTTTTTCAAAATGTGTTTTTACTTACAAGGAACTGGTTGTACTCTCCATCCATTTGATCCTGTTCTGGAACAGGAATACTCAAAACATCCATTCTGATCTCTCCACCGTGTACCTTCGTCATGACATCGACCATTCTCTTTACAACCTGGACAGGACAAATGTAAGAGAATGGACTTGTAAATTAGTCACAAAGTCATACTGTGTAATTTCTTGTTGTGAATATCAAAGGAACATCTAGTCTGTTGTCTCGCAAAGAGCAGGTGAGCGTTGTTTGTCAAATGCATCCACCCAAATCCATTCCAGTAAACCCTAGTTTTCATTCCTGTGGCCTAAAGGGGCACATTCACCATTCATTCGACCAATCATACTGTACCTTAGTATTGGAAAAGCTAACAAATTGATATTTAAATATAGTTAAAGCGATACCCTCTTAAAAAGAGCAAAAAATTTAAGTTCTCAAACCTGGCCATTAAGAGCATATACATGTAGTTATGACACTAGACAAAATGTCTAATGAATATAAACTCTTATTCACCAAGTTTAAGAATTGTGCTTTTTTTATCATTCAAAGAGGTGATATTTCTTTAAGATACTAATAATATCATTAAGTATCATTCAGAAGACCATAGTATAACTAGAATTCTACAAATATTACACTGAAAGTATATCCTACCTATTTTTCTTAACACAGGCTGGCCACCATTACAGTAATATGTACTGCAACCAAGTTTAAACTCTGTACCATGGTGGAAAACTTGACCATTCGTAAAACAAAAGCTGTCTGAAATTTTACAGAATCATGTATAAGATTTCATTCAGATTTCAAGTGTCACAATTCAACGACAAGTTCATCTAAAAATGAGATTGAATTATGAAGAATGTGTTTACTGATCATTGATGACGACACGACAAATAATAAATCAAAGACAAAACCAAAGAAGATGGCGTAATCTACATACTGGTATCTTTCGTTTCCAATTCTTTACTTTCCTCGCCAGCAACTACAGCTAGAATCAACAACAAACTAATCCACATGATCATTTTGACGATTCTACAATGAAGAACACAATGGCGGATACAGAAAGAAGCAACCCCAGTTGGATAAATAATTTAAATTAGATTCTCTTCTACATTCTTTATAATTCGATGTACTTTATGATCACAGAATATCATCATTTTTGGAATGGGTCAATCTGTATAATCAGCATAATACAAAAACAAAATATTTTTAATATTTCTAATCTTCTATACTTTATAGATTCTACTTCTATAGATTTTTTTCGGTCGGGTTTCTCTTTAAAAATGAAACGAGTTCAACGATTTTATATGTTAGCTTCATGTTATGTAGCAAATTTCAATATGAATACGAAACTTCATTAAAGTATAATACTTACGTTGACTGTCTGTTCCAGTAGTTCTATGAACTATAACTGATGTTCAACCTATAACGTGTTATTTTATAACATTGGTGCCGATTATATTATGTTTAATTATAACAGAATAATTGATGTGACTTTTAAAAGATCCTGATTAACTAAATGCATTACAGTACAATTAAAGGTCGGGTTTTTATGAGTACAAAATGTGAAACTCTTGTAATTTTTATGAAAATTTGTCAGAAATAAATATTGTCTTTGAATAAAACTCATCATCAAGATCAATATATTCTTTCAAGAGTATATGTGAGCTTGCATGGTTTCAAATCTTACCAAATGTCATTTTGTCTGTTAAGCATTTTAACTACAAAAAACTGCCACTTAGCAAAACTTGTTGTCATTTCAAACACAGAAAACTGCAACTTAGCAAGACTTGATGTCATTTCAAACACAGAAAACTTGTTGTCATTTCAAACACAGAAAACTGCAATTTAGCAAGACTTGTTGTCATTTCAAACACAGAAAACTGCCACTTAGCAAGACTTGATGTCATTTCAAACACAGAAAACTGCAATTTAGCAAGACTTGTTGTCATTTCAAACACAGAAAACTGCCACTTAGCAAGACTTGTTGTCATTTCAATTACAGAAATCTGCCACTTAGCAAGACTTGTTGTCATTTCAAACACAGAAAACTGCCACTTAGCAAGACTTGTTGTCATTTCAAACACAGAAAACTGCAATTTAGCAAGACTTGTTGTCATTTCAAACACAGAAAACTGCCACTTGGCAAGACTTGTTGTCATTTCAAACACAGAAAACTGCCACTTAGCAAAACTTGTTGTCATTTCAAACACAGAAAACTGTCACTTAGCAAGGCTTGTTGTCAATTTAAACACATTGATTCAAATGATCTTGTATACAACAACAGTAAAACAGTCATTGAACTAGCATGAAACCGACTGATCCCCAATCTAATCAAAATTAGATTAAATGTAATAACCGAAACGAAATGTACATGTAATCTAATTTTAATTAAGTTTTTCTAGTTGGCATTCTTACCACACGAAAACTACCATTTAAGTTATCTGGTTAACATTCTAACAACAGAAAACTGCAGTTTAGTTTGTTTGGTTTATATAACAACAGAAAACTACCATTTAAGTTTTCTGGTTGGCATTCTCACGACAACAAAACTACAATTTAAGTTATCTGGTTGGCATTCTTACCACACGAAAACTACCATTTAAGTTATCTGGTTAACATTCTAACAACAGAAAACTGCAGTTTAGTTTGTTTGGTTTATATAACTACAGAAAACTACCATTTAAGTTTTCTGGTTGGCATTCTCACGAAAACAAAGCTACAATTTAAGTTATCTGTTTGTCATTCTTACCACACGAAAACTACCATTTAAGTTATCTGGTTAACATTCTAACAACAGAAAACTGCAGTTTAGTTTGTCTGGGTGATATAACTACAGAAAACTACCATTTAAGTTTTCTGGTTGGCATTCTCACAACAAAACTACAATTTAAGTTATCTGGTTGGCATTCTTACCACACGAAAACTATCATTTGAGTTATTGCTTAATTGTTTTCAAATATAATTTAGTTTATTTGTGCATATTAAAAATTAAATAAGAGACAAATTATAGCATATTATGTGAAAATAAACCCAAATGACCAATAATAATTGACACGTAGCGTAAGTATGTACCTAGCGACTTTTTAAGCATCAAAAGAGTGATAATTTTTGAATATAATAAAATGTACAATCATTGTAAGACTATAAAGTAAAGGTTAATATAATCAAACAGTAAATGATTGTATAATTAACTCAGTGATTATAACCGGTAACTGATAGTTTAATTTATCAATAAAACCATTATTATATCCATATATAATTGACTATAATAAGCAAACTCATAGGCTTGATTGTCAAGTTCGAATGAATTTAATGCTAGGAGTCCACTGGGCCAGTGCCAGTTGGTGCCATTTCGCGCCAAAGATTATGTGATTGGCGCGTAGTGGCTCGCTGTGGCGCCGAATTAATTTCCGCTCGGCATGTGTCGCCATATGGAATAAACTGGGTGCCATATGGCGTGCGCAAAATGCCACCCGGCTTGCTCTAAAATGTTGCGCCAGTTCGCGCCATTACACCGCCATTTGACTCTAAAATGTACCCTGTTGGCGCACCTTGGGTCGCCCCATTACATTCCAGTGCATTCCAGTAGGCGGATTGGCAATCCACAAACAATCCACTTGGCGCTGATTGCCGATGCAAGTGGCGCGACGAAATTACGGGCATCCACGAGCCACTTGGGAGGCAGTTTGAGCCACTATACGCCACTAGGCACCTTATTGGCGACACTAGGTGCCACAGTAAATTGCATTGGCGCAAACTGGCACCAACTGGCGCTGGCCCAGTGGACTCCTAGCAAAAGATTCACTTCACATCTCACATCACAATAATTCACGAAATAAAATAAAAAGAACAACTAGTTGATTGAAAGCTCAACACATAGTGTAATCCATGAGTTGGCTATCTGGGTTTAGTAAAATATTGTCTTTCTGAAGTAAAGTCGTTGACTTTTTTTCTTGAAATATACTTTTCAAGAAAAAGGCAAAAAATCTCACACCAAAAGGTCATATCTACAAAAATGCCCATTGATGTCAATGGTGGGTGTAGATACAATCTAATTAAAATTAGGTTACATTTCGTTTCGGTTTTAATTAGATTGCTGTGACCATTTAATACAATCGTAATATTTCAGACAACAGTTAAAGGGCTCAAATGTTTTCTGGAATGTATTCATAGGTAAACTATCGATTTTAGTACCATGTGGTTTTGATGTTAACTGGATCTTTAGACCTATGACTGAAATTTATACGGTTAGTTCTGTTGTTTTTACCCGTATAATGCCCAAATTGATCTTGTCATCTGTATACCCAACTATTGAAACTTACCATATATACCATCGACACTGTTAACAATTATTTTCAGAACTAGTCTTTAAACCTGTTGATATTGGTCAAGTGGTCATTGCGAAGTTTGATGTTTTTGATTTCGATCAAGGCTGTTAAAGGAATACAACCTGTTAGAATGAATAAAAAATCTAAATATTCTAATTTGATCAATAGGAGTTTATATTCATCAATGGACTTGCCCGATTACCTAAATAATCTGATAAATCCAGAAAATAATGTTTATATACAATAATTGATAAAACCCTTAATCAAATTTAAGGCATTTATCAATTATTACCTGTTATTATATGGAAATTAACATAGTTTCGTGCTTTTTTTTGCATTCTGTTTGTATACTTTGGAAATCGTTGATGAATATATACTCTGATTGACCAAGTTTGAGAACTTATTTTTTTTTTCTAAGGGATTGGAAATAGTAATCAACTCTGTAGACTAGGCATGAGATTATTATGTTTGGAATACATTCCTACCAACAATAAAATTGTGTTACCTAGTCTGATTTTTTTATTGGCCACTTTCGGAATCAACTATGCATCTCATTTTCAAGTAATCCTTTAATCACTGGCAGAAAAAGAACAATGTACGTGAGCAAGTTTATAGAGATGATTTTGTGTAAATGAATACAAGATACACAACAAAATGTTTTAATATATTACAACTACAATTTTGAAAATAGTGTATTTAACAAAAATATTTTATCTTTTGTGTCAGATCGTCAAGCCATGTTCTACATGTACAGGATCTATAAACTCTGCTGCCAATTCTAAATGGAAAACGTGTTCCGGGTTGACGACACTGCTCGTTTGAATCTGTACACACTGGAATAAAGAAAAGTAATTCCATGGAGATTGACGATTTGCTAGTGATATGCTTATAACGGAAGCAACTGCTTAAAAGTTACCATCTCAACAGTCAAATTGATTGATCATCATGAGATTTTATGAGATATTGGCGGTTGAATAGATAAGGTACGAATATTAACACATTGGTATGAATTTACCTATTTTGGCAACGATTTCGAATTTGTAAACATTGGTTGTCAAAATTATGTTCTTACCTAATGCAGTGATTATGATCTTTCAAAGCCCAAATAAAAAAGGGTATGCTGCCTTTTTCTTTTTGATTTTTTAAGCACACCAAAAGAAAACTGGACCGAATAGTAAAAAATATATCACTCACTCATATTAGAGATTACGGCCTGGTACTCTTGTCTGTTGTTTCGTTTTTTAGTTTGACAAATATAAGATACACAGGACTCTGTCCATCTTTCACCAACACGTTTACAATCTCCCTTTCTGTCAACACATTCTAAAAAAGCATAAATACAATTCAAAGCGAAACCGATGAACACCAGCACCAGTGGGCATCTGTTTTACTGGGAAAAGAATATCGACTTGCAGTATGCATCTTAATCCACTGGATTTACAAGTTTAACAACACTCCGAGGATAGCTTATATTGAATATTATCTATAGACTTTATGTGACCGTTGTTATAGTCAAGAAAAATAAAATTTATGAAAATATATTATGCTTTACCTTGTGTGATTAACCGTAAAGTGTTGTATTCACATCTGAATGTAGCACAAGGACTTCTTGGTAATGTCACAACTTGTCCATGTCTGTACATATTATCACCATACGTACAATATCTCTCTAAAATTTACATTAAAGGGATATGTTCATTAACTGTTGGACCAATAAATTCCTTGTCTCAGAACCTCGAATGTTTTTGCTATTCTAATTCATAATAATGTTCACAACTCTCCCTCGAAATACAAGCCTTTAAATCCCCGTGTAGCCAATTATGAGCGTTTTAAAGTCAAAAATACGACTCAGAAAGACTATGCCTTATGTAAAAAACACAAATACAGAAATGAAAGATAAATGTTTCGGCAGGGATATAATAGAAGGGATTATGAGATTTTTGTGCAGTTCTAGTATACTTCTGAAGGCTTTATAGCCTACATATATTTAAGACTCAAATCGACCCTTGAAAATTCTGAACATTCCCTTTAAATCGATATCAAAGTGATATTTGCTATCAATTAAAATGAAATTAACGTAAAACCTAACGATCCTCTCTGAAAGTGATAGTCCATCTGAATCACGGGTTAGTTAGGTTAATTATTTTATTGTGAGTTATTATTTATACAAAATCAAAAAACAAACCTCGTCTATCTTGAAAACCTTGATATTGTGAACTGACTGTGTTAAATATAAAAACACTCAGAAAAGCTAACAACTTCATCTTGTGTTCTAGAATATCAGAAAATATGTGTGTTTTATAAAATATACCGTGCACAATATTAATGTGTAGTCAACATTGCAATAAAATAAAGGTTATTAGAATGTATTACCGGCACACATCTGCGATGTAATATATTATATCTTATTTTCCGGTAACCTAACAGTTTATAAATGCAAATATAACACCATTCAATATACAAAACTGAGATGATGATGAAAACATTCGTACTCTGAAAGTTATAAAGATAAAAAAATTGAAAAAATTAGTATCAGACAAATTAAGAATGGCCTTCTTAGACTCTGTCCTACAGTAACGTTATATGGGCTAGGCCTACAGATAATAAAAATCAGTAAAACTTTACTTACCAAAATTCTTATTCCACGCTAAATATCAGATTAATTAGGCAGCCTAAATTAGAATAACTCACAATTTTAATATTCAAGTATATATATGATGATTATTTCACCATCTGTACTTGAAGCTACTTTACAACGACCTTTCATAGGTCATTTTTTCTTAGATTTCTTGTTTAAAGTACCAGTTCAAGAGTTATTATGATTTATAAGAACATTTCATTAACGGTATATAAGGTTCAATTGTGTCATCAACAGAGCATATAATTACACAGCAATGGCATTGTGTTAACAAATCTTTTATCGTCAACCTTCTTATTGTATGGGGTTACTACTGTTTGTTGTTTTAACAGGAATCGTTCCCACTTGCCCTATGTATTTAACAGCAAAATGGGCATACCATGTAGTAAGCCAAACTCCGGTGCCTCCGTGAATAGGAAAGCATGTTAAATTGTGAACAACGAGTTTTCAATTAAGTCAATGAGGGATCGTTTAGTTGACCATTCAAGAAGCCTCTGGGATTCAGATTTTGATCAATCTTAAACTGAGATGACAGTCCTGAACAAGTTTCTAGTTCTAAATGATTAATATATTTTTGTAATATGGGAACTTTAAGATTGACTGTACCAAGAATTTGTCATGACGTCCTGTTGGCCTCATTCCAGAAATAATTTTAATGGAAGTAAAACTAACAATTGGCCCTGCACTTAACGGGCGTTACGTATTTTACTTACGTATGTCGGGATTTGATGCATTGAAACAATCGTAGCCTAAAACGATGTAAAATTGTTCGCTAATGAACATGAAAGTGAATGAAAAGCCAATGTTTTCGAGCAATTCTTCTTTTATAAGCAGCTTAAACCATACATTAGTGGTGAGTCGTTAGTTGTAGTCAGTTGGTATTGTATAACCAAATTACATCCCTTGGTATAGATAGATTAGTTGTAGTCTGTATTAAATCTCAACATTAGTTGTAGTCTGTACTTTGTTGAACTGTGTTACGTCCCTTACACTATCATTATTTCTGGAAGGTATCTTCAAACAACGGAACAGTAACAAAAACCTTTAAGCGTTTCTAGTGGGCAAAGGGACGAAAAAAGCTAGAAAGTAACTTACCTGGATTTGACACAGATTTTGTGAAGCGTAGGAAGTCCCTACTGCAAACTCTAATCCCGAAATATCTTTGAGAATGCTATAAATCGATGCCATTTTTCAAAATTTTTTCTGTGGGGAGATTCTTATGTCTGGGGATTTCCGCCTACAGCGCTTCGCGATATCTTTAAACTAGTCCTCCAGCCGGCTCTTATTTTGGGGGGGATGTGAGCTCAGTCAAGATAAAATCCCCATTTTCCGTCTCTTGCCTCCATCGGCTGTAATTATTATGACATAGAAATTGTCCGTGTTTCCGTGACAAAAAGGGCACATGTTCGCCCCCCTCGCCCACTCAGGTGAGGGGCAGGGGGCGGAGAGCAGTCGCCCCCCCCCCCCCCCTGCCCCCGTGGGTCCGGCGCCCCTGCCTCTAAGTTTCTTGTTTTGAAGTCCATTTTGTTTTATGCTTTTTAAGCAATCTTACTATTTTAGAATGATCCAAAAAAAATCTATCAAACTTGGTGAATAAGAGTTTATAATCATTAGGTAACTACTCTGGTGTCATAAGAATATTAATATATGTAATCTGATAAATCCAGAAAACTATCTTAGATATAATTATAAATACTTCAAGATAATACACCATGTTAAGCATTTTATTAAGCGTTTTTAAAAAATAACATGTAGTTTTATGTAGGGCTATAATTACTTATAGTTACATGGTTTATTTTGTTCTGTTTGCATGCTGAAGACACCTTTGATGAAAATATACTCTTATTGATCAAGTTTGAGAACTTCAATTTTTTATTCATTTTAAGATGTGGTATCCCTTTAAGTTAATAGAAAGGACTGTCGATTTTATCTGAACTTTTTTTATCTAACAAATTCAAAATTCCGATATTCAAGAATAATTTCTTCAGTGTTTTTCTTTTTTCTTCACTTTCTTTTTCCCAAGAATAACAATTAGAGCACAGTGCCATTTAACTTTTTCTTTTTAAGAGAAAATAGGTTATTTTGGGAAAATTTATATTTTGGTACTATATTGTAACACGTTCATAGCCTATATGTAACCAGGTTGCATGTAACGGGTGCCAAGAATTCCTGTAAATGATATTGAGGTGAAATAAAAGGTTATTGGGCTAAGTTAACGGATGTTTATTGTGGTTCTCCTTGTTACTATAGCACTATAAGACATATTGATTATATACAGTAGGTCTAGCTAGAGTATTAACTGATTGATCAGCTATTGGTATGGTACTATTAATACAACACGACTATAACACTAGATGGCGTTAGAGGTTTGAGTGACAGGTGCTTGGTGGAATAAACAGTGGAATAAGAACAGTATAGAGTATATGAGTGAAAAGATGTGATATTCAATAGGTGTAATGTTAATGTATGATATATATTGTAAATATACAGTATAATATGTGTGTGTTTAGCTAGCAGGATTGTAAATTATTCAACTGTGACAATATAAACTGTGTGATACGACATGATGTAGAAGTATGACCTGTCAATCTTACAGATATAGTCTAGAAACTGACACAAGATTTTCTTCATGGCATCAGTAATCTAATAAGATATAGAGCACAATCACATAGTATATTGTGAGGAAAGTCACTGTAGTTAAGTACATTGCAGTAACAGATAAGTTGTTATTTTAAAGATATGTTATTAACTATATTATAAGTGAATAGGAAGTGAATATAAATTTTATATTGATATCAGTACCAAATATTTACAATGGCTACTAATACTACAATGACAGGTACTACACCTTATAGTACTGAAGAATGCCTAAAAGATCGGTACTGGTATGCGTTTTTAACATCCAGTTTAGTGACGTTTGCTTTTGGATTTGTGATAATTGTGGTCTATCGTTTGATTATGATAATGTTTTGTCGGAAAAAGAAAAATCAAATATCATATCGGTCAGCTCTTGCCAATTCAAATACTAAATTATCTCCAACCATTGGACCAGGAGGTACTAACAATCCATTATTTGTAAAGTCTGCTGATCCAGAAATTGGATGGATGACTGAAGCCAAAGATTGGGCAGGGGAATTAATATCTGGTCAGACAACTACAGGAAGGATACTAGTAAGTATTGGTAGCCTACATTATTTATTAACAATTTAAAAATATCCAAATATTGGCTTTTGAAAACTTAACTTTGTTAACTGGCAACCTATGTATAGCTTTTTTTTTCTGCACAATCATAAATTGTTTGCAATTAGCATTAGAAAGATATATATGGTGAATACTGCCAATTTCTTTTTTTATTGCTGAAAAATGACAATGTCTTCTATCTCCTTTGATTTGTTATTAAGATTTAAATGTATTAGATTTAAAATGATTAAGTAAAGAAGTATGTATGATATTGAATATATTATATCATACTATTACTAATAAATTCCACTTACTATATAGTTATAAATAGATAGATAGTAAGTATCAATATAGAGCTCATTATGCAGGTATTAACACTGTGTGTAGTCACTTGTAAATAATCTACCTAAATCTATAGACCTATTATAACACCTAGAACTTGGAATGAATGAAGGTGAAGGAGTGAATGAATGAATGAATCATGAATAAGGAATGAATGACTAAATCAATCACTTTAATTTGTTTTTTACTTTTCCAAGTTCCTATACTTTAGAAGTAATAACTCTAAAACAAAGAATCTAAATTGATTTTTGCCTTTCCATTGTGCAAGTTAAAAAGTTCTTTTGAATCTTCACATTAGCTTGGATGTCTTTGCATTGATAAATAAAACTTTGAAAGGTAATATGACATAGAAACATAGCAACTTCAACCAAAACATGTCAATCAATATGGCTGAAAAGACATTCTTAGACTAACAATACTATTTTGAAGCTTCTTTTCCAATTCTAAAAAAAATCAAGGGTTGTATCTTTTTTCATCTGGGACTGGGAGTCTGGGACAATTTAATGTTCAGTTTAAATGTTTTGATCTTAAGAAATAACAAATAATTTCAACATATATCATGTTCATAGATGCTTAAATGCTCAAGCTTTGAATATTGCTAAGGATTTTAACTCTACATTGTTTTCCTTATAGCCCAATCAGGAGCAGAAAGTAAGATACCAAAAACTAAAGTAAATGTGCCCTTTGTTGACATATGACTACTTGTCAAAAGAAAATTTTATGAATGACACTTTTACTGTCCATTTTATATGACACAATTCAAATATCTATACCTTTTATAGAAAGTTGAAGTACATGATCTTTTCAATTCACTCTCTTTTATAATATGACCATAAAGTTTATTCAACAATGAAATTACATATAATAACTTTTTCAACTCTTTTCTTATATTTCTTCACTTGACTCATGGTTAGGTTATATTATAACTATATTATGTATTTAAATATTAATATCTATTTCTTTGTACAGGTAGATTCGATGTCGTATTAGGGCAATGGGTTCCAACCTGGGAGTCATGGCATGGGGCATGAGGATTTGTAAAATTTTGTCTCTATTCCAAATATGATTTAACTATATTTTGCTGTGTCTGTAGTTGCTTGTGGTCGACTGCATCTGTCCTCTTGATGATGAGGAGAGACAAAACAACAACCCTTGTGCTATATTGCTCCCTGTGGAATTGAAAAGGATGCACTTACTCTAGGAGATTCGTGAATTTGGGTCACGATTTGAAAAAGAAGTTGGAAACCAGGGTGATGATGAGATGACCAAAATTATATAAAGGGTTTCCCAGATGGAGAGATAACAATCGCTTTTTATCTGCTCTGTAATATATTTTGTTATCACTCTGAAACATTTTCCTTCAAACTTATCAATCTGTGGGGAAGAACAATAAGGAAAAACTGGTTTATGAGATTTAGAGTCAATATTTCATGAGTCTAGATACAACATAATGTTGAACTATTTTGAATTCAGGTAGAATCAGGAAATTACATAAAATTGTCTTTTTCCTTGTGTTTGTTGGGTATTTGTATGCTATCTTGTTTCTTAGAGTTATTAATGACCTTTAATAAATTGAAGTATTTTCATGTATATCTAACTTTGGATAAAAACTAAAATTTTGTTTAAATTGCTAAATATTCATGAAAACTGTCTAGTTATAATCCTTGACCTAGAGAAAGTGTAAATTGTATAGGAGATTATGATAATAGTAGAATATTTCAGATTGTGAGATACTGTTTCTCACATGATATGAGTACTAGAGAAAAAAGAACAATACAATAATAGATAGTAAGGTTGGCATACTGTCAACAAGTAGTCTATATTGGTATTTAGATGGTAGGCTACCTATATATTTCTATATACTTTACCTGATATACATGCACTTTATTGTAATATTGGTTAGGTTGACTATTTATACTCTACTTATAAAAAATGCAATATGAAAATATAATCTAAAAATCTAATGTTGGATCCCAAAGCAGATTAAAGGGAATGTAAAGAGTGTTTCTAAACTTTGTATGTGTATCGGGGACACTGATAGCATCAATTTGCGCCATTCCAATTTCCATTCCAATGTCTGTGGTTCTTGCAATTCCACTAAAACTTCAACAATCATGTTAGTTTTAGTTGAATTGAAAGAACCAGAGACATATAAGATAATACAACTATGTGTATAATCTCAGTTTTCCATCAGATCCAATTAAAAAATCAGACCTGTATCAATATTTACACCTGGATCTTGAGGTTAACAAATAAGAGATTAACTCAAAATGATATGGTATAGTCTGCTGTGTTCATGATTTATTCATCAATTCAGTAATTACTCATGATAAAATTGGTTAAATAAGATCATGAATATGTATAAGATTAATCGTCTAATTGGTGTAATGGATTTGTAATATTTTGTAATAAAATTATTTCTGCTATTTAATACCATAGTGTTGAAAGTATTTGTTTTATAAATGTACTGTACAAATGATCGGCACATCCAACCTGATAAATCTCTAACTGTTGCAGGGGGTTGACAAATGGAGTAGGGCTGAGGGTGAAATATTGAGTTGCCCTCTTATGTATGAAACTGGGAAATTATCAGTGTGTTGAGAAAAATTATATTAAACAAAAATGTTTTGTCAAATGTATTTTTTGTCATCATGTGTGCAGTGTGCAGCCTGGTTTAAAGACTCAACAGTATGCACTGGAAGAGCTCATACTGTTTGCTCTTAATTGCATGGCACCTTCAACCTCTAAAGTCAATAATCCATACCCATGTCAAGTTATTGATCAAGTAGTCTTTCAATATTTTCTTAAAGAAGGTAATAACTGACTCTGTTAGTAATATTTCAAGGTCTAGATATGACCAGTTATTTATTAGATGTTGATTATATTTTCAGGTTGGTCTGGTATTTCTATTGAGTATAGCATCATTAATCATCTACTTTATAGATGCCACGTAAGTTATTTTTTATTAGTATTCTTGGTCCATAAATATTCTACTGGACCCCAGGAAGTTTATTATGAAAGTCAGTACAAGAATATAAAATGAAGGGCAATAAAGTGATATAAATCCTTATTAAGGAAAACAAAATTGATTGTGAGTTAAAAAACAATAATGGAAATAATAAAAAAAGTTCCATTACTGTTTTAATGGTCACTAACCTTAAAAAACTCACTAACATTACTCTCTCTCTCTCTCTCCCTAGAGATTATGCCCATGACTGTGCCTGTGCTTTTATAACAGTGCTTAAACATATTTTTACAACCTATAATTCCTAACAAATATTTTACATGTATACAACTGACTTTCTATGGATACTTTCATAATATGTTGAGCTTCAGTAGATTCAGAGGGAAAGAAACAACTTTTACTGGATAACTTAGGTTCCTTGAGGATCCTTCCTACCAGCAAGTCGTTGGACAATTCTTTTGACATTGATCTTTCTTGGATTATCCATACTATTGGATAGACTGGAATTATGAATAGCAAAGGAGGTCTTGATCGTAAAGAACCAAAGCTAAATTATTGAGTCAAATATGTCATTTATATATTATATGAAATGGAATTTAAGTTAACTTGATGTATAAGACTGGGTAATCAAATCTCAGGGGAACTAGATTAACTAAAAGCTATCTCTTTTGTCTTGAATATTTTACAGTTGTTGGTGTTAGACGACATATCATTGAGAAGTTTAAATTGCTCTATTTATATTGATAAGAGCTTATGTCTAGACATGTGCTTTGGACATGCAACCTTTTTCTGGACAGACAGTACTCAAAATTAATATTTAGGTTGTGAGTAAACTAAGTGATGTCACTGAACAAAAGGGGGAAAATGGGAAAAACATAAAGATGGAAGATAAGAAAGCAACTAGCTGTAAACTAATAAAACACTTAGTTAAAGTGGAATTGCTGCAATCACAGACATCTGGAATTTGTAATTGTGCAAATTGATGATATCAGTGTCCCCGATACATATACAAATATAGACTAGAGCCAAACGTGGCACAGAGTGGGACTTTGCAAATGTGCAAAATGTAAGGGAAATTTAGAAAACATCGGCCCTGAACGTAAATCCGAAGTGCCAAAAGAGTCGACAACTTTAAAAAAATTTGATTTTTTGAAAGGTTGTGATACCGGAAGTAGTCACCAGACCTAACATTTGAATGTATCCGCTGAAAACCTTTATCAATAGGCTAACGTTCAACCTACTGAAGGTTAAGGTCATTCAAGGTCAAATTCTCGAGAAACAAGTCTTTAACATTTGGGAATGCATACAGTAATAACACCGGAAGTTAAAGCTAGACTTCAAATATGAAAGTATAAATGAACAGCCAAAGTCAATGACCTTTGATCCGAAAAAGGTCAAGGTTAACAAAGGTCAAGGTCAAAAACGAAAAAAAACCTATTTTTTTAACCTTGTTCCCTTTTTTGAACTACAAAGCCGAAATCAATGAGCCTTTAACATAAGCTGACTAAAGCAATTCTGTAACTGTATGCAATGTCATTTTTTGAAAACAATTTAAACTTTACCTTTTTTTGGGATAAACAAAATTTTGACAAAAACAAAATTCTACCCGGATGTGCCACGCCCACATCAGATTTTTTATGTGACTTTATTTATATTAATTATATCTGACTATGGCTAAATTATCAAGCCTTTGCATCTATTGGTTAACGAGATATACAATCATAAATGTCAATAAAGGTCAAAATCTATAATCGGAAATTTTGAAATTGATAAACCTCGTTCCCTTTTTTGAACTATACAGCAGAAATAGCTGAAATTTTGATATAATTGAGTTAAACTAATGAGGATGGTGTATTCAAAAACATTTTTCAAATAAATGTAGTCTATATTTATTTTTTCCAGACAACAAAATGTACACACAATTGAAGTTTAACCCGGATGTGCCACGCCCATGTCAATTTTTTTTGATGGATTCATTTATATGGGCTATGTTCACTTATGTTCCAATTTTCAAGTCTCTAAACGTAATGGATCATAAACTATGCATATATTAAAGTAAACAAATTCAAAAAATCGGGTAAAGGTTTTCAAAATTGCAAAAATTTAAAGAAAACTAATTTCGCATTACAATACATTGTGATATATCGTTCGAAAGAGCTCATGAAGCCCATTCAGAATATGCAAAAATGAACTCTGTAGGTTAATTAGGTCACCTGTAGGAGCAGAACAAAGTTGCGAATTTGGCTAATTTTGGACACCTATAAAACCGGAAGTTGATATCGGAGGTCAAATATTAAAGTATCATCAGGTAGCCAAGGTCGATGACCTTTGCCCTACTAAAGGTCAAGGTCACGAGATATAAGCTTTCAAATATTGAAAAAATTCCATTGCAAATTGCAAAAAAGCAAAATCGAAATTCAAAAATCGGCTTCCTGAGAATTCCCACAATTTTTATGTTCTTTCATTTGACACCAAAATCATTCAAATCGGACCAGCCGTTATGTCGGAATAGCAAATGTGATGTTTCAAGAAAATCAAAATGGCGGCCAAAGTTCTACTTCCGGGTTGAATTTTATTTTTAAATCAACTGTAGAATTACTTTGGCTACAGCTCAACGAAATTTCGTTGAATTTCATAAATATCACCGGAACTTATTTAACCGGAAGTGAAAATCGATTTTCCCCTTTAACCGGAAGTGGCGCAAAAATTTTGAATACGTTAAATTGTTTACATTAGTGACATGCATCTTTTATCAAAATTTCAGATTAATCCGAAAAAAATTGAAAAAAATCCAAAAATTTCGAAAATCGGCCAAAAAATGTATGCTACGAATTTTCGAAATTTGATATTTTTTAAACTCATAGGACATTGGTCACAGATTCCAAAAATGAAAACCCAAGCAAAATCGGTCCAAAAATGTAGCTTCCAGAGTCGAAAAACCTGTTTTTGCTAATGTTGCAATGTGCAAATTGCACTTTTGCAAAACTGTTTCAATTTATATTTATTAACGAGGTCACCACAGGAGAAGGTCAACATAGGTAGAAATGTTTCTAAAGCAGTTGAATCCTTAGCTGTGAAAAATCGAAAAAAAAAAAAAACTAGAACCGTGCGACGGTACCGAGCAGTGCGCATCCGGTTTCGTCCATGGGTGAAAAGTTACATTTTCAATCCAAATTGCGAAATTTACAGAACATAAAAATCGGTATATAAATTGTTTATATTCGAGAGTGAAAAGTAGAATATCCGAATTTCCAATTGTCGAGGGTTTTTTTTTAACGTGCACAGCCAATAGCGCACGGGCCTTGGTTTATTGTCCCATCCGAACGACTAGGCGCTTTTTCCATGTCAGCCCCTCCGACCTGCATCATTCAAAGGGTGAAACCGGGTTGAAAAATCCGAAGGCATCATCTCGACCCATGCCGAGGTCGAAGCCTTGACCTTCAGCGAGCAAAAGTCTAACTCACTGTGCCATGCGGGTCCCTAAATGTGATAGAGACAATTGTTGATAAGATATATGTATATGACATCAGAATACTGAGTGCTAACCTCCATACACGAAAGTTTGCAACACAGCTCGTAAATTATCATTTTAACATGAACTTAGCAAAAATTTTATATTATTATTTTTTTAGAAAACATTTTAATGGTCAACGTTTTTAGACATGCAATTTTAATAAATGACAGAATCAGATTTTTAGAACGGATTTTCTTTTTTTGGCGTTGGATCGTTATCTACTTCTTTTAGACTTTTTGTTTATCTTTTTAGTACACAATTTAAAACGTTAAAAATACAAGTTACAATGTAAGAAATTCATGTTAAGCAATTGTCAGTTGAAGGGAGAGAACTGCATTTAAGCATACAGACAACAAACATTTTTCATTTGAAGGGAGAAAACTGCATTTGAACATTTTAAAATACTACTCTGACCAGTGAGAAGCGTTAAAAGAAACACTATGGTAAATTGTAACTTTCTAGATGTTGGTATAATGATCATGTATCGTATGATATGCTGAGGGAATGATACGTTGTAATACTACAGCGTAGTCTCTCACATATTGTCAGATATAGTAATTAAAAATGATCCTCTCGAGGTATGTTACACTTATTAGAAGCTAATAGTACTTCCTGGTCATTTGAACCAATAGATTTAGAAATAGCTTTGAAAGTTTCAGTCTAAATTAAAATTATTGTTCCACAAATATAAAGAAATCGAAATTAAAAAATCAGTTGCCACAAAGTTGTTGGCCATCGACTAAGGATTTCATAGACACAAATATAATGTAAATTAGATTATCCCCTGAGGTCCCATTTTGAGTTTTATAAAAATTAGTCACAACAACATGGCACCTGACATAGTACTTCCGGGTCGGATTTTATCTATATCTTTTCTGATGACTATTTCTAACATGATACAAAAAGAAACTTTCAAATAATTCGGGCACTCCAGAAGTTAGAATTTCAAGTTTACAAACAAATGACGTCAAAACCGGAAGTGATATCAAAGTTTCAGAAATATTGTTTTGTTCATTATCAAATTGTTTATCTACTTGTAAGTTTTCAGATCGATTAAAATCAAATTTCCAAAAAACACGCACAGTTACAATGAAAATTGGCACAAAATTTGCAAGTTTTAAAAAGCGCAAATTTGATTCAAATATTTTGTGTTATATATCATTTGAAAGAGCAGATTTAGCATAGTAAATATGTCTAAAAATTTGTGACGTATGTTTATTAGGTCACGTGACAAAGCTCTTTAAAGTTAAAAATTACAATTTTCAAATGGCCATAAAACCGGAAGTTAACATCAGAAATCGGAAATGAATATATCATTTGATAGATCTCGTTAAGGGCAATAACTTTTGTACAGGTCAAAAGGTCATCAAAGGTCAAGGTCACTAGATATGAGCCTTGAAAGTTTCTATCATTACTGAAATTCTTTGTCCGGAAATAGAAAAAAGTCTAAATCGAAATTAAAAAATTCGCTGTCATAAGGTTGGTGGCAATCGACTAAGGATTTCATAGACACCAAAATTGTGCAAATCCGAATATCCCCTGAGGCCCCATTTTGAGTTTTATTAAAAATAGTCACATCAACATGGCGTCTGACATATTGCTTCCGGGTCAAATTTTATTATAAATATCTTTTATGATGACAAATTCTAAAATAATGCAAAAAAGAAATTTCAAATATCTCCTAAACTCAGGAAGTTAAAATTTCAAGTTTACAAGCAAATGACGTCAAAACCGGAAGTGATATCAAAATTTTGAAAACACCGTTTTGTTCGCAATAACAATGTCTATATGCCTAGAAGTTTTCATAGCGATCGAAATAAAGTTGTGAAAGATGAAAAAAGCGTTAAAAAAGAGTTGCAAAATTCAGCGTCAAAAATCAAAAATTATAAGTTTTTTAGTGGTTATTGTGTAGAAAAAACATAACTGAAATAAACCAAACAAATTCCATCGAAATCGGTTGAAAATTGTAGGTTAAAATGATAAAAAACCGAAAATAGACGTTTTGTGATACCTCATTTCCGGTTGGACAAAACTGCGTCATTTAACATTTAAGCCACAATGAGCAGCAAATTATCGTGGGAAATCGTGTCAGATTTAGTGTGACAAGCTTCCTTCATGCCGAAATAGCGAGACCAGAAAACGAAAAAAAAAATAGAATAGTCATTTGCAAAACAATGCAGTGCGTTCGAAAAAAAAGAATAGACATTTCGAAAACAAACTGGGACTTTGCGGTAGCAAAGTCCCACAAAAACCTCTTTACAATCCCTTTGATATCCGTGTACATTAATTGTCAAGTTCATTTTTCTGAAGAGACAGATATAAAAACAGCGGTGTTATGAATACCCTACACATTATTTACATCAGTAAATCAGAGTAACATCTGTATGCACATTTTGTAAGCAATAACCCTCAACATTTCATTGTCAATTGTAACATTTTCATTGTTCTAAATATAGGGAATGTTTCATACATAGTAGGTGTATACAAATACCTTTTATAATTATCATGGCTGTCCTCAATTAAAAGGTGAACAGTGTGACTAGGTATAAAAAGTTATCCTGACCTGACCTGAACATATAATTAATCAAATTAGCATTAATGAATCTCATTTATATACATTATTGCAATCATTTTTCCAGGATTTGTCATGTGTCTTTTGGTGGTGATTAATGTTCTGTGCATCAAGACAGCTCCAAATATGTATGCTGTATGCTTAGACCTTTCATAAAGTAAAATCATGGTTAACTTGATGTTGAAAAATACTCTTACTGCTGTTTATAGTTTATTAGTTGATATAATATAGATGTTCTTCTACTCTGGGTCACATCAATACAGTGCTGATACTAGAGCAGGGGCGGATCCAGGATTTAGAGAAAGGGGAGGCTCTGAAATACAACATGCTTCAAATGCCGTCAGTCAGCCTAAAATAGGGGGGCTCGAGCCGGGGGAGCCCCCCCTTGGATCCGTCCCTGTAGTGTAGAGTTGATATCATTTACCATATTAGCGTGCTCAAACTAGCGAACTGTAGCAACAATGGTGCACTCCAGATAGAGTTGTGAACAAGGTATATGTGACATGGCATACTTATTTGCAAACTGCATGGTTTTCACCTTCAGGGCCTCATTATTTAGTCCGAAACTGGCTGACTCTTCTCCCAGCCTTTAATAGCTATTTGGACAGATATGACTGGTGGAGGGCCAGAACAAATAGGCCACAAAAAATGGGGATTTTTCTGCATTTTCAAAGGTGCGAGGGGTTTTAGATGTATTTGTATACCTCGAATCACCCAAACCTCTGTATACTTAGAGAGATGGATGTTCAAACTTGTTACCGAGTGACAATGAAAAAAATAAAATGCTCAATTTATACTTACAACATAATTGAGATTTATGATAAAATATATTAATTATAATTCTGTTAGTTACTATAGGTATATTGATAAGGTAGAAAAAGATCAATGAAATATATTTCTATATAACTAGGACATATTCTGATATTCTAATGAAACAGGTGTTCAGGTTTATTTTTATATTATAATGACTGTGATGATGTTTGTTATTTTCAAACAATTAATTGATCCAGGGCCTACTCCTCCAGCTACTTACATGCCATATTTAGTCAAACATCATTTTCCTATTGTTAATTTTCTATTCATGTGCAGTAACATACCACAATCGCCAGCTTATGGCGTGTACATATCACAACTGATCCGCTATGCTAGAGCTATGCTAGACTTTCTGGCGAGAGGTCAAATATTAACATTGAAATTACTGAAAAGGTTTACTTGACACATAAACTTCAAATTTCTTGTAGGAAATTTGATGGTCATTACAGACAAATATGACAATTTCTGCTTCTTGCATTTTAGTAAATGGGTTGAGAGTCAGGCAGGAATTGATCTGGTTGCATCTCATGATTTAGACCTCTTTAGTATGCTTACTCGATTTGAAACACCAGATTTTGTCATGCTCTAGACACAAGATTTTCTTAATACACATCATTTGACAGCTATCTAAAATCTGAAACAATCTTAGATATATATACAGATGTGGGTGATGTTTGACTTATATTCAGTATTTTCTAATAGTTGTTGTGAATTTAGATATCTGAAAACCTCACCATTTCCACTCTACCCAGCTGTAAATTGGTACAATGCTGATACTCTGGGCTCTTTGGCTACCTACGGATCAGCTGGTTAAAACATTCCACTTAGGTTGTTAACCTTGTAAAAGGGAGGTGTTTCTTTCATTCATTCAAATATTTGTATTTGATATATATTATTAGAGACTGATCTAATGCCAAGAAGTCCAATATTATGTTTGAATGTGATTGAAATTGGATTGTCTAGATTCTTCACATGACATCCTGTCATTTAGTTAACTCTGTATGTTATTGTGATATATCAGTATGAATTCATTAGTTCCAAACATTACTTATCATTGGTTCAAATACTTCGGGGTTGTTTTTTTCTTGGGAAAAGTCAACCCTGTTACAATATATGGTTAATTTCTGAAGATACCTGTATACCGGCATACCGGCATAGGTTTGACTTTTCCCAAGAAAAAAACCCAACCCCGTTACAATATATGGTTAAGTTAATTTCTGAAGATACCTGTATGCCGGCATAGGTTTGGAAAAAAATATTTGTCCACTCAATATTTTGACCTAGATCTCTTTTTGTGTGATCTAATCAAATAACATGTAAGAGGATTTGAATTTGTCATGTACACATTGACCTCTCTAGCTCTACTTTCTTTCTATCATCAATCATTTATTTACTCATTGATTTTAGCTAGCATCTGATCTAGATTTCACTAGACTTCATTTACTACCATTCTTGTATTATAGCTGTTTATATGGAAACTTTCTATTTTATATTAGTTTCTTTCTCTGCATGAATTTAGATGACTTGTTAATTTGACTGCATGCTGCTGAAAACACGTTGTTGTTATTATTTATTTGCCTCAGACATGGTGAGACACCCGAAATCAAATAGAAACACTAAAATGTGAACGTTCACAAACTCTGTTTGACAATCGAACCAAGACCCAGAAATAGGAATTTTTTAAATAGGACTTGAATTTTAGTGACAGTATGAACACAAATAGAAAGACCAATGGTTAGTTTGAGGCATATTTTCATGCATTTTTAGTATTTATTTACATATTAACACCCAAATCGACCATCGAAATTACTGAATATTCTCATTTAGGTAATTTTCTGGGAGGAGGCTCTGCGGTGGCTCACATACGACAAAATTATTATTTTTGATTTTTAATTATAAACCTGATTTGTATTTATAAACTTGAATTTTTAATTAAAAACTCCAATTTTCACCATGGTGGAAATTAGGTGATAATTCGGCAATAAATAATTAAAAACTTCAATTTCCACCATGGTGGATATATTAATTTTCACCATGGTGGAAATTAGGTGATAATTCGACAATAAATAATTAAAAACTTAAATTTTCACCATGGTGAAAATAATATCCACCATGGTAAAAATTAATATCCACCATGGTGAAAATTAATCCACCATGGTGAAAATTAATATCCACCATGGTGAAAATTAATATCAACCATGGTGAAAATTAATATCCACCATAGTGAAAATTAATTTCCACCAAGGTGAAAATAATTTCCACCATGGTGGAAATTGAAGTTTTTAATTATTTATTGCCGAATTATCACCTTATTTCCACCATGGTGAAAACTATTTTCACCATGGTGGAAATTGAAGTTTTTAATTATTTATTACCGAATTATCACCTAATTTCCACCATGGTGAAAATTGAAGTTTTTAATTAAAAATTCAAGTTTATAAATACAAAATCAGGTTTATAATTAAAAATTAAAAATAATAATTTTGTCGTATGTGAGCCACCGTAGGCCTCAGACAGCTAATTTCTTTAGTTTAATTTATAATTTATACCTTATGTAATCATAGAAATATATAGCATGGAAGTCTAAGTCTTCTTATCGTCTTTTGAACTTCTGTTTAAATTCATGGTTGACCTAGTTTCTCCTCTGGGACCAGTCTACTTACATCGCGTTTATCATGGCTTTTAAATTAATATGACTTCTTGCAGAAACTGGAAGTTAAGTTGGTATCCAGAATTCAACGCATGTGTGCCAAGCATAAATCTTGTGTTATTATTCCCTATCTATATTTCTATGATGTAATAGACTTCATGGCTCATTAAATACAATATTAATATAAGAAATACTTTCTATTGAGATCTAAGAAATAAGACATTTGAATAATATACTACATGTAGAATCATTCAAGGCATTAATGTTTCGTTCTCTTTCATGATTATTCATTACTGTAGAGTGAAATAAGTAGAATTGGAATAAGAGAAATGGTTAAATTAATCAGCATGAGATAGCTAGAAATCTACCATGTGCCAGGATATGAATAGAAATAGACGCTAAATCAGTTAACCTCACTGATTTAAATTGAATGATTTATTTTGATCAGAGACTGATATTGTCTATTAGTGGTTTCCCATCTATTCATCATTTCATCTGAAATACACCAGACTGATAATATTATACAGGCAATACTATATATTACTTTCACACTGTTTACTCTAATTAAGCTTATATGATGGTGTTTTTATCAAATGGGCTGCCAAATTTCAGTAATGATTTAAAATCTGGCATGTCCATGAAATGTCAATTATTTGAAAATCAAATATATTTATCTTATGTTCATAGTTTTTTCCTCAACCACATAACCTCTATGTTCTTAGGATTGAAATATTAGAAAATTTCTTCAAAATTATGAAATACATCCTGAATGGAACAATTTTTGGAAAAAAACACTGTTTGAAATGTACTTTAAAAGGACATTTAAGGTTTGATGAAGAGAAAAGAAATGAAACTAGAACCGTGAAGACGGTACCGAGCAGTGCGCAACCCACCCGATACATGGATGAAATGTCACATTTTCAACCAATGATAAGAGTTTTACATAATAATATAAAAGCGTACTTGTCAAATTACTCACTCTCTTTTGTGTGTCAGTAGAAAGTGCACTGCAAGATATGTTTGCAGGGATAATAAAATGGATGCAAAACAACAAGAAGTAAACAGAAAGATTAACTATGAAAACTTTAGCTTCTCGAACTCATCCGATATATTATCAAGATAAATACATATACCAAGCTTCATTCAAATCGGACACAACTCTATAGTCTCTATCGCGTGTACAAGAAATTGTTGACGGACGGACCGACGGACAGACAGGGTGACGGCAATATACGTCCATATGGGTGTATAAAAAGGCAGATAAAATGAATTCAGAAATACCAGCAGACAGACTAATTAAAAGGGTGCAGAACTACAAGCAGTCAGACCAAATAAAAGGGGCGCACGGCTACCAGTATACAGGCAGGGTTAACTAAAAGGGATGCGGGAATACCAGCAGACAGACAAACGAAACACGTACAGTTACAATGGAATTCGGCATATTACTTTCAAATTCTAAAACGCGGAATTATGATTCAAATACATAGTGTCATATAAATAATATGTAAATTAGGTCACTTGACATAATTTGTTTTTAAAGAATTTTGAAAAAAAGCACTCACAGTAACAATGGAATTTATCAAGATAAATACACATACCAAGCTTCATTCAAATCGAATAAAAACTCTATCTTTTATCATATACACAAACTAATTTTAATGTTTTCACTAAGTCAAGGGCAATAACTTTTAAACCGATTACTGGAATAGCGCCAGTTTCGAACTCATCCGTGATATTATCAAGATAAATACATATACTAGAGCTTCATTCAAATCGGATAAAAACTCTAGTCTCTATCGAGTGTCAAGAAATTGTTGACGGACGGACCGACGAACAATATACATCCATATTTTAATGTGGGCGTATAAAAAGGCAGATAAAATGGATTCAGAAATACCAGCAAACAAAAAGAGGTGCAGAACTACAAGCAGTCATACCAAATAAGAGGGGCGCACGGCTATCAGAATACAAGCAGGTTAACTAAAAGGGACGCGGGAATACCAGCACACAGACAAACGAAACACGAAAAGTTACAATGGAATTTGGCAGAATATTTTCAAATTTTAAAACGAGGAATTATGATTCAAATACATAGTGTCATATATCATTGGAAAGCGTAGATAAAGCATAATACGATTCAAAAATAATTTGTGTCGTATGTAAATTAGGTCATTCAAATCGAATAAAAACTCTAGTTTTTATCACATACACAAGTTAATTTTAACGTTTTCACTAAGTCAAAGGCAATAACTCATAAACCGACGACTGGAATAGCTCCAATTATGAAAGGATCCGAGATAGTATCACGATAATTATACATACCAAGCTTCATTGAAATCGGATAAAAACTCTAGTCGCTATTGCGTGTACAAGAAATTGTTGAATGACGAACGGACCGACGGATGGACTGGGGTGACGGCAATATACGTCCATATTTTCATGTGGGTGTATATAAAGGCAGATAAAATGAAATCAGAAATAACAGCAGACAGACTAAATAAAAGAGGTGCAGAACTACAAGCAGTCATACCAAATAAAAGGGGCGCACAGCTATCAGAATACAAGCAGGTTAACTAAAAGGGACGCGGGAATACTAGCAGACAGACAAACGAAACACGAAAAGTTACAATGGAATTTGGCAGAATATTTTCAAATTTTAAAACGAGGAATTATGATTCAAATACATAGTGTCATATATCATTGGAAAGCGTAGATAAAGCATAATACGAATCAAAAATAATTTGTGTCGTATGTAAATTAGGTCATTCAAATCGAATAAAAACTCTAGCTTTTATCACATACACAAGTTAATTTTAACGTTTTCACTAAGTCAAAGGCAATAACTCATAAACCGACGACTGGAATAGCTCCAATTATGAATGATCCGAGATAGTATCACGATAATTATACATACCAAGCTTCATTCAAATCGGATAAAAACTCTAGTCGCTATTGCGTGTACAAGAAATTGTTGAAGGACGAACGGACCGACGGATGGACTGGGGTGACGGCAATATACGTCCATATTTTCATGTGGGTGTATATAAACGCAGATAAAATGGAATCAGAACTACCAGCAGACAGACTAAATAAAAGAGGTGCAGAACTACAAGCAGTCATACCAAATAAAAGGGGCGCTCAGCTATCAGAATACAAGCAGGTTAACTAAAAGGGACGCGGGAATACCAGCAGACAGACAAACGAAACACGAACAGTTACAATGGAATTTGGCAGAATATTTTCAAATTCTAGAACGCGGAATTATGATTCAAATACATTATGTCATATATCATTGGATAGAGTAGATCAAGCATAGTAACACCGAAACAAAATTTATGACGTATGTAAATTAGGTCACGTAACAGAGCTGTTTAAAGTTAAAAAAAGAAATTTTCTAACGGCCATAAAACCGGAAGTAAACATTGGGCATCTAAAATGTTCATGCCATTGGATAAATCTCGTCAAGGGTAACAAATTTTGTTTAAGTCTCAAGGTCACTCCAGGTCAAGGTCACAAGATATGAGCCTAAAAAGTTTTGACTATTTTCGAAAATTCTAAACCGGAAATAAAAAAAATTCTGAATCGAAATTAAAAAATCGGCTTCCCATGTTTTGTTAGCAATCGACTGTAGATTCCATAGACATCATTTTTATTCAAATCGAATGATTCCCTGATTCTGAATTTCGATTTAAAGAAAAATCAGTCATTTCAAGATGGCGACTGATATGAAATATCTGGGTCAGATTTTTTCATTTCATATTTAGTCAATGGTTATTTCTAGCACATCTCAAAAAGATTTTTTTGAATATCTTAATTATTCCGGAAGTTGAAATTTCAACTTTACAAGCGAATGACGTCAAAACCGGAAGTGATATACAAATTTTGAAAATACCATTTAGTTAGAAATCAAAATGTTTATACACCTGTAAGTTTTCAAATAGATCTAAATAAAATTGCAAAAGTTAAAAAAACGGTTAAAAAAGTGCTCCAAAAAGTCAGCAGAGAATGTCTAAAAGTGCATTTATGTTGAAAGCTATTATGTAGACATTAGAATAATGAAACAAACAAAAAAGGTTTTATCAAAATCGGTTCAAAAACAGAGGTAAAAAGGGTAAAAAGCATAAAATGGGTTTTTCTGTCATATGTCATTTCCGGTTAGACAAAAAAACGCCATTTTACATTTAAGCAACACCGAACAGTTAGTTATTGTAGGAAAACATGTGAGATAATGTGTGGCATGCTCCCTTCATACCGAATGAGCGTGACCAGAAGTAGACAAAAAAAAAAAAAAAAAAAAAAAAAAGTCATTATGAAAACAAAGCAGTGCGTTCGCTAGAACGCACTGCAATGAAATGTAGTTATTGTTCTTGTGAATAATCTACAGTGAATACTGAATATGTTATACATCTTATATACTTTAGGGAATTATTTTTTCTTCTTCCATGATTCATACATGGTATTATTTTCTTGAACATCATCACTACTTTCTATACATCATGTTGTGTTATTGTTTCCTCCACACGTAATAATTCAGTGTTGACTAGACCATGAGTGATTTGATGTAAATTCAGGAAATAGTTATTCTTTAAAGAAAATTGTCTTACATTACAAATCTGTCTGTAGAGTTCAATGCAGAATTATAAAGTAACACAAAAGCCGTGTTTACACTACCTTAAAAATTGGCTCGCTTGAAGTGAACCGGGCTCGACCCGGGCCAGGCCCGCCTGACAGGTACAGTTTACACAGCGCTGTTTTCATTGGGCCAGAATGGTGAGACATCAAGTACACACCGCCTGCGCATGCCATAAACAAAGCGATGATTTTGAAGTCGTAGTTAATATTTTGCCACATTCAAACCTCAAACGATTCTTTAAATGCTTTAATTTTGTTTTCGAGACACACAATAATAAAAGTTCATGTTTGCATGCCTACTTACCTACCAAGCTATTGCAAACGAGGTAGTTTATTACGACAATAGTTTCTGCGAATGAAATCACAGGGTCAATGTGATCATCGCGCATGCGCATAACTCCCCAGGTAAGTGGGCTTGGCCCAGTGGCTCGTTTACACTGCACAAATATTATGCCGAGCCGGGCTCGGTCCGGGTCGAGCTCACCTCTACTTGCCGGGCTCGGCCCACTTGAAATTAGAACCGGGCCGAGTCCGCTCAGCCCGTTTACACTACCACTTTTTTTGCCGAGCCGGGCTCGGTCCGGACTCGGCCCGGATAATTATTGGCTGTGTAAACGCGACTAATGAATACACATTTAAATTGTTTTTATTTACACAATTTGTGATTTGGCATTGGCACTGTGATGAAAAGGGTCATAATAATAATAATAATAATAAACTCTTTATTTTACATGGGTCAGAATTAGGCCCAATACCACGAGTGATAACGGTCCTGTCTCACACCCAGCCCATGGGGACAAACATAGATACAATATACAACATATAGACACTCAAAAAAAAAAAAAAAAAAAAAAAAAAAAAAAAAAAATCAATGTACAGAGTTTGATGATTTAGAGATCAAGTACATAACCACAGGCTACTGGATATTTTTTTTAAGATATACAATATAGCAATATACACAAGTACATGTGTATTAAATGGACATATTTTCGTCAAGTGATTAATAAGTACATTGCGACAAATTGTAAAGGAAAAAAAAAAAAAATTCATTAAATTTGTGAAGCCAAAGGTCAGTGCAAGTGCTGCAAGCGGGCTACCCAACCCTACTCCATTAATGTTTTTATTCTAAATTGGAGGGAGAGGTAGGATTTATCCATGCTCAAGACCAGCTTGAAGGATGTTTACTCATCCCCTGAAACATGTTCCCCGTCCATGAATATATCATTTGACAAATGATATAAGGTATAAGATGATCTTGGTATAAGAAACAAGTTATATAGGAATGATATAATTTAAAAGATGATAGATATGAGAAATAAGTTATATAGGAATGATAGAAATTATAAGATGTTATACATGTATAGGAATGATATAAGTCATAAGATGACCTAGGTATGGGAAACAAGTTATATAGGAATGATAGAAATTATAAGATTTTATACATGTTTATGAATGATAAAAGTTATAAGATGATCTAGGTATGAGACGAGAAACAAGTTATATAGGAATGATAGAAGTTATAAGATGTTATATAGGAATGATATGAGTTATAAGATGTTATATAGGAATGAGAAAGATTATTATAAGATGTTCTAGGTTTGAGAAACAAGTTATAGAGGAATGATAGAAGTTATAAGATGTTATATAGGAATGATATGAGTTATAAGATGTTATATAGGAATGATAAAAATTATTAAGATGTTCTAGGTTTGAGAAACAAGTTATATAGGACTGATAGAAGTTATAAGATGATCTAGGTATGAGAAACGAGTTATATAGGAATGATAGAAGTTATAAGATGTTATATAAGAATGATAGAAGTTATAAGATGTTCTAGGTATGAAGAACAAGTTAAATAGGAATGATAGGAGTTATAAGATGTTATATAGGAATGATAGAAGTTATAAGATGTTATATAGGAATGATAGAAGTTATAAGATGTTATATAGGAATGATAGAAGTTATAAGATGTTATATAGAAGTTATAAGATGTGTTAGGTATGAGAAGTTTACAGGAATGATAATTGTTAAGATGTTTATAAATAGTTGTGTTAGTTGTACTAAGTAGATAAATAGTTTTAACACCTGATACTGAATTCCTCACCATTACACAAGGTTAAATATGAATTAATCACCGGCATTCTACTAAGAACCAAGATTTCTGCTGGGACTTGCTCACTGTGTACATAATAGATTTGGTTAATGATATTTTGTACTTTGCCAGATTCATCAAATGGCAATAATTTACACATGTTTTTTTAATGCTTACACCTCTATGACCCGTCTCTATAATAAGAGGATGATAAACACAATTCATTATTTTTCACAGAACTATACCTTTATGTGTTTTCTGTTTTGATTATTTTAATTGACAACTGCTGAGATAAGGGTTTTTGCAATTAGTAGGTTAAATACAAATTTTAATTGCTATGATCTTCAACTTATGGCTTCAAGCAATGAAAAATATTTTACGTTTTATTTAGATATAGATAATAAAATATAAACATTGTAATTTATTGATTGACATTATTGTTCAATAACTGTGAAAAAATGACTGGTAACCACTCTATAATTGAAGATCTGATCAAACAACTATTATTTATGGATTTAAAAGGGGAATGTTGTCTATTTCCATTTATGTCAGTTAATTATTCTAAGATTTAACTTATCATCCGAAAGACTCAGAAACAGGAATTTTTAGTTAAGCTAATCTGTAATATTGTTCATATTTCATTGCTGAAATTTGATCCTTCAAATCCATAATTATTTGTTGAAAAGTGTAAATTTTAAGTATAAATTTGATATATGAATTTGATAGTCAAGCCATTGTTAAAAAAGAATTTTCAGGCAGAGACTAAACATTGAGTGAACAAAAAGTGACATTTATCTGAACTGATTTTGTAATAATTGGTATAGTTTTAGTACTTTTGACGACTATTTAAATTCATTCAAGGCACAGATTAAACTGCCAAAATGGCGTTTTTTTGCTTTTAAGGATAAGGAGGAGGGTCTGAACATTTCATTTTTAGAAACTTGGGTAAAGTATTACACAGTAAAACTAACAATTGAAAAGATTTCAATTTTTTAAACAAACTTTAACAAATTTAAGTAACTTTGGAATATAACAATATTTATGTATGATTCATACATGCTGTTCTTTTTACTGCAAGGGCTAAAAAAGACATTTGTACCAAATTTTAACATCTTCAGAGTTCACTTCCATATAATTTATTCATGACTGAAAAAGTTAAAACACTTTCATGACATCAAGTGTGTTAGAAAATGTTAAATGATGAATAATGTATATTGTTTATATTTTACAGAGAGAATGAAGCTGTTGAAACATGTCATCCATGGTCTACCAGTACAACACAACAAGTTGACCTGGCTTTTAATGTTTTCTTTATGATATACTTCTTTATTAGAGTAAGTATTGTGTGGTGTCTTTTAGATATTTTGTTAAAGAGGCAGAAGACCTAGTGAGTTCTGCCAATATCCCTCTTTTTAAAGAAAATCCAGAAAAAGATTTCTGTCTTAAGTCTCATGAACCATTTCCTGTTTCTTTGAAACCTTAAAATTCACCATCACCAATATTATGTATTGAATGATATCTCTAATTATGTTTCATGTTGAATCTTTTCTCTGACTGCATTTATGTTCACAATGATAGTTTCATTTGTCTTAGAGTGCCTTTAGGTGCATTGAAATGTAAGATTTGATGACTTGACTTTTGAAATTATTACACGCAAAAATAACCAAGATATATTCTAAATGATAATTTGAATCTAAGGCTCTCAGTTCTATGTATAAGTAACTATTTCAATACATAAATCATTGGCATAATGCACTTCTGTACATATTGTAGTAAAACAATTATAAACTTTATAATTCCCAACTTTTTTTACATTTGATTATTTTGATCATCTGTGGAAAATCCAATAGGGGCAAAAACTTTGTACATTTCCTGTACGCTCATTTAAAGAGTAGGCTACCTAGATATTTTGATAAACAGCTATAATGAGAATGATAGAACAGATCTGTTAAAGTATTTCTTAATGTTTCAATGTAATTGATGTAACAGGTTTGATTGTCATGTTTATATATCATGATTGTTTATATATACTGGTTGTTGTTTACCAGTATAACTTAAATATATAACAAACATTTTTTATCATTCTAAAAGTAAGCATAACAACATGATGGAAATAAAACATGCACTGAATTGAAAGATATCTTATACCATTTTAAAACTCATCTAAATATACTTAAGTTTGATTTATACTAAAACTGTTAGTCTCTATTTCTAAAACTGTATAAAAAAAAGTTTTTTTTACCAATGATCTTAAAATAATTGTTCATGTTGGTATTTTGAAGTTTTGTATATTCCAATTTAATATTCACTACACAACTGCTGTAGTCTGCATTGGCAAACAATAAAATTGAGATAAAACACCTTGATTTAATAAGGTCATCAAATGCAAGAAGATGCTGGTACTCTCAAAGTGATTTTTTGGCTGTCAAAGTACAGACAACAGTATACATAGTAGTGGTTTTGGCTCTCAAAGTACATACTAGTAGTGATTTGGGCTCTCAAAATACATAGTGATTTGGGCTCTGAGAGTATAGAGTCATTTCAGCTCTAAAAGAAGATGGCTGATCTGGTTTTTATACGCCCACACGATAGTATGGGCGTATATTGCGGTTACCCCTGTCGGTCCGTCCGTCGGTCCGTCCGTCGGTCCGTCCGTTCACATTTACCTCGTGCTCACTCTACAGACTACAATTATTCATGGATCCTTTTGATATTTTGTATGTGTGTCAATATCATAATGAAGATGTGCACTATTGAATTTGGTGATGATTCGATGATTTTCTTCCGAGATATCGCGTAAAACTCTGATATCGCGTTGGTTTTTTTGCTCGTTCTCACTCTACAGGCAACAATTCTTCATGGATCCTTTTGATATTTTGTATGTGTGTCAATATTATTATGAAAATGTGCACTATTGAATTTAATGACGATGCGATAATTTTTATCGCATAAAACTCTGATATCGCGTTTGTTTTGTTGTTCACATTTACCTCTTTATCAAGCTGCTGGTGGGCGTATACGCTTGCGAGACTTGCCGCAAGCCTATGTTTGACTCATGATTTTAGCTTTTAAATTACAAAACATACGTAAATAACAATTTGATTCACAAGCTATACTGAAATATTAGTTCTTGATAATCTTTTAAGATTAAAACACTGTTATAAATCTTCTTATTGCATTGATTTAAAACAGGCTACATTAAAATCTAATGACAATCTAAATAAGCTTATTACCTTAAAATGTATTTTCTAATTAGATAAGATTGATTTTTACTTTTAACTTGATAAACTGATAAACAGAACTAGGAAAGCAACTATCTTTTACATTGTCTTCATATTGATTTTTATATTATAAAACAGGTTACTGATTCTTTATACTCTTAAAGAGATTGTACAGTGATTTTCTAAACTTTGTATGCGTATCGGGGACACTGATAGCTTCAATTTGCACCATTCCAATTTCCATTCCGACGTCTGTGAGTCATGCAATTCCACTAAAACTTTCTATTATGTCACTGACAGTGATCTGCATAGATATCAATAGTAGCTTCCTGTAGATCACTGTCAGTGACGTAATAAAACACGTTAGTTTTGGTGGAATTGCAAGAACCACAGAGGTCGGAATGGAAATTAGAATAGCGCAATTTGATGCTATCAGTGTCCCCAATACACGTACAAAGTTCAGAAAATCTCTTTACAATCCCTTTAATCACATACATAGATCAATGGTATATGTCAAGAAGACATTTTGATATGCCTACACTAAAATTTTCAATTGATTTTGATTAAACTTTGATGTTGTCATTGCAATTGATTGGATCTTGGACAAGTTCAAATTTGATGAGTATTTTCTGTTGAACAGTTTTTTATACGCCCTCATCTCTCTATGAGGACGTATATTGTAGTCACCCCTGTCCGTCCGTCCGTCCGTCCGTCGGTCCGTCGGTCCGTCCGTCCGTCAACATTTGCTCGTAAACGCTCTAAAAACTAGAGTTTTTGACGGAATCAAATGTAATTTGATATGTGTATACATATTCATAAAACGAAGATCAAGTTCGAATTTGAGCTATTTTCGATCGTTAGAAGCAGAGTTATTGCCCTTGCCCCAAATCCGTCGGTCCGTCCATCAACATTTGCTTGTAAACGCTCTAAAAACTAGAGTTTTTGACGGAATCAAATGAAATTTGATATGTGTATACATATTCAGAAAACGAAGATCAAGTTCGAATTTGAGCTATTTTCGATCGTTACAAGCAGAGTTATTGCCCTTGCCCCAAATCTTAAATATGCTATTACTCTCTTAGTTTTCAACCAATTTTGATGAAACTTAAAATGGATGTTATTGGACCTAAATCGAAAGGTTTGAGAAAGTTTAGTTTTCTCCCGATTAAATTTTTTCCTTTTTCGACTTTTTCGTTAGGCGTATATGGCCGTGGTCCACTATCTTGATTTATGTACTAAGTGAAAACACAATAGAAGTTACAATATTTAATAAATTTTGATGAAACTTAGTGTGATCATTTCAATAGATAAGATCATGGTAAAAAATATTTCAAATAATAGTTTTTGTTAACTTTTGACTCAGTTAAAATGTGTCATGATTTATTCATGAACACAATTAAAACTTTTGGATATTAAATCAGTACCAGAACCGCTACAAAACATTTGTACTTTACCAGTGAAGGGGTTAAATTAAGAAAGAATAGTGATGAAATAAATATGATTGATAAAACTTGTTAGTGAAAGTCTAGTTTATAACAAAAAACATTACCATCAACCACTCTTTATTTAAGTTGAATAATTAAAAACAACAAAATGCTGTTAGAATTTCTTCTATAAGATTGTTTTTCTGTCAGTATTGATTTTTTCATGTCTAATATTCATTTCCAGTGTAATAGAGTAGAACTAGAACCTAGCTAATCCATTAGACGTCTTTTATATAACAGTTTAACTTCTTCACTCTTATATTCAATTAATATCCTCTTTCATGGTCGATCAAAAACTTCAAGTATCATTAAAAAAAGGATATAAATTTGCTAGTTTTATATTGAAATACAGGAAAGATTCATTTTTTACTAAACAAATTCTCCAGAATCATTTCTAAGAATAAAAATAGGAGGTCATTTTGGCTGAAATTAACCTTTGACTTTTGGTTTCTATGACTCCTCTCATCTGTCTATGCACGTGATCTTAAAGTCTCTATTTTCCAGGTCTTTTATTTTATTACCATTCTGTCAAGGAATTGATTGATATGTAGAAGTATCCATCTAAAACACATTACTAAATATTAAGTGTTATAATAAGACTGATATGAATTAGTTATAAAGAAATCTTCTGACAGACTTTTACAATGAATATATTATAAATATTACTGTCACACACCTTAGCACATAGATTCACCTATATAACTAACTTCCATGGTAATCTGCCAAACAGACTAATGTAGAAAACTGTTTTTAATGTTGTATACAAAATTAATAATTCACCAATTTTTATCATAAAACAATAAAGTTCATGACCCGAGACAAAATGCATGGTTGTGATGGTTTGTTTTAAAGCTTTGATTTGATTGTATTGATAATAAAACCAAGCACGAACGATCCCAACCATAAAACAAATCTCGAAATCCATGCGAACACATTGGCAATATATTGGTAGCAGCTAATGGACCTTTCATTTTATATCAATAAATAAGTAAATATTTCTTAATGAAAAGTGGTATCAGGTGTCTAGAAGAGTTAGCATACCCTGCTTGGCGCCACACCCACCACCGCTGCTCAATGATATTACTTTAATAGGTTTATGATTTCTGATTTCTGTCACAAAATCAGTTTTAAAGTTTAACTTTCAAGGCAGTTTATAAAATTCAACATTAAGGGATAGTGATAGTGTAGTAAACAGATGCTGTGAATCCGAACTTAAAAGACAATTCTTCAAGTCAGATTCATGCTAGGTCAAGATCTTTGGTAGTCTGTCAAAATGTTTCAGTTGATTAATAAGCCTACTCTTTTTTTCCAGTTTGTAGCAGCCAATGATAAATTATGGTTTTGGTTCGAGTTATTTTCATTTGTGGATTATTTTACAATTCCACCATCATTTGTAGCCATTTATTTAGACAGAAATTGGTTAGGTAAGTAAATAATTATTTCTGTTCAGATAGAAATAGAACAAATGGAAAAAATAACTATCTTTTACGATCTCAGATCATCCATACCTGAATAAATCTTTCTTAGATCATCCATACCTGAATAAATCTCTCTCAGATCATCCATACCTGAATAAATCTCTTTCAGATCATCCATACCTGAATTAATCTCTCTCAGATCATCCATACCTGAATAAATCTTTCTCAGATCATCCATACCTGAATTAATCTTTCTCAGAACATCCATACCTGAATTAATCTTTCTCAGATCATCCATACCTGAATAAATCTTTCTCAGATCATCCATACCTGAATAAATCTTTCTCAGAACATCCATACCTGAATTAATCTTTCTTAGAACATCCATACCTGAATTAATCTTTCTCAGATCATCCATACCTGAATTAATCTTTCTCAGAACATCCATACCTGAATTAATCTTTCTTAGAACATCCATACCTGAATTAATCTTTCTCGGATCATCATTACATGAATTTATCTTTATCAGATCATCTATGCCAGCAATAATCTTTCTCATATCATCATTAACAGCATAAATCTCAGATCATAACCAGCATTAATGGACTACTGCTGTCGGACATGGACTACTGTTGTCTGACATGGACTATTGCTGTCTGAGCAAATGTTGCCAAAGAGCAAAAAAAACTAGTAACTTTGGTATTATCTGATGAACAAAAGAATAACAACTGAAAATGTATTAGGCAATGATATATGTAATAGGAAGCCAGGCTGTAATTGAGTACTATTATATCATACATTATTCAATATTGACAGAAGTAATAACTCAATCCTGTTATTTTATATTTGAACATCAATATCAATATTATAGAAGTTTTATCTACATGTACAGTAAACAATGTTCTTAAATTGAACATATAATCAATTTATCAATAAATGTATGAATTCTAGCAAACTCTGTATTATTTTATCAAAGATGAATGAATGTGATACAACTCTAACTGTCCTTGAAAAACACTAGATAAAAGGCAACTAAATATTTGCTTTTCTAGCTGATAGAACTCCCTTCAGCAGTTTACGATAGAATTAATGTTGTCTGTATCATCTATTAACTCAGCAAATGAGTGACAACAGTTTGAATAACCAAACTCTCCCATTGCGGTTACTGACTTCTAAGTAACCACAGGGTTGTTTGATGGCTTTCTCTCAGGGTGCCCCCATATAGTATAATCACACCACAGGCTATTCTGATTAAATCAAGATTTCAAAAAATGAACAAAATATTTGACAATAAATGGCACATAGTTTTTTAAGCTGAAATCATGTGTTTTGGAAACAGAACAAAGTTACTACATAGGTCATAGAGTAACAATTGCAAAATTTGATGATTGAATAAGACTTGTGAGATTGAACTCAATATCAATATGCTGTGAATCTATACAATTTAGATTGAATTTTTTAATTGTTATGTAAGATAATTGAGGCGAATGGTTCCAAGTTTTAAATCTGATAATAAAACAACATCACAGACTTTCAGATCCTTTGTTTTTGAGACAAAAACAATTTGAAAGCAGAAGTCAAGTGTGTAATATTTTCTGCATGTCAATTTTTCATCAATAATTTATTTCAAATCAGAGTAGAATGTGTTTTAGAACGGAATACACTTCAGTAAAAGTCTGTTAATTTCTTATGAATCACTGATTTTCTATGTTTTTTGTCCTATTCTATTCAAGTTAAAAGTAAAAACAAAAGTTCCAACAAATTTTTAGGGTAGGCTAATTATAAGAAGATTTTAATACAAAGCATTTAAGCATATCAAATCTGTAATTTGTTTTATATTTTCTAGAAAATGTCAGATACCACAACAATAAAGATAATTTATCTTCCTATTGTCTCTGAATTATTGATGTTACCATAAACTCTACTACATGCTTTCTTATAAACCAATAGTTTTGAGCCTAGATTCATGGTTATAAGTTTTACAGGTTACAGATATTCACAACATTTCCACTGACAAGTATAAAGTAGAGCCAGATTAGAGCTGGCCTTGACAAACAGAACATGTTTACACTGTGTTTATAAATGGTTCCCTATCACAAAGTAGCATATTATTGACAACATAATATGATGTACAAGACAACCATTAAATCTATTAGTTAACTATTAAGAACACATGCACACTAATGTCAAATGAGAAAAGGCTGGCTGTTGTGTTTGCACCAAGTAAAATGAAGCAAATTAAGGCTTTCATTCCCAAACAGTTAAGCAATATTTGCAGTAGAAATACATGAAAGCCAGCTAAAAGCCGTTTTTTTCTCTGAACAGAAACACAGTTATTATTTGACATTTGGGAAATCTATATATGCATAATTGCACCTTAATTTTTTCGTTTAACTTCATGGAACAAGCCAGTGTAAAGCAGATGGCTGTGAAACTGTAAAATGATATTGCATTGTTTATATGCTATTGTCTTCCCTTGGTAACAATCAAAATGATAAAAAAATCAATTGAAACAATATGTTTCTAAGGTTATTTATTAGTAGATTATCATGATGTTTTGTGTTTGTTTCTGTTATTTCTAAGAGAATTATTTTCAAGGTATCAATTATGCATGTTCTAGTTTAAAGGGACAATGTTTACTAACTTACCTTAACTTATTTTAGACACATTCTCTATCCAAAAGTTTTAAAATTTGGGCAAATGAAATTTAAATTTTGTGGGTGGTAAATCATGACTGTAATCATTATTGGTACTTGTCTTGTACTTGAATACTTACCTCAAACATTTCACTTGTTTTAGAAGTACAATATGATGAATTTGTCCTTAATCAGCCACCATAGTGTTTCATTAACAATGAATTATTAAATTGTTACTGGGAAAGGTGTGACCAATTTCTTTGATTGACATATATTTCATGTTAAATATTTTATTAATATTGATAGAATAGATTCTATAATAATTGATATAAACTGAGTCTATTGGTCCCATGACAGTTTACTGGTAAGACAATACAAGCCTAGTTTAACAAAGACTAGGATTACTAAACAATACAAATCAGTCTTCCCATAGGTATTTTAGCATGATATATTTTAATATATGACATTTAACATAGATCTGTCGATCCTCTGTGAATTTCTGGTATTAGTTTAATTGTTAAATATTATGGAATTGTTTTTTGTATCAACCATGGTTACATTATGATGCTAGTTACATGATCTTAGTTCAGTAAAAGTACACGAAAAATATAAAATATGAACCCAATTATGAAAATCAGTTAAATCAGACAAATTGTTAATTCTATATAATATTATACGATAACCAGGTAAAAAACACTCAAATGTAATATTCTGATAACTTAATGGTGTAAAAAATAAAATAAAATAAAAAATGATGATTGATTTGATTTTGGTTATCTGAAAAGTTATCATTTTGGCAACACTCATCTTTTAAAGAAAATTTCTAGAATATCTTCATCGTTTTCTAGTTATAAATCAAGATTTACCTTTCTTCTTCATTCATGGCCAAATTCTAGAAAAATGTGTTCCTTAAGTTATCTGAAAGATTTAGCTGAAAATGACATGTTTTACTCGTTAGTTTTAAAACAAAATTATGATATCTAGGCCTATTCTGAAAGTTTTGACATTTTGTCAATATCATTATGAAGATGTGCACTATTGAATTTGGTGCAATCTGATGTGATCCAATGATTTTCATCAGACAAAACGCATAAAACTCTGATATGTTCAAAAATCTCTGATATCTATCCTGAAAGTTTTGGTGCTGTGACATTTATTGAAAATGATCAAAACGATAAACCAAGTAAAATTTATGTTAAATTTAACAAATTTGATTCTACTGAGCAATCTTGCCGTCTGTCTCCTATGTAGAATGAGGTAGTATTTCAATACGATATAAACAAGCTAGCTAGTACAAGCTGCTGGTGGGCATATTTACTTGCGAGATTTGCGGCAAGCTTATGTTTAAATATGGAGAATTCTTATGCTGTTTATTGAACCTTTACTCTCTGTTTGTTAATTTCTTAAAATGTCTTCACTCTTAAGGTGACTCTCAATAAATGTTATTGAAAACTTGGAATCGTCTTTGTTAAACTTGTCTTTTAAAAGACTGAACTTCTTAAATTTGATTTATGATGATGAAATGTCAAGTGTTTTACTTGACCTGCTTGGCATGGCAACAATTGCTAAAAACAATTGAAAATCAACACAGCAACAAGATTTTTAAAGGATAATAAAAGAGTTAAGCATGATGTTGTTTTGTGCTAACACAATGCCGAGATTGATAATAACAGAATGCGAGACAATAGACTGTAATCGTAGACAATACACTGGTTCAGGTTATTTATCTACTGTAAATATTCAAGTATCATTTAATGTTTTCTGCCATAATCAATGGACATTCATGCTTTTATTGAAGTGTTTAGGTTTAAAACAAAATCTGAAGGTTAATAGTTTAATATAAAAAGGAATAGACATAATAATGTCAAAATCAAAAAAAGGTTCAATTTTCACTTTGTGGTTAAAGCACTTTAAGAAATTTTTCTAGACTTCACAATAAAATATTAAAGTGCAGTAATAATCAATAACAATAACATTTCATCTCCAGGAATCCTTGAAAAGTTGGAAAATGAAATTCCAATGAGACTTATGTTCACATACATGTAGGGCCTACACATTTTCATGCTACATAACATATGCAAATGCCCAGGGGCCTATTTGAGATTTTGAATAGTGTCCACAAAAGCGACGCTTTGTAAAATGCTTATAATCTTTAAAAGAGGTTTTGTTGTGAAGCAATGAAAACTTATTTAGCAACATCTTGAAAATGTACATTGTATAACACAGTGTCTTCGAACAGGTATACATTTTACATAGAATTCGACCTTTAATATGAAAAAATCAAAACAACTTTTTGCTCATTAATTATAATGATTGTTATGATACAATAAAATGAACGATTGTATGACAAGTATAATGATGATATAATATTCTGACCTTCGGGGCTGATTATATCTAAATATTACATTGTTTATATCTTCATTAAAACAGTATTTAAACTTCTACAATAGATTAATATTATAACAGAGATATTCTAGAGATTACTCCAATTAAATAAATTATCTAACTAGATGTTAGGGAATAGTGAACATAATAAATACTTTAGGTCTTAGTTCAATATACAGTCTATGATTAACAAATCCCTATACATCTATTTAATGTAATTACTGTTTTTATACCTGTCATGGGATTCCAATATTTATTACATTTTATAGAAATACGACTGGTTGCTCATTACTGTATCATCGCTGCTAAAAATTCTACAAAACACATAACTTTTCATTCCATGATCGTATGCAAGAATGCGTTCCATGCTTCTTTTACTATCATTTTGGGAATCTTATTTCATATAGATATTATATCATCCTTTACTAATCTGATATCTCTCCTGTATCATCATAACTCTCTTTTAATCATTAGAACTGTTCTTTATCACCAGAAATACCTTCTACTCTTAAGATAATATCTGTCCTTTATCATCATAATTGCTTATACATATCTGTCCTAAACCATTACAACTATCCTTTACTAATGATATCTGTCCTTTATCATCATAGTTGTCCTTTGCTGATACATATCTGTCCTATACCATTACAACTATCCTTTACTAATGATATCTGTCTTTTATTATTATTACTATTCTTTACTAATATGATATCACTGTCCTATATCATTACAACTATCCTTTACTAATATGATATCTGTCTTTTATTATTATTACTATTCTTTACTAATATGATATCACTGTCCTATATCATTACAACTATCCTTTACTAATATGATATCTGTCTTTTATTATTATTACTATTCTTTACTAATATGATATCACTGTCCTATATCATTACAACTATCCTTTACTAATATGATATATGTCCTATATCATTACAACTATCCTTTACTAATATGATATCTGTCTTTAATCATTACAACTATCCTTTACTAATATGATATCTGTCTTTAATCATTACAACTATTCTTTACTAATATGATATCTGTCCTATACCATTACAACTATCCTTTACTAATAAGATATCTGTCCTATACCATTACAACTATCTTTTACTAATATGATATCTGTCCTATACCATTACAACTATCCTTTACTAATATGATATCTGTCTTTAATCATTACAACTATCCTTTACTAATATGATATCTGTCTTTAATCATTACAACTATTCTTTACTAATATGATATCTGTCCTATACCATTACAACTATCCTTTACTAATATGATATCTGTCCTATACCACCTTTACTAATATGATATCTGTCCTATACCATTACAACTATCCTTTACTAATATGATATCTGTCCTATACCATTGCAACTATCCTTTACTAATATGATATCTGTCCTATACCATTACAACTATCCTTTACTAATATGATATCTGTCCTATACCATTACAACTATCTTTTACTAATATGATATCTGTCCTATACCATTACAACTATCCTTTACTAATATGATATCTGTCTTTAATCATTACAACTATCCTTTACTAATATGATATCTGTCTTTAATCATTACAACTATTCTTTACTAATAAGATATATGTCCTTTTATTATCATTACACCTATCCTTTACTAATATGATATCTGTACTTATCATTATAAGAATCCTTTACTTATATCATATCTGTCCTTTATCATTACAACTATAGAGTTCTAAACTAATATCTGTTCTGTATCATTATTTACTATTCTTTACTATTATGATATCTGTCTTTTATCATTACAACTATTATTTACTAATATGGCAATTGTCCTTTATCATTACAACTATCATTTACGAATATGATATCTGCTTTTAAATGTGTCTGTTTTATCATGAAAAAAAAAAAGAAATACAAAAGCACCCAAAAAAACATATAAAGTTATATTTATTTCTATATTTCAGGTTTAAGATTTTTGAGAGCTTTACGTTTGATGTCATTCCCGGACATTTTAACTTATCTGAATATTTTAAAAACCTCCACTATGATACGACTGACACAAGTTGTGGCCTATTTTATCAGTTTATGGTTAGCTGCAGCAGGCTTTGTTCATTTGGTAAGTCAAAGACTAAAGTTTTGCATGATATGTTGCATAAGATCAGATATGCTCATCCCTTTTCCAAGTCTTTAGATTTGATTCTAAGATACAATCCTTGATTTGAGAAAACCAAGTCTTCTTTAATGACAACCACATCCTGTAATTGTGTGTAAGAAATTAAGGATAAGAGTGTCACTACAGATCAATAACTTGAAAAATTACTATTAAATTAATCAAATCCCAAATACAACTTTTTTACACAATATTTTATTCAGATACATCCACTTGCTTTTTGTGAGGTGTTGGGCACAACAGTTGAGCTTAGCTTATGGCCATGCACTTATTTATTAAGAACAATTTCTAGAATCTATCAATGCTAAGGAACTGTCCCAGGTCATTGGTATGCACACTGTTGTCTGAAGATAAAATGAGTCAAGTGTATTCCAGTCCTTCCATCAAATTTCTGCAAATTCAAATGCTTAGGGAATGTAGTCTATATTCTATAGTGATATATCAACTATGTACCTACTTCTTATTTCAGGTTGAAAATTCTGGAGATTTTTTCTTTGAATTTTCTAATCCACATAAAATGACGTATTGGGAATGTTTATATTTTCTATTGGTTACCATGTCAACAGTGGGATATGGTGATATTTATGCTGAAACAGTTTTAGGAAGAATGTTTATAGTGTTTTTTATATGCATTAGTATCGTAAGTATCATTCTGTCAGTCTCTAGCACCTTCTAATGGATAAATTACAATTTAGAGACAGTCTAAGAGGAGACTGTTAAGAGTTTCTATTGATGAAAAAGTTCTTAATACATGTAAATTGTAAATTATATAAATCAACTTATTGGGCAGTTTTGGGGAGGTTACCAACAAATTTGAAAGAAACAACTTTGGTTCACAAGGATCCTGTCTACTGGATGGTCCTTGGCCAAACCTCTTGATTGATCTTTTCCACATTATCCATACATATTTATAGCTGGGTCATCTGGAATGATCATTCATTCATCTGACTTTCACATACTGAATGCTATAAGACCACCATTAACAATTGGGTTAGAAAACTTTTCAGAATGAATCAACAGCCTCCATTTCTTCTCCTTTAGGGTTTGTTTACCAGCTTTATACCTGAAATCATTGAAATTTTGGGTAGAAGACCGAAATATGCAGGCGCTTTCAAAAAAGAAAGGGGAAAGAGGTAAGTTTGAATCACTGATTGTATCAACTGCATATGTAACTATGGATAATTGGGTATTGAATTAGGACAGTCTTTAAGTGAACTATGGAATTCTATAATTGTGTCATCATTGAGTTATGAAAATGAAACATCAGTCAGAATGTCCATTAATGATGCCCAACTACTATTTCATTTCAGACATATTGTAGTATGTGGACACATAACATATGAATCAGTTACTAATTTTTTAAAAGATTTTTTACATAAAGACAGAGAAGATGTAGATGTTGAAATAGTTTTTATTCACAAGTAAGACTAATTTTTTAAATAATTACGTATTCATTGTCTGTGTGAAAATCAATATTCTTAAAGAATTGACAGCCAATCTATGACAATTCATTAGAAACTATTAGAAAATACAGCCCATTAAAACTTTTCTTTAGGCTTATATTCTGTACTATTGTAAAACTACTGTGTGTATCGGAAAATGCCCTTCAGTGCTTTCATATATAGGTAAACTTCCTTAGAAGTACATTTGTATATTGTAAGAAACAGAAACAGGATTTGAAAGTATGCCCCTTTTGTTTTTTGGAGGTAACTAAGAACAATTTTTTTGTGTTTTTAGGTCTTTGCCAGATTTAGAATTAGAAGGTTTATTTAAAAGACATTTCACTCAAGTTGAATTTTTCAAAGGAACTGTGATGGATGCTAATGATTTATTTAGAGTCAAGGTTTGTTGTCACGTTGTTTACATTTCTTTTTTCAATTTCCAAGTCAAGAGCATATGTGCCTTTGGAAGATATTTATCTCAAACTATTTTAAGTTTACATTTTAAAACTATATAAGTTTATATTTTGTTTAACTATTTTAGTTTATATTTTATATCTATTTAGTTAATAGGTTAAGAACTATCATTGATTTTGTTTTAGAACTATCATTGATTTTATTTTATAACTTTTTTAGAACTGTCATTGTTTATATTAGAACTATCATCATTGTTTATATTAGAACTATCATGTTTATATTAGAACTATCATTGTTTATGTTTTGAACTATTTTGAACTATCATTGTTTATATTTTAGAACTCTCACTGTCTATATTACAGAACTATCACTGTTTATATTACAGATAAAATCAGCTGATGCATGTCTGGTATTAGCTAATAAATATTGTGAAGATCCTGATCAAGAAGATGCTAGTAATATTATGAGAGTTATTTCTATTAAAAACTATCATTCTGATATTAAAGTTATTGTTCAGTTATTACAATATCACAATAAGGTATTTGTAACTATGTATTTTTTATCTTTAAATAGACTTATGTTTTATAATTCTCCTTGCAATGTTATCATAATTTAGTGAGAAATTCTACAAAATCACTATGTATATAAATATTGCTGAATATATTACTCAATACACCCTTTCTTTGTTATAAGAAATCGAAATTATCGAAGAATTTCATTCAATTTTTTAAGTGATAACTGGTCCAATTAAAGCTTTTGTTTTTTAATTAAAAAATTTATTTACATAATTGTGTGTGATAATATGCCGATGTATTTTACTTTGATTTCAGGCCTATTTACTGAATATTCCAAGTTGGGATTGGAAGAGAGGTGATGATGCTGTTTGTGTAGCAGAATTAAAACTAGGTTTTATTGCTCAAAGTTGTTTAGCTCCTGGATTCTCTACCTTAATGGCTAATCTATTTACTATGAGATCTTTTAAAACAGTAAGTTGTTATAGTATATTCTTCATATAAATAATTTAGTGCAGAAAGTCTAGAGTAGATGTCTTTTGAAATTACTTCCAATAGTTCATGTCTGAGAGAGGTGTGGTTGCTAAGCAGACAGGAATAAGCAATTTTTCAATTAATTCAGTGCAAGTCTATGTTCTAAAAGTTTCAAATTATGAGGTATATCGCTCTAAATATACATTTGGAAGAAAGAATTGAATGAGCACAAGCCAAGAAGACTAAATTATCAGTTTTTGTCAAGAGATGCCATTTTAATCAAGTTTTTGAATGTATGGTATATTTTTTTTTTTTTTTTGTAGAATATAGAATTAAATCAGTGGCAAGCAGATTATATGAGAGGTACAGCAATGGAGATGTATACAGAATATCTTTCTAGTGCATTTAATGGTTTAACATTTCCTGAAGCTGCAGAGTAAGTAACAAAACTTTGAGAAAATTTAAAAAGAGTGAAACCAACTATGTGATGGTCAGTTGTTAGTCCTATCAATCGAAGATTTAGATTTCTGGTGACCATTCGTCTTAATTTTTTTTTTTTTTAAAAACTATCTCATAGCTACTAGCCAGGAACTTTTACCTCATTCCAGATTATGTTTCTCCAAGTTAAAGTTACTATTATTAGCCATAGAAGTACGACAAGAGGAGACAAGGGAGAGCACTCTTGCTATTAATCCAGGACCAAAAGTGAAAATAGAAAATGCCACTCAAGGATTTTTCATAGCAGAATCTGCAGAAGAAGTAAAAAGGTACTTTTATTGAGATTATTTTTCAAATATTAGTTCACATGCAGTGAAAAGACATTGTCTAGTTCAAACTGTAAGACAACATGTTCAATGTTTTGAGAAGGGTTTACAAAAAAAAAATTATATTGAGATCAAAGTTATGTTAAATTTATGTGATATGGAAAATGATGTCATTTTGTAACAACATTCTAAATCATGCCTTCTCAATTAATTTTTGCAACGGGCAAATGCATTTTATGAATGAAATATAAGGACTTAATAGCGCTTAGCTAACATAATGAGCAGAGCTTTTAAGCGGGCCACTCTTGAAGGCGTCACAGGGCGCCATTTGAGAAAGCCTGCTCTAAATAATCGAGGTTCAGCTCCTTTTCTGTTTTATTTCAGAGCATTTTATTTTTGTAAAAATTGTCATTCTGGTATATCTGATGTAAGAGCTATAAAGAAATGTCGGTGTAGACCATGTAAGTATTTATCTAAATTATACAGACAGCACTTCTTATATTGGTTGGTTGGTAGATGACAAGTTAACGTTCGCTTCCAGCTTCAGCCGATATCACAAACTAGGTAGTTGTTGGTAGTGGTGGTAGTTGGAAATGTTATCAATTTAATAGTTGTCTTCTGATTTAAAAAGCACTTTATTAAAACCGAACAGTAACATGTGGCATGCTAGTATATAGTTAAAATGTTTGCAACATCAATATCTGATTCATAGCAATTATTACAATAGTGCATGGCTATATGTGTAAAAAAATAGTAAATAGATTTTTATAGAGTATTTACTAGTAGATTTTAAATTTTTTACCTCTAGTGTCCATTATTTTTGCTTAAAACCTCTTTTTGATCTGTTAGAACAATCTTAAAGCCTTACTTAAGAAATTTATAGGTTTTATAACATAATTTATATTATTACTTGATCTGGATTTAGACACAAAGTTATTTGCTGCTATTTGGTATAGAAATTGTCTTTTTATGTTATCAAATTATAGCAAGGTTATAATCCAAACAAATCCATCTGAGCTATTTGTTTGATAATCTGATCTTTTTATTACATAGTTAATAGTTATTGTTTTTATGTTGTTTAAATAGGTTTATAATTTACTTTACTTCATTATTAGATCAACATATTGTAATATATTGATAAAATCAAATCATATCAAGTAGTATATCATAATCAACCAGCTGATATCAAATGACAGACTTTTTAAATGCATGGAGTCACATCATTCTATATCTGGAATTAAATAAGGGTCTGCACGAATCATAGTCTAGAACAGCCAGAACTGTTGGAACTGGATTTGAGTGAACTGGAACACTGTTCCGGACAGAAACGAACAGTAACGACATCAGGATGGTGGCAAATATTGCAACTGTTATTCAGTGCAGTGATTTCAGTAATTTCCTGTCTAGAACTACTCAGATATTAGTTCTGTACAGAACTTTCCACTTCCTGACCAGAACAATTCCAAAATTACTTGAAAGTTTGTTCGGAACAGAACACCTGGAACAGGTAAAGAACACCTGATTTGTGCAGACCCTAGGACTTGCATGTATGTCTAGAATATTTTTATATTATCACCATTATATTGTTTTATCAGTGGCGCTTTTCAAGAAAGGAGCAGCAGCTGTTTTAGGTATTGTGTGAAAGTCACCCTCTTTTTGCTTTCTGCATTTCAATCCACTTTTTTAAAGGAATAGTGTAATTTTAGTATTTTTGCATCTTTATGTATTTCAAATGACAGCAATTATGAAACTGATCGGAATCTGAGCTTTAACACGATATATACATAATGGAACATGATAAATTATAATGATATGGGGTAAAGTTACCATTAAACAGTTTGCTGGGTGGAACAGCAGGTTCTATGATCCAGTTTACAAATAGAGCAATACACATAACACATATACATGTGAGCAAACCTGCCTGTTGTCATAAGTCCTTTTGGAAAGTTGACCCCCATTTAAATCTGTGCTGATGAGGGTGAGGGTTGTTTGTGTGAAACGGGGTCAACAGCACTAGATGAGCTCTAGTCAATTTAACTAAATTAGAATTATGGTCAGAACTACATGCACTTGATATCTTTGACTTATCTTTGTTTTTGCCTTGATTAAATATTTAGTCTGATTTATATGTTTGTACTTGTTTATCTGTTATTTAACTTCTCAGGTTCCCAATAACCTATAATAAGATTTCTTTAATTTCTTCTGTAAAACTGACATGATCTTAATAAACTAGCACCATTTCTTTCCCCCTTCTCTTGATACAAAATTCATATGCTTGCATTGTGATGACATATATAAATAGGAATACTGATTTGATTTTATGTATTTCAAGTAAGAATGAAATAGAATAATGAAGCTGTTTGTTTATTATTAATAATTTTGAACAATACATTTGTTGCTATCACTTATTATTTATGCCTGAAACAGATCATTTTTCATAGCTTATGGTATCTGAATGCACTCAGCATCATTGCGTTATGTTGCTTTTTTAAAATGAAAAATGAAGTATGACTACGCAGCAGTCAATAGATGTTCATACTTGTTTATTTTAAAGCCATTTGACAGTCATCTGTAGAACAATTTAGAGATATATATGATCAAAATGGGATATCTGAAAGATTTCATGCACGCACCCTGGTGACATATTTGATCTGAATTTTATCATAATGAGATTTGTTTTAATCTGAATTGTTATTTTTTTATTTTAATTATCAAGTATCACAACTAGATAAGGCTAGAAAGTGTAAGTAAAATGTACCATGTCATAAATTCACATTTATTAAGCAGATTATATCATTTCACCATTATTTATTTTAAAGCGATACAACCTCTTAGAATGAACAATTAAATTAAGTTCTCAAACTTGGTCAATCAGAGTATATTCATCAACGATGTCCAAAGTATACAAATAAACATTGTTTTCTGGATTTATCAGATTATTTTGGTAATCTGTTGTAAAGTTATGACACCAGGCAAGTCCCTTGATGAATATAAACTCCTATTGACCAAATTTGAAAATTCAGATTTTTTGTTCATTGTTAGAGGTTGTATTCCTTTAAGTTTCTAACTTTAAGAATTGTTTCTTCACTTCATCTTTTCTTAACTTGATCCTGATGAAAAATCTCTCCTGCATATTGAAGAGTGTTTTTTGCATCTAGACTGCCATTTTCGTTATTTTCTTCAAGATTATATTTTGTACAGATTCAATATAGCTAATGAAAAGTTGAATTCTAGAAGCTCGGCATAATGATCCTGAGAGTCATTGTTTTTTTTATTTTAAGTTTTCAAGTTAATCTGTGAAATAACTTTAATTTCATAAGAAAGTTATAATGGGATATGATGTTAAAGAAATATATTTGTGAGGTTCTATAGCACAGTGGTTATAGCGCATCGTTCTTTACAAACATGACGTCATTTGCTTGGATACGAGGAAATGGTGGTAGTTAGGTTTAAGAGTTCGGTTCTTTATCAGGGTGTGAAAGTACGATGACCTTGAATAAGTCATCTTCACTTATAATTCCAGTCCACCCAGCTGTAAATGGGTACGGATAATCCAAGAGGTTTGGCCAAGGACGAGCTGGGAGAAAGGATCCTCACGGAACCTAAGTTGTTATCCTTGTAAAATATAGATGTTTCTTTCTTTTCTTGTTGTTCTGTGATAATTTTAAGTAAATTTTATATGATATAATATAACTGACTTGTAGCCTAATTCTTGTCAAGCTGCTGCTGATTGGATTAAAAAATGGGTTCTAGAAATAGTTGTAGTACATACATTTGTGCTGACTATCAAAATGTCATTGATTGAGAAACTCTTAATGAATAAGTGACCCACTCTTGGAAAATTTACCCAATGCTAATTGGATGAATTATTTTTGTTAGGTTCTAAATCTGATTGGTCAATCAATTATGGCCATGATTTTCTAACAGCATATATCTTTTTGATATTTTTTTATATCTGATAACTGATGAAAGTGAGCTTGACCAATAAACATATTTTTTCTATTTTATTTATGTTTCACCATTGCTTCTTTCTTGCATAAAATTTATCATCAGATTTACACATACTATTCCTTCATTGTTATTTCTCTGTCTTGTGGAAATGTCTGAAAGGTCTTTCTTTAACAATGTCACATGAGATAGCATTGTCAAAGTCTGCTCTGAATTGGTATCCAAAGATTACTTAATAACAGTCAATACTGCTTATCTAATCTGAATACTTCTACATTTAAGCCTGAATTTGGTGAATTTTTGTATAACCTCTCTCATATTCTACTGTTAACTCTTCAATAAAAAGGGTTTTCCTATCAAGTTCAATGATCATTAATGTATAATATAAACAGCATGTAGAAAATAATGTTCATTTTATTTATTTTTTCTATTTAGCATTGAGTCATTCAACTAGTAGTGTAGGCTTTATGGATGATGATGATAATATTGGTAATTTTAATATCAACATTTTTTATCACTAACATTTTTTTTTTTTCATATCACAACTTTTGTCATGGATGTACTTTTTCATCTCCATTTTCTTTTCATCTTTGAGCATGTTTAGTCATGTATCTATTTACAATTAGTGTCTGAAATTGTTAAAATAAAGTCTTGTTTGGTCTCCATAGTAACCAAATCCATATCTACAGTGAATATTGAATTTAAATGTAAAAACAATTTATGTAAATATGTTCAATGATTAAATTATTGATTTTAAACATGAAAATTTAACAAAAATATTGACAAGCGGAGTGCGGAATAGGATTAGTTGTTTTATTTCAAAATAACAACTCGAATAGGTTAAATTTTCTATTGAGGTATTTTTTAAGAAAATTGATTTGCATTTGGTGAGTATTCTGATTTTCTTAGAAAGGGGCAAATATTTAGGCTAATACGCTTCACATTAAAAACATTATCTATATTTTTTCACTTATTTTCTTTTTAACATTACAAAAGCTTAATCATTGTACCATTCTTCACTTGAAAAGCTCATAAATGCTAAAAGATGGCATATATCTTAGTTGAAATCATTCTTATTTGCATGTGGGTCCAGTTTTATTGGTCGGAAAATCCACATTTAACAAACCAAGTATTTGGCACCCTGAAGATATAGTTTACATTGAACTAATATGAGTGCTGATTTGAACCCTTCCTTAGGGCCAATGCCATTTTCTGATGTTATAAGAAGAAGTTAAAAGACACAAGACACGGTTTTATATTATATGACATACATAATACAATGTTTGTGTTTTTGGTATTTAATGGTGTTGGAAGGACATGCAAGTTTTCAGCATTTAAGTTTAATGTGGGATTAAAGGAATTGTATGGTGATTTTCTAAACTTTGTATGTGTATCGGGGATACATACAAAGTTAGAAAATCACTTTACAGTCCCTTTAAGTTTAAATCTTTTGTAACACAATTCTTTATCTAAGGCACTGGGTTTATATTTGTGTTTTTTAGAATTTTTTCATCTACTTTTGTCATGTATTATATCATATTATTAGATATGTTATTGAAAGATGTATCTTTATTTTAAATAGACATATTATTTTGCTGCATTTAGTGGTACAGTCAATACTATTACAGACCTTTTTAGGAAGGTGTAAGATGAACTTATAATTGTCAGAATATGAAAGCAACTGTATCTTGATGACTAAATAACTGGGAGGCATTCAAGAGAATCAAATCAATTGCAGATCATTTTTGTTGCAATCAATTTTTTGTGTTTAGCAAAAATTGGATTTGTTCATCCACCTAAGAAGTCAGACAAATTTTTTGTAAGAATTTTGTTTAATTTTGAAATTCATTTCTCCTTTCAGTTGGTGGTAATAAAGATAAGTTGAAGTCAACAATGGTTTCACAACCAACTCCTGCTACCATGTAAGTTTTTACTCTTTGTGTTTACCTACTTTTAGTTTAGTTAAGTTGGATGGAGAACAGTTTTAGATTTCACTTTCAGATTGTGAAATATATTGTTGTATAGAAATGAAATCATATTAGTTCAGTTAGATTAATCATAGATTAGAGTGTGGTATGAAATTTGTGACCTTCATTAGAAAGACAAAATGCGCAAATGCTTTTCCATGTCCATGCTCTTAACTTAAACAAGAAATACAACCGCTTTTGCTTTGCTGTGCTGCTTAGTTGCTAAGTATATCATGCTATATTAGTGTAGTTGGTTTTGATGGGTGTATAATAATCAATCAAATATATTTATGTTTATCTGGGACATTAACTAGAACAATTGCTTTTTGAGATATCATCTTACTTGTTTCTATAAAAATCTAAAAATGAGAAATTTGCTCATTTTGGTTTATAGCTATACTACTGCTATGTGTTCTCTCACAATTGAATAAAATCTAGGTCATATTATTTGCAATAATTGCAAGTGAGAGCAGAATTATTCAGTGAATGTTTTTCAGCCAATAGAGCCAATATGATGACTGTGATCTTTCATTGTAACTTTAAAATGCATATTTCAAATGGTGAATAGATATCTTTGATTGGCTATAGATTAATAGATTCATGAATTGTCATATATTTAGTAATTTAGTATGTAGTTTGAGAACCAAGCTTTGTTAGCTTTTAGCTTTTCAGATTGGCTTTTTACCTCTCCCTCTTAGTGTGAAATTTATTTCTTAATAAAAATTGATTTTAGTTCCTGTTATGCCATAGCAGATGAAAATACTGAAATACAGATGTTCTCAAAGAAAAGTTCCAAAGTTCGAAGGAAAAAGAATAGAATTCGTAGACTATCAATGTAACATATTACAAAATTTCATTCCCATAGCATGGACCAACCTTGTTTACAAATATTTCAATTAAATAATGTTACATCTGTATTATTCTGACATTTTCTCTTGTTTTAAAAATTGTTAACCTCTCTCTTTAATTAACTTATTCAAAAATAATTCAGTGTTTCTATATACAAAGATTTCTTGATATGTGTGAAGTTCTGCCCAATATAACCCACATCACATTATACACCTGGTATTTTACTATTACTAGAATTTATACTACACCTATTTATTTATATAAGAGATAAGAACTATTTCTTTTGTTCCACTTCCAAATTGAAAATAATACAATTTAACATATTTCCTTCCTGTTATTTTAATTGTTTTATTGGAATTCTTCCATTTCAAGTTAAAGAGACTTATTCTTAACTTAATTAAGATCATGCCTTCTCAAATGGTGGCCTGTGACGTCTTTGAGACGTCTTTGAGACTGGCCCCTCAAGATTGACCCCTTCTGCTAAAACGCTCTGCTAGCTATGCCAGCTAAGATCTATTTGGCCCTTATATTTTTTTCATAAAATGCAATTGGCCCTTTACAAAAATTAATTGAGAAGGTCTGTTTTAGATTATGCCAAAAAATCAATAATTTTATTACTTGAGAAAAAAAAAAGGTTTACAAGTCAAAATATTTTAAACTAGGCAGTCAGTAATTTTGGTCAGTTGTTTAAAGTTCAGAGTTTTGTTCTTAATGTTTGCTATCCTGTAAGTGTTGCCTCACAGCCCAGAAGGCAGAAGCTAAAGCGGTTTTTGAATCTGGTACATTCAATATTTAGCTCTTATTGGTTGAATATATTTCTCCATCTTACAAGGAATGTATATAAATCTTTCTAGAGGAAATTGAACATAATGTATAATATAGATTTACTAAGAGAAATGTTATGTTTATTATTTTACCACTGTTACTATGTTGATCTAACAATAACTGTTAGAAAACATGCTACTAGCTTCCTGTTGTCATATATATTAAAGTTAATAAACAATACTAGGTTTTAAAGAGGTGTGTTCAACATCCCTACAACCAATCATGTCTTAATCTCAGAATTTAGGCTTTGAAAGTGCTTAGAAAGTTAATTGTTTTTGACAAATAATGTTTAAGGAACTGTTTACGTAGCATAGGCTGTTAATCTGTTAAATGGAAGCATGTACCGTCTTCATAAAAAGAGTAACTTTAATGTTAATAATCTGTGTTTTTATTTTAAATATATAGACCAATAACATAGAATTCAGTTCACATATGAAGGCAAGACAAAATTAGGGAAGAAAGAAGTTAATTGAAAATTGTTGATGTAATAAATACTTTCCTAGATATTTAGAATTCCATTTCTTCTTGAATTAGCATCAAATTGTTTAAACTGTACAGGCCTACAGCTGCTGTTTATCTATTCACATGTAAAAAGATTATCTAAAGTAGATAAGAAGATGCTGTGTTAAAAAAATGCATGAAATATGACTCGAAGTGTTAAGGAATAAAATACAGAAAGAGTATGAAATTAGAGGTTATTTAAAATATATTGGAAGGTTAAAGATTGATAAATACATAGTGTGCACCTACTTTGTTTATTTTACCATAAACGAAATGCAAGGTAGTCTGAAAGGGTCATAGTTAATTGCTTTTCTTGCTGAAGTTAAATTTGATTTTGAAATCTTGTGTATAGACTGTTGTCATTTCAGTACCGTATTCCAATCTTTAATTCTGAAAAGTTATATTGATAGATGATTTTGAGCTCTATCAGCTCTATATATTTAGACAATCATATGATAGTCTCTCTAGCAATTTTAATAGTTCAATCTTTTGACTTTCAGCTTTGTGAACTTATACTCTAATTCTGTTTTCAGAACACTTAAACATTAAAAATCATTCATTTATTGTATAAAATTTCCATTTTCAATAGATATTCCTTTACATCACTGCCTTTATTAGAAATGAGAGAAACATCATTATCAAGGTATTATTGTCATTCAGATAGGTCACAGGTCATTGGTGATGGTTTATTCTTCACTCTGAATATTGTTGTCACACTATTTTCTTTCTTTTAATGGGTCGTAGTTAATGGGTAACTAACATAGCTTCTTCAGCCATTTGCTGAAAAAATAGTGCCAAATCATGCATGATGAATGTTTCTAAAATAAAGTGAAGGTGGTCCTCCAGGGTGAACATTACAAACTAACAAAATTGAATTAATGAAACATAAAACAAACTTGAAGAATTTAATCAAAAATATTTTCTATTTTGGACAATCTACAGGCAGTGGCCAGGTCCTATTGATTTTGAAAGGGGAGATAATGAAGAGATAACAGATTTTATGGATGAAGAGTAAGATCTTGTGTTTTCTCTTAGAGCACACTCTGCTTCTTAATCCTTCTGTAAATGAAAACTTCCTTTAATTGAAAAAAAAAACAAATTCTCTTTGGCACAAGTTTTCTTACTGCAATGATGCCTAAATTCTTCTTAATAAACAATTTTAATAAACTATATAAAGCACTCACTACTTACACTACTTTAATGAGAGCCAGGCATTCTATATTTTCTAATCTTCTTATCTCTATTTCCAATTGGATCACTTGTAGATTGTCTGCTGATTGGTTTGAGAGTTTTATACCATAGATGTTTGCATTTTTTTATTCTGAAATGTTTTTTATTTTTAAGAATCTATCAAGATCTTTTCCATCCACTAACACAATTTCTGATTACAGATGCCATAAACTCATTAATTTTACCTCATTTCTACCAGTGCATGTGGTTTGCATTACTACATTCATTATTCCCTTGATCATATTATATAGACCATATTGATAGGTCATAGGTTGGTAAGGTATGATCTGTACAGGATAAGAATTGAATCAGATTTAAATTGCAGAATAGAAAGTATATAGCACGGTTTTACCATGTTCCTCTAGGAACTGAATACAACATATAGACACAGCTTTATGGAACAACAATCACTGGTTAAAGTTATATGCAACATTTAGACGTGTTTCCCCCGTTGTCCTGTGCCTGAAACCTCGAAACGTTGCATAAAACTTTAACCAGTGATTGTTGTTCCATAAAGCTGTGTCTATATATTGTGGTTACAATTGCTAAATGCCATTTAAAGACTTTAACTGAAAATAGCGTTTACACATCTATCCTTTGCTTCCGTAACACAATATTCTGGTCATTTTGCTTTTCACTAGTAGAGTATTTTATTCTCAACCAATCATATTCACTCAACATATTATTGAGGGAAAATAATTACATTTCTGGAAATATATCATACCTGAAAACTTTGAAACTTGATTTTACATGCACAGGAGCTTTAGAGTTGTCAGACATTTGAAGTAAATATTAGTATCTTCCTGTTCAGTTTCATATCGAATACTCAACGCAAAGGTACTAGTCATTGATGATAAATGTTTTGTAACAGTTAGGTGTGATAAAGGTTGTATTACATGATAAATAAAACGTGTAGCCTTACAAGCTTCTTATTTTGTCTGAGCAAGTGAAATATATATTCTCAATGTCAAATTTAACATGTAGTTGTTGTATTGTGATGCCTTGATGATAATTAGAGTTTTGATTTACAGGCCACAAACAGCAGGTCAATCTGAACTACCAATGATATCACCAACACCATTATTACAATCAGAAGATTTAGAAGAAGATCAGAAACGATTTGATTCTACTGGAATGTTCCATTGGTGTCCTGATAGAAATCTAGAGAGTGTAGTTATGGTAGGATTGTTTGGGTTGTTTTTATGTTAGCAAAACATTTTGCAAACCATAAAATAGAACAAATGTCTTGTTATGCTTATATATGACATTTAGAAGTATCAATAAACATTAAGAAACTCAATTTTTATGGATATAGACTTCTTTTTCTGGACTTATAAGTTTTTGATGTAAAATTAGTGTAAAAGACTAATATAGCTCTGAAATAAGTTTAATAAAAACACAACACAATTAGATGTTTGATATTTATTTTTTCAGGACCGTAACAAGGCAGCAATGTCTGGTCTCCACAATCATATTATTGTCTGTTTATTTGCTGATGCTGGTTCTCCATTAATTGGATTACGAAATCTTGTCATGCCATTACGAGCCAGTAACTTTCATTTTGATGAATTAAAACATGTATTTATAGTCGGCCATCTTGATTATATTAAACGAGAATGGAAAACTTTACAGAATTTTCCCAAATTATCGATATTACCAGTAAGTAGAAATCTGATTTATTTATGAAATTGGGAGATAGTAACTGGTCCTTTTATCAAATTTTCTAGCTTTTCTGTTTGGTACACCACAATGTACTAATGTGTTTAGATGTCCATTTCGAATTTATTTATGGTAATTGCGTATAATTTTCTATTACAACCAACACCTCACCTTAAGAGTTATATTTTCTGTATATTACAGGGTTCACCATTAAACAGAGCCAATCTACGAGCTGTTAATGTTAATCTATGTGATATGTGTGTAATAGTATCAGCTAAAGATAAGAATATGGATGATCCTAATCTTGTAGATAAAGAAGCTATTTTATGTTCATTAAATATTAAAGCTATGAATTTTGATGACTCTATTGGTTTAATACAGGCTTCAGCACCAACAAATGCAGGTATGTTCACAGTGTTTCATCACTTTGAATTAAGGGGCTGTTTGCTCATCTGTCTACATATCAGACTTTTTTTGCCAAGTTTGCTTGTGACAGGTGGTATAAAAACACATGATACATGTAACTATGTTTACAAATGGAATTGAAGGATGCAATTCAAGTTTTTATACGCCCACATGAAGATGATGATCATTTCCAGCAACTGCCAGTGGGCGTTTGTACCTTTTGGAAAACTTCGCATGTATTGTACAGATGATTTATTTAACTCTTGACATTTCAAACTATTTTGTTTTCAGCATTTTTACCGGCAGGGTTTTCACCACTAGGTAGTCCAGCTAGTTCTTCAAGACGAGGATCAATATGTGGTTCTAATGTACCTCTTATAACAGAACTTGGTGAGTTTAATAAATATAATACATACTTTGATAACCGCTGCCATTGGCAACATCTAAATAGCTATGATAGTTCCAAGTATCGAACTTCAACAGAAGCATTTTAGAAGAAGAACCAGTACAAATCGTTTAGAGATAGATCTACTTTTAATTGTCATGTAGCAATGAAAAAATGTAATTAATTGCTATCTTACGAACAAACCTATGATTTTGCATACCACTATTCTGTATTGATTTATATTTTCAGCCAATGATTCTAATGTGCAGTTTTTAGATCAAGATGATGATGATGATCCTGATACAGAACTCTATATGACTCAACCATTCGCTTGTGGTACTGCATTCGCTGTTAGTGTGTTAGATTCTTTAATGAGTACTGTAAGTTGAATTTCTAAAAGATTTTGTTTCAATTTTTTAACAAAAATACAAGACAATAACAATGGAATGCTCAGTCTAACCCCTCAATATAGAAATTCTGGAATTTAATGCCATCATCTTCAATACATCATATACACAGATCCATTTTTTGTTTTCAGAGTTATTTCAACGATAATGCCCTCACCCTCATTAGAACATTAATAACAGGAGGAGCAACTCCTGAATTAGAACAGATATTAGCAGAAGGGGCTGGTATGAGAGGTGGATATTGTACTCCTGCTGTTTTAGCTAATAGAGATAGATGTCGTGTTGCTCAAATCTCTTTATTTGAAGGACCATTATCACAATTTGGTGTAAGTAAAATATCTTATTTGTAGGCCTTTTTCTGTGTGGTTATTAAAGAACTAATAAGTAAAGCCTTAGTTGCTCACCACTAAATTTCTTAAGTTCTAGAGATGTACTTGGCAGTAGGTGAATTTCAAAAACGATGAAAGCTTGACTGACCTTTTATAAATATCTTCAACTTGTGTTTCAGAATGACGGTAAATATGGAGATATGTTTGTACATGCTTTAAGAAATTATGGTATTTTATGTATTGGTTTATATCGGTTCCGAGATACCAATGAATCAGTCAAGAGCCCTTCATCTAAAAGATATGTTATTACTAATCCAGCAGAAGAATTCCGACTATTGCCAACAGATCAGGTCAGTCTATTTATAAAAAAGTCTACTTTCATTTTATTAAATTTATTATTTTTGGTAAATGTTGTTTTACTTCTTTCAATGTATAGACATACACTGTTCCATTCTATCATTGTTTTGGATATTTAAGTTTAAATCAGAGCACATTTTTTTCATCTTTTTTTTTATTTATGAGTTATGCTTTTTTGTAAAAGAAAGAATGAACATTATTCAGATCTGTTGTCAACATGATAAACAATTCTGCCATTACTCACTTTACTTCTAATTGAGTGAAGACCTAAATCTAAAAATTTAAAGATTAAATTCTTGAATATTTCTACAGTATTTGAGTAATGTTTTATATTTGAGTAATGTTTTATATGTATTCACTGTTGAATTTGCACGTCACTACTACTGTCTTTTATCCTAGGTTTTTCTCCTCTCCCCGAATGAGTTTCGTATTCCACCATCCAATGGTAAAAATGCCTTCAACATGTAAGGCTGGTGTGTATAAACTAGTATGCATGCCTTAATTCTTAATGTTAGAATTATCACTAGTGTTTATAATAATGTTTGCTTATAATGTTCACTGTGCTAATAATGTTGGCTAATTTTGTTCACTGCGCTAATAATTTTCATTGTGCTAATTATGTTTGCTAATAATGTTCATGGTCGCTTGTGTGCAGTGTTACTATTATACTAAATATATTATCAATTATTAACACTAAAATATTTAAAGATCCTCTCTTTTTGCGAGAAAACCCCACTTCATTTGAATGATAGGTATATATAGCGCATGTTTGAGTAGGAGACTCTAGTATGGTACTGATTTTACCTGTAAAATGTCATAAAGCTGATTTTTATTTTGGGTGCTTAGATTTGTGTGATTTAAAAACAAAAAAATTTCAAAATGCTTGTTTGCATGATTTCAATTTAGTCATTCATACATTGTTAAGATTTGCAGTCCAAAATACATTTGATTGACCATAAATGTTAGAACTGTGTTTAATTGTGTTAATTTTGTTCAATCTATGGGCATAATTAGGATAGCAATGGGTTAAGATTTCTCCTGTTGATAGTAGAATATCTTGGTAATACATATTCATATACTAGGCTTAGAAAAACTATAACCTTTTTTCTATATATCAAGTTTAACCAATTTACTAACATATCTTGAAATAACAACTTTAATACATAATATTGTATATTACTACTGTTATAGCTGTTTTATGCTATTTAAAATAAATTAGTTATTGAAAACATTATTTATGTACAATGTTTTGTTTCACTTTTTAAAAGAATATTTAAAATTTCAGTTACGTCAAAGAGTGTTCAAAATTCATTTGATTTAGCTTCTGTGAAACAATGTTCAAATATAATCTTTTTATATATCTCATTTCAGGCCTTTTGTCTCCAACCATTCAATTTCCACGAAGTTATGAGAAAAGCTAAAAGGAAAAATTTGAGAAGTGCTGCAAGACCCGACACAGAATCTTAAAGAATTATTTCTAGTTGTTGATTTTATGTGATTTTTTTGTTAATATTTTAAGTGCTGTTTTATGATTATTTTTCATATTTATTGATTTGAAAATTAAGCCACTGCTTTTTATTTTAAAACTTTTTTATGTTGTCTAATTCAGAAATTTAAAAAATTCAAAATCTTATAAACAATGATTGTGTTATACTGCAAAAAACACAACAAACAACAGTCTAGTTTTGAAAAAGAAAATGATTGAATAGTTGTTTATTTATTGAGTGTGTGTATTTGAAACCAGATTGTACATGCATTTCAAGCTAGTCAAAGTTTTGATCTCTCTGTCTGTCAAATAAGATAAAATTAAATTGATATTAATTCACTAATGAGATTAACAGCTACGGTATATTTTCTATAGACTCTTATTAATTTTGTATAAGAAATTGCACACATAATCTGATTATGCATTAAATTCAAATATTGGATCATGTTTTCAAGATTTAAACATTGTTGTCTAAGCATGATGAATTATTTATTGACAAGAAGACTTGTTTAAGGTGGTTTTATGACATTTTTTATCCTTCAAATTTCATTTTATATCATAATGAATCTCATTTCAAACATTTAATTACTGGGTTGTTTATTAAAGAAGAATGCTGTTTTTACCATGAATTTAATTTGAAAGTTTTATCATTTGTTGAATGAATTGATTCATGATTTTATCTATTATTCATCAGTTAGTCTAGTCTTATATTGAATACTTTCTCAACAATCTCATATTAAAAATAACAGAACAGAACAGTTACTATTATTAGTGTCAAATCTATACATTTACAGCTTGTAAGTACACTTCAGAAGAGAATATAGTAAATCATAGATATTAGGTAATATAGTAAATGTACTTAACATGTCTTGAAGCAGAATTAACACATGATTATACCTGAATATAAATAATATAAAATCACAAATAACAGTTTTGATAACTTTTAAGATATTTATTTCATTCATGAATCTCCATATTAAAAATGCATTTAATCTCATATATTTAATGTCTTTATACCTATTTATACTCTTTATATTTTGATATATTGCTTTTCTTAGATTTGCTCATTTTTCTAACTCTAATCTTAAATCATATCTTTCTGTATTTGTATTATCAGTTTTAGACTGGTTTTAATCAAGTGCAATTTAACAAAGCTCAATTTATATACTATAGTTGGTATGATACTTTCTAAATTGTGCCTATTGCCCATAGGGCTGGGTCTAATAATTGAAATAATCGATTATCGACGCTACAAATTATTTATTTCGATTATTGATTATCAAATTTCATAATCGCTTAAAATTCTTAGTCAAATTTTCTTTTAATATTATGTGATACACGCTTATCAGAGAAGTCAAGACCCATTTTATCATGATAATCATATAAAATTCTGGACATTACTTCAGTTTCATTTGTCTTCGATACCTGATATTGATAAATAACAAACATTCGGGTACCAAATCGTACACGAAGATTAGAAGATTTCCCAATAAAAATATTTTCGATTATTAATCGATTATTGATCGGTAACCTGCCTTTGATAATCGATCTCAATTTGGTAATCGATACCCAGCCCTAATTGCCCTGGCAATAAGGTTGTTGTATGTCATAATCACTTAAATATAAATATGTCTGAGCATTGCAAATGCGAATAAATATGCATTTCAAACAGTAGTCACAAATCATTACAATGATATTAATTTAACTACAGTATCACCAAGATAGATGATACTGAAAATTTATGAATTTCAGATATAAGGTATTATAGAAAACCAGTTTATAACCACTAACTGTTGATATTATAATATATAGGTTGTAATATTAGTATTGTTAATAACCTATATAACACATTGATCTCTAGTATATCTTGTTCCACTGATAATAAACCACATTTTATATTTCTATTATTTTATTATCTATACCACTTGTATATTTTATCATTATTTACTTCATTAACATCATAGCTTATTAACAAACAAAACAAATATTTGGTTTAGTTCAAGCTTTGCAAGTATCAATTGAACAGATTTAGAAAGTTGGAAAGTACATTTACATGTATTAAATATTATTATGATATCCTTTGAACAACTAATACTGAACTTTTTTTTAATAATAAATAGATAAATGATACAAAGTACATATACGCGATACAGAAAGACGCAGAACACCTCGTTATTTTCTCATATCATTATCATGAAGACATTCATTTAGATTACCCTGTGATATTTTTAACTTAGAAATCTCATTCATTTTAGTATTTTTTGTAATTTTATGTTTTACGTTTCAAATGTTTTGCATAATTATTTGTTTGATTGGCTATTTTTTCTCTATGTACATCTTATATGAGAATTATTTCTAGTATGTTTGATTGGCACTATTTTAATTAATATTGTTGAAAGTTCGTTGAGAAGTCAGAACACGATACAGATACACAAGTTGTATAAGAACACTATTTTTCAGTAAATTGTTAGCAGTATTTTGTGTTTATGTTACGGAGTTTCCTAGATGTGCATTAACATATCTTTGGACAATTTTAACCCAGTTTTATTTCTCTAATCCAGAATTTGAAGATAAAAGTATTTTTATATATTAAAATTGTATTATATATGTGAAGGATTGTAATATTTATACAAATTAAATTGTTTTTTTGTGGCTAATCACAATGTATTAAAATTTTGTGTGATACATGCTTTAAATACAACATGTTATAAATTGATTAGAATTTGTCTTATTATGAGGTGGTTGTTAACTTACAATCTTACTGGGTTATGTTTATGATACCCCATAATATGATTCCGAATGTAAAACAGCTCTATAGAACAATTTGTCTATTTCTAAATCATTTCATAGCAAACGGAATTAAATCCTTCTTAAAAATCAGAGCACCCGAGTCCTTTCTATAAGTTTCTTTTTCTAAGAAAAACTGAACATAGCTTTCCAGGCAAGGAGACATGTGCCCACGGGCAGTTTTGTATGAAAATTAACATATGGCAACCATGAAACCTTTAGTCAAACATTTCATGTGGGCGTATAACAATATAATAAAAAGTTGACTCCATATCGATTATCAATGTTGTAATTAGTAAATATTTTCAACCATCAAAAAAAAAACAATACCAATACTGGCGATATAAAAATAAATTAAAAGATAATGTACACATTATTTGATCTCAGTATGTTTGTATGGCCAAGCTGACATTGAATGTCATAATATCACTAAGACAACAAGGAATGATGAAAACAGGAATTATATTACTGAATATCAAAAGTTCATTATTGCGGTAATGGGTAGAGTAGATGACGATGTCACTATTATCAATCATATTGGTCAATTGTCCAACTTATTTCTTGTTTATCAACTAGAAAGTATCAAACTTTTCGCAGTAAAGGTTTATTCTCATCCTCGTCTCTTTCTCCTTCTGAAATATTTTTAACATTTGTTATGTAAAGAGAATAAGTGACTGAGGTACAAGTCAGCTTAAAATAAACTTGTGACAATCATTTCTACCATCAAACAAAAAGACAAGTTATTGTTGACACAGTCTAGGTCTGACAGATTTGGTACCAATAGCTTTATTCTCAGCTTCCAATATAACTGATGAATGTTCTGTTATATCATACATAAGGGAATACAATATTATGAGAAAAAAAAATTGAGTTTGCATCCTACTTTTCTGCACCAGTTTAGGCGATAAGACTCGGTGTGCGATGAGAGAAATTTGGCCAGGACTTTTGCCTACTCTTATCATCGAATTTCAACTGTAGAAGTATATTTATCATGCACAGCCTGTAGCACATGAACAACACTAAGGAAATGTATGAGAGGATTTTATGTTTTATAATATAAGAAAAACTAACCCTGTACATTATACACTGGTAACTCTTGTAAAGCTATATCTAGTGTAGAATAAGTAGATAAATTTTGAATTTCAGCTTTCACTATAACTTCTAATACAGATGGCTATAATATATGGACATGTATTTTGATAAATACTAATTCTTATTATAATATCAACTCAGTTCCCTCACACGTTAAGTCTTCACTTCATTTCAGTTAATTTAATTTTTCAAAATTTCACTTCAGTTCAGTCAGTTGTATGTTATAAATTTCACTTCACATTTAGTTAGCTCAATAAAGTTAAGAAAACTATTGAAGATAGTGTAAGTTGTAACTAACCTGTACATGACATAAAGCAACATGTAATTTATTTCTCTCTAAATCTATCACCAGTTCTTTTAATCCCTGAAAATAACATCATCATGTCAATAGCACTGACTTTTATAGGTAAACAAATATTGAACATCTTAAGGATTTTACTGATTGTGAGTTTTCCAAACCTTTTCAGATAAAGAAAGTTAGTATATATTGTAAGCCAGTCTGTTAAATGTTGGTGTACTTACCAATATTGCACTATAGTCTATATTGTAAATATGACAACAATCAAATATCACAGATCTGTTATTTCCACCTTTAATATATAAATAATAATAATAATAGTTATTATATCAACTAGGATCTGCACGAATCAGGTCTTCTTGACCTGTTCCGAATAAGCTTTCGAGTAATTTTGGATTGTTCTGGACAGGAAATGGAATGGTCTGTACAGAATTAATATCTGAGTAGTTCTAGACAGGTTCTGGACAAAAGAAAATTCCTGCAATCACTGCATTGAAAAACGATTGCAACATATGCCACCATCTTGATTTTGTCACTGTTCCTGCTGCACCACCTCGCTAGTTAGGACAGAAATTTTTTGTCCGGAACAGTGTTCCAGTTCACTCGAATCCAGTTCTGACAGTTCTGGACATCTAGATCTGCAGATCCCTAGAAACATCTTAAACAGCAATTTTATGGTACAGTAACAAAGCTTGACATTATAGATCCCGCAGTTGTTGGCAGAGTCATATATCATGTTGCTCTAAAACTTTTCATCTTTGTACAACAAGGGCCATATATATTAAGCTACACCAAAATCAAATATTGTCCTTTGGAAAAAAAACAAATTGAGCTTTTGGTCTTCACATAAATTGACCCTTTTATAAATCATCAATTTTACCTTCTGTAGCTTTTTGTACAATGGTTTCTGCTATGAATTCTGCTGAAGGAAAATTCATTCCTTGATTTGGTTGTACAACTAAAATATTACTTTGGTTTATATACTGAAAATCAAAATACTTCTGTTTACATTCTATTGAAACAAAAAAAAAATATGAGTTTGAAATAAAATCAAAGACCTCCATCAAAAAGAACTGTTTTTATTTTAAGATATAAAATTTTATGGATTCAGACAGTTTTTAAAGCTGAACACTACCAATAAAGACATTCATACCTTTAATTTTGGTCTCGCTAGAGGATATAATAACATTAATAATGATAAACCAATTCCTACCATTATACCATACTGTAAATATACAATATATTACTATTGAAATATAAACTAGAGTTGTCAACAGATCTGAGTTTGGCACAGGATCTTGTCAATTGGCTTTTACAGAACTTTTAACTGTTCAAAGAGTACAGTTCCCCATTCATTTTGCCATGATCAAAGAAACAATCTAAAAACTTGCACATTGCATCTCCCAGTTAACAAATTGATAAGTATAATAGGAATAGGAATTGGGACTCTACATCAATAAATTTATATCAATAAGACAGATGACAGACAGGACAATTATACCCTTTTCTGTGAAATCAAATTTGAACCTTTGAAATTGAATACACACTAACCTCTATGCCTATTACTAATGATGATATAAATGTTATAATTAAAGGCACCAAGTCTATTTCTGGAAATAAAATATATAATATTATAACTAAAATGACTCCATGTTTTATGAACACATAAACCAACATAACGAAAAAATCTGATCTTAATTGATGGGACACTTTTCTTATTTATATATCGAGAAACTTTAAAAAATCACAATATCATAATCAATATAGGTTGGTTGTTGATTTGATCAAGTAATTGTACAACAGTAAATAATAATTATCATTAAAATACTTACTATCAACCTTCCAGAGTATTTTAAGTATTTTCCAATCAACCATCTGTAATACAGCTGATATAATAACAGCTCCTAATGCTGCATTCGGTACATAGTAAAATAATGGTGTTAACACTTGTAAAGCTAATAATATTAATGCACCTGAAAAAAATTTGATTTCAAGAGGGGAAATTTTTAGTATAGGTAGTCAAAATAATTTAAAGTGATTGTAAAGAGGTTTCTAAACTTTGTATGTGTATAGGGGACATATTCCAATTTGGAATGTTGCAAATTGATGCTATCAGTGTCCCCGATACACATACAAAGTTTAGAAAACCTCTTTACATTAAGGTTGTAAATTTTTAATGAAATGATAAAGGTATTAAAATTCATACCTGTAACTATACCAGAAGCTGGAGAACGGACACCACTCTGTGAATTAACAGCAGTTCTACAAGATAACAGAATTGTTTGAGCTTTCATGATTTTGACTATATAAGTATATAAATGTTTGGGGGAATATGACTTAATGGATTCTTATTTTTCTGTGGATTTTCCTTGGCTCGATGTTGAATGGACATTTAGAAGAATAAAAATGCTGACCTTGAGAAACTACCAGTGACTGGATATGATGAAACAAAACAACTAATAATATTAGCTACACCAATAGCTATTAATTCTTGTGTAGGATCTATCTTATAACAATTCTGTCGTGCTGGAATAGAAAACAAACAATAGGCAAACATATAGCTTTTTCAATTCTCATTATAGTTTAGAAACTCATATTAAAACAGAATGGGGATAAATTGTTTTGAAATTCTTACTGCCTCTGAAATAGTTTTAATGCAATGGAGTTCAATGATAACTTTTTTAACATTAATGGAAATTAATATATTATTTAGACTTGATAAACAGGACTGATAGTTAAATATACTCACCAAAAGCTTTTCCTATGGCAATAGTTTCTACTAAACCTAGTAAAGGTACAATAAAAAATCCAGTACCAATTTTCTACAATATAAAATAACATACACAATTAAATATGGTTAAAGAGAAATACCTTCCAATTAGATCTAATAAATTTCAACATGGTGACTCAATTCAACAAACATTTGTCTTGAGGTACCGTATCACACAGATTGTATGGAATGTAATAGTATTTGGTTGAAAATTTACCTTTCCAGAGGAATACATACAGTTTTGGGGAATACCTATGGCTATTGTTTGTCATGATCATTTGAATTTGTCCAATCTATAAATCAAATGTTACTTACACTAAAGATCTGTCCAGTAGTTTGTGTTATATTTTTAGTATGTATTGAGAAAGCAGGTACTTGTAAGGGAGGTAATCCCTGTTTAAGATGTCCAGTAATAGTTATTTTATCATTAATATCCATACTTATTAAACTAGCTGCTATACCAGCTGCTGATATCACTACTACTGCATTAGCACCTGTAATAAATATAACAATGAAAGTTATTGGACTCAAAATGAATTCACTAAGTCTTAAAATGATGAGCTGTCTTTAAATCAATGATTTGACTAGATCCCAGATTCTCAAAATATATCAAATTGGTGTTGTCTTGTGGTTGAGTGACATTTAAAAAAAAAAAATTTGAGGGTCATCAAAGAAATGTATGGAAGAGTTTGGGGTCAATGATCAAAAATATTTGAGAAGACAGGGATTAGAGTTAGAAAACCACATACCTGTTCCAAACAACCATAAAAACTTTCTAGCAACTTTTTGACTTGTTGATTTTGGTTCATCCTCATCTTCCCACTTTATTGACCTCAATTTCTAAAGAGATGTTTTCAATATTTTTCAGTTTATAAAATTTCACTTATATCATACAATTATGAAAAGTCAACAGATGAATATCTCAACATTTTGTATGGTTGGGTGGGGGTCTCTAACAGAAATGGAAAAATACATTGTGTTTACCTTTATTAAATATAGGGCCACCAAACTGGCAAATCCTAGCACCATATCCCATACTCTACAATAAAGTAAACAGAGAATTGTAAGATATAGTCAGGATGGACAGGATAAATATTGACAACAACTTCCACCAAATAAGCATAGTTAAATGAATGCTGTGAAAAGGTATATTGGGCTGACGTTCTCACTGAAGTTATCAATGAAACAATAGGCAATTCATTATGTCACATTTATCTATAGCAAGCTTTAAAAATATTGGATGCATGTTCATTGAATTCAAACTTGAATGAAGACATATTTCATGCATGTGGACAATACCAAAATCAATATATATCTTGTGAACACATTGACACATCTTACTCAAAGTTTCATAGCTTTTAATAACACACATCATTTTCAATACATGGCAAGTTTCTGACTAGTGATTAAAAAAGAATTCATAACGTACTATCAAATACAATAATTACCTACTTTGTTTGTCCTAGGTTAGCAAATGTATCATAAACCATTGGTAAGAAATCTCTAGGAATATTTTGTAAACCAAAGATATGTTTAACTTGTCCAAATGCTATAGTTATAGCAGCAGCTGAGGTAAAGGCATTGATAACTGGGTAAGATATAAAGTTTACTATGATGCCTATAATAAGGGTAAAGGAAAGTTAGAATTACAACTAATATAAACAGGCCAAAATTATTTTAGATCAGGAGCCTTTATTCATAAAAGACCTTAGTCAAAATTAAATTGTTGAAAATATTGACTTGTTGAATTTATATGTTTTTGTATAAATCATAAAAAGAAAACTGGCATGTCTCTGTCTACAAAAATCATACCAGATCATTCATTCAAGGACGAAAAATGGAAGAGTAGGTACTTTCTGCTACATGCACTGCTCTTGTCATGTCAGCATAATTTATCAATACTAGTGGGTTTGTTTAATCATTCTAGCAAACTTCTCACATGGTACGACTTCTGAATGCTATTAGAATGAAATTCAGCAACTCTTATCTTACCTAAATTTAATAATCCCATGACTAACTGAACAATGCCACACATTAAAGTAAGTATAATAGCATAGGTAGCATCATTAGGTACAGGTGATATAGCAAATGTTCCTGTCATTAGAGACATGATAGCTGTTGGTCCTAGTGTGATATCTTTGCTGGTTCCCAGAAAACAATATACAAAACATCCCATAAATGATGAATATAATCCATACTGAAACATAGAAATTTCTCATTAATTTGTATTTTCTATTGGTCATAGTCAATTATATTCAATCATACATGGATTTAAAATAATTTGGTGTACATTAAAATATAAATTGAATATCCTCTATCTCTGCACCATTCCGATTTCTCATCAACTCAGTACGGTACTGTTGTTCCTGCAAATCAGTACATACATTGCTCACTTTGCTTCAATATAGATATTTGTTGTAGTGACATCATAATCTGGAACAGTGCTTATAGAAGCCATAAGTGTCCCCTACTGATACTCAATCTATTTAAATTTCTGATCAAAACACCAATATAAAAGACAGACAAAAAGAAGAAAAATACACAAACAAACCTGTGGAGGTAGACCAGCTATTTTAGCATAAGCTAATCCCTGTGGTATGACTGTTAAGCCCACAGTTAATCCAGATATAATATCACATTGTAAATCATTTAAACTGAAATAAAAACAAGAACCCAAACATATCGTACCTTTAAATTCTGAAAAGTACTACATAATGTAAAATTGAAAAAACTATCAAATGTATATTTTTTACAGTAAAATTACTTAACTTACCTATATTTAGGTAACCATTTTAAAATTGGAAATTTTTTTTTTAAAGTTTTCTTTGTACAAATATCTTTATAAAATTGTTTAAATTGTTGATTAATCTGGATGGACCCCATTTCATTAGATTCATACTGTAGTTGCATTCCATTATCAGAATTCATGATCAGCTGTACCCGCTCAACGGCAGGTTTTATCTGACTAGATCAGCTGTTACCAATACTTAACATGTTGATATAGCTGAAAGATAAATAAAAACAATGGTTATATACTGTATAATCTATACATTACATCTCAGATATACTATACACCAGCTGTTGTCATATCAATCAATAAAAATATTCTAGCTTTATGTAATAAATAAGCATTAATGAAACTTAAGAGACCACTACTCTCTGACCACATTGAGGTCTGAGTTGAATTTTTTCTCACATGTCACAAAATTTGAAAATATGATTGATTGTCAATTGCATGCCATGTTTGAAGGTTTTCAAATGCAACAGTACTACAGCTACTGGCTGAAGAAAGCACGAATGAATTACACATTGATATTGTTGTTAGAGAGACCAGTTGGTGCCTGTCAGCAAAACAAAATGTAAGTTTTAAAGCAACTTTCCAATGGAATGAAGCCATGGTTGTTTGATGTTAGGAAACTTTTGAATAAGTCTGTTACAAGATAAGTTTTTTAAATTTATATAGCACAAGTCCTAAAAAGAAGCTAAAAAACCTCATTCAATCAATGAAAAATTAAATACTTACATGAATTGGGAGTTGTCTAGATGTAATATGATAAGTTACTGATTGATATAACTGATATCATTAACTGGTATTTGACATTTAACCTCAGATATACAATTTCTTTGAAGATAAAACAATTTCTTACTGTTTTGAAGGCCAACCATGAAAGTCACATGATCAAGTAACTTGAACTGTTTTTTTTTATTGAAGAGTTCAAATCACATGACGATTATAAATTTCAATTTTTTTAATTAAATTGCATTTTGCAAACACTTTGAGTAAATTTTTATAGCAAATTTCGATGCTAAAGTGTGTGCACTTTGGTTTTCTGCTCGTCAATCAAGTATCATAGCGTAAACATAAGAGAAAGGACAGATAACTTAAATGGGAGCCCTGTTTTAGTCTGCAAAAATTAATAATAACATTTGACCTATTTAGATTTGATGAGTCAACTTAAAGGAAACTAGGGCCTAAATATTATTGACCGAATTTTTTAGAAAAGTTAACCTTTGAATTTTGCAAACTAATTTAACATTCTTTATAATATTGTAGCATAGTTTGGTTTTGTTTGCATTATTTGTATTTTGGGTAATTAAAATGGCTAGGAATGTTATTTGACTCTAAAATATGACACCCTCTAGTCTAGTCTTAATATTTACAAAACATTAAGCTAATTCAAAATGAAAACAGTGTAGGAAAGACAACCTACATGTAAATACAATGCTCCTCCATTATGCTGGGATTTTTTTTATTGTGTTAAGTTACCTTAGGCCTACAGTATATTGTAAACCAAAAAATGTATTGGTTCTTATTGGTAAGTCATCTTAATTGCATTCGTTAAAGGGATATGTTCACTAACTGTTTGACCAAAAAACTTTTAGTCTCAGAACCTGGGATTTGTTTAGCTAATCTAATCCGTTATAATGTTCTAAACTCTCCCTCAAAATTTAAGTCTTCAAATCCCTGTGTATCCATATGTATCCATAAATATCAGCGTTTGAAGGTCAAAAATTCGACTTGTCTTTTAGTAAGAGTATGACTTGTATAGAAAATACATTATACAGAAAATGAAAGATAACTGTTAAAGTAAGGATAAAATCGAAGGGATTGTGCGATTTTGGGCCGTTCCAGTAAATCTGAAGGCGATTTACATAAATTCAAGGACCAAATCATTCCTCGAAAATGCTGAACATTACTCTTTAAGAAAAGTGGCTTTTTCACTAGATATAATTAATATCTTAGTGATTTGAAAATCAATTTAATAAACTTTTTATTGAATGTTAATTTCAGGTGATGATGCAGGGTTTGAAAGCCAGATATATAATAATACAGTATGTAAAACACCCAATCTAAATAAATTGGCCTCCAGAAGTGTGGTTTTTAATAAAGCCTATACATCAGTTAGTAGTTGTTCTCCTAGCAGGTAATTGAATGGAATTTGTTAAAACTTTTCAGAGCTTGAAGCTTTGTAAAAAGAACAGAATTTATACATTGCATCTTGCAATATATGTCTCTCCCAATTCATAAACGCATGAAAGGTAGCTTTGTGAAGGATGTTGGGTAATTCCCCTAGCTCTCTTGATGGGTTTGTACCATTTGAAGTTAATTCATTAATTGTGTGGGGATACCAACTGTCACAATTCCAAAAGTGGAAAAGTAAGGCAGTAAAAGGAAGTTGAGCTTTCCTATACTTGAGACTAGTTTTGCTCCTATTTCTGCCACAATGTCTGTTTGACGTGTATGTATGAACTATAGATTGTCAATAGATATAGTACATCTATATCGAATTTGTTAAACAAAAACATTTATTGCAACAGTGTAAATTTGTTTGATCTTAGATGTAGCTCAGTATTAATCATGTTGCTTGTTGGTGATTGTATTTTTTTTTCATCAAGATAACAGTTTGATATATCGGGTGGGCCAAAAGTAATGTCCCAACTTTTAAACGTCACTGTTATCCAAAGCATTTACTCAAATGGACTGAAATTTTGCATATGATTAGTTTATGATATTATCTACCTCTGGTGCGAGTTTGAGTAATATCGCATCATTAACCTTTAAATGGCATACAAAACTAAATCAGAGGCCGAAAAATTTAATGCCGGAGTCTTCTGAAATTATCCCTGCATGTGCATGGAGCCATGATGTCAAAAAGGTGTCAATCAAGTGTGATATGGGATGTTCGTGGCTTTGAGGTGCCAAAAACTGAACGATTACACCAGTGTTTTCCAGGAAATTCTCTTACTATACGTCTTCCTCTCCATCCTTTCTCAACAAAACAGGTTTTAATAACAATCCCAAACAGCACTACTGTAAACCATGTTGTTAGCTAGGGGTATAAAACCTTACTGTGCAGTTTATGTTTTAACATCATCTAGGCCCTCTGTCTAGACATTTTAGCACCTCAAAGCCACGAACATCCCATATCACACTTGATTGACACCTTTTTGACACCATGGCTCCATGCATAATTTCAGAAGACTCCGGCATTAAATTTTTCGGCCTCTGATTTAGTTTTGTATGCCATTTAAAGGTTAATGATGCGATATTACTCAAACTCGCACCAGAGGTAGATAATATCATAAACTAATCATATGCAAAATTTCAGTCCATTTGAGTAAATGCTTTGGATAACAGTGAAGTTCAAAAGTTGGGACATTACTTTTGGCCCACCCGATATATTAAAGTTGTTGAATATGTCATTTGTTTTCTCTCATTATTGATTATATTCATTACCAAATATAATAAATAATTTGATTCATAATTTATATAACACATGAAGGTGATCGATTTAATAGAATGAAAAAATGAAATAAAAGTCAACACTGTCAAATTAATGATACTTTTATGTTTCATATAGATTGAAATTCATTCCATTAACCTATATAGATTGATAATATTATGTTTATAACAATTTCTAGGTCAGCCATCTTGACTGGTTTACCTCAACATCAGAATGGAATGTATGGTCTGCATCATAGTGTTCATCATTTTAATAGTTTTGATGATGTTCGTAGTTTACCTTATTTACTTCAAAAAGCTGGTATTAGAACAGGTAGGATTATAGTGTTTGTCTTGTAATTCAACTAAATCCTCTGATACCATAATTATTATTATATCGTTTTATCAACGTTTACATTCATTTCTGAAAAACTTGAATAGCTGATTTATAAGACTGATTCAATCCCATTAATAAAAATAAAATCTAAATAGCTCCTTTAATCTCTATGGTTACTGTAGTAGATGCCACTAAAACTTTTATCTGATGATGTTTCAATTGAGATAAAAGCATATTACTATGTAACTTTTTGTTGTGGAATCCAATATCAGGTGTTTCGAAAAGAGACAGCATCATTCCACCACTACTATTCCGGTAATATTATGAGATGAATCAAGTATTTATCCAGTTATCAAACTTTACTTTTTTGTATATAGCAGTAATGTAAAGACTTGTTACAATTATTGAACTTATAATTTACTACCTGTAGGTATTATTGGTAAGAAACATGTTGGACCAGAATATGTTTACCCTTTTGAATTTTCACAAACAGAAGAAAACCACAGGATCTTACAGATTGGTAGAAATATAACTTATATGAAACATTATCTTCATAAGTTTCTTCATACAAATGATTCCAGGTATGGTTATTATATTAACATTCTTATTGACAGAGAATATTATTAATTATGTGTATATGGTGTGGTTTGCCTGTCAAGGGATACATATGTAGAAACTGACTCATACACCCTTCAGATTTTTTAACAATGTAAATGCCTATTTAGCTAGGACACTTTGAAACTTTTATTGTTTAGTTATATACTTGTTGCTTTAAAAGTCCACTAGATGTCTTGCGATACCTTACATTTGAAAGAGATAGGCCCTAGAATTGAAAAATTCTTTACTTGCAAATATATTATCTTTCTAGGCCATTCTTTATGTACATTGGCTTTCACGATCCACATCGTTGTGGCCATGTTCATCCTGAATTTGGATCATTTTGTGAGAAGTTTGGTAATGGTGAACCAGGGATGGGTATAATACCAGATTGGAAGCCAGTATTATATCATACTGATGATATACTGGTACCTTATTTTATACAAAATACTGAAATAGCCAAACAAGATATAGCTGCTCAATATACTACTATTAGTCGTCTAGATCAAGGTATAAAATAACTCGTTTTGATTTTGACTAGCCTACTAGACTTCAGATGACATGATTTTATATTAATGACTGAAATAACCAAATATTTTGAATAATATTGATATCATTTATCAGCAACCCTGTATACAGATCTTCCTGCTATGAAATCCAATCTGCACAAACTAATTTTCTATCATGTTTCCGAATTATTTTTTGTGTAATGAAATATTTTCAGGATATAGGATACAAATTCTGATGTGGATTTTTATTTTTTTATTAGGAATAGGATTAATGATTAAAGAGTTAGAAGTAGCTGGTGTATTAGATGATACATTGATTATTTATTCTTCTGATAATGGTATACCCTTTCCTAATGGTCGCACTAATTTATATGATGCTGGTATGGCTGAACCCATGTTAATATCTTCACCATCAGATAGACATAGATGGGGACAGGTAAACATTTAACACTATTTACTAGCAGTATCTCCTTATATCAAACTTTTTCCATGTAAAACATGTTTACAGTAAATACAATCCTATGATGTGATTTATATTATTTCTAGAAAAGTGAAGCAATGGTGAATTTGGTTGATATTGTACCAACAGTTTTAGAATGGTTTGATCTGGATTATCCAACATATAAACTTAATAAACAAATAGTTAAACTGACTGGAAAATCTTTAATACCAATATTACATGGTGAGCCTACTAGTGGATGGAATAATGTGTATGCTAGTCATGATTTACATGAAGTGACTATGTACTATCCTATGAGAGTGATCCGTAATAGAGAATATAAACTCATACATAATATTAACTATAAGATGCCTTTTCCAATAGATCAAGATTTTTATTTATCTCCTACATTCCAAGATATATTAAATAGAACTCGACATAAAGAGAATCTCAACTGGACTAAAAGTTTAAAATCCTATTACTACAGACCACAATGGGAACTGTTTAACATTGTTAATGATCCTGAAGAGTTAAAGAATCTAGCCTATAACAAACAATATATTGATGTGTTGAGAGGTTTAAAGCAAGAACTCAATCAATGGCAGAATATTACTAATGATCCATGGATTTGTGCTCCTGGTGGTGTTCTAGAGGCTTCAGGAACTTATAAATACAACCCTTCATGTCTTCCTTTAGATAATGATACAGAGGAAGAGTTTGATGAAACTGGTTATAGCATCACTATGCTGTGATTCAATCAAAATCAAAACTGTAATGATTTTTCTTGTTTCTAAAATCAATGTAAATATATATAAAAAAAAGATTAAAGATTCTTTAAAGAAGTTTAATATTTGAATTAGTATAAAATGATAGTATTTAATATAATTATGATAAAATGATTAGGAAACATGGTGAATATGAAACATATAAATAACATAAATAAACTAAATATCACAGATACAAACTAATAACATACAAGAATGATGTTTTTATATCACCTTAAAGGGACAGTCTGAATTTTTTTTAGGTCAAACATTTTTTTTTCTCAAATTTGTGAAAACTTTACACCAAAATCTGTAACTATGAAAGTTTTAACTAAAAAAATCCAGCCGTTAAATTTTAAACGCTAAAAACATGCTAAATTTTTTAAAAACCTTACGTAAGGTTTTTAATTGTGTTATGTTTTTTGGACGCTGATAGAAAACTACTGAACGGATTTGAGTAAAATAAACGCTTAATTGTAGAAAAATGTCCCCCTTGTGTATTTAAAAGGTTTCAGCTAGAAATATTGAGCCATTTAAAGGGCAAACACCAAAACTAGGTCAAATTTCTTAATTAACAATAAGTACTCCCTGTTTGTAATTAACCCTTTAAAACCAAATTCAGTTTGAATGATCAATAATATATAGAGATACAATATACTTTAAAAATACTTTCAAGTAGCATTTGCCTTTTTTTTATATTGGAAACTTTTTTCAAAAAAGCAGAATGGCCCTTTAAACTCTTGTTTTAATCTTACCAAAAATAAACAGAAGCACAATAATGAAAATTACAATGTTAAAAACATAAACTGGGCAACCTAGATTACAAATACCGGTATCCTGAATGCAAAATAGTCTAAATTGATTCTGTCTTTTTGTGTGCTCTCATATAAAACCTGTTATACTCTACTTGGTCATTATCCATTTCAAATAATTCTTCTGAAAATTGGATTGTGAATTGGTTTTTAAAAACACATTAAGGCAACTATTAAATCTTCAAAAACCATCAAAAATAAAGCACTATTACATAGTGTTTACAAATTTATAAAATAAACAAAAATTACTAACAGATATTGATTTAAAATTTTGGCAAAAAAAGGAACCAAAGAATGACTATATTGTTTATATAAAATATGTGGATGGAATCATGTGTTATGAGACAAAATTGAACTAAAACTGAAACATTTCATGAGGCGTAGTTGCAATAAGTATAATAACTACAGGAATTTCAGCTAAATATATGGTTTTGGCTATGTCAAGAGCATAGAATTATTTGCTTCATTCACCAATAACCATCAAAAATTCTAAACTTTTTAAAATCTTCTTGTGTATTTTTTTTTAAATGCTGTCATTGTTAACATCATGTCAAGATGTTGTCCTCCATGATACAGTCTATTTATTTAGGAGAACTAAATGGTGTTTTAGAAACATAGTTCATAATGGCTGACTGTAGTAAATGAGCTCTCTGAGCTTCCTCTTCTCTAGCTCTAGTAATTTCTAAATCTCTGGATCTTAACTTTTCACTGATAATTACTAGTTCTCTATCTTTCTCTTCTATCATTGTTCTATATTTTAATAATTGTTCTACAATAATAAAACACAAACATTACTTAAATCTCACACATATTGAATAACATACAAGTTGACAAGCTACAATTTCTTTTTTTTGAAGCTCTTATCAAGGTCTTAACATCACATTATCTACAACAGCAAAGTTTCATTTCTGTTTTTTTGTTAAAGTGTAACAGATTTGTTTTACAAGCTAGTCCAAAATACAAAACACACATAACTCTGAACCTTACCTGATAATTGTTGATCAGCATGACTTAATTTCTCTCTTAATTCATTTTGTATTTTACTTTCACTTTCTAATTTCATATCCATTTCTTTCCGTTCTAATTTAACTTTATTTACTTCTGACATAGTGATACTACTCTTCTCAGCTAAATCCTGAATTAAAATAAAAACTATGACAGTTAAACACATTGGACATAGACCTTAATGAGCAAGTGTGTCACTTTTTAAAATTGAAATATGACACTGTGATAATAAACAACAGAAAAAATAAATATTTTGATATTAAGTATACATTAGATCATTCATTTGAAACATACCTGTGACATTTCCTCTAACTGACGTTTATAATTCTCATGTTCTAATATTAGGTTACTATTTTTACGTTGTAAATCTGATACTAGGGAAGCTTGTTGTGTACAATGTGATTGTAATTCATCTTTACTAATCTGTAATACTCTTATCTTCTCTTCTAACTGCATCTGTCTTTGTTCCTGTAATATAGTAGTTCAAATATTAACAAGGCCAAAATGTAATCTGCTAATTATCATACATCATGAAGCTACTTTAAGATAGTTCATTTAAGAAAATTGTATTTTGGAATTGCTAGGAGAAAGCATTGTTGAGTCATTGATAATGCATTAACATCATTCAGAACATTACACAGCACAGGTTATTAAGGATTTTAAACACATAAATGCTTATTTGTTTTTTACAAATACAAAAAACGAGAACAATTGAAAGTTTATCCCAATTAAAAAATCTACTGATAACACTTGTCAAGTGCCAGATTAATCAAATAGAATAAACCAACAAAAATTTACCTCTTCAGCTTTTATTCTTTGTTTAGCAGACACAATTTGTTCTTCTGCTGACATTTTATCACTCATATTGGTTGTTTTTAATCTACTAATCTCTTCCTCTAATTCTAGTCTATGAGATTCCATTTTCTGTATTCTATCTCTTAATGTCTTCTCTGTATCATCAGCTTCTTGTTTTATTCTAGTAATCTGTAATATTATTTACATTATATTTTCTTTCTTAAAATTACATAATTAAATCAATTCAGAATTATCCATAAATCATTTTGTCTTCACAACTAAGAAACAAAGATTTATTAACTTAAATAAAATTATAGTTTTTCAATAACTGGCTGTCCAATATTTGTAAAGATTATGAAAATATTACCTCTTTTTGTTTATATAGGTCTAAGTCATGTAAAGCATCCTTCTGTCTAGCCTTTTCTTGCTGGATTCTCTCTGAAAAAAAAATATTCACATTTTAACATAGACATAGTTACATCAATTTAATCATTATATCTCTCATAAGACTTGTCTTTGAATCCAACTCCAGAAAAAAAGTCTCCCTTCATTGGCTTTGGACTAACTCTTTTATAGCAATTTTAGGTTTTGTTCCAAACTCAAATTTGCTGTATCCAATAAACTGAATGCTTTCGTTTCCTAACTATAATATTTCATAAAATTTGATAAATGGCCTTTGATGTTTTAATCATCAATACCAATAGGCCTACATACCATCATAATGTGAACCTTTCATAGTTAATTCAGCTTGTAGATGTGTTATCTGTTCTTTATATTCATATAACTGTTCTTGATTCTGTTTTAATTTTCTTTCTAAATCTTCTACCTATACAATAAATATACAGAGATATAAGTTACAGAGGAAATTAAAATTTATGAGAAGAAATCGGTCACTCAGAAACAACGCTCAGATATATAAAGAGTAATCATTTTAATTGTTTTGTTCAAAAATTGGTCAGATGCAACAAGAATAGTTTACATTTACATGAATGAGATAGCTTTTTAGCAACATAATAAAATTAAGGTTTTTATTTCAAAGTCATAGAAGAAATATCAGTTTATATCAAGAATTACCTTTGTTTGTAGTTGTATATTTCTATCTGTAGCTTCTGATAATTCTTTTAATAATTTCATTTCTTCTGTAGCTCTATCCTACAATGATCAAATATTATAAAGTCTTAGATAGTAATATTTGAAGCATAATTCATTCACAACTAACTCTGTAGTTCCATGAGGCATGTAAATTAATTGGGGTGATGAACTGCCATTCTGACTCACGGACAAATGCTATGTACTGTGCAATGATTCTTATTTTTTATTTCCGACTGTGAAGGGATCAGATGATGCACAGCGGGTCCTTGGTGTCATCTGACCCTTGAACCCTGGAAAGTGATTTGAGTAAAAAAAGTAGCCTACCTCTTTCTCATGTCTAAGATCAGAATGATGTGAAGCTGTCATCTCAGACATATCCTGTTTTAATCTATTAATAACTGATTGACTATCATGGTTCTTCTGTTCAGCTAGAGTTAACTCAGATTCTGTCATAGCTAGTCTAAAATTAATGGAAAATATATTTTAAAGGGATAGTAAAGTGATTTTCTAGACTTTGTATGTGTATCGGGGACAATGATATCATCAATTTGCACCATTCCAAATTCCATTCCGATGTCTGTGGTTCTTGCCATTCCATTAAAACTAACGCATTTTTAACATCAATGACAGTGATAGGCATAGTAGCTTCCTGTAGATCACTGTCAGTGACGTCATAAAACAAGTAAGTTTTAGTGGAAATGCAAAAACCACAGACATTGGAATGGAAATTGGAACCTCTTTACAATCCCTTAAATAATGTCAAATAAAAATATTACACAAATAGTAGCAGAAATCTTATATTGAAAATATTATAAGGATTGATACTAAACATTCGAACATTAAATAAAACAAAAGACATTCTTTGTTATTCATATATTGAATTGGTCATGTATTGGTCAACAGACTCAAGCATAACATAGGTTTCTATATGGTACAATTAATACAATAGAAAGATAGTAAACTTACTTGGCAGCTAATGCATTAAAGGTTTTCTTTCTATCTTCTAATGTATTCTGTAGGTTACTCACTTGGTTTGTTGCAGTCCTGAAATTGAAGTAAACATCATTTAGTCCATTTGTTAGTGTTTACATAATACATTTATATGGTATATCAGAAAAGGTACAATGATACATGGAAACATCTAATCAGTTTGAAAAGTAAAGAGCATCATTTCAAAAGGAAGTTTTTTGAAGTGTTGAAATTCTGACATCATATAGTAATTATTACCTTTGAGAACTTTTTAACAGATTTTCTTGTCTATCAATGGTGTTCATTAACTCATTTAACTGGAAGAGAAAATAGGTTTATTGAGTCATGATTTTGTGGAAGATACAATTACCAGTCTGTATTTTGGCTATGATCAATTCAAAGAAAACTTTCACTACCTAATTAAAGAGACAGTTTGATCAAGAAGATACAGAGATACAATAAGCATACTTTAAAAATATTTATAGGTAAAATGTGCAATGTTTTTGTTAAAGAACACATTTTTCAAAAAAGACATTCTAAGACATTGACTGTCATTGTAAATTGTTAGTTGCCTATCTCTAGAATAAACTAGTAGACATATATAAAGTTTTCTCACCTGTAATGATTTATCTGTATTTAATTGTTGAACATGTTTTGATAATGTTTTAGTTCTTTTATCATAATCATCAGTAATCATTTGTCTATCAGCATTGTTAGATATTGATGTTTCTACAAAACAAAATATGAAAATATTAATAATCATTTGTCTAACAGTATTATCAGATATCTAGCTAGCATCTGTCTTGTTCTATCTTTTCTCATTTCATATTTACATCTAATTATGATCTAGCATTAGTATGATATAAAAACAAGTTTGTGGTAAAATTAATATCGGGTACAAATTATTAATCAAAATATCTGTTAGAGGGATACTTTAATAAGATATATAAAATTAACAATGTAGAGAATTTGCCATAAATCTGATTTTGTTTTTTTATCTTTAATTGAGACATTTTTGCAGGAACAATGTTAATAAAATACTATACTGACCTATAGCTTTGAGTATATCTGTAGGTATATTATTACCAGCTAATTCTAAACGTGATAGTATTTTATTAGTATGTAACATTTCTACTAAAGCTCTTCCACCTAATAAACCTATATTATTCCACCGTAAATCTGAAAGGGACAGAAAAGAAAATAAGTAACTGTGGGTGGTGAAGTTCAGTTAAATACTGTTTGGGTCAATACATTCCATATATAAACAAATAACAGTTATATCCAATAAGTTGGGTCCTGTGTCTCTGTGATGTGAAATTAGAGGTAAATGGTATAACTTACCTAAAGCTTTTAATGTTGTGTTACGTTTTAATGCTGCAGCTAATTCACTAGCACCATCATGGTTTATCTGATTATTACGTAGATCTAGAGCTTTGACACTATTATTACAACCAATACCATCACAAAATACAGCAAATGAATTATCTAACATACCTAATGCATTCCATTCTAAACATACACTATAATAGAATTATAATAATCATTATATCTAAGGTGTCAAAAGTATACACACAGAATAAAATAAACACATAAAACTAAGTAATTTTAAATAAAATTACAGGATATTATGGAAAAACGCTTTATGTATTTTGAAAGTGTGTTTTAATAATTATATATAAGGTAGTTTCCTGGATGACACCAGATAAATTGCCTAATGAATAAATACTCCCTATTTTTACCAAATTTCAAAATGTAGAATTTCTGTTCATTTTTAGAGGTAGCTTCCCTTTAATAAAACTAACTAAGAGACTTATTTCAACAACATAAAGAATCTGTTTTTACAATCATACATACACACAGGGTAAGACATTGTCTGTTGCTCCCATTTTTTTTTAAGATCCTCAACCATTCATTAACATATAAAAATTTCTTAGATGTAAGCTCCAGTTAAGAAGTTTTAAAGAATTCTAGAAAGAACTCTTACCTGTATAGGTGACTATTGTGTCTCAACATTTTACCTAAAGTTTCGACTGAAGAACCTCTTATATTGTTGCCCTAACAAAATAAAAATAAATACAATTAAAAGTGACAAAAATATGTTTATATAGAAAACTATGCATAATTCCCAGTTTTTATTTGCTCACTATGCTAATCAATCAGATCTGATGTCCTCCTGATAACAGTCATATAAAAGTTAATATTATTATATTAATAAGTAATGGCTGATGATTTGATATACAATATCAATATCGAGAACTACTCTGAAGCATATTATCATTAAAGCCTACCTTCAAATCTAATTTTCTACAACAAGTATTTTGTGACAAACCGTGAGCTAAACCTTTAATTGCTGAAACAAATTATGAAACGTATCTAGAGAACTTTAGGAAAAATAGTGTTTATCAAATAACATAATAAATGTGAAAATGAACCAGGAAATATTGATCTTTGAGAATCTAAGTTGTTATCACATTTAAAATAAGGTTTCTTTGAGTTTCAATTATGAAAACATTTCATTTAATTACAACTATATAATAACAAAATAAAACTTACCATCCTCACTGAGCATACAATCAGCAAATTTATACTCTAAAAAATGTCTATCTGTAGCTATGATTTTACCAAGAATTGAACATGTCTTGGGTGACAAACCCATTGTAGAAAGATCTAATGTAGTTCTTCCCTTTACTGTTGACCTCTCTGTACTGAAAAAAGTAAAACAAATTCAGGTAAATTAAGATACTAATAGCTATCATTAAACAAGAACATTTACTTACACTGGCAGATGTAATGGCATAATTTCAAATACCAATACAGTTCTGAATAAGAATCGTGTAACTTTTGTCAATCTAAAAGTAAGTAAAATATTTTCTCTTTTTAGAATGATGAAAAACTATCAAATGGTTTCATTTGTAGAGTACTAAAGCCACACTAATTCTTAAAAATTAAAAGAATTTGCCGAGTGGTGGATTAATCCCCCAAAATATCACTTAGTATCAGATGGGGTTGATATACCGTATGTAAGTTTTATCATTATTCAATACAATATGTTAGATACGGTGCATTAATTAAACTAACCATTTTAACTTTTCAACAACACAGTCTTGTACTTCTAAATGATGATCTTTACAAAGATGGATATAAGTTTGTCTAAACTCCTCCATTTTTACCATTATAAGCTAAATCCTTAAAAAAAAACGAAATAAAAAGTAGATCTATTCATTGTTATTTGTTATGAGATGGATTACCCCTTCAGCGGCATAGCTAGGATGACTAGCACCAAGCATTTTAAACCTAGCAAATAAGAAGAATTGCACATTTTCATGATCTAGCAACAATATTGACAAACAATTTATCTTGATCTTGACTAAACTTTCCTGCCCATTTATTTAACTAAATACTTTACCTAGCCGCTCTTGATACTCAGTTGTGAATTAAAGAAAATCGATTCAATGAAATCTAATCACAAGGTTATTTTTCCTGACACTGACAGCCTGTTCATTAATCACCTTTTTCTCTCCCTTATGCATAATCGATGAAGTGATCTAATCAGTGTGCTTTCGATTCATGAAATTAATTAGAAAGAATGTGTCAAAACATGTTCAGAAGTGCCGGCAAAGTAACAATGGGCTAACCTCTATCTTTATAAATGAACATGTCAACTTATTTACGTAATTCGAGTTTTTGCTTAATCAAGCAACGTTACCCTACAAAAATAAATTACCTGTCGCAAGAGACAACTATAAAAACATAGACTTTCGTATAAAAAAAATGAAAATCTTGACAGATGGACGCCATTATTGTTTTTAGTCACGATCAACCAGCTCAAATTCATTTATGTTTCCCCAATCGGCAATCCTCGGCAGTTTCCGTAAACCATAATCTATATGTTGCAGAGCGCTAGCGTAACTTTCACGGAGACCGTTTGATGTTTCCCTTCCGGTTAGATGCAAGATACTTCGTAACAAATATGGGATGTTTCGAGACGTTAGTGGACGGTTAATGGTTACAACTTTCATTTAAAAAAAAAACTACCTCTCCAAAGTTCTCAAACATTGTCAATAAAAGAATTTATTAATCAGTGAACTTATCTTAGGTTACAATTTGTCTTTTGTAATACAACCCTTGTATTATCCGAAAAATCCAGGAAATTAAAAATCGTATAAACACGCTTAACTTTTTTAAAACATTTTATATAATTTCTTTTAGTAGTTATATATAACTAAATATATAGTTTTTATATATACTTACCTCGAATGTATTCTATTTATGACTCCAGGTCAATCGACTGAAGAATTTATACTCTTAGTGGCCATGTTCTGAATTATTTTTTTTTTCTCTTATTCTAATTCATTCCACGGCATTCCTCTACTTTCTGAAAGAATGCAAACAAAACATGAATTTTACTTAATAAGTTATAGGGCCCCATAATATGCCATAATATCTTAACTTAACGTAATTCATCTCATTAGTCCAATTTTAAATAGAAAAGTACATGTACTACCATATTTATAGTCTACTTATCCCATATCAAGTTATAGTCCTTGATATCAGAGGGCAATAACTTAACATTCTAATATTGCATTTTAGGGCACAATAAATCATGGTATATTCCTCCTTGTTATTAAATTTATGAATATAATATATAGGTCTATATGATGAAAATCTCATAATAATAGTTTATATTACACAGTGAATTATTTCAATTTATTGTATGTCCTAAATTAACATAAAAAGTAAGTCAGATGGAGAAAACTAACCAATGGTATAGTCTATCGAGGTAACATTCCTCCACAATATCAAACCATATGTCATTCCAATTGTTAGACTAACTATGTATTATAATAGGTCTATTTATTTTATCGAGTTAATTTATCCAGTACATTAAAGTCAGACTCGTATAATAGAATAACAGTGTTAATTAGATATTTCAAAGATGTCGGGTTGTATTTCTCTGCCTGTTTTCACTGTAGATGCTTTTGCTGGTAAATCATTCGAAGGGAATCCTGCAGCTGTTTGTCCTCTGGGTTTTGATTCAGTAAGTAAAATATTTCCACTTTTTATGATGTATGAACTTGTTGAACCTATGTATGTTAGGTTCTCAGATATACTTTTCTTAATACACATCTGGCGTATACATTTTACCTGAAAATATAGGCCTACCTATACAGGTGTATTTGTATTATATAAGTATTATACTACATATATTTTGATCATGCAGTAGCTATTACATGAATCACGAAACACTTACATACAAAACAACTTTTACTTTACCTATAGGGTTAACTGAACTGGAACCATAGTGGGCTATTTTACCGGATGACTTACAAAATTATTACAATAATTACATATAAAATAAGGCCTTATTAATTTGCTACTTTTAAAGAATGTTCAAGCCTTCTTCCCCCAGGTGTGTACACTTTAAGTCTTATCCTAAAATGGAATAAATTGACCCCCCCCCCCCCTGCCTAAATCCACGCTCTTGCATGCATTCAGGGATCAACCTTTCAGCTGTTAGCCCAATTCATCCCCCTTCTATTTTACAACCTGTGTTCTAATCATTTCAGAATCTGAGCGAAGATGAGATGCAAAAGATTGCCATGGAAATGAATCTGTCCGAAACAGCATACCCACGACTTTTAGCTGACGGTGATTCCTTTAAAGAAAGTAGGTATTTGTCTGAATTTTTATCGTCCACCAGAAAACACAACCCGTTCAACAGCCTTAAACGGTCCATGTTTGAGTTGTAATAGTTTGCATATTTGCAATGCGGCATCGACAAATTTTATTACATGTCCATGTTCACTACATTTTTAGGTAGTAAATTTGGGTTACGATGGTTCACACCAGAAACTGAAGTAAGTTTGTGTGGTCATGCTACTCTTGCTGCAGCTTCCATTATATTTCACAGATTTGGTGAGTTTTGACACATTTTTAATGTAAATTCAGGTAAAATTCAGGAAGAGGTGGAATTTTCATATCATTGACCAGAACCAAGTTTTTTTCCGGCGTTGAAATCAGAACGATGCTAAACTTCAATGACATGTATCTCAATGTATACGTCATGTATATAATATGATCTCTCATCAACAAAGGTTTAGAGAAATGTTGTAGATGGTAGGCTATAATTTGCTGCAATTAATCAATTTACAATCCAATTTCCGTCACATATTATCTAGAAATTATATACGTACATACATAAAACTATAGTTAATGACTGTAGGCCTATACATGATTATTTTAGTTCTACAATAAACACTATCTCTTGTAGGTAATCTTTCTGAAAGAATAACATTTGAAACATTAAGTGGTGATTTATTGGTAGGAAGACATGATGGTAGCATGTTAGAGATGAATATCCCCACAGGAGTAACCGAACCACAGGTAGCAAAAGTAACTTAAAACAAACATAACAAAATACGTGAAGGCCTAATTTTAAAAAGACAATTATAGTTTATAGTTTATCTACCTATGGACCGTCAGCGTCTTGAAAATGACAAATTTAATTACGTTGTAGGCCTATATATGCCGTTTGAATGCTTTACATATTTGTCGAGGATGTATCTGTCTGGGAAAATTTAATTTCACAAATATCAACGCTGAATAAATGTATACTTGTATTTACATTTAGTACAATTATATTTGCCCTAATCTACTTTAGACTTCAGATTGACTTTCTGATGTTTATTTTTTCAGGATAAAGTAAAGTATTCCGATATGATCAAGGTTATTTTCTTTTCATCACTATTACAAGTATAAGCCTGCTCACAGAAATAGTATTTATACATGTTGCATATCGAAGGAACTGAACTCCTAAAATTATATTTCAAGTGTGGTATTTCTCAATGCACAATTACATGACGTATACACAACAAATTCTCATCGTAAGATTTTTGACTTTCTGGTGCAATAAGCTGCCGAAAAGGCGTAGGTTGTGATATTTGATTATCTAATTTCAAAGTCATGATGTTCATACATGTAATTCTAAATTCTGGAAACGACCTATACTCCTATAAAGTTTCAATGCTCTTAGTAGTAGTGGGAATTAGATAAATCAAATAATGAAAACGGTAATGTTCTTTCAGTGTTTTGGTGAAATACCTGGAGTTGAAGAAATAGTTTATTGTTCATCACTGAAATATATTCTTGTTCATTTAAAAGATGGCTGGACGAGGTAATTAAGATGTTTATGGAAATATAGATCAGCTTCTATAGGTCTGCATCAGACTAAATTTGTAGGATTTTTCTTCAGAAACGCATTTATTTCTGAATGTTATAAACATATCATCATATTTCAATAAATTTCAAGATTTTGGAATTATGGAGATGATGCACGGTCAAAATTCTATGAATTCGGACATCTAATTATCTAGGCGATCTGAACAATCAGACATCCATTTTAGTCCTTATCTATATCTGTATTTCCTTGTATATTAGTACGTTTTTATATAATAAAGGAAGGAATTTGAAGACTGGAAGTTTAACATCACAAATTTACCGAAATCCATCGAGATGAAGCCTACCTTAGTAATAGTAACTATAAAAGGTATACCAGATAAAGATTTTCAGGACGATGTTGGTGAACATTATGACTTTCTGTCAAGATGTTTCGCACCATGGGTTGGAATCAATGAAGATCCTGTAACAGGTAATATCTGAATCTTTCTTTTTTAATTTTGGATTTTTTATATTTCATGATGGCGGATGGTCATGCTCCAAAGGTCACACACCCTTCATAATTATGTTTCCATGACTCAATGTTTCCTTCTATCATAGGTTCTGCTCAAGTTGTTCTGGCGCACTATTGGCAGAAATTACTGAATAAAACAGACTTGTACAGTAAGTAATTATATTAAATCTATTTTTTTCTTTTTCACATATTCCTTTTCATGATAAATGGCAATTTGCCACAGCTGGCTCTGTCGTCGTATTTTAAACCCAAAATTGGGTTTTTAGCACACCCTTAAAGGATTGGAGGACCTGTCAAGGGTCGCATGGGTCACAAACAAATTTGTGGGATCGTACAATGCATAAAGAACTTAATCCTCGTCAAATCGCGATTCATTCTGAGATTTAAGTTTTATTTAACCATTGAGAAGTATTATATTAATTTAACATAACTGTATATAATAATAAGTAATGTTTGGACACCTGATCGTACTCTTGATCCAAAATCTGGTACAGTTCAGGGTCACGTAACAGTTACAGAGAAAAGGAGTGAAGGCTTTCTAATTACATAAAATACTATCATCTTTGATTTCAGCTCGGCAAGCATCTAAACGAGGCGGTAATATCAAAATAAAGTACCATGGGGATCGTGTTGACATCTATGGCAAAGCTAAAATGATGATTGAAGGAATTTTACATTTGAAATAAATTTGTTCTATGTTCTTAGTTTTATTTTAGTTTATCAATCAGAAAAGAGTATATGGCTAACCTTTTCATAATGAATAGTGGCATCATAATCATAATTATGTTTAAAAGAATAAGCATACATCTGTCGCCACCACCGTTATTGTTGCTTTCAGATATTGGAACAAGAACGTTGCTGTAGCCTATAAATGAATGGGGACGAAATCAAGCATATTTCCTTCTCCTCTTTTAACGACTTAGAGTCGATGACTATTACCATATCCAAGACGTGATCTAACAACCGATCAGATTCTCTCGGATACCGACAGTTGCATCTTCATATTATGCAAATAATGTTCATTTCACAGTTTGGGATATTTGATATAACGTACTCATTGAAGGTTATAAATAGTCAGTATAATTAACTTTGACTGCTGACACAATATTGAGATTAATATGATCAATTCCGACCCACTTCTAAGACTTTTTTTACGGTTAAATCTAATTCGATCACCTTAATCAATGTGACGTCACAAAACGAATCAAGAATTTCTTGACAGGGTAAAATGAATATTTTCCAAGATAGTGGTTATCCAGCTACCCCACCCCACCCGAAAAAGAAATGTTAAATTGTATGTCCCTATTGCTAGCCTATTGCATAATTGAGGTATGCATCCCGACAAAATAGCATATCTATTTAAAAAAAAAAAAAAAGACGCGTGGCGGATTAAGGACTTTTTGGGCCGTAGGTAAAAAATGGTAGAGGGCCTATTTTAGTGGGAGAGGGGCTGGAGTTGCTGTTTTAAAAATTGTTGTTTCTGGGCTACAGCGCGATTGACTGTTTTTCTCTTGCAAAAGGTTTCATATACATGTATTCTCTTCCAAGAGATTTCCTTGATTCCGAGGTCTTTACAAAACATATTTCTCGTTTACAACTCCCACCCCTTGAAGTGGGTTTTGGGGACATTGTACCCGAAAACTTTTCGGACTGATTACCTTGCATCTGCGGCTTGTTCTGATATTCATGTTGACAGTGCTCACCGCTTAAAAACGGTTTAATATACCTCATGCAAATTTTGAAAATTAGGGTAAATTTCCTTGCATTTTAAAGTATATCGATTCGATTTACTGCTGGGATGAATTCACAGATTAATATAAATGGATTCGATTTACATCTAGGATAAATGGTTTTAAGAACTATTCAAATCAGATTACCCAGGATAAAAAAAAACCCTATTTTTGCCAGAGTTATCTCCCTTATTGTGAAATTTCGCGATTTTTAATTAAATAACCTCCTTTGAACTTCTTGAATTCGTATTATAGATATTTTTCCTTATCTCAATTGTCATATTCAGCTTGCTGTTTTGGGCTGTGGTAGGGGGAGCTGCGCCATTCTATTTTTTTTATTTTCATAGGCTGACACAGTCTGTTCTTGGATCGATGTCAAGACAAAAAAACAAACTCCCTGTCTACAACTTTATACTTAAAATATATTTTTAACACTTTGATGCTCTTTTCAAAGGTGAACTCATCATTTTTGATGGAAAAATATCAAGGCTTTTAACAGATTATGCCAATGCTATAACTCTGATAAAAAACATGTTATTCTATTGGATTGGACTGGTACCGTGTGCAGATAAGAAAAAAACAATAGTAGGAAGGTTCTATTCATACAATGCTAAGATAAAATTCGAAGTATTTGTGTTGCTCTTTCCTTTCTTATTTGAACATCTGTTTTTTCTCTCTCTTCATCATCACTGTCTTCATTTTCAGAGTCATTTTCAACTAGTATTTGTCCCGCTTCTTTGATTGTTTTTTGTTTGGAAGCACCTGTTAACCCTTCTAAGTAACCTAACAGTCTTTTGAACTTTTTATCAGATATTTGTGTTTGATCATACATATGTTGTAAAAGACACATTTGACGAACTTTCTGAAATTTCCACTCATCTCTGTGTTTGTGCCATGTTTTCAAATATTTTAATGCAGCTTTCACTCTCTGATCTGGATTTGGTTCAGTGGTTGGAAGTTTAGTGGCTGTAGCTTTCAATTTTTTACGGTTCTTTGTCTTTTTCACAGGGATCTGATTTGGAAATCTATCGTTTGGCTTTTCACCTACAGCTGTTTCAACCGGATCATCCTCCTGTTTCAGTTTGACCAAATCAATATCTTCGGCTTCATCATCTACATGTTCACCCTTTCCCTTTGCTTTTTTGTGTTTCTTCTCTCCTCTAATTTCTGGTTTGGGTTTATTTGAGTCATCAGTGTCAGACGATTTCCTTTTCGTCATTTCTTGATTTGTTTCTAAACACGTATTGTAGCATAAAAATTATCTCAATTTATCATTTCGCCATGCTGGTTTGTTTACACCGGAAGTGAATGAGTGGTAAATAACTCCGGTTTATTTTCCAGACCACAATTGTTTTTTTTTATATAAAATGACTCAATGAGGCCGTAAAATTGATTTACTTTCTAGATAACCAGATCATTACTGTTTTTCACTAAATGAGGTCGTAAAACACTGATTTATTTTACAGTTTTCCACTTAAAGACACCAAAGAACAATAAAGAGCTCATTTCAGACTTTGCAATCTTATGACGTAAGCGACCAGGTGACAGTAATGGTCCGACCGGTCTGACATTCATATCTTCTTGTTCAGAAGCGACCCCTTAAAGGTAAACAATCCCTTTAGATTGGAAGGTTTTGTTTGACGCAGTATTGAGTGACACTTGATATCTCTCATAAATGGAAAGGTAATGTATGAAGGAGATAACAAAAAATGGCAGGATTGGCAGTCACAAAAGTTGTACACAGATGTGACAACGCAAAAGAGAATAATCGATTAGGTATGTTGAGAAATTATTTGTATTAGCAGAAGGCCTATACTGATTGAATACCAGTCAACTCGTCCACATGTCAACTCGTCTACACAAATTTCACACAAGTCGACTCGTCTACAATATGTACTAAGTTAACTCCCCCAAAATATTTACTGAGTTAACTCGTCTACAACATTTACTGATTTAACTTAGTATAATAATCATACTTCTAACTTCATCATAAAAGAGTTATTGATTGATCACTCACTACCAAAACAATGCACCTACTGATTACTGGTCGAGATGATAGCTTCAGAGTTTTCAGCATTCCCCTGGCAATGATGCAGGTCAAAGGGACATGGGAAAATGTCCTTTGTGCTACAGGCTGGAAATCAAAAATAAGAGTAGGCTTATGGTTATGCCACTGTCCTTGCAAAATTCCTCTCATTGTACACTGCATGGCGTTTGCCTGTCTTCATTAGTCCAATCGGATGCAGAAAAGCATTTCTTTTATTTCATTAAAGAGATACTACTAGTAACTATTTATAAAATTTATATAAAACTAGCATAAAATTTAAATTCTCAAATTCCACAGTAATGACTGGAAACACTGATTTTAGTTAAATTGTTATCTATTTCTTTAGATTTATCAGGATGTCAACTTACACAAGTACCTGATGCTATTTATCTACTCTTAAAAAATACTCCAATAGAAGTTTTTGATATCTCTTCAAATTTAGTCAGAAGAATACCTTCAAAACTTAGCACCAAATTTCCTGATTTGACAGGTAATGTGTTTTTTGCAAAGCTACAGATTACTATTATAAAAATTAAGAGCAGAATGCCATTGAGAGGAATGCGAGTACCAAACCTTTGATAAATATTACCTAAGTTAGTAAACAAAACCTTTGATTAAGGTTACTAAATTCAGTGAACAATACCTTTAATAAGATTAACAATATGGATTAACTAAGGTTGGTGTACATTATTTTAGATGATATATTGCTAAATTAAGTATTCAACACCTTTGATAGGAATTACCAAATATCATTTACAATACCTTTATTTTGAAACCTGAATATGTATAAATGAAACGTTTGTTAAACGTAGATTTTGTCATCTTTTTCTTTTCAGAATTAAATTTTGGCAGTAATAGACTAACAGCTTTACCAGATGAATTAAAGACATTAACAGAACTAAAGAGGATTGATATTTCTGAAAACAGTTTTACTTCTTTACCTAAATTTATATTCTCTTGTTCTAAATTACAACATTTAAATGCTGAGAAAAATAGCATTGAAGGTAAACAAACAAAATATTAAATATCTTTTAGTCCGAGTCATAAGGAGAGACTGTGAACTAAAAATTTGAAATAAAGCATGAAAATAAATCCAAAAAATTTAAATGGACATTGTTCATTGTCTCTGAACTAAGTGGAATCTAATCTTAATGAATAGTATCATATTTTGGTATTTATCATGATCATGATCTAGTCAGGAATCCAATCCAATTCTATATCTTCACCAAAAAAAAAAAAACATAATGATTGGAGGGTGCAATTCTTACAATGAGAAATTAATTTCTAAGAAAAAAATAAATTTGAATTAAGCATACTGCTTCTTAAATTATGTTTTTTTTTTCTTCTTTCAGAATTTGATGTTAATAGTTTGAAGTCCATGTTTTCTTTAGTGGAAGTAAATTTTCAAAATAATCCTCTAACTAAAGATCTGTACAATCAGTTGGTGGAAATCAAAATTTTCAATGTTTTAGTAACACCTCAAGATTCAGTGTTAGATTCTGTTGATTGAAATATTATTTTAGATTTAGTATTTTCATAATTCAGATTGCCTCAGGAATAACTATGCAATGTAACTTTATTATGTTTTTATTAATATTTTTATTGAAATGTTTTATAGGTTTACTGCTGATTAACAATTAATCTATAATATAAAAAATATTTAAAAAGCAATCTTATTAAAATGCAGATATTTTGTTTCATGTTTTATCTGCAGGTTACTACATTTGCCAACCATGAGAGTTTTTGCTAATCAATCAAAAACACTGTTGAGAAGGCTTAGACAATACAAATCAATGCAGTTTTATGAATTTCTTGAGTAAAGTAGAAAAGCTTTTATTTTAAGATTATTTGATTGGCTGTTTGATAAATGATCCAGAACAGGAGATGTATAACAACTTTGTCAGATCATGGATGGTCACTGCAGGAAAAAAACTCTGAAACAATCAGATATCTAATATAAACCTATGCTACATGAAATATACACTAAAGGGCATTAACTTTAAAATTTCTGTAGTTATATTGCAAAATATTAATTTAATTATGCTTCCCCCTTGATATTTATTTTTAAGGTTTACCCGATCATTTTTTATGGATTGTTTAATTTATTATTAGTTGTTCTGTTTTATGAATTTTTAATCTATTTTCTATTTGTACATTTCATAATAAATTATTTATTACATATCTTATGACTTTATATTTTGAGGAATGTTGGTGGATTCTAAACTTAAGAATCTAACGCAAGGTAATTAACTGCTTGAGCTCATTGAAATATGTAGCTATCATTATCTGTTTTCTTTTATAGCTAAGTATCTAAGTGACTATATGCCATTGCTGGTACAAGTTTCAAACAACCAGTCCTCAAATGGTTAGCTTGAAAATAGCAAATCAGGCTTAGTAACATAGCGCCACTGGCAGCTTTGTTTTAAAAAAGAATATGAAATTTGGTCAAAATGCACTAAGGATTGTGTCTTGTAGGGCGTTTATAAAAGATTGTGGACCACAGCCATATACGCCTACCATGCCATGCGGATGGTAAAACGAAAAAGCCTTAAATTTAATCAGAAGTAAACTAAACTTTCTCAAACCTTTCAATTTAGGTCTAATAACATCCAATTTAAGTTTCATCAAAATCGGTTGAAAAATAAGAGTAATAGCATATTATTCAAGATTTTTGGGCAAGGGCAATAACTCTGCTTCTAATGGTAGAAAATGGCTCAAATTCGAACTGTGTATATACACATACCGAATTTCTTTTGATTCCATCAAAAAATCTACTAGCAAATGTTGACGGACGTACGCACAGGGGTGCAGACAATATACGTCCACATAGAGAGATGTGGGCGTATAAAACTGTGGACAGACATGGACATATACACTCGACATTTCAGCAGTAAAGAAAGCAACCTCACTGGACAGAAGGGAGAAATATGTGAATTCAAAGACCCTTTTCTTCAATCTTAATCCAACATAGATTGTAGTTTACAAGTACTTTTTCACAAGCCAATAGAACTCATTCCATTTTTGAAAAATCAGACGTAAAATTTGCTTTTAGATTTCACCAGAGTAAATAACACTACTACAACAGTGAAATATTGTATTTAATACAAAAAACCCTCAATAAATAATCAATAATAATTTATAAAAATAATTTAACATGTGAACATTTCCTTCTTATTAAAGCAGTTACATTAATATTCTCTGATAAACATTAATATTCTCTGATAACATTAATATTCTCTGATTCTCTGATTTTAAACAGAATGGGTCTTTTCAAACCAGATTGTAATATGCATTGTCTCTTCAATCTTCTAACATATGGCTATTACAATATGTTGTATTGGTTATCATTTGCACTTAAACAGTTCTTTAACACAGCTCTTATGAAACTTATGAATAAAACAGGAGTATGCACAACCCCTGTCTATGAAAAGAGGGGTTTGGGTTTGTTACAATTCCCCCCTGTGACCTCCAATTATAAGAATACCATATCCTGTTAGTTTCATTTCCTGACGCTAAAAAAAAAGGTGTTTCTTTTTCATCAATAGCTTGCTGATTTTGGCCACGATCCACTATCTTTGACTTTTACAAAATGTAATCTGATGATGATCTTTTTCATTGTCTTTCTCATACTTATTATGAATGTACATTAATAATTCTGTAAAGTATACTAGTATTGTCCTTTTATCAATTAATGTTGGGTCACAATGCTGTTGATAATATTGCTCATTTGTCTCTTTTTCAACAGTTTTATCTCCATGATTTATCTGATTTAGAACTGACTTTGCGTATGATTTTAGTAACAGATTTGTTATTAGATACTGGTATTTTGTTAGGTTTAACAGTAGTAGGTGCAGCATTGTTGACCTTTCTGTTTTTACTAGCTAGTTGTTCTCGTGTTGGCTTTTCAGGGGCAGTTTTTGGTCTAACTTTATTACTGACCCTGTAAAGATGGAAAATGAAAGGAATATAACTTATTATAACTTATCTGATTTTTGTGAGAATCAATTATCAATTATCCTCAACTTTACATTCAGACAATTATTTTAAAAAAATACAAAAACAAAGGATGTTTTATGTAAATAATTTTACACAGAATCATGTATGGGCCTTGACTGAAAATTATATCTAGGCCTAGAAAATTTTTTATTTTATTTTCAAAAAATTTTAATATGTGAGAAGAGCTAACATTTACCTATTATTTGCTTGTGATGTATCATCTTTTCTTATAGGTGATATCTGACTTTGTAATGGTTTTAATGCTCTAAAAATATACCAAGTTATTGTGAAAACTAACATTTGAACATTTCAAGGATAGGTAGCTTTTTCAATTGATAATGCACAACATATAAGGTCCTGTGCATATGGCTTACCTTGAATTGGTAGAATGAGTTCTAGGACTACTAGTTGATGGTGGGGCTGTTTTTGGACGGTTTGCTGCTTGTACTTCTTCTTCTCTACAACTGATTAAGGAAATTCAAATGCATATGTGATTCTGTCTGCTTATATACATGTTATTGTTAGCTATGAAGGTCTAATTTCTTTTTTACTTTATGAATACATGGTTAAAATTGAGTTGTGATTTTGTCTTAAGAAAAATATAGCTTGCCAGGCAAGGTAACATACGCCCACAGATAGCTTTGATTGTAAGTGTGAGTGTTTGTTTGTTGCCCATTCACATTTAGTTGAAAGAAAGAACTGTGAATATAAACTGAATTAACACTTATTAACACATTTTTAAGACAGTTAGACACGATATGTCTGTGCAAAAATTATCCGATCATCACAAAAATCAATAGGGATCATCTTCTTAATGACATTGACACACATAATCAAAATCAAAAGAATCTGTAAAGAATTGAAGCCTGTAGAGTGAGCAAGAGATGCACAATATAGCTAATAGAGTGAAACGTCAAGTCGGACACGATATTCCGGTGAAAAATTATCCGATCATCACGCAAATCGATAGGGATCATCTTCATACTGACATTGACCCATAAAATCAAAATCAAAATAATCTGTAAAGAATTGAAGCCTGTAGAGTGAGCACGAGATGCACAATATAGCTAATAAAGTGAAACGTCAAGTTGGACACGATATTTCAGTGAAAAATTATCCGATCATCACGAAAATCAATAGGGATCATCTACATTATGACATTGACCCATAAAATCAAAATCAAAAGAATCGGTAAAGAATTGAAGCCTGTAGAGTGAGCATGAGATGCTCAATATAGCTAATAGAGTGAAACGTCAAGTCGGACACGATATTTCCATGAAAAATTATCCGATCATCAGGAAAATCATTAGGGATCATCTTCATAATGACATTGACCCATAAAATCAAAATCAAAAGAATCTGTAAAGAATTGAAGCCTGTAGAGTGAGCACGAGATGCACAGTATAGCTAATACAGTGAAGCGTCAAGTCGGACACGATGTTTCCGTGAAAAATTATCCGATCATCACGAAAATCAATAGGGATCATCTTCATAATGACATTGACCCACAATATCAAAATCAAAAGAATCTATAAAGAATTGTAGCCTGTAGAGTGAGCACGAGATGCACAGTATAGCTAATACAGTGAAACGTCAAGTCAGACACGATATTTCCGTAAAAATTATCCGATCATCACGCAAATCGATAGGGATCATCTTCATACTGACATTGACCCATAAAATCAAAATCAAAATAATCTGTAAAGAATTGAAGCCTGTAGAGTGAGCACGAGATGCACAATATAGCTAATAAAGTGAAACGTCAAGTTGGACACGATATTTCAGTGAAAAATTATCCGATCATCACGAAAATCAATAGGGATCATCTACATTATGACATTGACCCATAAAATCAAAATCAAAAGAATCAGTAAAGAATTGAAGCCTGTAGAGTGAGCACGAGATGCTCAATATAGCTAATAGAGTGAAACGTCAAGTCGGACACGATATTTCCATGAAAAATTATCCGATCATCAGGAAAATCAATAGGGATCATCTTCATAATGACATTGACCCATAAAATCAAAATCAAAAGAATCTGTAAAGAATTGAAGCCTGTAGAGTGAGCACGAGATGCACAGTATAGCTAATACAGTGAAACGTCAAGTCAGACACGATATTTCCGTAAAAATTATCCGATCATCACGAAAATCAATAGGGATCATCTTCATAATGAGATTGACCCACAAAATCAAAATCAAAAGAATCTGTAAAGAATTGAAGCCTGTAGAGTGAGCACGAGATGCACAGTATAGCTAATACAGTGAAGCGTCAAGTCGGACACGATATTTCCGTGAAAAATTATCCGATCATCAGGAAAATCAATAGGGATCATCTTCATAATGACATTGACCCACAATATCAAAATCAAAAGAATCTATAAAGAATTGTAGCCTGTAGAGTGAGCACGAGATGCACAGTATAGCTAATACAGTGAAGCGTCAAGTCGGACACGATATTTCCGTGAAAAATTATCCGATCATCACGAAAATCAATAGGGATCATCTTCATAATGACATTGACCCACAATATCAAAATCAAAAGAATCTATAAAGAATTGTAGCCTGTAGAGTGAGCACGAACTAAATGTGAACGGGCCGACGGACCGACGGACCGACAGGGTGATTACAATATACGCCCATCTTTCGAGTGGGCGTATAAAAAGGATACTGTGCTTTTTTCTTCCTTTCTATTGCTTTCAAAGTAGCAGAACTAACTTTTCTTGCTGAATCTCTTAATGTAGAGTTAGAAGATGCCTGAAAAATAAATATCAATTCGTGAAATAACCGAAGCTGTATTTGTCAAAAAATCAAAATTTACAAGTTGAAAATCTAGAGTATGCATGAACTGGACACTAATTGAACACATTGAATTATTTTAATCTTACTCAATGCATACCCGTAAACAGTTATCAAAACTTCTCATGCTGACTTCTCCCTACTGATAAAAATTGTATATCTGTATCACTAATTATCTTATGTCTTAGAAGATATTTAGTAAAATAGAGGTTAATTTACCCCTAGATATCTTCTTTCATGTTCTTTAAGTCTTGTCTGTCTAATAAGTTCCATTCTGTCTGATATCGGTAAGACAAAGAATATCTCATGTATATCTAATAATGCTGCTTGTAGCTAAAATAGAAAATATAATCATGTTAATGCTGTCCTTTTTGCTGAATAATCCTGCATATTTTCAGTAGATTTTTCAGTCTATTGATGCCTTAAATTCTTACAATATCTCCTTTTCTAACAATTTATATACCATATGAGAACTGAGAAGTCATAAAACATTAAAAACAGAAATCTTAGCCAAATCAAAATAATGCTTTGTGACCTAGGTCAGTGCTTTGATTGAGAGTCATCAAAATAAACATTAATATTAATTACAATGATTACAGTTTTTGTTTTATAGTAATAAACTTTACCTGAGCAATAATTCTTTCTAACAAGTTTCTATCTTGATTTGAAAAACTGCCACTCTTTATAGGAGTTTCTGATTGAAAACTAAATGCAAATTCTCGAGTATCCTGTAAATTGTAAATATTATAAACATGATTTGTAAAACATTTGTAATATAATGTAAATAAAAAACATAAACTAGAAATTTTAAATGGTTTTACATTAAACCATTAAAGTATTTCAAGAAGTTTGTCTAAAAAAAAATTTTTCGTGGAAATATGATGTTCAAAGGAACTCACTCGAATAGTTTTGATTAATTCTTGGACTTTTTCAGTTTTTAACAACCTTCTGGTTAAAAATCCTCTGGCTAATGCTGTAACTTTAAAAAACTTCAATTGTGTCTCTATATCATTGATCTAAAAAATAAATCAAACCAAATAAGAATAAAACATTAACTTTTTTAACATATTTCAGTACATATTAGATAATAGATATGACATAACACTGTGTTTTGGCATTAGAATAGTTTAAATATGATTATCAAAATACTAAGAATTTAATAATGTGTAGATGATATTTTTCTACTTACATCAGGTGGTAATTTAACTGGATAACTTGGTCTGTAGACAGGTTTTACAGGTGATCTGACTAATGGTTTATAAAGTTTAGGTGTTGGTGTGGAGGTTTTAGGAAACATTAAGTTTTTAGGTGTTGTTTTATCATGAGGTCTATGATTTGAACCAGTAGGATATAAAACACTGGAGTGTGACTGAAGAGAAGTGTTTCTGATGTCTTTTTCATATGGATCTGGTGAACTATACACTGGTGCTGATTTCCTCCCTGGATGAGGTTTCTCTACAACTGTATGTTTTTTATGACAGTCAATTTCTGACTGTAAATTAATCTGTTGTCTTCTCTGCATAACAAACAATTCTTCTAAGTCATTTCTCTGTTTCTCTAACAAACCTTGATGCATTGTTTGGAATCTCTCTCTTTGTAATTTTAACAATTCTTCTTCTGACATATCTGGTTTATTATTAATCTCCTCTATTAGAGAGTGTAATATATTAATACTGTTTAACGTAGAATATTCACTTAATTCTGACTGGCTACTTAGTACAGCTGTTTGTTGTTTCAATGGTTGTTTATTTTGTTGTTGGACATGATTTAAATATCGATGAATATGTTCTTCTTTTCCTTCTGATTCCTGGCCAGGTGGACTTGGTAAACTTAGAGGTCGGGTATTCTCTAAATCTGGATCCTCGTCATAATCTAATTTACGTTGTATTGGTTTATTTATTCCTGGATTACCAATCACTGGTGCATAAATACTCGTCTCTACTCCTAATGTCCCACCACCCTCTTTATCTATTCTAGACTGAGCATGGATCAAAACAGGCGAGGGATTATCTAAAGTGTATGATCCACGACGAACATGACCTTTACCCTTTACATCAGCAGACAAATTAGTTTGTGGAACATCACAATCAGCACTTTCAGTTACAGATTCTAATTGAGATTTAGAAACATCAGTATCAGAATTATCCAAAGTGTTTTCAATAGCCTTTTTATAGCGCAATAAATTGGAACTTCCTGTACTGCTACCAACATGGCCACCATCAGCTTTAATTGTACTTTCCGAATCTGTTGTTTCTAAAGTAAAATCAGTCCTTGCTGAAATCTGTGAATCTGTAACACTGGTGAACTGTTCATTAGTAGTATGGCTGGTACGAGTGCTAAAAGAATTAGTAGCAGATGATCGTGTGGTTGACTGTGTATCATTGTAACTCTGTGTTTGTTGAGATGAGTTCTGGGTATCAGTAGTTTGTGACAAGCGTCCTGTTGATTGAGACAATCCAGTACTGGATAATCTAGAAGTTGTATCTGTTGTTTGACTAGACATATTATCTGAAGATGATGTTTGACTATGAGGTGAAGAATGAAGTGAAGAACTATGACTATTTTCACAAGTATCTGATCTTCTAGGTTTATTAAATTTTAAACTAGCTGCACGCCTAACTGGAGTAGAACTCCTGGATGACCTTGAACCAGGGTCTGAACCACAACCAGGTGAAATTTTTGGAGAAACATAACCAGGTTTGGGTGGTTTGTCTTCTAAAACTTTCTGTAATGTATTTTTACTTGGCAGAGATTCATTTGTTTTTCTTGGTGGATCTGCTTTAAGTTGAAAAGGTACTTCAAGGATTGAGTCAGGAGAAGGAGTTGTTGCTTCATTTTCTGGACTCAGATTAACCTTACTGAGCAAACTCTGTGCTCCTTTTAACTCTGGAGTCTTTTTATCTTTTGACTCTGAATTTGGATTCACTTCTTCCAGACATTTTACTGTTATTTCATCCTCTACAGACCTATTTGTATTTAATACTTTCACAAATTCAGAGAAGTGAACAGTGTTTTTAAGAGATTTTGGACTGCCTTTAATGCGTTCTGATGTTGAAGTGTTTGCTGAACTTACAGCTGAAGAATCAGCGCTTCCATATCCACAAGATGGAGAATCTTTCACAGATCCTTCTGGTTTCTCTTCTATCTTAATTGCAGGTGGTTTTGATTTTCTAGATGAATTCAAAACTTCAACAATAGTATCTTGACTATCTCTGAAACTATTAGAACTACCTTCTGAAACGGCATCAGGAATTTTCAAGTCGTTGTTCTGTTCAGTGAGAGTATCAACCTTGCCATCACTTCCTAGGGTGCTTCCACCTGTAGAACTTAAAGTATCCTTTAAATTTAACTGTTTAGAAAGTTTTTGTAAGACTTGTGATATTTGTTGTTCATGAACTGACGTACATGGTAATCCATAAAAGTCATTGGGTAAAGAGCCATCTTCTAGTGACATTAATCCTGATGAAAGAGAATCTATTGATTGAATTGCCTCTTCAAACTGTCCTGTTTCAGCAAGGGACTGAACTCTCTCTAATTCAGCAGTGAGATTTCTGTTGTGAACCTTTTCTTCCTCATCACTATGTTGTTTTGTTGGTTCTGTAGTCTGAAAAATTAAAAAAAACATATTTCTTATTAAATGTAATAAGACAGTGACAACAAATTTTGTAGGTTCCCTTTTCAATACTGGCAGTAAGCCATTTTAAAATATATTGCAGATGGTCCACCCTACCCCACATGACGGCACATCAATGACAAAAAATTGGTATGTCCAAAATATTCTTATAATTTCCTCAAGAGTAAAACTTATATCCATATATATGAAGGAAAATAACACTTCATTAGATTTAGAAGTGCTTAGAGTAATATGTTATTGAGTTTATTTTATCTTGTTCGAAAAATAAACACAAGACACTAGGACTAAAGCCCCTCTCCCACCTGCAGTAGTTGCAGACAGAGTACGTCCCAAGTAAAATTTGGATAAAAATCAGGAAACACCAAATAATCTTGGAAGGAACTCGTAAGAAACTCCTTGTCAACTCGGCACATTTGGATGTAACTTGGCTGTACTCGTGGTCACTCGCAGCTCTAGACAAATTTTTTAAACATGTTTAAAATTTTTGTCTAGAGCCGCAAGTGTTCACGAGTACAGCCAAGTTACAACCGAGTGTGTTGAGTTGAACAGGAGTTCCTTCCGATGATATTAGGAGTTTCCCAATTTTTATCCAAATTTCACTCGGGACGTACTCTGCTTGCAACTCATGTAAGTGGGAGAGGGGCTTAAGTATAATATAAAATAAGACTCGACGTAATACATGTACCTGTATAGTTTTAACTGCTCTATGAGCTCTAGCCATCAATCTATCTCTTTGTCTACTCTTTATTTTATTTTCAGCTATCTGAGCTTGATATTTATAACTCATCATCTCATCTTTCCTTTTAGCAGTCATCTAAAATAACAGAACAGAAATAATATTAGAGGATTAGAGATGTTAAAACTACTTCTAATGCCTCATGACTGAGCTGGCCATGAATCACACCTTTTTGGTCCATGGGGTATTGAGTGATAAATTTATGATAAATGCCTAAATCACTATGTATTCACTAGCCCCAAAATATCATGTCCAATGGTGTTCTTAATAAGTGGATATCTCCAAACTAAATTTTTCTCATAACTACTACCTCTAAGAATGTTTTGAACATACACGCTTATTCAAATTTCTCAATCTTGGTCAATAAATTCATCAATGGTGTCATAGTTAGTATAAAACAGAATATTTGTATAATTTGATAAATCTCTAATACTAAGTTATTATTGAAAAACATTTAAAATATGCTATTCATTTTGTCAATAATTACCATACTTGTAGTTCCTTATGACATCGGTTAGATCCACTAATGGATATATAGGCCTAAGCTTACTCTTATTAACCAAGTTAAACAATCTAATAGGTAGATTCTTGAATAGGCCACTTACCACAGGTGGTAAAATAGGAATACCACTAAATTTTATACAGGAAATATACTGATTGGTGGCTTTAGCCATCTTAACAGGAGATATTGATATCTCTTGTTCATCTAAACTTTGACTTTGTTTCTCAATATATTCTATCAATCCTTGTTGTTCTTTGTAATCTTTCATTTTTGAACTATCCATTTTGATAACCTTAAACTTGTGACCATGATCTTTTGTTAGTGTCTGAAATATAATATAAATCATAAGAAAATATTCTGTGTATTATATAAGCTTATAAATAAAAGTGTTATTCTTTAGGCTTACAAACAGATATATTACCATATAATCTTAATTAAAAAGATCTCACCATTTAAAAGATCAATATGAAATTGAAGTTATAAGAAGCCAATCAATGTTGTAGCTGTCAATTCACATTAATTAACCTCTAGCTACTGACTATCACTATACACAAATATAAACAAACCCACTTATTTATTTAATCATACCATCATATTATTCACATGTTGGATTCTTGCCAATTTTTGTATTTAATTCATAGAATAGAAATAGGGTCACATGTAAGTCTTGAAAATAACACAAAATAAATGTGACTGACTCGTAGTCTATTATAATTTTGCAGGTCATTGTTCTGAATCTACGAAACAATTAACAGAAGGGCAAAACAAATTAGACATGTCACTGTGTCCTTGTATAGGCTTAGTACTCTCTGACCATGCAGTTTCACAATTAATTTCACATATTAAGCATAAAGACAAATTAAGGGATGAATTTATAAATTGATATTTGTATTTGATGTAAATGCTGATAGTTGCCTAGCCTATTCCAAGAATCCAAGATTAATCTTGTCACCTCATCAACAATCAAAGTCTATCCAACATTATATTCAGTACAAGTAGCAGAAGTTTATTCAGTACAAGTAGCAGAAGTTACATTTTTGACTCATTCTGCACAAAGAAATAATCTGCAGTCTAAAGTGTAGTCTAGAAAAATGAGTCAGTTAATGAGTTAGCAAGTCCATACTTGAACAAGTTCAACTTACTAATACTATACCATTTATATTGAAGCAAGTTAGAAAAACAAAGTTTACTTGAAACAAAGAAATGTATTTTTGTCATATTCTTACAAGTAAAGGTTATACGAAATTTGCACATCCCTGTGAAAATTAAAACTTTTAACATCATAATTTACCTACATAACAAGGAAAAGAAAATATGGTAGAGAGGTGCTATGTGAAATTATGCGCCATCTTGAAACAAATCAAACTTAACCTCCAGATCATCAGGTCAACTTATTTGATTGGCTGATTTTTCTATGTCAACCAATCAAAATTCGGAATTTTCAACCCGGAAGTAGTCTAGAAAAATGTAAACAAGAAATTGTCACATGACTTTGACTAGAATGGCTGCATTACTGTTACTTTGATCACTAGGATATTAACAGTTTTCAGGTTATTTCTGCTTTATGAAACTGTGTCTGAAATCAGTATGTTGTGACATTGTGAGTATTATTCTGTTCTTATGATACACTAAAGAAAGACATTTTTATGTTGAGACATGACATTGGACATAGTCTTGGAATCTGAATCTGATGACTGATGATAGTGATTGATTCAAATATGGAATCTTCCAAAAAAGGCATGAGTCATTAGCAACTTATTGTTAGATCTTAGATGTTGTGAAAAACCTCTTATATAGCTTTTATTTTACTGTAACATACCAGTACTGTATTTGAAATTTAGATTATGATAAGATTGAATCTCTGAAAATTATGGTTCCATAACAATCCACACATTTTGCATGTAGAATTATAATGACTGTGTAACTGTAATCTCAATGTTGACTGGTGTAATTAAAATTGAGTTTGTTTCATACACCTACACATTTTTCTTTTTACAGTGTTAAATAGAATCCGTACAAAATGAATGCTGTCATCAGTTTTTGTCATTTCTGTGAGATCCATGGTCCTAGAATTGTATATTGTACACAACCTTTCCGACCTCAAGAACCAAAGAATTTACTAGAGTCAGAAGAGGGTGAGACAAAACGTGTAAAATCACCATCAGTGAGTTCAGTATGTTCAGATACAGTCAGCAGTCAACCAGGTGCTGCTGGAACAGGAACACCATCACTACCAAGTATGAAAAATGACATTTGTGAGGTAATTCTAAAAAAAAAAAAAACATTTCATGTAAGAAAGTATTTCAAAGCTTTTAAGAAATAGTTCCGAAATCTATTTGTTACTCTGTAAAGAAAGGGTTTGTAAGTTACACTGATGTGTTATCTATTTGTAGGGATGTTACTCTGTAAAGAAAGGGTTTGTAAGTTATGATGATGTGTTATCTATTTGTAGGGATGTTACTTTGTAAAGAAAGGGTTTGTAAGTTATGATGATGTGTTATCTATTTGTAGGGATGTTACTCTGTAAAGAAAGGGTTTGTTAGTTATGATGATGTGTTATCTATTTGTAGGGATGTTACTCTGTAAAGAAGGGGTTTGTAAGTTATGATGATGTGTTATCTATTTGTAGGGATGTTACTCTGTAAAGAAAGGGTTTGTAAGTTATGATGATGTGTTATCTATTTGTAGGGATGTTACTCTGTAAAGAAAGGGTTTGTAAGTTATGATGATGTGTTATCTATTTGTAGGGATGTTACTCTGTAAAGAAGGGGTTTGTAAGTTATGATGATGTGTTATCTATTTGTAGGGATGTTACTCTGTAAAGAAGGGGTTTGTAAGTTATGATGATGTGTTATCTATTTGTAGGGATGTTACTCTGTAAAGAAGGGGTTTGTAAGTTATGATGATGTGTTATCTATTTGTAGGGATGTTACTCTGTAAAGAAGGGGTTTGTAAGTTATGATGATGTGTTATCTATTTGTAGGGATGTTACTCTGTAAAGAAAGGGTTTGTAAGTTATGATGATGTGTTATCTATTTGTAGGGATGTTACTTTGTAAAGAAAGGGTTTGTAAGTTATGATGATGTGTTATCTATTTGTAGGGATGTTACTCTGTAAAGAAAGGGTTTGTAAGTTATGATGATGTGTTATCTATTTGTAGGGATGTTACTCTGTAAAGAAGGGGTTTGTAAGTTATGATGATGTGTTATCTATTTGTAGGGATGTTACTCTGTAAAGAAAGGGTTTGTAAGTTATGATGAAGGTGGTCAAGTAAGTTATGTTAGTACTCAACATCCCCACAATCCACAAGTATTCAGTAGAATTCGACAAGCTTGTATAAGAAGTCTCAGTTGTGAGGTAGGTAATTCTAATTTCTTTTTAAAGATGAGAAAAAGGTTATAGGCTACTAAAAAGTAGAGGTGTTCTAATGTGTATAGTTAACTCATATTAGCTATATAAAAAGAGAATTACATGTACCGGTTATAAGTATAATTTTGTGCAGAAAAAACAGATTCCCATTAGGATGTTTATTTTTTTTTAAATTTCAGGTTTGTCCAGGTCGTGAAGGACCAATATTTTTTGGAGATGATCAATATGGCCATGTATTGAGTTATACATTTTATATTAAAGACAGTAAAGCTAGAGGACTACGTAGATCTTATAGTATAATAGTTGTTATGATGGACAAAATATATTTATTAAATTCATGGCCATTTTTAGTTCCAAATTTACAAACTGTAGTAAATAATCTTCAGAAAAAAGCGGAAATTGTTCATGAAAGTGAAATAGGGAAGAAACCACAAGGTAACCGAATGTTGACACAGCGTGTAAATTGTAAACCAGCTAGATCTTTAATAGAATTAACTAATGATAAAAATGTATTTGTGTTGTTACACTTGGCGTTTGTGTGGATATTAAAATCATGTGGTAATAGAATAACAGAATCTATATTAGAAGGTCCACCTACTGAAGATTCTATAATAGATATGGAGAAAATAGAAGGTATGTTTTCAGTCTTATATTATAGTTACTTCCCTTTACTTAGTAAATATCTAATTTATTTATCCTTTCCTAACTTTTGCTAAGATAAGAGTGAAAATGAAAGAGAATTTAAAGTTATTTATCTATTGTGAACCTAATTATGTTGTTTTAGTTTAACATTAGAATTGATGTTTAAAGTGGAGTGGAGATAATGTCAACTGTTGAAAAAATGATTTTGTTCTATTGTAGAAACTGAGGAAGGGTTTATGAAAGTATTTAAAGTTGAAGATGAAACTAGTAGTGATAGTTTAACAGTTAATACAGAATCTGATACAGAGATGATAGATCCTACTCTACCATTAGTTACTAGTATTAGACATCTATATAAGGTAGATAAGTATTTACTTGTTGTACACTTAATAATAAAATCCGTACAAGCAAAACAATTCCGTTAATCAAAAATCTCGTCCAGAGTATGACAAAATTGGGTGCAACAATTATATAGTAGTGGACTTCCCATACGAGAAGTACCATCAGGTGTTTCGAAAAGAGTCAGACTTCTGTAACAGAATTTTTGCTTATCAATATGATTTTAATAATTGAATGTAAATAACTTGCTGTGTTAACCTATTGTTGTCCTGAATTTTGACATTTAGTAGTAGTGATCTCCCTTTGTAACTATATTTTTGAATGCAGTAAAATCATTTCTTTTTTTCAGCTTTTAGGGATACATAACTTCCATATTTTATGTCATCATGTAGTTATTGGTAATCAGATAATTGTTATGGGTTCTATAAAACAATTAGTGGTATCTATTCTTAATGCATTAAAGGTATGTTTGATAGTTTTATCTTGTAAATGGATTTTCTCTATATTGGGGGAACCTATGTTCATTATCATGACCTTATTCACATTCTTTTATGAATTGTACTTACAGAATTATATTAAAGTGGGAAATTATGCCTTGCTGACTGTATTGTGGTCATGTATGAGACACAGAGACAATGTTGAATATCTTATAATGTCTTGATGTAATATACAGTTCAGCTTTGTAAATATATGACAAAACGGATCAGGTTCAACTCTCATAAAAAGTGATATATGTCGTCTGTTGGCTCAACCTTGACAATATCACATCTGTATATTACATCTGTATATCACATCTGTATATCACGTCTGTATATCATGTCTGGATATCACATCTGTATATCACGTCTGTATATCATGTCTGGATATCATGTCTGTATATCATGTCTGTATATCACATCTGTATATTACATCTGTATATTACGTCTGTATATTACATCTATATATCATGTCTGTATATCATGTCTGTATATTACATCTGTATATCACACCTGTATATCACATCTGTATGTTACATCTGTATATTACATCTGTATATCACATCTGTATATCACACCTGTATATCACATCTGTATATCACATCTGTATATTACATCTGTATATCACACCTGTATATCACATCTGTATGTTACATCTGTATATTACGTCTGTATATCACATCTATATATCATGTCTGTATATCATGTCTGTATATAACATCTGTATATCACACCTGTATATCACATCTGTATATCATGTCTGTATATAACATCTGTATATCACATATGTATATCATGTCTGGATATCATGTCTGGATATCACATCTGTATATCACATCTGTATATCACGTCTGTTTATAACATCTGTATATCACATCTGTATATCATATCGGTATATCACATCTGTATATCATGTCTGTATATTTCATGTCTGTATATCACATCTGTATATCACGTCTGTATATCATGTCTGTATATCACATCAGAAGAACATATTATTATCAGGTTTATCAGGCTAGACATATTGTTTTATCTATCGTAGATTTTACTACCAAAAGGATGTTGTAGAGTAGAAAATTATACCAATACCTATCAGGAATCGTGGAAATGTAACTTCCTGGGACTGGAATCTAATGTGAAGCTACCGATACATGTCATGGCATCTGAGAAGTTCGTACTGTTAGAAGTTGTATATGATGATACTTTAAATGGCAGTCAATTTGATTCTCTTGACTCGGAAGTTGAGGATTATTTTAGATCTTATGATTTTAGAATGAGTAGCCCTGTTACACTACAAGAAAGAGGTTAGTGAGAAGCCTTAAGTATTATTGTTTTCCACATGGGTCCATGCACAAGATCTGAACAAAATGTCACGGTATTTACATAGTGAATATGATATTATGAGCTCTAAATGGGCCTTTATGATACAGGATATGATGCACCCCACCAAAACTTGTGTCTTCAACGAATGGAAATGATATTGAAATATTGTTATTTCAGCACCTACAGTGTTAAATAAAATGGTAGCAGCTATACAGAATAAAAATCTCAGTGATAGTGTGCTAGAACAATGTTTTATTTGTTTAAAAGAAGAATGGATGAAGTAAGTTGAGAATAAACATCCTCTTTTATTATAGTAATAGAAAATCTCAAATAGTTTCTATTTAACTCGTTCATTGTCATTCTTATAGAAACACTGTCCTTGTAAATGTTATTTCTTATAAAATTGGTCATGTTCAACTCCATGCAGCTAAACCTTTGTCATTGTTTGAGACTATATAGGCCTAATGACTCGGCCATGATAGGTTGCCATCATGTCCGGTAAATGGGCAAGGGAAGATAACTCTTGTTCAGAGATTGATTTTTTTTACCACGAAAGAATACAACACTCTATGAAGAATGTTTGTGATTGGCTGAATTAGAATTTATTCAATATGGCGATCTCCATTTAGTATATGAGGTTATCTTCATGAGTGGTTCAACTCGACCATATATACAAATTAAACCATAAGATTATTTCTACATTTAAATATTTTTTTATACATTCTGCTTACTACAACTTTGATGGATAATATTTGTATAATTTCAGTAAAGTAAAAGTAGTATTTAAGTTTACTAAAGCTGGAGGTAACAGATCTAAAGAAGATACAGAGAAATTATTACAAGTTATGGGTGTAAAAGGTGAAGAACAGTTATTAAAGTTCTGGATGACAGGACTTAGTGCTCAATATAGAAATCATATCTTATCATCTCATGTACAGGCTAGATCCTAGAAATGTCGTCTGGTAGATCCTGACCTATGCTTACTCTTTTCGAAACACCTGATGGTACTTTTCTTTGGAGGAATCCACTCACAATTGTGTTATGTTTTGGATGCAGATTTGTTCATACTGCTTGTTAATGCTTGTACGTATTTTTATCATGGTGTCCAAATGGGAAATATATATAGCAGCACTTTGCATAGTCAAACAGAAGATATTCAATCACCCAGAATAGCGATTGATGTGCATGTAAACATCTTTATTTGAATATATCATGCTTATTACTCTGAAATCCAATGAATGTTAGTGAATATCTGTATCTCTTGTTTAGTACCCAGTAGTCCAAATGACACTCACAAATAACCTAAAGTCTGAATTTAGGTTACATTATAGTGCATGACACTGTTACAGGAACACTACCTGTAAATTAACGTAAATTGAAATTCACAAACTTAATCAATCAGAATATTACAGCAGAATTCAGAAATGTATATGAATTTTATTGCATCTGTGTACAAATATAACAGAAGAACACCATGCTATTTTTCTAATCTTCATTTTTCATGAACAGTATGAAAGTTGTTATTGTAATATAGCTTTATTTTGTTATATTGATTGTTGGATATAAAATAATTTGACTCTGATCAGGGATGTTATTATTTCTTATCATTTTCATTCAGTGACGAAAGCATTTTTAATCTGAATATAAATTGGATGCTTCAAGGAATATAAAGCATTCAACTACCAACGACTACCTAGTTTGCGATATCAGCAGCTGCTGGAAGCGAACGTTAACTTGTCACCTAACAACCAACCAACCGAATATAAAGCATTGTCCTACAAAAAAGTTGTCCCAACACTTAGTTTAAATTAGTTTTATTTTATTTCTATATTTTGGCGAGAATATTTTGGAACAAATTTCCGTATCCCGCAATTCATTGAGTCTTTCCGAGCAAATCATCGTACACCAGCGGTAGATTTTATTTGTTATTTTCATAGTCGATGCACATTATTCACGTTGTGCAACATACAACCTACAGTTCTGACACGAGTTCCTTTTTGGCACGTTGGATGACTTGGCACGCAAAACATCATCTGCGACCTTTAATCGATTACTGTTAACTGACTGGGTGTAGGTTTATTCTTATCATTCCTAGCAATAAGTAAGTAAAACAAAATCTTAAACAATTATGAATGGCAAAAACAATTTCTTTAAAATTTTAAAAATAATCAATAACTGATGGACTTTATTTCATATGTAGAAATATATAATGTAATTAACTATTATAGTGACTCAAGTATAGTTAGAGAACCTTTCTATTTTAATGCCGACTTTTCATTTAAAATTCAATCAATGTATATTGCCTTAGGCACTTAGAGTTTCTTTTATAATCTTTTATAAAGACAACAATCTTCAAACCTCTTAAACATTTCATTTTCTATACCTTCTCGCATTTTAAAGAGTTTCTGAAATTCTCATAGAGAAATGAGTTTCTGTATGGCTTCAAGACAATTCTGTTTACCTGTACATCGACTTATCATTATAACTATCGGTCTTTACTGTTAGAAAAATGTGGATTGTCTCAAACTGTAAAGTTGACTCAGATGGGCACCTGCATATTTCTCCTTTTCATATTTATATTTTTCGTTGAAAATCGGGCAATTAGAAAATTATAAAGTGATAATATAATCTATTGTCAAGGACGGAATTTATTCAAGCATAATTTCACTTTTCTTGGATGAAAGTATAATTTCTTTTTCACACAGATCAATTTGCGGCCGTCATTGCAGAGACGTAAATGGACAGCCAATGTAGAGAACGTTAGTGTTTTTCTGACTTTTATGTAACTAAAATTTTCTCCCATTTTCTCAGACATCCATAAAAGCATCAGATAAAACAATCCCCTTTGAACATTAAAACAAGAATGATAACATCCATTAACTATAAGAAAATTCAAAACTTCAAAGGTTTAAATTCCGACTCCATATTTATTAATAAAAAGCTGTCTAGGCTCGATCCAGAACCATTTCCTATTATATATTCCAAAGTTAAGAATGTACTTAAAATTGCTGTGAATCTCAGATTCGATGATTTCTTTCCGAGTGATCTTAGAATGACTTCCATCCTAGGAAAATAGTTGGTAGCCAGCAAGATTAACAAGATCCCCTCATTTTTTAACACTTATACATGAAGAACATGTTAACATTATATAGTGCAAGAAGTAATTGATGGTTTACAACAATTAAATTACTGTGTAAGTGATATTTTATATAAAAACCACAGATAACACAGGTTTTAACATATTGACAGGATGGCACCATTTCCAGCCATAATTTACTTCTACTCTTGCTATAATATTACTGATGTAATCAAGTCTACGTTCTATGACAGAATTATTGACAAATGTGTCTAAATGTTCTCGCCTTGTCAATAAAAGTTACACCGATCGTGTTACGAACGGAAAATGGCTTTCAATATGTCATTACATTGATTTTTTAAAAAGTTGACATAATTTGATACCTCCAGATATGCTTTGACCTTTGATACCACTGATTTTTGTATCTCATTTTTCAGACCAGGAAAACAATCATTTAAATTATTTTTTGTTATGTATATAGCCTACACGAACTAGGATAATTCTATATGGTTAACAAGCATCAATTTGACATTGGCTTGCAGGTTGATGTATTTTCTTATGCCATCAAGTACAACAGAACCGGTAAGGTATGCACTGTTTCCGGTTGGTTTGGTAGATGCTTGAGAATTTAGATTTAATAAGGCAGTATTCCATTCCCAGCGGTTGCTGATATCAACTATGTAGTTCGATCGGTTCAATTGGATGAATCTATGCTGAGGTTTTGAGAATTCGTGGGATCTGGTCGGCCGAATAACATGACACCTAAACTCTCAGAAGAACTGGTATAAATGATGATTATCCTTGATTCTAGCCATTGTTTGACATGGTGTTCACAGTTCAATAATACAGTTTTTTAATGATTTCATTTGCCTTTTTCTAGCTAATCAGGAAAATGGTGTACATATTTCACAATCCATACACCCCAGAAAGAACAGACTTCTCTTTCAGTCTTAAAGGGGACCCGTCTTCATTTTTATTGGTTGATTTGGGTCTTGAATATATTTAAGTATCCTTCAGAAGCACTATAGAAATGCACGAAAATTGCGTATTTCCTTCAAATATACCTTAAATTAGACATTTCTCCTTCTATTTCTATAGATGACTTTTCTATATATTGCATTGTATCGCTAATGTGTAGTAGGGCATTATAACTTTCAAATGCTAATAATTATGGATGCACATGTATTTGAAGGCTCAAATTTCAATGGTGAGTTGTGATAACCAGTACTAAATTGCTGAGCTAAAAAATCCCCGTTTCTGAGACTTATCCAAATCGACCCGCGAAAATGAAGCCCGTGCCCCTTTAAAAGCAGTTTATTTGGCGGATATCTTTTTGTAACCAGATTTGTCATGACATCGGCCTTTCCTGGATTATCTGTACTCATTTACTGCTATATAGATTGTCGATTAGAAAGTGACACTGTGAATACTTTGATTCATTAGTCAACTTAAATCCAATATTCTGTCTCATGAGATTCACTACAGAGCTACAATTAAAATCTCGTACCGATCAAAACGAACAGAATTAAGTGGATATTTCTGTTAATAGATATTTTATACCTATACGCCCGTCTAAGGGCAACTTTGAGTTAGGGAGAAAAGACGATATTTTGTATATTAAGATGCCAAAAAAGCATCAATCATGCATTTCTTTGAGCATAAATATGACCTTTACATTATGTATTATTGTATATTCATTTTCTCGTCTTTCTAACTATATCAATGTATCCAGAAATTGATCATTTCGGTGTAAAGAGGTCAATAAGACAAAGTCAATAATTATTCCTCTAATTAACCAATTAAACATAATTACCATAATCTTATTTCATTGAGGTGATGAATTTACAGCAAACTAGACTAACAAAATCCTAAACATATTACATGGTGTTAATGGAATTAAAACGTAAAGTTAAAAGCTTTTATAATAACAAAAATCATAGGTTGTCACCAGAAACCCTTTGAAATCAACTCTTAAACCTATTAATTGAGCTTTAATAGGGTTAACAGATTTTTTAAACAATACGATCAAAATGTTAACATGTTTCATTAAGGGTACTTAACCTCTTCAACGGATTGATTTAAAATAGAAAGAGAGACGAGATCAGACAGAGAGATCAGAAGGTTTAATAAAGAGAAATAATGGTTATATGATTAGTCTTAAAACCTGTCATTCTCTTACAATCATTAACAGTCTTGTAATTAACTCCGTAAAGCTTTTAGCACCACCTTCTATTAGTGCGGGGTGACAACAGGTTAAAGCCGTTAGCTGACCATCTCTAAAGCTACCTTCACACATTCACCAATCATAACGACTTGTTCAGTTCTTGAAGTACATTTAAACTTTGGGTAAACTACCAACAACTACCTATGTTGCGATATCAGCCTCCACTGGAAGCGAACATTACCTTGTCATCTACCAAACGACCTACTGGGTGCCGGGATATTGTAAAGGTGTATCAAAGAGGTTAGAGAGACACCGTTTCTTCCTTTTTTACCACTAACTACACGGAGTTATTGCGCTAATCGGAATCAGTTCTTTGGATACTTTTGATGAATCGTGAGTTACAGAAGATACCTACGTGTAGGGTAGAAACAACACTTCGTCAAGTTACTTGCAGTAGACAATAATATTTTCAAAAATTACAAACAGAACACTATAGAACAGTAATTGTTATAGATTTGTGACTCAATATTAAACAAGGAATCGAAAGAATATAATTGAACGTACTTTATGAGTTTGAATTTTGTACAAAACGAGAGATTCCAGACCTGAGATGTGATTGAAAACTCATTCTGATTGAAAACGCGAAAACATTAAATTGAATTGTTTTAATCAAGATCTGGAAGTGGCCCTTATTGTGAAACCAACATACATTTAATCAACTAAATTCTACTTAGAGGTGGAATTGAAATCAAGGCCTGTAGACTGTTAAATTGTAATGTTTTAAGAATTTGCCATCAAGTAATTGAAAGTAAAATTACATGGACGTAAACGAAACAATAATTAGACTCGAGAATAAATTGTATAGTTAAAATTGTTTGCACAAATTGCTTGATTTGAATGAGCCTTAAATTCTCATCAGTTTGTATTGATGCCTTCAGACTAGTTGATTTAATATAGAAGCAATCAGAAAGAATCCACGGTTTGACTTGTATCATAAACTGTCTCCTTTCTCTCGTCGTCATACCATAGTTCCTAACGTCTTCGCACCGATCGAACATTTTCCAATTCCAATACAGTAACAGTTGTGTTTGAATGAGGCAGGTTTTTAGTTAGAAAGAAAACTATTGGTTAGAGGCAAACTCGCCATAAACTGATCATGGATATATATTGATGTTGACATTCTGTTGGAATTTACACACGGACTTTTATTCCAAACGTCTTGAGAGAAGAAGTTTGACAGTCAACTAGAAGGAATCTTATCTTCAGGCATTACGTCAATCAAACGGTAAGAATTAACTTATCTTCCTTTTAATTTTCTTTTAAGATTTCATATATATAGATAATAACTCTTTAAGGACTGAAGTGTACATCTTTTAAGACAAATCTGTAATGCTGTCTCTGTCACACAAGGTCGTTCACTATATGTGACATTGTCGAGGTGTGGATAAGATAATCTACAGATTCAGTATACAGTATCTACTATATAGATAATAATATCAGAAGGTGAACAACTCTTTCTGATGAAACAGAATCGCAATAAAAAATGTCGCTAAGAATGGGTGATAGATTGAAACGTCTTACGACTATATTTGACGAGAAAGTACAACCCTAAGAGTAAAGTCACCAAACTTGTTCTTTTAACAGTAATCGATGTGCGAATACATGCACATATCTAACACATCAGAAATACCATATAAATGTTCTAAAATTACTAGATCTGCTTTGATGAATTTCAATAAAAGTCAATGAGTTGCAGACTAAAAACCATTTGTAGATGTATGCACTCATATCTCAGTGATCTCTCGTCCTTTTTAAGTACACTTTTAATGAATACATTAATACTATATTGTACTTAAATAACGAACTTATAATATGTAATTTCACCACTAGATGAACACGCTATTGACATTTTATAAAGTACATGTTGCAATTCAATCACGATAGCTTCACTGAGAACAAATCTGTTCAGTTTTGATTGATGACATATTTTAAATTAGTAAAATAATTGAGTTAAAATGTCTGTACCCATTATAGACATGGATGATTATGTCCATGTTTACTACCAGCGGGGTTTATCATATGCTTCAATAATGCCAATGATAGAATGATGGTATTTCTGGCCTAAAGATATCATTAATGTTCCAGACGTGCTTTTATTATTCTTATTAATTATCTTGTCATTAGTGTTTTTAAGTTCAATATTTACCAATGTATTAAGACTAAAACTCTTACATGATAGAAATACAAGACGTAAATGGACCTTTGAAGAAATTTTTTAATATACAGGTAAATGATCCTTTTGTGATCTGTGATCTTTTATCTGTGACAACCAGCAGAAGCAATTTTTGGTTAAAAAATGTATTGCCATGAGTATATCCAATGCAATAGGTATTAAATAGAATGCAAGAAAGAAATATAAATTCAAGATACAAGATAATAGGCGTATAACACAAAGGGATGATTTGTGCTTCAACTAGGTTAGGTAAAAACAAGGAAACTTTAAAAAGAAATTATTTCAAAGCATCTTAGTTCATTATTGCATAGCTCAATACATTGAATGAATAGAATGCATTATATGTATCATATAACAAAGAACAATACCTGAAGACAAGTTGATTAAGTAACTATTGAAGTTTAGCGGCTGCCATTGTATCGAGAACTCAGATATTAATAATTAACAAATTACGTCAAAACAATTTGATTTAGAACGTAGATATCACTTATAGTAGGCCTATATTCGGTTACAACTTGACAATTACATATGTTTACATGGATCTATATTTTGGGGTATTATGCTGCAAAATTTTTTTTATGCCTAACCCCCCAAAATATATTAATCTAGCCTTGTACAATGAATTTGTTCATTTATTTAAAACGGGACACAAATCCTTTGATATTCATTTGTGTTGTTTATGTCTTGTTCACAGCTAATAGTTTTGAATCAGTAAAATTTACGAGCTCATCCAATTCGTTCTTTGAATAGAGTCAGAAAATCCTCTCGTGGTACAAGGTTTGCGACAATCTCATGTAGGAATCGCGATTGTTACTAACAATAACTGTTACCACAAGGTGTTTTTGAAAGCTTTTTTCAAAGAACTTCACCTTTTGATTTTGCTCTCAAGTGTAGTGTCTCAGAAATACATTGTATATAGGTAATCCAAGAATTTTTAATGCATTGAACATACGAATATATCCGCCAAAATATACCAACATCTTATCAAAATATTGTAAGCAAAGCTAGCAATTTCATTATGTGTTATAAATGTAAAATTACATCGTCTTCTCCCCATCATATTGGTGCTGTATATAGGCTTGTCATTCCAGCACGTTTCCATTGTTAGGCTTTATGTTTAATTTCCGATGGACAGTAGAAATAATATCCTGGTCTAGTGTTTCTATCTAAAGGATTAAATGATACTAGACACTGAGATTAACATGATAAATTAGATTTATAATGAGATATTTTCCTTTCTCGTGTTTCTGGTCAGAAGGAAACCTGACCTAAACACTAATGAATCTTTGAATTATAAGGAATGAACTTAGCAATAGGTGGAATGAGTTAGATAGCGCTAAGGAACAGTTTATTTTTAGCTTAATAAGCTTAGTGGTCATATATTCTGTTTTTCCTTAAACTTGAATGATTATGGAGATACTTCCTTGCTTAATATGTAAATAAAGAGAGTCTGTGCTGCCCAAAAATAGTATTTTGTGTGTATACATTGCGTATACAGAATATATTTCAAAAACAGACTCGGATAAGCGATTTAACTGTAAGAGGATGAGCTAAATACTTCAGCATTTATTGCTTCCGACAGCAGTTATATCATCTGCAATTTCCTTTATTCAAATACTATTAACCATACGCTTAGACTATCTGACATTTCTGATTCTTTATTGTGGGACTTTGCTACCGCAAAGTCCCAGTTTGTTTTCGAAATGTCTATTCTTTTTTTTGTTTTTTTTTTTTTCGATTTTTCCACAGGGCACACAGCCTAAACTATGCTAGCTGCAACAATTCGGAAATATTATCTGACGTCGCATCATGGCGACGTACTTTTTAAATATAAATTGGAACATTTTTGCAAAAGTGCAAATTGCACATTGCAACCTGAGCAAAAACGGGTATTTTGACCCTGGAAGCCACATTTTTGGGCCGATTTTGCTCGGGTTTTCATTTTTGAAATCTGTGACTAAATTCCGATGTGATACAGGTTAAACAATTTCAAATTTCGAAAATTCGTAGCATACATTTTTTGGCCGATTTTCGAAATTTTTGGGCCATTTTTTTGTTTTTTTCGGATTAATCTGACATTTTGATAAAAAGATGCATGTCACTAATGTAAACAATTTGACGTATTCAAAATTTTTGCGTCACTTCCGGTTAAAGTGGAAAATCGATTTTCACTTCCGGTTGAATAACTTCCGGTGTAATTGAAATATTTCAACGAAATTATGTTTGTCGTTATTAATTGTAATTCTATGGCCGATTTTAAAATAAAATTTAGTCCGAAAAAAATACTTTGGCCGCCATCTTGATTTGACACTTTTTCATAAAACTCAAAATGGGGCTTCGGGGGAGAATGGGATTGGTCAAATTTTCATGTTGGTGTATACTTTAGTCGATGGCGACAAAAATGTTGCGAATGGATTTTTGAATTTGACTTTTGCTTTTTTGCAACTTCCGGTCGCATTTTTTTCAATTTTTGAAGGCTTCTGTCTTGTGACCTTGACCTTTGATGACCTTGGCCTTTAGTAGGTCAAAGGTAATTGACCTTGGCTATCAGATGATACTTTGAAATTTGACATCCGACATATACATCCGGTTTTATAGCTCTCCGAAAATAGCCAAATTCGCAACTTTGTAGTGCTCCTACAGGTGACCTAATTAACCTAGAGAGTTCATTTTTGCATATTTTGAATGGGCTTTATGAGTTCTTTCGAACGATATGTCACAATGTACTGTAATGCAATTCTGGAAACCTTTACCCGATTTTTTGAATATATTGACATTAATAAATGCACATCTCATGATCTTTTAAGTTCGGAGGCTTTAGATTTGGAACATAATTAAACATACTCCATATAAATGTATCCATCAAAAAAAATTCACGTTGGCATGGCACATTCGGGTTAAATTTTCATTTTGTTTACATTTTGTTGTCTAGAAAAAATATATATAGTGTAAGCGTGGACAAGCACCCTTTCAATGCTGACCAGCTACCTTCGACCAAATGTGGTCGGAAAACCTCTCTTTTTATCTGTCAGGATGTATAGAGAGTTAGGTCTAAATTTAATCCGGAATCCACCATTTCTACACGATTTACTTTGCAAATTAGGCCAAAGATCATCAGCTAAACTGATCTGATTTAATATGGGAGATAACTCCTGAAGGCTTGAAAAATCATCATTCAAGAAACTGATTAATGGACAACTCCAATCTGCCTAATACGACTCTGTGTAGGACTTATTCAATTAATACTGGGCTGTCATTGTTTAGGGTTCTGGTTATGCCTTGGTTGTGCTCCTGTGCACATTAAATACAAATTTCCCAGTAACCCCTGCGTTTCCTGACTCTCCTATACGTTTAACACTCAAAGGCCTAGGTAGACAAAAGAGGAAAGGACCCCCACACACTGACTACACTGCCGAGTCCTTCATCTCTTTAATTCGAGGGGATACGTTTGCCTCGGTAGTAGGGCGTTTCACACCCAGATAATTCCCACCCGGACAATTCCCGCCCGGCCAATTCATATCAGGACATTTCGCACCAGGATGATTTGCACCAGGACAACTTCCACCCGAGATATTTCACACCCGGGCACTTTACACCCAGGACAATTACCATCCATACCATTTGGATTATAATAATAGTTACGTTTCATCAAGCTAACTTCCTTCCGTTCTAATCTGCGAGGTAGCCTAGTCTACGCTCGACTGATCCGACAATAAATTTCTCGCTAACATGGTGAATTCTTATCTCGAAATGTTCAATTTTAGATTTTGACCTTTGTTGACATATATGATTGTATATCTAGTTAACCAATGGATGTAAAGACTTTAGGCATTATTAGATATATTAATATTGATAAAGTCACAACAAAAACATTGACGTGGGCATGGTACATCCAAGTGAAATTTTATTTTTGTAGAATTGTAGCATTTAAAATGTTTTCAAAAAACGACGTTGCCTACAGTTACAGCATTGCTTTAGTCATGTGAAAGGCTCGTTGATTTCGACCTTGTAGTTAAAAAAAAAAAAGGAACAGGGTTAAGAAATTTAAATTTTTCTGTTTTGACCTTGACCTTTGTTGACCTAGACCTTACTAGAATCAAATGACACTGAAATATTCCATTTCTTGCGTCAACTTCCGGTCTTATTACTGTGTACATTTTCAAAGTCTATATGTTTCATTACATATCTCATTACTTTGACTTGGAATGACCTTGACCTTCAGGGGGTACGGTCATGTGTCAGATCTGATGACTACTTCCGGTTTCACATCCTTAAACAAGTGGTTGCCTAGCAATATACGCCCACTTACACTACATAAATTGTCAATATATCAAGGAATGTTACTATCTTAATTTTTGTTGGATGATGTTCAGATTTGAATTCATCCAATATCTTGTTAATATAAAGCATCTAATTTCATAACTAATAAAACTCCGTAAATATTTGTCGAATCGATCCGGAATTCAAACTTGTCCAAGATTTTATGGATATTATCCTACACACAAAAGTTTATTACATTCCTACCACAACTGTGGTCTCTATCATGTTCATGACTTCACAAGTCATTTTTAACATATTTTAGGTGTAAAACTCCGTAAATATTTGTTGAATCGATCCGGAATTCGAACTTGTCCAAGATCTTATGGATATAATCCTACACACAAAATTTTATTCAAATCAAACCAAAACTGTGGTCTCTATTGCGTTCACAAGCCATTTTTAACACATTTTGGGTGTTAAACTCCGTGAATTTTTGTTGAATCGAACCCAAATTCGAACTTGTCCGAGATCTTATGAATATAATCCTACATACAAATTTTTATTCAAATCCAACCAAAACTGCGGTCTCTATCGCGTTTACAAGCTATTTTTAACATATTTTGGGTGTAAAACTCCGTGAATTTTAGTCAAATCAAACCCAAATTTAAACTTGTCCGAGATCTTATGAATATAATCCTACATACAAAGTTGTATTCAAATCCAACCAAAACTGTGGACTCTATCGCATTCACAAGCCATTTTTAACGTATTTTGGGTGTAAAACTCCATGAATTTTTGTCGAATCGAACCCAAATTCGAACTTGTCCGAGACCTTTTGAATATAATCCTACACATAAAATTGTATTCAAATTCAAGCAAAACTGTGGTCTCTATTGCGTTCACAAGCCATTTCTAACATATTTTGGGTGTAAAACTCTGTGAATTTTTGTCGAATCGAACCCAAATTCGAACTTGTCCGAGATCTTATGAATATAATCCTACATACAAAATTTTATTCAAATCCAACCAAAACTGTGGTCTCTATCGCGTTCACAAGCCATTTTTAACATATTTTGGGTGTAAAACTCCGTGAATTTTAGTCGAATCAAACCCAAATTCGAACTTGTCCGAGATCTTATGAATATAATCCTACATACAAAATTTTATTCAAATCCAACCAAAACTCTGGTCTCTATTGCGTTCACAAGCCAATTGTGGACAGACGGACCGACGGACGGACCGACGGACCGACGGACGGACGGACAGGGGCGACGGCAATATACGACCACATTTCAATGTGGTCGTATAAAAAGTACAAATTTCGAAATTTGTAGACGCATTTGGCACTAAGGATTTCACTTAAGGATAGATTATTTTTATAGATTCCTTTTAGCAAATTTGCACATTTGCAAAGTCCCACTCTGTGCCACGTGTGGCTCTAGTTTCTTTTTTTTTTAAACATTTTAACATTGGAACGACGTCAAAATCCTTACAAAAATCTTACGCTAGTGATTAAACCCTTTTCACCAGAACATGGAGTTATACTCGGTGTGACTACATATTAAATAATATTTGAATAATTTTTACATTTTCTCTGTATACCACTCCAGATAATATCTAGTTATAGTGTAAAATGTGAGCTGGTTTGATTTCATGTATCTGGTGTATGGGTAAATTGAATAAAATACACGAATCAATTTCAATACAAGTTTCTGGTTGTCAGAATTATTCAGTGAAACTCCCCAGACATTGTATAATTACTGGTTTATATTTCCACTGTCTGTAGTCTCATCCTCTATAATCTTTCTACAAACTTCAACTACATGGCACAACTTGAGTTTTCTGATGCTTCCAAAATGTTTCTTATAAGCCTACAGTTTGTTTTGGGGGATATTGAAGTTACAATCTGGTTAAGGTTATAGAGACTTTCAGAAAGTCAGAGAGAAGATAGCAGCTGCAATTGAAATTACATCTTGAAAAAAACAATGAGCCTCTTCGGGTTTTGCGAGTTTCATCCTACTTAATTTTTTGAAAAAATGATTTTTTTATCTTGTAAATTTTGAATAACTGATAGAAATCGTGTATGGTGTGCATATCACCATTGAAATTACAACATTGCGTGGTTTGGTGATATATATAGAAAGCTCTCTAGCACGATCATATGTAACATAGCTGTTTAAATAATAATTATCAATTGAAGTGTACGTGTATATTCAATTAGAACATCACGTAACTAACTTAATAATGGAGTATTTACATGTATAATATGGTTTACCTCAGTACATAATTGTCATCGACAGAAATTGTTAGGGCATTGCACTTGACTTACTTGACTTTTATAAATTTTGATCATTTTTTTTCCGACATTTTTTTTAAATATATATTAACGTAATATTACATGTCTCCATTTTACAAAAACGACACTGAACACCACATTGTAAATCTATTTTCTTGTTGTCCACTTACTTAATGGTATAACTACTGTTAATAAGAATGATACATGACATTGTCACTGTCAGTGACATCTATATGTCAGTACCAATAAGATGATTGTAATAGTCAAATCTCGAGATAATATTCAATTATCAAGAGACTCTAACATCTCATTATCACTTGTCTAAGTTTTAATCAGCAATAATACATCTTTCCAATTACTCATTTAGAAATATGCATTATTCATTTCATGGTATTTGTTTGAAACTCTTCTCTTTTCTCTCTCAGTAAGAATCAGTTGAACTGGCGTTCAGAAAACTTACCCCACAAAGTGTTAAAGGTATATGTTGAAAGAGTACTTACAGACTTTTCATTGTTTGGATTCGTTAGCCTATTCATATGATCATAATGTTAAATTGACCTACCTACTTCGATTTCAATTTTTTAATTACATAAGCACTGTGAGTCCGTTCTGTAACTATTTACAAACATTTATCAATATTACCATACTAATCTATATTGTTACATTGTAACTGTTACAAATCTATAAATACAATAGACTTGTTTAATGTAAACAACAATTTAATCCATTAAGAGCTGCAATTAACTTTTCATGTTAGGGTTTTGAACAGAGTTACATTAAAAACATTTTATTTCATTGAATGTCAAAAGATTACTCAGTAGGATCTAATCATTATATAGAATAATTCGACATCAGCATTCTTGATAGGCTATGTTTGTTATAATTGATATTCGAGAGTCAAATCATATAAACAAATATTACCTTTTAATTTCAAGTTCGAATCAATTTCAAAGAGTCTATATGATACCCCTTAGATCAATGAATTGATCATGATCGTAGTAGGCTATAGAGCCGATTGCACTTCGTTTTACATCTGAAATTGACTTAAAGGGGGATGTTCAACATTTTTGAGGGTCTATTTAGGCCTTGAATATATGTAAATAGCCTTCAGATTTACTAGAACAGTCAAAAAATCCCACAATCTCTTTAATTATTCCCCTACCTAAATACTTATCTTTCATTTTCTGTATATTCTTTAATTATTCCCCAACCTAAATACTTATCTTTCATTTTCTGTATATGAGTTTTCTAAATAAAGCATAGTCTTACTAAACGACGAGTCGTATTTTAGACTTTCAAACGCTGATAGTTATGGATACATGGGGATTTGAAGGCTTAAATTTCGAGTGAGAGTTAGGAACATTATTACGAATTAGATAAGCTAAACAAATTCCAGGTTCTGAGACTGAAATTTTATTGTTCGAATAGTTAGTGAACATATCCCTTTAAACGTCATGATTTTACCGATAATGCTTTGATACCGCCAAAACCTTTATTATGTTACTCTATAAGTTTCTAATGTTACCTTCCATATTCAAATGTCAACATCGTGTTTATTAATTTATTCAGGCCTATCACATTTCTAACAGATGATTTAAATATACCAAACAGAATTCTTAATTAGTCATCGTCTGATTGTTCGGTTGATGCAAATACTTTTGAATAATGCAGACTTCGCTCTGATCGACCTTGACAAGCTTTTTTATCACAATTGTTATTTATTCATGATAAAACAATGTATTTTGCGTTCAAATTCAGAAAAGGCAAAAGAACTTAGGCCTAATGTTCATTTTATAGTAAAAAGCATAACATTCAAAATCATATATCTAATCTTTTTTTCCCACCCATAGGTCAAAGTCAGATAACCGTTTAATATTGAGAACGTTACATTAATTCAAATCACAGGTGCACAATACAAAAATTATTTTGAAAAATAATCAGTACTATTTGGATAGACTTAAAACAAATTAATGGCGAGGAGAAACTTTTCAGAACAATCCTTACATACGCTTCCAGATGAAAATTTGTTTGACGATTTGATGTATTTTCTAGCTATTTGTAAGTACATTAAGTAAATTTAATGCAATGCAAAGGAAATCTTTATAGTTAGATCTGGATCAATTGGTACAGTTGCTTTGGTAGGTGTGAAATCTCCCATTCTGGTTGGATCGAATGCTGGTGTTTAAGCTTGGTGATGACAGGTGTTGAGGCGTGAATTTGTCTTTCTTCATTCTTCCACAAACTCGTTTTGTTCATGATAATTCTTTCTAGATGGCAGGCGTTGGGTTGTTTTGGCAATCTGGCTTTTTTAATCGAATGACTATCTGTCTTTTCATTAGTAATCAGCAACAAAGGGCAGCAATACATTCTACAGACCATCAAATTATATAAGAATATGTTCTGTTGAAATCAAGTACACTTGACAGCCTTAGAAGAAATACCGTAATTATTTCAAATTGTTGCAAAGAAATGACCCTTTTCTCAGCATCATTGGCAGTTTCAAATTAATGCATGTCTGCTTTTCGCGACGTCTGTCAAGAAAATTGCGGCAAAATTCTTTCTTTTTCAAATTATACGTTGAATGAAGACTAATTAGTAGACAAGAACATTGATATGTAAAAGATAACAGTATAATAGATTATCTTTCGTATCATTTCATTATATTGTTGATGTTTCAATACTTTGTTTTGATTCTAATTATTTATCTCAGTATATCTGATTGTTTTTCATGTCAATCAATAAACCTACGTCAAATAACAAGTAAATTTAATGCTAGGTACGTCAGTTCTGGAATAATCCCATTTTAAATTGATTTTTCTGAAATATTGGGAGAATAAACGCTTTCATAACAAATCTAACCAAAATAGGATGTAATTTTTCGGATTGATACTGCATATTTGACTGTTCCAATTATCCAAATCATGCTAAATCATGACTAGTTTATGGATGCACAAGCCAGTTACTTATGTTTTGTTCTATTTGTTAAACTTAACTTTCTAGATGATGCATTAGCAAAGGTTGTATCAACTAAGAAAATGACTGAACTTAGATGATTGTAGAATTTCTTCTCTTAAGTAAGACTCATTTCTTAGAAAATGGCACAATAACAACCTCCTTGCCAGTTTTCAGTTTTTGTTATATATGATCTAAACGTGCAAGAGACTGGCGACATACATCTCACATCCTCTAAAGTAAACCTGCTTTTAGTTAAATAAATGAGTCTAATAAATTTTAATGGTCAGAAGGAAAAGAAATTGTAATGAAATGAAACTCTCTGGGGATAAATAACGTTCAGTAAGAGTTTTATATTGCCCTCATTAAAACACACAATTTTTATATTTTGTCACCTTTTAATTTTCTCTCTTGCTGATTCAATTCTCTATCTATCTTTCTACGGATATTTTCATCAACGCCACGTCTCCTGTCGCATTGGAAAATAGATTGTCCATTTTTGATTTGTCTTTAAAGTGTGGGCGTATAGGACATGATTGTTGATGACAATTTGTCTGGATTGCTGATTGGCTTGGTACATGTTGATTTGGTTATAATGTCGGTGACTTATTGTGTTGCATTCCGAAATGGAAATCTGGAAATATGCTGACTGAACTTAAAATGACACACTGACTGTACTTGCTGACTGAACCTTGAATGGAATGCTGACTCTGACTTTACATTGAGTTATATTCTGACTGTAGGCCTACATTGAAGGCAATTCTAGCTAAACGTGGAGTGGCATGTTGTTTGGATATTGACTAAATTCCTAAATACTACTAGTACAACATGATTGTATACCGTAAATTGTAAATTGAAGCTAAATCCATGACTAAACACCATAAAACACGCTATTACCGCATTATAACCCTTGATTATTGCTTCGTTTACAAATTATCCTTTCTTCTCGTGAATGTCACAAAAGACAAATTGAAAATCTATAATATCAATCAAGCAAGTCACATTTACAACTAATAGAACAAAAATGTACCTGATACCAAACAAATGAGTAAGTCTAATTTTACTTTGACAGAACATGAAATCTAACTATTATATACGAGGATGATTTCACATCACAGTTATCAGACATTGTCAATCGTGTGATTCAATCAAAATTAAACCTTAGTAAAGCATCTTTTTCAAATGAAATGCAATGGTTCCTTTTAAGTAATCTGTTAATTTTTGCATAAATTGTAAGGAATTGATAAAAACATTCCCAAATAAAAGTTCATTTGTGAAGATTATAGGCTCCTATCAAATCGATGCATCATAAATTTCAAATTGAAAAGCTATGCAACTTCAATCGAACCGCCATGAGAAACCGACTAAATGCTAGCCCATTACATACAGTGGCTGAATTCTCTATGGTTTCTGCAAAATGAAATGTAACTTAGGATAAAGAAATGGCGAAAAAAGCCATAAAGAACTGTAAGAAGTTATCTTTTATATATCTAGAAACATGTATCGATTCCCACAGCACTTCAACTCTTTTACTAATAGACGAGGTTAATAACCCTATTTAGTATTCCCTCCCTTTCTCTCGTCTTAAAACATCGATTTGTCATCTTACTGTGGATCACGTCTTAAAACTCGTTAACTTCTGCAACATTTCACTCATGACCGTACTTACCATTTCCAATACATGTATCAAAGAACAATCACAATGCATGTGTAGCAATGTCAAGATAAGGGGCGACGGTAATATTGTTTTGAAACAGGTGATTATTTTGTTTAATTTTTGACGTAGGGAGGTCAACGGCAAATTGTTTAAGCAATCATCTAATCAGAAAGAAATGCACTGGACAAATGTTTATCTTGTAGACAAAGATATGTGTGGATCTCATCCATTGGCTTTTCATCAAGACGAAGAGCATTAAGATTTACTTTGAATTTTTAAAATACACAGGGAACCTTTACCCAATACATTCTATATGTTTGCACCTTGATATCTTGATAATCATTTTTTATCTCATGCTCAGAAAATTCATCCAGAGAAGTAAAGAAAGAAAAACATCATGGTTATTTAATTATATTCAACACGTTATTTGCTATTTTATCATGTTAAACATCGGAATCAGTACAGAGAATAAGTAAATATAGGAAGAGAATCAGATTAATTCCAAACATAGAAATAGACTTTGATTACATTTCAGTAGGAGTAAGATTTTAATCTTTGAGCATTAACCAAAATACAAATAGAACAAACATAATTTCCAATAATCATCTACTAATTTCAAAGATAAAACCTTTTTTACGATAATTCTTCTTTCATTGCTGATGTAAATCAATTTCATGCTTCAAAGAAGTCTACAAACAAGAGAGCCGTTGGTTATTGAACATTTCTGTTAATATTAGACTGTTTTACCACCTACATCAAAGATTGAGTTGAAGCTATGCTGGACACACACCCGCATTGTCATATGGGGATGTCTGAAAAATAATATCACATTCATTCAGTAATCTACAGTCTTCATAAGAACCTCAGAACATAAAATAAAGAGTTAAGTATTGATCAATGATGAAAATGAAAGATTCTGAAAACAGATTTCATCCTCACAGACATTTTCCTACCTTATCTAAAACTGAAATACATTTAGATAACAGCTAAAGCGTTTTAAAATAACGAATTAAGATCCTTTATGGAAGAGCAACTGAACACAAATTACAAAACAATGTACTTTATTTTGTCTCATTTACTTTTAACTGATAGCAACATGATAAGCGACATAATTTCTTACAATTATTATGTCCAGTGTTGCTTGATTGTTAGCATTCCCCGCCTTCAACATGAGCTACTAATTATGAGGCTCAGAAATGTAAGAATAAGTAGGCCTACTGTAAATTGCTATACTCGACGCTTCAAGACATCTTTTGACTGAGTGAATACGACAGGGGGCAATAAACAGACACATTTGGACGTCTGGCAGGAAACAAGAGGATTAAAATAGCCGTAATATGAGCACCAGATAGGAGAATAGAGTATATTTAAGGAAATACTTGTTTGTAATTACTAGTGACTTGAGATTTCCCTTGATATATACACCAGTACTCTTAGTCAGCAATTTCAGTGTTGCTATTTGAAAAAATAATAACCACATAATTCATTGTCATTGACGATATAAGATTGTAATAAACGCCTGTGCAATTTTTGTTGTATTCTTGGAAGATTAGTACCTTACATGTTTCTGTTTACAAATAACTATTTGTATCACGAATACTTTATACAAGACGTCTTTCAAAATGCACACTGAACATATTGTGGGGAAAGTTTTCAATTGTCATGGGAATGAAGGGAGTGTAATAAACAAGACATTTCTATAAAATTGTTAATAACTAGAGATTTCCCTTGACACCCTTACTCCCAGATTCTTATGATAAGGTTAAACAAGTGTAAACGACTTATAACAAAACAGTCTTTTGCAAATATTACCTTGAACACACTGTGGGGAAAGTTTTCACCGAGCGTAATGTAATATAAACTCATTGAAGGGAGTCTAATAAAGATGGTACTTTTATAAGAATGGTAGTGACTTGAGATTTCCCTTGATACTTTTACTCTAAGATTAATATAGTGAGGTTAAAGTTAAGGTCAGTTTTTCTATCAACATGGACTAATCTAGTTTATTCATCTCTTCTTACATTCGACTCAAATGGATTTCCTATGAGTTATTGATATTTTTATCTTTTGATGGATGTCACCAATATTGATGTCTGAAATTAAGCAAAGTTCTGTCACAAGAATCGTAAATTACACAGTTCTACCCTATTTCATCTATTGACAAAATACTACCAACACAAACAGGTTGGATTCCCAAATATATGGTTTTGCCAATCTTCATTTTAAGTCTTGGTAATTGCTGCTTCACAGACTACGAATGCACAAAAAGAAGCAGATAAGATAAGTAAGCTGCAGACGAAAATTACCACAGTTGAACAACTCAGTGTTGAATATCTGGTTATGTCACTTCCACATTTTAAAACTATTTTGACAGAATGAGGTCAATGTCTGAACATAGAAATATTTCATGATAATATACAGGTTAGTAAAATGAATGTTATCATTATCAAAGTACTCTTCTTCTTTGAATTATTTAAAATTCTTATTGTTCAAACACATATTTTCAGATAATATATCAACTGATGGTAACCAAATTTGAAATCTAGAGAGGTAAAAAACATCGTTAACATGAATTTTGAATAGTCTTGCTTATTTAACTAGGGCAGTTCAATGTATCCACGTTTATTTTCATGAAAAACCTCTTTAAATCAATACAAAATCTACATTTTCTATCTTTTACATCATGACTACGGGACACTCCCATGGACCATTTTATTTTGAGTTTAGTCATTTCAAAGCAACATGATAGAAGGATTTGTTGAATGTGAGGTTTAGGAAATTAAATCAGATTTGACCAACCGAACCCAAAGCGCCTGTTTTCTCGATAGAACCATTCATGAAAAATGTAATTGCTTAAACCCACACCCAGTGACCTAATCCAATTACAAAAGTATTGTTCTTCGTGAAACAGTCCTTACTCCTATAATTATTGAATGTCGAGATTGTATGTCAGGGAACGATATGAACCAGTTACTATATCTATTGTCGGGAAAACAGAACAAAAATTCCTGGCAATTATAATAAGACAGAAAGCCATTTAAGATAATAGAGAGGACTAAATTGGTCAAAAGGTTGTTAAATCAAAGCGGCCACAATCATCTTGAGACTAAAATGGACATTAATGTAATTGGGTAAAATATATTTCTAGGATAATAACAATGATGTAAATAGTCCGAAGATCTGAATGATCTGACCTTATGTAGCCCACACAATCATCTAAGTTTATAGCACAATTTGTTTTTTATAAACACTGAAGTGAACTTTAAATTCCTTTGTGAATACCCGATTTTTTCAAAGGTGGTATTAAAGCTTTGATTGTATTAATCTATGAACATATAGAACAATAAACGTTATACTGGATTATCTATTGACTATTTTACTAAAATAAATCTTCCCCTTCAGAATTACTTGTGGCATCATATTCAAATGGTTTCTTTCGTAAATTATCTTAGTACAATATCCTATTACTGTCCAGAATAGAAGAAATTCCATCTAAAAGCTATAAATACTAAAATAAGGTGACCTAAAACTATTTAATTTCCTTCAGTTGTATGGTTTGATAGACAGCACCATTTTAATCTCAGACCTCGCTTTACTGTGTCACTTTCATTTGTTTCATCCAAGTCATGTTGGGCGCCATAGTATTATCAACTGACAATTGATTGAATAGGTAATACAAACTCGCTGAATTGGATTGAAATTGTGTGAAATTTGTCAACCTAAATAATGAATCTTTCTATTGAAATGTCGAAACGGTAGATTTATAGAACTTTTAATTATTGAACAGAGCCGACAGTAGTTAAATCGGTTTTTTTTTTCAGAACATCACAATATGTTCAGAGTCTTCTGTATCTATTATTTTAGAAGATCATAAACATTGTAATTTTCCTTTAAACGAAAGAAATTGTTTTATATAATTATAGTGAAAATCTGGTATTTCAATCTGACTGGCAGAAGATAAATGTAGAATAAATACATAGAACACTTTAACTTTCTACCAATTCTTCACTAAATTAAATTCACCACTGACTTTCCAATAAATCAAATATCAGTCTATGTGAATTGGTTGGTTAAAAAAATATCCTGCCAGTATTTAAAGCTGTCTATGACCTTTTAATGCAGTGAAAATCTATAAAAGATGATAATTGTTAAACAGACAGGATGATCTACTGTTACAGTTTAATTTTATTGGAGAGAATTACAGACTGTAGCCGATTTACTCGATAGATTCTGCAATTTCAAAGATTGTTTATTTCAATCAGTCCATAGTTACTAGTATTACTTTTGAGGAGTGTGTGCCAATCGACTTGGTATATTTTGATTACCAATAAGTGCAGAGTAATAACTGTAGGTAAATTTCAATTTGTCAAGTAGAAATGGAATTTTAATTTTTAATTTTTAATTGTGAAACTTTATATTACTGTGAAAGGCTGTTTATCTGTGGGACCATCATGTACTTAGTAGACCTGAAAAGTGTACCCTAGGTATCGCCTGCTTGACTTGTCTGGGATTCTAACCTCTAGATAGATATAGCCTCACACTGTCTAAGATATGGTCTGTTAGTAATTGAGAAGATTATTGTTTACGTGAATCAAGTTGACAGCTATATAGATTTTCAATTTGTAATGTGATGGCTTGATGAATGTAGCGATTCAATTAGTGAACCTATAATATAAGGTTAATCGTGAAGGTTCTTTCTATTTAGACCTTGACAGGCTTTTAGAATAGCGAATCAGTTATGAACGACTGGTGTGATGGAATTAGGTAACATTTTGTCAGCACGCAGTTTTCAGATCGTGATCTTTCAAGCGGCGGCTAACAAACGTGTGGGAAATTTGGAGCCAGACTAAGATTCTGCTTGTCTGAATTACACGACTTTCTTTTCTTATTTCCATGCATACTGAGATTTATGCAATCCTCCGAAATGTCAAACGCTACTGTAATGCCATTCAGATTGAAATAAATAGACATTACTGGCATTCTGACATCTCGTGCTTACCTAAACAGAATATAAAGTAGACAGGACATGAATGTAGACGTCACACTCCAATTTGACGTAAATCTAATTAATTGAATATATGTATATTGACTGTGACTTGTAATAGACGTATTTAATTATAGAATTCTAATTAATAATAGATGTACTGTCGGTATCTCGTCAACTAATTTAAACACATGCACGCAGACAAGCTTTGCTTTTCTTTCTGAATTACATGTACCTATGAACGTTTTTATTGGAATGTAGATAACTGCTGAGAAACCGACCTTCAGTGAATTTGATGATTATTTATAAAAGATCACCTTTTTGGAGTTGTTGATAACGGTGAAACCCGCATTTTAATGGAGTGATAATAACTGAAACAACCTCCATTTGTGCTGTTGATAAATAAATTGTTCACCAACACTCGCTTATTTGGGTTGCTGATAACTGTCCACCATAAACTTTTTTTCTTAGTTCATTCGTTGATGATATGGATGTCAATAACTGTTTCAATCTCACCATCATTGCATTTGGAATTAAAATATCTGAATTTTGGAAGGTGAACAGTTCTGGCTCATAGTATGTTTAGGTATTTTATAGAATGTATTCTTATAGAGACATCCACGTTGAACAGATAGAAACAGCGTGTCATTTAATTCTCATATTCATCGCTGGTTTATAGCACTGTTTGAGAGATTGATTAATACATCGATGTCGAACATTTGTTTTGAAAAATAACAATGATTTGGACAAGCTGGGGCCTCTCTGTATTGTTGGTGTAACAAAAGAAGAGACAGGGTAAAGATTTTAGAATAAATAGTTAGATAGATATAGATGTTATAGAAGACATAGTCTACATTTCAATGAATATTTGAATATTAACTAAGACAGTCGTTAGAAGAAGGAGGTCAATGATTAATTTATGGGGGATTCAGACAAAATGTCATTGACAAACCACAATGAATGATAATTTAACTGAAGTTGAGGAGACAAACATTCTAATGCTGAAAAAAAAAAATTCTGGTGGGTGACTGGTACAAATTCACAAATTACTTCCATTACATTAAATGATATTCATTACTACCCAGCATATAAATTTACAATGAAAGTTTAAAAAACTTGCCAACTTTCGACCTTTCCCAGTTTTCCTGATAAGCAGACAATACTAATACTAGACACTTATTTTCATTAGAAAGATTTCTAAGAATGACCTTTTCCCATGCACCTTTTCAATGTCCTTCAAATAGCAGACAAATTTAATGAACTGAATTCTCAAGGATTACAGAACTCAAAGAAAAGTCAGCTTCTTGAAAGATTTGATTTTGTTTATTGAAAAAGTCTGAAATGGATAAAAAGATGCGAAGAAAGGAAATCTCGGTAGATTTATTAACTTCCAGTAAGCAAGAAATTTGATAATTTTTAAATTCAACTCGTTTTTCTTCTGATACTGGCAATATAAAACAGTAATTTAAAGTTTACAGCCCTCCAGTGAATTCCGTTTCATTTCATTTTCCTTCCATTTGACTGCTTTATGCGATTTGCTGTTTTTCTCTATCCAATTTCTATCTTTTATTGCCTTTTTCGAGGTTCGGTGAAGCCGAAAGCAAAGTGCATTTATAAGCAGGTTTGAACGTACATTAAACTAATGACAAAGTCTACTTTATATAATATATCTTCTTGGTTCAAGTTTGTTATATTGAAGAAGTTTTCACCATTTTATTCTGTAATAGAAACTAATGCTGAATACAGATTTTAAACCAGTAAGTGTTTTAAGGAATGGATGACATAGACACTTGTTGTTATCACATTCAGTAAAATAGCTTAAAGGGCCATTCTGCTTTTTTGAAAAAAGTTTCAATTTACATAAAAAACGTCGCGTATATTACCTGAAAGTATTTTATGCTTATTGTATCTCTATATCTTCTTGATCAAACTGAATATGTTTTTAAAGGGTTCTAATTACAAACAGAAGGTACTTATTGTTTTTTAAGCATTTTGACATAGTTTTGGTGTTTGTCCTAATAATTGCTCAATATTTCAAGCTGAATCTTTAAGAATACATTAGAGATACATTTCTCTACAATTAGGCGTTTATTTTACTCAAATTCAGTAGTTTCCTAACAGGGTTCAAAAAGCATAACAAACTTAAAAACCTTACGTAAGGTTTTTAATATTTTAGCATGGTTTTAGCGGTTTTTTTAATTTAAACTTTCAGATACTTTAAAGGACAAACTGTCCCTTTAACCAGAAGATTTGCCAACTAATGAGAAAGTCCTGTCGATTGATTGGTAGATAATTTATCGTCGTTTATTTAGTAGTCTACTAAGATTTAATGTCGGTAGTGAAAATACCCTTACCATCCATTTAATACTAACTTTCAATTCATGGAGATTCTATTTTTTTTTTTCAAAAACAAGTGTAAAACCATTTAATATGCAAGCTCATTTGGCTCGATTATATTTTGTGTCAAGAAAGAAGATATCTAAACGACTCCTATCCTAGAGCTTCAGGGTTATGAAGGTTCCTCCTTAAATGATAGTTGTACTTCATGTTCTCATAGAGGACCATGTACCCTATAACAAAAACAGATTGTAGGATAAAAATAATCTATAATATGATTTATTATTTTAGTTCTTAGCTTCCTGATACATACTCTAAATAAACAAAGATAAAAGCTTCTGTACATTTCTCCCCCTCAATAACTTGTCAAGAAATTCAAAAGTAAATGATATATATTGATTTCCTTGTATTCTGTCAGCAGTATGTACAATGAAAATAATATGAATTTTTTAAGTCAACTCTTTGATTGTTTTAAATTCAATACATATTGATAAGTACAACTGTGAAAATACAGTGGTCGAGTATGCTTTACTCAGCAGAAAGGAAATGTTCATATATGATCTGTATAACAACAATCATGCAATCGGTCTTGATCAAATAAGTATAGAAACGTAATGAAGTAACGATAAAAAAGAAATTAGTTGTTGTTTTGGATTTAATCTTCGTCTTATCACTGCTTTGTATAATTGTTACTCTATATATGATGTTAAAATTATATTGACATTTTAAACAGCAGGATTTTCATCTAGATCACTTTAAGATACTGGGAAAATGATCAATTTTCACGAACTGAAGATTGTGTCATGTCGAATGTCATGTCAATCTAAGACTTATTATATATGTTATATGTTGTATAAAGAGATATCAGATTTCCCTAACGAGTTTCTAATGAAAATCTATTCTAGAAATTGTTATCATACAGCACCAAGTCAACTGTATGATTTATAATCGAACATTTAGACAGAAATTTCCCAGTAACTCAATAACTAGTGTATTAAAGATATAACAGTGTATAATACATGTGAAAACATCGATACAGTATTACCCACAAGATTTGTCCTATTAATTTATTTCTTACTTTTGGTACCGTAGTTACAGTACAAATATAAAATAATATTGATGAACAGATATTAACACATAATAACATGACAGACTTGTTCATTTGAAACAGTTTGGTAGATCCCGAATGAAAAATTATTTAGCCAACTTTTGTCTTTTTATATCAAATTTGCCATTATTCTGACCGTTAACATTTTTCATGGGTTGATATGGATAGACGATAGCATCTTTAATAATCAATCTATACAAAATGCTAAGTAACCATTTGCTTCCCTAGAGATGAAGCACATATTATATGTATCCATTGTTTCTGAAACATGAATACATGATCAATCTACCTATTGATACCCAATGGGTTGAACACAGACTGGTTTCAAAAGTCATTGAGTTTGACAATGCAACAACAGTTATGACAATGTTCTTTAGTTCATATCAAAGCTAAAATGGTAACCTTCTCTTTGGGAGTCTTTAAATGTCTTTAACTATTATTTTGTCTATATTTCAGAAGAATGTCAGAATAAAGAAACATCGTTAAACCAGAATAAATCAAGATGGTGCAGTTGTTTTATTATGAAACACGTGGCAAGTGTTGTAGGAAGGTGTTTAGTTATGAAGGTTGTCCAACTAAAGTTTTAATGTTTCCATATGAAGGTTGGGCCCAACCAGCTCTCATCACATACTGGTTACTTAAAACATATTGGTGGAGTCGCTCTAAATGTAAAATAGTGGAGGTTACCGGACCTAAAAAGACAAGCACTAAGGGTAAAATGATAGATAAAGGTAACGGTACAATGATTATAACTGGACGTTTTAAGGATTCCTCGTCCCCGGATTTTAGGATGTTTCTAACGACGAATATAGACCCTGGAGATTTCCAGATGGGTTATTGTGTAACCGGAACTCTAGAACGTGGTGATAAACGCAAGTCCGATCTTCAATTGACACATTATTCCATGATCAAAAGAAAAGGTTATTAGTTTAAACCAGTTACTAGTAGCGCCATATTGTGATATCGCTTATAGCTTCTCTCTCGCTTTTTATCTGCTCAATATCAGAATTAATCAAAATCTTGACAGCATGTGGCGGAGTTCGTTTCATTAATGACATATTCATTATAATGAATGTCATCGGGAAGCGTTCGATACTTTCTTAATACTGTGACCCAGTTAAAACTGAATGTAATAATGAAACGGAAGTGACATCTAATCAAGATAGATTAGCCAAGCAAGTTTTTTTGTTGAATGTGTAAGAACTGTCAGGATGAAAGCCGCCATTCTTTGTTTGACTCTGCTGACTACATGGAATCTTTGAGAATGGTAAAGAAAGATATCTTAAGAGAAAGGCGAGAAATCAATATATTCTAGATATTAATCTTATGAATATCATATATCATTTAACCGTGGTTTATTCTCTAAGAATATTTGACCGTGATCAGATCATCTTGTTTAGTATTATAACATACCCTATTCAGAATACACGTACAGACAATTTTATAGTGGGTTTTGGCATGACGTTCGTCAAGAAATATGTTACTTCTTCTATATGTGACGCCTTTGACACTCGAGATTGGAAAGCGATTATTGAAAAAGATTGCAATTACTGCACGACATTCGTCTGTATTTTCTTAACCGAACGTCAATCGATACAGCCAGAATGATTCGTTTCTTTAATGATGTTACATGCTAGATTAAGATTTATGCATGTCCTTTAAAAACAGTTTTGGTATTATGTAATGGACGTTCATTATTTATTAAGATCATTCCATATTTTTATTTATATTTTCAATCCTTACAAATGTACTGCCAATTAATTTACTATCAAGGTGCAGAACAAAATGGTGTATTTATATATAAGATTTACTTATTCTTTTAAACCCTGATCTCAGTTAATACCATTCCTTGTCAACCCTGTTTTAGATTGCGTTACCAAAAATTAATAAATATTCTCAATATAACACCTCATGGTATATTCAGTGGTTTGAATTTTACATTCGTGCTGGTTTATGGAAGGGAATTCGTGTAAAAACTGAATTCCAGCCAATGTCAAAACAATTTTAATCTGAAGCGGTAGATCACTATGTTAAGAATTCCAATGACTATTTTTATTTTGTGATTGTGGCAACGACAGACTGTTAAGAATGTGCAATCCGGCCATTATGGCGTCCATGTATGTTAAAGTATATTGGTGTCGACTGTTATTATTAAATTGTTGTTTTTTCATGCTGAAACGAGAATTGCTTTTTTGTGCCAAATATCTACTTACATTTTTGCTTTGCTTTGCAAATCATGCTCAATAGTCCCATAAGTTTATATAAGTAAATGCTTTTTTGATCTGATTTCCAAATATCATGACTTTGTCTTTATCAAAATCCCTAATGTTGAGAAATTTCAGATATAAGGTCACCGATTTGTTTCCATATCAATTGTTCGTGTGAACAAATTGCATTTTAGAGTTTAAAACGGAATACTTTTTATGAAACTAATCAAGATTTGTACCAAATTAGCTTATACTTGGCATTATTTGATATTGGTTTGAACGAGACGATTGAGACTTAAGTCTAATATATTTGAGCTTAATATAAATTAGCATATCGATGGTCCATCGTGTCCTGCATTCAGTAGTTAGATTTTGTTAATTTTTTCTACAATTTGAATTTTCTGAATGTTGTATCAATGATAAATGTGATATATATTTATGATGTGATAGATAATTTGGTGTATGCCGGGAAACGTGGTCTGAAAATTATTGTTTGGTTCCATTTTGGAAGTTGACTAAACTGTGCTATTTGTGTATGCTCTTGTATGAATATGTAACGAAATCTCATTGTTGACTTTCACCGTTGAAATTAAAACCCCAGGAGGATTCCAATGGGGTTAATAATATAAATGGTAAAATGTGTCCGACATCTTCCTTTTGATCCCAGCAAGCATAACAAAGATTACTAGCTAAACTTCGTGAATAAAAATTGTAATTTTTTCATGGCAAAGCGATTCAGAATATATTAACTGAAATCTAGATTTCATGTAAGGTCGAAAAGGTGGTCGCAAAATAACAGGATTAGCGGAAAATTATTACAATGGTTCTATTATTTGCATAATGTTATATTTATTACTTTGTTTTGAAGATATCATCTGAATATAGCCTGATGGTTTTATGACAGTACTCAACTCTCATTAGCTAGTCTATTTTAATAGATAATCTATAATACTAGTGTTAGTTATAATTATATCTTAAATCTCAAGTCTCTTATTATCTTTAACAAGTCTCATAAAACAACCTTGGTGGTACCACCGAGACACCAGACATTCTGGTCTAGGTTTTGAATGAACAAAAATAAAAGAAAAGATGCTTTAGATCTTTTGAAGCCACTTATTACTTATTAAACAGGACACTGGTTTAATGAAAATATCTGATTGTTAATTTTAAACATCGGACAAAATATTTCAAACCCTTTTTTCTGAAATCTCAATAATTTTTATGTTCTGTTATTCTTACCACTTACACTGTTACTAGTTGCAGTCCTGTAGCTAAAGTAGGCAAGACAACTCAATTCAACAACCTAGTCCGGTGGTTTTGTGTAATTAGACATTACGGATTTCAGATTTGTCATGTCGGTGAATACGAAAATTAATATATTTCATATCAGTCCACATGGATTCTCTAAAACGTCATGTCACATAATTATTCTAGGTTAATTACTTCCATTAGATTCTATTCGAACCCCTGTGGTACTAATACCAACAAGTCAATAAGATAAATCATATCATTAAAGTAAGTTTTGTCATGAAGTAACCCTTATACACAGGAGGACAGGATGCTATGTAAGATACTTAGTAAACTGATGTATTTCACCCTTTTGACATCCAATATTATAATACTAAATATTAATGATTGTTTTGGGTATTAAATGGTAAATTGTTATTAAACTTTGTGACATCTCATAATAAATTCAAAATTGAAGCACACTTGGATGGTACAACTGAGTCATCTTCTACGGTCAGATTGGCAATAAACTAAGTTAATAGAGGATATTTAGAGATGTCTAACGGTAAAGAGTTACCCAATGAATCAAGAAAATAATCATTTTAGACGAGAATTATTTATGCATCCAATTTTAAGAGATTGGAAATTGGAAAGATGTCAGTACTGACAACCATGACTTGCCAAAAATCAAATTAATATTTCAATATTAAAAAAAATACTGCGGCTTAAACATCAATATTATTAAAGATATTGGTGAAATTGAGAAGAAGTTGTTATTGACCTGAAGAACATGCCATATAAAATATCATAATATTACATTTCATTCCAGATCATTTTGTGGGTTATTTCTTGACTAAAGTTATGTTATCATTGAAACGTAACTCTGTCGGCCTTTAATTAAATGACTTGCCTAAATAAGGGCTTCAATAAATTAATATAAATTTATCCAGTGGTTAATACCTTCACATACACGAATCTCCAAAAATTCAGTAGTCTATCGCAAGCATCCGTAAATAACTCATTGGTATCTGTCAATAACTTATCAAAATTAGCAGGCAATCGCGTGGATCCGTGTTAAAAATTTAAAAATGTGTCTCATTCGAAAGAAAATGTCGTGTTGATGCTATTCAAATGTATAATTGTTCTATTGTATCTATTTTATTCCATTTTTATGCTTTATATTGTTATAATCTTTTCAAATACTCTGATGTTAAAGCTACCATGTAAAAGTAAAATTGAAGAATGTTTTGTGAGCTTTAATTGATGTTTTGACTTGTTTTGAATCTTTTGAAATATATATTTGATGTTATTAGATTGTTATGTGATATTTTGACAGTGTATATGTATATATGTTTATTGTTAACATCACATCAAATGTGATCAGTAGACAATGATATTTTATATCTGCAATGATGGTAACATCGATATAGGAATTTAAGCCCTCGTGATACATCCATCCTAGCTACCATACTCTTGGATGCATAACGTTGATACACTGGTTTACGGTTACGGTTTGGCAATCAGCACAATTGATATGCATGTTCCTGAATTCTTGGGATATTTCTGTCCTGATCAGTAATAAACATGTTTCTGAAGAAGGAGAATATATAAGATATAAACATTTTGTGGAGGTGAAAGTATCTGTTTCAATTCTTTTCTAGTCTAGTTTATATTTGATTGTAAGGTTATTGTGATATATGTTATAAAACATCAAATGTTTTGTGTATGTTAACTAATGTTACAGTTCAATATTTAATTAAAACATTATATCTATAACATTGTTGTCTAATTGATAGGGGTGGGGGAAAAACCTACACGTATACCTTAATGACGTGATCTCATGTTGTCGACATCAGGGGCTTTATTCTGGAAAATTTAACTTACAATGATTTTAGTGTTCCAATCATCTGATTGGTCAATCACTAAAATTGATTTTAAATATAGCTTTATTAATATTATCCAATCAGAATACTGTATTTCTTAAAATCCGGATTTTATCTTAGTTAAGATTTCGAGAATAAGGCCCCTGTTCTAGAAACCCAATATTAACCAGGACAACTTTTATTGGAAATTAAGGTAAACTTTCCTAACATTGGACTTCAGTCATATGATTAAAGTTTGTAAACTCTCTGATAGAAGCAAGGCGTCCTCAAGCTTCTAAAGGTCTTTTTGGTAAATGCCGTTGAATTTGCATTTCCGCTTTCTTCTCATCATTGTTTCTTCACTACATGAAAATTGCCTGATCAAGGATGGTTCTTGCTAAAAGATGTGTGATGTGATACAAATGCAGTCTTATTAGAATTAGACCCAAATTATTTTAGCAACTACATGAAGGTCTAATCACGTCCTTCTTACATTGCTGTCAATTTAAACTCTGACCACTAACATAAGAATGGGCCAATTCGCAAATTACCATCGTGATAATTCAAAATTTCCATATTGAACAGGACATAACGTTTCTTTTATTTAAAACTGGATTTGACGACTAATCTAAGATTCACTGATATTACAGACCTAAAAGACAATTCTTAGCCTAATGTGTTGTATTGCACTGGGCTTCGCCAATAATTCTAAATGGCGATGGTATACCCTCTTCATAAATAAACTACACCTGATACATGTACATGTAGTCTGTTTCTCGGACTTCATATTATGCTGATCTTATGGTGGATTTGCAATCAAGCAACTAAAACGGAATATTGGAACATTTGAGTTTATTGGAGCTTGAGTTGAACAATGACACTTTCAAGATGATTTTCTATAAACCACACGTAAACACTCCTTAATTCTTATTATTAATATAATGTTGATTTCCATTTGATACATTAACAATGTTGACTTTCTACTCTACAACTGACATAAAACCTTCTTAAACAAATACATTATAATAGTTTGTATAATAAACTTTTATTACATAATGTTTATTTTGTGGTGTAACTGGTATCTTGCAAGTGGAACACCTACATCCTAGCTGATCTATTCCCATCAGTAGACCCTTGCGCCGATTTATTTTGTATAAAGTGACTGGCTAGCAGATGAAACCGGCTGGCTAGCCATTTGTTTTCGGTTAGCCGGTTTTGAACTGGCTGAAATGGCTAGCAAATAAAATCGGCGGTTTTCGGCGGCTAAAGCGGATTTCCTTCATTAAATATTTGAGTTATAATAAAGGAACATACATTATACACTGCAGGCATCATAAACAACTGACAACTGCTATCAAGTTATTTATTTCTGAATAATCAACTCACAATTCAAAATCTTAATCAAACTGCAATAGTTTTAAATTATCATGGGTGAAAGTTATCATGTTCAGCATCGTAGGTCTAAGTGACGATCGCCTTGAATTCATTTACAAAGTGGCAGAAATCGGCTGACTTAAATCGGCGGCGCTTTGTTTTCACAACTGGCAGATTATGGCTGTAAAGAAATCGGCGGTGGCGGCGGCTAATGGCGGCGGCGCAAGGGTCTACCCATCAGTGTCAAGATATTCCCTTTACATTACTCTGACTGTATAAAATGTCATTGATGAGATTTTATTAAAGCAGAACTGTCTGAAATCATTAATTTGACCTGGTGAAGACACATGAACAATTCGCATAGAACAGTGGTTCCCAACCTGGGGGCAGGGCCATTTCCTCTAGTCCAACTTTTATTTAACTATATTTTGCTGTGTAAGGTCTATAGTTGCTTTTCGTCAAATGTATCTGACCTTCTGATGATGTGGAGGCACAAGACAACACCAATTCCCTATTTTGTCTTTGTTTGGAATAGAACAGGGGGCCATTGCTATAGGAGCTTCGTAAATTTGGGCCACAGCTTGAAAAAGGTTGGGAACCACTGGCCTAGAACATGTTTTAATTTATTATATTGCAATTTTGAGCATTCACAAAAAGCAGAAATCACATGACAACGTCGTGTTTGAAATTTGATCTAAGAAGAAAAGTACAGATACTGATACATTATGTATACACTTCTGGCATGGTTAGAGAATGGTAGAGAAATGTTTCTCAATTTTCAAGAAGTTTTTCTCTTATTAAATTGGATCGGCGAAATTTCTATATAACTTTAATTTTCTACGATCCTTAAATTCTACTTAACTTATTTTAGTGCATTTTTTCTTTCCGGTATGCCGGTAGGCTTCTTAAATACACCCAAACGCTACGAAAATCACAAACAAATTCTACAAGTTCTGGTGTTAATTTTGTAAAATGGATTGAAACACGTCGTAAGTTTTTTTTTAGAATCATTAAAAGAAATTGTAGATTTGCTATTCATCGATTCATCGAAGGTGTTCATCGATTTAAACAATTATAAATTGTCTACAACAGACTTAAGACATTTTCAAATGTATAATTTTAATAAACATTAAAATGATAGCATGCATGTTACGTTCAAAAGCATTAATGAAAAGGGGAAATAAAATAGATTTTATAGCATGCAATATTCTTCATGTTTCTTCAATACTTCCATTTCCAATTATCTGGTTACACTTTTTATTACTGTTATCATAAATAGTTTTATATTAGATATTACACTTCACTGCACGTTTATCATCGAATTTCATTTTTCAAAAGAATGATTCAAACAAGTGCCTTTTTTTCAATTTCGTGGAGACAAACCTGACAGAAACTGATTTAAACAAGAAAGAGATCATTACAAGGCTTTGCAAACAGGCCATTGATAAATATACAAGAGACGTTGTTATATTCATTAGATACCTACTTTAAATTTTCCCCAAAGTATATTGAAACATAATTTTTCGAGGTATCAGTCATCTGATGGAATACCCAATGAACAGTCTAAATGCTTATATCAAGTAAAATTATGCTAAGTAAGATACCTACATCCATAAAAAGAAATAGACAAGATAGTATGCCAGTCAAGGTAACATACGCACACTGGCAGCTTTGCTTAAATTGGGGTAACCATAAGCAGTCTAATTAAAATCAGACCCTAATTTCGTTCGTTCGTTTTTTTTTTAAATCCGGTTTTTTAACCACTACATTTGGGTCTGAGAACGTCGCACTTTGCCAGCCGTTCAGGTTAACTTTGACCTAACCTTAATGACCTTTGTTTTAACCAATCAGATCTTTGCCCTCTCCCGCGCTGGGATTTTGTTCGCGAACAATAGGTGCATTCTAGGATTCCTAAGTGCTGTAGACTAGTTTATCAGGTCATGTTTATCAAGGTAAGGTCAAAGTTAACCTGAACGGCTGGCAAAGCGCGACGTTCTCAGACCCAAATGTAGTGGTTAAAAAACCGGATTTAAAAAAAAAACGAACGAACGAAATTAGGGTCTGATTTTAATTAGACTGCCATTGACGGTATGTTTTTACCTTTAGTCCCTTACAATCTAAAAGTCAAAGCCCTTCCAAACAAGGGAAATAAAAGTTTTTAAATATCTTTCGACTCTTGTGATTTTTGATGACGTATACAAATCTTGTTAAAAACCATTTAATCCTTGGAATATTTTTTTTTTCATTTTACCAAACTCATGTATATTCAAACAACATTGATCATAAACTTGCTATATGAATAATATAAAATTTGTAAGAAAAGAAACATTTCATAACTGTCAATTTATAATATTTATATACAAATTTTATCCAAAAAAAAAATGATAAGACAATGTACCTCAATAAATTTGTTATCGAATTATTTTCATTCACAATAAGATAAAAAAAAAAATATTAGATAATTTCCTCCCGTGAAAAGTCAGACTTAATTTGACGAGTAATCAATCAGAGAGAACTTTAAAAATACCAAGATCCCTGAAGAATATCTGTAGAAATATTATAACTGTTATAGATTATCATTTAGTTCCTTGATAGATTAATATGATCACTAGCAATAGAAGTCAAATTTTGTTTAATACAGTACTCGAGAAGTTCTACAAGTGATACTGCGTTAAACGTTATTATGACATTTTATGACTGTTATGACTGTGATACTAGGAATTTTTTTTTATACAGAATTGTGAACGTGTTCTTTTAACAACCAACGAGTATAATTAATGCACATATTAAATAACCATGACCGCAAAACTGAAATCTTGGTCTGGGCAATTCGATTCATTGAACGGTTTGGTTTTAAAAATTCTTGAAATTTGTCCAAGAATTCCCGCCATTCTATTCATTATCTGTCTCGGGTCAATTGAAAGAAAATTAAATTCAGTGACCATTGATAATAATACAATAGATTTAGATAGTTTTAGTTTAAACAATTCCTGTCTACGTAATCAAATAGAGAATCTTTTCTTCTGTGTTGATCTCTCTTGTTACAGTCGTCACTTCTTGATATATATAGGTCAGAAATCACCTTAAAGACATATATCACCAAACCTATATACTTCAACGTTATTGGACTTTTTGTATTAAAATTATATTGGCTAATAATATATTGCTGGAACGAACTTGTATTGCTGGTTAAAATTGTAATGGTAATTAAAACTATCAATGCTGTCCCCTATACACAAATTTCTAAACTCCCTTTAAAGAGTTATATATTGCATTGGACAAATTTTCAACAGTAGAAAGCGTTCTTGTTATGGGATTTGATTTAAAAGCATTGAGTTTAGGTATATGGGTATTTTTTTTATGTTGCTGTTGTTTTATTTTCGAAAGGGTTAGTTCTTGGGAGATAATAACAATTTCACACCAAGAATTATGCCTTCAAAAGTATGTAAGAGAAATTGTAGACGGACCTTTGGCAGCCGGACACGATTATTAAATAAAATGTTAACCTGAAACTAGTCCGAAACTAGCTGACTCTCTCTCCAGTCTCTGATAGCTATTTGGACGGATATGGCTGGGAGAGAGATAGAAAAACGAGGCCCCAAAAACCGCGGGTGCGGGGCTTTTAAACGTATTTATTTACCTCGAATCCACAAAACTTCGATATATTTGGAAAGATGGATGATTTTGTAGTTAAATCATACCATCATTATCCCCCTACACCATACAGGCCATGTATGCGAGTCCATCAAAGTTTTTTTTCCCGAGAAATAAAATCTGTCGTTTGCCATTGAATGCTGCATGCGCAAGTTTTTGAGGTCTAGTTTTTCTGACTTTCTCCCAGCCATATCCGTCCAAATAGCTCAGCAAGTCTCGAACTAACCTGAAACATAAGTAGCATCTTTAAATACGAACACCGTTTACCTCTTTTGAATAGCTACAAACTGAATAGCAGATCTTTTTTTATCGAAGAATAAATATCAAAACTATGAGGGCTAAGGCACATTTATCTTACAAACTAAAAAAATTCAATATCTTTAGATTGCTGTTTCCAAGAGTCTTAACGAATGGTAATTTACGAATACCATGATCTGATTGTCTAAGATGTTGACCTATGATTACAATGAAATAGATTCTAGTCTGGGACAACATTTCGTATTCCATTTCAACTTCAAAGTCACGTAGTTGTGTCTGTCCTGTGTTAATTGAATAATGGATACAATATAGTCAATTTAAAAGTTGAAACAGACCACAGGCAATTGTATGTTAGTTCGCCAGAAGGTCTTGTTTCTTGCGAGAAGGTCTTGTTTCTCGACAGAATGTCTTGTCGCGTTGTAAGGCTAAAATCTTATTATTGTTTTAGTTCCATAATATCAGTAATCAAAATGAAGCTGAATTATATTATTACTTATGTCATTAACTTCACATCCCAATAATCTCAATCACATTCTTTCATTCTGACCACCAAACTTGTACACGATATTTTATTCTGTTCTGCCCATCCTTCGTTTGTAAATAACCTTATCTGAAATTACTGTGGTATAAACTAAACAATGTGAGTCATAAAAACAGAAAAAGGTATCAGTTTACTCATCCTCATTACAGATTTCATTAACTCTCTGAGAAATGTTGGCCATCATGTGAAGAAGGCCGTCGGCTACCATCAAAGATACTTGACAAGAGACGAATCATACAGTCAATTGAGAGCTAGACATGTTCTAGTCAACATATTGATAATGAAATAGCCATTGGTAAGAGTCAATAACTCATCAACCTTTATTACAGGTACTCTTATTCAGCTTGCTTCTCAAGATGGCGGAGTTGAGTTTCCATAGATAGTAATTTTGAGGTATTAGAGCTAGTCAAACTGCATGCCTTATGTGCTACCCGAACATCACGTTTCAATGGACATCTACATCTGATAGAAAAGAAACCGCTATTTGGTTTTAATAGCTTATTTGTGTCTGTTTGCTGATCAAAAGTTGGACCAAAACGATACCGAGTTGATTTACACCCCGGTATGACTCAATATTCGTGTGACACATACTCTAATTCTATATTGATGATTTCATATATCCTGCACCTCTTATAGAAATAATAAGCAGATCCTTCATACAGAGTACCATTAATACTAACTTTATGTCTTTCCAAAGTGTCCATCGAGAGAAAAAGTCGACATTGGATCGTGTCTATCAAACCAATATACGACCACTTTACAAGATGAGCAATGGATTAATCTAAAAAGAAATGTAATAAAAGATATAATGTCAACAAAAGGATGAAATGGTCTGAGTAAATATTTCCAATCATTATCCACCGAGTTCATTATGTTATTGCGTGTCTTCAGATCATTTACAGTCAACTTTCAGACTAGAATTTCAACCGTTAGAACCACAAGTCAACAAAGCGAACAAGATGAAAATGTTGCTCGTGTTCAAGAAAATAGGAAAAAAGACACAAGAGAAATATTTGATCTTCTAAATTAAAGATAAAGTAGGCCGGGAATGTCACGGGTCGAAAACCATCAAAGAGTTGGGTTTCTGTTCAGTAGATGTTTTGGTCAGTAATTAAAAATAATTATCCACTGCCCTGGTTTCAGTGTTCTAAATTTATGTAACTTATTATTTGCCAAAGTTACATTCTCAAGATTATGACATGTTTGTGTAGGTACCTCGTATCGCTGTTTCAAACGTGAATCTGGTAAATTCCCTAAAACATAGATTTGAAGATCGTGGAAATACTATTACACTCTTTTTTAATCACACAGCTACAATTCAAAAGGACTTTTTTTTTATTTCATTACCATCATGCAAGAAAACAGATTACATGTAGTTAGTAATACTCGTGGGTTTTTTAACAAACATTTTACCCTGAATATCCATGTTACTATTCAAACTTAGAGAAAAGTTAGTTAAATCTGCAGATATAGTTCATATGCGTAGGTTAAGCTTCTCAAACAAATTGTGCCCATGCAAATATTGTACCATGACATTCTGCTACCCTGTGAATCATAAAGTAATTCCTAACATCTATCAAAGATATTTTGTCCCCGAATCCCCCGGAGTAGAGGAATTGGATATCATTTAATCATTGTAAGTTGATAGTAATCAGTATTATGGGAATGGTTTAACACCGATACTGATACATCAGACATTATTAATACAGAATAAAGAACATTGAAATCTATAATCAGATTAACATCAAACAGTTTCATATTCCTAGATCCTATACTGCTCACAGATTTACCCTTTCTAGTGTTTTCTATCTCCAACTTCAAAGTTCATCTGACTTGTAAAAAACAAGGATTATATCCCAACATTATGTTCAATCTCTTATTCCTGAAAGGTTTAAAATGTTCCTGCTCATAATTTTTTTTATTGAAATGAATATTGGTAATTGATACACTCTAAAGGATTTAAAATAGAATCGTGGCAAACATGTAATGCTATGTTATCTTATAGAATCTATCCATTTGATTGTATAAAGGTGCAGACTCAGATGATTAAAAGCAAGTGACATCCACATCCAAGAACCTACTATATCGCCTATTTAAAAGCAACAGCAACCGTGTAGTGTAGTGAAAACCGTATTGTTTCACCGACTGATGTGTCCCTACTACATAAAACATTATACATTCTTGAGCGTAAATCAATTATAGTAATATGCTTAGTGGGGTTTTTTTATTCATTGTATCACATCATATCACAAATACATCAAAGAATCCATTTTACAAATCAAAGACGAAATAAAGTAGAAATTTGAAATAAAAATTCTCCGGAAGACACAAGTCCCAACAGACTTAATTAAACTAAACAAGTCATTTGTATTCTGTATTTGTTTACCTTGGTCTGTTTCTAATCGTACCCCTGGGATTAAGGTAATCGTCAGTCTTCGTGCACTTTGATCGTAGAGAGAAATATAGCAATTAACCTTGCATGATGAAGTGTTGTTAATATCACAATATTGAAGGGTTCATCGGCATTCGAGTGCTTTGAGAACATCATTTTGTAAAGTTAAAAACATACACACCATACAAATACAACGTGCATGTTAGGCAGAAACATGTTATTCGCGGTAAGTTTTTACACTGAAACTACGGACAGCATTTTATTAGGCTTTGGTCACACATACGTACGTCAAACTTATGTACGTCAAACGAATGCGAAACTATACAGGTTTTATTTGATTAAGTTTCATATTCAACTGATTGTTGAAGAAAATTACTCCGACCACCAATATCAACCGATTTTTAATTCAGAGAGGATGTGACGATTGATGGGTCTCATCTGAAGGTAGATGCTCCCAAGAAGCGACCATCCTAGCTTTCAATTTCTGTCCAGCCAATTTGTCACACTGATGACTTCGGGTCATTTGGGATTCTCATAAAAATTCAATATCAGAGCAAATTACCCATTCCAATCTGTGTTCATTCTGCCCTCAACCACTCCGACTACCAATATCAGCTCAGTCAGTTTGTCCCACTGGTAATGACTTCGGGTTATATGGGAAAAGGTGTACGAGTTATCGGGACACACTGACTGAACAGAACCCGAAAGGCAGGATAGTCGATTCTAGATGAGATCCATGACATCCTTTTGGATTGAAAAAAGGTTGATATTGATTGTCGAAGTGTTGTTGGGCACATTGAACACAGGTTGAAATGGGTATTTTGATCTGATATTGAATTTTTTGATATGCTGCCTGATATAATTCTCCATCATATAAGTTAGATATAACGGGACCTATGGTTGCATCAATCAATTTCTAAATCTAGTCTCGTATCAAGTGCTGAAACTTTGGCAATTTAAAGAAAGAAAAAGGAATCGGTTGGTGAAGTAAGAGTCTTAAAATTCTATTGGTGTTTATATTGTAAACTAATAAATGTTGAGACGCGACTTCATTAACTAGTGAAATACTTCACTTCTAGGTCTGGATAATCTAATTACAAATCTCTCTACAACATTCCAATAGACTCAGACAGTCAGGTAATGTTCTTATTAACAATCTTAATCATCTATTCAAATCCGTTGATTTCTCCTGATATTTCTGGGGACGAGAGGAGAATTTCATGAAAAACAAGTCTGATGAACCATACACTTCTCCGTACAACATGATTTCAAATTTAAATACATTATCGACCCTAGGTTCTTCAATTTTACAAGTACAGAATATGGTTCGTTCAATCAGCTTGAATTTAAAGGATCATGACTTGAAAAGGAAGGCATTGTATGGCAAAATATCGGAAACATTTGATTTTGTACCACATTGACCATTTTTTCCAAACGATTAAAAACTGTGTAACTCTATAAAATACAATTGAAACTAAGAAGAGTATAGGAGTGAAACATTATACGTCTTGACACGACAATAACAGAAGCCAAATAGAGATTTCATTTATCATGTTTTTTATTAAAGAAACAAAAAAACACCTTCACACTGTTATCGTTTCGTTTTAAATTCATGACGTTAATGACATCTGATATTAAAAAAATGTTGACTGCTAAGGAAGCATGATGACCCTTTTGATCAAGTCAAAAAGATTTCTTTTTACGTTCTGGTAAGTTCGTGACATGAATGTCTTTAAGGTGATTCCCATGTGTATTCGATACTTTCAAAAATGAATTGAAATGGAGTTTCTTGACTTCACTGATTTAAAATATCAAAAGGGAAAATCACCCAAGTCAAAATGCTTTTGGTTTGACATTATGTTGTTAAGAAACTTATTGAACAGTTGTTTGTAGATCTATCGTCATTGCATTAGCTAATGATAATATTGCTGTTATAGATGTCACTGTCTATTCTCATACTTTTAGAATACTTCGTTTTGACGACGTCACTTATAATGTTCTTTCGATATTCCTATCAATTCTTAATTCCTGTTGGTGGAAATTGGACTGATGTCGCGATATGGATTTACCACGTTAGAAACGCCAATATGTAATGCCGGTTACCCAGGTTGGGATAAAAGACTCATTTGTTTAACCAGACATAAATTTTATCTGCTTGTATCCTATGATGTTGACCTATACAGAATTGGCGGATGTTGCACAGACCATGTCACTCTTTTCAAAACACCTCTCTTTGGAGTCGTCCACTATTATAAAACTATTAGTCTCGACATTGCCATGTTTTGGATGCGATTTTGGTTAACGGAATTGTGTTACTCCTCACTATTGTAATATCTCTTGAAATCATTTGAAATTCCAATACGGTCATCTAATTTTCTGAACACCAATGGTGTTTGTTTTGCGGTGTTACTGGTATATGTAAATATGCTAAATATAGCTTGTAATTACTTACACGATTCTCGGCTTTAGCAATAATCCCAGAAGGAATTACAGACATTATTCAAACTGTCACAAACACAATGTTATTTCAATAAGCAGCATAAGAACCGGCATTATTACAACTTATCGCGACACAATCGTTGTATATTACTTGTGTCTGTCATATATACACATGTAAAACTATTATACTAAACCTTTTAATATTATGAGTTTGAGTGAATATGACATATCTCATGGGAGATGGAAATCCAATATATTAAGTGATCTGAGTTGAGTTTTTTTGACACTTTACGGTCCCAGAAGAATTGGAAGTTTATTGTGGTAATTTTCAAAACTTGCCGACTAGAAATTGTATATATATGATAGTTGTGAGTGAACGCTGGCTTGTTTCTAAGAGAAACAAAAATTTCCAATATAAGTATGTGATTCTGTATCGATATTAAGCGAATTTGATCAAAAAAGATATAACAATATTCCTTATCAGTCATCGTTTTAATGCATAAATTTAAAATAGAAATCCAAAATCAGTTGCTGATACTGATCTGAAACTAATATTTTAGCTGATTCAACTCCAATTTTCCATGTTTTACCATAAAAACCTGTTAATGACACCATTATTTAGGATTAACGTTTGACTGGAGCTATTCTAAGGTTGATAAATAGCCGCCATCAAGATGTAAAAACACAATCAAGCGAAGGGAAATTGGAACTTTATTACCGGATCGATTCGCTGCTATGTCTGGTAAAGTCAAACTTCGACTTTAAACCTAGCTTCCAGTCTATTTTCTTCACAGAACCATTTGCAAGACTAATGAAGTGCTTTCTATGACGTCCGTGTTTATGTAATTCATTCTATTCATTAAGTTACGTGTATGTAATTCCTTGGTAAAGTCAAAATTGTATTTTACTCCAATTCAAAATCGGACGTCTCTTATTGTTATTACCTGGCATATTATTTTAAGAATATGTTCTCTAAAATTCATTATAGGCGCGCTCTTCGTCTTATTCATTAACTGCATTAGGACCAAATTTTCAGGGTTAAAAACTTATTTCCGAAAATGCATGAACATTTTTTGCAGCAAATTTAAATTTTTATGACAATCATATTCTTTGCATAGTTCAACTAAGTAATTTTTATTAGTAAGTTTGGGAGAATCACAAACCCACATTAACAAGAACAAGATATCTATCCTTACTATCAAAATAAAGGAATATGTCGAGGCCGGTCCTAATCTTCCACTGTAATATCCTGAAATAGGTAAATTATATAATGAATTAAAAAGTGAATAATAATTGAAGTTAATAATGATGTTCCTATTGTTGTGATCGATCTTAGATAGTAGTAGTTGTGTCACTTTGATTTTTATTAATTTACAGCTCACATAATTGCTTTCTATGACGTCCATGTTTAGACAAAATTCATCTGTTGCGCTAACCACAGGTACTTGTTGAATTGGCGCAACTCTATGAATATCTTTCATTACATCACCGCTTGCTTGTTCTTGTGGAATTGTACATTCATTGTATCCAATCTTCTATTTAATTATTTCTCAAGCCATTTTCAAAATTGAATTAGCATCTTATTCCCGCAAACTGTATAAACTTCCAAGCGCGTCAAATTCTGAAGTCTAGTTTTTCCTTCAAATTAACGAAATAAATGTGACATTATTGTTGAAGTAAGACAGTTTACGACCAGTTACCACCAATCTAATCTATCGTAAAAACGTTATTCCAAAACTCTCTCTCAGAATTACCCATCTCATTTACATATTATTCTTTTAGTTTATACTTTAATCCTGGCATTCTCTTCGCTTTGTTGAAACTTTTTTCAAATTAACAGAATAAGGTGTTGTTGATGAGGTCCGTATGATATTGAGAAATTGTGCGTCATGAAATTACTGTAAGCTGTAAAAGGGAACAATATTTTGTTACTGGCTTGCCCTTTAATGACTGTAAAGTAAGAACTAATATAACTATATAACTGTTAAAGTAAGAACTATAATAACTATATCACTGTTTTAAGTCAGTAATTTGATAACTATTAAACTGTTTAAGTAAGTTATATGATAACTATATAACTGTTAAAGTAAGAACTATGAAAACGATATCATTGTTAAAGTAAGAACTATGATAACTATATCGATGTTAAAGTAAGAACTATGATAACTATACCACTGTTAAAGTAAGAACTATGATAACTATATCAGTGTTAAAGTAAGAACTATGATAACTACACCACTGTTAAAGTAAGAACTATGATAACTACATTACTGTTGAAGTAAGAACTATGATAACTATACCACTGATAAAGTAATAATTATGATAACTACACCACTGTTAAAGTAACAACTATGATAACTATATCACTGTTAAAGCGTGAACTCAGGAATCTATAAAATATCACTGTTAAAGTAAGATTTTATGTTTATTGATTCAATCTGTCAATTTTCCTCAATTATTATAAAATGACACCAGTCTTTAATTCAGTCAGTTGTAACTGATTAACTTGACAAAGTTGACGAGAATAACAGGAAATAAAACAACATCCTTCTATCTTTTTACACCGACCAGGTTTCCTATAATAATCAGGATTACAGTACGTTTCTCTGTACATGTATTTTATATATCGATATGTTTTAAAATAAAAAGAAAAAAGCATTATCTGTACCAATTACAGTGGTGTTTCTACAAAAAATTAGGCTGGCACGACTTGGATCCCCCAGTTTCAAAACTTTTATCACTTGTTTCCAAACTTTCACTAGTCAACCGAGAACCATAAACACCAATAGTCGATTGTAAAATGTCTGTGTATCCCTGTTGATAATTTGTACGTGAAGCGCATTTCAAAAACTTTGTTTCATCTAGGTTTAACGCATTTCAGACAAATAAAACCATTCGTCGGTAACATTTTCGATATGTCTTGGTGTGCTTTTCCTCTTTTTTACAAGATCTTCAAAAGTTTTAAAGTGAATTGTATTTCAAATAAAAACTTCTCTTTATTTCCAATTTACATCCCCTAAATCTTCCAATCACACTGCAATATCCGGTATTCACTCACGTTATCTCAATTTCAATCACGCAGCAAATCTCAGTTTGTTTTCATAAAATAGGAGTCAATATTTTCATTATAGTCCGAAAAGAGGTAATGGATGAGAATTGACAAAAAGGAGCCACGAAAATCTTATAAGAACTGTTGGATCTTGCCATCAGTACACTTTTATGCTGTGGATCACATTCTTGCTTTACTTGCTCCACCAACCAAATGTTAATTGAAATTTTGTCCATCAATTTTGAAGATACCTTGATCTTCCTTTTTTCGATATGATGTGCCATTTAAACCACAAACCATATTTTTTGGTCATTCTTAAGATGCAATTTTGATTAACGGAATTGTTTTGCTTGTACGGATTTTCATTGGAATGTTCCTTTAATCTTATTAATGCTATGTGCTCACGATTCCGTACACATAAACGAAATAAACAGATCTATTGATTTAATGAAAAAAACTTCTAACAACATATGAACAAGATCTACTTGTAAAGATTATAGATGGTAATAAGAAGTGAGAGATACATAGAAATATATCTGTAAGAAAGTTGTGTAAGAAGATAAAAAGAAAGTGTAACATGAAGAGTACATGTTAGTTTGATTGATGATAAAAATGTTTTTTTTATTATTTCTGAGAGAATAATGTGTGTTTATTGATATTACTGCTGTCTCATTGTTTAATATTATTGAGATCCTGACTGAAGGAATAAACTGGTATATCTCTAATGAAGTTCAGATGACACCTAAATACCAGGTCGTAAACTAAAAACTGGATATTTTCCATTCAATTAACAGAAAAAGAAATATGTATCATCCTGGTCACACGAAATATTGTAACACGATACCAGCGAGTCAGCATTGTTTCCAATTTTTCACTGATTTTGTGTTTATTTGAAACAAAATCCTTTTAAAATGTGTAAATTAATTGTTCAATGACGTATTTGTTCCACTTATGACAGAAAGCAAAGAAAGGTATGCATGAATCTTGACAGAATTAAAAATTGTATCGATTTTCTTTAAATTCTTTTTGTTAAGCATCGTATGATTATGACCAATTTCATTGAGTTATTGCATGATCAATACTTCAAAAAATGTAGACTGTAGTAGTAGTAGTGGGCGGCTGCTCTAATATAAACACCCTGCTTTGATTGAATGGTTGATAATGTTGAACTATACTATAAGTAATAAATAATATATTTTATTCAATCAAATATACAAATATATTACATTGTATTAAAGATATAAACAAGTTTTGAATAATGAGGTAGAGTTTTTATCATAGATCTAAAAAAAATACTGATGTCCATAATGTCAAGAGTCGAAAGTATCTTGTGACTACATTAACATCTACTCTGTTATACATGTTAACTTTACATTGAAGATCCTCTGTCTAAAACTATCTTTTATATTATAATAATCGTTTATTTTAAACTGCCAATATGGGCTATTCCTCGTTTTGCTGGGGAAATCTATTCCTGGTAAAATAGCCCATCTAGGCACATCAAGAGGTTCTTGGTAATAAAATTCATCAGACCAGTTGGTGATGCTGGTTGGTTTGATAAGATCTTCAATACCATCGTCGTTCAGGCTCAAGTCGTACGTCCAAGGAAAAGAATCAAAATCAAAATCAATTCCTGGAAGCATCATCCATGAAGGGATGTCGACAAGAGGGGTCTGAACCCAGGGATCATCTGCCCACACCAAATCCTGGTCATCATCATCATTCAATACTGGACCTGAAAAAAAAAACGGGAAGTTTGATTATTGAAATCTTTCAGATTACACAAAATCATTACAAACCAAGAGTAGAATTGGCCAGAGTTGGTAAATTGATCACCGTAACCTGAATACACGACATCATTTGACATCATGACGATTGGGATATGGTTTGGACACGATGGTAATTGGTGGGATTTAGAAAATGTGATTTCTGATTTCGGTCTAACGTGTAATGCAGTAAATACCTTCAATCTTGGCCCATTCTGGAACATCAACATCATTACAGTCGAACCAGGGCTCCTCCGCCCAATTCTCAATTTCTTTAAATTCGTCGATTTCATCTGCATCAGTCTTATTGTTGTTGTTGTTGTCGATGATGGAGTTATTGTTTCGGTTGAGGTTAAAGCTTACACCTGAAATTATAAATATGTTATGGTACAGAGACTGATTTCGTACAAGAGAGCGCAAAGTTACAAGTTTGCCCTGAAAAAGTCAAATGAATCTTAATTGAATGAAAAATTCTGGATACTGGAATAACTATAAGTCTACTTACTGTTATTATCAGTGACAACACCAGATAGGATACTGTTTAACAGATAATCTAGAATAACCTCGTCTACATAATAACTTATAACTGGTAATCTGTAATATTAACATCAACAAATTAATTTACAGAAGAGCTTGACTAAATTTTGATTCTGTTAATTAATTACAGAAAACTTATCTTTGCATATCTTTATACGTATATACTTACATAATCGCCATTTCTTTTCAAGTACAGAAAATGCCAAAAGCCACAAAATTCTGACAGCAGCAGAAAAATAGTTGTTCCGTCTTTGAAATCCAAAAACTTAATGAAGTTTTAACCAATGTGACGCTATGTCTATTATGACGTCATAATGAATTTTTGAGAACAAATGACAATGAAGTTCCATCATAAACACTCCACTCGTGTTTGGGACAGAAAAAAAATGTTTGCCCATGTTCCAGAAAACAATAAAAGATTTACATAAATTCTCAATCTAAAACATAACAAAAATACTACAATCAGTGGCGATGCCAGTGGGATACATGGCAGCTGTCACTGCTACGATAGTTCATTTTCCATTATAATGGTTCGATTCCGTAATTTTAACTAAACCATTGTGATTATCAATGTCAAAAGTGGTTACTCTTGTTTATAATAAACCATTGGTACTTGAAATTTTACAATTTGGGGGTTACTATTCATATTCAGCACTGCACGCTTATAGGAAAGAAACAAGATTTTCTGTTCAGTATTTTTTTTAGAACAGGTAGTGGTATGAGTGTTCGCCTGAATTAGGTTAAAAAGTGGTATACATGTACTTATAATATCGCCATCTTTATCTCACGAAAAATAGATTTTACTTCAGATATCGTATTGCTACTTCTTGGTGAAAGTGTGAAATCTGCATTTTTTCTGATTGTAAATCACTTTTATACACAGACCACCGAAAGATTTTCTCACATAAAGCGTGGAAAAGAAGGGAAGGTTGCATCCAATAAGATGGTTGAATCATTTCTGAAATAATTAGGTAGTTCATCTGATTGTCTTGATTTACTGTATAGAGTTCTTTTTAAGTCGATACCCGTAAGATCTGAAAGTTGATGTTTATGCGCTTCAAGTTAAAGTTTGTATTTTCCTGTGTTGAGAACAGAGATATGGCCAAATGTTTCTGTTCGATTTGATATCAAAGTGTTACAGTACATCGATTATCATCAACAAAAGACTTGAATAATCAGCATCAACTGCGACGCAACAGACCAACTTCATACTAAACGAAGCCAGTAACCCGGCAGATCAGCATCAATCAGTAACCCGACAGATCGGCCTCAACCAGCAGCCCGACAGATCAGCATAGATTTCCAGATCCGACCGAACCCAACTGATCGATATCAACCAGTAAACCGACAGATCAGCATAGATTACCTGCGTCAACCAACAAGACAGATCAGCATAGATTACCAGCGCCAACTAAACCAGACAGACCAGCATCAACCAGTAACCCGACAGATCAGCATAGATTACCAGCGTCAACCAAAGCCGACTGATCAGCATCGAATTCCAGCATCAACCAGTGAGCCGACAGATCAGCATCAACTAGTAACCCGACAGATCAGAATCAACCAGTAACCCGACAGATCAGAATCAACCAGTAACTCGACAGATCAGTATCGATTACCATCATCAACCAGTAACCCGACAGATCAGCATCAACCAGTAACCCGACAGATCAGAGTCAACCAGTAACCCGACAGATCAGAATCGATTACCAGCATCAACCAGTAACCCGACTGATCAGCATAGATTACCAGCGTCAACCAAACCCGACAGATCAGCATAGATTACCAGCTTCAACCAAACTTAAACCCGACAGATCAGCATAGGTTACCAGCGTCAACCAAAGTCGGCAGATCAGCATCAACCAGTAATCCGCCAGATCAGCATAGTTTACCAGCTTCAACCAAAGCCGACAGATCAGCATCAACCAGTAACCCGTCAGATCAGCATAGGTTACCAGCTTCAACCAAAGCCGACAGATCAGCATCAACCAATAACCCGACAGATCAGCATAGTTTACCAGCTTCAACCAAAGCCGACAGTTCAGCATCAACCAATAACCCGACAGATCAGCATAGATTACCAGCGTCAACCAAACCCGACAGATCAGCATAGATTACCAGCTTCAACCAAACTTAAACCCGACAGATCAGCATAGGTTACCAGCGTCAACCAAAGTCGGCAGATCAGCATCAACCAGTAATCCGCCAGATCAGCATAGTTTACCAGCTTCAACCAAAGCCGACAGATCAGCATCAACCAGTAACCCGTCAGATCAGCATAGGTTACCAGCTTCAACCAAAGCCGACAGATCAGCATCAACCAATAACCCGACAGATCAGCATAGTTTACCAGCTTCAACCAAAGCCGACAGTTCAGCATCAACCAATAACCCGACAGATCAGCATAGATTACCAGCGTCAACCAAAGCCGACAGATCAGCATCTACCATTAACCCGACAGATCAGCATAGATTACCAGCGTCAACCAAAGCCGACAGATCAGCATCGAATACCAGCATCAACCAGTAACCCGTCAGATCAGCATCAGCTTCAACCAAAGCCGACAGATCAGCATCAACCAAACCCGACAGATCAGCATTAACCAGGGACCCGACAGATCTGCATTGATCACCAGCTTCAACCAAACCCGACAGATCAGCATCAACCAGTAACCCGACAGATCAGCATAGCTTACCAGCTTCAACCAAACCCGACAGATCAGCATAGATTACCAGCTTCAACCAAACTTGACTGATTAGTATCAACCAAACCCGACAGATCGGCATCGACCATTAATCCGACAGATTGGCATCAAACAAACCCGACAGATCAGCATAGATTTGTGGTCAGATTGCACGCTATGCCTTGGTAATTTCTTCTGGTCACCTGACCGTGAAACGTGGAGAAAATTAATTGGTATACAGAATTATTTATTATATATTATAACTTGAAAGCATTTTGATGAATCATTCAACCCTCTTCTAATAAGAACAATTAGATAACATAAGCTGATGAATTTATTACAAATTCCATCTGTATAGGGTTGTTATTACGACAGAGAGTGTAACAATACACTTGATTAGTCTAAAACAATAGAATAAATCAATTAATGTTTTTATACATAACATTTTACCTTTATTTTCTTAAGACATCAGTTCATTGAACAGAGTTACATAAACTCTTCAAGATGTCAGATCTTTTTACCAATTTCCATTAAACTCAATAAAAATTCTACATTAAAACCGGGATCACGAAGCTGAAGAAAAAATACCAAGTTTTGTAATGGACTTGCTCAATGTGATTATCAGAGAAGTGAAGCAAAAGGCAAAAACTCGTATTTGTTATTATGCGTTACGTGACAAGCTAAAAGGTCTTGCTATCCCCAATCACTGGTTCAAATTGTTTTCATCGATTTTAAGCAACTTGCAGGTCACAATTAGATTTAAGGGATTAAAGTCGTGGAATGACGAGTCTGTATTCTAATAAAACCCGCGGAAAAGAGTTGAAAATAAAGTTAAAGTTGTTTGATCAGAGATTTAATCATAGCTGCATTTCGCTGCTTTATCATTTCTCTGTAGCATAGTTGATCACATTTACTTTCCAATTTACTAACCAAGTTATTACAAAATTGTTGGTGGCACAGTAAAAGCTGCCCAGTATACTGCATTGTTATAATTATTATACTGTGCTGATCATTAGTCATAAATATGTCATTCACTTTTCTAATTCACATATCTCATTAAGTAAAACTGTCTGTAATCATTGTCATGATTCAAAATGATTTTGTCAAGTTATTCGATCAAACCTTTATCAGTGGGTCCGGAACATCTTCAGGGTATTATATTCACATGACCCTCATATATAACTTTTCTTCACGACACATAGAATAGAATCATAATATACATACAATGTACTCTAACAGTCTCTGATATAAATGGTGCTTTTTGGCATTGATCAAATCTGAAAACCTAACCATGGCAAGTTATTGTTGGAAGCAATAATTCAGGGGAGAAAACCAAAACGTATTCAAATCAGACAGCATTAATCTCGCTTATTATTTCAAGAGATCTGACGAGCCATGAGAGAACTATTAGACATTTATCAATAAGAATGTTTGGTAGAAAACATGTTTTATTTTTAATGTGACAAGTTACATGTTTAAGATAAATAATGTACAACTTAGATTATATAAAACATGCTATACAGATAACATTATTACTCCTGTTACAATAATATAATATCAACAATAATCAACAATATATGACCCCAAACAACTTGTTTTTACACCAACCTAAGCATACGAAACTTCGCATTTTTCCTAGCTCCGTAGAATTTCTCTGTTGATCAGAATGCAACCTAAGGTGCCCACCTGATAGGCGCTCTCTGTTTGATATTATTAAATGTGCATTCTCTAACTGTTTTCATAAAAGTGGTCCAAAATGGAAATATGGAAATATTAAACTGCTAAAACAGATATGCAAACATCAAAAAACCTTCTTTCGCCAAGAATCTATCACGAATGTAACTATATTATATACAACCATTCGATAAAACATTTCAATGTATATTAATTCCAAATGAAATACTAGGGTCTACATCTAACTATTTGTGAACTTTAGATATGGAATACGAAGTTGGCCATTATGATATTTCTTTTGAAGTTTTAACTTAAAAAATTAAAATGCAATGAAAATGCCATTTAAATGCCAATGAACAAATGTATCAAAAATACAACAAACATAATGAATATATACATAAGATGAACAATGGTTTTAGGCACATGAAATTATATAGGTCCTTCTCGATTCTCAATTACAACACATAACATCACATCCAAGGATCAGTGACCCGAACCCGACACGTCCGATCTTTTAAAGTTAGAAATTGTTATAATAAAATGACTTGCATGCATTGATAATCAATAAAATATTACATGATAAACAAAATGGTAGGTATAGGCCTTGGGACAGGTGCAATCAGCATACGAAATTTGGTGGCTGACCTCGAAGAATCAGAACCAAAATCAGACTGAAACATAGTAAGAATCCATGTTGTAAGCTTGGCTATAGCCGAACAACTTTCTTAACCGAAAAATTGACTAATGAAATAAAAGTCAAGTTACTATTTGCATGTCCTATATTTCATTGAAGAACGGCAAGCAATTACATTACGTACAGTACATGTTAATGCTATTTCAGCTATGGTCTCAAGCCATCTATTTCGTTTCCACGATTTTAGGAATTGTACTGAACACTCCTTGTGACACTCTTAGACATATCGCTCTGGATATTGTATCCTGGAAGGTCACCGACAACCACATTCTCCAACCACCATATCATCATATTTATGTTTAAACGTTATAACATTATTTTCATCATAATACAATACAGATATAGGTAACAGTCTTGTTGGTACACAACACGCACGGGCATGCTTTCTTTGATTATACGCGTGCATTTTAGTCTGAATAATAGCATGTAATGTTGGTGATAAATGTTGTCCTATTGGAAGATAACACTTTCCAATACATTCAAAAGCCTGAAATAGATAATAAAATGTCTTAGTAAGGGTACAAGGAAAATATTTTGACAGATAGTCTTGTGGTTCAAAAGGCTCTGATTCCAATTTATATATTAAAAATAAGCTCGCAAGCATTTTGGACGTGAACAGTATCAAATTGTCATATGTTGGCACACATTATGGATGGCAATTTAATACATTACATAGAGGATGGGAATCGAAGTATCTTGAAAACTTTGTGAATTACTACAGTGGTACTCTATATAGAGGACGAGGACACCCATTGGAACAGGTTTTTTTTTTAAGTTTGGAGAATTTGACTCCCTGAAACTTGATTTCCTGACAAATTTAAGGGCAAGAAAATTTTGAGAATTAAACGCCTGGTAGGCTACACAATTTCCTGACATTTCCAAGCGAATTTAAGGCTCAAAATTATCTGTATAGGTTTGGGCCTGATGTATGTCGCGTAGTAAATTTTGAGAATTAGACGCCAATAAACTTTTCCCAGACAATTTAAGGTTCAAGATCATTGGTTTAGGGTCTAAGTGTGCAGTGATGATATGAATAATTGGTCGGACCAATTGTTTTGGTTGACCTCTCGATCCAGTTTCCTTGGCTGCTGTTTACATTGGCAGAGTATTGCAAGAATTTGATCAAGTTGTTTTTATCTGTGTGCGTCCATTTAAATTTCAAGATGTCCGCTGTGTTTAAAAAAAATGAAATGAAATGAATGGAGTTTTACGTCCTACTTTCTGCACCTATATGGGCTAATTGAGGACGGGCGAACACCATGCAGTGTGCAATGAGGGAAATTTTGCCAGGACAGCGGCATTAGCCTGCTCTTATTTTCGATTTCCAACTGTCGAGGGATCTTTAACGTGCACAGCCAATAGCACACGGGGCCTCGGTTTATTGTCCCATCCGAACGACTAGACGCTTTTCCGTGTCAGCCCCTCCGACCTGCATCACTGACAGGGGGAAACCGGGATCCGCTGTGTTTAAATATCGGTATATATTATGATATAACTAACAGGTGTGAGGTACATCTGTACCAGCCTGTTACTATTCATGATAAGTATGAAATGTTTCGTTTGGTAAAATGAACATATGATTTTTGTTAAGTTTTAATAATAAACTATGACATGTGGCAATTTGACCTAAGGGGACATAATTAACTGTTTTAACACTTCAAAGTAGATTTATTGACATTCTTAGAATTTTCAGAGGAGGCAAATGACATCGTTATTGAAACAAATGCTTAAAATCGTGACGCGAAATGTTTGCTTACAAGAAGCGGAACATAAAATAGCCAAATTAAAGAAGGGTTATTAACACGGCAACATCGATCTGTATGCGCATCAATCTAATTAAAATTAAATTATATTTCGTTTCGGTTATTTTTTGATTGTCGACTACATGGAGTCGACAATCAAAAAATAACCGAAACGAAATGTAATCTAATTTTAATTAGATTGTATGCGCATGTAATAGGCAAGATGTTAGATTTGTTAGATTTTGCGAAAAAGCTTAGCAAAAATGCATAAAATGCAGTTTGGGGTGGGGGAACAAACGGGGTTGATTTTTGACATTATCCCTGCCCCTTGGAATATATTACTTGCCAACCGAAAGAATCTTCATTTTTTTTAAAGTTTCGGATGAACTTATTTGTCAATTAAATATTTTTTCCAAAACTTTCTTTATCTTTGTCGAAAGTTTATTCCCATTCCCATGAATGACAGAATATGAATATAATAGACTCATTGTGTTTCATATACTATGATATAAATTGGCACATGTTCTTCTGAATGAAATCTACAACTGCTTTTTGTCTGTCTGTGACTTTTACTGTTATGTCAGTTTTATCATTGAACATTGCCAATTGATAATGTTTGATATTCAGATTGTTGTATGTAAATGTGTTTCTGGTGTTTGTATACGTGTGAGAAACGGATGGCAAATGCTACATTTTGTCTTCATATTTTTATGTTCTAAATTATTGTTTTGGAACCTTTAGGTGTAAAATGACGAATATGACTGTTTATTTTGCCTGTACTGTCCGAATTACCGAACTAAACTAGTTACTTACCATATAATGATGAGGGGCGATTATCATATTATCTAAATTTATTTTACTAAATTCAACCATCATAGGTTTTCTTCTACAACTATTTCTTCTATTCCTTCGACTTCTTTTTACACGACTTAACGCTATTGTAGAGTTGGAAAAGTTTAATTGAGAAACTTTCACGTGTCCTTTTAAAGACGCTGCAAAGTTTTGTTCACTCTTAATTTCATAGTTCACAAATTCTCTTCTTTCAGTATCATGTTGGTGCTTGATGTCATTGTCATTAGAGAAAACGACGAGAAGGGGATCTTTTTGATGGGACGGATTGACGTCTATATCCATGTCACCCTCGGTTTCTTCCGAAAACACACTTTCTACCCTAACCTCTAAAATCTGTACTGAACTCATATTAACAACCCAACGTTTCACAGCGGACGTGACATCAAATACCTCCCATCCATTGTCGTGTCCATACACATGCTTATCTGAAATTAGTTCAAATTGTTCTACTTCCGGTGAGGATCTGCCAATCATTTCAAAAACAGAAACTTTCCTGTCAACACCTACATATATTCCCCTATCCTTTATGACCAGTGTATATAGACGTAATTCAGCCAAAATGATATCTTCCTCTGACGTCATACTCGTAATATTGAACACTAATCTGTGGATTCTGGCTTTTTTCCCTGGTAATTGTTTACTTCCGGTCAAGCCACCAATTTCTTCATCTGAAAGAAAAAAAAGCTTCGTAACTAAATTGAATAAATTTACACATGCAGTCCTTTGGAAATAATTCATTATCCCTTTTAATAAGTAATGTTATCTCAACGTAATTCCAACATATGATTCGAAATAAAAACATCCTTGTTGTTGAAAGTCTGTTATTGACAAGCATACAAATATCGATAATCAGATTTGATATAACATGACTTTTTGATATTTATGTGTAATTTGACACTGTATAAGTACAAAAGAGTGTAAAGAGAATATTATTAGAGGTAATATCCTTTAAAAGAAGGCATATTTCCCTTTAACAATGTTATTGACCTATCTATGAGATAATTCCTAAATAATGTTCTTTTAACTTTTCTTATCGTACATATCACAGATTGGGGGTGGCTTTAAATAACTAGAAATTCTATTTTTAATTTAAATTTCACCTAAATCATTGCTGGAATTTTATCGAAATCTCACATGGCGTTTCGGTGCATTAAGAAATTATTTTTTCAACGCAAATTTAGACCTACATCAGAACTCACAGAAGGCAACAAAGCAAATATCTGCTGAAAACATGTTTCATTTATCACTAACATTGCAAACTAAAGCATACGGAAATCTTGTCCAAGAAATAGCAACCGATTACAGGATGAAAACAGGACAGAAGCTATCGCGACACTCCAAAGCAGTCTTTCATCATATCTTGCATGGTGTTGTTATTTACGTCTCAATGTTAAAATATTCTTTCTGGATGCTTTTTTTTTAAATCAAACTAATAATGCAGTGAACCATTGTGGTATTGTAAGGTTGTTTTCTTCAGTAACATGTCAAGAAGAAAATCTGTTAGGTTGATTTCGGTTCATCTTCGTGTGGTCTGGTAATGATAAATCTACTCAGGTGCAGCAATAGATAGAATGTATTTCCGGTTGCAATACGCCTTATCTAACTAGCTATTATTTTGACAAATTGAAAGTAGGAATAATGGTGGTATTATGGTGATTATTGTGAGAAAGTAAGATATGATGTTATTTACTAGATATCCTGCAGACAAGTGAACGTGAGTTTCAGCACTTCTGGTCAATTACATTGCACGTGGTGTTACCAATTTCAATCTATTTTATCTGGTATTTTTTAATTCTATAATGGAGTTATCAATTGAAAGTTACTAAATAAAGATTAGCACTCGAAAGTATTGTGAATCATAAAACCACCATGTGAAATAATGTGGTTACCTTATTCACGTGGCTGTCCTGTAACCATCATTACATAACTGCAAAACGTTCCAATTACGTAACAACTTCTGTTCAGAATGTAACAATTAAAACATATTGATTATAATCAAGTGGCAATGACTTTGTTTCCTTTCATCAATATATCAAACTTTTATATAAGATATTTTTAAAGAAAATGTGTAGAATTGCAGATTAGTTTTGGTGTTATGAATATTGTCAGCGATAACACCAAACCATGCCATATGTCTAATAGAAAAAACTAACAAACGTAGATAAACAGCAATATAGGTAAATGATTATTTTAGTTAGAATGTGTCATGGAGAAAAATATATCAGGTATGTTGGTAATCAGAAAAATTGATACAATTACGAACTTCTTTGACGCATCTCAATCAAAACATAGATTTTAATAGTAATAGCAATTTGGTATGAACGAAAACTATATTTCAATTGATAATTAATTCTATCCTAATTAAATAATGGTAAAACATTATATTATGTTGAAAATGTAACATGGAACAAGTAAATGAAGACTTTTTTTTTTACTTTTGGTTCAGATTAATTGGTTAAAAAACTTGTTATTGCAGTTCTATTTAATGTTCCAATGTAAATACATGTAGCTGACATTTGAAGGTGAATAACAATAGCGTAAATTGGCTTATATTGCCTCTTAAATTATTGTGAAAAAAAGCCGGACTTGTTCTGATTATTTTCATGGTGCTATGGATCCATTGGTACATGTCCGGAGAAAAAAATAATTCCAGACGGCTCTACTCTGACAGTTTGCTCTATTACTTATAATTGTTAAGAACTGAATCTTTAACACCACAAAAATCTAATTGTCATACGCTGGGTGTACAGTGTACATGTCTAGTTTTATAATCATCTCTAAAATAAGTCTTCCAATCTGGGAGAAGTAAGCGAAATAATTTTCAAGTTTCTAATTGTTTTCGTATTTTTACCTAAAAGAGAATAAGCTGTGGATGCCAAGGATTATAAATGTGTTTGAAAAAAAAGAAATAAGAAAAACTTGCGCTAACGCTAATTAAACAAATTGGTTTTATGTTCCATGAGCTAATTTGAATTCTAGAAAATAATGAAGACTCGACAGTCAAGTGGCAAGAAGTAAACATGTTCTGCGATTCCATTCAGTCATGATTTTAGTACGTGCATGGCTTCTCTATTTTATTTATTCTTACCTTCGTCATTAATATTCATATAACTTCGAACAATATTAGCTGACGGATGCGTAAATTTCTCTTTTGAAAATAAATCATATAAATCCAACATATATTCCGGAGCTTTCCGCGGCGGAGTGCGGAGACGTAACGTTTCTGTTTCGGAGAATAAATCCTGTTCAATTGGTCCATTAGATTCTTCTTCTGTCAGTGGAACATCAATTGGCAGGTGAACTTCTAATTCTGGTAATCCTGTCAGAAAATTAAAATCTTTCGTTTCATGTTTATCTGTTAAATCTGTTAACACTTCCTGCTGATAATCGTAATCCCCGTATTCTCCATATTCATCCACAGTGTACCTGTCATAATCACCGTCTAAACTCACACCACCGGTTATATTCAGGTCCGAGATGTCCCAAGTGGGCAGAGCATTTGATAATTTTAAGAACATGAAAGTCGTGACGAATGTAAATAAAAGACAGACTGCCATGATTAGATGAGATTGGAAACGTTATGGCGCCAATAATCCATAGAGAAGGCGTTGTCCACTCGATTTATTAAACGAGTTTAGATATGGGTCGGAATTCTTCACTGATATTAACCAAATTGTTTCTTTCTTTTATATCTATTCGCCTTTTTGACATTTTGGGCGGTCGGTTACGACAAGAGATACACAAAACACGAGGCACAATTTGATTTTTTTTTCATTGATAAGTGGAAAACTGTAACGTGTTAAATTGCCGCATATTTGTGCATATTCCACACGTTGGTGTTTTTCTTTTATTTCAAGTGGTACACGTAAGTAAGGTTTCTTATAACAAACAATGTCTCAACATTAAAAGTACAGATAGTGGAGTAACGCAAGGCGATTCTTTATGTCCTGTCTTATTTAAAACACTTGTGAATGACATGAACATTAGATTATAGAATGGTTGTCCAAATTGTAATCAAAACATAACAGATAACACAGATAACCAAATCCTTTTCTAAATGAACAGGGTTCCTGGGTAATATTTTTTACCGATAACTGAGAATAAATTACCGACGAATCAGATGCTGTTAGTGGTTTAAGCAATATTTTACTTCACGATAACGTTTTTATACCACCAAATCCTATTTAAACTGCGTACGATTTTAACACAAATGCTAACGAAAATAAAGTGGGCAGAAATAAAGAAATGTTGTAAAACACCAGTACAATTATCAATTCAAGATAAAGAACACACTTGATTACAAAAGATCATTGCGATAGTTGTCCAGTTCTTAATACTTTATTCTTGTTTCCATATTCTGAATCTAGTGGCTATGTTGTGTTGTTATATTTCTATTAGCGACAGCGACTTTGCGGCTACATTATAGTAATTCATAAAATCTTAGCTTGCAATAAATCTGAATGCAATTTTAATCTGTCTGACGCAGATGATGCTGTTCAATTTGAAGAGACAATATCGTGTCTACCAACAACAAGTTTATAAGTTCTATATAATCATTCTTGTCGGAATTGACGTGAAAGTGATTAATACATGCATACAGAATCTAAAGTATTAAAATGACAGAATGATCAGCAATAATCTTGAAATAATCTGCAGGTAGTGCGAATCGAGTTGATTAAATCAGTAAAATTACATAAGTGCGTTCTTCTTTTCTAGATGAAAGCTTCAAGTTTAACTACCATGATGTCCTAAGTTGTAATTCCTATATACCTTTCAGTATCATCACTTATGACACAATATTGTTTGCTGGTATATATAAGCTTATTTAGTTTCTACCAATCTAACTTTGGCATCAGACTATTATATGGTAGAATCAGTTTCCCCAGTCTCTTCATCGATAAATACATTTTTTATAAACTATTACATTGGCCAGAATAGGTCCATTCCACAACTGTGATATGGCCCTATCTATAAACTCAATGGACAAATAAGTCCAAATTATGCAATGGATTTGCCTGACTGACCTATCTGAACGAAATCTATTAAATCTATTGCAGTATATCTGTACGTTACTACCAACGCATCTGAATACAACCTATTATATCTGTACGTTACTACCAACTTGTCTAAATACAGCCTATTATATCTGTACGTTACTACCAACTTGTATGAACACAACATATTGTATCTGTACTTACTACCAACTTGTCTTAACACAACCTATTATATCTGTACTTGCTACCAACTTGTCTGAACACAACCTTTTATATTTGTACTTACTGTCAACTTGTCTGAACACAACCTTTTATATCTGTACTTGCTACCAACTTGTCTGAACACAACCTATTATATCTGTACTTGCTACTAATTTGTCTGAACACAACCTATTATATATCTGTACGTTACTACCAACTTTTCTGAATACAACCTATTATATCTGTAAAATACTACCAACGCATCTGAATACAACCTTTTATATCAGTACGTTACTACCAACTTGTCTGAATACAACCTATTATATATATGATATGATATGATATGATATTTATATCGCGCTATAATACCACAAGTCAATATGCTCGAAGCGCTTATGTACGTTACTACCAACCAACTTTTCTGAATACAACCTATTATATCTGTACGTTACTACCAACTTGTCTGAACACAACCTATTATATCAGTACGTTACTACCAACTTGTCTGAACACAACATATTGTATCTGTACGTTACTACCAACGCATCTGAACACAACCTATTATATCTGTACTTACTACCAACTTGTCTTAACACAACCTGTTATATCTGTACTTACTACCAACTTGTCTTAACACAACCTATTATATCTGTACTTACTACCAACTTGTCTTAACACAACCTGTTATATCTGTACTTACTACCAACTTGTATGAACACAACCTATTATATATGTACGTTACTACCAACTTGTCTGAATACAACCTATTATATCTGTACATTACTACCAACTTGTCTTAACACAACCTATTATATCTGTACTTACTACCAACTTGTCTGAACACAGCCTGTGATATGTGTACATTACTGCCAAAGCATCTGAACAAAACCTACTACATCTGTACTTTATTATCAACTTGTCTGAACACAACCTGTGATATGTGTACATTACTGCCAAAGCATCTGAACAAAACCTGTTATATCTGTACTTACTACCAACTTGTCTGAACACAACCTGTGATATGTGTACATTACTGCCAAAGCATCTGAACAAAACCTACTACATCTGTACTTTATTATCAACTTGTCTGAACACAACCTTTTATATATGTACGTTACTACCAACGCATCTGAACCCAACCTATTATATCGGGTGGGCCTAAAGTAATTTCCCAACTTTTGACCTTCACTATTTTCCAAAGCATTCACTCAAATGGACTGAAATTTTGCATATGATTAGTTTATTATATTATCTACCTCTGGTGCAAGTTTGAATGATATAGCATCATTAACCTTTAAATGACATACAAAACTAAACCAGAGGTCGAAAAAAACAATGCCGGACAGAGTCTTCTGAAATCATCCCTGCATGTGCATGGTGCCATGGTGTCAGCTGTTAATCAAGTGTCATATGGGATGTTCGTGGGTTTGAGGTGCCAAATTGTCTAGACAGAGGGTCTAGATGATGTTAAAACATAAACTTCCCAGCTAGATTTTATACCCCTAGCTAACAACATGGTTTACAGTAGTGCTGATAGGGATTTTTATTAAAACATGTTTTGTAGAGAAAGGATGGAGAGGAAGACGTATAGTAAGAGAATTTCCTGGAAAACACTGGTGTTATCGTTCATTCTTTGCCGCCTCAAACCCACGAACATCCCATATGACGCTTGATTGACAGGTGACACCATGGCACCATGCACATGAGGATGATTTCAGAAGACTCTGTCCGGCATTGTTTTTTTCGACCTCTGATTTTGTTTTGTATGTCATTTAAAGGTTAATGATGCGATATCACTCAAACTCGCACCGGAGGTAGATAATATAATAAACTAATCATATGCAAAATTTCAGTCCATTTGAGTAAATGCTTTGGAAAATAGTGAAGGTCAAAAGTTGGGACATTACTTTAGGCCCACCCGATATATATGTACGTTACTACTAGTCAGATAAAACCTCACGTTGAGCGGGTACGTTATTACCAACTTGTCTGAACACAACCTTTTATATCTGTACGTTACTACCAACGCATCTGAACCCAACCTATTATATATATGTACGTTACTACCAACTTATCTGAGCACAACCTATTATATCTGTACTTACTACCAACTTGTCTGAACACAACCTATTATATATCTGTACGTTACTACCAACTTGTATGAACACAACCTATTATATCTGTACTTACTACCAACGCATCTAAAAACAACCTATAATATCAGTGTATGTACTTACTGCCAACTTGTCTAAAAACAACCTATTATATCTGTACATTAGTACCAACTTGACTGAACACAACCTATTATATCTGTTCTTACTATCAACTTGTATGAACACAACCTATTACATCTGTTCTTACTATCAACTTGTATGAACACAACCTATTATATCTGTACATTACTACCAACTTGACTGAACACAACCTATTACATCTGTTCTTACTATCAACTTGTATGAACACAACCTATTACATCTGTTCTTACTATCAACTTGTATGAACACAACCTATTATATCTGTACATTACTACCAACTTGACTGAACACAACCTATTACATCTGTTCTTACTACCAACTTGACTGAACACAACCTATTATATCTGTACATTACTACCAACTTGACTGAACACAACCTATTACATCTGTTCTTACTATCAACTTGTATGAACACAACCTATTACATCTGTACTTACTATCAACTTGTATGAACACAACCTATTACATCTGTTCTTACTATCAACTTGTATGAACACAACCTATTACATCTGTTCTTACTATCAACTTGTATGAACACAACCTATTATATCTGTACTTACTGCCAACTTGTCTAAAAACAACATATTATATCTGTACATTACTACCAACGCATCTGAACACAACCTGTTAACTCTGTTCGTTACTACTGAACGCAACCTTTTAACCTACATCTGTTCTAACTACCAATTTGTATGAACACAACCTTTTATATAATGTTCGTAATGTACATGTAGTTACAAAGTTCTGGAACATGGTTTTAAAGTAGGAATAAGTTCAAAGAAATAAAATTTCTGATCTAATATTGCACTATAAAAACTACAATATTGATAAATGAATAAATCATGATAAATGGAAGTGATGAAATATACAATACTTTAAATCATATCTCCTGCTGAGATACTTTTAGTATTTTTTACTGATTGATCCTTGGTTTACTAATACAACCACGCCACTTATTTGCGCCGTCAATGCGTGTTGGTGGAGAACACACAAACCAATTTGATACTAGAACCATGAATGGTACCATGCAGTGCGCATCCGGTTTCGTCCATTGGTGAAAAGTGACATCTTTCAATCCATGATGTCAGGTTTACAGAAGAAAGCTTGTTTTACATTAAAATGCAGAAGATACAACATTTTAAAACGCACAATTTTGAATTCGGTAGTGAAAAGTAGAAAAACCAATTCACACACGGTAGTCAAAAGTGAAATAAACATTTCATGTTCGGTAGTGAAAAGTCATCTGATTAAAAAAGGCGTAATCACAGTTTGATATACATCAGTGGAAAACGCATATCACAAAATTTCTAAGATTTGTAAATAAGTTCTAAAGTGCAAGAAAGGACACATGAAAGAGCCAAATCTCAATTTAGAAACGGACTGCACAGTATTCATACTTCATAGTTTGAAATACAGATCGAACTTTATCAATACATATTTCATTCAAAGAAAATATATCTTAATGTTTCTTTTTTAAACAGTTACAATGTAAAAAAAAGTACATTAATGATAACGTATCGCCCAAACGCAAGTTAATGGAAGAGGACGATCGCCCAAACGCAGCTTTATGTCAAAGTAGTACTCTCCCTTCAACTGAAATTTGAATTTAATATTTTACAAGCAGATGGAATAACTAATTTTCAAAATTCAAAAGCCGCTATTTTGATTTTAAAATATTGTGTTGTATATAATTGAAAAAGTAGATTTAGCATAATTAGATTTTGAAAGAATTTGTGACGTACATGAATTAGGTCACGTGTCAGAGCTCTTTAAAGCTAAAAACTGCAATTTTCAAATGGATATAAAACGGGAAGTAAACATCGGAAAACCTAAATGAAAGTATCCGTGCATAGGTAACATTAATGCCAATGAATTTTTTCAGGCCACATGGTCACCGAAGGTCAAATTCAAAAATCGGCATCTCGTGTTTTGGTAGCAATTGACTGTAGATTCCATAGACATCTTAATTATGCAAATTCTATAACACCATGAGGCCCCATTTTGCCTTTTATAAAAATATACCATTTCAAGATGACGACTGATCTGTTACATCCGGGTCAAATTTTATCATTTACATACTTTTGTGTCTACATTACAAACATACTGCAAAAAGAATTTTTCGAATATCATCAAAATTCCGGAAGTTGAAATTTCGACTTTGAGAGCCAATAACTTCAAAACCGGAAGTGATATCAAAATTTTGAAAACATATTTTTGTTCGCCATCAAAATGTCTATCTACCTGTAAGTTTTCAGAACGATCGAAATAAAAACTAGAACCATGAATGGTACCATGCAGTGCGCATCCGGTTTCGTCCATTGGTGAAAAGTGACATCTTTCAATCCATGATGTCAGGTTTACAGAAGAAAGCTTGTTTTACATTAAAATGCAAAAGGTACAAAATTTTAAAACGCACAATTTTGAATTCGGCAGTGAAAAGTAGAATAACCAGTTCACACACGGTAGTCAAAAGTGAAATAAACATTTCATGTTCGGTAGTGAAAAGTCATCTGATTAAAAAAAAAGCGTAATCACAGTTTGATATACATCAGTGGAAAACGCATATCACAAAATTTCTAAGATTTGTAAATAAGTTCTAAAGTGCAAGAAAGGACACATGAAAGAGCCAAATCTCAATTTAGAAACGGACTGCACAGTATTCATACTTCATAGTTTGAAATACAGATCGAATTTTATCAATACATATTTCATTCAAAGAAAATATATCTTAATGTTTCTTTTAAACAGTTACAATGTAAAAAAAGGACATTAATGATAACGTATCGCCCAAACGCAAGTTAATGGGAGAGGACGATCGCCCAAACGCAGCTTTATGTCAAAATGTAGTTCTCTCCCTTCAACTGAAATTTGAATTTAATATTTTACAAGCAGATGGAATAACTAATTTTCAAAATTCAAAAGGCGCTATTTTGATTTTAAAATATTGTGTTGTATATAATTGAAAAAGTAGATTTAGCATAATTAGATTGTGAAAGAATTTGTGACGTACATGAATTAGGTCACGTGTCAGAGCTCTTTAAAGCGAAATACTGCAATTTTCAAATGGATATAAAACCGGAAGTAAACATCGGAAAACCTAAATGAAAGTATCTGTGCATAGGTATCGTCAATAGCAATGAATTTGTTTCAGGTCACTTGGTCACCAGAGGTCAAGGTCACAGGATATGAGCCTTTAAAGTTTTGACAATTACTGATTTATCTTAACCGGAAATTAAAATAAATCAGGCTTGAAATTCAAAAATCGGCGTCTCATGTTTTGGTAGCAATCGACTGTAGATTCCAAAAACATCAGAATTATGCAAATTTCATTACACCCTGAGGCCCCATTTTGCGTTTTATGAAAATATACCATTTCAAGATGGCGACTGATCTGTTACATCTGGGTCAAATTTTATTATTTGTATACTTTTGTGTCTATATTACATACATACTGCAAAAAGAATTTTTCAAATATCTTCAAAATTCCTGAATTTGATAGCCAATAACTTCAAAACCGGAAGTGATACAAAAATTTTGAAAACATATTTTTGTTCGCCATCAAAATGTCTATCTACCTGTAAGTTTTCAGAACGATCGAAATAAAAATTGAAAAAAACACGCACAGTTTCAATGGAAATTGACACAAATTTTTCAAACTTTAAAAGGCGGAATTTTGATTCAAATATATTGTGTTGTATATCATTGGAAAGAGCAGACATAGCATAGTACGACGGTGAAAGAAAATCAGACTAATGTAAATTAGGTCACGTGGTAGGGCTGTTTAAAGTTAAAAATTACAATTTTCAAACGGCTATAAAACCGGAAGTAACCATTGGGCATCTGAAAAAAATATGTCATTGGATACATCTAATCAAGGGCAATAACTTTTGTACAGGTCACAAAGTCACAAAAGGTCAAGGTCACAAAATATGGGCCTTGAAAGTTTTGACAATTATTGACTTATTTTTTCCGGAAATCAGAAAAATTCAGAATTGAAATTCAAAAATCGGCTTCCCATGTTTTGGTCGCAGTCGACTGTTGATTACATAGACATAAAAATTATGCAAATTCCATAACACCCTGAGGCCCCATTTTGCGTTTTATGAAAATATACCATTTCAAGATGGCGCCTGATCTGTTACATCCGGGTCAAATTTTATGATTTGTATAATTTTGAGTCTACATAACAAACATATTGCAAAAAGAATTTTTCTAATATCTTCAAAATTCCGGAAGTTGAAATTTCAACTTTGAGAGCGAATGACGTCAAAACCGGAAGTGATATCGAAATTTTGAAAATTGCTAATTGCTCGCAATCAAAATGTCTATAAACATGTAAGTTTTCAGGTTGATCAATATAAAATTGCAAAAGTTGAAAAAGTGGTCAAGAAAAAGTGCTCCAAAAGTCAGCAAGATTTTTCTCAAAATGATATTGTTAAACTTTTGTCTCGTGGACAATCGATTAGAGAAATATGCAAAGTCAGTCCGATCAAAATCGGTTGAAAAATAAAGGAGCTAATGACCAAAACATCAAAACCCATATGTTCTCATACCTCATTTCCGGTTGGTAGGGCATGCGTCCTTTTACATTTAAACAATACCGAGCAGTAGATTATCGTGGGAAATCTTGAGAGATTATATGTGGCATGTGTAGTTTTGGCTGGGCGCTCTGACCAGAAAGTGAAAAAAAAAAAAAAAAAAAAAAAAAAAGTCATTTGCAAAACAAAGCAGTGCGTTCGCTAGAACGCACTGCAATTAAAAAAAACACGCACAGTTTCAATGGAAATTGACACAAATTTTTCAAACTTTAAAAGGCGGAATTTTGATTCAAATATATTGTGTTGTATATCATTGGAAAGAGCAGACATAGCATAGTACGACGGTGAAAGAAAATAAGACATATGTAAATTAGGTCACGTGGTAGGGATGTTTAAAGTTAAAAATTACAATTTTCAAACGGCTATAAAACCGGAAGTAACCATTGGGCATCTGAAAAAAATATGTCACTGGATACATCTAATCAAGGGCAATAACTTTTGTACAGGTCACAAAGTCACAAAAGGTCAAGGTCACAAAATATGGGCCTTGAAAGTTTTGACAATTACTGATTTATTTTTACCGGAAATCAGAAAAATTCAGAATTGAAATTTAAAAATCGGCTTCCCATGTTTTGGTCGCAGTCGACTATTGATTACATAGACATAAAAATTATGCAAATTCCATAACACCCTGAGGCCCCATTTTGCGTTTTATGAAAATATACCATTTCAAGATGGCGCCTGATCCGTTACATCCGGGTCAAATTTTATGATTTGTATAATTTTGAGTCTACATAAAAAACATATTGCAAAAAGAATTTTTCGAATATCTTCAAAATTCCGGAAGTTGAAATTTCAACTTTGAGAGCGAATGACGTCAAAACCGGAAGTGATATCGAAATTTTGAAAATTGCTAATTGATTGCAATCAAAAGGTCTATGCATATGCGAGTTTTTAGGTCGATGAAAATAAAATTGAAAAAGTTGAAAAAATGGTCAAAAAAGGTGCTCCAAAAGTCAGCGACAAAGTTTTCAAAGTGGATGTTTTTAAAAACCTATCTTGTGGACAATCGATTAGAGAATGTAACAAAGAAAGTCCGATCAAAATCGGTAGAAAAACAGTGGTGGAAATGGTAAAAAACTTAAAATGGGTTTTTCTGTCATACGTCATTTCCGGTTAAACAAAAAAGCGCCATTTTACATTCGCGTAACACCGTGCAGTTAGATTTAGTAGGTGATAATTTGAGATATTGTGTGATATGTTCCCTTCATACCGAATTAGCGTGACCAGAAGTAGACAAAAAAAAAACTAGAACCATGAATGGTACCATGCAGTGCGCATCCGGTTTCGTCCATTGGTGAAAAGTGACATCTTTCAATCCATGATGTCAGGTTTACAGAAGAAAGCTTGTTTTACATTAAAATGCAGAAGGTACAAAATTTTAAAACGCACAATTTTAAATTCGGTAGTGAAAAGTAGAATAACCAGTTCACACACGGTAGTCAAAAGTGAAATAAACATTTCATGTTCGGTAGTGAAAAGTCAACTGATTAAAAAAGGCGTAATCACCGTTTGATATACATCAGTGGAAAACGCATATCACAAAATTTCTAAGATTTGTAAATAAGTTCTAAAGTGCAAGAAAGGACACATGAAAGAGCCAAATCTCAATTTAGAAACGGACTGCACAGTATTCATACTTCATAGTTTGAAATACAGATCGAATTTTATCAATACATATTTCATTCAAAGAAAATATATCTTAATGTTTCTTTTAAACAGTTACAAAAGTACATTAATGATAACTTATCGCCCAAACGCAAGTTAATTGTAGAGGACGATCGCTCAAACGCAGCTTTATGTCAAAATATAGTACTCTCCCTTCAAATGAAATTTGAATTTAATATTTTACTAGCAGATGAAATAACTAATTTTCAAAATTCAAAAGGTGCTATTTTGATTTTAAAATATTGTGTTGTATATTATTGAAAAAGTAGATTAATTTAGCATAATTAGATTGTGAAAGAATTTGTGACGTACTTGAATTAGGTCACGTGTCAGAGCTCTTTAAAGTTTAAAAACTGCAATTTTCAAATGGATATAAAACCGGAAGTAAACATCGGAAAACCTAAATGAAAGTATCCGTGCATAGGTATCGTCAATGGCAATGAATTTGTTTCAGGTCACTTGGTCACCAGAGGTCAAGGTCACGAGATATGAGCCTTTAAAGTTTTGACAATTACTGATTTATCTTAACCGGAAATTAACATAAATCAGAATTGAAATTCAAAAATCGGCTTCTCATGTTTTGGTAGCAATCGACTGTAGATTCCAAAGACATCAGAATTATGCAAATTCCATTACACCCTGAGGCCCCATTTTGCGTTTTATGAAAATATACCATTTCAAGATGGCGACTGATCTGTTACATCCGGGTCAAATTTTATTATTTGTATACTTTTGTGTCTGTATTACAAACATACTGCAAAAAGAATTTTTCGAATATCTTCAAAATTCCGGAAGTTGAAATTTTAACTTTAAGAGCAAATGACGTCACAACCGGAAGTGATACTAAATTTTTGAAAACATATTTTTGTTCGCCATCAAAATGTCTATCTATCCGTAAGTTTTCAGAACGATCGAAATAAAATTTGAAAAAAATACGCAGTTTCAATGGAAATTGGCACAAATTTTTCAAACTTTAAAAGGCGGAATTTTTATTCAAATGTATTGTGTTGTATATCATTGGAAAGAGCAGACAGAGCATAGTAAGACGGTGAAAGAAAATAAGACATATGTAAATTAGGTCACGTGGTAGAGCTGTTTAAAGTTAAAAATGGCAATTTTCAAACGGCTATAAAACCGGAAGTAAACCTTGGGCATCTGAAAACAATATGTCAATGGATACATCTCCTCAAGGGCAATAATTTTTGTACAGGTCATTAGGTCAAGAAAGGTCAAGGTCACGAAATGTGGGCCTTGAAAGTTTTGACAATTACTGATTTATTTTTACCGAAAATTAGAAAAATTCAGAATTAAAATTCAAAAATCCGCTTCCCATGTTTTGGTCGCAATCGACTGTAGATTGCATAGACATTATGATTATGCAAATTCCATAACACCCTGAGGCCCCATTTTGCGTTTTATGAAAATATACCATTTCAAGATGGCGACTGATCTTTTACATCCGGGTCAAATTTTATGATTTGTATACTTTTGAGTCTACATAACAAACATACTGCAAAAAGAATTTTTCGAATATCTTCAAAATTCCGGAAGTTGAAATTTCAACTTTGAGAGCGAATGACGTCAAAACCGGAAGTAATATCGAAATTTTGAAAATTGCTAATTGTTTGCAATCAAAATGTCTATACATATGTAAGTTTTCAGGTTGATCAACATAAAATTGCAAAAGTTTAAAAAGTGGTCCAGAAAAGGTGCTCCAAAAGTCAGCAAGATTTTTCTCAAAATGATATTGTTAAACTTTTGTCTCGTGGAGAATCGATTAGAAAAATATGCAAAGTCAGTCCGATCGAAATCGGTTGAAAAATAAAGGAGATAATGGCCAAAACATCAAAACCAATATGTCCTCATACCTCATTTCCGGTTGGTAGGGCCTGCGCCATTTAACATTTAAACAATACCGAGCAGTAGATTATCGTGGGAAATCTTGAGAGATTATGTGTGGCATGCATAGTTTTGGCTGGGCACTCTGACCAGAAAACGGAAAAAAAAAAAAAACTAGAACCATGAATGGTACCATGCAGTGCGCATCCGGTTTCGTCCATTGGTGAAAAGTGACATCTTTCAATCCATAATGTCAGGTTTACAGAAGAAAGCTTGTTTAACATTAAAATGCAGAAGGTACAAAATTTTAAAACGCACAATTTTGAATTCGGTAGTGAAAAGTAGAAAAACCAGTTCACACACGGTAGTCAAAAGTGAAAAAAAAACATTTCATGTTCGGTAGTGAAAAGTCATCTGATTAAAAAAGGCGTAATCACAGTTTGATATACATCAGTGGAAAACGCATATCACAAAATTTCTAAGATTTGTAAATAAGTTCTAAAGTGCAAGAAAGGACACATGAAAGAGCCAAATCTCAATTTAGAAACGGACTGCACAGTATTCATACTTCATAGTTTGAAATACAGATCGAATTTTATCAATACATATTTCATTCAAAGAAAATATATCTTAATGTTTCTTTTAAACAGTTACAATGTAAAAAAAAGTACATTAATGATAACGTATCGCCCAAACGCAAGTTAATGGGAGAGGACGATCGCCCAAACGCAGCTTTATGTCAAAATGTAGTACTCTCCCTTCAACTGAAATTTGAATTTAATTTTTTACAAGCAGATGGAATGACTAATTTTCAAAATTCAAAAGGCGTTATTTTCATTTAAAAATATTGTGTTGTATATAATTGAAAAAGTAGATTTAGCATAATTAGATTGTGAAAGAATTTGTGACGTACTTGAATTAGGTCACGTGTCAGAGAGCTTTAAAGTTAAAAACTGCAATTTTCAAATGGATATCAAACCGGAAGTAAACATCGGAAAACCTAAATGAAAGTATCCGTGCATAGGTAACATTAATGCCAATGAATTTTTTCAAGTCACATGGTCACCAAAGGTCAAGGTCACGAGATATAAGCCTTTAAAATTTTGACAATTACTGATTTATTTTAACCGGAAATTAAAATGAATCAGAATTGAAATTAAAAAATCGGCATCTCATGTTTTGATAGCAATTGACTGTAGATTCCATAGACATCTTAATAATGCAAATTCTATAACACCATGAGGCCCCATTTTGCCTTTTATAAAAATATACCATTTCAAGATGACGACAGATCTCTTACATCCGGGTCAAATTTTATCATTTGTATACTTTTGTGTCTACATTACAAACATACTGCAAAAAGAATTTTTCGAATATCATCAAAATTCCGGAAGTTGAAATTTCGACTTTGAGAGCCAATAACTTCAAAACCGGAAGTGATATCAAAATTTTGAAAACATATTTTTGTTCAGCATCAAAATGTCTATCTACCTGTAAGTTATCAGAACGATCGAAATAAAAATTGAAAAAAACACGCACAGTTTCAATGGAAATTGACACAAATTTTTCAAACTTTAAAAGGCGGAATTTTGATTCAAATATATTGTGTTGTATATCATTGGAAAGAGCAGACATAGCATAGTACGACGGTGAAAGAAAATAAGACATATGTAAATTAGGTCACATGGTAGGGCTGTTTAAAGTTGAAAATTACAATTTTCAAACGGCTATAAAACCGGACGTAACCATTTGGCATCTGAAAAAAATATGTCATTGGAATCATCTAATCAAGGGCAATAACTTTTGTACAGGTCACAAAGTCACAAAAGGTCAAGGTCACAAAATATGGGCCTTGAAAGTTTTGACAATTACTGATTTATTTTTACCGGAAATCAGAAAAATTCAGAATTGAAATTCAAAAATCGGCTTCCCATGTTTTGGTCGCAGTCGACTGTTGATTACATAGACATAACAATTATGCAAATTCCATAACACCCTGAGGCCCCATTTTGCGTTTTATGAAAATATACCATTTCAAGATGGCGACTGATCTGTTACATCCGGGTCAAATTTTATGATTTGTTTACGTTTGTGTCTACATAACAAACATACTGCAAAAAGAATTTTTCGAATATCTTCAAAATTCCGGAAGTTGAAATTTCAACTTTGAGAGCGAATGACGTCAAAACCGGAAGTGATAGCGAAATTCTGAAAATTGTTAATTGTTTGCAATCAAAATGTCTATATATATGTAAGTTTTCAGGTTGATCAACATAAAATTGCAAAAGTTTAAAAAGTGGTCCAGAAAAGGTGCTCCAAAAGTCAGCAAGATTTTTCTCAAAATGATATTGTTAAACTTTTGTCTCGTGGAGAATCGATTAGAGAAATATGCAAAGTCAGTCCGATCGAAATCGGTTGAAAAATAAAGGAGATAATGGCCAAAACATCAAAACCAATATGTTCTCATACCTCATTTCCGGTTGGTAGGGCCTGCGCCATTTTACATTTAAACAATACCGAGCAGTAGATTATCATGGGAAATCTTGAGAGATTATGTGTGGCATGCATAGTTTTGGCTGGGCGCTCTGACCAGAAAACGGAAAAAAAAAAAAAACTAGAACCATGAATGGTACCATGCAGTGCGCATCCGGTTTCGTCCATTGGTGAAAAGTGACATCTTTCAATCCATGATGTCAGGTTTACAGAAGAAAGCTTGTTTTACATTAAAATGCAGAAGGTACAAAATTTTAAAACGCACAATTTTCAATTCGGTAGTGAAAAGTAGAAAAACCAGTTCACACACGGTAGTCAAAAGTGAAATAAACATTTCATGTTCGGTAGTGAAAAGTCATCTGATTAAAAAAGGCGTAATCACAGTTTGATATACATCAGTGGAAAACGCATATCACAAAATTTCTAATATTTGTAAATAAGTTCTAAAGTGCAAGAAAGGACTCATGAAAGAGCCAAATCTCAATTTAGAAACGGACTGCACAGTATTCATACTTCATAGTTTGAAATACAGATCGAATTTTATCAATACATATTTCATTCAAAGAAAATATATCTTAATGTTTCTTTTAAACAGTTACAATGTAACAAAAAGTGCATTAATGATAACGTATCGCCCAAACGCAAGTTAATGGGAGAGGACGATCGCCCAAACGCAGCTTTATGTCAAAATGTAGTAATCTCCCTTCAACTGAAATTTGAATTTAATATCTTACAAGCAGATGGAATAACTAATTTTCAAATTTCAAAAGGCGCTATTTTGATTTTAAAATATTGTGTTGTATATAATTGAAAAAGTAGATTTAGCATAATTAGATTGTGAAAGAATTTGTGACGTACATGAATTAGGTCACGTGTCAGAGCTCTTCAAAGCTAAAAACTGCAATTTTCAAATGGATATAAAACCGGAAGTAAACATCGGAAAACCTAAATGAAAGTATCTGTGCATAGGTATCGTCATTGGCAATGAATTTGTTTCAGGTCACTTGGTCACCAGAGGTCAAGGTCACAAGATATGAGCCTTTAAAGTTTTGACAATTACTGATTTATCTTAACCGGAAATCAAAATAAATCAGAATTGAAATTCAAAAATCGGCGTCTCATGTTTTGGTAGCAATCGACTGTAGATTCCAAAAACATCAGAATTATGCAAATTTCATTACACCCTGAGGCCCCATTTTGCGTTTTATGAAAATATACCATTTCAAGATGGCGACTGATATGTTACATCCGGGTCAAATTTTATTATTTGTATACTTTTGTGTCTATATTACATACATACTGCAAAAAGAATTTTTCAAATATCTTCAAAATTCCGGAAGTTGAAATTTCGACTTTGAGAGCCAATAACTTCAAAACCGGAAGTGATACAAAAATTTTGAAAACATATTTTTGTTCGCCATCAAAATGTTTATCTACCTGTAAGTTTTCAGAACGATCGAAATAAAAATTGAAAAAAACACGCACAGTTTCAATGGAAATTGACACAAATTTTTCAAATTTTAAAAGGCGGAATTTTGATTCAAATATATTGTGTTGTATATCATTGGAAAGAGCAGACATAGCATAGTACGACGGTGAAAGAAAATAAGGCATATGTAAATTAGGTCACGTGGTAGGGCTGTTTAAAGTTAAAAATTACAATTTTCAAACGGCTATAAAACCGGAAGTAACCATTGGGCATCTGAAAAAAATATGTCATTGGATACATCTAATCAAGGGCAATAACTTTTGTACAGGTCACAAAGTCACAAAAGGTCAAGGTCACAAAATATGGGCCTTGAAAATTTTGACAATTACTGATTTATTTTTACCGGAAATCAGAAAAATTCAGAATTGAAATTCAAAAATCGGCTTCCCATGTTTTGGTCGCAGTCGACTGTTGATTACATAGACATAAAAATTATGCAAATTCCATAACACCCTGAGGCCCCATTTTGCGTTTTATGAAAATATACCATATCAAGATGGCGCATGATCCGTTACATCCGGGTCAAATTTTATGATTTGTATAATTTTGTGTCTACATAACAAACATACTGCAAAAAGAATTTCTAGAATATCTTCAAAATTCCGGAAGTTGAAATTCTAACTTTGAGAGCGAATGACGTCAAAACCGGAAGTGATATCGAAATTTTGAAAATTGCTAAATGTTTGCAATCAAAATGTCTATAAATATGTAAGTTTTCAGGTTGATCAATATAAAATTGCAAAAGTTGAAAAAGTGGTCCAGAAAAGGTGCTCCAAAAGTCAGCAAGATTTTTCTCAAAATGATATTGTTAAACTTTTGTCTCGTGGACAATCGATTAGAGAAATAAGCAAAGTCAGTCCGATCGAAATCGGTTGAAAAATAAAGGAGATAATGGCCAAAACATCAAAACCCATATGTTCTCATACCTCATTTCCGGTTGGTAGGGCATGCGCCATTTTACATTTAAACAATACCGAGCAGTAGATTATCGTGGGAAATCTTGAGAGATGATGTGTGGCATGCATAGTTTTGGCTGTGCGCTCTGACCAGAAAACGGAAAAAAAAAAAAAAAAAAAGACATTTGCAAAACAATGCAGTGCGTTCGCTAGAACGCACTGCAAAAAGACATTTGCAAAACAAAGCAGTGCGTTCGCTAGAACGCACTGCAAAAAAAGACATTTGCAAAACAATGCAGTGCGTTCGCTAGAACGCACTGCAACTAGAACCGTGATAACGGTACTGAGCAGTGCGCAATTTAATCATCCTTGAACGGTTGCATTTTATTCCTGCATATAAATTAGGTCATGTGACAGAGCTGTTTATAGTTAAAAATCTCAATTTTCAATCGGCTATTAAACCGGAAGTAAACATCGGAAAACACAAAGTACAACATCATTTGATAGATTTTATTGAGGGCAATAGCTTTTGTTCAGATCAAAAGGTCATCAAACGTCAATGTCACGAGTTTTGAGCTTTGAAAGTGTTTGCTATTGCTGAATTTCTTTAACCGGAAATAGACAAAACTTTTAATCGAAATTAGGAAATCGGCTGTCACAATTTTCTTAGTGTATATTGAAGATGCCATAGACATCAACATAATGTAAATCGGATGATATCCTGATCACTTATATCGATTTAAAGAAAAGTTGGTCATTTCAAGATGGTGGTCTACTAGTTACTTCCGGGTCCAATTTTATCCTTTTTTTCTATGAATGTTATGTCATTTTATATCTTCAAAAGGATGTGTCGACTCTCTTTAAAAATCCACAATTTAGGAACCACGTGTTTTTTTCGCGCCAAAAAAGCCACGCAGTTACTTTAGAACAATAAACAAAATTTCCAAATTAAAAAAAAAGCAAAATGATTAAAATATCTACTATTATATATCAAGCGGAGATAAGGCATAATAAGAAAAGACGATTTTTTGTGACGTACGTGAATTAGGTTCAAACTGACAATTTTCATTTGGCTATAGAACAAGAAGTAAATATTGGACAACAAAAATGAATTCACCATTGGATAGATCTTATTCCGGGCATGTTCTTTCATATCTTAAGAAGAAATTGTTACCTATCTTATGAAATCCGTAATTCAAATAACACGTGTTTTTTTCCCGCCAAAAAACCACGCAGAGTTACTATAAAACAAAGAACAAAATTCCAAATAGCAATTTTGATCAAAATATCTAGTGTTATATATCACTGGAAAGAGGAGATAAAGCATAATAAGAAAAGAAGATATTTTGTGACGTGACGTCACGTGACAGAGCTGTTCAAAATTCTTACTAACAATTTTTAAATTGCTATAAAACCGGAAGTAAATATTGGACAACACAAATGAATACACCGTTGGGTAGATCTCATCATGGGCAATAACTTTTGTTCAGGTCATAAGGTCACCCAAATCAAAGATAACGTGTAAGAGCTTTGAAAATGGTTGTCATTTCTGAATATCTTTGACCGGAAATAGGCAAACATCATAATCGAAATTAGCAAATTAGCTGTCATCATTTTGTTGGCCATAGATTGAAAATGCCCTAGACATCAATATTATACAAATCGGATGATACCCTGTTCACTTCTCTCGATTTAAAGAAAACATGTTCATTTCAAGATGGTGGCCAGCGTGTCACTTCCGGTTACGATTTTATCATATTTTTTTCTTTGTTAGTCATGTTCTTCCATATCTTAAAAAGAAATTGTTACCTATCCTATGAAATCCGTAATTCAGATAACACGTGTTTTTTTCCCGCCAAAAAAACACGCAGAGTTACTATAGAGCAAAGAACAAAATTCGAAAAAGCAATTTTGATCGAAATATCTAGTGTTATACATTTTTTGAAACAGGAGATTAAGCGTGATAATAATAAAAGATAATTTGTGACGTACATGAATTAGGTCACGTGACAGAGCTGTTTAAAGTCAAAACTCGACATTTTCAAATGGCTATAAAACCGGAAGTAGACATCGGACAGCAAAACTGAATACATCAGTTGATAGATCTCATCAAGGGCAATGACTTTTGTTCGGGTCACAAGGTCACTCAAGGTCAAGGTCACAAGATATGAGCCTTAAAAGTTTTGACTTTTACTTAAAATTTTAAACCGGAAATAAAAAAAATTCTGAATCGAAATTCAAAAATCGGCTTCCCATGTTTTGTTAGCAATCGACTGTAGATTCCATAGACATCAGTTTTATTCAAATCGAATGATTCCCCGATTCTGAATAGCGATTTAAAGAAAAATCAGTCATTTCAAAATGGCGACTGATATGAAATATCTGGGTCAGATTTTTTCATTTCATTTTTAGTCAACGGTTATTTCTAGCACATCTCAAAAAGATTTTTTTGAATATCTTAATTATTCCGGAAGTTGAAATTTCAACTTTACAAGCGAATGACGTCAAAACCGGAAGTGATATAAAAATTTTGAAAATACCATTTAGTTAGAAATCAAAATGTTTATACACCTGTAAGTTTTCAGTTTGATCGAAATAAAATTGCAAAAGTTAAAAAAAACGGTTAAAAAAGTGCTCCAAAAAGTCAGCAGAGAATATCTAAAAGTGCATATATGTTGAGAGCTATTATGTAGACATTAGAATAACGAAATAGACAAAAAAGTTCCATCAAAATCGGTTGAAAAACAGAGGTAAAAATGGTAAAAAACATAACATGGGTTTTTCTGTCAAATGTCATTTCCGGTTACACAAAAAACCGCCATTTTACATTCACCCAACACCGAGCAGTTAGATATTGTAGGAAAACATGTGAGATAAGGTGTGACATGCTCCCTTCATACCGAATTAGCGTGACCAGAAGTAGACAAAAAAAAAAAAAAAAAAAGTCATTATGAAAACAAAGCAGTGCGTTCGCTAGAACGCACTGCAAAAAAGTCATTTGCAAAAGAATGCAGTGCGTTCGAAGAATCGAACGCACTGCAATAAAGTGTGAGTCGCGTAATGATTATGCAAACGTAATCGTGTATTGGGTATTCAAATTATGCTTTGTTTGAGCTTACGTACATTGGTATTTATGATTGGGTTGATATAATGAAAGGACACATCTCACTGACACGGCAACATATCCCATACACAAACTATTACCCATTATTCAAAAATCAACGATCGGTTTAAAATAAACGACTATCAATAGATAAGAGAAAACAAAATAAATCATATTGCATACACATATTGCATACACATGTATTCAGACAATAGAATCATATTGTAACCTATTTGTTAGCTCTACCGCACCAAAACCTTAAAACCACTGCGATTTCTTTCCTTTTCTGGAACTGGTAAAAGAAAGACACCGAATCTACAAGACTACAAGATTAGCCAATATAACGTCACAATAAAGAAATACAGTCATGTAGTTATACGACGTCAAAGAACTGTTATCAATACAGGGGGCCATTTGAATGTTAATGAGCGTTTCACTTCATTTTGAAAATGTCTCTGCTTATTTTCAGAATACATCATATCTGCAATGACCATAGTGCCATAGCCCTACTGGGGTCATTGCCAGAATTTGGAGAATGGAATGTAACGAAAGGTCTTCGAGCAAATCAACATCCAGAAGGAACTTGGGAGATTGAAGGTGAGTTGATCCAGTAGCAGAATTGACTGAGGAGCTACGACGAATCTGGTGTTAATACACATTCCTACATTGTTTTTAATTCAGTTTCCAATTATTTTGGCATTTATGACTGAAGAATGTTACTTTTTTATTTCAAGATATAACACGAAATAACTTGTATGTTGTTAGGGTCAGTAAAATAAAATTGCTTTACTAAACTGACAGGCAAAAGAAACTTATCACTTTAAAAATCGTTGTATCAAACACAAAAAAGCTGGTACAGGTTTGAATCCCAGCAGCAAATATTTATCTAAATGCAACGTAATTATAACCACAACGCAGATTATCAAACGTAACTTTCCAAATAGTGCATGCATAAAAATGTGCAAAATGCGTTTTTGCGACATCGGTTCAAATGCACGTGCACGATTTTGGCATAAATGACGAATTTGGACAGAACAGGTATTCTGTAAGTAAAAAACCACCAAAAATATGCCAAGACGTACGCAGACGCAACGAGAACAGCGATCGGTATGGCCAATATGGGAGCTTCTCAAGGACAGTTAGTCAGAACCTTCAACTGCTCCCAGATCACCATCAGCAATTTGATAATTCGGTTCCAACAGACAGGACAGACCCAAGACCGACCAAAATCAGGAAAACGGAGGGTGACAACACCGGCCGATGACCGCTACATCCGGCGGATTCATCTTCGAAACAGATGGGTGACGGCGGGGCCGACGGCAGTAACAACACTCGTTCATGTCATCAGCAGACGAACAGTTCTTCAAAGACCTTGATCAGTTGATACACCGAGCATACCGACCCTCCTTTGGAATGACGTCGATCCGTCTACGTCGTACAATGGGAACGGCCTGTACGTCGGTCGGAGCGACGTGACATGGTCAGAGTATTCTTTACAGATGGAAGTCGGTTCCCTATCTCCAGGATCACCTTAATCTTCAGCTGAAACGGCGTGTACGACCTTCAGTGAACCGACAGGACCTTGAACAGGTTCTACAGAACTTACGGAACAGGATTCATATTGACGTTATCTGCCGCCTAACGACGTTAATGAGGAGGCGAGTGTCTGCGTGCATGTGTGCTCAGGATGGCCACACTCATTATTGATGACGTTTTGCCCGACTACTGTGTCATGGAATGAACTCTTTAAGCACTTTTGCAAAGAACTCTGTTTCGTGTAATTTTTAATTTTGACCCCTTGACCCTTCCTTTGTGTATTGTGGAGAATTGAATGTCGGCATTACAATGCATAAATTTTCATTTTAATTTTTCGAAATTGATTTCTGTTTATAAATCAGTCATCATATATCTCACATTATATGCCTTTGCCTTTGATGTGTGGTCAAATGAAGTCGGTGATAAGTTTCTTTTGCCTGTTAGTTTATGGAGGTATAACGTTGCCAATATTGTCGATAGTGTCGCAACGTTAAAATACCAATGTCGTAATTACAAAATGCATTTGTCAATGCTGCAAAGTACAATTGTCGATGTGTAAAAATGCAAAATGTATAAGAATACTCAACAATCCACTGAAATGCAGCTAACAAATTACTCTTTGCATTATGCATTTTGCATTAGGCACTTTTGCATTATACATTCTGCATTAGTCACTTTGCATTACGCACTTTGTATTATCAAACCATGCAGAATAGACTTTTACACAATAGAACATATACCTTATATGGAATGATGACGTATATTCATTTGCATACGTAAAAAGCGGCGGAAATGTACGGAAACTAATTAATATGCATGCGCATTGATACATGTCCTTGTTGACACCTAAAGACGAGTTCTCCTTAAAGATAAATATCTCTGTATTATTTCAAATTTGGAGTCTTGGGAATTATTTCAAATTGATAGTTAATAATTTGTAATATTATGTTAAATATAGAAATCTAGGCCCAAGTTCTTCTAAAAAAAATGGAGGGGGTGGGGGTGCAAACGTCCTCGAAAACTTTGTGAAGTTTTAAGCTTTGCAGTGGTTAAACTCTATTTAGTTATTGCTACCTGTATTGCTTCAAGGGTGGAGTCTTGGAACCCCCCTCTAGAATATTAAAAAAGAAACTCCCTCAAACGTTATTTCCAGACGAATTTAAGGTTTAATTGCATAGGGGATCACAAGAAGAAAATGTTATGAATAAGACACCTGGAAATGCAAATTTCTCAAATATCTGAGAGATAGATTTAGACAATTTTGAGAACTAGATGCGATCGAACGCAATTAACTGACATTTTTTGACGAATTTAAGTTTTATTTGTATAGGGACAGCAATGTCACCAGAAGAAAAATTTATAATTTGACGCATGGAAACGCTAAATTCTGACATTTTCCATCGAATTTAAGGTTCACAATTATTTGTATAGGGTCTGAGGAATTCAGCCTTGAAAATGTTGAGAAATAGACGCCCACAAAATATGAAATTTCCTGACGAACTTGTGGTTGTGGGATCACCGGAAGAACATTTTGAGAATAAGGCGCCTGGATACTCAAATTCCTGACATCTCCCACCGAATTTAAGATTCAGAATTATTTGTATATAGGGTCTCAGGTAGGCCTATGTCGCTTGAGAATTGAGAATAAGATTCCCATAAACATTTCCCGTTGAATTTAAGTATCAGAATGGGGGTGCATGGGAGAAAATGCTCTTACTGGCGTCCATTACTCAAAATTGTCAAGGTTAGGTTCCTCAAAAAATTCAGAATTGTGTTTCCAGGCGTCTAATTCCTGACATTTTCTTCTTGTAGTCCTGCAATTTCAGTCTCTTTAAAAATAAACCTTAAATTCGTTAGAAAATAACATTTCAGGGAGTCATTTTTTTTTAATTTTCTAGACGGGCTCCCTAGAAACCAGACTACCAATGGGCACCCTTGAACCAATACAGGTAGTAATAACTCAATTTGAAATAATACAGTGATATTTATCTTCAAAGGAGAACCCATCTTTAAATGTCAAAAAGAACTTGTACCAATGCGCATGCATATTAATTAGTTTCCGTACATTTCCGCCGCTTTTTACGTATGCAAATGAATATACGTCATCATTCCATATAAGGTATATGTTCTATTGTGTAAAAGTCTATTCTGCAAGGTTTGATAATGCAGAGTGCGTAATGCAAAGTGACTAATGCAGAATGTATAATGCAAAAGTGCCTAATTCAAAATGCATAATGCAAAGAGTAAATTGTTAGCTGCATTTCATTGGATTGTTGAGTATACTTATACATTTTGCATTTTTACACATCGACAATTGTACTTTGCAGCATTGACAAATGCATTTTGTAATTACGACATTGGTATTTTTACGTTGCAACACAATCGACAATATTGGCAACGTTATACCTCCATATTAGTTTAGTATATAGGCACCACACTTGAGAAAGTGTTTTGAACAACTTGACCCCCAAGATGAAATTGCTTCCTACGGGCCTGGACACAGTCCCCCAGGATGACCAGGTCCAATAATCTAAGCTTATACTTTACTTACTACCTATTATTCAGTAACGTTGGTGCCTGGACGAGAACTGGAATTTAAATGGGTAATACTATTTGCTGATGGTAAGGCGAAATGGGAAGATAGACCGAACAGATTTATTATAACTCCAATGAAAGATACGGTTTATACTGCTATATGGAATGGTAATATGGAAATATCGGGTATGTGTGTGTTAACATCTAGAAGTATATACTCCAAGGTTAGCATAGTGTTGACAGCCCAGGAAATCGAAGTCGGTTGCAGTATGCATTAATCATAATCTGAATGTGATGCTTCTCAATATATTACTTAAACAGTTTCAGCTCGTACATCGATCTGAAAAGAATTACTAAATGTATTTTATAGATTGGCTTTCCTGTTCCAATGTTCTTGTTTGTTGTCGTCATATTGTGCATTATTTAAAGTCGCTCCGATAGTAAAATTATGCCAAGCTTTAAGTGTATTACATACTTTTGCCTATTTTTAAAGATATTTTTTCAGAATCGTTCGATTTTTTCATTCTAGAGATAAAAAGTACTTATGCTGTTCCAGTTTTAAGAAATAGAAAGAAGGACAACCATATTATAACCGCTTGCACTTGTAACAAAACAGTACTGGGAACTACGAATGATCGAGCTTCTGAAACGTCTGTTGTCGATGAGGTTTCCCAGACGTCAGTCCTCGGAGTTGCAGAAATACCATCTCAAAATAGTCAGTTATCCTCATCTAAACATAGTCAGACATCCGAAGCATCATATGTGACTGTGAGCTATCTATCAAGGTCACGATCTTTGCTGAACTATGATGAGGAAGAAGATGAGTCTGATTTAGCAGCTTACAGTGGGACATCTATCCATAGCCAGCTATCAGCAGAACGTCAGTCACTCAAGAAGACATCTTCTTTATTATCAGTAATAAGAGCTAATAAGCAGAGAGAAACGGCCAAGTATAGGTCTATTATTACTGTTATTTTTGATCTGCTGATATTAGCCAGTTTTGTATTCACTCTTATCATAATCTTTTCATTGGTATTGTCTGTTAATGAAAAATAAACTAAATGAGGTGTTGTTGCATCCATATTATAGTTAAAATAACTTAAGTTACTGTTAGATGTCTTGACGGATTGCCACTATCGTAACAGTAACAGTTCAGTTGTCTTCCCACACAAGATTTTTTTTTATCATAAATTGAGCAACAATGCTTCTTGGTGCTAATAGATACTATATCACATTTCGGGGCTATATTTTAAATCTTTCTCTATGTTGTACTGCCGTATGCAGAGTGCAGACGTATTGTATCGTAACAAAGCGCTTCGGATCTAATCAAGTCGTAATTTTGGATATCGAATTTGATCTTATTTAAACTAATAACTAAGTTCTCTGTGTGTCGAACTCCACTATTGACCATTCGAGGCTGATTGAGGGTTTTCTCTGAAACTTCAGGATTGGATAAGGTTTACACTTTCAGAGTGAACATAACCATCACCCATTATCGTGACATATGGTGGGAAATCGTAACACATCTCAAGCCTAAAGTACCTGAGATTTCAGAAAGAATATAGCACACGATAGTGAGAGTGTCAAAAATGACAAAGCACTTGAAGCTTCTTATCTGGTCTTTTCTGGCTATTCACAGAGACGTAATGAAATCGGAATTGTCTGGAAAAAAATTATTTCAATGTCCATCAGTCTTTTCGTTTCAGCCTATTATATGCATGTTGGTTATAACTTTGCTGTTGTTTCGGACTACACACTTTAAAATAAGAACAATGACTAAATCTGTACTAGTCAGATGGTAAATTGGTTGATAAGTTTCAGTATTTTTAAGAATTGGTTGCCCACTCTCGAGATAGGAACTTACGTCAAACCGCACCCACTCAAGTGGTTCCATGAATGATAGAAATTAATTGAAACTCCATAAAAATTGCCGTCAGATAACCACTTAATTATTTCAAACTTTTTCCTAAAAAACTAAAATAAACACAGCCGCTTGATAGCATTCAGCATTTTACATCAATTGAACAATTTTTTACGTGACCTTCCGGCATTTTCTAATAGAATTCTTTTTATCTCAGACAAATGTTTGTAGAATGGAGTGTTTATTTGAAAATAATTTGATTCTGGTGTTGAACTGAAATACCTCTATATAACTCTGGATCTCACATGGTAACCACATGTTTTAAAGTGATAATTTTTAACAGATCTTAGATAGCTCAATCCGGAATACAAGTGATACTCTTTTATTGTTGAAGACAACTGATATGTCTATCTTTTATGGTATCTACTGGAACCATAATAGTTTAATTCGAACAGGATTTTCATCTGGAACTTTTCATTAAAGGTTACCAATGTGTCGTATTCGTCAAAATAAAAGAACAGCATATATACCACAAATTGCATTGATAGGAAAACCCACGATTTATTCGACTTCCATTGGACGATTACGATAAAGATAACGGAACATAAATGAAATAAAGTTTCACGTCCCACTTGGTACACAACGCTGCAAATGAAACGAATTGAAATGTGTTAAGGAGCATCAACACAAAACGGGTTATATAGCAACTACACAAAACTGTAACTTTTTCCCTATCTTTCAACTAACACAAGAAAGCTTGTTGAACAATCCTAAGGTACGAATGATTTTCGATAAGAGATTAGATCTTGGACAACGAAGTCTTAAGTAGCGTACACACTGACAATATGTTGCCGAAATCCCATGTTGTCGAAAAAGTTGTCAGCGTATACAGTTAGGAAACATTCGGCAACAAGTTGCCCCAACATATTGCTGAACTGTTGTGTGTGTACAGGACCAAATTATTCTTGCCCAGTCGAAAATGTTGTCAGTGTTTAAAGTAACGAGGGAGCAAATTACTTAGCAACGGGCTTTTGGCATTGCTTGCATAAAAATATGCATGAAATATAATTGCAAATGTTGGTATAAATAAAATAGATTTATTTGAACAGCTAGCTAGTCATACACGCACTACAATTATACATCAAAATTTAATGAGATATTTCCAAAAGAGAGGTTACGTGTAGCAACAACAAAATGTCTTGACTTCCAGTATGAAGCTTTTAACATAACAAGACCTGATATTACAAATATTTTAAGGAAACGACCTTGGAGAAAATTTGAGATTATTAGTACATGTACTTGGAATAACATTAACTGATCCTTAACAGAATAACATAGCAATTTTGCATTTTTAATGTCGATTTAGGCATAATTCTTGTTTTTCATCCAGGAAATGATTGAACCATTATGAAACATAACATAACACTAAAAAGCAGAATAAATTAGGGATTAAGGACTAGTGATCAAGGGCGTGGATTTAGGGGGGACGAGGGGGGGGACGTGTCTCCCCCTTGAATTCAGAAGGAGGGGACGAAAGGGTCTTGGTCTCCCCCATAATTTGATTAGTAAAATACATTTTTTGAAGAATCTAAATCGATCAGATGAAATTCAGAGTAGGAAGTCCCTATTATCAACTCAAAACGCGGAAATATCTGTCAGAATGCACGAAATTTACGCCATTTTCCATTTTTTTCTCTAGGGCGAAGACATTATGATGTGGCCTGCGATTGCGGCGCTTTGCGACGTACTTGGACTCTACAACCCATGCTGGTTGGTCCCCTCCAAATTTTTTTGACAAATCCACGCCCTTGCTAGTGATGACCAACTAATTACTTCTTACTAGCACTACAAATAATAAATAATTCTAACAGTAACCATTGCTTCTTAAAATATCACCTAAAATTATCACCTAATAAATACTAATCATAACTTCTCATCTAATAATTTTGCTAAAGGCATTTAACTTTTTCTTTTAGAGTAATTTGTCTACTGGTACATATGCAATAAACTGATACTATTTTGGCTTAGAAAGAAGAAAGACTTAATTTGACTAGAATGATCTGGCATCAACTTTTAGACTAATAAGGAATATAATAAGTCTATAACATTGATGCATGAGAAAGAGCAATAACGGGATATGAAAGACCTTTAACCTTTACCTAAAACTATTTTATTCCCTGCTTTCCAAAATAAATAAATCTCGTATCATAATCATAAATAAGCTTCATCATTCCAAATCATCTATATTTAAGTAATAATAGTGATATTTGCAGGGGTACATATATTTTCTCTTTGAATTTTTGAAAACTGGAATTTAACTCTCAGCTTAAAAATTAGAAAAAGATTTGACAGTATCTTAATATTAGTTCTTGAAATCAGTTTATATTATTTGTTATAATACATCAACAATATTTATCACAATATCTAAATAATACATATTGAAATACACACATATACAAATACATGAACTTCATTATCAACTATTAATAACTGTGACAGAAATTAATCATTGCACAAAGTCGAATATCTATTGAAATGGTTTAATCACAGACAGATCATAATGCCAGATCTGTAGCATTTTGTAAGAAACAACTCTGATTGGTCAGTATTGTTCAAAACTATGCCAGAGGTTAGATGCATTGTATCTATAGATTTGTGGAAACATGATACTGAATTTAAAAGACTTCATAAAATTTAACTTTGTAGAATTAAAAAACATACATTTTTTAATCATAGGCAAATAAGATTGGGCCAGTCTAAAGAGCACATATATTTTGAATGTCATTTTGAACAATATATTCATTTTTAACAATAACAGTATTTTTGATGTATTTGGTGTAAATTTAAATTTCACAAGTACATAACATGATTGAACAATATCTAGCTAACAACATGATTGGAATGATAAAAACATGATTATAACATGATGCTTACCTTTAGGTAAATAATAATATAGCACCAAATTGGGACGACAGAAGTATAAATAGTGGAATAGTCTTGACACCACATCACCTTAATATTACCAATATAATCATTAGATAGACACATACTTCACTTACAGAAAGATTTGAAAAAAAAAAAAGTGATTTAAAGTCAAAATATTGCTCTTAAGAAACAGGTCTTTTACTAGTTTAAAATTCCTTAGTTTATACATTGATGCAAATTTTATCCAAACATAAAACAAAGATTGAATAAGAATAAATTTGAATATCAAATATGAATGCATTTTCAACAGTATTGGATTTATGTTTCATGAGGATTTCCTTAAACTAATCTTTATATAATGCACATATAAAGAATCTTCCTCATTACTCCTAAAGAAATCAATAAGTCAAAGATTAGGATATCTTAGTGTTTACTGAATTAATGAAATGGTACTAAAGAGGTGATAGAAGTTTTTGAAAATTGTGATATAGAAGAAATAAAGGTTGGTATATTTATGTTAAATATGGTGTCAAGCTAACCTGATAATATAATACATATATCACAACATTGTGATTATAGTTACGTATCACTTCAAATATTCATTTATTAATATTACATTGTTTATTGTTTTTCACATTGAAAGTTTCTACATTAATAATATATTTGAATGTTCTAAAAGGTAATGTTCAGACAGGGTTCTATACATTTACTGTATGGAAACAGTCTTCTAGTGAAATGTGTTTTAGCAATCAACCATTTGATAGGAATCAAGAATATCAATTGAGTAAAATAAAGTATCACAAACTCTAAAGTTTCATGTAATAACATGTACATGTATCTTGAAAGAGTCAAACTATATTCATACATGGAAACCAACAATATTTGCTGTATATTTCTGTTACAAATTTTCACTTCCATAAGAAAGCATGTCAAAGTTTAAGAGACTCATTTTTAAAATCATAAAAATTTATATTTGCGAAAATTAGTAACTATATATTATCATATATACTATTATTTTCTAAATCAGTAAGAGTTGTGTACTTAATTGTTAATTTCAAATATTTTCTTGATACAACTTTCTACCAGTAGCCTAATCACTGCCACTCTCTAGTGGTAAGAAATTTGTAATATATAAATTGACATTTTCCAGGGTTTAAAAATTCTAAATCATGGGAGATAACTCCACTAAAATCTACAAAATATTTGTACACAACAGTTATTATATAAAGGTGTGTAAGAATATTGAACAACTAAAAGACTATATGAAGTTGTATGGAAGAAATAGACTAAGAGGAAGTTAGAGTGATGTAATATCACTTGATTTCATTCTACACCTGATACACTACAAGGCAATAAATAAAACATACATTAACATACATGTATATATACTTTCATATGGTACCTAGTTGATATTGTATAGTTAGTCTGGGATATTGAAACACTTCATAGTCTATTCTGTTCAAGTTCAATATGCTATGAAATCATATATTTTCCTACGGGTCATATTTTGTAGATTTGCACTCTTGGACATGATAATTGTTAAATTCCCAAAAAAGGGAAAACAATTAAAACTTTATTATTTTCCTGTTTTTTTACGTTTAGGCTTACTTCAGAAACACCTAAAATAGATCTCGATCACATCTTATTCTGTTATTTTACTAACTATTTAAGGTTTAGAATATTTAAACCGTTTGATGGTTGTTTGATAATTATACCAAAGTAGCTGATGAATTTTTTTTTATATGAATCACTTTTGACTACACATTAACAGGATTGACTTTATTCATGTTATCAATCCCCACAAATATTAATGATTTCAGAGTATACACAACAGTGGTATGAATTGAAAAGTTTTGAATAGTCCCTCAAAATAAAAACTATTCATACCATTAACACTGAGAGGTGCATAATATCACATACAAACAATAAAATAATTCAACTATTATAGTTCCATAATCACATATAATATAAGTCACTCTACAATCTGATCATAATGCACATCAACATGTACGTAGCTTTTCACATTTTCTCTTCTACATTGCCATAGTGTGACAATATATAACTTGCACAACAGATTATGAATGTAGTTACCCATAAAAAAAATATGAAAAGAAACACATAGAACTACATATAACCCACTCTGTTACTAGATTCAATATCATAGTATTATAAAGATAAGATCTCTAGTCTCTACTCAGATGTATAAAATTATTTCATAGTAACTAAGTATAATGCCCTGATCACTAATTAATTGAAGTTAATGCAAAAAACTTAAAAAATGATTGCCAAATTGCTAATCTTGTGATTATGATGACGATTGCTGACTTCTGGTGTTCATGAATAAAAGTTAAAAAATTTCCTGAATGAATTAAAGCAAATAGACGTTAAAATCAAAACTAATAAAGGGAGATAACTCTGAAAAGTATCAATCTGAAAATGTTGTTCTTTCAAATAGACAATAAGTATTCATGCACATCTCAGAAGGTATCACAGCAACAACATGGCCATTTTACTTTCTGGTAGGTCCTAAATCTCAGATGGGATTTTAAAGTCAGCTGCCCATGTTATGTTTTGACAAGAACCTGACTGTGCATGGATATTATCATAAACAAATCATACATTCATTCAGGCATACTGAAAACAAGTACACACAATTCAACCAACAGCTACATCTTGCTGCTCACAAACTCTTTTCTGTATTATTAGGATGTAACTATTTCTTTCATTTCAGGTAGAAACCATTTTCATTTCTTCACATCTTAACTTGATGTAGCACACAAACAACATATCTTAATAACATAATAATAAATAAAACACTAATCTGTTTTGACATTTTGATTTTTCTTATCATTCTCATGTTCCACAAAATCATCTAAAAGACTAGGCCAAGCCTCTGTGTCATCATATATAGTTAAATCATCTCCAACTTGTTCTACAAAGTTTAAAAACATATCCCATGTATCTTTTGGAATGCCTTTAACGGTTGGATGTTTTTCTAGAAATTCCAACCAATCTTGTAATAAAGTAGGTTCACAACGAGAAAATACTAACTTCCATAAACTGATGGCTACATCAACAGGTAAAGTTCTTTGTCCATTTTCACAATCTAAACAAAACTTATATGTCCACTTGTACAAATTCTTAAAAGATTCTTTATTTTGCATTTCTGCTTCCATATCAGGAAACTTCGAACGCATACTTTTAATGGAGTCTACTTTGAGATTCTTACATCCAGTCACAAATTCATCTTTGGTAAATTTACACATAGTTTCTGCTTTAAAATTCCATGCAATTAACAAAACAATAAATTCTTCAGGTTTAACATCTAAATCCTCACAAAAATGTTCGATACCTTCTGCTAGAATTAGATCTTCATCTGATTCTTTGTAAGTTTCAAACAATTGAAGTATTTTTGCCTCGGACACATCTTTTGACACAAAAGATAATCGTTTAGTTTCACCGTTACCAGGACGTTTTAATGGAGGGAGTTTAGAATACTGGGGAAACATTTTCTTTTCTGTAATCGTCACTGAAACACGATTCTGATTGGAGTTGTCTGGATCTACAGGTCTTTTTATTTCTTTGATTTCTGAGGTTGGATATTGAACTAGGCCTCGTGAGCGGTTAACTTGTTGTAATGGTTGAGAGCCAGGAGAGAAGCTAGTTGAACCCTGATGGCTTTCAGCCTCACAACATGACAAACAGTTCCCCATCAGATTCTAAACAAACTACTTCTTCTTGTACCATAAGCCTGCAATATAAATAAGATAACTTTAACATTTTACATCTTCAACCTTGAAATACCAACCACACCTCTTTGAGATAAATAGAAATAGGAAAGTCATAGTTTTTAATCTGGCCTCTACTTGTAGAATAGTTTCGGTGAAAATTGTCACCATTTAAATAAAAAGAAACTCTTCATATAGCTACAATTGGCCCATTACACTGATAATATTTGGTAGTTCTGTCTAACATTCCGCCCAACACAAGCACAATGGTGATTTCACAAGAATAATTGAAAAGAAGATTTCTCTGAATTGTTTCATGACAAAACATCAGTGTCAGTGCCATAAGTCTATAACTCACAAAATAGTGAGAATGGCGATAGGACAATTGAGTATAAAATAAGCCTTTAATTGGCATGGTATTGTCATGATATTGTCAACAGAATGTTCTACATAAGGCTAACCCTGTAATAATGATCAATATGTTACGCCTACATAGGTCTTAGTTGCAGTAAATAATATAGAAATATCAATATGATATCAACCTAATACTATTATATATATATTCATATATCACACATGTTACATAATAGTTTATATACCGTACCCAATCATTTTATAGACCAAAATTATTCAAGGGGGATGTGCTTGCTTCATAAAACATTGATTTTTAAAAGAGAACTTTGATTTTTCCATATTTGTCAAAAATAGAGTATTCCTTGTGTTGAATATTAGTTTTTGTAACATACACAGTTATCTAGTCGTTAGTCCATTCCTCAAGTGGGAGTTGAGTTTACTTAAAAGTTTTGAAAACTGAGAGACAATCGCACTGAAAATTTTTTTGTCATTTTCCAACAGTAGACAAACCCTATTGAATATCTATCATTCTATAAGTTGATAAATGGAAGGATTAGAAGATTATATTCCTTTAACTAAATAATAATAAACTGTGTATTTATTTATACATGCTGTATATTTAATATCAATGTTGTTTTGTTTAGTCTGTCTTACACCATCCTTGTCCTTGTAATAGTATAACATCATAAAGATCAGTATCATTATCACCTTATTACACTGTGAAATAACAAAGACCATCCTAGTTGATATATGAGAAATAAATCTGATCTGTTTTTACCACCTCTCATTATGCATCAATACAATTGGTTTCATTTTAAATCTCTTAAAACTGAATTCTATGGCAAGAAAAAATTGAAAATCTGATTAAATGTCGCAAATAGACGGTATACGGTCTCGTATTATATATATAGAAGGAAATAAAAGACACAAACACAGAGTCCTGACACGATACATTTCTATGATTCAGCAAAACTGATACCTAGTCTATTCTCAAAGCTTGAGTCATAAGCAAATGAGAGTCATTAAAGGATGATTTATCCTTCCGAGGACCAAGAGTGATTTTAAAATATTAACAGCCATGAATAGATCTGTCAACGAAGATATTTTGTATAGTGTGTGTACATACTACCCCCACTCCCACTTTAAGAAATAATGATATGTCGTACTACCACATCAGCGTCTGTGCTCCTAATGATCCTCGGTTCCCAACCTTTTGGACTCTTCGTACCCCTATTTTGTTCAAGCAATCTCCTGGTATCCCTTCGCCCACCCTAAGTAACATTTCGAGCCAACATGAAAGTAAAAGGATATTTGTCGGTTGATGAATTTGATATTTAAACTATTCCCTACTTTTTAAAATTGTCTGAGAGGCTTCTCAGGTACCCCCTGTGGTTTTTGTTTGTACACCTGTATCCCTGGTTGGTAACCGAGGGTCTAAATTGACAATTTTTTTAACACATTTGAATTCCACTCTGACAAATAGCAGTTCCAGTATGTTAAGGTGTGGAATTTTTTGCAATATCACAGGAACACATTGGAATACACTTTGAAAATGTAATATCAATCAGGAAAAACATTCACACATAAATCAATTTATATCTATAACATATTTTTAAACCTTTGTAAACTAATCAAATTGATCAATTGATTTTGATATACCGGTAATGAAAAACAGAATTGATATGTATTGTTTCCTACTTATCTTATAACAGAAGTATGATAAAAAAGAATTAAAGATGTTAGATGGCATCATCCTGGACAAAATTCAACTGAAAAATTCTGTAGTAGTTTGTCAAAGACAGAAGTAACCCCAAGATAAAAATGAAACCAAATAAATTTATGATGCCACTAAACCTGTATTTTAATATCAAATACATTTCTCAATGGAATTTTATACAATAAAGCTTCATTAACTATGAATTATTGTGAAATATAGCACCATTAAAACACAACAGAGCTGAGCACTGTATAAAGAACAATTAAATGTAAAGAGTTTAAATAAGAGAGAATAACTGAGTCAATATAATGATCTCTACTCTTTTCTTTCAACTGTCATAACCAGATAGCTCAATTATCTCACAACAATACCTTCATTTTCTACTCTCTCTTTGAAGCACATACTTCATCTAGTTCAGTTAAACACACGTTTAAAGTGACTAGTTCTGTTGTCAATATAATCTTCAAGTCATGTTACAATCATGCATTTTCATTTCAACATCTTCCAAATCAATTGTCTGTATGATAAATCTTAAATCATAAACATTGTCAGAGAAGATTATCTCATACGAATTTGATTGATCTTTTTAAAGCATTCTCTAGTTTCTTATGAATACAGCTGAGCTGTTTGAAAATGGATTTTATTGGTACATAAGGATACAAGTTGACAGATTTGGCCAATCAGGATTGAAATAAGACTTTTGACATTGATTTAAAGAGATTACTTACACCACTGATACCCATGTCTTTACAGGTTTTCTACTTTTTTGACAGTTCAAAGCGCTCAATTCCAGAAATTACACTCACATGACCTGTAGTATCAGAACAGGAAAATGTCCCTTGAATTAAAATAAAATCTAATATCTTATTTTGGCAATTATATAAAAATGCTCCATGGAAGTAATTCTTACAGACATTGCACTGATGTTGTCATGATATCACTGTTAAAGGGATTGTAAAGCGGTTTTCTAAACTTTGTATATGTATCAGGGACACTGATAGCATCAATTTGCGCCATTCCCATTTCCATTCCGAAGCCTGTGGTTCTTGCAGTGACGTCATAAAACGCGTTAGTTTTTGTGAAATTGCAAGAACCACAGGCGTCAGAGTTGGAATGGCGCAAATTGATGCTATCAGTGTCACCAATACACTATAAAGTTTAGAAAACCGCTTTACAATCCCTTTAACAATCAATGTTTAGGTGCTGCATATAGCATAAATATCTAAGACCTCTTTAAAACAATTTTCAAGACAATCTTAACTATCCATGTCCTAATTTCATACTCTACCTCAGTCTTCCACTTGAAAAATTAAAATGCCTGTGAATAAGGTTGAATAAAGGTACCTGCCTCGACTGTATTTATATTGTGATATTATCAAATAACAATGATATCTTGATATCTCATAATAAATACAACAGTAATATACAACAAATACAACACAAAGACATAGATTTCCTGTATTCTAGCTTAATAAAACAATCGGTTTGAAATAAGCCCAATAAAGATAGCAGTGTTAACATGTTCTTATACATATAATTACCATGATAATACAGACCTGTCTTCCATATTCTTCACATTACACTATATTTTAACAAACTCTACCTGGCAATTTGCCGTCAGATTTCAACTGAGTACAAGTTTAAATTGGTAGAAAGGAGAAAGGTTTTTGTAGTATTTGTTTACTCTTAATGTTCTCTCCTAGATACTACAGAACATCATTTATTTATACAATATTGACCAATCACTCTCTGTTATTTATAGATCAGCGAGTCTATTCTGCAGTCGATTTGTTTCGGTACTGGTCTGTTTATTATAGTAATTATCAAAGTATTTATAGAAATATCCTTCAAGCTAAATTAAATTCTATTAGAAAGTAGATGTGAGTTTATTAATTTGTAATAAACTATTCAATATATCAGCTGTAGATAAAGTTATAATTAAACCTGTAAGTCAGCCAAAACCAAGTATCGACTGCCTGTCAATTCTCTTTCATCTTTCCCGTAATTCCGTACTCAGTGTTACCGATCTAGCTATAATCTCATCCTATTACATCAAAATATCAAGTTTTACCCTTCTAAAACCTTCCAAATTGAGATACAAAACCTAAACGAATCTCTAGAATTTAGATATTTATCGTACAATAAATTGATGTAAAATATCTATGTAAGTATTTAATTATTATCATGTCTAGACCTAAACCATTTTTAAACAATAATGATTCAAAATAAATCATAAATATTACAGTAATAAGGAAAACTTTTAAAAATACAAATAAATTCTTGCCTGCCATGAGAATAACAAGTTCCGAGGTAATTAAAGACTGTAAACAAGTGAGACTGAGTATCTGATGGAATATATCTCGATTGTTTTCATAATCACTGACAATAACACCAATCAATATACTCAAACATAAACATCTTTCTTTTTCTACCAAAAATAGTCATGACAACATCTATTATTGGAAAAAAAAAACTCTGACCTTATAAACTTTGATTCAAACAATAGATGGAAATCATCAAAACACCAATGAATCAAATATAGAATCAAACAAAAGACCTATCATTTTTTTACAATTTACACAAGTTACACAATTACTTAAAGGGATTGTAAACTTTGTATGTGTATCAGGGACACTGATAGCATCAATTCGCGTCATTCCAATTTCCATTCCAACATCTGTGGTTTTTGCAGTACCACTAAAACTAATGCGTTTTATGACGTCACTACCGGAAGCTACAATTGATATTTATACAGATCACTGGAAGTGACTTCATAAATTTGAATTGCTAGAACCACAGATGTCGGAATGGAAATTGGAATGTCACAAATTGATGCTATCAGTGTCCCTGATACACATACAAAGTTTAGAAAACCTCTTTACAATCCCTTTAACCTCATGAAATTTTTTGAGTGTAAAAACTATTTAATGTTACTCATAAGTTTCTCATTGAGAAAATCAACTTGGAATAACTTTTTAGATCCCACCATTTCTCTAAATCTAAATAAATAAAATCAATCATGGCCCAATTTCATTGAAAATCAATATTTATATGGTATCAATATGTGAAAAACATGTCAGAATTGTGTTGTCACTTTGATAATGATCAGTAAAAATATATTTCCTTTCATTTTGTTTGTTGTATATTTGCACATTATAATATACCCTTAAGCCCTTCCTTTACTTTGAAATATGCATTAAGTATTTAAACATTCATTCAATATATTCATATTAAAGAAATACAACCTCTTAGAATGAACAAAAAAATTAAGTTCTCAAACTTGGTCAATCAGAGTATATATTCATCAACAATGTCCAAAGTATACAAACAGAATGCAAAAAACCCATGAAACTATGTAAATTTCCATATAATAACAGGTTATAATTGATAAACGCCTTAAATTTGATTAAGGGATTTTCAATTATTGTTTTCTGGATTTATCAGATTATTTAGGTAATCTGTTGTATAGTTATGCAACCAGGCAAGTGATAATTATAAACTCCTATTGATCAAATTTGAAAATTTTGATTTTTTGTTCATTTTAAGAGGTTGTATTCCTTTAAATAAAACTATATAGCTTAATATCTAATCAGTCTATTATCCAACTTGATTCACTATATTCAATAAAACATGAAACAAACATAATACTTCTATATTCCTACCTTTTGATGTATGACTAAAAGTGACAAGTATATCAGTTACCTATATAATGTTGTCTAAATATAAAAACTCAACTTTTCCCTTAATCATTGTAATATAACATCCTTTTTTATCCTTTGTTTAGCAGACATTAGGTCGTTCTGGGCAGGTGCTTAAATCAACAAAGAACATATGAAAATTTCCTTAATCTAAGTCTCTACCTCTATATTTCACGTGACTAAAATTTTAGGGATAAAACTTGAAAAAAAAAATAAACCCATAAAATACTGAATATCATAAAAAATATTACAAATCCAGTTCTTTCACAACACTTTACAACAAGTAAATTTCCATTAATAATTGAGAAGTTGATCGTTTTTTTCTTAATTTAAAAGTGGACAATGGGCTGACAATGAGCACTTATCATGCTCTCATACCTTGACTAGGATTCGATCTAACATCTAATATTAAAGCAATTGAAACAACAATCCAAATGAACTTAAGAGTTATTTTTAGGAATGAATCAATCCATATAGGGAATTCTAAACAGTTGTATATGTTTATAAAAAAAACATTACCTGAAAACATTTCCTATACGGTACTCCTTTAAGCAGAAAATATGTAACAAATGACACAGTTTTAACAGTAAAACTACGCACCGCATTCACTTATTCACACTTGACTATACAACACCTGTGTATTGGTCAATATTTATCACCTCTATATAATATTAATTAGCCTAATTACAGGTAACTAATTAATAAAACAAGCACCTGCTGGTCCAGTAAGAAAAGGAACAGAAGGTGACCGGAACACACATTGTATACTATCTCATGAAATAACAAATGTTACAACTAGTAAATATTTACTATATAGGTATCAGTAATATATCATTTACCATACATAGTTTAACAATCAATATAATATGACATCATACCAAATATAAAGGTAGGTGAAATATACCCTAGTACAGGCCTTCTCAATTAATCTCAAAAAATATAAGGGCCAAATAGAGCTTAGATAGCATAGCGAGCAGATCTTTTTAGCAGTAGGGTAACTCTTGAGAGGGCTTTCTCAAGGGTATCGCGGGCTGTATTTGAGAAGGCCTGCCCTAGTACCTCAGTAATAACAACATCTCTGATACTGTTTTAATATCTCTAAAACAATCTCTAAAATCATCTTGTAGTATTGCCTCCTCAACAAAGGATTGACTTCAGAAGACTTTGTTGCAGAAGTAACACACTCCTTCCTAGAGGCAAAATGCTTCCCAAGAATCTGCCCAGGGACCTTTGTCACTCGGGCAGCCTGGGAGATAAATTTCATTACATTTAAAAGTAATGTTAATATGTAAAATAAATGTATTTTTCACGTGATTATGTTTATATTCCCTATGTCTTCTTGATAAATTGTGAATAAAGTTACAAAATCATTATTCATCTCATGTATTCTATTGAAAATTTTTATAAGATTCATTTTGCACTTAATCTTAATTAGATAATAGAACTTGGACAAAACAGTTCCTATTATCAATTTGATTTTCTAAACAGGGTTTGTGGCTCATGACATTTTATGCAAGATATTTATGTATAGTACTATAAATATAAGATTGACTGTATCAAATACATATTAATAAGATAGTAATTTTAGTAACTCATAAAACTTTCTGAACCATGCTTTAGGGCCTTTAGGTTTGTCTGTAATTTCATTAATACAGGACATAGCCTTCAAGACAGTGTTCTGCTTGGGATAATTATGAAACTCTCGTCTCTTCTGTCAAATAAAACAAGTTTGTTCTTTGTTAATGTAAAATTAAAATTCTTATTCTGAAAAAAACAGAGAGATGAAATAATGTTCTATTAGCTTATAAATCAACTAATAAAGTTATGTCCTTTATAACATCATAAAAGCTTACTGATACTATTTTTTTTTAAGAAATCATTAGTATATTACGAGGTACCGGTAATATTTTCCTGATCCAAAATAACCAATTTCTTGGAATGAATCCTGGAATACTCTGTTATGAACTATTACTACTCATCAATAAAACAAGGTAACAAGGTAAATTGCACCAACCACTTCTCAGCTCAAACCATTTGTTCCCTATATCACATTTTATAAAGAATAGTATTTCCTCTTCATTTTAACTTATTTTTTTAAGTACATCTGTCAAAATGTATAAAAATATTAAACAATGTCTTGACGTGTATATTAGATTAGAATATAAAATATTAGCTGATAATGTTATCAGTTACTATTTATATCTCAACTTTCCCTTTATATTGTATTCAATACATTTCAACAATCAAATAGAATTTAATAAAACATGCATGTCTTCTCATTGTAACTTGATAAAAAAGAAAACATGGTTAAGACATGACAAACATAATAATTTAATCTCAATCTTAGCTGGGTTCAACATTTTAAACTAGAATTTAATATGGTCAAGAGATTTTCATGGCAAATATAACATGCACACCATAAAAACAAAGCCTCAAAAATTTGAAGACTGGGTAAAAAATCTAGATCTCTTGAAAGTGAACAATAATTTGTTCCACCCCTTAAACTGTTTTTTTTTTCCAGTTCGGCACCACATTTTGTGACAAATATGAGCTTATACTTATTGTTTTCACCCATTTGGATACATAATATCATCAGTCATGATCATCAAAATACATGCAATTATTGGGATTGTAAGGTCAGGAGTCTTCTTAATATGCTTGAAGCTTTGTAATGTAAAAGTTATTCTTGATCAAATTTCCCTTCTCTCTTTTGGAAAATAACGGCATCTCAGCCATTAGATATAAGCTTGGTTACTTGTAGGTAGGATGAGCTTAGAAAGCATCCAGTTGTTCAGATGTTACAGTTCTGCTCGCTACACTGAACACTGGAGCCGCGGTGGCTCAGTGAGTTAGACGCTTGCTCTCTAACCTGAAGGTCCAGGGTTCAATCCCGGCATGGGTCGAGATGTTACCTTCGGATTTTTCAACCCGGTTTCCCCTTGTCAGTGATGCAGGTCGGAGGGGCTGACATGGAAAAAGTGTCTAGTCGTTCGGATGGGACAATAAACCGAGGTCCCGTGTGCTATTGGCTGTGCACGTTAAAGATCCCTCGACAGTTGGAAATCGAAAATAAGAGCAGGCTAATGCCGCTGTCCTGGCAAAATTTCCCTCATTGCACACTGCATGGTGTTTGCCCGTCCTCAATTAGCCCATATAGGTGCAGAAAAGCAGGACGTAAAACTCCATTCATTTCATTTCATTTCATTTACACTGAACACTGAGCATCCCTTAACAGCTGTAAGCTCATATCACAAAAAATTTCTGTTATGCACACTGCATTAAATTGCCCCATCTTACTTAGCCCAATCAGGTGTAAAAAGGGATGTAAAATTTCAAGAATGAAACACAACATTCCAACTGCTATAAACATGAGTTTTAAATCTATTTCAGACAAAATGTACATGTTAAAATCAACTGATTATTGTTTTTATTTCAGATATATTGATTAAAAAGTGTCTCTGTTTTTAACAGATATCCAACAAAAGAAAAATACTCATTGTTAAATATAGATGATGTACAAGTAGTATTATGATTAATCAAATACTAGTCAGTTTTACAGTGAAGGACTAATGAGATGATTTATTTCCAACAGACGTCAAATTACTCCTGCTCCATTTCTCATCAAAATCAATTGTTGAATAGAAAATTAGCTCTATAGCTAGTGTTGAAACGGTTAGTGATTTTTAAGACCCGGGTACCCGTCGGCAATAACCGGTTATTTTCCGGTTAACCCCGAGTAATTTCTTCAGCTTTAAAACAAGAATGAAGAACCTCATTTGTAGCTGTAAATTAAATCTCAGTTAGTACAAATGAGTTCCGAAGTCGCCGAAGAAGAGTTGACCTACTTTGAATCAGTTCCACTCGGAATTGTCGGTAAATAAATACCAACAACCCATCAAAGCAGACATCAGATTCCACCAAAACTGGCCAGACAAAATAACCCCACTGTCATTCATTGGCAAGGTATCAAATAAGCTCCAAACACGAACATGGTCGGGTACATTTAGCACCATCAAACTTAGAATGGACCGCAGTATGATAACATAGTCAAGATCATCAAGGTTACTAGCATCCAGAGAAGACGATGAACGTCTGGATAATCAAGTTAAACAAAAAACCAAACGGGCGGTGTTGATACAATTAGGCCAAAATTATTTGTTCCACTCGTGGAGTAATTTTAATTCTATATAAGGACTGTAATTACTTGTATAAACGGAAAAAGATCATCTTTTATATGATATATAATAATAACGTAGTCTAATCACACTTTGATACCTATATTTAAAGCCACATAAGCCCAGACTTGGACATTGAGAAAAAGCCTTTTCATTGTATTTTTTTAAAATTAGCAATTAAAAATGAATATTGAAAAAAAAAAAATTCGATTCCCTTTCGTGGTTCCAATTCTACAGCCATTTGAAGGAAAATTTGTTTGTTTACGTTTCAACACTGTGTTGATTGAGGGAGACGTCAATAACTCACAAGCTCCGCCCACTACTAGCACGTGCTACTGGAGATTGGAGTGTGACGTCATTTAACTAACACGCCCCCGCTTGACTTCATTTGCATGTAATTTAATTCTCGATTTTAAATCCAGCTGCATCGAAGCCATCTGAGTACCCAAAGCCGTGAATTTTAGTTTTTTGACTTAATTAAACATCAGAGATTAAGCTAGAATACCTTTTGTCCCGAAATCCCGTAAATTTCATTTTGTAAACAAACGAATCCCGCAATGTGCCTTTAAGATATAATGTAAGGATTTAAAACTTTGATATACCCCGATGGGGACGATATTGTCATGCACTAAATTTAATAGACACCGCCGGATGTTTTGACACACTCACAAGAATGTTAAAAGTGAAAGTAGAAAGTTAATGAACGTGAGAAATGCATTGGCTGATATAAATAGATATCTCTAATTATCCAATCAGAAAATAGCATGCTTTGTTGATGGATTTTTACGAGTGTCTGTTCATAAATATTTTCAACAAGATGTTCTATTTTTTTACGGCTTTATCGTTCTTTGATAAACATCGGAGATCGTGAAGATGAAAAAACAACTATTTTAGATGGTTCAGTTGATAACACGGCGGATTTATGTTATAAAATGCCGTTTTTTAAACGCATTTCTTTATTAAAATGACCATGTTACAAATTGACGGTTAACCGATCATCTGAAATCAGACCCGGTTACCCGTGAAATCGTACCCGATATCGGTTAACTGATTAACCGTTTCAACACTATCTATAGCCTACATGTATACTTAGATAAAATCTTTGCTCTTGTGTTCAGTAGGAAATCTTATTTTAGCTTAAAAGGGACAGTCTGCAATCATAAAACTTAAGCTATGTGTTGACATGTCAATAATATTGAATGCAGTGTATTTCTATAACTTATTTTAGCACCTTTTAAATTAAAACATCTTCAATTCAAGCTTCAAAATAACTGAAAGTTAATTCAAGTTAATTCAATGATAATACCTGCATCAAAACAGACTTGCCACTGGAATCAAATGCTGTATAATAGCATAGATAATAGGGTGTTGTTCCTTTATTCTTATTACAACAGTCAGTCAGTTTTAATGATTTCAAATCAATAGTGTTTGTTTACAATGGCTCATCTTTAACCACTAACTGATAAATAAATGATAAGTCTAAGTTTATAGAAAACTCACAGATATTAAGAGTGTTCTGATGCCATTAGCTACAGCTCTTTAATATCATTAAAAACTCTGGAATTTGTCTTCTGACTTTTGTCAGTAATGTATCTACAGTAAGCTTATCTGAAGGTAAAATTTATGTACCAGTAACATTTTATCTCAAAATAATACCTTTTTCTCCCACTTTATTGTCTTTACTTAACTTAAGGTTACATTTTATTGAGTTTGGTCAGGTGATATACAAGCTAGACGTTTACTTTTTCATTTGTCTTATTCACCAAACACATTTTGATACAAAAATAACAGTTGAAGATCAGAAGATTTCTCAATTAAAATATTTCAATTATTAATTGATTATTGATCGGAAGACTGGTGATAATCAATCTCAACTTTTAGTAATCGATACCCTGCCTACTGATAACACAATAAAATACTGATACAATTTTTTGCAACGCATCAGTCACAGTAGAAAATGCCACACTGAGCAACCCCCATTGACAGTTTAGTTGAGAGGAGTTCTGGTGGCAGTGTGGCAACACCTGGTACAAATCTGAATCTTCACCAACCTAAATTGTTTCAATTGTTAAAAAGAATAGTAGTTCGTTTCTCATTTCAAAACACATTTACCCTGCATCAAACAATATAAATTGAATTCCAGATATACTTCCAGTGACAAACATTAGTACCGGTAAACTAGTTTATCACCCAATAAGGTATTCTACAGTAGATATCGCTTGTATGATAAATAGAGAATCTCACCCGAGTGTCTTTTGATATCAGATATATCAACACAAGTTGATAAAGTGGAAAAACTCCGAGGCTTGCCGAGGAGTTTTTCCACTTTTATCAACGAGTGTTGATATATCTGATATCAAAAGACACAAGGGTGAGATTTTATTTATCATCCAATATCATTCTAAAATCGAAATATGCGAAACAACAACTTTCGAGGGGTGAACTGCAGATTATTGAAAGAACTTTCGAAGGGCGAAATCAATATGACGTCATTGTTATTAAGACGTCATTGGGCGAATTGTTTATCACGTGACCATATTAGCCAATCAATGATTCAGAAAAGCAGTATCTCCTAGTAGATATAGTGCAGTAGATACTGCTTTTTATCATACAAGCGATATCTACTGTAGAATACCTTATTGGGTGATAAAAAACAGTATCTACTGCACTATATCTACTAGGAGATACTGCTTTCCTGAATCATTGATTGGCCAATATGGTCACGTGATAAACAGTTCGCCCAATGACGTCTTAATAACAATGACGTCATATTGATTTCGCCCTTCGAAAGTTCTTTCAATAATCTGCAGTTCACCCCTCGAAAGTTGTTGTTTCGCATATTTCGATTTTAGAATGATATTGGATGATAAATAAAATCTCACCCTTGTGTCTTTTGATATCAGATATATCAACACTCGTTGATAAAAGTGGAAAAACTCCTCGGCAAGCCTCGGAGTTTTTCCACTTTATCAACTTGTGTTGATATATCTGATATCAAAAGACACTCGGGTGAGATTCTCTATTTATGTGTATGATAAATATTATAAATATTTGATAGAACTCTATGTCCATTACTATCAGTAATTATAGTTGTATAATAAGGTATAGAAAACTAGTATTTACTATCAAATATTGATAGACAATACACCCAATACCTACCATTGTTTTTTCAGAATGAAAATTAATTTACCACTGTTAACATTCAATGTCTAACACACAAACAAGTATTAAAATGAATTGCGGTTTCACATCCTAGTTTTGTGCAACTGTTTGGGTTAACCATATTTCAATGATCACAAAAAAATTTGTTTTTTTCATTTTTCCACCCAGCTTCACTAAAAATTGCAACCATGTGTAAATGTTTATGGAGACGTCTCCTAGAGACTAACCGGGTATCTGGGGAGTGGCAAAGTTCTTCAAGAGACAAACTGGGTGTAAGGGGAGTCACAAAGAACGTCTTTGCGACATCTCCATCAGTTGTGGGAACGTCTGTGAGACTTACTTTGTCTTTGTCAAGATACCATCACACTAGCAGAGATGTCGCCGCTAATGGTCGGACGGATAAGTGCACTCTTATCAGGGTGACATTTCATGGAAACCGTACTTGAACAAAAAGAATGAAGGAAATAATATAAGCTTTATGTAGTACTTTAATAGATAGTGTAAGGGCTGTCGTTTATCATCAATAATACTATATCCACAATGTCCACATTCAGGTGTGTATATGTAATAGTCACTGTGTTTTCATATTAAAAGCCACTTAAAGGACAACAATCAGCATTTTTGTACGTTGATTTTGGTCTGGAATATATATATGTAAATAATTTTCACAAGTACAGTACTAGCATGTTATACAGAATTTGAATTATTCCTTCAAATATTGCTCAAACTAGAAATTTCACTTACTATGTTTATACGTTTTTCCTAATTCTATTAGGCCCTATACGGCAGAATTACAAATGACGACAATATACGCTCCACATTTCATGTTGGCGTATAAAAAATGACTTGTTATGTAACTGTCCAACCTCTGATAATTTAATTATCATGGATAGGGCCTACACATGGATTTGAATGCTCAAAATACAACGATAAACTGTGAACACTATAATTCATTAGGTGAACATGCCCTCGAGATGATACCTTCGGATTTTTCAACCAGTTTTCCCCTGTCAGTGATGCAGGTCGGAGGGGCCCATGCTCCATATAGGTGCAGAAAAGTAGGACGTAAAACTTTCATTTCATTTAAACACTATGTTTTAATACACATTCTACCTTTACAACTAGATATTGGAAAATCGGAAAATTTTGGCTTACAGGGTTTTCCATATAAGATATTTGAAGGGGCATTTACTTTGCAATCTACGACTAAATTAAACATGTTATCAAATAGAAATAAGTTCACCAGTAGAAAAGGATCCTTGGTCTTCTCAGTTACCCATATTTAATTGTACAAAGCACAACATTTGAAAATGATAGGTAATTTTGGTGTAAATAGTTGTCCATAATATCGAGATTAAACACAAAGAATGGTAAATTTCTCACCCCAACTTTGAGCTCCTCCTTGGTTCGCATAAAATAAAATGCATCACTGAATGTTTACCAACTATCAGCCATTTCAGGCAAAATATTTATAATCGATAAACTTCATTCAGGAGTCGAATAAACCAGTTAGTAAGAGACGTCTAAGGTGTTCTAGTTTCCGATGAAAATGGACGACCACTTCCTGTAAGGTGGCTGACGTCATCAGCTGCAGTAGTAGCTCTGAGAGTAGTGAGAGTGGATCGATTTTATGCTAGAGAAACAACAGTATCACATAATCTCTATATTAATACTAGAAAACGTATTACCTCATTGTTCCACACAGCTCTTATTATAACAGTACAAATTCTATAGGATAGTGCTAGGGCCTACTAAAATGTGGGCTAATTATCTAAATAATTTATGGTAGGTCTACGCCTATGGAAGATTGTCACCGATCATAAGTTGTTAAGTCTCTGGCGTCTGTTACAAGCCTAATTATTATACTATAGAATTTGATAGGCCTACCTACTTTTCATAGTTCATTCCCAAATGATCTAAGGATAGGCCTAGGCCTAATATCACTATCAGGCGCTAAGTGAGTCTTAACAAGAAGCCTTAGAGTCTAGAGAGTTTCTCAAATGGCCTAGGCCTATCGGGGACGCTTGCACCATTCCAATTTTCAAGCATTTTCCGCCATTTGTGACGTTGGGAATTAGACGCATGGAAACGCAAATTCCTGACATTGCTTGACACAGTTTATATGTGTAAGGACTGAGGAACGAACACAATAAAATTTTGGGAATTAGCCGCTTGGAAACGCAAATTCCTGATGAAGTAATGGTTTATTTCTGTAGGGACTGTGGGACCAACTCAAGAAATTTTGGGGAATTAGACGCCTGCAAACGCAAATTCCTTACATTTCCCCAGGGAATTTGATGTTCAAGATTAGGCCTATTGGATATTGGCCAACGGGCCTAATTACCCTCTTACAAAAATATGTTCTTCCTACAGTAGTCAGTAGGCATTATTGGACCTCCCCCCAGCGCAGTGTCGTGTAAGCCTATATCTTTGATAGATTTTTTGAAGCTTGTTAGCTCAATCATAAGGATACTAACCATTATTTATTCCATCATAAGTAAGATAGTCTACAAGTTATTTGATACTGAAATGATATAAATCCTTAAATAATGATGTCGATTACTACATCGATTCGATCTTTTATATAAGTTTCAAATATCTTTTAATTAAATACAAAAGATCGTGAGAAAAGCTTTTCCATAATTAGGGTGTGGTATACAACAAGACTTTGACAAATGAAAAGCGTGTAAATTAACGTGATCAAGCTGCTATTATAGATCATCTGATGAAAAATATTTTATTAGGCCTTTCTGTCTGGAGAACAATAATTGTTACCATCGAAACACGCTGAACAAATGATATTTCTAATACAATGTCGTTACAACGTCGTTAAAACCACCATGTCCAGTTATATTTAAATGCTCATGATTTGTCCATGTTTGATTTATGTTTGATTTATGTTTGATCAGTCGACGTTCCATTGATGCTGATCTGTAAGTTTATTGGATGATGTTGATAAGGTTGGATCATCTGAGACGGCTAACACCATCAACAAAAACGCCACGATATCCAAAACGATATTTTAAAGTGGTCACTACTTAACATAGTTAAATCAACTCTCATAATTGATTCATCGAACGTGAGCAACATTCCAACTATTGATCCTGATATGCAAGCAGATTCCTTTCCCGGTGCCCGTTCTCAGCACATCATCAACTTACTGTCAAAGATACTGAATAATAGAGACGAATCTGGTGAATCCATCCATAGGCGAATGATGGAATTAGTAAATTTAGCTAAAGTTAATTCCCGCATCAACTATATTTGTGACTCAAATACCGTTTTTGAAAGGTCTTCAACTTTCAGATCCCCAGTCAGCTACCAATCTCAAAAGATCAGAGACGGACTGTTTTTATGAACCAGTTTATCATATCAGGACTATTTCTATGTACCAGTTTATCAACCTAGTAGGCCTACTGTTTCTATAAACCAGTTTATCAACCCAAGACTGTTTCTATATACCAGTTTATCAGCTCAAGACTGTTTCTATAAACCAGTTTATCAGAGATGGACTGTTTCTATAAACCCGTTTATCATACCAGGACTGTTTCTATAAACCAGTTTATCAGACCAGGACTGTTTCTATAAAACAGTTTATCATACCAGCACTGTTTCTATAAACCAGTTTATCATACCAGGACTGTTTCTATAAACCAGTTTATCATACCAGGACTGTTTCTATAAAACAGTTTATCATACCAGGACTGTTTCTATATACCAGTTTATCATACCAGGACTGTTTCTATAAAACAGTTTATCAGACCAGGACTGTTTCTATAAACCCGTTTATCATACCAGGACTGTTTCTATAAACCAGTTTATCAGACCAGGACTGTTTCTATAAAACAGTTTATCATACCAGCACTGTTTCTTTAGAAATTTCAGTCAATTTGGACAGGTAGATTAACAAAGCTCGTTTAATGAGAATGGGTAGTTTTACAAGATTCAGTCAATCAGAACAAGTAGTTTTACAAGGATCAGTAATAATAAATAATAATAAACTGATTTTTGAAGCCAAAAGTCAGTGCAAGCGCTGCGAGCGGGCTACCCAACCCTACTCCATTTATGTTCTTATTCTAAATTGTAGGGGGAGGTAGGATTTATCCATGCTCAAGACCAGCTTGAAGGATGTTTACTCATCCCCTGAAAATGTGATCAGTAATATGTTATGAATTTAGATTTGCCAAAAGTTTGAATTGTTTGATCAACCAGGACAGGTAGTTTTACAAGAATCAGTCAATCAGGACATTTAGTTTTAAAAGGATTAGTCAATCAGGACAAAAAGTTAATCAGTCAATCATGACAGGTAGTTTTACAAGGGTTAGTCAATCAGGACAAGTAGTTTAACAAGTATCAGTCAATTAGGACAAGGACTTTTACAAGGATCAGTCAATCAGGACATTTAGTTTTACAAGGACCTGTCAATCAGGTATGGTAGCTTTACAAGGTTAAGTCAATCAGAATGGTAGCTTTTCAAGATTCAGTCAATCAGGACAAGGAATTTTACAAAGATCAGTCAATCAGGACATTTAGTTTTACAAAGATCAGTCAATCAGGACAGGTAGTTTTACAAGGATCAGGCAATCAGGACAGGTAGTTTTACAAGGATAAGTCAATCAGGACAAGTAGTTTTACAAGGGTTTGTCAATCAGGACAAGGAATTTTTCAAGATTCAGTCAATCGGGACAAGTAGTGTTACAAAGATCAGTCAATCAGGACAGGAAGTTTTACAAGGGTTTGTCAATCAGGACAGGTAGTTTTACAAGGGTTTGTCAATCAGGACAGGTAGTTTTACAAGGATAAGTCAATCAGGACAAGTAGTTTTACAAGGGTTTGTCAATCAGGACAAAATTTTTTTCAAGATTCAGTCAATCGGGACAAGTAGTGTTACAAAGATCAGTCAATCAGGACAGCAAGTATTACAAGGGTTTGTCAATCAGGACACAGAATTTTTCAAGGATCAGTCAATCAGGACAAGTAGCTTTACAAGGATCAATCAAGACAGGTAGCTTTACAAGGATCAGGCAATCAGGACAGGTAGTTTTACAGGGATAAGTCAATCAGGACAGGTAGTTTTACAAGGATCAGGCAATCAGGACAGGTAGTTTTACAGAGATAAGTCAATCAGGACAGGTAGCTTTACAAGGATCAGGCAATCAGGACAGGTAGTTTTACAGGGATAAGTCAATCAGGACAGGTAGCTTTATAAGGATCAGGCAATCAGGGCAGGTAGTTTTACAGGGATAAGTCAATCAGGACAAGTAGTTTTACAAGGATTTGTCAATTTGGACAAATAAATAATATGTATCTTTATCATTTTTTTTATAAATTATTTTATACAATAGTATAGACATTAAGTTAGTGTCACAACAATAAGCTTTTACAGTTTTAAACAGCTATATATTTATACCAGCTAACAATATTGCACCAGTAAATAATATAAAATTTCAGTTGTCATTTTAAAAGCTTTCATGATATGAGAATAATATAGCACCTTAAAAACCAATTGACAGTCTTTACAGTCATAAAACAGATAACTATTAAAGATTTATTAGATTTAGCACAGAAATTAACTCATTATATCTTAGCCGAATATCACAGACAAATTGCATTGAACATACAGTTTAAAATTGAAGGTTGTTAGTTTAGTTTTTATTATACCAAATACTACAAAATATTTTATGTTTTGTGATCATAAAAACTGTTCACCAAATTCGCCTTTGTATTATCAAGAACGCCAAAAAAGAAAACCAAACTATGATAGAAGTCATATCAATGATCAGGGCTTGATAAACTTTCACTTTCTTCATTAATTGTCTCATATCCTGATTTAGGTTTCATATCATCATTAAATGATTCCTGTTGGGCTTCAGTTAATTCATTTATAGCCTTATAAAAATCACTAAAATCAATGTAAGCTTCAACACGACCATCTTTATCAAGTTCTAATTTATGTCCCACAAACTCGCGTCCAAATAACGGTTGATCTCCACTACTTTCGGTAGATTCAGTAGAATAGTTAGTTCTTTGTGTTTCAACCTGAGAGTTATTAGTATATAGAGGATGTACATTCATATTGGTAGGTGTAACTGGTGAATCGTTGGTACCAGTACTACTGTATCCATTATTAATAGGAGACATAGGACCAGGGATATGAAGAGCAGGTAATCCTGTAGAGTAAGGCACACGGGGCATCGTTGGACTAGTAGCTGGTAACGCTAATGGATAATTAAAGTTTCTGATCAATAACGTTATATCATCACGTTTTTGACACACAATTTTTAACATGTGATGTCCTGTCATGTAGGCATCATGATGGCGCCGAACAACTCTGTCAACTACAGCCTGAGCAACACCATTTAACGTTGACTGCATTGAGAATTCAGCTGCCACCATTGATGCAATTTCTGCATTCACTCGTTCACAGTTTGAAGCATCTTCAAGAGATTGATATAATCCATCAGACATAACTATAAGAAATCTACAGCCTTCATCTAATTCTATTCCACCTTCAACATAGGGTTCAGCTATCACAGGTTCTCTGACAGCAGTCCTGTAACAAACAACCATGTTAACAAATATTTTATGGTTTTACTACACAAAATACTATCATTTAACTGATCAAAACCTAATCTAAATCTAATTGAATATTCAATTACAAAACACTGTTCAGGTGTAAAACCTTTAGTTGTGTTTTAGAAAGCAAAACCCCCTTGGAACTGAAGGGTTTAAGGTACTGGTATTCTAAATGGCTAAAATCACTCTCTGGGTTTATCTTGTCTAGCATTTTTAGCATTAATAAAATACAGAACAGTTACTCCTTACATGTGCACTTTGCAAGCAATGATGTGCCATTTAAAAATGGTGTGGAAGACTCATCTGAGAAATGTGATCAAGAACTGATCTTTATAAAAGTTAAATAAAACAACAAGTTTTACCTCAAGATATCAATATCTTTATAACCACCTTTAACATGATAATCACCAATACACCTTGTATTATCAGACGTTCCTATCTTACGTAACTGTTTTAATTTCTCTACATCTAAACCTAAATTAACCAATCGTAATTGTTCTTGATCATCAGCAATTGTGTGATCATGTGATAACTGGACCAATCGTAGTACTCCATCTACATCAGTTTTACATAACAATGCTCGCGTATCACCTGCAGTAGATAATTTTACAATGTTAAGAAAAATATCAATCATTTTAATGCAAATTTTCAAATAAAATTCATTTCAATTCAATAGCTAATGTCAGGGCATGAATTAACACGCGAACGATCGTTCCGGTCGCGCATAGGTTACGAGGTGCTGAAAACACGCGAACGGACCGTCGTTCACGAACGACATTAAAAAAAACGGTACGTATCAGCGATATCTCAAATGATTTCGGAAAAACGTAAAAGTTTTGCTTATGATGGGCGCAGCCATTTTTAATCCCGCTCCCGGGAGATTCCGCGAGAGTGCTTCCTGTCATGGCATCGTCAACAAAGCGATCTCGTCGTGAAGAGGAAACTGTCAGTCTCAAAACATTCAATTCGTGGGATTTTCACAATGATTTCAACTTTGACTTGAATGAAAACAATAAAATATGTAAAATAACATGTAAAATATGTACAGGTCGCATCGTCCAAATTAGACGGGAAGCACTGAGACGTGGAATAAGTGGTTCTGTTTTAAACGGTATTATCAATTATGTAGATGGCGTGACCTACATACATAAAAGTAATGTGAGCCGACATGTCGCTTCTGGGTCGCTTCACGACTGGGCTAAAAAACAAATTGAAAATGAAGATCTAACTATAATAAAACCGCTGACATTGTCCAATCGACATCAAAACCGAGCGTTTTAAACAAAACGTCATCAGTGACAAGTAGTACAGTCAGCAGTAGGCCAACTTCTATCTCACAACTATTTGATAAAACCAATAAAACTCATTATACCAATCATTTTAACACTGCTCTGTCAGTGGTCATGACAGAAAGGCCCCTGGCAGACTACTTGGATTTAATAGAGCTACAGAAAAAGAATGGTGTTCAATTCATGGCAGCCCAGAACAACAGTCATTCATGCAGGGAGTTTATCCAATTCTTGGCACTGGCAATAAGGGAAGACATCACTAAGCTCCTGGGTTGTGCTATCTTACATGCCATCCTCTACTCTTTAGGAACCTCTGAGATTACAGTCTAAGGACGCATCGTAACCGGATAGGTTACGACCTTCCAATTTGACGTAACCTGTTTATAGGTTACGATAGCTGGCCCTTAATTCAAGGCCTGTAATGTGCAAGTCTTATTTTTAAAAATACACAAACAAATAATGTCAAAAGGTTTACATAGAAGATACAGAAAAATATTTCCATTACCTTGTCTCAGTATCACTTCAATTCTGGTTATTTAGAGAAAAATACAATATAACTTACCAACATTTGCTACATATAATTTATTATTATATATTAAAACAACACAGGCTGTAGTACCACCAGCTATCTGATTTTCTAATGCTTGTATTTTACTCATTAACTCTGGATACTTACTATAGGCATCAAATGAACTTATACCCTGCAATAACAGAATTATTTATGGTGAAAATAAGATTTAAGTTCTCAGGGATGTAGCCTACCGCAAAAACACTGAAAAGATATTGTGAAGACAAATATAACCCCTTAAGACTCATGATCAGATATAATGGAAATCAACTGAGAATTTTGTCATTTCAAACAAAAAGCAGTCATATTCAATTGATCTTAAATTACTTCAAAGAAATACAATTTATCTTACCTCAGGAAGTTCCATTTGAAGAGTTGTTTTCTGTAAGAGTAAATCATCCATTGATTCAAAATATCCCTTTTCTACACCTATAAATGCCTGAAATTAGATTTCAAAATACACTCAAGCACATGATAATAATCTTTTCAACAAAAAGAAAGAATTCTCTCTTAGGTTTAAAAAAAAAGTCATGACAGCTTCAGTAGCACTCTGCAATTTATTCAGTTATCTCATAACATTCACTGTAACAGTCATCAATTTCTTTGTTTAAAGGTTTTATTTAAGTAGTCAATATGGCTATCTTACAGTAGTGATTTTTAATTTACAAAATAACTTGATTAAAACTTACCTGTCTGAGAACTTCTCTAATTTCATTGTCTGTAGTTTTACCTTGTAACTGACCTAACAATAATTCAGCTGGCATCCTCTGGGCAGCGAAATTAGATGCCCTGTTTCCATTATGACCATCAAAAACACCATATAAATAACACCCATCATCAGATCTGTAATTCACAAGTAAAGGTTTGAAAGACTATCAACTATGAGCTACATTTTCAAATTGTCTACTTACAGAACCAAATGAAAATTGTCAGAACAATGTAAGAAGATATTTACCTAAAATGAAAACTTTTATCTTCAAATTCATGTTCTTCTCTTCTATCACCATCTTCTCTATAAATCTGATTAGTAGAAAATCCAACACCAGAATAATGACACACTGGTAAATCATCTGTCCAACTCAAGGCATGACCCTATAATAAATATTAATACTATTACAGGTATAGAGATAAACATCTAGCAAAGATATATCTGCCCTAATTTCATGATGGGGAAAAATGGAGTTGAACAGTAAAGGGTACCAGTGGAAAGAAGACTTAAAACAGCATAACTTAGATGCTATCAAAAGCATTACATCTGAAAACTTATTCTTACATCTTGACTATGATGTGCTATGATGCTAATAATATCATACCTTTCTTCAGGCTATGAAAAATAGACTAGAAAATAACTTGAATGAATGAATTTATCAAAAGATGTACTTAATGATTACCTGAAGTCCAAATCTTGGCGGAGAACCTACAGTATCAGCTGAAGAATGACTTGGTCTGGATGCCATATTTCCCCTCTTTGTAAATTTACAAGATATTCATGTTAAAAATTTCTCAGGAAAAAATATTTCGACATTTCTGAAACCGGAAGTAGAATTATTTATCAAAATTGCAAACTGAAAATTTCCTGAAAACGAAATAAAGTAAATAATTGAAAGATTAATACATATAGATCAATTTTCCAAAAAGATCTCAAACTTGATTTTAAATTATGATTTCAGATCCGATGTAACTCCTCTTATGATTTTAATGGTAGTTTTTTTTCGTTTTGTTTTAACATTGACACATGAAAAACGAAAGTAGAAACATTTTTAAGGTCATCAAAACTGAAAGTAGTCTATCGGGTTTAATTGGATAGGATATATTTACCACGCGTGACAAATTAATTATTCATGGACTCATCTTGTTGTCAGTGCAGCTTTTATAAGATATATTTCAAACCACAGCACAGGCCACAGCCCCTCAGCCTCAGCCTGGTCCAGCCAGGAGTGAGAGTACACTCTCTTTTAGTTTTAGATATGAAAATAATGAAATAGAAGTTTGAAAAAAATGAAATGAATGGAGTTTTACGTCCGGCTTTTCTGCACCTATGGGCTAATTGTGTGCCATGCAGTGTGCAATGAGGGAAATTTTGTCCGGACAGCGGCATTACCCTACTCCTATTTTCGATTTTCAACTGTTGAGGGATCGTAAACGTGCACAGCCTGTAGCACACGGGCCTCAGTTTATTGTCCCATTGGAACCTCTGGACGCTTTTTCCATTTCAGCCCCTCCTACCTGCATCACTGAAGGGGGAAACCGGGTTGAAAAATCCGAAGTTATCATCTCGACCAAAGCCGGAATTGAAAAATAGAAGTTTGAGATCTACCCTTTTGATTGATCTTTGTAGAAAAAAAGTGGTCAATTTCTTCAATTTATTGTATTTTCTTATCTCAGATAAATGATAATGAAAGAGAAGTCTATAAATGGCTCAAAGAAGAGAAGTTTTGAATCTGTACAAAAGAATTTTATCAGCTGCTAGAAAATGGGAAGATATAGGAGGCAAACACTCAGAAGTTCTAACAGAAAAACAATATATCAAAGATGAAGCTAGAACTTTGTTTAGATTGAATAAAAATGTAAGTTGGTCTGTTGCTGAATATGACACAGATTTATTTTAACACTGCAGCAAGTTAGTAGACTACTTGTAACAATCAATTTTCACATTATTTCAGTTTATTAGGACTTAGTTCAATGAATTTATTTTGCAGATTTCAAATGAAGAAGAAATAAAAGAATTTATTCGAGAAGGTGAAACAAGACTTCAATTAGGTAGATCTCAATTGATTTATCATTTTTTACCTAAATGAATTAAATGATCTACTTAATCAAGTTATTAAAATATGTAACAATTTTTATTTTTTGATATAATTTGTGTTTTGTGGTGTTTTCTTTCTTTTTTCTAAATGTCGATTTTATCCCTCTTTCAGCTATTCATTATCAAAATCCTTATCCTAGGCCAGTAAGTAACATTTTTTATAAAGTATACTTCCTTTAACATGATATTACAGCATTGTGGTCTGAAAATGAAATATGAAATGGATTTATCTCCCTGTAATAATAGTATGCTGTCCACTTGTAATTTTTCAGGTGAACATACCCCAAAGTACGTTACCTCCAGGAATTTCTAGATTGGAAAAAGCCCAGAAAAGAAGTATTGAACAGTCTAAACCAATTTATTTAAAATCTTACAAAGACAAAACTTGAAGAACAATTAATTAGAATGAGAGTGCAGATTGCCTTATTGAAAGCATTTAAATAACCTTATGGATTTATATTGCAAACGGTATTCATATGATACAAAGGAGAAATGTTGGAGAAAATAGTCTAATCCCTTAAATTTATATTCTGTTTGCACTTAAATACTCTTAATGTTACTTTCTATTCTAAGTTTCGTTTTTCCAGTCATGTAGACAGATAAAAAGAAATAAATGATACGTATGCATCAAGTTAATTAAATGCTATTCAGATTAAGATAAAGATGCTATGTGTAATGTATTTGTTAAAATAAGAAATGACATAAAGTATTTTGTTGTTGTGTATATAATCTAGTGTACAATGTAGGATATTTACGATATGAAGATAATGCCGACTGAATAGTCATTGAAAGGTGAAATAGAGAGACTATGGTTGTAAACAGAGTTCAGTTGTTGATAAACAATTTGTTTATTGCTTAGACAGCTGATATTTATTTATATTATATTTCTGTGTTTGTCATGGTTTCAATTGTAGTAGGTTTTGAATTAAATATATTGAGTTTTAAAGTTTATTCAAATTTCTAATTAAATAATTTCAATAATGCGCAGATCATAAATCTACATCTTAACATCTAACTGCAAGCAGTACTGTTTCGGCCTTCTGGGCCTCATCAGTGCAGTGCTGATACTGGAGTAAGTGGAGTTGAGGTTTGGCTATATAGCCACCTCAGATGATCCCACATTATGTGATACCATCGTACCATGCCAGAGTGCTCAAACTAGCAAGCTAGTGGGCTACGCGTAACGCTAACGACAATGGTACACTCCAGAAAGAGTGCTCAACAAGGTATGAACCAAGGAGCTTATAATAAAAATCCGTACATTCAAAACAATTCCGTTAATCAAAAATCTCGTCCAGAGCATGACAATATCGGGTGCAATAATCAAATAGTAGTAGACTTCCCATACGAGAAGTACATTCAGGTGTTTCGAAAAGAGTAAGAGTCTGTTTCGCCATCCTTCACTACTAACACTTCAAAAGACATAATCATGAGATCATTGAGGTTGACATGAAAATCCTGAGGCCGTTCAAAGAGTAAACTCTTTCTAAATAACGTAAATAATGCAACAGTCAGTATATTATCCTATTTGAGTTTAAAACTTGCTTATACCCATATGTCTCAAAATATGTACCAGAATGTATCAAAGCGATTCTATTATTCTGTTTTTCTAGGGGTGGATAACCTCTCAGTCAACAGTTACAATTTAATAGTTCGTCCCCGTATTTGAACACTTAGCTCCACAAATAAAATTGACGAACATAGCTTTAGTCGTTAATCAATATATTCATTTCACAATTTCTTTTATACATGATTGGGCTTATGAAGACAGACAAAACCAATCTCCCCATTGTACCCAGCACAGTGACATAACCCTAATCTTTTTCCACCTCTTACTGTGGTGGGATATTTAAAATAGATATTTCATTTGTATGAACCTGTAACACACAGAGTCTCAGTTTATTGTTCCTTTTTTTTCATATCAACCTCTGTTATCTGAATCAACAACAAGTAACAAGAACATTTCGAAAATTTGACCTTGAAATGATGCCTTGTGAAGTATATCTGAATATATGTAATCTTGAAAATAAATCTTAGAGGTTATTTCTGATTTTAAACATTTAGAAAAGTGCTCAATATTGGGCATTTTTTACTATAAAGTTTCCCTTTTTTCAGAGGACCCCATTTATCCCCTTTGTGAAAACTCCCATGGCCAAATTAGCTGATTTTAGTTTCAGATTTTAAGAAATATAGACCTACTGCATTTAGGTTGACGTAAAAAACAATTACTATAAATTTGTTCAGGGGTTGTTGTACCGCCATAACCTTCAAGTTTGATAACCTTTTCTGTTGTTGACAATTCTTTGATTACTATTGCTATTGTACATCAAAACCATCTGCTTGACTGCTTCTGTGCACAACAGGTCTCTAGGTTTCACTATGTAAAAGTTTATTGGAATGTATTTCAGTGTATTTGGTAGCTGTTAAAATCATCTCCTATTGTCATCACCTTACAGGAGTTGAAATAATTGTAAATCAACATTTTACCACATGCTTTTAACAAGTTTTACCTTTTTTCACCTTGAAATATTTCCACCTCTAATAACCTAGGTATGAACTCTACAAAATAATTACACACTACTCTCACTTCAAGGAGAAATGTAGTTGGGATGCCACTATGCTTATTACCCTTTGATAAAAGCCTGTTATTAGGTTAGGCATATTGCTTTTGTGTATATTAGTAGTCAAATCGTCACAATATCAATTATCATTAGTGAATTATATGAAGAGCCATTTATTTCTTGAGCGCGGACCTATGAGAGGCCCTCAAAATGCACATAAATTTTAGTGAATTGAAAATTGGCTATAGACCAGTGCTTCTCAAACGGAATCTGGGTGAATTTGAAATGTTTAGGGGGTGATGTTTGGAAAAAGGAGGAATTCGGGGTGAATTTCAAACAAAGGGGTGAATTTTGTAAAGAGAAGATAATTTGCATAAATAGTTTCAGCCTCAGTATAGTACATTGTTCTACAATTTGTTCATCTTGAACATCGGAACAATCTCCAAAATGACTTCAAATACAAACCAACGATTACTTATGATCAAATGTTCGTATTTTCTTTGGGTAAATCCCCCATAACCCTCCTTCATCACCATAGTGTAAATTTGAAAGACTTATGAAACGAGGATATTAACTTTTATTTTTAATAATTTTGGGGGGAAGAATTGATGCGAGTGGTTTCAGTGGAAATTCTTTCCGGAAAGAATTCAGGTGATTTAGTGATTTGTAATGACGAAAGACAGAATATTGAACAGTTCCAACTTTCAAACAAAACACGTCCCAATTATACACATTTTCTATTAATTGTGTCTTTTGCAAAAGAGTTGTAGTGTTGTACAGATGGCTGATCACTACTCAGAACTGCGGTGTTATCTTTTTTTTTTTAGAAAATTCTTTTGGTCAATGGGTTTTTACTTTAAAGGGGACCAGTCTTCATTTTCATTGGTTGATTTGGGTCTTGAATATACTTAAGTATCCTTCAGAAGCATTAAAAATTGCATATTTCCTTCAAATATATCTTAAATTAGACATTTCTCCTTCTATTTCTATAGATGACTTTTCTATATATTGCATAGTATCGCTAATGTGTAGTAGGGCATTATAACTTTCAAATGCTAATAATTATGGATGCACATGGATTTGAAGGCTCAAATTTCAATGGTGAGTTGTGATAACCAGTACTAAATTGCTGAGCTAAAAAGTCCCCGTTTCTGAGACTTGGAAAAATCGACCCACGAAAATGAAGCCTGTGCCTCTTTAAGTAAAGAATATATCCGACAAAATTGTTACAACATGATGACATGATTTAAAGTGAGTCTCAGGATGGTATAGTGGAAAAGGGCCAGCTATAAACATTAATATTTTTCGAGTACCATATCTATTCAGGCTGGTAGGCCTATTGTCCGGCCCGCAATTTTGGCGACTATACTCATCATTCGTTCTATATCTGATATTACACATTGGGTTTATAAGTGTTAAACTAACCTAACATTTCTTTCTTCATGATTTACCTGTTATGTAAGAATATAAGCAACTGAAAATCTATTAGGAAGTCTATTTTCAAACGCCTGAAGAATTATTTACAGTAGTTATAACTGCCAATTTGGCATACAGCCTACATTATTACTTATATAGAACTAAGTACGACCTTGAATGTCTGTAAATTGACTTTTTATCTTTTAAATGAAATGTAAAATTACTATACATGCCTAATTGCTCCTGTTAATGCAATTTAGTTTAAAATTGATTATTTCTGTCAATAATGAACATGTCAGCGGAGGTACACTTGGTAACAAAATTGTTTTTTATTAAGTTTTTGGCCCCAAAAGAAGTGTCAGAATGAACCAAAAGTTGTTCTGTTTTTGCTTATTGACCCCGACAGTTGTAATATTCAGTCGATCTTCGCAATAAGGTCTGTCCATGACATAATCATAACCATGTATAGGATCATTATATCATTTTAACCACTGACGAATGTTATATTCTGTTCTGCTAGTTTTTCTAGACTTTGGTAAAATTGTGCTAATGACAATTGTATTGTACCATACATAGATTTATCTTCTATTTACTTTGTTGTTATTTATCATACCTGGCGGGGAAGTTTTTAGCTAACGTTGTATTTTGGGTAATTGAGATCATATCCCGGTTTATTTTGGCACCAATGTATGACTTATCTGTTGTCACATCATCTGAGTACCGTGTTTCAGATCATTCATACACTCTTCACTTTATCTTAATGATAGTTTAGTGACTGATCCTAAGAGTTGTTCTACTGTCACGAGGTACTGATATAGGCTTACTTGATACAGTATGTTGAGATCAACAACCTTCCACTCCATCATTCCGTACAGTATATTTTTATATAACAGAAGATCCAAATTTACATACAAACGAGTTTTTTTTTTAGTTCATAAGCTTCAGACTACCCTGCCTTCTTACATATTATACAATGTACTCTAATTTAATCTATAGGATTCAGGTGGCTCAGTGTCGTCAGTGTGTAAAAAAGCTTGTTCGTTAATGTAAGGTTCCAGGATTTGATCCCGGCAGAGATATAGAGTTTTACTTGCGAATTTTTCAACCCGGTTTCACCCTCACCCTGTCAATGTTACAAGTTGAGAGGATTGACACTGAAAAAGTAGGTAGGTACACTACATGGAATCATAGAAGTATGGTGGAATCCAATCAGGCGTAGAAAAGTAGGACGCAAAACACCATATCATGCCAAATCAGATCAGAATGTATACGGTATGCAAGATCTAATAACTTTATTGTGTTGTTGCTTTAAACAATCAGACTATAACATCTTTCTATGGAAGCCGGATGCGGCCATTCGAAATCTCGTGTTCTCGCCTTAGTTTAGAGGGCGAGAAAGCGAGAACGCGAGAAGGCGAGAAAGCGAGAACGCGAGAACGCGAGAAGGCGAGAACGCGAGAAAGCGAGGGACGAGAACGCGAGAAGGCGACAACACGAGGAAAACAGCACGAGAATGCGAGAAAATGAGGGCGAGAAAGCGAGGAAAATTTTCCTCGTGTTCTCGCGTTCTCGCCTTTGTAAATTTTGATAACAGGGTGCTTTTCCTCGCGTTCTCGCGTTCTCGACCTTCGTTTTTCTCGCTTTCTCGCCTTCTCGCTTTCTCGCGTTCTCGCGTTCTCGCTTTCTCGCCTTTTCGTGTTCTCGTGTTCTCGCTTTCTCGTGTTCTCGCTTTCTCGCGTTCTCGCTTTCTCGCGTTCTCGTCTTCTCGCTTTCTCGCCTTCCGGTTTTACGACAATCATTTTCTTGTGTCCACTCTACAGCCTACAATTTTTGACGGATCCTTTTCAAATTTGGTATGTGGATTATTGAGGACATAATGAGGACCCCTATTGATTTTGGTGCCAATCGGACAATTTTTGACCGGTATAGAGCGTTTTTAGGCCAAAAATGTCCGAAATATCTTGTGTCCTCTCTACAGCCCACAATGTTTGACCGATCTTTTTCAAATTTGGTACATGGATTAATGGGGACATAATAAGGACCCCTATTGATTTTGGTGCCAATCGGACAATTTTTGACCGGTATAGAGCGTTTTTAGGCCAAAAATGTCCGAAATATCTTGTGTCCTCTCTACAGCCCACAATGTTTGACCGATCTTTTTCAAATTTGGTATATGGATTATTGGGGACATAATGAGGACCCCTATTGATTTTGGTGCCAATCGAATAATTTTTGACCGAGCGTTTTTCGGCCAAAAATGACCGAAATATCTTGTGTCCACTCTACACCCTACAATTTGTGACTGATCTTTTTCAAATCTGGTATGTGGATTATTGGGGACATAAAGTGGATCCCTATTGATTTTGGTGCCAATCAGATAATTTTTGACCGAGATAAAGCGTTGTTAGGCAAACCCATTCTTGTTTGATAAAGGACTTTAGAGTTTCCCAGCGCAATTATACAAAAACTCAAGTACGAAATTTGGAAATTTTTCGTTTTCTGTACATAGTGAATAGCATTTCTTACATTTATAGCAGCCATAAGCCAATATTTTTGACCACTATTATTGGCCTATTAGGCTGTTTAAGTGACGTTTGCTATCAATAGCCTATGTCATTGCGCATGCGGTTGCGGTTGCGTACATAATAAACCGGAAGGCGAGAAGGCGAGAACGCGAGAAGGCGAGAACGCGAGAAAGCGAGAACGCGAGAACACGAGAACGCGAGAAAGTGAGAACGCGAGAAAGCGAGAACGCGAGAAAGCGAGAAAGCGAGAACGCGAGAAAGCGAGAAAAACGAAGGTCGAGAACGCGAGGAAAAGCACTCTGTTATCAAAATTTACAAGGGCGAGAACGCGAGAACACGAGGAAATTTTTTCTCGCTTTCTCGCCCTCTTTTTCTCGCGTTCTCGCCCTGTTTTATCGTGTTGTCGTGTTCTCGCGTTCTCGCCCCTCGCTTTCTCGCGTTCTCGCTTTCTCGCTTTCTCGTGTTCTCGCGTTCTCGCCTCCTGATTTTCATATGCGAGAAAGCGAGAACACGAGATGGCCGTATCCGGCTTCCATATCTTTCTTTCCATTCCAAAAATGATAAAAAATGTTAAGTAACATGTCAATGCTCTCTATCTGTGTGGACATTAGTTAGTTTGTCTAAATGTTATGGAGTTTTCAAATTAATGATGATATTTTGTCATTGTTAAATTAACACCATCATTCAGCAATCCTCAGTAGTTTCCGTATAAACCATACTCTATTGAAGAGCGCTAGCTTAACTTCCACGGGAACCGTTTGTAAATAATTTGATAATTAACTTAGCAAATAATTTTATATATATATATATATATATTTAGACGTTTACAAACTCTTCAGTAACTATTGTTTGACGGCCCGTAGAAGTAGTCCAATAAATGCCATCTCACATGGTCGCAAAAAAACCTCCTACGGAAATTCTATAGAACTGTGTTTGAATGCTTTAGAGATGCTCTCAAAACAACATATTTCGATCTTGTGCAATGTTAGTGTCTCTCAATTTTTCCCCGGCCTTTGTGTCTTCGTAAATGTACCTTTATCGATAATAACCTGTATCTTAACCATGTGGACAGGGTTGGAAATCTTGACCTTTCTCTATACGCCCTTTGATACCAAACTGGAAGCAGGCGATATGTTTCGGAATCAAGGTAGAAGGGCAGTAAACCATTGAGTGAAAGGTTAACATTACATAAATAACATTAGGTGAGTAAATCAAACAAACACTAAACATTATTTATTCCACTAAGACAGGTTGTTGGTCAGTGATGATTCACTTCTTACATCTGTTTGTTGGATTTATTAGAATCACGATTTATAACCAATTATTGACATCTGGATTTTCAAATCTTCCTTTTAGAATCTTAAAATTATTCCTTTCATTTTCATGAACTATTGTGCTGCTCAACATGGGGAGAAGAACTAAGCGAACGTCTACAAGTCCTTATGCAACAGTAGGTCAGAAGAAAAAGAGAGGAGAGAATTCTGGAGTGACTGGAGCCATTGTTGGAGGGGACGAAGAAATATCCCAGGAAAGGAAGGAAGACGAAGAAGATGATGAGGTGCAACTTAAAACAAAAAGCTCTGCTGACGCTCATATAACACCTGATTCAAGTACATGTACAGGTATTAATTTACCTAATTTCATTGAATTTTTACCTTCTGTAACTGAAACTGAAAGCATTCACAGTGCATTGGGAGATCATATTTCTGACACTACTCGTGCAAAAATAATAAGTGGACAGTACATTGATATTTCAACATTAATCAAACCTAAAGGGTCAACTTCTACAGTTAGAGAGCCACAAGCTCAAATTTACATGAACGTTTGTGTTTTTTCAAGAATCATTTGTAAACCAAGTTGAATCAGCTTTATACATCCTGGTAGTCTAAGTATCAGTCAGTGGCGTGGTGGCTCCAAATTGGCTGGGGGGCACAAACCCTTTTTGGCGCTCCCTGCAACTCATGGTCCCCACCCACACCCTAAGGTATTCTGTTCAGGTATGGATCACAATGCATGAATGCACTGATGCACATGTAAAACCTATGGAGTCCTTCGACCGTGGAACACCGCGTCGAAGAGGGGGAACGAGGTAATACTAGGTTCCTTTCATGGAAAATTTTGAAAATTAAGACTGTTGTAGGTGCGATCTAGATATATTTCAGGCACTTGCAGCGCCGATAAAAATATTCGATACTGAAACGCAAAACACAATTTTTTTAGGTTTAATAAGTAAATGTTATCAGTAAATGAAAGATTCTGAGAGTGACATTTTTTATATCACACGGGTTTTGTTAACATAATTTTTTTTCAGGTAAACTTAATAGGCTTCATCCTTGGGTGCTTACAAACATTCACACTATTGTCTTCATTGTCCTTAAAGTTTTCGTTTTAACTGTAGTAAACAACGGTTAATTGAACATTGTTCTAAAATTGAAATTAGGCTTTGGATCCCAGAAGTAAATTCAAAGATCCAAAATAATTAATTCAGTCCGTAGGAAGACCGGAAAGACCTAATTTTGAAGTACAAAAGCAATTTTACCATTTGTCATAGTGAACGCTTGTAGCGAGCGCGGACCTATGCAGTGAAATGTAACATTTCGGCTCACTCCCTTCATTTATCACAACTTAATAGGCTTTATCCTTGGGTGATTACAAACACTCACACTTCTTGTGACCTTGGCCAGTGCTTCTATAGGATAGTATCTTCTATTACACCCAATACCAAGTTTCATCAAAATCCATCAAGAAATCAGCTCTCTATCGGGTCCACAAACAATTCAAGAACGAGGGCAATAATTCATAGTAAATATTGTTCAATTGCTCTTATTTTCAATAGGCTTAATCCTTGGGTGATTACAAACACTCACACCAAGACCCTCGGAAACTTCAAGCTATTTGAAACAATGCAGGAAGGCTATTTGACGCTATATTTTTGTATTTTTTTTTTGTATGTTTATGTCTGCGGTAGGTCGGCTCAACTTTACCGACGGATATCAATAACGGGGGCGGATCCAGGATGTATAGAAATGTGGGGGGGGGGGACTCTGAAATATAACATGCTTCAAATGGAACGGCACTGCGAGCGCAGAAGGCGCGAGCGGCAATTTTATAGAGTGTTCTGACATTATTCGGTCAAAAATAAGGGGGAGGGCCTGAGTTGTATTGAGACAAAGCTCGAAAATAATTATTATTTCTTAACGACCGACTTTTTTTCGAAGGGCTTTTGGCGCCCCCTTGCAACGTCGGCGCCCCCTGGTTTCCATTCACTGGGGGGGGGGGGGGGGGGGGGGGGCACGTGCCCCCCGGCCACCACGCCACTGGTATCAGTTCTACATGTTTCTGTGTGACCCCTGCATGTTTTAATCTACAAGATTATTACATATCCTCAATATTTTGATCCAAAGGTTTATATTATATCGTAGTTTCCATAAAAGGATCATACAATTCTGATTCAGTGGAGGCGCTAGCTTCCTGAAACTGGAGATGCCAAAAGGGGTTTTGAGGGGTGCCTGAAACAAATCAGAAAGTTTGTAGAAATGTTGCAATATGTTATTTAAAAAGTCTTTGTTTAGTAACTCAGCAACACTATTGTCCTTATTTTGTTGATAATCTTAAAAGATTTGATCTTAGTTTGATGTAGGTAGTCTTTAACTTCTACATGATGTAGATATAACATCTAATGAACACCATATTGATATCGACCTTAACTTAAAGAAGTAAGGAGAAATCAAATTACTGATGGAAAGTTAAGGCAGAAATTAAAACTATAATCATGGTATGATACGACTAGAATCTTGTAACCATTAGATACTTGAGGTGATAACAGTTACACATACATTATGTTATCAAACATCCGGCAAGGTCGATCATATAGGCCTACATACACCTGTAGATGCAGTATTGTTGGTCTGTTGCAGTCAGGGTCAGGACCTCCCCTGGGTCAGATTATTTCTAGGCTACAGCTGCAGCAAGACGTCAAAATGGTCGAATCTGCATTATGCTGAATAGGACATACCAAGCAATTCTTGAACAACTTTCGTGGAAGTTTTACTAGGTATAACATATAGACCAAATAAAAAGCTTTCACAGAGTATTTGAAATGCGTTGGATTTATTTTGGCATTTTAGTTAGTTAATTTCTAATGAGATGATCTTTCAAATTAAATTTCTGAAAGTTGTTTGATACCCATGACTTGAACAGTAAAATATTTGAGTAATTTCTTTAATGAGATTTTAACACAGTTGTGGTGGTAATATGTTTTCAATGTGCTATAAGAAATCTCCCCAGAAGGCACGAACCGTCAATTAGCAATCACAGATTGTTGCAGTGATAGAAGTTGTTCAGCATTTTCCACCATTAAAATTCCACATCTTATAGCACTAAGATCAGTCAGTACAATCAGATAAATCAAATATACAGAAATCAATCTGTTGAGTCTGTACAGAAATTATTTGATTCTTCTTTTTCTCTGGAGTGGACATCGTAAGTTGTCCATGGTTTACGTTCAGTTTTTCACTCCATGTTATCAGGTAATCTGCTGTCGTCATCAGGTAAATTTATGCTTGATAAAGATATTATAAGATACATAGGCCTATATTGTTTAAAATATGAATATTTGGAATGCAGTTATTAAGTTTTACTGCTAGTCAGATAAAACCTGCCGTTGAGCGGGTAGTTTTACTGCATGCTCGTGCATTACATATTTTTTATGATGCGTAGGTTGGTGCAAGTATGTGTTGGTAGAAAGTGTATCTGTAACCTAAATTTAGAAAACCTGATTATGATATACATATCACACATAACAACTACTTGCATGACTCTTGTAAACATTGCATAGCTTTTTTTATACCAACAACTATAAAACTCAAGGTAATATGTCTTGTAAACAACAGTTTCTTCTGTCATTAAAGACTATTTGTCCTTTGTAGGTGGAAAGATATTTTACTTTTTACCAAAACAACTCGAAGATTTGGAGAACTCATCACAACAAACAAGAAGATTTTAAAATCAGTTTTTTACCCAGAACTCTTACTGGAATGTCTATAATTCACAGTGATTGGTTTGTTAAATCTCTTTAACCAATTATAAATAGTCTTTAGTAAACTGGTTTTTAACAATTATTCACCTTTTTCCAGACTCAGCAATTTACCAACGTTATTTAACCATTAACTCATACCACTGTTAAAAGCCTGAATTCCTACTTGATATATTTGTCATATTTGAGCTAACACTCTGAAGAAATAGCTATTCTGTTCAACAATACCTATTTTAAACCAATATCAGTGCTGGCTGTCTGCCTAAACAAACCAATATTTATGGTTTGCCAATACCATCTTTTAAGTTGCTTTTCCTCAAATGTTTCTAAGTTCATATTGCCCACAAAAACCATAGAGATATTTGTAGAGATATGGCATCTATTGTGTTAATAACATCATGTTTTTGTAAGTTTGGTGAGTGAGAGACGACATGTGGTAGATTATCAGTCGCCTACAAGACTCTTCATTATCCATATACCTTATATCTGTTCATCAGAACACAATGATTTATTATTTACTGTGATCAATTATACTTGTTAGACAACAAATAACATACCATCATATAACAATGTTAATAACCTTAAAGTTATGTTTCGAAAATTTATTTTCATTCTTAGTCATATTGTAGCCTACTATATAGATCCAAAAGCGTTTAATGTAATCATCAATGCATGTTTCTAACCCATGAATAGCTGGATGAGGTAGGCCTATAATCTTGGATGTAGATTCATTCTTTTTTATTGGGCATGTGCTGCTGTGTCAGCTTAACGATCTAGAAGTAGGTTAAAGCTTAGCTTTATGTTAGTTGTTTTGGCGATTTCATTGAACTCAAACGGAAGTGTAGAAAATTTTTCCTGTTGGTGAAAGGTTTTATCAACATATTCACTGGTATAATACAGATTAAGATATGATGAAATATAGAACATAATAATAAAGTCTAAAATAAATATTCTATCTTGTTTTATTTATTCTGGCCGACAAGTTTGTTGTTTCTAAAGTAGCAAGAACAACTGGGGTTGGCCTAAAGGAACACATGGTCATGCTTTCAGCCCATAAATCACATTATTCATATTAAGAATAAACTGTTTTATTTCCATCTTTCTGTTTGTCAGCTGCTGTGATAATTTGAGGATTTTGTTAAAATAACCAAAATTATATAGGCTGACCGAGGCAATCCATTATGGTAGTTACAATTATTCGCCAGAATTAAAAAGTCTAGAATTGTACTAGCCCAAAGAAGTTTGTAGGTACATTTTTTTTGTAATATCTAATGAGATATCAACTGTTATAATGTGATGTAATGTCTTACTGTTAATTATTATATTTGCACCTGACTGAGTTAATGAAGAAATTTGGAAACCGGAAGAAAGTTAATCGAAAATCAAACCAACTAACTGTTCTTTTTAGAAGCTGCGGGAACTAAAAGTATGTGGAAGATTATCATCAAAGTAGGGATTCCATCATTGTAATCAACCAAATCACACTAGGTTAACACTAAGTGAAAATGTATAATTATCATGCTCTAATGCATGATGTGTTATGTTAATAATAATACTGAGAACCATATGCTGAAAATTGCTGTAATGAGATCAAGGTTTCGAGATTGTTTAATTTGCCCCATTCAGCGTATTTTTCTGTCTATATATTTCTAATTAACTGAAAAAAGCTTTCTGCAAACATACCTGCCTGTTGCATGTCAGTGCCACTTACTTTTGCTATATATTACAGAGTGTAATAAGTTCACGTTTTTTTTTATAAACCACTTGCAGTAATGCAATATTGAGTATAATATATAGCAATACAGACATAGTGTCATTAAGTTCGGGTGTTACTGGAATCATATAAAGCATTGGTGCCCAACCTGGGCCATGGGGTGTTTGTCAAGGGGCCATGGGGCATGAGGGTGTATTAAAGGGGACCAGTCTTCATTTTTATTGGTTGATTTGGGTCTTGAATATGTTTAAGTATCCTTCAGAAGCACTAGAAATACACGAAAATTGCGTATTTCCCTCAAATATACCTTAAATTAGACATTTCTCCTTCTATTTCTATAGATGACTTTTCTATATATTGCATAGTATCGATAATGTGTAGTAGGGCCTTATAACTTTCAAATGCTAATAATTATGGATGCACATGGATTTGAAGGCTCAAATTTCAATGGTGAGTTGTGATAACCAGTACTAAATTGCTGAGCTAAAAAGTTCCCGTTCCTGAGACTTGGAAAAATCGACCCACGAAAATGAAGCCTGTGCCACTTTAATAAAAATCCGTACAAGCAAAACAATTCCGTTAATCATTTTTTCTCTAGCCCAACTTTTATTTAGCTATAGTTTGCTGTGTAAGGTCTGTTGTTGCTTGTGGTCAAATGCATCTGACCTCCTGATGATGAGGAGGCACAAAACAACAACCCTTGCGCTATATTCCTTATTTTGCCCTAGTTTGGAATAGAACAGGGTGCCATGGATCTGGGAGCTTCGTTAATTTGGGCCACAGCTTGAAAAAGGTTGGGAACCACTGATATAAAGAGTCAAAAGCTGCAGTATGAATTAGTTTTATTGGTATGGCTAATCTAGAGTCAAAACGGACTTCCTAGTAAAGCGGACATAGTGTCAGAGACCATTCCATGTGAGACATTCAAAGCTGACATGGATGGCCAGGAGTTTATAAAGCCGAACGAAAACCTGGAGTGCCACATCCATATTGTTTCATGAGCACCGAAACATTCAAGTCTTAGTTGTAAGATTTACATAGAGGGTTCAGTTAGAGAGCTTGGAGAATATTATTCTCATTTTAATATTACTCATACTAGTAAGGCTAACACAGCAAGTCAGGAGCGTCACTTCAGCTTTCATGGAGTGCACTTACAAACTACATGTTTGAATTTTCAAGCTTTAAATGACAAGTCTCAGAATATTTTTCAAGCATTTTTATTTGAGTTAGAGGTCTAGATAGAACAACTGTATGCATATTTTACAGGGCAAAATATTGATGATAGACATTATATACAATCACACATGATGGACAAAAGATATCACTATAAGATGGTTACATTATTATATCATATATTCTTTAATTTCATAGTTTTGCAGTAATTTCCGAAGGTAATAAACAAAATATCAGACAGAATTTGTGTACTGTTATGTAAATTGACAGATTACATTATGTTATTAATGAATGAATATAACCATTTTATATAATTTCCATGATTCAATGATCTATTTCCACAATTCCTGATAACATTAATAATTTCCATTGCACTTCATTCAGTTTGCATACTAAATAGTGAAAGTATAGATCTATACTAGAATGAGATTGATTGATAAGTTAATGATATGCACAATTATAAAGAACATAATAACAAAAATACAACAACAATGGCAGGTGACATGATAGATGTTTGATGATATGAAGGAAATCAAAATAGATGCATAATTATAAATCAAAGGGCGGCCAATATTCCAACTTTTGATGAATTGTTATTGTACTAGTAAAGTCTCAAAACAATGGTGAAAAAAACATACTATCTTACTATTTTTATACATCAAACAATGTTATAAGGTAGTTTAAAACTAATTATACCTGTAAAATAATCAGAGAGAATAATATTACAGATTTTAACTTCACATTACTCTGATTTATTCTACTGTTTTTAACATGTTTTATATCATTGTTACTCTGACAAAACACAGTTCATTAATATTACTAGAATGTGTTTAGTTGTTAGTATATCACTTAATTATCATCAAGTTAATGATCTTCAACATTTTGTAACATTTTCCTATAATTACATTTTTTTGTCAGTGCATTTTGTACCTAACCTTGAAGTTAACTTTGATTTGAGATCTAAATTTGCTCTTATTCTTGGTTAAAGACTCACTGCTCACTAATTGAACGATCAGACTTAAAAACTCAAAATACTTATTTTAACCATCTGTCTTACTTAAAACTCTGTTAAATTGTGACCAAGGAAGACTTTAGTGTTCTATTTATAGTATCAATATTAACAAAAATAATAAATATTAAAAAATATTCTACTTTCATTTTCTACCAAAATATGGTTCTAATAAATAAAATAATAAGGACCAACTTTATACATATTTACATTATTAAAATGTATAATTATTATTATAATATCTATTCCTTTTGATAAATAAAAATTGATAGGGAAGGGAGAATGGGGTCATTTATTACAATATAAAGAGAAGATTTTGTGATTTTGTTTCATAACATCAATTTATAATATTTTAAAATTATTTAGAAAATTTGAAATCTAAAATAAACTATAATTTAATTTGTATTGAGCAGAATACTGTGAATGAGCTAGGACTAAAAATAACTACAATTGAGAAAGTTGGTGATAAAGTTATTATGCTGGTAGTTGAAGCTAGTCACTTTATAGATTTCAATATGATTATAACTTTATCACTTATAAACAAAAGATCCGAACTAATATTTGATTCAAAAATAACACATCATTATATTCATTCTGATTCAATTACTATATACTGTTTTATGACTTGAAGTTCTGTCTACTTCAGAATTCATAATTTCAATTTAGAAAAAGAATCATTTATTATTTAGAAAACAATTGAGAAGTGAAAGAATTATGATAATATGAATAATGAAATGATATGTTATTTTGTAACTTAACTATCTATGATTCACTTAACTAAGATACATTATGGGTGTGTGAAATTTTTTTAAAGAACATTAAGATAAGAATATTTCTAAAACTATGATGGCAAATGCTATAAGCTTATACATAATAATATAGTTGAACACAATTTCATGATAACCAGGAGTATAAGTCCATCTATTTGATTTTGAAAGTTATAAATATGACACAAAGGCAACTAATTTGCATAGATTTCAAAGCAGTAAGTGTCATACCTGAGCTCTAGAATCAGTCAAGAATAAAAGTTTTTCCAGTTATAAGGACACTTTTATTTTAACGATTTCAGTCTTGTTTAAGAAATTTAAAGATTCAGGAGTTTAAGGATATTAAAATGAATGTTGTCATGTTAACAAAAATAAACAATAAATAAACAACAGACATTAAATAAACAAATATTGATGACAATAATCACACTAAACATAAATAGCATGCAGAATATATTAATAAATGTACAAAACTGTTCAAACACTTTCTTTTTTTTATTAATTTATAATATCGGAAACAAACGTGAAGTAAAACTGCACACCAAAATAATAAATAAAAATCTTTATTTATTAATTAATTACATCTGATTAGCCTTTCTATTAATACAGCCAACTTGATGTTCAAATCTTTTTCAATCTTTATTAATAATACATGATCATGGTCATCATGAAGATCAACAAGAAATGATCAGAACATTATCAATATTAGAATTTGGAAGAAAATAGACTTGAATATCAAGTGTGATAACAGGCTTTTATTTCAGGCTGAACAATATCAATCCCTAATATCCAGTCTTTATCAAAGTCTGGATAGTTTAAGACAGTATTAGTAAGTACATTATATATACAGCAGTAGATATGGTCATTTGCATTATTTTATGACAAATTCAATATGCTAATCAGCTATTTTGTTTTTGAAAATTTCAAAAACCTTTGGGCAATATTAGCGCATGTCAGATTTTGCAATTTGAATACTGCTATAAAATGGCCGCCTCCATTTCTATAATACAATATTATGTATTTTGGTCCACACAAAACACCATTATTAATATATCTGGTGGTAGTTAGTTTATATTGATTGGTGTTATTTTAAATAGGAAATCACAAACAACTTGACAATAAATCATTTTTTTTTATCAGTTTTTATTTCAAGAGGGTAATTTTAGACTTTTTAACTTTCAATTTTACAATGAACAGTTATTTTACCTTAAATGACCCTTTGAATGACACATTCAGGAGAGAAAAGAAATCAGCACATTAAATGAAATAAATAAAACAATTATATATACTTATCAGTCTGCCTTAATCAAAAGTACAGAGCTGCTTACATCTTTCTTAAGCTGATGGCTTAATCTTTAAATATGACTTAAGCTGTAGGAATTCAAAGAGAAATAAATATTTTTGATAATTTAGATCAAGTTTTTATCACAGAAGGAAGGAATGACACAAACACAATTACAAGAGCCAAAATAAAGCACTACGTCATAGCACAAACAAATTGTATGGTTTTTCTGGATGATTAAAACAATTTTCAATGCTATTTCAAGATAAATTTAGCATCATTTTAATTCAACCAAGTTTGTCAAATGATTACTTCTCACTAATTTGGAAGCGAATACTAAATTACATGTTGATAAAAATGATCATTTCTTTCATCAGAATGTTATAACATATAGATAAGCATATATTAAAGCATAAATGGGTGAAAATTTCAGCTTTGGACAAATAAAATACATATAGGCAATTGATAGATTGGTCAAAATGAATAAGCTAGATACTTATTATAACAAAATGGTAATACCAATATATATGAGATGATCCCAGTTGATTTTATAAATATCAATCAGTACTTTGGTGTTAGGTGTATTTTCACTATCAAGGAATGGATAACTTTATTATGATGTTATGAGTCTATTAATTAAACATTAATTATGCTATTACTATTTCAAAATATGAATATTTGTTAGTTCAAGATGTTAACACTAATACTACAATGAGAGTCAATTTTGGTTGGATATTCTGACCTCATTCTCCTTTCATATAAATAATGGTCCCATTCGTTAGTTGACCTAGGTATTACCACTTTGTACAACAGCAACATACAATCATGTTTTAACAGGATCAAGGGTGTCTAGAAAAGACCCGATCCTTTTGATTTTGAATATATAATGGCTGATGATGATATGCCCTTGTTAGTCTTGAAACCACACTCTGCCCTTTAGAAAGTGAACAAGATTTTAATAAGCAGGGGAAGAATCATTGCACAAGTTTCAATGGAATGCTTCAAAATACAGAAGGTTGTGGGATGCCAAGTTAACTATTGAAGATTATAATATAGGAAATGAAATTTTCAAGTGATTTTGAGGATGTAGGAAATGAGCTAATACAAAGGTAGGAAATTATCAAAATAAAAAAACCCAAAATAACATTCCGCTTGATGGACCCATAGACATAACATAATATAAACATAGCATCTTCAAACCAGCTCTAAATAAATAGGGAACACACTGTTAAAATAAAAACCTAAGCATATACAATTTACTGGTAACACATCCAGTATGGTTTCAATGTCATAGAAGAACATTAAAACTTTCATTTGAATCTGTAGTTCACAGTTCTGAACATGTTATTCTTACAAGAACATAAGAAAACATTGTTCTGTTTGATGTATTTTTGTATAACTGGTAATAGATGTTTTATAAGAAAATATCTGCAATGAACAATCTCCAACTAGTATTCTCTATTCAACAAGCTCGCACTCACTGGGTGTCCTTTAAGATGAATCAGAATAAAAATGGCAATGTTCGTACATATATTCTTACTGAACATTTCTAGCTTGGCAATCTTGTCTACCAAACAAGTCTTCAATAACCAGACTTAATTATAAATGTCTTTCCATTGTATTTCAATCACAATTCCGGAAACAATTTGTTCCATTAGGCACTTGGTCCGTTCATAATACACATCACAATATCACTACGCTAAACTTAATTCACAAAGATATCCTTCCACTAACTAGAACTTGTTCCAGGATCTGTAAATTTTTCCCAGTTTATTCCACTAACAGAGTCAGATGGGACACTGAAGTCTGTATCATCAAAGTTGAAGAGTTCAAGAACTTCTTGTTGTGTTTTAGGGGTTAATATAGGGTCAGAAGAGAAAGACACTGGGGCATTAGTAGTGAGAGGTGTTAATCCAGTACTGGGCATAATCACATCTAACCAATCAGAAACGTCGATTTGCATATTATTAGCGGCATCCTGATCAGAGAGTCCTAATGATGCAAGATCAGGTTCTGAACCGTGAGCACTGTCATCTTTTTGATCACTTGATGTTGGCACATTAAGCATTGTTTGTGGATCATTAACCGTATTTAACTGATCAGCTAAAGTAGCAGCATAAAGATCTAAATTACTAAAGGCATTATCATTTGTCCAATCCATACTATTTAAATCACCAGCATCCAACATTTCAGATAAATCCAACAGTTCATTAGTATTATCTGATAAAGGCATAGATACAACAACTTGTGGTGGAGGTGGGGTTTCAATACGATTTGATTTCTCAGCAGTCATTTGTAGCACATCATTAATTGTTGAAGGTGTGGTTATTGTTGGAGGAGGTGGGGTTAAAGAACTGATTGGCAGTGCAGTGGGAGCTGCTATATTAATACCAGAAGAGGCAAGGATGGATTCCAATCTGAAACTGGGGGAAGATGAAGATGAAGGTATAGTGGAAGGCATTGATGCTACAGTTGGCAAGGGTTGAGCTTGTGTGGTTTTAGGAGTTGGTAAGGCTTCTTCAGCGGCATTAGGTGGCAAATCTGAAATAAAAGTTAATCCAATAAACTTAAATTCAACCAGTCCGATTAAAAAAGCCAATTTTGAAAACATTTGATAAGAGTGTGAAGAAATAATCCAGAGTTTGACACATAAACACTAGATTAATAACAAGAACTTAAAGTGTTTCAGAAGTAACTATAATATTTACCTCCATGTCTAATAAGAATCTCTAATACATCGTCCATTGCTTGACTTTTATTGGGATTACCCAAGTGATTTCCACAAGGTGGAGATGAAACCATCGGCTGCAAAAGAAAATACAAAAGTTACTTAGTGACTAAAAGTGTTAAAAGTGACATAAATCATTGTTTACTTTTGTAGCATATTATGGGATAGGTTTTCTACTTTAAACATTTGAGTTTGAAAAATGGGAATTTTATCTTATTTCTAACTTACCTCATCTTTATGCTGTTTAACTTGTTTACTACGAATAGCCTCATCATATTTTGGTGGTTCTTTCAAAGGAACATTAAAATACGGATTAGATGGTGATCTTTCTATTGCAGGAATTTTTTGACTATCCAGAGAAGTTACTGGTAATGATGTTGTCCTGAAAACAGAGATGTATACAGATTGATAGAAGTTTCACAGAATCCCATCTACTAAACCATTTCCAGTGAAACAGGAGTCTAAATAAAAGAAAGTTGTGGCCTGACAGGAGGGAAGAAAGTTTTCTTCATCTTTCAAAAAGAAGCCATTATTACAAAACTTTTTTTAATTTTCAGCCATAAAAAATGCACAAAAATATATCTTACCTATGAATACCATTAATGGTGAGAGGGTTTGTAGTTTTAATATTGGTTGTAGATGTAGTAAATATATAAGGCTGATTATTAATAGCTGATGTTGATGTTATTAATTCTGGTTTATTACCATTCTGTAGAGATTGATTCAACCTTAAATAATCAGCAAAACTGGTGGTTTTACTCTGCTTAGTTGGATCACCATTGCCTGTTAAAATAACAGCTGGTACACCATGGTTGTTATTCTGTAAGTTAGCTTGTAGTAAACTAGCTGGTATTTGTATCTGTTTGGTCTGTGAATTTTGAAGTTGTGTTGGTATCTTGTTATCAGGACGTATGATCTGTATAGCATTTACCATGGGAGTTTGAGAGTTTACCAGCTGTGACTGTGAGTTCAACAGATTAGCTTGGTTGTTAATCAAGGTCTGTGATGTAACTGGCTGCTGCTGAATCAAGTTACTCTGTTGCAATAGTTGGCTCTGTTGTTGCAGGTGAATTTGTTGCTGCTGTAAAGCTTGTAGTTTGAGTTTCATTTGAGATTCTTGAAGCTGCCGCTGTAGCTCCTCGATCTGACTTTGTTGCTGTCTTAAAAGTTCATCTTGACTCAATTGTGGTTGTTGTTGAGATTGTTGTTGTTGGGTTTGTTGTATAAGTTGCTTCACTTGTTGCATCTGGAGCTGAAGTTGTTGATTGATGAAGGCAGTGCTTAGAGTATCCATATTAGTTGTCTGATCAACATCCATTGGTGTAGCCTCAGTCTTAACAATGTTAGTTTGTACAGGGATTATCTGTTGTTCTGGAGTTCTTATAATAGGAGAAGTCACTGAAGTAGGAAGTTGAGCTGGAGTATGTATTGGGGTTGAATTCTGAGTAGGTATAGGAGAAACAGATGAAAGAGGTGGCTGTGGACTAAAATGAATCTTGGCTTGATTTGTCAAAGTAACAGTGCTTGGTATTGAAACATCCATCATGTCTGGTGACAGTGGATTGCTTTCCATTAGCAATGGAGATGTTGGTGGTGAATTGTTCCTTGACATTGGCTCTTCCTTTACTTTAGGTGTCTGTTTTACTGGTGGCATTGGATGTGGATGAACATTAATGACAGTTCCAATAGTTGTTCCTACTTTAGCTACAGGAGGAGAACCTATTGATTCAATGGTACTTCCAATGCTGCTCATACTAGGTGATGGTGATGGAACAGGTGTAACCATTGTATGAGAAGGTGATTTAGCACCGGTTTCATGGTAAGGACTTAACCTTTGAATGAGCTGAGGCTTTGATCCTGACACTGGCAAGTTTCTTTTCTTAAGCTCCACTTTTAGATCAGCAACTTTCAGATCCTCTAAATTACCATAGATTTTTGGAGATTTTACAGCCACAACAGGTGGTGGAGGAACAGGTTGAGGTGAAGGTGATTTACTGGTGATCATTGTGGGCACTGGTATTTGTGGAGTGACACATCTTTGAACAGTCTGAATTATCTGTTGAGGAACTGGTGATGGTATAGCCTGTGTTGTAGCTTGAACAATAATAGGTGTTTGTACAGTTTGAGTGGTTGTTGGTTTGGGAGATGTAGAAGTGACTACTGTAGAACTGGAGCTTGGAGCTGGTTGAGGAGCAATTGGTATAAGTGTGTCTTCTGGTTCCGCGGGAGCCATCAGAAAATTATTTTTCTGTTGAAATTCCAACTGCCACTGTAAAAATAACTGTTGTTGCTGCAACATGACATGATAAGGGGTTTCTGAATCCTGATCATTGGCATTTTGAGTTTTGACTATGTTTGGTGGACCCTTGTATTCATGGAATTTAATAACTTTTGCCTTGGGAATAGATTTTGGCTTTGGTTTCTTTGGTCGTGCTTTATTGTTATTGTTGTTACTGCTTGATATCATGGTAGGGACTTTAGCCAAAATGTTGCTGGTTTGAGGAATAAGTGGAGGTGAGCTGAGTTGAGGACTTCTAGATACTTGAGGTACCACCATTGTAGGTTGTGGACTTGTCTGTTGAAAGAATTGTGGCATGTCCAGTAGTGTTGGCATGGTAACTGGAACAGGACTTCCAATCTCTGACATATTTGAGTCTTGTGGAGAAGGTGCTCCATCACTTGTGTTAGTATCATCATCAAAAGTAATTTGACGTGAATGATCGTCCTCGTCTGAACCTTCAATACCATCAAAGTGTAGTGATCCATCTGAAAGTAGTTCAAATACATTAGCAATGTCTGTTCACAATGGTTTATTAAGTATTTTCAAGCAAAGACATACAGAATAAATACAATTGGGAAATTTGAATTCTATTTAATATCAATATATTGGAAAAGTTTATAGAAGTACATACAGTCACACACAGTTATATACACTAAGATGATTCTAAGATCTGATATATGATGCTGTTATTCCACAACATTAAATACATGCCATGATGATGAACAGATACAGAATGATAACATGCAAGCTAGGGTTAACTCTAAATGAAAACTACAACTAACCATAATAATCATCATCATACATCTGCAAGCCATTGTTACCTTTGATGGCATCCACTATCATCTTGTTGTCAGCCTGTAGGATATTGCCTTTGATGAGATCGAGAGGCCCAGGACGATGTGATAACTTTTCATTCAACTCATCACTAAGTTTTGACTTCTTCAACAATCTCTGACGTTCTTGTAATGATGGTGCTATAGTTGTATCTGAAATATATCATATAGAAAATAAAATTCCATTTCATAATGAGGGAAATACCTTTTTTTGAAGCACATAAGAAATCATATCTGTCTGTAAATGTCTATGATTTTTTTTTCATCTCAAACATATATCAGTAGTAATTGTTATCTTTTTGTGACATCTTGTCTATGTATTTTTTCACCTTTTGATATTGGTTTCAAAACACAATAATAATTCTTATTTACTCATTCTTAACATATTATCTTATTATTCTTACATCATAAAATACTTTGTGTCCTATTTAATTATTTCTTTCTGTCAAAACAAAACAATAAATTATTTTTTGTTAAGAAACCACCATCATTTGTCTCATCATTTAGTTCAAATATGTTATTAAAGTAAAACTGCTAATTGAAGAAAACAGAAATTAGCAAATAATTGAGATTGTAAGACAAAATTATTACTTTGTTCTGGCAACAACGGATATGCAAAATAAATTACTTACAACAATAATTCTATCTCAGAAAAAAAAAGCCAATACATCAAATAATAAATTATGTCATTAACACTTTACAGTAGAATCATTAAAATAGAAACTGGAATTTGTATTTTAAGGATTATAATCTATTGTAAATTCAAAATCTCTATTTTTAGCCAAACATCAATTATTTCAAAATACAGAAAAAGAACAGATTTTTAACAAATTACAGACCCCTGCAAACATCATTTCAACATATAAATAATATCTATTTTCAGATCTTCATGCCAAATAACCATCAATATCATTTTTTAAATATTGAGTAAAATTGTTTAAGAATTTGAAATAGTTTGAAAACAACTGGCAGCAGTTGTCTTAATATGCTATTAGTATTACAAAAACCACTTTACTAATTGTATTGTGGTAAAATGCATAGTGTTTTAAAGGGGAATGTTCAGCAATTTTCTGGAGCAATTTGGGCCTTCAGATTTACTGGAACTGCCCAAAAATTGCACAATCCTTTCAATTATATCCATACTTTAACAGTTATCTTTTATTTTCTGTATATATATGTATTTTCTGTATAAAACATAGTTTTACTAAATGATGAGTCATATTTTTGACTTTCAAACGCCGATATTTATGGATACACAGGGTCATGAAGCGATGAAGGCTTAAATTTTGATGGAGAGTTTGGAACATTATTACGGATTTGATAAGCTAAAAAATTCCAGGTTCTGAGACTAAAAGTTTTTTGGTCGAACAGTTAGTGAACATATTTCTTTTAAACAGGTATGACATCAATGAATGAAGTTGAATCTTTTTTACATGCAGTAATTGAGACAATTTGATATAAGAATAGTTAAATTGACATTATTAATCATGACACCATCTGAAGTTGAATTTTTTTTATTGAACAATCTTTTCTGAAGCACGCCTTCTGCATCTGTATTTTGCATGGAATACCAAGCTTTGTCTATTTCATAACCTGTACGTTCAAACTATCTAAATATTTTTTAAAGATACATGATAACTATGTAATTGTTTATGTACCTACCTTCTAATATATGTTGTTGTACTAATGATTGTCTATCTGGTCTTTGTTGTATTTTACGTCTTAATAGGTCTCCTGCCTGAAAATATACAAAAATAACTTATATTAAAACTTTTATACAAACACTTTACAGTTCATGAGAATTTATCTTCACATTTCAAATTTACAGGAAACAGCTTCAGATCACTAACACTATACTTCTTTGGTAACTATTTTCATGGTTAAGAAATCTTTTGGATTGCTTCATTGAACACACATTTTTTATTGTTGAAGCTTGTATAAAATCATAAATTCTGATCAGGATGAGCAAAAATATGATCTGTGATTTGGAGTAAGTGTGTCTTTATGTCTAGTGGCAATTTAGTTGTTCAACTTCAAAGATATTGACTAGACAAGATGAAGTTATGTTCTAGAAAAGTATTAAATAAATAACAGGAATTTGAAGTGGCAATATGCTATATAATATGTATAATTATTACAGTTTATTATCATCAATTAGATAAACTACATAAAATATATTTCTTGACATTATTTAACATTTGTGTTGTATACCATTACCGATAAGATTAAGCAAACTTACTCTTCAAAAAAATAAAGTACAGTGTACAGTTCTTTTTTATCATTTAAGAGCTTGAAATAAATACCAGTTCACAAATTGTGATTCTTGCAATTCAAAAGATAGTGTTTAGTTTGCGATCACTACAACTATCAGAGGGGATAAAAATAGAAAGAGGAACATACATTAACTTGTTTTTATAAATCATATCTAACCTACATGTTATTTGGTATTAGAATAGCTTACAAGAATTCAGAAGATATATTTCATACATATATCAAGGCATGTGGCTTATCCTAGATACGAAAAGATTACAGGTTTTCTCTACGGAGTTGGTATAGGTGCAGTTCAAGGAAGGACAAGCCGACATAAAGATTTTGTTAAAAAAAAAAGGATCAACAGCTAGTAAATTACAGAAAAATATAAACCATATAACAATTCCTCTTCAATTATACAATATTGATTTAACACATTTTTTTTAAGAAAGGTACAAATGAAATTCTCTTCTAAAAGTAATGCTATTTTCTGCCAGGTAAAATCATGTAATTTGAATTTCACAATTTAAATCAATACTAAACTGATTACTGATATATATAAGATATGGAATGTTATAAAAGAAAGGTCAAAGTGGTCTTGATATAAAAGACTTGATATAATGCCAAGTATTTCATCGTCCAGTACAATATTTACTGTCTACAGAGAGTTAAAGGTATGGAAACAATATGTGGACAATAGTTAACTTTATACGTAACTGGAACGTAGAAGACCATAATTTTATATTTTGATGAATATATTTTCAGATACCTTTCAGATTTTGGTTAAATACACATAGTCAATCTATCCGAAAGGGTAAGAAGTAATTGAAATATTACAAAATAACTCCAGATGAATGCATGCACTTTAAACCATTCCTATACATTGTCATAGATATTAATACTGAGGCAGATCATGCTCATCATCCTAAAAACACCAGAATCTGATCCAACATTTTGTAAAGGGCATCAAAAGATTACAATCACCACTAATTTGTGGTATCAGGTTTTCCATAATGGAATCAGAATTCAGTATTCTGCATAGAAAAAAAGACCAACTTGTTAATAACACAGAAGGTTTAAAGGGAAATCTTGTCTAACATTCTGTAGTTCTAATTACAACATGATTCTAAATTCTTAACTATCAAGTATCTTGAGCTATTTAAGAAACTGATACACATTTTATAAAGACACAAGTTGCAAAGTTTCATGATCTCCTTCAAGTTGGATTTCTGTACAACAATAAATTCTACCTGCAACAACTGCTGCCATTTATTTGACATAAAACTTGGCATGTCAGACATTGGAATTTGAAAAAGTTTATTTTCAAATGAATTTTTATTATTTTTCTAGTCTATTTTGAAGGTTGAGGGGTTGTGTTTAAGTAATTATATTTAACAGGTGAAGGGTAGTTGCCTGTATTATATCATTTCCTACATTTCTTATATATAACCTATATAACCTGTATTGATGCATATATAATGTCAGTAATTGTATATTATTCTGAAGTTTTTTTTATATTCTATATTTACAACAGACGTGAAATATACAGAACACATAACAACTAGATAGATTTTAAGTCAGATTTTAAAATATTTATTGTCACTTAGGAACAAGTACCTAAAATTATGTTCTAAACTATAAATGTGATCTGTATATTACAAAAATACTGTCACAGAAATATGATTCTTGACAATTGTTTTATCTCATGTCATAAAAAATCAACCAGATTGTAAGTAAGTGGAGCTTTAATTACTAATAAAAATTTCAATCCCACCTTGTAAGGTCTTTTCCTATATGAATAACAATGACTCCTCTGTTTATAGCTTAAATAATTATTCCAATGATTATTACTCTCTATCATCAACATATTGACAATTTCTTAATTCACACCACAAAAATAACTTTTTCTTTCAAAATACTGAATCACAATTTAAGGATTACAAATATTTCCAATGTCAAAATAAAATTTCCAGAAGCATCCGTACTTGAGGACATTATTAAAGCAATGATACAAATCAAGATTCAAATTGAAGTAAAATTGTCACGTTTCCATTTTGTATTAATCTCTGTCTAAGAAGTGTAAAAATAAAGATCTATTTATGGAATGATTCCATAATAAAACAAAAGCACATAAATTTCAAACTAATAACTTCAATTTATATAATATATACCGTCATGACATCTGACAATATAAAAGAAAGGTTTCTATGACGTCGGTATACAATAAAGTCAATCTTCATTGGCACCAATGTCAGGATTCTTTGACACAAATGATGCTTTTAAAGTTTATATTAAGACTTTATCAGACTTCATTCAATTGAATTACAACATGTTGCATAATTTTCTTATTTAAATTGGACTTTTTATTTCTATTATTCAAAAACCTTAGTCTGAAAAATATCTTTACATATCCGAATATAATAGCAAGAACTGCCTTTTCATTTAGATCAGAAAATAAATACAGTCTGTTTTTTCCACCAAAAGGTATTGACAGAAAAGAAAATTGAACCTAGAAAACTTGATCAATACCTTTTAAAGTATGTGTAGATATTTCTGCTGCTTTCTTCAGATTACTGTATTCAGCAACACAATTATATCAATAATCATTTAAGATTCTTTTTAATATGATGATTTCTAACTTGAATAAAACTATTTAAGAAAGGATGAGAAGGATGAATCGTACAGATTTTGAAAGTCACAATAATCCAAAATATTTCCTCTCATATTAGCTTAACTATAATTGAACCATTCTATAGAACCATTGCAAGATTGAGTAAGATCTGTTGTAACTTCCTGAATGCCTGTATTATATTATATCTATGTTTACAGATTCCTACTGATTAGAAATTCCTTATCTTCTAGTGACATCCTGCAGTTCAACTGGGTGGCATCAATTAATTAATCTTTAATCTAAATAATGATTATTATAAAGAGATTATAAAATATTAGATGAGTTGGGAGTCCAGGTGGTCAGATATATCAAACAGCTGGATGATGTTTCTACTGGTCAGATATTGACCTGATTTATCCAGTCAGTTTTATTTACTACCTGGTTTTTATAAAACAGGTGCTTGATTTAATAATAGTCAAGTTTCCTCTCTTCTGTTTTCTTATCATTATTTAGTGTTTTGCTTTATTTACAGAGCATATTTATGATAAAAGCTTTCAATTTTCTAAAGAAGTGTTATAATTGAAACAATTGAACAAGACAAAAATAAACAAATAGATATAAGATACCAACATTACAAAACACAAGATCAATGAAAAAGATTTATAATTTTTCAAAATTTACTGATTGGTATTGTAATGTTACAGAATGTTTGACATATTTATATACTTCAATAATGGTTTCTAATTCAACCTGATGTGTGTCCTAATTCATTTCAATAAGGCTTTCATCTTGAACCATTCGCATGATATTGAAATGAAAAACAAACTTAGATTCCACATGAGTCATTTGCAGACTTCCTGATAGAGATTATATCTTTATTTATTATCATAAGGTTTCAATAAAGTTAGACCTAGAGGTGTTACTGGTTGATTTCATAACATTGTTCCTTTCATCTGGTATCTATACACTCGCATTAAAAACAGTCCAAAACATTCCCATCCGCAGCCAGCGATGGATTCTGACCTATAAAAAGTGAGTGAGTAGGTCAAACAGGTGACCAATCCAGAGTGAGAGAATGACGTATGTTCGACCATCATTAATAATAAACACTTGAGATATTTTATAAGTGGTCTGGTTCCATTTCTCATCTCAGAACATCTGCTAAACTGAACGTACACAGTTAATGGTAGAATGGATTCTGATTGATATGATTGGTGGTTGAGACTTTTTCATCCAATCAGAATAATGTTACATCATTCCAGTTTACACCTGGTTAATATACAATCTCTAAGATGATATAAGTCAGACACTTAGTTTTTAATGTCTATTATTAATTCTGTAAGGTTTCTGGTAACAGTAAAATGATCTATTTGTTTGTCTAAAAATAATATTACATTACATAAAATAATTTGTTATCATTTCTTCATGTTATTCATTTCTAAATAAACGATTCCAAATTAAATATTCTTATAGCATGAAGAAACATTAAGTATTGTCAGTTATCTATTCGTAGAATCTTAATCAGTAGAGACTAAGTAACACTTTTAATTTGTTCCAAAACATATAAGTACCTATAAGGTAAAAAGAGGATAAAAATAGGCGTATAAGAGATCTAACCAAAATTTATCAAACATTGTCAAAGATAGAACTTGAACACGGACTTTCATCTGACCTTGAAAATAAGGACAAGATTACCGGTATCCTAGTTGAATTTGGTGTACATATATATTGCATTAGTTTTCTAAACACTGTATGTTCTTATGTAAGATTAAAATAATTCAGAAACTATCACAGTTACATCGTATTTACTTGAATAGAAAATCTGTGATTTTATTAAAATTCTGGAAATAAGCTATGTATTAATTTAAGTCTCTTAAATGTGTTACAAATTATACAGCTTTAGATTGGATTAGTCTCAGAAGTCATCTTTTCCATCAATATTTCTAATACAGCTTATATATCCTAATTATTACATTATTTCTTATAAAATATTACCAAATTCTTAATTTATCTGTGACAGAATTAATGATACCCTTGAATACTGATTACCTCTAAATATAAACTGACTTCCTACTATTTTATATGAATCATGGTAGAAACATTTTTCTATGTTGAAAACATGTTTACTTCCAGAAGAAGAATTTTGATCCTATCTTAACCAACAATCAGTGGGTGTATTGTTATATAGTGCAATAAATCTTATTATATTGAAGCAAGTTCCGCTTTTTTATATTCCAATGCTCCATTAGTATAAAAACAGCTGCATTGAGTTTTAAAGTTAGAACTATTATCAAAGTTCAAACCTCAAGAGTATATCAAACATTAACCAATTTGTTAAAAACATTGGAAGTAAATCAGACACTCAACCTGAAATGTATGCCAATGTCATCTTGGATCAAGAGATGCAACTTCAAAGTTAATAATATTTATCACCATGTTGTTTAGTCTAAAAGTCATTGTAAACAACAAGAACTGCATCAAAATGTGAAGTTTTCTTTTTATGATCTTACAGACGGTAAAGTTTAATACAAGTATAAATATAATATATCTGGACAGAAGTAGTCAAATTGGTTTGAAGACAAGCATTATGATCATTGAGCATGTGAAGATGTTAGCTCATAGTTCACTAATACTGAATATTACAGAACAGGTAAATAAACTATAGAACATGTAACATTTAAATATCAGTCAGAATGGTGCACTATTGCAGTCTGTATACAGATACCAGTTATTTCAGGCATAAAGAATGTATGCATTCTAGAAAACAACACCACCATATGCTGGTGGAAGAAGTAGGACAGAAACTGGAGGTGTACCAACCATCAGGGACATAAAATGGTAATGTTGTTTTTAGCTTCAATTCATTTGGATGCTTTTAAAAACAATTGCATACAGAGATGTAGAACAACAAAAACTTCAAGATTATACCATTAAATATCAGACAATGTCAGACTCCAACTGTCAAAAGATCAGTTGATGATCTGGTCAGGGTTCATACAGATCATCTGATCAAATTTTCCCTGATATTTCCATGACTTTCCAGTCAGTATTAAGTCATTTTCCATGACCAATTTTACCCTGGATCCTGGATGGAACAGGTATCTAAGACTATTCTTGATCATAGTTTTCGTATTTACCATCGTAAAAAAGATGAATAGAATAAGAGGACAGTAAGAAATATCATTTTTCCAGGTCATTTTGACAATTTTCCAGAATTATTATGATTTTCACTGATATTCCATGTCTGAAAAAGCTTTTTTAAAATTCCCTGATTTTCCAGGTTTTCCATGACCTGTGCGAACCCTGTCCGGCCAGAGTATAACATGACACAAGGTGACCGAGACAGAAAAAGAATAAAAAGTTTTGTAAAAACACTTTAAGTCATAATAAACACTTTAAAGATAGGTTTTCTTATTGTTTTAGGGTAAAATCAAGTTTAGAAATTGATTAATCATTGTTTCTAATGAATTATCCATGTATTCATAATTTAATAAATCATATGTGGACAGAGAGGCTTGAAAATCCATTTGACTCAATGCGCTTTGAAACGCTAAATTTCGACTCCATGTTCGACTCTTTAACTAACCCAAATCAACAAATAAAAAGAGACTTAATGGCCGAGACTTGTTAGGAGGGCAGGGAGAATTTTTTTTAGGGTACTAACAATGAAATCTGTGTCATAAGGGAATATATCTTTAAGTCATAATAAAACACATTTAACTTTAATAGTCTTCTTTAAAATATCTTCTATGAATTTTTCATACTCAAAAAACAAAAAATCAAAACAGAAAATTTGATTGAAAAATGTCTGAGCTCAAAAGGCTTTTAAGATAAATATGGAATCATTATTTAACATAAAAGGAAAGAAAAAGACAGAAAAAATTAAATCCATATTATTATTCCAGAAATAAATGGATAAAAATAATGAAAAGCCTGAGGATAGAGTTTGTTATTTAATTCCAGATAAATATATTAATATACATAAAATATCAAGGTCAATAACTAAACAAACCATTCATACATGACATGATACATGGTTACCATTAAATGAAAAGATTATTTGGGAAAATATACCAAATAAACAATCTTTATTATGCCTACTATCAGAAAAGTAAGCATACTACGCCTTGCTGGACACACTAACCACAGAAAGACTTGGATTGGGTCTGGAACCAAATTCCACAGATACTTTAAAGATCGCGGTATGAAATTGATCACCATGGAATGGAAGACAAGGTAGTGTTGATAAGTAAAGGTAAGTAATGATGTATTAGTAAGTATAATAATAGATAACAGGTGAAAGGAAGAGATATATTGGTAATGTTTAACTTGTATAATGATGTTAATAAACTCTAGTAAATATATATTCTTATTATACTAAACCTTTAGTTATTACATCAATATTATACAATTATAACTATAAACATTATAATATACTTAATACTTTCAATCACTATTCAAAACTAACATTTCTCGCTTGAAATTCTGAATAATTTCCATTTATTTATTTTTTTTTCTAATTGTTAATATTTCGAGAAACCTTTTTCAAGTTTTACAATAATCGATTATATGCCATAAGTTGTCAAAATTCCGAAATAAACCTTTTTTTACATTAATTTTTATCTTACGCTTGTTCAATTTTTCTATAGAAATTTAATTAAAAATAGGGCATAGGGTAGCCTAAACTTTCTATCCTAGGTAAAGTCAATCAGTAGCTGACTGACAAAATAACCTGTGAAAGTTAATTTAATCAATTTGTAAGGGAAGTGATGTTCTAGTTCAAAGAGCAGAAAAAATTAGCCATCTCAATTGAAGCAAGAACTTGTAGAGATATTTAGAGATTTAATGAGCCACCATGTTGATATAACATTTTACCCCTCACAAGTGTTTTCAGTTCAAACGTCCTTCCAACTCACTGAATGCACTCTAAACAACCTTGTTCATGTAATGCACATGCAATGTTTGTTAAATCAATTTATTTTAATATACTTCATCACCCCTTGTCTAATAAATATAATGGTATGAAAATATCTCAGTTGAACATCAAACAATATGTTGTATACTTTAATAAACATTGAGTTGAATTGAAGAGAAAAGTTAACAAGTCTTGTCTTTGAATCGGATTTCTTCATAGAATCTTTAAACTTACAATTTATAGAATCTTTAAACTTACAATTTATAGAATCTTTAAACTTACAATTTATAGAATCTTTAAACTTACAATTTATAGAATCTTTAAACTTACAATTTATAGAATCTTTAAACTTACAATTTATAGAATCTTTAAACTTACAATTTATAGAATCTTTAAACTTACATTATTTATTTTAGTTTAAATCATGCATTACGAGCATTACGAAATTACTCTTTATTATAGTTCTTATTTTAATAAAATTTTCACACAGATTTTTAAAATGAAAATGTTGTTTGGAAACTTTCTATACCTGAATGTAGAAAAAGGTGAAAATGGAGTGGGCTAGAAGCTACAGTGACTGTCTACGGCTTCCACAAGTTATTATCTTTATCAACTTACCTTGGCCCTTTCTAACTGTTTTCTTTGTTCAGCATAGGCTGGTGGTGTTTTTAATGCTGAAAAATACAACAATGCATACACTAATATATAATTTAGAAATGTATACAATTTTCAGGAAGGCATTTGGTGGGGTGTCTTTAAACAGATTTTCTACCTAGAACTATAAATTAAGTATAAATTGAGAGAACGGCTGTTTTACGAAATGAAATTAAATAATTAAAGTTTAAATGTTTTTCAGGGACATTAATTGTATAAGATGATAACTGTTTGAACCAACCTGTATGTCATTTAATAAAATATTATACCCAATACACCCTGATATCTTATCATTTTACTTTATAACATACATTTTATTTCTTTACCCCACCCTTGTACATCATTCAATTTTACATAACCAAAAATTACAATTTATAAACGAGCTATATTTGAAGCAAACCGAATTTATGTAAAACCTAATAATCTTTTTTAGCTTTCTCTGGTGATGGCTGGGTTGTAGAATGGTACCTAATAAATTTTTTTAGCTTTTTCTGGTGATGGCTGGGTTGTATGAATGGTAAATATTCTACAGGGCATGTAAGCCAGTTTAATGTTTTTCAATTATCTGTTATATCTTAAAAGATGGTACAATGGATTGAAATTTATCATTTGTGACTATTGGAAACACAATAAGAAGATGGCTTGTTGGCAGACAAAGTAACATACACCTACTGGCAGCTTTGGCAAAAATTAAAGTTTCCATGAACAAGGGCAATAACTCATATTTGATTTTCAAAAGAGTTCATAAAGTTATGAAAATAACCAAAATATTCATAGCTTTTACCTTACATTCTACTAGTACCAGGGTATCTAGTTTAATGGGACATGTACAGGTTATATAAGATACAAAAATTATAGGTCTGTAGAATCTATACCTGTGGATATTTCATTATGAAGGTATCTTTATTAATTTACAGGTATTTCATTTGGCAAACTATTTCAACTGAAGTCAGTGCCTTCAATGAACTAAAAAAGACTTCAAACTGAGTGAAGTTGGTACTTACGTGGATAAATGCCTCGATCAACTAATTCATTTACAGATCTTCTCAGCATTAACTTCCTCTTCAGTGCTAAAATATAGTAATCAACAAATTCATTAGTATGCTGCTTTGATGTATCCTTATGTACCTATACTGACAAATCCTTCTAATCCAAATCAATGTGAGTTGTTTAATTGATATTAAATGAGATATTACTAATGAGAGGTTTGGAAAATTAGGCATTTCTGACCTTTAACACTACAGTACAATACGCCAGATACTTTGTTAGGTATCTTTTAAATTACCGGTATCTTTAACTTTATGGATTCTTGAAATTTATTCAATTTTTGACAAAAGTAAATGGTTTTGACCCAGGTGCCACAAACAATCTTATCATATCAAATATACAAACAAACTATAAAGTTAAATATTATACTGGTCTTATCAAATAGTTGTAATTGAATTATAAGATATCTAGAAATATCTCTACCACTAATTTATTATGTACTAAAATAGTACCTGGTCTAAAATAATACTAACTTAGTCTGATATATTACCTATCAGTACCGGAGATATTCAGGTTAAAAGATGTTATCTGGTATATTGTTTAAAACTCAGAATTCAAAGATAGATTTTGTGATGGATGTATGAAGTTCCAGTAGATAAAGATGTAGGCCTATGAAGAGAATGGGCCGGTTAACAAGGATATCAATTGAAAAATTGAAAAGAATTCAAAATGGGTGATAAAGGTGTATACAATTAAACCAATGAGGAATCAAAATATCAAGAAATCACCATTGAGCAAACCAGAACCTTGACAAGATATTTAAGTAGAGGTATATTATAGTAGGGAATAACTAATATCATATCAATGATTTTATATCATTCAACTCAATTATGTCTTTATTATAGAAGTGAACAAAACTCCACCAAACCTCAGTATATCTCCATTACTTCTATTCAAAGGAAGCAATTTTTCATGAATCTGAAACTACTCTGGTGGTATGAAACCACTTCAGTGAGTTGTATGCCAGAATGAATAAATGGTAGAAATTTATGAGAACTGTAATGAAATAAAGAAAGTGTGGCAGAAGCTATTTAAAGAAAGAATTTATTAGATAGAATATAATTCTTAATGATACATGTTATCAGAATAAAAATTGAGAATAAACTGTAAGATAAACTAATCATGAACACTTTTAAATTCTACTTTCGAATAAAAAACTCTTTAATTCCTGGTAATGTTAGTGGAATATTTGAGATAGTTTGTGCCTACAGGTTGAGATAAGATAAAGGTTGAGAAGGATGAACGTTTTCTGTGTTTCACTCAACACTTGTAAACTAATTTTGTAGTGGAGCAGATGTTTTGAGAAGTAAATATAGAAACTTTGTTGTCTTACACAATAGAATATAATTTGAATTGCTGTATTGATTGTAGACAGACAATACCTTTCAGCACTGATACCAACATGTATCCTGAAAACCATTGCCATTTATCTGTCTCTAAATCTCCAGGAATTTATTAGAATATCATAATGTTTTGAAGGCAACATGTATTATTCATATATCAAAGAAGGACTTCAAATCAAATGGTCAATTTTTCAACTTCTAATTTTTTAATTTATAGAACATAGGAAAAGATACTGTTACATAAATTTGTCAATAACATTTTGATTTATATCTGAACTCACTTTCAAAAGACTAAGAAAGGATTGGTAAGAAGGAGCCATTTTCAAAAATTTTGAAAGACTAAGACTTAAAGAATGTAGAGAAGTCAGACTATGATAATAAACTGCAGGAAACCTACACTCGCTGGTACCAGAAATTAAAAATTCTACGCAATAACTAGCAAAATATTGATATTTATTTTTATGAGTTTTATTTGATAAGAACTATAACATGTGTTGTTTTAGGAGTATTTTGAAATATGTAAGGTGAAATAGATCTCTCTCATCATAACCGAACACTTCAATCTGCATGTCTTGATGAGTTTTTCTATTGTTATTGTTTATTTGTGGAAGTTTTCAAGTGAAACAGTAGATGAAATAAAGAGAAAATTACCAATATTTCAAATATTTTTCTAGTGTTTTGTTTCAATAAAACACAGTGTTATAAGATGTGTGAATAACTAATAACTATTGATATGAAGTATTTATTTTTAATTCGGAGAACATCGTGATAATATTGAATATTTTTTAGAAATTAATAGACAAATCATTCTTCATGTCTAAAGTATTAAAGTGATGAAGTTCTTGTTCAATGTCAGTTGATTGAAAAAATAAACCTTACAGCAAGAGATGCTCCATTTATAAACTCTGATACCAAGTGGTTGTATCACTTTTGAGAAAAGACTATCAGAAATAACAGAATGGATGGTTTTAATATTAGTTTCAGTTCAACTAAGTAAATTAAATGATTTCAAGACAAAGCAAAATTGAAGACTGAAATTAAGAGGTGTGATATAAAACCCCATCAAAAGTTTACATTTCAGATTTTAAAATCTATAATCTTTTTTTAACAAGGTGCAGCCTATGAACACCTCCCTCTTTTTGTCATGGATTCACTGCTCTGTAACTTATCAAGCTAATGAACACTGGAAAAATCATGGAAATTTAACAATTTAAGAGAATAAAACTAAACCACTTTATGGTTACTTGTTTGTCTTAAGACAACAATGAAACTACGCCTAATTTTGAAATATTTTTTAAAAGAAATGTATGTAATTTTATATTCTATAATTTATAAAATTGTTTAAGAGTATAATCGGTGTAGAAAGAATCATCACAAGTCAATTAGATAGAAATCAAAGAATCAGAAAAGAAAGCCATAATTCCAATGCAACAGAATAGGGATAAGCATTAAAATATCAATTTATTAAAATGAATAACACTGATATGCTAGTTGCAAGAACCAATCTATTGCCACCAAAACATAGAAATCATCAATATTAGAACTTGAATTTGGACTCATAATGAAAAAGTCAAAATGGAATAATAGCAGGATTGAAACAAAATCAAATACTGAACATAGAACCATCATAGCCCACAAAACTGTAAATAATAACATGAACTATGGAACCAAAGATGAAAAATAACAGAATAAGCCCAAGAATGGTAGATATTTTGACTCACTTGAAAGACATTCTTTCTGGTTTATTATTCGTTCCTCACACCTTTATTCAAAACAATGGAAAAAATATTAATTCAAACAGCAATAGATTGGCCTTAAATAATGTTAATAGGCCAAATTTAAGAGTAGTTTTCAATGACGTGTAAGAAAAAAAAAACTTTCAGAAAGTACATCTGAGATTAAAGTAGTAAGGGATTTTTAAATATTTGACATATATATTTTGAGTGCCTCAAGTGCATGTTAATTATCTTGTAACTAATAAATGAGTGAAGTATGTTCATTATTTTACATTTGGCAGAAAATAAAAGAAAATTGTTAATTATTCTCTCCCACTTAAAGTTGGTATCTTTGAAATAGCGATCTATAAGGTGGTTTTATTCTTTATGTCTATCTTTCTCAACAGACATTACAAATTTAATTGAATATTGATGCAGTAAAGTATGTTAAGACTCTGTTCTAATGTGTTATTTTTGTTATTAAATATGTAAATATAAACAAAACCACATTCCCCTTTCATCTCTGCTCTATACATAAATATTCAAAAAAGCAAAATGATGAAATTATACTTCAAAGTGCTTTAATGCATTTCTTAGCATCAAGAGGAAAGCATCTGGTCTTCTATTCAAAAACACATTTGGCATCCAGCCTACAGTTAACTGATGAGGCAAGCGCCAAACATTCCTAAACTTATTGCTGGCAGTAAGCCATTCATGTGCAAGGCCATTATTCGTACTGACTTCTGGCAAGCAGAAAAACCTGCAAGTCAGCTGATTTCTCATTGATTTAGGTGAAGTAAAAAATAATGCTAATGGTGCTAGGGACATGTAAGAAATAATTAGATATATATAAACCTGTCAATTAAGACTGTTGTTAATTATTAGTGATATGATTAATGTCCAGAGACAGTATGGTTATAATATACCATTAAACTTATAAACATTCCCTCACACCTACATATTGTCTTATTTTATTACTTATATTCTTTATGAAGCAGAACAACTTTTTATCATTTCTGAGTACAGAGAAGCAGTATATAATACAATAAAAAGCATGTATTTTTTTCTTCATACGAGGGTTACGGTAATATGTGTGTTAATGACCCCATTGGTCAAGAAATCAAAATCTGTCAAAGAATTCTCATATCTGAAGTGAATACCCAACACTTAATCTTGGTAAACATAGGCCTATACTTAAGATCTAGAAAGGTCATTGCAATCCTAGAAACTATTCTACAGAGGTCCCTGATTCACAAAATTACTCTGACAGAATAAGCATATAGTGGACCAGTCAGGACCTCAACCAGAAACATTAACCAAGTGGGAACAGCTCATATGGTGGTTTGCTGGTTAGGAATCAGGGGACTCAAACCACTAGATGTTTCCAAGAAAAAAAGTTCTGGATCAATTTGGATTTTTTTTTTTTGTCAGAAGAATTGAGATTTACTTACATTCTTTATTTTTATCTAGACTTTGTGTTAAGGAATGTTGATCTAATACTGGACTGGTTGGTTCACGATGATATGGAGAATTAGCAGCAGCTTTACTGGACGATTGAGCCTTAGCTCGTTCTGCCGCTTGTTCTTCCATTTGACAATCTTTACAATAGAATTTATGTATTAACTGTATTGCGTCTTTATCAAGTTTTCCTCCTCCCCCATAAAGGGGTGTCCAAGCACTGCTGCTGTTTGAATCTGAAATTACAAAAATGAACGATTATAAAAGTGTTAACAAATGTTGACTGCCGTAAATTCAAAATGGCCATTGGAATATAGAAATAGAAGCTATAATAAACAGAACTGAAATGAGTGATTCTCCGGGAAAATACTGAGATGTATGTAAGACTAAGAGATAAAAACCAATTTTCAAAACCATGTGGAATTTTATTGTAAATTGTATAACATGACAAGATGGCATGTAAAATAACATACGCCCACCCAGTCAAGTAAGGTAACTGTAATATCAACAGGAATAGGATCAGAGTATAAATATTGAGTGCAAAATACATTAACACCCCATCACCTAGGTGGGAAGTGAAATTCATCATTAACTACAGGTGTTAGATATTCACTCTTTCTCGTTATATCAAACTATTAACTCTTCAAACGCCACAGGCGCATATATGTGCCTGCAAGCTCAAACGCCACGGGCGCAGATATGCGACACGAGAAGTGGTCTTACTAAAATCGTGTTTGAGAAAAAACGAACGAAGGGACGATCGAACGCACCATATCCCGAGAGACCTGACATTCGAGGCTATCTCTAGATGTAAACAATGGCAGGTGTTAGTTCTGTGAAAATTTTAGAAATATTGGTTTGAAAATGACCGAAAATCAAACGTTTTCTGTAATTGACATTGTGAATATTGTTCACAATAGTAATAGCAATACATCATATAATATTGTCATGGACGATTCTCTTTCGGAAATCGATTTATTTACATAAAATTGTGATAGATATTTGGAAAATTCGCCACGAAGAAAAGTGAAAAAATCCCGGTCAAGACCACCGCCGACAAAAAATCGCCTCTCAGGTTGCACACCTGGATGAATACGGAACTTGTAATCAAGGTAGGCCTAAACACAAATATTGATCTTCCCATGACAGTTCTGTGATCGTTTAGTGCCGTGGAAATGACAGAGTTCCCGAAATGGTCAAAAACAATAATGGATTTTGAGAGAAATGGGGGTAGCGTTTATTTTTTCTTTTCATACCTGAACTTTTACCTGGATTTTCATAACTATAGGCCTATGATTTTTTTGTGGAATTATAAAAATCAAAAGGCACCATTTGGTTTTATTGAGTTCAAAATTAATGATAAATAGAAACAATATCAAAGATTATTTGAAACAAATTTTGCATTATGAAATTTGCAGGTATTCAGGTAATTTGAGAGGTAAATAATACACCCAGAAATTTTTCGTCACAATTATCAAAAAATTCATCCATTTTGCCACCATTTTCATATCAGTCATTTTGATGTATCTTGAAAAGTTTTGAAAATAAATCCATTCAAAGACAACATGTATTTTTCTTTCCAATGTTAAAAAACAATCTGGCATGGACAAGTATGACAATATAAACAATTTGGCGTTTGAAGAGTTAAAGTACTTAATTAACACATTTACTAACATTATACAACTTCTACAAGTTTACTGCAATTTTATTTTTTAGTTTTAAAATTTAAAACATCAGTAGGCACAACTATATTGAATAAGCTTATAGTATAAAATATTTATCACAATAATGCTTGTGAACAGAAGCTTATTGTAAATTTGGATTAAATTTGAATATTATAACTCACACAGACCAATTTAAAAGGTAAATGTGCTATCTCCTGGTTTATGTTCAAACCACATCAAAGAAAGGTAGTTTTAGGAGGAAATGATCATGTTTGTAGAAATGGCCTTGAAACTTTAGAGTTTTTATCAAAGAAAGAATTTTGAAGATAAAAACAATCATAATGTGTTTATTTTCACAGTTTAAGTTAGTGAAAGGTGCTGATATCTGAAGAAAGAAAAACAGAATGAACAACTGTAATTCTTTAACTCTACTGACAATATTGGGACGTTTAAAACACTCCAAGAGAAGGCGGCCATTAATCTTACCACTGAACAACTGACAAAATAATCCCAGACGAACTTTCTAAATATTTCCTTAATGTTCTTTTACTTGAAAGACTGCAATAAACCTAACCCAACTATTAACTTTTACTAACAGAAAATATTTTGTTTCAAAATAAACACTTGTGTCTCTTAAAATACACAATAACCTGTTACCTCCCTTTACAATTAAATCTTCATTAAAGAAATCATTTTAAGTTTAATCTTATCTTTTTATCATTTAATATTTAAAATAATCAGGAGAATTAAATGTTACTTAAAGAATTCTTCTGCCTAAAATAGATCTGAATCCAGACATGCAATCAAGACCACCTACTCTTATCTATTGCATAATCTTGAAAAGAAAAATCATTCAAATGCCAATGAACTAGTGTTAACATGATTTTTTTGCCTTTGTGTTTACATTTAAAAGAGTTTTGTAATGATTTCATCTGATTTTCTCAATAAAACTCTTCTAAACAGAACATTACAACATAACTTCATCTCATCTGCCAATTTTCAAAGAAAGTCCACAAAATAATATTCTAAGCAAAAGTTTGACAACCATAAAATTGGTTCTGAAAGCAATTAGTGAATAACAACATATCCATCAAGATGAAAATAGGTAATTTGTAGAAGAAGATGCCAAGTAGAAGAGTTGGTCAAATAGTATATATCTCAATTACTTGTGACTATAGGTATGTGTGATAAAGGTATCTTAAAAGGAATGTATTATATATTATAGAAGATATTTGTGTTGATTAGAGTGTCAACTCATGATTTGTATGGTACTGTGATATTTATTGATAGATCTCTTATCTATAGTAACCTAGTCCATATCACTGACCAATTCTTAACTTCTATTTCACCTATTTATTTGTATATTGTAGAGGTAGTTTATGGTTCACCAGTGAACTGGTCACTTACCACCTCTAGTGTTTCACCTTGAACAATTTAACTAAGATTTAGCAGTAGTCTTCAGAACATTGACAAACACAGACATCTTTGTTTTACCATGCCATGAACAAGAAAAATAAAGTGTTCTTTTGATCCCACAACACATTTCAAAAAAAAAAAAAAAATTGCATTGATTATTGGTTTATGTGTGTTCAAAATTATTACAATGAAATTTCTAGACCATTACCCTTTAATAAGATATTGCACATAATTGCTGCTTATAGATGTTGCATTTTTTCAATAGAAAATATATATGTATGCTTAAAGAAAAGTTTAAATGTAGAAAAAGAGTCAGAGGTTAAGACTAAATTACTGGTCAATCTTTATCTACCTTTACCTTTCATCATCAATAAGTATAAACAACATAGCCTATCTACAATATCTGCATCTAGTGCCACTAAACAATCTGACATATGGTGTGCATTCATACTGTTATTTATTAGTTTTATTAACAGCAAGTCAAAGAGAGAGAATATTTAAGGTGTCTGTAGCAGTGTTGAAATACCAACATGTCTCAAATAAGCATTATCTGATACAATAAAAATACTGAAAACTTCCACTTTATTAGCTTGGAAATTATAAACCAACAGTGAACATGTGAAATGATTTAGTTTTGTAACATACAGAAAACTATAACTAAGAATGAGACTTGAATATTGCATACAGTTTTGTTTCTCATAAGAATTGGCTACAATAAAGAGAATTTTCAGAAATTTATCAAGAATTTAAGGTTCCAACATTAATTCTACATTACCTCTCTTCAATAAATGGTTTCTTTTAATATTTTAATAATCTCTTATAACTACCCTAGTAATTTCTCACCAAAATTGATCTTGAATAATATTTCTATAAACAAAGTATTATTGGGTGAAATAATTTGAAATTGTGCCATTACATTTGTTATATTATATCATATTATAAAGGTATTAATGAATATATTGTTCAATCTACCAGCCAAACTCTATTTAATGTAAAATTAAGTGTACAATATTTAGTCTATAAATAATCTGGTGTAGACAGATAGAAGAGTTTTTATTCAATCATTCTTGGCCAGAATTCAAGGTTTTTAGTCTGCGGTCAGATCATCATAGACTTGACTTTATTTCACCAATTGATACAATATTTATATACTGATATAACACAGCATGGTAGTAGGGAGGATACCACAATACAAACTTTACTTTTATTATTACAATATCTTCAGATTGGAATACTTTAAAGGACCCCCTCACTCTCTTTTACTTGCCATACTTTTGTAAAGGTTGTTTTAACTGTTTCATTTAATCTTCAAACATTGCCTAGAGAAATGATTTTTCTTTATAACATTACACATGTTATTTGTTATCTTATCTAGCATTGCTGAGTTTGTTCTTTACTTTTGGTACTAAAGCTACTTAAGCAGTAATTATTTTAAACTTAATTATTTGGCTTCATTTTCAAAGCAAGCTCTACAACTTTGCTAAGATGTTCAAATGTATGTCATAGTATTTATAATGTACAAGTTATAGAACCAGTATAAATTCCTGACACTGTGTGAGGTGGTGAAATTCAATTCTCAGAGGACTAGAGCTTATCTTAAACAAAAGATCTGAATTCCATTTTACAGTGAAACACCTCCACTCAGTGATTCCATATAACAATTACAAGTTTCTAGTACCTTTACCTCACTATAAAGGTGAATACAGTAGAAATCAAACAGGAATAACAACCGGGTGTTTGTAGGGTAGATTAGTTACTTCATCCACATGGGCACTGACATTATCTTGTTTATACCTACAACCTCAATCCTAGCTCGCATTGTACAGAATATATGGGTGAATAGAGGCCAGGCGGTCGGTCAGGCAGCGTAGACTGATGAGATACTTAACTCAAAACAAAAATGACCTGATTTATTCAACATGGTTGCCAGGTGATAGAAATTCTACCAACATTATTCTATAACATTATTCAACATTCAATAGAAAACTTCCTGTCATTTACAGTAGGAATGAACTACAGAAGAAATCTATTCCTAAGAAATGTTTATATGAATATATATATATTTTTTACAATCAAAATAATCAGAACTTCAATTCTCAACTTAACATTGTATATTTCAAATAAACACAGCTCTATCTTGAACAATATACTGATCTACATATTGAATTTCAAAACAGAGTTAAAACGTGAGGTGTTCGTGCCATGAATGATAGTGTTTGCCTGTTTAATTGAAATTAAAGAAAGAAAGTCTGGTATAATTAGATGTTGTCATGAATACAGATGGTTGTAAAATAATTACTTTCAACAGTTTTTTCAATTTTTTTTTAAAGCTTTCAAGGAATAACATTTGATGATGTATTTCAAATATGGAAATTATTTTAAATGCATAACATCTTAAATTGAAATTATGATCATCACCATTCCAAACTATGGTCAGTTGCTCATGTTTCTAGGCTTAAGCTGTGCAAGGTCAACTTGAAGAATATAATGCCCACTTTTCAATGATTGATTGACAGTGTTAATAAACAACTTGTTACGAGAAATACCTCTACGGCTCTACTACTGGCCAGTGAAAAGGGCAACAACCTATCTACCTACTTATTACCCTACAGATCGTGAGTCATTTAATTATTTTCATATTACTAGTAGAAAGCTGTATAAAAGGCCAGGATGAAGGGTATATGTAGGTTTTGTTGATGATATACAGTATATCATACCTATATAATGATGTAATCATACCATATGGCTACCACCTTCATCTCTTCATCAACAAACTCTACAGGTAAAAAATATTTCTGGCATTTTAGAAAAGCATGTCATGGTAAAAATAAGTTCATATAAACCAGCATGGCATAATGCCAAATTATAAATTTACTTATCAAACATTTAACTTTCATCTAGTTTCAAATTAAATAGTTCAATTTCAAATAGTTCAAATGTTTCCTAAGATCATTCTTTGCGTGGCAAATCTTTCGATTTGTCACGCTTTGTTTTCGTTATGATTATTTTTTTTTTTTTTTGGGAAACTTTCTAGAGAAAATCGAAAATGGTGTAGCAAAATTGTATCCACCAAACATTATTAAATGACCTGGTATCAAAAATGAATATCTAAAACTCAGTTTTTGCTAAACTGGAAGTGGGCTATTGCATAATATGCAATTATTTTGCACCTAGTCTGTAAGGTTTATTTATGAACCGATTTGGCTGAAATTTTCTTTAATATATTCATTGTAATAAGAAGTATCAAGTGCGATTACAAAAATTTCAATTTTTAAATATTTTTGTAAAAAAAAATTGAAACCAAAATTGTCAAAAAAGCTCAAAATTTCTAACTCAGCCACTAATTATCCGATTGACCTGAAATTCACAGGAGGTATACAGAATGTCCATAGAAATAAAACTACTCAATCAAATTTTTTTTATCACTTCCGGTTTTGACATGAGAACTTCCGGTTTTTCAAAATCATGCCTATCAACCCCAGATCCGGTGTATATTTCAGATATTGACAAAAACCATATATATTGACTGTCAGTCATAATTAGAATGCACTTAGCATAAAAAATCCAAACCGGAAGTGATGCATAAGCTGCCGTCACAGACTTGCACATTTAAGCAAAAAATTAATAAGTCCCCTATTTTTTATCCGATTTTTATGATTTTGGTGTCTATCAAAACCTTGTAACGTCGTCTACAGTTTTTTGGAACAGAATTTTGAATTTCGAATTTGAATTTTTTTTATGTTCGTTTGAATTTTTTGAAAATTCAAAAGGCCATATTATGTGACCTTGACCTTTGATGACCTTGAAAATTCCAATGAATATGGTCCTTGACCTCAGCTATCCATAGGTATGCTGATATTAATTGAAAAATATTAACTTCTGGTTTTATGGACATTTGAAAATTGACATTTTTGTCAACTTTGGACATCTATATCACATTCTCTAATCAACGCAGAGAATTAAATTTTTCAATTTTGTAATGCCGATTTGATTATCTTTTAAACAATATATGACAATAACCCATTAAAATATGTTTTCAAAATATTGCGTTTTTTTCGACTGAGGGTTCTAACTTACAATGCAATTATCTAATAGCAATATGGTGTGTATAGTCAGTATGTACTAAATTTTCTCTTTTCAACGACATATGACATGACCAGTTTAATACAAAATCCATTAAAGTGAAAATAGGCATAGAGTACCCCTGTTCTGAGAAAATAAGAAGTAGAGAGGATTAAAATGATTGACAAGGGTTATAGCAGGTTATATAATATAGTAATAAAACTATCGGCATGAACTTTTCACATGGAGGTGTGAAGTATTTTAGGTCATAAACAGATTAATCTGATTATGTAATCTTTTAACACTCTAAAAAGTATAAAAAATTTATTCATTTTTTTTGCAAAATTTTCACTTATATTAATTTTACATACAATCATTTAGAGCAGTGAATTTTTGATACATTAACCTGTTCGAATTTTTTCTCTACCATTGACAGAACTCTTTCTACAAGATACACACCAATTTTCTTTTTGTCGTCTGCTAAGGTTATTAAAGGTCATAAACAAATTAGTCAGACTACATAATCTTTTAACTCTAGGACTGGACTCTAGCAGACAGCAATTAAAACTGTTTACGCGTCTGCGCTAATCCGTTGCAATAAAAAGTAAGTGTTCAAATTGTTTTTTATCGTCTGCTAAGATTATTATAGGTCAAAAATAAATTAATCTAATTACACATTGTTTTAACTTTATAAACATTAACATGTTTTTTCGAGTGTTTGCTATATATGATATAATATCAGATTTTTTCTTATTTTGAGGGTGATTCTTACCCACGGCACTTAATTGATTAACATGTACATCAATTCAACTGGCTACTGACTGCTCCAATCCATTGAAACAAAAGACAGTATTTCAACTCAGCCTTAAAGGGAAATATTGACATTTACACAGTTCGAATGTTGGGGAAGGGGGTATATTCCCTATACAAAATGGCCCCTAGTCAAAATGGCCATAACAGTTAAATTTGGTCAAAATGGCCATTCACCATGGCCCCTATTTTGGTCAAAATGGACCGGTCACCATGGCCCCTATTTTGGTCAAAATGGACTCTGTATTTATGCTTTGATTTCAACCAATTCTTTGGACAAAATGACCTTTTTTGAGGACAAAATGGCCAAAAAAATAAAAGTCAAAATGGTCCCTGATTTTTTGATAAATTGTAGCTTATATGATGATAATCAAAGTAATAATTGGAAGCTATTTTAACCCTAAAAGAGGTCACTTGTACTCTGTAACAACAGTAACAACAAATTTTGAAGACATAAATTGTGTTCCTATTTATATTTTCATCAAAGCTAAGACATTCTAAGACTTACAATATCCAGTTCCAGTTCTCAAAAAGATTATACAAAAAATTTATTGTGTATTATGTAATATAAATATTATTATGATACCATTTGTCTTTTTGGAAAGACCATTTTAACCTTTTTTGATGACCATTTTGACCATTTATCAGGGACCATTTTGACCAAACGAGGGGCCATTAGCGTCTGCGCTAATCCGTAGCAATAAAAAGTAAATGTTTAATCTTGCCAAAGTCAAAATGGCCATAAAAGTTAAATTTGGTCAAAATGGCCAGTCACCATGGACCCTATTTTGGTCAAAATGGCCTCTGAATTTCATCTTTGATTTCAACCAATTCATTGGTTAAAATGGCCAAAAAAATAAAAGTCAAAGACTTGCAATATAATTTGAAGTTCCAGTTCTCAAAAAGATTATACAAAAAATATATTATGTAGCGCTTTATGTTTAGTTAATTTGTAACATCATAAATAAAAATATTATTTTGAGACCATTTTGACTTTTTGGAAGGACCATTTTCACCTTTTTTGAATACCATTTTGACAATTTATCAGGGACCATTTTGACCAAACGCGGGGCGCAATTGACTATGACCCGTTTCTATCGCCTTACCGTCACATAATGTTCACATTTCACACATACCTGTATATTATAGCTACCATGAAGCTATAAAAATTACCATACTATAAGTTATATTGATATAATATTGAATCTACCCTTCCAAAAAACGTTTTACTAAAAACTGAGGGAGTGAACACCAGGCTTTAGGGGTTTGAAGTTCAAAAAGTCTTACAGCTCTCAGGCAAAGTATCACGGGCCACGCTCAGTGCTGTTCACAGCTCTAGTTATCTATTAAATTTACTCCAATATACTCTGCATAACACTTAATCATTTTTTGTTTCGTGTCAAAAACATTCTTTTAAATCTGGTTCTTGCATATTGGCTGATTTGTTTAGTCAGGCATAAATTGATCTGAGTGTATCCCATGATGTTGACATATAGTAATGGCACATGTTGCGCATGAAGCACAACATGCTAACTCTTTTCAAAACACCTGATTGTACTTCTCTTTGTACTAAACAATCATTTTGCCATGTTTTTGGATGCAATTTTGATTACGGAATTGTTTTGCTTGTACGGATTTTAATTCAAATTTAAACTGCATTAGATTTTTTGAGTATTCTGAAGGAATCCAACATATATGATCATGTTATCATGTAAACATGTTGAAGATGTGAGGCAACAGTAAATGTAAGCAAGACTTGACAATCCTGAAGCACTTCCTAAGATAGCATTTCTGACTTATATGCCCATGTCAATCAGATAATTCAAATTTCACTTAATCAAAATAGGATATTCCCAAAATTCCAACCTGTAGTATGTTATCTGTTTACCTAGGAGAATAATGGTGCCTTGAATATTATTATTATGTTCACCTGAGACAAGGATGTCTAGATATTAAGTAATATGAACTAGTTATTATACATAGAATATCTGTATAAAGATAATATATAGCACCTGTTTCTTATATAATAGAATACAACCAGCAGTCAGAAGACACTGTCCATAATAATGGTAATAGTAAAACAGTTCATATCTGGTTTAAAGTTCACAATGCTGCATCTAAATAGCAATTTTAATCTAGTGCAGCTGAATATATTCAAATATTAGATAAAAAATGTTTATTTTAATTACAGGTAATTAACAGGTAGATGACCTTAAAAACATCAATCAAACATTGTCACTCCAAATACAATATTTACACTTTACTCTTTCACTCCGTTAGTTGACATTAAAGATACAGCAGTCTGTTTATTACTACTACACCAGGTCATTATGACAACACATATAGAATATATTACACTTCCTGTGACAATCAGGAATGGACAGTCAGAAACGTCTGCAGAGATGATGAATTGTGTAAAACAGGTCAGTTAATTTGTACCAAAAGTAGAGTAAAGAAGAATCATATAAAGGATTTCACAAAGATCCCTCTGCACGGTTAAGCAGTTAATCTGATGAAGAAGGAAATGCTTCATCTCATAAAGAAATGATATTTTAGCTCATAGTTGAAGAAATTGTTTCAGACTGCCATCAACTCTCACTAAATGAAAACAAGATATAGTGTGATATAGCAATGTTTATTTATCTCAAGTTATAATGAAGAGAAGATTTAGCTGGATAATCTGACATTTAGACCCTATTTAATAGTTTGATATCACCTGGTTACCTTGACATTTTATTTCTATCTGTGTCAATTATACTCATGGTGAAACAACAGACTGAGTAATCTAAACTACATCAAATAACTATAATTTAATTCAGTTATGCAACAACAAATATACAATTTCTAAACAACAGATATGGGAAGAAGTCAACACAATGTGTTTTGCTATGCTAATCCTGAAAAGCACAATTCATCTTTACGGAATTGCATTTTAAGCCATCAAATGGTAAACAAGTCCACAGACAGATTTGGTTTGCATAAATTTCCAGATCATTGATACCATCAGAAATACAGCAGTGAGGTCTTCTACGATACATAAACAGACAGAAAATATGTCTAGGAATAGGATCTGAATGATACATTAAGGTGTCACATGCAACAAGAAAAGTTTAAATAAATTTGTCAGAGTGAGATCTAGCCCTCATTTTAATCTTATACTAACAGGAAGACATGGGTTTAAACAGCAACTGAATCATATCAACAGACTAACAATATGTTTTAAGTTCACAGTAAAGTAAGAACAAGACACCTACTGAGAAAGAATACAATTTAACTTGCAGTTTACACAGAACATGTCTCTAATAATAAAATATCGTAGAAAAACTACCTTCCTTCTCACTACATGTGGTGTTAAAAAAATAAACCAAAAAACCTTTGAAAAAAAAATTTGGCATTCAGAAAAAAACTCAAAACATTTTGGAAGTTAAAATTCAATGATATATCCAAGAAAAAAAGTTCTGGTGGTTAGATCAAAAGCATCAGTCATTTTCCAATGTGCCCTATCCTATCAATTAAAACAAGACAGTGTGATCTGCAAGAATGCAAGTTTGACAAAGCAAGTACTATGAGACCAGAAGGTCCTGTCCTTAAAGGGGTTGTAAAGAGCATTTCTAAACTTTGTATGTGTATCAGGGATACTGATAGCATCAATTTGCGCCATTCCAATTTCCATTTCCGACGTCTGTGGTTCTTGCAATTCCACTAAAATTAAAGCGTTTTATGATGTCACTGACAGTGATCTACCAGAAGCTAATATTGATATCTATGCAGATCACTGTCAGTGACATCATAAAACATGTTAGTTTAAGTGGAATTGCAAGAACCACAGATGGAAATTGGAATGGCGCAAATTGATGCTATCAGTGTTCCCGGTACACATACAAAGTTTAGATATATACTCTTTATAATCCCTATAAGCTGACAATATTTATTGTAAAGTGTTTGTTCAAACTCACAATTTCAGGCTCTTTACCCTGATTCTGATATCCACCAGCAGAAAGTCAACAGTATCAATACCATGACAGAGAACTCAATGAACCTATCTGTTATCACCTAACCTATGTTTATACAGGGATAGTGTAATGTATATATCTATATCTAACATTGAGAAATTCCATTATTTTAAACTTGTCAGAAATTGTAAGGTGATTTACTACACCTGTATGTTTTTAATATTTTTAGGTGCAGTTTTACATCCTCTTCACTGAATAAAACATATCTAGGTCACCTATTTATTTAACTCACTAATTGTTTATTATACATTGGACAGCATCTTTGGAATTGGACCACCATGTTATCATGATCTATAAAGCTTTTATATGCAAAACATGTTGACTGTTGTTAAATGATCTTCAGAAAGTTGACATGTTTAAAGCTACAACTCTGCTTTTAAACAACAATCAGTCCATTTAGCTTATTGTAATAAACGTAATTCTTATGTAATAATCCTATTGTAATATCAGATAGAAGTCTTGGACCAATAGTCAATACTGTACACTGTACATACCTAGTCTATTAAGCTAGTGTAAAAACAATACATAAAAATATGGCACATTTCCTTGGCACTACTTGAGAATTGTTTTTTTCCCTCAAGTTTAATTAACAATAATAAATATAAACATTTCTTGCAATCCAATACTAGTTAATAATTTGTTTGGTCTATATAAATCCTAAACTATGTCTTAATTAGCTGTGTGGTCTTAAATGCTTTCAACATAGGTGGTTATATTTCTTGTATTTTGAAATTTTATTTTTGATATTTGCAATAGAACATATGAGTTGAACCATACAAAGTTCAGAATGTGTCTACTGACAAACTTAAAAACGATTCCGATCACATTTAATAAAAATTTCTTTGAATGGTTATTTCCTTTACCTCAAACCCAATGATTAAGCTTACTTCAGCAAAAAAATCTTTATTTTCATAAATTTTTTAAACAGCCTTAAAATACGAATCTATTTCTACTTTTTTACTAATGAGAATTTTTTTTATCCATTTACCATCCTCATTAAGAAAATCAGGTGCAGAAAAGTGAGAAGTAAAATACCATTTCATTTCTAAACAAACTGGGATTTAAAACATCTTTTCATTTTGTCGCTATTTACATTCAAAAAGTAAGTTATTGTATGATTAGCCTGAGAATGTAGTATATTCTAAGAATTCTGAACGTTGTTTTTAATATACACATAAAGGCTACATTTGGTTAAAATATTATGGTAAAGTGCCAGATCTAGTGATGACTAGTATTATAAGTCAGGTCTGACGTCAAGTATTACATAGAAGATTCTCAATGAATAGCAGATCTACAACTCATAATAACCTATATTTGTCGCAATAAAATGGCTAAATATGGATGTCTCCTTTCTTGGCTCTCTAGTGTGTGTAAATGTTATGCGTTGCAGCTGATCAGTACAATTTTTTTTTAAAAAGTGTAACATAAGATTTTTTAATGTTTGCCCGAGTATCATCATGCGCTTAACAGATTTAAGTCGCGTGAGATTAATACTTCTTCCTCTATAGCCATACCAGTAACCATAATTTTACATAAGACAATAATTTCAAATATTATCAAAACCCACTAGCATAATTTGAAATTTTTGTTTTAGCAATATTATTCACAATATGTTTTAAAATTAAAACACTTTTTCTTAACAATACTAAATACTATGTAATAACATCTTTAATTTATATAAACATACTTATAATTAATATAATTTGTTACGATAAAACATATAATTACATCATTTCAATCATATCTGAATTATTAGATCTCAATATCTTATATTAAATTATTCTAAGCTGGCTACATTTTTCCATATATATATGTAATATAATCAAAATACACAAGTTGTTTTGTTTTGATGATCTTAAAATACATTGTGCAAGAAAAGATATTAAAAAAAAGCTGACAGGTGGAAAGAAAAAAACTAGGAAAACATTTTAGAACTTATTTACCATAATGGTTTTCAGGAAGCATTAAACAGTTTGTTCTCTAGTCAAGAATTTATTGTCCATGCCATAAAAAAGGGAGAAATGCAGGTTTAAAAGGTACACCAGTAAACAGATGTCAATAAACACCAATCTCATTCTTCAACTATCTATGTACTGTATTAAGATACATTCTTTCTAAGGTTTCAATTTTATTACTTATTTTCTACCTTTACTACCAAAAGTTGTAATGCCACATTAATATCAGTAGAGAAGAACACAAACATTCTTTTATCTTGAGTTTTTATTGTCAGCACTGGAGCCAAATCTTTATAACATCTCTGTTATTTTCAATCAAAGAAGAGTAATTAAAAATATTGCTTAGTCTACAAAACACTTATTTTCATACTAAAACTCAGATTAAAAGACTTAGGGAGGATGGGGTGGTCAGAAACCAATTTCCTTGCATGTAAGAAACAATGGGGATATTAAAGTCACATTGCGGGATTCGTTTGTTTACAAAATGAAATTTATGGGATTTCGGGACAAAAGGTATTCTAGCTTAATCTCTGATGTTTAATTAAGTCAAAAAACTAAAATTCACGGCTTTGGGTACTCAGATGGCTTCGATGCAGCTGGATTTAAAATCGGGATCTAATAAAATGATTTCCATAAATAAAATGCTAATGAGGTCAAGCGGGGGGCGTGTTAGTTAAATGACGTCACACTCCAATCTCCAGTAGCACGTGCTAGTAGTGGGCGGAGCTTGTGAGTTATTGACGTCTCCCTCAATCAACACAGTGTTGAAACGTAAACAAACAAAATTTCCTTCAAATGGCTGTAGAATTGGAACCACGAAAGGGAATCGATTTTTTTTTAGTTCAATATTCATTTCTAAGTGCTAACTTTAAAAAAAAACCATGAAAAGACTTTTTCTCAATGTCCAAGTCTGGGCTTATGTGGCTTTAATCTTTCCTTAATCCAGTCTTGAAAGAGATAATCCATAATTATAATCCATGCAACAATCCAAGTTAAAAAATTCATTTGATCTTCAAAATTTAATATGAATACTAATAGTTTTTTGGGGGATATTATTTTAGTTTCTGTTCCATCATTTTTTAAATTACAAGAAACTAGGTTTCTAATTTAACTCTACTCGCTATTTTTTTTTTACCTTTAACATTAGGTAAATTCCAAATGTAATTTTAAGTACAGAAAGGTAAAATATTTATTTTAATCAGACACCCTGCTGTTAGATGTAGCAACTTCATAAATTTAGATTTTAAAACACTTTAACTAACCAACAGGTAATGTATGTGGCAGAGAGGGAGGCAGGTATGTAGAGAGATTTTTAAATTGATTATTTAAATTTAAAAATTACTTTCAGCAATAAACCATTTAAAGATCTGTAGGATTTTTGAGTGGTTTTGATCATGTATGATTCTATGATCTGAACTATGTCATCTATTGAAACCTTATTGTCTGTAAAAAGACAGGGAGCACTTTGGCCTGCCAAAAGTATTGATCAGTGATCACAGAATTCTTTTTATCTGTGCAGATATCTATTTCTTTGTACAAGATCCATAAGACAATAATTTACGAGGGGGGGCTGAAAAGTTCATAGCCTGACCATGTTGCTAATATCAGAAAATGTTGAATTTTATGCATGCCAAGTTTCATCACTGTGGCATAAATCCTTCCGAGTCAGGCTATGAGCTTTGCAGCCCACCCTCGTATCATTACATTGATCAATTTGATTTTAAATCAAAACTTAAGTTCATCTTGACATTTAGAAAGGATGGGTCACAGACATTAATAGTTTATATCACATTGTAAAATACATGGTCACAACATTACCTACCCAGCCTATAGTTTATCTAGTAAACACTTCAAGTAGATATTTTACAAGACACATCTGGGATAAAGATAAATAAATAGTACTCAAGAGAATAATTAGTTTCTTCTTAATTACTTTGATCTTATTGCAGTCAACATGAGCATCATTGTATGGTCACTGATTTTTCTCAGGTTGACAACCAGATTCAATGTTCAAAAAAAGAAGAACACAATATTCAACTGACAGCAACTAAAGCTGTTCAGAAGTCCACTACTATATAATTATTGCACCTGATTTTGTCAGGCTCTGGACTAGATTTTTGATAAACAGAATTGTTTTGCTTGTACAGATTTTTATTATTCAACCAGTTGCTAGCTATTATTGAAATTCCAGTTGCAAAACACCATATTGTAACATCAAATCAACCAACTTAGAGAAGAAGAATCTCAGAAGATTCATTAATAATATCAAATACATTTTCAAGATGAGCAAACCACCAAGATGAAACATTCAAAACATTCACCTGAACTAAGATCAATCAACAATATTAACTAATGCTTGATTAATTACCAGAAGAGAAATTGGTTTATTCCAAGGTTTGCCAACTCAATTAAGCAAATAAATCTTACATCTAAGGTCAAAGTAACACTTATTAATTAATCCAAGCTCTTGTTTTACACATCATAAAGATTTACATGAATGGAGTTTTAATGAATGAACCAACTTCAATGAATGAATAATGACTGCCAGAGTCAACCATTGATGTGTTGAATTTAATTTTCAAGTGTAAGATCAACAAACCAGCAGATTAGAACATTATATTCAAAATGGCCGACAAGCACCTCAAGGTAGATTCATTAACAACATCAAAGTCTGAACATTTGTAATTCATTGAGGAGTTTTCATCACTCATTACAAGTGTACATACTGGAACATAAAAGACATTCATAAGCCCATACTTCCTTATTATTTACATATAACTACCACACATAGACTTATTATATCTACATCTTTTTATTTTCAAGGTTCAGTCCTTAAACTAGAAGAATTTTTTCCTAATTGATAATAATTGTGTCTGATTATTTAATCAGTCATAGAACAGTCCATAGATATTTCTGAATTGAAGGCCACACATTACTTTCTCCTCTAGAGAATTGCCTATATTGTTTGATATAAATTTTCCTGTCAATTTTCAATATTATGATTAATGAATTGAAATGCCATGCATGTTTACTGAAGTAATATATCAGAAAGAATTCTGAAGTGTTATGTAATAGAAAGCCAGAAATAGAAATAAATGGAGATTTTATCTAAATATATCACATTTGAAACCATAAAATATTCCACTGATAGATAGTTTTACCAGTTACTATATTTACTCAACAAATATCATAAAAATAGTTCCTGGTCAGCACAAGACTGGAAGAAATTCCTATAGTGTAATAACTAGGGACAATAGCCAATAAATCTGGACAAAATGATGCCATTAATAAGCTAAAATCAACATGGAGTTTGTTTTAAATTGCTTCAATACCCCATATTTATCAGATTGGCAGAATTATTGGTACTTTGGTGGAAGATACTAGTAAACAATGACTAACTGTTATTAGTACAACTAGTTAATATAAATAAATACTGACCCCCTATTGTGGTAGGAGGTAAATCTATTAATGACAAACTAGAGTACTAATAGGAGTTATTAATTACCTTCTCATTAGCATTAATTACCATCATTATAACACTTTAAACAACATCTTTATTTCTTACTGGTTCTTTCAGAGGTTACTGACCAATTACTATACAATTGGCAACTATTATTACAGGAATTCTTCAAAATTTGAATTTGTCAAAAAATGTATCAAACACGATGCAAAATATGGAACCCTAGCTTACAACCATAATTTGTCTTTTACTGCTTCTAATTACACAGTTTATTGGCAGACATCTTTCACTTTCAGGCTTAAGTTCATTTCATGCCTTTAAGTTAAGTTCTAGAAAATGCATTGAATGTTTTATTTGGACAAGAAACAGGTTTCATTATTACTTTAAAGATATTATCCTAGTCATCAAGGACAACTTTATAAAGTCAAGACATCTAATCTCCAGAACCAGAAGATGTCATCTTATCATTTTAAGATATCAATCCACCAGAAGTCCTGATTTGACAATCTGTTTTTAGACCTCATGGGTCAACTAGGGTCTAAATCTTTATCTAGAATCTTCTCAGTTATCTCATGCTCAGAAAGGTTCAGCTGGTGTTCTTATCTAAATGAAGTCAAAAAAATATAAAATGTTGGTTTTAATCATAAAATTTATATCCTAATTTGGCAGAGGTCAAATATTATCATCTACATTTTATACTATTGATGTAAATCCTGAAATATACTTTATTTACTAAACTTATTCAGAAGACTTTAAATATTAAAATTGGCACTTAATTTATACGGATTTTATCATAATGTAATCCTTCTTGCATATAATCCATACCCGTGCAAGGACACAAAGTCACATAAATGACTTTTAAGATTTGCAATTTTTGATTTCTTCAGTAAATCATTTTCTGATAGGTAGCTTATGGTTATAATTTGACATAGTTCATGCTTCATATAACCTACTTTTGATGTTGGAGTGCTCAATTTGTTAATTAAAACCATCTTGGTAGGGAATTTGTTAATAGGAAAATGTTGTTTATTACATGGCATTAACATGGTTTGGTACCAAACTCTAATTACTTCTACATTTACTATTATACACTAATTGACTACCAGATTTCCTGCTTCTAATAAACATCTTGTATGACTTTCATTGATAAATAACTATTTAATGAAAGGTTAGAATAAAATTTTGAGAAGTATTTAACTTTGATTGAAAATTAAGTTTTAATTAAAACTAAGTACAAATTAATGCAGTACTTTAAATCTGTCAGGCATATTTTCAATAGTTTTATACAGCTGATATATGAAAAAGATTATGGAAAAACTGGTAATTACAACCTACTTTTGAGATAACCTACTGAGAAATGTCCAGCAACCTTTTTGGTGTGGCATCAAATAGCAACAAAAGGATGATTTTACCAAACTACCCAAATAAAAACAAGGTCTGCTTCAGCAGTTAAAAAAGAGAACACGAGTTGAGAAATCAAGTAGTAATTGGCTTCTTGCATGAAACTTAAAAAATCTAATCTTGGGAACAAAATAGGTTTGTGAATCCCGCTTTATTATTCCACAAATCTACTGGTGTTTATTTGAAATGTTCACCATTGACTTCTATAGGACATTAATCTGGATTAAGTCTTCTGTAATGGAAGTAAATATTGATGAATGAATGATACAATCTACAGTGACCAGACTCAGACTAGGTCTGTAGACTGTGGTTTATTTAAACCATTATTACAACTGACCACTCCAAATAGCCACATGTTCAATTAATTCTACTTTCACTTCCATTATCCTTGTCAGTAATACAGATAAAACCTCTTAACTTCAATTTTCAATAATCAGTAATCTGTGTGAGAAACTATGATAAGGTTTTACTAAGAGAAGGATCCAGTATGATTTATATACAGGAGATCTTTCATTCTTTTGTAGACTAACCGAAACATTACTCTTCTATCTTTTTGACTGTCCAGTCTGAGTGAATTAAAAAAATATCATTAGCCTCAAAATCAAACATCTTCCAATTTATCTAAACTATAAAAGTTTTATTCATGCCAATTGACATTTTTAACATTTATAACTCATCAAAAAGTAAGTTTAAAGGAAGTAAGGAATTAGTAAACACCTACCACTAACACACCCTAGGTAAGGCTAATGATCTATTGAGGCTAGAAAGTTTATGGTTATGTACTAAAGCTATCATTAACTATTTAATGACTACAGACCACATGGAAACTTCATTACAGTTAGGATCAAAATATGTGACCTCTCTAACCTTTTAAACAACTTCATAGTTAGACTACAACTATCATAAAAACTTTATTCTATCAATTAAATAACTTTTAGACTCCACTTTCATTCTTCAGGTTAATTAGATATCCCTCTATATACAATTATTTCTATACTTGAATCTTCCTGTAAAATGCCTAACATTTTCATATGGTATTGCTCAATGTAAAGGGCATTGACCTGGTGTCCAATGGCCACTAATGAAGAAGGCAAGATATTTGGCTACCCATTCCATTCCAATACCTTTTTGTACTTCTTTAGAATGAGGTTAATAGTCAATTTTCTTAATATTTTGGCTCATGACTTTTAATTATGCTAATGAATTATGGCATTTTTACTTAAATGATACTACTTTTTTTTTTTTATCATTTTCTGCAATTGATTATCTATTTTTTTGTTAAGATGTCCACAAAAGGCAACTCAATTTGACAAATTAAATTTGTTGTATCACATATTAACTTTAACCTTTGAAACAGTAATTTACATCCTATTGATGAAGACATTAACGTCATAATTCTCAAACAACTTTGCCACTTTTATTATGAAAACACTTCACAGCAAGAGTCTCAATGATGTCAATTGAATAGTAGGTTTAATTGTAAAATAACAATTTAAATTGTTGTAAATGATTTGTGTAATTACACTAGAGTAACATGTACTACAAATATTTTAAACATGTGTTAGTCGAACTGTAAAACTTCACCTTCTCTCGTTTATAAACTAAACACATTCACTATTTACCTTCAAACTTCACAAAACTTCTAATTATTGATGTCATGTAATGTCACCAAATATCAAGAAAGTGAAAGTAGAAAGGTTAAAGGTCAGAGTATAAAGAAGATGTTTAGAAGAATAATGGTAACAGGTGCTGTAAAAAAACTGTCAGGAATTAAAACATCTGGTTTCTACAGAATAATACCTTCTGGCATTACTAGAAACAATGGAATCACATTTTCTGGGTCAATTTTCTTGGTTTAATTGTATTATTTCTATCAACTTAGTAGAAATAATCAGGTTAAGAGAAGTTTGAACAATAATAACAAATGTGTTTACAAGATAAGCTTACATTATCTATTTCTAGCTACTATACGGTCTCTTAATGAATATTTAACAGAAATATATTCAATGTGCATAATCTATGATTCAGATTGCTTAAAGGAGACTTATGAGCATGATTATTATGAGATCAAGAGCCTTATTATTTCCAAACTGTAAAAATACTGATTTACAAGTACTCTAGTGTAAAAAAGCAAGGACTTGAGATGCAACTGGCCAAAATATTTCCTCTGGTAAAATTAAAATAATAAATTGAATAGATCAAGGAGACTGAAATCTGTAGCCAAAGAATCGATCTAGAAGTATCTATAAAGATTATCAATGAAGGTTAAAAAGTGATTAATAACAGTAAGAATGTCTGTGTAATATTAGAAATGCTATTGATTTTAGACAGAAATATAACAAATCTCTTACATGTCTCAGTTAGTGTCTTGTATCAAAAGCAGTAAGATGAGTTTCTGAGACTTTATGTAACCAACAGCATTTGATTTAATCAACTAAGCTTTCTTCAATTCTATTTGGTTCATTATTAACACATTGCTCTTGTAACACCTTTGTTTATTTGTCTGTCTGAATAATACTTTGATTTGGGATATATCTTTAACTTTAAAACTTGTGTAATATTGTATTTCCTAGAACCTGAAGAGTCCACTATTATACAACTATCGCTTTCCATTTAGCCATTCCTCAGACAAGATTTTTGTTCAACAGAATTGTAGCTTGTACAGATTTTTGTTACAATGCTAATAGGATGCCATTAAATACCATCAGCAACTATTTAGGTAATGTTTAAATCTAAATCAAGTATTGAATATATACCATACATTATAAAGCCAGACATATTCTTATTAAACTAACTAATATTGATTATTATATTATATAATATCCAGACATGATAGTATATCAAACAACACCAGTTTCCTGCTGGCTATACCAGTATTCTATTCATACTTAGATTACATTGAATTGATCATTTTACTTCTCCTTTATTCTATATCTATATCTCAGATAACAAGTATTTAACTTATAACTAGATTATTTGATTTATGAATAACTTCGGTCATGAATTCAGCAGTCTTGGAAAAGCCATTATATGCATAACAATTTTTAACTTTATCTAGTTTTTTGAAGATGTTTTCATAGAAAATTCCGTAACAAAATTCTTTTCATCTCTAAAATTTCCAAGACAACAAAATATGTTGAAGATAAACAATGTCCAGAGTAAAATATGTGTCAATTACTAGATTGGATATAAAACTACTGTTGAAATCATTAATACCCTGTAATAAAACTGTGGGGTAGGGATCACCCAGGGGGATGTTATATAACATTATGTATTCTATCAATCAGTAAGTATAATGATAAATACCAATCTTATCTTATCTTAGAACATTTCTCTTTCACTCATATTGATATAAGTTATACTTTAATTAAATAAACAATGATTATAGTGAGAACATCTATATATTAACTTTCTGTTAAAATCTTTATATGCTTATCGGATTTATATCCCCTGGCTGTAATTTGGACTTATCATTGATTGCATGAAAATCTTCATCTTTAAGTGCAACTCTAAAAAAAGTGCATTTAAAATCTTAGTTTGAATTAAGAAACAGATTTTAATCTCATCATATAACACAGCTACGAACTTGAAAATGCAATTTACTTTGCAGTCAATGTCAAACAAACAAAACAGATGGAGAAAAACATAAAAAATGTCTGGACAAAGGAAATAAAGTGAAACAGCAGAAATACTTCTGTTAGTCAAAGAACAATGTTTGAAAAATAAAGTTCTCTATGGATGGAATAACATTCCTGCTGGGTATACTGATGTATGTAGACTGACCCATACAATGAAAACATTACTTATCAGATGAAATTCTTCAATCTATTAAACAGTACAAGATGGCTACCTATCTATTTACTGATTTCTCCTGTATGTTTATCTTCATTTTGTTTTGATTTAAATTTGATGTTGTAATCATCCAGATGTTTTTGTAACAGTTTATACCAAAGTTTTTTTTAAAGATAAAAGATATAGTAAATGCTACACACTTCTGAACATTTTAATAATACTACTTTCTTTTAATTCAGACACTGGGTGGTCATGACATTGGTAGTGATGACATTGTTTAACTAAATAGTGGAAATCCTGCAATTACTACACCCATCATAAATATTTCTACAAATTAAAAAAATAAATATAGAAAATGCAATACTGGCTTAACTTTTCATTTTCTTGGCATCATCCCAATGAAATTCTTCAGAATAATTTGACTTCCTCAATTTAATTGTAATTGAAAGTGTTAAAAGTTTTATAAACATATTGAAAAGATTATTGTTAAGGTCAGCAATTTACATATCAACCTATCTTGATAACATCATATAGAAAACATACTGCTACATGCAGGTATAGAAGGTGAAATTTTAATTATTCTTTAAGTAAAATCTGCTTTAAACTTGCAGTTTTATAAACTCTTATACATTGTTCATTCTAGTCCAGTATGTTTAGACTTAACATTTGAGAAGATACAGAAAAATTAAAATTTATAATATTTAATACAATATAGATTAATATGAAAACAATATTTTGAAGATATTGTTAAAATAACACCTGAATTTATTCCAGCAATTATCTGATTAAACATCCTGTGATAATCTGTTAAAGTGTCAAATGTGGATTATAGAATTAAAAGATCATCTTAGGATAATCTGAAAGTCATAAACAGTATTGATAATATACAGAGATGATACTAGCTTAATACTGAAAGCACGATAACATGGGAGTTTTCCTTTGACATCACATAGTTCAATTTGTTTGGAAAAGGTGAAAACTGGAATTAGAAATGTGCGTTTTTTTATTTTTTCATTAAATTCTAAGGCTTCAGGTTTTATAACCAAAGAAAATTCTGTGAGTGAAAGTCATGAAAACCAAAAAAAGCCCTTGAATAATGTTTTTAAATGACAGAAGCTTTTACGCCTTATTATTATTTAAAAGGAAAGAGGATTTTCATGAACTTTGCAATGATGTTGAGACAATTTAAGTCAGATTAATTTTATAAAACAGGATGTAAGAGAAGATGATTGAAAGGAAATGAATAGTTATCTCTTCCGACCTTCAAATTTCTTACTATCTCATCTTAACACTTTGAGACAATACTAAATAAACTATTTCATCAACAATTTCTTACTTTAACCTTCCCCCTGTTACTCTCAATACTTTAAAAATTAAATGCTACATATACTGACAATCTTCATATTTATCATGATATTTATCATGCAAACCTAAAGGTAAATCTGTTTACATAGTAAGCACCAACTTAATAATTTCTGAAATCATTTTCAAAGTGTTTGAAATTACAAGTGACATGTGTGCCCCTATATCTGATCTATATCTAATTCTAGTGAATGTTACCTCCTTTATTTCAATAAAATATACTAGATATTAAAAGGAAACAGAAGTTAGGTACAGACAGTTAAGATGGTGCTATCAGCTGATATCTGTCAGTCTTTCAACCTATCACAACATCTGTACACTTCTAAAACTCTACTGCAGTGAGCACAGGCTTGGTCCAAATTCTTTAGACATTAAACCTGTCCATTCCACTCCTTTCAACCTTTGGAATTCTTTATGATAATTACCAGAGAAAATTTAACGCAATAAAAAATCTTTGAAATTAAAATATAGTCTTCATTAGACTGTGAAATGAATGCTGACATTTTAAAACATCTTTGAAAGAGACATTGTTACACTACACTATAATTCAAAGAATAGAATGGTCAATTTCTTAAATCAGGTTTATATCTAAAGAAACAAAACTCAGAAAAGTGAAGATAACATTTAAATGTTAGTTGACAAGAGTAAATATTCAGCAGAGGATTAAAAAGGTTTAGAAGATTTGAATCTATCTGTGCGACTGCATTCTAGTTGTTTTAGTCTAAAAATACATAACGTATATCTATCTATAGAATCTAAATAAATAAATACACAGAAATATTTTCCATTTTAATGTTTAGATACAAAATATCTTGAATTTTGTTCACTGAGTGCAAATATATGTTTCTTGTTGTTGAATTTAAAAATAATGTCATTATGAAATTCATTATTGTTGGCATCAAATTGAACGTCTTTGCTTTTCTAATGATTCAAAGAATTTACCGTTTACTTTCAATGTTTTGAGTGAATAAAATAGGATATCAGTAAAAAGCATGGGTTATTTTAGTCATCTTGACCAACATAACAGGTCAGTAACACCTTCAACTGCTTAATGTTTCAGAATAATAGTGTCTGAGGTGTTCTAATCATGTAACTTATTCAAATAAATATGATCTCAAAGTTTAAGATTGTCTGATGTATCTAAATCGATTGAAATGAATGCACACAGCTGAATATGTAGGTCATACTGATCTGAAATTAATACACAAGTTAAAAACATGAGTTATGATAATATTGTGCAAGGTAAGTAATAATTTAACTTACCACTAACAGAAGAATTCTGTATAACACAAGCCATATTGGTTTAAATAATACATACAGTAGGCCTAATACAGTATATAGATAGAACTAGATAGACAATTCCTTCCTTATATCATACAGTTTCATAAATAGCACAGTTCATATAAACATACACTAACTATAATACACTTTCATTTTAATTACAGTCTTCATTAAGTATCTCAACTAGATAGGTTGAGAGAAGGTGAGGTCCAGGTAGACAAGACACCAAAGACCAAGTTTCCAGGCATATCCCAGGTTGAGGTAATGGAGGTAGAAGCAGCCAATAGATAAGAGTTGTGGAGGAGTTAGTCTGCTACTGTATGTAAGGTATATTACTATCTAGATGTGGTCTATACAGCTACTATCCTCTCTATGATGTTCTTCACTCAATTTCTAACACATGTTCTATATTAATCAGCTGGGGTATTCTATAAATAGAACAGGGCATCCACTGTCCACTGATCAAAGGTACCAAGGGTGATTTTCCTCCAAGATGGTTCCACTTTCAGGGTTGTAAGGGTGTTAATTTGTCAAACTAATAGTTATAAAGTTTTACAACCTACTAATTGTCCTGGCTAGTCAGAGATATACAATATTATATTGGGGCGATATCTTGAGGGCAAATTAGGTCAATTAATCAAATAATGACATTTAATAAACAAAATATTTTTAACATTTAGAAAACTTATATTTTAAATTAAGAACAATTGATAAGCTTATAATGGATGTCTAAAATTTGTTCCACCAATTCATCAACCATTCGAAACAACACAAGTTTTTTTTCTACTTAAAACTAATAAAATAGAAGTACCTCAGGGAATATAAACATGCTGACATTGTTATTGTTATTCCACAAGGTTAAAGGTCAGTCTGGAAGTTGTTAAAATTCTTTTAAGCTCTACAATTCCTTGGTCATCAGATAATCTCATTATATTACAGTCATTGTGGACAAATTCATTAATTGTATAAACAATAGTTACTGCCCTTGTTTTTCTACTACTGGTAACTATATAGAACAATCTGTATCAGCTCACAATGGAATGAAGATAAAACAATAAACTAAAGACTAACATCAACCATGTTTCTGTCATTTAAGAACTCAAATTCTGTGAATATCATAGGAAACTTAGTTATCCTGCTTTTATGATGAAAGTTAACAGTGTAGAAAAATAAATAACACAAACTAAAAAACAGAACTTTTTGGTCAGTTAAGCAACCCTAGGGTCTTCATATATTCACCCAATACAACCATTATTTTGGTTTACAACGATTCTGTTGACCTGCTTGTAATAATCTTACTCTTAGAAATTATTCTGTTTCTGTTAGACTGTGTCAACTGTATTATAATTGAGAATCAATACAGCTTCTTAATATAAAACTATATATAATACAGCAGTAAGCTTATACAGGTTATTGTCTTCAAAAGTCTTGATAACATTTAGTCTATTGAAGATAACAAACTCTTACACCTTATTTCTTATCATATATTGTTTCTAGACAGAACATTCTATTTCTTTTAAATAAATCAACATATTTTCATGTAGAAAGTCGGAAGAAAAGATGATTCATTATGCTAATCTGATTTAAGTAAGGGACTTTGAGATGAAAATGTGTTTTACATCATACTTACATAACTTACATCAAATCCTAATTTTTTAAGTTGAAACATTCTATGTTAATTGTCAAATATAGGCATACTATGTGCTGAAGTAGTGTTTTACAATGATCAATAACAAGTGTCTGTTGTACTACAAGTGTATTTGAATATTCAGTCTGTTTTCTCTACTTATCACCATAATACATTATATTATTCAATCCTCTTGGGATTAAGATAGTCTAGCAGAAATCAGGTCAAAAACCTTATAATCGATATTCTATTTTAACAACAAACTAGATGACAGTTGTGTCTAGGACTTGGAGAACATAAAACATAAGAAAAATCTGATTTTCAAAGAAATATTTTATTTGAAGGAATTGTAAAGAGCATTTCTAAACTTTTTATGTGTATCAGGGACACTGATAGCATCAATTTTAGTCATTCCAATTTCCATTCCAACGTCTGTGGTTCTTACAATTCTACTAAAACTAATGCGATTTATGATGATTGACAGTGATCTGCATAGATAATAGTAACTTCTGGTAGATCACTGTCAGTAATGTCATATCGTGCTAGTTTTAGTGGAATTGCAAGAACCACAGAAGTATATTTGTGAGAATTTTGTAATTGGTTGACCAATAGCTGAAACACTTCCTGACAAAGTTGGGGATGTTTATTATTCAACACCCCATATATATTTAGAACTACAGAACATCTAAAACAAGCAACACCTTGAATTAGTTAGGCGTATGAGTTAAGATAGTGGACCACGGCCATATACGCCTAACGAAAAAGTCGAAAAAGGAAAAAATTTAATCAGGAGAAAACTAAACTTTCTCAAACCTTTCGATTTAGGTCCAATAACATCCATTTTAAGTTTCATCAAAATCGGTTGAAAACTAAGAGAGTAATAGCATATTTAAGATTTGTGGCAAGGGCAATAACTCTGCTTGTAACGATCGAAAATAGCTCAAATTCGAACTTGATCTTCGTTTTCTGAATATATATACACATATCAAATTTCATTTGATTCCGTCAAAAACTCTAGTTTTTAGAGCGTTTACAAGGAAATGTTGATGGACGGACCGACGGATTTGGGGCAAGGGCAATAACTCTGCTTTTAACGATCGAAAATAGCTCAAATTCGAACTTGATCTTCGTTTTATGAATGGCTTACAGTGGTTTCCCCCCTTTTCAAACTCCACCCTGTCTTTTTCCCCCATTTTCATTTTCAACCCTGGTGTTTTCAACCCAAGTGATTTCCTCCCTATATATTATATTGTAGTATCTTTGGAGTGTAAAGAATGAATAGGTTTGGTTTAATAATATATATTTTATTCAGAGAAACATTTAAAACAATTTTTAAACTAATAACATTTTGATTTAGGAGCACATTTATCAAATTCGAACTTGATCTTTGTTTTATGAATATGTATACACATATCAAATTTCATTTGATTCCATCAAAAACTCTAGTTTTTACAGCGTTTACGAGCAAATGTTGACGGACGGACGGACCGACGGACGGACGGACGGACAGGGGTGACTACAATATACGTCCTCATAGAGAGATGAGGGCGTATAAAAATGATATTCAACTCCTATATTACTGGTAAACAAGGAACTCTCAAAAACCACCCTACCCTCTCTCCTCCACATTGGAGTCACATCTACAACAATAAATTGGTTTAAAACTAAGAGAGTAATTCAAGATTTTGGGGCAAGGGCAATAACTCTGCCTCTAAAGGTCGTAAATATCTCAGATTAGAACTTGATCTTTGTTTCATGAATATGTATACACATACCGAATTTCATTTTATTCCATCAAAAACCTTACGAGTTTTTACAAGCAAATGTTGACGGAAGGACTGACGTGGCTACAATATACGTCCACATGAGAAATGTGGGCGTATAAAAATATGTAGGTGCCATACAAATATATAAGATAACAGATGACAATACTGAAAGAAGTAAACAAAGTATTTTACTGGTACAGAAGTTGGCAGTATAATATAATAGTAAGTAAACAATATGATTGATATAATGATATAATCTAACAACTCAAACTGATTGTTAACAATAGAATAATATTATACCTACAGATATTTATATCACCATCAGCTAAAAATATAAATAACACACATCACCATTTTCATACCTAGATTCAGTGACATGTTCATATGCAATGAAAAAACATTTTGCATCTACCTTTCCTGAATTTGATCAGACTAAAGAAGACAAAAATTTTGCTAAGTATTTTCAACTGTCATCAAATCTTCAACATGTTCAGACTGTAGTCACATGGTTCAATGCATTTTTGCACAATCCTTACATGGTTCAATGCATTTTTGCACAATCCCAATATTAGGAAAACTGATAACTGTGTTGGAAAACTTCATCTTTAAGATGTACATTCTGTATCAAAATAAATTTGGGCGGCTAAATTATTAATCAATCTGTATTTATCATTATATATGTAGACAGAACAACATGACTGTAAGAATCTAAATTGGCTGACATTTTGAAGTATTTACAGTAATGTCAGCATGTTTTCTAACTACTGGTTACATATGCAATTCTGTAATGTAAGGTGAAAAAGAAACTATGAATCCAATAAGATTATTAACTTATCAAATAGCCTGCTTATCTGAACAGTATATTCACTATTCACTATTTAATAAAGCCTCATAGTGTATTAAATCTGCGATCAAAACTGCTTGGTCGACTTACTTAGAAATCAGGTTTGTGAAAAACTGTTCCTGCTTCTCTTGTATTTCTCAAGTCCACAAATAATCTTGTGAGTATTTGTATTTTAACAGCTGATAATTCAAAGAACACAAGAACCAACTTTAAAATCATTACCTAATAACAATACATTACATATGAATGACAAAATACATTTGTTTAAGAAAATAGCTTACAAAGAAAAGAATGAATTACTACTAAAAATAAAGCTATAAATTGAAATATTGTCGACTATAGTGAAGTGAGGAATTTCTCTAAGTAAAACAGTAGTTTGAATCAAGGTAGGTTGATCTACCTCAGGTCTTATATCTTCTTTGAAAACAATGTCTGATAAGCCATAGAAAACACATTGACTTTGAGAACTGCAATGTAAAGTATCCATAGTCTGAAGAATACCATGATGTCCAGAAGAAATAGTCATTATTTTATCTTGGGTATCTTAGGTAAACCTTACCAACCCTCTAGCGGCTGATATAAAAACAGTATAGATCATGAATGTAAAAATAATCTGAAAGTCTCTTGTTAGTGCCAAAATTATACAGCAATTACAATAAAGACTTTACCCTTAATTTCATTAACATATGTCAGAAGACAAAGTGTTTTTTCATATCACATTGGAAATCATTTTTAGGAATTTAGACCAACACTGACGTCAATTAGAAGTCATGTCCTACAAAAAATGTATTTTTTATATTGCCAATTGTGTCACAAAACAAAGGTAACGATACAATATGTATTGCTTATGATGTATGTAATGAAAAAAAATATACTTAGGCCTAATGTAAAGTATAAATACACTACACAAAAACCCCTTTTCACATAATCTGCCAATAATATAAAACTTGAGTTTATATTTGTCAATTATATATCAATTATTGAACACAGAAATATTTGTCTGTAACTTTGACAAGGTTGATTTGGGTTCTAAGAACCATTCTTCTTAACTATACCTACTTCATTGGGCTAATGAGGAGGGATCAGGGATACTTAATTCAAAGATAGTGGACCACGGCCATATACGCCTAACGAAAAAGTCGAAAAAGGAAAAAATTTAATCAGGAGAAAACAAAACTTTCTCAAACCTTTCGATTTAGGTCCAATAACATCCATTTTAAGTTTCATCAAAATCGGTTGAAAACTAAGAGAGTAATAGCATACTTAAGATTTGGGGCAAGGGCAATAACTCTGCTTGTAACGATCGAAAATAGCTCAAATTCGAACTTGATCTTCGTTTTCTGATTATATATACACATATCAAATTTCATTTGATTCTGTCAAAAACTCTAGTTTTTAGAGCTAATAAGGAAATGTTGATGGACGGACCGACGGATTTGGGGCAAGGGCAATAACTCTGCTTCTAACGATCGAAAATAGCTCAAATTCGAACTTGATCTTCGTTTTATGAATATGTATACACATATCAAATTTCATTTGATTCCGTCAAAAACTCTAGTTTTTAGAGCGTTTACGAGCAAATGTTGACGGATGGACGGACGGACCGACGGACCGACAGACGGACAGGGGTGACTACAATATACGTCCTCATAGAGAGATGAGGGCGTATAAAAAGGAAATCTAATGTACCGGTACTGGAAATCAAAATCACACTCATGAAGAGATATTACCTTCCTGACTGGAATATACAACCTATTAAAATATACTTTTATATATAATATATATATACAGAAGACAGGTGCCAGGTTATAATTTCTTCATTAATCATTACTCTAGCATCCTCATTACCAGTCTGATTAACTACCATTAAACTCTATTTAACAATCAAAAGTTAAAAATTTCAGAAGAACTGCTTTCTCCATTAAACATTCATATAAATTGAAAATGTTACCTTGAATGACATATATATACAATATTCAATATTAGTTAAATATATATATTGTTATTTCCACATAAATGAAAGTAATACAATAAAAAAAATCTACATGATATAAATCTTGGATAAATTCAGAGTATAGTTTGACATTTAAATCTCTGGAGGGTATCTTTAACATCACACTGTTGCATTGGTATTTGCATCTATCAACATTAACATGCAGAAAAAAGACTGATGAAAGCCGACTAGACTGTACTTTTATCAGCTGAAGTGTGGATTTACCAGAGACTTTCTATTTACATTCACCCTTTACATGACAAAATACAAAGTTATCATTTAAAAATTTGAATACTTGAAATAAATAGTAAATAATATTGTTGTAACAATATTTTATATGTAAATGAAGCATGGTAATTTGAGATCTCGCTTAAAAGCAACACACTGATTTTCGGACTGTCACACAAGAGAAATCATTTCATTTGTTCCATCAATAAAATTTTAGTCTCAGAGCCTGGAATTTTATAGCTTATCCAATATGTACTAATGTTAACAACTCTCCCATGAACTTTAAGCCTTAAAATTCTTGTGTATCCATAATTATCAGTGTTTGAAAGTCAATCCGTATTATAGGAAGACTATTCTTTATATAGAAATCACATATACAGAAAATGAAAGAGAAATGTTAAAGTAGGGGTGTAATTGAAGGGATTTTTGTGCAGTTCTAGGTAGCTATTTATATATAAATAGGGAAAAAATAAGAGATAGCTTGCCAGGCAAGGTAACATACGCCCACTTCAGCAAATTTGAATATTTGAAAAGAGCAATAACTCATAAACCGACGACTAGAAACGCACGATTCTCGAATTTATCTGAGTTATTATCAAGATGAATACAAATACCAAGTTAATTTTAATGTTTTTTTCACTAAGTCAAGGTCAATAACTCATAAACAGACAATTGGAATCGTGCCATTTTCAAACTCATCGGAGATATTATCAAGATGAATACACATACCAAGTTGCATTCAAATTGGATAAAAACATTTTTTCACTAAGTCAAGGGCAATAACTCATAAACCAACAACTAGAATCACGCCATTTTCGAACCCATCCGAGATATTATCAAGATGAATACACATACCAAGTTTCATTCAAATCAGATAAAAACTCAACTTCTATCGCGTACACAAGTTAATTTTAGCGTTTTTACACTAAGTCAAGGGCAATAACTCATAAACTGGACTGGAATTGCGCAATTTTCAAATTCATCCGAGATATTATCAAGATACACATACCAAGTTTCATTCGAATAGGATAAAAACTCTGGTTTCTATCGCGCACACAAGAAATTGTTGACGGACCGACGGACGGACAGGGGTGACGGCAAGATACGTCCACATTTTTATGTGGGCGTAAAAAAAGTGAAATAAAATGTGTGAAAGGTGTCAAAATAATATTTTCATGGTCAAACTCTGCTTAATCCTAAGATTTGGTTGAAAATAAAGAAAGAAGAAAAAACAAGCTAGATTTGAAAAAAAAACTGATGTTGGAATCAGCTGAATTTTTAAATGTACCGTACTGTTAAAGACAGGTTAAGAATGTATAGTATTATCTTGTCTGTATTATCTTTTCTGTATCATTTTGTATTATCTTCTTATACAATCTTCCTATATTATACATCAACACTACAGAGTACTGCTAAATATCGGTTGGTGGCAGAGTTTCCACAAAATACAGTATAGTGTTTAAGATAGGCTGGTGGCAAAGTTTCCACAAAATACAGAGTAGAGTTAAAGATAGGCTGGTGGCAAATTTTCCAAAAATACAGGGTAGAGCTAAAGATGGGCTAAATACAGGGTACAGCTTGGGCACAGTTAATGATAGGCTGATTGCAGAGTTTCCATACAGGGTACTGTTAAAGGGCTGTGTTCTCTAACTATTCAACCAAAAAAATTTGGGTCTCAGAATCTGGAATTTTTTAGCTTATCTAATCCGTAATATTGTTCACAACTTTCCTCCGAAATTTAAGCCTTCAAACGCACATGTACCCATAAATATCGGCGTTAGAAAGTCAAAACTACTACTCGCCGTTTAGTAAGACTAGATGCGTTATATAGAAAACACATATACAGAAAATGAAGGATAAATGTTAAGGTAAGGATATAATTGAAGGAATTATATGATATTCTTGCATTAGTAGTACTTCTGAAGGCTATTTGCATATATTCAAGGCCCAAATCAATCCTAAAGATAGTGGACCACGGCCATATACGCCTAACGAAAAAGTCGAAAAAGGAAAAAATTTAATCAGGAGAAAACTAAACTTTCTCAAACCTTTCGATTTAGGTCCAATAACATCCATTTTAAGTTTCATCAAAATCGGTTGAAAACTAAGAGAGTAATAGCATATTTAAGATTTGGGGCAAGGGCAATAACTCTGCTTGTAACGATCGAAAATAGCTCAAATTTGAACTTGATCTTTGTTTTCTGAATATATATACACATATCAAATTTCATTTGATTCCGTCAAAAACTCTAGTTTTTAGAACGTTTACAAGGAAATGTTGATGGATGGACGGACCGACGGATTTGGGGCAAGGGCAATAACTCTGCTTCTAACGATCGAAAATAGCTCAAATTCGAACTTGATCTTCGTTTTATGAATATGTATACCAGGGTTCGCAGGAGTACCGGCGGTACCAGGTGACCGGTACCGATACCGGTACCAGGCAAGTACCGGTACTACAATGGTACAATGAATTTGAGACCAAATCATGTATGACAAACCGGACTATATAGCTGCTCACTGCTGTATAACCCTATATTCCCTTTATTGCTACTTCTATCAGATATTACTTTATTAGGAACTAAAAAACTGAGATATACATCTAACACCTATACACAACACCAACAGTTGGATGGCAACTGAGAGTCAATAATTCTGATAGTCTTTATTCGATCTCAACTATTTCGCAGTCATTTGATGTTCCTTCTCTTTTGGGGTTTGGCGCTACCGGCTTAGCTCGTTCTTCGTGACGTTTATTTCCCTGGTAAAAGGCTTTCAGATGTCAGTGCGTCCATTAAGTTGTCATCCATTCTTGATCTCAGTTTTGTGACCAGCAGAGCACAAGCCGAGAAGGCTCTTTCGGCCTTAACGCTGGTTGGCTGGACCATTACAGTTATTCAGTGTAGACTGTGATGAAGAACTGAGATGAACGATTGAAATGATTGCGTGTATTCGTTCAATAAGCAGGGAGACTCGTTTTCCCGGAAAAAGTCAAGCCTTTAAATAAACCTTATATGGTCATAAGAGACAATTTTCGGAGAAGCAGTTTCCTAGAAAATAGTTTCTTACTGCCTGACGAATGATCACATATGGTCCCATAAATGGTCAGGTTAGGGTGAGAATATGTCAAGCGACTGAAATAATGCACGTGCAATGTGAGGAATTTGTTCATATAAACCTCCGTGTTTTCACAAATTCCAGTACCGGTACCGCCGGTACTCGAACCCGGTACCGGTACTGGTACCGGTTGCGAACCCTGATGTATACACATATCAAATTTCATTTGATTCCATCAAAAACTATAGTTTTTAGAGCGTTTACAAGCAAATGTTGATGGAAGGACCGACGGATTTGGGGCAAGGGCAATAACTCTGCTTCTAACGATCGAAAATAGCTCAAATTCGAACTTGATCTTCGTTTTATGAATATGTATACACATATCAAATTTCATTTGATTCCGTCAAAAACTCTAGTTTTTAGAGCGTTTACGAGCAAATGTTGACGGACGGACGGACCGACGGACGGACGGACGGACAGGGGTGACTACAATATACGTCCTCATAGAGAGATGAGGGCGTATAAATATGCTGAACATTTCCCTTTAAAGATAGGCTGGTGGCAGAGTTTCCAAAAAACATAATGTATAACTTAATTAAATTTTCTGTTGTTTCAATTTCATGGTTTACATAATATGTAATATGTAATATATCTATATTATAGATATTTATAAAAATATAAAATCATCAGAAAAAATTAGATACATAGCCCCCTTTAAATCTAGCATGTTACCTATAAACCTGTAGTTTGTGTTAATTACATCTATCTATTGACAACATGGTGCCATCAAAACATTATACCTTCAACTTTCACCTTTTAACTTCACATCACATCAAATACAAACTTACACAAACAAACAAATTACTTACTTAATTACACACAAAATTTACAGAAGTCAAACAATATATCTTGTTAACTTCTACATATTCAATTTACAAGATCAAAAATCAAAACAAACTGATAATATATTTATGACAGGAATAACATCTTTGGAATAAAATACAACTTTCATATCCAAACTTTTAAATAATGCATGCGGAAAATCTCCTGTGCGGTCTTTACTCAAATTATATCTAATATGCTTTGTAACTGTCCCTAATAATAGAATAGAGAGGAAAAGGGAAATAATTCACCAATTAACACAGGGCACTGGTATTTATGCAAAGTAATTTCAATAACTTTTGTTACGTGTGCCTTTGATAATGTTTTTAGATGCAAAAAAGACAATAAAGAAATTTAAAATTTACAAAACAGGTGCAAAATAAACAAAATATTATCTATAAATAGGATGTTAAAATTGTACAGTGCTACCTGTAAAGAAGTTAAAGTCTATGGTAAAGTCATTAAATCTACTGTTTTAAAAGTTAACACGTAAACAAGTCTATCATATAACAGACAGTGAAGATGTAGAAAATCATACTTAAATAGTAACTCCGTTAAAAAAATTACATTTAAATGACTTCAATCTTTCATTACAGACAAGAACAAAGGATTAAAAGATTGACAATATTCAATCTAAAACTAATTTACATCTTAAATCTCAATCTGTTACTTATATATGCACATACAAGTTGTAATCAATTCTTGTATTTTTCAGCAAGTCAATGTGGAACTATCAATGAAGAAATGATCCTTACAGTATCAATAAACATTCTAGATCAAGAACAGCATGAAATTGCCAGCAATATTTTTTCAAAATGTGTTTTCAGCACTATATATTCCAAAAGTTTTCTGTCCATTATAGTGATACCCATCTTATGTCCATACAAGAAAAATCAAATATTGTGACAAAGATTCAGGTTTGCTTTCAACTATTGCTCAATCAGTTAGAGTGTTTTCACGTTCATATAAAAGCTAACCAATAAAATGTCAGAATAATTAAAAGTGGTCAATTTAAATTATAAACTGAACAGAATGGAGAATCTATTTTATGTTATTTGTAGTCTGTTATTCTGTATTTCAACAGAATAGTTAAAATATAAAAACAAGTTGTGTTTTCTGGTTTATGTTAATTAAAATACAGAAATGTGGTATGTTTTGTTTACATTTCACTAGACACAAGCCAGACCATTACATTCTATATGAAATTAAAATGAATTTCGACCTCTAGATCAATAAGAGTAGAGAACTGTATGTTTTAATACATCAATTCGCTGGAAAATTACTTACAACATCAAATACTGGATGAATTAACATATTCTCTGCAAAGTTCAATTTAAGCCTAATTTCATTTTGTCAAAAATGATAAGGAAAATATTGTCAGATTACGATCTTTGAAATTGTGTAAGCTGAATTATCTACAGATACCATAATACAGCTAAGATAACTAGAAAGTGAGTCAAATGATATTCTATTTAAAATACCATATCTAAAACACCTGTATATGCAAACCATGTCATAATGATACTAGAAAATAAAAACTATAACTCTATAATTATACACCTTTCTACCTACTTCTGACACTAACTTTCTCGCTTTCTTTTAACCAAAATATTGAGTCATCTTCACATTGTCAGAATGTTTGATAGTCAAGTCAGCATCAAGATGTCATGGCAAATTTTGATTCTACTTAACCAAAACTGCAGAAACAAATCTGATGAAATGGTGCCATAAGTTTGAGAGGAACGTCATAGTACACATAGACACTTAAATGTGAAAGGAAATGGCAATTTATGTTCTACTTCACCTGTTTGTTTGGGCAGCTAAATGCCAAGTAGTGTACAACAAGGAAAATTTTGCAAGGACAGCAGCATGAGACTAATCCTATTTTATATTTCTAACTGTCAAAAGATCTTTAACATCCACTGGCCTTGATCTTTTTTATCCCATCCTAAGGACTAGACACTCTTTCCATGTCAGCCCTCCTATCTGTTTCACCAACAGGGAAAACCGGGTTGAAAAATGTAAAGATAGTACTTCAGCCCATGCCATTATTGATACTACAGAGCTTAAATTTGGTCCATTTTTACTGAAATACTATATCTAGTACTATACAGATGGGAGGAGGTTAGTAAGTTTAATTGAAGAAAAAACATTAGAACACCAAAATTCCATCAAAATATAGACAGTTACGGAAACAGTATTACTGTCTTGAATTCTTGTGTCAAAATAAAATCTTATTTACTAAATTTCAGTCTAATTGGGTAAGAAGATCTGACTATTAGTGAGTTAGTATTTTATAATGATCAACACATTGAACAACCAAAGTCACTAGTTACCTATTTGCGACTCAACCCTTCTCAAGACCTATAATTACTTGTTATGGCTATTTATATTGACTTGCAGTTTGATTTCAATTAATTATTTCCGATCATCTGATTTCATACAGGTAGATCAAGTCACTTGAATTCTGAATACAAATTTGGAATGAGAATGATTGTAATTGAAGTACAGAAGCTGAAATTAAGGCTGATTGAAACAGATCTATTTGTCTAATCTGTTATGAAAATTCATGATTTGACCTTGAACTTAAACATAAAAGTCTAATATCATGAAACAATTATTGTTGATTTCTTAAAATTAAAATTCAATAAAGAAGACCTTCCATAATATTGTTAATGTAAATCAATTTTAGACAGTACCTTTACAGATAACATCATATCTCTTCTCAAAGAGTTTATAAAAAAATAACATTTCATTTCAGTGAAACAATCCTATGAAAAAGTAAATAAAATGTTAACCTAGATTATCTGTAAGATTGATCAGTGGGTGTGGTCAGTACATGACATATAAACAAGTTCAACCTGCACTGTAATAATGTCAATAAACATAGAACTTTATGTCAGGGCAGATAAATAGGTTACTTTTACTTTTAACATACAATTATATATATTGATTGGATTATCAGTTAATTGCACATTTTAATAAAACATGCATCATTATTCCATCTAATCTTCTAGAGATTGGTACCGGTACTTATAATTCACTCCAGTAGCGTAGTGACCTCAAGAAACTTGCATTGCTTTCTTAAAACATTTGACAGTGCTCCGTTGGATTCAAAATTCTGCAGTAGTCACTGGTCTACTTTAAAATTCAGTTTGTGTGAAAACCCAATTTGATTTACAAAACCATATTACATAAACATATGATTTGCATTCAATATCAATAATACACTTGAACATTTGAACATTTAAAATTCAAATTATAAGATAGTGGACCACGGCCATATACGCCTAACGAAAAAGCCTTAAATTTAATCAGGATAAAACTAAACTTTCTCAAACCTTTTGATTTAGGTCCAATAACATCCCTTTAAAGTTTCAACAAAATCGGTTGAAAACTAAGATAGTAATAGCATATTCAAGGCTTTGGGGCAAGGGCAATAACTCTGCTACTAATGATCGAAAAAAGCTCAAATTCGAAATTATTCTTTGTTTTCTGAATATGTATATACATACCGAATTTCATTTGATTCCATCAAAAATTCTAGATTTTAGAGCGTTTACAAGCAATTGATGTTGATAGAAGTACTTACTGTATACAGGTTAAAGGGCAATAACTCCTCAAAACTGATGTAAGAGGCCTAAATCTTGAAAAAGCTTTAATTTTTATCAGGAGTAAACTAAACTTTCTCAAACCTTTCGATTTAGGTCCAATAAAATCCATTTAAACTTTCATCAAAATCGGTTGAAAACTAAGAGAGTAAGAGCATATTCAAGATTTGGGGCAAGGGCAATAACTCTGCTTCTAACGCTCGAAAATAGCTCAAATTCGAACTTGATCTTCGTTTTACAAATATGTATCCACATTTCAAATTTCATTTGATTCCATCTAAAACTCTAGTTTTTAGAGCGTTTACGAGCAAATGGTTGATGGTCGGACCAACGGATTTGGGGCAAGGGCAATAACTCTGTTTCTAACGATCGAAAATAGCTCAAATTCGAACTTGATCTGCATCTTATGAATATGTAGACACATATCAAATTTCATTTGATTCCGTCCAAAACTCTAGTTTTTAGAGCGTTTACGAGCAAATGTTGACGGACGGACCGACGGACGGACGGACCGACCGACGGACAGGGGTGCCGACAATATACGTCCTCATAGAGAGATGAGGGCGTATAAAAAGGATCATTCTCATACATCCATAATTTAACGACATTAGATTACATTAATAATTTTATGCTATATATTGTATACCAGTATTCATATATTTTTTTATTGAAGATGCTTGCTATATTATATAGTCAAAGGGAAATAACTCTCTTTACAATGTCTATAGGAAAGGTTGTCCTCTGTTCACAAAAGAAGGTAGCGTTAGCTTGTATACATCAAAACACATTCTATGATTCATATATTTATTGAGACGCACATCTTCACTCCATGGGAGTAACACATGAAGTGACAAGAAGTGACTACAAGATGTGCTCATACAGAGCGAAGTTATAACATGCTAGTCTGATATTATAGTCAGTTATAATCAGGGCTTAAGATTACCTTAATTTGAGCACTTCCTGTATTTAAGGTACGGAGTGAAGAAAATATAGGCCGCAAGAGCTGAGAAAGCTACAGAATCATTTTCACTATTTAGAGCTCTGGAGGTTATCTATAAATTCATTTAAGCAGGTGGGTCTACTGTTATAATCAGGCCTTAAAAGTTGTTGGCATCCCCTGGCTCTGCAGCGTCCGTCCGTCAACATTTGCTCGTAAACGCTCTAAAAACTAGAGTTTTTGACAGAATCAAATGAAATTTGATATGTGTATACATATTCATAAAACGAAGATCAAGTTCGAATTTGAGCTATTTTCGATCGTTAGAAACAGAGTTATTGCCCTTGCCCCAAATCTTGAATATGCTATTACTCTCTTAGTTTTCAACCGATTTTGATGAAACTTAAAATGGATGTTATTGGACCTAAATCGAAAGGTTTGAGAAAGTTTAATTTTATCCCGATTAAATTTTTCGTTAGGCGTATATCTTTATGTGTATCAGACAATGATAGCATCAATTTTGTAGCATTTTCAATCAGATGTCTGAAGATCCTGCAATTTCACTTAAACTAAGTGTTTGATGCTGTCACTAATTGCTAACTAAGCTTTTATCACATCAGACCTTCCGAGATTAGTGACATATTCAAATGCTTAGTCTTAATGGATTTGCACAGATGACTGATTAAAAATTGGAATGGTACAAATTGATGGTATCAGTGTCCCCAATGCATATATACAAAAAATTAGAAAATCTTGCGTAATAACAGAATAAGAATCACTCACCACTAATTTCTGAAGTAGAGATGAAACCAATGACTGGTCTTCAATAACTTCACCTGCAAATAAAAATGTAACTACAATATTACACAAGTGCCTTAGAGACAATTATTTAATAAAATAATACTTACCATAAACAAGTTCACTAAAATCAATAGTTTCATATAAAGTTATTGGTTGAAATACTACAAATGTAGGAACTGATTGTTAACCGATTTAAAAAAAAAATTGTATAAGCTTATATTTATATTTCTCTTCCTTCGGGTTTTATATCATAAACATTAACAATTGTTCGCAGCTTTGAGCAATAATGGGAATTTAGGGTATGCTTGAATAGGTGGTTATAAGTGTTATAGAAGATATCTCCTATAGAAGTATTTTGAATTAATAAAGTTATCATTGAATCCACCGTCTAAGTCTGCAGGTATCCATATTTTCTGCACGACCGGTATTAATAAAAAAAAATGCCTTCTCATGCTAATTGAACAGATTAATCAATTCAAATGCACATATAGTTCATTCCTAATGTGCCAAACTCTGTGCTCTCTAAATTAGATATGAAAATTGTAGAAAGGGCACTATGATAATTTGTTTTTATACTCTGGTACATGTAATAATAATTTTGGGTTGACAATTCTTACCTTTTATGAGGAATCAAAGTAGGCTAGTTCATATCAAACATCACTTTTTTTCTCTTCCTTTAGAATCAACACCTGAAATATACCATTTACATTTCATGAGATTGTATTTCTATAACACTGATTTATCAGTGGCCTGTTACCTACCAAAGCCTTTCAGGCACATTTAACATACGGTACTTTTTTTAAATCTTATTTGTCACAACAGGAAATTTTGAAAATCAATAAGGATGGAAAATCTTAGTTCTACACTTTTCAATGAAACAGTGATGCAACCAAAGACTTTCGGCAGTTACCGGTCCCTAATATATAGTTTGAAAAAACCCAAGCTATGAAAAAAGCCTATGAAGCACTGTCACACATAGAGGATTAAAAACATTTCCTTTAATTTTGAAAATTTACCTTCTGAGGAAAGAAAATAAAATCCAGACATTAGGTCATGAAAAATCTATCACAATGACCCAGATAAATAATGATTAGTTGAGCCTCAAACTCTGCAGGAAATAATAATAAAACTAAACTAGAACCGTGAAGACGGTACCGAGCAGTGCGCAACCCACCCGATACATGGATGAAATGTCACATTTTCAACCAATGATAAGAGTTTTACATAATAATATAATAGTGTACTTGTCAAATTACTCACCCTCTTTTGTGTTTTAGTGAAAGTGCACTACAAGATATGTTTGCAGGGATAATACAATGGATGTAAAACTACAAGAAGTAGACAGAAAGATTAACTATGAAAACTTTAGCTTCTCGAACTCATCCGATATATTATCAAGATAAATACATATACCAAGCTTCATTCAAATCGGACAAAAACTCTAGTCTCTATCGCGTGTACAGGAAATTGTTGACGGACGGACCGACGGACAGACAGGGTGACGGCAATATACGTCCATATTTTCATGTGGGTGTATAAAAAGGCAGATAAAATGAATTCAGAAATACCAGCAGACAGTCTAATTAAAAGGGTGCAGAACTACAAGCAGTCAGACCAAATAAAAGGGGCGCACGGCTACCAGTATACAGGCAGGGTTAACTAAAAGGGATGCGGGAATACCAGCAGACAGACAAACGAAACACGTACAGTTACAATGGAATTCGGCATATTACTTTCAAATTCTAAAACACGGAATTATGATTCAAATACATAGTGTCATATAAATAATATGTAAATTAGGTCACTTGACATAATTTGTTTTTAAAGAATTTTGAAAAAAAGCACTCACAGTAACAATGGAATTTATCAAGATAAATACACATACCAAGCTTCATTCAAATCGAATAAAAACTCTAGTCTCTATCGCGTGTCAAGAAATTGTTTTAACGTTTTCACTAAGTCGAGGGCAATAACTTTTAAACCGGCTACTGGAATAGCGCCAGTTTCGAACTCATCCGTGATATTATCAAGATAAATACATATACCAGAGCTTCATTCAAATCGGATAAAAACTCTAGTCTCTATCGCGTGTCAAGAAATTGTTGGACGGACCGAAGAACAATATACATCCATATTTTAATGTGGGCGTATAAAAAGGCAGATAAAATGGATTCAGAAATACCAGCAAACAAACAGAGGTGCAGACCTACAAGCAGTCATACCAAATAAAAGGGGCGCACAGCTATCAGAATACAAGCAGGTTAACTAAAAGGGATGCGGGAATACCAGCAGACAGACAAACGAAACACGAACAGTTACAATGGAATTTGGCAGAATATTTTCAAATTTTAAAACGCGGAATTATGATTCAAATACATAGCGTCATATATCATTGGAAAGCGTAGATATAGCATAATACGACTCACAAATAATTTGTGTCGTATGTAAATTAGCTCATTCAAATCGAATAAAAACTCTAGCTTTTATCTCATACACAAGTTAATTTTAACGTTTTCACTAAGTCAAAGGCAATAACTCATAAACCGACGACTGGAATAGCTCCAATTATGAAAGGATCCGAGATAGTATCACGATAATTATACATACCAAGTTTCATTCAATTCGGATGAAAACTTAAACTTCTATCGCGTACTCAAGTTAATTCTTACGTGTTTTTTTCACTAAGTCAAGGGCAGTAACTCTTAAACCGACGACTGGAATCGCGCCATTTTCAAACTCATCCGAGATATTATCACGATAAATACATATACCAAGCTTCATTCAAATCGGATAAAAACTCTAGTCGCTATTGCGTGTACAAGAAATTGTTGAAGGACGAACGGACCGACGGATGGACTGGGGTGACGGCAATATACGTCCATATTTTCATGTGGCTGTATATAAAGGCAGATAAAATGGAATCAGAAATACCAGCAGACAGACTAAATAAAAGAGGTGCAGAACTACAAGCAGTCATACCAAATAAAAGGGGCGCACAGCTATCAGAATACAAGCAGGTTAACTAACTGTTGGCCATAGATTGAAAATGCCCTAGACATCAATATTATACAAATCGTATGATACCCTGTTCTCTCGATTTAAAGAAAACATGTTCATTTCAAGATGGTGGCCAGCGTGTTACTTCCGGATACGATTTTATCATATTGTTTTCTTTGTTAGTCATGTTCTTCCATATCTTAAGAAGAAATTGTTACCTATCTTATGAAATCTGTAATTCAGATAACACGTGTTTTTTCCCGCCAAAAAAACACGCAGAGTTAGTATAGAACAAAGGACAAAATTCGAAAAAGCAATTTTGATCGAAATATTTAGTGTTATACATTTTTGGAAACAGGAGATAAAGCGTGATTATAATAGAAGATAATTTGTGACGTACATGAATTAGGTCACGTGACAGAGCTGTTTTAAGTCAAAACTCGACATTTTCAAATGGCTATAAAACCGGAAGTAGACATCGGACAGCAAAAATGAATACATAAGTTGATAGATCTCATCAAGGGCAACGACTTTTGTTCGGGTCACAAGGTCACTCAAGGTCAAGGTCACAAGATATGAGCCTTAAAAGTTTTGACAATTACTTAAAATTTTAAACCGGAAATAAAAAAAATTCTGAATCGAAATTCAAAAATCGGCTTCCCATGTTTTGTTAGCAATCGACTGTAGATTCCATAGACATCATTTTTATTCAAATCGAATGATTCCCTGATTCTGAATATCGATTTAAAGAAAAATCAGTCATTTCAAGATGGCGACTGATATGAAATATCTGGGTCAGATTTTTTCATTCCATATTTAGACCATGGTTATTTCTAGCACATCACATAAAGATTTTTTTGAATATCTTAATTATTCCGGAAATTGAAATTTCAACTTTACAGGCGAATGACGTCAAAACCGGAAGTGATAAAAAATTTTTGAAAATACCATTTAGTTAGAAATCAAAATGTTTATACACCTGTAAGTTTTCAAATTGATCGAAATAAAATTACAAAAGTTAGAAAAACGGTTAAAAAAGTGCTCCAAAAAGTCAGCAGAGTATATCTAAAAGTGCAATTATGTTGAAAGCTATTATGTAGTCATTAGAATAATGAAATAAACAAAAAAAGTTTTATCAAAATCGGTTCAAAAACAGAGGTAAAAAAGGTAAAAAACATAAAATGGGGTTTTCTGTCATATGTCATTTCCGGTTAGACAAAAAAACGCCATTTTACATTTAAGCAACACCGAGGAGTTAGTGATTGTAGGAAAACATGTGAGATAATGTGTGGCATGCTCCCTTCATACCGAATTAGCGTGACCAGAAGTAGACAAAAAAAAAAAAAAAAAAAAAAAAAAGTCATTATGAAAACAAAGCAGTGCGTTCGCTAGAACGCACTGCAATGAAAAGTATTTGAATAGCCCTCTAGACTAGGAAATAATCATGACAATTGAACCCATGAAAGGATATGCCTAATACAAGCTTAAACAAGCATACCAAAATTTATCAAAATCTGATCATAAAACTGTAATCATATTAGGCACAATGAGCATGTACACAGATGGACACACAAGTGAAGCAACAATCTATCTGCTTACTTATGTTGGGATTCGACTTCGAGTGTACTGAATTAATTCTATTGACATTGAACAGGAAGTATTTTTATTTATGAATAAATATAACAATCTATGATCTATTACAAACAATCTTTCACAAAATAAGACATTTATAATAAAACTTGAACCAGAATTAAATGCCAACAATATCTAAGGCCAGAGGGTTTTAGACACAAAATGCAATGTTTTTTTTCTATCTTGATAAGGCTACAGCTCTGTTTTCTATCAGAAATCAATACGGGTATTAATATTATATTAAGAGAACATCAGAGGTAGGCGTATCGCAATTTGGAAACAATTTTCAAAATCAGATCACGATCATAATTAAGATTTTCTTTTATCTTTATTCTTAAAATCATGATTAAAAAGCTTACAGGCTATAATAACAGATATTCTACTAGACAAATCTTTAAGAGTGTAAAATAAACTTGTTTTCATCGCTCAAGGTCATTAATTTTACACCTAGTGAAATATAGGTCATAAAAAAGATGTCAATAATAGTGTCTATTCAAACAAGAATTAATTTTATGAAGATTTCATATGCCATACTGATACTTTTGTTACTACTGATGCAATTTAATTCTCTGACTCAAACTGCATTTTATTGGGTACACAGATTCTATTAGAATCTTTAGATACCACTTAACCAGGACATTTTAACATTAACCTGTTTTCAAGTGACATTTATATTTTTCTCAAAGCTTACGTATAAATAGACATACTTGGAGATTTTCTGAACTTTTTTGGTATTATGCGTACAATGATAGAAGTGATTATTACCAATCCAATTAACAGGCAGATGTCTGTAGAAGTACCGGTTTGCCTGAAAATTGAAATGGTCCTTATACGTGATCAATGGTCAACACAATGTCAATGATTTACAACCCTAGGTTTAACCAATTGAATTCTAATCATAAGAGTGCAGGCATTTCTCCTTTTAAAAAATTACTATTGCTTTATATTTTTTTAAAATAAAAAAAGTTTTCATGACTGACAAAATGTTTACTAGAGCAAATTAGGTAGGGGTGGGCGGTATTGTCAATTTCAAATACCTCGGTATTTTATATAATACTGGGTATAGTCACGGTATTTTTGGAACATTTGCATTTTTGCCAAAATAGCTTTCGGACCTTTTTATTTGTGCATGACAGAATCTTCTATTATTAAATGAAGGGGTAAGGGGTGATTTTGTGTGAAAAAGGTCACATTTCCATTGAAATATCAACTCTCTAATAGAGTTGGCTGACAGTTTATGTTTCTTATCTTGATGAGGAAATATTTTAAAATCTTATTGAATGAAACAATGTTTTGATTTTTTAAACAGTTGTCAACTGTACTATATTTTTTATAATCTGGTACGGTATGTTAAAGACTATCCAAGCAGGCACTAAATTAACAGGATTTTCACACCACAATGTCTTGTGTGGCAGATAGGCATGATAAAAATCAAAATAAGACCAGCTGATTTTAAGATAAGCATAAAGAACATGTATTTTCAACAATATCTTGACAGTGACTATCAGATAATCAGTATCGTGGTATTTTGATTGAGAATTCACGATATTCACGGTATACCGGTTTTTAAATGAGCCACGGTATTACTACCGGTATTTTTTTAGAACCGGTATTTTCGGTAATACCGGAATACCGCCCACCCCTAAAATTAGGCCAGTGGAAAAAAATGGAAAATTCTTGGCTTTAAACCACATGAATTATCAAGATAAAGCCATTAATTTAGTTGGGCCTGACATTAGCTTGAACCTTACAATACTAATCTTTTTCAGAAATTTTTCTTAAATTTTCAATATAATTTTATGAAAAATTTCCATTTCTTGACGCTAGGAGTAGGTAGATGATACTTTCTACTTCAAACTATGTAGAAATTACAAAAATGATTGAGATATTACTCTACATGTAGTTAAGTCTTTACCATGAGCATGTACTCTACTAATGTACTGTCTGTGCAAGTTAAAAAGTTTTTTGAAATTTTAACATTATTTTTTGGAGAACTGAAATAGGACCTTCAAATTAGTATTGTTAGTCTTAGAATGTCTTTGATTTGATGAAAATATAAATAGGAACACAATTTATATCTTCAAAATTTGTTTTTACAGAGGATAATTTTCAGTCAAAATAAGCGTTAGCCTACAGGTATTTTTGGGGTGAAACTTTTCAACTTGCACAGACAGTAGCCATTGTAGGCCTACCATGTACGTAGTCACTTTGATAATTTCTAAAGAATGACCTGTCTGAGGAATCATCCACCAAACACTAAATTATAGGCCTAAATAAAACATGCATCTTGGCACCATGACCATATCTTCTACACTTGTTACTTGCTTTGATGTGTGCTATTGTTATAAACTGTATTACTCATCCCCTTGTTTTCATGAAAACTGACACTTCCACTTCCACTCATTTGTTGAACTTGAAGACGTCAGAATCAAAATAAAATACAAGAGAACCCACCACAATTGTAGCAAAGACAGTGGGTTAATCAGAAAAATCAAACATCAAAAATTCAGTAATGCACTAAGAGATACATGATCAATCTATGCAATCAGTGTATTTCAACAAAATTATAAAGTGACAAGCAACTTTCTTCATGTAAATAACAGGACCGCCATAGAAAGTTCCCGGATGATAGATTCTATTACCATTACGTCAAAATTAGGAGAAAGGATTTCAGTGTGTCTTCATGCAATAAATGACCACTAAAATGTGTGAAAACGCGAATAAAATAAATCAAGAAGACAATATACCTGCAGTCAAGAAGACGCGTGTCTTCTAATTACCGTAAATTAATGATAATCCTTCTGATTTATTATCCGGAAGCCTAAAACTTTAATTTCATTCACTTCTTTACACATGCCAATCTCTCATACAGAGTTGTTCCCCTTCGGTCCAGATTTCACCTCTGTCACTGTCTGAGCGGTTTTACAAGATTCTTGTAAAACACCTTTATGCTCTATATTTTGCTTTTTAAACGCTTTCCGTGTCTTTATTCCCACATTGTTTTAGTAAAAGCATGAAATATTATTTCATTTAAGATGAAATACAATTTTCAAACAGTTTAAATGTAAGGACTATATTTTTGTGTAACGCTATCTCATGTTTGAGTAATTTGTTATAAGTATTCATCCGAGAAAACGTCATTATTTAGATGACGTCATAGAGGAGAATGCAGTCTTGATGAAGTTGTCAACACAAAATAGGACTATTTTTTGAGTAGGTGACAGAGATTGAATCTGGACTGCCAAAGCTAGGAAAGACAACTCTGTGTAAGAGATTGTACACATGCGTGATCATCATTTCCGGTAACACCTGACAAGTGAAATATCATCCCGGTTGTTGTCAACTGAAATTTTTAGATAATTTCAGCTGTTAAATATCAAAATGGTAAGAATATGTAAATGAGGATACATTTTCCTATGATCTTTAACAATAAAGCAAACTTGTAGGTCGATATATTCAAGGTAGAAACCACTCTCACTTTCCTTGGTCTTCACCTTGACATGATGATATTAACTGATGATATACTGATAGTGTTACTGATAGTGTTAGTGATAGGAATTAGGATTAGGATGGGCCTAATATTTTAGAATAATAAATATTATGATGATAGCCTACTACTAGGCCTAACATGATTAACATGATAGTTTAGTTGTTAATCTTTTTAAAAGTTTATATCATACATAACATTAGGCCAACATCAATTACATACGCTTAACTTAAATATTGGTTAGACTTATATTTCAACACTGAACTCAAACTCAAGATTTGAAGACGTAAGCTTATACTCCGGTACAGATATAAATTGAAATTTGGCTATTCCTAGTCTGTAAATCTAAATGATGATAGGCCTAGTGATAATATGTAGATCTATCAAGGCTAGTTTTGGCAGAAAATATTGAATGAACTATCGGTATTCATTTTATTTTCAGAATTTGTGTAACATTTGATCACCAGTGAAGAGGACTAGTTAGCGTAGACATGGCCTCTCAATCAACCGCCATTAGGCGTGAAAGTAGCACACTTAGTTTGAAGAAAACTCCAAATGATTTTGTTTTTGGTCGTCAGATTGGTGAAGGGTCCTTTTCCACTGTAAGTATTGTCAGTCAATTTTTGACTCAATATTTTCATACACGTTTTAAAATCTCATTTCCCAGCTTAATGGGAAATATTTTATCAACATTGAATCCTGCATTTCTTTCTATTTTTCTTCTTTTAGGTTTATTTGGCAAAAGAATTAGAATCTGGAAAAGAGTATGCAAGTATGTTTAATCCTTTATTATTATGTAACAACATTTGAACTTTATGTATGGTGTCAGTCAAGGGATTATACTCTTATTGTTGATGGTCACTGCAAATCAATTGTATTGTTTAATCTGCTTATCACAAATCAAGATGATCAGCTGGAAATGAGAAAAGTAGAAAGTAGAATTTAAACGGGCTGTGGGCTTTTGATAGTTACAATGGTAAATATTGTGCCCAAATCAATTTTTTTTTATTAAAATAAGATGTTGCATAAGCAGAGCAGAACCAGAGATGCTAACATCTTTGAAGGCTTGATCATAACATTAGTCCCACCCCAAAGAGTTCTGAACTCCCGTAGCCTATATTTTCTGCCTTGTGCTCTGTAAATACAGGGTGTGCCTAAATCAAGGTAATCTGAAAAGCTCAGACAAATATCCTTAATACTAGTTTATTTACTGTTAACCAAATATCATAGTATCACATGTTATGGAAAGAAAGAACATTTATCATTCACTCTATTTCAGTTAAAGTTTTAGAAAAAAATCACATAATGAGAGAGAGGAAAAGTGGTTATGTTATGAGAGAAAAACAGGTGTTATTAAAGTTAAACCATCCTTTCTTTATCAGATTATACTGTACATTTCAAGATCCTGACAGACTTTGTATCCTTTATTTAACTGTTACCCTCTGTTAACAAACTAATGGCTGGTGTGAGACAGGACCGTTATCACTCGTGGTATTCGGCCTAATTCTGACCCATGTAAAATAAAGAGTTTATTATTATTTTAATGTCCAATGTAAAATGTAGAAATGATCTCACTAACATAAACTTGCTCACTCATTATTGTGGTTATTCACCAATTCTTGGCAGTCAAAGCTGAATCTGTCTTGGTAATGAATGAACCATCAAGTTGTGTCCTCTTGGGTACGGCTCTTTACTTCATGCCTTTCACCACTGATTTGTCATTTGATTTTAACATTGACATGTGAATATAGTCTGGAGCTTCAGGTTATTGGTTCTGAAAAATATATAATTTACACAGATTTTGTTTTTATTGCCTTTGTATACAAACATTTCTAATCCCAAATTACCAGTTAATGGGGTTTGAACTGTTAGAATCGTGTAACAACACTATGTACAGATGAAACTTTTGAAATATAACCTTTCCTTAACTGTAAAAATAGATTTTGTGATGAGTTATGCTAGTCGAGGTGAATTATTAAAGTATTTAAATAAATTGGGATGTTTTGATGAAAGATGTTCAAGTTTTTATACAGCTGAAATTGTATCAGCTCTAGAACATCTACATGGGTTAAAAATTATTCACAGGTTATTTATTTTTATATGAATATTATAGTTTATTGTTTATATTATAGTATTTATTTAATAACAAAATTCATACATGATTTTTCCCTGAATCCTTATCAACCAAGTCTGTCATGTTACTGAACTAGGATGATAATGTTTGATTTGTAGAGATTGAAATATAGGAATTAAATGGAATCAGATGAATAATGGTTGTTTTTAATTTAACGTCTAATACAAATTAAAGACTATGGAATGAATATAATAATGGTATCTTTAGGGCAATTTCATTATTTGATTGATAATTTGTATTATAGAGATTTAAAACCAGAAAATATATTACTAAATGAGAAGATGCATATATTGATAACTGATTTTGGTTCTGCTAAAATACTAGAAGATGCTGAAGTCAATGGTATGTTTTAGTTATTTTCATTCAACCAGTTAATATATATTTAAAACTGACCTCCAAATGTTCTGTGCTTCAGATGGTGTTTTGATTGTCTATACATGTGCAAAAATAAGAGATAAGAAAGTAATGTTGATTGTTTTCTTCATGTTTTAGAAATTGCTTTTTTATTCCAGAAAACTCAACATCAACACCTGGTAGAAGAAATTCATTTGTTGGAACAGCTCAATATGTTTCACCAGAAGTTTTAAGTAGTAAACAAGCTTATTATAGGTACGTTATTTTCTCTGGACAAAATTTGTAGGGGGTTATTGTCTGGGGGAGCAGTGGTCTGGGTGAAATTATCAAGGGGGTAATTATCTGAAGGGGACTTTTGTATTGCGAGTGGGGTGCCAACAGGGTGTAAATATCCAGGAGAATTGTTTAGGGGAGATTTGTCTGGTGGGAATTGTCCTGATGATTGTTTTTTTCTGTTTTTAGTTCAGATTTATGGGCTCTTGGTTGTATTATATACCAATTTCTATCTGGTTTACCACCCTTCAGAGGAGGGTAAGTGAACACTTTTTTCCCTGTATAAGAGATGTATATATTTAAAAATTGAATCAATATCATACTTGTACATGAGAAAAGCATCCAAATTTAAAGAATGTGACATTGAATGTAATTCAACAGACTCATCTTCATTGAAATATAATCAGGTTTGTGACAATGAGTATATTTAAATGTTTATATTGCAGACATGAATATCAAATATTCCAGAAGATAAGTAAATTAGATTATGATTTTCCTGATGGTTTTAGTGATGTTGCTAGAAATCTTGTTGAACAGTTATTGGTAAGTGTTGAATTTTGTTATGATTCTCAGGCCACTGACATATTTCAGCGTGTCTCCACTGAAATTAATCCAGAAGAATTTATTTTTGTGTCTGCAATTTGAAACTAGTTGGAAATGTTCACTGTACATTTTATGTATTATATCGGGTGTCCCAAAAAAAACGTCCCCAACTTTGACGAAAAGTATCTCAGCTGCTGATGAGCCGATCTCTTTCAAAATCCTTACAAATTTACTTCAACTTGTCCTTGCTGAACCCTAAAAATATGAAAGTCATCGAACAAAAATTGTACGAGTACTGCCTCGAACAAAATAGCATGTAAAAAAATTCAATATCAGAGCAAATAACATATTTGAATTTGTGTCCATTTTGCCTTCACCACAACCACCAATATCCAACATTTTCCATCCTGATAAACTCTCTCGGATCACATCTAAAGGTACCACTCGAGAAGCGACCATCCTGCATTTCAGTTCTGGTTTAATCAGTGTGTCCCTCTAACCCAAGTGCAGTACACCTAATTCTTAAGAGAATCCAATACTGCCCGGAGTCATTACCATTACTAGTGGAACAAACTGGATGAACAGTAACTGAAAGGCAGGAAGGTTGCTTTTTGGGAGAAAATATCTTAAGATGAGATCGGTGAAAGCATTTCAGGATGGAAAATGAATGATATTGGTGGTCGATGTGGTGAAAGCGCAATAGACACTGGTTGAAATGTGTAGTTTGCTCTGATATTGAATTTTTGTACATGCTATTTTGTTCAGAGCAGTACTGCTACAATTTTTATTCGATGACTTTCATATTTTCAGGGTCTGACACAGACATGTTGAAGTAAATCTGTGAGAATTTTGAAAGAGATCGATTCACCAATAGCTGAGATACTTACTGTCAAACTTGGGGACGTTTTTATTGGGACACCCGATATACTATTTTTATACGCCCACTCGAAAGATGGGCGTATATTGTAATCACCCTGTCGGTCCGTCGGTCCGTCCGTTCACATTTAGTTTGTGCTCACTCTACAGGCTACAATTCTTTATAGATTCTTTTGATTTTGATATTGTGGGTCAATGTCATTATGAAGATGATCCCTATTGATTTTCGTGATGATCGGATAATTTTTCACGGAAATATTGTGTCCGACTTGACGCTTCACTGTATTAGCTATACTGTGCATCTCGTGCTCACTCTACAGGCTTCAATTCTTTACAGATACTTTTGATTTTGATATTGTGGGTCAATGTCATTATGAAGATGATCCCTATTGATTTTCGTGATGATCGGATAATTTTTCACGGAAATATTGTGTCCGACTTGACGCTTCACTGTATTAGCTATACTGTGCATCTCGTGCTCAATCTACAGGCTACAATTCTTTATAGATTCTTTTGATTTTGATATTGTGGGTCAATGTCATTATGAAGATGATCCCTATTGATTTTCGTGATGATCGGATAATTTTTCACGGAAATATCGTGTCCGACTTGACGCTTCACTGTATTAGCTATACTGTGCATCTCGTGCTCACTCTACAGGCTTCAATTCTTTACAGATTCTTTTGATTTTGATTTTATGGGTCAATGTCATTATGAAGATGATCCCTATTGATTTTTGGGATGATCGGATAATTTTTCACGGAAATATTGTGTCCGACTTGACGTTTCACTCTATTAGCTATATTGAGCATCTCGTGCTCACTCTACAGGCTTCAATTCTTTACCGATTCTTTTGATTTTGATTTTATGGGTCAATGTCATAATGTAGATGATCCCTATTGATTTTCGTGATGATCGGATAATTTTTCACTGAAATATCGTGTCCAACTTGACGTTTCACTTTATTAGCTATATTGTGCATCTCGTGCTCACTCTACAGGCTTCAATTCTTTACAGATTATTTTGATTTTGATTTTATGGGTCAATGTCAGTATGAAGATGATCCCTATCGATTTGCGTGATGATCGGATAATTTTTCACGGAAATATCGTGTCCGACTTGACGTTTCACTCTATTAGCTATATTGTGCATCTCTTGCTCACACTACAGGCTTCAATTCTTTACAGATTCTTTACAGATTCTTTTGATTTTGATTATGTGTGTCAATGTCATTATGAAGATGATCCCTATTGATTTTTGTGATGATCGGATAATTTTTCACGCACATATTGTGTCTAACTGTCTTGACAATGTGTTAATAAGTGTTAATTCAGTTTATATTCACAGTTCTTTCTTTCAACTAAATGTGAATGGGCAACAAACAAACACTCACACTTACAATCAAAGCTATCTGTGGGCGTATGTTACCTTGCCTGGCAAGCTATATTCTAAAATATTTGTTAATGTTATTCCTTATACATTTTATTTTTTGAAACATTTGGTATGATTAACACTATTTATTACCCTAGGTATTGGATCCAACTAGAAGATTAGGATGTATAGAGATGGGAGGTTATAATCCTTTAAAGAATCATGAGTTTTTTACATCAATAGATTGGGAAACATTACCAGAAACAGACCCTCCTACTTTATTACCATTTTTACCTGCTGCCCATGGTAACCCAGATCTATGGAGTAATAAAGAGGTAAGTTGTCTTTCTCAGCAATTCTCATTTCTTCCTGTAGATATAACAGACCACATTTCTTTTGGTAAAACTTGTAATTATTAGTCTAAACATTAAATCATTTATTAATCATTTAAAAAATACAGCAATCTGAGAAATCTTGTACCAACCGGGACACATTTTTCTACATTTTCCTAATTCCTAATTTTTTAGCAAAAACTAACGAAATACCTAATTTCTTGTCGGTTTCTTTCATTCTATATAGTTTACAAATAAAGTAATAATAATTATCTACAATCTGAGCCCAAAAATAATAAGTAATTCGCAAAAATGCTATCTCGTGTTTTTTTCTCTAACGCTAGCCCAATTAATACCCTTAAGTTAAGTTTTTGAGAATAAGGCCCTTGTATTAAAACCAATTGTTGTATATTTAAATGGTATTGTATTTGTAGCCTGGTTTTGATGCTAAAAGAATGGTTGATTTTATTACCAACAATCTTACAGAGTAAGTTAATACATTTTAAAGTTGAAATATGGAAGCTTTCAAAGCTTGCTTCAAATTTCACGAACTTTTCAAATTCTTTCTAGCCTCTTTGAAATGTGTTTCTATGTATATTAATTCAAGATCTATCAAGCAAAGACTATATTTGGTAATTGAGGTACAACATAATGGTTTTATAATTATTTTAGTATAACAGAAGATGAAAGAAGACAAAGATTAGAAAAACAAGCTAGGGAAAATGAATATCATAGATTTGTTGAAGGAAATCTTATCATTAAACAAGGACTTATTGATAAACGAAAAGTTAGTTTTTTTCATAATAAAATTTTTCTTTCTCTGTTAAAAATTGCTAAAAATGTTAATGAGAAGTAACCATGCTGGATTTAATTGAAAAATGAAAGACCTATTCAACACTAAAGAAACTTTTAACCAGTTATTCATTATTTGGATATCTAATCCAATTCTTTGAATATTCTTAGCTCTTTGATATGGAGGTACATAAAGTTTTTATCAGCAATGTTCAGAATATATACTGTTTTCAAATTTTTTTAAAGATGAATCTTACTAAAAATGGTATCTAAGATGAAATTTTAGGCGAAGAAAAAGTTTTGTTTTTAAGTGTATCTCGTTTATTAGGAATTTAGTATCTGAATATACCTGAGAATATCCTTATTAACAGATATCTTATTTTTTCAGGGTTTATTTGCTAGAAGAAGAATGTTTTTATTAACAGAAGGACCTCATTTATATTATGTAGATCCAGTTCATAAAGTATTAAAAGGCCAAGTTCCCTGGTAAGACATTCTCATTCATTCATTCTTTTATGATTAGACAACTGATCTTTACATCTGTACAGATCTTCGATTGTTTCATTATTATATCATTTCAGTTTTAATTTCTTTCACATAAATTTGACATGCTCCTTGTCTCATACCTTGCCTCTATCTGGAATGTACCAGTGTCGCCATCGTTATTCATTTACAAGTTTGCTAGTTGGAGCTCTCTGTCATGGCACAATGATATCAGATATGTAGGGATTGCACTGATGAGGCCCAGAAGGCTGAAACAGCAACGTCCGCAGTTAAATTTGATATAATATCATGTTATTATATAATGTTTTGTAGGTCAGATCATTTTAAGCCAGAAGCCAAAAATTTTAAGATATTTTTTGTGCACACAGTAAGTTGTGTTTAATCTTTAATTGTGACAGATTTTATATTTTTGAAAAAGTACTACTGAATGCCTATTAAAGGTAAAGCATTACGAACAGATCACATTCATTACATTTTTAATTAAGATTTGTTTACTTTTATCCATACGGTACCTGTTATATGATATTAATATAATTTTGAAATATTTTTACAGCCAAATCGCACATATTATTTAGAAGATCCACAATCTAGATCTGAGGAGTGGGTGAAGAAATTGGAAGAAATTTGGCAAAGATATTATGGTTCAAGAAAATAAACAGATGAGGTTTGCTGAGCATAATGTGATACTTTATATCAAGACATATACCAGATTATTATAGAAATAATGACAAACACAGATACCAGAAAGACAATCACTACGCATTACTACGTTGATCATGTACACAGTATGGTTTGAATTGTTAACCCTCCCAAGGTTCTTCAATCTTTAAAGGTCTGGTTGCCACTTCCACTTCTATTTGCACTTTTATGATTGAGAAGATGTCATAATTTGTCAGTGTATACAGAAAATAATTTTCTGAAGTTAAGCTGAGTGTGGACTTGTTATTACTTATTGCTTATAAATATAGAATACATTATATTGGTATTCTTAAGTAATAGCCTCATAATACATATACCATTCTAAGGTATCAGGCCAATGAAGCCCCAGATGTTCCTCTGAGGTATAGTCAGTCAATAAGAAATTAATGTTCAAATCATTTTAGTTAGAGTACAAAAAGTTATGAATGTTAATATATAAGAGCTTCTGAATGTAGTAACAAATCAGATTATAGTGCTTACCACTTTGAGTTTTTAAGACTTGACTGTTGTTATATACTGATTGTTGATAATTGATAAATAATGATATAATATTGTATGAAAGGAGGAAAGAATATTTGTGATTATTATACCGGTTATGATGTGATAAATGGCATCTAGTAAATTATTATATCATTAAAAGTACTTTATTAACAAATGTGTCCAAAAGTTATCACAAATTATAAATATGGATCTTTTCATTTTTTTATTTATATAAAGAGAAGATTCCATTAAGCACACAACCATTAATCTACGCATATCTCTAAATCAGCGCATATTGCTATATATATAGAAAGCGATTGCTTTCATTTCTTGGTCAGCCTTTTTTGCACCTTTAAATAAATTAGATCATATGAAGTAAAATTTATTTAAGCACACAAATTTCACTTTATGATCTAATTTACTTGAATTATCAGTCAAATTTGAGTATTTATTATTTGATGATGATGTTATAGTCTACATACTGGTACATTTGTTATATAAATATGTGCTCTTAATGTATAAGAATATATAACTTATGCTGATTAGATTAAAAAGTGGGTTACATTCTGATCAAAGTTATGGTTTTTGGAGCAATTTTGGTGACAATTGCATGCCCTTTACCTCAAATTTTCAAAATATGTTGTTTTGTTTATATAGCACATGAATACACTTATATTATGTTCTATATAATAACGAGCTTTATAGACTTTGAAATGTGTAATTGAATGACAGACTAGGAATATTATTTTAGAATTCATATATAACTGATAACTGTCTATGAAACAATGCATCCAAAACTATCTCATTGTTCTTACGTCATAGAAATAACAGAACTGAACAAAAATAGGAGTCCATTAAATTACTACGCCCGACTTAATCAGTCGAAATTACATCACAACGTCATGTGATTCCTATTTAGAAAAGTAGTTGGACTTTAAAATGTCTCCTAATTATCCCTGTGTCCTGATTCTGGTTAACTAGGCCAGGTGTGTTCTCATATGTGATACAATGATTATCAATGATTATGATGTTCCACTATTAAAATAAATAAGTTACCATTCTATTTCTTTATGATTACTGTAACTTTATAATGTTGATTTTTAATTTAGTCTGTGTAGATATTAAAACATTTCTTGATATTAATTAAAACCAATAAATGGTATAGTTGTTATTTCTCGTGTTATTATCATTTATAATTCTCTTTCTTAATCTTTGTTAATCTATCATCTAGTTCAAATTCCATTGGTGACATATTACAAATCTGATGATTTTGCTATGATATTAGAATCAAAATTGAATATTGTTCAGTATTATTAAAATAAGACCCAATTTTCATTTCCACTCCTGTTTGTATGTTCAACTGAAGTCGGGTCTAACAACAACTTTCTTCGCCTGCAATAAGTTGTCCTAACCATAATTTTCAGTTTTAATGGACTTGATAAACTAGGTTAAGGTATTTCCGAGGTCATTATGGTAAGGGCAAAAGATGGAAAGTGAAGAAGGTTGTTGTTAGACCTTATATAGTGGTATGTACAAACCAGAGTTTAAAATGTCAATCACAACGAAACAAGGTCTAATTTTAATTAAGACTGAATATTGTTTAAATTATCACTATTTTAGCTGGAGGTTTGAGTTGAATATAGATTAACCAAACTATTTGCTATTTTATCATTTACCTCATTTGTATATTATCATTATATATATTGTTTATACAGCCAATTCAAAAACTTATACATGTCATATTTATTTAGAATTTGATTTCTGATTTACAAGATTATTTATTTTTTTTCACAAAACTAGAGACTGTCATTTTGTGAAACATGAAGTAAAAAAGTCTGGCCATAAAATCACATTTGTTATAGTTGGATTTGTTTAAATATGTTTAGTTTTAACATAGAACTATTATTTAATATGACATACGCGGTCCTATACCTAAAATAGGAATAAACCAAATAAAAATACTTCCTTCCCTCAATTTGGCATCAATTATTTATTGTACTGGACCCAATCACAACACTGATGCCTTTACCCACTGGACTATTTGAATGTTAGAATTTCCATATTACATTATCTGTTATTATTGTAAGTGAATTATTTATAGTGTGAATGTCAATGATACTAATTGATATTAGACAAGGTAGAGTGAACATTACTCTATTATCTCTTTATTCATATTTCCCATCTATTTTCAATATTATTGATCAAGTGTGTATTATATATGGGAAAAAATTGAATCATTTATCTTACATGTATTTTCTAATATTTTTAATTACATGTATGATATTTTTAAGGTAATATTACACGAACCTGAAAAGCACAGTTAAAAAAACCTGTAATTAGTTTGTAATTTCCCGTTCGAGATTTTCTTATATTTAAAGAGATACTACGTCTTGGAATGAACAAAAAAAAAAAGTTCTCAAACTTGGTCAAACAGAATCAAATAAACCCATAAAACTACATGTAGGCCTATGTAATTTTCCATACAATTACAGATTATTATTGATAAATGTCTTAAATTGGATGAAGACATTTATCAATTATTGTATTTAAACATAGTTTTCAGGATTTATCAGATTATTTATGTAATCTGTTTTATAGTAATGCCACTAGGTTTGTCCCCTGATGAATATATACTCTTATTATATTGACCAAGTTTGAAAATTTAATTTTTTTGTTCATTCTAAGACGTAGTATCGCTTTAAGGGCTGTATATTTCAAATAATTCTACAGGTACAGTGTCCATTATTATTGTTATTTGTTTATGAAAAAATATTGAAAAATGTGTAAATAAATTTATTAGAGAATTACCAAAATTTGTAGATATTTGACTTTACTCCCATTATTTACAAGATGAAGAAAAATCATTGTATAGGAGAAAACCTTGAAATATATAAGTAGATGTTTAAAGTCTGATAATTATTTTCCTGTATTTTCTGCATATGCCAATCTTCCTATGATGTCAGGAACAATAACTGTCAACAGTTTTAGCTAAATTATGACCAAAACCAACATTTATATTACCTATCAGTAATGTTGCAATGAGATAACTATTTTGTGAAGAAATGGATAGTTTCTTAATAGCATGGACTCATTAAGGTGGATTGAATTATATAATAGACTTGCATGTGACTGCAATTCTAAATGTGTATTATAACAATAGAATGGTTGCAAATATTCTGTTGTATGTTAAAAATATAATCATGTTGTATGTGAATACATAGCAACCACTTTAAAACATTTAATCTTTTTCATCAAAATTAAGTATGGCACTTACTTGGAAATAACACACACTTTTGAATGATATTTAGAATAAAGGAGTTGAAATAGGTAAATATTCTATTAAGTTTGTGTGTTATATTTTCATTAAGTACCATCATACATAGTTTTGTATAAGAGTCGAATGTCAATCCACAATCAGGAGAAATATCAGACTTATTATCTACTTTAATCATTCCTGACTAGATCAAATAGACTCTGCTTACTCTTTTTGAAACACCTGATGGTACTTTGCATATAGGAGGTCCACTACTATATATAATTATTGCACTTGATTTTGTCATGCTCTAGACTAGATTTTTGATTAACAGAGTTGTTTTGTTTGTACAGATTTTTATTATTCTAAGGTAGAGTTGAATCACATCCCCAGCATTCAGGTCAGGTCTACTTGACACATGAGTTATTGTTGGAAATCAAAACTCTCAATGATTTTAGTCTTATATTTTATTTACAAACTAAATTCATGACAGAAAACTGATTTAAAAATCAAATTCACAAGAAAAATGTCAAATATACAACAGTGGAGTGTTCAAGTCTATACAGGAACCAATTAATAATCATTTAGATAAGAAAATGAACAAAGACTTAATTAAAGTAATTATTTTCATCAAATGCACAATATATTGTCATCTTATTATAGAGAGAATACACAGAAAGTTACATTGCCAAGAAAAGAGAAATGGCAGCAGTTAAAAAATTCTGGTTGATTTGTCTTCAAACTTCTTTGTTATAACAAGTTAATTGGACAAAGGGCAGTTACTAAACTTGTGGAGATATCAATCAGTTGTATAATATTCAAATCAGTTGAGAATTCCTGCTTTCGTCATGCTAACAACATGTTTAGACTAAGTCAAGGACAACCTTGATCGTTGCTACTTTAATCAAAGTACAAAGGCAAATCAAGTCTCAATTAAATTAATTAGATATTGGCTTCCATAATTTTGCCTGACACAGGTGCTTTGTATTATACATTCATATTTTCCTATTCAAGTCCTATCTTAGCAATCACATTGTATTTTGTCAAAGATAAAACATTAGTCGATGAAAATTACAAAAAATAAACACAGACAATAAATGCATAAAATTAGATTTTTCAAACATGACATTTCTGATTGAGAAAATAATATGACCAACAGTTTTTGTATGATCTCTTGTCAATGCTTAAATTAACTTATGTATGACAACTTATGTATGACAACAATTACAAAACAAATTCTTACTTCTAACTCAATTTAAAAACTTGAATTTAGTAACACATCCATGTGTAGTCTATATATTAATTTTTGGTTAAATGAACGCAACCTTGTGGGTAGAATTATCGACAGCTGGACCCTTGGGTAAATATTTGACGAAAAATAAAAGACAGTTCTTCTTGGGTGCAGAATCACAAGCTAATGTAAGATGAAATGTGTGTTTCAAGTGAGATGGAATTTCTAGAAATGAGGTAGAGATTTTATCGTAAGATAAAGGTGATGTATTTGTGCATTTAAATTTTCTTTACGACATATGACTTAAATGACTTATGATGGCAGGTTGCTTAGGTCTGTTACAGAGCTTAAATTATATTCCCATTGTGCATCTCCAATAGAGTTGATACATTACTTCTATGTGGCCTATTTAAACACTACACAATACTTTGCTGAAGGCTGAAACATTTGCAAAACATAATATTGGTCTTTTCTATTAAAATCAGAGACTAGTGTCTTAATACAACAATGAACCACAAAACTAATAAAACACAAAACCAAAAAAAAAAAAGAAGGTGATGATATTGAGCACTTGTTTTAGATGCAGACGATACAAAGTAATACATTTACAATCAAAGTGTTGTGCTTACATAGAAATATGGACTCTGTTAAAATTACATCTTCACTTAAAATATGACAGAAATTAAACACTGTAATATGTAAACAAACATAGGTAGCATTTCACATCTACAACAATACATGAAGAATTTTGGCAGAAGATGGAAAATGATGCATGATTTTTTTTTTATATAATTCATGAAAGAAAAATTGTGAACTAGAATTTTCAATTTTTCAAATTGAAAAAAGACAAAATTATCACTACCTTATATTTTCACACAAAAAAAATAATATTTAACTAAAAAAAAAAAAAATGCTCAAAATTGATTCTTTGGCTATTAAATCAAAACAATATAAGAACTTATAATTTGATTTAAAAGAATTTTGAATTATTAATAAATTTAAAGTTGAATTATTATTGCACTATTTTAACATATTCTATTCTTGAAGATTAAGTAAGGAAGTCCAAGTTGATAATTAGAGTAACAGAATTATATTTCATTATTTATCAACTAACTTTCCTTTGTAATACAACCTTATTGTTAACAGGCAGATGAGTAGAGTTGCATAGGTAATTAAGTGCTGTAGATTCAAGATAAACAAAGATTCTACCGCTGTCATTGCTTTCGCATGAAGCTTTATCTTCACTCTAAAAATTGAACCTTTAATGCTACAAATAATCCGTAGAAACTAAGAGCTTAAGCCGATTATAAGACTGACACATATTTAATGTATATGAAGGAATGAACGGTGGGGGTACATTATGCATATAGACAAATAAATAATAATAAAAATATAGCAAGTAATTTCATACAAAACAAGCTTAGTTCATAAAAATAGATCATAACAAAGATATGTTTACAGTACAAATATGACACAAACATAGCAGTACAAAAACTTTCTGATCTCAATACAATATAATTGTACAACCAATCTCTTCTTGCAACACTTCTATCATCTTGTAAAATGATTAAAGCGATACAACCTCTTAGAATGAACAAAAAAATTAAGTTCTCAAACTTGGTCAATCAGAGTCCCTTGATGAATATAAACTCCTATTGATCAAGTTTGAAAATTTAGATTTTTTGTTCATTCCAAGAGGATGTATTCCTTTAAACTAGTTCTTGCTTTCATGTCTTAGTAACCTGACAATTATTATCTCAAACCTATACTTTATTTAGCAGACTGTTCATTCTAATTTAATGTCTTTTATTGTAAACTAATACACTAAGCTCATTGTCTTAATATTAATTTAATTTAAAATGTTATATAAAATAGCTAAATTATGAAAAGCTATAGGTAGTAATACTATTTGTAAGCGACATTAGTTACTAGTTATACTAAGACTAGATATTACTATAAATATACTATTTCAGACATTTGGCTTATATTAAAGCATTACAACCTCTTAGAATGAACAAAAAAAATAAGTTCTCAAACTTGGTCAATCAACGATGTCTAAAGTATACAAACAGAATGCAAAGAACCCATGAAACTATGTAAATTTCCATATAATAACAGGTTATAATTGATAAACACCTTAAATTTGATTAAGGGTTTTTCAATTAATGTACATGTATATAAACATTGTTTTCTGGATTTATCAGATTATTTAGGTAATCTGTTGTATAGTTTTGCAACCAGGCAAGTCCCTTGATGAATATAAACTCCCATTGACCAAATTTGAAAATTTAGATTTTTTGTTCATTGTAAGAGGTTGTATTCCTTGACTATAATATCTACAATATACGGTATCAATATTTGGCATTAATTTTGTTCCTGCACGGACCTGTTTCTCAAAAATTCATACAATCTAAAATTGTCGTAAGTGTGGAGTTATTCATTGTAAAATGCCAAAGTTACGACACAATTTATCGTAAGATTTTTTGAGAAACGGGCCAGAAGTTCAACTGTTTGAAATCATAACATTATTTCAGACAAGATCTAGATGTGTCTCAATTCATGCTTTTTGCAGTTGTTGATTGCTTTTATCATCTTGATCTGTATTTTAATCAAATCTAATTTCAGTTGTCAGTGATGAATTCAATATTGACTTAAGCTTGTAATAACAATCTGAGATATTATCATTTTAATTTTCAACACAACCAATCATCTTTTTATTTATTTACCTCATTCACTACATCACAGATCATTATTATATAGTATCTTTATCCTAAAGGTAAAAAATGTGACTTCAAACCTCACAAAGATCACATAAATACAGAAATACAAATTCACAGGTGCCTTGAGTCAAGTTTAGATAAAAACATGATGACACAAAGTTACACACACAAAGAGACAGGCTGCAAATTGATGAAATTTTAAAAAAGAAAAAGTTGATGATAAATGATGAAAAATGACATCACATTCTAGATCCTTTCTGTTGTAACACCTGGAAATATAAATTGAATAAAAACTTACAATATAAATATTACAATGATGAAATTTGACATTTGGTGTTAAACGGAAAATTATATCATCTGTTACAAGGAAAATACAAAGATTTCATGCAGTTGAATCCATTTTCAGAGATTTCTTCATTTAACTATTTTAGTTATTATCAAAATTAAACTGAAGTCAATATTCTGTTTTTTAAAAAAATCTTAAGGAATCCTGGGCATTATTGAACATTGGTATTTAATATAAGCACACTTAAAGACTGATTTGATTGGTTAATATGATGTTTATTTATTCTTAGGTGGTTTAGGGCTTATTAGATAGAATGTCATTTTCTGATGTAATCCAAAGAATAAACCTAAACCCAAATGAAATATCTATCAAAAAATCTTGTTAAGACAATATCTTAAAGAAACTGTAAAAAATTTTTTTAAACATACCTTTGCCCTATCTGATGGTTCATTTTCTTGTCCATTCATTATACTAGGACACTCTTTAGATACAACACATAGAAATTCTGCATGATCTTCTGAACCATAGTTATATTGAGATCCTATATTTATTAACTAGAAGAAAACAGACAAAATAAATCAGAACAGAGTAAATTGAAACTACAGAATACATTATCTAATAACTATTTAGACATTGTACCATACAAAAGATCAACTAACAGTTGATTTCACACAAAAATGACTTTCTGAAGATTTGAGGAAGCGCCATGTCAGCCAAAAGTCAAGACAAGCACGTTATTGTTCTACTAACCATATAAACATTCAAAATAACAGATTACAGCCAAACTGGTGTTTTCAATGAATATTAGACATACCTGTTCAAATTTCCATCCATCTGACATTGTGGAAACCATTTGTGTTAATTCTTCTTCTGAACATTGTAACACTCTATATACATTCTTCATGTAGGCCTGTGAATATAACAAATATTGAAATAGGAACAATAGCTACAGTATGCTGTATTTTAGTATGAAACTTGCTGACTCTATTCCCTTCCTCTAATAGCTATTTCGACAGATATGACGGGATTTTCCACACCTTTGCAGGTTCAGGGGTTTTAATATATTTATTTACCAATCCATTTGGAAATGTCAGTAATTTTGTAGTTCATTCATACCATCATTATCCACCTACACCATGCAGGCCATTTATGCAAGTCGGACGGAGATCAGCAGAATTCTTAATTAAGATATTTTGATTATTCATTACTGCATTTGATAATAGATCTCAATTTGGTATTTGATACCAAGTCCAGGGGTCAATTAGGCAGCCCTTTTGCCAGGATTGAATTGGTGCTGGGGTCCAGGTTTTATGTGCAAGTGGAGTTGCGTGTCTCCAACATTAATTTTGTATACTAGAAACCTGTAGAACATAAATAAGATGATTCTAAGGTGGCAAATTCCAAATCAAACATTCATCTTGTTAGTTGTTGGTCTTGTGAGAAGCCTGCTGGGGCCTTATTAAAACTTGCTGAGGCCCAACCCTATGGACCCCACCAACAGGGCTGTGGTTTAGTTCTGGAATATATATAGTTCTTTAAAATATTCTTAAAATATATACCTTTTCTTAAAAAAGGATGCTTTATAGTCCCACTAACATGTAAGTCAATAACTGATAACTAAGGATATCCATAGATAACCAATGCTCAAATTCTTGTTACTGAGAACAAGGTAAGATTGTGAGGATGGTGAACATTTGTATATATTTCCTATTGAGTGATATGTGCATAATTTGAATACTATCCCTTGTACTAGTAATGTTCCGTCTCATATATTTTTGACTTGATATACAAATAAACAATAAAGAGTCACATATTCATTTTGACTTATATGTACATGTATTGTAAGTTTGATAATATCTAATTAAGTATCATTATCATTTAATCAATAATTTCTAATTTTTTTTAATTCATGTGCTACTTACTAAATGTCATACAACAACATATCACAATGTTCTATTTTAAAAACAAATTGAGCTGATTGTAGTGATTTCACTTATCTAATTCAATTAGTCAAATGTTAACTTATGTAATCAGTCCACTACCTTGAATCACAGCACATATAAATAAGTACTTAATGATTTAACAGCTAAATATCTATAACCAGCACCAAATGACTACTAGTAGTACAGCATAATAAATAATGATTTGCAGCCATTGGCCCTTTTCCAGGAATTCTACCTTTTAAACAAATGAGAGATTTAGAGTAGACATACCTGGTGTCATAAATCTCATTTTATAACAGAATCCCACTTTAATGCAATAATTAAGTATTTATCCCCGAAACCATAAGTAATTATTGAAGAACACCGAAAAGTGCTTTGAAACTATATTACTTGATTTTTCAATTTGTCAGATTTTACAGGAATTATGTTGTTCATTTAATACACCTGATGAATATCTTTATCTTTATCAGCAAATGTTTGCTATAGGGTTCAAATCTGTACCAGCTCTTTTGCTTTTTGTACAATGAATTTTTAAAGTGAAAACTTTCTTTTGCCTGTCAGTTTATACACTCTTATTGATCAAGTTTGGGAAATAAATTTTTGATGTTTATTCTAAGAGCTACTAGCCCTTTAACATTGTATAAACTTGATGATGTTAATGTACCTCTTGAGAATTTCCTTCCATAAACAGAACATTTCTAAATAGAATAAATGATACAGGGCTGTTCTTTTCTTTTTTCAATATTCTACTTAAAGGAATAGTACCTCTTAGAATAAACATAAAATTCAAATTTTCAAAGTTGACCAATTAAAAGTGGATTTTTTTTATTATAAAACTACAAGTAATTATTGAAAAAAATTAATAATATAAATATGAAGTCAGGAAGGTCTACTGAAAAATATATATCATTATTATATTGGCTAAGTTTGAGAAGTCATTTTATATTCATTCTGAAACACTTTAACATAAACTCTTAGAATCTTTATGTTTTTAAAATACATGTAGTTCCAAATTTGCAGAGGCAACTTTGTCAAACTAAATCCATATTTGTTTACTATCATTCATATTGTCAATAAAATCAATAGAACTGATTGATATGATAAAGTAAATCAATCATCTAAACCAATATTGTCAACCAATGATTGATTGCCTAGCCTACAGATAATATTAGTTCATATTGTTTATTTCTTTATTTGACTCAGGTGTTGACAAAGGTTTTAATAACTAAATACATGTTATCAATAACAGTAATAGTATATTATTTCCTAGTAGAGATCAATATAACCTTCATTTACTAATCATTATAATTAAAATATAGACTACGTACGGTACTGATAGACCAAATGATAGGAAAACTAACTTCATTATGACTTTTACTCATCTTCATTCAATCAATAACTATGTCACAGTATATTGTTTATACCGTACTAAGGATTTTGAATGTTTAGGCCATACCAATAATATAATTTTCTGTTTGTCAGAAATTCCGTACCCAATTTTGTGCTTATGAATTTTTTTATTTTTTTTGAAAAATTAACATTGAAAAGGAAATTTTAAATTTATTAAGTTAGAGGTAAGCTTATATTTGAAGGGGTTATATGATTTTTTTTGTAGTTCTAGTACTTCTGAAAGCTACTTATATATTCAAGACCCAAATTGTGAAAAATGCCAGCTAGATGTTCCCTTTTAATTTGGTATAGCTTTAATATATTTGACTTTTTCCTAATAGGGACATGGATTGTCTTTTTTTATGGACATAATTTATTAGTTTTTTTCTCAGCCATAGGGTGTCATTTATTCTTTTTACCTTACTGAAATGGCGTTAATATATCTTTACAACTATTATAAGGAAATATATTAACATTAAAATTTGACTTTTCCCTCATAAGCTTATAGACTTAATTTATCCATTTTACAGACAAGATTTATTGAATTTCTGTGGGGTTTTTCACAACAATAAGGTGGCATTTATCTTTTTTCAAATATTAACTGAATATGTGGCTTCTTATTAGTCAGGTTAAAAAATTAAATATCTAAATTAACTATGGTTGAAGGCCTATTGTAGTCTTGCTGTTTTGTTTGTTTCCTAGTTGACCAATTGGAGGTAAACTTGCTACACATCATGGTGGGAATATATGTATCAGTTTTAGATGTATTAAGACACTTAAGGGTGTGCCACAAACTTTTACTCCATGGTTTACTTACAAACGATCCTACAGAACTGTTGCATTCTAAAATTTATTAGACTTACCTGACTTTGTCTAGCATTCCTATCAGCTATTCTAGCTTTAATCAATTTGATTAGATCTCTTATATTGTAAAACTCAGCCTCTTCCAATACACCTATATAATAATTATTGTTAATAATAATCTAAATTTACAACTCTTTCATCTATCAAATTATTTGTAAAAGTAGGAAACCATTAGTTCACTAATAAATCTTACATGTATGCATACCAGTATAAAAAATGACAATTTTATCAATTCTTATTGATATATAACTAATTCTAGTTATTGTCAAAATCCATTTCAAATTGCATCACAAATCTGATAAAAAATTATTTTGGTTCCAATGCAGGAACAAAAACTGCTATTAGAGAGTCTGCACAGTCATTTCAAAATAGAAGAAACATGACGAGAGTTTAAGAGATAAATTATCCAAAATCATTTACCTTCTTCTGCTAAATCTTTATTTAACACCAGTTTACCATGTCGTAAATAATTTAAAACCGGGCCAAAATATGTTGGATCTCTGTCTATCAAATATGCTCCATTTTCATCCTTAAAAGAAAAGTTAATAAAATACAACCAATTAAAAGTTAATATTTTCCGTCAAAATGTGGGTCAATTTCACATAAAATTTCTAGGAGGGAAGAGTGCTTATATCAAATAAAAAATTTATATTTCCTTAGGCCGGAAGTCATTTCAAAACAAACAACATGGAGTTGACAATCATGTATTGAATATTTGCTACATGAATACATGACTATGAGAGAAAATATTCAATCCAATACTCAATGTGATTAAAGAATAAGCTCTATCTTTTTACCTTATCTGTGTTTAAACCATTATCCTCGTCGTCTTGAACTAATCTGTTTAGAAATGACTGAGGATCTCTTTCTAACGTCGTTCTTGTGGTTAAAAATACTGTTCCTCCAACATTTAACTTTACCCATGATTTAATTCGACACATGGGACTTTTGTTTTTTGCTTCAAGTCCATTTTTTTTTTCATCATTGTTCTTTAAAACTGGGGTTTCTATTTTTTTCGTAGACATTTTGAACTGGATTTTAATGATATACCTAACAATAGGCCCTCTTTATTCCTTATTCAGTGAATTGTGTAAATCTTTCAGGCTCAGTCGTCAGTCCTCAAAGTAGAAGTACTGCCAGTACTACTCTACTGGTCGTCTAAAAATCTTTTAAACTATATTTATGAGGACAGTTTGAATTATATACACATGAAAAAATTATAAAACGCACACTGCCTTCTTGATGGAATGCCAATTAAATTACATATATCCTGCCAATACTGGTTAACAAATTCTATCAACAAAAAAAGGTTGATTGATGTCAGAGTAGAGAACAGAGTTGATGATGGGGTGGGGCTCTATTCAAAATAGCTGGATTCCATACATTATCCAAATTGTTTACGATGCAGCGATTCCAGATCGAACGATAAAAGTCTTAACTTGTAATCACAGAGGCCACATAGCTATCTGCAACACTTCAGTCACATTTCTCTGAAATAATTATAGTACACTGGTTTGTTTCTCAATTCCAACCATTATCTCGCATTTCACGATATCTTACGAGATATTACGAGAAGTACTGTACACAGTCAAGGTCACGATATAGAAGCCATTTTCGCTGCAATGGCTTCGACAGGTGCAGCTAGACGTGTTTCAAAATCTGTCGTAGATTGGGTAGCTTTTAAAGAACGTGTACCACAAAATCAAATTGATCCTTTTAGAGTTTTGAAGCAAAGATCAGATATCTATGTGAATAGGTTAGACATTTTTTCATTAACAATTCACGTCAAAGAGTAGAAAGGACGTGCCAATGTCAATATTAAAATTGGTGTCTCTGTTTTGTCAACTTTTGAAGAACTTGTATTTGATTGATATAAACAATATTTTATTTTTAAGTTCATGTTATATTTTTACAGAACTTGTATTTATATAGAACTAAAGAAATTCTCTGACCAACGGCATACAATTGATAGTTCTATCTTGTTATATTAATTTTGTAGAATCCAAATGAATTCAATTTAATTATTACGAGCTGCTTTTTTTTTGCCCTCATCTCTCTCCATGTGGACATCTGTCCGTCAAAATTTGCTTGAAAACGCTCTAAAAACTAGAGTTTTGATGAAATCGAATGAAATTCGGCAGGCCTAAAAATTCATGCGAGTCTCCGAATCTCATTCGCGCCGAGGCTCGCGTAAACAACGATTGCCCGAGTCTTTTTGGATTCGCGCAAAAAAATTAATAATTAACAGTCCGTGGCATTAGTTTAGAAAGGTGCTTGTACGATCCCATACGAGTGAAAGTTCTACGTAATCGTCGGTTCATTGTTCATTTTCTATTATAACTAGAAGCGGTTGTTTTTTTTCATGTTCGAAAGTCGTAAATCATTGCGGGATATGTTCGATTCACATTGCTTTCAGCTCACCCGTGTCGTGTTCTATTATTGAAATCATATTAGAAGTGTACCGGTATGGAACAAGAAATCAAACTAACCCGTAAACGCGCTGCTTACACTACATCCAATAAAAAAAAATTGTAAACAAACAAAAAAATGTCTGACAATTCCGATCACCTGACCATTTTCGGTTGACAGATCACAATAGATAACAACGATTACTTGACCAGCGGTGTTAACTACACAACTGACATTATGAATACAAGAAAATGACCGTGTGAAAATTTAGTAGGTTATCAGTACCGATGCGATGTGGAAAATATTTTCAATTTACGCAATTGACCGAAATTACAGTAGCCGTAACTGTGCCATTTGATGTCCCCCAGCATTTTTAGATGAATTGAAATATTTTATATATATGAAGCATTAGATAATAAAGAAAAACTTGTCCTGTTGGCAAATTCCCTTAAATTTTAAATTTCTTATGACAATACTAATGGTGAAGATTGAATAAAGAGGATTTCTATGTGATAAATTAACAGAACAAGGCATTGCATTTAAAAATGTTAGGAAACCCTACAGTATTCGGAGGAATCTCGGACAAATTTTTAGGCCTGTTCGGTATGTGTATACATATGGTATTCTTAAAATGAAGATCAAGTTTGAATTTGAGCTATTTTCGACTGTTAAAAGCAGAATTATTGCCCTTGCCCAAAAATCTTGAATATGCTTTCAACTGATTTTGATGAAAATTAAAATGTATTTTATTAAAGGGATTGTAAAGAGGTTTTCTAAACTTTGTATGTGTATTGGGGACAATGACAGCATCAATTTGCATCATTCCAATGTCCATTCCGACGTCTGTGGTTCTTGCAATTCAACTAAAACGTCACTAATAGTGATGCAGGAAGCTGCTATTAATATATATGCAGATAAATATTAGTGACGTCATAAAACGCGTTAGTTTTAGTGGAACTGCTAGAGACGTCGGAATGGAAATTGGAATGGCGCAAATTGATGCGGTCAGTGTCCCCGATACACATACAAAGTTTAGAAAACCTCTTTACAATCCCTTTAAGGTTTGAGAAAGTTTAGTTTACTAATGATTAAATTTAAGGCTTTTTCGTTTTAGCATCCGCATACCGTGGTGGGCATATATAGCTGTTGACCACTATCATTTTAGACTGAGACTGATGTAAAATAATGAGAATATGTATGCAGATCAATCTTAAACTAGCCTCAAGAAACTGACAAATTTATAAAACAAAAGGTGCTCTATTAATAAATATATTTTTTTCTCTAGAGTGAATAGATTTCCTGAGGGTTTACCCAAGATTGACTTTGATTTCTATAGAAATGCCTTGGGTGCATTACCAATGATAGATCAGTTTGAAAAATCTGTAAGTAATTTTCTTGCTGTTTAAACTGGATACCATTTTCTCACCTTTAAATTGATAGCTATCTTATAGCTATTTTGGCAGTTGTTGGCTGGTAGTCAGAAAAAATTGGAGAAATACTGCACCTCAATTCAACTTGAATAGTATGGGATATAATGAATAAACCAAAAAAATATCCATATTTCTGAATACATTGTAGTTTGTTGCTTTCAGCTTAAAACACCCACACCCATAGCATTTCCCCATAAGTTGTCAAAATAACTATTAGAGCCTTGTTCAAAGAAGATCAGGAAGTTTCAGACAAACTCTTCTGATCAAATTAATTTGAAATTCAGTTTAGTGGCACTAGGTACTATTTGTTTATGTAAATTTAGATAAGTGTAATGTGCTGTCACCTGACCATTGACGCACATTGGGCTTTCTTTTGGGGTATTCTCTGGGGATTTCTGTCTTTGATTTCTTTCTTTCTGGTGGTAGGGGAGCCTAACAACAAAATTCACACACTGGTATAATAATAATCTTTTCTTTTCTATCTTTCTATCTATCTTTACATATATCTTTACATATCTTTACCATAACAGTGTAAAATTGACTGAAAAATAATAATACAAATATTCACTAACAAGTTCTAAACTATACAGAGATTTCTATCTTTAACATAATATTACAAATTCTTTACTATCAGTCTTGAAATAATACAGAGGTATCTATCTTTAAGGGAGAACCCATCTTTAAATGTCAACTATCAATGCGCATGACCACCCGGAAGTAGTTATTTTGAGATTTGCCTGGCTCTGGGGACAAAACTAACTTTAAATGAAAATTAAGATAAGATTGGCCTAAAATATAACACAAGACTTAGGCAAATATGACAGCAATACATAATAAACAATTCTAACCATTTTATAGGCCCTAAAACTTTCTTCTTTTGGTCTGGCAACTCTTTATTTCTTCGAAAACACTAGATTATCAAGACGAATAGTATCGAATAAAGACGTCAAGAGTTCCGTTCCAAAACAAGAAAGATTATATTGTACTTCAAACAACAATGAATTTGGCCATAACAAATGTATTTTGGTGATCCAGGTGAACACAAGCTTTTCAACCAATATTTAGAGTACACAAGTAGAAACTAACAACAGTGGGTTTTTTTTTACCTCCCAAAGATGAACCATATTTAAAATCGGCAAAATCAAAAAATATATTGATCAAATCTATGAATTCTTGCGCTTATACTTGAAAACACATTCAATTTTTAGCTCATAACCACTCAAACAGGCTTAATTCTTAACAGGTTTTCATGAAACTTAGTTAGAGTGTTCATCTAACACCCAAGTTTGAACCCTATTGAAAATCAGCAAAATCTAAAAAAATAGTTATATTCGTTGTTCTTGAAAACTCTTAAAGGGACAGTCTGAATTTTTTTTGCTCAAATTTGTGAAAACTATTCTCCAAAATCTCTAACTATGTGTCCTTGTATCTGAAAGTTTTAACTAAAAAAAATCCAGCCGTAAAATTTAAACGCTAAAAAGCATGCTAAAATATTTCAAACCTTACGTTAAGTGTGATATATTTTTTGGACGCCGATAGAAAACTACTGAATGGATTTGAATAAAATAAACGCTTTATAGTAGTAGAGATATGTCTTGACTATGTATTGTAAAGGTTTCAGTTAAAATATTGAGCCATTATTAAGCAACACACATAAACTCCTTAATTAGCAATTAGTACTCCCTGTTTGTAATTAACCCCTTAAAAACAAATTCTGTTTGATCAAGAAGATGCATAAGTAATAATATTAGCATACTTTAGAAACACTCTCAAGTAACATTTGCGATGTTTTAGATAATGGAAACTTTTTTCAAAAAAGCAGAATGGTCCTTTCAGAAGGCACAATTCTTGCCATATTTTGTTGAATTGTTCAAAATTAATAAATGGAAGAACACTATCAAAATATATATACTGTTTGTACTGTCTATCTACTGAATAACTGTCTCTGTATTTTGTACTAAATATAAAGTGCACAGTAGGCCTACTTGACTAAAATAGACTAAAATATTAACTATCATTTCCATTCCAAATGTATGTTACCTTACCTGGCAAGCTTTATTATACTCTCATTGAACTATTTGCAATGCTTTTCCTTTTTTTTAGTATGGATCAGTAGATGTGCCCTATCCTAAGGACAAAGATAATGTTGTCAAGGCTTTAGAAGAAAAGGAAAAAATAGCAGTAAGTCTTTATTCCTTTTCTAATAACCAAAGCATTGGCTTTATGCTGGACAATGGTGGCCCAGACTTTTTGCTGACTTGGACTAGTTTTAGATGTCTTTTGATTGTATTTTCGTAGTCTACTCCATATACGGCCATCGGTTTACCTTGTCCGTATACTTCGTCCACTATGCAATGATAATTGGTATTCTGTCTGCACTCCTATGACAAGGTTCATGATTAAATTGTGAACAAGCACTTTTTATACGCCCACACAAAAGATGGGCGTATATTGTTATCAATAATTTGATTATTAGAGCCAAAATTTCCCTTTTTTATAGGCCTACACGTAAGTATGGTCGTATATAGGGGTGGGTATATAGGGGAAAATACCGTTAGTAATACCGTGGCTCATTTAAAAACCGGTATACCGTGAATTCTCAATAAAAATATCATGATACCGATTATCTGATAGTCAATGTCAATATATTGTAGAAAATATGTGTTCTTTATGCTTATCTTTAAATCAGCTGGTCTAATATTGCTTTTTATCATGCCTGTCAGCCACACAAGTTCATTGTGGTGTTAAAATCCCGTTAATTTAGTGCCTGCTAAGACAGTCTTTTACATGTATACCAGACTGAATGAATAACCACCAGTCACCTCTTAAATAAGATTTTAAAATATTTCCTCAAGAAACATTAAGATAATCAATAAAAAATTGAAAATATGAAGATGTTCCAAGTTATTAAAACCTGATTGCTGTCAGTCAACAGAGAGTTGATATTTCAGTGGAAATGTGACTTTTAACACAATTCTTTTGATATTTTGTATGTGTGACAATATCATTATGAAGATGTGCACTATTGAATTTGGTGATGATTCGATGATTTTCTTCAGATATCACGTTCATTTTTTTGCTCATGCTCACTCCAAAGGCTACAATTCTCCATAGATCCTTTTGATATTTTACATGTGTGTCAATATTATCATGAAGATATGTGCACTATTGAATTTGGTGATGATTCTTCAGAGGTATCACATAAAACTCTGTAATTGTGTTCATAAAACTCTGATATTGCATATGTTTTCTACAATTCTCAATGGATTCATTTGGTCTTTTGTATATGAAATATCATTATGAAGATGTGCACTATTGAATTTAGTGATGATGCGATGATTTTTATTGCATAAAACTCTGATATCGTGTTCGTTTTGGAGTTCACATTTACCTCTTTATCGAGCTGGTGGTGGACGTGAAACTGTTTCTGCGAGTATCGAAGTTTGTATCAATAAATTAACATTTTAACTTTGTGTAATCTGTTCAGGAAACTATATTATTAATGTGTGTTTACTTTTTCTCAGAGTGAAAGGAGAGAACAATTTAAGAAGGAGATGGTGAATCGGACAAAAGTTTCTAGATATGTTGTAAGTATGTCTAAAAGTATCTATCTGTGAAATGATACTACCGTCAAACTTGGTCCAACGGTCCCTTGTATTCAGCACCACCCTTTAATGAAAGGCCACCCAAATTACATTCCATGCAATTTTCAATCAAATTTACCTCTATTCAACACCACCCTTTTCTTCAATCAGCGGTCATTTTCCGTTAATCCTTGTTTATCCCATTAATTAAACTAACAGTTAATTACTGCCAAACAGATAAACCTTTGTCTATAATCCATGAATTTTACTTATACACTGATATAATTTAGGCCTTAGATGTAAATGATTATTAAAATAAGTAATGAAATATTCAGAAGTGTATAAGAGACTTGTCTAAAACAATGTTTTTATATAGGACACCGCTTATGCTATTTATATTGCTATTGTTTTTTTGTTTCATGCATGTACATGTAACTACAAATTAAAAATTTATATCCTTCTAAACTGGGTTTGCCATACATGTACCTCTATTAAGCACCACCTCTTAGTGAGCAGCCACTTTTAAGCATTCCCTTGACAAGGGATACAAGTTATACTGTATTTCCACACAGAGAAACATTATAGATCTCAAGTATGGTAGTGTTTTATCCAAACTTGACCTTATTTGTAACTAAAGCCTATAGATTACATGCTAGTTACAAAGGTAAATTGTGTGCCCTAATTAGATGTTGCATCATGTTAGCACTGCAGAGCAAGAGTTGCCAACATCTTTGAAGACCTCTGTCTGATCATAACAGTAGCCCTGCAAATAAAGGGTGTGCCCAAATTAACGTAATCTAAAGCCCTGTAACTTGTATTTGATTTCAGTTGGACAATATACATTTGGTTCCACCACCAGAGGAAATGAACATTGAGATGTACTATTATTTCTTCCCTGAAAAAAGGATTGATCCTGAAGAAAGACCAACAGTTTTCCCTCACACTAAATCAACACAACCAGGCGATTTGAGCAGAAATGTTCTTCACAATTCAGAGGTACATCCTTTGACACCAGCAAACAAAAGTTAAAATGTTTGAATGTTAGAAAATAATAATTAGACTTAATAAGAATTGTAACAAGCTAATAAAATTTGTTATAACTGGCAAGATTTTTTTTTAGATGCCTGTAGTAGAATCATTTTTATTCCCAGGGGCTGAATTTTCATGGATTTCTTGAGTCACACAATTAACATGCAAACATTAGGAAAAGTGCACTAAAAAGCTAATCTATCAAATCAGCTGACAAAGATCTAAAATGTGATCACATAAAACCTTACAGTTTCTGTACCAGGAATGTTTTTATCTTTTACCCCAGGCTGTATTAAGTTGTTTGTTTCTGCTGGATAATGGCTACACTTACAGACTCCTCTCCCAATGATTATGTTTAAAGATCAGCATTGTCACTAAAGCCTTGAAAACATCAACTGATGTGTGGATACAACACCAGGGGGTTTCATTAACCCTTGTTCACTATGACCTAAGCAATATTTATAGCTGACATTGAACTATGTTCACTCAGTATCAAACCCTATAACATGAAAGCAATACTACCTCTTAGAATGAACAAAAAAATTAAGTTGTAAAAATTGGTCAAAAAGTGTATATATATATTCATGAACGTTATCCAAAGTATATAAACAGAATAAAATAACCCATAATTTTAAACAATTACAGGTTATTATTGAAAATCACTTAAAATTTGATTAAGCGTTTTTCAATTATTGTATAAAAACATCTTTTGAATAAACTGATTAATCAAAATTAATCAAATTGTGGTCAAATGGGGCATGATACCTAAAAAATTGTTACTTAAATTTGCTTGAGATAGGTTACATCATGATTAAATTTATATATCTGTAAATAGGTTCGTTTTCAGACTCTCCTGCAAAAAAGGCAATTTTTGACATTCAGGGTTTCATCAGATACTCGTATTGACCAAGTTTGAAAATTTAAATTTTTTTTCATTTTATTATACGCCCTCATCTCTCTATGAGGACGTATATTGTAGTCACCCCTGTCCGTCGGTCCGTCCGTCCGTCAACATTTGCTCGTAAACGCTCTAAAAACTAGAGTTTTTGACGGAATCAAATGAAATTTGATTTGTGTATACATATTCATAAAACGAAGATCAAGTTCGAATTTGAGCTATTTTCGATCGTTAGAAGCAGAGTTATTGCCCTTGCCCCAAATCTGTCAGTCCGACCATCAACATTTGCTTGTAAACGCTCTAAAAACTAGAGTTTTTGACGGAATCAAATGAAATTTGATATGTGTATACATATTCATAAAACGAAGATCAAATTCAAATTTGAGCTATTTTCGATCATTAGAAGCAGAGTTATTGCCCTTGCCTCAAATCCGTCGGTCCGTCCATCAACGTTTCCTTGTAAACGCTCTAAAAACTAGAGTTTTTGACGGAATCAAATGAAATTTGATATGTGTATATGTAATCAGAAAACAAAGATCAAGTTCGAATTTGAGCTATTTTCAATCGTTACAAGCAGAGTTATTGCCCTTGCCCCAAATCTTAAATATGCTATTACTCTCTTAGTTTTCAACCGATTTTGATGAAACTTAAAATGGATGTTATTGGACCTAAATCGAAAGGTTTGAGAAAGTTTTGTTTTCTCCTGATTAAATTTTTTCCTTTTTCGACTTTTTCGTTAGGCGTATATGGCCGTGGTCCACTATCTTTAAAGATAGTGGACCACAGCCATATACGCCTAACGAAAAAGTCTTAAATTTAATCAGGATAAAACTAAACTTTCTCAAACCTTTCGATTTAGGTCCAATAACGTCCATTTTAAGTTTCAACAAAATTGGTTGAAAACTAAGAGAGTAATAGCATATTTATAATTTGGGGCAAGGGCAATAACTCTGCTACTAACGGTCCAAAAAAGCTCAAATTCGAACTTGATCTTTTTTTTCTGAATATGTATATATACATATATTGAATTTCCTTTGATTCCATCAAAAATTCTAGTTTTAAGAGTGTTTACAAGCAATTGATGTTGATAGAAGCTCTTACTGTATAGAGGTTAAAGGGCGAAAACTCCTCAAAACTCATGAAAGAGGCCTAAATCTTGAAAAGCTTTAATTTTAATCAGGAGAAAACCAACTTTCTCAAACCTTTCGATTTAGATCCAATAACATCCATTTTAAGTTTCATCAAAATCGGTTGAAAACTAAGAGAGTAATAGCATATTTAAAATTTGGGGCAAGGGCAATAACTCTGCTTCTAACGATCGAAAATAGCTCAAATTCGAACTTGATCTTCGTTTTATGAATATGTATTCACATATCAAATTTCATTTGATTCTGTCAAAAACTCTAGTTTTTAGAGCATTTACGAGCAAATGTTGACGGACAGACGGACAATATGTCCTCATAGAGAGATGTGGGCGTATAAAAATGATCCATTATCAACAGTGCCAAGATGACAACCTTTTACAAGCAAGAATAACAAACTGAGTGCATAGATGCTGTCTAGTGTATTATCTACCCAGCTCTTTGTGAACACATTTAATCACTGAAACAGCCATTTAACTCAACATCTTAATCTCTATAGCCAGAGCACACAGTGAGGTTAAACTCTCCAACAAAGTTTAAGTTTCAAGGTCACACAACAATCCCAATGATTACCATATATAGGTATTTCATTAAAGGGATTGTAAAGTGGTTTTCTAAACTCTACGTGCATTGGGGACACTGATTCCAATTTCCATTCTGTGTCTGTGGTTCTTGCAATTCCACTAAAACTAACCCGTTTTATGGCGTCACTAATAGTGATCTACCTGAAGCTACTATTGTTAATTATGCAGATCAATATTAGTGACATCATGAAACACGTTGGTTTAAGTGGAATTGAACCACAAACGTCTGAATCGGAATGGCGCAAATTGATGCTATCATTGTTTCCGATTCACATACAAGGCTAAGAAATACTCTTTACAATCCCTTTAATATCTGAAATTAGGAGTATCTGTTCACCTTATCAATCTATAACACAATCATTTATCCAAATTTATTACAGAATAAATCCTCATTTTACACATCACAGTCATTTCACTTATTATTAAATAATATTCTTTATATACAATAACAAATTATACACAGTAACAACCTAGACTTGTATAGTCAAATAAATATAACTCTTCTGGGAGTTGAGTAGAAGCCAACTTAAAATGATACCACCTCTTGGAATGAACATAAAATTTAAATTCTTAAAATCAGTCAATAAGACTAGATATTCCTTTAAGTGTAGTTGTAAGTATACAAGCGCAATCCAAATGATTGATCGAATTAAAAAAAACACTTAAAAATTTGTTTGTTTTTTAGCGTTTTTCAATTATTATAAATAAGGTAGTTTTCTGGATTAATCAGGTTATACGGGAATCTGTTGTATAGTTATCATTCATTCTAAGAGGTAGTATTCCTTTAACAGTATTTGCCTGAAATAAATATTCAGTAATAAAGTATGTGATTAGTTTAAGGGCTATTTGACCATACTTCCCTTATACATGAGTCTTTATTTTACCCTCTTCATCTCAAATCTAGGGTTTCCTACCACATCACCTAAGGTCGTGGCCAGGCCCTTGTTGAGAAATAACCTAATATATGGCTTCTATTACTAATTATAAGTTACAAAAGTTCAATTATACGGATCAACTTATTATTTAAGGGATGTAAAAGAGGCTTTCTAGCTTCTATTAGCATCATTCCAATTGTGATTAACTGTGTATGAAGTTACTATCTGAAAGCTGCTATTATTACTATATAGGGCCTTAAAGAAAACAGAACACTAAGTTAACATGAAATTGCTAGTATATCAGACATCTGATAGAAAATTGAAATAATACAAACCAATGCTTGTAATTTCAAAATACGTGTAGAAAGCTTAGAAAAAACTCTTGACAATCCCTTTAATATAAACTGATAAACTTGAAAATGACTGGAGCTAGTTCCCAAAGAATATCATTTAACATAAATATTTTAGAAGTGTATGTTATCTTTCTTGATGTATTATTTTCGACTATAACCCCTTTATTTATATAATTACAACCACGATTCTCTCAACTTATATTTGGTCCTCTTCCAATTAAAAAATTTATCACAAATGTTTTGGAGTAATTTTATGAGATAATGAAAACCACAGAAACCATTCCAATAAATTGTCTTTTTTTTTGTGAATTAACACAAATAGAGTTGTCACATAATTAAAGTACAAGGTAAAGCTTTAGATCAGGCCAATACAGTTTAAAGTAAAAAGCTTGTGATCATATAAATCCAGTTAAGTTCACTTTGTAAATATACTAATTGCTACTGAAGACTCACTCATAGAGAGAATTATTTGAGCACCAAGAGTGCAGGGCTATTGGCACATGCTAAATGCACACCATACTACTCTTCGTAAACATTGCATCTTTTGCTATGCCATATCACATGACCAGTAAAATAGCAGACTCACTAGTCGAGAGTAATTACTGCTGCAACATTTCTGTTCCGTGAGTAGGCGCCTTTACAGATTACTATATATATCACCTGGAATAATGTTGATAGCTGAAAAGCATAACTTATATCGGGTGGGCCTAAAAAAGTGGCAACACACTTTAATATGATATTATGAAAAATGTATGGGAGCTATAATTTTCATATTACACACCCATCACAATATGGTAATTTGACATCTTCACTAGAAATTTCAGACCAAAAGACCAAATAGTGTTAATTTGCCAGCAATTTTAAAAATAGAGGTCAAAAAGAAAAATATCGAAGAATGTCAAATGTTATCTAAACTTTGTTGCACTTGAAAAGGTGATCAATGTGTCCACCGTCTTGATTGCAGACAGCCCTCAATCGTTTTTTCCATGAAGAAATACACTTTCTGATCTCTGCCTGTGGGATTTCGTTCCATTTTTCACGAATTCGATCTTTTAGTTCATTTTCCGTGAACACCTTTGTTCGATCCGCATAGACTTTTTCTGAGAGAGAGTCCCACACAGTGAAGTCCATGGGATTGCAATCAGGGGACTGCGGGGGCCACTCATCTTTTTTAATGAACTTTGGGGTCGCGTCATTTGGGTAACTTTGTGTTGCATTGCTGGTATGCACCATCCTGCTGAAACACATAGTCATTGTTCGGATAGATAACATTTGACATTCTTCGATATTTTTCTTTTTGACCTCTAATTTTAAAATTGCTGGCAAATTAACACTATTTGGTCTTTTGGTCTGAAATTTCTAGTGAAGATGTCAAATTACTATATTGTGATGGGTGTGTAATATCAAAATTATAGCTCCCATACATTTTCCATAATATCATATTAAAGTGTGTTGCCACTTTTTTAGGCCCACCCGATATATCTAAGCACATCCCAGCTCATAACCTCACATCTACATTAAAACCAATTGATAGTATATATTCCCACATAATTATAGTCACAGATCATCATCTAGTCTCATATTCACATATTGCACCAATATAATATCAACGTATTACCATTAGCTTGTTAATAAATGATTTATCTGAAAAAAAAAATAAAATAACCAAATTTGTTTAATATACATACAGTATCACTTATAATCATTAGAATTAGAGATTAGGGTGATTGAAAAGCAACAAGTTGCTATTCAAATAGAAGGCACTGGCACAGGGTTAAGGTTATGTTTACAAACTTTGTGATGCTAATATGCAATAAACAAAATCAAAGAAGAAAAATAATAAATGGTTGTCCTATAAATCTTCTTGAACCTAATAAATAAATTTAAAATACTGATTATTACTGTAAAAGCTAAAACATTGTTGAAGCAATTCACTGTGGACAAAATAATATTAGGCTGATTGTAAGCCAAATTCTGTAGAATAAGAAAGAAATCGATTAATAACTATAGAAAATACATGTTTCATATCAATAAATAAGATATAGTGATATATTCAATTAATTTGTTAAATCAACCTATATCGTCGATTGGGTCAATTCTGTTTTAAAAGATTGTAGTTCAATGACAATGGTTATATAAATTTAGAAATGTCACCAGTTTTCTCACTCTGCTGACACTTGTTTAAAAGAACAATCTTCCTAATGACAACTAGTGTTGGAAATGGGTGTACACTTTACAAAATCTGACTTTTCGTATGAGTAAGTGAACTCTGTACCTCTGTAAGGTCGACAAGGAGAAAAAACAAACATTCTAGAGCTTATTTCATGCTGCCTGAATGTGTTGACACATTATATACTGAACACTGAACAGATAAAGAAACGTTGCAAAACACGAAGTAAATAGTGAAAAAAATACAGAATTATAAGAACGCTACTGGTATTGTCGATGGAATTTCATACACTTGACGTTCAAAAGTCTAAAAATAATATTTATGTAGAAAAATAACAATTATGATCATGCATGACTTTGCCCAAAAGATCTAATAATGCGACGTTTCTTTATTTTTTCAGTAAACATATGATACGCATATAAGGCAGAATAATTACTCAAAGGATACACATAAGCTTTTGTTCATTTTTGACAGAAATGATCATACATATTGAATGTGTGTTTAGGACTTTACGGTATTAGTTGAGTTAAAATGTTTACCTGTTGTTTATACATTTCTTTAACATCTTCTAAATCTAACTTCAATTCTTCTGTTTCTTCTACCTTTTCACCATACATTTGTAGAATAGCATTATATCTACTATCTAATTCCTAAATAATAATCTTTCTTGTGTTAACGTACTTAGATGTATGAACCAACACTGTGCAGCCAGCAATAAGAGAAATTCGGCTTTGAAAGCAGAAAAAGCGCTACCCTATTGATTTCGACTAAAATGAGCAGTCTATAGCATACCAATATAATTTTAACAATAATTTTGTTTTTGGGCTAAATTTTGAACCTCAGTAATTTATTACAATGTATCTTCATTGTCCTATCATAAAAGAGTTGAATATAAAGTGTTACCTTGTAATTATTAAGTAATTCAGGGTATTCTTTTAACTTGTCTTCTAACTCTTCTACTTGATTTGTTAAATTAACTAACTCTTTCGCCATTGATTCTCGCGTCCTCTCTAACTGACTTATTTCACTCTACAACATTCAAATTTATTTATTTTAATAACGAATGAAAGTAAAATAAAAAAGTGGTCAATTTCATTCATAATTGTTACGGAACAACAATCCTTTAAAAAAATAATGTTGATAACTGTCTTGTTCAAAATATGGACTGCCCAAAGTAAAGGTCTACATTGGCTATTTCCTAAATATTCAAATAACACAAAAACGTTCAAAATGTAAAACAGATTCTTATTTACATCAAATGTTGGTTAATAAACTGAATATGCCTAATAAAAAAGAAATAGATTTACCTGTAAATGGGTTATTTCCCCTTCCTTCAGTTTTAACTGTGACTCCAGTCCCTCTATTAAAGTTGAAGCTCCTGTGTGACGTAACTGTTCATATACTGATCTAGTATTGTTAGGTGATGACATATATAAACTTCTCTCTAAAATCTCATCCTAGAACAACAAAACTGTTTATAGAATATGCAATCATGGCTAAGCCTTATTTTTACATTTAGTTTTTTTTTTCCCGAAACCTCAGGTCTATTTAGATAGCAAAAGCCCAGTATGTTCTTAAATTCCCATACTAATTGCAAATAAATGATGATTTTTCATTGAACCTGACACATTTGTGGGGTTCTATAGCACAGTCAGTTATTGCTTTGTTCTTTACAAAAATGAAGGTTGTCATGTTTGAGTGTTCGTTTCTCGCCAAGGGTGTGAAAGTCTGATGGCCTTAAAAAAGTTATCTTCACTTATAATTCCTGTCAACCCAGCTGTGAATGGGTACGGATAACCTGGGAAAGCTTTGGCTAAGGACCAAATGAGTGAAAGGATCTTCATGGAACTTAAGTTGTTATCCTTGTAAAATATAGATGTTTTTTTCATTCTTTCTTACATGATAAGTATTTGTTTCAATAAGAGTAGACCTAAATTTCTTTCTCTTAAGACTACTAGAATTTTCAGCACTGATAAAAAAAAATTTGCCTTCCCTATACGGACCTACCTGATTTTGATATAATGAACACTATATTGACCTACCTGATTTTGATGTAATGAACACTTTATTGACCTACCTGATTTTAATGTTATGAACACTATATTGACCTACCTGATTTTAATGTTATGAACTCTATATTGACTTACCTGATTTTAATGTTATGAACACTATATTGACTTATTTGAGTTTGGTGTAATAAAAACTATATTGACTTACCTGAGTTTGATGTAATGAACACTATGTTGACCTGCCTGATTTTGATGTAATGAACACTATATTGACTTACCTGCGTTTGGTGTAATGAACACTATATTGACTTACCTGAGTTTGATGTAATGAACACTATATTGACTTACCTGAGTTTGATGTAATGAACACTATATTGACCTACCTGATTTTAATGTAATAAACACTATATTGACTTACCTGAGTTTGATGTAATGAACACTATATTGACTTACCTGAGTTTGATGTAATGAACACTATATTGACTTACCTGCGTTTGATGTAATGAACACTATATTGATCTACCTGCGTTTGGTGTAATGACCACTATGTTCACCTACATGATTTTGATGTAATGAACACTACATTGACCTACATGATTTTGATGTAATGAACACTATATTGACCTACCTGATTTTAATGTAATGAACACTATATTGACCTACCTGATTTTAATGTTATGAACACTATATTGACTTATTTGAGTTTGGTGTAATAAACACTATATTGACTTACCTGAGTTTGGTGTAATGAACACTATATTGACTTACCTGAGTTTGGTGTAATGAACACTATATTGGCTTACCTGAGTTTGATGTAATGAACACTATATTGACCTACCTGATTTTAATGTTATGAACACTATATTGACTTATTTGAGTTTGGTGTAATAAACACTATATTGACTTACCTGAGTTTGGTGTAATGAACACTATATTGACTTACCTGAGTTTGGTGTAATGAACACTATATTGGCTTACCTGAGTTTGATGTAATGAACACTATATTGACCTACCTGATTTTAATGTTATGAACACTATATTGACTTACCTGAGTTTGATGTAATGAACACTATATTGATTTACCTGCGTTTGGTGTAATGAACACTATATTGACTTACCTGAGTTTGATGTAATGAACACTATATTGACTTACCTGTGTTTGGTGTAATGAACACTATATTGACCTACCTGATTTTAATGTAATAAACACTATATTGACCTACCTGCGTTTGGTGTAATGAACACTATGTTGACCTGCCTGATTTTGATGTAATGAGCACTATATTGACCTACCTGATTTTAATGTAATAAACACTATGTTGACCTACCTGATTTTAATGTTATGAACACTATATTGACTTATTTGAGTTTGGTGTAATAAAAACTATATTGACTTACCTGAGTTTGATGTAATGAACACTATGTTGACCTGCCTGATTTTGATGTAATGAACACTATATTGACTTACCTGCGTTTGGTGTAATGAACACTATATTGACTTACCTGAGTTTGATGTAATGAACACTATATTGACTTACCTGAGTTTGATGTAATGAACACTATATTGACTTACCTGAGTTTGATGTAATGAACACTATATTGACTTACCTGCGTTTGATGTAATGAACACTATATTGATCTACCTGCGTTTGGTGTAATGACCACTATGTTCACCTACATGATTTTGATGTAATGAACACTACATTGACCTACATGATTTTGATGTAATGAACACTATATTGACCTACCTGATTTTAATGTAATGAACACTATATTGACCTACCTGATTTTAATGTTATGAACACTATATTGACTTATTTGAGTTTGGTGTAATAAACACTATATTGACTTACCTGAGTTTGGTGTAATGAACACTATATTGACTTACCTGAGTTTGGTGTAATGAACACTATATTGGCTTACCTGAGTTTGATGTAATGAACACTATATTGACCTACCTGATTTTAATGTTATGAACACTATATTGACTTATTTGAGTTTGGTGTAATAAACACTATATTGACTTACCTGAGTTTGGTGTAATGAACACTATATTGACTTACCTGAGTTTGGTGTAATGAACACTATATTGGCTTACCTGAGTTTGATGTAATGAACACTATATTGACCTACCTGATTTTAATGTTATGAACACTATATTGACTTACCTGAGTTTGATGTAATGAACACTATATTGATTTACCTGCGTTTGGTGTAATGAACACTATATTGACTTACCTGAGTTTGATGTAATGAACACTATATTGACTTACCTGTGTTTGGTGTAATGAACACTATATTGACCTACCTGATTTTAATGTAATAAACACTATATTGACCTACCTGCGTTTGGTGTAATGAACACTATGTTGACCTGCCTGATTTTGATGTAATGAGCACTATATTGACCTACCTGATTTTAATGTAATAAACACTATGTTGACCTACCTGATTTTAATGTTATGAACACTATATTGACTTATTTGAGTTTGGTGTAATACAAACTATATTGACTTACCTGAGTTTGATGTAATGAACACTATGTTGACCTGCCTGATTTTGATGTAATGAACACTATATTGACTTACCTGCGTTTGGTGTAATGAACACTATATTGACTTACCTGAGTTTGATGTAATGAACACTATATTGACTTACCTGAGTTTGATGTAATGAACACTATATTGACTTACCTGAGTTTGATGTAATGAACACTATATTGACTTACCTGCGTTTGATGTAATGAACACTATATTGATCTACCTGCGTTTGGTGTAATGACCACTATGTTCACCTACATGATTTTGATGTAATGAACACTACATTGACCTACATGATTTTGATGTAATGAACACTATATTGACCTGCCTGATTTTAATGTAATAAACACTATATTGACCTACCTAATTTTGATGTCATGAGCACTATATTGACCTACCTGATTTTAATGTAATAAACACTATGTTGACCTGCCTGATTTTGATGTAATGAACACTATATTGACCTACATGATTTTAATGTAATGAACACTTTATTGACCTACCTGATTTTGATGTAATGAACACTATATTGACCTACCTGATTTTAATGTTATGAACACTATATTGACCTACCTGATTTTAATGTTATGAACACTATATTGACCTACCTGATTTTAATGTTATGAACTCTATATTGACCTACCTGATTTTAATGTTATGAACTCTATATTGACCTACCTGATTTTAATGTAAAAATCACTATATTGACCTACCTGATTTTGATGTAATGAAGTAAATAATTGAGGTTGATCAGTAAAACTAGCTATACTATCTTGTCTAGAAACTGATATAGGTGATGGTGTACCCCGAGATTTTGGTCTCTCTCTTTCCTGTAATCAAGAAAACGTTGCAGGTTTTTATAACATGTAAATATATCAAGTTCTTCAGTTTCTCTTTCTATATATGGCAAGGAGGAGTATCAAGATAATATTCTTCATATTTTTTTATTTTCAACTTTCAAACGCAGAAGTAATAATGGATACATAAGTGGGTTTGAAGGCCCAAATTCTGAAACTGAGCTGTGAACATTTATGAATAGCATATATTCACATTGCTTTCATAGCTTTCTATGACAAATCTATGTATGTAATAATTCTTCTGTCAACAAATCAAAACTTGATAACTTACAAGTATTTTTATTTGTTCATCTAATACAGCATTCCTTCTCTTTTCTGATTCTATTTTATTCTTTTCTGTTTCAATCTGATTTTCTAGAAATACCTGGAAATTTAAAACGCGGAATTTATATACATATAATAGAGTATTAATCTTATATAAACAATCATTTCTGTCTAGAGTATTATAGCCAATAGGAGTATAAAATTACAAACAACAATCTCACCTTATCTCGTTTTAATTCACTTATTTCTTTTGACATCTGATTCTTAATAGCTTCTATATGGGCTGTTTCACTATAAAAAATATTTCAAAGTATTTCAAATTATTTCTGAGTTTTGACGTAGGTTATTTGCCAATAAATGTCATTTTTTTTTAATGATTTGACTTTTCATCTGATTTGTAAGTTGGCTTACAACTATAGGCCTATATTGAAAAAAATACAGATATATTCTTACTTCTGTTTTGATTCTTCTAACATTTCTATTTTCGATTTATCTAAACCACTCTGTACTATTAATTGTGTTTTTTCTTGTTTTAATCTTGAATTCTGTGCCTCAAGGGAAGTAATTTGTGATGTTATATCCATCAATTTTTCACTGGCTGTTCTCTCTTTTTCTATGGCTATAGCTAATTGATTCTGTGTATCATCTAATAGAAAATAAAATTACAAACAACATACATTACAGTAAAAGTCAGAATTTCAAGTTCTTGATCAATGCAACTGTTGAAAGTAGGATTTTTTAAAGGAATTGATAACTATCAAAGAGAATTTACGAATCAGATGTATACCAAATTCCAAAGGAATAACTCCCTGAAATAACACCTGATCAACAAAAAGTACAGTATGTCTAAAACAATTAATATTCAAATAAATAAAAAGAATTCTTACTTAGTCTATCTGTAATATTTTTTTCTACTTTTTCAAATGAGGAAGCTTGTGATTTATAGGCGGCTTGTAAATTTTCTATCTGTCTTAATAATGGTCTGGTAGCTATAATTAGAAAGGTTTTATACACTTTATTTATTAACATTGAGACAAACATATTGTTATATTGTGGTCAGTAAAATATAATGTCTGTATTCAGAGTTATCTCCCATCAGAAGATAGGCAAGTGGCTAGCAAGACCAGAGGATTCTGTCTCTCAATAGCTTTGGAGAGAGACAGGGAACCAGGAATGATTAAAACTAGAAACAATTTAATTGTGTTGAAATAATCTTCTTCATTGAGTTTTTTTCTCAAAAAACTGACATATTTCTTGTTTGTTATGAGGTCAGCTCCATTCCAGTCATTTTTCGACAGAATAACCCACCACGTGTAAATTGTTATAAGATTTGAACCGTTGGACATAATTGTTGTTCTTAATCTTAATCTTTAATTTAAGTTAAAATATTCAAGCGTGGTGCTTGTTAATGAACATTTCAGCCAATCAAAAGATTTGTCTAAAATTAATCTTTGTAATCACAAAATTGCATGATATTAAGCGTCTTGGTCATCTGTCTCTATAATATGTAGTATTATTTTGAGTCAACTAGAAGCTAGCCTTATCTAAAGATAGCGTCATAATTTCATAGAATGTGTTTTCTCTCTGAATCCTAGCTATCTTTTGAAACATAACCCCAAACAGAACATTAGAGATACATACTTGATGATACATTTTGTGATAATTCTTGATTTCTTAATTCATCGGCTTGAAGTTGCTGAAATAAAAATTATATAAAGAAATAATTTCTTGGTTTTCTTCCACTATTGTTTAAAAGGATTATTTTGAATCTTAAAGCGATACAACCTCTTAGAATGAACAAAAAAATTAAGTCCTCAAACTTGGTCAATCAGAGTATATATTCATCAACAATGTCCAAAGTATACAAACAGAATGCAAAAAACCCATGAAACTATGTAAATTTCCAGATAATAACAGGTTATGATTGATAAATGCCTTAAATTGGATTACGGCATTTTATCAATTATTGTATATAAACATTGTTTTCTGGATTTATCAGATTATTAAGGCAATCTGTTGTATAGTTATGTAACCAGGCAAGTCCCTTGATGAATATAAACTCCTATTGACCAAGTTTGAAAATTTAGATTTTTTGTTCATTTTAAGAGGTTGTATTCCTTTAATGTTATTCATTGATTATAGTAACAATTTCTACAAATTTCATAAATCATATATAAAAAAACAAATAACTAACATATTGTAAGTCTGAAATCTCTTGTCGTAACATATCTTCTTTTCTATTCTGATCTTTTTCAACACGAGTCATACTAATACGTAAATCTTCTATCTATAAAACATATTAAATTAATACAACAAAGATACCTAACATAACAACACTTAAACACAATTCAAATTATCAGGCATACCCAAATTGAAAAGCAATAGTTTATCTTTAACCCTTTTAACCCGAGAGGCCGGTATACCGGCTCATCCTTACGTTATATATACCTGTCAAGTGACGTCATACAACGTTAACGTAATACACTTTAAGAAATATTTCTGGGAACTCAGGGCATATGACGTTTTATCAAAAATAACTTCAGGGTTCAAAGGGTTAAATATCAAGCATAGAATTTTGAAATTGGTTCTTATAGAGCTCTAAGAAATCATCTTTTGAGCATGGTATATGCCTTGAATTTTTTATAGCTATTTGTTTTTACTAAGATTCATTAAAATTGACACAAACTTGCTTATTCATATAATTCATGTTTATTTTAGATTTGTATTTAGAGTAGGCTGATAAATAAAATCATACCTGCATGATCAATGATTCTTTTTCAGCTCTAGCTTTCATTAATTCTTTATTCATAGTAAATTGAGCTTCTTCTCTTATCTGTTGTTCTAAACTCTGAGCTATCTGAGTAGCTTTACTATCTTGTGCTGCATTAGCTTTATGTAGCTCTGCTATCTCTCTATAATATATGTTTCATAATGTAACTTTATATGTAATATGAGTATTTGAAACCTCTTTCACAATGAGGAAAAAGCCAAATAGGTTTGAGATTTATGATACTTTCAAAATGAATATCGCAAAATATTTGGCCTTCCACCATTCCAAAAAAGATTTGAAAAATAATGAGAGAACTAGAGCTGTGAACAGCACTGAGCGTGGCCCGTGATACTTTGCCTGATAGCTGTAAGACTTTTTGAACTTCAAACCCCTAAAGTCTGGTGTTCACTCCCTCATTTTTAGTAAAAAGTTTTGTGAAATGGTAGATTCAATATTATATCAATATAACTTATTGTATGGTAATTTTTATAGCTTCATGGTAGCTACAATACACAGGTATGGGTGAAATGTGAACATTATGTGACAGAATTCCTTTACTGATATAAATATGATCTATAAGTGTTTCACCTTCATTAGTGTAATGCTGAACAAGTTGTTGAAAACCAAATTTTTGAAAAAAATTAAGTATAGACAAATGACCCCCCAAGATATTTTGATTGAAATCTCCCATAATAACATACACCAGATTCTTGTTATTCAACTAGTGATCTTTGTAACATTGGGAGAAATAATTCTAATCGATAAACAGGTGGTCTATAGATAACAATTACATTAATATTCTTATCCAGAATATTCAAAGTAATGTGTTCTATTTTTAAAACTCCCAAATTTAAGAGTGGCTCAGCGAGTTAGACGCTTGCTCGCTAACCTGAAGGTCCAGGGTTCAATCCCGGCATGGGTCGAGATGACACCTTCGGATTTTTCAACCCGGTTTCCCCCTGTCAGTGATGCAGGTCGGAGGGGCTGACATGGAAAAGTGTCTAGTCGCTTGGATGGGACAATAAACCGAGGCCCCGTGTGCTATTGGCTGTGTACGTTAAAGATCCCTAGACAGTTGGAAATCGGCTAATAACGACTACTTTGTGAACAGTGACTGCATGGACGGTACATTACAAATACATTCAACAATTACGAACAAATAATAAGCTTAGCAGATAAAAACAGGTTATAGTCAATTGGGCCTCCATCCAAAATGGCCCCTCGTTTGGTCAAAATGGTCCCTGATAAATGGTCAAAATGGTCTTCAAAAAAAGTCAAAATGGTCCTTCCAAAAAGTCAAAATGGTCTCAAAATAATATTTTTATTTATGATGTTACAAATTAACAAAACATAAGGCGCTAAATAATATATTTTTTATATAATCTTTTTGAGAACTGGAACTGGAACTTCAAATTAATATTGTAAGTCTTAGAATGTCTTTGCTTTGATGAAAATATAAATTGGAACACAATTTATGTCTTCAAAATTTGTTGTAACAGAGTACAATTTTCAGTCAAAATTAGTGACCTTTTTTAGGGTTAAAATAGCTTCCAATTATTCCTTTGATTATCATCATATAAGCTACAATTTATAAAAAAAAAAATCAGGGAACATTTTGACTTTATTTTTGTGGCCATTTTAACCAATGAATTGGTTGAAATCAAAAGAGAAATTCAGAGGCCATTTTGACCAAAATAGGGGCCATGGTGACTGGCCATTTTGACCAAACCATTTTGACTAATAGCCGATTTGGATAGGGGCCCAATTAACTATGACAAGATTAAACATTTACTTTTTATTGCAATGGATTAGCGCAGACGCGTTGCCAGTTAAATAATTTATTGCTGTCTGCTAGATAGTCCATCACTACAGATTATGTACTCTGACTAATTTGTTTATGACATATAATAAGCTTAGCAGACGACAAAAACAAAATTGGAATTGGGTGTTACAGAAGATACTCTCCTATAGAAGCACTAGTCAAGGTCACAAGAAGAGAGCATACATTTCAATTATCAATTCAAATGATAACAATTAGAACTAGGGGCCATTTTGTATAGGGGATATGCCCCCTTCCCCAACATTCGAACTGTGTAAACGTCAATATTTTCCTTTAATGCTGAGTTGAAATACTGTCTTTTGTTTCAATGGATTGGAGCAGTCAGTAGCCAGTTGAATTGATGTATGTTAGTCAATTAAGTGCCGTGGGTAAGAATTACCCTCAAAATAAGAAAAAATCTGATATTATATCAAACATAGCAAACACTCGTAAAGGCATGTTAATCTTTATAAAGTTAAAACAATATGTAATGAGATTAATTTATCTTTGACCTATAATAATCTTAGCAGACGATAAAAAACAGTTTGAGCACTTACTTTTTATTGCAACCTATGGATAGCTGAGGTCAAGGACATTCTACATTGAAAATTTCAGGGTCATTGAAGGTCAAGGTCACATGGTATGGCCTTTTGAATTTTCAAAAAATTCAAACCAAAATAAAAACACTTCAAATTCGAATTTTTAGAATTTTGTTGGATGGGTGTCCAGATTTGAATTCATTCAATATCTTGTTAATATAAAGTATCTAATTTCATAACTAATAAAACTCCGTAAATATTTGTTGAATCTATCTGGAATACAAACTTGTCCAAGATTTTATGGATATTATCCTACACACAAAAGTTTATTAAATTCCTAACACAACTGTGGTCTCTATCATGTTCACAAGTCATTTTTAACACATTTTAGGTGTAAAACTCCATAATTATTTGTTGAATCGATCCGGAATTCGAACTTATCCAAGATCTTATGGATATAATCCTACACACAAAATTTTATTCAAATCAAACCAAAACTGTGGTCTCTATTGCGTTCACAAGCTATTTTCAACACATTTTGGGTGTTAAACTCCGTGAATTTTTGTCGAATCGAACCCAAATTCGAACTTGTCCGAGATCTTATGAATATTATCCTACATACAAAATTTTATTCAAATCCAACCAAAACTGTGGTCTCTATCACGTTCACAAGCCATTTTTAACATATTTTGGGTGTAAAACTCCGTGAATTTTAGTCAAATCAAACCCAAATTCGAACTTTTCCGAGATCTTATGAATATAATCCTACATACAAAATTTTATTCAAATCCAACCAAAACTGTGGGCTCTATCGCGTTCACAAGCCATTTTTAACGTATTTTGGGTGTAAAACTCCATGAATTTTTGTCGAATCGAACCCAAATTCGAACTTGTCCAAGATCTTTTGAATATAATCCTACACATAAAATTTTATTCAAATTCAAGCAAAACTGTGATCTCTATTGCGTTCACAAGCCATTTTTAACACATTTTGGGTGTAAAACTCCGTGAATTTTTGTCGAATCGAACCCAAATTCGAACTTGTCCGAGATCTTATGAATATTATTCTACATACAAAATTTTATTCAAATCCAACCAAAACTGTAGTCTCTATCGCGTTCACAAGCCATTTTAAAAATATTTTGGGTGTAAAACTCCGTGAATTTTTGTCGAATCGAACCCAAATTCGAACTTGTCCGAGATCTTATGAATATTATCCTACATACAAAATTTTATTCAAATCCAACCAAAACTGTGGTCTCTATCACGTTCACAAGCCATTTTTAACATATTTTGGGTGTAAAACTCCGTGAATTTTAGTCAAATCAAACCCAAATTCGAACTTTTCCGAGATCTTATGAATATAATCCTACATACAAAATTTTATTCAAATCCAACCAAAACTGTGGGCTCTATCGCGTTCACAAGCCATTTTTAACGTATTTTGGGTGTAAAACTCCATGAATTTTTGTCGAATCGAACCCAAATTCGAACTTGTCCAAGATCTTTTGAATATAATCCTACACATAAAATTTTATTCAAATTCAAGCAAAACTGTGATCTCTATTGCGTTCACAAGCCATTTTTAACACATTTTGGGTGTAAAACTCCGTGAATTTTTGTCGAATCGAACCCAAATTCGAACTTGTCCGAGATCTTATGAATATTATTCTACATACAAAATTTTATTCAAATCCAACCAAAACTGTAGTCTCTATCGCGTTCACAAGCCATTTTAAAAATATTTTGGGTGTAAAACTCCGTGAATTTTAGTCGGATCAAACCCAAATTCGAACTTGTCCGAGATCTTATGAATATTATCCTACATACAAAATTTCATTCAAATCCAACCAAAACTGTAGTCTCTATCGCGTTCACAAGCCATTTTTAACATATTTTGGGTGTAAAACTCCGTGAATTTTAGTCGAATCAAACCCAAATTCGAACTTGTCCAAGATCTTATGAATATAATCCTACATACAAAATTTCATTCAAATCCAACGAAAACTGTGGTCTCTATTGCGTTCACAAGCCAATTGTGGACAGACGGACGGACGGACGGACGGACAGGGGCGACAGCAATATACGACCACATTTGAATGTGGGCGTATAAAAACAATAGCAAATACATTTGAATCAATGAAATGCCCAAAAAATAAAAAATTCAGTTAGAATGAGAAACCCTTCAACTCACTTATAGGAGTTATCTAAAGCTGTTTGAAGACTTCTTAATTTTTCTTGATGATCATCTTCCTCACTCTACAATCACAAATTATACTTATACAAAATATAAAACACATACATAGAATAACACTTTATAGAAGAAACTTAAACTTCAATTTCTATTGATACGGCTGAAATTTTCCTGGTCTTATTATAATCAAATGATATATCTTACCTTGTATTTCACAAGTTCTTTTTCTTGTTTCTGTACAGCTGAATTCAGTTGATTGATGGCATCTAAATATTAAATAATTATCTATGTACATTAAACATGACATCAAAAATAAGGTCTTGCAGAAAGATAATAGTACATTATGATAATAATTTTGAGGATATAATATATGATCACATAAGTAAAAAAAAACGTTATACAATTTCAACAACTGGCCCCCGTTCCACTAAACTTCTTAAGTCCAAAAGTGTCTTAAGTCTGACTTACGTAAGAAAAATCCCAAAATTTGCGTTTCACTAAGATTCTTACGTCAAGAAATTTTCGTAAGTTTTTGCGTAACTTAAGACAGCTACACCCTGTCGTAACTTTTTTCTTAGACCAAGAAATGCTTGAAAATAAATGAAACTCTGCTTTTCATGTTTTGTGAACTCATAAATATTAAAACTTTGAATGTTTTTCACGTTTTTTCTGTATTATTTGCCCTATTTTTGTCATTTTGAGCTTTCAGTTTTCCGACCGTCAAACATTAGTTACGATGAAGTCGTAAATGTGATGTTGACGTCATTTCACGCTTCGAAAATCATACCGCCATTTTGAGGATGGAGTCGTAAATTTTCACCACTAAAGACTGTTTTAAAGTGTTTGGTGGGCTCTAAAGTGTTATAATACATATTTCTTTTCTGTTTTTTGATGAAATAAAGAGGTACATTCGTCAAAACAATGTTGTCGATTACGCACGTGATAACTTGCTTAGCTAAGAACTTCGTAAGTTGCTTAGTGAAACAGGCGTAAGATTTCACGTAAGATATGCGTAAGTCAAATTCTTTTGCGTAAACTTACGCACTTTAGTGGAACAGGGCCCTGGACTTTAGACGGCACATCTTGTAACACATTGATGACTGATGTGATATTTAATAACTAATGATAAATATACCTGTCTGTTTCTTTTCTAGATCAGCTTTAGAATCACAGACTTTTCGTAGATGTTCTAGTTCTTTCTTCATTTCTTCTATTTTAGACCTGTTATAAAACACAGCAGCAATGTCAATCAGTTTTTATACGATACAATCTATTCAACTTATACTTCATATTCATACATGATATTCATGACATCACGCTTTTGAGGCAATTAAATCACATTTTGGACTAAACTTTTAATTTAATCATAAGATCAAGTTGGCAAAAACTTTCAAACTATTCCTGTTCAGAAAAATAGTTGCATTACACAGATTGATGGACATATATAGTATCTTACTTTTGCGATGTGATTAAACTATCATTTTCTTTCTCTTTAGCTCGTAATTTTTTAATGATATTGTTACTTTGTAATTGCTGTTTTGATAACTTCTCACCTATAATAAATAGATAATTTATAATACATGGTTATATTACTAACAATAGAATAGAACATCTGGTTATCAACAATATATATAATTTACAGTACATTTATTAATATATCTAATCATTGTTTTAAAGGTGCTATATTTATCCCTCTAAAACAGAAACGGATAATTAAGAGTAAGGTATTTCATTCTTTAGTTTATCAACAACCAATACTATTTCTACTGAAATAATTACCATTCCCTATCTTATCAAAAGTTGAAACTGAATCTGGTCTTTTAAAAGTTTTTTTTAAATAGAAATTTTCAGAAGATATATATCAATTATAAATAACATGTATTTGAGTACACAAAAATAACATCATATTGTAAGCCAAAAGTCAACTCTATTTGATTTGGTTAAATTGGATGATAAACTCCCTTTATAACGACAAAAATGACATTAAATATATAATATACTGATATTTCATCAAGTTTTGATCTCAAACAAGAACAGCTGATATACTCTGACAACTCGGACGTTCTATATTTCAGGATGGCAGGTATGTTAACAATTTAACTAACATAGATCTTCAGGCCAGGCTAGCAGAACCCAATGAAAATAATACCAATAGATTGTAAGATATATAAGAATAGTACACAAAACAATGAGTGATGAGCTTGTGAAAATAAAGTCAGATAAGAAATAAAAAAGTTGTTGACCACTGTACGATATTTGACTCAAAATGAATTCTGGGTACAGTCTCTTTTTGGCTCTAGGACAGATGATAGTCCAACAAACACAAATCTGGTAAAAAAAAGTTTGAGTTAGATTCTTACTGCACAATATCAACACAATCTGATTTGTTTAAGGCATCTGCATTTTCATTGGTGAATAAAGATTTCTATTCATAAACCAATGAATATATCTGAATAAATTGGATGAAAACTTTCTTTTATCTGATATCTTAATAATGTTCCTCTTACCCTCTTCTAGTAGTTCTCTAATTTGTTCATCTTTTTCTTCCATTAGTTTCTGTTGACTTCTATCATTCACTCTATAAATCATAAAGACAATAAAATAATATAATTATAATAACACAGCTTTATATATTAAATAATAAAATGCTGTTAATTTTCATATCAAAATACTAAATAAGATAGTGGACCACGGCCATATACGCCTAAGAAAAAGTCGAAAAAAAGGAAAAAATTTAATCAGGAGAAAACTAAACTTTCTCAAACCTTTCGATTTAGGTCCAATAACATCCATTTTAAGTTTCATCAAAATCGGTTGAAAACTAAGAGAGTAATAGCATATTTAAGATTTGGGGCAAGGGCAATAACTCTGCTTGTAACGATCGAAAATAGCTCAAATTCGAACTTGATCTTCGTTTTCTGAATATATATACACATATCAAATTTCATTTGATTCCGTCAAAAACTCTAGTTTTTAGAGCGTTTACAAGGAAATGTTGATGGACGGACCGACGTATTTGGGGCAAGGGCAATAACTCTGCTTCTAACGATCGAAAATAGCTCAAATTCGAACTTGATCTTCGTTTTATGAATATGTATACACATATCAAATTTCATTTGATTCCGTCAAATACTCTAGTTTTTAGAGCGTTTACAAGCAAATGTTGATGGACGCACCGACGGATTTGGGACAAGGGCAATAACTCTGCTTCTAACGATCGAAAATAGCTCAAATTCGAACTTGATCTTCGTTTTATGAATATGTATACACATATCAAATTTCATTTGATTCCGTCAAATACTCTAGTTTTTAGAGCGTTTACAAGCAAATGTTGATGGACGCACCGACGGATTTGGGACAAGGGCAATAACTCTGCTTCTAACGATCGAAAATAGCTCAAATTCGAACTTGATCTTCGTTTTATGAATATGTATACACAGATCAAATTTCATTTGATTCCGTCAAAAACTCTAGTTTTTAGAGCGTTTACGAGCAAATGTTGACGGACGGACCGACCGACGGACGGACGAACAGACGGACAGAGGTGACTACAATATACGTCCTCATAGAGAGATGAGGGCGTATAAAAATTATACCACAACTTACTTTTTATGAAGTTCATCTTGTACACTGTTTAACTGTTTCTTTAAATTCTCTTTCTCCTGAAAACAGCCAAATATTACATTTACAACTAACTGAAATTTATTAATAAATATCACAAAATTACTTAAATCGTCTGACAAAGAATGATAAGAATAAGGTGAAGAAAGGATTAAATAAATAACCCAGAATACAAAATTCAAAGACAACCCAACTTTAAATCACTGTTTGGTGTCTTATTCACAAGAATTGGGGAGAAAACCAATAATATTTCTGTTTTTTACCTTTATCACAGCATTTAGTTTTCTTTCACCTTCTGTTATTCTCATTTTAAATTCTTCTGTTATCACATCAACATCTTCCATTTTAGCTTCATGAGCTAATTCAGATTGTTCTAATTGACTGTAATAGAAATTTGATTCTGTTTTCAGGGTTTACAAGAAACATGAACAGAAAACATTGCCATGTCAAATATTTCAGTTCAAATCTCAATTATTCGTTTTAAACACCAAAATATAGGGTCCAAATAGAACAAGTCAAAACATTTATTTAATAACATCTAAGTGTAGGTCCTGAGTTAGTAAGATTATAAAGTAAAATTTATGATTAAGAAATGGGCATTGTTTATATTGATTTTTTTATATCTAACTTTATCTAACATTTCAGTTTTATATTCAGGCTTTTGGACTCTGAAATCTATGAGAAATACAGGATCAATCTGAAGCATACCTTCTAAGAATACTATTAGCTTCAAGTAAATCATTGTTTTCTTTACTGAGTTGTACCAGTTTATTTTCTCTAGCTTGTAATACTTCAGCTGTATCAGCTAGTTTCTGTAACAAAATACAGTTAATTTGAATTTTATTTAAACAAATACATGAACAATTAAATTTGTAACCCCACGGCCTTACTGGAACAAAATTTTGAACTTCGAAGGCATACAGCTGAAAATGATAAAATGAACAAAATACAAACAAGCAACAATTACAAATCACATGGTTAATGGTCATGCATCTAATAGGCTGAGAACATATTGAGCTAAATTTATAGCCAGTATTTCTACCAATTTTGCATGCGCAGGTCATTTATTGCATCAATAGTTTTAGCATATTGCATAAGTCTGTCTGTAGTTTAAGACAAAACAAAAAATCAATTTCTGAGGAAATCTCAATAAATATTATTGTTTATTAATCAATCCGATAAAAAAGGGAAACTGATAATTGCAGTTGACTAGCTATCAATTATACTTTGTTCTAAGTCATTTACATATTTAATCAACCAAACGCTATGTTGAGTAAAATATTTGTTTATTTTTCATACTAGATCTGAAGCATTTTTAATGGATTCATTGTAAAACAGTGACAGTTAATTTTTAACACCAATTTGAGTTTAAATTTGGTTAACAATTAATAATTTAAATAGCATGTTGCTGTTAGGCCAAATTAAATCAATCAATAGTTTCTCACATCCTGCCATTATACCTTTCATTCTTTATTTTATCTCTTTATAAAAAGATTTTATTTATTTTTTCAATTGAATGAAACAGCTGTCAATAACTATAAAGACTATCCAAGCAGGCACTAAATTAACAGGATTATCACATTCACATTACAATGAACTTGTGTGGCAGACAGGCATCATAAAAGCTGATTTTAAGATAAGCATAAAGACAGTGACTGTCAGATAATCAGTATCGTGGTATTTTTATTGAGAACTCACGGTATAACGATACCGGTTTTTCAAATGAGCCACGCATTACTACTGGTATATTTTTAGAACCGGTATTTACGGACATACCACCCACCCCTATTCAAACATCATATGTTAGATATACTGATACAAATCTAAAGCTTTCTAATTAACCTTAAATTTTAACCTATTAAAGCAGGCATCTGTGTAATGTCTCTTGTCACATCGCGTATATAAACATTAATAACCATGTATTGTGTAGGTGAATCTATGAAATATTGTGCACAGCATTAAAGTTGCCTCCTATAGCTTACCAAGAATTGAACCAAAGGTATTTAGTTTGTGTGACTTCCTGCCACTAGAAAGGAGTGGACAGGTTCCATTTTTTTTTTTCAAAGGATATTGTTCCTAGAGCCATGTGTACAGCCATTATTGTCAACAATTATAAAAATAAAAACACACAAAAAAATGCCTTTACGCACGTGTGAAAATGCTGATCATATTAACAAGATGAATACAGGAAGGTCTGTAGCTGAAGTCCCAAGTATAATGGGATGGGATGAGATGTAAGCCATTTGTGATTTAAAACTCTTCTATACTTCCACTATGACTAACTATTTGGATTGTGACTTTCTTTAATTTGGTTCCGAATCCATGTAATGTTATAAATTCTTTATAGCTTACTGCTTTTAATCATGTGGTTTATTTCTCATAAACAGATTTAACTAGTAGTGATGCAGTGTATGTGTTTTTCAAACAAATAAACTAAGCAGTAAAGAAATAGTAATTAAGAGAGAATTCAGATCTAATATAAAAACTGTTGTTATAGAATATTACCTTCACTATTTCCACCTCTTGTTTAGACGCAGTCTGAAAATCAGCATTCATTTTAAATTTATGTTAAAAATCTTTGATAGGAAGGTTATGTTAAATGGTATGAAAACACTATTGTTGTATTAAAACAGATACACTGATTGAGTGTTTATTTTAAAGATAAAATTACCTATTTAGCCAATAGAAGCATTTGTAATAATTTACTAAATAACATACAAAAAATTAAACACTTAAATTTCAAAACATAACCATATAGCAAGTGGGATATGCAACAAATCTAGCTAGTCTACATTCTATGAAAAAAGGATTATTGATTGAAAAAAAAAAATAAAACCAAGAAATGAAGTTTTCCATTTCTAAATATGGAGCCAGTCCATATTATACAAACATTCAGAACAAAACTATATGGAAAGCATAAAATATGTTTTAAGACAAAAAAGCAAGATCATTAATATGAATTAAGTGCTTAATGATAATCTAACACAATGTCATAATTATGAAGATTAAAAGGCAACCCACAAAAATATTTGTTACCGGTAAATGAAATTTTACAAAAATTATATTAACATCACACACCAGGTAATGACTGCAGAATGATGATTTAAGATAAATTCATTACTGATTATAAAAGCTTACAACTGTCGCTTTCAATTTTGTATGAATTTTATACGAGATATACAATATATATAAGACTTAATGCCTAAGCAATGTATACGACATACATATACATTCTATGATCTTCCAGTTAATAAAAGCTGCAACAAGGCTGGGAATAAGTCTCAAAGATATTAGCAAGACACAAAAGACAATGCTCCTATTTAGATAAATTCATGTCTATCAAAAGTATTTTAAATTAGTCAAGAGAGGAAGTAAACGTCATTTATTTCTCTGTGCTTTTAAATAATGCAATGCTTCGAAAATACTAACTATTCATTACAACATAATCATTATACAACACGATCATCACACAAAATAAACCATTAAATAAGTTCACTATAACATAATACACTGACATATACCATTCACAAATTTATTAAGGTTCTAATTTTATAATATCAATCAATTACAATCATCCTTTCTGTTTTCTGTTTTCAACATTAAGGTCACTAGAGGTAGTTATTCTTGTTTATATATTTCCTTGTAACAGTTAAGATTCCTAGCAATAAGATGCCTTAAACCAACTGATCCTTGGCCAAAGCTTCTGGCATTGACCTTGATTGGATTATCCCTACCCATTTATAGCTGACTTGACAGGAATAATGAATGCAGGTGACTTATTCAAGTCATTTGTATATAATTGTTACTATAACTAGCGTAATGGAATTGCAGAAAATAATATACCCATATAAATACTTATACTAACTTTCTTCAATATAAATTTAGTTTTTAAAATCTAAGATTGTCAGTAACATGTGATGTTTTAAGTTTATATAGGGTTTGGCAGTAAAGAAGAACCATTAAGCAGGATGATGTTCAACCCTCACTTACCTTTAATAATTTCTCTGTTTGAAATGGATTATTACTTTCTTCTGACACCACTGATAACTCGGGTGTATGCAGCTCTGAAATAAATCAATAAAGAATCTTATAGAAATGTCAGATGGGTGAGAACAAGCTCACTAAACAAGATGGAAATTCATATTTAAGTTCAATGTCAATATAGAGCCAGTTCAGAGCAGAAAGAAATCAAATTATGTTTGTTATGGGTGTAATAGTATGAAAGGACAAGTGCATGGTGGGCAAATAGTATATATTCATACTGTATACAATTCAATATTGCTTAGCTTTTTTACCCTGAATGTTTTTACCTATTTTGCATATTGACTCTTTGTGTGTAAAAGAACGCATTTTTACGATCCATACTTACTGTGTTCATCATGAGAAGATCTTCTATGGTCAAGATCAAAATCATCACCAGAATCTATTTCATGTCTATCTACACTATCACGTCCTGGACTTAATGCTGCATCACTTTCACCAGCTTTACTATATGTACTAGAACTCGATTGACTATCTGTACGACGATGTGATGTTGTTCCACGTGCAACTGTTTTTTGAAGAGCCAATTTCAAGGGAGATAAATCAAACAATTTATATTCCCCATTGGGTGTTGGTGTAGAGATTATTTCAATATCAGATGATGTTGTAGTTTCAATATCATCACTACTATCATGTCCACTAACACTTTTATCAATTTCAGAATCAACTTTAGAGCTTTCTGATTTTTCTCCATTGGAATCCTGATTTTCACCAGAGCCATCCTCTAATTTCAACATGTCGGCCATGGCCTCTTCTAACATACCAGATACATTCACAAATGATTCACCTAAACTTTCATTTTCCAAATTAACGGTTATTCGTTCTGGAGCTTCTGTTATTGTGTCTCCAGAATTACTTGTTCCTAAACTGACATCTAACTTATCACTGGATTCATCTTCCCTTACCTTTAGTTCTTCAACATTAATCTGTGGTAATTCATCAGTATGGTCTTTCTCTCTGTCCAATTCATGTACATCTTTACAAATATTAACCAGAGAAACTGTTTCAACATCATCTACAGGTAATACTGCAGTCGGCAAACTTTCACTTTCTGCAGATGTCATTTCAGAATCAGCTGACCAATCCTTGTCTACTTTGATATCACTGTTGTCTAATTCTGATGATATGACAGAGGGGTCATTCTCAATAATATTAACAGTTTCAATAGCAGTTGATGTCAACTCAGTAGCACTATCTTCTACACACAATTGAAATTCAGAATCAGCTTTGAGAGCCATTTGTGGACTTTCAATTTTTGAATCAGGTTTATCACAAGTATCAATATCAATCAAATCCTTAACTCCTAAATCTTGATTATTTTCAGCTTCAACCAAACACTTGTCATCACTTCCTGTCATATCTACTTCTTGTTTATCAGAAAATGATTTATCAGAGTCAGACATAGAAAGAATAGTTGTATCAGACGCCATTAATAAATCAGAAGGTTCCAATACAACATTTTCATCAGTTTTAGAGTCAGTTACACTTTCAATATCCACTGATTCGACACCAGTATTATCAAGATTACCATCTAATATTTTTAGCAGATTTTCAGAGCCAGGATCAACACTATTATCATCAACTTCAGAAATTTGTACTTTTGTAGGCAAAGTCACCTCAGTATCAGGATCTTTCTCCAGCTCCAAATGTTCATTGTCTATTTTTAAACTTATATCAGTTTCACTATTATCATTATCACATGTTTTAATCTCAGTTTCTACAATTGTTTCAGTATCCTCTTCAGGACTATTGTCATTAACCACAGCTGTTGAAAGTGTATCAATTTCCTTTTCTCCTTCATTTTTCTGAACAACAGGTTTGTTTTCCTTGTGTTGAGATTTTTCTGAGGAAGAAAGAGAGCTCCACGAGTCACTTAAGCTTTCAGTTTCACCCCAACTAAACCCCCAACCTCCAGATGATTTCTTAGATTCAGTACTTTTAGAATCTTTATCTTTTGATAACCTTGGTGATAGTTTAGGCTTTGTTTTCACATGTTCTGTAGATGACTTTCTATCAGGAGTTAATGCCCTTTTCTCCTCTAAATTAGAAATGTCTGTATCTGAAGTTGTTGTTTTTGTTCTACTTTCTTTTTCCTGTGATTTGTTACCATGACTGGATTCTTTAGTAGGAGTTGATGTCATCCAGGCATTCCAAAAATCACTTTCAACCTCCGGTTTTGCTTTCGACTTAGTTTGAGGTTTCGCTAAAAAAAAATAAGAATAAAGATCTAACTAAAAACCAAAAATTTTAACAGGAACATTTCACATCGATTACCTAGTTCTGAACAGTTGCAGAGACAGAAATTATATGAAGCTTAAGATAAACATCAGTATTGTATCAAAACTTGGCTGGAAGTAAAAAAAAAAAAAAAAGATTTAGCTACACCTTAAAAAGTGTTAAAGATACAGTCTGCTTTTTTATCTAGGTCGTTTAGAAATATATTCAAGTATCATTTGCCTTTTTGATAATGAAAACATTTTTCCAAAAATTTCATATTACATAATATCTACATAATGCAGATTGCTGATTACCTGAAGTGCTAGCTTTGACTTCACTTTCCTTATCATCTTGAATATCTAACGCTTTATCAATTTTGGTCTGAGCAGTTTTAAGGGCCTGGGAAGCTTGTGAGGCTATATCATTCCAACCAGAACTCCACCAACTCATCTTGTTATCTATAAGAAAGATAAAACAACACTGTTTATTTATTTTTTTGTCAGACTATATTAGTATATAGAATGATATAAAAGTCACCTTTTTCTATTCTATTGAGACAGCATGACACTTAGTACCAGTACATTGAATGCGACGAGTGACGAGCAGCTCACTAAAGAGAACAATACACAGTATCAATCTTTTTATAAGTACCTGCACTCGGCTAGGCCTCATATGAACTTTCTGGCAGGGAACTGAGTTGAGTTTTAACTCACACAAAACTTACCTTATTATATTATCCGTTTTTATTAAGATATTTTACGACAGATAGCACATGTTAAATGAAAGAAAAAAATCCACATTTATTGATAAGCATTTCTGAGTTTAGTCTCAGTTTTTACAGACAACAGTGGGTCGTAAGTCAAAAGGAAAATAGAAAAATAGGTAGGCCTATCCAATAATAACCTTTTTTTTTCAATCCACCTCCGTTCGTCACGGTTTTACTCTAGGACAGGGTCGTAATTTTTGAACAGTTTATACATACCTCTGAAATCTTTTATTATTTATTCAAATTAGCTTTGTATTTTGTATTCTTGACATGCAATGCGTTTAAAGAATGAATGTTTACATTTTACCTAAAAATTATCGGCCATGACAGATGACGTTTCAATTCTCGTCTCGGACGAGTTACGACGAGAATAAAAAAATCCAGACCACAACTAGATAACATTAGACTTAGATAGCTCTATGCATTTGAATTTTAACATAGCATAGAATTACAGTAATTTACTATAACGCCCTGCTCTTCTTACACTAGGCAGGGCGGCGCGGAGCAGAGTAGATCGGTCAGTAGCAGCATTAATGTAGGCTCTTCATCTGTTTGGTATCATCTGTTTGTCTTGACCCGCTCAACGGCAGGTTTTATCTGACTACTGTTTGTCTACAAGTTTTTACGAAAAGTGTTTGCCTTGCCCTTCCTCCCCGCCGATCAGATTTTATTTTCAGACGCGTTCAATAAACTCCGAGACAGAGCCGAGACAGAGCCTCTACAGACCAACTTATGGAAATTATGGACTATGTTAACGACACCTGGATTACCAGTACTGTTTGGACCATACCATCCTGGTGCCTGTACAAGAAAACGATCCACACCAACACTGATGTGGAGGGGTGGCATAACGCTGTCAACCAAAAGGCGAAGAAGGGAAATCTACCGTTCTACCTTCTGCTAACTTGTTGTACGGGGAAGCCAAGAAGATTCCGATACAGATGAAAATGGTTTCGGAGGGGAAATTGAAACGATATCAGAGTAAGCACCACCCAAGGGAAACTTTTTAAAATATGGTCTGCGTACAGTGAAGGTGATATGAGGACCAGCCAACTATTAAAGAAGTGCGGTGCCATCTTCGCCCCAAATAATTAAACGGCCCTTTTCAGGGACATATAAACGGCCCTTTTCAGGGCCACCAAACTCTCTCAAAAGAGTGAATGAGTCTAATATATTTTTTTGAAAATAAAGTTTAATATATATAAAACACGGTCATTATAATGGCCGCCATATGCATTGTCTTTTAACATTGTTCTGAGTCCTAGTGAGAGTTGTCCTTACCATTTTACTTTCAATTTGTTTACAAAAGTGGTTTGAGTCGGTAAGGTATTGGTCCAAATTTATAAAAAATGTGATCCGAGTCTGTCGTAAATATTACTTCAGGTCATTAAGGTATTGTCCAAGTCTAGTGGGCCGAGTCGGTAGTGAGAAAAAAAACCTTGGTCCGAGTCGGTAGTGAGAAAAATATCATTGGTCCGAGTTGGTTATAACATTTTTTTTAGGTCCGAACCAGTCTGACATTCATCAAATAAACCCGTTTTTTTTTTTAGGTCCGAACCAGTAATGGTCCGACCGGTCTGACATTCATCAAATAAACCCGTTTTCCATACAGTTATGCCACCAGGTAGCCTAAGTCCCATGAGTAATATAGGCTATATTGACAAAGTTTGAAAATTTAGATTTTTTGTTCATTCTAATAAGAGGTTGTATTCCTTTAAATATAGGCTACGCAGACGCTCAGCTGCTTACATCGCAAGCGGAACGACCTAGTACGGCATAAAGAGCAGATCAAAGCGATACACTTTGACCCAAATAAAGATATTGCAATGTAGAAATGTAAGTAAGTTTATCGAGATATGTCGTCTAATGCTAACGGTGTTTCACACTGTTAAATCAATAATGCATAAGAAGTTAAATGTATTGTGTATTAGAGGTTTCTTGTACTTTGTCTTTTGAATTAGACGTATGAGGTATTATGTATTAGAGGTTTCTTGTATTTTGTCTTTTGCATTAGACGTTATAGGTATTTGGTATTGCATTATGTTACATTTACGTTTTGAATTAGACATTTCTACATAGCATTAGGTTATTGCCGCTTTCCCCCGCCATAGTAGTGTGTATAGTGTGATTAAACCAACCCTGATGGACCCCAAATGAGACAGCGCCATTGCTATAAGTTATTTAAAATTCACAATAAGATCCTTCAACTAAATGGTTTGTCCTAATACCAAGTACCAAAATGACCACCCTTCAGTAAAACCACCAACATATTTGTATCTATTTAGCCGACATCGGGCTGATGTGGGGTGGACTACATTGAACCGATATCGGTTTGTATCTATAGGCCTATAGCCGACATCGGTCGGATTGAATAGTGCCCGGGTGTCAAATTTCTCGGGTGGAAGTAGTCCTGATGCAAATCATCCTGGTGCGAAATGTCCGGATACGAATTGGTCGGGCGGGAATTGTCCGGGTGGGAATTATCTGGGTGTGAAATGTCCGCGCACGATAGCGGACATCGGGCCGATATAGGGTGGACTACATTGAACCGATATCGGCTTGTGAGTATAAAGCCGACATCGGACTGATGTAGGGTGGATTACATTGAACCGATATCGGCTTGTGAGTATATAGCCGACATTGGGCCGATATAGGATGGATTACATTGAACCGATATCGGTTTGTATCTATATAGCCGACATGGGACCGATATAGAGTGGATTACATTGAACCGATATCGGTTTGTATCTATATAGCCGACATCGGGCCGATATAGAGTGGATTACATTGAACCGATATCGGTTTGTATCTATATAGCCGACATCGGGCCGATATAGAGTGGATTACATTGAACCGATATCGGTTTGTATCTATAAAGCCGACATCGGGCCGATATAGAGTGGATTACATTGAACCGATATCGGTTTGTATCTATATAGCCGACATCGGACCGACATAGGGTGGTTTACATTGAACCGATATCTATATAAGTAGCCGACATACATTTTCGGGAGTTAGAAAATCCCAAATATTGTACGGTTTCACCGAATTTGCACTTACAATAATAGCGTGGATATCTAAAACGATTTCTTCGCAAAATAAAAAATTCAACTCTTAAAATGTCAGGAATTTGCTTTTCCAGGCGTCTAATTCCCCAATTTTCTTGTGTTGATCTCGAATTCCCCACACAAATAAACCTTAAATCATCTGGAAATCTCATTAATTTGTCAGCTTATTCTAACTTGTATGGGGAGGGAAAAGGGGTGCACAATACAACTAATTATACTGCATGTAGGCCTAATAGAGTGATAAAAATTGATCTTAAAAGTTCTATCTTTTCCGTTTCTACTATTTTAGATGAAGTCGAATCTGACCAACATTTAGTTTTAACCATGTCCATTTTATTATCATATAGTTATTTCCCTTGAGCTAGTTACATTTACTTTTATTGATTTCATTATTAAGTCAAAAACTATTTTTATTACCATCCCTTGAACAAGTAACAAAATTTGAACAATCCCTGGCATTGCGAATGTGAAATGTGTATAAGGTGAAGTGAATGTTGTAACATGTGTTACTGCACATGAATGAAAAACTAACATTAAAAATCAAATTCGTTACGTTTGTTACAAAATCGAACACACTGATCTTGATTGTTGACATTTTCGAGTAGTAAATCCGAGTTGGAATTAGGCTTGTTTGTGTGAAATAATATACTTACTCTTCTTGTACCAATTTCCATAATTAAATACTTCCTCATTTATAATTGATATATCGGGTGGGTCTAAAAAAGTGGCAACACACTTTAATATGATATTATGAAAAATGTATGGGAGCTATAATTTTGATATTACACAGCCATCACTATATGGTAATTTGACATTTTCACTAGAAATTTCAGACCAAAAGACCAAATAGTGTTAATTTGCCAGCAATTTTAAAATTAGAGGTCAAAAAGAAAAATATCGAAGAATGTCAAATGTTATCTAAACTTTGTTTCACTTGAAAAGGTGATCAATGTGTCCACCGTCTTGATTGCAGACAGCCCTCAATCGTTTTTTCCATGAAGAAATACACTTTCTGATCTCTGCCTGTGGGATTTCGTTCCATTTTTCACGAATTCGATCTTTTAGTTCATTTTCCGTGAACACCTTTGTTCGATCCGCATAGACTTTTTCTGAGAGAGAGTCCCACACAGTGAAGTCCATGGGATTGCAATCAGGGGACTGCGGGGGCCACTCATCTTTTTTAATGAACTTTGGGGTCGCGTCATTTGGGTAACTTTGTGTTGCATTGCTGGTATGGGAAGTTGCACCATCCTGCTGAAACACATAGTCATTGTTCGGATAGATAACATTTGACATTCTTCGATATTTTTCTTTTTGACCTCTAATTTTAAAATTGCTGGCAAATTAACACTATTTGGTCTTTTGGTCTGAAATTTCTAGTGAAGATGTCAAATTACTATATTGTGATGGGTGTGTAATATCAAAATTATAGCTCCCATACATTTTCCATAATATCATATTAAAGTGTGTTGCCACTTTTTTAGGCCCACCCGATATTTTCTCATATATGCTACCTGCTACCAGTGTATTACCAAAAGGTTACTTTAAATTCCCCCCCCCCTTTTTTTTTTGTTCCGTTTCATTTATACAAAATTATGCTTAGGCCTACTTTAAGGTTACAGTTAGGCTCTGCATGACTCTGGGCTTAATTCTTTGACTGTCTACATATTATTCAGACATATTTATTAAACTGCAAAATTTCGTTAGGAGTTATCTCCCGTAATGTTTTTACCCATAGAGATATAATAAAGACTAGAGGGTGAACTGACGTCATTTTACTATAACGTCATTGAAGCCACTATGGATCAATGACGCCATATTGATTGTACGGCAAAAAACGACGTAATCTACACTGGCCACAGTAAAAAAGGCGACATTCATGCGCCAATAAAAGACACAATTTTAACATTTAATGGCGATTACAATCAAATCTTCGAAGCACTACACATGCGGTAAACATCTATAATAATATAAAATAGATATTTTTATAGATTTAGTCAATAAAATAGAATTAAATTAGATTGGACTATTACCGTGAGCCTATCTATATTGCGCTCTTATCCCGTTTTTTTCGAGAAACTGAAACTATCTTTTTTCTTTTGTTTAAAAATTCATTTCGTATAGATTATTAGTATTTAGAAATTGATAGGAAGAATTTTTATACAGGAGAAAAATTTTATTTTTTTTTTTTTTATGAAAAAGGATTGTTTCACGGCCAATTTTCTTTTCAGTCTATCGGGGGGGGGGGGGGGGGGGGGTATCATTTAAGTCGACATTACTTGAAATGGGTCCTGGGAACTTCTAGAACTAAATGAAAATCGCAGAATCTCTTTTAATTTTCAAACGTGTTTAATTGGGATGGGCCCTCACGCGCTTTAACGAACACTATACTATTTTTTTTGTCCCTAATAAAGTCGCTTCTGAGGCAATCGAACGATTTTTCAAAGGTGCCTCCTGTAGACAGATCCAGAATATCTAACATGTCTTTTGAAAAAACCGAATACAAAATATAACTTAATATTATATATAATAACCGATAAATCAATCGATTTTTGTGATAAATAGTCAGTAAACAGTGAGCACGCTTAAGCATTACCTTCGAAGGTCTTTTACCGAAAATGTGATTTCATTTTTAAAATATATGTTGTTGAAAAGTATTCGTTTTGGTGGGTTTAGGATACAGACCCGTCCCGTAACCAGAGGGGCTAAAAAAACAACAACAAAACAATTGCCAAAAATCCAGGAGTTTTAATTTTATTAGACAAGATCTCTCAGACCGTAAATAAATAATCTTGAACTTTTAATTGGAAATCGCGTTTCTAGGCATCCAATTCTCCAAATTTTCTAAGCGCGATCCCTCAGACCTTAAACAAATAATCTTGAAGCTTAAGCTCTCAGCCATATCAGTCTGTCCAAATAGCTGTCAAAGTCTCATAATAGAGTTTCCTGATATTCCCTGAGTTTCCATACCTAGCGCAAACAGCCTTTCAATGGCGACCGACGGATTGGAAAAAAAAATTGACGGACTCAAATACATGGCCTGCATGGTGTTGAGGGATAATGATTTTATGACTGCAATACAAAAATTCGTTCGTTCGTAGATGACAAGTTAACGTTCGCTTTATACAGCAGCAGATGATATCGCAAACTACTAGTATGTAGTTTAAAGGTACGGAAAATCCCCCATATTTGTGTGGCTTAATTTTTCTGACTCTCCCCCAGCCATATCTGTCCAAATAGCTGTCAAAGGCTGTAAATAGAGTCAGAAAGTTTTGGACTACCTTGTTGTTATAACTATAATAACCGGTTCGAATTTTATCGAATTTTTACGCGCTTTCTTACTCCCTTTTGGAGGTTCCTCTATGCTTTTCGTTTTCATTTATATACCTACACAGAGCAGGAAAATTGCCAGATGAGTGCCCTTACTTCTTAAGTAACATTAATTGAATACAAGAACATTTAATTTTTCGCTGAGAATCATTATCCTTTTGGAAATGCCGCGTACAGCGTTATGCATAGATATGACGTTATGTGTATTTTGCCGTACAAACAAGATGGCGTCAAAGCGCATAGAGACTTCAGTGACGTTATGAAGTTCGCCCTCTATAATAATAATAATAATAAACTCTTTATTTTACATGGGTCAGAATTAGGCCCTATACCACGAGTGGTAACGGTCCTGTCTCACACCCAGCCCATGGGGACAAACATAGATACGATATACAACATATAGACACCAAAAAAAAAAAAAAAAAAAAAAAAAAAAAAACAATGTACAAAGTTTGATGATTTAGAGATCAAGTACATGACCACAGACTACTGGATATTTTTTTTTAAGATATACAATATAGCAATATACACAAGTACATGTGTATTAAATGGACATATTATCCTCAAGCGATTATTATCATTAAAATTTGTGAAGCCAAAGGTAGGTCAGTGCAAGTGCTGCGAGCGGGCTACCCAACCCTACTCCATTAATGTTCTTATTCTAAATTGGAGGGGGAGGTAGGATTTATCCATGCTCAAGACCAGCTTGAAGGATGTTTACTCATCCCCTGACAGTGTGTTATGAATTTAGATTTGCCAAAAGTGTGAATTGTTTGCCAAAAATGATAATGCCAAATAGAAAACCTGGAAGGGAAATAATTAAAATATGTTATGTCAAAATGTAACAAATCTGTAAGAGATGGAACAGCCAAAATATAATTGCAAGAGACAGGACTATAAGTAAGTACTTCGTCCAGACATCTATTCCACCTACACTATAACTGAAAGAAGAAAGTTAACCGTTAGTTAGTATTTTAGTTCCGATATCCTCTGCAACTCTGAGTAGAACTACTTCAACTGTAAAAGGCAAGATAACTCTTATTAAATATTGACGATGAGAAGTCTTCAGCAGTCTAAAAGGTAAAGACACCACAACTGCAAGAGACAGGTAAACCATTAGTAAGTATTTATGAGCAGATTCCATGCAACGCTATGACTATAACTACTTGAATTGAATGTAAGAGGCAAGATAACTATTATTAAATATTGTTGATGAAATTCTACTGCAATCTAAAAGTAAAGAAGAAGAACTGCACTGCTTCAACACCCGATCCTGTAAAGTTAGCCTTTATATAAAGCTAATAATTGAATTTTTTAGCCTTTTAATAAAAGGAACAACAGTGAACGGTGGACGGTGCCGTTTATTATTAGCCTTTCTATAAAACATAATAAAGGCTAATATATCAACCAATCGGATAGGTTATTGGTAGCCAATGAAACATCGTTGATTTCCCGCTGTAGGCCTGTCCCTTCGACTTCTTGCTACTCTTACGATGACCTTATTCTGGTTCACCACCTAGATCATTGATTATTCAAGCCCAAGACCATGGAATGAAATAAAGTTCAATACCGTAAGTAATGAAGAATGTAAAATATTATCAAATCGTCGGAGAATTGAAATATAATTCAATATTATATTTCAATGTTCGAATAATAAAACTGAACATGGCGATAACTTCATTGAACTTTATCTCGTGATATTACATGTCATGTGTCCTTTCAAAATGGCTGCTCGCACGCAAAGTTGTCAACAAATCTTTTAACTTGTCTGATCGACATGATATTTGCTGTAACACATAGCCGTAGGAGACAGAAGGGGGTCGTGGGTGGCCTGACCTTAGCCTTATTATTTAGTTTAGTCAACACCACTGTCTGTTATGAAATGAAATATCTGTTTAGCGCGGAAATTAACTTACTTTCTTTATTTGGATTCTAATTATGATTAATTAAGGCTTTATATATTGTACTTGTAGGATTCGTGATAAAAGTTTTCTCTGAAACAAAGAAAATGCATCAAAAAGAGTTTGGAATGTTGGGTTAGAAGCAACATTTCAAGGCCACCCCAAAAAAGCCTTAGTAAATGTTAGGATGTTTTAAGGCAAGTCCAATTTTTATACGCCCACACATTAATGTGGGCGTATATTGTAGTCGTTCGTCCGCCCGTCCACAATTGTTGTGGACACGATAGAGAGCTGGTTTCTTGATGGATTTTGATGAAACTTGCTGTGAGTGTTTGTAATCACCCATGGATGAACCCTATTGAAAATCAGACGAATCGAAAAATATTTCATGGGTTATTGCCCTTGCTTTTGAAAATATGTTGTGGACACCATAGAGAGCTGGTTTCTTGATGGATTTTAATGAAACTTGGTAGGAGTGTTTGTATTGACCTTGGGATAAACCCTATTGAATATCATAAATATCGAAAAAATATTTGATGAGTTATTGCCCTTGTTCTTTAAAACACGTTTATTTTTCAGCCCGTTACAGTCTCAAAGTTGTTGACACTATAGAGAACTGGTTTGTTGATTGATCGTAATGAAACTTGTTGTGAGGGTGAACCCTATTGAAAACCAGACAAATCTTAATATATTTAATAGGTTATTGCCCTTGTTCTTAAACACGTTAATTTTTCAGCCTGTTAAACTCTCAAAGTTTTGAACACGGTAGATTGCTGGTTTCTTGATGGATTTTGATGAAACTTGCTGAGAGTGTTCGTAATCACCTAAAAAGGAACCCTATGGAAAATCAGACTAATCGAAAAATATTTCATGGGTTATTGAAAATCAGACAAATCTTAATATATTTAATTGGTTATTGCCCTTGTTTTTGTAAATATGTTGTGGAAACAATAGAGAGTTTGTTTCTTGGTGGATTTTGATGAAACTTGGTGTGAGTGTTTGTATTGACCTTGGGATACACCTTATTGAAAATCAGAAACAAAATGTGACTGTTCTTAATCATTTTTAGGATGAAACCTTATATATTGACATATTGCCCTTGTTTTATGCGTATTACAGTGACCCTTTAACCCGTGGTTTTACTCTCGTAAAAAGAAAAAAAATGTCATTCTCAGAATCTTTCATTTACTCTCCCCGACGAATTGGCTGCCATTATAAAAGTGGAAGTATTACGATGGCCATCCCTATTTTTTTTATTATTATTTATTCATTCTTTTAGGCTAATACAGAATTCTGTATTTTGAGGAGCAATCGTACCTCAGCTCCAGACACAGGATTTGTTTACATAGTGACTAGTGTACATGGGGCTGGGTACTGATAACAAAAGTGAGATCGATTACATCAATGTTTGTTATATATATATAACCCATGTTATATATAAATATATATAATTTTCCCAGTGAGAATTATCTTTAATGGCATTATACAACTTTCTTGCAGTTGTAGGTCAAATAACTCCATAAAACTCATTTTCATTTCATATCCGCTTTAAAATAAAGACTTTTACTCAAGCAATCAATTTTTGAAATTTAAGCATTATTGAGACTATTTTATCTTTATTGACATTTTGAATAATATGCAAATTGTTGTTTATTTCAGGGATGATTCAGAAAGAAATCATGGTAAGTACAAAATTATTTTGCTTTAAGTCACATACATTTGTTGCTCATTGAATGTGACCAATGTGTGAGTTTTTAGTCATTAATTCTTGTTGGACGAGACTTACTTGTAACGTTTAGTAACTTTAGTTCATAGCTATGGAGTCTTTTTTTTACGTTTTTTTTTCAAATGTCAAAGCAGGAATTGTATGTAGTATGAGTTTGAGTTGATGCAGCAACTGGCCAGTCGATAGATAATCTTTGGTATTTTATTTAATCCATATAAACATTCATGAAGATGCAGGGTTAGACACATTTATGAAAAGTATAGAAACTGTTCTCAATCAGAAATGAACTGTGAAGAGAATTGTATTAAGTATTTTGAACATTATCTCATGTAGAAATATCTGTATGAGCAATTTTATGTTTATTGTTAAACATTTACTTCTATAATTTTTGTTTTTCAGGCTGTGTCAATGGGAATATTGAAAGGGTTTCTTCTACAGAATGACCATACAGTTAAACCAACTTTCATGATTAAAGAGGATATAACAGATAGACAATGTGTAACTCATTAATATGTTGAAAACTTATTAGATATGCTATAATTCATAAGTTTTATATGTTACGGAGGAAATATCCCTTTGAATGTTTGTGTGTTTGTTTAATCTTGAACAAAATCCATTTTTACTTTGAAACCTATATAGACATGCTTACAAGAATTATTGAAGAAAAAAAAGATAATTTGTTAACTCTTACAACTATTGACGTTGTTTCAAAAAAGTAAATATTTTCAATTTCGTATGAAGATGTGTTCATTATCTTTAAATTCTGCAAGCAAAGATCAGAGAATTTAGTCCATTGGGGAAATAACGTCTTAATATTATGATGGTGCTTCTCTTTGGAGAAGTCAACTGATATATAACTATTGCTCTCGATTTTGTGGATGCAATTTTGATTAGTGTTTACTTGTACAGATTTTTGTTATACAAATAAAATATTGAGAATTTAGTTCTTTGGAAGTTGGTAGCCTTAAATTCTGTATCATTCTATAAGCAATGGACGGAATATAGTCGATTTTGGGGTTTTAGAACAATTACCATTATGCCATTGAACTACATATATATTAAAACCTGTGTCACATCCCCAGAGCAAAGAACATATTTCTGACAAAATGTTTTGCAGGAATCACAATCCAATAAATACAACGCTGCTACTGAAACGTGTAGAGGCCTAGGTATTCTCAAAGCTTGGACCTAAAATAAAATACAATATAACAAATATAATTTCTGTCTACATATCACAAAAAGGCAGGAATAACACATAAAATTCATATGCAGGAAGAAAGAATTTACATTAAAAGACATAATATTACTACACTACTTGTCTAATTGATTAATGTTCTAACGTTGGAGATAAATTCTGCTGATTATTCGTAAGGCATAAAAGAAAGAAATAAACTGAACAATATAGTTTCTTATGTCAAAAAAGTAGGTATGTCTTAACGTCTCTTTACACACTGATTCTATTTATACATGTACACAGAATTCATTTCAGATAGAAACTGATATCATCTAGTAATGTTGATTTGCATTGCGTGAGCATAATTAATGAATAAAATATTCTTTTGGGTTGGTAGATTCTAGCATTTCTTAAAAAATAAAACACTGTTATTCCTTAACTGTTTATGTAGGTACATGTAACATACTGTCTGAATTGTATACATACAACATACAATACTAGTTGAAAATGCGTTTAGCCAAAATATTTTGATTCTGATTCGGTTTTATTCTTTTAATATATGTATACAATATAAGCAGAAAGATGGGTTGCGTGGCAAGGTAAAATATTTAAAGGCCTACACCCAATTTATCATTATCAAATTATACGATCTCTTTAATATCTCTACACAACGGTTCTCATATCAAAGAACTTTACATGCGCTTGTTGAAATATTTGATCACAACGAGATTTTCAATCTTCTATGCCTTATTTTTCTATTCTTATATACAACCAGGGCGTTATATACCGAACATTTTGACAAGGAAATAGATATTCAAATTGTGCGCCTTTACTTGCTGACATATTTCGTAGACTTTAAATCTATCCAGAAGAGTTGGAAAAAAAACCTACTGATTGTAAGACTTTCCGCATCCTTTTCGACTTGCTTCTAGAAATTATCAACAATCACGATCTTTGTGTTCGACTTTATGACAAACGTGACGACTTTAATTTTCCTATCGTTAATTTTCCATTCATGTGTAGTCTGATACCATCACTTGCTTATGGTGTGTATTTTTCACAACGTATCCGATATGCTAGGGCTTTTTTTTAAATTTATTAAGACTTTTTGTTTAGAGATCGACCTTCAAATCGCTTAAAGGGGAACAGTGGTTATTTTGGGGGCTTGTTAGTACTAAAACTCCCTTCAAATTTGCCTCAAAATTACGTTCTATTTCTTTAATGTGTTGTCTCATTAAAGTCGTTTTATTTTTTCCTTTTTTTTATGCCAATAATTATGAATACATATGAATTGGGGCAGGCTTGAATTTCGGTGGTGAGTTGTGAACACTATTACTGATTAGCTTAGCTAACCAATACGAACGGATGGTAAATGTGTCCGTTTCATCAGAGCTGCTTCAACTTCATTAAGGAAATTGTATGGTTTACAGCAGCTTACTATTTTGAAATATCTGATGGATTCCACTACTATACAATTATTGCTCTCGTTTTGGTTAGAATTGCGTTGCTTGTTCGGATGATGATCAATTTCAACCGAAATCTATTCCATATGATGTAAACTCTAGACTCTATAGCTCCAATAGACCTACCAAATGTCATGGTTACATTTCCACTTGGGCATTATGGATATAAAACAAAACGAAATTTGTGGTAATAGTTTATATTTCAACATTAGATACAATCATCAGGATAAATATGTAGGCCTATGTTCAAATCAGACTGATGAAATTAAATAAAGCGTTTATTGAGCAGGTCAATTGTTCAAGTTGACCAATGTATATTACATATTAAATATAGGCTGTTTTTTAAACTTCATAACTTCTTTATATTCATTTTATATTGTTTGAGAATTAAATTCTGGAAAAATCAATCAGATTACAAGTTTTATATCAATCAAATCATTTAAAACAGGTCCACAACTATCAAACAACAACATACACTATTAAAAAATAATCTTGCTATAATTTTCTTTATGCATCTTTAAGTAATAAAATTTTCCTAGAAATATGGACAAAATTATACTGACAATGGTGTTTCATTTAGTGTTAAACAATACTAACAGAGATGTATGAAAATAGATCAAACATACGGAGTGAACAATAAAAACCAGGGCTTGCCAGGCAAGGTAACATACGTCGGATGTCGGAAATGATCATATTTTAATTAAAGATAATACAAATTTCATTATAACAAAAGAATAAAAAGTCAAGGACAATAACAAAAAAACTGTTCATCGAAAATACCTCATGTTAGAACTTGACCGAGATCTGATCAATTGCAATGATCACACCATTCAAGTTTCATCAGAATCAGTTTTTTGATGCTCACAAAACTATTTTTGATGCGTTTTGGCAAAGTCAAGGGCAATAACTCAAAAACCGTTCATCGAAAATGCATCAAGTTAATACTTGTTCAGGATCTTATCAATTGCAATGATCACACCAAGTTTCATCGGAATCGGTTCAAAATTGTAGCTTCAATCTTGCTCACAAACTATTTTGACAAAGTCATGGGCAATAACTCTGAGATCTTATCGAAAATACTTCAAATTCGAACTTGACCGAGATCTTATCAATTTAAAAAACCATACCATAATTCATCAAAATCAGATGAAAACTGTAGTCTCTAGAGTGCTCACGAACTAAATTTGACGCGTTTTTACAAAGTCAAGGGCAATAACTCAAAAACCGTTCATCGAAAGTACGTCAAATTCGAACTTGACCGAGATGATGTTATCAATCTTAGGCAATAGGCATCATACCAAGTTTCATTAAAATCAGATAAAAACTGTATTCTCTCTCACAAGAAATGTTGACGGACGGACCGACGGACAGGGGCGACGACAATATACGACCACATAATCATATGGGCGTATAAAAACACATAAAAATCTATAAATCAATTTCAATTTATAAGAACAATGTTAATCCTGATATATCAATATTTTATGTTAATTCAAATACAGTTGCACAACATTGTCCTGGTGTTTTTAAAGAACAAAACTAAGATGCTGCTGTGCTAAGTGGCACTAGTGTAGTGAATTTTTGCATGCATGTTCAAGGCCACCTTTCTACATTATAAAACACATAACATAAGATCATTACTCTCATTATCCAAAACGAAATATTTTTCACATCAGGTAATCTATAACTAGATTTTAATATTGAAAGACCTTCTTTATTATGAACTTTTCAAACTTTAATTGAAAAACTGTATTTAGTGGAACATCTATGATGTCAATAATTCTTCAAGTGGAATAAAACTACCTGAAATATATTCACAGTTTAATTTATATAACCTGTACACTTTTAAATATAAACATTATAATATTGAATATTGAAATAGCAATTGGAACTTAGTCCATTCTTTCTAGTGCGCATTGTAAATTTAGAAATAAAAAATTGAAGGACACAGCGCACACATGTGGGGAAGAGCAAAATCTCCAAATATTCAGAAAATACATACGTAGGCTCATTCGAGAACATATACATAAAGATATATACTAAGGGCCTTTATGCATCGGATATTTCACGGTACAACATAGCGCCATATTTGTGTATGCTTTTTCATGTTTGGTGTGGGCCTTTATGCATAAGCTTAACTCTTTGCCTTTAAAATGCCTTGCAAATGTGGATGGGTGTTCTGACATGTGTCTAAACTGACATACATAGATGTCAACATATTTAAAACAGACATTTCAGCCAGTGATAAACAAAATATGTTGTATAATAACATTAAAGTTACCTGGTATTCAACTTGCATGGTATGGTGGAATAGATAAAAAAAATTAGCTTAACACCAGAGGTTTGTTTCTGTAAAAAAAATGATAATGATTTTGTTTTAAATACATGATTTACTTCCTTATTTTTTCAATCAAAATTTACCAATAGTTATTACACATAACACAAGAACATCAGTTTTAGAATAGTAGTAAACATTTGGGCACTGGTTATCATTTTCAATTTTTTTTATAGAAAATGTGTTTTTCATCATACTTTTCTGTACTAAATTGGACTTCTGAAGACTGACAATACAAAGCTGTGTGCAATGAGGAAAAGTGTGGTCTGACAGCAGCTTAAGCTAATTTTTTTTACGATTCCGATAATCAAAAATTAAGTCCAGAGCATGACAAAATCGGGTGCAATGGTTATATACAGTAAGTAGGTAGTGGAATTCCCATACGAAAGGTTCTGTCAGGTGTTTGAAAAGGGTAAGCGTGTAAAAGTGTAAGCCTATTACTATCCGATCTCACCTGTAATCAAATTCCATCTTCAATCAGCTGAATCTTCAGCTTCAAATTAAATCCATACAATCTGAAATTCATAATTTTGATAATAGAACACTTTATTGATGGAGAATGATGATAAGACGCTAATAATCAAAACCAAAACTCGATTTGGTTACCCTGCCTGGTTTCGCTGGTTTCCTGCGACCGACAGAAAGGGCAGAGGCGTCGACCCCCCTCTCGACCCCCGCCCGATCTCACAACAACAACAAATTGACTGGCCCGGCTTTTCCTATCCCTCCCACCCCTGCTCCCTTTTTCTTACTGTCGAGTTCTTGCATGTCTGGTGCTTTTAGCCCCCTGGACAATTCTGTGACCCCTGCTCGCCCCCTCCACCTAATATTTTCACAATGGCGAATTTAGGGGGGGGGGGGGCTGCCATGTCCAAGCCCCACTCCCTCCGGCCGAAAAATTGCTATATATTCGATTGAAATGCGCAAAATTTGAGAATTTTCATAATGTTACACACTATCCCCTACCCCCACAAAAATTACTCGCTACGCCAATGTCATTTCAAGAAACGCCGGGGTGGGGGGGGGGGCATATCTGGAATGAGATTCTATGAGGATTTAGAGCTTAAGCTTAGCCGTAACTTCTCTTTAAGTAATAGGTCTAGGCACTGCACTAGGCAGCAATTTACCTGAATATGATGAATTGTCGACTAGAAATAGATGCCTACTGCCACTGGCACTGATCCACACGTGAGGTGTAGAGATTTGCGAACTAGCCTAAATCTTACCTATAGGACTCCAATGACACTAGATCGTTTTAGGCTCAAGGTCCGAAAATTGTGATATTCTTCTCCCGCCGCAGTTGGCTTAAATTGGTGGACCATTTGCTGCTTTATTCTGCATTATATCGCGAAAAGGCCGTCGTTTTTAGGTTGACATCGGAAAGGTAAAATGGCTAAATATACAGTATGCTATTTGATTGGATATAGTTTTCGCTAAGATTGACGTCTGATTGGTTGATATATTAGCCGTTGTTAGGTTTTATAGAAAGGCTAATAATAAACGGCACCGTCTACCGTTCACTGTTGTTCCTTTTATAAAAAGGCTAAAAAATTCAATTGTTAGCTTTATATAAAAGCTAATTTTACTGGATCGGGTGGCTTCAACTAGACATGCTCCGAGAGTAAAGAAAACATATTAATAAATATTTTCGTTCAGATCTCTACTGGAATTTAAAAGTAGAGTCACCACAACTGTAAGAAGAAAATTTACAAATACAACTGTAAACAAGATCAATATAACTACGGCTGCAAAATCTAATTTTAAATTGCATAGAACCAGGTCTGAAAGAAACGGCTCAAAGGCACAGCATCTACAAACCCTTTATTATATCTCTATGTTTTTACCAAATTATTACAGTGAACAAAAATATGTTTTGACAGAGTTCTCTCCCTTAATGTTGAATTTTATAAACTTAACTGCCTTGAAAGACAAACTTTAAAATTGATTTTATGACAGAAATAAAAAATCAGTAACCTATTGATGCAATATCATTGTGCAGAGGTGGCGGGTGTGGCGTCAAGCAGGGTATGCTAACTATTCTAGACACCTGATACCACTTTTCATTATGAAATATTTATTCATTTATTAATATACTTCCTCAAATGAAAGGTTCATTAGCTGCAATATATTACCAATGTGTAAGCGTGGATTTCGAGATTTGTTTTACGGTTGGGATCGTTTGTGCTTGGTTTTATTATCTTAAATTTCTCCGACTCTCCTGGATAGATTTGATCAACGACAACTAAGGTTCAAATATAAAATAAACTTCCCCACGCATAACGTCATAACCATGTGCAATAGATAAGTTATAAGATCGTGATTGTTGACAATTTCGAATAACAAATCCAAGTAGGATGTTTTTTTCTTGGAATAGGAATTGCAGACACCAATTTATTTGCAGCCACCATTCGTCCTTGAAAAGTACGAAAGGAAACATTGCGGATTTAGATATATCGCTATAAGTATTCACACGTAGGCCTATAGCTAATAAAGACGCAGAATTTTGCGATATTCACAAAGTTCTTTAGATCAAAATTTGCAGGATCATTTGATTTTCTTGATTCGGTATCAACCAATTCAACCAACTCTTGGAAATTAACAGCTCGCTTTTCGTTTCTGGCTTTTTCATCGACTATTCTCCATTTGTCGTGAAGGAAGTAAGGAAGTTTCTTCAAAATCTGTCTTAGGTTTTCCGGATACTCAAGAATGCTCTCACGTCTAACATCTTTAACAGCATGCAAACACTCGTTTAGCAAGATGGAAAAAGTTGTCTAGGCCTTTAGGATCATCAGATCTTACGATAGGAGAGTTCAGAAGCTTCTGTAAACATTTGGTGGCAATTATCTCACTTTTTCCGTAGCGTGTTTCCAGATTTTGTAAAGCTCTATCTAATGCCAAGTTGGACTTCAAGCTGCTGTAGCTACGAACTATGTTGTTTGGTTATCCATTAGTATATTGTTACAAAAAGCTTAATCTTTCTTCATCGGTTGTAGTGTTTTCTATTATCAGACCGTTAAATTGACGGATAAATCTTCTGTATGTTAGTAAATCACCATCAAAAGGCTGTATAGGGTTAAGGTTGGCTTTTTCAAACTCTTAATTAAGGAATCAAGTACATTTCCATTCGTCGTATTTTCTGCAACGTGTCTATCTTCTCTGTTAATAATTGGTTTATCATCAATCATAGCCGAATTCGAACCTTCATGTGTATCACTGTCTGTGCTTTCTGTGGTAATCGGTTTCGTATTATCGGCAGGTTTCGTAACATCTCTGCGCAAATGTTTTCATCTAGGTAATAATTTTCGCTGCTCTCTTGTAATTTCCAACTTTGTTTCCAAATTGAGTTGTTCTTCTTGGAATCTGAGCTTCATCTTTTCAGCCTGAATTCTGTGCCATCTATTCTATTGGAGTGCATTGGCCTCAGCTTTCAGTTCAATTTCTTTGGCTTTAATTGAATTTAGAGATGACCTGCTTGAATTGCTCTGATAACCTGTAATACTTGAAGATTCGCTTCTTCTAGAAATAGGACTGCTTAATCGTGATTTACGTTGATGAGGTGAATGGTTACGACTGCGATTTGTTGGTCTTTTAGGAGTATCTTTGGAGGGATTACGGCTTTTTATGCTAGTATGTTTTGAAGTTTGTGACTTTGGTTTATGTCTCCTTTTATTTAAGCTACTCTGTTCTTGTGCTCCATTTTGTGACCGTCTACCATTTTCTTTGGATATTTGGTGCTTTCTCTGATCATCGTCCAATTCATCATTCAGTTGTTCACTTTGTTCTACATCCTGTTGTTGGTTTTGTTGATTTTTAGAAGAAGATCCATTACTTTTGGTTGAGGTCCAATCTTCTACATAAGATTTAATGTTTTTAATGAATCTGCTTCATTATAAAAGTCAATAAAGCTGTTAATATGGAACAAAGTTCGTCATGGTAGGCAGAGAATTCCTCATAGAGGGTCATCCATTCTTTATATGGTTGTTTGATTTCTTGTTTGTCTGCAATAAGATTTTTGAGCTTTTCGCTTCTGTTTTTAATCTTGGAAAAAGGAAGATTTAAAGTTTTTCAAAAATGCCATATTGTCTAATATTACTCACTTAAAGCTCGTTTGTGTGGATCAATCAGTCTTTTTACTGTGTCTAACATTATATCTGTCTAGATTAGCCAAAAATGTCAATTATAATGTGCTGTCACCAGACCATTGACGCACATTGGGACTTTCTAAGGGGTTTCTTTAGGCCTTTCTTTTTTGGGCTTTTTATTGGGACTTTCTTTAGCTTTATTTTGAGGTTTTCTCTTGGGTTTTCTCTGGGGCTTTCCGTCTATGCTTTCTGTCTGTTCAACACAATTCACACACTGTATAATAATAATCTTTTCTTTTCTATCTATCTACTATTCACATATCTTTACCATAACAGTGTAAGATTGACTGAAAAATAATAATACATTTTTTTTACTAAAAGTTCTAAACTAGGCCTATCTATACAGAGATTTCCATCTTTAACATAATATTACAAATTCTTTACTATCAGTCTTGAAATAATACAGAGGTATCTATGTTTAAGGGAGAACCCATCTTTAAATGTCAACAAGACCTACCATCAATGCGCATGTCCAACCGGAAGTAGTTATTTTGAGATTTGCCTGGCTTTGGGGACAAAAATAACTTTAAATGCAAATCAAGACAAGATGGTCCTAAAATATAACACGAGACTTAAGCAATATGACAGCAATACATAATAAACAATTCTAACCATTTTATAGGCCCTTAAACTTTCTTCTTTTGGTCCAATCGTATATACGTCGGCCATTTTCTATCAATAATTATTGTCAGGCGTAGCGAGAATGGCCGATATATTTACGATTGCTTTTGGTCTGACAACTCTTTGTTTCTTCGAAAGTCTCGAATAAAAGTCAAGAGTTCCTTCCAAAACAAGAAAGATAACTCTGAATAAGTAAATAAAACAATATTGTACTTCAGATAACAATGAATTTGGCCGTAACAACTCCCCTTTAACGCTGAGTTGAGGCGCAGTCGGTAGCCAGTTGAATTGTCTGTTAGGCAATTAGGTGCCATTTTGCAGAAAGCGGAAGTCTTGGGCAACTCTTAAATTCAGCGCATGCGTGCCAAAAATAAACTGTTTATTTATCGTCTCTTGGCATTCCCTACCTTATATTTCTATGCCATGAATCTGGATAATGGGAATCTCATATAAAGCCGTACGTTTAAGGGTTATAAGGCGTTTTAATATTTAAAATGATAGATCTGAATTATTTAAGCTGTCCTTTCCTTTACAGGATTTAAATTTGATGGGTGTATAATAATGCGATGCGATGCGTTGACCGGTCGTGGAATTTCTCTGACGCGCTTTAAAGGGATATGTTCACTAAATAAATTTAGTCTCAGAATCTGGAATTATTGTTTAGCTTATCTAATCCGTAATATTGTTCACAACTCTCCTACGAAATTTAAAGGGGTTGTAAAGAGGTTTTCTAGCCTTTTTGTGTGTATGAAAGACACTTCTAACATCTATTTGGTGCAGTCAAAATTCTCATTGGGTGCCTGTGGGTCCTGTTATTCCAGAAAGAAAAACGGGAAGTGACGTCAGTGTCTTGAAATAAGTGAGACTGGATGATCAGGTACAGGGCATTATAAATACATGTTGTTACAACGATATGACGTTATTAGATAAATGTTGTTACAGCGATATCATATAAGTCAAAGCGTTGTGACAACATGTATTTATAATTCCTGGAATAACAGGAACCACGGGCACCCAATGAATATTTTGTATGTACGAAATAGATGTTGGAAGTGTCCTTCGTCCACATAAAAAGGCTAGAAAACCTCTTTACAATCCCTTTAAGCCTTCAAACACACATGTACCCAGAAATATCTATTGACCCTATACCTCTCCTCCCATATCACAGGGTTTGCCGTGACACACCCATCAACCCGATCTGACTGGCCCCGATCCGACCCCTCCGTACCCTTTTTAGAAAAAAGTAGAATGAACTTGCGTAATTGACTTACCGTGTTACAATGCACCATCTGAATCATTTCACTATTTTTTTTTTACATGTTTCTTTGTTTTGCGAAGCAGATTTAATTAAGCCTCGAGCTTCTTTCTGTATCGTTTTATAATTTTGTATTATGTAATGTTATTATGTGAAATAAATATACTGTTTATAAAAAAAAAAAAATATCGCCGTTTGAAAGTCTAAATTACAACTCGCTGTTTTGTAAGACTGTGCCTTATATAGAAAACACAAATATAGAAAATGAAGGATAAATGTTAAGGTAGGGATATAATTGAAGGAATTTTGTGATTTTCGTTCATTAGTAGTACTTCTGAAGGCTATTTGCATATATATTCAAGGCCCAAACCCTTTAAATCGGCGAGCATAGCGTCATTACTTTTCCAAAAATATCACGCTATGCGTAATGTTATGCTCTGATTAGACCTTGATACGATTAGTTACGCTTTAAATGACGGTTTGATAAGCTTTATTACGAATCCCGAGACCAGCTAAGAGTGTCTAATCTAAAAGCGATACTACGTCTTAAAATAAACCCCAAAAATTTAAATCTTGGTCAATAATAGTATATATTCATCAACAGTGTCTAAAGTATACAAACAGAATCAAATAAACCCATACAACTATGTAATTGTCCATACAATAACAGGTTATTATTGATAAATGTCTTAAATTGGATTAAGACATTTATCAATTATTGTATTTAAACATAGTTTTCTGGATTTATTAGATTATTTAGACAATCTGTTTTAATTTCATTTGGCAAAATTGTAAAGAGGCCTTTGTCCTAATTTTCACCCTTTTCATTAAAGATTTTATTATTTTATTATTATATTATAAACATAGTGAAAGAACGATTACTTAGTTTAATATGCCATTTGACCATCCTGACATCGTCATGGGTATTTTTTCTAGATTACAATCAGTGGTCAAACTCACAGGCGTAGGGTTTCATTTGTGGGTGAAAAGTATCTTGTACTGACCCTTCTGTTTGATATCTTTTTGATAACGGTTTGATGTTTAGTAATTATATGATAAGATCATTCCAGTGAAATGCAACCCAGGTAGGGGTCAGGGTTGAATAAAAAAAAAACGAATGATATTATACTGGGCTATTTGATCACTGTATTTTCTGTTTCACTCTTAATTACATGTATATGTTGAATTGATATATATCGTCTATAAAATGACAATGATAGTCTCAGATAACCTACCTTGGGCGATGAAAACTTTCTCCGGGAATGCGTGAAGTTGACACATCATATATTTGATTCAAATTTCCCTGAGCTTTTAAAGTCCTTTTCCAATAACGAAAAGAATATCCGTATATATCTAGGCTTTTATTGAAAACTTTGTACACACATTTTGACAACTTGTTGGCCAACATGTTGCCAAAATACCATGTTGTCGAAAATGTTATCAATGTGTACAGGTCAGAAATATTCGTTAACATGTCCAATCCAACTATTGTCGTGTGTATACAGGAACCAATATTTTTTTGCCCGGATTTGTTGGTCAACATGTTGTCGAAAATGTTGTCAGTGTGTACAGGACTTAAAGTACACTGACCACATCTTCGACAACATGTTGCCGAAACACATGGGCAAAACAAATTTGATCAACTTTTTACTGAATGTTTCCGAACCTGTATACACTAACAACATTTTCGACAACATGTTGCCGAAAATGTTGTCAGTGGGTAGTACTATAGTCTTTCGCTGACAAGTCTATGGATACTGAAAGTGTATGATTTATTGTGTAGGCCTTGTTACACCGCATAATGTAATAATCACCCATAATGTAACAACTGTCGCATAATGTAATAAAAAATTTCGTATAATGTAATAATGCGGCATAATGTAATAAAAAATACGTATAGTGTAATAAACTCTCTCAACGCATAATGTAATAAAAATTTCCGTATAATGTAATAACGAAAAACCAAAACGCATAATGTAATACGAAATTTCCGCATAATGTAATAACCACTACGGAATCAGGTACACGCGAGGTATGGAATTTAGCAACCCGAATAAAACATAAAAAGTGTCAGTGTGATCTGGAAGTCTGGCAATGAGCATCTTACACACCCCTTGTTATGCATAAAAGATATACACACATTTTTATCACATTATAAGAGCATTTCTGCAATAGTTTTCAGTATATCTTTTATTAACAGCTCAAGCCGTTATACCATCGAATACAAGGAACAAAAGTAAATTGTTAAAGAAAAACACGTATCCAAGTGTCATGGATTACATATAAAAAATATATGAATAACGCATCATAACCATGTTGGTGCCATTTTGGCTAACCCGAAAAGCATGATTTTATAAGATTTATCAAAAAAATAAAAACTAGAACCACTAGTGGTACAGAGTGGGACTTTGCAAATGTGCAAATTTACTATAGGAATATGCAAAAAAACTTGACGCTAAGCAAAAATAGCAAGTGCCAAAAAGTTGACAACTTCAAAAAACATTGTTTTGTAGAAGGCTAATATGTGGTATTTTCAAGAATGTGAAACCGGAAGTCGTCATCAGACCTGGTAAATAAACGTATCAGCTTATACCCTATGTTATTAACCAAAAGGGCACCAACATGGTTCAGATGCTTTAGTTTTTTCGTTTCATATGTATATTATATTCATATATTTTGATATGTAATCCATGACACTTGGATACGTGTATTTTTCTAACAATTTACTTTTGTTCCTTGCATTCGATGGTTTTACGGCTTGAGCTGTTTATGAAAGATATGAGAATTATTGTAGAATTGCTGTTCTTTTAAAAAGTAATAAAATATTCGTGAATCTTCAATCTTTTGCCTCATTTTATGCATAACAAGGGGTGTGTAAGATACTCGTTGCCAGACTGCCAGACCACACTGACACTTTTTATGTCTAAAGGTGCGAATACACGAGGTACGGTGCCCGGTCCTGCGTCCGGTCCGGGATAATCGATACAGAAGAAAATAGAAGAAGCGAACACACAGAGTACGGGTCCGGACACGATGCGGACACGATTCGCTTCAACCATTTTTCCGGACCGGGTACCGTACCTTGTGTATTCTCGGCTTTATTCGGGTTGCTAAATTCCTTATCTCGCGTGTACCTTATTCCGTAGTGGTTATTACATTATGCGGAAATTTTGTATTACATTATGTGTTTTGGCTTTTCGTTATTACATTATCCGGAAATTTTTATTACATTATGCGTTGAGAGAGTTTATTACACTATACGTAATTTTTATTACATTATGCCGTATTATTACATTATGCGGAAATTTTTATTACATTATGCGACAGTTATTACATTATGCGTGATTATTACATTATGCGGTGTAACAGGCCTATTTATGGTATGATTGGGAAATGTTTATTGTGTCAACCATGAAAGTTACTGAAAGAGTGTTTATTTCTGAAAAAAAAATTGGCAATGAATGACGATAAAAGTGAAATATATTCACAACAACCTAGCAGATTACAATATGTTATTTCTTTTTCATAACTTAGGGGGAAAGTGTTTGTTTATTCATAATTAGAGAGGATTTTTTATATCTCCCTTTTCCTCTACCCATGCAACACTCTGAATTAATCATCAACAATGATTGGCATTCATAATTCATTGAAATGGTCGACAAAAAGAGATAAATAAATAAGGACAATCAGGGCTCATGATCAAATACAAACTGAAAAACCATTCAAAACCAATTGTGCGACATAATTTTGAGCATAGACTATAATAAAACACGGCGTCAAGAATGCATAATTTAGTATTCAAAATCAATGAGACATAAGGTAATAATATATCTTATCACAAAAGAGACCAACAAGTAAACGACTCAGCTTTTCAAATAAAGTTAGATAAGTTTTCATATAAACGCCATGTTCATAAAGTAAGAAAATGAATCCAAGTTTTGGTTTCTGATTCATTCGCAAATAACTGCCAGTCCAACAGTTATAATAATAATGTTTATCAGGTCATATGATCAATAGATATAAAGAAATGATAATATACACGTAAATGAAATCTTGAATAAATATAAATGAAATCTTGAATAAATATAAATGAAATCTTAAAATAAAAATAAACGAAATCTTGAAATAAATATAAACGAAATCTTGAATAAGTATGAATGGAAACTTATATACACATTAATGAAATCTTATTTTAGGGAATTAAATAATGAAACATAATATATACAATAAGCTTATTTAATCACTGTAATGACTTTCTAAGTCAACAGTTATGTTACATAATGAAGCAGTGAAGACATTGTAGCAACAATGTCCTGAAACCTGATGTCAGGTTAAGAGTACATTGTATATATAAGGTACATATTATAAAGACTAGTCATCTTTTAATTTAAGTCATCAATTTAATTGGTGACAAAAATATTCAAATACACCATATGTCATAGGAACCGTCCGTTGTAAGTTAAGTCGGAAACTATTGAAAAGCTAAAAAAAATTCCAGTTATAGGCTATATACTATAGTTTGTTAAAAAAAAAACAGAGGGGATTATCCAAGGGTTAATGCTTTTCCTACTGCAATCACCTCTATTCTGATGCGTTACCAATAGAGAAAATCTTCCGCGTATAAGTCATATCTCTACTGTCACTTGTGTTATTTTTACTACTTCATGAATCGTGTCCAGACTAGTGTCTTCATCCTTCACTGACTTCAAGTCTTTCTATTTCACTGATCTGTGACTAATATATTAGAATTTATAATGCACACAAAGGTTTCCAGTGCACTGAGTTGACGAGTAGATCTATGCAGATAGGCTATCAAACGCATACTGTTAACAGGTAAGCTCACTTTATATTTCGAATATAATGATATCTATGGAGGTATAATGTTGCCAATATTGTCGATTGTGTTGCATCGTTAAAATACCAACGTCGTCATTACAAAAATGGATTTGTCAATGCTGTAAAGTACAATTTGTCGATGTGTAAAAATGCAAAATGTATAAGTATACTCAAAAATCCAATGAAATGCCACTAACAATTTACTCTTTTCATTATGCACTTTGTATTAGGCACTTTTGCGTTATACATTCTGCATTAGTCACTTTACATTACGCACTCAGTATTATCTTTAACGCAATAGAACATATACCTTTTATGGGATGATGACGTATATTCATTTGCATACGTAAAAAACGACGGAAATGTACGGAAATTAATAAATATGCAGGCCCATTGATACATGTTCCTGTTAATACTTAAAGATGGGTTCTCCCTTAAAGATAGATATCTCTGTATGATTTCAAATTTGGAGTCTTGGGAATTATTTCAAATTGATAGTTAATAATTTATAATATTATGTTAAATATAGTAATCTAGGCTCTAGTACTTCTAAAAAAAGTTGGGGGGGGGGGGGGTGTAAACTTCCAATCAAAACAGTTTAGGTAACCCTCCTCTCCTCGAAAACTTTGTGAATTTTTATGCTTTGCAGTAATGCAAACTCTATTGAGTTATTGCTACCTGTATTGCTTCAAGGGTGTCCATTGGAAGTCTAAAAATATGATTTTCTGGAGTCTTGGAACCCCCTCTAGAAAATTAAAAAAGAAACTCCCTGAAACGTTATCTACTGACGAATTTAAGGTTTAATTGTATAGGGAATTCAGGATCACAAGAAGAAAATGTCAGGAATAAGACGCCTGGAAATGCAAATTTCTGAAATATCTGAGAGATCTAGCCTATTTTGACAATTTTGAGAACTAGACGCCATCGTACGCAATTTACTGACATTTTTTGACGAATTTAAGTTTTATTTGTATAGGGACAGGACAGCAATGCCACCAAAAGAAATTTTTATAATTTGACGCATGGAAACGCTAATTTTTACCAAATAAGGTTCAACATTATTTGTATAGGGTCTGAGGAATTTAGCCTTGAAAATATTGAGAAATAGACGCCCACAAACTATGAAATTTCCTGACGAACTTGTGGGTTGTGGGATCACCGGAAGAAAGTTTTGAGAATTAGGTGCCTTGATACTCAATTTCTCCTGCTATTGCAGTCCCTATATAAATAAACATCAAATTCGTCAGGAAATAACGTTTCAGGGCATTTGGGCAATGGGCACCCTTGAACCAATACTGGTAGCAATAACGTAATTTGAAATAATACAGAGATATTTATCTTTAAAGGAGAACCCATCTTTAAATGTAAAAATGAACTTGTATCAATGTGCATGCATATTAATTGTATTTTGTAATAACGCATTGGTTTTTTAACGTTGCAACACAATCGACAATATTGGCAACGTTATACCTCCATAGATATCGATTGAAATCGTAACATAGGGAAATGAGTGTGCCTTTAATTTAATTTAACACTTACACTTGCGAAATACGCCGAAGTTGTGGAAAATCCCCATTATGTTACACACAGTCCACATCCTACTGCAATGTTCTCTATAATAAGGAATTCATCCATATGAAGTGTTATAATGATAGGCCTAATAATAATACAATCTTTCTCAACGAGAAAGGAGGGAGAGGAGGGGGGGGGGGGGTGTTCTTAAAGTAATTGTGTTCGGAAATGCATCAGATGCAAGATAACGAGCCTAAATTTTCAAAATTTTCTTAGGGTACACTGCCCCCAAACGCTCTTCAAGAAGTGGGCGTTCTAAACGAGAATTCTGTTAGGAAAAGCCTCAGACGCAAGGAAATCTACCCTGATTTTCTTAGTATAACAATCCCTGAAATCTTCGATCAGCGGCAAGCGTTTTTATGTTTGATGCCGTATGCTTTAAAGGATTGAGGGTCTGTAAAAGAGAAATAAAAGAAAATGAGAAGAAATCGCCTTTACGGCGACCTACCTCAGACCCTATACACAAAAATCTATAACCTTCAATTCGGACGGAAATGTCAGGAATTTGTGTCTTAAGCCTGCCGCAGACGAGAGCTACTAGCTGAGCTGACAGGCACTTGAGGTCAGAAGCTTAGTAGCTCTTGTCTGCGCTGAACTTTTAGTGAGCAATCCGCCTCAAGAGGTCATGAGGAAAATATCTATCATGTTTGATATGTTTTGCCTCAAGAGGCAAGAAACCCACCGTGTGCGGGCAACGTAAGCTGCCAGCTGAGCTAGAAAGGGTAACCAACCACATCACGTGGTTTAAGCATGGCAACCATCAATGACTTCGTGAATGATATACTATTAGAAGATCAACTCGTTGAACAATGGCAAGAATATCCTTGTCTCTACGCAGTATATTCTTTGTCCAGCTTGTACGAAAAGAAGCATTCCAACGGCGACGACGTCGCTTCAACAACAGTAGAAGTAAGAAATTTTCTTCGTCTTCCGACATTTTGTTTCGTCACGTGACACGTCCTTCGGATGTTTTCCTTGACTTACGGAATTGGCCGAAGATTTTCTAGTAAGACGATAGCTCAGCCGACAGCTCTCGTCTGCGGTGGAAGAAGCTGTAAGCTACTAGCTGAGCTCCTGACCTCAAGTGCCTATCAGCTCAGCTAGTAGCTCTCGTCTGCGGCAGGCTTTACAGACCCTTGGAAATAAACCTCAGACCTTGGTTAAATCGTGTTTCCGGGCTATAATTGAAGGGATTGTGCGATATTTGGGCAGTTCCAGTATATCTGAAGGCTATTTAGAGGAGAGGGTACCTCAACTGTGAGTTTTGGGTGGCTCCCGAACAGCATTTGGTATACCCGTGATGTTAATGTTAATGTTACATTTCACTGCTTACAGTTATTCAAGGGAGACAACTATGAGGGTCTCTCATAGGTCCGCGCTCGCTACAAGCGTTCACTATGACAAATGGTAAAATTTTCCGGTCTTCCTACGGACTGAATTAATTATTTCGGATCTTTGAATTTACTTCTGGGGTCCAAAGCCTAATTTCAATTTTAGAACAATGTTGAATTAACCCGCGTTTACTACAGTTAAAACGGAAAACTTTAAGGACAATGAAGACAATAGTGTGAATGTTTGTAATCACCCAAGGATGAAGCCTATTAAGTTAATCCACTTTAAAAAAAAATTATGTTAACAAAACCCGTGTGATATAAAAAATGTCACTCTCAGAATCTTTCATTTACTGATAACATTTACTTATTAAACCTAAAAAAATTGTGTTTTGCGTTTCAGTATCGAATATTTTTATCTGGGCTGCAAGTGCCTGAAATATATCTAGATCGCACCTACAACAGTCTTAATTTTCAAAATTTTCCATGAAAGGAACCCCGTATTACCTCGTTCCTCCTCTTCGACGCGGTGTTCCACTGTCGAAGGGCTCCAGAGGTTTTACATGTGCATCAGTGCATTCATGCATTGTGATCCATACCTGAACAGAATACCTTAGGGTGTGGGTGGGGACGATGAGTTGCAGGGAGCGCCAAAAAGGGTTTGTGCCCACCATCCAATTTGGAGCCATCACGCCACTGGTGTCGACTTCAGCAACGAAGTTGATAGCTTCTTGAGCCAAAATCCGCTCTTGAAGGAAAAGAAAATTGTCTGCTTTTCTGGAGCTTCAGTGAGGGACATTTACTCGAATTAGACTATACTTGCAATTCCTTCATTATTACGTTCCAGTGGAAAATATGTTTTCCACTACATGGTTAATTATGAATGCCAAATGAAGTTTTCTAGATATGAACATGATCTCCATTATTCATAACGACATAACACCATTAAGTTTTATAATGCCATTAATTCGGATTTTACTGTTAAAATTCAGCATTGGTCTTTTAGTTAATACATTTCTTGCAACCAATATTAGCAATTTGCATTAGACGGCTACGATCCATTGTTATGGAACAAATCTGTCTTAGTAGGAGAGAATCAACCACCATCTGTTTTGTAGAATTGTGTAAACCCTCCTCCTCCCCGCACACAATGACTTTTAAGGTCATTGGAGGTCAAATGTTAAAGTCACCAACTCACTGCAGTTGCGACCTAGACCGTCCTCCGCCATCACCTACCTTGACGCAGTGAAAGACCTGAAGCTCAATAAAACTGATGGCTGTTCGGTCAATCAACTGAACATATCCTTCATGCTTCACATTCGTACTTTATTCATTTGTCCTTGATATTATCAGCAGTGTTACATCATGGTTTTGCACCTAATACTTTCCTTTTGTCAACGATTATACCAATACCCAAAAACAGGAAGCGCTCATTGAATGATTCTAGTAACTACAGGGGTATCGCACTCAGCAGCTTAATCGGAAAGCTTCTCGATTATTATGCTGAAACATAACAGGCATATTTTCAAGAGTTCTGATTTGCAATTCGGGGTTCAGAGAAAAGAATTCAACCTCCCACTGTTCATTTGTACTAGATGAAACCATACAATATTACAACAACAGACACTCTGATGTTTATTCTGCCTTTTAGATGCAAGCCAGGCTTTTGACAGAGTCAATTATGTAAAATTATTTCGTTTATTAATTCAAAAAATGATATGTCCATTAACTGCTAGATTGCTTTTATATATGTATCTTAATCAAATGGTTAGGGTGAGATGGGGCAATATTGTTACTTCTCCCTTTAATGTTTCTAATGGGGTGAAACAAGGAGGGGTACTGTTTCCAATTCTGTTCACCGTGTACTTAGACGAATTGCTGAATCGCTGCAGGCGCAGTGGAATTGGGTGTCATATCGGCCATGTCTACGTTGGCGCTATATGCTGATGATCTCACTTTTATAACTCCTAATAGGCAATCTTTAGTAGCACTCCTTAAAATAGCTAACCAATATTCAAATGAGTATGATGTAAAGTTTAATCCCGAAAAAAGTAAACTTGTAATATTTCCATTTAAAACCTACTAAGTATGTGGTCCTATCAATGACCTGCTACTCGATGGCAAACTTATAAAAGTTGTCGAGTCGGATTGTCATCTAGGAAATATTATTAATTCTAGACACAAAACTGACCATTTATATCGAGGGATTAATAGTTTTATTGTAAAAGTTAATGTGACTCCTCATAATTTTAGATTTACACCTTCATATGTTAAATACCAATTATTTAAGGCATTCTGTATGCCGTTATATGGTTGTCAATTGTGGGACGTCTCTAACAGGTCAATTGAGAGATTTTATTGTGCTTGGCGCAAGAGCATCAGAAGGCTATTTAATATATCACCACGTTCACATAGTAAACTACTTCATATTATTTGTGACGATCTATCAATAGAAACTCAAATTCATAAGAGATTATAAAAGTTTTACTTAAGTATTTTAAGGAGTTCAAATGAGTGTTTAAAAATGTGTGGTATGCAAGCCATATATGGCAGTGAATCTGCTATGTGCAATAATAACTATTATTTGTAAGAAATATAATTATTGTAAATATCATCTTCAAACTGTTAATATACAAAAACTTATCTCATGTATGTATACTATATCAAATAAGATGGAATGTGATGCAGGACGATTTGAAACTTGGTAACTCAATTCGTGAGTTTATTTCATTACGTGATAATTGCTATCAAGACTGTAATGAACTAAATCAAATAATTGAATATTTATGTACATCTTAAATTGTATATAAATTGTATATATAATCTAATGTGTTCGTAATTGTACCATAATTGTGTACGAATAAATCTATTATATTATTATTATTGAATCTAGCTGTAGATTGCTGTGACCAAATTACCATGTGACATTTTTACTGTGACCAAATTACCAGCGTGACCGCATTACTGTGACCAAATTACCGTGCGACCTTTTTACTGTGACTAAATTACTGTGTGATTTTTTACTGTGACCAATTACCGTGTGACCTATTTATGTGACCAAATTACCGTGTAACCTTTTTACTGAGACGCAAATTACCCTTGTGACATTATTACTGTGACCAAATTACCGTGTGACTTTTTTTACTGTGACCAAATTACCTTGTGACCGCATTACTGTGACCAAATTACCGTGCGACCTTATTACTGTGACTAAATTACTGTGTGATTGTTTTACTGTAACCAAATTACCGTGTGACCTATTTATGTGACCAAATTACCGTGTGACCTTTTTAATGAGACCAAATTACCTTGTGACATTATTACTGTGACCAAATTACCGTGTGACTTTTTTACTGTGACCAAATTTCCGGTGATCGAATTTCCTGTGACCTAATTATCGCGCCCAAGTTATTCTACATAATCTTGTTTGTAAACAGTTTCCGTATTCTTGTTGTCTTCTGTTGACGGTTTTTGAGCAGATTCTTTGCTGCTCACTACGTTTTTTCAAACTTGAAATATAGTTTTATTTTTCATTTTCAACACTGATTGTGTATGAGATGTATTTTAATTGAACTGATGAACACTATCAAACACAAGTTGTAGCTGTAGGAGAGAGTACTCTAAGAAGTATTGCTTTAAATGAAGTAGAAACCACCTTTTTAAAGATATTTTTAAAGTCAATGCATCTGGTTAAAGAGATATGTTCACCCATCGTTCAATCAAAAAACTGTTAGTCTCAGAACCTGGAATTGTTTAGCTTATCTAATGCGTAATAATGTTCCAAACTCTCCCTAAAAATTTAAGCCTTCAAATGCCCGTGTATCCATAAATATCAGCGTTTGATAATCAAAGGTAGGGACTCTTTTGGAAACACCCGATGGTCTTCTTTTTGGAGTAATCCACTTCTTTACAACTATTACTATTACTATTATGTTTTTTGGATGCGGTTTTTATTAACGGAATTGTTTTGCTTGTACGGATGTTTATTACTAATCTACATTCACTCCCACAGTCCACTGTGTGATGGGACAACTATAAACCAGTCAAAATGTCATGTCATGTATGTCATCATAAATAGAGCAATTTTGATATTTTTTATATATATATCATGTTTCCCCCCCCCCCCCCCCCCAAAAAAAAGTAGTAGTTGACAGGTAGTGTTTTCTCTTTCAAAATTTTCACAGATTTACTTCAATATGTCCTTGACAGACCTTACAAGTATGAGTGTCATCGAATAAAAATTGTACAAGAATATTGCCCTATTATCTGAGCAAATTACATTTCAATCCGTGCTCAATGTGCCCTTCACTACTTCGATCACTAACATCAAGCGTTTTTTTATCCTGAGATGCTGTCACGGATCTCATCTAAAGGTTTAAGAACTTTGATATCCTATAGACGTTGTAATATCAAATTTGATGCATACTTTATCGTTCAAACAATATCGTTGGTGTCATGGCTGGTGATTAGGTTCGTGATTTTATATGCGACAAAAACGGAGCTAAGTGCGAGGTTTCGTATGGAGGGCCACACTGACTGAGAGCTGGTACCTTTAGATGAGATCCGTGAGAGCATCTCAGGAAAATGGTTGATATTGGTTGTCGATGTGTTGAAGGCACACTGTACACAGGTGAAAAATATGTAATTTGCCCTCATATTGAACATTTTGACATGTTATTGTGTTTTTGAGCAGTCCTTGTACAATTTATATTAGATGACTCTCACATTTATAGGGTCTGACAAGGACATGTTGAAGTAAATCTGCGAGAATTTTGAGAGATATCAGTTCAGCAATGGCTGACACACTACTTGTAAACTTTGGGCAACAAACATAATTCTGAAAACTCTTTGGCGACAGATCTGCGATGTGTGCCAATAATCTACAATAAATCTGAATGGTTGTTAATTGTTACTCAGCGTTGTAGCTATTTGGAGATCATACAAAGTCCATGCTGTATCCGCCCCCAACCCTACGATGTAGTGATATTCATTTTCCTAACTGATCGCAGTTTCGTCTCTGACTCCCAATGCCCATACTATTCTAATTCTTGGGACTTACCGTTGGAATTTAGGTAACGACACTTTCCCAATCGCTATCCACTAGTCTCTCGAACAATTTGTTAACATGAAGCCATGACATAAAGCAAGTTCATCTTTCGTCAAAGCTGTACGTAAACAAGGGTGGATTGGATGATAGAGGGTAATCGCAGGATTAGGACTTGCACACGAGTGGATCTTCAATATGAGGAAAGGGAAAATTTTCCTCTTCTTCCTTCGCCAATGGTTCGCCTACCATCGCAAAGCCAAGTGGGACTTAAGCTTAAGTTACAAACACTGGTTATTGTACAGATTGACGGATTATTAAGGAATTCACAAAGTACACTGTCCTTCTGCCGATGGTTGTCGATGTTGACGAGTTATTTCTATTAAGTGCCATAACTAAAATTATATTCTTCGAAATCGAAGGTATGATAGATATTTCTCTGCGGTGTACGACCGTACACCATATTGACTTTACATAATTATTGCATGCAACATTAGTAGTATAATTTGTAACAATTGGTATAATTGATCATTGTTTAATGTCAGGTGACTGATTTAATTGTATCTGACTGTAGCAAATAGATAAAGTTAGGTGATGTCATTAATGGTAACAGGTGTAAGATGCAATAATATATTTACACATTTATGAGAATAAAAAAAATAGGGTGACAGAGATCTGCAATGGATTTTATATTTTGTCTCAGGTGATAGAAGTGGGAGTCGTGTTTTATGGACAAGTGAAATTTTCGTTGTTTTTATTTCAAAACCAATGTCACCGTTTTTTTAAAATACAAAAAGCTGCAATTTAATTTTATTTAACGCGATTGTAAATGCGTTAAGTGCTGTAAGCATATTTAAGAAAAACGTGTTTAGAAACTCTGATTGTGTATCATAATATATGTATTTCAGGTGTATATTATATTGGAGATAATATGTTATATGATGATGTATTGGCATCACTGGGGGAATTCGGTCGGTACCAGAAACTGATACTGGTACTAACAATTCTTTGCTCACTCACCTCAGGTCCAGCACAGTTTTGTTCTGTATTAGAACTTGCAATACCAAATCACAGGCAAGCCTCTTAACGTTTTACTGACATTTAGTCATTCTTTGATTTATACTCTCAATATAGGGAATCTTTGAAATTTTCACTTCCACAAAAGTGTCATGCATTTTCTATGTTCTATTTCACCACGATGTAAGATGCTACAGCAATTAACCGGAATAGTCTTCATTTAAAAAGGAAGGTTTTGTAAAATAACATATCCCTCCCCTACCATCCTACAAAATTAATCAATTGGTGGCGCTTCATGCTAACTATTTTGATCAAAGCGGCGCTTCAAGAAATTATTTAGCGAAGGCCTGCTTTGGAATGTTGCTTTATTTGATAATTTTCTATTTTATAACATTGGACAATTTTTTTAATTTTTTAGATGTGCTCTACCAGATTATGATAATGATACATATCAAATACAAGATGATTACCATAGCTACCTTATTAACCAGTCCATTCCCTCAGATTCTAGTTGTATGTTACGTAATCAATCTATAGACCAATATGGGAATGTGACGTCACGAGAATATAAATGCCAATCTTGGGTTTATGATAAATCCCAGTTTACTGCCACGTTAGTCACGAAGGTATTCTTTTAAACTTAGATTACTTCTTCTCTTTGGTATAAATTGTATCAGGACTGAAAAAATCTGTTAATAACTAGTACAAGTATAAAAAGTGGTTTCCTGTTAACATTAGATCGAAAAGAAAATATTTAGGGCCCATTTTCAAAATTGGCTATGGTGTGCGCTGTGCGGTACGGTATACAGCATGTGGTTATCACAACCTAATACAGAGATTTAATGCAATAATAACATTATTTGTTGATAGTTTGATCTAGTATGTGATAAGGCTGTATATCAGACGAATGCTGTCATGGTTCTATTTCTTGGTTTATTTATTGGTTACACTACTTTAAGCACAGCTGCTGACATGTAAGTCATTTGATTTTATTCCAAATACTAAACAACGAGTTAATTGCATTGCACTTTTAATGAAAAAAACCAAACAAACTCCAAAGCCCTGTTCCAAATTCGTTCCTTTCATCTGCATCTACATCTGAAACCCATACCAACCATCCAGCTAATATTATGCTCAATAAACTTCTGACATTCTTGCTGAATTTTGAGACAATTATCTTTGAACATTGACTTATTATGGTTCCGATGAACCTGGGTTATTATAATGATGTCTTTGTAATTGGATGACACCCCGTCGTCCACAAGCACGAACAGTGCAGTAACATAGCTGTTTTTATAATTTTTACATTTATTCGTATGTTATGCTCAATCTTGATTTTATTTTAGATTCGGTAGGAAGCCAGTAATGGTAGTTTCAAACTTTGTGTTTGTAATCTCTAATTATCTGATGATTTGGTCACCAAATTACATATTTCTCATGTTGATAAGATTTTTGATTGGATTAAGTATGGCAGGACAAGTTTTAGTTTTATACATTATTGGTGAGTAATTCTATATATTATTAGTGAGTAATTCTATATATTATTGGTGAGTTATTCTATATATTATTGGTGAGTAATTCTATGTTTTATTGGTGAGTAATTCTATGTATTATTGGTGCATTATTGGTGAGTTATTCTATACATTATTGGTGAGTTATTCTATACATTATTGGTGAGTTATTCTATATATTATTGGTGAGTTATTCTATACATTATTGGTGAGTTATTCTATGTATTATTGGTGAGTAATTCTATATGTTATTGGTGAGTAATTCTATGTATTATTGGTGAGTAATTCTATATACTATTGGTGAGTAATTCTATATATTATTGGTGAGTAATTCTATATACTATTAGTGAGTAATTCTATACATTATTGGTGAGTTATTCTATGTATTATTGGTGAGTAATTCTATACATTATTGGTGAGTTATTTTATATATTATTGGTGAGTAATTCTATGTATTATTGGTGAGTAATTCTATATATTATTGGTGAGTAATTCTATGTATTATTGGTGAGTTATTCCATACATTATTGGTGAGTTATTCTATACATTATTGGTGAGTTATTCTATGTATTATTGGTGAGTAATTCTATATGTTATTGGTGAGTAATTCTATATACTATTGGTGAGTAATTATATATATTATTGGTGAGTTATTCTATACGTTATTGGTGAGTTATTCTATATACTATTGGTGAGTAATTCTATATATTATTAGTGAGTAATTCTATATACTATTGGTGAGTAATTCTAAATATTATTGGTGAGTAATTCTATATACTATTGGTGAGTAATTCTATATACTATTGGTGAGTAATTCTATACATTATTGATGAGTAATTCTAAATATTATTGGTGAGTAATTCTATATACTATTGGTGAGTAATTCTATATACTATTGGTGAGTAATTCTATATATTATTGGTGAGTAATTCTATATATTATTGGTGAGTTATTCTATGTATTGTTGGTGAGTAATTCTATACATTATTGGTGAGTTATTCTATGTATTATTGGTGAGTAATTGTATATATTATTGGTGAGTAATTATATTATACATTATTGGTGAGTAATTCTATGTATTATTGGTGAGTAATTCTATATATTATTGGTGAGTAATTCTATATGTTATTGGTGAGTAATTCTATATGTTATTGGTGAGTAATTCTATATGTTATTGGTGAGTTATTCCATATGTTATTGGTGAGTAATTCTATACATTATTGGTGAGTAATTCTATATGTTATTGGTGAGTAATTCTATATATTATTGGAGAGTAATTCTCTATATTATTGGTGAGTAATTCTATGTATTATTGGTGAGTAATTCTATACATTATTGGTGAGTAATTCTATTCATTATTGGTGCGTAATTCTATACATTATTGGTGAGTAATTCTATATATGTTATTGGTGAATAATTCTATATATTATTGGTGAGTTATTATATATATTATTGGTGAGTAATTATATATATATTATTGGTGAGTAATTATATATGTTATTGTTGAGTAATTCTATATATTATTGGTGAGTTATTGTAAGCGAAAATAATGTCCGGGGGTATTTATGTCCGGGTTGGACATAATACGCTAGATAGAACTGTCCTTTATTTAGTTATGGACATCAATCACTAGTTAAAAATGTCCATTGGACATGTTTCACTAGTGCAAAATGTCCAGCGGACATTTTCCACTGGCGGACATTGTACACTTTTACATTATTCTATATGTTATTGGTGAGTGATTCTATATATTATTGTTGAGTAATTCTATGTATTATTGGTGAGTGATTCTCAATTGGGTTGAAATTCTATTAAAAAAATATTATTGATTTGGGGCATTCTGATACATTTTTAGCAAAAGATATTGAAATTTCTTAGAAATATAGTAAAGATGCAAATGGGGATAAAACTACATGTATTTTCTGGGATTGAATATATTCTATAAATAATGTAAATTATCTATTTTCCTTCAGCTCTTGAATTTGTGGGACCGGATCAAAGAATTTATGCTGGCGTTGTATCATTCTTCACGTGGACTGGTGGTTGTTTTATTTATATTGGTGCAGGTTACTTCCTTCGAGATTGGCAAACACTTCATATCTTTGTAGCAGTTTACTCTACTCCAGTTTTACTTCACTTCCTGTAAGATACTAGATTTTAGACGTATCCCATTATAATTAACATGCATATCATGGATATATACCATACTTTTTCACCCTGTTCGAATTATGATACTTTAATATAGACTTCACATGTTCGTTTAGATGTTATTTATGATATCTATGTATTTTGTGTGTATTTTAAATGACAGCATTTCGCATGCTCTACTCTTATGTGTATCTTGTTTTATTTCAAAACCTATTTTGTTTTATTCAAGGTGTATACCAGAAAGTCCACGTTGGTTATTGACCAGGGGTTATAACAGTAAAGCTAGTAAAATAATCCTCAAATCAGCCAGAATCAATAAAGTAGAGTTCGATAAAGAATTGATTAAAGATATACAAGTTGATGATAAAGTTACAAAAGTGAAATTTTGGAGAATGTTTACAAATTGTAGATTGTGTATCAGAACAATCGTTATCTATTTTATATGGTAAGTTTGACGCCATTCACTCTGGCTCTGATAAGGCCCGTAACCAGTCTAGAGCTTTTAGGGGGCGAGCGTCAAAACAAGGGGGTTAGTTAAGGAGAGATTTGAGAGGTTTTGCTTTAATTTCGAATTTTGGGAATTTTGCAGGGATTAGGATAATTTCAAGAGGGACGCATGCCACGTTTTCACCTGGAGCGTCTGTCAAATTTCAACCTATATATCTCTTTAAAGGGGAATGTTCAGCATTTTCGAGGGTCGATTTGAGCCTTGAATCTATGTAAATAGCCTCCAAAAGTACGAGAACTAAACAAAAATCACAAAATCCTTTCAACTATATCCCTACCTAAACATTTATCTTTCATTTTCTATATATATATTTTCTATATAAGGCATAGTCTTACTAAACGACGAGTCGTATTTTTGTCTTTCAAACACTGATAATTGAGGCTGCACGGGGTTTTGAAGGCTTATATTTCGAGGGAGAGTTGTGAACATTAGTATGGATAAGAATAGCTAAAAAAAAATCCGGTTTTGAGACACAAACATTATTGGTTGAACAGTTAGTGAACATATCCCTTTAGTGAACATATCTTTTTTCCTCGCGACCATCTCCTGCAGGTAAATCCAATAAATATTCAAATCAAATTCAGGGCCTTGTTATTCGAAATGCATTTCAAATGTCAACATTCTTTATATAATATAATTGTTCCAGAAGAAAAGACCTTTTAACAATGTTATTGTGAGCACGTAAGTTCTTTAACGTGAATTTTTTCATTTGAATATCGCATACTCAATTTGTCCTAATGATTTCAGGTTTTCTGCCAGTGTGACGTACTATGGAATTATATTAAATTTAGGGTTATTAGCAGGAAATATCTATTTGAACTATGTAATAACCATCTCCCTGGAAGTAGTGGCCTATCTGTTGATTATGATATCAACTGATAGAGTTGGTCGGAAGTTGATGTTATGTATACATTTGGTTATAGCTGCTACTTGTTTGACTTCTTGTATTTTTACTGAGCTATATGCACCGGCAGGTAATATCTTCATTTAAAAATGCGATTCAATTCTATTTTCATTCTTTTTGAACACCTGCTGTCATTCCACCCTTCCCGTTGACGTCTGTGCTTTATAATTCCAAATTTAGGATTGCCGATATTTTGAAATGACTCATGTCCACTGAAAGGAATGGTATAACATTTGTTCTTTTATCAAATAGAGTACATAATATAATAATTGTAGATTTAAGTTGGATAACAACGCTATTGGCTCTAACTGGACAGTTTGCCATCACCTCAGCATTTTGTATTCTTTGGTTTTGGACTGGTGAATTATTTCCAACAGAACTTAGAAATACCGGAACTGGAACAAGTTCGGCTATGGCGAGAATCGGTTCAACTGTTGCTCCTTATATTGGATATATAGTAAGAAAATACTCGGCTTATTTATAACTTAATTATTAGCAAAAACACTAGTTTAAAACTTTATGACTTAAGATGGTCGACCTCTGACCTGCACATTTTAACCGTCACATTCTGGCATTTCAAATTATTTGCAGAAAACCGAAATTTGCCCCTTCCAAATTAACTATTATTGCAGGAGAGTCCTACATTTTCTTTTAGAAAAAGGCTTTAAAAATTCCTAATTTGGTCGTTGAGCAGTTTTATACTCAAATCGTGTTTTTTCTTCTTCAGAAAACCGTTATACCAGGAATATTTGGTCGTATATCACCGTTTATTGTTTACAGTAGTGTTTGTATATCAGCACTAACTTTAACAGCTATATTTTTACCAGAAACATCTCATCTTACATTACCAGAAACAATTGATGACTGTATTAAACTAGGCCATGGGTAAGATCTAATAGAAAACTCTGAAACACCTTTTTCCTTTAGTCCTTAATAAGGCAAATGTGTTGTATGCGGCTTAAACAACAAGGGAGAGTGTAAAAGTTTAAAAGAGAAAGTGCTGTAAGGCTGTTAATTTCAAATAAATAAATTTTATCTTACAGATTTGGAAAACAGAAATCCAAAAAAACGCCAGAAGAAATGAAATTTCTAAATTCATCTGTGAATAGTTGACGGAACAAAATATAACACCACATTTTATACCTATTTTCCATTTCTTGTAAATAAAGACTCACCTGTTTTCTTTTGATTTCGTTCACTAACATTTTGCTGAACATGTTCCAGCAGAGCTCTGGTTCCAATAGGTGCCATGATGCGCGAGTTTGGGAGCCTGACGGCGCCACCTCCCCCCCCCCCTCTCTCGGCGCCCGGTGGCCACCTGCCACCCCCCTCGAGCCGCCACTGCAAGCACGTGACAATTCAAGAATAGAAATCGGCGACAAAGTGTCATGACCTTTGTATCAAACTGACCCTTTGAAAGTAATTTGGCTGAACATGAATATTTTTCTTTGTATAAGTGGGTTTCGAATTGTTAGGGGATGTATAAGTTTTACATTGAAAAGGACCTCACAAAATTTACGCGACACATATAGATGAGATGTATTTGTTTGAAGCTCTAGTAGGTTACTTCTGCCAATAAATACCAATAAAGACTATATTTGATCGGACATGTTTTTAAATATAGTTTAATGGCAATTCATTATCATTTGCGTTATTTTAAAACTTGCACTCTCTATCGTGTTCACAACATATTTTTCAGAAACAAGGGCAATAGTCTATCAAACATATTTTGATATGTCTAATTTTCAATAGGCTTTTTCTTTGGGTGATTATGAACACTCAAAACAAGTTTTATCAAAATCAATTAAGAAACCAGCTCTCCATCGTGTTCACAACAATTGTATTGTTGACAGATAGACAGATGGACAGACAGGGACGACTACAATAAACGCCCAAATTAATGTGTGGGTGTATAAAAAACTGGAATTTGCAGGATTTATTGATTCGTTTTATTGCAGGTAGCTTCATGAAAACGTTTCCTTAAATTCGCGAATATCGGCCTCTAAATTCTCTATTGGAGTGTCTGGGTAGTCGGATGATGACACACTGATTCTATTCCCTTTCATTCATGTTATTGTCCACCAACTTGAATACACTTACACCAGGAGCTATTTAACCTTTATATTATGTGAATTATTATACAATCAGAATTATTATGGTGAACTTGACACTAATCTAATAGTACTCTAAAGGCTTATTCAATTTGCCCTATATTCAAGGATAGTTTAGTATTTTGGTACGTTACTAAATCAAATTTCTTCACATATATTATCGCAACTAGGCTTGTAAACAGAATTATTTATACACGTAAAGTTTGACATCATCCTAAAGGTAAAACATAATTACTTTATTTCATATACGACCGTAGAATTAAAATAGTCTATTTAATATCTTTCTTCTCTCACATTAGGCCTATGCATATTATAGTGCATTTAAGATCAAATGTGTCGATATAATTTCTTAAAATGGTAGACGGCCTAATTTTGGAGGGGACGCGGTTTTGGGGTTGCTGTTTTTAAAATTTTTGTTTTGTGCAACAGCGCGATTGGCGCTTTCCTTTGTGAATGGTTTCAGATATTCTATCCGAACATCTTTACAAAACATATTTCTCGTTGACAACTCTCACCTCAGGTGGTTGGATTTCGGACACTGTATCCTAAAAGTTTTCGCAAATTTTCGGACTGATTCGTTCTGTACCGATATTCTTGTTGACAGCGCTAACCTCTTGACGACGGTTTGGGGGTATTATACCTCAAGCAAATTTTGGATATTAGGATAAACTACTTTTGGAGTGGGTTTTGGGGATATTGAATCCCAAAAACTTTCGGACTGATTTCCTTGCATCTACAGTCTCTTCTGATATTCTCTCGTTAACAGCTCACTTTTTGACGACGGTTTGTGATAATACACCTCATGCAAATTTTGAAAATTAGAGTAAATTTCCTTGGATTTAAGACTTTTTTGTACCGCATTCTCGTTGACAGATCTTGTATCATAAGAAAAGTTCGTAAATTAATGAAGTTCATTTGCTTGCATCTCGCATCTCAGACCTTTCTTGATTTCTTCCTCGTTAAATAATTTTTAGTTAGCGATTGATATTTTTTTACTGTGACAAGATTTTTCATGGGTCAAATTTCCATGGGCATTATTTTCGTTCCCCACATTTTAGGCCCTTAATTTGTTTTTTCATCTATTTCATGTATTAACGAAATCTTAAAATCGAGTGGACAAATTCTTGGGAGTTTTTGTTTGGGGTTTAGGGTGAGAGGTGGATTTCGAAAATTTTCATCCAAGGTCCTTGTAGCTGTCAGATGCTATAGATCGGCCATGTCCAATTCCCTAAACCAGACAAGAGATTCTCCAAGATTTAGATGCATTGAGGCAAGGATAAACGTGGCAGTAGAATAAATGCAACGATTTTATTTCAGATATCGTTCATTTTCTATAAGAAATAAACATATCGAATAATGAGAGATAATTAGTTGCGTAAGGATGGAATCAAACTTTAGATTACGATAATATTTATAACATTGTTTGGGCCAGGGTTAACTGGCTAAACCTCCCGGCCTGATATGTAAACTATTTACATGTGTACATCTCTACATTTTGTTTACTTAACGTGGGGTCAGACTCGCCATAGGTTTCAGTACATTAGGGATAAATTAAATCAAACAGACAGGTAAGTTGAAAACCCTTTTTGATAATGATTTTTAGTTACGAACGGGTCGAATAAAGAAATGCTCACAGCCTAAAAACTGACTTCCTACACTTATCATGCCTCAGTTGTTCTGAATCAGATAAAACCAGAATAATTTTACAGGAAGAAAAGTCATATAACTGCCCCATACACATCCATACGAAATGGAAATATATATCCAGCTTTGATAGCTAAAGTTTAGCTCTTTGCAGCACCTCATTTGATGAGTCAAAGTCTCTAAATTTTCTAGAAGAGATCCCTAGACTTCATGAAATTGTGTTTCCAGCAGGAAATCGCGTTTCAGATAGTGGAATTCCGGTGTTTTTGGGTGGATACCTAAATTGCCCCCCTTAATTGGACGTGTGTGTCCCCCTAAAAATACTTGGCAGGCTACGGGCCTACCCCGATGCCTCCAAACATCGTTTAAAATATAAACTCTCTCATCTCATCAGATTCTTCCAGTCGAAAGGTTGACCAGAACCTATTTTGTGTTTTTGAGAACAGGGGAGCAGATCATGGTGATGTATCCCCAAATTTTGAAACAAGAGTCATACTTTTTTTATTTTTAGTTATAACATAATATGTTTCAGTGTTTTGCAAATATTGGAAACGAATCATCTCACTTCACGATTGAACTACAGCCCTGAGGAGAAAGAATTTTAAGACTTTCTTTTCATTTATCTCCACCAATACTTGGAGGTTTTTGAGGGCATTTATAAAGAATAAAAATTCTTAAATCAAGTACGACCAGTTGGAAACAAAACTTTTACCAATATATATCTTTATCTTTAGGAATTATAAGCTATAAAGGCAGTGTTTGTATTGAGGTATCTCTTATCTTTTCAAGTATTTGGGTTTTATAGAAGATAGTTATAAGCATGTTGATTTTAATGATGACCTATATCTACAATACATGTTTAAGGTCAAGTCCTGCATGATAAGGCACATATATGTACACATATATAGATAATACTATTTTCATTTCCATAATCAAAAATTAGAACTGCTCTTTTGTCTGTATGTATTTTGTTTTTTTTATCGATTGCATAGATCTGAAATAACATTACATAACATGGAAGTATACAATATATCGGGTGTCCCAATAAAAACGTCCCCAAGTTTGACGGTAATTATCTCAGCTGTTGGTGAATCGATCTCTTTCAAAATTCTCACAGATTTACTTCAACATGTCTGTGTCAGACACTGAAAATATGAAAGTAATCGAATAAAAATTGTACAAGAACTGCCTCGAACAAAATAGCATGCAAAAAATTCAATATCAGAGCAAACTACACATTTCAACCTGTGTCTATTGCTTTCACCACATCGACCACCAATATCGTTCATTTTCCATCCTGAAATGCTCTCACCGATCCCATCTTAAGATATTTTCTCCCAAAAAGCAACCTTCCTGCTTTTCAGTTACGGTTCATCCAGTTTGTTCCACTGGTGATGATAATGACTCCGGGCAGTATGGGATTTTCTTAAGAAACAATGTACTGCACTTGGGTTAGAGGGACACACTGATTAAACAAAACTGAAATGCAGGATGGTCGCTTCTCGAGTTGTACCTTATTTAGATGTGATCCGAGAGAGTTTATCAGGATGGAAAATGTTGGATATTGGTGGTTGTGGTGAAGGCAAAATGGAAACAAATTCAAATATGTTATTTGCTCTGATATTGAATTTTTTTACATGCTATTTTGTTTGAGGCAGTACTCGTACAATTTTTGTTTGATGACTTTCATATTTTCAGGGTTTAGCAAGGACATGTTGAAGTAGATTTGTAAGAATTTTGAAAGAGATCGGCTCATCAGCAGCTGAGATACTTTTCGTCAAAGTTGGGGACGTTTTTATTGGGACACCCGATACATGTATAAAACAAAATGATAAAAAAGAGATTTTTAGTCTGATTGACATATTTAGTATTCATAATGAATATTTAAAGTATAAGTACGATCAAATATCAGTAAATTGCCGTAAACCATTGATGGAGTACGTAAATACAAAGGACATAGTATTGATATTCAAGTTTAAATTGAAAATCACTTTGACGTAATCTCATGGTATCACATTGAGTCGAAAGGAGGTAAAGCTTTTGTTTATTCTAAAAATAGTGCAATATGAAGGCAGCATTTGAAGTAACAGCTACCAGGAACATATGTATATCAACCAACGATTTCACACAAAATGTCTTTTCAGAGTGATCCTCGTATCTTTTCAGATATTTAAGAAGGTTAAACGTTAATATCAAGATATGTCAAGGAGAATATTGTACGATGATGTGTTATTGTTACTGGGAGAGTTTGGACGGCATCAAAAGTTGATGGTTATATTTACAGCTTTGTGTTCTTTCACCTCAGGTCCTACACAGCTTAGTTCTGTTTTTACATTGAACATTCCAAAACACAGGTAGAAACTCATCTACAAACTTACTACAAACAAATTTAATTCTATTATTAAATTGATCACGATAATAGTAAATGGATGTTTATAGGTGTTTCTTGTTCGTTTTACTAATTTACCTGAGAGATCAATAAATATTCAACTCATCAGAGCTATTATCTTAAGTTTTGTCCATCAATTACACAAAATAGTAGTATATTATATATTTTTTCAGATGTGCTATACCAGATTATGATAATGATACATATCATATACAAGATGATTACCATAGCTACCTTATTAACCAGTCCATTCCCTCAGATTCTAGTTGTATGTTACGTAATCAATCTATAGACCAATATGGGAATGTGACGTCACGGGAATATAAATGCCAATCTTGGGTTTATGATAAATCTGAATTCCATTCTTCATTTGTCACAGAGGTTATTCGTTTTTCCTATTATTTGTCAATATGTTCCATATGCCTTTTTTTATAAATTGAAAAACTTGATTTGCATAAAAAAAATATGTTAATGAAATACTGAAATCAGAAACTCTTATCTAGCGGAAAGCTTTTTGAGTATATGTTTGATTATTCAGATGCTTTTCAATGAACAAATTGAGCACTAGACGATGGTAATCTGTAATTTTTATATTGCATGTTTTCAGTTTGATCTTGTATGTGATAGAGGTGTGTACAAGACCAATGCTGTTATGGTGTTATTTCTTGGTTTGTTAGTTGGTTACTCTACTTTAAGTACAGCAGCAGATATGTAAGCTTTTCAGCAACTTTAACTAAATTGTTCATTCAAAATTAAAAACATTTTTTCATATAAATTACCCGTTTTATATATATATAATGTATATAACTGCAAACAGTACTGTTTCGGCCTTCTGGGCCTCATCAGTGCAGTGCTGATACTGGAGTTGAGGTTGGCTATATAGCCACCTCAGATGATCCCACATATGTGATACCATCGTACCATGCCAGAGTGCTCAAACTAGCAAGCTAGTGGGCTACGCATAACGCTAACGACCATGGTACACTCCAGATAGAGTGCTCAACAAGGTATGAGCCAAGGAGCGTATCTAACTGCAAACAGTAATGTTTCGGCCTTCTGGGCCTCATCAGTGCAGTGCTGATACTGAGGTTGGCTATATAGCCACCTCAGATGATCCCACATATTTGATACCATCGTACCATGCCATAGTGGGCTACGCATAACGCAAACGACAATGGTACACTCCAGATAGAGTGCTCAACATATATATAAGAAACCAGGGTTGTCTTCAATTTTTGTTAAAATGAAACACATTTAAATTATATATATATATATTAAATATGGTATTTATTTCAGATTTGGAAGAAAACCTTTACTGGTAGTTTGTAACGTTGCTTTTGTTGCGTGTCATTATTTGATGATATGGTCACCAAATTATATATTTTTGATGTTTATTAGATTTCTACTTGGTTTAAGTATGTCTGGCCAGGTTCTAGCACTATATATCATAGGTAAGAAATCATCACATTCTATTATGTATAGGTTAATGGCCAAGTGGCGTACAATAACTTCACGAATGTCCGTAGCTAGGACCGTAAGGTCCGTCGCGAAGGACATGAGTGAAGTTATTGTACGTCACGAGGCAATTAACCTACTTAAAATACAGTCGAGCACGTGCACTGATTAGATTCAGTCACGTGTTCTTCTTAACTAATCACACGGATTAGGTCTGGGTTGTAAATGCGGAAGTATTAATCAAGATGTTTAGTAGCCAATGAAATTGTTCCTTTTGAACACGTGACGACTTCTACACGCGCGTCATTTGAATTTTTATCGTGCTAGGGGAACGTTATTGATGCAATGGATCATCTAGAATGGATTTACGACGACATTTAGTGTATATTTCTTAATTCTAATATGCCATCATGGACTGTCAAAAAAAGGATAAACAAGAAACTATAATCTTGGATGTTAATTTTCAACAGGATTTAGCCATTGTAAGCAAAAATTTCTGAGTGTGTATATGGATTATTATGATTCTAAGGGTGATAATGGATGTTTTGAGAACTAAATGGACATTGGAATTAAAATCACAGTTCAAACAGGACAGACGACAATATTATCAAAGTGACGAAAACAGTTGGATTTTAATGGGTAGCGTTCGGCATTTTCAAGGGTTGAATGTATGTAATAACTATTCAAAAGCACTACAACTCCATGGAAATCGCAAAATCGCTTCAAATACGCATGAAACTAAATATTTCTCGTTCAATTTCTGTTCAGGTGTTTTCCATATAATGCTAAATTTGACTATGATACGAGTCGTATTTTTTCCTTTTAAAAAACTGAAAATTATTGATGCACAAAGATTTAAAGGTTTTGATTTTGAGGGAGAGCTGTGCACAATGTTACTGATAAGCTGAGCTAAAATATAAACGATACTCCCTTTAAAATCATATAAGCCTTTATTTTATGTACAAATGTTATCTTTACGTGTTGAAATGGTGTCGTGTTAATTAATAAAGTTCACTTCAGTGAGTAGTTAATCCGGTATCTCTTTGTTGTCCCGCTTCAATAAACAGTCCAATAATTCCGCCATTTTGGTTTACTTATTGGTACTCTGGGCACTTTGCCAGTACCAATAAGTTGGAAATTAGAACTCGAAGAACAAAAGATTACGTCACAACTGTATTTTAATAACATATAAAACATAAAGAAGGGCAGAATACAACCTCTTAGAATTAACAAAAAATCTAAATTTTCAAACTTGATCAATAGGAGTATATCAAGAGACTTACCTGGTGGCATAACTATACAGCAGATTACCTAAATAATCTGAATAATCTAAGAGGTGGTATCGCTTTAATAGAGATTATTTTTTTCAAGTCTTTTTTTTTTATTAATTTTATAAATGGTACAACATCGTCACAATACGACAGATGCCACAAGAGAACTAACTTTCCATGACAAAAAAAAAATTTACCACAATAATAATCTACATTGTCATAATACCAATCTACACATTGTAACAATACGATTCTACATTATCTCAATACGATTCTACATGTAGCTCATTACAAAATTATTAATATACAAAAACATCAGCATCTTAATGGAAGAGTGTATTTTAACGATATCCAAAACCATTAAAAGAGTAGACTATAGACATGATTATCAAGGTACTACGGTAGTATTTCATTTCAGGTCTAGAATTTGTTGCACCCAATCAAAGAATATACGCTGGCGTAGCCTCGTTTTATACATGGTGTATTGGTTCTCTGATTTATATTGGTATGGCATATTTCATACGCGATTGGAGAACATTACAGATTGTTGTCGCTGTTTACGTTACACCGGTTCTCTTCTTTTTCTTGTAAGTCACACGAGTTGTTAATATGTTTGTCTGAATTCCGTCTTTACTAGTAATCTGTACTCGTAATCTGGGAGTAAAGATCATGATTCTTACAACAAGAACAATATATTTTAACTAATCAGGGTTCGTACAGGTCATGGAAAACCTGGAATATCGGGGAATAAAATGATAATTCTGGACAATTGTCAAAATGATCTGGAAAAATTATATTTTATACTGTCCTCTTATATTAGTCTTTAGATTTATAAAAATCTGTACAAGAAAAATAATTCCGCTTTCCAAAAGAATTTTAATGTTATGTGCAATTTTGTGTCTTCAATAATTCAAATTTCAGGATTGTACCAGAAAGTCCACGTTGGTTATTGACCAGGGGTTATAACAGTAAAGCTAGTAAAATAATCCTCAAATCAGCAAAAATCAATAAAGTAGAGTTCGATAAAGAATTGATTAAAGATATACAAGTTGATGATAAAGTTACAAAAGTGAAATTTTGGAGAATGTTTACAAATTGTAGATTGTGTATCAGAACAGTCATTATCTATTTTACATGGTATGTGTAGGTACTTTCAAAAAATAATAAGCTAAACGAAAGAAAAACCACGTAAAACACAGAGCTGAGAAACAGAAGACTCCGTTCATTGGCATTAAGCCCAACGCAGACGACGAACATTTTAGGCGAACAATTGTAAAAAAATTGTTTCGATCATTTTTTTCGTCGTCTGCGGATTACAGAAACACGAACAAAAATGTTCGCGAGAATTGTTCGTAAAGTCAAACATGTTAGATTTTTAAAAATTGTTCGTCTCCCGAACAATATTCATTGTTCGCCGTCTGCGTTAACGACGAACATTAGCACCGAACATTAATCGACGAAAGTCCAATCAGCGATCGAAGCCAGACCACATGACACTCAAAAATGGACGGAGCAATTTTGAGGTCATGTGATTATCCGTGGCGCTGGCGTATTGTTCGAACTAAAAGTTCGTTCGTCTGCGGGGTTATGTTCGTCGTCTGCGGATAACGGAAAACAAAAATATTTGTCCGATGTTTCTGTTCGTCGACAGAAATGTTCCTCGTCTGCGTTGGGCTGTTCAAGATCCATCGGGGTGAGGTATTCCCAATTTTGTGACCAACTTTATTTTTTTTGTTCCAGGTTTGCTTCTAGTGTGACATATTATGGAATATTGTTAAATATGAGTATTTTATCAGGAAATATATTCCTCAATTATGTCATTTCAACTGCTTTGGAAATTATGACATATACTGTAGTTATTTTGTCAACAGATAAAATTGGTAGAAAAATGATGTTATGTATAAGTTTGATTGTAGCTGCTATTGCTCTAACATCTTGTATATTCACTCTATTGTACGCTCCTTCAGGTAGGACTAAATTAATCTTTTATATGACCTCAATATGATTAGTTAGGGGGAATCTGTATCTGTCTTGCTATACGTAAGGTTGAGCAGAAAAACAAAGAGACAGCAATAACCCTCGTGCTTGACATTGCAGGTATTCAAGGGCGATTCTGTAGATTTCGTGTCTTCAGGAATCACAGGAACCACAAACAGCAGGGATAAATCAGAAAGGTAAAATGTAACTGCATATTTCATTAGTATGTACATGTATATCATTTTAGACCTCGATTGGCTAACAACAGTTTTCGCCATCATTGGGAAATTTGGTGCAACCACAGCTTTCTGTATCCTTTGGTTTTGGACAGGTGAATTGTTTCCGACAGAACTTAGAAATACCGGTACTGGAACAAGTTCTGCTATGGCTAGGGTTGGATCAGTTGTCGCCCCTTATATTGGATACATGGTATTATTTTCTTTTATTCCATAATCGATATTGTAGTTGATAGAACTTTAACACTTAGTTACTTTCGTGACCTTCAGTTGCAAACCTAACTTGTTAAAGACTACAGGGTTTTATTCTGACGGGCACGTCTTCAGATAGGACGTTAAACTTCAATCAATTTATTACATTTAGTTTCTAGTGGTCTTGAAATAATTCCAGATTTTATAGAAGTGTCATTGGATAATTTTCAATTTTTCAATAAGCTTATAATCAATATTAGGAAACTTAATGGCCCAATATTGAGATATAGTTCCTAACGTTTATGCCAATATATCGGGTGTCATAATAAAAACGTCCCCAAAGTTGACGGTGAGTATCTCAGCTGTTGGTGAACCGATATCTTTGATATATGATTTATAACTTCTAAATATGCTTTGTTTTCAGACAGTGAGTATATCTGGAGAATTTGGTCGTATATCACCGTTTGTTGTATTCAGTTGTGTTTGTATTTTGGCTTTAACTTTATCTACTGTATTTTTACCAGAAACATCCCATCTTACATTACCAGAAACAATTGATGACTGTATTAAACTAGGTCATGGGTAAGTATTAAACATAATAGAAATTCATAAATATAATACGATAGCAACAAGGGATATAACTAAGCTAATTAAGATAGTTAATAATTTCGAAATAAGATAAGTTACATAAGATTTCAGAATTACAGCTTAAATATAGAATGATTAGTTGGTATTAGACAGTATTAGGTCACCTTAGAAAATAAAAGTATTAAAGGCGTTATGAATAGGGCCTACGTTTCTGAAAGTGTATCTCCATGCGTAGAAATAAATAGCAAAATAGCATTAAAATGAAAATTCCCAAAATTCTCCAGCTTGAGAGGGAAATTAAGAATTAAAATTTCCAAATAAGCGTCCCAAATGAAATAACATCAATTTGTAAAAAAAATAAGATTTCAAACCTTTAACATTCATCCCATCAACGCTGACTCATCGCCTGGGCTTTAAAGTTTGTGCAGGTCAGTCGTCAAAAAGACTAAATCCCACATCCCGACCGAAAATAGTTCGTACCATTCTAAGTCAAGATTTTTTTCTTTTCTGGAACCCTTCTCCGAGAGACTGGCGACGAACCAGTGTCGTTGGAACAAAATGCTAAATAAAACAGCAGTCAAATACGATATATCGTCCAGGCAAATTAATATCTCTAATTGGTTAGGTTGAGCGAACTATACCAACCTGGAACGAATATTATGAAACTCGGAAACTATATTATATAAATATAACGAAATATTTGTTTTTAAAGGGAGGTAATTGCAGTGAACTCGTCAAAGAACAAGACTAGCTTCAGAAGAGAATAATTACACCTCACAGTATAATTATTGTTATAGGGCATTACAACACAGTAATCACAGTCAAAACAAAATAATAAAATCAACATTGAATACTTTCAGCATTACTAAATCTTTGAAGTAATTACTCAATTAGAATCTTAAATAATGCACATAAAAACCCACTTTGTCACAAAAATAACCCCATACAAAGCACTAGAACAGTTAGACAAAGACAGACACGGTTACAGTTGATCATTTAATCGTTAAAGTAAATCAAAATCGTTTTAATGAGCTACTAAATCATGTAAAACAATATGACATTGTGTTCGTCTGCAATCTAAATCTATCGATCCTTTTTATATTTCTAGGTTTGGTAAACCAAAGAAACCTAAACAAGTACAAGAAGAGATCAAAATGTTGAAATATGAAGCAAAAATGTAAAGTTGGGATATGTGAAAGGTATTCAAATTGACTTTGTTCGATGTAAACACCTGAAAGCTTATGTACATCTACCAGCCTTGACATTATTTTATGCTATTTTTATGCTATTAATTTGTAAATAAATAGCCTATAACGGTGAATAGGTATTTGTATATTAATTTGGTGATACATGCATCTAGAAAGTAAGTCAGATGCACACGGAAAGACTACAGTGTATTGGAATAATTTGGCTGAAACTACGTAAGCGTCTGAAATAAATGAGAATGAATTTTGAGGATGTTAGTGCGTCTTGATGATGAAATCTTTCACTGACAAGTTTGTCTTTCACCGGTTAAAGTTTATATATAGAATCTAGTAATCAATCACTATAAGCACCTATGTAACATACACGATTAAACACATTGCCATGCTCATCAACGATTACCAAAGATTTCTTTGTTACTATTTGTTATGTGTAATGCAGGGTCATTCGAGCCGTTCGGAGCTGGTCAAAGAATTTCCAAGAGTTTCCAAGTCCATACTTTCTTTTAAGATTAGTTGCGCTCAGATGATGTTGTAAATTTCAGGTATTAGTCTGATCTTCCGATCAGATATGATCACATACATTCCGATTGTTGCGATTGGCTTTTGATCTGAGGTGGTCTCCACGATCCAGTTTTCCGTAGTGTGGCAATCTGGTTTATTGCAGATACGCAGGAACGTTCACCAAGAATCAGAACTATTAGTTCACGATTGAAATCGAATCGTGACATTGGGAATCCTCCATAAGAAAATTAAAAGTCAGCTACTGTTACATGTCAGAGGCCGAAAGAGCCGCACAAAGATAATAAAAGTCAAATGGCATCTCAAACTTAATCACGCAGTTTATTTTCTTAAACTGAATTGCAATAGGACGTTTTTCAAAGTTGGAAAGACAACAATTTGAACAGAGTAGCTGTAGACATACAATTATCAAAGCTGTAATAAAGTGTGACTTGGGATCCACTGCATAGATATATTTTTAGTTTCGTCTCGACTTAATTTCCCAAATCGTTTAAGATTTCAACTCGACTATAACTTGACAACATTTCGTTTGGTTTCAATCTGTCCTGACAGTGTAAATTAACGTAGGCGTTATACATTACGTCTTCATAACAAATTTCAAAGGTGTCGTTATTAGAAGGATTCTTGTGGATTAGTGTGTATTTTGATATTGGAATTTTCAGACTATACTCCTTTAAAGTAGACAAACAATTCTTTTTTGTCTTGTAAAACGGTATCTTTATTGCAACGTAAATAGTGTACCTTCACACGCAACTTAATGATTCTTGACAGAACTAAAAAAAAACATTATTTCACTTGAAAATTGATTTTGAAATTACCAGTTTAAGAACACGACAGTTGAATTATTTAATTATTAGTGTCAAAACGAAAAAAATAAGACGTGGTGTTTTCGCAGTTAATTTAGGTGTCGTTAATTACCATGATAATATTGCTGGATCAATATCATTGAAACTTGCTGGTTTACAAAACGCGTCATAATACATAGAGCACGACTAGACTTCCAACAAACATTATCTTCCATCAATACAGAAGAGGTGAGTGTATTAGGACGGTAGGAAGGACGAAGATGATATTGGGATGTACACTTGTGAACTTTGTCACTTTACTATCTTTATTTGGTAATATACTGACATTCCCTACACAACAAGCCAATCAGGTAAACATTATTTTTTTTCTGAATTTTCGTTAACTTTTTAATTGTGTGGCATATTGTTGATACTTTTAAAGGTATTTTTGTTTCAATTGGACTTAATGATAATATGTTCAATTTCATTATATACTATTTGAAAGTAAAAAATACATATACAATAATGTCTTATAAGAAAGTATCTTTCAACATCAATATGGTGATTAAGCATGCCGAGCTCGCATGTAGGACATTATATCATAATATCTGTCGTAGAATCATTTTAATCTGCTTAATTAGCTTTCACAACTTTTAATGACTATAACAATAAACCTATTGCATTTTCTCTCTGAAAAGGAAACTAATTAAAAATGGTCAAGCTTGGTTGAGTAGAGTGTCTGTAATGGACATAAAATAGGCACAATTTGGCATCCGAAAGCATCAAAGTCCAAAATGTTTCAATTTATGTTCAAATGGCGGAAAACTCTTTCGTTCCTTTCGCAAATCATCTTCACTCACACAAGCATCGTTGCTAATCGGCACACGAAGCAAATTATATCTATCGCATATTTTTGTTCCCCACCACCCCGCAATGAAAAAGCGATCTGCGCCCCTGCGTGCGATACATTTCGAATGTCACGAAAGTTCGTGGCTTGTCATGGAATTTCTCTGAAATCTCAGGTTTATTATAAGAGTCGATAAGTTCTGATAAGATATGTTGCGCTACGATTTGTCCACGATTAGGTCTCAATCAAACTCAATCATCCGACCGATTTAGGGCGATGCGATTCGTGCGTTACGGTAAGATACGATTGCGGTCTTAAGTTTTTCACTATAATGATAAGATGATAAAGATTAGAACAGGAAATGGACTACAAGCGTATATCTTCACCCCGACTGGCCATTGACCCCACTAGATGTATTACTATTTGCGGTACAATTGACATAGAATGAGTGTTATGATCCTGTCAGATCTGATCATATCTCAAGGTCAGTCGCAGCAATCACATTAAAAAATATTTATATTTTTTTTATTTAATCATCAACACGTCGGGTAACCTGTGGTAAAATTGAGTAGCTCAGTGATCATGAGATGTCTTTTATAACCGTGACATGTCGGATATAACAGTGGTTCCCAACCTTTTCAAGCTGTGGCCCAATTTCACGAAGCTCCTAGAGCCATGGCCCCCTGTTCTTTTTTTAAACTATGGCAACATAGGGAATATAGCGCAAGGGTTGTTGCCTTGTGCCTCCTCATCATCTGAAGATCAGATGCATTTGACCACAAGCAACCACAGACCTTACACAGCAAAATATAGTTAAATGAATTTTGGGCTAAAGCAGTGGTTTCCAACCTTTTTCAAGCTGTGGCCCAAATTCACGAAGCTCCCAAAGCCATGGCCCCCTGTTCTATTTTAAACTATGGCAAAATAGGGAATAGAGCGCAAATCACGAATCAGTATCATACTAGAATGTTCAATTGCCCAAAGCGCTGCTTTCAGCTGATATTCTTTTTAATTTGCAGCAGTGTTCATTGGTGGTATCTTTACATATGTTTGCACCCCCCACCCTTGCCCCTCTTTTACTAGGCCATTATCATTTTTTATTGCTAAAATGTTGGGCAGAAAACCATAAACATTAAAACATACCATGGTTTTAAATTGTCTTGTTGCCGATTTACTTTAAGAACTTTAGTGTTACAAATTTATACTTAACCCAGTTTCGTGAATGTATTCGGTATCTTTATTCTTTATAAAAATATTGTTTATTGAAACAGTTGCTGAAAACACACATTAACTTTTAATTATGACAATATTTTGGTATGTTTTGTGGTTTCTTCTACAAGTTACGTTGAACAAGTGCCAACTTCAACACCTTCTAGATGAGCTCAAGTTATTGCCAATTATACGGAAAATGAAACCAATTTAGTCAAAGGCTAAACGTCAAGATAGTAAGATAAAAAAGAAACAAGAATATAATTGGAAAATTAATATTGACTGAACATCCCGATTTCATCAGTGACGTAAGATTAAAAGATAAATTGTAGAATATTGAACCAGAGTTTTTTTTATCACGTATAAAATCATTGTTAGCATATTTGAATATTTAAAGGGAACAAACGAGCAGTTGCTATTTGTCTGTGCCATAATTTTCATGAAAATTGGAATATCAACCCGATAATAGTAGGCCCTATTGTTAGTCTTAGAATATGTTTGGGTTGATTTTTGAAAGTTTGAAACACATTTCTCTCTCAGAAATTTCAACCCCCAAAGTCGCTAATTTTGGCTAAAAATTGTCCTTTGTAAAATCACACTTTGAAGACATAAAGTGTGTTCATATTCATATTTGTATCAAAGCAAAGACATTATAAGGCTGACAATACTACTTTGAATCTCATATTGCAATTCTCAAAATTATGGAAAACATAATCATAAAACTTTTGAAGTTGCACAGACAATAGAGTTATAGTCTTCAGAACTGAACGTTTGTCACGCAGTTTCACTAAAACGAAGATTATCATGCATACACTTGAAGGCTCGGAGGTTATCTGTTATTGCTGATTAGCTTGGTTTTAATTGTAACATATTATATTTATTATGAAAATTGGTATGAACAGTTGTAATTGAGTCATAACAGCTGTAGTAAAGCGATTCAAAGTCAAATCTATAAATTTGTCTCTCATTTCTCAATTATACATAAGCTTGAAGATTATTTTCATTAAGCTTTCACAACGAAATTTTCCTTAACTGCATGAAACTACCCATAAGATTTCTTTAAGTTTTACTATATGAAGATTCAATAAATTCATCATTGTGATTCTTTAAAAATACTTGTGATACGCAGGGGCGGATTTAGGCGGGGGCGTGGGGGGCGTGCGCCCACCCCCCTAAAATTTGCAAAGCATGGGTTGGCCGCACCATTTTACCACAAATCTTTCTCGCCACACTTTGCTTGGCAAGATATCCATCTACATTGCAACCACTCTAGAATAATATTTCAATAACTTTGATTATTTTAACCTCAAATAATTTTTCGACTCGCTCTGCTCGGCGAAATTTTATTCAGCGCCCCCCTAACGTCAAATCCTGTAATCACCCCTGATACGATCGGAAACAGATAATTCTCTCTTTAAATGAATGATATATCATTTTCTGGGTTGTTGATTGACCATGTTTTATGTAACATACATAGACTAACTGTAACTATTGAAAAACTGACTCTTCCTGCGTTTAACAGTTATTAAGATAAAAAAAAAACCTAAATGATCCATCCTCGATACCACTGTACACAGGATGCACTGAAATTACTACGTTTGTTACCAGGATATGATCACTTATCACAATTAATAACTAACTGTAAGACGCAGTTTAATAAATTTATATAACTTATTTTGCCTAACCTCGACGAAATAGTATAAGTATAAGCAATATCATCTGTAAAATATTTGCTTGAAAGTCCTACGCAAGCTTATTCCAGAATATCAGTATTAGGCCTATGCATATCATTCATTTATGAATTTTTAAAAGGATCGACAATCCAGATCTTTAAAGAAAATGTATTTGAATCGTTAGGAAACCGGACGTCATATTGAACTCGATGTTGCTGATGGAGATTGCATCCTAAAGATGTCAAAGAAAATATTACAATAATATATCAAACTATTCAGACCTGAGGTTGGTGACACCTTCTATTTTCAGAGAAATTATACTAGATCGCCACAGGATTTCTTGGCTGAAAATTTATTATTTTATAGAATTATTATTTTCATATCGTGCCCTTTCTGTGAATTGTAGGGAATAACCATAAACTATGGAGGTGCCTGTCAATGTTCCTGATAATCTAAAAGGAATTCGTCAATATACTGACAGAAAATTCTTATCTCATGTTCAGTCTAAATAATCATGCTTTTTGATGGTCAATAGTAAGATAAAGATTATGTTTGTTTTTAAAACACGGAATAAAAGTGCAGAAAGAAGGTGAAGGTAGATCAGATCAAACTGACATGTCGTATAAACATTGTAATTAACTGTTATTTTAACATTCATTACAGATTTCAAGATAAATAGTTACATGCAATAGTTGTCATGATAGCAATAAATATATATGGACTATGGACCCATGTATTGTCGGCAAATTTACATTTTTGTAAACTGGCGTCCTATTATAAATATAAAAACAGTGCTCGTCCACAAGTCGTGATCTAATTCTCTAATCACTGAGAACGACAAACGTATTTTTAAAATAAAATTCACAAATTTACCGCTACTCTGCTTCAAAGAGCAGATTTTTTGAATATTTGCTTTACTCAAACGAAACCTGAGGAATCCCTTATAATAACAGAGTTCTTCTATAATTTAAAAATGTTCTTTCGATCACAAATGTTTAATGTGCAGTTTCTATCCAACATTATGGCGTACGTGGTAAATTATTTGTATTAACTTTCAGTTGATATTTAAGAATAATATTATTTGAGATGTTCAATTCCAATAATTGGATTTAAACGGTTCACTCAGAAAGGTCAACAATACTTAATTACTATATTGTTGTAAACGTTTCTTTTAAAGCAATTAAAAACCCATCATTATTTTTCAAATTAAAAAGGTACTGAATTTGTATCGATGTTTGCGAGCCTCCAGGACATACTTTGTACATGCGGTAAAAATCGGAGGTGGAGTGTCATTTTAGTGATGTCGCCATAAATCAAACGAAAATTCCGATTACTTTGCCCTGTGACTTAACTAGAAACACATTTGTCTTATCCATGAACTCTTTCGATGACAGTTGCCTTTTGACATAATCAGAAACACCCAGTAACTTCACAGTTACACATTTGGTGACAATTGCCTTTTTACGTAAATAGAAACACTCAGTAACTCCACAATTACACATTGGGTGACAGTTGCCCTTTGCCGTAAAGAGAAACACCCAGTAACTTCACAATTACACATTGGGTGACAGTTGCCCTTTGCCGTAAAGAGAAACACTCTTTCGATGACAGTTGCCTTTTGACATAATCAGAAACACCCAGTAACTTCACAGTTACACATTTGGTGACAATTGCCTTTTTACGTAAATAGAAACACTCAGTAACTTCACAGTTACATATTGGGTGACAGTTGCCCTTTGACGTAAAGAGAAACACCCAGTAACTTCACAGTTACAAATTGGGTGACAGTTGCCTTTTGACGTAAACAGAAACACCAAGTAACTTCACAGTTACATATTGGGTGACAGTTGCCCTTTGACGTAAAGAGAAACACCCAGTAACTTCACAGTTACAAATTGGGTGACAGTTGCCTTTTGACGTAAACAGAAACACCAAGTAACTTCACAGTTACATATTAGGTGACAGTTGCCCTTTGACGTAAAGAGAAACACCTAGTAACTTCACAGTTACAAATTGGGTGACAGTTGCCTTTTGACGTAAACAGAAACACCCAGTAACTTCACAGTTACACATTGGGTGACAATTGCCCTTTGACATAAACAGAAACACACAGTAACTTCACAGTTACATATTTGTGACAGTTGCCTTTTGACGTAAACAGAAACACTTCAATAGCTTTATAGTTCGACATATACATTGTTGCCTTTTGACTAAGGAACAACTAAAACCTTTAAAACAAATCAAAAGAAATTCACAGCTCCCTTTGTAACTATTATATGGTACATTTTGATATGTGTTGTTAACACACTTTTCGTCATTGACAGATCTTTGCTTCGTTTTATTTTTTGTGGATTTGATCCAAAGCAATGATGATGCCTATTAACATGGATAAATGTGGTGTTACGAGAGCTATCCCTTTAAAGACATGTATTGTCCTGTAGAAACAATTAAGTCTCTTTCATTCGGTTCAAATAGGCTTTTTCAGGAATTGATACACTGCTCAAAGCTGTCTACTGATACTTTACAAAGATATTGCTTAAATTGTTCTAAAATTACCCAAGTTATTTCTATCAGATGTTCATTTAACGGTTAAATGCCATTCATTATTCACAATTTTCTCACTCTCAAATAGTTTATAAATACAAAGCCTTTAAGACATAGAAAACGTTTTAATAGTCTCTTGAAATCCCTTTAGGCTCAAAATCAAAGCAACTAATACAGACTAATTGACGATAGAAAGATGATATATAATCCATGAGGATTGCTTTCTATTGTGTTAAAATCAGGTTTACATTGTGAGATTCGTAGTGTTTAGTTCCTGGTAACTCATTCATCAAGACATTCACACACTTCTGTACTTTTATATTTCATTATTACGACAACAAAATACTTTCACTGTTCAAATAGTGCTCAATATACATGTATTATATTAAGAGTGATAAACAATATAAAAAATCAGAAATCCTGAAAGCATAATACTAGAAATTGTGAAAGCATAATACAACAAATCTTGAAATTATAATACTAGACAGCTTGAAAGCATAATACTAGGTATCTTGAAAGCATAATACTAGATATCTTGAAAGCATAATACTAGATATCTTGAAAGCATAATATTAGAAAAGTTGAAAGAATAATACTAGAAAAGATAAAAGCATAATACTAGAAAAGATAAAAGCATAATACTAGAAAGTACTAGTCAAACAATTAAACAAGATAACAATATGCTAATGACCACGTCCACTCTAGCTAGATTACCAGTTTCAGTCATCGGAAAATTGTAGATAAGATCAGTAGGCAAGGTGTCAATAATTATTCGTACGAATTTGAACATTTCACACACCATCGCTCTTGCTGAAAAAGACGGAAATGAAGAAAAATTTGTTATATGTTATTAGGTAAGACAGCAATCAGGTTTTCTTTCTTACCACGTCGCACTATTTCTATTTCTTTATTTAACTGATACAAAATGTCAAAGTTACAAGTACATCTGATTATGGAATTTTTCAAATTGTTATTAACATGTGTATTAGAAAATAATAGTCACATAGAATTTTCAAGGTGAAAAATTTAAAAATATTTCTTATAGAATTTCTACATTTATTGAGGATTAAGGATTGTTTTATCCTGAAAATTATTGTCAAAATTGTTATGTTGTGCCTCAGAGGGATTTACACTATGCTGAACAATAGAGTTGAAGTGCTTCATCTTCCTTTCATTTCCACACAATCCTTCTATTTTCCTTCCTCATTAACCCAATTTCATAACTTCATATTGTTCACAATAATCTTCATACAAAACACCAGAGCTGTTTCTTTTTTCATTCATTATATTAGTCACTGGGGTAACTCTATTGTTATTGGCTTTTATTCTAAATAGTACAATAAATTCCACAACCCGGAAGAGGATTGGAAATGATGTTTTTGTTATTGGTGGAGAGACATAATGACGTATCATTCAAAATGTCTACGTAACTCTTCTTGGCTGATCTATGAGATATCAGAATGATCTACATGCAGTTAAAATGAAGCTGTACATAGTCATTTACCCGTTAAAACAGCAATGACTTTACAATCATTTAAGTTCTCCTCAGTTGAAATAATTGCTTCCCTGTTTAAAATAATCAAGTCCATCTGTTATTGGCAGCCTTTTTGTGGTCACAATGTTTCTTCTCAGTTTACAATGGTGCTAATAGATCTACGTGTATTCTAAAAGCGCTTCAAACTCGATAAGTATAGTTAAATTTTTACTGGAAAATAGAGCAGAATGATGATTGTGGGAAAGTCAGTTATATAAATGGAATCTTTGGTCCAACGTCAGTGATGATGTGCATACCAAGCTGGTTTAGGGTCGAAATGATCTCTTGGTTCATTGAGCAAACCTATGATGACAACATTTCCTTCATACCAGCAGTGTTATAAAACAAATTAGCCACAAGTCAATATAGTAATTAGGTAAATATCATGATAATTAAAATGAGAAACTACAGTCAGTCATCAGAATGTATTAAAATAATAAATGTTGACAGATCCTCCCACAGTTTCATTAATTCTGATCTATATAATTACCCTATAAAGTTACTATCAATCTGTAATGATGTAGGGCATCGAAAGATCAAATGAATTGGAGTTTTCCCTTTTCTCCAAGTCCGATTGTGTTAATGAAGCAGGCCCGTAGCCATGGTTCAGGAAGTAGGTGATCCAATATGAAAAGTTTTGCCATGAGACAGTATATTAATCTGCGTGCTAAAAGTAAAATAACAAAGTCTACCTACTCCGTAACAGTCAGTAATCCGGTATATTTGTTATGCATGGTCCAGGCGGTGATGAATGTGTTTTTTGTTGGCCGATGTCACATTCAGACTGACTTATTTAAAATTAGGATAGTAAAGAAAGAATGAAACTGAGTTATACATCAATAACTCTTTCTCAAGTTGTCTGCTCTTAGACTCAGCTATAGACGATAGCACACACACAGATACTAAAACAAACACTTTTGAATCAAAAAACATAATTTCATATTTGAACCCACGAAGTAACAGTTTTCCTCAGTCTGAAAAAAAAGCATTCCTTTTGTTATCAACAGTATATTATAGTATAAAATAAAAAAAATAGTTATGTTATGTTAAGTTATGTGCAACAATGTGGTTTAACATACCACACTTTGTTAGTTCAAAAAATTAAGACAAGTTCGGAGTATTTGAATTATCCATGTATAATATATACATGCCTACAACTTTTATTTCAGAATCATGGTTGTCACTCACCACTAGGTTTATCAACCAAAGTTTCTCCAATTATTGATATAGAACTATCAGCAACTGATGGTAATGCTGAAGATGCTCGACTTCATGGTTCATCTTCTTGGAGAGTTGAAAATGTATCAGATGATACCTTTCTACAGGTACAAACTATGTCTTACTTACTTTACAATCGACTTTTTGCTGACTTGTACTCTAATTTGTACTCCTCATTTTAAGATCGAAAAATTAGTCTTTGCTTCGCCAAATTTGTCAGCTATTTTAATAATTATAATAATGCTCATCATTACCACCATTTCTGAAATGCATACTGTGTATAATGAATATTTAAGGCATGTGGCTTAAAACTTCCAATTCTACAATTCTATTTTAATAGAGTAAACGTATTAGTGTTACTTATTATTGTTAATGTAAAACTGTATTAATAAACTTTGACTATATTTATGTTGTAGGTATCTCTGGCGAAACCAATGTTGATATCGGGTATACAGTCACAAGGTGATCCTAACCACGAAGACTGGATTCTATCATTTAAATTCCAGTTCAGTTATGACTGTCAACATTTCTATGAAGAAGATCGAGTAAGTTGATTGAAATGGTGAAAGTTCATCGCTGAACATACACAAGTACGGACGAGTGCGTTAGCCTTTTAAAAACAGAAATTGCAAATTAGTCCCGACTTTTTTATTTTCATTTATCATAAGTAGTTAATTTTGTTGTATAAAGTTATGCTTAAGGGCGAGTTTTATTGTTTTATAACTTTTTCAGAAACAATCTGATTAAAAGATGCCTAATGTTTCTTTGTGATAAGAAGTAGTGCATCGTTTAGATCCCCGTTGAAATTTTCTGTTCTGTTATTGAATTGAAATTATTAATAATAATAATAATAATAAACTCTTTATTTTACATGGGTCAGAATTAGGCCCAATACCACGAGTGATAACGGTCCTGTCTCACACCCAGCCCATTGGGACAAACATAGATACAATATACAACATATAAACACACAAAAAAAAATATAAAAAATTAATGTAGAGAGTTTGATGATTTAGAGATCAAGTACATGACCACAGGCTACTGGATATTTTTTTAAGATATACAATATAGCAATATACACAAGTACATGTGTATTAAATGGACATATTATCCTCAAGCGATTAAGTACATTGCGACAAATTGTAAAAAAAAAAAAATCATTAAATTTGTGAAGCCAAAGGTCAGTGCAAGTGCTGCGGAGAAAAATAATACAAAACCAATATCCAATATATATTTTTTTTCAGATATACTGGGGTAATCTAGATCATGATACCATTCTGACACATTTCTTTCATAATCTGACAGTGGCTAAATGTTTACGTATTATACCAGTTGACTATAGTGGTGAAGCTGCAGCACTTAGACTGGAATTACTTGGATGTGGTAAGTTTCAAATCTTCAGTATACTTTACAACTCTGTTTCTCTGTTTCATATGCATAATTGGTGCTTGCTTCAAAGTCTATGATTTCAATATCAAAACATCCAAAAGTAAGACATCGAAATGATTCAAGATGTCTGAAAATATTGCTTGTCCTATTTGAATGACTAGAGTAATATAACGTAAAAAATACTTTAATTCCATTATGTAGATCTAGATGTATGCCAACATGAATTAAGTATCTATGAGAAAGACACCTTGGCCGATGGAGACCAGATCCTCAAGTTTTACTCGGAGAAGATTGTTACTGCCATTGAGATCTCATACACTGGTAATTCCACTAATATTGGTAACAAGTTATTGGTATTCTACAGTAGATCTTGTTCTAAATTTGAAAACTTGACTGGTCATTATGTCAATATGCTGGTAAGTTTGTAATCTTCATCAAATCTTCAATTTCAAAGTATTTCAAACCTCAGTCGTGTAAGCATTAAGATTCTATGAGCGTGAACTAATTCACTTGAAATTCAGGTTAAATCAAATTGTTTTAATCAGATTCTTAAATCACACGCTGAACTCGCAATTAAGTATTAGAGTAAATTAAAAAATAAAATTTCAGATGAAAGAGCCTGGAGACACAAGTAGAAACGAGAAAATTGAGATAGATTTTCCTGACCCAGTTCGTGCTCAATGTATACAGATATTACCAGAAGGGGAAATATTTCCTACTAATGTCAAGGCCTTTGGATGCAGTAAGTCATTCTGATCTACACTATCGTTGGTGACGTCACAGTGGTCGGAGTAACTAAATGTTTAAGCGAATCGCGGATAACCTAAAGATAGTAGAGCCAAATGAAAATGAGTCGGATACGAAATTTTACGGTGCTCACGAGATTAGCCAGATTAAAAGATATTCGTGTTCTCTCAGAAAACAATTTTTCAAAGTACAAAATGAGCATAAGGATACGAGCAGGCAATCCTAGAATCATAATATACCGAGTGTTGCAAAAGATAAATAATATATTAACGCCCCTAAGTTGGACGGGAAGAACCTCAGTCGTTGGTAGACCGATCCTTTTTAAAAATTCTCGCAGATATACTTCAAAATGTTAAATCTTGAAAATATGCCAGTTGTCGAATAAAGATTGTACAAGTACTGTTCCGAACAAAATAGCCTTCACCACTTTAATCACCAATATCAACCGTTTCTTCATCCTGAGATGATGTATCGGATCTACCATCCACCAACAAGCGACCATCCTGCCTTTCAGTTCCTGTTCAGTCAGTGTGTCCTGCTAACTCAAGTACACTTTTTCCTTAAGATAATCCCATATGTTCCGAAGTCATTAACAGCACTAAAGGGACATACTTGCTGAATTGAAAGGCAGGATGGTTGCTTCTTGGGAGAAGGTACCTTAAGAGGTAGAATCGCTGGATGGAAAAACGTTTGATATTGGTGTTCAAAGTGGTTCAGAGCTCGGAGAACATTGACCACAGATTGAAAAGGGTAATTTGCTCTAATATTTAATTTTTGGGGGCCATTCTTGTACAATTTGTTTGCGATGACTTTCTTATATAGAAGTATATCTGAGGATTTTGAGAGCGATTGGTTTACCAACGGCTGAGATACTTCCCGTAAAACTTGTGAACGTTTTTGATTTGAGACACCCGATATAATTAATATATACGTTTAATTTTTTTCTTTGTACTTTAGATACCGGCTCTGCAGAGGGTAAGTGCATTTAAATAACTTACAACTCTTCTAGGGAGAGCACTATCACCTTTATAAAGCATGCATTTATATTTTGTTGGTAATTATTGCAAAGCTAAAGAAACGCAGTTTCTATATTTAGGAAAATAAGATACAGATGTATTAGTTGTTGATGGTAGAACGTTTCCCGTATCAATATCCGAACTTCCTTTTACAATTTTGTCTGGTTGTTTTCAGTTGACAATGGTCGAACCAACACGTGTGGTAAGACCAGAAAGACAGCAGGCCTGAGACGAAAGAGGGTTGTAGGTGGACACCCGGTGATTCCGGGGGATTGGCCCTGGGTCGCTTCTCTTCATTTTATACCCTGGCATAACTTCACTGGTCGATCTGGTCTGAGACATCTTTGTGGAGGTAGTTTGGTTCATCCCCAGTGGGTAATAACAGCTTCTCATTGTCTGAGGTATGTGCAGTAATAGTTTGATTTTACTTTACAGCACATTGGCAGTAAAAACAAGTATCAGGTGTTCTGACAAGGTGGATACTGCACTACCAACACTCGTGACAATATGTTTCTAATATTTCATCAAAAATATGCTAGATATGAAAGGAAAACAATTGCTCTCCTAGTGAGGTTGTGTTATAAAAATTGCATAAAATTTTGCTGGACTGATTAGACAAGCATGTTCATACACCGAGCCCTTTTTTTCTATTTGATTTTTTATGAGAAAATATTTTTAACTTTATTTAAAGTGCCTTTTACATATTTCATGCCAATAATATATTGTTTATGCAAACAGCTCTGATGTGTTTCCTGGCCTCAACAACCCAGACAATTGGATTGTAGCTCTAGGAGAAAATGATCAGACGACTGATGATGGAACTGAACAATTCCTGGAAATCGAGAAGATTATAAGACACCCGCTAGCACAGTGTAAGTAAATATATACCCCCAAGCCAATAAACACTGCACTTGGAGACTATATAATATCAGAGAAAAATCATTCTCATATGTATGGTGTTTATCGTATCGTATTGTGTCTAGAGTTCGGACATAATTTTTATTTTAGACATTGCAACTCATACAATATCTTTTAAGCATATGAAAGTATGAGCGTGCTTGAAAGCGCTACATTTTTAGCATGTTACTTCTGTCCTTCAGTCACATACGTATTACTGTGTATAGCTTCACTTCACAATCTGCTGGCGATGTTCAGTCTTCTCTGTAGCAAATTATACCGATGATACTCATTATACTGAAGCTGGACTCTGTATTCGTAGTAAAAAAAAGTGTCCAGGACTTGACTAACTTGTATCTAAGTTATCTGATTGTGCTATACAGATTTTTGTAGAGGATTCCATCAATTATCTTCTCATTTTCAGTCAAAAGAGGTCCTTTCCTGTATGACATTGCTTTAGTAAAGTTAAAACAACCCGCAGCCCTATCAGACTATGTTAATGTGGTTTGTTTAGATACAGAAGGTGATTTCCCGGCAGGATCACATTGTACAGTAGCTGGTTGGGGACAAGACACAATGGGTAGGTTCAGGTTGGCCATCTTAAAGAAATATACGTTCTAGGTTATATTCCTAGGTAATGTTAGGCAAAGTGTGTTTAATATCTTCTAGATACAGATAATGTAAGAATTTTTGGCGCCAATTTGAAAGAGTTTGGAAAGAGCTTCACATGGAAAAGTTAAGTAAGTCTTACCAATATACAACTGTTCGAAATTCTTTTGTTATTTTAGAGACTCCTGGCACCAAGTTACCATTCAAGGCAATTCTACCTATAGTCAATTCAACAGACTGTCGTAATAAATATTCTTCACTTCCGGATTATGACGAAGCAACATCATTGGTTAGAATCGACGACTCTGTACTGTGTGCTTCATCTGAAAACGGTGGAAAGGATGCCTGTTGGGTGAGTAAAATTTCTTATGACGATTGACGATTATGTTTGGACTTATTTATGTCGGCTACACACTCTATCAAAAGTCTTCACACTTTTATGACAAACATTCGGAAGTTAATTTGAATTAAAACAATACATGACACAAAATCAAATCGGTTATCTAATTTGCCTGTGGTAACATTTCCATATCTGGTTCACTTTAGCTTTGATTGCTATGATATTCAAGGAAAAGCCCTCGATTCCACTATTTGGCCATATATAGTTAAATTGAAATGGATACATATATTTTATTATTTTGATCTGGTAGAAACCTAAGGGTTCCCTGGCGATTGATTCTCTAATTTGATAAACTAATTATACATATTGCCTACAGTTATATCAGTATATATCGAGTTCTTTTATATATTATATTGCGAGGAGACAATACTATGGGGTATGATAAAATAACAAATATTACCCTAATTAAGACTAACATTAGGTTAGAATGACGCACGAAAAACATGGTGTTATTGAAACAAGATTTATAATTATTCCATGGCCAATAATAATTTTGTCTCATATGTTCTATATTTGAGTCAAGATACATGTATACTGATATTTATGTTTTAAAAAGAATAATTAATCTGACCACATAAAACTGCCTTTGTACAAAATACAAATCAATGAACGATGTATATTATAAACATTGGCATCCATTGTTTTGAGGATTTGGCTAAGAAATTTTCGAGATCAATGGTTGCTCGCTTCTGTCGTTTCACAATATTTCGAACGAAAAATAACATGTTTCGTCTTTCGGTAGTATACTGAAAACTGTAAAAAATGTTAAGCGCTAGCAATGAGGTTTAGAAAGACCAAAACAAATTTAAATTTAAATTTAATATTTTACAAGTAGTAAAAGTGTTAAAACTGTTTAGTGGTGTCCAAACTTGTTTGACATTCCAATGGAAATAAGATCTTTAAAATATTGTATCTTTATAAATTGATTAACCTTGTTCTTTCAGGGAGACTCTGGTGGCCCGTTTTTCTGTGAGAAGGATGATAAATGGTTCCAAGTTGGTATTGTATCTATTGGTTATGAATGTGGTAATGTCGAGTTTCCAGGCATCTATACCAGAGTATCTCATTACAAGGACTGGATAGCCCAGACACTGGCTAATAATTAAATACATTGGTTCTATCTGATTACCAATACATTAATATATCATCTCTTTCAACATCAAGATTCATATCATTTTAACGAGATCAGTTGTTTTTAGATTAATATTAAGGGTCGAATACTGGCCTGGATTCCCGGTGGTTTTTTTAATGGTATTGACCAGTCTACTGACATCAACAGACGCCATTGGCAAGGAAATGATACCAATATTATTAGGTTATATATCGTTATTCTGGTGTGGTCAGTTACAATTGTCATCTAATTTAGCAAATCAAATTTGAATCGATAATTATTCAATGGCGAAATATATTAATGGGTTAACCACAAATTCTAATCTAATCAGACATAATTAATTCCACATTTACACGGCAGGGGCAGTTTTTGATTTGATAGGTATAAATTTACAGTGGCAAAACACATAGACAAAATGTTTATTCTTCATTCTCATTTATTTATTATTATTATAATCAAATGTATTATTAATTATATTCAATTGTAACGAATGGTTCAGAATTAAAATTGGAAGAAATTATCATGATGATTGTCCATAATTAATATAATTATTCTATACTGATTACTCTGTTAATATCCATGTCGATATGAGTGAAAAAATACAGGCTATTAGTAATTGTTCCTGCCATTTATAAGTTATTTAGGCTCTGATATTATGCAGATGTTAAAGTTAAGTAGCTTAGAAATGGTACTCTGATACTGAACAATGGGGGTACCACAATCTGGATCCCACTTTATTCGTATACACGTCTTTGGAACCACAACACCGACAGTAGTTTTTCTCCATCCCTATTCATCAATTCATCCCTATTCATCAGTCCGTCCCAAATTTGGAGTCCAACGGTGAAAACCAGATAGAAAATTTCGAATCATCACGAAGAGGGGTTTTTGAACACCAGTTGGCTGTAGCTCTGGACTGCCGCATGGTTTATAGTATCGGCCGGGGGTGGGGGGGGGTGGGGGGGGGGGGGGTGTGAGCCCAGTTCAGATAAAATCCCATTTTCCGTCTCTTGCCTCCGTCGGCTGTAATTATTATGACATAAAAATTGTCCGTGTCTCCGTGACAAAAAGGGCACACGATTTTCAAATAGTGTATTACGTATACTTCTATGAGCACGCAGCCTTATGAACACTAAATAAAAATTGTAGAAGCTGAAGCGTTTAGGAGGAAATGTGAACTGATGGACAGAAAAGGACACCTAATCTTCTTCTGATATTTTCAAAACAATCAACTAATTTATAAAATATAATTTATTATACATCAAAATACATCAGTAAGTAATAAAATCTATACCTTAATAATAATATACTTAAAAATTCATTTAAATTACTTTCTAAAATTTTTTTTAACACATTATCACATGTAGGCCTATATTATCACAAACAAACATATTGATTCACATTCTGGAATATTTCCAAACAATAAATGGAGTATGTGAATATTTAATGAAACTAAGTACCTAATTTAAAAAAAACTCTTGGTGTTTATCTTGAATAATAACGGCATATGAGTGTGTACGTATGCATACAAATAAATTAATAGAAATGTTTAAAAATCAGCTCTGACTATCAAATAAAAATTCAGTTTAAAGGGATTGTAAAGAGGTTTTCTAAACTTTGTATGTGTACTTTGTATAAAAAAAACGGTTAGTTTTAGTGTTTTAGTGAAATTGTAAGAACCACAGATGTGGGAATGGAAATTAGAATGGCGCAAATTGATGCCATCAGTGTTATCGATACACATACAAAGTTTAGAAAACGTCTTTACAATCCCTTTAAGAAATCATCAGAGGTAAAATGTATTGACTTATTTTGGCATTTATAAAATGCAGAATATGTTGTAAAGATGATAATATATCAAAAACATTTAACAGGCTTTAAACAATTTAAAACATCAGTCAAAAAAATTCAACACTCTAATAAATCTAAAGCTAGCCAATAAAGCTGTGAAAAATAATTAGTTGAAAAGAAAACCACCAGGGTTGGATTTGAAGTAGAATAGCATTTTTGAGCAATAGGAAATATTAATACAAGTCGAGTAGAATTAGTGTAAGTATATACATCAATAAGAATCACTGGGGTAAAAAAGTCAGTACTGAAGAGATATGTCTATAATTTTGGCCAGCGAGGTTGCGCCATAATGAATGGAAAGTTATAAACATTAGGTAAACCTACATGTGAATTATTAAAGGGTGGTGTCCATTTAAAAGGAGGTAAATTATCACCCAATGTTGGTCCATTTACTATTTCAGCCTGCATATTTAGTGCCATGTTATAATCTGTTACCTACAATAAATAATAACATAAAATTATTATTATGCTCTTTATATAATCATGCTCCTCAAAAATCTCTTCAAAAAATTTGCATTTACAACAAAGTTTGATTTTTAAGAGATTTTTTAGATTGAATCATAGTTTATTATAGTTTCCCCAAACACATCAGGTTAATGAATGTTCTTATATATACAGCTTTGGGGTTTGAGGTTAAAGAAATAATTTAGAAATGACCATAATTTTTCAAAATAAGCTTCATGAATTAAACATTATCTCTGTCAATAATCTCCTGATTGTTGATAATGTTTGATGTCAGTTTTAAGTCAGTGATGTCAGCAAGTGAAATGGCAGGTAACATGACATTAATTAAAATAGAAATTGACATACCTTAGTATCATAACAACCATCAGCTCTAGGTGACTTGACATCTAAATCACCACGACAACATATAGTATTACATGGATTATCTTCACTATAGCTATCATTTTTATAATCTACAATCAGAACATTTAACATAAAAACAGAACATCTAACATGTAGATTTTATCATACTGACACTAAACTTTCAGTCAGTCCCATTTATCTTTTTAAATAGGTGGACAGGTTCAATTTCTGCTACTCAATTTTACAACACATAATTCTAGCTTGTTTCATCATATTTACCCTTTCCCACTCAAAATTTTAATAAGAAATTTAGGTAAGTAGGAACTCAATTTTTCAAAGCAGTATTCTTTTTCCTTTTAAATTTTCATAAAAAAAAAATTGATAATTTGGTTGGTGTGTTTTTGATGTGAGAAAACGGAAATATCAACATAAATATACATAGAAATATCATTATTTAATATCATGGTTTTCACAAACATTCAAGGCACAAACAAGACTTTGACTAAGGTAAATAAACTGAACTAAAAGCATACCATTATATCTCATGATATTTTTAAATGATTCCATATCTACAACTTTCCCCTCGTCTCTTCGGAATATTTTAGCTCTAGGAGCTAACTGATAGGTTGAATCTAAACCATGTTTAGCAGCAAATTCTGGATACCCACTCTTTACATAGACTTCTTCAAAAAATGGTACATTATATGATGGCCAATATCCTACAAAGAGAAAATAATGCACAAAGGTAATACATATTTATTCTTTTAAATAGTACCGTAGTCAATATTATATATATATGATATGACACATGTTATTATAATATACTGTCACTATGTTTGGTGAGTATATATGATATGACACATGTTATTATAATATACTGTCACTATGTTTGGTGAGTATATATGATATGACACATGTTATTATAATATACTGTCACTATGTTTGGTGAGTATATATGATATGACACATGCTATTATAATATACTGTCACTTTGTTTGGTGAGTATATATGATATGACACATGCTATTATAATATACTGTCACTATGTTTGGTGAGTATATATGATATGACACATGTTATTATAATATACTGTCACTATGTTTTGTGAGTATATATGATATGACACATGTTATTATAATATACTGTCACTATGTTTGGTGAGTATATATGATATGACACATGTTATTATAATATACTGTCACTATGTTTTGTGAGTATATATGATATGACACATGCTATTATAATATACTGTCACTATGTTTGGTGAGTATATATGATATGACACATGTTATTATAATATACTGTCACTATGTTTGGTGAGTATATATGATATGACACATGTTATTATAATATACTGTCACTATGTTTGGTGAGTTTATATGATATGACACATGCTATTATAATATACTGTCACTATGTTTGGTGAGTATATATGATATGACACATGCTATTATAATATACTGTCACTATGTTTGGTGAGTATATATGATATGACACATGCTATTATAATATACTGTCACTATGTTTGGTGAGTATATTATATGATATGACACATGTTATTATAATATACTGTCACTATGTTTGGTGAGTATATATGATATGACACATGTTATTATAATATACTGTCACTATGTTTGGTGAGTATATATGATATGACACATGTTATTATAATATACTGTCACTATGTTTGGTGAGTATATATGATATGACACATGTTATTATAATATACTGTCACTATGTTTTGTGAGTATATATGATATGACACATGTTATTATAATATACTGTCGTCTGTCACTATGTTTGGTGAGTATATATGATATGACACAGGCTATTATAATATACTGTCACTATGTTTGGTGAGTATATATGATATGACACATGTTATTATAATATACTGTCAATATGTTTGGTGAGTATATATGATATGACACATGTTATTATAATATACTGTCACTATGTTTGGTGAGTATATATGATATGACACATGTTATTATAATATACTGTCACTATGTTTGGTGAGTATATATGATATGACACATGTTATTATAATATACTGTCACTATGTTTGGTGAGTATATATGATATGTCACATGTTATTATAATATACTGTCACTATGTTTTGTGAGTATATATGATATGACACATGTTATTATAATATACTGTCACTATGTTTGGTGAGTATATATGATATGACACATGTTATTATAATATACTGTCACTATGTTTTGTGAGTATATATGATATGACACATGTTATTATAATATACTGTCACTATGTTTGGTGAGTATATATGATATGACACATGTTATTATAATATACTGTCACTATGTTTGGTGAGTATATATGATATGACACATGTTATTATAATATACTGACACTATGTTTGGTGAGTATATATGATATGACACATGCTATTATAATATACTGTCACTATGTTTGGTGAGTATATATGATATGACACATGTTATTATAATATACTGTCACTATGTTTTGTGAGTATATATGATATGACACATGTTATTAAAATATATTGTCACTATGTTTGGTGAGTATATATGATATGACACATGCTATTATAATATACTGTCACTATGTTTGGTGAGTATATATGATATGACACATGTTATTATAATATACTGTCACTATGTTTGGTGATTATAGACAATAGCAACCTACCCGTTCTCAAAATTTGACTCTGATCTCCAGCAGCAACCAATGTTGGTATCTGTTCTACTACCCATAATGCATTATCTTTTACTTCTTTATTTAATACTATTTGTTTTAAGTCTATTATCATATACTGGTTATTATAGGTACCTAAAATTAATTAATAAATTTTTGGCACCACTCTACAAGCTAAGGACAAAGGGGCAAAACATTTTATGGGTTTAATCACACTGAAGGCTTTGCTGTGCTCTCCACCGTGCTGAGTCATTCCACTTGCGATGTAAACATCTGAGCATCTGTTCATTTAAACCATCTTTACATTAGTGCTGCTACTAACCAGGAAAATACCTATATTTTTGCTTGAATTTTGATTGAATGTAACAAGCATTCTAAAAGACAAACAAATTAAATTCAAAATTGTTGAGACCGTTTTTACAAGTTGAGATATTATTATTCAACATATTCATGTTATCAAATTGTGTAAAGGAACAAAAATGAATACCTGAGTTATATTTAGATAAAACTTTCGCCCATTCTTGTCCAGAATTAGCCATCATATTGGCAACTCTAACTCTGTGCCAAGCAAATAAACTCTCTGGTGTACAAGATTTATATAGTGTAGCATTGAATACATTATTTGTGGTCTGAAGCATAACCATATTACTACTCAACAAATAGAAGTCATCTAATGACTCTAGGAATCCTAAAAGAGAAGAAAAAACCCAACCCATTTTAAAAAAGGGAACAAAATGTGAAAGTATATATATCACAATTAAGATCAATGTTGTGTGAAGTCTAACATACCTCTCCTCTCACTATGAATGTTTTTCCAGACTCAATAATACAGTCTGGAAGTGGGAAAAAGTATCTAATCGTTCTGATGGTTCAATAGACTGTACACGTACAAGTTAACAATCCCTTTACAGTAGCTCAAACAGATTAAGAAAAGTGGGAGGTAAAACTTAATTTTATATTATAATTTCACTAGTATGATATTGCTTGCACATTGCTGGTATATTTTGACAGTGCCAAGTTTAGTCTCAGACATATAACTACAATATTTCTCATGCTTAGGTTAAACAAGAAAAAATAGTAAAATTTCTGTAATCATACCAGGATAGCTTGATAATGATATTTTTTTAGCTGAAGTAGCAGAATCATTGACATTGAAGTTCCAATGTTTATAAATTCTCATTGTAGCAGCATATGCAAACCAACTGGAATGAGACATAAAAATATTCTCAAAAGCCCCTAAAACCTGAAATAGAATAACAAATTGATTAAGGGACAGAATGTAAATTTGCATTATCTAAAACAATGTAAAGCATAACTAAAAAGATTTCTAAAAATATAAATTCTCAGTATTAAGGGAGAGAACTTTGGTTTACCTTCACCATAGCAGAACAGTGACCACTGGTAGCTAAATATCTCATAGCCTCATCATGGTTCATCTTTCTCCAATCTGGTATAGTTTCAGGACTGACAACTCTAGTTAAATCTATCAAATCACCAACACCATTTAATACTTGGAACGCATACACATCTAAATTCTAAAATAACATTATGGAAGATATTATGATTCACTACATATTGCTGTATCTCAATCATATAGACTCAACAGTAGGATGTAAAATTCATTTCATTCTTTACAAACACTACTGGTGAATGTTAAAGAGGGTGGAGGGGGGTATCCAAGGCGTCAGGACCCCTCCTGCTCAGGTATCTTCAAATAAAAAAGAAAACACTACAGTATTTTCTCAAAAATTTCTGGCCTGAGAAACCCCCCAAACCCAACTTTTGGCTGAAGGATGCTGCTGCGCCACGGTTAGTAAAATCATCCTGGAGATCTTTCTGCACACGCCTTTTGCATAAGTTCTTTGATACCCTGATGGATAAGAGCCTATTAGTATTACACATGGACCATGTTATAAATGTTATAAAACAGCATAATCTACATACTTCTTGCGTCCTGCTCACACCCCTGTTTAATAATTGGAACCAATAAGATTAAAGTCTATGAGTTAATAATGTACATGTATATAAAATTCGGGTAATGACTTACTGGTAATGTTTTCTCTGTTAGTCTAGCTGCTTTATATCCCTCCATTAAACCATCATATTGGGCTATAATATAACTAACATGTCTCCAGATAGGATCTTTAGGTGTATTTTCATTTATCATTTTTCTCATCCATTTATCTTGATCAGTAAAATATTGTTTCAGTTTATCTTCTAACTCAGCACTTCCTTTCCCATTAAAAAATATACCTCTTACATTCTCATAGTGTTCTGCTATTCTCCTGAAATATTTGTTTTAAACATAGAGTTAACTTGTCAAGCAAATAACCTGAGCTCTATTTCATACATTTGCTGAAAAGGAAGTAAGGTGCTCAGTGATGTGATACCTCTATACAGTTTCCATTATTTGCATAAGTTTAGCCTTTGTACAGTCTGAGTATCAGGATCAGATAAGCAGAGAATTGTTTATCAATCGATTATACATCAGGCTACTATAAAGATTTCCATTATCCGTCCGGACCAGGCCACAATAAAATGTGACCATTTACATTTTACATACGGTAAACTCAGAAAGTTTGAGAACAGTTCTTTAGTTGTAGTGTAAATGGTAAACGTTCCCAGTACGGTTATCTGTGGATTATAACTCCATCACTACTTACGAGGCAGTAAAAACTCCTTCAAGAAAACCAGCAGCAAACATAACATCTTCATTTTCTGACTGAACTTTACCATGTCCAGCCACAATATCTAAAATACCCCAACCATTTTCTAACAAAGTATCATTGAAAGTACCAAATGCAGTGGCTCCTGGCTGATCTATTTCATTAGCTGTATAGGTACATGCCTTTGATTTACAATATGCACTTCCATTCTGAAAACTTGCACCTAGAATAGTGAAATTGAAATTAAATAGAAAAGTTTATTCATTATCTTCAATCTTTCTAAAAGCTATAAAGAGATATTCTTTATTTATCTATAACTGTTAAATTGAAAGACAAACCTTGAAAGAAACAATAATAGAATCTAAAAATTTTTTGTTTTTGGAAAAAATCAATGAGCACTGAAGAGTGTGCTGCTTTCCGAAACCCGAGTTCTTTTTCTGTAAAAATTACATATGATGTAGAAATAAAATATTATTGTTTAAATCAGTATACTTATTGATGAGATTTAAATGAGTTTCGGGCATTTTTGAGCATGAGATATTTTTCTTCATTTTGCTTTTAGTCCATACCATGGCTTCCATGGACATGGAAATGTTCACAGCTAATGATTTTCAATTTAAAGTAGAGTGAATTGTTATTTTGTTTTTGGCTTGAGAGAAAGGCACAAGGACATGGGATATGTCTTGAGTAGCCTAAGGTACCAAGGCTACAGTTTTTACAAGTTTTTGAAACCAAAAGGTTTTTTTTTGTTCTGTAAAGACTTAGAAAAGTAAAAACAATCATAAATGTCTACTGAAAACAACCCAATCTTTCATCTGTTTCAAATATTAATTAACCTTATTAAATCTGTGTAGAAGATCTTATCTTGACAAATATTTGACAGTATATCAAGATAATTATCAGATATAATGATATGACAATATTTCAGTATTTCTAACTATGGAGAAAATATCATTCCTTCTTAAAACTTAAATAGTTAATAAATCATTGAAGTTAATTGGTAACGGCATTAGTTCCGCTCACAATAGCAATATATTTTGTTGGTTCATCTTTACCATTATGCTGCGTTCGATACCTATCGTGAAAATGGTGTTTACGGCTTTCTCGGAAAACGGAAATTCGTCAGCTAAAGTTGAGACCGTTCGGACAATAATCACGACTTTATGCAAACCGCTTCCGCTAACATGAATGACAAAGTAATATCAACAGTATTCATGAAATTTACATTCTAATTACAAGCTATTTATCAATATTTATTATTTATTATGACATTAAAGAGAGATTAAATTTATCAAGAGATCTTGAAAAAAAAATTGTTTAGATAAATTTGAAGATGTGGCCATTTTTACATGGGGTCAAGGTGAAGGTCAGAGAAGTTGTGAAAATGGGTGTCGATAATTTTTTTCCATTTTCACGACTTTCCAAAGTAGTAATTACGAGAAAACTATGCTATCGAACAGAAATTCACAACATTGAACCCGTGAAAATGGTAATTACGAGAGGTATCGAACGAGGCATTACTGTCCCCCCACTCCCAGTCTCGAAAACCTGGATACGCCACTGAACGGCCCTCATGTAAACACTAAACTAAAGACTCGCTTAAAATTTTGTTGAATAAATAATTTAAAGATAGTGGACCACGGCCAAATACGCCTAACGAAAAAGTCTTTAATAAGGATAAAACTCAAACCTTTCGATTTAGGTCCAATAACATCCATTTTAAGTTTCAACAAAATTGGTTGAAAACTTAGATAGTAATAGCATATTCAAGACTTTGGGGCAAGGGCAATAACTCTGCTACTAATGGTCGAAAAAAAGTTCAAATTCGAACTTGATCTTTGTTTTCTTAATATGTATATACATACTGAATTTCAGAGTCAGGGCTACCTCCATACGTCAAACGTCAGAGAGTTCGTCACTCCGTCAAGGGAGTTCGTCACTCCGTCAGAGAGTTCGTCACTTCGTCAGAGAGTTCGTCACTCCGTCACTGGAGTCCGTCATTGTTTTGATGCTACCTTACAATTTTATAACTTTTGTTATTATTAATTTCTTAATCAAAAAACGATATTTGACGTAGTATTTGAATCCGATCGTCAATAGAACGTGAAAATACTATTTTTTTTTTTAAAGTACAAAATTTGGAATATCAAATTTTTGTCAGTAAACGAAAAAAAGAAACAAGCTAATGACTTTGAACTTCGAGATAATTTCAGGGGCCGCGGAGCGTTTTTGAAAGTGTGTGTTGTTGGGTGGGGGTGTGTGGGGGGGGGGGGGGGGGCCTTAGTTGAAAATTTTCAAAATCCACCTCTTACCCTCACCCCCACCGGATTTCGGCCACTCGATTTTCAGATTTCGGAAATTATAAAAAAAAATTATAAGAATGTCAAAAATATTTTGATGAAATAAGAAAGAAAAGTGTCTGTTGGGGGGGGGGGGGGGGGTGGGCATGGTCCCCCCTGGCTCTAACGTCCGAAAACAAATTGTAGAACAGATTTTTTTTTTTGGGGGGGGGGGGGAGTGTGATAGTCCGATGACTTTGAATAAGTCATCTTCACTCATAATTCCTGTCAACCCAGCTGTAAATGGGTAAGGATAATTCGGGAAAGATCAATGCCAAGAGGTTTGGCCAAGGACCAGCTGGGAGAAAAGATACGAAAGAAATTAAGTTGTTATCCTTGTAAAATATATATTTCTTTCTTTTTTTTAACCTGATTTTTTGATGAACAATTTAATTGATTAATCGATGTCATTTTTTTGTTTTTCATCTAGGAAAAAAATCTTCTGCTGGGGGTCAGCTGCGCTTTGCGACTTAATTAGACTAAAAAAAACCCTGGAAAACACTGGAACTTTTGAATTCTTATATATATATATCTTGGTGATATGTCCCATCTTCCATTGAAGTTAATGTTTTGAGTTATCGGAATCAGGAGCTTCAGAGGAAAATATGAGGGTGTAGACTGTGGGTTTTGGGTTTAATCTATTGGAAATATTATTATGTAATAGTATGGCATTAGATATCCGTGACAAAAAGGGCACATATTCGCCAGATTTAAGTTAAAAACCATATTTGATTGTGCTGTGAATAACCGAGATATAACGTGATTGTTTGAAAAACTGAAAAATAAAATGAAAGCTTCTGTTGTGTAGGCGTATCCATGCATTTCAGACAATCACTGTGAAATGTGTAATTTTTAAAAACTTGTTTGATATATTTTTATTTGTTATAAAAAATAATATTAAGAAAACTGTTTTGTACTTTCATTACACTATGCAGTCGTTAGATGATTCTGAGGACTCTCTTCTTCACACGGCCTTCATGGCCCACCCCCTAGATACGAATTGCTTCATTATGGCTTATTTAGGGGCTAAGAAAATAAGAGGGGGGGAGGGTTTGGGGATATTTTTATACTCTCACTATCAAAATCGCAATAATAGATCTTTTCACAACCCTCCCAGATAACATACATGTTTCTGTCCTTTTTTTTGAATATGTTTCGGGAAAAAAATCTAAAATATCGCTAAAATTCACCAAAATCGTGCATCATGGCACCCCAAAAGTGTGCCGCGCGGCGTTCAGATGCATGACAGTGACGTTGTATATTAGTGGCAAATATATACATTTTCGTTTTTAGGTGGAGGGGTAAGGTGGGGGAGAGGGGGGAGGGGAAGGACATGAATGAGTGGGTAACTGGAGCGGTCCATCCTAGCTGTTTCTCCTGCTCAGCAGGAATCGCGTATATATTATATATATTTCACATATATGGCCATCACCACATATGTCCGAAAATAATGCAAGCTTTTGAGTAACTTAAAACAAAAGTCAACTCTTAAACTCAATAGAGCTCACTTGATCCTATCTCGATTACTAAAAATGCTTCTTACATTATTCAGGGGGTAAAACCCCCTTCCAACCCGCGCGTAAGGCGTCATCGTGTATGCTCCGCACATATAGGCATAATAGGGGCGCTGAAATTTACATTGCCCCCGGGCGCCCAAATACCTAGAGCCGCCACTGATCTGCCAATTTGTAAATAACAAACCCAGTGACGCAGTGACGAACTCTCTGACGGAGCGACGAACTCTCTGACGGACTGACGAACTCTCTGACGGAGTGACGAACTCTCTGACGGAGTGACGAACTCTCTGACGGAGCGACGAACTCTGACGGAATGACGAACTCTCTGACGTTTGACGAAAAGAGGTAGCTCTAACATTAAATAATAAACCCAGTGACGGAGTGACGAACTCTCTGACGGACTGACGAACTCTCTGACGGAGTGACGAACTCTTTGACGGAGTGACGAACTCTTTGACGGAGTGACGAACTCTTTGACGGAGTGACGAACTCTCTGACGGAGTGACGGACTCTCTGGCGTTTGACGAAAAGGGGTAGCTCTAATATGGGAGTATGTGACTTTTGACGGGAGTGACGTTATTCCGTCAATGACCTCAATTTGTAAATAATAAACCCAGTGACGGAGTGACGAACTCTCTGACGGACTGACGAACTCTCTGACGGAGTGACGAACTCTTTGACGGAGTGACGAACTCTCTGACGGAGTGACGGACTCTCTGACGTTTGACGAAAAGAGGTAGCTCTAACATGGGACTTTTGACGGGAGTGACGTTATTCCGTCATTGACCCTAATTTGTAAATAACAAACCCAGTGACGGAGTGACGAACTCTCTGACAAAGCGACGAACTCTCTGACGGACTGTCGAACTCTCTGACGGAGTGACGAACTCTCTGACGGAGTGACGAACTCTTTGACGGAGTGACGAACTCTCTGACGGAGTGACGAACTCTCTGACGGAGTGACGAACACTTTGACGGAGTGACGAACTCTTTGACGGAGTGACGAACTCTCTGACGTTTGACGAAAAGAGGTAGCTCTAACATGAGACTTTTGACGGGAGTGACGTTATTCCGTCAATGACCCAAATTTGTAAATAATAAACCCAGTGACGGAGTGACGAACTCTCTGACGGACTGACGAACTCTCTGACGGAGTGACGAACTCTTTGACGGAGTGACGAACTCTTTGACGGAGTGACGAACTCTCTGACGGAGTGACGGACTCTCTGACGTTCGACGAAAAGAGGTAGCTCTAATGTGGGAGTATGTGACTTTTGACGGGAGTGTTGAAGTCATGATAGAGGATAATTATATAAAACTATTCTTTATTTCTTGAATTTGTGGGGATATAGATGACTACAAGTTTTCGGAAGGGTGGAAGAACAATACTTTATCATCTCCTTTTGTAGAGAGCATACAATAACGTAATCACATAACGTAGTGACGAACTCTTTGACGGAGTGACGAACTCTTTGACGGAGTGACGAACTCTTTGACGGAGTGACGAACTCTCTGACGGAGTGACGAACTCTCTGACGGAGTGACGAACTCTTTGACGGAGTGACGAACTCTCTGACGGAGTGACGGACTCTCTGACGTTTGACGAAAAGAGGTAGCTCTAACATGTGACGAGTGACGAACTCTCTGACGGACTGACGAACTCTCTGACGGAGTGACGAACTCTTTGACGGAGTGACGAACTCTCTGACGGAGTGACGGACTCTCTGACGTTTGACGAAAAGAGGTAGCTCTAATATGTGACTTTTGACGGGAGTGACGTTAATCCGTCATTGACCAATATTTGTAAATAAGCCCAGTGACGGAGTGACGAACTCTCTGACGGAGTGACGGACTCTCTGACGTTTGACGAAAAGAGGTAGCTCTAATATGTGACTTTTGACGGGAGTGACTTTAATCCATCATTGACCAATATTTGTAAATAAACCCAGTGCCGGAGTGACGAACTCTCTGACGGAGTGACGAACTCTTTGACGGAGTGACGAACTCTCTGACGTTTGACGAAAAGAGGTAGCTCTAATGTGTGACGGAGTGACGAACTCTCTGACGTTTGACGAAAAGAGGTAGCTCTAATCGAGTGACGAACTCTCTGACGTTTGACGAAAAGAGGTAGCTCTAATATGTGACTTTTAACGGGAGTGACGTTAATCCGTCATTGACCTAAATTTGTAAATAAAGCCAGTGACGGAGTGACGAACTCTTTGACGGAGTGACGAACTCTCTGACGGAGTGACGAACTCTCTGACGGAGTGACGGACTCTCTGACGTTTGACGAAAAGAGGTAGCTCTAATATGTGACTTTTGACGGGAGTGACGTTAATCCGTCATTGACCAATATTTGTAAATAAACCCAGTGACGGAGTGACGAACTCTCTGACGGAGTGACGGACTCTCTGACGTTTGACGAAAAGAGGTAGCTCTAATATGTGACTTTTGACGGGAGTGACGTTAATCCGTCATTGACCAATATTTGTAAATAGACCAAGTGACGGAGTGACGAACTCTCTGACGTTTGACGAAAAGAGGTAGCTCTAATATGTGACTTTTGACGGGAGTGACGTTAATCCGTCATTGACCAATATTTGTAAATAAACCAAGTGACGGAGTGACGAACTCTCTGACGGAGTGACGGACTCTCTGACGTTTGACGAAAAGAGGTAGCTCTAATATGTGACTTTTGATGGGAGTGAAGTTAATCCGTCATTGACCCATATTTGTAAATAAACCAAGTGACGGAGTGACGAACTCTCTGACGGAGTGACGGACTCTCTGACGTTTGACGAAAAGAGGTAGCTCTTATATGAGTGACGAACTCTCTGACGGAGTGACGAACTCTCTGACGTTTGACGAAAAGAGGTAGTTCTTCTTAGGGGAGTGTCTAAACATCGCAGTCATTCGTCTGTCAGAACATACCACTTTCAGCTATTCCATTCACCTCCCTATTCAATAACTTCTTTCTTTGTAAAATACAGTTTGCCTAAAAACGATTCAGAAGATATTCTACAGTGTCTAAGATGAACAATTCACGATTAATATATTGAATATATAAGCTGTTATGACAAAATTTTAATTTTAATTGATTTTAACATAATTCGGACATATTAGGGAGGATAATAGAACAGCCATATTTCTGATGAAACAAAGATTTCTTTTTTGCTCAGTAAAAAAGTACTGTCTTTGCAAATAAATACCATTCTCTATTTTGAAACAGTTTCCCACTCCAAAATATTTTGAAATTTGACACAAGATTTTGTATTTCATTTTGTCTTCTTTTTAAAAGACGTTTTTTGTAGACAAATTTCATTTAATACTCATCTATAATATATTCAAAAAGTAAACACCTATCATCGACGAATGACGGATGAGATGTTTGGAAGACTTTTTTTTAGAGCTACCTCTTTTCGTCAAACGTCAGAGAGTTCGTCACTCCGTCAAAGAGTTCGTCACTCCGTCAGAGAGTTCGTCACTCCGTCAAAGAGTTCGTCACTCCGTCAGAGAGTTCGTCACTTCGTCAAGGGAGTCCGTCACTCCGTCACTTGGTTTATTTACAAATATTGGTCAATGACGGATTAACGTCACTCCCGTCAAAAGTCACATATTAGAGCTACCTCTTTTCGTCAAACGTCAGAGAGTTCGTCACTCCGTCACTTGGTCTATTTACAAATATTGGTCAATGACGGATTAACGTCACTCCCGTCAAAAGTCACATATAAGAGCTACCTCTTTTCGTCAAACGTCAGAGAGTCCGTCACTCCGTCAGAGAGTTCGTCACTCCGTCACTGGGTTTATTTACAAATATTGGTCAATGACGGATTAACGTCACTCCCGTCAAAAGTCACATATTAGAGCTACCTCTTTTCGTCAAACGTCAGAGAGTCCGTCACTCCGTCAAAGAGTTCGTCACTCCGTCAAAGAGTTCGTCACTCCGTCAGAGAGTTCGTCACTCCGTCAGAGAGTTCGTCACTCCGTCACTGGCTTTATTTACAAATTTAGGTCAATGACGGATTAACGTCACTCCCGTTAAAAGTCACATATTAGAGCTACCTCTTTTCGTCAAACGTCAGAGAGTTCGTCACTCCGTCAAAGAGTTCGTCACTCCGTCAGAGAGTTCGTCACTCCGTCAGAGAGTTCGTCACTCCGTCACACATTAGAGCTACCTCTTTTCGTCAAACGTCAGAGAGTTCGTCACTCCGTCAAAGAGTTCGTCACTCCGTCAGAGAGTTCGTCACTCCGTCACTGGGTTTATTTACAAATATTGGTCAATGACGGATTAACTTCACTCCCGTCAAAAGTCACATATTAGAGCTACCTCTTTTCGTCAAACGTCAGAGAGTCCGTCACTCCGTCAGAGAGTTCGTCACTCCGTCACTTGGTTTATTTACAAATATTGGTCAATGACGGATTAACGTCACTCCCGTCAAAAGTCACATCTAAGAGCTACCTCTTTTCGTCAAACGTCAGAGAGTTCGTCACTCCGTCAGAGAGTTCGTCACTCCGTCAAAGAGTTCGTCACTCCGTCAGAGAGTTCGTCACTCCGTCAGAGAGTTCGTCACTCCGTCACTGGCTTTATTTACAAATTTAGGTCAATGACGGATTAACGTCACTCCCGTCAAAAGTCACATATTAGAGCTACCTCTTTTCGTCAAACGTCAGAGAGTCCGTCACTCCGTCAAAGAGTTCGTCACTCCGTCAAAGAGTTCGTCACTCCGTCAGAGAGTTCGTCACTCCGTCAGAGAGTTCGTCACTCCGTCACTGGCTTTATTTACAAATTTAGGTCAATGACGGATTAACGTCACTCCCGTTAAAAGTCACATATTAGAGCTACCTCTTTTCGTCAAACGTCAGAGAGTTCGTCACTCCGTCAAAGAGTTCGTCACTCCGTCAGAGAGTTCGTCACTCCGTCAGAGAGTTCGTCACTCCGTCACACATTAGAGCTACCTCTTTTCGTCAAACGTCAGAGAGTTCGTCACTCCGTCAAAGAGTTCGTCACTCCGTCAGAGAGTTCGTCACTCCGTCACTGGGTTTATTTACAAATATTGGTCAATGACGGATTAACTTCACTCCCGTCAAAAGTCACATATTAGAGCTACCTCTTTTCGTCAAACGTCAGAGAGTCCGTCACTCCGTCAGAGAGTTCGTCACTCCGTCACTTGGTTTATTTACAAATATTGGTCAATGACGGATTAACGTCACTCCCGTCAAAAGTCACATCTAAGAGCTACCTCTTTTCGTCAAACGTCAGAGAGTTCGTCACTCCGTCAGAGAGTTCGTCACTCCGTCAAAGAGTTCGTCACTCCGTCAGAGAGTTCGTCACTCCGTCAGAGAGTTCGTCACTCCGTCACTGGCTTTATTTACAAATTTAGGTCAATGACGGATTAACGTCACTCCCGTTAAAAGTCACATATTAGAGCTACCTCTTTTCGTCAAACGTCAGAGAGTTCGTCACTCCGTCAAAGAGTTCGTCACTCCGTCAGAGAGTTCGTCACTCAAGTCATATGTTAGAGCTACCTCTTTTCGTCAAACGTCAGAGAGTCCGTCACTCCGTCAAAGAGTTCGTCACTCCGTCAGAGAGTTCGTCACTCCGTCACTGGGTTTATATACAAATATTGGTCAATGACGGATTAACGTCACTCCCGTCAAAAGTCACATATAAGAGCTACCTCTTTTCGTCAAACGTCAGAGAGTCCGTCACTCCGTCAGAGAGTTCGTCACTCCGTCACTTGGTTTATTTACAAATATTGGTCAATGACGGATTAACTTCACTCCCGTCAAAAGTCACATGTTAGAGCTACCTCTTTTCGTCAAACGTCAGAGAGTCCGTCACTCCGTCAGAGAGTTCGTCACTCCGTCACTTGGTTTATTTACAAATATTGGTCAATGACGGATTAACGTCACTCCCGTCAAAAGTAACATCTAAGAGCTACCTCTTTTCGTCAAACGTCAGAGAGTTCGTCACTCCGTCAGAGAGTTCGTCACTCCGTCAGAGAGTTCGTCACTCCGTCAGAGAGTTCGTCACTCCGTCACTGGCTTTATTTACAAATTTAGGTCAATGACGGATTAACGTCACTCCCGTTAAAAGTCACATATTAGAGATACCTCTTTTCGTCAAACGTCAGAGAGTTCGTCACTCCGTCAAAGAGTTCGTCACTCCGTCAGAGAGTTCGTCACTCCGTTAGAGAGTTCGTCACTCCGTCACACATTAGAGCTACCTCTTTTCGTCAAACGTCAGAGAGTTCGTCACTCCGTCAAAGAGTTCGTCACTCCGTCAGAGAGTTCGTCACTCCGTCACTGGGTTTATTTACAAATATTGGTCAATGACGGTTTAACGTCACTCCCGTCAAAAGTCATATGTTAGAGCTACCTCTTTTCGTCAAACGTCAGAGAGTCCGTCACTCCGTCAAAGAGTTTGTCACTCCGTCAGAGAGTTCGTCACTTCGTCACTGGGTTTATTTACAAATATTGGTCAATGACGGATTAACGTCACTCCCGTCAAAAGTCACATGTTAGAGCTACCTCTTTTCGTCAAACGTCAGAGAGTCCGTCACTCCGTCAGAGAGTTCGCCACTAGGTCAGAAAATCCGTCACTGAGCATCGACGAATGACGGATGAGATGTTTTTCACTGTTTATGACTTCCTCATACGTCAAACGTCAGTCTCCATGTTAGTATCACCTCTGGCTCACTTCATACATGTAACGAGCTTGTCACTACTGGGTTGATTGACGGGCTGACGACATTGGGGCAATGACAGACTGGCATATTCCTTCGTTTTGTTTTTGAAATACGCAAGTATTCCCCATTTTGTACGGAAGCATCGACGTACGTGTTTCTAAGAATATCGTTTTAATTTCGTTTTTTGATTATAATTAATAAATATTACTTTTTTTGTTCGGTAACCAGTGACGAATGACGTGAGTGGCGAACTCCCTGACGGAGTGACGAACTCTCTGACGGAGTGACGAACTCTCTGACGTTTGACGTATGGAGGTAGAATTGATTGGAATTTCATTTGAATCCATCAAAAATTCTAGTTTTTAGAGTGCTTACAAGCAATTGATGTTTAAAGAAGCACTTACTGTAGAGAGGTTAAAGGGCGAAAACTTATCAAAACTGATGAAAGAGTCCTAAATTTTGAAAAAGCTTTAATTTTAATCAGAAAAAAAGTAAAACTTTCTCAAACCTTTCGATTTAGGTCCAATAACATCCATTTTAAGTTTCATCAAAATCGGTTGAAAACTAAGAGAGTAATAGCATATTCAAGATTTGGGGCAAGGGCAATAACTCTGCTTCTAACGATCGAAAATAGCTCAAATTCGAACTTGATCTTCATTTTATGAATACGTATACACATATCAAATTTCATTTGATTCCGTCAAAAACTCTAGTTTTTAGAGCGTTTACGAGCAAATGTTGACGGACGGACGGACCGACGGACCGACGGACGGACAGGGGTGCCGACAATATACGTCCTCATAGAGAGATGAGGGCGTATAAAAACACATTTTGTTGTCTTTCTTCAATAGTATTTCTCTTAGAACTGAATAAAGTTCGCATCCTTCATACTTGTCGCCAAGTTAAATCTGCACATAGCATAATTTTCATTTTGTCGCCGAGTTGAGCATCAAAAACGTGCCGCCGATTTGACATGTCGACGAAATGACTGAACCACTTACCTAGACAAATAGGTATCAAAACAAACACTAAGCTTATAACCTGAAACATTGTCATTCAATTTTACAATACATCAAATAGCGTACGACTAAAATCGAAAACTTGGTTGTTTTTGTTTTATTATTAATCAAGAACAAGATCATGTGACTGTCACATGACTATCATCTGACAGGCAAACATTCTAGAGCTTTAATTAGAGCCCACTCTTTAATGCAATAAAGGTAGTTAACTCCATTTTATGATGCTCAAATCTGACAACAGCAAATTATCACTATATAACAACGAAGATGAAGTTAACTCTAAATAATACTGTGGCAGAGAGACTGCATGTTCCATTACTTCTGAGCAAACTGTTTTAGTAATTTTTGCAGTTTTTTTTTTGTAAATATTGTAAATATAACTCGTGAATATCATTATAAGATTTTTGTCTACATAGCCATTTTCTTTGAAGTGCTTTTACATAGGTCTTAGTGTGAGGAACTAGTGTGTTTCATCACTAAAAAAATTGTCTTCAAGAATTCATTTCAGTATTCAATAGAGGAGTAAAATATGTAGCAGGGATATGAGAGAGGATTGTTTACAGTACGTGATAGAAATAAAACATTGATCTGTTGAAATATCTGACTTCAGTTTGTCTGACCATCCCATTAATATAATGAATTCTACATCTTCAGCCCTATAACACACATAGTTACCATGTATTCATTCATTGATATAAATAGAATAAAGTTGATATACTATATCTTTTCCCCCGTGTATCAACATTAATACATTCCCATATATAGCCTAAGTCCATCACAATTATGTACCTATATACCCTTTTTTTCATAACTGAATGACTCCTATAACTTTACATTTATATAAATAGGATGAGGGAATGTAGAAATGGATACGATGTAGGTGAGGTGCTTTATAGTAATTATAATCGCACCAAAATCCGTCATTTTCTAAAACACAAAAAATAATTATGAGAAAAGTAATATTTTCGCAAATACCTGCAAAATTCTCACTGATCCTTACATTTATCCGCTTTTTATCTGTTATTAATTCTCCTGCATTGATGCTTCAAATAGCATCCTGCAGTGTGTCCATTCATAACAAAATGTTTCCAACCAAAAAAAATTCATTATGTGTGTACCTCCTTACAGAGGTTGAACTTAAATTGACCCCCTACCTTTAATGCAATTGTAAATATCCGCAGTCCAATTTAAAGCGATACCACCCCTTCTCTTAAACTTGGCCAATAAAATTATACATTCATCAACGGTGTCCAAAAAGTAAACAAACAGAATGAAATAAACCCGTAGGAGGGGGGGGGGGGGTGGTAAGTGTCTCAGGGGCGGGAATTGTCCAAGGGGGGCGAGGGGGGGGGGGGGGGGGGGGGTCTGCAATGGTCGAGGAGGAGTTGGTAGGGAGTAATTCTCCGGGAGTGGGGGTTATCTGGATACTCATGGGACGTGCTAGATTGGTAAGTTCTGAACGTTTGAGATTTATGGTATCAACCAGAACTTCAATAAAACAAGGTGTGACAAAGTTCAGAACTCCTGTTCCAAAATAGTAGACAGAATTCAAAATGTTGAGGAAGGGAATAGATGAGTAAATTTTGAAGAAACGATTCGGTTCATAAAGAACCTATTCGAAACTCTCCAATCAAACGCAACCTGGTCCCTTGTATTAATGTCTTTAAAAAACTCAAATTTTAAAATTTTAGATATATGCCAAGCAATGGTCCAATGGATATACATGTAATTATAACATGCGAAAATGACCTCTGATTTAACGCCTATTTTCAAATAAAAAATTACCGCTTTCCTCGCAGTATATGGTATGGACATAATTTGTATAATTCATTAAAAACCGTGTGCAAAATAATGACTAATATGGTACCGTGTGCAATATTGGCCACCGCCTTTAGTCCACATCACATTGTTTTCACAGCAAGTTTGTCGGTAAAAGTTGAAGTCGAATTTGTCAGTAAATTGTATCTGCAATATTTGAAAGTCGAATCTCCAATATGCCTAAGTGTCCTAAATGCGCCAAAGAGGTGTACTTTGGTGAGTATCAATTTTTAAATCTAACAGGTGTCTTATATAGATACGTACATATATATCGGTTTATGGTAATTTGTTTACTTATGTTTGAGCAAGTTTAGCTTCAAGGTTATTGATTTTACAAATGTTTAAAGTATCTATAAGCATATTTGATAAATTATGTGCAAGTCAACTTGACATCAATAACGCTCTTTTTATAAGTTGTATAGGCTTTATGAATACAATTTTTGGATGTAAACCGGTATTGCCGTCTTACCATGGGTCGATTGACTTATCAATAAAGATGTAAAGAATGAATATACTGATCTTTATTATATAGTAGTATGATATTGACATTGGTTATCAGGCTTTAAATGCGAAATAAGCCTAGATTACCAACAAGCAATAATTGTGTTCAACTGTTAATCGCAGTAGATCAGTAGTTTTCTCATTCCCATTATGTATGTACAGAATCAGTCGAATTGGATACGAGAAAATGTTAAAACTTTTTAATACAACGTAATTCAATTGTGAATTATGATTATATGCTTCTTATGAGATTTATATTCCCGCCTTTTTGTTTACGTATCTAGGGCCTCATTGGCTGTTTACATAATCTACAAAAATATCCCCGCCCACTTGATAAAATATAACTCAAATTGAAAATATGCAGCCGTCTAAACATAATTTCATAGGTTCATGCATTTAAAAAAAAATTGGTAATATTTGATATTGAAAATATACCTCTGGCAATATAGCACTATATAGCAATAGTTGACAATAACAGTTTAATATATAGATTTATAGGCCTACTTTCTGTCGTCTACATTGAAACACGTTAATTTATTTGCATGAATAGCAAATTTAATAGATGTTAAAAGAAGCGTGACGAAATAAACACCATAGATATTTGACCCACATTTTGTTTTTCGCATTTAAATGATTTTGCATGACCTATGGGAGTGTTCAACATATTATTGTCAAATGTTTTTAAAGTTGACGCCCTATTTATATTGCAATACAAGTTTTAATATGCTGCATACTTTTTCACGGAAATGAACTCAATAGATTATTCTTGATTTCACTCATCTGATATGACTCTATTTCCGGTTATTCAAAATAGTTGCCGATGTACCTGTTTGGATTCATACATATATAATAGACAATTGTATGAGTCCAATTTGGTTAAATTCTTTGAATAACTCAATTGTTCTGGTCACTGGGCGTTCAGATTTCAGTGATTCAGTATGGGATTTATGTTTACAGTATTACCTTGGGTTTCAACTTTTTATACGCCCTTATACGCCCACACATTAATGTGGGCGTATATTGTAGTCGCCCCTGTCTGTCTGTCCGCCTGTCCGCCTGTCTGTCTGTCCACAATTGTTGTGGACACGATAGAGAGCTGGTTTCTTGATGGATTTTGATGAAACTTGCTGTGAGTGTTTGTAATCACCCAAGGATGAACCCTATTAAAAATCAGACGAATCGAAAAATATTTCCTGGGTTATTGCCCTTGCTTTTGAAAATATGTTGTGGACACCATAGAGAGCTGGTTTCTTGATGGATTTTGATGAAACTTGGTATGAGTGTTTGTATTGACATTAGGATAAACCCTATTGAATATCAGAAACATCGAAAAAATATTTTATGAGTTATTGCCCTTGTTCTTTAAAACACGTTAATTTTTCAGTCCTTACACTCTCAAAGTTGTGGACATGATAGAGAGCTGGTTTCTTGGTTGATTTTATGAAACTGGCTGTTGGTGTTTGTATTGACCTTCGGATACACCTTATTGAAAATCAGAAACATCATCAACTATGTGACTGCTCTTAACCATTTTAAGATGGAACCTTAACGTTGTTTGCCCTTGTTTTATGCATATTTTAGTGACATATTTGTTTTTTTCCAGGGAACCTGAACCCATGGTTTTACACTTGTAAAAAGAGAAAATGTCATTCTCAGAATCTTTCATTTACTGATCACTCTTGTCAACCCCCCAGACGAATTGGCTGCCATTATAAAAGTGGGCGTATTACGATGGCCATCGCTATTTTTTCACACACAAAAGGCTACATTCAATGTTTTTCAAAACTACTATACAAGATTCACAAGGCAATATAGTTTGTCTATAAGAATGCGAAATTTTCACTACGTTTATAAGAAGTTATTTCCTTTTGAGAGAGTATTATTTATATTGGTCCTATCTATTATAGAAACCCTGGACTGATATAAATATTGTTCAGATTTGTTTCCTTGTTAGATAGTAATTTTCATTTTCACACTTTTATTCAATAAAAATAATCCCTTTCTAAGTCACTCACGTTTTGTAGACTTTTCTTCAACGAAAACATCCACATAGACGCATCTATAGGCGTTATTCTTTGTTTGAAGCCAAAGTATATAAGATATTCATAATCACACGGCTATATCTAATGCGATAGGAATCAATTTCCTTTCAAATTTCCTCTCTAGATACCGGTAGAACTGAATAAGAGACTCGAATTTTATAACTTTGACCGAAAATCAACATTTAAAAACGAATAAAGCTGAGAAAAGAATAATTAAAGTAGTAAAAGTATATTGACACAAACTTGAACATAGTTTATTGTTGACTGACATTTCACGTGACCTGAGTCAACACTCAAAATCTCATTGACAACACAAGTGTGTATAACATTAGCACTAACACCCTCAAAATTTTCTTTTATAACTCTTTTAGTACACATAGTAGTAAATCTTAAACGTATCGAACTTGAAGTTCCATAGATGAAATATCCGCATTTGAATTACATAATCTGATTTGAAGAACCACCACCCAATCGGAAGTAAACACAGGAAAAGGGAATTGAAAAGAGGTTTTTACCGCAATTCTTATGGCGAAACTCTAAAAGTACACGGGAGTTGGACGTCATCACTGATATTATTTCTTATCAAAGGTGATGATGGAATGTTCATCAATTTTTTCTCTTTTTTTGCATGTAGTAAAGTTTACCATATCTGCACACATTTCTACTTAAATGTGCAATATATCTTAAGTTACTTATCACTATCACATAAATAATATTATGTAAATACTGTAGACTTTGATAAACATTTAATGTTACAGTAACTTTTATAGTTATGTTAACACCCACCAACGTAAAGGGATTAAAATACAAAGTTAATTTCAGACCATATTTACATTGTCGACTTGTCATTTACATAAAATTCATACTGCACTCATTTTACAAATTCGGCCTTCAGACGAATCAGACATACAGCATTCTTACCCGATTTACAATCTGATTGACAGAAGCTATTCAAAGAATGTATTTTCACACTTTATCGTTGTTTATTTATCAACTTATTAGGAAGCATTCAACAAAAATGGTCAATTCTAAAATGCATGTTATAAGCCACGTATTTGACAACCTTTTTGAATCACAGAATTATGTTATCCACTCTGAAATTGAATTTTCGAATGAGGCCTAGTTATATATATATTTTTTTTTTCAGCTGAGAAGTTGACATCGATAGGAAAAGATTGGCATAGAGCATGTTTAAGATGTGAAAAATGTAGCAAAACTTTAACACCAGGATCACATGCAGAGGTTAGTAGTCTGAGATGTGTTTTTTTAACATGTTATTACTACCAGTATAGTCAAACAGAGATATTTCGGCTCATCCGGGTACCGTCAAAACATATACAAAACCAGTCCATTATATTTTCAAGGGTATAAAAGTATCTTATTTAGAGGGTTGTTTGTTTGGCAAGTTACAGCAACACCCTTGAAAATATAATGGACTGGTTGTGTATATGTTTTGACTGTACCCGGATGAGCCGAAATATCTCTGTTTGACTATAATAGTATTTCATTAACATTGAATCTTTGGAAATCTCACTATTAGAAATGTCCAGTCTATCGGCTGTCAAATTACGCCATGCTGAAAGTTGAGTTTTACTGTCTATAAATTAAGGCACAGATTATTTAGACATTTACTTGTAATATATATGCCAATAATAATTGTGCCGCAGTTGATGACAGGGATTAAGGCATTCTAGAATAATTTTAATCATTTCTATTCAACTATCTTAGGAAGTAGTAAAACCCATTCCACAGGCCTAAGTAAGGAGTGAAACAAGGGTGTGAACTGAGTCCTACTCTATCTAATATATGTATCAATGACTTGCAAATATATTTAGCCAATTTTTCCTCCCCAATATTAAATGATAAACACGTTTCCCATTCATTATTTGCCGATGAACTTTAAATATTTTATCACATCCACCCTCTTTTTGTGTGGATATATCTTGTGTATTTCGCCTTTAAGGAACGGAAAAAAGAACCATGATTTATGAAGGCTTCTTCGTTTTTTATGATTATAATTATGCAAGTACCCCATTTTTTGTTGGTTTTCTGTTGTTTTTTTGATTATGTATATTCATACTATTTTTCTTATGCAATCAATTTTATATTATCTTATGTTTACGGACAGATTGTATAATCATTATTTCAGAGAGAAGGTAAACCATATTGTAATAAACCGTGTTATGCTGCCTTATTTGGACCAGGAGGTAAGACTAGAAGAATGTATTTTGTAGTATATTGAATACGAATCCGCTATACTATACGGAATTATTTTTTTGCTTGTACGGATTTTAATTTAAAAATAATGAAAGTTTGTTTGATCATATCCCGTTTGTTACTGTGACCACATATTTTGTAATTGCGCAATGTTGAAATGTGACTTTGTAAAGCCTAGGCATTTTTTCAAGTTTTACTTTGTGAATACTTCTGGCAACGATCCCCCTCCATAGTGTTTGAGTAAACATAAAAAGTCGGTCAAACCTGCATATAAACTGAAATAAAAGATGTATATTCTATGTTTCAGGTTATGGTCATGGTGGAGGAGTAGAAAGTCATAGTTATAAATAAATACTAATATATTATTAATTTACATTTATACTGTTTGTTATTCTTATTATTGCCTTTTTTAGATTTTGTTTCATATTTTAGATTGTATCTGTTTCACTTCGAAATGTCTTTCGCTATATTAGTGACAGTATAGGCTAGTATAGGTTCATATTATATGGGATGTCTAAAAAAAAAACGTCCCCAACTTTTTCGGAATGTATGTCAGCTGTTGGTAAGCAACAACTGTATTAATTCCAGTCGAACTTGAGGATGGTTTTTTTTGAAACACCCGATATTTCATTATGCCCAATTGTTATTTATAAAAAGTTATAAAACTGTTTTGGTATTAACCATACGATTGAATGCATTTGATCTCTGGATTCGGTATTCGCATTTTCTTAATAATGTGATATTTATGTACATGCATTGGTTGTCAAGGTCATACGTGCTGTCTTTTAGGAACTGATATCATTCCAATGCTAATGTTATTTTTGGACGGGTATGCACTATTATCAAGTACTGTTAAAATAATTGAAATCATGCTGTATATTTGATTGTTAACTACTGTTAAAATAATTGAAAACATGCTGTATATGTGATTGTTAACTACTGTTGAAATAATTGAAATCATGCTGTATATTTGATTGTTAACTACTGCTGATAAATTTTCTATTGATAACATGTTTTATTTCTCCACCTAAGTTACATTAATGGGAAATAACTCTTGACAACCTCAATTCTAAGTCAATTAGCATTCGGTGTCGCTGCGCCTCGTTATATACTTTCATTTGAAGTATTTGGAAATTAACTTACTTCATACCTCATAATCATCATGAATAACTCACGTGTTTCCGGGGACAATCACAGTCACCGTAACATACGTAATCAAGTAAGGGCGACCAAGACGTGTAATAGTTCGTTCAAAATTCACTACTATTATTCTATATTTATTAAATTTAATCAAAAGTAAACCAAAATATTCTCAAACCTTTCGATTTAGGTCCAATAAAATCCATTTTGAAGTTTCATCAAAATCAGTTGAAAACTAGAGAAATAGCCTTTTCAAAACTCGATCTTCGTTTTATGAATATTTACACATTACACATACACATTAAATACTTATTAGATTCCATCAAAAATTCTAGTTTTTAGAGCGTTTACAAGCAAATGTTGACGGACAGACGGACGGAAGGACAGGGGTGCAATATATACAATATACGTCCACATAGAGAGATGTGGGCATATAAAAACTAAAATCTGTAAAATCTAAAAGGCCTCAGACAGCGATTTCATTTATCACACTTTTAGAGGATATTCTTTCTTTAAGACAACCCCATCCCTCAGTTAGTATGCTTTTTACATACCTGTTGCTACCCAAACCCAATTAGGGACAAATTTATCTCATCATTAGAGCTGCTGTTTTCGCATGTTTCGTTAGCGAGGGTATACGTTGCTTAGATTACACAACATTAGTAACTTCTTGCGTTTAGCTATAGATTTTAAACTTGACAGAAAGATACTAACATGAGTCCAAAATACCATCAACAAATTTCATAAAATATTTTCCCTGATAATGGCGAAATGTGAGTGGACATTTTCCCGCAAAAATCTGATTAAAGGAATGGGAATGGTCGTGAAGTAAACGGTAACAGGAAAAGTGTATTGACAAGAATATTGTGGCATGCAAGCAGCGGTAAGATTGATAAGATAGTATACTTTTGCTAAAGGAACATGATGATCCTAATCGTGAAGCAGTATATCATAGTATATCTAAGCATATTGAAGTACAAAGGAATTATACGACATCAATCATTGTATGGTGCTACACCTAAATATAGTAAAGAAAGTAATATTGTTGAACTTGATCACGTGTCACAGGTAGGGTAAACATCTCCGTCTCCTCTTTTATTACTTTGTGAACTCTGTTCAGTACGGCGATTCAGCTGAATTATATGGACAGTATGTACCGACGTTCTTTTAAGAAAGGTGTTTTTGAATTCGCGCTGAAAGGTTCTGTTCAAGAACGCATAAATAATTGGATTGACGCAGCAATTACTGTAACCAACCAACTGTAATATGGCTTTAGGAGTACGAAACGTCTCTCCAGTATCCTGGAACTGCTCTATCAGTTGTACTGTAAAGAAGGGTAACCAAAGAACAGTGAAAGCTAAAACTAGCAGCATCAACATTTGAATAATTTTCTTTTTCTGTTGCGTGTTCCTAGAATGGTTTCTTGGATTTTCTAACATATCGCCGATGGGATGTTGAAACCATAACCTCATACCAATAGCTCCGTACGACAGCATCATTGTAACCACCGGAAGTAGATACACAAAAACATACATAACAATAGTTACCACTTCCGGTCTATCAAAATGTTCACGACATAATTGAGCTATTCCTATTGGTGTATGAGTGGAATAGTTGAGTTCTATAACCATATCCACTCTCTCCCCAAACAATTGTGGGCATACAATCAACAGTGATATAATCCAAATTGAAGCTATAGCAATACCAGCAACAAGTTTGGTATGAACTCTCCGGGAAAGCACCGTCCGACAAATTACCAAATACCTGAAATTATAAAGGCCACTCTTCAGAAAAAAAATTAAGGCAGAGGGCAGAATGAGCACATCAATAAACACATCCAAAATGATATTTTGTAATCGGAAATAAGTAGTTATTTATGTCCTGATAGGATGTTCGACCATTTTTATAAAAAAAAAAATTATTATCACTATCACATATGCCAACGAGACATTTTGAACAGTTTCGGGAAAACCAAGATACTTTTAGTATTATTATCACTGAATGTCACAGCGTTAATATTTTGCGAACTATAGCCTATATACGACGTTTTCTGATACTCTGATCCAAAATTTCGTTTCATCTCTCTATGAGGACGTATATTGTCGGCACCCCTGTTATGTATCGGCATTCTGAAAGCTAGAGTTTTTGATTGAATCAAATGAAATTCGGTATGTGTATACATATTCAGAAAATGAAGATCAAGTTGGAATTCGAGATATTTTCGACCGTTAGAAGCAGAGTTATCTCAGTTTTCAAACTTAATATGGATGTTATTGGACCTAAATCGAAATGTTTGAGAAAGTTTAGTTTGCTTCTGATAAAATTTAAGGCTTTTTCGTTGGGCGTATATGGCTGAGGTCCACTATCTTTAAATTCCGTTTCTAGTTCTATGGTCAGAGTTAAATCTGACAGTATTGTCTGAAGGTAGTAGTTAGATCCTAATGTAGATGTAAAAAGAAACAGAATTTTAAAAAGCCAATCGAAATTTGGGTTTAATTGTAATGATAATGATCCACCGTTTATTTATAGTCTTTAGATTTACCGGAAATGCCCCAAAAATCACACAATCCCTTCAAATATACCCGTACCTTAACAGTTATCTTTCATTTTCTGTATATGTGTTTTCTATATAATTCATAGTCTTACTAAACGACTAGTCGTATTTTTTTCCTATCAAACGCTGATACTTATGGCTTAAATTTTGAGGGAGAGTTTGGTACATTATTACGGATTCCAGGTTCTGAGACTAAAAGTGTTTTGGTTGAAAAGTTGAAAGACAATTTCACAGCTTTGTTCAAAAGTTTAATGTATATAAGAAAACCCGAAACAGCGACAGACAATTACATTCCCCATGCATAATGCCCCATCGTCATGTGACCATTCGTTAATCTTTAGTGTTTCCTATTTTTTTTATTTTACTTTCTGATTTATAAATAATTCTAACACCCCTATCTTTCGTAAACTCCATTTTTTTTCTTTATTGTCAAGTCCCCTGTTGCATATTAACTGTAATTAGTATTACCTTTGATCACCTATTGTTTCCTGTCGTAGCCAATAATTAATATACATATTAATCACAAACATTCTATTGTCTACTCTCTCTTCTTAAATCTATTAATCTGCTATTTTGAATCACTGATAGATACAGAATAGAGAATATTTATTAAAGTTATTATTATCAATATCATAATATAATGTCCAGTGATTCATTTTCAAATTACCAGATACAAATGAAGGATCTATTGACTATATTGTCATTATTCACGATACGGGACTTGAAACTTTAAAACTGCTATGTTCGTTATTTTTTATCATACACCTACATTTCGAGTTTATGAACATCGGTTGCAAATTTATTGAGCTTTTGCATATTCATAATTTGAAATCACTAAGGTTTATACAAGCCCACATTGCAAAATAATTCTGCTCTTTTGATAGATAACCTGAATCTGAAATCCCCTAAGCTGTATCGTATCGCCGATCATTTAAAACCTCATTCAGACACCGAAGGTAGCATTGTTTTGGGATTTCCTATCATATCTATGTTGTGCTTACAAAGTAATTTGTTAGTGGATCTGGACTGACTGTCAAGAGAGAGTCTGAACTGAACAACAGATTGGTATTAAACTTACCTATCAATAGCTATAGTTGTTAGTGTCAGGATACTGGCAGTCACTGTTACACCTTGTATATAGTTTGAAAATTTACACAGAAATTCTCCCATAGTCCATCTGTTTGTGATGTAAAAATTGAGTTGAAATGGCATATTAAGTATAGAAATTAGCAGATCCGCTACGGCTAACGATAAAATATACATATCAGTTACAGTTAGTTTTGATCTGGCTAGTCCAATAACGAAGATAACTATAGCATTACCAAGGAAAGCTAAGATGATGATCACAATAAAACAAACCATAAACGCTAGACGAATATTTGAAGGTAATGGTCTAGGCAGAACGTCGGTATCAGATAACTGAAAGGGTATTTTGTCAAATGTTTTGTTAATAAATGTCTGGTTTTCATTTCCAAAAGGATCCATTTTCCGTGTTCTCACAAATTCAAATATACTATCCACTGTACAGCTAACTGTTCATTATAATGCGATTGGAAACAAGGGACGCATAGCCTACTATTGAAAACACGCTTTATAATTAAAAATTTGAAATTTGAGTTTTCAGTGACTGTTACCAATCCCCACGATGTGTTTGGTTCCTTAGCAGGAAACTGACAGAAAAATTGATAATATTGTGTTAAAATATCAGGACCAGATGGTTTGTGTTGATTTTCAGATAAAAATTGGTAACAATCATGTAGATACATCGAAGAGGCAAGGATAGGTTTGTTTATTAAAGGATTATTTTCTTTATAATTTGTTAGTAACAATGGACAGGGCCTTATCAGACACGACATATGTCATAATAATAACCTTTCCATCTACTGGAATAATACGAGGGTTGGATGAAAAGTTTTATAGTTTAAGTAGGATATCAGATGTGGACTGAAATAATCTTTGCCACGAAGTATCACCATATAATGATAAGGCCCAGAACTGCAGTGTCATACCTAATTGAAATCGCCAAGATTAAACTGGCAACATGGTAATAATCATTAACGGGCAATGCAACATATAAAGCTTTATAGTTGGTAAAATCTTTACTTGGCATTGATCATCAAGTTACAGCTACAAACATTCATATGGGAAACAACATTTAATATCTAACATCTACATGAAATAGGAAACTGTAATATTGGGCCAACGAACGAAGGGCGAGGGACGTCTAAGTAAAACCCCTAGAGACCAAGCTTCTGAATTATGATTGGTCAAGACTTAAACATCCATATCCTGAACCTGATTGGATATTATTGTCAAGGACCAAAGGTGGTAATAGCTTATGTAGTATTACCTCGTATACATTTCCTAGATGTTAATACTGTATAAGCACAGACAATAGAAGTTTAATCTCAAGTAGCCGAGGTACTAATTGACTTTCAATATAACCCATTTTCACCCGTCCTAACATTAATAATAATAATTCTTAATATATACTGCAGAATTCAAACCTGTTTAAGAGAATTCTGACGAAAACCTGCGTCTAAAAACGTTTTCAACCACAAACGTTTGATCGGCACTAGCCAATCAAAAATTAGAGTGAACACGAGTTGCACAATACAGTGAATGAGTGAAAACACAAAATTTGACACGATATTTCGGTGAAAAATTATCCGATCATCATGAAAATCGATAAGCATGATCTCCGTAATGACATTGACTTACACAATGAAAAGCAAAAGAATTTGAAGAAATTTAAGCTTGTAGAATGAGCACGAGCCAAATGTGAATGGATTACAATATACAAATATATTTGGGCGTTTAAAATGGAATTGTTCTCTGTTGTTAACCCATTTTCACTATAAATGACCCTTTTGTAGTACTGTATTGCTGTAGAAAATTCCCTCTTGAACGATATCAAAAAGTTTGTAGGGGAAGTGATTATTTAAAGAAAATCGAGTCCTTCGCAAATAACTTTAAAAACCTTTCAGCCAATCCTCACTTTTCAATGGATTTATTGTCATGATTATTTTTCGTCTGAAAGATAAGGGCTGTTAATATCATTCCTGACGTAAATATATCATTGAGAATGGCTAAACTTCCGGGAACAATGACGGTTATGAATGACAAGATAAAAGACTGCCGACATTTGACGCGGATATAAAAGGAAGCGTCAAACTTTGTGTTTCAGGTGTTTAGACAAAGAATGTGATTCCGTGACCTCCTTGATTTCGGAGATAATTGCACCCAGTTTTGGAGAGGAGAACTGCACTAAATGGCGTTTGCAGGAAATTGGCGACACTAAAAGTGCTCTAGTAGCCCAACCCTTCACCGTAGGAACCTGAAATTTGACACAAATCATCTTTTGTGGATTGTGCATAGGCAGTGCAAATTACAACCTTACACCGTTGATAGTTTTTAAGCTGCAGCCTGTTTAAGTTTAGGCTTTACCCAAACCATGACCTACTAGCGTGAAAAAGCCGACCCCAATATTCAAACGGCCATATCTCGGCCAATTTTGATCCTAGAAGTATCATTTTTGTACCAGATGAAAATTTAACATTCCCTGCGTGTATTTCAGACAAAAACAGAAAAAGTTGATTTTTAAATTTTTTGAGAAAATCGAGTTGAAAGTTGCACCCAGTTTTGGAGAGGAGAACTGCACTAAATGGCGTTTGCAGGAAATTGGCGACACTAAAAATGCTCTAGTAGCCCAACCCTTCACGGTAGGAACCTGAAATTTGACACAAATCATCTTTGGTGGATTGTGCATAGGCAGTGCAAATTACAACCTTACATCTCTGATAGTTTTTAAGCTGCAGCCTGTTAAAGTTTAGGATTTACCCAAACCCTGACCTACCAGCGTGAAAAAGCCGATCCCAATATTCAAACGGCCATATCTCGGCCAATTTTGATCCTAGAAGTATCAATTTTGTACCAGATGAAAATTTAACATTCCCTGCGTGTATTTCAGACAAAAACAGAAAACGTTGATTTTTTAGATTTTTGAGAAAATCAAGTTGGAAGTTGCACCCAGTTTTGGAGAGGAGAACTGCACTAAATGGCGTTAGCAGGAAATTGGCGACCCTAAAAGTGCTCTAGTAGCTCAACCCGTCATGGCAGGAACCTGAAATTTGACACAAATCATCTTTGGTGGATTGTGCATGGGGAGTGCAAATTAAAACCTTACATCTCTGATAGTCTTTAAGCTGCAGCCTGTCAAAGTTTAGGCTTTACCCAAACCCTGACCTACTAGCGTGAAAAAGCCGACCCCAATATTCAAACGGCCATATCTCGCCCAATTTTGATCCTAGAAGTATCAATTTTGTACCAGATGAAAATTTAACATTCCCTGTGTGTATTTCAGACAAAAACAGAAAATGTTGATTTTTGAAATTTTTGAGAAAATCGAGTTGGAAGTTGCACCCAGTTTTCGAGAGGAGAACTGCACTAAATGGCGTTAGCAGGAAATTGGCGACACTAAAAGTGCTCTAGTAGCCCAACCCTTCACGGTAGGAACCTGAAATCTTGGTGGATTGTGCATAGGCAGTGCAAATTACAACCTTACATCTCTGATATTTTTTAAGCTGCAGCCTGTCAAATTTTAGACTTTACCCAAATCCTGATATGTTATTCATGTATTGAATTGAATCTGAAGTTGTTTTAAATTAGTAGAATTTGACAGCACCATACCCATGCCTCCCCCACCCCCTGCCTCCTATCTCCTACGGCTATGTATATTATATAATTTCGAAGTGGGTCTTTTTGTTGATTTTGCCTTTTCTATCATTCTAATAAGTAGCCAAACAGTTACTTACATTTCTTTTGATAAAGTTGTATTGCTTTAAACGTATTGAAATGTGAATTCGGGCCTTCATGGTTTATTTTTTTATTTGTATAACGTTTTTTTCTCGATAGTCTTGATATTGATCATTAAAATCATCATGCATCATTTCATCCTTTATGTGTAATTCAAAAGAGAAGTGTAAAACAGTAAATTAAATTATAATTACATTTAACACTGATTGACAATAACTTACTGTTTGGCTAATTTAACACTTTTGTATAGCTGTAAACCCAACAGCAACATCTGGTTTGGAGAATTATGAATTGCTTAGTGTTTCAGAACGATTTGCGAAAGACAAATATATAGTATGTTTTAGAAGAATGTGCGCGAATGGATTGTTAATAAGCCATAAGGAACATTCATATACCATTGTTGAACGACATGGAGCCTGAAGTATTTTAGTTATTGCGATAATCCGATTAATTTCGAACATTACCTGGATGAACTTATCTCTATTTAGTGGATTATCAGGATTAATATTACTTATCTGTGCTCTTAAGGGGTATAAAACCTTTTATATTTCATATGTAATACTTATAGTCATAAATGCTTGAAGGTGGATCCTAATCTAACGTTGGTGACTTTGATTTTAAGTTTGGTCTTGACGATATTAGACCAATCACCTTTTTAGAAGTAATGTACGAAATTTGTTTTAGGCTACGAAAAAAACTTAAATATAGAAAAAAAAAATCTTTTGTTAGAAAATTTCCTCGAGGTTTTTAAAATGTCATTGATTCAAACAATGTTTTACATTTGCGTGGTTCTTATATTAATGAACAATAGTGATAATTGATGATGAAACATCTTGAAAATTTTCTATACAGTACCGAATTTGTGGTGAGCAATGCATTTTGTATGTCAAAATCTTTTGAACTGACTCTGAACTACTTTTGCAGATGGATCTATTTTATTTTAATTAAAGAGAGTTACTTCTGCTTTCGATAAGTCTACCTACATGATATTGTATTTGTGTTTCTTTTCAGTTAGCTTTAAGGATTAAATATTTTAATAAAGAATTCATTAGAAGAGTAGAAAAGGAAAGGAAATGGATATAATGGTCCTAATAAGACAGGGTTTTATTAATAACATATATTACAATGGGAATAAGTAATGATACAGATTAATCAGAGATTATAATAGATTTTGTGAACATCCAATCGGGTTGGTTCACACGGAGTAGCGAGTTAATATAAAAACTACAGGTACCAGTTACCTGGTAATTGCAGAAAATTATCAAGTGGGCAACCGTAATAACCGACAGCTCATTTGTGGTTTACATGCCGTTAGGAACATTTGATTTCTATTACATAGATAGTACAGATAACCCTGGTTTATTTGAGAGATAGCACTTCAAAGATAATACTACCTCTACTAAAAATTGTAGATTCTACTAAGATGAATAACACCACCTGCATTGTCAACTGTACCATTGGGAATTTATCCGACGGGATCACCAGCAAAGTATCTACAAGTATAACAACACATTCGATCATCATTGTTTTAATTGAGATGTTGATAATGTTCATCATATGTGCTGGTAACACCTTAACATTTACTGCTATCTGGAAAACACCTAAATTACAAACAGTACCAAACCAGTATATCATGTCACTGGCATGCGCCGATTTTCTCGTTGGATTAATAGTACCTTACCAGGTAGCTCTGCATTTTCCAGGAGTCCAGGAAATCTTTGATAAGGATAAGTACCTATGTTTAGGACGACACTGTGCCTTCTATGTGTCACTTGGACAAACCATTCAGACCATTACAGCTATTGCTATAGATAGAGCAGTATGTATTGGATCACCGTTGAAATATAAAACTACAGCTTCAATGAAAAGAACCAGGATTGTGATATTCATCACCTGGATTGCAGCTATTTTGTTTGGAACCATACCACTTCATTCTAATAACTTTTCAGTAGAGACAGGCTGCTACTTATTTAAAACGGTACCTTTCTATTTTCACGTATATGTACAGCCTATCGTCTTTGTCGCTTTCTGTAGTGTAAACGTCACCTGTTACTCTTATATTTTCTACATATCGAGACAACATATCAAAAATCGTAATATTCAGTTGGCTATCGTTGATGCTAAACTACATAACAACAATATGAAGTTAGTGAAGATGTTTTTGACGGTATTTGGAGTCTTTTTCATCTGTATGACACCAGGCTTTATATCAGTAATACTTGGTCAGGTTGTTGGTTTACCAAATGGTATTGTTGATATCTGCTTACTTCCCGCTCTACTCAACTCTGGAATGAATTTCTTCATCTACGCCGTGGCCAACATGACTTTCCGACAAACGTTTGCTGATATGATTTGTTGTGGGCGACGACGCTCTCAACACTCTAGCCATAGGTCAACAAATATCAAGTCTGTTACCAGTGGTAAGAAAGTTGAGCCACAAGTATCTGTCAAATCAGAGCAGGACCAGGACCCTGTTGAGGACGAACATGTGAAAGACGTCATGACATAATAATATAAAAAATGTAAATCATTATGTAAGATGGCATTGACATGAACTAGGTGTGTATTGTATTTGTAACAATATTGTGTATATTATATATTTGCTTCAGAAAATTGTCTTTGTGGGTGGAGCAGTATGTATTGTTAATGGTTAGATTACTTTGTCATACGATTTTCTAACCCGTAGTTTTCTCAAGATAGATTGGTAACATAATTATGGTTTTAACATAGCGAAAAAAAAAAAATAGTCATATGAATAACTAAAGTTTTGTATTGTATTGTTTTGTCTTATGTTGTCACATGTTTAAAAAGAATAAAAATATATATCTGTTTCCATACCTTATTCTATTTTAGATAGGTAGATCTGGCAGATCCAAGACCACTCGTGCTGGCTTATTTTTGCTTGGTGGGTTTTGGGGTGGATCTACAACATGTTCTATTGCATGTACTCAGTGGCTTAGCCAAGTATTCGAAACGGGGGGGGGGGGGGGGGGGGGGGGGGGGGGGTTATGGGTGTTGGAATGGTTAGGTTGAACCGACAGAATATATGACATTGGTAGCGGAGCGAATAACGGGTGTGACAAAAGCAAATGGTGTGGGTCCAGGGGTCATAGTCCCAGGAAACTCGGAGATTTAAACTATTTGACACACCGTAGGAAGGCTAATTGAAGTCATATTATTTGATTTTTTGATGTTTGTGCCTGTCACCGGTCGGCTCAATTTCACCAACGACACCTTTTCAACCCATCAATAATGGGGGAGCAATTTCAGTGTTCTGAAACCATTAGTTCGGATTAGTGGAACACTAAGTGTTAAATTCTTCCAAAGATAGCTTGCCAGGCAAGGTAATATACGCCCACTGGCAACTGTTATTGAAAAATAACATACTGAATTTGGTCAAAATTATTTAGGTTTTACAAGCTACAACGCTACATGATTGTACATATTTTACTTTATAAAAATGTTCAATCGTGTTGAAGAGTGTTTACATGTAAAAATTAATTATTAATTAGTATGAATATTTTTTTATTTTATTGATTTGCAATATAGGATTCATCCTTGGGTGATTACATACTCTCACACCAAGTTTCCTCAAAACCTGTCAAGAATTGTGCCTTGCAGAGTGTTTACAAACAATTATCGATTGACGGACGGACAGTCTATAGGCTCCACATTTCTTGTGGGTGTATAAAAATTTAGTATATTATATCATCAACCTTATTTTGAGATCAAGGAAGTAGTATAATTGTTTAAAGATATACTACACTGCTCCACTTTGCTCTGTTGTTTATAAATGGAATTAAATAAAATGAATGGAGTGATACGTCCTGCTTTTCTGCCACAGTTTATTGTCCCATCCGAAAGACAAGACGCTTTTTACATCATTGACACCAGTTTGAAAAATCCGAAAGTATCATTTCGACCCATGATGGACCAAAATAGGTGACAGCATTATACAACCATATTTCGATATAGAGGTCAGGGGCACTGGAACCACGGGGGCAGGGGGGGGGGGCGAGTAGGCGGGCAAACATGTGCCCTTTTTGTCACGGAGACACGGACAATTTTTATGTCATAATAATTACAACCGACGGAGGCAAGAGACGGAAAATGGGGATTTTATATGAACTGGGCTCACATCCCCCCAAAATAAGAGCCGGCCGATATTCAGTGGCGTGGTGGCCGGGTTGGGGGGTGGGGTCTGCCCCCCCCCCCAGCGAATGGAAACCAGGGGGCGCCGACGTTGCAAGGGGGCGCCAAAAGCCCTCCGAAAAAAAGTCGGTCGTTTAATTATTTTCGAGCTTATTCTTTTAGTCCCAATACAACTCGGGCCCTCCCCTTTATATTTGACCGAATAATGTCTATAAAACACTCTATAAAATTGTCCCCCCTCCACATTTCTATAAATCCTGGATCCGCCCCGTTATTGATATCCGTCGGTAAAGTTGAGCCGACATAAACATACAAAAAATACAAAAATATAGCGTCAAATAGCCTTCCTGCATTGCTTCAAATAGCTAAGGCCTTCAAATTTCCGAGGGTCTTGGTGTGAGTGTTTGTTATCACCCAAGGATTAAGCCTATTGAAAATAAGAGCAATTGAACAATATTTACTATGAATTATTGCCCTCGTTCTTGAATTGTTTGTGGACCCGATAGAGAGCTGATTTCTTGATGGATTTTGATGAAACTTGGTGTGAGTGTTTGTAATCACCCAAGGATAAAGCCTATTAAATTGTGATAAATGAAATGAGCCGAAATGTTACATTTCAACGCTTACAGTTATTCAAGGGAGACAACTATGAGGGTCTCTCATAGGTCCGCGCTCGCTACAAGCGTTCACTATGACAAATGGTAAAATTGCTTTTGTACTTCAAAAGTAGGTCTTTCCGGTCTTCCTACGGACTGAATTAATTATTTCGGATCTTTGAATTTACTTCTGGGGTCCAAAGCCTTATTTCAATTTTAGAACAATGTTGAATTAACCAGCGTTTACTACAGTTAAAACAAAAACTTTAAGGACAATGAAGACAATAGTGTGAATGTTTGTAATCACCCAAGGATGAAGCCTATTAAGTTAATCCACTTAAAAAAAAATTATGTTAACAAAACCCGTGTGATATAAAAAATGTCACTCTCAGAATCTTTCATTTACTGATAACATTTACTTATTAAACCTAAAAAAAATTGTGTTTTGCGTTTCAGTATCGAATATTTTTTTTCGGGGCTGCAAGTGCCTGAAATATATCTAGATCGCACCTACAACAGTAGTTACTGAACTTATAGATTTAAAGCATATTTCCCCCATTCCATTTTTCATTTCATGGGGGAAATATGCTTTAAATCTATAAGTTCATGGGGGAAAAAATGCAACCAAATTGAGCGTACCCAAAACAAAACCCCTACATTTCATAAAACACCCTACATTTTTCATAGAATTCTTACAACAAACACCTTCAATAAATTTCCTACATTCCATCAAGTCCCTACCTAGCATAAAATACCTCAAATTACATATTATCCCACTATTTGAAAATGATTTATTTATCTTTGAAATCCATTATGGTCTGGTTTTATTAAGATTGACAGATTTAGTTCCCTTTAATCATGTTGCATTATCATCGTATAAACGTCATTATTTGATTACTATGAGCTAACTGTATTCATGGTGAACTGATCAATAAACTATGAGCTAACTGTATTTATGGTGAACTGATCAATAAACTATTTCTAAGAATCTAATCAAATACATTACGTGATAATATTGAGTTTATTGAACTGTATGTGAGACATCAGGTTTTTATTATAAATCAATATTGAGGTTATTGAACTGTATGTGAGACATTAGTTCGCCCTTAGGTCAATATTGCATGAATATATGACGTCAATACATTGATTACTATGGGAACAAGCTGTTTCTAGGAAATAGTATTCAGTTTGCGTTCTTTGTTTGAGACAGACACATCTACAGGGGAAACATGGCAGAAGAAAGCATGTCAGTGGGATCTCAATCTTCAGACACAGGTAAGTACATTTTAATATGTAATTATCTGTCATTTTATAGCTGGGTGGCGTACGAGCGTGTTAAATAGTTTTCCTCGTTAAAACACTATGTTTTTTTTATTTTCAGCTCAGATGTATACAACTGATATTGAAGCTCACATAAATTACCACCAGATGCATTTAGATCATTATATGGAATTAAGAGAAAAGATACTACTTGAAGGTATAGAAGTATCAGAAGTTGCAGATTATCATTTTGAAATGAAAAAATCACTTATTAGAAGACCAAAACCTCTAACTTTCGACAAAAGTTTTACCAAAGATAAGGAAGTGTTAAAAAAACTAAAAAATAGTGTGTGTGAGTTGCCCCATTCGCAGGAATTAAAACATTTTGACAATAGTATAAAGGAAGAGAACACGGTTAAAGACATAGTGAAGGATTGCGATAGTTTTATTAAACAAAACTCAGCGCAAACTATTCAAGTGTATGTAACGTATGGACAGTGGCTCCAGAAACTTTTTATATTAAATTTTGGATTATTTACTAATTTCGTTAAAACCAACTTAAGTATTTCGCTAAGCCATTCTAGAAAACTAAGACGTCTTGCAAAACTATGTACCCAATACCCAAAGTTTAAAACAGTCACAGTTTCAGTTACTCAATTTCTTAGTTGGATGCCTGATATTGACAAGGAATTAAAAGCCAGTACTGAACAACAGAGGTTTTGGAAAGGAACGTGAGTCATAATGACTGTACAATATTCACGTAATAGAGTTTCTAGATTATACAGAATGTATTGATTCAATGCTTCACTCGTTTATGACTCTGTCTAAATGGACTTTCTTTGTGTCATGCAAAATGTTGATAATCGATATTCATCACGTGTTACGGCTCTTATAGAAATAATACTTGTACTATAGAGTGATCTTTTCAAAGCGGTCCCTGGATACCAGTGTTTATCCGTAGTCAAGGAGTTGATTGATACAGTATAAGTTGTTACCTGCCTTTACACATTGTTATTTATATAATAATACTTTAAACTATGGAGTTGATTAATACAGTAAAAGCTGTTACTACAAATTATTGAATTTATTTATTGTTGTTATTAAACATTATAACGCGGATATCTTTGTTATGGTGTATTTATATAGTATAGTGTTATAGCGTGTAATGTCATCATGACCGGCCCTGTAGGACCGCTCTAAAAATAACTCAAGCTTCACGCAATCGATAGTTTGTCTTCAGTAGATTTATAGTGTGTAATGTCATCATGACCGGTCTTAAGTAGACATATACCGCGTGTTATTTGTGAGTTGCTAGGGACATTAACTAAAAATAGATGTGTGTAATGTCACGATAACCGGTATTAACATTGTGAGTGATACAGTAAAAGTTGTACCTCCCTTTACACATTGTTGAACTTATTTATATAATAATACTTGAAACCATAGAGCGATTCTGTATGATCACCTCTTGGTTACCAGTGTTTATCCGTAGTCAAGGGGTTGATTAATACAGTAAAAGTTGTTACTAAACATTGTTGAACTTATTTATATGTTGTTATTTTGTTCTATTAAACATTATATATGCATATAGTAAATGTATTGTATTTTATCAAAATAATTCCTCTAAAAATGGCAAATAAAATTCTTGATCCAATTTTTAGATTATACGATCCAATTCTTTATTCATTTAATAAAAAAAAAGAGGATTTCATAATTATTTCTCCGAGTGTTGGATCTAAATCCCAACTAAATGATGGTGGGAGGGTCACTTTCGAGATCAATAGTCTGTCAAATTGGTTATTACTTTCCGATGCCTATTTCAGATGCGATTTCAAAATCAAGGACGGAACAGCAAATGAAAATAGAGTCCCACAGACTAATACAACATTAGAAAATAATTTCTTTCCTTCTTTATTTAGCGAAATGGTTTTGGAAGCGGGATCAAACCCCATAGAAACCATCAAACACCCTGGAGAATTTGACACAATGTTGAAAACAGTCCTTTACCCCAAAAACTACGATTCAGTCTCGGGTTGGATACCCGATGTTGGTGATGGGACCGTTTTAAAAGAACCAGTAAAAACTGTAGCTAACGATGCTGATATCGCTAGAATGAGAGTCATTGCCAGAAATAGCATTGAGAGAATCGGTAGAGCAGTAAACCAGGGGTTTGACAAACGAGTAAATCAGTACAATAATGTTGTTGAGGATAATAGATGGGGTAATTACGTCAATTGGAAATTATATCCTTTATTCGGTCTTTTAGAACATAGAAAAGTTTCTATAGGTTTACCATTTAAAATTCATTTACAAAGAGAAATTAATGACGATAAGATATTCTTTGGAGAAGCTAATTCAAATGCAAAATTAGAAATAACAAATCTCCAACTTTTCATACCCGTAATAACACCATCAATTGAAGTAGAAACGAGAATATTCAACTCGTTAACTAAAGACATTGAAATAGCTTTTCTTCGTCGCAACACTGTAGGGAGCATGACTTTAACTGGAGAATCCACAACATGGCCAATCACTAACAGCATTAAACCAGCAAGATATTTAATAGTTGGTTTCAAGAACTTACCAGATTCTCAGACAAATAACAACAATATCTTTAGAATGGCAATGAACCAAACTCAAGATCCTATAATCCGTAAAGTTCAAGTAAGATTAAACAACGATAATTATCCTAACCAACCTTTAACTATTAATCCATCCACAAAGGATTATAATGAATTGTATAGAAATTATAAAAATATGTGTGAATTATTTGGAAATCCACCTCAGTTTGGATATGTAGATTTTGCAATTAATCACCCAATCTTCTGTTTTGATCTATCAGCTCATCAAGAAGATCTTTTCAAAACTGGAGTAAACATAAATATTTATATCGAAAAAACACAAGGAGATGTAACCGGTTATTGTTTATTATTGGAAGAAGCAAAACATATAATAAAAATATCCGACAGACGGATGATTCGAATAGAATAAATTAATCCCTTAAAAATGAAACCCGAAACTTTAGTAAAAAGAATAATAGATGCTATCGAAACAGAAAAGCCAACTACAATTACTTACAATGGTAAAAGAATCAGCATAACTAAAAAACTTATTGATAAATATAAACACTGTAAAGTACGAGATGATATAGATTTGGAAAGAATTGACAAGAACATAAAGGAAGGTGGATTTTTACCTTTCCTACCCTTGATCTTTGCAGGTTTGGCCGCAGCCGGTGCCACGGCCGGCGGAACAGCAGGAATAGTTCAAGCCGTCAATGCCAAGAAAGCAGCCGAAGCTGAAAAAAGTGAAAAACGTAGACATAATTTGGAAATGGAAAAGTTAGCAAAAGGTTCGGGAGTAGCAGACATATTAGGTACAGTTAAAGAATTTGGAAATCGATTTAGTGAAGAAACTAAGAAAACTGTCAAACAAGGATTAACTAAATTAGTGGATAGTATTGACACAGGGGAAATCAAAGTCAAACATAAGGGTAATGGAATATTTTTTAAAAATATACACAGTGGAGAAGGAATATATCTTTCAAAGTATAAAGGAGAAGGTGTAATTTTTGGTACATAAAAATGGGAAAGAAATTTAATCATTCAGAAATATTTCCTAATAATCCAATGCTCATGTGTATATGCGGTAGTTCAGGTTCTGGGAAAACTCATCTCACTTTTAACATGTTGACAACACCCAACCTTTTAGATTTCGATTCTCTATATATCTACACAACAACACCAGAACAATCGTATTATCAATTTCTCAAAGCTTTAGAATATTTACCAAAGAAATATGTTCAAGAATTATTTCAATATTACGATAAAGGAGAAATGGAAATAAAAGATATCTTAGATACCTTCATAAAAGAAAAGAATCCATCTTTCAATCCAACTGACATAAAAGTGTTTCTGACAAAAAATGTAAATGATCTGGACTTGTCTAATATTGATAGCAAACGAAAGAACTTAATATTGTTTGACGACTGCGTAGCGCAAAAAAATCAATCTGTTCAACAAGATTTCTTCACGAAGGGAAGACATCACAACTGTCACTGCTTATACCAAGCCCAATCTTTTTACGGGATGGATGCTATGTTCATTAGAAAAAATGCTAATTGTTTTTTATTATTTGAATTAAACGATAAAGATTTATCTCAAATCATACAGTCGATAAATCACGGAATGGACAGAGATTCGTTTAAAAAGGTTTGTAAAGCTCAATGGAGAAATCCAGAGGAACATGGATATGTATTCGTTAATACCAGAAAACCTGCGGGTGAAAGAGTAATGATCAACATATGTTAATTTATTTTTTTAAAAATGGAATGGAATAATATTTTAAAAAGAAATAGAGAATATATCAAAGCTAAGAATAAAATAAAGACCCAAGTTGAAAATAACAGATTACAACAACTTGGATTAACAGAAAATCTACAAACTTTATTTAAACCAATATTAAAAAGTCAAGAGGATATCAAGAATAAATTAGAAGCTCCTAAACAACAAATTCAACAATCTCCTCCACAAATAGAATATCCCATTGAAGATGATGGAATCGTAATCAGGACATTAGATGATATAAAACGTTATTTTTCAAATCCAAATCCAACCCTAGCCAAAACAATAAAGCCAACAATTGATCAGGATGGATTGATTCTTAACGGTTTTAGGATACGTTTCAATCAACTCTACCCAACATTTAAGATTGACAGAATAGACGCTGTATATGATTTAACACCCGGTATGATTAATCTTTTGAATGGGTATGATAAAGATTATAATTTCAAAGATTTAAATTCATACGTGGAAATTCTTAAATCGACAAGGACAGGAGGACCAAAAACTTTAAGATTAAGAAGACTGGAAAAAGAATTAGATGATAACACCGATGCTAGTGATGATAACTACACTGATGATATTATAGAAGAAATCGATGACTTTTTGGGACATACAGGAGATGGTGTAATTTTTTTATCCGACAACAACGAAGAATTGCTTAATAGATTACAAATAATATTAGCAGCAATGAAGGAAGGACATCAATCACACAGACAATATAATGAATTAAATTGTATATTAAAAAGACTCCTACAAAAAGGTATCATAGATAAAAATGATTATAAAAGTGTTATTAAAAATGAGTCAACTATTCGTCATCACCTCAAATAAATCAGACATTAAATTATCTCTAGACTATGAGTATGAACTCGATCGAAATCAAGAATATGAATTGGGATTAAAGTATTTCTCTGTTTACAATTCCATTAGAAATATCAACGAAGATAATAACAAAATAAAAATATCAACAGATAATGGAGCAACATTCAAAACCATAAGTTTACTACCAGGAAGTTACGAATACATAGCCATTAACGAATACCTATCTGAATACGCAGGAAGTGTCAATGGTAAAAACAATATTGAATTCGAAGGTAATTTAAATTTGAACAAAATGAAATTGATATTAAGAAATAATAGTCAAGTTGATTTCAACGTAGAAAATTCATTGAATACGTTACTAGGATTTGATAAACGAGTATACACCCAATCTACTATAGCACCACATAAAGCTAATATCGAGAATGATGTCGATGTGATCAATATACATTGTAATTTAATAAACGGTGGATTTTTCAATAAATACAAACGTCAGATTATTTACAGTCTTCCAACATTCACTGTTCCGATTGGATATAGAATTATAGAGAAACCATTTCAAACTACGTATTTACCACTTAATTCCTTTATGATCAAAGATATAAATCTGGAAATCAAAGATGGTAAAAATAGGTTTATAGACTTTGGAAACGAAGAAATTGTTATTCAACTTCATTTAAAAAGAATTAAGTAACTCTTCATTCTCTTCTTGAATAGTTAGATAATCGAAATCATCAAATTCATAGTTTTCATCCAAACTCAATTCATCTTTATTACAATAAGGATACATGATTCCTTCACTATTTGGAGCCTTTCTCTTTACAAGATTTAAATAACTTCTAAAAACTTTCTTTTGTTTATCATCATCCCTTGGAATAACTACTCCATTTGTGAAACTTTTTTCCCAATTTCTCTTAAATTCATTTGATATATCATATCCACTAGCCAACCGAATATAATCGTCTACAGTTATCTTATCATTAGAATAACCTTTAAATGTTTTCTTTTCTTTTAAAACACCATCTGAAGTTAGTATGATATTGTATTTGACTTTCGGCGCTAAATATAAACCGAATATAATTCCACCATCACCGTAATCATTCTTTCCTTTACAGTATTCATTTTCGGATACTAATCCAGCTTCATTTAATTTATTCCAATTGCTAGATGAAATGTATAAACTATCAGTATCGGTATAGTATATTTCCGGTTGATAAAACCCATCTATTACATGAATAAAATTGTTCATTATTTTCTTACTGTGCGATAATACGAATGATCCCAAATGACTGGGTGTAAGTCGTGTAGATTTACTATTTACATCGTCAATTTCTTTTTCTTCTTTTTCTATATCAACAATGTATTGAGTCTCATTTATTTTTTCATAGTGTTTAACATGTGAATCAAAGTTAGCCTTTAAAGTTACGTCATTCCAAAGATGTTTTGATGAAGATATATCCTTCTGAATAGATTTCCCATACAGGGCATTACCTAATAATTTCATGCAATTACTACCAACGATATTCCCATCCCTTTTGAATTGATTTCTTAGATCTCTCAAAATTAAAATGTAGTCTCTATAGGGAGGAGTTCTAAAGTTTTCTTCGTATACTATGCCATCTAATATTCTAATAATTCGTCCACCAGCTTTTACTATTTCTTGAATATCGACCGATGTTAAAACATCTGAACAGAAACCATTTCTGAATCTTATTTTAGTGCCAGTTTCCTTTTTTCCTTCTTTGTTCGTAAAACTAATTTTATCTTTAGCTGGTATCGGTTGGAAGAACATGTTTTTGGGATACTCAAACCAAACTGTTAAAATAGCAGTTTTGGGTCTAAAGTTTTGTTCATTGAAGAGTCTTACAAATTCTTTTTCTTCTTCTGGTAAAAACGGTCTACCACTTTCTGCTTTGGGATATTCACTATCTAAATCTGACATAGCAGAAGCATACAAACCGTTAGCATCAAATGCCATCAGTCTAGAACATGTTATATTTTTAAGTTTTGAATTAACCTCTGTTTTATCTTTATCACTTTTACTATATTCTTTAAATAAATCAATTATGTTGTCGTCATTTGTTTGTGTATATTCCTTTAATACATCACAAATTTCATTGATTTTATCAGTTGTAAATATTTTTCGATTTGCAGAAACCCTTCCTCCTTTAATAGAGCGTCTTATAAAATGTCTTATAAAAGGGTTAGTGTGTGAGTAAACCTTTTCTATATTTTGTTTTTCAGTATGTTTTGGTACGAGTCTTGTACTTTCGTAATATGGTTCTTCAACCATTTCTTTATCGTAATGATACAAATAATACCACCCCTTTAAAGATAGAGATGGAGCCGTTAGATTGTTAGAAACGCTCTGGAATACAACGTCTTTCATAACTTTGTTATATTTTATCAAGCATGCTCCAAGACATAGGGTGTCTCGCTTTGCATATGGTTCCCATTCGTGTCTTAAAATTTCCCAGTTATCTTTGGTATATTTTGCAATGTCTACATCAACGATCTTTCTCAAATTCATTGGTAGATTAGACGACTTTCCCCATGTTGCTAAACTAGATGCTTCGTGTTGATAGGAACATGTGAAATTAATATGCTGTAAATAATTGGATTTACTTTTTATATCTTTCTGTCGTTTCCATCTTTTCTGTAAATCTTCATCAGTGTATGGATTAGATAATGGTAAAGAAAGAATTCCTCTGGCTGTTATTAGTGGACATTGTGTTAGTTTCTTTACGTTTTTAATTATGATCCAGTTATCAAAACCACTACCGTTATGAGAAATCAATGTTAATCTTTTTTTATCATATTTACCTAAATATTTCAACATTTGATCTATACAATCTGTGCCTACAAATATTTCTACTATTTTCATTAGTTTGTTATAAAATGCTTCTGGAATATTATCAGTGGGAGGTATCATCTCTAACTTTTTTCTTAGCTTTTCTAAATTAATTAACGTACATGAATAAGGAATTGCTTTACGCGTTTCACTATCTGAATACGTTTCACAGTCCCAAGCGAATAAAGTATCATCACTCATATTTGAAAATACGTTTAGTTTCAAAGGTGATACTTCTTTTACAGCATTATCATCTCTACATGTTTTCCATACCTGTTCATAATTATCTTCTATTTCTTTAATCCCTAATTTTTTTTGATTTCTTCTTATAAGACAGAAATGTGAGTTATGTAAATATAAAACCCAATCTAATGCCTTGTCCTTGTTTACATCTGTGAGGGTGGGGCGTACATTTCTATTTTCGGGAGTGTAAATTTGAAATGAAGTATTACATTTCTCATTGAATTTATTAATTCTAGCAGCTGTCATTACTCCTTTTCTATTCGCTTTTGGAAATGTATTAATGAATGTTTGAAATTTATTTGTTAAATCTTTTTTCAAAACATGATTTACGCATTTGATAAAACAGTTACCATCTGTTGGTATATAACAATTTCTACCTTTATATTCATTTATCTTTTTAAGTAGTTCAGTTCCTCTACCAGCGTTTGATCTTCTTATTTCCTTAAAATTGTCTCTACGTAAAATTATTTTCCCTGTAAAATACCAATCCGAGCAGTCAGATTTTGCATCCATATTAGACAAAATGGTCTTAAAAGTTTTGGAATTGAAACCAAGAAGTTTCATGAATTGTTTGTGATTTCCATTCTCGATTATCCTACCATCTATTTCAATTTGACCCTTAAATGTTGAAAATTTATGAGTAATAGCCCTGATAAGATCGGTAAATAGTACGTTTTCTATGAATGTTTCATCGTCTATAATTTCAATGTTATTCATATTTTTTATATGTTTTTTTTTAATTACTTAATTTTTGGAGTTCTTTTTATTATCTTTTATTGCTGATATTTGTATATTAAATTTATCCAAAATTTCATTAAATTCTTCCAACTCTTCAACGCTAATGATCTTATCTTCTCTTGATCTTTCGAAGAAAATATACAACTTATTAAGATATGTATTTAAGATATCTGTTTTCTTTTTAAAATAAGATTTCTGTTTGGATGTAAAACCCATAGCAATCAATCCACAAGATGAGGTTTGAATAGCAGTAATTGCGGCTAATACAGTTGGAATAAGTATTGGCACCATCAATCCGCCAGTTACTGCCGTTGCAATTGTTGTTCCTACTGTTAAAACTACACTTAGTGCTTTGAAAGCAGAATCAATTCTACTCCATCTTTTCTTACATTTATTATATTGTTCTAGTTTTACTTTTAGTTCGTTTTGTTTGTCTATCAGGTATTTTTGTCTACTTTCTTGTTCCATTTTTAAACGTTAAATTAAGTGAACTTCCGATAATGCTCTACGTTTATCCTTAGGGTTTTGTGCAATAGTGACATGTATCTGTACTAAGAATGCTTCTTGTTTTGACTCCTTGTTCTTCTTATCCCGATAAACAAAAAAATTTGTTTTTTTTTCAATAGAGATTTCTATGAAAAAATATGATCCACCTATATTTTCTGTTAATGCTATTGGAAAATGTTTAAATTGTTGATTTTTATTAACATCAACAGAGAAGTAAAGATCATTATGAACAAAATATAGTTTCACATATTCAAAGTCTGTTGTTCGTAAAAACTCATAAATCTGTTTGCTTTCTTCTTTTTGTGGTTCTTGATTTCTAACTATGCTTACTGATGGTGAAGTTTCCGTTTCCAATATCATATCAAATAACTCAAATATATAAGATGCTCTTTTATAATCCGCCTCATAATCACCCACCTCATAAGGGTTTCTTTTATCATCCACCTCATAAGGTTCTCTTTTCTCAACCGGCTCGATTGAGATTCTAAGGTTATCTATATACAACTGATTTGACGAAATATTAAAATTTTCCCCCCCAGGATTAAATTCTTTAGTATCTACGATGTTACCATTTTTGATAAAGTGAACAGATATAATAGAGTTATAATTAGTTAATTGATAATAAATTGGTAAATCGACTTTTACCTTCATAGGAAAAAATATGTCAATTATAGTATTCCCCTCAAAATAAGTCATACTATCAGATAATCTTCCATGAGTATCTATATCTTTTTTAATATTTACTTTAAACCCATATTTATAATTATAAATGAGTTCTCCAGTGATTTCTTCCACCGAATAATCTGTATAGTCTTTAGAAAATGGAAGAAAGATATAATAGGGTTTAATATATTCTAGTTCATTGAGATTATTTTGTAATGTGGTTATATTTGTTTCCTGTTTTAAAACTTCATTATTAATAGTAGTTATCCGTTGTTGAATCTCACTATAATCAATATTTTGTATTTGTTGTTGAATATAAGTTTTAATTTCACTATCATCAATATTTTGTATTTGTTGTTGAATATAAGTTTTAATTTCACTATCATCAATATTTTCTATCTGTTGTTGAATATAAGTTTTAATTTCACTATCATCAATATTTTCTATCTGTTGTTGAATATAAGTTTTAATTTCACTATCATCAATAGATTTTAGTTCGTTTTGTAATTCAGTTTTAAATTTAGTTTCCAGAGCAGTTAATTCTTGTTGTAATTTATCTTCACTTATGCCTGGATTAATATTGGATATTAGTTGTTTAAGATCTACTTTTTGCTTTGTTAGTTTATCATCTAAATTAGATATTAATGACCTTAAATTTTGTAATTGAGTTTTATCTATTGTATTGACTAATTGTTGTTGAATAGATTCTATTTGTTTTTGTATTTCGCTATCATCACTAAGTTTACTTTCTAATGCGGTTAATTTGTCTTCACTTATGCCTGGATTAATATTGGATATTAGTTGTTTAAGATCTACTTTTTGCTTTGTTAGTTTATCATCTAAATTAGATATTAATAACCTTAAATTTTGTAATTGAGTTTTATCTACTGTATTGACTAATTGTTGTTGAATAAAACTTTTTAAACTTGTTACTTGTTTTTGTAATTTACCATCATCAATATAATCTAATTCTTTCAATTTAGATTCATTTATAAAATTTTTATTATTTATTTGTCGTCTGAAGAATCTTTTCACATCAGCTATTCGATCTTTTAAATGGTCTTTATCTACTTCAATTAAATTTATTTGATCCATTAAATATTTCTTATGAACAGCATCATTATCGTTTTCCGGAGATTTTAAATTAGTTATACCAAAATTGTTCATATCAATATCACCCTGAAGAATGTCTCCGATTTGATCCACAAAATATGGTTTGATTTTATTGATTGGAAATGTAGTGTTTGGTTTTTTAGTATCTAAAGGTAAAGCGCCTAAACCAAATTTATTTGCCATTTTTATTGAGTTAAATTTATTACAATTTCTTCGAACTGTTTTCCTAAACTCAACTGATATAAAACCCAAAGTGAAAGCTGACCACAAAACTTTTGACCCGGCTTTTGTATTTGAAATGTAGAAGATTTAATTGGTTGATTAGTTATATTCATTATCTCTTCTGTGGGATCTAATCCAAAAGAGTCGAAAAAATAAAAGTTAGAGTCTTTGTACAAAGCAGAATGATGAACACCTTTTTGATCGGAAGTGTGTATATTTGTTATAGCGTAGAATTTACCTTTCTTACTTTTGAGATTATTTATTTCATCTCTCATACAATAATAAAACGGTGATATGTTTAACTCATTCGCCCATCTTATAAGTTGGAAGTTTGTGGTTGTATCGGTTCCATATTTATCGAGAAATTGATTCATTTTTAAAAGTCGGTTTTTTGAAGTTCATTTTGATAAAACCTACCTATAATTTGTTCTTTGTCTTGATCGATTAATTCATATGTTGGAGGGGATGTGCTATTTACTTTATCTACGATAAATATTTCGTTTGTCCAATAACCAACATACCCTTTTTCGAATTTACTTTTATATTTATAAATACGAACTCGATCTCCAATTTTAAATTTGGGTTTGACATTTAAATTTTTTATTTCATTTTCGTAGTTATGTTGCGCGTTAATTGATCTTATAATATTTGGATTTTTTGAGGCTTGTGCTGGTGACACTCCTATAGATGAATGTATTTTGTTATTGTATTCGTCTACGACCTCTGGTAATATTTTTAGCCATTTTTGAGATTTTAATTCCGTGAACTTTTTGAATAGTTTATTTTTTAGAGTCCTGTTGAATCTTTCAATAACTACAGCCTTACCTTCGTTGTGAGTACTGTAAATTTCAAACCCCACAGATTTCATATTTTTGTTATAAAATTCACTCCCTTTATCTACCCATAACTTTTGGGGCCGTCTGTCAGATTGTTTCATTATGGTTTCAAATGCGTGTTTGACTGATATTCCAGTTTTGTTTTTGAGAGGAATAACCCAAGCATAACGTGTATATAAATCAATAACTGTTAAACAATATTTATATCCCCTTTCAACTGGCATATTAATTAAATCTGCTGACCATATTTCATCTTTATCAAATACTTTAACTTTTAAATAATGTTTGTTTTTTCTAAATTCTTTATGAATTTCATCTGCCAATCCCATACCCAATTTCATCTTTGCTATTAACAGTTTAATGATTAGCGCTCTTTGCATTCTCTCTTTGAATGTTGGATTTGGAATATTTTCGAGTTCGATTATCATTTGTTTGTCTGCTTCGTGTCTGAAGTTTATGTCTTTGTTTCTGTAAAGTATGTCGTGTTTAAGAGCAGCAGCGTCAACTCTATTGACTGGTTCTTCCCCTGGTTTGGGTTTATCGTTTTCGTCTAATCGCAGATCTAATCTAGTACCTGGACCGGTGTAATTATGACCTGGAAGATGTTTCTCGCCAGAGTATTTGGCCCATGGAAATCCAGGAAGATATCCTAATGATTTTTGAATATCGGAACCAAAATAGGTTTTTGGAGCGTGAGCGACTATCATTTTTATCCTATAACTTTAAACCCTTTTCCCTCTTTTACCTGCTGTTCTATTCTCTTGTTTCGTAGTTCTCTTATTTGCTGTAATTCTTTCAGTTCGTCGGATTTTTTCACGGCGTCGTTTAATCTAATTCCTGCTTTTGCCACGGACCCAACTGCTTGAGCTCCGGAGGAAATTAGGGATTTGTTGTTTGAAACAAAGCCAGCTACTTTTGGAATTATTTTTGAACCTAGAGAAAATATAGATGAAAAGATACCGTCGCCTGAATAATCTTCGAATCTGTATTGTTCATGTTTTAAAATTAAACTCATCCTATTTTTAATATGTTTTTTTTGATGGAATGTAGGAAATTTATTGAAGGTGTTTGTTGTAAGAATTCTATGAAAAATGTAGGGTGTTTTATGAAATGTAGGGGTTTTGTTTTGGGTACGCTCAATTTGGTTGCATTTTTTCCCCCATGAACTTATAGATTTAAAGCATGTTTCCCCCATGAAATGAAAAATGGAATGGGGGAAATATGCTTTAAATCTATAAGTTCAGTAACTACTTACAACAGTCTTAATTTTCAAAATTTTCCATGAAAGGAACCCCGTATTATCTCGTTCCTCCTCTTCGACGCGGTGTTCCACTGTCGAAGGGCTCCAGAGGTTTTACATGTGCATCAGTGCATTCATGCATTGTGATCCATACCTGAACAGAATACCTTAGGGTGTGGGTGGGGATCATGAGTTGCAGGGACCGCCAAAAAGGGTTTGTGCCCCCCAGCCAACGCCACTGCCGATACTATAAACCATGCGGCAGCCGGCAGCCCAGATATGCAGTCAGCTGGTGTTCATGGACCTTCTAACCCCCCCCCCCCCATCATTTTCCCTCTATGGGGTAGGCGGCCGATACAGTGCTATTCAAGTGCCCGGGAGGGCCAATAAAAAGAACAGACAGGTTCCGTTTTCTGCTCATTTTACCCCATACCCTACCATGACACTTTTTCATTGTGTATCTCTGGAACATCTATCTTCAAAGAAATTTTCATTGTTTTAAATTAAAGGGACATATGGCATGTTACATCTGAAAAACACTTACAATCACAAACCATGATAATCAGATAGAATATTGAAAAATAGATAATTTTACCTTTAACTTAGATAGTTGAAAAAACAGTTTTCAGGACGTTTCTATGATATTTAAAAGGCTTCAATATTGACCTATAAAGTCATTGTGATGTCATTTTCTTGAAATAAAGCCTTTCCTAATCAAGGGGTGGCTCATCTTACCTCCCGGCTCATCTTACCTCATCTTCCCCTAAATTGATCACTTGTGTTCAATGTACAAAATGGTTGAAATCAAATGCCATGAAATTTTGTTCATGTACCACTCAATCTCTACCATAGAATGTCAAAAAATATTCAAATCGTCTACTCTCTATTTGTATCCCCAAGAATAAGAGAATGGCATCTCTGATACAATTCAGCAGCTACTCCCTATATGTATCCCAAGTTAGGAGGCTGGCACCTGATACAATTAGGCAGCTGGGTTTGAAATTTGTGTCCCTTCCATGCTTCAGGCCCCCATTAAGGTTTGATAGATTTTTAGTCATGTTTATTTGCAAGTATGGATTTACAGATATATTAAACCCCAACACTAGTACATTTTCAATAAACGTCCTCTTTTTGAACACCCAACATGGTTAGCAACTTTGTTTGTGCTTACCACTGGCTATAATCGCACAAGCCTCCTCGAACTTGAAGTGCAATTACCCATTGTCCCTTTACTGGTACCATCGCCTCTCCCAGAACCATTCATTTGTGGTTGTTTTTTTAGAATGTATGGATGTGTTTATAAATTATTTTTATTAAAAAACATGTGGTCATCTAGCATGGGCTATGAAAGCCACCAATATTTATATGGTTTATGGGCTTGTAAAGTGTTTTTGAGAGTAGATAATATATTTAATATTATGTCATCACCAACCATCTTAACCATCACCAGAGCATACTGGTACATTGTACCAGTGACATGATATGTATCTAAAGGGAATGTTACTTTGCACATGACCATTTGCTCAAGATTATTAGAGTAAATAAACAAGACCAAGACAAAATATTTTATTTCAATGTACATTTAAAATTATCTCTGGTTTGTTATCTTTAAAGCCAGCTCAATTTCAGTTCTCAATGTCATTTTAGCTATAATCAGATAGGCTGTATCACACCACTTTCTTCATTTTTTTTTCATCAAATCACAGCAAGGTACTTGATTGAATATGTACTTCATTTTTCTTCTGAATCCTATACTTGTATCTTCATTTTATTTCTGATTCTTTCTCAAGTCTGCAATTATAGTAAGTAATCAAATTAAAAAAAATCGTAGCAAATATCAAAGTAAACGGGGCCATATACATTTCCTTTGAAGTTGTCACAGATTCAGTTAGATTCCTATCAATATATGTTGACTATTCCCCGAATGACAACCGACAGAAACTCCAGATTTTTATTGATTACAATTCATCTTATTATGTTTTGATTTTCTAACAATATTTGAACGAAAAAATAAAAATCTTCAGAAATTTGTAGATTTTCTTTTTCATTCTATGCCGCAAGCCAAAACAATATTAAACATTTTGAGCTTATAATAAAGCTGGAACGAAAAAATGAAAATCTTCAGAAATTTGTAGATTTTCTTTTTCATTCTATGTCGCAAGCCAAAACAATATCAGACATTTTGAGCTTATAACAAAGCTGGAACGAAAAAATTAAAATCTTCAAAAATTTGTAGATTTTCTTTTTCATTTTACGTCGCAAGTCGAAACAAAGTCAAACTTGTTGATTTTCTAACAATATTTGAACGAAAAAATAAAAATCTTCAGAAATTTGTAGATTTTCTTTTTCATTCTACGTCGTAAGCCAAAAGAATAGTTATTTTAGTCATGTATTTGATTTTCTAATATTTGACAGAAAAAATGAAATCTTCAGAAATTTAAATATTCTTTTTTTATTCTTTTTAACTTTTTGACTGAAAATTGGTCTACAGATGGTCAAATTGTCCATTATATGAAAAAATATAGATTTTATTACAAATTACATTTTTTTTTTTAAATGATTCTTTCTCTAATGATTTATTTTCATTAAGTTACGTGGTATTCAAATTTTACGAATAGGAAGTCTGAACGTGGCAATATTTTGAGACCTGTATGGTGTATATTTATTAGAAATTTAAGCAGAAGGTAAGTTAGGGTGAGTAAGGTTAAATGTTAATGGTTAGTGCTGGCAATGACGAATAAAACGTTGCAGTACATACATTTCTGATAAATATACACCATAGAGTCCAGTACGATACCAAATAAAATATTCCTGACTTCATTTTGGACATCGTAAGAAAGAATCATTTGATGAGCTAAATTTCCAAAATACTTTTGCCAAAAAAACTGATGAATACAATTTTTCAAAAACTTCAAATAACGAAATAAGCTGACATCTGACTATTTCACCAAAGGTTTTTTCAAGAAATTATTTTTTTTAAAGTCCTACAAGTTATAAATTTGTTTTCAAAAGTAAATTCCCCATACCCCTTTCTAAAACTGTTCTGAGAATTGTGTATCCGAAATATGTTGTCATCAGTATGAGATAAATTGTCAATAAAAATCTGTACAAGCAAGATAATTCTGTTATAATCGCAATACTCTTTCACAGAATGCCAAAATCGAGAGCAATAGTGGACCCCTCAAAAGAAAAGTACCACCAGGTCTTTCGAAAAGAGTAAGTATAGTTTGCTTCGCATAATAACAACATTGTTATTTAAGTTCACATTATATATAAAAAAAAAATGTCATGTAGGGAATAAGACTTGAATTGGGAAGAGATAAGATATAAGATCACATTCACACAATTGAAAAGTTCAACAGGCAGCTAATAAACCCAATAGATTCTCAGATTAAAGTGTTCCACTCACAAAGGAGTTTTTGAGGAAGATTCAGATATACTAGCCTTACCAAAATAGCAGTTATTATGGGGTTAAATTTACAATTAGGAAATTATGAGCTAAATAACTTCATTCAATAAACACCCAAGAACATTAACCATAACAAGTTATATTGTATATAATTTCTTTAATGAATTTTTTACCACTAAAACTTTAAATCACTAGCTGTTATCAATGTATTGCCAATATGTTTACAAACACTTTACAAAATATTGATTAGAATTTCTCAATGCCCTAAATCTCAAACCTGTCTATACCTTTCTGCTCCAAATTATTCTTTTTACCACAAAGAGTCAATAGGTACACAATTTAAATGAACCATGTCAGCTGAACACATGAAAACTGAGAATAATTTAGAAAATATCTGGCACTAGTCTAGTTTTGATCCCCCCTGAAGCAAGGTATAAAATATGGAATGTTATTTGATTTTGTGAAGATCTAATCTGCGACCGTAGGACTTCATGAACACACCTACTCAGAATCGCCCTGCAGTAATAGTGACCCCCACACCTACCACATGCATGCCTTCAGTGGCCATACAGGTCGCCGTTGACGCCAGCCCCTATCCAATTTAGTAAGAAACAACATCAGCAATCCGATAGCCATTGCTACAGAAGGAGAAAGCCTAATAAATAAGACTGAAATATATCCAGTTAAAGCCAAAGTTTGTTTTTGACAACTCCCCTTATCCTAAAGAAGCTGTATTCATAAACAAAGCCCCTGTTAAACTTGGAAATACACTCATACTTGAAGTTGATTTCATGTTTAGTGACTAAATAACGTCAACATGAAATCAACCCTTATAAATCTGATGAGCTTTAAACATTCATTCTTTACATCTTATATGATACACAGCTCATCAGATTATAGCCACAGTGGGCAATAAGACTTGAATTGGGAAGAGAAAATTTGGCCAGACTTCCCTCAGAGCCTAAAGAAGTCATTTTTGTCTCTTCAAGTAATTGGATAGAAAGAAAGTATCAGATAGATAAAAACACATTCACACTTTACTTAGGTTCATCAGGAAGTGAAAATAGCCAATGCGTAATTCAAATTTTTACTTACTATTTTCAATTCTAAAATAGTCCTACTTTTTAACCTTAATTCCTATTTTTAATTCAGTCTACTTTATTCTCAATCTTAAGTCAGTCTACTTTATTCTCAATCTTAATTCAGTCTACTTTATTCTCAATCTAATTATAAATCTAGTACAACTTAATTCCTATTCTTAATTCAGTTTACTTTATTCTCAATCTAACCTAATCTAGCTTAGTACAACTTAATTCAGTCTACTTTATTCTCAATCTTAATTCAGTCTACTTAATTCAGACTTCCTTTTTCTCAATCTAACCTAATACACCTTAATTCCTATTCTTAATTCTCAATCTTATATCATACAACTTAATTCAGTCTACTTTTATCTCAATCTTCACTAAAACAACTTTTTATGTATTTGGAATATTCCTTACTTTGATATGAATACAAAAATTTGAAAAAGTTAAATTGAAGTGTACTTACCAAATAATTATTGAGGTACAAAACAGTTTAAACATCAACCAATATTCAAAACTACCATGTTACCCCTGGCATACACCAAGTACTGTATACATACCTACAAATAAACATAAAACAGATATTTCCAGTTGGGATGGGTATCGATTATCGCAGGCAGACTACCAATTAATAATCTAAGTATTTAAATTAAGAAATCTCCTGATTTTCGTCTGTTAATACAAGTTTTTGTACCTGAATGTTTGTTATTTAATCGGTTGTGGCTTGTCTGATAATCGTTTAACACTGTAAAAGATAGTATTTAAAGAAAATTTGACTATGAAATTTAATCAATCATGAAATTTGATAATCGATAATCGCAATAAAAAATTTGTAGCTTTGATAGCCGATTATTTCAATTATTTGACCCAGCCCTAATTTCAGTTATCTAAAAATAACTCAAAGCTCAAAATAATTTTCTTTGCAACTTCAGCCCAAATTCAGGGCTATTGATATATACTTGCCAGTTATGTCTGACAATATTATTAGGTGTTGATTTACAAATCATATTAATGACTTCAAACTGAGGTATATTTTTAATTAAATAAACTATGAACAATTAAACTAAATGAATTTTTTACAAAAACAGTCTTGCATCAGACCAAATTTTCAAATTCAGGCACAGGTCCAATAAAAGATCCACCCTTAAATAAAACTATAGTAGCTGAATACTTATCTTTTTATCCAATATTGAAATAAATTAGTCTTTAGTTCTTCATCAAATGTTTTTCCTGCATTCATAGCAACAAGAAGTGAACCCTGGGACATCTGCTGACTGAATGAGGCTGTATACTGTTGTTGTCAACCTGACTATAACCCCTGAATTCTACTCACACACAAGCTGGGGGTAAAATATCTCAATCTACATATCCACAGTTTTAAAACAAAAGACTGACATTAGAGTGAACACTTTTCATCCAATGGTCATAGTTTTAATCTTTTATCAAGGATCAAATTGGTAATCAAGACTTCACTAGATCCCATTGTTTACAATTAGTATTGAGCTACAACACTAAAAAATTTAGTACGTTAAAGGTGCACTATCATATAAAAATTTGTTTTAAACTTTCTTCTCCTTGGGTTTTGATTTTTGGTCTAGTTTTAGTTTGGTCAAAGATCAAATTGGTAATAAACTAGACCGACAAGTTGACTCTAAATAATACTGCGTATTTTAGAGACAGACGACCAAGCATATAAATATCATGAAATGTTGTGTTACTTGATTTAGACCTTTGAAAATAGTAAATTTTGTAAAGTATTAGATAAGTATGAATTAAGATGTACCGTACAACAACTTGACATCATGAATTTGTGTACAAATTAGATGAAATGTCGATCAGGCGGGTATTTTAACTCAAACTACGTCGCCATTTTTCTAATATATGTGTTTATCCAATGAAATTCATGGTTACAATCTATAACTCTGTTTGGGAGATTTGGTTAATTTTGAGAGAAGTCTTTTGATTGGATGTAATTTCAATGACGATAAGTCTTATTTAAAAATGGCGGCCATGTTCAAAATACCTCCAGCTTGAAAATTTCAACTAGGATTACAGACAACAAGGATTAGTTTATTCTGTCGAAAAAGGGATTGAATGTTGAGATGGCATCATAACATACAAGAAAATGGTCAGTTTTTTTAATAATGACATCAAGGAAGAACAATAATTCAACGCAACCAAATTGGTTGCGGAATATCAAGTTATTGAATAAGATGTAATCCTGACTCTTTGCCAGCGGCATTGAGAGAGACAGGTATTTCGGTCTAGTAATAAACATAAGATTAAATTGCTTCAGTATCAATAAAGTGATTTAAAGGACATCAAGAAAAAGTTTCCAAATCTCTTTATGTATTCAATCTCTGATAAAAGATTTAATTCTAAAGATTTAGATTCAAGGTAACATACGCCAACTTGCAGCTTTGTTTGAAAAAGTACATAAAACAGAAAACAGCAACCATAACAACAATGAAATATTCAACCTGTAGTCATAAACATACATTTCATTCAGAACTCATTCATCAAGTTTAGTCTTGTAGAGTGGTTTCTTTTAGCTAAAAAATGAACGTATTTGGAAGAAGGACAATAATTCATATCAAATATATTTGATTCTTTTGATTTTCTATAGGGTTCATCCTTGGGTTCATCAGCAAGTTTCGTCAAAATCTGTAGAGAATTGTGACTTGTAGAGTGTCAAGTCAACGAGCTAAAAATCAAACGCATTTTAAAGAACAATGGCAATAATTCATATTAAATATTTTATTGATTCTTTCGATTTTAAATAGGGTTCATCCTTGGGTGATAATAAACTATTTCAGCAAGTTTCGTCAAAATTCATAAACATTGTGACTTGTAGAGTTAACGAGCTAAAAATCAAACGTGTTTATATATCTCAAACTAAAAAATTCACTTTTATTTATTTTTTTTCATTGCTGTACGCGGCTGGTCTCCAGCCTGTGTGAAAATTGTGTGTTTTGTTGACCAAGTCTACAATTCAAAATACGGTTTGCTTGTGTGGGCCTGTGCAGTAGTCTGGATGACCTGACCCACGCTGTTGCACCACGGGAATAACTTATTTGTTATCAAGATGGCGGGACGCTCAATGTGTAGTAGGGCATTGGGACTTTCAAACACGGATAATTAAGGAAACACATGGATTTGAAGGCTCAAATTTCAACGGTAAGCTCTGTAGACTATTTCTAATTAGCTAAGCTAAAGATTTCACATCTTTGCGACCGTCGGATGATTGTCCGAAACAAATGCCGCACGTGGCTCTTTAACATTCTCTGTGCATATTTCAGGCGAAAACAGAAAATGTGTAATCGAGTTTGAAGTTTTACCCAGTTTTGAAGAGTAGAGATGCACCAAAATGGCTTTTTCTGGAAGTTGGCGAGATTAAAAGTGATCTAGTAGCCTACGCATACCGTTCACGGTATGGACCTGCAATTTGGAACAACAAATCTTCCAAGAGTTTTGCACACGCAGTTAAAATTGCAAGTGTACATCGCTAATAGTTTTTGAACAGCAGCCTGCCAAAGTTTCGACTTTTTCCTACTTCTGCCTCAAAAGCGTTAAATATCCCACCCCAAAACTAAAATGGTCATTACTTCGCCAATTTTGACCCTAGAGATATAATTTTTGCATAGGATGAAAATTTAACATTCCCTGTGCATATTTTAGGCAAAAATAGAAAATGTTTATTTTTTCGAACTTTTGAGAAAATCGACTTTGAAGTTTTGAAGAGTGGAGATGCACCAAAATGGCGTTTTCTGGAAGTGGGTGACACTAAAAGTGCTTTATTAGCCTACGCAGACCGTTCACAATATGAACCTGCAATTTGGACCAATACTATGGAGGTATAACGTTGCCAATATTGTCGATTGTGTTGCAATGTTAAAATACCAATGTCGTAATTACAAAATGCATTTGTCAATCCTGCAAAGTACAATTGTCGATGTGTAAAAATGCAAAATGTATAAGTATACTCAACAATCCAATGAAATGCAGCTAACAATTTACTCTTTGCATTATGCATTTTGCATTAGGCACTTTAGCATTATACATTCTGCATTAGTCACTTTGTATTACGCACTCTGTATTGTCAAACCTTGCAGAATAGACTTCTACACAATAGAACATATAGCTTATATGGAATGATGACGTATATTCATTTGCATACGTAAAAAACGGCGGAAATGTACGGAAATTAATTAATATGCATGCCCATTGATACACGTTCTTTTTGACATTTAAAGATATGTTCTTCTTTAAAGATAAATATCTCTGTATTATTTCAAATTGAGTTATTGCTACCTGTATTGGTTCAAGGGTGCCCATTGGTAGTCTGGTTTCTAGAGAGCCCCTATAGAAAATTGAATTAGACGTCTGAGGGACCTATATTATATAACCTTGACAATTTTGAGTACTAGACGCCCGTAAGCGCATTTTTCTCCCACACCCATTCTGATACTTAAATTCAACGGGAAATGTCAGGAAATGTTTATGGGCATCTTATTTTCAAATCTTTTAAGCGACATACCTGAGACCCTATACACAAATAATTTTGAATCTTAAACTCGGTGGGAGATGTCAGGAATTTGAGTATCCAGGCGCCTAATTCTCAAAATTTTCTTTCCGTGATCCCACAACCCACAAGTTCGTCAGGAAATTTCATATTTTGTGGGCGTCTATTTCTCAACATTTTCTAGGCTAAATTCCTCAGACCCTATACAAATAATTTCGAACATTAAATTCGGTGGAAAATGTCAGAAATTAGAGTTTCCATGCGTCCCTATACAAATAAAACTTAAAATGTCAGTTCGATTGCGTTCGATAGCGTTTAATTCTCAACATTGTCTAGTCTAGATCTCTCAGATATTTCAGAAATTTTCATTTCCACGCGTCTTATTCCGGACATTTTCTTCTTGTGATCCTGCATTCTCTATACAAATAAACCTTAAATTCCTCAGGGAATAACGTTTCAGAGAGTTTCTTTTTTTATTTTCTAAAGGGGGCTCCAAGACTCCAGAAAATCATATTCCAGACTTTGAAGCAATACATGTAGCAATAACTCAATAGAGTTTGCACCACTGCAAAGCATAAAAATTCACAAAGTTTTCGAGGAGAGGACGGTTACCTAAACTTCTCTCCTGATTGGACGTTTGCACCCCCCGACCTTTTTAAAGTACTTGGGCCTTTAATTAACTATCAATTTGAAATAATTCCCAAGGCTCCAAATTTGAAATAATACAGAGAAATTTATCTTTTAGGGAGAACCCATCTTTAAGTGTCAACAAGAACATCAATGCGCATGCAAATTTATTAATTTCCGTACATCTCCGCCGTTTTTTACGTATGCAAATGAATATACGTCATCATTCCATATAAGGTATATGTTCTAGTGTGTAAAAGTCTATTCTGCAAGGCTTGATAATACAAAGTGCGTAATGCAAAGTGACTAATGCAGAATGTATAATTCAATAGTGCCTAATACAAAATGCATAATGCAAAGAGTAAATTGTTAGCTGCATTTCATTGGATTTTTGAGTATATTTATACATTTTTCATTTTTACACATAGACAATTGTATTTTGCAGCATTGACAAATGCATTTTGTAATAAAGACATTGGTATTTTATCGTTGCGACACAATCGACAATATTGGCAACGTTATACCTCCATACAATACATCTTCCAAGGGTTCTGCACATGCAGTTAAAATTGCGAGTGTACATCCCTGATAGTTTTTGAACAGCAGCCTGTCAAAGTTTCGACTTTTCCCTACTTCTGCCTCAAAAGCGTTAAATAGGCCACCCCAAAACTATTATGGCCATAACTTTACCAATTTCGACCCTAGAGATATAATTTTTGCATAGGATGAAAATTTAACATTCCCTGTGCATATTTCAGGCGAAAACAGAAACTTTTTATTTTTTCGAACTTTTTGAGAAAATCGACTTTAATCTTCGAAGAGTGCAGGAGATGCACCAAAATGGCGTTTTCTGGAAGTTGGCGGCACTAAAAGTTCACAGTATGAACCTGCAATTTGGACCAATACATCTTCCAAGGGTTCTGCACATGCAGCACATGCAGTCAAAATTGCAAGTGTACATCTCTGATAATGTTTGAACAGCAGCCTTTCAATGTTTTGTCAAAATTAAAATGGCTATAACTTCGCCAATAACTCAATAGAGGTCACCACTGCAAAGCATAACCATTCACAGAATTTTTACAAAACTTGCTCAAATTTAAAAGTTTCAAATTGATAACAATGTTTCAAATGATTTGTCGATTGATAAATTGCAAGTCAACGCCAGTAGACATTATCTAGTTCAAATAACAAGGGAGCAAACCCGTCTTAAACTGTTGGATTGGATTGCTGGACTCACACCACTAATTCTTTTGCCATCCGCTTCAATGTTAAATCACCAAATTCAATTATTAAAATTAATTAGTGGGGTGGGTCCTGCTAAACCTGATTTGGTATGAGGTCGTTCAATCGAAACCGAGCGCGACTGCGACAGCGAACGCGAACTCGGTGTTTGCTTTGGATTAATCTGATTTTGTATGAGGTTGTTTATAGGCTACTAAAAGCGAACGCAATTCCCGAGAAAACCGCGGAGATTGCCTCTTTGGGAAAAGACCACTCAACGCTTTCATTAGCCAATCAGAGTGTGGGGTCAAAAGTCATACCTGTCTGTGGCAGTTCATTCGCTTCGACGGCTTCGTCATGGCAGGAGATAAAACAGAAGAGCTCATTTAGCTAATCGAGAAGCATCTTATTCTTCAAATAAAAGTTGCAGAGACTTCAAAGGTATCGACAAGGAGAAAAACATATGGAAACAGATAAATGAGCTCGTTTCATCAACGAATCTCTGCCCATATCGCCGCTTTCAATACGAACAATGATCCGTGCGGAAGGTCGCAGTGGTCGAGTTCGCTGTCGTAATCGTGCTCAGTATAAATGGATCTTTATTGGATTGAGATTTTTACAGAATGAAATAACTAGTTCTTCTTTAGAATTGGTGATAATAATTTAAATTTTGACCCATATTGGCCTCGATTCATGTGCCATACAGATAGCAGATTTAATATTTACGATGATCCTTTCAGAGTTAATGTTGAAATATCAGACCAATAAGAAACTCATCGTTGAATAACTACTGAGATGAAATATACACATTGCATTTATGGTGATGTCGGACTTCTTATCGAGACCTTTTTTAATGCACTATCTTGCTTTAGTAATTTAGTAAATTTAGCCTATAAGTACTCGAACATGGAAATTTATTGAAACATGTAAAATCGGGTATATTGCTGCTAATGAAAGGGAAAATTCATCGACGGATCAGATTCTGCCAGGTGCCTCTAAATGCTACCAGTCCATAACTCTTGGTGCCCAGAGTTTCAGAATGTAACCAATTTACATTCAGATGAAATGAAGTGAAACGGACCTTCAAAATTTTAAATGATATTACTTATGATAGATAGTTACAATTAAATTATTTGATTAATTAAAAAAGTTGAGTTAATATTGGTTAATCTACGTTTAAAGGTAGGTTAATACATTGCTTTACATGCTAAATCACTAGTCATTGACGTTAGTCTCTTGTGGCTCTTCTGTGATATTACATTTATTCATAGTGTAATACATTTCAAAACAAGAGATGAATCAAATCATATTCTAAATAATACATAATAATGGAAGTGGGTTTTTATTGTTTATATTGAGGTCAAAGTTTATAGTGTTAAAAAAACAAATACCTCAAATTAAATGTGAACGTATCTTGCCATTATCTTGCGTGTTATGGCTCAAGCGTCAGTCCCCTTGTGAATTTAGGGATTTGCGATGGTCTGCGATGGGTAAATGTAGAATAGTTACATAAACAGCGTTTTTACTACACTAGTGATACATTGCGATCACCTCAGAAACTCGGGGAACATTCTCTATTTATCATTGCTAGCATTTAGAATGTCCATTTTTCCTTCGCAATAGTACAAAAACCAGCGCTATACCCAGAGGGATTGTAATAGTATTCTTACAAATCTTACAACCACTCAATAAACAGTCTTTTCAATCAATGAGTGTTCAAATTTGCCAATAAAACTTCAACTTTCAATACTGTCTCAAGGGTCTTTAGTTAACAAAAGATATTCTAGAGTGAAATTTTATAAGCCTTAATTCAATAATTTAATTCTAAAATCGAATAGTTCAAACCAAAATAGTTTCATTGGATTTCTATGATGAATTATTGATACAGAAATATAAAGGTTAAAGAAAGGTAACGTGAACTGACCAATATAAAATACACTTCAAATGATTCGTGTTAAATGCTAATTGCTTTACTGAAAGCCACTGAAGGGGAAACCATCAGGATTTTATTGAAGTGTGTTTTTGTGTGATGAACTTTAAAGGTAATTCAAGGCTACATTAAACAATATGATGTGCTTAGTGATCCACTGATTCAAATTATACTTCAATTTATTATTATTTTTATTTCACAGAAAGTTAAATTCACTTTCAAAATCATTACTTTTGTCCGCAAAGCGTAGTTTTTTTTCTTATAGACAAGTACACATATGCATGAAAATATAAATTTGATATTTTTTTTAATCTTCAATATTTAATTTGATTGTGAAGAACAAAAAAAAAAAAACTATGCCGAGGAGCTGAAAATTTCATTTGATAATTTTCAGGTCAAACTAAATAATTATGCGTCATGTACGATGGGGCTGAAATGTTCATATCCATATCCTGACTCAGAAGGAGTTATGCCACAGAGATTAAAATTGGCATGCATTAAAGGACAAGAGAAACGATTTTTTGAATTGCATTAAATTGACCTTTTTAAAGAGTAAAATCATTCATTTATCATTTATCTATCGATTGCAACCAAAAAAAAAAAAAATAAAAAAAAAAAAAATTCTAAATTGTAAAAAAAACATTTAAAAATGCTCTCCAAAATATTAAAAAAAAAAGGTCGTGTCTTTCACTAATCGGAAATTACGTCAGTTGTGCCCTACCGAGATCGGCCACACGATATTGTTTACATTATCCGCAATGTTTGGCCTAAGCCTTAGATGACAAAAATCGTTCAATTTTTTAAATTATATCTACGTATACTTTCTATCATGGTTTTCGAGTGCCGATTGTGTTCAAATACCAACTTCAACTTGGGAACCAAATGAAGTAAACGATTTTAAAACTTAGCCTAGTCGGCTCGAGTCAAGTTGAGAAGAATGTCAATGGCCGACTGCCGAAAAATGTGACTTCAAACCGCCGTGTCTTGGAATCAAAAGCTAATAAAAATTATTTAAACATATTGGCAAAAAGTTGATTCAATTCCACTGTTAACGATGTATGACATGTGTTGATGTGAATTTTATGGATTCTAGTAGAAGTAAGGACGTGATGGTTGAAATTTCGCCATTTAGACAAGGTCAAGATTGCGTGACGTCATTGTAGAGCCAAGGTAAGGTAAATGTAAACAAACCTAAATCGGGACTTTTGAAAGCCATCTAGGCCCTATGTCAAATCAGCAGTATTCACGTAGATCTGAGACACAAAATTATCCTATTCTAAACGACATAAAATTAATCTTTGTAGGCCTACTTTCATTCTACCGGTAGCCTACATGTTTTAAAATCAATTTCGGGAAGAATTGGGTGGACGGAAATGGAAAAAATAAAATGGTTAATGTAGAGAAATGGACATAGAATTATAATCAGACGGAATTAATCTCCCGGTACTTCGTTTTAAAAACAAGCATCCATTTTCTCGAAAGTTTTGCCGTCATAATCACAATGAGTGAATGGCAATGGCATGGCCAACCGCGGAAATCGACTGCAGTTTCGACTAAGAACATGTCGATGAAAAAATATTTGAAAATATCTACACAAAGCCGATTCAATTCTGCTTTTAACAAAGATTATATGTCTAACATTTTGTTTTTATGTCATGCATTCAAGTCCTATCTGTTGATGGCGTGAAGGTGGGAATTTCGTCAAGATCGCTTGACATTAGACGATATCTAGGCCGGTCAGTCTGCCAGGCGAACCGACATTTTCACGGCTTGATAAAATGGTTTAAATTGTTGTAATTTAATTCTAATGACTTTATGCAAGCTGACATATCCTCCATGGCCAATAGATTAATCAGAAATGAGAGCACTGGAGCTGTGGATTATTTGCTTCCATTAGGCCGCATGCTTTGTTTACATTGTGTTGGGCATCGTTGACGTCACGCGGTCACGTGATCGCCTAGCTCATTAACTTTCGTCAGCTGTCAAGATAGGCTATTTTAAAAGCGTTTTTTCTACTAAAATTTTATTTTTCGAAAAATACATTGACTGCATTAGATTTTAGGATGATTTTACTTTAAAAAGAAATAGTTTTTTAAAGATTTTATATTTCTTTTCTCTTGTCCTTTAAATTCAAACAACATTGTTTATTTTCAACATTGTCTCCCCTGTGGTCCACACACTTCTTCCAGCGGTGTTGAGGTGCTTGGATCACGGTGGTTTAGAAGCTCTCATCCTGATCACCAAAAAAAAGTCCTCAACAGCAGATTTGGCACCATCTGACTATTTTCTGTTCCCGAACATGACAAAAACACTTGGTTGGGAAGCGGTACCGGACTGATGATGAGGTCATCTGCTTTTGAGGTATTTTTTAGTGATCATGATGAGACTTTCTATACCACTGGGATCCAAGCACCCCAACACCGCTGGAAGATGTGTGTGGTCCGTAGTGGAGACAATGTTGAAAAATAAACCATGTCGTTAGTGTCAGAAAATGTTAAATTTAATGGATGCCAAGTTTCATCGCTGTGGCATGACTCCTTTAGCCCCCCTCGTATATCACTATGACGTCTTGTTTTTTATTACAAGTGTTAGTGCTTCATTGACGTATAGTGTCTCGACATAATATACGTTTAGGATTGAAATCTAACTTATCGGACTTCTCAATGTGATATTAAATATCTTTGAGATACTCATATTGACGTCATCAGGTTTCAATCAAGACAACAGATTGTGACACGATATAGCAGCAACCATTTTGCTAACTGATTTTGTGTTTTCGCCAAATGTGCAATTTACTCTCTCAATATACATATATTCGTCATACTTCCTCTTAATAAGACCATGTCAAACCCCGTATTCGTGATACGATGATCCTTTCCCTGCTCGGTGACTAGATGTCGCAGTCGAAGCAAGAAAAAAAGACCAGTGATTTTGATAGTCAGCTTGGTGTTTGATTAAATCGTTATGTTCCAATTTGATACATCTATCAACGGTTAAAAGTCGTTTTTATCAACAAATAATCTAGAAAATTATTTATTCAAATATGTGGTAAGGTTTTCAGTACGATACTTAGGTGGTTAGTACTTCAATAAATAGTAAGGTACTACAGTACAGTACGGTACTTTAAATAGGTGGTTAGGTACAACAGTACTGCATATGGGTGGTTAAGCGATAGTGCTTCTAAAATTTGATTGTGCTCAAAAGAAAAATACTAATAATGTAAGAATATTTCACAACTGTGATCAAGCATTTCCTTTTCGGATAAACCCTTGGTAAATCTCAGACAACTGATTAGAAGATACACAAAGAGAGATTACTATCAAGCAGGTGGTGAAATAGGTTGGTCACCATCGAGTTCACTGACTCGCAGCAGTTGATAATCTGTTAAAATTATTAATCTATTGTTGATTATCGACAGGACATGAAATTAAAAAGAGAAATTAACTGCATGATAACCACAGGCTATTGTTTTATTATTATTGAACAATATAATCTCAATTTGTCTCGTGTTTTATTATCATCCATGTTTACGAACATTTCCTGATTAATCTGTTGTTCTCCAAATTGTTTGTGTGGAACCTGCTTTTTATTTTAATGTATCAATATGTTATTGATGAAAAACATCTATATTTGTTCAGTGTAGCTTTCTGAAAAAACTAAATGACTATTTGTAAAAAATATGATGACTGAAGGCCGATGTTGTTGACGCCATTGGTTACATTTTACTATGAGGACGGATGTATTGTGATAATGTGGTTTGGGTCATTGGTTGTCGTATTAGAGATCCTGGAAGACATTTGTGGTCATACTATAATTAATATTTAATAGCAATAAAGATGGAGGTATATTAATAGGCTGTTCAAGTAGATGTCAATCTGATCTATAATGAGTAATACACTGTGAGAAAATCATTCGAGTGGTATGCATTGAATACATTATCTTCAAAGGGAAATGAAAGTGAAAATATTGACAGTGATATTATATTTAAACAAAATCAGGATATGACCATCGTTAGCAACAGGAAAAGATTTGTATACTATTTATAACTTAGATAAGTATAAACTAAAGTTATTATTATAGCAATTTAATTCCATCATCGCGTATCCAAATGATCAGCTTCAAGTTTCTTCATCTCTAAACCAATGACAAAATATGACTATCACGCGATTATTGGAAATATTAGCTGAGAAAATCTCCAGAGATCTTTCTACGTTCTTCGAAATTAATGTTTTAATAGCGTTGTGTAGTTCTTAATGTGAAATTTGCAGCAAATTTTGGATTGTTCAAGAGACAGCTGTCAACCATGGGATTCAATTGTGATACATTAAATTTTACAAATACAACCAACTTAACCTCTGTTGTTGAAAATGTGGAATTGTCTTTAGACAATATCATCTTCATTATGATAAATATTATTTTAATGGTTTTTATTTGTCCTGGAAATATTTTGACCATTACAGCGGTATGGAGAACCCCTATATTAAGAACTGTACCCAATATGTATGTTGTTTCTCTTGCTGTGGCTGATCTTCTTGCTGGAATGGTTCTTCCAATGCAGATTTTGAATTTTATTCCAACATTGAGGCAAACTTTATCTGTGTCCAAATATTTTTGTTTATTTCGACATGTAACATTCTTTGTTTCGGTGACAGCCTCTGTGATCAGCATGGTAAACATAGCTTTTGATAGAGCTTTTTATATTGGATACCCATTTAAATATAATATTCATTCAACGGCAGTAAAAGCAGGATGTTTTATAGCATTCACATGGACTATGTCTGTTTTACTGGGAAGCATACCACTTTATTCTAATAATTGGACACCTTGCAGTAATTGTAACATATTTAAAGTTTTAACTAAACAGTATCAAGTAGATATATTGGGTACGAGTTTTATTGTGTGTTGTATTCTCACCATTTTATGTTATGGTTATATTCTGCGTATTGCTAAACAACAACAATCGAAAATAACAGAATTTGAAATGCAGCCTTCGAAACATCGTCAAATAGAAAAGGATCTCAGACTTGTAAAACAATTTTGTTTAGTTTTTGGAATATTTTTTGTGTGTTGGACACCAGCTTTTTTATCTGTAATTATAGGCCATCTTGGTGGCTATGTTCCACCCATTGTGACAAACATTGCGGTCCCCATTGCTATTTTGAATTCCGGTATGAATTTCATAGTATATGCAGTTAAGAACAAAGAATTTCGCTACGCTTTTGCTAAGATGTTATGTTTAAGAAAAAACAATGTAGTAGGGGCGTCTGTTTTCCGTGTTGAAGTACAGTCTCACTCAATGTAGGCGCTTATTGTGGTTTGTATAACGTGTACAGTACATTTGACAATTTCAAAGTCTAGAGAACATGCTCTAGTTTAAATACATTGATAAGATTACATTGAAAAATATATGTAGACTATCCATTTTGTTTCATGTGATAACATGCCAGGACTAACTTACTTTTCGCTTTTCCATGTCTTCACTTTAATGATTTGTTTTTTGATAAATGTTTATTGACTTCTGTGTTATGTGATATTTGCCTCTGACAAACGAACTTTTTTTTTAACATAATTCTTCCATAACCTATGTAAACAGATTTTACATGGCATTTAGCTTGCCAATCACAACCATCTGAAACTTATTTTGTATGTTGTAAAAAGGTTCATATCTTATCCTTTGTATTGTGAAATAAAAAAAGCATCGAGCTTAAATTAACACCCTTGTTGATCTTAGGCCAAGGCGTTTTGAGTGTTTATAATTGTGGATTATATTAAGGTAACGGTTACTTTTACTCACAACAGTGTTCACGAATAAGAGTTAAAGGGGAGTGTTTAGTTTTTTTAAGGGTCGATTTTGGACTTTAATTGAAACATCATTATCGCTTCCAGAAATACTAGCTAGAACTGCACAAAAATCGCATAATTCCTTCAAGTATATCCCTACCTGATTATTTTTTTTTTCATTTTCTTTATATGTGTGTTTTTTGTATATAAGGCATATACTAGTTGTTTTTTTATCTTGTAAAGTACGAGTCGTATTATTGACTTTCGAACACTGATTATTATGAATACGCATGGATTTTAAGTTTAAATTTCGAGGGAGAGGTTGTGAACATGATAACTGATTAGCTTAGCTAAACAATGCTTAGACTAATATTTTTCCGACCGAAAGGATATCGTAAAATTTTTTATAATATCTAAAAAACTAAATCTTTACATCTTTTACAAAAACTATTAAATCAATGATTTAGGGACCTTCGAGATAAAAGAAAATTTCCAATGATCCAAAACTGCACTGAAACAAATGGTAATGATTAGTTGATGATGAAAATAAGACAAATTATCAATGATGAAATCTTAATTGGATCAAATCTACCGTGAACAAAGATATCATTAGGGTTTTTATTTTTTTAGTAAGCGAAGACCAATGTTGTTGTTTTAAAAAAAGATAGTTTTTTTTAATTTATAACTTCGATATCATATTAATATCATGGTCATTACGTATATATAATAACATAATAGTCATCTTTTGTAAAAATTATCTTTTGAAAATGTCATTGGTACAAGTATGCTCTTATTGTATATTTCAGAAAATAGATGGCTTCTCATTTCATATGTTTTTATTTCATTTGTTTACTTATTGTATATTCCAGAAAATAGATGGCTTCTCATTTCATATGTTTTTATTTCATTTGTTTAAAACAGTACACAGACAATACTCTTTAACTGGAGGTTATGCCTCTGTGCTTAACAGAAAGGTTTCATCCTTAAATACCTAGTATTCTTTGGCAATTCGAGGAATCCGACATGAAATACTGTTGTATTGCGTGTTTTTGTTAACATCTATTGTCAAAACTACCTCGATTAATTCTCATCGCAATGAATACAGACAGAATTTCAATACGGGCAGAATTAGTCGATTCATCGTTTTGAGAATAGTGTGTCATTTCAAACAGTTCAACTCGTTTTCCATCATGATGATGCGACATTAGGAACGTCTGACAACTTTATGAATCATATTTATAAATTACTTTCGTGTCACATTGAACGTGAGGTTAATTTTGGTCGAATTGCTATTCGATTTGTGAGTTCTGGATTTTAAATGTTGAAACATAGTTCAGAATGTGTTCTGACTATTCTGGCTTGAAAAAGTATCAATATACGGAATTAGAAAGAAATAGAAGGGTACAATTTAAAAGCCAGATTTCCGTTTATTAACTTTCATAATATCAGAATTGGACAAAACGGAACCTGTTCAGAATTTATCGCTCATCAGAAAAAGTTGCTTTTAAAGGGCAACGTTCAACATTTTCGAAGATCGATTTGAGCCTTGAATTTATTTTAATAGCCTTCAGATCTACGGGAACTCTACATTCGCACAATCCTTCAATTATACCCGTACCTTAACAGTTATCTTTCATGTTCTGTATATGTGTTTTCTATATAAGGCATAGTCTTACTAAACGACGAGTCGTATTTTTGACTTCCAAACGCTGACATTTATGGATACATTGAAGGCTTAAATTTTGGAAAGAGTTTGGAACATTATTACGTTTAGATTAACAAAAGAATTCAAGGTATCCCTTTAAGATTGGCAGCATTGCATATTGTAAAAATAGCGTTGACATCATTTAAGGTTTCCTCATTTCTCATTACGAATGTAAGATATCTGTCCGTATATAAGCTCCTCTTAAAGGACATACGATAATCAAATATAGATAAATAATATAATAAGAATCTAATAAACGTTTTCGATTTTCCGAAGCTAATGTTTTAGATTCATACCTCATTAAGGAGGTAATTATCCCATCTATTGTTATGATGTATATATACTCAAGTAGAATATTAAAGTTTCAAATTTTCATTCGATAATGAGTTATTATTTGTCGTTTTGAGAAATGAAAAACGAGAGATTGCTTGTCTACCGTGACAAATGAATTATGTCCGTATTAACAAGCCATCTCCTTTTTACACCCACATTGAAATGTGAATAATCTTGCTCTCGTCCGATTTAGATGAAACAATAACAGTTCTGCACTTTGCCTAGTTGGAAACACTGGAAAGCTTAAAGTCAACATTTTTCCTGTGGAAACACAGTTCTATAGTGAAAACACACGAACGCCCGCTTAAAGTTAGCTTTTCCTTCCGTGGAAACACAGTTTATGTAATGGTTGTTGCTGAAACACGTACAAAGGAGTTAAAATAGTATACATAACCACCCTGCGATTGGTCTGTTATCCACTGTGTCGTGTGTCGCCATGCCTCTCTTCTTTACTTTGAACAAGAAATCAAACACCTTCAGGTTTGAATTTATTGCTAAAAAAAATCAGATAACTACAATAATAGCCCTTCAACCTCGCAAAAGGCTATTTGTATATACATTTCTTCCTATAGGGATATATATAGTTATCTGAATACTTGTCAGGGACAGGAACCTTTTCAAGTTGTGACCTAAATTCACGAAGCTCACAGAGCCATGGTCCCCTGTTCTATTCCAAACTAGGGCTAAATAGGGAATATAGCGCAAGGGGTGTTGTCTTGTGCCTCCTTGTTTCTCGTGTCTAAGCAAAATATAGATCATAATATTCCTTTCATTCTCCAGCTGTCAGTTGTATTTATTCTTGTTTTATAAATCTAACACATGTTAAAGTGTATACAAGTGAAGTTTATTGAAAACCAATGAAATAGACATGCGATCAATTTAATTACATGTAGTCCGAGTAACGCACTATAAATTGAAATAATACTTTCATTTTTGTATAACTGTAAGGTAACTAGAAGTGTTTTAAAGAACAAGGGCAATAACTCATATTTTTTCGATGTTTCTGTTATTTAAAAGGGTTTATCCTAATGTCAGTACAAACTCTCATACCAAGTTTCATCAAAATCCATCAAGAAACCAGCTCTCTATGGTGTCCACAACATATTTTCAAAAGCAAGGGCAATAACCCAGGAAATATTTATCGAATCGTCTGATTTTCAATAGGGTTCATCCCATTCTGATCAACAGAGAAATTCTACCTACCGGAGATATTACTCTGACCTATTGACCAACCATGTTTTAAACAGTTCACGCGTAGAATTTTTTCTCATGTAAACAAACCTAATGTCCCAAGATGGATTCCACACCACTCAAACCAATTTATACAAACACATATGAAGAGAATGTATTTTATTTGATCCATACTAAGTGAAAAAGAATAAAAATTTAAGCAGACTAATGTTAATGAGTTCGAAACCACTCATAATGGTGCGAAAAGTCTTTAATCGTCTTTCCGGTTTAATTCTAGTCTCGTAACTCAAAAACGCCTCCGCTATTAAAAATAGTTCTGTACTGCAACTTCTTCAGTAAATACACACTGTTGAATTTGGGAATATTTTTAGTATTTAAGAACTAATTGATATCCTATAGACGTTTTAATATTCAATTTGATGCATACTTTATCGTTCAACGAATATCGTTGGCGTCATGGCTGGTGATTAGGTTCGTGTCTTTATCTGCGACACATACGGAGCTAGGAAAGATGCGAAGTTTCGTATGGGTTCATCCTTGGGTGATTACAAACACTCACAGCAAGTTTCATAAAAATCCACAAGAAACCAGCTCTCTATCGTGTCCACAACTTTGAGAGTGTAACGGCTGAAAAAACGTGTTTTAAAGAAGAAGGGCAATAACTCATAAAATATTTTTTCGATGTTTCTGATATTCCATAGGGTTTATCCTCATGTCAGTACAAACTCTCATACCAAATTTCATCAAAATTCATCAAGAAACCAGCTCTCTATGGTGTCCACAACATATTTTCAAAAGCAAGGGCAATAACCCATGAAATATTTTTCGATTCGTCTGATTTTCAAAAGGGTTCATCCTTGGGTAACAAACACTCACAGCTAGTTTCATCAAAATCCATCAAGAAACCAGCTCTTTTTCGTGTCCACAACAATTGTGGACAGACAGACAGACGGACAGACAGACAGGGGCGACTACAATATACGCCCACATTAATGTGTGGGCGTATAAAAACTGGGGAATTATATTCCTTCAATTATTTGCAAAGTAGAGATGACGATTTTTCCCAAATTCCAGTATTTAAAACACTAAGTAGCAGCCTGGATTGGCGCACCAACTATATAATCAAAATAACTGCTGCAATATTTACCAGTCGTGTATTTTAATACAGTCTGGTATAGATTTGAAATTAAAACAGAAATAAATTAATGTAATGAATAAATAAAAGTTACATAGAAAATTAATACAGAAATTTTTAAGTCAATAGGGCCTATTTTTTTTTCGAAAGTTATTCCGCCCCAATAGACATCAACTTCCTTTTGTTCCATTTCAATTATCTTCTTTCGTTATTTAAGAAAAATACTAAAAACGTAATATATTGAAAATAACCCGTCGTGTTATTTAGTTTTTAAAGTATGATGTTTCATGGTTTTCAAACACAATCAATAAGAAAACAACTTTTCTCCAGAGAATAAAGCTTCTTTTGAAATATCATTTGTCTTTTATAATGTAAAATCATTCTCGGTTTTCTCATCAAATGTAATGCAGGAAGCAATTATTTAACTTTAGGCTTTAGATTTGTTTTTATGGGACAAGAATTCACCCGATACAGATCGATAGAATACACTGAGATTTTTTTACCTAGCAATGTTGCCAGGGATGGCAGGACCAATATACCAAATGTTCTCTATGTTTCCAGGAACCCTTCGAAAGATGCTACCGATCTAGCGAAAAATTCTTCGGAAAGGCATTAAATACAAGGAAATTAGCCCGTATTTTTCAAATGTTCGTGGAATACAATGCCTTCAAACCCTGTTCAAATTGGAATTCGTTCTAAACGAGAATTCTGTTAGGAAAGGCACAAGGAAATCAACCCTAATGAGACCGACTTATTGCCCGAATTTTAATGATATTTTGCCCGATTTTGTGGATTCTTTGCCCTAAAACATAATATTTGGCAGTTTACCAAACCAAACCCCCCTGCCCCAGCTGTCTCCTATGACTATGATGCTTTGTGACCAAACTTATGTTATTTGCTTATGTATGACGAATGTACTATGGAAATTCTGCTCAACCCTTGAATTACTAAAGCTTTATAATGCTTTTGGGAATTATAACAAATGAGTGATTGGACATGTTTTTATAAATATATCGTCAACAAAATCGCGTCTTTCACGAGTCAATAGAGAAATGTTCAGGTCATATTCAGTATATAATTATGTATAATAATGACACAATTACCACATGGGTGTGATTCTCCTCATCTGTAAAATTAGAGTGCACATTGATGTAATAAGTGATTAGATTTGAAAATTAGTTCTAAAAATTGACCAGTCAAGTGATAATACTTGACCACTTAATCTTGAATTGGGCCAATTTTATACCAACCAAACGAAGGTCTGGTGTCATTTGATACATTTTAAGTATTAAGAAAGGTTTACTTGTTCAATGACAAATCAAAGTCGATAAGTAGGCTAATATAAAAAATAACGCCAATCGAAACGTAGAGCGATATTATGGTATTCTCCTGGAAAAGACAAATACAATCACAATCAATTGTTATAATACTAAAAATAAACAAAGAATATAAAGTATACTGGTCATAATAAACATCAATATCATTGATTATTGTCTGTCAATATGTAAATATTAGTTAATTATCTCCCTTGATTAATTACTAAATTGGTTATCTAACCTTTGGGTACGAACTAATATGCTTCACCGTCATCTAAATATTTGCTTTTACAAGCTTAATTGTAATTGTCTACATCATAATTCAGAGATAAATCCAAAATCGGATACCCATGTAATTTGACAAAAATATACCATTGAAGAATGTAATTTTCCTTTGATTGAATGTCATTCATGTAATAGGGCCTAATATGTTCACTATACACTCGACATTTTAAGCATTGTGTATACGACTCGTATATTGAGACTATACCTTATATTTAAAACACATATACAGAAAATGAAAGATAAATGTTTAGGTAGGGATATAAATTGACAGGGACATCTCAAGAAAATTTTGAGAATTTCCTGACATTTCCAACCGAATTTAAGGTTCAAGATTATCTGTGTCGGATCTGATGTCTGTTGCGTAGAAAATTTGGAGAATTAATTAGATGACCAGAAACTCGTTTTCCCGACATTTCTAAGCCAATTTAAGGGTCAAGATTATATTTTTTCCGGGTCTAAGCGATGTAGCTTAGAAGATTTGGAGAATTAGACGCCAAGAAACGCGATTTCCTGTAATTTCCTAGCCAAGGTTCAAGATTATTTGTTTACGGTCTGAATGTGCAGTATTGAAATGAGTTATGGATCTGAGATTTTTGAAGTATTTTTTCTTTGGGGGAGGGGGGGGGGGGGGGGGGTGGCGTAGCTATAGGCCTGGTATCCCGTGCTACGACGTCCGCTATTGCTTTTCCCAGAGGCGACAGAACCGCTCTTGTAGGTTTGTGTTTTGAAAGGCTTTTGCCACATAATAAAACTGATTTTCACAAAATAGCCAATTAACTGTTATTGCCATATGCCTCAGCTGGTTTTACCTAGGTTGGGAGTAAGGTCTGTCATGTTAAGATGATTGTTATTACTGTTATACCATGTCAAGTAGACAATATGAATTATAGTAGGCCTGCTACATGGACAAGAGTAAATATAGTGCTGAAAATGAAATGATTTACATGTATTAATCATAATAGGCCTCGATTTAGTCACAGATATTTTCTGTGTAGGCCTATTTTCAAGTTGTGGCTTTACCAACAGTATATAGTCTAAGACAGTGTGTTTACTAAGTTTGTCCCACAACATGTTTTGATTACAAGATCAGAAATTTCAACAATCACGATACTTGTGTTAGACTCTACTGACGTTGATTTTCCTATTGTTAATTTTTTATTCATGTGCAGTAACATACCTCATTCATAAGCTTACGACGTTTATATTTCATACATCATGTTGACCTCTTAAGTAGTGGCAGGTGTCGCTGGCGAAGCAGATAATACTTACTCTTTTCGAAACACCTGATAGTACTTTTATTTGAAGGAGTTCACTACTATAAAACTATAATTCTCGATTTTGCCATGACTTTGTTGCGATTTTGATTATCGGAATTGTTTTGCCCGTTCAGATTTTTATTGTTAGAACAGGAGTTATACCATACTTGAGTAATTATAAATAAGTCCCCCAAGTTTCACAAATTCTCATAAGAACTGTGCCTTGTAGAGTGATTACGATCTAAAAATTGAAGGGCAATTGATATAGGTAACCACTTGTATCAGTCTGACACTTGCATTAAGGAAATATAAGACCTTAATGCCATAAATTTAATGTTATTTTACATTCCATAGATATTAATTTAAGCTAACTTGAATTTCTAATTAAAAGTGAATCAATCCGTATCAGTTTAATCTACTCCAGGTGAACATGTGAATGTAAAGTGCACAACGTGTAAAAACAAGCAATATTTTGCTGGTCCATTAACATTTTATTGTCTGTATTAATGAGTGTGTCTTTCAACTCACTTATTTACTTCCACGCAATTCTATGTCTCTCAATCGATCATTTGACGGAATCGTTTTATTCAATTTATTGACGTGGTTTAGAATAAATGACATTATTTGAGAAGACACATGTTAGCAGCTGATATAATACAAAGTACATGTATGAATAGGTGTAATTTGACTTTAACATGACGCAATCCATAATAAATAATCAATGTAGATATTAGTTCAGTATGTTTTATTGTACTTACATAATAATCATATAATATTATTATACTGCCAATATTCGAGAAATTGACTCTGTGACGAATTTTCAATTATCGGGCTTGAAAGGATTGTGTGGTTTTTTTTTAAATATGTGTATGGTACAAACTGATATAACATCAATTTGCACCATTCTTATTCAGCAAATGACTCTATTTGCCAATATATGCGAACGCCCATGGTATTAACGCTGTGCAGTTCTTTTGGGCCGAAACCATATTATAAATCCCCAAGGAACCAGTCGCAATCGATTGTCACTTTTTTGCCAAGTGCATTTATCTAAACTTGACTTTGGGTCCATTCCCTGTCTTATATACATAAGAATGCATGTTAGTGTCATTAAACACCTATCCAAACATTAATATATTAATTACTTACGAACCAGATTCTACCATTTCATCTTTTAAACACTCAAAATATTTTTCGTAACATGTTAGACAAGTTGGGCAACAGATGAACTTGTATACCAGTGATTCCCGGCCTGGGAGCCATGGGGCCCGGTGAACTGAATTTAAAAACCGAATTGATATCTTTGTTGAATTATATCAGTAAAAATATCTGATTTAAACATTTAATTGCTAGTTTGGAAATGAACTGGAAGCCACGGATCTTTGAGTTTCATGAATTTGGACCACGGTTGGTAAAGACTGTGAATCACTGTTTTACATCTACATACGACAACAGTTCTGTTGGCAAAATTGTTATCATTTATTGGCTGTAGCGCCATTGCCGTCATTAGCGCATGATTTCAGATAGATGATCGGGTTTATTACCCATTTCTGAGTATATAAAGCTCGGCTACACTATTTGCAACACAAATTATCTTGTATTTATATAAAAGCAACAATGAAACAGTTCGTTTCAATTAAGGGGACATAACAAAGAAAGTCACGTAACTAGTTGTAACATTTTGTTGTATGTAGCAATCGTAAAAATTAAAACTATTTTCACATTAAATACCTTTTCAGAAGTTCATTGAATCTAAACTTATTAAGTAGGCTTTAAATAATTGAACTTAATGATTTCCAATCTAAACCAATTTCTTAATCTCAAGAGGAGAGTCTTCTGACAAGCCTACTAAATCAATACAAATTCTTAATTTCTGAGTATTTCGTGCACTTTGTTTGAAGTGAGACTGGCGTTTGTTAGAAGACCTGGCCAATGTTACTGCGTTGTCATGTCTGGATTGCGTTACTCTACCACCATCAATAGTAGTTCTGGTATGTTTTGCTGCGTTGTCATGTCTGGATTGCGTTACACCACCATCAATAGTAGTTCTGGTATGTTTTGGTGCGTTGTCAAGTCTGGATTGCGTTACACCACCACCATCAATAGTAGTTCTGGTATGTTTTGGTCCATATTGAAAGATGACATTAACGACGTTAGAAGAAGTATTAGGATCAACCAATTCTCTTGCCACTGGTAAATCGTCTTTACTTAAGCTCAGTTCTGTTGTGTTGTGTACAGTTTTTCTATCACCTGATTGAGTTGATGGAGTCGTTGATCTTTTGCTGTTATAAAGTTTAAGTTCTCTCGGAGAACAGAGAGATATTACAGAGAGGGTATCTTCGAGTTGGTTCATATTTTTGTTGGGTTTGGAAGATTGGTTAGGTTTTGGTTTTAGACTACAGTTGTTTCTAGCATGGAATCCGCCATGTTCTCGTAATTGATTATTAATAGAATCGTGAACACTGATTACAGAGATGCGACCATCTTCATATCTTTGTCGAATGACTCTCCCTGGCTTATAAGGAGCCGATGAACCACGGTGTTGCTGTTCCGAGACCATCTTTTCGTTCTGACACCCTGGACATGACTCGTAATGCATTCTATACTTCCCGTTATTTTTTGCCAGGAAGTCAGAATTACTGAAGGTAGAATCCTGAGATCGGCAAGTTACATTTGGTGACGACGGTGGGATGTGATAATCATTTTCAGAAGGAATAGTAGAGAGATTATTCTGAAGAGATGGCTTGCTAAATGATGACTTATTACTCACAATTTCCTGGAAAACTGGAGGAGATTTTTTGTGGGATGAATTATACTGACTTTTAGTAATTGGCATCGTGTGTCTAACATGTAACCCTTTTTTCATTTTTGTTGACAATTTATTATGTAGAAAATGACCAGTTCCCACTGTTTTACCAGCCTTTACTTCATACTGAACTCTTACTGACTTTCGTGAAACCGCTTCAGTCAAATTTCTCAAGTCAAGGCTAGGTATAGATTCATCTTTGCCATTTGCTATAAAATCCTGTAACGTTGTTGGTATCTGGTTTGTACAAGATGCTAAGCGTTCGATTTCTGTTTCATTATGTTGTTTATCATCACTCGGTGGTCGGAGAGGAATGGGGGAATTTATTTGTATATGCTCTACTCTTTTCTCTTGATTTACTTTTGTGTCAGATTTTAATGTCGTCTCACATTCTTCTTTTTTATCAACCTTGGCTAATTTTTCTGGTGCTTTATTGTCACTCGTGGAATTGGTAACTAAGATATTACCAAGTGATTGAAACCGAGTAACATTTAATAAATCAGGTGTTAAGAGTGATTGTGTATTATTAAGTAATTTACTTTTTCGTAATGCATTTTGTAACGTCTTTGTGGTTGTTGAATCATTATTTAATTTCAATGCAGATCCTTTGTATGGAGATTTGCTTGCTGCCTTTCGTGTATATGTGAGTTTCGGTAAATCGGCTACTTTAAATTGACAAGGGTTATTTACTATTTGTATGTATTGCTTATTTGAATTTCTTTCAACAGGCAGGTCACAGTTAGAAATTGAAGTTTTACAAACACAAATTTCATTAGAGGAGCTGGAATTAATGATTGGTGTTTCATCCTGAAAGTCTCTTTGAGGAATCTGTTCACCCAAAAGCATTTGAAAGGTTGTTGATATGGGGCGTGCAGGTGATACTGGTTCATTCTCGATAACGTTAGATTTCATGACCTCACTGGCGAGCTCGATATATGTTTTCTCGTCCTCGTTGTGTTCAGCATAATCAGCTAGTATATTTTTTATCTTTGATTTAGGAGCGGTCGCTCGAATTGTATCCAAGGCCTCAATCAATCCATCTACATTTAAATGTGGTGCTGCGGACGTTTCTTCATTCTGAGATGGAGTTTTGGCTTCAGGGACATTTGTTTCATCAGAAGAGTACACACTGAGCCTACTGTTTGTTGGAGAAAGCATAGTAGATGATGTATCAACTCTCAAAGAATATACTTCCTCTTTCTCTAGTATATTGCAAGTTACTGAATTAGGCCTACTACCAGAGGTACTATACATGCTAGATGATGACATAATGATATCATCATCCGGCACATTGGTTGAACTCTTACCAGAAGTTGGAATAGAAGACTGTGGCGGCAATTGATACATTTTATGTAAATCCTCATAAGGATGCTTTGAATCCAATTGGAGATTCAGTTGTTGCCAGGAAGGTACAGGTTGAAAAACAGTGGATTTATTATCTGAGGATTCATGATCTTTCTCTTCCAGTGTCGGATCTCTACTTTCACGGTTTTCGTTTGTCATATTTGACTTGGATTGTTCAACATTAGAAGATGGAATGTTTTCAGATTTGTTACCTGTTATTAAACAAATATCTTTTTGACGAATTTGTGGATTGGTTGTTGTTTGGAGATTTATACCGCTAGCAAGTAGCACCGCGGTTGTAAAAGGTGAATCGATGTCACCCTGAAAGCCACAGTCATCGTTTAATGTAACTGGATCAATTCTTTTACCGTATCTTCTACCTACTTCAGATTTATTTCTTTCCTTTTCATTTAAAGTGAGTGTCGTATTATAAGGTAAGATACACGACGTATCAACGCTGTTTTTGACTTGAGCACATTCTAACACAATTTCCCCTGGCGGTGACTGGGACGATTCTTCTGGATTAATTCTGATATCTTTTGTAGGACTCTTGACTCTTAAAATGTTTGGTGGTGTGGCAATAAAGGCTTTGGACCACAGCTCTGATGCATGGTCAGTAGCTTGACTTCTGGGTCGAACACTCACGACTTTTGATTTTGTAGTTTGAAGACGCCTTGAAAAGAATGCACCGTGTTTAACAACGGCTGGCTGAGAAAGATAAGGAGATTTAGCATGTCCTGATTTACTAATTTTGCGACCTGATTTTACACGTAGCGTCTTGCTAGATGATATATGAGATGCACTCACGGATAACGCCGAAGTTTCGTCTGGATTATGAACAGCAGTAGTTTGGAATTTTGATACTGGGCGCACACGTAACACACCCTTTCTACGAGTTCTAATAGGTAAATAAGGTTTATTGTCATCAAGATCATAAACTTTGTTTTCGATACACTCCATTCCGTTTAAGGCATTATATTTACCAGTTTCGCTTTGGGATTGGATGGGTTGATCTCTGAGAACATTTGTTACCTTCCCAGCATTGTAATTAGAATCAGAAACTAGACTGTTGTCCTCTGCATTGTCCAGACGTGTTGAATCACCACTTTTCTTGAGGAAAGGGCGTGGTCGGTTATCCTGTAACATAAATATTACATATCAGTTGAATAATTCTGTGACCCTGATTCCAATTCTAAAAAAACAAATTTATAAGTTTTGAGAACAAACTCATAAACATTTGGCTAAATCATTTTCGGTGCACTTATATTTTTTTGCATTTCGGTAAGAGAGCAGTATTGAGTGGTTTTGGAAGGAAACTTATAGTATGCAGAATTTGTCAGGTGCATTGAAAAAAAAAGCGGAGAGATAAGACCCACCTACCCAAATTATTATATTCTTAAAACTTTCTTCTGTCAGGTCTGGCCATCGACATTTGGACTGTAGTATACGTCTGGTTGACAGTGGTAATACATCGTATGTTAACTCACTAAATTTCTCTAAGTTTATCAATAAACTTCCAGTTGTTATTCCATGCACACTGCTTTCTAAAATTATCACCAACCGAAATGACTTTCACATATTGAAGGGATAATTAAAATTGCATAAACAGTGCTTATTGCATCCTGTTCTTAACATACCGGTACTGACAACTCGTAATGGTTTCACTCCAGTTAGCTATGTCATTTATAAAGCCATATTGTTATGAAGAACTTATCTCAAAGCCGAAACTTTTGTTGAAGAAGCACAATGGGATTATCTTTTTACCTGCGGTCTCCATTGAAGCTGGATCAACTCCTTATAACTTTTATTGATTTTATGAAATCTCACCTACATAAGTTACTTAGAAACAATTCACATTACCTATAGGTACCTAATATTATAATGTATCTAACCTTTTAAGTATTGGCTGATCCACCTATTGAAAGATAAAGCCTGGTGTGATGAACAGGCTGAAAATATGTATTGTTCGTGTTGGCGTTGATTATTGGTAGTAGTTAGTAAGCAATGTAGTAATACATTATAAGATTGAGGAAATACACGTGCTATAATAGAACATGGTACAGCTATCTTCTCTTGACCGTAATGTAATAAAACAGGAAAGTGTATATCGTCCGTGTCAGCTTCTGGCCCTTGACTTAAATTGAAAACAAACACCTAAAGAAATTTATTGACCATCCATGTCTTGTAAACAGGTTTGGAATATTAAGAAGATTTTGACAAGCCAAGATTCAAATTCTACTTGTTAATGATGGAATATGTCACAAACGAAAGAGAAGCAATTGAAAAGAAATAAGAGCATAACGTTCTGACTAGAGAGAACGAATGCGTGACATTTTTACTGCTCAACTACATACCCAGATCTACCATATTGATTTGGCTCTCGAATCTTCTCAGGAACAAGTAGAATTGGTACTACTGCTAAACGATCTGAAACAAGGACATATTTGATACCTTTCTATCAGTCAAAAAAAAAACTGCATGCCGGTGTGAGTGAAGTCAAACACATCAAACACGTCAATAAACACATTATTCAGTTGTCTTCTGAATCTATATATTTACAAAAATAATATAACATGTCACACCCCTTTGATTTATACCAACTTACCGTACAGCGAAAACGGGTTGATTCCATTGGAATTTATTTTATCAGCAGATTTAGGTCGATTATCACGTGGATTTCTCTGTCGAGGAAGAGAAGTCTTCGGTCGTCTTGAACACTGAAGTAAATTATAATAGTCCTAATTCATGATAACAACTTGACTTGAAGGGGAAAGTTCGCTAACTATATACGTTGGACAATTGGACCATAGTCTCAGAAACGGAAATTCGTTAGCTAAGCTTATCAATAATAATGTTCACAGCTCTCTTAAGCCTTCAGATACATGTGTATTTAAAACTATCAGTGTTTGAAAGTATAAAATACGACTCTTATTTTAATGAGGCTAAGCTTTATGATAGTAAACAGAAACACAGTACACAGAAATTGAACGACAATTATTTACAATTTACAGTTTGAAGGAGATATAAGCGATTTTCGTGCAGTACTTCAGACGGATATTTACATTATATATATTTTACATCCAAATTGACCCTCGAAAATGCTGAATTTTCCATGAAAGGTAACATTCAATTTCGCATTTTAATTGGTCACGTTTAAGAGATCTATCATCTACCATTATATTTACTTGGTCTATACTGTACTATGGTCACTAACTGTGAGTGGCGTTTTCAATCAATTAAATTTATTGATATAAAATAGAGAGCAGAAGGGAATCTGGAGATTTGTTAATTAAAGGTCAACTATGACAATATTCCTTTGTTGAATTGAGATTAAAATTGTATAAAATTAATCCGATCAACTCAAAGAATGATAAAGTAATTTCGATGTTAAAGATGTTTACTTACTGTTGTCTGAAGATAGCTACAGGCCCTCTGTCCAGACTTCTCTAGATGGTTTATTTCTACTTCCGCTTGCAAAATTTCTAACCTTTTTTTCACTTCCGGTAAACTAATCAACATACACTCTTGAAACACCAACTTAAACTTTCGCAAAAATAATTTTTGTTCCTTTTCTGAACAAGGGTGCATTAAGTTTGGTTGATTTAAAAACTTTTTCATAAGACAATTTAAAACTTCACAACAATTTGGTTCACTACACTTGGGAAACAGAAGTTCCTTTACATCTATCCAAGAAGACATCTGTTGACCATCAACTTCTATAAATGGCACTTTGTCCATGGTGAGAAAGTTGTAAGTGTCATCAACAACTGCCAAATTCTCACAGATATGGTGATTTTGAAGCAGGTTGGTTTCCACGGAGCCAGACTGGTAAATTTGATACATCAGCTTCTCTTCGTCTGTAAAGTTACTGTCATTGTCCAATGACTCTCTTTCTGTGGTAATCTGTACCATTGTTTTAATATTTTCATCAATTCGAAACGGATCTCTTTGGCGTTTTGATTTACGCTTACGAGGTTTTGGTTCTACTTGTGCGCTGTAAGACGGTAGTACGGTGTGTTCGTGTGTTGGACATGAATGCTTCCACCCATCCTCTTCTACAACAAACACCAGAGGTAAGAGGCTCACATTTTGAAGCTCACCTCCAATCTTTACTGTTGAAATAACGCTTCTTTTAAGAACTGTTGCCATTTTCTGAAAAAAAAAAAAAGTTTAATACCAAATACTTATAGATACGTTACATGCTCTTGACAAATATATTCCATTCGTTCGAATTAACCCCACCGTTTAACATCCAAAGAAGTTAATCGTTACCAAAACAGTAGGCATCACTTTTTGCCATATAAAATATAATATATTTCTAATTTGATAACGTAACGAGCATTCGTTAAATTGGATCCAGATCCCAACATTTTTATAAACTAACATTTTACAGTAAGGCCAGTAAGAGTTAGGAACATTTACTTACCATTAATTACTGTTTTTGGTTCTTTATCGCCTGGGTTAAAATTTAGAATTATCGTTCTATGAAAAAAACTTCTTCTAAAACGTTGTCCTCCATTTTGTTTGAATAGTAATGACGTCAAGGTGGATTTTCATCACTAATAGCGTCATTGATTTCGGATGCTAGGCAAAGCTCACTCTCTCATACAGAGTTGCAGTCACATTCACATTTTTTAATACTTTGGCCACATTTAAGGAAAGGGACTGAAAAAAAAGCAATTGTGTTTAAGAGATGGAGAAAACTATTTCTAGTTTGAGGCCAAAAGATGTCTCATCCTTGAAATTATTCTCGATTCAATCTGAGAAAACTATGAGGCATCCACTTTATTATTGAGAGAATCAAGACTATAATTGGAACGAGAAATAAGGCTTTTTCAACATAAGTGTATGTAAACATGTAAGACAGCGTACAATTTTCATTATGATATGTTGTAGTAGCAGCGTTCTGTAATTCTAATGTATATCTTGTATTTAATTTATTTTGTCTTTTAATTCAGTGACTAATGTTATACTTTACTGTGTGACAGCCTTTTTCTTAAAAGTGCAGTGGTTTCTTAATTATTGGTTGACACCTGCTGTCAATTATTTATACTTGGCATAACATTTGTTAAACACTGGTTACTATTTGATTTTTTTATTGACTAAACACTTAGGTAGGTTTTAGGTCATTTACTTCAATGTTCCAATCGAAAACATATTTAACACTGTTTTCTGACTCATAATTCTGCTATCTTAAAATGAAGTGACGCAGTTTGTAGCAATCATAAGTCTGCATTTGAATGCTGTGGATAGATTAAAATTCGAAGGCTATTTAAATGACTGTTACTGTATTTTGTGATTATGGATTGCTCAAATTTTAAAATGGAATACCGGAATACAGTTAAATTGTTATAAACAATCATTAACAATACAGGATCACATGATAGTCTGATCAAGTTCCAACGCAATGATTTTATTAATGCATTGATGAACAGACACAAAACAAACAGAATCAGAATGGTATAAAACGATATTGAAATATACACAATAAGAAAAGCTGTTAGTTATTTTTTTTTAACAAATATCGTTATAATATGAACCAAACCATAGCATCTCAGTTAACCACCAACCAATTCTTAGATCTGGTTTCAGGGAGTGGTGATTATACTCAGTTGACAACAGATTACCCACAGAATGAAACGTATAGTTCCATTTTTAATACCAATTTTACATTCAACTCGAGTGTGAATAATTCTGACTGTCAAGATGTGAATGTCGAGGATTTAAATGACAAATTAGCGTTTATAATAGTAAACAGTATTATTAGCCTGGTAATAATAGGTGGAAATGTAGCTACTATTATAGCAGTGCTGAAAACACCAGTTTTAGGAAATGTATCGAACAGATTTCTAGTGTCTTTGACTATGGCTGATATCTTTGTTGGAGTTTTTGCTTCACCTTTAGAGATCCTTACAGATATACCATACTTTAGTAATTTACTCAATACAGACAAGTACTTCTGTCTACTTCAGCATGTATGTCTTACTATTCCTGCCAGGGCGTCTTTATCTAGTTTGACTATTATAATGATAGATAGAGGTTTTTATATCGGATCAGACTCTGTATATAACTACTGGACAACGAACCTTACCACAGGTTTGGTTGTTACGATTATCTGGTGTATAGCTATAGTAACGGGATCGGTGCCGTTTTTCTACAACCAATGGAAACCTTGTGTTAAATGTGAACGCAAAGCAGTGCTACAACTTGTATATCATACTTATTTTGAATCTATTTATCTTATATTGTGTTGGTCTATAATGGTTATATCTCTAATGTTCATTCATACTTATTCCTATCGTCAAAAATCAAAAATGACTGATGAACAGAAGGTAAAACGTAAATCAGATTTAACGTTTATAAACACTTTTGGTCTGGTGTTTTTATTTTCTGTGTTATGTTATATACCAAGTTTAACTATTTCAATTTTAACTAACTTGGATATTGAAATACCATCTTATGTCAATGACGTGAACAGCATTTCAACCCAAATGAACTCCAGTATGAATTTTATTGTTTATTTCGCTCACAATAAGAAATTTAGGAGAGCGTTCATCAGAATATTATGCCCAAATAAATTCGTAGAACTTGAGGCAAAATTCGAAGCAAATCTTCGTCAAACGTTTGAAAATAACATCAAATCAAAATTTCAACTAAAAAGATCGAACGTTAATTCCAACGCGCAATTAAATGATATTGATGAAGTAAATAGGAAAGATATTCAAGAAGATGAAGAATCAATCAACCCACACAAAATAAGCAGCAGTAAATTTTCCGACAAGAAAAGAACAGATCAACGGAGAAAACCAACACTTCTCAGTCTAGCACTTGCACTCGATATTCAATCAAAATGCAATGTTTTACAGAATAGCCAAAATGATAATGAAATTGAAAAGCAATCGCTTGACCAGAATAGTTTTTCAGAATCTTCGGCTGAACAGGACAATCAATCAGTATATGGCACTATTCTCGAACATAATGATGAACATGTGCTAAGTGAGCAGCTAGATGTTCCGATCGACAACCACCTCGAACACATTTCCGTAGATAGTCGTGTGAGTAATCCCATGAGTACTTGGACCAGGTTTTTGTCTTGGTTTACTACTAAAACGGAGGGAAATGAAGCGGATAATTCAAGAGATTCAAAAATTGGTACTTCATCTGGACATCGTAATACATCTCATAAGGATTCCGAAGTTACAAACATTAACAACGTAATAATCGACAATGAAAAAGCAAACTCTGATAGAAAATCGTGGATGCTGAAATTATAATGTTTTCACTATTCATTAAAAGCTATGTTATTTCAATAGACCAATTTAGATGAAAAGAGGTATTAAAATTTGTTATTGCTCTAGGTTATAGACTATAATGGACCTCTATTGTTCCGTCAAGGATTAAATCTATTATTGTAGGTAGACTAAGAGAATAAACACTTCATTTCACTCGAAGAACTCCGTCAGTGAACATGGAAAGCAACTGTACATTACCACCACCAGCAACAAGATCGTCCAATTCTGTCCAGTTTTATATAACAGGAATTATATTGATCATATTCATCTGTTTTGGAAATATTTTGACAATTATAGCTGTATGGAGAACTCCTGTACTAAGAACTGTACCCAATATGTATGTTGTCTCTCTTGCTGTGGCCGATCTTATCGTTGGTGGTATATCACTCCCGGTGCAAATAATTTTGTCTCTGCCACCGTTAAGTTTGGTATTAGATGAAGAGAAGTACTTTTGTCTGTTTCAAATGGTGATATTTTATGTGTCGGTGACAACCTCGGTATATAGTATGGGTGTAATAGCTGTTGACAGAGCTTTATACATTGGTTACCCTCTACATTATTACAGAATATCTACAGAGAAAAGAGCTAAGTTCATAATAGCTGGTACCTGGATAGTGTCGGTGATGATAAGCATTGTACCATTTTATCATAACACATGGGGAGAATGTCAGGAGTGTTTTAGTTTTTTTGTCGTACCAATGGACTATCAACTTTACGGTCTAGTTGGATCTATCATTTTAGTTATCACTTTGACTTCTATATGTTATGGTTATATTTTATATATCGCACGCAGTAAACGGGGTCAGTCTGCGGGGTGGGAGGCAGATTTAAAACTAATTAAAACATTCTTGATGGTGTTTGGTTTATTCGTCCTGTGTTGGATTCCATTATTATCATTAGTCTTTGATACTTATATTAAACAGCAGAGGAGGGATCTGTATTATTCGACTTTCTTTGAAACGTCATTTTGTTTGGCAATTCTAAATTCTGGTATGAATTTTTTGGTATATTCCTTCAAAAATATTGATTTCCGCAAAGCTATTCGTAAAATCTTGTGCCGTAAAAAAAGATGCATTAATGATGTTGGTCCAAGTTTACAACGTTACTGATCTTGCGAGAGAAAAACTTATCCGACGGTCATAAGCAAAACAAAAATTGGAACAAGAGACAATATAGAGGGGCTTAGTTCGGTATTAAAACTTTTGACCACTGAATGCGATGTTTATTATTGTGTTATCTGTCATGTTTTAAAGGTAATCTATAAGCTTATATGTATCTATATAAAATTTGGTCATTGTATTTTGGTTTATCATTTGTTTATATTATGTGTATTGTTTATTTGCAATTAATTTGATTCCAGAACTGTTCAGGTCCAAGCGAGACACGAATATATCCATTGAAATCCATTGCTCTTATTTATAATTACATTCAAGATGTTTCATAAGTCTGACAGTGTAAAGGAAAAAAAAATAAAAGGCTACTTCAAAAGTTAAGTCTAAGCATATTCGTATGCAGATAATTTAGAATGTTATTGAATTATTGTAAAGTTGAAATAAACATGAATAATGAACATATAAGTATTTTATACTTTCATAGTCCGAAACTTGCCGACTCTATTCCAAGCCTTTGATAGCTATTTGGACAGCTGGGGACTGGGAAGAGTAAGTAAAACTAAGCCACAAAAATTGGAGATTTTCCGCACCTTGCGCGCACAGCCTTTCAATGGCGAGACACAGATTTTATTTCTTGGAAAACAACTTTGATGGACTCGCATACGTAGCCTGTATTGTATGTCGTAGGGGGATAATGATGTATGATGAACTAAAAAATCATCAGTTTAGTGGATTCGAGGTAAATAAATACGTTTCAAACCCACTCGGAGTGCGGAAAATCACACGTTTTTTTGGGCTTAATTTTACTGACTTTCTCCCAGCCATATTCCGTCCAATAGCTATCAGAGGCTGGGAAATGAGTCAGCAAGTTTCGGACCAACTGGTCAAAATTGGCGAAGTTATAACCATTTTAGTTTTAGGTGGCATATTTCACGTTTTTGAAGCAGTGGTTGGAAAAAGCAAAAACAATTGGCGAATGGGGAAGTTATAACCATTTTAGTTTTGGTTTTTTGAAGCAGTGGTAGGACAAAGCAAAAACTGTGACAGGCTGCTGTTCGAATACTATCAGAGATGGAATGTTGCAAGTTGTACTGCGTGTGCATATTGTTCCTACCGTGAACGGTCTGGGTGGAAGAGCACTTTTAGTCTCGTCAACTTCCTGCAAACACCGTTCAGTACAGTTTTCCTCTCCAAAACTTGAAACTTTAAATATGATTTTCGAAAGTTTGAAAAAATAAACCTTTTCTGTTTTCGCCTGAAATAGACGTAGGGAATGTTAGAGTTGTATACTGCGCAAAAATTATACCTCTAGGGTCACAATTGGCGAAGTTATGGCCATTTTAGTTTTGGGTGGCATATTTCACGTTTTTGAAGCTGCGGTAGGAAAAAGCAAACATTTTGAGAGGCTGCTGTTCGCAAACTTTCAGAGATGGAATGCTGCAAGTTGTACTGCGTGTGCACATCCATATGAAGTTATTTATTGCCAAATTTTAAGTTCCTATCGTGAACGGTCTGGTTGCTAGAGCACTTTTAGTAGCGTCAACTTCACCGTTTAGTGCAGTTTTCCTCTCCAAAACTAAGTCGATTTACTGTTTTCGCCTGAAATAGACGTGAGGAAAGTTAGATTTGTATTCTGTTCAAAAATTATACCTCTAGGTTAAAAGTTGGCGAGGTTATGGCCATTTTAGTTTTGGGTGACCTATTTCACGTTTTTGAAGCAGCGGTAGGAAAAAGCAAAAACTTTGACAGGCTGCTGTTCGCAAACTATCAAATATGGAATGCTGCAATTTGTACTGCGTGTGCAGATTGATATGAAGTGATTTTCTGCCAAATTGTAACTTCCTACCGTGAACGGTCTGGGTGTTAAAGCACTTTTAGTTTCGGCTACTTCCTGCAAACACCGTTTAGTGCAGTTTTCGTCTCCAAAACTTGGTGAAACTTTAAAGTCGAGTTTCTCGAAAGTTTGAAAAAAGCAGTGGTAGGAAAAAGCAAAAGTTTGGAGAGGTTGTTGTTCGCAAACTATCAGAGATGGAATGCTGCAATTTGTACTGCGTATGCACATTGCTATGAAGTTATTTTGTGCCAAATTTAAGTTCCTATCGTGAACGGTCTGGTTGCTTGAGCACTCTTAGTGTCGACAACTTCCTGCAAACACCGTTCAGTACAGTTTTCCTCTCCAAAACTTGGTGAAACTTTAAAGTCGAGTTTCTCGAAAGTTTGAAAAAATAAACTTTTTCTGTTTTCGCCTGAAATAGACGTAAAGAATGTTAAATTTCTATTCTGAGCAAAAATTATACCTTTAGGGTCAACATTGGCGAGGTTATGGCCATTTAATTTTGGGTGGCCTATTTCACGTTTTTAAAGCAGCGGTAGGAAAAAGCAAAACCTTTGACAGGCTGCTGTTCGCAAACTATTAGAGATGGAATGCTGCAATGTATACTGCGTGTGCACATCGATATGATGTTATTTTGTGCTAAATTTAAAGCTCCTATCGTGAAGGTCTGGTTGCTTGAGCACTCTTAGTGTCGACAACTTCCTGCAAACACCGTTTAGTGCAGTTTTCCTCTCCAAAACTTGCTGAAACTTTAAAGTCGAGTTTCTCGAAAGTTTGAAAAAATAAACTTTTTCTGTTTTCGTCTGAAATAGACGTAGGGGATGTTAGATTTGTATTCTGTGCAAAAATTATACCTCTAGAGTCAAAATTGGCGAAGTTATGGCCATTTAATTTTGGGTGGCATATTTCACGTTTTTGAAGCTGCGGTAGGAAAAAGCAAAACTTTGAGAGGCTTCTGTTAGTACACTATCAGAGATGGAATGCTGCAATTTGTACTGCTTGTGCACATCGATGTGAAGTTATTTTGTGCCAAATTTGAAGTTCCTATCGTTAAGGGTCTTGTTGCTTGAATACTTTAGTGTCGGCAACTTCCTGCAAACACCGTTTAGTGCAGTTTTCCTCTCCAAAACTTGGTAAAACTTTAAAGTCTAGTTTCTCTAAAGTTTGAAAAAATAAACAGCGGTAGGAAAAAGCAAAAAATTTGAGAGGCTGCTGTTCGCAAATTATCAGAGATGGAATGCTGCAATTTGTACTGCGTGTGCACATCGATATGAAGTTATTTTGTGACAAATTTTTGAGTTTCTATCGTGAACGGTCTTGTTGCTCAAGCACTTTTAACGGCGTCAACTTCAGAGATGGAATGCTGCAATTTGTACTGCGTGTGCACATCGATATGAAGTTGTTTTGTGCCAAATTTTAAGTTCCTATCGTGAACGTTCTGCTTGCTCGAGCAGTGTCGGCAACTTCCTGCAAACACCGTTTAGTGCAATTGTCCTCTCCAAAACCTGGTGAAACTTTAAAGTAGATTTTCTCGAAAGTTTAAAAAAATAGACGTAGGGAATGTTAAATTTGTATTCTGTGCAAAAGTTATACCTCTAGGGTTAAAAACTGGCGAAGTTATGGCCATTTAATTTTGGCTGGACCATTTCATGTTTTTATAGCAGTGGTAGAAAAAAGCAAAAACTTTGACAGACTGCTGTTCGAGAACTATCAAAGATGGAATGCTTCAATTTATACTGCGTGTGCACATCGATGTGAAATTATTGTGCCAAATGTTAACTTCCTACCGTTAACAGTCTGGGGCCAGTTGTTCGAAAAACTGGCGAGGTTATGGCCATTTAATTTCGGGTGGCATATTTCACGTTTTTGAAGCTACGGTAGGAAAAAGCAAAAACTTTGAGAGGCTGCTGTTCGCAAACTATCAGAGATGGAATGCTGCAATTTGTACTGCCTGTGCACATCCATATGAAGTGAGTTTGTGCCAATTGTAAGTTCCTCTCGTGAACTATCTCGCTCGAGCACTTTTAGTGTCGGCAACTTCTTGCAAACACCGTTCAGTGCAGTTTTCCTCAAAACTTGGTGAAACTTTAACATCGATTTTTTCGAAAGTTTGAAAAAATAAACTTTTTCTGTTTTCGCCTGAAATAGACGTAGGTTATATTAAATTTTGTATTCTGCGCAAAAATTATTCCTCTAGGTTTAAAAATTGGCGAGGTTATGGCCATTTTAGTTTTGGGTGGCACACTTCACGTTTTTGAAGCAGTGGTAGTAAAAAGCAAAAACTTTGACAGGCTGCTGTTCGCAAACTATTAGAGATGGAATGCTGCAATTTGTACAGTTATTTTGTGCCAAATTTTAACTTCACAGCAACTCACTTCTGAGGTAGGAGTCAGTTTGTCTTTTACAGAACACTGGCACGTGTTGCAAGTGCATTTCAATTTCCCTGCGCATCACTTGTAACTTGCTCCCACGGGCATCTGACAGCTCCCAATGTTAAAGACTCTTAAATCGAACGCAACCGGTATTATAAGTTGAACGACCATCTTAAAAGTCTAAAAATAAGATTTATGAAGAAAAAAAAACAATTTTGATTGCGGAAGACTTTGCCCAAAAAATCTAAAAATGCGACGTCTCTTTATCTGTTCAGTATATAAACACTAGCGGGAATTGCATTTGTAAAAACTGTCATAGCGTCGTTCTAACATCAAGGTGAGGTCACAGACCAATGATTTTATGATTTTTTAGCTCAGAGGGGTCGGTTATTTATTTGCACTAAATACATTAGTTTCATCTAGAGTGCATCGTTTTAGAGATATTGGTGATTTTATGCATCCATGGCGGCCATTTTGGATTTAAGCAAATTAGTCATGGTTGCCATGGCAACCGATCCACCTGGTTTTGTGTATAGGTTCTTACATATGTATCCTATACCCTGCTTAGTTTGTCTGAACAACTGTCAACATTTCTAATGAGAACTGCATATTTCATCCTGATATAATTGAAATTTAGAGTGATCATTTATCATTTAGATTAATGAGATCATGGACTTGTTTGAATTGGACGATTTGACTTTTTACATAAATATTAATACGCGCACGTAAACTACGTACAAGTTACGGAGTCTTTTATGACCCACCGCGTACGTAAAATATGTTTGACCACTTACGTGTACGTTAATTACTATGTTGGCACATAAATTACAAAGGCTTCGTGCAAGGATACCAGGCCCGGAATGGAACAAATACTTAGAAATGGAGATGTTTCATCCATACAACGCCGTATTTGACTAACACTAACATAATTCTGACTAGGCACATATTACTTTTATTTGGCATAATGGAATCAAACATTTAAAACACATAAAATAAATAGCTGAGGATAAGTCGATGAAAGCTTTTAATGGAGACAATCATTATCGTCATAATATTATAACTGTTCTTTACATAAATATCATAATTGTGAAAATCAGAACAGTTAACTTTTAATCATACTTTAGAGCGCTTTATCGTTCATACCAGTTTAAAAATATCAGACATGGATACAAACTGTACAAGCACTAGCATAGATAGGCCCGTGGAAGAAACGGTTTTGTTTATAATGTTGTATATATTTCTAGGAATATTCATCTGTTTTGGAAATATCTTGACCATTATGGCTGTATGGAGAACCCCTGTATTAAGAACTGTACCCAATATGTATGTTGTTTCTCTTGCTGTAGCAGATCTTATGGTTGGTGGTATTGCTGTCCCTTCACAAATCACCTTCCTCGTTCCTTCACTGCGTGAACTACATGATCTGAACAAACCTTTCTGTCTTTTTGGTCATGTAACATACTTGATTTCGGTAACAACTTCAATATACAGTATGGGTGTTATTTCACTTGACAGAGCATTTTACATTGGATATCCTTTTCATTATAACAGATTAGTAACAGTTAACAAGGCTAAACTTGTTATTGCATGTACTTGGTTTGTGTCTTCGATAGTGAGTACAGTTCCAGCATATTATAATAATTGGAGTTCTTGTGCAGATTGCCATCTCTTTAAATTGATACCAGCAATGTACCAAATTTCTGTTCAGATAGGAATGGCAGTTGTGGTGTTTATAGTTACAGCCATTTCCTATGGATTTATCTTTAAAACAGCTAGAAGTAAATATGTCCGAGGCGATCAACAGCAAGCATCTTCTCGTTTTCAAGCTGATATGAAATTGATTAAAACATTTTTGATGGTGTTTGGCTTGTTTATGGTTTGCTGGATTCCGTTAATGATAGTGATCACTCTGGGTCATTTGAAGAATGTCTATGACAGAAATATATTTTCCAGTGCAGTATTCCTCGCCACGTTAAACTCAGGAATGAATTTTTTGGTGTATACTGTAACCAACGGTTGCTTTAGAGGAGTAATTGCGAAACTAATATGCCGACATAAAAAGAATAAAGTAGCTGTTTCAGATAGTCACATTTCTCTGTGATCAATTATATCACTAAATGTTGTAATGCTTTTTGTGATATACTTACACTACGGTGGCTCATATACGACAAATTTATTTTTTTCTATTTTGAATTATAAACTTCTGTTTTTATTTAAAAACTTGAATTTCTATTTAAAAACTTTATTTTTCACCTTGGTGGAAAATAATATTCACCTAGGTGATAATTCAATGAATTTCTATTTAAAAACTTGATTTTTCACCCTGGTGGAAAATAATATTCACCTAGGTGATAATTCAATGAATTTCTATTTAAAAACTTGATTTTTCACCCTGGTGGAAATAAATATTCACCTAGGTGATAATTCAATGAATTTTTATTTAAAAACTTGATTTTTCACCCTGGTGGAAAATAATATTCACCTAGGTGATAATTCAATGAATTTTTATTTAAAAACTTGATTTTTCACCCTGGTGGAAATTAATATTCACCTAGGTGATAATTCAATGAATTTCTATTTAAAAACTTGATTTTTCACCCTGGTGGAAAATAATATTCACCTAGGTGATAATTCAGTGAATTTTGATTTAAAAACTTGATTTTTCACCCTGGTGGAAATTAATATTCACCTAGGTGATAATTCAATGAATTTTGATTTTAAAAACTTAGATTTTTCACCCTGGTGGAAATTAATATTCACCTAGGTGATAATTCAATGAATTTCTATTTAAAAACTTGATTTTTCACCCTGGTGGAAATTAATATTCAAAACATCTTTCATGTCGATGGACGACAGCATAAAGAGTAGAAGAAGATGTACCAGCTCCACAACTACAGGAATTATGACTGGAAACAGTTCGATATGTTTTCCCTTTTATAGCATTCAGACTATAAAGGATTTTTTTTCAAAATATACCAAGTGCTAAGTAGCTGTGTCTCTCAGTTACCCATTAAAATCAGATTGCTTGTTAACATGGTTATTGGTTCATTCAACTATTGTCGAGGAATATATCTGCTGGTGATACAGCTACTTAGCACTTGGTATATTTTGAAAAAAATAGCGATGGCCATCGTAATACGCCCACTTTTATAATGGCAGCCAATTCGTCCGGGGTGTTGACAAGAGTTGTCAGTAAATGAAAGATTATGAGAATGACATTTTCTCTAGAATCAAGGGCAATAACCTTATTATGTTAAATATTTTTTTGATCTGTCTGAATTTCAAAAGGGTTTATCCATGGATGATTACAAACATTCACACCAAGTTTAATCGAAATCCATCAAAAAAACCAACTCCCTATTGAGTCCACAACATATTTCAATTGATTAGTCTGATTTTCAATAGGGTTCATTCTTGGGTGTTTATGAACACTCGCAGCAAGTTTCATCAAAATCCATCAAGAAACCAGCTCTCTATCGTGTCCACAACTTTGTTAAAGGCTGAACAACTGCGTTTTAAAGAACAAGGGCAATAACTCATCAAATATTTTTCGATGTTTCTGATTTTCAATAGGGTTTATCCCAAGATCAATACAAACACTCATAGCAAGTTTCATCAAAATCCATCAAGAAACCAGCTCTCTATCGTGTCCACAACATATTTTTAAAAGCAAGGGCAATAACCTATGAAATATTTTTCGATTAGTCTGATTTTCAATAGGGTTCATCCTTGGGTGTTTATGAACACTCACAGCAAGTTTCATCAAAATCCATCAAGAAACCAGCTCTCTATCGTGTCCACAACTTTGTTAACGGCTGAAAAATTAACGCGTTTTAAAGAACAAGGGCAATAACACATCAAATATTTTTCGATGTTTCTGATTTTCAATAGGGATTAACCCAAGGTCAATATAAACACTCATACCAAGTTTCATCAAAATCCATCAAGAAACAAGCTCTCTATGGTGTCCACAACATATTTTCAAAAGCAAGGGCAATAACCCAGGAAATATTTTTTGATTCGTCTGATTTTCAATAGGGTTCATCCTTGGGTGATTACAAACACTCACAGCAAGTTTCATAATAATCCACCAAGAAACCAGCTCTCTAACGTGTCCACAACTTTGAGAGTGTAACGGCTGAAAAATTAACGTGTTTTAAAAAACAAGGGCAATAACTCATAAAATATTTTTTCGATGTTTCTGATATTCAATAGGGTTTATCCTAATGTCAATACAAACACTCATACCAAGTTTCATCAAAATCCATCAAGAAACCAGCTTTCTATGGTGTCCACAAGATATTTTCAAAAGCAAGGGCAATAACCCATGAAATATTTTTCGATTCGTCTGATTTTCAATAGGGTTCATCATTGGGTGATAACAAACACTCACAGCAAGTTTCATCAAAATCCATCAAGAAACCAGCTCTCTATTGTGTCCACAACAATTGTGGACAGACAGACAGACAGACGGACAGACAGGGGCGACTACAATATACGCCCACATTAATGTGTGGGCGTATAAAAAATCCTTTATAGTCTGAATGCTATAAAAGGGAAAATATATCGGAACTGTTTCCAGTCATAATTCCTCTAGTTGTGGAGCTGATACATCTTCTTTTACTCTTTATGCTGTCCATCGACATGAAAGATGTTTTGAATATTAATTTCCACCAGGGTGAAAAATCAAGCTTTTAAATAAAAATTCATTGAATTATCACCTAGGTGAATATTAATTTCCACCAGGGTGAAAAATCAAGTTTTTAAATAAAAATTCATTGAATTATCACCTAGGTGAATATTATTTTCCACCAGGGTGAAAAATCAAGTTTTTAAATAAAAATTCATTGAATTATCACCTAGGTGAATATTAATTTCCACCAAGGTGAAAAATCAAGTTTTTAAATAAAAATTCATTGAATTATCACCTAGGTGAATATTATTTTCCACCAGGGTGAAAAATCAAGTTTTTAAATAAAAATTCATTGAATTATCACCTAGGTGAATATTAATTTCCACCAGGGTGAAAAATTAAGTTTTTAAATAGAAATTCATTGAATTATCACCTAGGTGAATATTATTTTCCACCAGGGTGAAAAATCAAGTTTTTAAATAGAAATTCATTGAATTATCACCTAGGTAAATATTATTTTCCACCAAGGTGAAAAATCAAGTTTTTAAATAGAAATTCAAGTTTTTAGATAAAAACAGATGTTTATAATTCAAAATAGAAAAAAATAAATTTGTCGTATATGGGCCACCGTATTACACTAACCGCATTAATTACCACCATCATTTCTTATGACTTTTTGTATATTTTATACCTTACGTGCTATTCGGAACTGCCGTATGTACTTTAATTAAAACACTGATTTTTACAAGCACAGTGTTTCATGAATCAATGGCGTGGCGTTTTTGCTACAACACCAACTATATATGGACAAGGCATAATAGATCTTAGTCAGATAAAACCTGCCGTTGAGCGGGTAAATAGATCTTAGTGGGCTCAATAAAGTACAATTCGGTTCAAAGATCCTTGGGCGCAATCCTTTTCGATGGACACAGCTTTCATGGTACCATTATTCAGTCAGTTCATTGAATAGATTCTGATAATTACATGTACATGAATACTATAGACGTATATTGAAAAAAAAAAAAAACAACTGTTACCAAGACAAGTGTTAAAATGTCAAGACACAAATGTTAGTCATAAATAAAACAATAATGATCCAATATATTAATGTATGGTGGCATTGTAGGTTAGTTTGAAATAATCGTGAAATAAAAAAATCTGTTTATAATTATAAAGAGACATTTGATGAACTGAAACAATTTATTTATAAATTAAAAACCTTTATATTATGATAGTTTTATTGTGATAAAGTGCTAATGTTATCAAAATTGCGTACATAGTGAGTTTTATGTTATTAACGATTGTTGAAGAATTGGAATAGTCATTATAAAGTTATCACAAAAATAAACCTTCTATAGATTCAATGAATCACTTTAACATGTAACGTAATATGTAAAGTTTGTTATATATAGTGCTGAACGTAAAGCACAAAAAGTAGCCGAGCATAAAGCAGTATTTAATATTGTACATGCCAAAATTCAGCAGTAACCTAAAACAGTGAAATATTGAAACAGAAAACAAGGATTATCTTGAAAGCAGATTATAGATAAGACAGGCATAAATTCGCAAATCCATCAATAATACGATATTACTTAGTGTTATATTGATTAAAATGGACAACCGAAACTGCTCTCTTGCTGAATTTGCAAGTGCCAAGGATAATGCGGTGTTCATTGCTTTGGAGTGTGCAATGCTTGTATTCGTTTGTTCGGTAAATCTCTTGACCATTATAGCAGTATGGAGAACTCCGGTACTAAGAACTATACCCAATATGTATATACATGTAGTGTCGTTGGCAGTAGCAGATTTATTAGTTGGTGCTTTCGGTGTTCCGGTACAAATATCATTCCTTATACCCGAGTTAAGATTATTACAAGGTACAATAAAATATTTATGCTTATTTGGACATGTGATGTTTTTTGAATCTGCAGCAGCATCTATCATGAATTTAAGCCTTATTGCAGTTGATAGAGCTTTTTATATAGGATATCCATTACGTTATAAAAGTGTTGCAACAGAGGAAAGGGCCTTAGTTATAATCACTTTGACATGGATTACCTCTTTGATAATAAGTACTATACCGTTCTACTATAATAACTGGACAGAATGTACAGACTGTAATGGTTTTAACGTTATCCCCACGGAATATCAAATCTATATACAACTTCTCATTTTCATATTGCTGTCCATTGTTATAATAATTTCTTACGGATTCATTTTTAGAATAGCCAGAAATAAACGTAAAACTGCGTCCGTTCTAGAAAGTGACATGAAACTGGTGAAAACATTTATGTTGGTTTTTGGTTTATTTGAATTTTGCTGGATTCCTTTAATGACAATTGTTATAAGAAGTCAGTTCACAAAGATCTTACCAAGAGGATGGTTTCAAATGGCGCTAATATTATCTGTTCTGAATTCTGGAATGAACTTTTTCGTTTATGTCGCAAGAAATGATGAATTCCGTAAAGCCATTATTAAACTGCAGTTCTTTGGTAAAAGTGACCGAATATTCAAACCAAGAGACAGACATGAAACACGATTTTAGTTACTAGTTTTATCCAGTAGAGAATCCAACAAACAATATTGTTTGATGGTATAACAACAGCTTCAGGGAATCCGAGAACATCCTGTTAGTCACTTGCTGAATGGAGATACGCAAATACAATATGCTCTCTTGCAAAGTGACTTGCTTACTTTGTAGATTTTGACACTCTGAAAGTGAACTACAAATGTTTCAGAAGTTCAGTTGAGCACATTCATCACGTTCAACCAGTCCTATTTTACCATCATAAACGGGAAAATTTTAAGCTAATCAGGAATCGTGTTCACATCTCACATCATTTAAATTTGAGCCTTGAAATCTCCGTGTACCCAATATATTCATGATTCTAGGCCAAAAATACGATTTGTTAAAAGTATGGTCAGTAAATGTTAATTTGTGAAACATTTCTAATTATCTTTCCCTATATAAATCATAGAAACCACAGAAAAAATGTAGTTTGGTCTGCAGAGGAAATTTGAGATGTCCAGTCGAGACATTCGTTTTAAAATATATAGATTGCTTGCCAGGTAGAGTAGCATACGCCCACTGGTAGCTTTGTTTTTGTATAAGAACATAATATGGCAGAACGGCAAGTATGGAATATTTTAAATCGAGAATTGACATTGGTGACGCCAATAAGCTCAATATTTCATGTGGGCATATAAAATGGCCACAACACATCGTGTACGATCCTGTGGATCGATATTACAAGTCCTATAGTATATCATCCAGTTATGAAAAGATAATCAAAAGTGCTGTTCAAAGCCGTGGTATATTTGAACAACTCAATATATTTACTATACGGGAGCTTTTACTGTATTTGTAAATAAAGGTGGAATTGTTAACTATCAAATTTACAATATCGTTAACAATCGCATTACTTATTATTTGTTGAATTGATTGAAAATTTGGCCACAAAAAGTTCATTTGTCAATTTTTCCATTTTAAATACTTGTATATAATTTTAACGGTTTAATTTCATTAAAGAGAGTAATCCTCGTTCTGTGAACTTCATTGAGTTTTTCAAATTTATACAGAACTCCAGTTTGTATTGCGTTTTTACGTAAGTGCATAAAAAATCAGGTTTTTAATTGTTTTTCACATTTACGGTAGTTTTATTTCCAATTCTTTATTAATAAAAATATATCACCTATATAAAGTTCACTTCAACACATTGTGGAAGACTGGAAAAGATGTTACAGTAGATGTTTTCAGGGCGCACATTTCCCCCAAATTTTTGTCAAATTTGGCTTTCGAAAATTTATGTTTCGGTTGCGACAAGAGATTTGAGACCATGAACAGATGATAGGTAGGCTATACCAATGTCATATGGGAATCAGGGGCATCCATAAGGAGGTGGGATGTAGAGGGGTCCTTTCACTCCTCCGAAAATTCCTTTTCCATGTGTCCTCGGCAGCAATATAGATAGCAGTAACTCTATATAGAGTTCTGTACTTTTATGCACTGTAACAATGCACAATGTTTTCCAGGTGATGTTAGGGAATCCACATCTTCCACTATAGAAAGCAACAGAAATAAGTCTTTTTGCTCAATATTTATTTCATAATGTCTATACCTATGATGCCAGCCATAGTTACACTTGACAATTCAATAATATTGTAAAAAGAGTGAAAAGCACCTAATATATATTTTACATCATTTATAGGTCTAATATAATAGTTGAATGTAAAATATTATTAAAATAATACACATATATTATGGATGATTGCTTGGATAATCTCATTTTATTTATTCAGAGTCAGATTATCTAGATAACCAGTTCAAATTCTCCAAACAATTTTTTAACTGTTTCAACCAAGGATTGATTTTGTCCTCGACTCACATTAGCCATGCAATTGTCCAATAACCCAGCACTGTTTGCTAGTCCATGACCTTCACTAACTGGTCAGAAAGAGATGACCATCACTGATGATCTGTATCAATTGAAAATCGTATGAATTTGAAAGACAACGGTTTAAAATTGTGAAGGGTCCAATCAATCATTCAAAACAACCATTCAACTTATAACATTAGAACTAGAGCACCATTATATGTTTACAAATATAGTGTAACACCATTAAAATAGTAAAATACAACCATCAATAAATTGTGTGTGTGTTAACTAGCATACTTATATACATACCATGGTTAACTTATTGAAAAAAATTTAAAAATGTGGTATATAGAAGTACAATATCAGAATTGGCTAAAAAATAAAGACTATTGAAATAACTGACAATAAAGTAAGATTCAGGACGGAGAAAACAAAAGATCTATTAAAAAAATCCAGCAAAATGATAAATTTCATTTTAGAACACGTGTATAGTGTAGTTATAAATAGTTTCAATATGGAAGACCTTTTGATTGCAAATATAAAATAGATACAAAATTAAAGATCATTTTAGATCCTGGAAGAAAATCAAACATCTCAAATTTTGATTTATACTGCTAGTAAACAAATGAATTTTTTGATTTTTGTATCGTTTGTATATTAAAATTAAATGAATAAATATATATGCAAGTAATGAAGATAACTAAAATATTATAATATTCTGGATTTCTGTTATGAGATGTTTTAGTTAGAAATAAGTTATAATGTAACAAATTTGTATATACATCCAATTTAATGAGTATCCTGATTCATTGTTCTTTGTAACAATATTATCAAAAAAAAAATTAATTATAAAATGTAATAATCTCCCAATTTAATTAAAATCAGATCACATTTTTTCCATTTTTTTTTTTCCTGGACAACTCGACGTGCTCGTTTGTAACTTGGCTGTACTCGTGGAATTTCGTGGCTATAGACAACATTTTTAAACATGAGTGTTCACGAGTATGGCCAAGTTACAACCGAGTGTTTCAAGTTGACAAAGAGTTCCTTCCGAGGATATTAGGAGTCTCCCGATTTTTATCAAAATTTTACTCGGGACGTTCATTGTTCTTTGTAACAATATTATCAAAAAAAAAAATTAATTATATAATGTAATAATCTCCCAATTTAATTAAAATCAGATCACATTTTTTCCATTTTTCCTGATATTTTTTGCTCTCAATGGTAATCTAACAAAAAGTATAACAGGTGAGATTTATTCAAGGGATACCACAGCAGCCATAACAGAACTTTAGGTTTTTTAAGCCAACAGTTTATAGTCGATAAAACAGATTATAAAGACAAGCAGAGGTTGGCTGGTCTTGGTATGATTCTAAAAATCAGAGATAAAATTCACTGTAGCACTAAGGTGGCCTATATTACTTTAATATTGTCAATCATTGGATTAAAAGATAAGAAATGAGATGGAACAATAACATTAGATCATTGAGTAATACCAACTCTTTAAAAAGTCAGTAAAATGTGAACTCAATGTAATAATGTTATACATATTGTATTATAATTGGATGAAAACTCTCACTCGAACCGTTCTCAATTCTCAAGAAGCAATGACAATATTGAACTACATTCCCATATGGACAAGTAAAAAGCACCATAAAGCATTAAAATCCCCTTTTCATTCATTCTTCACAATCACTCATGAAATTTTCAGATGATTCAACTGGTTTTTAACTTATTCTTTTTCTGTCTTGCCACAAGGTCGTCTAAATTCTTGTCCTCTCTCATGTAACCATTTATTTGAAACCCATTTAGTACCAACTAATACAGGACAGGCAGCATGTCTGGTATTATAAATACCTTCACCATTCTTATATAAATTAAACCAAAATGCTGCTATACCCTGTAGAACAATTGTACTGAACAATGAAATATTTTATAAAATGTAAAAGAAAACATAGGAATCAATGAATACATGATTAAACTAATATCAATGTCTATGATCACATTCTTGTCACCTATAGTATTTATCTATATTATGAGATTCATGTTCAATTTTTTGTTAGACTTGACATTAATTATAGTTGACAATCGATTGGAACTTTATAAATATTGTAAAATGTGGGAGTGATTTGTGTTGCTGGTAAAAAAATTAAGTCAGTATATTTCTCAGTATGACATTTTCCAGATGTATTTTTGTCTTGAATACATCATATTCTTAGATGTTGTAACAAACAAGAATTGAGTTTATTCTTGAAAATATTTGAGTTTGTAAAAAGCAAGAAAATAATCAAGATGATATTACCTTCTTAGGAAATAATTTAACTCCAATATAAGGAAATACAGTGGCTCCACCAGCTTCTACATCAGACATCTACAAACATATAATAATATTGTTAATCTTACATAAATTATAGTTAAAGATACCATAATGATAAGAACTTATAAGACAACAATTTTCTGATAAAAGAAAACAATTTGTTAAGAAAAGACAACAATTTTCTGATAAAAGATAACAATTTGCAGAGAAAAGCAAACAACTTGCAGAGAAAAGATAACAATTTGCAGAGGAATGGAAACAATTTGCTGAGAAAAGAAAACAATTTGCAGAGAAAAGGAAAACAACTTGCTTAAAGAGATAACAATTTGTTTAGAAAAGATAACAATTTGTTGAGAAAAGATAACAATTTGCTGATAAAAGATAACACCTTGCTGACAGTTTTAAAACAGAACGACAGAATGATTTGAACTTACATAAAAGAGGAATGTAGCTATTCTATTACCAGTTCCAAGTGATTTAAAAGCATCTTTTTCTTCTGGCTGTAATAAAATCAATTCTTGTTGAAAATTTATAGTTACAACTCTTTATCATTGACAATTTATGATTCTATAATAAGTAGGGTAAAGCATCTTACTGGATTATTAAAATCTTATGCAACATATGTGATTAAATTGATGGGGACCACAAGACCAAGCAAATAACTAACTCAGACTTTGATATAACTTGAAGTAGATAGAAGCAGGCTAAACAGTATTACTTTGAGGGACAATTGTATGTATGTCTTGTAATATATCATGCTCTGTTAAACTGTGTGAAAAGGTATGCCTATACAGTACACTAAGATGTGAATACAGAGTAACTAATGAGTTTAAAACCTAATTACTAATTTCCAATGAGATATGTAAGTCTAAAATTTCTAATATGAGAAAAAGCATTATTTGTAAAATAAGCCATTCCAGTTTTGGTTATCAATGCCAAGGGAAATAAATCTATTGTATATATCATAAACTTTAGAATATCTAGGTATTATAATTAGTAAATATAACGGGCATCAAGCATCTGTTAAAACAGAATTTTGAACACCAGCCTTTCTAACCCGAGCAAAATCAAAATGTGGTTCATAATGTCCTCCTAATCCATAATTAGCAATCTGAAATATAGAATTACATGATTTATTAATAAATACATAATAAATAATAAATACCAAAAAAATAGCAAAGTTCTATAAAGTTATTGACTCCTCATTTACTGGTTAGTTTTACAAAAATCTTATTCTCACACAACCATTTCTGGACAATCCATACAATTAATATAGTCTTAAAATAATAAGAAATAAATGACTATAAATACTGTACATAGATAAATAGACACAGCTAAATGGAACATCAATATTAATAGCTGCTTTAAAGTTTTTGGAATTCAGAATTTTCACATGCACTTCCTAAGGAGATGGAAGAAAAACACATCAACCAGTGATGTTCTATAAAGCTGCAACTATTAATCATTTATTATTTAATACTGGTATGGAAAATGAAATAAAAAGAATTGAATCTGACCTGTAGTTCTTCAGCTGTATCAGTAGCTAATCCAGTGATAGCTTCTATTCTTTTATTAACTCTGTATACTACATGATCATCAGTTTCTTTTAACCATGCACTGAATTAATATTATATAGTATTCAAAACAATAGTTTAAATAACAACAAACGTCATACAGTGTACAATTAGTAAACTTTCCCAAGGACTGTGACATAGGGTTACTTCAATTACAAACTATCAAAAGATCTTTAAAGTGGAGAATGTGCTACTTTCAAAATAACTGTTAACATTCATGTTCCTTTAGTATACAGCTTTGACATAGTGAAATGTGCAATTTTAACATTTTTACTTTTTTCATAGAAGTCAATAAAAGTACTCCTCGTTTGATAAACTTTATTTGGATATAGATTTGGCAATCTCAATGTGAAGAGACTTTTTCATACCTTTTACTAATTCTATATTCAGCTGTTTCCAAGGCTCCTGTTTTAGAATTTTGAACTGTGGCTCTGTTTAGCTGCAAAAAAATACAAGAAAACAGATATAAAATGGACTTAAGATTATGGATAATTGATCCAAATGGAGACAAGAGGAACTAGCCAGAATTGGTCAAAAATAGCTTATAGCTTAACAATATCTTGTTATTTTATACCTTAACATTGTTTAATTACATTTCTGACAAAATCCACACTAATAGATAATCATTGCATCAATATATTAACACAAACTTGATATTTGTACAGTCTATATATGTGACTTTTCAAGGTTTTTGGCATACACCTGATTTCTTTAGGTCATATATCAAAAAACTCCATTTGAAAGCCTCATGTTTATAGAAGAGAGGGGTGATATTTGAAATGTGTATACAGTGAGCTTGACAATTATTTGAATTATTTAAACTTACTCTAGGCGTAGCTAACTGTTTAATTGTATTTATTTCATCATCTGACATGACATCATGGTATATAACTATCCAGGGGTCGAGATGTACCTCTTCTTCTTTAGCAGGTTGTAACATTAACCATCCATTGTTATTAGTTCTATAACTACATTTTAATTTATCAGCATCTTTAATAGCCTACAACAAAGTACATATAAAACATAGAGGTAATAATAGCCATTACTAAGCTGGGCTCCAATATTCCCAAACCAGATTACGCATTACAATGTTTCTAGATTTGATTCATAAAGTCTCCTTTTACTGCCTCTTGTTTTATAGGTTTTTCTTTCCATTTCCAAACCCAGAATTAACTTAAATTATATGAAAAAATTGTTAATAAAAAGAGAACCAAAGGATTAGTCTTTATCTTTTTGAAATTTAGAACCTACAAGAAAAGTACATTATCTGTCTGCAATACGCACTAACTCAATTATCACAGATGACATTCAACACAAATTTGTCAACCATTCCCCTGTCTTTGAAATAATGTTTATTTGTACTTTTGTTATTTAAAAAAAAAATTTCTTTTTCGTCTGCAAAAACATATTAATGAGATTTAAACATAAACAAATTTTGTAAACAGATTTTTAAAGAAAAATAAATTCAAACACAAAAATCAAATTTCATTTTGATAACGCTCGTTTTTTCCATTAAAGAAAATATTAATAATGCCATGAAATGGCTTAAGGGATAAATAATTCAATCAAATTGAAGCTAATATAATTATAAATCTCTTGATGTAGAAAATTAGAGACATATTATATTATTAAGATATCATGTAGGTGTTATCATGAACAAAGTCAATTTAATGTCGATTTAGCTAGTGGTTAGAACATAATACTTGACGACAGTGATAAAAAGGATGTTATTAATGACAATATGACATGTTTATAATCAATATGACATTAAACTGACGTGGTGTAAAATTGATTTCATATCCTGTAGCATTTTATTATCCTAATCATTTTAATCATATAACTGATTACTATTAGTTATATTCTTAATACCTTCCAGCTAGAAATTAATAAATCAACAATCTCAGGTGCTTTTTTAATAAACCTACTTTTAACAACACTGTGAGGCAAACTAATATTTTTTATCAAAAAAACACCAAAATAATTGTTATCCATAAAGCAGTGTGCAAATCTCTAACAATTTGGAAATAGAATGAAATGGAGTTCTTATGTCTAAAGCTATGATTCCATATTGTACGCGTCATGCGTCATCCATTAAAAATCGAAATGGTTGGTTTTTGACGCATGACGAAGACCATTTGACGGATACCGCTACCGCATATATGGAATCATACCCTCTAATAACCAACCATTTCAATTTTTAACGCATGACGGATGACGCATGACAGATTCGTTTGATGCATATATGGAATCTCAGTTTTACTCTTCTGCAAAACAATATAGAGATACAACAAATGATCAGATGGTTTTATAAATAAATATCTTTATAATGCAGATGTTGCCAATTTTAAAGAGAAATCAAGCTACACTTTATAATTGGTGAAGGGCTCGTTTTGCCTTTGTTTAAAGAATTCCTTCCAAACTAAAGTAGGATTAATTGTAATAATTCACTACTTACCTGAGTGCTCTCACCTCGACACAATGATTCGTATGTTAAAAATTCATCAGAATTTCTATATTCATCAATTTTACGAACATTTTGAATAACATTTTTTGAACCTTCATCCCCTCTTTTTTGTGACTTTTCTTCTTCTCTTATCATTCGTTCGTAATAAACACGGTTATTTTTAGCTCTCTCATGATGAGGATCTGGAATAAGTTGGATTTAATTATTTTAGAATATCAGTTTCTTTATCATAGTATCTATTTATCACAAAATAGGTAGCCGAAGGCTGGGGAATATTAAATCCAGCAACTCATTTCATAAATTTGATATGACATAAACACTCGTTTAAGATCCTTATATACATAATAGTATAGTGATCCAACAGTTCAGCATATTTGACCCCCCTGGAAACATTGTCTCTTTGGGTTGAGCAATTTTTTTTATTTTAAAGATTGAAAGGATATATATCTCAAAGAGGTTCATGTATTTTAATGCTTCAAAAAGAAAAATTACTAACCTATAGTTAATAATTCATTGGTAAGTGTCAGTGCATGACGAATATTACCTTGCTAAAAATACAAATTCATAAATAGCAGATAATATAATAATATAAATCTTATGAATTATTCAAATTTACAGAATTTAAATATCAGCATGACTATATTATTTTTTTATCTTTCACTTTATAATTTTTAAAACCATAAGTGTCAAAAAAGCGTTAATGTATTTAACAAGTTAAGATTATTGTCTACAAAACATGACTGAAACCTCCTTAAATAATTATTAAGAGACATGATTTTGTAAAATAGTTAATCAATTGAGAAAATGTTCACAATTTTTTTTATGGTCTATTTTTAGCCAATATATTGTGTAAATCAACGTCAGTGTTCAGGAGAAGACTGCATGAACAATCTGACAAAATTCTGATCTGCAAAACTTATGACTCTATAATTTTTTCATGATAGATCTTTACTAATAAATCCACAACACCAAAATAACCATCCATATTGAGAAATGTGACCAAAAACAGGACTTATTATACATGTAGGTCTGAATCAAATAATTGAAATACATGTAATCGATTATCAAAGCTACAAACTTTCATAATCAACTGAAATTTGTAGTCAAATTTTCTTTTAACGTTATATCATGAATCAAATAAAACGTATGCGAACATACGAAGATAAAATATTTCGAAATATTGATCGGTAGCTTGCCTTCGATAAGCGATCTAAATTTTGTAATCAATACCAAGCCCTTATACAAATATATAAATGTATAAAATACAATTAGACTTCTTAATTAAAGACAAACTCTCCAGACTACCCGTATAATGATTACTGAAAATATTTAACAGGCAAATGGATTTTACCATTATGTAGATATCAATAGGCTTACCATGGCCGTAGCATATGCTAAATGATCTATTACTTCAAGACGATGAACTGTTTTATTATTTTCTTGCTTTTCTCGATCTAAAGATTCTTGCATCCACATTACTGTATGATAGTAGTCTTTTCTGTGATAGGCAAATCGTCCTAATTCAAAACACTCTTCAGCTAGGAGATAAATAAGGTCATATTTTGCAGACAAGGCTTGAATGAACATGCTACTTATAATTTATATATATACAGGCTTACCATGGCCGTAGCATATGCCAAGTAATCTATTACATCGAGTCGAGGTATTGTTTTATTATTTTCTCGTGTTTCTCGATCTAAGGATTCTTGCATCCACATTACTGTATGATAGTAGTCTTTACTATTATAGGCAAATCGTCCCAATTCAAAACACTCTTCAGCTAGGAGATAAATAAAGTCACATTGCTTAATTCAACTCTTTGTGTTTTCACTGAAGGGAAACATTATGACAAACCAAGCTTCAGATCTCTGCTAAAAACCAATAATATGATGTCAACATGATGGGTTACAAGGCACACACAAAATTGTTTTGAATTAGCATGCCTTATTGCAGTTATCTATGGAAAACAACTAGTGTTGTGGCCAATTTAGATACATGCCTAACTAAATAATAAATAGTGATCGAGTTTGATTGATGGGTCTACCTACACCTGTTAAAATCTGCTTTTCAATCATATTGCCTTCAAAACTTTAACAAGATTTTAACTATATAGAAATTGTGTTTGACCCAACCAATCTTTTAAGACATTTTTGTCAAAGATAACACCAATATTCCAACTAGCCATTATCTCTGTTAAAACATTAAAACAATCACAATTTGTTAATGTATAAAACAAATTACAAAAATGCTGTCTAACTTATAAATTGGGTTAAAGTGGTTATGGGTAGGTCAACAAGGGATTGGTTAATTTGGTTATTATGGGTGGATCAAAATGCATCAAAATAAGAAATATGTTTATCTATTTTTAAATATAGTCATGCTGATATTCATTAATAAATTTCATTAAAGAAACAAATATTATGATATAAACAAAGGTTAGCTAACTCTTTCAAGTGCAGAGAAAAACAAATACATGTATTAAGATGACTATATCCTTTAGCTAGTAGCCACAAACTCGTAATTTTTTTCTTTCTTCTTCACAGAGCTATATGTTTTATCAATATGACACCTTGTCTATCTATGGCTTTTATATTTATAAGTAGCTATGTTGGGTCAGTACATTTTGTAGTTTTATGCATGGAACTTTAAAAACTAAAAAAGCAGTTTTTTTATGAATAAATTATGATGTGTACAGTATTAACTGGTATAACTGAATGTCTCAATATGACCTTCCCTCTGTAGCTTGATAAACCAGTTATCATACGATATCGGCCTCAGAAGAAAGTATAGAAGATGAACTGAACTGAAATGATCAATGGCCTATTACCAATGGGTCACCAGAGCTGTTATTTGATGATTTACATGAAGGTCATTCAGTTCAGATTTATTATATATTTTTGAGAAAAATAAAACTTGATATTGTATTTCCGTACTTCAGAGTAGTATCCTATAATAAATTTTGATAATGATGGTCTTCATGAATGATAATTATTTGGCGGAGAGGATGATTTTGGTATTACACATGTTTCTGTCTTGTCTTACCTTATATTCGGCAAATGCTAAATAATCTAATAACATGGATTTAGATACAGTAGAATTATGTTCATCTTGTATCCTACTAATAGCTTCATTCATCCATAGTGTTGTATGATAAAAGTCTTCTTCATTATATGATATTCTACCAATTTCATAACAATCAATAGCTGAAATCATGCAACATGCCTTGTTTGTTAGCAGGTATAAGTATCACTAGTATTCTGTGCTATATTAGCAATTTATATCATGTTTATTACATCAGTTGTTCTTCAGGGTTATAACTGTTTAAAGATCAAAACTTAAAGGGATTGTTAAGAGTATTTATAAACTTTGTATGTGTATCGGGCACACTGATATCATAATTTTGAGCCATTCCAATTTCCATTCCGACGTCTGTGGTTTTCTACTAAAACTAACGTTTTTTATAACATCACTGACTGTGATCTACCGGAAGCTACTATTGATATCTATGCAGATCACTGTCAGTGATGTCATAAAACGTGTTAGTTTTAGTGGAAGTGGAATTGTCTGAATGGAAATTGAAATGGCGCAAACTGATGCTATCAGTGTCATACAAAGTTTAGAAATACACTTTACAATTCCTTTCAGGGACATATATTGAATAATATCGAAGAATCATTTTGAAAAAAGCAAAATTTAGACAGAAGTATAATATATAGTTGTTAAAGTTTAATGTATTGGTTTGGTTTGGTTTGGTTTGGTACGGTATTAATAATATGTTGGTTAGGAACAGGTATTACAAGTTAATGCTGATACTGTTTGCTTTATATAACCTTGTACCTTAATGATAATCTTCACAAGGTGTTAATAGATTATCTTTATTTACTGACAATATGTTACTATGAGGAATGTTTTCGTTAGAAATAAAATAATACTCTTTGTGAGACTTGCACACACAAGATGCCGCCAGCATGCATAATATAGTAATTGGTGATCAAAGATCAACATTATTCAAGAAGGCACTGACACATGGTTAAAGTTAGTATAATTAAATAAGATATACTTGTTAAGGAAGATGTTGAGATGGATGTCCAACCTTCCAATACATGACAAAAAGACAAAGGGATAAAATCCCTAAGGGGGCAAAAGTCCTCAACGTGTTAAAACTCCCATCATAAACACTTGATTGTTCATTGCATCATATATAACAAAGTTATACATTGTTCCTCGGCCCATCAATTCTGTGTTATCATTTTCATTTATTCGGGGGTATATATGCTATAAACATTGGGGTTTTGTTCTGAGGAATTTTGTCCTCTGGTGGTTTTGGCTTCATGTTTCCCCCAACATTGATGTCATTTCCAGATCTGATTTCCTATACAATAAGGTATAAATATAAAAGTTGTCTTTTGCCAAGATAAAGATATAATAATGCACTTTATCACCTTTGTCTTAAAATGACACATGATAAACTAATTAGTGATTTTAATTATTCTAAACAGTTAAAGGTGTCATAAATGACACATTAAAGAGTTATCAAAAGAAAAGTAACATGTGATGTTTCTTAAAATATAATCAGACATATGTTAGACATGAAATTAATAATTTGTTATGGAGACAGACATAATAAAACTGTCTTTAAAGAAGATGGTCTAAAAAAAAGTGCTCACTCAGCAACTTTTCAACTCAAACAGTTTTTATTCCATTGAGTAAATATAGAAATTGATAGAAGTTACTATTCAATAGTGCTATATGACTTGTAGTAAAGTACTGTCACCAGTTTAAGATTCCATCATATGATAAGAATTATAAGACAATGCATTGCCAACAAGATGTTAAATATTAAAATAACACATATTGCATCTATCATATAGTCACAGTGTATTGTACATAACCTACCTGACAATGTAGCACATTTAGAACCACCTAAATCACCTTCTGCTATTTTAGTTGTATCTAATTTATATGTATCTTGTAATCTCATTAATGCTGCAGCAGCGCCACTCAAATCTTCATATTTTGGTAAATCTTGTCTGAGATATTCCACTTGTTTTACCATGGCTTAAAAAAGAAAGATTAAAACTTAATCAAGCTGCATAATTTAGTATACCATAATCTGATGATTTGAAATTAGGTATAAAAAATGCAGTGAAAGCAATTTATATACACAAATAATGTCAAAGTAGCCTAACATGCAATGTATATAATACTGGTTAGGCCTAATGCAGCCAACAGTTCTAAATAAACTAAACACTACATAATGATAATAACATATGCGCATATTCAAATTTATTTTTACAATAATTTTACTAGTTGAGTAGGTTTGCTAACATTATAAGGATCTGTGATTTTAAAATCACGTTTAGTTTGTAAAACTGTCGCGATCACTGACACTAATTGGTGGTAATTCTCACTCAATGGCTTCATTACTTCATTGTCAAAGAAACTCTAATTAAAATTTTCATTATTTGCATTTTTTATATTAGCTTAACATTCACCAGGTGAATTTTGCATATATATTGTGGTTTCCTGTGATTAATATTAAACTTACTTGTATAGGTATCATTATTGAGTATAGGTTCTATTTCTCTCTCCCAATCTATTGTCAATCTTTTAACATAGAGAAAAGCACTGACTGGATTTCCTATAGTTTTATCCGGTTGTTCTAAAGCTCGAGTACTGTGATCAGCCAATTCATTAGCAATACTGAAATTAAAAAAAAAATCCATTAGGTAAGTACATTAGATGTACAAACTACAAATTAGCTTATTCCTAACAACAATTTTTTTTTTCATATCATGAATATGTATTAAGTCTGGAAGCCTACTAGCACTGTACAAAAATTGAATAATAAACATAAAGTCAACTAATAGTCAAACTCAATTCTAATGATATTTTTTTGTAAGCTTTTACATGAAGAATGTTACTTCAGTCTGGAGTAGTCCACTACTAAACTACTTTCGCTCTCGATTTTACCATGACATATTTGTTTTGCCTGTACAGATTTATATATCAGCTGAGACATTGTAAACTTGTATTCAATGAAAAAGCGGTAGAATTTGACATCCTGCCGGTAAACGACTTGTAAAAGTGGTAGAAACACGACATCATCGGTAGATTACACATGTATGGAAATCAAGATCTCACTAAGATTATATCTGATCTTCACTGACTGTAACTGATCCAACAGAAATTAAAACCAATAAAGATTTTCATATCTTTTAAATTTATTTGAGTATCAGTCTATTGTTGTCAAATACCAAAGGACATAACTGATTATGTGTGCAATAGGTTGAAATTTTTCATTATTATGCTATCTCCGAAGGGAAATTTCATCAGACAAAATAATTTTTTCTTAATTTATCTCCACATCTTAACATGCTGTCCTCAGGGTAACCATTAGATTAAACTTAACAGAAATGTTTTAATAACAAGAAATTTCTGATCAAAGAGTTTTGAGTGGGCTCAGTAAGCCTCTTTCAATTGATACATTTTACATTATAGCAGGAATCTAATATCTTTCTTTGTAGGTAAATAACCAAATACTAATGCAGTGCAGCATCAACTGGCTGGTTCTTTTTGTGATACAAGTCCCAAATTCAGCACACAGCTACATTGATTTGTATGAACATTCAAGGTCCGAAAAACTCATTATGTTTACTCATTTTTCAGATAATATCTATAAGATAACTGTTATTAGGTATGCATAGGCAAAAAATATTCATCACATGTAGGCAAACATATCCAATGAAAAGTTGAAAACAAAACCAATTTTTGTCAAATTCATAATTTTTTTTTTTCATCCAGGACACTGGATACTCTGATATGGTATTAAAAATTATATTAATTCAGCTGTATAAAACAGTAACGTAACAAAAAAAAACAACCCATTGTAATAAATCTAGTATCTAATAACCAGATAATTCATTAGAAATTTTATTTTATTAGATCTCACTTATTACAGGAAATAACTTCTCTATCTCATTTCATTCAATCATTTTTTCTCATGCATAAAGTCAATCCATAACCATTAGGTATTTCCTCAATTTAGTAATAAAATCACTGTTTGAGACAATAATCAATTTAATTATTAGTAATAAAGAGGAAATAAGGGAGTTGACAGATATGTATTTGGTAATCATTAGATTTATCAAATATTTCCTTTATTAACAGTAAACTTATATATTATCTCTTTCTTTATTCATCAATAATATAAGACAGCTTTTTATTACATCTTAAAGGGGCATGTTCACTCAAATATCCATTAAATCCAATCATACTTTAGTTTCAGAAACATTTTTCACAGATTTCACTCAAAATGTATTTAAGCCTTCTAATCCATGTGCATGAAAAAAAAAAAATTAAAAATGCCACCTGTTTCCCGTAAAACCACCTCTTAAAATGAGCAAAAAGTTTCAGTTCTCAAACTTGGCCCATAAGAGCAAATATTCATCAAAGGTCTCTACTACGGGTTATAGTCAACAGGGCCCCTATCTAAAATGGCCCCTAGACAAAATGGCCATAAAAGTTAAATATATAAACAGAATCAAATAAACCATAAAACTACTTATTAATAATAAGTACTTTTCCATAAAATTACAGGTTATTTTTTAAAAACGCTTAATAAAACGCTAACTGGTAATATTTTGTAGGTAGGCTATAATAAGCTTATATTACGTATAATGTAGTATCTAATAAGGTAGTTTTCTGGATTTATCAGAGTATATATGTATACAGGCCTATACTTAAGCAACATAACATGCCTTGATCAGTTTTAATTCAAGTAATGAAAATTTAGTGACTTCTGTTCACCCACATCTGTTTATATTTCAAGGGGGCATATATACTGTATAGTCTAGTGGCAGTAGGCATATGGTGTATTCTATTTGGGCCTCAAACAAATGTAAACAGTCTTCAGAAGTACTAAAACTTATAACAATTATTTACAATAATAATATGAAAATCACAAACATAAAATAGGCCTATCTATAAAATAAACAAGGAATATTGATGCTAAGAAAAATAATAGCCTATTTAATGAACTATCCACTTACCTTTTTAATTTTTCTAGTCTCTTTTCTTCTGATTCAATATATTGTTTTAAAGTTCTAGCAATTTCTCTTTCTGAATACAAAGCTGTTTGTAGATGGGCCATTGATGTAAACAATTCAGATTCTACCATGTGTGCCACGCAGGCAAGAACCAATGCCAAATACTTCCACATATTGTCTTAAAATAGTATCTCCAATGTCAAAATATCTTTCAAAAGAGTTAACTGAACTTCAAAAACACTTCTTTCTTTCTCCCAGCAATCACCTCCTTTCAGTGCATCTGGAATCTCTAGGAAAAGTTCCACAGAAATCTGATGCTAGAATGTTCCTGGCAATCCGTACACGTTGCAGAGTGTGTACGTGATAATTGTGGCAGTATGAATGGCCCAGAATTTTGGTTGATGAGAAATAAAATGGGACCACCTCTCACATTTCTCATACAACATGATTGTTTATAGAGTTGAAGGGTTGTACCATTATTGACAGTAGGTAACAGGTATCATTTACTGTTATGTTGGAATTTCGTGAAGAAACCTTTTGGAATTGTTGTTTCAAGATTCTCAATACAATTAAGAAACAAAAAGAATATTTTTTTTCTTTTAGCCAGCCATATGTTATACTTTCATCACTTTAAGTTTTCATGCTGACGTTTACTTGGACTCAACTGGTGTCATGTGACATCGAGTTATCATGTGATTTCCTTTACAAGCCAAAATGGCGGAACTCTCAATGCATGAAGTTTTCGTGCTTCTGTGTATCTTTTCAATAATAAATCTTTCACAATGCATTCCGACCAATTTTTTAATTGGGGCTGGCATTGCAGATGTTACTGGACCGGCAGCTGAAGTCAATATGGTAAGATATTAACACAAATTCCGTACTGAACCTAATTTATTGAAAAATGTGACTTCCTATGGAACGCCATTAACGCAAAAGATCAGTTCACAGATTCTGAATTAGTTTGCGAATTTGTCCAGCAGTTTAAAGATTCTAATCTAAATTCGACGAAACTAGAACCAACTTGCGAATTAATACCAACTCGCAAATTTACGCTGTTTCGTGGAAAATCTAGCTATACCGGCAACTTAAACCAGTTGCCGCGAATTAATACCAACTCGCAAATTTACGCCGTATCGTGAAAAATCTAGCTATACCGGCAACTTAAACCAGTTGCCGAGATTTAATACCAACTTGTAAATTTGCCGTATCGTGAAAGTTACGCCGTCATCTTACACCAGGTGGCGCGCGATGTGTCAAAGTTCATAGAGCTATAAATAGAATAATATTGCCAATTCCCAAAACACTTTCTGTCTTGTGCCGTTTTCTAAATATAAACAGATGGTTTTAATAAAAATCAATAAATAAGAAAAATTCAACTAGGGCGAAGGCTTCTCGTATTAATTTAGAAAACGGCACAAGACAGAAAGTGTTTTGGGAATTGGCAATATTATTCTATTTATAGCTCTATGAACTTTGACACATCGCGCGCCACCTGGTGTAAGATGACGGCGTAACTTTCACGATACGGCAAATTTACAAGTTGGTATTAAATCTCGGCAACTGGTTTAAGTTGCCGGTATAGCTAGATTTTTCACGATACGGCGTAAATTTGCGAGTTGGTATTAATTCGCGGCAACTGGTTTAAGTTGCCGGTATAGCTAGATTTTCCACGAAACAGCGTAAATTTGCGAGTTGGTATTAATTCGCAAGTTGGTTCTAGTTTCGTCGAATTTAGATTAGAATCTTTAAACTGCTGGACAAATTCGCAAACTAATTCAGAATCTGTGAACTGATCTTTTGCGTTAATGGCGTTCCATAACTTCCACTCACTAACTCAGAGAACTCAATGTAGGTAGGCCTAGTGTATGTATGTAATATATCTGCTGTTCCAAAAAAAACGTCCCTGAGTTTGACGGTAAGTATCTCAACTGCTGATGAACTGATCTCTTTGAAACCTCTCACAGATTTACTTCAACATGTCCTTGTCAGACCCGAAAAATATGAGAGTAATCGAATAAAATTTGTACAAGTATACTGCCCCGAAGAAAATGCATGTCAAAAAATTCAATATCAGAAAAAATTACACTTTTCAGTCTGTGTTCATTGTGCTGTCACCACATGGACCACCAATATCAACCTTTTTTCCATCCAGCTCTCATAGATCTCATCACCTGTTCATTAAGAAAATTCCATACAGCCCGGAGTCATCACCGGCACCAGTGGGACAAACTGACTGAACAGGAGCTGAAAGGCAGGATTGTCACTTTATGGTAGGAAATAGAAAGCAGGCTGAACACAGTGTAATTTGCTCTGATAGTGAATTTTTTGACATGCATTTTTATGTACTTGAACAATTTTTATTCGATGACTCTCATATTTTCAGGGTCTGTCAAGGACATGTTGAAGTAAATCTGTGAGAATTTTGAAAGAGATCGGTTCATCAGCAGCTGAGATAAATATTGTCAAACTTGGGGACATTTTGTTTTGGGACACCCTATGTAGGCAGTGGTGACATAATATATAGTTTTTTATTATGTAATCATACATTATAATAAAATATATTTTGTAGATGGGTTATGCCAACCCTGCCCAGACATCTCATGGTATACATATTAGACAATACAGTAGAGCCTATATAGTAGCTGATAATGAAAATAAAACTAGAGTTGTGTTTGTCAATGTAGATTCCTGTATGTTATCACAAGGTGTCAAATTAGAGGTAAGAATAATGCTCTAGAAAACTTGGTAGCGGTAATACATATATTATGTCTATGTGGATGAATGTAAAGTGTATTATGAATTCTTGATCTAAAATTGTTTTTAAGACATACATTTTATCCAAGAAAATGAAAGAGAAAGTTGGCCAACTGGATATCTATAAATGTTACAGGGATAATGATAGAGATAATCAGTATAATATACTGGTTTGAATATATTGAATATTAATGTTATTAACTAGTATTGTTCTGTATTTAGGTTATCAAGAGACTGAAGAGTAAATATGGTGGATTATATACAGAGAGAAATGTTGGTATTAGTGGTATACATACCCATTCTGGACCTGGTGGATTTCATCAATATTTATTATTTGATATAACATCATTAGGATTTGTTAAAGAATCGTTTGATGCTCTAGTAGCAGGAATAACATTAGTATGTATCTTGTATCTTGTATATATTTAGCGTCTATAATCCAGAAATATACATACCCCAGCCCAATAGGTATTCTATGATTACTTTGTATGGAGATGAAACACATTTAGTTTTCACCATTTTGTTTTGTGTTTCTCACAACTTCACAATTTTAATAAAGTAGCCTACAATATGAGCATGTATATGAATATGTAGGTGGTATGGTAAGTAGGGACTCTTATCAGTTTATTTTTAGCTCAAGTAACGTCATAGCCTAATTAAGTCTCTGAATTCATTTAGTCATTAGTATATTGGAATAAAAAAAAAATCAGAAGAAAAAAAAAAAAAACCATCCAAAGATCCAATAGTGTCATTCAGACTATTAAGTCAAGTTATTTCTTCCAAATGATTCATTTAGATTTTGATTTTCAGTCAAATCTTACATAAGATTAAGTTGCAAACCAGAGAATGTTGTGACAATCTTGAACATTGATGTTGTGACAAAGTTGAAGGATTAAGATATTAAGAAGATTGTAGTCTATTAATTTATTTATTATAGAGTATACAGAAGGCTCATGATAATATTCAACCAGCCAATATCTATATAAATAATGGTATATTGTTAGACAGTAATATCAATAGAAGTCCTTCATCTTATCTTAATAATCCTTTATCAGAGAGAAAACGATAAAAATCAAAATTTAATCCTGTTTTTTGTTTTTTTTTTTTTTTTTAAATTGTTTGACATGTTTGCCTTGTCTTCTGTGATATTTCCTTGATATATATGAAGAATTGTGGGACATTCATTATTAACCATTGACTTGTTAGTAGATTATAACAACTTTTGATGCTAATGCATTTAAATTCTACAGAAAACACTTTGAATATTGTGAAGTATCTTAAAGGAATATTTTAATCAATTATAAATGTACTTTTTTCAGATATGAATATAATGTAGATAAGAATATGACAGTATTAAAGTTTGCTGATGCTAATGAAAAAGGTTTTGGTATGATTAGGTAAGTATTCTAAGCGTATGAAACAAGGAAAACTTGGGTGTTAAGAAAATTTCAAAAAGTAATGTTCTGAAAATTAGTTTTAAGTTGAATTCTGTAAGGAATTATATAGGTTCTTGTTCATTTCAGTTGGTTTGCTGTACATTGTACCAGTATGAATAATACCAATGGATATATTAGTGGTGATAATAAGGGATATGCCTCACAGTTATTTGAACAGGCTATGAATTCAGATTCCCTTCCTGGAAAGGTAAAAATCTTGGAGTATACCGGTACTTCTGAATCTATTACATAACAGTAAATAAATCTTCTATTGATTGTCAAAACATCATAATTTGATTGGCAGAACTTTAATCAATAAAATTTTTGAAAAAAGTCTAAGAACATTTATTCATTTAATTAAATCCAAAGCATATACATGTATATAATGACCGTATTAGAAACATATCCTTGATATTATAGGGAGAATTTGTAGCTGCATTTGGTCAGAGTAATGAAGGAGATGTATCACCTAATACTAAAGGTCCACATTGTCAAGATACTGGGCTACCTTGTGATGTCTTACATAGTACTTGTAATGGAAAGGTAATTTGCTTTCTTTGTTATGAATACCCCATGGGGAATTCATTGATGATCATGATGATTTTTATATTCTGTTAAAAGAACAAGGATAAAGCTAGCTATGTCCTCACTAAAGACAGTTGTATAATCTATATAATTATGATATTTGTAGAATGAACTATGTATAGCTGCAGGCCCCGGTAAAGACATGGTAGACAGTACCAGAATTATTGGTGAAAATCAGTATAAGAAAGCTATGGTATGTATTATATAATAAAAGTATTGGAACAAGCTAAACAATAAATTGTTCTTTTATCTCATATAAAACATGCATTATCAAAATAGGTTTAATTTATGGCTTAAACAAGAAACTTAATGCAACTGTCCTGGCAAAATTTCCCTCTTTGCACACTGCCTTACCCATCCTCATTAGCCCATACAGGTGCAGGAGAGCAGGATGTAAAACTCCATTTCATTTCATTTAAACAAGAAACTAACCAAACCTTAAAAATGAATAATTAAGGAATTGAATTAAATAGATTTTCATGAAGCTCAATAACACTGTAAGACTCCATCACCTTATTTCTAGAATTGTATAAAATGATGTATTATATTTATTAGGAACTGTACAATTCAGCCACGAAGATGATTACTGGTACTGTAGATTTTAGACATACTTATGTTGATATGTCAAATGTCCAAGTTAAGATCAACACTACTACAAAAGTGAGTGAAATTGCTTCTTTTTTTTTCATTTTTCAATATAGAATTTGTGACATATTAGCAGGAGATATTGATTGATATTAAATCAATTAAATCAAACTAAACAACATTAAACTTTAAACTTTTGAGCTTGATTTTTTTTTTCCGCCTTTGACTTTCAGTTACAATTAATTCTGTAGGCTAACCTATGAAATGAATGGGTTTTTATTTGTATTTTAGGTAAAAACCTGTAAACCAGCCATGGGATATGCTTTTGCTGCAGGAACAACTGATGGTCCTGGTATGTTTAATTTTGAGCAAGGTATGATTTATTTGTCTTTTACAATGCTATATATTTTCCTATAGTTATTTCATTTGACTTTCAGATAGGCTAAGGGGTGTTTTTTATTGTCTTTACAACAAAGGCATTAAGAGGTGTATTTGACCAGTTTTATATATGTTATTAACCAAAGAAGAATATGTTCACTTTTGATTATTTCTAAATCAGCTTGTCTGTAGGGATTAATATTAATGATTATGTTCTAGGTGCCAACACTACCAGTTTATTATGGGACTTTGTACGAGATTTCCTCCATTCACCATCTAAAGAACAAGTTGCTTGTCATCATCCTAAACCTATCTTATTAGATACAGGAGAGGTTTGTAACTCTTTTATATACTTTATACTTAACTGTTAATATCAAGTGAAATCCCATAAGAATTTGGTTTGAAGTTATATGTTTTTTTCTTGAGTTCACAGGATTTAAATATTATCAGGAGTTGATATTTATTTTATGTAGGATTATCTATTAGATCTACTCAACGTTTAGATTATAGACTTATTGTCTCAAATAGTAACATGTATATTATTTCTAAAATATTAAAAATATTAAAATAGAACCTGAAACATGTTGTTACTCAGAGTTTAATATTTACATTTAATGTCTTGAGCACTATAATAACATTAAAAATATTTGTTATTGTATATTATTTCTATATAGATTAAAAAACCATACCAATGGCAGCCAGAAATTGTAGATGTACAGATATTGAAAATTGGTCAGTTGGCTGTTATTGCTGTACCAGCAGAATTCACGTAATATATTTTTCATATCAAATTGACAATGAAATATAGTACAGCAGTGATATTTATATCAATATCCATTTCCAAACAAGGAAACTTTGGTAGTATAGTCAAACAGAGATATTTCGACTCATCCGGGTACCGTCAAAACATATACAAACCAGTCCATTATATTTTCAAGGGTGTTGCTGTAACTTCACAAACAAACAACTTTCTAAAAAAGATACTTTTATACCCTTGAAAATATAATCGACTGGCTGTGTATATGTTTTGACGGTACCCGGATGAGCCGAAATATCTCTGTTTGACTATAATACTTGCTTGAAGAAAATCAAAGTATATTGATTTATTGTTATAACTTTAGTTTAGGTACACAAGATTTCTGAATATGTCATAAATATGTATTAAAATGACAATAGAGAGACAATTAATCATATATGTACTTAATATCAGAAATATATGACTTAATGATTTATAATTTTAGAACTATGTCTGGAAGAAGAATGAGAGATAGTGTTGAAAAGGTAGGAAAGATAAATATACAATATTACCAAGGGCATGGATTTAGGGGGAAGTAGGGATGTGAAGTCAGAAGAAGAAAACCAAAGGGTCTGGGTCCTCCCCATAAAAAATAAATTAGTGTCAGAAGATCTGAATTCACAAAAATTGATAAATCAGTATACTAAAGGTGTACAAAATCAGTTAAAGATTGTTGCATGCGCTCCCTTTAAAATAATTTTTGAAGAAAGTTATCTATATATTTTATTGTAGGCTATGTCAGGAGATACTGTATATAACAGTTTATGTTAATGTTATCTATATATTTTATTGTAGGCTATGTCAGAAGGTATTGTATATAACAGTTTATGTTAATGTTATCTATATATTTTATTGTAGGCTATGTCAGAAGGTATTGTATATAACAGTTTATGTTAATGTTATCTATATATTTTATTGTAGGCTATGTCAGAAGGTATTGTATATAACAGTTTATGTTAATGTTATCTATATATTTTATTGTAGGCTATGTCAGAAGGTATTGTATATAACAGTTTATGTTAATGTTATCTATATATTTTATTGTAGGCTATGTCAGAAGGTATTGTATATAACAGTTTATGTTAATGTTATCTATATATTTTATTGTAGGCTATGTCAGAAGGTATTGTATATAACAGTTTATGTTAATGTTATCTATATATTTTATTGTAGGCTATGTCAGAAGGTATTGTATATAACAGTTTATGTTAATGTTATCTATATATTTTATTGTAGGCTATGTCAGAAGGTATTGTATATAACAGTTTATGTTAATGTTATCTATATATTTTATTGTAGGCTATGTCAGAAGGTATTGTATATAACAGTTTATGTTAATGTTATCTATATATTTTATTGTAGGCTATGTCAGAAGGTATTGTATATAACAGTTTATGTTAATGTTATCTATATATTTTATTGTAGGCTATGTCAGAAGGTATTGTATATAACAGTTTATGTTAATGTTATCTATATATTTTATTGTAGGCTATGTCAGAAGGTATTGTATATAACAGTTTATGTTAATGTTATCTATATATTTTATTGTAGGCTATGTCAGAAGGTATTGTATATAACAGTTTATGTTAATGTTATCTATATATTTTATTGTAGGCTATGTCAGAAGGTATTGTATATAACAGTTTATGTTAATGTTATCTATATATTTTATTGTAGGCTATGTCAGAAGATACTATATCAGTTATAGCTGGATTAACTAATGATTATGCTGATTATGTGGCTACATATGAAGAGTATCAGGCATGTATTTGGTTTACGCTCTGGTAACATGGTAAACCCGTCTATCATTTGCAGCCTGAAAATTTGACAAGAAATAAAGTAGTCACTGTTGTCTGACACAGTTGTAATTAGAGCACTACAGAATCTTTGTCCTTTCTGTTTTTGTGTCCATATTTCATTTGTATGGATAACCTCTTCCAGCCTCTTAACCTATTAATCATTTCAGGACCGTCAAAATACCCTAAAAATGAGTGAAAAGGGTATTTTTCCCACAATGATGGAATAAAATAACCCTGCCCTTAAAGGGATTGTAAAGAGGTTTTCTAAACTTTGTATGTGTATCGCGGACACTGATAGCATCAATTTTCGCCATTCAAACTTCCATTTCGACGTCTGTGGTTCTTACAATCCCACTTAAACTAACGCGTTTATGACGTCACCCCCACTGATCTACCGGAAGCTACTATTGATATATATGCAGCTCTTATAATATGAATGATTATTAAAATCATAAACATGTTGGTAATTTCTTTATGATTCTAATAGTAATAGTGTTCATGTTTCTATTAATAGGTACAGAGGTATGAAGCAGCATCTACTATTTATGGTCCCCATACACTGGAAGCTTATATTCAGGAGTTCACCAAGTTGGCCAAGGCGCTGAATAAGGTATGTATGTATAATGCATCGTTGATGCCTCTATATTCTTTTCAATTGTCTAAAATAGTTTTATAGCACTTAGATTTTACTAAGGGCTGTTCCAGAAAAAAATACACCCCCCCCCCCCCCCCTGGGACGGCAAGTGTGTTTTATTTATATGGGTCATTGTTCTTAAAATAAACATGTTGACATCAGTGGTCGTTATTTCTTTTACGTCCTTTCTATCGGTAGTGGGGAGGGTTATTTCAATCATAGGTGGGGTTAGAAATGATTTTATTTAGAAAATGTTGGTGGGTGGTGACTTCTTCGTCCGATTCGCGGCTTTGCCAATCGATATAAAAATTACGTTGACACATCAATAACATTGAACAGTTTTCTGTGGTGTACTATTTATAACTGTCACACATTTCTATGACGTTAGATACGTAATCTAATTTGCATGTAGAGTGTTCGAGATGTTCTGCGTTCGACTGGTCATTTTAGTGATGTCATTGTTATGAGTTGTAGGCCTATCAATGAATTCCATTCTCTGTAAATATCTAATATTCTTATTAAAGTATTAAATGTTTATCATATTATATAAATACGACTGAGTGAATTACGGGATGTCAATCGCAATGACTCGGAGAAGGCTTACCGAACACATAAAACATTGTGCTAACCGAATACAGGGCTGGGTACACGTCATGATTTAATATTTCGTTAGCGCATAAATCCGTGACGTCATTACATATTGAGCCTAACATTGACAGCATGGATGGAGCCGGAATATTTACCGACAAAAATCGGAATGATCCGAAAATAGCTACATGTTTGCGGGATGCGAATCTGGCCTCTTATTGTGATAAATTTGTGGATCACGGCTTCGATGATTTTGAACAGATTCTTAGTATGGATGATATGGAATTTAAAAGAATGTGTGAGGTCATATTCCAGCAGAAACTGGGTCATCATATGAAATTCGCAAAAGAACTCAATAAAAGAAATAAGAACATAAGAAATTATATTCTAGTTATGTCTACTGCTTTATTTATTTCTTCGAGTATTACAAAAATAATGTTTGGGTGGGTGTTTCAGATTAGAATTATTAACATGGGTTGCTGTCTTCGACTTATAACATTTTCTATGGGTAGAAATCAACTTTCTGTGGATGATGGGGATCTGAAAAATTGACTTTCTATGAGTAGCCCATGCCTCATAAATGAGATTTCTATAGGTGGTGGGGTGCAGTTTAAACTGCCGTCCCAGGGGGGGATGTATTTTTTTTTGGAACAGCCCTAACTATGGGAGGATTTAAACAGATTGTTCATAGATCAATGGACAAGCTTCCTACATAGTTCAAGAGTTCTGTTTGAGAATCAACATTGATGCTTGTTGGCTACTTGCTATGATCAGTGACACAGATATGATAGTTTTTGATTATATTACAGGGAGAGAAAGTGCCAGGAGGACCTAATCCACCTAATTTAATAGGTAAACAACTATCATTTCTACCACCTGTTATATATGATACAGCTGGTACTAGAAATTATGGTGATATTATTACTGATGTTAAACCAATTTACACTCAAAATACTCCAGTACAAGTTACATTTGTAGCAGCTAATCCTAGAAATAATATAAAGGTAGGTAGCCTTATGTGAATTGTTAACAAAAATCACAAAAACTTTTTGCAAATAGCACAGTATTAGAGGTTTTATACTTTAATAATCTTAAACATTGCATGCTTGATGGTACTGCCATCTTTATGGATATGTTCACTAACTGATAGACCAATAAAATTTTTGTCTCAGAACCTGGGATTTTTTAGCTATTCTAATAAATAATAATATTCACAATTCTCCCTCGAAATATAAGCCTTCAAATCCCTGTGTATCCATGCTTCGAAAATAGTGAATATTTGTCTTTAACACAAATATTATTTATTTTAGCTTGGTAAAACATTTTTAGAAGTAGAAAAGAAAGAAAATGATGGTAGTTGGACAGTTGTAGCTACAGATAGTAATTGGGATACATTGTAAGTATATTCAACTAATTTGATAGTATACCAGAGACTTGAATAAGTGCATAGCCAAACCTCAACTTCAGTATCAACACTGCACTGATTAGGCCAGAGGCTGAACAGTACTGTTTGCAGTTTATAATTGCATATAAATTAACAAAATATTGATGATCAATGTTTAAAAATGAGATATTGAATGTAAAATTATATTCTATTACAGCTTTCACTGGGAATCAAAAGGACTATTTTTATTAGGAGAAAGTCAAGCAACAGTTATATGGAATATACCAGTTAAACAACCTATTGGTTCTTATAGAATCAAATATTATGGTGATCATAAGAATATTCTAGGAACTATTACTGCTTTTACTGGCACTAGTAGTACATTTACAATTAAAGCTCAATCTCCTGTATAGTAAATATACAAATGCCTTCTTCCTTGAAGACAGAACTATGCCTAATATATATCAGCTGTTCAACTTTTTCAAGATATAAAATTACTCTTTGATAAACTTTTTCGAAGAATAATCACATCATCAAACCTTTTCATGAATTTACATTGTTATTGGGTTTGATGAAGAAATTAAGTGAAAAGCTGAAGCCAAAGTCTGTTGAAAATGTAAATTGTCGAAATATTTGCTGTGTTACCAGAATTGATGACATACATTCCTACCAAAATGTATAGTGTCACTTCATGTTCAATATCAACTTTATTACATTTAATTATTTACCAAAGATAGTTAATATTGAATTGAAGAGTGATATATGCAACTGACTTATACATCCCAATAGATGTTGGCAGCAGTTATCTTAGTTTTATCAGGTGTTCAATATGATGTATCAGGTGTTCAATATGATGTATCAGGCGTTCAATATGATGTATCAGGTGTTCAATATGATGTATCAGGCGTTCAATATGATGTATCAGGTGTTCAATATGCTGAATCAGTGGTTCTTAACTACCAAATATACTTTTGTTCCTTTGATGACTCATTGAGAAAATGAAACTTACACATTTAAAAAAAATTGAGAACCACTGTGTTAAAAGCTGTGATAAATATTTCTTTTTTAAAGCATTTAAAATTTGTTATTAGAGTTATATTCTGCAAAACCTTGTTATTTTCTTTAGTTATTGTTGTAAATTTGCATATTTAAGTTATTTTGTTACCGGTTATTAATTGAAGGTCATTATGTTAACTATTTTTTATAAGGAGTTTGTAGTAATATTTTGTAATCCAGACTATTTTTACTGATATTTTTGTACTATTAACTGTTGTAATAAAATGATCAAATAATATATTATGTGTCTGTTATGATGTTGTTTTCCTTTGCTTCTATAAAATTGTTTCTAAAACATAAATTTACTTGCAATTAAATCTAAGTAATGTTAAATACATCAAACCTTGAAAAAAGTTATTATAAAAAGATTCATTTGTGAATTTTAGTGATCTCAGCTAAAAAAATTCCAATTAATTATGGATACACGTTGATTTCTATGCTAAAAATTTCAATGGTTAGCTGTCAAGACCATTACTGATTAGACGAGACAGAAACAAAACCAGTTTCCGAGACTAAGGTAAAATTAGAAACGAGGATGATGAACATATTCGTTATTAAACGTATTTAAAAAAATGAAGTGTTCAGCTTTTTTCATTAATTGTGCATGCAGCTTTGCTCAATAGTAGTTTTTGTTAGCAAGACTTGTATAAAAGAACTTGTTGTGTGAATCGAATAATTAATTGAGGTCTGACACTGATAGTTGTTATCTCCCTTTCACATTATCTTGAGGGCTTTAATGTTGAATCTAAACCAATTCATTGATATCTTCTAGTACAGTAGATCTATTATGTGTATGTATAAAATCATTTTTATTGATTCTCCATGTTATATCTTATGCATTTTTATATCTGACATAGTATTGTTTTCAATGTTTTGTATTTGTCCCTTCACTGTATGGAGACCGGACAATGCTATTCCTTTTATTATTTTATATGGTGGACCATGAATGCCAAGGTTTTACTTAATTTAAATCTTGTCTTCATATATGTAATAGAACAGTTTTGATGAGTTAACTGGTTTTACTGGTTTAAAATCATGTGTTCGCTATACGTAGATTCGCATCATATGACCAGATAAGAAATAGACAAAAATGGCATTTGACCTTTGTGGTTAATCGAAATCATTTTGATAATAGGCTACATTATCTTTTAGTCACAACCAAGCAACAAGAAGGACTGCATAAAATTTACATCACAGGTTACTCTTTGGCTATAACTAACAACCTAATAGTTGACATTCTATCATCGTTAAAAATACTGGCTATACTATACATGTATCTGAAATTTACGTTTTAACAAACTGTTGTCACTTCTGGGGATACATTTTTATCACCACGAATTTCATATTAATAGAACACTACATTTTTAAAACAACAACCATCTTATCAGAGAATATAACTCTAAATCTCGTTTATCTGTTGTCTTTAAATAGGACAGAACAGAATATCGTACCAAATAGACATTGAATTTGACATTTTAGTAAGATGTCAAAACTTAGTGATCTAAAGCTAGAAAATTATGATATTTCTGAAGAAATTGGTTTTCTCTTAGAAGACCCTTTAGTAAGTACAACACTGCATTCTCTCACAACCGGGATGAATTATACATTTCATTAAGAAATATTTTCTCATTTATTGATATGCTTCCTCAAATGAAAAGTTCATTAGCTGCTACTAACGTATTGCCAATGTGTTTACATGGATTTCGAGATTTGTTTTACGGATGAGATCTTCCGTGCTTGGGTTTTATAATTATAATATTATGTATCAAGCTTTGGTAGTTATTATCACTACACCACAATTGTTTATTTGTCATAAAACTATCCTGATATTATCTATAATTCAGAAATCCCAAAATATAACTTTTTGTGTTCCCATTTACAGGATAAACTTCCAGAATACTTTGAACCGTGGAACAAATTGTCCAGCGCAATGCCGGAACTAGTTTTGGCTGGCCTATTTAGAGATGAAGTAAAAAAGGTATAGATATAATAGTTGCCATTATCCGCTGCTTATATCTACCATTTAGAAAGGTTTTACTTTAATTTGTTCAGTGTGATTTTTTGATATACTGATTGTAAACGCAGATGGTTTAAGAATTATCACAATGTTTCTGGTAAAGTCCTGACCGAAGCGCTCATATTTGCCTGTCTTATGTTCAATGTCAATTGGAAATGGGTTTGACATCAATTTTTTGTTTCCGCAGATTCCAGAACTGAACGACAGAAAACTTGTAAATAATAAAGAATTAAGATTAGCTCATCTACAACTATCAATGATTGGTAGTGGGTATATATGGCAGGATGGTGATAAAGGTGTACCAAAGGTATCAACAGATTATCTGATCTCAAATTCATTGTCAACCAATGGATCCTTACACAGACTTTTTCTCATATAGAATCGTCTATATACAAGCTATGTAAATATATATGTATTACAAAGATGATTGGGTACATATCATATGCTGTAAAACAATTTTAAGTGACATACAAATAACAAAATCTACTTTTCTCTCCCTGAATCATTCAAGGTCTTAAAATAGAATTTTAAAAACTATTTGCAGATGATACCAAGATGTATAGCAGTACCGTGGTATAACGTGTCTAAAAGATTAGATATTCAGCCAATAATATGTCATCCATCCCTTTGTTTAGCTAATTGTAAAAAGATAGATCCAGAGAGGTAAATCATTACTTGGATTTTGTTACGTTTTTGCGAAAAAAGCACAAGCTATAGTCAGAAGTACTAATGCCAACATTGGCTCGCAAACTTCGTAACAACTACAGTATCTACTACAAACTCGGTATGCTATTACAAAATTATTGTCCATAAAGATGCGTTTTTAAAAAATTACATCTGCTACTGTGTGACCGTTGTGGATTCAAATAATGTTTTATTTTTCTTTCAGACCTTTAAGTTTAGAGTAAGTTAACTTTATTATTTTGATGTTTATTTACACACAAGAAAGACGATATTTTAACTCGAGTCATTTTTTCAACATCAAAGTGGATAAATTACACATTCGTTTAAAGTTTTTATTGATTTTTGATAAGTAAAAAACAAGAATAAAGAGAAAAATTGAGAATGGCGTGTGCTGGAAGCAATACGATAATTAAAGCTATGATTAAAACTTAGATAAGAGTAGACAAAGAATTATGGTTGCTTTTCAGAAACATGGAAAGTATCTACAGAGTACCTGGTGGTGATAGTTGTAATTGGTTCTGTATTGTTACTGGTGCTGTAGAGCTAGAATTTACAAAGTGTTTAAAGGCATGACAGTGATCGTTCTTTCTAAAAGTGTTTTTAGTGATCTAAATTGATCAACTGTCGGTTTCATCTTAAAAGATGATTCTTACCGATGAGTGATAATTTTGAGATTCCGAATTTGGAAACTTCACATGATCTCTGCATATTTATTTCTTATATATTCGACAGTAGGCGTAATTGTATTCCGTTTATTTACATTCGTATATATTCTTGATAAAAACTTGGCATTCGATTAAATGACTCAAAGTAATCAACAGAATACATGATTTGTCAACACCTGCATTTATATCAGAGCTTTCAGTAACTTTGGAGAAATCGTATCAAGATCAGAGACAGAGAGATATCCTAAAAGTTATTTTATTTTAATTGTAGCCTATACTATCAATATTAAACAATGTTAAAAATAATGATACAGAAATGGTGATAACACAGCTACAGAATCTCACCAGTTGTATCAGAAAGTTGAAAACAGTTGTTTCAAGAATGCATGGTATGTTTGAAAGGTAGCAAATCTTTTACTTACGGACCCATTGTTGAGATGATTTCGTATGGTTTTATCTGCATTTGGGAAAGTTTCAGGGTCCATATAACTAGAAGTTCATTCAATATAAATGTTATATTTGTTATGGCATTATTATTTCTGTTTGCAATAAAGAAAAAAGAAACAAACAAAAACTCATTAAATTATATAGTTTTTTTTTGAAGCAATAAGTTTTTCTCAATATATTACTCAATCGTATTACTATTTTTCAGATAATTTAAGTTCTGAGTTGTTTTACAATATCATTCGACCATTTCTTGCTGGGTAAGTATTCTAGAAGTCAGGTAACTGATAAAGATAAAGTACACTTATTCATTAATCAATAGAATTTGAAAAGATTTTTTTTAAAGATTTTGATATCATTTGTTTTAGATGGGGAGGAGAAGCCAGTCCTATGCCAGAAGGTTTGATATATGAAGGTGTAGAAAATAATAAACCAATTAAGGTGAGATATCGAAAAACGTTAAAATGACTTTTGTTTTGTAATGTATTTGTATTGAATGTGGAGACATCAAGTGTACATGTATCTTTAAAATGATGATTCTTAAGAATTCAACATCAACTAAACTTGTTTGTTTTTATCTGCACAGGCCCTGGGAGGAAGTGCTGCTCAGAGTACCATCTTACAGACTATTGACGCTGTTCTAGGAATTAAACACAAAGATGGTAAATATTGTCACATTCGGTAATGCTATATGAATTATACTGTACCACAAAATAGTGGCACAAGAGCATCGCAAAGTTGGCTAATTGTGTTTTACTGTTTAGCATTGTTTTGAATTGACCCGGAACGTAGTCGGTCTTTGATAGCTTTGGATAGGAAGAAAGGAATACCCAAGGCATGTTTGGTTAACAAATTTTATTCTAATATAATATGATAAAGTTGACTGTGGATAAATAGATACATAAATTAATTGCAAGCTTTAGAGTACAACTGAAGTAAATAGCTTTAAACATATAACACAATGACAGCGATTAGCTTCAGCCATTTTAAGATTATTTGATAATTATGTTGTGCTGTATTTCAAAAAAGAGAACTGAAACATAATAGATATGTTATTGTTATGCTATTTTTTAAAAATAACATTTGACATATATTTGTCTGTTTTAGAGAAAGAAAAGTTTCTGAAACTGATGAGAAAATATATGTTACCTAAACATCGTCAATTTATAGAAGATATAGAAAATCTTCCTAAACAGCTTCACGAAATGGGTGATTTTTCCTTCTTTTTCTAAACTGTGCTAAAATACCTTACTGTCTGTGTTCTTATTTACATTGTTCACAAAAAATTTAGCCAAGCCACAAAATAATATGCTTAAAATGACAATTTTGTCACCTGTGCTGGGCTTAAAGGGAGGAACAGGAACAATGTGGAAATTTATTTTCTTGGTGATACATGATTCAGCGTTTGATGAAATAAATAAAACTTCCAAACTTTAAAGAAACATAGACAATCGAAGCAATAGCAATATGTATCGCCAATGTTTTGTCTATACATATTGCTATTGCTTCGATTGTTTACTGATAAGCGTCATAGGTCCTACCTTTGGTGACATCTGGTGAGTTTCTGGTTTTTGAATGTGAATTCCACGTCTTCTTGGGTTTTTAACCGGGTGTGTTATTTATCTCTTAAGTTTAAGTTTATGTGGGGATAATAAGACGGTTTGATTAGTAGTGGCATGCCATTCTTTGGACACTTATTAATAAAAATTTTGAACTACGAACATTGGTTGATTCATCTTCCTAATACGTGTCCATTTCTGTTTAAAACATGAATACACGTAGTCGAAATGTTTCAATATTTTTGGGGTAATGCAGTTGATCGAAAGAAACAGGTTGCTTTGACGTTTGTGCTTTCAAACATTTTCTTTTTCTTTTACAGTACATAATAGTTCTAATGAAGAATTGAAGAAAGAATATAATAGTTGTATTGAATCTGTTACTCAGTTTAGAACTTATCATATACAAATTGTCACCAAGTAAGTGAAAAGAAAAAGTTATATAGAAAAAAAGATAACATTTTTTCAGGGAGACGTGAGAATTATTTTCAAAACTATTGTGTCAGTAAACTTTCTGTTATGCTTTCTAATAAGGGCGAAAAAAAAATCAGAAATATCTCGTTTCTATGATGACGCTTACACCTTATGATTTCTTTTTTTAGATATATTGTTATTGCTGCCAGTAAGCAGAATAGTAATCAGGAATTTGAGAGTTTGTCTAAAAAAGGCACCGGTGGCACTAGTAAGTGTATCTGAATATTGATATCTAATTTAGTTTATGTTACTATTATCTAAAACACTGATTGCAATGTTGACTATATCAGACCTAACTTTAGAATTTTATAAAACTACGGAGCTTTTAACATTTATTTCATTATCGCATTTTTATACGTACGTGTATATGAAGTTGTAACATAATTATCCCAAAAGATAATATAATTATTCAATATATATATCAAAGTTCTTTTTTTATCTTGTATAATTATATCAGTGTATTGATGCAATGTGAGAGTGTATGGTATGATGTATAACCTTTGCACCGAACATTCACGATTCATTGAATATGATTGCATATCTATACGTATTTAGTAAATTTCTTCATAACATAGTGTAACTCTTGTTTTTCAGATTTAATACCATTCCTTAAAGACCTCAGAAACGATACCAAAGATACCATTAAATAAATAATTTGTCATGTATATTTTGTAATTCTTCTCGTATCTCCTTCCATCCGAAAATAAAACATCTCATTCTTACTGACGCAGTGGAAGGTTTCAAATGAAACATTCAGTCAACCTTACATCAGGCTCTATTAACAAAAGGTTTTATGTATATTCTAAAGTATAGCAACAACAACATAATGTGGAATTTCATCAGAATCCTATTTTTTTTTTATTGAAAAACGTCATAACAATATATTGCGAAATATGTACTCTAAGGTTTGAATTTGATATCTACCAACAAGAACGATTCATATGCATAGAATGTATATTTTTCTTCGAATTTCAGGAATTTTCACAAAGATCAATCAAAATGATTGGAACAGTTGAACATTTGTTTAATGTTTTATACCAGAATAGATATATAATCAATATAATGCATTTAAAGTGACGTTATCCATGGTGATCATGGTGCAATTTGTCCATAATATTTCTCATAATTGATTACAGTTCATATTTTAAGGTTTACTCAATCTATTATATAATAAAACGCTATCTTGGTACTTTAGTTTTATTATTTTGTCTATAAAATAAAAAAGCAGAGTGATGCACGAAATCGCCATACGTCACGTATTACACATAAGAGGCCATTTAACATGTTTGGTTGAAACAATTAATACTTGATTTTGAAAATAATTGAGTAAAATGCAACAGTTCAAACATACTTAAAATGATAATGGTAGTCTTTATATTCTAATAAATGGACAAACTTGCAGTGTGCAATGAGTTGGAAGTCTAGTTTGCATGCCAGACAATGTATTTGACGTATCAATAAGGACTAATAGTTTGATGACATTATAGGCCTATAAGAGTCCCTTAATAATAACAACATAGACAGTGTGACGCAATACTTTCATTTTTGTCATGTCTCACATTAAGTATTGTTCAAATATTTGCTCATCTTGATGACGAAGCTGTTTTTTTCATCATATATAAGGAATATAATCCGTATCACAGCGATACAGTTCAGTAGTAATCCATTCAGGCAATTCTAAACAACCTTAAAGTACAGTATATAAGTTGACTAGTTATACACGGTGTCGGGAAAGAAAGTGGGACACACGAACCTATTATAAATATTCTATTGAAAGGCTAAGTAAATAATCTACAACCTGTACAATGTCGTCTGTTAACGCTTGTGAAATGCAATTGGTGGATTATGAAATATCACCAAAAGTTGGATTTATGCTGGAAGATCCTTTGGTAAGTTTATATAGTGGATATAAGCTGTGACTGAAAATATAGATTCATTTTCAGTTTCTTTTACAAAACAAGAGCATTGATTGATTAAAAAAAAAACAATTGATTACCAATTGACAGTGCTCAATTTCCACAAATATGGCAAAATTAACCACTGTTTACATCTGATATTAGCCAGCTGACCTGTGTATAAAATGTCATTGTTGTTACCTTTTAACTATATTGATATCATTTAGTTTTCCTGTCCTTGACTCCTTGCTTGCGAGAAATTCTATTTTGTCGCTTTGATTTTTTTGTTGATCAGGGTTAATTATTTATTACTACATACGAAGCTACGCACGATTCTTCCATGGAAATAGAACAACTCGAACCTAGTATATCTTAGAATAATAGAAAGTAATTCTAAAGTTATGCTTATTGTATCTCGGTTTCCTCTTGATTAAACTGAATTGCTCAATAATTCTAGCTGAAACCTTTAGAATACACAGGAGGTACATTTCTCTACAATTAGGCATTTCAGATACTTTAAAGGGCATATATCTATAGCTTATGGTGTATAGTTTTCACAAATTTGAGCAACAACAAAAATTGACCTAGAAAAAAATCAGACTGTGCCTTTAAAATAAGTCGATTCTTGTTTTGCTTTGATCTTAAAAACAGAACTTGAAAGACAAATACTTTGTTCTGAGGTACATTTGAAGATATAATGCGACTTTCATGCATTTCTAGTGGTCTCTGAGCGTTTATGGAGCTGGGGCCCGCGGTTGAAAATTATCCAAATCTAACCTTTATCACAAAATATTTGTTTGGTGTCAAGTGGTTGTTACATACTTCCCAGACGAGTTTGACCCTTATCTGTCAGTCAATAACAGCGATGCTGTGTCTGAAGAATGGAGATTATTAAATTATGTATGCCTTCTTGTATTTAATATCTCCATCTATTGAGCTTCCGTAGCTTAACGGAATTTTGTATGCGTGTCTTTTTGAAATTTGAAATATGATCGGTGAGCATTAACGAGTTTTATTTTTAAGTGCTATACGTATTGTAAAAAGGTCCCGCACACGAAGAGAGTTGGGAACGCACACGGTCTTTATGAAAGTTACATGATATTTCTGACAGTGAAATTCATATATAAATAGATATATTCGAATTTTCGCAAGTTAGTTATTTCTGGAACCTTTTCTTCGCAAAGTTGAAGGGAAAGTTTTGCATCTATGTGACAAACATGAGACACTACTTAAAACTTGAGGAACTTCTCTGATAAAGTCAGAAACATATGCATATTGCACATGTTTATGATATACAGGTTTGAAATTGTCAATAATTAGTTCAAAATTATTTTTGACCAAATGTCCTTCTCAAACAAAAAGCATTTAATCCCTTATGCATTATGGCGTTCTTTTATAATTATGTTTTAATCTCTAAAGAAAGTCACTAAAATGACGGTTGCCGAATGAGCTTGGATGTATGGTATCTTATCTGGAAAGCTTTTTCATTTGATTACAGGTGGAACTTCCAGAGTACTTTAACGAATGGACTGTGTTGGTGAAGAGAATGCCAGATTTGTTGGAGGAAGGTACATTTAGAGAGCATGTAGAAAAGGTGACAATTGCAATAGTTATATAGCATTTTTGTTTCAATAATGTATGTACCGTCAATTAAAACACCAATATAGGCTACTAGTAATAGCTTTCAACACCATTCAAATACAATGTCATCATCGTGTTTACAATGATAATAGCTTTGGTCTAATGGTATTGATGTTTGGGTAAGAATAAATATACATGTTTTCATTATCTATATAACTAAAATTATCCAATTAGTATTTTTATTGATAGGACGGTGTAAAAAAAATATCAACGAAATATGTATACACTCTTAAAATGTTATTGTAGGCTATATATTATGTCAAAGGCAAAACAATATAATATGACCTTAACACTATTATATGGAGAAAATTAGTTTATAATTCGTTTGTTTTTTTATTTTTAGATGTCTGAATTAGATGACAACCAGTTGGTTAGTTACAAGGAGTTACGACTGGCTCACACACATTTATCAATGATCGGGGCTGGTTATGTTTGGCAGAATGGTCCAACTGGTGCTCCAGCTGTTAGTAAGAGTACATACACAAAATATTGGGACTATTGTAGAATATTAAAGTCTTCTTTAAAATATAAAAAATTATCATGAAATAATAAAGTAATCATTATTTAAATAATATACATGTACCTCCAAAGGATTTGTCCTTGCAGCGAATATGTAATGATAATTATTGTATAAATATCCGGTATTAATCTGAGTGATAGAACGTTTCATATAAATATCAAAAAATTTCAACATTCATTAATATAAATTGCATCCATGCTATATATGTGGTTGTTAAACTCCTAAATGTATTTCCTTATTTTAGATGATACCAAGATGTTTGGCTGTACCATGGTATAATGTATCTAAGAAAGTAGGACTAAATCCTATCTTACATTATCCTCCACTGATATTAAACAACTATACTGTTATTGACCGAGATAAGTAAGTACTTCGGCAGCAAGATTCTCTCTTTAAGCAAATTTCTTCCGATATAATATCTTATCATATAAATTTAATTTTACATATTTTAACAAAGTTAAAACTCAAACTATTAGTCAATCAATATTCAACCACTGCTGACTGGCTGAGTAAGTAAGTTAGGTTCTAGTTTTGATTATATACATCTTTGCTCTTGATGAATAAGTGAGCCACTTCACAAAAATTTAGTCAATGATGAATGGATATAAAGTTCTTAATATAATTTTATCAGTTTAATAACTTAAAATAATGCCAGTCGACCCAGTTATAAATTGGCACGGACCAGGAAAAGATCAATGCCACTTAGTTTGACTAGAGAGGATCCGCCTAGGAACTAAAGTGGTTGTCCTTGTAAAATATATAGGTTTCTTTTATCCATAAACTTCTCTGTTTTAATGCTGCAAATATTATATCTATTTTAATACTTTTTTTCAGACCTCTTAGTTTGGAGTAAGTATGACTTATATTTACAAGCTTTCCAAGACTATTACCACGACAACATCGTGTGGCATTGCTCCAGTCATACCGAATTAACTTAGGAATTACTTAATTGAACATGTCATTGTAGTCTGATTATAAGCATGTAGTATTCAAATTTTAATGAAGTTTTATTGAAATATTTTGTAAAATTATGTCGTTGCAGCTGCATTGTCAACTGTTCAGATGGAACCCAGATAACTAATGTTGATGTTGTTTGATAACCATTTCAGAAATATAAAGACTATATGTTATCTTCCCGGAGGTGACAGTTTTAATTGGTTTTGTACTGTAAGCTGTTCAATTGAATTGCTGTTCGCTAAGGCGTTGGAGGTACAGTTGAATTAGCCAAATGTGAACAAGCTCCCTAATGAGCCTTTGAAGAAAAATCTAGTTCACATCCACTCGAGGGTGGAAAAGGCATATATTTTAGGCATTTTGATCACAGACTGAAACAAAGAAGCATTGTCTAGATCAGCTGACATGTTAGGTTCTCAAGGACAAAATCTACCAGCTTGTCAATGGCTAGACATCATCGTCTTCATTGATCTTTGCCGGAGTATCCTTACCGACTGGAATAATGACGAAAGATGACTAAAAACTTTAACACTATGCTATAATCTGTCCTGTAAAACTGAGATTCTGATTCATACTCTAAAACCCCACCTTTTATTGCAATACGTCTGTTTTCAGCCAATATTATCCATATTGAAGGGAGTAGAACGAGGCGACACAGAAAAGATAATAACGAATCTTCAAATAGTCACAGAATGTCTTAAAACCCTTAAAACTGAAATAGGAAAATTACATGGTATGTTTTTTTTTGTATCAATATCTAGTAACGTAAGATTACTCCAGATAAAGCAAGACAGTTTTACCTGTGGCAGAACCTCATGCAACAACCCTCATAAGTAGTGCTCTTAATAAGTTGGAAATTTAAAGTCGATGCCAGTCGCAGAATCAATTTAAAAAGTGAAGCTAATCTAATGGATGTATTCCGGATTTTTCATTTTTGTTTTTTGCAGAAAATCTTACAGGTGACATGTTTTTTAAAGTTATCGTTCCATTTCTCTCTGGGTAAGTTTGATCATATGAAAAATCTGTTTTTACTTTCTGATGCTGGCTGATAAGGTACATTAATATGAGCCTCTTCCTCTATGGTGTAGTTTGTCCTCCATTGATATAAGGCATAAGAACTTTGCTGTGGGTAACAAATTTAGTTTCATTATTTTTATATTTCAGGTGGGATGGACAAATGGGTAATCCACCTGGACTTATCTACGAAGGTATTGAAAATAACCAGCCAATCAAGGTAAAATTAAAACGAACTAATTCAATCCTCCCCCTCCTATCCATACAAATACATCTTATATCAACAAGTTAGAACTTAATTTTTGATAATCGGCATATTTGTGTTATTGCCTGGACTTAAACACACTGTAATCAGCCTTTGATAGAAGCTTTTATCTAATGCAATTACTGACAATATTTTTGACGAAAGTTATATGTTTAAAAGCGTAAAAAATCATCTTTAGTGCTGCAGTACCATTAAGAGTTTTCATACGACTGTAATAAATAGAACTTGAATTGGTGATTTGAAATTTGTAGTTGCCAACGGGAAATGCTGGACAAAGTGCCATTATACAGACCATGGATGCATTGCTTGGAATTGAACATTCAGAAGGTGAGTTGAACTATGCCCCATATATAGCTAAAAGCTGGATTTATACTTCAAACGTTTGACGGCGTTCGCCAGCGCATCGGTTTGTAGGCCTACTAGTCAGATAAAACCTGCCGTTGAGCGGGTACGGTTTGTACATACTATTACTAGGTTTGTATACGTTTAAGGTGCAACTTTTTCAAGAGTTGAGCATTTTTGACAATGCAGCTAATCACAAGTAGTCATTATACAACACAAACATGGAAGCTTTGAACACATGCCGGCGCATACGAGCGTTTGCATGCGTAGTTTACACTTGGGACAATGTCGCTAACTCTCGTTCAGATCTGGCGATATGCGCCAACCGACGCCATTAACCGGCGTAACGTATGCAAGCGTTTTTTGATATTAAAAGTTTTAACCCAGCTTATTTACATTTTGTGGTATAGGCACAGTTTAAATATACAGTGGAACCTCGTTAATCCGCACATTTCCGTTCCCGATAAATTCGTGCGGTTTATCGATATTCCGGATAGAGCATCATCATTGCGACCACTTTCTACCCATGTTAAACAGACAACACAACGAGAGCAATTAATATGAGTAAAAACACCCTTGCAATACTCGACTTCCTTTGAATTAAACCTTACTCGACTTTTTTTGTTTCCAGAGAAAACAAACTATCTAAAATCTGTAAGAAATGTAATTATACCTAAACATTGTCAATTCATTGAAGATATTAGAAATATTCGTAAACCACTGAAAAACATGGGTAAGTATTGAGTAACATATGCCTATAGAGAAACCTTGTAAATCTTATGAAAGCTTAATAACAACATTTATAGAAATAAGATGATTCTTTTTTTATCGTATGAAAGGTATGACTGGTGGAACGGATGGTGCCAATAAAGCGAAAACAATTTGTATAGGAATTTATGATTAATTACGACGCATAATCCAGTGTTGCATTTAATTTTTGATCAATGCATGTCTAAAATGTTACGGTTTGTGACGAGACACAGTCATGTTTTTCATGTATTTTTGCAGTTGACAACAGTTCCAATGAAGAATTAAATAAAACCTACAAAAATTGTGTTGATGCAGTCACTGCATTTAGAAGTTATCACATACAAATTGTCACCAAGTAAGGTTTTCAAAAGGTTATTTTTATTACAGAACGGCAGTTTTTATATCTATGTACAAGGAATCACATAATCCCTACAAATATAACTTTATATTTCTATACAAGACAAAGTTTCGAAAAAATACAGTATAAATTTAACTTTCAAACGAGGATAATTATGTATAAGCAACTTGAAAGCTAGGACTGATTAGCTTAAACACATTCTGTTAGTGAGACTCTAAGGTCCTATTCATTAGCTCATTATATATTATTAATACACGTTTTAAGCATTATGTTTTTTTACCATCAAGGTTCTTCGTTATACCAGTCAAAAAAATGGTAAGAGAAACTGGAAGTGTTAATTATCCCGATACATCAGGTAAGCTAGGCAAATATTTAAATAGTGTTTAAGTTTAAATCAATTCAACATCTGTATTTCGATTATTAAACAACCTAGTAAAAACTATTTAAACCTAGTACAATGGATAATACTTTATACTTACAGGTGTCTTAAGCTTTCTCAAAGAATTGCGACAAGATACCCAAAATACAATTAGTAATACCTAGATGGCGACAAGAAGATAAACGACAAAATGCAATAAAATGTAAATAAAAACGCCTTTAGTCTACGATGAAACATTCAACAAAATTTAAAGGAATTACAGAGTCAATGTAGTCCCAGGAGCAAATTGCTTTTAATTGTATATTAAGCTTAAATTTGCATAAGTACTGAAGTAGACTTGTCGCAATAGAACATCTTTATTGTAGTACCTGGATGTTATAACTACATCTTACAGCATACGTGTAGGGTGCAAAACTTTCTTGCTGGCCAATATATTTATGTACAAGATAAGATAAATTTACAAAAGTGTAGGAGATTTCCACAGCAGTTTTATAGCATGTGAATTCAGAGAGCTACATTACCTTCCAATTGATTGTATGGTCCCTTTTGGATATTAAGATGCGGATTAAATCGCGAGTAAAACTTGCAAGATAAATTACACCCTAAATCTCAAGTGTATTTTTCAACAAAAAGTGATTTATCTTTGTATATTTTAATGAATTTACAATAAATATATATTTTTTGTACAATAAATTAATTAAAATGAACAACAAAACAAGGACGGAATTGTAAATGTACAATTTTTATAAATGGATGGATTTGGGAAACAACAGTTTTTTTTAAATGAAAAATGTTTTCTATTGAAATTCAATATTACATGGTGTTTACTGGATATGCAAATATATTTCACTCACGTTCATTAGTCATTCTAATGTGAAATTCCTCTTCCCAACATTTGAGGACAAAGAGAATCCTGTACTTGTGTATGACTTAACAATTTGATCAATATGATTCTTTTCATGTTTTTCTGCATGTTTCTACATCAATGATCAGTTTCCTATTTGAAATTTTTATGCTAATCAACCAACATCTGTCAAAATATCGGAGTACTGAATCTTTAAATGTCAATAGATGATCTTTTTAAATAGAAACCATATTGGTTGACAGGTACAGGTTCACAAATAGTAAATCATATGATTCAAAACTCAATATAGTTCCCCTGATTTGAATACAAAGGCTAAAAAAATCTCTTAAAAGTTCATGAAATATAAATAATAAGTTTAAAGGAATGTCTTATAATACAATTGAGGATTCATGTAGTCTGTTACTGTATATATATATTAAGGTACTGGAACCATATTATCTTTAGCCCATTTCTTCATAGTTCTAATAATATATTCTACTTGAGGGTTACTGGTATTTCTTAACATATTGATAACATCTCGTAGCAATTCTCTGGAATAACAAAACATATACATGTATGTATAAATTTCTAAAAACAACTGTGATGATCTATCTGTTAAGACTTTAGATTAATATATTAAGTGTAATTTCCTGAATGCCTTTATTTTTTTATATATAACTTATATGTAAAACCACCACAAATCCATTGGGTCCTAAGTGGTTTCAATTGTTATTTAAAGATTAAACACAATGACATTTTATTTCCATGTAATATAAAAATAGAGTGAAAGAGCAATGCAATAGGTCACAATAACAGTAAAGCTAAGATTTTGAAAAACTGTGGTATAATTTCACGAGAAAGTAATCTAATAGAATGACATGCATTAACAAAAGTAGAAAATGAAAGCAAAAAATCACAAATAATATTTCGAAAAAAATGGGTTTTTTCCATATTTTTTTAGTGAATTTACTGTAAAATGTTTGAAAAATTGTGTACAATAAAACTTTAGTATACTATAAAATTGTGTTTTGTTATTGAATGTGATCCCTACCCCTAGCATAAATATTAATTGTGTAGCCGCAAAGGGAAATAATGCAAGATCTAAAGTGTCACATCACCATTCAGAACACAACAAATAGATATATTACATGTAGTTAGACTGGAACGGAATTATCCCTTGCCCATTTCTTTATACAATGGGTTATATATTCAACTTGTGGACTATTTGTGTTATTCAGTATTCGGAGTAGTTCACGTAAAACATCTCTAGAATAATTCATTTGTATAAGTAGAAGAAAAAAAATAAACAATGAATGACAATCATGCAAATAGAATAAAATCATGCTATAGAAAATAAGTAGACATAAAATGTATGTCTTTATCAAAATAGAATTTGTAATATAGGCCTACATAAATTATGTAACTATCCAATAAATTAGTTTTTAACATGAATCAGAGCAATGTGGTACATCACAGACTGACATTATTCTAGCAATCTGATAGAAATGCAAATATGGATCTTTTGTTCTGTGGTTTTACAGTTAGAGACCTCATTAGCTAGATCAACTATTATTTATGCATCTCGTGTTCTTGGTCATATATTCAACTAATCAAATGCTCTGTTCAATGCTGTCATGATACAAAGAAGAATTTGTCAGATCAAGAATGAGAAATGTAAAGTAACCTACAGCGAAAAAACTTAAAAAAACACCTGGGGCCTTATTTTCGAAAACTTAAATTAGATAAAATCTATATTTTAAGAAATACAGTGTTCTGATTGGATAATAAAGTCAAATTTAAAATCGATTTTAGTGATTGACTAAAACACTAAAATTATCTTAAAGGGACAGTCTGAATTTTTTTTAGGTCCAAAATTTATTTTTCTCAAATTTGTGAAAACTTTACACCAATATCTGTAACTATGTGCCCTTTAATGTATCTGAAAGTTTTAACTAAAAAAATCCAGCAATTAATTTTTAAACGCTTAAAACATGCTAAAATTTTTAAAAAAACCTTACGTAACGTTTTTAAGTGGGTTATGTTTTTTGGCCGCTGATAGGAAACTACCGAACGGATTTGAGTAAAATAAACGCCTAATGGTAGAGAAATGTCCCTCTTGTGTATTTTAAAGGTTTCAGCAAGAAATATCGAGCCATTTAAAGGGCAAACACCAAAACTAGGTCAAATTGCTTGATTAGCAATTACTACTCCCTGTTTGTAATTAACCCTTTAAAACCAAATTCAGTTTGATCAAGAAGATATAGAGATACAATAAGCATACTTTAAAAAATACTCTCAGGTAGTATTTGCGTTTTTTTTAATAATGGAAACTTTTTTCAAAAAAGCAGAATGGCCCTTTAAGTTAAGATTTCGAGAATGAGGCCCCTGTATAGAATAGTTTAAGACTTGGCATCTACTATAAGCTTTCATGTCAATAATAAAAAAAAAGAAAAAGTTGTAGTCAAGTTTAAACTACTACAAGATTCACCATTGAGAATACCTTATTAAAAAGATAAAGAAAAATATAATAATTTTTAAAACCTACCTTTGTTCATGCCCAGCTATTATCAACTGAAATACACCAACACAAGCTCCTCTTTTACCCTCCCAATATTCTGGATTAGGATCTAGTCTTTCTAAAACATCAAAAGCTTTAGCAGCATAATAAAACTGTCCCATCTGTAAATAGAATAACTTTCATAATTAGAGCAAAATTCATTTCAAATTTTTTAAAACTTCGTTTATTTTCTTAAGTTTACCGGTTACCACCATATTGTTAAAATGACATTTCAATATTAACATTTCTTAACAAAATTTATTTCTGTAAGCAGCAAAATGATAAAGTGATCTACCGGAAAGTACTATTGATATCTATGCAGATCACTGTCAGTGACGTCATAAAAAGTGTTAGTTTTAGTAGAATTGCAAGAACCACAGACATCGGAATGGAAATTGGAATGGAGCAAATTAAGGCTATCAGTATCTCCAATACACATACAAAGTTTAGAAAATCTCTTTACAATCCCTTTAAGTATAACTTCAATGTCACAGCATATTACTTACCTTATAACAATCATTAGCTATAAGTTGTAATAAACTAAAAGATTCACCAGAAGTTTCCATTTTGAGATATAATTCCCACGCTAATCTTGGTTTACGATTCATAATATCTATAATACATTAAAACATATGATTCTATAATTGTTAAAATAGTTTTAGAATAGTATAAGAATATTTGATAGTACTTGAAATATGTTGTTTCTCAGATCACCAGCAACTCTGAATAACAACATACTGCTAATGCATAATGCAGATCCATCAGATTCCGTGTCTGATAAGGTGAGGGCCAATGTGGTTTGACAGGGATATTATAAGAACAGATGTAAAAGTTATAATATTCAACACAATAATTGTAAAACTTACAGACTCGTGCTAACCAACTTAAATAGGTATAGTCGTTCTTCATCTTATCACTTTGAATCAATTGAAACACCTGGTAATATAATAAAAGAATGTTTGATAAAATCTCTCATAATAGAAAGATGTTGAAATAAATGTATATTGAATTGAGCATAAAAGAGCCTTTATGAATTTTCTGATAGTTCCAGTTTCAGTTTCTGAGAAATCATGGCATCAATAGTTTGAGAAATTCTGTATAATGACACAGATATCCCTGAAAATCAGAAAAAGTTTTACCAACAAGACATTCCATGAACTTTAACGAAAATAGACAAACCTCTTCTGATTCTTTATAATTACCAACAGCAGCTTTAGCTTGAGCATAGTTAAAATTAAACGCATCATCATTATAGAAATAACTCTGAAATATTATACATATAAAAATACAAACATATACAAATACATACGTATATAAAAATACATACTTATACAAATTTGATATAAACTTTACAATAATGCAGCAATACAATTAGCATTAGTTCAATGGGAAAAGTCAAAGCAAATGTAAATATGACATTATATTAATACTTATGAATATGAAACTTACCTTGACAGAATTAAAGTATATCAGTACATCTTCAAATTGTTTGAGTAAGAAGAAACATGATGCCATACATTGTCTTCCTGGTATTGTGTCTATAATGAAAAAAAAATGGCATTTAAATCATATATACATTGTAATAATCAGATACGAATATTTACCAAAATGGATTCAAATTCTAATATTCGATTATTCGTGTGAGCACTTTAAAAGATCTCTGAATAACTAAATGTTTTCCTATACAGATTTGTATCTGATATGTCATATTAAAGCAGTTATAATCTTTTTAACTCATATGCAATATAACAAGTTTGAAGAACTCTTAAAAAGATTTGAATATCATCATACCACATTCACTGGCTGAACCACCAACTAACTGAAAATATTGTTGAGCTATCTTTAAATGTTCTCTCTGAAAATAAAATAATTCCTAGTTGATTTCAAATGTTTTTACTATGAAATAAGAACAAATTCACAGATAAGCTAAATGCTACTGCAATAAATTCATTCATGAAATAAATAACAAAAACTCATTATCTATGTTAATTTAAGTTTGTGCTATAACATACTGAAATAATACCATAACTGAAAATATAGTTTTTGGAGCTAGATCACTGCCTTGAAGAAATAATGTAAAAAGATCAGAAAATAAAAAGAAATTTTACCGAACCAGATTCTTGTCCTAATGTAGCATTGACAACACCTTTTAAAATATATTCTTGTGGAGTTGTTGGTTCAAGTTCTTTTACTAAATTATAGGCCTCATTAATGTCATCTATCAAAAAAAAATTACAAATCATAGTTTTAATATAAGGAAAATACCGGTATTTACTATTCAAAAAGACTTTTGAAATGATGCATAAAATTCATTAAACTGATAATATCAAAACACATACAATAGGCCTATCAAGAATTTCTTTGCAAAAAATCTTGAAAACAATACTGAACATCTGTTTTATTAACACATTACTAAATATTCTAACTAACCTTGTTTAAGGTAGTAAATAACTAAGTTAAGTCTTGCTTCTGGTATAACATCTATTAATGGTGGTAATACTTGTAGAGATCCTTCACCATTACGAAATACTACCTACAAATTACAATTACTCAATTACTAACAATAGTAATAATTTATCACATCAATTTTTAAAGGGCCATTCTGCTTTTTTTGAAAAAAGTTTCCATTATCAAAAACCTCACAAATGTTACATGAGAATATTTCTAAAGTATGCTCATTATACCTATTCATCTTTTTGATCAAACTGAATTTGTTTTTAAAGGGTTGATTACAAACAGGGAGTACTTATTGCGAATTAAGCAGTTTGACCTAGTTTTGGTGTTTGTTTTAATAATGGCTCGATATTTCTCACTGAAACCTTTACAATATATAGTCAAGACATTTCTCTACAATTAAGCGTTTATTTTACTTAAATCCGTTCAGTACTTTTCTATCAGCGTCCAAAAAACTAAACACACTTAAAAACCTTACGTTAATTTTTTTTTAATATTTCAGCATATTTTTAGTGTTTAAAAATTAACGGCTGGATATTTTTAGTTAAAACTTTCAGATACATTAAAGGACACATAGTTAAAAATTTTGGTGTATAGTTTTCACAAATTTGAACAAAAAATTTTTGACCTAAAAAAAATTCAGACTGTACCTTTAATGTTTAATTACTAATTAAACTATATATTTATACAATTAATAAACTAAATTTAAATAATTTTATTATTGTAATGATGGCTTACATGTATCTTAATACTGATTTTCTACACCAGTTTTAATATATTATGACAAAGTAAACTTAACTTACCAAATTGTGTTTGATCAAATCTCTTGCAAATACAAAAGAAGGAGATGCCATTTCTTGAAGAGCTTTCAATTCAGCTTCAGCAGCTTTACCATTATAAAGTCGAAAATGATTGCAAGCTTTAAGATTTAACGCTATAGCACTGTCAGAAAATGTCTGCAGATATACAGCTAAAACTTCCTGGAAAATAAAAATGTAAATTAAAACAGTCAATATTTTCTTAAACAAAAGACATCATAGATTTGAAAAGCTGGCCCAAATTAATGATAAAAACATTCTTTTCTAAAAACTTTCTCAGTTGAACAACCCTTACAATAGGACAATGATGGATAGCATGCCAAATGATATATCAAAATGGAAACCCTGAAGTATCGATTTCCGTACAAAACTGAAACAATCATTTATAAAGAGATATATAAGCTTATAGCTTTTATTTTTATATAACAAAAATACCATTACCTGTGAGACATCATAATAATCAAGCTTATAATAACATAAAGCTACATACACATTGAGTGCTAGATAATCTCTGAAATTATAAATCACTAGTATCTATATAACTGGCCAATTGACAAAAAAAGTTAAGTATCTAAAGTTTAAATTAATGTATAGAATTAAAAAGGGGTTTTAGAAATTATTCTATTTACAAACCAAATGAAACATGTCTGACATCAAGACTGCTATTGGAACAAGGAAAAAGAAGCCACCCTGAAAAAGAAGAACAACTTACCTGTTATCCAGCAAAATTCGTTTATAGATATCTATGGCCTCTTGATAATGACTACGTAAATAATGAATAGCAGCTAGAGATAACTGATCTTCTATAACATCTTGTAAATTCTGATGAAATCCCATTAACTGTCTTTCATCATTAAATTTATGAGATAAATGAAACTTCATACGATTCTGTAATTGACTTTTTGGACCTGGAAATAAAAGAAATATTACCATTCAAACTAAACATATGAACTTATTATGAACATATTAACCAAATCAATCATTGTGACATAAAAATGCTTAAAAGACAAACAAAATATGGATAATCACCTTTTTCCACAGCTTTCTGAGCCTGAGGGTACATTCCAAGAAAAAAATAAGCACATGCTAGAAAACTCCAAACATCAGGTTGACAATTTCCTCGTTTTGTTAATCGTTCATATTCCTGAAATAAATGTTAATTTTTTTTATGAAATTTATTTCATGTACAAAATATTTAACTAAGAGTATACAGCAACTGATGTTTAACTATTTACAAACAATTCCGTTAAAATAACTAAACTTAAAGGGAGAGAACCTCTTAGCATGAACATAGAATTTTAATTTTGCTCAAACCTGGCCAATAAAAGTTTATCTATCACTGGACTTACCTGGTGTCAAATCTATACATCAGAGACAGTCCCTGTATGATTCGATAAATTATCCATAAATCAAGTAAAATTTCAATATCGCTTAATGATAAATAAACAAAATTGGAATTTTGAATTCATGAAGGGAAGTAACTCTCCTTAATCTAATTTGTAAGCATTTCCCTTCTTCTTGTTTTAGTGCTGATAACCCAGACGCTTTTTTTTTTCGACCAAGTGAACAAATTCTTTTCTGTTTGCACAACTTTTTCAAAATTGAAATATAGTTTTATGTTTCATTTTCGACACTGATTATGTGTGAGATGTATTTTAATTGAACTGGTGAACACTATCAAACACAAATTGTAGCTGTAGGAGAGTGAACTCTTAAAGTACAACATGTATTAATATCAATCAGCATTTCATGATTCAATACTTACTCACCTCCATAGCTCTTTTATAGTCACCCAGATGAAAGGCACAATAAGCTATCCACAAGTCAGTTTCTTCATTACCCTTGCCACTTGCCCTGTTAAACTTAAAAACAGTTTCACATAGTTACATATTGAAACAAGGTACCGGTATTTAAAATCTTTCTATTACCGGTAACAGATTTTGGAAAATCATAGTCATAGACAGTTGACTATATTTTAAACTGGTTATAAGTGACATCCAGTTGATTTATATCTCATAAAAAAAAGTACATAAAAGTAAGCTGTCTTTCATTTTAAAAACTATAAAAAGTAAAGCAGTAGCCTTTCACAAACAGATAAATGTGCCTATTATGCCTATTATTACCAGGTGTAAGCTTATGGCCTATCTTGAGACCATTTTCTTCCCATTTCTCCTTTATTTTATATCTTGACAGAAAGTTAAGACCCTGTGATACGTATGATAATTAAATTCACAAAAGTCCTTGCTGTAATGCATGATAAAGAGAACAAAGGCTGAACTACCATATTTTCTCAATAATGCCTACCTCTAATAAAGTTATTGCTCCTGTATAATCTCTAGCATCTAAAAAATCTTCATACTTTGGGATTTTCTTCTTTTTACTTGCTTCTTTATTTGGTCCAGCTGTTGCTCCAGGCCCAACAGCAGGCTTCATCCTTGAGAGCATCTAAAAAAGATAAAAAGAAAATAAATCAAATCTAAAATAAAAGCTTAGCAAATTCCTACATGTTCAGCAGCTGATCCAGTGACACAAAAGTCTACATTGTTTTCACAAGAAAAAGATAGTTTGCAATTAATTTACACCACTATTGAAGAATTTGATGCTGCCATATTAATAGTGACGTATTCCAAATCACTAACTAGGCATAGGCCTAGTCCAGTCCATTCAAGTGCGGTACCGGTAACTACATATTCAGAGTCCAGAACCAGTCTGTATCAAGAGTTGATCCGTAATTATTAGGAGCTAATCAAACTCAAAATTTATATTTTCAATTCTACTTGCAAATCGATCTAAGAAGACTAAAAATAAAAAAGACTATAATATTCAATGAAAGTTTGACAAATAAACATAAATATGATAAATAGGTGTTGATATTAATTGACTTTTTTAATGCTCGGTAAGTTCACAATTTGTGCATAAAGTCTGTCTACATATTGCAAAAAGATTTGTTGCATCTGAGAAGTGAAGCTATGCACAGTCTACATAATTGATAATATTTAATATTCCAAATCCATACCATGAAAATTGAAAATTTATAATAGAGAAAAATTCAAAGACTCAGAAAAGTTCAAAGACTCAGAGTAGAATAGATATAATTTGTCAATTTCTAGATTACTTTTTTAAATATAAAACTCACCATCTTGAAAAGGTCTTCTGTTTCACGTTAGCTAATTAATGATTACCATTTACAAAATAGTCTATGAAAACATTAGGCTAACTCGTACAGTTTTTTTAGTTTACATCGGCAACTAAGGAATTTTGTCTTGTTTGCGCATGACTGAGATCACTTCCGTTTCCTCTATTCTCAAACTGGTTAAGCGAACCTGAATAGGTTTGTTCATTCGGTAAGAGCCATCGTCGTCTTACAAACTTGGCGTTCATTTATGGAACATGAAAGATTGTAATTCTTGTGTCCGCAGACTTTTATACAAGGAAGATCCAACGTGTAAATGATGAAACCCATGTACGAACGATCCCAACCATAAAACAAATCTCGACATCCATCAGGGGCCGCGGAGCGTTTCTGAAAGTGGGGGGGCCCTTGGATACAAATTTTCAAAATCCAACTCTCACCCCCACCCCCACCACCAAAACTCCTCGGATTTCGGTCACTCAATTTTCAGATTCCAGAAATTATAAAAAAAATATTATTAAAATGACAAAAAAAAAAATTTTTATGAAAAAAATTATTTAGTGGCCAAAAAGTGGGGGGGGGGGGGGGGGGGGGGGGGGCATGGCCCCCGCTCACCGGCCCTGTCCATTGTAATGACCGCCATAGGCCTATATATATGTTGTATTTTAACATTGTTTTGAGTCTGAGTAATTTGTTTGCAAACGTGTTCCGAGCCGGTAATGATCAAAGCTAAAAAATACTTTAGTCCAAGTCTAGAAAAAAAAGTGATCCGACCCTGTGCCTGTCATAAAAAGTGGTCCGAGTCGGTAAAGGTATAATAATAATAATAATAAACTCTTTATTTTACATGGGTCAGAATTAGGCCCTATACCACGAGTGGTAACGGTCCTGTCTCACACCCAGCCCATGGGGACAAACATAGATACAATATACAACATAATAGACACCAAAAAAAAAAAAAAAAAAAAAAAAAAAAAAAAAAAAAAAAAATTGTGTACAAAGTTTGATGATTTAGAGATCAAGTACATGACCACAGGCTACTGGATATTTTTTTTTTTTTTAAGATATACAATATAGCAATATACACAAGTACATGTGTATTAAATGGACATATTATACTCAAGCGTTTAGTGTACAGAATTTGATGATTTAGAGATCAAATACATGACCACAGGCTACTGGATATTTTTTAAGATATACAATATAGCAATATACACAAGTACATGTGTATTAAATGGACATATTATCCTCAAGCGATTAAGTACATTGCGACAAATTGTAAAAAAAAAAAAAAAAAAAAAAAAAAAAAAAAAAAATTCATTAAAATTTGTGAAGCCAAAGGTAGGTCAGTGCAAGTGCTGCGAGCGGGCTACCCAACCCTACTCCATTAATGTTCTTATTCTAAATTGGAGGGGGAGGTAGGATTTATCCATGCTCAAGACCAGCTTGAAGGATGTTTACTCATCCCCTGACAGTGTGTTATGAATTTAGATTTGCCAAAAGTGTGAATTGTTTGCCAAAAATGATAATGCCAAATAGAAAACCTGGAAGGGAAATAATTAAAATATGTTATGTCAAAATGTAATAAATCTGTAAGAGATGGAACAGCCAAAATATAAGTAAGTACTTCGTCCAGACATCTATTCCACCTACACTATAACTGAAAGAAGAAAGTTAACCGTTAGTTAGTATTTTAGTTCCGATATCCTCTGCAACTCTGAGTAGAACTACTTCAACTGTAAAAGGCAAGATAACTCTTATTAAATATTGACGATGAGAAGTCTTCAGCAGTTTAAAAAGTAAAGACACCACAACTGCAAGAGACAGGTAAACCATTAGTAAGTATTTATGAGCAGATTCCATGCAACGCTATGACTATAACTACTTGAATTGAATGTAAGAGGCAAGATAACTATTATTAAATATTGTTGATGAAATTCTACTGCAATCTAAAAGTAAAGAAGAAGAACTGCACTGCTTCAACTAGACATGCTCCGAGAGTAAAGAAAACATATTAATAAATATTTTCGTTCAGATCTCTACTGGAATTCAAAAGTAGAGTCACCACAACTGTAAGAAGAAAATTTACAAATACAACTGTAAACAAGATCAATATAACTACGGCTGCAAAATCTAATTTTAAATTGCATAGAACCAGGTCTGAAAGAAATGGCTCAAAGGCACAGCATCTACAAACCCATTACTGAAATCAGAGAAACGATCAAGTTAGCCACGACAGTAAATTCTAATTTAAAGAGTTTATTATAGAAAGTAAAGGATACAGTGTAGCGAAGAAAGCCCTCACCTCCTGGTCCAAGTCTGCAAAAAAGGTGATCCGAATCTGTCATGACAAGTGGTCTGGGTCGGTAGTGAGAAAAAAAGCAGTGGTCCGAGTCGGTTATAAAACAAGAAATAGTGTCCGCACCAGTAATGGTTCGACCGGTCCTGATACCCTTTTTTAGCCTACACACTATACTTTGGTAGCAGCTAGCAGCAGTAATATTGTTTTAACATGCGAGAGGAAGTCGGTTCAATAATCAGTGGCGTGGTGGCTCCAAATTGGCTGGGGGGGGGGGGGGCACAAACCCTTTTTGACGCTCCCACCCACACCCCTCTACCTACCCTCTGTGACGATATATAAGTTCCACTATAATAATATTTTATTATATAACACTAGACCTAACCTAGACCGGAACATCCTGTCCCTCAATTAGTGAATATGAGGGACAGGAGACCAAGCTTGATTATATCTTGAAACCGCGCAACCAATTTGGTTGCATTGAAATATTCTTCTTCTTGAAAGTTTTTCCTCTAAAAACTGGCATATTTCTTTTATGTTATGATGTCAGCTTGATAACAACCATTTTTTCGACAAAATAAAACAATAATTGTTGTCTCTAGGCCCTAATCTCAGTTAAAATATTCAGACAGAGAGCCATTTAGTAGACCGACAAGTTGACTCAAATAGTCTATTTTAACTGAGATTAGAGACAACAATTTTGGTTTATTTTGTCGACAAAATGGTTGTTATGAAGCTGACCTCATAAACATTAAAGGAATTTGCCAGTTTTTAGAGAAAAAACCTCCAGGAAGAAGAATATTTCAACGCAACCAAATTGGTTGTGCGATTTCAAGATATAATCAAGCTTGGTCTCCTGTCCCTCAAATTCACTAATTGAGGGACAACGATGTTCCGGTCTAGACCTAACCCTAACCCAAAATGATAAGAGTTCCTAAGATCATTTATTATAATAATTTTTGTTCCACGAGGAATATTTATTATGAGGAACAAATATACAGTCACACCTCTAAAGTATTCTGTTTAGGTATGGATCACAATGCATGAATCCACTGATGCACATGTAAAACCTCTGGAGCCCTTCGACCGTGGCACACCGCGTCGAAGAGGAGGAACGAGGGAATACGGGGGTCCTTTCATGGAAAATTTTGAAAATTAAGACTGTTGTGGGTGCGATCTAGATATATTTCAGGCACTTGTAGCCCCGATAAAAATATTCGATACTGAAACGCAAAACACAATTTTTTTATGTTTAACAAGTAAATGTTATCAGTAAATGAAAAATTCTGAGAGTGACATTTTTTATATTACACGGATTTTGTTGACATTATGTTTCTTCAAGAGGATTAACTTAATAGGCTTCATCCTTGGGTGATTACAAACACTCACACCAAGTTTCATCAAAATCCATCAAGAAATCAACTCTCTATCGGTCCACAAACAATTCAAGAATGAGGGCATAATTCATAGAAAATGTTGTTCAATTGCTCTTATTTTCAATAGGCTTCATCATTGGGTAATTACAAATACTCACACCATTGTCTTCATTATTCTTAGAGTTTTCGTTTTAACTGTAGTAAACGCGGTTAATTCAACATTGTTCTAAAATTAAAATTAGGCTTTGGACCCCAGAAGTAAATTCAAAGAGCCAAAATAATAATTTTAGCACTTGCCATAGTGAACGCTTGTAGCGAGCGCGGACCTATGAGAGACCCTCATAGTTGTCTCCCTTGAATAGCTGCAAGCAGTGAAATGTAACATTTCGGCTCACTCCCTTCATTTATCACATTTATCACAACTTAATAGGCTTTATCCTTGGGTGATTACAAACACTCACACCAAGTTTCATCAAAATCCATCAAGATATCAACTCTCTATCGGGTCCACAAACAATTCAAGAACGAGGGCAATAATTCATAGTAAATTCAATTGCTCTTGTTTTCAATAGGCTTAATCCTTGGGTGATTACAAACACTCACACCAAGACCCCCGGAAACTTCAAGGTTTTAGCTTTTTGAAACAATGCAGGAAGGCTATTTGAAGCTATATTTTTTTATTTTTTGTATGTTTATGTCTGCTGTCGGTCGGCTCAACTTTACCGACAGATATCAACACGGGGCGGATCCAGGATTTAGAGAAAGGTGGGAGGCGAGCGGCAATGTTATAGAGGGTTCTGACATTATTCGGCCAAAAATAAGGGGGAGGGCCCGTGTTATATTGGGACTAAAAGAATAAGCTCGAAAAAAATTATTATTTCTTACCGACCGACTTTTTTTCGAAGGGCTTTTGGCGCCCCCTTGCAACGTCGGTGCCCCCTGGTTTCCATTCACTGGATCTCATATTTAGATCATTCTTGTTGTTTGGTCTTGCTTGTGCTTGTGCTTGTTTGGACCTTGTTTGCGCTTTATAGTCACACCGGCCTTTAATTGTATGAATGAATTGTATTTCTACTGTAAATTACGTTCTAGAATCCTATAGGTTATGTGTAGGATAATGCATGGTTTCGAGGGATTAGTTGACATAATGCCCGCGGGCTCTGGAAAGCACGAGGGCCGAAGGCCCGAGGGCTTTTCCGAGCCCAAGGGCATTATGTCAACTAATCCCGATAGAAACCATGCATTATCCGACATAAAAACCGATTCCTAATTCAATAATTGGTAAATATGTTGAAAAATCAATCAATACATTTAACATCACATGGGAGGTAATCCATGTCGTGTGAAAAAATGTTCCAGAATTTTCAGAAATATTTAGTTTTTAATATTAAATATCTAATTTTACATTAAAAAATTCTAAAATGTAGTATTGAAAGATATAAATCCCTCGAAAATTAATTACGCTCTAAAAATCTAGTTTTTTAATTTTTAAAACCGTTTTTAAAAAATAAGATGACCAGTAAAAAACATTACAAGAAATGTGAGGGTATATATTGTTGTATCAACCTTTATTGTATTATAGGAAGCAAGAAACCTTACAGATCACTGGGTTGTGACTTCATATTGTCTGATAAGATTGCATACTTTGTCACTGGGTAGTGACTAGTTACGATTCATTAGCTTGATTTTGAAACTTCAATATTAAGTTTGAAAGAAAACAAATCTTTAAGACGTAGAGTTGATTGCTCAAATATATTGGTGTTAGATTAAAGTATAATGCGGTCCATAGACTTCTTCCATCGCTGTTGGGGTGCTTGGATCCCGGTGGTATAGAAGCTCTCATCCTGATCACCAATAAAGTCCTCAACAGTAGATTTGGTACCATCTGACTATTTTCTGTTCCCGAACATGAAAAACACTTGGTTGGGAAGCAGTAACGGACTGATGATGAGGTCAAATCTGCTGTTGAGGACTTTTTGGTGATCAGGATGAGACTTTTTATACCACTTCGATCCAAGCACCCCAACACCGCTGGAAGAAGTGTGTGGACCGCAGAGGAGACAATGTTGAAAAATAAACCATGTCGTTAGTATCAGAAAATGTTGAATTTAATGGATGCCAAATTTCATCACTGTGGCATAACTCCTTCCGAGTCAGGCTATGAACTTTTCAGCCCACCCTCGTACATCTGACGACCTCCAACGAGCCTTATGCTGTCCTGCAACGAGATTGTCAGCAACTGTGTGATGAATTCTAGGGGTTTTTTAAGCAAGAAATGGGATTTCTCAAGAACTTTGAACTGGATGAAAAATTCAAGTCAGATGCGAAGCTGGTCTTTCACAAGGCACGTCCGGTTCCTTTGCTCTTAGAGAAGACCTGGCTAAAGACTACCAAAAATGCATCGTCAAGGGTATTTGGAAACCAGTTCAGTTCAACGAATATGGATCACCAGTGGATCCTTTTTTCGCAAAACTCCAACATCGGGCAATTTGAAACCGAACTTACTTGTGGTGACTACTCATCGATCATCGCCACCCAATGCCTTTCCCAGAAGAACTGATGTAGAAGTTAGAAGATAGACCTTGCTGATGCCTACAATCAGATCAAGCTGGTACCAGAGAGTCAACGCAGGCTGGCCTCAGCACTCATCGTGGAGTTCTCTTTCAGGAATGACTTCGTTTTTTAAGTCAGTACCTGGTTACTTTTAAGAGATCATGGAAAGCCTGACCAGTGATTTGCCCGATGTTGTTGTCTTCCAACATGATATGCTCGTCATTGGGAACTATGCCAGCGACCACTTGAGAAATCTGAAACGTTTGCCGGGTTGCCCATTCGTCTAAATGACAAAGGACGCAGATGTCGACGTGAAAAGTGCCTCTTCGCACAACCAAGTGTAGAATTCCTTGTACACACCTTGTCGGCCGAAGGAGTCTCGAAAAGATCGAAAATCAAGTCTGTATCGAAAATGCCACCACCTACGGACACCTCGACCCTGAAGTATTTCCTGGGCTCAGTACAGTTCTACGGGACGTTCATTCCAAATCTGGCTACTATAGCTGAGCCAATCTACTGTCTGACGAGAAAGTGAATCCCTTGAAATGGGGAGACGAGGAACAGGCTGCATTTAAACAGTTTAAAAACGTGCTTTCTTCCGATCAAGTTCTCGTTCACTTCGATTCAAACAAGACTTTAGGACTGTCTTGTGGTGCGTCAAATGTTGGAATTGGAGCAGTTTTGTTTCATAGCTACCCGGACGGAAGCGAGCGCCCAATAGCCACTACAACAGACTAGCTCGGTTGGCCTTGTGGCTGAACCAGTTTGAAGTAGCGAGGCCATGGACATGGTGTGCGCAATCAAAGTTCTTAGTCTCCAAGTACGGTCTGTGGACGATGTGACTCAAAACAGACCATCAAAGCCCCCAGTTCACCAATGTATGCTCTCAGAAAAGTCATGGAGTCGATTACACCTGGACCGTGCTATCAACTTTATGGGTAGAGATTGGTCGGATGCTTATTCAAAGTGTTCATGCATTCATCCAACATCATCTACGTCTTCAAGGGCCACTATTGACCTGCTGGATACCCTCACATGTCGGTCACTGACAACGCGTCGACTTTCACTTCTGAGTAATTTAAGAGCTGGTGCAAGGAACGAGAGATCACTCATCTGACAGGTGCACCTTACAACCCTTCTACCAACGGAGCGGCTGGTATGGAACTTCAAACAAGCTCTCAGAAAGTCTTCTCTGCCACCGAAGCGTACACTTAGAGAGTTCTTGATGCAGTACCGGAGGATGCCGACATCTTGCGGATTCTCTCCGAGTGAACTTATGAACTCCAGACAGATACAAACAAGAATTGATTCACAGCTTCCCTCGCCAGCACACATTGCTCAAGGCAAGCAGTCAAAGGAGGCATCCAAATCTCAGATGACTTCTGATTCGGAAGGTGTCATTAGGGTTACCAGACAGGTCGGAGATCCTGTGTATGCGCTGTATCATGGACCTTACCGAGACAGACAGCCCCGATGAAGTCGATTGGGTACTCGGTTGTCCCTCGCGGGCCGATGTTGAGACGACACTGGGAACAGCTTCAGGCTATGTAACTGAAGAAAACAATGAATCTGTAGATACAGTCGAAAATGTTTCTGAACTTATCACCCAAAGGAAATCCTTGAAAATGTACGATACTCAGAGACATACCAAACCTATGATTGTGCCATCTGTTCCAGAGTACGATCCAAACAACCCGGTCCAAGAAAAAAACAAAACTTAGACAAAGACTTTGTTTTTGATGCATTAGGTGAATCATCAGTTTAAGTGGGGAGGTGTTGTGGAAATCACTAGAAAGTAATACATACTAGTAGCTGTAGATTGCACTTGAATATTCTAGCATATAGTGTACATGTATGCACAGAAGAATGATTATATCGAAAAAGTCGGCTAGATCAGAACAAATTCGGAATAGTTGTAAGGACATTCGTGTGTGTCGTAAGGGCATTCGTATATGTCGCTAAAGCATTCGGTAGCAGTTGGAAATGTCGTTACAACATTCGTAAATGTCTGAACGGTGGTCGTAAGAGCCAAATTTTAGCACTTCCAACACAGCAGACTTCTATCCTTAAGAAGTTTCCAACAGTTCGTGAAGGTGAAACCGGTGCATATATCAAGACATCCCTTCTATTAAAAAAAAAACACCAAATAATAATAAATCAATTTATTTGTCAGTTAATTATAACATACAATAACAAGTAAATAAAGTAATAACAATTAATAAATATCACAAAATATTTCCGTAGAAATAAAATATCTGGTACCAATGTGTAGTTATGATGTTCCTCTATTGTTGAGTATTTATATTACCAAGGTCTCCAAACAATATTGATGTTATTATTGACGTCAATAGTTTGATTATGTTCAGTAGAAATATCAATAGGAACAGCTAGTGAAGAATTATATCTTCTATATTCTGGTAAGTTTATATATTGGTAAGGAGTTGTTGGATATTGAACACAGTTTTTGTTATTTTGTATTGGTTGAATATTTCTAGTTATATGTTGTAGTAGATGATATTTTACATTGCTTGATATTTCTGTTACACTATTTAAAAAACACGACATTTCTTGTACACATCTTGAATATCCTGTTTTAAATACAGTTTGATTTTCTCTGGTATCGTTAACGTCAGTTGAATATTTAGTTTTCTTGATGAATTCAACAGCACATTCTAAAATTTCAACTTTCTCCATTTTATTTTCACTCAGATCTGTGTTTACATTTTCTTCTTCAGTTAGTAAATTTGTAATCTGGTTTAAACATTCATTAATTCGATTTCTTCTTTTCTTCTCAGCTAACAATTTTCTTCCTTTTTTTTTTTTTTTTTTTTGATCCCACTTTCCCTCCCACACTCAGATCTAGAGTGAGGCGGACATCCTAAGTTAGCATATGTATCAGTGATGTCCGCCGCTTACATATGCCTTTACAAAAAAAAAAAATATATATTAATGACATAAAGGCATATGTAAGCAGATCATCATCGTGTATCCTAAATGTATCGAACTTATTTGTATTTATTATATTATATTATTTATTCTTTTTTTTCAGTTAAACAAGTCCGATGTACTGTCACCACAACTCCAGGAGGACAGAGCTATGGTGAAGCAGTACTAATGAAGTTGGTAGAAATAGTAATGTATATGAATAAAGGTAGGTATAAATAGAATTGTAGAATATATAGATATCACAGAATAGCACATACAAATATATCACAGTAAAAAAAATATCACATATATCACAGAAGCAAAATCACAGAATAAAAGGGTAAGTATATGTATATAATTTATAATAATTATCACAGGTAGGTAAGTATAAAAAGATAGGTATCACAGATAGAATGTATAAATAGTATATTGGAAAAGGTAAGTATCACAGGTAAGTATATATGTATGTGTTATAGTATGTATAAATATAGTAGGTTAAGAATGTATAAAAATTTCATGAAAGTAAAAATATATATGATGAAAATGAGTATCACAGTAGGCCGAGTTACTGCAATAGCAAAGGTGATATATCCAACAATCGATATAGTAGGCTGTCGATCATCTCATCGACAGGCTTTGGTGCCAGACGATTTGACCAGATGGTAATAAAATAGTGGTACATATGGGGGATCAGAGACCCGTCAACCCCTGACAGGAATCTGGTAAATTCTCCTATTGGAGTGGGTCTCTTCAGGGAGTCAGACAAAAACCGACAGAAGCTATCTCGCAAGGGTAATAAAGTATCACACCTTGCGAAAAGATGCAACAACGTTTCGGTATGTTTAAGGCAAAACCCGCATTTGACATCAAATTTCTGTGTGCTCCGAGTTGAGAGAAAGTATTTCGTTGGAAGCGCAGAATGAACCAAGAGGAACAGGAACTCCTTCTCCCCTCGGCTCAGACTGGACTTCCAAAGGTTCTGGAACACACGAGAAAATTTGATATGCGGATTTTGCCGCTGAACTGTTATGATATGGGTTGTTTGTTTTTGAAGTTCAGAGTAAAGAAGTTTAGATGTTACGTCCTGTTGCCAATTGATTTTTAGTATTCTAAAATTAGCGGCTATTATTGAAATTTTCGGTGTTGGCCGAAACGTTGTTACAGGATATCTCCTGTCGGTGTTGAACTCCCTGAGAGTGAGACCCATCCAATAGAAAAACAGAGATTTCCAAGGATATCTGTCCCCCCCTATGGACCACTTTACCATCTGGAGGTCGAAGGACTGGAGTTTTAGCATGATGTTACATACTCCTAGTCCTCCTTCCTCCAACGGAAGATAAAGGGTGTCTCGGGCTATCCTCTCGTTTCCTCCATCCCAGATGAAGGAGAAGATAGTCCGATTCAGCTCCTTTATAATGCGTTTGTCGGGTTTGACTATTCTGCCGACATACCAGACTTGTGATAAAATGTACGTGTTCAGGATACGGATTTTATCTCTGAACTTTATTGATCTGTTTTGCCATTTTTTGATGATGTTTCGAATTTTATTGAGTATTGGATTCCAGTTGGAATCATGGTTTCCTGTGCCAAAATAAATTCCTAAAATTTTGATGTGTGGTTTTAGGTACACTTCATCCGCATCTGGTATGTGGGCAGTCATCGCCCCCGTCGCATAGATTTCCGTTTTTGATTTGTTGATTCTTGATCCCGACGCCTTCTCGAAGTTTGTTAGCTCCTGATCTAGGTGGGAGAAGGAGTCGGGGTCAGAAACAACAACGGTCAAATCGTCGGCATGTTGGAATGTTTTAACCTGCCGATGGTAGTTTGGTATATCGACGCCTACTATTGATCGATTGTTGGAAATGTTAAGAGCCAAAGGGTGGATTGCCAAGGCATAGAGAGCCATTGATAAGGGACATCCTTGCTTCACACCTCTTTCAAGGGTGAAGCAATTGGTAAAGGCTCCCCGTACCTCGCAAAACACCCTGAGGTCTTTGTACAAGATTGAGATCCACCTTTTAATACAAGGCGGTAATCCCAATCTATCCAAAAGGGTACTGAGGTAGGTCCTGTTGAGTCTATCAAATGCTTTTTCTTGGTCATAGGCCAACAGGGCCACCCCCAGGTCCTTTTGTTGTACATAATCATGAAGATAGTCAATCGAGAGCAGGTTATTAATAATTGACTTATTCTCACCTGCTCCCGATTGAGTATCAAAAACCAACAGGTTGATGATGGATTTCAACCTGTTGGCTATCACCTTTGCTATTATTTTGTAGTCTACCGTCAGCAGAGAGATTGGACGATAGTTTTTCAGATCATTCCGTGATCCCTTATTCTTATAATGAATAGAGATCACGGAGGTGCTCATGGTTTCAGAGAGGTTGTCTTGGAAGTAGATATTGTTTAGTACCTCAAACAAGTCATCCTGGATGACATCCCAGAATTTCAAATAAAATTCCTTTGGGATGCCATCTATTCCAGGAGACTTGTCGTTCTGAAACTCTGACAGAGCCTGGTGTATCTCCTCCTTCGAAATGATCTGATTATCTATCGCCTCTCTCTCAGCCGACGGTAGAGGTGTGATCTGGGAACTGTCAAGGTACTCATCGATGACGGATTGGGGTAAAGGGTCGGCTATGGAAGCCGGATACGGCCATCTCGTGTTCTCGCTTTCTCGCATATGAAAATCAGGAGGCGAGAACGCGAGAACACGAGAAAGCGAGAAAGCGAGAACGCGAGAAAGCGAGGGGCGAGAACGCGAGAACACGACAACACGATAAAACAGGGCGAGAACGCGAGAAAAAGAGGGCGAGAAAGCGAGAAAAAATTTCCTCGTGTTCTCGCGTTCTCGCCCTTGTAAATTTTGATAACAGAGTGCTTTTCCTCGCGTTCTCGCGTTCTCGACCTTCGTTTTTCTCGCTTTCTCGCGTTCTCGCTTTCTCGCTTTCTCGCGTTCTCGCTTTCTCGCGTTCTCACTTTCTCGCGTTCTCGTGTTCTCGCGTTCTCGCTTTCTCGCGTTCTCGCCTTCTCGCGTTCTCGCCTTCTCGCCTTCCGGTTTATTATGTACGCAACCGCAACCGCATGCGCAATGACATAGGCTATTGATAGCAAACGTCACTTAAACAGCCTAATAGGCCAATAATAGTGGTCAAAAATATTGGCTTATGGCTGCTATAAATGTAAGAAATGCTATTCACTATGTACAGAAAACGAAAAATTTCCAAATTTCGTACTTGAGTTTTTGTATAATTGCGCTGGGAAACTCTAAAGTCCTTTATCAAACAAGAATGGGTTTGCCTAACAACGCTTTATCTCGGTCAAAAATTATCTGATTGGCACCAAAATCAATAGGGATCCTCTTTATGTCCCCAATAATCCACATACCAGATTTGAAAAAGATCAGTCACAAATTGTAGGGTGTAGAGTGGACACAAGATATTTCGGTCATTTTTGGCCGAAAAACGCTCGGTCAAAAATTATTCGATTGGCACCAAAATCAATAGGGGTCCTCATTATGTCCCCAATAATCCATATACCAAATTTGAAAAAGATCGGTCAAACATTGTGGGCTGTAGAGAGGACACAAGATATTTCGGACATTTTTGGCCTAAAAACGCTCTATACCGGTCAAAAATTGTCCGATTGGCACCAAAATCAATAGGGGTCCTTATTATGTCCCCATTAATCCATGTACCAAATTTGAAAAAGATCGGTCAAACATTGTGGGCTGTAGAGAGGACACAAGATATTTCGGACATTTTTGGCCTAAAAACGCTCTATACCGGTCAAAAATTGTCCGATTGGCACCAAAATCAATAGGGGTCCTCATTATGTCCTCAATAATCCACATACCAAATTTGAAAAGGATCCGTCAAAAATTGTAGGCTGTAGAGTGGACACAAGAAAATGATTGTCGTAAAACCGGAAGGCGAGAAAGCGAGAAGACGAGAACGCGAGAAAGCGAGAACGCGAGAAAGCGAGAACACGAGAAAGCGAGAACACGAGAACACGAAAAGGCGAGAAAGCGAGAACGCGAGAACGCGAGAAAGCGAGAAGGCGAGAAAGCGAGAAAAACGAAGGTCGAGAACGCGAGAACGCGAGGAAAAGCACCCTGTTATCAAAATTTACAAAGGCGAGAACGCGAGAACACGAGGAAAATTTTCCTCGCTTTCTCGCCCTCATTTTCTCGCATTCTCGTGCTGTTTTCCTCGTGTTGTCGCCTTCTCGCGTTCTCGCCTTCTCGCGTTCTCGCGTTCTCGCGTTCTCGCTTTCTCGCCTTCTCGCGTTCTCGCTTTCTCGCCCTCTAAACTAAGGCGAGAACACGAGATTTCGAATGGCCGCATCCGGCTTCCATAGTCGGCCGAGTAGAGCTTTGAGTAGAAATTTTCTACAATGTCCATAATCTCCTCTCGGCCTTCCCTAATTACTCCGCCGTCATCGATAAGTCTCTCGAGCAGTGTCCCAGTGCCATTTTCAATCTCGGCCTTTTTGAATATATGGAGGTTATCTATATCGCTATCTGAAAAGGGGAGCTTAGATCTTATAAGTACTCCCCTATTTAGCTTATTAAGCAGTACGGCGGTCTCTCTATCAATCTTGTCTGTTTCTTTTTTAAAATGTTCTGAAGAAGTATTATATTTATTTTCTAAGTCTATTTTTTTATCCTTCAGAACATTTATTTTATTATTTATATTTATTTTTCTATTTATTGAAAAAGTTATTGTGAAATTTTTAATTTTTTCTTTAGCCGATTCCCACCAATCTACCGGATTATCAAAATGAATTTTTTCTTCTTGCCACAATCCCCAGAAGACATTGAACTGTCGCAAATAGTTGTCGTCTTCCAGTACGGACGTATTCATCTTCCACTTTCCCCTGCCCCACCGACATGATTCTAACTGAATCTGTAAGGTTACAGATTTATGGTCGGAGTAGCGGAGAGTGGTATGAGACATACGCCGTACTTGGTCGACGACAGACTGAGAAACATATATTCGGTCGAGTCGAGTGCCATCTTCACCACGAAGGAAGGTAAAAACCTTTCGCTTCGGGTTGCGATGCCTGTAGGCATCAACTAGTAGAAATTCTGTTATAATTTTATCAAACAGTTTAGTGATGCCTACAGAGTGGCTCTCGATTCGACCGTGTTTATTGTCGAGCTCGCTGCAGTAGAGGTTAAAGTCCCCGTTAAAAACGAAGACATCATTCATATTATATATAGACCGGAGAAGATCGTATACCTGTGTATAGAATTCGAGACCGATCTTACCATCCCGAACTCCATACACATTAAAGGGGCACAGGCTTCATTTTCACGGGTCGATTTGTATAAGTCTCAGAAACGGGGATTTTTTAGCTCAGCAATTTAGAACTGGTTATCACAACTCACCATTGAAATTTGAGCCTTCAAATCCATGTGCATCCATAATTATTAGCATTTGAAAGTTATAATGCCCTACTACACATTAGCGATACTATGCAATATATAGAAAAGTCATCTATAGAAATAGACGGAGAAATGTCTAATTTAAGGTATATTTGAAGGAAATACGCAATTTTCGTGCATTTCTAGTGCTTCTGAAGGATACTTAAATATATTCAAGACTCAAATCAACCAATAAAAATGAAGACTGGTCCCCTTTAATAACAACTAAATTTCTCCGGTCCATCTTAAAACGGGCACTAACGACCCGCTCCTCTATAATTTGGCTGTCAACTAGTTGTAGGTTCTTTCTATAGAGGAGCACGGCCCCTCTAGTCCTAGGGGTTGGGCCGTTAGTGGAAATCAGCCTGTAGGGAGTAGTTGCCTCGATGTTAGAGATGTCTTCATCTGAGACAATACCCGTCTCCTGCAGACTGATCACATCAGATGTTTTATGATCCCGTAATACATTATGTAGTTTGGTACTAAACCCCCGAGCTATGTTTAGTGTTGTAAAAATCATAGTCGAGGATTTAGATACCAGTTGGCTAATATGAATGATGTCTTCCCCAGATTAGTACTGAGTTTTAGAGTTGGACCTAACCTTAGAGCTGTAAGATGATGTGCTCTTTGGTTCTGCTGCAGCGACTTCAAATGATTGCGACAGTTCAATGGCTTTATGTTTCTTGTGCTCTTCCATTTGACTGCTCCTGTCTATGTCTCTCTTTCTGTCACGAGAGGTTGGTCGTGAAGAGACAGGGGTGTCTAGGGGGAGAGCACCAGAATCAGCTTTTGATCTGTGGGCAGGGGCTTTCTTTTTTGGTTTTTCAACCTTCTTTATTGAAGTTGAAGAAATCAAGCTAGATCGTTGGGCGATTTCCTCCTTGCTCCGATCATAATCGGACTCCTCCACGTTGTCCCATTCCCCTTCCTCCAAATCCTGATTTGGGGTGGCAGGGGTGACAGGGGTGCCGGCTGGAACTATTGCCGACACATTGGGTGTGGAGGTAGACCTGATCGTTTTAAGGAGATCGCCCACTGATCTAGCGATATCTTTCGGCCCCTTCTTCCGGGGATTGTAGACCTGAAATTCATCCGGTTTTGAGGTGGTAGGCCTATTGACTGATGGTATTTCAATAGTTAAAGGGGGTGGGAGTAAGGGTGGGGCTGAGGGACAGTCCCTGGCTAAGTGTCCTTCGTTGTTACAAACGTAACACTTCTTGTCCGCCATGGGCTGTCCTTCATACTTTACCCCCAACCTACAACCCTGTATAGTAAGATTGGTGGGAATCGGTTGTGTAATTGTTTGTGTGTATATGAAACAGACTCCGTTGTACATATGTGGATGGTTACGATATGTACAACGGACAATTTTAACCGCCGTACAATACTGGTTAATTTTTGAGAGGACGTACTTGGGGTCCATTTCATATGGAACCCCAAAGATGGTAATTCGTACGTCCTGGGACTGGGTGTAGCGGGGCAGTTGGGCGGCCCGCTCAATACTAAACTTGACCCCCTTCTTCCTTTTCTAAAACTACTGAATGATTTAGAATCCATGTTTAATATAAAACAGGTAGATATATTCACGTGAAGTTATTTAGTTTTTAATGATGAAATTGTAGATGTTCAGTTACTTTATATCATTCCTTAGTACAGATGTCACAAACTATATCACGTGATAGTAATGAAGCATTCCTATACGATTGACCAATCAGTGAGGTGTATTGTGTATTGTGTATCGACACGCGACTAGATTAGTCTCCAGACAGATGTTTAGATTATTTTAATTGTCTGGCACAAAATGCATCATTAAATTGTGGTTTGACAATTACGCGCATAATAGTAATACTAATAGCCCAATTCTATTAAGTCTTTAAATACATAATCGATGCTGTGAGTCCAATGACGACCCGCTTGTTGAAGCTATTGGTGCCTCAAGCAATGTCTTTTCAGGGATGGTTTAGCTTTGTTTTGTTCGAAACTATGTTATTTCTAAATTTGGAAAATCTAAACGTAACTCGCATATATTCTTATAGACGTTTTTCTGCATGTTACAATGTTCTTAAACAAAAACTAAAAAGATTTATAGCATAAAAGATAGTGAACTCTGCTTCTAACGATCGAAAATAGCTAAAATTCGATCTTGATCTTCGTTTTATGAATATGTATACACATATCAAATTTCATTTGATTCCGTCAAAAACTCTAGTTTTTAGAGCGTTTACGAGCAAATGTTGACGGACGGACCGACGGACGGACGGACGGCATGACGGCATGACGGACGGACGGACGGACGGACAGACAGGGGTGCCGACAATATACGTCCTCATAGAGAGGTGAGGGCGTATAAAAAGCAAACGGCATTATATTTCTCTGATTTAGATCCACTAATCAGCTTCTTTTAGTCATATTTCAAGTTCATCCTTGAAATATTTTAGTCCTTTAAAGTAAACCTTAGTACATCTTAAAAATCAATCCAAATTGATAGAGAGTTTCAATAATCTATTTTTTTTTTTTTTTTTTTTGTGGTAAATACATGTCATTGAATCAAGACGGTCCATTAGATTAAACAACCAGGGCTTGTCAGGCAAGGTAACATACGTCTACAGGCATCTGTCGGAAATGATAATATTTGAATAGATAATACAAATTTTATTATGTCAAAAGCATAAAAAAATAAAGGGTTATAACTTATCAATTCCAAAGATCACACCAGGTTTCATTCGAATCGATTAAAATCTATATCTTCAATCCTCTTCACCAACAAGTTTTGATGCGTTTTTTACAAAGTCAAGGGCAATAACTAAGAAAATGTTCAACAAAAATACGTCAAATTCGAACCTGACCGAGATCTTATCAATTCCAATGATCACATCAGGTTTCATTCAAATCGGTTGAAAACTGTAGCTTCAATCCTGTTCACAAATAAATTTTGACGCGTTTTTACGAACACATATTCATGTGGGCGTATAAAAACAATAAATTATTTTCTTAATTATAATGAAACAATTTATTCTTCAAATGAATATAGCATACAATAACAAGTAAATAAAGTAATAACAATCAATAAATATCACAAAATATTTCCGTAGTTATGTGTAGTGTAGTTATGATGTTCCTCTATTGTTGAGTATTTATATTACCAAGGTCTCCAAACAATATTGATGTTATTATTGACGTCAATAGTTTGATTATGTTCAGTAGAAATATCAATAGGAACAGCTAGTGAAGAATTATATCTTCTATATTCTGGTAAGTTAATATATTGGTAAGGAGTTGTTGGATATTGAACACAGTTTTTGTTATTTTGTATTGGTTGAATATTTCTAGTTATATGTTGCAGTAGATGATATTTTACATTGTCTGATATATCTGATACACCATTTAAAAAACACGACATTTCTTGTACACATCTTGAATATCCTGTTTTAAATACAGTTTGATTTTCTCTGGTATCTTTAACATCAGTTGAATATTTAGTTTTCTTGATGAATTCAACAGCACATTCTAAAATTTCAACTTTCTCCATTTTATTTTCACTCAGATCTGTGTTTACATTTTCTTCTTCTTCAGTTAGTAAATTTTTAATCTGGTTTAAACATTCATTGATTCGATTTCTTCTTTTCTTCTCAGCTAACAATTTTTTTTTTTTTTTTTTTTTTTGATCCCTCTTTCCCTCCCACACTCAGATCTAGTGTGAGGCGGACATCCTAAATTAACATATGTATCAGTGATGTCCGCCGCTTACATATACCTTTACAGAAGAAATAAAAATATATTAATGACATAAAGGCATATGTAAGCAGATCATCATCGTGTTTCCTAAATTGGTCGTACTTATTTGTATTTACTTTATCATATTATTTATTCTTTTTTTTTCAGTTAAACAAGTACGATGTACTGTCACCACAACTCCAGGAGGACAGAGCTATGGTGAAGCAGTACTATTGAAATTGGTAGAAATAGTAATGTATATGAATAAAGGTAAGTATAAATAGAATTCTAGAATAATTAAATATCACAGAATAACACATACAAATATATCACAGTAAAAAGAAATATCACAAATATCACAGAAGCAGAATCACAAAATTAATGGGTAAGTATATATATAATTTCTAATAAATATCACAGGTAGGTAAGTATATAAAGGTAGGTATCACAGATATAATGTAGAAATAATATGTTGAAAAAGGTAGGTATCACAGGTAAGTATAGTTGTATGTGTTATGATATGTATAAATAGAGTAAATTAAGAATATTATAAAAATTTCATGAAAGTAAAAATATATATGATGAAAATGAATATCACAGTAGGCCGAGTTACTGCAATAGCAAAGGTGATATATCCAACAATCGATATAGTAGGCTGTCGATCATCTCATCGACAGGTTTTGGTGCCAGACGATTTGACCAGATGGTAATAAAATAGTGGTACATATGGGGGATCAGAGACCCGTCAACCCCTGACAGGAATCTGGTAAATTCTCCTATTGGAGTGGGTTTCTTCAGAGAGTCAGACAAAAACCGACAGAAGCTATCTCGCAAGGGTAATAAGGTATCACACCTTGCGAAAAGATGTAACAACGTTTCGGTGTGTTTAAGGCAAAACCCGCATTTGATATCAAATTTCTGTGTGCTCCGAACCGAAAGGAAGTATTTCGTTGGAAGCGCAGAATGAACCAAGAGGAATAGGAACTCCTTCTCCCCCTGGCTCAGACTGGACTTCCAAAGGTTCTGGAACACACGAGAAAACTTGATATGCGGATTTTGCCGCTGAACTGTGATGATATGAGTTGATGATTTCATGAGTTCAGAGTAGATAAATTTAGATGTAATGTTCTGCTGCCAATCGATTTTTAATTTTCTGTAGTTAGCGGCTATTGTTGAAATTTTCGGTGTTGGCCGAAACGTCGTTACGGGATATCTTCTGTCGGTATTGAACTCTCTGAGAGTGAGACCCATCCAATAGAAAAACAGGGATTTCCAGGGATATCTGTCCCCCCCTATGGACCACTTTACCATCTGGAGGTCGAAGGACTGGAGTTTTAGCATGATGTTACATACTCCTAGCCCTCCTTCCTCCAACGGAAGATAAAGGGTGTCTCGGGCTATCCTCTCGTTTCCTCCATCCCAGATGAAGGAGAAGATAGTCCGATTCAACTCCTTTATAATGCGTTTGTCGGGTTTGACTATTCTGCCGACATACCAGACTTGTGATAAAATGTACGTGTTCAGGATACGAATTTTATCTCTGAACTTCAGCGACCGGTTTTGCCATTTCTTAATGATGTTTCTAATTTTATTGAGTATGGGATTCCAGTTGGAATCATGGTTTCCTGTGCCAAAATATATTCCTAAGATTTTGATGTGTTGTTTTAAGTACACTTTATCCGCATCTGGTATGTGGGCAGGCATCGCCCCCGTCGCATAGATTTCCGTTTTTGATTTGTTGATTCTTGATCCCGACGCCTTCTCGAAGTTGGTTAGCTCCTGATCTAGGTGGGAGAAAGAGTCGGGGTCAGAAACAACAACGGTCAAATCGTCGGCATGTTGGAATGTTTTAACCTGCCGATGATAGTTTGGTATATTAACGCCTACTATTAATCGATTGTTGGAAATATTAAGAGCCAAAGGGTGAATTGCCAAGGCATAAAGAGCCATAGATAAGGGGCAGCCTTGCTTCACACCTCTTTCAAGGGTGAAGCTATTGGTAAAGGCTCCCCGTATTTCGCAAAACACCCTAAGGTCTTTGTACAAGATTGAGATCCATCTTTTAATACAAGGTGGTAGTCCCAATCTATCCAAAAGGGTACTGAGGTAGGTCCTGTTGAGTCTATCAAATGCTTTTTCTTGGTCATAGGCCAACAGGGCCACCCCCAGGTCCTTTTGTTGTACATAGTCATGAAGATAGTCAATCGAGAGCAGGTTATTAATAATTGACTTATTCTCACCTGCTCCCGATTGAGTATCAAAAACCAACAGGTTGATGATGGATTTCAGCCTGTTGGCTATCACCTTTGCTATTGTTTTGTAGTCTACCGTCAGCAGAGAGATCGGACGATAGTTTTTCAGATCATTTCGTGATCCCTTATTCTTGTAATGAATAGAGATCACGGAGGTGCTCATGGTTTCAGAGAGGTGGTCTTGGAAGTAAATATTGTTTATTACCTCAAACAAGTCATCCTGGATGACATCCCAGAATTTCAAATAAAATTCCCTTGGGATGCCATCTATTCCAGGAGACTTGTCATTCTGAAACTCTGACAGAGCCTGGTGTATCTCCTCCTTCGAAATGATCTGATTATCTATCGCCTCTCTCTCAGCCGACGGTAGTGGTGTAATTTGGGAGCTGTCAAGGTACTCATCGATGACAGATTGGGGTATAGGGTCGGCCGAGTAGAGCTTTGAGTAGAAATTTTCTACGATGTCCATAATCTCCTCTCGACCTTCCCTAATAACTCCGCCGTCATCGATAAGTCTCTCGAGCAGTGTCCCAGTGCCATTTTCAATCTCGGCCTTTTTGAATATATGGAGGTTATCTATATCGCTATCTGAAAAGGGGAGCTTAGATCTTATAAGTACTCCCCTGTTTAGCTTATTAAGCAGTACGGCGGTCTCTCTATCGATCTTGTCTGTTTCTTTTTTAAAATGTTCTGAAGATGTATTGTATTTATTTTCTAAGTCTATCTTTTTATCTTTCAGAACATTTATTTTATTGTTGATGTTTATTTTTCTGTTTATTGAAAATGTTATTGTAAAGTTTTTAATTTTTTCTTTAGCCGATTCCCACCAATCTACCGGATTATCAAAATGAATTTTTTCTTGTTGCCACAATCCCCAGAAGACATTGAACTGTCGCAAATAGTTGTCGTCTTCCAGCACGGACGTATTCATCTTCCACTTTCCCCTACCCCACCGACATGATTCTAACTGAATCTGTAAGGTTACAGATTTATGGTCGGAGTAGCGGAGAGTGGTATGAGACATACGCCGTACTTGGTCGACGACAGACTGAGAAACATAGATTCGGTCGAGTCGAGTGCCATCTTCACCACGAAGGAAGGTAAAAACCTTTCGCTTCGGGTTGCGATGCCTGTAGGCATCAACTAGTAGAAATTCTGTTATAATTTTATTAAACAGTTTAGTGATGCCTACAGAGTGGCTCTCGATTCGACCATGTTTATTGTCGAGCTCGCTGCAGTAGAGGTTAAAGTCCCCGTTAAAAACGAAGATATCATTCATATTATAGATAGACCGGAGAAGATCGTATAGCTGTGTATAGAATTCGAGACCGATTTTGCCATCCCGAACTCCATACACATTAATAACAACTAAATTTCTCCGGTCCATCTTAAAACGGGCACTAACGACCCGCTCCTCTATAATTTGGCTGTCAACTAGTTGTAGGTTTTTTCTATAGAGGAGCACAGCCCCTCTAGTCCTAGGGGTTGGGCCGTTAGTGGAAATCAGCCTGTAGGGAGTAGTTGCCTCGATGTTAGAGATGTCTTCATCTGAGACAATACCCGTCTCCTGCAGACTGATCACATCAGATGTTTTATGATCCCGTAATACATTATGTAGTTTTGTGCAAAACCCCCGAGCTATGTTTAGAGTTGTAAAAATCATAGTCGAGGATTTAAATACCAGTTGGCTAATATGAATGATATCTTACCCAGATTAGTACTGAGTTTTAGAGTTGGACCTAACCTTAGAGCTGTAAGATGGTGTGCTCTTTGGTTCTACTGCAGCGACTTCAAATGATTGCGACAGTTCAATGGCTTTATGTTTCTTGTGCTCTTCCATTTGACTGCTCCTGTCTCTGTCTCTCTTTCTGTCACGAGAGGTTGGTCGTGAAGAGACAGGTGTGTCTAGGGGGAGAGCACCAGAATTAGCTTTTGATCGATGGGCAGGGGCTTTCTTTTTTGGTTTTTCAACCTTCTTTGTTGAGGTTGAAGAAATCAAGCTAGATCGTTGGGCGATTTCCTCCTTGCTCCGATCATAATCGGACTCCTCCACGTTGTCCCATTCCCCTTCCTCCAAATCCTGATTTGGGGTGGCAGGGGTGACAGGGGTGCCGGCTGGAACTATTGCCGACACATTGGGCGTGGAGGTAGACCTGATCGTTTTAAGGAGATCGCCCACTGATCTACCGATATCTTTCGGCCCCTTCTTCCGGGGATTGTAGACTTGAAATTCATCCGGTTTTGAGGTGGTAGGCCTATTGACTGATGGTAGTTCAATAGTTAGAGGGGGTGGGAGTAAGGGTGGGGCTGAGGGACAGTCCCTGGCTAAGTGTCCTTCGTTGTTACAAACGTAGCACTTCTTGTCCGCCATGGGCTGTCCCTCATACTTTACCCCCAGCCTACACCCCTGTATAGTAAGATTGGTGGGAATCGGTTTTTTTGTATATATGAAACAGACTCCGTTGTACATTATGTGGATGGTTACGATATGTACAACGGATGATTTTAACCGCCGTACAGTACTGGTTGATTTTCGAGAGGACGTACTTGGGGTCCATTTCGTATGGAACCCCAAAGATGGTAATTCGTACGTCCTGGGGCTGAGAGTAGCGGGGCAGTTGGGCGGCCCGCTCAATACTAAATTTCACCCCCTTAAAGGGCTCAGACCCAGCCCCATTTTCAAACCAGTTTTCGAAGTTCTTGATGTCGTTCTCCTTAGAGAAAGACACCAAGAAACTTGAATGCCCCACGTTCTGAAAGCACCGTATGGTGTCGATTGGTGCTTCTCTTTGTTGCATTAGCCCGAGCATCTCCTCGGATTTTATCTCCAAAGGAGAATCGGGCTTAATTTCAACAGTTAAATTCCTTTTTAGAACGTGGGTAGTCATGATGGCAATATAGATAACCTCGAAGAAACAAAAAAAAAAACAAACAAAGAAAATGGAAAGAAAAGAAAAAAAAAAGAAATTATGGATGTAAAAATTATCGGGCGATAACCTTGTGTACCGTAACTAAATAATATATATTTTTTTTTTTTTTTTTTTTATAATCAAAGTATTTTATGTAGGGAAGAAGAGTAAAACAACTTTGCAAAAATTCTTCCCAAAAAGCCGGAGTATTCGGACTATTTCCGGAAACTCAAAAATGGCGATACTGGAATATTTTGAAAGTGTATTTTAAATCCACTCGCATCGGCAATTATACAGGGTATTTTTACCAATAAGAAATTCTATCGGGCCCTAGACGGACTAAGTGGACCGTCGGAGTATAAATACCCGATCCAAAACCGTCGGAACAGCAAAAAAAATACTGGTAAAAATCCCTGTGATATGGTTGCAGATTGAAATTCGAGTAGTTAGTTACACGAATACGGTACAACTAACAATTTTCTTCCTTTTCTAAAACTACTGAATGATTTAGAATCCATGTTTAATATAAAACAGGTAGATATATTCACGTGAAGTTATTTAGTTTTTAATGTTGAAATTGTTGATATTCAGTTACTTTATATCATTCCTTAGTACAGGTGTAACAAACTATATCACGTGACAGTAATGAAACATGCCTATACGATTGACCAATCAGTGAGGTGTATTGTGTATCGACACGCGACTAGATTAGTTTACAGACAGATGTTTAAATTATTTTAATTGTCTGGCACAAAATGCATCATTAAATTGTGGTTTGACACTTGGCGTTGTTACTGATATGACAGTGCAATTAGTAAACAACGAATTGATTTAATAAAAAGTTTGGTTTGGTGTATCAAATGTAAACAAATATTGATATGATCCAGATATATCGTGTGTCTTCTATCTTTATTTATATGTATGTATTTAATATGTATACATCTACAAATATTTCGTCTTTATGAACTACAATACATCGATATGTACAATAATATCAGTATGATTATTGTTTTAAGGTTGTAAATGGAGAAATATATTTTTTTTTTATTTTTCTATATTCATAAAAATTACGTCTGATTGCCGAAAATATTATTAATCATATATTATTGCTACTAATTGTCATCTACCTTACCATGTCATATCAGTAACAACGCCAAGTGTCAAACCACAATTTAATGACGTATTTTGTGCCAGACAATTAAAATAATCTAAACATCTGTCTGGAGACTAATCTAGTCGCGTGTCGATACACAATACACCTCACTGATTGGTCAATTGTAAAGGCATGCTTCATTACTGTCACGTGATATAGTTTGTGACACCTGTACTAAGGAATGATATTAAGTAACTGAACATCTACATTTTCATCATTAAAAACTAAATAACTTCACGTGAATATATCTACCTGTTTTATATTAAACATGGATTCTAAATCATTCAGTAGTTTTAGAAAAGGAAGAAAATTGTTAGCTGAGAAGAAAAGAAGAAATCGTATTAATGAATGTTTAAACCAGATTAGAAATTTACTAACTGAAGATGAAAATGTAAACACAGATCTGAGTGAAAATAAAATGGAGAAAGTTGAAATTTTAGAATGTGCTGTTGAATTCATCAAGAAAACTAAATATTCAACTGACGTTAACGATACCAGAGAAAATCAAACTGTATTTAAAACAGGATATTCAAGATGTGTACAAGAAATGTCGTGTTTTTTAAATGGTGTATCAGATATATCAGACAATGTAAAATATCATCTACTACAACATATAACGAGAAACATTCAACCAATACAAAATAACAAAAACTGTGTTCAATATCCAACAACTCCTTACCAATATATTAACTTACCAGAATATAGAAGATATAATTCTTCACTAGCTGTTCCTATTGATATTTCTACTGAACATAATCAAACTATTGACGTCAATAATAACATCAATATTGTTTGGAGACCTTGGTAATATAAATACTCAACAATAGAGAAACATCATAACTACACATTGATACTAGATATTTTATTTCTACAGAAATATTTTGTGATATTTATTAATTGTTATTACTTTATTTACTTGTTATTGTACTATTTAACAGATGATTAAATTTTGTTTTTTAAATTAGAGTCTATTGTTTTTATCAAAATTATATAAATAACTGATCTAGAGATTTGACTTGTCTTAAGAATTTGGAATCTCTCCATTCATGATTTGTTCAGAATATTCACATAGACTCTTCACCCAAAAGTAAACGAACCATGAAGAATAAAATTCTGTAAATCCGAAAGCATTTTTACTATCAAATCTACATGTATAAAGAATTAATCGAAGCTCTGGGTCAAAATGACTTGTTGAAGCTATTTGTGCCTCAAGCATTAAACCGACAGTACAATTACGCGCATAATGGTAATACTAATATGGCCCAATTCTTTAAATACATAATTGATGATGTGCGTCCAATGACGACCCGCTTGTTGAAGCTTTTGGTGCCTCAAGCAAAGTCTTTTCGGGGAGGGTTTAGCTTTGTTTTGATCGAAGCTGTGTTTTTTCTAAATTTGGAAAATCTAAACATATCTCGCATATATTCTCATAGACGTTTTTCTGCATGTTACAATGTTCTTAAGCTAAAACGAAAACCATTTATAGCATTAAGCGAACGGCATTATATTTCTTTGATTTAGATCCACTAATCAGCTTCTTTTAGTCATATTTCAAGTTCATCATTGAAATATTTTAGTCCTTTAAGTAAACCTTAGTACATCTTGAAAATCAATCCAAATTGATAGAGAGTTACAGTATTCTATTTTTTGTTTGTGGAAAATACATGTCATTGAATCAAGACAGCCCATAAGATTAAACAACCAGGGCTTACCAGGCAAGGTAACATACGTCTCATTCGAATCAGTTGAATCTATAGCTCCAACCTCTTCACAAACACATTTTGATGCGTTTTTACAAAGTCAAGGGCAATAACTAATACATTGTTCAACGAAAATACGTCAAATTCAAACTTGACCGAGATCTTATAAATTCCAATGATCACATCAGGTTTCATTTGAATCGGTTGAAAACTGTAGCTTCAATCCTGTTCACAAACAAATTTTAACGCGTTTTTACAAAGTCCAGGGCAATAACTCAAAAACCGTTCATCAAAAATACGTCAAAATCGAACTTTACCGAGATCTTATCAATTCCAATGATCACACCAAGTTTCATCAAAATCGTTTGAAAACTGTAGCTTCAATCCTGTTCACAAACGAATTTTGACGCGTTTTTACAAAGTCAAGGGCAATAACTAAAAAACTGTTCAACAAAAATACGTCAAATTCGAACTTGACCGAGATCTTATCAATTCAAATGATCACATCAAGTTTCATTCAGCTTCAATCCTGTTCACAAACAAATTTTGATGCATTTTAACAAAGTCAAGGGCTATTACCCAAAAACCGTTCAGTGAAAATACGTCAAATTTGAACCAGGCCGAGATCTTATTAATTCCAATGATCAAACCAAGTTTTATCAGCATCGGTTGAAAACTGTAGCTTCAATCCAGTTCACAAACAAATTTTGACGCGTTTGATAAAGTCAAGGGCAATAACTCAATACACCGTTCATCGAAAATACGTCAAATTCGAAACTGACCGAGATTTTATCAATTCCAGGTTTTATGCAATTCGGTTGAAAACTGTAGCTTCAATCCTGTTCACAAACAAATTTCAATGTATTTTTACTGAGTCAATGGCAAAAACTAAAAAACCGTTCATCGAAAATACGTCAAATACGAACTTGACCGAGATCTTATCAATTCCAATGATCACACCCAGTTTTATCAGCATCTATAGTGTTCACAAGAAATGTTCACTGACGGACCGACGGACAGGGGCGACGACAATATACGACCACATATTTATGTGGGCGTACAAAAACAAATTATTTTCTCAATTATAATGAAACAATTTATTCATTAAATGAATGTAACATGTGATATTGGAATAGACTTAAACGCAATGATAATAATCTCTGTAAAACTGTACATAAGTGGGCCAGTAGACGTAAGTCCTCCTGGGATCACAGAGTATTATGTCTCGGTCGAGAATTACATGTATTAACTGACCAGGGGGACACTGTATGCATTGATGAGGTGTGGGGTAGTTTGTGGGAAAGGGATAGACCCTTGCGCCGATTTATTTTGTAAAAAGTGACTGGCTAGCAGATGAAACTGGTTTGCTAGCCATTTGTTTTCGGTTAGCCGGTTTTGAACTGGCTGAATTGGCTAGCAAAAAAAATCGGCGGTTTTCGGCGGCTAAAACGGATTTCCTCCATTAAAAATTTGAGTTATAATGAAGGAACATACATTATACACTGCAGGTATCATAAACAACTGGTGTTTGTTAGCAAGTTATTTATTTCTAAATAATCAACTCACAATTCAAAATCTTAATCAAACTACAATAGTTTTGAATTATCATGGATGAAAATTATCATGTTCAGCATGGTAGGTCTAAGTGACGATCGTCTTGAATTCATTTACAAAGTGGCAGAAATCGGCTGACTTAAATCGGCGGCGCTTTGTTTTCACAACTGGCAGATTATGGCTGTAAAGAAATCGGCGGCGGCGGCGGCGGCTAATGGCGGCGGCGCAAGGGTCTAGAAAGAGAAGTAGGACAGTGGTCAAAAGATTTGTGGGATGATAGAACACATGTTAATGGTAACAAACTCAGGTCATACCGTATGTATAAAACTGTATTCGAAACAGAACCATATGTAAAACTAGTTCAAAATAGAGCTCACCGACGTGTGCTGTCCAGGCTTAGAGCGGGCTCACTACCGTTAAGGATTGAAACGGGTAGATTTTTAAGACCCCCTGAACCTCTCTGTCAAAGGAAATGTCTTATGTGCAACAATGGGGAAGTTGAAAATGAAGAGCATTTTATTTTTAACTGTAATTTATATATTGATATCAGAAGAGTTTTATGTATCAAAGCCTGTCTTATTAATCCCGATTTTTTATACTTTGATAATGTTGATAAATTGTGTTTTTTAATGACCGACGAACAAATTTTACCATATTTTGCATCATGTATTTTTAAAATGTTTGAAATTAGAAAACAAACTGTGATACCTTGAGCTTTTTATTCCTTTCACTATGTTTATTTTACCCGAATTTGTTTTACTTTGTATATAATATTTATAGTGTCTCGTAAGTCGATATCGGCTGGCATCTTTTATTCAATGTACTTATTTTATGTTTTTAAATGTACAAGATGGTGACACTGAAATAAAATAAATTAGTATTATTATTATTATATGTAACATACAATAACAAGTAAATAAAGTAATAACAATTAATAAATATCACAAAATATTTCTGTAGAAATAAAATATCTAGTATCAATGTGTAGTTATGATGTTGCTCTATTGTTGAGTATTTATATTACCAAGGTCTCCAAACAATATTGATGTTATTATTGACGTCAATAGTTTGATTATGTTCAGTAGAAATATCAATACGAACAGCTAGTGAAGAATTATATCTTCTATATTCTGGTAAGTTAATATATTGGTAAGGAGTTGTTGGATATTGAACACAGTTTTTGTTATTTTGTATTGGTTGAATATTTCTAGTTATATGTTGTAGTAGATGATATTTTACATTGTCTGATATTTCTGATACACCATTTAAAAAACACGTCATTTTTTGTACACATCTTGAATATCCTGTTTTAAATACAGTTTGATTTTCTCTGGTATCTTTAACGTCAGTTGAATATTTAGTTTTCGTGATGAATTCAACAGCACATTCTAAAATTTCAACTTTCTCCATTTTATTTCCACTCAGGTCTGTGTTTACATTTTCATCTTCTTCAGTTAGTAAATTTTTAATCTGGTTTAAACATTCATTAATTCGATTTCTTCTTTTCTTCTCAGCTAACAATTTTCCTCCTTTTCTAAAACTACAGAATGATTTAGAATCCATGTTTAATATAAAACAGGTAGATATATTCACGTGAAGTTATTTAGTTTTTAATAATGAAATTTTAAATGTTCAGTTACAATATCAGTAGCAACGCCAAGTGTCAAACCACAATTTAATGACGCATTTTGTGCCAGACAATTAAAATAATCTAAACATCTGTCTGGAGACTAATCTAGTCGCGTGTCGATACACAATACACCTCACTGATTGGTCAATCGTATAGGAATGCTTCATTACTGTCACGTGATATAGTTTGTGACACCTGTACTAAGGAATGATATAAAGTAACTGAACATTTACAATTTTATCATTAAAAACTAAATAACTTCACGTGAATATATCTAGCTGTTTAATATTAAACATGGATTCTAAATCATTCAGTAGTTTTAGAAAAGGAAGAAAATTGTTAGCTGAGAAGAAAAGAAGAAATCGAATTAATGAATGTTTAAACCAGATTAGAAATTTACTAACTGAAGATGAAAATGTAAACATAGATCTTAGTGAAAATAGAATGGAGAAAGTTGAAATTTTAGAATGTGCTGTTGAATTCATCAAGAAAACTAAATATTCAACTGACGTTAAAGATACCAGAGAAAATCAAACTGTATTTAAAACAGGATTCTCAAGATGTGTACAAGAAATGACGTGTTTTTTAAATGGTGTATCAGAAATATCAGACAATGTAAAATATCATCTACTACAACATATAACTAGAAACATTCAACCAATACAAAATAACAAAAACTGTGTTCAATATCCAACAACTCCTTACCAATATATTAACTTACCAGAATATAGAAGATATAATTCTTCACTAGCTGTTCGTATTGATATTTCTACTGAACATAATCAAACTATTGACGTCAATAATAACATCAATATTGTTTGGAGACCTTGGTAATATAAATACTCAACAATAGAGCAATATCATAACTACACATTGATACTAGATATTTTATTTCTACGGAAATATTTTGTGATATTTATTAATTGTTATTACTTTATTTACTTGTTATTGTACTATTTAACATATGATTAAATTTTGTTATTTAGATTAGATTCTATTGTTTTTATCAAAATTATATAAATGTACTAATATAGAGATTTGACATGTCTTCAGAATTTGGAATCTCTCCATTCATGATTTGTTCAGTATATTCACTCTTCACCCGAAAGTAAACGAATCCTCAAAAATAACATTCTGTAAATCGATAACATTTTCAAGATGTGTCAAATCTAGACCTCCAAACTGTGAGATTTTCCCTTTGGAGTTACAAAATATGATATGACTGGTTAAATATATTAGATTTTTTTTAAGTCAATATTTCAACCACATAAAAAAAACTATACCGGCAGTGGAATTTTAGTAATACTAATATGGTTGATCATTACACTTCATACATCGCCCAATACCATTAAATTTACATGTATAAAGAATTACTCGATGCATTGGGTCAAAATGACGACCCGCTTGTTAAAGTTATTGGTGCCTCAAGCATTAAACCGACAGTACAATTACGCGCATAATAGTAATACTAATATAGCCCAATTCTATTAAGTCTTTAAATACATAATCGATGCTGTGAGTCCAATGACGACCCGCTTGTTGAAGCTATAGGTGCCTCAAGCAATGTCTTTTCAGGGATGGTTTAGCTTTGTTTTGTTCGAAGCTATGTTATTTCTAAATTTGGAAAATCTAAACATAACTCGCATATATTCTTATAGACGTTTTTCTGCATGTTACAATGTTCTTAAACAAAAACTAAAAAGATTTATAGCATAAAAGATAGTGAACTCTGCTTCTAACGATCGAAAATAGCTCAAATTCGATCTTGATCTTCGTTTTATGAATATGTATACACATATCAAATTTCATTTGATTCCGTCAAAAACTCTAGTTTTTAGAGCGTTTACGAGCAAATGTTGACGGACGGACCGACGGACCGACGGACGGACGGACGGACGGACAGGGGTGCCGACAATATACGTCCTCATAGAGAGATGAGGGCGTATAAAAAGCAAACGGCATTATATTTCTCTGATTTAGATCCACTAATCAGCTTCTTTTAGTCATATTTCAAGTTCATCCTTGAAATATTTTAGTACTTTAAAGTAAACTTTAGTAAATCTAAAAAATCAATCCAAATTGATAGAAAGTTTCAGTATTCTATTTTTTTTTTTTTGTGGAAAATACATGTCATTGAATCAAGACGGTCCATTAGATTAAACAACCAGGGCTTGTCAGGCAAGGTAACATACGTCTACAGGCATCTGTCGGAAATGATAATATTTGAATAGATAATACAAATTTTATTATGTCAAAAGCATAAAAAATAAAGGGTTATAACTTATCAATTCCAAAGATCACACCAGGCTTCATTCGAATCGGTTGAAATCTATATCTTCAATCCTCTTCACCAACAAATTTTGATGCGTTTTTTACAAAGTCAAGGGCAATAACTAAAAAAATGTTCAACAAAAATACGTCAAATTCGAACCTGACCGAGATCTTATCAATTCCAATGATCACATCAGGTTTCATTCAAATCGGTTGAAAACTGTAGCTTCAATCCCGTTCACAAATAAATTTTGACGCGTTTTTACGAACACATATTCATGTGGGCGTATAAAAACAATAAATTATTTTCTTAATTATAATGAAACAATTTATTCATCAAATGAATTTAACATACAATAACAAGTAAATAAAGTAATAACAATTAATAAATATCACAAAATATTTCCGTAGAAATAAAATATCTAGTATTAATGTGTAGTTATGATGTTGCTCTATTGTTGAGTATTTATATTACCAATATTAACAATATTGATGTTATTATTGACGTCAATAGTTTGATTATGTTCAGTAGAAATATCAATAGGAACAGCTAGTGAAGAATTATATCTTCTATATTCTGGTAAGTTAATATATTGGTAAGGAGTTGTTGGATATTGAACACAGTTTTTGTTATTTTGTATTGGTTGAATGTTTCTAGTTATATGTTGTAGTAGATGATATTTTACATTGTCTGATATTTCTGATACACCATTTAAAAAACGCGTCATTTCTTGAACACATCTTGAAAATCCTGTTTTAAATACTGGTATCTTTAACGTCAGTTGAATATTTAGTTTTCTTGATAAATTCAACAGCACATTCTAAAATTTCCGCTTTCTCCATTTTATTTTCACTAAGATCTATGTTTACATTTTCATCTTCAGTTATTAAATTTTTAATCTGGTTTAAACATTCATTAATTCGATTTCTTCTTTTCTTCTCAGCTAACAATTTTCTTCCTTTTATAAAATTACTGAATGATTTAGAATCCATGTTTAATATAAAACAGGTAGATATATTCACGTCAAGTTATTTAGTTTTTAATGATGAAATTGTTGGTTGGTTGGTAGATGACAAGTTAACGTTCGCTTCCAGCTTAAGCTGATATCGCAAACTAGGTAGTTGTTGGTAGTGGTGGTAGTTGGTAGTTGATTGGTTCAATAGGATGGTACTGTGCTGTTGGTTTGGTAATTGGAGAATTCGTAAGATCTGGTCGGGTCGAATGACATGGCAGTGAAACTCGGCCCTGGAGGGTGTGGCGTGAGTTACTCGATCTTCTTCATTCTTCCAAACTCGTTGTGATAGTGGTTATTCTTCTTGATGCTGGTAGTTGAATGGTAGTTGTTGGTTTGGTTTGGTTAGATTATCTGATGGATGTTGGAAAACTGGAAGACCTGAAAAGAAAGGAAGAGGAGAATGTGAGAAAGGAGAAGAAAAGAAGAAAAAGGGGGGAAAAAGCTTTCAACGAAGAAAAAGGGGGAAAAAATGTTCTCTTTGTTTCTGCAAAGAGAAACTTATTAATTTGGTTGTGAATAAATAATATAAAAAACTTTAATTAGAAACTTAGCCTATCTGTTCAAGACAGATTTGGTAATAAAGTTGTAGATGAGTTCCATTATTCTATACCAGTGGTCCGTGGGTGGAGCCAGGATATTCTGTATTGTTCTTGGTATACCATTGGTTTCAAAGTACTCTGTCAGTTGCTTGCGAGCGGGTTTCAGTTCGGCGCATTCAATGAGGAGATGTGACCTGAAATTGTAGATGTTCAGTTACTTTATATCATTCCTTAGTACAGGTGTCACAAACTATATCACGTGACAGTAATGAAGCATTCCGATACGATTGACCAATCAGTGAGGTGTATCGACACGCGACTAGATTAGTCTCCAGACAGATGTTTAGATTATTTTAATTGTCTGGAACAAAATACGTCATTAAATTGTGGTTTGACACTTGGCGTTGTTACTGATATGACATGGTAAGGTAGATGACAATTAGTAGCAGGCCATGTTTACTCTTTTCGAAACACCTGATGGTACTTCTCGTATGGGAATTCCACTACTATATAATTATTGCACCCGATTTTGTCATGCTCTCGACGAGATTTTTGATTAACGGAATTGTTTTGCTTGTACGGATTTTTATTATATGATTAATAATATTTTAGGAAATCTGACGGTTCACGTTGTCATGCATAGAATAGAGATATCTTAGGTAATATTATATGAGAAAAGGTAATGATAAAAGGCATCACTGGAGAATTTGAACCATATTATTGTTTTTGTTTTTTGGTCGATTTAGGACCTTCACCATAGGAATGCTATCTGGAATACATGTATAATTATATACAATTTGAATATTACATTATCTAACTTCCATAAAAAAAAAACTAAAAGGGTTACACCTACACAAAATATTTCCCCATCTTTATACTATCATACATATTTACACCCTTACAAATAATCTTGTCATCCTCATTCATATTAAAAGTAAAAATCCGTACAAGCAAAACAACTCAGCCAACCAAAAATCTCGTCCAGAGCATGACAAAATCGGGTGCAATAATTATATAATAGTGGACTTCCCATACGGGACCAGGAGCCTCGAAAAGAGCAAGCACGCCCTGCCTCGCGCGCGACACCCGCCACTATTATAAAGGTCAAAATCATGAGGTGCAACAAACTGATTGCGTGTAAATATGCGTTTAATAATTACTAAATTTTTTGTAGATGTAAACCTATTCCAAAAAAGATGGAACACCAACAAGAGTTATAGATCTGGATTGTATCAATATTTGTTTTTATTTGATACACCAAACTTTTTATTAAATCATTTCTAATGCTACTGTTATATCAGTGATATATGTAAACTGGACAATCTATAACTTATATTGTGGGATTAAACTTTACTAAAATAAGTGTACTGTGTTCAGAAGATGGCTATGGAAATAACACATGGATCTGTAGGTGAAATTCGTGAAAATATTGAAGTCAACGAAACAAGGAATTTCGTGAATGATGTAATGGCGCCCATTATTGAAGTCATACATGCAGACATACACCAACCACCTACGACGCCGATAGAAGCACCAAATAAAGCCAAGCGAAAAGGTATTAGTCCATTTCCTATTAGCAATGCCCAAAATCAGAAAAAATACAGACACGACAGTTATGATACTGAAGATGAGAGAGAAAGTTCCGATTCGAGTGCAGGCGATATTCATAATTTGACTAAAATGGTTGAGAAACTAACGTTAAATATGTCAGAAATGGTTGTTAGCTTAACAAATAAAATTGAGAGCCTTGAGAAAAACATTGAAATAAAAATTTCGGAGAATATTTTGAAAGTTATAGACAATAAAATTCAAACTTGTGTAAAATCAGAAATAAATACTCTTAAAAATGAGGTCAAAGGTGAACTAAAATCAGTAAAAGACAAACTAGAAGAGACTGATAAGTGTGTTAACGATCTTAACAAGAGTTTTCAGAATAAAGATCGAAACATTGTGATTAGAAATCTGTGCGAGACTGATCGAGAACATGATGAACCAGGAGTCACTCTAAGCAAGGTTAACAGGCTAATAGCTGATGGACTTAAGCTGAGCAATATTCAGGTTACCAAAGCCGACAGAAAGAAATCAAGAAATAGACAACCAGGTGTAGTGATTATTACTCTGAGTAAGGCTGATCAAAAGGCGCAAGTTATGTCAGCCAAACGAAAACTCCGCGAAACCGGACAATATTCACAAGTCTTTCTTCAACACGATTTACCCCTTGAGCAGAGACTCAATGAATCAAATATGATGACGATTGTGAAGGCGATTGGAAAAAGTGATAGTTTTACAGTGAATAGGGGTCGAATAGTGGACAGGTATCCTAAACGTGGAGGTGAAAACCAAAGTAGGAGAAATGAACCCGAAACTCCCTGGTACAAACGAGGCGAAGGATTTCACAGAGAAGAAAACCAAAGGTTCCCAGTGCGCGATAATAGCATTAATAGCAACAGACAATACCGGCATTAGGTAAAGTGCGGGTTCTGGAATGTGCGAGGCTGGGCTACAGACAACTCATCAGACAATTATATACTGCGAGAATCATGTGTGAGATTTTTAAACATTGACATTCTTGGAATAGGTGAAACCCATTTAACCGGTGAAAACAGTATTCAGGTACCAGGATACACATGGATAGGACACAATCGATCAAATTTACATAGAAATGCGAGAGTTGGATCGGGTGGTGTAGGATTATTATATAAGAATGAACTTGGTAATTTGTACCATGTGAGTGTCCTGAATAACGATTATGAAGGGATACTATGGATTAAGTTCAGCCATAAGAACTATGAATTTTCATTTCTTATATGTGTTTGTTATCTTCCTCCAGAGAACTCTTCAAGGCAAATTGACGTTGCAGACTATCTAGAAACTCTTACATCTCAGTTATATTCGTACCAAAGTATAGGACCATTTTATTTCTGTGGTGATTTTAATGCCAGATGTGGCGATTGTGAAGATTTTATTGTGGGGGTTGATAATGTGCCACAACGTAATGTTGTTGATTTTAAAACAAACAAATCGGGGGATTTATTGATTGAATTTCTGATAAATGTGAACTGTTGTATCTTAAACGGCCGGAACAATGTTAATAATGATTTCACTTATATTTCAAACATCGGTCGGTCTGTAGTGGACTACTGTCTGGTACCATACGAAAATATTGACCAATTCTCAGAATTCAAAGTGTGGACTGCTGCAGATCTTCTGCAAAAATCACAGTGTGTAGATGTATTGGACTCCAGTTCTAAAACCCCAGACCATTCTGTGATCACTTGGAATATAAATTTGATGAATGACTCAACAGATACAACAGATAAAAACCAAACAACAATGGGATTGACGAAGTATAAATTGAAGAATATTGATGACAATTTCGCCGAGGATAGTGTAAAACTGCAGTGTGTTAGGGACAAAATACACGAACTAGAATGTGAGGCAGTATCTCAGCAATGCTTAGACGATTTATACGATGAATTTATTGAAGCTATTAAAGGTGAAATGGATACCAAACTAGCGCCCCAGAAAGTGTTCATGAACAGTGGTAACAAACCTCCTCGACGAAAAACTAAACCATGGTGGAATGAAACCCTAGGCATACATTGGAATGACGTGTGTGTGTCCGAAAAGCAGTGGTTAAGGGACAAGGCGGTTAATAAGAATACGCGTATATCTTTTGACAATTATAAATCCAAACGTAAACTCTTTGATAAAGAAGTACGGAAGGCGAAACGGCAATATTGGTATAGGAAACAAAATGATCTCCAGGAACTTACTTCAAAGAATCGTCCCGAGTTCTGGAAAGAATTTGGTAAAATCGGCATAGGGGCGAAGCGAACATCCATACCAATGGAAATAGTTACTGAAAGTGGTGATATAAGTGACAATGTGGATCAGGTTTTAGAAAAATGGGAGAATGAATTCAAGAACCTTCTGAACTCTAAGGACAGTAACGGTAGTAATGGGGGAAGTGAATTTAGCAATTTATGTGTTTCAAATGACATGTTATCAGAACTAAATGCAGATATCAGTTTAGCCGAGGTACAAAGAGCTCTAAACCGTGCTAAAGACAATAAAGCCCCGGGGTGTGATGAAATCCCTTCGGAAGTTCTTAAAAATAGTGCATCAGCCAATGTTCTGGTAAAACTGTTCAATTCGTGTTTTTCAAATAGTATGATACCGAATCTCTGGAAATGTAGTATCATAAACCCCATCCCCAAATCATCTACCAAAGACCCCCGTGACCCCCTCACTGCTTATGACAAAACAAATCGCAATTTGTTATTTTCAAAGCTTTTGGAAAAGGGGATTTCTGGGAAATTCTATGAAGCAATTAAATCAATTTATGTAGAGGTAAAAAGTTGTGTTAGGATAAATGGGTTTAAAACCAACTGGTTTGAAATTAACTGTGGTCTTAAGCAAGGATGTTTACTGTCCCCGTTATTTTTTAATTTGTATGTAAATGATATTGTAAAAGTTATAAATGAATTGGGCATAGGTGTCGATATTGGTGGGGAAAAACTATCTATTTTACTTTATGCCGATGACATAGTGTTATTAGCCGAAAAAGAGTCGGATTTACAAATGATCTTAGATGTGTTAAATATTTGGGTTGTTGATAATAGTATGGTTGTAAATTCCATGAAATCAAATGTTGTCCATTTTCGTAATAATGCAAAGCCGAGAACTACTTGTATATTTTCATGTGGCAATGATGTTATAGAAGTCACAGAAAGATATGTTTATTTAGGTGTTTTGTTTACGGAGCATTTAGATTACAACCAAATGGCAAAACATGTATCAAAATCCGCTTCCCGGGCTTTGGGTTTGTTAATTGCTAAGGCGAAGTGTTTAGGTGGAGTCCCTTATAACACTTTTACTAAACTGTATGATTGTATGGTATATCCCGTTATTAGTTATGGCGCTGCAGTTTGGGGAGAACGTGAATTCTCATGTATCTCAGCAGTACAGAATAGGGCCTGTCGATATTTCCTAGGAGTTGGTAAATACACCCCAAATGCAGCTGTATCGGGCGATATGGGTTGGGTTCCGATCCCTTTAAGAACTTGGAATCCAGTCATTAAACACTACTGTCGCCTTTCAAATATGTCAAGTGAATTTTTAACCAGGAGAATTTTTAACTGGGCTAAAGCCAAACCAATGAATATTACCAACTGGTCAAATAGGGTAAAAAAGTTTCTTATCAAAGCTAGTTTACGGGATAAAGTTTTTAATATTGTACATACTGATAATTATCTTAGTCCGAAACTTCTTACTATTGATGTATTTAAGTATAATACCGACATATTTTTTAATAAGTGGCATAATGATGTTAATCGAAATACGGCAAAGAGTGGTCATGGTCGAAATAAGTTAAGAACGTATAAGACCATGAAACAAGTGTATGGTACTGAACAATATGTACAAATGTCAATCCTCCCATCTCATCGAAGTGCCCTTGCCAAATTTAGATGTGGAGTCGCCCCTTTAAGAGTTGAAACAGGACGATATGAAGGTATCCCATTAGAAAATAGGTTATGTTTTTATTGTAAAGACCAAGTCGAAACCGAAGAGCATTGTTTAATCTCTTGTGGTCTATACCAGGAAATACGTGTTGAACTTTTTAAATATTTAGAATCTTTTTATCCATGTTTTAATAATTTACAAAATGATGTAAAAGTAGCAAGAAAAAGTGCCAGAGCCTGTTATGAAATTTTAAACAAACGAAAAGCTTTTATATATCCTATGTAAATATTTTGTTTTAGTAAATTTTAGTGATTTATGATACTTTTAATATACCTTTTACTGCTTTTATATATTTTAGTATGATTCATGTAATATCGTGTCTCGTAAGCCTTATTGGCTGGACAGCATTTTATTTTTACTGTATATTTTATTGTTTTATACTGTATTTTGCTGTGTGACACGTTAATAAACTATTACTATTACTTACTATCAGTAACAACGCCAAGTGTCAAACCATAATTTAATGACGTATTTTGTGCCAGACAATTAAAATAATCTAAACATCTGTCTGTAGACTAATCTAGTCGCGTGTCGATACACAATACACCTCACTGATTGGTCAATCGTATAGGAATGCTTCATTACTGTCACGTGATATAGTTTGTGACACCTGTACTAAGGAATGATATAAAGTAACTGAACATCTACAATTTCATCTATGCGAACAAATCTCACATCGGAACGTCCTGTTCTGTGGTGATTTCAATTCCAAACACATCGCATGGGGATCCAAAAAGCAAGATGGTCGAGGAGAGGGACTACTCCAATTCATAGAGGACAACGACATGTGCTTATTAAATGATGGGAGGCCTACTTTGATTCATAACTCCAGCGGAGAAATGTCTCATTTAGACCTTACTATCGCTTCGTCTAATATAGCTACTCACTGTAACTGGCAGGTCAGTTCGACCGAGACACTTGGAAGTGATCATCTAGTAATAGATATTACTTATAAGGGTCAAGTTAAGAGGGAGGAAATCCAAGGCAAACAAAAATGGCAAATCGCAAAGGCAGATTGGATAACATTTACGGAAAACTGTTCACAGTGGAACGTAAAGGACATACAAAATGGGGATGTTGATGTCTATGCCAAGAATGTCACCATGGTCCTCATGGAGGCAGCCAAGGAAGCTATCCCGCGAACCTCTGGAAAAAACAGGGCTTGTCCAAAGCCCTGGTGGTCGGACGCCTGTCACCATGCAGTAAAAATACGAAGGAAAGCGCTACGTCGTGTCCAACGCAACCTCACCCCCGATACAAAACAGGCATACTTGGAAGCCACAAAGAACGCCAAGAAAGTCATCAACGAGGCTCGCACCAGTCATTGGCATGACTTCTGTCAAACGCTAAACCAACACACCCGGATCAGGGATGTATGGGCCAAAATCAAATCAATGAATGGCAGTAAATCTTCACGCAAAATCCCTGTAGTAAAATACAGGGACAGAGTGGGAGAGAGCGACAAACAGAAGGCAGACCTAATGGCTGAGAGCTTTGCTGACGCGAGTAGGGACAAACACCACTCCGCCGAATTCATTAATCGAAAAACTAACTTCGCAGTAGATCAATCTAATGTGTTGACACACATAGACGAAAACGATCCTCTGAATCTCCCCTTTACATCTGATGAACTTCAGAAAGCTCTCTCGTCTAAAAAAGACAGTGCAGCGGGGGAGGATGAAGTCAAGTACTCGATGTTGAAGAAATTGCCTCCTAAAGCTTTGAATATCCTTCTGGATTTATACAATGAATCTTGGACCAACGGCCACGTACCGACAACATGGAAAACTGCTTCCATTATACCTATCCTAAAGGCAGGGAAAGATCCCACAGAAACGGAGTCTTATAGACCCGTAAGCCTTACATCCACGTTATGCAAAATCTTCGAAACAATGGTAACAAATCGTCTTCGATATTACCTAGAAAGCAAGAATCTTCTAGACAACAATCAAAGTGGTTTCAGAAAGCTTAGATCAACTACTGATCAAATCGTCAGACTACAACACGCAATGTCTAAGACATTAAACGGTTCTGGGTTCCTCTGTGCTGTGTTCGTAGACCTAACAAAAGCTTTTGATCTCGTCTGGACAGATGGGCTATTGTACAAACTGCGCCAACTAGGAATAGATGGTCGCATGCATAACTGGATTGCAAGTTTTCTTGCGGACAGGAAGATACGTGTAACCATAGGGAAAAGTTTCAGCGATGAGTTCAGTTTGGAAAATGGCACGCCACAAGGCTCGGTCATTAGCCCCACTTTGTTTAGCATAATGGTCAATGATATCCGCAACTCCAAATACCTGTCAAACAAATGTCAGATTGCGATGTTTGCGGACGACAGCACTTTTTGGAGTAGTGGCTACTTATACACAAACCTAAAAGAGCGCATGCAACTATGTTTGGATCGCTTCTCAAAGTGGGCAAATGACTGGGGTTTCAGAATATCCAAAGCCAAAACGGTGGGAATGTTGGTCTGCACAGACCCCCAGGTTACTGATATGAGACTAGTCTTGGATGGCGAACCTATTAAATTCGTTGGTGAAACCAAGTTACTTGGTGTAACCTTCGATAGAAATCTCTCATGGGACCCACACATCAAAAATATCAAACACAGATGCCAAGCTTTGCTGAATTTAATGAGGAATATATCTGGCAATGAATGGGGCGCCAATGTCGTGACGCTCATGATGATCTATCGTGCGCTGATCAGGCCCATCTTGGACTACGGTTCACAGGCATTCATGACTGCTAGACCCATCCTCCTGAATAATCTGGACATCATACAGCACAAAGCACTCCGCCTTGCCACCGGAGGGGGTATCGGAATCAAAACGGAGTCTCTACTCCAAGATGTTGGTGAGGTCCCTCTCAAAATCCGCAGAGAGGAGTTAGCCTTAAGATACTGGTCAAAAATCAAACACCTTGGAGAATCATCTCCTACCTACCTCGAGATCACGAGGTTCAGGCAAGCCAAAAAGAAAATAAGCTTTGGACAGGCAGTTCGGGAATCCGTTCGAAAATATGGGCTAGAATGGTTGCCCATAAGAGCATTTACCCTTCCCCAAGTTGCTCCTTGGACGATTTCACCCCCTATGGTCGACACCTCTCTCGCTATGAGATTGGATAAGAAACGGGACGATCCATGCATCGCTCAAATGATCGCCTTAACTCATATGGACGCAAGGTGGTCGGAAAGCACACGCATCTACACAGATGGGTCACACAACCCAGATAATAGTACGACAGGGTTGGGGATTTATATCCCTTCGAGCAGTACAAGAATTATTAAGCGACTACCCAATAACTGCTCGGTGTACACATCTGAGATGCTTGCAATCCTCTATGCGGTACAATATGCCGCGAGCCACTATAATCCAAATTATGTAGTATTAAGCGACTCGCTTAGCAGCCTGCAATCAATTGTCAACGATTCTACCAGCTCTCAATCGGGACTGGTGGATGAAATCAGGCAAGCGTGCTCATTAATACATAGTCAAGGCAAATCAATCGTGTTGGCATGGATCCCGTCTCATGTTGGCATAAAGGGGAATGAAATTGCGGATGAACTCGCAAAAAAAGGACTAGACCTATCGGAAATTGAGCCGTTAGACTACAGTTTGTCAGAAGTAAGGAGTATGATCAATAAAAGCATCAAATCTTCATGGGAGGCAACTCTCGTGGATGCCGGTACATTCCGCTTCAGGCTAAATGATAGCATTAGCAGTAAAGTGATCCTGCACCATCCAAATCGACAGATCTGTCGGTCGGTCGCTCGTCTGAGAATGATGGGTGAGGTACGAGATCACAGATACGAGCTAAAGCTATGTCCCTGCGGTGAAGCTGGCACCGCAGAACATCTGTTAATCCATTGTGAGCAATTAAGGGGGAAACGGCAATCACTTGTCGATACATTAAATAAATATAAGCTGGATTACAACCTGAAGAACATCTTGTCATATACGGGAGAGGGTATGTGGTCAATTTGTGAATCGGTTTATTATTTCCTTAGAGAAATAAAAATCATCACCTAGTAAACACTTCAGAAGGGCGTCCTGCACTTCTGCATGTGTGGCGTCGAACGTCGACACAGTCTTCGGTAAAACGCCAAGAAGAATCAAAGAAGAAGGACAGATGAAGCCATAAGAGCACATCGCTCTTCAACGAAATAAGAAGAAACACAGAAGAAGGACAGATGAAGCCATAAGAGCACGTCGCTCTTTACAAGAAGAAAGAAGATTACAGAAGAAGAAAGAAGAACGAAGACACATAAGAAGAACGAAGAAACAAGAACAGAAGAAGACACAGAAGAAGACACAGAAGAAGACACAGAAGAAGCCACAGGAGCACATCGCTCCTCACTCAACGTCTGCGATATGGTCATTTCGACCGAAGCGGACACCATACCTACCAAGAAGAAGAAGAAGAACAATTTCATCATTAAAAACTAAATAACTTCACGTGAATATATCTACCTGTTTTATATTAAACATGGATTCTAAATCATTCAGTAGTTTTAGAAAAGGAAGAAAATTGTTAGCCGAGAAGAAAAGAAGAAATCGTATTAATGAATGTTTACACCAGGTTAAAAAATACTAACTGAAGAAGATGAAAATGTAAACACAGACCTGAGTGGAAATAAAATGGAGAAAGTTGAAATTTTAGAATGTGCTGTTGAATTGATCAAGAAAACTAAATATTCAACTGACGTTAAAGATACCCGAGAAAATCAAACTGTATTTAAAACAGGATATTCAAGATGTGTACAAGAAATGTCGTGTTTTTTAAATGGTGTATCAGAAATATCAGACAATGTAAAATATCATCTATTACAACATATAACTAGAAACATTCAACCAATACAAAATAACAAAAACTGTGTTCAATATCCAACAACTCCTTACCAATATATTAACTTACCAGAATATAGAAGATATAATTCTTCACTAGCTGTTCCTATTGATATTTCTACTGAACATAATCAAACTATTGACGTCAATAATAACATCAATATTGTTTGGAGACCTTGGTAATATAAATACTCAACAATAGAGGAACATCATAACTACACATTGATACTAGATATTTTATTTCTACGGAAATATTTTGTGATATTTATTAATTGTTATTACTTTATTTACTTGTTATTGTACTATTTAACATATGATTAAATTTTGTTATTTAAATTAGATTCTATTGTTTTTATCAAAATTATATAAATGTACTAATTTAGAGATTTGACATGTCTTAAGAATTTGCAATCTCTCTATTCATGATTTATTCAGAATATTCACTTAGACTCTTCACCCGAAAGTAAACGAACCCTCAAAAATAACATTTTGTAAATCTAAACTCCAAAATGTGAGATTTTCCCTTTGACTTGTAAAATATATATACATGTATATAAGTCTATTGTATATTGTTTTCAAGGTTTTTATCAATATTTCAATCACATAAAAAAAACTATACCGGCAGTGCAATTTTAGTCATACCAATATGGTTGATCATTAAACTTCATACATCGGCCCAATACCATTAAATCTACATGTCTAAAGAATTAATCGATGCTGTGAGTCAAAATGACGACCCGCTTGTTGAAGTTATTGGTGCCTCAAGCATTAAACCGACAGTACAATTACGCGCATAATGGTAATACTAATATTACCAATATTTTTTTTTAGCGGAAAATGCATGTCATTTAATAAAGACAACCATAAACAACCAGGGCTTGCCAGGCAAGGTAGCATACGTCTACTGGCAGCTGTCGGAAATGATAATATTTGAATAGACGATAATACAAATTTTATTATGTCAAAAGCATAAAAAATAAAGGGTTATAACTTATCAATTCCAAAGATCACACCGGGTTTCATTTGAATCGGTTAAAATCAATAGCTTTAATCCTATTCACAAACAAATTTTGGTGCGTTTTTACAAAGTCAACGGCAATAACTAAAAAATTGTTCAACGAAAATAAGTCAACATCAAACTTGACCGAGATCTTATCAATTCCAATGATCACATCAGGTTTCATTTGAATCGGTTGGAAACTATAGTTTGAATCCTGTTCACACAAAAATTTTGACGCGTTTTTACACAGTCAAGGGCAATAACTCAAAAACCGTTCATCGTAAATACTTCAAATTCAAACTTGACCGAGACCACCTATTCATGTTGGCGTATAAAAACAATAAATTATTATCTTAAATATAATGAAACAAGTTATTCATCAAATGAATGTAACATACAATAACAAGTAAATAAAGTAATAACAATTAATAAATATCACAAAATATTTCCGTAGAAATAAAATATCTAGTATCAATGTGTAGTTATGATGTTGCTCTATTGTTGAGTATTTATATTACCAAGGTCTCCAAACAATATTGATGTTATTATTGACGTCAATAGTTTGATTATGTTCAGTAGAAATATCAATAGGAACAGCTAGTGAAGAATTATATCTTCTATATTCTGGTAAGTTAATATATTGGTAAGGAGTTGTTGGATATTGAACACAGTTTTTGTTATTTTGTATTGGTTGAATGTTTCTAGTTATATGTTGTAGTAGATGATATTTTACATTGTCTGATATTTCTGATACACCATTTAAAAAACACGTCATTTCTTGTACACATCTTGAGAATCCTGTTTTAAATACAGTTTGATTTTCTCTGGTATCTTTAACATCAGTTGAATATTTAGTTTTCTTGATCAATTCAACAGCACATTCTAAAATTTCAACTTTCTCCATTTTATTTTCACTCAGATCTATGTTTACATTTTCTTCTTCAGTTAGTAAATTTTTAATCTGGTTTAAACATTCATTAATTCGATTTCTTCTTTTCTTTTCAGCTAACAATTTTCTTCCTTTTCTAAAACTACTGAATGATTTAGAATCCATGTTTAATATAAAACAGGTAGATATATTCACGTGAAGTTATTTAGTTTTTAATGATGAAATTGTAGATGTTCAGTTACTTTATATCATTCCTTAGTACAGGTGTCATAAACTATATCACGTGACAGTAATGAAGCATTCCGATACGATTGACCAATCAGTGAGGTGTATTGTGTATCGACACGCGACTAGATTAGTTTCCAGACAGATGTTTAGATTATTTTAATTGTCTGGCACAAAATGCATCATTAAATTGTGGTTTGACACTTGGCGTTGCTACTGATATGACAGTGCAATTAGTAAACAACGAATTGATTTAATAAAAAGTTTGGTTTGGTGTATCAAATATAAACAAATATTGATATGATTCAGATCTATCGTGTGTGTTCTATCTTTATTTGGAATATGTATACATCTACAAATATTTCGTCTTTATGAACTACAATACATCGATATGTACAATAATATCAGTATGATTATTGTTTTAAGGGTGTAAATGGAGAAATATATTTTTTATATTTTTAAATATGCATGTCAACTTGTACCGTCTAATATTACGCCTGATTGCCGAAAATATTTTTAATCATATATTATTGCTACTAATTGTCATCTACCTTATCATGTCATATCAGTAACAACGCCAAGTGTCAAACCACAATTTAATGACGCATTTTGTGCCAGACAATTAAAATAATCTAAACATCTGTCTGTAGACTAATCTAGTCTCGTGTCAATACACCTCACTGATTGGTCAATCGTATAGGAATGCTTCATTACTGTCACGTGATATAGTTTATGACACCTGTACTAAGGAATGATATAAAGTAACTGAACATCTACAATTTCATCATTAAAAACTAAATAACTTCACGTGAATATATCTACCTGTTTTATATTAAACATGGATTCTAAATCATTCAGTAGTTTTAGAAAAGGAAGAAAATTGTTAGCTGAGAAGAAAAGAAGAAATCGAATTAATGAATGTTTAAACCAGATTAAAAATTTACTAACTGAAGAAGATGAAAAATTTAACATAGATATGAGTGAAAATAAAATGGAGAAAGTTGAAATTTTAGAATGTGCTGTTGAATTCATCAAGAAAACTAAATATTCAACTGACGTTAAAGATACCAGAGAAAATCAAACTATATTTAAAACAGGATTCTCAAGATGTGTACAAGAAATGTCTTGTTTTTTAAATGGTGTATCACAAATATCAGACAATGTAAAATATCATCTATTACAACATATAACTAGAAACATTCAACCAATACAAAATAACAAAAACTGTGTTCAATATCCAACAACTCCTTACCAATATATTAACTTACCAGAATATAGAAGATATAATTCTTCACTAGCTGTTCCTATTGATATTTCTACTGAACATAATCAAACTATTGACGTCAATAATAACATCAATATTGTTTGGAGACCTTGGTAATATAAATACTCAACAATAGAGGAACATCATAACTACACATTGATACCAGATATTTTATTTCTACGGAAATATTTTGTGATATTTATTAATTGTTATTACTTTATTTACTTGTTATTGTACTATTTAACATCTGATTAAATTTTGTTATTTAAATTAGATTCTATTGTTTTTATCAAAATTATATAAATGTACTAATATACAGATTTGACATGTCTTCAGAATTTGGAATCTCTCCATTCATGATTTGTTCAGTATATTCACTCTTCACCCGAAAGTAAACGAATCCTCAAAAATAACATTCTGTAAATCGAAAACATTTTCAAGATGTGTCAAATCTAGACCTCCAAACTGTGAGATTTTCCCTTTGGAGTTACAAAATATGATATGACTGGTTAAATCTATTACATTTTTTTAAGTCAATATTTCAACCACATAAAAAAAACTATACCGGCAGTGGAATTTTAGTAATACTAATATGGTTGATCATTACACTTCATACATCGCCCAATACCATTAAATTTACATGTATAAAGAATTACTCGATGCATTGGGTCAAAATGACGACCCGCTTGTTGAAGCTATTGGTGCCTCAAGCATTAAACCGACAGTACAATTACGCGCATAATAGTAATACTAATATAGCCCAATTCTATTAAGTCTTTAAATACATAATCGATGCTGTGAGTCCAATGACGACCCGCTTGTTGAAGCTATTGGTGCCTCAAGCAATGTCTTTTCAGGGATGGTTTAGCTTTGTTTTGTTCGAAGCTATGTTATTTCTAAATTTGGAAAATCTAAACACAACTCGCATATATTCTTATAGACGTTTTTCTGCATGTTACAATGTTCTTAAACAAAAACTAAAAAGATTTATAGCATAAAAGATAGTGAACTCTGCTTCTAACGATCGAAAATAGCTCAAATTCGATCTTGATCTTCGTTTTATGAATATGTATACACATATCAAATTTCATTTGATTCCGTCAAAAACTCTAGTTTTTAGAGCGTTTACGAGCAAATGTTGACGGACGGACCGACGGACCGACGGACGGACGGACAGGGGTGCCGACAATATACGTCCTCATAGAGAGATGAGGGCGTATAAAAAGCAAACGGCATTATATTTCTCTGATTTAGATCCACTAATCAGCTTCTTTTAGTCATATTTCAAGTTCATCCTTGAAATATTTTAGTCCTTTAAACTAAACTTTAGTAAATCTAAAAAATCAATCCAAATTGATAGAAAGTTTCAGTATTCTATTTTTTTTTTTTTTTTTGTGGAAAATACATGTCATTGAATCAAGACGGTCCATTAGATTAAACAACCAGGGCTTGTCAGGCAAGGTAACATACGTCTACAGGCATCTGTCGGAAATGATAATATTTGAATAGATAATACAAATTTTATTATGTCAAAAGCATAAAAAATAAAGGGTTATAACTTATCAATTCCAAAGATCACACCAGGCTTCATTCGAATCGGTTGAAATCTATATCTTCAATCCTCTTCACCAACAAATTTTGATGCGTTTTTTACAAAGTCAAGGGCAATAACTAAAAAAATGTTCAACAAAAATACGTCAAATTCGAACCTGACCGAGATCTTATCAATTCCAATGATCACATCAGGTTTCATTCAAATCGGTTGAAAACTGTAGCTTCAATCCTGTTCACAAATAAATTTTGACGCGTTTTTACGAACACATATTCATGTGGGCGTATAAAAACAATAAATTATTTTCTTAATTATAATGAAACAATTTATTCATCAAATGAATTTAACAGACAATAACAAGTAAATAAAGTAATAACAATTAATAAATATCACAAAATATTTCCGTAGAAATAAAATATCTAGTATCAATGTGTAGTTATGATGTTCCTCTATTGTTGAGTATTTATATTACCAAGGTCTCCAAACAATATTGATGTTATTATTGACGTCAATAGTTTGATTATGTTCAGTAGAAATATCAATACGAACAGCTAGTGAAGAATTATATCTTCTATATTCTGGTAAGTTAATATATTGGTAAGGAGTTGTTGGATATTGAACACAGTTTTTGTTATTTTGTATTGGTTGAATGTTTCTAGTTATATGTTGTAATAGATGATATTTTACATTGTCTGATATATCTGATACACCATTTAAAAAACACGTCATTTCTTGTACACATCTTGAGAATCCTGTTTTAAATACAGTTTGATTTTCTCTGGTATCTTTAACATCAGTTGAATATTTAGTTTTCTTGATCAATTCAACAGCACATTCTAAAATTTCAACTTTCTCCATTTTATTTTCACTCAGATCTGTGTTTACATTTTCATCTTCTTCAGTTAGTAAATTTTTAATCTGGTTTAAACATTCATTAATTCGATTTCTTCTTTTCTTTTCAGCTAACAATTTTCTTCCTTTTCTAAAACTACTGAATGATTTAGAATCCATGTTTAATATAAAACAGGTAGATATATTCACGTGAAGTTATTTAGTTTTTAATGATGAAATTGTAGATGTTCAGTTACTTTATATCATTCCTTAGTACAGATGTCACAAACTATATCACGTGACAGTAATGAAGCATTCCTATACGATTGACCAATCAGTGAGGTGTTTCGACACGCGACTAGATTAGTCTCCAGACAGATGTTTAGATTAATTTAATTGTCTGGCACAAAATACGTCATTAAATTGTGGCTTGACACTTGGCGTTGCTACTGATATGACAGTGAAATTAGTAAACAACGAATTGATGTAATAAAAAGTTTGGTGTATCAAATATAAACAAATATTGATATGATCCAGATCTATCGTGTGTGTTCTATCTTTATTTGGAATATGTATGTATTTAATATGTATACATCTACAAATATTTCGTCTTTATGAACTACAATACATCGATATGTACAATAATATCAGTATGATTATTGTTTTAAGGGTGTAAATGGAGAAATATATTTTTTTTTTTTATATTTTTCTATATGCATGACAACTTGTGCCGTCTAATATTACGTCTGATTGCCTAAAATATTTTTAATCATATATTATTGCTACTAATTGTCATCTACCTTACCATGTCATATCAGTAACAACGCCAAGTGTCAAACCATAATTTAATGATGCATTTTGTGCCAGACAATTAAAATAATCTAAACATCTGTCTGTAGACTAATCTAGTCGCGTGTCGATACACAATACACCTCACTGATTGGTCAATCGTAAAGGCATGCTTCATTACTGTCACGTGATATAGTTTGTGACACCTGTACTAAGGAATGATATTAAAGTAACTGAACTTCTACAATTTCATCATTAAAAACGAAATAACTTCACGTGAATATATCTACCTGTTTTATATTAAACATGGATTCTAAATCATTCAGTAGTTTTAAAAAAGGAAGAAAATTGTTGGCTGAAAAGAAAAGAAGAAATCAAATTAATGAATGTTTAAACCAGATTAAAAATTTACTAACTGAAGAAGATGAAAATGTAAACACAGATCTTAGTGAAAATAAAATGGAGAAAGCGGAAATTTTAGAATGTGCTGTTGAATTCATCAAGAAAACTAAATATTCAACTGACGTTAAAGATACCAGAGAAAATCAAACTATATTTAAAACAGGATATTCAAGATGTGTACAAGAAATGACGTGTTTTTTAAATGATGTATCAGAAATATCAGACAATGTAAAATATCATCTATTACAACATATAACTAGAAACATTCAACCAATACAAAATAACAAAAACTGTGTTCAATATCCAACAACTCCTTACCAATATATTAACTTACCAGAATATAGAAGATATAATTCTTCACTAGCTGTTCCTATTGATATTTCTACTGAACATAATCAAACTATTGACGTCAATAATAACATCAATATTGTTTGGAGACCTTGGTAATATAAATACTCAACAATAGAGCAACATCATAAATACACATTGATACTAGATATTTTATTTCTACGGAATTTGAATACTTTTTACATGAACAAAGTATTTCGAGGCAGAAATAATCCACTAAATTATATGGATGATGAACAAATAGTATGTAGATATATAAACTTTCACGTCCATTGATACTAGGTTTATGTAGAATGTTCCAAACTGACATAGCAAGGCCATCAAGCCAAGATCTTGTGTTTTATTCCAAGTCATGGTTTTATGCCACAGGTACTTTCAGATGGTCAATGCTGATGTTCGTAACATATCCAGACCAAGTGTATCTCAAATAACACGTGTTGTAACTGCTTGTTCAAAGGGGGTTTGTAATGTCTATACATTCAGATGTTAACTGACCTAGCTGGAATTTGGCACATTGAGAGAGGTTTTTAATAAAATATATACTTTTTAAGTGTAGACGGTGCCATTGACAGTACACACATTCGCATAAAATTATAAATAAATAAACTAAATTCAAACAATTAATGATCCACTATGATTTTAAATTCCTTTAATATAAAATTTAACGTTAATATATTTAAAAAATTATATTTGTTTTTAATTGTTACATTTTTATATTAAATTTATCCCTTTTTAAACATTATTAAAATTAATAGCCCTACAACTATCTTCACTTATGACAGTCTTAAGATCATCATAGTTATGACAATCGTAAGACAGCTTTGATTTACACCATATTACATATCGTAAGATGGTCATAAGATAGTCATAAAATGTGTCCTAAGATACATCTTAAGACATATCTTACGATACTTTCGAAAACCAGGCCCCTGATCTATAACTCTTGTTGGTGTTCCATCTTTTTTGGAATAGGTTTACATCTACAAACATTTAGTTATTATTAAACGCATATATTTACATGCAATCAGTTTGTTGCACCTCATGATGTTGACCTTTATAGTAGTGGCGGGTGTCGCGCGCGAGGTCGAGCGTGTTTGCTCTTTTCGAGACGCCTGGTGGTGCTTCTCGTATGGGAAGTCCACTACTATACATGTATAATTATTGCACCCGATTTTGTCATGCTCTGGACGAGATTTTTGGTTGGCGGAGTTGTTTTGCTTGTATGGATTTTTATTATTAATATGAATGAGGATGACATGATTGTTTTTAAAGGGACAGTCTGAATTTTTTTTTAGGTCAAAAATTTTTTTTGCTCAAATTTGTGAAAACTTTACACCAAAATCTGTAACTATGTGCCCTTTAATGTATCTGAAAGTTTTAACTAAAAAAATCCAGCCGTTAATTTTTAAACGCTAAAAACATGCTAAATTTTTTTAAATCCTTACTTAAGGTTTTTAAGTGTGTTATGTTTTTTGGACGCTGATAGGAAACTACTGAACGGATTTGAGTAAAATAAACGCCTAATTGTAGAGTATAATGTCCCTCTTGTGTATTTAAAAGGTTTCAGCTTGATATATTGAGCCATTTAAAGGGCAAACACCAAAACTAGGTCAAATTGCTTAATTAACAATAAGTACTCCCTGTTTGTAATTAACCCTTTAAAACTAAATTAAAGACACAACAAAAATAAAAAAATTAGAAATTCCGAATAATGCCTTTTTTATATCTATGGACGTCAGTAGTATGTATACAAATATTGACAATGAAGCTGGTCTGAACGCAGTTAAAAAATGTTTTGATAGAATACCTGATCCTAAACGGCCCGATTCCGATTTATTAAAAAGCTCTTTTCATCCTAAACATACATTTTCAGGCATAATAAAATCGCAAGTTTTACGATTTCGTAGAATTTGCACCAGAACAGAGGACTTTGATGATGCGTGTCAATTAGTATTTAAGAAATTGCGAGAGCGGGGATATTCAAAACAATATCTTCGCAGCATTAAAAGTAAAACTCTTTCAGAAATTGAGAATCGGAACACAATCCTCGTTCCGATTAACTCTAATCAATCTTTTGGATCAAGACCGTGCAGATCTACAAGATGTAGAACCTGCGAGCATAATTTAACAACCAATTCCTTCTCTAATAAACATAACGGTAAACAATTCCCTATCAACGGTGAGCTTTCTTGTACCAGTACCAACATTATTTACCTAATTTCATGCGATAAGTGTCATTTACAATACGTAGGCGAAACTAAAAACTCTCTGAGAGAAAGAATTAATGGCCATCGTTTCGACATCTCCCACCATCTAGATAAACCTATTGGGAACCATTTTAACTCAACCAATCATTCCCTCTCTGAAGAAGACATCAATCCGAAGACTTCAAGACTGTACAGGGAGAGCTTTTGGATGAATCAACTTAAAACCATTTCACCCTCTGGATTAAACATACAGTTTGACTCCCAAATAATACCATTTGTTGCTCCATTTAATACTGTTTCTTGCCAAGCATCCAAAATTATCAAAAGATACCACTTACAGTTGCAAAATAGTTTTCCTACCATCTTCTACAAAAAATTAGTTATAGCCTATTCAAAAAATAAAAACCTTCAAGATATACTCATCCGTGGTCGACTTGACCCCACTGCCACTGATGATTTTACAGATTAATTTAGTGTTTTCATTTCATTTTTTTTATATAGGACTATGAAGCAAGTTATATTCTATACAAATAGCCATTAATTACTTTTCCTTTTTATTCCAGAAAATTTTAAGCACAACCCAGCAATATTTTTTTATTTATGCATTTGTATCTCACGAATTGTTTCAATATCTTTTTGTTATTTTCATAGATTGAAATTATTACGGTTATAAATTTCTGGATTAGGTCCAAATAGAATTATGTGATGTTTCTTTTTCTTTGATTTTCATTGCATATTTATAGCATCACATTTATTTTAAACACAACTTTAACCCTGTGCCAGTGCCTTATATTGAATAGTAACTTGTTGCTGTTCAATCACACTAATCTCTAAAAATACTCTCAGGTATTTTTTGGACAATGGAAACTTTTTTCAAAAAAGCAGAATGGCCCTTTAAGGGTGTAAATATGTATGATAGTATAATGATGGGGAAATATTTTGTGTAGGTGTAACCCTTTTAGTTTTATTTTATGGAAGTTAGATAATGTAATACTCAAATTGTATATATACATGTATTCCAGATAGCATGCCTATGGTAAAGCTCCTAAATCGATCAAAAAAAAACAAACAAAAAAACCCCAAAAAACAATAATATGGTTCAAATTCTCCAGTTATGCCCTTTATCATTACCTTTTCTCATATAATATTACTTAAGATATCACGAATCTATGCATGGCAACGTGAACCGTCTGATTTCCGAAAATATTTTTAATAATATATTACTGCTACTAATTGTCATCTAATTTGCCATGTCATATCAGTAACAACGCCAAGTGTCAAAACAAAAACCTCAGTAATATCCTTGTCCATGGTAGACTTGACCCTTAATACTCTGATTATATCACAACAATTAAAATTTGACGAATTTAAGATTTGATATTTTAATTAGATTATTTATGCTTTAAAAATTTCTTATCGGTACATTTTGAAAACTTGTTTTAATTTAGTTTCTTTTTGTAAGATTAACCATTAGATATTCTTTGACACAGAGGAAGATTGTATCTTATATTTACAGCATTTTATTAGCAATATTTTAATTGGATTATTTATGCTTTAATAATTTCTTATAGGTACATGTTGAGAACTTTTTTTAATTTAGTTTCTTTTTGTAAGATTTACCATTAGATATTCTTTGACACAGAGGAAGATTGATTCTTATATTTACAGCATTTCCACCAAAAAAAGAAATGATACACCACGCATTTAAAGACTGTTTAGTTATATTTCACATATTTAACATATTTAACTTGCACTTTGTTTTATCATAAATCTTTACTTTGTGACCTAGGCCAGTGCCTTTATGAGACTATGTTCTCATCACCTCCTAACACTAACTTTGCCAGTGCCAGCAAACAAAGTAAAGATTTCCCACCTACTAATAAGGCGCAACATGTTTTAGATATTTCTAAAATATGAATGTTCTTTCAAACCCTGTAATCTAATTCTGTCTTTCTTCCAACCTTCGGTGCAAGTTATTTCTTTATGTATCTTATTATGGTATGCTAAATCCACAATCCACTTACTTTTTACCCCCTTCCCCATCCTCTTTCTAGTACTATTTTGAAATTTTCATTATATGGAGTTTGAATATGTGAATCTGTAAATGTCTAGTTATGTCAAATATTATAAACTTAGCATTGAGAACAGACGTGTTCTCAATTGCTATATTTTACCTCTATCATTTTAAACTATTGCTTTACAATTATGTTTTCATTTATATTCTCATAATTCATGTACCTGTATTATAATTATGTTCGATATTATGTTTGTAGATATTTCAACATGTACTTAGTTACTATTTTCTACCTCTATCATTTTAAGCTATTGCTTTCACAATTATGTTTTCATTTATATTCTCATAATTCATGTACCTGTATTATAATTATGTTCGATATTATGTTTGTAGATATTTCAACATGTACTTAGTTACTATTTTAAACCTCTATCATTTTAAGCTATTGCTTTCACAATTATGTTTTCATTTATATTTTCATAATTCATGTACCTCTATTATAATTATGTTCGATATTATGTTTGTATTTATATATTTATCAATATTGTAATCCTGTCCTCAATGCTCATGTTCGATCCAAGCAAACAGCTCAAATTAATGTAACTACATCCGTCTAAGAGTGTACTATATTATTTGTACAATTTTACCATTATTTTCAAGACAATACACAGTTTAAAAGTGTTTCAATAATTATGTGACCATAAAGATGAGTGACCATCTCTGAATATTAGACAATTCAAGGTATCATTGACATGCCAGTGGAATCCATCATATTTTGCTGATCATATTCAACAACTATGTGTATATAGATATAGCATGAAGAAATTAATATCAACAGAATGGAGAATATTCAGCTGACCAAAATTATTTGAATTAATAAGTAAATTCAAACAGAAGTACAACAGTTATCCAGCTGGTCATCTTATTATGAAATCTAGGAGCCCATTTTGTTCCTTTTTTGAAGATTCTTCTATCATGTGAATATAAAAATATGTGTATAAGTAACTATTACAAGCCAAAATCACTTCATATGATTACTATGATTACAAATGATTACAAATGATTAATCATTAAAGCCTGATTGCCAATTAGTCTGTTAATTACTTTCACCTTACTATTAATTACATTGAAACCATGTATTATTGTATACCCTATAGTTAATTACATTGAAACCATGTATTATTGTATACCCTATAGTTAATTACCTTGAAACCATGTTTTATTGTATACTCTTACTTTATGTTTACCTTGAAACCATGTTCTATTGTTAATCACCCTAAAACAATTATGTGTAGATACGGTGCCTTGATCAATCTGTAGGGCTTCATTTGGATGTGTTATATATTCTGAGCTGAAATCGACATGAGCATTATCAAACGCCTGAAGAAGGATACTATATCCGAAATCCGGACATTATAGACATATTAAATGATTAATTAATTACACAGGGAGTATATATATTTTAGTATTAAACAGTTATGAAAGAGGTACTTATACTGGAAGAAGAAAAAAAGGTAGAAAAATGTAGGCTAGAAGTGGAAAAGTAAAGGTAAACAAAAGGACTTCGGTCTAGAAGTTAGTCCGAGAACCAGTCCTTTATTTATAAAAAAAAAATAATCAAGGTGAGATTTAGACTGCATGTCAGGTTGTTTTCTTTGATTTCAATATGGAAAAGCTAAGTAGGGAAAACACGCTTATTCCCATGCCAACCGATGAGGTCAAACCCAACTCTACAGAGTTCCTACGCACTATTCAGGAAAGAGGTGTGGACATATGGCAAATGAGCTGCTTTCAAAACATTGGGCAAGGAAAAATTCTGGTAACACTAGAGTCTAAAGAAGACGCTGAAAAATTTAAGCTTGAATTTGAATCGCTGAATACTACATACTTTGAAGTAGAATATGAAATTGAATATGTAGAAATAGTGTACCCTGACCCCCATATTGCCCAATTTATAACAATCATTTTATTTGGAGCCCCATTTGAATTGGACGACAAGTACATTTTGACAAAAATGCAACAATATTGTGACAGCCCAAATATAAATAAGGGGTATATAAAGGATGTGGGTTGCAGAATTGCAAATGGCGTCCGGTACATAAAAACAAACAAAATTAAAAAGCCCATCCCCTCCACCATCTATATCCAAGGATGGAGACTAGGTGTTAAATATGAAGGGCAAGAGTTATCAAACCAAAAATGCTACAACTGCCAGAAATATGGCCACCATGCCAGTAGCTGTCCGAATGAACGGGTAGAAAGGGTAAGGTATGACAGATCCCCTCGTCCGCCGTCCAATCATTCAGATGAAAATACTGATGTGGAATATAAAAACCTTTCCTATAGTGAAGTTGTAAATAGTGAAATTGTAAATAGAAAAGATAATGCAATAGAAATAATTGTACCAAATGTAAATAGCAAAAATGGTGAAAAAAATGAAAAAAGTAATAAAACTCCTGTAAATAAAGAAAAAAAAGCTAAAAAATCTGAAAATAATGCAAAAAAAGTCAAAAAGTCAAAAACTGTAAATATTGATAAAAATGAAATAATTGAAAATGGTAAAAAAAATGAAAACATAACAGAAATAAATGTAAATAGGGGAGATGAGGAATGTGTAAATAAAAATATAACTAAGGGACAAGAAAATCTCACACCCACCCCAAAAAACAGTCCTGATAGTATGGAAATACAAGTAGGAGATCAAATTTCCCATAACTTGTCCGATTCCTCAGATCCTGAGCAAGACTGTACCGGGGACACTAGTGACTCAGAATCGAATAGTTACTCCTCAGGAAGCTCCTCAGATGACGGAGAGGATGCTCTCACTAATGAACTTAGTTTTCAGATAGAGGAGAGGAGGAGAAATGCTTCAACCCCAAACAATTATATCGAGGATGAACGCCCTCCATCCGGGTTTGATAAAGTCACTGACATCTCAGATGTTTCAAACATAAGTGCACCACTACAACCCCCGTGCAACCCCCAACCAGCTCTGTGCGGTCAGGTGGGAAATCCTTATAAAGAAACCACTGAATTGATACCAGAAAACCCAAAAAAGCTTCATAGGAAGCTTGCTTTCTAAAGCTCGCAGAGGTGTATCTGGTGACAATTGATAATATATTATTATCACTCTGTGTGAATATTCCACTCTGTGTACTGGTTAACCTCTATAGGCCTAGTGTTCCCCTTTCTCTGTTTTCTTTGTTATTATCTCCCCTTTGTGATTACCCTTCTGTGATATAGTGCCAACTGTGATAACAAAACTACCTGTGATATTCCTGCTAAATCCTAATTGTACATATATATCTATAAATAAATAAATTACTAATATTTTAACAAAATGCACATCTGCACATTAAATGTAAATAGACGTTTTAAACACAAAATCGATCAACTTCTCATTCAGTTTCAAAATTCTAATATTATATGTCTACAGGAAACCAACTTTATCAAAAATGAAAAGTTACAACAACTACAACAAGATACCAATTTTAAATACACTGTAAATAATGGCACAAAACACAATAATGGCGTCTGCACTCTTGTACATAATTCTCTTTCTTTTACCGACATCCCCACCCCACCCTTTTTCTCTGGTCGTCTTCTTCATATCACCACTTCTATCAACAACACTCTTACTCATATCTTCAATATTTATGCACCAGTCTATCTTCCTCAAAAAACTCTTTTCTATTCCGAATTTTTTACCTATACCCTTTCTCAAATAAAACCTGATCAATATTATATTTTAACCGGGGATTTCAATTGTATATATGATATTTTAGATTCAAAAAATAAAACTTTAACTGGCACCCCACCCGCAACCAGAAATCTTTTCAAATCTTTTAAATGTAAATTAGGCCTTGTAGATATTTTTAGAAAACAGCACCCCACAAAATGTATATACACTTATATTAATTCACAGGGTGATGGAAGTCGACTTGATCGCTTCTACACCAACAAATCACTAGCACAACACTGTATAAATATCTCACACATTCCTGTTAATAGCACAGATCACAAAGCAGTTGCTCTAGAGATAGATATTCAGAAATTTAGATGGGGGAGGGGGTATTTCAAATTAAATGAATCTATTTTGACAAATTCAAATCTAAAATACACTATTTCTTACTTTTGGCAGGGGTGGAAAGATCAAAAATTACTTTTTCAAAATTATCTGGATTGGTGGGAGGAGGGCAAAAAACATATGGGGAAAATTTGTAAGGATTATTCGGCTATTTTATGTAAAGAAAGAAACCAAGAAATAATTTGTAAATACAGAACACTAGAGCAACTGGAAAATGATACTAATTTCAATTTAGCACTTGTAAATAAAGTTAAACAAGATATTTTTAATTTAGAACAGCACAGGGTTAAGGGGGTATATATAAGGGCAAAAAATGGCTATGTAAATACTGATGAAGAAAATGTACATATTTATAAAGAAATAGAAATAAAAAATGGGAAAAAAAAATGTATAGACAGACTAGAAAATTTAAGGGGGGATATTATTACAAACCGGGAGGGTATTTTAAACATAATTCACGATTATTACACAACACTCTACACTTCACAGCATGTACAGGAACACGACATTCACAACTATCTTTCAAACTGTCCACTTACACCCCTCACTGACACCGATCTATCTCTCATCAGCGACCCCTTTTTCTCGAAAGATGAAATTTTGGCGGCAATAAAGGACTTTAAGAATGGTAAAACTCCGGGGATTGATGGGTTAAGTAAGGCATTTTATGAAGAAAATTGGGAAATTCTTGGTGATGATCTTTGTGAACTTTTTTATAATATTTATTTTCAGGGGGAACTTTCTAAAACCATGAGGGAGGGGGTAATAACTTTGGCTTATAAGGGGAAAGGACAGACAAGACTACTCAAAAACTATCGACCTATTTCTCTACTCTGTACAGACTATAAGATTATTACTAAGATACTGGCTAAGAGACTTAAGAGGGTGATTAATTCTATTGTGTATGACATTCAGACTGGGGCGGGGGAGGACAAGACTATTATCAACAATTTACTATCTATTGACTATCTTTTACTCTATATCAATCAGAAAAACATTCCTTCTAATCTATCCACTTTTGACCAGGAAAAAGCGTTCGACAGAATCGAGATTAACTACATTATTATTTTATTAGAATATCTAAATTTTCCACAATATTTCATTAGATGGGTAAGCATACTCTACAAGGATATCACTAGTAAGGTTGAGGTTTCAGGTGCCTTCACTGGTGATATCGCCATAGCCAGAGGTGTCCGACAGGGTTGTCCTCTCAGCATGGCACTATTCTCCATTGCAATTCATCCGTTGGCAGTTTATATTCAGCACAATGATGGTATTAAAGGTATTAGGGTCCCTAATTTCAGTCGAGAAATCAAAATATTTCAACACGCGGATGATTTATCTTCTATTACAACCTCGAAACAGTCTTTTAGTTTGATATTACAGGAATTTGATCGATTTAGTAAGGTATCAGGGTCCAAATTAAATGTAGAGAAAACAGAAATATTGTGTATGAACAATTCCAGGAACTTTATACCCGTTCAAAATCAACATTCGATCCGCGACGTCATAAAATTGTTAGGTATTTGGTTTGGTAAGGGTCAGACTGGGAAAAACTGGGATATAATAGCGGCTAAGACTTTAAGTATGACTTTAAGATGGACTGACAGACGGCTAAGTTTTAGGGAAAAATTAATTGTCATTAACACGTATATTATTAGTCTGTCCGTGTATGTCGCAAGAATCGTTCCACCATCCAAGTCCGCACTGAAACAAATCAATTTAGCTATATTCAAATTTCTTTGGAATAATCACTTTGAACTTATTAAACGTGGCACCCTTCATTTGAATCCTGAACAAGGTGGGCTTGGGATCCCTAATTTAGAATTAAAATTTTTGGCAATGCAATTTCAACAGATATCCCAAGTTCTTATTGGCAATCAAAACCCGTGGGTGTCACTCTTTAAATATTGGCTCGGAATTTCTTTAAAAAATACTATTGGCTTTAATTTATCTGATTCTCATACCCTGTACTATCCATCAAAATTCAAAATTCTTCTAAAAATTCAAAAAGAACAAAAATTAGACTTAAGAAATTTGACAAAATGTAAACAGATATACCAAGCACTTCTTTCAACTAGCACTGTTAAACCAAAAACTGTTAATTTGCACCCTTCAATAGATTTCAACCAAACTTGGAAACATTTATCAGGGATTAATAGTAGTACAATTAAAGACTTCTTCTTTCTCTCACTGCATGATGCACACCCCACAAAAAAAGTTTTATCTGTTCGTCTTAGGCACCTCACCACCACTTGTAAATATTGTAAATATGGGATTGAAACTTTAGAACATATATTTTTAAATTGTATAGCCCTGAAACTTTACCGACAGTTTGTAAATACCTTTGTAAATAATTATTTCTGCACTTCTGACTTCTCTATCTCTGAAACAGCTCTTTTTCTCAATACGGACCCAAAATTCTTTCCTTTCATCTATTCTTATACTTTTACTCTCTGGCACAATAGAAATTTCACCCACTCTTCTCTCAATAATGACCTAACCTACCAATTTTACAAAAATTACAACAGTCTTTAACAATTCTTCTTTATTTTTTTCAGCTGCACTTTTAGGTAAGATCTTTCTCATTTTAGGCATGTGTTTTTTCTTATCTACAGGTAGTAGATAATTATTGATTTCATTTTATTATTTTTTAGTTGACCTAGTTTCTTTCATTCTTTATTTTCTATTATTTTTGATTTGTGTTTTTCTTATATCTACAGGTAGTAGATTGTTGGACTCTTTATTTTTCTTTTATTTTGCTTTTATCTTATGTTTATATGTTCATTTTCATCTACAGATAGTAGATATGTTTTATTTTGTATATATGTAGATATAATAACAGTAGATTTCAGCTCTCACTATCATATTTTTTCTCTCAAATTTCACTATGTAAACTTGTTTTGGCCTATAAAATTTTCCCATTTGGCTTTACATTTCTAATATTTGGCATTAAACTCAAGAATAATTTTCCAACACCAGATCTGCAAGCAAAATTTCAAAATTCAAAATTAAAATTTTTTTTTTTGTTTTTTTTTTGTTTTTTTGTTTTTTTCCTTCTCTTCTAAATGTATCATATATTAATTTAATTTGTTTCAAATGTATATCTATGTTCTTGTTATCTTTGTTATTTATCCTTTTGTAAATGTGTTCTTGTTATTAAAAATAAAATGTACACTGTGATGAGGCATAAGCTTGGAGAAATCAGTTATAAGAACCTTGTTATTGTCATGTATATAGAGTTAGGCTTTTAATCACTGCACCCATTCTGACTAACAGTACTAACACTATCTGTCTATATGTTTTTAAAGTAAGTTTAATGTATATAATGTAAATAAAGTTAGTTAGGAACAAAAATATTTTAATGTTAGGGATCCAAGCTTGTGTTATTGCCTAGTAGAGTGCTGCTGATGCCTTGAACGGACTCTGAGTGTACAAAAAAGGAAAAAAAAAAAAAAAAAAAAAATCCGGATCGCGTCATTTGAGGACCATATTATATGTATATTTTAGTTATTTTTGTAAAGTATTCTTTTTGTTATTTTTTCTTTTTAAATTTTGTTATCATCCTTTTTATTTTAAGTACATATAAATATTTCTGATCTTATTTAATTTACCTTTACTTTTTGCATATTGACAACTTTATCTACTATGGACTATGGATACGACTGGCGTTTTCCCAGACAACCTCTCAGACGACCCCACTTTTCACATCAGCAGCAACAATACTACAGACAACCGAATCGATATAATAGGCAACAGCAGCATGACAATAGGCAACAGCAGTTTGACAATAGGCAACAGCAGTATGATAATAGGCAAAACCAATATGGCAATAGACGACAATTTAGCAATAGACATCATCAGTTTGACGGTAGACAACACCAACAATCCCACTACAGAGAGCGACAAGATACAAACCCCATAGTAAAGGCACTATTTCAGATTCTACAGTGCTTGCATCATGCTTCTGTCATTTCACAGCAAGCAAACAATGGTTCACCTACTCGCGGTTTTTTGTTTAAAATTAATGACTTAAATCGGTTTGTTAAACCAGCTCTAAGGAACACATCAATCATTTCGGCAATTCAAAATGTAAATAAAGCTTGGGCTAAGGACGTGGCATTGGCACTGAAATCTCATTATGAGAATATGCTTGCAGATAAAATTAACTTTGTAAAGTCACGCAATCTTTCAAATCAAAATTTAAAACAGTTCTCGTCGGAGGCTATCAATTGGGCAAAGAAATCATATCATCGGCTGCAACGCGATACATTAGACAAATTTACCCATACAATAAATTCTCTCACGTGTCAGAACCAAATTTCGGAAACTAGTATGATTGTGGACACTGTAGAATCTGCTCCATCTACGAGCAAACCACCATCTACTACCAATCGATTTGCTGCACTCACGAAATCCACTAAGAAACGCCAACACTCTCCACCTGCCACCGACCAAGTTGTATCTGAAATACTCCCCACCCCTAAAAGGCATGCAAAGATCAACTCAACATCACCTCTATCAAGTTCTGTCCGACCTTTACCTTTATCACCAGCAACTCCAACCAATAACTGCCAAAGAACCCCTAAATCTAACCCTGAAACACCAAGCCAACCTATTGGTACCAGAAGGCGCCTCAGTTTAGGGCATCAACCAGCAAACAAACCACGCCGCAACGACCATGACAACAGAAAATCCGACTGGTGTCTACCCGAAATCCTTAAGCCTATCTTGATCATCGGTTCATCCAACATCTCTAGAATACCTGAAATAAATCTAGATACCCAAGCCGAATCATACCCTGGAGCCCGTATCCGACATATATTCAATATCCTTTTTAAAACCGACCCAACACACGTACCTAAAAAAGTTATTTTCCATGTAGGCATCAACAATAGGCAGGAGACAGGCGAAAATATATACAAACAGACCTTAGAACTTTTAGACCTGGCTCATTCGAAATTTCCCGCAGCAACCATTTATGCCACACAAATACCCTTTTCCAACAGCCTTCAAAGAGTTGAACCTCATGCTACCGAGAACCTTCGTCGATTCAACAACATCATCTACCACAAACCTTCTCCTATTGCCACTACCATCCCAAGATTCAATGGAATGGTCGAGGTTTGCTCCGATCATGTCCACTGGACAGCCTCCACTGCTAGTAATATCTACGTTAAATGGGTCTCTCATTTAAACTAGATGTGGGGGAAAGTATTTTAAAATTAGGTCAAACTATAATAAATCTCAGTACGCGTATACTTTCTCCCGTTGAAGAAAGACTTTTGGATCGCGGCCTGACTTTTATTCCCGTGGCAAAACCATTGTCAAATTCACCAATTTTGTCATCCGTTGAAGAAATCCAGCGTATATTCAAACTGAATTTTTTCTTTCGCGAACGTCTCGGCCGCGGTAAACGTACCAAATTTGTTGAAAAAACTGGTTGGAATCCTCCAGACAGCGCGATAGACAATGGTATTCTTGATATTTGCGATGAAATGTACGATGAAGTCTCTCGTGTACCTTTGGTACACGAGAAGAACAATTTAACCAATTTTGAACGTAGGGCTTTAAATAATTTGAAAAATGATTAGAGCATCATTATTCGCAAAAGTGACAAGGGAAGTTGTTGTGTAATACAGGATCGCGTTGACTATGTTTTTGAATTAGATAAACAATTGAGCAACAAAAATCATTATCGCGAACTAGATAGACCAATTTTCATGGAAACGGCGAAAAAAATCAATGATATTTTGAAAACATTAGTAACGAAAAAAATTCTTTCGGACGCGCAATACGACTATCTTTCCGCGAAACCCAATGTACGCGAACGCCATATTTATTCTTTGCCGAAAATTCACAAGAACCCCGAAACCGAATGGACCGTTGCGAGTAAAATTCCAAAAGGCAGACCGATTATTTCTGATTGCGCTAGTGAGTCATACCGAGTTTCTGAATATATTGATTACTTCTTATTACCTTTGGCATGTATGCACCCATCTTATCTGAAAGACACTACCGACTTTATTGAAAAAATCAAAAATTTAGATATCCCGCCTAATTCATTTTTTATATCTTTAGATGTTTCAAGTATGTATACTAACATTGATAACAATGTTGGTTTAGACGCTGTCCGTAAAGCCTTTCTTAGAAATCCTTCCGATGAAAGACCAGATAAAGAAATTTTGGAACTTCTTGATATATGTTTAACGCGTAATGACTTTACTTTTAATGGAAAAACCTATCTTCAAATATCTGGAACAGCTATGGGCAAACGATTTGCCCCTAGTTATGCGAATATCTTTATGGCCGAATGGGAACGCGAAATAGACCAAATTTCACCTTTTAAACCCTTTTTTTATGGAAGATTTCTTGACGACATTTTTATTATTTGGACTGAATCTTTAGAAAACTTCTGGCAATATTTTGAAATTTTAAACAATCATCATCCTTCAGTTAAATTAACTGCGAACATTAGCGATATCAGTATGGATTTCTTGGACACTACGGTGTTCAAGGGAAAAGATTTTGAAAAAACTTCGAATGTCGATATAAAAGTATTCTTCAAAGAAACCGATACACACCAACTTTTGTTCAAAAGCTCGTTTCATCCGAAGCATACATTTTCTGCGATTATCAAATCACAAGTCCTAAGATTCCATAGGATTTGTACTCAACAGACCGACTTTGATTCCGCTTGCAACCTAGTTTTTAGTAAATTACGAGAGAGGGGATATTCAAAACGATTTTTACGCAAAATTAAAAACGACACGTTATTACAACTTCAGAAGAAAAACGACCCTCCTCCTCCTCCTACTCGATTTGGCTCAAAACCTTGTGGTGGTTCTGCGTGTCGTACCTGCGAACATGTACCTATTTCTCATTTCTTTAAGAACAATAAAACCGGAAAAACTTTTCTCATGACTGACCAACTTTCATGCGGCGATCAAAACCTTATTTACCTAATTTCATGTAAAAAGTGCGATATACAGTACATTGGAGAAACTAAAAACCCGTTGCGGACTCGTTTTAATGGCCATCGTTACGACATAGTACATGGCAAAAATAGACCTATTTCAAATCACTTTAATCAACCCGACCATTCCATTGAAGACTTACTTATTATGCCAATAGAACAGATACTACCTATGCCCAATATCAAGCCAAAACAACGACGCCTACAACGCGAGAGCTATTGGATGGACCAACTTCAAACAGTTCAACCAAATGGCCTTAATATCCAACATGACAACCAAATCATACCCTTTGTCACAACCTACAACCATACTGCCGTCAATGCCTCTCATATCATTAAACGCCACTACAAGAATCTGCAGGACCAATATCCCCACGTTTACAGCAAAAGACTTGTAACAGCTTATAGAAGAAACAAAAACCTCAGTAATATCCTTGTCCATGGTAGACTTGACCCTTAATACTCTGATTATATCACAACAATTAAAATTTGACGAATTTAAGATTTGATATTTTAATTAGATTATTTATGCTTTAAAAATTTCTTATCGGTACATTTTGAAAACTTGTTTTAATTTAGTTTCTTTTTGTAAGATTAACCATTAGATATTCTTTGACACAGAGGAAGATTGTATCTTATATTTACAGCATTTTATTAGCAATATTTTAATTGGATTATTTATGCTTTAATAATTTCTTATAGGTACATGTTGAGAACTTTTTTTAATTTAGTTTCTTTTTGTAAGATTTACCATTAGATATTCTTTGACACAGAGGAAGATTGATTCTTATATTTACAGCATTTCCACCAAAAAAAGAAATGATACACCACGCATTTAAAGACTGTTTAGTTATATTTCACATATTTAACATATTTAACTTGCACTTTGTTTTATCATAAATCTTGACTTTGTGACCTAGGCCAGTGCCTTTATGAGACTATGTTCTCATCACCTCCTAACACCACAATTTAATGACGCATTTTGTGCCAGACAATTAAAATAATCTAAACATATGTCTGTATACTAATCTAGTCGCGTGTCGATACACAATACACCTCACTGATTGGTCAATCGTATAGGAATGCTTCATTACTGTCACGTGATATAGTTTGTGACACCTGTACTAAGGAATGATATAAAGTAACTGAACATCTACAATTTCATCATTAAAAACTAAATAACTTCACGTGAATATATCTACCTGTTTAATATTAAACATGGATTCTAAATCATTCAGTAGTTTTAGAAAAGGAAGAAAATTGTTAGCTGAGAAGAAAAGAAGAAATCGAATTAATGAATGTTTCAACCAGATTAAAAATTTAATAACTGAAGATGAAAATGTAAACATAGATATGAGTGAAAATAAAATGGAGAAAGTTGAAATTTTAGAATGTGCTGTTGAATTCATCAAGAAAACTAAATATTCAACTGAAGTTAAAGATACCAGAGAAAATCAAACTGTATTTAAAACAGGATATTCAAGATGTGTACAAGAAATGACGTGTTTTTTAAATGGTGTATCAGAAATATCAGACAATGTAAAATATCATCTATTACAACATATAACTAGAAACATTCAACCAATACAAAATAACAAAAACTATGTTCAATATCCAACAACTCCTTACCAACATATTAACTTACCAGAATATAGAAGATATAATTCTTCACTAGCTGTTCCTATTGATATTTCTACTGAACATAATCAAACTATTGACGTCAATAATAACATCAATATTGTTTGGAGACCTTGGTAATATAAATACTCAACAATAGAAGAACATCATAACTACACATTGATACTAGATATTTTATTTCTATGGAAATATTTTGTGATATTTATTAATTGTTATAACTTTATTTACTTGTTATTGTACTATTTAACATATGATTAAATATTGTTATTTAAATTAGATTCTATTGTTTTTAACAAAATTATATAAATGTACTAATATAGAGATTTGACATGTCTTAAGAATTTGGAATCTCTCCATTCATGATTTGTTCAGAATATTCACCCGAAAGTAAACGAACACTCAAAAATTACATTCTGTAAAAGCTTAAAGTTGAAGAAGCTGTCAGAAAGCTTAATTTCAAATCTAAACTCCAAACTGTGAGATTTTCCCTTTGGAGTTACAAAATATGATATGATTTGTAAAGTATATTAGATACATCGGCTCAATACCATTAAATCTACATTTAATCGATGCTGTGAGTCAAAACGACGATCCGCTTGTTGAAGCTATTGGTGCCTCAAGCATTAAACCGACAGTACAATTACGCGCATAACAGTAATACTAATATGACCCAATTCTATTAAAGGGACAGTCTGAATTTTTTTTAGGTCAAAATTTTTTTTTGCTCAAATTTGTGAAAACTTTACACCAAAATATGTAACTATGTGGCCTTTAATGTATCTGTAATTTACAAACGCTAAAAACATGCTAAAATTTTTAAAAACCTTACGTAAGGTTTTTAAGTGTGTTATGTTTTTTGGACGCAGATAGCAAACTACTGAACGGATATGAGTAAAATAAACGCCTAATTGTAGAGAAATGTTCCTCTTGTGTATTTAAAAGGTTTCAGCTAGAAATATTGAGCCATTTAAAGGGCAAAAACCAAAACTAGGTCAAATTTCTTAATTAACAATAAGTACTCCCTGTTCGTAATTAACCCTCTAAAACCAAATCCAGTTTGATCAAGAAGATGTAGAGATACAATAAGTATACTTTAAAAATACTCTCAGGTAGCATTTGCGATTTTTTTTATATTGGAAACTTTTTTCAAAAAAGCAGAATGGCCATTTAAATTCCAACTTGACCGAGATCTTATCAATTCCAATGATCACACCCAGTTTCATTGAATTCAGATGAAAACTGTAGTCTCTATAGTGTTCACAAGAAATGTTAACGGACGGACCGACAGACAGGGACGACGAAAATATACGACCACATATTCATGTGGGCGTATAAAAACAATAAATTATTTTCTTAAATATAATGAAACAATTTATTCATCAAATGAATGTAACATACAATAACAAGTAAATAAAGTAAAAACAATTAAAAAAATTCAGACTGTCCCTTTAATAGAATTGGGTCATATTAGTATTACTGTTATGCGCGTAATTGTACTGTCGGTTTAATGCTTGAGGCACCAATAGCTTCAACAAGCGGATCGTCGTTTTGACTCACAGCATCGATTAAATGTAGATTTAATGGTATTGAGCCGATGTATCTAATATACTTTACAAATCATATCATATTTTGTAACTCCAAAGGGAAAATCTCACAGTTTGGAGTTTAGATTTGAAATTAAGCTTTCTGACAGCTTCTTCAACTTTAAGCTTTTACAGAATGTAATTTTTGAGTGTTCGTTTACTTTCGGGTGAATATTCTGAACAAATCATGAATGGAGAGATTCCAAATTCTTAAGACATGTCAAATCTCTATATTAGTACATTTATATAATTTTGTTAAAAACAATAGAATCTAATTTAAATAACAAAATTTAATCATATGTTAAATAGTACAATAACAAGTAAATAAAGTTATAACAATTAATAAATATCACAAAATATTTCCATAGAAATAAAATATCTAGTATCAATGTGTAGTTATGATGTTCTTCTATTGTTGAGTATTTATATTACCAAGGTCTCCAAACAATATTGATGTTATTATTGACGTCAATAGTTTGATTATGTTCAGTAGAAATATCAATAGGAACAGCTAGTGAAGAATTATATCTTCTATATTCTGGTAAGTTAATATGTTGGTAAGGAGTTGTTGGATATTGAACATAGTTTTTGTTATTTTGTATTGGTTGAATGTTTCTAGTTATATGTTGTAATAGATGATATTTTACATTGTCTGATATTTCTGATACACCATTTAAAAAACACGACATTTCTTGTACACATCTTGAATATCCTGTTTTAAATACAGTTTGATTTTCTCTGGTATCTTTAACAGCAGTTGAATATTTAGTTTTCTTGATGAATTCAACAGCACATTCTAAAATTTCAACTTTCTCCATTTTATTTTCACTAAGATCTGTGTTTACATTTTCATCTTCTTCAGTTAGTAAATTTCTAATCTGGTTTAAACATTCATTAATTCGATTTCTTCTTTTCTTCTCAGCTAACAATTTTCTTCCTTTTCTAAAACTACTGAATGATTTAGAATCCATGTTTAATATTAAACAGGTAGATATATTCACGAGAAGTTATTTAGTTTTTAATGATAAAATTGTAGATGTTCAGTTACTTTATATCATTCCTTAGTACAGGTGTCACAAACTATATCACGTGACAGTAATGAAGCATTCCTATACAATTGACCAATCAGTGAGGTGTATCGACACGCGACTAGATTAGTCTACAGACAGATGTTTCGATTATTTTAATTGTCTGGCACAAAATGCATCATTAAATTGTGGTTTGACACTTGGCGTTGCTACTGATATGACAGTGCAATTAGTAAACAACGAATTGATGTAATAAAAAGTTTGGTGTATCAAATATAAACAAATATTGATATGATCCAGCTCTATCGTATGTGTTCTATCTTTATTTGGAATATGTATATACATCTACAAATATTTCGTCTTTATGAACTACAATACATCGATATGTACAATAATATCAGTATGATATGAATGAGGATGAAAAGATTATTGTTTTAAGGGTGTAAATGGAGAAATATATTTTTTATATTTTTCTATATGCATGACAACTTGTACTGTCTGATTACGTCTGATTGCCGAAAATATTTTTAATCATATATTACTGATACTAATTGTCATCTACCTTACCATGTCATATCAATAGCAACGCCAAGTGTCAAACCATAATTTAATGACGCATTTTGTGCCAGACAATTAAAATAATCTAAACATCTGTCTGGAGACTAATCTAGTCGCGTGTCGATACACCTCACTGATTGGTCAATCGTATAGGAATGCTTCATTACTGTCACGTGATATAGTTTGTGACACCTGTACGAAGGAATGATATAAAGTAACTGAACATTTACAATTTTATCATTAAAAACTAAATAACTTCAAGTGAATATATCTACCTGTTTAATATTAAACATGGATTCTAAATCATTCAGTAGTTTTAGAAAGGGAAGAAAATTGTTAGCTGAGAAGAAAAGAAGAAATCGAATTAATGAATGTTTAAACCAGATTAAAAATTTACTAACTGAAGAAGAAAATGTAAACACAGATCTTAGTGAAAATAAAATGGAGAAAGCTGAAATTTTAGATTGTGCTGTTGAATTCATCAAGAATACTAAATATTCAACTGACGTTAAAGATACCAGAGAAAATCAAACTGTATTTAAAACAGGATATTCAAGATGTGTACAAGAAATGTCGTGTTTTTTAAACGGTGTATCAGAAATATCAGACAATGTAAAATATCATCTATTACAACATATAACTAGAAACATTCAACCAATACAAAATAACAAAAACTGTGTTCAATATCCAACAACTCCTTACCAACATATTAACTTACCAGAATATAGAAGATATAATTCTTCACTAGCTGTTCCTATTGATATTTCTACTGAACATAATCAAACTATTGACGTCAATAATAACATCAATATTGTTTGGAGACCTTGGTAATATAAATACTCAACAATAGAAGAACATCATAACTACACATTGATACTAGATATTATATTTCTATGGAAATATTTTGTGATATTTATTAATTGTTATTACTTTATTTACTTGTTATTGTACTATTTTACAGATGATTAAATTTTATTTAAATTAGATTCTACTGTTTTTATCAAATTATATAAATGTACTATTTCAGAGATTTGACATGTCTTAGAATTTGGAATCTCTCCATTCATGATTTGTTCAGAATATTCACCCGAAAGTAAACGAACACTCAAAAATTACATTCTGTAAAAGCTTAATGTTGAAGAAGCTGTCAGAAAGCTTAATTTCAAATCTAAACTCCAAACTGTGAGATTTTCCCTTTGGAGTTACAAAATATGATATGATTTGTAAAATATATTAGATACATCGGCTCAATACCATTAAATCTACATTTAATCGATGCTGTGAGTCAAAACGACGATACGCTTGTTGAAGCTATTGGTGCCTCAAGCATTAAACCGACAGTACAATTACGCGCATAACAGTAATACTAATATGACCCAATTCTATTAAAGGGACAGTCTGAATTTTTTTTAGGTCAAAAATTTTTTTTGCTCAAATTTGTGAAAACTTTACACCAAAATATGTAACTATGTGGCCTTTAATGTATCTGTAATTTACAAACGCTAAAAACATGCTAAAATTTTTAAAAACCTTACGTAAGGTTTTTAAGTGTGTTATGTTTTTTGGACGCAGATAGCAAACTACTGAACGGATATGAGTAAAATAAACGCCTAATTGTAGAGAAATGTTCCTCTTGTGTATTTAAAAGGTTTCAGCTAGAAATATTGAGCCATTTAAAGGGCAAAAACCAAAACTAGGTCAAATTTCTTAATTAACAATAAGTACTCCCTGTTCGTAATTAACCCTCTAAAACCAAATCCAGTTTGATCAAGAAGATGTAGAGATACAATAAGTATACTTTAAAAATACTCTCAGGTAGCATTTGCGATTTTTTTTATATTGGAAACTTTTTTCAAAAAAGCAGAATGGCCATTTAAATTCCAACTTGACCGAGATCTTATCAATTCCAATGATCACACCCAGTTTCATTGAATTCAGATGAAAACTGTAGTCTCTATAGTGTTCACAAGAAATGTTAACGGACGGACCGACAGACAGGGACGACGAAAATATACGACCACATATTCATGTGGGCGTATAAAAACAATAAATTATTTTCTTAAATATAATGAAACAATTTATTCATCAAATGAATGTAACATACAATAACAAGTAAATAAAGTAAAAACAATTAAAAAAATTCAGACTGTCCCTTTAATAGAATTGGGTCATATTAGTATTACTGTTATGCGCGTAATTGTACTGTCGGTTTAATGCTTGAGGCACCAATAGCTTCAACAAGTGGATCGTCGTTTTGACTCACAGCATCGATTAAATGTAGATTTAATGGTATTGAGCCGATGTATCTAATATACTTTACAAATCATATCATATTTTGTAACTCCAAAGGGAAAATCTCACAGTTTGGAGTTTAGATTTGAAATTAAGCTTTCTGACAGCTTCTTCAACTTTAAGCTTTTACAGAATGTAATTTTTGAGTGTTCGTTTACTTTCGGGTGAATATTCTGAACAAATCATGAATGGAGAGATTCCAAATTCTTAAGACATGTCAAATCTCTATATTAGTACATTTATATAATTTTGTTAAAAACAATAGAATCTAATTTAAATAACAAAATTTAATCATATGTTAAATAGTACAATAACAAGTAAATAAAGTTATAACAATTAATAAATATCACAAAATATTTCCATAGAAATAAAATATCTAGTATCAATGTGTAGTTATGATGTTCTTCTATTGTTGAGTATTTATATTACCAAGGTCTCCAAACAATATTGATGTTATTATTGACGTCAATAGTTTGATTATGTTCAGTAGAAATATCAATAGGAACAGCTAGTGAAGAATTATATCTTCTATATTCTGGTAAGTTAATATGTTGGTAAGGAGTTGTTGGATATTGAACATAGTTTTTGTTATTTTGTATTGGTTGAATGTTTCTAGTTATATGTTGTAATAGATGATATTTTACATTGTCTGATATTTCTGATACACCATTTAAAAAACACGACATTTCTTGTACACATCTTGAATATCCTGTTTTAAATACAGTTTGATTTTCTCTGGTATCTTTAACAGCAGTTGAATATTTAGTTTTCTTGATGAATTCAACAGCACATTCTAAAATTTCAACTTTCTCCATTTTATTTTCACTAAGATCTGTGTTTACATTTTCATCTTCTTCAGTTAGTAAATTTCTAATCTGGTTTAAACATTCATTAATTCGATTTCTTCTTTTCTTCTCAGCTAACAATTTTCTTCCTTTTCTAAAACTACTGAATGATTTAGAATCCATGTTTAATATTAAACAGGTAGATATATTCACGAGAAGTTATTTAGTTTTTAATGATAAAATTGTAGATGTTCAGTTACTTTATATCATTCCTTAGTACAGGTGTCACAAACTATATCACGTGACAGTAATGAAGCATTCCTATACAATTGACCAATCAGTGAGGTGTATCGACACGCGACTAGATTAGTCTACAGACAGATGTTTCGATTATTTTAATTGTCTGGCACAAAATGCATCATTAAATTGTGGTTTGACACTTGGCGTTGCTACTGATATGACAGTGCAATTAGTAAACAACGAATTGATGTAATAAAAAGTTTGGTGTATCAAATATAAACAAATATTGATATGATCCAGCTCTATCGTATGTGTTCTATCTTTATTTGGAATATGTATATACATCTACAAATATTTCGTCTTTATGAACTACAATACATCGATATGTACAATAATATCAGTATGATATGAATGAGGATGAAAAGATTATTGTTTTAAGGGTGTAAATGGAGAAATATATTTTTTATATTTTTCTATATGCATGACAACTTGTACTGTCTGATTACGTCTGATTGCCGAAAATATTTTTAATCATATATTACTGATACTAATTGTCATCTACCTTACCATGTCATATCAATAGCAACGCCAAGTGTCAAACCATAATTTAATGACGCATTTTGTGCCAGACAATTAAAATAATCTAAACATCTGTCTGGAGACTAATCTAGTCGCGTGTCGATACACCTCACTGATTGGTCAATCGTATAGGAATGCTTCATTACTGTCACGTGATATAGTTTGTGACACCTGTACGAAGGAATGATATAAAGTAACTGAACATTTACAATTTTATCATTAAAAACTAAATAACTTCAAGTGAATATATCTACCTGTTTAATATTAAACATGGATTCTAAATCATTCAGTAGTTTTAGAAAGGGAAGAAAATTGTTAGCTGAGAAGAAAAGAAGAAATCGAATTAATGAATGTTTAAACCAGATTAAAAATTTACTAACTGAAGAAGAAAATGTAAACACAGATCTTAGTGAAAATAAAATGGAGAAAGCTGAAATTTTAGATTGTGCTGTTGAATTCATCAAGAATACTAAATATTCAACTGACGTTAAAGATACCAGAGAAAATCAAACTGTATTTAAAACAGGATATTCAAGATGTGTACAAGAAATGACGTGTTTTTTAAATAGTGTATCAGAAATATCAGACAATGTAAAATATCATCTATTACAACATATAACTAGAAACATTCAACCAATACAAAATAACAAAAACTGTGTTCAATATCCAACAACTCCTTACCAATATATTAACTTACCAGAATATAGAAGATATAATTCTTCACTAGCTGTTCCTATTGATATTTCTACTGAACATAATCAAACTATTGACGTCAATAATAACATCAATATTGTTTGGAGACCTTGGTAATATAAATACTCAACAATAGAAGAACATCATAACTACACATTGATACTAGATATTATATTTCTATGGAAATATTTTGTGATATTTATTAATTGTTATTACTTTATTTACTTGTTATTGTACTATTTTACAGATGATTAAATTTTATTTAAATTAGATTCTACTGTTTTTATCAAATTATATAAATGTACTATTTCAGAGATTTGACATGTCTTAGAATTTGGAATCTCTCCATTCATGATTTGTTCAGAATATTCACCCGAAAGTAAACGAACACTCAAAAATTACATTCTGTAAAAGCTTAATGTTGAAGAAGCTGTCAGAAAGCTTAATTTCAAATCTAAACTCCAAACTGTGAGATTTTCCCTTTGGAGTTACAAAATATGATATGATTTGTAAAATATATTAGATACATCGGCTCAATACCATTAAATCTACATTTAATCGATGCTGTGAGTCAAAACGACGATACGCTTGTTGAAGCTATTGGTGCCTCAAGCATTAAACCGACAGTACAATTACGCGCATAACAGTAATACTAATATGACCCAATTCTATTAAAGGGACAGTCTGAATTTTTTTTAGGTCAAAAATTTTTTTTGCTCAAATTTGTGAAAACTTTACACCAAAATATGTAACTATGTGGCCTTTAATGTATCTGTAATTTACAAACGCTAAAAACATGCTAAAATTTTTAAAAACCTTACGTAAGGTTTTTAAGTGTGTTATGTTTTTTGGACGCAGATAGCAAACTACTGAACGGATATGAGTAAAATAAACGCCTAATTGTAGAGAAATGTTCCTCTTGTGTATTTAAAAGGTTTCAGCTAGAAATATTGAGCCATTTAAAGGGCAAAAACCAAAACTAGGTCAAATTTCTTAATTAACAATAAGTACTCCCTGTTCGTAATTAACCCTCTAAAACCAAATCCAGTTTGATCAAGAAGATGTAGAGATACAATAAGTATACTTTAAAAAATACTCTCAGGTAGCATTTGCGATTTTTTTTATATTGGAAACTTTTTTCAAAAAAGCAGAATGGCCATTTAAATTCCAACTTGACCGAGATCTTATCAATTCCAATGATCACACCCAGTTTCATTGAATTCAGATGAAAACTGTAGTCTCTATAGTGTTCACAAGAAATGTTAACGGACGGACCGACAGACAGGGACGACGACAATATACGACCACATATTCATGTGGGCGTATAAAAACAATAAATTATTTTCTTAAATATAATGAAACAATTTATTCATCAAATGAATGTAACATACAATAACAAGTAAATAAAGTAAAAACAATTAATAAATATCACAAAATATTTCCGTAGAAATAAAATATTTAGTATCAATGTGTGGTTATGATGTTTCTCTATTGTTGAGTATTTATATTACCAAGGTCTCCAAACAATATTGATGTTATTATTGACGTCAATAGTTTGATTATGTTCAGTAGAAATATCAATAGGAACAGCTAGTGAAGAATTATATCTTCTATATTCTGGTAAGTTTATATATTGGTAAGGAGTTGTTGGATATTGAACACAGTTTTTGTTATTTTGTATTGGTTGAATGTTTCTAGTTATATGTTGTAATAGATGATATTTTACATTGTCTGATATTTCTGATACACCATTTAAAAAACACGACATTTCTTGTACACATCTTGAATATCCTGTTTTAAATACAGTTTGATTTTCTCTGGTATCTTTAACGTCAGTTGAATTTTTAGTTTTCTTGATGAATTCAACAGCATATTCTAAAATTTCAGCTTTCTCCATTTTATTTTCACTAAGATCTGTGTTTACATTTTCATCTTCAGTTATTAAATTTTTAATCTGGTTTAAACATTCATTAATTCTATTTCTTCTTTTCTTTTCAGCTAACAATTTTCTTCCTTTTCTAAAACTACTGAATGATTTAGAATCCATGTTTAATATTAAACAGGTAGATATATTCACGTGAAGTTATTTAGTTTTTAATGATAAAATTGTAGATGTTCAGTTACTTTATATCATTCCTTAGTACAGGTGTCACAAACTATATCACGTGACAGTAATGAAGCATTCCTATACGATTGACCAATCAGTGAGGTGTATTGTGTATCGACACGCGACTAGATTAGTCTACAGACAGATGTTTCGATTATTTTAATTGTCTGGCACAAAATGCGTCATTAAATTGTGGTTTGACACTTAGCGTTGCTACTGATATGACAGTGCAATTAGTAAACAACGAATTGATGTAATAAAAAGTTTGGTGTATCAAATATAAACAAATATTGATATGATCCAGCTCTATCGTATGTGTTCTATCTTTATTTGGAATATGTATATACATCTACAAATATTTCGTCTTTATGAACTACAATACATCGATATGTACAATAATATCAGTATGATATGAATGAGCATGAAAAGATTATTGTTTTAAGGGTGTAAATGGAGAAATATATTTTTTATATTTTTCTATATGCATGACAACTTGTACCGTCTAATATTACGTCTGATTGCCGAAAATATTTTTAATCATATATTATTGCTACTAATTGTCATCTTCCTTACCATGTCATATCAATAGCAACGCCAAGTGTCAAACCACAATTTAATGACGCATTTTGTGCCAGACAATTAAAATAATCTAAACATCTGTCTGTAGACTAATCTAGTCGCGTGTCGATACACCTCACTGATTGGTCAATCGTATAGGAATGTTTCATTACTGTCACGTGATATAGTTTGTGACACCTGTACTAAGGAATGATATAAAGTAACTGAACATCTACAATTTCATCATTAAAAACTAAATAACTTCACGTGAATATATCTACCTGTTTAATATTAAACATGGATTCTAAATCATTCAGTAGTTTTAGAAAAGGAAGAAAATTGTTAGCTGAGAAGAAAAGAAGAAATCGAATTAATGAATGTTTAAACCAGATTAAAAATTTAATAACTGAAGAAGAAAATGTAAACATAGATCTGAGTGAAAATAGAATGGAGAAAGTTGAAATTTAGAATGTGCTGTTGAATTTATCAAGAATACTAAATATTCAACTGACGTTAAATATACCAGAGAAAATCAAACTGTATTTAAAACAGGATATTCAAGATGTGTACAAGAAATGTCGTGTTTTTTAAATGGTGTATCAGAAATATCAGACAATGTAAAATATCATCTATTACAACATATAACTAGAAACATTCAACCAATACAAAATAACAAAAACTGTGTTCAATATCCAACAACTCCTTACCAATATATTAACTTACCAGAATATAGAAGATATAATTCTTCACTAGCTGTTCGTATTGATATTTCTACTGAACATAATCAAACTATTGACGTCAATAATAACATCAATATTGTTTGGAGACCTTGGTAATATAAATACTCAACAATAGAGGAACATCATAACTACACATTGATACCAGATATTTTATTTCTACGGAAATATTTTGTGATATTTATTAATTGTTATTACTTTATTTTCTTGTTACATTCAACTGATGAATAAATATTTTTGTTATTCTAATTTAAGATTCTGATGTTTTACAAATTGAACTGAATATGGGTTTTTTTTACCCAGAAGTAAACAAAAACTTTTGAGGACATTTTTGTCAAATCAGATATCCTATACCATGTAGTTATACACTTCATTTCAAAATGTGACAGAAATATGAATTCTTTACCTCCGTTCTAAACCGCCTTGCAATGAGCAAATAACAATAATAAAAATCCAAACAAGCAAAACAATTCCGTTAATCAAATATCTCGTCCTGAGCATGACACAATCGGGTGCAATAATTATATAGTGGTTGACTCCTCATACGAGAAGTACCATCAGGCGTTTCGAAAAATATGAGCGTTCTGTTTCGCACGTGACACCCGCCACTATTATAACGGTCAAAATCATGAGGTGCAACAAGATCAATTCATGTCCGATTAAACAGTTCTGCCAAAATGCAAGAAGCAGATTTGTCATATTTGTCAATGAGTTCTCCGTAACGACCATAAAATTTCCGGAAAGACATTTTAAGTTTGCGTGTCAAGTAACCATGTTTCAGTAATAAAGAAACCAAGTACTAACGATCCGAACCGCAAAACGAAACCCGAAATCCAAAAAAGACATTTGACAGAAACATAGGTAACAGCTTATGAACTTTTCACGAGGAATTATATCAATCATACATGAATAAGTATTTCATATTGAAAAGTGGTATCAGGTGTCAAGACGAGTAAGCATACATGAAACAAACTACCAAACAAGAACTTGAAGAAGCGCCAACTGAAAAAATAGTGACTAGATGACAAATATTCAAAAGTTCAAGGGACGTAACTGATGAAAATACATTAATGTTCAATTTCGATAATTCAAGGGACGTAACTGATCATAATAATTGTGATATTATAATAGTAGAAAATATCGAGTACGCCTGAATCAACGAGGAAGCATTTAATGATGAAAAGTGATACCAAGTGATCAGAAGGATAAGCAAAAACTGCCTAGAACAACACCGGTAATTTATGCTTAATACTACAAATAAAATAAGGAGGCAAAACAAAAAGTAGTGACACATATACTCCATAAGCTGGCGAATGTGGAATGTTGCTGCACATGAAAGGAAAATTGACGATTGGAAAATCAAAGTCATCACGCTTATCATATAATAATTTTACACTAAGTCTCTGTTTTTGTTATATTCAAGACGCAGATTCAAATAGGATGCGTAATGTACGTTATCGGTTGTGTTTTTAATTTCTAATTCATCGGGATAGATGTAATCTAAATATTCACTAAATTTAGGATTATTTAAGGAGAGGAAATTAAAACGCTTACTTAATTGGTTTTTTTTATAATTTGCAAGAGAGATGCAAAAATGTATGTAACATTCCCTCTTTATTTCACTTTTTCACTATTTCGAGGAAGTTTATTATACCCACTAGAATCCGTAGACCCCATTATCCATATCCCCGTATACGACATATGTATATATACATAACATATATAGCCTACATAATTGATAACATTTTGTAAAAGTGCCCCAGAACTGAGCGATAGATTTTTGTAAAGGTAAAACAGAGCCGTTTTGTAATAACCTCGAAAACAATCGCTGCAAATTGAATTGTTTCCCCTTAGTTGTCAGTAATGCCCCGGTTTCACATAGACGAACTTTTGGAAACTTCGGAAAGATAGAAGTCGGCTATGTCGGGAGGGTCGGAAGCAAAATCGGGCCAAAAGTGATCCTCTTCCGACACTTCCGACAACGCTTAAGATCAACAGCCGACTAACAGCCGACCAATAGCCGACTAAAACTTGGCTCTCACGACCACCATTCAGACATTTCCGACTGCCGTTACGACATAAACAAATTAGAAGCGAATTCTACCCGATTGGAACGAATTCGTTACGACCGAACCATCTGGGTTACGACTGTCCAAAGACAAATCCAACTGTTATCGAATGCTGTAACGACATATACGAATGTCCTTACGACACATACGAATGCCCTTACGACTGATCCGAATTTGTTCTGGTCATATATATATGGAGCCGACTTTTTCGACATAATCTGATGGATGATGACTTCAACTTGTTGGGGCTACCCTACTGCAGCTGTATGTCGATGTGAACGAGGCTATCGATGATCTTTGAGCTGTTCAACAGCATGTTCAAGATGGTGTTCCTGGTAAAAGAAAACACAAGTGGCCGAACACCCTTACGACTGTTCAGACTATGCTTACGAACGCTTAGAATGCTCTTACGACCGCAAAAAAGCCCTTCAGACCAACAGCCGACCAATAGCCGACTTGCTTCCGACTAATTTTTAATTCGGACGTGTCGGAAGCTTCTTACAACTGTTTTGAACATTTCAAAACAGTTGTAAGGAGCTTCCGACACGTCCGAATTTCTCACGAATTTTTGCCTCGTCTTCCGAACTCCCCGACCTCTTACGAAAGTCTTCCGACTACCAAAATTCGGATGAAATTCGTAACAAATTCGCCTATGTGAAACCGGGGCAGATCATAAACATTCGTCGTTATGACTCGATCTAAATAGAAGCTTCCATCAGAGAACTGTAAGGTAGGGAATAACAACACGCACTTAACTTCCGGTTTCTGGAAGTAGTCATATAATTCACATAATTCAATTATCTACGTAAAGGCCGGCGCACATTGAACGATTTTTTGACGCCGACTATAACGACGTCAAAAAATCGTTCAATGTGCGTTGGCTTACGACAGCCCTACGACAAAATCGGGAGTGATCGGGAGATATTAAACATGTCAAATCGAAAAACGTCTTGACGTGGCTTATCGGCTAGTGTGCGGGTCATACCGATAATTTGTCGTGACCCAGATTGAAGTCAACCAATTGAATTCCAGGTTTATATTGGGCGCCATATTTTTTAGGACAGAATCTCTGAAAACGACCGCTAGAAGTGCTCCAGTCGCGATAAAAAGTCGGTAAGTGTGCTTTGACTGCACACTCCGATAATTTCACGCCGTCAAAAAATCGTGGAGCGTTCCGTCAAAAAATCGGTTAATGTGCGCCGGCCTTTTAGTGATGTAATTAAACCGGAACATCCAGTCTCTCTGCCACAGTATTATTTAGAGTCAACATGTCGGTATACGTTGTTATATATGATATAAATAGTCCATGTATATTGTGCTTTACAAACCATCATATTGATAAATAGGACATAATATATATTAAATAAATCTTAATTTGAAACTTTATAAAATTAATTATCAGTGATGATTATTTGTTATTGTTAAGTGCGATCTCTTTATACTGCACCGGAAATCAAAAGGAGAAATTCGGTCAAACCTGAGGTTTATGTGTTAATGTTTTTGCATTAAACCTATTTTATTTGTGACAACACCAAACCCTTTTTGAAAGCTGCAGACCAAATGGTTCGAGATGAGAAAGTTCAATCAGTAGTAAACATATTACCATCATAGGCGTACGGGGCGTATTTTGAGCGGGGGGGGGGGGGCAAAACCGATTTGCCCGACAACTAATGCTCATTTGCCCGACAACGAATTATATTTGCCCGACAAGTCGACCCCTACCCTACCCCTAATTCCAAAAACTTCTCGCCATCTGCCTGATTACATCATTTCCGAGCGATTTTATTTTTTTTAATTTCCTTCATGAAATCACTGGGGGGGCAATTGCCCCCCTGCACCCCCAGCCCGTACGCCTATGATTACCATCAGGCAAATCCCAACGGAGTCGTCGCATTGGAAAGGGATCTACAAAACGTTTGGTTTGTGTGGTGAAGAATGTATAAAAGAAGGTACTTGAAAGAACTTTGATTGATCTCAATGAAATGCTGACTTTAGTGGAGGAAGTGCAGGCAGTCGTAAATGATCGTCCACTAACTTATGTATCCGGCAACATAAATGATTTACAACCAATAACTCCATCAAAACTTTTACTAGGTTATGAAATTACTGTTTTTCCTCAACCTGTTGTCGACGACCAAGATGTAGCATATGATGATTACTCTTCACATGACTAGCTCAACAAAGCTTTCAAACGTCGTAATCTAATTCATGGCCACTTCGTCAAACGATTCCAGTCTGAATATGATACAACACTCCGAGAACGTCACATTTACCAAGAAGAGCACAGCTACGTCTGAAGTTGTCAAAGTTGGAATGTTGTTCTGGTTCACGTCGAAGATTGACCTCGTAGTCTATTTAAGTTAAATTTAGTCAAAAAACTGCTCCGTGGTCATGATGGTCTAGTTCCATCGAGCTCATACAATTCTACGTAAAATCGACAATTGAGATTGATGAAGATTTGCTTTTTGAAATTGAAAACAACCATGTCAGTCTTTGTGTCAGATTGTATGGCAAACGTGACGACTTTGATTTTGCTATTGTTCATTTTCTATTCATATGCAGTAACATACCATAATCGCCTGCTTAATGCGTGTACATCTCACAACTGATCCGCTATGTCCTATTCGTATTGAATAGTATGGATTGGTTACTTTTGAAGTTAGGCTAACCCCTCCTGGCTTCCGGTCTGTATTGACAATTTTTATAAAATTAAAGAGAAAGTGAATTTTTAATGACTGCTTGTAGCTGGTGAAATTGTGGACCCGAAAATAGATGTTTATGTTCTATTTTATATTTAAAGTTGTAAAATGAATTTGTAGACCTGACCACTCGGTATCGGTTGCAAGTGAAAGGTAAAATTTTGTAATGAGCGCTTCCCCATTGATCAAGGGTTCTCTTTCAGTTGTTTTCCCACCAGTTGTTTGTTATCATCTGTTAAAATAATTTTTACCGTGAAAACTGGTACTTGCAAAAAAAAACACTAGATTAGCCAAATATATAAGTAATATTTCTTGACTTAGCCAACACTTCACCAGTAAATTTGTTTGAAATGGTCGAAAACTCAAGAATTATCTATCGATTTGTGTTCAATTTAACTACAATCTCGCTATTCTAAGAACTAATTTCACCGACATCAACGCTGTATAAAAATATCTTCACTCGACACTGTTCACAGTTCTACAAAGCCAGTTTTAGAGCGAAGAAAGAAATTCTCTATTTCTATTAACACCGATAAGGTAAATTAAGTTCTTATCTCGCCAGCAAATCATGATGATAAATTGGAATTACATAATTCATTTGGCCCTCTTCAACTCCCCGTGGGTTCACTGCTTGCAATGCCGACAACATAGAAAATAAAATTGTAATCTCTAGGCTCCATCAAAATCTAATTGATTCAGGGAACCAGAAAATACACAAAAATCAATATTATTTCTTACTTTTTAAAGACAGTTATTTAGAAGAAAAAAACTAACCTCTGTATAAAACATAACTTCATAGTAAGTATTTGAATTGAAGGAAAATTGAACAATTTAACTTAACGATCAGTGTGGTAGATAAAATTGGTGTGATTTGATCGTTTATTTAATTTATGATGTTTTTAAGAGAAGTTTGTTTGATTTTCGCGAATTATCAGCAAATCAGAATGATGACTTTATTTTCTTCAATTTATATTATGGTTGTAATCAAACTTCAACGAATATAGAATATTATCGATTATTCACGTTTTTTATTTTCTACTAGAAATGGCTTTTTATCCAAATTTGTATTTTATTGTAGCAGAATAACAATAAAATAAATCGAGATTATAATACCCAGTCTTCGCTAACTGTCTGTCGAACCTTCCACAAACATTTAATTCCTCGCTAAGAAATCAAGTAATTTTTTTGTAAAGAGGTTTTCTCAATTTTGCATGGGTTTCGTGGAAAACTTAAAATATCACAATGTACATATACCATTCCAAAATTATATCAGATGTGGCGTTCATAATATAAACTTTAAACTTAGTGCTCGATGGCGTCACACTAACAAAAGATTTCGGTGATACAAGCATTTTTCTAAGTTGAAGACATAACAGATTTTAATTGAAACTAGAACCGTGATAACGGTACTGAGCAGTGCGCAATTTAAACATCCTTGAACGGTTGCATTTTAGTCCTGCATATAAATTAGGTCATGTGACAGAGCTGTTTATAGTTAAAAATCACAATTTTCAATCGGCTATTAAACCGGAAGTAAACAATCGGAAAACACAAAGTAAAACATCATTTAATAGATTTTATCGAGGGCAATAGCTTTGGTTCAGATCAAAAGGTCATCAAACGTCAAGGTCACGGGTTTTGAGCTTTGAATGTGTTTGCTATTGCTGAATTTCTTTAACCGGAAATAGACAAAACTTTTAATCGAAATTAGGAAATCGGCTGTCACCATTTTGTTAGTAATATATTGAAGATGACATAGACATCAACATTATGTAAATCGGATGATATCCTGATCACTTATATCGATTTAAAGAAAAGTTGGTCATTTCAAGATGGTGGTCTACTAGTTACTTCCGGGTCCAATTTTATCCTTTTTTTCTATGAATGTTATGTCATTTTATATCTTCAAAAGAATGTGTCGACTCTCTTTAAAAATCCCCAATTTAGGAACCACGTGTTTTTTCGCGCCAAAAAAGCCACACAGTTACTTTAGAACAATGAACAAAATTTCCAAATTAAAAAAAAAGCAAAATGATTAAAATATCTACTATTATATATCAAGAGGAGATAAAGCATAATAAGAAAGACGATTTTTTTGTGAAGTACGTTAATTAGGTTCAAACTGACAATTTTCAAATGGCTATAAAACAAGAAGTGAATATTGGACAACAAAAATGAATTCACCATTGGATAGATCTCATTTCGGGCAATAACTTTTGTTCGGATCATAAGGTCAACAAATGGCAAGGTCACAAGTTATGAGCTTTAAAAGTGTTACAATAATTGCTGAATATCTTATACCGGAAATAGACAAACACCATAATCGAAATTAGCAATTCAGCTGCCCTCATTTTGTTGGCAATAGATTGAAAATGCCATAAACATCAAAATTATATAAATCGGATGTCGATTTAAAGAAAACATGTTCATTTCAAGATGGTAGCCAACGTGTTACTTCCGGTTACGATTTTGTCATATTTTTGCTTTGTTAGTCATGTTCTTTCATATCTTAAGAAGAAATTGTTACCTATCTTATGAAATCCGTAATTCAGATAACGCGTGTATTTTTCCCGCCAAAAAACCACGCAGAGTTACTATAGAACAAAGAACAAAATTCCAAATAGCAATTTTGATCAAAATAACTAGTGTTATATATCACTGGAAAGAGGAGATAAATCGTAATTTGAAAAGATATTTTGTGACGTGACGTCACGTGACAAAGCTGTTCAAAGTTCAAACTAACAATTTTAAAATGGCTATAAAACCGGAAGTAAATATTGGACAACAAAAATGAACACATCGTTGGGTAGATCTCATCATGGGCAATAACTTTTGTTCAGGTCATAAGGTCACCCAAATCCAAGGTAACGTGTAATGAGCTTTGAAAATTTTGGCCATTTCTGAATATTTTTTACCGGAAATAGGCAAACATCATAATCGAAATTAGCAAATTGGCTGTCATCATTTTGTTGGTCATAGATTGAAAATGCCCTAGACATCAATATTATACAAATCAGATGATACCCTGTTCACTTCTCTCGATTTAAAGAAAACATGTTCATTTCAAGATGGTGGCCAGCGTGTTACTTCCGGTTACGATTTTATCATATTGTTTTCTTTGTTAGTCATGTTCTTCCATATCTTAAGAAGAAATTGTTACCTATCTTATGAAATCCGTAATTCAGATAACACGTGTTTTTTTCCCGCCAAAAAAAACACGCAGAGTTCCTATAGAACGAAGAACAAAATTTCAAAAATCAATTTTGATCAAAATATCTAGTGTTATACATTTTTGGAAACAGGAGATAAAGCGTGATACTAATAGAAGATAATTTGTGACGTACATGAATTAGGTCACGTGACAGAGCTGTTTAAAGTTAAAAATTGCAATTTTCTGACGGCCATAAAACCGGAAGTAAACATTGGGCATCTAAAATGATTATGCCATTGGATAGATCTCGTCAAGGGCAACAACTTTTGTTCAGGTCACAAGGTCACTTAAGGTCAAGGTCACAAGATATGAGCCTTAAAAGTTTTGACTATTTCCGAAAATTCTAAACCGTAAATAAAAAAAATTCTGAATCGAAATTTAAAAATCGGCTCGCCATGTTTCGTTAGCAATCGACTAAAGATTCCCTCGACATCATTTTTATTCAAATCGGATGATTCCCTGATTCTGAATTTCGATTTAAAGAAAAATTACTCATTTCAAGATGGCGGCTGATATGAAATATGTGGGTCAAATTTTATCATTTCCTATTTTGTCAATGATTATTTCTAGCACATTGCAAAAAGATTTATTTGAATATTTTCAATATTCCGGAAGTTAAAATTTCAACTTTGCAAGCGAATGACGTCAAAACCGGAAGTGATATTTTTTTTTTGATAATGTCATTTTGTTCGACATCAAAATATCTATGTACCTGTAAGTTTTCATATTGATACAAATAAAATTGCAAAAGTTGAACAAATGGTCAAAAAAGTGCTTCAAAAAGTCAGCAACAAAGTTCTCAAAATGCATATTTTTAAAGTCTTACCTTGTAGACAAACGTTTAAAGAAATAAACAAAAAAGGTTCCATCAAAATCGGTTGAAAAACAGAGGTAAAAATGGTAAAAAACATAATATGGATTTTTCCGTCATATGTCATTTCCGGTTAGACAAAAAACCGTTATTTTACATTCACGCAACACCGAGCAGTTAGTTATCGTAGGAAAACATGCGAGATAATGTGTGGCATGCTCCCTTCATACCGAATTAGCGTGACCAGAAGTAGACAAAAACTAGAACTGTACAGTTAACAGTACTGGTGCAGGGCGGTTTACGACATACAGTTACGACGGTGCGGCAATATTCGATTGCGCATGCACTGTACTGACAATTCAATGCGCGAGATTAATAGGGTAATGCAATTGAGACTATGATTATAGACATACATACCACGTTTAAAAATACTTCAATAAAAATAAAGTTGGCAATGTGCATGTGCACTGCACAAATACTCTATATCCATGAAATCCCGAATCAGTCTATACGTATGCAGACCAAGTTTCATGCAATTCGGTTGAGAAATAAGAAAGTTGTTACTGCGCATGCTTACTACACAAATGTATTATGTCCATGAAATTTCAATTCTGATTATACACAAACATGCTAATTTTGAAGAAATTCTGATAAGAAATAAGTAAGTTGGCGATGCGCATGCGCACTACATAAATTTAATATGTCCATGATATTTCGAATCTTATTATACACATGCATGTCAATTTTGAATGAATTTGGTTCAGAAATAAGAAAGCTAGCAATGCGCATGCGCAAAACACAAATTCAATATCTCCATCATATTTCGAATCGGAATATACTTATGCATACCAAGTTTCATGAAATTCGGATAAGAAATAAGAAAGTTGGCGACGCGCATGCGCATTTCACAAATTCAAAATGTCCATGATATTTCTAATTTAATTATACACATACATACCGATTTTGAAGAAATTTGGATAAGAAATAAGGAAGTTGATATTGCGCATGCGCAGAACTTAAGTTAACATTTCCCCTTAGTTTTGAATCCGATTATACATGTACATACCAAATTTCGTAAAAATCGGATAACAAACAAAAAAAGTTAGCATTGCGCATGCGCACATCACAAATTTTGTATTTTTCTTTAAATCACTATTCGAACATAAAGGTATGTGCAAATTTTGCAGAAAATCGGTTCATAAATAAGAAAGTGGGTCAATTAAGCAGTGGGCGTGCCTACAGGGTGCTTCAGTAAGTGAAATTTTCAGCATGCCATAGTTTAGTCCATCCTAGACATCCCTTTAATGCGTAAACTGAATATAATTCATATCTAACAAAAATCGAGGTAGAGCCCCTTTAACTTTAACATGTCAAACTTACTGACTCTATTAATAGTGACACTGTTTATACAGTCAATTAACTGACATACCTAGTATTGCCCCAGGTTAGAGTATGGGATATGGAAATATGCAAGTTACATAGAAGTGTTGCATATTTTTGGAAACCTGAGGAACTCAGCATTACGGATCCGAAAAAAATATTGCTTTATCTATATTAGGGCCCTCGTAAAAACGCTTTAAAGCTGCAAAATCACCTTTGAGTCAAACCTCTAAAACAGAAATCACGTGTCGGACATGAAAAATGAATACATCATGTTAAAGCTCTCATAAATCTTCATGAGATCTGTAAATATCAAGATGATCTGAGGTCAAGTTCTCGAGATAGAAGCCTTTAAAGTTTGATCAAAATCGCAACATTTTCTTAAATTGAATTTTGACATCGCCAAATCTGATATTATTTGAAACCCCTTAAAGAGTATATTAAAAATCAGCAAACATTAGGGTGTTATTCCAGTAAGGTTTTGCGCTACAGCACTGGCAATATGCTAAAACAGCCATGTTTAGAGCCCTATAAAATAGGTTTAAGTAGTCTGACCCCAAAGGTCAAAAGGTCATCAGAAGGTCAAGGTCACAAGGTAACACTATGTGCAATATGAAGGTCATCCAAGGTCAAGGTCAGGTGATACAAGCCTCTAAACTTTGGAAAAAACATTCAGTTATACAAAAAAGTCAAAATCGAAAATCGAAAATCGGCTTCCCATAAGTTGTAGAGAAAGTTTTAATCTTTGGTTTAACATCAAAATTGTGAAAGTCGGATAACAAATAGATTCAAAATAGCAATTTTCGCAAAATGACCAAAACCAATATGGCGATTTAATTATAACTTCCGGTAAATATTTTTTTGATCTGAACAGTTTGTTATAAGAGCATGAACATTATGCATACCTTATTTTTATCATAACTCAGTTTTATTAGAAATCACACTACCGGAAGTGAAAAAACATGATATCATTGAAACCGGAAGTGATGCAAAAAATTTGATTGTGCAGAATTATTTGCAATTACCGACAGTATACACCATAGAAATTTCAAATTGATCCGTTAAAAATCAAACAAAAAATCATACTTCGATTAATTACGGCATAAAAAAGTGACGAACGATTTTCATATAATCAAATTTTTTCAAGTTCCATTATTTGTCTTTTGTTACAAGGAATACGATGAAGGTAATTTGAGCTAAATCGGTTGATAAATACGTTCTCTAGGGTCCATATTATGTTTGTTGCTCATGTCGCTTCATGTTGCGCGGAACAATTTTGTTTTACATTTAATAGTTGATTAGCCACAAGTTAGAAAACGTCATGAAATCTGTTTTTCCATACATGTTACCATTTTCGAGAAATAGGCCGCGCCGTGGACGAAAAAAAAAAAAAAAAAAAAAATCAAAACGAAAACAAAGCAGGGCGTACGAAGTACGCCCTGCAAAAAACCAAAAAACAGTCATTATGAAAACAAAGCAGTGCGTTCGCTAGAACGCACTGCAATTAATGGAACCGCAGACATCTGATTGGAAACTGTAATGCTGTAAGATGATGTTTTCAGTGTCCCCGACACCCATTATTGCCTTTTAGAAAACTTTTTTACAATGCTTTAAAATCTACCTGGAATTCAGGGTTATTAATGGTAAATTTAAACATATATGTACAGGTGACCGTTGGACCAAGTTTGACTGTACTGTATACATAATATTTGATCTGATTTGTTTAAAGTAGAAGGTCAACCTGTAGGACCCGTGACGAAATCCTGGAAACAAAGATTTGAAAGTGTTCTGTGTTCCCTGATGAATAGCGAACAATTTTGGCTTGAAAATGTCAGGCATTTCCGGGAGGGGTCAACGAAGGTCAAATCGGGATCAACATTCTAATCGTGTCGATATGCATATCAAATTACACGTCTAGTCAAGTGGATTTTGAAAATGTATAGTTTGTCATATCTCCGACCTTAAATGAGGGCGCTATGGTAAAAAACGTCGAAAGGTGAACGCACTTTTGACTGGCTGTCAAATTCAGCATCATCCAGTTAATATTATCCAATTCTAATGATTTTAATGCTGTTGTCACTGCTGTGGCTGGAAGAAAGTTTTAATCAACTACCGTTCTGAAGAAGAATAAGTTTCGGTAAATTGTTCTTAGTTCTTTCTTCAAAAAGTTTGTGTTGACCTCTGGTTCTTCTGTCATTGCTTTTTGTGTCTTTTTTAACGTTCATTATGTTCTACTTGAATATTTCTGCATCAAGCAAAGGTTGTTTCCCTCCGCCGTACCAGTCCAGGTTCTGCCAAAAAAGAGTTTCCACCATTTCCATTACACAGCCTGGTGTGTCCCCCGTCCCAATAATTTCGGCAGCATACCCTGCCCAATGCATTGAATTCCGCAAAACCACCATTGAGAATGAGTTTTGCACAATTTGCAAAAACTGTACACTTGGTGGGATTGAATGTCATCTGCCAAGTCGTTTTTATACGCCCACATTGAAATGTGGTCGTAAATTGCCGTCGCCCCTGTCCGTCCGTCGGTCGGTCCGTCTGTCCGTCGGTCCGTCTGTCCACAATTGGCTTGTGAACGCAATTGAGACCACAGTTTTGGTTGGATTTGAATAAAATTTTGTATGTAGGATTATATTCATAAGATCTCGGACAAGTTCGAATTTGGGTTTGATTCGACTAAAATTCACGGAGTTTTACACCCAAAATATGTTAAAAATGGCTTGTGAACGCGATAGAGACCACAGTTTTGATTGGATTTGAATAAAATTTTGTATGTAGGATTATATTCATAAGATCTCGGACAAGTTCGAATTTGGGTTTTATTCGACTAAAATTGACGGAGTTTTACACCCAAAATGTGTTAAAAATGGCTTGTGAACGCAATAGAGACCACAGTTTTGCTTGAATTTGAATACAATTTTATGTGTAGGATTATATTCAAAAGATCTTGGACAAGTTCGAATTTGGGTTCAATTCGTCAAAAATTCATGGAGTTTCACACCCAAAATACGTTAAAAATGGCTTGTGAACGTGATAGAGTCCACAGTTTTGGTTTGATTTGAATAAAATTTTGTATGTAGGATTATATTCATAAGATCTCGGACAAGTTCGAATTTGGGTTTGATTTGACTAAAATTCACGGAGTTTTACACCCAAAATATGTTAAAAATGGCTTGTGAACGCGATAGAGACCACAGTTTGGGTTGGATTTGAATAAAATTTTGTATGTAGGATTATATTCATAAGATCTCGGACAATTTCGAATTTGGGTTCGATTCTACTAAAATTCACGGAGTTTAACACCCAAAGTGTGTTAAAAATGGCTTATGAACGCAATAGAGGCCACAGTTTTGGTTTGATTTGAATAAAATTTTGTGTGTAGGATTATATCCATAAGATCTTGGACAAGTTCGAATTTCGGATTGATTCAACAAATATTTATGGAGTTTTACACCTAAAATATGTTAAAAATGACTTGTGAACATGATAGAGACCACAGTTGTGGTAGGAATTTAATAAACTTTTGTGTGTAGGATAATATCCATAAAATCTTGGACAAGTTTGAATTCCAGATCGATTCCAGAAATATTTACGGAGTTTTATTAGTTATGAAATTAGTTGCTTTATATTAACAAGATATTGGATGAATTCAAATCTGAACACCATCCAACAAAAATTAAGATAGTAACATTCCTTGATATATTGACAATTTATGTAGTGTAAGTGGGCGTATATTGCTAGGCAACCACTTGTTAATATTGAAGTGAAGTCCTTTTTAGCTGTCTGTGATCTTCTGTGTTGTTGATTGCCAGAAACAGGATGGTATTGTCAACAACAAAGTGTGGTTTCAGAATGTCGGATAATTTCTGGCATGTCATTGATATGGACTTAATAATAAAAGTGATGCTAATACTGAGCCTTGTTGGAAACCGCACATTGCTGTGAAAGATGAAGATGTTGCTCCTCCCATGGCATCATCCTGCTTTATGTTGTCAAGGAATGATCTTACCCAGTTCGTGGTTGAAATTAAGTAGTATTCCAGTTTTTTTTGAGTGTGGAATCTTATCTATGCTTTAGCAAAATCATGTAGAATAAAGCTTACTTCTGAACCTTTTTTTTCTATTCGTCTGGCTAGATCTCATGTACTGTGCCTATAAGTTTTGTTTCGTTGGTACGTATATTTCAGAAACCATGTCGAAGTGCTTCATTGTTCTGCTATGGATGATAATTATGTTCTAGGATCTTGCAGGTTATTGACGTCAAAGTTACTGGTCTATAATTTTCTGCTATATGTCTCTCTCCTACTACTAATGCGTCCCTCAAGTCTTGAGGAACTTGTCCATTTTCGAGGGAGTGTTGGTAAATGTGTATGGTCTTCCTAGCCTGGTTTTTTATCTGGTTTTGTCAAGTTTCTCGATCATTCATGAGAAAAGTACCATGTTCCATGAACAGAGATGTCGTGCAGAATATATCGAAAACATGCAGTTTCGAAGCATGATAAAGTCAAAGCATTTTGCTTTTTATTTTTTTTTCTATCCACTCCCAACAAGTAAAGGATTTAATGTTCAACGTTAGTAGAAATCTGTGTATAACATGGCAATTTTTCGTTTTTGAGTCAATTTTGAACTTTCTGAAAGGTGGTTGCCACACACACCCTTCCAGTTCATCATGGAAATTGTGGCCCAGGTATATGAAAACGGTTTCCATGAAAGTTACACTGGCACTCTGCAACATATCAACAATGAATGGAGGGCAATACTTGATCGAACTAGGTCAATATTCTCACGTCACTTCGTGATTCTTGTAGTTCAAATATCAGAGACTGTTTATTACAGAGCTATAGCTATGAACTATATTTACAAAACAAGCAAACAAACAAACAAATTGTAAAACGTCAAAGTAAAGAGTTTCGCCCATGAAAACAAATCGAAAAACACTCTTCATTACCGAGACAGATTATGGTTTACGGAAAATGTCGAGGAATGCCGATTGAGGTATATAGAGTCGTTGTGGGAAGTGGACATTGGATGCATATCCACCTAGATAAAACAAAATACAAGTAGCTCAGTTTATGTCCCCGGGGACATAGACATGTCCCCCAAGTTAAAAACCCAGGTCCTAGGTAAATACCGATTTGAATATGTTTGCCTTTTTTGTGTTATCACTGTGAAGGAAACCCATGGCGCTACTCTAATGAGCACCTGACCTGTCCTCTTTTTATAAGAAAAAATTTCTTTGTTTTGTCTTTGTTACAGATGACATGACATCAGCCATGTATCCTTTATTGACGTTTCTAGTTTCCCACTGGACGTCTTCTTGAAGTTTTTTTGTATATGTCTCTTTTCTTTTTTGTCTTTCTGGGCTGTGTTATTTTGATTAATTTTCCGTCTATAATATTGTGGTGTTGATCCATGGATTAGAGTGTCTTGGTTTGGTGGTTTTTGATGATACTCCCGTTCCATGATGGAGTGGATTGTATCTATAAAGTCTGTCCACATACTGTGATGTGTATTGAAAGGCTTTTCAATATGGATAAATACCCATGGTGGCATATTTTTTAAATGTTTCAGATTGATTAAAATCCTGTAATAACCTCATAACCGCATAACGTTTTGCGTCTTAATGTACTAAATGATTGCGCTGCAGTACAAGAGCTCGCTGGCGACATTGGAGTGGAATGACCAGACGTTCAGGGACGAGAGTAGGTAAGGCAGCCCATTCTAGAACATTCTGGAAGTTTAAATGGACCGGTCCCGTAAAACGGTATAGTGTAGAGTGAGATTTATTTGGTCACAGTATAAACATCACGTGATAGCACAAATAATGTATTGTGAAAAAAATGTTTCCTAAAATATCCGCCTTAGTTCCTCCAAACTTGTAGAATAATGATAGGATCATGTTTCGCCACAAGCTAGAAAAGTGTAAAATTGATAATTATTTTTTACTGTTACTTCAAGACATTGTCAACTTTCAATTTATTTTCTGTCTGACAATAATATTTTCTTTATAACTTGAGCATTTCTTCGATTATTCTTTCAATTCCTTTACCCGTAGTGTTATTTTCATTTCCCTGCAGTACATGGAACAATTTCTTAATTTTAAGTAAATTCCACTCATTATCCTTTGTTCATTGGTGCGTTTATTTGTTAATTATTGATGATGTGTCTGCTGTAAGAATTGTTCTCTTTGCTTGAAGGATTACTTAGAACCCTATTTGGAACAATATTAAAGGGATTGTAAGAGGACTTTCTAATTTTCAATGTATATGAGGGACACAAATATCAATTTACTAGTAATACAGAAGACTTTCGCGGGAGTGGCGTCATCTGCAAATGTGGATTTAAGTGGAATTGCAGGAACCATAGACGTCTGATTGAAAATTGAAATGGTCAAATTGATGCTATAAGTGTTTCCTATTTGCTTGGATACGAGGAAATGGTGGTCGTTATGTTTGTGAGTTCAGTTCTCGACCAGGGTGTGAAAGTCCGATGACCTTGAATAAGTCATTTTCACTCATAATTCCTGTCCATCCAGCTGAAAATGGGTACGGATAATCCGGGAACGATCAATGCCAAGAGGTTTGGCCAAGGACCAGCTGGGAGAAAGGATCTTCACGGAACCTAAGTTGTTATCCTTGTAAAATATAGATGTTTCTTTCTTTCTTTAGAATACTGTTGTTTAAAGGCTTATACACTGGCTGTGTTTTCATTTTATATTTTTGCACATTTTGTAATTTTTATAATCTTTCAATGCTTTGAATGAATCACAGAAGAGGGAACAAAACAACAGATGGTATCTACATTTTAATAGCAGCAAAAAGTGCAAATCCAACAATAAAATAAAGCCACGCGTGGCACAGAGTGGGTCTTTACAAATATGCAAATTTGCTAAAAGGAATCTGAAAAGACCTCGACCCTCAACTTAAATCTTAAGTGCCAAAAAAGTTGACAACTTTGGATGGTAAAACGAAAAAGCCTTAAATTTAAATAGAAGTAAACTAAACTTTCTCAAACCTTTCGATTTAGGTCCAATAACATCCATTTTAAGTTTCATCAAAATCGGTGAAGTGAGTAAGAGCATATTCAAGTTTTGGGGCAAGGGTAATAACTTCGTATTCTTCGTATTATGAATATGTATACACATACTGAATTTCATTTGATACCATCAAAAAATCTAGTTTTTAGAGCGTTTACAAGCAATTGATGTTGATAGAAGCACTAACTGTGTGGAGGGTAAAGGGTGATAACTCATCAAAACATTTTGTTTACATAATGTAAACCTTTTGACCTCTGAGAGTTAAGTTTGAAAATTTCAGAAAGCACGAGGAAAGGTTGATCATTGTTTCTTATAAGACCTTTATCATAGAAATCGGCAATAGAGTGAATTCATTTTCATATTTCCTCAGAACCTCTCGCTTATCATCGATTCAAATATCACAGTTGCTCATTGAAATTCATCCATATCTGCAAAACATTCCATATTATTTTCCATGGAATGATTAAGCAGTCGGAGGTTTATCACATTATGAAAATCATTCAAAATGTACAGGAAAAAGAAATTGATATAAGGGATATCTTTAAGTATTTAAATGTAGTCACCAGTGCATGCTAAACGCATTCCTGAAGATTTGATGAATGTTAATTGCTGTACAAATTCTGTCGAATTATATCGAAGTAATTTTTCAACCCGTTTTCCCACTATCTCTGGTGCATATTAGAGGGGCTGACATGGAAAGGCTTTCAATTGAACTGCATATATATTTACAAGATACATTTGCTATGACCTGAAACGGACTGTGCACAGAAATAGAATGACCCAGGAGAAAAATTCACTCACCGTACACTGTGGTGTTTCTCGTTTATATTAGCCCAATCAGGAGATTAAATAAAATCTGAACTATGCAATCACTGAGCTTGAATTCCTTTGCTTGCATTTGTCCTTAGCTTTGTTCCAATTTTCTAATCATTTTGGATACACACGGGATAAAAGTTATTGCTGGCATCTTTTTTTGTGATGCGATCATTGACATTTGATTTTCATTCAGTATTCAATTATATTTTTACACCATTAATATTGTACCATTAATTAGCTCTGTGTTTATTGTATGAAGAATTTACAAATTATAACATAATAACATTTATCATAATATCATTAATAACAAGAGTCTATAATCTACAAGCCTTTTTACAAATCTAAATATATTTCTAATAACAATAACAGATTCTAAAAATATAGTATCGTGTATTCATATAAATACAATATTATGCTTTGTTATTGTTTTGTTGAAGAAGAATTCGATTATTATCGGACTTTTTTAATGTCTTTACCTTACCCTACTTGATAATCTCGTATGTAACAATCTAGTTCTAAAACTTTGGTTTAGTGTAAGATTATTATCCTCTTAATATATATATCTCAAATATCCAAACACGCCAATTGGATCTTCAATTTTGATCAAGTAACTCATGCCAAGTTTGACAGTAATCTGTTGAAAACTAAAAGAGCCATAACCAAATTATTATTATATATTATTTTTATAACATTTACAGGGGTTAAAAACGTTAAAGATCGAACCTGATCTTCATTTAAGCTTAATTCATTTACAAAATACAAAATCAGTCAAAAACTACATTCTAGAGATTTTACGATAAAATGTGAACGGATCGAAAAGCATGACTTGAGTGTCGACGGTAGACGACCACATTGAGAGACGTGATCTTATAAAGCAATACAACAAAATAAAAATTATACTTGATAGTTATTAAAGAATTAAAATAACAAAACATTTAACAAAATAACTTTGTTGCTGGAATTCGTAATTAAAGTTCATATTATAAAAAAAAAACAGCGTGAACGATTACACCATTATAATAATGATCACAATTTACAATTTTGAACAATTATCTTGAAATCATAAATTCTAAATGTTTTTGACGAACTGCCTTGACAGCGTTTTTATTCATGTATTAAATCAAAACTCTTATCAAAGTATAATATAATGAATACCCAGAAATACACAAAATCAAGATGAATGGGGAAAAAGCAAAACACATATCTACATTCACCCGCAATTATTTTAACTTGTGATGCTCCCCATACAATATAATATCATGATATACAGTTTAATATATTATATAATATTTACATCTTAACTTAAATACAACATACGAAAAAAAAAAGCTTTGAACAATTTCAAACTATGGCAAACTATCATGCTATTTTCAAATGCGAGCCTGAATATCTTAATACCTGATAGAGAAATTATTACGACATTCGACTAAACGCCTACTATCAAATCCAAAACAAAGGTAATACACTGTTTTAAAGCACATAACGTATTTACAATATCATACAGTTTATGTTGTTTGGTACAGAAACAGAGAAATAAGTCAGAAACAATCTAGTAGGTTGTGGATATTTCTTTGTAACCTGCGTATAATTTGAAGAACAAACTATTAATAACTATTAATTGAATAAATGCTACACCCTTATAAATAGGCCTCACACAACATTCGAATCGATTTTTTTTCTGTTGTTACATTCAAATACAAAATCCCAATAAGAATGTTAAAAATTAATGAAATAAAATAAAGAACATAATCGCCAGTACGAAGATGGCGCCTTTATCTACCTTGTGCAGAGGGTCAAATCCTTCCAATTTTAAAATTGTGCGAGATAAAAGAACGCAAAATGTTTTCTAAAAACATGACAATTGACTATAATGAATAAAGGCTACCTATATGTACAGCAAAGATGACATAATCAAATCAATATGCTAATAATTATTTAAAAAAAAACCAATACCGTTCAAACTTTCAAACCATGGACCCTATTCACAAAACTTTATCTATTCAAATGATTGACCAAAAGAGTGATGTTTTTGTGAATCAGACAATGTTTCTCTATTCCATGGGCAGGAATGTAAAAATATTATAATAATCTCATAATGGATATGGGTTGTTATCTTATCTGCGTAACTTTTGAAAATTGAAATAGATCGGGTATTTAAAAAAAACCTCCCCAAGTTGACAGTAAGTATCTCAGCTGTTGGTGAATCTATCTCTTTCAAAATTTGCAGAGATTTATTTTTCAGACCCTGAACAAATTAGAGTCATCAAATAAAAATTCTCTAAGTACTGCCCCAAACAATATAGCATGTCAAAAAATTCAATATCGGATAAAATTACACATTTCAACATGTGTCCATTTTAATTTCACCACCAATATCAACCATTTTCCAATCCGAGGTGCTCTTACGGATCTCATCTAAAGGTATTTTCTATCCAAAAGCGACCATACTGCCTTTTAGTTCCTGTTCAGCCAGTTTGTTCCACTGGTTCCGGTATGAGATTCTCTTTAGTAACATGTGTACTGCACTAAGAAAGACACACTGACTGATCAGGAACTGGAAGGCAGGATGGTCGCTTTTTGAGAGATGGTACCTTTAGATGAGATCCGTGAGAGATTAACAGGATGGAAAATGGTTGATATATTGGTGGTCGATGTTGTAAAGGCACAAAGAGCCCAGGTTAAAATGTGTAAATTGCTTTGATATTGAATTTTTTTACCTTATATTTTGTTCGGGGCAATACTTGAATTTTGATAGAGATAGGATCATCAGCAGCTGAGATACTGCCCGTAAAACATGAGAACGTTTTTTGGGGGACTCCCGATATTTAGGAATAGTTCCCATTTTAATGTTTATTACCGCATAAGTGCATTGCTAAGCGATAAAAAGTTGTGTTATTTTTCTTACTTAACATTTTGATGGTGAATGAATAATACATATTTTGAAATGAACGCATGATAAATGATTTCAAGTTAGAACATAATAAACGTGTGATAAGTTCAGTAAATATATCGATGAATAAATCCAATTCACTCATAAAACGAAACTCACCCTTCTAGATTGTAATGGATTTCGCAATATTGATGATGCATAGCAGTAAGTGAAACGATGCTCACAAGTTATAATAAGTTCACAACAAGACACACAATAAGTTCTTCTAGGAATCAGGTAACTTTTAGTTTCATACCACTGAATAAAACGCTATATGTACAAAACTGTTTTTTTCAGTTTTTAACCATGCCAACATTTTGCCATTCAGAGAAGTACCATCAAAATAAGTGTATTGTTTAACAGTTCTCTCTGAACTATTTACACTATCCAGTAATAATATCGTTGAATCAATGGATCATGCAACAGTCAGACTGAAGCAATTATTTTGCAAAGACATGAACGTAACGCAAAGTTCAATCAATCACAGTTTAAACAGTCTACATCTGTTACTTACTGAATCTATTCATCAGCAGTATCATCACCACCACCACCAGCTGCTTCAATAACAGCTGCAGATGCCGCTTTAGCAGCAGCTTTTCTCAACTCCTCGTTATCAAGATATGGTTTTAAGAAAATACATATTAGTCCTACAGTATTAACAAGTAAATAAAATATAAATATAACACGATCTGTAACACAAGCAATGACTCTCCACTCTCTTACATATTTCTCTTTTTCTTCAGCCTTTGCTTTTTTTTCTCGTACTTTTTCTAACATTTCTCTTATCGCTCTGACTTCTTCTAATACTGGCCCATAATATCTATTAAAGTTAAATTGTTCTTCTCCATTTGGATTACTGAATCCAAAACTGTTTTCGGTAGAAGTATCCTTGTCTGTTCCATTATCAAGTAAACGAACTTGTCCAAACCGGATATCTCTGTATGGATATTGTCCACGAGCCTCACCAACAACCCGACCAGTTTTCTTTGGAGTAAGCGGGTTATAATCGGGTTCCACTATCTTATCGCGAAGACAAAGAGCTCTGGCGAAACAGTCAATAACAATCTGTAATACAAAGTGGTTACATTCAACAAATTTGACTTTTGAAAGACCTGTTCTTTTGAATTAAGTTATCACTAAGCAATATCTTATATTTTATAAAAAAAAAGTAATAATAGTGCAAATTAGCGAACTGTATTGCCTTGATTGATCGAGTATGATGTAAATACTTACAGATCTTAGAAATCGAGGAGCTCTGTTAATACGAACACCACGAAAAAACATATTGGCAACAACACATGACAACACCGTTGATAGCGTGATCATCACCATACTTAGACAAAAATATGCACCTAAAAGATAAGTTCATTTAATACAGTTTTTGATATATAGTCATAATACATATTTTGATAGATGAAAACAAGAGCTTCCATTGAAATAATACATCAAAATTTGATTTATCTTTTTATAGATATGTGCCGTTTATTCAAATATATTGTTTTAAAAAAAATGAATTTTGATGAGCTCACCTATAAGAGGTATGGAAGCAGCCGCCTTCGGGGTTGACTCTGCCAGTAATAATAACAAGACGAAAAAGGCGAGGAAAATATTCATACCTGAAATTCAGAAAGGTTACAATGGTACCAAGAGTCTATTATTATTTATGTTAGCAGTGCTGAAGATATTTGAGACACCTTGATTCTTGCAGCCGTTTAAAGATTTGCAATGAAATGAGCCTCAAGCAGATTAACAATTGAGAAGAAAGTTGGGCGAGAGAAAGCCATAAAATAGACAAGGTCACCATCACCTAATAATAGGCATCTCAGCAATAAATGATCGGTAAATGTTAGAAACGCATGATCTAGACATAACGTAATTCAATATATACCGAATCAATGTTAACATTTACAGACTGAGATTGAAAAATATAAGCTACAAGTTGAATGCTGATATGAGTTTGAAACAAATAAATTATATTACTAGTGTGAATCTAAAATTTAAAAGTAAAGTTCAGCAATCATTGAACAAATAATCACCAATACTTGGTTTTCGGCTTGATTGCTCTAGCCAAGATAAGGAGTAATAAATTTAGACTAACTCTCGTTGGTTTAGAACGCAGTAGAATTCAAATTTCACACTTGGAGTCATTTGTTGCTCATTGCTTTAATTTGAAGAACACTAAGTCTTTTGAAACGAAGAATTCTTGCCACAGAAGCCCCATTAAGAGTAATTATGTTTGTAATTGTGTTAAGTTTTCTAGCTTGAAGAAAGACATCCATAATTCCTGGTGAAAGTCGAGTCATTGAAATAGAATTCAACCATCTCCAAATCCTCTGAGATCACCCCAGAACGCCATATCAATAAGTGAGGAGGGATTTGTATGTCTTGTTGGCTCTAAGGTGTCAAAACATTGACGTTATCCAATATAAAAACTTCCAATTATTTTTCCTCTAAGGCAAATAAATAACGTGTGTTTAAGACGGGAAATCTCACAAGTCAAGGCATGATATTAAGAAAAATGTGCTTACTTTTATCACAATTGTTTTTAATTTTCACCAAATCAATCGTGACATCATGAACCTCTCAGGTTTTTATTCTTACATTAATAGGTCTGAGAGGAATATTTGATTTGGTCAAACGGCGGTTGAAGGCCATTAAACCATCAAGATTGCCATATTCAATAATCGAGTCAAGTTCTATCGATTATTTATATCGTTAGCTGAATTAAACGAACTATACCCATTCTACAGGTTTTTTTTTTCAATCGTTGGAATATTATATTATTTCAGTAGCTACTGAGCCTTTATGTCAGGAAGATGCAGTCGTACCCCTCACAATCCAAAGTCATATAAGATGAAGTTTAAACTCAATCCATCATAATCATGTTCCGAGGAATTGTAATACAACAATGAGACGTATCTTGTAAACACGACAACCTGTTCAAAGTACTTATATTAAGATTATCAATAGTTCCTCTACGTGTAGGGCGGCTATAAAACGAATTTAGTAAATTTCAAATACTTACCAAGTATTAATTTAGCAGGAGATTCTGGTGGTACCCAAAATATAACCAATGTTAATAAACTTAGCAGAGCACATGGCATAATTAATATAAAAGTATAAAAAGCGACTCTTCGTTTTATCCGGAGTGTAAACGTTAGATCAGGGTAAGGTTCAGGACAACATAAATAGTATTTGACATTTCTAATGGCAACATTTTCAACTATACTCCATTCATTGTTTTTTATATATTCTAAAAGGTCCATTTCTCTTTGAGTATCGTCTAAAAAGTGCATATCCAGTCTCAAGCCATTGTATGTCCATGATCCGAACTTTAGAATACATCGTTGTTCATCAAATGGAAAGTAAAGAGTATCGAAAGAGCAGGAACTTCTCAGTATAGCTTGAGGCATCCATAATAAATCACCACTATTCTGAACTACCACCAGAGCATCTCGTTGTTCTTTCAATCTATCGTCAGCACTGAAATGTATATTTAATCATTTTCATTAGATAGTCTTTGCAAAGGACGAAATGGCAAAAGTTTTCTCGAAAAGCATATAAAAGTATTCATGTCAAAGAGATTGTTTTATATTTTAACGTCGAAATATACTAATTTGCACTTATCCTAACGATGCAATAATTAAAAACACCGACCTCTGACACACTTGGTAGCCATCTACGTGATTTGGAAAAGATGTGCCTAACGTATTTCATTTGTTCAATATTATTAATCAGTTGTTTAGTCACGCTTCTTGTCTGGACGAGAAATAAGAGCGTCAACAAACCAGTCTAACTTGTGAATTACGGAAAGCTTATATTTACACGGTCAAACCACTTTTAATAGCCTTATAATGTCCAATCGTTAGGTTATATTTGCTATGATTTTACCCGAGAAAAGAAATTTAACTGAAGTTCTTCCACAAGAAAACGTGGTGTTTACATCCCATTTGACTGCGATTAAATGTTTTTCGTGAAGTTACTGTTGTTTGATCTCTGGTTTTTGTTAGCACTGACACACGACTTTTGATTTTGATTTTACCGTAACGAATATTGGTTTGTTCTTTCAAAATTAAAATTTCCTACCACTGCATCAATATAACTGTATTTAAACTGAAATGATATTGTTGACTAAAAGATATTAGTAAATTAGGTATTAGACAGGGATTCAACTATGTCGGGTTTTCCTTCTTTTATTCTCTTGTTAAGTTGTTACATCTCACGTTCAGACTTAACTTTACTCTTTGATTGTAATCCTAACTACAAACTTTAAGAATATTACAAAATTTACATTCAAATATCATTATTCCTGAAACAAATTATTTTCTTTGTACCAATAACTATGGAATCCAAAGTCTATTGTTACTGTTCTGAAACATTTACAAAAGATTTGAGTCCGCGACGAAAGACCCCCGTGTATTAAATTTGTGCCGCTGTGATTTCCACGTAGGTTGATCATACGTTCATAAGAGGCAAAAACTAGAACCACAGATTTGTCATTTTCATTCGAGCATAAATCAGTTATTATAATACACATTTCACAGCTTAGAAATTTGTGAAATTTTGTGTATGACGTAAATGGTGTTTTAAGAGATTGATCATATTTTCACCCTTTGCAAATTCCTAATATTATTCTAATAATAATTCTTTTTCTTAAGGGTATTGATTGGGCTAGCGTTCGAGAAAAAAAACACGAGATGGAATTTTTGCGAATTACTTATTATTTTTGGGCTCAGATTGTAGATAATTATTATTACTTTATTTGTAAACTATATAGAATGAAAAAAACCAAAAAGAAATTAGGTATTTCGTTAGTTTTTGCTAAAAAATTAGGAAAAAGTAGCAAAATGTGTCCCGGTTGGTACAAGATTTCTCAGCCATTTTTTATTAGAAAATTACGATCTTGGTCTTGATTGAAAGCTTATTCAATAAGGATGAAACGTACAGAGAGTTTTTTCAAAAATTCTAATCAGTTTGGCCCCTGGAAAATGTTTGCCGTACCTACGTGTAAATTTTCATAAATTTTCGTATTTCCATGGTAACCACCAAAATAATAATTTATTTTGGAAAATCGCTCTGTACGTTTCTCGGCAATGTAATTGTCTACATTTATGCCAAGTTTGATGTAGATTGATCCATTTACATTTTTTTAAACTTGTATCAAAGGTTTGACATGACATGACATGTTTGAAAGGGCTGTCAACTCATTAAAAAAAATCTGATTGCCATGAAATCAACCTTAAACTATCGAGAAGGACCCCAAATCATCAACAAATGCACAACAAGTCTCAAGAAATCATTATTTCATATACTTATTCCATTTTTTCATAACGTGAAATAGCCCAATTAACACCCTTAATGTAAAAGGCCATTCAAACAATACTCATTATGAGTATATAACTTAAGACACGACTTATTATCATTATATTTCATAAAAAAAGGCATTGGAAAGAAGTAAAAAAAAAAAAAACCGAGGTTTTCTGTACCGTGCTGTTTGCTTCAAGAACTAAAGTTGAAGAATGTCTGTTCACGCTATATCTATTAGTGAAGAAAATAAAATTAGTCTAGAACTTGTGTTATGTTAAAGTAGTTGTAATGAGTATAAAGTAGGGAAAATAATATTATTTCATCATAAACTCTCTCAATTTCCACCTTTATCCGTCTACGACCTCTCTAACCAACACTTTTAAATAACGTTTTACTTCTTTGGACCAATTTCACGCATAATGTCCACAATATTAAGAATTTTTTAAGGAGATTTTAAAATAATTTGGAACAAAACGAAAATTTAACCTTGCCGACCTACACAAATTAGAATCCACTGGGATTTGAAATTGTTTAAGATTTGCGAAGTCCCGACGGAGTATCTAATATATCAGCAGAGTATCTAATATATCATCGTTCCTGATTCAAATTCAATAACAACGACATCAAAATATATTTCACAATGATGGAAACAATAACACAGTTAAAAATACGTGTCTAGAAATATTTGTTCATATTATTGTATGACTTACAAATTATATAGTAGGATATCTGGCAACCATATTTTAGAAGATGGAATACGAATATCTGTGATATTATCATAGTCTTCTTTCTGCCACGTTAATAATACATCTTTCCATTGCTGAAATATATAAATTATACATATTGAGAGTGTATGTTAAATTATGAAAATCTGTGAAATTCCTTCATATTCGTATTTAAAAACAATGGACATGACAAACAGATGAAACATGAAAAACATGATTGAGATGTGTTTTTCACATTTTAAAGCATTTAAGAAATCTAGAAAAAGGTCTTTTAAAGAAAAACTTGCACACCTAACTAGAATCGGCCAGTACAATGAATACAATGAATACAATAAATAATAGTACATACATAGTTATACCAAACATTGGTTTTCAAAACTTGGTTCTTTTCATCTACATCTAAAATTTGTATCAAAGACAACCCAAATCTAACACTGATACTATCTGACGTATTAACAACTGGCCGGCCTTCTTTACCATGTAATTCATAACGATCTAATAACTTCTTGATCAACTGTTTTTCTTTTGATGATATGTGCTCATAATCTGAAATGCATAACAGAAAAATGCAGACATTCGATGGATATTTACTGTTGCGTTGCAAAAACAATACTGACACACATAATTGTTAAGTTGAATCAAGACTGTAGTCAAGATATGTATTATTATATCTAGCCCTTCATAAGTGCTAGTTGTAAGTATCCACAAAAAAGGCAGAACATACAGATTGTGGGTCGACTTCCGAAGTTTTTGTGCCTTTTTACCTTGTATCAATCTGATGTATGTTAAATATTGTCAAATGGATACGAAACATAAACTTTGTATAGTTTTGTCATGTTTTGATTACAGTGGTGGATATTGGCAATTGAAACCACCTATTTTTAGTCATATTGAACTATATTTTTTTAAGGAAAGATCTTGACATTTTTACACGAATAATGAAATCCAAACGTTAAAATGTATCTTGCCAGAACTATTTTTTTTTTATAAAATTTGCTATGTTTTTGGTTGGGGTTGGGAAAGTTATAATGCCAAATTATAGAAAATATAATATGTGTTCATGAAAAAAAGCAGACCTTCTCTTTTAGAGTGCGGATGTAATATTATGTCGATTTCAAAGCTTTATATTTAGCGTGTTCGCCTACACAGATTTCTAACATGAATTTTTATTAGTAAATTGATGTGTTGATTCGAGACGTTTATTAGAAAGAAATTGATACGGTTTCATTAATCTCTTTTATATTTTGTTATTTCATATTCTACTTTGTCAACAACATCTCAATTGTATTATTGTTTGGAAGTTGAGTAGTTGTCTCTAATGGGTTCTTGTCATATAAGAATGATAAAACAAGACAGTTGCATTTTTTAAGGTTATAATTTATTTTTGAAACACTAGTTTATTGTGCTGGCACTTGCAGAAGTGGATAAAAGAATCAAAAAAAAGCGTCGGTCGAATCAATATATCTCTAAAGAAGTGTTTTCGTATAACACTCTTATATTTGGACTAAGCAATGTTATGTTGTAATGGTATTTCTGTTGTAACATCAAAATACAATTAAGTTTATTCTATTGCTGGCTTCACGTTTAGAGATTGGACGTAAAAAGAGACTATTGGGATTACATGTTTTTCTTCCAGTTGATTCCGAAAAGTTCCTAAATTAAATCAAGTCTGTCGCAGTACCATATACGAGAATAATATACTTGAGAGTTTCTTATCTTTTCCCCATTTCAACAATATTGTAGGTGCTAAAATGTTCTCTATCAAGTGACAAGCCTTCCAAAAATAACAATCTTTATCCAAGTGAATAGAAGAGGCGTCAATTCGACATACGATCTGGTGTTGGGAGCATTTCCCAATTATCTTGACAATATCCGTTTTACAGTTTATTACAGAGGGGCTAAAGTCGTCGCTCTCTTTGGACGATTCAAGAATGGAATACGGTTATTAATCGCGAATAAAGGTCATGATGTCCTTCAATCAGACAAAACGAATATGATAATGCAGTTTAAGCAAATTAGAAAGATATACCTTCCAATTTTTTATGTTGGTTATTAAATAGAAGCAATAATAGGAAAGTTGTAATCGTCTAGCCTAGTTTATTTGGAGGAAGATAATGGGGCATTAACACCACATTAACTCTTATAATGGCCGTAGAATACTACAGTTTTAAATTGATGTCGTATAATAACATGACCTATTTCAAGTTGCATGAAATTCGTGAATTAAGATGAGCTAATGATAGATATTAAGCCCCAATTTTACTTTTGGTGATAGGTTGTGCTTTATTACATAAAACATCATTATATATGTAGATAGATGGTGTGTGAGATATAAAGCTCCCGTATCTGTTAATGCGGGATATCACAAATCAACGTCGTAAGAGCATTCTGAACGTTCGTAAGCATATTCTGAACAGTCGTAAGAGTGTTCGACCTCTTGTGTCTTCTTTTACCAGGAACATAATCTTGAACTGGCTTGTTGAACAGCCAAAAGATCATCGATAGCCCCGTTCAAATCGTCATTTCGCTGTAGGGTAACCCCAACAAGTTGAAGTCGTCGGTATCTGTCGTTATATGCAGTGTTGGACAATTTGCAGAAGAAAGATTATGTCGAAAAGTCGGCTTCATATATATACATGTATACAGATCAGTTGTAAGGACATTCGTATATGTCGTTAGAGCATTCGGTAAAAGTTGGATTTGCCTTTAGGACAGTTGTAACCCAGTCGGGTGGAATTCGCTTCTTGTCGTAACGGCAGTTGGAAATGTCGTTACAACATTCGTAAATGTCTGAACGGTGGTCGTAAGAGACAAATTTAAGTCGGCTGTTATTCGTTTGTTGGTCGTAAGCGTTGTAAGAGCACTTTTGGCCGAATTTTGCTTCCGACACCTCCGACACAGCCGACTGCTATGTTTACGAAGTTTCCAAAAGTTCGCAAATGTGAAACCGGGGCATTGACCCAAGATAGTCGCAATGTCTCACTGGGTAATTAGAGGCTTGCTTGTGGGGTTCAATTCTGGCATATATCGAGATAGAACAATCCGATTTTTAAACCCGGTTTCTCCGTCATTGATGTAGGTCGCAGGAGATGAACAAATCTAATCGTTCGAATGGGTCAACAAGCCACCGCAGTTCAACAAAAGTTTCCTCTTTGCACACTCACTGACGTTTGTTCACCCTCATTAGCCGAAACAGGTACCTTGTATATATTTTGGTTAACATTTAATGTACTGTTGAGATGAAATATTGTTCAACTGGATCAAATGGAAAACAACACAGAAACTGATGGAGGAGAAGAAACGTTTTGGTGCTAATTAACTAATAATAAATAACCTAAGTTATGCTCTCTTATTTATCCTGTTTAATTAAAGCTTGGTGAATTATTTGTAACCAGCAATACGAAATACTTGATGCTAATCCCTTTTAATTATAATCCTCGAATTGGAGACAATGTTGAAGAAATTAACCGTTACTTTCTTTCCTTTATTAGACTATTACCAGAAACATTACCATTCTAGCCAAACTTCAATTAGTTATAGTGATTAAGTATTTTCTATTGTTATCGCCACAGAAAGAGAATTACCAAATACTGTAACAGCTTTAAGACGAGTCTTCGAATACATTTACTGATCTACATTAAATATTTCGCGTATAGTTCACCGTCAATAATATTCTTAGTAAGTTAAACGTTTTCAGAAATTCATACACCATGCTAGCTATCCTTGAACTAACCGTTAACATGTCATAAAATTGTTCAATTATTCACTTGTTGAATTAAGTGTATGATCTATTTCCGTCCATATATCGTCACCTTTTAAACTTAAAGTTACAGACATTGATAAAAGAACGAAGAACAAAGAGTTCTAGAACACTATACTACTCGAGAAAACTAATTTTTTTCTTAAAGGATCAATTAGTTTCACTAACACCTTTACATGGTAAGATATAGACTTTTCATTATACATCACAATTATTACATATGGTAATTAAACTACAAGACAAGAAGTTACTTCAGCATGTATTTCAATGTAATTAGTTGAAATTATTTTTAAAAATATGTGAGATAGTTATTAAGAATAATTGCTGTAGATACATTTCGACTCTCATTGTGAGCAAACTTATTAGTTAGAAGATATAAGAAATGTTTCGTGTGAAAGGTTCATCAAAGTTAGTAGGAATGTGAAGTTGGCTTATAACTAATTGGCTAGACGAAATGGTGTAATTACCTCGGGGACTTTCCTAACATTTAGTCAACAATCAATGAATAAACTTTTCCCCTAACTTTCTTGGTAATGAAAAAGTCTTCTTTAGTTTCAAGAAATATAACGATATCAACAAATCATTTCTTTCGGACAACTATCTATTTTGGTTTGGAACTAAATACATGTACCTACATAGGTTCATGGTTCTGTTTTTTTTTATGTTTGGTCAGAATATAAAGACGAAATTAACATTAAAATGTTAAAAAAAAATTAACTTTAAAAGTATCGTAATTTTCATAACCGAAAGTAGTGCTGATACAATTTATCTTTGTATTAATGTATCACGATACAAACAACATGTCACGATACAATATAGACCTTTGTACTGTGATACATATCGTACCGTGACATGATTGGTAATATCCAGCACTATCTGAAAGGAGATGAGTATGAGCTGAATGTGTGTTGAGCTGTTGGAATATCTTACTTTGCTATTTTTTCCGGAGGGATTGATTTATCATCTGAAGGGACTATGTCCAGTTCTGACATAGTGTCCGAATGTGGATTACGCGATACAACTTTCAACAGTTTCTGCTTTAATCAAATCTAATGAAAAAATATCTTTTTTCTTCTGTATTTCTAAGACAAACTATGAAATATATGGACAACAAGTTTAGATATATTTTCCAAAGTGTTCCAATGAACATTACCTTTTTTCTTAAGCTTATATTTATGCACTTTCATTCTTTTCATCACTGAGTTTTAGGTTCAATGATTTCTTCAGTGACAGATTAGGAAAAAAAAATTAAACTTGATTCAATGATCTCAACAAACCTTTTTTTTACATAATTATATATAATTAATATATTTATATATTATGGTAAGTTGAAATATAATATTAATGAAATCATTTTGTCTTGTTAAAAAGAAGGAGAAATCTGATTAAAGCACTACAAAACACGACTAATAGTATTGTTACTCATCATTTTAGACTAATAACTTCGACTAAAGCTTTCAAACTGCATTTGATCTCGTCTTCCCTGGAGATATTAGACAATCTACTTTCCAAGTTAACTCACGTTTCGCAATTCTAAAGAAAAGCTACAATTACGTCACTCGCGATGAAGATTGCAAAGTGAAATGTGAAAGCCTTCAGTCTTAAAGAATTAAAAAAAAAAACTTGTGTGTTATAAATAGAATATATTCATTATATCTTACTCATCACTTAGTTTGTCCTTTCAGCCCTTTTCCAAACTTGTTGCCCAATTTTTCACACGTATTACGACACTGAACTGAAGTGTTATTATAATAACCACATAATATATGTTTTACATACTGGATGCATCACATGATCATAAAACATAACATTGAGCAAAAAAAAAAAAAAAAAATCGTTCAAATTAAAGATTTTAAGAGTAGTAATTTATTAAATCATCGAATTCTAGACGTTCTGCAATCTATTAGTCAAAATGTTTCTAAACTTTTAAATTAAATGTCGAAAATTCTGCAGAATATTATGTCTGTGTAGGAAGTTAGCTTACAGTGATAAAGTAAAATATAATGATATTAAAGAAATGTAACGGTGAACCTGTGTCGGTTTTGAAGCTACATTGTTATATTGATGTCAGTCTTGGGGTTAGAGAGGCTAAATCAACAGATATTAATGGAAATATAAATGTTTATATGAGTTGAAATAAATGACAAGGGTTGAAGTTGAAGTCGTATTTTAGTTAAGATATATTACCTCCGAGCTATAGAAAATACAAGTTTTAATCTAATCACAGGTTTGTCATTCCTGCAAATCAATATCTTCGGAAACTGTCTTGCTCTATGTAAAAGGTCTTATACTTTGAACATTAATATTCAAAGGTTCCGAATTTATGACATCACCACGATCAAGTTAGTAAACATGGACACTAGAATTTAATATTCTGGAAGAAGACAAATGTATGATAGTCCACAGATATCATAATCAAACCTCAAAACTGTCAATGCTTATCAACACCAGTTCCTTGACTCTCCCACACAACTTTAATCTATAACTTAAAAAAAAACTTCTAATAATTAGAAAAGAAAATTGAATTGATATGATCAAGATTTAATTTCTATAAAACCACGATGCAGATAGTGAATAACATGAACATTTCAAACTCAATTTTAACTTTTCAAAGATAAAGTAAGATAATCATAGCACTGAACCCAATCTTACTTTTATTGCCACCAGTCTGAATAGTTTCAACATTGTGAATCGAATAGTGTTGAAATCACAACGAATTGATTTCAAGATGAAAAAGAAAGTTATCTTATTTAATTTTCAACGGATTTGTTTTTGCTCGACGATAAACTTAATGAAATCGATGAAAAAGGTACCATTTTTAACGATTAAGAAAATGAATGTACATTTCTAAGGCTTTCCCTACATAATATACTTCTCGGGACTTGAAAATCAGAACTGCCAATCAGGTTGTCAATTTTTTTGGATCGACCCGATTGTCGCCCAGAAACGACTCTTATATTTCAATAATACGGCTGAAATGATCGGTACAATCGGGACCAAATTTTGACGAACGAAGATCGTCAACATATGCCAACTTTAGGCCGAACAGCGCGTGAAGATAATCAACTTTCGGTTAGAAGTGGGTCCCTACCGTGTCTTTGCTGAAGTTGATTGGCAGTGGGAGGTCTAGTAGTCGTACCATCGCAATGGTCAGTGGTGAAGATTGAATCGGGTTAAAAAATAGAACGATTGGAGACGATTCAGGGCCGATCAAGGAAAAAATTGGTCTAGATGGGGTCGTTCTGGCAAAGTCAATCCCTTGGTGAAATGGGGAGTATAATACAGATCTTATGGGATCATCGCCATTAGTTCACGATTATGTCCAACATACTCTATCATCACCGCAATTGTATCTTATAGTTATAGGACACACCGGTTTTTGTCAAGGTTTTTGCTCGTACATCAAGAACCGGATCGACCCGATTCGGAAAACCAGATTGTGGAATCAATTGCAATCGGAATGTATGTAATTTTAAAAGAAGGGGCGATCAGATAAACAGATAGCATCCTAGAGTAAAACTCCGAATAGAACGTATGGCGTTTTATCACAAACCTGAGATTTCAGAAAATTCCAAAACCATATACGAACGGCCAATCTTGACGTTCAATGAACCCCACATAATCAACAGCCGAAGCAAATATGACGCTAATACCATAACACCTAAAATTGGCGGAACAGATTGCATCTAAGCGCAAAAAAAAAATTTCAGTGAACAAAGTTACGAACTGCTAATCCTGTGTACATCTGATGCAGTGACCATAACATATAGCATATACGGAAGTCAATTACCTATTGAAATCGAATAGAATAATGTATTTTTCTATGAACAGGACGTTTCACAAAAGAGACATAATTATTATGTATGTACTCTTTTTTCAAATATTGGCCTTTTTCTTACACCATGATGAAAAACGTTTGGCTTGCACAGTTTCTTCAAAGAAATGTCTCAAAGACGATAGTTTTACCAATCTTTTAATGATTTTTCGTTTTTTACATGGCCAGTTGGCTTTCTATAGTCTAAATAAAACCCAATCCTCACCAATTTTACACATTCATTCTATATTCGTGGAGATCTTGGAGATATTCAATCTGCTTCAAGTCTATTTTCATCAGAAGTATAATGATACGAATACAATGTCTTTCATTCTGTCACGAACAAGCCTTTCTATAGCTTCCAGAAAAAATGTTTAATTTAGCAAATGGAGGTTGTGTAGAGAGTTATATCTTTACGTTGAAAACTTTCACCATGCTCCATCGCTTGTATTTACTTCTATAGGCACCGATCATCAATAGAGTATACAAGATGAAAGGTTTAATACTAGACATTGTCGACAAAATAATATATCATATTCTTTCTAACCGTGTTTAAATCCTTGTGAAACCTTACACTTTTTAAAAATTGCTATTTAATTTTTTATTTATACGAGACGCACGTTTAAGACTTTATGCCTAATGTTTTCATTTTCGAAGCAGATAAGGATTGCATGCAATTCTCGTAAGTCTACTTATCATGACCATTGGTTAAAGTATGTAGATGTTTTAGGTCTACCTTAATATAAGAAGACTGAAATAAAGCTCAAGTGGTTAAAGTAATATAAAAATACGTTCACAAACAAGAGAGATCGACCAGATAGAAAGAATACATTTAGAAGATGCCAGATAAATGGCAAGGATATATGATGGAATTGGTCACAGTAATTTACAGGCAATGTAAGATGACTGTCCAGAAGAATGTTGAACTCATTCAATGTAATTCGATTGCATTCGGCTTTTTTAGTCAAATCTGAACCACTTTACAGAGACAGATTAAGTGTTCATATTTGACTAAAGTCATACGAAATCAAAACCTTACGCCTTGTAAAAGGTCGATCTTTTATCAAACGTGCTAAATCTTAACTTAAAAATTAAGTATAAAGTAAAGCCATTTCGGAGGTGACTTTAGCCTATCTTCAATGGTTTATCATCACAAAAATTGAGAAAATGAAAAAATTATTATAAGTATTATCTCGATACATGCCGTAATGCCTGGGTTTTCAACTTGGTGGACATGTCCCAGACTGGGGACATTTGGGCATTTTTCAGGGGACACAAACTGAGTTATGGGTTCACCAGAGCCACAATTCAGTCTGTCATGCTTCGAAATTTCATGTTTTCGATGACTTTCGTGGATATAGTCATTTCATTGAGCCTAATCGGGGACATTAGAGAAAACCAGTTGAAATCCCAGGCCTTAATGGAACCCTGGACTCAATGATCCACCGCAGCTCCATTCATCTGAAGTGGGCTATGCATATGAACTAGAGGCTAAATACACACCTTTTAAAACAATATCAATTATATATAGTTGAATACACTGTTAAATTACTTTGTTGTGGAACGTCAGACAGGACATTAATGATTCAATAATAAAGAAGTGGATTGATCAGTTAAATAAAGGCCAGTGCACTAGACCAGACCTTTAATTTAACACTATAACTACTAGTTTGAAGTCAGTATATTAACTTGAAATCAACAAAATGTAATGATTAATAGATGAAGCTGGGCTAACTATTTTATCAAGAAGCTTCATCAACTCTAATCTACATCAATAGTTACATCGTCACACCATCCAGGGTTAATTCTTCTGTATCCCTTCTTTTATTATTTTCAATCAGTTTCGTAATATAGTGGTGTTTCCAAACACCATATGAAATATGCTCAAATAACCTTTTTCATAGATAGTAACTTGATTGAATATATTGCTTTTTGCACACAATAATAGACCTAGAGTAGTCGTGTGAAGATGCGTTTTGCCAACACACAACACTTCATACGTGAGCAATATTGTAATTATTAATAGGGTCACGACATGCTGTTGGTGTCATTTCATAGATTCAGATAGCATTGGAAAAGATACGCCATAGATAACTGGTTTTGGTGATTTTGATGTGATTTACAATATCTTCTGGCATTTTAGGTAAGACGAGGAATTTTCATAGTAAACTGCAGCCTTTAATACACTTGAATGGAGACTAGCAGATCTAATCCAAGACATAACAGGTTATATTCATTAACTGTTCTCAGAATCATCTTGAGAAATTTAATTTCAATTTAAACTTTTAATATGATAGTATCTTTCTATCAATAGCACGCAATTCAACTTGCCGATTGGAATGAAATAGAAATTCTATTATTGAATCAACTTCTTGGTTTGCTTTCCCCTGATGAGTATTGGGTCAAGACAGTCCGAAGTATATATAGTTCTAGATTATTGTACAGGCTGTTATTATGGCAATCATAAGACAAGTAACAAAAAAGCACCAAATCTATTACATGTATGTATTAGTATATCAAACAACATTGATAATAAACCAATGGAAAGAAAAATTGTGGTTCCCACCAACATCTAATGGGATTCACCTCTGAATGTCATTAGTAAAGAAATTGTTTGTGATCATCTCTAGTATTCAGACGTTTGGGTTTTAAACTTCATTCGCATTGTGCGGTTTTACTATTTGTTAAATTTGACTTTCCACCGTTTCGGGAGTATACTACAAGCGAGCTCGTATCATTTATTTTTTTTTTCAAATTAGAAGGAAAATATTTGACTGAATTAGAAGATTTTACAAGTTGTTCCACTAAATTACTCTTGATATTAAATCGATTCTTGTGAATAAGTTGAACATTAATGATGCCCATTTCACCAGTCTATAGACTAAGTATTTTTACAGTCTTTCTTCATGGTCTATAACCGAGGTTCAAATATTCCGATTAAGCTTCTATCGTAATTGATCCTATTTTATGAAGAATTTTATTGCTTTTCATGTAGCATGATGTGCGTTAAATATTTACCAATTACTGACCTCACAATTTGTAGCCATTTAGTCTAGCGAATTGCAACTAATTTCTATTCCAGCCATCGAATATTATCTTTAATTCTATACTGTGCACGAAATGATCAACGTCTTTGAAAGTGTTTCATTTCCGCTTTTTACGCACTTTGCTCAATTTTAAAAGTCTGTATTTAAAATAGAAACGAATCAAAGTGCTTTTAAATATCTAATTAATTTGGTTGAATGATTTTCAAAGCCAGAGATTGGAAAATGTTCATTTTAGTTCGAGAAACCATTGCACAGTTAGCACGGAAACACTATTTTAAGACAGATCAAGTCTTTTCAGATTGAAGCCAGACAATATATTTTTTGTCTTTTTTTTTAGGCCTTCTCCTTAAACTGATATCAAATATTCATACAAAAAAATGATGCTTACAAAATGCATGACATTTTTTGCCTGACTGTCATTATTGCAAGCTTGAATAGGTAACATAGGAACCACGATTGATATTTGAGACCACGTTAAACATCGGCAGAAAGCATGAACAGTAAAATCTTCTAATACATAAGAAGATATGCAGATTATAATGATTTACTATGGGAAACTATCAACTATGATCAGTCTAGAAGAAAATATCACAGGATGAAATATATCGGCAACAAATTTCTGGAATATTGAATTAGATTCTAGTTTGAAGCTAAGCTGAACTAAATGTAAACGTTATATAACTAAATGACCTGAAGAAGAAAATTGCTTTAAAATGGTCAGATTATGAAATAAATTAAATTTGTATAATAAAGTTGGACACTTAGCCGCTTATTAGGAAGATAAGCAAGAATTATATTGAGCTAGCGTCTAGAATATAGATCGACGAGCTTGATTTATTATATTTAGACGAAATTTGTAGCTAAATGGTGGAGAAGGCAGTCGCTCTAACTATAATTTAATTGCCATATAAATTACGAATGTTAGTTTTCTTTCTACATTATGAAGGTAATAAAAACGAGGATAAATTCGTACAAGTCGCCAATAAATAATTGCTCGTCTTTATCGATAATAAAAATCATTTTAAAACCTTAAAATCACTTTCATGTTAAGGACAAATACGTTGATATATGAGCTTTAGATCTGTCCTTTTAGAACACAGCCACGAACAGAGGAAGCTATTTTCTTCCTCCATCTTGACACGCTGTAATCTTTCATCTACTCTTTACATCAAAATCATCTTAAAACCATTTTCGACTCTGATTAGAAATTCTTTCAATTACAAACAATTGTATGAAATCAACTTGTAGTTTCTGTTTACACTGTCAATAGACATTCTGTTGTAGAATATTTTACTAGGGTCTGATTACTGTGAGCTGGCTCCATTAGACCCACTCTCTTCATTAATAATGGTTTTTAAGGTACTAATTTTCAGGCGGTGAAGGTGCCAAATATAGTATAATGATCCTGATTCTAAAGTATCGATATGCAAATACTATTTAAAGTAGAAACTATAAGATTGAAGTATGAAAATACAAAATATATATTGCAATTTGTATATATCGAATGGAATTTATATTAAAATATTCAACAATTCTTACAATATCGACATAAAACAACAAAAAGATTCTTATATCGTAGAAACAATTTTTGAAATCTTCATTCTAGTTATAACAAAAAAAGTTTGAAAATTTGAGTGAATAGTTTTTAAAATTGATTGTTGAAATATCAAGAGAATTCTAAAACAAATAAGGAAATTGTTTGTTGTCGAAATAATGTCTTCTGAGATCTTTAATGGAGACCAATAATTCACTTGTTTATTTATTTATTTTTTGAGCATTTGTTCATTAGAGTTTTATCCCGGAGACAATTCTAAAGTTTTAGAAACATATTCTGTATTTAATGAAGCTTGGCAAGTCACAATAGTGAGTTGTTAAAACCCATTAAACCTACCACTTTTTTAAGTACAAATTGTTTTTGGATTTAATAGAAGTCTCTTACAAGAAGACAATACATCTATTGTTTCATAGACTGGAATTCTTTTTTTTTAAAATAAAATATTAAAAAACTTCTTTCTGACAAGAAAATTTCAAAAAATTATTCTTAAAGCCTTTCGCGTTATATTTCCTTCTCTTTGTTATAATATAGTCTTCCCTAAAAAAAAAATAATTTTTTGTCTTATGTTTACATCTATACAGACTTCATGTACTGACGAGATTCAAGATTATTCCAAGTTAAATGCAACCAAAAAAAAAGTCGTTCTTAAAACATAATGAACATTAATTTGTTGTCAATAATCTTGTTTTTTTAAGGCTCTACTAGATGACAAGAAATCCGAAACTGGTTTGGTACATCAGATTCGTGTTGTAAACGAGTATGAATTTACAAGAAATCCGAAACCAGATTAGTTTTGTAAACATGGGGCACAGATCATGAATATAACTTTCAACTTTCGAGTTTCTGTCGAATGATGACATATTGAATCCAACGAAACCGCCCTAGGAGGAAGATTCACGGATTCAAAATCCGAATTCGGATTCAAAGTAAACCATTGTTAAAGCTTGTGACACGGATTTGGAATCTAGTTTCAGATTGGGTGTAAGTGAAGTATGCCCTAAGTAGGCTATACGTAGTTCGGACATTTCTTCACAGTTCATGGGGTAAATTAATGAACATGATGTACAATAAGATATTTAATATAAAAGCCTATTCAGTACAGAACGTAAACATCTAACTTCTGGCCAAAAGCAAATGTGAAGTCTACGTGTTTCTTAAGATCTCGGTTGAGGATTTACTAAATAGCAACTCAATGTAAGATTAATCTCCACAGTTGTGGAAAGCATTATGGTAGACTTTAATGACATATTGACCAAGTTTTTGAAATCTATATAAATAACACCCAACAATTCTAGGTGCAAAACTTAACTGGTACTTAACACGACACAGAACTCTCGGAAACGAGCTACCAAGATATTAACATTAAAAATTCAACATCCGTATACAACACGGAGAATCTACTCTATCTTTAGGCAGTCATTTATCTCTGGAATTGACAGGTTAAATCTGGGAATTGGGAGATATCTTAGTGATTTGATCACTCTTTATTTTTACTTCACGTCAAGTCAATCGTAATTCTCCCCTCGTTATCTAATAATTACAATTCTACCTTGGAAATGTCGGAAAAATTATTTTCTTTATCCATTACAATGGTGTATATTAAATTAACAGTGAAATCTCTGAAGTATTCTACGATATAGATAGACATTAGTCATTTGGTACTAATATCAATTTTCTAATACCTATAATTACATTAACAATCACACTTCCATGAGTACTAATAGTCTAAACAGTTTTCACCATTTATTAGATGAGGCGTTATTTCTTCATTCTAGGAAGGATGTAAATGATTGAATGATTATTTATTCAAGAATAAAAGATTATTCGATATTATTTAAATATAGTTTTAATTTTCCATACAAATGACTTTCAAGAAATTACATTATTTTCAGGTAGTTTTTACACGTATTTTAATGTCCGTCTATCCGCTCATATACATTTCCCAGTAAACTCTCTATAAGGTTCATTTTCCTACTGATTTGGAATATGTATAGTAAACCTCGAATTTGGCATATAGCATGGAGATAAATTTGGAATAGGGCAGTTTCCGATTATTAGCTGATTTTCAAACTTAATTAGAAGGTTACCAGTTCAAAACCGAATATTGATACCACTCTCTTTGTTTATGAGCCGTTTTCAGTACACATTTTGGTAGATATTTATTTAAGTAACGATTCTTTAAGCAAATAATCCATGAAATCCACTATCTGTAAACATGTTGGGACTTAAAAATATTACGACTTTCCCATCCACATAATGCTCAATGATTCAGGCAGCAAATATTGTCAACCATTGAATATATCATTATAATGAATATATAGTATTCCATAAAAAAAACTTTTCAAAATTATCCTGGGTCTACTGAAGGATATATAGTGATTTGAAATATGATGAGACAATCCCGTGCTAGTCAGTTTCGCATCATACCTGATACTGTGTTCTATATCACAAAATTAATATGAAAGTATAAAAACTTTCATGAAAACAACAGCACTTCAAAGGCCTTTGTTTTCAAGGAGATAATACTGTTTACATGATTTCTAAGACGGGCAATCCTCTGAGATGTAGATGTTTATACATAATTTACTATAACCAACCCAATGATTCTTATATAAATTAAGGAGTCTCTAAGGGATATATATCATTACATTCCTCAAATAGGTCATTGATAATCTTATGCTGGCACCCACCATGCAGTAAGGTTACGCAAAAAAAACTACTTTTATAATTAAAGTGTCGTCAAGATCAGCCAATCATTGTGAATTTTCAACTCAATAGCTGCAATTTTCACATAGGCAACCCTTTATTTAACAATGTTTTGTGATCTTTTCAATCCAACCCTGTTGTCAGTTATGCAGATCGGCTTCATTGCCTCAGTATGGAAACAATTCATATCATAGACCACACCACAAAAACCATCAACAATGTGTCTGACATTCAAATTCAGTAGTAATGCGAATCTGAGTATATGAAGGCGTACTTCAATTCACAATTCGATGTTAGCCTCTGTTTATGCTGAATTTTCTTTAAAAATAGTCTATATTTATGATGGCATTTAAAAACAAAAATGCTCTGGGATTTTAATCGACCATAATGGCATTGTTTGTAGGTTTGTTACATAACAAAATTAACGTTTTTAGCTTCCATACTTTGTCTATCTGAATAGGCTGAATTTCAAATGAGCTATTCCGCTCGATTCCATTTACTGGCTCCGCTCTTTTCAACACAAACTACGTTTGTCGAAGTCCATCCTTGCACACTGTCCACCAGAAGATTCCATCTCATCATAGGAAAGATACAATTCTGCTTAATCAGGGTTCCGTATCTCAATTATGTAGTATATAATGTAAAATTCCCTGTTTACGACAAATTATTAAGATATTTTGTAAAAGGGGTTAAGAAAGATTGCAATTGTAACATATCAATCGACGTTTTTTTACCTTTAGGTTTTGTTAATATGATTCATTCACAAAAACAATGCAATGTTTCAAATTATAAAATAAATGAAAAATGAAATGGAGTTTTATTTCTTACTTTTCCGCATCTATTTGGCTAATGAGGACAACAAAAAGAGGAAATTATTTTTGTTTTCTTACTGTTGAGGATCTTTAACGTGCACAGCCCGTTGCACACAGGGTCTTGGTTTGTTGCTCAAATGACGCCTTTTCATGTCAGAACTTATGACTTGCATCTCAAAAATCCAAAGGTATCATTTCGATCCTTGTCAGCAGCAAGCGTCTAACTCACTGAGCCACCGCGACCCCTAAATCAGTGTTTCTCAACCGAGAGCCATTTGACTCCCTGGGTGATAATGGGCGACTTGAAGGGAGCCATGGAAGCAAAAAGGGTAATTACGGAGCAATGGTATTTCGGGGGGGGGGGGGCAATCGATATTTATGGATATGTTAAATTGTACTAATGATAATATATTGCGAATATGAAGAATCGTGGTCTGCAAAAGGGGGTAAACACCCAAAAAAGTTCAGAAACACTGTCCTAAATAATATAAGAATAGTGGATACTTCCCAGTTTTACATAGTTCGATATGGTGTTTTTAAGAAATATGTACACTTCTCGGTGGTATTATGTTTGAAAGCTATTTGACAAGAATAAAATCGCGGATAATTTCCGTTGACAAATAAACTTGTGATCATCTAATCATTGGATAAACGGTATATAAAGATCACCTAGCTTGTTGTCAATGAGTTTCCGGAAATAAAACTTCCATGTAATGTGTTCCTAACAAGTGTTCTGTTTATTAGACCAAGTCATGTCACCAGCACAAATAGAAAACTGGCATGTACTTAATAAAAACATAATTCGTGTTTTTGTTACACTTATGCTTATCATTATTCAGTGTTTGAAACGACCTCAATAGACAATTACAATGTTTGAAATTTCACAATACAATATGAGCGTTAACCAATTTCACACAGCCTATCTGAATTTGGTTTGGGATTATTTTGTCAATGTAACGAATGGGTGAATCAAATAAAACAAAGAGAATAATATTATGTGATAAGGTCAACATTTAAAAAACAAGGAAAAGAAATGAAAATAAACATTGATCATTGGACCACCAGAGTTTAACAACAAAGTATCAGTAACCGATGACAGACAGAATGAAAACCAAACAATATCAGGAGATAGATTCGTGTGAAACTAAATACATAATCAAATTTACTACCAACTATTATGTGAAAGTTACCATTAGTTTTTCCGAACTTTATCTATGTTATTTTGGTGGTAAATAATTATGTTGTTTTACATAATCGGTAAATGTTCTTTTTGAAAGCATTACATACACCATTTTTCCTTCATTTTGGTATTACCATATTGATTTAAGCGATACCACATCTTAAAATGAGTAAAATATGTAAGTTCGCAAACTTGGTCAATAACGCTTAATATATTCATAAAAGGTATCAAGTATACAAAAATAATCCATAAAACCCATTAAACTAAAGAATTGTTCCATAAAATTACATGCAATAATTAATAAACACTTAAAATTCTTCGAAAGCGTTTTAAATAATTGTATTCAAGGTAGTTTTTTTGGATTTATCATATTATTCAGGTTATCTGTTGTATTTTTGTGACATCGGGTAAGTTCACAGATGAATTAGTTATAAAATGTAGATTTTGTGACCATCCTAAGAGGTTGTATTCCTTAAAACTAACACGGCTATGAATTAAATCTACTGAAGTCTCAATTATTTTACAGCTAATGTCATTGTAGATGTATTCACCAGTGCCGGTGCCCAAACGGATGCCGAGATGTAAAGCTCAACTTTATTTCATTGATATACCAGCATGATACATGAAAATTGTTTTTAATTGTGTTGTGAATGTTGTATATCAATTTTTCTCTGAATAATTAATACCATTGTTTCAGTTTTAAAAAATGTATTTCCACTTCGTCGAAGTTTTTTTCACGTTGTTTTATGACATATTGCTGTTGAAGATCAATAAATTATCCTGTTTCATGTGAATTATTTAATAATCAGATTATGAACAACATCCGTAGGTAATGATTTGAATGGTGGATGTAAATAGACCGAATAAAAATTAAGGCAAAAGTATTGTCGATCGCTAACAATGGACATGTTTTAAATGATTGTATAATAGAGTTTGACATGAATTATATTGAGTTTAAAAGTTTATTTCAGGTTTCTAATTGAATTTATAACATGACTAAAGGTATTTAAATAAATTACCATATCTACAGTTTAGCATAACCAAATAAAACTTATAATAAAACTTATTTTAATACATCTCAAAACACTGTGATTTTGAAATGACAACTAATCTCATAATGACCTTCCATAGCAGATTGAACAGTTATATCATGATGAAATGTCATCAAAATTATTCAGCAGTTTTTGACCAGATGAAGAATTATTAAGGGTAAGTGATAAATTTATCAACACTACTATCTTGGATACCACGATGGCCCAAGCAGAGAATATTTTAACGTCATCTGTGCATTTTAAAAATATCAGTTAAATTACAAAGATAGAAAGTCTCTAGTGTCATTTAATTGAATTTCAGGCAACTAACTACAGTTGACATTTGAAAGTTTTAGCACTTACTAAAAATATTTCATTTTTATTCACATGACAAATGGTTTTAAAACAAAATTTGACAGGTAATTCTAACTGCAGAATAAACACGCCGGTTTTTAGATGAAAGTTCATGTACACTTTTACCCATAAAACATATTTGAGCAACCAATAGGCCATAGTCAGGGTCAAACATATTAACCCAGGTTCTGTATCGCCTTGATAGGTACTACTTTATTCAGAATTTACCATATGATATAATGATTTTTTTAAGGGGGTGGGGGTCACCTGACACCAGGTATTATGTAGAATTACCATACCAACAGTTATACAAAACAAAAAAGCTTATGCGAGCAGATTGCCAGCTGGCAAGCTATAGGCCTACATGGCTCAAAATCATCCAGCAGTTAAAAAAAATTTGAACAATAAATTTTTCAAAGTTTATACCTTCCTCGAAGATGGCGTTTAAGGCTGAAGAACTGAAGACAAATTTTAAACTAATTTGTGCACTTTCAAATTATCAGTCAAATTAACTTGCAACTATTTCATATTAGTTGACATTTAATTTTTTGACAATTTTAATTACTCAAAATATATTTTTTTTAAAATGGCAGGTAACACGTCTTTTCTGTGAATAATAATAAAACCCAAGCACGCACGAAGGATCCCAAAAAACAAATCTCGAAATCCATGCAAACATATTGGCAATACATTGGTAGCAGCTAATGAACTTTTCATTTTATGAAGTATCAATAAATGAGTAAATATTTCATAATGTAAAGTGGAATAAGGGGTCTAGAAGAGTTAGCATGCTCTGATTGGCGTCACATCCGCCACTTCTGTTGCTCAATGATATTACATCAATAGGTAATTGATTTATGTGTCTTCTGCTAATTTCAGATTATTTACAGTTTACAGAATTTAGAACTACGAACACTAATTAGCTAAAACGCACATTTTGTTTCTTAAAGAACATTAAACTTATACGTCCTGTGCTTTCGTAACTTTGTTATTAGTATAAAGTTACAACCTACAATCCCTATTTTAAGGCAGTTAATTTAATAAAATTCAACATTAAGGGAGACAACTCTGTCAAAAATTATTTTTGTTTCCTGTAATAATTAGATCAAAACGTTACGGGAGATAACTCCTGACAAATTTTGCAATTGTAAAATTGTTAAAATGTAAACTGTCATAGAAGCCTCGAGTCATGTGTCCATAATATGTGGACCTAAGCATAGTTTGGGTAAATGAAACAACGAAAAAAGGAAGTCAAAGAAACCATTTGGCAATACACTGGTAGCAACAAATGAACCATACTTAAAAGAAAATATATCAATTATAAATGAGGAAGTATTTCATTATGGAAATTTGCACAAGAAGAGTAAGCATATTATATTACATAAAATATGAAGGTTAAAACAAACCATAGAAGTATAAGAGTGCTCTATAAAACTATATGAATATATAGTGACAACTTGAATAATGGTTATGAAAATATGAAGTAAAAAAGTGTGTAGTGATATGTTTATTATAATGTTTAAACAAAAATATCCGAAATAATATTAGAAACAGACATGTTATAGTTATCGACAACGTCATGATGACGACCGATGACCGTAAAATTTCTTAAGAGTAGTTTTTAGTCGAGCTGGTAAATTAGAATTTCAATTGGATATTTTTTATTTGTATTTCAAGGCATTGAGGTCAAGCATATTTGTATCGTATTTTTTTAAAGGCATCGAGAGAATGTAGTGCGTTATCCTAGAAAGAACACAAATTTCAGTGTCACATTTTGAGCTTCAATACTTTACAACTGTTGTTACGCTATTTTTTGTGTAATTCCTAAAAACATATCATCATTCCTACGCAACTGTATTGTCTGCACATAATTGAAGACGGGCAACGCTGTGCGGATGCAATAAATGAAACCAACACACAAGTGCCCCAATCAAACGACAATACGCCGCCGACATGGGTTTAATGGGGTCCCAGGAAACATCATTACATCATATAATGTTATAGTTAATTTAATTCTATGACGTATCATTCGCATATACATGTAAAGCAATTATTAGCTTCAACAAGATGTCACCGTTTTCTTTGAATAACAAACCAGGCATAACTGAGCACATATTGGTGACTTTAGAATGTTATGAATAAAGAATTAGGAGCAACAAAAATTCACAATTTAGGCTTCTTGTATTTTAATCATAATTTGAATATTTGTTCTATACTTAAAATGTTCGTTTCAAGGATAATAATAGCCTATATTGTTACCACTGTGCCATAGCCTTAATTTAAAGAGATTTTCAGTCTGAAAAGTGTTATATTCCCATATTCTGTGGGATAACAGAGAAAGATGTGCTTGAGAGTCATTTTATTATTAGAATATTGCTAACAAAATAAGTTTAAGACTGGCACATAATATTTTGCAGAACAATAACATACTCTAGAATACATAACAATAACTATTAGATTTGAATGGTCGAGACACTTGTATTATACTGAAATGCGGAAAAGCTTTTCACAGTTTTTTCTAAAAAAATAAAATTCACTTACCTTCATTAGAGCAATTTATAAGTTCACATGACCACAATACCAACACTATTACCATGCAGTGTAAGGATGACATGTTGTATTATGACTTGTATCGTTAGACTTCATCAAGATATACCAATATAAAAACAATGAAATATTTAAAACGTCTTAGAAGTTACTTTTCACTTGACTCGTTGCTATATAAGTTAAGTTGATGCCGAGTCGTCATGCCTGCAATAAGTGGAACCACAACTTCACTTCCTGTGATTAGAGGGTGGGGATGTCAGAAGTTTCATCTATCAATCAAATTTCTCTCCACTCCGATTGGTTCCTCAACTAACTCTCAATTGTATTGAAGGTCTGAAACGATACAAGATAATGATACTTATTGTATGTTATTATAAAACTTAAAAAACAAACAACAACATAAAAGGGATTTGTCAAAATTTTTATACGAGAATTCTAGTTTAGTATTAGTTCGGTATGTACCAACGTTCAAATAACACTCACTTCAATATCAGTTTGGCTTCAATATACCTTCGTTATCTTCTCTATATATATCATCGTGCAAATGATTCTTGTTTTGCCTCTATCTCGTTCTTTGACAAATTTGTTTTTACAGATATCCTGTATTACTATGATAATAAGCCAGGTCGAATATTGATTGTTTTGAAACAGTTTGAAATGCTTGAATAAGTGATGGTATAGAGATACATATTCATACTACATGGTTGAACAATTATTACAGTTATTTTAGGCGTATCCAAATTTTAGAGGCAAAGGTTACGTCGAACATTGTTGCTCTTGATTATGCTATGTTGTACAGGGAGTTGTGAATTGGGCCCTTCTACAGTGAAAATCTTTGTGACGTTACAAGCATATTTTAAAGCCATCGCAGTCACAGCGTACTGATTGTAAACTGCGTACAGATACTTTTATCCAAATCTCATGACGGGAAATGCGATGCTTTGGAAAGTATTATGTTGACCGCTGTTAATGATAGAAGTTAGTTCCTATTCAGCTTATATGTACATCGATATCAATCTAAGAGTATTAGACTTTACAATCAAGTCTTATGGACACAATCATTAAGATTCTTCCTATTGTAAGGCACTATTATTTCAATAAAGCGAACCTTTCTACTAGTTTTTAATATTTTTGACGTTTAAATCTATAACAGGATTATTTTAAATACAAGCTGTGGGATATGAATGACATCATTTCATTATCTGATGTTCTGAATCTTGCTTTACAATCTTGATCAAGGTCGCTGACAATTGCACATCAGTTTTCTGATATCACTAGTTATGGGACCGATTTAAGATAAGTTTTCATTCAAATCCTGCTCTGGTCGGTTCTGTACATGTTGAGATTATTGCGCAAGCTAGCAACCTTCGATATTTATTGTAAATCATTTTATTTACCAGAACGAATTGCTTTAATAATGAAAGATTGGTGGACACGGACTTTATTACCACAGCTATTAATTGGATGTGATCAAAGTGGGTATTTTTGTCTTTACTAGTTGTCTCTCGTCCATACAATGACGTCACTTAGTGTTATCCCAGCAATAAAGTTGTCTCTATTGTCCGCTGTTTGATTAAAGCTATATTCACCGGTTGAAACCTACTCTACAAATCTCTAATGCTAATAACACATCTTCTAGACTAATTCTCCTCTATAAAACATTACGACTTTATGCCAATTTAAATAGAAATAAGGAACGTACTCTGCATATTAAGTAGATTTTATATGTACGTTAACATAGGTTAAGATATATCATAAATATAAAATATATGGCAAAATATGCATCATTATTATTCAGAAAGATTCAAATACAGACTTTTACTCTTATACTACAATTATGATAAATTGTAAGACATCAGAACAGATTCATTTTGATAATACTGAATGGGTAAACCTTTTGGTTTCCAATGGTGCTGAAAGACTTATAGAAATGATTAAATGAAGTGATCAAGTGAAGTGATATTTCAGGCCAACTCCATTACTATTGAATATGACCGTATCTGTAGAAATCAGTACGATTACTACCCAATTCAATTTATTTAGGGTTAATAATTTAACCTCAATCTATATGGATGGAATTGGAGTGCTAGTTATAATATAATAATGTTGTATTTTAATCTATTTCCACCATTATCTGATGTTTTATTTGACTGTTGAGTTACTTCTTTCAAAACCGTCAACATTTGTCAGCATACAAAACATAATACGTTGAATATTGTCCTACATAAACGTCAATAAAATCAAATGTTGGATATTATGCAGTAGTCAGTTACGCAGAATGTCCATTAAATATCGAGAAGGCTTATATCGTTTATTATGTAACACTATTCTGAAGAAACGCAACTAAAAACACAACGAATGGTGACCTCGTTATTGAATAGTCTCCTGAAGTGGTCCTATTTCGATAATTTGAAAATGCACGTATTGAGCATTAAAACTTTAGTAGAAGAAACACTTTTCAAGCGTTAGCATTTATCTTTAACGTAGTTTAGGTTTTTATCAGGAGATAATATTAGCTTGTCGATGTATTACTTCTGAAACAATATGGGCTTAAAGTGTTTTTTCCACTGATATAAGAGATAGTTCCAGTCGCAAAGCTGTCTAATGTGTTATAGCTCACACGATGGGTGATTGAATTGTTTGACAATGAAGAAAATACGGGTCAAACTCTAGGGCATCATTAGCGAAGTCCAAGTGTCAAACTATATACAGATAAGTAATTGATATTGACAATGACAGCCACCACAAGTTTTAGACTATACAATCAACAACTTAGTATATATAGGACTTGGTGATAAAAAAAACCCAGATAATCTAACCAAACCAAACTAACAATTTACCATTCAACTACCACCATCAAAAAGAATAACCATGAACACAACGAGTTTGGAAGAATGAAAGACAGAGTATCTCACGCCACACTCACTACTCGGGACCGAGTTTCACTGCCATGTCATTCGACCCGACCAGATCTTACGAATTCTCCAATTACCAAATCAACAGCATAGTACCATCCGATTGAACCAATCGAACAATCAACTACTACGACTACCAATAACTACCTATTTTGCAATATCAGCTGCTGCTGGAAGCGAATGTTAACTTGTCATCTATCTACCAACCAATCAACCAACCTAACACAAAAAATTAGGAAAGCAGATTGAAGCGCAACTGTAACTGTTTAAAATGGACCGTTTTACCGAATGTTCTATATTCCTATTCATGTAATATATTTAATTCGATGTATAAACTATACCAAAAAAAAAATCAAAAATATACTTATTACTGCGAATTTCAAATTTTTAAATACAGAAATAAGTAAAACACTACACTGAAAATTGAACTGGTTGCCGAGACCTTCAAGATTAAATCATGCAGCGTCATGCTTAATTAAAAAGGACACAGTTGATTAACAGTCACTATAAAAAGTTTTCTGTTTCCATGTAGGGCAATAGGGCATAATGAAAGCACATTCTCGTATAACATGGCTCGAATTGTGGGTAGTCAACCAATTCAGCAATCCTGCAACATCTGCTGAGCAAGAGTGGGGAGAACAAGAAAAATTAGCAAAGTTTACCGTTTTAATGAACCTTGTACTGAATAATCGCTGTGAGTATTTTGAGTGTGCTGTTTTCTGTATTTTTGAAAATTTCAAGTAAATTGAATTTTTTCAAATGATGCGTTTCATTTTTATTGAGAGTATACGTCATACACATCAAAAAATCACTAAAACAAAACAAAAACGGAATGCAATAGTTTTTAAATATTCATTCCAGGGTTCAATTTAAACGTATTGCATCGCAGTTTGTGAGCCAGAATTCCCTTTTGAGATACAATATTTCTGAAATTAAGATATACGTCTCTCTTCTCGAAACCTTTCACTTTTCATTATGAAATATTCACTCATTAATTGATATACGTCCTCAAATGAAAAGTTCATTAGCTTCTACCAATGTATGACCAATGTGATTAAATGAATTCTGAGATTTGTTTTAGTTTGGATCGTTTGTGCTTGGGATTTATTATCTTGACGATCTGCGAATCAAGTATTGTTTTGTGTAATTTTCATGCAAATTATCAGTAAAAGCATATGGCGTGGTTTCCATAACCTTTAGAAACCAAAGGCATTGGCAAGTTCTGAAGTCTGGCACCTAAATATTCTAATTTGATTAGTCAAAACTGGAATTTGGTGTGATATATTTTCATTCTAAATTGAACCCCGACTTATTCTTTGGAATTAATCTTGAGGTATTGAGTATTGAGTATTGATAGGTATAATATCATGCGTTTTGCTTTCAAGATACCAAGAATTATATTTAATGATTGTAAAAGGATGACTTTGACTTACTTTACTTATCAAATATTATCTACAAAATAAATGTTTTTGTTAGAATTATTCATAATTGCACATAAGTTGACTCAATAGGCTACTTTGAAATCAATTAAATGGAATCTTTTCCCTTTATGGGTGCTTTGGTTCTTCTTGCAACAATAGAGCAATAAATACTCCAGCATGTGGTCTAGTTCTAGTCTACATAACAAATACTTCAAACTGACTAAATTGTTTTCTTACACTTTCGCCCTCTGCTTCTCTATAGTTTTATTAGAAAATAGAATTATATTGTCTGTAAGACGGATACTAATTGAAAAACGTGTTTCTTGTCATATTTTCTTAGATAAAAATCAATAAAAGCAGAATATTTTGAGATAAAATTGTTCGAAAAGTAACTTTCTCATTTGAATCTGATTTAAAACAATCTCATTTGTCTTTCTACATTCTCATATATTTGACATTTAATTTTAAAGTAATGCATATATTTGAAGACCAAAATTGCTGTATGATACCCAAGTCTGACACCTTGCGGCTATACGAATAATATGTCTAGAATAAAATGTGATGTTGTACAGAACAAATTGTTTCATGAACTAAATGGATTGAAGGGGTCCTCAAGGAAATACATCTAGCAGAAATTAAGGTTACATTATTTGCTCATTTCCTTCTCCCAAAGGAAAATTTTCATCGTAAATAATCATTATTTTAAAAATAAATTGCAAATTAATATACTCAGTTTTGACATTTATGTAAATGCTGGTCGTCACAAGAGATGTTTTGTCTCAACGTCTTGGACATGAAGAATCAAAATTACCACCCACAATCTGAATTAATTTTGTGTTGTTTCCATAGTATAGAAATCTACTAATATATTTAACACAGAAAAGCAAAATATACAATTTCTACTGATATATATTATATATGCCTTTGTAAAAGTAAAATGTTATAGTCAACTATAACGAAGTTTTCGAAGGACTGTTGGTCTTGGGCCTGTCTTGGCTACTGGAACCGTATTGTCAAATTGTTGATGGTGGTCTGGGAGCTGGGTTCTGAATATCTGTCGTTGAGAAGCCCCCATATTGGCCATACCGATCGCTGTTCTCGTTGCGTCCGCTTAAATCTTGGCATACATTTGGTGGTTTTTCACTTACAGAATACTTATTCGATATTCGATATTTATGCCGAAATTGTGCACGTGCATTTGAACCAATAGCTGCATTCGATGAGTTGTGGTTATAATTACGTTACATTTAGGCAAATATTTGCTGCAGGGGTTCAAACCTGTACCAGCTTTTTGTTTTTTATACAACGATCTTAAAAGTGATAACTTTCTTTTGCCTGTCAGTTTAGAAATGGAAAGTGAACTTTCTAGTTAGAGGTATATTTGCAAGGATTGTCATCAGTTATAGTACTTTAAAAGACTATATTTACATTATTTTCAATTAACCTCGAAATATGTAGACTTGCCATTGTTCCCCTTTTAATGAGCATTTTAGGAAGACAACACCACCCACCTCCACCAGTAGATTAACAGATATGATTTAACTTTACAGTCTATACTTCAGAATTATAGAAGTTGAACATTGCAATCGGCAGGTTTCCAGCAAAATGCACAGGAGCATCTTAAAGTAATCATAGAAATAAAGATTGGGTGACTGGGCAATGTCGAGATTTTAGTGTGCTTGACGAAACAAGTTTCAACAAATGGTTAAAAGATAACCGCTGTAAATTCTTATATAAAGACAGTCATTAATCATGGGGGATTGTTGTCATTTTAACAGGATGATGAGACAATATACATGGTGTGCAGTCTGATGATAATACCCAGCCATCTAGAATAAAATTGATGCTGTACATTGTGTTGTATCTTATAATTTGATATTTAACAAACCCTAGTGTTGTAATGAAATAAAGAAGTGATACGTTACCGTAATAGGGTTATCATTTAGCTCCTTCAGGCTTCTACAATTAACACAATCTCGTTTGGAATCGTGTATTTGTCACTTTAGCAATTTCTATGTCCCAAAACATTCAGCAGTTGCCATCAAACTTAATCGTTTGAAGATTATTCTAGAATAATGTTTTTATCTTATAAGACGCAGAAATGTGGCGAGATACTATTTTCTCATAGGTTCTGCCACTTGCAGACTCAACTTGATCCAACCTACGAGTAAGACCAAGTTCAATTCTGAATAATCATGCAAGTATAAAGATAAAGGCAGAAAGTAGTTGCAGGCGTTATTTTGTGCTCTAATAATTTAAAGAATGTGTGAATATTTCTATGATGTTAATAACTGGAGCTAAGGAGATATCAATTAGCAATAATACATGTTGTCTTTTTGAACATAATAATGATGCATCAAGTTTTCTAGTCATGAATCAGATAAGTATTAATCATTTGCCGATGATATCCGGGGTAATGAATGAGAGAAATGAAATTAATATTATGGTTGTCAAACAGTGATCACTGTAAGATCTAGAGTAATGGTCAATATTATTATTAAATACTAAATGATTTCTAGATTGAAGTCTTGTGTATTTAGTTCCATAGTAATTAGGATTTCAGGACTTCACACATTCAGCACGATTGATGAAGAAGAATGAGAGGAGGAAGAGTAAGAAAGGTGATAATGTAATATTAAATGTGTTAGTTCCACGTCTCTGCTTAGCTCTAATGTGACATTAAGCTGTCAGTCCGAGGTCTAATAAAATAATTATTTTCCATGACAGAAATATAGATCATTTGTTACACTACATTCACTTCAATTAAACAATGGTGTTTATGACCATAAACTGAGACTAATTGACTTATACATCTCACAGAATGAAGATTCCTTTACTATTTTATTCTGATAAACCTCACAGGGTACAACTGGTCAAAATCAAATAAGTTATTAAGGATCAGTCCTGTCAGTCCTTTAAATGATTTTATAAATTGTTTAACTTACAGAGTAGATGATCCAAACACTAAACGTCACACGTCAAGCCCATATTAAATGGAATAATATTAGAAGCTGATACTAATGATATACTATATTACTCAATATCCCTATGATACTGTCCTGTATGATATCACAACATGGAAAAAGCGTCTAGTCGTTCGGATGGGACAATAAACCGAGGTCCCGTGTGCTATTGGCTGTGCACGGTAAAGATCCCTCGACAGTTGGAAATCGAAAATAAGAGCAGGCTAATGCCGCTGTCCTGGCAAAATTCCCCCCATTGCACACTGCATGGCATTTACCCACCCTCAATAAGCCCATATAGGCGCAGAAAAGGCAGGACGTAAAACTCCATTCATTTCATTTCATTTTGTATGATATCGCAGACAATACGAATCGATTTAGATCTCAATACTCAACTATAAAATGGCTCTTACACAGGTTACCTCCCTTTAACTATAAGACAATGCCAAGTCAATACCGTAATGTTTTGAAAAACTATGGTTAAAACTTGCGGGCAGAGATTTCAATTTCTTGTATATTCATAAGTATCGAGTCTTTGAAATAAACATACATCATGACATGTTATTTGCAACAAAGTAAGGTATATTTTTTTAATATATCCACATATATATAAACGAAGTATATTTCGTTTACCGTTGTGATGCCTGGTCAATGTTTCACCGATTTCAGCTCTGGTCTCAGTTCATCATGACGTATTGGACAAGGTCCCTTTAGTGGTTATTTAACTAACCCTGTGTGTGCTGATACGACCGATTTTTATTTTGAGGCGATAGTAGAAACAATGTTCAAAATAGAAGACAGAGAAGGTGTTTTCATAATTAAAAAGTAAACAGTAATGTATCACGACAGATTACAGCCAGGGTTAAGCAGTGAGTAAATGTCAACAGGATGAATTAAGCTTTCCTATAACAGCAGAGTTTTTTTCTACTTACAAACAAGTGGTTGATTGAATCGATTTGTTTCTCCTTATGAGATATTTTATACTCTAGTAATCCCATTAAGAGCCAGGTTGATGGTTTTACTTGATTTAATATAGAAGTAGATTCAAATGTCAAGCTAATACACAGAAACAATAGATTATTGTACTCGTTACTCCCAATTAAAAACCTTGGTGCACTTCTGGTTAGGGTTAGTTTCTGACATGTACGATAAGGAGCATACTCGAATATTGGCATTTCAATTTCTACAGACAATGAAATAATGATATTTCAGGAGTAATAATCAGAAACAAATATCCAGTAGCACTAACATATAGATTGTCATCTTGATGATTTAAACTCATGGTTAGGGCTGAAATATCAAAGACGTATATTGTTGAAGCATGTACATGTATTTATATAAATAGATACTGTAAACAGTATAATCCTGATTCGGCTTTCTGGACCGAGTGCAGTGATGATGTCGAAGTTCAGTTATATAGCAGCCTCAGATGCTCTATAGGCCTATACTATACGTGATATGGGACCATGTCTGAGTGTCCAAAAAAAGCAAGCTAATGGGCTACGCATAACCCTGTAGACAATAGTATTTCCCAGATAGCTTCTAGAGTTTGCAAGTGTTACATGGCCAATTGAAGAAACCGCTCCTGTAAACGAAATCAATTTAAAAAAAAAATCAGATCATTCTCGAATAAAATTAAACTTAAACTCCCACACAAATTATTATCAATTTATTTTCACGTGATATAAAAAGTCAATGAAGCTTTCACTATTCTGGCTTATATAATTCAATCTATTGTATATGTTTCTTCATTTTATTGATTATGTTATCTTCACGCTATTTAAATTATTTAAAATAAAACCAGGGTAAAGAAGTACGGTACATAAACAAATAAACATCTCTAGTGGTTCATCATACAGGATCAATCAACTCAATAGTCTTTTCCTTGTGCCATATTCATTGGGGGAGGTTTTTTAACTCCTCTTGCCAGTCTTGGTGCATGAACCATGAGTGATAATATATAGATCTGTATGTAACAGCATCATTCGCACAGTCTACCGACCAATGAATGGTAAAGTTTGCTATGTAATAATTGTATAAATACTTGAAAGAAAGAAGATCGAATAACTAAGTTTCACCCACCGCCATGGCATTTTGCATAACGAGATTTACTGCCTTTGAAAACCACACCTTACCATCCAATTGATTCAGATCAATCTAACACATTTACTAACAACTCAAGAGTTTGCAATATCGGCTTGTGTTGAAAACGGACATTACCTTGATCTCCAATATTTTAGTCTTGCTTAAGTTATATGTAATATGCAATAACAGGTGTAACAGCTATTCTTCAACTAGCGTTGTGGCATAATGCTATGTATACCTGATGACTAATTTGAAACTACTGAATTTATTAATGGTTCTCATTTAGCCAGTACTCTTCAAAAACTATTTAAACCCCCAATCGTTAGAAAAATTCTGATACAAATCAATACTATTGAAATTATTGGATAACGATTGCGTACATTAAGAATTAACTAGTGATGATAACTTAATGTAAAAATCATCGCATATTAACTTCATGCTGAAGCATACAAATCGCTTTTTTCCTTCGAATTGGTCTACTGTATACGATTTATTATTAAATCAATATTCAAATAAAAAGTGTAGAACGTCAATATCGTTCAGTCAAAATATCTTTAAAATATCATAAAATCATTTCTACTCATCCGTTTATTTCATAATATATTTTTTTAAGAGGATTTCTGAATGACGTAAATTGCGTTATTCAACAGAAAAAGATGAAAATTGAAAATAAGATTGAATCATTTGTAAACGAATCGCATTTTTATACAGAAGAGTGTTTCCATCAAAAATATTGCAACATGGAGATAATGAGCTTAATTTGCGGAGCTAATGTGCTATTTAAATAAAACCGTAGATAAATAAAGTTCGTTACGATACTAACGGTGACGGTAGAGAAATAACATCCTCTATTAGCAGTCACCACTTACTGACAGTCCCAAATAATGTGTTACAGATTTTGTGTCCAAAAACCAAGCAGAATGCGGGAATAGTGATAATAAATTTCCAAACTTCGTGAATTAAATTTACGATTTTAAAACAGTAAGAAAAAATAGTCGATGGAGTCAAAAATTCATACACGTCTACGAACAGTTATTGAAGCAGGAACTAGCAAATTGCTATATTCTACTACATGTACTAGCAAATCATATTCAATTTGAGCAAAGTTGTCCGTTACTCCGTCGTCGTACCAGAATAGAAATAGGTAGGCCCTACTACAGCACCTTCAATCTCTGATCTGAACACATAATCTTTATAATCTGACCACGAATCTTTAATGTAAAGGGGCATCCCTATAAGACATGGTCGATTTCTTTAATGATGAAAAATTAATGAAACTATTTAGCATTGTTTACAATTTAATCATTTATATATAAGACTGTCTACACAGGAAATTGAAGAGATTGCTTTATTTCAAAGCACCTGCTTTTGGGTTTAAAAGGAATTGCCTACAGGTAGTCGAGAATTAAAGGTTGGTGAAAAATGCCAACACGCCATAAAATGAAGTTGTAATGAAATTGTTGACGTTGGTTAAAAATATACCATTGGTCTGAAATGCATTAGAATTACATAACATAAACCCCGTATATACCTTATATCGCCGAAATATTGAAATAAAACAAAACAATGTCAACATTTCTGAAACCGTTTTGGATCGTACAGTGTACCTTTTGCTTAAAGAGATATTCTTATTACTGGGTTTAATCCCTTTAAAATCACCAACATTAACATACAATATAAATAATTACTTTGTGGATTATCGGCGACTATAACAGTAAATATAGTAGATAGACTAATTAATTATAACCTGACAAATCAACTTGTTACCATTATAGACTACCAAATCTTATACAAGTACCAGTTCTAGTCTAACCATGGTGGCTATAGCCTCTATCAGCCACAGACATAACACTGATCCGTACTAGTGAAAGGGAGATTGTATCCCTGGACATTGATAAATAGTAGAGTTGTTACACTCTCATCTCATTCTAAGATCAATGGATATCTGATACTTGTAGCAAAAACCTATTATCTAAGTCTAATATTTATAGAAACACCCAAGATATGGTATAAAAACACAATTTTCTTCGTTGACCAACAGGCCAGTGTCTGTCTATTTAGCTCATCAATGTCTCGTATATAACGTTGATTTATTGCTCAAACCTGACTCGGGTTCGATAGAAATTCTTAATTCAACCTGGTGATAAGAGTAACCTGTTGAAAGTAGCATAGAAAACTCATAAATAACCACGAGTGTCTATTAAACACAGGTCCTCTTACTCAGATATCAATATTTTTGTAGCAGTAATAAATTTGTGTAAGTTGTAGAAGCTGTAATAATGGTTATAAATCATGTGCTAGATTATAATTATTATCATAGCTTTTAGCTCGATAGAATAAACCGAGTATAATAGCTTATATAGCAGACCTTGGTACAATGATTTTCACATAATAAGTCAATGTTATAACATTAAGATCACAACTGGAGAAGGAAATTCGAAAACAGAAAAAAATATTGGCAGCACATCAGCAGCAACAATTGAACTACATGTATTCCTATGAAGAAGTTATTAATCACAAAGTGGGAACAAAACAGTTAAACAAAATTAAAATTCAGAACATGAACAGTTATGACATAATATAGGTACTGTACAATAATGTACAGTGAATTTCAAGAAGCTAAATAAATCTTTAATATGGGGTTCTGATTCATTAATATTGTTGGCAAACGTAATGTCTGTTTGAATACCAGACTGCAAAAGATAACTTTTCATAATAATATATTCATTTACATGAGAATAAATCGGTCTCTTCCAGTCGATCCTAAATCAATACAAATCCATACAAGCACAAACATTATGTAAATCAAAAATCAAGTTAAAACAATGAGAAAATCGGAAAAAGAGAAGTGAATTAGGGGTCTACAAAAGAGTAAACGTATTCTGTTACGCTTGCGACACCACCATTTCTTTAAGGGTCAAAATCATGAGATCGATACAGCCAACTAAATATATCAGTCAAGACGCAAGAAACAGATTTGTCATAGTATAGTCGTAACGTTCGCTAAAACGACCATAAAATTTTCTAAATTAAGGGGAAGCTGAAAAGTTCATAGCCTGACTCAGAAGGAGTTATGCCACAGTGATGAAACTTGGCATGCATTAAATTCAACATTGTCTGATACTAACGACATGGTTTATTTTTCAACATTATCTCCCCTGCGGTCCACACACTTCTTTCAGTGGTGTTGGTGTGCTTGGATCCCGGTGGTATAGAAGCTCTCGTCCTGATCACCAAAAAGTCCTCAATAGCCGATTTGGCACCATCTGACTATTTTATGTTCCCGAACATGAAAGGACACTTGATTGAGAAGTGGTACAGGACTGATGATGGGGTCATATCTGCTGTTGAGGACTTTTTTGGTGATCAGGATGAGACTTTCTATACCGCTAGGGTCCAAGCACCCTAACACTGCTGGAAGAAGTGTGTGGACCACAGGGGAGACAAAGTTGAAAAATAAACCATGTCGTTAGTATCAGTAATTGTTGAATTTAATGCATGCCAAGTTTCACCACAGCGGCAGGCTATGAACTTTTCAGCCCACCCTCGTAAGTTTGAATTCAATGTTTCATGTAACCCCGAAGTCAAAAGTAAAAAGTCGATCTTTGACCAGAAAGTCTTCCAGCAGAGCGGGTGAGTTCTGAAACCTACACACCATTAACTGGTGATAAGGCTACGTTACTGCACAATAAATTAAATTAAACAGAAGGAATATGGAAGTGTGCCATAAAGTCTGACACAAATCACAGAGAAATGTATATCTAGTATTAAAGTCAGAAAATGTGAGTTCTGGGCATTATGTAATTAAATAAAGTGTAAATGGAGATAATACAACGAAGCTATAGGACGATGAAGTTGATTTTTGTCTTTTCTAGCTTTACTGTTGCCGTTATTATAGTTTCTATTTTATTATCTGGTTTGATAGGCAAATTCTAGTGTGGCAACACCATTCCGTTTCCAAACTAAGTAGAGACAATAACATTGATAAGATCTGAAATATTTCATACCTACTGGGTGTATTAGGTGTAATTTCCTAAACCTTCGAGGTCTAATAATTCATACTGTTGAATTATTAATAATACACTTATTCACTTCAAATTCAATTACGGGTCCATTGAGATACTTATTTACACAACAGCCTATACTTCGTATATTATCTTGCCTGGCAAGCCATCTTAAATTTATAATGTTAACACTCACTGCCATTGCTCATTGAGCAAGTGCAAATTAGTTCGATTCCATCGAAGCATTAGATATCTTTGCCTACTCTTCAAACTATCAAAATCTACCATGTTCTATATGAAACGGTCAATTTACTTTATAAATTAATTCAAGCCAGAGGTATTCGATTATCTTTTAAGCAGATAGTGCAGAAGATGGAGCATTCAGTGAAAGTAACGCACACAGATTGTGTTCTTTAATGATATGTTCTTATGGAAATATTGCATATTATAGTTTTAGAGTTATTGCCCTATCAAGGAAAGTAACAACTTCAATCGACCAGAGATATGTGTATACCATTGGGAACCTCAAAATGATTTATCTTGATGCAAATATAGTTTATATTATTATAAATTCCACAGTACAGTGCGCGTCAAAACAGAAAATAAACAATACCGAAATAATAATCAACGTGTGTATCAGCATTTGTTAAGAATTTATGGATTGAACCAGTTTTACTCGACTGGTTCTATTAAATATTAATACCAATCAGAGAATGGCGATGAAAGTTGTTTGTATGATCATTGCCAGATCCGTATTCTACCTAGAAATCTACTTCAAATATAGAATCCCACTGGTGACATAATAGGAAATTCTTGTTACGATCCACATGCAATATGGTAATTAATTTGTTTAGTTGTATTGGAATCGCCATTTCGACATTAGACAATATTTTACTGACACTAAATATGAGTTACAAGTTGATTAAAAAAAAGTTAAGGTATCATAAATTCTTTTAATTACTAAGGTAAGAATTGATGATACACATCTATTTACCTTTAAATCTAATCAAATTTAAGGCAAACAAGAGAAACGTTTCGATTCCTAAATAAAACAGAGGTATACAAGTATATTTAGTACGTTCCGTAAAAGTAGTTCTGTATAGAATAGAGGTATACAAGCACATAGTAAATAACGACGATGTGCAATTACGAGTAAATTTTTTAACAGCTATGACTTTATTTTGAATGATCCCAACTTACATCAGATAAGGGTTGTGTTGATCATTCTTCAATGATTCAAAAGGATCACTACAACAAAAATACTATCATTAAGACTAACTGGAGGATTCTCTCTTAGTCATCCTAAGAACCAACATTTAATTTACGAATGATCAACGTGACCTTGGCCTGAACAAGATTAGGATCAGAATGATGATGTTGTAGACAGATGGTCAAGTCAAATTTAGACAGGTTCATGTCCCTTGGTACGGAGAAGATTTAAGTTGGTATAGGAGACGAGATTGGTGAATATTGATCTAAAACAGTTCAACTATTACTATGTTATTATAACCGTCTCCCACCAGATACAATAGATGATATATTGCGTGACAGCTTTAGAATAAAAAAATCTCTACGAACACCAATTACCTTTCAGTCTTATCCTCATTTCACTTTAACTCCAGTGAAAGACGTCTTGGTATTTTGAAATCTCGTTTGGAAAGTCTTCATTGAAAACGTAATTGTGTACAATTAAATTAAACCGACGGTTTCAACCCCCATATTCCCTTTCCATTTGATTTGAGAATTAACTTTATTTTTGTTTGATTAAAATAGCTAAAACAGAAATAAAACGATAATTTTATTACATGAATTAACGAATCGATGAATGCGAAATTTTTTTTATCTTAAACTAGAAATCAAATAAAAAGTTGATTACCATGCACATGACCAATTGACATAGGTAATCGCATATAGTACAACCAATGAACCTGATTGTTTGGTAGAATAAAAACACGTCTGAAAGTTGTTATGCTATTTGATTTTTGGGGGACGCGTGAACGCTGAAGAGACTTTTTACAGCAAAGGTTAACCGCTCCTGTATACAAGCCTTATCAGATCAACTTAATGAGCTGTGTGGTTTAAGGTTTAACTTACTTCAAGGTATAAATCATCAAGTTAGAACCTGTCAATTGTTTTTCGGATATCTATTTCTACCAACAAGTTAGCCAACGCACGAACACAACTTGCACATTATGTTTACCATGTATTCTTTCAACCCCAAACTCTTTTCATATTTGTATCTATTTCAGCCATAAACCCGTTTTTATACGCCCACATATTAATGTGGGCGTATATTGTAGTCCCCCCTGTCTGTCCGTCCGTCTGTCTGTCCACAATTGTTGTGGGCATCATAGAGAGCTGGTTTCTTGATGGATTTTGATGAAACTTACTGTGAGTGTTCATAAACACCCAAGGATGAACCCTATTGAAAATCAGACTAATCGAAAAATATTTCATGGGTTAATGCCCTTGCTTTTGACAATATGTTGTGGACACGATAGAGAGCTGGTTTCTTGATTGATTTTGATGAAACTTGGTATGAGTGTTTGTATTGACCTTGGGATAAACCCTATTGAAAATCAGAAACATCGAAAAATATTTATTGAGTTATTGCCCTTGTTCTTTAAAACGCGTTAATTTTTCAGCCGTTAACAAAGTTGTGGACACGATAGAGAGCTGGTTTCTTGATGGATTTGGATGAAACTTGCTGTGAGTGTTCATAAACACCCAAGGATGAACCCTATTGAAAATCAGATTAATCAAAAAATATTTTATGGGTTATTGCCCTTGCTTTTGATAATATATGTTGTGTACTCAATAGGGAGTTGGTTTTTTGATGGATTTCGATTAAACTTGGTGTGAATGTTTGTAATCATCCATGGATAAACCCTTTTGAAATTCAGACAGATCAAAAAAATATTTAACATAATAAGGTTATTGCCCTTGATTTTAGAAAAAATGTCATTCTCAGAATCTTTCATTTACTGACAACTCTTGTCAACACCCGGACGAATTGGCTGCCATTATAAAAGTGGGCGTAGGCGTATTACGATGGCCATCGCTATTTTTAATTCTACTGGTAAAGGAATCCATTGGTTCCAGCCTGAGTAATAACTACAATTAATGCCTTGATGAATTTTGTGTTATTTTTCCACAAAGACCTGTTGCACCATCTCTTAGTCTTGACAGTATACAGTAAATGATGGAGCATGTTTTAGCATTAATAAAGTTTTATAAAGTATTTAATGAAACCTGTCGCTGTATAGTCAGGTGCACTTGTTTGAGGGTTGACTTCTTCCACAGCAGACTTTCCAAATGAGATCAGTCTATAGCATGATTTACAAGCCCCAGTTTCAACCCTATATCCAGCAATTGTCAGTCTGCAATGTAGCAGTTTTTACTCTCAAAGGCTACCTGTGTAGTAGAAAGTGTTTTGTTAGATCTCTATTTTCTTGAAAACAGCCTCTTCTTCAGTAGGTTGACAAATGTTCGACAACGCTTAAGTAGTTGACAAAACGCCTGATGGCTGTAACCTCTGAGAACGTCTCTCATGCCGTCAAGGTTGTCATCATTCCACGGCTGGCAAATGCCAATACCCATGAGACAGCAATGAACACCGGAAGTGCATTCAATTTAATAGGTCGAAGACCTTCAGGAACCGGAGGTGCTGCCATGAAGAACAAGTTCTTGCTTGTACTTTAGGCAAGTCAGAACTCATTCAGTTGTTGCTGTTTTTCTTGGGTCAGTGTATTGGACAGACGGACAACGTTTGAAATAGTGTTTTCCGATATCGAATGTCTTCCAGAGACAAAGAAAAGATTACCTGTTTGTAAATGTTTACCAACCTTTTGGTTGTTTTTTGTCAAGAAGCTGTCCTTATTTTGAAGGTGCTGGAGGGTAAGCCTGCTTCTAGTTCTTGAAAAACTCATCACTCAACGCCCTATCTTGAGCGATACGTTTGGAGTCCCCGCCCCGCAAATGGACAATTAATCTCTGAAAGCATGCTTAAAAATATGCTAGAAAATATTGACAATTACAGATTTTTGATGGTTGCCATTCAATTCTAACTTCAACCAGTGGGTTCTTAAACCCCACAACGTCAAATAAGTCACCAAGAATGGTTTTATAGCCTACATAGATCCAGACATTTCGACAATTATAGAACTTTTTAGTGCGGCCAATTTGATATGACTACATATCAAATTTTAAAGTTACATTTTAAAATAAATGTTACATATCAATGTAACCGTGTGCCAATCGCAAAATGCACAAATATTGCTGTGTCGCTGCACTATAAAATATCCTGGGATTATATACAATTTATTGTAATATTTATAATAAGATTTACTTGGGGTTGATTAATTAGTCAATTTACTAATTTAGTTCATTTTATAAACTGTGGTGGTATGAACTTACTGATCAAAGAAGTTCAACCAATCGTCGTGCCTTCTGTGAAGTTCGCGTTAACCAAGTTCATGCAATCTATTAATAGTTAACCAATTGTTATATTTACGGTGACTCAACACAGTCAACATGATATTGCAACGGTAACAGATAAATTCAATGTTTTATGATTGCGTGTCTTTGACCTTTTAACTGTAATGTTAGAATAGTGGGTGACAGGTTGATCAATAATTTCCTTACACTTTATTCACATCGCGTTTTTGCAATGAGGGTCTAGTCTAACATTCTGAACACGCTGTCACATATCATCTTTCTTTATACGCTTGGGTGTTCAAAGATACAATTATTATTTTATAGGTTGTTATTTACAGGTAGACTTATCCAACAACACTAGCCACCCAAACTTTAACCAAGATGGCTACACCAATACTAGGCAATGTATTATCCTATTAAAGCTATCTCTAGGAATGGTATTTTGGTATTTAATAACTTCTTTAAATTCTTTACAGTGTATGCTAGTGGCGATAGCCATGTGAGTTGAGCGCTTGTTTGCAACATTGGAGAAAAATTCTCACGTCCTTTGGATGGGGCAACATACAGGTGTGCTACAGGTGCAAATGAAACCCAGTTTCAAAAAGGGACTTAAGTTGTCCATTATATTCTATGAAAATTGCATTGGGTTCTCTGTGATTAGCAGAATTCCAAGTTGTATTGTTGACTTTATGATTCAGAGCTCAGACAGATTTGAATATGAACTTCCTAATACATTATTTCTAAAAGTTCAAATTAAATTCCAGCTTAGAAGACAATAGCTGGGAATTTAGTGGCAAATTGTTACTCCCATATGATTTAGAGAGTGAAATAATCTCTTACAGACTTCAATTTATTTTATAATTAGAATCTATTATCTAGAAAAATAACAATATTACTATCCCTCGAGAGATCAGAATTGCTACTTTATAAAAACATCAGCCAATTAGATAGCAACTGATGATTTGTCTTTTTGTAGAACTCGGTAAATACAAATTATTTTTACTAATCATATATTTTGCGGAAGAAATCCAATCCAAATTGCAAATTGCATATTGCAATCCAAGCAAATATTTTGTGTAAGATAGTTTGCATTGCTGAATATAATTTTCTTGGTCTATAAAGACTAGGAGACTGTGTTTTTAATTTATTATGTACAAACTGGATTAATATATTTTTATAATAAATGGGAATTTCAGAAGGAATATCACGATCAGAGAAGAAGTTTTTTGCTCGTCTAGCCATGATTATTGATAATTTGATAGGAGTAGTTATCTCGCTATCGCTCAATACTCAGTCTTTTTACTCGTCCTCCAAGTCAATCATCAATGAGATTGGCCTCCTTCTAATATCAAGGTTAAGCTAAAGAGAGACACAGTTCGTCCAAGAGTAAATGGTAGCCCATGGCTAATTTGATTGAACGGCCAGTTAATATTGGTTTGTTATATGTGTATATTTGGATCTATCTATATTTAGTAATTAGTAGGCTACTTTAAGTAAGTGACCAACCAGATTAATTGATTAAAATGAGCATCGTTAGTCAGCAACATAATTAGTATGCGGACTGCAGAGTAAAGTCATCCAACAAAATAATCATAAAGTTTCTACATTATTGGTAGTACCATTTTGTTCAACTTGACAAACTATGGAAGAATATAGAACATGAAAAACTATGTTTGAATTATTGGATACTCTAATTTTCTCCTTATTGACAATAACGATTTATTTGTTAAGTTCTTACTTGTAGCTGGAAAAGTAGAATAATCCGGAAGGCTATTTTTATTTGCCATTTTATGTAACTTCAAACACTTCAGTTTAATCAGGCAATAATTCTAGTAGCAAGCATCAAACAACTGATAAGTGATGAAATATCTAACATGTTGCCGTTTACGCTTACTGACAAATCTAATGGGGATAAAGGAACGAGTTAAAAATGCTGGATACGAAGATTAGATTTATAACATGAAAGAACTGATTAACTTGAAGTTTGATATGTAAACAAGTCCTTATCTTTAACAAATTACAATTCGTATTAGTATAATAAGCGGATTTTTGACTGAAATTTTAGCATTACATAAAGGCATATAGCAGACTAAAGGTGATTATCAGAGACTATGTACATTCATCTCTTCTCGGGTCTTCATTGGGAATGATTTCTAGGAAAGGCTATATGGGTAAGCATAACACTATGGGAAAACTTTCATAGCTGACAATTACTGCAGGCTATAAAAATTTCATTTATTCTATACGGACCAAAGATTTCATTTCTATTAAGAGAATGTTTTCCATTAACTTACTACATGTTTTTAGAAAAATAGCGATGGCCAACGTAATACGCCCACTTTTGTAGAAACCATATTTTCATTGATCGGAGGACGGCCCATTTAAGAATAAAAGGGTACACGACTCCAGAAATGTGTACTTTACATTTAGAACCCCTACAGACACACCATTCGCAATGCTCCACCACATTTGAGTGGATCTCCTTTAACCTGCTCACTTTATTGAACAACCGGATCCGTTCATTAAGACCATCCACATGAAGTGAACTTGGGTTATTCAAAGGGCGACGACCAGTAACCACCCGAAGAGGAATCGTATGGAAAAAACTAAAGATGAAAAAAATATGAACTTTATTTGACATGATATATCGACGAGACAAGTATGAAAAATAATCTCCTGCCATGCACCGAGATAGGGGAAATAAAGGCGAACCAAGATTGAAGTGATAGATCATTGTCAGACACACACAATAACATAACCGTATTGTTTCATTCATACATTTCTCGTAATAAATCTTTCTGCTTGATCAGCTGAGACGGATAGTACTACAAACAATTTACATACATTGCTTTATCCTTGTTGTATGCCATGTTAGTACCTTCAAGCCAATGATATTTTGAATTATTGATTGATTCTTGGAGATAGTTTTGGCATGGTCAGTGATAGAATTGTTATCTTTATATTTCAACAAATTAGAATACTATTCCAAATGGATAACGCAATTTCCACGTTAATCAGAATATTGATCTTTGTTTCCTTGTTATGATGAAAAAATGTCCCCTACAGCGGAGTTGATATAGGATTGTTCGTTTATTAATAAATACACCAAGAAATATATAAGAAAGACCCACAGCAGTTTTGTATTTCAAACCCATTGGAAATGTTCAGTACGGTTATTCCAATACGGCTCTATGACACTGGTTACTCATTCCACCAAATGACAAGACTGTTTTCGAGTAACAACGCTTGACGTCTACTTCAGACATACCGAGAGAGTAAAAATCTTTTATTAAAAGTGTGATTTTTGTTTGTTTTTTGAAGCAGTTTCTGCCAAGTAGAAACCCTTAACCCTTTCATATCTTACTTGAGTGCATTGTTATTTGCTGATTTGAAAATTATGCCAAAGAGCTATTGATTGAATTTTATTTTTATAACTCTAGGGCTTGCATATTTTGCCAAAATCTTGCTAAGCAATTCCCAGGCTGATGGTAATTGCAATTCTATACTAAAGTATATAAAATATCATGATCTCTCTAGATATACTCAACAACTTCTTTTTATCATAAATTTGTTGAATACTATATTGAAAAAAGACGTGATGTCAATAGTGTAAGTATAAGAACGAGATAGTTACTCTTTCTTACGTAGAAGTGACACAGGTTATTGTACTAATGTGGAATTTTAATAGCTATTGATTTATTGAGTTTTCTGTATAATCTCTTTTTCAAAATTCGACCGTAGTTAAAAACAGATCATTGATCACAATGTCAAAGACAAGAGAACTTATATTAGTAACAATTGAAAGTAAGAGAAGGGTTAAACTAGTACGACACAACTTTAAATATTTCTTTAGTATAGACTTTTTTTTTAATAAAGTCAATGCATGGGATCGTTAAGGTCCTCCAGTTCGTGCAAAACTATTGAGATCGACAATTGCATGCAGTTTACAAAACGAAGGTTTCCAACCTGGGAGCCATGGCCCCCTAGGGAGCCATAGGGTGTTTGTCAGGGGTCCATGGGGCATGAGGATGTATAAAAAAAATTTCTTTAGCCAACTTTAATTCAACTATATTTTGCTGCGTAACGTCTGTAGTTGCTTGTGGTCAAATGCATCTGACCTCCTGATGATGAGGAGGCACAAAACAAAAACCCTTGCGCTATATTTCCTGTTTTGGAATTGAATCGGGGCCACGGCTCTGGGAGCTTCATGAATTTGGGCCACGGCTTGAAAAAGGTTGGGAACCACTGCCTTAAACGTAGAAACAAACCTTCATAAGGTCAAAATAGATATCAACTCATCAAAAAATTAAATTTGAATTTATCAAACGCTGCTCGCGTATTGCAAGATGAATCAACAACCCTTGCGCTACAAAACGTGTGTAAACTGATCATAAGATTTATATATAAATGTCATAATATTAATTAATAGAAATCAAGATAAGCACAATGTTTCTTAGATGTTAGAATATTGATAGAAAATTTATTTCTTTGGTTGACCTTCTAAACATAAATATCATTATACACTAAGATAAAGACCAAAATAATCAACTAATGGCATTATACTTCTTAGATTATAGAACTGATGTCTATAACATAACTACTCCATAAATTCTTATATTAAACTACTTTTTAATTAACATCGAATATCAAAATAATGAAAGAGTTAAAGATATAAATAAATAAAACACAATTCCTGTTGCTCTAGCGCATGACTGTTTAGAACACTATAAGAAAAATTATAGCATTTGCTAACTTCCGGCTTATGTCATTGTTATCAACATTCACTGAGTTTCAATACCATCCTAGAGATTTTTACTTTGGAATTGAGCTAGAAAACCAGATGGACAAGCGATGGAAATTTTAAACAAAAACCTCTAAGTAAAAAAATCAGCGAGGGCTCCCAAGTGTTCCGAAAGTATTCGCAAGTATTCAGTCTGCACTACTTTTATAGATAGATACCATCTCGATTGTTCTTTCTGATTATTGTGAATTTGAAATGAAACAACATGCTATCGCGCGGAAATACAATACCCTAAAGAACTGTTTTGAGATGAAAACTATTGGATCTATTGTCTGAAGTTAAATATCTCTCTATTAAAAAACAACATTACTGAATACATCTCCAATAACAATATGAATATTTAAACCTAATGTCTGAGTTGGAAACGAAATGTTGTTTTTGTTAACTAACCATACATCGAACACTGGTTGCAGTGGCGTAGGTAGAGGGGGCCGGAGTGCAATTCCCCCCACACCCCTTATTGTTATCCATCGGTTGAAAAAGCGCCGCAGGCATATACATAGACAAAATTAAGCTTCAATTAGCCCTTCCTGCAATGTGTCAAATATTCAAATAGCTAATACCACAGAGCTTCCAGCTGGACCTCACCTGTTATTCGCCCCGCTTCCAATGTCAATATATTTTGTCGGTTCATCTTTACCATTGCACCCCCAGTTTCGAAAACCTAGCTACGTCACTGACTGGTTGTGGAAACGCATTTTGTTATTTGTAAGTAAATAGTGGGAGTTTTGGAAACGATTTAATAGTAAATTGTATAGGAAACATGTTCAGCTATCTTAATTGTGTCTCTCAGCCTGGATTATAAATCAAGGTTGCTATAATCATGATCTAGTTGTAATTAGGTGGTCAGAACTACCACAGCATGGACAGAGTCCACTAAATAACAGTACAATGTCTCAATTTGGTTAGACAGTTATTTGATTTTAGTATGTATATGTTCTCTTTACGAGAATACCGCCTCCCATTTCAAGAATAGTTCGTTCAAAACTTTTACAATATCATAATTATTTTTCTGATTCAAAATGAGCATGTGAATGCACACTAATCAGACAATGCACGTGACTTATTTATTTAAATTTTCTTGACTATTTTAAGTTTGACTTTTTCTTACAGATAAACGTTTGGTGGTATTCGACATCATTACTCAGTTTATTTCGAACAAGGATGTATGGACAGACGGTTTTCATTGTAATTAAAGTATAGTTGTTGATATTCAATACTTCATATATTATTCAGTCTTTCATTTGTTCAAATTGAATAAGAAGTGCAAGTTCAATCAATTATTTAAGATTTCATTTTAAACATGTTATGTGCATTGGCTCGTTTCGAGTAAGATTCTATCTAGAGCCTTTATTGGAGGTTAGGGTGGTTGAAAGCAACAAGTGACTATTCAACAGAAGGTGGCATTTTTACTAACAAGAAGAATTTTCTTTACTGCAAATTAAAGTTCTGAAACAAATCTACCAACGAAATTCGGAAATTTTAACGGATACTTTAAACATACATGTACATGTACATTTAAATATTCCATACGATATCAGCCTATGTCACATTTGACACTAAACGTCTCAATAATACTACTCATCACATTTTGCTGAAAATTCTTTAATGTTTTTGGTTGGTGTAAATGGACTATATTATGTAATGGTAATTTTGCAATTCAATCACAACAGACTGATGTATTCCTACAAGTCATGCCTCCAGAGAAATTTCCGTTCTGAAACATGTTAACGAAATTACGTGGCCAAAATGATTTAGAAATGAAAATAATTCAGCTATCTAAATTTTGATCTATAACAGAATAGAATCAACACTCCACTAACATGGAAACTAACATAATGATGCATCTGAGACAACTTTCGAAAATGGATACATCACGAATGAATGTGACTTACAATTCTAACATGAAACTATTGTATTCTATGTACAGTATCTTGGTCTTTAACAATCTCTCGACAAAATAAATCATGAAGGTGTACTGGACATTGAGATGTGAAGGTGTTACTAAAAGATTAAAGAGCTATCGGTTATAAATAATTCCATATTAATATTATGCCAATATTGAAGGAAATTACAGTATCTCGACCTGAAATGTTATCGTGTCGACACGAAGGCAAACAACTCCACCATTAACCGACAACATTCAATATTGGTAATGATTCTGTCGTTCTTTTCACACTGTGACAAACAAAATAGATTTTAAAAACAACACGTGATAAACTAAGCAATTATTTAAAACTTTGTTTCCGTTTTCTGGAAGGTTAGATACGGATAGAAACGGAAGACATTACATTTTCTGCTTTCCCAATTTCTACAAATTAAATCTAAATCTGCCAGAGAGTTGAAATAAATCAACTATAATCCTAAATTATTTCATTGAATCGCTTGACGAATTCCTCGCCTCTAATCCGTTTTATATTTAGTACGTGGATGGAATTCTTTATATGTGTATTGATTCTTTACCACCAGTTTCATGTTATTTATTTAAGAAATTAGCATCCAACAAAGCGAAAATAACTAAGTAATAGATCAACTCACTCTTAAACAGCTTCCTTTTCTTTCACAATTTCTTTCTCAGCAATTCATAAAATTGAACCTTATTATCACAGTTTGAAACAGTTTCTCAAGGAGAGTGACGATTTCTCTTAATTTTTAATGGGTGATTGTTTACAAATGTCAATACAAAAACCTCAGAAGAAATACTTCCAGAAATAAAACTACTGGTAATTCTTGAGGGTTTTAATTTTTCAATAACCGCCCGAGACGTTTATTCACAAAAGCACTGTGATCGTAAGAAAATTACTCCATTGTCCTTTGCTCTGAACAGAATTTGTCGAATGGAATGACAAATGGATTTTTAGAGGGTATTTCGTTCTTTTTAATCTTAAATGGACACGTAGTGACTGACTTCAATCACAGAATAGAAAAGATAAAAGTTTTACTTACCTTGGAAGGAAATGCAAAGGGTGCAGATACGTGATTACAAGCATCATTTCAAACTACCTCGCTATTTATTTGAAATTACACGCACATTTTCGTCAAATTTTCTTTAATTCTTTAACATTTCAACAGATAATCTACACAATATTCAGTTCTATTGAACAACAATTCTACTGAAACAATGCAGACCACAATGAGTGCATCATTTTGAATTAACATGCTTAATGATTCTGCGGACAGTGAAAGCCACAGTGTATCGATGGCTGATATGGAAGTGTTTTTCAATGATTATCCTAGTGATTTAGAGGATAAATCATACACAGAACTACAAAATGTTACGTTAGGACATGTGAACAATGAAAGCTACGTCGAATCTCAAAATACTTCTCATTTTGATAGATGTGATATTATCGATAATAGCCCAGATCTCGTTTCGAGCCAAATTCTACTCTCTCAACAAAGGATATCGAGAGAAACTTTTGACTCTACAACCTGTGAAGATATCAATGAAGGTAATACTACTCGTTTTAAAAGTCTTTTCAATACCTCTATAAACAATGAATTTGTGTCCAAGCCAAAAGATTCGTATGTGTCGAGCCTTATCAATATAACCAAGAATTCTATTAATGACCTAAAGAACATTCGTCACCAATTACACAGCAATGTGTGTCAAGTTTCTGGCTTCCCATATGTTAATAGTGTTTTGAAAGATAGAAGAAAGGCAATAGGAAAAGGTACAGATTCGTTGCAAGTAAAATTGGCGAAAGATTGTTTTGTTTTGTTCAAAGCTTTAAATGGGGATTTCCTCCATGAACTTGGTGAACTGTTTACAACCGTGAACAAGAAATCAATCAGTATTGAAACCAACACTGATGTGATTAATCGCGATCTGAAAGAACAACTGATAAGATGTGAGCGAGAGTTAATAACACTTCAAGGTCAATTCACGCATGAAACGACGTCATTAAAATCGGCTATTAGCGATCTTAATTGCGAAAATTTGACTTTAAAGATAACTGTTACTAGAATGAATTCCGATATCGAATCTCTTAAAAACTCTGTTTCGTCTCTTAATAAGTTGGTCAGCGATCATAAGTCATCGTTTTGCGACACTGATTCAAAATTAAATGAGTTTGAAACCGATCTGACCAGTCTTAAATCTACGATTGTCCAGCTGTGTGATGATGATCTTAGTCTGAACTCAGTTTATGACAAACTCGAGACTGAAGTCTCAAAGTTAACTCGAGTTAGCCGCGAGCATCAAGTAGCGATTCGCAACATTGACAAGAAACTCGACGAGCAACCACCAGCAACTATTTCAGACCACAGTCCCTCCACAACATTATTAGAAAAGTCAGATTATCCTCATCTCACCCATTCTAGGCATACATCCCCTGGCATAACACCAACATCTACCCCCACCTCTGAGAATATAACTGCAGGTACTGAGATTAACAAGATTGAAACTATCATTCGATCTAATCAATGTGCATCAACTATTGAACCAAATACATTTAGATCCGTTTTCAAGGGGAAACCTAAAGTTGAAACTGCTAGATTTTATGTAGGTCGGATCTCTAAGGACTCGAACGAAATTGGTTTAAAGGAATACTTAGACTGCGCAAATATCAAATACACTTTTGTCAGATTTTTCAATAACCCTTTACGTCGATTCTGCGCAGCACAAGTCCATGTGTTTAAGGAATATGAAAATAAAATGTCACTATCAGATACCTGGCCGGACGGCATCATTATTAAACCTTGGTTACCATGGAAACAATTTGCTGAAGAGAAGCAAATACGTTCATGAAGTTTATGACATGGAACTGTAGAGGTCTGTACACTAGTGTCCCGTACCTTATAAACTGCATTAAAAAATACAACCCCGACGTAATATGTTTAACAGAGCATTGGTTATCAGAACAATCCAGCTTCTTACTGTTTAATATTCATGCTAACTATACAATACATTATAAGTGCCAACCTAGTCTTAATTCGTCTCACTTTCGCTCAAATTATCTTGGCGGTGTAGCGATTCTGGTAAAAAATGGTATCTCTGAATCCGTTTCTACAATTAATATACCATTCACGAACTTTATCGGAGTTGAACTTTCATTCAAAAATGCCCAATCTATATATTGTTTCTGTGTTTACTTACCATCCAAACACAAACCAACGCAACAGTTTAATGACGCCCTCCTTCAACTCGAGGAAACCACCGAAACATTCTCAAAGCTCGGGCACATAGTAATTATGGGTGACTTTAATACTGAAGTTGAAAATCCATTCTTTAATATTAAGCATGACACAAGAACAAAATCCCTTCAACGCATCATCCAGAAGCACAATTTACATTCTGTCAACTGTCTACCATTGTGTACAGGACCAAGATGGACCTTTCAATCTCACAATACAGGCCCGTCAACCCTAATCGACCACATTCTTGTTACCAAAGACCTCGTCGATCTCGTTATTAGCTGTGAAATTCCTACTGACACTATTTATAATATCTCTGATCACCTTCCAATTATTTGTTCTATCGAATTATCTTTGAGTTTCGATGTTCTCGAAAACAATCGCAATCCCGTTTCCTGGCAAAAAGCTATAACCAATGACAAAATATCTGACTTTACGTATGCCGTCTCCAATAGATTATGGACTCTGCACTCCTCAAACCTTGATTCTGCAGATCTCATTGAAAAGTGCTACCGTGAAATTGTGGATGCGTTAACTAATGCCTCAGATGAACTTCTGCCCAGAAAGAAATTCAGAAAATATATCAAACCTTACTGGAACTCGACTGTTAAGAACCTTCATAAGTCTATGCGTAATGCACGGAAATCGTGGATTCTAGATGGTAAACCTCGGGATGATGTTAATCTATCATATGTGGTGTATAAAAAACTAAAATCGGCTTTCAGACGTGAACTAAGACGAGTTGTGTCTCAATTTCAGACCGAACATTTCCACAATTTAGACAATCTTTCTGATATTGATCAACGCTTGTTCTGGTCATTGATAAATGGTTCAAAAGTATGCCCTGATAATTCGTCCAACCGTATACGCGTTGGTGGCGTTACTTTACTGGATCAAGAAAGCATTGGTAATGGATGGGTTGACCATTTTGAATCTGTGTTTTCGGATAAAGACTCTGATGGCTTTGACGCGAATTTTTATAATGAAGTCACCAACGTTGACTTTCCGAATCCACAGCAAATGGCGTACCAAAAAGGGTTATCCTCCATTCATGCTTCATTTAACACTCAGGAAACTATTCATCACTACCTTCAAAGATCTAGTAATGTCCATGTAGCCTTTTTAGACAGCACTAAGGCCTTCGATTCTGTGTGGCACTGTGGGCTTCTAATGAAACTATTCAAGTCCGGAACTGAAAGCTACCTTTGGCGATTAGTAGATAATCTATATACGGGAATGTCCAGCTGTGTGCGCTTAGGCAACAAACTATCAAGAAATTTCATATTACAACGAGGCGTGAGACAGGGTGGTGTCTTGTCTGCTAAACTGTATCTTCTGTTCATTAACGATCTTCTCAACAAGTTAACTAATAGCAAGTATGGCGCCAGAATGTTAGATTTACCAGTCTGCTGTCCTACGCAGGCTGATGATATTGCAGTCATTAGCGACAGTGTCAGTGGCCTTCAACATCTTCTTGGAATATGTGAACAGTACAGCCGTCAGTGGCGGTTTAAATTTTCACCATCGAAAAGTGTCATACTTCACTTTAGGTGTCAATCTAAGTCATCCACCGAATTTAACCCTGTTTCATTATTTGACTCTCCACTACCTTCCGTTAATTCTGTGAAACATGTAGGAGTCTTACTTTCTACATCATTCAACTCAGTTGAACGAACACAAGCTGCCTGTCGTTCTATTAGAGCTTCTGTTACTAGTCTAGTTCGCAGTGGTGTTCACAGTCAATGTTTAAACCCTCTCACTAGTTCCAAACTTATTTTTACCTGTGTTTACACCAAATCACTGTATGGCTGCCAGCTGTGGTCAAATCTATCTACAAGCGAGCTATCTATACTAGAAAGAGCACATCGTTATGTTTGTAAGCTCATCCAAGGTTTACACTTTCGCACTAGATCGGACATGTGTCTGAGCTTATTGGCCTGGAATTCCATCGAGTCCTATATTGATATGCAGAAATTACTTTTTCTCTCTCAATTATTAAGTTTAAACCCTGATGTATTACCTCGTAAATTGTTAGTTAATAGACTATTAGAATTTAAGTATGATCTATGTTCTTCACAATGCTATGTAACTGATATTTTCAGAATCTTGGATAAGTATAATCTGAGGATTCACTTAGATACATTTCTCGAACAAGGGTCTTTTATGAAACGTGACTCATGGAAACGAATAGTTAAACAAACCATTTCAGACTCAGAATTTACTTCTCGCAAGAAACGAACTTCTACTGACCCTGCGTTTTGCCTCTTCTCTGTGTGTCATACAGGTCTTACCCATCATCCAGTGTACGATGTGTGGCTTAACGATCCTTCGTACAAAACTGCCTGCCTATTGTTCGCTAAAGCATTCACACTAGCCAGATCCGACGTCAATAGTCGGCACCTTCTGTGTGAAAAATGTGGTTTGTTTTACTTTTGTGATGTAATACATGCTTTAATCGAGTGCTCTGCCCAAGCTTGCCGGCGTATTAAATTTTGGAGCGACTTAGAATCCTTCTTAGACCCTAATCAAATTGCATACCTTAAATCATTATCAAATTATGAGTTTGTATGTGTAGCATTTAGCTTAAGTCCCATATTCAGTAGTCCAGATAATAATAGAAGATTGCATAAGTGCATAGTTGGCTATATCCACGCTATATTATGGAAGCAAAAATTGAAACCTGACTTCACATAAATATATTATTATACTACTGCATCTGTTGGCTTTACTCTCTACGGTATCAATAAATGCGTATTAGATAAATTTGTTTATTTATCGTATTAATGTAATTATTACTTCTGTATATATCTACTATTTATTCACTATCTTTATTGTATTTATTGTATAACGTGTATTCTATATTGTAATCTTCAAAATTGGAGGAAATAAAGAAGTATATAATATCAATCTCAATACATAACGAACTTACTGTTCTTGCTGGCTAGTCGGGCCATCTTCCCTTTTGATGTTTAAAAACATGTCATTGACTTGATAAATAGTCCATATTCATTCTGATAGACCCATGCTGAATACTGTTATCAGAAATTCAAATCAAACCGTAAATATAATCAAATAGAAATGTAAATTCTGAAGTAAGGAGAAACGCAATAATGTTTCACATAAAAGTTAAAACTTCATTAGAATTCTAGTGGAAGACAAGGTCGAGATTGAGTATTTGACTGATTAAACAAATTATTGATACAGGACCTGGCTTTTCACAACATCACAGAACATAGAATAGAGACTGAATATCATTACTTGTTGATTGTACTCTATAACTTGCGTCTTTCTCCGCTTCCTTCAATCTTATAATTTAAGAAAATGAGGTGAAAATGGTTCCGAATATTGTTGATTTTTCAAGGTTAGAATGGACAAATAAAACTGTTTTCATGAAAGAATAACATTTTAAAGATACAATCAAGATATCATTGAAATCGAAAGATAGAGACATGATAAATCATAACTGAATATGTTAACAAACCGAAGTATTCAGTCATGCTTTCCGAGTTTTGATATACTTGTACGCATTTACATGGTATTTGAAGGAATATGTTCACTAACCGTTCGACAAAAAAACTTTTAGTCTCAGAACCTGAATTTTTTTTAGCTAATCTAATCCGCAATAATGTTCTAAACTCTCCCTCAAAATTTAAGCCTTCAAATCCCCGGGTATCAATACATATCAGCCTTTGAAAGTCAAAACTACGACTCGTCGTTTTATTTAGTAGGAAGACTATGACTTCTATAGAAAACACATATACAGAAAATGAAATAGGCTATATCTGTTAAGGTACGTGTATAATTGTAGGGGTTTTGCGATTTTTGGGCAGTTCCGGTAAATCTGAAGGCGATTTACATAAATTCAAAGCCCAAATCGATCCTTGAAAATGCTGAACATTCCCCCTTTAATTACATGTCTCCAGTGAAAGTTTGAAGATAAACCACAGCCATGTCTGCAACATGAATTGCAAGTTTAAAGTCACCGTTAGTTGAATATGATAACATTTAATATGTAATACATGTAATGCTTTCATCCCTGATTGATTGAAAATTCTAGTCAAAATAATAATAGCACGTTGGAACACAAACGAATTTTATGTAGGCCTATATGTACTATGTTAACTAAAAGGAAAATGAAGACTCGTGGTGTCATTACCTTTAATATATTTCATTACGAAGTAAACTAGGTCTTATCTGATCTGATTTCTTGAAAGAGAGAGTTATGAATCAATGTCAAATACAAACTTATTTACTGGACTTAGTCACGAAATCTCTTAAATAAAGGAAGTAGAAAAGTGAAAAATTGTGTAAAAGTTCTAGACTTCTACGACTAGCCTTACAAAGTACTTATTTCATCCCTGGCATGGTCGATTTGACTTATAAACATTGAAAACCAATATTACATGTTAACACGCAATAATCCCATATTTACGAAGAATTTAGTTGTCACATGAACTGTAGAATTATTATCAAGTGCAGTGTAAAAGGCTTGAGGATATAGTTTATAATAACTAGAGTTAACTTTGCTTGAGAAAAATTACTGAAGAAATAATGAGCCTAGTTATGAGTTTCCAGTAAATCAGACTTGGTGTGATTTTATAAGATAACTAACTCAACTGATTCATATAACACCGTGTATTATCTCGCGAGGGGAATCTTCTTTTGCAATACGTGCATTCAGCCCAAGTATGACGTTGTATCAAAACGACATTTGGACACAAGAATTAGATGTTCATATAGTATTGTGTTCAGAAATGCTATTACCTTGCATTTAAACTGACTAAAACCATTTCAGAGATTCCAATCATGTGAGGCAGCTGTCCTTCTCAATAATTTTTGTAAAGGGCCAAATGCATTTTATGAAAAAATATAAGGGGCAGAATATAGAACTTAGCTAGCAGGGTGTTTTAGCGGAAGAGAAGGCCTGATGTACGGTATTTATAAGACGTTGTGAACTAGTTAACAGGGTTGGATGGAGATAACTCAAAATAACCTTAATACTTAATTAAATTAAATTTAACTTGATAATTTAAAATCAAAGAATTGTACTAAATTACCCTAAAGTTCGACATCAGACGAAAGTAAGCTTTTCAAATGTTGGTAACATATTCTGAGACTGCACCTTAAAGTTGTTGTTTTCTGAAACTGAAATTCGATTCGAAAAGTCATAAGAGTGTTCAGATATTATTTACAACCTTTGAAACCAGCTTTCGCTAAAACTTACATAAAAGCATGAGTTAATGACCGTACATAATATAACCGAGCTGACTGATCTTATCCATGAAAGATGAGATTGATAACCAGACCATGGGGTTAAAATATTAAATTATTGGTCTTTGATGGAGGTGAATTGAACCTATTTCTTAATCAAATATTGATCATAATGATAGGAAGTAATGTTTCTTATAGCAGTAATATAGACTCCCAACTGCTCACTAATTACAAATACTTCTACTTCTCAATCTAGGTTCAATCGCAATTGCTATTGTGTACCATATGAAGAAAGGGCCAGCAACTCATGGCATACCTTTTATTTGCTGTAGATTGAATATCATCAAACGACTTTAGTACATAATCTACAATGTTTGTTTACGTTTGGAAATATTAAATATGCAGATTGGCAAATAACGGTACATAATATATAACCGCGTAATATGAATTTTGTGGCAAGTATATGTCGATTTGATCGTGCTGGTCTTATCCAAGACTTTTCGCGATACACCTCCAACTTCTACAGTAACAATGTGGAAAATGTTGCATCAGAAGAATAAGGTACAAAATATCCAAATAATCTGTCAGAATTTATCTATACATATTACAAAGACTCCTTAAGCATTACAACAAATGTCAAGCGCTTTTCAATTTTTTTTTTCTTATAAATTCAATCTTTAAAATGGCAGTGAAAAATTAATAATACAGTTAAGAAAGAGATAATTTGTTAGTGAATTACCATTGCTAATTTGTTAGATCGATAGAAAGTTAAGGGAGAGTTTATCATTATAAAGTATGTATTTGTAACAAGAAGTAAGGATTATTTACTAGTCCATAGAGACATATTGTATTGTTATTTCTTCTTTCTATTATACATACACTGTCTTCCTTATAATATAGCAATCTGAATGCCTCTAGATTTGGGATAATTCCAACATAATGTTCAATTCAACTATTGTCAATTATTGTATTCAAAGCGTGTTTTATATTCTTGATCATGCATCGAGATTTAACAAATGAATACAAGAATGACTCAGCGATGGCATCAGATTTGTGAGATCATCACGGAGAAAGTTGTAAAGCTAAGAGCAGAATTTCTACGGATATCTCAAATGAAAATGTATTGCCGGGTAAAAGAATAATAAAAATCCGTAAAAGCTAAACGATTCCATCATCAAAAATATTCAGAGCATGACAAAATCGGGTGCAATAATTGTATACCAGTGGACTTCCCATATGGAAATAGGTTTTGAATCTTAGTAGAGTGTAATATATTAGTAGACTGTGAACTCCTGGCTTCCCGAGAGCATCATTAAATTGTTCAGATGCTCTTTTTTTTTTTACACTGAAACCATCTATATTCTGAATTATCAAAGGATTTTTTTGATTTTTCTTAAAAAGTTCTCTGGTTTTGAAATTAACATGTTCAATTATCTTGGCTGGAGAGATAACCATGTTTCTTTGAAATAGTTGACATTGGGTTAAACATTCTTTAAAAAACAGCCCCTTGTTCTTTGTTTGTTAGTTGACAATCAAGAGGCATAAATCTGGAACTGTTTTTAATCTAAAAACTAATTTCAAACCCTTTTGAAGTGATAATAACATTGTCTATCTGCAATATCAGAAGCATTATAAATATAAGACTGTAGCAGACCATTTATTTTAAAAGACGATTCCAATTTAACGAAGAGGATGCATCTCCACTATTCGATAAATTCACGAGAATGGTACATATGGGGATAGATACCCTATAGATTTTTTCAGAAAAATTCTAATCAAAATCTATAATCAATGAGGTTACATTTACGAGATACATAATGCAATGCTGTTCTTACATTATATAACAAATACCTGACAGATAGTTTATAATATTTAAAAAGAACTGGACATAACGGTGGAGGTAACCGTTGACGCAAGTTGATTAAGTACTAAATAGCTATAAAATGGAATGTAAAGAAGGAACCCTTTCCAAAACATATTATCTTTAGTCGTATGATGTCTCGTATAAAAACATTATTTACTTTGTTCAGACTGAAGCAGTATAACCGTTTATCATCTAAATATGTCAAATCACATATTATTATATTTATATATCATTTACATATGATCGAGAATATGCTATGGTATCAGGCAGGATGATGACTTACATTTAAAAGCTTATTCTGAGGCAGAAATCATTAAATGACTGGTGAGCTAAAACAGGTAAGATGTAAGATCTTTTTTTGATTTGTCATATGCTTGTAAACTACGAAATTTAATAGGGTAGATTGTGCACAAGTTAAAAAAAAATATAAATATATTTAAGAACTTAAAATGTGTTCAGTTATTAAAGGAATACTACCTCTTAGAATGATCAAAAAAGCAAAATTCTCAAACTTGGTGAATAAGAGTTCATAATCATTAGGTAACTTGTCTAGTGTCTAACTATAAAACAGATTACCTGTATAATAAAAAAGACTACCTTATATATTATAAATACCACAAGATATACAAAATTTAAGCGTTTTATTAAGCGTATTTCAATAATAACCTGTACTTTTAAGGAAAATTACTTATTTAATGGTTTATTAGATTCTGTTTGTATACTGTAGACACCTTTGATGGATACAACTCTTATTGGCTAAGTTTGCGAACTTAAATGTTTTGTTCATTTTAAGAGGTGGTATCACTTTAAATTAAGGTCACTTATGTACAATTTATTTTGGAATCGCAACCTTCACAGGTAAGCCAAATACCTTGTCAATACCAGTCATGATAGCCAATTACCCCTCCTAAATATAACCCTATAAAAACTTAATTTCCACTGACAGTTCTTTATTGCTCAGAGTTTTTTTGGGTTTTTTTTAAAGTGGCGCACTTTAATTAAAAATCTATTGATTATTAGAATTTCTAAGACAAATTGATAATTGAATTTAGAAAGTCAACCCAGGTTAATATTGTTCAGAAATAGAATTATGATGAAGATGCTTTTAAATGATTATTTTTACATGAAAAGCATGAATATTTAAAATTTAATTTCAGTTAAGATTATGCAACATCCGATGTTATTCTAAAAACGAAAAACATGTGTCAATAGGAATTAACAACTTCTCTTTCAAGATTCGTAAAAGATTTAACAAGATCACGACAAGTAAAACCAATAAAATCATGTTAGGTTTAGCAGGGGAAAATACAGCACGATGCAATTAAAATAGAAGAATAACACATTGTATTTAATGCCGGAAAGACTAGAGGATTAACTCCATTGTCTATCGACACCATAAAGCGATTATTGGTTAAATCTCCTATTAAGAAATGTCTTAGATGGAATCAAATCATTAACAACTTCTTTTAGAGCACTTGACTCAACTAAATGTCTTGATAAAAACCCATTAAAATAGAATATAGAACATGACTTACCATAAGCAGTAGAAGAAGACAGCTACATCCTACAGTAAGACAATAGTCAATTGAAGATGTATATAGTATATGTAATAAGACATTGAATATCAACTATAAACCACTTCATATCACTCTTACACTTTCTGATCAATACCATACTGTACAAACTAACATTTATAACACGCATGCGTACCGGATATCGACAAGTCTACATCAATGACAAAGTGTGATTTTCCTCTTGAAATGGAAATAAAAGATCAACAGGTTGGAAGGAAATCGCAAGATTTGTACGCTCATATTTTATCATCATTTCTATCTATTTGGTAAAGATTTAGTTTACAAACTCATTCAAATTGAACATGGTAATGACGTCTAGGCAATATTAATCTATCTTTTAGAATAGAAGAGGAATTTATTTAGAGAGTAAGAATGAGATGAGAGAAAAACGTGTGAAAGAAGAAGACCTTACTGATTATTAAGGCTTTAAACTGTCTGATTTTACTGTTGACTTGAGTAACTATTGATATTTTACAATGATTTTATAGATTTTGATTTCATATTGACTAGCTTCTGTAGACTAGAACTTCGTGACAACGATCCACCACAGACCTTGGTAATTTTAGAACGTAAATGGTGCCAATACCAATTATTGACTATATGTTTGGATCTTTAGAATATTTGCCCTGATAAATTTGAAAATTAATCTGCTCAATTATACCAAAATAGTACGACGATTGGATTCTATTATCAATGCAAATACATGTATTTGTTAAAATGAATTTAAGCGAATAATTGTATCGATCTTTAGAAATGATCCTGGTAATATTAGTCAACTAATTATCTTAGTAAATACTTTGATTTATTATCAATTTTAACATGATATACATAATTTGTCACAATTAAATGAGACCATAATAAGTGTACGTTAATATTATTATTAACCAACTCTGGATGCAATATGACTTTTGTTAAAGAGATTTACTTTTTGGCATAAAAATTAGACTTTACCAATATTTCTTAGTTTTATCAAATTTCAATTTTAGGGGTACAGTGCAGCGAGTAAAAAAAAATCAATCTGCCAATCACATCAAATGATTATATATCGAGGGCTTAAAGCAACAAGTTATTATAACTAAATATTTCCGAAAATGAGATATTTACACCACATTATATTTGTTGTCATATGTTTCTGCCAGATTTATGATAAAAACAAGCACCGTCTTGGAGTCTGTAACCTTGCGAAGCTGTGGGTATTTTAAACTAGATAATATATTATATTAGAGACATAGCGATTTATATCCTGTAATAACTTTTCAACATGGGGAAGGTGTTTTATTCTGAGCTACAGGTTTTATATTTGCAAGTACAAGTGAAGTTTACTATGAAAATTCAATGTTTTGCAGCAAATGTCAAGTGGTCTAATTTAATTCCGTAATATTCAATGTACATTAAGACGATTCGAAGATTACGATTCAGCTAACACGATCCAGTGAAGATGTTCCAAAGAGTACAATGCAACTGATACGATCCAGTGGTGAAGTTCAACAGAGTTCAATCAAACTGCTACGATCCTGTGGTGAAGTTCCACAGAGTACAATCAAACTGATACGATTCTGTGGTGAAGTTCCACAGAGTACAATCAAACTGCGACGATCCTGTGGTGAAGTTCCACAGAGTACAATCAAACTGATACGATCCTGTTGTGAAGTTCCACAGAGTACAATCAAACTGCGACGATCCTGTGGTGAAGTTCCACAGAGTACAATCAAACTGATACGATCCTGTTGTGAAGTTCCACAGAGTACAATCAAACTGATACGATCCTGTGGTGAAGTTCCACAGAGTACAATCAAACTGATACGATCCAGTGGTGAAGTTCCACAGAGTACAATCAAACTGATACGATCTTGTAGCGAAGTTCCACAGAGTACAATCAAACTGATACGAACCTGTTGTGAAGTTCCACAGAGTACAATCAAACTGATACGAACCTGTTGTGAAGTTCCACAGAGTACAATCAAACTGATACGAACCTGTTGTGAAGTTCCACAGAGTACAATCAAACTGATACGATCCTGTTGTGAAGTTCCACAGAGTACAATCAAACTGATACGATCCTGTGGTGAAGTTCCACAGAGTTTAATCAAACTGATACGATTCTGTGGTGAAGTTCCACAGAGTACAATCAAAATTATACGATCCTGTGGTGAAGTTCCACAGAGTACAATCAAACTGATACGATCCTGTGGTGAATTTCCAAACGTTACGATGAGCATTCTGCATACTACAAAGCCTATGTTTTAGAAGGACTAAAAATTGGAAAAGTAAAAAAGATAGGAGATATTATACTTTAAAACAATTAGATTTTAAGAAGGTATACAATCTGATTTGGATCATATATTTTGAACAAATTATAGCACCTTAGTCGTCTGCCTATCGATATAAGTTTCCATTTCAGAAATTTCAAAGGAACTGTTATTAGAGTTTTATTCTGTTAAGGTATATGAGGTAAAACGTTTAAAGGAATATATTCATTTTAGGGCAACATGTTCTTCAAAACGTCCATCATGAGGTAAAGTAATCGGCTTTGTTTTATTCTGAGAATATGAAACGTATTCAGATACTGATGGTCACGTTTAGTAAGTACTGGTATAAATACTAATGCGATGGTGCCACGCCCCTACTGATGTAAATGAAGACAGTATATTGATGATCTAATTTACTAATAATAGATAATTTGCCTGGGGTTGATTACTTAATCAATTTTACTTCCTCGGATCAATGTCATGCATGGTACTGTTTTATGTCCAACTACTTGTTTCTTTACTTAGTGGTCATGTTTTATTTTCAAGTAATTATTAATTGACCCAATTACGTGAGTTGTCTCCCATATCTGGTCAATTTTCAATTAAGATGCTTATATACTGGGTCGAATTTCTGACCATCTCTTAATTGGTATGATCATTAAAACACAGATCTATCATGTATAGTTTCAAGTTGGTTAAAGCCTGATGATAGTATTCTAGTGTATTAGAGTATTGGCTACAAATACATGAAATTAAATTACTTATAGAGTTAGGATATATATGCCACGAAAATATTTTTCGTAATTGCACACCCAATCAGCTGCAATTATTGATCTATAAAATAATTCCACTTCAAACTCAATCCAGACAACAATTTGAAAGATATCGTGTGTAGGTAGAAAATTAAAATAAATTTGTCGATGAACATTATCTAAGCAGTATCGACAATTTGGAAAAAAAAAACTAAGTGGAAACAAAAGAGAAATATGTCAAGTCTATAATTTGAATATTCATGAGAATAATCCCCAGGAATACGATATTCGTCTAATTTTATGATTTATTCAGACATCAATTTTCATAATATACATATTAGAGTCATTGTGGGAGAATAAAGGAACATAACCGAGACCAAGTTAGTGAGATTGTTCATCTTATAATGACAGGTCTGGTCAATGTTATTGTCAATTGTAGGGTTGATTGAAGACAAGAAGAAGTTAAGTTGATTACAGTATCTCTTGTAAATATAATAATATAAACTAAAGGTCTAGACAAGCTGAAATAATAGAATTAAACTTGTTTATATCAATAGTAAATGAGAATTGAATCAACTTTACGTTAAATAAGTATATAATTCCTATTTAATTTACCATCATCAATAATTATGTCGTTAAACAGGTTCAGTTGATGATGACAGTTCAATTAAAAGTTAAACTATACTAAAGGTCCAAATAGTAAATATTCTCAACATTTTTCATAGTTTTATTTTGTGTGTTCAAATGCCACCACTGAATAGCTATATACCTTATGACATTTTTTAAATGTGTAGAAATCGAACACGAGTTTGGGGCTTGAAGAATTAGACGACTGGGATTCCATCGTGATAAAAAATCGAGACGATACCTTCTTTAACTCAGTTTACCATGTCATTGAAATAAGGAAAATGGAAAATTGTCTAGATGGTAATGAAAATATCGTTATCAGCAATACAGTTTCCAGAGGTATAAACACCTCTGGAATCTCCTAACTAACTAGCCTATACAAAGAGAAACATTAACATGGTTTAAGAATTTCGTGCAAATATAAAAAAATAGAAGTGGTTGGTTTGTTTAATTGTATGACTAGATGGTATGGTGACGTGGATTATTCTTCTCTTTATACTTCAGCTACAACCTTTGCAATTAGAAGAGCTATTGAGAAAAATGATTAAAGACTGCTTCGGGAATCTGCTGTGATACTCTTGGAACCTGTGTGGATCAATTCGTCGACATCTTTAGATCAGCTGGGTTTTCTAACCATTAGGCGCCGTTCAAGAATCGTAACTGGAGCTGGTGCTCTCGAAATGGAACCTCGGCCACTGTTGAAGCGCATGTAAATATGTTCCATGTAGTTATATATAAGGATTTAACGATAGATTTAAACGTTAAGTACATATTAAATTATTTGCGTTAATTCATATTCATTTTTGTAACCTTGAGTAATCCCAATAAATAAGACAATATCTAAATAGCTTACACTCACACTCATGTCAAGTAACTGCTCCTGATTTTGTCATTATCTGGGAGAGAATTGATTTGCTTGTACGTATTTGTATTATAAACAGATCTGATGCAGTGCACGGCAAGTACGTCTGATCATAAGAAAAAGCTGATCAAGCAATCCAATGAAGTTCATTTTTTACCATTCATCTGAATCAATGCCATTTCTCCAACATCTACATTGACATTTTTAGGTCCTCTACTGATGGTATCTGTCTGGTTTCTTGACGACATGGTTTCAGGAATTGAGATTGGTTCGTGTAGTTGAGTCATCACATTTTGGCTCAGCAACTACGTAGACCTATATTGCAACCTATTGATGATGCCTAGCGATTTTCCAATTGTTTAATTTTCCGTGTGGTAATATGTGCAGTAACATACTCCAATCTCCAGCTCAGAAATAGCTTAATATGGGTTTAAAACGCCACTATTTCACAAAATCCAAATGCATGTATATTGATGATCAATAAAGCTGCTTACAATATTCAATAAGAATGTAGTTATTTCAGTACGTAACTTGTTTATAGATCTGTGAATATTATTAGACAATACAATTTATCAAAAAATATCTATTAAACAGGAAACCTGGCGTTGTAGTTAAGTATGAAATTGTAAGTGTTTCATTTTGAAACAATAGAAATACTTTTGGTTATATTATTTTAACAAAGTATATAGGTAATAATCAATTATCTAAAGCTAATTTCCATTTTAGTTTAAAATATTTACAGTGGTAGACATATATCGACTGGCTATAAATCCGTGTTATAGAAAATTGTATAGAAATTTATTGCAATAATGACGATAATTAGCTCACTCATATTTGCATGTTAAACATGTTTAAGGTATGGATATCATATTGGGATCAAACTTTGAATGGTAACTGCATATCTGATAAAGAGAGCAATATCAATTTTAATATCAATATTTTATTCATCTTGGTAACTAGTGAAATAGAGAATGAACATAAAAACAAATGTTATCATTTGAGCGGAACTTATTTCCTTTTTTTTATATTTTTAAATTAATCATTTATTATGCAAAATATTTCACAAGAGATCATGGTTACTGCATATCAGATAAAGAGAGCCATATCAATTTTATTATCAATATTCTATTCATCTTGGTAACTAGTGATATAGAGAATGAACATAAAAACAAATGTTATCATTCAAGCGTTACTTATTTCTTATTTTTTTTATATTTTTATATGAATCATTTATTATGCAAAATATTTCACAAGAGATCATGCATCGTTCAGTTTGGTGCTGATCATTGAGCCTTGTATATTTCAATAGAATCATTTCTGTAATATTCTTTCACTGGATAATTAAATGTTTATGACATACGTATGCACATTGTAACAAATGAATTGAAAATACATCTCAAATATACACTGTTACCTTATATCCAGGATACAACACCCGACACTTGCATAGTGTTTGTCCATACTCATTAGCGCAAATGGGTCAGACAATAAGGACACATTTCATGTCATTTCATTTTTTAAATCAGAAAGTGTTATTCATATTATGTTAGCTAATGCAGACTGTATATTACTTGAAAATACAGATTTGATTATATCGGCGTTTGGCGTCAGGATGATGTGAACTATAAAATAAAACAATACATTTTCCTAGAATGACATTACAAGTAGAAAGAACATTAAAAAAACAAGTACTTGTACAATATTTTAGATATGCTATCTATTCCTTTCTTTAAATTACGCAATGTTTCGATTCAAACATGAATCTTTATCAAGTATTTCCAAAACAATACCATCCTAATAACAATGAAAGGAAGAATTAGTCTCGACTTATATCAGAAAATATTATTATCTTCTACAGATCATTGTTCAACATTTATTTAACCAGTATGGAGGAAACTAGAACTGTTCCACTTTCCGGACAATGTTTGTTGTTTTAGTAAGATGATATGAGTCTATAAATATACCCAGTATCTTATTCTACCTCCACCATCAATATTACACTCAATCTCTGTTTTCATTCCAATCAATGTTGACTTATCACAACTTGCTCCATCTTTTCTTCACTAGTAACAATGGAAATTTTGATGAACAGGAAATGAAAGTGTTTTTGTGAATATCTCTGTAATCTTTATTCGCAAATCTTTTCTATTTTCCTTCCATTCGATTTCATGTTAACAAACATAATATACTGATCACAATATTGACTCAACCTGCAGTTTCAATCCGTGCTTCAGGGTTAGTTTACTTTGTGAAATGAGATGTTGTTTTCTTACAACTCTGTGAAATTTACTAAATTTTGTAAAAAATCGTTTTCAGAATCGTTTTCATCAAAACAGCAACTTACTAACTAATCCAAGTATCAATCGAAATATATCCAAGTTAAAAACAAACTATTTTCAAGTAATTTCTGAATTAATCTTTTCATCACAAACATCACATCCTTGAGGTAGTTCTCTCTCTTGACCAAATTCAACTTCTGTCAATTTTAATGTGTTTTTCAGCACTAGACCGATTTATTAATGTTGTGAATGTTCGTAATCACCCAAAGATGAACCCTTTGAAAATCGAAAACATATTGAATATGAATTATTCCCCTTGTTCTTGAAAACTCGTTAAACTTTTAGCTCGTAAAAACTTTAGGAGGCACAATTCTTAATGGATTTTGACAAACCTTGTAATATTGTTCAGTATCAGAACTAAAAGTTCAAAAGAGGCGTATGTCTGTAGAATAAATAATTTTTTTTCTGTAATTGTCAAATTTATTGTTTTAAATCAAAGCTGACAGTGGGCGTATATTATCACTTTTAGATATTTCAATATTCAAACTGTATAAAGTTCAATCGTCCTCGTGTAAAGTACAGTAATGTACCTTTGTCCCAAGAACGTGATTTATGTTTAATGTTATTGTCATTTAAGACATTCATTTCAACACAAAATATTGCGAACGAACATAATAAAATCTAGAAGATATATTGTTTCTTTCTACAACATTGATCATTTGATAGACTAGTCTGGAATCAAATTGGTAACATTGATGCTATTTTTTTCTGAGAATCGTTTTATTTACTGAAGTAAAACGAACGTCTACTCCCAGAACAAGAATTCTACCACCAACGTTTACAAAGATGCCTGTTTAAATATTCTTCTCGAAGATCAAAGTTAACCACTGTACAGAAATTTTAAAAATCAATTTTTAGGTTTGGAAAAAAACATTTTTATCATTTCTTTCAGAAAATCACATGTATTTCAGCCGACAACCCTTCACTGTTAATATTGTCCTTTCTAATTATATCTCATATCTATTTCTAAATATATTGTCTCTGTTGAAGACGCATATATTTTCATGTTAATATTGTAAGGGGACCGTGATGCGGGGCTAGACTGAGACCGGGTAAACTCTTGTTGGGGATCTGTCCTATACGAACCTATGGCGGAAGACCGGGAATCCTCATTCCCGCTGTTTGAATGCCTCTCAGGTCTTAACGAATTGGCCCACCTTTATAAATTTACGTTTTTCGAAAATTTTGCAAAATTTTCTCATCGATGGAATGTAAAAACTTAACAAAAAATTCCCAAAAGTACCGTCTTACACTGAAACAAAATTTGAAGTAGTCACAGACAACGAAGGTCGCGATTATTAAAATGGCAGCCATCACTGATAAAATTTTCGCTAGGAAACTTTCGATCAAAATAAAAGGTATTATTTGAGCTAGGAGATCATTTAATTTACATTTTTATTTAATATTTTATGAAAATGTATCGAAATGTGCCGATTTCCAAGGACACAGGGGCTTATGAAAGGAATTGAATTTCCGCAATGCAATGATACAGCATGGCAGTCTGACGTTGACCACTGACTAGGTAAAGGCCGGCGCACATTGAACGATTTTTTATCGTTCAATGTGTGTTGGTTTACGGCAGCCCTACGACAAAATCGGGAGTGATCGGGAGATATTTAACATGTCAAATCGAAAAACGTCTTGACGTGGCTGATCGGCTAGTGTGCGGGTCATTCCGATAATTTATCGTGACCTGGATTTAAGTCAACCAATTGAATTTCAGGTATATATTGGGCGCCATATTGTTTTCGACTGAATCTCAGAAAACGACCGCTAGAGGTGCTCCAGTCGCGATAAAAAGTCGGTAAGTGTGCTTTGAGTGCACGCTCCGATAGCTGGACGTCTTCAAAAAATCGTAGGGTGTTCCGTCCAAAAATCGTTAAATGTGCGCCGGCCTTAAGGTCACGTTTCCACCAAGCGTTTGTGTTGGCGTGGGAGTTAGTGTCAACGTCCCTGTCTCCTTTCAAATCCGCGTTCGAGTTTTTCTACCAAGCCATCAGGTCTGCGCGTTTTTAGCTGAAATCACCATATTACTACCACGTGTTTTGACATTGATTACATCACATTCAAAATATGGTACAAAACGCTTCGTCATTTGAAATTAGGTGCGAGAGCGTTAAATGCGTCTGAATCTAGATCCGACGCTGACGTTAACGCCTGATCGATATACTTGTATGCCAGAACAAAGAACCAAACGCTGACGCCGACAGCTCGGTGGAAACGTAGTCTAACCGTTAATGACACAGTGAGTAAACTGAATGTCCAGTGTTCACCCCTGCACGTGTCGAAAGATTATGCTTTCAGATTTTGCAACTGACTTTCCCCCTTGTCATTGATACGACACACTTTTGCTGCCTCCTTTAGCACCATCAGGTGCAGAAATTTAAGAGGTAAAGCGTCATTTTCAGTTCGCTTAGTGCCCGATATAAGATCAGATAATCATTGATTGACAGAACTACACCCCCATGGGGTCACCCCCTCCTTTCCTTAATAGATGATTAGAAGCTCTAATATACCATTTTTGTACACTTTGAAGCTTGAAATCTTTTGAAAATAAGTTCATCAAGATAAATCTGTACCGTATTGATAGTAGTACCTAACGATTGTTTGGTTAACGAGTCAATGGAACCAAACTACTAGAAGTACTATAAGTTGTAGGAAGCGGATAAGTGTACCAGTATATTATATCAGGCAGTAGAGGTTATTACAATAGATCAATTTATTGACAGTCAAGACTCTGACCACTATTTTATAATTGACCACTGTTCTATTAATAACAATTGTCCACTTCAGAAGTCGAAGTGATTCGCAAATTACTCCATATAATAAATTACTCTTTAATACACTAGTACTGTACAAAATAGCATTCTCGATTTTGGATTACACTTTATGCACGAGGTCCTATTCGATTTAAAAATCGAATGTTACTAATATATCACTTAGCAATAGTTGTAATCAATTGTTACGTTTCCTATACAATGTTACTATAATATGCACCATAACTCAAGCAAGTGACGCTTTCATGTTCTTATATTATGCTTCGACATCCACAATTCAAAAATTCAATTCTGATTATGCAAAGACTGATTTTGATTAACGGAATTATTTTGCTTGTACGGATTTTTTTTACTGTACATACATAGATCCAACAGAATGAAAATAAGTTTGAGGCGTACGTCTGGAAAAATTATTGTTTAATTTTTGTTAATGTTTTGTAGTTAAGCTTTTGGGGGATTGTAATTTCCCCTGTACGGGAGAAGGGAAACAAGTTCTATAGTCAAAGGTATTAATTAAAAGAAAAGAACAGGGGAAGCTTTTGAATGTGGGTATAGGACAAGTTATCATCCGCCATTTCTTTCAACCTCAATAATCAAATCTAGACCACTCACTAACGATATGCCTGAATACGAGGCCAATTGCAAGTGAAGTACTTGGTTTAATTTCAAGAAAATAGTTTTGGTTGGTGCCAATAGTTGCTTCCCTTTATCAAGAAAAGACAAATTGGTGAACCATTATTCTTCTACATCACACTACTAAAATGAAACAAAATATTTTTTACACGAATTTGCTAATGAATAATGTCTTGCAGTGCACAAGCAGGGAAGTTTTCCTGAACGTTTACACTGTCCTATGGTATTTTGATTTGAAACTGTCGCAGGACCAATATGAGCCGTAGTACCTCCATGTGGGACGAATTATGCCAAAGGTACTACATGTATTTCCATACTCCAAGGAGATCGAACATTTTGATCCAAGTTATGCACAAGGTTGTAATCTTCATGAATGGTTTCAAATATTTGCAAACAGAAGTTTTAATTTTTGCTCACCTCAAGTAATAAAAAGGCTACAGCTCATAGTATCATGCAGATGCACGTTGCATTTTATGAATATCCATCAGGAGATATAGGTTTAGATTTCACAAATAAGATTATTATAATTTCCCTTCCTACTTACCACCACAACAAGCCTTTAACAAGATGTGAGCAAATATCAAAGCAGGAGAGGTTCAGACAAATATCCAAAATATACAAAATGCAAAAACTTAGTTACTGCTTTGACTCCAAAGGAAAACGGGGTAAGCAACAACTCACTATACTCTATTTACCGAAGAACGAAGTAACCTACAATAACTGCAATTTAAAGAATTACTATATCTTAGAATCGAGAGTTTATATTTAAAACTTTCACACAATTTTTCTGTTATCCCATTAATCCAAAAATCTTGTGTGGTAGCATTTCTTTAATGTTAATGGAATGGTATTGCTAGGTTTTCAAGAATAGGGCCTACACCCGCCGTCCTTTTTTTCTAGTCAGACCATAGAATTAGAAACTTATACTTCTATGGTCAGGCGTTTGCTACCCAGCTTTCCCGTTACCATTATACGCTACATCCAGTGCTTAAAACATTGACAATAAGCAACATGTTACTTTAATATGAATCCTGTAGGATAAAAACTATCGATTTTTAAAACACGGTTCAGTGAATAACAGCAGGATTTCCCCTGTTATGTTTCCGGAATTAATGTGCGTGTAAAAATTAACTCTCTTCCGGTTCGAAGTACAAATATATCTAAAAGGACTCTGTTGAACTGTAAATCATCTGAAAACTTTTGGGAAAACATTGTGAGATAATCCTCTTTCATTAGTTCAATTTGACATGTTCTCTACCATTAATGAAACTCTAAACACGCCAGCTAATTGCATATAAAATGAATGAGTTTCAAACCCCCTGTCTATTTGTACCGTGAAAATTAGATATCAATCTGCTATTTGATTTGGGTTGTTGTCGACTGGATGTCAAGCTACTGATTCCCGAATGTATTCAATGAAGAAAGCCAGAGAAATTAAAATTACTTTGTACAAGAAAAAATCGTTAATCTTCATTGGTATTTCTTTATTAAAATTTAGGTTATTCTTTGCAAAGGTTGGTTTTATACAGAATGGAAACTAGCTTCATGCCATATGCATAGAAAAGATCATGGAATTATGTTTCATGAAAAAAGAGCAAGACGGAAAAGGCTAAGGACAAATCGTGTATTTTTCATATGAACAAAGTTAAAGGCGTGACGTCATCGGTTCCGATACAGTTAATCATTTCAAAATGGTATGTTTCAGTTTCAAACAATCAAGAATGTTCATATTCTTACAACCCTTCAGTTCGCCATTTTGTATAGACGTTTGTGTACTTGATAACTCTCTGTCAAAAGGGGTTATTCTGCTTCCACCAACGTAGCTGCTTATATGGTTGATATGGTTGGTACAGCAGTCAAATTACTGCTTTGATTTTTGCTTTGAAACCTGAATATTTATCAGTTGGTGGTAAGAAAATAAGGTTCATTGTCTGGGACAGTATTTACTAAATGAAGAATAAATACCTTTCACGTCATCGATTACAACTAAAATATATTGATCTTCGAATAAGTCAATTTGTTCAACATGCTTATTTTATGATTAAAGAAAATGTCTGAATGCTAAAACTGGATGTAGCGACAATTTGTAACACGATGTATAAAGAGACGAAACCCCTTTGATTTTCGAGACCAATATACGTTTTAGCTACAATCGATAATTTTTGTCATTTCATGTGGAAAAAATCCTTTTTAACAGTAGTAGGTTGTATTTACTATAAGACAACTTTACTATTATCAATTACAGAAGATCACATTCCAATGATATTTAACCGTTGACGTTTAAATTGGCTTGAAACAAAATCAAAGTCGCAATTCCTCTTAAACTAACCGTATGATGACGTCAAACTTGCGAAATATGCTTTTACTCAATATGGCTTTTACTACATAAGACCTTCGATGGTATGACTTATACACATACACAATCAGAAAGCTACAAGCAGATCATTTACAAATAGGCAATAACATCATGACATTCCAAGACAGTGTCTAAAATCTGGGTGTGATACTTGAACCACATTAAGCATGAACGACGTCTGTAGGAATTGCTATTATCACATCAGAAACATTGGAAACATCAGACAGATAATTATCGAGTCTGCGGCAGCAACACTTATGTGTTCCTTGGTGTTTACTCGTATTGACTACTGCAAAAGTCTCCTTTCCGAAACATCTTCCTCTAACATAATAAGACTGCAATCAATCCAAAATACCGCCCATAATAAAATCATCAAAATGCGCCCATATTACACCAATCTGAAAAAGCTGCATTAGTTGCCAGTATCGAAGCGGATCGATTATTAAATCGCCACTTTGACCGATCGATGTACCTCAAACATGGCTCCAGAATACTGATCTTATTGCAAAGAAAGACCCTGCACGAAATCTGAGATCTAGCGAAAAAATAATTCTGCTACAAGTGCCAAACAATAGCATGAAAACGTATGGTTTCGGTGTTTTTTCATTGGTTGCCGTTTTGAATAATCTCCTAAAACCCTTGCCAACACACAAAATGTTCAAGAACAAAGTGAAAACTTTTTATTTTGATACTTGTTAGTCTTTATACCTTTTTTGTTCGCGCCATGACGACCTTTTGTGTGGAGTTTAGCGCTATATAAATATACATATTATTATTATTATTATTTAAAACCCTCTTTACAATCCCTCTAATATCGACGCATTTCAGAGAAATGTTATATCTTTTGATGTAAGCCACCTTTAAAATTTCCTTGGGCTACCAATAAAATGAAATATCAATGATTACAAGTCTTATTACACACCGTTCTAATATATTATTCTCCTTTTTCTTCCAATTCACATACGTTTCTAAGACATGTAGAGGAAATAACGTGCTTTATTGAATGACAAGTAAGCTACTTGATAGAGAAAGTTTAATAAGTTACAGCTAGTTTCAATATTTTCCTATCACATTACGGCTTGTTAGAAAGATGCGAGTTTGTGTATTTGGTAGACAGCCTGAGGAAGGATTGTTTGATTTGATGCTATGATTGGTAGTAATATATTGCTCAGTCTATGTATGAAGGTATTATAATCAGACCAATGTTCATGCCGGTGTCAATATGGTCTAATATTTACCAAGTGCTTCATATAATCTACAGCAAATACAATCCATCTACTTCTACAACTCAACTACAATCTTGTCAACTGCAGCATAGAATTTTGATCTATTTAGTTCTAGAGACTCTTCATGGATGTTCGATTTTTTGAAGAAAACGGCGTCGTTTGTTTATACAAGTCAATGGAGAGAGAAGAAAGAATGAACAGTGAAAAGTCGTGAATAAAGACGTTTTGATATCGAAATCTCAATACTTACTTAATCCTATACACGTAAGTTCACTTTATGTTATATAACTCCCAACTTTTTGTTAGTTTTCAAATCAACTTAGAAATTGATATTTCTGTATTCAAACTCATTATTTAATACTACTTATAATTGAAAGATCTATCGATAAAATTAAATTTATTGTAAATTTTAATTAACTATTGCTTTATGTATGTTATGTAGATTGTTTGAACATAATTATTATGTAAATCAAATGACAGTACGTTGACCGACATCGACGGGCAGCAGTAATAACACCTTCTACGCAACTTGTTACTCGGGTTATGTTTTGTTACCCGAGAAGGGTAGTATCAAATGTGATTTGTAGAAAGATTATCTTGGTTAGACCAGGACTGGTGATAAGTTGAAAGATTCAAACGAGATTTCACAACCTTTAACTGTCAAGCGGTGCATTTTTACCATTCCGATTTCCTTTCCTATGTCTGTGATTCTTTTGTTTAAAACAAAACCTTGCGAATAAGATTTTTGTTTAAGTTGTCAAATAATACTTATTTATTTATTTTAAAATATATATATATATTATTATCTCCGGTCCACTACATACTAAGGATAGATCTCATTTGAATATTTAAAGGTAAAAAACAACGTTTCTTATCTGGAAACCATATATTTGACAATAAAATTTTAAGTGAGAAATCTGACAGATGAAATATCCACATCATATGGACTGAAAAGTGTGATATCTTAATCTCAAAAAACAATCTTTTACCATCAATTAGTAAAATCATTTCAGGAGGATGAAAATTTGTACTTTTATTATTGTCTTTGTACCAGACCAGAACCGAACCATTGATAACACTGGTCATAAGGTAGTTATCAAGTATCTGCGCTGAAAACAACAGATACAAGATGACATGTTCTCCACAATAGGGAGTCTTCCACAGTAACAAAACAAAAAGTTGGCTGTGGAATGGCACAGAAAGCCGTAAAGAATGCTTTCAAAATCAACCATTCCTTACCAGATTTCCTTGATTGGGTGTTTGAAATGGCGATGGCTGATTCATGATTGACAAATTGCCAGTGTTTAGGGCATTTTAGACCAGTTCCCTGACGTCATATTTAGATGGGATGTCGGAACCTACCATCTCGTATGTTATACCGACAAATCGGATCCTTACCAGTTTCTCCGAAGTTATTTTTGACTGAGGTGTCGGAGATGACTTGTTCCTCCGAAGTGATATTGGAAATAATAAAAATCCGTACAAGCAAATATATGCCACAACTGTGTAAGTTCTGACAACCTATCTAAATACCAAGTCGATGGAATAGGAATGACAATGGTTTCTGCATGATAGGTTCTGATACTCTAGACAGTGTATCTGACACTGCTTGGTTTTTGGTCGTCCTGTGAATATATACCAATGTCATTGTTAGGCAGGTTGCTTGTATAGTAAAAAAAATTCATTATCCAAGTTGTGAAGTTGTGTATCGCATTTAATTGGTTTTTAACTCATGACGATTGTTGGAAATTTACAATAATTTACTTTGAACATTCCTCGTCGTCACAATTTGTAGTAAGTCGAAGGGGATAATTGACCATCTAGAAGGAAATGAGATCAAAAGAGTGAGATTTGCTGATCAGCTGATATTATGTCTGTATTTCTCGAGGCTAACAGCAGCCATGTCGATTAATATAGATCTTCTTCAATCAATTTGTAAGAACTGATTTCCAAGAAAGTTTTTTCATGTTTGCTTTTACTATTTTCTATCAATAAAAGGCTTAATTTATAGTTTTTCTTACAAGTAAAACTGTTTTGATCTAAATCCATCCCGTCAACAAGGAAAGAGATTGTCTGTCTCCAGAAACCATCTAGAAACTTCATTAGTCAAACACATCTCTGAACTTTCAGTTTCAATGTGGATATAGCACTGAAGTCGTTTTCGTCCCTTCGCTCTAAAAACATCGTCCAGTCACCTATCTTGCTAGCAGAAATATTCTAAAATTGTACGTAACGATTTTAAAGAAGTACATTTAAGATTACGGGTTGGGACTGAAATTGATTATTTACCAACAAAAATGTAACCTCAAAATATTTATGAAGACGTTTTGATGTGGGGCTATTTCCGTCGGACGTATACAATATCCGGTTTAGTACGAAACATAGATAGTAGTAATATAAGTAATGTATTTTACTAAATGTTAGTAGAAATACTATCAAAGCAGAGTCTCAAGTGTTCAGAAGTCATTACTAAGTCGATCTCAGAGTCGGGTTTTTTCTAACAAGATTACCGATAAATACAATGATTGAAATAAATCAGAATTCTGTTATTTCAATGACCATGAAAAGTCTTGATGAATATATTCGTTTATTCAGCTATGTACACGCTTATTAGGTTATTATTAAGTTTGTTGCTTGCGTTCAGATCGTACTCCGAGAAAGAAAGGCGGATTGCAATCTTGAAATTACTATCATTGAAATTGCACATAGCGAATGCCGTTTAGGATATAATTAAATAAAACAGCCTACAAAATTCTTTTAGGACAGAACAGCCACGTGACTGTTTTACACAAACGTTATACAATTTTATCCAGGGGAATATATTGCCACGTCGTTTCGTTTTCAATCTTGGATTGCTTTAGAAAATTGTATAATAACTGTTGTAATATTTGTCTGGTTCTGAGACAAAGTTTTCTCACAAGGAGGTGTTGTTGTCAGCAGAGTTGTTTTCTATCTTAAAATCCAACAGGGATTTCCTCTAATTGAGATGATCGGTTTAAATTATTAGTTTAGAAGGAGAGGGAATGATTGTCAGATAATTTCAGACATAATCCATCATAATTTGTTCTCTTGACAGTCTTCAAAATTCATTTTAACAATTGCAGATATATTCTTCCGGAGTATAGAGTTTGGTTGTGTAAAACTCAGGCCTTATGTTTGAAAAACAACTAGAATCTTGAGATTCATCAGATGACAAAGTATATGTTAGTGAAGGCATGGTCATTGATTCTTTCAGCTCAGTTTCTTTTGTGCAATGCTTAATAACAAAAATGATCTAAGTATAAGAAATATTTATGGACATACACTGTGTTTCTTACAGATGACCACCTTTTCATCAAACAGCTAGTGATGTTAATAATGTATATTTATGTTTTGTTGAAAAAAATTTCACTCTGAAAATTATCTATTATTATTTTTGATTAAAAATTGATTACCGAATCAAAAACATTTTGATGGAAACTGACACACCTCTACACACCCAATACTATTGTTCACTAAGATGTCCTGATTTAATCCATTGTTTCCTTGCTATCAATCCATTTCGCATGACTTCATTCCAAGTGACCATTTATATTCAAATCAGTCTACTGATTGAGATGTTACATTAGAATTGTTTTAGGGATAAAATACTAATGTGACCCTAATAGTTTTAATTACTGTCTATTGTATAGAGAAATTGTTATGGTGTCTGTAGTAAATGAGACATGTAGATTGTAGTATCACGATGAGTTCGTGTTTGAAGTATAAATTACTGAATATGAAAACGCTTTTTGCTTGAAAAGAAAATTGTTGTAGTCTGTTTCCCTTAAAAGTGAATACCATTTGTGATTTTCTTTTTACGTTTATCAATCATCGGAATAGATAGATCTTTTGTTAACTGTTGTTCTTTAACTTTTACAATTTGTTTTCAATTGGGACATTGTTGCAGATAGTTCCTTGCGTAGTGAAGCGTACTGTAGTAATATGGTTGTTGCTCTCTCGTGATCGATGAAACGTCAGAAGGTTTCTGCATTTCTAAAGTATACATGAGCAATCTCGATTAACGCTCGAGTAGATCCCAGTTCAACGCACAGGCCTCGAGCGAGCAAGAATTTTTTGTCTCTCCAATAATGACACAAGCTGTATTTAAGAACCGTCAACAAAACATTAATTCATCAGCCTATGTTTACGTGTGTAAAATTGATTAACCCTCCGGGATGTGACCTTAAAATTGACAGACATTTATGAGACTAAACGAATGTGTTTCAGGATCATAAAAACATTTTCAAGGATGAACTCTTCCGGACCGGAAGTCTTGTATTAGATAGAAATAAAACGATGAAGGAGGTTTTTTACAATGCAATTCGGGTTTTATTTTTGGAATTATTAAAAATGATTGATCTGCAACTGTTTAAGTTGAATCCAACACGTTTTGTGGACATAAACTGCATGTTTATGAAAGTTAGTTTGTAAGGCCCTGTCACACATAATTGCAAACGTATACCCAACGAATGATAAATGTATGAATTTTTTAATTTCTCTCTTTCCCCCTTTAACTTATTTAAGTTTGAATTGATCGTAGAACCCACTAACCAGCCTCTGGCGAGCGAGCAAATTATTGTTAGGTGCAACTTGTATATTACTGGTATAAGTTATCGAAACATTTTTTATATCAAAGTCAAGTGGTTGCCTAGCAAGATACGCCCACTTCACTGATAAATTTTCAAAACGAAAATCATCGAAAAATCGAACTGGTCCAAGATCTCATCAATACAAATGATCACACAAAATTTCATTCATATCAAATGAAAACTGTAGTCTTTATCGCGTTCACAGGCCAATTGTGGACGATAATTTATACGATCACATTGTAATGTGGGTGGGCGTAAAAAACGAAGATGTAGATGAAATCATTCTTTGAATAACACTGCCAAGTTTTAAAAACTGATTAACAAAATAATTAGTCATTAAATAATCTAATTCATTCCTGTGAGGGTGACTTGATCTGTATGCATTCAACTATACTTTGTATTATGAAGCTTTGGTGACATATATTTGGAATTTGGGAAGCGCAATCAGATTTTTCATATTAGCTCCTTCCTGACCTTTGCTGTTTTAGTTGTTTTATCTTGTGTTATTTGCTTATGGCCTAAAACTGCAAATATAGTTGGCAAACAGGCTTAGATATGAGAACTTAATTAACTACCGTTCAATATTGCAATTACATTTCCTTTTTCTTAAGTACGTTAATTGTAGGTCACGTTTTGTTTTATGTCGTTGAACCTGTTAGCAATACAAAGCAAACAAATAAATGGATATAAATATAGAATGTCAATAAAATAGATAGATTTTTAATATGAAAAATAAATACTCATTATGTTGTCTACCATTTCTTTATATTTATCTTACATCTTTTAATCGTTCTGAAAATACAACCAGCACATTCCTTTTCAGAAGTCCTCGTATCTTCAATTCCATGAATATTGTGTAAGCTACTCAAAATACCTTAGGACAGGTCGGTAATTGTTTTATACCGCTTGAGGGACACATTGATGATATGATAATCTTATTAATTAGCATGCCAAAATATTTACATCCTTGATGTCAGTATCATACTCCATGTTTATTTCGGTTTAATGTCCAGAATGACCTCTAGGTTTTGTTTGTCATTCCTTCTTGATCGATTTTACTAACACAATAGTCACCAAATAGGACATTATGTATGACATTTCACGTGGTAGATGCATAATTAATGATGACATAACTTCACCAAACAAAAGTTTCACATCAGATTTAAAAAACATAGGAATTTGAACTTTGCTTATAAAGGATAATTATATTGTTTGGACACGGCATCGCAAAAGAACAATGTCTTGTCTTATGAAGTACTGGATTATTGTTCAAATAAAACAAATGCAGACGTTATTTTAACTTTAAATTTAAAGTAAACATAAGCACCAAATCAAGGACAAATCCAATTTGAAAACGTTTTATCACCAGTAGATAATAATAATGTCACACCTCTCTTATAAGTCCATATCATTAATTCCAGGAAATCTCTTGTAAATAGCTCTATGTTGGAATACCTTGATTTGACCTTGCCACCAACGGCGATGTGAAAGTAAAGTATTTATCAGCCTGGTAATTTAGATGGTACTATAATAAGTGGTATTGTAATAAATATTTAATGATAACGGTAATTTAAGTCAGAATGATTATTACAATCATAATGTAACACCTATAATTAGTCTTCTTATAAGGTAATTAACTTCTGATTTTCTCAATTTGAAGTATTCTACAGCTAATATAGAAGATAACACCTGCTGTAAATGCTGGATTAACCTCAAACGCTTTCATCAAATTGACATTTTTTAACTCTAAAGAGTGCTGAAGTGTAAATTATTTTCGTTTCTAATTATTCAAAAGGATTATTTTATGATAACATTTATATTTCAAGAGTCGTTTTAGAAAATTAAGTGTGCATTTTTAATTCGGCAAAATTGCTTTGAGCGGTCTCTTTCATGATATAACAGCGTTATGAGTTACTAAAGGAAATTAAAACAGGTGGAAATGTTTTCTTGAGACAAATTTAAATTTCAGAGCATTTTTATTATCATCACCGTATTCGTGAGATAGTAAAATTAGGATTAAAAGGGATAAAGTCGACATTTCCTTTCCTTGTGAAACTATTCTGGTCATGAAAGCACTGCATATTGCATCATATTTTTAAATTATGAATATAGTGACTTTATCAATGGAAAGGGGCTCGAAAATATACATTTATAAAGGTTTAAGTGTGAGATGATTGAAGACTTACTAGAAGATTGAATCTAATCATATCTCTAACCAGAGGCTGGCTATATCTGATTGAATTTACAAGTTAATGAGATATCTAGATTGATATCTAAAATTCTATTTATTACGAGTCATTTGCTGGTGAACTCGCAGGTCAATTATAACAAACGACATTGGACTGTGGTCAACTATAACCTCAGATTAATATGGTGATTAATATATTGATATTATAATTGAAATAACGACATTAGGTTGTTAGTCACTAAATTTGTTTACTTTTATTCCTCCCTTGATTTATTCACTATTGATATCAAACGATACGTAAATGCGTAAAATAAACAGTTTGAATTCGATCTGAATTTTTACCACCTAGGAATCACATACATTGTTTACAAAAGTATATTACTTTGTGCTTATATTTAGTAGGCCTATGTGTATCCAAAACTATGAATATATACATAGACATATAATTCCACTTTGATTACTTTGTTAAAATATTTATCAATGTATCTGACATTTTGATTAGAATTAAATTTAAAATTGTCTTGTAACTCTGAACCAATTTAAGTTTTCATTCGGGAGGTATGGTGTAGAAATTGTAATTACATCAGAGACATAAATTTATTTGGTTGTGGTCTGTAGGGGACAGTAACATATATTGAAAATTCTTCTATAGTTTATCCAGGGAATATTGTGTTCATTTAATATAAATTTTTCCTAGACAGTTAATTAGAAAAAAATATACCAAGTTCACTTGGATTGATGCGATTTCTCTTAGAGTTTAGGTAATTTGAGCTTGGAGTCGCGTGTTATGTTTAACTGCTCAAAGCTTAAAGGGACAGTCTGAATTTTTTTTTGGTCAAAAAATTGTTTTGCTCAAATTTGTGAAAACTTTACACAAAAATCTGTAATTATGTGCCCTTTAATGTATCTGAAAGTTTTAACTAAAAAATTCCAGCCGTTAATTTTTAAACGCTAAAATTTTTAAAAACCTTACGTCAAGGCCGGCGCACATTGAACGATTTTTTGACGGAACGCCCCATGATTTCTTGACGGCGTCAAATTATCGGAGTGTGCAGTCAAAGTACACTTATAGTCCTGTAAAGATATCAAATGACCTGGAACAAATTGCAAGAGAATTTTTCTCGATGGATTCTGGTAATAGGCATTGTCAAGAACTCCCAGCCCAAAATCTTCCACTGAGGACCTTGGGGAAATCTCGTAATTAGCATAAATCCAAAATGGCCGCCAGTCCGAGATAGGACCTCCAATATCTCCGAACTGGGTCACTTTAGGGCATATAAATGTATTACAAGCAGATAGGAAACTATAGTCATAGTCTCTAAAAAACACATTCCCATCGTCCTGTGACGTCTCGATGACGTCATACGTCGCTTCCGCCCAAAGCTCTATAGGGCCCTATACATGTATATAGGACTTTGCTTACGCAATTCTGATTACGTCACAAAATCGAATTTTTCTCATATATTAGAACATTTTTATGTCAGGGTATGTCATGAAATATATACAAAATAGACATAAACAATAAACTCATATCATGCTACGTTTCTCAATCGTAAATATGTCGGCCATTCTCGCTACGCCTGTAACAGTTAGAGACAGTGGCCGCCGTAATATGTTGTCTAAGACGGAGACGTCATCAACTACCCTTGATGTTGCATAATCCACAAAACTCCTTTATTCACAACAGGGACATATCTACATCAACTAACTCATCGTCATCTTCTACATCTGGTTACGGAGAGTTGGTACACGGGACTCCACGTCACCCTACAGTCACTGCTACAACTGCACCTTTTGGTCGAACAGTCTGTAGTGCGATTGCACCGGATCACTTCCAATAGCTCCTTAGGAGCGGACAGGTTACCCATTTTTATCGGTTCATAGAGATCAAGTACTTGCTTCCACCCCCACTTAGTGGATAACAAGGGGTTGCCATTCCATGTTTGGACCTGGTGAACCACCCTGTAGCTGTGGTACTTGGCTCCATCGATGTGGGTGGAAGGGTCCGAATTTCAATCTGATGGCTACTGGTCAGGACCTTCTCCGCCCATTTGGCAGACCTAAGGAGCTATTGGAAGTGATCCGGTGCAATTGCACTACAGACTGTTCGACCAAAAGGTGCAGTTGTAGCAGTGACTGGAGGGTGACGTGGAGTCCCGTGTACCAACTCTCCGCAACCAGAAGTAGAAGATGACGATGAGTTAGATGATGTAGATATGTCCCTGTTGTGAATAAAGGACTCTGTCCGGCGAGTTTTATGGAATATGTAACATCAAGGGTAGTTGATGACGTCACCGTCTTAGACAACATATTACGGCGGCCACTGTCTTTTACAGGCGTAGCGAGAATTGCCGACATATTTACGATTGAGAAACGTAGCATGATATGAGTTTATTGTTTATGTCTATTTTGTATATATTTCATGACATACCCTGACATAAAAATGTTCTAATATATGAGAAAAATTCGATTTTGTGACGTAATCAGAATTGCGGAAGCAAAGTCCTATATACATGTATAGGGCCCTATAGAGCTTTGGGCGGAAGCGACGTATGACGTTACCGAGACGTCACAGGACGATGGGAATGTGTTTTTTAGAGACTATGACTATAGTTTCCTATCTGCTTGTAATACATTTATATGCCCTAAAGTGACCCAGTTCGGAGATATTGGGGGTCCTATCTCAGACCGGCGGCCATTTTGGATTTATGCTAATTACGGGATTTCCCCAAGGTCCTCAGTGGAAGATTTTGGGCTGGGAGTTCTTGACAATGCCTATTACCAGAATCCATCGAGAAAAATTCTCTTGCAATTTGTTCCAGGTTCAATAGAAATAAATCATATCTTTACTGGACTATTATCGACTTTTTATCGCGACTGGGGTACTTTTAAGAGTCGTTTTCAGAGATTCTGTTGTAAACAATATGGCGCCCAATATAAACTTGAAATTCAATTGGTCGACTTCAATCCAGGTCACGACAAATTATCGGGATGACCCGCACACTAGCCGATAAGCCACGTCAAGACGTTTTTCTATTTGACATGTTAAATATCTCACGATCACTCCCGATTTTGTCGTAGGGCTGTCGTAAGCCAACTCACATTGAACGATATTTTGACGCCGTTATAGTCGGCGTCAAAATATCGTTCAATGTGACGATTTTTGGACGGAATGCCCTACGATTTTTTGAAAGCGTCAAATTATCGGAGCGTGCAGTCAAAGCACCCTACCGACTTTTTATCACGATTAGGGCACTACTAGCGGCCATTTTCAGAGATTCTGTCGTAAACAATATGGCACCCAATATAAACCTGGAATTCAATTGGTTGACTTCAATCCAGGTCACGACAAATTATCGGGATGACCCGCACACTAGCCGATAAGCCACGTTAAGACGTTTTTCGATTTGACATGTTAAATATCTCCCGATCTCTTCCGATTTTGTCGTAGGGCTGTCGTAAGCCAACGCACATTGAACGATTTTTTGACGCCGTTATAGTCGGCGTCAATAAAATCGTTCAATGTGCGCCGGCCTTTAAGGGCAAACACCAAAACTAGGTCAAATTGTTTAATTAACAATAAGTACTCCCTGTTTGTAATTAACCCTTTCAATTCAGTTTAATCAAGAAGATATAGAGATACAATAAGCATACTTAAAAATACTCTCAGGTAGCCTTTGCGATTTTTTTGATAATGGAAACTTTTTCAAAAAAGCAGAATGGCCCTTTAAAGGGATTGTAAAGATGTATTGTATGTATCGGGGACACTGATAGCATCAATTTGTGCCATTCCAATTTCCCACTGATCTACCGGAATCTACTATTGATATTTATGCAGATCAGTGGGGGTGACGTCATAAAACGCGTTAGCTTTATTGGAATTGCAAGAACCACAGACGTCGGAATGAAAATTGATGCTATCAGTGTCCCCGATACACATACACAGTTTAGAAACATCTTTACAATCCCTTTAAGAATAGTGTGCCTAGCTATAAAAATATACTCAAAGAAAGTAGGCTATGATCAAGTCGCTGTCCAAAATTATAATATTTGTAGGAAAACCTAGTCTAGTAGATCACAGAACAAAAAGTCTGGAGATTCTTTGGCTGGTACAACATATCCACAATGGACAAAGATAGGTTGTAACAGTTGATAACGTGTAGGCCTACCCACAACTGAAATCCTCAGCTTTTCAATTTCATAACTCTTATGCATAACTTTCTGTACCTATATTACTACCTTTTATGAGTCATAATAAATTATAATAATCGCTCGGAAACTATTATCAAGCTATTGAGCCATAATAATTTCTCCGGAAATGGTATTTTGATAAGAATGAAATAAATCCATCCACACTATATGCTTGATTTAATTTTCTATGGTAGTATAAAGTAAATATGAATGAAGAAGTCGGTGGTTATTTCTAGAGGTGGTTTAGAGTAACTTTCACCTAAATGCCTTTTCACTTTTCAGATTTAAATTCTAGAATGGCCATTTAGTTCTTGAAATGTGTCAAAGCTTTTACAATATTAGTACTTGTCACGTATTATAAGATCAGTATGTAGATTAAGTATTTGACCAGACATTCATTATTACTTACAATGGACTTTTAAATAAAGAATAACATCAACTGGTTTATGGATTTTAAATTCATAATGTCTACTAGCCTAGGGCAATAAGCAATATCATAGACTTCTTAACCAAAACTGATTAAATTTGAAATCTGAAAAAGATTTTAATAACTTTTTTTTCTTCTGGAATTTCACAGAAAATATAATATTCTAACTAGCTATGAAATAATAACCTCGGGACATTGTGATTATTGTTTTGGTTATCAATATTGATTTGATCTAGTTTTCATTGATATGCCTAGTAATTTACATCTAAACAGTACATACTGTTATTTCTGATCTCTTGTACTAACTTCCTCCGCCTGATAGTTGGCAAAGTAAACACTTCTAGACTGGTCTTCAATAAAAGCCGAATTGATTTGTCTGATTTGGTTAAGATGTTGAACGATAAAAATGTACTTGACTACTCGCGATTTCTCGTCTCCAACAATATCACCAGATTTCTGGTCTGTAGAATGTTTGAAAAGTGAAATGGGGTATTCATTCACAAAATTATATGGACGCATTTCCATGGTACTTTTTCTTTTCGAAATCAATAAGATATGTCGACCAACTTCTGACATAAACTTCATGGTGATTAGACTCAGTATTACGAACTGTTTATCTTCTATATCATATTAGCTCAGAGTTTTAACTTAAATTATTCAAGTGATTGTAATATAAGTCTTGTGAATACTGTGGACTCTTTCATAAATAATTAAGCACAAATGATGTGGCATATTTTTTATATATTTCAACTCCCATGTGTTGCAGACAACTTGCTCTTGCTCAGACAGATAAAATATCTTACAAAGTGAATTAAAAACAATTTATTTTAAAAGTCTTTGAAGCATATGGTAGGTAGAATCCGCTTATTAGGTAAAGTGTAGACAGTGAGATCAACCATCTCAATGCATCCTCTTCTAAAAGGTTCTGTGATCTAAACCAGGTAACAGATAACATAATAATAGTCTTTTATTCAATTTGATATATTTATAAAGATTATAATCTAAGCTCTGATATATCTATTCTCCTTTTCAACTCTGCTTCCCCCTGATGCAGGTCAGAGGGCTGACATGGGAATGCTTATAAGGGTTTGTTGGGACAATAAACAGAGGTCCCGTGTTGTACAATCTTTGTGCATTTAAGATCCCTCGACAGTTGGAAATCGAAAAAGAGTGGGCTGTCTTCGCAAAATTTTCTCTGAATGTTTGCCCGTCCTAATTAGCACTAACAGGAGCAGAAAAGAAAAATGTTCATTTATCACGGAATTGATCATGCTATTATTCGAGAAATAATATTTACTGAAAGGAATTTGGACTTATTTCACTTATAATATTAACTAATTCATTACCTATAGATACCTAGAACTATAATCGATTATATTTACTGGAAAAATAATGGAAATACCTTTAAAGGTCATTTGAAGCAACGTGATACGGTTTTTACATTGAAACATTTTTGTTAACAGAAGCCAAACATTTAATTTTATTTGACAGATCTGTATTATCAATTAGATAGAGTAGCTTTATATCATAAATAGATCGATTAAGATCACTAGCTGTCAAACATTTTAAAATTTTCTAACTCTGAAACTTTCGTTTCAAACATATTTGTTATACCCCAATATTGGATTTACATCTTTGAGGTTCCAAATACAATGTACCACTATGGAAATCTCACGCTGCAAACGACAATAAATGTAAATGTCCTCAAAACAATAATCCGTCAAATAGACTGAGATAGATAGTCTTTATCGGATTTAAATGATGGACAGGAAGTCGTTTTACTTAAGAAGGATTGACCAACCTTGACTAGTAACTAACTCTGTCATTAGAGAAACTTGTTTGATGTGATCTGTAATGGTATCAGACACTGAGCTTAACCAATTATGCTAACGAGCTTATCTAAATTGTATTAAAATGTTGGGACAAGTTAAGAATTAAACGTTTTGGATAAAATTATAGTTTTAGAAGCCTCATCTTGCTGTTTTTGATATTTCACTAATGATCAACTTTATTCCAATTTTTCTTTATATCAACATTCACAGAGGCATTATAATATATACGTTTGTTGTTTGTTTCAAAAAGGATTAACACTATTTGTTCTGGAACATCTTCAATTAAAGGGATATGTTCACTAACCGCTCAACCAAAAAACCTGGTCTCAGAATATGGAATTATTTAGCTCATCTAATCCGTAATAATGTTCCAAACTCTCCCGTAAAATTTAAGCCTTCAAATCTCTCCGTGTATCCATAAATATCAGCTTTTGAATGTCAAAAATACGACTCGTCGTTTAGTAAGACTATGACTTATATAGAAAACACACATACAGAAAATGAAAGATAACTGTTAAGGTACGGGTATAATTGAATAGATTGTGTATTTTTGGGACAGTTTCAGTAAATCTGAAGGATTTTTACATCAATTCAAGAACCAAATCTATCCTCGAAAATGCTGAACATTCCCCTTTAATTTTATTACATGTACAACCAATTTAGGAAACTCAATATCAAAGTCATTACCTACAAAAAATTCGTTTTAAATCGGTTTTATCTAATTAAATAGAGAGCACTCAAAACAGTTTGAAAATTAAGAGCATTTAATACACATAACCGCTTCTCAATAAAATTTTATTCTTGAGGCACTTTATTTCTTTCCTTACTACGTTGACTATGCTATAAAGTAGATTCGTAGGCTATATATAAGTAAAAGCGTTTGATTGTAAAAAAGACATAATGTTGAATTATTAAGACGTTTATCCTGAGTGAAGTGATGATAGTTGAATAATTAATTACTATAGTAGATCATTCTATATATCCCAGTACACCTACAACCATTAACAATAACCACAAGTCTCAAGTTATAGCTAGTCCGAAACTGACAGTTGTGCAACCAAATGGTGATCAGAAAATACAAGACCTATTCAATATTTTCGGATTTTTGGTATTTCTGATACACACCAAATATATTAATATCCGTGATTTTTTTTGGATAATGTTCAAAAGGCTCTTTGTCGTGTAATGGGTTAACATGTTACTCGGTGTCTTGTGAAAGTACCGTTAAAAAAAAAATCCTCCTGGTGAAATTTAACTACAATCGAACAGTGATCCTTAAAGAATAAGACCAGCTGATGGTTTTTCAGAATCTACATATTTTACAGTCACACATCTATTTGTAATATGAGTTAAATGGATGTGCAAATATACAGAGAAAGATGATTGAATCTTAAAATACAAATCGTATACCTCAGCACCACCGAAATTGAATAATGTTTATGGTCAAATTTGAACGAAATTCTTCGATATCATCTAGTCTTCCATGGCTCAATTAGAATCAGAAATCAGAATCAGCCGGTAACTGTTCTTGTGCTTCGGACTAGTCATAAAAATTTATAAAGGTCGTTTCCACGACATCTACAGAAAACATACCTATTAATTATCTTTCATTCTATTAGGATCCAGCAGTAATCCGTAGATTCTTTGATGGTGAAATTTTTTGGACCTCCCCTAATTTGGTTGTCCAAAAAAAAATGTCAGATCACGGCAACATTCGTGTTGAGATTTCTTTTATTGCTCTTTATAGATTTACACATGCTCTTCAATTAGCTAATTCTGTATTATCGAATGACCTGAATGGCTTTGAATCAAATGAAATAACAGCCTTTCATATTAGTAGATCCAGCACACTTACTGGTATTAATATTACACAACCCAGCTAGCCATTATATTGATGTCTGTTGGACTGTTTTGTGATCTTAGAATCGAGGACCAGACGTGAAAAATGGCACAATGAATCCTACAATCATTCAAGAGCGTAGAATCGTGTTTGATAATGTTAGGCATTTTGAATTGGATCCATAAGAACTGATTTGGCTGGTGAGAATGAAAGGCACTTTGAGTATGTAATTCCTTTTTTAATGAGTTAAATCATTATTATGGATCTTCATCACTTGATCCGATCTTATGTATAATGGTAACATAGTAGGCTCTATAGTTCTCCGATAAACTGCTTGGTTTTTATTTTAATGTGTACTTGTAGCACTGTTCTCACGACAAACATGAAGAATAAGGAGTGATGAAGAATGATAATGTAAAAAGGAGTATGTGGTTTTGTAAGATGTGTATAGACGTGATGTGAAATATAAATAGGAGTTGATGTGTTTTTATTTAATGATACCCTGATGGTATCTTACAGTGGTTGTTATTGATAGTTTGATAAATGCAATTATTACAGGATATTATCTACTAATGGACAATATTTTATTGTTTTGATCACTTGCTGTTGCTTCATTAACTTACTAATGGGTTTATTTCGCACGTTCATTCCGATGTTTATTATTAAGATGTTTGATCAAACCTACTTTATATAATAAGATGACATGGGGCACTTTATATCACTAACTCTGTTAAAAGCTTAGCACCTAAGATGTCTCTCTACATATCATATTGAATTGGTTTTTGTATTTTTCTTAATATAAAACTATAAAAAAGAATTAACAGTTCTGACAATGCATTATATTTTCATTGTATAAGAGACATGTTCGTGAAGAGAAGCACTAAAAGTATAATGATATCAAACCACAATCCACAAGTCTATAATCATCGATGTCGAGTACATAATGTTATAGCATTAATCTTTTGAAAAAATGTCACCTCCTTTTTAATAAGTAGACTCCTAGAAGCATCTTTATTGTGTGATCAGATCGGTTTTTGTAATCATATATTCTTAAAACTATGCTGATAGCAAGGCTTTCCTGTGCAGGTATGCCCTATGTGTCGTATCCAGACCCAATCTTGGACTCCTAATGGAATGTATGTTATCGGACCGGTATGGGTGTCTGTATATAGCAATTTTATACCCGCTCCATATTACTGTTAATGCACTGTCCTTTATATTTGGAGAACTTTCTGGAGCGATCGTACCTGTCTTCCTTGTGTCCGGTACAGAAAAGTGATTGGCCACTTTTTTCCCAAATCGACGATCATTTTTTCGGTATCCGGACTGCGGCGATCAAGGGTAGTGATCGATAGCACAGGTTCTCGACCTAACAACCTATCTGAAAAAAAAAACTATCAGGACCAAAGCAATCTTTGGAAAAAATTGGACGTCCGAAAACTTCCTGCAGCTTTTTATATCAACATACGCATACATTTAACCACTCTCGGCCGAAAACGCAAAGATGGTTTACTTGCGGTTAGAATCAAGCCTTTGTCGTGTACCTGCGTGAAGTTGATCGCACTATAAACGTCGGTTATACGTCACACCGCAATGGTATAGTGGTAAAAATGGCACGATTGTTAGTGATATAGCACGATTTAGCAATAACTCATCGGGCCGTTTTGACAAAATCCATTTTTGGTCATATGGGGACATTTTGCTCGTATCCCCTCCATGCTTCCGTTAATGTAACATAGTTGACAACAATAGAGACCGAATAAAAACGAAAATCAACGATGCAAACAGTTAATATTGATTGGCAGTGAAGTGTGTACTTGCTGTGATGTTTGTATTTGATGTTAAAAACAATGGTATAATGAATATTTTATCTGTTTCAGACTAACTCAAGTCTATCCTCAGTTCTCAAGCCCGGAATAACAGGGACAGAACGAATTTAGTCCTTAGTTAAAAGGATTTATAGACATTGAAGGAAAGGATTCAAAATACACTGTGTCTCCCGTCTGGAAATTGGTCACAGGAAGTCTGGTATTTCAGATTGTTTGTTAACTTAGATAGCGGTAATAAACTAGTTAACAGTGTGACTATTTAGTGTGTAGGTGTCTTCAACGTGTTAATATAAACATTAGTATGAATTAGTAGTTTACCGTGATAGAGAAATAAATATGACAAGTTACCCTGTAATGGAGGAGTTGGTGATAGGACTCAGATCGTTGTGACAATAACGGAAAAGTGTGTATGACTATATTGCTCAGGGAATCGAATCGTTTTAGTTCGAGTGTGACAAGGGGGTATTACCGTATACAGAAAGCTGAAGGGATAACTCAATGTGCCTAATATGGAATTCTTTTAAGAACGGTGTTGATGCAAGGAGTAAAAATATAATCATTGAAAAACAGGAATTGTCGAAACTAGAAATGAACCTATGTAGAATGTTTACGTGGTAGTAAGTTAAATGTGAATTCATCATGGAATACATCATCAGTGTTGCCTTGGTTTTCTCTACTTTAATTTTACTACTTTCACCATTTGTTAAAGGTAAGCTTAATCCATGATAACAATACATTTTCATCACCAATGGTGATCATAATGAAGCATGGTTAAATTTTGCTTTATTGCATTAGTAATATTCCAAGTGACTTGCTTAGAGGCGATCAGATATAGCATCAATCTTATTCACGCTAGTTGTGATTGTAGATTCGGAAACTAGACAAATTTAAACAAATACCGAGAACATTGGAATCATAAAGTAGAATGCAGGTTATTAATTAGTCATTTAAGATAGTTGTAACTCTTAGGGGAATAATGTCCATGTTTCATTCGGGCATTACAAGTCGCTATCGTTGTAGTTCTAAATGATTATACAAATTTCAAGAGGGAAACTTTTCTTTATAATATCGTTGCTAATGCTCTAAATAGTAAGGAATTGTTGAACTCCTCTGTGCACTGTGACGTTTTCCGCAAGAGAGTCGGTAAATTATGTAGTCTATTGTAGTATAAAGAATTTTACGTGTGTACATGACATAGATTCACTGCGAAAGACTAAGAATTGGAAAACTTTTACTTTAAACAACCGATAATACCTCTCAGTCCTGTTGCAGTAATTTTAAATGGTTGGAGAAATGTTCAATCCATTTAGAATTATGTAAATATAATGATAGGTAGTCAATACTGAAGTTTGTATATTCGCTGAATATTGTGTATAAAACCTGATGAATTCCCTCTCAAGTTATTGACTTAATCCTCCCTCTTTTACATTCCAATACCATTGTTTGATTCATAGACGTTGCTCTTAAAGCAACAGTCTTGCAATTTTTTCGTCCATACTTTGTTTGTTCAGTTGGTTCACCTTAAGTGCCAATATACAAGTAGAATATCCACCTATTTGGAAATGATCCATGAAATACTTATTCGTATATTCCAATTAGGGTTATGTCAATCAGTCCTTTAGTCCGAAACTTGCTGACTCTATTTACAGTTTCTGATAGCTATTTGGACAGATATAGCTGAGGGAGAGTCCGAAACAAAAACTAATTCACAAAAATTGGCTTTGCGGGTGTGGGGGTTTTAAACGTATGTAGGCCACATACCCCAAATTCCACCAAACAATGATATATTTGAAAATCTGGATATTTTTTTAAGTTCATTCATATCATCATTATCCCCCTACATCTTTTAAGTAACGTATATCCATAAATTTTTTTAACGAAACTGATCTATTCCTTGCCAATAAAAATGCGTGCGTAACCAGAGCTCATGGTCAACAGGGCACGTTTGATACAATGAAAGCACTACAAAATAATCCATCTTTCCGAAAACATCGGAGTTTGCAGATTCTAGGTATCTATATAGGTAGTCAAATACGTAGACGGTGTATAGCAAGCTCACTGTCTACTTCCTCGGTAAGGTCTTCCACACTTAAGTCCATCGATGTCAACATTTATGTTTATTTATTACAAAATTTAGATCGACCTCCAAGCAGTTGAAATATTTTTATTCTTTCCTAGCGCCATTTACAATCCTGCTTTATGATTGGTCGTGAGACTTATTTCAAATTAAGATCCTTAAACGTACAAAAAAAAAACAAAAAAAAAACAGACATATTTTGTTTTCTTAAAATTAGGTTCAGGTAGCATAATGATACAATCGGCAATCCTCGGCAGTTTCCGTAAACCATAATCTGTCTCGGTAATGAATGGTGTTTTTCGTTGTGTTTTCATGCGCGAGACTCTTTACTTTGACGCTTTACCACTTGCTTGTAACGTCGCGACATAGATATAGTTCATAGCAATAGAATCTGTGGAGGAATTTTCTGACACCTGCTCGTGCATTTAATGCTACGTAGTGACTATCCGTTCACCATTTACGCATTTTAACATCATTTTAAATACATATCTGTTTGTTTTCGTGTTGTTTGTTTACAAATACTTGTAGCCTCGAATGACCCGTCTCTGATGTTTGAACTCAATCTCTCATACAGAGTTGTTTCCCCTTCGGTCCAGATTGAATCTGGACTGCCAAAGCTAGGGAAGACAACTCTGTGTAAGAGATTGGTTTGAACTACCAGAATCACGAGATTACGCGATAACATTGATGTAGTCCGGTCAAATGGCCGCCGTTCATTACCGTGTTGCAGAGCGCCAGCGTAACTTTCACGGAGACCGTTTGATAATGATATTGTTAAAATTGATTTTGCAAAAAATCAAAATCTTTGTCTCATATCCCGTTTATTACTAAAAAATATTAATTGATTTAATATTTTGTTTTGAACAAGTGTGTGATCCGCAATTTTAAACTACTCATAATGTTCCAATATGGCGGCCAATTCAATTTTTTGAGAAAAAAATTGCAACAGTGTTATAATACAGGCGACCTCTGTCCAAATACCAATCATAGGCTGGAATAGAGACAGATGTTTCGGTCTATCCGTCTAAATACATGTAACCTGTGTTATTGTAAAAACTCGAAAACTTTTACATAACAAGTTCTTGTTAGATTTCATTGATTTTACATTTAAATATAACCATGTACAGGATTAGGTTTAAATTCAGGCAATGCGCATATTATTGGAATGTTTTCTATTTGAACTGTAGGGATAATAAGGTATAGAGCTAGAGTAATGGTTGTTTACGAGACAATGTATTCTATTTCTAAACTTATAAAAGATTTATAATTCAATGTACCAGTTTGTGACATTTGTGTTTTTGTATTCTAAATGAAGTCCAATTTCAGTGTCAAATGAACTCTTTTTCTCTATAAATGCAATAATTTGATTTCGCAATGATTTTATTTTGTGTAATAATACAACATCTTAGATTGAAGACGACACGCTGGAAATGGGAAGTTATATTCATTATGTATCGTTACTCTGAGCAACCGTAACAATTAAATTAATAAAAGCCAAGCACGAACGATCTCAACCCCGAAACGAATCTCGAAACCCATGTTAACACATTGGCAAACATATCCGTTACAGCTTCTCAATTATATTACGTCACTAAGTTGCTTGAAAGGTTTTCATTTTATATCTAAAGAAATCACGAAATTCATTATTAAGGGAGAGAACTTTGTCAAAATTGTGTTTACTGTAAAAATTAGGTCAATGCATTACGTACGGGAGAGAACTCCTGTCGAAATTTTGCAAAAGTAAACAGTATGTCTCAATTCTGTTAAGTATCGAGTCAAACAGAACTGCAGTTTTACCCAGTGTCAGTATGTAGGTCTAATCATGGTCTGAGAAAATGAAACAGAACTAAAATAGGAATATACCAATATATTTTTGCTGTCAATAGGTCTCTACATCGACAATATTGTTAATATTGTCAAATATCTAGCTACATCATTTCCAAATGTTTCAAATATAAAGCAGTGCTAATCTTGAACAAGACAAGTATATAGACCTAAAGGTTAAATCCTCAAACTGCATGTAAGAATATGATTCCTTCAGTAAGACATTCATATAAAATCTTGCTATGGTAATAAATGAATAATGTTTTTGCATACAATTGCACATATCATTGTAATTCTCAATTATTATTCTAGTTTAAAGGACGAAAGGCAGATTTATACAAAATACACGTATAAAGAAAATGTTGCAGTTCAGTCGTTAATCATGGTTTAATGTTTAAATTCTGACAAGATTATCTGATAGGCAGACAAGTCTGAAGTCTTATCAGATTACAATATTGAAACAAAAATACATCGAATTATTAATGTTTTAAGCACAAGACCTCAAAAATAGTTGCCAGCAGCAATCCAAAAATGTCCAAGCCGATGAGAAAACAAGTGATATTTCCTCATACCCTTGGAATGAGCCGTCCATGATAATTAATTGATGATTTGGACTTTATAAACTGATCAATTTGATTACAGAAGAAGTTGTGCACAAGTCAATTATCATGTTACCAGAAGCCCGTGGTTGAATTTAGAAATAATTATTTTATAAGACAAAAGATAATGCTATCATTTCATAGTGATAATTAGAGTGGGAGTTAGTGAGGCAGGATATCATCATTTTGCAGTTTTTAAATTTTAATTTCTGTATCCTTTGCTGCAATATATGATATTTAATATTCAAAAGAAAATCAAGCAATATCAACCTTTGTGAAATACGATTAAAAAGATGATCTGAAGAAATCCTGACAAGAAGTTGTTATGAGTTGTTTTGAAGCCCTAGACTCGCGTCTGGAAGATAAGGAAGTAATGGACTGGCTATTTCTGAGAGCAATTTGTTAGTTATTGATGGTATACAGCGATCAGCAATATCTACACAATTTCAAATATTAAACTCTATATTATTTGATTTAATGTACTGTGACCCAATTCTATATATATCTAGTTTTTCACTTGCTTCTTCCATTGAATGTAATATTTATGACACCAATCAATTATTGATTACATTTTACCAGAGGAGAAAAACTTGGATTCAGAATCGTCACAATTAATCAACTTTCTACGATCTTCTTTTCCAGTAAATATCTATCATTTTCGTCTACCAGTCTCCACGTCGACTCGTAATTCTTTATATTTAAATCATATGCCACTAATTCCGTCAATTTAATTCAATTATTGTTGATATATCACGATTATATTCCAGTTTATATCGTTTATTAACTAATAATTTTGATCTTATGACCCTTTAAGTCTACGAGCTCTATTTTATACCTATTTGTGAATTACCTCACATCTTTCGAGACTTTCTGCATAATATTAACACTGTTACATTCATTTGAAACTGGAAAAGAAGGTGTATTGCTCAATTTGTTATATCCAAAGTCAATTTGGTGGCTATAAAAACGACAGGTAGCTGATAACTTTTGAGGTACACGACCCTCGGTGGAATGAGACGTTCACACCAACCCCTCTGAAGATATAAAACAATGTTGATAGCACTCAAAGATACCCGACTATTTAATGCAAAAAAATTATCTGTACCATCGGGATAATCCTTGAAACAATCTTACAGTTCTTAAAAATGCATTTTATAATGACGTAAAAAGAAGTAATTTAATGAGCTGAATGGCTCTTGTGCCAAAGTAAAGATTCTCCTCATTTCAAATTAAAGCAGAAAATTGTTGTGTTTAATGTCAGAAATCATTTTTTGAGACAATATTTGTTTTATTTGTTTTCTATGGAACGAAACCATGCCATAAATGTCATTATGTTATTATGTTCACATCTTTTATGAAAAGATTTAAAAGAAGTACAGACTGATAATCAATATTTTAAACAGAAGAGAATTATTTTAAATAGCGGAAATTGTATTGCATTGTTTATCCAATGAACCTCAACTGTTTAGTATATAACATTCAGATTCCCTTAAATAGAAAGCCTCAAAAGCAACTATACTTAGATATTTCGTTGGGAGAAAATTCTATGTCATTAAATAGATTAATTAGTATTAAATTGTCGTTTGTTATTTTCATTTCACTCTCTTATTCACATGGATATAAAGTAATTTGACGGGTGACAATAAGATATAATATTATCTAGGAGGTCATTTGTGAGAAAGTGTGGATATAAAATAATAAAGAAAGGAATCAGTGGAGATAAAACGTATATTGCACTATAAACCAAGTGGTTAATATCCAGTTTGTGCGATATCAGATTAATTGGTATTGGCTATAATCTAGTTAATCAGAATTAGGTCATGTCACTGCCATCATTTTTCTCGTATTATGGTATGATATTTAGGTTACTGATGGAATTAGAATATCTCTCATACATTGAGTAATTCAATTAGTATGTCAGTGTTTGTTCTTTAGCGCAAATTTTCCAGTTATGTTCTCTTTTTCCTTCGCAACAATTTTGGTATCTCAATATTAATGACTTTTTAAAAATAAAATTGTCCAATAATACTGTTGCCTTTCGAGTAACTTGGTCATTGCGTGAACTTTTTCAGAATTTCTTAACGAAGTTATAGTTTCTATAAGTTTGGTTTTCCTCATGTAAATAGTATTTTGGCCATCCTGTAATGATATAAACCAACAATGTTGCAATGGGATATATCTGTATTGTTTTTTTTTTTGCTTTCAGGTATCACCAACAATACAGAAGAAGTGATATCAGTTGAGAAGTTATTAATTAAGAAATTATTAGAGAGGTATAGTCAACAAGGAAGGTTTGGACGACCAGTGGTGAACACGTCTGATATTCTAACAGTATATTTTGGTTTATCACTAATTCAGATTCTCGATGTTGATGAAACCAATCAAGTTCTTAAAAGTAATATATGGTATCATTATGTAAGTATACGTGATATGTTGTCTCCTGTCCTTTACAAGAATCCCTTCAAGTTTATTGACGAAAACTATTTTAAAATATGTAAAGACATCGCTTGAAAATTCAGGTTAATAAGTCAAAAACGACTCAGAGAAGTCTTTATCTCTAACCTAATTCAGTGATGGATCCCATGGATCTTTGATTTTGATATTTTTTTTTATCTTATTATATAACTATCCGTCTATGGTCTGTTTTCTTTCAAAGATAATAAGTGACGACAACACGATTTAATAACAGGGAGACTTCTTAATGAAATGAAATGGTATTTTATGTCCTACTTTTCTGCACTTGTTTTGACTAATAAAGACAATGGCAATTTTGCCAGGACAATGGCATTTGCTTATCCCATCTGTCGAGGGATATTCAACGTGTTGTAGCATACTGGGCCTTGGTTTAGTGGCCCATCTGAAAGAATAGACGCTTTTGCCATGCTGACGGGGAAACCGGGTTGAAACATCTATGATTATCTGCGTTTGAAAATTAAAAATACGATTCGTATTTTAGTGAGACTAGAAAACGCACGATTCCTGTTTCCCGGCGCCAGACGTTCCTCCCAATTTGTGTCCAGCTATGTCACATCCCGATGTGTGGAGTTTTGCAGTCCGGAAGATCACGGTTCATTGATTTCTGCTACCCGGTTTTAACTAATGCCCCAGTCACACATTCACGGATCACCTTGCCGGATTAGCTACGGATACAATCCGGCATCATACGTGGCAATCTGTATTAGTCCGTATCTATACGTAAAGGAACTGTAGTAATTCGTGATCAATCGTAGCAGTATTGGTATATCTGTGACAAGTTTTATGCATGCTTTAAATTTTACTACGAATAAAACAACCGTAGCATATCCTGACTAAACCGTATTAAAACGTACTGATCCGTTTTAGTCCCTATTAATTAATCCGTACTAATTCGTAGGCGCAAAATATTTCTACGGTTTGTTCCGGTAAACTACGTACTATTACGGTTACACCACGTATTTGTTAAGGAAACAATACGGTTTGTTACGAATTTGTTACGGAACGGCACGATCTCATTACGTTGCATTACTGATAGCTAGGGATTAGCCAGGGTTCTCAAAGTCTTTTACGTTTTACTACGTTACAACACGAAAAAATACGGAATATTACTGTCCACGTCACAAAAAACAGCATATTTTGTAAATGCTAGAACTCCTTTCATCAGGCACATTTTGGTTTGTCTGGGCCCTGGCTTCAGTAGCTGGATGTTTGCGAGTTGTTCTCTTCCTTGGTGGCATTTTGAATGTGAACTGAGTGTACAAATCTGTTTATCCGCAGTACATACGCCCCTACACGTGTCGTTGCGTATTAAACCGTGTCATTTCCGTATTAAACCGTGTCTACCCTTGGTAGATACGTCAAAACACGTAGACACGCCGCTGTGCATCCGTATTGGATCCGTATCTGACTACGGAAACTGCATTTCCGGGATCATCCGTGAGATTTGATCCGTAGTGGAACCGGCGAGGTGATCCGTGAATGTGTGACTGGGGTATAAGGCATATTACACTTCTCAAGCCAAACGTGACTGCCTTGGCAAATTTTTTGACAGTTAAAATGGCCTGCATCCACGGCAGGCACGTTTGCATTACATTTTATTCGAGACCTTTGTAATGTATTTTGACTCCATCAAAACAACACCGTCTTTCTTTTCAGCCCCACATACCTGCATAGGAAGCAATCTTAAACCCCGAAACGCAAAAATACCAAAGAAAAATTCATAGATTTTGAAAACTTTGTAAGATCACCAAGGTATTTGAAACCAGTCGTAAGACAACGTGCTTGTCAACGCTTTGATTTAGTAACAATAGGAATAACAACTTACTGACCTACCCTGGGGAGATGTTGTTTGTTAGAGTGTTCGAAGCAAGTCCCAAATGAAACAAATTTTATCAAATGTATTGATCTGCAACAACTATTATAAGTTGAACTGGTTTGTAACTATGTTATACAGAATAGGAAAAAAGGCAAAACATGATTTTGACTTATAGATCTTGACACTTAGCTACAATATCAATCATTTCACTATTAAACAATGAAGGCATTTGGTGTATACAATAAATTCTTCATCTTTGCTGAATATTTTTATGTCGAGTAGATGTCAAATATTTGCAAAGTAATAGAGCATACGGGAGTACAATTTTTAGCATAATTAACTGTCAAGATAGTTCTTTAAAAAGACTATATGTTGGAAAATGACAGGTTGGTTCAATTGTGTAGTCGATCACGCACACCTCCGACGTGATATAATAGAGCAATGTATCGGATGTATGAATTTGGGATGGTTTCTCAGATTCATATGATATGTTGAAAATGTTCATGTAACATATTCTGCGATGTCCATGTAAACCATGCACTATTGATATTTTCTCTTCTTCGTACACCTACGGACGTATCAGTTGTGCAAGAATGTGGATCACGTTATTAAAGCACGGTACACATGTCGCCACTTGATGTTGCAACATATTCTCATCAATATATTATGTCGGAGAACCTGGGTAGGGTCAAATCGTCATGCTACAATACAGGCATACCAGTCTATTATTCATACAGAACTATTCAAGAACAGTTATCATGATTATAACCATTAAAGATATATATTGAATCACATCATTGTTCTGACACACGAAATATGTTCATTAAAATAAATTATACTTGTAACGATCAAATTTGAAAAAAAAAAGCTTGGGGAACTATCTGCAATCAACGTCAGTCGATTAAACCTTTATTCTTGCCTTCTTCTTGTTCGGTTTCTCCTGTCTTCACTAAACTTACAGCAAGTTAGTTAGTCCTGCATCTATACTACCACCTTTTCATCCATGAATAGATAAATTAGTTAGATTGCATTAGGCTGAGGGTTGAATATTTGCAGTGCGTTCGATTTCGAACGCACTGCTTTGTTTTCAGAATGTTTTTTTTTTTTTTTTTTTTTTTTTTTTTTTTTTCTTCGAATTCTGGTCAGAGTACACAGCCAAAACTGCAAATGCCACATATACACTGATATGATTTCTTTTCTGTACTCGAAAAACTAAATTTTTTAAATGTAATTTGACGCATTTTTATCCAACCGGAAATGACGTAGGATACAGAAGTGTATTTTAGAATTTTCGATTTTTCTACTCTATTTTAAATTCAATTCTAATCAGATTTTTTGTGTTTAATTGCAAAAACCAAAAGCTACAATTCGGCTTCTTGAAGACATTACAAATTTTTAATTTTGAAGCTAACTTTTTTGGTTTGAAATTTATGAATTTTTCAACTTCTACAAATTTATTTCGATCAATTTGAAAATAAACAAGCATATAGACCTTTTGATTGTTAAAAAAATACAATTTTCAAAATTTCGATATCACTTCCGGTTTTGACGTTATTGGCTCGTAAAGTTAAAATTTCAACTTCCGGAATTGTGAAGTTATTTGAAAAAATTTTTCTGCAATACGATTCAAATGATAACGCAAAAAAAACAAATTAAAAATTTTTGACCCGGAAGTAACAGATAAGCCACCATATTGATATGAGCAAATTTTGTAAAACTCAAAATGGGGCCTCAGGGTTATCGGCGGAATATATATTTATAGTATTTTTGGACAGCTCAGTCGACTGCCCCCAAAAATACGCAAATCAATTTTTGATGTTTGATTGTGTTTTCTGCTCATTTCCGGTATAACGTTTTAAGAAAGTGCCAAAATTTTAAAGACTTGTAACTCGTGACCTTGACCTTTTTTTACCTTGTGACCTGAACAAAAGTTATTGCCCTTGACTAGATCTATCAAATGATATATCCATTTTGGTTGTCCGATATTTACTTCCGGTTCTATAGCCATTTGAAATTTGCGATTTTGAACTTTAAACAGCTCTGTCACGTGACCTATTTTACATACGTCACAAATTCTTATATATTCTTAATGTGCATAATGTACTCTTTCCAGAGATATATAATACTCTATATGTTTATTGAAATTGCGCGTTTTAAAATTTGAAAATTTATTTCAAAGTTCCATTGTAACTGTGCGTGTTTTTTTCAAATTTTATTTTGAGCTTTCTGAAAATATACAGGTAGATAGATGTTTTGATTGCAAACTCAAATCTGTTTTCAAAATTTAGATATCACTTCCGGTTTTGGCGTTATTCACTTTTTAAATTTAAATTTCAACTTCCGGAATTTTGAAGATATTTGAAATTTTTTGTCGGCAATATATTAGAAATGGTGTTATAGGAACTATTAATTAATAAAATCTGACCCAGATGTAATATAACAGCCGCCATATTGATATGACCAACTTTTGTAAAACTCAAAATGGGGCCTCAGGGATATGAGCGATTTTCGTGATTGTAGTATTTTTGGACAGCTCAGTCGATTGTCATAAAAAATACGCTATTTGATTTTTGATATTCGATATTGCTTTCTTGTTATTTCTCAGTATAATGTTTTAAGTAATTTCCAAAATTTCAAAGACTTGACCTTGACTTTTTTTACCTTGTTACCTGAAGAAAGGTTATTGTCCTTGATTAGATCTATCCAATGGTATGTACAATTTAGTTGTTCAATGCTTATTTCCGGTTCTTTTGCGATTTTTAACTTTAAACGCATACATGGATCGTCAAAACAGTTGAAGGGAGAGAACTACTATTTTAATTGTAAATCTTTATTAAAGCTATCATGGTGTAATTAAACTAGAAATGTTTATAAAAAATAAGTCAAACCATCCGCCACTAATCGTCATATTTACTACTTTTAGCCTCCGTAGCGAAGAAATATGGCCGCCACCGACCCACTATAAAGCCGTGTAAGCCACGTCATTCAGTCAGTTGATATACATACATCGGACTGTCAACATCAGTAATAAGCGGTCACTATTATTATTATCAAGCCAACCCTGAAACTAGCAAAGGAGAAATTTTGCTATAGTCGAAAACTAACCAATAGTCAATCTTTTAAGCATTCAGATCACAAACAGTTATTTTAATTCCTTAAAATAAGAAAATCTCTCTAGATTTAACTTTTCTAATGTTCATATTTTCATAACCATTTGCCTTAGACTTAGTGCCTTATGATTTATGAAAGATTTCCAGGATGACGCACTGCCCAGCGCCGTTTTGGTACGGCTCTAGTTTCAATTGTTTCCGCTATTGGAGATTAAAATTTATGTTATGAAATTTCTAAACTTCCGTGTTTTAAAAATGTATTACAGTGAATATGTTTTTAGTGTCGGTTATTTAAAGGATTACAAGAAATACATCACGAAAACTGTTCTTTTTTAAGATTGGCTCAAAATGACTTAGAAAATACATGGCATCAGATATCTTGAATGAAATTACCTCAATTCATTTTCTATACCTTATCCATGTAACAAAAACTATACAGCTCAATTGATATTGTGTTTTGATTAAATTGTTATATTGATCAACTACTGTACCAAATAACCTTTCAGATACATTGATTCGCCTGGTAAATTGTTGCTTTACAATAGACAAGACATTGTTCGCATGATTGAGGAAATAGTTGTTTGAATATTTGATATTATTTTTTTCGAATAGTTTAGATTCCATTTCTGAGTAAATACATGATTTTTTCGTTTTACCAATTACAGCAGGTCGAGGTAAGTATTTCACCTTTGAGATAAATGTGTAATCATAAAAATACAAAAAAAGGGGAAAAATAACTAAAATTCATCCTGTTTACTGAAATCTACTAGGAGTTACGGTTGTTTTAACCATACAACAATACGATGATTGAATTGATTAAGCTAAGTGAATTATGTACATGTATTCGAAAATACCATTGAAGATTTTTTCACCAAAGCATTTACAGATCATAAACCGTTGATGACATTTTGAGATTCAATTAAAATTCCATGTTAATAAAGAAAATTTCTGTATCCATTATCATAACAAACCAATACAGGGGGAAGCCGAATCTGAAACATTATAAAATTGTCAGTATAAACAGTTTGTATGTGAATTGTGTTGTAAAAAGATTGGATTTAATATAGATTATAACGATCCTTTCGTTTCCTTTTTACTCATTTATTTTGTTAAACTACACAGACTTTCAAACTATGAGATTTGATTAAGGAACATGATTTCAATGAAAACATTTTATCATTCCCAAACTGAGATTCGAGCACCTATCAACACATCAAAACCTTCATAGGAAGCCTCTGTGACAATTTTAAACAAATATTGTGCTCGATGGGTCAAATTTGCATTTTCCACAATGTTTAAAACATTTTTCTAAATCCTGGGTTTTCAACTTAGGGGACATGTCCCGAACTGGAGACATTTGGACATTTTCCAGGGAACACAAACTGAGCTATAGGTCTGAAAAATTGTAATATTTGTATTTTCTGGGTAAATGTTTATCCAATGTCCACTAACCCTAAAGACTCTTTCTATCTGGGCCACAATTTTCATGCACACAGGTAATCGTCAAGAAGAGAAAGGGGGTGTGTGTCAACCAAAGTGCTAGAAATTCGAACAATTTCTGTTCAGGGGACAATGTTATTTCTTCATGCGTATTTGGGTACACTTGAGAAAACCAATTGAAAACCCAGGTTGCAGATGATCAAAGTGTGTGGAACATTATTTCCACGTTATTAAAGCGATACTACGTCTTAGAATGAACAAAAAAATTAAATTTTCAAACTTGATCAATAGGAGTATATATTCATCAGGGGACAAACCTAGTGGCATAACTATAAAACAGATTACCTAAATAATCTGATAAATCAAGAAAACAATGGTAAAATACAATAATTTATAAATGCCTTAATCCAATTTAAGACATTTGTCAATAATAATCTGTAATTGTATGGAAAATTACATAGTTTTATGGGTTTTTTTTAATTCTGTTTGTATACTATGGACACTGTTGATGATATACTCTTATTGACCAAGTTTAGGAACTTAATTTTTTTGTTCATTCTAAGACGTAGTATCGCTTTAAGTTATTTATTTGGAGTGTAACATTATTGCGATAATACCAAAATGTATGACGTCATATGAGGTATATCTCAACCTCTGCACGGCACTGATGAGGTCAATACATGTTAATAGCATTTAATTATCTGGAACCTCTACTCTTTTGAATCTTGACAGCAAATTGATGTGTGAAGAAGGCGTGAAATTTTAATCTTTAAATATTAAATGCAATTCTGAAAGAAAGAATATTCTATGCTTCAAAATGGATTGCGGCAACAATTTGACATGTTTTAAGGAGACAACGTCAATAAGAAGTTTCTGATTGCAAACTTTATCCAGAAAGACGCTTGAACAAATCTTTCTTATCTTTCATAAAGATTGATCTAAAACCCATTATTAGAGACAAAAAGATCAGTTTTCACTCTTGATATTTGAAATGCCACGTTTGATTCTTGAGATAAACACGTTTAGTAACTAATTATAGTGTTTAATATTTAAATTGAGCTTTCGAGAAAAAGGTTTTAGAAACTGCTTATAAGTTGTTATACTGACCCCCATCATGACCCTGATAGTCATTTTAGACACATTTCGTCACATCTATGGAAACAAAATAAGACTCCAAATTCAGAGGGATGTAGATATATGACATTAAAACTGAATCCTCATTTTGGTATGATCTTTTGAGTGCGTGATAAAGAAACATATTTGCTATAAAAAAAAATCCTCACTCATGTATTTTCTTATTGTACAGTTAAAGACAAGTGGAGAATATGTCATTTAGATTAAGTCTAGGGAAGGTTTATATTCCAACATGATTGAAATGTAATGGAATAATAAAATAAAACATGTCTAGCACGATACATTCTCATTTTATTATAGTCTTAAAATATTTAGTCATCGTTATGACATTATATCATGCAGTAAAGTGCAATTGCCGCTAGACTATGGTCTTGGATTTTATTTTTGTATGGAAAGAGAATGGCCGAAATTCAAAATATACAAGAACTGTACAAATGGTACCTGTATGACGAAATTGATAAATGTACACACTATTATGCTCCAAAATGATATTTAGATGAGCTATCTTACACACAGAACACGGAAAACTGATCAGGATGTTCATTTATCTTATGTTGATGTTGACATTATTCAAATAAGATAGTAGATTGAATTTGTCGTGATATCAAGATAGTTGTTGGAAATTAAGAGATATAATCTGAACATGTATTTCACTTAATATAAAGAATTATGCTCTGTGATTGCCAGCCTCGTCAATCAAATCAGTTGACTAATGCTGCCGTTCCATATCTCTAATGTATCACCGACATTTCATCGTCATAACATCCAATATAACTGGTACTCTAGCAATTCATCATAGTCTAAATCTCGATAATGTAAAGAACGATCTTAACCTTTTGCTCTAAGCATGTAATGGATGGAATTATGTTCCAATAATAAAGAAATAAGGACAACTAAGAGAGTACAAGTTCATATAAATTAATGAGATAAGGGTTACTTTCAGAAAACCAGAAGTGTTCTTTATAAATGTATAATAATGCTTAAGTGCATTACAACCGCTGAAAGTGGTTTTGTACAACAACGTTGTGAACAATCAAAAGGTTACAAGTTGATATAAATAATGAGATAATGTTATAAATAACTTCATCTGTAGATAATTACAAGATGATCAGATACTTTCAGAGAAACATACGTGTTCTTGTAGAAGTATAACAAGCTTCAGTGAACACATTAAAAATCTGAACCGAATGAAAGAATCTGATTAATGGTTAGGTATTAATTTTATTTTAATCTTATTCAAGGAACTTTGCGACATTGATCCAAATGCACGTGTACGATTACCGGGGTTGGACAATATGCCAAGACTTACGCTACGCAATCGCAACGAGATATAGCGATCGGTATGGCCAATATGGGGGCTTCTAAACGACAGATAATCAGAACCTTTAACTGCTCCCAGACTATTAGCAATCAGATAATCCGGTTCCAAAAGACAGGACAGACCCAAGACCGACCAAAGTCTGGAATCCCTCAAAAATGATTTTACACTTATAACTAAAGTCATTGTAAGGTAAGACAGTGACAGTAGATCATAGTCATAGAGATGAAAACATCAGGAGGATATAATATAAAGTATAAATGGAGGTTTAGAATATTAAAATATTGATAAGTTGGTCTTATAGAGTAAATATCAGCAGATCAATCTTGAACCACTGACGATCAAATCTTCATCTGTCAACAATCACCATCCATATCATGTAAATTGAGATTAATTTCATGGACTCTCTGCCATTATTGATGGGTTTTTATAGATGACATCTCATCAGAGTTCTGTCAAGTTATTTTTCAGTGTGGAAACCATTTAAAGATTATTATTATCATTTCTACACCATTAAATATATATGCTGCTTAAAGAAATGCCAAAAGTACATTGAATTCGCTCCCGTGTTCGTATAGCAACGGAGTACAACGCTAACTTCAACGATATTGAGCATTGATTGTGAAATTGATTTTAGTGCTTTGTTTTGGAGGCATTTTTGAAAATTATTAAGAAGAATAATTACAATAAGACTTTATGTATATTTATCAAAAACATTCATTTGCCAGAAACAAAGATTTAGATCCTAGGGGTCAGAAGATAAAAAGCATATCGTGGTCGGGATAGGACAAAAAAAAATGTAAAACTCCATTTCACTCTAACTTCATTTAGTTCACAACTAACAAATATCATTTTCTTAAATTCACTAAAACGGCAAATATACTTTTTTTAATCAATAAATAAAATACAACCATTCATATTTTGAATTCTGTCCATATCCAACTCGAGTTAAAGCAATATTTATTTTTCGTTTATATGACCACCAAGGTAATATTATTCTAAAGATAAAGCGTAATATAAGTTTATTTCCAATCCATACTACACAATATTTTGATGTCTTTTCTACTAAGATATATATAAATTTTAATGTTGTAAATGTTCAATGGTGTCTTAGTTAATTCCTATGTAGAATTGCATGTCAAATGTTTGATAGGCTACTTATTAGCACCTTTTATCACTTAATATAGTGATCAATAAGTTAACGATATTTGTAATTTAAGTTTTATTAATTATATGGTATTCTTTTAAGGAATTGACATAATAATACAGTTTAACCACTGGATAATTCTTAACGATTTATCAAAACTTAACTGGAATGTCACTGGCATTGTTATAAGTATTTTATGCGTATTGTGTGTATTCTCCATTGGTAGGTCAAAGTGACTTAGTGACGTATGCTGTTGAATTAAAATACACAGATTCGTCATTTGTGTCAATAGTTCATGATGCCGACCATCGAACTTCTTACGTATAATTTAATTTTTAAACACAAGACCTATCTTGATTTTCGAAACTAGAAAGTCAATTCCTTATTTTTTCTTATAGGAAAACCATTGTATGAAAAACAAGCTCAATCAATTTACAATTATTGTTAACGTCTTTGATAAGCATATAATATGTGAATAAAAGCGTCTTGCAATCTTGGTCATTTTCAGTAAATGATTTTTTTGTGTATTTATTTAATAAATGTTAACCCTAACACGAGTCTTAGAAGTTAGTCAAAAAAGATGACGGCATCAGGAAAAATAAATTAATATCGACTTAAATGAATTTACATCGAAAGTAAAATGATAAGACACTCATAAGTGTTCCAGAAGAACAAAACACTAAACAAGTATAAAAAGTTACTATATTGCGTGAGTCGACACACTAAAAATGATATTATTATTGAATTAACCTCAAGGGAAGTTACTGTGCGAACAAACATATATTTCGAAAGTATACCATCACTTCATATGTAAACTTATCAGAATTATTAACAGAACTGTTGATGTTACTATCATGTAGTAAATTAATTTTTGAGCAAAACTGAAAAGACAATAATAATTATATTTGTAAACCACGACGCTGACCATAAAACATGTTGATTGACACTATCAGTATAAACAACCTTGTTTAATACTATATTATATTATAAAAACAAGTCATGTAAGAGGGACATTCTACCCGTGGCATAAGCCTTTTATAAAGATATCGTTAACATTTCGCACAATACACCGATTTCTAAGCTTTGATTTGACGCTTTAACGAAATGAGAAAATACATGAATAAATGAATTTACAGACGTCGCATTAGTTCTACTTCAACAATCAGCAGATTTTAAAATGAATAATTTAAATTAAAATTCAAATATTAACTTTTCTCAGTCTGCATCACAAAACAGTCACAAACCTGAAACGAAACGCTGGCTGGTTTTCTATACATATTACCTATGCATAAATGAACATCCCCCTGAATTTTCAAAATATTTCAATCTTTATACAATTCGAATTTTATATTTCAGAAATGGACTGATATATTATTAAGATGGGATCCCAAGAAACATGATGGAATTCATACAGTACGAGTTCCTTCAAATAGGATTTGGTTACCAGACATAGTTCTCTATAATTTGTAAGTACATATAGTATGGAATGTGTTTATACCACCGTGTCCAATATATAATTATACCATTAGTTTTTAACATCAGGTATACATGTGCAATAGGCGATGCCTTTTAGTTCCAAACCAATATCTATCGATCAGCGACCAACTTAAACTTAGCATAAAAATGAAAATGATCTAAAACACTTTCAAAAATTTTCTGATCTACAAACATTTTAGAAGTCAGAGAGTGTTATGATTACATCTTAAACAAATGAAATGGTTGTTTCTGTTGATTAAAACTATACTCGTAGAAAATACATTTCGGTTTGATTCTTCTGGCAGTCATTGATTTATCATTTTTATAAAAATCTTGATATGTTTTTGATTCGAGTCAATCTATTCACTACTGATCTGTATCCAATCATTGGATTTAATTTGTTACCCTCCTCACAGTTGTGTAAGCATGAAACATATAAATCTTATCAGTGAATGGTAACATATCTTTAATCTGCAGCTTGTCAATAAAATGATACACTGTGTGAATATCAATGGATATTTAAGGAGAAACACTGCTTAGGGCTGGTAAAATCTAAGACAGTTGTTATTAGTTATCCAATCTAACTCATGTCTTAAATTAAAATACACCAAGGCACCGTTAAATCTCCATAAAATATATTTCACATCGGCGAGCTCTATAAAGCTGTATCAGCTAAGTATTCGAAATGATTTATGGTAACATTCAGCTATAAATTGAATGAATGAACGGGTTGGAAAAGTTGCATGTTTTAATCGATTTTAATTTTGGAGCAATCTAGAATATTGTCAATTTGAATAGCACTAACTATGTTGTTCTTGTTTTTTAAGTTATTGGTATTGTTGAAAAGAAGAATAGAGCATTTCGATTCCGTCCGATTTTACTTCTTTCGTGGGAATAATCTCAAGGATTTGGTCTATAAAAATCTTAGCCTTTCGATTTATATATTTCATACACACGACCACATGAAAATAGAATTAGATTGCAATTCTGGGTTTTGGCAATTATTTATTGGATAACAAAATCTAGTTAAACCTTACTGTACTTGCTAATCTGTGATACATCAATGTAGGTGATGCCGATGTGTATTCATTCATGAACAGAACTCCTCTCTGACTGTTGTCATACTTAACTAATCATATTATGACTATGGTGTAAAGTAAAGGTTTATCGTGTTAACTAACAATTATTATTATAAAATCACATTATAACAATATCAGTAGGAGTTGTAATTGGGTTAAAACTACATTTGTTTATTCGAAACGTGCAAGATAATAAGATTAAAATGAGTATGCATTTGTCTAAACCAGTTAATTTAACTATTTTATCAATGAAATTGGAATATAGAACTGTGTCGCTATGAAGTCACGCTATTTTAGAATTAATATTCGACCGAGTATTTAAATCAATTTTTCTTGCAGTTTAATTAACATAACATGACCTTTGATAGTAGGTAGTCAAAACAACATAAAAAAAACAGCGTACTTTTTTCAATCCTTGACAAAAATTTGAAATTAATTGTGATTAATCAATAAATATTCGTGTACTTAAAAACATAATTAGTTATGTGAACTATCCGAAAAGAATGTATGTACAGTTGACAGCATGTTCCTTCAGCAACGTGAGACATTTGCATTATCTAGCGTTGCTGGATTGGCCGGGTTTTCTCGTCATTCAGGACTTAGAACCTCGTTTTAAAGTCACTACGTCACATTCAATTTATGACCGTTGAGACTCGATTATCACAAGGTAAATTTGCTACAAGAAATTTGACGTCTGGTCATTCGAAAGTTTTCCCGCAATAATTTGTTACAAGGAATATAACTGGTCGACCATAATCGTTCGACCAATCAAAGTTAATGACGAGAAAAGCTTATCATGATAGCAACGGATTAATGTAATGTAATGAAATGATAGCCGTTGCTAAAGGAACATGAGTTGACAGATATAGCCTCAAAGTATAATCAGGTGTTTCGAAAGTATGTGCATGTATGACCTCAGTAGCGACACCAAAGTTATTATTGCATTGATATAGAAATTATATTTAAAATAAGGCATTATGTAAGATGAATATATATGGACGGAATTTTGTCTCATTAAATCAATATTTTAATTTGCTGCATCTTTGATTTATTTTAGCTTTCAAAAATGACACGCCAAATATGTTTCATTTGTATATGTACTGTTTATTTCAGTGCCGATGATCGTCTGAGAGAACAACGAGATGCATTGGTTGTAGTTGACTACAATGGAACAATATTGTGGATGCCCCAAGCTATTTTGAAAAGTTCCTGCTCCTTTGACACGCTTTATTTTCCCTTTGATGAACAGTCGTGTTTGATGAAGTTTGGATCATGGACGTCGAATGGAAATAAACTAAACATACATTTTGTTCTACAAGACTCAATGGATATGAGTGATTTTGTGAAAAATAACGAATGGGACGTTACAAAAAATACAGCAAAACGGAATGTGTTATATTATAGTTGCTGTCCCGAGCCTTATGTCGATTTGACTTTTAACTTAGAATTACGACGAAAAGTGGCTTTTTATACATTCATTCTGGTGTTGCCATGTGCTCTTCTCAGTTTATTGACATTGGTTATATTTTGGGTGCCACCAGAATCTCCTGCTAAATTACAGCTAGGTATGGTGTTCATGGTTAATGTTGTTAGATAGGACTTACATGAATAACAATGGCACTTAATCAAACATAAAGCCCTGGAGAAGTTATTGGATGTATATTACTTATTGGCATTTTTAGACCAAAAAAAAAAACAAGCAAAACATTAAAGCGATAAATATTATTAAAGTATGTAATGAATATTTCTTAATTCGATGACTTTTTATTTCAGGTATGAGTGTCTTTGTTGCTTTTTTCTTCTTGTTATTGGTTTTAGCTGACTTTACTCCAAGAGCAGCTGCTTCTATACCTCTAATTGGTAAGAATCGAATTTTTCTTTAATGTCTGATATATTAACTTCTTAGCTTTCTATACTTGAACAATAATTAAATGACGTGAAAAGCGTCCAGACTTATCCTTTTATGTAGAAAGCTTATGTTTAAGCTACCATAGGAAATGGTTTAAGTTTAAAATTCGGTTGGTTGGTAGATGACAAGTTAATGTTCGTTTCCAGCTAAAATCAGCTATCATTAAACAATATATTCTACCAAGTCATCCATGCAGCAGGTAAATTTGATGTGGAATTTCAAAGAATTGTCGACTAGCTCACTAGTGCACCCTTGAAGTGAAATAAGAACAAATTGACAGATATGGCTATACATTGTAATTTTCATAGTTTGGTCAACCGTTAAGAGGAATACCAAGAATAATGGGAAGTAACTCTACTAAGAGCCGGTCTTATTTTCATTTTAGGTGCATATTTCTGTTTAAGTATGGTAATGATAACAATGTCAACTGTTTTAGCATGTATTGTTGCTAATATGTATTTTCGTGGAGTACGGGTAAACAGGGCTCCAAGATGGTTTCGTTATGTAAGTGAAGACTTATGTTTAACGTAATCATGTAGTATGCTTTGGTTTGACCTATTCATTTTCAGTTTCTTGATTAGTGAATAACTTTTGAAAAAAGAAAGGGTATCAATGGTTAAAAAGTTCACAATATTCATAATTATATGACAATGAGCATTACTAACACAGACCGTCTGTTGTGCAGCAACAAAAATTCTCATAGAAATTGGTTCTTCCACCAAATTACCATTGCTTTCTGAAATACATTTTGCAAGTTTGTAGAACAATGTTTATGGAAACTTCAAATTGACTGTCTTCTCTTTTTTAGTTTTTGTTTAATTGCGTCGCTAGAGTTTTGTGTTTAAAAGAAAAAATAGTGGAAATAGATACTACGTCCCCTGCAAAGAAGAATTGGAACACATGTGTCATAACTCAACAGAATGGTCGAACTAATGATCCAGATACAAAGTGTGCTAAAGTCCGTTTACTGGAAAACAGTACTGAACACAAAGGTTCATCTGAAACTACTGAGGGTGGACGTGACACAGTAGTCAGCGATCTTAACAGGATCAATATTTTAGGGAGAAATTCAGGACTTTATGATGAAGTGAGAGAAATTCGAGATATTCTACAGCGAGACGACGAGAGAAGAGTGAAAAGGGATGAAAAAGACAAATACGTGTTAGAATGGCGGGTATTAGCCTGTATAATTGACAGGTTATTTTTTATCATATATCTCTTCATTAATGTTGTAGGTCTTATTGTTTTATTTGTTGCAAAATTCTGAGAATCATTTCCTACATCATGTCTGGATGTGTGGCTTTAAATCATCGACTGAATGTTCCCATTGTTCACTCTTACTCTTTCAGTTTTTACTTGTGTGAGCATTGTAAATTATGCAGATCCATTTTCCACCTTTAATTCAATTTATTACACAGTTGTGCTATGATTTTTTTAGATGGGGTGGGTATTGTTTGTGTGTCATTAGACTTGCCAGGACATGTACATGTACTTCGATTGCTACTCAGTAACTATGAATACCTAATACTATAGAATGCAAACAAAGGTAAAGTACCTCGAAATTAGGATAATCCGGTACTGAAATTAACATAGACGGTCATATGATAGTGACTTGTAGATGATTTTAATATTATTTATATATGTATTGCCCTATTTTGATTCAGTTTAAAGCGGAAAATATCTATTCCATTGTATCATAACATCCTCATTTCTGTTATTAAAAGTAACAACCTCTGTCAATCATTATTAATTCTCCTAATAGCTGATATTAGTTAATGGCTTATATAACCATGGCAAAGTTCTAAGAGTTTAATTCATAAATATCCATTTCGTCAAAGTAATACCCAGATATTCTAATTCAGCCACCATAACGCAATGTGTGTTTTATTGTTGCTTTATCCCAAGCATTCACTAGTCATAGTCCCACAACTCTCTTGAAAAACTTGATGCCAATTCGCCTTTTATTTCGGCAGCACAGCATGATTGTATACGTGTGTCCCTTGACACAATGGGAAAGGAATAATATTTTTGTTTGCATATTTGTTGTTCAACAGATCGTGTGCCTAAACTCACGAATCTATGAAATACGATGACAATTTGACTTACAATTTAACAATACTAGATTTGTACAAGAAGAAGAAATATCACTGATTCAAATAAACATTCACATAATTTGAGTTTATTTTGCAATAAACATTATAACATTATTATCGAGTATCTTTTATCAGACAAAAACATGGCGAGTGTATTTTGGGAATGTGGCATGTAACGTTAATTATGTCGACCACTCCTTTCGAAGATTTTTCTTTTCCAAAATTCATGAGCAATACCTGATTTTGAAGTTGATAACAAACAATAACTGAAAATATAATCTTATTTATTTCAATGCAATCAATATATATTATTCTTCTGAGAGCTAGAACTGCGTACATTATCTTAAAATGATCTACTTATATTATTGTTTCGTCACTAAAATAATGGTATAAGCACATATTTATTCAAATGATGCTCTGTGTATAACTATAGACGCGGATAGCTAAACAGTCTTGGTTTCGATGGTCTCTTAACATGCACACATTATGGAGACTCAACTAATTCAAATTAGTTGTAAATGTCCACACTAGGCTACCTATAAAATTGATCTCAATAGACATAATATAAAGGAAGAGACATTTCTGTCATAGTCTTATATTAGCGGATACTGTGAGTCGGTGATAAAGGTGTTTATGTTTCGAATGCACAGAGAATCTGTAACGTACGATGCATAATATGTATATCTATTCACATCTAAATAATAAATATGATTACTAACAAGAGATTAACGCGCTGAAAGACGCAAGTAAGACAGGTAGTGAGTCAAAAGAACAGAATGGCTAATATGCCATTTTGCCTTTTACCAAAATGACCGCAATACCAATAATGTTAATCAACACATAAAAGGCAAAGAATATTCGGTCAACAACACACGCTATTATTCTCCATTCCTCTGTATTTCTCTTTTTAATTTCAGCATTATCAGATCTTGCATCAAATCGGCTCATTATCTCTTTAATAGCACTAACTTCTGTTGATACAGGATTGGCGGGAATTCGACAAGGCGTTCGACGTCTGGGTGATGGTTCACAACTACTGTCATCCAGGCCAATATCGGTTATTGTGGTTCGTGATTCGATTCCAGTCTCTAAAAGGCGAACTCTGGCACAGGCCATTTCCGAGTCTTCGTCGTCAGGTTCTGTTGTGACATAAGATTTCCAAACCTTCCTATGAGAATTGTATTCTCTCTGAACCTCATTAATCATATCCCCAAGACACATCGCTTTCGCAATACCATCAAATACACACTGAAGGTAGTAAAAAAAAATAGAAATAATTACATTAAGCCATACAAATAGCTTCCTCATTGGAAAATATGATACATCTTAAAACTTCAAAAGCGCACTCGATATATATACGCCTTTTGAAATGTAATGAAAATGCTACCTGAACACATGCCAAAAACTTTGCGACCATTTTTATGTTCTTAGTTAAAGATAATGCTTGACCAAATCTCTGTGAAAACTTTAGAAAACATTTTGCACTCAGCATCCAGAAACAGATAGTAATCAGCCCGACCAACACAATATCTGTAATAATGTTATCAACTTCCGGTTCAAAAAATAAATTTATTACACCCAATGACGCTTATTTGAGCCATTAATCAGGAGTTGACTACGTTCATTCTTCATTGCTAACTGATTAGAATTCTGATCCACCAATTGAGACACTTGTTGCGTGTCTAATTACTAATGTACGAGAAGACTAGCAGACTTACCGATCTGAGCCATTGTGGAGCTCTATTGACCCGTACACCACGGAAAAACATATTGGCTATTATACAGGCAAGAACAGTCGACATTGTTATCATTACCATACTCAGACAGAAATATGATCCTGTAATATAATAAATTGATAATAAGATTATATACAGCAATCGTTCTTCTGATTACAACCATGATGCTTTATTAAATATCATATCTCGGTATCTACCAGATAATTAAGTCTTAAGAATTCACCAGCATACGTTATTGGTAATTAATGGTCTAGTTTGCATACAGATTGATTTTTAGATGTTCTAATCAAATCATGAGTACAAGAAGATCGAAGTGTTCTTGTTTATGAAGATACCGAGCAATTTTAATTCTAGAAAAAGTCGCTCAATTCATGCAGTGAAAGTTATTTAGTTATAACACACTGATGTATTTCAAGGAGTGTACTTAAACGTACATACATGTATATCCTCATTGGTAATGTTTACCTGTACGTGGTAACCTGAATTTTGCAATGCAATTTCAATATTAATGAGTACACATACACATTTTCTTACTACATCCAGTATCAACGATAACTTTCATTGAAGATTTTATCTTGAAACTGAAACTGAGCTCGATTCCGTTTAACCATAAATATAGTTATCTATAATGCATACTCTATATTCATATATTATTTAAAAAGACACACGCACACCAATATTTGTTAAAATGAATAAGAATACAACGAAGTGACAAAATAAGTAAGAAATATTGCTCAAATAACTGGTTTAATTTAAGAAAACAGCAGACATGGATATTGATCCTTGAGAAAGATTTAAAGTTTTGTTGTGATTACTGCAATAATATAACAATGTTTAAAAGATAAATGATGACAGGGTAACAGATTACAAGTATTATCCTTGTTATACCATATTTCCAGACAACAATCATAATTTTATCATTCAATTTTAACTTGAACCTTGCATCTTAATTATAAATAATATCACAATATTAATCGATTTTAGTACAAAAAAAACTCATTCGAGCAATATGAAGAGATTTCCTTACAGCCTCTATTGGTTTGGCTGTCAAATTATAAAATCTGTTTCTCCAACAGATAAGGGAAGTTGAATTTTATTTTTCAAGAAAAACGATATAGAATTGTCAAATTAAATTTAAATATTGTATTTTCTGGTGTTACGTTTAGATAAATGATCTTACCCCTGGGTTTTCAACTGGTTTTCTCAAGTGTCCCCTGTTACGCATGAGGAAATTACCTTGTCCCCTGAACAGAAATTGTTTGCAGAAGTCATCAAAAACATGCAATTTTGAAGCATAATAAAGTCACAGCATTTTGCATTTCCCAGATAATACAAAGTATAACATATTTTTTCAGACCTGTACCTCAGTTTGTGTCACAAGGAAATGTTCAAATGTCCCCAGTCTGGGACATGTCCCCTAAGTTGAAAACCCAGGATCTTACCTATCAGAGGAATGGTAGTAGCTGCTCTGGGAGTATAATCAGCTAATAATAATAACAGGACGAAAAAGGCAAGAAATATATTCATCCCTGAAATATCAGAAGTATAGGCTGATCATGTGTATGTACATGGATAAAATGCTATGACAACAATTACAGATTCGAATCTAACCAAAGAAAGAATACCATCAGAAAACAGATCATTTTAAGAAACTTTGTCCACTTTTGGTAAATTATTATTCATGGCTGTTCTACCAGCAATAAAAGTTGTTTAACTCAGTCTAAGACAGTGGCTGAATGTCATTAAAGGTTTTGATATATTGAATGGAAAGAAATTTATCTAGAATCTATAAAACTACATAGGTAAATGAATAATAAAAAGTACTAAGGTTACTAACCTAATTGCAGCTTGGCTGGCGACTCTGGGGGAACCCAAAATATCACTAAAGTCAATAAGGATAAGAGACCACATGGTAAGATTAATATAAACGTATAAAAAGCCACTCGACGTCTAAAACTGAGTTTAAAAGTTAAATCTATGTAAGGTTCTGGACAACAAGAGTAATATTTTACATTCCGTTGTCCAGAATTATCAATCAAATCCCACTCATTACTTTTCATATATTCATGTAAATCCATTTTATCTTGACCGAGTAAAAACTCCACATTTAACTGATCACCACTGTAAGTCCACGATCCAAATTTTAAATAACAAGTTTGTTCATCAAAAGGGAAATATAGGGTATCAAATGAACATGAGCTGTTTAAAATGGCTTGTGGCATCCACAATAAATTACCAGTATGTTGAACAACAACTAAAGCTTCTCTTTGTTCTTTTAACCTATCATCAGCACTAAAATATACAAACAGATATCAGTGGATGTAGAGGATTTGAATCTACATGTATATAAACAGTTTATTAGTTCCTGAGCTAGTGAGATGCTGATCATATTGGTTGCTGATAGCCTTAAAATGGTCAGTTATTTTGGCCTGCAGGTTGGTACCAAATAAACCCACTGTAACCCACTGCTAAACATTACTTAAATATTACTTATGCAGCTCCATTTGTATCAGCACTGTAAAATTTGGAAACTTATAATGTCAAATGTTAATGCTGTGTACATGCAGAGAGAAGACTATCCGTCTTATGTTGTGACTTTGTATATGCTTGTCGTTGTGATTCAGAATGAGAACACAAATAATTCATCTTTTAATTATATGGGAATATTAACAGTTCTGAAATAGGTCAATTGCCTGAATAATTATACAGTTTCACAACAGCTTCAATAGTTATGTATATGATCTGTATGGTTTGAAGAGTCAAAGTACGTCACGAAGTGCCGCAATCGCAAGCCCAAACCGAAGGTCCTCGCCCTATAGCAAAAATGGTAAATGGCATCAATATGGTGCAATCTGAAAGATATTTCTGGATTTGAGTTGTCAAAAGGGACTTCCTTCTCTGATCTTCATCTGATTGGTTTTGATTCTTCAAAAAATATTTCTTTCTACTCAATTATGGAGGGGAACGATCGAGACCCTTTTGTCCCCCCCCCCCCCCCTTTCTGAGTTCACCCCCTTCCTTATCATACCGTTTACTATAAGTTTTTAACATCTTGGTTTGTCAATCTTAATCCGGTCATAATTAAAATGTGGTTCAATATTTAATATCTATATCGACAATAATCACAGTCAACTTAAAAATATTTTTTATTTATTCTAACACATAATATTCATAACTTTCAGAGCACAAAAAAACTTGTTTCAAGATAATACCTGGTTTGATGATCCACACAAATTAAGGATGACATTATCTTTAAAAAATAAAATAAAAAATACTTACAAATTATAAAGCAGTATATCTGGTAACCATATGTAATCAGCTGGTACTCTGATGCTGGTTATATTGTCATGTTCTACAGGGTTCCATGTTAATAATATATCTTTCCATACCTAAAAAACACATTATCACAATGAGTTACCAACTGCATCAATCTGTTAACGAAAAGTGTGTTTTCGGGTTTTTTTCTGTGTTTGATAGACCTCAATTTGTGACAATAGTCAGAAACTCGGGGCACTATCCATTAACTTTAGGAGAAGATCCTCTGCGATCGCTTCAGTCCGACTGTCACATACCGAAAAAGACATCGGTTGTTTTAATATGTTGAGAACGGTAGACGATGAAACGGTAGACGATGAAACGCCATAACCTTAAGTCGTCTTTGGACAACCGGGTACTATGGAGGTATATACATTTTACATTTTTACACATCGCCAATTGTACTTTGCAGTATTGACAAATGCATTTTGTAATGACGACATTGGTATTTCAATATTACAACATATTCGACAATTTTGGCAACGTTATACCTCCATAGATATGTGCCAAGTTGAGATAAACCCACCCAGATAGAACAACTATATTTTTCATAGAAAGCAACTTGACGGATTTTATTTTTTATTTCTGCTTGATGCCCTTTGAGCATGGGAATAAAAATGCATAACATACACATTTTTTTCTTCTATATTTGCACCTAAATCTTTCACACATATCCTTGACGGTCAATAAGTTAAAGAGAATGGGAAGCTCATAGTTGAACTTGTCACAGAAGTAAATGAGAAGGGTCGAAAGATCAGACAATACTTTCGATTGGTAAACTTCATGGGATTTGACAGACTTTCTCCTTATTTGACGTCTCATCACAAAGTTGATTGATATCTCTTAATGATGCTGCATGCTGTTTATTCCTTCAGGTCATCTGTGTTCTGTTATTATTACAAACATAAGATACAACGTCAGCGTTCACAATAGATACTTATTACTAGTTGTCAATAACATGGCCACTTCCAATCAAAATATCACATTTACTTCTGGTCAATTTACACCAGAAATAACACCAGTGGTCAATACCAATAGATTCAGAATGACTTCTTGTCCAGACCTTTCTCATTGTTTGTTGTGGTCAATTTTCTGACCATATACTATCTGTAACATTTAGACAAAGAGATCCAATATCGCAATTCTGTCTGCTAAAGTCTGTCAATAAAAGCCAATCTCATTTACTGATTGCTTTTGCAATTTCATAACCCTTTTGGACCAAGAACTCGTATATTTTACATAAAACAGAATGAAAATAGGGTGTATAAATTCTGTTAGTCTGTGCCTTACAGAATATCGGTTGCAGTTTTGATAATTTGTTTCAATTTTAACTGTCTTTAAGCTTGAACAGAGTGTGACTTGATCTGGCCCTTAACCATTCGTACGCTTGTACACACGTCCTTGGTATGGTAGGACCAGGATAAAACCGCTGGTATATAGCAAATCAAAGAAATGGTATCTCAACTGCCTTTGTTAATTACTTTCTTCAAGTACTTTTGTCATAATTTTGTTGTATGATTGATATTTTAGATTCTACAATCAATTGTCATCAACAAATTGAAGTGGTAAATAATCGGATTAAGTGATAATAGAAAATCTTATGGACAATATTACAACAGTGTAAACATAATTCTCTCAATTATTCCATTAATCGACATTTATGACTAGATCTGATGAACTTTTATAAATTCTAGACAGCAGACTAATGGAGAGGGGAAATATGGTGATTTAGAAATAGATTATAAATCGATGAAAAAGAGCAATTAGTAGTGAAAATACTCCATTAAATATGTTTCGAGTACTGCTTTAACTAATCGTTATTCTCTGAACACTGTGTTCATTATGTAAATAAATATCACAATAAAAATCTCAACTTGTCTCTCAAATACAATCTATAATATTGATTAGGGTATAACACCTTAATAGATTTTCTCTTATCAAATATTGTTGTTCCGGAAATGACGCATTTACTGACCTGATTACTGGCCGGGAAATGACACTAGTTATGTCCAATGTCCTACAAACAATGTACGTTTTGTGATGCCCTTGTAATTGTTAGTCTTACAGGATTTGAAACAGTACAGTTCTTGTATTACAATTCCTTTACCCGTGAGACTGATAAAGAGTCCTTTTCACATATAATCGAGGAGAGTAAATCAAGCTTGAATGGTTTAAAAGCTTTGAGTTTACAATAGGAATCATATCACACTATTTCATGACAATTTCTCTATTGACATGCTATTTTCAATAAGTTTATCTTGTGCAATAACGTAACTAGATGCGACATGTGTAGAAACATGTGTGAAGAAAGCTGGTAAGAATTTGTAAAGCTGTGAGAAAAAAAAGGGCCCAAGAGCATGCAAGATTCTAACGCATTTATAATGGTGGTGACAATGTTAATTCCAAATTTCCATAAGTAAATAAAAGGGCAAAGAAGCTGCAAAACACATACATGTACCAATAACTTCCAAAGTAAATGTAATAATACATAGTACCAATTACACAGAACAATGAATAATAGTACGAAAATGTACTGCAATGGAGTTTTACGTCCTACTTTTTTGCACCTGTATGGGCTAACTAGGACGGGAAAACGACATGTAGTGTGCAACGAGAGAAATTTTGCCAGGACAGCTGCATTAGCTTACTCTCATTTTAGATTTTCAACTGTTTTTCTGTTTTTGGAGCTATCTTTATCGTGTATACTGTCTGTAGAACAGGGGGACTCGGTCTGTGATCATATTATCCTAGTGACTAGACGTTTTTTCAATGCCAGACCCTCGACTGCATCAGTGACAGAGAGAAATTGGTACATTGTAAGAAAGAGTATACAAATATGTGAACTTACGTAATGGTACCATATATTGGTTTTTAAAACTTGGTTTTGTTCATCAACATCCAATACTTGTATTAAAGACAGACTGAAGTTGACTGTTAAACTATCTCTAAAATTAACAATTGGTCGACCAGTTTTACCCTGTGAATGATATCTAGCTAATAACTTCTTGATTAAAACTTTCTCAGCTGGTATTTTATCAGGTGCTGATAAACATTCCCCTGTAATAGATTTACAATAGATGAAATAATAAAATAATGTATGAAATTCTTTTCCATCATCTAGATCTTCAACAGATCTTATAACCCTACAAAAATATTTAAGCCATTGTTGATTCGATAGTATCTAAATCTATATGAAGTTTGTTTTTATAAAATGATTTTCTTCTATAAAGTACGAAAGTATATTCAAAATGTACAATTGCATAAACATTTCTTTAGTTCGTTAGTATAATCTATGTCTGTGTTATACAGTAAAAGGGTGTTAACGAGGACTAAAGTTTAAATGTACTGAAAAGAAATGTTTTATGTTGATTGTAAAAAGTAATTACGTTGAAATGTTCAAATCTATTCCATCAAGTTCAGAACATGAAAAATAAAAGCATGTCTGGAAAGAACAAACACAGATATAATAAAATGAAAAACACATTAAACAGGTTTTATATCCCATTAACACTACACAATCTGAATTCAAAAAATCGATTCGCTTCGATTAATTCGAATTGATTTTGCTTTCGTACCTGTATCGTTGTTTCTCACTGCTTAACTGATACAATAAAATTGTTATCTTAGTAATATATAGTTTTCCTCTATATAAATCGAGTTTGGAATGGCGGTTCATTTGGGTCCTGGTTAGCAAGGAATGATTAATCAATTAATCAGTACGAAACAAAGTACAAGTTATTCCGACATAACTGGATTAAACAAATAGTTTACAATACAAAATATTATCGTATGGGTGAACCATCATAGTTTTATTTAACTGTGGTATTGGATAGGTGATAGGTTAATCATGGTATTTGACACAGAATACTTCTTTCAGTTCATGGAGGTTATCTGACTTCATTTTCCGATATTCTGTGATGATTAGCTAACTTGTTGAATTTATGTAATAATTGCAATCAGCGATGAACTAAAATGGCTTCATGATAAGATCCATGGAACGAGTATCATCTCTGATTGAGAAACAGTTATGTTATAGTAAAATTATGTTCTTAAAATGCCATTCAAATCAGAACATATATATTGGTTATTATTATACGCCCAAATCTCTCTATGTGGACGTATATTGTCCACACCCCTGTCTGTCCGTCATCATTTGCTTGTAAACGCTCTAAAAACTATATATTTTTAATAGAATGGTTTGAGAAAGTTAAGTTTACTGATTACATTTAAGGCTTTTTCAAGATTTAGGTCTCTTACATCAATTGCTCGTTAACACTCTAAAAACTAAAATGTTTGAAGGAATAAAATGAAATTCGGTATGTGCATACATATTCATGAAACGAAGATCAAGTTCGAATTTTTTTAGATTAATGTTACAGAATACTGATTCATCAATTCATCAAAAGAATAAATGATTTTAAAACTGAAATGAATACAAAATGCAGAAGTGGGCATATATTACTGTTGTCCAATATATTCAAAATATTTTTCGTTTTTACCATCAGCATGCCGTGGTGGGCGTATATGGCTGTGGTCCACTATCTTACTCTTAGAATTTGTCTTTGTTTTTGAAACAGACAATTTTTATTAAGACTTTACATAATTAAACATTTTATGTCAAACATCGCTAAAATAAGCAAATTTACTGGACATCAAATTAAAACTTCTCTGTAATCATCTATATATAGCCATTTAATCTATTATAATACAGTTTTGCAAATACATTACTAATCATAAGATTAAAATATACTAAATAAAGTAACAAAAACATGCAATATACATCTATTTTCGATTTTGTACTCATTTCAAAACTTTTTATTAAAAATCGATTGAAAGTGTCCTATCCTGTAATACAATACATCTGAATGATTTTATAACTACACTTACAAAATATTTTTACTGTTAAAATAGTGCTCAATGCATTAAATGTAGAGCGATATAGAAATATAGAAATTTATAACTAAATATAATTGTTATAAGTCTTATCGTCATATAATAACATCATTCTGTCCAGTTGTTCTGTCTAATAAATTCCTGAATAGGATCAACAGCAAAAATAAAGAGTGAAATTATTTAACTTTTTTAGTTTTTTTAAGTAACGCAGCATGAGAATTTTGAGCAGTAATTTTTGACTATTCCGGATTATAATTATCTCTCATACTCCTCTTCAGTAATGCTGCAAAGGCAAGAGATTGAAATATTGTAATAAAAGGAAGCTGTTTATCTTAGGTTAAAATTGTAATAAAAGGAAGCTGCTAATCTTAGGTTAAAATTGTAATAAAAGGAAGCTGCTGATCTTAGGTTAAAATTGTAATAAAAGGATGTTGCTGATCTTCGGTTAAAATTGTAATAAAAGGAAGCTGCTGATCTTAGGTTAAAATTGTAATAAAAGGAAGCTGCTGATCTTAGGTTAAAATTGTAGTAAAATCTTGGGTTAAAATTGTAATAAAAGGAAGCTGCTGATCTTAGGTTTAAATTGCAATAAAAAGGAAGCTGCTGATCTTAGGTTAAAATTGTAGTAAAATCTTGGGAAAAGGAAGCTGCTGATCTTAGGTTAAAATTAAAGTAAAATCTTGGGTTAAAATTGTAATAAAAGTAAGCTGCTGATCTCAGGTTAAAATTTTAGTAAAATCTTGGGTTAAAATTGTAATAAAAGGAAGCTGCTGATCTTAGGTTTAAATTGTAATTTAAAGGAAGCTGCTGATTTTAGGTTAAAATTGAAGTAAAATCTTGGGTTAAAATTGTAATAAAAGTAAGCTGCTGATCTATGGTTAAAATTGTAGTAAAATTTTGGGTTAAAATTGTAATAAAAAGGAACCTGCTGATCTTAGGTTAAAATTGTAGTAAAATCTTCGGTTAAAATTGTAATAAAAAGGAAGCTGCTGATCTCAGGTTAAAATTGTAGTAAGATCTTTGGTTAAAATTGTAATAAAAGTAAGCTGCTGATCTCAGGTTAAAATTGTAGTAAGATCTTTGGTTAAAATTGTAATAAAAGTAAGCTGCTGATCTCAGGTTAAAATTGTGATAAAAGTGAGCTGCTGATCTTAGGTTAAAATTGTAGTAAGATCTTTGGTTAAAATTGTAATAAAAGTAAGCTGCTGATCTCAGGTAAAAATTGTGATAAAAGTGAGCTGCTGATCTTAGGTTAAAATTGTAGTAAAATCTTCGGTTAAAATTGTAATAAAAAGGAAGCTGCTGATCTCAGGTTAAAATTGTAGTAAGATCTTTGGTTAAAATTGTAATAAAAGTAAGCTGCTGATCTTAGGTTAAAATTGTAATAAAAAGATGCTGCTTATCTTAGGTTAAAATTGTAATAAAATGAAAATGGAAGAATTAGAAACAGTGAACAATAGCAGACATCAGTTAATAAAATATTGACAGAATCAAGCTATTTATTAGTAACCCCAGTAGGCTGTGGAATAATGACTAGCTGCTCAATTGTCTGATTCACAGTAATTCTAGAGGTAGAGGTCAGAAAAGATGAAATATATCAAATAATAACATAGCTTACTGACAACATTATCAGAATAGCTTACTTTTTCGACTACCAATGATCGAAAACATACGATTTGTAAGTCTGGTGACTACCAACAAGACAAGACTACTCCAGACGGAAGGGTTTAACTTTCATCATATCACGATTATCTTTCTAGTTATCCAAATTACTGCTCTTTATTTAAAATATGCTTTACAGAATGATCGAAAAATGTATGTAATCTTTGAACTGAAGAACTGACACTTCACTTAAATCCGGATTAAACCAACTAAAGATTAATTCCAAATGGATGTTTTTTTTTAAGAATACACTATTTCACTATTGATTTCTATTTAAAATTTAAACAGGAACACCAAGTATAAAACAAGATTGCCCTTTCTTCAAATCAGATATCCAAAATTAATGAAACCGTTTTAATTTTACTTACTGTTGACAGGGAGAGCAAATGACTAGTAAGTAATAACCAGTGTACTTTGATCACATCCATTCAAAAGATTGTTAATATTTTAGTTATAAATGATTTATTTTTTAAAAAAAATGGACATCTTATTTTTGGAAGATTGGGATAAACTAACATGAAAGTTAGCACTGGTGACAATCAGATATCATCCCCATCCCTACAATATACCATTTCCAAATTTTTGTTTCGTTTTGAAACGAATATTGATTTCTGTCTAGCCATCGTAAAGAGCAATGTACCCAATGCCATTTACAGGTATGGCACTCGCACTAATCTCGATTATGGTAGAATATAGGTCTTGATGAAAAATTAATAAATTTATAGCTTTGTCTGATGTTCTCTACTTTCCACTCAATCTCTAAATCATATTTTTTTCAAATGTGATAAGTGATCCATTTCGTGAACAAAAGAATGAACAATTATGTTTATCAAAAATTAATAGATAAGACATTCCATTAGTTACAGACTTAAAAGAATTTAAAAACCATATGAATTTACTTCTTAACCTTGTATTCTGTGTTTATTATTTATCTAAATACGTGTATTTATTTATCAAATCTGTGTTATTGGGAAAGCCCTTATAGTTTTAGTGATGAACGATAAACAGTTCTATTTAGTATAAAATGATTGTCTAATCTGTATCTTTCAAGGTATTGAATTAAATACAAGAGTTCTCTTTGATTCACATTGCAGTCGGTCATCATTGAGAGCGTAAAGCTTGTATGCCTCTTTTTCATGCTTATATTCTACTCTACACTTAAAACGGTGATAAATTGTAAATTGTTGAGGGAATAAACTTTATCTATTGTTTTTTTATTGGAACAACGAGGATGGGTTGGTATTAATATTTAATGACGAAAGACAATATTCAGTTGTCTAGAGCCTGGTGTCCCAATTGGTTATTCTCACAATGCATTCAAAACATACTATAGCATCTACAATAAAAGAATAAATGCGATAGCTTCTAAATGGTTAACATATAGATTTGAATATTGAAGAAATATATTGTTTGATGCTTTACTAGCCCCAAAAGATTGTCGTTTCTTTGTAGATACCGATACAATAGTCAGAATACATATCCATATCATTTACTCCTGAATAAGTAATGCTCTGAATCTATGAAATAACTGACTGGATCTGTGTACATTGTAAAATCCCATCTAAACCTATATCATTCAACCCATTCATTTGGAAAAAATACTTTATGCATTTTTTCTCGCTAACGAGCTGTTAATCACCAAAACATTCTGCAACAAAAAGTTTATGAGATTTTTTGTAGAAATATTGCTACATTAGAAATTAATAATCATATCATATGATAATATACTTCCTACTGAAAATAATAATTATCACTCTCGAGACATTTGATTGTGTTAAATACTATTATTAATGTTAATGAATAAATATAGATTCAGTAGGATATTGACCTATATAACCAGCGTCGTTAGCTTGAAAATTGAGGCGAAAAGTAGGAACTAAAAAGTTCATTTTGAGAATTGGGGTATTGTTATTTACAGAATCTGAATAACTAATGTTGACGTGTTTTCTTCTATATTAGTACATGCATGTATTAGGTTTTGAACTGAAATATGAAATTAATTATATCACAGCAGAAGCAGAAGTTCCATTTCATTTCATTTCATGATACATGTTTATCATAGCATCGAGGATTTGTCAAAAAATTTGGGAGGGGACCAACCAGCATGGGTTGTAGAGTCCAATACTTCGCCAAATGTCTGAAGATAGGTATGGATATTGAAAGAACCATCTTAAAAATTGTCTGTTGAACTCGTGATAAAAGATCTGTAATGATATCTAGTAAATGTTTGTTTATCAAACTCAAGTACGAATGCCTGTGCTTACATGTGAATTTGGTTTCTAAAATTTAGCAACAAACAACATGTTCCTGAAAATATTAAGATCAAAGTGGCCATCGAGTCCATTTTAATTTTAAATCATAAACATGTTATCCAAGCAGGATCCAGAAATAAATATAATGTTAAACTGATTAGGCTATTATTGAATCCATGTACATAATAAGTTATAATTTCTTGCTAAGCTATAATGCAGTGCTATAACTGCTTTAGCTATAATAGAATGTTAAAACTGCTTAATTGTTTTATTTGTATACATAGGTTTTACATAAAGATATTTACAACAAGTCTAAATGATGATTGACAGTAAGTGTGTAAAAACATTCTACTTACCTAGTGAGAGACAGATTAGAAATAGTGTTATTACTGTTCCATAAATGTCATCCATTGTTTCCAAATATCACTATTCATTAGGATAGCTTCATGTAATGTTGACTTGATATATATTCTCTGTATATACTGTAGCAATGTGTTCAACAACCGTCACTTATCATATCTCTTGCATAATTAACATTGTCTCGCGCCGGTAGGTAATGCAGATAGATACCAGACGTATAATTCTGTGAAATAATGCAAGACAAGTCGTCAGCTGTCAGACCAATGTAGTCATTTTATTAGACACATAATTCACTTCATCGAATATCTATTGTCACGTCGTGTTTTCACTTCTTAAGATTCATTACAACACTTTCTATCTTCTTCACATCCAGTCTGTATATACGTTTCAATAAGAATTCTTAGAATACACGTGTATAACAGTGTAATGTCATAGAGACAGTAAACTTTAAGTTCTCTAAGTTATCTGAACAACTTATACAGTCTTCTGGTTCTATACACTACTTTTATCCAATATTCTTTCACCAGGAAGCTTTCTTATGTAGCGTACGTTCAAAGACTATAACATATTCATCAGTCAACCATGGAAGTTGCTCCCTTGGGCATGGTACAATATTGTTTATGCTCTCTCGAGTATGGTACAAAGTTGTTTATGTCTTACAATTCCCAGAACATAAAGCTACCTGTAAATGTATAAACAGAAAAATCAATAACAACATGGTAGTATACATCTGTTCCCAAATGGGCGTGTCGTGTTTTAGGGTGCTTTAATGGGGAATGTTCAGCATTTTCCAGGATACATTTCGGCATTGAATTTATGCAAATATGTGTTTTCAGTATAAGGCATAGTCTTACTAAACGACGAGTCGTATTTTTGACTTCCAAACGCTGATAATTATGTACGGAGATTTGAAGGTTTAGATTTCAAGGGAGAGTTTGGAACATTATTACGGTTGAGCTTAGCTAAAAAAAATTCCAGGTTCTGAGACTAAAAGATTTTTGGTCGAACGGTTATTGAACATATCCCTTTAAGTGTGTTTAGAGAATGAGTGTTCTGATCTTAATCAGATACTTCTGCTTACTTTAATAGATACTTCTGCTTACTTTAATAATACAACATAAAAAAAAAAAACCTGTTAAACGTACAAATCAAGAGAATAGAAATAATTTGAGACTTCATCAATTTGCCGTAATATTCACGTGTATTAATTAAGTTTCACAAAAGCAAATGTGAACGGACGTCCGCACTGTTGACATTATAAATTATAATCTAATAGTTGCAATGACAACACAAATCTGCATATGATATTGAAATGATGTTTTGTATTTTGTTTACATGTTTAAATCAAGTTGTATTTGCATGGTTTTATTCATATAGTTTAATTTATTCAATTTATACTGATGTTCACATAAAATGTATCGATTTGTACAGGCTATAAAATAAGTTATCATACACTATTTGCTGTGTGACAAAGACGTATATCATATTATCTACAATAATACATTTAATATGCATTTATCAAGAGAGCAGGTTTAAAGGAATTTATTCAATGAAACGACAATATTGATATCGAGCCTTTTAGTTGATTAAAGAACATAATCGTTGGAAATCGCGTTCAGAATTTGTTTTAACTTTTATTACAAACAAAGACCACTTAAGGTTTCGTAAACGTAAGTCAATATATAAAATGCTTATCTTACTAGTTTGATTTCAGAGAATATGGTATTCGTATTTTTTGAATATAAAAGTTTGCCCAGTAACTGTGGGGAAATGGTTCTCGCAAGTTGCATTTTCTAGCGGGGTACTGTTTGGAATGCGTAGAACTGAATTCAAAATGTAAATATTTAAGGACTATTACGGATTTGGTACACTGCTTTTATTGTGTTTCAGACTTGAAAAGGTGTTTTTAACCTTCCAAACTATTTATTAGGCTTGTCTTAGTTAAGCTAAACACGGCACAGATTCTTTAATTGATACATCTTATTGTCGATAAAGAAATAAAACTGGATTAAAGAAAGATCACGCTCATAAAAACGAATCACTCCTGATTTGTGCGTGTAAATTCAAGATAAATTTCATCTTTACTCTTAAGTAAATCAATTTTTTATTAATTAAATAAACTTAATGTGAGATCAGGTTTTCTGCGATGTTAATGTATAATTAGATTGACACGGGCGTTGAAATCCAGATTAATCACCGCAAACCACTGACAGATAACAGATCCTCCTAGACTAGTTAAGCCGCTTAGGAATTTAGAGATTGAATGTGTGATAGGGATTAAATTTCATAAAGTTGTCTCTATTTATAGATACAAGTACAGTTAGGTCCTGGCCCACTTGCGATCAGTTTGTGGGTCAGATGAGTTGAATTTTAAAGCCCAGATTCAGAATTCGTTTAAAAGTTTCTGAGATAAAAAAAAATGGAATCCTGGAATAATATAACTATAAGAATTAAAATAATATAGTAATAATACACTCGAACAGTGTCATGCATTTACATTTAAGATTAGCTTGTCGCAACTATTTGAACAAATTGAACAGTATTGCCAACTTTGAACCTTTTAAATCAAAAGTCAGGTGGGTCGAACATACTCGATCTTTGTGACGGCAGCCTCCGCTATGTTACCCTAGTGAATACCACATAAATCTATATTTAATGGTAAGAGTATATGCAATCTGTTATAACTGTAATTAATTTTAGTGAGATGATCATGAGTCATGATGACTAACCATTATGCTATTGGTTTCGTTATTAAATGAATTAATGAACGATGAATATACAAATTAGTGATAAGAATAAACCGGAACAAATCTAGTAGAATTACTTAGCAATTCCTATCAGGTAGACTATTGGTATTTAATTGAGCAATGCGTGGTTTCTGTGATGGAACTAAGATGCTATCTGTTTCTGTAAATCAGATCTATAACATTAATATATTATGTCTCTTACTGACTAGTGTTACAAGTCAATGACGAATGCGTTCTATTGCCAACGATTGCAGATGTTACGCAAAGATGGTTGCTGTTGCACAGAAAAGATTGGAGTGTATGAGTGTTATTATGTATACAGATACATAATATAATATTCTGTCCTGAACACTTAACATTCTTGTAAAAGCAATAAAGATTGTTGAAAAACCATGAAAATTTCTAGTTCAAACACAACACAATCATACAAAAACTTGACAGCCACAAAATATCGTGTGACAGATAGAATGAATATAATAGAACAACAAGTGTAAGTAACCATGATAAGATCTCAACACGAGTATAAAACAATATCTGAATAATTCATTAATTATCTCTACAGTTTTATTGTTCTAATCAAATGAACGTGTATACTAAAAATAGTGAAACGATACTAAAACACGTATTGATAGTAAAATATTTATAATTCATTGCTTATTTGATGCCTGAAGAACATTGTACTCTTTGATCTCTGTGAAATAAAATAACCATATTGGATGAATTTTTAGAAGAATTTTTAGTAGAATTGTCCTCAACAACACATCAGGAAAAAAACCTCCTGTAACACGTGTAAAAATTCTTCTTAACAATTTAATACAATTGTGGATAAACTGAAACGTCAATAAATGTGTCTCATTAACATTTATTACTGAAATTACAAATATATTTCATTGTTATAGTGCAACCGTGAAGAATGTCTGTTTTATAATGTTTCTGATAAGTGCAATTCTTTACTGAGCAGCAATAAGTGTTCTTTTTCATGAATGTGGATCGACTTGTGTTCGTAATCAGATATGTATAAGAATTGAAATACAGTTTTTATATATAAATTTGTTCGCAAAAAAAATGTGCCTCTTTATTTTGATACAACGAAAAAAAACCGACATTTAATACATTAAAGTATTGAAAAGTTATCAGAAATTGAAATAATTTCAGACAATTCTAAAAGAAAAATCAAATAAAACACGAAAGAGAAATGACAGCTGTCAAATATCGGTATGATATGAGTTGAAATCGTCTCGTATTTAAGATATTAATATACAGAGTGGTAGACACAATAACTTGGTTAGCTTGTCTGATTACTCACTATAAATATATTGTAATAATATAAATAAAAAGTTTTGTTGGGTTGGCATTCTATTGTTTCTGATGATACAAAAATTTCAACAATGCTTTATTCCCTGATGGATAGTTTATTATCTAGGTTAGTTGACAATCATCAACTGTTGTGGTAATGATATACATTGGTCTTCCATGGTGTCTACAGCCCTTGACAATAGGCCTACCTGGAGATTGGTACCATGCAGAAAGGCAACATATTAACTTTCGTGAAAAATGATTTTCTTCGACCATTTCAAGATTTTGTTGAGAAGTAGCATCTTACATTTCTGAAACCAAATCTTGTGCTGTGGAAATTTATATTGAAAGTTATATTGAAAACTACATGTCACTTGTATTTCTGATGCGATTCTATTGTTTCATATTTTAATCGATGTCAGATATTAAAAAAAATGGAACGTCGTAAATTGTTAAATTTTAAGAATACGTCATGTAGTCCTTGATATCAAATGACAGGTGAGCCTAACTTTCACTTGACGTACCGTATAGATTTTTTTAAATTGTAAAGAATTAAAAGATTCCAGATCAGACTACCCTTAACAAAGTGAAATTCCCTCATTTGTTATAGATGTCAGAAGAATAAATAAAACAGGACGTAAATAAATGATTTGTTTTCATTTCACACCAAAAACCAATATAACCGTCTATTTCTTGACTTTTAATTCTCCACAGAATTCATTTCATTCCACAACACTTTGAAATAAATAGAAATCTCAATGAGTGCAGGCAGAAAGTAATTAATATTTCTGATACTACGTCTTCTATTTAAATATTTTAATTTCATAACTCGTATTCTTATAATGAGAATGTAGCACCGCATCTTTAAATCTTTTATCTCAATGAAATTATCATCAATACCAGATCGCAAATACAGGGAAATCACATTCTGAATTAAGATTGCCTATAGATTCTACCATAAAAAGGGATTTTAAGAACACGGTTTTTATAAATTGTCAGTGTTCACCAATTTAACATCTGATCTCAAGTTTGAACATATTTTAGCAACTGCTATGGAAAGTAGGGTCCGTGTGACTTCATATTTAATAGGATTTACTTTAACGTACTTGTTGGTCTGTTAACTAACAATAAATAGCGTGTCTTGTCTTAAAATCAACGTCAAAAATTAATACCTTTATCTTATTCTTTAAATATTTATCAACATCTACATTATCTTTAGAAGCACGAAACAACCTGAAGAGTAATTGACATACTCTAAAAAGGATAAATCTGATTTGAAAAATACGTAAAGCTAGATTAAATTGGTGGTAAAGATTAATGAAAACCACTGTCCCCAGACTAAAGTATTTTTTTATATTGTGAATAGAAGGAATGAAGATAGTTTGGAGGTCTATTAATTCACAAGTAGAAAGATTAACTTGTCAGGAAATTACAAACATTGAATTTAAATGAAGTCATTAACGATATGAAGACAAGTTGCTGATATGCTACAATTGGAATTCGAAATCAACTTTCACGATAAATATCTAACATGTCAGTGGTAACAAATATCTTAACATTCAGAACAATGTTAATCCCTCTGGTTTCAGCTTCATATTGTAACTGAAAATGTGTGTGTTAGAAAATAAAAGGAGCCTCCCATGTATTTTTTAAAAAACTAAATCGCTGGAAAAGAATTGATAAATTCAATGAATTAGGTATCATCTTATACCAAGAATAATGCAGACCAGATCAAATTAATTGTATACCTTTGAAACGATTACCGGTAATTAAATTGGTGAAATAGTAATTAGTATACTTCGAAAAAGTATTCATAGGATAAACATATTCAACTCAAGATTAATACTATATGTCACAAAAATTGGTGGCCCACCACTTTATTCAGTAGTGGGGACCGGTACCGGTATCCCCACCGCCAACTGCGCCTATGCTATCGGTTCACAATATTTCCTCACTCACTATAACGCTCACTAATCAACAGTTATCAAAAGACCCTAAAAACAAAAAATATAACGGGTCTTTTTCGTTTTCAACCAATCATTTTTCATTAAACTTGGTAAAAGTTTCTGGTTCCAATGGAAGTCTAGACGTTTGGAGATCCCTCTAGAAAATTTAGAGAATTTGACTCTCTGATTTATTTGTATAGGGACTACGTGACAAGAAAATTTTGAGTATTAGACGCTTGAAAATGGAATTTCCTCACATTTCTCAGCAAATTCAAAGTTAAAGTTTATTTCAGGGTCTGAGGTATCTCATCACGAAAATTTTGAGAATTAGACGCTTAGAAACGCGATTTCTAGACATTTCCTAACGAATTTAATGTTCAGGGTTATTTGAATTGGCTCTGAAGGATTTAGCATTGAAAAAAATTGAGAATAAGACGACTTGAAACGCGATTTCCAGACATTTCTCAGGGAATTTAAGGTTCACGAGTACTTGAATAGGGTCTTGGGTATGTCGCCTAGAAAATTTTGAGAATTCGAAGCTACCTTTATTGATGCCGATGATGTCCACCGGACGCCTGTAAACATGGTTTTCTGAAGTCTGGTGTTCTTCTCTAGAAAACGCAAATTCCTGACATTTCCAGAAAAATCCAAGCCTCTCTTGGCTATGGGCCTGGGGGACCAGTTGTACGGATAACGTATTAGCCTATGGACAAAAAAAATGTTCCCCTGTCAACCCCATGATCTGCGCCTACGCCTAAATAATGCCATTTTATTTCTACAAACTCATTTCATTTTCTGAATTAGTTTGTTTTTCTATGTCTGCATCTCACTTTCAAGATTGTTAGACATTTGTACTCCTCGGGGTTAGTCTAGTCTGAGTTCGATCTTAATCGATCTCAATTGATTTGTTAAATATAATCACTGCTCTTTTTAATGAAATTAAACTTCAAGACAGAAATCAACCTCTCATAGTCTGGTAACTGACTTAATGAAGTTGTTTACAAACATGAAGGTCCCTGATTCAATAGAGACTGAAAATGCCAAATTAACACAGAGTTTGCTTGATAAAAAATAGTAAAATAAAACATAGGTTAATATTATATTTTTCTTATACAATTATGACTTTACAGCCTAATGACCCAGTGGCGGATCCAAGGGGGGGGGGGGCGTAGAGGGCGTACGCCCCCCCTTTACTATGTCTTTTTTTTCTTTCTTTTTAAGAATGGGGAGAATATGACATCAAAAATGTTTACTTCATTAACGTTTACTATAAAACATACATGGTTCACGTCAGAAACCGTTAAATTAGTACAATTTATACTTACTCTATGATTTTAAGCCAAAAAAAAGGTCAAAATTTTTTTTGCCTCGCTGCGCTAGGCTAAAGTTAACATCTACGCCCTCCCTTTCCAAAAACTTGGATCCGCCCCTGTGACCAGAGTGTCAAGTGTAGTCAAGATTCTGATATATTTCTTAAATGTTTAATTGAATAAGACAATATGTTTTAGATGAATGTCCCCAAGGAATTTAAAGTTTTTCCAATTATAATATGATTGATATAAGAAAATTGATGCCTTCTGTTTTATATTGGATTTAATTTCCTCTGTGATCTTACTCGGTCACTATTAATCACATCAAATCAGCATCAAAATGGAACGTGAAAGAAAATCACGAAATCACATATTTTACCAAATGACTGAAAAGAAATCATATGGCATTATTAGGTCAAGTAACGTTAAAATCTTGTTCAAGTTTGTTCAGAGTAAAAACCTCAAATTGAGAATCAGAAAGTCCGAGAAGAACCTATATTATATTATACTTGTACTATTTGCAAGTAATTTTTTGCAAAATGTTATACAGTTAGAAATGCCATGGTATAACGATCAGAATCCTCATTTTAAGTCCTCATTTTAAGAATAGATTATTTCAACACTTTGGTCGAAATTTCTTCAATGATAACTACAAAAAAAAAATAACTAAGAGGTATACTGAATAGGTATAATTAAAATATCAAAAATTAAAAATGTAGTCAATTTGCTTAAAACATGTAGGTTTTTCCTACTTAAGTAAAATGTTTTGCAATCGTTTACAAATAAACAATTGTAAGCGAAAATAATGTCCGGGGGTATTTATGTCCGGGTTGGACATAATACGCTAGATAGAACTGTCCTGTATTTAGTTATGGACATTAATCACTAGTTAAAAATGTCCATTGGACATGTTTTACTAGTGCAAAATGTCCCCCGGACATTTCCCACTGGCGGACATTGTACACTTTTACAGAATCTTATTAAACCCAACTAGCTCATCTCAACGGCACTCAGGACGATAACCGTTCACTCCAAATTCACCAATAAATGTATTAATTTTCAATTTTAGCCCACTGCGTGAAGATATCTAAATTCTTCGACAACATTTAAAGACAGTACTCTGATATTTTAACAGAATTAAGTAAAGCTTTGGTGTCCATTCACAACGAATTCTTTAAAAGTCCAGATTGACGTACTGTGTAATTGAAAAATCATTATCTGATTTTATTAAAAGATTTTCTTCAAGCAAATCTCAAACAGATCTAAAACAAAAAATGTGATATGTTCTTTTAGTAATTATTATATCATTTCCTGGAACAGACTGTCAGGCGTTTTGTGGGTTCCAATATTTATTATTTTATAATGAGAAAAGGATATGAGAAGACGAGACCAGGAACATGAAAGTGAATAATCTCTCACAATCAAATGTCTTATACAACATGGCGGCACATATTTCAATTAACTTTTCAATTTGTGAGTAATATTGTTCTACATCTGTCTGTAGATTTAGCTTGAGGTTTTGTAGTAAACAATAGATATAGAACATATGTTTGATAATAGGGTCGCTCAGATACATCTTCTACAGAAAATTAGACTGAAAAGATTAAAGTTCATGACACAACCCACTTAAGATTATTTAGCTCAAAGACTATGTATGATCAAAATTATTTTAACTTTTGAGGTACGGAAGTTTTCAGAGAAAGTAGAGAACGCTGTTCCTTATCACAACCTCGAGAGTCCATTGCAAACCAATCAGCAAAACGTGTACGAGTAAATAGAATTGAGCAAATAGTTAACGATACAAAATATCATATCGGAAATGACATTAAACTGTGGTGTTTCCAGTGATTTTACAAACATAATATGACCTCAAGAAACAATCATGATATGGTGCAATAGATTTTTCCAGAGAAATTAATGGATGTGACAACAATGTAACTCTAAATATTTTATCTTGTCGTGTCCTGATCACAAAATCAACATTGATATTTTCTAATTCATTTGTTACAGTGATGATTCAACGAAGCTCTTAATAATTACAGCCTAGTGCAATATTGTTATCACAATAGAATACCAAACCTTACTGCAGTACAAATCAAATTACGTTTTCAAAATTCAATTTTAGAAAAATAAACTTAGCGAACTGAAATGATTCGTAGGAATTTCATCTCAATTATAGATAACATTGAATTTCTAGCACCTCGAGTTAGAGAAATAATGTGTTCTTTGCAGATTTACATGCTTCCGGTGATGACATCTAATCTGTTTAAAAGGTCTTTATCGGAAATTTTGTGTTATAACAATACACCACCATTTACAGAGTAGAGTAGGTTCACAAAAACAGAATGTAAACATTGGAGTTAACACAGAAACTAGGTTCTTTTTACAAGCTTGACAGTTTCGTTGGGGGAGTAGAGTGAATTTATGTCATATAGCATGATGTGAGGTATTGCAAAATAACTATCTAGAATAAGTATAGAATAAAGACAAATGTGGTTCTTATATTTATGTTAGATTATTGTTCATATTAGTTTAATATTAAAATTAGTCTTACCTTACGTATATTAAATTTCTCAGTTCTTAGGAACGTGTTATTGGATACTAGCTATATCTTAGACAGCAAGACACAACAAAGTGTGATTGTTATCGATGGAATATAATCGACCAGTTGGTGGTACATTATGTCCACAATCTCAGCATTTGGTTTTATTGGTACAAAATGATATGTCTGTGTCGAAGTCAAACCGTAGAAACAGATCTAAATTCGATTGTTAAATGAGAAATCAGATTTCAATCACATGGTGGAAACAATAACAAAGATCAACATTTTCGATTCTGTCCACAATGGGGAATCGTTACGCACTGTTTTCAGTCGAGAACGTGACATAAGCGCTGCGAGTTTAAAATATTCTTGGTACTTCCATTTAATGGGGCCTTTTTCGGACAACGTGAAATCGAGAACCTTAACAGTATTTTACAATTCGTATAAATACCTCTCCCTATCGATATATATGCCATACATAATGTGGCTTCTTTGCGAATTTGGACGATACATGCCATATTCGTCTTGGTATCTCATATAATTCTTAGTCTGCAAGTCTATTACTTGTTTTTATACAAGATGCATCTTAATAAACGTATCATCATGCTTACCAGTGGCGGATCCAGGGGGGGGGGGGCGTAGAGGGCGTACGCCCCCCCTTTACTTTGTCTTTTTTTTTTTTTTTTTTAAATTAGACTGTACAATGAATACGTCTATAGATTTCGTTAACATGGTCCACGCCAGAAACCGTTAAATTAGTACAATTTTACTTATTCTATGTTTTTAAGCCAAAATAAAGGTCAAAAAAATTTTCGCCTCGCTTAGCTCGGCTCAATTTTACATCTACGCCCCCCCCTTTCCAAAATCCTGGATCCGCCCCTGCTTACTCTTTTCGAAACACCTGTTGGTATTTCCTCTTTGGAGTAATTCACTGCTGTACAACTATTACTCTCGAATTTGGAATGTTTTTGGATGTGATTTTGTATAACGAAGTTGTCTTTCTTGTTCGGATTTTCGTTAGAATATCTATAATTTCAAGTTATGTGCTGTACCCTTTTCAATGTATTCTAGAACACACACATAAGCCAATGGTCTGAGAGAAATGTATCATAATTTAAACAAAGCTACAGGCAACAGAACAGGTGCAACCTTTGAGTTTATTATTGTATTGTTCTATGTGCTCAGACAAGTGGCTGGAATTCGCTGACATGGAACACGGAAGTGATCCAAATAACAGACAAAAGGATTATGAAACCAGCTATTCACGTAAGCCTTTTCTAGAGGAAGGAAGAAGAGACAATTTGAAGAGCTCTCATGAATGTTTGCATCAAGTAATTTTAATTTGGTCAAGTAATACTCGAGGAATTGTCTAGAATCACCACCCCAGGGTATGTCTTATATTCTATTGTAATCTTGGATATTAAATTCTTGGTTAAGTCAAATGAACGATACCTTAGGGTATAATAATGTCTCATAATAATCTCGTGCTTGTATTTTATGGCTTCTCAATCATCTAACTGATCATATTGGTGACATATCGCCACCAAAAGTAGGATATTATGTAAAACTAAATGTACTGCATTGAATCGAATGAGACTAAAAGGACACAGAACACAGTAATTACAGCAAATTGTCGTGTTTAGTGAAGTATTGAAACAATTAATACAGTTAATATTTATTATAGAAATAGGAAACAATTATACAAATATTCTATGAGGAAATCATATCTATTAAGTTCAATAATTCAGTGGGCGAGAAATGAAAACTTTTCTGCACATGCTTTCTTTATGATTATCAACGCTTTAGTTTTTTATACGTATATTGTAGTCGCCCCTGTCTGTCTGTCTGTCTGTCTGTATGTCCGTCCACAATTGTTGTGAACACGATAGAGAGCTGGTTTCTTGATGGATTTTGATAAAACTTTCTGTGAGTGTTTATAATCATCCAAGGAAGAAGCCTATTGAAAATCAGACAAATCGAAAAATATTTGATGGGTTATTGCCCTTGTTTTTGAAAATACTTTATGAACACGATAAAAGCTGGTTTCTTGATGGATTTAGATGAAACTTTGTTTGAGTGTTCATAATCACCCAAGGATGAACCCTATTGAAAATTAGAAGAATTGAAAAATATTTCATGGGTTATTGCCCTTGTTAACTTGTAGTTGTAAACACTCAAAAATCGTTCAATTTTGTAAACATTCTTGATGGCACGGTTTTCGACAGATGTTTCATTTACTGATAGTTCTTGTCGACCTCCCGGACGACTTGGCTGCCATTACAAAAGTGGGCGTATTACGATGGGGCATCGCTATTTTTCTAAGGGGAATACATGCGATGACAGTAATATTCCAATTCGTCTACTCTATTTACATTTACATCCATAAAGACATATATGTATCGTATGTTCCGCCGTATCTATTTAATACACGTTTTCCATCCCCGCTTTAACAACAAACATAACTCTTTGGCGGTATGGTGTTTCTCAAGTTAGCGATCACAAGAAGTTGAAGAAGGTAGTGAGCATTAAGTGGAAACCGTGGTCCCTTGAGGGGTTATATGTACACTTTTTAATGGAATTTTCATTTAAAATCCTCGCTAGACGTAATACGTGTTAGGCTAGAAGCCCATATAGCAGACAGCATACCTAATGCCTAGTTCACACCAACGGCGAATGCCGCGCTTTAAATCGGCGAGCAAAGCGCTTTCACTTTTCCAAAAATATCACGATCTCTTAAGTAATGTTACGCTCAGATACGCTCTGATACGAATTGGTTGCCGCTTTGGGGTCGAATTATTTCCCGACTTGTTACGGTTCCTCACGCTTTAATCCCTCTTTGATCAGGCTTTGTTACGCTTGAAATCACGCTTTGATAACTTTGATAAGCTTTATAACGCTTTATTACGTTTTGATGCGATTATGACGCTTTAAATCAGGCTCTGATACGATTATCAAGTTCTGTTGTGCATTGTTACGCTCTGTTAGGCTTTGTTACGCATTGGAAAATGTCGAGATCGCCGATTTCATGCCGCTTTTGATCGTAGGAGAGCGTGAGGAAGCTAGCCAACCGTAACAAAGCCTCTCAATTCGTGGGAAAGCGTGAGAGCCCTTCATCAAAGCGTAACAAATTGTAACAAAGCGTATCAGAGCTTGATGAAAGCGTCTGACCTCGTGTCAGATCTTCATGCCAGATCGTAGCAAATCTTGAGACATCTTAACGAAGCGTGTCAAGTGGTGACAGACCATGAAGACTGGGGTCCCCGCTTTGAACCAAGCTCTGTTAAACTTTCCTACGCATTGAGTCAAGCTTTGCTGAGATTTGTTACGCTTTGTTAAGCTTTGATACGCTCACGGCGCATTAATCAATTCGTGACAGAGCGCCCAAAATTTTTAAACAGTTTAAAAAAATTTGGCGCTCTTGCCGAATGTCCCGCTTTACTCCAAGCTTTACCACGATTTATTACGACCCTGACGCTTTAATCAAGCTTTGTTACGCTTTGGTGCCGCTTTGCACGCCGCTTTAAAGCGCCATCAAAGCGCCGTTGGTGTGAACTTAGCATAAGGGGCATTAATTACTGTGAGGTAGTCAGAAGAAATGACGTTCTATGAAAAAAACACATTAGGGTACAAGTTAAGAAAATATATTAACGATGGTTTTATGCCAATCTAGCGCAATCTTAGGTATAGATGACTTATCAATTTGATATTATATTGATAAAAATACTCAATATTATAAGGTTATAGAGGATAGGTCAATAGACCCGAGGCCAATCAAACATATTTTTATTAGATGAAAAATGTCACGGTGATCGTGTTTGCGAACAATACTGAGTTGTATGAAAATACATTAAAGCAATTTTTTATTCACATTCAAGAATACTTACGGATGCAGAACTTTTAAAATTTAACGTGTTAGAAAACACTAGAGCAAAAACTCTTTTTGATTTTCAATAGGGATCATCTCTGATTAATTTTTGCAATTTCGTCAAAATACGTTTGTTTGTTATCTCCTGAGTAGAACCCATTTGAACATCAGACAAATAGAAAAATGATGTGTCGTTGCCCTTGGTTTTGAAAATAGGTTGTGGACACGATAGAGGGCTGGTTTCTTGACTGAATTCGATGAAAAGTTTTGTGATTGGAGCGTAAAATTGAATGTTTTGCTGTTAACAATCAATTAGGCACAATTAATTCTTGACAGATTTTGACAAAATTTTTGAGGGTTTTTTATTATCATCAAAGGTTAAACCCTATTAAAAAAAAAATATTCTAGAAATATATAAAACGACTATTAGTTGATGCCCTTGTTCTTGGAAACGCGTTCAATTTTTAGCTTGTTAAACAAGCATAATTTTTGTTGGATTTTGACAAAACTTGGTGAAATTGGTTATCAATAATTAATAGTGAACCTATAGAAAATAAAAAAAGATCTGAAAATATTTGATTTTTATCGTTGTTGTAGAATTGTAGTCAATATTTAACACTCTAGAAGGCACAATTCTCTACATATTTCAAATATCCTTGGTGGAATTAATTATTATCACCAAAGGTTGGCTGCCATTCAAATATTTTGGCATATTACGATGACCGTCGCAATTTTTCGTTGGGGCTCAAAATCGACCCTGTTTTGAAGAACAACGATATGTGGTACTTCCTTGACATATTTCATGTGATCGTATAAAATCTAATTTTTGAATCTTTTAAAAGGATGTACATTTTCTACTTTCTTGATTAGCAATTCAAAAACAATGATTTTATCTGACTTTACACGTCGAATGCATTAAACGAAATTTTACTTTAGTTCCTTAACTGTTATTTTAGGGTCCATTAGAACAAAGTGTAAAGCATCATGAAATCAATAAAGAACAGATTTTTAAGACAAGCGGCCACAAGGGAAATTCGTTTAATGCTTTTCTTATTATTTGCTTTGTTTCTTTTCTAGCTAAATAATGGATGAAGACATCCGGTTGTTTCCACGTCTCAATAGAGGCATGCCACTAACGATCTTTAGAAAATGTAACATGCAAAATAAACAACTATAAGACTGTTCTTGATGAAGCAGATGAAGTTGGCGTCTGTGGATGAAACCAACTCGAGCAAAATCCAACCCCGCAGATGGTAAAGGAGGGCAAGGTGAATTCTACATATACCACAGACGAAAAACATAAAACGAAACATCTAGAAAAGCGTTTAAATCAAATTACACATAAAACGTTCCCCTACTACTGATGTTAAAACAAGAAAAAGACGTTTGAAACTCTCTGCGAGGAAATAAATGAGAGAACGTTAATCGAGAAATAAATCTGTCAGGTTTATAGAGTCTATTTAATAATTTGGCGATATTTTATTAGATGAATGCTTCATAAACTCTTGTTGGCATTGAGAAAGTCAATTATAAATATAACTTCCTATATTCCTACTCAGATATGCCTTGTGATTTTATTAACTTGATCTTCTATACTTGTACAATGCTAATGAAACTGGCTGTTTTTCTACAAAAAAAAATTAAGGTTGGCAGATTGTTAAGATACTATAATTATGGTGAGTCACATTAGGATAAGAATACATGTATCATGAATGTATTCTTAATAGACACTGAAGCACTGAAAGGTAGCCTGTGCATATGGTCTTTGGACTACACTAATACCGACAGAAAGACATTTAAAGTAGAGAAAACGTGGGAAAAAGGACATCCATAATGTAGAAGTAAAAAATTAACTTTGGTGATTTTGTTGATCAATCTTATCTTTGGTATTTAAATGATTGTTTATTAGCTGATGTAAACAACGTATCATTAGTATTCAATCACCTTTCATCATCATGTTATATATTTACAGTATATGTGACCTATGATACAGAAGTAGATAAACCCGTCAACTAATAATGATTTATTTTACTCTAGTGTATATAACTCTTTAGAAAATCACCAGAAATATGAGTGGAAATGAGATGTATAAAGATGGCTATGTAGAATAACCTTTGTAATAGCAGAGTGGACCATCCACTGACCCAAACCTATTCTTTACAACCTTTTAACTGAGGTTTTCCACCTGATTAATTTATATCTTGATTGGATTCTATCGACTCTATAAACCTCACTTTCACCATATTGTTAGGAATAATGGCTACATAGAACTTTCAATATTTCAAAATTTAGTATCATAACTAAAACATACTTGGCATATACCATGTATCACAGTGTGTCCTTATAGCTTCCCATAGTTCTCAATCAATATCATATGTTTCTGTAATTTAGTCGAATTCTTCTTCCAGTAGGCCTATCTACAGCATCGAGGTACATAAACTATATCTAACAACCAGTTTTATGAATAGATTTAAATAGTGGGTTTGGGGTATGATTTGATAATCAGTCATTACCCATGATAATTACAATTGCCCTTTTTGCAAGTACCAAAGATCGGCAGTGTTTTCTTAGTGTACAGCACTGTAAAAGAACACTGCCGTCAACAAAAAACATAAAAAAAATCAGAACACAAAAAGTTACTTAACATTAAAATTATGTCATTCAATTTTATCTTGTAATTTGCGAAGTATGCTAAAATCAAGTTGATGTTAAATGTAATCAAGTTGAACCGAGTCTGAGTTCATGATGTTTTTCAATTGGATGACTATTATAGTGTACCTACGTTTTAGATCATCAAAGCACTAACGTTCGTGGTACAAGTACTGATATTTACGTTAAAATAGCTGCCAAAATGATGTGAGCAAACGGTCTCCATGTACGTTACACTGGCGCTTATGGTTTAAGGAAACTGCCGAGGATTGTGATGTGAATTGACCATTATCAGTCTTATACTTGCCGTTTTTATATTTCAATTCTGTCACGCAAAAACCATATCAAGAATGTGTTTAATAATATGGTATAAGGGGATCTTTTGATCCTTCCTTATTTACTAATACTTTAACATACATCTTTTACATCCCCTCTGATCTTCATTAAAGAAAGGTTTGTATTTAAATTGTAGTATTTCGTGTTGTCAGTGCTTTGTTGGTCAGGTGAGAATTGATTAAAGAGCCAAAGGTTTTTCTTAAAAAATCCCAGTATTGCGTTTTCTTAAATACATAAAAACCATCATCCAAAGCGATTTCAATTAGAGAGCTCGGTTAGATATGGTAATCGAGGAATTTAGTAAGTATCAACTGTAATACAAGTACTTGGTAACATGTCTGTCAATACTTTTATATCGACTTTTTATATTCATCCTCGACAATTACTCTTTTGGGAAATTGCCTTAATGTTAAAAACAGTCTCTTTTACGTTAAAATTATACGCGTGATAAAATTGAACAGTGAAATTAAAGTACTAATATCGAGGAACAATATAATTTTCTAAATTCATTGAATCTAAAACAGGCTAATTCAATTTAATCTTATTTTTTTTTTAATCACATTTAGAGTTCAACCTTTAGTCGTCATAAAATTTTTTAGATTTTGTTTGTTGTGTAGCGTATAAAGATGCTTTTCTTTGGATACGATGTACCAACTTCCGGTATATGGCTGTGACGGAAGTAGAATGGTGTATTGGGAGCATTACGTTTGTGTACTTGGAACATTAACATCCGACATTAATGGTTTTGTTACATTGTAAAATCCTTTGATAATGCTGAAAACATTTCAATACATTTGTGAAGGTCTCTCGATATTTTTATGGCCTGTCAAATATTATGTTAAGCTGAATACTGCAACACTATCAAATGAGTACTGCAATTTAATACAATTTATTATTGCAGATTAACTTTTTAAAGCAACTTTGTGCACAATCAAACTAATTATGTTGCATATTTAATAACATATAAATGATAGTTGATCTTATAAAATATTAGAAAGGCTCTGGGCAATTGAAATCAATCAGTATGCTTATAAAAGGTAAAAGCTAATAAAAGGCCAAGATGACTTTTTGGTGCCGATTTTGTTATTGTCTAAATTAAGGGAATTCATAAAAAAATGATTCTTTATTGTACAATATCATTAGCTTTGTTTTAGATATTCAGAATACGTGACCATCTAAAATTACAGAGAATACCTTTACCATTCACTGATGCATTGTCATCCGTTACCACACCGCCATCAGAAAATAAACATAAAAAGAACAAATATTTTTTGGTATTCTGGTCTGAAGAAAGCACAAATACTTTCAAAAACCATATGAATTCTTTTTCATTATTAAATTGAAATAAAATTCCACAAAATTGATGTGATCTTAGAAGCTGTAGTAAGTTTCTATATTTGAGAAGCTGATCTCACTATTGACATTCAGTACTATGTCTGACTATTTGTGCCACTAGCTGTGTTCTTAATGATTATTGGAGCCAGTTCAACAGTTAATCAGGCCTACAGACAAAGTTGAAGTGTAAAAATGATACATAGTTTTATTACTTAGTTATTGTTAACTAACTAATGGAAACTGATGAATCTGAATAATTCACTAAAAACATCAGCAGGCTTCACAGACATTAGTTAACTATTTCTTTTGAAAGTGATAATTTTATTCATAGCTAGAATATTCACTTGAAAGTATGGTGTTATACTTAAACCTCAGTTGCTTATATAAAAAAAAATATTGCAGATTGAGCACAATCAAAAGAATTTGTATTTGGGTTTATTTAAATAATTTTAAAGGAATAACGAGGTGAATTATTGAAGAAGATTCTTTCATGAAAATCAATAGTTTAATTTCACGAAATAAAACATCTAATCAGCTTTTTTCCAAGTAATTTTCTGACTTAACTACTTCTGCCAATCATGTTCATTAATCAACGAGATCAGCAATCTATCTAAGGTCTAAAAACAAAAAAAAATCGAATAAACATGAAAACATTGAAAGTGATAGAAGTGGTGTCTTATCCTATCGATAAATTGAAGAGGTTCTTTTAGAGTCAAGCACTGGTGTAAAGTTATCGAGCTATATCAAGATGTTTGATAAGAGTTTTCAGTAAATTTGAGATACATAAAGAAAGTTGATTAATTCTTTAAACGCTAAGATAAATATCTTGTCAATATTCTTTATTCCGCCTGTCATAACATACATCACGTAATAAAGAACTTATTCATTTCTTACTTTACTCATGTCAATCTAGTATCAGTTAAGTGTTTGTATAGAAAATGACTTTTGATTAAGTACATAACACTTATTCAAAGAACTATCAGTTTTAGATATTGACATGCAATGAATTCAAGCTTTGATTCATATTTTTTTTTCTTTTTATAACTTTTACTAAAATTTACAATGCGGAAACTGATTGGTAGAAACTAACATTTACAATCACTAAAAACCTTGATAAAATACCAGAAACTTACCACAACTATAAACCCACAACTATTATAAACCTTTACAGAATAATAGAGACTAAGCACAACTATAAACCTTTACAGAATACAGAATACCAACAACTACCCTGTACTATACACCCTTATAGAATACTAGAGACTAACCACAACTATAGACCTTCACAGAATACTAGAAATTAACCACAAATATAAACCTTTACCTAACCTCATTTATAAACCTTTACAGAAAACCAAAAACTAACCACAACTATAAACCTTTACAAAATACTAGAAACTAACCTCTCCTATAAACCTTTACAGAATACCAACAACTACCCTGTACTATAAACCCTTATAGAATATCAGAAACTAACTACAACTACATGTATAAACCTTTACATAATACCAACAACTACCCTGTACTATAAACCCTTATAGAATATCAGAAACTAACTACAACTATAAACCCTTACAGAATACCAAAAACTAACCACAACTATAAACCTTTAACAGAATACTAGAGACTAACCACTACTATAAACCTTTACACAATACAAGAAACTAACCACAACTAAAAAACTTTATAGAATATCAGAAACTAACCACTTCTATAAACCCTTACAGAATACAGAATACTAGAGACTAACCACTACTATAAACATTTACAGAATACCAGAAACTAACAACAACTATAAACCTTTAACAGAATACCAGAAACTAACCACTTCTATAAACCCTTACAGAATACAGAATACTAGAGACTAACCACTACTATAAACATTTACAGAATACCAGAAACTAACAACAACTATAAACCTTTAACAGAATACCAAAAACTAACCACTACTATAAACCTTTACAAAATACCACAAAATAACACCTCTACTATAAACCTTACAGAATACTAGAGACTAACGACTACTCTTAACCTTGATAAAATACCAGAAACTAACCACAACTATATAATAAACCTTCACAGAATACCAGAAAACATCACAACTATAAACCTTTACAGTTTTTACAAACTACAAGAAACTCATCACAACTATACCTTTACAGAATACCAGAAACAAACCACAACTATAAACCTTTACAGGATAAGAGAATCTATATACCTTGATAAAATACCAGAAACTAACCTCTACGATAGACCTTTACAGAATACCAGAAACTAATCTTTACTATTAACCTTTATAGAATACCAAAAACTAATCACAACTATAAACTTTTACAGAATACCAGAAACTTATAAAAAACCTTTACAGAATACTAGAAACTAACCTCTACTATAAACTTTACAGAATACAAGAAACTAACCACTACTATAAACCTTTACAGACTTCTAGAAGCTAACCTCTACTATAAACGTGTACACAATACAAGAAACTATCCACTACTATAAACCTTTACAGAATATCAGAACCTGAACTCTACTATAAACCTTTACAAATAAATACCAAAAATAACCCTACTGTACACCTTTAAAGAATACCAGAACCTAACCATTACTAAAAACCTTTATAGAATACTGGAGACTAACCACAACTATAAACCTATACAATACAAAAAACTAACAAAACATATAAACCCTTACAGAATACTAGAAACTAACCTCTACTATAAACTTTTAAAGAATACCAAAACCTAACAAAACCTATAAACCCTTACAGAATACTAGAAACTAACCTCTACTATAAACCTTTACAGAATACCAGAAACTTACCTAATCTATAAACCTTTACAAAATACTAAAAACTAACCTCTACTAGTAACCTTTACAGAATACCAGAATCTAACCACTACTAAAAACCTTTACTGTTATAGAATACTAGAGACTAACCACAACTATAAACCTTTACAGAATACCATAAACTAACCACTACTACAAACCTTTACAGAATTCAAGAAACTGACCTTTACTATAAACCTTTACAAAATACCAAAACTAATCTCTACTATAAACCTTTACAGAATACCAGAATCTAACCACTACTAAAAACCTTTACTGTTATAGAATACTAGAGACTAACCACAACTATAAACCTTTACAGAATACCAGAAACTAACCTATACTATAAACCTTTACAGAATACCAGAAACTAACCTCTACTTTAAACCTTTACACAATACAAGAAACTAACCACTACTAAAAACGTTTACACAATACAAGAAACTAACCACTACTATAAACCTTAACAGAATTCAAGAAACTAACTTCTACTTTAGTAAGGGTGTTGCTGTAACTTGCCAAACAAACAACCCTCTAAATAAGATACTTTTATACCCTTGAAAATGTAATGGACTGGTTTTGTATATGTTTTGACGGTACCCGGATGAGCCGACATATCTCTGTTTGACAATATAAACCTATACAGAATACCAAAAACTAACAACAACTATAAACATTGAAATAATTCCAGAAACTAACCTCTACTATAAACCTATACCGAATACCAAAAACTAACCACTACTAAAAACCTTTAAAGAATACTAGGGACTAACCACAACTATAATCTTTACAGACTTCTAGAAGCTAACCTCTACTGTAAACCTTTATAAAATTCCAGAAACTAACCACAGCTATAAACCTTTACAGAATACCAGAAACTAACCTCTACTTTAAACCTTTACACAATACAAGAAACTAACCACTACTAAAAACGTTTACACAATACAAGAAACTAACCACTACTATAAACCTTTACAGAATATCAGAACCTGAACTCTACTATAAACCTTTACAAAATACCAAAAATAACCCTACTGTACACCTTTAAAGAATACCAGAACCTAACCATTACTTAAAACCTTTATAGAATACTAGAGACTAGCCACAACTATAAACCTTTACATAATACAAGAAACTAACCACTACTATAAACCTTTACAGAATACCAAAAACTAACCACTACTATAAACCTTAACAGAATAATAGAGACTAAGCACAACTATAAACCTTTACAGAATACCAAAAACTCATAACAACTATCAACCTTTACAAGATACCAGAAACTTACCTAATCTATAAACCTTTACAGACTACTAAAAAATAACCTCTACCATAAACTTTACAGAATACTAGAAACTAACATCTACAATAAACCTTTACAGAATACCATAACCTAACCACAACTAAAAAACCTTTACAGAATACTAGAGACTAACCACAACTATAAACCTTTACATAATACCAGAAACTAACAAACAACTATAAACCTTGAAAGAATTCTAGAAACTAACCTCTACTATAAACTAGCACTTGCACTGACCTTTGGCTTTTTATTTTTTTTTCATTTTTATTTTTTTTATACAATTTGTCTCAATGTACTTAATCACTTGAAAATAATATGTCCATGTCCATGTACTTGTGTATATTACTATATTGTATATCTTAAAAAAATTATACCAAAAGCTAACCACTACTTTACACCTTTACAGACATTGTAAAGGAGAAAGGTATGACATTGGGATGATGCTTTACAGCATAACAGAGACTAAGCACAACTATAAACCTTTACAGAATACAATAAACTCATAACAACTATCAACCTTTATAAGATACCAGAAACTTACCTAATCTATAAACCTTTACAGACTAAAAACTAACCTCTACTATAAACTTTACAGAATACTAAAAACTAACCTCTACTATAAACCTATACAGAACACCGACAACTAATCTCTACTATAAACCTTTAAAGAATACCATAACCTAAAAACAACTAAAAAATCTTTACACAATACCAGCAACTAACAACAACTATAAACCTTGAAAGAATTCTAGAAACTAACAACTACTATAAACCTTGAAAGAATAATAGAGACTAAGCACAACTATAAACCCTTACAGAATACCAAAAACCCATCACAACTATCAACCTTTACAAGATACCAGAAACGTACCTAATCTATAAACCTTTACAGACTGCTAAAAAATAACCTCTACTATAAACCTTTACAGAATACCATAACCTAACCACAACTAAAAACCTTTGCAGTACTAGAGACTAACCACAACTATAAACCTTTACATAATACCAGAGACTAACCTCTACTATAAACCTTATAATAATAATAATAAACTCTTTATTTTACATGGGTCAGAATTAGGCCCTATACCACGAGTGGTAACGGTCCTGTCTCACACCCAGCTCCTGTCATCAAATCATGGGCTTTGACCCAAAATTAAGTCAAATTTGGAAATTAATATGTTCACTAATGCTCCTTATGATCAACCTTTTTCCTCAAAATTTTCGCTTTTCTATGTGCTTATTCAACGAACAGTTTACACATTTTCAAGCAGAAATCGTGGTAATGAACATCATTGAATAAACATCCAGTACCTCTATAATTATCTACCCAGAAAATAGTAGGCTAACCAGTCTTTGACTTATTATCTCTATTGATGACGGCCAATAGTTATAAAAATATGCCAACCCGTTAGTCCGAACCATGGTCCGTCAACGAACAGTTTACATATCATACTCATATAATGACATCAAGTACAACTAAACTGACAGGCAAAAGAAACTTATCACTTTAAAAATCGTTGTATCAAAGACAAAAAAGCTGGTACAGGTTTGAATCCCAGCAGCAAATACTTGCCTAAATGCAACGTAATCATAACCACAACGCAGATTATCGCACGCAGCTTTCAAAATAGTGCATGCATAAAAATGTGCAAAATGCGTTTTTGCGACATTGGTTCAAATGAACGTGCACGATTTCGGCATAAATACCGAATTTGGACAGGACAGGCATTCTTTAAGTGAAAAACCACCAAAAATATGCCAAAACTTACGCGGGTGCAACGAGAACAGCGATCGGTTTGGCCAATATGGGGGCTTCTCAATGACAGATAGTCAGAACCTTCAACTGCTCCCAGATCAACATCAGCAATTTGATAATCCGGTTCCAAGAGACAGGACAGACTCAAGACCGACCAAAATCGGGAAATCGAAGGGTGAAAACTCCGGCCGACGACCGCTACATCCGGTAGATTCATCTTCGAAACAGATGAGTGACGGCGGCGTCGACGGCAGCAACAACACTCGGCCATGTCATCAGCAGATGAACAGTCCTTCGATGACTTCGATCAGTTGATGTACCGAGCATACCGACCCTCCTTTGGAATGACGTTGACCCGTCTACATCGTCAACGTCGATTGCAGCGACGTGACAGGGCCTGAGTCTTCTTTACAGGTGAAAGTCGGTTCCCTATGTTCAGGATCATCTTAATCGTTAGCTGAGAAGTCATGTACCACCTTCAGTGAACCGACAGGACCTTGAACAGAGTCTATAGAACTTACGGAACAGGATTCCTAATGAGGAGGCGTGTGTCTGCGTGCATGTTTGCTCAGGGTGGTCACACTCATTATTGACTACTGTGTCATGGAATAAACTCTTTATGCACTTTTGCAAAGAACTCTGGTTTGCGTAATTTTTAATTTTGACCCCTTGACCCTTTCTTTTGTGTATTGTGGAGAATTGAATATCGGCATTACAATGCATTTTCATTATAATTCTTCGAAATTGATTTCTGTTTATAAATCAGTCATCATATATCTCACATATGCCTTTGTCTTTGGTGTGTGGTCAAATGAAGTCGGTGATAAGTTTCTTTTGCCTGTCAGTTTATATCAACATAGAAAATAATAACAGTTTTTGTATTATAACTTATGACTTATCATCTTCTGATTGCATAAATATTGTTGACGGACAATGGTAGTAATTATACTAAGGATTCAGATTCGAAAAGAAAATATGCAATGTTAAACAAACTTACCTGAAACATCTGTTCTCTTCAACTCCTAAATTTAAAGTGACAACAGAAAACAGCATCATTCTGTTTAGTATCGTTAACGCGGACGTTACAGTAAACAATGACGTGACGTCATAGTATTCAAAAAGGAAAATTCAAAAAGTTGCAAATACTTTGAAATTGTGTTTGTTTTTAGAGGAAAAATTTAATTTTTAAACATAAAAATTCATAAATGTTCTATTAACTGGATATTTTCAAACAGTATTAGTTGATGTTAATAATAATAATGTGTCAACAAGTTAAAAGTAGTGTACAATTTTCTAAAAATTACAATAGTTTCCTCAACCTTTGATTTTAAGAACAGACAAAAAACGAATGAAGTGGTTGATGCTGTTTTTGGTATGTGTATATCATTGCTCTTAGTAGGAATTAGTGAGAAGTAGGATTTCGGGTGTAAATTCTTACAATCTATAAATTATGATGCTTATGAATAATGTTTGAACACTTGAAAGTATTATTACCAGAAGCTGGTAGGATAGTTTAAGATCCCGGAACAGTTACAAAGAATGAGTTTGGGTAGCTGATACTGGAGCTTTACAGAGTCAATACTAACTAATAAACCTTTCCAGAATGCCAGAAATTAACCAATTTTATAAAACTAAATAATGCCATAGAAACTAACCACAATCATAAACCATTACAGAAACTAACATCTTCTATATAAACCTTTATAGAATACCAGACAGTAAATTCTACTATCAACCTTTACAGAATACCAGAAACTAACATCTACAATAAACCTTTATAGAATACCAGACAGTAACTTCTACTATAAACCTTTACAAAATACCACAAAATAACACCTCTACTATAAACCTTACAGAATACTAGAAACTAACGACTACTCTTAACCTTGATAAAATACCAGAAACTAACCACAACTATATAATAAACCTTCACAGAATACCAGAAAACATCACAACTATAAACCTTTACAGTTTTTACAAACTACAAGAAACTCATCACAACTATACCTTTACAGAATACCAGAAACAAACCACAACTATAAACCTTTACAGGATAAGAGAATCTATATACCTTGATAAAATACCAGAAACTAACCTCTACGATAGACCTTTACAGAATACCAGAAACTAACATCTACAATAAACCTTTATAGAATACCAGACAGTAACTTCTACTATAAACCTTTACAAAATACCACAAAATAACACCTCTACTATAAACCTTTACAGAATACCAGAAACTAACATCTACAATAAACCTTTATAGAATACCAGACAGTAAATTCTACTATAAACCTTTACAGAATACCAGAAACTAACATCTACAATAAACCTTTATAGAATACCAGACAGTAACTTCTACTATAAACCTTTACAAAATACTAGAAACTAACATCTACAATAAAACTTTATAGAATATCAGAAACTAACCTCTGTTATAAACCTTTACAGAATATCAATTACTAATCTCAATTATAAAACTTTATAGAATACCAAAAACTAAACTCCTACTAAAAAACCTTTATAGAATTTACAAGATAAAACAAATAAACTTTTCCAGAATACCGGACACCAAATACCAAACTAACTACACCTGTGAACTTAAAAATATTGACTTCAACTACCAGTTCTTATGGAGGCCATAGAACTACAAACCTTTGCAGGAAACCAAAATCAGATACAGTATTAAAATGTAACCATTTACACCAGGAATGTCAGATGGCTAGGGCGAGGAATTTACAGAACGGAACGACTACAATATACCACAAAGATGTCACTCCATCAACTCTCAATTTCGGTGTATGTACCACCAGATACACAATCGATTTGTCTGTAGTTAGAATCAAACCACAATGGTGTAGTAGGTAATCAATAGTATTGGTCAGTAAATGATTAAACTAGTGAAAATATACGGCTTGAGATCTGTCAACCTGAATGATGTCGAGAAGTTGATTTGTGTGTGATTACTGTCCATTTTAAACCAATTACCTACAAACTCACAGTAAGTTTCACTTAACCTTGTCTAAACTACCAATTATCAACTTGATGATGTCTCAATAGGGGAGGAATAAAACAAGAGAACAATGTAGCACTTATATTATCAAGTATAAGAAGATTAACATGATATAGTTTGATTCAATTATTACTATACAAGACTAGACATTTTCATTACTGAAAGACAAATCTCTCAATTTATTTTACACTATCTTTTATCATTCTGTAGAATTTCTAGTTAACATCTCTTTATTGGACCTATACAGTTAGATCTGTACTGGATTTCATCTGCCTTGCTGACTGACTGTAATCTGTTTAGTAGAAGAAATATAACCTTAACTTCAAGGCTAATCATATAAAGCAAGAGGTCAAATAGATCGACAATGATATAATCAAGAATGTTTATTGATCTATTAACCGAATTTCAAAATCAAAACGGAACGAGACAGAGGCGACTTGGATATGCTCTGAATATCCACAGGCTTTTGATATTCTGTCGATACCGTCGTGTGGCTTCCAGCAGGCTTCTTACAGGCTTCTTACAAAACCAAAAAGATGATGTTTGATGGAATTGTCTCTTCCTCTATATAGATAACTTGTATGGGGCAACCTTCCTACAGTCAAACTAAAGCTACAAATCAAAACGTTTGCAGGAGTGTAATCTACATCAAAGCTGTCTAAATGATTATACTTAAAAACTCGGAACATTTGAGAAGCAACACATAAACCTGGAAACAGAGTGACATACAGTGCAGGAAGGTCTGTCAGTATAAGGCAAACAGACTAAGAAAATTGCAGCCTTGCGCCATAACTCATCTCTTCCCTCTGACATGACTATACCAGTCAATGGGCAATCGTCCATAACTAAACTGACAGGCAAAAGAAACTTATCACCAACTTTATTTGACCACACACCAAAGACAAAGGCATTTGTGAGATATGTAATGATTGATTTATAAACAGAATTCAATTTCCTTGAATTAGAACGAAATTGCATTGCAATACCGATATTCAGTTCTCCGCAATACACAAAAGAAGGATCAAGGGGTCAAAATTAAAAATTACACAAAAAAAGAGTTCATTGCAAAAGTGCATAAGAGTTTATTCCAAGACACAGTAGTCAGGCAAAACGTCTACACTAACGAGTGTGGCCACCCTGGGTAAACATGCACGGAAACACATGCCTTCTCATTGACGTCGTCAGGCGGCGGATAACGTCAACAGGAATCCTGTTCCATTAGTTCAATAGAGCATGTTCAAAGTCATGTCGGTTCACTAAAGGTGGTACATGCCTTCTCAGCTGACGATCAAGATGATCCTGAACATAAGGAACCGACTTTCATCTGTAAAGAACACTCTCGCCAAGTCACGTCGCTGCAACTGACGTACAATTCGTGCATATTGCAGTTTACGTTGACGATGTAGACGGGTCAACGCCATTTCAAAGGAGGGTTGGTATAGGCTCGTATATCAACTAAACGAAGTCTTTGTCGACTAGACATGACCTAGTGATGTTGCTGACGTCGACGCCGCCGTCACCCATCTGTTTTGAAGATGTAGCTGTCGTCGGCTATGTGGTTATATTTACGTTGCATTTAGGCAAATTTGCTGGAGTTCAAACCTGTACCAGTTTTTTTTGTTTTGTATACAACGATTTTTAAAGTGATAAGTTTTTTTTTGCCTGTCAGTTTAAATACGAGATTGAAGAATACCTATACCAACTAGCATTCTCCAAACCAGACTTTATAGCCGAAATCGATACAAAGACTCATGTTTAAAAGGATAAAGCAAACTCTAAAAGTTTGTTAAAGCTTTAATTTTCCATCACAAAGTTTTTCTTTTCTTTTTACTAATATGCTCTCCTGCTTTCTTTTATTGTAGGTTCACCAACACACCTGTAGTCCATCTCATAAGTGTATTGTCAGCCAAATTTGATTTTCGGAAAAAAAACAGCTAATCCACGAAAAAGATCCATACGATCCATACGATACATTTTATAATCTGATTTCGGGGCTATTGTATGTTGTCAAGAGTGTGTATTAAAAGAAAAAAACAACATAACACATGATTGTTTAAATTAAAACTTTTATTTACATTTTTTTTATTTTTGTAATTTTGATTAAAATCACAAGGGTCTAAAACTGTCTCACACATACTTTAAAAGAGAAATAATAATTCAAGAGATTCTATATTCTAGACAAAAACATCCTTGTTAAAATACAAAATACTCTTTTCTTTAAAACATAACAATTACTATACACTTAAAATATAAATAACTCTTTCCAATTTCATCATGTTTTTTTTTGTAATTTTCAAATATTTTGAATAATTGCCAAACCAGACAGTTGTTTTTTTAAAGATATTTTTGTTATTTTTTTTAAATTTCATTTTTCATTCTAAAGAATTAAAATCAATATTGTTTATACACTTGACCAAATATGATATCTTGTTTAATTTCAAACCAGTTCTTTTTATATCTTGAATTAGTTATGTGCACTGGCCACAAGTTATTTGCATTGTCCAATATGACTGATAAAACTATATTGTGTATCACAAATCCTGCTGATTATTATAGTTTATTTTAATTCAGCCATTCTGTTGAGAGCGCTACCAGCAATAAACCATGAAATCTGGCCATCATTCATTGTGTGTTTTAACTCAATTTTATCAACAGATCCATCTTCATGTTTAACTTCACACTGTAATGGCTGAAATACACAATCATATAGGAGGCTTGATTTAGAGAACAAAATAATCATTACATTTCACCTGCTGCAATATCACTGTTAATCCAATCTACCATAAAGGGATTGTTATTCCAGAAAGACTTCAGATATGACGCACGCCAAGCTGCTACGAAGCTTCAACCCACATATAATATAACAAGGTGTTATTTCCCCTTACAAAATGGAGGCATTTTGTTAATAAAACTGTTTTCGATGCATCGTCACATGCAACCAGCGGGAATTTTGAATGTAATAAAATAGAAGTTAGAAGTGTCCCTCGTACACATAAAGAGACTAGAAAACCTATTAAACTATTTGGTATTTTCTTACTGTTGACAATAAATTTTAATATCCACTTCAATATGTCTGTTGGTCTTAATTAATCATGACTGGGCATTGACAGTTAAAGAAAGATTATATTTGAAATTAACACTTTCTTTATAAAAATTCAGGGTAAGTCTCTTCTTTGAAAATCATGTTCAGCAATAGTAACAAATGATAAATCTTCTTGTGTAGTCATTATACGACTAACTTCCATCATTTTAAGTCAAAACTCAAACATTTGCATTTTCAGTTATTACTATCAGTCATACTTTACAGTCAAAATTCTCATTAAAGGCACACTGCGGGATTCGTTTGTTTACAAAATGAAATTTACGGGATTTCGGGACAAAAGGTATTCTAGCTTAATCTCTGATGTTTAATTAAGTCAAAAAACTAAAATTCACGGCTTTGGGTACTCAGATGGCTTCGATGCAGCTGGATTTAAAGTCGAGATCTAATAAAATGATTTCCATTAAATAACATGCAAATGAAGTCAAGCGGGGGGCGTGTTAGTTAAATGACGTCACACTCCAATCTCCGGTAGCACGTGCTAGTAGTGGGCGGAGCTTGTGAGTTATTGACGTCTCCCTCAATCAACACAGTGTTGAAACGTAAACAAACAAAATTTCCTTCAAATGGCTGTAGAATTGGAACCACGAAAAGGAATGGAATTTTTTTTTTTTTCAATATTCATTTTTAAGTGCTAACTTTAAAAAAAATACGATGAAAAGGCTTTTTCTCAATGTCCAAGTCTGGGCTTATGTGGCTTTAAGATCTTAGGACTTACCTTTCCTGGAGCCAGCTTAGCTAGACCTAATAAAGAAATTCTATCTGAAGGTTGGATTTTATCATAATCACTAGGATTAGAAAAGGTAAGAGGCAACATTCCTTGTTTCTTTAAATTAGTTTCTGAAAAAAAACAAAATGTGAGCTTAATGAGTTGTTAATTTCTTAATCATTTTCTTCTTTCAGTAATCACAAATTTTTATTAATACCATTATATTAATCTTTTTTGTCATTAAGCTTATAACTTATTGAACTTTGAGGTCTCATATGATATTACACACAAATTACTAGTGCTGGACAAAATTAATTTCTAAAATATTAATATTACAAAATTATCTTGTAATCCATACTATAATGAATTGCACAGATTTTGTACAGCAAATGGACACATTTTTTCACCTCAAGAGACAAATCTTATCTCTGTTCAAAAAATTCTTGATATCAGTATTTGTTATGAGATAGTTACCATGAATTCTAGCGAATGATTTAACAATGATAGCTCGACCACCGAGATGTCTTGGTTCTAAAGCAGCATGTTCTCTACTACTACCTTCACCATAGTTCTCATCACCAACTACACACCATGGTTGTTTAGCAGCCTACAATACAATAGTATATAATATAAGAAATTTGTTTTTTCCTAACATTTCGAAACTGAATTTGCTCAATGCTGATTTATATGCCAGGACAAAAATCTCACTAATAACATGCATTATTTCCTATGATACACCACATAAAGCAGCCTATGTCTGTTTTTATTTTCAAAAGTATGTAAGGTCTTCAAATGAAAAAATCATTGAGATATACCTTATATTTTCTGGCAGTGTCTGGGACACCATCATATTCACCGGTAAGTTGATTCTTTACTTTATTAATTTCACCGTTTTCAGCATTGACTGCACTGTAATTATAACAATACACAATTTCTTAGTTTTCAATACAACATTGTGCTCATCAATAAAACGGGATCACGATGTCTCGGACCCCCGACATCTCGGCCTTTCACATACTAAGAAACTATACAATTTCAATCATTTTTAAAAGTTTAATTAAACAAATAAAATTATAGTACCTACCCAATAAGTAAATTATTAGAAATATTATCTAAATGTCCTCTATATTTCAACCACTGACCAGCTGCACTAATATGATCTGTTGTACATTTACCTTTAGCCTAAAATATACAAATTAATAATAATGAATTATAATGAGTCACATAGAATCAGCTTTTTGATCTTTGTGTTACTGAAAAAAAAGATAGCTTGCCAGGCAAGGTAACATACACCCACTTCAGCAAATTTGAATATTTGAAAAAGTTCATTGCACCATCGCACTTATTTGAGCTGATATTTAGATGAATCAATTCGAATGAAAACTCTAGCCTCTATCGTATACACAAGTTAATTTCACTAAGTCAAGGGTGATGACTCATAAACTGACGACTAGAAACGCACGATTCTCGAATTTATCTGAGTTATTATAAAGATGAATACACATACCAATTTAATATTAACGGTTTTTTCACTAAGTCAAGGTCAATAACACATAAACCGACGACTGGAATTGCGCCATTTTCGAACTTATCCGAGATATTATCAAGATGAATACACATACCAAGTTTCATTCGAATCAGATAAAAACTCTGGTTTCTATCGCGTACACAAGAAATTGTTGACAGACGGACCGACGGACGGACAGGGGTGACGGCAATATACATCCACATTTTCATGTAGGCGTATAAAAACTACTGCAATATAGCATCAATAATCTAAGACTAAATTAATCATGAAGAAGGGTATGTAACAAACACTCAATTTCATTGAAATTGAGTTAATTCATTATTAGCCATTTCTTTTTTTCAATTTTCTGCATACAGTGACATAAGTACATGTATATATTTTTCTCTGTATATTTCATACTTCAAGGGCGCCTTTAATCAATGTGCACAGTCTGCGGCACAGGGTTATGGTATATTGTTCCATAAGAAAAACAATTCACTTTTCCCATGTAACCTCTCCAACCTTCATGAATCAGTTTGAAAATTTCAACCTATATAACAGTCAAACCATAGACCTTATTCACGCTTGTTTTGAAACGGAGGTTCATAACGCAAATTACGTCATTCATTCGTAAAATGCAGCTTAAATGAATAAATAGTCCCCTATCACCATATCAAAAGCGAGAAAATTGGCTAAAAACCAGACTTTCTGAACTTTTCTCAGAAATATGTAAAGATACACCTTTTCTGAAGTATTTTCAAATAGCGTAGATAATTACGATTTGAACGATGTAATCATTTAATTAGTTTCGAGCTAGTGGGATTGAAGGAGGAGTTAAATTCTCAGGTGTTGATTTTGCTTCAGTGACAAGCTTTTTTTTAAGCTATGAGCCGTGATATGGATCCAAGATGGCCGACATGCAAATAAGGTTAATTGTAAAGCCAATTGAAAGTATATAACTAGAAAACAATATTTGAGTTTACCTTTATCAAAATAACCATATCAGTAATATCTTTACCATTCCATTTATCAAATGGTTTTAATAATTGTAATCTATTACTATCAGGTGAAACATGAACAGACAAATTGCTACCATCTTTAGGTGGGGGTTGGTATGTATCTTGTCCTGGATCAAATCCTTTAGCTGGTAACTCATCACCATAGGGCGACTCCAGTTTAAATTTACTGCCTACAACAATATTACATTATAATGGAATTACAGAAACTACAGTGCCTATACACAGAATACAATACTAAATTTACCCTATTTACAGTGTCTATTGGATCAAACTATTTTTTTTTTTTTTTTTTTTTAAATACAAAATAATTGAGAATGCTTTTTTAGGGATTAAGCATTAAAATTAACATAAGATTCTTGAGTAAAATCTAGGGTACAAAATCAAAGCCAACACCTACCATCAGAACCAGTCAGTTCATCTCTTCTAGGATCAAATCCTAAATCTCCAGCTATAGCCATGGCAGTAACTAATTCAGGGGAGGTAACAAAAGCATGAGTAGCAGGGTTAGCATCATTCCGACCAGTAAAATTTCTATTATATGAGGTAACAATAGTATTCTTTTCTCCTTTCTTTACATCTTTTCTATCCCATTGACCAATACATGGACCACAGGCATTAGCTAATACAACACCACCAATTTCTCTTAAAGCTTGAGCCTAAAATCAAATATCATTGATAATATACTGACTTACTAGACAACAATTTTATCACTGGATAAAAACACAAATCAGTGTTAATTTCCAACAACTTTACTGTACTTTCAATCTATTTCTCTTCTAAACAAAAATTCATATTGCAGTAGTCCAACATTCTAAACTCAAATTTTATCTTGATTGTAACAATTAAAACCTGTTTGGCATTGGCAGGTGGCAAAAATATCACAGGCTTAATGCTTTTTTTGAGAGTTTATTTGCATCATATTAAAAAAAACTCAAAATGAAATGGAGTTTTACGTCCTGCTTTTCTCAAATATTTAAACAAAATATACATACCTGACCATCTCTCTCAATAGTAGCTCTAATTTGTTCTGAACCAGGTGTAATAGTAAATGCTGCTTTAGATTTAATACCGTGTTTTAAAGCTTGTTTAGCAATACTAGCTGATCTTGACATATCTTCATAACTACTGTTAGTACAACTACCAATTAAACCTACAACATATATCAGTTAGAATGTAACAAGAAAGAACAATGCACCAAGGGTGTACGTACAAGGGCAATAACAATTCATCTTATTATATTATAGTTCAGAAGCTATTCAAAGAATACCTTGTAGTAAACAAAAACTATAACTCGGTAGAATTGATCTACAACAAGTCAGTAACCTTGACATAGTTTGATAGTAAGGCCATACCAAATTTTTTTCTGTTCTTCGGCGGATATATATAAAATCATAATAAATAATTTACTCACCAACTTTAATTTCAGATGGCCAACCTCTCTCCTTGGCTATTTTACCTAATTGAGATACAGGATTGGCTAAATCTGGAGTAAATGGACCATTAACATGTGGCTCAAGCTAAAACCAGAAAAATTAATAAAATGACTATAAAAATCAAATTCAAACATTTAGCACAATCATGAAATATTGAAAATTTCAGTGTTATAGGGTGTTTATGAGCTTAAACTTGATTACCGGTACTTCTAAAAAACAATTTTTTTTCATTTTTGATAAAGGTCATCAATTAGTGACCATAAATTGGGTTTTTCAAGGAACTGTGGACAGAAATGGGTGACGCCAATATAAAAATCACAAATTACTAAAGAAAACTTACAGTATCAAGATCTATTTCTATAACTTGATCATATTCAGCTTTGGTATCAGCTGTTAATAATCCTTTATAATTATTGGCTAAATCAGCAATATCTGTAATAAACACAACGTAACAAATAATTCTATAAGCTTTAAATCAATCAAACTTTAATGTTCGCCTCAATAGAAAGGTAGGCAAATGAAAGATTTGAATGTTTCTGGGTTTTTTTTTAATGTGCCAAAGAAATGCCATAAAATAACTCTTTAAAGGTGCAAGATGTCAAGGTATAACCATGAGCCATCTTTTATATTTCTGGGTTAGAAGAATAAGTTATACCGTATGCTAGTAGTACAATTAAAAAAAACATTTTAGAACAATAACCTACCTCCTCTATTAGTTGCTTTTAAATAATCCTCCATTCTATGATTGTAAGGAAATACTGAGGTTGTGGCTCCTATTTCAGCTCCCATATTACAGATTGTACCCATACCTAAATTATTAGATTATTATTATAAAATAATTCAATTCATTATATATATCTCAAAACCAATCATAAACATTATACCTTTGATTAGAAATTTTGTTATTAAGGGCAATAAATCAGTTGATGTGAAATATTTCAGATTATTTTGTTGTCTACCATACTAGTTTTCAGATCTTTTAAATATTATTAAGTCAAAAGCAGTAGCTGTGAATATTAACATACCTGTACAGGAAATAGAATCTACACCAGGACCAAAATATTCTACAATGGCACCAGTTCCACCTTTTACAGTTAAGATTCCTGCTACTTTTAGAATAACATCTTTAGGTGAAGTCCAACCATTGAGTTTACCTGTTAATTTAACTCCAATCACCTACAATAACAAACACTATTCTTACATATCAACTTTTATTACAGCCACCATTATAATAACACCCACTTTGACAAACAATTACTTGCCTTATATTACTTAATAAACAAATAATCACATGCAAAAACACCATATATGGTAAAATACCATGGATTAATATAGACATTGTGACATCATTGCAATTTTAAGTGAGATCTTTAACAGTTTGAATTTGACAGACTAGAAAAACATTCTGCTCAACCTTCAACGTTTGAGACTAGCATAATGACTATCACTTTGCCCAGAATGAAGCCAAAGAGATAACTCCTGTTTGGAGATCAATTCTGATTGGCTTATCATGTTTACACACTTTTAATTTTAAGGATGGTTAACTTTGACTCGAAGTAAGCATATATGATTGTAAGCAGCATAATACATGTAGAAACTATACTTAATGTTTGTACACACCTGTTAGCTAATCTATTTATAATACTTTCTATAGGTCTCATACTTCTTTATAATAAAGAATTAGTTAAATCTTCACAATACATTAGTATAGCAAAGATAAAACACAGACCATTGTCATAGTAAAGAAATGAATTGATTGTCACTATTTTGATTGACTGAACTATAATTTATTCAATATGGCAATCACCATATAGTATACAAGGCTATCATGCACGCTAGTTGATACGAGTGACAAGAACAAAAAAAGCCAGAAATAAAAGACTGGACGTAGGAGAGAAGATTTCAGGGCATCAAATCTTATATTAATATAATGATATATATATGTATCTACCCACCTTAGGACATTTCAACTCCCATGGAATATCAGCCATGACATCTACAGCATCAGCTCCTCCAACACCAATACAAACACCACCTAAACCACCTAAATATATAAACAACCATATATTAGCAATCAAAAATATATAAAAAATTATTGATACAATAGATTCTACAAGACATTTTTCATGTTGTAATAGAACAAGACAAATTCCCTACCTCCATTTGGTGTGTGACTGTCTGTACCAATCAGCAAAACACCGGGAAAAGCATAATTTTCTAAAATAATTTGATGAATAATACCACTACCAGGCTTCCAGAAACCAACACCATATTTAGCACCAGCAGATGCCAAGAAATCATATACTTCTTTATTTATATCCTTAAATAGTTAAAGCCATTCTTATAAAGCAAGCATACATAAAAAAAAAAGACATGCTTCAGATAAAACCTTTTTCAAAATAGAAATTTCTGAGAGGCAATCTTAATTTTGGGAACGATCAACTTAATTCTTAAACTAAGCATGATTGTAAGCAGCATAATACATGTAGAAACTATACTTAATGTTTGTACACACCTGTTAGCTACTCTATTTATAATACTTTCTATAGGTCTTATAGTTCTTTATAATAAAGAATTAGTTAAATCTTCACAATACATTAGTATAGCAAAGATAAAACACAGACCATTGTCATAGTAAATAAATGAATTGATTGTCAATAAGATTGTTGAACACTATTTGGATAGCATAAGCTTTATTCCAGCCACAGGGTAGATACATTTAAAATATAAGTTACATACACAATCAACTTCTTTTCCTCACCTTGGCTCTAGATAAATCTTTATCTCCACCAAGTTGTGCCTCTATTAAATGATCACAGTGAATGGTAGAAGGTACAGCTACTTTAGGTAGACCACTTGATATAAATTGTAACATTGCCATCTACAAAACAAAGAATAAAATACAGACAACAAGAAAAGAAGGGGAAAAACAGATTCAACTAGGCTGAAAATATATAACTTTCAAATTTGGAACAATATCAGCTTTTTTAATCACTTTTTCAACTTTCTCTATCAAACTGAAAGTGAATCAAACCATAAAACAACGTCAATTAATCAATATCATACTTGGATTAAATTAATTCTATTCAATGAGGAATTAAATTATACAATGATCAACAAACCTGTGCAGTAGCATCTTGCATACCAACTCTATCAGGTCTTAATTTCAAATAACTTTCACCTCTCTTGATCTCCTGTGATAAAATACAAAAAAAAACATGGTGAAAAGAAAGATTTGTTAAAAGGATTCGTCTGAGCAAATATCACATTACAAAAAGAGATATAATTTATTGTAGAGAAACAAAAACTTACAGTGCCATACCTGATTTTTAGGATCATCTAAATGACTGTAGACAATTTTCTCCGAAAGTGTAAGTGGTCGGCTTAACCTACTCTTGACCGTGTTTAATCTACTTTCCATTTTATCATAATCCAAAAGATTATCCGATTCCATCCGACTCATTAACACCTAAAATCATATAGTAGCATTAACTCTCTGTCCACATTAGGGCTGGGTCAAATAATCTTTTTTTATCTTGTAACATGTAAAGGGTCAAATAACCTAAATAAGTAATTTATCTACACTACATATTTTTAATTTTGATTATCAAATTTCATAAGTGATTAAAATTCTTAGTCTAATTTTGTTAAGATGTTTATTAGAAAAGTCACATCCGATTATATCACGATAATCATAAAAATCCAAGACATTACTTCAGTTTCACCTTTTTTCTATACCATACCAGATATTGATATATAACAAACATTCAAGTACAAAAACGTACATGTAATTTTCTAAATAACGGTAATAAGAACGCACATACATACCTTCTGATGAGCTGAAGAGGATGTCGAGTGAAAGAGTCGACATTGTGTGGTTAAGCCCACTAATCGGGCGCTCTGAAAGAGATCAAAATGTAGCTTTATTAAAATGGAAATAGCAGATCTACTCATATTTATAATGAGTGATACTGATTTAACCTAGTCCTAGTCTACAGAAAATAATAGTCTTTTAATAACAAGGGTAATTCTCTCTGCACCAGTATTGAATTGCACTTGTCCTGCAAATATGAAGTTAGTTAAATTACAAAATAATGATATTCAAAACCCAATTTATGGACGGGATTGAAGACAGTTGGATGATCATGATTCCTTAGGCTATAGTTAATAGTAAGACTTCTTGTAGTAAGGCAGTTAGGTTCAAGATTGTATTTGAAGTAAATTATTTGCAACAAATGCAATCAATAAGCTTACCTGGACCACTACCGATTGTTATTTATTGATTTATAATTTAATAAGAAACATTCAATTTGGTTGCCTTCGATTCAATCAGAATCATCTCATATAAATGTGAAACATACACAAAATGCTATGAACTATTAGCCTATCTGATTGTTCTCTTGTGATGTGCAAATAAACCGGGCTGAAGATAGCATACACTAAGCCAGCAAACAATAAGGAATATGGACGATTTGACGAGTCAAATCGACCCGTTGTAAAATACCGTTTTAAGTGCCTTAAATATTGAAGAAATCGTTTTAAATTTTGATAATAGTATCTCACACTAGTCCACTTTCCAAATAAAACACTATCTTAGCCCTATCTCAAATTTTCGTTATGTGGAGGCCCATAAAAGGAATACAACATTGTTCTTTCATATTCTAGCATTAACAGTTTCACATCATTTTTCGAACCTTAGCCATCATAGAAACGTTTCCAAATTTCAATCACACTATCTCACACTAGTCTGCATTCGAAATCCGAAAAAAATAAGTGCCACCTCGCCTACTTTTTGTATGGTAGCCCATCGAAGTCACCCACCGTAATGCGTAAATTTTCGAATTTAAGTGAATTTTTAGTGCAAAATTTCGAAGCTTAGCCATCATAGAAACGTTTCCAAATTTCAACCACACTACCCCACAATAGTCTACATTCGAAATCCGAAAAAAACTAAGTGCCACCTCGCTTACTTTTTGTATGGTAGCCCATCGAAGACACCCACCGTAATGCGTAAATTTTCGAATTTAAGTGAATTTTTAGTGCAAAATTTCGAAGCTTAGCCATCATAGAAACGTTACCAAATTTCAACCACACTACACCATACTAGTCTACATTCGAAATCCGAAAAAAACTAAGTGCCACCTCGCTTACTTTTTGTATGGTAGCCCATCGGAGACACCTACCCTTTTTCGTATATACTCAGCATACAGTAAGAGTTTGACGCTCTATGGCCAGCATACAGTAAGGGTTTCTTGTAAATTCGATGCTTAGCCATCATAGAAAAGTTTCCAAATTTCTACCACACTATAACACACTAGTCTACATTCGAAATCCGAAAAAAACTAAGTGCCACCTCGCTTACTTTTTGTATGGTGGCCCATCGAAGACACCCATCGTAATGCGTAAATTTATGGATTTAAGTGAATTTTTAGCTCAAAATTTCGATGCTTAGCCATCATAGAAACGTTTCCAAATTTCAACCACACTACCCCACACTAGTCTACATTCGAAATCCGAAAAGAACTAAGTGCCACCTCGCTTACTTTTTGTGTGGTAGCCCATCGAAGACACCCACCGTAATGCGTAAATTTTCGATTTAAGTGAATTTTTAGTGCAAAATTTCGAAGCTTAGCCATCATAGAAACTTTTCGAAATTTCAACCACACTACCCCACACTAGTCTAAATTCAAAATCCGAAAAAAACTAAGTGCCACCTCGCCTACTTTTTGTATGGTAGCCGATCGAAGTCACCCACCTAAATGCGTAAATTTTCGAATTTAAGTGAATTTTTAGTGCAAAATTTCGAAGCTTAGCCATCATAGAAACGTTTCCAAATTTCAACCACACTACCCCACACTAGTCTAAATTCAAAATCCGAAAAAAACTAAGTGCCACCTCGCCTACTTTTTGTATGGTAGCCCATCGAAGTCACCCACCGAAATGCGTAAATTTTCGAATTTAAGTGAATTTTTAGTGTAAAATTTCGAAGCTTAGCCATCATAGAAACGTTTCCAAATTTCAACCACACTACCCCACACTAGTCTACATTCGAAATCCGAAAAGAACTAAGTGCCACCTCGCTTACTTTTTGTGTGGTAGCCCATCGAAGACACCCACCGTAATGCGTAAATTTTCGATTTAAGTGAATTTTTAGTGCAAAATTTCGAAGCTTAGCCATCATAGAAACTTTTCGAAATTTCAACCACACTACCCCACACTAGTCTAAATTCAAAATCCGAAAAAAACTAAGTGCCACCTCGCCTACTTTTTGTATGGTAGCCGATCGAAGTCACCCACCTAAATGCGTAAATTTTCGAATTTAAGTGAATTTTTAGTGCAAAATTTCGAAGCTTAGCCATCATAGAAACGTTTCCAAATTTCAACCACACTACCCCACACTAGTCTAAATTCAAAATCCGAAAAAAACTAAGTGCCACCTCGCCTACTTTTTGTATGGTAGCCCATCGAAGTCACCCACCGAAATGCGTAAATTTTCGAATTTAAGTGAATTTTTAGTGTAAAATTTCGAAGCTTAGCCATCATAGAAACGTTTCCAAATTTCAACCACACTACCCCACACTAGTCTACATTCGAAATCCGAAAAAAACTAAGTGCCACCTCGCTTACTTTTTGTATGGTAGCCCATCGAAGGCACCCACCGTAATGCGTAAATTTTCGAATTTAAGTGAATTTTTAGTGCAAAATTTCGAAGCTTAGCCATCATAGAAACGTTTCCAAATTTCAACCACACTACCCCATACTAGTCTACATTCGAAATCCGAAAAAAACTAAGTGCCACCTCGCTTACTTTTTGTATGGTAGACCATCGGAGACACCTACCCTTTTTCGTATATACTCAGCATACAGTAAGAGTTTGACGCTATATGGCCAGCATACAGTAAGGGTTTCTTTTAAATTCGATGCTTAGCCATCATAGAAAAGTTTCCAAATTTCTACCACACTATAACACACTAGTCTACATTCGAAATCCGAAAAAAACTAAGTGCCACCTCGCTTACTTTTTGTATGGTAGCCCATCGAAGGCACCCACCGTAATGCGTAAATTTTCGAATTTAAGTGAATTTTTAGTGCAAAATTTCGAAGCTTAGACATCATAGAAACGTTTCCAAATTTCAACCACACTACCCCACAATAGTCTACATTCGAAATCCGAAAAAAACTAAGTGCCACCTCGCTTACTTTTTGTATGGTAGCCCATCGAAGACACCCACCGTAATGCGTAAATTTTCGAATTTAAGTGAATTTTTAGTGCAAAATTTCGAAGCTTAGCCATCATAGAAACGTTACCAAATTTCAACCACACTACCCCATACTAGTCTACATTCGAAATCCGAAAAAAACTAAGTGCCACCTCGCTTACTTTTTGTATGGTAGCCCATCGGAGACACCTACCCTTTTTCGTATATACTCAGCATACAGTAAGAGTTTGACGCTATATGGCCAGCATACAGTAAGGGTTTCTTGTAAATTCGATGCTTAGCCATCATAGAAAAGTTTCCAAATTTCTACCACACTATAACACACTAGTCTACATTCGAAATCCGAAAAAAACTAAGTGCCACCTCGCTTACTTTTTGTATGGTGGCCCATCGAAGACACCCATCGTAATGCGTAAATTTATGGATTTAAGTGAATTTTTAGCTCAAAATTTCGATGCTTAGCCATCATAGAAACGTTTCCAAATTTCAACCACACTACCCCACACTAGTCTACATTCGAAATCCGAAAAGAACTAAGTGCCACCTCGCTTACTTTTTGTGTGGTAGCCCATCGAAGACACCCACCGTAATGCGTAAATTTTCGATTTAAGTGAATTTTTAGTGCAAAATTTCGAAGCTTAGCCATAATAGAAACTTTTCGAAATTTCAACCACACTGCCCCACACTAGTCTAAATTCAAAATCCGAAAAAAACTAAGTGCCACCTCGCCTACTTTTTGTATGGTAGCCCATCGAAGTCACCCACCTAAATGCGTAAATTTTCGAATTTAAGTGAATTTTTAGTGCAAAATTTCGAAGCTTAGCCATCATAGAAACGTTTCCAAATTTCAACCACACTACCCCACACTAGTCTAAATTCAAAATCCGAAAAAAACTAAGTGCCACCTCGCCTACTTTTTGTATGGTAGCCCATCGAAGTCACCCACCGAAATGCGTAAATTTTCGAATTTAAGTGAATTTTTAGTGTAAAATTTCGAAGCTTAGCCATCATAGAAACGTTTCCAAATTTCAACCACACTACCCCACACTAGTCTACATTCGAAATCCGAAAAAAACTAAGTGCCACCTCGCTTACTTTTTGTATGGTAGCCCATCGAAGGCACCCACCGTAATGCTTAAATTTTCGAATTTAAGTGAATTTTTTGTGCAAAATTTCGAAGCTTAGCCATCATAGAAACGTTTCCAAATTTCAACCACACTACCCCATACTAGTCTACATTTGAAATCCGAAAAAAACTAAGTGCCACCTCGCTTACTTTTTGTATGGTGGCCCATCGAAGACACCCATCGTAATGCGTAAATTTACGGATTTAAGTGAATTTTTAGCTCAAAATTTCGATGCTTAGCCATCATAGAAACTTTTCGAAATTTCAACCACACTATCCCACACTAGTCTACATTCGAAATTCGAAAAAAACTAAGTGCCACCTCGCTTACTTTTTGTATGGTAGCCCATGGAAGACACCCACCGTAATGCGTAAATTTATGGATTTAAGTGAATTTTTAGCTCAAAATTTCGATGCTTAGCCAATATAGAAACGTTTCCAAATTTCAACCACACTACCCCACACTAGTCTACATTCGAAATCCGAAAAGAACCAAGTGCCACCTCGCTTATTTTTTGTATGGTAGCCCATCGAAGACACCCACCGTAATGCGTACATTTTCGAATTTAAGTGAATTTTTAGTGCAAAATTTCGAAGCTTAGCCATCATAGAAACTTTTCGAAATTTCAACCACACTACCCCACACTAGTCTACATTCAAAATCCAAAAAGAACTAAGTGCCACCTCGCTTACTTTTTGTATGGTAGCCCATCGGAGACACATAACATATTTCGTATATACTCAGCATACAGTAAGAGTTTGACGCTATATGGCCAGCATACAGTAAGGGTTTCTTGTAAATTCGATGCTTAGCCATCATAGAAAAGTTTCCAAATTTCAACCAAACTATCTCACACTAGTCTACATTCGAAATCCGAAAAGAACTAAGTGCCACCTCGCTTACTTTTTGTATGGTGGCCCATCGAAGACACCCATCGTAATGCGTAAATTTACGGATTTAAGTGAATTTCTAGCTCAAAATTTCGATGCTTAGCCATCATAGAAACTTTCCGAAATTTCAACCACACTATCCCACACTAGTCTCCATTCGAAATTCGAAAAAAAAATAAGTGCCACCTCGCTTACTTTTTGTATGGTAGCCCATGGAAGACACCCACCGTAATGCGTAAATTTTCGAATTTAAGTGAATTTTTAGTGCAAAATTTCGAAGCTTAGCCATCATAGAAACTTTTCGAAATTTCAACCACACTACCCCACACTAATCTACATTCGAAATCCGAAAAGAACTAAGTGCCACCTCGCTTACTTTTTGTATGGTAGCCCATCGGAGACACATACCCTGTTTCGTATATACTCAGCATACAGTAAGAGTTTGACGCTATATGGCCAGCATACAGTAAGGGTTTCTTGTAAATTCGATGCTTAGCCATCATAGAAACGTTTCTAAATTTCAATCACACTATCTCACACTAGTCTACATTCGAAATCCGAAAAGAACTAAGTGCCACCTCGCTTACTTTTAGTATGGTGGCCCATCGAAGACACCCACCGAAATGTGCAAATTTTCGAATTTAGGTGAATTTTTAGCGCCAAATTTCGATGCTTAGCCATCATAGAAACGTTTCCAAATTTCTACCACACTACCCCACACTAGTCTACATTCGAAATCCGAAAAAAACTAAGTGCCACCTCGCTTACTTTTTGTATGATAGCCCATCGAAGACACCCACCGTAATGCGTAAATTTTCGAATTTAAGTGAATTTTTAGTGCAAAATTTCGAAGCTTAGCCATCATAGAAACGTTACCAAATTTTAACCACACTACCCCATACTAGTCTACATTCGAAATCCGAAAAAAACTAAGTGCCACCTCGCTTACTTTTTGTATGGTGGCCCATCGAAGACACCCACCGAAATGCGCAAATTTTCGAATTTAGGTGAATTTTTAGCGCCAAATTTCGATGCTTAGCCATCATAGAAACGTTTCCAAATTTCTACCACACTACCCCACACTAGTCTACATTCGAAATCCGAAAAAAACTAAGTGCCACCTCGCTTACTTTTTGTATGGTAGCCCATCGAAGACACCCACCGTAATGCGTAAATTTTCGAATTTAAGTGAATTTTTAGTGCAAAATTTCGAAGCTTAGCCATCATAGAAACGTTACCAAATTTCAATCACACTACCCCATACTAGTCTACATTCGAAATCCGAAAAAAACTAAGTGCCACCTCGCTTACTTTTTGTATGGTAGCCCATCGGAGACACCTACCCTTTTTCGTATATACTCAGCATACAGTAAGAGTTTGACGCTATATGGCCAGCATACAGTAAGGGTTTCTTGTAAATTCGATGCTTAGCCATCATAGAAAAGTTTCCAAATTTCAACCAAACTATCTCACACTAATCTACATTCGAAATCCGAAAAGAACTAAGTGCCACCTCGCTTACTTTTTGTATGGTGGCCCATCGAAGACACCCATCGTAATGCGTAAATTTACGGATTTAAGTGAATTTTTAGCTCAAAATTTCGATGCTTAGCCATCCTAGAAACTTTCCGAAATTTCAACCACACTATCCCACACTAGTCTACATTCGAAATCCGAAAAAAACTAAGTGCCACCTCGCTTACTTTTTGTATGGTAGCCCATGGAAGACACCCACCGTAATGCGTAAATTTTCGAATTTAAGTGAATTTTTAGTGCAAAATTTCAAAGCTTAGCCATCATAGAAACTTTTCGAAATTTCAACCACACTACCCCACACTAGTCTAAATTCAAAATCCGAAAAAAAATAAGTGCCACCTCGCCTACTTTTTGTATGGTAGCCCATCGAAGTCACCCACCTAAATGCGTAAATTTTCGAATTTAAGTGAATTTTTAGTGCAAAATTTCGAAGCTTAGCCATCATAGAAACTTTCCGAAATTTCAACCACACTATCCCACACTAGTCTACATTCGAAATCCGAAAAAAACTAAGTGCCACCTCGCTTACTTTTTGTATGGTGGCCCATCGAAGACACCCATCGTAATGCGTAAATTTACGGATTTAAGTGAATTTTTAGCTCAAAATTCCGATGCTTAGCCATCATAGAAACGTTTCCAAATTTCAACCACACTACCCCACACTAGTCTACATTCGAAATCCGAAAAAAACTAAGTGCCACCTCGCTTACTTTTTGTATGGTAGCCCATGGAAGACACCCACCGTAATGCGTAAATTTTCGAATTTAAGTGAATTTTTAGTGCAAAATTTCAAAGCTTAGCCATCATAGAAACTTTTCGAAATTTCAACCACACTACCCCACACTAGTCTAAATTCAAAATCCGAAAAAAACTAAGTGCCACCTCGCCTACTTTTTGTATGGTAGCCCATCGAAGTCACCCACCTAAATGCGTAAATTTTCGAATTTAAGTGAATTTTTAGTGCAAAATTTCGAAGCTTAGCCATCATAGAAACTTTCCGAAATTTCAACCACACTATCCCACACTAGTCTACATTCGAAATCCGAAAAGAACTAAGTGCCACCTCGCTTACTTTTTGTATGGTAGCCCATCGGAGACACACCCTATTTCGTATATACTCAGCATACAGTAAGAGTTTGACGCTATATGGCCAGCATACAGTAAGGGTTTCTTGTAAATTCGATGCTTAGCCATCATAGAAACGTTTCCAAATTTCGATCACACTATCTCACACTAGTCTACATTCGAAATCCGAAAAGAACTAAGTGCCACCTCGCTTACTTTTAGTATGGTAGCCCATCGAAGACACCCACCGAAATGAGCAAATTTTCGAATTTGGGTGAATTTTTAGCGCCAAATTTCGATGCTTAGCCATCATAGAAACTTTTCCAAATTTCTACCACACTACCTCACACTAGTCTACATTCGAAATCCGAAAAAAACTAAGTGCCACCTTGCTTACTTTTTGTATGGTAGTCCATCGGAGACACCTACCCTTTTTCGTATATACTCAGCATACAGTAAGAGTTTGACGCTATATGGCCAGCATACAGTAAGGGTTTCTTGTAAATTCGATGCTTAGCCATCATAGAAAAGTTTCCAAATTTCTACCACACTATCTCACACTAGTCTACATTCGAAATCCGAAAAAAACTAAGTGCCACCTCGCTTAATTTTTGTATGGTGGCCCATCGAAGACACCCATCGTAATGCGTAAATTTACGGATTTAAGTGAATTTTTAGATCAAAATTTCGATGCTTAGCCATCATAGAAACATTTCGAACTTTCAACCACACTATCCCACACTAGTCTACATTCGAAATCCAAAAAGAACTAAGTGCCACCTCGCTTACTTTTTGTTTGGTGGCCCATCGGAGACACATACCCTATTTCGTATATACTCAGCATACAGTAAGAGTTTGATGCTATATGGCCAGCATACATTAAGGGTTTCTTGTAAATTCGATGCTAAGCCATCATAGAAACGTTTCCAAATTTCAATCACACTATCTCACACTAGTCTACATTCGAAATCCGAAAAGAACTAAGTGCCACCTCGCTTACTTTTTGTATGGTAGCCCATCGGAGACACATACCCTATTTCGTATATGCTTAGCATACAGTAAGAGTTTGACGCTATATGGCCAGCATACAGTAAGGGTTTCTTGTAAATTCGATGCTTAGCCATCCATTTCAACCAAACTATCTCACACTAGTCTACATTCGAAATCCGAAAAGAACTAACTGCGACCTCGCTTACTTTTTGTATGGTAGTCCATCGAAGACACCCACCGTAATGCGTAAATTTACGGATTACGATTGGTGTCTTCGATGGGCCACCATACAAAAAGTAAGTGAGGTGGCACTTAGTTCTTTTCGGATTTCGAATGTAGACTAGTGTGAGGTAGTTCGGTTGAAATTTGGAAACGTTTCTATGATGGCTAAGCATCGAATTTACAAGAAACCCTTACTGTATGCTGGCCATATAGCGTCAAACTCTTACTGTATGCTGAGTATATACGAAAAAGGGTAGGTGTCTCCGATGGGCTACCATACAAAAAGTAAGTGAGGTGGCACTTAGTTTTTTTCGGATTTCGAATGTAGACTAGTGTGGGGTAGTGTGGTAGAAATTTGGAAACGTTTCTATGATGGCTAAGCATCGAAATTAGGCGCTAAAAATTCACCCAAATTCGAAAATTTGCGCATTTCGGTGGGTGTCTTCGATGGGCCACCATACTAAAAGTAAGCGAGGTGGCACTTAGTTCTTTTCGGATTTCGAATGTAGACTAGTGTGAGATAGTTTGTTTGAAATTTGGAAACTTTTCTATGATGGCTAAGCATCGAATTTACAAGAAACCCTTACTGTATGCTGGCCATATAGCGTCAAACTCTTACAGTATGCTAAGCATATACGAAAAAGGATACGTGTCTCCGATGGGCTACCATACAAAAAGTAAGCGAGGTGGCACTTAGTTCTTTTCGGATTTCGAATGTAGACTAGTATGGGGTAGTGTGGTTAAAATTTGGAAACGTTTCTATGATGGCTAAGCTTCGAAATTTTGCACTAAAAATTCACTTAAATTCGAAAATTTACGCATTAGGTGGGTTCCTTCAATGGGCTACCATACAAAAAGTAAGCGAGGTGGCACTTAGTTTTTTTCGGATTTCGAATGTAGACTAGTGTGGGGTAGTGTGGATGAAATTTGGAAACGTTTCTATGATGGCTAAGCTTCGAAATTTTGCACTAAAAATTCACTTAAATTCGAAAATTTACGCATTTCGGTGGGTGACTTCGATGGCCTACCATACAAAAAGTAGGCGAGGTGGCACTTAGTTTTTTTCGGATTTTGAATTTAGACTAGTGTGGGGTAGTGTGGTTGAAATTTCGAAAAGTTTCTATGATGGCTAAGCTTCGAAATTTTGCACTAAAAATTCACTTAAATTCGAAAATGTACGCATTACGGTGGGTGTCTTCGATGGGCTACCATACAAAAAGTAAGCGAGGTGGCACTTAGTTCTTTTCGGATTTCGAATGTAGACTAGTGTGAGATAGTGTGATTGAAATTTGGAAACTTTTCTATGATGGCTAAGAATCGAATTTACAAGAAACCCTTACTGTATGCTGGCCATATAGCGTCAAACTCTTACTGTATGCTGAGTATATACGAAAAAGGGTAGGTGTCTCCGATGGGCTACCATACAAAAAGTAAGCGAGGTGGCACTTAGTTTTTTTCGGATTTCGAATGTAGACTAGTGTGGGGTAGTGTGGTTCAAATTTGGAAACGTTTCTATGATGGCTAAGCTTCGAAATTTTGCACTAAAAATTCACTTAAATTAGAAAATTTACGCATTACGGTGGGTGTCTCCGATGGGCTACCATACAAAAAGTAAGCGAGGTGGCACTTAGTTTTTTTCGGATTTCGAATATAGACTAGTGTGGGGTAGTGTGGTTGAAATTTGGAAACGTTTCTATGATGGCTAAGCTTCGAAATTTTGCACTAAAAATTCACCCAAATTCGAAAATTTACGCATTACGGTGGGTGACTTCGATGGGCTACCATACAAAAAGTAGGCGAGGTGGCACTTATTTTTTTCGGATTTCGAATGCAGACTAGTGTGAGATAGTGTGATTGAAATTTGGAAACGTTTCTATGATGGCTAAGGTTCGAAAAATGATGTGAAACTGTTAATGCTAGAATATGAAAGAAAAATGTTGTATTCCTTTTATGGGCCTCCACATAACGAAAATTTGAGATAGGGCTAAGATAGTGTTTTATTTGGAAAGTGGACTAGTGTGAGATACTATTATCAAAATTTAAAACGATTTCTTCAATATTTAAGGCACTTAAAACGGTATTTTACATCGGGTCGATTTGACTCGTCAAATCGTCCATATTCCTTATTGTTTGCTGGCTTAGTGTATGCTATCTTCAGCCCGGTTGCAAATAAGCAATATTTTGACAGGTTCTTCGCGGGTTCAGCATTGACCTTCACAAAGACCTCTCAGCTGGCAACGTAGAAAGTGGATTTTGCTTCAACAGTTAAGGCTAGAATACAAATACAAAGATTCTGAATTGAAGGTCAGCATTTGCTTTAATGTTTGTAAGCATTTTGATTTAAAAATTTCCATAAATTACCTTTTGAGCAGCGTCTTTCAGCACGTGAGACATGCTATCGGTCGTCGATGTTGTCTAGAGGAGTGACGTCACGGCAACAGAAACTCGTCTTTTGTATTGAAGAAACGAACTAAGGGAGACAACTCGATGATGTAATTTTATCTAATATTACCACACTAATTTCATAAGCCTTAGGGGTTTTATTATTACACCATTTTTACACTATCGCCTTATCTAAATGACTTTCATTGCGGAAAATTTCAAATGAGTTAGTATATATTATATATATAGGCTACTTAACTTTCATTATAACTTAAGTGTATGACATGCCCTGGTACGTAGACAACGGCTGTGGTGTAGGGCCTGCTTTGCTAAACCGGTAGGCCTACCTTTAGGCCTGCTAATCTACGCTTAGACCTATCTTTACGATAATCTCCTGATAAGAATAGGCTTAAGTCCTAAAAGATGGGATTAACGATTGTTATGTGTGTTGCAAAAGTTTATAGACTAGTCTAGTAGCGATTAGTGACATCTCAAAACGCATTACCTTTTTATGTTTTTTTTTTTTCTCGGAGTGGGGGAGGGGTGTTGCAAGAACCACAGATTGATTTTTTCATAGTTAAAAATCAAAGTCTAGGAAACCTCCTCACTTATCTCTTTGATGTCAAATCCAATGCAAACTTGAAAAAAATGGATTGCCCCCGAAAAAATTCTGACCGTCACCCATATCACTTGTAAACATCGCATTAAACTCATCTATTTAACCCGTTAAAGCGGCCAGTGGCCACCTATATAACAATTAACACCTTTACTGAACTCATTTAACTAAATCTAAGATACAATATATTAGATTAATAAATTCAATTAAGAGATTATCTAATCATGAAGACATGTCTATCTATGGAAGCGAACGTTAACTTGTCATCTACCAACCAACCAACCAGGATCTATGCAGGACCTTCTTCCGTCCCTAGAGAAGAGTGAAGAGGTTCCGTGAACACCAGCTGACTGAAGCTCTAGACTGCCGCATGGTTTATAGTATCGACCGGCTCTTATTTTTGGGGGATGTGAGCCCAGCCCAGATAAAATCCCCATTTTCCGTCTCTTGCCTCCGTCGGCTGTAATTATTATATGACATAAAAATTGTCCGTGTCTCCGTGACAAAAAGGGCACATGTTCGCCCCCCTCGCCCCCTCAGGTGAGGGGCAGGGGGGGCAGTCGCCCCCCTGCTCCCGTGGTTCCGGCGCCCCTGATCATAGGGAACGTTCGGCGTTTTCGAGGGTCGATTTGGGTCTTGCATATGTAAAAAGCCTTCAAAAGTTCTAAAAATGCACAAAAATCGCATAATATCTTCAAATTTTCATCATATTTATACAAATTATTTATCTCCCGATTTATGCATACATGTTCGCTATATAAGGCACAGTCTCACTCAAATACGAGTCGTATTTTGGACTTTCAAACACTGATAATTATGGATAGATCCTATACACGGATCTGTGGGCATAGGCCTACATTTTGAAGGAGGCCTACATTTTGAAGGAGAGCTGTGCACAATATTACTGACCAGACTTAGCTAAAAAAAAAAAAAATATTGGTCGAACAAATGGTGAATGTTCCCCTTTAACAATAGGCGTATAACACGATCAACCAAGAAAACATTTTATGGAAAATATAAATTGCAAACTTTAACTTGTCTTTTACTTTTTTGATATTGAGGATTGCAATATTGAAAATAGACTAAGTGTATTTTTACCTAATGTATCACAAGCAAAAATTGATCCGAAATCTAAGATCTCTAAGAATTATCAACTTTTTGATAATTTCGTATCCAGTCCGATGTCAGATATACGGCCTGATATTTTTATTGGACTGGTCCAGAAGCAATCCAGTGGTATTTATTGTTAAAAGGCATTGTCGTTTGGTCTGAAATGCTAGTTCAAAAGCAGGGCCTATGGTTTAAGATTCCAAAGGCTTAGAATAAGGACAAAATCTTTATAGCTACAAAATAGATAATGAGCGACTAGTGGCAACAGAGACGTTGCCGTGATGACTGGGACGACTAATATAAATCCAGTGATTGGCTTTTCCCTCTTCCAGATATCACTTGTTGAAAATCCAGTTTATCTCTGAAAATCACAGTCCCGTGTGCTATTGGCTGTGCACGTTAATGATCCCTCGACAGTAGGAAATCGAAAATAAGAGCAGGCAAATGCCGCTGTCCTGGCAAAATTTCCCTCATTGCACACTGTATGGCGTTTGCCCGTACTCAATTAGCCCATATAGGTGCAGAAAAGTAGGACGTAAAACTCCATTCATTTCATTTCATTTCATTTCTGAAAATCGCAATATCGACTTGAGCATTTTTTAATCTTTTACCATAAGTATTTGCAATAGTTGTATTTGCATCACCCCAGGCGAACTAATAAAAAATCAATATTTGCCCCGTAGCTACAAAATATGTCAAAATATGATCTTGGCCCCTTTATATACCGTACAATATATATACATGTCATGTTGAAGAACTATAGATCAAGTTGACATCACCATGTACCATAATTTATCACTGACACTTTCATAGCTTTTTAACATTTCATAAACCCGTTTATTTTCAAACTTCAACCTACTATTTTACCAGCTAAATTTCATGCAAATTCAGGTAAGAAGACACTTTAAATTATAAAAACAAGTATTTAATGAATACATTTCAAGGCTTGCTGCTTTCCTTCTTTGGATATCACACAGTTGAAAACCACGAGACCTGTTTGTGGACAGGAAAATGAGCGCTGAACGATGATCTAAAAATATAAACTATTTATTGAATATGAAATAACTTTTGTTTGGTGTACTTTCCAGATTTCTATCACAAAATTTCGGAACAGTTATTAATATGAAGATGATATGAGTTGTGAATTTCCAGAATGCTTAGATCCAGGAAAATATCGGAAACAGGTAGTATAGTGAGTAAAAGTGGAGATCAGAATGTTATATCAGTGAGCGTACCAGACAAATTATACAGCTACCTGAAAGATTTCTGCACAACTCTAATAGACATACAGTGGCGATGGAATTTATTAATGTTTGCTGGTACCTTTGTTATCAGTTGGCTAGTGTTTGCTGCATTTTATTTCATGCTTGCTGATTTAAATGGTGATCTGGAATCTCATACACTTGAAGAACGTCAACCATGTGTCACCAATATTCATTCATTTGCTTCTTCGTTTTTGTTCTCAATTGAAACTATGACCACCATTGGATATGGTTCGAGATTCGTGACTGAAGCCTGTCCTGGAGCTTATATTGGTGTTCTTGTACAGTCAATCATTGGAGCAGCTCTTCAGTTAGCATTAGCTGGTTTAGTGGTCGCGAAGATCAGAAGAGCCAAAAAGAGGACTGGAACCATACTGTTTAGTGATGTTGCTTGTATATATGAAGAGGAAGATGGAATGAAATTAGTGGTTAGAGTAGGTGATATGAGGAAATCTAGAATCACTGCTGCTAACGTTAGAGGATATTTGATACAGAAAATGAAATCTAAACGTGGAACCATCCCAGTCAGCTACTACACTCTACGTTTCAAATCTGAAAATGGAACCGAACAGTTGTTTCTACCATGGCCATCTCTCATTATCCATCACATCAATGAGGATTCGGCATTGTGGGAAGTTTCTAAAGAAGATTTGGAATCAGAAAACTTTGAAATGATTTTTATGTTAGAGGGAATCGCTTCTTCTACAAGCATGGCATTCCAAGCAAAGAAAGCTTATTCACCTCGTGATTTCAAATGGGGTCGAAGATTCCATGCTCTAGGAACTACAACCGATTACGTTGGTGAAAATTATGTGGATTATGAACATTTTCATTTGACGTATCCAATATTAATGTCAGAACTCAGTGCAATGGATAGAGCAGAAAGAAGTATCAGTCCATCTATTCCATCTTTACCTTCTTCAACAGAAACATTACGAAAGAGGCGTTTCTCTAGATCTGAATCAATCTGTAGTAGTGTATTCAAACGACGTGCTAGTATTAGTGATACATATCTTGGTTTAGAATTTGACGACTTAGATAACTTTGAAGAGTAAAGATCACTTGGAGACTATTTCAGTTAGGAGCTAAACCAATCAATATGTTCGATTGACCATTATGTAGTCTAATTGATATTGCTGTTTTGCAAAATAAATCAATTGTAAATGAACGATAGGTTATATCCTAGGGTTTCAATTGGTTTTCTCAAGTGTCCCCGATTCCTCCCTGGTTTTCAATTGGTTTTATCAAGTCTCCGTTTCCTGTATATCAAGAGATATATAATGAGATACAAATGTAGTCTGTCATAAAAAAAAGTCCATTATAAAGAGTTATTTCCCTTAGACCACGTATAGGCCTTCCTTAAAGTTTCTGTCATAACTTGCTGTTGCTGTACATGTTCACATAAGTGACTAACCAATGGGATAATCAAGATCTTTAGAGCAAGTTGCAACATAATTATGTAACCTGTGGTTTTATGCACATCTCCAGTCTACTGATCTCTACATTTATCCATATTAAATCAGCCCCCAAGGTTTTCCAATATCTGAATAGCTTCATGCAACTCTCTTGATAAAATGTACAAGGTGATTGGAAGCAGAAAATTTAGATTGCTAGAACTATGGAAACACATTAATTTCTTTGTTTCTTGTCATTTGCAAACTTTCTTAAAATGGAAAGTTGTTGCAGTAGTAGCCTATATTCTTATTGAGGTGGTCAGATGGAAGAAGGTGGTCACACTTTTTGATGACCTTGTAGACCTAATTCTAATGAGTCAGAGTAATTGATCACTGATCATTTTATCAATAGATAATCTCCAATAGACCTAGTTATTTTATTGTACTTTTAGATAATAATGATTAGATCAATACTGTCTCAAGTTGCAGTATTTTATGTTTGAAGAGAAATAACTGATAGACATTTAGTTTCCGGTTGTCATGGCCCCAGATTGCATTAAGGATACAGGGGCAGATCCCAACACTTTTTACTTTATATTTATAGTAAATTTCCTGAAACTATCACTGAAAACTTCACATTGTATTCAATGCTTCTATTTCATGATGAAGAAATAACTAAATTTATTAAAAATTTGTGACAACAATAAATACAAAACTATTTTATTTCAAATATCATTTTTAATTGAATAAAAGTTAAGCACATATAAAACTAGTTATGTATAGATCTATTCTCATTAAGCTTGTTATGTCTATGCAAACAAAGGAAAATAGAGTTCAAATGAAGCACATATTGCAATAATATAGTAAAAATATCACAGACCTAGAATTGAATCAAATAATATACAATTTATCCATTAATCAGAGTCAGAACTGTACATAATAATATCATGACAACTAAAGGTATATTCTGGGTGGAATTAAAATCGATTAACTCAATAACTCCCATTTACATCATAGTTCTTGATAATATTATAACAAAAATTCAACAAAAACTATATGGTAACATACTTTGCATGTTAAACAGAACAGTTAGCACACTTCATAAAAGTATAAAATAATTTGCTCAAGTTGCAATTTGTTCACTGTAACATTCATTCATTTTCTACAAGTGATTGCATAATCTAAAATTAAGTGTGAACATATTTTGGTGACTAAAACAAAACTTAATATTTTCTGTACAATATATACAATAATATATTCTTTTACTTGAATATCTTCATTTTTTTAATGATTTTTTATCCTTGAAAACCCAACCCATGATAATTAAAATGTTCTATTAAACCAAATTAACCAATATAAAATTGGCCAAATCATACATGAATTCTTTATTAAAATCAGATCGATGTATAATCTTAAATTCATTTGAGTTTCCTGTACAAAAAAATCTCAGGATCAACATACAACAAAATTAAGATTTTTTGTAAGATGGGGATCCTGTGTCACAACAATACATCCAGATCTGAATCCTGTTTTACAATACAACTCTTAATCCTGTTTAAAAACAATATAACTCTTGATCCTGTTTAAAACCAATACAGCTCTCGATCCTGTGCCACAGAAAAATCTCAGAACATATATGTTGCTTTCATGCTTCTGAAAAAACTCTTATTGGTGGATAATCTGAGGAACAGGGTCAATAATGCTAACAAAACATGAACTTTTAGAGCTATGAAAAATATTTTATCAGCAGACAATTGATTTGTTATCTGTTGAAATTTAGCAAATATAAAACTGATATCAACAATATAAACCTTGCTGATTTAATGAATATGAAAACTAGAATACAAATTCTATGATATAACTGATATGTTTGAATATTAATTGGTCTTGATTTGATATCAACAGTTTAACACACCATTGTATGATATAATATTTTACATTTGAAAAATTTCATATCTCATTATATATTCCTTTTATGATGTTAAACTGTAATGATTTTACAGTTTACTAACATAATGTCAGTCTGTAATGATTTTACAGTTTACTAACATGATGTCAGTCTGTAATTATTTTACAGTTTACTAACATGATGTCAGTCTGTAATCATTTTACAGTTTACTAACATCATGTCAGTCTGTAATTATTTTACAGTTTACTAACATTATGTTAGTTCGTAATTATTTTACAGTTTACTAACATGATGTCAGTCTGTAATTATTTTACAGTTTACTAACATGATGTTAGTCTGTAATTATTTTACAGTTTACTAACATGATTTACATGATGTCAGTCTTTAATGATTTTACACTTAACTAGCATGATGTTTGTCTGTTATGATTTTACAGTTTAATAACATTATGTCAGTCTGTAATGATATCTGTAATGATTTTACAGTTTACTAACATGATGTAACAGTTTTACAATTTTTACAATCACAATTTTTAAGTTAAGTCTCCTCATATATAAAATGTATTAATAGTAATCTTTACAAAAGTAATATATATATATAACAATTGAAATATAATTAAAAATAATGCTTAAGAGCCAATATCAAGTATTTTTACAACAATTTTAACAGTGATTGTGTCTATACTAGATTCTTTTTCATGATGAATCAAAATAACCGATCAGAAACCATTTTTATGACTATTTTTTATTGATGTTGTTAATTAATTGTGATGTATATATGACGTGTGATATATAGATAAAAATTAATGTTAGTAATGCTTATTTTACATCCATGATAATGATTTTTTTTTACCTGTATATCAACATTTCTATAAGGTATATAAATTAATATCTGGGCAATTAAATGTTTTTACTTTTATTTCAGTTGATCTTGTTAGTCAAAATATTACAAATTATTATGTTACAGATTGATGATTCATGGAAGTTAAATGTCGTATTGTACATGAAATCCTTTTTCTATGAAAAAACTTGTGTTTATAATTTATTGTCTATCTTTCTGACCTGAAATAATACATCATAATATGAAAATAATATTCAACACTTGCAAAATAGACAACCTACACTAGAAGGATTCATTCTGTACATGTACAACTTAAAGGTGAATATTAAAGTGATACCACCTCTTAGAATGAACAAAAAAATTAAGTTCTCAAACTTGCCCAATAAGAATATATATATATAAGGTGTCTAACTGCAAACAGTACGGTTTTGGCCTTCTGGATAAAACTAGGTCAATTTCCATAAAATTTCTGTAAGTGTTTTTCAATTATTATATATTTTTTTGGCTTGTATAATATTATACAGGTTATCTGTTGTATAGTAATGACATCCGGGAAGTTCATTGATGAATATATACTCTTATTAACCAAGTTTGAGAATTTTGATTTCATGCTAAGAGGTAATATCGCTTTAAAGTAGAAATAAACTTCTAAATCTTCTGCTCAGTCTGTGACCTAATATTTCTTTAACATATATTTTTGATTTGAACAAATCGGTGCTGAAAATGAAACCCTTGATATGAAATGGAATTGTCATTGACATAAACAGCTTTATGCCATGATGTACATGATACTGTTATTCTGTGACACATCATCTTAACTGAATCAATGCTGTTTGTTTAAACAGAATGTATCCCACATAAAATGAATTTTAAATAAAATATGTTAAAAAGTAAGCTATAAACAATATTATAATGAGATAAAATACGATACTGATAATATTCCATTTTACTTCAATAAAAAAAATATGTTAACGATTTATTAACGATCCTATGTAGCGTATCATTTTCACCTGAATAATAAAACTATTAATATGAAGGTATATATAATACCTGAGATTCTTACTTAATGAGATATATATTTTAATTATTCAAATATCAAATATAAACATTTTCACATGAGGGATATGTTATACTAATTTTAATAATTCATATATTCAAGCTACACGTGATATCATTACAAAATGTCCATTCCAAATCTCATATTTCTCAATATCATCTGCTTACAAACACCTTTAAAAACCACCCACAGAAAATACTTTGCAATCGATTATAAGTATGTTTTTTAGTAATTAAACACCCTTAAATCCATAATGCGAAGGAAATATTGCCCTATCTAACATCCAATATCTAAAAGCCTTTAATGAGGTTAAAAGTTTTAGAAATCAATAACTAGTATTGAACATGTAATATTAAATAATACAGAGTTTCTTTTATTGATCTTTTCTTCAAATAATCTCCATTTTATCATGTTAGAAATTAGGTTATAGAAAATGAAAACAGCAATATTCTAACCTTTTATACACATATTTTCAAATATTTTCAAATGGAATTTTGCAAAGTATTTGTTTATGTTTTACAATCCTTTTTAGGGATTTTTTAATTGAAATATTGGTTTTTTTTTTTTTGGTAGTAGTCTGGACTTTTGATTCATGACAGACATCTTTTTAGCACAATAAGTTTAATTAGTAATCAGTTATTATTTTTAGTTATGGTGTTAGTCAACATATTTATATTTTAGACGTAATATACTGTACATAAGATTATTCCAGCATCTCAATCTTCATATACAATATGAAATTTCCTTCAATATAAGATAATAATGTACATGTTGAAATATAGGAAACATAGTTTAATTACAGGAGCCAAAAATATCTCAATAATGTTAAAATTAGCCCAGTGTTGACTGTTCATTATGAGTGGGTTGATTGAGAAACTTAGTACTTGTGTATACTATAAATGATATTAAGATTCTTAAAAAGGTAAGGTCCCAAATACAGAGATTTGCTATCAAGAAATACAACCTTAAATTTGCTATCAAGAAATACAACCTTAAAACAATCTCAGCATTACTACTTACATATTTTCAAGAAAATTACCGAAATCAGCTCTAATTGGTATGCAAAGTTAAAAGTTTCAAATTTTTGTCATAATATTTTTATTTTCCTAATTGTTTTTCATAACATTTGAAGGCCCAGTTCCTAGCATTGGACAAATTCTAAGCAAGAAAGTGTTCTTAGGCACAAGGTTTCAAACCGGGCCCTTATTCATTCAGACTTTTTGTTATTCTCTTTCAATCATCAATGTTAAATTGTTTCAGAATTTGTTTTCATTTTATTTGAGCTTATTACTTTAGACAGAAGTAATATGACTAATAAAAGAAGAGTGAAAACGATATTAAACAGATCCCAAGAGAAATTCTTTTTTTTTTTAAAATGAGATTCAAGCTCTTGTGACTTAAAACATCAAAACGCAAATATCGTATAGACAAATATAATAACCAAACACAGAATATTGCATCAAGCCCCAAATTAAAAATTGAACTGAGAAGTACAAATAAAACATGTAAAGAAACTAATGTCTTGGGATTCAAAATTGTTTTCCTAGAATTCAATAATGTGGTGTAAAATCACGAGGATTTAAAGAAGTTGACATTTTTATTAAGACAACTTCTGGTAATAGAGACAATCTGAATCTTCTTTTATCCTGCGTTAATACCACCACGGAAAAAATTAGGTCAATATCCTTCAATGTGTTATAAATACTGCCATTTAAAGCTTAAAAGATGCAGATAACTGATCTAAATGTTTTACTGTTGTATTAGTTTTAACTATAAAAGATAACAAAATAAAATCTATGCAAAAGCTTACATCTTGTACAAAAAATACAGTAAAAAAATAAAAGAATTGGCAAAGTGAATTAAGTGACAATGTACACTACCAAATTTAGTATAACTTACATGAAAATCATTTTGACAAGTTTTTGTTCAATTTCCGTTTAAATTTCCAATTGGACCAATATCTCACAAATGATCATGGAAATGATCATTACATATAATAATAAGAAAACATTTTAGTATCCTGTTTTAACAGAATCGTGTAACTAACTAATATGTATGGTGTTCACTAACTAACTTTTTGTAAACAATTCTAATCTGAGGCCAGCTTATAAAAATAATCTTTGTAAAAGTACATTTTTGTATAAATAACATCATTGGCATCATTTTAACAAAAATAACAATCTGATATTATGATATTGAAGAAGACAAACTCATTGTGTTTAAAACTTAAATCAAGTTTATTGTTAGTACATATAGGGTAATAGATAGAGTTGTTTAATTTGTTACTTTTAAATAACGAGAAACCTAGAAATTCACTTCTGCTAGTCTCTTGGAAGTGTTTCAGACAAAATAAAGATATCAATGTTCTAAGAGAATTAGTGTCTCATCTATCTCAATTAACGTGTGGCTGTAACTGTGATTCCTTGATGTATCTGGTTCAGTAGATCAGTTGATATCGATAGTCCAGAATTCCTCGTAATCTTTGATAAACCTATTTATCAGACAAACTTTTACTTTAGTTTCTAAAAATATCGTAGTAGGCTCATCATGCCTGATAGCTTTCCACACTACCTAGCTCACCAGGCCACCAAAGAGATTTTCTTACCAGACCCTGAAATGAAAAGACAGAAGAAATTAATTAAATAAAGATGTAGAGGAGTAACTAATGTCATATCAGGTCATCATTAATCCAGTGTATAATATAGATGATCAATATTCTACATTCACTAATGTCTTACTGCCATTTCCTTATACAACAAAACTCTATGAGGAATGTGTATGTTTATATCAAACAATCTGAGAGAGAGTGGCACAAGGCATCCAGGAATTGATGTAAAAAATAACTTATACATGTATATAAACAAAAAAAAAACAAAGCCTATTATTCACATCCAAATATTTTTGCCAGTCGAAAATTCAATATTCTGATTAAACAATGGCAGGAATTCAGAATAGACTTTTCATGGAAAGGAAAAGATATCATTATTGTGGTGTTTAACAATTGAATAACTGAAGAAACATAAAATTCATCATGTAAATTAACATATTAACGACTCAGCTAATCGTGATAACTACAGAAGACTGCATAATCTGTAAATTAGAGAAACATTAATTCTACAATCTATAACATTGTTTTACTGTTTGTTCTTACAATTTACATGTTTTATTAACAAAAGATATGCCTGAAGCAAGACCAAAATAACCTCTCGTTGGTTTTTTAAAACAGCTCTTCTCTTTATCGATGTGATCAAAGACCACACGAAATGAGACAGAAATGTGAAGTTTCACAGAAAAATAGCGATGGCCATCGTAAAACGCCCACTTTTATAATGGCAGCCAATTCGTTCAGGGAGGTTGACAAGAGTTGTCAGTAAATGAAAGATTCTGAGAGTGACATTTTCTTATTACAGGAGTTTTGTTTACAGCTGTTTTCTTTATGTTAATACTTTAACCATGTCAAATTTCTTTTAAAATCTCTTCTAAGAAACCAGCTCTCTTTTATGTCCACAACATATTTTTAAAAGTAAGGGCAATAACCTTAATTAGAAATATTTTTTGATCTGTCTTCTTTTCAATAGGGTTTTTCCATGGATATTTACAAACATTCACACCAAGTTTCATTGAAATCCATAAAAAAACCAACTCCCTAATGTGTCCAAAACATATTTTCAAAAGCAAGGGCAATAACCCATCAAATATTTTTCGATTAGCCTGATTTTCAACAGGGTTCATCCTTTACAAACACTCACAGATCAAAATCCATCAAGAAACCAGCTCTCTATTGTGTCCACAACTTTGAGAATGTAAAGCGCTGAAAAATTAACGTGTTTTAAACAACAAGGGTCATTACTCATAAAATACAAAATACAATATACGCCCACATTAATGTGTGAGCGTATAAAAAGGGCATACATCAATCTTTTGAAAGAGTATCCTGGACTTTTTTCCTTACAACAATAGCCTATTTTCTCAAATTTACACTATATCAATCAAATATGACTTTTTCTAACAGTTAACAAATTGGCTGTCAAAAACCTCTGTTTTAAAATGCATCTAATTAAGAAAAGATAACATTTTTTTTTTAAAACTAAGATTGATATTCTAGTTCAAATGAGAATTTTTATCAAATAATTCAATTCAATGAAAAAATATTTCTCATAATTTTTATATGACAACCATTTCTGAGTAAACTTCCTTCTTGTCCCTTATGAGCTGGCTCAGTCAGCTTTAATCTGATTGGACAATAAAAAATAAATTTAGTACCCGTAATAGACAAGTTTTCAAGAATATAGCCCCAGAGCTTGTCATCTTCCTGTTTGTTTGTATGCTGATCTACAACATTGCTTAAAAACATTAGACAACAATGATTATGTTTTTTCAGAACACCAATTTGAACATAACAGCAAGTTGTCAAGTTGAATTTATATTTAAAACATAAACTTATATAACCTTTAAAAACAGACAATCTTCCTACTGAGCTTGTTTTTAAACAAAACAAAACAACTGATAGTTAATATCCTCAACTTCCTTCTTTCTACAACAAAATTGGAAAATTATAGATTTTTACATCTGGCTTTAAAATCAATGACATCAAACTATCATCTTCTTCAAAAATAACAAAACGTGATCAAATTGTATGTGGAGATTTTAAAATCAATAAGAGAAACCTGTTGGAAAGAATACATCTATGGGCTACTTTCTGACGTTATAGAAATTATTTCTTCAAGCAATATAGTAATAGGGTGAGGCTTAAAGGGAAATGTTCAGTATTTTCGATAGTCGATTTAAGACTTGAATATATATTAATAGCCTCCAGAAGTACTAGAAATGCACGAAAATCATATAATTCCTTTAATTTTATCCCTACACTTTAATATTTGTCCTTCATTTTCTGTATATGTGTTTCTATATAACGCATAGTCTTAATAAACGACGAGTCGTATTTTTTACTTTCAAACGGGGATACGTTTGTTTGAAGGCCTATTAAATTTCGTAGGAGAACAATATGACGAATTCCAGATTCTGAGACTAAATTTGTTTTGGTTGAACAGTTAGTGAACATATCCCTTTAAAAGAGAAATGAATAGACTTAAAACTTTTTTTCTTTTTGGAAAGTGACCTCAATGTTCAGTATGGAAGCATGTCATCTTAGAAATGAAATGAGTTTTAAATTCTACTTTTCTGAAGCTGTTTAGGATAATGAGGACAAGCAAAGGTAAATTTTGCCAGGACTATCAGCATTAGCCTGCTCTTGTACTATTTCTAACGGACAGTGATCTTTAACATGCACAACCTGTAGCACTCAGGGCCTTGTGAGACTAGAAGCTCTTTCCATGTCAGCTCTTTTCATGTCAGCCCTCTGATCTGCATCAACGACAAGAGGAAACAGAATAGCAACATACAAAATCAAATAATACAGAATTATAATCAGAGTCAGACACGATTGGGATGAAGGAAATTGGTAATTTGGAGACTACACAATTCTAAGCTCGCTCCAGGAAACACTTCAATAAATGGTTTTCGTCAAGTGTTAATTCCATCTACCAGTTTCAATATTCTTAGATTTTATCATGCATATAATAATTCTAATCTTTCACCACTCAATAATGATAGACTAAATGATGTCTGATTAATTATTTGATCGATGTATATTAAATATATTCCTGTTTTAGGTTTAATTTTATCTTTTATAACCATGTTCCATTAGAAACATTAACCTATATGCACTGTAGCAACCTACAGGAATTCGTGTGTCTGGACAGTGTATTGCAAGTCATAATCAGAACAAAAAAAAAAGCACTTTGCAGAAGTGGTAGAATGGCAAACCCCAAAACGCTAATAAAACACACATGTAATGTTTGATTATTTTAAATTAAGTTGTGGTGTAAAAAATTTGATTTAAAAACTTAAAAGTATGCTACACAGCATGAAAATTGTCATGTCTGCAGAATAATTTCAGTCAAATGGCAGTGAAGCCAAAGTGAAGACTAAATTTAATGGTAAATAGTTGCTTCAATACAGTCCATTTATTCTGCTTTTAAACTAATATTTTCACAAATGATAATTTTGTCATTCTATGGATACTTGAACTTGAAATGAAGATTTCTATGTAAGCCACAAAGGCCAAACTTTTAGAAATCAAACTTACTAGTTTTCTGCAGACTTCTCTAATGTTACATGTATATGGTAAAATATTACTTTATAACAGATTGGGTATAACTAGCATGTTGTATATTCACACAGACAACATAATAAACAAACAAAATTTTGGGTTCCTGTCTTTATCATAACCAAATTTTATTACGCAATATAATATATTTACAAGTAGGTATCTAGCTAGCTAGAGGTGTAAACCTGGTCTAATGAACAGAAAAAAATCCATCAAAAATGATTAAACCATCTTAACTTACAACCTTTTGACATTTTCAACCAGAATTAGTTCCTAGTTTTACCAATAATTGGCCACAAGCTTGTTCTCTCAATCGCTATTTCATCTATTCCTTCGACAAATTTGACAAAGTCTGGCACTATGAATTCTGAGGGTTGGAAGTCAGAGTGTACCTTATCTAGATTGAACTGTAGACAAGCCACATTGATTCAAAAGAAACAAAACAATTAATCATATTAACAAAAAGGAAATGAAACAAAAGCTAAAATGAAAGTATTCATGTAGAGAACATTAAGCAATAATCATTAATACATACAGACTAGTCTTTTACTTTTTTACTTTAATAATTGTATTTATTTCTTCATCAACTTGAGACTCTCCCTACTTCTATTGATTGATTTACAAAGAAAAGTTAATTAAACAATAATTCATTGACATTATAAACATCTACAATAATAATAGTTAGTACAAGTTCTCTAGACCTTTTATTCTCTTCATTGTGGAGTATGTTTACATCAGGTACTTATAACGATGCTTCTTAAACTTGCAATGGTTCGTTAATGTAAACCTTTCAAACTATTATTAAATTTATAATTCCAAAATGTGATTCAGCGGCAACTTTGTTATAACCCAAGGTATGCTTTTTCTGACCATGAGAATCTCAAAAAGAATTCTAGAAGTTTAAAAGAAACTAGTTTTATATATAATTTTGCATATTTAGGGAGAAATATTTTTTACAAAAGATCTCTGAAGTTTTCTGTGGCCCACAATATCTGCCAACCATCAGATATCCAAAAGGCAGCTTCACATAGTAAAGGCTATGGATTGCAAAGTTTCAACATTCATCAGGGGCCGCAGAGCGAAGTGGCCCAAGGTGGCCATGCCCCCTCCCCCCCTTTTGATACTGAATTTTTTTATTCTATCAAACTATTTTTGTCATTTTTATAATTTTGTTATAATTTCTGAAATCTGAAAATCATGTGGCCGAAATCCAGTTTTTGTGGTCGGGGTGAGGGTGAGAGGTGAATTTTTAAAAATTTCAACCAAGGGTCCTCCCACTTCCAGAAACGCTCTGCGGCCCCTGTTCATGTTTTATCATATATTTCAACATGAAAATTATATCTCAATACACAGATACAATGAACTCTATAACTGAAATGATTAGAAGTCATCAGAGACAGAAGAAAAACATTGTATTGTAAATGATATGTAACAGAATATCCTCTATAGAATTACATGATACAAGTATATTATTAAAACTACATTTCCTTCACAAATTATAAACAATACTTTCCAATGTCTAGCTGTTTCAGTAATTGCCAGACAAGAAATGCATCACAGAGTTCTCATCTGCTATTGATTAACTTACTTGTGTACAACTTGTTTTGCAGTAATGTTAAGGCGGCTGTATGACTATAGATGTAACAATACCTGGAGTACTGAATAAAAAACAACATTCATCATCTCATCCATCACTAACATAATATACACCTTTCAACATAGAATTTTACCTATTTACTTTTTACTCAAGATTGTTACAAGAATAAACTATAAAATGTTATGACGTGACTAAGTGTAATTCCAATAAACTCTTGAAAAAGCCTAATTAATATCAAGTTTTCATGTTTTTATTCACATTATTTTTTTTATAAAAGTAATTATTTGAAGATTGAGAACTGAGATCTATAAAAGACTGTGGTAATCTTTAGAAAGAAAAGAAGAAGATGGATGTGATGGGCCATTAAAGGGTTTGTAAAGTGATTTTCTAAACTTTGTATGTGTATCTGGGACACTGATAGCATCAATTTGCGACATTCCAATTTCCATTCCATTCTTTGGTTCATGCAATTCCACTAAAACTAACGCGTTTTATGACGTCACTGACAGTGATCTGCATAGATATCAATAGTAGCCTACGGTTTTACAAATCAAACCCATAGAACAGACATGGAAGTCACAAGTAAAATATGACCAAAACTGCTATATCAGACATACAAAACTTGCAACAGAAGATCAAACTTAAAACAAGTAACACAAAAAAAAAACATCAATAAAAGTCAATAAATCAATTCTTTGTTGAAAAGCTTATAGATGATTTGAGACTTTCACTGCATCAATTCTTATTGATCAAATTGTCTGATGACACATTAATCTTTCACCAGGGTCACTCAGTTCTTAAAATCACTTCTGTTTATCATTCAGAAGATAGATGAGTAATGGCCGTCTCACAATACTTTTCTTCTACATTGTTATACTGACAGATTTCTCTGTATTTATCCTGGATAATGGCCTTCAAAGCAAGGCTAGTTTGCAATATCAGCAGCTGCTGGAAGCAAATGTTAACTTTCAACTACCAACCAACCAAAACAAGGGCCATTAACAATTCCTCTTTCCCTACACAGATCATGACTGTGTTGTCACTGTATAATTCTGCTTTGCAAAAAAATGTCTACTCAAGAAAGTTGGGATACTGCTGATTCTATGAATTAAGCGTCCTATTTGGATTTGCTACTAGAGATTGTCAACAATTGTGATCCTTGTGTCAGACTTTATGACAAACATGACAACTGATTTTTCTATTTATGTGCAGTAACATACCTTAATCACCAGACCTAAAATTGCTTTTGCAGGATTACTTGACACACACACTTCAATAATCATTTAGGAAATTCTATTGTTGTTACGAGAAACTCCTATACAAATGTGACAAGTTTGCTTCTGCATCTTGGCTAAATTTTTTTGTCAGGCACAGAGGCACATTTGAACATGTTGTGCATAAAGCAGATCATGCTTACTTTTTTCAATACACTTTGTGGTACTACTTATCATAGGTGGAATCCACAACTATTGCTTTTAATTTTGCAATTCTTTGGATGGATTTTGGTAAACAGAATTGTCTTGTTTGTTGGATTTGTATCATTAGTCAATAGCCTCACAAAATATTTAAAGGAATACGTCTTAGAATGATCAAAAAAGCAAAATTCTCAAACTTGGTGAATAAAAGTTTATATTCATTAGGCAACTTGTCTGGTGTCATAAACATACAACAGATGACTTGTATAATCTGATAAATCCAGAAGACTACCTTATATATTACATTTTTTAAAATTATTAAGCATTTTCAATAATAACATGTAATTTTATGGAAAATTTCTTTGTTTTATGATTTATTTGATGAATATACATGTATACTCTTATTGGCCAAGTTTGAGAAGTTAAATATTTTGTTCATTTTAAGAACTGGTATCTGACAATTACTTTGACGAAACACTGTACATAACACGTAATTAAATCATGGAATTCTAGAAGAGTTGGATTAAAACTTGGCAAGAATTACAACCATATGATTACTGTATTGGAATAACATGAAGATCATAAATTGTAAATCCTACGCATGTTAACAGGGGTCTTGTTACTATGATATTTACACGTATAATACAATATCAACATCATTTACTAGTCTCCTACATATAACTTGTAGTCAGGTACTATATTTAAATTCTTCATTTCATGGCCACCAAACTAATGTTCTCAGAGGCATATTTGTGATCTGCATAGATATCAATAGTAGCTTCAGTTAGATCATTATAAGTGACGTCATAAAACACGTTTTAGTGGAATTGCAAGAATCACAGATGTTGGAATGGAAATTGGAATGGCGCAAATTGATGCCATCAGTGTCCCCGATACCCATAAATCATTGACCATTGAAATATCTCATGATATCAAATTGACTGTGAATACCTATATACTACTGTACCAGTGTGTGGGAGGACTTGATGCAGGGTGAACTAAAAAACAACTCTAAATAATGTTTCTGACTATGAACTGTATTCTAAAATAGAATTTAGAAATATGAGTTGTTTTCTCCAAACAATGATTAAGTTGAAATTTGAATTTATTAAACTTTAATCTGAGTAATGTGGAGTTTAGTTTTCCTCTTCAGACATTGTTATTACGATTGTGAAATTCTAATAATAATGAAATAAATCAATAAAATTCAAATCAAATCATATTTTTTTGTGATATTCAAATTGACCTTTTCCATCCCACACACATTGAAATCTAGGTTTTACACTTCATTATAGATATCATCTTTAGGATTAAAGAAATGATAAGGTTTCTAAGAACTATGACATTTTTGTATCAAATAAGAATCTTAAAGGGATACATTCATCTTTTGACTAATGATACTTTAGTCTCTGTAAAAGGAACTGTTAAGCTAAGCTTATAATCCGTAATATTTTTCACAGCTCACTGTACAAATTTGAACCTTTAAACAATTATCAGCATTTGAAAAGTCATGAAATATAGTAATATATATACAGAAATTGAAAGACAAGTTTATTTAGAGGTATATCTAAAGGGATTATGCAATTTTTGGACAGCTTTTGTAATTCTGAACGATATTCATATATATCTTCATGACAAAATCGAGTCTTGAAATTACAGATAGTTTCCCTTTAAATGTAGTTATTTTATAAGAAACCCACTCAGTTTTAACAATAATCTTACTTAGTAAGTATAACAGATGCCTTATATTTAGTAAATCTACATTCTGACTACAGGTGTCAAATGGGAAAGAGTTATTGCCACGATAACCTTTTCTACCTTCAATACACCACTCTTCAGTACTTATCTTGTTATTACCACATATCTTACATCTTAAATAATCAAGTCAATGTTTTTACTTCCATTTTATCTTGTTTATTACAACTCAATAACAATTGTTACCAAATGTATTGTATAACTAAAAACTGGGTCGAGGCAGTGACACAACCTCTATAGATATATCATGATAGCTGTAGAGATATTGGACAAAGGAATATCCTGAAATACTGGAACAGCCTCCCCCAAACAAACTCAGTAGTAAAAGTTTTATATGCCAACTATTTCTGCTATAACTTAATTGCTCTTCTTTAGTGGCAAGTTAGAAAGAAAGAAACATTTATATTTTACAAGGATAACAATTAACGTTCCACGAGGATCTTTTCTCTTGGTCCTTGGCCAAACCTCTTGGCATTGATCTTTCCTGGATTATCCCTACTCATTTACTGCTGGGTAGCTAAGATTGACTGGAATTATGAGTGAAGATGACTTATTCAAGGTCATAGAACTCCATAAATATAACTAAATATCTCTTACAGTGTCAATTCCTACTGAGTTAGAAGGGGTTTCAGTTGCTTTTGCTTAGTCTTTTTTGTATCTTAATGAATTTCAACCAAACTTTGCCACTTATGCCTAGTCTCTGTTTGAAAGTCAACAAAATAAAACCAAACAATGCCTTCCATATTTTATTATTTATTATGAAAATATGGTGCAGTAATTCTAAGGAATATTGTAGGAAACATACTGGTATATTGAGATGTTACAGCACTGGTCCAATAACAAAATGTATCACTACACAATACTGTAATAATAAGAACGGTCTGACTATAATCATAATGTACCCAATATATCTTATCAATTGTTACCAAGATTTATGCGTATTAATACCAAATGGTTACAAAGACAAATGTATATGTTATATAATATAGACAATATGTAATATTATTATTAAGGAAAGATATGTTTTGTTATTTTTCCAACAAATAGATAGTAAACAAATCATTGACAGACATTCTCTGATGATTATTTAAACATGAACAAAGAAACTGGACAAAAACAGTTCTTTCCATACTTTAGAGGAAGATTAAAGTTCGGCCAGGGTGTTACAGTAGACTCTGCTACATATTATAGGCATGGATAGTCCTAGAAAAAATTAATTGAATGGAGTTTTACGTTCTACTTTTCTGCTCGGGCAAACCTAATGCAGTATGCAACTCTTATTTTCGATTTCCAACTGTCGAGGGATCTTTAACGTGCACAGCCAATAGCACACAGGGCCTCAGTTTATTGTCCCATCCGAATGACTAGATGCTTTTTCCATGTCAGAGCCTCTCCGACCTGCATCACTGACAGGGGGAAACTGGGTTGAAAAATCTGAAGGTATCATCTCGACCAATGCGGGGATTGAACCCTGGACTTTCAGGTTAGCGAGCAAGCGTCACTGAGCCACCGCAGCCCCAGATAGTCCTAGAGATACCATCAACAAACATTGTGATAAAGGACAGACTCATTTAATCAAGTCCTAATATCCATATCCTGATAACCATATATTGTGTGCTTCTTTATCCTATTATCATCCACTTATCTACTTCAAAACATGTAGCCTTGATGAGGATAATATGCATGCTCTGTGGTTCAGTTTCATTTGGTTTCTTTCCTTTTTCTTTTTGAATTATTCCAGTAATAACAAAATTTACCGTGATCCTCCAGTTAACATAAAGTAGTAGGATGGTATTGGTTTTCACTTATTCAAATCTTTTTTAAAATTGGCTGATTACAGACTTTTACTATTTTCTCTAAAAACATCACCAGAAGAAAATTCAAAATTGAGGGTGATTAAAGATGGCTCCTTGAAATTACCCAATAATTACATGTCATGTTTTAAAGGAAAATTACAATACGCCTACAAGTTTTTCTGTACAAGTTTTTCATATAAACCTTTTAAAATCCATTGAAACCATCTATATTCTAAATACAGTAAACATCAGAAACTACATTAGTGTAAAATGTTGTAGAATCATGAAAACAAATAGAGATCAAAATGTTGATGAATTAATAGAAATATCTTAATCTATTAATAATTGAGTCATTTATAAAACACAAGCAAACAGACAGTGAAAGCAACCATATATATCAAATGGGTTTGGCACCAAAAAAACTTAATGATCCAGAACTGATGAAAATAATTTGATATATCCTGGCTAAAAATCAATATTTCTCATAAATTATACCTTTGATATAGTTGTTTTCATCTGGTATAACCTAGTCTACATCAAACCCATCCTAGGACTCGAGACTTTATCTCTATATATCTTACTAAATATAACCTTTTTAAAATTAGTCTGAAAATATCATTTATCTTCATTCTACATCATTACTATTAATCGTAGACTTTATTTATCTAATTTGTCTATCTAATTCAATTTAAAATCTCCTACTTCCAAATTCAGCTTATGTTAAATTCAACTGCTATAGTAATTGTTTTTATTGCATATTCCATGTTGTTGATCAGGATGGAAGAAGCATGCAAGTTTAGTGTTTGATTAAGAGAATCTTGGAAAGACTGTCTGGAGACAAGACGCTACCCGAGAACCAGACTGTTCTATGTCCACTTGAAAAAATGAGTTATGGCATCAGTGGTAGAAAAGAGGCCATATTCTATATCCATACCGTATTTGAAACTTTGATCTCCATTTTCACTACTTTTGTGGACTTTTCTGGTTCTTGGATGACAAAGTTAGGTTTCAACAGTGTTCGAAGAGTCTTAGTGGATCAGCAAATTTCAAATTCAAAACAATTCTAATAAATGAAAATATTTTAAAATGACCATAGAAAGATACTAAATATGTTGCATGGCATGTATAATACCTCAATGTTTGCACCCTAAATAAATGTTATCCTCAAATTCCATGTTTTGACAACAAATTACAATATGTTAACTAACCTTGAAATACATGTTTCGGGTCTTGAAACAGATAGGAAAACAATATCAAATCAAAAATGCTTTAAAATTCTATACAGTGATCTATCAGTATATTGTGACCTTTAATGAAGATTCCGCAAAGATTTTAAAAAATGGAGTTTGAGAACACTCACTGCCATTAATATGACAATGTTTTAGCATTTCTGATGTCATAATGCCAGATGACTGTCATGATAAATTCCATCTTTGAGAGGAGATTAGTTGTCACAGGATGATACATTCATAAATTGATGAAAAAAAACACATATTTAAACTCCTTGATAAAATCTCACAGAAAAAAAGACCAAATATAATGTCATTGAATTTCCTAAAAGCTATAATGGATTTATGGATTTTTAAATTTATTTCCTTTCAATATTGGTAATGACTTTCCATAACTGACTCAACTTGATGTAAAAAAGTTTCTTACAAGTATTAAATCATGGTATATAGATATCTCTAGATTATCCTTTACATCAAATAAGTTAATGCATATATAGCTTTTTCAAGATGTAAGATTTATTTTCCTATCCTATATGTGTACATGGAAAGATAAAAAATATGGAATTAAAACTCTGTTAATTTAAGGTAAGATTATAGACTCTACATATAAAAGTACCTGAATATGTGTTCATCAAAAGAGAAGGAAATGAACTTAATGACAGTGGTATTAACCTCTATAAATTTCTAACCTAATAGATGTGACAAGCAAGTTTCTGCTGTAAGAAAGGATGGACTAATCAATCACACTGGCAGCCTCCAGTTCATTAAAAACTACAACCAGAATAAACACAAGAAAAAAGCTTATTATCACGACATGTTGGAAACATATTCTTTTATTATTAATTTGAAAATTCAACAATATAGACAGTATCTCAACATGCATATAAAACAAAAAATACACACATATAGCAGTTATTGAAATATTCTTCTAGAGTGGGTGCAATGTAGATAGATATCTTGCCAAGCGAAGTGTTGCGAGAAATATTTGTGGTAAAATGGTGCGGACAACCCATGCTTTGCAAATTTAAGGGGGGGGGGGGGGGTTGCAAGCCCGCCACGCCCCCGCCTAAATCCGCCCCTGTTATCTATTAACATTCCAAAAATTGCTGCTTCCATATAATATATTAAATATCAAATTAAACCCGCTTTAAATCTTTGTATTCTATTTCCTCTCAGTTCAGGTCAAATCTTAAAGATATAACATATACCAGTTAAGTAGTAAGACAGTGTAATAAATGAATATTAAACATGTAGAAAATGTGAGGAATTCTTGTTAACTAGACAATAATGTTATTAACAGATATAAACAATCACATAATTAGTTAACCATTTAGTTCCACATATTCTCTACTAATAAAACTATAAACAGAAAATACCTCGTATCAACATAAAGAAGGTAAAAAAAACCTCTGAAAGTGGTCAATTTGTTGTTCTACTGTTACTGATTAAACTACCAGAAGTTCTGATAATCTATATTAAAAATACATGTACCAAATACTGATCAGACACTTATTATGCAATATATGAAGTCAAATACTGACCGTCCATACTAAGTGATTGACAAATTTCATGGTTTTCATGGATGTTTCTTGTTAAGATGGTAACATAATATGTAATGATGTTTTTGACAAAAAATTTTTGATTCTGACATTTTGATTTTTCTGACGCATAAAACAACCAATTTCAACAATTCAGAGAAAAGTTCTTCAATTTCAAAAGCTAATATTATGGACATTTACAAATTTATTACAGAACTGAAAACAATAGATACTGAATCTCAAGGTTAAGCTGAAGAAGATATTATTATGTATTATAGTCTAATCAATATATTAGTATCACCAAGATATGTCAAGCTAATAGAACCTGAGGTAATGCTCTTAGCCACTTGTCAAATAGACATAATCCACTAATACTCGTAATGAAACATAAGATGTATGAAATCTTACAATTGCTAGATATATTCAATTTATCCTTCTGTAGTCTGAAGGACAACATGTATATGACAAAAAAATATCGACAGAGCATCTGATGCGTGAATGTAGGAACTGAATGTTAATATTCATTGCATAAATAGTATTTACAACTTCAACTTGAATTCTTCCTTGCTCACCATTTTGGTTTGGTTGTTTTATTAAAAAAAAATGGTATATGCCTAGATTGTATTTTTTTCTTCACAAAATCTGTAGATGTAACTTTAAAACAACACTTACCCTTAAAATAGTCACAGAAGAGTTTCTGACTCATCTCTGGAGCCTAAATCAGTACTCACACTTCTCTGTAATGACGAGTTCTGAGGTGAGTCTAATTCATCATCATAAAAATCAGTTTGTGCGACACCATGTCGTTTTACTATATATGGACTGGGGAAGCGTTCTGATTTGGACACAATAGATGTATTTTCATCTTCATCTATAAAAGTACTTTCAGGACAATTTCCATGTGAGGTCATTTCAGCCAGTTCTTTGGCACTACAAGATGGGGTATCAATTGGAATGGTGTTATGGAAACGTGAAAAGTCTATTTGGTATTGGCCATCTTCTTTTTGAAAAGTAACTAAACGTTCGAATCGATGTCCCCACAAAACCTCGCCTGGCAGGTAAGAACTTCTAGCTTGTGTTGTCATACCTGTTGATTCCACAATACCTTCTAAAATGACAATAAGTTCAAATTGTTCTCGATGTAAATCTTCAGGGGATAATTCCCAGAATGGACTGTTTTCAGTTATTTTATGGACAATTATCACAGGCCACACTAAAAATAAGCGATCACGACCTTCATCAAAACCTAAATCAACATCAAATTGATACAATGGTAACACTTCACCTTCTTTAGTTATTTTCTTTTTTATTAATACTGCTCTGATATGTGCTTCAACAATCTGAGACTTTCTCATATCTCCCACCCTAAATAATAAACACATATCACCATCCTGTCGACATATACATGCATTTTTGCTAAACATAAGAGTTTCAGCTCGTTTTTTAGGCCGTGATAATTTAGCAAACACAATACCAGTCATTAAGGCTTGACATATGACACCAAAACACGACTGAAACATCATTAGAACAATAGCTTCAGGACATTCTTCTGTTGTATGACGAGAACCGTATCCTATTGTATGTTGTGTTTCTATAGAGAATAATAAAGCGGAAGTAAAAGAATATATTTCTTTAACACAAGGCTTCCATTCTGTGTCTTCAGAATGTTCTAAATCACCATGTGAAAAGCACACTAACCACCAAATTAATCCAAATATTAACCAACTTAATGTAAAAGCTAAGGCAAATAACATTAGATTATATCTCCATTTTATATCAACTAAAGTAGTAAAAATATCGGCTAAATATCTTCGTCTGCGTTTTCGTATATTAGTTTGAGTAATATTTACATCACCATTTTTATACACTAATCTTCGTCTCATTCGTTTAGAATGATGACGATCTGCTCGACGATTTAACTGAGCATTATTTGTATTAGTTTGTCTGATATTCCTTGAGGCATATTCCATAAAAGAATCCTGTGAACAGCGTCTATTTTCATGTTTTCCATTTTCTAATAAATCAGGATCTGGCAAAACAGCTGCTGGGCCATTCATTCCATTGCCATAGCTGGCATCCATGATTACCGTCTGCATTTTGTCACAGAATCACACCATCATGTTATAGTATTAACGGTGTATGTAGAATGTCTATATTATAATAATCAACAAACATCATTTATACTTCTTCCTGAAATATACAACAATATCAATAATTTAATTGATGGTAAAAAATATAGTATAAAATAATTAAAGGTATAATCAGTTGACATAGTTTTCATCAATAGCTACAATTAAAAAAACCTTATGATGCCCTCGTCTTTTTCCATCAGACAATCAGTTGTCTGAAGATCGCACATCGTGAAACTCTGAGTAACAACATGTTTCAAGTTCTATTTTAATATTTTTAATATTTCTATATCGCTCTACATTTAATGTATTGAGCACTATTTTAACAGTAAAAATATTTTGTTATTATTGTATTAGGTAAATATATCAATAGATTAAAACACATTTTTTTTTATTTTATCAAACTTTCTAGTACAGTGCCAGCTGTTACAATAGTGAATGAATAAAAAAATGAATTGCATCACTGACTTTTTAAATAGGTTTGTCATTTCTATTGAGAAGACAAAACTGATTAATATTAGAACATGTGAAGTATGATTTAAAAACTAAAAAATCACTGGACTCACAAAAATCTTTAGTTGAAAGTAATTCATACAGAAGAAACCATAGAAAAAATAAGTCTGACAAGGAATTTGTACAAAAGCTAGGACAATGGCAGAACACAATTGTACTTAACTGACTGATGTTTTTATGAAAACTAAATTGCATAATAGAGTAACCTACATTACGTTAATGGCTTATAATTTTATAATAAAACATGGTTGAAAAAAATACAACAAAGAGTTTGAGTTCACAAATGCATTTGAAACCAAACAGGACTGAAAAAAGAACAAAGGAGCATCCTAGAAGAAAATTCTAGTTCATAAAAAGACTGCATAATTTTTTGCTATTACACAAAAGGCAAATATCAAGCGCAAATGAAATCGGGACTTGATTAATAAAGCATCAACATACAACAAACATAAGCTGAAAACTTTTTACCTCAGTAAACTTAACTGAATAAAACCCTTAATCTTAGTCTAACCTTGAAAATTACTGGAACTTGGTAGATGTCTTTTTATAATTTAAAATAAAACAGTTTTACAGTACCCAAATAAAATCCTAAGAGTACCACTTGATGTTTGAAGTACAATTGAACAACTTTATACATTGTAAGTGTTCTGAGAATTTATTAGACCTGAGTTATGTTAACTTATACAACCAACTAGATTTTGATTATCTTTACACGGTTATTTAACAAAGGATTATCTCTGATAATAAACCAAAACATTGCATAATACTGTGGTTCCAGGGTCTTATGTAAAGCCTTGCATCATGAATTTGACACCTCCAATGGAGTTTGAACCCTGTCTCCAGGTCATGCACACAAAGCTTGAGATTAGAATCAAAAGCATCTTCTTATACAATCGATCATGTTTACAAAATGACCTAACATTACAGTTAATACCATTATTCTTTCAAAACTATATTTAGAAATGGTACCTAAAAGTGAAATAGTTTAACATCTACCAACCTAAACTATATTTGTTTGATGACGTCATACCTGTGAAATATGGCTGAGATGAGATTATAGAAAACCATTGCAGGTTTGATGTCATCTAACACCTAGTTTTAGTGGAATTGCTTGACCACACGTCTATTGTATGAAAATTGGAATGGCGCAAATTGATGCTATATGTGTCCTTGATACACATACAAAATTAAGGAAAACTCTTTTAGTTACAATCCCTTTAAATCCATATTATTCTGACTAAAAATATGAAGGTCAATGACATTTATATTCATTTTGCTGGTCAATGTTCTCATAGAACAAAGGCTATCCAGAAAAGAGTATATATTCATCAACGATATCCAAAGTATACAAACAGAATAATATAAACCCGTAAAACTATGTAATTTTCCACACAATTACAAGGTTAAAATTGACAAACGATAATGTAGATGACATGTAAAAGTTCTTTGGATTACATTACAACTTTAAAAGAAAGTAAAAGTTCTAGTGTGTCAATGAGATTTCAAAATATATCTTAAAAAAAATATCTGATTGCTTTCCGGGTCATATAGTATATAAACATCTTTAACAGGTAATCGTTCAGCATTCAAGAAAGATCTTCTCCACCTTGATGGCTTAATTCAATAATGTTTGAGGAGGGAATACAATAATTTTCTTTACAAGTACAATAATTATGAAGCTAGTTGTAATTATCTATAATTGGAAGTCATTATTGCAATAGATAATTAATAGATCTATATGGATCAGTTATTATAAGATTTTCTTTTTTTGTTCATATTTCCATGAACAATGATCTGCAAGTCGGGTATTTCTGAATCAGTATTCACTGCTAGTGTCCTAGATAAGATGATTTGAAGACTTGGTATTGAACCAGGACAAGAGACTAAACTGATGCCAAAAAGAAATGATGCCTACACTTTTTAAAGGTATAATACATTGGTCAACAAAAATGGAATCTTTTAACTAAAAGGGTTCCTGTAAATTCAGAAATAGTATTTTATATAGGCCTACATCACAGCAATTTAATTGCATAGCTGAGATTATAAATCTGTATGCAGCAAATAACATTGTTATACTAATGTACCTGATAAACCACTACTATGTCATAACCAGTTTAAAGTCAGTAGGAACCTGATTAATTGTCAATTAGCTAGAAACAAACAGACATATTGCCAAGTTAACAGCAGCAACCCAACAGTTCCTAAACCTTCAATTAACCTAATAACCTATTGGTTAGTATAGGTAGAAAGTTTAGCATAAAGTGAACCTGTTCTCATCCCAACCTGTAATAATATGTCTAACCACCTGTCTTAAAGCGATACTACGTCTTAGAATGAACAAAAAAAAATAAGTTCTCAAACTTGGTCAATATGAGTATATATTCGATACAAGTATACAAACAGAATGCAAAAACCCCATGAAACTATGTAAATTTCCATATAATAACAGGTCATAATTGATAAAAGCCTTAAATTTGATTAAGAATTTTTCAATTATTGTATATAAACATAGTTTTTCTGGATTTATCAGATTATTTAGGTAATCTGTTGTATAGTTATGCAACCAGGCAAGTCCCCTGATGAATATAAACTCCTATTGACAAATTTGAAAATTTAGATTTTTTGTTCATTCTAAGAGGTTGTATTCCTTGGACTTATTTTACATCTCAACCGCCACCCACTCTATACTTCTACACACTGAACTATCACTCATATCGCTTCAAAGCCGTGGGCTAGGGGGACCCCTGTTTTATACCATCAATAATTTCAAATCTTTAAATCTGCTTTGAAAGCATTCAACCTCTAGGAATAAATAAATGTTTACTAAATAATGTATAGTGCTAATCCTTGTCTGAATGTATTGGTTTAAACTGATATCACATAGATTGCCAGTAGCCAGTATGATTAAATCTCAAATATCCAAAGTTCATGTAGTGTTATTGTTCTAGGAATGCTTGGTTAAGAAAAGATTATCATGCATATATAACTTTGCAGATGGTTATAAACAAAGAAATTTCTCAAGATATAGTAGTGGCACGTGTCATGCACGAAGCAGACCATGCTTACTCTTTTAGAAGCAGTAGTTCTCTTAGGAGTTTCCTCTACAATACAACTGTTACTCTTGATAGAGTGAAGATGTATCTAAAAACTCCACACATAAAGAGATTAAGTCAGAGATTAAGTCTTGGAAAAGGTTGAGTCAGCATACTTAATATTGAGTTTTGAACACAAAAACCGTATAGGGAATCTACAATAAGTCTAAAAAAATTGCCAAATTTGATGTTATTATATGTTTGAAGCATGGATTTTCTATATAAACTCTATAGACTAAATAATTAGAAGCAAATCTCTATTTTGATATAACTTTATTTCAAGAGAAGAAAAATGTCAAAATACAGACAAGTAAAATAAAATCAAGGATCAAATAGGTACTAAATGAGTCGTCTAGCATCTCTATCAATGTAAATAATTCATTTGGAACAGAATACTAGAAGAAAATGACTAAACTAGGTTTAGTTTGCTTAATAACTTCATTATCTTACATATATAATACCTTGATACTGGGTAAATGAAACATTCTACTCTTTACACTGGATTGGACATTGGATGATGACCATCTAAACAACTAGATGCTTTTTTCCATGTAAATTAGTGAACTTTTGCTGTAAGGATTTGGATTATGATCACTTATGGTACTATTTTCCTACGAAACCGTGTTAAGACATTTAAATTCAGCATAACAACATATTTTTTCTGAATTTTTTGAGGGAAGCCCAAATTTGGGGATTTTCCTATGACTTTACACTTAGTCAGACGACACTGTCCTCAAATCATTTAGTGTTTGGAACCTAAGTAAATTGATTTTAATTCTAATGATTTCAAGCCATAAATTTTCATATAGCCCAGCCTATTTGTCCTTGAAACCTTATTCAGGTTATAGTAGTATGATTATTTTAATGAACTATGTATGTTAATTCTTCATATAATAATCAATAATCACACAATATTAATTTACTATAACATTCCACGGTTAATAACCTCATGTATACAATTTGTTTATATTCTTTAGGATAATCTATATCAAATAGCTTGTAACAACATACCATGAAAATTTGACCAACCATATTTTGTGCAAAGTAATAGAAATGCAAATTACACTAACCAAATTCAAAACAGCCAATGACAAACTGTGTTTGGTTTTTTCTTTTTCCATGGACTTGATAAACTAGTCTGATGCACTTCGATATGCACTTTTTGTTTTGGTCAAACAATCCCAGACTGAAAGCAGAAATTTGATTGGTAAAGCAAAAGTCAATCAGTTTAGAGCAAAATTTAACAGAATGCAAAGCCAAAAGGTTGTTGTTAAACCTTACTGTAGTGATTGCATGCACATAGAAGCTAATAAAAATATGGAACAAAACTTATAAAATACTAACAAAACTTATAAAATACTAACAAAACTTATAAAATACTAACAAAACTTATAAAATACTAACAAAAAGTTTAACAGAGAGTAAACAGACAATGGTGGAAAAATAAAGAGCAAATGGAATACAAGCTGTTCATACAAGTACAAATGGTAACGCAGTTGGTAGCAAGTGCGATTATTGTCTATAAGGTGCGATTATTGTCTATAAGGTGCGATTATTGTCTATAAGGTGCTGTGGGTTCAAATCCACCTCAAAATAAGAAAAATTAAGATGCCACTGCTTCCAAGAGTCAGCTGAGTGAAGGTTTTCAACCCTATCACCTATTGTATAACTAGTATTGTGAATATTGATTATATCTAACAGTCTATATAATCTGTTATTTCCTCATGCCACTCCCACTTAGATTTTTACATCAATTGTATAAGTAAGATAAACAATGTCTTATTGTTAATTAAGAAATCTAGGTTAATTTAAAATTATTGGTAATATTGGTAATTATGGTCAAGAAGCCGGACTAATGAGCAGCAGTCCTCTTATTTAGCAATATCACTATATACCACTACCTTAAACATTGAATCTTAAGCCTTGGTCACATCATATGGTCACGCACGTACATGAGCATTGTGAAAGATGAATGCAGTTCATCGTAATGCCCTACAGTCAACTACGTTGAAGTACAGTGAAGTAGGTATCAAATAAGCAAGACCACACATTGCATATACAATTTCTGTGCAATTCTAGTTTTAGATTATTTACATACATTCAAAACCCAATTCATCCCCTAAAAATGCTGACTGCTCTGCAATATTTTAATAGAGGAAGTATACATTTGATGATGATGAAAATTAACACACAAAAAACCTGATACAGAAGCTTGATGCTCATCTTTCAAACAGTGATAATTTACCTCCATTAGCGCTCAATGTACAGGAAATGAAATGAGTTTCCCTAGTTTTCTGCATCTGATTGGGCTAATGGAGACAGACAACACCATACAGTGTACAAGGGCCGGAATTTATCCAAAAGTTTGTTAGGGACAGTCTAGGATGGTTTGTAGAGTCCAAGTATCTTGGGAAGAGTCACAGGTGCCCCACCAGTAGGATCTCACTGTAGAGAAAATGGCTCAGAATTGATGCATTCTGAAGTATATTGGGGATGAAAGTCAACACTGAGCAGACTCTAGGGGTTAGGATGTTGAAGTAGGATTTCCCACTCTGATTATCATTTAAATCTTCCAGGAAACATCCCTACCAACCATATTATGTGGGGGACCAAGACTCTTTTGTCTCCCCCTGTCTGAGTTCAAGGAGGGATGCGCTCCCTCCACCCCCTAAATCAACGCCCTAAGCAGTGTGTAATCAAGAAAATGTGGACAGCATCATTCACAGAGACTGTAGTTTGATTCACTGTAAGGAATCTAGATAAAACAATCGAAAATCGTTATCTTGAACATTCAAGTTTGAGAGCTTGTGTCAAACTTACTGAGCCACCACAGCTTCCCTCTCATACAAGAGGTGGTAATCAATGATGTAAGAACATCAAATAGTGTTGAGTTTAAAAACAGATACAGACAACATAATTGACAGAATATAGATAATCTTTCTGATTCACAATCTAACACCGTTTATATCTCAATTATTATCAGACATTACATTCACTTTTATTTTTCTTACCACCTCAACTGACAGTAAAATTACATAGAGTTATCAGCCTTGTCAATTATTCCAACAACAGTTCTCAGCTATATCCTTGAGAACGTCCAGTCTTAAGTTAAAACTTCCTGGAATGAAGATCTTTTCCTTCATCACTTGACTTAAATTAGAAGTGAATTGGAGTTTTGAGTAACCGCCTACATTACAGTCAATTATTTCCTGGCAAAGAGCAGTGTCCTTTTTCTTTAACATCATTGATCAATTTTTTGTATAGATAATCTATTGATATGACACGAATAATGCAACAGGTTTTATAACTTTTCTCTCTGATCACAAGCTTGGCATATTATGCAGTGTGATGTACAGTACAAATAATAACAATGAAAGCCTATTGCATGTAGTGTAGACAGTTCCCTGCGCCTGAACACCCTGTATAATTTAGTTGCCTCTGCTACGACACCTCACCTAATGTTGCCTGGAACTAATCGTAAAAACTATGTTTTTTTACATTTGCATATAAGTAAAGGTGTTTTATGCTGGTGCAGATTATTTGTTTAAAAATAATGATGGCCCATCGTAATGCATGTGAGATAGAAGTCACTAAGCGGCATTAATAATGTTCCCTTTAAACAAAAGTCTATCGTGTGCTGCTAATAACCATCATATGCGGCAAATGAAAGTCTGAAAACCAAACCATGTTTTTTGTTTCCAACGAACAAAAGTCTATCGTCTGCGTCTAGCTTTAAGTTTTAGTCACTATTATTGACTAACAGTTATGGCACCTGATTATAACCAATTCAAACAATTACCTTGATGTACAGCTGCAAGTTTTATCTTGCGATCAATCCAAATAACATTTTATGATAAGATAAAATGGAATTATATAACACATAAAAAAAATATTGAAAAGCTACAGATTTCTAACAAAAAACATAAATACCTTGCATGTTTAATGATATTTCACTCCTTATCCATTCAATATAATGTTCACAATCTGTCTTCACAGAATGAGAAAAATTTAATCACAAATTCAAAAGTCTGCTACATGAGTTAATACAGGTTGTTTTTACAAGTTATGGGATATCTAATAAACTAGTTGTTATACGTCACAATATATATTATAATGTAATAAATAATGACGACAACAGCCATAATATTCCATTTTCATCACGTACTATTTGTTTTATTCACGAAAAACAATTATTACAACACGTTTCTCAGCCAATACTATGATGATGTAATAGAATGGTATAAATTTAGTACTGAGTTTAATACAATCAGCTTCATGCCAGTAAAACTTTCACAACACGAAAACTTAAATTGCGTTCTGCTGCCAAACTGATATCAGTCTGTATTACACAAGATGAAATTTCAATTTAAAAATATTGTGAAATACAAATGACTTATGGAAAAATTGCAAATCCAAATCAAAAGTTGAACAATGAGTAATTGATTTAAAATACAAACATTTAGGAAACATAAACATAAAGCTGATCTGATTCTCAAATCATGTCAAAATCCATTGGTCCACAAAATCAATGAGGAAGTGATGAAATCTATTGAACGGCCCTCCTGGAACTTTGAATGAAAATAGGACAATGTTGGTTGTTTGCAGGAATGCTCTCTGCTCAATGCACTACCAACTATGATGGAAATAAATGCAAAAAACAACATAAAAAATACGACAACTTATATGCAAAGTAAAAAATATTACACAGTATATCTACAGTCTTTATAATACAAAAAAAAGAAGAAAAAAATTAACTACTTCCTTTTGACACAATTAACTTTATAAATATTTTACATTTTTATACATTATTGTTAAAAATGTGATGGAAATATTTAATAGTACCATCATATATTCAGTATATTACTAAATGCATGCTGATATTTGAATTTCTTTTTAAATCTATATATTTATTGTTTTGATTAAGCTTGCCGCAGACGTGTGTAATCCGACACACGCAAATGACACAAGTGAATAATTTCACACGTCTGCGCTGAAACAAGCCTGTGTTTTAAAACACTCGTGTTGACTTTCACAGCATCAAACTTGTTTGATATTTTTCGACACGCGTGTCGATTTACACACGTCTGCGCTGAGCCTGTGTATTTCGACACAGTACTTCTGTCTAAAGCGCATGCGTCAACTCTCGGTCAAAATGGCGGCGCCCTGTACTGTCGTGTCCGAAGTATTATCGGAAGATAAATTGGTGGACGCGTGGTCGGATTACCCATGTTTGTACGTCGTGAGCTCAGCCGAGTTCAAAGACAGGTACAAAAGGGAGCAGGCACACCAAGAGCTAGCCGTTACAGTGGAACAACCAGGTAGGCCTATTTGTTTTGACTCTTGACGTCTTATTCTTGTTGACTCGTCGTCGTTCTATGCACTACGACACTAGGCTAGACTATTGAGTCTAAATAATTGTCTATAAAATAATGATCAGTTTGAGTTCACAGTTGTCACAGCCAAATGATTAGAATGGCGGAACCAAAGCCTTCGTCAATTTATAGTAGGCCTACCTAATAGATAGGCTGTTTAGTATTTGGTGGCAAATAGGAAATCAACAAGAACTGTCCTCTCAAAAATTAAAGGGATTGTAAGGAGGCTTTCTAGCCTTTTTGTGTGTATCAGGGACACTTCCAACTTCTATTTGAGTCATTCCGTCAAAACCGGATATGACGCATGAAATATTCTGAACAAGGCGTTATTAATACTGACAATATCCATAATTGACGATTCCTGAAAAAGTTTTAACCTATCTAAGTGTCAAGCGGGTTTTGTAAATTTCGGGGCAAGGACGGTCGCTCATTGCGGAGGTGCCGGGTTCAGTCGTCAATATATATAGGGCCTGATAAATAATAATAATATAAATAATATTTAGTATTTGGTGACAGAGGATGTTAAACGAACACATACAAATTTTTTTCCTAAAAACTCGTATTGATTAATTATTTTTATTTCAGTTGAGTGGGTGAAATCAAAACTCAGATTACTGAGAAGTAGCTACACCAGAGCAAAGCAGCTACAACCTAGTGGCAGTGCCAGAAAAACTACCAGTAAAAGAAATAAGTGGCTATTGGAAAAACTTCAATTCCTGTCTCCTCACATTGGCAACAGAAACTCTATTTCAAATTTAAGCACAGTAAGTATGTATTCTAGAGATAGTTTAACAATGCACTATGATAATATTATTCTTAAAAGATATATCGTTCTATAATTCTTATGAAGCGTTTCACGTTTACTATTGTTATAAATTAAATAAAACTCGGAATGTAAACATAAGAATTTTAAATTCAAGTTGGCAAATATATATTCTTGTGTGGTCGGGTTGTTATTATGCTTCAAAGATTAATCATTTTGTCCTGCCATGGCACCGAACCGGATTCTGACGAGAAATATGTAGTCAGTTGCTCTCTCTGTGATTTTGCATTTCTTGGAGGATTTCGTGACATATCATTGCTGAGACTTGCTAGAGTTGGACCATTCCTCCAGGATCCTGCTGAAAATGCAAGATTTTCAGTGTCTTCTGTATCACATCCACTTGTATATGAGTGTTTATTCTTTTCAACCATGTAATTATGTAACGTACAGGCAGCTAAAATGATGTCATTAATTTTATCAGGACCTAAATTTATCGTGGTTAGAAATACTCTGAACCTATTTGCTAGGATGCCAAACGCATTTTCTACCACTCTTCTAGCACGAGAAAGCCTATAATTGAAAATTCTTTTGGATCGGTCCAAGTTCCGATGAGGATAGGGTTTCATCATTTTCATGGACATAGCGAATGCGTCATCTCCAATGATATGATAATTAATGGGTATACCATCAATATTATCAGGTTGGGGTATATCCAGAGTGTTTTCATTTAATGCCCTTAGAAATGAACTATCGTTGAAGACACCAGCATCCCCTGCACGGCCTGGAGCCCCAACGTCAACATATATAAATTTATAACTCGCATCAACAATTCCTAACAGAAGAACACTAAAAAAATGTTTGTAGTTGAAGTACACTGAACCGGTATCAGGTGGCTGCTGAATGGCGATATGTTTCCCATCGATGGCGCCTATACACATAGGATAATTCCATTTTCGTTTGAAATCATCTGCTATTTTTAGCCATTCTTCTTTCGATGCAGGAGTCTATTGAAAAGATAAAATAGTTATATTTAAAATGTTGTTTAATTTCAATGATTGCATTTCAGCCCTCTCCATCTCCAGGAAGTGAAAATGAGGATGAAGGTGACATTAGCATTGGACAAGATAGTCAAGATGACAGCCTTTTTGATGATGGAGATGAAGACAATGGGGCTCGTTCTTCATCACCTCCAAGCTCCACTAATACTGTTCGATCAACAAAACAGCCACTACGACCCCGTGCATCTAAAAGAAAGCAGGCTGAAGAAGAATTCCAACTTATAAAAGGGCTTGCAGCATCAATGGAACAACGGGCCAAAAAGAAGGCAAAGAATAATGAAAAAACAGAGTCTAGCATGGACACATTTGGGAGATTAGTGGCACAGACATTGTCCCAACTGGATGCAACATCCCAGGCTATCGCTAAACATAAAATAAATAGTATACTACTAGATGCAGAATTGGGAAAATACAAACAAGCACAAAATCCAACACAACAAACTGATCCTGTACTTAACACTGCTCCTGTACACAGCTCCCCCCCACAACGACAATATTATCAACCACATCACAATTACAATTGGCAGACTTATTCTGACCAACTGGATACATCAAATGATCACACAAGACTATTTCAATTGTGAAAAGCTGGTGTGTGTGTACATGGTAGTACAAATTCGTGTTACAAATATGTCTCGAAAATGGGGATTCAAATGGTTGCTAGAGTAGGAGATCTTACCTTCAAATAAGTGTCCTTCATTGTAGCATACAAGGCTTGACAGGTATCTTCCACGATGCCTGAGATTGTCCTCTCTCCAATTCTAAATTGAAATGATAAGCTTCGGAATGTTTCTCCTGAAAATAATTCGACATTAGATAAACAATGTGCCAAACATGAAAAAACCCATTCATTTATTTTAGTAACGTTTACCTGTCAAGTGTAAATTACATGGCATTTTAATTGTAAATACATTTGCATGCAATTGCATATTTTACCTGTCAAGCCTTATATGCTACAATGAAGGACACTTATTTGAAGGTAAGATCTCCTACTCTAGCAACCATTTGAATCCCTATTTTCGAGACATATTCGGTTAGAGAGTTGGTACAAACATGATGTCATTTGCTTGGTTACACCAAGTATGGCTGCTGTGGGTTCAATTCTCGATTGGTGTGTGAAAGAAAGGACGATGACCTTGAATAAGTCATCTTCACTCACAATTCCAGTCGACCCAGCTGTAAATGGGTACGGATAATCCGGGAAGATCAATGCCAAGAGGTTTGACCAAGGACCAGCTGGTAGAAAGGATCCTTGTAAAATATAGTTGTTTCTTTTTTTTATTTCTTTCATACATCATGTAAATACCCTTTCATTATTATTATTGTTGTTATAATTTTGATATTTTAATATTTTTTGTACTTGGTGACTGACTATTGATTGTTACGGTTACGCAATAAAGTAAAAGTATTCAATAATAGTTTCATTTAATTATGTGTTTTCTTAGTACGGTACACATCTATTGTCTGATTTTTCAAAGTGTTACTCCAAAATTAGCAAATATCTCTAAAAGCAAGTTATATCTACCAAAACTATTTAGACCTATTGTTATTATTTTGACTGATAATAGATGATATTTCCAAATTTCAACATCTAACATTTTTTTCCATGAACTAATTTAAATTGTTGTGAGGTGGATAGATGTCCAGTCTCAAGAATTATTCAAAATGTCATTGAAATTGTGATATTGACATCTATTTAAAATTTAAAATCATCTATCAACAGTTAACAAAAGGTCAATTCAGTTTTGTAGATATCACTTACCTTACTTTTAGAGATATTTGTCAATTTTGAGGTGACACTGGGGAACCCCAGGCCAGGATTTTAAACAGGCTCCCTACCTACCAAGCCATGGCCTACACATTCTACACTGATTTTGATTGTCTAGTGAAATTAGAGTAACATACCTGTTGCTAGATACCGTAACGTTACGGAAAGCCGTTGCCTGGGACTGATGCTGCTCCGCATTGCCGTTTCTTGTCGGGTAATACAGGGAGATATCATTTCCAAGATGGCATTAAATGACTCCCTGTCCAGACGATGAAATTGGCGAAATCGTTCAGGGTCTTCGGCGTCCAATTCGCGGAGTAGGGTATCACATACACCATGCCTCTTTCGTTTTAAAAGCCACCCCCTGGACCATAGGTGCCTATTTGATGTAGTTAACCGTCGACGACGTAACAATAAAAAAAACATTAAAGTTTCTTCGTCTTCAGACGCCGACGATTCTTCACTATCCGCCATACTGTTTGGTCACGTGATCTCCGGTTGTTTTGGTCACATGATCTCTATGAATCAGCTGTGTTAATTTACACACCGTGTGCGGCAACGCTGTGACAATTGACACAAGTGAAATTATTCACTTGTGTCATTTGCGTGTGTCGGATGACACACGTCTGCGGCAGGTTATATATTACTTGCATTGACACTAATATAGTACACTTAAAAAAACAACAAAAGTTACAAAATGTTTTACTCACATAGATAAGATCCTATGAAAGAATCCACTGTTAGAATATAGAAATAGTCCAATAAATTCATTGAGAGCTTAGTGTGATAGATGACCAGTTGGAACATTTAACCTTACAGCTATAGACAATCTGATTATAATTCCCCATTCGCCTCACAGATACCATGATATCTAATTTGACTGGTATAATTCTACTGATACCAACATTCTACCACATACTACTTAGCATATTCAACCTTGTATTACGTGACATGTCACAATCTAACAATAGATCACACTTGTCATTACGTCAATATGTCACATGTCACTAATATCATAATATAACATAGAACTATAAGAAATTGGTAATAATAAATCATAAATATACCAACACATTTCACCTCACTTGATCAACTTCATAGTTCCTATCTTTCACTACCAATTGTAGTTTAACTCTTTGGCATATTGCCCACATAGAAAGGTCCATAGAGCCAACCACGCGGCAGCACAGACTATGGTTAGAATGGTATAGACCAATGAAGATATTCAATATGATTCATACAGCTAGTAAACTGCTGGCTGTCTTGTATTCAATCTATTATCACTCACCTATATCTAACCACATAGTCTTTATACAACTTGTTTTAATTTGATAATATCATTGTGAAGAATATATTGTATGTTCTTATACATTATTAAAATTATTTGTGATCATATTGATCAGTCATTAATGATATTGTTTACGGCAGGTTGATGGCACAATATTGACATAGATAACCTGACAATTTATTATGTCAAGAATCAAGGTTGAGATATTATCAAATTCCGTGTAGTAAAATAAAAACAATCATATATGTCAATTCAACTCGTTTTAGGGTCTGATCAATTTAACATTTTATTGATTGAAAAGCAATAATTTTGTCTACCGTATTACATAACTTAGAAATGAGTGGAGTTCTACATCCTACTGCACTTATTGAGCTAATGAGGACAGCCAAAACAGCAGCATTAGCCTGCGCCTAGATGCTTTTCCATGTCAGCCATTTCAACCTGTATCATACGCTGTTATATTAACCCATTCCGAGCCACCCTACATAACTTTGAATCTTAATAGCTAATAATTTGTTTTGTGTAGAACCTTTAAATATTGAGAATTCACTTGAAAAGAGATAAGGAGTATATAGGTTTGTTTTCCTTATATAAAGGCAAAACTACAGAAATTGACTGGTAAAGGGAACTGCTACTAGAGGTGACTGATTTGTAACAATATGGCCAAAACATCATTAACTAGAGAAAAACAAGTATTACTTCACAATATACAAGAGAGACTGGAAATAGTTCCTGTGATAACAAAATACATCATTAATGACTACTAATTACACGACTAATTGTAGTACTCTCTTAACCTATCATTATATAAACACCTGATAGCATGTCTTGGGAAATAACTCAGATTCTTATTACAGATCAGTACATGTCTATCAATAAATACAGAAGAAGAGTAATATATCTTGATTCCAGTCAGCAGTGTTTATTTCTAGTAGTTAACTAGCCTAGTTCTCTAGTGTCTACTATATGTTTCTGTTTTATAGTTTATTACTTGTACAATATTAGAACCTGTAAAACAGAACAATATACCATCAGGATTAACTATATCAAAATAAACTTAGTTACGAAAATTTACATAGTTATCAGGCTTTCAATTTGTTCATACATTATCTGGCTCACATTCTTCCAAAACCTATTTTATACATGATAACAATGCGTCTTTCAGCTGATAAAGCCAACCATATTCATTCAATGGTGCTTTCTAATAATGCCAAGATTGTATTATTATGTTCTAATAAACTTAAAGGGATTGTAATTAAGTGGTTTTCTATCTTTGTATGTATTGAGGACACTGATAGCATCAATTTGTGCCATTCCAATTTCCATTCTGAAATATATGGTTCTTGCCACTGACAGTGATCTACCAGAAGCTACTATTGATATCTATTGACGTCATAAAACATGTTAGTTTTAGTGGAATTGCAAGAACCACAGACGTCAGAATGGAAATTGGAATGGCGCAAATTGACACTATCAGTGTCCCCGATACACATACAAAGTTTAGATAACCACTTTACAATCCCTTTAATATTACTGTATATAGCATTGTATATTACAATTGCTTAAAGATTAAAAGACAGATAAAAATTTTAAAAATAATACATGTATACTAATGTATTCATATTCAATTTATTCATTATATCATTGTTGATAATTACATACAAATCAATATGTATAAATATACCACAGATATGTTTACCCTAATCTTAATACTTTTATTAACAATCAAGTCTTTGACCTTCTTTACATATAATTATTTATATTATTCAAAACCTATTGTCAAAACAGATATGCTAATCAAGAGGTCTTCGGAGGTTAAGCTATTATATATCTCTACTTAATGGGTGAGAATAACATATCCTTTGTTATATAATTTATTTTGAAAAATATCAACTTAAAAAAAATATAAATAACAATTGTCACACCTGTAAGAAATATTTAATTGATATGACTTTTATACAGATATTCAAAATTTAACTATCAATTTTCCATTAGTATTTGTTTGAAATTCAACATGACATGAAAATATATTCTCTATTCAAAAGGAAACATAAAACCATTGATAGACAGCTAAATAATATCATTTCAATAATTAATTTCAATTATTAAAAACACTTTTTCTCCAGTATAATTTTTTAAAGGAAAAATAGAACGTGATCAAAATATATTAATATAATATAAACAAAATAAAATACCATTCTTGTTGTCTCGATTCTTACGACCAGTTAGAAATGGAATGGACTTTTACATCCTACTTTATTGCAATGAGGTTGAGCAAACACCATGCATTGTGCAATGAAGGCAATATTGCTAGGACAACTAATTAGTCAATTATTAAGCAAATTGGCAAAGGATCTTAATAATAATAATAATAATAAACTCTTATTTTTTTTTTTTTTTTAATGTACACAACCTGTTTAACATGGTTTATTGTCTCATCCGAACAACTAAATGTTTTTTCCATGTCTGTCCCTTTGATCTGAAGATGGATAATGGGTTGAAGAATCTGTAGTTAGTATCTCAATCAATGCCAGGATTGTGTGACCAGGTAGTGCCAGAATGTCCTAGGAACATTTACAATAAACAATATAGATTCCAGACATTGTATACAATGTAAATATCAGTTAATTATGCATGGACGTTGTATTTTGATGCTGTCTATTACTTATCTACAACTATATCATCAATATCAATTAAATAGATTGATGTATGATAAATCATACTTTCATACACTAGGTCATACAAAATACTAACTGTTCAATAGTCATATAATAAGATAGATTGTTTAGTGTAAAAGAGTCAAGTGCAACTCTCTCTACTTGGCGACATCGATTTGAACACTATACAATAGAACAATAACCAGGAAAAAAACATAAGGCTGAAGCATTAAATAAGTTAATATTAAAATTAACACAGAAACACTATGCAGTATGCAATGAACAGCATGGAAACCAGCATATTAGACTACTCTTTTTCATTTAGAACTGTATAGAGATATTGAAAATGTATAGCAAGTAGAACACTTGACCTAGGTTGGTCTCCAATTTAAATATATAAATCTGAATAGCTGTAAGATCTTGACATTATATGTTCATATCAAGCAAAAAAAAAAATTGCAACCTCTATGAAATATGTGTATAAGAATTTTGCAATCTATAAGAGAAATACAATGTAAACTAGAGCTGTGAACAGCACTGAGCGTGGCCCGTGATACTTTGCCTGATAGCTGTAAGACTTTTTGAACTTCAAACCCCTAAAGTCTGGTGTTCACTCCCTCATTTTTAGTAAAAAGTTTTGTGAAAGGGTAGATTCAATATTATATCAATATAACTTATAGTATGGTAATTTTTATAGCTTCATGGTAGCTACAATACACAGGTATGGGTGAAATGTGAACATTATGTGACAGAATTCCTTTACTGATATAAATATGATCTATAAGTGTTTCACCTTCATTAGTGTAATGCTGAACAAGTTGTTGAAAACCAAATTTTTGAAAAAAATTAAGTATAGACAAATGACCCCCCAAGATATTTTGATTGAAATCTCCCATAATAACATACACCAGATTCTTGTTATTCAACTAGTGATCTTTGTAACATTGGGAGAAATAATTCTAATCGATAAACAGGTGGTCTATAGATAACAATTACGTTAATATTCTTATCCAGAATATTCAAAGTAATGTGTTCTATTTTTAAAACTCCCAAATTTAAGAGTGGCTCAGCGAGTTAGACGCTTGCTCGCTAACCTGAAGGTCCAGGGTTCAATCCCGGCATGGGTCGAGATGACACCTTCGGATTTTTCAACCCGGTTTCCCCCTGTCAGTGATGCAGGTCGGAGGGGCTGACATGGAAAAGTGTCTAGTCGCTTGGATGGGACAATAAACCGAGGCCCCGTGTGCTATTGGCTGTGTACGTTAAAGATCCCTAGACAGTTGGAAATCGGCTAATAACGACTACTTTGTGAACAGTGACTGCATAGACGGTACATTACAAATACATTACAAATACATTCAACAATTACGAACAAATAATAAGCTTAGCAGATAAAAACAGGTTATAGTCAATTGGGCCTCCATCCAAAATAACCCCTCGTTTGGTCAAAATGGTCCCTGATAAATGGTCAAAATGGTCTTCAAAAAAAGTCAAAATGGTCCTTCCAAAAAGTCAAAATGGTCTCAAAATAATATTTTTATTTATGATGTTACAAATTAACAAAACATAAAGCGCTAAATAATATATTTTTTATATAATCTTTTTGAGAACTGGAACTGGAACTGCAAATTAATATTGTAAGTCTTAGAATGTCTTTGCTTTGATGAAAATATAAATTGGAACACAATTTATGTCTTCAAAATTTGTTGTAACAGAGTACAATTTTCAGTCAAAATTAGTGACCTTTTTTAGGGTTAAAATAGCTTCCAATTATTCCTTTGATTATCATCATATAAGCTACAATTTATAAAAAAAAAATCAGGGAACATCTTGACTTTATTTTTGTGGCCATTTTAACCAATGAATTGGTTGAAATCAAAAGAGAAATTCAGAGGCCATTTTGACCAAAATAGGGGCCATGGTGACTGGCCATTTTGACCAAACCATTTTGACTAATAGCCGTTTAGGATAGGGGCCCAATTAACTATGACAAGATTAAACATTTACTTTTTATTGCAACGGATTAGCGCAGACGCGTTGCCAGTTAAATAATTTATTGCTGTCTGCTAGATAGTCCATCACTACAGATTATGTACTCTGACTAATTTGTTTATGACATATAATAAGCTTAGCAGACGACAAAAACAAAATTGGAATTGGGTGTTACAGAAGATACTCTGCTATAGAAGCACTAGTCAAGGTCACAAGAAGAGAGCATACATTTCAATTATCAATTCAAATGATAACAATTAGAACTAGGGGCCATTTTGTATAGGGGATATGCCCCCTTCCCCAACATTCGAACTGTGTAAACGTCAATATTTTCCTTTAATGCTGAGTTGAAATACTGTCTTTGGTTTCAATGGATTGGAGCAGACAGTAGCCAGTTGAATTGATGTATGTTAGTCAATTAAGTGCCGTGGGTAAGAATTACCCTCAAAATAAGAAAAAATCTGATATTATATCAAACATAGCAAACACTCGTAAAAACATGTTAATCTTTATAAAGTTAAAACAATGTGTAATGAGATTAATTTATTTTTGACCTATAATAATCTTAGCAGACGATAAAAAACAGTTTGAGCACTTACTTTTTATTGCAACGGATTAGCGCAGACGCGTAAACAGTTAAATTGCAGTCTGCTAGAGTCCAGCCCTAGAGTTGAAAGATTATGTAGTCTGACTAATTTGTTTATGACCTTTAATAACCTTAGCAGACGACATAAAGAAAATTGGTGTGTATCTTGTAGAAAGAGTTCTGTCAATGGTAGAAAAAAAATTCGAACAGGTTAATGTATCAAAAATTCACTGCTCTAAATGATTGTATGTAAAATTAATGTAAGTGAAAATTTTGCAAAAAAAATGAATAAATTTTATATATTTTTTAGAGTGTTAAAAGATTACATAATCAGATTAATCTGTTTATGACCTAAAATACTTCACACCTCCATGTGAAAAGTTCACATGGATAGTTTTATTACTGTATTATATAACCTGCTATAACCCTTGTCAATCATTTTAATCCTCTCTATTTCTATTTTTCTCAGATTACTCAGGGTACTCTATGCCTATTTTCACTTTAATGGATTTTGTATTAAACTAATCATGTCATATATCGTTGAAAAGAGAAAATTGTGTACATCATCATTAAACAATCGATATTGCTATTAGATAATTACATTGTAAGTTAGAACTCTCAGTCGAAAAAAACGCAATATTTTGAAAACATATTTTAAGGTATTATCGTCATATATCGTTAAAAAGATAATTAAATCAGCATTACAAAATTGAAATGATTAATTCTTTGTGTTAATTAGAGAAGGTGATACAGCTGTCCAAAGTTGTCAAAAGTGTCAATTTTTGAATGTCTATAAAACCGGAAGTTAATATTTTTCAACTAAAATCAAAACACCTATGGATAGCTGAGGTCAAGGACATTCTACATTGAAAATTTCAGGGTCATTGAAGGTCAAGGTCACATGGTATGGCCTTTTGAATTTTCAAAAAATTCAAACCAAAATAAAAACACTTCAAATTCGAAATTCAAAATTCTGTGCCTACAAGTTTTAGATAAAGTTACAATGTTTTGATAGACATCAAAATCATAAAAATCGGATAAAAAATGGAGGACTAATTAATTTTTTGCTGAAATGTGTCAGTCTGTGACGACAGCTTATGTATCACTTCCGGTTTGGATTTTTTCTGCTAAGTACCTTCTAATTATGCCTGACATACAATATTTATGGTTTTAGCCAACATCTGAAATTTACACCGGAAGTGGGGTCGCCAGTCTTAATTTTGAAAAACCGGAAGTCTTCACGCCAAAACCGGAAGTGATAGAAATATTTTAATTATCTTGTATTATTTGTATCGACATTCTGTTTATGTCCTGTGAATTTCAGATCAATCGGATAATTAGCGGCTGAGAAAAAAATTTTGATTTTTTCTGAAAATTTTGGTTTCAAATTTTTTTTACAAAAATATTTAAAAATTGAAAATTTTGAAAATGCTCCAGATACTTCTTTTAACAATTAACGTAATAAAGGAAATTTCAGGTAAATCGGTTCATAAATAAGTCCTACAGACTCGATGAAAAAATATTGCACATTATGTAATAGCCCACTTCTGGTTCCGCAAAAATGTGCCGTTTCATATTTAAGGGAAAATTTCCCTCGAGTGAAACTAGCTGATCAAACCAGAATTTCTATACCATTTCCAGTTTTCTCTACAGACGCTGACCAGAATTTGGAAAAAAAAAAAAAAAAAAAAAAAAAAAAAACTAGAACCATAAATGGTACCATGCAGTGCGCATCCGGTTTCGTCCATTGGTGAAAAGTGACATCTTTCCATCCATGATGTCAGGTTTACAGAAGCAAGCTTGTTTTACATTAAAATGCAGAAGGTACAAAATTTTAAAACGCACAATTTTGAATTCGGTAGTGAAAAGTAGAAAAACCAGTTAACACACGGTAGTCAAAAGTGAAATAAACATTTCATGTTCGGTAGTGAAAAGTCATCTGATTAAAAAAAGGCGTAATCACAGTTTGATATACATCAGTGGAAAACGCATATCACAAAATTTCTAAGATTTGTAAATAAGTTCTAAAATGCAAGAAAGGACACATGAAAGAGCCAAATCTCAATTTAGAAACGGACTGCACAGTATTCATACTTCATAGTTTGAAATACAGATCGAATTTTATCAATACATATTTCATTCAAAGAAAATATATCTTAATGTTTCTTTTAAACAGTTACAATGTAAAAAAAAAGTACATTAATGATAACGTATCGCCCAAACGCAAGTTAATGGGAGAGGACGATCGCCCAAACGCAGCTTTATGTCAAAATGTAGTTCTCTCCCTTCAGCTGAAATTTGAATTTAATATTTTACAAGCAGATGGAATAACTAATTTTCAAAATTCAAAAGGCGCTATTTTAATTTTAAAATATTGTTTTACATATCCTTTGAAAAAGTAGATTTAGCATAATTAGATTGTGAAAGAATTTGTGACGTACATGAATTAGGTTACGTGTCAGAGCTCCTTAAAGCTAAAAACTGCAATTTTCAAATGGATATAAAACCGGAAGTAAACATCGGAAAACCTAAATGAAAGTATCTGTGCATAGGTATCGTCAATGGCAATGAATTTGTTTCAGGTCACTTGGTCACCAGAGGTCAAGGTCACAAGATATGAGCCTTTAAAGTTTTGACAATTACTGATTTAACTTAACCGGAAATTAAAATAAATCAGAATTGAAATTCAAAAATTGGCGTCTCATGTTTTGGTAGCAATCGACTGTAGATTCCAAAAACATCAGAATTATGCAAATTTCATTACACCCTGAGGCCCCATTTTGCGTTTTATGAAAATATACCATTTCAAGATGGCGACTGATCTGTTACATCCGGGTCAAATTTTATTATTTGTATACTTTTGTGTCTATATTACATACATACTGCAAAAAGAATTTTTCGAATATCATCAAAATTCCGGAAGTTAAAATTTCGACTTTGAGAGCCAATAACTTCAAAACCGGAAGTGATACAAAAATTTTGAAAACATATTTTTGTTCGCCATCAAAATGTGTATCTACCTGTAAGTTTTCAGAACGATCGAAATAAAAATTGAAAAAAACACGCACAGTTTCAATGGAAATAGTCACAAATTTTTCAAACTTTAAAAGGCGGAATTTTGATTCAAATATTTTGTGTTGTATATCATTGGAAAGAGCAGACATAGCATAGTACGACGGTGAAAGAAAATAAGACATATGTAAATTAGGTCACGTGGTAGGGCTGTTTAAAGTTAAAAATTACAATTTTCAAACGGCTATAAAACCGGAAGTAACCATTGGGCATCTTAAAAAAATATGTCATTGGATACATCTAATCAAGGGCAATAACTTTTGTACAGGTCACAAAGTCACAAAAGGTCAAGGTCACAAAATATGGGCCTTGAAAGTTTTGACAATTATTGATTTATTTTTACCGGAAATCAGAAAAATTCAGAATTGAAATTCAAAAATCGGCTTCCCATGTTTTGGTCGCAGTCGACTGTAAATTACATAGACATAAAAAATATGCAAATTCCATAACACCCTGAGGCCCCATTTTGCGTTTTATGAAAATATACCATTTCAAGATGGCGCCTGATCTGTTACATCCGGGTCAAATTTTATGATTTGTATAATTTTGAGTCTACATAACAAACATATTGCAAAAAGAATTTTTCGAATATCTTCAAAATTCCGGAAGTTGAAATTTCAACTTTGAGAGCGAATGACGTCAAAACCGGAAGTGATATCGAAACTTTGAAAATTGCTAATTGCTCGCAATCAAAATGTCTATAAATATGTAAGTTTTCAGGTTGATCAATATAAAATTGCAAAAGTTGAAAAAGTGGTCAAGAAAAAGTGCCCCAAAAGTCAGCAAGATTTTTCTCAAAATGATATTGTTAAACTTTTGTCTCGTGGTCAATCGATTAAAGAAATATGCAAAGTCAGTCCGATCAAAATCGGTTGAAAAATAAAGGAGATAATGGCCAAAACATCAAAACCCATATGTTCTCATACCTCATTTCCGGTTGGTAGGGCATGCGTCATTTTACATTTAAACAATACCGAGCATTAGATTATCGTGGGAAATATTGAGAGATTATGTGTGGCATATGTAGTTTTGGCTGGGCGCTCTGACCAGAAAGTGAAAAAAAAAAAAAAAACTAGAACCATGAATGGTACCATGCAGTGCGCATCCGGTTTCGTCCATTGGTGAAAAGTGACATCTTTCAATCCATGATGTCAGGTTTACAAAAGAAAGCTTGTTTTACATTAAAATGCAGAGGTTACAAAATTTTAAAACGCACAATTTTGAATTCGGTAGTGAAAAGTAGAATAACCAGTTCACACACGGTAGTCAAAAGTAAAATAAACATTTCATGTTCGGTAGTGAAAAGTCATCTGATTAAAAAAAAAAGCGTAATCACAGTTTGATATACATCAGTGGAAAACGCATATCACAAAATTTCTAAGATTTGTAAATAAGTTCTAAAGTGCAAGAAAGGACACATGAAAGAGCCAAATCTCAATTTAGAAACGGACTGCACAGTATTCATACTTCATAGTTTGAAATACAGATCGAATTTTATCAACACATAATTCGTTCAAAGAAAACACATATTAATGTTTCTTTTAAAACAGTTAAAATGTAAAAAAAAGTACATTACTGATAACTTATCGCCCAAACGCAAGTTAATGGGAGAGGGCGATCGCCCAAACGCAGCTTTATGTCAAAATGTAGTAGTCTCCCTTCAACTGAAATTTGAATTTAATATTTTACAAGCAGATGGAATAACTAATTTTCAAAATTCAAAAGGCGCTATTTTGATTTTAAAATATTGTGTTGTATATAATTGAAAAAGTAGATTTAGCATAATTAGATTGTGAAAGAATTTGTGACGTACATGAATTAGGTCACGTGTCAGAGCTCTTTAAAGCTAAAAACTGCAATTTTCAAATGGATATAAAACCGGAAGTAAACATCGGAAAACCTAAATGAAAGTATCTGTGCAAAGGTATCGTCAATGGCAATGAATTTGTTTCAGGTCACTTGGTCACCAGAGGTCAAGGTCACAAGATATGAGCCTTTAAAGTTTTGACAATTACTGATTTATCTTAACCGGAAATTAAAATAAATCAGAATTGAAATTCAAAAATCAGCGTCTCATGTTTTGGTAGCAATCGACTGTAGATTCCAAAAACATCAGAATTATGCAAATTTCATTACACCCTGAGGCCCCATTTTGCGTTTTATGAAAATATACCATTTCAAGATGGCGACTGATCTGTTACATCCGGGTCAAATTTTATTATTTGTATACTTTTGTGTCTATATTACATACATACTGCAAAAAGAATTTTTCAAATATCTTCAAAATTCCGGAAGTTGAAATTTCGACTTTGGGAGCCAATAACTTCAAAACCGGAAGTGATACAAAAATTTTGAAAACATATTTTTGTTCGCCATCAAAATGTCTATCTACCTGAAAGTTTTCAGAACGATCGAAATAAAAATTGAAAAAAACACGCACAGTTTCAATGGAAATTGACACAAATTTTTCAAACTTTAAAAGGCGGAATTTTGATTCAAATATATTGTGTTGTATATCATTGGAAAGAGCAGACATAGCATAGTACGACGGTGAAAGAAAATAAGACATATGTAAATTAGGTCACGTGGTAGGGCTGTTTAAAGTTAAAAATTACAATTTTCAAACGGCTATAAAACCGGAAGTAACCATTGGGCATCTGAAAAAAATATGTCATTGTATACATCTAATCAAGGGCAATAACTTTTGTACAGGTCACAAAGTCACAAAAGGTCAAGGTCACAAAATATGGGCCTTGAAAGTTTTGACAATTACTGACTTATTTTTACCGGAAATCAGAAAAATTCAGAATTGAAATTCAAAAATCGGCTTCCCATGTTTTGGTCGCAGTCGACTGTTGATTACATAGACATAAAAATTATGCAAATTACATAACACCCTGAGGCCCCATTTTGCGTTTTATGAAAATATACCATTTCAAGATGGCGCCTGATCTGTTACATCCGGGTCAAATTTTATGATTTGTATAATTTTGAGTCTACACAACAAGCATATTGCAAAAAAAATTTTTCGAATATCTTCAAAATTCCGGAAGTTGAAATTTCAACTTTGAGAGCGAATGACGTCAAAACCGGAAGTGATATCGAAATTTTGAAAATTGCTAATTGCTCGCAATCAAAATGTCTATAAATATGCAAGTTTTGAGGTTGATCCATATAAAATTGCAAAAGTTGAAAAAGTGGTCAAGAAAAAGTGCTCCAAAAGTCAGCAAGATTTTTCTCAAAATGATATTGTTAAACTTTTGTCTCGTGGACAATCCATTAGAGAAATATGCAAAGTCAGTCCGATCAAAATCGGTTGAAAAATAAAGGAGATAATGGCCGAAACATCAAAACCCATATGTTCTCATACCTCATTTCCGGTTGGTAGGGCATGCGTCATTTTACATTTAAACAATACCGAGCAGTAGATTATCGTGGGAAATCTTGAGAGATTATATGCGGCATGTGTAGTTTTGGCTGGGCGCTCTGACCAGAAAGTGAAAAAAAAAAAAAAAAAAAAAAAAAAAAAAAAAGTCATTTGCAAAACAAAGCAGTGCGTTCGCTAGAACGCACTGCAATTATAACGAAAACAAAGCGTGACAAATCGATAGATTTGCCACGCAATTACACAATATGAAGATTAAAAGATTATTGTAATATCATAATGTATAATATAACAAGCTGTCACAAGTCTATAACAAAAGATTATAGAATAGATTTAATTTGGTCTATAACACATACTACCAATATTATTTATATCACCTTCACCACCAACAGCAGGATGGTTCCTTATCAATCTTATTCTCAGGTTAAAGAGCAAGAGTCTGAACTTGTTAAGTTAGCCCTTGATTCCCTTACATTTGATCTAACAGTCTTTTATCTCTCCATACACATACAGTTACTATATTAAAACTAAGTCATAGTAAGAATATTCTAGATTTGACAGAAATATCACACACAAAAATGCAAAAAAATTACTTACCTTAGAAAATTCTCGATGAAAACACAGATTATCTATCAGTGCACAGAAATCAACTTCCAGTACTATAATTTTACCTGTTACCAGTATCTTTGTTGGAATGATAATGAATAATTTTTGACCCAAAAACAAACATAATTCTGGAGTGACTATTCAGTTGACACTCACTAAATTATTACTCTATGCAAATGTCATATATATCAAAAACCAGTGAGGCATGATATATTGTTAACCTCTAAAAACTGAATAACATGAAATAATGTGCTTAAAGAGAATATCCAGGTTATTTTGGATAATATGAGGTAGAATTGGACCTTTTACGGAGTAAAGCAAATATTGAAGAGGAAAGAATCTTGGATCAAATATTTCAGTATGATAGTCCATAAATGGTCCAACGTAATATAAATTACACAAAACACAAAACCATAACCAATGATCGAAAGCTAAAAATTTATAAAAAAATAGTGAGTTAAAGGTAGCCCGATCTACTAACACAAAATAGAGTGCAAGAAGATGCTTTTCTCAGTTTGGCATCAAAGTGACTTGGAATTAGGTCCTGAGATTACTTAAAGTCAAAGATGATCCTCAATGAAAAGATGGATCAGCTTGAAACAGAACTACCACAGAACTGAGAAATATTTTCAAGTAAACCAACTTATTGGTAAATTAATTCGTCAATAACAAAGGTGACATAACAATCAATTAAAATAATATAATCATATTTCCTGTTATTGTTTAGATTTATTAAATAAACACAAGGACAATATAATTAATGGTTTTTCACTGTATATATTCTTTCATAACACAATACAAAATAATTACAATGATTACTTGAAGACTAATAGCCAGCACACATCATATATAATGTATCAATTTTCACAACAATGGAATATATAGGGTAGAAACATGACACAAATATTATTGTCTGAAGACATTGATCTACTTTCAAAGTCAATAACTTTCTAGCATTTAGAAGTCATATCATCAAATTAGAGCAATTCCTCGACTGTATAGTCACAATAGTCACAGTGTCAACATACTCATAGAGTAATTTAAAACGGATGTTGGGCCTGAAAAGGGCTAGATATTAATATAAAATTTGGTAGAGAATATATTTGTCAAAAATTTTGGGAATATTTTGCCTTAATTCCTACATTAGTTTTTCAAAATCAACCTAAAACAGGGCAATCTTTTAATAAATTCAGCTTTCTTAAAATTAAGAAGGTTATTTTTGGCTAAAATTTTCTGATTTAAAGGGGAATGTTCAGCAATTTCGAGGGTCAATTTCAGCCTTTAATGTATGTATAGCCTCCAGAAGTACTAGAACTGCACAAAAATCGCACAATACCTTCAATTATATACCTTCCTAAACATTTATCTTACATTTTCTGTATTTGTCTTTTCTATATAAAGCATAGGCTTGCTAAACGGCGAGTCGTATTTTTGACTTTCAAACACTCATAATTATGGCTACACAGGGATTTGAAGGCTTAAATTTAGAGGGAGAGTTGTGAACATTATTAATATGGATTAGAATAGCGAAAATTCCAGGTTCTGAGACAAAAAATTTATTGGACGAATAGTTAGTGAACATAGCCCTTTAAGATTAAAGTTTGGTCTTTACTTTTCATTTCTGTTCCTTCTGAGTGATTTTTCACATGCAATAAATGTATTAAAACATTTCATTAAACTCCTAACGAATGCATATTCTCCAAAACCTCCCAAAATTTGGATGTCTCAAAAATAGATTTTTCTTTTAATCATTATCTAACCTACAAGAAACATTCATAATATATGACGGTTCTCACTGAGCACCATTTTCATACCTTTTCAGACTAATTTCGTTAATAACACATATTATATAAGATAACAAAACATTACCTTTAGCTACATGTAACAATTCTGTTGGATAATCTTTAAACTGAATTAAATTTCACACATCTCAATTCATTACTTATTAAATTTTCAATTAGTTGGAACACATGCCAATATCTAATTATTTTAGGGTAAAAATATTTCACTACATTCAAGAGTATTTTCTTTCAAATATCCTACCTTGTATTTTAATATAGCTATTTTTTTTCAATAATCTAAGTTAACATGAATAAGTCAAAACAAATTTCACAACTTCTTATAATGTTCCCTATAGAAAATATAACAGTAATTTTCCAATTACATAACCTAAATTTTGTTCTTTCTTTCTGCTAAAATGATTTTTTAAAAAGTGTATATTGTGAAATCTGAAGTGGAAAATTTGAAGATCATCAGTTCTTAAAATAGAATGTTGTAAGAATTCATTCAAAATTAAAATTGTTTTTACTTATACATAATACAAATATCAGATTTATACATTATTCAAATATAAGACTTTCATATTTATAACATCGATATTAATATCTGATTTATACATCTATGATTGATATTAATATCTGATATATACATCTATGATATTAATATCTGATATATATACATCTATGATATTAATATCTGATTTATACATCTATGATATTAATATCTGATATATATACATCTATGATATTAATATCTGATATATACATCTATGATATTAATATCTGATTTATACATCTATGATATTAATATCTGATTTATACATCTATGATATTAATATCTGATATATACATCTATGATATTAATACCTGATATATACATCTATGATATTAATATCTGATATATACATCTATGATATTAATATCTGATCTATAGCCCTGTTTACATTAGGACTCTCAGAAGTGTTCCGTTCTCGGTCTAGGTCAGGACGCGATAAAATTACAAAATTTACACCATTTACACTAACAAAATGACAAGCGTTCTGATAACAGTTCCAAGTAAACAACCAGCAGACGCTTTCTCGTGGAACTCTTCACGAAAGAGGTAATAATTTTTCGCAGGTCGTAACAGAATCCCAGGCAGCCATGTTGGAATGTAAGGAATGGTCATTAAATACAGATTGAAGATTAAATACGCATGCGAGACTAACTGTTCTCGGAACGGATACCGTTTACACTACAAAAATTTATCTGTTCCGTTCTGAAAACTGTTCCGAGAGAACCTCGCCTCAATAGTCTGAAATTGGAACTGTTCTCAAAACGCACGACCGTTTACACTACTAATTTATCATCCGTTCCTTCTCGGAACTGTTCTCAGAACGGATACATTTTATAATGTAAATGGGGCTTATGATATCAATATCTGATTTATACATCTATGATATTAATATCTGATTTATACATCTATGATATTAATATCTGATTTATACATCTAGGATATTAATATCTGATCTATGATATCAATATCTGATTTATACATCTATGATATTAAAACAATAAGATATATGGATTATATGTTTTAATGTAATCTTCCTACTTCTATATGTCTTATAAACAATATCTATTATATTAATATCTGATACAGTCTGAACTTAGCCTTGCTAGATTTGCATTGGCATTTTAATATACTGGTATGTACAAAACATTTAACCGATTTAAATTACATCAGAGACTTGATTAAACCAGTGTAAATTGTTCTGTTTAAAACAAGTCTAATTTGACATAAAAAACATTTGACAGTTTTCTCACATAAAACTGGTTATTTTTCTCCCAAATATGCAGATGTGGAGAATATTTTAAGTATAAAATCTAAACATTACAGCAAAGTCTAGTTTTTGATGATTCAACAGAACTGTCAACATGTCAATGAACTAACCTGAATGTTGAAAGGCCACAAAAATAAATCAATCATCTTTTTACAGTCTTTGAAGGGTCATCATAAATTGAGGTGATATAAATTTAATGTATTCCAACTTATATAAGTTTCCATAACACAGAGAAAGCTGACAAAAAATATTTATCTTAGTTTGAAACCACCCACTAAGATTCTACATCTGAATATTCACATGATATTTTCAGAGTAACTTTTCACACAAACAAAAAGAAAAACACAACTGAACAGAAGATCATCCATTTTTAGATGCCGAGAGATGAATACCTGCAGTCAAACATACAAAAATATTACTAACGTACCCAAATACCTTTTAAAACAAAGTCAACTTTAAAGAATATTCTTTGATGTTTTAAAACTGTGTTTACTCCATTGACAAAAACCAACAAATGTTCTGTCTCTATTCCATCTGTTTCTACTGTCAACATCTGGTAACAAATACAATATATTGTTTTGTAAATAAATTTTCACTGTATATAGCCTGTGTATTGATATTTCCACACAATTTATTCATGACATTTCCCAATTACATTTATAAAATCTATTTTTATTTTATTCAATAATGCCTATTGACAAACTGTTTCTAAAAAAAAATATTGAATTCTTGAGGGAAAGTTTATTAAATATCCTAGTGGACAAAAATAATGATATGAAGGAAGCATTTTTCATTGTGTTTACATACAAAGAAGGTTTAATGTGGAAATTATTACAATGGAGTTCGAAACATTTTATGGTGTTTAATATGAACAATATGAAATTGAGCTTTATTACTTCCTTTCTGCATCAAATAGAGAATCTCACCCGAATGTCTTTTGATATCAGATAAATCAACACAAGTTGATAAAGTGGAAAAGCCGAGGAGTTTTTCCACTTTTATCAACGAGTGTTGATATATCTGATATCAAAAGACACAAGGGTGAGATTTTATTTATCATCCAATATCATTCTAAAATCGAAATATGCGAAACAACAACTTTTGAGGGATGAACTGCAGATTATTGAAAGAACTTTCGAAGGGCAAAATCAATATGACGTCATTGTTATTAATTCGTCATTGGGCGAAATGCTTATAATGTGACCATATTGGCCAATCAATGATTCAGAAAAGCGTTATCTCCTAGTAGATATAGTACGTTATCTCCTTGTAGATAACGCTTTTATCATACAAGCGATATCTACTGTAGAATACCTTATTGAGTGATAAATTAAGCATATCAAGACAGACAATACCATGCACTATGCAGTGTGCAATAAAGGCACTTTTGATAGGATAATGGATTTCTTTTTTATTTCTAGTTCTCAAGGGATGAAAGATTACTAAAATTACACATTCATGAATAATGTAACAAGAGTCAGACATCACACAAAGCAGGATATAAGATTCAATGATATGTTAAGAATATAGGTTTCAGTTGACTTAACACCACAAGCATGCATTTCAAGGACAGGTAGAACTGGTAGAAGTTAAAGACAATCATTTCGAACATTCAGAATTAAAATAACTAAAGTTTAAATTGTCTTTTAAAGGGGTTTTCCAAACTTTGTATGTGTATCAGGGACACTGATAGCATCAATTTGCGCCATTCCAATTTCCATTCCGACGTCTGTGGTTCTTGCAATTCCACTAAAATTAACTCACTGACAGTGACCTATTGGAAGCTACCGTTATCTATGCAGATCACTGATCACGCATTAGTTTTAATGGAATTGCAGGAACCACAGATGTCGGAATGGAAATTGGAATGGTGCAAATTGGTGCTAACAGTGTCCGCGATACACATACAAAGTTTAGGAAACCACTTTACAATCCCTATAAAATATCTAGTTCAATAAAGGAAGTAGACTAATAAAGACATGTTACTCAATGCAGTTTGAATTAATAATTTTTTTCCAGACAATAACATTAATGTAGGCGACTCTTTATCAATTTCCATCTGTCTAGGGAATTAAAGCGTTTAAAACAGATGCTTTCTCTTTTGTCATCCCTTTCATCTACATCACAAACAGACTGAATTCTAGGCATGATAAAACACAGTTCATCAATGTTAGAAATGAAATTAATGGAGTTTTACGTCCTACTTTTTTGCACCTATATGAATAAATTGAGGACAGGCAAACACCATGCAGTGTGTAATGAGGGAAATTTTGCCAGGATAACGACATTAGCCTGCTCAAATTTTAGATTTCCAACTGTCGAGGGATATTGAATGTGCACAGCCAATAGTACATGTGACCTCGGTTAATTGTCCCATCCGAACGACTAGACGCTTTTTCCATGTCAGCCCCTCCGACCTGCATCACTGACAGGGGGAAACCGGTTTGAAAAATCTCGATCCCTACTGGGATTGAACCCTGGACCTTCAGGTTAGTGAGCAAGCATCTAATTCACTGAACTACCAAGGCTCCCCTCATCAATGTTAGAAACACTAGCTAACCACCATGACTTCTTCTAGCTATAAACTGACTATACATCTGAAAGGCTAGTTCATATCTCAATAGATACTTTATAAATAAATAATCAAATATAATATATCACTAATTAATGATCTATATCATATCAGCTCTATACAATATAATAATCATATCAATAACAATTACAAGCACTTAATAACCGCCTTTTATATCTTTTCATTATGAAAATTACAATGTCTGGTATTATATTATTCCTTAGTCTGAAATGTTCAAGACATGAATTATAAATAGTTTCAAATGAATCATTTTTCTAAGATTGGTGGTTTCTTCAGTACTTCAACAGCTACATTCAGTCACTATCTTGAATTATATCATTTTGTTCAACATGTCTTTAATGCACTAGGGGTTTGATAGGGGTCTTATATATGAATAAACAGTTACCAGAAGCTCTAAAACTAGAAATTTCATGGCCGATATCCCCAAATGTGTACCACTCAAACCTTCTAAAGGCTGATAATTCTGGATACACATGGATTTGAATGCTGTGCTGTAAACACTTTTATTATAAAAAATTTGTGTTTCTGAGACTGTTGGGTCGAATGGATGTCGAACATGCTCCTTTAAAGTATGTTATCTATAACCATAAATGTCTCAATTGGTCACAAGTTATAATCAGCATGTGACCATCTTATGACTTTGAACAAGTTCTCTTGAGTCATAGTTCCTGTCAATTCACCTGAAGTTGAAACCAACCATTTCTTTATCGAGGAGACAAGAGCTACAGAACCTGTGAAAATATAGATATTTTTTGTTTGTTCATGCCAATTGAGTTAAGGTGGTTGAATGGCAACTATTTAACAGAAGGCAAAGGTACAGGGTTAAATTTACCAATGTCAATCTTGTTTCTATACATTACACATCATGATACATTATACAAGGTCTATGTTTAGAAAGTCTCAAGTACAGCTTCACAACCGTAGCCACTAGGTGGGGTTTGAGGGGTTCAGACAAACCCCAATTTGGAAACAAATAAGCACTGTTAAAGTCAATGTTCTGTTTGAATTGTAGCTGTTAAAAAGTTGATTTTGATTGCTTTGCTAGTCAATGTACCCCCCCACTTGGAAATTCCTGGCTACGGGCCTGAGATTCATACAAAGTTTAAATTTGTTCTTCAAACAGAAATAAGTTCTTTTAAGCACTTCGAGCACTAGAAAAGTGAGTCAGGCATGACAACTTTGAGTCACTTCTTTAACACTCCTACTCAGATTGAATTAATAGTGACTGTAAATGTACTGAGCTAGAAATAGAAATACAAATTGGGTAGAAAATTGATAATAATGAGAAATCAATGTTTAGAACAGTAAAAAGGCTCAAATTGAAACCAGTCAGTAGGATATGTGATCAAGTAATTATAAGATGAAAGGCAGGATCATAATATTAACACCAGAATACATTAAGACCATCTTTTTTCACCTGAACATTGGCGTCTGGTTAATTTGTACCATAAAGAGTTACTGGTTTAGTTACTGGTGTAGTTTATGGTCAGAAATGATAATATAAATCTGTTAGTATGGTACTAGTTTTCAATGTATAACATCAGACTGTATCACAAGGTACATTCTACTAATAGATTTGGTACATTCTACTAATAGATTTGGTACATTCTACTAATAGATTTGGTACCAGATATGTTGATTAATCTGTTTTTGCCAGACCTGTCTGATTGGAGCACCAAAATGACTAAATATTTGATCCAAAGTACATGTTCTATACAAATATTTTGCATTTTTGGTGTATTTCTAATGAAAATCCAGCAGAGAACTGCCAAGTTTTGCTATAAAATTAGATGACATTTTCTAAACTTTAGATTTGGTCATAAATAACTAATTTAGGCTCACTGTAACAAATAAATGGTATCCAACAAGAGAGAACCCATACTGCAGGATTATAATCATGGACTTTTGGATTTTGTAATATATTAACACTTTGAAGTGAGATCAATACAACAACAATTGCATGATTTTAAGTATTCTCTATGTATTCTTTTCAAAATAATTACTTAAGTAAATAATATGACGTGTTAACAAATGCAAATAACAAAATGAAGCACAACAAAAAAATTCAGAACTATATGTATTGGCAGGCCAATTACATAGTTCAATTTCTAAGCAATCGTTTTAAATCATTCAATGTTCTCATTCTAACAATCAAATGGATCATGAAACTATTTACTCTATGCCCATTCACCTCTCTAGTTTTATTACTTGATTTGATGAAATTTCATGGTATATGTGCTCGTTCCATGTGATAATAATATCAACCATATTGAAGTTTCAGTATCAATAGGGGAGAATAGATATAGACTAATCATATAATACGGTATAACAGAATGGTGTTAAAGAGAAAGAACAATTACCTTAGTGATAAAATCTTTACCATCCTTAATTACATGTCAATCAACAAATATTGTGGTGGTTTTGATTGACAATTCCTTTATAATCATTTCATATCAATACGAACCATTCACTTTTTAAATTATACAAATGAAGGTGAACAATGATAATTAATACAAATTTCTAGACAAATATCAGGGGTTAAATTAATCCCTAAACAGAATAATTTCAAATGAACGTGTAGATTATGAATGGAATATTGATTGAAATGTGTTGATTTTCAATCTGTCTATGAGATTAATGTAAATATAATGACATGTTCATGACAAACCATTCCACTTTCTACACAATTTTATAACAGGTAGTTTCTAATTGAACACCTTGTCAACAACTTTCAATACATTTCATCTACCACAGGCTAAAATAGAAATTCAGACTAAAAAAGTGCAGCAAAACCAGACCATTAAAAAATCAACTACTCTGGTATAGACCCTTGCGCCGATTTATTTTGTAAAAAGTGACTGGCTAGCAGATGAAACCGACTGGCTAGCCATTTGTTTTCGGTTAGCCGGTTTTGAACTGGCTGAATTGGCTAGCAAAAGTAATTGGCGGTTTTCGGCGGCTAAAACGGATTTTCTTCATGAAACATTTGAGTTATCACGAAGGAACATACATTATACACCGCAGGCATAATAAACAACTGGTGTTAGTGAATAATCAACTCACAATTCAAAATCTTATTTAAACTGAAATAGTTTTAAATTATCATGGATGAAAGTTATGTTCAGCATGGTAGGTCTAAGTGACGATCGTCTTGAATTCATTTACAAAGTGGCAGAAATCGGCTGACTTAAATCGGCGGCGCTTTGTTTTCACAACTGGCAGATTATGGCTGTAAAAAAATCGGCGGCGGCGAAAGGGTCTACTCTGGTATGAGTTGGAACAATATAGAGATTTTATAGCTTGTAGACTGGATATCCTCAAACAAATCTATGTTGCCATCCTTGTGAAAACTGGATTTGGTTTATTTATAGTCGGTTCTGAGTAAACATGACTTACAAAAATTTGTACTTGTTTCAAAATACCAGAACAAAAAAGTAAAATTACTTTACTACATTCATATTTTTAGCCCCCTTCCTCAATTTCTTATACTTTAAATGATATAAAAATAAAAAGAGGATGGACAAGGTTAATTATAAAACATAGTTAGAAAGAGAGTTAATTACTTTTGAAGAAGTTTTGACTTTAAACTACGGACATTAAAGAATAGGTTTTTAATTAAACCTCAAATATAAATAGAAATGAGATACAGAAGTTTTAATGGGCTTGTCAGTGAGGTCTGACTCAGGTTCTTTTCAAACAACAGAATGTTTTCTCTGCCAACAGGTTACCACTACCTGTCATGCCTTATATGCAATTGTTCACTTCATATCTTCAAAATAAAACACATCAGTTGTTAGTCAAATAGCAATAGTCATATAACAGTACTCAATATCAAATTTACATTATAATCCCTTGAAAGTCAGATATCATATACAAATTTCAACTGATGATCAAAAATCAAAAATGTTACAGCAAGTCCAATATCAAACATATCAGATCTCAAAATCTATTATTTGATGATCAAATATCAAAAAAGACTATTGAGAAATTTTAGCAGTTCATTGTCAGATATCAATTGTCAATATCTGTGCAACTTATGTACCCTAATGTCCCTAGTTTCAGAAACTGTAATTTTTAGTGTAGCTTATCTGAAAAGTGTTTACAGTCCACCATTAGCATTGTCAAAAGTAACAAACAGAATCCAATAAACTCATAAAAGTAAGTAATTTTCCATAAAATTTCAGTTTATTATTGAAAAAGGCTTAATATTTTGTAAGCATTTTTCAATTATTATTAAATCAGGTGTCCCAGCTGCTGATGAGCCGATCTCTTTCAAAATTCTCAAAGATTTCCTTCAACATGTCCTTGTCAAACCATGAACTAGCTGAGATTCTTTGCATCAAAGTTGGGGAAGTTTTTTTTGGCAACACCCGATATATAAGGTAGTTTTCTGGATTTATCAGATTATACAGGTTATCTGTTGTTTGTTTGTAGTCTTGTAGAACCAGATGAAAACATAAATGATATGAATTATGAAGCACATCAGATATTTTTAAACTGAAATTTGTTGTATCTGTATTTAATTGTTGATAATGATAACATTAGAAAATGTATGTTACTACTAATAAGAAATTGATTGGTTTTTAGGTTTTTTATTCAAGTAGCAGGTGTTTTCTATATGTTATAAATGAGAGAACTATTAGATCTATTGATAATATTATAACTTAGCCTTGAAGTTTTACCACCCAAGTTCCTCAGAGATCCAATAATACAATGATTACCTAAGTAAATTGTGTAATTACTTAGTAAATCGTGTAATTACTACTATTTGAAATGTAATTGGTTTCCCAGACAAACTTGCTCTGGATCAGAATTTATGTAGAAAGTTACTCTATCTCAACCCTAATTTCGCAGCTGAAATATTACGAAAAAACAGATCACATCTCAATTTAGCGAACTTACATACTGTCTTTGGCAATAAACTTTTATAATATGAATCAGATAACTTGACACCATTTTGAAAAAATCTTATTTTAATATTATTGGCAGATCTCAGATTGATCATTACATTTGTACTCTATAGGCCATAGATCAACAAAATATGTTATATAGATACATATACGTCAACTGTGGCCATAATCTTTATTCTAGACACTAATTTGCCACTTCACTCCAGAGATCTACCACCTTTTCAGACTAGTAAATTAAAAATGATCAATTGCTTTAAAAATTTCTCTAAATAAATATAAGATCAAACATTATTTCAGAAACGTAACATTTAGAAGTCAGAAACCTATTGTAGGTTTTCCTTAAAAAATAACAATTATGATTTTCTTTACCAGTTGATTCCTAGTAAAATTACAATAATCAAAGCTACCAATTCAAAAATTACCAATCCACAAATTTTCTAGTAAATTACAATGACCAACTACCTTAAAAAAAAATTTCCTAGTAAAATAACAATGATCAAATGCCTTTACAGAAACCTCCTAGTCAAATTAAAATGTCAAAAACCTTTCCAGTAACTTCCTAGTAAAATTACAATGATCAACTGACTGAAATTTCCTACTTAAGTAACAATGATCATTTACCTTTTCAGGAACTTCCCAGTAAAATACAAATGATCAGCTACCCTTTCAGAAACTGCCTCCTAAAATTACAAAGTTTAACTGCCTTTAAAGAAACTTCCTCATAAAAATACAAAGATCAACCCCCTTCGAGAAACTGTCTAATAATATTTTAAGTATCAACAATGTTTCAAAAGTCTCATAGAAAATCAGAAGCCTTGTAGTAGATTAAGTCAATCTGGAAATCAGAACTAACATCTTCTCATTTCATTTCCCATTCTGACCTCCGAAACACAAACTGGGAGTTTTCTTTCTCATGGTAAATTTTTTTTCCAAACCAGTAAGAGTCATTACTATCTGTCAATATCTGTTAATTGCCAAAATTAAAACCCATCAAAGTGTGATATTTTTTTAGTACTTTAACAACAATTTAATCAGTCTTTCTAACGCTTTATAAAACATGAATTTGAATTTTTATCATCAAAACACAACTAGTGCCAAGTTATTCTAAATTGTTTGGTGAAGAAAATATTAGCCAGCCGTCAAAACATGACGTCATCACTGTACTGAAACAGACATCAAGCCAGCACTAATATGGTTCGTAAAATGGTTAGTGTAAAATACCTAAAATCCTTTCAATACCAAAGTGATCTATGGTAAAAACTTTAAATCACTCTCTATGTACCTAATTGGTGTTCTAAGAGCATAATATCAATTTCTGCTCAAATAACGGTAAAATATGTTACCTTATTGATAACTCATTGGCAATGTGAACATGGGGTAATTTACACCAGTGTACCAGACTAGAAACACTAACAAGTAATATTTTAACTAAAATATCAGTTATAGTCATATAATAAGTTAATTAGGTGTCTGGTTGATAAACCTAACATGTTTATCATATTACCTACATTCGTCTAATCATTGATTGGAACACTACCAAGTATGATGAAATTTCTATTTATCAGGCCCATTAAATCTCAATCTTTATTGTTTTCAACATCTAAATAAAATAGCATTTAACTCACACATTTCTAGAACTGATAAAACAGGACAATTCTTCTATGGTAATGATTGTCTTTTTCAAATTTTTGTTTGGTGATAGGCTAAAATGGTGAAAATTTAGGTTTTAACTTAACATATGTAACTGATATAATTGGCACAGAAAAGAAATGGGCCCACTTTGCAAGCTTTAACCTTTTAACTTTTCATAATCCAATGTTTGCTTGAACAATGAAGAAGGAGCCTTTGGGATTCAAATAGTAAAAGTTTGTTACTGACTATTTCAGCTGTTTGTGACTTAACCTTAAATATTTTTATGTTTGAAGTATTTCACACTTAACCTAAAAAAAAGACTAAAAACCATTTAAAAAAAAGTCTGTTCCCTGATTTACACGTTAATTGAAATCTAGAAATTGTTAGTAGGTAGGTGGAGTTCTGAATTATGACATCAATTCCTATATTCTTTACTGTAAACAACGCCCTTACTATCCGAGATATGCCAAAAGGCAAAATAATCAAAAATAAATCAATAGTATTTTGTTGACCTTTAATTTGCCTATAAGATGTATTGAAAGTCTGCCCAAAATCTTTTAACTTCACAATTACCCACAAAGATCTTATTTCAAAGTCACCTTTCTATAAATAACATGAGTTAAAATATCATCCTAGAAACTAACCTTCAAACTGTGGATTTCAGATTAAAGGAATTATAAAGCGTAATTCTTAACTTTGTATGTGTATCAGGGACACTGATAGCTGCAATTTGCGCCATTCCAATTTCCATTCCGACGTCAGTGGTTCTTGAAATTCCACTAAAACTAACATGTTTTATGACGTCACTGACAGCATAAATATCAATAGTAGCTACCGGTAGATCACTGTCAGTGACATCATAAAACGCAGAAGTCCGAATGGAAATTGGAATGGCACAAATTGGTGCTATCAGCATCCCCGATACACATACAAAGTTTAGAAATATGCTTTACAATCCCTTTAACCAAATAGTCCACAGTTCCAATTTACCACACAGATAAATAATATCTGTTCACCAACTCTGATACTATCAAATGAATTTCACCTGAAAGTCTGCAAGGGACATGAGCATTAGTGCAATAAAGAATGATGCAATAAAAGTTAAATGCCATGAAAGGTTTTCAATACAATTTGATATCTTTAATTGACTGTATGATAGTTTAAAGATGTTATTATCATGGTAACACATATCACTATAGACCCTGATAGAGCGTTTATCGCAGGAATGACAAGAGAACTGTTTTACTCTAGAAAGAAAACTATTACACTGTACATGAGTTTACCTGAAGTTAATGAGAAAGAAATCAGTGAAGAAATCATCACCTTTCAGTCTACTCAGTATTACTCATTCTCTTAAATGTCAGAAACAATTGAGATAAATGGAAGTTGAAAACATGTACGCCAGAACCTTAAGTTAAGTAAAATAGTTGAATGTCACAAATAATATTTAATGCATTTGTCGACTAGTTTTCGACATTTCCCCACAAAGAGAACGTGAAATAAAAAACATATAACTCTACTTGGAGATGTCTTCAATTTAGAAATTTTAAGTTCTCAAACTCAAACCCAATAAGACTATATATTCATCAAAGGTGTCTACTGTATACAAACAGAATCAAATAAACTGTTAGACTAAGTAGTTTTCCATAAAATTACAGGTTATTATTGAAGAAAGCTAAAAAAACGCATAATATTTCGTATATCTTATAGTAATCTTAATATATAAGGTAATTTTCTGGATTTATCAGATTTTACAGTATTGTTATGACACCAGACAGACAAGTTGCCTAGTTTGAAAAATTTCTCTTTTTTGATCATTATAAGAGGTAGTATTCCTTTAATGGGGAGTGAAAAACAACACTCTTAGCATGTACAGCTTGATAATTACTAGCTTACACTTGTAGACAACAAAACATTCCATCCATTTAATATATATCCTGTAAATAAACAAGGTCATTGGATTGATTAAAGGGACCAAATTGGAGACTGACCTGAGATAGACACAATTTCAGTAGAAAAGTTTAAATTCTATTACTAGTATAATAAGCCCATGAAATGTAACGTAATGTTTTCTTTGGTCTTTGATGGAAAAATGAAGATAGGCCACATTGTGCTCTATGCTCTTAAAAAAGGGTTGATGCTGGTAACCATTAGCATTTCTTATTTCCAATTATATATCATTCACTGCCTAACACACAAAACATTCTAGTTATTCCTTGGTTATCTTTCAGTTAACACTTTTATAATTTGACTGAAATATAACTGAAATGACATCATATCCATTGCTTAAAATATACATTTAAGACTTTCTTTTCGGATACCCTAGTTGTAGTGCAGTGGTTCCCAACCTTTTCAAGCCGTGGCCCAAATTCACGAAACTACCAGAGCCATGGCCCCCTGTTCAATTCCAAACCAGCGCAAAATAGAGAATATAGCGCAAGGGCTGTTGTCTTGTGCCTCATCATCAGGTGGTCAGATGCATTTGACCACAAGCAACTACAAACCCAAACGCAAAATATAGTTAAATTAAAGTTGGGCTAGAGAAAGAATTATATATATCTTCATGACCCATGGCCCCCTGACAAACATCCCATGGCCCCCAGGCTGGGAACCACTGTTCTAGTGAGTACGGCCTGACACATTTAAACTACCCAACTTCAAATCTGTAAAACTGAGCATGAGAAACAAACAAAGAGTTATGGCAACAATTCTAATGCACAAATTGTAGGCTTTATTGAGAGTTGAGATATTAGCTTCAGACATCAATGTGACAATTTTCTGGCTTATATTAACAAACCAAAATTACACATATCAAGTTTCAACTAACACATCTTTTCCCAAAATTTTAAATTCTTTCAATATTTGATAAATACACTATTTTATTCATAAAAACTATTTAAAACAAAAGATGCCTATGGCTGAAATATGTTTTGCAATCAGAATTCTAGATGATGTGCTGTCTGAATGATTTAAATATTTTGAATTTGCAAAATATTTGTTTTAGGGAAATAACAGAGCCACTTTGTAGTCAATAGACTACCATAATAAATAAGCATTCAGACTCGAATATCATTAAAATCAAAATTTGAAATAAAATTTCTTTACAAAAATTAACAGTTGCAGCTATCCATTATAAAATTACCAGTAACAGAAATATGACAAAAAGTCTAACTGGGTGACCTGTAAAATAATAGAATGAAAGAACTGAAAAAAATATTACCTGTCTGATAAAATATTCCTGATAGTCTGTAGAAGTGAGAATAACAACACCTAGTACTATAGAGTACTAACAGACAATAATAGTATTATATAAGGCTATTCCACCATCTGGTAAATACCATTAGTGAAACAGGTTTCTGTATCGATTGACTAACTATTGATGATCAAACACATTATTGAATTGGAGAAGAGGAGAGACATGTCTTTTGTCTTGATCAAAATGGACACTAGCAAGAAAGACATAACGTAGAATTTATACCGAAAAACCATCGGAGCTCAAAATAACTGTTATAGAATCACAGGAAATGTCAAGACAGATTCTTCATATAAAATTGGTTGTGCTGATGAAAATGGTTTTAGGTAAACATATTTCTTTCCTGTACTTTGCCAGAATGCATCTGTATGATCACATATGTATACGTGGTGGGTAACCACTTGAAACTCATGCTTTATGTGGTCATTCTGTTTGAAAGCTGGTAAAAACACAAATTTCATTATTTAAAGGGATATGTTCACTAGCCGTTTGACCAAAAAACTTTTAGTCTCAGAACCTGGAATTTTTTAGTTAATCTAAGCCGTAATAATGTTCCAAACTATCCCTCAAAATTTAAGCCTTCAAATCTACGTGTATCAATAAATATAGTCTAAATTACGGCTCGTCATTTAGTTACACTATGACTTATATAGAAAACACCTATACAGAAAATGAATGATAACAGTTAAGGTACGGGTATAATTGAAGGGATTGTGCGATTTTTGACCAGTTCCAGTAAATCTGAATACTATTTACATAAATTCAAAGCCCAAATCGATACTTGAAAATGCTGAACATTCCCCTTTTAAGCTAGATGAAGGGTTTGTTCTGCCATTAAGTAAAACAATGATGTCATTCTGACGTCTGATCTGTCATTTCTATATGAGACAACAATTTGAGTTTCTCCTACGCTTGATAAACTCACAGCTGTAATATGTGCATAGTTAAGAAACACATCTACCAATTAGTTTGTCCTTTTTTCTGTCTGAGCTTACACTCATGGAATACTTTATGGCCTTGAAAATCTTTATAATTTCAATAAAGTACAGTTTTTTTTAATACATATTCAAGAGAATCTAGATGAATATGAAATAGAAAGGTAGATTTCTTATTAAATAGTCTGAAATGAATATGAATGTGAAAAAAAGATGTTGGATTGTTCAGATTGTCATAATTACTCAGATGTTGGAATTCACTGCTTGCTAATTACACATTTTTAGCCCAAAGTACCTAGTGAAGACAGTGTCTAAAGGGAGTTGAAAATCTGTCTATAAATTAAACAACATCCTGCCAGTGTAAAGATTTCATCATCTTATAGAGAAGTCAATATAGTTATACATAGCAAAATTATTTTAAAAAATATTTAATGAAAAAAAAAAATAGGTTTAATGTTTGACATATACCCACATTTGAACATTTGACAGAAATGCAACCATGACCCGTATGAAATATTCAACCTGTACTAATACTTTGTTTCACTCTTGTTTCAGCCTTTTTTAGTTGATAATATTAATTCTTTACATATCAGTTATAACCTATTTTCAATAGGATGCAAAATAATTGTGCCCCGTATAGTGTATAGGAGCCAAACATCAAATACATTCTGAAAACAAGGGCAATAATTTATAGAAAACATCAAAATTGGGTGATAAGAAACAATTAAGCAAGTTTCATTTCATGTTGGCATATAAAATGACGGTGTCATAGTTCTGTTTGGCCAGGTTCAAGCATGACTGTGACCGAGAAAGTAGATAATCCCTTAAAGTCACACAGTTCTTTTTAATGTTCTTTGAAGATAAAGATTGGAATTTATTAATTAAGATAGCTTGCCAGGCATTTTTATGGGTCAAATCAAGCTTACTAATTGATTATTTGGTGTTTCTTATGAACAATCCATGTATTTGTAGGTTATTTAGATGTATGTGGACATAGAAAAACATGGGCAATTCATTTGACTTCATCAGCTTCAAAACGCTAAATTTAGACTCCATGTTTGATCACGTGACCAAATGACGTCATATATGACGTCGTGTGATGGAAGATGTATAAGAATACCAAAATACACGAGAGGATATCGGCACATTCTTTTAAAAATAATAGCCAATCAAATTGAATATTGGAAATCGGGCCGATCGGAAATGTAAACATGGAGATTCCCTCGGTAAATAGCTATTTACAAGTTAATTAGGGACCGCACAGATTAACTTTTGTACTTGGAAGTCGTTAGGATAACTGGCCAATCGATTTATATAAGAGTTTGACACCTAACAAAGATTTGAAACAAAAATGAAGGAAACCATCTTTAAACAAAAATATTTGAGTTTAGACCTCTAGAGTGTATATGAGCTAAAAATTTAATGTGTTTTTAAGAACAAGGGCAATAATTCACTTAAATATTTTACTGATTTTCAAAAGGGTTCATCAGTGGGTGATTATGAACACTAACACCAAGTTTCATCTAAATCCATCAAGAATTGTGCCATTTCATGCGGGCTTATAAATAAATGTGGTCCTCTAGCGGGGACAATTAAAGCCACCAATATTTATATGGTTTATGGACTTGTAAAGTGTTTTTGAGAGTAGATATATTTAATACTACCGGTATATTATCAGTGTGATTTTGTAGCAAGTACATCATTCTTAACTATCACTATAGCATACTGGTACCACCCCTGTGACCAGTTGGGGTTCGGATGAAACAAATAAGCACAGTTAAAGTCAACGTTCTGTTTGAATTGTAGCTCTTAAAGTTGATTATGATTGCTTCGCTAGTCAATGTAACCCCCCTTTGGAAATTCCTGGCTACATTGTACCAGTGACATGATATGTATCTAAAGGGAATGTTACTTTGAACATGACCATTTGTTCAAGTTAATTAGAGTAAATAAACAAGACCAAGACAAAATATTTTATTTCAATGTACATTTAAAATCATCTCTGGTTCATTTTATCGAAAAAATGGTTGTTATGAAGCTGACCTCATATACAAGAAATTTTTCAGTTTTTAGAGAAAAAACCTCAAGGAAGAAGAATATTTCAATGCGACCAAATTGGCTGTGATTTCAACATACATGTATAACCATTTATGGTTTCCTATCCCTCAAATTCACTAATTGAGGGACAGGATGTTCCGGTCTATAATATCAAACCACTTTCACCATTTCAATCATAGCAATGTATTTGATTGAAGATAAACATGTACTTCATTTTTCTTCTGAATCCTATATTTGTATCTTTATTAGCTCAATATGGCTTGATGTAAAACTTCATTTCATTTCTGATTCTTTCTTAAGCCTGCAATTATAGTAAGTAATCAAATTAAAAAAAAAAAAATAGAAATATCAAAGTGAACGGGGTCATATACATTGTCTTTAAAGTTTTCACAGATTCAGTTAAATTTTTATCAATATATGTTGACTATTCCCTGAAACCAACAGAAACTCAGAGTTTTATTAATTTCAATTCATCTCATTGTTCTGTTTTTGATTTTCTAATATTGGAACGAAAAAATAAAAATCTTCTGAAATTTGTAGATTTTCTTTTTCATTCAACGTCGCAAGTCAAAACAAAATCAAACATTTTGTGCTTATAATAAAGCTTGAACGAAAAAATGAAAATCTTCTTATATTTGTAGATTTTCTTTTTCATTCTATGTCGCAAGTCAAAACAAAATCAAACATTTTGTGCTTATAATAAAGCTTGAACGAAAAAATGAAAATCTTCTTATATTTGTAGATTTTCTTTTTCATTCAACGTCGCAAGTCAAAACAAAATCAAACATTTTGTGCTTATAATAAAGCTTGAACAAAAAATGAAAATCTTCTTATATCTGTAGATTTTCTTTTTCATTCAACGTCGCAAGTCAAAACAAATTCAAACGTTTTGTGCTTATAATAAAGCTTGAACGAAAAAATGAAAATCTTCTTATATTTGTAGATTTTATTTTTCATTCAACGTCGCAAGTCAAAACAAATTCAAACAATTTCAGCTTATAATAAAGCTGGAACGAAAAAATAAAAATCTTCAGAAATTTGTAGATTTTCTTTTTCATTCTAAGTCGCAAGCCAAAACAATAGTTTTTTTGTCATGTTTTTGATTTTCTAATATTTGACTGAAAAAATGAAATCTTCAGAAATTTAAATATTCTATTTTTCAATCTTTTAAACTTTTTAACTGAAAATTGGTCTACAGATGTGTCAAATAATCCATTATATGAAAAAAAAAAAGATTTTTAATTTTTTTTTTTCAAATGATTCTTTCTTATACGATTTATTTTCATTAGGTTACAGGATATTCAAATTGTACGAATAGGAAATCTGAATGTGGCAATATTTTGAGACCTGTATGGTGTATATTTATCAGAAATTTAAGCAGAAGGTAAGTTAGGGTGAGTAAGGTTAAATGTTAATGGTTAGTGCTGGCAATGACAAATAAAACGTTGTAGTAGGCCTACATAAATTTCTGATAAATATACACCATAGAGTTCAGTACAGTACCAAATAAATATTCCTGACTTCTTTTGGACATCGTAAGAAAGAATCATTTGATGAGCTAAATTTCAAATACTTTTGCAAAAAAAATTGAAAATTACAATTCTTCGCAAATTTTAAATTATGAAAAATCTGACTTATCTGATTCAAAAATAGACTAGTTCACTTAAATTTTGTTTTTAAATTAATTTTTTTTAAATACCTACATGTTATAAACTTTTTTTTTTAAAGTAAATTCCCCCCACCCCCTTCCAAAACTGAGTTTAAGATAAAGCTGGAACGAAAAAATAAAAATCTTCAGAAATTTGTAGATTTTCTTTTTCATTGTACGTCAAAACAAAGTCAAACATTTTCATTTTCTAACAATATTGGATTCTAAAATGTTTTTTTAAAGTCCTACAAGTTGAGATGAATTGTCCATAAAAATCTGCACAACAACTGCATTAATCACATATTTGGGATCATCTGAGGTGGCAATATAACCAAACCTAGACTCTAGCACTGCACTCTATTATAAGAATTTGAGAGAAATATTGTGACTTTCCCATCCCAACTGTTATCAATTAGATTACATACATATTACGTGTGCAACTCTAGCACATGCCCAGAGGTCAGCGTCAGTGTCCGCATGATCCTCAATTGTATGTAAGGTATAGCTTGGTGTCTGTTTTCACAACTTTCAGAGAGTCTACATAGTTTATTTTAGTTTTTTCCCATCCCAAATTTCAGAGAATCTACATAGTTTATTTTAGTACATTTAATCAAGTAAATATTGTTGTCATTATGAATCTTTCTGTATTGATTTCTACCAGTGTACTAATCAAAAATAAAATGAAATGAATCTTTCTGCACCTGTATGGGCTAATCAAGGACGGGCAAACACCATGCAGTGTGCAATGAGGGAAATTATGGCAGCACAATGGCATTAGCCTGCTCACTAATCTGAGATGAGGTAAGATTAATAAAACCCAAGCATGAAACGATCCTAACAGTAAAACAAATCTTGAAATCCATGTAAAAAATGAAATGAAATGAATGGAGTTTTACGTCCTACTTTTCTGCACCTATATTGGCTAAATGAGAACTGTCGAAGGATCTTTAACGTGCACACCCAATAGCACACTGGACCTCGGTTTATTGTCCCATCCAAACAACTGGACGCTTTTTGAAAGCCATGTAAACACATTGGCATTAAGCAATACATTTGTAGCAGCTAGTGAACTTTTCATATGAGGAAATCAGAAATATTCTTTAATCATTAATCTGTATTTATCTTAGAGCACACAAAATACACACATACTTGGAATTGACTTCATGTTCAGTGACTAAAAAACACTGTCCACATGAAATCAACCCTTATAAATCTGATGAGCTTTAAAGAAATGCCAAATTTATGTTTTTATATGTAAAGTAAACATTTTTTTTTATGATTCTTGAAAAGGAAAGCTACTAAAAAGGGAATTATCTTTGGCATTTCCCTAAAACATTCATTCTTTACGTCTTATATGATACACAGCTCATCAGATTATAGCCACAGTGAGGAATAAGACTTGAATTGGGAAGTGAAAATAGCCAATGGGTGGTGATTCAAATTGACATAAAATCCACAGGGACAAACCTAATCATGGCACTCCAGTCTTGATTTGATCCCTCTCAAAGAATTGACAAAATGAACAATGTCAGATCTATAAGGTTCTAATCTTTGCCGTAGGACACATGACACTCCTTCGAGGATCATGTAGCAAAATGGTCCCCTCACCTACTACATGACCACTTCCAGAGGTGCACGCCGACCGTCCATCCAATTTAGCAGTTTTCTAATCTTTGCCGTAGGACACATGACACTTCCTTCAAGGATCATGCAGCAAAATGGTCCCCTCACCTACTACATGACCACTTCCAGAAGTGCATGCCAACCGTCCATCCAATTTTGTAAATGGCAATACCCAATTCATCCCTACAGTGAGAGGGGTTTTCCTAAAGTAAGACTTTACAATCAGTGCCATTTCCTACAATTTGGACAACTTCCCTTATCCTAAAGAAGTTGTTTTTACAGAGAAAACTTCCTGATGACCTCACAAAATACACAAATTTACAATTGGGAAAAAATGAGCTAAATAAATTAATCCAATAAACATTTAAAAACATTAACCATAACAAGTTCACAGTTTATATTGTAAATTACTCTTTAGTCAATTTTTTTACCAAGTATAGCATTGATAACAATTAATGGAGATTATTTAATAATTTTCATTATGAAATATTTACTTATTTATTGAATATACTTCCTCATATGAAAAGTTCATTAGCTGCTACCAATGTATTGTCAATGTGTTTACGTTGGGATCGTTTGTTCTTGGTTTTATTATCATTATTATGATTGAAAACAGATTAACAGATTCAATTTTACAAAATATTGATTTTAATTTCTCAATTCCCTAAATCTCAAACAATTTTATACCTTTTCTGCTCAAAATAATTTTTTTTCACCACACAATGTCAATAGGTACACAATTTAAATGAACCATGTCAGCTGAACACATGAAAACTGAGAATAATTTAGAAAATATCTGGCAGTAGTCTAGTTTTGATCCCCCTGAAGCAAGGTATAAAATATAGAATGTTGTTTGATTTTGTGAAGATCTAATCTGCAACCGTAGGACTTCATGACCAAACCTACTCAGAACCGCCCTGCAGTAATAGTGGCCCCCACACCTACCACATGCATGCCTTCAGTGGTCATACAGGTTGCCGGTCGACGCCACCCCTATCCAATTTAGAAAAAAACAACATCAGCAATCCGATAGCCATTGCTGCAGAAGGAGAATTCCTAATATTAAAGACTGAAATATGTCCAGTTAAAACCAAAGTTAATTTTTGACAACTTCCCTTATCCTAAAGAAGTTGTATTCATAAACAAAGCGCCTGTTGAACTTGGAAATACACTCATACTTGAAGTTGACTTCATGTTTAGTGACCAAATAACAACATGAAATCAAACCTTATAAATCTGATGAGCTTTAAACATTCATTCTTTACGTCTTTTTGATACACAGCTCATCAGATTATAGCCACAGTGGGGGATAAGACTTGAATTGGGAAGAGAAAATTTGGCCAGACTTCCCTTATAACCTAAAGAAGTCATATTTTCTCTTCAAACAAAGATTTTAAGATTGACTGATGTATGTAAAAAGTCACATTCAAACAATTACTGAAAAGTTCAACAGGCAGCATAAATAAACCCAATAGATTCTCAGATTCAAGTGTTCCGCTCACAAGGAAGCTAACTACACAATAAGTCCTGACATGTTAAGGCTTCTCCAAGCCATGTAATTTACAAAATATCACACATTAGAAATAAACTGAAATGGAGTTTTACGTCCCGCTTTTCATTACACATTAGAACTTTCTGCAATTACATGATCCAAAAATATTTTTGTAGAATTAGACAATAAACTTTTAACGCAATGGTTTCAGGGCATCAAGAAATTCACCCACAACAAATTTAGTTCTTGACATTATAATTATTTATAATATGACCAACAATTGCTGTCTCTATATGCAAACATAAATCTATAGTTTTCAAATTCAATCATAATTTATCTACAGTTGGAAATTATTTGCATGTTATATTTACTAAATCTTCAGATCAATACAGGAATAACTTAAATTAACTTGTTGGTGTTACAATTTTACAATGTTAAAAATTTAAATTTAATATAATATATTTTCATAATCTAATTGAAAGAAAGCAAAATCCATTGAAAAATGAGCAAAAAGCAGAAACTGACAGTGTAATTTTCTAATAGAGATTATTATCAGCATTGGAAGCCATTACAGAATATATTATTACTATCTGAGACATTACAAAGATAAAACACATTACACACATATTATCGTTATTTTACAATTATCATATAGGAATTAGATTTAAATTCAAAATTTTACCAGAATGAGTATTTTTAGACATATTTTTCATCCTTAAAGCTTTCAGCAGTTAATTCTAAAACTAAAGACTTTATGTTTAATTCAAGTTCTAATCATAATAGGTATGAATATGACAATTTTAATGGGGATAAAAATAATAATGGGGAAAATAAAAATATTAAAACAAAAAAGAATTGTGAATAGTATCTCAGGTAGAGTATAGCACCTGGTCAGTGACTTTTGGTATATCTACCGTCTGATAAAATCCACATGGACAAAAAAAAATAATTAGTAATTCTAAATATAATATGGATACTAATAATAATAATAACGGGGATAAAAATAATAACGAAAAAAAAGTGAATAGTATCTCAGGTAGAGTATAGCCCCCGTCCTCAACCATACAGCTCTCTAGTCACTAAAAGTTAGACACTGGAATACCCTACCGTCTGATAAAATCCACAGGGACAAACCTAACCATGGCACTCCAGTCTTGATTTGATCCCTCGCAAAGAATTGATCAAATGTATAATGTCAGATCTATAAGGTTCTAATCTTTGCCGTAGGACACATGACACTCCTTCGAGGATCATGTAGCAAAATGGTCCCCTCACCTACTACATGACCACTTCCAGAGGTGTACGCCGACCGTCCATCCAATTTAGCAGTTTTCTAATCTTTGCCGTAGGACACATGACACTTCCTTCGAGGATCATGTAGCAAAATGGTCCCCTCACCTACTACATGACCACTTCCAGAAGTGCATGCCGACCGTCCATCCAATTTTGTAAGTGGCAATACCCAAATCATCCCTACAGTGAGAGGGGGGTTTCCTAAAGTAAGACTTTACAATATGTGCCATTTCCTACAATTTTGACAACTTCCCTTATCCTAAAGAAGTTGTTTTTACAAAGAAAACTTCCTGATGACCTCACAAAATACACACATACTTGGAATTGACTTCATGTTCAGTGACTAAAACACTGTCCACATGAAATCAACCCTTATACATCTGATGAGCTTTAAAGAAATGCCAAATCTATGTTTTTATTTGTAAAGTAAAAAAATTTTTTATTATTCTTGAAAAGGAAAAAGGAAAGATACTAAGAAGGGAATTATCTTTGGCATTTCCCGAAAAAAAATTCATTCTTTACGTCTTATATGATACACAGCTCATCAGATTATAGCCACAGTGGGGAATAAGACTTGAATTGGGAAGAGAAAATTTGGCCAGACTTCCCTCAGAGCCTAAAGAAGTCATTTTTTTCTCTTCAAGCAGTTGGATAGAGAGAAAGTATCAGATAGATAAAAACACATTCACACTTTACTTAGGTTCATTAGGAAGTGAAAACAGCCAATGGGTGAATCAAATTTTTACTTACTATTTTCTATTCTAAAATAGCCCTACTTTTTAACCTTAATTCATTTTTTTAAGTCTACTTAATTCAGTCTACTTTATTCTCAATCTTACCAAGTACAACTTAATTCAGTCTACTTTATTCTCAATCTAACATAGTACAACTTAATTTCTATTCTTAATTCAGTCTACTTTATTCTCAATCTTAATTCAGTCTACTTTATTCTCAATCTTAATTCAGTCTACTTTATTCTCAATCTAACCTTCCTAATACAACTTAATTTCTATTCTTAATTCAGTCTTCTTTATTCTCAATCTTAATTCAGTCTAATTTATTCTCAATCTAACATAGTACAACTTAATTTCTATCTTAATTCAGTTTACTTTATTCTCAATCTTAATTCAGTCTACTTTATTCTCAATTTTAATTCAGTCTACTTTATTCAGTCTACTTTATTCTCATCTAAACTAAAACAATTTTTCATTTATTTGGAATATTCCTTACTTTGATATGAATACAAAAATTTTAAAAGTTAAATTTAAGTGTACTTACCAAATAATTTTTGAGGTACAAAACAGTTTGAACATCAACCAATATTCAAAACTACCATGTTACCCCTGGCAGACACCAACATACAGACCTTCAAGTAAAAAAATAGAAGTCATTTTCAGTTGGGCTGGGTATCGATTACCAAATTGAGAATGATTATCGAAGGCAGGTTACTGATCAATAATTGATTAATAATCAAAATATTTTAATTGAGAAATCTTCATCTGATCTTTATCTGTTAATGTACATTTTTGCACAGTACCTGAATGTTTGTTATTTATCAATATCTGGTATCAAAAAAAAAAATGAAACTTAAGTAATGTCCAGAATTTTTTTATGATCATCATGATAAAATGGGTTGAGACTTCGCTGATAAGCGTGTAGCAGATAATATTAAAAGAAAATTTGACTATGATTTTTAATCAATTATGAAATTTGATAATCGAAATCAACAATTTGTAGAGTTGATAATTGATTATTTTAATCATTTGACCTAGTCCTATTTTCAATTAATAAATAATCAAACAGTCTTGCATCAGACCAAATTTTCAAATTGAGGCACAGATCCAATAAAAGACCCACCATTAAATTAAACTATAGTAGCTGAATACTTATCTTTTTTCTCCAACTTTAAAATAAATTAGTCTTCAGTTCTTCATCAAATGTTTTTTTCTGCATTCATAGCAACAAGAAGTGAACCCTGGGACATCTGCTGACTGAATAAGGCTGTATACTGTTGTTGTCAACCTGACTATAACCCCTGAATTCTACTCACACCCAAGCTGGGGGTAAAATATCTTAGTTTCCATTATCCACAGTTTTAAAACAAAAGACTGACATTAGAGTGAACACTTTTCATCCCTTGGTCATAGTTTTAATCTTTTATCAAGGATCAAATTTGTAATCAAGACTAGTTCTCATTGTTTACAATCAGTATTGAGCTACTACACTAAAACTTTTAGTAGGCTACATTAAAGGTGCACTGTCATTTAAAAAATTTGTTTTATAATTTTCTTCTCCTTGGGTTCTGATTTTTGGTCTAGTTTTAGTTTGGTCGAAGATCAAATTGGTAATAAACATTAGATTCAATTGTTTCTGATCAGTATCAATAAAGTGATTTAAAGGGCCATTCTGCTTTTTTGAAAAAAAGTTTCCATTATCAAAAACATCGCAAATGTTACCTGAGAGTATTTCTAAAGTATGTTCATTATACCTATGCATCTTTTTAATCAAACTGAATTTGATTTTAAAGGGTTATTTACAAACAGAGAGTACATTTTGTTAATTAAACAGGTTGACCTAGTTTTTGTGTTTGGCTTAATAATGGCTCGATATTTCTATTTGAAGACTTTACAATACATAGCCAAGACATTCTCTACAATTCTGCGTTTATTTTACCATGTTGATTTGATACATTTTTATAAAACGAAAAATTGGGCCTTCGTGGTAAGTGTCATGTGTGGGATGTTTGTATTTCTGGAAACTATAGTCAATTGCGACCAAAAACTGGGAAGCCGAATTTTTAATTTTTAATTTTTAATTGACATTAATAAATGCACATCTCATGATCATTTAAGTTCGGAGGCTTTAGATTTGGAACATAATTAAACATACCCCATATAAATGTATCCATCAAAAAAAATTGACGTGGGCGTGGCACATCTGGGTTAAATTTACATTTTGTTGTCTGGAAAAATTCCATATAGACTACATTTTTTTTGAACCAGGGCTTGCCAGGCAAGGTAACATACGCCCACTGGAACCTGTCGGAAATGATCATATTTTAATTAACGATAATACAAATTTGATTATAAAAGTCAAGGGCAAAAACTCAAAATCTGTTCATCAAAAATGCATCAATTTAGAACTTGTTCAGGATCTTATCAATTGCAATGATCATACCAAGTTTCATCAGAATCAGTTCAAAATTGTAGCTTCAATCCTGGTCACAAACTATTTTTGACGCATTTTGACAAAGTCAAGGGCAATACCTCAAAAACAATTCATTAGAAATGTGTCAAGTTGGAACTTGTCTGAGATCTTGTCAATTCCAATGATCACAACAATTTTTAATAAAATTGAATGAAAACTGAAGCTTCTAGCGTGTTAACGAACAATATTTTACGTGTTTTATCAAAGTCAAGGGCAATAACTCAAAATCTGTTCATCAAAACTACGTCAAATTCAAACTTGACCAAGATCTTATCAATCTCAAGGAGCATACCAAGTTTATCAAAATCAGATGAAAACTGTAGTCTCTAGTTCCTTAAGTCATTTTAAATAAATGGCAGTATCACACTCAATCTTGTGTTTTTAATGGGAGAGGGTGAAGGAGGAGAGACACAAATCAAATTTGACGCATTTTTTCAAAGTCAAGGGCAATAACTCAAAAACCGTTCATAGAAAACACGTCAAATTCTAACTTGACCGAGATCTAATCAATCTAAAGGATCATAGCGAGTTTCATCAAAATCAGATGAAAACTGTTGTCTCTAGAGTGCTCACGAACAAAATGTGACGCATTTTTTCAAAGTCAAGGGCAATAACTCAGAAACCTTTCATCGAAATTACGTCAAATTCGAACTTGACCGAGATCTTATCAATCCAAAGGATCATAGCAAGTTTCATCAAAATCAGATGAAAACTGTAGTGTCTATTGCGCTCACAAGAAATGTTGACGGACGGATGGACCGACGGACAGGGGCAATATACGACCACATATTCATGTGGGCGTATAAAAAGGACATAATAATCTTACTACCGTTATATATTATATACTCTATTCAAGTTATTATAGACTATAAGGTAGAATAAGAAATATTAATTAACCTATTGTTCTATGTCAATTGAAGTTTCTATGGTATAGCTGGAAGGGAAAATAATCATAACATCATTCAATACATTATAATAATATTGAATGTTAGCAAGTACGCAGTTTATAAAGAATAAGTAAAGATAATATTTGAAAATCTATATTTTCAATCACTCCACCTTCCTACACTATACGACTATTGATTCATTAACAATCAGACAAATATTAAAAACTATTTTTCTTTAGTCTTTACTTCATAATATTCAATAATCTATCAACTACACAATCTTAGACAAGTCAATTACAGCTTCATAGGGGGTCTCATTCACAATAATATTAAAAACACTCCTTTAAATCAATCAGTGTAACCTCAATAAAAGAACCACGACACACACAAGATCGATATACGTTTCACCAACCTAATCTAAGACAAAAAATAACAAGACTAACATTACAAAGGAATGGAACCCAGGCTTTTTGATTACATGCTAGTTACAATGGTAAACGTTGTGCCCGAATTAACAGCACGCCCAAATTAGTGAAAATAAGATGTTACATGTTACTTAAGCACTGCAGAGCAAGAAATGCCAACATCAGTAGCCCTACCTCCAAAAAATGAAACTATGTAATATCCAGAGAGTTTTAAATTAGTGAAAATGCTAGTTTAGGCTTCCCAGGATCTCTTGCGACCTACATATCTGATCCGCTCTGCGAATATTGGGTGTGCTTAATCTAATCTAAAGCCCTGGAACCCATGGTTGGCTGTAAGAGTCCACTGTGGTGTACAGAACTTAGAAAACAGGTATCCTGTTCCTTGACTTATGAACACAATATCAGTGACAGTGATTAAAGTACAGCCAGTTCTAATTTTCTTATAGACCTATGAACCCTTCAACCATGACTATTAATAAGGTTAACTGTGTCTGTCATATCTGTCCACCAAATTGTATCCATTGGTCATAATTGCATTATTTCTAGAATAAATCAATCGACATACAACTAGCTGAACAGTAACTGAAAGGCAGGATTATTGCTTTTCGGGAGAGAATACCTTTACATCAGATCCGTGAGAGAGTCTCAGGATGAAAATGTTTGATATGGTTGGTCAATGTGGTGAAGGCATAATGAACACAGGTTGAAATGCTCTGATATTGAATTTTTTGTTATGCTATTTTGTTCGGGGCAGTACTTGTACAAATTATATTCTATGACTCTCATATTTTCAAAGTCTGACAAGGAAGAAGTAAATCTGTGAGAATTTTGAAAGAGATCGGTTCACAAACAGCTGAAATACTTACCGTCAAACTTGGATACCCAACCCTACACCACCTTCCCCTTCCCATGCATCCTTTCTTGTGTCAAAAAACCTGGGTTGATGCTGTTCTATTTGTCAGCTATTAATGAGCAAATGAAATCACATACCATTACAGTGTAGGCTGACTACAGACTGATTATTCAAATCATTTAAATCATATGAAATACAATCTCATTAAAAGTAGATTATTATATCTGTTCGCCTTTTTTTTTCTTCTGATATTTCATTTGTATGCTGTTGTTGGTTCACTTGAACCTCGCAAGTATGTGGCCTTAGTATAAATATTATTAAATGGTAAGGGCGAACAAAAATATCAGAAAAGAAACAAAATTGAAATCGGATTTAAATTACTTTTTAGTTTATGGAACTGTTTATCAAATAGCCTGAATATGAACATTGTAATTGAAAAACCAGACACAGCACCTTATATTGATAGTTTCTGTACAAAATGAATAATGTCCCACCTATTATATTGTTGGCTATACGATATCAAAGCTAAAGTCTGTAGAAACTAGATAAGATTGGTTCCATTGATCAATTCCACTAACACTAACTAAACAAACCTCTTAGCTGTGATTGAGTGAAGAGTATTACGAAACTCATAAACTTCCATTAGATTTCATTATACTAAGTTAGTTAGCTATTTATAATACTATTTGTAAATTAATGTTACTTCAATTTGCTTGACAAGAAGTGTGAAGAGAGAAAGACGCAAGACCATTGATTGGTTATTTGTACTTGAAGTATGTAGTTTAATTAACTGATATGTTGATGACAGGTCTCGCATTTAATGGACAAAAATCAATAGATAGTCCCCACAACTAACAACAAACTACCTTTTAAATAATGCCACAATTTGTAACTGATTGACAAGACATGCGATGTGCAAAAAAACCCTGAATAAAAACATCGAAGGTTAGAAATAAACTAATCTAATCAAAAGACCCCTTCATTCTTTTGAATAAAATTAAGATAGTGTTTAAATACAAAGATATGGTATTCAGTCTTTGAATAGTCTTAAAATCTCATGACCAAATATTTTTTATGGAGTCAGCAAAATCTTCATGTTATGGATTGAATTCATAACTATCAGTGATATCAAATTGATATTGGAAGGTTATTACCATTATAAATAGGCTCTTAAATATTTCTTATTGCCCTTTATCACTTATATAACTTTATAACTTATTTTCAATTGATATTCCATGATCCAGAAATTATACCAAAACATAATTAACATTGGTAATTATAAAAAGTTTTAATTACTTGTATCATATTTGACATTTTAAATATGTAATAAAATCTTGTAAGTGTTATTATACTAAAGAGAGGTGAATCATGATATAGGATATTGAATAATAATTATAATGATAAAAAATCTATGTTCAGACTACTTGAATCAATCAACAATGATTAGACAAGAATGATAAGACACAAACAATATCAATATCGGAACTAACCTTATTTTATTATCAACACAAAATATATTTCATAATATAGATCAAATCAATATAAAGCTAGCCAACCTAGTCAATAGCTGTTTATATAATATTAATCTATCTAAGTTTACAATAAACAGTTGCAAAAAAGGACATCTGAGCACAGGCAAACTAATGGAGTAACAAACATATTTAGCCTACATTTTTTCATTTTATTCTCAATCTTGAGTTTAAAAAATTTCACAATAAAAGTTACAATATGTTGGAAGTAAGTTTCATTATGTAAAACTAGAAGTTCATGTTAATATTAAGTTTCAAATGTCAAACTGGATGTTTAATTGAAAATTTGTTATATCAATCTTGACTTTCATTATGTCAAACTGGATGTTTAATTGAAAATTTGTTATGTCCATCTGGACTTTCATTGTCAAACTGGATGACTTTCATTGTGTCAAACTGGATGTTTAATTGAAAATTTGTTATGTCCATCTCTGGACTTTCATTATGTCCACCTGGATGTCTTATTGGAGTTTCATTATGTCCACCTGGATGTCTTATTGGAGTTTCATTATGTCCACCTGGATGTCTTATTGGAGTTTCATTATGTCCACCTGGATGTCTTATTGGAGTTTCATTATGTCAAACTAGATGTCTTATTGGAGTTTCAGAGTTTCATTGTCAAACTAGATGTCTTATTGGAGTTTCATTATGTCCACCTGGATGTCTTATTGGAGTTTCATTATGTCCACCTGGATGTCTTATTGGAGTTTCATTATGTCCAACTGGATGTCTTATTGGAGTTTCATTATGTCCAACTGGATGTCTTATTGGAGTTTCATTATGTCCAACTGGATGTCTTATTGGAGTTTCATTATGTCAAACTAGATGTCTTATTGGAGTTTCATTATGTCCACCTGGATGTTTTATTGGAGTTTCATTATGTCCAACTGGATGTCTTATTGGAGTTTCATTATGTCCAACTGGATGTCTTATTGGAGTTTCATTATGTCCAACTGGATGTCTTATTGGAGTTTCATTATGTCCAACTGGATGTCTTATTGGAGTTTCATTATGTCCAACTGGATGTCTTATTGGAGTTTCATTATGTCCACCTGGATGTCTTATTGGAGTTTCATTATGTCAAACTAGATGTCTTATTGGAGTTTCATTATGTCAAACTAGATGTCTTATTGGAGTTTCATTATGTCCACCTGGATGTCTTATTGGAGTTTCATTATGTCCACCTGGATGTCTTATTGGAGTTTCATTATGTCCAACTGGATGTCTTATTGGAGTTTCATTATGTCCAACTGGATGTCTTATTGGAGTTTCATTATGTCCACCTGGATGTCTTATTGGAGTTTCATTATGTCAAACTAGATGTCTTATTGGAGTTTCATTATGTCCAACTGGATGTCTTATTGGAGTTTCATTATGTCCACCTGGATGTCTTATTGGAGTTTCATTATGTCAAACTGGATGTCGAACTGGAGTTCATTATGTCAAACTGGATGTCAAACTGGAGTTTGTTAAACTGTCTAATTGAAGTTTCATTTTGTCAATATGCCAAACTAGAGCCCCTCATTGCACACTGCATGGCGTTTGCCGTCCTCAATTTGCCCATATAGGTGCAGAAAAGTAGGACGTAAAACTCCATTTCATTTCATTTCATTTTTTAAGATGTGATACTGATTTTAAATGTACAAATGAGTTTTCAAATCATCCAGATTATTTTTAACTGAGAGAATGTCAAGCTGGAGTATATCTGTTGGCATCTCTGGGTCTGTGGTCTTTGAGTAGCATGACGTACCATCTTATTATATATTTTTTAATTTGGACACAGCTGATTCAGGTGCTGCATATTTGGGCACAAAGTTTACTGTATAACTATATAGCATGTAAACTAAATCCCTGCTTCTCTTTTAATATTGGACTTTAAGCTGGAGTAAGTCCAATTAAAAAAGGTTTACTGGAACATACAAGCTTCACACTTAATGTTTTAAACACTATCCTACATCTAATAAATCATCTTTTATAACTAATGAATGTATTGATTTATCATTTAACTAATGGTAATATGTTGATTTTCACTCATTACTATCAATGTTCTATTTTATATTTCATTAACTAGTCATACCATAATGCTTTCAGTTGAGAGGTTAACAATGACAGAACAATAACAATTCCAATAGGTAAACAGGTTGGCTTGCTTACTTCACTTAAATTTGGTGGTAAATAAAATTTGCAGATTTTCATTAGAAATAAATTGTACTGTTTGTTGGTCCTTTATCACAATGTAGTGTTCAACCAATGAAGAAGTTATTTCTTCCAAGTTCTGAAGGGCCTGTTTCATACACAACTTTCTTGGTAGCAAACCATGAGAACCTTAGCTTATTGCCATATTTATTTCATGTCAGTCCCTTCAGCCCCCATAATTGGCATCTTACTCTCTGGCTACATTGAAATTGAATTTTTTCTCTCATGTCACAAACAATCAAAATATGATTTTCTTTTAATTGCATGCCCTATATTTGACTGAAATTCCCCCTCTGTAAAACAATATTTCCAATTTTTTTCAACAGTTGTCATTTTCATCAACCCTAAGACAATCAGGCACTCTCAGAACTATTTTGAGGTTAATATTTCAATTAATAGAAAATAATAGGCAAAATGTGATTCTGGATTCAATGGGGCCATTTATGAAAGCAGCTTCTTTTTAAAAAAAAAAATTAGATTTGATCAAATATTGTTTGGAACTAATGTTTTAGGTGTATAAGCATCCTAGATCGTCAGGTGAAAGCTTAAGTTATATATTTGTAGTCTGAAAGCGAAATGAAAAAAAATAGAGTTGCTTCCCTTTAATAAGAAAAAAACATACACAAAAAACCACAAAGCCCCAAACCTTAATATTCCGCGTTTAATCAACAAGAAATAACAAGATCATAGTTACCTTAATATTTATAACAAAACAGATCTATGTGTCATTGATTCAGATACTGTCAGTTCAGGAAAATGTTGGCTCTTCTCTCTTCGTTATTTTCTTTGTACTATTATATATTCGTATTGCCCTCTCAACCAGTATTTATCTTTTTGCACATGCACAAAGAAATATTATTTTGTATTAACCGGCACTACAAGGCATAATACCACAAATGCTTCAGTGGACTAGAAATTGGCCCTCTGTAGGCCCGATAAACAAATGAGGCCATTTTTTTATGTTAGTAATTAGGCTTATTCACCGGAATATCTGTAACCACAATTTTGGACACAGAAATATGTAGGCCTAGGCCTTATTATATGTCTACTATATTATCCATTTAAGTTCTATGACTCTTGGGAAAAACAAAAAATTGGTTAATAAGACTGTCTCCTTTGCAACAAATTATAGGCCTTTTGAAAATATTTGAATGTTTGGAGGCGTAGCGAGAATTTTTTTTAAGGGAGACACTGCCTTGATCTGTGGTCATTCAATTAGGCTACAAGTTGCGAACCTCTCCTCATCCCATTGATCTATTGATAACAAAGTTGGAAGACTGGTATAATATGTGTGTTTAGACCTATAGGCCTACTCTACATTTCAGACAATTCCAACGCTTCCTTTTCCATCTTAAATTATTTCTAAAAGTGTTAAGCTGATTTTTGCTTTGCCATTGGCTTGTAAATGCTAGGGTTTTTAAGAGAAAATATAGAAACATTTTCGGCCCGAGGTAAGGAGGAAAATATGATTTTCCTTAATGGAGTTATTTGCTTTGAAAAAATGTAAGCCTTTGTTCCGCCCAAAATTAAGGAGTAAAGGGTAATTTGGTATAGTTACAATGGACTAAGAAAATTACCCCTTGGTTCTACAACAGCGATTCCCAACATTTTTCAAACCGTGGCTTAAAATCACGAAACTCTCCGAGCCGTGGTTATATACCCGTTTATTTGAAAATTATGTTCAAATCATATCCTCACGCCCTTTGGCCCCCTGCCCAATGCTCATTGCTACCCCCCGCCCCCCAGGTTGGGAGCCAATGTTCTAATAGATATCAGAGCGGTGGGCTTTTACATTACCTTGGTTAGAGGTTATAAGCAAAATCTTTTCTTTCTATATTGTTTTTATTTCTAATGTTATTTTTTTACAATGAAACATAATCTACAATATCAAACTATGAATATGGGGTACATAATATAGAGGTGTTATGATGACTTACCGACAATGATGTTTGCTTGTTTGTATTATATTAAATGAAGTTAAAAAAATATTAAAAAAGGGAAACTTATTGTTACTCTGGAGTATAAATAGAGGTATATCGAAGACTACGAACTAAAGAAAAAAAGGCATTTTAAATAGGATTCATCTGTATATCTCGGAGATTTCTGAAAAGATAGAAATTTAAATATTCAATGTAATATCAAATGTAGAAATGTTTGGAAATAGAATGCTGTTTACTGCATAATTCTGACCAACTGGCACAGTTTTAACCAACTGCAGTTTTTTTTTTGCATCTACTGATTCAGTATAAAAATTTAGGTGTATATTTTTTTTTGAAGGATATGACAAGATTAGAAATGATAATTATCAGGAGTTCCATGAATAATGCTTACCTGACCACATCATCATTCTCATAGTCGTCTCCCTCATCAGCAAAAGTTTCAGGGGTTGGAGGGGGCGGTGGGCGATGTCCATGACGTCGTTTCTTCTGGAATTTCTGAGTGAATCTTCTTTCACTTCTCTTAGTTTGTTTCGGCATCTGAGATAAGAAAATATACAAATGGTGTAGTGACGAGTTTAGTTATATGATCATGCTAATAGATATTTCAAATTTCGTTTTAAGAATCACCTAATATCAAAGGTTTTTAGATAAATTATCAGCATATTCATTGTAACAAATAACAGGACTATCATCCTGCAATGCCTCAGTTTAGTACTGAGACATGGAAATGTACCATTATATTTCTCACAGAGATAGTTAAGGTATAGTTTATTAAACGTGTGGGTATCATTTATTATAAAAAACCCATTTTAAAGGGATAAGTTAACTATCCGTTTGACCAATACCTGGATTTTTTTTAGCCAAACTAATCCGTAATATTGTTCACAACTCTCCCACCGAATTTAAGCCCTCAAATCCCTGTGTATCCAAAATTATCATCGTCAAAACTACGACTGTATTTTAGTCCAGTTCTTATACTTCTGGTAGTTCTGGAGGCTATTTACATGTATTCAAGGCCCAAATCAACTCTCGAAAAGACCGAACATTCCCTTTTAAACCAAAATAAACTTACTTGAATTTCGTAAATTTCTTCATCAGCAGCCGATTCAGGTCGCGGCTCGGTCGATGCACCATTCTTTCGCGTTTCAGTTGAAGGTCCTGCCTCGTTTTCATCGTCACTTTCCGCTTTTTTATCCTCAATTACTCCATCATCATCTTAAAAAAAACTTAACTTTACACACAAATATTTTTATGTCATTTTTTTGTTCTTAACAGGATTTTTGTTTCTCTGTTCTGAGCTGCCGGATATTTGAACTTCTGAACTTCCATGCGTTGGCTTGAGTTTGAAAAATACTGATGACTGAAATACTTATAAAATATATCATAAATTGATTCAAACCTTCAACCTGTATATCTTCCGAATCTTGAAGAACATCAACATTAAAGAATGTAGCAATAGCTGCAGGAAATCTCAGATCCAGTAAAAATATTACTATAGCTAGAATTACACAGATTATACCTAAAAAAAATAAACAGATGTAGTAAAAATATCTCCCCTTCATGTATTGTCACGGAACCAGTTGGCCGAGTACAAAATGCATTTTTTGCAAGTTATATCTTAAACACTTTTAAAATCTTACAATAATGTTCTTCTTACCTGTGATCAAGCAAACCCAATACGAAGGACCAAATGTAAAAACTAATTTGTTTTCGTCTGTAAATGGTATTATCAGCGGATCATTGAAGTTTCTAATAGAAGCCCAGATAATATTCGACCCTATCATACACAGACCGGTCATTCCAAGGAAATAAGCACCATATCGCAACAATACAAAGAAAAGCACATTAGCTAATATCCACATGGGAAACGCCAACCTGAAATACACAAAATGTTTCTCGTTCTTACTATGTTACACTTGAGTCTTTCAGATGACAATCTTGGATAATGGAATTAATTTAGCGATGAATCGTAAAAGATAAGTCAAGAAGAGAACAAAAAATTAATAAGAGTTATAAAACTGCAGATTATTTACCATAAGGCTATGTGACTATACCATCCTGCTTGTCTGTAATGTCTTCCCCAGCGAATACCTTCACCATCAAAAGTAAAATATTCAGCAATCCACAAAATTGGAAGTGGTAATCCACGAAACTGAGCCGCTCTATATTCTTGACTGAATCTACCAGCTGAAAAAACGAGTCGCATGGAATTAAAAGGACGAGACACACATGATACATAAAATGTTAATCATAAATGACAAAGCAAAACTTGACACTTTATATCTAGTATAGAACTCGGAGAATATATTTACCAAATGGACCAAATCCCAATCGTCCCTGCCTCCACCTCCAACTAAAATGTTCGTTGTAATTTATGGTTTCATTCAGTTGCATTTCTGGTACACCTGGAATGGAAACAAGTATGTTTTAAATATTATATACCATATAATATGTAATCATTTTAAAACAACAATTGTCCATGTATACAACCACTATATTCTGAAGCCCATTTCACCGGTCATCGTTTGGTCCCGAAGTAGTTTGGTCATGTTCGGAGGTCAACTATTATGTCATTTTATTTCTTAATTTCATCAATCAATCTGTGTTTACAGTCTGTAAAATTTAATGTATAATAAATATACAAACCTTTAAGTGTAATGTTGATTCCTCTTAATCCAATATCCACAGTAATATCAGCAGTAATCTCTTTCCCTGTACCGGCTTTATATTTCGTCTCTGTATGTACACTGGCCACTTCCCATGTTTGAGCAAAATTGGTTACTGAAATAAAGTTAGTACCTATATAACAAACTGAAAATGATTTGATCAGTATATATTATTAAGATAAAATTTAAATTATTGTAATATATTTGTAATAACATGCGAGACAAAGTTAACTAAAATTTAACAGTTAAATACAAAATATTAATTAATATTTCATATTTAACGGTAAGTTGTACAGTATATGAAATATTACTTACAGTTAAATATGAAATATACTTACAGTTAAATATGAATATTATTACAGTTAAATATGAATACATGTATTATTTACAGTTAAATATGAATATTATTTACAGTTTAGTATGAAATATACTTACAGTTAAATATGAAATATACTTACAGTTAAATATTAAATATTATTTACAGTTTAGTATGAAATATACTTACAGTTAAATATGAAATATACTTACAGTTAAATATTAAATATTACTTACAGTTAAATATGAAATATTACTTACAGTTAAATATGAAATATTATTTACAGTTACTCTGATATTATTTACAGTTTAGTATGAAATATACTTACACAGTATGACTGATCCAATGTATAAACTAACCATCAATCGAATAAATGTAAACAATTTCTGAAAAAGAAATATCCAAAAAATTGTGATATGGTACATACCAACAACCTCAATCCATGAAATGCTGGAATAATGACAGAGCTTCAGAACAGACTAAGTATTAGCTTGTCATCATACATCAAGCTTTATTAGGCTACATTAAACGATGTGCTTACCTCTTTTCCTCTTATACCAGGTAAGATGGCCAGGAATGATACAAGCAATATTACAATACAGAAAATTAATCCTGATTCCACTAAATCAGCTTTAAATGGTGTTTTATTTGGTTCGTAGAATGTTGGAGCACCATTAGTACGAAATGCAGTATACAGCCCCATACTTGATCTGAAAATAGTTTGATATCTTCAAAAGTGTCCAGAAATTAGCGATATATTTCCTTGCAACACGTAACAATCTTATTGTTATAATAAAAAGCAAATCATCGTATCAAGTTGCTGTTGCATTCAAAACATAACACTGAATATCGTAATAATGTCATCATGACACTAACTTAAGGTTTAATAATATTCTTCCTGTTTCTGTTTAGTCATAGGCCTACAATATATATATCTATAGTCTATTGGTCTCAATACTCGTCTTCGTATTAAACCATTCAGGAAGTTAAATCATTGTGTTAACGCCCGTATCAATATTCTAATATTCTCTCGTTGGCATGGATTATTCAAAATAGTAACTGCAAAAAGGGGGGTAGAACTTTCACATCCCCCTTCTACACTATCATCCACTTTAAACCCCCTCCCCTCCCCAACCTCTCCTATTTCCGGAACAGAACAGCCATAATATGGAAAACAAAACTTAAAATAAAGGTTCAACTGAACTAAATATTCAGGAGTTTTCCAAACATATAACATTCATTTATGCGTAATTTTGATATAATTTGGGATGCTAACACATCGGGAACCCTTGATTCTCAAGTCATAAACCAATATAAACCTCTTTAAAATAAAAGTATGAATATTAATATATGCAAATATAGGCTATGTAAATATAACGTAACTTACAAAACCGTTACAATTTAACAATTCGTTCGTCCAATAGTCTAATAATGCTAAATAATGAAAAATAGATAATTAACAAAATATAGACAAACCTCGACTATTCTCTGTACAGAAGTGCCCAAAATTTGATGAATAATGATAGCCTTATCTATTCCTTGTCGTACAAGTTTCCGGACATCCTGATCATGTGATCAAAATAATTTACTTCCCTAATAATGCTTTCTTAAGGTTGCGTAGACTATATAATAGGGCATATATATAATACAATATAGTCTATAGCTATATTTTATTACATATTTATACATGCATATACCATCAATTATATATATCAATTGTTGAGTAGGCCTAGGCCTTTTGTTACAATGTCACGATCAAAACTTAAAAATGTAGGCTATGATTAGTGTAAACACTTAAGAAATGAAATGTGATCATTACAAATTCAAATATCACAAACAAAAGATAGGCCAATTGCAGGCTTTTGTTGTTGGATCACTGTAGTGTAGTTTATGAATTTCATTTTACTAATCAATTTGTAAATTTATTTTATGTTCCTTTGCTTTTGTCTGTGTACCATGCACATTCCAAGTTGATGAGTTTAAAGCAGAGCAAATTTTTTTCTTGCGATATCGCGATAAATAATTATCATTTAACAGCATTTTAATGCATCACCTAGTTTTTCTGATATAACAGTCGATGAAAATGTGAAAATGAATGTAAATGTATTCAGAAAAAAGGATCAATTTGTAATCAGAAGGGATGCTCATAATCATGCCCTTCAAGCAACACAGGAATGATAGCGGTCCTAAAATACTCCCTAGAGGTACCCCACTTTTGACACTTATTATACTGGCCTATCACTTTGATATTCTTTGTGTTAATACATCGTTTTCTTCATTTTTAAGTAGGATAATTGTAAGATGGGTACTTTTTGGTATATAGGTTGTTTTCATACAACTTTTTATTTATTTATCTTTATATAACTGCACTTTAAAATATATAGCCTAGTTCTAGACTAGACTTAGACCAGTGCTTTTTTACGGGAACTGCATTCTCATATCACCCTAACCTACAATACTACAGCTAAAAATGCCTCAGTCATTGTCAAATGCTTTTATAATGAACTGCATGATGAATTCCTTAACGTCTATACTAAGCGTTTGGTCATTGCATGTAAAAAAAAATAAAAACTTTAATAATGTACTAGCATAACTGGATCCGAGAGAGTTGTCCAAATGTTGCCTTTCAGACTGCATGGCCATGCCAAGCAATTAATATTATAAAATGTTCTTTGACTAACAAGAAAGGTCATTTCAGTGAGGTATAAGCTTTGAACTTTCAGATGATCCAGTAGGTGAGTAAGGCATGTATCTGGAATTAAAAGGTTATTGTCAACAAGATTTAGACTACATCACTGAACATAGGCCTATCTCTCTATTCCAGCCTCTGATAGATATTGGAACGGGGAACAGGAAACTTTGGATATGCCATAATACCAAACTTCGATATATTCGGAAAGATGGATATATTGTACATGTATTTCATTAAAATTTATACCATTATTGTCCCATTTCATAACTGTACATCCATCAGTAATATTTTGTCCGGCATTTAAGACTGCTAAAATTGCAGATGTGACATAGATAGGTTAAAGGGATAATGGTGGTATGAATTAACTACAAAATATCCAATGTCGAGATGCGGGTTAAGTCCCCAAATATGATATGAAGGCTTATTTTCTGTCTGTTCACCAGCCGACTCCTGTCAAAATAGTGATCAGAGTCGCGGTCTATCAAGAATCTAGTCCAAAACGTGCTGACTCTATTTCAATAATCCCCACCTCTAATCATAATAACTATTTCAGGGCCGGCGGAGCCGGGGGGTTTGGGGGTGTTTGCACCCCCTAAAATTTACTCGGAAAGTGCCCTTTTTGAATTTGAAAAAATATTTATTTGTGAAGAATAAAATGAAAAAAAAACTGTACAGTCTATGAGCTAAAAACCGCCACAGTTTCCCTAGATGACGTCGCTCAAAAAACGCGTTACCCACCATGCCACTCCTCGCACAGTCTCACTTTGTCTACGCCAGCTCCGACGAAAGAGGGCCTACAATTACATTTGAAATTCGATCAAATCTACTGGACACGATTCTGTTTGGTTGTAACATCCAACATGAAGCGAAAGTAAGGCATGAATTCGGAATCTTTGGATTTTAGCACTACTATAAGACTCGAAAAAGCGATACATTTCAACATAACGGATAAGAATACTGTATCAAATATAAACTTCAAGTCCTGATTTGGAATGATGTAACAACAAAATGTTTTTGTGAGAGTTGCGATTTTGAATCTTTCGTAAAAAAAAAGGGCCGTTTGAAATTTGTTAATCGAAATAATTATGCTTAATTATAGTAGATATAACTGGCAAAGAAAAATTATCAGAGGCTTGAATAGGGTCAGCATGTTTCGGACTAGGAGCGTATCTACAATGGCTAGCAACCCCCTTACCTGTGTTGACCTGTTTATGTTATTACCAATTTATATATCATTTGATTAAAATGTTGAAAAATCTTTGGAGATTTAGAGATGCATATTTGAACCTTAAACTATGTAAACCTAAACAAATTTGCGGCTCGCGGGTTTAGAACACATTTTTCATTATCCAACCCTTTTATGAAATTCCTAAATCCGCCACTGCTACATGTACACTGACTCTTTTACTCAGGCATTATTAAAGCTGAATTCAGGGGAAATTACATCTAAATGGTATTACACATCGCTGATTGGTTATGTGCCCTTTTGATGTCTATACCCCCTAAAAATAAATTGGCGCGCCGGCCCTGTATTTGGACAAATATGGCTGTTTCCCTCAGCAAGTTTAACTGATCCGATTGAAGAACTAGTGGTGGTCCGGGTCCTAACCATTTCAAGGGACGTAACTCTCTGTGGAAGAAAAGTAAACAAACTGCAAAAAAAGTTATATTATTTTATTGCAAATATTGGTTGTTTTGGGAACTTGAACAAGCATTCAAGTCAAGTGACTTGTACATATTTTCGATTTCAACTGAAAATTTACTGATGGAAATGACTTATGTTTTTATTCTTTCAAAGCAGAGTAATTAATTGTAATTTGTAGTGTAGCCTACAACCAAATTATTTTAAAAATTGAAGCTGGTGTAGTGTAGTGGTACTACTGTTAGGTAGCCTAGTGCCAGTGCCAGTGGTATCCAAGTTCACTTAGAAAAAATTGCTGCAACAGTAGGTATCTGTCACATGAAACTTTTAACATTGGTTGATTTACCTATTACCTAGTGCATTGATGAATAGAACAGTGTATGATAAAATAAGAATACAATGTTGTTGTTAAGTTTAAGATTTGTGAAAAGAAGTGTCATCAATCCATGGTATAAAAGTGTAAGATATAAGACTAGTTACAACATTGACACTGTACCACTTGCTGAAGAAAAACAAAATGCTGCTCTATATGTCCATGTAAGTTTTGTGGTGATATTTAGGATGAATGAGTGAGTAAATGCATATACCGGTATGTTCTTACATTACTTAGTACTAGCCCTATGTTATGCCTGATGATAAACTAGGCAGCCTATAATTACATTTTAACCATAACAATTAATTTTGTCAAGTGATAGTGAACCATTTCACAAGAAGCTTTTAGTTTGCCTAAATGAGTTGAAACTCCATGATTGATTTTGTAGATGGCTTAAACTTATATAGAAGAAAAGTTTTGAAGTATATATGCACTTAGTGGAATTTTTCATATATCATTTCAGTGGCCATACTGTAAGAGAAAATGTCCATATTGTAATTTTAATAAATATGTAAGGTAAGTGGTTTATAGAATTTTGTTTGTAATCTGTAGAAATATTCATTCTAATTTAGGACTTTAATTTAATGATTTCAATAAGCTTACATGTTATAAGATTTTTATAAGTTGTCTTTTTACAGTAATGAAGTAAATGAAGAAAGAATGAAAAAATGTTTGAATCAAGAATTAGAGACTTTGGTAAATAAAACTGGAATTGGAAACTTTTCATCCATATTTTTCGGAGGAGGTAGGTTGAGAAAAGTAGGCCTACAGTACCGTACTGAAAGATAAATGAAATAATTCTAAGTAATATATCGATAACATTTGTTAACATTTATCAACATTTATCTAAAAATCCATCAAATATGGGTATCTTTCGATAATAGTAAAAAACCTGATATGTCTTCCAATTACTGGGTTGTGATGTTGTTAACCTGACAAATATCGTATGTGATGTTCTATATAGAATAATAAAAGAAAATATGTTCTGATGATGTTTTTTAATTGATAGGTACACCAAGTCTAGCTAGTCCAAGTACTATAAATAGTGTTATAGAAAAAGCTAAAGCTGTTGGGAACTTGTCACCTTCAGTTGAAATAACTATAGAAGTCAACCCTACAGAAATAGAGGCCAAGAAGTTAAAGTAAGTATGTAGATAAAAATCGCATGGTAACTGATGGTGAAATTATAATACCAAGGTAATTGAAAAGAAAATTATAAAACCAAAGTAATTGAAAAGAAAATTATAGTACCAAGGTAATTTATTGTGATCTAAGCTTATTTTACCATTGATGGATGTTAATTGTCTTTATTTGTAGAGAGTTTAAAGATGCTGGTATAAATAGAATGTCTATTGGTTTACAGGTCAGTTATTTCAATTTTAAGTCATCTAAATATTTTTACTAATAAAGTATTTTATGTGAAATGAAACAATATTTTGATTTATACATACATTTTTAGTACGGTACTTTTTTTAAATTACAAATAACACTATCATTTTTAAAAAGCCTTTAATGAACTGCTGAGGGAAATTTTAAATGAATCTTTTGATATCATATTGATATTTTTGTAGAGTTTGAATTTAGAAGATCTGATATTTCTGGGAAGAGATCATAATGTTGAGGATGGTTTGAGGTACCGGTATTGTTTCTTCTTATTTTATTACAAATGGGCTAAGACCAATTTTACCTTTATTGTTTTTGATATTTGCAAGAGAATAGATATAAATTTCTGTTAGTGTTTCTGAGAAGGGTAATCTCAATACTTAATCATGATGTCCTAGCTTCATGTACAGTAGTGTTTGACAATGAGGTGATGGAGATCTGAATCACTCAGTTTATTCAGAATATTTTCAATCAATGTTGATTTTGTTCACAACAATGGAAGATCATTTTTTACCAAGTTAATCTTGGATTTTCTGGCATCATTTCATTGACTGATTTTGCCAAATCAGGAAAATATCAACATCAACACAATGACAGTTATCTATGGACAGAATTTGAAAATTTCATCTTATCTTATCTCAAGAAAAGCAGTAAAAGTTATTATGTATTTAATCATTTTGTAATCAATATGGATTTAAAATCAGGAAGATTTATGTTAGAATAAGATAAATTGATAATATCATATTATTGGTATATATGCTGTAATCTTTGAGTGTACAGGATAATAACCATGAGACCTGGAGTATATGAGGAACTACTGTTATTTTCTAGGTGTTTATCAGAAGCAAGATCCTTACTACCTGGTCAAGTATCTGTTGATATAATGTTTGGTCGACCCAAACAAACAACAACACAATGGGTCCAAGAACTAGAACAGGTTTATTAGTATTATATTGATTTTTGAATTGTCAGCAACCATGTCACATTGATTACTGTGGAAATTATTGTCCGTCCGTCCACAATTGCTTGTAAACACTCTACATGGCACAATTCTTGACGGATTTTGAGGAAACTTACAGATAATGTTTATTAGCATCCAAGGATGAACCCTATTGAAAATCAGCAAAATCGAAGAATATTTACTATGAATTATTGCCCTTGTTCTTGAAAAAGCGTTCAATTTTGGCTCGTAAACACTACAGATCACAATTCTTGATGGATTTTGACGCAACTTACTGATAATGTTTATTACCACCCAAGGATGAACCCTATTGAAAATCAGCAAAATCGAAAAATATTTACTATAAATTATTGCCCTTGTTCTTGAAAACGCGTTCGATTTTTGGCTCGTAAACACTCTACAGATCTCAATTCTTTACAAATTTTGATAATATTGTTCAGTATTATCACAAAAAAAGTTCAAAAGAGGTGTATGACTGAAGGTTGAATATTTTTCCTGTAACTGTCAAATGTATAAAGTCAAAGCTGCCAGTGAGCGTATATTACCTTGCCTGGCAAGCTATGTTTTAGATTTATTTAAAATTCTTTTAAGAATGTAATGGTGCCAGAGTAAAGGTATAAATCAGCTGGTGACTTGAGTTTTATACATCTCATACTGTATTATCATAATATTGTATTTTCAGTTACTCTCAGTTTGTGATAACCATATATCATTGTATCAATTAACAGTAGAACTTGGTACTGAGCTACATAAACAAGTTAAATCAAATAAAGTGGTATGTATCAGAATTTATACAATCTTTGCTGTCTTGTCCTGTAATAAATGAAATAAAAAAAAGCTTTAACCAACTGTGATAATGTAGAATAAATACTAAAAATAGTGAAAGTGGGATAAGAAGAGTGGTGTTCAACCAACAATAAGCATCATACTCATTGCCTCTCACCTCCCATTGAACTTATATCCATTTGGGGTAAAGATATTTTCAAAAAGTAAGAAAAGGATGGAGGAGTTTTTTTGCTAGTAAAATATCTTATGATCAACTTGTTAGCGTGCTCATTTAATTGGATTAAGGTGAAATGGTGAATTTTCATGTAAATTGACAAGATCTCATGGAGGAAGTGTCTTATATTGGATACAAAGGCTATTTAATAATCTGTTTTTTCTGAGTGAGAATCGTATATGGCCAAATAATTACAGATGCGAATTATTTTTAAAAATGTTTTTGTTTTAGCTATTACCATCTAATAATGAAATGGCTGATCTGTATATGTGTGCTGTTGAGGTAAATACATATTTTTGTCTGTTCATATCAATCTATATTCTGATTTGTGATCTTTGTTTCTCAAATAGCACGTTCTTTTATTATGTCTTGTATTAACTAAGGATATCGGTGTTGCATTAGGGTAAAGTGTCATGGTAGCGTTTGCAATCATTTATCCCATCATTCCACAAGCCGATTACTTAGGTCTGGCCTGAGTAAGCACGAGTTGTCATGTGACCAAGAAATAAAGCGCCCTCTTAAATACATTCTAAGTTTTTTAACAAAATATATTGCACTAAAAAAAAATGACAACCTTCTTATGATTTTCAGGTAATTTATGTTCTATTTTTAGTTATTAGAAAGAAATGGATTTGAACATTATGAAGTATCTAATTATGCAAAAGATGTAAGTATACATAGGTCAGCCATCTTCTGCAATGCTGTGCTTATGTAACATTTTCTGGAATAAACAACTTATTACCAGTAACTAGCAGATAGATTATTTTATATTTTGTCTACAGATGATGTTATGTCTTATTAGGTATTTAATAATCTTTATTTCTATATATATTATATATTTACAGTCATGTTATAGTCACCATAATTTAACATATTGGACTGGTGGTGAATATATTGGTATTGGACCAGGTATGTTATTTATCAATCTTAATTTTTGGCTCTGAAGCAAAATAAAGCTGATATTTTTCTATGAGGTTGTGGTTTTTTTAACATATGTATGTACACCATTCGTACACCATCTCCTTTAGTTTTTATACGCCCACATCTCTCTATGTGTACATATATTGTTGTCACCTCTGTCTTTCAACATTTGCTTGTAAACGTTTTAAAAACTAGAGTTTTTGATGGAATCAAATGAAATTGCGGTTTGTGTATACATATTCATACAGATCAAGTTCGAATTTGAGCTATTTTTGATGGTTAGAAGCAGAGTTATTGCCCTTGCCCCAAAATCTTGAATAGGATATTACTCTCTTAGTTTTCAACCGATTATGATGAAATTTAAAATTGATATTATTGGGCCTAAATTGAAAGGTTTAAGAAAGTTCAGTTTACTTCTGATTAAATTAAAGGCTTTTTTGTTTTACCGTCCGCATGCTGTGGTGGGCGTATATGGCTGTAATTCCCCTTAACTGCCTTAAGTGTTTTAAAACAAAGATTTTATCAAGAGCTTTTTGCAATCATAAGATGTCATAAAATGATTAGTGTAACTCGATGATTTGCAAGAACCAAAGATTGTTTCAAATACAGATGGGGCAAATTGATGCTATCAGTGTCCAATACACATTACAAACCCTTTTTAAAATACAATCCCACTGACTGGTTATCTTGGGTTCTCTTTCAGAAATATCTTGTCATTTTGTAAATTTTTGTTATGTCTCTAGGAGCTCATGGTAGATTATGGGTAAAAGATAAAGATAGTGGGAGATATATAAGGGAAGCTAGAACACAAATATTAGAACCCTATAACTGGATGTATGCAGTAGAGAAATATGGTCATGGTACTAGAAGAAGAATTAAACAAGATGTTTATGAAAGGTATATATATATATATTTACTGAACTTTGTTCCGTTGATTTCTATAGATATATCTACCCATAAACTTCAGATTTAATTTGCTCTAATTCTAAAAGATATAAATCACAAGTTCTAACCCTAATATGTAATTAGAACCACTTTGTCATCAGAATTGGCAGTCTAATTATAATTTCGTTCGTTCGTTTGTTTTTTTTTTTAAATCCGGTTTTTTAACCACTACATTTGGGTCTGAGAACCAAGCGCGGCAACAGCCGTTCACGTTAACTTTGACCTAACCTTAATGACCTTTGTTTTAACCAATCAGATCTTTGCCCTCTCCCGCGCTGGGATTTTGTTCGCGAACAATAGGTGCATTCTAGGATTCTTAAGTGCTGTAGACTAGTTTATCAGGTCATGTTTATCAAGGTAAGGTCAAAGTTAACGTGAACGGCTGTTGCCGCGCCTGGTTCTCAGACCCTAATGTAGTGGTTAAAAACCGGATTTAAAAAAAACCGAACTAACGAAATTAGGGTCTGATTTTAATTAGACTGCAGAATTGGCTAAATCTTTCTATAAGTGGCTCACTACTTCACAGTTAAATTTTTCAATCACATGACATTTTGACTGACAACTAGTTTTTCATTTTAGTTTTACTGAATATTTTGCGTATAATGCTGCAAATAGGAAACCCACAAAGTTTAAATTCAAGGTCAAACCTTCTTGTTGTATCTAGGAGTATCTGTAGCTATTTGGAATGATTAGACTTTATAACTGAAATATTTGTATTATTATAATTCTAGGTCTATAGAGACACTTTCCAGTAGTTTAAGAACAAAATGGGGAATATCACATCCAGTAAGTAGAACTTTAAGATATGAGATAGTTTTGTGTTGGGTCAAGTCAGGAGGTCGTCTACAATGGTGCTCTTCTGTTGAATGTTGATTTTGATACCTTTCTCTAGATCATGATAAATTTATTGATTTTCATTGACAATGTTACACACATATACTGACAATATAATTAAAGTTTTTTTTATTACTTACTATAGAACTGGAGGAAAGTGAATCCTGTTGGTTTGAGTAAATTGTTTGGATCATCAGATAATATCAATATTCTACTAAATTCAGATTTATTAATCTTAGATAAAAGGTAATTATCATGTAAACTTGTAGACCAGAAGAGTCAGCATTTTTTTCTTGTTTGACTATTAGAACTAAATGTTAATGGCATTGGACATATATTTTATTTTATACTTAAATGATCCTGGAGTTATCACATATGTGATATCATTGTACCATGTCAGAGTACATAAACTTGTGGGCTAACACATATTATGTACATGTACTTACATGATTCAATCAGATTGATATATTAAATTGTATTTCTATATTCTATGTGTTCTTTTATTTTTACAGAGGTTTACGCGCTACAGAAAAAGGTCTTATTGTTCTAGACAGTCTACTTGTTGAATTAGTGTCAGTATTAAATGAATCTCTGAATAAGTAAAACATTATCTGGGTGGTACTGGTGATGGGAATTTTATTGGATATAGCCTTCCTTCAAGAAGGTATTTTACTTGAATGGAAAGGTATATGATTAGTGGTTTATACAAACTAGATTTTAAAACCTTTCTGTAATATGTAATGTATTTATTAAAGTCTTTTATACCTAATAATGAAGCTTAATAGAATCATTGATACATAGTGAATCCCTGGTGTTGAATATTTTCTCTGATTTCCAATGTTTGATCACTGTCATTTTGATTGACATGATTTGACAGTTCATCCCACACAAAGAATTTTACTTCCAAATTTTAGGTACTATCTCGTGAAAAATTGGAATAAACCCCGGTGACCCAATTATAACTAAATAATAAGGTTAATGTTATTAAACAAGGATAGTATAAAAGATTTTAATTTACTAGAATAATGTGTTCAATAATGTACAACAATTATACATTCCAACAATAATAATAGCACATAACTTTCAAACATATTCAACATAAACTTATAGGTAAATTGAACTAGAAACACATCATGAATCATAATGGAATAATGCCCTATTATGAGTTTTCTTTCACCCATCATTTTACTGCAATTATATGAAAAATAATGAAATCACTTCATGATCTAATGATGTGAGATGAAGATAATAGCATTGTACAATAATACAAATTAACCACAGTGGAATTGCAACTCTTGATTCTTTTTCAAACAAAACTCCATAATTTTTAAAATTATATAACTTTCCAAAGCTATTTAAAAAAATAATTTTCCATGAATTTATCAGCTATTGAACATTCAAACTGGTAATGCATTGCTGTGTTATATTCTAAATACCCTTACTGGAAAACTTTAACCTTTTTGTATGTTAGTTTTTAAGGATATATATTTTCATGTTTTTTACTACACAAAAATTTCTGGACTGTTGTCTTTTAAATAACTTATAAAAGTAAACTGAAACTTAAAATGATAATTCTTGAATACCATCTTTGGTCCTGGTATATTTCATGGCCTTTAGAGACACAAGTAGGAACATAAATTAAAGAGCAAATAGATGAATAGAGCTTGGATCACTAAAATCACTGATTCTTTGATAAACGTCTATAGCACGAACAGCAAAATGGTACTTATTTCCTTCTTGAAACTGTGTTAATGTACAGGCCATTGGTAAAGGTAAGGCTTTTACATCTCCAACCTATAAAAAAAATATGTGCCTGATTCAAGTACAAGAAATTGTACAATTAACGGTATCCAAATTGCCTAACATGCCATATAGAACAGATTTTAAGATTATTTTGGAATGTGTAAAATGTTTATCTTCAAAACAAAGTTTTTATCCAGGGATTTAAATAATGTAATGTACAAACCTTTTTCCACAGATTTGAGTGTGGGGGTGTTGAACCTTCTTGATAAGCAAACAGTTGATATGAAGCTATATCAGAATATAAACTTAAATTCTGTGTAATAGTCCATGATAAAACAATACCTGAAATTAACACCAATAGATAAGATGATTAACAAACATGTTCATTATTAACAGGAACAGGTCAATTTACCCAATCTTCACACTTTTCTCCTCATTAACTTCACATGATAAGAAATAAATCACAAGAACCATTGAGAATTTAATGAGATTGTAAATCTTCATTTTTTATGTCACACAAAAAATTAAAAATATCCAAATGAAGTAGACAGATAGTTTCAAAGTTACAGCATAAATAAACTTCAAGTTGTGAAATAAACTTCTATGGATTATTGCTTATTTTTTCTCTTTTCTACACAGAGCCCGTAAATAACGTTGATTTATGTACTCATCTTACCTTGACTAACTCGTGATATTTTTAAATCTGGTTTTGGTGGTACTAATCCTTTCACACCACCATTAGGTGTTCTATTTACAGGTTGTGGTGGAAGGGGAGCTGGATGATTAGCTTGTATCATCTACAAATAAATATATTTTTTAAACTCATTTGCTTTTGTCTATGGCTACTTACTGTACAGAAAATCAACAATGAAAATTCTAATTTGAACAAGATCTTATCAATATTTATTTATCAAAATTGCACATCTAGTTCGATTAAATTTTGATAAAAAAAAAGGCAATTTGATGAATAGACATTTTTATTGATACCATAATTATTTGACTATATGACATATCTGATTGGAAGTATAAATTACTTACTTGTTTGACTGTGGGTGGAATTGATTTGACAGGTGGCGTTTGACGAACAGGCGCTGTACCAATTGAGGTAACTGATGGAACTGTGGTTGTCATGGTTACAGGTTGTGGTCTTATATTACCACTTGCTGTGGCAGTTGATGGTACAACTGTTAGAAACTGTCCAGGTCGTATCTGACTGCCTGAACTTACTGTCACAACTTGTAATGCACCATTCATTTTGTTAAATTGATGATTGACTATTTGAGTACCAGAAGGTCCACTGAGTAATATTGAAGCACCAGGAGGAAGACCTGGCAATGAATTTGAACCTAGAGGTAGATTTGACACTGGCACCATAATTGGTGCTTTAACCTGAGAATTGGAAAGTTTTTTCGTATTTTCTTCATCAGCAGTTAAGTCTATCACTTTTCCTGAATATGACACATTTTTAGCAGTCGAAGTGCTCACAGAAGTTTGGGTAATATTGGCACGTCCTGTTGTTTCTAATAGATTTCTCACAGAACTCACTCCTGTTCCTTGTCTTGCATTATTAATATTGGTATTTCTCGATTCTGCTGTAGCTGATAGTAACTACAAAATTAAACAACAAAGTAATTTAAAATAAATGTTAATTATTGAGAAAAAATGTGAAATATTTCAATTTATTGGTAATAATATTGTTTGAATTGCATTTGCTTATTATTTGCTCAATCTCAAACGAATGCTTTTGTTCACATATCCTACAACTCACTTACAGTAACAGCAGGTTTCATATGCATGAATTCAAAGATAACAACATATTATACACAAACAGTCTGTTTTATCGTGAAGGATAATAAAGGTATTATTCTTTCACTTTACTAAATAAACTGTGCTTGTTTCTGTTGAAAACTGTCCATGAAATAAGACTTATTATACCTGAGACATGTTATTGACAACAGGTGCAGTAACTGTTGAAGTTGGACGTGGTTGTTGTTTTATCATAGAAACCATACTTTGACCAGTATTGGGAGATACATTAGTATATGATGTAAATTTCACAGCACCAGGTTTAGGTGGAGATTTCACCAATTCACTTCCATTCTGTAGCTAACATAATAAAATAAATAATGTATACACATTTTTCATATTATTATATATATATACATAAAATCCAAAAGGAAGTCAAATGCTATAATAATGGTTCCATATCAACAAATGATTTAAATGGTTTGTTGTTTCCTATTTCAGGAAGCCATTTGTGTATTTTTTTCATTAAAAAAAAAAAAAAACATACTTTAGTGGTATCAACTTGACATCCTATAGATCGACTTGTTATACTCTGGAAAAAAGAGAGAAGTAAATGTAAAAACGAGTGAAAGCAAGGAAGGTCAATTTAACCAGGGCTTGCCAGGCAAGGTAACATACGCCCACTGGCACTGGCAGATGTTGGAAATGATCATATTTTAATTAATGATAATACAAATTTTATTATATCAAAAGAATAAAAAGTCAAGGGCAATAACTCAAAAACCGTTCATCGAAAATGCATTAAGTAAGAACTTGTTCAGGATCTTATCAATTGCAATGGTCACAACAAGTTTCATCAGAATCTGTTCAAAATTGTAGCTTCAATCAATCTTAAGGAGCATACCCAGTTTCATCAAAATCAGATGAAAAATGTAGTCTCTAGAGTGCTCACAAACTAAATTTGACGCGTTTTTACAAAGTCAAGGGCAATAACTCAAAAACCGTTCATCGAAAATACGTCAAATTCGAACCTGACCAAGATCTTATCAATCTAAAGGAGCATACCAAGTTTCATCAAAATCAGATGAAAACTGTAGTCACTCGAGTGCTCACGAACTAAATTTGACCTGTTTTTACAAAGTCAAGGGCAATAATTCAAAAACCGTTCATCGAAAATGCGTTAAATTCGAACTTGACCGAGATCTTATCAATCTTTGGGATCATATTAAGTTTCATTAAAACCAGATCAAAACTGTAGTCTCTATAGTGCTCACAAAAAATGTTGAAGGATGGACCGACGAACAGGGGCGACGACAATATACGACCACATATTCATGTGGGCGTATAAAAAAGGCCATAGAATTTATATACTCAGAAATCAATAACCTCAAGTAACCTCACATATCTAAGCCTTTTTGTGGGAAACTATTTGAAAAGAAGAAGAGTTTGATAATTTCATTAAGGTAAGATTATTAAAGAACTTTACTTTGCCTCTGTAAAAATTACCTTGAGAGCAGCAGTAGCAGCTTTTCGTTTATCCAATCGTTGTTGTACAATAGTTAGATCTACCACTTGTTTCTGTAATTCTTTAGAAGTGTTCTTCCATTGTTCAGTTGATTTTGTTAAAAAATTCACTTTAATTTGTAAAGCTGCTATAGTTTCATCTCTATAAGATTGTATTAGTTGTTTCACCCTATTTCTAATAACTTGGTCTAGATTTAAATCCTATAATAAAAGAATAACCATGAGTATAAATACTTCATCAAACTTCCCTGATATTTTTTTTTCTATTTTAAGGGTTCTTGTCAATCTGTGCCTAATTGAACCAAACTACTTTCAATAAGCTTATGTTAAAAGAAGACACATCAATAATTACATAATAAAAACAACAAATATTGTCAAAAAACATGTCTTACCGAGTCATAAGAAATATCTTGGTTTTTAAGTGTGGTATCAGATGATTTTATTGGTTCCTCAATAACTTTAACATCATCATCATCTTCATCATCACTGATAGTGGTAGCAGAATAATTAATTTCTTCTGTTTCTTTTACAGATTCAGTCTTCTTTAGATCAGATACTGCAGATGTTGAGTCTTCTTTGATCTCTTTACCAGCTTCTTGTTTATCTTGTTCATCTATGACTGCCTTCACTGAGCTTTCCTTTTCTTTTTCTGTTGCTTTATCTTTCGAATCTTCTAAGATGTCTTTCTTCTTCACCTCTTCATATATTGTCTTCATATCATCATCTTCAATCATGGATTTTGGTTCTTCATCTTCATCACTTCCTTCTTTAGATTCTGTTTCTGAGTCTGATAGAGTGTCACAATCTATTGGGTCTGGTACTGATTCGGGAGCTATGCCAATCTGACTACCTAGTTTACCAATCATAATGTCTAATCTAGATCTTTTTGGTGGTGCCTGACTTTCAAGGTTTGGACTCTCTCCTGACCGTTTTCTTTCAGCAACAGTTTCCGATTTTGTATTACCATTTTCTTCTATCTTGGTTTCTATACTCTGCTTACTATCATCTTTACTATCCACCTTTCCGAAAGTAGTTGCAGCTCCAATCTTTAGCACAGAATCTAATTTGATATCATCAAAATCCCTCGATTCAGACTTCTCATCTTTCACTTTTGCCTTTTTATCATATTCAACCTTAATATCAGATTTGTCATCTTTGATATCTGGTTTCACCTTTTTATCTTGATCTATGTCATGTTTTTCATCAGATCTAGAGCTGAGATCCATTTTCACTTCTTTTTTCAATTCAATGTCATTTTTAGTTTCTGATTTAACTTCATTGGAGTTGTCAACATCCATGCTTTCAAGTTTTGGAGACATACTAGTACTTCCATTAGATTCTTTTTGACTTTTGACATCACTTTTACTTTCTGGCTTAACTTCAGTGGTACTGGTATCATCAATATCCATACGGTCTTCAGATTTTTTAAACTGAGCATCTAATGTTGATTTGTCAATATTGAGGTTTCCTTCATCATTGAGTTTTTGTTCATGATCTGTAACTCCAATGATGTTAATTTCTTTTGCAGAATCTTGTTTTGATTCGTTAACTGAAGATTCTGTCTCCATTTCTATGCCAAGATCTTGAGATTTCTTCAGCATGTCTGTTTCATTGTCATCTTTTTCATCCACCACTTTATCACCTTCAACTTCATTACTTTCTGAAACATCAGGTTTGGCTTCATCGATTAACAAATTATCACATATTTCATCAATATTAATCTTAGCAAACAAATTACTATTACTATTATCATCATCATCTACAGAAAATTGAAATGGATTCACACTTCTTTTAGTGTCTAGCTTCATAGTTTCTTCATTATCTCCAAAAAAATCAGATTTAACATCAGTTTTCTCACTTGACAATGTTTCAAGTTTATCCTTTTCAAATGAGATATCACCTACTTTTACATCTACAGTTTTAAAATTTTCAGTTTTAGGGGAATCTGAATTCTCATTTAAATCTAAAATATCATCATCAGAATAAGTGCTAAGTTTTGAATCTAATTGTAAACTGTCTGGTTTATTATTAATACTATCATTAGAATCAGAGATATCATCGTAAGGCTGAACAGGTTTAGGAGAAATTTCACCAACTTTATCTTTAGAAATGATTGAATTTTTAACTGTATCCCATGCCTCATCATTGGTAGATACATCCATATCAACAGTCCCCAAATTATTTCTTTTCAGATTGTCATTTTCATTAATTACTAAATCGTTAACTTTTTCTGAATTTTCCATATTATTTGAATTAAGATTATCTGAAGGATTTTCAAAATTGGAGAAAAGGTTAGAGTGTCTCATATTTGATGCCTCAATCTCATTGAAATTGTCTACACTGACTGAAATCTTATCTTGATCATTTTCTAATTTCTGAATCATACTTGAATTGGAACAATCCTCATTAACAGATTCCAGAATATCAGAGACTTTGTCTGAGAAATCCACACTGCCTGTAGAATTAGTAGCACTGACTGAATTATTGACAAGATTAGAATTATCAGCACTGAAAGCACTTTTTGTCACAGAAATTTGGTCAGATGAGAACAGTGATGTGATGGTATTGTCTTGTGTGTTTGTATTGGATTGTGGTTTAGTTTCCATGGAAACAGAAGAATTATTGGTAATTTCTCCCACTTCAACACTAACAGCTAAAATTAGAAAACATCCCTTATTTAATTCAAAATACCTTAAATAAAGTGGCAAAAAGCAAGTCTCTAATTATTGTGAAAGCATGAAGCAAATAAAATTTGAATGATTACCGGTATTGGAATAAAAAGGAAAGAAAACTTTACCAAACAAATAATTTTTTTTTTGTTTACCGTACTGTGCAAAAGCTCATAAGTTTCGCAAGAAAAAGCAAGATAAGCAGAAAGAAGCACAGCACACAAGCAAAAAAAAAACACACACAAGACAATAGCAAACAAACTATTCAGGTTCGAAAGTAAATTCAGTGAAGTTGAAAGTTATAGGGTGCAAGTACATATGACACAGGAGAAGAGTTGCCAACCTAGTCAGATACTATGGAAAATAAAGGTAAGCTTACATCCCAGTTTTAAATTTTTTTTTATTTATTTACCAGCAATAAATTTTGAACAATTATCTTAAATGATTGGCCAATAATGATAACACAAAACAAGATAAACTGTAGGCTTGGCTTGTAAGTTATTTCGATCAACATGCTAAATATTACGTGGAAATCATATTTCTAAACTCTGTATGTGTAGCTGGAACACTGATAGATAGCATCAATTTGCGCCATTCCTATTTCCATTTCGACGTCTGTGGTTAATGCAATTCCACTAAAACTAAAGTGTTTTATGACGTCACTGACATTGATCTACCGGAAGCTACTATTGATATCTATGCAGATCACTGTCAGTGACGTCATAAAATGTGTTTTAGTGAAATTGCAAGAAACACAGTTGTCGGAATGAAAATTGGAAAGGCGCAAATTGATGATGATATGATACACATACAAAGTTTAAAAATATATATAAAGCATTATAAGCAGCAAATATTAATAAAAGGTTATTTTGCAGAAATAGTTAAACTGGTTATACTTACTGTTTGATGTTTTACAACTGGAATCTAGAATTGTATCATCTGACTTTGATTCAGCTGACATTATCTCAAATAAATTCCCTTTAATTATCTTGCCACTAGCTTTAAAATCAGATTTATTTTCACAACTAGCTTTTATAGTTTTTGGTGAATTTGCTCTTGAGCTACCATCTCCTTTTGGCTTTGACAAGATCTTGTTTACTTCTGGGCTTCCATCTTGAACAAGTTTGGACATAATATCTCTGACAGAGTTTCTAACTTGAACACCAATAGATTGATTAGAGGCAAGGTCTGTATTTTTTTCACTATTTATTTGATCATTATTTAAATTAACATCCTGTGATTCTGCATCTGAAAGATTAAGAAGATTATCTTCCTCATCAGTCGAAACATGTTCAACAACATCTTCGGAAGGAATCTTATCTAATAAACCATTATCCTGTACACTTTCTGTATTCAATATTTTTAATTCTTGATTACTATTGTCTCCATTTTCCTTCATTGAAGCACCTTTCAATGCTGCTAAATTATCTAGAGTTTCTTCATAAACATTAGTAGAATCCATGGCATCCATTAAATAGTCTGTAGTTATGTCCCTTTCTTTTAATTCTTTAGTATTCTTCCAAAACTGTGACCTTTTTGTTGTCGATTTCTTCGCAACATTTTTAATTTTTGCTGAAAAGATGAAAACAATAGACTTTGAAACTGAACTTACTATAGGCCTACAGTCAGTCAGTTGGGGTAAAAAATCCATTTAGTTATTGGTCGAACAGATGGTGAACATATCCATTTAAAGTCATAAATTAATTCTTTTTAATACAGTTAGGCACATAACGTTTCAACACAGATAAACAGTCTCGTCATCAGATCAGACATGTGTATCTGTATTGAAACGCTATGTGCCTAACTGTATTAAAGAAGTGTGTTATATTCCATAATATTGTCTTGCGTTTTGTTATATGTGCTCCTCGCTTCTACGTCTCAAATCTTATAATTAATAGATGTGTTGTCAACTTAAAATACTTACATTGCAAACCTTCTTTCTCCACCCCTGGCATAGCGACTTGACTTACAAAGTTTCTAAAAAAAAATGAAAACAATTTTTATTTTACAAGCGTTACTGTTACTAAAATAAACTGGTTGTTGTTTGATTTGTCGACGAAAAAACTCTGTTATCTCCCCTTAACCGTCAACCAACAGGCAAGGTCAAGGCCGAAAATGTTCTATTCAAACATGTCTGTTCAACAAAGTTCAAGGTTTATTTCGAGCAAACTTGTACTAGGGCCTAGTAAAATTGTAGACTTCGCAACAAGCAAAATCATCCGTATGGATATGAAACTAACATATAAACTATATAATGTTTTAATCTACAGCTTGAGTAAGACAGTCTAGACATCGACTTTAAAAGCTAAAAATAGATAGAAGAAATGCAAGAATGAAAGCACGAGATCAGTCAACTGCAACACGATTAACTCGAACCCGACTGCTACTGATAAAAATTGTTTAAGATTAAGATCCACTTCTCCATCTCATTTTAAGGATTTGAATTTCTATTGCTGATTTGTGATAAAGCATCGTGTAATTTAAGAATTACTTCGCATTAAAACTAGGGTATATTTCAAAGTAACTATTTGTGAAATAATTCTCTGCCATTATGTCCTTGACCTAAATTTTCCACTGTACACGGCTTGACATTCGGTTTTAAGTTTGTTTCACTGATGACTAAAATACTCTTAATTATTAAACTTCGATAGAAAGTGAATTCAACATGATAGAATATAATCTTTTAAATCGATGCTAGGACAATCAAACATATAATATTTTGTAGGCGTAGATCTTATGATTATGCTAGTATTGCTAGAGCAGAGCCGTGGCGTAGGTGCCTGAAATCGAAGCTCTCCGAACATTATTATATTAGTATGTATATATATCAAACACATTACCTACGGATGAGAGACAATAAAAGAGAAAAGTCCTAAATTAAATAACTTGTAATCATTAGCTAGGCTACCTCTAAAAATTAAGTTAAATTGAACATTGACTGCAAAAAAGGCCCTGTTCTCTACTTAATTTTTCACCCCTCAACCCAAATAACCGAGATCATACTTTTACGACTTATATTCCATACGATTACAACATATCGAGAGAATAAACCCCCTAAAAGCGCAATTATATAGTGACTAGTGTGCAGTCCGCATGAATGAATTTAAAGTTGAATGTTAATTAAGTTCACTTATAATATATATCATCTACAAAAAGTTTCCATTCGCAAACTAGCATCGCAGATACTCGGCTCTCGTCGCACACTTCTTTTCCCACCACTTATTATCACGTGATAACTGTAACAGACGAATATAATTGAAAGGGGTCATCTCAAAATAACAAAATGTAAAATTTAGATGTCTTTGTTGAGAACAGTTACTAACATGAAAATTGACATTTCTATCTAAAACCACTAGTGTTAGTCTCCGAAACACTCAAGGTTTCAATTATGTTATAAAGCACACTTATGTATGTGCCCAAATTCGTAACACCAACCAACGTATCTAACATGCAATCTTCACAACAAAGTCATGTTCGACGCAAACAAAGGGTGTCGCTGTGGAGAAGAATTATGGTCAGTCAACATGACAATTGTTCGTGACGCAGCTAAAAACAGTTAAGTTGACAAATATTAAAAATTTTACTTACTATCGAAGACATGAGTTCAGAATTTTGGTTGGATTTCAGAACAAGACGTTAACAAAATTTTGCTATACAAAATGGCCGCCTCGTCACATCGGAGCTGCGCATGCTCGAAATCGCATTATGTAAATGAGAAGAAATGTGATTGGCTGGTATGCCTACTTTCTGGGCAAAAATTGTTTTGCCTACTTGGCCTGATCAATATCTAATTTGTTTGGAAAAGATGTAAAATAAACGAGTTTATGATTTGATTTAAAGCCTGTAGAGGATGTACTTTTGAAAAATAATAAATAGATTTGGTATCTTTAAATCATATAATTACACTCATAGGACGTTATTTTTTGTTTTTGTAGAGCTATAAATTATTCCCATTATTCGAATAGAGATACTGTCATATCCAAAGGGATGGCATAGTACTTCTATAAACTTTATATGATCACGTGACCACTGCATTGTGGCTATGTTATGCATAAAATGCCACCCGCCGTTGCATTTTAGTGAAATATCTCTTTAGCCTATTGAGTTTTGATTACAAATATATTTTCAATATATCCCAAATCATGGTCGAGGAGTATTTCTAACCCCCTCTTCAGCCCTGATCCGCCACATAATTCTTCACAAACATCTAGGCCTACATCACATAAAGAAAATGGACTAGTCCATTAAAGATAGGCCTATTATTATGTCGTCAGTTCGAATAGACAGTTTGTTAATACAGTACTAATCAAGACCAATAAAGACATACCCAGTAACTTAAAAGGTTTAACCGATAGTTAAATTTGAATAAGCATGTGCATCGAAATCGGTATTCTATGTATAAAGGTTTATGTTTGAAACCCCATATTCTATGAATCATACGAGGCTTTATCATGTCAATGTTCATCCACCATACAATATAGCACACTTTTAGAATAGTCCAAGTGAATAAGCTACGGGGTTGAAGTGAGCTATTTTTAGACTGGGAATGTGGTATATTCAACCAATATTGATTTAGGTTAGGCGGCATACTGTAGCCTTATTTTTGTGGATCACAAATCTGTCTGATGGAGTGGCAATTAATAACGATCAGTGGATAGAGCCTATAGATAAAATTATTACGAAGGGGTTCAAGTTATCTATATGGAAGCGATAATGGAGGAATGCAATACAGACCAAGATAAGGTCACATTGCCCGTTTAGAATAGCTATATTATAATAGCCCAAGTATGTCACGAGACACACCGATCGTCAGTAGTCTACAGAAGAATACAAGTCAGCGACCTGGTCGATTTAAAACACAGATGCGTCGCCACGTTGCTTAAAATATAACCAGCCGTATACTCGAAACTTAGACACGAATTGAAAAATGATTTAATATCGTGCTGTATCGCTTATCAGTAGCCTAGTAGACAGGGCCATTATGATTCAAACATTGACGACCTCAGTATTAAAGTAGGCCTAACCAAAAATATACTGTCCAGAATGGCCTCAGAGGCTACATCCTAATTTTCAAATTTTTCTTAAGATCGGTGTTTTTAGCTTTCTAAAAGATACTATACCGTCAGTCGAGCGTCGCATGTCGGCTACGAGAGAGCTGTCTCTGAAAATGTCTCAGATTAGATACAAGGAAATCGACATTAATTTTCTGTATTGTTATGTTCTGGTAGAAGACAATTATTTGGCCCCAACTTGGCCCTCCCACCTTAAGATTTCCAGAAACGCCACTGCTCCAGAGGCAAACGTTATCAACGAGACTGGGAGAAATCTCAGATGCAAGGAATTTTTTTTCTATTATTCACAATTTTCTTAGGCTGCAATCCGTCAAATTCGCCGGCTGTTCGGAAAGGCCAGATATGCAAGAAAATCAAATTTTAGTCTATTTTCAAGAGGTGGGTGTTCTGAAAGAAAATTTTGTTCGGAAAGGCATCATATAAAGGAAATCATCTCAAAACTGCTTCAAGGGGTGGTCGTTCTCAAAGAGCCCGAGACGCAAGGAAAATTTTCTAGGGGATGAATTCTGTTAGGAAAACAGTCGGAAAAACCCTAAAACTTTCCTTCAGCGTCAAGCGTTTTGACAAGCTAATCTCGTTCTCTTGGCATATGAACGCCAACTTACTGAGAAAATAGATTTGGAAGAATTCGCTGATCGTTTCAGTGTGATCCAACCCAGGCTTTTGTTGAATTAATGAAGTTGCGTTGTATTCAGAGATGAATCTTAGTTTAAAGATGGGTTTCCTTATTTTCATTTTTGAAAATTAAAATGCTAATACTTATATGAACAGAAAGTAGAGTTGACTTGGAAAAATACCAGTTTGTCTCACATGTCCATAATTCATAATTAAAAGAATTGCCAGCAGAATTTCAATAAATGGCCAATTTTGATTGGTTAAAACTCTTAATTATTAAGAATACATGGATAATTATTACAACCACAATTATCAGATAGTTTGCTTAATTTGACACTAAAAAAATAAGGAAACCCATCTTTAATAATTAAATAAATTCTTTATTTTATATTGTCAATGTTTTTAATGTGACACGATGTCCTTGGAACGACAAAGTGCTACTTTTCTCCCTTTTTTTTTTAGGGGGGGGGGGGGGGGGGGGGGGGAAGGAGTACCCAGCGTCCCGCTCTGGTAGATAGAATTATATTTTCCCCATGCATGGCGTCATCGTTTTTTTGTCTCACTGTACTGTAGTGTTAATTAGTCTTCAATGATGATATTGCCTGATATAACTAGATTCGTACCAATGAGTCATAATCTCTTGAAAATATGATCCTTTACTTTTCTTGACAAGTATGACAGTTCAACATAGAGCACCCCGAGAATTCTGTGAGCCCCCCTTGGCTACATAGGCTGGTTACGGGCCTGTAAAACGCATCGAATTCGGCTTATGAACGGGAGAGAGAATAAGGTTTTCAACTGATTTGAAAATATCGTGTGATCTTTTGACGAGATCATTTTTTGATGAACGGTTTTTAAGTTATTGCTCTTGACTTAATCAAAATGGCTCAAAATGTTAATTGACACAGATTGTTGAGCGCCCTTTTGTATTTAAGAGCTTCTTAGATCACTTCTTAGGTATACCAGAACGTACGTCATGCCTATATTTGGGGGCATAGGGACACAACAAATTTTGCTGGAACAAATTTGCTTGAATCAATTTTAAAAAAGGGCGAAAATGGCACTTATTTTCACTCATCAAGACTAATACGAAGATAAAAATATAATACGGGTACATGTACACCTACAGTAGTACAGTCTGGACCCAACGGGCTGGTCGGGCTCCTTGGATTTATGGTTAATAGAGGAAAGGGGATGGGGGGTTGGGAGGGTCCGTGAACACCAGCCGACTGCAGCTGGGCTGCCGCATGGTTTATAGTATCGGCCGGCTCTTATTTTTGGGGGGGGGGGGGGGTGAGCCCAGTCCAGATAAAATTCCCACTTTCCGTCTCTTGCCTCCGTCGGCTGTAATTATTATGACATAAAAATTGTCCGTGTCTCCGTGACAAAAAGGCCACATGTTCGCCACCCCCCCCCCCCCCCTTCCCCCGTGGTTCCGGTGCCCCTGTATACGGATTCGTGCAAAAAGTATTGGTTGACATGTACAGACGGATCTTGAATCACACATTATAAATTAACTTTATTATCATAGCTGGTATTCATTTATTTCAACAAGATAAAGAGAATGTAGTTTTGTATTTATAATCTACATATACATGTAATAATTTGAATTATCATTCCCACACAAGTCCACCTCTTCTATGAAAAAAATTGAGCAATAATTTTGCACTTAAAGTATGGGACAGACGAGAGAGCGTTTTTTCCCCACCCAATCGCGGCAAATGTTTAAAATCTCCTAAAAAATCGTCCTCTCGTCTGTTCATGCACGTTGACAATTCTTTTTTTCCCGCACGTACGAATCGCCGGAATAATAAATGTAAAACATTTTCGCTCGATTAATATTACGACGGCGTATATTCGTCCGTCTGCCCGAGTATTTTTGCGCACTTCCAATCACTTTCGTTCTCACATAGAATTTCTAGTAAGGTCACGGCCACACATAGCCTACGTACGTAAAGTTTACGTAAATGTCAGTTTTGTTCTATCCGTCAGTTGTGGAAACCTGATACGCATTCGTTTGACGTAAAATATATTGACGCAGACCTACGTATGTGTGACCACGGCCTAAAGCCCGGCGTTAAATATTTGCGTATTTGACGACGAATCGAGGATCCGATGCGTAATTTTTATCGCTTGCGCTTCTTAGCATTTATCCGAGTGAAAATAAATACACTCATTCGCACCGACACCCGCATATACCTGCGTTTGTCTTGCGTAACTCAATTTACGGTCCGAATCCAATGGGAAAGAAACTGTCATTCTTTTCTATCCGATAAAGAATCTTATCCGAATGGTAACGCAAGGGGGGATTCCGTGATTGTATGACGTCATCTTGGACTTGGGACAACTTCAGAGCCGCAATTGCCCCCTCTCCCCCATAGAAACGCCACTGTCGCTTGTATGTCCTAAGCTTTAAATATATTCATCAATGTTAAATCAAAAAACATTTGTCTTCAAATAAGAAGGAGATATCCATGGATACAGCAGATTTCCATAAAAAACTTTCGATAAAAACATGGACAACTGGAACCTGTTCAATTCATCACCAGAATTTGTTTTTAACACATCAAATAATGCTGTTATTGGTAGTTGTGAAGCCTGGAATGGACGAAATAGATTCGAGAAAATATTTTAAGTACAATTATATCTACGGCAGTCCATTGTGGTTGCGAAATAAGATGGTTATGTAAAATTTTAACTGAACACATGAAGGGAGATAACTACAAACAAATAAATACTGATCAGACTACATCAAAATTTCTATCTGTCATATAATTCGATTTACCTGTAATTTTACTACAAAAATATTTTTATTAAATTCTCCAGATACCACATTAAATAAAACATCACCTGGAAAAAAATTATAATCAAAAATTAGATAAAGATTATCTTTTAATGCTCAATACCTTTATATCAAGGGCAAAAAAACTTGCAACTAATATGAAACTTGACAGTGAACGAAATTTTAACATGCATAGTCTCAAAGTTGTAAGAATTAAAAGAGACATATGCCTCTCTAACTAGATTTTGTTTACAGTGTGGACTTTAAAATTGGTATCTTACCTGCTACAGATTTAGACTTGATCAACCAGCCGACTATAGAATAGATCTGTATTGTGTTGATCAGATTAACTAGCCAAGATAATATTGCTTGCACACTCAGTATTATGATGCGAAACTGAAATGAACAAATCTGACAATGTGGGTACACACAAATTTTGAGTCTATGCCAGGATCTGCAGTCACCTGAGGAAACTCTAGTCTGTCATTGTATCTTTATATCTAAATTTTATACAGAATGACTGAATAGAATGTACGTCAATATGAGAGCAGGTATCCCCCAAAAAAAAACCTCAAATATTTGATGTTTAAATCCCTGTCGACAATGTGATAATTTTGTTAGTTAAAATTAGGGTCTACATTGTAAAGAAACACAAGCAATTTTAAGTTTTCTCCCTCATAAAGACCACATTCTAAAAGACATGATTCTATATTATACATGAAGCGGTTTCTCAATGCTGATTGCTTGTGAGATCTTGGATTATGTAAAAATACTGATTAATTTAATAGAAAAGTCTCCATTTCAAAATGAAAATTCAATGTTCAAAAAAACCCTCCAAAACCCATTGCTTTTATTTAAAAATTCTGACAAAATCAAGAGAAGAAGTAAAGTTACTTACAACAAGAAATACTGTATAATATAATAAAATAGTTGGTAATAAAAACAATAAAATAGTAAATATCAAAGTTCCAAAAAATAACTGATCAATATCATAGGCTGCTGTATCAACACGTTCTCTTAATACATTCCATTTCTTACCACGAAATAAACGCCATAGAGCTGCTAATGTTGATACCTCCAAATTGTAGATTCTAAAATAAACAATAATAATTTAAAATAAACAATAATAATTTATTATTAAAGCAGCTCTTTGGGGTCATTATAATGGGGTTCATGAGGTCTGTGCCCCAACAAGTACCATAACCCCAGCACAAATTAACTCTTGGTAGCGAGGCAGCACATAAGCATAAATGAAATCAGTAATTTAAATATTGGAGATCAATTATTACTTCCCTTTTGAAGTCACAATAAACTACAAAAATATCACATATACATAGTTTAAAGAATATGATTTTAAGTTTGACTTTTAAAAGCTGCCAGACATAATATTTTGATAGTCATGTCTTTGAGAAAAATGGTCTTGGTATATTGCAAAACGACAAAATAAAAAGACTTGCAAACAGAAGTAAAAGGTGAAATTAACATACCTTGCAGCATAGACATAAAAACAATAAATATGTATAGTTAATAAGAATAAAAGATCTTGTAATAAACTGATTTGAAATGATAAACCCAGTATACTGATTGGTAATGATAAATATATAATCCAAGATAATAATGGTTGTATTAGTTGAACATATCCTGAAATGTAAAAATATTTCTCAATACATAAGTTGTAAAGCGATAAAGAAAAATCACAACAGGACCTGAAACATGTTGTTATTTGTGATAAATAAATCTGGGGATTGCACAAAAATAAATTAGAAATTATTATATTATATAAAACTGGTTTTCCTAAAATGATGCAGTGATCGGCCCAGTGATCATCTAAATACATTAATTAATTTAAAATCATTAGTATAAAGCTTCTCTTTTAGGATAATTAAAGTATTTTTTTATATTGATTACTCATCATGCAGTTGCCCAAAATGCCTCTTTCAAGACTACATAACCTTAGATTTAGATATACATAACAATATATGACAAAAAACCCTCTTACCTGTCCAAATATAAACATGATATAAGAAAAATTGTCCTAAAAACTGTGTTAGAAGATAGTTGAGTTTTAATCCAGCTGGTGCTCCCATTAATAAATTAATTAATTCTGTTAATTTTACAGCAATATCCTACAAATATATATCAACAGGTATAATGCCAAGTAATATCCTAGAGTTTCAAGAAGTTGTGAATGCACACAAGAAGATGAGTAGTTGCCTTACAGAGGATTTGATCTATGAACATTAGGTCTCACATGTAGCCCATGTTTGTCCAAATTGCAATTTTCAGCCTTGATGCAAATGAAGTACTTGATGACATTGACAATGCATTGAACTTGTTTCATATTTCTTTTTGTTGTCCTCAACAATTTAATCGTCTTCTTCTCTTGACTTTAAGAAGAAGTTGAGATTTGTTCTTATGATGAATGAAAATATAACTTACACTTGTCCAATGAACAGTGAACACCAGAAGTTGATTGTGAACATCATAATACCAGAATAATAAGAAAAATAACACACCAATTACACAATCTGATATCTGACTCCATATTCTATTCTGACATCTACAAAATAAATTGTATGTTAACCATTTCAAGGAAGTCCTGGACTTTCCACATTTTTAAAACCGACAACTGAAGTGTTACCAGTACAGTAGAAAATATTATAATAATCATGTATATATTTATCAATGGTTACCGGTACCTTAATTTCTCTAAAGGACTCAGCTGATGATAATCTTTGACAGATATTATAAAATCTGCTCTTTCATAAAGCTGAGATAAACAAGCAACATTCTGTAGATATTTATGCAACCAGGGACTTCTGAAATGGAAAGTAATGTAATACATAACCATTAATATTTTAGGTAAATTCTAAAATAAAATTAAACAGAGTGTTATGTCCTACATTATCTGTTTTGGATTTACAAATGTCAAGGGATCTTTTATGTGCAGTCTGTATACAGAGCCTGTGTTTTTTCCGTGTTGACTTGACGATATAACTGGTATCTAGAAAATATTTATATAAAGATTAATAATTACATTTTTTTTCTTTTGACTTACCTGTTAAATACAAACTTTGAAACATTGACAAACACATCAGAAAGAAATATAAGACCACATAGTTTGAGACAAAACATTATCACAGAAAATAGCACATGGAATAGGCAGGAAAACAGATTCAACTTTGGTTTAGGAATGAAGTAGATAGACTTATAAACATCTTCTAGGACAGAAGTATCTTCTTTACTTTGATTTTCAACTGCTTTCTGCATAAAAATATAGGATTCTTGAAAATCTGATGGACTGTATAAGACACACATACAATTTACTAGGTCAGTATGAATATATAGATCACATTTAATAGAATTATCTTCATCAGGTGTTAATTCTAATTTAACATGTACATCATTGAGATTAGGTACTGGTGGTGATAGTTCTAAACCACCTTTCTTGTTAAATGGTTGCCATGTTCCAACTAAAATCAGATCATTTTGTTTTGTGTTTCTGGTTTGGTGTAGAACAAGAACACAGATTGAACGATTAATCATGTTTACAGTCCCATATAAATATCCATTATTATTATAATCTATCAGTTTAAGATTGATAAAAACTGTCCAACTATCATGGTTTCCTCCAGTTTTCAATGAAGCCTCCATCTGAAAGTAAATTAATAGTAATTTGAACAATGTTGCTCATGAAAAACAAATACATGTATGAAAATGTTGTTCTCAAATGCTATTATTGAAGATGAATACCACTTTCTATTTGCTTCCCATGCTTTGCCAACAATCATTTAGAACTGATTACTTCCTTCCTTACCCAAAATGAAATGCATTATGACTAGCCTGAATAATTGTAAAATGATTGATAAGAATATTCACAGATTAATTACAAAAATAAACAAGGGATTGTCGGCATATCGCACCCACCTTATTTGTCTTTTTTTCTCTACTGCTTCGGGTAGCCTACTTTTACACTAAAGATTTAAAAAGACAAATACCACAGATAGAAGAATTTCTCATTTTAACCTAAAAAGATTGAAAGCTATCATTAGATTTAATAATAATTGGCATTGTTTTTATTTTTTGACTCTTAACCCGCCATCTTGTAAGACTCGATTAGATTGTCTTTAATTTAGTCAATGACTTCTATAATGCAACTTTCCGCCTGGACGAAAAAAATTATCATAGAAAATTTGGATTTGGAGTATATTTTGTTGTATTTATTCAATTTCAAGAGTTAAAGTCCTATCATTCGGTATTTATTTGTAGTATGTTTTTGTATTATAAATTGTCATAGCTTGTAAGTTGTATTGGTAAACTTAAATGTCATCAATAAAGATTGAAAAAATGTCTAAACCTCTATTATCTATTTTTACATTGCACTTTTATACTCATCCAGTTGAAAATTTTTATGTTTTGCAAGAGTTTGCTAACTAGTTCTAAACTGCATATCATAAAAGTCTTATAGTATTTGCATTAAAGAAACAAGCACACGGTGGAGAAATAACAAAATTACGCCATGTCTACCGATGCCTTGTCAATCAAAAGTGAACGATATCGATAAGACTTTTTTTTTATTAAATGAGGTAGATGTAATATGCCGTTTTGCCTACCACGTCATTAGTAATATTCTTTTACTTTTTGGAGTCGACTCCTCATGTTGATATTATATTATATTTTTTTTTTACAATTTCATTTTGTGGAGAGAAATGTTCTTATTTTAAATGGAGAATTTCAAAAACTTCTATTTCCATCGGCATCATAAACCCTAAGGCATAGATGAACAGATAGCTTGCTATTGACAATCATATTTTGAACATTTGTGACAAGAGAAATAAAATTCAATTCAGAACTCAATCTAGCCAGAGTGTAGTTATTGGGTTTTGGCTAAATATTGTTATTTGTCAATTTCAATTTCAGCTTCTGTCTTGATAGGATATGAATCCTTTAGAAATAATTCTAGTAACATCCGGTACTAGAGGTGAACGCCTACTTTTTAGATATCCATATGAATCAGATGAAAAGAATTTGAAATCTGCTAAAGGTACCTTTCAATTCATTTAATAATAATGATTATAATCAGGTGATAAAACTACATGTCTGGTAAAAAAAATTTCACTTACACTTGATGTGCTATTGTAGCTATTTGAAACTTGTCGTTTTGTCAAGACAACCGGTCATGTCTGGCTTATATATGGGCAAATAAACAACCCTGATATGTTCTATTATTGCATAGATAACACAAACCTATCAACTGACTACAAGAAACAACTGACTTCAAACATCAGGTTAATACTCACAAATCTTCTTTACCTACCTTTATACAGTTTTATTTTGTCATTTCTCTTTTTAGGTAGAAATAGAAACCCATATGCGATCAAAATAGCTGAAGATATTAAAAGACACAGGTATAATTTTGATAATTAAATTTCATTAGTTACCCATTGCTTAAAATATTCTTCTTGATGCTTATTTGATATTATGTTACACTGTAGTTGAGAAAGATGTTCTTCCCTCTTCTGTAAAAAGTTGTCTATTGCAGTGGCTTGGAATGAAAATAACCCCCTCCCCACTCCTTGCCTAATTATGCCACTGGTCTACTGCATGGTAAACTGTATTTTGTTGTTGTTTTAGGTATGGAGAAGATATGACCGCCACAGATAAATATAAGTGAGTATAAATATTAAGTAAAAAGGTACTGATTAATCATATATCTGAAAGCTATACCACCTTTTAGAATGAGCAAAATAATATAGTTCTCGGACTTTGTCAAAAAGAGTATAGGTGTCCAAAGTATACAAACCATAAAACTATAAATACTCTTATTTGCTAAGTTTGAACATTTAGATTTTTTCTTCATTCTAAGAGGTTGTATTCCTTTAACATCATTGGAATACCACCTCTTAGAATGAACACGAAATCTACATTATAAAACTTGGTCAATAAGAGCATATATTCACCAATAAACTAGCCTGGTGTCATAAATGAACAGCAGATTACCTGTATAATGTGATATTTACAGAATACTACCTTTAATATAATTATTGAAAAATGCTTACAAAATATTTTAAGCACTTTTTAATATTAACCTTTGATTTTATGGAAAATTAGTTTCAGGGGTTTGATGGATTTTTTTTTATATGTTTTTGACCTCATTGATAATTATATAATCTTATTGTTCGTATATTTATATGTTTTGTAGAATAAGCAACAGTACATTAGCTACCTTACTGGCTGCTAAGTCTTCTCTATGTAACCAGAATTTTGATTTGAAAATTGATGATGTCCGATTTATTGGGTTTCCAGTCATATTACATGTACCTGTTACTACTGGTAAACAAACTGGTCACAGAATTACTACTGTTAATGTTGTCTTTACATTAAAGGTCAGTTCACTTTAGGAAGATATCCCAAAAAATAATAATGTTAATGATATTGTAGTCTTGGGAACTGAGGAAATTTACTTGATACCTTATGCTGTAGTATTACATCTTAGTTATTGTAGGTAAAAGGTTTTTTTATACGCCCACACATTAATGTTTTTTTATTTTGTATTGGACACACATTAATGTGGGCGTATATTGTAGTCGCCCCTGTCTGTCTGTCTGTCCGTCTGTCTGTCCGTCTGTCTGTCTGTCCACAATTGTTGTGGACACGATAGAGAGCTGGTTTCTTGATGGACTTTGATGAAACTTGCTATGAGTGTTTGTTATCACCCAAGGATGAACCCTATTGAAAGTCAGACGAATCGAAAAATATTTCATGGGTTATTGCCCTTGCTTTTGAAAATATGTTGTGGACACCATAGAGAGCTGGTTTCTTGATGGATTTTGATGAAACTTGGTATGAGTGTTTGTATTGACATTGGGATAAACCCTATTGAATATCAGAAACATCGAAAAAATATTTTATATTGTTCTTTAAAACGCGTTAATTTTTCAGCCGTTACACTCTCAAAGTTGTGGACACGATAGAGAGCTGGTTTCTTTGTGGATTTGTATGAAACTTGCTGTGAGTGTTTGTAATCACCCAAGGATGAACCCTATTGAAAATCAGACGAATCGAAATATATTACCTGGGTTATTGCCCTTGCTTTTGAAAATATGTTGTGGACACCATAGAGAGCTGATGGATTTTGATAAAACTTAATATGAGTGTTTGTACTGACATTAGGATAAACCCTTTTGAATATTAGAAACATCGAAAAAATATTTTATGAGTTATTGCCCTTGTTCTTTAAAACACGTTAATTTTTCAGCCGTTACACTCTAAAAGTTGTGGACACGATAGAGAGCTGGTTTCTTGGTGGATTTTTATGAAACTGGCTGTTGGTGTTTGTATTGACCTTTGGATACACCTTATTGAAAATCAGAAACATCTTCAACTATGTGACTGCTCTTAATCATTTTAAGATGGAACCTAAACGTTGGTTGCCCTTGTTTTATGCATATTTCAGTGACATATTTGTTTTTTCCAGGAAACTTTAACCCATGGTTTTACTCTTGTAAAAAGAGAAAATGTCATTCTCAGAATCTTTCATTTACTCTCCCCTCTTGTCAACCCCCCGGAAGAATTGGCTGCCATTATAAAAGTGGGCGTATTACGATGGCCATCGCTATTTTTTAAAATGGCACTTGAAAGTGAATAAAAGTTTTATACATGGGTTAATAATGTTCTTTTGACTTGTAAAATATGTATATAGTAAAACATTACTTGTTTGCAGGCAAATATTGATAACTGTATAAAAGAAAGGTATTATCTGATATGTAAACAGATAACTATAGCTATACAACATGAAGAAAGAAGATGTCAATATCTATCTATACAAGCTAAAATAATGATGGGTGTACAAGATGAAATGACTACAAGAACTGAAGGTATATTTTACAAAAATTATTCTTTAAAATATCAAAATGTTTTTGTATCAATTCTCAAACTATGGATTTTTTAATGAACAGTAGTTGATATATTGAAAATACATGTAGATCTACGTTAATTATTTAAAAAAAAGAACATGAAATTTTGTGAAAAAAGAATTTCATGTGTTTTTTGAATTTGTCCATGCCAAAAGCCAAAAGACCGATGCAAAATTATTGCCAATGGTAGCTTAATGATTATTTTTGGTCTTATTTTGTGCAATTATCATGACAATAAAATATGTGAGTTTACTTGTGGCTGGATATTGGGTTACTTTTGAGTCACAGGATAACAGGCATTTTCCTATGAAGGCTAAAAGGCAAAACTTGTCAATGCATTTTGGTTTTGTTTTTCGACTGCCTGTGCCACCATTTAATTTCTGGGATTATTTTTGTAGATTGTATAGAATCACCCTATAAACTGATTCTTGAGAAAAGTCAATTAGCTAGTGAATTAAAACAAATATATGAAAGGTAAGAAGAAAACTTAAATAAAAAAATTTCAATTCTTGATTAAAGCAATGTTTATATTATATGTTGTTGCAGATTTGTCACAATTAAGTGCATGATATTTTATGAGAATTTTGATGTATTATTTTAAAGGGCATGTTAACCTTTTGTTTTATCAGTTATAACTCCTTCTCAGAAATGGATTTTAGCGTAGCTAATCAGTAACAACCCACCTTCTGAATTTGAGCATTCAAATTAATATTCATCAGTGTCTATAGGGGCTATTCAAAAGATATGAAACTCATAATTGTGCAGTCTTAGTACTTCTGAAGTCTCAAATTGATGCGAAAAACAATTGTTCCCCACTGAACAGTATTATTAATGTTAATTTAATAACTCATCAATTTTGTATTATCATTTTGTAGTTTATGTAAATCAGGTGCAATGTTATTGTATATCAATAATTGGATTGAAATTAATGTTTGTTTACCTAGTATTTATACAGATTTTATGCCCTCGTCTTCCGCTGAAAAAAATGTGAGTATTTCTTTATTATAGAAATACAAAATATATTGATCAATAATAATTAATTAAGTAGATTTTTTCTTATGTTTTTTACTTGGCTTATGTTATTAAACAGATTATGTTTATTAGTGAATTGTTATACATTTTAAATGTGGCCTGAAATAAGTGATGTAGTAAGGGCCTCTTCATTGGCTACTTTTCTAGGTATTTTTTTTATGTTCACTGTAGATAGCTAGTTTGTACCATTTGATGATATTGGTTGAGCTTTTCTTCATCTGATATAGCATGATGATGTATTTGTTCAGTCTTTGTGCAAACTTTTGTTTTTCAGTATGCAGCCATTGAGAAATGTCTATCATCTTTACGGTAAGTAGATTTTAATATTTCAGTCAGTGTTTCAAATCAATATTTATATCAGTTCTGATGTCTGGTTTAGGTTAAAACACCATATTATAAGTTTGTCTATTTTTGTCTAATTCCAGACCTTATCATGGTGTGTTGTTAAAGGAAGATGAACAAGTTTTACTTGATTCATTACCAATGGATAGTACACCTGCTCTATCCAGATTGATTAAAGTTACTAGTCCCTTAAAAAATATACAAACATTAGCACTGGATGCTGATCTTAGTCTTTCTCAGGTAAATAAACAGATTTTAAATCAGTGCCAAATCTTGGTTTTTCTGAATGATCAGAATGGTATTTTGTCTTTTTTTCCCGTGACTGATTTCCAATGATATATCCAACTGTAGTATTGTTAATTGTTATATTGTCTTGACATTGTGATATCAACTGCAATAACAGATCTATTTTCAACCAGATTGACATTATTCCTAAAATATATCCCAATGAAATACTGTTTTCAATACTATATTGGCAGGTATTTCAACTGGTATGTCAGTTAGTGTATTGGGCTAAAGCTGTTATAATTTATCCACTATGTGAAATGAATACCTATATCATATCACCACATGCTAATCTATTTGTGTAAGTTTTAACATAACAAATTAACTTTGAATAATTAAAAATACATGAATATTTAAGACAAATTCTTATGGCATGCTGAAATTGATGCTATGATTAAGAATTAGTAAATTTGTATAGCACTCAGTACTGCCTTGTATAAGCCTGAAATGATTCTTTATAAACAAAGATATATCTACGTCAATTACTTATTATATTATAGGTTGATCTTAATCATTTCAGCAATTCACCACTTGTTCAAGAATTTGTTGTAGAATATCCAGGTAAAAACCTTCATGTAGAATTAGCTGAATTTTCATTACCAAAACAGTTACATGATGGTAGTATATTTGAACAGAAATATCAACAGGTAATAGTAATTTATGGCTGTACTACTTCGAGAATTTATTACATTACAAGTAGTAAATCCATACATCTTAGTAATCTTCCAACTTCTACATGTCTTATAAACATACGGTAAAAGTAATGTTTGTAGAACCCAATAATCTTGAAATAATTTGGATTTTTTATTCCCTTTCAATCTTTATTTTGTGGACACAAACCAAAACCCACCCCCCTATAAAAAAAAACCCAACAAAATAACCACATTATTTAAGAGTTTTAAAATATTTTTATTTGACAGAATCATAGAATAAAGATGGTAATATGGTTATTACAACATCAGTTATTAATTCAACTACATCAATATATATCAATTATACCTCCAACAACAGATGATGATATCTATTATCTAGTACCACATGATCTAGTCAAATCACCAAGTTTTACAGATATAACTTCAGGTATGTAGCTTTGTGATGAAATCCCTTAATATGAATATTACCATCAACATCCAAAATATTTATTTTTCTCTATTGTGCTCTTCGCTAAAACAGGCCATGCTCATTGTCAAGCAGAATTTGTCAACTGTTCACCATTGTATTTTATTTCAAGATTAGAATAATTTTCTTGATTGATAAAAAATTTATATTATTTTGACTAACATTTTAATAAAGAAATGTGTTGTCCTTGAGACTCATTTCCTAAATAGATGCTCATAATCTATCATGTCTAGTATAGTCAACAATGATGAAAGTTTATTTATCCCAATCAGATTATATGGCTTCTGAAGATGGTAAATTACAGTGGAATTCTACAGCCATGTCACAACTAACACCAGACATAAAAAGAGCTATTAAAATGTCACCATCAGCTAGTAATACCGAGGATCTTAATTTCTTTTTAAGGTACCCACTGTTTATTCTTATATAACTTCTCAAAATGAACATCTAGTCTTGCACACTACATGGCGTTTTCCCTCCTCATTAGCCCAAAACATGCAGAAAAGTGTGATGTAAAACACCATTTCAGTTAGTGATGATTATAATTTCTGAAGTGCTATCCGTGGACAAGCCTTGGCTCTGAGATCAATGTCACATGAAAGAAAGATAAGGATAACAACTTAGGTTTCTTGTGGATCATTTCTTCCAGATGGTCCTTGGCCAAACTTCTTGATCTTTCCTGGATTATCCGTACCCATTTACAGCTGGGAGGACTGGAATTATGAGTGAAGATGACCTATTCAAGGTCATCGGACTATCACAGCCTGATCGCGAACAGAACTCTCAAACATAACAACGTTTATTTGCTCGTATCCAAGCAAATGACGTCATGCTTGTCAAGAACAACGCGCTAACCACTGTGCTATAGAACCTCACAAAACCTCATGAAACTTAAATAGAGTGATACAGATACTGTGCACAAAGTCATTTTAGATCAGTTTGGAAGTTGATAACTAATGTATATTAATGTCTTCTGTTTCAGATTATGTCCTTATTTTAATGGTAATTGTCCTATAGAAGAAATTATGTTTTATGAGAATTTATCACGGTCAACAATAACTACTGTATTAGATAAATTTAAAGATATTTTATTATTATGTACACATGAAGATCCTGCTACAACTTTCTTTATATAAATCAAGTAATTAACATTCTGTTTTTATACTATTGTGACCAAGGAAAGTGCTTCTTTTAAAGAATAGCCCCTGTATAATACCCTAAACTGTGTTTAATTGAAGTAAAATGTGAATATATGAGGACTTGTATGAGATTTGTATTCAGAGCTGTTCTCATATAAGAAAACCTGTGAGAAGGAAGTGATTGTTTAAAAACAAATGTATGTGAATATTACATGAAGAGATATACAGTACCATGCAATAAATATTCGTACAAAATGGCGGTGTAATTACATTCGCTCTACGACCTTACATACTTGCACATCGCTTGGGAATTATTACAAAGGGGGAAAACCATCACTTGTCCAGGAGTACAATTAGCAAGTTTTAAGAAGCATGTAGAACGAAGGGGGTTCATAGTATACAACCGAGACGAAAAAGGCAACCCATTTCTATGTACGAATATATATTGCATGGTACTGTATATCCTTATGTTATGATATACATTTAATGTGCTAAATGTTAAAAAAATAATTTCCATTGTTATGTATGCCTGTATGTTAAAAAAAAGTGCTACGTCTTTATTTAAAAGATTTTTACATGTATCAAACTTAATTAAATAATTTTTATATAATATATTTTTCTGCCTCTTTGTCTCGAACACTTACAAAGGGATTATTTAAGATATAGAAACGTAAAGGTTTATCAGTCCAATCCTCTGCATAGTCTATGTTAATTCTCTTACTTGTAACAATTTGAGTATCTTGTATCGAGTCTCCATCTTCCAACCAAATATATTTATTGTCAATTAAATCAAGCTTATTGATATCTTTCTTGGTTATATCTAAGGCTTGACACATTTTAGATGGTCCATTAGTTAAATCCCTTTCTTTCTTAGTTAATTTAGTTTTACCCGTATTTACAGTAGGTACATCCCCCTTTTTCCACCTTAATAAACTCATTGTGTCTTTACCATCTATTGGTTCAACAGCTCGTAATAATACAGCACAGCCTTCTCCTGTATAAATAAAATTATACTTAGTGGACAAACAAACTTAAAGGAATTGTAAAGAGGTTTTCTAAACTTTGTATGTGTATCGGGGACACTGATATCATCAATTCCAATTTCCATTCCAACGTCTGTGATTCTTGCAATCCCGCTTAAACTAACGCATTTTATGACATCACCCCCACTGATCTGCATAGATATCAATAGTAGCTTTCAGTAGATCAGTGGGGGTGACGTCATAAAACGCTTTAGTTTAAGTGAATTACAAGAACCACAGACGTCGGAATGAAAATTTGGATGGCGCAAATAATTGATGCTATCAGTGTCCCTGATATACATACAAAGTTTACAATCCTTTAAAGTAATTATTGGGTATAGGGATATGCTTTCCTTTGAATCAGTAACAAACTTCGATCCAAATCCCTAGTCAAGCACATCCAGGGATAGATAATTCATAACATAAATAAGAGAATAAAATCATAATACTTATATTTCATAATGATAACATATCCTATAGTCTTACCTTGACTTGAAATATTCATACAACAATAAATACCATAAATATGATAAACATAGGCTGTTCCAGGTTTCATAAACATAGCTTCTGTTTTCTCTGTCCGTTTATTGTTATAAGAATGTGCTGCTTTATCTGTCAGTCCTAAGTATGCTTCTGTTTCGACAATCATTGCAGATAATCTTTTACCATCCTGCATTCTCACTAACTTTTTACCTAGTAGTGCTTTAGCTAAATCTTCTCCAGACTGGTCATAGAAACTTTGATCTAAACATTTAGGTGAGAAATATTTACTTGTCTGTTTTTCTGATGATTTGGATTGCTTCACTTGACTCCCATCTCCTAAATCTTTTATTACTTTCCTTTTTGGCATTCTGGATCAGTTTATGTTCTCTACATAAATCTAAAATATAAAGTAAAATTAACAAGATTTCCATACAAATTAAAGGGGAATGTTCAGCAATTTTGGGAAGGGGGCTGGGGTAGGCCTACATGGACTAGCAAACCAATCATACTCCACTTTATCAGTTACAATTCAAACAGAATGTCATCTTTAATAGTGCAAGGTGGGGTTCGTCTGAACCCCTCGAAACCCACCTGGCTACGGGTATGGGTGAACATATATCCCTTTAAAGAGATGTGGATTATTCTGAATCGAACTGAAGTAAAAGAATCCTTCTCCATTGCTGAAATTCTTTCCATATAGTAGTAATATAATTATTATTATAAAAACATTATCCTTCATATTTTGGTAGATTCCATATTTTCAAAGATATTATCCTTCAGCATTTCAGTCTAGTCCGATATAACCTGCCGTTGAGTGGTACATTTCAGTCCAAAAGAGTTGAATTAAAAATAGTAGGCCTACATAGACTACTCTAGGCCCTATATTTCAATAAACATATTTCATGCAAAACAATTTACATCATCTCTACCTAGATGTCCAGTATATGTGTGAATAAATTTTTTGGTTTCAGTCAAACTGCAGAGACAAAAGATGTCAATTTGTGGAATTTGGTACTTTTACTTTTACATGGATTGTGCAATGTTTACAAAACAAACTCGATTATCCAGTTTCAACATGATTTGCGCACTGGACAAGGTTGACTAGCAAATAATTTGGTAGTCAAAATTTCCAGTAGAAATTGTCTGTTCAGTAAAGAGACTGGAAAACAGAGATGTTTGACCAAATTCTATGACGCACTTCCTTTTCAGAAAATCCCTTGCACCAAAACACGTGTTCAGGGAAATGATCTCTACAAATTTGTTATTTATTTAATAAATTAATTATTTATTGGCTTAAAATTCTCAATATGAAGTTACAAGAATCATCCGTGGAAGTGGCAACAAAGAAACTTAAGAGTGAAAAGAAGAAAAAGATAAAGAATGAAGTTGAAGAAGTAAGTAAAGTATGATGACCTATTTTTCATAAAATAAAATATGGAATTCGGTAAACAACTCAAGACAATATAGCCTAATCTTAAAAAAGGATTAGCGGCTTATTTGGCACATGAACAAAATTGGTATAACTCCTTAGCCAAGTAAAGATTGGCCCCTTATGTGATCATACTCTTTGATTTCTACTAAATTTGGTCTAATTAGACTAAAAAAAAAAATGTCAAAATGGCCCCATTAAATGAATGTTAGCCATTGCCATTGGTCCATTATCAAAATATATATAACTTATATGATGATTGGGAATCACGACAAATTAAATGTTTTTTCCTTATTAGAAATTTGGACCCCATCTCATACCATACTCCACCCATCTTTTTTAATCTTTGAACAGATGTTTACCCCTGTCACTTGAGTTGATGCAGGTCTGAGACCCTGCTTGCTATAGCCATAGGCCTAACTATAGTCTGTAAATGTAGGAAGACTGTTAAGGTCAGGCCCATTCTGAACAAATTCAACCAGATATTACTCTGACCTATTGACCAGCCATGTTTTAAATAGTTTACGCGTAGACATTTTTCTCTCTTTTACAACTTCATGTAAACAAATCGAAAGATTCAAGATTGATTCCACACCACTCAAACCAATGTGTACAAACACATGTAGTAGAGGATGTATTTTATTTGATCAATACAGTGAATAAAAATAAAAATTTAAGCACACTAATAAAATAACTCATAAGTCAGTGCAAAATTAGTTTTGATACTATTTTGAATTGTGTTTATAGGTTGAAGAAGAAGAAACTCCAGTCAAAATAAAAAAGCAAAAAGAAAAAAAATCTAAAGACACAGAGGAACCAGAGAAGAAAAAGAAAAAAGAAAAAAAATTGAAAGCAGATGAAACTGAAAGTAAAACTCCTAGTGTTGAGAAGAAAGAAAAAAAATCTAAATTAAATGGAGCTAAAGCTGAAACAAATGGAGTAAAAAAAGAAACAAATGGAGAGATCATTTCCAATGGGAAACAAGAGGAAGAATTGTCACTACAACAAAAAGCAGGGGCATTCTCCAACTTTAAGATTAGTCCAAACACTGTCAAAAAACTACAAAGTAAGTATTGTATGGTAGTTAAAAAAAAGAATGTGTAATCAATCAAAGGATTGATAATGTTTGATTATATTTTAGACTCGCATAGTATGTTTATATAGATTATTGTAAAACATCTCATTGGAAACAAATTATTTATGTATTCATGGTGTGTAATGATTATGTTGTTTTGTATTTCAGAAAATGGGATTTCATATTTATTTCCAGTTCAATCAGAAACATTTGATATTGTTTATAGTGGATCTGATATTATTACTCAAGCTAGTAAGTTTTTGATGTTATTACCTATATCAGATATGAAGGATTCTGGAATAATGACACCTAAGTAATGGTAGACTATTTCTCTTTTGAGGAGTTCACTATTATTACATAACTTCTACTCTCAATTTTGCCATTCTTTGAACATAAAAACCTCTTGTGACGTCATCCCATTGTTATGGCCGGTCTTTCTTTTTGCTAATATCCCTCAACCCAGGGACATTCGAGAGAATATCCCTCAACCCAGGGATATTCGAGATAATATCCCCCGCGGACAGGTACATTAGAGATAATATCCCCCCCCTCTACCAAAGTACATTCGAGCGAGAGAATATACTTTAATCTTACACCAATACATTTGAGCAATCAACTCTACGTCTTAAAGATTTTTTTCTTTCAAACTTAATATTGAAGTTTCAAAATCAAGCTGATAAATCGTAACTGATCACTACCCAGTGACAAAGTATGCAATCTTTTCAGACAGTATCAAGTCACAACCAAGTGATCTGTAAGGTTTCTTGCTTCCTATGATACAATGAAGGTTGATACAACAATATATACCCTCACATTTCTTGTAATGTTTTTTACTGGTCATCTTATTTTTTAAAAATGGTTTAAAAAATTTAAAAACTAGATTTTTAGAGCGTAATTAATTTTCGAGGGATTTATACCTTTAAATACTACATTTTAGAATTTTTTAATGTAAAATTAGATATTTGATATTAAAAACTAAATATTTCTGAAAATTCTGGAACATTTTTTTCACACAACATGGATTACCTCCCATGTGATGTTAAATGTATTGATTGATTTTTCAACATATTTACCAATTATTGAATTAGGAATCGGTTTTTATGTCGGATAATGCATGGTTTCTATCGGGATTAGTTGTCATAATGCCCTTGGGCTCGGGAAAGCCCTCGGGCCTTCGGCCCTCGTGCTTTCCCGAACCCGCGGGCATTATGTCAACTAATCCCTCGAAACCATGCATTATCCTACACATAGTTTGTTTTGCTTTTTACTGAAAATATTGAAATTATTTGTTTTACTCTTTTTACAGGAACTGGAACAGGGAAAACAGTAAGTTTAATGTTTATATAATATTCTGTAATAATAAGCTTTATACAAATTTATTGACAGTTTGTCATGTTATAATTTAGTTTTATTGTAATTATTTGGTTTTTATTTCAATTAAACTGTATGATCTCCCAAAACGATTTTAATTATTATTTTTTGTATCTTCTTAGTTGGCCTTTTCCCTGCCTATAATTGAGAAATTACAGTTAGATAAATCACCACCACAGCGAGGTCGTCCTCCAAAGGTAAATATTTCTTATTTTTACCACAAGTAATAACCGTTATAATTTTGAAAACAATGTTATTTATATTAGATATTTGCTCTGCTATGTAGTTTAGAATGATGATATGATTATTGGTTATAGGTACTGATCATGGCACCAACCAGAGAATTAGCTAGACAAGTGTGTAATGATTTTGAATCATACTCATCATCATTAGTTGTACTGTGTATTTATGGTGGAACACCCTATGGTCCTCAAGGTATCTGTAATTTTTTTTTCTGTAATTAAGCAATAAACTGTTACACTATGGCTTGTATGGTCGTATATCAGAACAGGTTGGCTGCAAAATTTAATGAATGGGCTTAAGGGCATTTATGATTAATTTTGTCAACCCTGTGTCCTGAGATATTCAGGACAACTCCAGGTTATCAGATTTTTTAAGAACTATATCTTTATCCAAGATTACGCCGCCATTTTGTTAGGGGTATCTTAGCAAATATGACGTCGGGACTGTCAGTGACGTCATAAAACGCGTTAGTTTTAGTGGAATTTCATGAACCTCGGACATTTAAATGGAAATTGGAATGGTGCAATTTGATGCGAGCAGTGTTCCCGATACACATACAAAGTATATATATTATAGAAATAATTGATATTAAAATGTTATATGTTTATATATTATAGAACATGTATTAAGAATTAAGATCTGGTGTAGATATAATTGATATTTAAATGTTATATGTTTATATATTATAGAACGTGTATTAAGAATTAAGATCTGGTGTAGATATAATTGATATTTAAATGTTATATGTTTATATATTATAGAACATGTATTAAGATCTGGTGTAGATATAATTGATATTAAAATGTTATATGTTTATATATTATAGAACATGTATTAAGATCTGGTGTAGATATAATTGATATTTAAATGTTATATGTTTATATATTATAGAACGTGTATTAAGAATTAAGATCTGGTGTAGATATAATTGATATTTAAATGTTATATGTTTATATATTATAGAACGTGTATTAAGATCTGGTGTAGATATAATTGATATTAAAATGTTATATGATTATATATTATAGAACGTGTATTAAGATCTGGTGTAGATATAATTGATATTAAAATGTTATATGTTTATATATTATAGAACGTGTATTAAGATCTGGTGTAGATATAATTGATATTTAAATGTTATATGTTTATATATTATAGAACGTGTATTAAGATCTGGTGTAGATATAATTGATATTTAAATGTTATATGTTTATATATTATAGAACGTGTATTAAGATCTGGTGTAGATATAATTGATATTTAAATGTTATATGTTTATATATTATAGAACGTGTATTAAGATCTGGTGTAGATATAATTGATATTTAAATGTTATATGTTTATATATTATAGAACGTGTATTAAGATCTGGTGTAGATATAATTGATATTTAAATGTTATATGTTTATATATTATAGAACGTGTATTAAGATCTGGTGTAGATATAATTGATATTTAAATGTTATATGTTTATATATTATAGAACGTGTATTAAGATCTGGTGTAGATATAATTGATATTTAAATGTTATATGTTTATATATTATAGAACGTGTATTAAGATCTGGTGTAGATATAATTGATATTTAAATGTTATATGTTTATATATTATAGAACGTGTATTAAGATCTGGTGTAGATATAATTGATATTTAAATGTTATATGTTTATATATTATAGAACGTGTATTAAGAATTAAGATCTGGTGTAGATATAATTGATATTAAAATGTTATATGATTATATATTATAGAACGTGTATTAAGATCTGGTGTAGATGTTTTAGTTGGTACACCAGGACGTATCAATGATCATATAGAGAAAGGCAATATTAATCTCTCACAGATACAACATGTTATACTAGATGAAGTTGACAATATGTTAGATATGGGTTTTGTAGAGATTGTGGAACAAATTCTGACTTATGCTTACCAAGGTTAGTAAAGGGATAGAATTCTTATGAAATGTGGTAGAGACGGTGTCCACCATAAAGTTTGTGGAAATGATGTTAGAAATGACTTTGAGCTATCTTTTATCTTTTATACTAGTAAAATCTTTTAAAAGCTAATTTTGTTATATAATCTTTTCTACAAATTAGAAAAGTGGATGGCTTTCAGTCGTTATCCATTTGACTAGGAATTAGAAGATTACTGAAGAGTTCCACAAAGCTATAAATAGACTTGATTATAGATCACTGTATTCAAATAATATAAAAAGATAAAAAAAATGAAACAACGCTTGAATAGATTAATGAAATGAATATTTTTTTTTAGATAGAGATGAGAAACCTCAGACTATGTTATTTACTGCTACTCTACCACCTTGGGTTAGAAAAACAGCTAATAAATATATGAGAGAGGATGTTAAAACTATAGATTTAATTGGCAAAGATTTTAATAAAACTTCTAAAACAGTTGAGGTAAGCATGCCTATCAACAATATAATTTTACATTATACTTTCTTCATACATTTATAGATGTCCATGACAATACAATAAGAAAGAGAAAAAAGGACTATGTTACTAATTTAAATCTAAAATTATTTTCTGTGAAGTTGCTAAAACTTTGATTGTTACGTTCAGTCTTATCTAAGAAATAATTCTTGCTTGATAAAACTTCTATATTGTTAATATTATATTTTTCAGCATTTAGCTATCAAATGTAATCACAGTGAAAGAGCGTCTATATTAGGTGATATTGTATCTGTATATAGTGGTAATCATGGACGAGCTATGATTTTCTGTCAAACTAAAAAAGAAGCAGATGAACTGGCTATAAGTCCATGTATAAAAGTAGAAGGTCATGTGTTACATGGTGATATTGCACAAGAAAAAAGAGAATCTGTTTTAAAGGTATTTAGTTTAATTATTTTCATTCATGTGACTTTAATTTGTGAAGAGTTCTTCAGTATTTTATTATCTATGTTGGATACACTAAATTCATTAATTTGCACTATTTCAATTTTCAGTAAGATGTCTGTGGTTCTTATGATGTCAATATTACATACATATAGACAGCTTTTTTTCAACAACTCATTTTAACTAAGCATTACATAATGTCTAGGAATTCCAAAAAATAATGCTTCACATAGTGACATTGAGCGTAAGGAATTGAACAAGTTTGTCCTGTGTAGAAGGCCCTAAGATAACATTATATATTATTGTTGATGTATAGGGATTTAGAGAAGGGAAATATAAAGTATTGATAACAACTGATGTTGCTGCTAGAGGTTTAGATATACCTGAAGTAGATATAGTTATACAATGTGAACCTTCAAGGGTAAGAAAAACTTATTTCAAATATTTGTTTTCAAGGACCTCTTTCTGTCTGAACTATTTCTAAAGGTCAACAATTAACAACTCATTTATTTTGAAAACAATGGTTTTCTTGTCATCTTAATCAGAATTTGCAGCAAAAATTTGAAAATATAAGCGAACATTTTTATTCTTGTGAACCTATCTATACAGTAAACAAACTGATTGGCATTATTATTTTTTGTATTTAGCTTTATTTGGATGTGTGGTTAAAACATGTCTATTTATATGACTTTACATATAGACAAAACAATTTCATTTGAACTCTAGTTTAAAGATTGTTATTATATTTGTGTTATTTTATTTTGTTTATTTATTTCAGTATGCTGATGCTTATATTCATAGATCAGGTAGAACTGGTCGAGCTGGTAGATCAGGTGTATGTGTATGTTTATATAGTGCTAGAGAAGAACAATCTTTACGAACCCTGGAATATAAGGCTGTAAGTTCTCATAATATTAATACAACAACTACTTACCTAGTTTGCGATATCAGTTGCTGCTGGAAGCGAACATTAACTTGTCATCTACCAACCTTATATTAATAAACACACATTTCTGAATCCTTTACTAAGTATGTCTCCAAGATCCTGTTCTGGGTGCATTAACATTTAAAGACAGAATCAGAATATAGAGTTATTGGCCTTGCCTCAAAATTATGAACAAGTAGCAGATTTATGGATGTGTAGGCTTTTATATGATTTAAACTGGCAGTTTTCAATGAATAAGAAATAATTAAAACATGAATAATTTATTTTCTAGGGTATTAAATTCAAAAGAACAGGACCACCTACACCAGAAGACATCATAAAGGCAGCATCTGATGATGCATACAGGTAAATCTTTTTATAGAATTAATACTTAAAATGGCAGTTTTATCCCGCATTTTGAATTTTTCATATCATACTTAGCTAAAAGAATGTTACTGTATATTAAAGTTTATTTTTTAGGAAAATCTGAGCATTTCAATATAAGATATTAGCAGTTCCTAGATTTTACTTGAAATTTAGTATATATTTTTTTTAAATAAGTGGAATAATATGTAATGCAAACCTTGTTTTATTTTTTTTGCAAGCCAGTCCAATGCTCAATATTCAAAAGAATAAGACAAAAACAAATATGCATTGCATTTTCAGAATACCACATGAGTTCAAATAAGTTTCAGGGCTTTAGATTATATTAATTTGGGCACACTCTGTATTGTCTGAGCAAAGAGCTGAAGATATAGATAGAGCAGGGTTCCTAAAAAGGCTTCAGAAGCGGTTTCAACATCTTAAAACTCTACAAAGGGATATATAGATTCATTTATAGAGGTGGACTTTTGTTGTGATCAAAGTTGTTAGCATCTCAGATTTGCTAATTTTGGCACATTTATTTTGGAGCTTCTTATTTGGCCACAACTTTCACCATTGTAACTAACATGTAATCTAAAGCCCTGATTTATTGTTGAAAACTAACTGCTGGTGTTAATTCATTTTAAAGTCTTTGCAAAAATTCTACTCTCTTTAGCTTTTCAAACAGGTTAGCTTTTGTTAAAGGATGAAGACATGATTTTGGCATTTGCCAAGTCAAAATAATATCTCTTTTCAATCTAGATAATCTTTAGTGAGATTAATCACTTGATATATATTTAGAGTCTAGTCTGACATCAATTTACATCTTGTAATTTGTTTTATTTTAGAGCATTAGATGATGTACCTAAAGAAACAATTCAACATTTTATGAAGAAAGCAGAAAGTTTGATTGAAGAAAAGGGTGCTTGTGAAGCATTAGCTGCAGCTCTAGCAGTTATTTCTAATAATACATCTATAGAAAGAAGATCTCTATTAACAGCAAAGAAGGTAAGCACATTTAATGTTTGATCATATTAGATATTGTGGAACTTATTTTCATCAGCTTCATCTTAAAAAATATTCAGAAAAATCTCATTTACTCAGCTCTACCCTTAAATGGACAGCCACCAAAACTACATTTCATGCAATTTCCAACCAACTATACCTCTATTCAACACCACTTTCTTGAGCCAGCATGCACTCTTTTTTGACAGTGATGACTGTTACTAGGGCTGAGTCTAACAATTGAAATAATCGATTATCGACGCTACAAATTATTTATATCGATTATCAAATTTCATAATCGATTAAAATTCATACGGTAGTCAAATTTTCTTTTAATATTATCTGCTACACGCTTATCTGAGAAGTGACGACCCATTTTATCATGATAATTATACAAAATTCTGGACATTACTTCAGTTTGATTTGTCTTCATACCTGACTTTGATAAATAACAAACCCAATTAAAATATTTTGATTATTAATCGATTATTGATTGGTAACCTGTCTTCGATAATCGATCTCAATTTGGTAATCGATTCTCAGCCCTAACTGTTACCCTGTAAATGGCAGTCAATCTGCTACAGATAATCCTTTGTATATAATCTACGAATTATTATTGATAAATGTCTTAAATTGGATTAAGACATTTATCAAAAGTTTTCTGGATATATCAGATTATTTAGGTAATCTGGTTTATACTTATGCCACTAGGTTTGTCCCCTGATGAATATATACCGGTGCTCATATTGACAAAGTTTGAAAAGTTAATTTTTTTGTTCATTCTAAGACGTAGTATTGCTTTAAAATAGTTAAAGGAAAGACAGAATAAAATTTGTTAATAATCTACTTGAAGGTTGTTAGATGAAACGTAACACAACAGGAAAATAAAAAAATCCTTTTCCCCTTTTTTGGGGAAATTGTGATATATTTTAAAGTATCGAATTATTCTGGATGGAAAAATCCGATTCAGTTTGATACTGTTCAGTTTGCTTTTGCACTGCAATCCTATCTGGATCGACGCTTTTGCACTGCCGAGCAAAGTTATCTGGATAACTTTATAGTTTTAGTAACACGTCATGTCACAACACAAAACATTATGATATATGAAATTATAAACAAAATCATTTTTCGTTTTTTCTTTCGATGGATATGCATTCTTTTTCAAGACTTCCTCTGGAGGTAGATTTTTCTATCTGGATAACTTCTGGTTATAACCGAATAAGTTTATTTGCCAGTGCGAAATCAACTGGAAGTTATAAGGATAGCACTGGATATAACCGAATTGCTTCTGCAATGCAAAAGGGATATTAGATTATTTGATATGTTTAAATATGAGGTTTAATGGTAATTTATTATTATGTAAAAGATATAATCGTATAGCTGATTATGCTAAAGAAAATTTGACTATGAATTTGATCGTTAATGACTACTAAATATTCATTATGTCAGTAATCAATTTTTATACGCCCTCATCTCTCTATGAGAACGTATATTGTCGGCACCCCCGTCCGTCCGTCCGTCCGTCCGTCCATCCGTCAACATTTGCTCGTAAACGCTCTAAAAACTAGAGTTTTTGACGGAATCAAATGAAATTTTATATGTGTTTACATATTCATAAAACAAAAATCAAGTTCGAATTTGAGCTATTTTCGATTGTTAGAAGCAGAGTTATTGCCCTTGCCCCAAATCTGTCGGTCTGTCAATCAACATTTGCTTGTAAACGCTCTAAAAACTAGAGTTTTTGACGGAATCAAATTAAATTTGATATGTGTATACATATTCATAAAACAAAGTTCGAATTTGAGCTATTTTCGATCGTTAGAAGCAGAGTTATTGCCCTTGCCCCAAATCTTAAATATGCTATTACTCTCTTAGTTTTCAACCGATTTTGATAAAACTTTAAATGGATGTTATTGCATCTAAATAGAAAGGTTTGAGAAAGGTTAGTTTTATCCTGATCAAATTTTTCGTTAGGCGTATATGGCCTTGGTCCACTATCTTTTTGATTATTTTACTAAGCCCTACTAATGTCTGTGGTTCTATTTAAACTAACTACTTGACAATACAATCGCAAAATATTATGTATCACATTTAAGCCCTTTGTGGGTGTGACATCATTAAATGGTTAAAGTGAAAGTTGGTTAGAGACTTGAAATGGTACAAACTGATGCTATAAGGTTCCCTGTGAAATGCATACAAGTCTTAGGAAAAGTCTTAACAATCCCTTCAAAGAATTAAATCTTATAAACATATCTCTTTAATCTTAATCTATCACATATTAGATTGCAGTTTTATCAATAGTATGTAAGGTAGGTAAAGAACAGCTTGAGATTAAAGTATTTAGAATAATATATCAAGAGATTACATGTATTAAGGTATTCCAAATGCAGAAATTGCACTTTAAAATGAGGTGCAGAGTTTATTGGCTTTAATTGAATTTGAATTTCTACAAATTGCGTCATGCAATGGATTCAAATAAAAATCCTTGACCTTGTATGCATTTATAGAATAAGAACAACATTTTCTTTGTAAAATAGTTACACTAGATTTTCCAAGAACTTCTCAAGGCTTTTTCAGAGAATTTTATTTGTCAACGCCCACATAACTATTTCTCATTGAAACTTGTTGAAGAATGATATTCAAGAATTATTTTTCAATTATGAAGATAAGCTTAATGTTAATGCATTAAATAATGTCAAAAAGACAATTTGAAACACTTATCAGTAAAAATATCAAAATATCTATGAAATGTGTCACTAGGACACTCTTTGCTACTTTCGGCAAAAATCAATATTAATAAGACTGAAACAGTAATTCTAAATTTTATGCAAAATTAAAAGTTTAACCTACTACCTACCTATATACATTTTGGTTACTGTTTTTGGTAATTTAAGAGTTTGTTGGGCAATAATTCCAGACACTTTACACAGATATAGATTTCTGCTTTCATTTTAGCATTTATCTAATCAATGTTGATAATCTTATATGATATTGGGTTTTAGATTGTTTTCTTCAATTGATGTGGATGTTCTGGCATATGATTTAATCTTCTCTCTCAAACTGAAAGATGCATACTGAATATGCAAGGCGCCTATTTTTTTTTCACAGAAACATGTATTGCCTGTTACAGTATTGACCTGTGATTATATGCTACAGTTTTAATGATGTTAATTAATATGAAGAATTTTAGATATTGCAATTAACAATGGGTATAATAGATAGCTTAAAGATTATATTATAGGTCAAAATAACCTAGTTAAACTGTTAACATTTTATTCGTCCATTTTATTATAGTAATTCAAATAGGTTTAATTCAGTTGACTATTTTCTGCTAATTTGATGTCTTTGTTCAATGTTGAATGCATTTCTCAGTAAAGTTAATTCTAGTTAAAACCTTTGTAAGATAAGCTTATATATATTGTAATTATAGGTGTGTTATTGATATAACATAATGTTAGCATATAATCGATTAAAGATAGTGTGTTATCTCCAATGTTTATTATGAAACCAATGAGATATAGGTTTTTAAGTTCAATTATAATCTTTCTATATAGGTCTCTGAATGATACACTAGGGAGAGAATGTGTCAATAAAAAATTGTCAAAAGTATCTGTAATAATTTTGTCTAATTTAACTGAAAAGACAAAGTTGATCTTGCTAATTGCAATAGTGATGTCCACACCCGTAGTCAGGTGGGGTTCAGATGAACCCCCCTTGGAAAACATAAATCAACGTTTTGTATGAATTCTAGCTGTTGAAGTTGATTTTGATTGCTTCGCTATTCAATGTAACCCCTCCTTGGAAATTTCTGGCTACGGGCCTGATGTCTTAAATCAATAAGTTTAAAATCTAAAATCCTTTGACTGAAAATTTGATGGTGCATATCAATGCTATCATTGTCCTGAATGCATAGATAAATTTAGAAAATTGCTTTTAGTTCCTTTAAGAATCCTGTTAAAATTAAACATGTACATGAAATTAGAGCTGAAAATGACTCGCTTATACAACAGACCTAGACCTATAAAGATATAATATATATAATATATTATGACCTAGATTAACTTCCTTGTACTTGATATTTAACATTGATTGTGTATAATATTACCTAACCTTAAGATCATTATTTTTTATTACAAAACTGACAACAGTTTTATTTAATTTCTCATACTATGTTTTTATACGCCCTCATCTCTCTATGAGGACGTATATTGTAGTCACCCCCGTCCGTCCGTCCGTCCGTCCGTCCGTCCGTCCGTCCGTCCGTCGGTCCGTCCGTCAACATTTGCTCGTAAACGCTCTAAAAACTAGAGTTTTTGACGCAATCAAATGAAATTTGATATGTGTATACATATTCATAAAATGAAGATCAAGTTCGAATTTGAGCTATTTTCGATCGTTAGAAGCAGAGTTATTGCCCTTGCCCCAAATCCGTCGGTCCTTCTATCAACATTTCCTTGTAAACGCTCTAAAAACTAGAGTTTTTGACGGAATCAAATGAAATTTGATATGTGTATATATATTCAGAAAACGAAGATCAAGTTCGAATTTGAGCTATTTTCGATCGTTACAAGCAGAGTTATTGCCCTTGCCCCAAATCTTAAATATGCTATTACTCTCTTAGTTTTCAACCGATTTTGATGAAACTTAAAATGGATGTTATTGGACCTAAATCAAAAGGTTTGAGAAAGTTTAGTTTACTCCTGATTAAATTTTTTCCTTTTTCGACTTTTTCGTTAGGCGTATATGGCCGTGGTCCACTATCTTTATGTTAACATGTTGAAACTCTACTGTCTTCATGACAACATGTTGATACTCTACTGTCTTCATGACAACATGTTGTATCTATATATTGTCTAATGTCTTCATGACAGCATGTTGTATCTCTACTGTCTTCATGACAACATGTTGTATCTTTACTGTCTTCATGACAACATGTTGTATCTATATTGTCTAATTTCTTCATGACACATGTTGATACTCTACTGTCTTCATGACAACATGTTGTATCTATATTGTCTAATTTCTTCATGACACATGTTGATACTCTACTGTCTTCATAACAACATGTTGTATCTATATTGTCTAATTTCTTCATGACACATGTTGATACTCTACTGTCTTCATGACAACATGTTGTATCTATATTGTCTAATATCTTCATGACACATGTTGATACTCTACTGTCTTCATGACAACATGTTGTATCTTTACTGTCTTCATGACAACATGTTGTATCTATATTGTCTAATTTCTTCATGACACATGTTGATACTCTACTGTCTTCATGACAACATGTTGTATCTTTACTGTCTTCATGACAACATGATGTATCTATATTGTCTAATTTCTTCATGACACATGTTGATACTCTACTGTCTTCATGACAACATGTTGTATCTATATTGTCTAATATCTTCATGACACATGTTGATACTCTACTGTCTTCATGACAACATGTTGTATCTTTACTGTCTTCATGACAACATGTTGTATCTATATTGTCTAATTTCTTCATGACACATGTTGATACTCTACTGTCTTCATGACAACATGTTGTATCTTTACTGTCTTCATGACAACATGTTGTATCTATATTGTCTAATTTCTTCATGACACATGTTGATACTCTACTGTCTTCATGACAACATGTTGTATCTATATTGTCTTAATATCTTCATGACACATGTTGATACTCTACTGTCTTCATGACAACATGTTGTATCTTTACTGTCTTCATGACAACATGTTGTATCTATATTGTCTAATTTCTTCATGACACATGTTGATACTCTACTGTCTTCATGAAATCATGTTGTATCTCTACTCATCTACTGTCTACATGACAGGGCAGCATGTTGTATCTCTACTGTCTTCATGAAAACATGTTGTATCTCCACTGTTTTCATGACAGCCATTGTATCTCTACTGTCTTCATGACAGCATGTTGTATCTCTACTGTCTTCATGACAACATGTTGTATCTTTACTGTCTTCATGACAACATGTTGTATCTATATTGTCTAATTTCTTCATGACACATGTTGATACTCTACTGTCTTCATGAAAACATGTTGTATCTCCACTGTTTTCATGACAGCACGTTGTATCTCTACTGTCTTCATGACGGCATGTTGTATCTCTACTGTCTCATGACAACATGTTGTATCTTTACTGTCTTCATGACAACATGTTGTATCTATATTGTCTAATTTCTTCATGACACATGTTGATACTCTACTGTCTTCATGACAACATGTTGTATCTCTACTGTCTTCATGAAAACATGTTGTATCTCTACTGTTTTCATGACAGCACGTTGTATCTCTACTGTTTTCATGACAGCATGTTGTATCTCTACTGTCTACATGACAACATGTTGAAACTTGACCGGTACCGGTATTTATGACAACATAGTCAACTGTCTTCATGACCATGTTAACACATGATAACAGCAACATTCACAGCAACATGCTGTATCTGGACTATCTTAATGATAACATGTATCTCTATCGTCTTCAATCTTGACTTTGGGGGCTGCAGTGTCTCAGTGAGTTAAACACTTGCTTGTTTTTCAAACCAGTTTCCCCCTGTAAATTATGCAGGTCATAGAAAAGGCATCTAGTCGTTTAAATGAGACTATTAACTGAGGCCCTGTGTGCTACAGGCCTTGCATGTTGAAAATCCCTCAACAGTTGGAACTGTTGGAAGTCAAAAATAAGAAGGCTAATGCTGCTGTCTTTGCAAAATTTTCTTCATTGCACACTTCATGGTATTGTCCGTCCTCATTAGAACATACAGGTGCATAAGAGCAGGACATAAACAAACTCCCATTTTATTTCAATCTTGACAATAGGTTGTATCTCTGCTTTGACATGTTGAACAGATATGACTTCATAGTTATAGTTTTATTTCCCAGAAATTGATCAATGTTTTTTTTTTTGTTGGTCTGTTACATTTCAAATATGACATAATTTAAAGCTAGGAAATTCCAAGTATTCTATTAATAGACTACACAAGAACAAAATATAATATGTCATGCCCTTAGGGTTTTGTGACATTTTACTTTGCATATTTTGTGCACTTCTTTAATTAGTTATATTTATTTTGGTTGATTGTAGTTACACACATAAATCATGTTTCATATCATCAATTATATTGGGTTAAACAACATAATATTCTTCACATAACATAAATATGAACACATTAAAAAAAGCACTTCAAATAAAATGTACACTAATACTTGAAAGTACCAGGTTTAATAACTTGCACAAATGTATCAGTGAGATTGAGTGTTCTAATTGAAGTCTAATTGAATGACACTGACAATGATTATTATTTATTATTTTAGGGCTACACAACATATATTTGTCGGTCAACAGTGGAATTATTTGGTCCAGGATATATATGGAGATTTTTAGAAGATAATTTTCCAGAAGTTAAAGAAAAGGCTCAATCCATGACATTGTTAAAAGATAAAATGGTAAGCTTGGTATATTTAGTTAAAATTGATTTATTGGTTGTGAAAAATAATATGTCAGTCTATTTGCCCCAGGTTAAATTTTGTATGCAGCCAACTGTAACTTTACCGAGCCACACCTGGATATTATTATCCAGTATCAGCACTGCACACTGTTTGCAGTTAGAATCATTTTTTACATACAGATTAATTTTGCACATTAAAATTATTGATATCATTCCCTTAAACTAAATGTTGGATGAGGACACTAATCATGAATAGGTTTTATCACACAAGGCCTTAATTAACAAATGGAATTTTTTTTATTGATGTCATCGGTGTCCTTTATACAAAAAAAAAGAAAGAAAACCCTTTCATACCCTTGAATTATATTACAAAATAGATTATTGTTGAGCAGAAAATAATAGTGTATTTTATTTCCATTTTGTTTCAAGTTTCAGAACATGACATTACACAGAGCTTCTTTCTATATTTACTATAGTTGTTTATTTTCTACTTAGACTATGTAATGAATATGATTTATGATAATGTAATTTTAGGGCTGTGCATTTGATATCCCAACAGAATTTGAAACGACTATAGGTGATGAATATGAGGGACGTAATGGTATAGTGATATCAAAAGCTAGTGAAATGCCAGTTTTAATACAAACACAGAGTAGACCAATGGGACGACCTAGTTGGGGTGGAGGAGGAGGGAGTTATCGTGGTAGGAATGGTTTTAATAACTATTCTAATAATAGACATAATTTCCGTGGTGGAAGTAGTGGTAGCAGCAGTGGATTTGGATACAAAAGAAAACCAATGTTTGATCATGGCAGTTCTAAAAGGACTAAATTTGGATAAAATAATGAAATAAACATAAATTAATTATGAACTTTCTTTTCAATGCATGTCATATATCTTCCTCAGTCGACTTGATAAAAAGAGTTAAGTTAGAAAAAAAACTTGCTCACTATTTCATCTATCAAGGCAGATCTAGATATTAACAATCTATCACAAAGCTGTTTATATACGGAGCATATGATTTTGCTTTATTAACTGCAACTTAGTTCCATATTAGTCTGCTTTTTGCATTTTGACAGATATGTTTAGTGAAGCATAAATTTATCTTGTTGCACGTTGTGATTTCGACCTCTGTAGCAGTGGCGGTCTTGCGCAAAGCAGACCCTGCTTACTCTTTTTTAAACACCTGATGGTACTTCTCTTATGGGAAGTCCACTACAATACATCTACTACTACTTGCACCCTATTTTGTTGTGCCCTGGACAGATTTTTATTATTAGAATAAAATTTTGATGGTATAATCAATGTTTAATAAAAATTAACATATTGCATACAAAATATACAAATATATATAGTATATTTTAATTCTCAGATTTGGATTATCAGTAAAAAGTGCACAATATCATTAATAACAAACAGGCAATTTAAAGAGAAACCAATCCCACACAAACAATATTATAAACCTATCATAAACAAAAGTGACTAGAACTTCAGTACATATATCTACAAAAAGAATATTAGGAAAAGAAAATATAGGCTACTACATAATATGTCAAGAAAAATAAATAAAGAAAAGTGAACTAAGTCAACCTAGTTATAGCTATGACAGACTATGACCTATTTTATATATTATTCGCTATTCACAGCCTGGAGTCTCATCTATCTGTTCTGGTATAGGTAGATTATCATACAGCAATTCATACACCTGGATTTCGTTACTTACGTTGGTATCATGTTTACTTAATTCATACTTTATGAAAGAATCACTTCATCTAATGCAGACTATAAAAAAAAGATGATTAAAAAAACAATTAATCATAACCGGTTGATTTGATGTGCTTTTAATTTTAATGTTTCATACAATAGTGTACTGTTTATGGCAATTTGAAAATCAATTAACTGAAGTTCATCTGAGTAATAGTTGTTCTAGAATTCAATCCATTGGATGGAATTACAAACTTAGAGCCTACTAGCTAACTATGGAGTATGGGAAAATAAATATACATACCATTATAATATTATTATCTTCATCAACTAAAAATTCATCACACATTCTATCAAATGTTGTATTACAGGTAACTTCTGAAATTAAATACAAAAGAGCTCTTGAATTCCAGGCAGAAAAAAGGTAACTGAAATTTTGCCATGAATAAAAATAATGGATATAATATTTTTGATATGTAACTGTTTGTTGCTCTAAATAACATTACAGTGGAAGACATAATTACCAATGATGATTTCAATTGAAAATTTAAAAAGAATTCCTATCAATGTGCTATTTTCATCTAAAAAGTTCCTTTGTATCAATAATTTTGTAAGCACATGGTATATGTAGTGACGTGTTTTTGTGAGCTTTCACAATGATGGGAGAGAAAGTCCATGAATAATACTTAAGTTTTACGACAACTATGAATAAGATAAGATACATGTCTTACCTTGGACACCTTCACTGCTCAAACTGTCCATATAGTAGTCAACGTCTGAATTTCCATTTTCTAAAAAAAAAAAACAAAAAAAAAAAACTTTTGTAAGTTTCTAAAACTTCTTCACAAATATGTTTAATACTAGCTTATCAACTTTGGAAATCTTGTAATATATTCACAATCTTAATAGTAAAACTTTCATTTGATATTTACTATTGTTTTACAAATAGATTGTTTTTATAATACAACTGAAGCAGCTGATCTAATAGTTTCCTCTTTAGCATCTTGTACTATCTAAAAATATTTTACCTGACTTTATGTCCATGTCTTCAAATGATGCAAACCATTTAAAATTTGGTATTGGTATATTTGTATTTGTTTCCATCTTAATGTTTATATGCTCTGTTAAAACATCGTCTCTTGGTGTCTCTATAAAATGATAGAATTACATGTATATATATATAATATATACTATTTTTAAAAGGGAGAAACATATGGATGTGTTTGAAAGATTTAATTGAGGGTTCGTGAAATAATAATATTCGTTGGACCAGAAATATGAATATCTGGGCTTACAATGTAATTAGGAATGTAAGTAGTATATTATATGAACCACAGTATAAAAAAAAACCAACCGCTTACCTAGACTATCTTCAGAATTTTCTTTCGCTATAAGTCTAAAATTGGGTACTGGAATGTCTGTTAGAACTTTGTTTTTTGAATCTTCTGTTTCTACTAAAAGAAATAGACATTATTACAAACAATTGATTGACTGGTAAGGGCAGCACAGCAGAGTCAAATATCCAATATTGCACAAGCCTACTCAGCTCCCGTCTGCTTAGTACAGAATAATGAAAAGGACACAAGAAAAGAATAACTTGGTAGCATACCTGAATTGATTACGTTAAAATTTGGTATGGAATAACTTGGTGTTGAAATTGTAATAATGTTGTTTGAACTGTTGATATAATCTATATACCCTGAACTACAGGAATCTTCATCACTAGTAATTTCCTTCTGAATACAGAAAAAATATGATTGAAAATATATTTCTTATTTAAATCATAATCGGTGTTGTTTAAAGGCTTCAAAATGAATTGAAAGAGTAGTTTAAGACACTTACCTTTATTGATGGAGGTGATGAACAATTTCTCACTTTCAACCTTCTTGATGACTTTCCTGAAATTCAAATAATGTTTTATTTATTTTAAGGGTTACGTTGGATTTTGATTAACTGGCGACAAATGGATTTTGTTCCCTTTGTATATATCAGGAGCTCAACTTCACCATCATCTGTATTAACATCACATGATTATTATGCTTAGGTAACTGGATATATCGTAGAAAAGACTCTATATATTTAGAATTATTTAAACAAATGACCTACCTTGATTTTTCTCATTTAGAAACTGGTAAATTCTAACAGCATTGCCACCCTTTGTGACACTTTTATCTTTCAACTCTATAATGTCATTTTTCAAACTATTTAAAGCACACCTGAAATTGGCTTTCCAATTCTTTGCATTGCATTTATCACCCGGTTTAAATTTACCTTTAAAATAAATTAAGAATGTTCATATTAAAAACAAGGTGACTTTGCTGGTATTGCCTCCAAGTAGAAGCAAACTCAGTGTATCACTAGCTACGTTTTAGTCAACAAAAATGAACATATTTGTCATTTATGTATGGATTATCAATCAATTTATTACATGATTTCAGATTGATATCAATATTCTATACAATATACATTCATAACATAGTATTTGATGTCTACAACTTGTAAATTAGGTTAGATCTATAAAACGGTTACTGGCAGTTATATATCCATGATGACTATTTTATTTTTTGATTATTGCATACCTGTATGTTCTGCCCAGCACTTGAAAATACTGGAATCACTGTCAGCTGAATATTCATGATGTGAAGCATGTCTCCATGTCACTTGGAATATTTGATTTTTTCGATCAATCCATTCCAAACCTTTAATCATTTTCTTGTCCAATCTCTTTTGAAGCCATGGCCTCATTTTTTCTCTGTCTATGGGTCTTATAGCCCGTCTGTTAGCGTTTTCACAAAACTTTTGAACCATTTTCTGAAAGATATGAAACAAATAAATCTATTATTAATGAAAGATAAGGTGCACATAGCGTTGATGGTCTGTCGTTTCATGTTAGCAGGTGTGTAGACTCAATTGATTGATTATTGTATCCATATCAGTGTTGCATAGAATGATAGAAATAAGAGATTTCATGAAACGTATTATTTATGGAGATTGATAAGGGAACTTAACGATGTTTTGATGGACTAGTTTTGAATCTTTGTCCACGAATTCTATTATAATAAACCACAACATTTGAAAACCAGTGATATAGCTTAAAAATCATATTTCAGAAAGGAAAAGGTTGAAAAAAAGATCATATTGCTTTCTTGAAATACTTTTCAAATTAATGATTTAGCCATTAGTGTGGAAATCCTTCACGTATGGATAGTCTATGGTTTCACCAATGCTATAAATAAAGAGATTGAAAAAAAAATAGTTTTGTACAAAAAAAAAAAAAAAAAAAAAAACCAAGTACGGAGATTATGATCTACCGACAAGTTTTAAAGGGGAACTCCGTCGAACAATTATCGGTTTAGGGGTATTGATTGGGCTAGCGTTCGAGAAAAAAAACCACGATATGGAATTTTTGCGAATTACTTATTATTTTTGGGCTCAGATTGTAGATAATTATTATTACTTTATTTGTAAACTATATAGAATGAAAGAAACCGACAAGAAATTAGGTATTTCGTTAGTTTTTGCTAAAAAAAATTTTAGGAAAAAGTAGAAAAATGTGTCCTGGATGGTAAAAGATTTCTCAGCCATTTTTTATTGGAAAATTACGATCTTGGTCTTGATTGAAAGCTTATTCAATAAGGATGCAACGTACAGAGAGTTTTTTTCAAAAATTCTAATTAGTTTGGCCCCTGGAAAATGTTTGCCGTACCTACGTGTAAATTTTCGTATTTCCATGGTAACCAACAAAATAATAATTTTTTTTGGAAAATCGCTCTCTACGTTTCTCGGCAATGTAATTGTCTACATTTATGCCAAGTTTGATGTAGATTGATCCATTCACATTTTTTTGTCAAATTTTTATGACAGGTTTGAAAGGGCTGTCAACTCATTAAAAATATGATTGACACGAAACCAACCTTAAACTATCGAGAAGGACCCCAAATCATCAACAAATGCCCAACAAGTCTCAAGAAATCATTATTTCATATACTTATTCCATTTTTTCATAACGTGAAATAGCCTAAGTAACACCCTTAAGCTATCTAATATAGAACACAGTTCTCCCTCGAAATTTAAGCCTTCAAATCTATGTGTATCCACAATTATTAGAGTTAAAAATACGAATCGTATTTAAAGGGGACCAGTCTTCATTTTTTTTGGTTGATTTGGGTCGTGAATATACTTAAGTATCCTTCAGAGGCACTAGAAATGTACGAAAATTGCATATTTCCTTCAAATATATCTTAAATTAGACATTTCTCCTTCTATTTCTATAGATGACTTTTCTATATATTGCATAGTATCGCTAATGTGTAGTAGGGCATTAAAACTTTCAAATGCTAATAATTATGGATGCACATGGATTTGAAGACTCAAATTTCTATGGTGAGTTGTGATAACCAGTACTAAATTGCTGAACTAAAAAAGTCCCCATTTCTGAGACTTGGAAAAATCGACCCACGAAAATGAAGCCTGTGCCACTTTAAGCCAGAGTATGCTTTATACAGCCTACAAAAACACAAAGGGCTACAGTAGGCTTAGACCGGAACATAACCATTAATGGTTATAAGTTGAAATCGCCTAGCTAATCGGAATGTAGTGACATGCTATTTTGTTTTGTATATGGTACTTATAATTGATCTAATAACTGAAATATGCACTTGACTTTAATATTTTCGGGGGCAAACAATGTCAATGTTGAAATATATCTTTGGGAATTTTAAAATATATCGGTTTACCAGCGGCTGGGATCTTTCCCGTCAAACTTGGAAACGTGTTTTGTGGGAAACCCGATATATTATGTAAGTTGATGAATATTTGAAGCCCGCTTGACAGGGGCGCCGGAACCACGGGTTCCGGCGAGGGGGCGAGGGGGGGGCGAACATGTGCCCTTTTTGTCACGGAGACACGGACAATTTGCTCCAGCAAAATTTGTTGTGTCCCTATGCCCAAAAATATAGGCTGATCTATATAGAAGTGATCTAAGCAGCTCTAAAATACCAAATTTTCTCGGGGGACTTAGGGCACCCCCCGAACCCCCAGACGGGAAGGTTCCCTCGCTTCGCTAGGTCACATAGTGCTCTTTATATCACAGCTCCGCCCCCGCCGCTATCATTTCCTTCCGGCGCCCCTGCCGATTGACATTAATAATGAAGGGTCAAATGTCAATGGTTGGCTGTGAACATTATTATTTCTTGAATATTGATCATGGTTGAAATTGTGAATATGCATACAATCATTGGTAAATAAATTCTAATTTACAGCAGATAGCACATAACTATTTTGACCACCTGCACCTGGGCCCAGATTTGGCTTAGTGCATGCGACGCTGCTCTGCCACCTGTTACGTTTCAGTTTTTCCTGTCATAGTCCGTGATAAAAGGAGTGGCTGTAGTGGACAAAATCATCTCATCTCCGATGAAAAAATGAGAAAGTCTCTATTTGCTACTGTGCACTGTGCCTGCGATGATGGGAATTGAAACTGAGCGTAAGTTAATACCGCGGTCTCATATCAACATATCTTTCATTGCACACTGTATCAATTTGGCGTCGACAGTCTTTGTTAGTTGGATGCAGGACTTACGTCATTCAATAACCAGTGCTTCTCACCTGCATTACCACAATAGAGTATTAGATAATGCAAATTATGATCCATGGCATGCATCCAGCATATGCAACCTGAATGCTTAAAATAAAAATTGGAAGCAGTAAGCTGCTTAAAATTATCAAGAAATGACACAATTTGCCTACCTTCCTAGATTGCCTTTAAATTTGATATTTATCCGAAGCTCAAGGCAGTTTTATTAGTTTAATATCTGCTGAAGTGTGGGCCTTTGATATATAACTGTTTTTATCACGTGACGTTAAGGGGAAATCCAATCTTTCCTGGAAAACCCGACTTTCGAAGAAGGACTATTTTTAGCACGCTTCTGTGCACTGATTAGGTGGTCATGGTGAACTTTACAGAGGAACACGAAAAGACATTCTTTGATGGAAAAACTAATAGGCATTAAAAACATACCGAATCGCATGAGAAGATTTGTATTTATGAGCCTTTCCAGAAAAATGAACTTTGTCTTTCATATTAGTGAATAGGCCTTTCATAACTCTGCACTGCAGTACTATGTCTATATATTATCTGGGCAATAAGTTAGACTAATTCAAGATGCATGTCTTAGTTATTAGATCAATTGAATATGAATTTTCTTTAATTTTTCTTTAAATTTCATTTCTTTTAATCAATATTCAGGGAACGAAGTTATTCAAACGACCTATTTATAATACGATAAGATAAAACAAAACAAAAATTCTGTCGCTGATAATAAGTAATGGATTCATACTATGTAAGGGAGCTAACTTGAATTATGAATGAATTATTCCAAGGTAGGCTATGTTTTATTAAGTACCATATTAATTTAATAGTAATGTAGACCTGTAGGCCTATAGTAAAAGTGTTTTTTGGGAAGTCAGGGTAAGTCGTACTCTTTGGCATTGCTTGATGAAAAAGTTATTCCAATAACAGATTTTGGTTCTGTATATCTCTGTGGAATTTACCACCAGCTGATGTTTAAAATAGATGTGGAATTCCCGTTTACCTGGGCATTTCCAAAGATGATGTTTTTATGCTGAAATTTCCAGAGAATAATTTACAATATTAAGGCTTATTCAACTTGCTGAAAATAAAAAATGACTAAGAGAACTAAAACTGATTTTTGCATTGAATCTCCTAGTGTGTCCAGTGCTCCGACGTTCGCCCGAGCGTCGGACGAAGCCATTAATTAATTTGATCAACATTTGCATTGATGTTATTTCCCTGCAGATTATCTGGATTAAATTTTTCTAATCTAATATTATTTACTTTCATTTTATTAGTTTTATAAATATATGATTAAACAACAGTACAAGACATTACAAGCCAACAAGACATATCATCTTCGTACTTCATCTCATTGTCTTGCAGTTATTATAACGACTCTTTCCCTAGCCTCTGATAGCTAATTGGACAGAATAATATAGGTAAATTTTAAGGAAGATTGATTAAAAGTATAAACTTATACATGTAACACCAATTTTTGAAGAGGCTTCTCAGGTACCTCCTGTGGTATTCGCTGGTACCCCCAAGGCTTTACGGACATGGCTTTGTCGTTCATAGTGCAAAATATGTTCAACAATAATGCAAAATCTGATAGCTAAGAATATCTTTAAATTCAGCGATTATAAAATTGCCCGAACTACTCTCTTGACCTGCGTCTGAAAGTGTCATTAATATTATTCATTAATGGTCCAACTTTCCCATCATCCCAAAAAATAGTCAATTTTTAATGTCAACCACATAATGGATATTAAACGATATTAGTGTGATAATTGAATGAATAAAATTGATTAAATATAAGTACTAAATAAATTTATTGAATGAATGAATAAATTGGATTACCTTAATAAAATTAAAGGTAATTTATAGTAAAAATATTTAGGATGAATAATTAAAATTGATTAAATAAAATCAACTTGGCGACAATAGGCCTAAATATAAAAAAAAAATTACAAGTACCAAATAAAGTCATTTTTTTAATGAATAAAATAAGGTAAACGAAAATGAATTATAAGAAAAAATGAAAGAACCATAAAAAATGATTTAATCAATAAATAAATTTAAGTGATAGAAAAGTCTAATTTGTGCGTAACATTTTCATCACGACTCAAAACTGTTTTTCTGTTGTGATCATTTCTAAAAAAATAAATCTATTTGATGTAACATAAATATGTAAAAAAAACTAACAAAGTATTAATTATATAGGGTATTTTTCATATTCATTACGTCATAGATCTATTAAAAAACAACAAAAAACTTTTTGCTATCAGTGGTGGTTACCATACTTATTAGGTAAAAAACAAGTTACTATTTTAGAGAAGACACTAGTCTGGAAACATATTTTGACATTGTGAAATTATTTATTGAATAAAGCTTAATCCAAGAGTTTGTACATCTATTCAAAGCCTATAAATTAAATTATTTAAAACTTTATTTTGCTTGAATACGTGTGTAACAGCGTTGAATTTTGCACAATTCGATGACTGATTTTTATAAAAAATATATTAAGTTAACGATATCTTTTCTATTCTTTAATTATTCTATAGAAATTTATGAAGTTTTATGGCCACAAGTTACTTCATCACAATTAATACATATTTTAGATTAATGAAATTAAAATCAGCATCTTGTTAGTTCAAGGTAATTTTGAGATTTTACAAATTATTTACCCCTTTTCCTTTTGTTTAGGCGGTCATATTGGAGTTGTATATTATTGACCAATGAGTAAATACAATTTAAACCAAATATATATTTTCCATGTTAAATTTTTTAGATAAAATTTTTCAAACAAGACTTTATGTGTCGAAAATTCATACAAGCAACAAGCAACTTTTATTTTCTATACTTTTCAATGAATCTGACCATTTCTTCGAATGAAATTATGTCCTCTTCAAAAGTTATCTACAATTTAAACTTCTAAAAAAATGTTTTTTAAAATTTGCACATCCTTGTCAGTAATTTCTTTTTTTTTTACCAATTTTTATTTCTTCAAGACGTAATAAATTTTAACTTTAAAATATTTAGTCTTACTTTTGTATTTCGAGGGTGAACTCGTTAGTTTTTTTTTCTTTAAAAAAATGTTTCTAACTGACTTGTTAACGGAGCATTATTTTCTATGAAACTTATTTTCTGATTAGGACAACCTAATTGCAAATTTCTAGATCTACATCTCTATTTCTGTATACTTAGATTCATTTTTTCAATATTGTTTTACTGCCCTTTGCTTCAATTCCTTGATCAATGTGTAGAACTAACTGTCCAAGAAAAGAAACTACTGAACCGAAAATACCGGTTCTAAAAAAATACCGGTAGTAATACCGTGGCTCATCTAAAAACCGGTATACCGTGAATACCGTAAATTCTCAATAAAAATACCACGATGCTGATTATCTGACAGTTACTGTCAAGATATTGTTAAGAATATGTGTTCTTTATGCTTATCTTAAAATCAGCTGGTCTTATTTTGATTTTTATCATGCCTATCTGCCACACAAGTTCATTGTAATGTGAAAATCCTGTTTAGTGCCTGCTTGGATAGTCTTTAACATACCAGAATATAAAAAAAAATATAGTACTGTTGACAGCTGTTTCATTCAATTGCAAATAAGATTTTAAAATATTTCCACATCAAGATAATGAGACTTTTTCACACAAAATCACCCCTTACCCCTTCTTTTGATAATAAAAAGGTCTGAGCTATTTTGGCAAAAATGCAAATGTTCCAAAAATACCGTGACTATACACAGTATTATATAAAATACCGCGGTATTTGAAATTGGCAATACCGTCCACCCCTACAGTGACAAGCCTTATTCCAATTTGGGAATTCCCAGATTCGTGTCTCTGATTCAGAATATGAATCAGATAACTTTGTAAAAGGAGAGATAACTGTATTCTATTAAATTGCCAGATTCATTGAAAAATTATAGAAAAAATTATAGACAATATAACCAGAAAGTAAAGGAGAAAGAAGAAAATGATGAAGACAAGAGGACACAAGATAATGATTAAGATAAGGGGACACAAGATAATGATGAAGACAAGGAGACACAAGAAAATGATGAAGACAAGGGTAGGCCTAGGCCTACACAAGATAATGATTAAGACAAGGGAACACAAGATAATGATTAAAGGGAAGACAACAAAAAGATGATGACAAATGAACACAAGATAATGATTAAGACAAGGGGACACAAGTTATGGTCCAAGTCTAGAAAAAAAAAAGTGGTCCGGGTCGGTAGGGAGAAAAATATCTTTGGTCCGACTCAGTAATAAAAATAAAATATAGTGGTCCGACTCAGTAGGGAAAAAAATATCTTTGGTCCGACTCAGTAATAAAAAGAAAATATAGTGGTCCGACTCGGTAATAAAAAAAAAATAGTGGTCCGACTCAGTAACGGTTCGACTCAGTAATGATCAGACCGGTCCTGATTCCGTTCATTAATAAAGGGAAGACAACAAAGGGATGAAGACAAATGGACACAAGATATTGATGAAAACAAGGGGACACGAGATGATGATCAAGACAGGGGACACACGATATTGATGAAGACAAAAGACAAGATATTGATTTAAATAAGGGGGCACAAAAAGATGAAATAAAGAGAAACAAGATAACGACAAAATATAGAAGCATCAGGATAATGGAGATACATTAAAAACAAAAACGATAATGAATGTCGTAGCGGAGATAGACGGTGAAAGATTATGTAGAGAAGAAAGAAGTTAATGATGAAGCAAAAGAGAAAGATTAGAAAGAAATTAACGATGATGTAAAGAGGAAGCAAGATACTGATGAAGCAAACACATGCACAAGTTAAAATAAAGAATATCCCTGCGAAATATACTTTGATATAGTATGTGTGCAACGGTTGTAACGAGAAAAAAAAGGCTATGTTCAAACTAAAACAGGGGGAAAATTTTCCAAATAATCTTGAATATTAAATTTTATGAACATTAAAACGCGTCAGGAAATTGAGAGTAAGGTATCTAATTCTCAAATATTTCTTATTGTGGTCCGCCAGATCCTAGACAAAAAAAAATCTTGAACTGTGTGGGCGTCTTATTCTCAAATTGACGAAGTAAAGAAAAAACGAGCTTATTGTTAAGGAAAGCAGTAAATTGACAAAGTAAAGGAGAAAGAAGATAATGATGAAGTAAAAGAAAATTAATATATTTATCAAGTTAAGTTGAAAGAAGATAATGAAGTACATATATCTATATAGCGTAAAAGAGAAATAACATTATGATGAAGTAAAGAAAGATTAAGATATTGATCAAGTAAAGGAGAAAACAGATGATGATGAATTAGAGAAGACGTTAAGGATAATGAAGAGAATGGTGAAGTAAAGAAAGATTAAGATATTGATCAAGTAAAGGAGAAAGAAGATGATGATGAAGTAAAGAAAGATCAAGATATTAATCAAGTAAAGGAGAAAGAAAACGATGACGAAGTAGAGAAGACATTAAGGATAAAGAAGAGAATGATGAAGTAAAAGAAGATCAAGATATTAATAAAGTAAAGGAGAAAGAGGAGAATGATGAAGTAAAGAAAGATTAAGATATTGATCAAGTAAAGGAGAAAGAAGGGAATGACGAAGTAGAGAAGACGTAAAGGAGAAAAAGGAGAATGATAAAGTACATGGAAAGGAAAATCAAGATATTGATCAAGTAAAGGAGAAAGAAGGTGATGATGAATTAGAGAAGACGTAAAGGAGAAATAGGAGAATGATGAAGTAAAGAAAGATTAAGATATTGATCAAGTAAAGGAGAAAGAAGGGAATGACGAAGTAGAGAAGACGTAAAGGAGAAAGATGAGAATGATAAAGTACATGGAAAGGAAAATCAAGATATTGATCAAGTAAAGGAGAAAGAAGGTGATGATGAATTAGAGAAGACGTAAAGGAGAAATAGGAGAATGATGAAGTAAAGAAAGATTAAGATATTGATCAAGTAAAGGAGAAAGAAGGGAATGACGAAGTAGAGAAGACGTAAAGGAGAAAGATGAGAATGATAAAGTACATGGTAAGGAAAATCAAGATATTGATCAAGTAAAGGAGAAAGAAGATGATGATGAATTTAAGAAGACGTTAAGGAGAAAAAAGAGAATGATGAAGTAAAGAACGATTAAGATATTGATCAAGTAAAGGAGAAAGATAATGATGACGAATTAGAGAAGACGTTAAGGATAAAGAAGAGAATGGTGAAGTAAAGAAAGATTAAGATATTGATCAAGTAAAGGAGAAAGAAGGGAATGTCGAAGTAGAGAAGACGTAAAGGAGAAAAAGGAGAATGATAAAGTACATGGAAAGGAAAATCAAGATATTAATCAAGTAAAGGAGAAAGAAGATGATGATGAATTAGAGAAGACGTAAAGGAGAAATAGGAGAATGATGAAGTAAAGAAAGATTAAGATATTGATCAAGTAAAGGAGAAAGAAGGGAATGACGAAGTAGAGAAGACGTAAAGGAGAAAGAGGAGAATGATAAAGTACATGGAAAGGAAAATCAAGATATTGATCAAGTAAAGGAGAAAGAAAATGATGACGAATTAGAGAAGACGTAATGGAGACAGAAGAGAATGGCGAAGTAAAGAAAGATCAAGATATTGATCAAGTAAAGGAGAAAGAAGATGATGATGAATTTAAGAAGACGTTAAGGAGAAAGAAGAGAATGATGAAGTAAAGAAAGATTAAGATATTGATCAAGTAAAGGAGAAAGATAACGATGACGAATTAGAGAAGACGTTAAGGATAAAGAAGAGAATGGTGAAGTAAAGAAAGATTTAGATAAAGGTGAAAGAAGATAATGACGAAGTAGAGTAGAAGTAAAGGAGAACAAAGAGAATGGTGAAGTAAAGAAAGATCAAAATATTAATCAAGTAAACGTGAAAGAAAATGATGACGAATTTAAGAAGACGTTAAGGAGAAAGAAGAGAATGGTGAAGTAAAGAAAGATTAAAGTGGCACAGGCTTCATTTTCGTGGGTCGATTTTTCCAAGTCTCAGAAACGGGGACTTTTTTAGCTCAGCAATTTAGTACTGGTTATCACAACTCACCATTGAAATTTGAGTCTTCAAATCCATGTGCATCCATAATTATTAGCATTTGAAAGTTATAATGCCCTACTACACATTATCGATACTATGCAATATATAGGAAAGTCATCTATAGAAATATAGAAATGTCTAATTTAAGATATATTTGAAGGAAATATGCAATTTTCGTACATTTCTAGTGCTTCTGAAGGATACTTAAATATATTCAAGACCCAAATCAACCAATAATAATGAAGACTGGTCCCTTTTAAGATATTGATCAGGTAAAGGAGAAAGAAGATGATGATGAATTGGAGAAGACGTTAAGGATAAAGAAGAGAATGGCGAAGTAAAGAAAGATCAAGATATTGATCAAGTAAAGGAGAAAGAAGATGATGATGAATTCGAGAAGACGTAAAGGAGAAAGAAGAAAATGATGAAGTAAAGAAAGATCAAGATATTAATCAAGTAAAAGAGAAAGAAGATGATGACGAAGTAGAGAAGACATAAAGGAGAAAGAGGAGAATGATGAAGTAAAGAAAGATCAAGATATTAATCAAGTAAAAGAGAAAGAAGATGATGACGAAGTAGAGAAGACATAAAGGAGAAAGAGGAGAATGATGGAGTAAAGAAAGATTAAGATATTGATCAAGTAAAGGAGAAAGAAGGGAATGACGAAGTAGAGAAGACGTAAAGGAGAAAAAGGAGAATGATAAAGTACATGGAAAGGAAAATCAAGATATTAATCAAGTAAAGGAGAAAGAAGATGATGATGAATTTAAGAAGACGTTAAGGAGAAAGAAGAGAATGATGAAGTAAAGAAAGATTAAGATATTGATCAAGTAAAGGAGAAAGAAATGATGACGAATTAGAGAAGAAGTAAAGGAGAAAAAAGATGATGATAAAGTAGAGAAGAAATAAAGGAACAAGAAGATATGAATATATATGTACTAAAAAAATGAATGAAAATGAAATAAAATTAAGAAAAAAAATAACGATGATGAAAAAACAAATAAATTGAAGAAAAAATTATAAGTACTAAATAAAGTGATTTAATTAAAGAATAAATTTAAATAAAAACCAGAACTAATTTTTAAGATGAGAATACTTATAAAAAAATATTTTAAGTATTTTTGAATACATTTACTACACTGAGAAATGATAAATTCATAAAAAAAAAAAACAACAAGATAATAATTTATACCAGAAAAGGACACAATTATGGATATCAATAAGTTGAATAATTAACTTGCAACGTTTCGACGTTCTCAATTTCTGGCAATTTCTTAGAAGAAAATTATCTCCCCTTCTGAAGTTATCTCCAATTTAAACTTCTGAATAAAAGACGTGATTCAACGAATTCAGATATTGTTACATGTGTATATGCATGTAATCAAGTAAAAGAGAAAGAAGATGATGACGAAGTAGAGAAGACATAAAGGAGAAAGAGGAGAATGATGGAGTAAAGAAAGATCAAGATATTGATCAAGTAAAGGAGAAAGAAGGGAATGACGAAGTAGAGAAGACATAAAGGAGAAAGAGGAGAATGATGGCGTAAAGAAAGATCAAAATATTAATCAAGTAAAGGAGAAAGAAGATGATGATGAATTTAAGAAGACGTTAAGGAGAAAGAATAGAATGATGAAGTAAAGAAAGATTAAGATATTGATCAAGTAAAGGAGAAAGAAATGATGACGAATTAGAGAAGAAGTAAAGGAGAAAAAAGATGATGATAAAGTAGAGAAGAAATAAAGGAACAAGAAGATATGAATATATATGTACTAAAAAAATGAATGAAAATGAAATAAAATTAAGAAAAAAATAACGATGATGAAAAAACAAATAAATTGAAGAAAAAATTATAAGTACTAAATAAAGTGATTTAATTAAAGAATAAATTTAAATAAAAACCAGAACTAATTTTTAAGATGAGAATACTTATAAAAAAATATTTTAAGTATTTTTGAATACATTTACTACACTGAGAAATGATAAATTCATAAAAAAAATACAACAAGATAATAATTTATACCAGAAAAGGACACAATTATGGATATCAATAAGTTGAATAATTAACTTGCAACGTTTCGACGTTCTCATCTTTTATTACACAATGAGGGTTATAATAAGCACTTTATATAATAATTTTAAATTGTATTTAACTAATTATAATTCTAATTATTTATTGAATGTCGACTAACCGAAGGTAGGTCTAATTCAAAACTTTACTTTGCTTGAATAGCCTACTGGGTAATGGGGTAATGGGGCTGTTGAATGGAATTCCATATTGGGCAATGAATTTGCATTATCTGGAGGTTAATTTCATAAGAAGTAAAGTAAAATTAAAACATTCTATTCTAGAAATTTATGATTTTTCTTTTTTGTTTTTATTTTTTAAGGAATTCAAATGGTTACGATGTATACACCTTCCATTTACATATAACATATTATTGTCAATCTTTTAAACTTTTACGTAATAAGCAATGAAAGAAAACAAACTTCATCAAAATTAATACATCTTTTAGAATAATGAAATTAAAATCATCATATTGTTAGTTCATGGCATCTCTGAGAGTCGATAAGCTATACTTACCCCTTTTCCTTTTGCTGAGGCCGCCATGTTGGAGTTGTATATGATTGACCAATGAGTAAATACAATTTAAATCAAATATATTTTCCATGTTAAATCTATCAAATAAAATTTTACAAATAAGACTTTCTGAGTCGAAAAGTTTGAAAAATAAAATATATGGTGACTTATTCATCAACACACTTTTATTTTCTATACTTTTCAATGAATCTGGCAATTTCTTAGAAGAAAATTATCTCCCCTTCTGAAGTTATCTCCAATTTAAACTTCTAAATAAAAGACGTGATTCAACGAATTCAGATATTGTTACATGTATATATGCATGTAAAAGCAGTCTTACGCTCTTTTGTTAAAATTTAAAATAAAATTTGACTAATATTGTAGTAGTATAAACTCCAAAACGTCAATAAGATGGTTGTCTGAAAAGTTCATAGATTGACAAGGAAAAGGTTAAAGGGATTGTAAAGAGGTTTTCTAAATTTTGTATGTGATGATAGCATCAATTTGTGCCATTCCAATTTCCATTCCGATGTCTGTGGTTCTTGCAATTCCACTAAAACTAACGTGTTTTATGACTTCACTGACAGTGATCTACCAAAAGCTACTATTGATATCTATGCAGATCACTATTAATGCCGTCATAAAACGCATTAGTTACACACATACAAAGTTTAGGAAACCTTTTAACAACCCTATTAAGTCGATGAATCTTGGTAAACATTATTCAAAATTTTATGTTTATTCTCAGATCAACTGACGCTGATTGAGTACCACATTTCTGTACCTTTATAAAAAAATCAAGATTGTAATATCACTAGTAGGCCTATCACTTTTCATTGAACTCTTGCAATGCAAAATAATGATGAAGTAAAGAAACTATAGATAATGGTGAAATAAAGGAAAAGCGCAATAATGAAGTCATCAGTAGAATCATGATAACGACGAAGTTAGTATACGAATCAAGATAATGACGAATCAAGATAATGACGAAAATAATGGAGAAACAATTAATGATACTAATGACGTAAATAAGAAAAAGAGTAATGATGAGGTAAAATGGAAACAAGATAATGACGAAGTTATTGAGAAACAAGATAAAGTAATAAAGTAACACAATATTTACGAAGAAGGAGAAGCAAGATTAATAACGAAGTAGAGGAGAAAGAAGATAATTGTGAAAAAAGGAAAAGCAAGATTATGATGATTAAGTAAAGGTGAAGGAAATTAATGATGAAGTAAATAGATACAAGGTAATGGTGAAGTAGAGGAGAAATAAGCTAATGATGAAGTTAATACAAAGCTAGAAAATGGAGAAACAATTAATGATACTAATGACGTAAATAAGAAACAGGGTAATGATGAGGTAAAAGAGAAACAAGATAAAGTAATAAAGTAACACAATATTTACGAAGGAGAAGCAAGATAATAACGAAGTAGAGAAGAAAGAAGATAATTGTGAAAAAAGGAAAAGCAAGATTATGATGATTAAGTAAAGGTGAAGGAAATTAATGATGAAGTAAATAGATACAAGGTAATGATTAAGTAGAGGAGAATTAAGCTAATGATGAAGTTAATACGAAGCTAGAAAATGACGCAGACGGAGAATGGAGAAATGAGACACTAGTAAAGAAGAAATAATTTACGATATGATTATGTAAAGCGGAAACAAGATAATGATGAAGCAAAGGAGAAAATTAATTATGAAGTAGAGGAGAATCAAGATGACGAAGAAGTTAAGAAAAAGCAAGATAATGATAAAGTAAAAAGAAGACGAGATAATGATGACTTAAAGAAAACATAATATTGATAGAGTAAGGAAGATTATGATGATGAAGTAAAGGTGAGAGAAACTAATGATGAAGTAAATAGAAACAAGTAAATGATGAAGTATAGAAGAAGAAAGAACATTTTGACGCAGTAAAGGTGATGTAAGATAATGATGAAGAATATGAGAAATAAGATAATGATGAAGTAAAGGAGAAGCACGATAATGATGAATAAAATCAAAAAGAAAATAATGAAGTAAGATGAAACAAGAATTTACCCGAAGCAAGGTAAAGACAAAATAATGGAGACAAAATATATTTTTTCGGATGGGCAACAGGGATCTAGTTTTAATGTGAAGGCAAATAAGGCCCGACACTGTAATCGCATCATTACCGTATTGACACAGAAGAATACCGGTAGCGACTGTTTGGTCGTTTTCCAGCTTTCTGTTAATTTCCGAAGTGTCACTAATCTGCAGCCAAGTGTCGCAACCTGCAAACGCACGTAATTTGCAATATTGCACAAGACTTCATAAATACTTAGATTTAATCAACAAAACCTTTAGCTTCATGATGATATAAATATAAATCTATAGGCTTTCTTTTTACTCAACACGTGTCCCAATACACCAATTATTTTTTTTTTTAAATCTTTAGAGGCCTCAAATTCAACCTCGATATCAAGACACATTGTCAACTAGCACGCCTAGCAGACTCTCCAGCACGCCACTGTTGCTAAATTGTATCTGTTTACAAAGAGGTGGACATAATTATTTCGATCTGATGAACTTGATATTACCCTAAATACCATGGGCAATTATGGTGTGATCATTCTGAAAAAAACCATTCATGCTTGGGAAAAGTACCTCAGTTTGTTTCTGACTGTACTAGCCAATAATTATTGTTAGCTGAGAAAAAATGGCTGAGATTGCACTGGTAACATTTTGAAGGTTTCGACTTAAAAGTGAAACATCTAGATATCAAAAATAAATAAAGATGTGAATTAAAAACAATTTATTTGGATCAGAGTTAAAATTTTAAGATTTTGACAAAGTTTTATCACAGTTATGATCATTTTAATATCATTTCATATAACAGGTTTATAGATTTATGTATACAGATAAACAGTCAAGATATCTTTTTTCTTTTTGTAAATCAATTAGGCTAATTTCACATAATGCATCTTTAGGATCAAGAATCAATATGTAATATATTAATGTTTATAAAAGATACCTATAAATAAGAAATAAGTATCTCTTCTTATGAGCAGGCCCCTGCTAAGGTGTATAAATTTTCAATCAATGGACAGGATAAAGTTTGAAAAAAGTAAAGTTGCTGTATCAAACATAAATAATTATGGATACAAAAAGAACTGAAGGCTCAAATTTACGAGAATTGTAATTCATTCTGTTTAAATACATTACATTTACTCATATTCGAGGCATTATCCTATCAACTCGAAATTCAATTGAACATATCTTACTAAATAAACATAAAATCTTATCAGTAAGAACAGAAGATGCAGGTCTATACGGTCTAGTATAACAATGAGCAATTAATTCCCCAAACCAGTTTCCAATTGATTGGCCTAATATTGCTATATAGTCTTAATTGTCTCCTCTCGTATTTAAATACATAATATATACAATAAATTAAATATTTTACAAACATTGTGTAGTAAATCATTGCAGTAGATAGTTAAAACACTCAATTACATATACAAATAACAATAATATCAATGGCAAAGTCATTTAAAATTAGTCTCAGTATATTATTTATCTTCAGATATTCAGCATAGCTATAGATAACAGGGCGCTGGTTATTCTTTAACAGAAACTTGGAAATTAGTTACTAAGATATTTGATTAGGGTAACTAAATAGGTGACTACATACATATAATCATAAATTAATTTAGTACTAAATAACAATAATAAATAAATACTCTTATAGCCTTGATACATTTTTGTTAAGTCACGCAATATCAAATAGAGCCAGCATTATTAAAGTTTTCCACAACCTGAATTCTAACTTCTTCAAGCAATGATGAATTTCAACTTTACTTAGACTTTAGTCTAAATTCCATTTTGATAAGATCTATAGAAAAATTATAAATAATTACTTGAGATATATTTGAATCTGAATAATTAAGGTTTATGTTATTATTGACCGACATGAAACTTGGCAAGCTTTAACAGGTGTAACATAAAACTATCATCAAACCAAAATTCAATGTTTTAACATGGGCTCATTAACCACATCTGTTTATTGGAATCTCTGGGATGTGATTGGCCATATGTTGTTTGAAGTAACCAATCAGATGTATTTGATTCACCATGATGGTTTTTAAACATATTAGAACTATAAGAATCATTATCATTACATTCTCTGAATTTGGGTGATTTTAGCCAGTTATCATTGGAACATTGACTGTTGAAAATATCTTCAAAATCAACATCTTCAACTACACAATCTGTTTTTAACCAGTACTCAGGATCTCTGGTCATTTCTTCAAATAGGGGAAAGGACACTTTAGAATCTTGGATATTGGTTGAAGGTGCCTTATTGGGACTTAACCATTTTCCATCAAATTTCATTGCTTTATTTTGGCAGGATTCTTGGTCTTGGTGTTTAGTTATCAACCAATGGTTGTTATCTGTGATACCAATATGTTGAAATCCACAATGAGGACTACAGACACAATCTTCAAAACCATCACACAGCTCATTAGCCTTACAGACATCTAAAACATGTGGCATCTCTAACATTGTCTCTGATTGTAACCAACATTGTTTATCATCTGTTGAAAAAGAACTTTGATATCCAGTAGTTGTTGAAGTACATGTTAAGTTATTTAATCTCTCACCAAGGCTCTCTATATCAGTTGTAACTCCTGGTTTACAGTCCTCACAAGCCTACAAAATAAACGTTTATACTTAATTATATTTACACAATATATCACAACTACCAAGGATTTTACTTGTGATAACAGACCTTACCACAGGCACCAGATTCGGGTAAAAAAGAAATCGAATATTGTTTTATTGTACAAGAGAATAAAGGTATGAAAGCCGCCATCTTTATGTCATTAGTACGCAATGAATAAATTCCTGTCCATTGGTCCATTGGTTGAATTTCACGCATTATTCAATACAGTATTTATGACAATCAAACAAAAATAATTTTACTGCTCTAGTCTGATGTTCTAGCCTGAGCTGTACTATATAAATGACCATTTTTTATTATAGAAATTACATCTCACCTTTCTTTTATCTGATTGATTAATCAACCACACATGAGGATCAGTTGATATATGTTGAAAGAAATCAACAGGTTTCTCTTCTGGTGGAGATTTATTAGTTTTTAACCATGATTGTACTGCTGTAGGAAACTCTAGATGTATTAAATCTAGATTAGTCACTGTTGGTTTAACTGCTATACTATCTGGTATACTAGTATAACTATCACTGGATGCTACAAATTACAATACACTATTATAGTTATCTATTGCTACTTGATGGAGATTATTGTTACTTTTATTAGGGACTGCCATAGTCTATATCAGGCCTTCTCAAATGGCGTCCTGCGAATGGCCTATCAAGAGTGACCCCTTCAAATAAAACGCTCTGATCGCTTTACTAGCTAAGCTCTATTTGGCCCTTATATTTCATTCACAAAATACATTTGGCCCTTTTCTAAAATTAATTGAGAAGGCCTGGTCTATATTTTAACAATCAGTGGATTTTTTATCATAAAAACTAAGCTGCATATTCCAGGAAAGTGAACATTAGCCTGTTGAGTCTTTTTTAGTCAATGTCTTTCAGATCACTACATATCTAAAATTGCCCATTTTTATTTTTATTCTATAATACTATAGCCAAAAATAGAATTTATAAAATTTTCTTGTTTACCTGTACTCAGACCAGAATTATCCACAATTTCAAAATCTTCTTCTTCCTCTGGGTCAGCATACTGTTTAATTTGACACAACCAATCTTTAATACTAGCATCACTAGATATAGTACGTAATGTAGGTGCTTTCAACATGGCTGGTGTACTAGGTGATTTCTGACGTATCCAATCTAACCAGTTAGAACTAAATGGAGGGAAAGAGAATCTAGGCGTAGTTTCTGTATTAGTAGTTGTTGTATTAGTAGAATATAATAACCAATCCTCAGCTTTAGTTGATAGTTTTGGTATATTCACATATATCTATAAAAAATAAATAAATAAAACTGAGTATTTAATTTGTTGCATTACGCACTAACGTGTTTTATGACATCATTACCAGTGATCTACAGGAAGCTACTATTGATATCTATGCAGATCACTGGTAGTGACATTATTTTTTATGGAATTGCAAGAGCCACAAACGTCGGAATGGAAATTGGAATGGCACAAATTAATGCTATCAATGTCCCCGATACACATACAAAGTTTAGAAAATCACTTTACAATCCCTTTAAGACATATTTTTTTACACTTATAATCCTTAATGATATATATTACATTAATCTTATTTTACAAGATACAAGATCCATATTGTTTGGAAAGAAGCCCAGAAATATTGTTTAATACCAAGTAAAAGTAGCAATTTGGCAAAAGCCTACCATTTTGATTTGAAGATAAATCTCATACATGTACACTAAGTGAGTTATAGGTTAAATAAGACAAGAAATAATCCAATGAAATCTAATATGTAGTATAATAATTATAATTATACATACTTCCTTCTTAGAACAATAAAAATAAGATTAAATAATAATATAAGTATGATTCATTTTTAGTTGTTTTATTCAGAGTTTTATAAATATTTATTATCAGGAAGTAAACAATAACAACAACTGGTCAATCAGTGTACTGTACTACCGTACTTTACTAAATAATACTTAATTGTTTAACCTAAAAAGAGTACTAATCTCATTTTCAAATTAATTTTTTATATTTCTTATTTATGTCATATCATCTGATTATTATATTCATTCGTCCAAAAAACAACAAATTTGGCTTTATGTTGAATGAGAAATGATTCAAGTGACATTATGACAATACCCATTTGTTTAGTTGGGTCAGGGAGAGGTAAACATAGGTCAAGTTCAAAAGGCTGTCAACCCCTTCACTTGATTAGAGTAAATATTAATTATACTTACACCACAGTCTTCAGTCTGTTTATTATCACTAACAGTTTTATAGAAGATATGATGATCAGGACCTTCATAATCTTCAAAATGTCTTGGCAGTGTCTGTGATTCTGGTTCATGGAAGGCACTACTCAAAGGCATACCATTAGCATCAACATGACCATAATTGAGAATAGTGTTACGTAGATCACTAGGATCAGCTCGGAACGTAAAGAAAGCTGTTTCCTCTGGATTCAGATCATTCAGATTAATGTCTAACCTAAAAGATTAGCAGAAACTTATAAATTCAAAAATACATAAATTAAGCAATCAAAATAAAAAGTTATTAACTTTAATAAACTTTGATCCAAGATAGAAATTAATTGAATGCATTACATTATATTACAGAGTGCCAATTGTATCTTGAAACATTGTCTGTCAGCAATTAAAATTGTTCTTGTCTATAGCGTAAAACCTAAATATCATTGAAAAGGTAAATTTCAGATCAACAGAACATCATTCAATCATACTTACTTTTGGAGAGTTTCCACTAAGATAGAGTTAGATTTAGAATTAGAATCAGCTGTTAAACCAATGGTACTCTGTAACACTCCTAACATCTTGTTTAATCTAGCTTGTTGAGCCTGTAACACTGCCTCTTTAGCACTAAATACCAAATCAACTTGACTCAACAACCAAACTTCTCGGTTTCTTAATGCTTCTAAATGACGACTCATTGTAGTTTGAACTTGACCTTTAATCTATAATCAACAACCAAATATAACATGTAATTAGTAAATTAATATTGATTGAAAGATTGATGGAGGACAATGGCATTGATTATATGTTTCTACATCTTACTTTCTTTAAGTAGTATCAGTTCTTTCATTCTATTATTCTTATTTGAACAAGATCTTTCTTTTGAAACTGGTGCAAATAGAACCAGAAAATATATTAATAATACATGAAAAGAACACATCGATAATAGAACATCAAACTCATCTAAGGAGTGAATCAGTTATTACTGTTCACTAGTTATCCTTTTGAAATTAAATAATATAGGCCAAATGTAAAACAGAATCATTCTATGTACTATTCATACCACATAGTTTACCTACTGTGTTGACAGATGTGACATAATAATAATAGTTATTTATATTCACCTCTGTAGCATTATGTAATAAATGGCGTTTAACAGCATCTAATTGTTTAATGGCCTTTTCTAACTGTTCTATTTTATCATTTATATCTTCATCCATTGTGTTGACTGGTAATAAGTACTAATTATATATAATAATAGAAGTTATCTGAAATAAATGAATGGTCTTATATCAGCTATCAGCTAAATAAAAACAGAGACAAAAAGATTGCAGTGAATCATTATTGTTCTGTCAAAAGTGACAGAATATGCAACCCTTTAGGCTACTCCTTCTATCCATTCCTAAGCAGTGGCGTTTCTAGAAATAATTTGGAGCCAAGCCGGCCTAATTTTGAGGGGGGACTATGGCCTCCCCCCCACCAGAAATGTCACTGATCCTAGCTTATTCTTTTTTGATAATCAGAATTCAGTTGACTGAAAGGACCTTGAAAATTATGGTACTGATGATATGATAATTAAGGTGTGGATGTGGTTTTACCAGTCTGTATACTTATTCTAGGAATTACCAATGATGTAATCGACATTATTATTAGAATGTTAAAACCCAGCCACAAAAAAAATACAGTTCCAGGAAATAATAATTGAAGATATCAACAATCTGTTACATACAATCAATGGTTTATTTCATGGAATCTGTACAAGAGAAAATAAAATGAACTCTTCCTGAAAGAGACACGGCTCTTAAAACTAAAACCATCACATCTCTGGCACCTTTAAATTAACATATGATCCAAATTTCAAACACTTCACTTATAAAAATAAGTATTTTGACTTAAGAAATGAGAAAAGATGAGAAAAAAGACGAAATTCACTATACTTCAGACTATAAAACACCCTACAAGATGAACTCGCCCGCATCCCAAGAAAAGTATATCGAGGCTAGATCATTTCAATAACAACTAGGTTACTGTTCTCAGAATTTTCTAGACCTCAATACTGTTATGTTTTTCAAGGAAACGGGGCGATGATCGGAATTTTGAACATGCTTAATATTGGAAAGAAATACTCACGAAATAAGCAGAAATGTTTACAATAATTTACAGAGTAAACGTGACTGGGAGAGAAAAGATAATGGTGGAGTACGTCATTAAAAGTCACATTTTCTAACCAATCAAAATAAGAAAAACAAATCTGTGACAGCCGGGTACCTGTTTGTTTAATACAATGATTCTGATTGGTTATGACGTCGAAACGACATGTTGCTACAGAAGCTTGACAAATCGAAAGTAAAGAATGTATCGAGAAAAGTGTAAATTGTGAAACTTTTAAATCTCATTTTACAATACAGCGACATGATCAATTTGGTAATATACCGTATAAACTTAACACAGTACGTAAAGATTAAGGGTGTTAATTGGGCTATTTCACGTTATGAAAAAATGGAATAAGTATATGAAATAATGATTTCTTGAGACTTGATGTGCATTTGTTGATGATTTGGGGTCCTTCTCGATAGTTTTAAGGTTGATTTCATGTCAATCAGATTTTTTTTAATGAGTTGACAGCCCTTTCAAACATGTCATAAAAATTGGACCTTTCAAACCTTTGATACAAGTTTAAAAAAATGTGAATGGATCAATCTACATCAAACTTGGCATAAATGTAGACAATTACATTGCCGAGAAACGTACAGAGCGATTTTCCAAAAAAATTTATTATTTTGGTGGTTACCATGGAAATACGAAAATTTACACGTAGGTACGGCAAACATTTTCCAGGGGTCAAACTGATTAGAGTTTTCGAAAAAACTCTCTGTACGTTTCATCCTTATTGAATAAGCTTTCAATCAAGACCAAGATCGTAATTTTCGAATAAAAAATGGCTGAGAAATCTTGTACCAACCGGGACACATTTTGCTACTTTTTCCTAATTTTTTAGCAAAAACTAACGAAATACCTAATTTCTCTTCGTTTTTCTTCATTCTATATAGTTTACAAATAAAATAATTATAATTAACTACAATCTGAGCCCAAAAATAATAAGTAATTCGCAAAAATTCCATCTCCTGTTTTTTTTCTCGAACGCTAGCCCAATCAATACCCTTAAAGATCACTAGTAGGCCTAATCTATATTTAACCATTTAAAGGGGAATGTTCAGCATTTTTGAGGGTCGATTTGAGTCTTGGCTTGTTGAATGGCTTGAATATTATATTATATGTAAATATATTATTGTAAATAGCCCCCAGAACTCGCAGAAGTGCTAGAACTGCATAATCCTTTCAATATCCCTTTTCTGTATATGTGTTTTCTAAATAAGGCCAGAGCCTATATAAACAGGCATAGTCTTAAACGTGAGTCGTATTTTTTACTTTCAAATGCTGATAATTATAGATAAATGTAAATGGGGATTTGAAGGCTTATATTTCAAGAGAGAGTTGTGAACATTATTATGGATTAGAATAGCTATTGAAGATATTTTCATCATTTTATTTTAAACAGTTTAAATCTGGTTTTACAGATAAAGTAAAAAAGTGAAATATAATGGGAGCTTATACTAGTAGTTTTGTTGTTGAACCATCGAGAGAGAATGCAGTTAGTAAAACAACCAATCCACAGAAAGCTAACTGGATCACCAGTCATGCCATTGCCACAGAATGTAAGTCTAAGGATCATAAGAATTAGAACTTTTATGTTTACTTCAGGCTTTTTCTTGTCATTGCCATTACTTTACTACTCACTACGATCTTATTAATTCAGAAAGGATTACCTGAAAACGAAATGATAGATCATTATTCAAAATATTTATATTAGGAAAAATTTGTATTGTTTTCTTAATCAAAGATGCAATGTTTTTAATCTTTATCGTTTCAGTAACTATAGCTGAAGTAGAACGTCTATGGTTGCGGTTTCAACAACTAGGGTGTACTTCTAATGGTATATTGACTAGTGACACTCTTAAAGAACCAAAATTAAATGATGATGCTTTTTTACGAAATGTAAGATTATGATACGATAAAAGTTGCTTTTTATTATATTTTACTGAGCTGAGATTTTATAACATCTGATGATTTGATTTAATTACCGATATATGAATGATTTGATGATATCCTCTTAGAATGAACAAAAAATCTAAATTTTCAAACTTGGTCAAAAGGAGTATATATACCGGTACATCAAGAGATTTACCTGGTGGCATAACTATACAACAGATTACCTAAATAATCTGATAACTCCAAAAAACATTATATACAATAATTGAAAAATGCTTTTACTCAAATTTTAAGCTTTCATTGAGGCGTAGTAATCATGCATTGAGGATGTACCAAATATAATATTATCATGTAAATTAGTGTCTAGAAAGTATAGTGAGATAACATTACATGTATATGAGTTTTTATTTTTAGTTTTTGAGAACTTTTAAATGTAAAGATGGTTCCATGACTTTTGAAACATTTTTACGTGGTTTGAAATGGTGTGAATCTCAAGGGTTAGAAACTAAAATAAGAGGTAAGTTTAACTTTAATAATTTCTTCTTATTTATCTCAAAACTCCAGTCTGGATTGCAGATTGGTTGTACAGTACAGTTGTTCCCTTCTGTCCATATGTGGTTTGCAATTTTCACTTGGCTACCGCTTGCTCTCATGCAGTTTATAAGCACAATTCCCTAGAGTACTGAGTTTTTCTTGTTTTTTTCTTTTGATGTAAAGCCAAGTACAAATGTAGTAGTTTTATTATATTATTACATGTATTCTGGTTTGCTACCTTTAGAGCACTTGAATTTCAGTGTTGTATATATTTTTTCAGCAATATTTAAAATGTTGAATAATGGTGGTCCGATAACTAAAGATATGTTTTCTAAAATAGCTAAAAGATTATATACAGATGATACTCAAGTAAGTGAAATATTGATGAACTTGAGTAATTATTGAAATTACTCTGATATATCTTCACTCAGTGTTTTGGTTTCCTTGGATGCACCGAGATCCAAACCACAGGCACAAGATGATGATATTTAGACTACTGATTAGATACATAGATTTATTCCAATTGAATATTATGGCAGACTGAACACATGTAATAACATACTCTCAAAACCAAAAGTAAAAGTACACTTAATCTCTAAGCTGAAATGGTTAGCCACATGACTAAATGGGTTGCTTCCCTTGAACTGATTATTAAAGGGCAATTCTAATGCAAATCTGAAACACACTCCCCCCTTGACCCTGGTCAATAATAAAAGATATATCTGAAAACAATAATTAAACAATGAAATAAACAAAGATTGATTTCAAAATTTCAGAGGACTGTAAATGTCTATGTTTAATTGTCTAATTGTCACTAAGTTCGATTGGATACAACTTTTGTATAGGTCTATTCATCAAGATAGGTTTTCCAGATTTGTCTAACATTCTTATGACCGCTGATCTGATATTTCCATCTCGTCCTTCAAGAGTTCTTTCGATTCGAGCAATATTCCAATTATGTCTAGGTATTTTGTCCTCAAACACTAAAACAACGTCACCAACGCGCACTGATTGACCTTTAGATGTATTAAATTTATGGTGCTCGCGTAATTCAGTAAGATACTCGCGTTTCCACCTATTCCAGAAATGTTCCAATACAGTTTTCAAGTATTTACGACGAGTGAAAGTAGATAAATCACGAATATTTGGTTCTAAAGTTTCAACGGGCTCTGATAAAAGTCTTCTTCCGATTACAAGTTGTGAAGGCGTTAAAGGTTCACCACCATCGTCACAAAGATATGTTAAAGGTCTTGAATTTAGAACACCTTCGATTTGAATAAGTAGAGTTAAAAGTTCCTCATAAGTCAATCTTGAAGTTCCTAATGATTTCTTTAGACACCTTTTGACGGATCTGACCATACGTTCAAAAAATCCTCCCCACCATGGAGAACGTTCGACATTGAATCGCCAACGGATACTTTTTGACGCATTAAAAGATTTGAGTTCGACACCTTTAAATGTTTTCCCATTGTCTGATATGACTGATGTTGGTATTCCACGACGACCAATGAATCTCTTAAAACTTCTGATAAATGATGTAGAACTAGCATCCGGAGCGAGATCCAAATGAATTGCTCGACTACTTGCGCAGGTATAGATAACAATATAAACTTTATGCATATCCTCAGATTTAGAATAAATATCACGAACAAATAAAGGTCCAGCATAATCAATTCCAATATGCGAAAATGCGAAATCATCACTAATTCTAAAGGCTGGTAAAGGAGGTTGTATAGGAGTTCCATATGATTTAGCTTCCAATCTCCTACAGATAACACATTTAGATACAATACTACGAACTACTTGTCGTCCCCGGACAACCCAGAATTTTGATCGTAATTGAGATAAAGTTTCTTGCACACCGTTGTGCATCACATCCTGATGAGATTTCAAAATCTGTAGATAGGTAAAATGATTCTTTTCTGGTAAGAACACTGGATTTTTGGCATCAAATTCCAAATTAGAATGTTCGATTCGACCGTAACAACGAAGAATTCCACTATCATCTTCCTTAAGATTTAAAGATACAGTCCTTTGCTTGAATTTATCATCTCGCGCGATATGATATTGAATGTCCTGAATCCAAAGATTTTCAGATATTTTCAGTTCTTCTAAACTGAGATCACCCTGGTGATCAGATTGATTTTGATTTACGCGACATTTCACGTTGTGCACAAACCGTAACACGTAGGCAGTTACTCTCAATAGAGTGGATAAACTACTAAACTTAGTTAAAGGAATGATTTCTTCTAGATTCGGATTAGGTTGATTATTCCTAGAAGAGGCAACGCATGAGACCACACTCATAGATTTGATTTTCAGTTCATTATCCAAATGACCAATTTGTTCAAAAGTTAATTGATTAGGCCATTCCTCATTAGGCAATAACAGATATTGAGGACCATTCCACCATTTGATGTTTTTGGCTAATTCCGTAGACGTACTTCCCCTAGAAGCGATATCCGCAGGATTTTCAGATGTAGGACAGTAATTCCAATTTTCAATCGTCGAAATCTTCCTAATTTCCGTGACTCGATTTTGTACAAACTGTTTGTACTCTTTATTGATATTTCGAATCCAGCTTAAGGCTACTTGAGAATCCGACCAATAATAAATTTGATCAATGTTTAGGTTATGTAGTGCTTTCACCACACTCACAGCAAGCTGTGCAGATATAAGACAGGCTAAGAGTTCTAATCTAGGCATTGTTTGCTTTGATAAAGGAGCAACACGAGTCTTTGACGCTATTAGATTAGAATGAATAAATGTTCCATGATTACACCTTAGATAGATACAAGTACCAAATGCTCGTTCCGAAGCATCACCGAAAACATGAAGTTCAATCCCAGAATTGTCACAAATGTCAATACAATAACATCTAGGAATTTCCACAGTATTAGCCTTTTGTAATTTAGATAACAGATTTTTCCATTCAATAACAAAGTCATCATCTAACTGATCATCCCAATCTATATCAAGAGTACAAAGTTTTTGAAATAATAATTTAAAACTCAAAACAATCGGAGATATAAGTCCTAAAGGATCATAAAATTTAGATGCAATGCTCAAAACAATCCGTTTTGTAACACTATTCGATTCATTACAATCAGCAATTTTAGAAAAGTCAAATACAAAATTATCTGATTTATTGTCCCATATAAGTCCTAAAACTTTTGGATAAGAATATGATTCTTGAGATAAGCAATATTTTGAATACCCTTCATCTTCTTCAGCGACTATTTGATTGTTAGACGTTTCGATTTTCTCTTTAAACACTAAATCATTGTTAATCCGATATATTAATTCTTCCGAATTTGATACCCATTTACGCATGTTGAATGCTCCATCTGTAAAGATATTACGAACTACCTTACATTTTTCAAAAGTTTCATTTACTGATCCAGATCCAGAAGCAAAGTCGTCAACATACAACGATTCTGATATTTCACGAATAAAGTCCGAATTATCGTCTGATTCACATAGGTTTAAATGATGTCTTAAAGTTGCATTTAATAAGAAGGGGCTGGACGTCACACCGAAAACTACTCTTGCGAACCGATACACAAGAATATTTGGATCATCACTGTTTGGATCAGATACCCATAAAAATCTCAAAAAGTCACGATGTTCTGGCACAACAGATATGTTCAAGAATGCCTTTTCAATGTCAGCGATAACAGCTATCCGATTTAACCGAAACCTAATTAGAATGTCAAAAATTAAAGGAATAAGCGATGGACCGGAGAATAAACAATCGTTTAAACTTGGACTAACATTATTGACCTTAGCAGAGGCATCATATACGATTCGAACCTTAGTAGTGTTTTTGTCCGTTCGCACTACTTCACGATGCGGAAGATAATGTACATTTCCTACTGATGGCGTGGATAATTCTTGTTCAGACACTGGTTCAATAATTCCATCCTTTAACTGATCCTTGATGATTCTATCATATTCTTCACGAATCTGTGGTTGATACTTTAATCTTCTTAACAGTTTTTCGAGTCTATTTTGGCAAACATTAAAATTATCAGGCAAGAGCGAATGTTCTTCTTTGAAAGGTAATTGAACCTCATACCTTTCCTGCTTGAATTTGACATCTTCCATAAATTTGTCATAAACTGAAGTTTCGTTTTTCTTGATCCCCAGAGTCTCAAGATCCCAGAATTTAGAAAGTTCCTTCTTGATATCATAAGAATCATTACAATCATTCACAATCGTCGAATCGATTTTTAGAACATGGGTAGAACTTAAATTGACAGTACATTCACTGGAGTTTCTACAAGAAGTTACAACTGGTCCAGATAATATCCAACCTAATTTCGAATAAAGAGCGACAGGCCCATTACGCTCCCCCCTTCGGGAAACACCATTGAAAAATGTCCAATAATAATCAGCTCCAATGAGTAAGTCAACTTCCAATTCATCAGCGTCAGAAGCATTCGGATTATCTGCCAAATCAAGACCATGCAGATACGGATAGTTATCAAGAGCAATATCTATTGCCTGATTACTGATAGGACTACAGATAGTTGGTACTTTATAAGCGTTGACGTAGATTTCCATTCCATCACGTGTTGTCACTGACAACTGAACTAATTGACAAGGTTTCAATCTTGGAGATTGGTCACCAAACGATTTGATAAGTAGATTGTCCTCTCGGATAGATTTAGATTTGATTTGATTGCAAAGTTTATCCGTTACGTAGGTTCTTTGGCTACAATTATCAAAAACAAGTCTTGATCTCGACTTTCTCGGATTATCAGGAGAACCAATATCAGTTACAGCAGTTTGTAACAACACAGACGTGTCACTATTAACACACATTGTATTAGATTGTTTATGATCTTTATAACCAGTGGCGGTATTTTCCTTTGATCTGTCACATATTGCAGCGTTATGATCACCTTGGCAGTTAAAACATTTAAATGATACCGGACAGTTCCTAATAATATGACCCGTTTTTAAACATCGAAAGCACTTTCCTTTCTTACGAAGAATGTTTCTACGAGCTGAAATTTCAGTTACAGTTTTGCAACTTGCAGATGAATGTTGGTTGGCACAAAAGCTACAAAATGGACCATGTTGCGTATTTCCAGTCTTTTGATCCGTGAACAACGTTGCCGATGTTGTAGGTTTATATCTGAATTTATGAAAGTCATCTGGTTTATTAGTCTTAGTTTGATTTGGCTCTTTAGATTTCATGAAGGCGCATTTTTCTCTCGCTTCAATTTCAAGTTTCATTCCATGCAAAAACTCACTAAAACTCCACGTGTCTGATTTTAATTCTCTGGTGATTAATAGCGTAAAATCTTCGGGTATTTTCTGCAGAATAAGCGGGATTAGTAAAGCACCAAATGAGTCTGATGAAATTCCTAAACTATTTAGATTTCTGATACTACTCTCTATGCCATCATACAGAGTTCTGAGTTTCTTCGTGTCATTAGAATCTGAGACAGATTTCAAACTGATCATGGATTCCATATGAGATGAAATAATAATTTGAGTATTGGCAAATCTTTCAGTTAAAAGTTTTATGGCTGAATCATAATTATCACCTGTCAGAGTTATTCCTGATATAGCAGATTGGGCGGGTCCTTCTAACAAACTTTTTAGATAACTGAATTTATCAACTTTTGATAATTCCGGATTTGAATCAATTGCCGAACTGAAGCTGTCCCAAAACGATTGCCATTGTTTGGCATCGCCAGAATATTTGTCAAGTGTCAGCTTTGGTAACTTGGCCCTAATTCGAGGGTTTGACTGTAATCGTGCATATTGACCGGGATTTTGTGTAGACTGATCACTGTCGGAAACAGGCGACTGATTTCCAAGATTCCCATGACTCCCACCGTCTGTTGAATTCATCGAGCTGTCAGCAATGTTTGGTTGGGAAGGGGCATGTAATAAATTGTCAATTCTAGATATGGCATCAAAAATAAATTCAGAAAACTCACTGCTCTCAAATATTTCTGCTTCAATATTATCGTCATCGGTCATTTTATTCAAAATTTCACCATCCAGACTTTTTAAAACCTTCTGTTTTTCTGTCAATGTTTTCCTATAATTCACAATTCTGTCTTTCTCGTCTTTAGATAAATCACCTTTCACTATTAGATCGTCGATAATTGATATTGTTCGTTTCACAAATGCTCGATGCCCACCTCTCACTTTTCTAGTTTTATCCTTGTCCTTTTCTTGATCGCCTGGCATGATTATTTTATAAAGTTTCTACAAATTCACTAGATAAAAGTTTTAAACTTGACAGAAAACAGATCCGTCTCATCGGACCATGTTTTGGTTTCCTTGGATGCACCGAGATCCAAACCACAGGCACAAGATGATGATATTTAGACTACTGATTAGATACATAGATTTATTCCAATTGAATATTATGGCAGACTGAACACATGTAATAACATACTCTCAAAACCAAAAGTAAAAGTACACTTAATCTCTAAGCTGAAATGGTTAGCCACATGACTAAATGGGTTGCTTCCCTTGAACTGATTATTAAAGGGCAATTCTAATGCAAATCTGAAACACTCAGTGAGACACTGGCTAGACAATTTAAAGATACCTTCTGATTTCACAGATGAAATGTAAAAAGTGTTTAGACATATCGGACATTAAACAGAAAATCGATGTGTTAAAGCTGTTAAAAATCACTTGACACTTAGAAATAAAGCATAGAGAAAGTCACTTCCCTCTGAATAATAAATCCATTTCATTACATTTGTGTTCTTTTAGCAAAATCATAGCATAGCAATTTTTTCTGTCACTATTTAAAGTGAATATTGATCTATTTCAGGAGAATGTTAAAAGAATAACTGATATATTTTATAAACAGATGGGAGCCGAGTCTACAGGTATTTACACTCTTATAATTACATATGCTAAATTGTTAAATATTTCTGTTTTATGTTAAAATCATGAATTTCTGTGGGGCAATTTTGTTGGTTTTGAAAAAAGCCTATCATAATTTCCAGGAGTTCTGGAAGAAGATCAGTTTGTAGCTGGAGTATTGAAATTACCAAAAGATGCAGTAGAATCAGTCTTAAACTTCCATATATTACCAGAAAAAACAAGAGATGGTGTTTATAAGAACTTACCAGAGGTAATATTGTTTGAAAACCCTAGTCCCTTCTTTATTTATTTTATTATTATGGCTACATATTTTCGGATATGATTAAAGGGAGGTAACTACAGATTTCAAATTTTGACTGTCTTGTAATTGCATTATAAATTAAATTCGTACACCAATAATGGGAATTCTTGATATCCAATACCATCTGTAACTTTATATAAAAAATTAATTTAAGCCAAAAATGCAATAAATTGGTTGATGACTGTTGTACAATTTCTATTGAGTTATTGTCCTTGATATAGTCGAAAATGCCTTAAAATTTTTATGCACCTACATAAAACATTGAGTTTATATTGTTGTCACCCTTGTTTGTAGGTCGGTCTACACTTGATTGTTAACATCTAGAATGCACAATTCTTCACTGATTTTGTCAGAACTTGCTCAAAAATGTTTATTACGATGATTAGGATGAACTTTATTGAAAATCAGCAAAATCAAAAAATATTTAACACGAGTTATTGCCCTATTTCAATTTAAGCTTGTAAACACTCTAGAAGGCACAATTCTTCACCTATTTTGACAAAACTTGGATTTGATGAAACTTATTGAAATTGTTTATTACTACCCAAAAAAGAAACCTATTGAAAATGAGTTACTACCCTTATTATTCAAAATGTGTAACTCGTAAGCAGTTTATAAGGCACAATTCTTTACTGATTTTGATGAAACTGGTTTATTACCACCCAAGGATCAAAAGAAAGACCCAGGACATCACAAAATCGAAAAATATTTGTAATGAATTATTTCCTTTGTTCTTCAAAATATGTTCAAATAAATGCTTCATTTAGAACCATTTATAAATGGATTCTGTCAAATGTTTATCAAAGCTTCCTGTGGGTGTATGCTTGCCTGGCAAGCTATCTTTTCCTGCAAAGTGCACACTATTTTCAGTTTAAAGGAGAACATATTAATTCTGCCAGATTACCATCACAAACACCATTATCAGGTCATCGACCTGTCACTATGTCTCCAGTAAACCAGGTACCGTCAGATTCCGTCTTAAATCAAATTGCTGAGAAAATTCATAGAAGAGATTGGGATATGGTGGCTAATAAATTAGGTTTCTATTCAAAAGATGTACAAAATTACAGACAGATTTATCCAGGAAATTCTAAAGAACAGGTAAAGGGAAGATCCAATTTCAGAACCCACTTTTTCATCCAATCAGTATTCGCTGAATCTTCTGTGAAGTGTTTTTTTATTCATTAAGAGCACAGTATATATTAACAACTATTTGGAACCTGACCAACTTATTAATCCAATCAGCACACAGCAGTGGCTAGAATTTGACTGATAAGTTATAAGATATGACCATACAGTATATTTCCATGTACACTTTTTTACACATTTAATTCAAATTTATTTGATTAAGAAGTCGCAACCCCTTCACCTTTTTCTTAATGACAAAATTGTACTCTATATGATTTAACCATTACATAACAGCAATGTTTGCATAAAAAAAATTAAATTTTGTATTTAGAAAATAGTTCTGTAAAGTTTTGATATGGTTTAAAATTTCTTTCTTTCAATTATTCAAGGTTTTAGAAATGTTTAAAGACTGGAAGATAAGAGATGGTCATCAAGCTAAAGGCAGTATTTTAGAGAGGGCTTTACGAGATGCAGGAATGGTGGATGCATCTTTACTCTTATTATCATAATATAAATTTAATCAAATATAAACAAGTCTATCTGCTTAGTGGTTAAGGCTCCCGCACACAAAGAGAAATTTGCCAAAATTAAACAAATTTATCCTCCAGGATTTCTTTTAAAAAATTAGTGCATGTATACCGCACACAGTGTGTCAACACGTGGCCAGAAATATTAAACACGATAGATATTTTGCATGCGACTACATGTAGGCAAATACACACTGAAAACGCAATGTGCTAATAGTCGAGCGCCATTTTCTCCCCGTGTAAGGACGCCTTATGATTTACTGTTGAAAAGTAGTGTAATATTCCAACACAGTCTTAATAATATTTCTATGTGTTTGTACTTTTGATATCTATGACTTAATGTAGAAATACTAGTATTTGACATTTTGTAAAATATTACTATTTATTAAATATTACTATTTATTTTATGAAACATATTACTATTTATTTTATGAAGAATATTACTATTTATTTTATGAAAAATATTATCACTATATTTAAGGAATTTAAATGACTAACAATTACAGCTTTACTTTTCCCAATAAAAACATTGTTTTCTAATTTTGGGCGGGTTCAGGGTTTCATCTTAGCATAAGATATAGAATTATGAATTTTTCCTTTGTTTCACATTTTATGTTTATTGTGCAGATTAGGAGGGACATACATAAAAACAAAATTATAATAAAAGGCAGGAACTATATAAATTGTATTATTATATTATGTATCCTGACTACAGTATGCATGATGTTTTGTCAATGAATAAGTCAGCTTTAAACTTTTGCAGACTTTGGAGATAAAATCTTCTCTAACAGGAAATAAGTTAGACACTACACTACTGATTTTACAACCAAAGCATCCTACTTGGATTTGCTTCCCAAAATAGAAAAAAAACCCAACACGATCTTCATGTCGGATCGTAAATAAAAAAAAAAACAGTCGACTTGTAATACAGGAAAAAAAAATCACACGTTGACGTTCAAAGAGCAATGTTGATATAATTAGAGGAAATGTAGCTATGTTTCGGTACTAATCCATTGAGAAGCGACTATAAGGCAGACAAGAACGGCGCAAACAATTTTCAATACTTTTTAACATTATTTCGTTTAAACAAATTATTTATTGCGTTAAAACCAAATAATTTAATAGTTTAACCAAAATAATGCCTTATATCTTGTTTAAATGGAAAAATTAGTTAAAAAGAATACTTATTTCTTTAAAGCAAATTAAATGTATTATTTCATTTAAACAAATTATTTATTTGTTTTAACAAATTGCTTACTTGGTTGAAACAAAATAAAATTGATTAATTTGTTTAAGCGAAATTATTATGTTACATTATGATATAACTATTTCGTTTAAAGCGATACCACCTCTTTAAATGATCTCAAACGCGGCCAGCACACAGGATCCAATAAACCATAAACTAGGTAATTTTCCATCTAATTACGCATAAATAATTGAAAAACATTTAATATAAATTATTATAAAACGCTTAATAATACATTCAATTATGACATTATATGAAGTAGGCCTAGTTTTCTGGATTTACATCATACTGGTAATCTGAAGTATAGGTTAGGACATGCAAGTTGTCAATCGGCAATCCTCGGCAGTTTCCGTAAACCATAATCTGTCTCGGTAATGAATGGTGTTTTTCGTTGTGTTTTCATGCGCGAGACCCTTTACTTTGACGCTTTACCACTTGCTTGTAACGTCGCGACATAGATATAGTTCATAACAATAGAATCTGTGGAGGAATTTTCTGACACCTGCTCGTGTATTTAATGATACGTAGTGACTATCTGTTCACCATTTAAGCATTTTATCATCATTTTAAATACATATCTGTTTGTTTTCGTGTTATTTGTTTACAAATAATTGTAGCCTCGAATGACCCGTCTCTGATGTTTGAACTACCAGAATCACGAGATTACGTGATAACATTGATGTAGTCCGGTCAAATGGCCGCCGTTCATTACCGTGATATGTTGCAGAGCGCCAGCGTAACTTTCACGGAGACCGTTTGGCAAGTTGTCTAATGAATATAAAGTAGGCCTATAAACGCTTATTAGCTAAAATATCTATTTATTGCTATTATTGAAAACCCCATTATTTTCTTATTTTCTAATGGCGCGAAAATGTGATATTTTGGCATGAAGCCAAATAAATATTTCAACCAATGAAATAAGCTGAATCAAAATCTTCTATCCAATCATATATCCTGTGACATATGATCAAGGAACGAACACGACACATCTGTAGTCTTGATTGCCATGTATTTCGAAAAGAGTAAAAGGTAATGAGAGTCTGGATAATCAAATCTTATCGCCATTTGTCATGTGATTGAACACCAATGGAGTCAATATGGCTTTACTACAGCGAATATTTCACCGAAAGAAAAATAACCGAGGCCTCTTTTTAAGTAAAAGTAATGGAGATCAATCTGTTCAGTAAGTAGTGAAATTTGTTATATGAATTTCATCATATCCGTGGGTAAAACACCAGAAAAAAACGTAAACATGTTTTGTTTGTGATCACGAGGGTCAATCTAGTGAAAGATAGGTCATGTGACTACAGTTTCGATGTAAACAAAACATGACGATTAAGGGCAAAGTCTACCTTTGCTGTTATTAATATTAAGTCGAACATTTCCGATATTTTAACGAATTTATCGTGTGATTTTCGAAATGTCGAGTAAGGGACTAATTGCTCCTTTTACCTAGTAATATAAGTTTAGGCTAGTTTGTGAGAGTGATATCCTCTACTCTTCTTACTAGCTAGGCTAATATTGACAGGTCTACACAGTAGTCTAGTTTAGTTCACTCATACTCATATGATCGACACGTGGTGTCACGAGTTCACCAATTGATTAAAATATTTCAAATAGGTATATTGAGAGGTTATCACGCCCATTTTACTATGATGTTCGTATTATGACACCTTATCACAAGATACTTAGATAGTGCAGGACATGTGATAGGTTTGGCTATACAGATTTTTACTTAGAGGTAGTAATGACATGGTTCAGTGACAGTAAATAAGACACTTGTGTATTGTCATTACATTCTGCTTCTGTTCAAAATGGTGCAGATTCTAAGTTCTCATTTTGGGCCTCAAAATATTTTTGCATCATGGAATAATTTGAAGAACAATAAAGGGTATGTAAATGGTTTGACCAAATGGAGACAATGTGGCTGCTGAACATGACACTTTGTTAAATATGTTTTGATGTCTGCAGATTTTTCTGAATTGTAGCCTATTGTTTGATTTATGCTGATCTTAAATATCTGACTGGAATTGAGAAATGAGAGAAGATTCATACTTGAGGAGGAGATTATGTGGCGCAAGTCCGTCAAGGTCCTCTATGTCTACATCTTCGTTAACGTTAATTGTTGGTCTCTCCATCAGGTCTGGTCTAGCGTGGCTTTGTGGTTGAAAAGTATGTCTTGATTGATCCAGTGTTTGTCCAATCAGTTCTTAAATGAGTTAAGCGATGGATATTTAACCACAGAGTCGCATCATGTTTGTAACTTTTTGCTTTTGGAAAAGATAAGCTTAGTAAAGATAAATATTTGGCTTTTTCAGGAAAGATTTCTGTAAATTTGATAAAGAAAAAATTAGGTTAGTGATCTATAAGGAAGATATAGGAAGAACACCATTATATGACTCAACGTGTATCAAACTTATTGAAGATGTACCTCCAGTAAGTAATCTCTTGTTTAGATAATATGACAAGATATTATCAGTGAATACTTGTATAAGTTATAGTTGTACTACCGTACAATAACATGGATATCAGATAAATTAAGGCATCAGTGCAAGTACAAAATATGGAGATATCTTTTAAAAAATTGGTATCAAATTAAAAAATCAAAGGGACACATTGAAACACTGATTTACTTGGTGATAGTCATTTAATAATCAAATGAAGTAGTGGTTATCTTTAAATGAGTTGGTCAATATAGAGGAATACAGAGCCCAAATATCTTTACTTAACCAGATGCCAGTTGCAAAAAATATGATTTTTCATATACCGGTGCTCATTTATTGTTTTTTGCTGATTTTAGGTACCACCAAGAAGAGTCTCTTCAAATAAAACTTTTTTTAGTCATGGACATAAAGTTTCTAAAGATCCATCTTTGATTCAGAAACCACATTCAGATCAGAAATGGAAGTATCAAGTAAGCACTTCAACCAACTCTATGCAAAACTCTATGGGAGGATTTAAATTGGGGAAATCATTAGTTCTGTTTTTGAAACTTTTGCTGTTTATTTAAACTATAAAAAGCATGAAGTTAAATACAAATTTACAATCCGATGTTTTTATTGCAGAAATTAGGTTCAGATGTCAAAGTTATAGAGGAAATGATGTTTGGTTCAGTAGCTATGGCTTACAAAGGTTCATTATTTAAAGTTCATCACATAAGGTACATATAGTATTGTCACTGAATTTCATTTGCTTGTTTATGTGATCTTAAATTAAGTTTGTCCTCTTTTAAGCATTTCAAATTTTTCAATTATGTAATTGTACTTCAGGGATAATTTGATTAATGTAAATGAAAAAATATTAATTTGTGATTGAATATATTTTAGGACACCATCACAACTAATGTTAACTAAAGTTTATATTCCTGAAAAACCTAGAAGAGAGTCTGGAAGGTAAGATTATTTTTATTTTAAAACAAATGCAACATAAGCTTTATCTTATACCTCTAATTCGTTCTTATACACAACATTTGTACAATTTACATAGTCATTATTGGGTGAAAAAACAATAACATAAGATTGTTTGCCAATATTGAATATTTAGATGACCATATTTCAGTTAAAAAAATTTGTATTTGTATGAGGCTATATATGTGTATTATTTGTTATTTACAGTGAATTAGACTATGACTCGGGTAGTTTACCGAGTAATACAAGTGATTTCTCAGCACCTAAACATATTTCATCTTCCAATAAATCTACTACCTCTTTAGGTAATGTTTTGTTTAATTCATCATATAAGTGATTTATTTAACTACAATTTTAAACCCTTCATCGAAATTACAATTATGACTTTTGATTGGATGAATTTGATATAAATGCTACAAATACTTGTCACGAAGATATATATAAAATATCTACGAAAAATTGTTCTTTGGAATCTTTGTTTATGTTTATCATTGACATTAGATGAAGATTTAGTCTTATTACTCTCTACCCTGTTACAATAACTATAATATTATTTCAGCTCAGAGTATGCCAGTTGATGTACCTACTACTAATGATATTTATGGTTCATCATTAGATACACTAGATGAAGATAGTGGTTTAGCATCTTGTAAGTTTTTGCACTCCATTTATTTTTATCTCAATACTTAAATAGTTGTGGAACAGAATTTTGTTCTTGTTTTGTGTCCACAATAGTCATTGTGGTCTTGTTGGTTTGACTTTATTTTAATTTGTGTAAAATTGTTTACTATAGTTACTTCAAGTGGAAGTTTGTCCGCTCCTTTCCCATCACCTAGCAATAATAGTGGTAGCACTGGTAGCAGTTATAATAGCTTACATAGACGCTGGATGAGAACACAAACTACTTCATTAGGTAGAAAATCTACAGAATATAAACTTTTAGATGTAAGTAATTTTATCAGCAATTATTTTCACATGTTGAATTAATTTGTCAAATTATATGTCATAAGGAAGACTAAATCACTTGTGAATTACCATCATGAGCATGTAAATGAGGAATATCCCTCATTATTGTGAATCATACAAACAATCATTCTTACAATAGACTTTAATGGTTATTCTTGTCTTACAGAAAAATTTACATGTGAAAAAGAAAAGTAAGGTTGGAATTGCTGTTCTTATTGAAACACCTGATGAACAGGATGAGGAGGCTCACAGGTATGTTGTATTTAATATTTTATGATTAGTTATTATGAAATTAAAATAGATTTTTATAGATGATACTAAATAGGTTATGAAAGAACTATCAATAATTTACATTCTGAATAGGTCAAATGTATGATTGTAAATAATATATTGTATATTGTATATTTTTTTTAAATATTGATGTTATTTTTCAGATTATTTCAAGAGTTTTTCTTCTCTCATATAACTTTGTTTGAAAGTCATATAAACAAACTACAGAATGTGGTTACCAAAGCTTATTTTGATGCTAGAAATTTTGTACCATTAGTGATGGAGGTGAGAATATTTAGACAAACCATAGAAATGAAGATAGGGAATGATAACACAAGATTTATGCTTAGCACTCATGCGTTAAATTTTGGGAACTCACTTAACTTCCGGTTTCAGCAAGAAGTCATATTAATTTAAAAGCTATGTTAAACGCGATGTAATTAGAGAAGGACATCTAGTTTCTATGCCACAGTATTACTTAGAGTCAACTTGTCGCCAAGGAGAATCTAGGTCAACCATAAATTGAAACAGAAGTTCAATAGACGATCAGAAGACTTAGACTTCCAGTCCTATTATATTTCTATGGACAAACCCATAAAACTCTTTATTTGAAATTGTCTGTGTGATCAAATGATTTCTTCTGTTGTATAACTTGTTTTACTATTAACTTGCAAGCCACAAATACTAGTTTGAAACAAAAATTTATAATTTTTTTTGCAAATGTGAAAAAATGTATGAAAGAATATTATAAATGAATCATCAAAATTAAAAGATATGTTTGGTGTTTCAGGCACTAGAAGTGTTACGGAACAGTATATATGATTTATATATGGCACCACGGCTATCAGAACCAGTGTGGTTAAATATGATGTCTTACAGTACCAATAGATATGCTCTATGTAAAGATTTTATGAATGATTTTATGTCTTTAGCTGCTAAATATGACAATAAGAATACGAAATTGTAAGTAACTTTCTTGATGTTTATGTAGTTCATTGAATATCTTTTCTAAGTAATCTACATGGTACAATTTAGTGATTAAAAATTTTGAATGGTTTTTTGTTTATTTGACATGTTTGTTAATATTATGTTATTTCTTTCAGTTTTGTGTCAACATTGATATCAGCAGTATTAACACATCATTTAGCTTGGGTACCAACTGTTACTCCAGCTGGTGGCACTTTATCTTCTACATACGAAGAAAAACATTCAGCAAAATGGGTATGTAAGCTTATTTTTCAAAATAACCCATTTTCCCATAAATGATCATTTGAGCACTAAGTGATAACTTAAAGCGTATACCATTATTGTTATATGTTAGGTCATTTGGTGTATATCACATCATTTTGATGCAATAACTGCTTGGGAGAATGATCGTGAAAAATTGTTATAGCTGCCAAATAAATATGGCTCTTAATAAAGAATCTTGTGAAATTATGTACATCATTTAGTCAGAATTCTGTGAATAGTTTTATTCGTAACCATCTCATTTGTAATATTGTTTATTTTTTAGTTAAACGATTTAGCTAAAGTTCATCCGTACAATCCTTTATGGGCACAATTAGGGTAAGTGGTCTGGTTTTTTAAGTCAAGCTTTTTTAAGATGAATAATGTTTTCTGAATATGAAAGTATTTATGATAGTTATTGTCAAGGTTTTGTGTTATATAATTTGATGTAATTTGAAATGATAAATTTTCAAAAAGTTTTTTTTTTTTCAATTTTCAGTGATTTATATGGTGCAATAGGAAATCCATTAAAAGTAGCAAGAACTATTGTTGTAGGCAAAAATACAGACTTGGTTAAAAAATTTCTCTTGATATTAAGTTACTTTATACGTTGTAGTGATATCCACGAATGTGTTGATAATAACAGTTTAAATAGTTTTATATCTGATATTAGATACGACTCACCTCCTACGCCCTCTGGTGCATCAGGAATTTTAACGCCAGCTGATGATTCCAATTCAAACTGTAGTTCTAGTCTTGTTTCTACCAGTCATAGACTTCTTACTAGTACACCCAGTTTAGATTTGAGTAGTTTTGAGAATGGGACTAGTGAGTCAGTAGATATATTTGATGTGAAGGAGAAACAAAATCAATCAGTGACAGATAATCTTAGTGATTCTTTTAAAGAAAATTTACCAGCCAGAGATCTCAATTCTTGTGATAGTTTATTACCTTGTAGTGTTTCAGCTTTAAAAGTGAATGAAAATAGTAGAATAGAAAATGTTCAACTTGTAAATAGGTCAGTGAGTAGAGAAGTTTCTATAGAAGACATTTATCTATCTAGTTCAAATAAACTTAAATCAAAACTATCCCAACAGGTAGAATCGGAAAGAACTATAAGTAAAAAGGACATGAAAAAACTCTTTTTAAAAGAAGGTAGTAATAGTATGTTTGAAGAATATTTTGATTCTGGGATAGAAACTAAAACTATTGATGAGATAGCAGAAGGAGATCGTGTTATACCACTACCACTTGTGTCTCCAAGCTGTGCTGAATTAGACTCTTTTAATTTTAAAAAAGAAAAGAAAGTGGTATCAAGACATAATAGTGTTGATAGAAGTAAACTAAGTAGACCAACATCTTTAGTTCCAGGCAGGTGTAGGTAAGTACATGTTATATTTCATTACTGTTATTACCAATTAGCATATTACTATAAATAATACAGTGAATTTTCTCGAATTTACATCCTAAATTTGGGTTGAAAATAAGTAAATCTTTATACATGTAGCTGACACATTTAACAATATTCTTGATTTACCTTGAAATTCTTTGTATTCATGATGATATAAATTTCAGATCTGTAACACCAACTGAATTAAGTAGAAGACGTCATTTATCATCTGCTGGCAGTGTAGAATTTGATCCTTTTGATCCTGTTGTTGATTGTAAAGAAATTCCTCTTCCTGGGTAGGTACCAAACCTATTTCAAATAAACCTAAAACCTATTGGGCTTTTCTAATCTTTAACGTTGTGAACATCAGGGATATAAACATATACAAGCAAGACAATTCTGTGAATCCAATAGTTGTCAAGTAGTGGACTTCTCCAAAGCTAAGTATCATCAGGTATTTTGTTAAGAGTGAGTGACAACTGCCAATATATAAGTTCACACCACGAGATACCAGATCAGTTCATGCCAGAACTTAGGAACCATTTTAAAGAATGACTTGCATATCAATTTATATAAGATTGAATATTTCTCTTACAGACAAGATGTTGAACTAATAACAAGAAGTGTTCATGGTTTAGAGAGAAATTTTGGTCGAAGTTTATTGGGTGGTATATCTGATCATTATTTATCAGACTTTGTACTACATGGTACTAAAGATGCTAATTTACATAGTAAATTATTACATGATTTACAACTAGATGTACAACAATCTGTTATTGATGAAGAAATATCCGAGACTGTTTGTATTATAGCTGATGTTGATAATTGGTAAGTAGTGATGTTTTTTCTTTATTGTTGTCAGCATGTCCGAAATTAATGTTTTTCACTTTCACTTCAGCCCATTCGGCTCAACCTTCGTCATTTTGTTTGAGACTTTGTAATGACCTGGCCATGATATGCTGCCATCTTGCCTAGTAAATGGGCAGGAAAAGACAACTCTTGTTCGAAGATTGTTTTTAATTCGCTGTTTTTTCTGCGAAAGAAGACGACACTCTGAAGAATGATTGCGATTGACTTAACTATAATATATACAATATGGCAACTACCGTATAGTATGCAAGGTTACCTAGCCACTAGTCTAGTTCAGAAGTAGATAGATGGACATCAGCCATTTAAATTTTTACCACAATAATATTCCATATAGTTTGAAGGTTTTGAAAAACATGTACATGTATTTGTAATAATTGTAAAATAACTGGCTAAATCTGATAATGTATTATATTTTAGGAACGTAGAAATAGCTAGTAGTAATTTGATAGAGAAGTATCCAAGTGGTAGTACACCTTGTGTAGCATCACAGTTAGTCTGTAATCTGGTCGAATCAGTTCTTGATTTATGGAAATTAAAAATGAGCCCTGAATTTGTAAGTATATTAATTCTAATTTCTAAAGTTTTATATGTGGCATGTTAAAATACACAGGCTCTGTGAGCACAAGGATTTCTTGGCAATGAGGTTTCCACACATAAATCTGTCTTATGCCCTGTGCTTTTCAGTCAGATCATGTCTAGTCCCATATCAATATCATTAGAGCGTTATGAATACATCAATATGTTCTTTATTGACATTTTTTTAAAAACAGTTCCTTTCATCAGGAAAAAAAATGCATCAAGTCCTTCAAATGGAATGATACAACTAGACATCTAAAAATTTAAATTTTGTCTGACCAGTATACATATTCCACAATAATGTTTGTAAATATTTCAGTGTATGATGCATCTAGAAGACAGATTACAGGAAATATATTTTAAAAGTTTAATGGTAGCTGAATATCGTGTTGGTGTTGAGAGAACCAATGTTAGAGATTTAACAACTACTCTAGGGTAATATTCATTAGCTTTACTATTTTAGATGTGAAATAGTGGATCAAGATCAGTCATTCAAACAGAGCCTAAAAGACAAAACAAAAATTTATACTGAATTTTGTCTTTGAATATTTGAGAAGTGCTTTTCTTAGAGAAAATTGTTCATAATTCATTATTATACCAATTAACTTTATTTTGTTTTCTTTTAGATTTGATTTAAGTGATTATCATTTATTAATGGCAGTAGCAGCAACACATTCACCTCATTTAATATTACAACCTACAACACAGTGAAGAAAATCTATAGAACTTCTTTCTCAATTAATTTATTCAACCAACTTTCTTTATAAATAATCTTTAGTTGTAAGTTGCTTCCAGCCATTTTGTGAAAATAACAATTTCTGAGTGAATATGAATTTTATTTTAGATATCAGTATGTAATGAGATTTTTGGAGTGTGTTATAAGTTATAGATCTGATAGTGGGATGTTTATTTATATTTTACAGTGGTGATCTCTATCACAGTTCTCATATTTCAATGACTGTTTATGATTTGTGTTTAATTAATCTGTTATCTGTGTATGTCATTGTTTTGTCTATTTTGTTTATGTGATATTAAGCTTACTACTTTATATATATAATTCTTTAGCATAATTTGTTATTATTTATCATTTATATATTGTTACATGTTCAAATTCATTATCAATGCAATGTTTAAGAGAAACAAGGAGATTCAAAGATTTAATTTTTATATACTCAGAAAATACAATATGGGCTTCCTTTCAGCCACTTACTTGTGTCTGAATTTTGTTTTCACTCCAAACAAGAATATTAGATATTTTATATCTCCGCTGTTTCTCATTTCTCTCCTATCCAATGTGTCTTCAATAAGGTGCTGTTTTCTAATAGATTTAGCCGTAAGGTAATGTAGAACATAACTTATAGCAGGGTTAGCATAGCATTAAAACCTTAATAAATTTATTCCATGGGATTTTGTTTGAAAAATTATCATTCAAGTTTACTCGTGAATATCAAAAAATTTAAAGATCAATAGAACAAATAGTTATGGGTGTTAAAATATGATTAGCGTTCAGAGGTTAAAATAACTCCTGAAAATAACACAACTGTATCGTCTAATAATCATTATTTTTTTTGTTTCTTCATCTTTTTGTATCTTTAGAAATGATCCTTGTTCATGTTCTTGCAATTTACATAATACTGTAATGTTAATCAATAACTATTTATTCTACCAAAAATTTAAATAGAGTGCTTGTGTTCATGTTTTACATTGAAACTGGATGTGTTTTCCACAAGTTTAAATAACTTTTTACGTGATGGATAATGGCCGAAGACTGTCCATTATGTAAATAGAAAGAACAACTGAGGGGCGTCAGCCCCGAAGTTGTTCTGACTATTTACATAATGGACAGTCTGAGGCTATTATCAAACTTAAAACATAGCAACATAGAGATCCAAAATATCTCAATAACATCATGTCATTACTAAAATAATGGACAGATTCTTAAAACAACTCAGTATGATATGTATTCACTCATAGAGGTGGTAACTACATATCAATAAGCAAGATGTCTTCCAGTGGACACTGTAGTTATCACACAATCAAGGATTCAGGTAATGATAATATTCTACGTGATTTGAATAATATATATTGCAAAAAAATTACATACCAGTTACAATAATCATTCTTTAATTGGATATTCTATTATATGATGTTATATTTATATTATGAAGGATACATCAAATATATTGGTGAAAAAGGTTTAAGATTGATAATAGTCATGTAGCGAATATCATATATAGTGAGACTAAACGAATAGACAATATGGATGTAGAAGGAGAAATTTTTAGTTTAAGGTATATTTGAACGGATTATGTGATTTTCATGCAATACAAGTTCTTCTCTATTCAGAACCCCTGAAAACCGTACCCTTTATGGAAAAAAGCCTGCAGTCATCCAACAAGATAATCCAGAAATCAAAATAAGAAAACCCTCAAGGTTATAACGTGAAATATACATTTTAAAAAGTTTTACATTGATTTTGTGTACAGTGTTAATAATTTTTTTTCACATTGCTGCCCATTTTGCTATTGCCCTCTTATGTTTGAGAAAACTGTCTATTATTAAGAAATCTGTCCATTATTTAGAAAACTGTCCATTATCTAGAAAACTGTCTATTATTAATCGCAAATAATGGACAGATTTCTAAATAATGGACAGAACATCTACTAACAGTGTCTATTCTCCTATATAATGGATTAAAACAACAAAGGATGACGTCATAACTATGTTTTAATTATGTAGAATATCTTCAAACCATTTTGTCCATTACTCCTTCAAATTTGTTCTATGGTAAATTCAAAGACTAAAGGTCAACAAGAACATGACCATATTTGCAATCATTGTTTTTCTAGTATTGTTGTCCAACTAACCCCGAGTGTACATGACAATCAAATAATGTATACCATTGTTGATTTATTAAAATATTTCTAAATGAACATTTTCTTATATTTAATGGTGTACTCCTACATCTTCTGATCCAATTAAAATTTATAAAAAAATATTAGTCTTAGAAAAATGTCCACTGAAATATTTTGAGAGGAAAATCTAAGACATTCAGGGTTTAAAGCCCAAACAACTGCTTCAAATACTTTAATTCAGTAGAATGTTGGTTAAAGATGGGGTATAACTAACAGTTTATATCATATAACAATATTACTGTCTGTGTTTATTAATAATGAACATTTCAGATTAGAGTAGTTTGTCCTTAACCTTTCAACACATTGGTTAAAGGATTACTACTTCTTAAAATGAACATACAAATATTATATTCATCATAAATATATAAAGAATCACAATTAAAAATACCAGTAAATAAATTATAGTAAACCTTATTGAATACGTTTAGTTATACCTTTACGTTTAGGTAAGGTAGTAGTTTCAAGTTGAGAATCTTCTGTAGGTGATCTTATACTGAACACTATAGGTATTTTAGACAGGTTAGGGTTGTTTTCCTGTAAATATTTCACCCATGTCATTACAGAGTTTTTTGAAGCAGTACCAGTTATACACATTCCCAATATTGTACCGTCCTCTTGTTCATGTATTCCCATTTCATCAGCTGCCATACTTGAATTCTCTTCTTCAAATATTGTATCCCATTCAAACAATTCTAAATGATAAAAAAATTTGTTCAATAGTCTTTCTTTGAGCATTAAATGACTAATGAAAAAGTTTCATTCATTTAAATGCCATGAATGTCAACAAGAATTTTGCAGTGATTTTTTCAATTGGCAAAAGTGTTTAAGAAGAGAAGAAATATGTTTTGATAATTGTATGAAATTTTCTTCTTTTTTTTTTTACTATAGAGACTAAAAAACATACCTCGATCTGCAGATTTTTTCTTTTGAAACTTTGCAGGCTCTGGATCAGCTCGAAGAATGAAATATGGCTGACTAATATGCCTCATCCAAGTAGTAAAATAGCCTTCAACAAACAATGGTTTACTAATAGGATGATTTGATATTAATTTCTGTTGATCAGGACTCATTGCACTTGCAATAAAAGTATCTTCTGTTACCTCTTCTTCTATATCACGTGTCTATAATAATATATAATAATTACCAACAAGATATACAATTCTTATTCTTAAATGTCCACAAATAAGTAAATTAAACATTGTTTTGCATTGAGATGTTTTGATGACAAACTCCAGTTAATTGTAAAGTAAAAGTTGGTTTGTATAACTGGTTTGAAGAAAGTTGTTATATTAAAATGTAATAAGTTATTAAACTCAAACAAAATTTAATCAAATCAAATAATACTCACCTCCCAGACAGTTATTTTATTATGATAGTCTATACACATTCTGTTTAAAGCCAGTTTAGCTAATTCTATTCTACAATCAGGATAAGTATCGGGTAAACGGTAAGGGTTGGCATTTTTAAACTTGGGTAGCCAATATGTCATACGTTGATATTTTCTAAAGACATGAGATGAATCACCAAATCTATCATAAAGCATGTCTCCAAATTGTTGATCTGGTATAATACCTGTAACAAATATAAAAGGTACAATATTGATGATTAAATGTCACTAATTGGTTGGTTGACTACAATTAAAAATTAAATCAGTAGCCCTGATATCATATAGAAGTATATCTTGTCTTCAATGCCTTTTACTGAATACAAATTCATCAAATTTACAATAGGAAAAAAACTGACAGAAACCAATCTGGTGACTAGTCACAATAAAAGAAACCAACCATTTCGTTCCATCTTTTCCATAATATCAATACCACATTGCTGATGTTTAGGATAATGCATCATTTCACTCTGCCATGAAGATAATGGAACCATTTTATCTTTTGGAAAAACTGTCAGTAAAACTTTATATGACATCAGATCTCTATGTGCATTATACTTCTCCATCTGATCTAATGCCACGTTTATAAATTCCACACTACCCCTTCTATACAGTGAATCTTTCTTTAAAAAGATTTCTACAGCTTTTCGAAAGTCTTTTTTATCAATTTTATCTTGTTTATCTGCTATTTCATCAAAAATAGTTAAAGATCCAAATTTTTTAACATTGTCCAGATCCAGATCTGAATAGTCTCGAGGCAATTCATAGACTTTATCTGTAAAATGGAGCTCTCTTTTATTCAAGATATTGTAAAGAGGCAAGTTTCTGCAACTGAAAAGTTTGTCCTGATTTCGCCATATCAATGAGGTTAATATTCTGCTTTTATTCATCATGATATCTGAAAAACAGGAGTAGAGGCTAAAAATAATATTGTTATTTTATTGTTGTCTTTGCTAAGTTGCTTTGATAAAACATAACCGGAACCACACTTTATGTCTTCAAAATTTGTTTTTACATATATGACAATTCTTGCAGACAAAATTAGTGACTTTTTGGAGTTGAAATTTCTAAGAGAGAAAAATGTGTTTCATCTTAGATAGTTCATCAATCAACCATTTACTGATTAGATCTAGGTCTACAGTGTGACCTCAATGCTTGCTAATGCGTGTTTCTAATTTTACAATTTCTTTTTGTGCAGATGGGCATGATGTGTCAAGTTGAGGCAATGGATATGTTGGTCTAGGCATGATGTGCAAAATTTGCTGATACCAACGCACAGTTTTTGGGTTTGTTCACAATTTGATCATAAAGTCTGTAAACAAATTGAAAACGTAGGCCTACTGGTAGAGCCAGAGGGATTTTAGCGATGGATTCAACACAGTGTCAGGTGTCAAATTGCTCTGAAAACTTTTGAGAGTATTCAAGACACATTACTCTGTGAGTTTACCATATTGATAGTAGCCTACATTTAGATTTACTACCGCCTATCTATGTATTTGATTATCTTGACCCATGCCGGAATTGAGACATTCAGTCACTTCAGCTCAGGCCAGAGCAGAATGCAATCAATCAGTGACCACCACTGCACTTACAGTTACAGAGCTACGTGACATAAAAACCAAACAGGCTAGCACACACACAATGAAATAGAATTTTACATAATAAAAACAGTCCTAATGATAAGTTGTTGACACTTTAGATACTAAACACACCATAAAACACTAGAGAGTTCAGCCAAGAAAAGTAATCAGCAAAACTTCAGACCACAAACAAAATTTCTGGAAGAGATCAGAGCAGTATATATACGGCTCTGAAAGAGATCCCCAGACTTCAGGAAAGAGTGTTTCCAGGCTTCCAATTGGCGTTCTCGGCAGAAAAAAGGGTGTGTGTAATTCTAAAAATTTTCTTAGTGACATAGCCTACCTCAGATCCTATTCAAATAACCTGAAACCCTAAATTCGCTGGGAAATGTCTGGAATTCGTGTCTAAATCTCATTTTTGTTTTGAGACAAGATCCCTTTTGACCCTATAGAAATAATTTTGAACCTTAAATTCGCTGGAAAATATCAGGAATTTTCAGGAAATGTCAGGAAATCGCATTTCAGCGAGTCAAATCCTCTCAATTTTCTAGAGGTCCCCAAACTTTAGAATATCTCACTTCCCCACAGGCACCAGATTCTGGTAAAACAAAATCATATAAAGTTATAAGAGTATAAGACTTTCAATTTCATCAACCAAAAGACAATCTAAGACTCCCAGAACTATTTGGAGGTAAATATTTCAATTCATGAAAAAATAATAGGAAAAATGCGATTCAGAACTCAATGTGGTCAGAGAGTAGATGTGTTAATTATGTCAACATTCCTGATTCACATAGAAAATGATAAAGTGTCTGTGACTCAAATTACAGACAATTGCAAACACCAGTGGTATTGGACTAAAGCACCCCCCCCCCCCCCACCCCCCACCTTTTTCTTAAATGAAAATGTCTCGAAGTAGCCTGCAGGCTGCAGGAGAGGGTAATATAGATGAAGCCTGTGGTCTTTTTCATAATGTATATTTTGAAAATTATATTTGTGAAAAAAATATATTGTATATACACAATACAGAGCCCCACCCCATCTTTTTTAAAGTCTTTTTTTTAACTTAAAATGTCCCTAAATACTTTGAGTAGATTTAATTAGTTGTGAAATGTAATCAACATAGTTCAAGAAAACGTGAATGCTCAAACTACGTTCTTTGTTAGTCTATTTGTGAGCTGAAATCAAAACGATTTAAAAATCACATCTTTGTTCAACTTGTCATTTTTCAAGCGGAGGTCCAAGGTAACAATACCTCTTGTTGCTTGTTTTAGTCGAGTTTTCAATTCTTATAAGGTATTTTATTCTTATATATTTTAATTCTATATTGGCTTTTGTTTTTTAAGATTTCTGATTGTGCTTTACATTTGCAGTTGAGGGTCATTTTCCCTAAAAAATCTTGCGACTCTAAACTGTCTATACTTAAAAGAGGTGAGTACAAAACGAAGACCGAAGACCAAAGACCAAAGACCCAGGTACAAAACGAAGACCCAGGTACAAAACGAAGACCCAACTAGGTACAAAACGAAGACCCAGGTACAAAACGAAGACCCAACTAGGTACAAAACGAAGACCCAGGTACAAAACGAAGACCCAACTAGGTACAAAACGCAGACCCAGGTACAAAACGAAGACCCAACTAGGTACAAAACGCAGACCCAGGTACAAAACGAAGACCCAGGTACAAAACGAAGACCCAACTAGGTACAAAACGAAGACCCAGGTACAAAACGAAGACCCAACTAGGTACAAAACGAAGACCCAGCTAGGTACAAAACGAAGACCCAGGTACAAAACGAAGACCCAGGTGACCAACTATGTTTACACACCAATAACGAAAGTGAGACCAACGTTTAATTCTTATATTAAACGTTGGTCTCACTCTCATTATTGGTTTCAGTGGAGGGAGGGTTTGAATCTCCCAAATGTACAGGCCTAGGATGGAACAAATACTTTATTGAGAAAATGGGATTAAGGGTCTGGATTCAGGTTTTTCTTCTGTTGTGATCTGAAAGTAGACAAAATAAGAACGAGTGGTATAGTATCTGCTAATTAATGGTTAGTTTTAGTTTGCTTTGAACCAGATTGTCATAAAAGTTCTGATTTTTTGAGTAGGCAACTATCATTTTCTGCTTATAAACATGGGGAAATTTCTCTTGAAGACTCTTGTAGTGGGTATGAACTATCTTGCTTGCTCGATTACTGGTTGTATTAAACGGGACAACAAAGGGTGCTATGCCTGCATAATGATGAATATTGTGTCCTATAGGTCTTGCTGTATTCAATGTCTCAATCCAATACGCTTCTCCAGATTGTCGGTTTCATCTTCCGGTAAATCAATTTCTATACGTTCAATTGGGGTTAGGGTGAAATCGTTTATTGAATGGTCATCGAGGTAGAAATGATTAGAAACGGGCTTGTCTTTCTTTAATTTTATATCTGATCTATGAGCATTGAAACGAGTGCGTAAATTATTCTTAGTTTCTCCAACATATTGTTTGGGGCATTTCTTACATGAAATTAAATGAATTACATTTGAGCTATCACATGATAAATGCTCCTGGATCGGATACCTTTTATTAGAAAAGCTACTCGTAAAATAATGAGTTTCAGATACAAAGGGACACGTTTTGCATCTACTTGACATGGAACACTTCTTAAACCTGGAGGAACTTCGGCAAAGAGTCTAGTTTTCGCTGCTATTTGCGCTAAAGTAGAGTTTGTTATGTTTCGTAAAAATCGTTTTGAGTATCCACGCTCTTTCAGTTTTGAGAAAACAATTGTACAGGCTTGGTTGAAATCAGAGGATCTTGTGCAAATTCGATGAAATCGTAAAACTTGTGATTTAATTATACCGGAAAAGGTATGTTTTGGGTGAAATGAGCTTTTGTGCAGGAGTTGATGAGTATCAGTTTCTTTGAAATATACCTTAATGTCTAGTTTATTGGTTTCTGCTATGGAATCTCCTTTGAAAACAGTGGTATCGAGAAAACGAAGACCCAGGTGACCAACTATGTTTACGCACCAATAACGAAAGTGAGACCAACGTTTAATTCTTATATTAAACGTTGGTCTCACTCTCATTATTGGTGTGTGAATTAAACGTTGGTCTCGCTAGCAGTATTGGTGTGTAAACGGAGTTGATCACGTGAAAAACTGAATATATCACAAAGTTATTTAGGCCTATGTATGTCTGTAGAGTGATCAACTATGTTTAAACACCAATAATGCTAGTGTCACACCAATCGTCTCACTATCTTTATTAGTGTGTAAACGTAGCTGGTCACATGACAAACTGAATAAATGACGAAGTCATTTACGAACGAACGCTTAATTCTTAAATAAACACGTATTTTGCCTACTCAACAGATGAATGTATTGCTTCCTATCCCAGTTAAAAATTTTCAGCCAATGCCAAAGAATCTGTTTTGTTTACATTGGGACCTAAAAGTTGATTAATTATCTTTCTTGGATATATTTCTTGCTGGAATGGCCTCACATGTACGCAAATCAATCCTAATTTTCAAAATTTTCCTGCATGAGAGATTACTTGGGCTCTTCCTACGCCCCCCTCTCCTTGTGAGAAAGAACAATATCATAGGGGCGAATCATCCGCAATCTAGGAAATTCCTGTGAGCACTGACGACATTCGGTTGCCTTACAGAGAATTATCAAACAGGTGCCGTAGGCGCCACATATACCAGATCGATTGGCGCTCGTATTTTTGAAAATTGTGAAAATTAGGATTGATTTGTGTGCATTCGAGGCCATTCCAGCCAAAAATCTTGTTGATGGTCAGATTAGATTCATTTGATGTAACATTTTTAGTGTTTGGTCCACCTAGAATATCATTTAAGGGACTATATGGCTGGAAATTATTAACTGGGATAGGAAGCAATACATTCATCTGTCGAGTAGGCAAAATACGTGTTTATTTAAGAATTAAGCGTTCGTTCGTAAATGACTTCGTCATTTATTCAGTTTGTCACGTGACTAGCTACGTTTACACACTTATAACGATAGTGAGACGATTGGTGTGACACTAGCATTATTGGTGTTTAAACATAGTTGATCACTCTACAGACATACATAGGCCTAAATGACTTTGTGATTTATTCAGTTTTTCACGTGATCAACTCCGTTTACACACCAATACTGCTAGCGAGACCAACGTTTAATTCACACACCAATAATGAGAGTGAGACCAACGTTTAATATAAGAATTAAACGTTGGTCTCACTTTCGTTATTGGTGTGTAAACATAGTTGGTCACCTGGGTCTTCGTTTTGTACCTAGTTGGGTCTTCGTTTTGTACCTGGGTCTTCGTTTTGTACCTAGTTGGGTCTTCGTTTTGTACCTGGGTCTGCGTTTTGTACCTAGTTGGGTCTTCGTTTTGTACCTGGGTCTGCGTTTTGTACCTAGTTGGGTCTTCGTTTTGTACCTGGGTCTGCGTTTTGTACCTAGTTGGGTCTTCGTTTTGTACCTGGGTCTGCGTTTTGTACCTAGTTGGGTCTTCGTTTTGTACCTGGGTCTTCGTTTTGTACCTAGTTGGGTCTTCGTTTTGTACCTGGGTCTTCGTTTTGTACTTTGGTCTTTGGTCTTTGGTCTTCGGTCTTCGTTTTGTACTCACCCACTTAAAAGCGGTCAGAAAAGATTTTTGATTAACGGGTTCCTGAAATTCAAGATGCAGATCAATGGTTTGTAATCTGCAAAGAAAGTCGATATTGGATTCTTATCTCATTGCAAGTTACAAGCCTGCTACCGATCATAAAATGAATAGAAGGACGTAAAACTCAATTTCTTTTCAATCTTTCTTGTCCAGTCTCGTCATTGGGTGATTCAATTCATATATTTGTTCGTTCATTCCATAATTGAGGCCCCATCAGTTTTCAGATTGATTTATTTGCTTATTTTGTTATATATTTTAGATTGCTATCACGAATGGAACAATATGACTGATTTAAATGTCAGCAACCCCTTCTCTTAAAGCAGTTCAGTCAGTTAAAAATTAAATCGATGGAGGTTTACGTTGTACTCTCTATTCCTGTATGGTCTAATGAGGACGGGTATAATGCCAACTTATAGTTATAGGTAAGTTGAAATCTACCTCAACAGGGCAAATTTTACAGCTAATTTGAATGGAAAGATATAGATCAAGATCTTCAAGACTTTCAGAACTTTCAGTGTTCACTGTTTCTAAAGGAATGTTGTCTCTTTTTTAGTTTGAATTCAAGAATGGAAACTGAACTGCAAAAGCATGCTGTTATTTCAAAGATTTTAATCCCAGAATGAAAAAATAGCCAAGTTTCAAGTCCTGTATATTAGATGCTTACACTGAAAGTTTCATAAGTTGAAGGTATTTTGACTTTGTGTTTAAAGACGTCACAAATTGGAAATATGCTTGAATCACAGAAGACATTTCAATTCTTGACTTATTTTTATAAGTGGGTTTGCTGAGCCAAGATGTTTCTGATTGAATATCGAAATGGTTCAAAGTAGCAACGGCTATCGTTTCATTTCATTACAACGTTCCCCTATACACATAAATGTACAAAACTGCTTTACAATCTTAAAGCTGCTTCCCTCGCCATCTTTCACTAAATTTGTACATTTTTTTTTAGAACTCCGAAGGTTTGGTTCTAAAAACAGTTATTAGAACGGTTGATAGTTTAAGATACTAGAAAGTCAGAGGAAAACACGAAACAGACATAGGCTACAAGGTCAAGGTAGGTGGTTGGATTTTGACAGAAAGAAAGAAATGAGGCAGAATTGATCATGGTTCCAATTTCAATCCAGGGGTACCTTTTCATATCCAGTAAAATGATATATTCCACGTACTCTAATGTTCTTGTACTTAACTGAATAGCATAAGAGACCCTGGGCACTACAAAATAATGCTACAAATTGGTTTGTTCTAGCCTTGATTGTAAAGTGCCAGAAACGTTCCAAACTCATACACATACACAGGTGTCTGGAAGTTTTACACCATCATTGTCAAACATAAGCATTGTAGCAAAACAAGCCATATTATAGATGTCCAGACAAGCATCTGAGTAATGTTACCCACTGAGCACTTGGATTGGCCAGGCTGCGTCCATTGCACGCCCAGAGAATCTTTGGTTGTTCCTGTTTGATTTTTAGGGCTGACTGGCGGGATATCGGGCTGACCTATGGGCAGAGACCGCGGGTCGTTGTGCTATACGAAGAGTGGGATCTGTGAAGGTTGCACCTTCGTTACCACTTCCTCACGGTGGCGTCATCAACAGTGAGTGTGTTGGATCACGTACGAGTTCATTCGTCGTGACTAGTGGACTTTGGACAGGTGTCATGTTGGACCCCATCCTCCCTCTTACAGGCAATACTTAGTACAAGTTCTTCAAGATGATTGGAACAAGATACGTAGACTTATTATGTTTTTAACCTTATTTTGACGTGTATTGAGAAATTGCGTATATTACTAGTAATTGCGACCTTTTACGAAGATTACTTTTAGACGTTTTATGAGCATTAAAGTAGATATTTTACAAGAAATTACTTTAAAGACACTGACGATGAATTACTTTTAGATATATTACTAGGCATTTTAGATAAATTATGAGATATTACATTTAAATGTGTTACGTACGAAGCATTATTTTTAATACATTCATATGCGTTAGATATAATATATATAAGAAAACAAGAGGCATTACTTTGGAATAAACGTGAGGCAATTTTTGAAATGAAGATTGTATGATAAAATGAACAATAATTAATGCCAACAGCCCATGTACCTTCCCACACTCGTATCTCTCTCGAAGTTAGGTTTGTGTTAGGTTTCATTAGGTTGTCTAGTAAGTTGTAACATTAGTCTATAGGGGTTGCTGACCAGCAATATTTTCCGTCATTTTTCTTTGTATGGATTTTAACGAAACTTGGAAAGGTCTTATTAGGGATAATGTTAGGGTCGTCAGAGATACGAGTGCTGTAATGTGCATGGCTAACATGTGGTGGAAACTTACTTAACTGCCTTGAATAGGCTAGCTATTAGTGCCAATTACAAGAATACCAATGTGTGGGCCTAATAGGAATTGAATCATAAGATGACAAGTGATAATGTTGAGTGCCAAAACTATGGTGATTTATGCTAATACGAGATAATTTAATGTCACAACAAAATTAGAAATGCCAATATAAGGTTATAAATGTTGAAAACCAGTGTCTCATTACGAAACGAAACGGTGAAATAAAGCATAATAAGTCTACGTATCTTGTTTCATCCATCTTGAAGAACCTGTACTAAGTATTGTCTTTAAGTAGGAGGGTGTAGTTCAATATGTCATCCGTCTGAAATCTTCTGGTTACGACGAGTGTTCTCATCCGTGATTCAATCTATTCACTACTGATGACGTCACCGTCAGGAAGTGGTAACGGAGGGTCAACGTTTGCAAACTCCACTCCTCGTATAGTGCAAGGACCTGAGGATTCTCTGTCATGGGCTGTTCGGTGTCTTTCCATCAGTCCACTAAAGGTTCTCTGCGCACGGTCAACCTTGTCTATTCATGTTGCTCCCTTACGTTGCTTTGGTGTTCATCTTGACATCTGTGTTTTGTTGCAATGTGTTTGACATTGCTGCTGTGAAGGTTTTTAACACTTGTGTATGTACGTGTGTGGTATCTTTCTGTGATAATCAAGGCCTGACAGAGAAATGTCGATTTGGAATTGCATTATCTTGAATTGTTCTTGGCTTCTTTTGCCATTTAGTTCAGTACAAGAACAAGTGTTTTCAATATTCCCTTTCCGAAGTTGACAAAAGATATCTCCGGTTTGACATTGGAATCAAGAGTTTCGGGAGAAGTAAAAGAAGATGGTACACACAACTGACTCAACCTGCTGGACTTGATTACTAATTATATCTTTATTTTCTGTTAGGTTGTATGACAATGGTTTTTCTGTTAGGTGGTATGGCAATGGTTATCTTAATTCCCCTAATGGTTACATTCTTTAATATGAGCTTCATTAATTGTACCTTTGTACAAAAGATTTTGTTAAATTTGAGAATTTTACTCTTTCCTATTTTCTTTTTTTCCTTTTATTTCTTATTTTGTGCACGTGTTTGTCCAAGTACTAATATTAACCCAAACCATTTAACGTTAACACAAAATTCTCAAATTTAATAGCGTTTTTCTGTCTTCAAATATATTGGTTGGTCGTTTTTCATGGATTTGACGAAGAATGTAACCATCCCTTTCACTGGATTTTCCTATAGCCCAATCTCAAAGGCATCATGGCTTTAAGTGCATATGACATGCATTCCCTGTGCAGTTAACACGTTTTGACACTATTTTATACCCTTCCCATCTCAACCGCATGGTTCTACTGGGGATAGGGTGTTATATTTCTGATGCAGGGAATACTTGCCCTATAATAAGTATTCCAGAGTATAGGTCTGTGTACTAATCAATAAGGTTTATTGTAGGCTGGTACTTGTAACTAAACGAAATTTTTATTTCCAATATATCAGGTGTCAGTTATCAGTTTTAATTTCAGCTTTTTAGGTTCCGGTAACCAGTTATAATTTTAGCTCTGTAGGTTCAAGTCTTCAGTTTTAATTTCAGTTCTTAGGTTCCAGTAATAATTAATTTCAGCTCTTTAGGTACCAGCAATAATTGTTAATTTCAGCTCCTTGGGTTTCAGTAATCATTTTTACTTGCAGCTCATGTTCGACTGGAGAGGCTAAAGAATTGACATCGGACTGGCATTCGAAACACGGGTTCCGGAATTATACCATGAAGAATTCCAAGAACACCTTGTCCCAAATCAGATAGCAACCAACCCTACCAACTGGTCAATATTTGTATTTAATGTTTACAATTTCATTTAACCTGAGATTGCCTTCCATTTCTTTCAAGTTGTGTCCTTGTTTTGTTTTCTATTTTAGGTGGCCGTGATAGATGTGATGATGAAACAGCCCAATAAAGACAAATTTTCAGTTAATGGTAAAAGATAGCCCAATTTGAAATTTACCAATAGTCTCAGAACAGTTGGACATATCATTTGGAATTAACAACCAATACATTGGCATCGGCATTGACATAATAAATTACCTCACGTTGGCATCATCGTACATTGGCATCATCGTACATTGGCATTCTATATCATTTGCATTATTTATTACCACACATTGGCACTATTCATCAACATACATTCACATTATCTATCTTCATACATTTACATATTTATCTATAATCATACATTTGCATTTTCTGGCATTGGCATCATCTTTTCATCAACGTATTTGAGATCCTCTCTGGCATTTACATATTTTAGTTTAAGAATGTAGAATTCAAAAATTCACCAGTATACTGAAAGGCAAAAGAAACGTCATCTGAAAATACTGATAAAGTTAAACAAACATGGGCAGTTACGTGTTGTATGGTTTATAAACTCATTTGATATTCTAATTTGTCTATCTCTTTGAAAGAAAACTAAGTATATAATACATCCACACTTGGAGTTATACTTACTCCAAGATCCACATGACTTTCTTTTGCCTTTCAGTATAATTATGTGGTACTGACAAGCTTTCATGAATACACGGAAGGAGAAGAAACTTGCCAAGTGAAAAACCACCATCTCTATTTCATTCTATCTCATCTCCAAGTCGATCTACGTCATCCCAAACAGACGTTTCTTCGGTAAACCGAATCAGTAGAATTACAACCGCGCACCGATCCTCTCACACTCGACTTTCTACCGAGATAGGTTTGTTTTAGGTGTCGTGTTAGGTTTGTTTTAGGTGTCATGTAAGGTTTCATAATTCTTTTAGGGTTGCTGGTCAGCAAATTTTTTTTGATTGGGTTTCGTACGGATTTTTTTCTAAAACTTGATAAGGCCGTGGTAGGATTCTGATAAGGGCGTTAGAGAGACGAGAGTGGGACGGTCGGTGTAAGGTTGTGATTCTACTCATTCAGTTTCACTTAGATACATCTGTTTAAGATGATGTAGACTGACTTGAACTAGGGATAGATGAGATAGGGGTGATTCCGTCATTTGGCAAGTTTATTTCAACTCCGTGTATTTGTGCTGATTATTTCTGGCGAGATCCAGATCAAGTATATGAAGTATGTGATTATTAAGTCTTAAATTGGCAGTCTACTTTTTTAAAAAGTGGTTAGATTTATGAAATTATGCACATGCATACCAGAGAATTTCCCTTACCTTAGTTGGAAGTTTTAACTATTAATATCTTGCTTTTAACTCCACAACTAAGAGTGTTTTAGAAATATATATTTGCATAGTTTCCTTTTAAATTTTATAATTCTAAATCAATTTATAAGCCACATTTTCACCATTTGAAGTTTGTTATATTTATTTAAATGGGTTATATCTTAATTCGTTATCTACATTGGTTAAAATTTACATAAGTTTTGATTTATGTAGGATACTATTTACATTAGTTATGATTTATATGGGATAATGGATAATATTTACATTAGTTATGATTTACATTCGTTGATATTTATTTACATTGATTATAATTTGCCTTTGTAACTTACCTTTGTTGTAGGGTTCTACATGTATTTTCGTATTGTTGGCCAACATATACTTCTGATATTTATTGGTATGATGTGTGTACTTTATATTGAAATTCTAAATGTTGTTGTTATTATTCGTGGACATTTAAATCTGAAAGTGGCACCCAAATTTCCCACTTATGCATTTTGAAATGATTGCTTCAGAAATAGCAATGTAAAAATATTTGCTATTGTGATCAAGATTTGCTCTTGTATAACTGACCTTTTACGTTTCAATCAGAAAAATCCTTGCACAAGCACACTCAGTTTCCTATTTTGATATAGGCCTACCCTGTTTCATTTTGACAATAACAGTGTTCAGTGAAGAGTTTAAAATTAACAACCTCTAGCCTATTTTTAGTACAATCAATACCTTGTAGCTATCCCTTCTACCAGAGGTGTCCATTCTCGCCTTAATTGCTCACAGCTTTACTATAGGGACAGATCTCGATTGGGATGGAACACTTTATCAACTGGTATCGAATAAAATCATCATCAATGGGAGTTGCTTCCCTTGTCGTTTGGGTGCTAACTCTTAATTTAGCTCCTTGAGTTCGCTTTTCTTGCTGAAACAATACCTGTTGAGAACTTAAAGAAACACATGCGCTATGGTTCTGACCAGTGGCGTGGTGGCTCCAAATTGGCTGGGGGGCACAAACCCTTTTTGGCGCTCCCTGCAACTCATGGTCCCCACCCACACCCACATATGAAAAAAAACCTCTGGAGCCCTTCGACCGTGGAACACCGCGTCGAAGAGGAGAAACGAGGTAATACAGGGTTCCTTTCATGGACAATTTTGAAAATTAAGACTGTTGTAAGTGCGATCTAGATATATTTCAGGCACTTGCAGCCCCGATAGAAATATTCGATACTGAAACGCAAAACACAATTTTTTTTAGGTTTAATAAGTAAATGTTATCAGTAAATGAAAGATTCTGAGAGTGACATTTTTTATATCACACAGGTTTTGTTAACATGATTTTTTTCAAGTGGATTAACTTAATAGGCTTCATCCTTGGGTGATTACAAACATTCACACTATTGTCTTCATTGTCCTTAAAGTTTTCGTTTTAACTGTATTAAACGAGGGTTAATTCAACATTGTTCTAAAATTGAAATTAGGCTTTGGACCCCAGAAGTAAATTCAAAGATCCAAAATAATTAATTCAGTCCGTAGGAAGACCGGAAAGACATAATTTTGAAGTACAAAAGCAATTATACCATTTGTCATAGTGAACGCTTATAGCGAGCGCGGACCTATGAGAGACCCTCATAGTTGTCTCCCTTGAATAACTGTAAGCAGTTTAATGTAACATTTCGGCTCACTCCCTTCATTTATCACAACTTAATAGGCTTTATCCTTGGGTGATTACAAACACTCACTCTGAAATATAACATGCTTCAAATTGAACGGCACTGCGAGCGGCAATTTTATAGAGTGTTCTGACATCATTCGGTCAAAAATAAGGGGGAGGGCCCGAGTTGTATTGGGACTAAAAGAATAAGCTCGAAAATATTTATTATTTCTTAACGACCGACTTGTTTTCGAAGGGCTTTTGGTGCCCCCTTGCAACGTCGGCGCCCCCTGGTTTCCATTCGCTGGGGGGGGGGGGGCACGTGCTCCCCAGGCCCCCCAGACCCACCCCGCCCCCCACGGCAACCACGCCACTGGTTCTGACATTGAAATAACATACGAACTAAGCGAACACTCATTTTGAAATAAAATGGACGTTTTGAAAATTTCATACGGAATATTGCACAACAAAATTTCATGCACTCTTGATGTGTCGGTCTAATGGGCGATGACGTGCTGTCGTTAGCATTGTCTTTTGACGTTTATTTGTTAAAAAAAATAATTTGACATTAATGGCTGAAGCAATAAAAAAACAAATTTTTCAATATAAAACAAGAAGTTACTGGTATGTTGTTGGGGCCAGTAAAATGAAAAATTGCTTTATATATGCAGGAGCAACATTGAATTCAATAGCACCACCCTTCAGAATGAGTTTTTGCAAAATTTGTCCCCCCCAATATGAAATTGCTTCCTACGGGCCTGTATTATATATCATAGAGACATAATTTTGGTGTTTATCCTATGATTTTTGGGGTCAGAAAGTTGACAGACAAATAAGAATGGTGTGAGATGGTCCAAGACAATCGAAAATCCAAAATGATGTCTATGATATATAATAAGTCATTTATGGTCATTTGATGTATCGGTGGACATCTTTGACACCATCTTGAAAATAACGACTTTCTGAACCTCCGATTTTGTATAAATTTTTAGCATGTTATTCCTGATGTCGAATACTATTAAAAACCGTTGAAAAACCTTTTGTTGCAATTTTTTTTTTTAGGTTGGGGTGTTTTTTTTCCGTATATAGACCCGACTTGTATTCTATATCGAAGTATCTAAATAAGATGACTTATTATTAGGCAGGAGAAATGACCAATTGTTCATGGACAATTTTTGCTCTATTTTTAAATGAAAATCACAAAATTTGAATATTTTCGAATCCATGTCCATTTTTCTACCGCTGTGTGACCTCATATTCAGTTTTTTGAATGCCAAGAATCAAGAATTAGTCATAGCGTGCTGTAGGTAGGTTAATCTAATCCAATTGACTTTTGTATATAAAAAGTCAGTGTTTAGAAAATATAATATAATCAGCTGGTGTGGGACGTAGTTTAAATTGATTTCTCATGTATTTATTACTTTAGTTAAATTCTATTATTGATATTCTTTTATGATATTCTAAGAGTTTCTTTTGTTATAAAGTCGTGAACCTTTTATTTGAAGTGATATTTTTACTTGTCAATGTTAAGTGGTCAACAGTAGGCCTACATTAATTCTGTACTGACAGGAACATAATAAAATATAGATTCTTGACCTTACCAATCAGCACAAGAGGCGGATATACCTCCAGGCATAGTAGTCAGATGCCTCTGGTCCATCCATTTAAAAAAAGAGTTCAGCACTGTCATTTGTCAATACTCCAAAACCCTCTTCAACAAAATAACTGCCCATTTCCTGTCTGCGAACCTGAGTAGGATAAAAAAAAAGTGCCATCAAGATAATTATTCATGACAGCAGTTAAATAAACTATGGGCTAAATCTACTATAATTAACCAATGGCCTACGGCCCTAAAGGTTTTTAATCCACCACTAATCAGCTCTTTAGACCAGTGGTTCCCAACCTTTTTCCAACTGTGGCCCAAATTCACGAAGCTCCCAGAGCCATGATCCCTGTTCTATTCCAAACTAGGGCAAAATATGGAATAGAGCGCAAGGGTTGTTGTTTTGTGCCTCCTCATCTTCAAGTTAGGCTAGGGAAAAAATGGCCCCCTGACAAATAACCCATGGCAACCACTGCTTTAGACCAACAGCATTCAATTTATAACATAAAGACAAATGTGCAAGTAAAGTTACTAGTGTACTGTTAAAATTTCAGTATCAACAACATTATGTTGTTCCAAACTTCATAAAAAATTATCTCATTTCATTTCCACGTCGATTTAATTTAGTCATGTGATATCCAGACATTAATATAAGAAATGATATAAAAATAAGCTAGGACTCGCATGCAGTTAGCAGATTGTATAGAAGTTATTATATCTTGATTCTATCGGTTGTTCATTGCAACGGAATGTATCTATTCATATCGTATTTAATAATCGAAGACACTTTTTTTGCAAAACATACATTATTTATGAAATTTGACAGGTATGTTTCGATTAATTTTAATTTGAACAATAAAACGACACACCTGTTTGATATTGAATAATATATCGAAATTCGGTGGAAAATATACTCCTCATAAATCAATTTTATCAGGAGCTGATAAAGGTACTTTTACCTTTAAAAAGACCACAAGGTACACAATATGCAATAAACTACATATATAAACTATATATACGACAATACAATATACTATATACGACAATATTAAAAAATAAAATATACAATACCACAATATAGAAATTACGATATGGCATCATAACAAAAATACAATTTACAATACGATATATACATGTATATATATAAAATATAATATACAATACGACAATATAAAAAATACAATATACAATACGGCAATATAAAAAATACAATATACAATACGACAATATTAAAAAAACATACAATACGAAAATATAATATACAATACGACAAAATAACAATATACAATACGACAATATAAAAAAGATACAATAAGACAATATTAAAAAAAATACAATAAGACAATATTAAAAAAAATACAATATACATTACGACAATATAAAAAAATATACAATACGAATACGACAATATAAAACAAATACAATACGAAAATATACAATATATACAATACGACAATATAAAAAATACTATATATAATACGACAATATAAAAAATACAATACGACAATATAAAACAAATGCAATATACAATAGGAAAAAAAAAATATACAATACGACAATATAAAAAAATACTATACAGGGGCGGGTCAAGGATTTATAGAAAGGGGGGGGGGGGGGCTCTTAAATATAACGGCAAATTTTTAGAGGGTTCTGACATCAGTCTCTTGGAGCCGCCCCATTTTAAATGATGCTATCATTCTGTGTGTTGATAGGGTATTACAATACTATTTTAAAAGTGATGTTATCAATCTGCAAGCTGTGAAGGTGGTACGATACGATTTCAAAAGTGATGCTATCATTCTGCGAGCTGTAAAGGTAGTACGATACGATTTCAAAAGTGATGCTATCATTCTGCGAGCTGTGAAGGTGGTACGATACGATTTAAAAAAGTGATGCTATCATTCTGCGAGCTGCGAAGGTGGTATGATACTATTTTAAAAGTGATGCTATCATTCTGCGAACTGTGAAGGTGGTACAATACCATTTTTAAAGTGATGTTATCATTCTGCGAGCTGTGAAGGTGGTACAATACTATTTCAAAAGTGATGCGGGTTGCGAAGGTGGTACAATACAGTTTTGAAAGTGATGCTATCATTCTGCGGGTTGTGAGGGTAGTACAATACAATTTTTAAAGTGATGCTATCATTTTACTGATTGTGAAGGTAGTTCATTACTTATTTTATTAATCATTTACAACATTAGGCCTAATTATATCAGTGTATGAGTAAAATTCATGGATTATAGACTAAGGTTAATCTGTTTGGCAGTAATTAACTGTTAATTTAATTAATGGGATTAAAAAGGATTAATGGAAAATGACCGCTGATTGCAGGGTGACACATGTTTACTGTCAAGAAAAGGGTGACCGCTGGCCGCGTCAAGAGGGTGGTGTTGAATAGAGGTAAATTTGGTTGAAAATTGCATGGGATGTAATTTGGGTGGCCTTTTACTAAGGGGTGGTGCTGAATACAGGTGACCGTTGGACCAAGTTTGACTGTACATTATAATTTTTAAAGTGATGCTATCATTCTGCGGGTTGTCGGGGTAATTCAATACAATTTTAAAAGTGATGCTATCATTCTGCGGTTAATTATTAGATAATTATATTGTTGGTGGAAGTGAGTGTTGATTATGTCAGATATTATTTTAAGTAAATTGTCATGAATAAAATTATGTATCCATCGATTCAAATAAAAGCTCATTTGGTAGAATTATATACAAATAAAAGTTTTTGTGTTGACTGAAGGAATTCTATTGGATATTTTTAAAGGTTTATAGTTCCAGTATATATTATTACAGATCAATACAATAGATTGACTTTCTTATATCAAGCTGTTACCCACAACTTGAAGAAATTGAAAAGAACTAAAGAGAATATTAGGTCCATGAGATCTCTATTAAATAGTGTTCTTCTTGCATCACAAAGGAAACTGTAACGGAATCTCTAAACGGTAATTTTTGGCATTTTATATTATCATTATTGTTTATATGAAAATATCTATCAAATTCGCTTAAAATAATTAGGTATACTACCAAGGGTTTTTCTTAAAGTACACACTATATTTTAAATTCCGTTATCAGATTTGACACGTGATTTTCATATTCATTGTAGGCCTAAGTGTACTTGCATGGAAACCTTCGTTCCTGATATAAAGTGTATTCTCAATTTTATTTTACTAATTGAAGGAAGTTTTGTTTTATTGAGAATCTGCTTCATTTCTATTTAGCTTTTTAGCCATATAATCGTAAGCCAAATTGACTGAATTATTGACTTATTTTATTATCTTCATGAAACAGCATTGGTAGTTAATGACAACTACGTTATATGAAATAAAATAAACTTTCGCGTCCAATTTCTTCTCCTCAGAATTTGCCTCTGTAAAAGACAATGTGAACCTGATAAAACATGAGCATCTGTAGAATATTACATGTAATTTGACGTTTTCTATTATAGCCGTAACCTATTATAATATTTTAATTTTATTAAATTTTTTAAACTAACTGCACAAAAAGGCTCTCAAAAGGTTATGCCTACATGCCCGTGCTTTCGTAGCATTGCTTCATTGCAATGTTACAACCTACAATTCCTAATCCTAACTCTCAAAATCACAGCATAAAAAATTCACACTATTTTATGTTATTTTCAGAAGGTCGACAGAACTGACAGAGTAACTAATGACATCATCCCGTCCAGGGCAGTGGGAGGGATTAACATGGCTGATTATCACTGCCCTGTGTATCTCTCCCAGCCTCTCAGGTGAGACATAATCACAATTAAAAATTCCTGCACATATTATATGCTACTGACAGTAGATCAACTTTTACAACCTATTTCACGTGAATTGGAATATCAGCATCTAAACAAGCAAGATACGCTTACATTCCTGACAACTTTTAAGTATCAAATGCGCTTTGTCCAATCGTACCAAAATCTAATCCGTCAAAAATATTGTTGATATTCTTTGATCACAAAATGTTTCATAAAATTCTGACTTAAACTGTCACATTACATTCACAATCCTTTATTGTTTTGATGAAAAAATTTTGATTTATCAATTCAATGGTCCATAACTCAATCATTACCGAGACCCCATCATTATAAATTATAATTCTGAATTTCAATCAAATTTGATACAAATTGTAGTCTCTATCGTTTCACAAGCCAATTTCGAAGCCTTTTGACTAAGTCAAGGGCAATAACTCAAAATCTGTTCAGCGAAAAAACGTCAAATTCGAAACTGTCCAAGAACTCATCAATATAAATCACACCAATTATCATTCAATTCAGATGAAAATTATCTTTCACTTCACAGGCCAATTTCGACGCGTTTTGACTAAGTAAGGGCAATAACTCAATATAGAACTTGGCCAATATCTCATCTATATAAATGATCAAACCAAATTTCGTTCAAATCAGATGAAAACTGTAGTTTCTATCGCGTTTACAAACTAATTTCGACGCGTTTTGACTAAGACGAAAGGGTCTCGTCCCCAAACCCCCCCCCCCCCATCCCCCGTAATTTAATTGGTAAGCAAGATTTTTGGAAGAATCAAATTCGATCAGATGAAAATCATACTCGGAAGTCCCTATTGTCAACTCGAATCCCGAAATATTTTCATAATGCACCAAATTGATGCCATTTTCCATTTTGCTCTCTAGGATGAGGACCTTCTTGGGCTTGCGGTTGCGGTTGCGGTGCTTTTGACGTACTTAGACTCTACAAACCATCTTGGTTTGTCCCCCTAAATTTTTTGGACAGATCATCTACCACGTTTACAAGCCAATTGTGGACGGACGGATAGAGGTGACGAAAATATACGATCACATTATAATGTCGTCGTATAAAAATATACCATAATTTGTTGTATTCTAAATACAACTAATTAGAAATATACCATGTTCTGTCGTGTTCTCGATACAACTACTAAGAAATATACCATGTTCTGTCGTGTTCTCGATACAACTACTAAGAAATATACCATGTTCTGTTGTGTTCTCGATACAACTTATTAGAAATATACCATGTTCTGCAGTATTCTCAATACAAATAATAAAAAAATATACCATGTTCTCAATACAACTAATTAGAAATAATCCACACTCTGTTGTGTTCTCAATACATCTAATTAAAAATACACCAGGCACTGTTTTATTCATTACATCTATGCATGATCTATGTTACTACATGCCATATTCTGTTTATCTTCATTGCATCTAATATAAAATATACCATGTTCTGTTTTATTTACTACATTTAATCAAAAATATACCATGCTCTGTTTTATTCATGACATCTAATATGAAATATACAATGTTCGGTTTTATTTATTACAACTAATATAAATTATGGCATGTTCTGTTTTATTTATTACAACTAATATAAATTATGGCATGTTCTGTTTTATTTATTATATGTAATATAAAATTTGCCATGTTCTGTTTTATTTATTACATCTGATATAAAATATGCCATGTTCTGTCTTATTCATTACACCTAATATTAATTATGGCATGTTCTGTTTTATTTATTACAACTAATATAAATTATGGCATGTTCTGTTTTATTTATTACATCTTATATAAAAAATTATACCATGTTCTGTTTTATTTATGACATCTAATATAAAATATGCCATGTTCTGTTTTATTCATTACATCTAATATAAAATATGCCATGTTCTGTTTTATTTATGTTCTGTTTTATTTATTACATCTAATATAAAATATGCGTTCTGTTTTATTTATTACATCTAATATAAAATATGCCATGTTCTGTTTTATTTATTTATCAAATCTGTAATAAAATGTATTGTGATTGTTTTGCTTTATTCTCAATACCTCTTACAACATACTTTGTATTACTTATACATAATCTGTTCTTTCTTATTGTTTTACATGATTTTTTCAAATATTTCATTTATTAAATGTAACTAATACATTGGAATATTACAATGAAATTTTATTTTTTATTTTTTACCCTTATGTTTCAGAAAGCGTAAATTCTTTTCAATATTGTCAACCATGGATTTGTTCTTGTTATATGGATGGTATTTACTATGATGCCGGACAAACATGGACAAAGAAAGGTGAACCGTGTATCACTTACAGATGTCACGGCGATGGATCATTTACTCCGGATATAATTGGTATGTATGAATGTTGTTGTCTATATGTTGTATTTTGTATCTTGAGTGTGAGACAGTACCGTATCACTCGTGATATTGGGCCTAATTCTGACCCATGTAAAATAAAGAGTTTATTATTATTATTATTATTAAACTATTATTTTTATCTGAATATTAAGTGACAATTTAGCTCGCTCTGTTACTAAAATTTACATGTGACGCCTTAACTTCAATGAAATGACACCATTTCACATTAAACGCCTGAATGTACTACTAATATGTATACATTATGCAAATCAACTGTACAAATGTCATTATAGTCGTCATGAACGTATTGAAATATGAATATATTTAAATATATATTATCTTATACAATACCCAATATAGGCTAGGACAAAATATTTAATTCATCAAAGAATCAGAATTAGACACACGCTTGACACACGCAAGAGGGAATTACAATAACAACCCTCATTTCTGGATGTGATGATCGACATTCATAATTTAAATGACCAATATCAGCAATTGTCATCTCACTGGTACCTTTAATATCAGTTCCTTGTATTCTTGGTCCAACCAACCTGTGATTTGCGTTTATGCAACTTTTCACCTTTGACTTTGGTTTGAATTTCTCAATTAATGTAAGACAAACATTGACACTACGAAATATTAGCCCAACCGATGCAGAAAAGTATGACTTAAAACGCCACGCCATTTTACATGATGTATTTCATTTTATCCTATAACCGATATGAGAAATAAAAATTTAAAATATGTTTCCAATGAATTTTTTTTTCATATTCTGTGTCTGTGATGCATTTTAGATAAAAACAATTTTTTTTTTTTTTTTTTTATGTCGGATAAAAATGATATCCCATTGAATAAATATGGTATTCAATGGGTGGTATTCAATGGGCGTGGCCAAGCTTCACTGCGTTGTGATTCACTCCTTACTAACAGTCAAAATGGCATCGGACAGGTTTGCCTCTATTAACTTCGAAGGAATAATTAAAAGCGAACGTAACAAAAACACGAAAAGAAACTTTCCGAGGCTTTTTCGAGTCGAAATTAGTGTTTTGTCAAGATTGTTTACTATTAACTGTCAGTGATGTTTAATAACAAATAAAGCCGTTTTACATATAACGAAAAACTTGGATCGGATAAAAAGGTTATTCAATGGCAAACTCGTGGATATGGTTTTTATGCCACTCGTGTTTGTGATATTTTCACTCGTGGCTACGCCACTCGTGAAAATATCACAAACACTCATGGCATAAAAACCATATCTACTCGTAGCCATAGGATAACCTCTATTTATTTCATCTTTCAAATTGAAAACTGCTATATCGGGTGGTCCTAAAAAAGTGGCAACACACTTTAATATGATATTATGAAAAATGTATGGGAGCTATAATTTTGATATTACACACCCATCACAATATGGTAATTTGACATCTTCACTAGAAATTTCAGACCAAAAGACCAAATAGTGTTAATTTGCCAGCAATTTTAAAATTAGAGGTCAAAAAGAAAAATATCGAAGAATGTCAAATGTTATCTAAACTTTGTTTCACTTGAAAATGTGTCCACCGTCTTGATTGCAGACAGCCCTCAATCGTTTTTTCCATGAAGAAATACACTTTCTGATCTCTGCCTGTGGGATTTCGTTCCATTTGTCACGAATTCGATCTTTTAGTTCATTTTCCGTGAACACCTTTGTTCGATCCGCATAGACTTTTTCTGAGAGAGAGTCCCACACAGTGAAGTCCATGGGATTGCGGGGGCCACTCATCTTTTTTAATGAACTTTGGGGTCGCGTCATTTGGGTAACTTTGTGTTGCATTGCTGGTATGGGAAGTTGCACCATCCTGCTGAAACACATAGTCATTGTTCGGATAGATAACATTTGACATTCTTCGATATTTTTCTTTTTGACCTCTAATTTTAAAATTGCTGGCAAATTAACACTATTTGGTCTTTTGGTCTGAAATTTCTAGTGAAGATGTCAAATTACTATATTGTGATGGGTGTGTAATATCAAAATTATAGCTCCCATACATTTTCCATAATATCATATTAAAGTGTGTTGCCACTTTTTTAGGCCCACCCGATATATCGGGTGTCGCAATAAAAACATCCTCAAGTTTGACAAGTATTGTCTCAGGTATCGGTAAACTGATCTGTTTCTTACAGATTTACTTCAAGATGTCTTTGTCATACTTTGAAAATCTGACAGTTATCGAATAAAAATTGATAAAGAACTGCCCAAACAAAAAAGCAGGTAAATTTTTTTAATATTAGAGCAAATTATCTATTTCAACTTCTGCTCAATGTGCCCTACACCACTTCGACCACTTTTGTCCATCCTGAGATGCTGTTTCGGATCTCTTCTAAATGTATTTTATCCCAAAAAAGCGACCATACTGTCATTCAGTTCCTGTTCAGCCAGTTTTTTCCCACTGTCCTAAAGTGTACTGCACTTGGGTTAGAGGGACACGCTGACTGAACAGGAACTGAAAGGCAGGATGGTCGCTTCTTGGGGGATGGTACCTTAGGTTGAGAGCCGTTAGAGCATCCCAGGGTGGAAAATGGTTGATATTAGTGGTCGATGTGGTGGGACACTGAACACAAATTGAAATATACAATTTGCTCTGATATTGAATTGTTATTTTGTTTTGGGCAGTCCTTGTACAATCTTTACTCGATAACTCTCAGATTTTTAAGGTATGACAAGGGCATCTTGAAGTGTATCTGTAGGAATTTTGAAAGAGATTGGATCACCAACAGCTGATCTTGGGTCGTTTTTTTTTTTGGAACACCCGATAAAGCCAAAACAACAACCCAGAAAACAAATTTTCTCTTGTATTAATCGAAACCGAGCCATGCTGACTCCAATTATTTAACCACAATCAGTCTCCACCACCTATGTAATTTTGATTATTATTATGATTATTTTAACTAAGTTGATTATCAAAATTATTTTCCAGGTGTAGAATTTTCTGATAAAACATGTAAATATCTGAATGAGACCTGGTCAGTAGGATGTTTTAAATATGGTGTTGTATTTGATGGATTTGAAGCCAAATACAGATTGTTAGAGGGCGGTAAGTGTTAACATCAAGGTGAATGGCCATATCGTAATATAAATATATAGATCTAAACTCAAACTAGATAAGTTTACCACCTGTTGTACAACCTATATTATATTCCAGTGTTTTATGCCACGTTGGGGTCATGAAATGCCAAAATTAATTTTAGTAACCCTCGAAGAAATCCAAAAATAGGACTGTTCGTTTGTTGTTTACGTCCCCTAAACTGGAGTATGGGCTGATAAACAGGACACTGTGGCAATGCATGCAAAACATTCGTTCATATACGTGGAATGTAGCATAATGAAAGTATATAACCTAAATTTTTGACCATTTACAAAATTCTATTATTCTTTTCAACAACTTGATTTTATTGCTACAATTATTGAAAATATATTACGCCTGCAAATAAACTAGTCAATTTTATTATTATTTGTTTATTCAATACACAATATAGGCGAAAACAAATCTATAAAATATGAATATATTAAATGATTAGAATTAAAATAACAGATGGATGTGACAGGTATACGTTTACCACATCACACACTAGTCTTAGTGTAAACGTTTTACTGTTCTCAAATCAATGTTGGCCCATGTATTTAATAATTCGCGGTATATTATATAAATAGTATTGTAAATTGTAATGTCTTACTCACATAAACATAAAATATTTCATTGTATTCTTGTCTTATTTGCATCTACCCACAATCACCTAAATGTATTCGGGTTTTATCTATATCTACCTTCAACCACATTAATGTATTCTTATCTTATCTACATCTAGCCCCAATCACCTCAATGTATTCTAGTCTTATCTACATCTACCATCAACCACCTTAATGTACTCCTTCTTATATACATCTACCCTCAACCACCTCAGTGTACTCTTATCTTATCTACATCTACCATCAACCACCTAAATGTATTATTATCTTATCTACATCTACCATCAACCACCCCAATGTATTCTTATCTTATCTACATCTACCATCAACCACCTAAATGTATTATTATCATATCTACATCTACCATCAACCACCTAAATGTATTATTATCTTATCTACATCTACCATCAACCACCCCAATGTATTATTATCTTATCTACATCTACCATCAACCACCCCAATGTATTCTTATCATATCTACATCTACCATCAACCACCTCCATGTATTCTTATCTTATCTACATCTACCATCAACCACCTCAGTGTATTCTTATCTTATCTACATCTACCATCAACCACCTAAATGTATTATTATCTTATCTACATCTACCATCAACCACCCCAATGTATTATTATCTTATCTACATCTACCATCAACCACCCCAATGTATTCTTATCATATCTACATCTACCATCAACCACCTCCATGTATTCTTATCTTATCTACATCTACCATCAAACACCCCAATGTATTCTTATCTTATCTACATCTACCATCAACCACCCCAATATATTCTTATCTTATCTACATCTACCATCAACCACCCTAATGTATTCTTATCTTATCTACATCTACCATCAACCACCTCAATGTATTCGTATCTTATCATATCTATCCTCAACCACCTCAACGTATTCTTATCTTATCTACATCTACCATCAACCACCTCAATGTATTCTTATCTTATCTACATCTACCATCAACCATCTCAATGTATTTTTATCTTATCATATCTATCCTCAACCACCTCCATGTATTCTTATCTTATCATATCTACCATCAACCACCTCAATGTATTCTTATCTTATCTACATCTACCATCAACCACCTCAGTGTATTCTTATCTTATCTACATCTACCATCAACCACCTAAATGTATTATTATCATATCTACATCTACCATCAACCACCCCAATGTATTCTTATCTTATCATATCTATCCTCAACCACCTCAACGTATTCTTATCTTATCTACATCTACCATCAACCATCTCAATGTATTTTTATCTTATCATATCTATCCTCAACCACCTCCATGTATTCTTATCTTATCATATCTACCATCAACCACCTCAGTGTACTCTTATCTTATCTACATCTACCATCAACCACCTCAGTGTATTCTTATCTGATCTACATCTACCATCAACCACCCCAATGTATTCTTATCTTATCTACATCTACCATCAACCACCTAAATGTATTATTATCATATCTACATCAACCATCAACCACTTCAGTGTATTCTTATCTTATCTACATCTACCATCAACCACCTTAATGTATTCTTATCATATCTACATCAACCATCAATCACTTCAATGGCTCCTTATCATTTTTACTTCTTCTCTCAAACAATTCAATGTTTTTTTGTCAAATACCCACAACAGACGAGGGAATCTAGCTTCTATCCCACCCATTTCGGAGGCTTAGCACTAGGTGTACGATACGTTTGTGTTTCAGGTTGTAGAGCAGACAATGGTGACTGTTTACTGGTTGGTGATAGAGTTGTACAAGCATGCGACACATATGAATGTCAGATTGAGGGAACTTGTTATTCCTTGGTTAAAGTTGTTTCAGGTAGTCAAAATTAATGTTATCTCAAGCAAATAAAGGAATTAGTTTCAATTCAGACCATGGTTTGGTTTTCCCAGTGACTATTTATTTGGTTGTTTTCAACAAAGTCAACAATTAGTAGAATTATGTCTCTCGAGGTTGTTTCTTCATACTCATTAGCCCCGAAACTAACGATTTACCATTTCCATTGTAGGTTGCTCATCTGTTAACCATGGATGTCAAATGCTACACTCAATTTGGCACGATCATTGCGCTGTTTATCAATGTGTTGCCAGTGACTTAGGCAGTACCATTAAATTACATTATCACGGTAAGCCAATCTATACATACACGTACATAATTTAATATCTGTAACTGTCTCAATGGGCTTTCTAAACTATCCTGATTCCATAAAACATTGCTGCTGAATTTCTATGTGTATTGTAGAGGTGATGTTATGGCCAAGAGGCTACTACGGTTTATTACGACCACAAGAAGGATGTCCAGATGTGATTGAAGAAACCTGGTATGATGGTACCAGAATTCACTACAGTGAAGGTGGTAACGAATATTCTGCTCCCTATGAAATGGATGGTAATCACACTGATTACTTAATGGAACATAAATTCTGTCTTCATGATGACGAATTGCGACCCGACTTTATGCCTGTTTATCAAACCTATTGGGATGCTGGTAGATATTGTATATTAAGAGTCAATGGAACCTGTCCTCGCAGTAAGTTTTCGTTTTTAAAATCTGTACGTGACATGCATCCGGGTCGTTCCCTTACATAAGGGTGTTCACATCCATTTTTGTGAATGCCATTGCAACGTTGGATCGTTATTATATTGACAAGATAGTCAAAGTATATACAGTAAAACCTGTATTAAGAGACCGCGGAAGGGAATTGCTCAAAACGGTCGCTTCAAGTTGAAAAATCGTAGGGGGGACTTTGTTGTGGTCGCATATAGCAGGCAGGCGCTTAATAAAGGTGGGCGCATGAGCAGTTTTCACTGTATTATGTTATTTAAATTTTCATAAATTCGTCAGATTTTTTAAAGATATATATTTTCAGTCATTCCAAACGAAATATTTTTTATCAACATATTGTTTTGCAGTTAAAATTCAAATTCTGTCGGCGAATCTACGAAGACAGTAGTAACCTTCTCCGAAAGAATAATTTTTATGTCGCCAAAAGTAGAATATGGCAGTTGTAGCAGAATACTATTTACCTATTACAAAACGCTTTGATGTCTTGATCTTCTTTTCTCCCGAATCTAGATTTCACTGAAGGTTATATAAAGATGATAGATTATAATGGTAATATTACTATAGATGGTGTTGAAATACCTGTAGAATCATCAGTAGAAGGTGTTTTACCTGATGGAGAATACGATGAAAATTCAACTCTTCTTGAATTCTGTTGTCGAAATGATGGTGAACTTGATACCGCTCTCATATTACCATCTGGTAAACACTTTGTACTCTTCTTAGCTGAAAACGAAACAGATTGTCAAGATGTTAGAGGTAGGAACAAGTTTAATATTTAAATGATGAATCGTGAGCTCCGATCTATTAACAACCCATGGAGATATTTTATGATTATACTGTACATCTATTTACACGAAATATGTTGTTATTGTAGCTATGGAGTGGCAGATAGAACATTTTAGTTTTGCTGATGATGATGAAGGTTATGAGAGGGAGATAAATGGAACTATACCTAAAATCACTACATCAGATAATAATACCATGATATACCTTTGTCATTATAAACCTATTAGTTGTGGTATGTAATTTCCAATGGAGTATTGTCATGCCCCTTCCTCCCCTATCGGACTTCCTTTTTTTCCGCATAATTTTAGCATTTTCATGTCAGGCCTCTCCTCTCCGCTTGCCCTGCCAACCGCCCTTAAAAGATTTGTTCTTTGAAAATTAGCGTTGATGATTAGAATGTTACGGAAGCGTATTAGGGCCATTCATTTTTTTTTTTTTAATTTTCAAGTTAGTATCTTGAATTTTCAAGTTAGTATCTTGAATTTTCAAGTAAGTATCTTGAATTTTCAGGTTAGTATCTTGAATTTTCAAGTAAGTATCTTGAATTTTCAAGTTAGTATCTTGAATTTTCAAGTTTGTAATTTTCCAGCTAGTATGTTGAATTTTCAAGTAAGTTTCTTAAATTTTCAAGTTAGTATCTTGAATTTTCAAGTTAGTATCTTGAAATTTCAAGCTATTATCTTGAATTTTCAAGTTAGTATCTTGAATTTTCAAGTTAGTATGTTGAAATGGGTATCTTGAATTTTCAAGTTAGTATCTTGAATTTTCAAGTTAGTATCTTGAATTCAAGTATGTTGAATTTTCAAGTTAGTATGTTGAATTTTCAAGTTAGTATGTTGAATTTTCAAGTTAGTATCTTGAATTTTCAAGTTAGTATCTTGAATTTTCAAGTTAGTATCTTGAATTTTCAAGTTAGTATCTTGAAAGTTGTGTGCTTTAATTTGTATTTCATTGAAGGTGTAGTGAAGTTACTAACTTGAAAATTCACGATACTAACTTGAAAATTCAGGATACTAACTTGAAAATTCAAGATACTAACTTGAAAATTCAGGATACTAACTTGAAAATTCAAGATACTAACTTGAAAATTCAAGATACTAACTTGAAAATTCAAAAAAAAAATATGAATGGCCCTAATACGCTTCCGTAGAATGTAGTTGATATCGCAATAAAAAAAGTATAGAGATAGTACATCATTCAATTGAAAAGTGACAACATGCTCTTAGCACTGGAATCTCTTAACGCTTACTTGGTGATCTGACTTTTTTCTTTTCTAAGAGTCAGTATTTCATTTGATATAATTTATTTTATAGGTTGTGTATATGAGAACGGGGAATATGTAACAATAGGTAGTAATTATCTAACGATATAATTTATTTTGTAGGTTGTGTATATGAGAACGGTGAATATGTAACAATAGGTAGTAATTATCTAACGATATAATTTATTTTGTAGGTTGTGTATATGAGAACGGAGAATATGTAACATTAGGTAGTAATTATCTAACGATATAATTTATTTTGTAGGTTGTGTATATGAGAACGGGGAATATGTAACATTAGGTAGTAATTATGTAACCGACAATGGTTGTACAACTTACAGATGCGTCGAGGAAGAAATGATCCAAAAAAATATCCTAAGACTTATTTCTGCAGGTATCTTACAGCAATTTATCAGTTCAGTACACAATATAGATCTAGCCTAGCATTTCCTTTATTTGTGTAACTCATACCTTTGTCTTGCGTAAAATGTCTCAATGTCTTTACTAGAGCATCACGAACGCCAGCATGGAGGAATTAGGCTTTATTGGTGTAATAAATGCTAGAAATGACCAGAAACAGTTAGTTCTTCTATTCCAGAAAATTTAATGTAGTATTCATAACAATGCCAATGTTCATCCCATAAATTAATATCTTAATTTTTTAATTATGTTTTCCAAATTTTGAATCATGATCTGTTTAAGGTTGTTATGAGAGCAATCAAGGGTGTATTGCTGATGGAGATTCTTACGATTATCAGCAAGGTGAATCCTGCTATGCTAGAACATGTGTGATGAAAACAAACCCGGTTAAAAATTTCTACACCAACTACTGGGAACTAGATAACTTTCCTTCAGGTATGAACACAACGTCATTTTATGTATGATTGATGGTCAAGCTGCGACAGAAGTAAGTTTGATTGTTCTGAGAGGAAGAGGACAGACTACAAAAGTCTTGGTGGACATATTTTCCATAGCTCATTAAACAAAATTGGATTACACTAATCTTTTAACTTTCATTATCTTGTAAATGAAATGAGTTTTACGTCCTGCTTTTCTGCAACTATATGGGTTAATTGAGGAAGGGGAAACGCCATGCAGTGTGTAAATAAATAAATCATAATATGATGATTGTATTGAAGGTTGTAGACACGAAGGATCTTGTGTTCCAAATGGTACTGTTATCAACACTGGTTGTTTTGAAAAGAGATGTGACATTATAGATGGTGTTCCCAAGTTTGTAGTTACAACTGCAGGTATATCATTTATTGAGGGATTCATGCATAAACTGGGCAATATATATTTCTGAAATGACTTAAAGTAGTAATTCAATATATAGTGGTATAATTACCGATATTAGACATACTGTACTTTAACATATTGATTGCCGTTTTTATTATAGCCTACTTCACATGCTAATATCGTCTAACATTATTGTACTATTAGAATATTGAATTGCCATTATATGTCTTAATTGTAAATGTGGGTTGTCAAATGTGTTTTGTGGGGTTTGATTGTGCCTTTGGAAGAAACTGCATGTGGTTTGATCTGAGTGGTTATAAATACTTTCAGGATGTATCATGTTATTTACAGATGGAATTATTCACAGCAAAATACATGAGAAGTAGAGATATTATAACAGTGTATTGATTGTGTTTTTAATGTTTTATGCTGATTAATTCTAGGTTGTACATCTGGTGATACATGTGTTCCTGTAGGACAAAATATCACTACAGACGAATGTGTGACATTACAATGTCGTGAAAACAAGGCAGAAAAAAGAACAGAATTGGCTGTGGTTAAAGGAGGTCCTTTTTTTCAATATTTTTGTTACCTAATTTGAGCTACTATGGATTCATTAGTTCAATGTATAAGAGTTTGTACATCAGTCGAGTACTTAAAATCTTATGATTTGTCTGTTCAAGTAAATGATCGTTATGATTCTTTGTTACAGTTTTTACAATGATTGTGATATTTGCATTATTTAGAGTATTAAGATTAAACTGGGTTTCAGGTTGTATGTTTGATGGTAAATGTCACGCTAAGGGAGCTGTATGGCGACATGATTGTATAGATTATGTTTGTGAAGAATTCTCAAATGAAACGGTCACTAAGTACTACGAAAAACAAACGCAAATATGTAAGATTTATTGTTACCTTTTACTTAAGATAATTGTAGCGAATATTCAATTATTTTGAACTTGGATAATTAAATCTCCACCTAATGCCTGGTGCAGGAATAAAACCTAAACTTTATTTATTTATATTTTTCGCGGACTCAACATCTATTAAATTCTTTTCAATTTCTCTCATTTTTTCTCACCAGATTGTGCTGATAATAATGGTACTTGCCATGAAATGGGGTCAATAGTAAAATATAAATGTTGGGATTATGAATGTTTTGTCAATGGAAAAAACAGAAACTTGGTTGTAGTCGGAGGAGGTTAATTTTAAAACTTATCTTTAAATGTTCATGTGTTTGTAGTAGCAGGGATTGATATTACACTCAGATTTTGCATAGATTAAAACATACATTGTCGACCCGACATACTTTGCAGTTGAATACACAGAAACAAATCACTCTAATTGCCATTCAGTTTAGATACCCGGTAGACTAAAAATCGAATAAGCTGGATATGGAACTTGTGTACTGCCAGTTTATTATGTTTTAAATTTAATTTTTTTCTGTGGCAGTTTTTTTCAATTTTGATTTTGAAAAAACATGTAATTTTCTTTTTTAGGATGCTCGCATTTGGGAAAATGTCACAAAAGTGGTGAAATTTGGACCGAAAATTGTTCTAACTTCACTTGTAAAACTTATAATAATGAGACATATTTCAAGGCGGGTGTAGAATATGTCGATCCTGGTATGTTTATCAAATTTAATATTTTTTTGATAGAACTCAATTTATTGAAATTATGATTTTGACATTTTTAACATCTAATCTCTAAAAATATTTCCGTGGAAGTCATTTCTTTATTATCTAAATCTTTGAATATTACATATTTGAATTAAAATAGTTTTTGTAATTCCCTGCTTAAATAAATGGAAGCCTGATATATAGTTTGGTTTTTCTCCAGTGAAAATGTTATTTGTTGTAGCTTGTGAACTTAAGAATGGAACATGTATTCCTGCCGGAACTAATGTAACCGAGGGCTGCTCTATTCGCCAGTGTAGAAAGAATGGTCTGGAATGTGGTTTAGTGGCGATATCTGGCGGTAGGATACATCTTGATATTTCTCAGATTTAACATAATATGTTCATATCTTAATTGTAAAGCTATTTGAAACGTTCTTTATATTCTGAATGCTTTCAAGTCAATGGTGAACTATTGTATGTTAACTCCCTTCGCTTTATTATTTTACTTAATGGACACAATTCACATGAATGTAATAATAATGTTTTATTTTTACCGATTCAATTAGCATGTTCAACCAATAATGGTACTTGTATTGATGTTGGTTCTACATTTAAATTGGGCTGTTCAACTTATAAATGTAATAAGTATGATAATCAGATTAAACTGGAACCTGTTGTTGGTGGTAAGAATTACTATTCATAGCATAAATAATTATAATGATGTAAGACATGAATATGTTACTTCTGTCATACAATTTGTTGTTGTTTTCTGTAATCCAAGAAACAAACAATTATGTATATGTTTATGTATACTGAACAGTATAGTAACATGTGACTTGTAATATCTGGAAGATAATATGTACGCCGTAATGTAGCTGCCCAATGTGACTATTCATGTCCGTTTAGTATGATAGTAGACAGAATAATACAAGTCAAAATTGTGTAGATCAGATTAGGTAAAGTTGTCTTAGTCCCTTACTTCCTGAGTATAGTATGAAATTGAGCCTTAGTCTGTTGGCATCCTTTCTCTTAAGAAGTATTGTTGTAATATCAAAGACATTAATGTTTAAAACAATGGCTTTATTATAGTATCCAGCTATTAGAAACGGTATTTTACTATTTAAAGTGGCACAGGCTTCATTTTCGTGGGTCGATTTTTCCAAGTCTCAGAAACGGGGACTTTTTTAGTTCAGCAATTTAGTACTGGTTATCACAACTCACCATTGGAATTTGAGTCTCCAAATCCATGTGCATCCATAATTATTAGCATTTGAAAGTTATAATGCCCTACTACACATTAGCGATACTATGCAATATATAGAAAAGTCGTCTACAGAAATAGGAGGAGAAATGTCTAATTTAAGATATATTTGAAGGAAATATGCAATTTTCGTACATTTCTAGTGCCTCTGAAGGATACTTAAGTATATTCTAGACCCAAATCAACCAATAAAAATGAAGACTGGTTCCCTTTAAGTGTTTTATATGTTGTTTCAATGTTTAAATAAGTGAAGTTGTATGTTTATTATTGTGGTCTTTATGTATTATGGTGTACATGTTGGTTTTAATGTGATATGATGTGATGTGGGATTGTCGGAATGTATCTAGATTTTCTCATGTACTTGCAATGTTATTTTTTTCAGAGAAAACGTTAAGATTATCAGCTATTATTATCAAAAAATGAACATATTGTATAGAGACTTTAATATGCAATTTATTATAATCAATTTTTAACCTCCTTCATTTTTTAATTTTAAAATGGTTTTATAACTACTGCTTTTAAACAAAAATTTTAAATGATGTTGCATATAATATAGTTAATAGTTACAAAAAATACAATAACATGCTGATACAATTTTTCTATTTTTCAGGCTGTGGCTTCAATGGTTCATGCTTCAATGTCGGAGACAGGTTTAATAGTTCTTGTAAAGAGTATGAATGCCAAGAGTTAAATGGTCTTTATCAGATTAAAATGATCAGTAAAGGTAAAATCATTGGGGTGAACATTGGCTATTGGGCAACTGCAATGGTGCTAACACAGTGAAAGTATGAATGATAGTGTTTCAGTGTTATGATGAGTGTAGTCAGACCGTCCCAATCTTTAAGATGGGTTCTGAGGCTGCTATCATTGATGCTTTTAACAGTTAGTTCACAATAGCTCTATATATATAAACATGTTTACATGATAAACTTTATTTTCACATTTGAACATGGAATTGATTTTCGTGTTTTCTGACTATTTTTCAGTATTATAATTTGGATTTTTCTAGAAATTGCATGACCATTGACTTAAACTTAATGATAAAAATATCTAAATTGTATATGATGGCGTTATGTCTTCTGTAACTACAAACTTTCACCCATACAATGAAGTATTGTGAACTGACTTTTGTTGGAATGATAATTTGTCGGTTATATTTTATTTCAATTTACAGATATCTCATATTCTTATATTTCTGTAAAAACAATCTAGATAACTTTTTTTTTCACAAGAAAAACGTTAATAGGCCTACATCGTCCGAAATATGGGCATACAAAAGAAATTATTGAAATACTATTGTCATATTTTCCATTTATAAGTAAAGATATCTGTTTATTTGTGGGATGCCCTTTTATTAGGTTGCCTAGCGGGAGATGGATGTATGGCGGCTGATGAAATTAGAAAAGAGGGTTGCTATAAGAAACAATGTACAGTTACAACTCGTAGCTGTAGAGTACATTACATTGAAGCAGGTAATTCTTTTTTTCAGAGAGTAAAATTTGATGCATTTTTATTATATATTGTTAAACGGTTCCCGGTACATTCAGTTCCATTTTATGACATTTGTGTATGGTCTTGCCGAACTTGCTTGTATGTATTGCGCAATGTCAATAGCCTAGTATAAGGCTTGTCGAAACGCCAAAAGACTTCTTGAATATACCCAATGGTTAGGTTATATTATAATGGGGTTGACTTATTGCATGGAAACATGTTGAAACCCGCGTAAAAGCTTAACTTAAACTACACGAATGCTAATTGTTGAATAAATACGTACGTACGTGCGTACGCCCAATGACTTGAATATTGACGCGAAGGCTTGATGTGTCTTGACACAAAGACTTGTTGAATAACTGAAGACTCATTAAATGAGAACATTATAGACTCTGGACGACGTTATCACTTTGCAAATATAAACTCAAGAGTAAATAATATGACATAGCTGATTGTTTGATGATGATAATATGCAGACTTGTATAATGCCGACATCTTGTAAATATGGTAACGTCGAGAAAAAAGAAAGATACAAAAGCTTGAATTGATATAAATGGTAAACATTCTAAAAGATGGAAACAGGAAAATACATTTGAAAGAACATAGCTTGTCTTGTTTACCTTCGAGTGTTAAAGTTTGTAAATGATTGATGAAACTGAAAAATATATTCTTTCTGCAAAATCATGTAAGTTTAGAACGTTATATTTTCGTTAAGGAGTTCAGTATTATGCGTATGCCCTTCTATTGAAGGTCAAATACAAACATAACTGGCATAGAAATTTTCAGATGGCATTCCTCACTCCTCTTTGACAAATAGATATCAAGATTTAAGGTTTGTAAATGGTGGTTACCCTATCCCTTGCTTGTGGTGACAATCGTGGTGCCGTACGAATTATTTGGGCTTTGTCTGTGGTTGTATTTGTATAACATTAATGGTACTTTAAGTGTTTTTTTTTTCAAATATGCAACTATAAGTTATGAAATGTTTAATATATATACCGCACTAACAACTTTTTTTCCTAAACACAAGTGAAGATTGTTGAAGTAGGGTTCACTGAAATTTTATTTTTTTAGAGAATGAAAGATCATCCCTATCTTTAATTTCAGTATGTTTAACAGTGGAAGGTACATGTGTTCTGCCAGGAGCAGCTACTGTATTTAATACAACTGATATTCCATCTATGTATGGTATAGACTGTATCTGTATTACTGGTGGAGGTTATAACTGTGCCTCACAGACTCCAGTATAATACTACATAATATCATCAACCTTTTCAGATCGTTACTGCAACCAATAGTCTTCAATATCAAAATTACTTTCCATACACTGTTATTCTTAACGATAATAGTTTGTCTTAAAACACGTTCTTGAGAATGATTTTAAGTTATATACTTAAATGATGCACAACAAGAATGCTTTTTGTATTTACTGATAAATTGTAAAATATTGAACGACTGAATAAAGCGTTGATTTCACTTTTGTTTTGATCTATACCCTTTTCACCAATATCGGTAACTGTTAAAATCAGTTTGAGTCTAGGTAGGCTAATGAGGTTATGTGGTCAGCATGATACTATAATTGTTGTTGGAATATATCCAAACATATATGAGATGTTTGTCCACATCAAAAATTATTGAACAATAAAAGTGACCTTAATTGGATTATTTGAATGAACTATAATGGTACATCTTGAAGGATAATCGAACTATACTGGCCTTATTCAAAAAATAATGATTGACTATGATTGTCGTAAAATATATTTTGAAGTATATTTGAACTGCATAGCCTCGTTTCTGTTGTACAGTTATATTTGTACTTTATAATGTCCCGTTTTAAAATATATAGCTATAATGGTCTTTTTGGAAATATATTTGATCTATAACAGTCAAAATAATATATTTGAGATATAATGAACTCAAGTTTGTTTTCTGTTGTTTTGATATAATGTGTGCTCTGCTTTGAAATTTAGATTGTGCCTACTACCTAAATGGCGAGAAGAAATGTGTTCCAGTAAACACGACAATAGGTACTGGATGCTCTAAGATGACATGTGAAAAAACTGGTCCCGCTGTACATGAAATTAAACTGAATGCAAAAGAAAAGGGTGAGCATTTACTACATAAATCTAAATTATAAATTATAAACTATTTAATTTAGTTCTATAATCCATCATGCCTTTTCCACACCCATGTATGCCTTATCTTTGTCTTGAGAGAGGGGCCGATATGGAAACTTTAAAATTCAAATGATACAAGTACATGTAACATTATTAAAGATGCATACAATATGGTGATTTTAGCAACATTTGAAGAAAATATGACAAAAGGAACCACAATCTCTATGATATAATGTGTTTTTAAGCCGTTCTTTATAGATCATTGTTATAATTTTTTTTTGTCACATAAACTTATATTATGTTGAAATTACTTTTAGAATAAACAGAAGTAAGTTATGTGGGATAAACATTGATTGTGTCCTCAAAACGGGAACCCCTCTTTACCCTTATTCCCCAATCCAAAATACTTTGTTTACACTCTCTAATGTTACCAAAAGGGATATAAAATACTTCATACTGGGTTGTATTAAGATAATAATTGTAAGATACTAGACCATCATCATTTTTTTTGGATGCCGGGATGTATATTGGAATGTACATAGACAAAGACAGTACCGTAAATATTGAATTGTTTATCTGAGAAAGTCCCACAGAGGGTGTTTTTTTAATCTCTTTCTGATGCTATTAGGCCTACAGTAAGAAGGCATGTCGGGTTTACATAATGTACAACAGTGGGATTTTTATTTTAATCATTAATATTCAACATTTGAATTGGCTAAAAGATAAACCACCACTTAATATACAAATATAATCTAAATTCTCAAACATATTTATCGGTGCACATATCGTGAGCCATTACTATAAAACAGAATCAATAATCCGATAAATTGGTAAAGCTCAGTAATTACCAAAATTATTATTATTTAAAGTATTTTTCGAAAATCACTAAAAAAAAATTTTTTTACGTTTTTTATATATTACTATTATTTTATTTGTATATTGTAGTAAAGAATATGATAATATGTAGGGCATTTATTTTTTCATTTTACATTTTGTGTGCACTTTAAGAGGAGGAATTGTCCAGGATGGTTTCATGTCTGACTAATGGATGCTTGTGGACTTTCAACTATGAATAAAATTTCAATATGGAGTGAGCGCATATCACATTTTTATTTCGTGCGTAAAACATTCTTTGAAAACCGAAACATTTTGCGTATATAATATTTACGGCAATGAAAACAATATCAGATAGAGATGTATTTTTGGCAAAAGATCCTCTCTCTCCGACCCCACTACCACCGGAAGAATCAAACCTATAATAAATTTTCCATAATTTATATTTCAGCATGTTCCTATGAAGGGAAATGTTACGAAGTCAATAAGAATTTCATGCACCCAAAAGATTCATTTTGTATGAAGTTCTTCTGTGATGCCAACGGGGCTTACCAATTTAAAGAAACCAGTAAGTAATTTGAAAACCAACGCGAAGATTGTGTGAATATTGTTGTCACGCCATCAGACGTCCGTTGACCCACCCCTATACCATTTTTGGTGGATTTCGTTCATGATTGGACTGCATAAGAACATCTGTTACTGAATTTGTCAACATAAAAGTGTGTCTTATTGTGATGTTTGTAATGTACATTTGAACAAAATGTTCTCTTTTTTCAGTGTGCCGAACAGAGGAGGGTAATTGTATTGCAGCTGGTTCAACAGAGACATTTAATACAATAATGAACCATCCTAATTATGGTAAACTGAGAGCCACAGGCTGTACATGCTCTCAAGGTGGATCAGCCTCATGTGGTGGTTTTACAATAATATAATTTCGGCTGTAAAATTTCAATTATTACTCTTCTTTCAATGCTTCACGCTTTTAATCTACAAAATTCTGAAAATACAGAAATGATGCCTTACTCATTAAAAGAATGTATTCTGTACTTATCCAAATATATACTATGTGCTTTCTTTAATAATTATTCCCTGTGTTCGTTATTCTGTATTGAAACGTGATAATAAATAATGTTAATGATCTAAATTCGTTTCAATGTTTAATGGGGTCAATTCAGTCAAATAATTGCTAGCTAAATTCAGAATCCAGAGTTCATTCACAGAATGGGTCTCATAACTCCAGCAAGTATACTATTAGTATTGTAGTATTGTATGTATTAGGAAACATTAAGCTAGTGATTCTCAACCGGAGTTCATATGCACACCCAGTACTGGAGTACTGTCGATGACAATGTTATCTTGAAAGATCTCAGATACTAGGGATTTAAAAAATATCTATGCAAGAATTCCCTCAAATCCTAGTTGCAAAGTGCAAGGCAGCAACACTAATTTTCAAAATTTTCTTTTGAGAGAATCTCCCATAACCCATCTTACGAGACGAGTGCTGTCAACAAGAAAGCTGTCCGGAAAAAGACCCAGATACTACAGGGAAATCAATCCTAATTTGAAAAAAAAAAAATCGGTGGAGGAATGCCCCTTAAACCTTCTTTCAGACGTGAGCCCTATGACACCTTAACTATGATAGAAAATTCTATTTAAATTTGCTTCCTATAATGAGTTAAATATGAAAATATGTGGCCCCTGTTATTTAGAAACATGTATAAGTTTGAACTAATTCCTACCTAGCATGTTACAGTTTTTGGTTTTTTAGTAATTAGCTGAAAGCGTTGGGACATATTGGCAGCAGTTTCCGTAATGCTTAATTTGTGGCAGAGAGCTAACAGAAATTTAACTTTAGACAACTACTTAGACTCGTTAAAAATGAAAAAAAAGATTTTAAATAAGAAGATAAGGTTATGCTTGATTATTTATTTTCAATAATTATTAATGTTCTTGAAAAATCATCATTTCTCTTCCTAACCGAGCAGGTTACCAACGTTTCCAACATTTCCTAGGTTACCAAGGTTTCCAATGTTTCCGAGGTTACCCAAGTTACTAATGTTATCTAAGATGTTACTTAAATCCATACCCAGAAGACCTTGTACTGAAAAAGAAATGGTAATTAATAAAAGTTTCACTGATTATACTAACATTCTCCATCTATTTAAAAGATATTTAAGCCATATACAGTTATATTCAAGGAGTTTTTGAGAATGAGCATAGTAATCAAGGAAGGAGCTTATATACACACCTCAAAATTTTTTTTTTGATTGAAGATTAAGATATATACATGTGGAAGCTAATAATGTAATTTGTGGTGTGACTGCACCACGGCTATCCTCTCGATATCTTCAATTACAATTATACACAATATACTTACAGACTACCAGGATTTCTAAATCTAAAAGTTCTTTCAAATCAACTTTAGCATCAGCTGAAAAAAAATGCAATTATCAATGAAGAGATGAATGTTTCAGACCTGTTAAATACAGGAGGTTACTACTGACTTGTTCATGTAGGTCTATCACATACAGTCTATGGTGAATATTCAGGGCTATGGGATTGTGGAATTGATCATCTAATTCCTAGTGAACCTACAAATTATAGGCATGGATTGTACACCTTATTTGAATGAAATATACTTCTACATAAGGATACAATATGCTAATCATATCAGGAATAGAAATTCCGTTGTCCTGTAAAAAAATTAATACAGACAATAGACCTATACTTACCATTGACATCAATATCAGCAATAAGACCATCTAAACCTTTTCCACTTAAACCCAGGGCAGCTCCTAATTCAGCTTTGGTGGCAACTCCGTCATTAATGATGCCGTTCAACTTAGCCAACACATTGGCACTAGACTCAACGGATCCTTTGTTTCCACCTAAAACACCTCCAATTAAACCATTTGATCCCAGAAGACCACCAACTACACCATTTGATCCTAAAAGACCTCCGAGTAAACCGTTTGATCCTAAGATACCTCCTAATAAACCATTGTTTCCTAAAACACCACCGAGCAGACCACCATTACCTCCTCCACCAAGATTCAACAGAGCCTCAGATTCAGGTGTCATCACCATAACAATAGCAACGGCAAAAATAGCTACACACTTCATTCTGGAAAAAACAAAACAGTACCAGTAAGTTTCCAAATGGTCAATATTCCTCCGTAGTAAATTTCTATCATGATGTATGAAGAAAAGTCGTTAGTAGAATTCTGATTTAACCAAAAATCTACGTGTTTTAGGACAGTCTGATTTTATAGTCAGGTACTCGAATGGATGAATACTTAAGGCTATACCAAAACATCATCTGAAAGCTTTAACTAAAATGCCAAAAACCATTTTAAAGACCAAGCACCGCGACCAATTCGGAGACTTTCGTTGTTTTAGTTAGCCAAATATTTGTGACAAATTCAAGTTCATCAAGTAGATAGATATATTCTGTATACAGAAATAAACGGCATATTGTTGAAATCTTCTAATGTAGCTACAACTGGCAACGTCTTTGATAATGAACAAAGTTACCGTGCAACCGAATTTGTCATCTAGCAACAAGTGAACTCTAATATAAAAATATCTTAATACTTACTTGATATTATAGATGGTTGTAGAATTGTTGTTGACAGTCGAATGATACAAATTGTTGTTCTTCTCTATATTTATATTAATTTAGTGTAAAATGTCATCAATTATTCCAGAAATTTAAAAACAAGTTTTGGGGTAAAATGTGTAAAAAGTTAAATATAAAATAATAAAAGTATATTTATAATATAAAATGATAAGATATACACAGTGATTGTAGATTAGACAAGATGGAAAAATAAAATTGTAAAAAAATAAAACTCTGTTTACCATTTGAAAAGGTGAAAAAATTAATTTAGTGCGCTATTTAGATAAAATAATTATAATTAATTAAGTTTAAAGGGACAGTTTGACGTTTATGGAGGACAGAATTTGTTTTGATGTAATAAATGAAAACTATAGACCAAAATCTGAAAAAAAATGATTCCCTTACGAAGATATTGTCATTTTAGTTTTTGATGGCCTAGTTCACGTTTTTGAAGCAGAGGTAAGGTAAAAGCAAAATCTTTGACAGACTGCAGTTCGAAAACTATCAAAGATGGAATCTTGCAATTTTCACTTTGTGTGCACATTGATATAAAGTTATATTGTGTCAAATTTCAAGTCCCTACTGCGAACGGCCTGGTGCCAGAGCAGGTTTAGTGTCGCCAACTTCCTACAATCGCCAAAAACCTGGATAAACTTCAATGTCGATTTTTGGTCATAGTAATACGGTCACAAGGTATTTCGGTCACAGTAACACGGACTAAAAACATTTTGGTCACAGTAATACGAGCACAAGGTATTTCGGTCACAATAATATCAAGGGTAGGGTAGACAGCAGAACTGTTTGTTCATCCCTGCAGGTGCTAAGGTTCCAAGACGATGTATAAAATTCATCGCAGTGCAAATTGCAAGATCCTATCTCTGATAGTCTTCCAACAGCAGCTTGTCAAAGTTTTGGTTTTTACCTGAGCACTGCTTCAAAACAGGAACTAGGCCACCCCAAAACTAAGATGGCCATAGCTACGCCAATTTTGATGCAAGAGGTACAATTTTAGCGCAGAATACAAATTTAACATCCCCTACGTCTATTTCAGGCGAAAACAGAAAAAGTTTATTTTTGAAAACTTTTAAGAAAATCGACTTTAAAGTTTCACCCAGTTTTGGAGAGGAAATCTGTATTAAACGGTGTTTGCAGGAAGTTGGCGACACTAAAACTGCTCTGGCAGCCAGACCGTTGGCGGTAGGAACTTGAAATTTGGCACAAAATAACTTCATATCAATGTGCACACGTAGTGCAAATTGCAAGATTCTATCTCTGATAGTTTTCAAACAGCAGCCTCTCTAATTTTTTGGCTTTTACCTGACCACTGCTTCAAAACGGGAACTAGGCCACCCCAAAACTAAAATGGCCATAACTACGCCAATTTTGACGCTAGAGGTATAATGTTTAAACAGAATACAAATTTACCATCCCGTACGTCTATTTAAGGCGAAAACAGAAAAAGTTTATTTTTGAAAACTTTTGAGAAAATCGACTTTAAAGTTTCACCCAGTGTTGGAGAGGAAATCTGTATTAAACGGTGTTTGCAGGAAGTTGGCGACACTGAAACTGTTCTGGCAGCCAGACCATTGGCGGTAGGAACTTGCAATTTGGCACAAAATAACTTCATATCAATGTGCACACGCAGTGCAAATTGCAAGATTCTATCTCTAATAGTTTTTTAACAGCAGCCTGTCAAAGTTTTGGCTTTTACCTGACCACTGCTTCAAAACGGGAACTGGGCCACCCCAAAATTAAAATGACCATACCTACGCCAATGTTGACGCTAGAGGTATAATGTTTGCTCAGAATACAAATTTAACATCCCCTACGTCTATTTCAGGCGAAAACAGAAAAAGTTTATTTTTTAAAACTTTTGAGAAAATCGACTTTAAAGTTTCACCCAGTTTTGGCGAGGAAATCTGTATTAAACGGTGTTTGCAGAAAATTGGCGACACTAAAACTGCTCTGGCAGCCAGACCGTTGGCGGTAGGAACTTGAAATTTGGCACAAAATAACTTCATATCAATGTGCACACGTAGTGCAAATTGCAAGATTCTATCTCTGATAGTTTTCGAACAGCAGCCTGTCAAATTTTGGGCTTTTACCTGACCACTGCTTCAAAACGGGAACTAGGTCACCCCAAAACTAAAATGGCCATAGCTGGTCCAATTTTGAGGCTAGAGGTATAATGTTTGCTCAGAATACAAATTTAACATCCCCTACGTCTATTTAAGGCGAAAACAGAAAAAGTTTATTTTTGAAAACTTTAGAGAAAATCGACTATAAAGTTTCACCCAGTTTTGGAGAGGAAATCTGTATTAAACGGTGTTTGCAGGAAGTTTGCGACACTAAAACTGCTCTGGCAGCCAGACCGTTGGTGGTAGGAACTTGAAATTTGGCACAAAATAACTTCATATCAATGTGCACACGTAGTGCAAATTGCAAGATTCTATCTCTGATAGTTTGCAAACACCAGCCTGTCAAAGTTTTGGCTTTTACCTGACCACTGCTTCAAAACGGGAACTAGGCCACCCCAAAACTAAAATGGCCATAGCTGGACCAATTTTGACGCTAGAGGTATAATGTTTGCGCAGAATACAAATTTAACATCCCCTACGTCTATTTCAGGCGAAAACAGAAAAAGTTTATTTTTGAAAACTTTTGAGAATATCGACTTTAAAGATTCACCCAGTTTTGGCGAAGAAATCTGTATTAAACGGTGTTTTCAGGAAATTGGCGACACTAAAACTGCTCTGGCAGCCAGACCGTTGGCGGTAGGAACTTGAAATTTGGCACAAAATAACTTCATATCAATGTGCACACGTAGTGCAAATTGCAAGATTCTATCTCTGATAGTTTTCGAACAGCAGCCTGTCAAATTTTGGGCTTTTACCTGACCACTGCTTCAAAACGGGAACTAGGCCACCCCAAAACTAAAATGGCCATAGCTGGGCCAATTTTGACGCTAGAGGTATAATGTTTGCTCAGAATACAAATTTAACATCCCCTACGTCGATTTCAGGCGAAAACAGAAAAAGTTTATTTTTGAAAACTTTTGAGAAAATCGACTTTAAAGATTCACCCAGTGTTGGAGAGGAAATCTGTATTAAACGGTGTTTGCAGGAAATTGGCGACACTAAAACTGCTCTGGCAGCCAGACCGTTGGCGGTAGGAACTTGAAATTTGGCACAAAATAACTTCATATCAATGTGCACACGTAGTGCAAATTGCAAGATTCTATCTCTGATAGTTTTCAAACAGCAGCCTGTCAAAGTTTTGGCTTTTACCTGACCACTGCTTCAAAACGGGAACTAGGCCACCCCAAAACTAAAATGGCCATAGCTGGGCCAATTTTGACGCTAGAGGTATAATGTTTGATCATTTGATCAGAATACAAATTTAACATCCCCTACGTCGATTTCAGGCGAAAACAGAAAAAAGTTTATTTTTTAAAACTTTTGAGAAAATCGACTTTAAAGTTTCACCCAGTTTTGGCGAGGAAATCTGTATTAAACGGTGTTTGCAGGAAATTGGCGACACTAAAACTGCTCTGGCAGCCAGACCGTTGGCGGTAGGAACTTGCAATTTGGCACAAAATAACTTCATATCAATGTGCACACGTAGTGCAAATTGCAAGATTCTATCTCTGATAGTTTTCGAACAGCAGCCTGTCAAATGTTTGGCTTTTACCTGACCACTGCTTCAAAACGGGAACTAGGCCACCCCAAAACTAAAATGGCCATAGCTGGTCCAATTTTGACGCTAGAGGTATAATGTTTGCTCAGAATACAAATTTAACATCCCGTACGTCTATTTAAGGCGAAAACAGAAAAAGTTTATTTTTGAAAACTTTTGAGAAAATCGACTTTAAAGTTTCACCCAGTTTTGGAGAGGAAATCTGTATTAAACGGTGTTTGCAGGAAGTTTGCGACACTAAAACTGCTCTGGCAGCCAGACCGTTGGTGGTAGGAACTTGAAATTTGGCACAAAATAACTTCATATCAATGTGCACACGTAGTGCAAATTGCAAGATTCTATCTCTGATAGTTTGCAAACACCAGCCTGTCAAAGTTTTGGCTTTTACCTGACCACTGCTTCAAAACGGGAACTAGGCCACCCCAAAACTAAAATGGCCATAACTACGCCAATTTTGACGCTAGAGGTATAACTTTTGCTCAGAATACAAATTTAACATCCCGTACGTCTATTGCAGGCGAAAACAGAAAAAGTTTATTTTTGAAAACTTTTGAGAAAATCGACTTTAAAGATTCACCCAGTGTTGGAGAGGAAATCTGTATTAAACGGTGTTTGCAGGAAATTGGCGACACTAAAACTGCTCTGGCAGCCAGACCGTTGGCGGTAGGAACTTGAAATTTGGCACAAAATAACTTCATATCAATGTGCACACGTAGTGCAAATTGCAAGATTCTATCTCTGATAGTTTTCGAACAGCAGCCTGTCAAAGTTTTGGCTTTTACCTGACCACTGCTTCAAAACGGGAACTAGGCCACCCTAAAACTAAAATGGCCATAGCTGGGCCAATTTTGACGCTAGAGGTATAATGTTTGCTCAGAATACAAATTTAACATCCCCTACGTCTATTTCAGGCGAAAACAGATAAAGTTTATTTTTTAAAACTTTTGAGAAAATCGACTTTAAAGTTTCACCCAGTTTTGGCGAGGAAATCTGTATTAAACGGTGTTTGCAGGAAATTGGCGACACTAAAACTGCTCTGGCAGCCAGACCGTTGGTGGTAGGAACTTGAAATTTGGCACATAATAACTTCATATCAATGTGCACACGTAGTGCAAATTGCAAGATTCTATCTCTGATAGTTTTCAAACAGCAGCCTCTCAAAGTTTTGGCTTTTACCTGACCACTGCTTCAAAACGGGAACTAGGCCACCCCAAAACTAAAATGGCCATAACTACGCAAATTTTGACGCTAGAGGTATAACTTTTGCTCAGAATACAAATTTAACATCCCGTACGTCTATTTCAGGCGAAAACAGAAAAAGTTTATTTTTGAAAACTTTTGAGAAAATCGACTTTAAAGATTCACCCAGTGTTGGAGAGGAAATCTGTATTAAACGGTGTTTGCAGGAAATTGGCGACACTAAAACTGCTCTGGCAGCCAGACCGTTGGCGGTAGGAACTTGAAATTTGGCACAAAATAACTTCATATCAATGTGCACACGTAGTGCAAATTGCAAGATTCTATCTCTGATAGTTTTCAAACAGCAGCCTGTCAAAGTTTTGGCTTTTACCTGACCACTGCTTCAAAACGGGAACTAGGCCACCCCAAAACTAAAATGGCCATAGCTGGGCCAATTTTGACGCTAGAGGTATAATGTTTGCTCAGAATACAAATTTAACATCCCCTACGTCGATTTCAGGCGAAAACAGAAAAAAGTTTATTTTTTAAAACTTTTGAGAAAATCGACTTTAAAGTTTCACCCAGTTTTGGCGAGGAAATCTGTATTAAACGGTGTTTGCAGGAAATTGGCGACACTAAAACTGCTCTGGCAGCCAGACCGTTGGCGGTAGGAACTTGCAATTTGGCACAAAATAACTTCATATCAATGTGCACACGTAGTGCAAATTGCAAGATTCTATCTCTGATAGTTTTCGAACAGCAGCCTGTCAAATGTTTGGCTTTTACCTGACCACTGCTTCAAAACGGGAACTAGGCCACCCCAAAACTAAAATGGCCATAGCTGGTCCAATTTTGACGCTAGAGGTATAATGTTTGCTCAGAATACAAATTTAACATCCCCTACGTCTATTTAAGGCGAAAACAGAAAAAGTTTATTTTTGAAAACTTTTGAGAAAATCGACTTTAAAGTTTCACCCAGTTTTGGAGAGGAAATCTGTATTAAACGGTGTTTGCAGGAAGTTTGCGACACTAAAACTGCTCTGGCAGCCAGACCGTTGGCGGTAGGAACTTGAAATTTGGCACAAAATAACTTCATATCAATGTGCACACGTAGTGCAAATTGCAAGATTCTATCTCTGATAGTTTGCAAACACCAGCCTCTCAAAGTTTTGGCTTTTACCTGACCACTGCTTCAAAACGGGAACTAGGCCACCGCAAAACTAAAATGGCCATAACTACGCCAATTTTGACGCTAGAGGTATAATTTTTGCGCAGAATACAAATTAAACATCCCGTACGTCTATTTCAGGCGAAAACAGAAAAAGTTTATTTTTGAAAACTTTTGAGAAAATCGACTTTAAAGATTCACCCAGTGTTGGAGAGGAAATCTGTATTAAACGGTGTTTGCAGGAAATTGGCGACACTAAAACTGCACTGGCAGCCAGACCGTTGGCGGTAGGAACTTGAAATTTGGCACAAAATAACTTCATATCAATGTGCACACGTAGTGCAAATTGCAAGATTCTATCTCTGATAGTTTTCAAACAGCAGCCTGTCAAAGTTTTGGCTTTTACCTGACCACTGCTTCAAAACGGGAACTAGGCCACCCCAAAACTAAAATGGCCATAGCTGGGCCAATTTTGACGCTAGAGGTATAATGTTTGATCAGAATACAAATTTAACATCCCCTACGTCGATTCAGGCGAAAACAGAAAAAAGTTTATTTTTTAAAACTTTTGAGAAAATCGACTTTAAAGTTTCACCCAGTTTTGGCGAGGAAATCTGTATTAAACGGTGTTTGCAGGAAATTGGCGACACTAAAACTGCTCTGGCAGCCAGACCGTTGGCGGTAGGAACTTGCAATTTGGCACAAAATAACTTCATATCAATGTGCACACGTAGTGCAAATTGCAAGATTCTATCTCTGATAGTTTGCAAACACCAGCCTGTCAAAGTTTTTGCTTTTACCTGACCACTGCTTCAAAACGGGAACTAGGCCACCCCAAAACTAAAATGGCCATAACTACGCCAATTTTGACGCTAGAGGTATAACTTTTGCTCAGAATACAAATTTAACATCCCGTACGTCTATTTAAGGCGAAAACAGAAAAAGTTTATTTTTGAAAACTTTTGAGAAAATCGACTTTAAAGTTTCACCCAGTTTTGGAGAGGAAATCTGTATTAAACGGTGTTTGCAGGAAGTTTGCGACACTAAAACTGCTCTGGCAGCCAGACCGTTGGTGGTAGGAACTTGAAATTTGGCACAAAATAACTTCATATCAATGTGCACACGTAGTGCAAATTGCAAGATTCTATCTCTGATAGTTTGCAAACACCAGCCTGTCAAAGTTTTGGCTTTTACCTGACCACTGCTTCAAAACGGGAACTAGGCCACCCCAAAACTAAAATGGCCATAACTACGCCAATTTTGACGCTAGAGGTATAACTTTTGCTCAGAATACAAATTTAACATCCCGTACGTCTATTGCAGGCGAAAACAGAAAAAGTTTATTTTTGAAAACTTTTGAGAAAATCGACTTTAAAGATTCACCCAGTGTTGGAGAGGAAATCTGTATTAAACGGTGTTTGCAGGAAATTGGCGACACTAAAACTGCTCTGGCAGCCAGACCGTTGGCGGTAGGAACTTGAAATTTGGCACAAAATAACTTCATATCAATGTGCACACGTAGTGCAAATTGCAAGATTCTATCTCTGATAGTTTTCAAACAGCAGCCTGTCAAAGTTTTGGCTTTTACCTGACCACTGCTTCAAAACGGGAACTAGGCCACCCCAAAACTAAAATGGCCATAGCTGGGCCAATTTTGACGCTAGAGGTATAATGTTTGCTCAGAATACAAATTTAACATCCCCTACGTCGATTTCAGGCGAAAACAGAAAAAAGTTTATTTTTTAAAACTTTTGAGAAAATCGACTTTAAAGTTTCACCCAGTTTTGGCGAGGAAATCTGTATTAAACGGTGTTTGCAGGAAATTGGCGACACTAAAACTGCTCTGGCAGCCAGACCGTTGGCGGTAGGAACTTGCAATTTGGCACAAAATAACTTCATATCAATGTGCACACGTAGTGCAAATTGCAAGATTCTATCTCTGATAGTTTTCGAACAGCAGCCTGTCAAATGTTTGGCTTTTACCTGACCACTGCTTCAAAACGGGAACTAGGCCACCCCAAAACTAAAATGGCCATAGCTGGTCCAATTTTGACGCTAGAGGTATAATGTTTGCTCAGAATACAAATTTAACATCCCCTACGTCTATTTAAGGCGAAAACAGAAAAAGTTTATTTTTGAAAACTTTTGAGAAAATCGACTTTAAAGTTTCACCCAGTTTTGGAGAGGAAATCTGTATTAAACGGTGTTTGCAGGAAGTTTGCGACACTAAAACTGCTCTGGCAGCCAGACCGTTGGCGGTAGGAACTTGAAATTTGGCACAAAATAACTTCATATCAATGTGCACACGTAGTGCAAATTGCAAGATTCTATCTCTGATAGTTTGCAAACACCAGCCTCTCAAAGTTTTGGCTTTTACCTGACCACTGCTTCAAAACGGGAACTAGGCCACCGCAAAACTAAAATGGCCATAACTACGCCAATTTTGACGCTAGAGGTATAATTTTTGCGCAGAATACAAATTAAACATCCCGTACGTCTATTTCAGGCGAAAACAGAAAAAGTTTATTTTTGAAAACTTTTGAGAAAATCGACTTTAAAGATTCACCCAGTGTTGGAGAGGAAATCTGTATTAAACGGTGTTTGCAGGAAATTGGCGACACTAAAACTGCTCTGGCAGCCAGACCGTTGGCGGTAGGAACTTGAAATTTGGCACAAAATAACTTCATATCAATGTGCACACGTAGTGCAAATTGCAAGATTCTATCTCTGATAGTTTTCAAACAGCAGCCTGTCAAAGTTTTGGCTTTTACCTGACCACTGCTTCAAAACGGGAACTAGGCCACCCCAAAACTAAAATGGCCATAGCTGGGCCAATTTTGACGCTAGAGGTATAATGTTTGATCAGAATACAAATTTAACATCCCCTACGTCGATTTCAGGCGAAAACAGAAAAAAGTTTATTTTTTAAAACTTTTGAGAAAATCGACTTTAAAGTTTCACCCAGTTTTGGAGAGGAAATCTGTATTAAACGGTGTTTGCAGGAAATTGGCGACACTAAAACTGCTCTGGCAGCCAGACCGTTGGCGGTAGGAACTTGCAATTTGGCACAAAATAACTTCATATCAATGTGCACACGTAGTGCAAATTGCAAGATTCTATCTCTGATAGTTTTCGAACAGCAGCCTGTCAAATGTTTGGCTTTTACCTGACCACTGCTTCAAAACTAGGGATTGCAGCATTCCCGGATATCTCATTCCCGGGAACGGGAATGAAATTAATGCTATTCCCGGGATTCCCGAGAATCCCGGGAATCAATTTCAGCTTATAAGAGCTACTCAAACTATCAACCGTTACCAAAATATAGGACATAACAGCTAAAGACTTTTATGTAGTTTCATTTTTATGATAATTCGCCATATTTTAGAACATTTTTTTAACCCTAAATGTCTGTTTGCAAATTGGTGTTAGTATTGATAAGTGGCAGTGGAAAAGAGTTATGCTACCGACGATACTATCTTCCAAAACCAATGTTTCAGGAAGACCAACGCGCACATAGATTCCACCCCAGGGCGAGATCTTATCTTCGTCGCTTAATTGCCTGCAACAGAAAAGCTTGTTTCGCTGCGACTGATGACGACTTTATTGACCTCAGAGCATTATATATAAATTCCAGATTCATTGTCTTAATCTTTGTTTGCTCAAATGACCTAAATTACCAAATGAAAGTGGTAATATTCTCTTTCTGACATTACTTGAGTTCTTCGTCCATAGTTTTTTTGAAGTTCATTTCAACAGTTGTCTCGGGTATCACCATCATAACTGCGGTCAGGGGCGGATTAAGGCTCACAGGCTTGGATGGGGGAAATTTCTTTGATTTTTGACCCTCGAGGTGACAGGATTTGCCACTGTCAATGGTGAAATAAACGTGAAAAAATATATGTTCCCATTCCCGGGAACGGGGAGATATTCCCGGGAATGAGTACTCGTCAGAAACTCCGGGAATCCCGGGAATTCCCGGGAACGGGAATCCCGGGTACAAACCCTATTCAAAACGGGAACTAGGCCACCCCAAAACTAAAATGGCCATAGCTGGTCCAATTCTGACGCTAGAGGTATAATGTTTGCTCAGAATACAAATTTAACATCCCGTACGTCTATTTAAGGCGAAAACAGAAAAAGTTTATTTTTGAAAACTTTTGAGAAAATCGACTTTAAAGTTTCACCCAGTTTTGGAGAGGAAATCTGTATTAAACGGTGTTTGCAGGAAGTTTGCGACACTAAAACTGCTCTGGCAGCCAGACCGTTGGTGGTAGGAACTTGAAATTTGGCACAAAATAACTTCATATCAATGTGCACACGTAGTGCAAATTGCAAGATTCTATCTCTGATAGTTTGCAAACACCAGCCTGTCAAAGTTTTGGCTTTTACCTGACCACTGCTTCAAAACGGGAACTAGGCCACCCCAAAACTAAAATGGCCATAACTAGGCCAATTTTGACGCTAGAGGTATAACTTTTGCTCAGAATACAAATTTAACATCCCGTACGTCTATTGCAGGCGAAAACAGAAAAAGTTTATTTTTGAAAACTTTTGAGAAAATCGACTTTAAAGATTCACCCAGTGTTGGAGAGGAAATCTGTATTAAACGGTGTTTGCAGGAAATTGGCGACACTAAAACTGCTCTGGCAGCCAGACCGTTGGCGGTAGGAACTTGAAATTTGGCACAAAATAACTTCATATCAATGTGCACACGTAGTGCAAATTGCAAGATTCTATCTCTGATAGTTTTCGAACAGCAGCCTGTCAAAGTTTTGGCTTTTACCTGACCACTGCTTCAAAACGGGAACTAGGCCACCCTAAAACTAAAATGGCCATAGCTGGGCCAATTTTGACGCTAGAGGTATAATGTTTGCTCAGAATACAAATTTAACATCCCCTACGTCTATTTCAGGCGAAAACAGATAAAGTTTATTTTTTAAAACTTTTGAGAAAATCGACTTTAAAGTTTCACCCAGTTTTGGCGAGGAAATCTGTATTAAACGGTGTTTGCAGGAAATTGGCGACACTAAAACTGCTCTGGCAGCCAGACCGTTGGTGGTAGGAACTTGAAATTTGGCACATAATAACTTCATATCAATGTGCACACGTAGTGCAAATTGCAAGATTCTATCTCTGATAGTTTTCAAACAGCAGCCTCTCAAAGTTTTGGCTTTTACCTGACCACTGCTTCAAAACGGGAACTAGGCCACCCCAAAACTAAAATGGCCATAACTACGCAAATTTTGACGCTAGAGGTATAACTTTTGCTCAGAATACAAATTTAACATCCCGTACGTCTATTTCAGGCGAAAACAGAAAAAGTTTATTTTTGAAAACTTTTGAGAAAATCGACTTTAAAGATTCACCCAGTGTTGGAGAGGAAATCTGTATTAAACGGTGTTTGCAGGAAATTGGCGACACTAAAACTGCTCTGGCAGCCAGACCGTTGGCGGTAGGAACTTGAAATTTGGCACAAAATAACTTCATATCAATGTGCACACGTAGTGCAAATTGCAAGATTCTATCTCTGATAGTTTTCAAACAGCAGCCTGTCAAAGTTTTGGCTTTTACCTGACCACTGCTTCAAAACGGGAACTAGGCCACCCCAAAACTAAAATGGCCATAGCTGGGCCAATTTTGACGCTAGAGGTATAATGTTTGCTCAGAATACAAATTTAACATCCCCTACGTCGATTTCAGGCGAAAACAGAAAAAAGTTTATTTTTTAAAACTTTTGAGAAAATCGACTTTAAAGTTTCACCCAGTTTTGGCGAGGAAATCTGTATTAAACGGTGTTTGCAGGAAATTGGCGACACTAAAACTGCTCTGGCAGCCAGACCGTTGGCGGTAGGAACTTGCAATTTGGCACAAAATAACTTCATATCAATGTGCACACGTAGTGCAAATTGCAAGATTCTATCTCTGATAGTTTTCGAACAGCAGCCTGTCAAATGTTTGGCTTTTACCTGACCACTGCTTCAAAACGGGAACTAGGCCACCCCAAAACTAAAATGGCCATAGCTGGTCCAATTTTGACGCTAGAGGTATAATGTTTGCTCAGAATACAAATTTAACATCCCCTACGTCTATTTAAGGCGAAAACAGAAAAAGTTTATTTTTGAAAACTTTTGAGAAAATCGACTTTAAAGTTTCACCCAGTTTTGGAGAGGAAATCTGTATTAAACGGTGTTTGCAGGAAGTTTGCGACACTAAAACTGCTCTGGCAGCCAGACCGTTGGCGGTAGGAACTTGAAATTTGGCACAAAATAACTTCATATCAATGTGCACACGTAGTACAAATTGCAAGATTCTATCTCTGATAGTTTGCAAACACCAGCCTCTCAAAGTTTTGGCTTTTACCTGACCACTGCTTCAAAACGGGAACTAGGCCACCGCAAAACTAAAATGGCCATAACTACGCCAATTTTGACGCTAGAGGTATAATTTTTGCGCAGAATACAAATTAAACATCCCGTACGTCTATTTCAGGCGAAAACAGAAAAAGTTTATTTTTGAAAACTTTTGAGAAAATCGACTTTAAAGATTCACCCAGTGTTGGAGAGGAAATCTGTATTAAACGGTGTTTGCAGGAAATTGGCGACACTAAAACTGCTCTGGCAGCCAGACCGTTGGCGGTAGGAACTTGAAATTTGGCACAAAATAACTTCATATCAATGTGCACACGTAGTGCAAATTGCAAGATTCTATCTCTGATAGTTTTCAAACAGCAGCCTGTCAAAGTTTTGGCTTTTACCTGACCACTGCTTCAAAACGGGAACTAGGCCACCCCAAAACTAAAATGGCCATAGCTGGGCCAATTTTGACGCTAGAGGTATAATTTTTGCTCAGAATACAAATTTAACATCCCGTACGTCTATTTCAGGCGAAAACAGAAAAAGTTTATTTTTGAAAACTTTTGAGAAAATCGACTTTAAAGATTCACCCAGTGTTGGAGAGGAAATCTGTATTAAACGGTGTTTGCAGGAAGTTGGCGACACTAAAACTGCTCTGGCAGCCAGACCGTTGGCGGTAGGAACTTGAAATTTGGCACAAAATAACTTCATATCAATGTGCACAGGTAGTGCAAATTGCAAGATTCTATCTCTGATAGTTTTCGAACAGCAGCCTGTCAAAGTTTTGGCTTTTACCTGACCACTGCTTCAAAACGGGAACTAGGCCACCCTAAAACTAAAATGGCCATAGCTGGGCCAATTTTGACGCTAGAGGTATAATGTTTGCTCAGAATACAAATTTATCATCCCCTACGTCTATTTCAGGCGAAAACAGAAAAAGTTTATTTTTTAAAACTTTTGAGAAAATCGACTTTAAAGTTTCACCCAGTTTTGGCGAGGAAATCTGTATTAAACGGTGTTTGCAGGAAATTGGCGACACTAAAACTGCTCTGGCAGCCAGACCGTTGGTGGTAGGAACTTGAAATTTGGCACAAAATAACTTCATATCAATGTGCAAACGTAGTGCAAATTGCAAGATTCTATCTCTGATAGTTTTCAAACAGCAGCCTGTCAAAGTTTTGGCTTTTACCTGACCACTGCTTCAAAACGGGAACTAGGCCACCCCAAAACTAAAATGGCCATAACTACGCAAATTTTGACGCTAGAGGTATAATTTTTGCTCAGAATACAAATTTAACATCCCGTGCGTCTATTTCAGGCGAAAACAGAAAAAGTTTATTTTTGAAAACTTTTGAGAAAATCGACTTTAAAGATTCACCCAGTGTTGGAGAGGAAATCTGTATTAAACGGTGTTTGCAGGAAGTTGGCGACACTAAAACTGCTCTGGCAGCCAGACCGTTGGCGGTAGGAACTTGAAATTTGGCACAAAATAACTTCATATCAATGTGCACACGTAGTGCAAATTGCAAGATTCTATCTCTGATAGTTTTCGAACAGCAGCCTGTCAAAGTTTTGGCTTTTACCTGACCACTGCTTCAAAACGGGAACTAGGCCACCCTAAAACTAAAATGGCCATAGCTGGGCCAATTTTGACGCTAGAGGTATAATGTTTGCTCAGAATACAAATTTAACATCCCCTACGTCTATTTCAGGCGAAAACAGAAAAAGTTTATTTTTTAAAACTTTTGAGAAAATCGACTTTAAAGTTTCACCCAGTTTTGGCGACGAAATCTGTATTAAACGGTGTTTGCAGGAAATTGGCGACACTAAAACTGCTCTGGCAGCCAGACCGTTGGTGGTAGGAACTTGAAATTTGGCACAAAATAACTTCATATCAATGTGCAAACGTAGTGCAAATTGCAAGATTCTATCTCTGATAGTTTTCAAACAGCAGCCTGTCAAAGTTTTGGCTTTTACCTGACCACTGCTTCAAAACGGGAACTAGGCCACCCCAAAACTAAAATGGCCATAACTACGCAGATTTTGACGCTAGAGGTATAATTTTTGCTCAGAATACAAATTTAACATCCCGTACGTCTATTTCAGGCGAAAACAGAAAAAGTTTATTTTTGAAAACTTTTGAGAAAATCGACTTTAAAGATTCACCCAGTGTTGGAGAGGAAATCTGTATTAAACGGTGTTTGCAGGAAGTTGGCGACACTAAAACTGTTCTGGCAGCCAGACCATTGGCGGTAGGAACTTGCAATTTGGCACAAACTAACTTCATATCAATGTGCACACGCAGTGCAAATTGCAAGATTCTATCTCTAATAGTTTTTGAACAGCAGCCTGTCAAAGTTTTGGCTTTTACCTGACCACTGCTTCAAAACGGGAACTAGGCCACCCCAAAACTAAAATGGCCATAACTACGCCAATTTTGACGCTAGAGGTATAATTTTTGCTCAGAATACAATTTAACATCCCGTACGTCTATTTCAGGCGAAAACAGAAAAAGTTTATTTTTGAAAACTTTTGAGAAAATCGACTTTAAAGATTCACCCAGTGTCGGAGAGGAAATCTGTATTAAACGGTGTTTGCAGGAAGTTGGCGACACTAAAACTGTTCTGGCAGCCAGACCATTGGCGGTAGGAACTTGCAATTTGGCACAAAATAACTTCATATCAATGTGCACACGCAGTGCAAATTACAAGATTCTATCTCTAATAGTTTTTGAACAGCAGCCTGTCAAAGTTTTGGCTTTTACCTGACCACTGCTTCAAAACGGGAACTGGGCCACCCCAAAATTAAAATGACCATACCTACGCCAATGTTGACGCTAGAGGTATAATGTTTGCTCAGAATACAAATTTAACATCCCCTACGTCTATTTCAGGCGAAAACAGAAAAAGTTTATTTTTGAAAACTTTTGAGAAAATCGACTTTAAAGATTCACCCAGTGTTGGAGAGGAAATCTGTATTAAACGGTGTTTGCAGGAAGTTGGCGGCACTAAAACTGTTCTGGCAGCCAGACCATTGGCGGTAGGAACTTGCAATTTGGCACAAAATAACTTCATATCAATGTGCACACGCAGTGCAAATTGCAAGATTCTATCTCTAATAGTTTTTGAACAGCAGCCTGTCAAAGTTTTGGCTTTTACCTGACCACTGCTTCAAAACGGGAACTAGGCCACCCCAAAACTAAAATGGCCATAGCTGGACCAATTTTGACGATAGAGGTATAATGTTTGCGCAGAATACAAATTTAACATCCCCTACGTCTATTTCAGGCGAAAACAGAAAAAGTTTATTTTTGAAAACTTTTGAGAATATCGACTTTAAAGATTCACCCAGTTTTGGCGAGGAAATCTGTATTAAACGGTGTTTTCAGGAAATTGGCGACACTAAAACTGCTCTGGCAGCCAGACCGTTGGCGGTAGGAACTTGAAATTTGGCACAAACTAACTTCATATTAATGTGCACACGCAGTGCAAATTGCAAGATTCTATCTCTAATAGTTTTTGAACAGCAGCCTGTCAAAGTTTTGGCTTTTACCTGACCACTGCTTCAAAACGGGAACTAGGCCACCCCAAAATTAAAATGACCATACCTACGCCAATTTTTACGCTAGAGGTATAATATTTGTGCAGAATACAAATTTAACATCCCCTACGTCTATTTCAGGCGAAAACAGAAAAAGTTTATTTTTGAAAACTTTTGAGAAAATCGACTTTAAAGATTCACCCAGTGTTGGAGAGGAAATCTGTATTAAACGGTGTTTGCAGGAAATTGGCGACACTAAAACTGCTCTGGCAGCCAGACCGTTGGTGGTAGGAACTTGAAATTTGGCACAAAATAACTTCATATCAATGTGCACACGTAGTGCAAATTGCAAGATTCTATCTCTGATAGTTTGCAAACACCAGCCTCTCAAAGTTTTGGCTTTTACCTGACCACTGCTTCAAAACGGGAACTAGCCCACCCCAAAACTAAAATGGCCATAACTACGCCAATTTTGACGCTAGAGGTATAATGTTTGCTCAGAATACAAATTTAACATCCCCTACGTCTATTTCAGGCGAAAACAGAAAAAGTTTATTTTTTTTAAACCTTTGAGAAAATCGACTTTAAAGTTTCACCCAGTTTTGGCGAGGAAATCTGTATTAAACGGTGTTTGCAGGAAATTGGCGACACTAAAACTGCTCTGGCAGCCAGACCGTTGGCGGTAGGAACTTGAAATTTGGCACAAAATAACTTCATATCAATGTGCACACGTAGTGCAAATTGCAAGATTCTATCTCTGATAGTTTTCAAACAGCAGCCTGTCAAAGTTTTGGCTTTTACCTGACCACTGCTTCAAAACGGGAACTAGGCCACCCCAAAACTAAAATGGCCATAACTACGCCAATTTTGACGCTAGAGGTATAATTTTTGCTCAGAATACAATTTAACATCCCGTACGTCTATTTCAGGCGAAAACAGAAAAAGTTTATTTTTGAAAACTTTTGAGAAAATCGACTTTAAAGATTCACCCAGTGTCGGAGAGGAAATCTGTATTAAACGGTGTTTGCAGGAAGTTGGCGACACTAAAACTGTTCTGGCAGCCAGACCATTGGCGGTAGGAACTTGCAATTTGGCACAAAATAACTTCATATCAATGTGCACACGCAGTGCAAATTACAAGATTCTATCTCTAATAGTTTTTGAACAGCAGCCTGTTAAAGTTTTGGCTTTTACCTGACCACTGCTTCAAAACGGGAACTGGGCCACCCCAAAATTAAAATGACCATACCTACGCCAATGTTGACGCTAGAGGTATAATGTTTGCTCAGAATACAAATTTAACATCCCCTACGTCTATTTCAGGCGAAAACAGAAAAAGTTTATTTTTTGAAAACTTTTGAGAAAATCGACTTTAAAGATTCACCCAGTGTTGGAGAGGAAATCTGTATTAAACGGTGTTTGCAGGAAGTTGGCGGCACTAAAACTGTTCTGGCAGCCAGACCATTGGCGGTAGGAACTTGCAATTTGGCACAAAATAACTTCATATCAATGTGCACACGCAGTGCAAATTGCAAGATTCTATCTCTAATAGTTTTTGAACAGCAGCCTGTCAAAGTTTTGGCTTTTACCTGACCACTGCTTCAAAACGGGAACTAGGCCACCCCAAAACTAAAATGGCCATAGCTGGACCAATTTTGACGATAGAGGTATAATGTTTGCGCAGAATACAAATTTAACATCCCCTACGTCTATTTCAGGCGAAAACAGAAAAAGTTTATTTTTGAAAACTTTTGAGAATATCGACTTTAAAGATTCACCCAGTTTTGGCGAGGAAATCTGTATTAAACGGTGTTTTCAGGAAATTGGCGACACTAAAACTGCTCTGGCAGCCAGACCGTTGGCGGTAGGAACTTGAAATTTGGCACAAACTAACTTCATATTAATGTGCACACGCAGTGCAAATTGCAAGATTCTATCTCTAATAGTTTTTGAACAGCAGCCTGTCAAAGTTTTGGCTTTTACCTGACCACTGCTTCAAAACGGGAACTAGGCCACCCCAAAATTAAAATATCCATACCTACGCCAATTTTTACGCTAGAGGTATAATATTTGTACAGAATACAAATTTAACATCCCCTACGTCTATTTCAGGCGAAAACAGAAAAAGTTTATTTTTGAAAACTTTTGAGAAAATCGACTTTAAAGATTCACCCAGTGTTGGAGAGGAAATCTGTATTAAACGGTGTTTGCAGGAAATTGGCGACACTAAAACTGCTCTGGCAGCCAGACCGTTGGTGGTAGGAACTTGAAATTTGGCACAAAATAACTTCATATCAATGTGCACACGTAGTGCAAATTGCAAGATTCTATCTCTGATAGTTTGCAAACACCAGCCTCTCAAAGTTTTGGCTTTTACCTGACCACTGCTTCAAAACGGGAACTAGGCCACCCCAAAACTAAAATGGCCATAACTACGCCAATTTTGACGCTAGAGGTATAATGTTTGCTCAGAATACAAATTTAACATCCCCTACGTCTATTTCAGGCGAAAACAGAAAAAGTTTATTTTTTTTAAACCTTTGAGAAAATCGACTTTAAAGTTTCACCCAGTTTTGGCGAGGAAATCTGTATTAAACGGTGTTTGCAGGAAATTGGCGACACTAAAACTGCTCTGGCAGCCAGACCGTTGGCGGTAGGAACTTGAAATTTGGCACAAAATAATTTCATATCAATGTGCACACGCAGTGCAAATTGCAAGATTCTATCTCTGATAGTTTTTGAACAGCAGCCTGTCAAAGTTTTGGCTTTTACCTGACCACTGCTTCAAAACGGGAACTAGGCCACCCCAAAATTAAAATGACCATACCTACGCCAATTTTGACGCTAGAGGTATAATATTTGCGCAGAATACAAATTTAACATCCCGTACGTCTATTTCAGGCGAAAACAGAAAAAGTTTATTTTTGAAAACTTTTGAGAAAATCGACTTTAAAGATTCACCCAGTGTTGGAGAGGAAATCTGTATTAAACGGTGTTTGCAGGAAGTTGGCGACACTAAAACTGTTCTGGCAGCCAGACCATTGGCGGTAGGAACTTGTAAATTGGCACAAACTAACTTCATATCAATGTGCACACGCAGTGCAAATTGCAAGATTCTATCTCTAATAGTTTTTGAACAGCAGCCTGTCAAAGTTTTGGCTATTACCTGACCACTGCTTCAAAACGGGAACTGGGCCACCCCAAAATTAAAATGACCATACCTACGCAAATTTTGACGCTAGAGGTATAATATTTGCGCAGAATACAAATTTAACATCCCCTACGTCTATTTCAGGCGAAAACAGAAAAACTTTATTTTTTAAAACTTTCGAGAAAATCGACTTTAAAGTTTCACCCAGTTTTGGCGAGGAAATCTGTATTAAACGGTGTTTGCAGGAAATTGGCGACACTAAAACTGCTCTGGCAGCCAGACCGTTGGCGGTAGGAACTTGCAATTTGGCATAATATAACTTCATATCAATGTGCACACGCAGTGCAAATTGCAAGATTCTATCTCTAATAGTTTTTGAACAGCAGCCCGTCAAATTTTGGCTTTTACCTAACCACTGCTTCAAAACGGGAACTAGGCCACCCCAAAATTAAAATGACCATACCTACGCCAATTTTGACGCTAGAGGTATAATATTTGCGCAGAATACAAATTTAACATCCCCTACGTCTATTTCAGGCGAAAACAGAAAAACTTTATTTTTTAAAACTTTCGAGAAAATCGACTTTAAAGTTTCACCCAGTTTTGGCGAGGAAATCTGTATTAAACGGTGTTTGCAGGAAATTGGCGACACTAAAACTGCTCTGGCAGCCAGACCGTTGGCGGTAGGAACTTGAAATTTGGCACAAAATAATTTCATATCAATGTGCACACGTAGTGCAAATTGCAAGATTCTATCTCTGATAGTTTTCGAACAGCAGCCTGTCAAAGTTTTGGCTTTTACCTGACCACTGCTTCAAAACGGGAACTAGGCCACCCCAAAATTAAAATGACCATACCTACGCCAATTTTGACGCTAGAGGTATAATTTTTTCGCAGAATACAAATTTAACATCCCCTACGTCTATTTCAGGCGAAAACAGAAAAAGTTTATTTTTGAAAACTTTTGAGAAAATCGACTTTAAAGTTTCACCCAGTTTTGGCGAGGAAATCTGTATTAAACGGTGTTTGCAGGAAATTGGCGACACTAAAACTGCTCTGGCAGTAGGAACTTGAAATTTGGCACAAAATAACTTCATATCAATGTGCACACGTAGTGCAAATTGCAAGATTCTATCTCTGATAGTTTGCAAACACCAGCCTGTCAAAGTTTTGGCTTTTACCTGACCACTGCTTCAAAACGGGAACTAGGCCACCCCAAAACTAAAATGGCCATAACTACGCCAATTTTGACGCTAGAGGTATAATGTTTGCTCAGAATACAAATTTAACATCCCCTACGTCTATTTCAGGCGAAAACAGAAAAAGTTTATTTTTTTTAAACCTTTGAGAAAATCGACTTTAAAGTTTCACCCAGTTTTGGCGAGGAAATCTGTATTAAACGGTGTTTGCAGGAAATTGGCGACACTAAAACTGCTCTGGCAGCCAGACCGTTGGCGGTAGGAACTTGAAATTTGGCACAAAATAATTTCATATCAATGTGCACACGCAGTGCAAATTGCAAGATTCTATCTCTGATAGTTTTTGAACAGCAGCCTGTCAAAGTTTTGGCTTTTACCTGACCACTGCTTCAAAACGGGAACTAGGCCACCCCAAAATTAAAATGACCATACCTACGCCAATTTTGACGCTAGAGGTATAATATTTGCGCAGAATACAAATTTAACATCCCCTACGTCTATTTCAGGCGAAAACAGAAAAAGTTTATTTTTGAAAACTTTTGAGAAAATCGACTTTAAAGATTCACCCAGTGTTGGAGAGGAAATCTGTATTAAACGGTGTTTGCAGGAAGTTGGCGACACTAAAACTGTTCTGGCAGCCAGACCATTGGCGGTAGGAACTTGTAAATTGGCACAAACTAACTTCATATCAATGTGCACACGCAGTGCAAATTGCAAGATTCTATCTCTAATAGTTTTTGAACAGCAGCCTGTCAAAGTTTTGGCTTTTACCTGACCACTGCTTCAAAACGGGAACTGGGCCACCCCAAAATTAAAATGACCATACCTACGCAAATTTTGACGCTAGAGGTATAATATTTGCGCAGAATACAAATTTAACATCCCCTACGTCTATTTCAGGCGAAAACAGAAAAACTTTATTTTTTAAAACTTTCGAGAAAATCGACTTTAAAGTTTCACCCAGTTTTGGCGAGGAAATCTGTATTAAACGGTGTTTGCAGGAAATTGGCGACACTAAAACTGCTCTGGCAGCCAGACCGTTGGCGGTAGGAACTTGAAATTTGGCACAAAATAATTTCATATCAATGTGCACACGTAGTGCAAATTGCAAGATTCTATCTCTGATAGTTTTGGAACAGCAGCCTGTCAAAGTTTTGGCTTTTACCTGACCACTGCTTCAAAACGGGAACTAGGCCACCCCAAAATTAAAATGACCATACCTACGCCAATTTTGACGCTAGAGGTATAATTTTTTCGCAGAATACAAATTTAACATCCCCTACGTCTATTTCAGGCGAAAACAGAAAAAGTTTATTTTTGAAAACTTTTGAGAAAATCGACTTTAAAGTTTCACCCAGTTTTGGCGAGGAAATCTGTATTAAACGGTGTTTGCAGGAAATTGGCGACACTAAAACTGCTCTGGCAGTAGGAACTTGAAATTTGGCACAAAATAACTTCATATCAATGTGCACACGTAGTGCAAATTGCAAGATTCTATCTCTGATAGTTTGCAAACACCAGCCTCTCAAAGTTTTGGCTTTTACCTGACCACTGCTTCAAAACGGGAACTAGGCCACCCCAAAACTAAAATGGCCATACCTACGCCAATTTTGACGCTAGAGGTATAATGTTTGCTCAGAATACAAATTTAACATCCCCTACGTCTATTTCAGGCGAAAACAGAAAAAGTTTATTTTTGAAAACTTTTGAGAAAATCGACTTTAAAGATTCACCCAGTGTTGGAGAGGAAATCTGTATTAAACGGTGTTTGCAGGAAGTTGGCGACACTAAAACTGTTCTGGCAGCCAGACCATTGGCGGTAGGAACTTGCAATTTGGCACAAAATAACTTCATATCAATGTGCACACGTAGTGCAAATTGCAAGATTCTATCTCTGATAGTTTGCAAACACCAGCCTATCAAAGTTTTGGCTTTTACCTGACCACTGCTTCAAAACGGGAACTAGGCCACCCCAAAACTAAAATGACCATACCTACACCAATTTAGACGCTAGAGGTATAATTTTTTCGCAGAATACAAATTTAACATCCCCTACGTCTATTTCAGGCGAAAACAGAAAAACTTTATTTTTTAAAACTTTTGAGAAAATCGACTTTAAAGTTTCACCCAGTTTTGGCGAGGAAATCTGTATTAAACGGTGTTTGCAGGAAATTGGCGACACTAAAACTGCTCTGGCAGTTGGAACTTGAAATTTGGCACAAAATAACTTCATATCAATGTGCACACGTAGTGCAAATTGCAAGATTCTATCTCTGATAGTTTGCAAACACCAGCCCCTCAACGTTTTGGCTTTTACCTGACCACTGCTTCAAAACGTGAACTAGGCCACCCCAAAACTAAAATGGCCATAACTACGCCAATTTTGACGCTAGAGGTATAATTTTTGCGCAGAATACAAATTTAACATCCCGTACGTCTATTTCAGGCGAAAACAGAAAAAGTTTATTTTTTAAAACTTTTGAGAAAATCGACTTTAAAGATTCACCCAGTGTTGGAGAGGAAATCTGTATTGAACGGTGTTTGCAGGAAGTTGGCGACACTAAAACTGTTCTGGCAGCCAGGCCATTGGTGGTAGGAACTTGCAATTTGGCACAAAATAACTTCATATCAATGTGCACACGCAGTGCAAATTGCAAGATTCTATCTCTAATAGTTTTTGAACAGCAGCCTGTCAAAGTTTTGGCTTTTACCTGACCACTGCTTCAAAACGGGAACTAGGCCACACTTTTGAGAAAATCGACTTAAAAGTTTCACCCAGTGTTGGAGAGGAAATCTGTATTAAACGGTGTTTGCAGGAAGTTGGTGACACTAAAACTGTTCTGGCAGCCAGACCATTGGCGGTAGGAACTTGCAATTTGGCATAATATAACTTCATATCAATGTGCACACGCAGTGCAAATTGCAAGATTCTATCTCTAATAGTTTTTGAACAGCAGCCTGTCAAATTTTGGCTTTTACCTAACCACTGCTTCAAAACGGGAACTAGGCCACCCCAAAATTAAAATGACCATACCTACGCCAATTTTGACGCTAGAGGTATAATATTTGCGCAGAATACAAATTTAACATCCCCTACGTCTGTTTCAGGCGAAAACAGAAAAAGTTTATTTTTGAAAACTTTTGAGAAAATCGACTTAAAAGTTTCACCCAGTGTTGGAGAGGACATCTGTATTAAACGGTGTTTGCAGGAAGTTGGTGAAACTAAAACTGTTCTGGCAGCCAGACCATTGGCGGTAGGAACTTGCAATTTGGCATAATATTACTTCATATCAATGTGCACACGCAGTGCAAATTGCAAGATTCTATCTCTAATAGTTTTTGAACAGCAGCCTGTCAAAGTTTTGGCTTTTACCTGACCACTGCTTCAAAACGGGAACTAGGCCACCCCAAAATTAAAATGACCATACCTACGCCAATTTTGACGCTAGAGGTATAATATTTGCGCAGAATACAAATTTAACATCCCGTACGTCTATTTCAGGCGAAAACAGAAAAAGTTTATTTTTGAAAACTTTTGAGAAAATCGACTTTAAAGATTCACCCAGTGTTGGAGAGGAAATCTGTATTAAACGGTGTTTGCAGGAAGTTGGCGACACTAAAACTGTTCTGGCAGCCAGACCATTGGCGGTAGGAACTTGTAAATTGGCACAAAATAACTTCATATCAATGTGCACACGCAGTGCAAATTGCAAGATTCTATCTCTAATAGTTTTTGAACAGCAGCCTGTCAAAGTTTTGGCTTTTACCTGACCACTGCTTCAAAACCGGAACTGGGCCACCCCAAAATTAAAATGACCATACCCACGCAAATTTTGACGCTAGAGGTATAATATTTGCGCAGAATACAAATTTAACATCCCCTACGTCTATTTCAGGCGAAAACAGAAAAAGTTTATTTTTGAAAACTTTTGTGAAAATCGACTTTAAAGTTTCACCCAGTTTTGGCGAGGAAATCTGTATTAAACGGTGTTTGCAGGAAATTGGCGACACTAAAACTGATCTGGCAGCCAGACCGTTGGCGGTAGGAACTTGAAATTTGGCACAAAATAACTTCATATCAATGTGCACACGTAGTGCAAATTACAAGATTCTATCTCTGATAGTTTTCGAACAGCAGCCTGTCAAAGTTTTGGCTTTTACCTGACCACTGCTTCAAAACGGGAACTAGGTCACCCCAAAACTAAAATGGCCATAGCTGGGCCAATTTTGACGCTAGAGGTATAATGTTTGCTCAGAATACAAATTTAACATCCCGTACGTCTATTTCAGGCGAAAACAGAAAAAGTTTATTTTTTAAAACTTTTGAGAAAATCGACTTTAAAGATTCACCCAGTGTTGGAGAGGAAATCTGTATTAAACGGTGTTTGCAGGAAGTTGGCGACACTAAAACTGTTCTGGCAGCCAGACCATTGGCGGTAGGAACTTGTAAATTGGCACAAACTAACTTCATATCAATGTGCACACGCAGTGCAAATTGCAAGATTCTATCTCTAATAGTTTTTGAACAGCAGCCTGTCAAAGTTTTGGCTTTTACCTGACCACTGCTTCAAAACGGGAACTGGGCCACCCCAAAATTAAAATGACCATACCTACGCAAATTTTGACGCTAGAGGTATAATATTTGCGCAGAATACAAATTTAACATCCCCTACGTCTATTTCAGGCGAAAACAGAAAAACTTTATTTTTTAAAACTTTCGAGAAAATCGACTTTAAAGTTTCACCCAGTTTTGGCGAGGAAATCTGTATTAAACGGTGTTTGCAGAAAATTGGCGACACTAAAACTGCTCTGGCAGCCAGACCGTTGGCGGTAGGAACTTGAAATTTGGCACAAAATAACTTCATATCAATGTGCACACGTAGTGCAAATTGCAAGATTCTATCTCTGATAGTTTTCGAACAGCAGCCTGTCAAAGTTTTCGCTTTTACCTGACCACTGCTTCAAAACGGAAACTAGGCCACCCCAAAATTAAAATGACCATACCTACGCCAATTTTGACGCTAGAGGTATAATATTTGCGCAGAATACAAATGTAACATCCCGTACGTCTATTTCAGGCAAAAACATAAAAAGTTTATTTTTTAAAACTTTTGAGAAAATCGACTTTAAAGATTCACCCAGTGTTGGAGAGGAAATCTGTATTAAACGGTGTTTGCAGGAAGTTGGCGACACTAAAACTGTTCTGGCAGCCAGACCATTGGCGGTAGGAACTTGTAAATTGGCACAAACTAACTTCATATCAATGTGCACACGCAGTGCAAATTGCAAGATTCTATCTCTAATAGTTTTTGAACAGCAGCCTGTCAAAGTTTTGGCTTTTACCTGACCACTGCTTCAAAACGGGAACTGGGCCACCCCAAAATTAAAATGACCATACCTACGCAAATTTTGACGCTAGAGGTATAATATTTGCGCAGAATACAAATTTAACATCCCCTACGTCTATTTCAGGCGAAAACAGAAAAAGTTTATTTTTGAAAACTTTTGTGAAAATCGACTTTAAAGTTTCACCCAGTTTTGGCGAGGAAATCTGTATTAAACGGTGTTTGCAGGAAATTGGCGACACTAAAACTGCTCTGGCAGCCAGACCGTTGGCGGTAGGAACTTGAAATTTGGCACAAAATAACTTCATATCAATGTGCACACGTAGTGCAAATTGCAAGATTCTATCTCTGATAGTTTGCAAACAGCAGCCTGTCAAAGTTTTGGCTTTTACCTGACCACTGCTTCAAAACGGGAACTAGGCCACCCCAAAACTAAAATGGCCATAACCAATTTTGACGCTAGAGGTATAATTTTTGCGCAGAATACAAATTTAACATCCCGTACGTCTATTTCAGGCGAAAACAGAAAAAGTTTATTTTTTAAAACTTTTGAGAAAATCGACTTTAAAGATTCACCCAGTGTTGGAGAGGAAATCTGTATTAAACGGTGTTTGGAGGAAGTTGGCGACACTAAAACTGTTCTGGCAGCCAGACCATTGGCGGTAGGAACTTGTAAATTGGCACAAAATAACTTCATATCAATGTGCACACGCAGTGCAAATTGCAAGATTCTATCTCTAATAGTTTTTGAACAGCAGCCTGTCAAAGTTTTGGCTTTTACCTGACCACTGCTTCAAAACGGGAACTGGGCCACCCCAAAATTAAAATGACCATACCTACGCAAATTTTGACGCTAGAGGTATAATATTTGCGCAGAATACAAATTTAACATCCCCTACGTCTATTTCAGGCGAAAACAGAAAAACTTTATTTTTTAAAACTTTCGAGAAAATCGACTTTAAAGTTTCACCCAGTTTTGGCGAGGAAATCTGTATTAAACGGTGTTTGCAGGAAATTGGCGACACTAAAACTGCTCTGGCAGCAAGACCGTTGGCGGTAGGAACTTGAAATTTGGCACAAAATAATTTCATATCAATGTGCACACGTAGTGCAAATTGCAAGATTCTATCTCTGATAGTTTTCGAACAGCAGCCTGTCAAAGTTTTGGCTTTTACCTGACCACTGCTTCAAAACGGGAACTAGGCCACCCCAAAACTAAAATGGCCATAGCTGAGCCAATTTTGACGCTAGAGGTATAATGTTTGCTCAGAATACAAATTTAACATCCCGTACGTCTATTTCAGGCGAAAACAGAAAAAGTTTATTTTTTTTAAACCTTTGAGAAAATCGACTTTAAAGTTTCACCCAGTTTTGGCGAGGAAATCTGTATTAAACGGTGTTTGCAGAAAATTGGCGACACTAAAACTGCTCTGGCAGCCAGACCGTTGGCGGTAGGAACTTGAAATTTGGCACAAAATAACTTCATATCAATGTGCACACGTAGTGCAAATTGCAAGATTCTATCTCTGATAGTTTTCGAACAGCAGCCTGTCAAAGTTTTCGCTTTTACCTGACCACTGCTTCAAAACGGAAACTAGGCCACCCCAAAATTAAAATGACCATACCTACGCCAATTTTGACGCTAGAGGTATAATATTTGCGCAGAATACAAATGTAACATCCCGTACGTCTATTTCAGGCGAAAACAGAAAAAGTTTATTTTTGAAAACTTTTGAGAAAATCGACTTTAAAGATTCACCCAGTGTTGGAGAGGAAATCTGTATTAAACGGTGTTTGGAGGAAGTTGGCGACACTAAAACTGTTCTGGCAGCCAGACCATTGGCGGTAGGAACTTGTAAATTGGCACAAAATAACTTCATATCAATGTGCACACGCAGTGCAAATTGCAAGATTCTATCTCTAATAGTTTTTGAACAGCAGCCTGTCAAAGTTTTGGCTTTTACCTGACCACTGCTTCAAAACCGGAACTGGGCCACCCCAAAATTAAAATGACCATACCCACGCAAATTTTGACGCTAGAGGTATAATATTTGCGCAGAATACAAATTTAACATCCCCTACGTCTATTTCAGGCGAAAACAGAAAAAGTTTATTTTTGAAAACTTTTGTGAAAATCGACTTTAAAGTTTCACCCAGTTTTGGCGAGGAAATCTGTATTAAACGGTGTTTGCAGGAAATTGGCGACACTAAAACTGATCTGGCAGCCAGACCGTTGGCGGTAGGAACTTGAAATTTGGCACAAAATAACTTCATATCAATGTGCACACGTAGTGCAAATTACAAGATTCTATCTCTGATAGTTTTCGAACAGCAGCCTGTCAAAGTTTTGGCTTTTACCTGACCACTGCTTCAAAACGGGAACTAGGTCACCCCAAAACTAAAATGGCCATAGCTGGGCCAATTTTGACGCTAGAGGTATAATGTTTGCTCAGAATACAAATTTAACATCCCGTACGTCTATTTCAGGCGAAAACAGAAAAAGTTTATTTTTTAAAACTTTTGAGAAAATCGACTTTAAAGATTCACCCAGTGTTGGAGAGGAAATCTGTATTAAACGGTGTTTGCAGGAAGTTGGCGACACTAAAACTGTTCTGGCAGCCAGACCATTGGCGGTAGGAACTTGTAAATTGGCACAAACTAACTTCATATCAATGTGCACACGCAGTGCAAATTGCAAGATTCTATCTCTAATAGTTTTTGAACAGCAGCCTGTCAAAGTTTTGGCTTTTACCTGACCACTGCTTCAAAACGGGAACTGGGCCACCCCAAAATTAAAATGACCATACCTACGCAAATTTTGACGCTAGAGGTATAATATTTGCGCAGAATACAAATTTAACATCCCCTACGTCTATTTCAGGCGAAAACAGAAAAACTTTATTTTTTAAAACTTTCGAGAAAATCGACTTTAAAGTTTCACCCAGTTTTGGCGAGGAAATCTGTATTAAACGGTGTTTGCAGAAAATTGGCGACACTAAAACTGCTCTGGCAGCCAGACCGTTGGCGGTAGGAACTTGAAATTTGGCACAAAATAACTTCATATCAATGTGCACACGTAGTGCAAATTGCAAGATTCTATCTCTGATAGTTTTCGAACAGCAGCCTGTCAAAGTTTTCGCTTTTACCTGACCACTGCTTCAAAACGGAAACTAGGCCACCCCAAAATTAAAATGACCATACCTACGCCAATTTTGACGCTAGAGGTATAATATTTGCGCAGAATACAAATGTAACATCCCGTACGTCTATTTCAGGCGAAAACAGAAAAAGTTTATTTTTGAAAACTTTTGAGAAAATAGACTTTAAAGATTCACCCAGTGTTGGAGAGGAAATCTGTATTAAACGGTGTTTGGAGGAAGTTGGCGACACTAAAACTGTTCTGGCAGCCAGACCATTGGCGGTAGGAACTTGTAAATTGGCACAAAATAACTTCATATCAATGTGCACACGCAGTGCAAATTGCAAGATTCTATCTCTAATAGTTTTTGAACAGCAGCCTGTCAAAGTTTTGGCTTTTACCTGACCACTGCTTCAAAACGGGAACTGGGCCACCCCAAAATTAAAATGACCATACCTACGCAAATTTTGACGCTAGAGGTATAATGTTTGCTCAGAATACAAATTTAACATCCCGTACGTCTATTTCAGGCGAAAACATAAAAAGTTTATTTTTTAAAACTTTTGAGAAAATCGACTTTAAAGATTCACCCAGTGTTGGAGAGGAAATCTGTATTAAACGGTGTTTGCAGGAAGTTGGCGACACTAAAACTGTTCTGGCAGCCAGACCATTGGCGGTAGGAACTTGTAAATTGGCACAAACTAACTTCATATCAATGTGCACACGCAGTGCAAATTGAAAGATTCTATCTCTAATAGTTTTTGAACAGCAGCCTGTCAAAGTTTTGGCTTTTACCTGACCACTGCTTCAAAACGGGAACTGGGCCACCCCAAAATTAAAATGACCATACCTACGCAAATTTTGACGCTAGAGGTATAATATTTGCGCAGAATACAAATTTAACATCCCCTACGTCTATTTCAGGCGAAAACAGAAAAAGTTTATTTTTGAAAACTTTTGTGAAAATCGACTTTAAAGTTTCACCCAGTTTTGGCGAGGAAATCTGTATTAAACGGTGTTTGCAGGAAATTGGCGACACTAAAACTGCTCTGGCAGCCAGACCGTTGGCGGTAGGAACTTGAAATTTGGCACAAAATAACTTCATATCAATGTGCACACGTAGTGCAAATTGCAAGATTCTATCTCTGATAGTTTGCAAACACCAGCCTCTCAAAGTTTTGGCTTTTACCTGACCACTGCTTCAAAACGGGAACTAGGCCACCCCAAAAATAAAATGGCCATAACCAATTTTGACGCTAGAGGTATAATTTTTGCGCAGAATACAAATTTAACATCCCGTACGTCTATTTCAGGCGAAAACAGAAAAAGTTTATTTTTTAAAACTTTTGAGAAAATCGACTTTAAAGATTCACCCAGTGTTGGAGAGGAAATCTGTATTAAACGGTGTTTGGAGGAAGTTGGCGACACTAAAACTGTTCTGGCAGCCAGACCATTGGCGGTAGGAACTTGTAAATTGGCACAAAATAACTTCATATCAATGTGCACACGCAGTGCAAATTGCAAGATTCTATCTCTAATAGTTTTTGAACAGCAGCCTGTCAAAGTTTTGGCTTTTACCTGACCACTGCTTCAAAACGGGAACTGGGCCACCCCAAAATTAAAATGACCATACCTACGCAAATTTTGACGCTAGAGGTATAATATTTGCGCAGAATACAAATTTAACATCCCCTACGTCTATTTCAGGCGAAAACAGAAAAACTTTATTTTTTAAAACTTTCGAGAAAATCGACTTTAAAGTTTCACCCAGTTTTGGCGAGGAAATCTGTATTAAACGGTGTTTGCAGGAAATTGGCGACACTAAAACTGCTCTGGCAGCAAGACCGTTGGCGGTAGGAACTTGAAATTTGGCACAAAATAATTTCATATCAATGTGCACACGTAGTGCAAATTGCAAGATTCTATCTCTGATAGTTTTCGAACAGCAGCCTGTCAAAGTTTTGGCTTTTACCTGACCACTGCTTCAAAACGGGAACTAGGCCACCCCAAAACTAAAATGGCCATAGCTGAGCCAATTTTGACGCTAGAGGTATAATGTTTGCTCAGAATACAAATTTAACATCCCCTACGTCTATTTCAGGCGAAAACAGAAAAAGTTTATTTTTTTTAAACCTTTGAGAAAATCGACTTTAAAGTTTCACCCAGTTTTGGCGAGGAAATCTGTATTAAACGGTGTTTGCAGAAAATTGGCGACACTAAAACTGCTCTGGCAGCCAGACCGTTGGCGGTAGGAACTTGAAATTTGGCACAAAATAACTTCATATCAATGTGCACACGTAGTGCAAATTGCAAGATTCTATCTCTGATAGTTTTCGAACAGCAGCCTGTCAAAGTTTTCGCTTTTACCTGACCACTGCTTCAAAACGGAAACTAGGCCACCCCAAAATTAAAATGACCATACCTACGCCAATTTTGACGCTAGAGGTATAATATTTGCGCAGAATACAAATGTAACATCCCGTACGTCTATTTCAGGCGAAAACAGAAAAAGTTTATTTTTGAAAACTTTTGAGAAAATCGACTTTAAAGATTCACCCAGTGTTGGAGAGGAAATCTGTATTAAACGGTGTTTGGAGGAAGTTGGCGACACTAAAACTGTTCTGGCAGCCAGACCATTGGCGGTAGGAACTTGTAAATTGGCACAAAATAACTTCATATCAATGTGCACACGCAGTGCAAATTGCAAGATTCTATCTCTAATAGTTTTTGAACAGCAGCCTGTCAAAGTTTTGGCTTTTACCTGACCACTGCTTCAAAACCGGAACTGGGCCACCCCAAAATTAAAATGACCATACCCACGCAAATTTTGACGCTAGAGGTATAATATTTGCGCAGAATACAAATTTAACATCCCCTACGTCTATTTCAGGCGAAAACAGAAAAAGTTTATTTTTGAAAACTTTTGTGAAAATCGACTTTAAAGTTTCACCCAGTTTTGGCGAGGAAATCTGTATTAAACGGTGTTTGCAGGAAATTGGCGACACTAAAACTGATCTGGCAGCCAGACCGTTGGCGGTAGGAACTTGAAATTTGGCACAAAATAACTTCATATCAATGTGCACACGTAGTGCAAATTACAAGATTCTATCTCTGATAGTTTTCGAACAGCAGCCTGTCAAAGTTTTGGCTTTTACCTGACCACTGCTTCAAAACGGGAACTAGGTCACCCCAAAACTAAAATGGCCATAGCTGGGCCAATTTTGACGCTAGAGGTATAATGTTTGCTCAGAATACAAATTTAACATCCCGTACGTCTATTTCAGGCGAAAACAGAAAAAGTTTATTTTTTAAAACTTTTGAGAAAATCGACTTTAAAGATTCACCCAGTGTTGGAGAGGAAATCTGTATTAAACGGTGTTTGCAGGAAGTTGGCGACACTAAAACTGTTCTGGCAGCCAGACCATTGGCGGTAGGAACTTGTAAATTGGCACAAACTAACTTCATATCAATGTGCACACGCAGTGCAAATTGCAAGATTCTATCTCTAATAGTTTTTGAACAGCAGCCTGTCAAAGTTTTGGCTTTTACCTGACCACTGCTTCAAAACGGGAACTGGGCCACCCCAAAATTAAAATGACCATACCTACGCAAATTTTGACGCTAGAGGTATAATATTTGCGCAGAATACAAATTTAACATCCCCTACGTCTATTTCAGGCGAAAACAGAAAAACTTTATTTTTTAAAACTTTCGAGAAAATCGACTTTAAAGTTTCACCCAGTTTTGGCGAGGAAATCTGTATTAAACGGTGTTTGCAGAAAATTGGCGACACTAAAACTGCTCTGGCAGCCAGACCGTTGGCGGTAGGAACTTGAAATTTGGCACAAAATAACTTCATATCAATGTGCACACGTAGTGCAAATTGCAAGATTCTATCTCTGATAGTTTTCGAACAGCAGCCTGTCAAAGTTTTCGCTTTTACCTGACCACTGCTTCAAAACGGAAACTAGGCCACCCCAAAATTAAAATGACCATACCTACGCCAATTTTGACGCTAGAGGTATAATATTTGCGCAGAATACAAATGTAACATCCCGTACGTCTATTTCAGGCGAAAACAGAAAAAGTTTATTTTTGAAAACTTTTGAGAAAATAGACTTTAAAGATTCACCCAGTGTTGGAGAGGAAATCTGTATTAAACGGTGTTTGGAGGAAGTTGGCGACACTAAAACTGTTCTGGCAGCCAGACCATTGGCGGTAGGAACTTGTAAATTGGCACAAAATAACTTCATATCAATGTGCACACGCAGTGCAAATTGCAAGATTCTATCTCTAATAGTTTTTGAACAGCAGCCTGTCAAAGTTTTGGCTTTTACCTGACCACTGCTTCAAAACGGGAACTGGGCCACCCCAAAATTAAAATGACCATACCTACGCAAATTTTGACGCTAGAGGTATAATATTTGCGCAGAATACAAATTTAACATCCCCTACGTCTATTTCAGGCGAAAACAGAAAAAGTTTATTTTTGAAAACTTTTGTGAAAATCGACTTTAAAGTTTCACCCAGTTTTGGCGAGGAAATCTGTATTAAACGGTGTTTGCAGGAAATTGGCGACACTAAAACTGCTCTGGCAGCCAGACCGTTGGCGGTAGGAACTTGAAATTTGGCACAAAATAACTTCATATCAATGTGCACACGTAGTGCAAATTGCAAGATTCTATCTCTGATAGTTTTCGAACAGCAGCCTGTCAAAGTTTTGGCTTTTACCTGACCACTGCTTCAAAACGGGAACTAGGTCACCCCAAAACTAAAATGGCCATAGCTGGGCCAATTTTGACGCTAGAGGTATAATGTTTGCTCAGAATACAAATTTAACATCCCGTACGTCTATTTCAGGCGAAAACATAAAAAGTTTATTTTTTAAAACTTTTGAGAAAATCGACTTTAAAGATTCACCCAGTGTTGGAGAGGAAATCTGTATTAAACGGTGTTTGCAGGAAGTTGGCGACACTAAAACTGTTCTGGCAGCCAGACCATTGGCGGTAGGAACTTGTAAATTGGCACAAACTAACTTCATATCAATGTGCACACGCAGTGCAAATTGAAAGATTCTATCTCTAATAGTTTTTGAACAGCAGCCTGTCAAAGTTTTGGCTTTTACCTGACCACTGCTTCAAAACGGGAACTGGGCCACCCCAAAATTAAAATGACCATACCTACGCAAATTTTGACGCTAGAGGTATAATATTTGCGCAGAATACAAATTTAACATCCCCTACGTCTATTTCAGGCGAAAACAGAAAAAGTTTATTTTTGAAAACTTTTGTGAAAATCGACTTTAAAGTTTCACCCAGTTTTGGCGAGGAAATCTGTATTAAACGGTGTTTGCAGGAAATTGGCGACACTAAAACTGCTCTGGCAGCCAGACCGTTGGCGGTAGGAACTTGAAATTTGGCACAAAATAACTTCATATCAATGTGCACACGTAGTGCAAATTGCAAGATTCTATCTCTGATAGTTTGCAAACACCAGCCTCTCAAAGTTTTGGCTTTTACCTGACCACTGCTTCAAAACGGGAACTAGGCCACCCCAAAAATAAAATGGCCATAACCAATTTTGACGCTAGAGGTATAATTTTTGCGCAGAATACAAATTTAACATCCCGTACGTCTATTTCAGGCGAAAACAGAAAAAGTTTATTTTTTAAAACTTTTGAGAAAATCGACTTTAAAGATTCACCCAGTGTTGGAGAGGAAATCTGTATTAAACGGTGTTTGGAGGAAGTTGGCGACACTAAAACTGTTCTGGCAGCCAGACCATTGGCGGTAGGAACTTGTAAATTGGCACAAAATAACTTCATATCAATGTGCACACGCAGTGCAAATTGCAAGATTCTATCTCTAATAGTTTTTGAACAGCAGCCTGTCAAAGTTTTGGCTTTTACCTGACCACTGCTTCAAAACGGGAACTGGGCCACCCCAAAATTAAAATGACCATACCTACGCAAATTTTGACGCTAGAGGTATAATATTTGCGCAGAATACAAATTTAACATCCCCTACGTCTATTTCAGGCGAAAACAGAAAAACTTTATTTTTTAAAACTTTCGAGAAAATCGACTTTAAAGTTTCACCCAGTTTTGGCGAGGAAATCTGTATTAAACGGTGTTTGCAGGAAATTGGCGACACTAAAACTGCTCTGGCAGCAAGACCGTTGGCGGTAGGAACTTGAAATTTGGCACAAAATAATTTCATATCAATGTGCACACGTAGTGCAAATTGCAAGATTCTATCTCTGATAGTTTTCGAACAGCAGCCTGTCAAAGTTTTGGCTTTTACCTGACCACTGCTTCAAAACGGGAACTAGGCCACCCCAAAACTAAAATGGCCATAGCTGAGCCAATTTTGACGCTAGAGGTATAATGTTTGCTCAGAATACAAATTTAACATCCCCTACGTCTATTTCAGGCGAAAACAGAAAAAGTTTATTTTTTTTAAACCTTTGAGAAAATCGACTTTAAAGTTTCACCCAGTTTTGGCGAGGAAATCTGTATTAAACGGTGTTTGCAGAAAATTGGCGACACTAAAACTGCTCTGGCAGCCAGACCGTTGGCGGTAGGAACTTGAAATTTGGCACAAAATAACTTCATATCAATGTGCACACGTAGTGCAAATTGCAAGATTCTATCTCTGATAGTTTTCGAACAGCAGCCTGTCAAAGTTTTCGCTTTTACCTGACCACTGCTTCAAAACGGAAACTAGGCCACCCCAAAATTAAAATGACCATACCTACGCCAATTTTGACGCTAGAGGTATAATATTTGCGCAGAATACAAATGTAACATCCCGTACGTCTATTTCAGGCGAAAACAGAAAAAGTTTATTTTTGAAAACTTTTGAGAAAATCGACTTTAAAGATTCACCCAGTGTTGGAGAGGAAATCTGTATTAAACGGTGTTTGGAGGAAGTTGGCGACACTAAAACTGTTCTGGCAGCCAGACCATTGGCGGTAGGAACTTGTAAATTGGCACAAAATAACTTCATATCAATGTGCACACGCAGTGCAAATTGCAAGATTCTATCTCTAATAGTTTTTGAACAGCAGCCTGTCAAAGTTTTGGCTTTTACCTGACCACTGCTTCAAAACCGGAACTGGGCCACCCCAAAATTAAAATGACCATACCCACGCAAATTTTGACGCTAGAGGTATAATATTTGCGCAGAATACAAATTTAACATCCCCTACGTCTATTTCAGGCGAAAACAGAAAAAGTTTATTTTTGAAAACTTTTGTGAAAATCGACTTTAAAGTTTCACCCAGTTTTGGCGAGGAAATCTGTATTAAACGGTGTTTGCAGGAAATTGGCGACACTAAAACTGATCTGGCAGCCAGACCGTTGGCGGTAGGAACTTGAAATTTGGCACAAAATAACTTCATATCAATGTGCACACGTAGTGCAAATTACAAGATTCTATCTCTGATAGTTTTCGAACAGCAGCCTGTCAAAGTTTTGGCTTTTACCTGACCACTGCTTCAAAACGGGAACTAGGTCACCCCAAAACTAAAATGGCCATAGCTGGGCCAATTTTGACGCTAGAGGTATAATGTTTGCTCAGAATACAAATTTAACATCCCGTACGTCTATTTCAGGCGAAAACAGAAAAAGTTTATTTTTTAAAACTTTTGAGAAAATCGACTTTAAAGATTCACCCAGTGTTGGAGAGGAAATCTGTATTAAACGGTGTTTGCAGGAAGTTGGCGACACTAAAACTGTTCTGGCAGCCAGACCATTGGCGGTAGGAACTTGTAAATTGGCACAAACTAACTTCATATCAATGTGCACACGCAGTGCAAATTGCAAGATTCTATCTCTAATAGTTTTTGAACAGCAGCCTGTCAAAGTTTTGGCTTTTACCTGACCACTGCTTCAAAACGGGAACTGGGCCACCCCAAAATTAAAATGACCATACCTACGCAAATTTTGACGCTAGAGGTATAATATTTGCGCAGAATACAAATTTAACATCCCCTACGTCTATTTCAGGCGAAAACAGAAAAACTTTATTTTTTAAAACTTTCGAGAAAATCGACTTTAAAGTTTCACCCAGTTTTGGCGAGGAAATCTGTATTAAACGGTGTTTGCAGAAAATTGGCGACACTAAAACTGCTCTGGCAGCCAGACCGTTGGCGGTAGGAACTTGAAATTTGGCACAAAATAACTTCATATCAATGTGCACACGTAGTGCAAATTGCAAGATTCTATCTCTGATAGTTTTCGAACAGCAGCCTGTCAAAGTTTTCGCTTTTACCTGACCACTGCTTCAAAACGGAAACTAGGCCACCCCAAAATTAAAATGACCATACCTACGCCAATTTTGACGCTAGAGGTATAATATTTGCGCAGAATACAAATGTAACATCCCGTACGTCTATTTCAGGCGAAAACAGAAAAAGTTTATTTTTGAAAACTTTTGAGAAAATAGACTTTAAAGATTCACCCAGTGTTGGAGAGGAAATCTGTATTAAACGGTGTTTGGAGGAAGTTGGCGACACTAAAACTGTTCTGGCAGCCAGACCATTGGCGGTAGGAACTTGTAAATTGGCACAAAATAACTTCATATCAATGTGCACACGCAGTGCAAATTGCAAGATTCTATCTCTAATAGTTTTTGAACAGCAGCCTGTCAAAGTTTTGGCTTTTACCTGACCACTGCTTCAAAACGGGAACTGGGCCACCCCAAAATTAAAATGACCATACCTACGCAAATTTTGACGCTAGAGGTATAATATTTGCGCAGAATACAAATTTAACATCCCCTACGTCTATTTCAGGCGAAAACAGAAAAAGTTTATTTTTGAAAACTTTTGTGAAAATCGACTTTAAAGTTTCACCCAGTTTTGGCGAGGAAATCTGTATTAAACGGTGTTTGCAGGAAATTGGCGACACTAAAACTGCTCTGGCAGCCAGACCGTTGGCGGTAGGAACTTGAAATTTGGCACAAAATAACTTCATATCAATGTGCACACGTAGTGCAAATTGCAAGATTCTATCTCTGATAGTTTTCGAACAGCAGCCTGTCAAAGTTTTGGCTTTTACCTGACCACTGCTTCAAAACGGGAACTAGGTCACCCCAAAACTAAAATGGCCATAGCTGGGCCAATTTTGACGCTAGAGGTATAATGTTTGCTCAGAATACAAATTTAACATCCCGTACGTCTATTTCAGGCGAAAACATAAAAAGTTTATTTTTTAAAACTTTTGAGAAAATCGACTTTAAAGATTCACCCAGTGTTGGAGAGGAAATCTGTATTAAACGGTGTTTGCAGGAAGTTGGCGACACTAAAACTGTTCTGGCAGCCAGACCATTGGCGGTAGGAACTTGTAAATTGGCACAAACTAACTTCATATCAATGTGCACACGCAGTGCAAATTGAAAGATTCTATCTCTAATAGTTTTTGAACAGCAGCCTGTCAAAGTTTTGGCTTTTACCTGACCACTGCTTCAAAACGGGAACTGGGCCACCCCAAAATTAAAATGACCATACCTACGCAAATTTTGACGCTAGAGGTATAATATTTGCGCAGAATACAAATTTAACATCCCCTACGTCTATTTCAGGCGAAAACAGAAAAAGTTTATTTTTGAAAACTTTTGTGAAAATCGACTTTAAAGTTTCACCCAGTTTTGGCGAGGAAATCTGTATTAAACGGTGTTTGCAGGAAATTGGCGACACTAAAACTGCTCTGGCAGCCAGACCGTTGGCGGTAGGAACTTGAAATTTGGCACAAAATAACTTCATATCAATGTGCACACGTAGTGCAAATTGCAAGATTCTATCTCTGATAGTTTGCAAACACCAGCCTCTCAAAGTTTTGGCTTTTACCTGACCACTGCTTCAAAACGGGAACTAGGCCACCCCAAAACTAAAATGGCCATAACCAATTTTGACGCTAGAGGTATAATTTTTGCGCAGAATACAAATTTAACATCCCGTACGTCTATTTCAGGCGAAAACAGAAAAAGTTTATTTTTTAAAACTTTTGAGAAAATCGACTTTAAAGATTCACCCAGTGTTGGAGAGGAAATCTGTATTGAACGGTGTTTGCAGGAAGTTGGCGACACTAAAACTGTTCTGGCAGCCAGGCCATTGGTGGTAGGAACTTGCAATTTGGCACAAAATAACTTCATATCAATGTGCACACGCAGTGCAAATTGCAAGATTCTATCTCTAATAGTTTTTGAACAGCAGCCTGTCAAAGTTTTGGCTTTTACCTGACCACTGCTTCAAAACTGGAACTAGGCCACCCCAAAACTAAAATGACCATACCTAAACCAATTTTGACGCTAGAGGCATAACTTTTGCGCAGAATACAAATTTAACATCCCCTATGTCTATTTCAGGCGAAAACAGAAAAAGTTTATTTTTGAACACTTTTGAGAAAATCGACTTAAAAGTTTCACCCAGTGTTGGAGAGGAAATCTGTATTAAACGGTGTTTGCAGGAAGTTGGTGACACTAAAACTGTTCTGGCAGCCAGACCATTGGCGGTAGGAACTTGCAATTTGGCATAATATAACTTCATATCAATGTGCACACGCAGTGCAAATTGCAAGATTCTATCTCTAATAGTTTTTGAACAGCAGCCTGTCAAATTTTGGCTTTTACCTAACCACTGCTTCAAAACGGGAACTAGGCCACCCCAAAATTAAAATGACCATACCTACGCCAATTTTGACGCTAGAGGTATAATATTTGCGCAGAATACAAATTTAACATCCCCTACGTCTATTTCAGGCGAAAACAGAAAAAGTTTATTTTTGAAAACCTTTGAGAAAATCGACTTAAACGTTTCACCCAGTGTTGGAGAGGACATCTGTATTAAACGGTGTTTGCAGGAAGTTGGTGAAACTAAAACTGTTCTGGCAGCCAGACCATTGGCGGTAGGAACTTGCAATTTGGCATAATATTACTTCATATCAATGTGCACACGCAGTGCAAATTGCAAGATTCTATCTCTAATAGTTTTTGAACAGCAGCCTGTCAAAGTTTTGGCTTTTACATGACCACTGCTTCAAAACGGGAACTAGGCCACCCCAAAATTAAAATGACCATACCTACGCCAATTTTGACGCTAGAGGTATAATATTTGCGCAGAATACAAATTTAACATCCCGTACGTCTATTTCAGGCGAAAACAGAAAAAGTTTATTTTTGAAAACTTTTGAGAAAATCGACTTTAAAGATTCACCCAGTGTTGGAGAGGAAATCTGTATTAAACGGTGTTTGCAGGAAGTTGGCGACACTAAAACTGTTCTGGCAGCCAGACCATTGGCGGTAGGAACTTGTAAATTGGCACAAACTAACTTCATATCAATGTGCACACGCAGTGCAAATTGCAAGATTCTATCTCTAATAGTTTTTGAACAGCAGCCTGTCAAAGTTTTGGCTTTTACCTGACCACTGCTTCAAAACGGGAACTGGGCCACCCCAAAATTAAAATGACCATACCTACGCAAATTTTGACGCTAGAGGTATAATATTTGCGCAGAATACAAATTTAACATCCCCTACGTCTATTTCAGGCGAAAACAGAAAAACTTTATTTTTTAAAACTTTCGAGAAAATCGACTTTAAAGTTTCACCCAGTTTTGGCGAGGAAATCTGTATTAAACGGTGTTTGCAGAAAATTGGCGACACTAAAACTGCTCTGGCAGCCAGACCGTTGGCGGTAGGAACTTGAAATTTGGCACAAAATAATTTCATAACAATGTGCACACGCAGTGCAAATTGCAAGATTCTATCTCTAATAGTTTTTGAACAGCAGCCTGTCAAAGTTTTGGCTTTTACCTGACCACTGCTTCAGAACGGGAACTAGGCCACCCCAAAATTAAAATGACCATACCTACGCCAATTTTGACGCTAGAGGTATAATATTTGCGCAGAATACAAATTTAACATCCCCTACGTCTATTTCAGGCGAAAACAGAAAAAGTTTATTTTTTAAAACTTTCGAGAAAATCGACTTTAAAGATTCACCCAGTGTTGGAGAGGAAATCTGTATTAAACGGTGTTTGCAGGAAGTTGGCGACACTAAAACTGTTCTGGCAGCCAGACCATTGGCGGTAGGAACTTGAAATTTGGCACAAAATAATTTCATATCAATGTGCACACGCAGTGCAAATTGCAAGATTCTATCTCTAATAGTTTTTGAACAGCAGCCTGTCAAAGTTTTGGCTTTTACCTGACCACTGCTTCAAAACGGGAACTGGGCCACCCCAAAATTAAAATGGCCATAGCTGGGCCAATTTTGACGCTAGAGGTATAATGTTTGCTCAGAATACAAATTTAACATCCCCTTCGTCTATTTCAGGCGAAAACAGAAAAAGTTTATTTTTTTTAAACCTTTGAGAAAATCGACTTTAAAGTTTCACCCAGTTTTGGCGAGGAAATCTGTATTAAACGGTGTTTGCAGGAAATTGGCGACACTAAAACTGCTCTGACAGCCAGACCGTTGGCGGTAGGAACTTGAAATTTGGCACAAAATAACTTCATATCAATGTGCACACGTAGTACAAATTGCAAGATTCTATCTCTGATAGTTTGCAAACACCAGCCTCTCAAAGTTTTGGCTTTTACCTGACCACTGCTTCAAAACGGGAACTAGGCCACCGCAAAACTAAAATGGCCATAACTACGCCAATTTTGACGCTAGAGGTATAATTTTTGCGCAGAATACAAATTAAACATCCCGTACGTCTATTTCAGGCGAAAACAGAAAAAGTTTATTTTTGAAAACTTTTGAGAAAATCGACTTTAAAGATTCACCCAGTGTTGGAGAGGAAATCTGTATTAAACGGTGTTTGCAGGAAATTGGCGACACTAAAACTGCTCTGGCAGCCAGACCGTTGGCGGTAGGAACTTGAAATTTGGCACAAAATAACTTCATATCAATGTGCACACGTAGTGCAAATTGCAAGATTCTATCTCTGATAGTTTTCAAACAGCAGCCTGTCAAAGTTTTGGCTTTTACCTGACCACTGCTTCAAAACGGGAACTAGGCCACCCCAAAACTAAAATGGCCATAGCTGGGCCAATTTTGACGCTAGAGGTATAATATTTGCGCAGAATACAAATTTAACATCCCGTACGTCTATTTCAGGCGAAAACAGAAAAAGTTTATTTTTGAAAACTTTTGAGAAAATCGACTTTAAAGATTCACCCAGTGTTCGAGAGGAAATCTGTATTAAACGGTGTTTGGAGGAAGTTGGCGACACTAAAGCTGTTCTGGCAGCCAGACCATTGGCGGTAGGAACCTGTAAATTGGCACAAAATAACTTCATATCAATGTGCACACGCAGTGCAAATTGCAAGATTCTATCTCTAATAGTTTTTGAACAGCAGCCTGTCAAAGTTTTGGCTTTTACCTGACCACTGCTTCAAAACGGGAACTGGGCCACCCCAAAATTAAAATGACCATACCTACGCAAATTTTGACGCTAGAGGTATAATATTTGCGCAGAATACAAATTTAACATCCCCTACGTCTATTTCAGGCGAAAACAGAAAAAGTTTATTTTTGAAAACTTTTGTGAAAATCGACTTTAAAGTTTCACCCAGTTTTGGCGAGGAAATCTGTATTAAACGGTGTTTGCAGGAAATTGGCGACACTAAAACTGCTCTGGCAGCCAGACCGTTGGCGGTAGGAACTTGAAATTTGGCACAAAATAACTTCATATCAATGTGCACACGTAGTGCAAATTGCAAGATTCTATCTCTGATAGTTTTCGAACAGCAGCCTGTCAAAGTTTTGGCTTTTACCTGACCACTGCTTCAAAACGGGAACTAGGTCACCCCAAAACTAAAATGGCCATAGCTGGGCCAATTTTGACGCTAGAGGTATAATGTTTGCTCAGAATACAAATTTAACATCCCCTACGTCTATTTCAGGCGAAAACAGAAAAAGTTTATTTTTTAAAACTTTTGAGAAAATCGACTTTAAAGATTCACCCAGTGTTGGAGAGGAAATCTGTATTAAACGGTGTTTGCAGGAAGTTGGCGACACTAAAACTGTTCTGGCAGCCAGACCATTGGCGGTAGGAACTTGTAAATTGGCACAAACTAACTTCATATCAATGTGCACACGCAGTGCAAATTGCAAGATTCTATCTCTAATAGTTTTTGAACAGCAGCCTGTCAAAGTTTTGGCTTTTACCTGACCACTGCTTCAAAACGGGAACTGGGCCACCCCAAAATTAAAATGACCATACCTACGCAAATTTTGACGCTAGAGGTATAATATTTGCGCAGAATACAAATTTAACATCCCCTACGTCTATTTCAGGCGAAAACAGAAAAACTTTATTTTTTAAAACTTTCGAGAAAATCGACTTTAAAGTTTCACCCAGTTTTGGCGAGGAAATCTGTATTAAACGGTGTTTGCAGGAAATTGGCGACACTAAAACTGCTCTGGCAGCCAGACCGTTGGCGGTAGGAACTTGAAATTTGGCACAAAATAACTTCATATCAATGTGCACACGTAGTGTAAATTGCAAGATTCTATCTCTGATAGTTTTCGAACAGCAGTCTGTCAAAGTTTTGGCTTTTACCTGACCACTGCTTCAAAACGGGAACTAGGCCACCCCAAAACTAAAATGGCCATAGCTGGGCCAATTTTGACGCTAGAGGTATAATGTTTGCTCAGAATACAAATTTAACATCCCCTACGTCTATTTCAGGCGAAAACAGAAAAAGTTTATTTTTTTTAAACCTTTGAGAAAATCGACTTTAAAGTTTCACCCAGTTTTGGCGAGGAAATCTGTATTAAACGGTGTTTGCAGGAAATTGGCGACACTAAAACTGCTCTGGCAGCCAGACCGTTGGCGGTAGGAACTTGAAATTTGGCACAAAATAACTTCATATCAATGTGCACACGTAGTGCAAATTGCAAGATTCTATCTCTAATAGTTTTCGAACAGCAGCTTGTCAAAGTTTTGGCTTTTACCTGACCACTGCTTCAAAACGGGAACTAGGCCACCCCAAAATTAAAATGACCATACCTACGCCAATTTTGACGCTAGAGGTATAATATTTGCGCAGAATACAAATTTAACATCCCGTACGTCTATTTCAGGCGAAAACAGAAAAAGTTTATTTTTGAAAACTTTTGAGAAAATCGACTTTAAAGATTCACCCAGTGTTGGAGAGGAAATCTGTATTAAACGGTGTTTGCAGGAAGTTGGCGACACTAAAACTCTTCTGGCAGCCAGACCATTGGCGGTAGGAACTTGTAAATTGGCACAAACTAACTTCATATCAATGTGCACACGCAGTGCAAATTGCAAGATTCTATCTCTAATAGTTTTTGAACAGCAGCCTGTCAAAGTTTTGGCTTTTACCTGACCACTGCTTCAAAACGGGAACTGGGCCACCCCAAAATTAAAATGACCATACCTACGCAAATTTTGACGCTAGAGGTATAATATTTGCGCAGAATACAAATTTAACATCCCCTACGTCTATTTCAGGCGAAAACAGAAAAACTTTATTTTTTAAAACTTTCGAGAAAATCGACTTTAAAGTTTCACCCAGTTTTGGGGAGGAAATCTGTATTAAACGGTGTTTGCGGGAAATTGGCGACACTAAAACTGCTCTGGCAGCCAGACCGTTGGCGGTAGGAACTTGAAATTTGGCACAAAATAACTTCACATCAATGTGCACACGTAGTGTAAATTGCAAGATTCTATCTCTGATAGTTTTCGAACAGCAGTCTGTCAAAGTTTTGGCTTTTACCTGACCACTGCTTCAAAAGGGGAACTAGGCCACCCCAAAACTAAAATGGCCATAGCTGGGCCAATTTTGACGCTAGAGGTATAATGTTTGCTCAGAATACAAATTTAACATCCCTTACGTCTATTTCAGGCGAAAACAGAAAAAGTTTATTTTTTAAAACTTTTGAGAAAATCGACTTTAAAGATTCACCCAGTGTTGGAGAGGAAATCTGTATTAAACGGTGTTTGCAGGAAGTTGGCGACACTAAAACTGTTCTGGCAGCCAGACCATTGGCGGTAGGAACTTGTAAATTGGCACAAACTAACTTCATATCAATGTGCACACGCAGTGCAAATTGCAAGATTCTATCTCTAATAGTTTTTGAACAGCAGCCTGTCAAAGTTTTGGCTTTTACCTGACCACTGCTTCAAAACGGGAACTGGGCCACCCCAAAATTAAAATGACCATACCTACGCAAATTTTGACGCTAGAGGTATAATATTTGCGCAGAATACAAATTTAACATCCCCTACGTCTATTTCAGGCGAAAACAGAAAAACTTTATTTTTTAAAACTTTCGAGAAAATCGACTTTAAAGTTTCACCCAGTTTTGGGGAGGAAATCTGTATTAAACGGTGTTTGCAGGAAATTGGCGACACTAAAACTGCTCTGGCAGCCAGACCGTTGGCGGTAGGAACTTGAAATTTGGCACAAAATAACTTCATATCAATGTGCACACGTAGTGTAAATTGCAAGATTCTATCTCTGATAGTTTTCGAACAGCAGTCTGTCAAAGTTTTGGCTTTTACCTGACCACTGCTTCAAAACGGGAACTAGGCCACCCCAAAACTAAAATGGCCATAGCTGGGCCAATTTTGACGCTAGAGGTATAATGTTTGTTCAGAATACAAATTTAACATCCCCTACGTCTATTTCAGGCGAAAACAGAAAAAGTTTATTTTTTTTAAACCTTTGAGAAAATCGACTTTAAAGTTTCACCCAGTTTTGGCGAGGAAATCTGTATTAAACGGTGTTTGCAGGAAATTGGCGACACTAAAACTGCTCTGGCAGCCAGACCGTTGGCGGTAGGAACTTGAAATTTGGCACAAAATAACTTCATATCAATGTGCACACGTAGTGCAAATTGCAAGATTCTATCTCTGATAGTTTTCGAACAGCAGCTTGTCAAAGTTTTCGCTTTTACCTGACCACTGCTTCAAAACGGGAACTAGGCCACCCCAAAATTAAAATGACCATACCTACGCCAATTTTGACGCTAGAGGTATAATATTTGCGCAGAATACAAATTTAACATCCCGTACGTCTATTTCAGGCGAAAACAGAAAAAGTTTATTTTTGAAAACTTTTGAGAAAATCGACTTTAAAGATTCACCCAGTGTTGGAGAGGAAATCTGTATTAAACGGTGTTTGCAGGAAGTTGGCGACACTAAAACTGTTCTGGCAGCCAGACCATTGGCGGTAGGAACTTGTCAATTGGCACAAACTAACTTCATATCAATGTGCACACGCAGTGCAAATTGCAAGATTCTATCTCTAATAGTTTTTGAACAGCAGCCTGTCAAAGTTTTGGCTTTTACCTGACCACTGCTTCAAAACGGGAACTGGGCCACCCCAAAATTAAAATGACCATACCTACGCAAATTTTGACGCTAGAGGTATAATATTTGCGCAGAATACAAATTTAACATCCCCTACGTCTATTTCAGGCGAAAACAGAAAAACTTTATTTTTAAAAATTTTGGGAAAATCGACTATAAGGTTTCACCAAGTTTGGGCGAGGAAATCTGTATTAAACGGTGTTTGCGGGAAATTGGCGACACTAAAACTGCTCTGGCAGCCAGACCGTTGGCGGTAGGAACTTGAAATTTGGCACAAAATAACTTCATATCAATGTGCACACGTAGTGTAAATTGCAAGATTCTATCTCTGATAGTTTTCGAACAGCAGTCTGTCAAAGTTTTGGCTTTTACCTGACCACTGCTTCAAAACGGGAACTAGGCCACCCCAAAACTAAAATGACCATAGCTGGGCCAATTTTGACGCTAGAGGTATAATGTTTGCTCAGAATACAAATTTAACATCCCCTACGTCTATTTCAGGCGAAAACAGAAAAAGTTTATTTTTTAAAACTTTTGAGAAAATCGACTTTAAAGATTCACCCAGTGTTGGAGAGGAAATCTGTATTAAACGGTGTTTGCAGGAAGTTGGCGACACTAAAACTGTTCTGGCAGCCAGACCATTGGCGGTAGGAACTTGTAAATTGGCACAAACTAACTTCATATCAATGTGCACACGCAGTGCAAATTGCAAGATTCTATCTCTAATAGTTTTTGAACAGCAGCCTGTCAAAGTTTTGGCTTTTACCTGACCACTGCTTCAAAACGGGAACTGGGCCACCCCAAAATTAAAATGACCATACCTACGCAAATTTTGACGCTAGAGGTATAATATTTGCGCAGAATACAAATTTAACATCCCCTACGTCTATTTCAGGCGAAAACAGAAAAAGTTTATTTTTGAAAACTTTTGAGAAAATCGACTTTAAAGTTTCACCCAGTTTTGGCGAGGAAATCTGTATTAAACGGTGTTTGCAGGAAATTGGCGACACTAAAACTGCTCTGGCAGCCAGACCGTTGGCGGTAGGATCTTGAAATTTGGCACAAAATAACTTCATATCAATGTGCACACGTAGTGCAAATTGCAAGATTCTATCTCTGATAGTTTTCAAACAGCAGCCTGTCAAAGTTTTGGCTTTTACCTGACCACTGCTTCAAAACGGGAACTAGGCCACCCCAAAACTAAAATGACCATAGCTGGGCCAATTTTGACGCTAGAGGTATAATGTTTGCTCAGAATACAAATTTAACATCCCCTACGTCTATTTAAGGCGAAAACAGAAGAAGTTTATTTTTGAAAACTTTTGAGAAAATCGACTTTAAAGTTTCACCCAGTTTTGGAGAGGAAATCTGTATTAAACGGTGTTTGCAGGAAGTTGGCGACACTAAAACTGCTCTGGCAGCCAGACCGTTGGCGGTAGGAACTTGAAATTTGGCACAAAATAACTTCATATCAATGTGCACACGTAGTGCAAATTGCAAGATTCTATCTCTGATAGTTTCCGAACAGCAGCCTGTCAAAGTTTTGGCTTTTACCTGACCACTGCTTCAAAACGGGAACTAGGCCACCCCAAAACTAAAATGGCCATAGCTGGGCCAATTTTGACGCTAGAGGTATAATGTTTGCTCAGAATACAAATTTAACATCCCCTACGTCTATTTCAGGCGAAAACAGAAAAAGTTTATTTTTTAAAACTTTTGAGAAAATCGACTTTAATGTTTCACCCAGTTTTGGCGAGGAAATCTGTATTAAACGGTGTTTGCAGGAAATTGGCGACACTAAAACTGCTCTGGCAGCCAGACCGTTGGCGGTAGGAACTTGAAATTTGGAACAAAATAACTTCATATCAATTTGCACACGTAGTGCAAATTGCAAGATTCTATCTCTGATAGTTTTCGAACAGCAGCCTGTCAAAGTTTTGGCTTTTACCTGACCACTGCTTCAAAACGGGAACTAGGCCACCCCAAAACTAAAATGGCCATAGCTGGGCCAATTTTGACGCTAGAGGTATAATGTTTGCTCAGAATACAAATTTAACATCCCCTACGTCTATTTCAGGCGAAAACAGAAAAAGTTTATTTTTTAAAACTTTTGAGAAAATCGACTTTAAAGTTTCACCCAGTTTCGGCGAGGAAATCTGTATTAAACGGTGTTTGCAGGAAATTGGCGACACTAAAACTGCTCTGGCAGCCAGACCGTTGGCGGTAGGAACTTGAAATTTGGCACAAAATAACTTCATATCAATGTTACCTGACCACTGCTTCAAAACGGGAACTAGGCCACCCCAAAACTAAAATGGCCATAGCTACGCCAATTTTGACGCTAGAGGTATAATTTTTTCGCAGAATACAAATTTAACATCCCCTACGTCTATTTCAGGCGAAAACAAAAAAAAATTTATTTTTGAAAACTTTTGAGAAAATCGACTTTAAAGTTTCACCCAGTTTTGGCGAGGAAATCTGTATTAAACGGTGTTTGCAGGAAGTTGGCGACACTAAAACTGCTCTGGCAGCCAGACCGTTGGCGGTAGGAACTTGAAATTAGGCACAAAATAACTTCATATCAATGTGCACACGCAGTGCAAATTGCAAGATTCTATCTCTAATAGTTTTTGAACAGCAGCCTGTCAAAGTTTTGGCTTTTACCTGACCACTGCTTCAAAACGGGAACTAGGCCATCCCAAAATTAAAATGACCATACCTACGCCAATTTTGACGCTAGAGGTATAATATTTGCGCAGAATACAAATTTAACATCCCCTACGTCTATTTCAGGCGAAAACAGAAAAAGTTTATTTTTGAAAACTTTTGAGAAAATCGACTTTAAAGTTTCACCCAGTTTTGGCGAGGAAATCTGTATTAAACGGTGTTTGCAGGAAATTGGCGACACTAAAACTGCTCTGGCAGCCAGACCGTTGGCGGTAGGATCTTGAAATTTGGCACAAAATAACTTCATATCAATGTGCACACGTAGTGCAAATTGCAAGATTCTATCTCTGATAGTTTTCGAACAGCAGCCTGTCAAAGTTTTGGCTTTTACCTGACCACTGCTTCAAAACGGGAAATAGGCCACCCCAAAACTAAAATGACCATAGCTGGGCCAATTTTGACGCTAGAGGTATAATGTTTGCTCAGAATACAAATTTAACATCCCCTACGTCTATTTAAGGCGAAAACAGAAAAAGTTTATTTTTGAAAACTTTTGAGAAAATCGACTTTAAAGTTTCACCCAGTTTTGGAGAGGAAATCTGTATTAAACGGTGTTTGCAGGAAGTTGGCGACACTAAAACTGCTCTGGCAGCCAGACCGTTGGCGGTAGGAACTTGAAATTTGGCACAAAATAACTTCATATCAATGTGCACACGTAGTGCAAATTGCAAGATTCTATCTCTGATAGTTTCCGAACAGCAGCCTGTCAAAGTTTTGGCTTTTACCTGACCACTGCTTCAAAACGGGAACTAGGCCACCCCAAAACTAAAATGGCCATAGCTGGGCCAATTTTGACGCTAGAGGTATAATGTTTGCTCAGAATACAAATTTAACATCCCCTACGTCTATTTCAGGCGAAAACAGAAAAAGTTTATTTTTTAAAACTTTTGAGAAAATCGACTTTAAAGTTTCACCCAGTTTTGGCGAGGAAATCTGTATTAAACGGTGTTTGCAGGAAATTGGCGACACTAAAACTGCTCTGACAGCCAGACCGTTGGCGGTGCAATTTGGCACAAACTAACTTCATATCAATGTGCACACGCAGTGCAAATTGCAAGATTCTATCTTTAATAGTTTTTGAACAGCAGCCTGTCAAAGTTTTGGCTTTTACCTGACCACTGCTTCAAAACGGGAACTAGGCCACCCCAAAATTAAAATGACCATACCTACGCCAATTTTGACGCTAGAGGTATACTATTTGCGCAGAATACAAATTTAACATCCCCTACGTCTATTTCAGGCGAAAACAGAAAAAGTTTATTTTTGAAAACTTTTGAGAAAATCGACTTTAAAGTTTCACCCAGTTTTGGAGAGGAAATTTGTATTAAACGGTGTTTGCAGGAAGTTTGCGACTAAAACTACTCTGGCAGACAGACCGTTGGTGGTAGGAACTTGAAATTTGGCACAAAATAACTTCATATCAATGTTACCTGACCACTGCTTCAAAACGGAAACTAGGCCACCCCAAAACTAAAATGGCCATAGCTACGCCAATTTTGACGCTAGAGGTATAATATTTTCGCAGAATACAAATTTAACATCCCCTACGTCTATTTCAGGCGAAAACAAAAAAAAAATTATTTTTGAAAACTTTTGAGAAAATCGACTTTAAAGTTTCACCCAGTTTTGGCGAGGAAATCTGTATTAAACGGTGTTTGCAGGAAGTTGGCGACACTAAAACTGCTCTGGCAGCCAGACCGTTGGCGGTAGGAACTTGAAATTAGGCACAAAATAACTTCATATCAATGTGCACACGCAGTGCAAATTGCAAGATTCTATCTCTAATAGTTTTTGAACAGCAGCCTGTCAAAGTTTTGGCTTTTACCTGACCACTGCTTCAAAACGGGAACTAGGCCATCCCAAAATTAAAATGACCATACCTACGCCAATTTTGACGCTAGAGGTATAATGTTTGCTCAGAATACAAATTTAACATCCCCTACGTCTATTTCAGGCGAAAACAGAAAAAGTTTATTTTTTAAAACTTTTGAGAAAATCGACTTTAAAGTTTCACCCAGTTTTGGCGAGGAAATCTGTATTAAACGGTGTTTGCAGGAAATTGGCGACACTAAAACTGCTCTGGCAGCCAGACCGTTGGCGGTAGGAACTTGAAATTTGGAACAAAATAACTTCATATCAATTTGCACACGTAGTGCAAATTGCAAGATTCTATCTCTGATAGTTTTCGAACAGCAGCCTGTCAAAGTTTTGGCTTTTACCTGACCACTGCTTCAAAACGGGAACTAGGCCACCCCAAAACTAAAATGGCCATAGCTGGGCCAATTTTGACGCTAGAGGTATAATGTTTGCTCAGAATACAAATTTAACATCCCCTACGTATATTTCAGGCGAAAACAGAAAAAGTTTATTTTTGAAAACTTTTGAGAAAATCGACTTTAAAGATTCACCCAGTGTTGGAGAGGAAATCTGTATTAAACGGTGTTTGCAGGAAGTTGGCGACACTAAAACTATTCTGGCAGCCAGACCAATGGCGGTAGGAACTTGCAATTTGGCACAAACTAACTTCATATCAACGTGCACACGCAGTGCAAATTGCAAGATTCTATCTCTAATAGTTTTTGAACAGCAGCCTGTCAAAGTTTTGGCTTTTACCTGACCACTGCTTCAAAACGGGAACTAGGCCACCCCAAAATTAAAATGACCATACCTATGCCAATTTTGACGCTAGAGGTATAATTTTGCTCAGAATACAAATTTAACATCCCCTACGTCGATTTCAGGCGAAAACAGAAAAAGTTTATTTTTTAAAACTTTTGAGAAAATCGACTTGAAAGTTTAACCCAGTTTTGGCGAGGAAATCTGTATTAAACGGTGTTTGCAGGAAATTGGCGACACTAAAACTGCTCTGGCAGCCAGACCGTTTGCAGTAGGAACTTGCAATTTGGCACAAAATAACTTCATATCAATGTGCACACGTAGTGCAAATTGCAAGATTCTATCTCTGATAGTTTTCGAACAGCAGCCTGTCAAATGTTTGGCTTTTACCTGACCACTGCTTCAAAACGGGAACTAGGCCACCCCAAAACTAAAATGGCCATAGCTGGGCCAATTTTGACGCTAGAGGTATAATGTTTGCTCAGAATACAAGTTTAACATCCCCTACGTCTATTTCAGGCGAAAACAGAAAAAGTTTATTTTTGAAAACTTTTGAGAAAATCGACTTTAAAGATTCACCCAGTGTTGGAGAGGAAATCTGTATTAAACGGTGTTTGCAGGAAGTTGGCGACACTAAAACTATTCTGGCAGCCAGACCAATGGCGGTAGGAACTTGCAATTTGGCACAAACTAACTTCATATCAACGTGCACACGCAGTGCAAATTGCAAGATTCTATCTCTAATAGTTTTTGAACAGCAGCCTGTCAAAGTTTTGGCTTTTACCTGACCACTGCTTCAAAACGGGAACTAGGCCACCCCAAAATTAAAATGACCATACCTACGCCAATTTTGACGCTAGAGGTATAATTTTGCTCAGAATACAAATTTAACATCCCCTACGTCGATTTCAGGCGAAAACAGAAAAAGTTTATTTTTTAAAACTTTTGAGAAAATCGACTTGAAAGTTTAACCCAGTTTTGGCGAGGAAATCTGTATTAAACGGTGTTTGCAGGAAATTGGCGACACTAAAACTGCTCTGGCAGCCAGACCGTTTGCAGTAGGAACTTGCAATTTGGCACAAAATAACTTCATATCAATGTGCACACGTAGTGCAAATTGCAAGATTCTATCTCTGATAGTTTTCGAACAGCAGCCTGTCAAATGTTTGGCTTTTACCTGACCACTGCTTCAAAACGGGAACTAGGCCACCCCAAAACTAAAATGGCCATAGCTGGGCCAATTTTGACGCTAGAGGTATAATGTTTGCTCAGAATACAAGTTTAACATCCCCTACGTCTATTTCAGGCGAAAACAGAAAAAGTTTATTTTTGAAAACTTTTGAGAAAATCGACTTTAAAGATTCACCCAGTGTTGGAGAGGAAATCTGTATTAAACGGTGTTTGCAGGAAGTTGGCGACACTAAAACTATTCTGGCAGCCAGACCAATGGCGGTAGGAACTTGCAATTTGGCACAAACTAACTTCATATCAATGTGCACACGCAGTGCAAATTGCAAGATTCTATCTCTAATAGTTTTTGAACAGCAGCCTGTCAAAGTTTTGGCTTTTACCTGACCACTGCTTCAAAACGGGAACTAGGCCACCCCAAAATTAAAATGACCATACCTACGCCAATTTTGACGCTAGAGGTATAGGGCCTACTATTTGCGCAGAATACAAATTTAACATCCCCTACGTCTATTTCAGGCGAAAACAGAAAAAGTTTATTTTTGAAAACTTTTGAGAAAATCGACTTTAAAGTTTCACCCAGTTTTGGAGAGGAAATTTGTATTAAACGGTGTTTGCAGGAAGTTTGCGACTAAAACTACTCTGGCAGACAGACCGTTGGTGGTAGGAACTTGAAATTTGGCACAAAATAACTTCATATCAATGTGCACACGTAGTGCAAATTGCAAGATTCTATCTCTGATAGTTTTCGAACAGCAGCCTGTCAAAGTTTTGGCTTTTACCTGACCACTGCTTCAAAACGGGAACTAGGCCACCCCAAAACTAAAATGGCCATAGCTACGCCAATTTTGACGCTAGAGGTATAATTTTTTCGCAGAATACAAATTTAACATCCCCTACGTCTATTTCATGCGAAAACAAAAAAAAAATTATTTTTGAAAACTTTTGAGAAAATCGACTTTAAAGTTTCACCCAGTTTTGGAGAGGAAATCTGTATTAAACGGTGTTTGCAGGAAGTTGGCGACACTAAAACTGCTCTGGCAGCCAGACCGTTGGCGGTAGGAACTTGAAATTAGGCACAAAATAACTTCATATCAATGTGCACACGCAGTGCAAATTGCAAGATTCTACCTCTGATGGTTTCGAACAGCACCTTGTCAAAGTTTTGGCTTTTACCTGACCACTGCTTCAAAACGGTAACTAGGCCACCCCAAAACTAAAATGACCATAACTACGCCAATTTTGACGCTAGAGGTATAATTTTTGCACAGAATACAAATTTAACATCCCCTACGTCTATTTCAGGCGAAAACAGAAAAAGTTTAATTTTGAAAATTTTTGAGAAAATCGACTTTAAAGTTTCACCCAGTTTTAGAGAGGAAATCCGTATTAAACGGTGTATGCAGGAAGTTGGCGACACTAAAGTGCAAGTTAAAATGAGCTGCAAAGGGTATAATATTATTTTGTTTGATACTACGAGGCTGAAAAACGTTCAGATAATTGACATCGGGTTTTGTCTATATAGATCATATTACACAAGGAGCAGATAATGGCATATACAATATTATGTGACATACAGGTGAAAGAGTGGCGAATATGGTAAGTGGATATAGGGCCATGAATAACATCGGTTTGGAAAACATGATTGCATGTATGACAGATACGACGACCACAACTAGATGTACCTAGAGATGATGCGGCTTCTGACTAAATGATTGGAAAGACTTTTATCCTTACGAAAAGCCGTTTTAAGTAAATGTTTGAAACTAGGATCGGAACGAATAATATGAAAGTTATTAATCAAAATATTACGGAGTTGTTGGTTGTGAGATGGTAAGTAAGGACCATCGGGACTCTTTTAGCAGCTTCAACCCAGAACGCAGGCGTAAGGGCATCACTCCTAGTAAGACCAACGACCCTCTGAAGTGCTGTTTGAATAACTGAACCAAGATATCCTTGTGCAGAAAAAAATGATGCCACTGCCTCAAGTCGTATTTGGATATCATCGTCGTCGCTACAGATACGTCGAAGTCGGAGAAACTTAGAATAAGGTATGACGTTTGATGTGAGGAGGCATAATCGAGATATGAGTGGGAGTCAGTGTCTTTATAGAATATAGTGGTAGATAATTTGATTCCGGAAATACTGATTTTTATATCAAGAAATGTAGCTGAAACATCAGAAATATTATAAGTAAATTTTAATGTACTACGGGCTAGTGAAATAGCACTTACGAAGGTTTCCAGATCAGATTTAGAAGTTCCGAGTTCGGGAACAGGGCCCTGTTATGAAGCGAAAAAACACTCTTCCACATACCCGACAAAGAGACAAGCATAACTAGGTTCCATCTTAGTGCCTATTACAACACCACCAACCTGTTCGAAAATGATCGTTGAAGCTAAATGTGAGTACCAACTGAGTTAATTTAAGTATAACTGATTTTTCGGAATGCTAAAGTCAGGCTGCTTATCTAAAAAGTAGGAAATAGCCATCCTTATGGGGAATGGAAGTATAAAAGGATACAACGTCCATGGTGAGAAGGAATTTATTGACATGGGGAGTTTGAAATGTGAAATCATTAAGCAGATGAAGAGTATGATTAGTGTCTTTGATATAAGATGGGCTCGCTAACCTGAAGGTACAGGGTTCAATCCCGGCATGGGTGGAGATGATACCTTCGGATTTTTTAACCCGGTTGCCCCCTGTCAGTGATGCAGGTCGGAGGGGCTGACATGGAAAAGCGTCTAGTCGTTCGGATGGGACAATAAACCGAGGCCCCGTGTGCTTTTGGCTGTGCACGTTAAAGATCCCTCGACAGTTGGAAATCGAAAATAAGAGCAGGCTAATGCCGCTGTGCTGGCAAAATTTCCCTCACTGCACACTCCGTGGCGTTTGCCCGTCCTCAACTAGCTCATATAGGTGCAGAAAAGTAAAACGTAAAACTCCACTCATTTCATATCATTTGAATATAAGATGGTAGAGAAATGTTGATCGGTTGGAAGATAGAATCAAGGAAGCTGGATATAAGAACAGTGGGACAGGAACAGGCTGAAACAATTGGGTGACCAGGGTTGTTAGGCTTGTGAACTTTAGGGAGAAGGTAAAACACAGCAGGAGACGATTCATCAGGAATGAGATTCTTAGCAGAATAACCTCGTGCTAATAGGATTTTTTATATCTTAATAAATTACATACTCTTTGTTTCCTGCGTGAGTAAATGGAACAAGCGTTGGAACATTTTTGATGCTATTTATAGTTTGCCTAATTACATTTGTCAATTTCCCGTTAAGCGAAATTTGGTGGCATAATTAAAAGGGAATAACTGGGATTTAAAAATAAGAAGATAAGGTTATGCTTGATTATTTATTTTCAATGTTTGGTGTTCTTGAAAAATCATCATTTCTCTTCCTAACCGAGCAGGTTACCAACGTTTCCAACATTTCCTAGGTTACCAAGGTTTCCAATGTTTCCGAGGTTACCCAAGTTACTAATGTTACCTAAGATGTTACCTAAATCCATACCCAGAAGACCTTGTACTGAAAAAGAAATGGTAAATAATAAACGTTTCACTGTTTATACTAACATTCTCCATCTATTTAAAAGATATTTAAGCCACAGACAGTTGCATTCAAGGAGTTTTTGTGAATGAGCATAGAAGAAGCTCATATACATACCTTAAAAATATAATTTCCATCTAAATAGTGAGGGCTGGGTTGTTTTTTTGATTGAAGATTAAGATATATACATGTGGAAGCTAATAATGTAATTTGTGGTGTGACTGCACCATGGCTATCCTCTCGATATCTTCAATTACAATAATACACAATATACTTACAGACTACCAGGATTTCTAAATCTAAAAGTTCTTTCAAATCAACTTTAGCATCAGCTGAAAAAAGGAAATTTTCAATGAAGAGATGAATGTTTCAGACCTGTTAAATACAGGAAGTCTATCACAAACAGTCTATGGTGAATATTCAGGGCTATGGGATTGTGGAATTGATCATCTAATTCCTAGTGAACCTACAAATTATAGGCATGGATTGTACACCTTATTTGAATGAAATATACTTCTACATAAGGATACAATATGCTGATCATATCAGGAATAGAAATTCCGTTGTCCTGTAAACAAATTAATACAGAACTTAGACCCATACTTACCATTGACATCAATATCAGCAATAAGACCATCTAACCCTTTTCCACTTAAACCCAGGGCAGCTCCTAATTCAGCTTTGGTGGCAACTCCGTCATTAATGATGCCGTTCAACTTAGCCAGTACATTGGCACTAGACTCAACTGATCCTTTGTTTCCACCTAAAACACCTCCAATTAAACCATTTGATCCCAGAAGACCACCAACTACACCATTTGATCCTAACAGACCTCCGAGTAAACCGTTTGATCCTAAGATACCTCCTAATAAACCATTGTTTCCTAAAACACCACCATTACCTCCTCCACCAAGATTCAACAGAGCCTCAGATTCAGGTGTCATCAGCATAACAATAGCAACGGCAAAAATAGCTACACACTTCATTCTGGAAAAAACAAAACAGTACCTGTAAATTTCAAAATGGTCAATATTCCTCCGTAGTAAATTTCTATCATGATGTATGAAGAAAAGTCGTTAGTAGAATTCTAATTAAATTTAACATGCAAAAACCATTTTAATGAACAAGCACCGTGACCAATTCGGAGACTTTCGTTGTTTGAGTTTGCCAAAATATTTGTAGCAAATTCAATTTCATCATATTGTTGAAATCTTCTAATGTACAACTGGCAACGTCTTTGACAATGAACATTTTGCATTTTTCCTCTCTGACAATCATACCATTAGTTACGGAATTTGTCATCAAGCAACAAGTCAACTCTAATATAAAAATATCTTAATACTTACTTGATATAATAGATGGTTGTAGAATTGTTGTTGACAGTCGAATGATACAAATTGTTGTTCTTCTCTATATTTATATTAATTTAGTGTCAAATGTCATCAATTATTCCAGAAATTCAAAAACAAGTTTTGGGGTAAAATGTGTAAAAAGTTAAATATAAAATAATAAAGTATATTTATAATATAAAATGATTGTAGATTGTAGATAAGACAAGGTGGACAAATAAAATTGTAAAAAAATAAAACTCTATTTACTATTTGAAAAGGTGAGAAAATTAATTTAGTGCTCTATTAAGATTAAATGATTATAATTAATTAAGATTTAAGGGATGGTTTGATTTTTTTTTGGAGTATAAATTTTGTTGTGCTCGAATAAATGCCAATAGAAAAACTGAAAATGAAAAACAATAGAGACGACTAGGAAGCGCACAAACACCGAGATAAGTGGTTAACAAATTGTTAAATTGAGAAAACGGCTGTAGCTGCATTCACAATATTGGATATTATCATCGACAAGTTCACTTTTGTTACAATTGTGGATGTTTGGACGGCCGGGCTAGTGCAAGAATAAGTACATATTTGCAATATTACCACGACTTCAGGATCACATATTGCTACGAGTCACGACAAAGAAGTAAATAGTGGAATCGGTGGTAATGCTGAGCGTATTGTTGTTCATCTATTGATATGCTATCTTCTATGGAAGCCGATTGCGGACATTTAATCCTCGACTTCTCGCCCACGAGAAGTCGAGAGGCGACAAAGCGAGGAAAAAGACGAGAAAGCGAGGAAAATAAAACCTCGCCCACGAGGAACCTCGCCCCCGACAAAGCGAGGAAAATAAAACCTCACCCCCGACAAAGCGAGGAAAATAAAACCTCACCCACGAGGAATCTCGCCCCCGACAAAGCGAGGAAAATATACCCCGCCCACGAGGAATCTCGCCCCCGAGAAAGCGACGAAAATAAAACCTCGCCCTCGCCCCCGAGGAAAATGGCGAGGAAACTCGAATCCTCGCCCACGAGAAGTCGAGGAGAAACCGAGGAAAACGGCGAGAAGGCGAGGAAAATGTCCGCAGCCGGCTTCCATACACGAGAAGACGAGCAAATATTCCCCGTCTTTTCGCCCCCGAGGAAAAAGGCGAGGAAACTCGAATCCTCGCCCACGAGAAGTCGAGAAAGCGAGGAAAAAGGCGAGAAAGCGAGGAATATTTCTCGCCCTTTTCCTCGCCTTTTTCCTCGCCTTTTTTTTACCCTCGCTTTCTCGTCTTTTTCCTCGCTTTGTCGCCTCTCGACTTCTCGTGGGCGAGAAGTCGAGGATTAAATGTCCGCAATCGGCTTCCATAGAAGATAGCATATCAATAGATGAACAACAATACGCTCAGCATTACCACCGATTCCACTATTTACTTCTTTGTCGTGACTCGTAGCAATATGTGATCCTGAAGTCGTGGTAATATTGCAAATATGTACTTATTCTTGCACTAGCCCGGCCTTCCAAACATCCACAATTGTAACAAAAGTGAACTTGTCGATGATAATATCCAATATTGTGAATGCAGCTACAGCCGTTTTCTCAATTTAACAATTTGTTAACCACTTATCTCGGTGTTTGTGTGCTTCCTAGTCGTCTCTATTGTTTTTCATTTTCAGTTTTTCTATTGGCATTTATTCGAGCACAACAAAATTTATACTCCAAAAAAAAATCAAACCATCCCTTAAATCTTAATTAATTATAATCATTTAATCTTAATAGAGCACTAAATTAATTTTCTCACCTTTTCAAATAGTAAATAGAGTTTTATTTTTTTACAATTTTATTTGTCCACCTTGTCTTATCTACAATCTACAATCATTTTATATTATAAATATACTTTATTATTTTATATTTAACTTTTTACACATTTTACCCCAAAACTTGTTTTTGAATTTCTGGAATAATTGATGACATTTGACACTAAATTAATATAAATATAGAGAAGAACAACAATTTGTATCATTCGACTGTCAACAACAATTCTACAACCATCTATTATATCAAGTAAGTATTAAGATATTTTTATATTAGAGTTGACTTGTTGCTTGATGACAAATTCCGTAACTAATGGTATGATTGTCAGAGAGGAAAAATGCAAAATGTTCATTATCAAAGACGTTGCCAGTTGTACATTAGAAGATTTCAACAATATGATGAAATTGAATTTGCTACAAATATTTTGGCAAACTCAAACAACGAAAGTCTCCGAATTGGTCACGGTGCTTGTTCATTAAAATGGTTTTTGCATGTTAAATTTAATTAGAATTCTACTAACGACTTTTCTTCATACATCATGATAGAAATTTACTACGGAGGAATATTGACCATTTTGAAATTTACAGGTACTGTTTTGTTTTTTCCAGAATGAAGTGTGTAGCTATTTTTGCCGTTGCTATTGTTATGCTGATGACACCTGAATCTGAGGCTCTGTTGAATCTTGGTGGAGGAGGTAATGGTGGTGTTTTAGGAAACAATGGTTTATTAGGAGGTATCTTAGGATCAAACGGTTTACTCGGAGGTCTGTTAGGATCAAATGGTGTAGTTGGTGGTCTTCTGGGATCAAATGGTTTAATTGGAGGTGTTTTAGGTGGAAACAAAGGATCAGTTGAGTCTAGTGCCAATGTACTGGCTAAGTTGAACGGCATCATTAATGACGGAGTTGCCACCAAAGCTGAATTAGGAGCTGCCCTGGGTTTAAGTGGAAAAGGGTTAGATGGTCTTATTGCTGATATTGATGTCAATGGTAAGTATGGGTCTAAGTTCTGTATTAATTTGTTTACAGGACAACGGAATTTCTATTCCTGATATGATCAGCATATTGTATCCTTATGTAGAAGTATATTTCATTCAAATAAGGTGTACAATCCATGCCTATAATTTGTAGGTTCACTAGGAATTAGATGATCAATTCCACAATCCCATAGCCCTGAATATTCACCACAGACTGTTTGTGATAGACTTCCTGTATTTAACAGGTCTGAAACATTCATCTCTTCATTGATAATTGCCTTTTTCAGCTGATGCTAAAGTTGATTTGAAAGAACTTTTAGATTTAGAAATCCTGGTAGTCTGTAAGTATATTGTGTATTATTGTAATTGAAGATATCGAGAGGATAGCCGTGGTGCAGTCACACCACAAATTACATTATTAGCTTCCACATGTATATATCTTAATCTTCAATCAAAAAAACAACCCAGCCCTCACTATTTAGATGGAAATTAAATTTTTAAGGTATGTATATGAGCTTCTTCTATGCTCATTCACAAAAACTCCTTGAATGCAACTGTCTGTGGCTTAAATATCTTTTAAATAGATGGAGAATGTTAGTATAAACAGTGAAACGTTTATTATTTACCATTTCTTTTTCAGTACAAGGTCTTCTGGGTATGGATTTAGGTAACATCTTAGGTAACATTAGTAACTTGGGTAACCTCGGAAACATTGGAAACCTTGGTAACCTAGGAAATGTTGGAAACGTTGGTAACCTGCTCGGTTAGGAAGAGAAATGATGATTTTTCAAGAACACCAATCATTGAAAATAAATAATCAAGCATAACCTTATCTTCTTATTTTTAAATCCCAGTTATTCCCTTTTAATTATGCCACCAAATTTCGCTTAACGGGAAATTGACAAATGTAATTAGGCAAACTATAAATAGCATCAAAAATGTTCCAACGCTTGTTCCATTTACTCACGCAGATCATAGGAAACAAAGAGTATGTAATTTATTAAGATATAAAAAATCCTATTAGCACGAGGTTATTCTGCTAAGAATCTCATTCCTGATGAATCGTCTCCTGCTGTGTTTTACCTTCTCCCTAAAGTTCACAAGCCTAACAACCCTGGTCACCCAATTGTTTCAGCCTGTTCCTGTCCCACTGTTCTTATATCCAGCTTCCTTGATTCTATCTTCCAACCGATCAACATTTCTCTACCATCTTATATTCAAATGATATGAAATGAGTGGAGTTTTACGTTTTACTTTTCTGCACCTATATGAGCTAGTTGAGGACGGGCAAACGCCACGGAGTGTGCAGTGAGGGAAATTTTGCCAGCACAGCGGCATTAGCCTGCTCTTATTTTCGATTTCCAACTGTCGAGGGATCTTTAACGTGCACAGCCAAAAGCACACGGGGCCTCGGTTTATTGTCCCATCCGAACGACTAGACGCTTTTCCATGTCAGCCCCTCCGACCTGCATCACTGACAGGGGGCAACCGGGTTAAAAAATCCGAAGGTATCATCTCCACCCATGCCGGGATTGAACCCTGTACCTTCAGGTTAGCGAGCCCATCTTATATCAAAGACACTAATCATACTCTTCATCTGCTTAATGATTTCACATTTCAAACTCCCCATGTCAATAAATTCCTTCTCACCATGGACGTTGTATCCTTTTATACTTCCATTCCCCATAAGGATGGCTATTTCCTACTTTTTAGATAAGCAGCCTGACTTTAGCATTCCGAAAAATCAGTTATACTTAAATTAACTCAGTTGGTACTCACATTTAGCTTCAACGATCATTTTCGAACAGGTTGGTGGTGTTGTAATAGGCACTAAGATGGAACCTAGTTATGCTTGTCTCTTTGTCGGGTATGTGGAAGAGTGTTTTTCGCTTCATAACAGGGTCCTGTTCCCGAACTCTACAAGCGCTACATTTACGATATTTTGGGCGCTTCATCAAATTCTAAATCTGATCTGGAAACCTTCGTAAGTGCTATTTCACTAGCCCGTAGTACATATATCGGACATCCTTGATATAAAAATCAGTATTTCCGGAATCAAATTATCTACCACTATATTCTATAAAGACACTGACTCCCACTCATATCTCGATTATGCCTCCTCACATCAAACGTCATACCTTATTCTAAGTTTCTCCGACTTCGACGTATCTGTAGCGACGACGATGATATCCAAATACGACTTGAGGCAGTGGCATCATTTTTTTCTGCACAAGGATATCTTGGTTCAGTTATTCAAACAGCACTTCAGAGGGTCGTTGGTCTGACTAGGAGTGATGCCCTTACGCCTGCGTTCTGGGTTGAAGCTGCTAAAAGAGTCCCGATGGTCCTTACTTACCATCTCACAACCAACAACTCCGTAATATTTTGATTAATAACTTTCATATTATTCGTTCCGATCCTAGTTTCAAACATTTACTTAAAACGGCTTTTCGTAAGGATAAAAGTCTTTCCAATCATTTAGTCAGAAGCCGCATCATCTCTAGGTACATCTAGTTGTGGTCGTCGTATCTGTCATACATGCAATCATGTTTTCCAAACCGATGTTATTCATGGCCCTATATCCACTTACCATATTCGCCACTCTTTCACCTGAATGTCACATAATATTGTATATGCCATTATCTGCTCCTTGTATAATATGATCTATATAGACAAAACCCGGTGTCAATTATCTGAACGTTTTTCAGCCTCGTAGTATCAAACAAAATAATATTATACCCTTTGCAGCTCATTTTAACTTGCACTTTAGTGTCGCCAACTTCCTGCATACACCGTTTAATACGGATTTCCTCTCTAAAACTGGGTGAAACTTTAAAGTCGATTTTCTCAAAAGTTTTCAAAAATAAACTTTTCTGTTTCCGCATGAAATAGACGTAGGGGATAATAAATTTGTATTCTACGCATAAATTATACCTCTAGCGTCACAATTGGCGTAGTTATGGCCATTTTTAGTTTGGGGTGGCCTTGTTCCCGCTTTGAAGCAGTGGTCAGGTAAAAGCCAAAACTTTGACAGGCTGCTGTTCGAAAACTATCAGAGATAGAATCTTGCAATTTCCTCTGCGTGTGTACAATGATATGAAGTTATTTTGTGTCAAATTTCAAGTTCCCACCGCCAACGGTCTGGCTGCCAGAGCAGTTTTAGTGTCGCCAATTTCCTGCAAACACCGTTTAATACGGATTTCCTCTCTAAAACTGGGTTAAACTTTAAAGTCGATTTTCTCAAAAGTTTTCAAAAATAAACTTTTCTGTTTCCGCATGAAATAGACGTAGGGGATAATAAATTTGTATTCTACGCATAAATTATACCTCTAGCGTCACAATTGGCGTAGTTATGGCCATTTTTAGTTTGGGGTGGCCTTGTTCCCGCTTTGAAGCAGTGGTCAGGTAAAAGCCAAAACTTTGACAGGCTGCTGTTCGAAAACTATCAGAGATAGAATCTTGCAATTTCCTCTGCGTGTGTACAATGATATGAAGTTATTTTGTGTCAAATTTCAAGTTCCCACCGCCAACGGTCTGGCTGCCAGAGCAGTTTTAGTGTCGCCAATTTCCTGCAAACACCGTTTAATACGGATTTCCTCTCTAAAACTGGGTTAAACTTTAAAGTCGATTTTCTCAAAAGTTTTCAAAAATAAACTTTTCTGTTTCCGCATGAAATAGACGTAGGGGATAATAAATTTGTATTCTACGCATAAATTATACCTCTAGCGTCACAATTGGCGTAGTTATGGCCATTTTTAGTTTGGGGTGGCCTTGTTCCCGCTTTGAAGCAGTGGTCAGGTAAAAGCCAAAACTTTGACAGGCTGCTGTTCGAAAACTATCAGAGATAGAATCTTGCAATTTCCTCTGCGTGTGTACAATGATATGAAGTTATTTTGTGTCAAATTTCAAGTTCCCACCGCCAACGGTCTGGCTGCCAGAGCAGTTTTAGTGTCGCCAACTTCCTGCAAACACCGTTTAATACAGATTTCCTCTCCAAAACTGGGTGAAACTTTAAAGTCGATTTTTCAAAAGTTTTCAAAAATAAACTTTTTCTGTTTTCGCCTGAAATAGGCATAGGGGATGTTAAATTTGTATTCTACGCATAAATTATACCTCTAGCGTCACAATTGGCGTAGTTATGGCCATTTTAGTTTTGGGGTGGCCTAGTTCCCGCTTTGAAGCAGTGGTCAGGTAAAAGCCAAACCTTTGACATGCTGCTGTTCGAAAACTATCAGAGATAGAATCTTGCAATTTGCACTGCGTGTGCACATTGATATGAAGTTATTTTGTGCAAAATTTCAAGTACCTACCGCCAACGGTCTGGCCGCCAGAGCAGTTTTAATGTCGCCAACTTCCTGCAAACACCATTTAATACAGATTTCCTCTCCAAAACTGGGTTAAACTTTAAAGTCGATTTTCTCAAGTTTTCAAAAAAAAACTTTTTCTGTTTTCGCCTGAAATAGACGTAGGGGATGTTAAATTTGTATTCTACGCATAAATTATACCTCTAGCGTCACAATTGGCGTAGTTATGGCCATTTTAGTTTGGGGTGGCCTAGTTCCCGCTTTGAAGGAGTGGTCAGGTAAAAGCCAAAACTTTGACAGGGTGCTGTTCGAAACCATCAGAGGTAGAATCTTGCAATTTGCACTGCGTGTGCACATTGATATGAAGTTATTTTGTGCCTAATTTCAAGTTCCTACCGCCAACGGTCTGGCTGCCAGAGCAGTTTAAAGGCCCATATTCTTGAAGGATGATTAACGTTAGTCTGCGATTTAAACTGAGATTAACTCAGACCTGGTATTCCTGAAGAAGGTTTAAATTTTGATCAGTGATTAAAATAAACTATGATTAAGCTAAACTGGATTTTAATCCTCCTTCTGGAATAGCACCAAAAATGATATTCCAGAAGGGAGACTAAATTTTAAACAGTGACTAAACCAAATCTTAGATTAATTTAGTCAGTGTTTAAATTTGTTGTCTAAAATTTGGTATTCTTTAACGTTGACTAGTTGATAATCTAGGTCTAAAATGGGCCAAAATTTAGTCACTCAAGGGGGCTAGTCTAAAGTGGTTTTAAGGTTATTTCATGCGATATTCAATTTCTGGTAGAACACTTGAATTAATTGTTCTAAGTGGTAGAATTTACTTGATGCACGTTTTATAAGCATATTTGTTTTAGTTTTTTTTTCTCACTTTTAAGGCCAAATGAATCATCACAAATTTGTCCAAAATTTGAAGATGTTATGTCCAAGGCTCATGCAACTTGACAATGTGTTAAAATATGCCCACACTGCTGCAAATACGTTAAGGAAACTGAAATCTTGGCATTAAGTGAAAGGCCACTTCTCTGATTATCACCAAAAATAGACAAATTTTCGATAGTACACCTACATACCAAAAACAAAGACACATTCAAAATTGTTCACTGTAGGTTGATGAAAACATTGTCGCCAAAAGGATATGACTCCTCTTTGCTAAGACCCTATATTTGTGGTATTGTTAGGGAAAAATAAAACAAAATTTAACTTATAAACTTTTCTTTCAAGTAAATAAAATTAACAAAAAAAAAATATGCATCCATATATCGGGTGGGCCTGAAGTAATGTCCCAACTTTTGACCTTCACTATTTTCCAAAACATTTACTCAAATGGACTCAAATAAACTAATCCTATGCAAAATTTCAGTCCATTTAAGTAAATGCTTTGGAAAATAGTGAAGGTCAAAAGTTGGGACATTACTTTAGGCCCACCCGATATATGAATAAAGGGTAACTCTCCCTTATGAAAAAATATTTCAAAAATTGGTTATCTTGACAATGAATACAATAACTCAAACATTTTTTTTACAAAACAAAATCAAAATCAGTTTTACAAAACAAAAATCAAAATTAAATATTAAGTTTGAACAAACAATGTGAAATACTTATCCACATCCTCCTCTACAAAATCAAATTAGGTTGGCAATACAAAGAGTAGTATTCAGATATTAGAAAAATGATTATTTATTAACTGTCTTCTGTAAAGTAATCCTGCTATGTTTCTAACCTGTGCTCTATCATCAATTATATCATCATCATTATCATTATCAATATCATCCTCTTCTGGATCAGGCTCATTTAAATATACAGAAATATTGTGTAAAACTGCCAAAGCTATAATTACTGAATATGTGGTTTCTAATTTTGTATTTATACCAATTTTAAGGACTGGAAAACGTCTTTTCCAAATCCCAAACATTCTCTCTATAACACCTCTTGTCTTTGCATGACTCTTGTTATACCTTTTCTCTACATCTGTTATTGGGTTTTGTAAAGGGGTCATTAAGTAGGGTAAGCACTGATATGCTTGATCTCCCAAAATTATTCCATAAATTTCATTATTATCAAATTTCTGCTTGATATTACTTTCTGTAAATATACGGCTATCATGAGCACTACCTGGCCATCGTGCTACAATGTTAAGAATTTTTCCTTTACTATCACAAATAACTTGACAATTTATGGAAAAGAAATTTTTTCGATTTATGAATCTGGCTGCATCATCCCCTCCTGGGTTGCAGATTTTGATGTGTGTGCCATCGATGGCACCAACTACATTAGGAAATTGGTCAATTTCGAAAAATCGAGATTTTGAAACTCTCAAGTTTACATTATTCTCTGGAAATTGAATGAAATCTGCTCTCAATTCAGCCAATAATTTTGAGACATTTTTAATAACTTTGCTTACAGTTGGCTGAGATACTGTACACAAATCTCCCACATTTAATTGAAATGTGCCAGAGGCAAAATAGCGAAGGGCAATGAATATTTGAATTTCAGATGATAATGCCCTTTTACGATTAGTTTGGCGTTTCAATTGTTCACCTATAAGACTATGTATGAAATAAACCCCATCTTTTGTAAACCTATACCTTTTCCGAAATTCCTCATCATCAAAAGAGTCAAAAGGATTAATTCTATCTCTCATAACACGTTCTGGTCGTAAAATCCTTCTGTGATTTTCAATCTGGTTCAATCGAATCAATGCCTGATAGGCCATGTTTCCTTATATTGAAAGATCCAACTTTACCTACTATTATAATTTTCTAAATATTTCTTTTTTACTCCAGCTTTCTTTGATACATTGATAATTTCTATAAACTTAATCGACCTATAATAATACCTTAAACTAGAGCTATAACTTCCAATTTAACTAATTGCTTTGCCATTCTTTTTTTGTATAATAATTCTTATATGTATTAATTTTAAAGAAGAAATATAGAAAAAACTAACACTCTCACTCTTGTTAAAATAACATAAATGTAATCTTAAAAAGACATTTCAGACTTATTTCTCAAATTTCAAATAATTTCTATTTGTTTAACTAAACAATAATAACCCTTTCAACTATCATCCACCACTTTAAAATTTACTTATTGATTTGCAATCCCCAACTTGCATGAATGCATATCACATAAAACTATAACAGACATGTAACAGTCATAGTAGCTTAACAAAAGAAACTTAACTTCAAGTTCTTTCTTCAGATAATATACTCATTAATGAACTTCAAATAACAAAATGTTTCAAAAAAAGTATGAGCACTTAAAAAATAAACAGCATATCAATCTTTGATACAATAAATTTGATATTAGTATATAAATGAAATATAGAGGGACATCTGTGTATTTAATATCTAATCACTGTTATTTTCAAGCATGTCCAGATAAGAAAAATATTTATTCACATTGGTGTCTTGAACAACAGAGGTTGATGTTGAGGACCTGCTTGATTTCTCAGTACTTTCCTTTGGGGGTGGATTTTCATAAGAATTACATGTAAGTTCATTAAGTTTAGCTATAGCAATCTTATGCTTTAGTTCAATGACCTTCATTTTTGCATTGTGTTCAGTTCTGAGAATATCCATTTTAAGTTTATGTTCCTCTTCAGATAAGTTTAAAATAGCATTCTCAATATCTGTTTTCTGATGTTTTGATTGTGCAGCAACAGGTGAAGGTTTCTTATATGAGATTTTTTCAATTGAACGTTTTCTTGTGCTGGAATGAAACAAAAAAATTCTGTTATTCTTAAATAAATAATAACAAGTAAAAACAAAAAAAAATAAAATTCTAAGCAATGTTCAAAGTAGCTGGAGGTCAATTAATGTGACTCAAAATCTTTTACAGAAGTATTTGGAAATTCATGCAATTCATAATATTTCTCAGACCAAAATAAATAAGGAATTAAAATATAAGAGCTGCACTGTCACTTTCAAATATATTTTGGCAGGCTAGTGTTTTTTATCAAAATTTGATTAAGAGAAAATAACCACTAGCAGCAAACTAATGTGAAAACCCAGGGACAGGACAGGGTGTGGATTGTTTGTTTTAGAAATGAAATTCAATGTCATCATTAGATACAGAATATCAAGGGGACTCCACCCATCCATGCCACCTCACCCCCCCTTTTTTTAGAAAGTAGGACTAGGAACTTACCTGGAGGTTTGAACTACAGGTTTTTCCTGCAAAGCAGAGTTCTCAGGATACGTTGGTTCTGTTAGCTCATTGTTATGGGTATTACATCCCTCGTCATCGTCATCATTTTCTTCTTCATTTTCAAACACATCTGTTACCGGTACTCTTTCTTTTTGAGTTAACTGCTCATCATCTCCAATTTCCTGTTCTGCCTCTACAGAGTGTGCATCTGTATCATCAGTAGGCCTAGGTCTTTCAGTTTCATTATCAACTATTTCTTCCTCATAATCATCATCATAAGGATTTCTATATTCTTTAAATTCTTTTGGTATTAGATCAATTATTCTTTGAGTAATTTCTGACAAATCGTTAGGTCTTTCTCCACCACCAGTCTTTTTCAACTCTCTTTGATAATTAGAATTTTCCTTTTTGGCACTATCTTTTATTCTTTTCCACATCTCCCGCATTTTTTTTAATTCACGAAATCCATGCTCCTCACTAAAACTACTATGTACTCTTTTCCAAGCCATATCCTTTCGCCTGGTTGCATTTCCATCAGTATGTTTATCCTCTATAATTCTTATTTCTTTTTCTATTAAATCTATCAGCATTTCTTTTTCATTTGGTGTCCAATTTGTACTTCTCTGAATCTTTTTTAACTTTTTCATGCTTGTTTCAGCCATATTGATTTTGCTCAATCAGCTATAAATAGAACTTTAGTAACTATTTCCTTTCAAGGGGCCCATTATGTCATCAACAAAAATGTCTTAATCCAAGATTATTTAGTCTTAGTTTAAGTTAAACTCTTTTAAAAGTGAAAATGACATTGACGTTTTAAGACCTTATTTAATCAGAGATCAAGAGTAAATTTTAATCAGAGATGAGCTAATCAGAGCTTCAGGAATACCAATTTTAGTCAGACTTTAATCTCTGATGAGCTGATCTTAGATTAGGGCTAATCAGAGTTTAATTTAGACAGCCTTCAAGAATATGGGCCTTAGTGTCGCCAACTTCCTGCAAACACCGTTTAATACAGATTTCCTCTCCAAAACTGGGTGAAACTTTAAAGTCGATTTTCTCAAAAGTTTTCAAAAATAAACCTTTTTTTGTTTTCGCCTGAAATAGACGTAGGGGATGTTAAATTTGTATTCTGCGAAAAAATTATACCTCTAGCGTCAAAATTGGCGTAGCTATGGCCATTTTAGTTTTGGGGTGGCCTAGTTCCCGTTTTGAAGCAGTGGCAGGGGCGGACTGGGGCCGTATCGTGGCCATGGTTTTTTTCCATTGACCGGCCCACTTAAGTGTGTCGGGCAAAGCAGGACCCCGAGCGTAGGGGTATTAATAGGGGCGGATCCCCGGTTTTCGAAAGGGCGGGGGGGCGTAGATCGAAATCTTAGCCGAGCGAAGCGAGGCGATAATTTTTTTGACCTTTTTTGGCTTAAAAACTTAGAATAAGTAAAAATTGTACAAAGTAAAGGGGGGGGGGGGGCGTACGCCCTCTACGCCCCCTGGATCCGCCACTGCTTAAGGGGTCCTTCCCCCAAAAAAAATGTAAAATGACTGCCATAAACGTGATTTCCGAGCGCCTCCAGCGGATTTAGGCCACTTTCTTTTGAAATTTTGAATAGAACTACAAGTCCAATTTTTTTTTTTTTCAAACTATAAATTTTTTTTTGTCATTTTTCACAACCCGGCCCCGTGCACACCGGCCCGCATGGCTTTAGCCATGTGGCCATGCGGCCCAGTCCGCCCCTGAGCAGTGGTCAGGTAAAAGCCAAACCTTTGACATGCTGCTGTTCGAAAACTATCAGAGATAGAATCTTGCAAGTTGCACTGCGTGTGCACATTGATATGAAGTTATTTTGTGCAAAATGTCAAGTACCTACCGCCAACGGTCTGGCCGCCAGAGCAGTTTTAATGTCGCCAACTTCCTGCAAATACCGTTTAATACAGATTTCCTCTCCAAAACTGGGTTAAACTTTAAAGTCGATTTTCTCAAAAGTTTTCAAAAATAAACATTTCTGTTTCCGCATGAAATAGACGTAGGGGATAATAAATTTGTATTCTACGCATAAATTATACCTCTAGCGTCACAATTGGCGTAGTTATGGCCATTTTAGTTTGGGGTGGCCTAGTTCCCGCTTTGAAGCAGTGGTCAGGTAAAAGCCAAAACTTTGACAGGCTGCTGTTCGAAAACTATCAGAGATAGAATCTTGCAATTTGCACTGCGTGTGCACAATGATATGAAGTTATTTTGTGCCAAATTTCAAGTTCCTACCGCCAACGGTCTGGCTGCCAGAGCAGTTTTAATGTCGCCAACTTCCTGCAAACACCGTTTAATACAGATTTCCTCTCCAAAACTGGGTGAAACTTTAAAGTCGATTTTTCAAAAGTTTTCAAAAATAAACTTTTTCTGTTTTCGCCTGAAATAGACATAGGGGATGTTAAATTTGTATTCTACGCATAAATTATACCTCTAGCGTCACAATTGGCGTAGTTATGGCCATTTTAGTTTTGGGGTGGCCTAGTTCCCGCTTTGAAGCAGTGATCAGGTAAAAGCCAAACCTTTGACATGCTGCTTTCGAAAACTATCAGAGATAGAATCTTGCAATTTGCACTGCGTGTGCACATTGATATGAAGTTATTTTGTGCAAAATTTCAAGTACCTACCGCCAACGGTCTGGCCGCCAGAGCAGTTTTAATGTCGCCAACTTCCTGCAAACACCGTTTAATACAGATTTCCTCTCCAAAACTGGGTTAAACTTTAAAGTCGATTTTCTCAAGTTTTCAAAAAAAAACTTTTTCTGTTTTCGCCTGAAATAGACGTAGGGGATGTTAAATTTGTATTCTACGCATAAATTATACCTCTAGCGTCAAAATTGGCGTAGTTCTGGCCATTTTAGTTTTGGGGTGGCCTAGTTCCCGTTTTGAAGCAGTGATTAGGTAAAAGCCAAAACTTTGACAGGCTGCTGTTCAAAAACTATCAGAGATAGAATCTTGCAATTTGCACTGCGTGTGCACAATGATATGAAGTTATTTTGTGCCAAATTTCAAGTTCCTACCGCCAACGGTCTGGCTGCCAGAGCAGTTTTAATGTCGCCAACTTCCTGCAAACACCGTTTAATACAGATTTCCTCTCCAAAACTGGGTGAAACTTTAAAGTCGATTTTCTCAAAAGTTTTCAAAAATAAACTTTTTCTGTTTTTGCCTTAAATAGACGAAGGGGATGTTAAATTTGTATTCTGTGCAACAATTATACCTCTAGCGTCAAAATTGGCGTAGTAATGGCCATTTTAGTTTTGGGGTGGCCTAGTGCCCGTTTTGAAGCAGTGGTTAGGTAAGAGGCAAAACTTTGACAGGCTGCTGTTCGAAAACTATCAGAGATAGAATCTTGCAATTTGCACTGCGTGTGCACATTGATATGAAGTTTGTTTGTGCCAAGTTCCTACTGCCAACGGTCTGGCTGCCAGAGCAGTTTTAGTGTCGCCAACTTCCTGCAAACACCGTTTAATACAGATTTCCTCTCCAAAACTGGGTGAAACTTTAAAGTCGATTTTCTCAAAAGTTTTCAAAAATAAACTTTTTCTGTTTTCGCCTGAAATAGACGAAGGGGATGTTAACTTTGTATTCTGCGCAAAAGTTATACCTCTAGCGTCAAAATTGGCGTAGTAATGGCCATTTTAGTTTTGGGGTAGCCTAGTTCCCGTTTTGAAGCAGTGGTTAAGTAAAAGCCAAAACTTTGACAGGCTGCTGTTCGAAAACTATCAGAGATAGAATCTTGCAATTTGCACTGCGTGTGCAGATTGATATGAAGTTTGTTTGTGCCAAATTTCAAGTTCCTACTGCTAACGGTCTGGCTGCCAGAGCAGTTTTAGTGTCGCCAACTTCCTGCAAACACCGTTTAATACAGATTTCCTCTCCAAAACTGGGTGAAACTTTAAAGTCGATTTTCTCAAAAGTTTTCAAAAATAAACTTTTTCTGTTTTCGCCTGAAATAGACGTAGGGGGATGTTAAATCTGTATTCTGCGCAAATCCATGCTGGCGGTCCATTCTTGACCCATGCTCTTTCTACAGAAAAATACTATTTCACAGAAATATCTTGTTTGATTTAGCGTTTTCACACTATTTACTATGTTGTGCAACTCTTCCTTACTCTGCAATGCACAACACTTCATAGATTTTGACAAAAACTTGCTGAGAATGTTTTCTCCACCCAAGGATGAATCATATTGCAAATGAAAACACTCTATAGGGAACAATTATTGAGTTTTACAAAACTTGCCCAGTGCATGTATGTTATTAGCTAAAACTATTTATTACCAGTTACTTCCCTTGAACTTGTAATTTTATCATCGAAGTAACAGAATTTTCCGCTTGCGTCGCACTATCAGAACAATTATGGTCGAATGACATGAAAACCCATTCGTTCGTTTGAAACCCATCTCCACTCACACAAGCATCGTTACTAATGGTTACACGTTGCGAATTTTATCGGTCGCATACTTTAGTCCATAGACTGTTATCCGTTCAAAGGGCACTGATCCCCCAATGCCCAGGCCCGTAGCCTAAGGAGGCTTGGGTGGGGATGTCCGTTTACGGACGTCTAAATGTCTAAATTTTATAGAGGTGAACACCAGACTTCAGAAAATCATGTTTTCAGGTCTCCGATGGACGTGGATGGACGGCATCAGTCATGGTAGCGTCGAATTATCAAAATTTTCTAGGCGACCAACCCAAAACCCTATTCAAGTAATCGTGAACCTTAAATTGATGCTCTGGGAAATGTCTGGAAATCGCGTTTCTAGACGTCTTTTTCTTAAAATTTTCTTGGTGAGATCCCTCAGACCCTAAACAAATAATCTTCAACCTTGAGAAATCTCTTATATGGCCTACAGAGTTGTCGTTCCTTGTCTTTAAAGGGGAATGTTTAGCATTTTCGAGGATCGATTTGGGCCTTGAATTTAAATAAATAGCCTTCATATTTACTGGGAATGCCCCAAAATCGCAAAATCCCTTTAATTATACCCGTTTAACAGTTATCTTTTACTTTCTGTGTATGTGTTTTCTATATAAGTCATAGTCTCACTAAACTACACGTCGTATTTTTGACTTTCAAACTCTATTTATGGATACACGGGGATTTGAAGGTTTAAATTTTGAGGGAGAGTTTGGAACATCATTACGGAATAGATTCAGTATTTACTAGTTGGAGTGGGTATTCATTTAGGTTCGTGAAGTATACCAAACTATCGTGTCCAATAAACAGATTGTGATTTAACTATCGTGTCCAAATTTCTCGCAAATTGTGATATGAAACCGTCGTGTCCAACTACATGTATCTAGAAGGTTGTGATGCGAAACTATCGACAACTGGCAAACAGATTGTGATGGTTAACTATCCTGTCAAAATCTCTAGCAGTTTGTGATCTAAAACTCAACTAGCTAGCAGATTGTGACACTTACTATTATAGATTCTGATGTCAACAAATCGTATCAGCTAGATAACAACTGTTATTGTAGTTTAGATAGATTTGTATCTTATACGAGCCGAATTTACCCTGTTATTTACTTTCCGAAAACCCCAATATCACCTCACTGTGTACACATAGTAGGTTATGATAGAACAGTGGTATTAGCATGGTACAATCCAGATTATGTAACCATAATGTGATACACATCATCAGCAATACAACGTGAGTCTATTAAGTTTAAGCTTTGAGATAAATTGAAGTTTATGGGCAAGATTTCAACAGGAGCAGCGATGTTTAATGTTCGGACCAAATTGGAAACTTGGGTAGTTTTGGGTTTAAAAATAGAGAAATAGCCAAGTTGCAATTGAATTTAATATAACATGTGTCTGTCTGTTTATCTTTATCAAATCTTCTCAGTGATTTTATGTTCAAAGGTTTAATCCTCCTTGTGCTGGAAAAAAAAATTCAATTGAATTGTTTATTTAATTTACTTGGGTGATTAACATCGTCGGTTGTTCTCAGATGTGACCCCGTCTTCTCCCACTATTTCTCAGTCTCTGACACGACAGTGGTAGTTTCCATCAATACTGAAGTTGTTTCAATAAGAGTTGAGGATACAACAGTCATTTCTAGGGTGGACAATACCAGTGCTGAGGACGACATTATTGGTGTTGAAGAAATCATTTCAGAAGTGGCTGGTTCAAATGACGCAATGACTAGATCAGATGATGTCATTGTTAATTCTGATGAAGACATAAACACGTCAGATGATGCGACCATCATTTCAGACGATGACGACTCAATGCTAATAGATGACGTGATGTTTTCAGCTGGTGTAACTGATATGAACGATTTTAAATCTACTTCGGATACAGGATGACGCCACAAGTTCAAAAAGTAACGTGTCAGTTGTAATGGATGTCGCAACCAGAAACTAATTTGGGCTGCAAGATTTATAGCTTCAGATGATTCTTTCACTTTTTCTAATAAAACAAAAAAGATGAATAATAATAAATAGTCGAATCATACGTCTGATAACAGTTAAACTATTTGATTGTTTATGACAAAATATAGTTACCGGTAAGTTTAGTTTCCAATTGAGAAATCTCGTCAGCATCAACCTGACCATTAGCTGAAAAATACAGAATGACAATTAAAAGCTAGTAAAACATCATAAAAGAACATGAAATACTTTATCAATAGAAATGTTAAACTTAAATTTAAATAAATATCTGTATGGTATAACACGAAAAAGCACTATTACCGTTTATATCAATTTCAGCTAGGAGTTGATCAAGTTGTTCATCATCTAAATTTAAAGCAGTTCCCAATTCTACTCGAGTTAAAATTCCATCTTCTAGAGCGGATTTTAATGTAGCGTCGAGATTCAATAATCTTTTTCCCAGGTTTAATCCTAAACCACCATCAGCTGCAAAGTTACAAATATGAAATCTAGAAATCTACATAAAATAAGTTCAACAAATAGGTTCTATACACATTTTTCATCCTCGTTACCGAATGTAGCTTGCAATAAATATATTGACACTAAAATCTTTTATTTAAAATTGTTTATATACATGTACAATAACAGTAAGATAAACAACTCACCATTAAGTTGAGTTTTGAGATTGGCAACTTCATCAGCATCAACTTGACCATTGGCTACAAAAAAAAAATATCAAATATATCATCTTATCAGTTTTGGTTTAAGATAGTTTGATTTATATAGGGGGTTATTTTCGTTTCACTGTTTTTATTTGTGAGAATAAAGTCGCAAACCTAAAAGAATCTTCGCAAACACAAAAAAAGGTTTTAAATTACCGTTTACATCAACATTAGCCAAGAGTTGATCAAGTTGGTCAGCATCTAAATTTAAAGCAGTTCCTAATTCTACTCGAGTTAAAATTCCATCTCCTAGAGCAGCATCTAGGTTAGCGTCGACATCCAAGTTTAGATTCAATAATCTTTTACCCAGGTTTAATCCTAAACCACCATCAGCTGTTAATATACAAAGCTTCAATAAACCAAAACATTTCTTTAAGTAGGTAGAGCCTTGAGCTATGATAAAAAATGTTTGCCCCCAATCAATGCTGTAAACACCAAACCCTCTTGACAGTGTTACATGTGATCTTTGATTACAAGTCATTTATAATGTTTCTTAAGAATTATATAAGCTGTTAAAAATATTAAGGTTCTGCACGCAAAGATGTATCTTACAAATCGATTTCCGACCACATAATCGGTTACTAGCAATAATATACAATACCAGTAACATAAGCAACTTACCATTAAGTTGAGTTTTCAGATTGGCAACTTCATCGGCATCAACTTGTCCATTGGCTATAAAATGAAGAACAAAAATAATATCACGTTTATTGTAGTTTTAATATAATATCCCTAAGCCATCAGTCAAAATGCAAAAGAAGGACCAGAAAAATAAGAAGATGTCATATGGTCTCCTTTATAACATTGTGATGCTATTGAAACACATGATTTTAATAGAAAATTCCAAAACACAACTAGAAGACTTCAAATTACCATTAACATCAACATTAGCCAAGAGTTGATCAAGTTGGTCAGCATCTAAATTTAAAGCAGTTCCTAATTCTACTCGAGTTAAAATGCCATCTCCTAGAGCAGCATCTAGGTTAGCGTCGACATCCAAGTTTAGATTCAATAATCTTTTACCTAGGTTCAATCCTAAACCACCATCAGCTGTTAATATATAAATATCCAAATAATGATAAAAAAAAAATGAGAAAAATTAAATGTACACATAATTAAACGTCTTGTGTAGGCTTTGGTTGAAATATAATTCACACATTATACAATAACAGTAACATAAGCAACTTACCATTAAGTTGAGTTTTGAGATTGGCAACTTCATCGGCATCAACTTGTCCATTGGCTATGAAAAATAAAATAAAAATAGCATCATGGTTGTAGTTGTTTGTAGTTTTCAACAATTAACCTTAAAGGATTATGTTCACCAACTATTCGACCAATAAAATTTTAGTCACAGTCGTAATAATGTTCCTAACTCTCCACGTGTATCCATGACTATCAGCGTTTGAAATTCAAAAATACGACTCGTCGTTTAGTAAGACTATGCTTTATATAGAAAACTCATAAACAGAAAATGAAAGATAAATGTTTAAGGTCGGAGAATTACATATATTCAAGGCCTAAATAGACCCTCAAAAATGCTGAACATTCCCCTTTAGAACACATATCAAAATAATGAATCGGTCAAATCCAAACGTCAAATATCAAAACTAAGATAGTCAAGTAAAGGATCCCCCTCATAACATTCTGCTTATATGAAAACAAATGTCTATAGAAATAGAATAATACAAATAGAAATCTTCCAAATTACCGTTAACATCAACATTAGCCAAGAGTTGATCAAGTTGTTCAGCATCTAAATTTAAAGCAGTTCCTAATTCTACTCGAGTTAAAATTCCATCTCCTAGAGCAGCATCTAGGTTAGCGTCGACATCCAAGTTTAGGTTCAATAATCTTTTACCTAGGTTTAATCCTAAACCACCATCAGCTGTTAATATTGAAAAATTATGATAAAAATAGACTAACAGCTAAGCATAAATATATATTAACAAAACACAGTAACACTTAATACAATGTAGTTCAGTTCATAATACCTTATCTAGTTACCAATGGAAAATAATCAATAGAAAATTTGATTGAAAAATATATCATCTTTATTAATTTTGAGATAAATTATCCAATAAAAAGTTATATTCTACAAATCAATTTACCACTCTTGATGCCCGTTTACGTTACTAGCAACGCTTTTCAAAATTTCAATTATAGTAAGATTATATAGGTTGTTTACAATAGGGATGTTATGGGGTAATAAAAACCACGAACGATCCCAACCGTAAAACAAATCTCGAAATCCATGTAAACACATTGGCAATACAATCCATTACATTAAGATCGGCTCTTGTCTATTTTTATGACATTCAAAAAAAGAAAACTTACCATTAAGTTGAGTTTTCAGATTGGCAACTTCATCAGCATCAACTTGCCCATTGGCTACAAAAAAATATCAGGATATATTAATGATATTCAGAAAAAAGCATCAAATATATCATCAACTCAGTTTTATTTAAGATAGCTTCAGATATTAGGGGGGTTATTTGCGTTTCGTTGTTCTTATTTGTGAGAAAAAAGTCGCAAACCTAAAAGAATTGTCGCAAACAAAATAAAAGGTTCCAAATTACCGTTTACATCAACATTAGCCAAGAGTTGATCAAGTTGGTCAGCATCTAAATTTAAGGCAGTTCCTAATTCTACTCGAGTTAAAATTCCATCTCCTAGAGCAGCATCTAGGTTAGCGTCGACATCCAAATTTAGATTCAATAATCTTTTACTAAGAGGGGCAGCCCCTTGGCTCCCCATTACCATGGCAACGACAAAAATGACTACACACTGCATGCTGTAAAATGCAATAATTATTATACAAGTTTATGTTAGTAGAGAATCTCTTACATACCATATACAATATGACATCTAGGCCTACTTTGAAATAAATCTACGAACGTTAGCAAGTAAAACATCCTTTAATACCCTAATCAGAACGATTTTACTTGCACTTGGCTGAAATTAAATGTTCAATAATGCCTTGATAGGTTTGTGTACCCCTTTTCATCCTTTACTTACTCACCAACAATTAGCACTGCAGTGCTGTCTATGTGGTGTTTCATGTAGGCTACCCACTGTGAAGGTCCAAAATGGTATGAGGAGCCAGGCTGAGAAACTGGGTACAAATATCAAAGGATTAGACCCATACTCCCCATATAACTTACTTGAGAGTATAATACTTTCTGCTGAAAAATACATTGTTTCTTGTAATATTTATACCATATTGGTGTTAAAATCGATTTCTTACTAAAAATGACAAATTTTTGTCACTTTTAGGAAAAATTGAAAAATAGCAATTTAATCGCTATAATCTGCAAGTGATTAAGAATTATTAAAATCAATATTGACCTAAAGATTATGGTTATGATATAGCACGTGACAGGTGGACTGGGAGAATAATTACTCACCTTTATAATAGACCACGTGACTTTTTCTAACCTCATAACACCCTGGTTCTCTAACCATCTTCATAAAACATAATTAACAAATATCATTTCAGGGTTCATCGGAATCACGAATTTTGTTGTTTTGATATTATGACCATGTGGAGGCATGTCGTTAGGTAACCATAATGGCCACCATGAAATAGCCAAGCACCAATATGCTGCGGTTTAATTCGTTTCAAAAATAAAAGGTCGAGTGGCCAATTAAAAAAAGTCAAAAAGTCCCTTTTTTATCCAGACTGCACTAAAATGGATATTTATGTATGGTTAAAAAAAATGGATAATTAGTACAAACAAAATTATCTGATAGTTTGCTTAATTTGACACAATAAGGAAACCTATAGCCTTAAAAATGCATACATGTATATAAAAGTTATTTTCATGATTTGTGTAATGAACTAAAAAATATCACATTAAATCACTTTATTGCCTTATGGTGGACAGTTGACACAATATCAGAAAGTAGGACCATTTGACAGGTTAACAGGGAGGAAATGTTTGAGTACGTTTATTTTCCGAAAGCATGTTCAATAACTCTAGTACCCCATAACAGTTAGATCAAAATATGGAAATTTAAGGCCATAATGAGATGTGGAATGTGGTAAATCAACTTTTGTCTAATTATCTATTCGAGGTACTGACCGGTGTCCATTTAACAATATTGTAGACCTATTAGTTTAACATAGTAGTACCACTACACAAAACTGTTTGGTCGAGTTCAATTTCACATTATAGCACTAATCAAAAATAATAATTGTAATCTTAAATGGGTAATAAGAGTTATGTCCACACCTGTCTCTTGTCCATTATCAATATTAATATCTTATCGTTTGGATTTTTTTCATTTCAATTTTTACACATTTTACTCTAAAACTTGTTAATGCGTTTCTGAGATAATTAATGAGTTTTTGCACCAAATAAGTATAAATTTGAGAAAAAAATAAAGTATTTATCATTGGACATTCAAATCGTCTAAATACCTTACAAAGTAAGTAAAAAACATTTTCAGACAATTTGATGCAGCTCAGCTGCTGGTTTGTCGACTTGTATCTCTTCAGAGAGCCCGAAGGCTAATTATGGTTAAGTAGTATATTTATTGGAACTGTAGTAAATCTTTATGTAGGCTATACAGTGTCTTGGCTATAAAATTACAACATTTTTTGTGGTATTTTGGTCTAGGGTTGAAAGAATCCTTTCTACGAAATAGAGCCTAGGACATAAAACTTTCCAAAAAAAAAAAAAAGAAATCGTACAGATTCGGTCAACTGTTATATTTGCATTCATTTGTTTTTCTCTTTTGCTACAGAATGAAGTGTGTAGCTATTTTTGCTGTTGCTATTGTTATGGTGATGACACCTGAATCTGAGGCTCTGTTGAATCTTGGTGGAGGAGGTAATGGTGGTCTGCTTGGTGGTGTTTTAGGAAACAATGGTTTACTCGGAGGTCTGTTAGGACAAAATGGTTTAGTTGGTGGTCTTTTGGGGTCAAATGGTTTGGTTGGTGGTGTTTTGGGAGGTAACCGAGACTCAGTAGAAGCTAGTGCTAATGTACTGGCCAAACTTAACGCTGGTATCAGTGACGGTGTTGTTACTAAAGCCGAATTGGGAACTGCTTTAAATTTGGGCAGTGGCGATTTGGATGGACTCTTAGCTAAAATCGACCTCAACGGTAAGTAAATGATAAAGCTAATTATTTCATTTACATGTTTTAATATAAAAATGCGTGTGTCAGCGATACATCTATATGCAAACGTTTTCCGTGAATGTTACGCTGGCTACATGTCATATAGGAAACGGAAACATATTGTACAAATCAGTGCATTTTCTTTCCCAACATAGAGTTTGATACCGGTTCCCGTGCTGTGGATGGAGCCACAAGTCGACTTTGAAAAAGTAAATAGAAATATAAGATGAGTGAAACGGTCATTCCGTACACTGTAAGATCTGGGCTACATTCCTTCGTCGTTAAAAGTTACACATACCTGTGTTGTTTCATCTTTAATGACCACGATTTCATTTTTTTAGTTGATGCTAAAGTTGATTTGAAAGAACTTTTAGATTTGGAAATCTTGGTTATCTGTAAGTAAACTAATTCATTTCTCTGATCTTTATATAGGGTCTTTTCATAGTTTGTAAGGTTCGAAATAATGAAAAGCTTTATCTTTATTTCATTGTCCTTACTGAGAAAATTATCAATTATAGGCCTATACTATCTAATATATTTTATTTTCTTTTTCAGTACAAGGTCTTCTTGGTTTGGATCTAAGTAACATCTTAGGTAACATTAGTAACTTGGGTAACCTCGGAAACATTGGAAACCTTGGTAACCTAGGAAATGTTGGTAACGTTGGTAACCTTCTCGGTCGATAGATTAAATGGATTTTATCAGCATGCATTAAAATAAATAACTAAAAAAAAAATTTATGTTTTCTTTTAGAGATTCGGGATGAGGGGTGTGTAATAGATCTCATTAATTTAGATGCACATATACATGCATATTACCATGCTAAGAACTTTCAAAAATGTACCCTGATATTCTAAAAAAAAATCGCCATTAGAAGAACTTATCTGGCATTCTAAGATTTCATCCGATATTGTTAGAATTTACCTGACATTCTCAGAATTCATATATCATCTGACAGACATCCTTTAATCTATAAGATTATAAGAATAAGAATATAAGAATCTTTCGTTAAGAATGCCAAACAAAATTTATTGACGTCCTTGCTGAAATCGTAAAAAAACAAAAGTAGAACGACAATTTATGACGTCCACTACCCTCATGAGATATAATCTTGCATCTTACACCATTATCGACAACGTTGCTTAAATCGTAGAAGACTTCTCGAACGATATGATTGATGTTGACATCTGTGTGACATGACGTGCAATTGCTCCACTGCCCTGATTCGTTGCGCTTGTTTAATTCTATTTAGACATATATTTAGTTGTTGATTACTGACTGCCTATACTCTGTCCAACGTCAGTTTCCTGCACAGGCTTTTTTTTTAACTTTAAACATAACTATTATCAAGTGACCATAACTTCGCCTATTTTGATCTTTCCTGTATTGCAGGAAAAAAACAGAAAATGTTATTGAATTTTTGAGAAAGTCGAGTTTCACCCCAATTTTGGAAAGGGAACTGCACTAAATGGCGTTTGCAGGAAGTTGGTGACAATATTAATACTCTAGTACCCAAAACCTTCATGACAGAAACCTGAAACTTGACACAAATCTTCGTTGGTGGATTGCGCATAGGCAGTGCAAATAACAACCTTACATCTCTGAGTTTTTAAGCTACAGCCTGTCAAAGTTTAGGCTTTATCCAAACCCTGACCTGCAAGCGTGAAAAAAACGACCCCAATATTAAAATGGATTCACTGTCATTTAGGCACACATTTTTTAAGCACACATCATTTAGACACGGTACTTTAGGCACACTTATTTTAGTCACACGGTCAGATAGGCACACGTCATATAGGCACAGTATTATTTAGGCACAGCCATTTAGGCACACTTTCAATTAGGCACATATTCAATAAGGCACACTCTTTTTAGGCACACTGAATTTCGGCACACTGTTATTTAGGCACAATGATTTAGGCACACCTTCAATTAGGCACACATTCATTTAGGCACATATTCAATTAAGCAGACTTATATGCGGCACTATGTCATTTAGGCACACCTGACTCCAAAGAGGGGCTTGGGGTACATGGCTCTCAAAAGCTCAATTAACGGAAAAGCAAGATCACTTCATATTAGGAGAAAGAAAGGGATAGGTCACATAATGTTCAACATTCGTGATTTTCCAATTTGTAAAATACTACCACATCCATTAAAATTTAGAATAGTTCTGTACCTTCACTGCATTTTTCTAAACAAACAATTTGCGGGGTTAGGGGCGTTACAAAATGTGTTGTTGTTTGTTTTTTGTTTGTTTAGAAAAATGCAGTGAAGGTACAGAACCATTCTAAGCCGGTAGATCGGTAGATGGCATGCAAAAGCGGTAGAAACCCGACATTATCGGGAGATTACACATGTATGGACTTGCATATGAAACGAACCAGCGTTTAATGGCCTATCTTTTCAACACAAAATTGAGGCGAAAAATTAACATAGGGAGCTTGCATACGAAGCTTGCATCTTTCCTAGCTCCGTATGTGTCGCATCACCAAAGGTAGAATTTCTCTGTTGCTCAGAATGAGGGAGCTTGTATAGGTAGCCAGTTAAGTTAAAACGGTAACAAGGGAAAACGGTAACAAAAAAATAAAGTTGAAACGGTAACAATTAACCTGTTAAAACGGTAACAGATATAAGGTTATAACGGTAACATATCTGTAAAAACGGTAACAAAATATTTTGGTAAAAAAGGTAACAAAATAAAGAATTTATTCCTCGGAAATATTCGAAATGTCAAGGTAAAAAAAAAATGTTTCGGTGGGGTCTTGGGGCCTCTCTAGCTCGTAAACACTATACAAGCCACAATTTTTGACGGATTTTGACGAAACTTGCTGAATTTGTTCAATTTCACCAAGGATGAAAGGTCAGAGTTCATGCTGACAATTAGGACCCCAATGTAGTGTTTAGAAAAACGGAATTTAAAAAACCGAACGAAACAAAATTTGGAGCTGATTTTAATTAGTCTTGTATAAAAAAAAATCGGACTAAGTTGGATATTAAAAAAAATAGTTGTTGTCTGGAGTAGTCTTTCTGACCAATCAAATACTGTGAACAAATTTAGTGCGAGTCTGTTAAACAGGAAGTTACTTTCACGTGTTGTAGATTTTATAAACAAACAGAATTACTGACTATAAATTTAGTATAACATGCATCTTAATTGAAACTTTCAGATTCATTGATGTATACATAGTTTCATATTTCAACTTTACTACAATTCATCAAGATGACACAATTTAAATCAAGGTTTGTGTAATTATTCTGTACCGGTACTGTCCTAAATCTAGATCTATTCAGAAATCAACATTATGTATTGTGATTATCTTATTAAGATAAAGATTAATTCATTACATTCGTCATTAGATAATCTAATGTATTTTAACTTATAGTACTTTCTTAAGTGTGCTATAGTATAAAATATATAGGAATTATTTTTGATGCCGGTACTGTGCAATTGGTCATGCCCCTTGTAAATGAGAGATTCGATTAGAAAGAAACATTTTTGACATTGTGATAATAAATATTGCAAGTTATTTTCTTTTACTTTGTCTTTAGTTTTAAAGTTGATACAAAATTAGAAGCTTTTTACACAGAAGGAAAAATTCAGGTATGTTTCAAGCTTTGAAAATTTAAAATGAATTGAAAATATGACCTAAAAGTGTGATAAGTTACAAGTGTTCAATCTGGTGCTGGGTTTAACAGTTTAAGGATATAAAGCATTGATGTTGGTGATGGTTGCTGTTCTTCCTAATTTACACAAAGCCTCCATTGGTTACATGACTGACATATTTGTAATATCTATATATTTTTTCTCTTGTATTTCACAGATAGATAAAAATGGAGATTACATGTTTTGTGGATGTGGACAGAAAGTGCAAATGATAGACATTAAGTCTAGTAATTTAGTAGCTTCATTTGCCAAGGTTAGTCTTGTAAACTGTGTTTATCTAAAATCTGAAGATCTTTACTGCTACTTTCTATATTTTGTCCATAGTACTATAGATTTCTTTTACTAATTTATTTATAATCATACTTCATACATTAATAGTGCCTAAAGTCAATCCTGTTATGGTCGTTTTTATTTGCCCACATTATTATGTGGTCGTATATTGTCGTCACCCATGTCCGTACGTCCCTCCATTGGCTTGTGAACACGATAGAAACTACAGTTTTCTTTTCTGAATGAAATTTGGTATGATCGTTATAATTCATGAGATCTTGAGTTCGAATTTGACGATATTTCGCTGAACGTTTATGAGTTATTGCCCTTGATTTATTCAAAATGTGTCAAATTTGGCTTGTGAACGCAATAGAGACTACAGTTTTCATCTGATTTGAATGAAATTTGGCATGATTGTTGGTATTCATGATTTCTTGGACAAGTTCGAAATTGTCAATAATTCGATGAACGTTTTTTTAGTTATTGCTCTTGACGTAGTCAAAACGCGGTAAAATCGATTTATGATGGCAATAGTGACTATGGTTTTCATCTGAATTAAATGGAATTAAGGGTGTTACTTAGGCTATTTCACGTTATGAAAAAATAGAATAAGTATATGAAATAATGATTTCTTGAGATTTGTTGTGCATTTGTTGATGATTTGGGGTCCTTCTCGATAGTTTAAGGTTGATTTCATGTCAATCAGATTTTTTTTAATGAGTTGACAGCCCTTTCAAACATGTCATAAAAATTGGACATTTCAAACCTTTGATACAAGTTTAAAAAAATGTGAATGGATCAATCTACATCAAACTTGGCATAAATGTAGACAATTACATTGCCGAGAAACGTACAGAGCGATTTTCCAAAAAAAAATATTATTTCGGTGGTTACCATGGAAATACGAAAATTTACGAAAATTTATTTGTAGGTACGGCAAACATTTTCAAGGGGCCAAACTAATTAGAATTTTCGAAAAAACTCTATGTACATTTCATCCTTATTGAATATGCTTTCGATTAAGACCAAGATCGTAATTCAATAAAAAATGGCTGAGAAATCTTGTACCAACCGGGACACATTTTTCTACTTTTTCCTAATTTTTTAGCAAAAACTAACGAAATACCTAATTTCCTGTCGGTTTCTTTCATTCTATATAGTTTACAAATAAAGTAATAATAATTATCTACAATCTTAGCCCAAAAATAATAAGTAATTCACAAAAATTCCATCTCGTGTTTTTTTCTCGAACGCTAGCCCAATCAATACCTTTAAGTGTGATCATTTATATATTGATGAGGTTTTGGACAAGTAAGAATAAGATGATATTTTGTTGAAAGGATTTTGAGTTATTGGCCTTGACTGCTTTGAAATTGACAGTTTAAGTCAGATTTTTAGACATCAACAAATTTTTAACAGGTTAGATTTTTAGTACGATTTATCACGGATTATCGAGTGCCCTTGATATACTAAAAAAATTCAGGGAAGTGGGCGTATCTTGCTAGGCAACCACTTGTTCTTTATCAGGAATTCAGTGATAAGATTGTAATTGGAAAGTATTTCTGAATATAAATAACTTTTTATTGGTTTCATTAGGAAGAAGAAATTGTTACAAATTTTATACTCAGTCCTGATGATAAGGTAAGAGGATGATTATTTTCAGTTAGAAATAAATTTAATACCAACTGGGTGAAATGTTGACAACATTGTGCTAGGATAATAAAACCCATGACTAATAATGCAAGCCTTTAAACAAAACCAAAAATCTATAACAAAATTGGCAATATCGGTACATTATCAGTTAATGAAATTGGTGGAAGTATGTGAGATTGACAATAAATTTGGTATTCAAAATTGAATCAATTCCATATATATATATATTATTTTTTTGAATTCCAGTACCTTATTGTAGCGTGTCAAAATCTCTTAATAAGACAATGGAATTGGAGAGAGAGAAAACTTGTACGATCCTGGAGGGTAAGAGGAATTTTCCATTTAATTCCATATAGACCTTAAAAGATATTTCCATGGAACACTTATTGTTTAAGTAGATGATGATGGATACAATCAGTTCTATGGTAGTGAATGAAGTGAATATATTACAGCTAGTAACTGATCTATATAAACACCAGTTGATTTAAAGGATAAACTTGCACTTTTTTTATTTCTTTCATTTAGACAACCCACAGAACTCCAATAGTTTCTATGGCAATGGATATCACATCTACATTATTAGCGACTGGTAGTACAGATTTAACTATTAAAGTATGGGATGTGGTACAGGAACATTGTACTCATGATTTAACAGGACATAAAGGAGTTATATGGTTTGTATTGTTATTTTGTTTTAATTGTCTAAAATTTATTGGCTGTGATAAAGTCTTGTCAGCCTTCAATTGGGAACATTCAACATTATTGAGGGTTGATTTGTGATTTTTGTACTATGGAAATGCACGGAAATCACACAATCCCTTCAATTATACATCTTTCAATTTCTGTTTATATGTTTTCTATTTAAGACCACAATATGTTATATTGTTTTAATATGACAATATTTCATCATTATATTTTTAGTGCTATGGAATTTAATCCTGACAAATCAAGACTACAGTTGGTATCAGCTAGTGATGATAATTTAATACGTATCTGGGATCTAGTAACTAGTACCTGTGTATCAGAGATATCAGCTCACTATAGTACTGTTACTAGTTTAATATTTACACCTGATGGTACTACTATGTATAGGTAGGCTGAAACTTTAATTTAGTTTTTCATACATTACTTGTTTAAATCTGACCATTATGAACTAAAAGATATCTTTATTTGCATTGAATTGATATTTTTATACGCCCACACGTAAGTATGGGCGTATATTGTGGTTGACCCTGTCGGTCCGTCCGTCCGTCCGTTCACATTTACCTTGTGCTCACTCTACAGGCTACAATTCTTCATGGATCGTTTTGATATTTTGTATGTGTGTCAATATCATTATGAAGATGTGCACTATTGACTTTGGTGATGATTCGATGATTTTCTTCCGAGTTATCGCGTAAAACTTTGATATCGCGTTCGTTTTTTTGTTCGTGCTCACTCTATAGGCTTCAATTCTTCATGGATCCTTTTGATATTTTGTATGTGTGTCAATATCATTATGAAGATGTGCACTATTGAATTTGGTGATGATTCGATGATTTTCTTCTGAGATATTGCATAAAACTCTGATATCGCGGTTTTTTTTGCTTGTGCTCACTCTACAGGCTACAATTCTTCATGGATCCTTTTGATATTTTGTATGTGTGTCAATATCATTATGAGGATGTGCACTATTGAATTTGGTTATGATTCGATGATTTTTTTTCGAGGTATCGTGGGATCATTCTTGCTGAATATTTACTGATTTCTAAAATCATATAATGCATATCAGCGTGTTCACTTGATTTTGTTAATATTTGTATAGTTTTTTCTTTCAGAAAAATAAAAACAAGAACAGCAATAGAGAATGAAAATACAGAGACCAGAGCATTATTCTGAACATTAACATTAAATTGCTGATGAAATTGAGAATTAAATTGCTGATGAAATTGAGAATTAAATTGCTGATGAAGTTGAGCATTCAATGGCTAATGAAATTGTACATTAAGTTGCTGATGAAATTGCATATTAAATTGCTCAGGAAGTTGCACATTAAATTGCTGATGAAGTTGAGCATTCAATGGCTAATGAAATTGTACATTAAGTTGCTGATGAAATTGCACATTAAATTGCTCAGGAAGTTGCACATTAAATTGCTGATGAAGTTGAGCATTCAATGGTTAATGAAATTGCACATTAAATTGCTGATGAGATTGCACATTAATTGATTAAATTGACCACAACATCTGAGCTATACTGCCGATTTTAAGGCCCCTATAAATCTTTATATTGCCAATATAACAATATAGCAGCATGTGCTGGATTATAATATTTTCTAAATTTAAATGACTAATTGACAAAAAAAACATGATGAAATAATGGGGATACATTTTGTGTAGGGTAATGTGAACCATTCTGTTATCTCCCTTCTATTCAAAGGCAATGTGAATGGTTAGCAATACCTTAATGATATACAAATATTTTTGTTTCAGGTGGTACATACTGCTATCAATAAATTATTTGATGATTAACCCCTGAATCAAGATATAGTTTAATTCCTAGCAGTGTGTTCATCACTTTGATTCAATTAGTATACACATTTCGTTCTTTTTCAGACAAATATTATAGCTGAACTTTAGAACGACAATAATGCCGAAAACCAAGAAGAAGAATTATAGGAAGAAGAAAGAACAGCAAAGAGCCAGAATGCATGCACAACGACAAAATAAAGATTCCAAGAATGAAATAGATGATGAAACTGGTCATGTTGCCAGGGAAGATGAGCACTATGATAATGAAATTGCTGATGAAACTGGTCATGTTGCCAGGGAAGATGAGCACTATGATAATGAAATTGCTGATGAAACTGGTCATGTTGCCAGGGAAGATGAGCACTATGATAATGAAATTGCTGATGAAACTGGTCATGTTGCCAGGGAAGATGAGCACTATGATAATGAAACTGGTCATGTTGCCAGGGAAGATGAGCACTATGATAATGAAACTGGTCATGTTGCCAGGGAAGATGAGCACTATGATAATGAAACTGGTCATGTTGCCAGGGAAGATGAGCACTATGATAATGAAATTGCTGATGAAACTGGTCATGTTGCCAAAGAAGATGAGAATGAAATTGCTGTAAATCCTTTTGAAGAAAGTGGAATTTCAATTAACCTTCATAAATACTTTGAATTTGAAAGTAAACAAACAAAGCAAAAAAAACCCCAAAAGCTTGATGAATTAATGGCACAGAAAATTGACAGACGAAAATACTTTTCTGAGTATCGAAGAAAACAAAGAGCTGTTGTAGAGAAGAGAGAAGTTGAACAGCAAAGGCAAACTTTGACAAAGAGATTGAAGAGAAAAGATGAAAATTTTAAGTTTGCTGAAAAACAGCGAGAAACACCAACTAAGAGATGGAAGAGAAAAGATGAGGATTTTAAGAACGCTGAAAAGCAGCGAGAAACACCAGCTAAGAGAGGGAAGAGAAAAGATGAGGATTTTAAGAACGCTGAAAAGCAGCGAGAAACCTGTATTAAGAGACGGAAGAGAAAAGATGAAAATTATAAGCAGACTGAAAAACAGCGAGAAACAACAGCTAAGAGAGGGAAGCGAGTTGACTCTAAATATAGAAAAATTGATGTCGAAGTCGAATCAAAACGCACAAAAAGAAAAGATGAAAATTTTAAGCATGCTGAAAAGCAGCGAGAAACACCAGCTAAGAGATGGAAGAGAAAAGATGAGGATTTTAAGAACGCTGAAAAACAGCGAGAAACCTGCGCCAAGAGAGGGAAGAGAAAAGATGAGAATTTTAAGCTCGCTGAAAAACAGCGAGAAACCCCAGCTAAGAGAATGAAGCGAGATGACCCAAATTACAGAAATATTGATGTTGAAGTCAAATCTAAGCGCATGAAAAGAAGCACTGAATTAGACATTGATGCTCTTACAGCTGAATTTCACAAGAAAATACAGAATGGACTTATGTCTGTGAAGTATGTCACCAATTGTGGTTTCAACACAGTGTGAAGAAAGCTAATAGATTAATGCACTTAAATGATACTGCAGCTGCTTGTTTAGAAGCAGGAGATACATGGATATGTGGAACATGTGAGAAGTATATAAAGAAGGATAAGATACCACCTTGCTCTAGGATGAATGGGATGAACTTTCCAGAAGCACCTGATAACATGAATTTGCATCCTCTGGAATGGAGATTGCTTTCACCCAGGATTCCTTTTATGAAGATATATGCTGCACCAAGAGGTAAACAGAAGAAAATACGTGGAAATGTGGTTAATGTTCCAGCTAATGTGATGCACACTGCTAGAATGTTGCCAAGGGCAAGAGATGACACAATGACAATAGCTGCACAACTCAGAAGACAATTAAAATATAAGAATGCTGTAATGAATGAAGTGGTGCGACCGTATAAAATTTTAGAAGCAGCTAGATGGTTACAGGAGAATGGAAAATTATATACAAAAGAGGGAATCGTGTATGATGAAAATTGGGAATCATATGAAGAAGTCAATAATGATACTGAAGCACACATAAATATTGAGAATCAAGAAGTCAATGTTGATACTGAAGCACACATAAATATTGAGAATCAAGAAGTCAATAATGATACTGAAGCACACATAAATATTGAGAATCAAGAAGTCAATGTTGATACTGAAGCACACATAAATATTGAGAATCAAGAAGTCAATGTTGATACTGAAGCACACATAAATATTGAGAATCAAGAAGTCAATGTTGATACAGAAGCACACATAAATATTGAGAATCAAGAAGTCAATGTTGATACTGAAGCACACATAAGTATTGAGAATCAAGAAGTCAATGTTGATACTGAAGCACACATAAATATTGAGAATCAAGAAGTCAATAATGATACTGAAGCCGACATAAATATTGAGAATCAAGAAGTCAATGTTGATACTGAAGCACACATAAATATTGAGAATCAAGAAGTCAATGTTGATACTGAAGCACACATAAATATTGAGAATCAAGAAGTCAATGTTGATACTGAAGCACACATAAATATTGAGAATCAAGAAGTCAATAATGATACTGAAGCCGACATAAGTATTGAGAATCAAGAAGTCAATGTTGATACTGAAGCACACATAAATATTGAGAATCAAGAAGTCAATGTTGATACTGAAGCACACATAAATATTGAGAATCAAGAAGTCAATAATGATACTGAAGCCGACATAAGTATTGAGAATCAAGAAGTCAATGTTGATACTGAAGCACACATAAATATTGAGAATCAAGAAGTCAATAATGATACTGAAGCCGACATAAATATTGAGAATGATCCTATAGGAGATAGTTTTCATATAGAAGAAAATACATTAATGTTGAAATAAATGATGATGATGACAAAGACAAGAAATCTGATTATGCACAAATAAATTCTGATGATGATGAATGGACTGAAGATGAAGGAGAAAATGCTTCAAATTCTAAAGACACTATGCTAACTGATCAAGATTTTATTGAAAATAATGAGAAAGAGAAAATACATGTTTTCGCCCCTGGTGAAGGGAATATTCCCATGAGTGTTTTCACAGATAAAAATTCTGAAGAATTGGGATTTCCAAATATTTTCTATGGAAATGAAAGATGTGTGAAGGATGCAAGAAAAGTAAATGTCTTTTATAGTGAGATATGTAAATCTGAATTAAGACGTGATGATAGAAGAGCAGCTAATTGTATTGATAATATTTTCTTTAAATTGAAAAAACTTCAAATGAAGACAGTACTTGGAAATGTTCAAATAGCACTTAGAAAAAACAAAACTGCTGGAAGAAAGTTGACAGCTGGTGAACTAAAAACACCTAAAATTATTGATAATCTAGTCCATTTTGACGAAGGATTCATGATGTTGAAGACATTAAGAGGTTCACCACCTTATTTTAAGAAGGCAAAAAGTGATTTATTCGCAATGATACGTCAACTTGGTCCTGCAACATTCTTTTGCAGTTTTTCTGCAGCCGAGACACGCTGGAAGCATTTGCTCAAAATTCTTGGGAAAGTTCAAGATAAAAGAGATTATTCTGATGAAGAGATAGATGCTATGGATTGGGAAACAAAATGTCGGCTCGTGGCATCAGATCCTGTCACATGTGTGAGGCAATTTGATTTTCAAGTGAACTGTTTGTTTAATGATGTATTGAAGAAAGAGAATTCCCCGATTGGGAAAGTTGTTGACTTCTTTTATCGTGTAGAATTCCAGCAAAGAGGTTCACCACACATTCATGCTCTGCTATATGTTAAAGATAGCCCAATTTATGGAAAGAATACTTGTGAAGAAATATGTGATTTTATAGACAAGACAATGTCATGTAGTAAAGATGTTGAAGATGAAGAGTTAAAACAACTCCTCAGTTATCAAGTCCATAAGCACTCTCATACTTGCAAGAAACCTCGCAGCAAGACTTGCTGGTTTGGATATCCAAAGCCTCCAATGATGAAAACTCAACTTCTGGCACCACTTGATAGCACTGTTTCAGAGAAGGAAATACAGAGATGCAAAAAGAACTATTCAGAGATGAAACTTTTAATGGACGAGATGATTGAAGGAGAAGATATTTCGTTTGATGAATTTTTGAAGAAGACTGGACTAACATATGATGATTATATATTAGCAATTAGAGCATCAATTAACCGAGCTATTGTATTCCTGAAGAGATCTCCAAATGAGCTCAGAATAAATGCATACAATATTAACTTGATGAAGATATGGAAGGCAAACCATGACATTCAGTATGTTACAGATGTTTATGCTTGCGCAATGTATATAGCATCTTATATTGCTAAATCACAAAGAGGAATCAGTGATATTCTTAGAAAGGCTTGTGAAGAAGTAAGAAAAGGAAATCTTGGCATACGAGAGCAGATGAAGATACTTGGAAATCAATTTCTGAATAATGTTGAAATTAGCTCTCAAGAAGCAGTATATATAATCTTACAGCTACCAATGAGAAAGTCATCAAGGGAGGTAGTATTTATAAATACATCACCCCCTGATGAGAGAGTATATTTGTTAAAGAGCTCAGAACAGTTGTCCGAAATGGATGATGATGATGAATGTGTTCAATCTAGTAATATGATTCTCAGATATCAGAAACGTCCAAATAAATTGGACAAGATAACTCTTGCTGAATTTGTAGCAAAGTATGACAAGAAGAATAAATTTAAGAAGCGCACACATCATGTTGAAGATGAAACACTGATAGAAGATGTATTAGATAATAATTCTGATGAAGAACAAGAAGAACAAGATATTAAGATGAGAAGTACACCTAGAGTTATCAGATATGTTAACTTTAATGTAGATAAAGATCCTGAAAAGCACTATAGAGAATTATTGATGCTGTATACACCATGGAGAGAAGAAGAAGTTGATTTGATTGCTGACTGTGAGACATTTGCTCAGAAATATGCACTTTTAAAAGGGAAGATTGCTGTTTTACAACAGGAATATGAAAACAATCGCACTGAAGTGGATGAGGCTATTGCAGCTGAGGATCAGGATTTAGAAGATGCATGGGACGAACAAGTACCTGTGGCACAACAAATACAAAGAGAAGATGAGGAAGAAGAAGCTGCACAAATTGAAATTTTGAAGAAGAAAAAAGCACCCTTGAAATTTGAATATGATATAGGAAGTGATCTTGGCTTATCAAATCAAAACAAATCTGATGAGCTAACACTGTATGAGATGCCAGATGAAGAATATAGAACTTTGATGAGATCATTAAATGAGAAGCAGTTGAGATTTGTCTATGACACCTTATATCTTATAAAAACATCAGACAAACAGGTGTTCAGATTTCTCAGTGGTGGAGCTGGAGTTGGCAAGAGTTTTGTTACTACAGCTCTTTGTCAAAGTTTGGTGAGATATTATAGGTCAAGAGCAGGAGATGATTATCAGACAATTAGACAGTTGTTACTTGCTCCAACTGGAAAAGCTGCCTATAATATAAGAGGAAATACCATTCATAGCGCTCTAAAAGTTCCAGCTAATCAAGGGTTGGAATACAAAGCACTAGATTCAGGAAGACTGAATACACTAAGAACAAATCTTGGAGGAGTAAAAGTTATATTTATTGATGAAGTATCTATGGTTGGACATGGAATGTTTAATTTTGTAAACAGAAGATTGCAAGATATAAAAGGTTCTGGCCTCTTATTTGGAGGTATTCACATTATTACAATAGGAGATCTATTTCAGTTAAAACCTGTTTTTGATGGATATGTTTTTGAAAGCTCAAGCAAAGGATATGGTCCTATTGCAAGTAATATTTGGCGCGATAATTTTGAGATGTATGAACTTACTGAGATTATGCGACAGAAAGATAGCAAATTATTTGCAGAACTTCTAAATCGATTTAGAGAGGGAAAATATAAAAATAATACTGAAAAGGAGAACGACATTAGTCTTTTACAAACAAGACTTTTAAAGAAAGAGAATTCACAATACCCTTATGAGGTGCAGCACTTGTTTTTAAGTAATGCTAAAACAGATGCTTACAATGAAAAAGCCTTTGATAAGATGACAGGCCAAAAGTTTGTAATAAACGCAAAGGATAGTGTTGTTGGTTCCAATGCTCAAGCTGTTGGGGCAGCGTTATTGGCCAATGTTCCTGATGATCCAAGGAAAACAATGCATTTGCACAGAAGACTACAGTTAGTAAAAGGTTTGAAATGTGAACTATGTTTGAATGTTCAAACTGAAGATGGCCTGACAAATGGGGCAACTTGCAGTATAAAATTAGTTGAAGTCTCAAGAACAAATATGGCTCCTGGTAGTATTGTTTGGGTTCAATTTGAAGATCAATATATTGGAAGTGAAACAAGAAAGAATTTAAAGAATCTGCACAATAAAAATACAGAAGTTTCTTGGACGCCAATCATGCCAGTATCACGACAAATGAGAATTGGGAAGTTTCAAAGTGCAGAATTGATGCGCACACAAATACCTTTGAGACCCTCAGCTGCAAAGACAGTGCATAGGTCCCAGGGAGACACTCTTGACAAAGTTGTTGTTGATTTTGATGGAAGAAAAATGGAACATGTACATTATGTTGGATTAAGCAGAGTTAAGACGCTAGAAGGACTTCACATTTTAAATTTATCACAAGACAAAATTCAGATTAGTCAAAAAGTAAAGACAGAAATGGAAGAATTACGAAATGTAAGAAGTATAAAGTTTGCTACTGAAGACTGTCCTAGTGACAGTGTTAATAAAGTTGTTATACTCTATCACAATGTGAGATCTCTTCAGAAATACATTGAAGATGTGAAGGTGCACCCAGCTACTACTAGAGCCACAATGATAATTTTGTCTGAAACAAGATTGAAGAAGAAAAATGATGATATTTATAACATATCTGGATATAAATTGTTAAGAAATGATGCCTATTCAGAAAAATGCTCAAATCACCATGGGATGGCAGTGTACATTCTATGTGATTTTTATGAAATAAATCAAGTGAAGATTAAAACATGTAATAATCATGGAATTGAGATGATGCATATAGAATTTAATTTCACACTGGAAAGCAATGTACAACTTTGTAATATTTTTGGGGTATATAAGCCACCTAAAGTTACAACAAATGATTTGATATTGGCAGTTAAATCTGTGATGAATAATATCAAAGACAATGCACATTCAATTGTTATTGGTGATTTAAATATTCAAGTTGGAAGTCCTGATTATAGGAAGCTTTCTAAAAGTTTAAATGGTTTCGAACAACAAATTTTGAAGCCAACAACTGATGCTGACACAACAATTGACTTATTGTATACCAAAATACCGGTAGACTTTTTGAAAAGTGGTACTATTGAAAATTATTATTCTGATCATAAGATAATATATTGCTGTTTATTCAGTGAAAGAATTAAAGAACAGGATGATAAGCACTGCCAATATGCCGAAAACATAATATCAAATTGTTCTGATGCAAAAGTAATTCCCACCAAAAGAAGACTGCCCAAGGTTGCACTTAAAAAAACCATGACACATAATGCTGAAAGTCCTGAAATAAAATTGCAAGCAACTGATGTGCCAAAATCACCATCCAGAAATGAAATTGCACTGAATACTGTAGTATGTAGAGGATTTGGTTACACAATAACTGAAGCAGATATTTATACCTTACATGGCAAACAATGGCTCAATGATCAGATAATAAATTTTTATTTGAAAATGATCGAAAGAAATGAAGATAACAATGATGTGAAGGTTTTAGATACATTTACGTATATAAGAATTACAGCTAACTTGAATGAAGCAATTCAACATTTTCATAATTTGAATCCATTGCACTATGGAAAAATTTTAATTCCAATTCATTTACGACATCACTGGAGTTTGATTGGAGTGTTTCCAAGAAGCAAAACAATCAAATATTAAGATTCTATGAGGCATTTTGCAGCTGGACAAGAAGTAATGTCTGATATTAGAGAATTCATGAAAAGTTTGGAAGAAGGAAATATCTCTTCACATTGGAAGACTATTTATGAAAAACAATGCACAATCCAAAGAAATGGATATGATTGTGGAATACATGTTTGTATGAATGCAGAAGCAATAATTAAAGGAAGTTCATTAAAATTGAGGCTAACTGAAATAGAGAAAAAACGTTTCGAAATTTTGCGTCAAATAAGAACATTTTTCTAACTATACATGACTGAATTTGGTAAAAATAAAAATTGTCATATACCTAAAGTAACAATAGCACTATAATATGACACACTGCAGGAAAATTTTGAAGGAAAGAGAAAGGAAAGGTACATTGCACTATAAAATAGCACTATGGAGGTAAGGGTGTAGCTATAAGGGGAAGAAGGGAGGCTACATTTCACTAAAAAAAAAATAGCACTTTAAAGAAAAAGAGGTTATCCGTTTAGGAGAAATTGTCCTAGAAGTCAACTGGTAGGTATTTTAACAGCTGGTAAATGTTATTGTTGGTTTGATAAATGGAAGTTTTAGTGCCTACGGTTTTACTCATGCTCACTCTACATGCTACATTTTTCCATGAATTCATTTGATCTTTTGTATGTGTGTAAATATTATGAAGATTTTCACTATCAAATTTGTTGATGATGCAACGATTTTTATGGCAAAAAAACTCTGATATCCTGTTGGTTTTACATATCACATTTACCTCTTTATCAAGCTGCTGGTGGGCGTATACGCTTGCGAGACTTGCCGCAAGCCTATGTTTAAAACAATAACATGACATTATTTATTTTAGTACTGGTAGAGATAGTGTAGTTATAACATGGAATATGGTAGAATTAAAAGTTAGTAAAACACTACCAGTATTTGAGGTAAATTCTATTTTTTAAACATTTACTGTGTATTTGCTTAGACCACTCTACAATTAATAGTTTGATATCTTTATACATAAAATAATTGATCCTGTTGTATAATGGTTGATAATTTTCATCTTGAGTGTTCCTGAGACATGCCAGGCCTGGTGTCACTCTTTGCTCCCTTTAACACAGCGCCACTGTGGTTAACATAAACAGGAGACAATAATTCCCGTCTATTTCATATATTCAACCGACAAGAATTTTATGTATAATGAGAAATCTTTATGAGAAAACATTTTGGAATACTCAGATAGTTGGTTGATAATATATATCCTAATATAATCTTTAAATGGCATTTAGTAAAGGTGATGGATATAATAATCCATAAGAATTGTTATTAAATATATCCTAATGTTGTTATTTTACAGCGTTTAGAGTCAATAATTCCAGTCAACTCTGATGTATTAGATTATGATAAATACAAATTAAAAGATGATTCTATATATTATATAACGGCTGGTAATAAAGGTATGATACTATTTAATTTGGATTTACAATTCTGCTTCCAACTAGGAATGAATTCGATTTGGGAGGTATTTGATTAGTAAGTTCTGCATGTTTGGGATTTATGGAATCAAAATATAAGTTCACTGAAATATGTTGGATCAGTGTTCAAAATGCATTTTATGTTATATGAAAAAAACTTAGGTGTCAACAAAATTCAAAATGTCTATAAAGGATAAGAAGGCTAAATCTTTCATGTGAAATATCGAGTACAGTACCATTTGATTTGGTCCATGATTTGTACATATGGAACCTATTTAACCCTTGCCCTTAGTTCAGTAAGTTGCAATAGCTGCACAATAGGATTGAAATAAAATATGAAGTGGCTAAACATTTATTACATTTTCAAGTAATAATCCAATGCAATAAAAACAAGTAATTGAACAATGAATGAAAATTACATACAATACATATAAAAACAAATATCGAAACATTTTTACAACATAAAATCCCAAGTAAAGCATATTAATTAAGCGTTAACCCTCAGTAATACTACTGGGAGGGTGGGTGGGTTTTAAAACTAATAGGCGATCAAGGCTTAGCACGCTAACTGCACAACAAGGCAAGTAAGGCTATAATCAAAACGAGGCTAGCTTATGAATATGCGTGAAGGTCGGGTCAAGTCAGGTCAGGTCAGCGAGTACACTACAGGTCATAGTTAAAATTAGATTTAACAAAATCTTCACTTTAACCCTTGCCCTTAGTTCAGTAAGTTGCAATAGCTGCACAATAGGATTGAAATAAAATATGAAGTGGCTAAACATTTATTACATTTTCAAGTAATAATCCAATGCAATAAAAACAAGTAATTGAACAATGAATGAAAATTACATACAATACATATAAAAACAAATATCGAAACATTTTTACAACATAAAATCCCAAACCCACACGTTCTTGTATAAAAATGACGTTGTGTCTAATGTTTAAAGTGTTTTAGGAATTAAGCATGAGAAATTATGCATAGCCTGCTGGCGAAGATGTAGATCGGAATGCACATAACGCTGGAAGCACTCGCTGGACCAATAGCCCAGGAGTTTGATATTGCTATCGCTTAAACCGACAGAGGATGCCCAAGAAGCGGCACCACGGCGAAAGGAGTGTCCGCCATAGAGTTTATAGTTTAACCCAATACTATGTAAAATATACTGAAAGGATCGCAAAAAAGAATTGTAACTCAGGAAAGAGCCATTTTGCAACAAAAAGAGCGGGGAAAGCGGAGTACCTGGCAGGCATAAGATACTATGAAGAGCAGTTGCTGGGCATAGCGGGTGATTTTGCAAATTAGGCAATAATACAAATATATCCTTAGTGCGAAACTGAATCGTTTTAGTAACTTTAAGTCGAACAATTAAACCTTTATTTGTAATCTGGACATCGCGTCGTTGTATATCAACAGCCGGATCAAAATGATCCTTAATAAGAAAATTAATTGGTCTAAGGAAGCCAAAAAATCCAAGCAAACAAGCAGCCCAAAAAATTTTGTTGTTATGGTTTTGCAAATCCAAAGCCGCGTGGATTTTAAGAAGCAAAGTAGGCGTAACAGGTGTTTTACAATTTTGAGCTGCACCTAATTCTCGCTTGACGCCAGTTAATAAATGCTGAACAGTCCAGCTCTGAATAGGATCGGTTAAGTTGTTCGACTTATATAACAAAGAAATAATATTCAAATAAGATCGAATACTGCTATAAGTAAAGTTTTTGACATCAACAAGATAAGCGATATACATTTCTATAGTAGCATTTTTGACAGGAAACACTGGAAGAGCATATTGCCTACAAAAGTCCTTAAAAGTCTTCCAGTGTGTTATGTAAGTTTTGCGAGTAGTGTTAGCCCATCCCTTGCTTTTCAATCGTTCCACTGTTGAATATAGCCGATTCAAGCCCCGATCTCGGGGAACCCCACCTATAATTATAAAACAAAGGTGTCACATGGCTGAGAAGTTCTGAAGCGTGGAAGAACAGATCATAACTGCCCAAGACGCTATAAAGTCGACTGAGTTGATCTGGTTCATGGAGCCTGGAAGCAGCATCAGCAGCAATATTAAGTCGACCAGGGATATATCTGGCGACTAAGTCAAAGTTAAATATGGCTGACAACCAAAACAGAAATCGCAAGAAGCACATCAAGGTACGATTGCGAGATGTTCCTTTGTTTAACACATACTTGGTTGTCATATTGTCTGTGTTCACAATTACTTTTTTGTTTTGCCACTGAGGTCCCCAACGTATCGCAGAAAGAACCACTGCCAATGTTTCTTTGATATTAATGTGATCGTTGGCAATTAGAGGCAAATCCAGAGTCCAATTTGTATAGAAAAAGTCACCTCGGAAGACACCACCACCACCATCTGAAGACGCGTCGGTAAACACAGTAGTTATAGGCTTAGGATCGATAAATTTTACCGACCCATTGAATATTCGGAGGAATTGAATCCACCACACTAAATCCTCGAAGAAAAATTCGTCTAGGAGCACTTTTGCATTTCGATCACTTAAAGGTGACACTGTATCAAAAAGTCTTCGCATAAAAGTGCGTCCCCCTTTAATCACTTGGCTAGCCCAATTTAATTTTCCACATAAGGACATAAGTTGCTTTACACTAGCGCGTTTTCGAAACAAAAATGATTGCAACACTTCCAAAAGCTCAGCTTGTTTTGGCGGTGGAAGGGTTAAAGTAAGGCGCTCAGTGTCAATGGCAATGCCTAAAAAAACTAAATGCTTGACGGGGCCTTCCACCTTGGACCAGTTTATATTGAAGCCCAAGTCGCGTAAGGTTATAAGTAAGAGTTGTAGCCCTTTATTACACTTATCAAAATCATCTTCGATAATCAGGAAATCATCAAGGTATACAATACACGTCACATTGTAACGACTTTGCATAATGGCACACACGGCGGATGTTATTTTTTGAAAAAGCATTGGACTGCGAGAATGTCCAAAGGGTAGCTTGCGATCGAACATGTAAGTAGGAGTGTTACGGCCTTTAAAAGTCCACTGCAATCCTGTCAACGGATGATCAGCCTGACTACATAAAACTGACCGATATGCGCTCTTTAAGTCTACCTTAGCTAAGAAACTGTCAGGCTTAATTAACTCTAAAGCACAACGCAAGTCCATGTATGAGCAAGATGTATCTGACGTATACGAGTTAAGGCAAAGACCCTCGGGTCTACTAGCATCGTGTATAATGCGAATCCCACCGTCTGGCTTGGGTATGGCTCCCAAAGAGCTGACTATGGTAGGCTTGACATCGGTGACTACGTAATTACCAAGCTCAATTTCACGCAAGATTTGAGTTTCAACTTGGTCATGGTAATCGGTTGCTGATTTATAGTTTTTGCGATCGACAGGTTTATGGGGACCGTAAACGTTGCTGAGAAGAAACCCGTTGCGTACGCCGTCAAGCAAAAAGTCCCTGTCTTTGAAATTATCTGATAGAAGCTGACACCATGTTTCATATTTCAAACAATTATCGCGACTCGACGCACTTATTGTATCTAGGTTGTCTACAAAATCGAAGCCCCATCCCTGGGGCGATTGGAGTTTTTTGCCGGGGCGTTAGCTGACGAGTGTGTATGTCCAACTGCTGAGTGAGACGAAGACATGCACAATGCACAATTGTGTGCCATCTTACAGTCAACGCGGTTACAACTGTCATTATTAAAATTTCTACAAATTTCACGGCCATCACTGAGAAAAGGTCCTTTACGTCGATCGGATTGGTTGCCCATGTAGCGAGTTGCACCACCCCGATAGGTCTTATTTTGACGATCATTGATAATATTGGCATCCTGAAAGGCACGGATTGTAGGGTGGTCGCGTTTTAGAATCAATTGGAATTCCCGAATATCTTGACGGTGTGTGCTCCATTCAAAATTTTCCATTGCTTGATGCTCTCTGTATTCCTTATCATAAAGAAGGACCGAATACCATACGTACTTGGAGGCAAGGCGAAAGATTTCTGATGTGTACCGGATATAAGATATGCATCCTGCAGTATTTAATTGCTTCTGTTTCAAAAGTTCCAATAAAATTTGGTTGTTCGCATAACCCCATTCCTCAATGGAGACTCTATCCAGGGTTTTCCTCTTAGCAACACGGAGCTCGATACCACTATCTGTACCGAAGGAGTATGAACTGTACTGGGGAATAGAGTCGACCCACAGAAAGTCAATAATCTGCAAGGCTTTAGCATGTTTTTGCGTATCATCACGAACAAGTGGCGATTGAAGTAATCTTTCTAGCTCACCTGAGGCTGGGGCTGTACTTGAGGCAGTGAATTCAAATCCATTTTCGACTGCACGAGGTTCCGTAACATTGATAGGCATGGTTTCTTCATCTTTTTCAAGATCATCTACGGCTTTTCTTTCTGCAGATATCTGCCTTTGAAGAGTTAAATACCGTCTTTGTTTTTGAAGAGATTGAAGCTCTGCTTCCAACGCTGCAACATCCAGCGGGATATTGGAATGACGAGATCCTTGGCTTGCGACGATGACATCAGTCGCCATGTTAGTCATGTCGTTGACAACCACGTCATCAGGCGTTTCAACATTTTCATTTGCAAGTTGTACAGTCTTACCGCTAGTTAGAGATTCTCCCGATGGTTCAGAAACATTCTCCATGTCTCTTACTCCCTTCACAGTCTTTTTCCTGCTTGATGACATCTATGATTTTAGGAGAAATCCGCTATTAAACTTTTTAAAACTAATAGGCGATCAAGGCTTAGCACGCTAACTGCACAACAAGGCAAGTAAGGCTATAATCAAAACGAGGCTAGCTTATGAATATGCGTGAAGGTCGGGTCAAGTCAGGTCAGGTCAGCGAGTACACTACAGGTCATAGTTAAAATTAGATTTAACAAAATCTTCACTTTAGAAATTACCTTTATAGCACTACCTTAGATACTGGAAATACTAACAATGATATCAGAATATTTTATTTACAGGGAGTGATATTTGTGGAAGGTTTCTGGTGTAAATCTATTATTTGTGGTGTATTTTGTAGGTAATTTAAGTATATACCAACATGAAACTGGTAAATGTGTATATAGTAAGAAGTTAGTTACTGTTGATGGTGGAAAATCAGAAGATGAACAAGTTATTACACAGGCTCTATATCATCCTATATTAAAACAGTTTGTTATTGTAACATACGATCATAATATTATATTAGTTAATACACAAGATTTTACTGTTCATAAACAGGTTAGTAATTAATACTTAGTGTTTTTTATACGCCCACACGATAGTATGGGCGTATATTGCGGTTACCCCTGTCGGTCCGTCCGTCGGTCCGTCCGTTCACATTTACCTCGTGCTCACTCTACAGACTACAATTCTTCATGGATCCTTTTGATATTTTGTATGTGTGTCAATATTATTATGAAGATGTGCACTATTGAATTTGGTGATGATTCGATGATTTTCTTCCGAGATATCGCGTAAAACTCTGATATCGCGTTCGTTTTTTTGCTTGTGCTCACTCTACAGGCTAGAATTCTTCATGGATCCTTTTGATATTTTGTATGTGTGTCAATATCATAATTAATATGTGCACTATTCAATTTTGTTATGATTCGATGATTTTCTTCCGAGATATCGCGTAAAACTCTGATATCACTTTGGTTTTTTTGCTTGTGCTCACTCTACAGGCAACAATTCTTCATGGATCCTTTCGATATTTTGTATGTGTGTCAATATTATTATGAAGATGTGCACTATTGAATTTGGTGATGATTCAATGATTTTCGTTCGAGATATCGCGTTTGTTTTTTTTGCTCGTGCTCACTCTACAGGCTACAATTCTCCATGGATCCTTTAGATATTTTGTATGTGTTTCAATATCATTGTGAATATGTGCACTATTAAATTTAATGACGATGCGATAATTTTGTGTTTGTTTTGGTGTTGACATTTACCTCTTTATCAAGCTGCTGGTGGGCGTATACGCTTGCGAGACTTGCCGCAAGCCTATGTTTCAATTATCTATACAACAATACTACAAAACCTAATTGATATCTATTAGGGTATACATTTAAAATAAGTTAAATTTGATGGGCTGATATCTGTCTGTCTGTCCACAATTGTTGTGAACACGATAGAGAGCTGGTTTCTTGATATTGATAAAACCTGTTGTGATGTGTTCGTAATCACCCAAGGATAACCCCTATTGAAAATCAATCCCAAAAAAAATTATGGGTTATTGTCCTTGTTTTTGAAAATATTTTGTGGACGTAATAAAGCGGGTTTCTTGATAGATTTTGATGAAACTTGGTGTGAGTGTTTTTTTAAGACTCTTTTTCATTCAAATACTACACCGTATGTAAAAATAATGTTTATATTATTCTACAGTTTGCTGGTTATATGGATGAAGTATTAGATTTACAGTTTATTGGTAAAGATGACAGTCATATTATAGTAATAACTAATAGTGAAAAGATTAAAGTTTATGAAAGATCAAGTTGGAAATGTCAGATATTAACTGGTCATACTGATATTGTATTAAATATATCAGTTCATAATCAATCAGCATTATTTGCTTCTAGTGCAAAGGTAACTATAAAATCCAGTGTTTTTCTTTATTAACTTCAACTTTTTTTACACTAGTATTAGTGCTTCTAACTTGGAAACAAAAAAATCACACAACAGACCAAAAACAACCTAATTTTGATATATAAATTACAAAATACAATGTATAAACAAATTCTGTTTGTACAAGCTGTACAAGTACCTTATTTGACACTACTTGTTATTCTGCTGGCTCTTAGCGAAAAGGTCTTGGCGTTGATGAAAAGAACCAACTTCTTTATTAACTGCTATATTACTATTACAGGACAGTACAATACGTGTATGGAAGTTTGATGAAGATATTAGTAAAATTAGATGTGTTGCTGTAGCATCAGGTCATATACAATCTGTAGGTGCTGTCTGTCTAGCAAAGTAAGTTTATTATTTTGATATTACAAATTAAAAATGTTATTATCAAGTTAAAAAGTGCATTTCTGTGAAATCATTTAACACTAAAGAAATCTTGAATTGCTAATTTTGTGAACAATAAGTAGTTATATATGGTAATCAAAATGTGTATTTTGGTAATATTTCAGGACTAAAGCTGAGTTTATTATTAGTGGTAGTGAAGACAATACATTAAAGAAATGGGAATTACCAACTATCAATGACTCCAGTAAAGATGTTATTACATTGAAAGCTCTAGCTACTGATATTGCTCATGAAAAAGATATTAATTTTATAGATATTTCACCTAATGATAAATTTATAGCCACCTGTTCTCTTGATAAAACTGCCAAGGTTGGTTAAATTTAGATACTAACTATTTAGGTTATTTTTTAGTGAAAAAGATATTTTCAATTTTTTTTGTTTTTTTAGTACCACACCATGGGAAGCAAGACTCATACAAGAGTCTTGAAACTGAAAATTGGTAATTGGCTAACATTAAAGTTACATATCTTGAGTTGACATGTATTCTCGTGTTATTGTTTTGAGAGCTGTATAATTCTCATAATATAAATTATTTGTGAATCAAGGTATATGTGTATTGTAGATCTGGAGGGAATCAGACCTGTCATTATTAGGTGTTTTAAGAGGACATAGAAGAGGAGTTTGGTGTATTCAATTTTCACCTGTTGATCAGGTATGTTTAATTTCACTAAAGTTTCTAATATTAGACTGTTGCTGAATTGGAATAAAGCTTTGAATACAATCTGACTATAAAAATATGTTATTGTCAGTTAGTTAGGTAGACAGACAGCAGTTTCAAATGTTTTGAATCATATTAAACTGTTATTATTTCAGTGTGTTTTAACTGGGTCAGCTGATTCTACTATTAAAATATGGTCTTTACAAGATTTCTCCTGTGTGAAGGTGGGTAATGATTTTTACATTGACATCACATTCATTAAACAAATATATTATGTATATAATAAATGTAGAAAACAATTCAGATGAGAGTTTCATTACTATTGTCTGTGTCAAGTCAGTAATATGAATCCTGTTTGGTATTAATCCTTCATTATATATACTTGTAGACATTTGAAGGTCATTCAGCCTCAGTATTAAGAACTATGTTTATTAGTAATGGTATGCAGATATTATCAAGGTAAATACCATCATGTTTCTATTCCATCAAAATCTAATGGCAAAATTTAAGCTTTTTACCCAGAGCTTTATATTACCTTAATTTGGGCATACCCTGTATAAGGCTGTATTTGAGGCACAGAAAATATTATAGAAGCATTTTGACTAATTTAGAAAATCTCTGGGGGTTATGTAATGTTGTTCATGGAGGTGGACTTCTGTTATTATAAGTCATTCAAGTTTGTGTCATTTTTCACTCTGCAGTGCTGAGGTAGAATGACATGACAAAGCATTTATCATTGTAGCTAGCACGTAATCTAAAACCCTGCTTATGATTAAACATATTATTAAGATGAATATCTTACAAAGGCTATCTATATATATCTATATATAAAATGACACGCTTAAATTTCATATGATTTAGAAATTCTTTTGTATTCAATGAATTGTCCAAATACATGTCAATATTTACTGAAAATTATTTTTTTCTTCTAAATTTGTAGTGGTGCTGATGGTGTATTAAAATTATGGACTATAAAAACTAATGAATGTATTAAATCTTATGATGATCATAATGGTAAAATCTGGGCATTAACGACAAATACAGCTGAAAATACAGTAGTCACTGGTGCTGCAGATTCTACTGTCATCTTTTGGAAGGTAAAATTAAAAACAAAAGAAGAATTTTCTTGTTACTCGTCATTCATTTTTTAGCATGTCAATAAAAAAGTGGCAAGTGGCACACATGAATGATTTTCACTGATTTTCATGTTTGATGTACTATTTGTAGGATGTTACAGAAGAAGAAAGAGAAGAAACATTGAAAAAACAAGAAGATTTAATAATAAAGTCAGTATACCACAGAATATTCTTTCTGTCTATTTATGTTAGTTCAATAAAAGCTAGAGTTGGATCTTGCTAGATCTAGAACAAGATCTATTGTGACGATATTTTGATGACTTAATTTTGAGTTATTGCCTTTGAAACATGTCAAAAAAATTTGTTAGCATGATAAAGTTCAGTTTTCAAGCAATGTTCATGAACTTAAGTAAAACATGCCTTGTTCTATCTACTGAAAGTATAATTTGTCTTTACTGTGAATATTGTTCTATTTCAGGGAACAGCAGCTATCTAATTTAATTCATCAGAAGAAATATCTGAAAGCTTTAAGTTTAGCCATAACATTGGAACAGCCTTACAAAGTTTTAACCATTATAAAAGGTAGATTACAGTTTATGTACAGTATATAGCAGAACCTAACTTTTTCCTAGTTCTTATTTTAAAAACAAATGTCATTATTGTCAAAGCAATGTCCAAATAGAGGTCATTTGTAGAAAGATGTCAATTTTCTTACTGTTTTAGAGATTGTACTATTTAAATAATTTAATTTACAGCAATACTGAAAGAAAATGAAGGTGTTAAAGAGTTAGAAACTACTTTATCTAAGTTACAGATGTATCAAGTTGGTAAGTGGTTAGAATGCTTTAGATATATATGCTACGATTAAAGATTGTTGTAAGTGTGGAATTATTGTTAGCAAAATGCCAAACTTACAACAAAATTTATCGTAAGATTTTTTGAGAAACAGGCCCCAAGACTGTAGTGTTAGGAAGGCAAATGGTCAAATGAAACAACAACCACTCTTTAGAACTCTAAAGAAAGTGGATATGAAAATTTGCATCACAATATATAAGGTTTTAGGTAATATTGCTACATTTCTTGAGTAAGTATTTTATTGGGTTTTTGTTTTTGAATATTCAATCGCCAATACACATGATTTTTGTTATATCGAACAAAATATTATTTTTTTATTTTTCAGATGCTATATTAAGATTTGCAGTAACGTGGAATACAAACAGTAAACATTGTCAACAAGCTCAGTTTATTATTGGTGTTATATTCAAATCATTTTCACCTAATCAAATAATAGAGTTCCCTAATATACAGTCTACATTAGAGGGTTTACTTCCATATACAGGTAGGTCTCTGGTGTTTTAAATGTGAAAGAAAATTACTAAATACAGAAAGCCTGATAAAAACAACCTAAAGTTACGGTGAATGAATATAAATATATTTGTTTGTGTAATTTGATTAATATGCCTTAAGATATAAAACTGTTATTTCAGATCGGCATTTTAAGAGAATGAACAGATTATTACAACAGTCAATGTTTGTAGACTATACCTGGACTTGTATGGGTCGTATTAATGATAATCCTTCTCAAAGGTAAATATTATACACATTCTTACTGTCACCCCTTGATTGTTTATTGCCGTTCCCTTAATTCTTAATTAATGTTGCTATTTCTTATTTCTGTATATATATATACCTTATTGTACTATATTTCCTGTAAGATCAGCATCCGTTGTTACTTGTCATCTACCAACCAACGTAATCACTTCACCTAATGATGACAATATAGATTGTTGAAACGTTGTGTGTAATAAAACTAAGGAGTAGGATACCATAAAATTGTGTTCCGTTATACAAAAAAATTGATATTAAGTACTGCGAAATGATTATGTTACGAATTAAATTATGAAGATATGAAATATTAGGCTGCACATTATAACCATGTATTGTAAGCTGGAAACTGGATATCTTTATTCAATATTTTCAGTATTGAAGCTATGGAGGAAGGTGGAAGTGATTTTGTGATATCTAGAAAAGGTTCTCACGTTGAAGCTGATGATGATAGTGACTCAGAAAGTGATTCTGAAAGTGAGTTAGATGATATGAGTGCTGTAAAGAAGGATTCAGTAAAAATCTCTCAGAAACCAGACAATGATTCAGACAGTTCATCAGAAGAAAGTGATATGGAGATAACAGAGATTAGTAAGAAATCTAAATTACAGGTGGGTTATTTTTCACTTTGAAAATTATTGTTCTGGTAAAAAAGATTTAAAATTTAGAATATTTTTGTACATAAGTACAAGGAAATCATACAATAGTTATCGCTTTATTGACTTAAATAAAAGAGCAAGAAAGGTTTCACAATGTTAACAAAAACTTATAAATATGTACTAATTAAGAACATTTTTTTCTTATTTTGATGCTATTTTATTTAATTTGAAGTTATTTAATCTTTATTATTGTGTACCAAAGAGCTCATATATACACATTGATGTTCTGTTTATCACAACTTATAATTCTTAACATAATATATTAATTAATAAGGTTTGTCAATAATGGGACAACTATCTCTGATCAAATTTAACTTATATTGTAGGAAGGAGTCAAAGAAAAAGAGAAAGAAAATTCACCAATAGTACATGTGACAAGAAGTAATAAAAAGTTAAAACTGGAACATAAACCAAGTTTAATAAGGGACTCTAATTCTAAAAGTGAAATATATAAATCTCCAGCAAATGTTAAACGAAAAACTAAAACAGTAAAATAAATACTACTTTCATTTAGTTCATATTGTTGTTATTCATTGCATTGTTCCTGATTAAGACAGCCAACCTTTCAAGTTTTCTTCATTATGGGAAATCATTTGCCATGTCAACTAATGCTTCATCCAATGCTATGTCAATCCATAAGAAATTCTGTCACATCTAATATCAATTGAGGATCTATTCTAGTTGTTTTCATCTGAAAAGAGAATGTGAGTTTTTAAATTGAAATAATATTAATCAATGCAATCCAGACAAATCTTTTTTAACCAAATATCAAGAGAATGGTAAAATTGGTAGTAACTGAAGTAAAGTAATGAACTCTTCAGCATTGTTTGCTTTAGGCTGGAGAATTACCCTCTTTTGAATGTTAAAAACCACTGAAATGATGGACATGACAAATAAACAAATATAATGAATATGAATAATAAGTTATTACTAACCTTGGTGACTATAGTTTGTAGAGTTTGTTTATGATGTGATGATAATGTTGATTGTAATATAGAATGAAGAAGTAATATAATCACATCATCTGATAGCTTTATCTTCTCTTCTCCCACCTTCAACTATAAAATATTTGACTATCAAAAAGATCATAGACTTCATTTAATAAATAATACAGAATTTCCATCAGAAATGCATCAAAAGACATTTTTAAATAAAAACTTTTTTGATCTCCAAATTATTAACCAAATCTTCCTAGGAGTTTATGAAACAATTCTATTTAGCCTTACTTGAGTTAAAGTAATGGAAACTCGAAAAAGAAATGTTAAGTTTATATTTAAAGTAAGGACATAATTTGCTTCATGTTGACATGAATATTATCCTATGTGAAAGGCTATAGTTCTTACCAAATGTAATAAGTCTATGATTGAATCTGTTAAACCATGTCCATAATTAATTTCTATCAATGTTTCTATTAAAACAGTATTCCATGGATGGTTTATTAACTCTTTATCTAAAATGAATAGAACTGTGCGATAGTACATTTTTAAAAGTATTTCAGGCAACAGAACAGCAGTAATATTAGGTCAAGAAATAAGTGTTGCCCTCACAATATTTGTGTCCTATAAAAAACCATGCAGATAGTCAATTATATAATATAAATGATTATGAAATGAACTGGACTTTGCACCAGGGTATAATACCTGTTATTTTCAGACTTGGTTAATGGACAGTGGTAGAACAAATGATTCAATTTCAGATATTTATCTTACCTAAGTTATCAAATGATGTAGAACAAAAGCTAAATAAAGCATGTAAACAATCTACACAGGTTTCCAAAATTTCCCCATTTTCCTGCAAAAGAAAATATAATTTAAATCAACTAATAGGTTTAAGAACTAGGAAATATAATAGAAACTTTTGTGGATGAAAATGAGATCATGCATGAATTATTATTTTTTAAATAGTATTATTTTAGCTATTATTGAAAGGACTTAAAACACTTACCTGACATATAAATTGTTGTATATACATATATAATTGTCTGATTTCTAGTTGAGTGTATAATGATGATACTATTATAGGATTTAATCTATAGAATATAACTGGAGAGTATTTTACTGGAGGTGAGAAAGACACTGCTAATAATCTTAAAACTGGTATATTACACCATGTAGGACAGGATGAGATCAAATCTAGGATATACTTGGTATTTATTTTAATAGGAGAGGGAACCTGCAAGACATTTCATAAGTCAGGTTATTAATATTGAAGTAAAAAATCTAACAGTACTTTGTGATTTACCAGTTGTTTAAACTTGAACTAATAATAAATAAAATACTATTATAAATAAAAGTTCTTAAGCTGTTACCTATGTTTCGTCAAAATGTCTTTTTGGATTTCGAGTTTCGTTTTGCGGTTCGGATCTTCAGTACTTGGTTTCTTTATTATGAATAGAGTAAATGTCAAACACTATATTTAATATAAACTTACATTAATATGTTGGTTTGACATGGCCAACCAAGTGATAATATAAATAGATTTATTTCTTATATCCCAGGACGAAACACATAAACATTCTTCAAGTTTCTTCATAAACTCACTATTCTGTGTTAACATTGGTGACACTGAAAAACAGTGGAAATTGAGACACTACGGAACAGGTGTATGAGCTAATGGTGCTTCCCGGAGAATTCCAGGTGACGGCATAATACAATAGGAACTCAGACGTCGGGATGGAAATTTGAATGGCAGAAATTGATGCTATCAATGTCCCCGATGCACACACAAAGTTTAGAAAACCTCTTTACAACCCCTTAAATAGATTGTTATTATGCTTCAAAGAGGACTCACCACCAAGATGTCCTAGATCTGTTTTATGATTTAGTATAGCCAGTATATATTGTAAACTAACTGATGTTACTTTATTATCAACTTCATCTGTATTACCTAGCATCTTTATAACTAGAAAAGAGAAACAGTGGACACAAAAGATAAAAATGAATAATATAAGAAGGATAAGACTAATATCTTTTGATAATCTATTTGAAGAATACTATTCGTTGAAGAATCCAACATGAATGCTCATAGTTTTCTGTTGTCTAAATAGATAAGGGTTCATGGAAGAAATACTACTATAGAAGGATTACCTACCATGATAAAGACTCTGTACTGTTTTACTGTTAATAATGTGATGTGACTTCGTATCGTTTATTAATATGGTCATAGTTTCTAATATATTTACAATCTGATGTTCTGAAACAAACAATAGTGTCAAAATTATATCACATCATGCCTTGGAACATGTTTAATAAGCATGTATCAATAAAAAAAATTATTGAACAAAAACATAACCAAAAGTCAGATAAAAAGTGAATCAAAGGACATAGCAAATAATTCAAAAGTCCTGTGACTATGAGAAGTTTATATTTTGTCAATGTGCAGTCCTAGATGTTTGTGTTTCTGTCATTTCAAACTGAATCTTATAGTGATTAGTCAATACAATACTACACACCTTGCAATCCATCCTCTTGTCGAAATAACTGTTGCAAAACATCGACTGAATGTTTCATCACTATCTCGCCAACTTCGTAATTCTGTAAAAAAAAAAACCAAATCATTGCAGGTTTAGTAAACTGAAGCTTTTCTTGCCGATTTTCAAAACCGACTTTACTTGCCAAAAAAAATACACAACTGAGCAACTTGTTTAAATAGTTTTTGTTATAGTATACAGTTAGATATTACAATTGCGTTTGACCGGAGCATATTTTAACTAAAATCTATATAAATTCTAACACCTTTATCGAGTTTTGTAACAATAACCACGTGCCCAAAAATTACGCTATAAATATTCTTACTTTTTCAATAGTCCACTGGATAATCTTTTTAACTCTATCAGAAGTCATTTCATCATCAACTCCTATTGAATTCTGAAAATTATTAAGCTGTTGGAAGCGATATGTTGGTTTTCCAAGCATTTGTTGTTCAAATGGATTAAAGGGGAATATTCGGCATTTTCGATAGTCTATTTGTATATATAATGTATGTAAATAGCCTTCAAAAGGACTAGAACTGCACACAAATCGCATAATCCCTACAATTATACCCCTTCCCAAACATTTATCTTTGTATATATGTGTAAAATACAGTCGTGTTTTTTACTTTCAAACGCTGATAATTATGGTTACAGAGCGATTTGTAAGCTTTTACTTCGAGAGAAAATTTTGAACCATGTTAGTGATTAGCTTAGCTAAAAAAAATCCATGTTCTGAGGCTAAGGTTCGATTGGTCTAACAGATGGTGAATACCTATCTCCTCCATGCAAATTGCTAAGTAATTTAAACTATACTACAAACCACAACTTACAACAAATACTTCTGAGGAACCTGCTGGATGCTTCAGTAAAATATCTAGGTGAGGACTATCATATACTTCTTCTTCATTTTCATTTTCTATTTCTTTCTCAAATTCTTGAAGCCACATTTGTAACTGAAAGGTAACAGGTTTTTGTCCAGAGGGTAAACTAAACTAACACACAAATTAAGGATCGGCTTCGGAAGGCGAAGTTTTTTGAATGGTAGCTGTTGCTTCAAGACGACCGTCAGGTACTCAAGCAGAAATTGATTATAACTTATACTTATTTAGGCTAGTTGATTTTAGTCAAATGGACATACAGCTATTTTACATTTAGGTGCTTGACTCACGATTTTAGGTCCACAGCTTTGTCTAATTTCAGTTTCAGTAAATATCCAATTTAATATCCAATGATGATGAGTATACCAGTTTTCTATTGGACACGATCTTAATACATTTACAACTCTTCTGTTATAGTTATCCACTAGAGTTGTTTCTGCCGAGGTCTGGGTGGAGATCCACTGTAAATGAAGAAAAAGAACATCAAATCGTAAATTATTTCAACCATAATTTGCATAAACAACTTTTTACCACCTATTACTTATGTAATCCAAATGATAACAGTTCAATACTTACCGCTATTAAGAAAACTAGGCTCTTCATGCATTCTGTCGATAAGATGTTCAAATCAGGAAAATTGACCAGAAATGATTCAATGAAAGATCCCAATAAATCTGGTGACCACAAGCTGAAACAATAATCATCCACAGTTTACGTTATATGTGTATACTCAAAACCGAAACTTTTATAGTCTCTAATGCCGATAATGCTACCAAGTGCTTATTGAGGTTTCTGTTATGAATTTTATAAAAGATGATAAATTATTAGACTTACGTGTTATTATATAGATAAGAATAGTATAAAACTATTAACAGAGACTGTAAAACATCTACTCTATTCTTCATCAACTCTCTTAGATTAAACTCATTCACAGCTTCTGGTACTACAAAAAGAGGAGATCCATCAGTGAAGAATGAAGAGGTATTAAGCTGATGTTGAGTTCAGTAAAAGTGTGTATTGCTTTTCTTCTTATATGTGAGAATACCTTTAGATACGTACATTCAAGTTGTTTTAAGCCAACAATAAACCATTCAGTCATCATGCAAGTGGAATCTTGTGATAAATGTTTAAATGCCATAACTAATACCATTGAGAGTTTATCAATTTCAGCTTCTGGTACGGAGTTACATCTGAAATACCATGAATGTATGATTGGATGAAGGAATCCAACTTTTCAAATAGCAAGGCAAACAAAAATGAAGTAATATTTTTCTTATTCCAAATGTGTAACGGTCATCTAGGAGAACCTCCATCAGGTTAGCGGGGTTGATGTATTAAAAATGTACGCAGTACTGCATCAGTCATCGGAGGTTGGTTCCAAATAATCAAAATACGCTATGTATTTGATACATGAGGAGACGTTTTTATTGTGATCATTGAGCATAGACTCCATGGTCGCTGATCACGGATCATTTCAATGAAAAAGCGATCTGCGCCCCTGATAGACTGACCTTAATGCTGATTTAGCTGTTAGTAACTGTATTAACCAACCACAACTGATTAATTTCTGTGTAAATGGTAAAATATCTGGTTTATTTAATTTAAATATTGTTAATAAGATATCACAATGTTCACAGATTATTCTAGTGTCTTTACTCTTCTCATACAAAACCTGGAAAATATATTCTCAAAGGAACATGTTCACCAACAAATTCACGCGAATTTATATTATAAGCTCTAAACTAATCAGAAAGTGTTCTCAACTCATCGTCGCAATTCAAGTCTTCAATTCCAAGTGCATATATAATTATCCACGTTTCATATCATTGAAAACAATAAAAATAGGGTTATGGAGGGATGTTTCAATAGAATACTGAATATTACCATGACAAATGGAATGACTGTATCGTTTGTTATTTGTATGTATAATGATATCAATGATTGAGTCGAATCTGACGAAGGAGTGCCGGTAGAAGTAGTTGTCTGAGAACAGTCAGGAGCTACTGGTGGTTCACATAAACTGTTATCTAACAACCTGAAATAAACTTTATTCTTCATCAAATCAAAGAAAACGTAATTGTATATATATTATTTATATATATTTATATTACACATTTTGAACAAGAAGTGTGGCATTCTTAACATTGATATCTAAAACCATCATGCTTTAGGTTGCTCCATATAAATTTAAACACCGTAATTAGTATTTTTACCTGGCTGACGATGACATAATTTTAATAAATAATATCATCATTTCTTCTTCTTCACTAGGATTATTACTGTTACCAGTAGATTTTAAATATTTCTCTATGTTTAATTGTGATAGTCTTTTTGATACCCTTGTTAAAAGGGTTTCCAATGTTGTATTAATGAAGTTTGGGGGTATATATTCTTCTCTAAAAAATATCATAAACTTGTTTATTTTTACTCTATCCACGCCCTTAATTCAAACAGATCATCTTATAAAGTGCTACAATATATTAACGAAATTATGATAAGATAGCTTGCCAGGCAAGATAATATACGCCCACTGGCAGCTTTGTTTGAAAAAGAACATTTGGCAGAAAATAGCAACCATCAAATATTCAACCTGTAGTCATAGGCCTACATTTCATTCAGAACTTAAATTAAGTGTCATCCAAATATTTTTTTTCTCGATTTCATCAAGGGTTAAGCATTCATCAAGTTTAGTCAAAATCTGTCTCTGTTTATGAGCCAAAAACTAAAACCTATTTAGAACAAGAAGGGCAATAAGTCATATCTAATATTTTTTGATTTTTGATAGGGTTTATCATGTGATAATAAACTATTTCAATAGGTTTCAATAAAATCTAATCGAAAAAGAATTGTGCCTTCTAGAGTATTTACAAACTAAAAATCAATGCGTTTTAAAGAACAAGCGCAATAATTCCTATTAAATATTTTTTTATTCTTTTGATTTTTCAATAGGGTTCATCCTTGGGTGATAATAAACAATTTCAGTAAGTTTCGTCAAATTCCGTAAAGAATTGTGACTTGTATAGTGTTAACAAGCTAAGAATCGAACGCGTTTTGAAGAACAAGGGCAATAATTCATGTTAAATATTTTTCGATTCTTTTGATTTTCCATAGGGTTTATCCTTGAGTGTTAATAAGCAATTTCAGTAAGTTTCATCAAAATCCGTAAAGAATTGTGACTTGTAGAGTGTTAACAAGCTAAAAATCCAACGCGTTTTAAAGAACAAGGGCAATAATTCATATTAAATATTTTGCGATTCTTTTGATTTTCAATAGGGTTTATCCTTGGGTGATAATAAACAATTTCAGCAAGTTTCGTCAAAATCCGTAAAGAATTGTGAACTGTAGAGTGTTAACAAGCAATTGTGGACGGACGGACCGACGGACGGACCGACGGACATGGGTGACGGCAATATACGCTCCACATTTCATGTGGGCGTATAAAAAGTATCTTGATGAGTATTTCTGGTATCTAACATGTCTTCATCTTGTTTCCCGTAAACTAAAACCTGAATATTTAGACTTGACACATTTGTGCCTTCTAGAGTATTTACAAACTAAAAATCAATGCGTTTTAAAGAACAAGCGCAATAATTCCTATTAAATATTTTTTTATTCTTTTGATTTTTCAATAGGGTTCATCCTTGGGTGATAATAAACAATTTCAGTAAGTTTCGTCAAATTCCGTAAAGAATTGTGACTTGTATAGTGTTAACAAGCTAAGAATCGAACGCGTTTTGAAGAACAAGGGCAATAATTCATGTTAAATATTTTGCGATTCTTTTGATTTTCCATAGGGTTTATCCTTGAGTGTTAATAAGCAATTTCAGTAAGTTTCATCAAAATCCGTAAAGAATTGTGACCTGTAGAGTGTTAACAAGATCAAAATCCAACGCGTTTAAAAGAACAAGGGCAATAATTCATATTAAATATTTTGCGATTCTTTTGATTTTCAATAGGGTTCATCCTTGGGTGATAATAAACAATTTCAGCACGTTTCGTCAAAATCCGTAAAGAATTGTGACCTGTAGAGTGTTAACAACCTCAAAATCCAACGCGTTTTAAAGAACAAGGGCAATAATTCATATTAAATATTTTGCGATTCTTTTGATTTTCAATAGGGTTTATCCTTGGGTGATAATAAACAATTTCAGCAAGTTTCGTCAAAATCCGTAAAGAATTGTGAACTGTAGAGTGTTAACAAGCAATTGTGGACGGACGGACCGACGGACGGACCGACGGACATGGGTGACGGCAATATACGCTCCACATTTCATGTGGGCGTATAAAAAGTATCTTGATGAGTATTTCTGGTATCTAACATGTCTTCATCTTGTTTCCCGTAAACTAAAACCTGAATATTTAGACTTGACACATTTGCTTTTATTTAAATAAGTTAACATTTATTTACCGTAAGAATGCAATCACTGTTCTAAAAGCTTGTATAACTATAGGTTTATATGGTTGTTGTATTCCCTTCTCTAATCTATCTATACATGTTGTCAATGTAGATGTATTTACAAAAAGTGGAATAGAGGATGGCTGTCTGAAATAATAATATATCATAGTATCATACAAAATTAAAAATATCAAAAATGAAATTTGAATCCTATAAGATATTTGATTTTTTAAGAATACCCGTCTGTTATTTTCACCCCAGATAAAATATTGAAATTGTTTGTTGAATACAAAAAGTAAAGACAGTGAACCACAGCCATATACGCCCACCACGGCATGTAGATGGTAAAAACGAAAAATATTTTGAAGATATTTGACCACAACAATATATGCCCACTTCTGCATTCAAAACTTGGTGATTTCAGGTTCTGTTCTTGTATTGAAAATTGTATTCATGTCATTAATTTAATTAATTACCTTTCAAAAAAACTTGCTAATAAACTATAACCTTTTGCTAGTAATTTGGTATGTCTCATTGATAACAACGCGTTTAATACCAATAATATAGATTCTGTACCTGAAATAGAAAAAAAAAAAAATATTAAAATCATAATCGCTCTTCTTAATTTTTTGAATTCTCTTATTCATAATCTTGCAAAGTTTGCATAATTGATTATCTTACTTTTTTTCCAATTTGTATATATAATGTCTTACCATAAACAGCATGACATCTTGTAAAGAATAAATCATGGTTCGTCAGTTTCTGTAGGCAGTTCATGATACATCTACAAAATGCGAAAAAAAAAATAACGCGTTACCTTGATGAATTGATTTGGCAAAACATAAAAAAGTCAAATATTTCGAGAAAATCAATTTGGATGATAAAAGAACAACATTTTATTTCTACAAAAAACCGAAACCATCAACATTTTCCAACGCCAACCAAATACATAGCCATAACTAAACGTTAACGTAAACTGTAAAGAAATTATAGCATACTTTTAGTTAACATTTTCAGGGCACATTTCTCTAGATTTCGGTTTATTTTTTTCATTAATTCAAGCAGCCAAATTTTCTAACCGACTTAAAAAAATCAGACTTCAACCAAAGACACATCTGAACATAAAAAATAAAAATCATAACATAGTAACACAAAAAGAGTATAAACATACATTCTATAACTTAACTAACAAAATAAGAAAACTCCATACTCTATTTGTGGTGTACTTCTTGTATGCAGAGATTCAAACAGAAATTCTGAAAGTAATTTATCCAGCGAATACAAGTGAAAATTGCATTTTTTTTATAAATTAATATTCATTTCTTAGAAATTAATTTTATTCGAATTTTTAAATATTTATGAAAAAAGAAATTAATGATAATATTCATATTAAATTATAGTAAGCCTATGCTGTGTGTAACTGAGACTGAGTAAATCTGACTATCTGAGATCATTAAAGGCATAGATTTATTATAGTTGTCAATAATCTCGTGATGTCGACCATGGCATTTTTTTAATAGTTTTTTCAATTCAGATGTAACCTTGCTTTGTCAAAATATTATGGTTCTTAGCTTTGTGATACGTTAAGAATGATCGTGCAATGAAAAGTGTTATTGAGTTTTTTTCCAGGCCACTTATACTATCTGAAATCTCCAATACAATTTTTCTCTATAGTTTGAATAATAAAAGATCATATGTCAATGCATAATGTGTGTTGTACATAATATAATATACCTGTAATATCACTGTTTAATATATAATAAATAGGTTGATTATTATCAGGTGTAGTATTATTTATTAAATATAATAAACATTGGGTTCCAGCTGTTTGTAATACTTCTTCTTTAGTAACAAATAACTTCTTTAATCCTTGTATTAATTCACCCTCACTATTACATTTACTATACTGTATCATTAAACATGTATCTGGGTTTTTTAATAACTTCTTCAATAATGCTGCAAAATGAATGCATGATAAACAAAAATATATCTATCTTGATATAATATATTAGCTCAAAATTAAAAAGCTGATACGTGTCTTAATAATAATAATAATAATAATAATAATAAACTCTTTATTTTACATAGGTCAGAATTAACAAACTTAAAAATGATTGTGCCTGAAGGATTCAATATTCATGTATACAATGTAAATGTAAATATGTAAATTAAATGTATATAATATCACAAAGAGTTTGAGATTTTTACCTAATACATTCATCTGTAATTCTAAATTCTGGGCTGTATTTAATACTTGTAATATTTCATCACACAGTAACTGTTTTAACGGAGGTGGTATATATTCCTGTAAATTACTTTCAAATATATGGAATAATATATAAACTAGTGAACATTGTATACTATCTTTATTTATATTATATACCATCTTCTCTACCAGTTCACCTGAAAAACAGAAAAACATTAATAGTTAACTGTTATAAAATACCTACCAAATGTTTGTAGTGATATTATCATGTTTATGTTGAAATAGTGAGATATAAACTAGTAACAGTGTTAGTAACTGATTTTTATAAAATACTTACCATGTGTTTGTTGTAGTATTGAGATATAAACTAGAGACGGTGATAGTAATTGATTCTTATAAAACAATTACCTTGTGTTTGTAGTAATATTGAGATATAAACTAGTGACGGTCATAATAATTGATTCTTATAAAACATACATCATATTTTCGTAGTAAAAAGAAATTGCTAAAAACCGGAATTTAAAAATCTGATCTAATCTAAATTTGCGTATAATTAAAATAGTAAGTAAAATTTAGGTGAAAACTAGTGGCAGTGATGATAATAACTGATTTTTAGCAAAACACTTACCATGCGTTTGTAGTAATATTGAAGTTAAAATTAATGACAGTGATAGGAACTGATTTTTATAAAACACTTACCATGCGTTTGTAGTAATATTATTGAAGTGAAAATTAATGACAGTGATAGTAACTGATTTTTATAAAACACTTACCATGTGTTTGTAATAATATTGAAGTGAAAATTAATGACAGTAATAGTAACTGATTTTTATAAAACACTTACCATGTGTTTGTAGTAATATTGAAGTGTATACTGGAGATATCGAAAGTAGTTGGCCCAATAATAAGATACAAGGAGAAATCTTTATATTCTGATTTACTTCTAAGTTGTCTAGCTGAAGAGAAAAAGAGTTACCTTTTTTTAAAATTATCGTGTTGTAAGTTTAGACCCACTGCCCGCTGATTACACTATAGCTTACCCCTGGACGTTGGAGTGAGGGGGTGGGTGAGGGTAGAAGCGTGGATAGAAAAATCTCACCTCCATCCTTATACCATACGAAATTTCGTCCCCTCGATTCTTAGATGGACTGAAGACTATGAAGATGACAAAAATAAGATCTTATGAAAGATAAAAAAAAATATGGGCCAAAAAGTATGGGCCCCACTTTTTCTACCCTATCCCCTCTTACTACTAGTGGTTTAATTTGCACAAACTTTTCCATATCGTATTCGACGCACGATGAATTACAAATTACCTGCCATTCTACTTTATCTAATAAGTACAGGACGATTTCTTCACATTGTGTTTTTTCAATCAAACTACAGCATACTACAAAAAATTATATGCATATTACAAAAATTCAATTGATCTATTTAATAAGCCTTGTAAATGTCTTTATGGTTGTGATTTATGGAAACCACATATAAATTTAAATGGTTTTCTTTTCACATAACACTGACAATTGTAATGTAAATTTTATAGAGACGTTTGAATCCAGTTTATATTTTACCTGTTACAGCTTGTGATGTGTCACTGTCTTCAAACTGATCTGAAATATTTTTTAAATTTCTTTCCTTCTTGTCATGTAGTACGTTTTCAAAAATTAATTTACGATGTACTACAAGGCCAAATTTTGCATGAGAGTTGAAGATACGCCCACTGACAGCTTTGATTTTAAACAATAATAACAAATCTAACCCTCAGACATTCAGGCATATACACCTCTTTTGAACTTTTTGGGATGATACTAAGCAATATTACTAGAATCGTGCCTTTAGAGTGTTTACAGGCAAAACATTGATCACGTTTTCAAGGACAAGGGCATAATTTCATACCTAAACTTTTGCGATTTTTCTGATTTTCAGTAGGTTCATCCTTGGGTGATTGTTAACACTCACACCAAGTTTCGTCAAAAATAAAGTATGGCCTGTAGGTTATAAAAATTTACGAGCACTTGTTGACGGGCCGACGCACTGACAGACAGACGAACCTGGGTGACGCCAACATACGCTCCACATTTCACGTGAGAGTATAATACAATGCAATTACTTTTATTTAGCAAATTAATTCGATATACATATATTTTAGCTACGCAAATGGCAATAAAAAACATTTACCACCCAAATTCCATCCGAAGATGCTGTCACGAATCAAGGTACCTTCTCCCAGGAACCAACATACTGCCTTTCAGATCCTATCCATCCTGTTTGTCCCATTGGTGCCGGTAATAAATGCGGGTCACATACATGTAGGATTCTCTTATGGAAATGTATACTTAAATTAGCACGACACATTGACTGAACAGGAACTGAAAGGCAGGATGGTCGCTTTCTGGGAACAGATACTGTGACATCATTTTTAGAATACTAGTGGTCGAATTGGTGGAGGTCATATTGAACACAGGTTGCTCTGATATTGTATTTTTATCATGCTATTTTGTTCTGAGCAGTAAGCTTATTAGCTTATTTATTCTATCGGACAGGTTGAAGTATATCTGTGAAAAGTTTGAAAGGGACCAGTTTACTAACAGATAAGATACTTCCCAGGTTAGATACGTCAAACGTTTTTTACCTGTTAAAATGTCGATCAAATGTCTTATTACTAGAAGATTTTTGCGTAAGAAGACCAGAATATCTTCATTATCATTAATAACAGCTGAGAGTATAGAAACCATGAGTTTCTTCTGTACTGTGGATATATTAACATCTTCAAGATGCTGTATCAAACAAGCTATACATACTGGTTCTGGTGAAGACATAGTGACGACACTCCAAGCTACATCATGATCTCTATGACCAGCTGTAGTTGGTACCACATCCATTTTTGGTATGAAATAAGCACTGACTCACTTTTTTTTTCTATAATAATAGTAGGAGTGCATATATCAAATAAAAATTGAAGATAAGAAACTTCTTCTCGACCAATCATATTATTTCAGAAAAATGTCACCCTATCCAACCTGAAAAGTTGAAACTTGATTTTTAAATCAATGGAAGGGATCTGAAATTTGCAGCGGAAATAGGCCCTATTAGTATTAAGCAAGGACACAAAGCTAGTAGGTTGAATATTTCTGTCAAGTTTCAAAAAGATAGCTCAATGCGACGTCCCGAAGGGTTTGTACTGATCATTACCGAGAATATATAGTGTCATGGGAGCAACGGTCAGTTTATTAAAAAGTTAAGATCGTATAAATTGCTAAAGAAACGTGACATTGCGATGTAGCAAAAATGAAATGAACGTCCTACTTTTCTGCACCTATATGGGCTTATTGAGGGCGGGCAAACACCGTGCAGTGTGCAATGAGGGAAATTTTGTCAGGACAGTGGCATTAGCCTGTTCCTGGTCGTCTAGTATTCTACTCTAGGCTTCGGGAGAGTGAGTCACTGGTCAGTCACTCAGTGACTAGGCTAGGATGAGGCACTTGAATGAAATAATGAAATAGTCTGATTAGTCTAAGCTACAAAGATAGGCTTAAAAATAACCATACTCTTGATTATAATAAGCAATCAGAGATTGTTATTATTATAATTTTACCCAGTCCTAGGCCAATCGTACATATTTTGTCCAAGTAGGAAGTAGGCGTGAAATTTGTAAAAACGTAAAATTCCCGCGTTTTTAGAGTTATCTTCTCTTTGTAATTCCATTGGGGCACCTCATTTGATATTGAAAAAGGCTAGGACCATAGAACTAAGATTAAATGCAGTAAAATGTCATCAGAGGCGGACATTTTGCTATTCATTCATATGTTATTTAAGGTTAATTAAAAAAAAACCAAGTAATTAGGTATTATCTATGAGAGAAGGTTAAAAATTAAATTGTAAAAAACGGAAAGCAGAAGTTCACAATGTCAAGGTCATTTATCATGCATGTCATGTGATCTTGTGACCTATATTTGACTGTCGGCTTTGCAAGTAATAAAAGAAACTTAGATCAACTTGTTTAGTGGATTTTTAAGTTGATTCAATTAATAATGATATACAGTATTGCCTTGATTGTACTTTTTGTGCATTCAGGCTATGCTGCACCATCAAATTCATTTTCTAGTGCTTCAAAATGCGGATATAGCGTGAGTACTACGTTTGTTTCTCTACTTTCATTTTCATTAGCTTGTTTACACTAGTACAACATTACTGTGGAGTTATAGAAGCCTTCTCTACTGTTTGTACTTTGTAGTACATACAGATCCAACTACTTTGCTTTTGGCTGTGACTTTTGAAGAGAAGTTTCAATTTTTGTTGATGCAACAAACTGTGAAATGAATTTAGTCATACTAGGCCTCTAAGTCATACCCAAGTCTCAGATAATATTAATAGTGTACAATGTTGAAGTGCCGAAATTTTACCCTCAAATCAAATCCGTGAATGTCAGCAATTTAAATAAATACAATATTTTAATGAGACTTTGCCGTATCTATATAAAATACCAATTTAGAAAGGGAAAGACTGCAAGCTGATACAAAAATTGTAATAGTTATAGATAGAGTGAGGAACTTCCTTATTTTAACTTGTAATTTTTTAGAGTTGTCATGCAGTGAAAGATGGGATGATCAATGTTCATTTAGTTCCTCACACTCATGATGATGTTGGTTGGTTAAAAACAGTAGATCAGTATTACTATGGTGGTAAGTATGTCAAAGTTGGCTTATTCTAGAAACTTATCAGAAATTAAATGTTATGGTTATATAGCAATATGTTACTTTATGTTTGAAATATAAACAACAATTCTTAAGAAGCTTGAATGAAATTGGGGGTGGGGTCGCTTGTCAAACTCTTAGTCCATAAAAATTGATCTTTAAACTTTTTTATATTAACATATATTTAACATGATTAACTATGAATTTCTGGAAGAATTAAGAGGATATGTTCACCATCCTAGAGCAATCATATTTTAGTCTCAGAAACTGGAATATTTTTGCTAATCTTATTTGAAATAATGTTCACTACCCTCACTTTAAGCCTTAAAGCCTTCAAATCCCTGTGTATCTTTTTTATCAGCAATTGAAAGTCAACCCAGAGACTATGATGTTAAGTAAGAATATGCCTTATAGAAAACATGCTCAGAAAAGTGATTGTACAATTTTTGTGCAGTTCTATTACTTCTGAAGGCTATTTACATTTATTTACAACCTAAAGCAAAAAGCAACCTTCGAAAATACTGAATATTTCCCCTTTAAAGGAGGGGCTAGAATGATCATAGCTAGATTTTCTCATACTGTTGACACATGCACAATGATAATCTAGATAGATTGTAGAGAGGTTTTTTAACTCATATCTATTAGATGATATTGAGAGTTAAAAGTACGGAAGGGATATTGGCTTTTTTAATAGATGTAGGCCTGCAATATTTTTATTATTATTATGAATGTTGATGTATTAAAAGCTGTCATATAGACCTTATTCTTTCCTTTTTATTTGAACGTTCCATTAGATGCAATCCAACAAACTGACATGTAATTCTTCCGATTCTGCAGAGGAAAATGCTCATTTATGACCTTTTAAAATCCTTAGTTATCTGTAATAAGATAATGTTAGTAATTACTGGACAAGTCAAGAGATAATTATTGTTATCTTGTTATTTCTGATAAACAATGCACTAGTACTTACCTAATTTCTTATCTTGTTGTTATCTTGATTATATCACTGGGTCATTAAGTTAGACATAGAATAAAAAAAAATGTACATGCTAAAGTTCATGTTATTCTTTAACAGTAATATGATTTTACAATTTTATTTTATTTAAATATAAAATGATCAAAAGAAGGTGCCCACTTGTACATATTACAGTAAAATTATAAAAAGCAAAAATAAAGTGATAAAATGCTGTTATGCACCTCACAAACGTTCAACGCAATACTTTATGTCAAAAACTAATGAACTAAATGAAGAAATCGCACAAACAGCATTGCCAATCACGTATCTGCCGTCACCAAATTCTCCTGACCCACGTCATTTAATGACGTATGGTGAAGTGTCATGTACCACTACTACTAGTGTTAGCTGATATGGTGTCCCGATGTTTCTGTTTGCAGAAATAAACAGTATATATTATTCTATATTGATAAATTTGTCTCTATCAAATTTGTTATTGTAGATAAAAATGATATTCAGATAGCTGGTGTACAATATATATTAGATTCAGTTATACCAGAGTTAATAAATGACCCAAGTAAAAGGTTTATATATGTTGAAATTGCTTTTTTTGCCCGTTGGTGGAGAGAACAATCAGATAGTATGAGACATACTGTTAAAGGTCTAGTTAATGAAGGTAATTTTGTTTTTATTTAAAAAATTTGTTTTCTAAATATTAACATATTGTATATAAATCTGAGAAAAACTGAAACTGAATTGTGACCAATGAAAGCTCATAATATTTGCCTCAAAACTAACTTGACCAATGACAGCTCATCATAATATTCACTTCATTCTAGATGGTTCACTATTGTCAATATTTTTTCTTTCTTTTTATAATTATTAAAGGGTGTATGATGTGTTTTATTCACCTTGTGCTAAGCTAAAATAGAAATATTTCAAAACTGAATGTTTATGACAGGGTCCGATTCACAGAAGCACTGGCTCACCACTTGCTGGCCATCTGTTTTCTTGACTTAAGTATTAATTATTCTAGGTAGATTAGAGTTTATACTAGGTGGTTGGTGTATGAATGATGAAGCAGCTACACATTATAATGCTATTATTGATCAACACACTATTGGATTTGAATTTTTACGACAAAATTTCCAGGAATGTGGTAGACCTCGTGTAGCCTGGCAAATTGATCCATTTGGTCATTCTAGAGAATTAGCATCATTATTTGCTCAGGTAATTTTGAGACTTTTTCTTTCCTTAAGCCATGGTTTAAAAAATTAGTTTTTAAATTATCTCCCTTTAGTCTTCAACAGTCAAATATGTACTCTGAAGAATGGATAAATGTTGTAGATATAATTTGATTATGAAAATAATTTTTGTAGGTAAATCATTGGTATTTTCTTTCTCAGGGTGCATTTTAACATGAATTCTAAACTTTATTCTAAAAATGATCATGTTAAACTAAATCTAATTTTGAATCATCTCCCTTTAGTCTCCAGACTTATTTTCCTTGTAGATGGGATTTGATGGTTTGTTTTTCGGTAGACTTGATTATCAAGATAAAGATAATAGATTAAACAAGAAAACTATGGAAATGATCTGGAAAGGAAGTCCTAAGAATCTTGGTAAAAAAAAAATCATCTATTGTTATTATGGCTCACTCTCATACATTACAAAGTAGGTCTCGGATAGTATGCAGTGAATGTCTTATCTGCATCTGGTAATACATAACAAAATTTTCTTTTTATGTGTATCCAGGATACTTATAGCATCAATTTGCAACTTTTCAATTTCCAACCAGACGTCTCTGGTTTCAATAATTTCTACTTAGACTAAGTGTTGATATCAAACCCACAAGGTATTCTGTGATTCAAACATATTTTCTTTAATTATCAATTTATTGTTTAAAGGGTCTAGATCTGAGTTATTTACTGGTGCCTTTTATGGACCTTTATATGGACCACCATCTGGTTTTTGCTGGGATACACTCTGTGGTGATTCACCTATTATGGTAAAATTAATATTCTAGCTAATATTGTAGGTTCTGATAGTGATTTATTTACTGGTGCCCTCTATACTGGTTATGGGCCTCCTGGTGGTTTTTGCTGGGATACAAACTGTAGAGATTCACCTGTTATGGTATGATGTCTGTTGCAAACATTCCCATTGTTGTGTCTTTGTTGTGTTGTTCCTCAACCTCTCCTTGCCTTCTTTTAGATAGCTTACTTAGCTTTACATTTAGGGTCAAGCGAAATTATTTTACACTTTCAAGTATGATTAATCAATAAAACATCAAAAGCAGTGCACACTATTTTCAGATAATGATAAGAAGTACTGGGTATAATGAAAATGTTTGTTAACAATATTCTATATTTTAGGATGATGAAAGATTACATGATTATAATGTACCTGATGTTCTTAAAAACCTTTTTAAAGCTGTTAATGATCAGGTAATATTCTTATATTGTTAACATGTTAATTAATCTTTTTGACAATTAAAATAAAAGATATTCTCATTTTATTCTGTTATTTACTAATACAAGGCAAGAAAGTTGTTATTGTTGTTATATTTCAGGCAAAACATTACCAAACCAAACATCTAATATGGACAATGGGATCTGATTTCCAGTACAGTAATGCCCATACTTGGTATAAAAATTTAGATAAACTTATTAAATATGCGAATGCTATGGTAAGTTGAGATAATTTTTTCACAGTATTTTTACTGTATTTTTAGTATAAATGATAACTTTTGAGAGTCTTTGGTCAAAATCAGTCTTACTCCATCTAACGAAAATGTCAGATCAGATTAGGTGGCAAGTGTAGTAATATATAGAAAAAGCAGGAAATGAATAAATCTGCATTTTAATCAGGCTGTTCATTAGCTGTATTTATCATTAAAGGGACATTCTGCTTTTTTGAAAAAAGTTTCCATTATCAAAAAAATTGCAAATTCTACCTTAGAGTATTCTTAATGTATACATTTTGTTACAATTTCATCATACCAAAGATGAAGAATATGACGTCAACTACTAAAAATCTTTAGTTCACAAAGACACAAACAACACATATTTCAGCTTCAATGAACAGTAGTAACAAGTAATCTTATGATTTATTTCAGCAAAGTAATGGAAGTAATGTAAACCTGTTATATTCAACACCATCATGTTATTTAGACCAGCTTAATAAAGCAGGATTAAAATGGACAACTAAAGAAGATGATTTCTTCCCATATGCTTCTAGAGGTCATGGTTTCTGGACTGGTTATTTTACCAGCAGAGCTACATTAAAATATTATGTTAGAAGAACCAATAATTTTCTACAAGTAATAACTACATTTATTTACCCCTGTTATAGACCTTATTCACACATCGGCCATCTTGGATCCATATCGAGGCTCGTAACGCAAACAAACAAAAGCAGTGTCTTGCCACTGCAGCAAAATCACCACTGTGAGGTCTTTCACGCCACCTTATCAAGTCCCACTAACTTAAACATACTCAGAATTTATTATGCTGTGCAAAAATACTTTCGGATGAAGTGTTTCTTCTCATACTTCTGAGAAAAGGGCCAAAAAGTCAGTTTTAGACCATTTTCCTCGCTGTTGATATGGTGATTAGTGACGTCATATTCCTTTTCATTCATTTGATGTTGTTTGTTATGAATGGGTGACGTCATTTGCGTTATGAACCTAGGTTTCTAAGCGATGAAACTGAGGCGTGAATAAGGTCTATTGTGTTGAAAGTATTGAATGAATCTATATCTCAGAGCTCAATTAAGTTTATTTTCCAATTTAAAAGTTTTGTAATAAAAATGATATTACATAGGTCATAAAAAAGTGATCAATGAAAGAGCTGAACTCTTTTTTCAATGTTTGGTTCTGATTGGGCATCAGTCATTTACTGCATATGATTTCATATTGTTTTTGTAATTTTGTAGGTCACAAAACAAATGGATGCTTTAGCTTTATTAGAAGATACTGATAACAGTACTTATAATATAATTATTTTACGTAAGTACAGGAATTTTCAAATTTATCAGATGACAGTCTTGACCACACCTTATTATTCCTTTTGTCCCAGCTGTAAATAGGTATAGTTGATCTGGAATAGATCCATGGCAAGACATTTTGCAAAGGACCAACTAGCAAACTGGATCCTTGAGTAGTTTTCTTAATGGATAATGATTGTTTTTTTGTTTAATGAAATGTGATTGAAATGTGCTAGAATTATTCTATTCTATGTTCTAGGAGAAGCAATGGGTGTTGCTCAACATCATGATGCTGTGTCGTAAGTTTATTCTTATTTCTATGTATACATGATAATATTTGTGAAAAGTTAAAAAAAAAATGTGCTTATGTGTTAAACACATTACTTGTAAACTATATATTTTATTTTATTATAGAGGAACAGAAAAACAAGCTGTAGCCTATGATTATGCTGAAAGATTAGCTAATGGAGTCACAGAATGTCAGGTAAGTGGTTCATTGACAGGAAAGAGTCAATTCTAGGAATGTTCTGTGTAATGAAAGGACAAGCGTACAATATTGTTAATCAAAATAGCTTCCAAAACATGACAAAATCAAGAGCAATAGTACTATAGCAGTGGACTATTCCAAAGAGAAGTACCATTAGGTGTTTTAAAAAGAGTAAGCTTGATCTGCCTCGCATGCAACACCTGCCACTAAATGGTCTTAAAATCTTAAATTAAAAAGGATAGTTGGTGATAAAAAAGAAAATATTTCTTTATGTAATTTGTGTTTAATATTAATATTTCAGAAAGTTGTAAATGATGCTTATGCTAAATTAATGCCATTAAAATCAGTAAAACCACCAGGTCATTCATTCTGTACATTATTAAACATCAGTAGCTGTGCTTTTACAGAACAAAATAAAATGGTAGGTTCTTTTTCATTGATGCAAATGTAAAGCCGTGGAAAGTATTCCAGACTTGAAACTGGACCTGTCAAATTTTGTTCAGGTTTTATGTAGCAATATATCAATAATTATTTGTTTTTTTCATATTTTCACAATTTGGGTTGCTTAATCAAATAGATCACCCTGACGAATCTGAAGAAAAAAGATTTCTACTACTTTTGTCATATCTTTTTCTGGTTTTTAATAAGTTTTATAATTGTTACAGTTTCAGTTACATATATATAATCCTATAGCTAGATCTATAGTATATTATGTGAGATTACCAGTAGTAGGTTCAGAGTATAATGTAGTTGGTCCTGATGGTAAAACTATTCCAAACCAGGTAAATACCATTATTATTATTACATATACATGTATTATAGAATATTTAATTAACAATGATATACTTTGAATTTTACAAAATTAACCAGGGGCCTTATTCTCGAAAACTTAAATTGTGACAATTTTAGTGTTCTAGTTATTTGATTGGTCAGTTACTAAAATCGATTTTAAATTAAGTATTATTATCCAATCAGATTACTGTATTTCTTAAAATCTGGATTTTATTTAAGTTAAAAATTCAAGAATAAGGCCCCAGTGCTGTGATATTTTGTTTGATTAACTGTTCTGCTATAGGTTAATTTGAGGAATACATACATGTCTCTTCCTTTTCATGAACCAAGATTTTATTCAAATATTTAAACGTATTTGACCAGGGTGTTAATATCAATGTATTTTATGTTATATAGATTGTACCTATAGCCTCAGATACTAGAAGAATACCAGAAAGAAAAGGATCTTTAGCTAAACATGAACTGGTGTTTAATACCACTTTACAACCTCTTGGTTTTACAACTTATTTTATACAGATGACTTCAGGTGGGCAGAAATTTTTTCTTCATATTGTCAAGATTTTACTGCCAATTCCTCTTCTAGAATGCTTCTTTTTCTAATAAGTTTCTCACATCTTTTTAGGCATAGATAACATAAAACAATTTATGTACATGAATGGTTAGCAAGTTAGCAATGTATACAGGAATGATATAAATACATTGCAACAAACAGAAGCAGTTTGATCAATAATATATTTCAATATTACTTTATTTATTATAGCCAAGAAAATTAAAGTATCGGAAACAACTAAAGTAAAAGAATTAACTGGTACTGAAGATACTGTACTGTCTAATAAGGTAGGATAAAACAGAATGAGTATTCAGTATATTCAGTATATATTTTGTATCATCTGTACTATCAAGCAGTAATACTACAAGGAATGATAAGAATATTTATTTGCAATGATTATTCAAATAGGTTGGATCTCATTTTGATCTGTTCACAACATTAATTCAATAGAAAGCTCTAAAACATTTTTTTAAATAATTTTTTTTCAGTATATTTCATTAACATTTGATGGTAGTAGTGGATTACTATCTAAGATGGAGAATTTAGAGAAGAAGATTAGTATTAATTTAAATCAGAAATTAGGATATTATCTTGGTCATGATGGTAATAATAGTAAAGATGAGTTTGTGGCATCAGGTGCCTATATATTCCGCCCTAACTCTAATGATGTTCATACTTTTGATAAACCACAGTTAAAATTAAAAAGTTACATCAAGCAGGTAGGTAAAAGCCAATTCTCTATTCACTCATATTGCACTGGCTGTATTGTATCCACAGCTTGATGAAATTTTACTAATATGAGGTTTTGAAATCACTTGAATTTTTTTTTTATTTTCTTTGAAAATCTGATAATATTTAAATGATAATGGATTTTTAAATGATTTTTTCAGGGAGAAATAGTTCAAGAATTAAGTCAATCATTTAGTTCATGGGCCACTGAGACTTTTATTCTGTATGAAAATGCAAAATGGGCAGAGATCCAGTGGACTGTAGGACCTATACCTATAGAGTAAGTGTTTTTCACACAAGATCAGGTTATCTGCTCCAGTATAATTTTGATATTAGATTTTTAAATTCTCACATTTGAGTTATGAACTATTAATATCGTGGATGATATTTCAATTTTAAGTTGTTTTTAGATAGTCAGTGGTGATAGCAATAGCCATAGTATCTGGTTTTAGTTATTTTATGATATTTTTAGTGATAAAATGGGTAAAGAAGTTATAAGTCAATATACAACAGATTTACAAACTGATAGTCTATTTTATACTGATGCTAATGGTAGAGAAATATTACAAAGAAAGTAAGTTATATTTTCATCTTTATCATTTTGTTCATGCAGATGATTTTCGTCAATAAAATTCATACCGCAAAACAATACGTAGGTACCGTTAAAGATGAACGAAACAATAACAAAGAGTATTATTCTTTTACAGACGTGATTATCGTAGTACATGGACATTAAATCAGTCTGAACCCGTAGCTGGTAATTATTATCCTGTTAATAGTAGAATATATATGCAGGTATTTTCTCTTATTATATACACTTTTGGGTTTTCTTTATTACTTACACTTAAACCATTCTTTATTACTTACACTTCAACCTTTCTTTATTACTTACACTTCAACCTTTCTTTATTACTTACACTTCAACCTTTCTTTATTACTTACACTTCAACCTTTCTTTATTACTTACACTTCAACCTTTCTTTATTACTTACACTTCAACCTTTCTTTATTACTTACACTTCAACCTTTCTTTATTGCTTATACTTCAACCTTTCATTATTACTTACACTTCAACCTTTCTTTATTACTTACACTTCAACCTTTCTTTATTACTTACACTTCAACCTTTCTTTATTACTTACACTTCAACCTTTCTTTATTACTTACACTTCAACCTTTCTTTATTACTTACACTTAAACCTTTCTTTATTACTTACACTTCAACCTTTCTTTATTACTTACACTTCAACCTTTCTTTATTACTTACATTTCAACCATTCTTTATTACTTACACTTCAACCTTTCTTTATTACTTACACTTCAACCTTTCTTCATTACTTACACTTCTATACTTCTTTTATTACTTACACTTCAACCTTTCTTTATTACTAAAACTTCAACCTTCTTTGTTACTTACACTTCAACCTTTCTTTATTACTTACACTTAAACCTTACTTTATCGCTTACACTTCAACTGTTCTTTATTACTTACACTTCAACCTTTCTTTATAACTTACACTTCAACCTTACTTTATCGCTTACACTTCAACTGTTCTTTATTACTTACACTTCAACCTTTCTTTATCATTTACACTTCAACCTTTCTTTATTACTTACACTTCAACCTTTCTTTATCATTTACACTTCAACCTTTCTTTATCACTTATACTTCAACCTTTCTTTGTTACTTACACTTCAACCTTTCTTTATTATGTACCCTTCCATCTTTCTTTATCATTTACACTTCAACCTTTCTTTATTACGTACACTTCCACCTTTCTTTATTACGTACACTTCAACCTTTCTTTATTACTTACACTTCAACTTAGTTTCAATTACTAACGCTTCAACCTTTATGTTTTTATTTTTGTCTCAAATACTATAATAAAAGAAAATCATTCAATTAGATAGTAATTTTCTTAGTGCACAATTTTTACCTTAGCGGAAATATAAAATTTAAAACTTTAAATCACCTAATTTTAAACTATTAAAAATGTGTGTTTTTGTGTTTGTTACATTCTAGGATACAGATAAAGATATAAGGTTTTCAGTATTAACTGATAGATCAGAAGGTGGTGGTAGTATGAAAGATGGACAATTAGAAATTATGGTCAGTATTTTTACCATTGATATTTTTTTTTAAACTTCATGTTATTTGTTAAACTGGGTGTTCACAAAAGGATGCTAAGTTTATTTTTGATATATATGAAACATGTAGTGAACTTTATGTCCATGATTTTAGGTTCATCGTAGATTGTTACATGATGATGCTTTAGGAGTTGGTGAACCTCTCAATGAAACTGGTTCTGATGGAAAAGGACTTGTTGTTAGAGGTATGTCCTGCATTTTGATATGTAACACATGTTGGTTAGAAAGCTTTAACTTAGGGTTTAATTGGATACAAATTTTTGAATCAAGAACTTTCATTTGAGCCTTGAAGTTGCATAGCTAGAATAACAATAAAATGAAACATTACAATTTGTTTTAACTGTGTTCAGTTTTGATCCACAGATGATAAATTTTTTAGGTAGTCATTTTATTTTCCTGGATACTATAAGAGAATCAGCAGCCTTACAAAGACCATTTGCTGAAGAACTATATATGGCTCCACAATTATCATTTACTAATGCTCAGATGAAATACAGTGACTGGAGTAAACAGTATAGAACTATGGTAAGATTAAAAACAGCATAAGAGCATGATTCCCTAGTGGGGTTGGCATTATTAAAAAATTGCATAAATTTTAATGTCAGATATTAAAAAATGGGAGATTCATTTCAATTGAATATTTCCATATTAACAGCCCTGGTGCCTTATTCTCTAAAACTTAACGTCAGATGATTTTAGTGATCCGGTAATCTGATTGGTCAGTTACAAAAATCGATTTTAAGTTAAGTATTATTATCCAATCAGATTGCAGTATTTCTTAAAATCGAGATTTTATCTAAGTTAAGTTTTCGAGAATAAGGCCCCTGGTGTTCTTCCAGCCTCCTAGAACTGGTGTTGCACACAGGGGGAAAAATGTTGTGATCGAGATTTTAAATATGGAAAAGCCAATGTCGCAAACAACTCTAAGGTGACCCAGGGGTCCTCCCATAAGAATTTTTTTTTAAATAGAATTGATTTGATGCATTATGACACATATTTAGGGGAAAAAGCATAAAAAAGGCATTTTAAAATTTCTTGGAAAGATATTAAAGGGCCATTCTGCTTTTTTGAAAAAAAGTTTCCATCATCAAAAAAATCTCAAATTTAATGATACCTGAGAGTATTTTTAAGGGTGTTACTTGGGCTATTTCACGTCAAAAATGGAATAAGTATATGAAATAATGATTTCTTGAGACTTGTTGTGCATTTGTTGATGATTTGGGGTCCTTCTCGATAGTTTAAGGTTGATTTCATGTCAATCAGATTTTTTTTAATGAGTTGACAGCCCTTTCAAACATGTCATAAAAATTGATCGTAATTTTCCAATAAAAAATGGCTGAGAAATCTTGTACCAACCGGGACACATTTTGCTACTTTTTCCTAATTTTTTAGCAAAAACTAACGAAATACCTAATTTCTTTTCGTTTTTTTTCATTCTATATAGTTTACAAATAAAGTAATAATAATTATCTACAATCTGAGCCCAAAAATAATAAGTAATTCGCAAGAATTCCATCTCGTGGTTTTTTTCTCGAACGCTAGCCCAATCAATACCCTTAAAGTATGCTTATTGTATCTCTATATCTTCTTGATCAAACTGAATTTTGTTTTAAAGGGTTAATTACAAACATGGAGTACTTATTGTTAATTAAGCAATTTGACCTAGTTTTGATGTTTGCCCTTAAAATGGCGCAATATTTCTAGCTGAAACGTTTTAAATACACAAGGGGGACATTTCTCTACAATTGGGCGTTTATTTTACTCAAATCCGTTCAGTAGTTTCCTAACAGCGTCCAAAAAACATAACACACTTACTTAAAAACCTTACGTAAGGTTTTTAAAAATGTTAGCCTGTTTTTAGCGTTTAAAAATTAACGGCTGGATTTTTTAAGTTAAAACTTTCAGATTCATTAAAGGGCACATAGTTACAGATTTTGGTGTAAAGATTTCACAAATTTCAGCAAAAAGAATTTTTGACCTAAAAAAAATTCAGACTGTCCCTTTAAGATTTATATTTCTAGGGTGGCCATTGTGCCCGTTAAACCCCAACTGGTGCCACCAAAGTGCTTTGTTGTATCTTTAAAAATTTGCATCTTATCTTATCTTTACAAACTTAAATCATATTTCATTTTACAGTGGTCAGGAGTAAAGAAATCATTACCACGAAATGTCCATTTATTAACTCTAGAACAGTTTGCTGGTACTGGTCCTATACCTTCACAAGATCAACCATTTTTACTACGATTAGAACATATGTTTGAGGTTGATGAAGATGTTGATTTATCTAAACCAGTTAATGTTACTTTACAGGTTGGTTTACGATTACTTTGTATATCTTCAATAGGACTCAATAATAAATATTTAACACTCTATTTAGAATTTAAAGGGTCTTGTCTTATCTCAGATTAAGAAAAAAAATGGACGAAAGTAACCACCTTTCTCTATAAACAGCATTGAGTCAACAGAAACATGGCTGTGGAATCTACTCCTATTATTTAAAGCACCATCAATTTTAAACTTATATAATGTACAATGTTGCCCATATATATATTTATTAATGTGTTTTTATTTATTATACCTGGCTTCATTGTTTGTTATTTATAAAAGTTTGCCTTCTTCATTGGAATGCATTTAAATTTTATAATATGATATCTAAAATAAATCATTTAGACATTACATATATCAAAAACATATTTCCTGTTTCACTATAGCTATATAAAATTTAAAATAAAGCTAACATGTTTCTGCTTTTAAACTCAAGTGCACTTGAAATAAAGTATGTTTATGATACAACAATATTTTGATTGTGTCATTGTTTATTTCATTGAATATAATGCCCTGTTGAATTTTATATTTTATGGCTTATTTTAAATTGTTTCAAGCAGTATAATTAATCCCGAATAGTGCCATAAACATTTTATTTATTGAATTAACATAAAACAGGTTTAGTATTCTTAGAAAAAGGGAATGGTTACTAAATGATCTTATATTTCCATTTAACCAACAGGACTTATTTACAACATTTGAAATAACTAGTGCTTCTGAGTTAACATTAGGAGCTAATTTAGCACTAAATCAACTAGACAGATTAAAATGGATGTCAGAAGATAGTGAAACAACTCCAATTAACGGTAAGATATAAAAATTGTCTTAATATGAATCATTGAATAAAGGTGTATAATAAATCCTGGAAGCCATCAAATACAGGAAATACGAGGAATAGAAGTGGGTCATTAGGAAATGAGATTTTCTTCCCTTTCTCTGTATTATATTATTACAACTATGAAGACACTATATTTATGAATAATTCACTTCTAATTTAAAGATGATACATGTCTACTCAGGAAATCAGGAATTTTTACAAAGTTGATACTGTATTTGAACCATTCTACTTTTAACCTTATTCTGGAACTAAATACCGTGATGAACTGCAGGCAAACATTGCACTTTATGATATATTTATATTGAATATAATTATTATATAGTTCTAAATGGCATCTTTGAATTGAAAGTTTTATGAAAGTTATTCTATTTTCCTGATGTCTCTTTTTAGAATCCAGAATGAAATATGAACCATTAAAACTTGAAGATGACCTGACAGTTACACTGAATCCAATGCAGATCAGAACATTCCAAATACAAATAAAACCAAGACAGTAAGATAATGATGTACAGTGACAGAATTCCAATTGATTTCTTAAACATTGTAATTAGATATACACCCCTCTAAACACTTTAAATGATAGGAATTCATTCAATGTGTACAAACATTAAAATTATATGAAATTATATTTTTATATGTATGAATTTAATAATAGCACAATGGACATTCTTTTTGTTATTTTTTTTAAATGGTCTGTGTAGATAATGAATAAATTTTGTAGATTATTGAAGTATAGTAGTGAATTAATACTGTCTAGTTATTGTAGATAATGTTACAATTCTTTCAGTAGATTTTTAGGGTATGGATAAAGTTTATGATATTTTTGTATGTACCAGTAATAAATATTATCTCTTACACACTAGATATTAGATTTTTTTAAATGCTATAGTATATTGTATAGTTATGCTAATTTGACGAACACAATTTGCTGAAATTTGGGGACCTCCTCAAGAATATTTAGAGAATTTGACTCCCAAAAATTTGATTTCCTGACATTTCCTGGCAAATTTAAGGGTTATTTGTATAAATAATAAGAACTGCAGGATTATCACAAGAAAATTTTGAAAATTAGATTCCTGGATACATGTCACCATATAAGTTCATGTAGTAATTCAATTATGGAAATAATGTGCACATATATGACACATTTCGCAATGATAGCAAATATATAAGCAGTCAAGTTGAACTGTGACAAGTATGCTTAAAGGTCTGCTTCTTTTTAATGAACAAAAAAGTTTAGTTACTTTTTAGCTGCTTGACCAAACTGAATTGTTTTAAGAAGTTAATCCCAAAACAGACTGTACTTAATAATAAGTAAGGCGTTCAATTTAATATTGATATGGGCATTAAAATGTCGATATTTGGTTGAAATTTTCAGAATAAGTCTACAATTTTACGTCATTGCGCGTCAGTACCTTAATTTTCCAATAAATCGTTCAAATAAAGGGACCCATTTCCTTAGATTTTGGTAAATAGTTCGAGCAAAAAAGTAAGACCGTTCCTTTAAATTTGTTTTTAATATTCAAAGATGAACCCTCTAGTAAATCAACAATTTCAGAACACATTTACAGCAGATAATCGAAAAGTCACGGTTATGTTCCTTTCGCAACGGTATATTACCTTAAAATCATTTGTGATCAGATTACTGACAAACTTTAAACAATAATTGTATTTGACAAAAAAACCCTAAATGAACTTGATTTCAGTAATCGACCCACTAAAGATTAAACTGAAATAAAGCAGCCACCCACGTCCACCAAACTAGCTACATACAGCATCCTTGATGCAGTGCCTCGTCTAAGGAATTGTTACTGGGCGGCAGTTAATTGAACAGGCGAAGTTGAAAACTAAATCGCCGGAAATGCAGTGAAACAGACCAGTGCCCCCCCCCCCCCCAGCGAATGGAAACCAGGGGGCGCCGACGTTGCAAGGGGGCGCCAAAAGCCCTTCGAAAAAAAGTCGGTCGTTAAGAAATACTAATTATTTTCGAGCTTATTCTTTTAGTCTCAATACATCTCGGGCCCTCCCCCTTATTTTTGACCGAATAATGTTAGAACACTCTATAAAATTGCCGCTCGCGACTTCGGCGCTCGCAGTGCCTGCCGTTCCATTTGAAGCATGTTATATTTCAGAGTTCCTCCACATTTCTATAAATCCTGGATCCACCCCCGTTATTTATATCCGTCGGTAAAGTTGAGCCGACCGATCGCAGACATAAACATACAAAAGAATACAAAAATATAGCGTCAAATAGCCTTCCTGCATTGTTTCAAATGGCTAAAGCCTTAAAGTTTCCGGGGGTCTTGGTGTGAGTGTTTGTAATCACCCAAGGATTAAGCCTATTGAAAATAAGAGCAATTGAACAATATTTACTATGAATTATTGCCCTCGTTCTTGAATTGTTTGTGGACCCGATAGAGAGCGGATTTCTTGATGGATTTTGATGAAACTTGGTGTGAGTGTTTGTAATCACCCAAGGATAAAGCCTATTAAGTTGTGATAAATGAAGGGAGTGAGCCGAAATGTTACGTTTCACTGCTTACAGCTATTCAAGGGAGACAACTATGAGGGTCTCTCATAGGTCCGCGCTCGCTACAAGCGTTCACTATGACAAATGGTAAAATTGCTTTTGTACTTCAAAATTAGGTCTTTCCGGTCCGGATCTTCCTACGGACTGAATTAATTATTTTGGATCTTTGAATTTACTTCTAGGGTCCAAAGCCTAATTTCAATTTTAGAACAATGTTGAATTAACCCGCGTTTACTACAGTTACCTCGTTCCTCCTCTTCTACGCGGTGTTCCACGGTCGAAGGGCTCCAGAGGTTTTACATGTGCATCAGTGCATTCATGCATTGTGATCCATACCTGAACAGAATACCTTAGGGTGTGGGTGGAGACCATGAGTTGCTGGGACCGCCAAAAAGGGTTTGTGCCCCCCAGCCAATTTGGAGCCACCACGCCACTGAAACAGACATAAAATAGTCTCTATGAAATGCGGCGATATTTGATATTTATTTGAAAAACGGCGAAAAAATTACAAGAACAGAAGAATTATCCGAAACATTTATTCACGACAACCAGAACATCATCATCGCCGTCATCACAAATCTCAAATGTTCAGCTTAGAAATTATGTTCTGACGAAAAGAACTGACTCACAAATTCTCTGTCAGGCAGGCGCATCCTGCGCTCTTTCCTGTTCAGGAAAGTGTGCACTGCCGGTCTTGGATTGAAGGTTATATACTTTACATTAAAGAATTTCGATTGCTAGCGATATTTTAACAATATAGTACTGCCGACCGGGACTGACTTTTGTGTTCACTGGGCGGCAGAATACCGCCACTGGGCGGCAGCGCTGCCGCCTAGTCACAGTGTTAGTCGAGGCACTGCCTTGATGTGTATGTGCTTTAAATTCTGCCAGAATTTAATAGCCTTCTCTTTTTTATTGTCAACTGTTTTCAACGTGAACAGTCTGCAGCACAAGAGGTTTCGATGCCTTTTTCTGTCAACCTGAAAATTACGGCGATGATCGTACTGCATTATTTAATTGATGCAACAGCAAGGGGACAAGGTGAGAGTTTAAAATAAAATATACCATGCCGGGTAAAATATGACCATTGACAGCTTTGTTTAAATAAAAACAGATCATCAGATCATTTAGGGTGACTAAAAGAAAACTAAGTAGCCTTTCCAGACTAAACTATACTAGTATAAAGTGATATATTGAAATACAGATATCCCTATACTCTTCAGGTTGGGTTTAATATATTTATTATTCGTAACAGTAAATAAAAACATCAATCATCATCTAAAGAGAATGAGAAAGGGCTCTATTATATGTTAATAAACAAACTGCCAAGACTAGGTAGTGAATTAAAATAGATGGAAATCCTCCGTGGTTTACTTATTGAATGTCTGAAATTGAAAACTGTATCATGTTCATAGTTAACCTCTTGATATTTAGAGATTGTTAAAGATCTCAGAATTTTGATGCATGATCCTTTACGATACTTTATAACTCTTTCAATAAAAGTAAAGATCACCACAAGATTTCTAACAACTTTTTACTTTTAATATATGAAATAAACGAAATGCCATAGTACTTTAGAGATAATGGAAAAACGTGCTGAACACGGACTTGTATCAACAATAATGGCATAGGGTGACCAACAACAAGAAATTCCCAACACTAGATTAATCCAAAGGTCACTATGCGGCCATGATGACTGTCGAGATCCCGATGAGCAAAGCATATTAACATATTCCAATACATTGTTACATTATACACAACCCTATCCCCTCTATTTCCAACTTTACACTTTTTGGGACGATAAATTATAAAATTTGAATGGTTATTGAGCACTATTTTTTATAAAATATTATTACTACACCTAATTTATATTTGTATAATTTATATCTATAATTAAATGGTAACGGATTAATATAATCTTCGGCTTGTTTCTGAAACCAATCCAAAAGTGAAATCTCGCTTCACTCATAGTAATAATATCTCCTGTATAAAAATGAATTGGATGTAAATTTCGCAAATTTTTGTGGTTTTTCTTTTATGTTTTTATTGATTAGTGGTTCAGGTTTTCTTTTTTCAACAAAATAAACGGCGGCTCATCTTTCATTGGGACTGAACATCTATGGTTGAACCAAGAACAATGGTTCCCAGACCAGAAGAAATGAACCAAAGGTAGGTATTTAAAAGGGGGTTCCCAAACTTTAAATAGAGCCACTGCAAATAAAATGTATTTCAAATGTGTTCTTTTCTATTTTCATCATAATAACAAGTAGTGAACTGTGGTCTAGTTGTATGTTATTAAAATGTTTACATTGAACTTTATTATCGTGTCATTGTTACAGTATAAGAATAGTCTATGATGTAATTGTTAATGTACCTTGGTATTTGTATATAAAAGCGTGATTAAAGCCAAATCTAACAGTAAATAGTCAGACACCCCCAATTACCGTAATTAGTAACATCATTACTTCCCCTTATACCACAAATAGATTTGAATGTTTAACTGGGAACAGACACTATCTGAATGAAGAGTTGACTTTTGATTTACACCCTTTCTTATTTACTTCAGAATAGTCATGGTACATAATATAAGCATTGTAACCGAACTGAAAAAATGATAGTATTTGATTAAAGTGACTTTATGAATTATTTTTTCTTTCTCAATGAACTTGCTAATTGATTAGGGGATAAAAGTGTCATAGTGTGGAGTCGGTAGATGTTTTCTTTTTAGTGACTGAAGACTTATAAAGTGACGTATTAATATTATATATGAATATAAAGGACCTAATTTTCATGGATAAACTTATTCTGAATACCTTATATAGGAAGCTGTGTAGATTTGGATGATTTGGATTTAAATCATCACGAATTAGGAATTGGATCACAATTGTTTCATCGTAAAGGATAAACTGTGTTTATGAAATATCTGAATACTCCGACATTCTGAAACAGTAAAAAAAGAATTTGAATACTGTTATTTGATATGAATAACTTTGTACAATTTATTTCATGAATTTATGATATTTCAGTTATTAATCATTTAATCACATGGATCCATCGTTACCAAAATAATCAGTTCTCTGTCTGGATATCGACAAATATTTTACTGGAAAGAGGAACAGAGCATAACTTACTTGTGAACAACTGTGCGCTATTGTCGATTGAAGTTCTAGTTCGTCTTATTAATTTCGGAATGTTGGAATTAACAAGATTAAAACAATAAACCGTAGTATACAGTTTTAATCTTTCATAAAACTAAGAGCTTTGTCCAATTATTTTGAACATAACCCATAAAAGCCATTATAATTAAACTAATATTACAGTTAACCTGTTCCTTAACCCAATCGTTTTTTACGCTGATTGTGTTTATAGTTAAGAAATCCAACAAAACAGATTTGTTTACCATAAAGAAATGTTAATTGGCAATTTTCTTTAGAATAATTAGAGAACTAGTTACAACTTTAGTGTTATGGATTATTAAATAATTTCTTTGGATCGCCTGGACATTAATGTTTTGTTTCTGAAAATGAAAGAGAGTTTTTCATATGTGTGATGTTTATGTAAGTAAAAGTTTATGATTTAATCGACTGATTTCAACACAAATTTTCTATTTCTGTCACATGACAGCTATTAAACTGATTTTATAACGGTTTATCTAGAGTTAATATCATGATTGAAATATAAATATATATGTTGATATAACACAATTTCAGTAAAACATAGAACTACATAAGACAGTCTTACAGCTTGAAATATAAAAACCTTTATCATCATAAAAAAAAACCATCTTGATTCTTATTTCATTGTGGCAACTAAAACCCGGTTTCAATCTGTCATTGTTGCAAGTCTTCTAGTCGGTTGGTTTGTAGATGACAAGTTAACGTTCGCTTCCAGCAACAGCTGATCGAAGTCTAGGTATAGTTGTTGATAGTGGTAGTAGTTGTTAGTAGGATTGGTTCAATAGGATGGTACTGTGCTGTTAGTTTGGTAATTTGAGAATTCGTAAGATCTGGTCGGGTCGAATGACATGGCAGTGAAACTCGGCCCTGGGTAGTGTGGCGTGAGTTACTCGGTCTTCTTCATTCTTCCAAATTCGTTATGATCATGGTTATTCTTCTTGATGCTAGTAGTTGAATGTAGTCGTTCGGATCGGAACACGGATTTGGGGGCAACGTGTTACAGGCTTTACAGGTCAAAGATCCTTCGACAGTAGGAAATCGCAAATTAGGGAAGGCTAATGCCACAATCCTAGCAAATCCCCAATAGCTCAAAGGTGCAGAAGTCAGTGAGACGTAAAAACTTCGTTTTTGTGAAAATACCTGCTTCATTTAGATGGGGTGGTGCACAATAATATGACAAAACACAAACTCCACGTTTTGAAAAATAAATTGGCACAATAAAGTTATCAAGCTATTGCATTTTACTGGTTACAGAACGTTAACAATTTAAGTTGATTTTCAATGTGGTACCAGAAAAACAGATAAATTAGCCTCTGTTTATCAAAAATCGTGGAACGTGCTGACTTTATCTTCAAGATTATCTGAGATGAGTAATAAGAATTAATGTTGGTGGTCTGAAACCTGGTCAGTATCTGTGGTATATGTGATATATGAAGGTAAACACAAGTCTTTACTCGTAGATATACGGCCAGCATCTTTCATTTATATACATGTATATTATATAGCGGTAGGAACTTGAAATTTGGCACAAAATAACTTCATATCAATGTGCACACGCAGTGCAAATTGCAAGATTCTATCTGTGATAGTTGTCGAACAGCAGCCTGTCAAAGCTTTGGCTTTTACCTGACCACTGCTTCAAAACGGGAACTAGGCCACCCCAAAACTAAAATAATGGCCATAACTATGCCAATTTTGACGCTAGAGGTATAATTTTTGCGCAGAATACAAATTTAACATCCCCTACGTCTATTTCAGGCAAAAACAGAAAAAGTTTATTTTTGAAAACTTTTGAGAAAATCGACTTTAAAGTTTCACCCAGTTTTGGAGAGAAAATCTGTATTAAACGGTGTTTGCAGGAAGTAGGCGACACTAAAACTGCTCTGGCAGCCAGACCGTTGGCGGTAGGAACTTGCAATTTGGCCCACAATAACTTCATATCAATGTGCACAAGTAGTGCAAATTGCAAGATTCTATCTCTGATAGTTTTCTAACAGCAGCCTGTCAAATTTTTGGCCTTTACCTGACCACTGCTTCAAAACGGGAATTAGGCCACACTAAAACTAAAATGGCCATAACTACGCCAATTTTGACGCTAGAGGTATAATTTATGCGCACAATAAAAATTTAACACCCCCTACGTCTATTTCAGGCGAAAACAGAAAAAGTTTATTTTTGAAAACTTTTGAGAAAATCGACTTTAAAGTTTCACCCAGTTTTGGAGAGGAAATCTGTATTAAACGGTGTTTGCAGGAAGTTGGCGACACTAAAACTGCTCTGGCCGCCAGACCGTTCGCGGTAGGAACCTGAAATTTGGCACAAAATAACTCCATATCAATGTGCACACGCAGTGCAAATTGCAAGATTTTATCTCTGATAGTTTTCGAACAGCAGCCTGTCAAAGTTTTGGCTTTTACCTGACCACTGCTTCAAAACGGGAATTAGGCCACACTAAAACTAAAATGGCCATAACTACGCCAATTTTGACGCTAGAGGTATAATTTTTGCGCAGAATACAAATTTAACATCCCCTACGTCTATTTCAGGCGAAAACAGAAAAAGTTTATTTTTGAAAACTTTTGAGAAAATCGACTTTAAAGTTTCACCCAGTTTTGGAGAGGAAATCTGTATTAAACGGTGTTTGCAGGAAGTTGGCGACACTAAAACTGCTCTGGCCGCATGACCGTTGGCGGTAGGAACCTGAAATTTGGCACAAAATAACTTCATATCAATGTGCACACGCAGTGCAAATTGCAAGATTCTATCTCTGATAGTTTTCTAACAGCAGCCTGTCAAAGTTTTGGCTTTTACCTGACCACTGCTTCAAAACGGGAACTAGGCCACCCCAAAACTAAAATGGCCATAACTAGGCCAATTTTGACGCTAGAGGTATAATGTTTGCGCAGAATACAAATTTAACATCCCCTACGTCTATTTCAGGCGAAAACAGAAAAAGTTTATTTTTGAAAACTTTTGAGAAAATCGACTTTAAAGTTTCACCCAGTTTTGGAGAGGAAATCTGTATTAAACGGTGCTTGCAGGAAGTTGGCGACACTAAAACTGCTCTGGCCGCCAGACCGTTGGCGGTAGGAACCTGAAATTTTGCACAAATAACTTCATATCAATGTGCACACGCAGTGCAAATTGCAAGATTCTATCTCTGATAGTTTTCTAACAGCAGCCGGTCAAAGTTTTGGCTTTTACCTGACCACTGCTTCAAAACGGGAACTAGGCCACCCCAAAACTAAAATGGCCATAACTACGCCAATTTTGACGCTAGAGGTATAATGTTTGCGCAGAATACAAATTTAACACCCCCTACGTCTATTTCAGGCAAAAACAGAAAAAGTTTATTTTTGAAAACTTTTGAGAAAATCGACTTTAAAGTTTCACCCAGTTTTGGAGAGGAAATCTGTATTAAACGGTGTTTGCAGGAAGTTAGCGACACTCAAACTGCTCTGGCCGCCAGACCGTTGGCGGTAGGAACCTGAAATTGGGCACAAAATAACTTCATATCAATGTGCACACGCAGTGCAAATTGCAAGATTCTATCTCTAATAGTGTTCTAACAGCAGCCTGTCAAAGTTTCGGCTTTTACCTGACCACTGCTTTAAAACGGGAACTTGGTCACCCCAAAACTAAAATGGCCATAACTACGCCAATTTTGACGCTAGAGGTATAATGTTTGCGCACAATACAAATTTAATATCCCCTTCGTCTATTTCAGGCGAAAACAGATAAAGTTTATTTTTGAAAACTTTTGAGAAAATCGACTTTAAAGTTTCACCCAGTTTTGGAGAGGAAATCTGTATTAAACGGTGTTTGCAGGAAGTTGGCGACACTAAAACTGCTCTGGCAGCAAGACCGTTGGCGGTAGGAACTTGAAATTTGGCACAAAATAACTTCATATCAATGTGCACACGCAGTGCAAATTGCAAGATTCTATCTGTGATAGTTGTCGAACAGCAGCCTGTCAAAGCTTTGGCTTTTACCTGACCACTGCTTCAAAACGGGAATTAGGCCACACTAAAACTAAAATGGCCATAACTACGCCAATTTTGACGCTAGAGGTATAATGTTTGCGCAGAATACAAATTTAACATCCCCTACGTCTATTTCAGGCGAAAACAGAAAAAGTTTATTTTTGAAAACTTTTGAGAAAATCGACTTTAAAGTTTCACCCAGTTTTGGAGAGGAAATCTGTATTAAACGGTGTTTGCAGGAAGTTAGCGACACTCAAACTGCTCTGGCCGCCAGACCGTTGGCGGTAGGAACCTGAAATTGGGCACAAAATAACTTCATATCAATGTGCACGCAGTGCAAATTGCAAGATTCTATCTCTGATAGTTTTCTAACAGCAGCCTGTCAAAGTTTTGGCTTTTACCTGACCACTGCTTCAAAACGGGAACTAGGCCACCCCAAAACTAAAATGTAGTTCATTTCTATTTAAAGTATAAATTTCAATTTATCAGAGAAAAAACATAAAAGCATGATGGTATTTCAGCTACGAGGTGATTATTACGATATAATTTCACACATACGCTATATTCCCTCGGTTCCCAACCTTTTGGACTGTTCGTACCCCTATTTTTTACGCAATCTTTTGGTACCCCTTCGCCCACATAGTAACATTAAGAGCCAACACTGATATTGTAATATGATGAACAGTTTCCTGTTCTCAACTCATGTGAATGCAACCAAGCGCCCTAAAGAATAGTTCAATGAGAAGACTGCTGTTGCATAGCAGAAACTTCTTGAATCTTAGCTTCTCGGGTACCCCTTGTGGTGTTTGCTGGTACCCCCCAGGGGTAACTAGTACCCCTGTTTGTGAACCGAGGCGCTATACTGTATTGTATGGAGGTATAACGTTGCCAATATTGTCGATTGTGTCGCAACGTTAAAATACCAATGTCGTAATTACAAAATGCATTTGTCAATGCTGCAAAGTACAATTGTCGATGTGTAAAAATGCAAAATGTATAAGAATACTCAACAATCCAATAAAATGCAGCTAACAATTTACTCTTTGCATTATGCATTTTGCATTAGGCACTTTTGCATTATACATTCTGCATTAGTCACTTTGCATTACGCACTTTGTATTATCAAACCATGCAGAATAGACTTTTACACAATAGAACATATACCTTATATGGAATGACGTATATTCATTTGCATACGTAAAAAACGGCGGATATGTACGGAAACTAATTAATATGCATGCGCATTGATACATGTCCTTGTTGACACTTAAAGACGAGTTCTCCCTTAAAGATAAATATCTCTGTATTATTTCAAATTGATAGTTAATAATTTGTAATATTATGTTAAATATAGAAATCTAGGCCCAAGTTCTTCTAAAAAAAATGGAGGGGGGAGGGTGCGAACGTCCTCGAAAACTTTGTGAATTTTTAAGCTTTGCAGTGGTTAAACTCTATTTAGTTATTGCTTCATGTATTGCTTCAAGGGTGGAGTCTTGGAACCCCCTCAAGAATATTAAAAAAGAAACTCCCTGAAACGTTATTTCCTGACGAATTTAAGGTTTATTTGTATAGGGGATCACAAGAAGAAAATGTTAGGAATAAGACACCTGGAAATGCAAATTTCTGAAATATCTGAGAGACAAATTTAGACAATTTTGACGCGATCGAACGCAATTTACTGCCATTTTTTGACGAATTTAAGTTTTATTTTTGTATAGGGACAGCAATGTCACCAGAAATTTTTTTTATAATTTGACGCATGGAAACGCTAAATTCTAACATTTTCCATCGAATTTAAGGTTCAAAATTATTTGTATAGGGTCTGAGGAATTCCGCCTTGAAAATGTTGAGAAATAGACGACCACAAAATATGAAATTTCCTGATGACCTTTTTGGTTGTGGGATCACCGGAAGAAAATTTTGAGAATAAGGCGCCTGGATACTCAAATTCCTGAAATCTCCCACCGAATTTAAGATTCAGAATTATTTGTATATAGGGTCTCAGGTATGTCGTTCAAAAAAAATTGAAAATAAGATGCCCATAAACATTTCCTCACATTTCCCGTTGAATTTAAGTATCAGAATGGGGGTTGGAGAAAATGCTCTTACAGGCGTCCATTACTCAAAATTGTCAAGGTTAAGTCCCTCAGAAATTTGAGAATTGTGTTTCCAGGCGTCTAATTCCTGACATTTTCTCCTTGTAGCCCTGCAATTTCAGTCTCTTTAAAAATAAACCTTAAATTCGTTAGAAAATAACTTTTCAGGGAGTCATTTTTTTTTTAATTTTCTAGAGGGGCTCCCTAGAAACCAGACTACCAATGGGCACCCTTGAACCAATACAGGTAGCAATAACTCAATTTGAAATAACACAGAGATATTTATCTTCAATGGAAAAACCATCTTTAAATGTCAAAAAGAACTTGTATCAATAAGCATGCATATTAATTAATTTCCGTACATTTCCGCCGCTTTTTACGTATGCAAATGAATATACGTCATCATTCCATATAAGGTATATGTTCTATTGTGTAGAAGTCTATTCTGCAAGGTTTGATAATGCAGAGTGCGTAATGCAAAGTGACTAATGCAGAATGTCATATGCAAAAGTGCCTAATTCAAAATGCATAATGCAAAGAGTAAATATTGTTAGCTGCATTCGTGTGACATTTCATTGGATTGTTGAGTATACTTATACATTTTGCATTTTTACACATCCACAATTGTACTTTGCAGCTTTGACAAATGCATTTTGTAATTACGACATTGGTAACTTTACGTTGCAACATAATCGACAATATTGGCAACGTTATACCTCCATAGTATTGAAGTATTCCCTTGATAAATTGATCATTGTTATTGATGAAATATGATCACTTATTATAGTCCTGATTTGATTCAAAATTGATACTAATTGAAAGTGACAAGTTGAAAATTGACTATCACCATGAAGCTTTTATCAATCTAATGACACTATATTGTGACATGATTGGAATATAAAAAAAATTGTTGGCTTAATCCGATATTAAACACATTATAGTGATTTTCTTCACCCTGAAATAACCCGATCGAACAAACGAACGAAAAAAATAATAACGTAAAATTTATAGGCTACATTTACATGCAAAACTGTTTAGATGCCTTAAAGTACCGATTACCCGACAAATAAATCGCTCTTCAATAGCGTGGCAGTGGGTATGTTATTTTAAGACAATTCTCTACCGAATATTATAATAAAACATTTCCCGATGTTGGAACAAATTTAATTTAATGTTGTTTAGAACTGACCATACATGACAAGAATCTATAATTGTTAGATTCCATGTTTCAGTACCAAGCTGTAAAGAGGTCAGTCTTAATTAAATTTTTAATTAAAGAAAATCAGTCGCATTTATTCAAGTATTTGTAGAATCAATTCTATGGTGATATATTTACAGTAAAACGTGATTAATGTGGATATTTTGGGTGAAATTCATCATTGACAATAATTGGTCAAGTAAATTCTAAGAGGTTAGAGGGCATCTTTTAAACTGGAATTGTTAGTATTTGCTATTTGAAGGATTCTTATCTAATTACTTGATTCTCGTAGAAAGATGATCTAGACGGTTGATTTTTGACAATATCAATGTTAGTTTTAGGTTAGATGCGTAGTAATGTCATTTAATCAACATTATAAAATGTTTTATTTGGTTTCACTTTATGTTCCGTCTGGGATGTATTTAGTTTAATTGTTCTACTCAATATGTTCTGAATTACACGGAAATAAGTAATAAAACTGTTTTCCTTCGTACAAAACATAGATTAAATACAGTTATCATTATCAGAGCTACTGAGACCGAGAGACACCATGGTTAACCGCCTTGCACTATCAAAAGCGGTAGTTTTGAGGTAGTTATGCCATTGGTGTATATCTAGTTCCCCCATCTCCTCTATAATTTCTGTGAAAACGTATATATAGTGTATATATCATTCATCTAACCATGATCAAACGAAGAGGCAGCAACAGTTGTATAATTGATCGAGACTAAAGATATTAAATGCCCTCTGTTCATCAGGTCTAGTGAATTTTTCCTTCATTCTGAGGTCCCACCGAAAGTCGACTATTGGGAATTCTTCTAGATATGGCAAGGTTAATCCATGGTATAAGATTCATGGAACTGGGACCAATGCACCATGCCATGTGGATGAGAAAAGGAATCTACGGCTTGGAAGATTTGATGTCCAGAAAATCATTGTTGAATATTTGAAGATCAACAAGGATACTATTATTATTCAAAGCTGCTTTACGCAGTGGTCCGCTCATACGAAGTGCTCGTCTTATAGGAATTAGTAGGGTTGGCTTTATTCGACAAGAATGTGCTTCAATGATACGGGAAAGTCAAGAAGATGAAATTGCCAGATGAATTCCTAGTCGGATATCCCAACACCTGAACAGAGGACGAGCACTTCAAACGCGCCTTGTCAATCGTTGTTGAAATGAAGGTTGTAGTACTCTGGAATATTGACTAAGGATAAAGACCAACATACCCAGTAAAAAGGTGACCAAAATACCGTGTGCCCGTATTAATGTGACCAAAAATGCTTGTGCTGTGACCAAAATACCACGTGTCCTAATTACTGTGATCATATTGTCCGTATTGTATTGACCATTATACCTTGTGCCCGTATTGCTCTGAACAAATTATCATGTTCCCGTAACACTGTGACCAAAATACCTTTGACCATATTACTGTGACCACATTTCCGGTGACCAAATTTAGTGTGACCAAGTTACCATACACCGATGCAAGCAGCTAATATTAAAACCATATAGGCTACTGAAAAAAACATTTAAAACTTTTCTTTCACGCATTGTTCAATCTACTGGATTGTAAGCATTGACCCAATAATGTACAGAAAAGTATGACAATTTCCAAATAACGTCCAATTCTATTAGAGTTGCGTCCTTTAATAACGGAAAAGTGTGACATTGACACATTTAAAAATTTGTCTCATCAGTTATTTCCCTTATAGTTTTCATAACCTATTTTAAATTGAAGTTGGTCTAATATTTTCTTGAATGTTTTGATTGATAAGTAAACTAAAATACCATCAAAATGTTTCGAAAATTTTATTCTTACAGATTGACGGTGCTTAAAGGGATATGTTCATTTACCAAACGACCAGTCTCGGAATTTGTTCAGCCAAGCTTAAAGGGGACCAGTCTTCATTTTCATCTTCTTCATATTGGTTGATTTGGGTCTTGAATATATTTAAGTATCCTTCAGAAGCACTAGAAATTGCGTATTTCCTTCAAATATACCTTAAATTAGACATTTCTCCTTCTATTTCTATAGATGACTTTTCTATATATTGCATAGTATCTCTAATGTGTAGTAGGGCATTATAACTTTCAAATGCTAATAATTATGGATGCACATGGATTTGAAGACTCAAATTTCAATGGTGAGTTGTGATAACCAGTACTAAATTGCTGAGCTAAAAAATCCCCGTTTCTGAGACTTATCCAAATCGACCCGCGAAAATATGGAGGTATAACGTTGCCAATATTGTCGATTATGTTGCAACGTAAAGTTACCAATGTCGTAATTACAAAATGCATTTGTCAAAGCTGCAAAGTACAATTGTGGATGTGTAAAAATGCAAAATGTATAAGTATACTCAACAATCCAATGAAATGTCACACGAATGCAGCTAACAATATTTACTCTTTGCATTATGCATTTTGAATTAGGCACTTTTGCATATGACATTCTGCATTAGTCACTTTGCATTACGCACTCTGCATTATCAAACCTTGCAGAATAGACTTCTACACAATAGAACATATACCTTATATGGAATGATGACGTATATTCATTTGCATACGTAAAAAGCGGCGGAAATGTACGGAAATTAATTAATATGCATGCTTATTGATACAAGTTCTTTTTGACATTTAAAGATGGTTTTTCCATTGAAGATAAATATCTCTGTGTTATTTCAAATTGAGTTATTGCTACCTGTATTGGTTCAAGGGTGCCCATTGGTAGTCTGGTTTCTAGGGAGCCCCTCTAGAAAATTAAAAAAAAATGACTCCCTGAAAAGTTATTTTCTAACGAATTTAAGGTTTATTTTTAAAGAGACTGAAATTGCAGGGCTACAAGGAGAAAATGTCAGGAATTAGACGCCTGGAAACACAATTCTCAAATTTCTGAGGGACTTAACCTTGACAATTTTGAGTAATGGACGCCTGTAAGAGCATTTTCTCCAACCCCCATTCTGATACTTAAATTCAACGGGAAATGTGAGGAAATGTTTATGGGCATCTTATTTTCAATTTTTTTTGAACGACATACCTGAGACCCTATATACAAATAATTCTGAATCTTAAATTCGGTGGGAGATTTCAGGAATTTGAGTATCCAGGCGCCTTATTCTCAAAATTTTCTTCCGGTGATCCCACAACCAAAAAGGTCATCAGGAAATTTCATATTTTGTGGTCGTCTATTTCTCAACATTTTCAAGGCGGAATTCCTCAGACCCTATACAAATAATTTTGAACCTTAAATTCGATGGAAAATGTTAGAATTTAGCGTTTCCATGCGTCAAATTATAAAAAAAATTTCTGGTGACATTGCTGTCCCTATACAAAAATAAAACTTAAATTCGTCAAAAAATGGCAGTAAATTGCGTTCGATCGCGTCAAAATTGTCTAAATTTGTCTCTCAGATATTTCAGAAATTTGCATTTCCAGGTGTCTTATTCCTAACATTTTCTTCTTGTGATCCCCTATACAAATAAACCTTAAATTCGTCAGGAAATAACGTTTCAGGGAGTTTCTTTTTTAATATTCTTGAGGGGGTTCCAAGACTCCACCCTTGAAGCAATACATGAAGCAATAACTAAATAGAGTTTAACCACTGCAAAGCTTAAAAATTCACAAAGTTTTCGAGGACGTTCGCACCCTCCCCCCTCCATTTTTTTTAGAAGAACTTGGGCCTAGATTTCTATATTTAACATAATATTACAAATTATTAACTATCAATTTGAAATAATACAGAGATATTTATCTTTAAGGGAGAACTCGTCTTTAAGTGTCAACAAGGACATGTATCAATGCGCATGCATATTAATTAGTTTCCGTACATATCCGCCGTTTTTTACGTATGCAAATGAATATACGTCATTCCATATAAGGTATATGTTCTATTGTGTAAAAGTCTATTCTGCATGGTTTGATAATACAAAGTGCGTAATGCAAAGTGACTAATGCAGAATGTATAATGCAAAAGTGCCTAATGCAAAATGCATAATGCAAAGAGTAAATTGTTAGCTGCATTTTATTGGATTGTTGAGTATTCTTATACATTTTGCATTTTTACACATCGACAATTGTACTTTGCAGCATTGACAAATGCATTTTGTAATTACGACATTGGTATTTTAACGTTGCGACACAATCGACAATATTGGCAACGTTATACCTCCATACGAAAATGAAGCCTGTGTCTCTTTAATAGCAGTTATAGTTTTCACAATTCTCTCAAATTCAAAAATACAACCCATAATTATTGAGGGTACTGTCTATTTACCACTGCGTGGTAACATGTTAAACTAGGCCAATGTCACCATATTAGTCAATGGAGACAAAAACGTGGTACTTATTTTTACCACGCTTTTATCTTATTGGTCGGATTTTATTCATTTTTTTGAAAGAATCCAAAACATCACGTTTTTCAAAATTCAAATATGTCAATATTGTGCACATTTCACCACGATAACATGCAAAAATAGGCAGATTGAAATTCCAGGCGTAAGAAAATTTCCGCCATATTTGATGTCGGTGACTATGATTTTTGTGTATTTCGGTTGCTAAATTTCACAGTACAACTGCAATGAAGCTAACGATATTACTATGAAATATTTGTGTGTTTTAAGAGTTTTTTTTTAAATTCTCGGAAACGCAATTTGTATCAAGTTTATGGTTGAAGATTTTTTGTTTTTTTTTTAAACATGACTTTCATTTACGCTAATTCAATGTCTGTAGCCTTTTGTTTAATCTCAAAATACGCAGGGAAGTTTCTTTCCGGGATTTGTGTGTGAAGGATACATTGTTTTTCTATATAGTTCAACATTTATATTCGCTACCTCTATGCCATCTAGTAATCTTTGAAGTCCGCATTTCATTTCATTTCATGTTGGCGGTAGAGTAGGGATTGGGGTCGTGGTCGGTATCTAAAGTCACTATAAACCAACCTACTATCATTTATAGTCACTATCCTCTATCTACAGTCACTCTACACCAACCTACTATCATTTATAGTCACTATCCTCTATCTACAGTCACTCTACACTAACGTACTATCATTTACAGTCACTATCCTCTATCTACAGTCACTCTACACCATTTTACTATCGTTTATAGTCACTGTAGATAGAGGATAGTGACTGTAAATGATAGTAGGTAGATGTAGAGTGACTGTAGATAGAGGATAGTGACTGTAGATGATAGTAGGTTGATGTAGAGTGACTGTAGATAGAGGATAGTGACTATAGATGATAGTAGGTTGATGTAGAGTGACTGTAGATGATAGTAGGTTGGTGTAGAGTGACTATAGATAGAGGATAGTGACTGGATGATAGTAGGTTGATGTAGAGTGACTGTAGATAGAGGATAGTGACTATAGATGATAGTAGGTTGATGTAGAGTGACTGTAGATAGAGGATAGTGACTATAGATATAGCAACTATAGTAAGTTAGTGTAGAGTGACTGAAGATAGAGGATAGTGACTGTAGATGATAGTAGGTTGGTGTAGAGTGACTATAGATAGAGGATAGTGACTATAGATATAGCAACTATAGTAAGTTGGTGTAGAGTGACTATAGATAGAGGATAGTGACGGTAGATAGAGGATAGTGACTGTAAATGATAGTAGGTTGATGAAGAGTGACTGTAGATAGAGGATAGTGACTGTAGATGATAGTAGGTTGGTGTAGAGTGACTATAGATAGAGGATAGTGACTGTAGATGATAGTAGGTTGGTGTAGAGTGACTATAGATAGATGATAGTGACTGTAGATGATAGTAGGTTGATGTATAGTGACTGTAGATGATAGTAGGTTGGTGTAGAGTGATTGCAAGTAGAGGATAGTGACTGTAGATGATAGCAGGTTGGTGTAAAGTGACTGTAGATAGAGGATAGTGATTATAGATGATAGTAGGTTGATGTAGAGTGACTGTAGATAGATGATAGTGACTATAAATGATAGTAGGTTAATGTAGAGTGACTATAGATAGAGGCTAGTGACTGTAAATGATAGTAGGTTGATGTAGAGTGACTGTAGATAGAGGATAGTGACTATAGATGATAGTAGGTTGGTGTAGAGTGACTGTAGATAGAGGATAGTGACTATATATATAGCAACTATAGTAAGTTGGTGTAGAGTGACTACAGATAGAGGATAGTGAATGAAGATAGAGGATAGTGACTGTAAATGATAGTAGGTTGATGTAGAATGACTGTAGATAGAGGATAGTGACTGTAGATAATAGTAGGTTGGTGTAGAGTGACTGTAGATAGAGGATAGTGACTATAAATGATAGTAGGTTGGTATAGAGTGACTGTAGATAGAGGATAGTGACTATAAATGATAGTAGGTTGGTGTAGAGTGATTGTAGATAGAGGATAGTGACTGTAGATAGAGGATAGTGACTATAGATGATAGTAGGTTGATGTAGAGTGACTATAGATAGAAGATAGTGACTATAGATATAGCAACTATAGTAAGTTGGTGTAGAGTGATTGTAGATAGATGATAGTGACTGTAGATAGAGGATAGTGACTGTAGATGATAGTAGGTAGATGTAGAGTGACTGTAGATAGAGGATAGTGACTGTAGATGATAGTAGGTTGGTGTAGAGTGATTGTAGATAGAGGACAGTGACTGTAGATGATAGTAGGTTGGTGTATAGTGACTATAGTGACTGTAAATGATAGTGTATATCATTGCCGCTATCATTGAAGTCCCCATCCCCGAAAGAAAATGGAAAAATGGCACATATTCCATGTATTCTGAACCATATTTCAGGCAGATTCCGTGAGAGAGAGGGAGTTTCCCAATAACCTCACAACTTTGGATGGGATTATAAAACTGGAAAAAAACACACTATCATATCATATGAATTCATATTATCAATTTCCTCATTTTTTCCATACAATAAATACAAAAATTGCAGATTTGTTGTGAATAAAATGATTCCCCAAAAGAGAAACAATGCTGTCCATTTCTATAGGCTACTAGCTACTTATAATTATATGGCGGGGAAGGAAGAATTGGGCTAGGGAAAGAAACATATTCTTAATCAATAAGGGCAATCAATAAGCAAATTGCAGTTTCGCAACAAAAGATTGTCATTTAGCAAGTTCAAAACGAAGAAACCATACTGTAACATCATAGTCTGCACTTATTTGTACCTGGGATAATATTTAACCTGTAACCCAAATTTCATAACATGGACCATTTTAGATAGGTTGAAAAACGGTAGTATCCAACCTTGAACCCTGAACTCTATATAGATGGCCTTGACATTTATTTGTAAACAAACATTATTTTTATCCACAAATCCGGATTTTTTGGTGAAACCCGTATAAATATGGATGTAAAATACTTATTTTTATGCATCTTGGTTTTACAAATCAGATTTACCTTAAAAATATCAAAATAATGACTAATTTTATTTACCACGCCGTGGTAAATAGCTGTAAGGCCACTTATGGCTGTGGTAAATAGACGCTGCCATTATTGAGACTATGTTTTCTGCTTTCTATAGAAAATACATATAAAGATATTTGATTTTTGTGCAGTTTTAATAGGCTACTTCTGGAAGCGATTTACATCAAGGCTTCTTATCTCGATTGGCGATGAAATATCATCGAATTCAATTGCTTAGTGACCATTTTTCAAATTGAATAAAGTCACTTTTCTTGAAATTGTATCTTTAGTGAGATTCTTAAGATGGTTTAGGTCTGATGAAAATGAGTAGTCCACTGAATGCGTTTTATTTGAAACCAGGGGATGTATTTCATGTGCAGTGTAGTATGTTACCAACTGTAAGACATCAGCTGTAATATCCTCAGCGCTTTCTGTAGTGATAAAACATGATACAATAAAGTACGATATGATAAAACAGTAGCTATCTAACGAGAACACACGTCTAGAATTAAATAATATTTATATAAGATATATAGGGCCCTAAGAGTATTATTACACCTTACAAAGAACAGTCATAATGAAAAACATGTACTCTCATGATCTGAACATTTCATATCTTATCTTCTTTAAACAGGGTAAGCACTTTCACCAGGATACAAATTTATAGCAGGATAAGCACTTTAAGCACGGTAAGCACTTATAGAAGGATAAATACTTTCAGTAAGCACTTTAAGCAGGGTAAGTACTTTAAACAGGGTAAGCATTTATAACAGGATAAGCACTTATAGCAGGATAGGCACTTATAGCAGGATAAGCAGGGTAAGCACTTAAATCAAGATAAGCACTTTAAGCAGGGTAAGCCTTTATATCAAGGATAACACTTTAAGCAGGGTAAGTAGTTTATAAGCAGGGTAAGCAATGTGAGCATTTTAAGCAGTGTAAGCAATTTGAGCAGGTAAGTTTAATTAAAACCTCAGCAGAATAAATACATGTATGCTGGAACAAGCCTTTGGGTTTTCTGAACTAAATGGCATATTCACGGTTCGCTTTACCTGCTTTCACTGGCAGACCGAGACCACTATACAGAATGACTTGGATGAATAACTTTTAATGTCATGTGAATTGAATATGTTCTATACTTATTGAAAAACAATAGCAATGGTTTTATATGCATTATTCATTGAGTGAGACACCTGTTTAACTGATAATAAATATTAAATATGCGTTTAATATCGATACATTGAAACAGTTTTTCCATAATGTTATATAATGGGTTATAACTAAAATCGAAAACTGAATATAAAAAGTAATATGAAAGGTAATTATTCAATACAAAAAGAAATTCATTTTAAATATTTAATTAATATCACAATGATATTATTGAACTCGTTTCATTAGCCAGAATGATTCTTTATGTTATAAATAGGTTGTTATATTATAGTGCTATATTATAGGCTACTATAAACATGTACTAAAACGGAAATAGTTTATTAAATAGGTTAACCTAAAGTATAAAAAAAAAATTTATTATGAAGAGATGCTATCGATATTCAAACCTTTCCCTTTTTTATTGAAATTATATTACTGGATAATAGAATTTGTATTAATGGATATGTTTAATAGGACTTGACAATCGAGTCAAAGTCTCCCTGTAACACCAGAACACAAAGAAATGTAAAAGGGGTGAAAGAGAACAGTGACAAGTATAATGTTTCGACCGTATCAATGTATTTTCCCAGTTTAATACGGGAGTAGAGTATTATTGGTTGATTTCTAAGACAATTTACAAGTCATTGTTGGGTCAACGTGGGTTTTAACTACATATTATTATTACATACATACACAATATTAGACAGACAGAGTTAAAGTTAAACAGATGTGGAGATATTCTGTGATAAATAGGAATTAACACAGACCCGATGCCTGACATTTCCAGGTTTGTTTATATTTATAATATAGTTATTTATTTATTAATATTTGCATAATCACTCTCATTTTAAACTATTATCTTTATCTAATGCTGCTATTTAAATTCTGTATAAATGTTAAAGAAGGAAATTTGACTCTGTAATGAATTTAAGTGTAATTTGCCTGGGTTATAAATTAAAGTTACAAACGTGATATTGTTGGAAAGGTCTGTATTAAGTTAGAAACATTTTATTTTTAATGTTTGTGTGGTCTCGAAGTTTTTCTGTCATACAAAGTTCTTTAGTTTCCTAAATATAAAGAACTTACAAAAAATAATCACGAAGTTAGCCTACAGTAGTTTCTTTAAAAATGTTTGATACAATAGAATGGTATTTTGATCATGTGCTATAAAACTTTAATCCTTGGTGTAATGTGATGTAGGTGTTTTTGATTATATTTTTTACGGTACAATTACATGTACTAATAAATTTAAAGTAATTCAAGCGTTAAAAGCCTTTAATAACCATTATTGACTGTGTATTTATAAAGGTACATCTGTACAATAGTGTTTTAACATCAAATGTTATTTACCTTTATACGTAGGTAAAAAGATTAGAATCGGTCGGTAAATTTAAATCCAAGTTCTGATATACTAGTTGTCATTACAGCATCATCATATTACTGCTTGTGTTTGTACAGATGTAACAAGACAATATTTAAATCTTCATACATGGTTTTAGAACAAAATGAACTAAAATTAGGCTACTAAATTGTGGATTTGTGGTGTGGACTTCCTTAGATTCTAGTTGTGGCATTGACCTCATGTGTATTAAAGCAAAATTAACATTATTTTCTATGCAGGGTATTCAAAAGGTTGTTCAGTAAAGTCCTAATAGAGCAGTAAATACAATCATTTTATTCAATAAAGGAATATAATTAGATTTATTTATATAATATACGGTGCAATGAAAAACAGATTAACCTTATTTGAATTACAAAAAGAGATGTTAGGTTTGTGTAGATTATTGTAATCATTCAATAAAGTATAATGGTAGATATTCAGTAGTGTGGTTAAAATATAATGAAACATTCTAACATTATATTATAAGGTCTGAATATCTATTGAGAAACATACCGGATACTGCAGGCAACTTGTTATATTACCAAGGCTTGATATTTTTTTTGTGATTGGCTTGCCACATATAAATAGCCTTCTTGATATTTAAAGGTAAGGCTTAACAGTTAAATTTAAACTTTTAAACTATGACTAGGTATTACTTATTTATTACTTGTATTAAGTGCAAAGGTTTTTCTGCGACTGCCAAAAGTGTAATGTCAGAATCTTCGATTAACTGAATTATTTACTACTGCTAATAAATTATTGTAATCTGTGAGAATCTGAATTCACGACGAGAGTGCACCTCCTTTGCCGTTGTTACTTGTAATTGCTCTTTTCGGTCAGGAGTTTTATGTACGTTTTGCATATCTGTAGAGTTGCTTGAATCGCAAGTCGACATTTAGCATAACACATTTCTTCTTTTTCGCAACTGTCTTTTGATTGCAGCTTGAGGCTTTCAGACTTTAGGCTTTGTGGTAAGCCTTGGGTACGTTGTATGACAATGATTCATGCTCTGAAAAGTATTCTACAGTAATTCAAGACCTGTTATATCGCTAGATATTTTACGTTACATGCAGCACCAGAGGATGACCAAAAACACAGATGATGATCTCCAATATAGAAATGGATAAAATGAAACTATATTCTCGCAACGATTGTTAAGCTTTGATTGTGCTAATAGTTATTTATGTACCACAGTAACATTTTCTAAATCTTGAGAGTAGGCAAATGTCACTGATGTTAGTTCCTTGAAAAATGAAACATTAACAGACCTGTAATAATTTGTAAATTGCGTGGTGTCACGTTAATAATTAGAAATATTCGTCACGCTGTTAGCTTTAAAGTCTGCTTACATTAAGAAATAAAGGTAGACTTATCAACTGCAACTATTACTTTAATATAAAAGTACACTGGAGAAAAATTAGTTCCTTTAAGTAATGATTAAATTGGCTCTGGATGCCATGGTCTAAGTAATTAATCATAGTCTTCTATGTTTAATCAAACTGTTTCCATCTTGGATTAGTGTTGGCATACACTTTTATGTAATACAAGGCACGCAAGGACTGTTAAATATGGCAATGTGACGTCACGCGATATTTTACTATACATATGGGTATAATAAGTAAAGATTATGGTCACCTTAGTTCTAGAAGTTAATTCTTTAAGAAAACAACATAGACATTAAATATAAATAAAAATATCTAACGTATAAGTTATGTAATAGAATTGTAATGTGGGAGTAATTGTAACAATAAGAGTAATTTTATAAACATTACCCCGAGGACTTGTATTTTGCATTATTATTTATCCCTTATAAATACTTATACTAATATTGAACTGAACTAGATGTGTAAATAGAAATGCTGAGAAAGCCACACAACTGTTATAATTTTTAAATCTATTATACAATATTGAATTTAAAAGACTGCAGATCTCTATTTTTGCAAGCTGAAATTTTAATGCTTTGTTTTGCGATAGAAGAAAAAATTAACACAACCTCAATTACTATTTACCAAAATCCGGTTATGTCTTGTTTCTTAATCTTAATCTAAAAAGGCACATCGACAGTTTCAAATATTACACAACTAAATACTACATGTATATCTTCTGAAAGTAGCTACCAGTATGTATAAATAATACAAGACAGTATACAAGCAAGAATATTCCGTTAATCAAAATCTCTTCCAAGGCATGGCGAGTGTGCGAGTTGTAGACTAGTTCAAAGAGGAAGTACCATCGGGTGTTTCGCGGGCAACACTCTAAAAAGAATTTTCAAAAAAGAAAATTAAAATACTACAAGGATTTTATGGCACGTTTTTATATTACAACATTTTTGTATAGCAAGGTTTTACCGGCTGCATAAGAAAGATTTTTTTTTATCCACAGATATCGAATGGAAAGTTTTTGGGGATATTTGAAAGGGGGGGGGGGGGAGTTTATAGGTCTCTATTCTGTATTGCACCTTCAAGACGACGACACAAACAAGAAAGGTGTCAATATCCAATGAATTGCTCACCATTATGCATTTAAGTGAGTTTAATCAATGGTGACAGGTTTGTAGGTGTCTTTTTCACCCTATAGATGTAGCTATGGTTTTGTGAATGGGAAAGTAAACTCAGGTAATTAGACTTTTGATTTTTTTCACACAGTTGACAATAATTGTGGCTATAAATCTATCACCAAAGAGTTAATTTCAAGATCTAAAAACGTCCTGGAGTTCAGACATTTAAATAATTTGATTTATCTCGACAGAACACGGTATATTGACTGTATTGAAACTGTGGTTACACATTCTGTTATTGTCCATTCAATTGACAACCAATTACAACATTGTCAACAACATTATATAAAATACATTATTACTTGTATCTTTACAAATACTTGATAAAATTAACCAGACCTTTTCACATTGTCTTCAATTAGAGAGAAAACATGTGTTACAGTCAGCTTAAAATCTTATTTAAACACTTGATCGTATTTATACATGATCCTTAATCTAATCTATTAAACTTCAGTTTGTTTCTATCTTCGTTTCTTCAGTTACTGAATAACTTTATTTTCCTGACCTCAGTTCAAGTTCATGTTAAATCTTGAAGATCAGTTCTTATACACTTCCATCAAGATCAAACAAGTGGAGAATAAGATCCTTTATTTTCTTACAATGAAAGCTATGAATTTCTGTATCACAATTTCCCACATGAGAACTTTTCATTGGAACAATCTTAAAATCTCTAGATACGATTTACAAAGAAAACACAATTTTAAAACATTTTAAACTCTGGGGCTTTTTTGACTGTCTGCATATTATTCACACATACTTATTAAACTGCAAAATTTCATTAGGAGTTATCTCCCGTAATGTTTTGACAGAGTTCTCTCCCTTAATGTTGAATTTTATAAACTAATTTACTTTGTATCTAACTAAAACCAGAGAGTACTGTCAGTCGCCCAAGAAAGTAGCTCCCCTACAAACTATTATCCACTCATAGCCACATGTGATTCAATGTACATCAAAAGTGGGTAGCAGTGAGCCCTTACCTTTCTGTGTTTGGAAGGTTTCACTTATTTTGTAATCTTATAACTGTGGGCTGACTTTTCTATTGGCTGACTATTCTGCAGATTGTTCTGATAGCACTCAAAAAGGTACCGGTACATAACATACGCGAGGCAAAATGAAAAGTATATCTTGTAAATAATAAAAAAAGGTATCTATGTAGTTATATTGTATTGAATGTAGTATTATATGCATACTAAATTACAATTGCAGTTAAATATGATAGCCATTGTCTTAAATAAAACTATATTTTTAAAATGTGAACAGATGGTTCCAGTCTATGAACAGTTGGTCATTAATAGATGTCTGAGATTAGAATAAATGTTAATCCTCTCTTGTTACATTCCCAGCATGGTCTCGTGTCTGTGGCATTGTGTCCGCTAAAAACAGATAAAACTTATAACATGTATACTATATCATAGTCAAGCAAATATATTTGTGCACTAGAACGATTTGAAACAATAAACATGAGCAGTTCACTTATTTTAGCTAGGCTTGAATTTATGTAACTCAATAACCTGAAAATGAAAACTGCTAGTTCAGGTCATGAAACGACTGCTATTACACAAAAAAAAAATATTTACTTAATTAGTATATATATTTAGTATAATAGCATGTACAGTGGCGTAGCCAGAAATGTTTGAGGGGGAGGCGGGGCTCAGAACATGAAAATGCTAAAATTGCGACATTTGCAAGTGAAAATATAGCAAAATTTTCCGCTTGAGGCCCTTAAACACACAACTGAGCATGTAACCTGATGAGAAAATCGAATATATGTATGTAGGAAACCATTGGTTCCAGGGACCTGGGCTAGTCAGTCCGTCTCTGCTTTTCGTTTTGAATCGGTTCCGGATATATGCGTATTTTCAGTTTCTTTCATTTAAATTGCTGATTATGTAAATGTTATATTGTAGACAAGTTGGTAGAGATTATTCCATTATAGAATATGAAGATTTCTGACTTTCTCTTTTTTTACACCTTGTACAATGTATAATATAAACATTGTTTTCTGGTTTCCAAAGTATAGACAGAGGTTTTGTGCATATGAATAGCACATGTATTAATATTGATATGTGTAAATTTTCTAAGACCATTGTATCTTTACTTTATTTTGTAGTGTTCACTATGTATGGTTATTTTCTTAGTTATTTTGTAATGATAGGTATCGGTATATTAATCATTTCTTCACCATATCTAGATTTATATTTATTTATTCATTTCATTCTTCAGAGACATAATATTGTGGCATTGTAACATTACTAGTGTTAATTATTCATTATGAATAATATACATAGATCTATATTGATAAAACTTTCAATTGAAATACGCAACAAGATTTAACTATGTGATTAGTCGTCTTCAATCATTGATTCATTGATCCTACGAAACTTTCACCACAAACTATAGCAGGTACAAGATGGATAGATCAGTTGAGCTTTCGGCAATGTTATGAATCTAATGGAAATTTTTGGCATCGTTACAGCAAGTATAGATGAAGCAAATGGAGGGGCGGGGGCGAAGCTGTGTAATAAATAATAATGATCGAGCGAAACGAGAGAGGCCAGGTGTTTGTTTTGGGCGCCGTGAGCCCCTTTAGAAAATTTTGAACTTTAGAGCCTCTTGGATCACTTCTGAGGTATACCAAAACGTGTTCCATGCTTATATTTTGGGAAGTTATAAATTTTGCTTGCAAAAAGTATGAAAAGTTTACATATTCATACACCCCTGACCCCTCTCCTGCCCCCGTGCTTCAGGCGCCCCTGCATTCACCATTAAAATCTCATCAATTTTGTTTCATGTAACTTCTTTAATAAGGATAAATTTGATCATTATTTTCTTAGTTGAGTCGGCGTTATTTATCTAATATTTTACTACCTAAGTAAGCTGTGCTATATTATTTTTTTAACTTGATGATGGACTTGGAGATTATATTCCAGATTACATGTCGTTGTTCATTTTTCATCTACATGAAATCTAAATAAGAATTCATACATTTGATTCTTTTGTCTATAATTCTCCTGATGCTGAACTTTATTCTTTTCCCTATGGAGGTTTGACGTGTCTTGATTTATTAATTCTTTTAACAGAAAACTCGGACTGATGGAAGGGACAACGAATCTGTTACAGACGACCCCATTACTCGCAAACAATGCTGATTAAGGTTTAAGTTTAATCCCACCTTAGCATATACTATAACTATATAATATCGATAATTTCATCAAACACAAATCAATGATAATTTGAAGTAACTCGCTGATTGGTTACAAATGAAAAAGTTACTTAAAACTCAGATAAACAATGCAATTAGTTGTAACCTGTCACTAGATTTTAACTGATTGATCTTTATTTTTGTAACTAAAAGCTTTTAGCATCACAACTTCATGAATTGCATTTCGTATAAATATCTATATGTTGTTTCAATTGACGTAAAGTTCAATTTAAATCTATAAAAGGAAAATAATGTTTGCTTATCATATGAAAACACGAAAATCATTTCACGTATAAAATACACACTTCATTTTATAATAGATACTTTCTTTGATCATGGAATGACTCCCATTTTGACGAAAAGCCTGTCTCATCTGTTCATTTAAATGGATTTTTTATCAACTCTGTGTACCATGTATAGCAAATGGCTACGAGACTGTCAGCACTTTTAGAACTTCAGAGACTTTTATTTATATTTAATGTAACTAGTATTGTTCACGTGGAAAAGAAATGTAATGTTTGGTGCATGAGAACATGGATGTTGATTATTAGGCTTGGTTTGCACTAGCTAGATCAGGCCAAATGTATTTTATGAAAAAAATATAAGTGCCAAAAAGAGCTTAGCTAGCATAGATAGGAGAGCGTTTTAGCACTCTTGAGGAGCCATTTTCAAGGGCGTCGCGGGTAGGATGCGGGCCGCAATTTGAGAAGGCATTATTCTTCCTTATTTTTACTATTGTAACATTATCTGGGATCGAGATTTCCGTTTATACGCCCATCGGTGAGAGAAACAAGTCATTGATTACTTTAGCAAAAAACCTATTTCATTCTACTATAGGAAAGACAATATAGCTCATGAAATATAAAATGAAGAATTTTATTTCACCTGACCGTTGCGATATAATGATACAAAACACACCTCATGTAATGTTAGAGACAACAACTAAAATATTTTATAATTGATTGGGAAAATTTAACTGAACTACTTAAATATTCATCAACAATTAAATTTCTTAAAATCCCTATACCCTATAAGAAAAATCAGATTATTCAATGCCCCGTAAATGACGTTTCAGATAGTTCTGCTAACATTAGTTTGTGTTTTTGATTTGATGATTCAAAACATTTTAATATTCAGATTTATTTCCCTATTATCATTGTAAACTTGTATAGGAATAGTCGAAAGGAAATAGTATGAATCGTAGCCTTGTAAGCTTTCTAACGTTATAGATTAGGAAGAATGTTACATAACGCAGAAAAAAAAGACAACCCACTATGACTCAAACATAAAGGAATATAATTATCTATGTTAATTGATAATAGGTCGAAATAGTCTAAAATATCCTTCAAATTATGTATACTGGTAATTGTATTAAATCGCAGGTGTTGAAAGATAAATTAATCCTAAAAAAACAGCAGGGATATCTTGTGCGTGTATTTTATTTTAGCATCAAGGTTAATTGTCTCAACTTGTAATTGAGAGCACTATAAAGTGACGTGATCACTTAAAACGTCTCGGATATAGATGGATAATTTAGGAGAGCTGTCTGATTACGGTTGAGCTTGTCTGGGTTAAATGGAAGTACACTTTTAGCACAAAAATCCAATGGGTAATTCAGGACCAAGTCTTAACTTATGTTTGAATATAAGAATGATGTACGAGAGCCGTTCAATAAGTAATGCCCCTGACCCACTTCTTATAGCAGTAGAACGACGAAACTTGGCACATTTATTGGTCTTTCTACATAAGAACCACCCAGATTTACGCATTTCTACCATCGTTTGATGCAACTCTGGAGATCGTCTTTTTGTAGAACATCCCAGGTTGATCCTCCAACCACGACGTGACTTCAGAAATCAAGGCTGCATCACCTGGAAAACGCTTTCCTTTTAAAAACAACTTCAGGGTGCAAGGTCAGGAGAGTAGGGGGATGAGTTCATAACCACACGCCGTGCTTCTGATCTGGCGAAACGCGATTTATGGACCGGAGCGTTGTCTAACAGGAGAAGGATGCCTTTACTGACCCTCGCCTCTTGTTTCCCATAGCTTCAGAGCTGTAATTGACCCTTTAATCTATAGAGATGCAAATAATTGTACATGCAAAATTTCAGTAAGATCAAACCATGGGAAGTTAGTTAGAGGCTTTACTTATTGAACGCCCCTCGTATATTTAATATAACGCATTGTGAAACTCCCGTTTTAAAGAAATTTTTCTTGAGAACTTTAAATCTATAGATGTCTGTATAAATGTAAGAAATAATAAGATATGATTAATTAAAACATCTCAGAATGTAAAAATACTGATTACAAACAAGGAATTGTTGACGTCAAAAGACAATACAGTCGTTTAACAATGCTCCAAGAAAAGTTGTTTAATCAACAAAGGCTAATCAGTCGTTGCTGTAACAGTTTTATGGAATGTAATCATTATAAAAAGGATGTCATTGAATTCCGATGTTTTCTTTGGTAAATAAAAACAATAAAATCCAGTTTTATTAGAAACGTGATACTCAACCTTGATTCAATGTGAGGAAACACTATACGGAAATATAATAATATATATCAAGAAGATATAATATATATATTTTTCTGTCCAATCATAATATCAAAAGAAATCAAAAGGAAGTACAATGTTGTGAACTGAGCTACTGAGAGCAATAGTGGTCTAACTCAGTTTTTTGGTCAAACTGAAATAACATGTCTAATCATAATATCAAAAGAAATCAAAAGGAAGTACATTGTTATGAACTGAGCTACTGAGAGCAATAGTGGTCTAACTCAGTATTTTGGTCAAACTGTCTAATCGAATGGAAATGATGTTACAAGAATGGCCTATCTCAAATTGGTAATTGGTTTCTCAGATGGAATTTTACTCGGAAGTTTCTTGCATTAGTTGTTTGCCCATCTAGAAGTATCTCGCATTAAAAATTTACTAGCAATGGAGGGGCACTAGCAGTTCTCTTGCTACTTGTATTCGTGGAAATACTCTTTAAGAGAACACTCAGTTTTAGATGAAACTTACAGATATTTCAGCAAGGGGTGTATGTGTGTGGATGGTGGTGTTGCTATGGTTGGAGGGAGCAATAGATAGCTTACCACTGAGAAACTTAATAAACTGTTTGTATATTTCTTAACAATATCCATCATTAAATTGTTTATTCACCAATCTCTCAGCACCAAGCTTTACAATCTCTAATTAAAGACTTAAAGTGAAGGTTTAAATTGAGTGTTTACCTGTATATTTTACACCTGTACCCCACTACTCTCTTATGATCTTTACCTGTAACATCAACAGTCGACTGGATGCCAAATATTTAGTCTATCACGAATAACTTGATGTTGTATAACACTCCAGGACATGTGGTGTCTTTATTGGCACTAGGTAGTTTATTTTTTACTCATCTTACCTATAAACTTTGGTTTATTATTATATACTCACACAAGAAGGACAAAACATGTTCTTACTGCCAAATAGATTATTACCTTACGTTAAAGTGATCAGACCGAATGGAATTAAACAATCAATAGAATTGACCCTCTTATATTTTGATGGTATTATCAATGATTGACGTTGTTCCTACTAAATTGAGACACATCCCAATCACAGTGTATTGTTTCATTGGTCTTGTTCATTAATAAAAAGAAACAATGATCCTATCCCGGAAATACTTGAATTTACGATTTACTTAACTGTGGTCAGACAGGAAACTAATCACTCTCTCACCAATGAAAAAAGGGTTTCTAGAGAAGAACAATTTCTTCATGGCGTGGGTTCTATCAGCTTACTCACAAAAAGAAAAATAATGGTCTTACCATCATCCACTTGTAAATGTCACTAAGCGCGTGATTTACAACAGCATTATAACGTTATTAACTTCAAGTGCAGAACGAACAGCGCACTGCAACTCTGCAGGTTTTATAAATAAATGCTGAAGTGTTTGAGATTAAAAAAAGAAATCTAGTATATCGATAATCTTAATACCTGATCAAACATCGTGAAATAGCAAGTTTTTTTGTCAGGAAAAAGTACAAGTCATAAAAGTATTAAAGGAAGCAATAGAAACCAATAAGATGTGCCGCAGGCTGTCCGTATTGTGAGGAGATGGCTGTTCTCTTAGTAGAGTAGTAAGTGATAGTGAATTGAGATGAGTAGTGTATTGTAAGATAGATGGTATTGTAAAATCCGGTTGTTGATATATATAGATTACTTGACTATCTATACTTTAAAGCATGATGAACTAAATGATAGTTTGATAGCCTTTTAAAGTTTTATTAATTGTTCTAGTAACTTGGATAATATACTTTGTAATTTCACTTTGGTAAGTATTTAACCACTGTTGTTTCTTTCAAATTTAAGTCATTGTAGTTTGAACACCGAATTGTACTGTTTTGAAACAACTCGTACTACACATAGCGACAACTACACTAGGAGCATCACAATGGGCATGCATTATTTACAAGTTAAGCGAGATTATCACAAAAGACATTTCCCCTATAAACACACATTAGTGATTCAGATTAAACTGTATGGCTTTCAAAAGGGTAGATTGAGGTCAGGGTCTTTTAACTTTCTATTTGTTCATTAAATGTTTTTATCAATCTTGGACCAATTTAAAAATGTTAGATGATACGGAACATGTTGTGTGAAACTTGAATCAGTCTGTTAACTCGTTTAAGATAAATAGAAGATTACACTGTAAGCTTGAGAGTCTTTTTTTAATTGCGTCGGGGCCATCTTGTCAAAATTGTTATGTGAAACTGAATTTGAAATAGGATAGAATGTCTAGCTCAATTTTTAAAATAATACTGTGATAAAGTTTTTGTTATCAGTTTTCCTATTGAATAGATATGAAGTTAGAGTAAAATGTCCTTATTAACCAATATCGTCATAATTTCTATCACAATTATTAAAATGAGTTTGAAGTTGGCATTTGTCGTCTTCTTTAAACCAAGAAATAAATGTTGGTATTTTCATTTTCATCGTTTGGAATATTCTGATAACCCATTGAATAGTGATTTACTGGTAGACACAAGAATCTCTGTTTAAGCTCCGAAAATAATGAAAATGGATCTTGCAGACATCTTAGGTCTAATATGACTATTATTTATATTATCATATTATCAAGTTGTGTATATATATATTGATTGGCATGTAGGTAATATGCCAAAATAATCATTTTAAACTGTAAAATATAATGACATCTCAAGTCTAATAGTATATTACCATAAAGCTGTTTCAAGTCTCCTTTCAGTCATGTTAACCAATTGATATCATTTACAGAAACCGTCCGGATTTCCAGACTAAATGCAGACTGACCTTGTCTATCACAATGGTTTGACTATCTGTTTAGTGTAAAATTTCACCGTTTATATTAGCTTAGATAGCCCGTAACAATCTTGGAAATTGAAAGATGCGGGGTAAAAATGTCGAAATATCCATCAAACTTTAATGTGGAATTCTTCATGTCAGACTGATCATTTTTGAACAAATTTAGGTACTTTATATGAAACCTGTATACAATCTCACTTGAATGGATCGACAATTGAGAGAACCAAGTCAAATAGTTTTCGACGTTGAATTGTTTTGGATAATGTCTGCCCTTTTGAACACAAGTTTCTATTATCCTAGTGAAGTGCTGAAGGCATTACATCAAGAGTCAAATAGATTAAAATCTAATACGTAATACTCTGTTTCAGTATTCATTCACAGTCATCCTGATGTTTATAAGGAACTTTGCGTGTGTCAATCGTTTAACATTTGACCGAACTACTTCCCATTTCCTCAGTAAAATATTGTTTTGAAATATGTTAATGGAACGCCTTTATCAACCTCCTACGTTGATTATTTCCAGAACACCTTCACCCAGCTGCCAGTTTCTTAATAAACGAGAAAATATATTCCAAATGATGATATACTGTTTATACTGTCAATGAATGAATAAATACCTGTCAGCTATTCTGTTTTCATACAGCTATTCCAATATATATTATAACTTATAAAAGAATATGCCAATTTTAAATTTAATCATTAAGATCGTCTTGAAAAACAATACCAGACAACTGGTTATTTTATACCTTGCGTCAGAGCAACAACTTCTTTTTTATGTCAATCGTGATTTATGAAACAATCATTTCAAGTTGAACAGTTTGTTATATACAATGGTCATCTTTTTCAGAATTCTATTTCGAATTCCTATCGCAGATTCATCATGATAAATTGAAATTATATAACTAATAACAACTATCTAATTAAAATTCACTGGATTCTGTTATTGATTATAGTTTTGATAGGCCTTCTTTCAGATGGTGAATTGGATTTTGTTGATTGATTTTATGGTAAAAGGAAAGCCAGTTAAGATATAGTAATGATAGTCTAAAAATGTCTTTGTATCGATAAAAATTAAAACATATCGTTAAGTGTTTTGGTTTTTCCAAGGTGAGGATTTTTTAGTCAACGTTTGGTTCAGCTTTGGTTGAAGATTTCTAGGATGGATGCGCAAAGACAGTAGCACCGTACAATGACCTGCTAGAGTCATGTTTATGAACTTACAGTAAGATATTTTGTTGATTTTGTTTATTATTTCCGCATGTTATTGGCTTGTTGATATTTGATAGATGAGGTGTTTACAGTAATATAATGATGTAGAGGGATTATGTTGATGTTATTATGTTAAATATGTTGCCAAAAGGCTAGAGAGTCCTGGATGTCTTTGAGTAACTTTTTATGTTCAGTTGGCCATAACTCACACAATGTGCTTTGGGCGATGGAGACTTCCAAATTAATCAAATTTCAATTACCAATCACAAACGATATTTTGGTATGTATGAGAATTAAACATGTGAAAAAAGCTTAAAGAGCGCACAGCACCCCTATCATAACTAATTGAAAATAATCTTTATGCAACAAGGGTTATGGTCAATGACCAAGTTATCCAAAAATACATCCAATGTTGGCATGAGAGTGTAGTGCGTTGTTGTTTCTTGGAGATATGTTATATTGATCTCAATCAAGGTCTACAAGAATTCATATCTCATGGCTAATTACTATAATGATTGGGTAATCATCTCCATCTGGTAGTGTGTTGAGGTTTTCATGTATGTTCAGTATAGAGAATGTCAGAACCTGGACCAGTAATTATTATTATACATGTTGATGAGGGCGAGATATTGACCCCACTTTGATAGTCCCGGACAGTTGTCCATGTTTACATGTAGATATGATATATGATGTAGAATGTATATCATGTCAGTGTATGATGTATAGTAGGTATTAGAATTATTTACTATAAACATGATGCGGTTAGTATACAGCCCAGTATTTGAACGTCTTATCAATCCTAGACAATCATTAAAAAGAAACAAGATACCCATCTTTATCTTTCAACTCTTGGCTAATCTCTTTCGTACTCTTGACCACCTTGTACTATTTCTTTCAACATTTACATATTATAATTTTCTGATATGTTGTTGCTGTAGTTTGTAGTATCTCGTTTGTTAAAGTACCAGAGTGAAAAGGAAAACAGTTCATTTTGACCCTTGCCATGATCTCTTCCTGAATTTAATCTGTTGTACCTGTGAATATTGAATGATCAAAGTGCAGATTTTGTACCTTGACCGATCAACATATTATCTAAGATGACACTTGTGTTAAACTCCCCTAAGAAAGTTAACAGGTTGATATAATTCTAGTGTTCTTCTAGTCGCTTGTACAAGATGTCGGTTATCTGTAGTGTCTTATGTTTTTTCTTCAATTACAATGTTTTCCAGATCAAAATGTCAAAGAACCGTGATAGTATTATCCTTGTAGTAACTATGATAATTCCTCTATCTAAAGGCAACAAACATCAAGTACATTTCTCACTTAAAAACTTGATGTAATACATAATCAATTCCTCTTGGCTTATCGTGATTGTAGTTCCGTTTCCGCTGTTGACTTGATTTAAATGATAGGCTTTCGTGTTGGACGTTATTTAATAACCTGATAAACGAGCACATGCTTGTTAAGAATTCATTAGTACCATAGCATGCATAATTTGGTAAAATATGTTCTGAGTTATGTGAAATTCCTTGTTATTATGATGACAATGTCCTGTTATTTATTAGTACTAATGTTGTAGCTATAAACCATTAATCATTAGTATAATTTCAATTGCAAAGGTTACTCATTTCCAGTTAACTTACTTCCTGGTTTGAGTTAAATATAACCATAAACTTGACTTTATACTTTTAAAGTGAAGAGCGCTAGTTTTAAAAGAATCTTTTAATGAACTTTAGATTCTTTTAATACAAACAGATAGATAGGCTCTGTTTTATTATCTCACCAATACTGTTTAAAATAGTCACAGGATTTTATTATGGGAAAGCATTTGTTGACGCTTTCAAATTTTCAAATCAAGTGTCAATAATGGAATGAAATAGTATATGGTTAGCCCTGTCTCTATAGTAATAATACTCTAATTTGTTCTGAGATTTGAGATAATGGTCACTTAAAGACAACACAAACTGCCCATTTACAGTTTAATGGACGTATGGTACCAATGTTTGTTAATGTTTAGATTTGTCTTTCTATCGAAGGTATAAGATGGCTCTGAAATCTCGAGGGATGTTGGATTATTGTACGCACATTATTCCCAATTAATATAAGATTTCAGTCATTTTCTTTAAAGGGCCATTCTGCTTTTTTCAAAAAAGTTTTAATTATCAAAAACAGCGCAAATATTACTTGAAAGTATTTCTAAAGTATGCTCATTAAACCTATGCATCTTTTTAATCAAACTGAATTTGTTTTTAAAGGGTTAATTACAAACAGGGAGTACTTATTGTTAATTAAGCAATTTGACCTAGTTTTGGTGTTTGCCCTTTAAATGGCTCAATATTTCTAGCTGAAACCTATTAAATACACAAGAGGGACATTTCTCTACCATTAGGCGTTTATTTTACTCAAATCCGTTCAGTAGTTTCCTATCAGCGTCCAAAAAACATAACACACTTAAAAACCTTACGTAAGGTTTTTAAAAATTTTAGCATGTTTTTAGCGTTTAAAAATTAACGGCTGGATTGTTTTAGTTAAAACTTTCAGATACATTAAAGGGAACAGAGTTACAGATTTTATTGTAAAATTTTCAAAAATTTGAGCCAAAAAAATTTTTGACCTAAAAATAATTCAGACTGTCCCTTTAACCTTAAATATTTGGTCCTGAAAATAAGATTATGTTTTTTCACCAAACTGTTCTGATAACCAATCTGAAAATGCAAGACTATCCTTTACTTAAGAAATTTTCAATTAAAATTTACAAACTGTAGTCTTGCATTTTCAGATTATGCAGGGCAGACAGTATTGACGATTGAATAGTCAAGTAGATTAAAAGCTCAGAAAGCCTTCATGAGGATTCGCTTCAGGCGAACCACATAACTTCTTTATCCTTTACTTAAGAAATTTTCAATTAAAATTTACAAACTGTAAAGAAGTTATGTGGTTCGCCTGAAGCGAATCCTCATGAAGGCTTTCTGAGCTTTTAATCTACTTGACTATTCAATCGTCAATACTGTCTGCCCTGCATAATTTCCTCCTTTTTTTGTGACGGCCTCAATTATGTTATCGGATTGATAAATTGATGTTTTGACCGTTAACACTGAAGTCGTTATGTTGTTCATGACATGTGCATTTCTTGTGCCCCTGTTATTAACTTTAAATTTTCATTTCTATTCTTGTCTGAGACGCCGAATGACTTTTTCAGTAAACGAATAATATTGCAAGAAAAACAAGGTTAATCAAATTATTACATCAGTTGGTGAATTGTATTATTAATGAGATCAAGTTATGAATGAATGATTGTTTCCAGGAATCAGATAGGGACAATATCAGTATAGTTATACTTTATAATAACTAATCTAATCATATCTTATAGATTGATATTATCGGCACGTTTCATCTTTATATCAACTTCAATATTATGTATGTCAATATCAGATGTTGAAAGAGAGTAATGACGTAAAAGAAACGGTTTTTTCATGATAGGTGATAAATGAAAAGTGTCTAAGGTTTATAGGAAAAGTCAGATATGATTTGGAATGCGTAATTTATTGAAGGCTCCAAGACATCAGTTCTTTTAAAACACAGTCTCATTTTCACCAATAAGGTTCATAGACAAGATGGAAAGAACTAAGATTTTTTTTAAAATGAAAAATATCTACTGTTTACTACAAGAATAGTATACATGTGTTACACATCAAAGCAAATGATTGTTTCGTAGCACATCAGGTCAACTGGCGATTCACTGCGATGATCGAAAATTTCCACCTCCCAGATTCAGTTTTCAAAAAAGAACACGCACAAATGATGGCAACTAGTGGCAACTGCAATTTTTCGATTCAAGTCGGTGGTGGATCTGTTTCTCACATTTGCTAGATTTCATCTAGTCGACGGGGTAAATTTCTAAGCATAGTATGACATCTAAATTGTACATGGCAATACAGCGTCGTGTATCAAGACAGACACTACCAATATCGTAAGCATATCACGAACTATTCTCTCATTCAGTTATTACGTCTCACTTATATCCATTTATGCATAACGTGTATTGTATCAAGCTCAATATAACTGTTTTCGTTATAGATAATAGTTGTCAACTTTAAAAGAATAAATTCTCTAAAGATAAATATGTCCTTATACATCAGCTATTCGTGATTAATGTGTAGAAAATTTCAATATGATTAGGATTTTTTTTTTCAAAATTGCACGGAATAAAGGCATTATAACGTCTAGTTTGTGACAAGCAATGATTTATTTTTCCACTCAAATATAAAAATTTGATCAAGTGTTAGTATGATTGAGCTATATACAGAGGCTTGAATTTTGGGATACTATATTGCCCGTCATGTAATATGGAGATGATTACTGAATTTAAGAATTGAAAACTGAACATTGTATTGAATGCCATGCCAAATCACGTTTGACACATTGTGGTATTTTAAAATGAAAAATTAAAATATAAAATTGTTCATTGTATTTTTACATTAATTCGGTTGAACAAATCAGTTACGCTTTGTATTGCGCATCAACAACTGCATTTTTAGCTGAAGCCCTAGGAAATAGCCGAGATACTTTAACTTGTTTCCGTGTAATGTAAGACGCATATTTTCTTGATTTTTATCTAAACATTTGCATTAATTAGATCAACTAAATTTCTTTGCCAACGAAAGAAATAAGACTGCTCCTTTAAGTTCTTGATCAGCATCATCACGATCTGACAACCCACCAGACGTACCTAGTTTCCTATAGATTACATCCCTTTACGAACCTTTCAGTTAAGATTAAAAGTAAAATTTGATAAATGAAGCAATGTCACTTAATATAATGAACTTCTGCATCAAGAAATTTGTAATTTTAAGCCTGCTATATTTAATAGGAAGATTGACTAGAATAAATTAGTTAAACTAGTAAATATAACTCCAGACTGATACTAACAGTTTGTTGATGAAGTGGATTTAACTTTGTATATCTTTTATTTGCTGTCCATTATCAGAACTCTACAAGTCATGATGGTGCAACTTATTCCAAACTTTATTGAAACATAGTAACATTGCCACGATTACCAGTGTCCGGTGAGAAGGATACCAGTAGCCTATAGTTGTATGATACAGGGATATAATGTTGATTTGTCTTCCATTTACATTGATTAATGAAATATATAAACATGGAATGTCGAGGTCAAAATGAATTCTATTAGATTATTATGACAAAATAACAAGAACAACCTTGATGTGGTCCGAAAGATATTTACTTTCAGTGTTAATGTAATTTTGCCATTGTTTAAGACAATAAAGAGAAATATTTCAAAGAACATCTACATGTTATCATATTATGATCTTAAAGAAACCGTACTACATTCAAGCAGTCATGTTGATGTAATTTATGTCTCTTTAAATAGTCTTCCGTAAGAATTTCCGTTCAAAAGTGTCTACATCCACAGTTATAAATAATTGTTTATAACATCAAATTAATCTACTGATATATTTAAAGTATTATATTAGTTGTTGATATATCTTGTTATAAGAATATTATATTTTATTAGGTTCTGAAAGGGGGTAATCTGCCAATCTTGACATTCTTGATAAATACCACATACTGTTTTATACAAGTTACTGAAAGTTTTCACTCGAACATTAACTGATAATTTGATGGACCAGAGTCTGTGAGTTAATTATCTCGGTACAGAATAATATATTATACTTTACTATGTTCCTAACTTTAAACGATTGAACATATATTCTTGAATAAATCGTGTAGTGTTTGAAAAATACATGGATTGCGATGAAAAAGTTCTACAAAAAATTAAATGGATGATTTGAAAAAAAAAAACTCGTGGAATAAACATAGGTGGAGTGGTTTGGTTTGGAATTTTAAATCCATCCAGGAACCTTTTCAGGAGCTTTCTCTATCATGTTTTCAAAAGTATGATAGATTAATGGCATCTGGTTTTGTTGTGTTCACTTTCTTTGAAATTATAGGTAGGCCTAAAGTTGTTTTAAATACTATAACTATAGCGTGTTAAACAAAATAGTATTACTATACCTCAATGGATCAGTTTCCAACTGATAATTTTAGCAACTTTGGTATTTTTTTTATTCTGATATTGTGTAGAACCCAATGGAGAAAAATAACACAGACGGTATGATATTGACCTTTTATTTAATATTTGTTGGTTTCGAGTGGCATAACAAGTGAGATATACAAGTGGAATAAAGGAATAAAAATGTTGTCAGAGGATTATCTCACCTGTTTAATCTATCGATGAGGTTATGGTAAATATTTAGTAATTGTTTTGAACAGTAACTTAGCTATATACATGCTTCTACAATGAATTATTTGTTACAAACTATACAATGGTGATTGGAATGTCGCCTTTTTGTAAAACGATTAGTGCTACTAATTGATATAACAAATTTGTACTTGTACTTGAGTCTGGAACTCAATGCTAATAATAATTACGCAGTACTGTTGTTGTTACAAACAGTGATAAATGCAGTATGTCTTTTTTATTGTTTCTGCACTGCACCAGTATCTGAGTTAATTCTACAGGGAATCAGAAACATGGCGAAAGAATATTTATCATGACAAGAGCATGTCATCTTGAAACTCTCGTTTTATTTCTTCATTATGTAAATATGCAAATACCGAGCTGTACTTAGTTAAGTCATAATATTTAGAACTGTAATGACCGGAACTTGTCTATGACTAACAGTCTACATTTTAATTATAATTCACTTGAACACTGTTACACCTCTTTTAACTGATTTAGAGTTATTTATGGATTACTGTACCGTTTACCTTCACCGTAATTACTCGACTTTTTTTTAAAGAATCTCTATAATTATGCTATGGTGAGCTCTAGGCTAGGTTGGCTAGTGAAATTCGTACGAACATCAAGATATCACCCTTCTTTATCGTTTTAGTTTTTATTTCCGGTTATTATTGAGTACGACTATTATATTATTAGAGATTTGGTCATTTACTAACATCTAAACAGGAACCACTACATACCTACCTTTATAATTATGACGTCCCTTACGACGAAGTATTCTTTATTAATCCCATGATTAATGTCATCCATGATGCACTGAAATTGAGCAAATGGACACAAAAGGAGCAATTATAAATTTAAGTTGAGTCATGATGACACTGGATGTACAAATGTTCACTGTAGAACCATAGGCGTTTGTTTCCACATCTTACTGTAAATCTGTATGCGAGTGATGTTTTGCGACAGTGCGAAAGCGTATTTGATAATAGTTCGTTATTGTGGGATTATTACTGACACCGAGAACTTATATATTGTATTTTATCATTTCAGACGACATGCTATGAAGAAAAATTAAGGAAAATTATGTTATATATCAAAACAATTGGAATTGTGTCCAGAAGTAGACTATTAATGTATTAACAAGGTTCGGTGGGCAGTAAAATGGCAGTTAGTGTTCAGTTAATAACATTATGTATAATATTAATTGTACCAGATCGTTATGGTCATACCGCATCTGTTCAACCAAGAGACAATGATACCATCAATATAGCATTTTTCTTACACATTAGCAATCACGGTGAAGGCAGGCGATATGGTGGAGCCTTTTTTAAAGCTTTGGATGAAGTGAACAGCGAATATGAAAATTTAAATTTTACGTACACTTTTGGCGATCCTATGGGAAAATCGTGGGAAGCTCTAAAACAAATTGCTGATCTGTATTGTGATAAAAGTACTTCTGCTTTAATTGGACCAGATGGGTATTGTGCTTCAGCCGCTTTAGCAGCAAAAGCTTTTGGTTTACCATATATTGCTTATGTAAGTATATATTTATAGCTTGGTAGCAGTTGTTGCAATTATATCTTTTCGTTCTACATCGTATTACGCTACATAATCATAACGTTTGTTGGATTATAAACTATTACATCATTATTATAGAGGGTTGAAACTCCGGTAGCGGTATAGTTGTTCCGGCTTTCAAATCCAGAGGTTTAAATCACTTTGTAATGGTGTCATTGTACAATGAATATGAACAAACACAAGCAAGCCTTCTTTACACCGGATTGAAACAATTTTCTCAGTGCCATGCTAAGTTTGGATAATATTGATTCATTAGTAAAGTAAATTATTTCCTGTGTACATCTTGATCGCATGAAAGTTCCAAGCGTTACTTGCGGTATATAGTTTGATATAAGGCGAGTAAGACTCTACCCTACCACATCTGCGATGTTTCTTACGACTTGCAATCTCGCACTCATCAATAACTTGCATCAAAAATCGTGCCTGATGGGTTTTTAATAAAATTCGAAAATTTTAGAATGAGCGAAATATGCAGAAATAGCTTAATTTTCTCCTGGACACCTGTCCTGAAATGATCTAGGTTAGCAGTTGACCCATTCTGTGTACATGTATACCGCATTGATATTTTGGGCTGCTGGTGAAAGACATTGCGATTTCTCCATATGAAATAACTCATTTAAGACAAAATATGGTACATGTTGATGAATTACAGATGAACTCTTCATATCCTTGGACATAAGAGAGTCGTTGACTGCCTGCAGATATAAATAAATTACAGACTAATATAGATTGATTAGACCGGAAATGTTTATATTAAGATTACTTCAATTGTAGAACTTGCAGAGACCGCCGACGTTCAGAAAAAAATATATCTCACTGATGAATCAAAATCGCAATTGCCCAGATGTGTTAGTGAAACATGTTTTAGAGTGATGGGAGATCAAAAAAGGGAATCATGACATACAAAAAGTTGAATGACATTCGGAATACACATCCCTTATTTCAAACAATATTTATCATATATACATGCTCACAATTCTTTTTTACATGATTCTATGCAGTAACTCACTTTATAAAGAGGGCTTAAATCAACTGAAATTTTAAGAAAATAGAACTATTACGTCGCCATTTCTAAAATTTTGTTTTATCATTGAACATTGATATTTTATTTATTTTGTATTTTTGTGAATAGTATATAAGTACAATTATGTTAAAGGTGAAAATGATCTTTAAAACAATGTCCTGTATATTTTTTTTTTATTTCAGACTTGTCATGATGCTTTACCTGAAGATGAACATGAAGTTTATACATTTGTTAGTACAGAACCATCAACTTACAAAGTTTCTAAGTTTATCATCTCAGTATTTGACCAATATAAATGGAATACGTTTACTATAATTAGTAGTCATGAGTTAAAATGGAAAGATACTGCTCGACAGTTGGAAGATTTGGCCATATCGAACAATATACGTGTAAATAATATCACCTACTCTTCAGAAATTGACTTTTTTCACCCTTTAGCAACGAAGAACAAGCGTTTTGATGATGTTTTCACAGATACACTACAGAATACTAGAAGTAAGTTAAACTTTAGTATATAAAAATAAGGTTATATGCCATCTGGAAGAAATGCCAGGATCCAATATGCTACAGATGAACTTCTCTGATTGTAAGTAGCACTGATGGCTGATATTTGGTCTTATATACTAGATTCATAGTTGATCTAAACAGTTAAGGGGTAAAAACGAAAAGCAGGTAATCTTATATCTGGAACATTATAATTATCATGAAATAAAATGAAGTTGTTCTGAGCTTGAATGGTCTAATTAGGATGGACATCGTCATGCAATGGGACATATTTTTATCAGCCCAATGGTTTATTTTAATCTTTTACGATTTTCAACTGTCGGGGGATCTGCGTGGAAACCATGATATAAGAACTCTGTTGTGTGAAGCATTTTAGTTTAAGCTTCAAACATGCTTATATTTGGAGATAATGAAATAATCAAATTTCAGGAATATCTTTTCATACAATGAACTGTTCTGAATGAATTAACTGTCAAATAAACCGCCAATAAATCACATAATTATTCATTCCAGTCAGTTTGCAAACAATCCTTTTTTTCTGTTATATCCTCGTCATCTAATTATTTTACACTGTATCCATAAATCTTTAGAAAGTAAACTCAAAACATACATGGTGCTGTTTAAAGGGACAAACTCAATTTTCTTTTGGTCAAAATTGTGAAAACAATACACCATAATCTAGAGATAAACACCCTTTTAAGTATCTGAAAGTTTAAACTAAAAAAATCCAGCCGTCAATTTTTAAACGCTAAAAACCACCCGTTCCTGTAAACTTAGCTGTTATAAACACGAAATACTTAGTTTTCTTAGCCCGTTATAAAAGCTAAAAAGGTTTAAACCGTGGACCGCACGGTATGTTTTTAGGCTGCTATGAAGGCTCCTAAAGGCTAAAAAAGGACAGAAAGGCGAATACATAGGGAAATTATTAACCAATCACCGACCGATTTCCTAAGACTTTTAAGATCCAATCAAAATTGTTGCATTTCATTAAAATCTAAAAAAACGGAATTTTAGGTTTTCTCCGCAATGTTTAGCCTCTCAGAAGAGACCAACACTGATATAGACACTTGTATCATATTAATTTATTTTTTTCATTTTATCAATTTTATTTTGGCCAAAATATCTACTTTCACTTTCGGCAAGGTCAAGGCCATTGGGTGTCAGTTCGTGCCATGCAGTATGTCATCGTGTGGACTCGATGAAACGGGACGATTATATGAATTTAATGCTTATAGACAAGCCCATTCTTCATTTATTGTTGGTCCCTCATTAAAAATCAATATGCCTTGTCCTTAATCTTTGTAAACGGAAAAAATAATATTGATAAACCCCAGAAATTACGACTGGTTACCGGAGACTAAATGACCCACTTATAAAGCGCAATGTGGATTTCAGCACCATCTTTTTGCAGCACAAATGCCGTTTATTTTACCATTTTTCTCAGGTATTTTATGTTTCATTTGATCAGCATCATTTATTTTGTGATTACTTAGGCTAAATATTAAAATTATGCCTTAAAAGAGGATAAAAGAGAAGATATTCTCTTATCTTAGTAGAAGACCAATCTGGTATCACAGGTGGGTGACATTGAACCCAGACCAGTTCTCTGTTGCAATAAGCGTCCATGTTAGATTTTTTTTCAAACTTATAGAATCTTATCAAAGGGATTGTTAACAGGTTTGTTAACTGTGTATGTGTATCGGGGACACTGATAGCATCAATTTGCGCCATTAAATTTCCATTCAGATGTCTGTTGTTCTTGCAATTCCACTAAAACTAATGTGTTTTATGACGTCATTACCCATGATCTACCAAAGCTTTATATGTGTGCTTTGTGATCTACCAGAGAGAAAAGCTAATATTGATATCTATGCAAATCACTGGTAAAGATGAAAATGAAGTGAATGGAGTTTTACGTCCTACTTTTCTGCACCTGGGAGCCGCGGTGGCTCAGTGAGTTAGACGCTTGCTCGGTAACCTGAAGGTCCAGGGTTCAATCCCGGCATGGGTCGAGATGATACATTCTAATTTTTCAACCCGGTTTCCCCCTGTCAGTGATGCAGGTCGGAGGGGCTGACATGGAAAAGCGTCTAGTCGTTCGGATGGGACAATAAACCGAGGCCCCGTGTGCTATTGGCTGTGCACGTTAAAGATCCCTCGACAGTTGGAAATCGAAATGCTAATGCCGCTGTCCTGGCAAAATTTCCCTCATTGCACACTGCATGGCGTTTGCCCGTCCTCAATTAGCCCATATAAGGTGCAGAAAAGTAGGACGTAAAACTCCATTCATTTAATTTTTCTGCACCTAAATGGGCTTATTGAGGACGGGCAAACGTCATGCAGTGTGCAATGAGGGAAATTTTGCCAGGACAGCGGCATTAGCCAGCTCTTATTTTCGATTAACAACTGTTGAGGGATCTTTAGCGTGCACAGCCAATAGCACACGGGACATCGGTATATAGTCCCATCCAAACGACTAGAGGCTTTTCCATGTCAGCCCCTCCGACCTGCATCACTGACAGGGGGAAACTGGGTTGAAAAATCCAAAGGTATCATCTCGACCCATGCCGGGATTGAACCTTGGACCTTGAGGCTAGCGAGCAAGCGTTTAACTCAATGAGCTACCGCAGCTCCTACAGATCACTGGTAGTAACGTCATAAAACGCTTTAGTTTAAGTGGAATGTTAAGAACCACAGACGTCAGAATGGAAATTGGAATGGTGTAAATTGATACTATCAGTTTCCCCGATACACATACCAGTACAAAGTTTAGAAAACCTTTCTACAATCCCTTTAAGATACATATTATTGTGGCAGTGATATTTCTGGATGGAGAGTCTTCAATGTAGGGGCCATAAATTACCTTAATTTGGGAAAATTTTGTATTTGCAGAGAGGAGCACGGAAATGTAATGTTTCGATAGCTCTTGATAAGGTTACAGTAGCATTTTCACTAATTTAGAACTAAGGTTTATATGGAGGATTTATACAGTCAGACCTTCAAAGCGTGATCTTTTTTTACTTTTATTTAAATAAAAATTTTAATATTTTAGAGAGACAAGGTAAAGATTTGGATCTAACTGAAAGAGAGACCTGCCTCCATGAAGAGATATTGAAAAATGTTATGAATTCTTAATGTTAGAGTCAAATTATCCAAAAAAGGTAAAATTACTTTGTATACCGGGTAAGGGAGGGTCATATTAAATATTAATCTCTTTTCTACATTTTCTTACTTTCCTGATAATTATATCTCCAAACTATTTTTCTTTTATCCTAAAAAATCAGCATCTCTCATGAGAATGAGGGTTTGTTCATCAGGTTGCCTTGTTATCATTCTATTTGACTGAACTGTTCCACTTCACTTTTCTCTGTGCCACTGATAGGGCTGGGTATCGATTACCAAATTGAGATCGATTATTGAAGGCAGGTTACCGATCAATAATCGATTAATAATCGATATATTTTAATTGGGAAATCTTCTAATCTTCATATGTTCGTGTACGTTTTTGTACCTGAATGTTTGTTATTTATCAATATTAGGTATTGAAGACAAATGAAACTGAAGTAATGTCCAGAATTTTGTATGATTATCATGATAAAATGGGTCGTGACTTCTCTGATAAGTCTGTAGCAGATACTATAAAAAGAAAATTTGACAAAGAATTTTAATCGATTATGAAATTTGATAATCGATAATCGAAATAAATATTTTGTAGCGTCGATAATCGATTATTTCAATTATTAGACCCAGCCCTAGCCACTGAGTCACTCTATAAAAAAGAACAGGGTGGCACAGAGAAAAGTGAAGTGGAACAGTTCAGTCAAATAGAATGAGAACAGGGCAACCTGAAATAAAATTACATACCTCATTGATAAGATATGACGTCAAATGAATGACTAGGCTATCAATTGATGAGTGACATCAAATGTATGAATAGAATATGTGATGCCACTTAAAGGGTTAAGCATTTTCGAGGATCGATTTGGGCCTTGAATTTTAAATAGCCTTCAGATTTACTGGAACGGCCCAAAAATCTCACAAACCCTTAAATTATACCTATACCGGTACCTTAATAGTTATCTTTCATTTTCTGTATATGCGTTCTTCTATATTATGCAGTCTTACTAAACGACAAGTTGTATTTTTGAGACTTAAAATTTTTGGTCGAACAGTTTGTGAACATATCTCTTTAACACCCTACCAGTATCAACAGTGAGAAATTTTTCAATTGATGATAACATGCAAAACCACATATGGTTCTTACGTAGAAATAACACACACACAAACTTAGTGAACAAACATTTTGAATAATATTTCGAATTAATAGAAGGCTCAGAAATGGCATAAATTGTGATTAGAAAGTTTAGATGAAATATTATTGAAATTAAAGTAAAAATCCATAAAAACAAGACAATTCTGTTAATACAGCATTTTTTAATTTTCAATTCTTATGTCAAAGTATTATTTAAAATGGTTGGTTAATACGTTTTGTGTATTATTTCCATGTAAAAATCATAAATGTGTAGACATTAAAAAAAACACTTAATTAGAAGTCCAGAATTACAGACTGCTACTGAAACCTTTAATAATTACAGTGTTTTTTTTTTTAAATAATCTTTGAGATATTTGAGTGATTCTTGTTTGTTTACAACAAAAAAGTTATACATTTTTCTGTCAAAATATTGTTGCAATAATTGTGACAGAAATGTTTACAAGAAATTTGATGACAGAAATGGTCATGGTAAATTTGGCACCAATAGCCAATAACTCTGTTACAGTAGTATTTTATTGTAATTATTTCAAGGTATAATTGTCATGTGTCATAGTTGTTAGATCACATTAATTTGGGCATAAAGTAAATTGGTTATTATTATTTAGTCACAGTAATTTTTAGCACAGTCATTATTTATTTCTGTCTATGGCCACATATCATCTATTGGATTTGTGACCTTATTTCTATCATTAATGTACAGTGTTTACAAATTCCCGTCACCAATGTTCCTTGTGTGAATATATATAGTGACCAGATCATTTCTAAACATTTACCTTGTTAGTAAATATGTTGTCCAGTGTATTTTATGACCAAATAACTTTGACACATTTACTTTGACTGAATAATATTTACTGATCAAATCCTGAAACTAATGTTTTATGTACTATTTGAACATGATATATATATAACCTGTGCTCTCTGTGTATTTTTCAGGAGAAAGATGATTATTAAGATCCTGTTCATCAGCTGGTGGAAGAAGAATTGCGTTTTTTTAACCTTAATTCTTGTGAATTTAAGATTTTTTTTGGAAAAAAAATTGTTACATTTTGAAGAGAGTCTTTCATTCAAAGATCAATAGTCCATATTCCAAAAAATGCATAGTCAAAAAGCCAACCATTTGAATAGCCAATAGTCTCAACAACTGTAAAGACTATAGTCTCAACAGCTGTAAAGTCAATAGTCTCAACAGCTGTAAAGTCAATAGTTTCAACGACTGTGAAGTCAATAGTCTCAACGACTGTAAAGTCAATATTCACAACAGCTGTAAAGTTAATATTCACAACAGCTGTAAAGTCAATATTCACAACAGCTGTAAAGTCAATATTCACAACAACTGTAAAGTCAATATTCACAACAACTGTAAAGTCAATATTCTCAACAAACTGTAAAGACTATTGTCTCTCAACAACTCTAAAGTCAATAGTTTCAACAAATGTATAGTCTCCGGTCTTCACTAATTTTTCTTTTGCCAACCCAAACCCAAGCTTCGTAACTGTCAAGTCATTAGTCAATAGTCTCAGTCCCCAACAACTGTCAAGTCAATAGTCTCAGTCCCCAACAACTGTCATGTCAATAGTCTCAGTCCCCAACAACTGTCAAGTCAATAGTCTTAACGACTATAAAGTTCATATTCCCAACAACTGTAAAGTCAGCAGTCTCAACAACAACTGTCCAAGTCAGTAGTCTTAACGACTATAAAGTTCATATTCCCAACAACTGTAAAGTCAGCAGTCTCAACAACAACTGTCAAGTCAGTAGTCTTAACGACTATAAAGTTCATATTCCCAACAACTGTAAAGTCAGCAGTCTCAACAACAACTGTCAAGTCAGTAGTCTTAACGACTATAAAGTTCATATTCCCAACAACTGTAAAGTCAGCAGTCTCAACAACAACTATCCAAGTCAGTAGTCTTAACGACTATAAAGTTAATATTCCCAACAACTGTAATGTTATCAGTGTGTACAGTTGCTGAATAAATACAAGTTTATTTTTGTTGTTGAGATGCAAATGATGTTGCTGAGTTTTATCCAATTAGAAATTGACTATAAATTCCATGATCTGTCTGAAATCATGTGATGTAAAAGATAGTGGACCACGGCCATATACGCCTAACGAAAAGGTCGAAAAAGGAAAAAATTTAATCAGGAGAAAACTAAACTTTCTCAAACCTTTCGATTTAGGTCCAATAACATCCATTTTAAGTTTCATCAAAATCGGTTGAAAACTAAGAGTAATAGCATATTTAAGATTTGGGGCAAGGGCAATAACTCTGCTTGTAACGATCGAAAATAGCTCAAATTCGAACTTGATCTTCGTTTTATGAATATGTATACACATATCAAATTTCATTTGATTCCGTCAAAAACTCTAGTTTTTAGAGCGTTTACAAGCAAATGTTGATGGACGGATCGACGGATTTGGGGCAAGGGCAATAACTCTGCTTCTAACGATCGAAAATAGGTCAAATTCGAACTTGATCTTCGTTTTATGAATACACATATCAAATTTCATTTGATTCCATCAAAAACTCTAGTTTTTAGAGCGTTTACGAGCAAATGTTGACGGACGGACGGACAGGGGTGACTACAATATACGTCCTCATAAAGAGATGAGGGCGTATAATAAAAATGGAGTCACCACCAATGAATGATTACAATTTGTGCAACATGTTGTCGTGTGTATACTGAAACCAATATTTTGTTGGCGAACATATCAGACCCTGGACTAGAATCAAGAATATTATCAATATCGATTTCAAGTGTTGCTACTAAGCGCTAAGCAGACTGACTCACTTGATAATCCGGGGTTATTACACTGTACGATCCCATAAATGTGTTTGCGATCCTTTCGAGGTGTGCCAGGGACCAAGACCGGGAGTATATTCAATAAACAAGAGGTTTTCAACCTGAGATTAAATACCTCCTAAGGGGTTTAAAACTTATATAGGAAAGAATGACATAAACTACTGATGATATACAGAGGAAGGTGAGTAATACAATCGATCAATAATCTTGAAATGGGTAAAAAAAAAAGAAGGCTGAAAACCTTGCAATAGACCGAACAAACAACTGCACAAGCTCAACAATTATTCAGCATACATGTATATATACATGTAGGTCAATAGTGATAACTCAGTACTCAATAAAGTAGCTTTGACACAACTACGCTTTATTCACCGAGAGATTTTAGCACTATATTAGCATCTCTTGCCACATAAAAGGATTGGATTGGATTGGTCTGCAAACTTCGATCAAGATTTTAGCTTACTACCCGACCGATGGAAATAATTTGTACATTGAAACATTATATTAATTTTCCAACAAATTCAAGACCGATGCATTGCATTGGACATGGTCTGTCAGACTAACAGGGTAATTTTGTATTTACAAGAGCCAAATGCTTCATTCATTGCAATTAAATGTAGGCCAATACGTTGCCATGAACAAGATGGAGATATACCTGTGTATAATTTTTTATTTCTAAATGGTTTATTTTCTATTAATCAATTCACGACTAATGTGATGCCTTGAACAAGATCTGTCAGACTAATGGAGACATGCTTTTAAGTTTCTTCCAAGTTTTTACTATACATCACCTGTGTTTAGAACTGTCCAACGATTTACGAAATTTGTATAAATTTGAAAATAGAATGATTTATTTATTTCCATCAAATCAACACATTGCCTTGGACAATATCTGTCCGACCAATGGAGGTACGGTGTTAATGTAAAAAATTGAAATTTCACTTTCATCAATTCACCACAAATACGTCGACTCGGTAAATGTCAAATTCGACAATACAACGGCAGGTTTCATCCGACTAATTCGACAAATGCTTAATGTGCATAAAATTTGTATACTTGAAACTGAAATAATATCTTATTAAGATATTTTGGAAATAGTGATACCTCGGACCAGAATTCGCTGACCTATTCAATTAAGTACCGTATATTTGCGTGTTTAGTGCGGATGCAACAAAATATTTTTACAATTTCGTTGTATCCCCTGATAATATTGACGTTCCGCCTTTTGTGTAATAATTGAACGTTAATGGTTGAAGCTGTATGGAAGATTTGATCATATCATGCATGACAATTTCTTATGTTTTATATGTGTATTGTTAAGCGTGTCACGTCAATTTCAGACTGACCAGTGTCAAAATATGAATTAATCAAGTTATGGGAAACTGTGAAAAGATAGTTTTTTTCTCTACGTTTGAAGTACTAAACATCTTAAGGACAGAATATAGTACTTTTCAAGCGTATCTGATGCCACCCTGCCATCATCTAGTTTTTGTCTAACAAGCATCTTTGGATCTACAGTCCATATTATTATAAAGAGTGAATGATTTTTTGCATTAATGTGGTGTTGATTTTTATCAAGGGACGGCTATCATGGCTTTGGAGAGAAACAAAATGTCCTAGTTGAAAAGTTTGCGTTCATCAAAGAACTACCATGAACAAATTAATGTGTCTCTGAACTGAGACATCAGTGGTAGATTTTACTGGAAGCGAAACGAGGTGCTGGATAAAGTCTTGATTCAATCTTTCTATTATACATCTGGGTTATTTTGCCTGAGACATTTGAAAGTTAAGACATAACTGCCAATAACTTTAAAACACTGATTTTTAGAACTGTCAATTGAGGGAAAACTGGGATACTGGACTGGACCCATACATAGAGCAAACTACTAACATTCAGGGATTTCTAAACTGTCTGATAGACCTAAACAAATACATAACCAGTCATAAATAGTCATTTTTGATAAAAAAAATTAATTTTAATTCATTTACAAAATTTCAACCAAAAGCTTATTATTTGCCTCTTATAAAAGTGTCCCTGAACTTCAAGTGAGTGTATGCTTGAACCTGGTTGGTTAAAAAACAACAGAGATTTTGAGGTGTCTGAATTATGTCTAGGTCAAATATTTTTTTGGTCAAACTTGTGAAAACTATACATCATAATTTTTAACTACACTATGTGTACTTTTATTTATCTGAAAGTTTAAACTTTCCTTATGTTTTTTTAACACTGTAAGAAACTACTTCCCAGTTCTCCCCTACATGTAAACTAAACTAAACTAAGTTTGTCATGAACAGAATAACAATTATTCAAGATTTTATTCTTCAAATTTAATAAAAACAACATAGTAAACTGAAATAATTTTAAGTAAGAACAACTATTATGGATATACTACTCCTTTTTTTAATTTTAGCAACGTTTCAATTCACATACAGGAATCTTTATCAAGCACAAACAAAACTGAAAATATAGAACAACAAAATATATATATATAGTAAATACTGACATCTATAACTCCTTAGGATTAGTGATAAATAAACAACAATAACAATGGATAAAAGGATAACATACTCAGCACAAATAGCATATAAAGGATGAAGCACTACAAGGTAATTGACAATTAAAAGAATAGTTTGGGAGATTAGGAGGACAGTTCAACTAATAATTAGTAGTGAATAGGGGGGGGGGAGGAGGTAAAAGTTAAAGAATTAAGTCATGCCACAAATAATTTTGTCCAACAAATTCTACTCTCTCTGAAGGATTTCAACAACTGTCACAAATTATCAGTAACTTTCCTCAACAGCAAGTTTTCTTTCTGAAAAAATAAAAATAAAAATATTGGATTTTGTTTTTATTTTTAAGAATTTGAATATGCATTATATTTTCCTAAAAAAAAATTAATTAAAACTGACAAAAGCAAATTTAAACTATTATAAAGATTATCTAAATCACAAGACAAATTGTTGATAAAAATTTCATCCAATCTAATATTGGTCACATACAAACAAATAAATGCACACCAAATTTCCTGTAACTCAAGACTATTAATCTAAATATCATTGCTTTGACACATATTAATCATAGATGTGCCTAGGCATACTTAGTTTCATCAACATCATATAAAACTGTAGCTAAAAGTCAAGTTAATTTCAAAATTTTACCCAGATCTAATCAATATCAACATCTACTTACTAGTATATAATATAATATATTGAATATCTGTCAAAGAGCCAAATCATTGTAACCTTTTTCTAAAGCAAGGGCAATAACTGAAACACTATTTGCCCAATTACTACAAAATCTGAATCTGATCTTTTCAAAATACAATAAATTAATTAATTTCCATTTGGAGAAATAAGCTTTATAAATTTAATTGTGGCATCATCAACTAGACTTTTTATTAATATCTGAAAATATACACCATTGAAAACTTATTAAATTATTAAAATATTTGACAACAGAAATTTTTTAATGTCACCAATTTTCTTGACACCAATTTTCTTGACACTAATTTTCCAGTTACAGAGCTAACCAAACTTACCTATGTGTTGTTTAGATAATAATAACATTGTCATCTTCTTTAACATAGTTTTCTACAAGAACATTTTGTTGTTGATCTCTTTGCCTATAATATAAATATTCCATATGTTTGAAATTACCAAAAAACTTATTTAATGTTGACAATACAATGATCATACTGCTGATATTTGAAATAAATGATAACTTGCCAGTCAATTTTATATATTCTCACTGGCAGCTTTAAGAGCATAACCTAGAATAAGAAGTGTAAATCAAGGACAATAACTCGTATTATAATTTCTTCTGATTTTGGATAGGATTCATTCTTGAGTGATAAAAAAACAATACCATAAGATTTCAACAAAATTCATCAGAATTCTGCTTTCAAGGTAAAAATTAAATTTTTCAGATAGAAATATTTTTCATTTTCAGTAGAATTCTTTGTGATTTTAGAGAATACAAGCTACAAACTGTTATTAAAATGTTTTTGAATTTCCATATTGTTCATCCATTGGTCATAAAAAAAATTAATAAAGATTCATCAAGAACCTTCTCAAGCATTTCTGAGCAATTGAGGACAGACTGACGGACATTGGTGACACAGCATATTTCATGACAGCAAATAAAAATGTTTAAATCTAAATGAGAGATTAGAAATTAAATAAATGTAGATGAGTGTTTGATAAACTTACATTAACCTTTCCTTTTCAAGAGGTCTCTCTTGGTATGACCAAAATCTTTTCCTATCAAATATAAAAAGATATGGTTTTATATATTTTACCTTCTAATTTCCTAAATAAAGACAAATTGTCCACAAAAATGGTTATTGCTGAATTTCATCAGTTTAAATAAAAAAAAACAGATTCAGAGTTTCATTAGCACTTGCATTTGAAAAGAAAATATATTCAATGATATGAAAAAGGTCATTGATGATAAAAACAATGGGATCATCAAATATCATAACATTAAGGGTGCAATGTCATTTTAGTGAAGCAGGTTGAAGGGGCTGAAATAAAAAATAAGAATATACGCCAAACGAAAAAGCCTTAAATTTAATCAGGAGTAAACGAAACTTTCTCAAACCTTTTGATTTAGGTCCAATAACATGCATTTTAAGTTTCATAAAAATCGGTTGATTTTGGGGCAAGGGCAATAACTCTGCTTTTAACGGTTGAAAATAGCTCAAATTCAAACTTGATCTTTGTTTTCTGAATATGTATATACATACCGAATTTTGTTTGATTCTATCACAAATTCAAAATTTTTTAGAGCGTTTACAAGCAATCGATGTTGATCGAAGCACTCACTGTACAGAGGTTAAAGGGCGATAACTCCTCAAAACTGATGAAAGAGGCCTAAATCTTGAAAAAGCTTTAATTTTAATCAGGAATAAACTAACCTTTCTCAAATTTTCAGATTTAAGTCCAATAACATCCATTTTAAGTTTCTTAGTTTTCAACCGATTTTGATGAGAGTAATAGCATATTCAAGATTAAGGGCAATAACTCTAACGATTGAAAATAGCTCAAATTCAAACTTGATCTTCCTTTTATGAATATGTATACACATATCAAATTTCATTTGAATCCGTCAAAAACTCTAGTTTTTAGAGCGTTTACAAGCAAATGTTGACGGACGGACGGACCGACGGACAGATTGACAGGGGTGCTGACAATATTCGTCCTCATTGAGAGATGAGGGCGTATAAAAATGATTTGTGACTTCTCTGATAAGCTTCTCTGATAAGCGTGTAGCAGATAATATTAAAACAAAATTTTACTATGAATTTTAATCGATAATCGAAATAAATAATTTGTAGCGTCGATTATTTCAATTATTAGACAAAGCCCTACTTTTTCATGTTCGCCTGAGTAGTGTATGTTTTTGTACCTGAATGTTTGTTATTTATCAATATCTGATATTGAACACAAATAAAACTGAAATAATGTCAAGATTTTTGTATGATCATCATGATAAAATGGTGTAATCGATTAGGGAAATCTAAACTATATTTTTATGTTAAAATCTGGAATAAAATAAATACCAAGTACAAACTACCAGAACCGTTATTCAATTACCTAAACTAACTTGGCGGTTTCCCAGGAATTAGTTTCAAAACTTTAGTTTCCTTTTCGTTTCAGTGCAGTTGGGCACGATGCGGCAAGTTTGGCAATGTGGCAAAATGGACCCACCATTATTCACTTGTAATGTTGCTATAAGCTTACCAAAAAATTTTAAATGAATGGACTTTAAGTCCTGCTTTTCTGCACCTTTATGGGCTAATTGAGAATGGGCAAACACCATGCAGTGTGCAATGAGGGAAATTTTTTCCAGGACAGCGGCATTAGCCTGATCTTATTTTCGATTTCCAACTGTCGAGTGATCTGTAATGTGCACAGCCAATAGCACACGGGACCTCGGTTTATTGTCCCATCCGAACGACTAGACGCTTTTTCCATGTCATCCCCTCCGACATGCATCACTCTGACACTGAAAGGGGGAAACCTGGTTGAAAAATTCCAAAGGTCGACCCACATGTAGGCCTATCAGTTTTGTCCTCAAACTCTAAGCAAAGAGTAGTCAGTATACCCAGATTCCTATATTAAATCTAAGCATACAGTACCAGTAAGCCTAACTGTGTGCTCACAAAAAAGTTGATGCTGATCGAGTGAATAATAAAATAAGCTTACCGAAAAAGCAATCCCAATCCCTTTTTTTTTTCTGGATAGTCTCCGTTATCTGGTCGCAACTTCTGGAGTTTACCAATTATTTTCTCAAAGGGAAGGACAAGGCATATTGATTTTCAAACAATAAATGCAGAATGGGCTTGTTATTTAAGCATTAAATTCATATTGTCGTCCCATTTCATCGAGTCCACAATGACAAACTGAATGTATCGAACTGACACCCAATGGCCTTGACCTTGCCGAAAGTGAAAGTAGATATTTTGGCCAAAATAAAATTGATAAAATGAAAAAAATAAATTAATATGATACAAGTGTCTATATCAGTGTTGGTCTCTTCTGAAAGGCTAAACATTGCGGAGAAAACCTAAAATTCCGTTTTTTTTAGATTTTAATGAAATGCAACAATTTTGATTGGATCTTAAAAGTCTTAGGAAATCGGTCGGTGATTGGTTAATAATTTCCCTATGTATTCGCCTTTCTGTCCTTTTTTAGCCTTTAGGAGCCTTCATAGCAGCCTAAAAACATACCGTGCGGTCCACGGTTTAAACCTTTTTAGCTTTTATAACGGGCTAAGAAAACTAAGTATTTTCTGTTTATAACGGCTAAGTTTACAGGAACGGGTGTAAAAACATGCTAAAATATTTAAAACCTTACGTAAGGTTTTTAAGTTCGTTATGATTTTTGACCACTGTTAGAAAACTACTGAACAGATTTGAATAAAATAAACGCCTAATTATAGAGAAATGTATCTCCTACGTATTCGAAAAATTTCAGCTAGAAATATTGGGCAATTATTGAGAAAAACACCCAGACTGGGTCAAACTGCTTTATGAACAATAAGTACTCCCTGTTTATAATTAACCCTTTAAAACAAATTCAGTTTGATCAAGAAGATACAGAGATACAATAAGCATACTTTAGAATTTCTTTCAGGTAACATTTGCGACGTTTTTGTTAATGAACATTGGTTTCAAAAAAGTAGAATGGCCCTTTAAGATAATATCGTGTATCACTAATAATACTTTAAAAACAGGCCACTGACTGGTTCTTCGCTTGCCAGTAAAGAACGCAATATGACCCACAGGAGCTTTGATGTAGCTAACTCGTAATCATGTTACCTTCAAAACTTGAATATGATGCCACAGTATGGATGACGTTAGAAATTTGTAACTGATCTTTGCTAAAATGAAAGCTGAAATCTATCATAAGGAGTAGGAATTTCAGTACAATTTGTTTTGTTTTTTAAATAATGACTGTCTACAATTATTATTTTTGACATTTCTATTCATTTTTAATGTCCATAATCTATTGTGATGTGTCTGTTTTCTCCAATATTAATTTTGACGTTTTGAATTGTTAATAACAGTTATTTCCAGATTGTCATAGACTTTGCACTTTTATTTCTCAGTAAAAAGTGATCCTACAAAACCATTTCATTAATAAAAGATCCCCAAAAATTGCACATTGTAATTTTTGTCCATTTGACCTAATAACAATATAAATGGCGTATCCCACAGATCTCGTTTTTCATTCATATTATAGCTAAGTGGTGAGTCCATTAGTTATATACCTAGTTAAATAAGTTAATTTATTCTATATAATCACTTGAATGATTTATTGAATGGAATATTGGAAATTTACATCAAATACAATTATATCTTTTTCATATCGGAGAAATCAAGGGGAACGCCATACAAATATTATTAATAGAATAACGTATACTACTAGAGATCTACTCATATTGTGCAGTGGATCAGATTTAGATACAAAACGCTGATAATACATTCAGATTTATTAAAAGACAAGGCACGTTTGGCCCACAGGTGTAAAATATGGGACACAGGCGAATATCTTGACATGATTTACCACTTTTCTCAGATTAAATGGATTTAATTTAATATCAAAATTGTCAAGTTGACATTAAAATGAAATATTTAAATCATTTTATCCATTTCGTCATCCATACCAAACCATTCGTTAAAACAAATATAAACTGCCAGGCAAAAGAAAGTTTTCCACAGATTTCACAGAGGAAATATGTCAGATACAAATCAGATACCATTTTTCGTGAATGAAAATGCATTTGTATCACTGACTACCCTGAGTCAATCGCATATACGTCGGCCATTTTCTATCAATAATAACCTCGTATGCATCAGGCGGATAAATCGCACTACTTTTGTCTCTATTGATGACGTCATCTGAAAAGTCTCTGACATCCAGACATTTCCTATCTATAAGCATAATGTGCAAGGGAGGTAACTAACAACCTATAAACAGAACTATTTTTATCGCGTAATCTCCTTCCGCCCATTGGCATTGGAAGGTTTTCTTCTATCTGCATACGAGGTTATTATTGATAGAAAATGGCCGACGTATATACGATTGACCCTGAGTATCGACAACACACGCCTCTCCATTGACGTCGTCAGGATTGCTTACGTCAATAGAATCTGTTCAACATGTCGGTTTGCTTGAAATGGTTGTTTAATCTACCGAACAAGATTATCACAGAGAGGTTCAACGGTTTTCTTGTGAACAAGAATCTGTAGTTTATAGCCTATAGTCTGGAATAATTTTGACAGTATGAGATCACTATTGTAATATTTTCTTTTGCAAAATTAATTCCTTGGGTGATGTTGAATAAAGGATAAAATGATTTCTGTTTTCTTAATTTAATTGGTGGGATTCTATCGGCGTGTGAAAGTCGACCTAGCTGTAAATGAGAGTTGATAATCCGGGGAAGATCAATGCCAAGAGGTTTGGCCAAAAAATCAGCTGGTAAAAAGGATCTTCTTAGGAACATAAGTTGTTAACCTTATTCTATAATAGTAGATCACGATAGAAGAAACAACGTTTCTATTTCAATATTATTCTTATAATTTCAAAAACGTTCAATTAAAGTCTAATCATTGACCAATCAAGTTCCATTTTTGAAGATAAATCTTTTGGATCACGAATAACGCTTCAGCTTGACATTATATTATCGAAAGCATATTAGGAATTCTTCACGATATATCTTGGAGGTCATTTCGAATCATGAAGCACGTGCCTAAACTCAAGCTAACAATTTACTCATAATACTAACTGTATTGTTGATTTTATGCATATAGAATCAATGGAAAAATGGACCCCAAAAAATGTTATTGGCTCTATATCAAAAACACATTTAAGGCAAGTAATAATTGGAGGTTATTATGGAGGAGGTTTCTGACCTTATCGAGTGTAGAAAACCTATTCATCTTCATTTACAAAACAATATGAAATTCTTGTTTAGGAATCAGAAGACGTGTATGATTGGTATAGAAATAATGTATCTAAGCACAGGGGCTCGTAGTTATATTTTTTTTAAATATTGTTATACGGTGATAAGAAAAATGAGAAGGGAGGACACTAATTTTGGGGTCAAAATGGAAAAAGAAATTCGGCGCTTTTCTTCGCTTCGAAAACGGTCAAGTCTTTGGTCTAACCTAAATATTTAGGTAAATAAAGCAGATTTTGAATGATAGACTGGTTTACGACGGAGTAATTCCCGTTTTTTTTTAGTTCCAAGCGTAGCGAACATGGTCCGGACAACTTCATTGTAGGTCATTTTCCGCTTGCTTCGAGACGAAATACTAGGTGAGTTTTCATTGGTCCAAATAAAAATAGAAATTTATTTTTCTGGGCGTCATACAATGACGTCTATAAATAACTCAAATTTGGACCAATGAAAACTCATCTGGTATTTCGTCTCGAAGCAAGCGGAAAATGACCTACAATGAAGTTGTCCGGACCATGTTCGCTCCGCTTGAAACTAAAAAACGGTAATTACTCCGTCGTAGACCATTTATTCATTCAAAATCTGCTTTATTTACCTAAATATATAGGTTAGACCAAAGACTTGGCCGTTTTCGAGGCGAAGAAAAGCGCTGAATTTCTATTTCAATTTTGACCCCAAAATTAGTGTCCTCCCTTCTCATTTTTCTTATCACCGTATAACAATATTTAAAAAAAAATATAACTACGAGCCCCTGTGTATCTAAGAACAAGTTCAAGAATCTCTTTCAGGTTTTTTTCTTCATTTTCAATGTATAACTCTTTTAATAAGTTTGTGTTATAGCCAGTAAATATGTATGTTGAATATATTATGTTAATGGGACATCTCAAAAGTCCATCGGGAAAGACCCCATTCAGTCAGTTTATTACTTTATTAAATGTACACGAAAGACGGATATTGGCATTTTATAAAATAACTATCAAATTGAATAACTCAATATTAATCATTGCAATGACGTTACTGTCAGACTTTTTTGATAGGTTTTCTTAGACTATTACGACGAACCGGAAATGTTAAAAAAAATCAATGGACGGAAGAAATTGGTTAATGAGGCTAATGGATGGAACCAAATCAGTCTTGACTCAATTAAAGACTAAAAAAATCAGAAAATGTCATCCTAAAATTTGTTCTCGTTCCTGTTATTTAGGGACAGAAGTATATTTATTTCTGAAATAACCGCCATTACCGCAGGCGATTTCAGTGTAGGTAATTTGTAAAGCAGGAAGTTGTTATACTGTTTCATCCTCACACGACCACCTTCCATAATTTTTATAATCCATTTCTTGTGACCTTGTGATTTCCTCTTTGTTCAGAGAATTTAAATGTAAAGCAAACTACAAACAGTACTGTTTAAGCCTTCTGGACCTCATCAATGCAGAGTTGATACCGAAGATCAGGTTGGACTATAAAGCCGTCTCAGATTATCCCTCATATATATGATATCATCGTACCATGTCGGAGTGCTTAGACTAGAAAGCTATTGACCTATACGCATAAATATAATGACAATGTTACAATACATATAGAATTCTCAAGAAGATATGAGCCAAGGAGCATATCTAACTGCAAACAGCACTGTTTAGGCATTCTAGGGCTTAATTCCACATCTCTTGCGCGCAGACTTTGATGGACTCACATACATAGCCTGTATGGTGTCAGAGGATAATGATTGGTATGAATGAACTAAAAAAATAATTCAATCTTTCCAAATATATCGAGGTTTGGTGGATTCGAGGTTAATAAATGCGTTTATAACCCCCGTACCCGCGAAGGTGCGCAAAATCCCCAACTTTTGTGGCTTAGTTCCCAAACCCCCACCCCCACATCTGTCCAAATAGCTGTTAAAGGCTGGGAATAGAGTCGGTAGCTTTTGGACTATGTGATCTCAGCATTGCAGTGCTGACACTGAAGTTGAGGTTTGGCTATTATAACCGTCTCAGATGATCCCACACATGTGATATCATCGTAAAATATCAGAGTGCTGAAACTAGTGAGTTACGAATAATGCTAGCGAGAATGGTACATTCCAGATAGAGTGATCAAAAGGTATGGGCCAAGGGACATGTGCCATAATTACTTGCAGTTATCAGTTGAACCTCTCAATACCTTTTAGTTGTCCTTGTTAGGGTGTCAATGGAGCTGGTTGAATTCCAATCATAGAAACTTCGCAGTCTAATGACCTACAGTGATGTGATAACTTCCTTAAGTGGTGTGATATTTTTGTTACATAGATAGCAAAACTAATGTAATCAATTTGATTTTTAGATCTCCTCAAATGCATTTTTAAGAACACGATAGCACATGACTTTCCTTCCTTAAACTGAGAGACAAATAAAATTATATTAAGTGATATTTTTCAAAACGTAGTTTAAAAACCATAGAAAACAAATATAAAGGTTGAAAGGCTGGAAGAAGTGTGATATTTCTTGGCACATGTAAATACAATGATTCTCAATCATGTTCCTAATGTATTGAGAAGAATATTATCACGAGGAAAAATGATGTTAGTGAAAATGACATTGATGTACGTCAACGAAGCCGGATAAGTTTATATTATTTGTCTGGAATATTGAATATATTATGATATGTATAATATGCTTTAATTATCAGAATAAGAACACCGGAGATTTTCAGATGTTCTTAAAAGTGGCTTTCCACTAAAACACAATGTCTGTATCTTCTTGTCTTGTGACACGTTCTACAGTTTCAATACTTGTGAATTTCATTCTCGATAAACTAGTATTTATCCTGATTTATCTACAAATTAATACTAAGACCTGGGTGATCTTAAGTATGTGCACGACTCGTTGCATGTGTGACTTTTAATCATCTATTGTTGTTTATTCAAATGATCAGTTCAGAAGTAATAAGTCGTTGTAATTAGTTTTCATTACTTTCTTGTATAATTTCTGGAATAGAGGGAACTGGTGTTTAATAATATACCACCATGTTCGTATCTTAACAACAGAATAAATCCATTAGTCCAATTAGTACATTATACATTCGTTCAGATCATGTATTATGATCACATATTATATACATTGGTACCACTATGATGTTGATAAAAGGCTTCTTCCAATTCACTCATATGATACCTTTTTATTAACCTGCTTTTGAACTACTGCTTTGTAGTAACTCAACAAATCAGTCCCAATGGGTTAAATGCATCAAAATCTGAACTTTTGCAATGTGAATGTTACGTAATAACTTTAGAAGAAATGTCTCTGTTAAAGTATTGATTGTGTAGATCATCGGCCATCAAATACTAAAAAAAACCTTTAAAACATAATTATTTACACATTTTTCTAAACAGAATTCAAGTAGTTATCTTTGAATGGATACCAATAAAGAAGTTGACTGTAGGTCTAGACTAATGACAGATCTATTTCATTGGAAACTGTATCGCAACTGACTTAAAAATATATGCATTGACAAGTTTGTATTTATGTAAACCTTCATTGTTTCATGTCACACAGATTCAAATATTTTTTTCAGTTATTTGAATAATTTCTACAGCTACTTTCCTTTGATCATATAACTACTTGTAATAAACCTTCAACCAACCAATAAATTGGTATTAACCATACAGAAGATGATTTTACCATTTCCAAATAGAGTTATTTCTTTCTACCACTACTTGATAGCGGTTTTAATGTTGACTGAAACAGGAACTTAATAATGACGACGAATTCAACAAGTAGATTGACTGTAATGATGTACCTTAGAGATAAAAGGACGTTGTTTAATTAGGATTATCAATTTGGGGCCTAATTGTATTGTGGAAGGTCACCGTCAGGTTAATTTGATGTCTTAAAGTCAATATGATGTTGATGATTAAATACTATGAAACTATGGCCAAGAATTAATGATTATAGAATCAAAGTACAGGAGTAGTGTGCGAACTGTCAATAGAACAATGAATCTGATAAATGGACATAATTAATGTTGAGTGTATGCACCGAGGTGTCCATACGAACAGCTTGTTTTAAAACTCAGGAAGATAAATCACAATTTGTGTGACCTGATGGGACAATAGAGAATAAATTGTGGCATTTGGAAACTTTACTCTTCGCATATTTCGACTAGGTAACTTACTGTCTTCGACATTTCCTACCATGGGATGGACACCTTAAATATCGGGGTATCGATCATGGCACATTAACAATATCGACGTATTACGTGTCTGCTATGTTACATCACAAAAATCGACTATATGCGACGATATGGCGAAGTCACTAAAATAGACTGGACAAGAGGATACCAGCTGGGGTATTCCTTGGTATAGACATGATAGACTGAGCTGGTTACTCTTAATATTCAGGATTCGATTCGCCAATTTATTTGATTTACATACAGAAACATAGTTAGAAATTAGAATAATTGACCACCACATTTTTGTTGTGTCTCAGGCATTTACTTAATTAGTTTTAAAAGCAACTAGGATATCTTATTTTGGAATTTCAAATATTTCTTGATAACTTTTGGCAACATATCAAAGAAGAGATATTTGAGATGGACTTTATTTCAGGGACTAATCACTAATTGGCAGTGAAAAGTTACCTTCCCAGATTCCTACCCAGTTTGTAATAATGTTTCTGTTAAAACACTTGTTTTCTCGGTGTTATTTAGAGTGTTATGAACCAAATCTAATGATTGTTAAGTAACAGCACCAAGTGTTCATTAACCATTTCTTAATCTTGTTTATGGTTTGGTACTCATGTTCAGTAATTTGATAGCAACTGACTTTAAAACAATTTCACTTTAAATTTTGTCAAGAGAACCGAATAATGAAGGGTTACTTTATATCATAAGAAATATATTGTGGTGGAGTTAAACTCAGATTCCCCCAAGAACTGGCTACAGTCAAAGCCATTCCCAACAGTTAACATTCCATGGTCATATTGAAATGTTGGTCTCTGGACAAAAAAAAACAGAAATTGTACTTCTATTTTTAAAGAAAATTGCTACTTTTTTCTAAGCCACTGAGTAAGATTTGTTTGAGGAGCTATTGAAAAGTCTTTTATGCAGTGGATTCGAAACACTGCGGGGAAATACACGGACCCTCATCCACTATCAGAAATTTTGTATTCATGACAAATTAAAAGAAGATACCTTCAAATATCTGGAATTTTGCCTGCTTCTCTGAAATGGAGGTTAAGTAAAAGTGAAATGCCAGAATTTTTCACTAGAATTCCACAACTGATTGAATAATTTTGACATTTTACCCAAAATACCTACTCTGCCCATCTTTTTATTACATTGTATCAACGTATAGTGTTCAGAAACTGTTCAACTCTGTAATAGTAGTCTGATCTGTTTTCTGAAGATTCAAGTAACCAATTCACTTTGATTTGGTATGTCGTAACTAATGAATAATGGTACGAGGGATCGAATCTCTTTGCAAAGACCTCGTAGATTTGTCGTCAGAAATGTTATTGGTTTTTTTTTTAATGTTCAGTTAAGTTTATGCAATGAACGGTGATCGATCTGTTTAAGATTTATAATTCAAATGGATAATTTTTTTCTGAACATTTTGTATTATTTAACATTTATCATCCTAGTCAGAGAAAATCCCCATATTTACTGTATAAGACCATTATATTGTCTAAAAATTCTTAAAAGAGTATAAAACGTTATGGTGTCTCCGAACGTCTTCTTAAATGTTATGCCTTTTTTTTTCAGTTTATGTATTTTTGGGAGATTATCAAGCTTTAATAGAGTTTGCTAGAGAAATGTATGATAAATTAGGTGAACAGAGAAAAGATTATGTATTAATTGGTGTTGATGATAGACAACCAGTTACTAACCACGATGAATACTTTATGCACAGTAAGTCCTCTTACTTCTCACGGTTGAATTCTGTCGGATTATTCCGCTTGAAAATAAATATAAAAGGAAGATCAAAAGGGTTCATTTTTTTGGAACATTCTCAAGGAAATAAATTCATTCTGTTGTAAAGAGTTACAAGAGATAAGATGTTTCGAGTGGCTAAGCATGGAATTGAATAGTTGGAATTTCAGTTTTTAATAATATATTTCCCTTTTTTCAGATCCTCTAGAATTAGGCAAAGTCACACCAACCAAGGAATATTTAGATCCTTTTCGTAATGTGTTAATATTGACGTTAAGACCAACTACTAATACAAATTGGACGAGTTTCTTGAAATCAATCCATGAGCGAAATAAACTCCATCCTATCTATTATCCAATCCCTCCACCATTTCTTAAAGAGAAAATCGTAAGTATATGTCAATTCCTTCACAATCATTATTCAGTGATTTATTTTTACAATAAGAGACCACTTTCCTACCACTTCGTTCGTTGACATCATAATATCGTTCATATAATTAAAAGTTCCTTTGATTTGGTAGATAATACTCTTGGATTAAGAGATGTTTTGTTTTTTTTTAAAATAAAGTTATAAACTGGAATCTAGTATTAACCCTTGCTTGTGTTCATCATCGTCCTCCAACGTTTGCATTTGAACAACAATATTTGAATTGGTACAATGCAACATAGCATTTACATAACACTTGTCATTTTTCCAACAGGTTCAGACTTCCCCACGCTGTTCTGTTACACGTTATGATAATTGTTCAACTGCCAATATTCAGACATAATCAGTGTTTTTTCTGTTTTAGCCTGAAATACCAATTAAAGCAGCCTACCTGTATGATGCTGTCAAGATTTATGCAAAAGCTTTAAATGAGACGCTGGCTAGTGGTGGTGATATCACAAATGCTTCACAAGTTATCAGTAAACTTCGTGGCCGGTCTTATAAAAGTATGTTTCTATTTTGTTGCTTGTTTCATCCCATTTCATTATTACAGTGTACTGTGCATATACCAAGTATATTTTGATCAAAACACGACTATTATGAATATCTATTTCGCTACCTGAGAACCAGACTGTCCACTTTTGTGAAAAAATGAGTTATGGCATCAGTGATAGAAAAGAGGCCATATTACAATGTCCATACCAAATTTCAACCCCATCATATCATTTTAAATGTTTTTTTGTCAACTTTTAAAATGTATTATAGTATTATATTACCCATCATCCAATAATAACTTGAGATCGTCATATGGATATAGAACAATCTGGTTCTCAAAATTTTCATGATTTTTGCTTTTATTTCTAAGGTAATTGTTCTATCTCCACCCCTAAAATGACGATATCTGTAGTGTTACATCAATGATTCCATTTATGTTTATGTTTCTAGGTATTCAAGGTTTCTCTGTATTTATTGATAAATATGGTCAAAATGAAGGCAACTATTCATTAATGGGTATTAAATTAGAAAATGGACAAGCTGTTAGTAAAATGATTGCTGTAGCAGATTTCGCTAGGTCAACCAATCATTCAATACCGGTACGTTGACAACCTTATCACCTCAATTACTGGATCCATACTAACTTCCACAAGTCATGGAAGAGTTTCCGCAGTGTAGAGTACACCATGATTTACATGGATTTCTCACAGCACAATTAGATACAATTGTCGATCTAAAAATAGTATTATAATAACCTATTATGTGACAAGAAATAGAAAAAAATCAAGTTCTAAAGTAATTGAAGTTAAAGGACTTTCACCGTTCATAGTGTTTCAACCATTACATATCCAACTGTGATAAAAGTTTAAGGTTAGATCAGAACAACCGTGTATAAAAAGCAGATGTGGGCACATTTCAAATTTGAAGTTACGAGATATTCCTGGTTTCTATCTATTCTAAATGCATCTTATTTGCTGATCCATTACTAATTTCCAATGATTCGACCAGTATTATTTTCTATGAATGCACTTGATACGGCTGGAACTCCTAATTCATGCCTAATGCCATTTAAGATGTTATAACAATGAGGAACATGTTTGGTGTCACTTTCCATTTGATTTTTTCTTTTTTAATCACACCAGACAAATCACACACGATCTTATAACACTTTTTATTCCTTAATTTACATTGGTTGGAATCAAACATTATGCATCGATTGTATTGTTGATGGACTTCGTATGTTCTATGTTATACTTAAACTATCTTCAGACATATTTCTCTCCATAGGTTTCAATTACTTTAATCAGTGTTCAATTACAAATTGAGTTTTATTTCATCTCTGTTTGATGACTTTCATTAAAAACATTTAAAGCGAGTTGATAAATTGCAATCGATATTTTAAAAGTGTTCACGTTTCAATTTGACACGCAGCCTCGATACGTTTTCAGGAATGATGGTGCTTATTGTCATTGTAAAACATCTAAATACAGTATCAATACTGAATAACGTACATGTATTTCCATCAGTGATGCCATATAATGATTATTTGTGAAATTACCAATTCGCCAGCACTCCAATAAAAATTGTGTTCTTTATTTGTTCAGCTCCTTATTATAACTTTTCTTGAAATTTAAAGTTATATGTTCACTAACTGTTCAACCAAAAAACTTTTAGTCTCAGAACCTGGAAATCTTTAGCTAATCTAGAGTCCTAAACTTTTCCTTGCATTTAAGCTTTCAAATCTCGATGTATCCATAATTATAAGCGTTTGGAAGCCAAAACTTGCATTTTACAGAAAACACATATTATACAGAAAATGGGCAGTTCCAGTATATCTGAAGGCTATTTACCTACATTCAAGGCCAAAATCGATCCTCGAAAATGCTGAACATTCTCCTTTAATCTTTGTTGAAAGTCACTCATAAAAAACATGACTTTATGTTAGATATTTTAGTATGTTGTATTGCCTTGACTGTAAACAAATTGCAGAACACATTTATCATATTGTAATACTGCTTTTCCCTCTTAACAGATGATGTTACCAAGTTCGATCAATGAAATGAGTTGGTTATCGGGGGTGCCGCCACCTAGTCAACCAGAATGTGGGTTTCAGGGTGAAAAATGTAACACTAGTAAGTAGGAAACTTTGTTTTATTACATCAATAATTGTAATTGTGTTACGGGCATCCTTTTAGACGATTTGTATTATGTTTGATAACCTAATCTTACTTGTCACGCAAACCTTACTTGACTATTTCAACATGTCGCTAACTAATTCCATTATACGGTTAAAACATTAAAATTAATTCTATTCACGTTTCCTACTTAAATAGCACAAGAGCTTGTCGTCTTTTAGTTTATGTTCAATTATACCTAAAGAAAATAAGCTTCCTCGGGGCTGTTAACTTCACTTTTCGGTATATTAATTCAATGATGGAGCTTCCTTATCACTTGATACCATTTGACCATTTATAGGTTAATCTGATTACGTTGAACTTTAGGATTGCCCACCAGACCTGAAGAAAGTAGCTAATTCAAAGAACAGCAAAAAAAAACAAAAAAAAAAACTGCCAGCCCAACTTTCTTTGATGTTTTTTGTGTTCCAATAGGCTAATTAAAGCATTTTTCATTGGCACTACGATCTTTTTCCTCTGTAGATTGGGAATTGGTGGTGATTGGAAGTGTATTAGCAGCAGCTGTTATTGTTCTGTTAGCGTTTGGTTTGGTGATATTGAGAGTCTCCAAGTAAGTCTCTTCCTCTTTCAAACTCAAACGTGATTATTTGGGATTTTAAAAAGGTTTGCTAAACTATAATGTCAAGCGTCAATTTGCACCACATCAATTTTTTTAATTTTAGATTTTGGTTTTGTTATTCCACGACAAATAAGGTGTTTCTGACGTCAATGTCTATTACAAACGCCCTAAGCTATTATTATCAGCTTTTCCCATATTGAAGCTAACGAATCATTACCAATGTTGACTGTTACACCTGTAACAAGTGTATTGTTTTGTAACTACCGTAATTATTACGACCTAGAATGTACACTACAGTGGATAATGTGGATGATATATTAACTTTAAATATGGACCTTAATATCTGTATTACTTGGTAATTAAAAAAGTTGATGCAAATGTGTGTATCATCATTGGCACCGACTACACTTAGAAATTTAGAAACTTTTGTGGTGATCATAAGTCATGTGGCGAGGTTTCTTAACGTTAAAAGTTATGATATATCGTATGATCTGTCATAAGACCATCGAAAGACACGTCTTAGACATAAGTTACTTTCGAAAACCAGGCCCCAGGAACACAACCTTTGATTTGACTGAAAGTGTAACATTACGATAGAACCTATTTTAGACACCATGTTAAACAGAACACGATGATGACACTAACTATTTGATACTGTAATTAGTGATTTACTAGATTGATGTGTTAGTTTATTGATGTTTATATCAACTCAGAAATTATCTCTAACTGAGATTTTGATAAATGATAATTGATATCAAATATAATACATTAATATCACAGTCTCTATAACCTTTCTTTCATTTCTTATTAATCTAAATTAGTCAAGTAACACGCTATGTCTTCTTCTATTACTAGATCTCTTCTGACTTGTTTTTAATATCATCTTCATGTTTTATAAGCTCAGGGAATAGTCACATTCTTTTAAATTACATTTTTAACATACAGTCGCCTGCTTCCATCTTTTTTCAGCCGTTTTATAAATAACTGTAATATGATAACTTATTTCATTCAATAAAAGTCCTCTCTTCTTTCCAATTCAAATCCGTCTGATGATTCTTCAATAGTTTAGTTCCAAAATAGTTATGTCTTAGAAAATACTGGTAAAAATAATCTTTTATGTAATCACTATAACCATAAGTACCTTTAAGGGTTTAAAGGTACATTTTTGATAAATGTTAAAAATGTCACAAGATATTGATCGTTTATAAAGGTTATTTTATGTATTTCCAATATGGTACCGAAATGCCATCTTGTTGTTAAATACTTGATTATAAAATGATTATATAGGTATACCAAGAAATAGAATGTTCACTAATAAGAAAATCTGATTACTTATATTATGTTAGTCTCTAATCATAGGTTATACTAGAACAATGCCAATTGACTCTTAATATTAGTCAGTAATTATTTAATGGGTTGATTTAGTAATTATGTAATTTGATTATAGAAATGACGGTATGTTGAATTATAGTTGAATTAATGTATCTACATGATGAATAAGATATTACCATTGAAGTTTTAACGTTATTTTTCTACTGATCTTGACAGACTTTATGTTTTTTAGATTTAATTTTTCGCCATTCACACCTAAAACCCTGGAAGTTTCAGTTTTAGTTACATCATTAATTAATATTCTGCTAGACAGTATACAATGTATTCTTAACAGTTATAACAGTATATCCATTGACCTGGGGCGTTTAAAATTAAATTACTAGGATGGACCAGGTATCTATAATTGAACAGTCAGACTATATTAATATAGAGTAGAAAATGAAATGTTATATATCAGAAGCCGTCACTGTCTTCAGTTTATTCACAGACTATTGTCTGCCAGTTTAATATATATGTCAATAGAATGAAATTGAAATTAATATTAAATGCCTCGAGGCTAGTGTATGATATTTTTTAATTGACACAGTTCTTATAAATATAAAAATATTGCTCTGAGTTTTAATATAATTTATTCAATGACTTTGGGCATTTAATTGTTAATAATGCGACTAAATGTGTTACGCTCTTAAGGGCATAGATTTTAACCATTGAAAGTGAAGATAAATTTGATAGTTGAATATGTTTCATTAAAACTGATAAAAAATGACTATATAGTAGATATTTCTTGAAAAGATTCATTAATAATTTGTGCTCTTGAGACGGATTATGAAATAAATTGTTGTATTCTTGACTTACCATTATCGACTGTTCAATGACTTTTTGCCACAGATTCTGACGGTATAATATTCGAGATTTTGTTCAAATATTTTGTCTCATTGTAATAAAAGAAAGGTCCAGTTGGATATGTTTTTAAGTAATTTAGTGAAACACTTTGCTCTGGTCTGTATATTAAGTGCAATGTGGTGTTTTTTGTAAAGAGCACTTAGAAATAATTGAAGGACATATAAATTTAATTGTCGTTATACGAAATGAGAAGAAACGAAATAATATAAAATGAAGTCAATTCTCATACTCAATTTTCATAACTTCTTAACGATGTAAATCTCGGCTATGTCTCTGAACAAAATAATGTAGCAATTTAATTTCAAGTATTTAAAAAACCAATCGAGACTATTTACACATGTTTTTGAAAGCCTATAAATAAAATAATAATGATACTCTTGATAAACCATTTGGTTGTTCACAATAAAACTTTCATGGTGATGAGAGGTTTTAGATTTGGAGACATACAATAATATTGTGTATCTCATCCACAAACCAGATTTAATTTGACTGAAAAAAAAAGAAGACTTACTTAAGTTTTTCGATGAATCTTTTTATACAATTTGGTGCTGGTTCACAACCAAAATTGGTACCTTCTTCGAATCCTGATCAAATATCAAGTGGTTTTTACGGACTCTGCATACGGGCACACAGAAGCTCATTTTGACATGAACTTGAGTTGCGCTTCCGGAACATGAAAGCAGGCCTTAAGTTCCTTTGCGTTAAGAAAGAGGAGAGACTTGACGTGTACCTCATGCGTATGTCTTTGAAAGCATATAGAAAGATCTTTCTTTTACGCTCAATTTACACACGTAGGCGCTCTCCAGAAACGACAGATCGAGTTGTTGAAGGTCTTATCGCTTAGTGCATCATCTTGACTATGTTATACCCGTTTATGGATGATGGGACATAAACATATATTTCCTATGGACACAAAATTCTCAAAAGTCATATTAAACTACATACCTAATAATTATTACCAAGATAACCTAGATGGCTTTTCTTAAGAAATATTTTTTTAAAGTTTAATTTTTGTATATCGTAAAATAGTGAAATATTGTGTTTATAGATATTACCGTTATGAGAAGAAGTTAGCTAGTTTATTATGGAAGATTGATAAAGAAGATCTAAGATTTGTAGATTCTGTTAAAGATTTCTATTCACCTGGACGGCAGAGGGTGAGTATTATAGACGCAAACATTATATAATATGCTTAGGATAACCATTTTAACTGTTATAGAATGACAAAAAAGTTTCTATAAAATGCAAATTGTAAATTTTGTTTCAATAGTATCAATTTGTGAAAGCTATAGTGACTGAATTACACCTTATTTTCTTAACGTCGCTATACACTAAATCAATTGAAATATTCAACCCTATTGTGAAATTTGTTATTACAGAAGAAAGTTTACAGTCCATGGAAGTTTTTACTATCTGGTGATAATGAGAGTGATAAAAGATCATCAATGAAAGCAAAACAAAGTAATACACACGTTGGATCATACCGTGGTACCATTGTTTTTATTAAACAAGTTACCAGAAGAAATTTAGATGTAAACAGAGAAATGAAGAAACAGTTACAGTTACGGAAAGAATTAAGTCATGATAATATTAACAGATTTGTTGGTGCTTGTATTGAACTGCCTGAAGTATATATAGTAACACAGTATTGTCAGCGTGGTAGTTTACAGGTAATTCCACAGACCATTTCTAAGTACAATGTCTTGTTCTTCAAACATAGACAATCGAACACTTAAAAATACAAAATACTTACACCTTGTATGTTATTCTATCGCACTTACATGATAAAAACACTGACACCTTGTATAATACAACATGTACATAATACTTATGCCTTGTACGTGATATACAATACTTACACCTTGTACACAATACTTACAACAATATATTGTTCTACGGCACTTGCATGATTTACAATACTAACTGGTATATGATATATAACATTCACTGGACACACAACACTTACATTTGGCATAAAATACAACTCATATACAATACTTACACATTGTACGTGATATACAATAGATACATATTCTACTTGATATACAATACTTACACATTGTACGTGATATAAAATAGATAAATATTCTACTTGATATACAATACTTACACATTGTACGTGATATAAAATAGATAAATATTCTACTTGATATACAATACTTACACATTGTACGTGATATAAAATAGATAAATATTCTACTTGATATACAATACTTACACATTGTACGTGATATACAATAGATAAATATTCTACTTGATATACAATACTTACACATTGTACGTGATATAAAATAGATAAATATTCTACTTGATATACAATACTTACACATTGTACGTGATATACAATACTTCTACAAATCTTGCACATAGTTTTAAATGTAATACATTACTACGTTTCATTTGAAAGTTAACTTTTTTGGATTCGTTGTGGAAGCAAAATAAAACATAAAAACCTAGACGATTTCTACGACACACCCAACTAGCAGCAAATTATAATTCCAATTTGTCTCATTAACCTCATTTTATTATAATGATTCCAGGATATATTAGCCAATGAAGATTCAACATTAGATGACATGTTTGTCAGTTCATTAGTAGCAGATCTTATTAAGGTAAGAAAAAAAAAACAATTAACATCGTTAGTGTACCGCAAAGCAATTATTTAAATACATGTATTGATCGCATGGAATAATTTGGAACTTTTATTTTATATGTAAGACATGCAATGCTTGACAAAATATGGTTAAGCGATGGGTTAATTATTTTTAGATATCTATTCAAATATTACTTTTATGGTTAGGTTCGGTTAGACAGCATGTTTCTGAAAGAAACTTGAAAATATATTCCAATTACAGGTTTCCTGTTTTCCAATTAATCATTACTGTTGTTTTTTTCAACAGCAGTATAATTTGCGTGATATACTGAACGGAAAACTGGTGGTTACCATCAAGGCAACAATACAAAGATAACAACATGTAATCACAGACATAGCAAATATTTATTACAGGGAATGGTGTTTATACATGATAGTAATATTGTAGCTCATGGCAATTTAAGATCGAGTAATTGTCTAGTTGATAGTAGATGGGTTTTACAGATATCAGATTTCGGTCTGCCATCAGTCTTTAATCAACCTGATAATGTCAAAGCTGAACACTATTATGATAGTAAGTGTACTTTAACAGATGCAAAAAATATGAGGGGGCTGAATATCTAACATCAAAGAGCGTCCGCTGACTATTTGAAAGAGGTGGGCAGACGATACGGAAGGTTTAGAAAACAGAGCCTATATATTATCTGGTTGCTTTCTTTAATTTTAAAATAACAAAAATGTCACTTAGGCCTATATAATTGAAAGCAATATGAAATTTATTTTATTTCAGTCATTTGAAGCGAAAATCTCTTTAACTTTTCTTTGAGAAAACATTTAATAGGTCTAGCCTTTTCCTAGATTATTTATTGTATGTTTTACTTCTTCCACAGAATTATTAGTCAAAGCGCCAGAAATATTAAGAAATCCACAACACCATCCCCCAAGAGGCACACAAAAAGCTGATGTATATGCCTTCGCCTTTATTATCTATGAGATGTATGTGAGAAAAGGGCCTTGGGGAGATATCAATATGGATCCTCCAGGTAATATTATATTTTAATTTCTTATAATTTCCCTATTTATAATAAAATAATTAGATTTTATCATGAGATTGTTACTAAATGTTAGCAGAATTTGATTCCACATCCATGATTTAATTTTAACTAAAAGTGATGTAGACATAATTTAAAAACGAAATTGTGTAATGAATCGTATTATTAAGACTTTTGAAGTTGATTTGGAAACGGTAACAGGCACTGGTTATATTCCTTTTTTGCAAAAATACGCACGAATAATAATATAAAGTCACATTGAAGCCAATTAAGTTCATATGTTCTCAACGATGTTTTTTTTTATATATATATATTTCAGAAATAATACGACAGTTAAAAATGGGTAGTAAATTAATACCATTCAGACCTAATACCCACCAAATGACATGCGAGTCATATATAACTAATTGTATTAAAGACTGTTGGGCAGAAGACCCAGAAGCGAGACCAGACTTTAAAACTGTTAGAAATCGACTTAAACCAATGCATCAAGGATTGTAAGTTTGGTTTCACATGTAAAATATAAATTGAATTTAAATTGTGCTGTTCAGACAAATTGTGTTAAAAAAAGTCGTCAATTTGATGTTAATGTTGTTATGTGTAACAAATGTTAAATAAATTATTTTAAATTTGTGCAAATTGATACATATTATTCAGGATAAAAAATATCGATCTTTTATTTATTTCAAGGAAAGCTAATATATTTGATAATATGTTAGCAATGATGGAGAAATATGCAAACAATTTGGAGGCCCTGGTAGCAGAGCGAACAGAACAGCTATCGGTGGAAAAGAAAATGACGGAGAACCTCTTGTTGAGAATGCTACCACGGTATGATATTTCGTAGGTTTTCTTACTTATTATTCTTTATATCTTTTATAATTCTCATATAGATAGAGAAGTTCTAACTAAACAAATTTCTATTTCCGAAAACCACTTTCTCTTCTAGTCCGAAAATAATATTAAGTAAATTAATACTTAATTCAGATTTACTGCTGAACTTTAGCAGTTAATTCAGATGAACAGAACATATTATTCTAGAACTTCTCTATTTACGCATTATTCTATAATCTATATCCTGGTTCCTGGCCTTTCTTGCTTTTGTCACCTAACTTATTTCTGCTTGATGGGCTTCTTAATGGTATTTTTATCCTTTATGATCAAAGCTTTTAGTATGCATATCTTAACCATGTAATAAATGTACTCGTCAGACATTATTTTTACTATACTGTACTGTATAGCATGAAATATATTATCCTACACATAATATACGCCATTCAGACGATTAATTAGAAAGAGTAATTAGAAAATTTTAGAATTGCTGTTAACTTTTTGAATATAAGTGTTTTATTAAATAGCTAAGCGCAAATATTTATTATGGGGCAACTTAATTTTGTTCTCTACGTAATTCTGGGGTTTGAAATGTATTTATGTATTGTTACTGATTTCAGACCAGTTGCAGAGCAGTTAAAACGGGGTAATCCAGTAGTACCAGAACAATATGAATGTGTTAGTATTTATTTTAGTGATATTGTTGGTTTTACAGCCCTCTCTGCAGCTAGTACTCCCATGGAGGTAAGAAGATATTTCAATATTTTGAGTGTACATTTTCATTGTACATTATTATTAACTACTACCCTTTGAAACCAATGGCTACCTGATATATTATATTCCAGTTTTACGGCCAACAAAGGACTTTTACGTCACTAAATTGAACACAAAATGTGATTATTTAAGTCAAGAAATATAACCACCTTTAAATAGTTTAAGTGCTAAGTAACAGAGGTCGACGATTTCAATAATTGAAGTTCAATGACGTCATTACTTATTCATTAAATTAAGATGCTCGGGTTAAATTACTGTTTTTTGGTTAATATCTAATTTAAAGACAGAAACAATAATTATTGGTTTTATGACCAACATATTTCACTAATGGAAGTACTAAAGATAATTATTGGACAATAAACCGAGGTCCCGTATACTATTGGCCGTGCACGTTAAAGATTCCTCGACAGTTGGAAATCGAAAATAAGAGCAGGCTAATGCCGCTGCCCTGGCAAAATTTCCCTCATTGCACACTGCATGGCGTTTGTCCGTCCTCAATTAGCCCATATAGGTTCAGAAAAGCAGGACGTAAAACTCCATTCATTTCATTTCATTTTCATAAAGATAATTATTTACATAGAACAATTAATGTAGATGTCAAGAGAACATGGTTAATTTCAGTTTTTTCAAAGTGCAAATTTAAAAAAAAAGTATTGTCAAATCGTAAACTCTTGAACATTGTCTATGTATGTAACGTCAGAATTACTCCATATAACATGAGTGTTTTTTTTTTTTTTGGTTAAAGCATTGCCCAAAATATAGGTACTTCAGTTCCACTGTTCCTTTACGCAAGGACCGACGTATTTCTACTTTGATTTTTAAGACAAAAAAGGCCAATAGCTATCTGAATAATCTTGTTTATACATGTACTTTAAAGTGTGTAATCTAATTACATGACATTATATTACATGTTTGGTTTATGTTATTATATCGTCGCCACGTTTCGATGACATGTCCTTGCTCTGGCATAAAACATTGACATAATCCCTACCTTGTGTTCTCAACTCTTTTATACTGGCTTTAATATAATTTGTTATGTACACTAACCCTGTATACGATAGCTAGTAAATGAATCAATTCGCGATTAAGGAAAACACATGCCAATATACGGTTATTAAGTCTACGTTAGTGAAATTATCTATTCATTATACGACTTAAAATATCTTTTCTTATGCTAGTTCAAAATTTTGCTTCAGTGCTAACGAAACTATTTTGTTACTAAAATCCATACAGACATTAGGTTCCATTTCATGTAATTGTTAAAATTTGTTCAATAATTTAACACTTTAGGGTCTCTCTTGGTTTTTTATATTTTTTCACCATTTGAATTGGGTTTTTTTTTTCAGGTGATTGATATGTTAAATGATTTGTACAGTTTATTTGACTCTATTATTGAACATTATGATGTATATAAAGTTGAAACTATTGGTGATGCCTATGTTGTTGTTAGTGGCTTACCAATAAGAAATAATGATAACCATGCTGGCGAAATAGCTTCAATGTCCCTTAATTTACTGGCTGGATTGAAAACTTTCCGATTACGTCATCAGCCTGATTCTTCAGTTCGTATTAGAATTGGTATTCATTCTGGTAAGTTGGACTTTTTATTTATGGACGTGTATGTTTTAGAATTTTGATAGATATTTATTATCATTTTATCACATATTAAATCATAAGCAGCGTGTTTACCAAATGAGTGGTAGTTCGGAACGGCACTTACTTACTGTGAGGTGGTTTTAAATTGTACCTAGAATTCAATTGAATGTTTATAAATTCAGGACCATGCTGTGCGGGTGTTGTTGGTCACAAGATGCCGAGATACTGTTTATTTGGTGATACAGTTAATACTGCTTCCAGAATGGAGTCTACTGGAGAGGGTAAGGAGAGAGATACTTGTATATTTATAATGTAAAACAAAACCTAAATGTAAAACCATGTACCATGATTTTAAACCATACTATAATGGAAAACATTAAAGCCACAAATGCATAAAGAAAGTGTTGATAAAAAACTTTAAAGGGGAATGTTCTGCATTTTCGAGGGTCGATTTGGGCCTTGAACATATGACTCCAGAAGTACTAGAACTATACAAAAATCGCATAATCACTTCAACTTTACCCATACCTAAATGTTTTTCTTTCATTTTCTCTATAAGTCATAGTCTCAATGAAAGACGAGTCTTATTTTTTCCTTTCAAACACTGAGAATTATGGATACACAGAGATTTGAAGGCTTAAATGTCGAGGGAATGTTATAACGGATCAACGGATCAGATCAGCAAAAAAATCTTAGATTTTGAGAATAAAATTTTATCGGACCTACGGATGGTGAACATTCCTTTAATAGTACACATTTTACTTTCGAACTGGTTTTCAAATAATTATTTATTTTCTAGCAATGAAAATACACTGCAGTCAGGAATTAAAGAATATACTGGATAAACTAGGAGGTTATTATTTAGAGGAACGTGGTTATATAGCTATGAAGGTAAACTTATTTCATCTAGTTTCATTTGTTTGATCATAATGTCTTTGTTATATACTTATGTTGAAGTATTACTTCAATGAAATATGTTGAAGTATTACTTCAATGAAATGAGTTATCCCCCATTAGTTTTATTTCGAAGATTGTTCTATGTTTATCTAAAGTAATATTTGTACTAATTTTTCAGGGGAAGGGTGAGAAATTGACGTACTTTTTGGTAGGAGAAGATAAGAGCCATAGAATTCGTAGAATTTCAGTCGACCAATTGTCTAATGATCGACCCAGTAGTGATAAAATGCCAGAAATTGTTGAAATTCTCTCTCACGACAACGTTTTATATAAAAATGGAGACGTCCGTAAAAATGAATCTCCACTTAAAACAATTGAAGCAGGAATCACACATGACATGAATTCGGTAGTAAAGTCAGATTTAAATAATATAAATTCTAACTCAAAAGACTTCCCAAATCGGGAAATTGTTCGTCGTCATACAATGAACTGCCCCTCGTTCTCGTCACGTGATAGTTCACCATGTGATTCTCAGTGCAGTGAGTGTGACCAAATAGCATTTACAATCATTGAAGATCCAAATGAACGGAAGTGCCTCTTGAAGACAAAACCCGCCAAAATGTGCCAAAAACTAAGGAAACATAACTCTGAAATAGTTCGATCTTCACCAGCGTATGAGGAGGCGAATAACAAAAATGATGCTCTGCCAGAAAGTTTGGTGTAGCATCAACAAATACTATATTGTGATGAACTTATAGCTCGGTGCCTGAAATATTTCTCTTTGTAGTTTTGTCGAATCTCTTTGTTATGTTAATTTTTTACGAGAGATCTATTTATATTGTGTTCTATAATTGTTCAACATTATAGCAAAAAGGGTAATAAAATGCATTTGTTTATATGATTTCAAAGAAATGTGTTCTACAGTATTATGCTTGTTTACAATAAGGACGTCATGTTTGTATATATTGTTATTATTTAATGTGTAAATATTGTAGTAAAAACTAGCATTGTAAATATTATAGTAAAAACCAGTATTGTAAATATAGTAATGAAAAATAGCATTGTAAATAAAGTAGTGAAAACCCATCATTGTAAATATAGTATGAAAACTAGCATTGTAAATATAGTAATGAAAACTAGCATTGTAAATATAGTGAACTTCGATCTCTTTTTCTTTTAAAGGGGAGAATACAACTTGTTAAGTTTTATAACGTAGAGTAGACAGACTCTCTGGCAAATTCTTTTTTTTCCAATTGCATTATCTACTTTTTGAACATTCTGTAAAAATGATGTTTATAGTGTTATGTAATAGGTTATTATCAATTATTGCTAGTAGTCCCATGCTAACAATTTGATCTGATTTTGATATGACATGATGCACTATTCTACAAAAAGAAGTATGAATGTATAAAAATGTTTCTTTACAATATTATAACAATATACTTAACATTTTGTTGATCACATTCTTATGAATAAATAGATGAAAATAAATATAATATCTTAACAATGAATGATGCCACTTCCTCGAGTGCCATGATATCACTGATTTTATATATTCAGCAACTGAAATCTGTAGTACATGGTCAAACTGACCTTAATAATCAAATCAAAATATTCAACACCCAGAATATCCACCTAGGTGTCTCTCTCTTTATTACATGAGAATACTTCCAACCTGTACCTCTCTAGCAGTGTTTAATATCCACAGGTACGCATCTCGGGTGGGATACTCATATATCACCATTTTAATATATTTAGATTGTAGTTTAGGCATGTAGAGTAATACATCAATGGTATCCTTAATCTATCGACACAAAAACTGTCGGTTTTTTATCCGCATTTATGGATATTGATTAATATGTATATTTATCACAAATTATGCCAGCCTTAAGTACAATATACATTAAGTCAAATAAATAAAGAAATAAATAAAACATTAGACGACGTTATCTGAGAATTTCACATTATGTTTAGCACATTGAGAACCATCACTGTCTGTACGAGGTCTAATCACATTCAGAAATATAGATGAGGTATCATTTGAAGCTAGTTCTGGGTGTATCTTGTTTACTTGAAACATCCCACTTTTGATTGTAGATTTAGTACTTTTTGGCGATTCGTTATTCATTGAATTAGTTTTTAGCGTCCTTGGGTGTTTTAAAGAGCCATTCGAACGTCCCAACGAACTATTCGAGCGTCTTAATGAGCCATTCATTATAAAGTTATTATTGATGTATCCATTGGATAAACCGATATCACCTATCGTCGTTGGAACTGTTTCACCGGTGGTGTTATCATGTGTTACAATACGAGAGAGTTCGAATTCACCTGTAGAGCGCGGCGAGGCATGGCGGTCAAACATTTCCGGTGGCCGAATACCCGTGGCAAGGTTTAAATGTGGCATTCGTCTAAAACTAGAGTGTCCTTTTGATCTTGTTCTATTGAATTCGGATGGTTCATCCTCTGGATCGTCTATTTTGATTGTATTTTCAATTCTGTTCTGTCGCACCTTTTCATCTTCTGCCACTAACCAATATGTATAAACTTCCCCTTTTCCCTGAAAATTTAAAGTGAAATTTTGCAAATATAAATGTATCCATATCCACTGACAAAACAGACTAGATCGTCTTTCACATAATTGCCAGTCTAATAAATTACACGAATGCTATTATTTATCTACATAACATAATTAAATTATTTACCTTAACTTCAATTGCACCTCGACTTTCTAATTCATAGCCACCAAGTTCATCTAATAACTGCTTACACTGGGGACTAGCGTGAATCTTTAAAGCTGAAATAGAAATGGGGTAAAAAACCATCGTCCACTATTCACTATGGTAATTGTTAGGCCTATATTTATTTATGCGTTATTTATACTAAACATATCACAAGGATATTTCATCATACAGAAACGGAAAGATTTGCAATTTCGAACAATAACACTATGTAATGGTATAAAGAAAAATACTAATAATTTCTTACGTTCTCCGTTAGATTCCATCCTCGAGGCAGTATTCACTGTATCACCAAATAAACAATATCTAGGCATTGTTAAACCAACAACACCCGTGACCACAGGACCTTGAAAAGATTTGGTTTTCAGAATTATGTGGTGAAATGAAAAGGCTCGGTGTAAAAATATGAATCTACCGAGAATATATTCCATGAGAAGGGAAGCAACCAATGTCACCCTTATAGTATAATGGACAGCGGTTTCTCCAACCTGCTGAAACTGTGACGCGAATAAGGGATAGACTGATTAATGCTAGGCGGACAAAAGTCGGGGTGAAGATTTCGTGAAATGATTTCACAAATGATTTGGTACATTCTGACAATGTTTGAAGCAAAATGTATAAAATGAACAGTTAAAAATTTCGTAGAAATAAGATGTGGGTACAAAAGCTTTACCGTTGTACACCCAACTGATGCCTTCCCTGATAATAGAGTAAAAGGTTAAGTTTAACTTACCAGAGTGCAGGCCAATTCGTAATTTAATGATTTCATTTGGCATGTGACGAATTCTAAATTGTTTAATAGATGATAATAGATGGAGAGACATAGAAGCAATTTCTCCAGCGTGGTTGATGCCATTACGTTTTGGTAAACCACTAACTACCATGTAGGCATCACCAATTGTTTCTACTTTATATACATCGTAATTTTTAATGATAGAATCAAACAGAGTATATAGATCGTTCAACAAATCAACCACCTGTAAGCAAAATAAGCGAAATGATATTTCAAAAGTTGATGATCGAACAACATCCTTATTGGACCTTTCGGAACATATGCCCAACCAAACTGAACTTGGTCTTAATCTTATAACAATCAGTGGAACTGTTATTGGTATTTTTTTCTCGTTAGGGATCGGAAATCGAAGAGTAAACTGTCATAAAAAAAGTCATTGCATGCTGATCCACGTAGTCGGTATTCATTGGGTCACTCGGGAACACAACAGTAAACCGTAGTTAGTTCATAGGACGTATAACACCATTCTACTGAAGTGATCAATATGATTTTATTCTTGTTGTCTTCATTGAAGCAATATAAAAATTAGTATTCACACCCGGTACAAAAATAGAAACATCATTACCTCTAATGGAGTACTTTTAGCTGACATGTTGGTAAAACCACAGATATCACTAAAATATATTGTAACATTCTCAAACGCCTCGGGAATAACTGGCTGTCCCCGAACTAACTGGGCAGCTACAGATCTAAATAAAAGTGATTTTGGATAATTTGACAATTGTGTGTATGTTTGTATAAATTTCAATGGCTCATGAGCGAGGGACAGTAGACACAGCGGATCGGGGTCCTCATAGCTTTTTTTCTTATATATATAAAAGGACAACTAGCCCCTGTTGTAGATGGGCACTTTTGAAATTGGCGTATTCTTTTTTCCAGATCCTAGTATTTGTGTGCGACGAATGAAGAAGAAAATAACTGAATAATCTCTCAAGCTAAAACAAAACCAGGAGAGCGCCTTGATATTCAAATTCATTTTTACGGTACCTCGGTAGCATACTGTGTAACAACGTTTCTGTTTTCTTCTTTTCCTCTGCTAATTCTACAGTTCTTTCAGCTACCACTGCTTCAAGATTATTGGCGTATTTCTCCATCATGATCATCATATTATCAAATATGTTCGAATGCCTAAAAATATTTTTGACAATGTAGGAATTAATGTAAAGAAACAAGTTATAGGCGCCCTGAAGCTGTAGTTTAAAATATATCGTAATCCATTATTTACTTATTTCCTTTTATTAAATCTTCCTTCATCAGTACAATAGAAGTTTCAGATATAAAAAATTGTTTAAAGGTTAACTGCCTTTGAAGACGTTTTAAATATATACAAATGTGATGATGAAATTTAATCATTCGGTCCATGACATAAATTTAAATAGATTTATACACGATATCAGAGCTAAAGATAACCTTTAAAGAAAAAAAACCCAGGAAATCCGTTGGCGCTATTTCACGATTCCGTGTTTCTACTCTTACCAGCAAATTAGTGTGTAAGTTACTTCACATACAAGGGCTGTTCATCAGCATGGTAGAAAGAAAACCTCTTTCCATTTCACTAATGTATATATTACTTACTAAAAACTATTTCTTTGAACACCTACGCTCTTTTCACGTCATAATTTTTTCTACTTACCAACAGTAATTTGTCCATAGTACAATTAACTATTTTTTTTTTCAACTCCACGTTGACGCTGATTTTCAACCGAACAAAATCCCCATTGACCTAACACAAAAGTTCCATCCCAATCAACTAAATAACAATGGCAATTCCTGGGCACATATTAACCTATTGGGATTTTACGCGAGCTTCTGTTCGGGAAGGCTTTTGTCAGCCATTCCCTTTGGAATAAGTTCACAGGTATGACACACGACCAGAGATAACAGAAAAAAAGACTTACATGCCCTTCTGCATCGGTCTCAATCGTTTCCTACAAGTTTTCATATCGGGTCTAAATTCGGGATTCTCTGACCAACAATCTCGAATGACCTCTAGAATATATCCTTCACAATCTAACTGAGCCAAACTAGGTCGGAAAAATACACCATTTTCTGGTCCATTCTTTATACGGTCGATGATTTCTGAAATACATTTATACCATACAATGGACTAACAAATAAACAATTATTAACAATCAAAGTTTATCAACAACCAAGGAAATGTACTAGAGTTTCTTGATGCTTTGGACCAATGGGTAAAAGTCTAACTTGCAGAAAATTTGATTCGTATGACATGCTTTAAGTACTAGTATGTTTCTTTTCTAAAGGCCCGGTCTCACCGCTAGAGCGTTCCTGGAGCGGTGAAAAAAATTCATCACCGCTCGTTACCGTTCACGACCGTTTAACAGAAGTTGGCCACCGTTAAGGCAACGCCGTATACGCTCGGCCAGCGCTGAAGGTCCCTCCTACCGCTCCGAAAGTTTAAAGCTGCACAAAATATTGCAAGCGATGAGGAGCGGGCAACTTACTGTCCGCTCCGACAAAGTTCACCACCGGTCCAACATCGCCCAATATAAGTTTGGCACCGCTAGACGCAATTTCGAGGACGCTTGGTGCAGAAATCTTGAGCGCTAAACCACCGCTGCTTCGCCAGCTTTGCCCGGGCGGTGATTAAACGTTGCACAAACTTTGGTGGAGCGGTTGTAAGTGTTTTTACGAGCGGACACAGGTTTGCTGGAACGGTGTCGGGCGTTGAAGCAGCGATCCATTGCGTTGATGAACTTTGGTTTAGAGTTGGTATGGAGGTGTCGGAGAGGGACCAGAATTTGGTCATAAATACGATCCGTTCAGCTCCGTAGTCAAAAGCGGTATGCCGCTAAACCAACTTTAAACCCCCGTTGTATCAACGCTCGCGTCCCCGCTAAACCAACGCTAGTTACAGCTCGCTACCGTTAACCCAACGCTAAAGCAACGCCGGCTTCAGCGGTGCACCGCTAAGGCAACTCCCGTGTTTTCGATGTTGTCCCCATTTTATGCGCGGTGACGAGCGTTGTCCAAATTCGGCCCCCTCTCCCTACCGTTCAAGGAACGCTCCAACAAAGTTCGGGCGGTGTGACCGGGCCTTAAAATAGATAAAGCTAACAATAACAATTCAATATCTAAAAAACAAACCTTTTGGTGTCAGCAGGCAATCTCCAAATGGACCACATCGTGATAGTATTTCATACAGTAAAATACCAAATGAATAAACATCGCCTTTCTGTGTTCCTCCTGGTGGAAACTTATCTAGCCTCAATAATTCTGGTGACGTCCATAGATATCCTTTAAATGATAAACAAAAACAAATCATAATAGGATTAAAAAAAATCTGTTTAACTGTTACAAACCCCCTCCCCCACCTCCAAGTAGCGTAATTTCTATCAAGAAAAGTTAATCTGTGGGGAGAGATATTTATGTCAGTATCCTAACTTGCGTTTTCAGGCGTCTAATTTCCTACAGTCCCGACACAAATAAACCATTCAGTAAATTTCAGATAATGCGTTTCGTTATGTGAAATTTTCAAAATTTTCCAGAAAAGGTCCTTTCACAACTCCAAAAACCCTTTCACATGCGTCCTCGGTAGCAATAAAGATAATAGCAGTAACACTATAGAGGTTATCACTGTGATGCTGAAAAAATTTCTTTTCACAAAGTTGCCTTTATATGGACGCCCCTGACCTCATTATAGAGAGTACAGATTGTGATGATGGCATCTTAGTATAAAATAGCAGCGTGCTGACTGCCCATCATGCACAATTTTCCGTAAACTGATGAATATAGATATTTTATCAATATTGTCTTTCCTAATTATTTAAGTATTATATTACTTACCAGGTCATAGACTTTTCAAGATTAATGCTTACCTATTATTCTTTATACATTTTGTTATCTTAATATATCCTTCATTTTAAAAAGAAATACTAATTCAAACAGTAACTTACGTTTATAAAAAGCATGTTCACCATGATAAGGTATTTCACTCCCAGCTTGGAATTTACACAAACCAAAATCAGTAATTTTAACAACCCATCTACTGTCTACTAGACAATTAGCAGATTTTAAATTACCATGAGATTGTATATCACTCATATGTAAATATATCATACCCTAAAAGAAAAAAAATATCATGGCGTTTATTCAACTTAAACTGCAATAATTTTGGAACGTTTCAATTAACAATCAGTGCCGTATTTACCCCCTCATAAAATCCAAGCACAATCATGATCTGTAATAACCACTGTCGTACATATCGTATGTTGAATTAAAGTTTGAGAGCTTGGGATTGATGGGAGATTATATAAAAATAGGTAATATTAAGATCGAATATGACAAATTTGATCAAGATTCTATAATGTATTATACATGTAACAATAAAACCTCTCTTTTTATTGCCAATATACTACATTCTGATCTCTCTGTAGTCTTTTACATTAAACATGATGGTGAATTACCTTTAATATATCAGCTACAATAGAAGCAATAAACATACTGTCTAATTTAACATCATCATTCTCTAAAATATCCTGAAAATATTCAAACAAATGTGTCAATTGATGTCAACTAATAATAGTAATTTTTTTAGAAATTCCGGTAAACCGTATAAGTTAAGAAATCGGAACAATTTGACAGTTTAAGATGATGAAAGATTGTAGTTTTTGTGCGCGACGTACGAAGAAGACATATTATACAACTTGTAGGCTTTGCTTCCTGTTTCGTACTATCAGAATGTTAGAATGATAAAAAAAACTTCTATCAATAAGTATTCCAGCAACCAATACACAGTATGCAATATTACAATGAAATGTTATTGATAGGTTTCTTTAGATTAAATTCATTTCAATAAAATGCTGCTCGTGAATATAATATCCGGCCGTTACAAAATTAATCCATGATATCATTAGAAGAACAGAAATTTCGACAAGATCTGTTTTTCCATGAGTGAACACATTATGAAAAGATTGCTTAAGTGGGGAAGGCATTGGCAGCTGTCGGAAAGGATAACAAAGTCTTTCATTCACTAAAATTGTTTTTTCTCTCAAAGCATAGCATTGAATTTTCCTCAAAATCTTTTAAATCAATCGCATTAACCCAATTTCATCCAAGTCAAAGATAGGGGTCATAACCCGAAATGGTCAATTCCAAATTAGACAGGGGCGACGGCAACATTTCCATTTGGACTATAAAAAGCAAAAACTATCTCACCTCAAGACTACCTTTAGGACAATATTCTGTTACAATATAAATATCATTCTGATTGACACTTGCTCCAATAAACTCTGTTAGATTAGCATGTCGTATGTCTCGCATCTAAATAAAGGAAATTATACCATGTACATGTATATTATATTTGTCCATCAAAACCATCATCTTGATGAATGCAAAGAAAATCTGTCTAAAAGGATGGATGTAGTTTTTCTTTGGGAAAAAGTGCATTACAATTCTAATATAATCTATGGTATTAAATAGTATAATACTTTTCCACTAAGTTTAATAAGAACACAATGGTGTATTGGTACTCGGTAAAATGGTATAATAAATTGACTGAAATATCACCCTACCTGTTTTAATTCCAGTTTAACTTCTCGGGATAAGTCAAGACCTTTTTTCTTTCTAACTAATTTTAAGGCAACTAAAACACCTCTATATACACCTGCTTGAGTAAATGTTTGTTCATTTCTTTCATGACTTATCGTAGTTTGACTGCTGAACAAATTCTGAAAGAGAATTAACAGTATCGTAACCTCGCTTATAAATCATTAAAGGGTTTGTAGAGTATAGAAGAGTTTGTCAAAAAAGGACACTGATAGCATCAATTTGCTCTATCCAATGTACAATCAGACAATAACAGACCAGTTGGGTGTAAACTATACACAATAACAAATTAACTCATTAACTTTTCCATCCAAAAATGATGGCATGGCTGGCTATTTGAATGCTATAGGTTTTTACCGCATAAATCTTTTGACCAAAAAAGTAAAGTAATTGAAATAAAAGGATTATGTATAATGTGTACGTGAACACTTTATTATCGTAATATATATATGATAGCTTATACAGTTGATTGGATTTAATATACGTTGTGTTTAATTTATATCACTTCATGTGGAATCAGTATCTTAATTGCTATGACACTATCAACTTTCACATTAATATACCAATGATATTCTATTGTATCTGATATTGGCTATAAAGAGATATTGGTGCCTTGAAAATCGGTTAAGTTACCAATATCAAACCATTGTACTTAATGACTTGGATCCGATGTTTCAGGAAATAAGGAAATCCTGTCAGATCTATTACTGTGAAGAGACATACAAGTTATTGGAAGATAATTATGATGGTCACGGATTAAAATTAGGATCATTAATCTGTCAACTATCTGGAGTATCACGTATTCTGATCTTGAATCAAAATAGCCAAATCAAGACACAAAGCAACATTGTTCTCTGTATTTTAAATGTTACGTGTGTGTTTTAAGTGTTATAGCAGACTCCGAAATAAAAACCCGATGCATCATTAAACTTGAAGGCTTGATGCACTTCGTTGTCTGTCGACAGAAATCATTGCAAGTTGCAACAAGACTAACAACGCGCCTTTAAAATTCAACGTCATGATGATGGTATAAAAACGTTTGACGGCCAAAATTCTTGATTCTGGTCGATTTTTCAAACCCTTGGCCGTTCAAAAATGTTTGGCCGAAAAGGCGAAAGTTGGCCGAGTTTTTACCATAAAGTGAAAAGCCACAACAGACATGTAGAAACAACTGGCTTTTGCATCAGAATGCAATTTATGGCGCCTCCACTAGCTCCCTCAACTGAAAAGCGCTTGGATGATCGAGGCTATTTATCCAGACGCTAGAAGTGTGTTGCCAGATAAATGAACGACAAGCTACTGCCATGGAAAAAAAGGTGTACGGGAAAATGCATCTTCTGAGACCTAAATATATACCCTCCTCAAAAAAAAATTCGCGGTAATAAACGGTGAACTAGTTCTGCTTGCAGGCTGTCAGCACCCCCTCCCCCCCCCCCCCCCCTCACACCCCATTTAAAGACCTGGCTACGGGCCTGGATTCAAATGAAGCCATGCAAGGATTTTAAGAATAGTTCTACGTTGACTTACAGGAGTATTGCTGACAAAAGACAAAGCTGAATGACCAACATCCGGTTGTAGCATTATCTCTTTCAGGTCTATTTTCCAGATTAAACTTGCCAATTCTTGTTCATACCGCCAATTTCTAAAAGAAAAGAATATTATGTACGTTATCAGGTCTCATACGAGATACCAAAAACTGTTTCTGAAAGATTTTCAGGGAATTTTGAATTTAGCTATCCAAGATTATCATAAAATAGAATATTGCACTTACCTATATGCTATCACTATCACAACAACAATAACTAATGCAACACCACCTAACGTACCACCAGAGATAAAAGCTACCAGATCTAGAAGAGAAATCATAAAGAGTTCATTCTGATTTGTAATTGGGTTCGTCATTTAGGGCAACATTCCCTTACAAAAGGGATTCTAAAAACATTATGACTGATACAACGTTATCTACATGTGTACATGAATACCACGTTTAGGTCATGTAAAACAATACATTCTCGAGCCCATTTTGACTATTTTTTGGCAAAGTAACTCGCAACCATTAATTGTGAGAATCGGAGCAAATTGCATCAAATCTGATCACAGGTTACTTTGCTTGCTCACATAATGCTTGCGTATAAACTTGGCAGAATTTCGCAGAATACAGAATTATGAGATAATATTTGATCGAAATACATCAACAATAGGCTTATAATGTCAGACAAATAAATGGTCGAACTGGATATTCAAATAGTCTGTCTCAAGTATAATTATCCAGACTCCTTTCAGAATAATATGATTTTCAAATAAATAATGGTAGGCTATATGGTAATTGTATGTATTATAAGATATTATAGATGTAGAGATTACAAGGATTCTGACATTCAGACTGACAAGATTGTTATTGAGAAATCAGAGTAGACAGCACAATAATAATCCTCTATCATGATTCGTTTCTAGTTTAAATAGTACAAAAAGTTATCTATATTCGGTTGATATAGAAAATAGTAAATCCTACTGATAGATCAGTTACTAAATACTATAAATAATATCATTTGGTCTCGTACTGATATCTGATTTATAAATATTTATCAGATGATATTCATTGTTGCAAGAGTATTGTTTTATAATTCCTTTCAAAGTATAACATAAATCACAAAACTTGACGTTCTTCAATAAGATATCAGTTCCTAAGTAGATCTTGGTAATATTTAATAAAAGATGTTTTGAAAGAAAGTGTTTACCCATAAATAACGGTTTCTATTTTCTTTTTTTTAGATCGATAACTTCAGCAATAACAGGAGTAATTTAATATTTCATCGTTGTTTACTCGGAACAGATGGATATTTCATCAAAATACAAGGTTGTAACAGTTAAAGCAGATTGAACATTTCAAAACCATTTTGTACTAATTTTGTACATCTTAAATCAGTAGCGGGGCCACAACTGTCCTTAATCTGAACAAGCTTTAAAATTCATCATATAAATTCAGTTTATATACCGTAGTAGAAGACTATACTTACTGGTGGGTGGTTTACATTTTTCTCCATCATAACCACACTCTGGTTCATCTCTAGGTATCACTCCATCAAATATTTCAATGTAACGTCTATACACCTAATAAAAAATAAAACAATCATTTTCAATTCTTTATACTATGTTGACCAATTTACCAGTATTCAGACGGTGGCATATAACTAGAGGAGAATGTAAAAACTAGAAGATCCATTGCAGGTTTGTCATTAAATTTCTTTACAAAGAAGGAAATAGTAGGTATACTCACAACATCCATAGCTGTATCAGGGTCTCTCAGAAAGGCCCCAACTGGCTTCATTCCATAACCAAATTTACTATCATCAGGCCTCAAAGCTAGAACTGTATAATTGGCTTCTGCATCACCATTTGCGTCAATATATCCAAGCAAACCCATTATGCCTAGAGTATCAAAGTTTGAAAATGAACTTTGGAAATACCGAACAAAATCAATCATAGCATAGAATCGACGGAAGTTAACCACAACAACTATACATGTATATACGATTGCACCCGCTCAAAAATAGAAAATTGGTACCCATTTATGAAAATTGTAAATATGGACGTTCTTCTTTTGGAAGGTTGAAGGGTTTCAGGCTATATAACTATATACCTACTATCAAATGTTCTATTGTTGATTCTTTTAATAAGACTCCTACCATCAGTAGGATCTTCACCGTTCTTTAAGGCTTCGTCTAAGGCTCTAGCATACACCATCACAGCATCATATAGATAGGCAGCAAATATATCAATCTGTAATACGATTAATCCACAAGAAGATTATTTAAAGCAATACCACCTCTTAGAATGAGTAAAACAAATAAGTTCTCAAATAAATATTCAGAGACGGTGTCAAAAGTATACAAACAAAATCCAGTAAAAATCCATAGTCAATTTCCATAAAATTACATGTTATTATTCAAAAACTCTTAAAATGTCTTGCATACATAGTTTTTTTGGCATTTATATGATTATATGGTAAACTGGTGTTTAGTGATGACACCAGTTAAGTTCATTGATTAACATATACTCTTTAGAAAGCACGTGAAGCCATAAAATACTGGTTAATGACAAATCTTAAATCAGCCCCCAAATGTTTCGATTTCTTCAAGCCCATATATATTTTACAAGTTCGTTAAGATTGCTCAAAGAAGACCTGACAGTTGATTATGGAGTTCCTCCAAGGTCATACACGCGGGGTTGTCGGTAATTATTTACGATTTACGATAGCCGTTCAAAGTCATCATAAAAAGGATCATGGAAATCGTTTTTCGAACACTTTCTGTGGACAATCTTCAGAAACCAAAGACCTGCTAGATGCTATCTTCTGTTTACATCACCAAAAATAACTGAAATATTTGTATATCGCTAGGAAAATGCAGACAGTTTTTAAGGATGATAAATTTCGTGAGAGATGTATTGAAATTATGTTAGCGATATAACAAAACACAAGACAATATTATGGAATATAACACACTTCTTTAATACGGATAAGCACATAATATTGTCTTGTGTTTTGTTATATGTGCTCCTCGCTTCTATATGTCGTTCAAATCTTATATGTTAGCGATATTTTGATCAAGGGTGTCTATGTACACAGATCTCTACTCTTGAATTCAGAATATAGATTTTCTTGAATCTTTATTATTTGTAGTTTATCAGACTATTACATTGAAATCAATTTACATGGAAATAATTTGACAAACAGTCACATGAAACAGTGCTAAACACTGCCTTTAATACTGAATTACACCTTCTACAATATGTCTCGTATGTTAATTTCTAATTTCTAAGAAATGGAGAAATTTTTTTTAAGCCATTAGGAATTACTCAATATTGTAATGAGAGATATTCCATTAAATGAAAAATTATCTGAGCTAGTTCCTGGTTTTAATAGAAAATTAATTCGAACGGAGCTACAACAGTTTTTTTCTGATGCTGTGTATGACAATCAAGTAACAAAATTAAAAGGGTAATAGATTAAAGATATAACCGGATATATCCGTGAATTAATATTACATTGATTCCTAATTATTTCTATATAATGACTCAAGGAGGAAATACACAGGCGTATTATAGCTAAACAAGGAAATTAACAACCAATATAACAGAAATCAAAAACTAGTGAAATAGTATATTGATTTTATTCCCTCATTTCTCTTATCTCACCAAACATTTAGACTCTATTAAAAAATCACACTTGTGACGTCAATAATTAAGGTAACATAGTAAATAAATAATGACATGTATTGTAACCATATTTTTAAATATAAGGTAGAATGTACTAAATGTTGTTAATGATATTATTGCCTTGAGACTGTAATATAAAAACTAACATCAAAGGTTTGGTGAAATCTCTTTCACTGATTATGGAACTTGAGTGACATTTAAATACATTCTTCTAACTCCTTGAAAGTTATTCAAGAGATTCTTTCGTTTCACTTTTTGTTTTTGTCATAGAGTATCAGAATATGTTTACCGTGCCAAAGTTATGGTAATAGAATTACAGCCTTTTACTACGAGACGAGTTTGGGTCATTTCTTAAGGTTCTGAGCACATAAAAAGTGCCATTTTAAAAAAATGTGAGTCTGTATTTTAACAAAGTCAGTTATTTTGGGTAATTATTAGACCTTTAGCTTTGTTTTTGAAACCTTTATCAAATTTAGAAAATCTGGTTCAATTATGTATTACGTGTAATGATTGACTTTAATAAATTGAGCCTACCATACGTCATCTTGAATCTGTTACTCCCTTAAAATGGTGTAGCATTTTGCTGTATGTTGGTAACAACAAATTACGCTAATTTATTATTTGTACTTTTTTATGTTACTTAAAGAATTTTTTGTACCAGTTTCCGGAGAGTGAACATGATTTCAAATTAAAATTACTCCTCACCATTTGAAAGATTATTTTTTATAAGTACGACTTGAGAGGAATTAACCCCCACAATTTGTAATACTTTTCTATAAAGCTTATACAAATTATTTTCTAATTGTGGCTGGTTAAATACAACAGTAATATAATATAATATTACCTATTTAAAACGTTTCGAGACGTAGTGATAAAACCCTAATGGCTTGAAACGATCTTTTTACGGTAATGTTTTGTAAAAAGAAAACATGAAATGAATTAAGGTGATAAAGTATAAAAGGAAAAATGGTAATGAGTTTTTATGAGATAGTTGATAAGCACTATGACATTGTATTTGTTATGTCAAGCATGGTAGTGTACGTAATAAGGACATTTATCATATGTTTTACCACCTGATTGTATATTAATATATCGAGTTAATAACAACCATCACCTATTGTAATTAAACTCACACTACTATGTTATACAGGAAATCATTTGTAAAATTTGTAGATTATATTTATTGATTGCTTATATCCTTTTTCAGAAATTTACCATGTTCATTTTGTAGCCACACCAAGAACGTACATTTTAGTTAACCATGAATTATTAACCGAATAGTGAGATATATCTCACATTTCACGACGCCAGCCATAAAACTTTCAGTGTGACAAACCGGCACCCTAAAGAAACGAAATAGTGTAATCCCTCGGTTCCCAACCAGGGGTACTAGTACCCCTTGATGGTATCAGCGAGCACCTCAGGGGGTACCTTAGAAGCCTCTTAGACAATTTTAAAAAGTATGGAATGGATAAAATATCAAACTCCTGCATCATCCAACAAATAATCTTTTACGTTCATGTAGCTCTTTTTGGTTGAAGGGGTACCAGGAGATTGCGTACAAAAAATAGGGGTACGAAGAGTCCAAAAGGTTGGGAACCGAGAAATCAGTGGAGTATTTTCATCTATTCTGGTGATATATTTCATTCATATTGAAAAACATATATAATTTTTACCTCAACTTTTACACCAATGAGTTGTTGAATAGGTGACGGTAAAGGTAAATTAACCGGTTCTTCATACAATAAATTCCTGACATTATCCTTCCATTCTGTATAGTTGGGATTGGTAGGGGGACTGGTCATCAATTGTAGAACTGGGCGAAATGCCTGGACGGATGAATTGGACCAATTTTGTGGGAATTCTACATCTAAAAACAAAATTAAATTCCTGGTCAATATAAATCACTCAGACAGACAACAATCAGTTTTAAAACCGATCTCATGAATATAGAAAAAAACAAGATTTAGTTGAACTTTAAAAGCCTTTTTGATGTCACATAATTATGTAAATTGTTATCATAAATCCAACTTTCTTTTACACTGCTCCATATCGTAAACATATTGCTTGGATAGAGCTGAAACCTCGTTTCCGAAGTCTTGGTGATTGAGGGCAGTTGTTCACCGAACAATAAGTGTCATTATTGCTCACCAAAGAAATAAGAAAAACGAAAATAGCTCACCACAATTTAATATAAAAATTCGTTCAAGAAAAACAATTTCAATCAAAATATCATCAAAATCATGGAAAAATCGAGAGCAACCTTTTGTTTGCGTTCATATTCAGTTTCCCAAACCTAATGCGCCCGTTCACAAACGATGGCTTATAAGAGGGATTAATGCATAGAAAACACCATCTATGAATCATTGAATGTGGGTCTTCAGCAGTTACTGGCCTTCAGTTATGCATCCCTTAAAGACGCTAGCTATACTGACATAAATTTCGAAATAGTTGCCTTTTCTGTGAGTGATGTCATCGATTGTGACCTGGTTAGCACCCAGCAACCCTTGACACATCATATAGTTTTAGTTACTGATTATTATATTGTTTTCCACCAGGGGCACATTAACGATGCGAGCCTACCTTGAAACATCAGGTATTTATTTCCAGCTTCATCAAACACCTCATCATTTCTTATACCAATAACAACATATTCACCGGTATCTGTCAATCCTATCTCCTGCATAAATCTTACCAAATCTATAAAGGCTGGCGGATAGGAATATATTACATACACTGAAATATAACATTTAGAATAATATGTGAAAATCTTCTCGATGGCCATTATATAATGCATGTTTGTTTTCAGTTTTGAAAAATGATTTATTATAGTTGAAATTAGATCTACGATACAAACTGCAACGTCATCAAATAACCCTATGCAATAGTGATGTACTCGACGAGCATTTCGAAATTCGACTTGGGGACCCTTCTGTTTTGATCTCGTCTTATTGGTGTCATTCTTCCAGCCAAATAGATTACATGAATCGTTGAAAGCATCTATTTATAACTGTCTACAATATGTGAATTTATTTTCAGTTATATCTCATGGAAATCTTTTAAAAATGTAGTAAAAAAAGAAATATGCACTAGATATCAAAACCTCCAGGCTCTAATATTTATAGCTGATTGAATATTTGACAAATAAAACATTTTTTTTTCAACGTTGAGTAATTGAAAATTTCTTTGCGCATTGTGACTTCTGGTGCCTCAGGCGATATCTGGTTATCATTACAGTATTTATAACTAGTATCCTGTTCCAATAGTATACATAACTTATTATTGGTGGAAATACTTTAAGCCGTTTCGTCGCTTTACAATTTACAAACTGCAACTTAAACTGAGATAAAGAGACGATTGGTAGATTAGTACTCACCTCGAGTTTTTCTGTACGTTTTCAAAATAATGGATTGGATTTCATTAAAATGTTCAAAGGATCCGTAAGGTCCAGTAAAATTCACTAAGGCATTGACAGTCATGTTATTGTATTCGGCTAATGTTCGGAGTTTTTCTGCAGCACGGACCATCAAATCTCTCTTTTCTACAACTATTGTGAATTTATTCCAATCATAATATTGCATTAACGCTATCACAGATTTTGCTGACAAGGTACTTGGTGGTTGAGTTCGAGCAAATGTTGGATATCTCGATTTGTCAGACACTACTGGATCATCACATTTCTGAAAATAAAGTATACAAAACCTAAAATCTATGCCCACCTATGATGTCATACAGCAACAAAAAAGGAAGAAACTATAATCAAGTAATCTCAATTCTAGGATAAAACTCATATTTTTTTGTGTACACATAAAATGCCATTTTGTTGTGAATAGTCTGCAGTTGTCATTTCTTAATCTTCGTATAAATATTGTTTTTATATTAAATATATTATAATTCTTATATGAATGTAAAACACTAAAGGTCGTACATAGAAAATTTTGACCTGTATTTTAAGATATTTGAGAAATGTGTAATTAGAGCCCTTAGTTTAATCTAATACATCAACAGGCCGTGTTGAAAGTAAATGAGGCATTAACTTCCAACAGACCCTTTAATGTGCTTTTTGTAAAAAAATGTTGGGGTCATGAGGGTTTAAATTGGTCAATTTAATGGTCAATAAAACAAGAATGCCATATGAATTCTAAAGGTTGAAATCAAATTTTGAAACATTTTGAGTTCCAGTTATTAACCATTGACAATGTACAGGACATAATAATGGTTATTTTCTGCTTTCTGAATGTTCCTAAACATTTGTGTTATAAACAGAATAAATAAGTGAAATGTGTACTCTATATTCTATTAATATTTCAAACAATGTCTAACAGCAGACTGAATATTTTTTAACTTTTTTCCAAACTAATTAAGTGATGTGACGAGTTGTTTATGAACACAGTGTGTAACTTTTGATCCACTATTAACTTAATTAAAGTAAATTACATTATATTTCGTGATAGTCATATTACTTCATATGAAAACACGAGTGTCGGATCTTCATGGCACTGAGAGTGTTGTCTGGAACATTTTTGTTTTAAGACTTCCTTTCGATCTTAACATCCTTGTTTCAACATGACGGTTTTATTTATTGAGATTGTCAAGACTATTTTAACATGATTATTTAACTTGACATTCTCTCTGATCGGTATTGAGATTGTCAACACTATTTTAACATGATTATTTAACTTGACATCTCTCTCATCGGTATTGAGATTGTCAACACTATTTTAACATGATTATTTAACTTGACATTCTCTCTGATCGGTATTGAGATTGTCAACACTATTTTAACATGATTATTTAACTTGACGGTTCTCTCTCATCGGTATTGGGATTGTCAACTATATTTTAACATGATTATTCAACTTGGCGATTCTCTCTAACATGATTATTTAACTTGACATTCTCTCTGATAGGTACTGAGATTGTCAACACTATTTTAACATGATTATTTAACTTGACATTCTCTCTGATCGGTATTGAGATTGTCAACACTATTTTAACATGATTATTTAACTTGACGGTTCTCTCTCATCGGTATTGGGATTGTCAACTATATTTTAACATGATTATTCAACTTGGCGATTCTCTCTCATAGGTATTGAGATTGTCAACTATATTTTAACATGATTATTCAACTTGACATTCTCTCTCATTGGTATTGAGATTGTCAACTATATTCTAACATGATTATTTAACTTGACATTCTCCCTCATTGGTATTGAGATTGTCAACTATATTCTAACATGATTATTTAACTTGACTGTTCTCTATCATCTGTATTGAGATTGTCAACTACATGTTTTTTCTAACATGATTATTTAACTTGACGGTTCTATCTCATCGTTATTGAGATTGTTAACAATATTTTAACATGATTGTTTTGACGATTCTCTCTCATCGGTATTGAGATTGTCAACTATATTCTAACATGATTATTTAACTTAAAATGCTCTCTCATCGGTATTGAGATTGTCAACACTATTTTAACATGATTATTTAACTTAACGGTTCTCTCTCATCGGTATAGAGATTGTCTAGAAAATGTTTACATGCTTGAATCAACATGACGGTTTTATCTTCTCGACTTTGAGAATATGTCTACAGGCTTGTTTCGACTTCACAATTCTTTATGCTCGACATTGAGATTGTCAAGAATATTTTAACGTCTTGTTTCATCTTGACGGTTTTTTCTTCTCGAAAATTGAGATTGTCTAAAATATGTTTTAATGCTTGTTTCGATTTTATGGTTTTCTCTCCTCGACATTGAGATTGTTTAGAATATTTTAACATGCTTGTTTCAACATGACGGTTTTATCTTCGATATTAAGAATATTTCAACATGCTTGATTCGACTTGACGATTTTATCTCGTCGATATTGAGATTGTCTAGAGTATTTTAATATGCTTGTTTCATCTTGACGGCTTTATCTTCTCGACATTGAAATTGTCTAGAATATTTTAAACTCTTGTTTTAACTTGGCGGTTTTATCTTCTAGACCTTTAAATACAAAAACATATTTGAGCGAAAATTAGCCTTTTTTAGCAATATTTCTCCGACATGTCGAATTTTTTGAACAAACATTGAAGACTGATATCTTAAACTAGCAGATTATTTCAGGAGACATATATTTTATTCCGATTACTACTTAATACTTGTATCTGATAGCTAAATCATTTTCTCCTTTATTGGAATATAATATCGACTACTTTCGACTTAAATATGAATTTGATTAACAGTCATTATAAAGAAATGGATAGTCCTCATTTCTAAGCAAATTTTCATCATAATATCATCACATCTATCTAAATTGGTTAGACCTGTAGTGGAAAAGTCTTAATGCTCTTCATACCCTATTTCCTTCATAGTTTTAAAAAAGTGTTACCAGAAATCTGATCTTATTTTTTCTGTCATGATACTGTCTGAATAATTTGCATCTGTTTAAGTTTAAATGTATTATTTATTCAAAGCATTTTTTTTTTTTTTTTGTAGACTTTTTTTCGAAAATTAATATTTGGTTGATAAATATATGAAAAATAGCGCTAAGGCCTTTTTGTCAAGGTTAGTATTATGTAAGTGAAGGTGCCCCAGTGAATGACGAACACTGACTTAGTATCATTCTCTGCCCAACCCATCTTTATGTATAAAGTATCAGCAATACGACTCGAGGTTAGTCACAGTACAGTCATGCATGTAGATATATACATCTCAAGCCCCTTTATTTAGTTTAGTACACAATATATTTGTTCACTCCCTAAAAAACATTTTCCGTGTTATTTAAATCATTTTATTAGATGTTTGTGATAGTTTTTCTTGTAAAATAATTTTTTTATGACCTACATGATAAATTTGGAGTCCCAATAATTCTAAATCAAGTAGTATGTATACCTTTTGCTATCGAAAACACGATTGACATTCAGCAAACGTTTCAACAAGTACATCTGTGTGCAATGTAACATAATCTATTCCGAACCATTACTTTACGGATTATTGGATGGAAACTAGACTCTACTGTGTTTATTATTGTATACATAATCTGAAACTCTAGCTTTACTTTGTAAAATATAGAATGATGCTAATGGTTTTGTGTATTTGGATATAAAAACTATATTATATTATACCTACAGCTTCAATGGTAGACTGGGTACAATTTTCATTAAAAAAACGTGGAAAATTAGCTAATGAACTATTCTTTTTACATGAAAATTTTGAAATAATTATGAAAGAGATTGGAATTTGTCATTATATCGTTATAGTGTTCATTATTTTATAAAGGAAAGTAAAAAAAATCGTTTGGTTTTTTCGCATACTTACATAAGAGATCATGGGTATATTCCACGATGCAGCCACATTGGCCTCTATTTCACAGTAATCCTCAGGTCCAATAAAAGCCACAGCACCATTCTTCCATTGCTCTGTTTCAACTCTTACACTTACGAATGGATCATCCAAATTATCACCGAAAAGAAAATCTAATGTATCGTTAGCTAAAATGTTTGGATCGTCGTTCACATTTTGTACTGCTAAAGACATAGCTCCCGAAATTTTCCTTCCCTCCGCTTTACTTTTATCCGTTCCATTTAGGGTTGTTATATAGCCTATAGTCCATATTTTACAACTATAATATTTTAAATATACAATAAATAATACACAATATACAAATATCAGCTTCATTGTCATTTAATATTTATAACAAAACACCTGGTTATTTCATCTTCAAATGGAATTCAGCCTGCAGACAGTCTTTTCTCTCCAAGATTGTATCATCCTTATTTATTCAATAATATAATTGCCGGTATATTCTGGACTGCTACAGTTCCAGTAAACCACACATTTTTCGATTTCCTCATAAAAGCAAGTGTAAAGTGCTTCGGTTTCATTGTATACGAATATGTTTTAAAATTCCCAACTGTAGCTGCCTCTGAACGGTCTATTAAAGTTCAATATAAAATCTCTGCTGTGTGTAGAATGGTTTATTAATAAGCCAATCATTATTCAATTCACCTTTCTTTATCCAATAACATTCACTATATAGAAATATCCTTTTCCTTGAACACTCATGTGATAGTGAGAATTTTCATTCCGAAAAATTATTAATCCGCTTAATTTTTGCAATAAAATCGTCTTAAAAAAATTGAATGTCAAATAGGTGGTTGAGAAAGTCAAAATCTCGAACAATTGGGTCATGCGTATGACAATCACAGTAAAACGGTTTGTTGATGTTATCATTAGGGTTTCTCATCGGCTCTCAATATGTGCCCTAGGGTACGAGCTACGCTTTACTGATTTTTACCTTTTCGTTGATGTGCCATAACTTAGACCATGCTAAACTTTATCTATATGTTAAATGTTGTGAAATAGGCAATATCCGCCTCCAGTTAGACCAATATATCTGATTATTATCTATATCTCGAACCAATTTTATCGCTGCTTCAGGCTCTGATTCTCACTAAGGCGTAAAGGGCTTTAGACAATATTTTCTTCATGTTTGATTTGTTCTTCATCTATTGGATACTCGTTCTCTTATACAAATACTTGATCAAACTGATTCCACGATAAATACTGAAAGATTATCACTCTGTTTTAATCGTGACCGCCTCTAAACGGTGTAATTAACTCTTTATGTACATTCTGACGTTATTTTTCACGTATATTATTATATCATGGTCATTAGGATAATTTCGTCTTTGAAAGAAAGAAATAAAAAACACAAAGTAAAGAGTAATAATCATTGTATTGTTGTTTTTATAAAATATCAGAATTATAAAGACATTTATTTAAACGCAACTAAATAGTGGATATAATATGTACCATTACCCAAAACAATTACAAAACGGTTAAAATCTCAGTGAAAAAAATAATTATGAAATACGGTGGAACACCCAATGTTTATCTGGTAATGAAATTTTGTACAATTTAAACATAACACATTAGATTGTATAACTATCAAGTCAATAGTGGTATTTTAATTCAGATTTATAATAACAAACAAAAGAAGAACTATTTTAATCTTTCATCAATTATCCAAGTGAATATGTCAAACATACAACAGACCCATGCTGGTTCCTCTGCTATCGGCAATAGCAATTCAATCATTTAATAAAATTTCAATCAACCAGGAAATTCAAATGCTGTGAAAAGATTTTTGTTTGACATTCACAAACTAATGTATTAGTCAATAGCATAATCCTGTCAGTAGAATCATTCCGTTATCAGTCAGTAGAATCATTCTGTTAATCAGTAAGTATAATTATAGAATCATTCTGTTATTCAGTCATTAGAATCATTCTGTTAATCAGTCAGTATATAGGATCACTCTGTTAATCAGTCAGTAGAATGATTCTGTTAATCAGTCAGTAATACTATTCTGTTTATCAGACAGTATTATTCTGTTTATCAGTCAGTATAACTATTCTGTTAATCGGTCAGTATAACTATTCTGTTAATCAGTCAGTAAAACTATTCTGTTTACCAGTCATAACTATTCTATTTATCAGTCAGTAGAACGATTCGGTTTATCAGTCAGTAGAACGATTCGGTTTATCAGTCAGAAGAACAAGTCTTATCATAAGTCGGTCAGTAAAACTATTTTGTTTACCATTCAGTAGAACTTTTTTTGTTAATCAGCCAGTAGAACTATTCTGTTTACCAGTCATAACTATTCTATTTACCAGTCAGTAGGACGATTCTGATTATCAGTCCGTAAAACTATTTACCATTCAGTAGATTTTTTTCTGTTAATCAGTCAGTATAAGTATTATGTTGATCAGTCAGTATAACTCTTCTGTTAATTAGTCAGTAGAACAATATGCCCTGTAGTAGAGTTTTAGAACAATTGTGGACAGACCGACGAAATATGTGATGACAATATACGCACATTACAACTCTACTTAATTATGTGCAACAGATTTGATATATATTTATGTAGGTTACAACCCTACCTAAGTATTTGCAAGAGATTTAATATAAGAAGGTTACAACTCTACATAATTATATGTAAAATGACCTTTTGGAAAAAAATATAACATGTCTATTAGAGCAGGACGTAAAACTCCATTTCATTTCATTTTAAATATCAAACAATATAATAAACATATCACTAAAAACTTTTTATAACGCGTGTTGTCATCACCATAATTCAAGTTGTCACGAGATATTCATATTGTTTTACAAAGCACTTGGTCTTATGTTTGTTTTAACCTTCATATTTTGTGTGTAGAAATATGCTTACTTTTCAAAATGAAAAACGTCCTCATTTAAAATTGAGATATTTATCATATGTGTGGTTCATTTGCTGTAACCAATGTATTGACAAATGGTTACTTAAAATTTCTATTTTCGATCTGTTTCATTTACTCAAACCAAGCTTAGACCTGTGGACACTGGTAAAGGTTGCAGTTAGGCTCTGCATTGATATGCATGACTCAGGTTTTGACTGTTTATATTAACCAAATTTTGACAGAGTTCTCTCCCTTAATGATTTAATTTTTATAAAAGGCTACAATTCTTCCTTTTGATATTTTGTATGTGTTAATATCATTATGAAGATGTGACTCTTGGATTTGGTGATGATTCGATGATTTTCTTTAAAGATATCGCGTAAAACTCTGATATCGCGTTCGTTTTTTGCTCGTGCTCACTCTACAGGCTACAATTATTGGTGGATCCTTTTGATATTTTGCATAGGGTGTCAATATCATTATGAAGATGTGCACTATTTAATTTGGCGATGATTCGATGATTTTCGTTAGAGATATCGCGTAAAACTCTGATATCGCGTTCGCTTTTTTTTCCGTGTTCACTTTACAGGCTACAATTCTCCATGGATTCTTTTGATCTTTTGTATGTGTGTCAATATCATTATGAAGATGTGCACTATTTAATTTGGTGATGATTCCCGTTAGAGATATCGCGTAAAACTCTGATATCGCGTTCGCTTTTTTTTTCTAGTGCTCAGGTTACAGTTCTCCATGGATTCTTTTGATCTTTTGTATGTGTGTCAATATCATTTTTAAGATGTGCACTATTGAATATGGTGATGATTCGATCATTTTCTTCAGATATTTTGTTTAAAACTCTGATATCGCGTTTGTTTTTTTGTTTTTTTTGCTCGTGCTCACTTTACAGGCTACAATTCTCTATGGATTCTTTGGATCTTTTGTATGTGTGTCAATATCATTATGAAGATTTGCACTATTCAATTTAGTGATGATCCGATGATTTTCTTCAGAGGTATCGCATAAATCTCTGTAATTCTTTACATAAAACTCTTAATATCGCGTTTGTTTTTTCCTCATGCTCACTCTACAGGCTACAATTCTCCATATATTCTTTTGATATTTTGTATGTGTAATATCATAATGAAGATTAGCACTATTCTGTTAATCAGTCAGTTAAACGATTCTGTGCATCAGTCAGTATAACTATTCTGTTAATCAGTCAGTATAACTATTCTGTTAATCAGTCAGTATAACTATTCTGTTAGTCAGTAAAACTATTCTGTTTTCAGTCATTAAAACTATTATATTTCTAAGGCGGTAAAACCATGTTATATATCCGTATATAGAAACATTCTGTTTATCAGTCAGAAGAACTATCTGTTTACCACTCAGTAGAATCAGTCTGTTCATCAGCCCGTAGAACCATTATATTTATCAGTCAATAGTATGCTAATCTCAACATCTCTGCTGACCTCACATATTTTAGGGCTGGATAGCGAGTGCGTGAAAACGATGTGAGGTATAGAACAGAGAAAAACAGGGGATGGGAGGGTGGGGAAAAACAGACCCTCTAGACTGACAGAAGCATCCTTCAATAAGGTTGTTACACTCAACCACCTTTAAGTTGGCTTGGTAGACAAGTGACAAGATAGCTTGTCACGTTGTCATATGCGCGGTCACCAGCGGAAGTTAGATTAGTATGCTAATCTCAACATCTCTGCTGACCTCACATATTTTAGGGCTGGATAGCGAGTGCGCTCCACCAGTAAAGCTAAAGCTCCGAACATCTTAGATCTCGAGCCGTAAAACAAATGAACCCCCAACACTTACTTAAATAGACTTCCACACCTTCAAACCAATGCGGGGTTTGATTAATCCATAGATAATGCAAAATAAACCGTTTACAGTTAGTCACTTTTTTCACCAATGCAAGGAGCTTCCCACCCGATTGCCCAATATTTGGACAGATCACCCTCTAATAATTAAAAGCAATACTTCAACAATTTATTCAATACACAAATTATTGACACTTATCATACTCTACCATAAATTTAAAGCAGCCATAAATTTTTCAATACCACTTGCATTCAGATGCAAGCCATCTGCCAAGTCTGTCTGAACATTGATATCATCATGAGAGATAAACCCCCATAACTTAATTCGACAGACTTTTGCTATGGCCTCATTTGCCAGTCTAATGCGAACATTTAATTTTCGGTTACCTGTTGACACAATAGCCGAAACTATTACTGGAATTGACAAATGCTCTGTTTGAAGATTAGACACCAATTTTTGAAAAGAGTTAAGAAATACTTTCAATTTTTCAAATGGATTTCCAGGACCCTGTAAATCATTTACCCCAGCGTGAATTATAAGGTATAGACAATTATAAGAGATGGCTAGACGAACAGCGGTGTCGACAACTAAACTTAACCTGCCACCTGGAATAGGGACAACCATCTGATTGCTATTTAAAATATCGCCAATATCTCTTAATATGGAATCACCAACGATAAGGAAGGTTACATTATTTGGAACTAAGTACCAATTCTGGAGTTGAACTTTCCCATATTTGAATGGTTTTATGCGAAAAGCCCACAAATTCCAAGGGAGTCCCTGCTTATCTGCACAGAAACCTTTTTTAGAAGGATACAAAATCACATGCGGGTCTCCTTTGTAACCTACAATATAGGAGTGCGAAGCCAATAAACGTATTTTTGTGAGCCAAATTGGAGCTGGTGAAAGAGCTGGGCATAATATCGTAAATGTGAGATTTTGCTGTTGTAAAAAACACAAAACAGGTAAAATCAAATTAAATGGAGGGAAAACATAACAATTTTCGGTCGAATTAATAGATTGTGAGAATAGATTGACACCAGCTGAAAAAGGTGTAGGGAATGGCGAAAAATGCTTCAAGAGCCCAAACTGGTTCCTCATGCAATTTGTATCACCCGCCATCAAATCTAGTGTATGCGGACCAAATTGATGTTCGACTCGTAACCAGGCAACTTTTGATAACTTACAATCTGATTTTGACAAAACACGAGACTCCGCATCAGCTGGATTCAATTTAGACTCTACAAAGATAAGTTTTAAGTAAACATTGTTATTCTGAAGAAAGAAAAATATATCTTTGAGAATAATTGTCAATGCGCTGGATCTACTACCCTGTTTATTCCAAGTCTGGATTAATATCTGGTTATCTGTTAGAACATCTACTCTGGCGTTTTTTAAATCAACACCAATCGAACGCAACGTCAGTAAAAGAGCTTTAGCCTCTTTCAAATGTATAGGCAAATCTAAATCTTCATCCCCCCAATAATCACCTAAATTCAAGTTACAACCATTTAACTTAACTACAGCTCCCCATCGATAACCAGAGGAATCTGTTGCTAGATTAATAATTGAGTGAAATTCTGGCTTCCATGGCATGCAGTTATTAAATGTATCCAAAAATCTCCAAAAATTTATTTCGGCGCGCAACTCGTCTGAAATGGGAATGACATCTTTATTAGTTCTAATCAATAAAGAAACGTTCTGAAAACATGCTGCGGTAAATAATTTAGCTCCTGGGACGGCAAGAATAAAAGAAACACATTTCCCTGCAAATCTCTGTAAAGTTAATAAAGATATCTTATCGGATGCCAAAATTTCTTCCCTCAAATTAATAAACTTTTCTCTCTTTTTATCAGTTAACTTAAATGTTTCATTCTTAGCATCAATCACAAAACCTAAATAAACAATTTCTTGAACTGGTTCGAAAACCGACTTTTGCAAGCCAATAAAGTAACCCAAACGAGTGACTATCTGGCAAGTCGCAAAAATTGCCAGTCTTGCCTCGTCCAATTCACTCAATTGACTTTCACTTACAAATTGTTCAATAAGCCGATCATCTATATATACTAAGTTACTAACCCCCAACTGCCTTAAATAACACGCAACCTGTTGGCTCAAAGTATGATACACATAAGCTGAGTTTTTCCAACCGAACGGAATTGTGTTGCAAACATAAAATTGACCCTTCCATTGGAAACCAAATAATTTTCTACTATTGTCTGAAACTAATACATGATCATATCCGGATTTATCATCTAACTTAGTTAAATAAGAGTTCTTGGTAACAAATCTTGGGACATCGGTGAGAGAATCTAACTTGAAAGGCGTGTCTTTCATCCAAGAATTTAGATAGCGCATATTTAAACACATTCTGGGTTTGGAAGGCTCTACAGTTATAGGAGAGACAATGTATGGAGGGTCGTCAATTCCAACTGTACCCCACCACGAGATTGCACCAGTTTGTAAGCGGTTTTCTATTTCATTAGAGATAAATTGACTAAAATCCAAACAATTTGGCGAATTTTTAAAACACTTTTTTGGTGGATAATCATGGTCAAAAGATTCGGTAGCGTAACTTCCTACAAAATGTATTATAAAACTCTCCGCATCAACACCATTCTCAAGCCAATTTAAAATTATTGCAGAGTTAGTTACCTTCTCCCATTCTGAAATATGCCTATGTAGTTCCCCGGCTTTGAAATTTGACGGATTTCTAAAGACGAGCCTTTCAAGTTTTACATTTTCGTGAGAATTTTTAAGAACATATTCAGCCGATACAGATTCTCTCCATTCAACAGGGTTACCTAAATAATCTACCCAATGTAATACCTCAACCTCATTCTCCTAAAAAACAAAACATATTACAAAAGAATCAGTCAAAATTCAACTGAACTTATCTATTTGAATCAGTTTTTATATCACTTTCACACCTTGTGCTAATGTGTCCAGGTTCACCGCACTTATAACAGATGATTCTTTGATTGGACTTTCTTGCGTTTTGCTTTCCACCCCGATTTTGAACTCTACCATATTGTGATGCATTATCGCCCCATGCCTTCAAGAACTTTTGTTCTTTTTCCATCACCTTTGTCTCCACTTTAGACGATAGTAGCAGAACGACCAAAGAGCCAACATTGGGGTTATTTTTATTAGCCAAAAATCGTTGCAAAACGAAATTAAATTCTTCTGAAATTGGGCTTTTAGATTTCCTTGCCTTTTCATCCAAAAGAATAAGTTTTTGGTGCAGAATATCAGGGTTCATTTCAGAGGCGCGCGACGCGTATTCCTTTACCTCTCTTAATAGGCTATCCATAGAATCAGCGCTCATCTTCTGCTCTTGAGCCTCCACAACACCTTTCAACTTTTTCAGCTCTTCCCTGATGTCCATCTATACAAAAATATATAAATTATAACAAAGTGTCCAAGCTTTTCCATTTCTTAGCTATTTGAACATTTCTAGACACATTATCGCCACCTAATGCATTAGATGCACACGATGCCATAGTCGATGAAGTTTTATCATACTCAGAAGGGGACGTATATTTATCTACCATGTTGTCAGTTTGCCAACCTACGTGATCCTTTATTACCTCATTTGAAGCACCACATTGCTTTAAAGTTATAGCACACCCACTTCTGAACCCATGAGGCGTTTCTCCAGACCACAACCCAGCACTTTCTAAGTGTTTTTTCAACCTTGGGGTCATAGTTGAAGACGAAACTGGCTTATCAGAAACTAAAACATCTCTTGAAGCACCACAAGGACGAAAAAGAAAACCACCAGAGAAATCCAAACCTAACTCACTTAAAACTTTCAAATAGTCTTCTAATTCTTTTATAGGACACAATTCACCACCAAGTACACGATTCACTACAATCCTTCTAGGGTCTCCTTTAACAGTTTTCCCCTCGGACATGTGAATATAAATTCCCTGTCTTTGAGGTAACCAACGGATTTGATCAAACTTAAGTCGACCCAAGTCAGCAGCCCTATCCCCCGTAAAACACATTAAAGAAAAATAAGCTTTATCCCTCGCTAATGCGTATCTTTTTTTCTTTGACAAATTTGAATAATTACTATGCAAAGAATAGGAAATAAATCTGGACATTTTGATAACTTTATCCATAAATATGGGAATTGCTTGACGAGATTCTACAAGCGATCTTGACTGCTCTAATTTGACCGCCTTAAGATGTTTTTTGATTGAAGGAGCTGCCATGGGGTTACCAAATCCTAGAACGTTATTCCAATCAGTTCCCCTGCCATAATCCCGGAATATTGCCCTTAACTGACCTATCAATGTGTCTAATGAGGTTGCCGCCCTTCGCAAAGGACATGAACATACTGGTTCTAACGTTGCTTTCAATTGGCACTTATCAAAATGAACCTTAGTTTTACCACTGGAGTCCATCCAAACCAAAAATTGCCTCATCACCGCAGGCGATACATTGTCCAGGGTCAATAAGGGATCTAACAAATGCAAAAATGCTAACAGTTTTTTAGACAGATTCTCTTTCTGCTTTTCATATTTGGTATCCGCCACCAGACCATCTAAGAACTGAATTCGACTATCAATAAACTCCTTATTTAGTACAGGCTGAAATCAAATTGAGATAATTACACTCCTGAATCCTTGTCATAATTCAGTACCCATCATGGCTTTATATTTCTTACAAATTGAACATGAAATTAGTCTAGCAAATAAGTATACCACAATATAAGTTGCCATTGTGTTATTGCATTCATCTGACAAAAAATAGTAATTAGAACAATTTATTCTATTTATATTCTACCAAAATCGAAATTTTAGGGCCAACCATAATTGATGGAAAAATGAATTGGAAAAGTTTAAATTTATGGATATAGTATTATAAAATTAAGGCAACTGAACTGTGGCTACTGAAGACTACTGACATCATGTCTACTTCATGCTAACTAAACCACAATTATTTCAGGCTAACTAAACCATGGCTACTTCAGGTTAACCAAACCATGGTTATTTCAGGCTAACCAAACCATGGTTATTTCAGGCTAACCAAACCATGGCTATCTAACCCATATCTCCAATGGGCGTCCAATATTGCTAAATAACATAGCCTACACAACACAAATCCAGGTTTCAATCAATACCCTGTACAACTCAAATCATGAGGTCTCCATGGTTCCAAATAGCACCAAATATGAGTTCCAATAGCTCAAACGTGAGCATCCCTAGCCACAATCCTGGCTATGGATCTCATTTAAACACTTGGACTAACATTTTATTCCATACATCAATAAGTAAACTTGAATCATTAAACTAAACCTGAACAAATATTTTGCAATGCAGTATTAAAACTTCAATGTTAATTTGATTCAAATAATTTGATTGAAATATTTAAATTCTCATGATCCATACTATGGTAACTTTCATTTAGAAATAAAATTACAGATATTAATTGATATTTAAGTAAAAGATAACATGACACTTTACAACATTGATGTATGGAACTACACCTTGACAATAACAAGTCAGGTAAACTTCAACATAGAACACTTGGCCAACATAGGCCTGTATCTATTCAAAGGGTATACACGTATATGGTACAGTCCACTTCTCGTCAACGTAAAAAAGAATTACTACAAAAATTACCTCATCTGAATCTGAGGGTGATTTTCGTTTCACACCCCTATCACTGTGTAATTCAGAAGTTACGTTCGAACCCGAAGGTGTAGATGCATTTTTATTCGCAACCTGTAGAAAAACAAAAAGAAATTAGCAAATGGATAACCTGAAAACCCCCCGAGATAACAATGAACTCGGCCAGAGACGCGCGAGTTCGAAAATTCAAATGAAATGAAACCAGATAAAATGTACGTTCAAAACAAATTTTGCACTTATAGTTTAGCTCAGCAGTAAATATCTTTAAGAAAGCATTCCGCCTTTCCGACAAGTTCCACTTAAAAAAGAACAGATCATATTTATCTGATAAATATTAAATAAAAGCAAAAAAAAAAAATAATCCTTACAAATACTGCGGCCATAGCAAAATCCACCAAAGCCGCGTGGTCCCAAGTTGTAATACCAAGTATCAAATTTATTTCATCAAAGATGTCTGGACCAAATCCGATTTCTCCAAATTTTTTAAAAATTTCATCTTTTGAGAGAGTAGCAATGGGTTGATCTTTATTGAATCGATGTTCCTGTTTGATGGATTTTGCCCTCCAAGCTTTGATAACAAAAACGACGTCTTTCTTACTCAAACCTGCTTCATTGATCAATATGGCGGCCGGAGGCATGATGTTTTTGCACTCTTCACTGTTCGATGGCTTGGTAGACAAGTGACAAGATAGCTTGTCACGTTGTCATATGCGCGGTCACCAGCGGAAGTTAGATTAGAACTTTTCAGTTAATCAGTCAGTATAACTATTCCGTTATCATTATGTGGAACTATTCTGTTAATCAGAGTAACTATTCTGTTAATCCGCCAGTAGAACTATTCTGTTTATCAGTTAGTATTCTGTTAGTCAATCAGTATAACTATTGTGTTAATCAGTCAGTATAGCTATTCTGTTTATCAGTCAGTAGAACTATTCTGTTAGTCAGTCAGTATAACTATTCTGTTAATCAGTCAGTAAAACTATTCTGTGAATCAGTCAGTAAAACTATTCTGTTAATCAGTAAGAACACTTGTAATAAATCGGTAGAATTTGCTTTTTTCAATTGAACGATCCTCCTATAAAATTTATATCCATCATTCGATGAAATTCTGTTTTTCTGAAAGTAAATTTTTATTTTTGTCACTTATTGTTTTTTTAAAGAATTAATCATTGTGTTATTGAAATGTGTTATTGCTCAATTTTCTCTTTTTTTCATATTTAACGATTTTTTTGCTAGAATCGATCTGAGCTTGAATTTCATTTAATGAAACTATTTTTTTGGAAACTTATTGTCTTCACGTCGATGTTGTCCTATTAAAATAAATTTCTAAAAGATTCATGGACCAAATGACATGAGAGTCTGACTTTGAACAAAATGAAATTGGATCATTCCCTTGGCTAAACCGTTTTAATGAATTCGATCATTCTGTCACCTTTAGTGAATTAAATAGGCTAAAGAGACTAATGATTTTGCGCCAGTACACGTTTTCGAATTGTATTAAATAAATAAAATACTTATATCGATTACTTTTATTTCTCAGAGTTTCGCAGAGAAACGGTTTTCACGAAAGCTCTAACATTCGTAATATTCTTTCCTATGTCGGATGTCGAAAGATAAAGACGGACAGCATTTTTTAAAAATAACTTGCCAGGCAAGGTAACTAACGTCCATTGCTAGTTTTGATTGAAAACATAATGAGTTTCAGATTTTATATATTGTAGATAAAGTTCATCCTTGAATGATGATTAACAATTTCAGCAAGTACCACTGAACTATCTGAAGAGTCGAAAATCAAATTGTTATAAAGAACGTGGGAAATAATTCATGTTAAATTTAATTTGTAATTCAAGTTGTCACTAGATATTCATACAGTTTGTTTTAACCATATTTTGTGTGTAAAATATGCTTACTTTTCATAATGATATTAAAAAATATAAAATTGATATACATGTAGACCTACTTTCTCATATGTTTAGTTCATTTGCTGTAACCAATGTATTGCCAAAAGGTTAAAATTTATATTTTCTGTTTCATTTACTCAAACTGTTATTTTTAACATGTAGAATATTTTTGTATATAGTTCATTTTTGCATGTATATTATTCTATATGTATATTTCCTTCTGTATGTGTAGTTTTTAGGAGGATACCAGGGAAGATGTGCCTCTGGCAAACTGGTTTTCCTGTCAAATAAAGTATTATATATATATAACTCGAGGTTTTGACGGTTTACATTATTTGCAAAATTTCGACAGGAGTTCTCTCCTGTAATGTGTTGAGCAATATTACCAATTTTGAGTTCTCTCCCTTAAAGGGCCAATATGCTTTTTAAAAAAGTTTCCATTATCAAAACAATCGCAAATACCACCTGAGAGTATTTTTAATGTATGCTTATTGTATCTCTATATCTTCTTGATCAAACTTAATTTGGTTTTAAAGGGTTAATTATGAACAGGGAGTACTTATTGTTAATTAAGCAATTTGACCTAGTTTTGGAGTTTGCCCTTTAAATGGCTCAATATTTCTAGCTGAAACCTTTTAAATGCACAAGAGGGACATTTCTTTACAATTCCGCGTTCGTTTTTTTTACTCAAATCCGTTCAGTAGTTTGCTATCAGTTTCCAAAAAACATAACACACTTAAAAACCTTACGTAAGGTTTATAAAAAAATTTAGCATGATTTTAGCGTTTAAAAATTAATGGCTGGATTTTTTTAGTTAAAACTTTCAGATACATTAAAGGGCACATAGTTACATATTTTGGTGTAAAGTTTTCGCAAATTTCAGCAAAAAATATTTTGACCTAAAAAAAAATTCAGACTGTCCCTTTAAATGATTTTTTTTTATAAAATTAACTCTTTAAAATTTTAACTTTGAAAATGACGGAGAACATGATTTTTTCGTTCATTCATGCTTGCTTGGGTTTTATTACTAAATATTTTTCGATATTCCTGATTTTCAATAGGGTTCGTCCTTTGGTGGTAATCAACATTTCCAGAAAGTTTTGTCAACATTTGTGAAGAATTGTGACAGGTAGAGTATTTACGAGCAAGTGTGGATGCACGGACGGACTGCACCGTGACTGACTTTAATGACGACATTAGGATAATATGCTAGTAAATCCTTTTACAAAATATCGCCTAGGAACAAATTAAACCAACCATAAGATACAACTTTTCTCTTCGACTATTTATTAATTTTTTAAACATTAATCTTAACAAGGTAATAAGAAACAAGTATTTGATTTTGATGGACACCATGCCACGGTCACCGTGCAGCTGGCAATGCGGGATCCTGCTTGCAAGAGAAAAGTGTAGGTGTCGATCCAAATCAAAGCTGTCATAGGCCTATTATCTATGGAGTTTGCAGTTGCCCTTATGTAGTCTGCGGATTACATGGAGATTGAAGACTTGCTGGACAAAGAGAGCCATTCTTTTAAATCACATGAGACATACCGGTACCGTACTTACAATGTTTGGCGTCGATCAACACATCTGACAGCATTGATAGTATGATTGCTGAATCCTTAAATAGGAAATCACCACTAACAACAGCTCCACCAGCACCAGCACCACAACTCTCATCCCAATCTCCTCCGCCTACATTGGCATCATCCGAGTCTCATATTTTTTCAACATGGAAGACGGGCATTTAATCAGTATATGATGTTATTTCTTTGATCAACAAATGCTGAATGGGATGAAAGTAACTGGAAAATTCAGCAAAATGCAATTGGTCGAACGAATAAAATATATGTTAAATTTTACAAATGAAATAGTTACTCATTTACTGATATAATTCCTCATTTGCTTATATAATGTATATTTTTGTATATTTTTTGAAGATTCCCTAGTCATTGATATTCTTCCTCAGTGATTGATATACTTCCTCCCTACAATACAAATGCATGTATTATATGTTCATTAATACAACACAATATACAATACATGTACTAAAGGTACATTAATAAAACACAATATACAATACAAGTACATTGACACAAGACAATATACAATACAAATACATGTACTACAGGTACATTAATACAACAAAATATACAATACATGTACTACAGGTACATTAAAACAACACAATATACAATACATGTACTACAGGTACATTAAAACAACACAATATACAATACATGTACTACAGGTACATAAGTACAACAAAATATACAATGCATGTACTACAGGTACATTAAAACAACACAATATACAATACATGTACTACAGGTACATTAAAACACAATATACAATATATGTACATTAACACAACACAACACAATATACAATACATGTACTACAGGTACATTAATACAACACAATATACAATGCATGTACTACAGGTACATTAAAACAACACAATATACAATACATGTACTACAGGTACATTAAAACACAATATACAATATATGTACATTAACACAACACAACACAATATACAATACATGTACTACAGGTACATTAATACAACACAATATACAATACATGTACTACAGGTACATTAAAACACAATATACAATCTGTACTACTTAAAACAAGACAATATATACATGTATATCAGATATTGGTAAATAGAATCAAATTTTTATGCGCAAGAATAAGTGTGGAAATAGTCGTTTCATAAATATTAGGGCCTAGCCTACTTTCGGTGTGTCAAACGGTCTCCGTGAAAGTTACGCTAGTGCTTTGCGAAGCGATAACAATTTGAGCAAAGGAAATTAGGGTTAGCACTGCACAGGCCTACCCTTTGTTCAAAAATAATATTTGTTTGGTGAAAATGATAGATTTGACAGTGTTCGACTTTGTAAAAATAGAAAAAAAAATTTCGTCAACCGGGTCTCGAACCCGGGACCCCAAAGGTGGCGTGCAAGCACGGAACCCACTGGGCCACCGCCGCCTTGGTGAAACTGGGCATAGGGTTAGCTCAAAACCTGACTGCAACAAGGGGTAATGGCAATTTTTTTAAAATGGCAACTAGAGTTAGCTCAGGAAAGTGTCAAAGGTTGTATCAAAAATAGATGTTTCGCATATCAAACGAATCGGCACGTCGTTGCGCATCTTTTCAGTACAAATTTGGGTTGAAAAGAATTCATGGGCGGCCTACAGGGTCCATCAACCATACTTCCGTTCTGTAATTGCTTTGCGAAGCGATAACAATTTGAGCAAAGGAAATTAGGGTTAGCACTGCACAGGCCTACCCTTTGTTCAAAAATAATATTTGTTTGGTAATGATAGATTAGACAGTGTTCGACTTTGAAAAAAAGAAACAAAAAATTGTCGTCAACCGGGTCTCGAACCCGGGACCCCAAAGGTGGCGTGCAAGCACGGAACCCACTGGGCCACCGCGGCCTTGGTGAAACGGGCCTAGGGTTAGCTCAAAACATGACTGCAACAAGGGGTAATGGCACTTTTTTTAAAATGGCAACTAGTTATAGCTCAGGAAAGTGTCAAAGGTTGTATCAAAAATAGATGTTTCGCATATCAAACGAATCGGCACGTCGTTGCGCATCCTCTCAGCACAAATTTGGGTTGAAAACAATAATTCATGGGCGGCCTACAGGGTCCATCAACCATACTTCCGTTCTGTAATTGCTCTGCGAAGCGAAACACATTTTAGCAAAGGAAATTAGGGTTAGCATAGACAGTGTTCGACTTTGTAAAAGTCCAATTAGGGTAAGCATTACACAGGCCTACCCTTTGTTCAAAAATAATATTTGTTTGGTGAAAATGATAGATTAGACAGTGTTCGACTTTGTAAAAATAGAAAAAAAAATTGTCGTCAACCGGGTCTCGAACCCGGGACCCCAAAGGTGGCGTGCAAGCACGGAACCCACTGGGCCACCGCGGCCTTGGTGAAACGGGCCTAGAGTTAGCTCAAAACCTGACTGCAACAAGGGGTAATGGCAATTTTTTTTAAAATGGCAACTAGTTATAGCTCAGGAAAGTGTCAAAGGTTGTATCAAAAATAGATGTTTCGCATACCAAACGAATTGGCACGTCGTTGCGCATCTTTTCAGTACAAATTTGGGTTGAAAAAAATTCATGGGCGGCCTACAGGGTCCATCAACCATACTTCCGTTCTGTAATTGATCCGCGAAGCGATAAAAATTTGAGCAAAGGAAATTAGGGTTAGCATTGCACAGGCCTACCCTTTGTTCAAAAATAATATTTGTTTGGTGAAAATGATAGATTAGACAGTGTTCGACTTTGTAAAAATAGAAACAAAAAATGTTCGTCAACCGGGTCTCGAACCCGGGACCCCAAAGGTGGCGTGCAAGCACGGAACCCACTGGGCCACCGCCGCCTTGGTGAAACTGGGCATAGGGTTAGCTCAAAACATGACTGCAACAAGGGGTAATGGCAATTTTTTTAAAATGGCAACTAGTTATAGCTCAGGAAAGTGTCAAAGGTTGTATCAAAAATAGATGTTTCGCATATCAAACGAATCGGCACGTCGTTGCGCATCTTCTCAGCACAAATTTGGGTTGAAAAAAATTCATGGGCGGCCTACAGGGACCATCAACCATACTTCCGTTCTGTAATTGCTCCGCGAAGCGATAAAAATTTGAGCAAAGGAAATTAGGGTTAGCATTGCACAGGCCTACCCTTTGTTCAAAAATAACATTTGTTTGCTGAAAATGATAGATTAGACAGTGTTCGACTTTGTAAAAATAGAAAGAAAAAAAATTTCGTCAACCGGGTTTCGAACCCTGAAACCCAAAGGTGGCGTGAAAGCACGGAACACACTAGGCCACCGCGGCCTTGGTGAAACGGGCCTAGGGTTAGCTCAAAACCTCACTGCAACAAGGGGTAATAGCAATTTTTTTTAAATGGCAACTAGGGTTAGCTCAAGAAAGTGTCAAAGGTTGTATCAAAAATAGATGTTTCGCATATCAAACGAATCGGCACGTCGTTGCGCATCTTCTCAGCACAAATTTGGGTTGAAAAAAATTCATCGGCGGCCTACAGGGTCCATCAACCATACTTCCGTTCTGTAATTGCTCCGCGAAGCGATACAAAATTTGAGCAAAGGAAATCAGGGTTAGCATTGCACAGGTTTACCCTTTGTTCAAAAATAATATTTGTTTTGTGAAAATGATAGATTAGACAGTGTTCGACTTTGTAAAAATTATTAAAAAAAATTCGTCAACCGGGTCTCGAACCCGGGACCCCAAAGGTGGCGTGCAAGCACGGAACCCACTGGGCCATCGCAGCCTTGGTGAAACGGGCCTAGGGTTAGCTCAAAACCTGACTGCAACAAGGGGTTATGGCATTTTTTTTAAAATGGCAACTAGGGTTAGCTCAGGAAAGTGGCAAAGGTTGTATCAAAAATAGATGTTTCGCATACCAAACGAATTGGCACGTCGTTGCGCATCTTCTCAGCACAAATGTGGGTTGAAAAATGTCATGGGCGGCCTACAGGGACCATCAACCATACTTCCGTTCTGTAATTGCTCCGCGAAGCGATAAAAATTTGAGCAAAGGAAATTAGGGTTAGCATTGCACAGGCCTACCCTTTGTTCAAAAATAACATTTGTTTGCTGAAAATGATAGATTAGACAGTGTTCGACTTTGTAAAAATAGAAAGAAAAAAAATTTCGTCAACCGGGTTTCGAACCCTGAAACCCAAAGGTGGCGTGAAAGCACGGAACACACTAGGCCACCGCGGCCTTGGTGAAACGGGCCTAGGGTTAGCTCAAAACCTCACTGCAACAAGGGGTAATAGCAATTTTTTTTAAATGGCAACTAGGGTTAGCTCAGGAAAGTGTCAAAGGTTGTATCAAAAATAGATGTTTCGCATATCAAACGAATCGGCACGTCGTTGCGCATCTTCTCAGCACAAATTTGGGTTGAAAAAAATTCATCGGCGGCCTACAGGGTCCATCAACCATACTTCCGTTCTGTAATTGCTCCGCGAAGCGATACAAAATTTGAGCAAAGGAAATCAGGGTTAGCATTGCACAGGTTTACCCTTTGTTCAAAAATAATATTTGTTTTGTGAAAATGATAGATTAGACAGTGTTCGACTTTGTAAAAATTATTAAAAAAAATTCGTCAACCGGGTCTCGAACCCGGGACCCCAAAGGTGGCGTGCAAGCACGGAACCCACTGGGCCACCGCGGCCTTGGTGAAACTGGCCTAGGGTTAGCTCAAAATCTGACTGCAACAAGCAGTAATGGCAATTTTTTTTAAAATGGCAACTAGGGTTAGCTCAGGAAAGTGTCAAAGGTATCAAAAATAGATGTTTCGCATATCAAACGAATAGGCACGTCGTTGCGCATCTTCTCAGCACTAATTTGGGTTGAAAAAAATTCATGGGCGGCCTACTTTGAAAAAATAGAAAAAAAAAATTTTCGTCAACCGGGTCTCCAACCCGGGACCCCAAAAGTGGCGTGCAAGCACGGAACCTACTGGGCCACCGCGTCCTTGGTGAAACGGGCCTAGGGTTAGCTAAAAACTTGACTGCAACAAGGGGTAATGGCAATTTTTTTAAAATGGCAACTAGGGTTAGCTCAGGAAAGTGTCAAAGGTATCAAAAATAGATGTTTCGCATATCAAACGAATCGGCACGTCGTTGCGCATCTTCTCAGCACAAATTTGGGTTGAAAAAATTCATGGGCGGCCTACAGGGTCCATCAACCATACTTCCGTTCTGTAATTGCTCCGCGAAGCGATAAAAAATTTGAGCAAAGGAAATTAGGGTTAGCATTGCACAGGTTTACCCTTTGTTCAAAAATAATATTTGTTTTGTGAAAATGATAGATTAGACAGTGTTCGACTTTGTAAAAATTATTAAAAAAAATTCGTCAACCGGGTCTCGAACCCGGGACCCCAAAGGTGGCGTGCAAGCACGGAACCCACTGGGCCACCGCGGCCTTGGTGAAACGGGCCTAGGGTTAGCTCAAAACCTTACTGCAACAAGCGGTAATGGCAATTTTTTTAAAATGGCAACTAGGGTTAGCTCAGGAAAGTGTCAAAGGTATCAAAAATAGATGTTTCGCATATCAAACGAATCGGCACGTCGTTGCGCATCTTCTCAGCACAAATTTGGGTTGAAAAAAATTCATGGGCGGCCTACTTTGAAAAAATAGAAAAAAAAATTTTCGTCAACCGGGTCTCGAACCCGGGACCCCAAAGGTGGCGTGCAAGCACGGAACCCACTGGGCCATCGCGGCCTTGGTGAAACGGGCCTAGGGTTAGCTCAAAACCTGACTGCAACAAGGGGTTATGGCATTTTTTTTAAAATGGCAACTAGGGTTAGCTCAGGAAAGTGTCAAAGGTTGTATCAAAAATAGATGTTTCGCATACCAAACGAATTGGCACGTCGTTGCGCATCTTCTCAGCACAAATGTGGGTTGAAAAATGTCATGGGCGGCCTACAGGGACCATCAACCATACTTCCGTTCTGTAATTGCTCCGCGAAGCGATAAAAATTTGAGCAAAGGAAATTAGGGTTAGCATTGCACAGGCCTACCCTTTGTTCAAAAATAACATTTGTTTGTTGAAAATGATAGATTAGACAGTGTTCGACTTTGTAAAATTAGAAAAAAAAATTTCGTCAACCAGGTCTCGAACCCGGAAACCCAAAGGTGGCGTGCAAGCACGGAACACACTAGGCAACCGCGGCCTTGGTGAAACGGGCCTAGGGTTAGCTCAAAACCTCATTGCAACAAGGGGTAATAGCAATTTTTTTAAAATGGCAACTAGGGTTAGCTCAGGAAAGTGTCAAAGGTTGTATCAAAAATAGATGTTTCGCATATCAAACGAATCGGCACGTCGTTGCGCATCTTCTCAGCACAAATTTGGGTTGAAAAAAAATCATGGGCGGTCTACAGGGTCCATCAACCATAATTCCGTTCTGTAATTGCTCCGCGAAGCGATAAAAAATTTGAGCAAAGGAAATTAGGGTTAGCATTGCACAGGTTTACCCTTTGTTCAAAAATAATATTTGTTTTGTGAAAATGATAGATTAGACAGTGTTCGACTTTGTAAAAATTATAAAAAAAAATTCGTCAACCGGGTCTCGAACCCGGGACCCCAAAGGTGGCGTGCAAGCACGGAACCCACTGGGCCACCGCGGCCTTGGTGAAACGGGCCTAGGGTTAGCTCAAAACCTGACTGCAACAAGCGGTAATGGCCATTTTTTTAAAATGGCAACTAGGGTTAGCTCAGGAAAGTGTCAAAGGTATCAAAAATAGATGTTTCGCATATCAAACGAATCGGCACGTCGTTGCGCATCTTCTCAGCACAAATTTGGGTTGAAAAAAATTCATGGGCGGCCTACTTTGAAAAAATAGAAAAATTTTTTTTTCGTCAACCGGATCTCGAACCCGGGACCCCAAAAGTGGCGTGCAAGCACGGAACCCACTGGGCCACCGCTCAAAACCTGACTGCAACAAGGGGTAATGGCAATTTTTTTAAAATGGCAACTAGGGTTAGCTCAGGAAAGTGTCAAAGGTTGTATCAAAAATAGATGTTTCGCATATCAAACGAATCGGCACGTCGTTGCGCATCTTCTTAGCACAAATTTGGGTTGAACAAAATTCATGGGCGGCCTACTTTGAAAAAATAGAAAAAAAAAATTTTCGTCAACCGGGTCTCGAACCCGGGACCCCAAAAGTGGCGTGCAAGCACGGAAACCACTGGGCCACCGCGGCCTTGGTGAAACGGGCCTAGGGTTAGCTCAAAACCTGACTGCAGCAAGGGGTAATGGCAATTTTTTTAAAATGGCAACTAGGGTTAGCTCAGGAAAGTGTCAAAGGTATCAAAAATAGATGTTTCGCATATCAAACGAATCGGCACGTCGTTGCGCAACTTCTCAGCACAAATTTGGGTTGAAAAAAATTCATGGGCGGCCTACAGGGTCCATCAACCATACTTCCGTTCTGTAATTGCTCCGCGAAGCGATAAAAAATTTGAGCAAAGGAAATTAGGGTTAGCATTGCACAGGCCTACCCTTTGTTCAAAAATAATATTTGTTTCGTGAAAATGATAGATTAGACAGTGTTCGACTTTGTAAAAATAGAAAAAAAACTTTTTCGTCAACCGGGTCTCGAACCCGGGACCCCAAATGTGGCGTGCAAGCACGGAACCCACTGGGCCACCGCGGCCTTGTTGAAACGGGCCTAGGGTTAGCTCAAAACCTGACTGCAACAAGGGGTAATGGCATTTTTTTTAAAATGGCAACTAGGGTTAGCTCAGGAAAGTGCCAAAAGTTGTATCAAAAATAGATGTTTCGCATATCAAACGAATTGGCACGTCGTTGCGCATCTTCTCAGCACAAATTTGGCTGAAAAAAAATTCATGGGCGGCCTACAGGGACCATCAACTATACTTCCGTTCTGTAATTGCTCCGCGAAGCGATAAAAATTTGAGCAAAGGAAATTAGGGTTAACATTGCACAGGTCTACCCTTTGTTCAAAAATAATATTTGTTTGGTGAAAATGATAGATTAGACAGTGTTCGACTTTGTAAAAATAGAAAAAAAAAATTTCGTCAACCGGGTCTCGAACCCGGGACCCCAAATGTGGCGTGCAAGCACGGAACCCACTGGGCCACCGCGGCCTTGGTGAAACGGGCCTAGGGTTAGCTCAAAACATGGCTGCAACAAGGGGTAATGGCTTTTTTTTTAAAATGGCAACTAGTTATAGCTCAGGAACGTGTCAAAGGTTGTATCAAAAATAGATGTTTCGCATATCAAACGAATCGGCACGTCGTTGCGCATCTTCTCAGCACAAATTTGGCTTGAAAAAAATTCATAGGCGGCCTACAGGGTCCATCAACCATACTTCCGTTCTGTAATTGCTCCGCGAAGCGATAAAAATTTGAGCAAAGGAAATTAGGGTTAGCATTGCACAGGCCTACCCTTTGTTCAAAAATAATATTTGTTTGGTGAAAATGATAGATTAGACAGTGTTCGACTTTGTAAAAATAGAAAAAAAACTTTTTCGTCAACCGGGTCTCGAACCCGGGACCCCAAATGTGGCGTGCAAGCACGGAACCCACTGGGCCACCGCGGCCTTGGTGAAACGGGCCTAGGGTTAGCTCAAAACCTGACTGCAACAAGGGGTAATGGCATTTTTTTTAAAATGGCAACTAGGGTTAGCTCAGGAAAGTGCCAAAAGTTGTATCAAAAATAGATGTTTCGCATATCAAACGAATTGGCACGTCGATGCGCATCTTCTCAGCACAAATTTGGCTGAAAAAAATTCATGGGTGGCCTACAGAACCATCAACCATACATCCGTTCTGTAATTGCTCCGCGAAGCGATAAAAATTTGAGCAAAGGAAATTAGGGTTAGCAATGCACAGGTCTACCCTTTGTTCAAAAATAATATTTGTTTGGTGAAAATGATAGATTAGACAGTGTTCGACTTTGTAAAAATTATTAAAAAAAATTCGTCAACCGGGTCTCGAACCCGGGACCCCAAAGGTGGCGTGCAAGCACGGAACCCACTGGGCCACCGCGGCCTTGGTGAAACTGGCCTAGGGTTAGCTCAAAACCTGACTGCAACAAGCAGTAATGGCATTTTTTTTAAAATGGCAACTAGGGTTAGCTCAGGAAAGTGTCAAAGGTTGTATCAAAAATAGATGTTTCGCATATCAAACGAATCGGCACGTCGTTGCGCATGTTCTTAGCACAAATTTGGGTTGAAAAAAATTCATGGGCGGCCTACTTTGAAAAAATAGAAAAAAAAATTTTCGTCAACCGGGTCTCGAACCCGGGACCCCAAAAGTGGCGTGCAAGTACGGAACACACTGGGCCACCACGGCCTTGGTGAAACGGGCCTAGGGTTAGCTCAAAACCTGACTGCAACAAGGGGTAATGGCAATTTTTTTTAAATGGCAACTAGGGTTAGCTCAGGAAAGTGTCAAAGGTATCAAAAATAGATGTTTCGCATATCAAACGAATCGGCACGTCGTTGCGCATCTTCTCAGCACAAATTTGGGTTGAAAAAATTCATGGGCGGCCTACAGGGTCCATCAACCATACTTCCGTTCTGTAATTGCTCCGCGAAGCGATAAAAAATTTGAGCAAAGGAAATTAGGGTTAGCAGTGCACAGGTTTACCCTTTGTTCAAAAATAATATTTGTTTTGTGAAAATGATAGATTAGACAGTGTTCGACTTTGTAAAAATTATTAAAAAAAATTCGTCAACCGGGTCTCGAACCCGGGACCCCAAAGGTGGCGTGCAAGCACGGAACCCACTGGGCCACCGCGGCCTTGGTGAAACGGGCCTAGGGTTAGCTCAAAACCTGACTGCAACAAGCGGTAATGGCAATTTTTTTAAAATGGCAACTAGGGTTAGCTCAGGAAAGTGTCAAAGGTTGTATCAAAAATAGATGTTTCGCATATCAAACGAATCGGCACGTCGTTGCGCATCTTCTTAGCACAAATTTGGGTTGAAAAAAATTCATGGGCGGCCTACAGGGTCCATCAACCATACTTCCGTTCTGTAATTGCTCCGCGAAGCGATAAAAATTTGAGCTAAGGAAATTAGGGTTAGCATTGCACAGGTCTACCCTTTGTTCAAAAATAATATTTGTTTGGTGAAAATGATAGATTAGACAGTTTTCGACTTTGTAAAAATAGAACAAAAAATTTTTCGTCAACCGGGTCTCGAACCCGGGACCCCAAAGGTGGCGTGCAAGCACGGAACTCACTGGACCACCGCGGCCTTGGTGAAACGGGCTTAGGGTTAGCTCAAAACCTGACTGCAACAAGGGGTAATGGCAATTTTTTTAAAATGGCAACTAGGGTTAGCTCAGGCAAAGGTTGTATCAAAAATAGATGTTTCGCATATCAAACGAATCGGCACGTCGTTGTGCATCTTCTCAGCACAAATCACAAGATTTAGATTTAATGTGGATATGAAAACAGGAGGAAGTGATCAACATCACTGTTTTATCATTATAAAAAATCTTAAAATCCTTGAATGACATTTAGAAGTAGATAGAACATTAAATAAGAAACACTATTATGGATATACTAATCCTCTTTAATTTAAGCAACGTTTCAATTCACATACAATACATATGTGAGTTGAAACGTTGCTTAAATTAAAGAGCAGTAGTATATCCATAATAGTGTTTCTTATTTAATAAAAAATCTTGACTAAATTTGTATAGGTTTATTTCGTTTTGTTATTTTATGTTGGTATAACGAATGTTATTATAAAGAGGTTTTCTACATTCTGTATGAGTAGCCCGGAAGCATCAATTTGCACCATTCCAACTGTCTGTGGTTCTAGTGGTTCGACATAAACAATGTGTTTGATGACTTCACAGATTGTGTCGGAATCAAACACTTGTTGCTGGAAGCACAGTCTTCTGATTGAAAATTGGAATGGTGCAAATTAATGTTACCGGTGTTCCTGTAACACACATAAAAAAAAACCTCTTTCAAATCCCTTAATTTTTTTTTAAATTACATCCACCAGTTTAACGTAAACCAGTTCACATTCGCGTCCAGTGGATGCTGACGTCAATAAAAAAAACTCAAACCTTCAGGAGCTTGAACTTGGAACAACAAGAGGTAGAAATTTCCGGCTTATCTTATAATATAGAACTAGACAATGGCTATCTACACTTCAAATATAACTTCTATTGCTCTCGATTTTGCCACGTTTTTGGATGCGATTTTGATTAACGGAATTGTTTTGCTTGTACGAATTTTTATTCTTCCAACTAACAGTTCGCATTTTCTGCTGTTTGTTTAGTAAGATCATTCGTGAGATCTGGTGGGTCAATTGAGTTCCATTATTACATGTATATTGCAGTGGTCAACGGTTGGAACCAGAACACTCTTTATGTCTGTGGCTTACGAGTAGGTTTTAGATCGGCGCATTGAATGAAGAGATGCCACCTAACCTGAGACATTTTATGGTGTTGTACGTTTCGTAAGTGTTGGTGTGGACTTTGGTTGTCTTTTGAAGATCGCCACAGGTGGATGGTTTGGTTTGGTATCTCTAGATCAATCGGTTGAGGTTCTTATGCATGTCTTATGCCATTTTCTGGTTAATCATAGATGTAGAATTTGAATGAACTGAGATGAAGGCATGCTAGTCAGATCTGGTGATAGTTGGTTTGGTAGTTTCGAATCATTGTTCTGATTTCAGATTTGACTTATTCTGACCTGTAATATTCGAATATGTTTTAAAATAAACACTATTCAACTGCCTCAACGATCCTAATCGCCCCCTCAAATAAAACCTATAACAGCTATATAACAACAATTTGAAACCTTATTCATACAATGATTTTTGGACTTGAAAAAAAATATCATTATAGATCAGAGTCTAGGCAACATGACTCAAAAGATATACTGTCATAATATGGATCATAATGGATGTCTAAATTTATTTAAGGTTAAAAGGATATTTTCAAACCCCCCTCACACACAATCACAAAGGTGTAGAAATTCCACATTAAACACAACTAGTTTTTCTGACCCACTTCAGCTTCAGCTGACAACTGCCAATATAGCTATCACAGGATAGGATGAACTTGGTTTCTAGTTAACTATGGTTCTCATATACTTACAGAAAGGAATATATCTCTTGATAAATGGGACAAACTTCCAATTAATAAATTGACAACAGATATTTGTAAATCAATTCTCAATTTACCAAAACGTACTTCTAATATTGGATGTTTGGCTGAAATTGGAGTTTTCCCTTTGTCAATTGATGTATTCCAGCGTAAACTGTCGTATCAAAAACGTTTTATTTTTGATCTCACCAATAAACGCCTCATGGATGCGTATAACCTGGACTCTCAACTTCTTAAGAACAAAAAAAGCAAGAAAAAGTTGTCTTTTAATGGGTGTCTACAAAATATTACTAACCATTTCAATTTCCAATCAAATAATATTTCAAAATTTGATATGAAGGCTACATTGGAAACTAAATTTATAACCCTTTTTAAACAATTAACAGATCAAGTAGATGTTAGCAACTGTCACAAATTACGAACGTATGGACAGATTAAACCCAATTTCTCAAATATTCCAGACTATCTTAAATCCGTAAAAAACAAATCTCACAAAGTAACACTTATAACCTCTCTGCGTCTAAGTGCACACTGTCTAGCTATAGAGCGAGGTAGATATACCCAAACACCTATTCAAGATAGAATTTGCAAATTTTGTACCAGCCACAGTATAGAAGATGAAGAACATTTCTTACTAAATTGCTCTTTATATCACACAGAAAGACAGCAAATTATTTATCCAATTTTCAAATTTTACAAATCCATTTCTCATAATATAAACTTCCTTCAATTACTTTTAGACCCACCTGAACCCATTGCCAAGTCTGTTGCGTACTATATACACCAGTGTTTTGAAAAACGCAAACATTCTCCATGATCAGATTGACTGGATTTAATTAATTAATTTGTTCACCTTAACTATGATATTTCAAATTTGATTATTATACTGTATATTCAATTTTACTTTTATTCTACCATGTTATTTGCCATATATATGTTTTTTATTATTCTATATTTACTTTGTAAATTGTAATGTATGGAGTATTACCTGAACAGTGCATATTTATTTATTTTCATTATAGCAATTATTGTATTGAGTCAGCGATATTTTTATACCTTTCTACAAGTTATATTGCATATCGTTTTGTCAGTGAATGTTTCAATTTCTCCATAAATTGTGTATTGAACTTTAGTTAACCCTTTCATTACCACATTTTGCTTTAGGGATGAAAAAATTATTTTCTTCATATTTTCACAATATTTTAGGCATAAAATACTAAATTTATTGTTGGTATAAAATTTTTGGTCAGACTTGCCCTTTTTGGGGGTTGTTTCATATATGATACTATGGATATTAAAGGTTGATGAACCTAGGGATCGTAAGCATTTGAGAAATCATCAAACACGGCAAATTCCCACTTTTGAGAGTATATTAAAATATAATATTTTAGCTGTGCGCAATGATAAATATATTTGGTATGTTAAAACCCAGGAATGTAATATATATAATATATAATATGAAGGGTCAACATGTTCTGCTTTGCTTGGGGCCAACGGCGTGGATTAAGAGGGGGGACAGGGTGGGGGGGGGGGGGGACGTGTCTCCCATAGAAAGGATTTTGTCCCACGCCCCCCCTCCCCATAATTTGATTAGTAATTTGACTGCAACAAGGGGTAATGGCAATTTTTTTAAAATGGCAACTAGGGTTAGCTCAGGCAAAGGTTGTATCAAAAATAGATGTTTCGCATATCAAACGAATCGGCACGTCGTTGTGCATCTTCTCAGCACAAATCACAAGATTTAGATTTAATGTGGATATGAAAACAGGAGGAAGTGATCAACATCACTGTTTTATCATTATAAAAAATCTTAAAATCCTTGAATGACATTTAGAAGTAGATAGAACATTAAATAAGAAACACTATTATGGATATACTAATCCTCTTTAATTTAAGCAACGTTTCAATTCACATACAATACATATGTGAGTTGAAACGTTGCTTAAATTAAAGAGCAGTAGTATATCCATAATAGTGTTTCTTATTTAATAAAAAATCTTGACTAAATTTGTATAGGTTTATTTCGTTTTGTTATTTTATGTTGGTATAACGAATGTTATTATAAAGAGGTTTTCTACATTCTGTATGAGTAGCCCGGAAGCATCAATTTGCACCATTCCAACTGTCTGTGGTTCTAGTGGTTCGACATAAACAATGTGTTTGATGACTTCACAGATTGTGTCGGAATCAAACACTTGTTGCTGGAAGCACAGTCTTCTGATTGAAAATTGGAATGGTGCAAATTAATGTTACCGGTGTTCCTGTAACACACATAAAAAAAAACCTCTTTCAAATCCCTTAATTTTTTTTTAAATTACATCCACCAGTTTAACGTAAACCAGTTCACATTCGCGTCCAGTGGATGCTGACGTCAATAAAAAAAACTCAAACCTTCAGGAGCTTGAACTTGGAACAACAAGAGGTAGAAATTTCCGGCTTATCTTATAATATAGAACTAGACAATGGCTATCTACACTTCAAATATAACTTCTATTGCTCTCGATTTTGCCACGTTTTTGGATGCGATTTTGATTAACGGAATTGTTTTGCTTGTACGAATTTTTATTCTTCCAACTAACAGTTCGCATTTTCTGCTGTTTGTTTAGTAAGATCATTCGTGAGATCTGGTGGGTCAATTGAGTTCCATTATTACATGTATATTGCAGTGGTCAACGGTTGGAACCAGAACACTCTTTATGTCTGTGGCTTACGAGTAGGTTTTAGATCGGCGCATTGAATGAAGAGATGCCACCTAACCTGAGACATTTTATGGTGTTGTACGTTTCGTAAGTGTTGGTGTGGACTTTGGTTGTCTTTTGAAGATCGCCACAGGTGGATGGTTTGGTTTGGTATCTCTAGATCAATCGGTTGAGGTTCTTATGCATGTCTTATGCCATTTTCTGGTTAATCATAGATGTAGAATTTGAATGAACTGAGATGAAGGCATGCTAGTCAGATCTGGTGATAGTTGGTTTGGTAGTTTCGAATCATTGTTCTGATTTCAGATTTGACTTATTCTGACCTGTAATATTCGAATATGTTTTAAAATAAACACTATTCAACTGCCTCAACGATCCTAATCGCCCCCTCAAATAAAACCTATAACAGCTATATAACAACAATTTGAAACCTTATTCATACAATGATTTTTGGACTTGAAAAAAAATATCATTATAGATCAGAGTCTAGGCAACATGACTCAAAAGATATACTGTCATAATATGGATCATAATGGATGTCTAAATTTATTTAAGGTTAAAAGGATATTTTCAAACCCCCCTCACACACAATCACAAAGGTGTAGAAATTCCACATTAAACACAACTAGTTTTTCTGACCCACTTCAGCTTCAGCTGACAACTGCCAATATAGCTATCACAGGATAGGATGAACTTGGTTTCTAGTTAACTATGGTTCTCATATACTTACAGAAAGGAATATATCTCTTGATAAATGGGACAAACTTCCAATTAATAAATTGACAACAGATATTTGTAAATCAATTCTCAATTTACCAAAACGTACTTCTAATATTGGATGTTTGGCTGAAATTGGAGTTTTCCCTTTGTCAATTGATGTATTCCAGCGTAAACTGTCGTATCAAAAACGTTTTATTTTTGATCTCACCAATAAACGCCTCATGGATGCGTATAACCTGGACTCTCAACTTCTTAAGAACAAAAAAAGCAAGAAAAAGTTGTCTTTTAATGGGTGTCTACAAAATATTACTAACCATTTCAATTTCCAATCAAATAATATTTCAAAATTTGATATGAAGGCTACATTGGAAACTAAATTTATAACCCTTTTTAAACAATTAACAGATCAAGTAGATGTTAGCAACTGTCACAAATTACGAACGTATGGACAGATTAAACCCAATTTCTCAAATATTCCAGACTATCTTAAATCCGTAAAAAACAAATCTCACAAAGTAACACTTATAACCTCTCTGCGTCTAAGTGCACACTGTCTAGCTATAGAGCGAGGTAGATATACCCAAACACCTATTCAAGATAGAATTTGCAAATTTTGTACCAGCCACAGTATAGAAGATGAAGAACATTTCTTACTAAATTGCTCTTTATATCACACAGAAAGACAGCAAATTATTTATCCAATTTTCAAATTTTACAAATCCATTTCTCATAATATAAACTTCCTTCAATTACTTTTAGACCCACCTGAACCCATTGCCAAGTCTGTTGCGTACTATATACACCAGTGTTTTGAAAAACGCAAACATTCTCCATGATCAGATTGACTGGATTTAATTAATTAATTTGTTCACCTTAACTATGATATTTCAAATTTGATTATTATACTGTATATTCAATTTTACTTTTATTCTACCATGTTATTTGCCATATATATGTTTTTTATTATTCTATATTTACTTTGTAAATTGTAATGTATGGAGTATTACCTGAACAGTGCATATTTATTTATTTTCATTATAGCAATTATTGTATTGAGTCAGCGATATTTTTATACCTTTCTACAAGTTATATTGCATATCGTTTTGTCAGTGAATGTTTCAATTTCTCCATAAATTGTGTATTGAACTTTAGTTAACCCTTTCATTACCACATTTTGCTTTAGGGATGAAAAAATTATTTTCTTCATATTTTCACAATATTTTAGGCATAAAATACTAAATTTATTGTTGGTATAAAATTTTTGGTCAGACTTGCCCTTTTTGGGGGTTGTTTCATATATGATACTATGGATATTAAAGGTTGATGAACCTAGGGATCGTAAGCATTTGAGAAATCATCAAACACGGCAAATTCCCACTTTTGAGAGTATATTAAAATATAATATTTTAGCTGTGCGCAATGATAAATATATTTGGTATGTTAAAACCCAGGAATGTAATATATATAATATATAATATGAAGGGTCAACATGTTCTGCTTTGCTTGGGGCCAACGGCGTGGATTAAGAGGGGGGACAGGGTGGGGGGGGGGGGGGGGACGTGTCTCCCATAGAAAGGATTTTGTCCCACGCCCCCCCTCCCCATAATTTGATTAGTAAAATAGATTTTTTGAAGAATCAAAATCGATCACGTGAAAATCACAATAGTAAGTCCCTGTTATCAACTCAAAACCGGAAATATCTGTCAGAATGGACAAAATTGATGCCATGTTCCATTTTTTGCTCTAGAGCGAGGACCTTATGTTTGGGCTAGCGGTTGCGGCGCTTTGCGACGTACTTGGACTCTACAACCTGTGCTGGTTGCCCCCCCCCCCCTCCCTCAAAATTTTTGACAAATCCACGCCCTTGCTTGGGCCAACCTTTGATATATGATTATGTTGGAAACATTTCAAAAATGGGTTTTTATTTTGCTTTTGGAAATTATATCTAAATCCAATACCCATCATAATCATCAAATGCGAACATGAGTCTGTATTTCAGTTGACTTGCTTGTGTTATTTGGCCTGGTGGAGATTTTTTTTTACATATATAAGGAAACATTTGATGCATCTAGTTTGGGTCAACGCTTTGCAAATTTTGCTTCTACGTCTTGAATTTACCTCCACCATTTCAGATAAATGACCAAAATAATCAATACGGACATTGATACCATTGGCTGAAGAACTCTTCTAAGTTTTGATGGAGTTCCTTCTGGTTCATTTTCAGCAAGAGGATTCTGAGGTCTGCCCCGCTAACGTTGAGTACATTTGTTCCCAAGGATAACAGAAGTGCTTATATTGGCAGCAAACTGCAAAAGTTCCATCTGTGATTTTTTGCAGATGTTGTTGTTAGTACAGTATCTCCTATACAGAAGCCAACCATTTAAATACCAAGATTTATGGTATTCATTTTCATGGAAGCAACCACCATAGTATCATATATGAAACATCAGCCTTTTTGGTCAGATTTTCAATATTTTTGACAGGGGCGAAGAAAGAATAAATTGGAATCATATTAGGAATATTATAATACAATAACATAATTTTTATTTCAATTTTTTTTTATTTTTATAATTTTTAGAAAAGTTTGAAATTAGTTCATAACATTAGACTGTAGCGGGTTCATAAGCTATTGAAACATCATATGAAGGAGAACTGGTTTTTAATTCAAATTTCAATTTAATCATACTTTTAAACTTAAATTTTATTACCAATTAAACACTTTTGGTGTAATGTAAATACGAAAATAACAGACGGTTGAAAAAGACAATATATCATATATGATACTCTGGGTGCGAAAGGGTTAAACAGTGAAACTATTTTGTTATTGTATATCTAGTTTATATGTACGTGTATTTGTAAACCAATCTACTGTGTATTCTTGTATGCTGCCTTTAAAGGGCGTTTATACAATAAATCTTATCTTATCTTATCTTATGGTTTATACGATCATATTGATGTATACAACACTATAAATTTAATAATAGTGGTCTTTTTCTGAATTGAATTACGTCCCTTGAAAAAGTTTTCAATCTTTTAAAACCAAATAAGGTGTAGTAAATAAAAACAAGCATGGAGGAATTTGAAGAAGTAAAAGCTAAGAAGAAACCCAAATTTACCAGAAAAAATCGAGAAACAAAACTACTTTTAGTATTTGATGAGAAAAGAAGAAAGTGCGTTCATTACATATTCTTGATATAACCCTAACAGATATAAAGGTTCCCAATTATGACTAGTCTGTGACTGTGACTTAACACTTAACTTACAGTCTTACACTTGCAATTACTGTCTGACACAATATTTGACTTACTCCCTGGCTACTTTGGATTCTAAATCATATTTTACCTATATTTTTTGTATAACATGAAAACCTCATAATGAGTCGAGAGGCTATGGTTGGTTTTGAATTAATTATTAAGAAAAATGACAACCATTAAATCATTAATTAAAGACAAATTATTTGAAAATATGATTTACAGAAGGTAATTTTCATATATTTAGACATCCATATGAAAGTTTACCTTGATTGACTCTGATTGATATTCTGATCGGTAATTTTAAGTCAAAAAATAATTGTATGAATACGGTTTCAAATGTTTCTTGGAATCTATCAAAATATGTTGAAGAATAAGCAATGACAGTTACTTACATTTTCTGAATGATTCTGAATGATGTTAAATGACTGATCATACAAAATACATGTGCAAGTTTAATGCATTTATTTATTATTACAGAGAATATTTAACTGGGTTTAGAAGAAGAAAGAAAGAAAGACAGAATTATTATAAAGAAAAATTAGAAGATAAGATTAAAGAGGAGAGACATGAATTTAGGAAAGAGGTAAAGGGAGTTGTATATCTTAGAGAAAAACCCTACTGGAAAAAGTGATAATTTTTTCAATTTTCATTTTAAGATAACAAAAGCTTTAAATTTAAAGAATATGGAATCTTTACATTAATCACTTGACAAGCTGATAGGAGACAATAAAAAAAATTAACAAGTCAGTCAGGGTGCTTGAAATTAGCATTTTTAAATGTGTTTAGTCTCCATTATTTGAAAGGAATCGTGTTCGCTTTGTTCTATGAAAATAAGTGCAGACAAGTGGGATGTTAAACACATTTCAATCTATAAAGAAATATGTGCGGCAATCAAAATAATCTTGGCTAACTTAATTGTGTTTAGGGGTGATCTTTAAGTTCTTCCTAAGAGACATCAATCTCAGACATAGGTACATTTAGCTAAACCTTCATATTTTCAGACAAAAGAATTTCTGTCTAAAGCTCATCTTGAACCAGATACGAAACCAGAAGTAGAAGAATTGATAGAACCTACAGTAGTTGATTTACCAGAACATACAGTAACAATAACAGATATAGCGGAAATTGATTTCTCGGGTGGTTGTGGTCTGAGACTGGGTAAAAATTCTGTGAGTTCTTAGACAATATCTTAGTATTGAAATATTCATCCTATCATTGTGGCATTATAAGATCTTTTGAAAGAGAGCAAAACCTATCAATTAGACCTTGTGTAATATTACAGTCAGATGAGAGATAGAAAAGCTTGACAAATTGATCATTTTATAAGGCTGTATATGGTGTAAGTGATACTTTATTGTATTCCTGAATGTGTTAGTTAATAGATTTGTCATAATACAGCTACTAAATATTACTGAATAAAATATTTGTTTTGCCAGATTTTTAATTTATTCAAAAGGGATTTATAACACTGAATGGGTTTTCCTTCTGATGTGTTATTATTGTGTGTATTATAAGGTATTTTTATTGTGTTTTATGATCTATTATTATTGTGTTGTATAATGTATTTGTATTTTAGACTAATGATGATACCGATGATATGTTTAGTAATAATAAACCTCAAGGTCAAGATGTAAAAGAGTTAACAAAACATAAAACAGCTATGAAAAAAAGGTACATTTTCATTTTTACATATTATTCAATGCTCAAGATTTTTTAGTCAGAGGTTTGTTTTGACTGCATCTTTCCTTGAAAAATGGGACTCGTATTTTAGTTAGACCAGTATTATAAAGAAATTATGGAAATACAAAAAAAAGTTCTAATTCAAGTTTCAAATCAATCCCAGAAAAATGATGAATGTTCCCCTTTAGATAAATCTTGCATAACATTTTCTTTCAGAATGGAACATATAAAGATTTTAGAAGAAAAACACAAAATGATTACAAATAAAATTGAATGTAAAGCTAAACACAAGAAGAAAAGAGGACATAAAAGTAAATCTAAAAGTAAGAAAAAAGGAAAAAAGAAGTAAGGGTTGGTGGTATTTTGTATGTAAATGACTTGTGTAAATAAATTATTTTGCTCCTTCACATTACTTATAACCAGTGATATCTATCAGGGGTGTAGAAAAACAATGGAGAATTAGTGATTTTTTTTGCCATATTAGTGTGAAATAGCAAATGTGAAAATAATACAATGTAATGAAGCCACAGATCTACTAGACATGACTACTTTTACAGAGAAAGTAAGAGCTATCTTGGCAAGAGATTTGTACACTTATATCCCTTATAAAAATACATAAATTATGCAATATGTCACTATCTTTGCCATCAATGGTGTCTCTGCTTGCTTGTATAATTCATATGAGGAGACAAACACACAACAAATATTGTTTTAATTGTTTACTAGGAAGCCAAGCTATAATATACATGTATAGGTAAAAGCTATAGATTGCCTATAACAACACAGTAATATATATATATACATGTATAACAAAGTTTAAAAAGATATTTTTACTGTACTAAATACATCGTTGATACACCTAATCACAACATAATTCATAGTAGAACAAAATATAAAACTGATTATTCATTTGATTTGATCAGATTTGTTTCTTAAACTATTATGAGCAAGTACAGTCACCTTCATGCATTGATCATGAAAATCTAAATCACTCTACAAGTTGCTTCTCAGTAGCCCTACAATTCATACCTTTAATTTAATTAACCTGGGACATCTTAAATACATCAATCAATTTTCTGGTATTCAATATGATCTCTACTCCTATTAAAGAAAATCTAAGAAATGATCTAGGAACAAAATTTCCAGGTAATAACCCCTGAAATCATATATGTTGATCTTTTATTGTATGAATTATCATCTAACAGTAACATTCAAAGGTACAGAATGTAGCATGCCTGAAGACCTAGGGCTAATTCTATTATGCATTCCGGATTGTCCTGATTCTGCGTTTCTATTTTATTAACAATCATGTGACAGTTTTGGAGAGTCAAGTCACTTCATTCTGTTGACTGGTGCAATCGCGGAGAGATGACGTCACAAAATGGCTGCCTCATCCAGTAGTAGTCTAGTATTAGTTTTATCCGTATTATTGGGAGAATATAATAGATTAGGTTAATGACGTAATTGGATTCGACTCATGAAAAGCAAACTCATGTGCGCCAGCTTGATTCTCCATTTGTGATCTATTTACGTTTGTATCCGGATTGGTGGGAGAAAATACAGACAATCCTGAGTTTTTTTTCCTGATTGCATAATAGAATCAGTCCCTAAGGTATAAACTACATTACACAAAGACTGCTCTTCAAAACCTATAACTATAAAGCTTAATAATACAAAAAACTACAAGGCAGTTACGATGACTCCAATACAAAATAATACTGATATCATTGATGCGGATACAGTTTAAGCATTTATCATACAAAATCCTAAGACATGGATAGGCACATATTAATATAGTTAAACATGGCTTATTTAGGGAAAACTACAGATGAATGAAAACATTATAGAATATTAATATTACTTCTATTATGTTTTTGATTTATTATCAATAAGTTATCTATGATTTTGAGCAATACAATGTAAATGATGCTATAGATCGAACAATATAAATGACCAACTAAAGATCTAGTTATAACTTAAACAGTTTGTTTAAGACCAAAGAATGTGATAATATGATTCAGTCATATTTGCTATTTGTTTGTTGAAAAGAAAGCAAAGAAGGATGAATAAGCAGAATTGTATCACATACATGGTTCACTAGCTTGTAGGTAGAGCTAGAATAATAAGATAATAAAAAAAAACCTGAACCACAACACTTAATTTGAGAAATTATATATGCTATATTACCCTTAATGAATGTCTACCTGCCGTACTTATTGTTGAGTAAAGGGTGATGTATTCAAATGAAAACAAAAAAATTATAAAGAAGCTGCAAAATGAAAGCATATCTATTGTACTTTCAAGTAAAATACATGATGTGAAATATAGTTTTTGATTTTCAAAGAATTTTTAGAAATTTTAACATCACACATTAACAACAAAATTTTGTTCAAGTCTATTAATACCAAGTTGTATGTATAAAGCAAACCTTTCATTATATTCAAAAAAGAGGAAATGCCAAAAGTTAGAAAATCATATTTGCCAATCGAAGAACCATAAGACAGGTGCCAACAATATAAGAAAAACAATAATATTCTTAATAAATCACAACTAAATGATAAAATATACATTAATTTATACATATATTATATTCATTTCATGCCTGCATAATTTGTTTACAGTAAGTTATAACCAAACTGAGTTTCATTGCTGGTTTTTTTTCAGATAAGCTCTACTTCTTAAAAAAAAACATATTAAGTAAAAAGTTCAGGAATTATTCAATCAGAATATAATATAATATATAGTATATATAGTATAGTATTATTAAAATTTCATATACACTTTGTATAAAAAAAAAAGTCCACAGAACTAGATCGAAGACTTCATGTTGTTAAATCTTCAGAAGTCTTATTCAAAAACATGTAATATTCATAGCGGACACAAAGCAAATACATCAATATAGAAAGTATATAAGTTTTAAAAACATATCAAAATAGTCCATATGAAATGAGGTTATACTTACTAATGATATAAATATTGTTGATATTGAGACTAGCTTATGGTATCAATAGCAGTTACCTCCCTTAGCGAAAAACTAATTCAAAATTTATAAAGCTACTTTGATTCCATCAAAAATGTTTCTATATTTAACAACTTATGTCCATATATATATAAATATTTACAATCATTCATACATTTAGTTAGTTAATAACTCATTCATACTAGTATTCATTTATAGGTTTATATTTCTTTCTCTATTCAAAGCATATTTGCTTGTACACTTTATATCTCTTAAAGCCATACCACCTATTTAAATGAACAAAAAATTTAAGTTCTCAAACTTAGCCAATAAGAGTATATATTCATGTCTACAGTATACAAACAGAATCAAATAAACAATAAATCTTAAGAATTTTTCCATAAAATTGCAGGTTATTATTGAAAAATGCTTAAAAATAATTATAATATTAATAAGGAAGTCTTCTAGATTTATCAGTATAGTTGTGACACAAGACAACTTGACTAATGAATATAAACACTTATTCAACAAGTTTGCTTTTTTTGATCATTCTAAGAGGTAGTATTCCTTTAAATTGTCTAAAAATTCACAGCAATTAAATAAAACATTAAATGAGAATCCAGAATATGTCTTTACTTTAAATGTTGGCGATCTAGTCATATGACCAGAGAATATTTTTAAATGAATACCAAATTACTTGGAATAAACCAACAATCCTAGTACTTGTACATTTGAATAAGATTTGAGAATTAAATATTGATGCTATATTTATTACCGTCTAAACTTCTTATTTCAATTCTTTTAGGATAAAAATTCTTTCACTTGACCAGTATCAGATATTAGCTGTTCTTGAGGAATAAACTAGCATTCTATCTTCAGGATACAGACCATGTTTTCCGATAAATCAACAAATATCTCTACACTCTATTAGCCCAACAAATTAACTAGGATGGTGCCTTATATTTTGTATATTCCAGTATTGAATTAGGGCCCTATCATTGTATGTTAATTCAAAGTTCAACTATCATTCTAATATCATTTTCTACTCATCAAGTTTAACACAGTACCGTACATTGAGTTGAAGTCATCTATTTTGTTGAAAGTTTTGATTATTTAGAATTAATTCTTTATCAATACTAGATAATTTTAACACTTTTGTAAACATTTACTTAATAACATAATATTTGATCTACATAACATATAAAAAAATCACAGATTCTGCTCCATATTCTTCTGATTTTTGAGGCAAGCAAGGAAATAAAACATTTCATTCTGCATTATACTCTAATAATGCTGCGATATTGAAATTAAAATAATTCTGCCACGACAATTGATATAATTGCACAAACAAAAGGTTCAACCTTGATAACCAGAATAAAAAGGGAAGTTTTCACAATTTCATCATGGTTAGCATTACACTGGTATTATTTTAACATAGGTAACCGGAAACACTCCAATTTTGCCATTTAATTCACCTTTCCACCAATTTTGATCAAACTTTTCTATCACACGAATAATATCATGTTTTTTAAATGCTAATTCATCAGGGTTTTGGGGTTCAAAATCATAAGCAGCTTGCACAGACTGAAATAAAAAACATAAAATTATTAAAATAAAATATAGTTTTAAAGGAAATTGATGGTGAAACTGAAAGGTAACAATCCACTGAATTTATGATAGCTTAAATTAGAACGAACATAACAATGTAGGAAGGTTTTGAGGAAAGTTTACCATTTCCTTCCTTGAATTAAGATAATTTCCACATAACCCACTGCTGAACAAAAGTAGCTGAGAAATTGTTTGAATAAAGGGAGAACTTCCATCATATCTTTGACTCATTCAGTCTTCATCTGAAGAGATAAAACTATTATCTTCTATACCATTTAGGGATATAATTAAATCAAACAATACATACAGTTGAAGGAGAAACCATATCTTTTAATATTATATTTTGAGTTCTGCTGACAGATGATTGACGATGATAATCTATTAATTGATTAATAGAATCAAATTTAACAACCCATAGATAATAATGACCAGCTCCATCACGTAATACTTTAAAATGTTGTACGCCGTCACCAAATCTATAACAAAAACATACAACAGTACATTAAACAGATTCAGCATTAAGCATTTCATCATCAGATCTTTTGTAGATGTAAGGATTCAAATACTATTGACCACTGAATTACACAGATTTTAAATGTTCTCATTGCCAAGAACCTTATTGCAACTAACTACAATTTTTCAGTCATTGTTTTTTTTTGTTAAATATAGGTAACAAAATTTTGGAGGAATATTCTGACACATACTCGTGCATATAATGCTACATCGTGACTATCTGTTCACCAATTAAGCATTTAATAATCATTTTAAATACATGTCTTACAAACTGTTTGTTTTGTTTACAATTACTTGTAGTCTCTAATGACCAGTCTCTGATGTTTGAACTACCAGCATTGAAGTAGTTCTGTCAAATATGGTTGCAATTTATTACCGTGATATGTTGCAGAGCGCTAGGGAAACTTTCATAGAAACTGTTTGGCATGTTAGACATCAATAGTAATTGTAATAAACTTGACAAATAAAAGAATCTAGGTATACTGATAACTGTAATTTTAAAAACAGAACTAACTTGACTGATATTGAGAATTCTCCAGGTGAACTTTCACTATCTCGAACTAGAAATGCACCATCTGGATGTTCTGGTCTCATTAAAATTTCTTCTGCTTTTGCTCGTGATATTTTACCATGAAACCACCTAAATTGTAGAAAATAAGAATTAATAATAATAAACTAAAGCAAGATGAAAAAAGTATAAGACTGGATTCTAGTGTGTTTAAAATACTATGTTTTAGTACAATTTCAAGTGTAGGCTAATAGGCAAGATTATCAAGTTTTTGTCCATAGATATGTCCCTATCATTTAAATTTGTGTCTTTCTAATGTAGGAAAGAAAATTCACCCAACATCATAACAATAATATAGCCTAGTACTGATACCAACATAACATCACCTTTTATATAATAGCCTTTAAATTTCAATTACAACAAATACTTACGATGTAGTGGAGAACTCTATATAATTATGTGGAATATATCCCTCTTTGCCATTTATTTCTGCTTTATACCAATTTTTATCATCATTTGTACTTAAAATCTAGCAGAAAAAAAACCCACATTTTTATGAACTAGAAACACATTTAATCTTGGGATTCAGGTACCGGTATATTGAAACTAAAAAATTAATGTAATTAAAACATAACTTAAAATTCTTTTTTTAGTTTACAATACATGTACGGTATGTATATAGAAACAGCTATATCGTACAATAGTCTATTGCGTGTCCATTTGCTTCTGTAATTTGTTGTAAAAAATTAACAGAACATTTCTGTAAGGTAAATGTATCTAGTTTCTAAATTAAGGAAAAACTCATAAGTTGACTATACTTTATCCTGATGATGTAGTTTTAATAGCCTAGAGATTAGTCTATAGGCCCACTGATAAGTGAGTCACTAATATAAATTTATATTTTGACAGGAGTTTTAATTTAAGTTTCAACTGGGCCTAAGAATGACCATAATATAATATAATATGAATTTAAATTATTAAAAATTACTATATACAGATCGATGATCAAATATTAAAAATACATATATAGAAAAGAGCGGTAGACGAAAGGTTTCTTTCTATAGGTTAGCCTCTTGTACATCATAACAAAAACTTGACAATTTATTTCTGTGTTGTGTTCAAGAAACAAGGAGTGGTGTCTCAATTTTTATCGTCGTAAGACTCCAGAATGTACTTGAACTAAGATTTTGTTTAGGAAGTAAACTAGGTAAAATTGGATAAGCACACACTCATAAAATTTACCTTTACTACGGTAGTTTTCTTAAAACTTAGCTCATCTTCTGCTGTCGCGTTGAAGTCGTGTTTGGCTAAAGCCTCCATCTTGAAAACACAATTGAATTATGGGTAATTATAATTTCTCAGGGAAGAAATGACACAGGCGCGTAACTTGAATCACAGGCGTGCGTTCTAATTTTTCCATTAATCGCTAATGAAAATATCTAACACGAAACCATTTACCAATTACCAAAAGGCATTAAGAATTGAAGGCAAGGGCGTACTGAAAGAAAAATATAGACGTTATCAGTCCAGTAGTAGCAGGCGATCTGAGTGGTAGTCCGACTCTTTCACTAGCCTCTGATAGCTATTTGGACGGATATGGCTGGGAGAGGGCCAGAAAAACTAGGCCCCAAAAACTTGCGATTTTCCGCACATACATCCGCGGGTGCGGGGATTTTAAACGTATTATTATATTTACCTCGAATCCATAAAACTTCGATATATTTGGTAATATGGATGATTGTGTAGTTCAATCATACCACCTACCATCGTTACATAGGCCTACGTGTACCAAAGGTTTTTTTTCCCCGAAAAATAAAATCTGTTGGTCGCCACTGAATGATGCACACGCTAGGTGAGGAAAATCCCCAATTTTTGTGGCCTAGTTTTTTTTCACTCTCCCCAAGCCATATCTTTCCAAATATCTATCAAAGGCTGGGAATGGAGTCAGCAAGTTTCGGACTAGTGATCTCCCATTTAAAACTTTATGATTAGAATTAGAATGACGTAGGCCTATTTCCGACGAGACTCCGGAACATTCATCTTTTTATACGCCCACATGAAAATGTGGACGAAATTTCCTTCACTCCTGTCCGTCCGTCAACAATTTCTTGTGTACGCGATAGAAACCAGAGTTTTTATCCGATTCGAATGAAACTTGGTATGTGTATTCATCTTGATAATATGAGTTCGAAAATGGCTCAATTCCAGTCGTCGGTTTATGAGTTATTGCCCTTGACTTAGTGAAAAAATGTTAAAATTAACTTGTGTACGCGATAGAAGCTAGAGTTTCTATCCGATTTGAATGAAACTTGGTATGTGTATTCATCTTGATAATATCTCGAATGAGTTCGAAAATAGCGCAATTCCATTGTCGGTTTATGAGTTTATTGCCCTCGATTAGAGGCTAGAGTTTCCATTCAAATTGATTCATCTAAGTATCAGCTCAAACACGGGCGATGATGCAATCAACTTTTCAAATATTCAAATTTGCTAAAGTGGGCGTATGTTACCTTGCCTGGCAAGCTATCTTTGATTTAGTGCTCGGGCTATTAAAACTAGTTTTGAATTTCTCAAAATTAAAAGAATTCATTAGAATCGCATTTTGCCTATGGAAATTATCGTTAGAGTCAGAGCAGAGTTTATGATCGAAGGTAGACCTATCGAAAAATTTAAAGGATATTTGCACTAACTGTTCAACCAATAAAATGTTTGTCTCAGAACCTGGAATTGGTTAGCTATTCTAATCCATAATAATGTTCACAACTCTCCCTCGAAATATAATCCTTCAAACCCTGTGTAGCCATAATTATGAGTGTTTGAAAGTCAAAAATACGACTCGTCGTTTAGTAAGACTATGCCTTATACAGATAAGACAAATACAGAAAATGAAAGATAAATGTATAGGAAGGGATATATTTGAAGGGATTATGCGATTTTTGTGCAGTTCTAGTACTTCTGGAGGCTATATTAAAGGCTCAAATCGACCCTCGAAAATGCTGAACATTTCCCTTTAAATGGACTGAATGGGTAGAAATCTAACCAATGTAGGGTCTACCTGCCTTCACTGAACTCTATATACAATATACGAAAGGGTTTTTTTTCCGTAAGACTTTTGTAGCGAGTTTCTACCTCTACCCCTTATACGTCCACGTGAAAATGTGAAATTGCCGTCACCCCTGTCTGTCCATTAATCCGTCCGTCAACAATTTCTTGTGTATGCGATAGAGAGTTTTTATCAGATTTGAATTGATAATATCTCGGATGAGTTTGAAAATGGTGCGATTCCAGTCGTCGGTTTATGAGTACGCGATAAAAGCTAGACTTTTCATCCGATTTGAATGAAACTTGGTATGTGTATGCACCTTGATAATATCTGACACAAATCAGTCTTAAATCTGGCATGATCACCCGGCCAGACTCAGATCTGTACCAGGTCTGGACCATCAGATCTGAGTCTGGCCGGGTGTGCTCACCCGAGTTGGGCCTAGCCGGATCTGGCTCAAATCTGGCAACCAGATCTAGTAACAGTTTTCCAGATCTGAGTACTCATCTGGTCAAGATCTGGCTCAAATTCCGCTTAGATATCTGTAGCAGATCGACAACCAGATCAAAAATTGGCTGGGGATGCTCACTTGAGTTGGGCTTAGCCAGATCTGGCTCAAAGCTGGCATGATCATAAAATCGATCTGTACCTGGTCTTGAAACCGGATCTTAGCTAGACCCCTCTGCCAATCAGAACACCGTTTATATTTGAATATTTTGTATTGCGTCATAATTTGGACTGCTGTGTCGCTTTACTTTCTGTTTCGTCTTCCCACAATGCATATCAATGCATAGACCCGCGATCAATTTCCGTAAACCATAATCTGTCTCGGTAATGAATGGTGTTTTTCGTTGTGTTTTCATGCGCAAGACTTTTTACTTTGACGCTTTTATTCTTGCTTGTAACGTCTCGACAAAAATATAGTTCATAGCAATATAATTTATGGAGAAATATTCTGACACTTGCTCGTGCATTTGATGCTACAACGTGACTATCTGTTCACCAATTACGCATTTTATTATCAGTTTGAATACATATCTGTTTGTTTTCATGTTCTTTGTTTACAAATACTTGTAGCCTCGAATGACCAGCCTCTGATGTTTGAACTACCAGAAGCACGAGATTACGTGGCAACTTTGATGTAGTCCGGTCAAATGGCCGCTGTTCATTACCGTGATATGTTGCAGAGCGCTAGCGTAACTTTCACGAATAACGGTTGACCCGCGATCTTAAAAGGTAGATTTTTGATTGGCTGAATTTTTTGTCACCAGAAGATGACCTCCTTATACAAGTCTTTAGATTACAGTCGACAATCAAAAAATAACCGACACGAAATGTGATCTAATTTAAATTAGATTGGCCGAAATGTTACATTTCACTGCTTACAGCTATTCAAGGGAGACAACTATGAGGGTCTCTCATAGGTCCGCGCTCGCTACAAGCGTTCACTATGAACGTGCTAAAATTGCTTTTGTACTTCAAAATTAGGTCTTTCCGGTCTTCCTACCATAGAAATGTATAAGACTGGAAGTCTTACTCTACTCATCGTCTATTGAACTTCTGTTTCAATTTACATTTCTATGTTCCTACGAACTGAATTAATTATTTTGGCTCTTTGAATTTACTTCTGGGGTCCAAAGCCTAATTTCAATTTAAGAACAATGTTGAATTAACCGCGTTTACTACAGTTAAAACGAAAACTCTAAGAATAATGAAGACAGTGGTGTGAGTATTTGTAATTACCCAAGGATTAAGCCTATTGAAAATAAGAGCAATTGAACAACATTTTCTATGAATTATTGCCCTCGTTCTTGAATTGTTTGTGGACCCAATAGAGAGTTGATTTCTTAATGGATTTTGATGAAACTTGGTGTGAGTGTTTGTAATCACCCAAGGATGAAGCCTATTAAGTTAATCCACTTGAAGAAACATAATGTCAACAAAATCCGTGTAATAATATACTCTCAGAATTTCTCATTTACTGATAACATTTACTTATTAAAGCTAAAAAAATTGTGTTTTGCGTTTCAGTATCGAATATTTTTATCGGGGCTGCAAGTGCCTGAAATATATCTAGATCGCACCCACAACAGTCTTAATTTTCAAAATTTTCCATGAAAGGATCCCCGTATTCCCTCGTTCCTCCTCTTCGACGCGGTGTTCCACGGTCGAAGGGCTACAGAGGTTTTACATGTGCATCAGTGCATTCATGCATTGTGATCCATACCTGAACAGAATACCTTAGAGGTGTGACTGTATATTTGTTCCTCATAATAAATATTCCTCGTGGAACAAAAATTAGGTCTAGTGTTATATCGGGTGGGCCAAAAGTAATGTCCCAACTTTTGACCTTCACTATTTTCCAAAGCATTTACTCAAATGAACTGAAATTGTGCATATGATTAGTCTATGATATTATCTATCTTTGCTACGAGTTTGAGTGATATCGCATCATTAACCTTTAAATGGCATACAAAACTAAATCAGAGGTAGAAAAATTTAATGCCGGAATGTTGTCATACCATTTGTTTCCTATAAGAGGTGATCATTATGACCTCCATCTTCATTCTGTACAGCTCTCAGTCGCTTTTTCCACGAGGCAATACATTTTCTGACTTCAGCAGTTGAAATGTGATCCCAGCATGTTCGAATTTTTACCTTGAATTCTGTCTATGTGAATAAAGTGCGACCTTAATAGACCTTTTCCGAGAGTGAGTCCCAGATGTTGTTAGTTAGGGGTATTAAATTTAACTGGGCGGGTTATGGTTTAACATCATCTAGGCCCTCTGTTTAGACATTTTGGCACCTCAAACCCAGGAACATCCCATATGACCCTTGATTGGCTGGTGACACTATGGCACCATGCACATGCAGGGATAATTTCAGAAGACTCCGGCATTAAATTTTTCGACCTCTAATTTAGTTTTGTATGCCATTTAAGGATTAATGATGCGATATCACTCAAACTCGAACCAAAGGTAGATAATATCATAAACTAATCATATGCAAAATTTCAGTCCATTTGAGTAAATGCTTTGGAAAATAGTGAAGGTCAAAAGCTGGGACATTACTTTTGGCCCACCCGATATAATAAAATATTATTATAGTGGAACTTATATATCGTCACAGAGGGTAGGTAGAGGGGTGTGGGTGGGAGCGTCAAAAAGGGTTTGTGCCCCCCAGGCATAGGCCTAGCTACTGTTTATTCGCTCGTCCAAGTATCTTCCATAAACAATAAGTTTACCAGGGTAGACAGAGTTCTTTTCGATTCTCATACCAATGGCCAATGGGAACGGTTTTCGTAGGAATAATTAATAATACACGGAACATGTTGGAGTATGTTTTTCAATGAATTTGAAGGGTTAACAAAAACTATATTCGTTCAGAAAATAAATAAACAGTAAACTTTGGGCCCTAGGATCGATTCCGGTGGTACGACTTCCAAATCCTGTCAAGAGATAAAATATGGATTGTGCTCCAACAAAAGTTTTTAAGTAATAACATAATTTTAATCAACAGTAATAATTATCTTAGAAATACAAATATATAATATAACGAGATATGAGACAAGAGAGGCGATTATTTTAATAAGAAATTACAAAATAACATACAAAAGTAAAACTATATTTGACCGTCTACCAACTGTAGTGCTCGTATTTCATTATGACATGAGAAGTATGGAAGACCAAACAGTCCATAATTAAGACGTCTTAATTCTTAATCCTCGGTTCTTAATGCTTATTTCCTATTCCTTCATTTGTAGGCCATTTTCAACATTTGTTTCAAAAAATCGTCATTTGTTCATCAAATCGACGATTTGTCAAGTTATAAATTGTATAAGCATAATTCTACTTTTATCAAATATTAAATAATTATTATTTATGTCCTTCTACATTTATTATAAATTACAAGTATCTATATATTTCTTCAATATCAAAACATCAGTAACAAATTTTTAAATACAAATCTTGCAAAACATTTCATCAAATAGACCTACATTTCTTCAATACAAAAAAGCGCCACCTGTATTCATAATTATGTGCATTGAAATTATGACAACAATGTCATCGTATGTTGTCATTGACCCTCAAGCCTATTTTCAGAAACTGTTTGATAAGAAAAAAAAAGTGTTTATGATAAAACTGATACTATAATGTTGATCAATGTACTCTCCTGCTCCTGCCCCCCCCCCCCCCCCCCCCCCCCTCTCCAAAAATAAATAGCCAAAACCAGTTCCATAAGGTATAAGGTGAAGATTTGCCAGTTCTAGTCATTCATTTACTAATCCAATTTAATGTAAGTTGAAGGAACAAATCCAGATCTTCCGTTTATTTCTGCCACAAACCAATCTGGATCAGACTGGTCTTTTATCACTAGCTTGTCACCTTTATGGAAGGACAATTCATCATCACTACTTGATGTGAATTCATATAAAGCTTTGGCTGTCTGCAAAATACAAGATACTAATGATTAAAGTCTTCCATTTTTCAATGCTTTAGAAGGCTAGAGATACCACCTCAATGTGATACATCGAACAATCACTGAATGTAACCCCACATCTTAATAATTACAAAGTAAATGCATTAAATGAAACTGTATGTTTCGCTATATTTACTGGATGACAAGACAATAATACGATATATACTGGACATATATAGTAAAATCTTAGAAAAAAAGAAGGGGGGTAGATATTACTTACAATCACTCTATTTGTCTCACAATCTTTCATTTCTTTCAATAGTAACATGGTATTTGGACTTCTTGATACAGATTCTTTTTTATGGTTTTGGACCAATTCTGTAACTGATCGGAATTGCTTGGACCACAAATAGTACGCCCCTGCTGAGTTATTTAATATCTTAAAATGTTGAACACTATTTCCGTGTCTGAAATGGTGATTAAAACACTGTTCAAAGATGTTAGTGCTAGAGAGAACTTGAATATACTTGTCCCATGGATTCTGTTTTCAAGAGCAGTGAACCTCAAGTCTAGCAGTGGAATTCGTCAGGTTTATCATCTTCATCATCACATAGTGGGCAACAGATATCATATAAAGTGGGATTATATCTACTCTGAGTATACGGCAACCTATGGTTTCCGCATCTAAATCTACACAGAGCAGTGAGCTGATTAGCGTATAAATATGACAAATAGGGTTCAAATTGGTGATTTGTTTTAAATATTTATACATAGTTTATAATTTGATAATGATTCTTGCCAGGTTTGCAGGTAAATATCTTTAAGACGCAGTTTGAGTGCGCTTTTGAGCCAAATTGGGTTAACCGTTTGGTAATTATTTATTATTTAAGGGCATTGATAATGTTAATAATTTAGAAATGGTATAAAGATAGTTGTCTTGATAGTTAATTTTCTGAAAGCCAAATTATGAAAACACCACTTACTTTACAGACAAAGAAAATCCTGATGCTTCACTTTCACTTTTTCGAACCAAAAATGCACCATCTTCGTATTTATGGCGACCAGTTTTATCTGTTTGAAGTAGGATAGGTTCTGCTTCTTGTCTGGAAATCTTGCCCATGTACCAGCTAAAAAAAAAAAACCTTCGACATATTATAGAACTTATGGTATAGAAATAAATCTATAACATCAAAACTATGGAAAGTTCATTGAATCAGAAGCAACTAAATAAGAGCGGAACATTGCTGGATCAAGACGAGTGTAGCCTACCATCGTCAAAACGTTATTTATTAACGCAAATGTTATCCATATAATTATGTCAAGTTGGTTAAACCGACATATACATCAAAACCAAGCTGTTATGAAGTTTGTTTTGCAGACACTGTTCTTGGTCGAAATGTTTTTGCTCAAATTTGTGAAAACTGTACACCAAAATCTAGAGATATGTGCCCTTTAATATATCTAAGAGTTTTAACTAAAAAAAACTCCAGACCTTAATTACAAACGCTAAAAATTTGTAAAAACCCAAAAGCAAGGTTTTTAAGTTCGTTATGCTTTTTGGACGCCATTAGACAACTACGAATTTGAGTAAAATAAATGCCTAATTGTAGAGAAATGTCTCTCCTATTATTCTCAAGGTTTCGGCTAGAAATATTGAGCCATTATAAAACCTAACACCAAAACTTGGTCAAACTGCTTAAGTACTCCCTGTTTTTTTTTTCTTTAAACAACCCTTTTCCAACAAATTCAGTTTGATCAATTAGATATACTAAACATATACATTTTTTTTATATAAGCAATATTTTATTCACAAAAGCATATACATGTGTACTTTAGAAACATACTTCAGGTAACATTTGCGACGTTTTTGATAACGAATGGAAAGGCCCTTAAACTCTTAATACTTGTTATATTATTATAATATAATGCTAGGTCATACATCGACATAATCCAATACTAATAACTAATCTGTATTCTGATTTATTCAAATATAAAGTAAGGCGGAAGTATATTAAGAAATTTTATATAGGCCGAATCTCTATGTCGAATATTAAAAGCGTATTTGTTCACATAAAAAGCTTATATCATTCTATTATAACACGATTATTCTGTTAAAAAAAAGACCCGTGCATATATCTCATATCATAATACACTAAAATAAATAACTGTTAAAATGATACCACCTCTTAAAATGATCTAAATATGTAGGTTCTCAAACTTAACCAATAAGAGTATATATTCATCAAAGGTACAGGTTATTATTGAAAAAAGCTTAATATTTTATGTATCATGTAGTAATTATAATAAATAAGGTAGTTTTCTGGATTTATCAGATTATACAATATAATTATGACACAAGACAAGTTTCTTAATGAATATAAACTCATATCAGTACAACAACGGTGCGTAAAAAAATTGATTCCTCATTGTCAGTCAGTGAACATTGATAGTTATAAGGGCGATAACTGATCAGAAAATTCTAAATATAGGTCGCTGCTCTTCAAGGGAGACAATTTGATAAAATATTAAAGTGAAGTAAAATCGAACATAACAAGTGAATTGTATAATAATACATGTTCTTACTCATGTGGTTCCATTTGAACATACGTTGCTGGTATAACACCGATTTGACCATTTTTCTCAGCTTGGTACCAGTCTCCTTCCGATATATCTAAAACCTGAAAATATAAAGGTATTAAATGTTGCAAGGGCGGATCCAAAGAGAGGGCTTCACCGGCGCAACACCCCCCCCCCCCCCCACCCCCTATTTTTGACTGACTGATGCCAGAATCCTCTAAAAATTTGCCGCTCGCAATATCGTTGAATTAGAATCATGTTATATTTCAGAGCGTTGTGTTTCTAGGCGTTTAATTCCCCAAATTTTCTTGTGTTAGTCCCGCAATCCCTACACAAATAAACCATTAGGTTACTTCGTCAGACAGTGTTAGGAATTTGCATTTTCAGGCGTCTAATTCCCAAAATTGGTCCCACAGTCCCTACAACAATAAACCTTAAATTCTTCAAGAAATATCAGGAAATCGCGTTTCAGGATGTCAGAAATTTTCTAGAAATGGTCTTTTCAAACCTCCGGAAATGGTCTTTCCAGGCGTCCTCGGCTATATAAAAAAAATTTGCTATAACACTATATAGATATTGATATCACGATTTTATATGGACTCCCCTGGGTCTAACTTTTTCATGAACAAAAAAGTTGACAATTATATGTGAGAAAATTTTTAAAATATGATAATTACTTTTGCATGTATGATCACCTTAGTTTTTGTTTTAAACCTTAACGTAATAATAGTTTTGGCGTTCAAAGATTAGAAGCAAGATATATATTTATTCCAACATAATTATAGTATAAGCCTGTAGGGACACGATTCTACAGATTTTGGTCAATAGTTTTATTAATTCGAGCACAAATTGTTATCTTTACAAAATCGTACTTCCCCTTTAGTTTGTTGCAACAATGGTAAGTATACTCTTTGTCGTAGACTTTTGTAAGAGTTATGTTTATTTCATCTTGGAAACATAATGGGATACTCATGACTGAAGTTGGTAAGCCGAATTTAATCGTAATGATTATATGTTTTCTCGGTTATCCACACCCATAACATTATGGTATTATCATTTTATCCCATAAAACCGGATATTTGTCTTTTGTGGACAACCACAATTTAATCGAAATAAAATCTTGAAGAATTAAAGTTTGATATATATTCAATTATTCAGGCCTTGAATTTCTAGAAGAATTATTTGTTATAATTACTTGAATGCTTTTCCATACTACGTCTCTATGTTTATATTGTGGATAGTCTAGTTTAATATATAAGGTATTAATATATATAATATATAATATAGGCTATAGGCCTTTAACTAGGAAGTAAATTCTAATGTGACATAATAACCAAATTTAGACGTTATTTAACATTTTGAATTTAAACTAACTAACCTTAATGATATCTTTTTTTTTCATTCCAAGTTCATCACTTTGTGTTCCATGAAAATCATATTTTGCTGTGGCTTCCATCGGGAAAACTTCCTTAGGGTGAGACTGAAAGTTTGACTGTCTTCAAATTGATCGAGGCTATAGAAAAACTCTGAAATCAAGACTACTTCCTTAAAACGGATATGTATTAATAGGACTATGTATAATGCTTTTGGGAAAAATATTTAATGATTTATCTATATCCTGCACGACATTAACGAAGCGAGACCTCCTTTTGAAAAGCTCTTCAGAATTATCTGACCATATCGTAAACTTTACCCTGTTCAACATCATTATTATGACACGAGCAGAAAATATATATCGTCTGCAATGGATAGTAGTAAATTGATAAAGAATACAAAGATATAAACATGATTAAGACACATAGCCCACCAACAGCTTTAAATATGTACTTCCAAGAGTAAGAATAAACTAAGATGTTTATAATGATGCTGCCAAAGTTCGGGAACAAAATATAGTTGTTTCGGATACAAAATGTTCATCTTATATTCGTTAGGAATGACAAGAAATTTCAGGAAATTAAATAATCTAACTTTTCTAGAGGGGGTCCCCAAACTTTTCTCAAAATATTCCAGGAGAGATCCCTCAGACCCTATACAAAAAAATTTGAGCCTAAAATTCGACAAAAAATATCAAGAATTTGCATTTCCAGGGTTTGCGTTTCCTGGAAAAAACAAATGTGTCACTGAAATATGCATAAAACGGGGGTAATAACTCGTGTATTAAATAAATTTTTGACGTTTCTGATTTTCGATAGGTTCAAGCCTAAAAGCCTAACATTTACACCAAGTTTCATCAAAATCCGTCCAGAAACCAACTGTCTATCGTGTCCACAACATATTCACAAAAAATTACACCAAATTTCATCAAATCCATCAAGAAATCAGATACGGGCTTAAAAAATTAACACGTTGTAATGAACAAGGGCAGTTACTCATAAAATACTTATGTTTCTGATTTTCAATCGGGTTTATCCCAAGGTCATTACATGTTTACAAACACTCACACCAAGTTCCATCAAAATCCATAAAGTACAAACATATCCACAACATGATTTTCAAAAGGGAAAGCAATAACCCATCAAATATTTTCGATTAGTCGGATTTTCAATAGGGTTCATCCTTAGGTGATTACGAACACCCACAATAAGTTTCATCAAAATCCATCAAGAAAATAGCTCCTTAATGTGCCCACGGCAGGGGAGACTACAATATACGCTCACATTAATGTGTTAGCGTTTAGAATGATTTTTCTAGCCTACTATTATTTATCTTTCAACTCATGTCATGAATATTGCAGTTCATATGAACAATTCTTTTTTAAATCTATCAAGAAAACAGCTCCCTAATGTGCCACAACTTTAAGAGTTTTAAAGAAAAAGGCCAATAACTCATAACATATTTTTCGATGTTTCTGATTTTCAGTAGGGATTATCTCAAGGTCAATACAAACACTCACACCAAATAAAAAAATCCATCAAGAAGCCAGCCTTCTATCGTGTCCACAACATATTTTCAAAAGCATGGGCAATAACCCATGAAATATTTTTTGATTAGTCTAATTTTCAATAGGGTTCATCCTTTGGTGATTTCAAACACTCACACCATGTTTCATCCATAAAGAAACCAGCACTAAATCGTGTCCACAACAATTGCGGACGGACTTACAGACGGACAAACAGGGGCTACAACAATATACGGCCACATTAACATTAATGAATCGGAATATATTTGTTTTGTTCATTCTAAGACGTAGTAAGCAACACTCGTGGTAATATATAAGAAGTAGAAGTCTTTGGATGAATATCAATATATATCAACAAATATGTTTTCACGAAATTCATTTTTATACGCCCACATGAAATGTGGAGCGCATATTGTCGTCACCCATGTCCGTCAGTCCACATTGCTCGTTAACACTCTTCAAATCACAATTCTTTACAGATTTTGACGAAACTGAAATTGTTTATAATCAACAAGGATGAACCCTATTTGAAATCAAAAGAATCAAAAAATACTTAATATGAATTATTACCCTTGTTCTTTAAAACGCGTTAAATTTTTAGCTTGTTAACACTCTACAAGTCACAATTCTTTACGGATTTTGACGAAACTTACTGAAATTGTTTATTATCACCCAAGGTTGAACCCTGTTAAAAATCAATAAAATCGGAAAATATTAAAAATGAAATATTGCCCTTATGTTTATGATTATTATTATGTATCTTATTTTTAGCTCGTTAATTGTGAACGGACGGACTGACAAAATTTCCCACAAATTTGTTAATTCTCTCCGACTATAGCCGAGAGCCGCGGGAGTTAGAGTTAGACGATTGCTTGTTAACCTGAAGGTCCAGGGTTCAACCCCGGCATGGGTTTGGGATGATACCTTCAGATTTTTCTACCCGGTTACCCCTTTTCAGTGATGCAGGTCGGATGGGTTGATATGGAAAAAGTGTCTAGTAGTTCGGATGGGAAAATAAACCGAGGCCCTTTGTTCCACAGGCTCTGCACGTTAAAGATCCCTCGACAGTTGAAAATCGAAAATACGAGTAGGCTAGGCTAATGTCGCTGTCCTGGCAAAATTTCCATCATAACACACTGCAACACGATATGTTTGGAAGCGACAGAAACGTTTCAGGTTTCTATCATAATGAGCAGTTTTCTTTTGATCACCAAAATTGTTCAAATTGAAAAGTTGAACTTGCAAGGGAGTCAATTTCATATTCACAGACATCATTAAGGGAAAGAACTCTGTCAAAATTCTTTAACATCTGACTTGACTGGGCTGACTTGAGTATGAAAAAGATTATATGATATAGAGTATACACATTTAACATATTTAATAAAAGTAAATGATCTAATTCCTACAATGATATACCTATTACTATGACGATATGACTTCAAGCATTTCATAGGAAAATAAACATTCATTATTGTATAGCTTAAGTTTGTACATGTATATCAATATATGAACTGATGATAGAAATATTATTTTTTGCATTACATTCAAAGTGTATATCACTATATTAAAATTAAATCAAAAAGGCAGTTGCCTCTAAAATCTCTTTCTTAATAATAGGCCTCATAACACATTTCCAGTTACATCATTTTATGTATATAATATTTATGATTATCCCATGCAAAGGGAATCTTTGCACATGTAATAGAACTTTTATTGGATACAGCAAATGTGCAAGGCAAACATACTTTTTAATATGGTATTTTGAAACAATATAAAAGATGAACATGTCGTTAATTTTAAATGATTGCATATTAAAATGTTAATTAGGCATAATCAATCAACTACTAATCATCTCATTAAAAATCTATGATACTAATTTGATCATGACATAATACACATGTAATACAAGAATGTAGAATGGACAGTTTAATCATGTTCAAAAATATCTCTAAAACCAATATTTTATATTTGTCACATGAGTCAATTAATTTGCTTGATAAGCAGACAGCAAAGTACATTAACATCCTTTAAAATGTGTAAAGAAGAAATAAACAGTAACAGTTAGGAGTGTACATTCATTAGTAGACAAAAGGTTTCATAAATAATATCTTTAATAAGAAAAATCAGACAAAAACAAAAAAAAAGACTATGTAGCCTATATTAATATCTATAAAACTACAAGTAATTATTGAAAACTGCTTACAAATTATTCAACATTTTTGCATAAATACTTATTTTTATCAATATGTCATATGATACAAGGATTTTATTGTATATTAATGAAACCAGGTAAGTTGTCTAATGAATATATACTCTTATTGGCTAAGTTCAAGAATTCAAAATATGTATCTATTTTCCTTTAAGTAGTATTTGGAAGCTTTAACCATATATGGAAGAAACGTAAAATTGAAAAAAAAAACCTAGTTTTACTGAGCACATACAATTTTGTTGAGCAAATATATATTAATATGACCATTCTTTGGCTTAACAAGACAAAATGTCTGTGAATGTAAGTGAATCAATGTGTAAAAAAAACAAACAACAAAACGATGGGGAACAAAAATAATAAATGCATGCAAAAATAATTCATAAACATATATTATGTGCTGTGATCTTGACTTTAAATATTTTTTTTACAAATATTATGTGCCGTCAGTTTGACATAAGGTACCAGTTTTTACATAAAGAGTAAAAAATAATCTCTGAAGACTAACTATAATAACATACCTTGAAAGTTTTTATTATTAAAACTATAGTTCTAGTGTGTATAATATTGTGAATTTAGGTACCAGTAATTCAATGGAAACGTTAATTCAGTACAAACTAACAATTACACTTAACTGAAACCCTTAACCTGTAAAAATACATAATCAGGCTTTTAACATAGCCTTAAGACGAATTTGAGACCAGCTCAAGCAAATTTACATTAATATCTTTGAAAAAAAAAAACCACAAAAAACTAAAGCACAACAGAAACTAATACCACATCCAGTTAATTTAATCTACAACCTAATTTCTGATTACATGTATTTTCAAAGCAAGACCAGCTCACCAAATCATTGCTGTATTTAAAAAAAAAAGCAATTTTCAAAAACATAAATATCATACAGTATTACTAACACTACAACTACATTGTATATTATATTTTTATTACATTAGTAATACCTCGATACATCCAGGAAGCAAACAATTAAAGTCAAATATCATACTGCATAACTAGACATTGTGAAAAATTAAACACAATTTTAACTTAATTCTTTAAATAATCTCAATCAATTATGTGCCAAAGTAGCAGTCCTGTATTGTAGCCATTATGTAGTATTAAATATCTTACAAAATCTGAACATCAGCATTAATGAATGTTGTATGTGTTAAAACAACTATTGATACAAACAACATTTAGTATTAATAAACCACTTAATGTGCTTCTTCCAACATTATTAGAAAGTATCTAAATCAATACGCTTGTTAGATATTAGAATTAGATATACATGTAGTTTAAATCATTCACCTTTCTTAAATCAAAACAAACTTATTACTTCTGCTAGACAAACTATAAAATACAATTTCTTATTATGACAGATATGACCTATTAAAGTTATGACTTAGAATAAATTCATATCAACATTTACAAAAAATAAACGACTACTTATCAGCACTATATGATAATAATTGTGAACAGTAATAATATTAATGATGATGTCATTATTCTACTGTGTCTCATGCTGTATTTGTTACCAATAGGACAGTTTCTACCAAAGAAATTGCATTACAATAAAATTGTAATTGAAACAGAAGAAATTAAGGCAAAGTAAAAAACGTAATTGCAGGCAAATGATGACTACTGAATACAATTATACAGTGTAAACATACCAGAGGTAACAAATACAGCATTATTATGTTATTATATGTATATGTTTTGTTAATATATAAAAATAGAGACTATATATCTTATTATTATGACCAGATTTATGATTCATATTCAATGTAATTTGATGGTATAAATCCACTTTGTCCATTGAGTTCTGCTTGAAACCAGTCTGGATCTGATCTATCTTTTATAATCAATCTATCTCCTCTACGGAATGAAAGTTCTTCTACACCACTAGCAGTGAAATCATATAATCCTTTTGCATGCTATAATATAAAAAATATGGTTCCAACTATAATACAAATCTAGAGATATATTTCAAACAAATTATTTAATGAAAAAGATGACAAATAATGTTGCCAAGTTACATATACCAAGAGCAAGAGCAGAGACTCAAAATTGTTCATCAAATCATCATCACCTATCTAAAACTCAAAAGAGATCTCATCAATCTAAATCACCTAAATGCCCATCTAAATTGGAAAATAATTGAAGTTCCAATCATGCTTTACAAGACAATTTTGAAACACCTTAGCTTAGTTATAGTCAACTTTACCATTTGCATCGAAATCTGAAGAAAACTGAAAATGTTTGGCTGACTAGACTAGACCCAAGGACAAGGTTAATGCAAAATATCAAAATATAAAAAAAAGGCTCTGGAGACTGATTACACAAAATACTGTGACTATATAAGAAGTAGAAAGAGAAACTTACTATCACACCAGCATCATTTTCATTTGTCATTTCCCTCAACAATATAATAGTGCTAGGGTTCCTTGATACTGACTCTTTCTTATGATTGTTGACTAATTCTGTAACTGATCGGTATTGTTTAGTCCATAAATAATAGTTTCCAGCAGAATTATTTAATATTTTGAAATGTAGAACACTATTTGTGTGCCTATAAGAAATAAACATAAATAAATCATTGAATAAAAATAGTTTCAAGCATTAGACTGCAACTAAGTAACTATAGTCTATGAAAGTAATAATATAAAAATTTATGTGTTTAGTATAACTTGAGAATAATCACATTTATTGCAAAAATAACTTCACTAACCCAAAAAAAATATTACAAGTTTTTAGTTAGGCCTATAAGCTTCCAGAGTTAATACAGTTCATCTGAGCATATTTTCCCCGACATTTCCAGATAACATTAAATCACTTTCCATCACAGATTTTATAAAAATCATGGATGGAACTGTTAACTTATATTCTTGACCATGATTGTTTTGTTTACAAACGAAAAAAAGATGAATTAAATGATTTTCCCTGATAAAATGGAAAAGCTTTTTAAAAAAATCATAGGTTTTTCCGTGACTTGTGAGAAGCCTGCCCTTACATATTGTTGAGGATAATATAACAATTTGCATCTTCCCGTGGTCAAGTTATTCTCTTAAACTATCGTACATCTAATACCTTGACAGATAACCCTGAGTGAATCTCGGAAAGTTGTACAGTGTAACTAATAATAGCAACCTAGCAACCCATCAAATGTACTGTAGTATCGAGTTATGGCCATAGGCTCTGCTATTACAACGTAGTCTTGGTTAACCAATGAATACAATTTGCAATTCATTCGACGGCTGGATGATAAGAAATAAATAGCTTGCACGCGTAAAGGTCAGTTATTTGTGACAGAGGTTTTCATTGGAACGTGTAGGATGTTGTCGCCAATCAAATTTGTCCGTATTTCTAGTACTATTATCGGTCATGGCTTTTGACGTACATAGTTAAGGAGAAAGGTATGACATTGGGATGATGAATGATTTGATATAAACAGATAACAATATACAAACTTACTTGACTGACAGTGAGAACCCAGAAGAATCAGATTCACTATTTCTCACTAAAAACGCTCCATCATCATGTTTATGCCGACCAGTTCTATCTGTTTCTAGTAATATTTTTTCAGCTTCACCACGGGTAATTTTTCCTAAATACCATCTATAATAATAATATTAATGCCATTAACCTTAAACTCTTCCAAACATTTCTTCACTGAGCTCAAATTTATTTTTCAAAGTTTCCTTAACACAGTGTCTGAGCTAGGAAACTATAATCTTCTACAGCTGAACTCAATCTCATTAACCCCACTCTAGTAATAAAATATTCATATATCACCCTAATGAGTCAACTACCTTTAGAAATTTAACACTCCATTTCTTGATTATCAATCATAGTAATAATTATAATAACATGTATGTTTTAGTACAATAACAAAATATTTTTACTGTTAAAATAGTGCTCCATTCATTAAATTCAGAGCGATATAGAAATATTAAAAAAAATAAAAATAGAACCTGAAACATGTTGTTACTCAGAGTTTCACGCTATGCAATCTTCAGACAACTGATCTTTTTCAGCCTGCGTCTCTTGTGCCGTATGTTTTAGTATATATAGACATTTGTGATAGAAGAAATTAATATAAACACAAGTGTAATGTTTTTTGATGCTGTATCATACTTACTGGTGAGGATACACATCTAAATAGGCAGCGGGTACCATTCCAACTTTACCATTTTTTTCTGCTTTGTACCAATCTTGGTCTTCCATATCTAAAACCTGGAATAATGAAATAAGGAGAATAAAATCAGCACATTTATAAAAATGGGTATTAATAATCTTAAATGAATATCTTTATCATACAATTATATTCTTATTGCATACAATTCAGTTTAAACCAATTATAATATTTCACCTCTAGGCACTAATTCAGTGTTGTTGACCATTATTATGCGTTAATCATTCATATAATAGATAAACTGGTATTTTTCAAGTCATAAGAACACTTCTACTTTCTAATTTCTATTCATATAATTATTAGCCTTATTTCATTTTATTATCCTTATTTCATAAAGAAGAAGCTTATAAGCTTAACACAGACAGAAAAACAGTATAAATGAAAATCAGAAAACCAATCCTTAACATAGTTCCATGTTCAAATGCTATCTGATTATCTCTAATACGGTACCGTACTTTATACGGTACTTATATAACCTACATTAGTACCGTACTAAACATTAATACTTTCAACATATTCCACAAACCTTTATTATGTCATTCTTCTCCATATCCAACTCATCACTTTGAGATCCTTTAAAATCATATTTAGCCTTTGCCTCCATCTCACAATTAATGTCTATAAACTATGAAGAAGCTTAAACCTATACCATACAGTGACAGTAGACGAACTGAGTAAGTCCCTCTTGGCTTGGGATCTTGTATTGATGCTGATATCGCTCGTCCAAATATTGAACACAACACAAATATAAAATCCCTCAAATCATAACACAAAACAAACTTCACAAAAATTATTATCAAACAAAAACAATGTCAAAAATTAAAAATAAAGGTAAGCCAAGAACTAAATAGTAAATAGTAGAAGCAGAAGTTGCCTGATACTAAAGTTTCATGGCAGAAAAACCATTAACATGTAAAATATTGTATTGTATAATATCTCCACATAGCTATTTTCAAAACAGTATGACTAAATTCTTAATAATTTGATCAAATAAACAGCTGATGAGTGAAGCTTCAGACATTAATGGCTCACTTCCGGTTAAATTTGTGGATATCGTGCGTTTGTCAAAGGTCATACTTGGGGTAGCCTCAAGACATAAGGATTGTTTGAATTGTTTTTTTTTCATACGAGATTATTAATCCAAATGAAATCACTTGACGTCTTGAAACAAAAAGACAGTAGCCTATACTTAATGCGCACGTAGTCGCTATATATAACTCCAGACACATTCGACCTCACTGTGTGAGATATCGGTGGTGATAATCAGTCACCTTGAACCGTAAAAAGGGCAAGAGAAAACAAGTCTTGTCCAAGGTTGAATAAAATATATAGTTCAACTTATCACAATCATTCTTTAGAGTATTATGTCTATGGTATGTTGTTTTTCATCCGTTTATATCGGCCAATCTAAATCTATCTCTAAGCAAGAGTTCTCTTCCCTTGCCCATTTACCGGGTAAGATGGCAACTTATGACATACGAGTCATTATATAGTTGAGCCGAATGTCTTTAGCTATATTACATCGATTTGTGACTGGCTCGACTTTATACATGTGTAAATAATGAAATATAAGGTTATCATTTGAGATGTTTGGCCGTTAAAGCGATACTACCACTTAGAATGAACAAAAAAAATAAATTTTCAAACTTGGTCAATAGGAGTATATATTCATCAGGGGACAAACCTAGTGGCATAACTATAAAACAGATTACCTAAATAATTTTATAAATCCAGAAAACTATGTTTAAATACAAAAATTAATAAATCCCTTAATCCAAATCAAGGCATTTATCAATAATAATCTGTAATTGTATGGAAAATTACATAGTTTTATGGGTTTATTTGATTCTGTTTGTATACTTTGGACACTGTTGATGAATATATACTCTGATTGACAAAGTTTGAGAACATAATTTTTTTGTTCATTCTAAGAGGTTGTATCGCTTTAAATTGGAGAAGGTTGCAAGAATGGACACGAGCAAAGTAAAAAGACAAGACACCTTCGTATTTAAGTATGCGTTGTCAGTGGTGGCGGCATGTGTTGCAGAAAGCGGTAAGAAGTGTCAGCATCGTATTATACGACAAATCGCCCTCGATTACATGTCAAAACGCCCACATGAATGTCATATTGCCCATCAATTCATACCTGAGGACTAGTGCTAGGTATTGCCAATCTATCACTATACAAAAACCACCCGCATGAAATGTCCTGAAATATTTAGTACCTGGCCAGAGAGTAGTTCCTGGTATGGAAATTTTGCTACATTGTTCTGGCTGTTCTTTTATTATTTACGTACAAAATATATATATTCATCTAATTTGCACTTATAAAACATTAAATCTTTTTAAAAAAAAAAATTCTAATTGATTGTGCAATTTTTTCTATTCATTTTATAGTTACCTATCCCTTGGATTTGACCAAGACAAGATTACAAATACAGGGGGAACTAGCGGCTCATGCTGCTGCACCAACAAGTTCTACTACTACTCATACCAAAAAACAGTATCGAGGAATGCTTAGAACAGCACATGGAATAGGTGAGTCTTGTTTTAGTCTAACATTGTAATATTATACAGTTAAGTATATTTGATTATTCAAAAAGGAGATATCTGTTATCTATATACGGGTAATATACAGTAATAAATTAGTTATCTCATGCATTATTTCAGTTTATATATTGTAATAATTTAGAGCAAAAGATTTTGTAAATATAGGCCTAACAAATAATTAATGTTTCTATTTGATATTTCAACTACAAGACTTTTATTTTTTATGATTATTACTCAAATTTCTTAAGAGTTAAGATTTGATTTAGATTATTAATATCTTTGTCCAGGAAATTGGTTGATAAGTTATTAGAAAAAGTTAAAAAATTATAATATTATATAATAAAGCTATATCGTGGTTGTTAATCAATGATACAGCTGTTTAAGTATGTAGCCTACCAGTAGGCCTATATATTTTCTACCAGTATATATTTTCTACCAGTGTTCTGTTTTTATCAATATATCATTATACATGTAATTATATTCATACCATATTAGTTTATTATTTAAAGCAACTGAAGAAGGGGTATTGAGATTATGGCAGGGAGTCACCCCAGCTTTATACAGACATGTTTGTAAGTTTTTAAAAGTTTTATATTTTGGAGATAAAGCTTTTGAAACACTGCATGCTTTCTTTAGTGCTTATCAAAATTTATCAAAATTTATGAATGACATTTTTGAAGTGAAATATTGAGGTTGAAAGTATTGACAACATACCATCACTTATTAGAACATTTATTTTCAGTTTATTCTGGTTGCAGAATGTCTTTCTATGAATTACTACGAGATAAAGTATTAGGTAAAAATAAAGATGGCACCTTTCCTCTCTGGTGAGTTATTTTACATAAAGTAGTATTATTCAAATACGATTGGCAACAATCCTGACATTTGATGAAACCAAAATCCAAAAGTTACCACATGTTCGATCATCAGAAACTCAAAAAGATAGCTTTACCCATAGCACCAATTAACAAATTATGTTTTGTGTGATCATTAACCTTGAAATATAGTTTTGTTTATTGTAAATTTATTTCAATTAATGTTTGACTTTTATTGTTTGATTAAACAGTGACATCTCTTATAGTAAAATGTGCAGAGAGTGACTAATAATTTGTGTCAATGTTTCAATCATTTATGACACTGTCAAAATATTGTTTATGAGTCAGCAATTTCTAATCTTATCTAATTTGAAATATAACTATTGTTTGATAGGGGTTTCTAATGAAGAGAATTCATGAAGATAAAAGTAATAGAGTTCAGCCATGCTTTTTGACTATCTCTCAATGCTTGAAGGGAAGTAACTCTTGTTTGACCAATCCAGACAACAATATGATTTTGTATAAGCCTTTTTTTCTGTTGACAGGAAAGCTACTATAGCCAGTACATTAGCAGGGGCTGGTGGACAGTTTATAGCCAGTCCAACTGATCTTATTAAGGTTCAAATGCAAATGGAAGGTAGAAGAAGATTGGAAGGAAAACCTCCCAGGTAAGTGAAGGTTTGTTTCTATGTTTTGTAATTTAAACATTAGATTTAATGTACAATAAAAATTGATTCAGGCACAGAGGCATATGTTCCTGTAGGCAAACAAGGCAGCTTCTTAAGGTCGAGTTAAAAAAATCAGTGGAAATTCATAAATGCTTATTTAATGCTTTTGGCACTGTGAAAAAAAGAATTTGCTTTTTGCTTGAAAACATAGGATTTATAATGTGATAATATGAAACATGATGTATTGTTTGTAATATTAATAATATTTGTTTCTTTATTTAGAGTTACAAGCTCACTGCATGCTTTAAAAAAGATAGTTGTTGAGGGAGGTGTAAGGGGTTTATGGAGTGGTTGGGTACCAAATTGTCAGAGGGCAGCTTTAGTAAATATGGGAGGTATGTTTATTATTAACATATTTTAAGATTTTTACTTAAAAATAAATTGTGAAATGCTTTGACTGGTATAGTTACTTTTTTTTATTGATGAGATCGAGTTACTACTGCCTTTAGTTATTAAAGGGATTCGAAAGAGGTTTTCTAGCCTTTTTGTGTGTATGAAAGACACTTTAAACATCTATTTTGTGCATTCAAAATTCTCATTGGGTGCCCGTGGTTCCTGTTATTCCAGAAAGAAAAACGGGAAGTGACGTCTGTGTCTTGAAATAAGTCAGACTGGATGATCAGGTACAGGGCATTATAAATACATGTTGTCACAACGCTATGACTTATATGATATTGCTGACGTCACTTCCCGTTTTTCTTTCTGGAATAACAGGAACCACAGGCACCCAATGAGAATTTTGACTGCACCAAATAGATGTTAGACGTGTCTTTCATACACACAAAAAGGCTAGAAAACTTCTTTCGAATCCCTTTAACATTCTCCCATTCCGATATTATAAATAACATATTCATGATATCATCAGTTTCTGGGATGCTGTTACAAATGGTTTTAAATACATATATTGTACCTGTTCCTTTGAATTAAATTGAGATTTAGATTTTTTGTGTTGAGATTGAGAAAGCTACAATTGGAGCTGTGTGCTTTGTTATATATTTAAGAATGTTCCCATATAAACTCTGAACAGTTAGTTAATTAAATGCCTGTAAGCCTACTATATAAATGTAATATCATCATGAACATTATGCATTATGTTGTACAATAATGATAAGAATTTGTTTTCTAGATCTAGTTACGTATGATACAGTGAAACATCAGTTATTAACTCATACTAATATAGGTGATAATCATTTTACTCACATCATATCTAGGTAAGATTAAGTTTTCAATTACTCGTAAACAAACATGTCATGTGCTGAAAGTTGTGAAAAAAATTGAGAAAATGGTGCAGGACAATCAATGCAGTAGTTAATAGAAGAAGGGAATTGTGGATATAATTTGCTTCTTTTATTTTCTTCTGTATAGATAATCCTAACTTCACTGCAATAGACGCTGTATACGGCGACTTCCTACCTTTAAATACATTAACATATACTGTTATGATAGATTGATGTCTAAAATTGTTTATTTTTAGAATTATTGTATTATTTTCAGTGCCTGTTCAGGTATCATGGCAGCATTATTAGGAACACCAGCTGATGTTGTTAAAACAAGAGTTATGAATCAACCAACTAAAAATGGAAAGTAAGAACAAGTGCTAATAAATTAAAAATCATCTTATAATGTCCATGTTGTTTTAAGAATCCTTAATTTCCTCACTATTATAATTTTCATTGTATTTTTTTAAAGTGTCTTTACTTTTAACTTCAGGGGCTTGTATTATAGTGGATCTATTGACTGCTTTATTAAAACAGTGAAAATTGAAGGGTATTTTGCTTTATTTAAAGGTTTTATGCCAATATGGCTAAGATTGGTAAGCTTTATGATTATTTTCTATTATGTTTTTATCTTCAGGGGTATATTATATCAAGGATCAATAGATTGTTTAATAAAAACTGTACAACAAGAAGGATTTTTAGCCTTATATAAAGGGTTAATACCAATTTATTTACGAATGGTAACAATATTACTTTATTCGCATGCTGTTTTCTTGTTATCTCTGATAGTTTTATTCTAGTTACATGCATTAATTAAGTTTTTTTTTCTTTTTTTGATACTTAACATAACACTAAATGTTATCTGTTGAAACAATGCTTGACACTGTTCTTTTTAAAACATTTGATTCTGTTTTTATTAATATTTCTGAAACTAAGCAGGGCTTTAGATAGCCTTTATTCAGGCACATCTTGTATTGGCAGAGGGAAACGTGAAAAATATAGGTCTTGAGAGCTCCTGATAAGCCTTCAGTAGCATTTTCACTAATTTAGAACTCTCTTAGGTGTAGTATATGGAGGATGACAACTGTTATGGTCAGGCCTTTAAAAATCTAGACATCTCTGGCTCTATAGTGCTTAAATAGTACATTTTATTATGCTAACTAGCAAGTGATCTTAAGCCATGTTCAACCTTTACTTATTAGTGTTTTCTGGTTAGTTCCAGATTTGCTTTATATGAATACACGACCGGTCGGACCATTACTGGATCTGACCACTTTTCACTACTGGGTTGGACCACTTTTCACTACCGACTCGGCCAGCTTTTTTTAATCGGTTGAACCCAGTAATGGTCCGAGCCAGTAATGGTACGACCGGTCCTGATTCCGCTTTATACTAGTTGAGTTGCACTATAGAAATGATACTTACAGCTTTTACAATTTCTTTTGAAATATCAAATAATTTTACCTGCTCTAGTAGGCTTGCATATTTATATGCCTAATATGTAGATTGGTGTACACCATATGAAAGGTTTCTGAGTTATTGTCCTTGATTGAGCTGAAACATGTTTGATTGAGACAAAATATAGATATAATAATGATGATAATAATACTGGTTTCATGATTACATTGATTTACAATTAGCAATAATCCAACTGTTATTTTGAAACTACTGCTAGGTGCATAAAATACCTGGCAGTAATGTTATATATTTTTTTATTTTACAGGCACCCTGGTCTTGTACATTCTGGCTGACATATGAACATGTACGGAAATATACTGGTGCTTCATCCTTTTAATTCATGACAAGAAATTGTTTATTGAACCAAGGGATATAGTCTTATTTCTACATCAATTGCTTGTAAACGCTCTAAAAACTAAAATTTTTGATGGCTGTGGTCGACTATCTTTATCATTAAGACATCGAAGGAAACATTGTAATTATGAAATTTAATAGTATTAATGATTGTTTATAAATTAAACAAAGAGTTTGGTGGGTGCAAATTTTGATTTTTGAAATACAGGTAGTTTAAATTCAATTGAAGGAGATATATAAAATAAGACTATATCCCTTATTAAATTGAAAAATAAATAAAATTTATTTTATTTAAATAATATATAAATGAATTATTATGAAAGGTAAATTTATTATTATAATACACATTATTTTTTTGAAAATTATTTTTCATAGACATGTTTTAATCTATTTGTTATTGTGTTATTTTAACAATGCGCATGGAAAATGGCAGCTAAAATTGCCTAAGTTAATAGATTGCCTTCTATCGTCCAATATGATTTAATAATGCTTTAGATATTGCAGTTCTTACTTTACAACTATCTTTAAGTCTACTTTGACATGATTTTATATAAAAAGTGTAATAATGAGTCAAACTTATAAATACAAATTGTCTAGAAAATGCTCAATATTGAATATTACAAAGTCACAAAGAACTGTGCTGGACGCAAATAGAAAATTCCACTCCAGTTTTGGTTTTTAGGAAACAATGTAAACAATGATGAATTAATTTCTGACCTTGGTTTCTGCTTCAATCAGAAATAAAGAGCAAATATCTAGAGCTGTATCAAATTGTGTATTATGTTTGAGAATTTGTAACCTGTCTCTTCATAGGCCTACTGTAGGCTTCTTGCAATAATGATAAAATCATTGAGTGGTTGTTGGTATGGTGTGACTTATATACTAGGCCTAAATTAATATTCACAAATTTCATAAAGAGTTTATTAGGGATAATAAAAAATGTAGTTTAAACATGTTTACCTCACATTGATATTATATTTTGCCTCATTTAGAATACATGTGACTAATTTAATAGATTTTGAGTTGAGCTTTATTATGATTCAGGGATCAGTATAGTATTAGGTTAATTTGAGGAACATTATTGTAATGATTATGTTTGTTAGTTATTTTTATGATTACATGTTGTGTGTAATAGCACAATAAAGAGATGGACTCTCCAATTGTTGATTATGTTGTTGATTTGTTTTGATTAAAAATATGAACTTAGATGGCATCTTCTTTTATATAAGAAAGTTCTTAATTGATAAGTTAATATAATTATATTGTATGCACATTCTTTCTATGTATCGGATATTGGCATCGTGACGCCTTGTTAGAAATGGCAATAACAAAACTACTTTATGCATAATGAAATAGAAATTAGGAATGGTTCAGGATATCAATGAATTGTTGTCTGTATTCACAATAGAAATAATAAGAGTTATTTCCCATGATTGTTTAGTAGATGATCTGTTTGTAAACATTCGGAAGAAAGGTAAGCTAAGATGAACTGGGAATAATCACCGTTCTTTTTATACTTCTTAATAATTTATCGAGTTATTTCTTAACTTTTCCAAAGTTTAGGCCCTATTTTGAATTGATTTGGTGTCTGACCTACCTCAGTGTGCAGTTAAATGAGTGAAGAGGTCTCTCACAATCAAAACAAACATGTTAAAACACATTATTTCTTCTTAGGTCTACATCATAAAATCTTTTTTATGCCATCATGCCCATTGCATCTGATAAAAACAGAAATCATGAGTTGTAGCTAATAATATAATCTCAATTTGATATTTAGGCCTACATAGAGAGAATAGACAAATTTGCAAGCAAGTGCATTGGCATGGACTTAAACTAACTCAGTCATTACATTATCTAGAGTCTAATAATATTTTCAAGATGATATCTCAATTCACACAAAAAGAAAATTGATAAAATTTGTTCTACCATCAATGATGATAATTACTAATGAATGTTTTAGGTTTTTCTGAATCAGATTAAATATCCACCAATCCACCATGCCTCTTAATCTATTTGGAAACAAGTTTTCACCAAAGAAGACACCACCAAGAAGAGCTCAGTCACTATCCAACCTACATTTAGACTCTACACAATCTCAAGCAGAATTTGGTTTAGATTGTAATAATGTAAAGGTGAATCTGGGTGGAAATGAAGTTACTTTTGAAAATGGACATTGGGTTCAAGGTAAACTTTTTTATATTGTATTTCCGTAGACTTCTGCTACTTTCTTAAAGATATTAAAAGAAAATAATGCCTTTAATTTGAAGTACCATAGATCTACTGTATGTCACTGTAGTATTAGCTTCTATTACTCACTAAATGTACTATTTGTGTTTTATAGAAAGTCCAGGTGGAGGTGCTGGTCATCATGAAGTTGTACGATTACAAAAACATAACCAACAATTACAAGAAGAAAATAATTTTCTCAAATTAAAGTTAGATATATTATTAGATATGGTGAGCCTTTTTAATCTCTTAAAATTTTCACACTTCTCAATAAAGTATATCAATTGTCAGTCAAGTTTGTTTACAACCCAGAAATTCTTCTAACTTGTCATTTCTCAATATATTGCTGTCTCTAACGGCTACTCTAATAGTAAGTAATATATGTTAGCTTATTATTAATTATTCTATAAAAATACAAAGTCGTCAAAATTTATTTATATTTTGATAAAAAAATCACCCTGCACCCTCCTTTAATATTTTTTGAATGTAATAAGAAAACCTTGATAGATGACCAAGTGCTTAAAAAAATATTCTGTGATATAATAAGGTACTATCGGTATATCAATCTGAAGATAACAGTACATAGACTAAAAATGGGATTTAAAATCAGAGTGCTACAAGGTCAGTGTAAGTCTGCATTGATAAATAACTGGTAACTTATATATATTTTTTCTTACAGCTTGCAGAAACATCGGCAATCTCACATTTCCATGATAATGAATTGAAACAGTTAAGATTAAAGAAGAGATGAGGTGATAGTGATAACTAGGGTTTTAAAATATTCCATTCATTAAGACAAGATAATAACAGCTAATATCATCAATCTCATCATACATCATTAATGATAATAATGTTGTAATGTGTCTTTTGTAATTTGTACCGTCCATTTTAGTTCTGTATATAGTTAATGTTATAATTTATATAAAGTTTTATAATAATAATTGTCTACTTATTGATGAGAAAACAGTCAGCATTCATGGAGACTGATTTGACATTATCAAATGGTTTTCAAGGCTCAAATTTCTGCTGAGCACTAGTACTGATAAGCTCAGCTAAAAACCATCTCTGAGTCTAAAGTATAACTGCTCACTTGTTAAAGTTAATGTACACAAGGCCATCTAAATTAATTATTGTTTTTTTACTTAAATAGAGGATCTGATATGGATATTAGATACCACAAAACATCCCCTGAACTGAATTGAAACAAAAATCATTAGTTTTTCGAATGAAACAATAAATCCTTGGTCTTCAAATCATGGGTTGCGACCCACAATTAGGTCAAACACAACCCATTAAGGTTACAGGGCTGTCTAGGGTCTTCAGCTATTTAAAGAGCAACCAGCCAAGCAGCCAAGATATGAGGTAATTAATTGCACATTCAAATCATAATACCAAATAGATGATATAAAAATTTATTTATAGAATAGATTTAATAAAAATTTATCAATACAATATCTCTAACAATGAACTGTTAACTATACACAAATAAAACATAGCTCCAATTTAACCACTATTATCTTTGTGGACATGTTTTTCTTGTATGACCTGAAAATACAATATTACATACTTGATAACCAACGGTTGAATTTCATGCTGTTAGTCTTGTGTTAGTCCTACATTAAATAACAATATGCAAATCAGTGACAGACAGTGTTACAAACATTTTCATTTTCTAATGGTTACTTAGATTGTGGTTGTAGTCATGCTACAACTAACTTTCTTTAATTTGGACATTAATTGTCTGAAATATTATATCGAGCACATTTTCTCCTTTTTTTAAACTTGATCATAAAATGTTTAATCACTCACCTTCAACATGACAAATTCCACATTTCCGTTTTTTAGTAGCTCCATCTTGGGGTCCAGCCCCACCCTGTTTTTTGTTCTTATATGTACCACCTCCATTATTTGTCCAACCTAGTGATAAAATATAAATTGTTTGTTAAACAGTACATATTGTGAATGGGTGAACTCCATATTGTGAAATCAAATAAAGAAAGCCTAGTTATAATATAAAAAACTTTTATTACCGGTATCACCCCCACTATTACCAGGAGGTTGATCAGCCCACTGAAAAAATCCACACCCTTCATTTCTAGACTTGGGACAACCATAAAATGATCTGCCCTTGTTTGGTCCTTCTTTCTGTACTACTAAACTAAAATAAAATTCATTTTAAAAATAGAGTATTAAAGTGGATCATGATGGGGGAATAAACAGGACTTATCGGTGTAAGAGAAGTAGTTAAGCATATCACAAAGAGCTGATCTGGGGGCTCTTGATTGGTGAATTCTGCACATAAGGATTCGTAGAATCAATGGGACATTCAAAAACACAAGTTGGAACAGGGTTTATAATAAATAGATGACGACAGAATTCTAAATGGTGGAGAATGAAATTGAAGGGGGAAAAATGTGACATATCCAGTTTAGTTAGGACAGTTCAGAACTGCCTATTCTATTGCTACCTCTTCTTTCAGTTAGTTTAAACATATTTTATTGTTTGAAACAACAGGATAAGGACAAATTATACAATTTATAAACCTTCTCCTAGTAAATTATTCACTAATATACCATTTGAATTTAAAAAATTTAAAGAAACTTTAACTATAATTAAATAATTGAACATACATACATACAAGAAAAGAAGAAGAAAAAAAAAAAAAAAAAAAAGAAAGATAAACTATTTTACAATTCAAATAACAATTATAAGCATAATACCTAAACTATTTTAGTCATTTTTAAATCGGTGGGACGATGCTATAAAGTTTTGGACTGCTAAAAATATATATTCATTCACCGAACTGGGAAAAAATGGATTTCCATGCAGAAGGATTTGTAAAAGTGTGTCATAGGGAATGTGGTTTAAAAAATATAATTTCGTGAATAGTACAGTTCGTTGAATTTGATATTTTCTACAATTAAAGAAATAGTGATAAACATCTTCGACAGATTGTGTACAGCTACACATGGGATTAGCAATAATATTGCATCGGAAAAGATCATTATTTAAACCACTTGAAGAGTATCGTAATCTGGTATGAAGAATAGAAAGCTTACGTGCTCCCACATCTCTGAATTTTGGTAATTTAGACCTGACTACGATTAATTTTTTGAAACTTGAAATATTAACAGCGTTTAATTGAATGGGTGTAAGGTTTCTATATTCAGTTATTGTCTTAGGAAAAAACGAACGTTGTTTAATTGTCAGACGGGAAATTGGTATTGAAATATTGTGATTGCGTCTTAGTGCATAAGGTTGTGAGTTGGAAGGAATTATGTCACAAAGGAAGGATGGAGAGGAATCATGTAAGATCTTATAAAGTAGACATAATCGTCTAGTTTTACGTCGATCTGCAAGAGGAAGCCATCCCGTTTCTTGATATAAGGCATGCCTTGGGGTGTATATTGTTGAGCCGGATACAATACGGGCGGCTTTTAATTGAAGAAGTTCCAGTTTATTAGAATTAGACTCCGTACACGAATCCCATACTTCGCAAGCATATTCTAAAGAAGGGCGAATAAAACAGGTGTATAATTTATTTAAAGATGTTTGTGACAAACAATATTTAGCTTTCCGTAAATGATTTAGTTTGAATGCAGCTTGCTTTAACATATGATCAATATGCAAGTTCCATTTTAAATCCGATTCTAAAATAATACCTAAGTGTTTATGATTTTCGGAACTTGTCAAATGTTTATCATTAAATTTTATGTTAATCGGGTAAGATACAGATTTGTTACTGAATATCATTAATGATGTTTTGTCAGGATTAAAGGTAACAAGCCATTTAGAAGACCAATCCTGGATTAATTTAAGGTCATGATTCGCAATTTGTTCAACCTCTAAAAAACTTTTTGATGACGTTATTAGGCCCGTGTCATCTGCAAATAGTCTTGTTGAACTTTTTAGACCTTCGTGGATATCGTTTATATAAATAATGAACAATAAAGGGCCCAAAACTGACCCTTGAGGAACCCCTGCGTTGGGAAATAAGATTCTAGATTTGTGATTTTCCAAAAGAACTTGCTGGTACCGACCGGAAATATAGGTAGAAATGAGATTTAACAAATTGCTGCCGATTCCATAATGTCTAAGTTTATGTATTAAACCTTTGTGAGAAACTCTGTCAAAAGCTTTCGAGATGTCAAAAAAGATCGTGGCTGTGAAATCCTTTTTGTCTAGATTCGAACAAATTTTATCATAAATTTCAATCAATTGGTGAACTGTTGACAATCCTGGTAAAAAGCCTGCTTGATGTTTATAAATTAAATTATTTTCAGTGAAGTGAGATAACAAATGTTTATGAACTAATTTTTCGAAAATTTTTGAAATACTATTTAATAATGATATGGGCCGGTAATTGGACTTTATATGCCTCGGACCCTTCTTGAACAAGGGAATCACATGCGCCAATTTCCAACTATCTGGGAATACACCCTTAAGTAAAATGAAATTAAAAAGATGTGACAATGGGATACAAATGGTGTCGATGGTAGATTTCAAGATAATGTTGTTTACTGGACCCGGGCCATTGGCTTTGGATGTTTTCAGCTTCTTAATAACTGTTTTGATTTGATTAGGCGAAACCTGTAAACTTGGACAAGATTGTTCCGTGCGTGAATTAAAATTTGGTAGCACTTTCATGTCAATAATTGTTGAAATAGAAGTAAAAAATTCATTTAGTATCTCTGATTTGCTATAAGCATCGCTAACTAAATTGTTCGTGTCGGAAAGGAGATGTGAAATAGTTTTTTGTTGGGTAGGTTGTACAAAGCTTTTCAAGATACTCCAGTAATCTTTTTGAGATGTTTCTTTTAAAGAACGTATTTTTTCATTAATATGATCGTAAAAATATCTTTTTGCATAAGTTTTCATATTATTGAATTTGTTTCTTGCTAATTTGTATGAAGCCAAATGTGTTGGGTTTTTGGAATGCAGGGCCTTCTTTCGGAGTCGATCTCTTATTCTCAATTGCTTTCTAAGATGGGATGTAAACCAGGGTTTATCTTTAGTTCTAACAGTGATACAGGTAGATGGAATATTACATGCAATTAGGTCAGCGAGCTTATTGTCAAATTTAAGAACACGTTCATTAGTGTTTTCAGTTTCGTTCCAGAATATATCCCAATTTATGGATTTTATATCATCATTCAATTTGGCGAAGTTGGCACGTTTGTACAAGAAGATTTTACGGTTGAAACTATTTGGAATAGCAATATTTATATCCAAGTGGACGTAAGTGGTAAAATGATCAGAAATGTGATTTGGAGTTTCAATGACATCCGCGTCAATTATATTTACATTTTCGGATATCAAAATTGGATCGATTGAGGTGCTCGATGTACTCGTAACTCTAGTTGGTTTCGTTATAGTATTTTCAAAATTAAAGGCTGAACAGAGGTTGTGAATTTGTTCCTTTGGGTTAAAGAAATTAGAGTTAAGATCGCCCAATACGATTATTTTGTTTGAATCCTCCTGAGCATGTTCAATCGAATCATCTAGCAGTTCCCAAAAGTCAATCGGAGATTCATCAGATCGGTAAGCAATGCATAAATATAGACAAAACGAGTTTAAATGTAATTTTAACCATATAATGTCTGCTTTGAATTCAAACCTGTAAAGTCTTTCCGATGCAATATCATTTCGAACGTAAACAACAACACCACCCCCAAAATCATTTCGATCATTTCTATGTGTCATGTAGTTTTCATTTATCACTAAATCTTGATCAGTTACAGAATTACTCAAATGGGTCTCGGTTAGACATATAATAGGGAAATCAGAAAGATTGTCCTTAATAAAACTAATTTTATTTCTTAAACTTCGAATATTTAGATGGCATATTGATAATTTGTCTGAATATGGGCCCGGATTTGTTTCGATATCGTATGTTAATGATTTACTTATCAGTTCCGACACATGACGTTGGCAGTAAATTAGCAGTAGTAAATTAAATAATGTAAAACAAGCGCAAAAGTAATTGCAAAAGGTATTGTTTTGGTATGGACAAAAGAACATATTTACAAAAATAGGAGAAATAGACTCTTGAAATATACATATTTGTGAGCTTAAATAGATATATACAACATAATTCAATGACGTCAGCAGCATTAACATGCTGGCGAGATTGTGGTATACAGGTTTAGACTATATAACCAGTGTTACTTTAATAGACAGTCGAATGTACACATTGAGTCCGAAACTCTGACTTGGAAAATTAATTACCAGATTGATAGAACGTACACAATATAATACATTGACTTACAAATCTACTTATTTTGAATCGGACTAAAATACCTAGTGAGATCGTTCTTTTGCAAAGGTGTAGAAGTAGAATTCGTAGCCTTTTGACGTTCCCGTACATTAGAAGGACTAGACAGGGAATGTTGATCAAATATTTGACTATATGAACTGGTAGATACGGGTGACAAATCCATATTCATTGTGGATTCTTGAGGACCTGACTTTTTATCGGATGAACTTCCAACTGGTGATTGTTGACGTGGATTAGGAGCGCTATCATGATGCACTGGATAGTCGTCTTCCTTATCACTGAAGGCCACTTTCAGATCAGTATCGTGAGATACTTTAACAATTTTACCATTTGTGAATTTGGCGTAGATAACACCTTCTTTAGACCAGGTTTGAGAAACAAGTGGTGACTTATAAGTCTTATTCATTAAGTTATTATTGATTTCTGTTAAATCTTCTTTAATTGTAATTCCAGTTTTGGCTAAGAACTTTCGTTTCTGAATCACTTCAATTTTTGACTTACGTGACATGAACTTCACAATTATACCTCTTTTTCTCGATTGAACGAAAGGACCCAGACGATGAGCTATGTCAATATCTGCTGGTGTTATATTCGCACCAATTTTGCTGAACACTCTAATGGCATGTTCAATTGATTGGGGGTAATTCTCATGTTTATCGTCAGGGATGCCATATATTCTGACACTTGATCTACGAGTCCACTGTTCGACTTGGTTACTTTTGTTTAACGCTAAAGCACTAATATTTTTGGATACCTGCAATTGTTCCTTAAGGGTTTTGTTCTCTTCGCGTAGTTCATTTATATGATCGTGAATATTGACATTTTCAGTTTGGAGTCTTTGTACTTGAACTTGGAGGGTCTTGAAACGTTCATCAAGCATATTTACTAATTCAGTTTTCATTGATTCGAGATAGTTTTCGTTATGTTTTAATTGACTGAATATCATGTCATTAGTAACGGTTTGTTCATTAGCAAACATTGTTCCAGATTCAATTATTAGTCTTTCAAGGAAATGTTGTTTTGGACTATCACTGGGTTTTGATCTTTTCTTCACCTGGCGTTTATTGTTATAAGAAGTAGTCAATAGGCAATCAATTTGTGAGGACGATTCACTTGATTGATCACTCAAAGATGCAATTTTAGTTTTTCGTTTTCTCGAAATTTCAACTTCCAAATTACTGTTTTCCATAACTTACATAATTTGCATTATGATACAGAGTCATTGTCAAGATGATAATATAGATTTATAACCATAAGAGGGGGTAACATTGAGTTTTGTTTCACTTCAGAATAAGTTATTGTCATTGTTACTCACCCCAGTAGTCAATGTTAATTTCCATAATAATACAGTGAAATGTCAAAATTTCGGATCAGTTTACTATTAGAATACAAGCATATCACCTTTGAAAACATTACATCATCAACCTGTATCCACACTGTTAATATTTACTCCATAATTAAAGAAATTTCAGAGGCGGTATAGAGCCGATTTTTTATTTCCGCCATCTTGCTATCATCAGTGATTTGCGTTCTGAACCTTGGTTTCAAAACGAGGTGTGAATAAGGTCTATAGGCACAATCAACTCTCACACAAAAAAAAATATATTTACTTTTTTGGAAACAACAATTCTCTTACCTTCTAGCTTCAAGATTACAGTTACACTGAACATTATCTTTATTATTATCATCTTGTCTATTAAAACTAGTTTGATTGCCATCTCTATCATTCCTGTAATATAATAATATAATACAACAATCAAGTTTGATTGGTATCTCTATCATTCCTGTAATATAATAATATATACAACAATCAAGTTTGATTGGTATCTCTATCATTCCTGTAATATAATAATATAATACAACAATCAAGTTTGATTGGTATCTCTATCATTCCTGTAATATAATACAACAATCAAGTTTGATTGGTATCTCTATCATTCCTGTAATATAATAATATAATACAACAACCAAGTTTGATTAGTATCTCTATCAATCCTGTAATATAATAATATAATACAACAATCAAGTTTGATTGGTATCTCTATCATTCCTGTAATATAATAATATAATACAACAACCAAGTTTGATTGGTATCTCTATCAATCCTGTAATATAATAATATAATACAACAATCAAGTTTGATTGGTATCTCTATCATTCCTGTAATATAATAATATAATACAACAATCAAGTTTGATTGGTATCTCTATCATTCCTGTAATATAATACAACAATCAAGTTTGATTGGTATCTCTATCATTCCTGTAATATAATAATATAATACAACAATCAAGTTTGATTGGTATCTCTATCAATCCTGTAATATAATAATATAATACAACAATCAAGTTTGATTGGTATCTCTATCATTCCTGTAATATAATAATATAATACAACAATCAAGTTTGATTGGTATCTCTATCATTCCTGTAATATAATACAACAATCAAGTTTGATTGGTATCTCTATCATTCCTGTAATATAATAATATAATACAACAACCAAGTTTGATTAGTATCTCTATCAATCCTATAATATAATAATATAATACAACAATCAAGTTTGATTGGTATCTCTATCAATCCTGTAATATAATAATATAATACAACAATCAAGTTTGATTGGTATTGGTATCTCTATCATTCCTGTAATTCCTGTAATATAATACAACAATCAAGTTTGATTGGTATCTCTATCATTCCTGTACTATAATAATATAATACAACAATCAAGTTTGATTGGTATCTCTATCAATCCTATAATATTATACAACAATCAAGTTTGATTGGTATCTCTATCATTCCTGTAATATAATACAACAATCAAGTTTGATTGGTATCTCTATCATTCCTGTAATATAATAATATAATACAACAATCAAGTTTGATTGGTATCTCTATCAATCCTATAATATTATACAACAATCAAGTTTGATTGGTATCTCTATCATTCCTGAAATATAATACAACAATCAAGTTTGATTGGTATCTCTATCATTCCTGTAATATAATAATATAATACAACAATCAAGTTTGATTGGTATCTCTATCAATCCTATAATATTATACAACAATCAAGTTTGATTGGTATCTCTATCATTCCTGTAATATAATACAACAATCAAGTTTGATTGGTATCTCTATCATTCCTGTAATATAATAATATAATACAACAATCAAGTTTGATTGGTATCTCTATCACCGGTAATATAATAATATAATACAACAATCAAGTTTGATTGGTATCTCTATCATTCCTGTAATATAATACAACAATCAAGTTTGATTGGTATCTCTATCATTCCTGTAATATAATAATATAATACAACAATCAAGTTTGATTGGTATCTCTATCAATCCTATAATATTATACAACAATCAAGTTTGATTGGTATCTCTATCATTCCTGTAATATAATAATATAATACAACAATCAAGTTTGATTGGTATCTCTATCATTCCTGTAATATAATAATATAATACAACAATCAAGTTTGATTGGTATCTCTATCAATCCTATAATATTATACAACAATCAAGTTTGATTGGTATCTCTATCATTCCTATAGTATAATAATATAATACAACAATCAAATTTGATTGATAAAAACAATTTCTGTACTGATGGTTCATAAATTGTTTTCATGCACTTTCACTAGAGAATTGAGTTATATAATCACTATTCTTGTTTCATGAGTAAAAAACATCAGTAAAAATCTTATTAAAGTATTGAACACATTGATAAAGATTTGAGCAAATAACATCTAACTGAAAATCTTATTATTTCAGACAGATCATCATAGAGTGTGAAAATATGACATACCTGTGAGTGAAATTATTACTTGTATTACTAGGATTGTTCTCATCTGCCCACAAAAAGAAATTACAACCAGTTCCCTGTGGTTTATTACATTTATAAAACTGACGACCTATAATATCAAATTAGTCTTCTAAATATAATTTACTTAAAATAAGTCAGACTTTGAAATGCTATATAAGTTGAATTATTCCACAACACAATAAAATTCATAGAATTGGATTGGATATAGCACCAGACACAACATTATTTCCCATTTATATATCTTAATAGTTTATACAGGGAACTCCATGCTATCTTAAATTCATTATTTTAATCATGAGTTAATATATATCAATCCTTTTATCATCACACCAAAACATCATGATGTCTCAAAATGTTCACATACCTTGATTTGGTCCATCTTTTCTAACAGTTAATAATAAACCATCTTCACCACAATTACAGACAATAGTTGTACTACCTGTATTAATATCAGGTGGTAGTCTACCTGTACCATTATTTAAACTAATATCTCTATTATGTAATGGTGCTCTTCCATTCTGATAAGGAACACTGTTTTGAGGTCTATTGTTCTGATAAGGCAGTGTATTTTGAGGTCTATTGTTCTGAAAAGGCACTGTGTTTTGAGGTCTATTGTTCTGAAAAGGCACTGTGTTCTGATGTGTCTGAGGTCTGTTGTTCTGATGTGTCTGAGGTCTGTTGTTCTGAGGTCTGTTTGAATTATTACCACTATTTCCTGAATTATTAGCACCTACAAGAAACAAATTTTGTAATCAAACTACTTGTTATAAACATCATTTTCTATTTCATTCCTTATCAGTTTTCACATAAATTTTGTGTAAGGGTGATACCAGAATAAAATTCATCAAAAAAGCTCTGGTCTAGGTCATGTATTTAGAACTATAGATAAGAACAATCTGCTGGTACTGACTGGTCTCCATAATCGGATATGAATATCAACCATGGAATTACAGAATACTGCTGTCTTTTGCAAAGTATAAAGGAACAGTCACTTCTTAATAATAGAACATATTGACTTTGATATTCATAAGGAAAACGATAAGAAGCTGTGGCGTAAATTGTAAGTTTAATCACAATTATAGAAGTTAAATACATGTATATTAGTTTACCTTGATTAGTAAATTTAGAAATATTAAAGATTTCATTGACCAATTCATCACATCCACCAATACATATATTATTTCTATCAAATAAAACTCAGGATAATTAGAAGTAGGTTCATAACGAAATAAAAAATCTAAACTTATTTCATCTACTAAAGATATGTATGCTTTTTAACCAAATCATGGAGAAACACTGATCATTCATCAAATTCAAACTTGAATATCAAATACCACCAATATTGGATATCAACTTCACAGGAATAATGATGTGATAATAATAGAAGCGATTGGAATTTATATTCTCTACATGCTTTAAATCGGGTATCCACATCCTGTTAATTTTAGCATTTTCACATTAGGCCTATTAAAACGGACATTTTCCAATCATTCCTGAGACAAGCTCAACACATTCGCAAGTAAAGCCCCTCTATCCATTTTTAAGTATTTACTTCAAATCTTTTAATAAGCAATGTAAACTTACTCTGCTTGTAACATTGGAGGCGCTGATCCTCTTTTATATTTAAACTTTAATTTATTTACATTGGTACACTGAAACAACAAGTAATATAATATCATATATCATCATAGTTGGGGATCCGTCCTATTAAAATTCATAGCGATTTTCCGGGGATGAGGATTCCTGCTGTTTGAACGCCTCTCAGGTCTTAACAAATTGGTCTACCTTTATAAATTTACGTTTTTCGGAAATTTCGAAGAATTTTCTTATCGATGGAATGTAAAAATTTCACAAGAATCTCCCAAAAGTACCGTCTTACGCCAAAACAAAATTTAATGCACTCCCAGGTCGACTTGAATCGCCATTATTTGCACACATTTTCACACTTTCATGACAGAAGAGTTGGCCGATGTGGGCGGAGTTTACATGTTTAACCAGAGATAACTCCCTCACGACCTGTAAGCCCCGCCTTTATGACAGCCATCACTGATAGAATTCTCGCTTGGAAACTTTCGATCAAAATAAAAGGTATTAATTGAGCTAGGAGATCATTTAATTTACATTTTTATTTAATATTTTATGAAAATATATCGAGATGTGCCGATTTTCAAGGACACGGGGGCTTAATAAAGGATTTGAATTTCTGCAATGAAATGATACAGCATGGCAGCCTGACGTTGACCCGCTCAACGGCAGGTTTTATCTGACTAATATCATCATTGATCATACCAGTGAACCAAACAGATATAAACTGCAATAGAGCTTTAAATACTTCTTACTTTTCTGCACTTTTGTGCAAATAAAAACAATTAAGTTTATGCTGTTACCATGTTAAATATCAGTTCACTGTGCACAAAACATGCCAAACCTAGTGTATATTATATGAAATCTTACCTTATCACAAGCCGACTCCTCTACACTGGCTTCTAATATAAAATCAGGCAACCATATTACATTCTTACAATCAGGATATCCCATACAACCAACAAAATATCTACAATATTATTACATTATCAATATGACATTTTAACAACCAGGATATCACATACAACCAACAAAATATCTAAAATATTATTACATTATCAATATGACATTTTAACAACCAGGATATCACATACAACCAACAAAATATCTCAAATATTATTACATTATCAATATGACATTTTAACAACCAGGATATCACATACAACCAACAAAATATCTCAAATATTATTACATTATCAATATGACATCTTAACAACCAGGATATCACATACAACCAACAAAATATCTAAAATATTATTACATTATCAATATGACATTTTAGTAGTTACTGAACTTATAGATTTAAAGCAAGTTTCCCCCATTCCATTTTTCATTTCATGGGGAAAAAACTTGCTTTAAATCTATAAGTTCATGGGGAAAAAATGCAACCAAATTGAGCGTACCCAAAACAAAACCCCTACATTTCATAAAACACCCTACATTTTTCATAGAATTCTTACAACAAACACCTTCAATAAATTTCCTACATTCCATCAAAAAAAAACATATTAAAAATAGGATGAGTTTAATTTTAAAACATGAACAATACAGATTCGAAGATTATTCAGGCGACGGTATCTTTTCATCTATATTTTCTCTAGGTTCAAAAATAATTCCAAAAGTAGCTGGCTTTGTCTCAAACAACAAATCCCTAATTTCCTCCGGAGCTCAAGCACTTGGGTCCGTGGCAAAAGCAGGCTTAAGAATAAACGACGCCGTGAAAAAATCCGACGAACTGAAAGAATTACAGCAAATAAGAGAACTACGAAACAAGAGAATAGAACAGCAGGTAAAAGAGGGAAGAGGGTTTAAAGTTATAGGATAAAAATGATAGTCGCTCACGCTCCAAAAACCTATTTTGGTTCCGATATTCAAAAATCATTAGGATATCTTCCTGGATTTCCATGGGCCAAATACTCTGGCGAGAAACATCTTCCAGGTCATAATTACACCGGTCCAGGTACTAGATTAGATCTGCGATTAGACGAAAACGATAAACCCAAACCAGGTGAAGAACCTGTCAATAGAGTTGACGCTGCTGCGCTTAAACACGACATACTTTACAGAAACAAAGACATAAACTTCAGACACGAAGCAGACAAACAAATGATAATCGAACTCGAAAATATTCCAAATCCAACATTCAAAGAGAGAATGCAAAGAGCGCTAATCATAAAACTGTTAAAAGCAAAGATGAAATTGGGTATGGGATTGGCAGATGAAATTCATAAAGAATTTAGAAAAAACAAACATTATTTAAAAGTTAAAGTATTTGATAAAGATGAAATATGGTCAGCAGATTTAATTAATATGCCAGTTGAAAGGGGATATAAATATTGTTTAACAGTTATTGATTTATATACACGTTATGCTTGGGTTATTCCTCTCAAAAACAAAACTGGAATATCAGTCAAACACGCATTTGAAACCATAATGAAACAATCTGACAGACGGCCCCAAAAGTTATGGGTAGATAAAGGGAGCGAATTTTATAACAAAAATATGAAATCTGTTGGGTTTGAAATTTACAGTACTCACAACGAAGGTAAGGCTGTAGTTATTGAAAGATTCAACAGGACTCTAAAAAATAAACTATTCAAAAAGTTCACGGAATTAAAATCTCAAAAATGGCTAAAAATATTACCAGAGGTCGTAGACGAATACAATAACAAAATACATTCATCTATAGGAGTGTCACCAGCACAAGCCTCAAAAAATCCAAATATTATAAGATCAATTAACGCGCAACATAACTACGAAAATGAGATAAACAATTTAAATATTAAACCCAAATTTAAAGTCGGAGATCGAGTTCGTATTTATAAATATAAAAGTAAATTCGAAAAAGGATATGTTGGTTATTGGACAAACGAAATATTTATCGTAGATAAAGTAAATAGCACATCCCCTCCAACATATGAATTAATCGATCAAGACAAAGAACAAATTATAGGTAGGTTTTATCAAAATGAACTTCAAAAAACTGACTTTTAAAAATGAATGAATATCTCGATAAATATGGAACCGATACAACCACAAACTTCCAACTTATGAGATGGGCGAATGAGTTAAACATATCACCGTTTTATTATTGTATGAGAGATGAAATAAATAATCTCAAAAGTAAGAAAGGTAAATTCTACGCTATAACAAATATACACACTTCCGATCAAAAAGGTGTTCATCATTCTGCTTTGTAAAAAGACTCTAACTTTTATTTTTTCGACTCTTTTGGATTAGATCCCACTGAAGAGATAATGAATATAACTAATCAACCAATTAAATCTTCTACATTTCAAATACAAAAGCCGGGTCAAAAGTTTTGTGGACAACTTTCACTTTGGGTTTTATATCAGTTGAGTTTAGGAAAACAGTTCGAAGAAATTGTAATAAATTTAACTCAATAAAAATGGCAAATAAATTTGGTTTAGGCGCTTTATCTTTAGATACTAAAAAACCAAACACTACATTTTCAATCAATAAAATCAAACCATATTTTGTGGATCAAATCGGAGACATTCTTCAGGGTGATATTGATATGAATAATTTTGGTATAACTAATTTAAAATCTCCGGAAAACGATAATGATGCCGTTGATAAGAAATATTTAATGGATCAAATAAATTTAATTGAAGTAGATAAAGACCATTTAAAAGATCGAATAGCTGATGTGAAAAGATTCTTCAAACGACAAATAAATAATAAAAATTTTATAAATGAATCTAAATTGAAAGAATTAGATTATATTGATGATGGTAAATTACAAAAAGAAGTAACAAGTTTAAAAAGTTTTATTCAACAACAATTAGTCAATACAGTAGATAAAACTCAATTACAAAATTTAAGGTCATTAATATCTAAATTAGATGACAAGATTACAAAGCAAAAAGTAGATCTTAAACAACTAATATCCAATATTAATCCAGGCATAAGTGAAGACAAATTAACCGCATTAGAAAGTAAACTTAGTGATGATAGCGAAATACAAAAACAAATAGAATCTATTCAACAACAATTAGTCAATACAATAGATAAAACTCAATTACAAAATTTAAGGTCATTAATATCTAATTTAGATGATAAACTAACAAAGCAAAAAGTAGATCTTAAAAAACTAATATCCAACATTAATCCAGGCATAAGTGAAGACAAATTAACCGCATTAGAAAGTAAACTTAGTGATGATAGCGAAATACAAAAACAAATAGAATCTATTCAACAACAATTAGTCAATACAATAGATAAAACTCAATTACAAAATTTAAGGTCATTAATATCTAATTTAGATGATAAACTAACAAAGCAAAAAGTAGATCTTAAAAAACTAATATCCAACATTAATCCAGGCATAAGTAAAGATAAATTACAACAAGAATTAACTGCTCTGGAAACTAAATTTAAAACTGAATTACAAAACGAACTAAAAACTATTGATGATAGTGAAATTAAAACTTATATTCAACAACAGATAGAAAATATTGATGATAGTGAAATTAAAACTTATATTCAACAACAGATAGAAAATATTGATGATAGTGAAATTAAAACTTATATTCAACAACAAATACAAAATATTGATGATAGTGAAATTAAAACTTATATTCAACAACAAATACAAAATATTGATTATAGTGAGATTCAACAACGGATAACTACTATTAATAATGAAGTTTTAAAACAGGAAACAAATATAACCACATTACAAAATAATCTCAATGAACTAGAATATATTAAACCCTATTATATCTTTCTTCCATCTAAAGACTATACAGATTATTCGGTGGAAGAAATCAGTGGAGAAGTCATTTATAATTATAAATATGGGTTTAAAGTAAATATTAAAAATGGTATAGATACTCATGGAAGCTTACATGGAAGCTTCTCTGATGGTATGACTTCTTTTGAGGGGAATACTATAATTGACATATTTTTTCCTATGAAGGTAAAAGTCGATTTACCAATTTATTATCAGAAATTAACTGATAATAACTATTTTGTATCTGTTCACTTTATCAAAAATGGTAACATTGTAGATACAAAACAATTTTATTTTTTGCATGAAATTTCTAATATTTCGTCAAATCAGTTGTATATAGATAACCTTAGAATCTCAATCGAGCCGGTTGAGAAAAGAGCATCTTATATATTTGAGTTATTTGATATGATATTGGAAACGGAAACTTCACCATCAGTAAGCATAGTTAGAAATCAAGAACCACAAAAAGAAGAAAGCAAACAGATTTATGAGTTTTTACGAACAACAGACTTTGAATATGTGAAACTATATTTTGTTCATAATGATCTTTACTTCTCTGTTGATGTTAATAAAAATCAACAATTTAAACATTTTCCAATAGTATTAGCAGAAAGACTAGACATATCATATTTTTTCATAGAAATCTCTATTGAAAAAAAAACAAATTTTTTTGTTTATCGGGATAAGAAGAACAAGGAGTCAAAACAAGAAGCATTCTTAGTACAGATACATGTCACTATTGCACAAAACCCTAAGGATGTACGTAGAGCATTATCGGAAGTTCACTTAATTTAACGTTTAAAAATGGAACAAGAAAGTAGACAAAAATACCTGATAGACAAACAAAACGAACTAAAAGTAAAACTAGAACAATATAATAAATGTAAGAAAAGATGGAGTAGAATTGATTCTGCTTTCAAAGCACTAAGTGTAGTTTTAACAGTAGGAACAACAATTGCAACGGCAGTAACTGGCGGATTGATGGTGCCAATACTTATTCCAACTGTATTAGCCGCAATTACTGCTATTCAAACCTCATCTTGTGGATTGATTGCTATGGGTTTTACATCCAAACAGAAATCTTATTTTAAAAAGAAAACAGATATCTTAAATACATATCTTAATAAGTTGTATATTTTCTTCGAAAGATCAAGAGAAGATAAGATCATTAGCGTTGAAGAGTTGGAAGAATTTAATGAAATTTTGGATAAATTTAATATACAAATATCAGCAATAAAAGATAATAAAAAGAACTCCAAAAATTAAGTAATTAAAAAAAACATATAAAAAATATGAATAACATTGAAATTATAGACGATGAAACATTCATAGAAAACGTACTATTTACCGATCTTATCAGGGCTATTACTCATAAATTTTCAACATTTAAGGGTCAAATTGAAATAGATGGTAGGATAATCGAGAATGGAAATCACAAACAATTCATGAAACTTCTTGGTTTCAATTCCAAAACTTTTAAGACCATTTTGTCTAATATGGATGCAAAATCTGACTGCTCGGATTGGTATTTTACAGGGAAAATAATTTTACGTAGAGACAATTTTAAGGAAATAAGAAGATCAAACGCTGGTAGAGGAACTGAACTACTTAAAAAGATAAATGAATATAAAGGTAGAAATTGTTATATACCAACAGATGGTAACTGTTTTATCAAATGCGTAAATCATGTTTTGAAAAAAGATTTAACAAATAAATTTCAAACATTCATTAATACATTTCCAAAAGCGAATAGAAAAGGAGTAATGACAGCTGCTAGAATTAATAAATTCAATGAGAAATGTAATACTTCATTTCAAATTTACACTCCCGAAAATAGAAATGTACGCCCCACCCTCACAGATGTAAACAAGGACAAGGCATTAGATTGGGTTTTATATTTACATAACTCACATTTCTGTCTTATAAGAAGAAATCAAAAAAAAATAGGGATTAAAGAAATAGAAGATAATTATGAACAGGTATGGAAAACATGTAGAGATGATAATGCTGTAAAAGAAGTATCACCTTTGAAACTAAACGTATTTTCAAATATGAGTGATGATACTTTATTCGCTTGGGACTGTGAAACGTATTCAGATAGTGAAACGCGTAAAGCAATTCCTTATTCCTGTACGTTAATTAATTTAGAAAAGCTAAGAAAAAAGTTAGAGATGATACCTCCCACTGATAATATTCCAGAAGCATTTTATAACAAACTAATGAAAATAGTAGAAATATTTGTAGGCACAGATTGTATAGATCAAATGTTGAAATATTTAGGTAAATATGATAAAAAAAGATTAACATTGATTTCTCATAACGGTAGTGGTTTTGATAACTGGATCGTAATTAAAAACGTAAAGAAACTAACACAATGTCCACTAATAACACCCAGAGGAATTCTTTCTTTACCATTATCTAATCCATACACTGATGAAGATTTACAGAAAAGATGGAAACGACAGAAAGATATAAAAAGTAAATCCAATTATTTACAGCATATTAATTTCACATGTTCCTATCAACACGAAGCATCTAGTTTAGCAACATGGGGAAAGTCGTCTAATCTACCAATGAATTTGAGAAAGATCGTTGATGTAGACATTGCAAAATATACCAAAGATAACTGGGAAATTTTAAGACACGAATGGGAACCATATGCAAAGCGAGACACCCTATGTCTTGGAGCATGCTTGATAAAATATAACAAAGTTATGAAAGACGTTGTATTCCAGAGCGTTTCTAATAATCTAACGGCTCCATCTCTATCTTTAAAGGGGTGGTATTATTTGTATCATTACGATAAAGAAATGGTTGAAGAACCATATTACGAAAGTACAAGACTCGTACCAAAACATACTGAAAAACAAAATATAGAAAAGGTTTACTCACACACTAACCCTTTTATAAGACATTTTATAAGACGCTCTATTAAAGGAGGAAGGGTTTCTGCAAATCGAAAAATATTTACAACTGATAAAATCAATGAAATTTGTGATGTATTAAAGGAATATACACAAACAAATGACGACAACATAATTGATTTATTTAAAGAATATAGTAAAAGTGATAAAGATAAAACAGAGGTTAATTCAAAACTTAAAAATATAACATGTTCTAGACTGATGGCATTTGATGCTAACGGTTTGTATGCTTCTGCTATGTCAGATTTAGATAGTGAATATCCAAAAGCTGAAAGTGCAAGAGCGTTTCTACCAGAAGAAAATAGAAAATTTGTCAAGCTCTTTAATGAACAAAACTTTAGACCCAAAACTGCTATTTTAACAGTTTGGTTTGAGTATCCCAAAAACATGTTCTTCCAACCGATACCAGCTAAAGATAAAATTAGTTTTACGAACAAAGAAGGAAAAAAGGAAACTGGCACTAAAATAAGATTCAGAAATGGTTTCTGTTCAGATGTTTTAACATCGGTCGATATTCAAGAAATAGTAAAAGCTGGTGGACGAATTATTAGAATATTAGATGGCATAGTATACGAAGAAAACTTTAGAACTCCTCCCTATAGAGACCACATTTTAATTTTGAGAGATCTAAGAAATCAATTCAAAAGGGATGGCAATATCGTTGGTAGTAATTGCATGAAATTATTAGGTAATGCCCTGTATGGGAAATCTATTCAGAAGGATATATCTTCATCAAAACATCTTTGGAATGACGTAACTTTAAAGGCTAACTTTGATTCACATGTTAAACACTATGAAAAAATAAATGAGACTCAATACATTGTTGATATAGAAAAAGAAGAAAAAGAAATTGACGATGTAAATAGTAAATCTACACGACTTACACCCAGTCATTTGGGATCATTGGTATTATCGCACAGTAAGAAAATAATGAACAATTTTATTCACGTAATAGATGGGTTTTATCAACCGGAAATATACTATACCGATACTGATAGTTTATACATTTCATCTAGCAATTGGAATAAATTAAATGAAGCTGGATTAGTATCCGAAAATGAATACTGTAAAGGAAAGAATGATTACGGTGATGGTGGAATTATATTCGGTTTATATTTAGCGCCGAAAGTCAAATACAATATCATACTAACTTCAGATGGTGTTTTAAAAGAAAAGAAAACATTTAAAGGTTATTCTAATGATAAGATAACTGTAGACGATTATATTCGGTTGGCTAGTGGATATGATATATCAAATGAATTTAAGAGAAATTGGGAAAAAAGTTTCACAAATGGAGTAGTTATTCCAAGGGATGATGATAAACAAAAGAAAGTTTTTAGAAGTTATTTAAATCTTGTAAAGAGAAAGGCTCCAAATAGTGAAGGAATCATGTATCCTTATTGTAATAAAGATGAATTGAGTTTGGATGAAAACTATGAATTTGATGATTTCGATTATCTAACTATTCAAGAAGAGAATGAAGAGTTACTTAATTCTTTTTAAATGAAGTTGAATAACAATTTCTTCGTTTCCAAAGTCTATAAACCTATTTTTACCATCTTTGATTTCCAGATTTATATCTTTGATCATAAAGGAATTAAGTGGTAAATATGTTGTTTGAAATGGTTTTTCTATAATTCTATATCCAATCGGAACAGTGAATGTTGGAAGACTGTAAATAATCTGACGTTTGTATTTATTGAAAAATCCACCGTTTATTAAATTGCAATGTATATTGATCACATCGACATCATTCTCGATATTAGCTTTATGTGGTGCTATAGTAGATTGGGTGTATACTCGTTTATCAAATCCTAGTAACGTATTCAATGAATTTTCTACGTTGAAATCAACTTGACTATTATTTCTTAATATCAATTTCATTTTGTTCAAATTTAAATTACCTTCGAATTCAATATTGTTTTTACCATTGACACTTCCTGCGTATTCAGATAGGTATTCGTTAATGGCTATGTATTCGTAACTTCCTGGTAGTAAACTTATGGTTTTGAATGTTGCTCCATTATCTGTTGATATTTTTATTTTGTTATTATCTTCGTTGATATTTCTAATGGGATTGTAAACAGAGAAATACTTTAATCCCAATTCATATTCTTGATTTCGATCGAGTTCATACTCATAATCTAGAGATAATTTAATGTCTGATTTATTTGAGGTGATGACGAATAGTTGACTCATTTTTAATAACACTTTTATAATCATTTTTATCTATGATACCTTTTTGTAGGAGTCTTTTTAATATACAATTTAATTCATTATATTGTCTGTGTGATTGATGTCCTTCCTTCATTGCTGCTAATATTATTTGTAATCTATTAAGCAATTCTTCGTTGTTGTCGGATAAAAAAATTACACCATCTCCTGTATGTCCCAAAAAGTCATCGATTTCTTCTATAATATCATCAGTGTAGTTATCATCACTACCATCGGTGTTATCATCTAATTCTTTTTCCAGTCTTCTTAATCTTAAAGTTTTTGGTCCTCCTGTCCTTGTCGATGTAAGAATGTCCACGTATGAATTTAAATCTTTGAAATTATAATCTTTATCATACCCATTCAAAAGATTAATCATACCGGGTGTTAAATCATATATAGCGTCTATTCTGTCAATCTTAAATGTTGGGTTGTTTTGATTGAAACGTATCCTAAAACCGTTAAGAATCAATCCATCCTGATCAATTGTTGGCTTTATTGTTTTGGCTAGGGTTGGATTTGGATTTGAAAAATAACGTTTTATATCATCTAATGTCCTGATTACGATTCCATCATCTTCAATGGGATATTCTATTTGTGGAGGAGATTGTTGAATTTGTTGTTTAGGAGCTTCTAATTTATTCTTGATATCCTCTTGACTTTTTAATATTGGTTTAAATAAAGTTTGTAGATTTTCTGTTAATCCAAGTTGTTGTAATCTGTTATTTTCAACTTGGGTCTTTATTTTATTCTTAGCTTTGATATATTCTCTATTTCTTTTTAAAATATTATTCCATTCCATTTTTAAAAAAATAAATTAACATATGTTGATCATTACTCTTTCACCCGCAGGTTTTCTGGTATTAACGAATACATATCCATGTTCCTCTGGATTTCTCCATTGAGCTTTACAAACCTTTTTAAACGAATCTCTGTCCATTCCGTGATTTATCGACTGTATGATTTGAGATAAATCTTTATCGTTTAATTCAAATAATAAAAAACAATTAGCATTTTTTCTAATAAACATAGAATCCATCCCGTAAAAAGATTGGGATTGGTATAAGCAGTGACAGTTGTGATGTCTTCCCTTCGTGAAGAATTCTTGTTGAACAGATTGATTTTTTTGCGCTACGCAGTCGTCAAACAATATTAAGTTCTTTCGTTTGCTATCAATATTAGACAAGTCCAGATCATTTACATTTTTTGTCAGAAACACTTTTATGTCAGTTGGATTGAAAGATGGATTCTTTTCTTTTATGAAGGTATCTAAGATATCTTTTATTTCCATTTCTCCTTTATCGTAATATTGAAATAATTCTTGAACATATTTCTTTGGTAAATATTCTAAAGCTTTGAGAAATTGATAATACGATTGTTCTGGTGTCGTTGTGTAGATATATAGAGAATCAAAATCTAAAAGGTTGGGTGTTGTCAACATGTTAAAAGTGAGATGAGTTTTCCCAGAACCTGAACTACCGCATATACACATGAGCATTGGATTATTAGGAAATATTTCTGAATGATTAAATTTCTTTCCCATTTTTATGTACCAAAAATTACACCTTCTCCTTTATACTTTGAAAGATATATTCCTTCTCCACTGTGTATATTTTTAAAAAATATTCCATTACCCTTATGTTTGACTTTGATTTCCCCTGTGTCAATACTATCCACTAATTTAGTTAATCCTTGTTTGACAGTTTTCTTAGTTTCTTCACTAAATCGATTTCCAAATTCTTTAACTGTACCTAATATGTCTGCTACTCCCGAACCTTTTGCTAACTTTTCCATTTCCAAATTATGTCTACGTTTTTCACTTTTTTCAGCTTCGGCTGCTTTCTTGGCATTGACGGCTTGAACTATTCCTGCTGTTCCGCCGGCCGTGGCACCGGCTGCGGCCAAACCTGCAAAGATCAAGGGTAGGAAAGGTAAAAATCCACCTTCCTTTATGTTCTTGTCAATTCTTTCCAAATCTATATCATCTCGTACTTTACAGTGTTTATATTTATCAATAAGTTTTTTAGTTATGCTGATTCTTTTACCATTGTAAGTAATTGTAGTTGGCTTTTCTGTTTCGATAGCATCTATTATTCTTTTTACTAAAGTTTCGGGTTTCATTTTTAAGGGATTAATTTATTCTATTCGAATCATCCGTCTGTCGGATATTTTTATTATATGTTTTGCTTCTTCCAATAATAAACAATAACCGGTTACATCTCCTTGTGTTTTTTCGATATGAATATTTATGTTTACTCCAGTTTTGAAAAGATCTTCTTGATGAGCTGATAGATCAAAACAGAAGATTGGGTGATTAATTGCAAAATCTACATATCCAAACTGAGGTGGATTTCCAAATAATTCACACATATTTTTATAATTTCTATACAATTCATTATAATCCTTTGTGGATGGATTAATAGTTAAAGGTTGGTTAGGATAATTATCGTTGTTTAATCTTACTTGAACTTTACGGATTATAGGATCTTCAGTTTGGTTCTTTGCCACTCTAAAGATATTGTTGTTATTTGTCTGAGAATCTGGTAAGTTCTTGAAACCAACTATTAAATATCTTGCTGGTTTAATGCTGTTAGTGATTGGCCATGTTGTGGATTCTCCAGTTAAAGTCATGCTCCCTACAGTGTTGCGACGAAGAAAAGCTATTTCAATGTCTTTAGTTAACGAGTTGAATATTCTCGTTTCTACTTCAATTGATGGTGTTATTACGGGTATGAAAAGTTGGAGATTTGTTATTTCTAATTTTGCATTTGAATTAGCTTCTCCAAAGAATATCTTATCGTCATTAATTTCTCTTTGTAAATGAATTTTAAATGGTAAACCTATAGAAACTTTTCGATGTTCTAAAAGACCGAATAAAGGATATAATTTCCAATTTACGTAATTACCCCATCTATTATCCTCAACAACATTATTGTACTGATTTACTCGTTTGTCAAACCCATGGTTTACTGCTCTACCGATTCTCTCAATGCTATTTCTGGCAATGACTCTCATTCTAGCCTCATCAGCATCGTTAGCTACAGTTCTTACTGGTTCTTTTAAAACGTTTCCATCACCAACATCGGGTATCCAACCCGAGACTGAATCGTAGTTTTTGGGGTAAAGGACTGTTTTCAACATTGTGTCAAATTCTCCAGGGTGTTTGATGGTTTCTATGGGGTTTGATCCCGCTTCCAAAACCATTTCGCTAAATAAAGAAGGAAAGAAATTGTTTTCTAACGTTGTATTAGTCTGTGGGACTCTATTTTCATTTGCTGTTCCGTCCTTGATTTTGAAATCGCATCTGAAATAGGCATCAGACAGTAGCAACCAATTTGACAGTGAATTGATCTCGAAAGTGACCCTCCCACCATCATTTAGTTGGGATTTAGATCCAACACTCGGAGAAATAATTATGAAATCCTCTTTTTTTTTATTAAATGAATAAAGAATTGGATCGTATAATCTAAAAATTGGATCAAGAATTTTATTTGCCATTTTTAAGGGGATAATTTTAGGTTTTTTCCAATCAGTAATTTAAAACTATAATTTGTGCAAAAATAAGTCATTTTTATTATACAAAACAAAATAACAATTCAAAAGGACATATATATAAGTTCAACAATGTATATACTATATTATCAACTCATAGCAACGTTGTTAATGAGAGACACTGTAGTGTCCCTGCATGGAAACGGTAATAAACAGACCGTTGTTAATGAGAGACACTGTAGTGTCCCTGCATGGAAACGGCAATAAACAGACCGTTGTTAATGACAGGCACTAGAATAGCCGTCTATAGCAACGACAGTAAACACACGGTTACTAATCAAGGCTTCTATAGTGTCCTTGCATAGAAACGATAGTAAACAGACCGTTGTCAATGAGAGACACTGTAGTGTCCCTGGGTCGATATTGTACAGGAGAAAATTCCACAATATATAATGAATAACATTATCGATTGAAAGTCACAGCTTTTGTTGCAATAACATAACAAGTATATTGATTTTTACAATAATGTTGAAACTGTGATAACTATACAAACTTATTCTTCTTTCCAAAACGCCGCTTCTACAGGATTAATAGTTAACTCCCGTTCAATTTTGGGAATTGACTTAATAATTGTAGAAATAGGCATTGACAATTTCTGTAGTTTCGGGTAGTCTTTAACGAGATCGGCAAGTCTTCTTAAGCTTTTACTCCAAGATACCGAAATAGTTAATTCTTTTTCAACGAAAGCGTTAAAGGTTCCCATTTTTAAAATTGAAAGTTTTTTCAACCACAATCCAAATACTACATAATACTGGATCGATCGAGAAGAATGTCGTTTTATATATTTATCACATTTCACAGTTATTTCTTCAACGTTTGTGTTTATAGTACTGTCAAAAGGTGGTATTTCCAAAGCCGCTTCAACAGAACACAGTAATGTTTTTAAATGTTTTAAATAATCTTCGGGTGTTTTAGGAAGCGGCTGTTCAAATTTAAGTTCCTTTGGTCTTTTACACAGGTTTTTTTGTGTCCTTGATGAAATGTCTGCGCGCTTAAAAATCCATTCGTTTCCAATTCTTTTTTAACTATTTCGTAATGATGTAAATGGTCCTCGTGGTACGTAATGTGTTCTTGTATTGCTGTTGCAATATCCTCTGGGGCTGAAACAAATATCAAATTCATATTATATATCAAAACAATATATTTTCAAAAAACACCAAGCTTATTAATCTAATATATCAAATTACATACCTGGGGTTGTGTCCATATTTTCTTCACTCATTTTTGCTAGAAGGGCGAACTAATGTCTCAAATACAGCTTGCAACCTCAATATTATCACGTAATGTATTTGATTAGATTCCTAGAACAGCTTGTTTCCATTTACCTGCAGTGAGCTCATAGTAATCAATGTATTGACGTTATATATTCATGCAATATTGATCTATAATAAAGACCTAAGGGCGAACTAATGTCTCAAATACAGTTCAATAACCTCAATATTATCACGTAATGTATTTGATTAGATTCTTAGAAATAGTTTATTGATCAGTTCACCAAGAATACAGTTAGCTCATAGTTTATTGATCAGTTCACCATGAATACAGTTAGCTCATAGTAATCAAATAATGACGTTTATACGATGATAATGCAACATGATTAAAGGGAACTAAATCTGTCAATCTTAATAAAACCAGACCACAATGGATTTCAAAGATAAATAAATCATTTTCAAATAGTGGGATAATATGTAATTTGAGGTATTTTATGCTAGGTAGGGACTTGATGGAATGTAGGAAATTTATTGAAGGTGTTTGTTGTAAGAATTCTATGAAAAATGTAGGGTGTTTTATGAAATGTAGGGGTTTTGTTTTGGGTACGCTCAATTTGGTTGCATTTTTTCCCCCATGAACTTATAGATTTAAAGCAAGTTTTTTCCCCATGAAATGAAAAATGGAATGGGGGAAACTTGCTTTAAATCTATAAGTTCAGTAACTACTCATTTTAACAACCAGGATATCACATACAACCAACAAAATATCTAAAATATTATTACATTATCAATATGACATTTTAACAACCAGGATATCACATACAACCAACAAAATATCTCAAATATTATTACATTATCAATATGACATTTTAACAACCAGGATATCACATACAACCAACAAAATATCTCAAATATTATTACATTATCAATATGACATCTTAACAACCAGGATATCACATACAACCAACAAAATATCTAAAATATTATTACATTATCAATATGACATTTTAACAACCAGGATATCACATACAACCAACAAAATATCTAAAATATTATTACATTATCAATATGACATCTTAACAACCAGGATATCACATACAACCAACAAAATATCTAAAATATTATTACAGTATCAATATCACATTTTAACAACCAGGATATCACATACAACCAACAAAATATCTAAAATATTATTACATTATCAATATGACATTTTAACAACCAGGATATCACATACAACCAACAAAATATCTAAAATATTATTACATTATCAATATCACATGTTAACAACCAGGATATCACATACAACCAACAAAATATCTAAAATATTATTACATTATCAATATCACATTTTAACAACCAGGATATCACATACAACCAACAAAATATCTAAAATATTATTACATTATCAATATCACATTTGAACAACCCATAAAACAAAAAATAATTCTAAAATATATAATAACAAAAACAACAATCAAATGCCTTTTTACAGTAGATCATGCTTGTAAGTCAAAATTCATACTACATCCAAGATAGCTGTACAAGGTTTAATCAAATATTTGGGTAACAATATAAAATTTAAACTTACCCTTTGCCATCTTTTTTAGATTTTAGAACCATATCTTGAGAACATCTCGGGCAAGGTCTGACTCGTGCCTGTACAGCTGCTAGAGGTGTATCTGTAGCTGTAAACTGTGTAGCTTCACCTAAATATTGTGACAGGGCTTCATCTAGTTTCATTGCCTACAACAGAACAAAATTTAATTGGCAAAGATTGTGTCAATGATTTATAAAATGGTAAAATTTTTGCAAAAGTTAAGTTAAGTTTTTACATTACAGATGATGACAATAACTAAGTAATATAGATATTAGAAATTAATATACAATAGATATAAACCTACCTGATCACATGCCTGTATAAATACTTCTCTGTATTTTGTTATTTGTTCTTGTAGAGCCACTGAAATTTAAGTTGATAAATTAAGTAACCAGTTGTTAAAATTGAAATCATGATAAAATATGCAATTTGGTAATTTAAAATGGCAGACAATAAGTTCATATAATATAAACATTTTTTTTAATGCACTCCCATTTAAAGTTTTAAAAAAAAACTCTTTACATGCAAATATACAATATGCAGAAGCTGTAGAGACAATTTATAGAAATTTAATATAAATGAAAAAATAACTTACAGTCTTTGTTCTTTTTCCCTTCACAAATTCTGAAAATTTGAGATAAATAAGCATAAAATATTCAATAATCTATTTCCACAACTTCTACACTAGGAATAGAAACTGTTAAACACCATGTAAACCCATTCTTTTAGAATACATGTATCTAATAAACATTTAACAGTATTCAATATAAGACTTGAAATAATTGATACTTACAATTTTAAGTCATTTTCTAAGTTTGCTCTTAAATTTGGCTTTGACATCTCATATCCCATAGAATCATAACCTACAATAAAATTATTGCATTTGTTGATAAAACCCATAACGAATAACATGTTTGGAAACTGAGGTTTATAATGCAAATTGCTTCACCCATTGATAAAATGAATTAAAGGGATTGTAAAGAGGTTTTCTAAATTTTGTATGTGTATCGGGGACACTGATAGCATCAATTTTCACTATTCCAATTTGTAATCATACGTATGTGGTTCCAGCAATTCCACTAAAACTAACGCGTTTTATGAAGTCACTAATAGCGATCTACCAGAAGCTACTATTGATATCTATGCAAATCACTATTAGTGAAGTCATAAAAAGCGTGGAATTGTAAGAACCACAGAAATCGGAATGGAAATTGGAATGGGGCAAATTGATGCTACCAGTGTCCCCGATACACATACAAAGTTTAGAAAACCTCTTTACAATCCCTTTAATAGGAATACGACTGAACTTATTATTAACTGCAGTGACAAGTTGTTGCTTTTGTTTGTTTGCATTATGAGCCTCGATATGAATTCAAGATGGTTGATGTGTGAATATACAGAATGCAAATATCACCATTGACACCATAACTATTTTCTAAACATAAATACCAAATAAATAGATCAGATGAAATCACTTCACTATGAAATTAAATCAATTTCTTTGATTAACAGTAACTAACCTTCCACTAATCCCATACCAAGATGACCAGGAACAAATCTACCATCAGGTCTTAATCCTACATACGATCTATTCTTGATAGTTTCTATATGTTCAGCATGGGTAGCATCAGTACCTACAATAGTTACCAACAACCACTTTACTTACACCAATCACCAAATATATTTAAATAATGAGTGGGTAATTGAGTCTAAACATATTGATCTATCTTGGAGACTATTTCACAGTTAATTCACCCTTGCCCCATCATCCTTTTATTATAAATACGTAATTCCAGTATAACATGATATGAAAAATATCTGTAATCCTTAGTAAAATAGCTCAGCTAGTTGTAAGTCAAATTGTTGGCTGCTTGCTGATTACTCGCTGTGATTACAATTTCCCTCAGTCACAGTATCAGTGCACCCTAGTATCAGTATCAAGATTCAACCTATATCACCTGATCCCTACAAAGTGATATTTACCTATTCCATGTTTATCCATTAAAGATATAAGATCAGCTTCTGACAGTAATGGTGGGGCTGAAGTTTCTCCACTTACCATCTAAAAAAGTAACAGAATTTAATCTTAGATCTATATAACTAGAAGTATATCTTAATCAAACCTAATCATTCACAAACAAACAAACAAACAAACTCATATTCTGAAGAATTGGGGGATAATCAATCATCATTATGAAGAAAATGCAAGAATTTGATGAAAAAAAAAAAAAAAAAGATCCAGTGATTATTATTATTAGGATATAATTATAACAAATAAGTCATAAAAAAGAATCATCAGTCATGAAAATAATCAGTCATAAAAATAATCAGTCATGAAGATATATAAACAGTCATGAAAATAAACAGTCATGAATATAAACAGTCATGAAAATAATCAGTCAAAAAGATAGTCATGAATATAACCAGTCATGAAGATAAACAGTCATGAAAATAAACAGTCATGAAGATAAACAGTCATGAAAATAAACAGTCATGAAGATAAACAGTCATGAAGATAAACAGTCATAAATATGATCAGTCATGAAGATAATCAGACAAGAAGATAATCAGTCATGAAAAATAAAATAGAATTACCTCAATTGAAGATGGCTCGAATTTATCACCTATATTATAAACAGGAATTTCCTATAGGGAAAAAATTTCAGTGTGGTTATGGCAATAATCTGATTAACAGTTTAATTACACCTTTAGATATTATAAATCGTACTGATTGTAAATGTACCTATAAAATAAGATGTTCAAACTAGGTGTAACTTTCTTTAATGAATAAAATAAATATGATTTACCGTAAAATTGATCTTACCTTAGCATTCCATCTTTCATAAGGATATACTTCTAAATAATTCTTAGCTATTATCATTAAACCTGAGGCTGTGAACTAAAATAAACAAAATGTGTTTGGAAATACTGTTTATGATATAAAACTGTAGCCCAACTTTTCCTTAATTCACGAATTTTGTCTATCTCTAAAATAATTCATAGATATTTCTGATACATAAATTTACATTGGAAATACCATTTAACACATTTATATTCAGTGAAGAAAATATCCCCCAAAAAGTAAGGTATGATTAGTAAAATAGAATATGATTTTCCTTATTGGCACCTGAATATTATATATCTACAAACCTTTTCTTCTGTAATATCAATATCTACAGTTGTTTCAAATCCTTGAGCATCTTGGGATACACAAGCCAGAAAATGACGTACAATAAACTCATATATTTTTTGTTCATTACCCTATATATGAAGAAAATATTACAGGCTTAATAATTCAGATGGACTTCCTTATTCTTATATATGAAAATAAAATGCTGATACTTATGAATAGTAAGGTTTTCTAATGACTTGGAAAAATACCAGTTTGTCTAACATGCATAATTGACTCATTAAGATGAGAAATACCAACTGAGTAACAAATCAGAAAGATCAGAAAGTCTTTTCTTTATACAGATTTTTCACACAAGGATCTTTATTATTGGCTTGGATCTCAATGCCTTATCATTAACAATACATGTACATCCAAAGTGTATAATAACTGTACCTGTAAAGTAGCAGTATATTTAATAGGATGTATAGGAGGATGGGCATTATCTGTTTTATTACCATTCCTAGGATGAGGGCCATTTTGAAGAATACCTTGAGCAAACTCTGAAACATAACAAAATGGGAACTTTTGAATATTTTCTACAAATTTGAAATTCTTATAAATTTCCATGATCAATAATTAATTGATTAAATAATGATGACAACTGTCATTGTGATAGCAATTAGTTTATCATACCTCCCCAGTTTGGATCTCGAGTTTGGTCTTCAACTAGAGCTGTAAGATTGAGTTCTTTAGGAAAGATATTAGTTTCTGTACGTGGGTAACTTATAAAACCATTGGTATATAACTTCTCAGCTACTTTCATTGTTTCTTTAGCATTTATACGTAACTTTCTTGATGCAAGTTTCTCAAGTTCCTACAATAAATCATTTAAATCATACTAAAAAAAACATTTTCATGTAAAATACAATGAACTAAACTAAATTAAATAAAAATGTTTGTTTTACAATCGGCAGATGTATGGTGGCCTGTGAGGGCAGTAGTGCTTTTGCCATGAAATAAAGTAATAAGGCCTACCAATCAAAATTCATTTCATTACTGTTTAGTTTATGTTTCATTTTAGTTTACATTTTAGTTTAGTTATATTTCAGTTTACAAGTATTTTACATTTCATTTTGGTCTAGTGCTTTCTAGAATCTGTCCAATGCATCTTTAAACCAAATGAAAGCCTTGAATTTTAAAAACATAAACCGAAACTATATACTTACAACAGTATCTAGTGCTTGTGGTCTCCATTTACTCTTACTTTTACTTCTAACATCAGTTACTGTAGCTACTGGTAACTAGAGAAATTATATTAATAACATGTATTAAATATATTTTAGTAGACAGATCACTCTAGCACATATACACAGTATTGTAGATCATATTGTATCAACAAGTCAACGCAACAACTTTCCATGAAATGTTCAAGATAGGTTTCCATATTTTTCTTTTCAAAAGATAGTGGAACACAGCCATATACTCCCAAAGAAAAAGCCATAAATTTAATCAGGAGTAAACTAAACTTTCTCAAACCTTTCATAGAGAGATGAGAGCATATAAAAAGACAATGTTTCATGATATTGATATTAAATCTATAGAAGAGACGGTTGCAAAACACTACCACCAACAAGAAATCTTGTTAACATTGCATATCAACAAGTTTATTTCAAGAACAATGACTCATGTCATATACACCATAGATATAAAATAATTGCCTTCTCAAGGGGGTATGTATTTTTTTCTGGAACAGCCCTTAGCAAATGATTCTATGACATTTACTGGAAACTTTTCACCACATGTAAACACTTGTTTAATTTCACAGCTCGTTATTTTCAAACTATCTTCAAAATATAAATACCTCTGTACACTGTTCATAGAGCACTTGACAGGCTTGATGATTAAACAGTCGATTTCTACAATAAAACAATAACTAATAATTGTTTATAATCATATAATTTTGATAAGAGCTCATCTCATGGTACAGACAAGTGTTCAGGTGTAATATCCTTATCATTTGCTTGTAAATTTCTCAATTCTTGATTCATGAACTAAAGGAAAACCCATTAAACAGAAAAGTCAACAGATTCCCAACTCAAATGTAATTCAGCTCATCTTTCAAAATTAATACGGTGTGGTAAATAGGTTTACTTGACACACAAACTACAGTTGTTATAGAGAGCTCCTGGTCAAATACAAGTCAGCGTCTTGCATTATGACAGATTTGTTTAGTCAGACAGCAGGCATGAATTGATCTGTTGCATCTTATTATAGAAGTAGAGAGCGTCACACGAAGAACAGTGTTTACTCTTTTAGAAACACCTGTTGGTACTTCTCCTTTAAGTAGTCCATTACTTTACAAATGTAGCGCCTGATTTTATTGTGTTTTAGAAGAGATTTTTGGTTATATGAATTGTTTTGCTTGTATTTTTTATAATTGTTAATCTCACCTTTTCCAATTGAATTCTGCTTTAACATCATCTAACAAATGTGTAACTGAAATGAAACAAGTCAAATTTTCAAACTTTAACAGTCAAGTGATGGATACTGTATTTCACAATGTCACATTGTTCCTTATCACCAGTATTTTTTTTTCTTGCAGATTTTGGGGGTAAAATAGAATTTTTATCAAGTGACATTCAATAATCTCATGCTTGTTTCCACAGCAGGGTATAGACAAATAGAATTTATTCCTTTTTATGACGTCACTGACAGTGATCTGCATAGATATTAATAGTACCGGAAGGTAGATCACTGTCAGTGACGTCATAAAACGTGGTAGTTTTAGTGGAATTGCAAGAACCACAGACATCGGAATGGAAATTGGAATGACCCAAATTGATGCTATCAGAGTCCCAGATACACATACTAAGTTTAGAAATACGCTTAACAATCCCTTTAAAATCAAAATTAGAATGAATCCTACAATGATTCTGGTAAACATCAAATAAGTAATACACACCTTTAATTTTCCAGAAAGGTTCTGATATAAAGGCTTCAACTTGTTTATATCTTTCAACAACAAACCCTAACGTAGGAAACTGACAACTACCATAACTTATTAACTGATCACTTAATACTTCAGGAAATACTTTCTGCAATCGTAATGTCTGAAACCTGGTGAAGGCAGCACCTACAGACAACAATTATCAAATTAGACAAAGTAAATACATTCAATATAAATAATAACAAGTATTGCAAACAGAAAACTGATAAAAATAAAAAATACAAATCTTGAAAATGGACAATCCTCATTTTCAAAGATGATTAGGTAAAAAGTACTGCATACTAGTACTGTACAAAAATACTAAAATTCAATCAAAACCTCAAAACTGTTTTCCAATTAAGTTTCCGTTTAATATATATTGGATTTTCAAATTAGTGTAAAATTTAACATACCAATTCTTAAATCTAATTCAGTCCTAACATCTACAGCATCACTGACATTCTGATCAGGTGGTCCTAGGTTCTGAATGGCTCTGTTGATAGCGCTACAAAAACATAATAGATATAGTATATTTAGATTTGAGATCTAAGATTTTGGTAATTATCTGTTTATTGATTATATAATTCAAGAAATTGCCAACTCATAACAAGTTAATAATGGAACAGAAACAGAGATCCTGGAATTGAAGCTCATTTCATATCCTATCCATTTACTTAGAAGATATAGATGTTTCATGACGTCACTTTCACAAAGGTCCTAGAATATTCTTAGCAGTATTTGTGACATTATAAAACACTTTTTAGTTTATTACAAGAATCTAACATATTATCAATGTCTCCGACAACTTCTTTAAAATTCTTTTACTGGTATTCTTTCCTATTTAATACTATATCATAAAAACTTACTGTGGGGTAATCTCTGAAAATCTAGCTCTGTAAACTTGTATTGATGGTTTTGCTATTAGAGAAAAAACAACATTCATAAAGATAATTTATACAAAATATTAAAATAGTGTTAAAAATCAACCTTTTGGATCATTTAGGCATGGTACGAGACCGGTCAAGTATGAAAATTATGGTTCCCAAAGTATTAATAAGGAAACAATGTTTAGGGCCTGTTGTCTGCATCTAAGCACCTATATCCATCAAATTCTGACTGAAAAAAAAGGGGCCATACAGTGAAAATTTATACACCTTGCCAATTCATAAATATTACCTTCTCTACAAACTTGTATAATCTCAAAGCCAATATTCTCTCCCTCTCTATCACAATCTGTCCATATAACTAAATATTTACACCCCTTCACTTCTCTTTCTAATGTTCTCTAAAATATCATTCAAAATTATTGCACGTTAGCTGTTAATATCTATCTCAAATATGACCTTTCTCTCCTATTCACTCAAAACAATAAATATTAAAACATAATACAATCACTTGATTAACTCCTGATGTCATATTATATATAATGCCTTCATAGTAAGATGTTTTTAAAATTGACTTCTGAAGCTATTTAGATAAAGTAAGTTAAATTTGTTTGATAAAAACATTTTCTCAATGGCAATAACCTCGACAAGGAGTATACATCCATGTCAAAAGACTCAAAAGAGCAAATGAAATAGATGGAAAAGGTACTCAATTACAAACCTTGATATCAACAAAGTTATCAGGACATATTTTATTTACTGGTATTTCAAACAGTTGAACAGGATTACACGAATACCTTTGAAATATAGTAATCACCAGAATCAGTATGTTCATATCATGACAAAAAATGATATAAATATTTTATATAAAAACTGTAGCAATATCCTTTAGCTGTTAGCTCCACTACATTTGGCTATTACAAATTCTATTTGAGGAAATCACTTGACAAATAATCCTTCAATGGCAAATTAGGAAAGTTATGAGAAATAAAACAACTTTATTTAGAATATTTATTACTAGAATATTTTAATGTGGTTCTCACACTGTCATTAGGATGATGATGTTGCTTGACAAATGATATTATTTTGGTACTTTGGACGTTTCCCCGATACACATACAAACCTGTTAACAATCCCTTTAATTTAAGAAATTAAGAAAGTTGCTTCTTACCATTTCCTATATTGTCCAACAAAATCTAAACCTAGTAGATGGCCAGACACAGATGTCATAGTCATATTACAGTTCTGGTTAAAAACATTATATTCAAATTCATATAACTTATTAAACTTAGAATATCCTTCTCTCTGTAAAAATAAAAACAATAAATGTTAAGGGTTGATGCCTTTCCTCCCTCATGGAAAAGAACTGATTTAACACTGTCAGCCAATCAAATTTCTTCCCAATCTAGTGCTGACAAAAGGTGTATTCAAAAAATCTTTTTTAGTAACTAAGGATGACATATTTTATTTCAATATTTAGCCTTTACAGCTAAGAGTAAAAGACGTTATTTTTAGTATAAAATTCTGCACTTCATTGGCACTAACGAATATTCTTATAATTATGTGTGCACTGAAGCTGACCTTGAATCATAGCTGAATATAAAGGAATGATGGACTACATAAAAAAGAATACAAGATAACTCTGCCAAAAACAAACTCAGTCCACTTTTCATAACAAACTCAAACCACTTTAATTTTGGACTCAGACCAAAGTTTACTATTCATGCCATCAATAAATTATACTGCCTGTGCAAGTTAAAAAGTTTTTTTAATTTTTGCGATTTTTTTTTTGAGAATAGGAATATCAGCCTGACAATGCTACTGTTAGTCTTAGAATGTCTTTGCTTTGATAAGAAAATATAATTTTTGTATGTTTATATAACATGGAAATACATTTCTCTCCTAGAAATTTCAACCAAAAAAGGTCACTAATTTTGACTGAAAATTGTCATCTGTACAAACAAATTTTCAAGACATAAATTGTGTTCCTATTTATATTTTCAACAAAGCAAAGACATTCTAAAAACTAACAATAGTAATTTGAAGTTTCTATTTCCGTTCTCAAAAAAATTATGACAAAAATTTAAAAAAACTTTTCAACTTGCACAGACAATAGTCTCAGAATCAGGAATTTGTTAACTTATCTAATTCGTCGAATTTAAACCTTTAAATCTCTATGTATCCACAATTATGATGCACGATTTTTTAACAGTTCTTGTAAATCTGAAGGATATCTACATATATTATATTCAAGGCTCAAATCAATCTACGAAAACGCTGAACCTTCCCCTTTAAACCAATTTTTAGAGACATTGAATACAAAAAACTCTGCGCTACCGGTAGCCTAAGGTAGGCTCCTTTACCATAACCTTCTTTAGTTCTTACTCACAGTCACTCGGACCACTTTTTTTATTTTTCAGACTAGGAATTGGATCAATGACTTATTACTATCATTATTTCAATGAGCAAAAGTTTCAAAAATCTTGATGATAAAAAGTGCTCCGAATGTCAGAGTTTGTTTTGGTCTGACTCTGACTGAGTTGTCCCTTCTTTCTTCAAGTTTAACTTCTTGCTTTACCTTTCTCGCAGTTCCTCTTGACATTACTTCTGAAATACATTTGGCAGCATCGTTCTTCTCTGCTACATTGAGTACACGAACCATAGCTGAAAGCTTTGGTAAGCTCAATCTCATTCCCCTCCACCTTCTTTAACTTGTTTATTTATTATAACTTTTTTTTTACTTCTACTTGCGATTAGCGCCATCGTTTATTCAATCAATGTCAAGGTTAGCGGAAGCGACAGGTTGGCCTAACTAAACTGGACACCGCGACGGTATGACTTTTAATTTTAATAATATTTGTTGTTTCAATACTAAGAGCATAAAGAGGTAAGTACTGACAGCAATGACGTCTATAAATAAAATTATTTATAGACGTCATTGACTGACAGTAACAGTAAGCACAATCCGATATTGACATATTACGGTTTCAGTTGAATAACAGTTTGAGTTTGACCTGTGCCGATTTGTCTTAGTACTAGTGGGGGCGAATGGGTTCTTTAGTCCTTGTGTCAAGGTCAGGTTAAAGTTCAGTTTTATAACATCAACAAAAAGTCAAAAAAGTTGGATTTTCATTGATCACCAAAATATTGTTTATCGTTTCAGTTGCCATTTGTTGTTAAAATGAATACAATAACAAACCGATCTTTGATTAAAACTTGCCGAACTTTATTGCGTTTACAAGCAGGTTCCCGTTTAGTTAGGAGAAGGTATGTAGTCTAAATAATAAGTCTAAGAAAACCTCCTTCACAGTCCATCAATCAATGATTATTGATGGCAGTCAGTAAGTTGAGAGTCTTAGACTCAGCCACTGCCTACTACTACTAATACTCTAGTCCTAGTCCCACCCTAGCTGTATCAATCTTGCATATTAATGATTCAGTTTCAAAGTTTCATCAGAAATTAGCCAAATTTGAACTTATCAAAGATTCCCATCTTACTTATAGCACATTTTCATTTGCACATATTAGAATTAGTTTAATGAGAAGAAAATATTAAATTAAACGTTAATATTATGGCCTTAGTTCAGTTATCCGCATTAGTTCTTAGAATTTAAGTTGGAATTTACTTTTCTTACAATTATATAAACTGACATAGCTTGCAGACTGAAATTGATCCGAAACAGATGGAAAGGGTCTATTTAGACATCCATATCTATCTTAATATCAATTCAAAAGTTCCATCTCAGTTGTTTATTACAAACTTTCTACAATATAAAATCAAAATATTTTTATTTTCAGTCCAGTTGTAGTGAGTAGTCTAAGAGATAAATCAGATGCTAGTGAAGAACAACATCCTCCTATAAAATTCAGTCAAAGTGAAGCTATACATAAGAAGCCAATCGGTACATTGGTAAGCCCAGTTAGTGGAATGAATAGACCAAATATTGAGGTGATTTCATTGTACGTGTCATTTTTCATATTAATTATCTATGCATACTGTCGTGAAGAGAATGACTGGGATGAACAATTCAACAAAACTCTAGATGAAGCTTTAGAGCTACAAGGCTTTAATACAGAAGATTTGAAAAAAAAGAGAGAAAGATTTCAAAATAACCCTAAATAGAAGGCCTACTATATGTTTCTGGTTGATATCTAGAGCCCAGCTTCACAAAAAAATCTCACCAACAAAAAGTAATATTTGTTAGCTATGAGACCAGATAAACTTTAGATTTAAAGATTGTTCTAAAATACTCTATGGATGGAAATTCTTGATCAAGACAATTGGGAATACAAAAATTTTGTTCTGACTTGTGAAATGTTTAGTAGATTATCAGTAACTGAATGAATTGACTGGGCAACAGGCTGTGGAGTTTATATGTAAGCTTATTGTGAACTATTACATCCAGTCTTTCAAATACTTAGTTCTGGGAAATGTGTGTGGACATATGAATTATTATATGATATATTGAATAGTTATTTAAAATATTGTATTTATCAGTTTATCTCTATGTTTGTGTTTTGTAAGATGAAAGTTAATATGTGTGTACACAATTAAATCGTAAATTAGCAAGTTTGACTTGAACCTATTCCTATCGTTATGAACAGAATTTCCTGTTCTTGTGATTGGACTGAATCATGGCTTAAATAATTTGCTAAATACGAACATGAATCAGTTTCATACAAAATAGTTTTATGCCCGCTTTGCAGAATGAAATTTCAGTAGTAGTAGATTATTAGTCAACTCTCCTCTGGGATAAAAATAGTCTTATTGAAGGAATTTGAATCCATCTAAATTTAAAGCATATGTTTTTCTAAATTTATATAAGAGATTATTTGAAATTTGCAAAGATGAATAAACAGGTTAAAGGGGAATGTTGAGCCTTGATGAAGAGTCCTCATAAATACCGACACTGCACAAAAATCCCTTCCCTTCCATGTATACCCCTACCTGAACATTTATTTTTCATTTTCTGAAGTCATCTAGTCGATGATTATTGTTACACTAATAATTTGAAGGCTAAAATTTTGAGGGCGAGTTACAGATTAGATAAAACTAAAATCGTATTGCTTGTTTAACGGATTGTTAACCTTTTAACAAATAGATTTAATTTTCAGTTTTGGTCAGAATTAGAAATTTGTTGACTCTTATATGGCTGAGGGATTGACATGCATGGTGTTGGGGGATAATGATGAATGAACTTCATAAATACCCATCTTTCCAAATATACTTATTGTTAATTAAGCAATTTCACCATGGTTTGGTGTTTGCCCATTGAATGGCTCAATATTTCTAGCTGAAACCTTTCAAATACACAAGAGGGACATTTCTCTACAATAAGGCGTTTATTTTACTCAAATCCGTTCAGTAGTTTCCTATCAGTGTCCAAAAAACATAACACACTTAAAATCCTTACGCAAGGTTTTTAAAAATTTTAACAACTGGATTTTTTTAGTTAACACTTTCAGATACATTAAAGGGCACATAGTTACAGATTTTGGTGTTAAGTTTTCACAAATTTTAGCAAAATATTTTTTTGACCTAAAAAAATTCAGACTGTCCCTTTAAACTCATTACAAGCATCCAATGAATGATGCCATATCGAATCCACCCAAGGAGGCAGATCTGACGTATTCAGATTCAGGGCATGCTTGTAAACAAGTGATACAGATTCGGAGTCCAGTTTCAGATTGGTCGTAAACGAGTAGGGTCTTTAGTGTCTCAAACCACATTTGTTGTATTAACAGACATATTGTGTAAATAATCTTTTTAAATAGTCAGACAGGTAACATTCAACACCAGTTTGGTATTGCAAGCTTTAGCTTTTTAAGTTTAGCAGTACTCCTGACTATCCAGTTATGTGCTATTCAGTCATCTTCACATGCAACATGTTCAAAACGATACAGGAAATAAAATGCAAAGCTTGCATAGCCTACCATTTTAATTTGGAATGCAGGACTAGGAAAAGAAATAAACAGGTTGAGTAAGCATTCCTTTATTTTCTACAGCCAAACATTATCAGTTGATATGTGTCCATCTTGCTGAAACCATTTTTAATGTTACAAAATAAATATATTTCCTAAGGGAATTTCCATGCTGTATGGAGGCTGCCAATCGTATATGAAAATGAGGATAAATTTATGTAAGTTTTTAAAAATATTCAAGAGATCAGCTTACTATAATGATTGATGATAAAATGATTATTTACAATGAGATAAATGAAACTAAACCAAGAGGGACAAACATGAACCTACAAATATTTATTTAACGATAGATGATGCTACATTAAAAACACAGATTATGGTTAAAACTAAGGAAAGGTAAAGATAAGTCTGAGTCGTAAGAGAAGTTGACAAACAATAAATAGATGACAAAACATCACTGAAAACTTAGAAAAAAATGTCCGATGAAATAATTATAAAATGTTCACACCATCTATTATGAAATTGTAAAATCACATTGAAAAACATGTCTTTTGATGTCTGATGAAGAGGAAAGTTTTATGCACGTTCACCACGAATACGTCTTGCTAACTGAATGTCCTTAGGCATAATAGTAACTCTTTTAGCATGGATAGCACATAAATTGGTATCTTCAAATAATCCAACAAGATAAGCTTCACTGGCTTCCTGCAAAATATAAATACAACTATTAAGTATAAACAATATAAAATGGAATCCTACCAAAACAGCTGTTATATGTAAGGAAAGGTATCAGAAAACTTTATTGGTATTTTCAGAAGAACATTTCTTTAGGCTATCAGATAAATAGGAAACTAGCTTTGTTATCCACTAAAAATTATTGAAACCGTGAAAAACTAGGAAGAGTACAAGTATTCTCAAATAGTATTTTGAAAAGTTACCTGTAAAGCACCAATAGCTGCACTCTGGAATCTCAGATCTGTCTTGAAATCTTGAGCAATTTCCCTAACTAATCTCTGGAAAGGTAATTTTCGGATCAGCAACTCAGTAGATTTCTGGTATCTTCTGATTTCTCTCAAAGCTACAGTACCAGGCCTATACCTATGTGGTTTTTTAACACCACCAGTTGAGGGGGCACTTTTACGTGCAGCTTTGGTGGCCAGTTGTTTACGAGGAGCTTTACCTCCAGTTGATTTTCTAGCAGTTTGCTTTGTACGAGCCATTCTGAATCTGAAATAGAAAAGTGGGTTATTATAAATTCCAAATCACAGCTCAACAACACTGATTTTGAAGCCTGTAATAAACTATGATTCTTATCAATGTCAATGTCTGTTTACAACTATAAATTAAATAACGGTGGTACAAAAAACTGTTACAAAGTCGGAAAGCAATATGAACTTTGCAAACTAGGTCAGGTCACGCGTCAGGAAAATCAAGTCTACCGCCAATTCTATTAATAGACAGTCAATATTTCCGCAATGGAAAAATTAACTTCACAATAATGATCAGTAATAATACTCGAGTTGCCCCTTTCATCAAACTACGGTACATATACTTCCAAGTAGAGTGGAAACTTGGCTTGATCTAAATAGCCGACCTTATATTTTCAAAACAAAACACAACATGGATGCCGCCATTTTTTCTGACATCACTTCATCATACAATCTCGAATCTGGGCTGTCGTAGGAAATTTCTTTTTCAATACAGAATTGAAACAATAATATTTCGTTACATTTGGACTGATCATACGACTGATTTCATTCTAAGCTATATAAATATATTTTCTTACTCACTTTCACTTTATTCTTCTGGGTCAGTTAGAATCTGAGGTAGAATAATTTGCAATTTACCGCACAATTCGCTACGAACTCTGGTAATGAATAGAATTTGGTCTGTCGCGTCAAGTCATTGGTTGTGGCTTTCACAAAGATCTAGGCTGTGATTGGTCAAAAACAGGACAAGTTGATTGGACAAGGAAACTTTATTTTCTGAAATATCATTGGCTTTTATTCCGATCATTTCATTGGATAGTTTTCGATCCTATTTTTCTAGCTCGCAATGAATACTTTTAGTCGATAAAACCTGCCGTTGAGTGGTATGAATACTTTTAGCCCGTATCATACCGTACGTAGTTTACTGACTGTTCAACTTTCATTCAATTAAGAAAGAATTAATCTCCTTACTGAAATTACACCATCAATTTAGATTTTTCCGGATACAACTGACATTTGTCATTTGTAGGGGGTCAGTTTAGGTACCAGTTTAGAACATTTTGAGAAATAAGACACCCGTATTAGGCCTAGGGCTTATAACTATAACTTTTGAGAATTCGAGGCTTGGAATTTGCTGGAAACACATATTCCTGATATTTTAGGCTTACAGTGGTTTGCCCCCTTTTCAAACTCCACCTTGTCTATTTCCCCCATTTTCATTTTCAACACTGGGCCCATATGCATAAAACTTAACCCTGGGTTAAATCCAGATTCATAAGCACATTTCATTTATAGTTTCATTAGCACATTTCATTTATAGTTTCATTAGCACATTTCATTTATAGTTTCATAAGCACATTTTTTTCAAACGGCAGGAAAGGCAATGCCATTAAGTTCAACATTCCACATCAATATGGGCCATTTCCTTGATTTTCTGTAACGTCCTGTAACAAAAAATTGTAATTTTAGGTACAAGATTATTTGTATAGGGTCTAAGGGATCTTTATAGCCTAAACAATTTTGAGAAATGGACGCGAACAAATGTAATTTTCTAGACGAACTAAGGTTTATTTGTGTAAGGGGAACCGAGGAACCACCAGAAGAACATTTTAAGAATTTGACGCCTGGAAACACAAATTCCCTACATTTCCCAACGAATTTAAGGATTAAGATTATTTTTGAAGGACCTGAGGGAATTTTGAGAAACATTATAGACGCAAACAAATTCAATTTTTTTGCAAACTTATTAGGCCTAAGATTTATCTATATAAAATTTGAAGAGATGGAAACGCAAATTCCTGACATTTCCAAATGAATTTAAGGATTATTTGTGTAGGATCTAGAGGCTGGCCCGGCCTTGCCCCCCCCCCCCCCCACTTTGAAATTTTCGTATAGTGTTAAATACAGATGGTACCTATGTGCTGGTAGCCCCCCTGACAATTATTTGGCCCCAACGCGGCCCCTCCACCTAAAAATTCCTAGAAACGCCAGTGGTTGCAATAGGACAAATGTTTTGGGGTCATATTTTGAAGTTTCTTAAAAAAAAGTAGTGGCGCACATGTAAGTTGGCTTACTGCAGATGCTAATAGGCCTAACCCTCTGACTTAATTTAGGTACCATTAGCGAAATATGTCATCATGTATACATGTGCAAACTTTACAATTTTAAAAATCTGTTAAAAATGACTCTCCAGCTATTTTTTTTTTACATTGTATAATAGGGCCATATTATAATATCACCTTTTTATTGCACAAGTTTTTCTAAATATCTTCTAAACATCTATAACTTGATGTGTGATTTATATTGCACAATATATCGAAATATTATATCACATGATTTGATGAGTCATCTTATTTTGATATTTTTATTGCACGCAATCTGGGCTATAGAATATCGAAATATATTTTATCATGTGATTTGACGAGTCATCATTTAATCATTTCAGTACGCAATTTAATAATATTTCAATATTTACCACTTGATTTGATGAGTCATCTTTCAATTTTTGCATTGCCCAATATATCGAGATGTTTTATCACGTGATTTGATATTGAGATATGTTATCACACGATTTTATGAGTCATCTTTTAATTGTGCAATATTTTATCAAATAATTTGATGAGTCATCCTTTCATTGCGCAATATTTCGAAATATTTGATCACGTTATTTTTATGGCAAATACATATCGAAATATTTGGTCACGTGATTTGAGGAGTCAATAAAATCCTTGTGACATAAGCCAAATATTTCATCAGGTGATTTGATGAGTCATCTTTTTATTGCACAATATATCGAAATATTTTATCACGTGATTTGACGAGTCATCCTTAAATCCTTTTATGCACTATATAGCCAAATATTTCATCGAGTGATTTGATGAGTCATCTTTAAATCTGTTTATTGCGCAAATTTATCGAAATATTTTATCACGTGATTTGATGTGGGTTATTGCGCAATATATCGAAATATTGTATCACGTGATTTGAAGTGCGTCGACATTGCACAATATATCGAAATATTGTATCACGTGATTTGATAATTCATCCTAGTTGCGTATATCGAAATATTGTATCACGTGATTTGATGAGTCATCTTTTGTTCCTATATTATTATTCAATTAATCGAAATATTTACTCATGTGATTCGCGATGAATCACGTGTAGTATTATTAGCTTTTTTTGTTCATTTATGGCACAAATTCGAATCACTTCATAACACAATCTAATGAATCCTTAATATTCAATAGGCCTAATCTACATTTCTCAGTTATATTGCCCATAATTTTTCAGTTTAATGTTCAAAACATATATGTGGGACGAGTAATTCATATGAGCACCAGCCGAAAAATCTTTACGGATTTGCAGCTCTTGATATACTGATAATTTATTGGTAAATATATCTTTTTTATTGTATTAATTCACGTTATGTAACATTTATCTTATTGTAACGTTGGCCGTAGACTTATATTCCTGAAACTTACACTTTTTACTATATACTTTAAATTCTTTGTCAATAATATATTTAAACAGCTTGAAATAATAGAAATAATTTCTTTGTGGACCTTCTAGTCTCTTGCAATATCCATGTTTTAGATAGGCCACAGAGAATAGTCTTTGTCAAAAAGTTGGATTTATGTGCTTGGAATAGTCTCACCCTCACTTATGGCAATTTGGCCGTAGGAAACTTATATAGATATTTAATTGACCACCAATAGTTGTACTAAATCGATGTATTAGGAGTGGATAAATATTTTGATACAATGCAAGGACAATGTCTTTACGCAAACATGTTTGGGACTATTTCTTTCATTCAACGATAGCCTTCTATAGTTGTAGGGTTTAGTGTTCAGTAACACCATTTGCAGGCATTTTGTTACAAAATAACCCCACATAATGAGTGTTCCTACTCTGAAGATTAAAGGTTGTTCCCTGCAATCTGCAATCGCTTATGGTATGGAAGTAGGTAGAATGTTATTTGTTGGTCAGGGAAAAATTTATCGTGCTGTTTTCAATTAAAAACATAAGAAATTGATTTTTATTTCTCAAATAGTCTGACACGAGTTATCAAAACTCATTTTGAAATTCTTACGCATTCACATAATAATATATTGTTCTATCACAAACTTTTCTGTATTGGTTCTTTATCTTCATAATCTTCCTATATACACCATTCATAACACCTTCTCTGATAATAGATATAGTTTCAGGCTATAGACCACATAATGGTAATCCACAAAAACATTATATATTATTTAAAAGATGTGTGAAATGTGACAAGATTGTTAAAGTGTCTATCAAGTATTAAGATCTATTAATTATATGTCAAGGTAATTAACAGATTAATTAATGTAGACCATAATGACTAGTTTTTAATACTGATACTCATTCTTATTTATCACATTGTTAATTATTTCAATCATTGCCTCAGGCATTTACCAGACACAATAAACCTTGTACATTCCATTGAATTTTCATAATACAATAGACACTGTTCAGAGAGAACAATGAAAACTAGGGTTAGATAGAACAGACATATATATGACCAGCATATATCTTTAACATAAGTACTAAGCAATAAAATAAAGTTTAATTAGACTATATATAGATTATTCCAGAGACTAATCTAAGCAAACAATAATTACACTTCAATTCTACTATACTTGTATTGCACTCCATATTACAGAAGTATGGTTGAAATTGATGTGGATATTCTTTGCTTAGATCAGACCTGTTGATGAATGTACAAGATGTTTTAAGATGTTGAATCTAGATACCTTAAACAAAATATAATATCAAAGCATTATGAGATAATAAGAAGTGTATATCATTTTAACAAATTAGCACTATAAGACATTGTGCAAACTCATAATAAAGAAAAGAGAAAACATAAATTAATAGCACAACCCTATACAAATAAATAAATTAGCACTTTCTTTGCTTAAGTAGGCTAAATATAATTTGACAAAAAAGAAGGAATAAGTATTTTTTATTTTAGCAAACGTGAAACTATTCAATGTAAATTTGTCTATCATTCTCTTATTGAATACTCTGTATGCAAGTTACATTTGTAAGAGGTGTAAAACTTAGACCAATCATAAAAAAAAATATTTCATTTGACATAGATGTCCTTAACTTAATTACTTTAATACAGTATTTCTGACTTCACCATATCTTTGTGCAAAAATGAGAAAGAACACATCTATTGCATAAATTTTAACCACAAAAAAGACATAATTTTATTTACAAACTCAATATACCATTGAGCTTTTCTAAAGTATTAGTGAAGTCAGGATTTTGAACCATTCCAAGTTGCAGTTGAAACAACCTACAATTTCTCCCAAATAATATTGTACCAGGTATTTGTATAACAAACTTTAACAACATACTTCAATCATTTGCAATTGTTCAAAATAAATCTGTAAATATTCTTTATTCACAAATTATTGAAATTTGCCAATAGACTATAAATAACTTACAGAATCAAGAAATAGCTTACCAAAGAAACTAACAAGAGTATTTCACTCAATTCATAAACAAAACAATTTTCTCCATATTTTGATAATAATTATTATAAATAATAAATCCATGGCACCAAATATACCAATGTAATAATTATATTTAAGTGATGTTTGGTTTAGGCCTATCTTGAAACTGACCAACTAGTATAGTCTACACATTTTTTCTACAAAATGATTGGCATCAATCTAATAGAAATTATCTGCTCAAAATGTGGTTAAGATAAAATTGAGGCCCAATAAATAAATTTACATGTAATACAGGTCCATTTCAGAGCAATTCTCTAGGTTTCAATAGCAATAAATGCTGATTTAAGGCATTTAGTAATTGGCTAATAAAGTCATGGGTTGGGTAGGCTTTATCCATGATCAAAAGATAATTTTTGTGAAAGTCAAAATGAAATATTTGTAGTCAATTAAAGATAGAATGAAATTCACTACTAAATAATTGAAATTACTAATAAATAAGACTAAGAAATATTATCATTAAGGTTTAACATGAGAAGTATTAATTTTAACTTGACATATAGGACATTCTCTAGACCTAGCAGTACAACTATCACATAATACTCTATGACTACAAGGTAATATAACAACAGTCTTTGTTTTATCTTGACAAGCTACACACTTCACTGATGATTCACTTATTATCTGAAAACATAAAAATAACACAAATAAATCAATGTTTTAGTACTTCTACTAGTATATCTTCAAACAAACAGTGTGCATTAGACATGGTGACTTAAAAATTTGGAATTTTTCACCAGTGATTTCCAAGTCAATATCGTTTGTCTGTCATTATGTAATTGATCTCTGAATGGGAATACCGCAACCCATGAAAAAGTCTTATCAATTTCACAGTACCACTTTTAAATATTTTAAGTATTTGTGCCTGTAATCAATATGACTTCAGTCCAAATAACCCAGTAATAAGTCAGTATAAGAAATTAATGTACATAATAAATAATATAAACCTTATCTATTCTTTCTAAATCGGAGTGTAATTGCTGCCGTATATGTCGTAATTGTGGTATAGGTATAGATTCTACTTCATTAGATTTTATTAAACATCTTAAATATGGTCCACCTTTTAATCTATCTATTTCTTGTTTTAAACGTTGTGCTTGACTTACAGCCTACAATTAAAAAATACATTTTCATAACTTCAAAAATTAACAATTGTATTTTCATTTTATTTTCAAATTTGGCATAACAAAACATGTATATTCTTCAAGGCCATTTAAAAAAAATATATATAACATTTCAAACTAATAATTCACATCAGATAGTATATAATATGAAATAAAATCCTTCACAATTTATGTTAAATCCATGTTCCTTTAGCAACGGCTATCATTTCATTTCATTACATTAATCCGTTGCTATCATGATAAGACTTACTCGTCATTAATTTTGATTGGTCGAACGATTATTGTTCGACCAGTTATATTCCTTGTAATAGATTATTGCGGGCTTGTAGCAAATTAACCTTGTGATAATCGAATCTCAACAGTCATAAATTGAATGTGACGTAGTGTTTTTTAAACGAGGTTATTAGTTGTTAATGACGAGAAAACCCTGTCAATCCAGCAACGGTAGATAATGTCAATGTCTAACGTTGCTGAAGAACTTTTAGGCCTACTAACCTCATCTCTTTGTTTAACAGCATGTAATTTTTCTTCATCAGCTTTTTTAGCTTTTATTAACGATTCATCAGCTGCCTTCTTCCAATTATCACATGCCTTTTAAAGTCAAAATAATTGTTTTTTACAATAGATAAACAAATTTACATTTCAAAAAAAGTAATTTTACAGCCAGCTTCACAGACAAATCAAATACATGCCTGTCAGCCTATCTCTTAATACGGCAAGAGGGAGAAAAAAAAAAACTGTCAATGGGTATTTATCCATTATTGGAAATCTTATCTAGATAACTGTTGACTGTTCTTGAAAGCACTAGAAATAACATAACTTACTGTTCTAAATACTGTTTCTATATCTGTTATTTTAGTTTTGGAATCTTTTATTCTGTCACCACTATGATTATTATTATAATGGTGATTATTATTATTATATAAACTATGTGGGGATTGTGGACCAGTACTCCGAGGAGACATAGAGTTGAGTTCCGTAAAAGAATTAGGATATTTACTACTGCTAGGATGACCTAAAAAAGGACTTGATAACTGAAACAAGAAAACACAAATAATTGAAAATACATTGCTAGATAAAGAAAGAATGATGTTTCACCAGGATAACAATTTATGTTTACATGAGGATCCTTTCTACCAGTTAGTCTACAGCCTAAAAAAATTTTTTATTTTGTTCGGGGCAAATTTTGTACAATTTTTATTCAACGACTTTTGTATTTTCAAGGTTCAACAACAACATTTTGAATAATATGTGGTAATTTTGAAAGAGATCAGTTTCCCAATGGTTGAGATATTTCCCTTCAAACTTGGTGACGTATTTTTTATGGGACACCCAATATATGTTTATACATACAACAGACATACATTCCAGCATGAAAAAAAAAAAACTTTTTTTATCATCTTTGAATCATTACACAGTGCAAATTTCCCCCAAAAATATTATGCAAATAAAGTGAATAGATAACTGTGTGCAAATAAAGTTTTTAAATGAAAGTCCATTTGTACAAGGACGATAAAGGAAACATGTCTAAAAAAAAGTTAACCAATAATTGTAGCTCCATAAAGTTTTGGTGTGTATCGTATCCAAATAGTCTTACCTGTTCTTCTTTAGGTACTTGATGTAAAGGTAACATAGAGTGAACATAGCTACCAAATGGTGAGGGTGGTGATTGAGAGAGACTACCAACACTACCTCTTTGATGTATTTTATTAGGTGGTATACCAATAGGTCCTGATATAGATCCTAGACAACCTGACGCTGATAAACCACAACTTATACTACTACTGACTGAATTATTATCATTATCAAATTCTTTATCTAGGCTATTAATATCAAAATCATCTAAACTTATATCATCAAGAGCTTTACCTGAAATTTACAAAAAAACATCACATAGAGACAATATATTGAAAATAGAACAATCTAATGATGAATAAACTTTGAACTTTACTAAATGGATTGATCTTTGTTATCAAAAGATGCAAATAGGAAACACATGCACAATCAATTTGTTTGATCAATGAAGAGGAAAGTAGACAATGAGAGCAAAAATAGAAATCTACTAACCAATAACTGCCTCAACAGTATCACCTGGAGGATAGAATGCTGGAGCTAATGCTGACATCATGGAATTAGATACAACTGTTCCTGTAAAACTACATGATGAGGTTGTATTAAAGGCACTAGAAACAGCGTTACTTATATTTAAATTATGTAATAATACCAAATTTTGTTTCCGTTTATTTTTTTCATTAGTGTCTATAGTAGAGTCATTATCAATAGCTTGTAATTGTTTACGTAAAGTTCCCTGAAAAGAAAAAAAAAACCAACACTTAAAACTCTATAAATTATAGAGTACAGTCCTTTAATACTCAAGAAACTAGGATAGCATTTTCTATTGATGCTTTCTAGGCTAGTTAGTTTTTTTAAAGAAAATTTGGGGCAATTTACAGAAAATAACGACAAAGGACCAGCAGACCTAAACCCACTGATATGAAGAAAAAAAAACCTTTCACCAACAATTTGCTGATGTAATAATCAATAATGCTACAAGTTAAAGAAGCAAACATTAGCAGCTTGCACTGTCACTAAGTAGATAAGGACCATAATGACATGAACATAAAAAGGTAGTACATGAACCTGAAATTCATCTCTTTCAGATCCTGGAGCTTTGAGATATTGTGTCCATGGCATTCCAACATCTGAACTAATACTGCTTGAAACACTACTAGATCTTCCTTTACCTATTGGTTCAGGTAATGGACTACTACTTATATAGCTACCATTACCTACACTCTACAATAAAACATAATACTAATTACTAATAGATTGTATATCATATATCTAATATCATTTCTGGTTTATTTTGATAAAGAAACATCAATTGAGCAAGTCTCTAAGATATGAAAATCATTTCTTTGGATATAGCATAACTACCACATGCTTTACAAACCTTGAACTTATCAAAAATTGTATAATTTGAATTATATATTAAGTATGCTCTTATAAAACTTAAATATAATGTAAGAAATAATTGGAATGTTAAGGTACTTACTGAGCTGTAACTATTTGTCCTCTCTTTACCAATAGGATCTGGTAATCTTATATTAGATATACTATGTTTGCCATTCTCTTCCTACAATTATCATTATAATCTTGAATATATATTCATACATAATTATACATCTAGCTAAATAAAATATATCTTATCTTTTTCCTTCTCGAGGTTTTAACACGAGCTCTCTCGCAACTATTGACATTCAGAAAATAGATTAAATATGTTACAAGGCATTGAATAATTGACCAAGCATTATTAAGGCATTTAAATACCTAGGTTGTAAATATATTTGACACCCAGTTTTGGTATCCACCTTTAAAATTTCACGCTGTCAGTCACTGTCAGTGACGTAATAAAATGCGTTAGTTTTAGTGGAATTGCAAGAACCATAGACGTCGGAATGGAAATTGGAATGGCGCAAATTGATACCATCAGTGTCCCCGATACACATACAAAGTTTAGAAAATCACTTCACAATCTATTTAAGACTAATATTATAGTAAACTACTGTGTAACAGATGGACAATATTTAAAAGATAGAAAATCACCTTCTTTGCATTGTTAATATCACTGTGATCACGACCAGTATTAGGTAGTGCATTGGTTAAAAATGCTGCTAGAGAATTATCACTTGATGGAGTTACTTCCCTTTCTGATGTCATCTCCTCTGTAAAAAGATCATACCATAATAAAATTGTACTACATTGCGGCCTGTTATATATTTATATAAAAAATCAAATATTTTCAAAAAATTTTAAGATTATGATTTTTATGCATTTTGATAACTTCCAATGTTTTGGGGGTTAAAGTTCAGGCTTTGTGGGTCTCATTTATCATCTCTTGTAGTCCCATTACAAAAAGCATGTTAACATGTGACAATCTAAAACAGTGAGACCATTTAACACTGTGATATGTTGCAGAATGCCAGCTGAACCTTTCAATAGATTAAAGAAGATAGTTTTAAACACTAACAATAAAAAAAAGAAACTGCTTACGTTCTACATGAGCAAATGCACAAAAAGGTCCTCTTGGACAATATCCACTCTGTACCATATCATTGCATTTAGTTGATTTATAAATCTTAAAGACAAGAAAAAAAAAAAAAATATTATATACTGTATACAAATTAAGTCCTATACCAACATAGTCACTACAAAGATCATAAAATCTGAATGCATTTAAAGGGACAGTCTGAATTTTGTTTTAGGTCAAAAATTGTTTTTGCTCAAATTTGTAAAAACTTTACACCAAAATCTGTAACTATGTGCCCTTTAATGTATGAAAGTTTTAACTAAAAAAAATCAGCCGTTAATTTTTAAACGCTAAAAACATGCTAAAATTTTTAAAAACATTACTTTAAGTGTGTTATGTTTTTGGACGCTGATAGAAAACTACTGAACGGATTTGAGAAAAATAAACGCCTAGATTTAGAGAAATGTCATCTTGTGTATTTAATAGGTTTCAGCTAGAAATATTGAGCCATTTAAAGGGCAAACACTAAAACTAGGTCAAATTGCTTAATTAACAATAAGTACTCCCTGTTTGTAATTAACCCATTAAAACCAAATTCAGTTTGATCAAGAAGATATAGAGATACAATAAGCATACATTAAAAATACTCTCAGGTAGCATTTGCGATTTTTGTGATAATGGAAACTTTTTTCAAAAAAGCAGAATGGCCCTTTAATAAACACTTTTTGGCCATAATATTAAAGCTTTAATTTTTTAAAAGTTTGGTTCCTTGATTATACGGTTAAAAAAAAATATCATTTGAAAATAAATCTTGCAATTTTTTGACTTGAAGACAAAAGTAAAATTCTTGTGAAAAATAAATATATCTTGGTTGGATTAATAAATACTTTTGACCAATTTGTATCATTAAACTGAACCTTTCAATGTAAAGATTTCAGAAATTACAATTAAAAAACCCAGTTGGAAAGCACTTTGAACTTGATAATGACATTTTACTATGAAGGCTTTAATGACAACAGACAAATTCTTCTCCGAAGCACTGATCAAATATTGTAATATTTTGTAAGTTTTACTAACCTCAGTATGAAATTGTTGTTCAGTTCTAGTATGACAATAAGGACAACTATCACCACTTTCACACAATGTAGGATCACCCCATTCATCACCATGTTTTACGTTAGGACAAGGTGTTGACCTTCAAATTCAAAATAAGAATTTTAATTTCAAAGGTGTTACATGTTTGGTTATAACATTTCCCTGAAACCCTAACTTTGTTGATTATCATACTGGTACTTAAAACTTATTTTAAAATTTTTAAGGTTTGCTGATTTTTCTCCAAATACTGAATACCATATGAAACAATATCCCTTCCAAAAACAGTTTTTCTCCTACCTATATTTATTATTTTTGGGTGATCTTCGTCTGTCTTTACTATTGTGATATTGAGGGCATGCGTATCCTTGACGACATAATCTTGGAGGACGTTTACAGGGTTCTGTTTTATAATAATGTAAAACATAATTTGTATCTGAAAAATCAAAAACGAAAATGAATGATATATACCATAAAAATGACATCTGAAATATTTTAGCAACCTGTAAAGGACTTGTAAATAGGAATTTGAATAGGATTTAATTGATTTAAATCAATATTTCAGAATGTAAGTACAACAAAGTAGTAGCATATCAAAATTGGTCAGATATTCAAAACATCTTTAAAACCGTATTACTTTTATTTTCAAAATTTTCATTAAAACATTTCCAAAATTAACACTGACACTTTTAACAGTTTAGGCTAGATGTATAAATCATTCTTGAAATAAAGCAAGAATCATGAAAATCGCAATGGGGTGATATTCACATGATGATACTTACCGTTCCACTTTGGATCTTCTGATAAAATTTGTTCTTTTTCTAAACTACTAGGAGAAGTTGATATGGTATCTAAATCTATCTGATCAACAGTTTTTAATTCATGTATATCATATACTGGTGGTCTTAAATCACCTGCACCATGAGCAAAAGCACAATGTGGTCCATTTTTAGCACAATGTCCTCTAGGATCAGTTTCATACACACAAGTTCCTGTTTTATAATATCTTAAATGATATCTTCTCTCTGTATCACCTGCTGTTCTGTGTAAATAAGGACAACTGAAATACACAGATAGTATATACCATGAGATGTATGCATAAGCCTTCTTGTATTTTCGACCCTGATACCTGCATCAGCGACAGTTGACTGGGGAAAACTTTGTTGAAATATATGCATGGATCACCGAACCACCATGGCTCTCACAGATGACTTCAATATGACCAGAGCTTGTTGTTTTACTTTCAAAAGACATTAAAGAACATTTAAAAAAGGTGAAATATAAAATTTGTAAATCAAAATGTTAACTGCTATGCAGGAAATTCAAATACCATGAAGTATGAAATTACAATCCTGTGCATATCATTACACATACTTGGTCCAAAGAAAAATTTGAACAAAAAAAGGATATTTCAGAGTCTAAGCAAAGAGGTATGTATTTATAACTTAGTTGCATGAATTTAATCTAATTTTGGTATTTGGTAAAATTTAAGAATTGAAATAAATTAAATTGGCAATTAACTGAATTCAATCTAATTCTTTCAAATCTATATGAATCCAAATAATTCAAAAGAGAAGGGAATAAAAAATGTAGAAAAGTGTAACTCCTAGGCAATGACTGAGATTGTGAATTATTTTCAATATCAGTTCCAAATGTTTAAAAACTAACAGTAACAGATACTGAGACAGTAAAACACAGAAACTACTGCCAAGGTCAAGGCTATACACTGACCCAGATATTACCCCAGCTGAGTGATAAAAAACAAAACAAAGAATAATATGTCTTTCACTTGGTTCATATCCAGTTTATAACTCAACTTTCATTAACATGTTTAATAATTTCATAAATTTAGTCATTTTCTTTACTACATGAATATCTTTGAAAGTGAGATTTTGACAGTCATGTTACATTACTGACAACATAACATACTGACTGCATGTTGCTTGTCAAAATACCAATCAAAACACAAGACATCTCTATGTAGGCCAAGAAATGAAAGTGTCAACTGTCGAAATGTTTCTTAATCCTTAGCCGAGTACATTAACCAAAAGATCAAAGAAATATATTTACAAAGCCGACAAGCTGTTAGCTTAAATATGTTTGCAATTGTACCACTTTGTTCCGATCTAAAATAGAACAAGATGGCGGCCATTTTTGTTTACATCATGTCAAAATCGGAAATGCGACCTCAGCTCGTATAATAACTAGACACAATAGTCTAAATTCTATCGAAAGCATTTTAAAATTGTGCACGGCAATTGAGAGCCTAGGTCTGAAAATCGAAGAAGCCAAATCAATGCCTTTCATTCAGACTTTGAGATAAATTAAAGATGTTTTCTAAGAAATTTTCCCACCAAATTTAAACCTCAACAATACTTACTCGTTTCCATTTGGACAAATTCCAGTAGTTTCATCATATTTTGTACAATATATATCCGGACTATAATTAAATGTTCCATCTCGTCTCCGTACGGGTCGCCTCCGTCTCTGGTTTAAAAAATGCCAGTGAAAGCAGGTGAAGGGTCGGTGCAATGTACATTTGTGTTGTAGAAATAACGGACATTGTTGTGTTCGAAATTCTTTCAAGTATCTAGAAGTAGACAATAGAAAAATGCCAATGACAACGCTTTCGAAGCCTTCCTCTGTCATTTCTGTACATGTCAAACAAATTAATTTTGTACTTACGTAAAATGTTGAGGTTTTTCTACCTCTGTTTGTAGGAGAGGGGCTTCAGACGGCATATTTGTTGTCATTACTATTTCTTTGCGCATAACTTTTGCGCATGAAAGATCTGCGATCTGATTGGTTATAAACAATCATGTGACCATTATTCCCATATTAGAATACGGGCACCTGTCAGTTTCTTCAAGCAAACCACAAATTGGTATCCGAGACTCGCTGATTGAAATGTCATGATCAGAATAATGAAATAATAAAAAATAGTACACAACTATTTTGAAAATATGATTTATTACTTAAAATAATTCTTTCCCGGATAGTAATTTTAAAATAAACATTCCAACATTTGATTTTTAGTTGCATGGGTTCTGAAGGAATCAATATAACTTTGGAAAAAACACAAATATTGTCACCAAGTTTTAGAAACATTCTTATATATTGTAACATTAAGATCGATTTCTCATCAGTAAATATACAAATAAAAAATTTCATCAATCTTTATCACTTCGACAATACAAATTAGGATCTCCAAAATGGCCTCCCCATTAATAAATGCCAAAACAATGCATAATTGTTTCATAACTTAAAAATATTCAACCTTTAAATAAGTCACAACAAGATTGAGTGCCGAAAAAGAGTGTGTCCAAATGTTTGTGCTTAGATGTTTTTTTTTATTCAAAAAGTTAGATTGCTAATCATTGTTCATAGGCAAAACACAATTTTCCCTGAAATGATGCATTCTAAACAGGCCTAAATATTTGTAACAACGTCAATGATCATTTGGAATTAAATTGTTATATTTTTCTACAGAAAACTACTAATTTAATTTTTTGGGGGACAATTAATGACTTCATTTGCTCCTGTTTGCAGACGCCTATGATTGTTCATCGTATTCTGATCATTGTAGCAGACGAGAAATTCACTCACCACATACTGTTCTAGGTTGATGAATAGTAATTCATGGGAGGTAACTACAGCTATCTCTATCACAAACACTTTGTGGTCTGTGAATTTCTGCTAGCAATCCCTATCACAAACACTTTGTGGTCTGTGAATTTCTGCTAGCAACTAAGTAGGTCAAAGAATTCGTATCAAAATAAACGTCTGAAGTCGAAATATATTTAAAGTGCAAGTGACACAGTATATAAGGTTAGTATGAACTTTTTTACTAAGGAATAATCATTGCTAGTTCTTGTTGAGAATAAGATAATAGCTACTAATCTATGATTCTTACCTTCTCGGTTCTTGATAGTACTCAGGGAACTTAGGGACCTTGGCCTCGCCTGGGGTGGGTTAGGCCTAATATGTTTCATTATTCGAGCAGTGTGCATTTTAAAAAATATAATATTTATATCAAAATAATTTATATGGGCATAACGTTTTAATTTCCAAATGAAAACATTGGCGTATGTCATTTGTCAGGGGCGGATGCAGGATTTAGAGAAGGGGGGGGGGGGGGCTGAAATATAACATGCTTCAAAAACAGGGGCGCCGAGGGAGCCCTCCATGAACCTGCCCCTGTTTGCTTATTCGGATTGATACTCAATTAATATGTAAAGTCTATTGTGCAGAGGGGTGTACAAGTTGAAAAATACTGGTGTGTATAGGCCTACCAATAAAATCTTGTTCAGCTGCTTATTTTATCTGCAGAGCCTTAAGCAATAAATGATATAAATGTATTTTGTTTCAGATACCAGTATACAGAAAATATGTCACTTAGCTTGCCAAGATTAACCAGAATATGGACTCCTTCAAAAATCGTTACCAACAAACATTATATTATAATAACAAATTCCCTTGATCATTTATTACCTGTTTCTATACCAACTAAATTTAAATATAGTACCTTGCAAGTTCCAAAGTATTTTAATTTTTCATCTGATGTCATTGACACCTGGGCAGAAAAAGAAAAGGTAAATATATCTTTTTAAATTTTTTATTCAGTACGGTACTTTAAATTCAGCATAATTATATTAGAGGAATTGTAAAGTGGTTTTCTCAATTTTCAATGTATTCTCAACATTGATAGCATTAATTTGTAGAAATCCCATTTGCAATCGGACGTATGTGGTTCATGCACTTCAATTGGATGTCTTTCATACTCATAAATTAATGCCATTTTAAATTTTTAATTCTTTTTTTTAAAATTCATTATCAGAATATTTCATTTGAAATGGAAATCATATATAATATCAACAGAGAAAAAATATTAATCACTGAATTTCATGCCAGATCAGCTGACACTTATTTTTTTCCAGTGGCCACTTGGTTATTCAAAAAATACAACAATATAATATATACCAACAAACAATATTCAACAAGAACAAGAATAAATATTTCATATATAAATATATTTATTTTATTTAAGTGATAAAGTCCTCCAGATCTTCTTGTATTATTGATAAATAAAAAGATACACACATCACTTTAAAAAATGCTTTTTTCATGTTTTTTCCTGCCATGTAAATTAACATTATTAATATATCATTTAAGTAAGCTGGAAAGTATCCCTTAACTAAATAATTCACACTCAATGTAATTCATAAAATATTTTTTTAATTTAATAATGTCAAGGTTTGCATTTTTCAATTTCAGCAGATTGCCATTTATCTCAATATTTCAGGTATTTGATCAGAAATTATCTATGTTGGAAGACCGCACAATAATACTCATTACGTTCCGCCCAGGACCGCCCTTCATGAATACAGGGGAGAAACTATCATCATTTACACACAGGTCACTAAAATTCATAAATAGTACAATTAATGAGAGGACTGTATCACTAGATTACAATAACAGGTTTATATTTAAAAATAATTTCTGTAATATAGATATTTTAGAAAATATAAATAACAATATATAATCACAGTCATACAACAAAATATAGAATCCATATTGATATTCAATATACTTCTATTATGTTTTTAACTCACAAAATATTTAGCACCATTATAAGTCTTGTCTACACGATCTGTTTAATGTAGTCATTATTAAATTGTAAATGTTTTTTTGTGGCATATTATCACATTTTAGTAAAAGTTCAAAATATTATTATATTACAATGTAAACAAAAAATAGAATGGTGTTACAAATTTTGTGAGTCTTAAAAAGAGACTCCAATAACGAGCCACAACTCATAAAAATATATAACACAAATATTAAGTACTTATATAACAACAGTTTAACAAAAACAATCTGTTCAAAATACATGTAAAGGTAATAATAAGAGCTAAGATATTTACAGAAATATCTGAAGATGGAATGAATAAAAGTTATCTCAGAGAAGTGCTCAGAGATTATCTTGGCAATACATGTACTTGTAAATTTCGCATAAAAAGTATGCTCATCTTAATACAGTGTAAGCCAGATTGACCAATACAAATAATATCAAGAAATTAAAGCCATGAAGTCTACAGAGGCCAAGGAATGTCATTAAAATCAACAGGACCACCTAATCCAGAATCAGCCTCCAATAAACTCATGAGAAAAGCCAGTGCTGCTTCATCATTACCATTACCAGGATTCTGCATGTCCTCAACCTGTTCTTGTATGACATCATGTAATAATGTGGTATCTAATGTAGAAGAAGATGAGGACTGGTGTGTTTCTACTGGTGGTATATTTCTAGGGTTAGTAGCTACCTGACTAGATGTTGGTATACTAATATCTACTGTCGGTACTTGGGAAGAGGAACCCTCACCACTGCTACTATCAGCTTCAGCAATAGCTTTATTGATTCTACTATAATCACTAGCACTAACATCTTTATTCAGATCTGATACCCCACTTATAGTCATCATCTCTTTATTCTGGTCACTATTACCAGCACCAAATCGGAACAATTTATCATGTGACATGCCAGAACTAGATGGAAATGAATTCATTGCCGATTCAAAAGGATCTGTGACTCCTGAATGTGACACATTTGATTCTGTTACAAGTCTATTATTAGAAACAATACACTCTATTTCTTTTGTAAATGGATTATTAAAGGCAAATAATGTGGACTGAAGAGTAACAAAGTTTCCTTCTCCAATCTTAAATTTGTATGGTCTTGTTTTTATTTTCTTTTTGGTCTGTAAAACTTTTCTGTGGACGTCAGCAAGATACATAATATCTTTAGGATGATAATACTCATAGACTGAACTACCTAATAGTTCTTGTGTAAGAAATCCCAATATAAGAGTAGCCCTATCATCTACATATTGAAATTTACCATCTGCAGTCATTCGGGATGAATATTCTACTGGTCGAACAGTTACATCTGCTTTATTCACTGGGGGTTTAATTTCAATATTTGATAGATTCTGTCCAATAATAACTAAACAACCTAAACTGTCTTGATCTATTTCACCTTCTTCATCAATATTAACTTGAGACATGGGCCACATTTTCACATAACCACTACAATATATTCTAGAAAAATGTTTCCTTTCAGTCTTTTTCTTTTTATGTGAACTCACATTCTCTGAATCTAGTTTTCCCTTGGACAGACCTAAACCAGAATTAGTTGATTTGTTACCAATTCTCATTCGACAAAAGAATGATCGTCTGGCACCAGAACATAACTGCTGTGAAGACTTAGGAAATACAGGTCTTACAGGCATCATTGTTTTGGCATCAATAAGTCGTTCTCTTGGTGATAAATCAGAAGTTGTCAGTTGTTCCTTTATTTTATTGATATCTTGAGGATGAAGAATATCAAACCAACTCTGTCCTATCAGTTCATTTTGAGAATAATTTAATATTTTACTCACAGATTTAGAGCAATATAAAATACGAGCTCTATCACAACTCACAGCAAATAAAAAGCCATCTGATATTTTAAGTAACATACTAGTTAATTCAGCCTCAGACAAGATTGAATTCTCAGGTCGAGCTTCAGAGTACGATTTACTACTACCCTTTAAAAATTTCATGTGTTGAACTGCCATTCTTAACACAGTCAATTTATCTAATTTACGATTCATAGCGTTACACATTGGTATCAAAGCAGACAATTCAACAATAAATGTGTTCATTTTATCTCTACGTCTTTTCTCAATTTCACTATGATTATGTTTTTGATGCTTCATGTTACTTGGCTCTGTAGTTCTGTAATCATCTGAAAAAGCATCAAGTTTGGATTCTTCATCATCAGAGCTGTAGGTACCTTCATACCCATCAGTATCTGTTTTCCTTTTCCTATCCATGGTGACTTATACTCTACAAATATAACCTGAAATTATCAATAATAATAAACCAGAATTTACAATTTACTAGTAGACGAACAAAAGCTCCGACTGACAAAAGCCCCTACGCAATTTTTCACTAGGACAAAAGCTCCTATGGACTTTGTCAGTCATAAAATTTACTATAGACATAGAATCTCTATAATCAGTTCTTCAGAAACAATATTTTATATTTTATATTTCATAGAGCCATATATCATAGGTCCTCAATAAGAGTTTAAGTCCTTTCATAGGTTTACATATCAATAATGATAAATAGGATACATTAGGCCTATGACAAATGAACACAGTGAGCTCAAAAATGAATTAATGAATTTATTTCTGATTTCACGTTTTATTTTTTGAAAAATTTTCAATTGCATGTCTGTCTGATTATGTTTACAAAATCGTATTTTTTAGTCAATCATTTTTCTAAGAATCGATATATATATTCCATTTATTATATTTTTTGCCCATGCCTTCACTGTATCTTTTTCAAAGCCATAAAATTGTACTTACATTTTACAGGAATACCTTTTAACAATAATTTTTGATAATAACGCCTTTGCCAAGATGAATAAATTAATTCTATTTTTGTCAATTTTTCCATTCATTTTCTTTCTAAGAACCTTGACATGTCGTCTCAAGTAGAATGTATCGGACGGGACAAACCGACCATAACTCGTTGTAAAAGCTCGATTTAAAAGTTTTTGATTATCAATGCATATCATTGATAATAAAATTTCAAGCTTGTACTTGTAGCGTCGTTAACAAATATTATATTTTAAAAAACATCAATAGTTCAGCAAAATTGTTCATTTGATTACTGCTGATACGGAGTCTAAATACTGGTCGAAATGACTAAAGGGCCACAATTATCATACTGTTATTTTTAACAGACAACAAATATTTTTCCAACACTAGGATTTTCTTTCGTTGTTGTAGGCTTGCAGGTGACATCCTCACGAGTAGCCCTGGATGAGTTTAAATTTATCTAATAAATAGCATTAAAAGTGTGAATCTTTAGGCCTTATCTTTCTAAAAAACCATTCTTAACAACTCTTGTACTCTTTATTGTTGCCCGTCTGCCTAGGCCTATAATAGAGGCCTATATACTAGGCCTATATACTAGGCCTATATATATAAGTAAAATTTTGAACAGCACAATCATGAAGTTTGAACGCGAATCATTATAGTCATATATACCATTTCATTTTTAATCCTATTTATCTTGAACCATTATCATTTTGTCTGTGTAAGCCCAAGACTATAGGTGTCGACGCTCTCCAACTTTATAACTCATGATGATAAACAGCAAATGAACGCGAGCTTGTTTGCTGTCTATCCACCGTCGCTCACGATTCTGTTAGAAAGAAAATCACGAATTTGATTTTTGGTAATTTGAACACGTGATTAGAATTGAGACCAATGAAATTATCGTAGAGAACGCTATCAAGATACTTACGTCAGAAATGACATCATCTTGGCGGGAAATGAATATGATATTGTGATTGGCACATAGCCTACTTTCAATTTTTGTTTTCAACACAATGAGACACCTCAGTGATGATACTGTAGAACATTAATTGCATTTCTTTCAATTTTCTAAGTCTTTATTGATGGTTCAGTGGTAGCCGCTAAGCCTACCCCTATCATCGATCCTACGTAGACGGTTAGTGTAAAATGCCCAACGCCCAAAAGCGCCCAACAGCAAAAAGACGTCTGGATAATCAAAACTACTGGTAGGGTAAATAAATTGGAATTTTCGGTGAAGGTAACGAGAAACGAAAAAAAGAAGACGTTTTATATGATTAACTTTTTTTATCGAATGTTCTCTAATTGTGTAAATTATGTCTGTGGGTCGTTTGTCTTTATCTTTTTCTAATGCATAGATCTCTGTCGACTGTAATAAATTTCATTGAAATTGAAACACAAATATATAGGTTTTAAGTTTTAGCCTAAGTTATTTCCCTTGATTCTGCCTTCGCATCTTTTTATTTAAGCATTCTAGTCCATTGTTGTAAAATAATTCCTTTCCCAGTCCTATTGCATCTCGGACATCGCTCAACATGCCTTCTTTCATATCATTCTGTATAAATGTTTTAAAATATTTACAGAACTCAAGTGGCCATGTTTTACATAATTCTGCCAATCTTGAATCAAATTCTTCACGTTTTGAATCTATAAGACCAGACTTTGTTTTGCTCCCAAAAATATCTTTCTGGATCTGCTTAAATATATCCCCATCTTTGATTTGCTCCCTTATATTGTGTTCAATATGCCTGGTACATGGTACTAAAACAGCACTCCTTAAAGGGGGCAAAAAACCGCGTTGACCACGACCTCTATCACCGCCTACAAATCGGACTTTATCAATATTTGTGTCCATCTCTATTAAAGTGTGGGCAAAATTGAGATAGACTTCCCATCGTCCATCTTCAGTATGAAAAAGACACGGACCAGGCATAATCACATTTCTTTTAGTAACAGGGTTTATAAACTGAGGGAGATAATAACAGGTTGGTGTCATGAAAAAATCTTGACGTTGCGAAGGCAGAATCAAGGGAAATAACTTAGGCCAAAACATAGAACCTATATATTTGTGTTTCAATTTCAATGAAATTTATTACAGTCGACAGAGATCTATGCATAAGAAAAAAATTAAGACAAACGACCCACAGACATAATTTATTATTATAACACAATTAGAGAACATTCGATAAAAAAAGTTAATCATATAAAACGTCTTCTTTTTTTCGTTTCTCGTTACCTTCACCGAAAATTCCAATCTATTTACCCTACCAGTAGTTTTGATTATCCAGACGTCTTTTTGCTGTTGGACGCTTTTGGGCGTTGGGCATTTTACACTAACCGCTACGCAGACTAAATTTAGCTTCGCCCATTGTTTTTTTAAACATTTTTTTAAATATTGGTGGCCTAGCTGAGTAGCCAGTCACAAATTATTCAAGTTCCTTTTTGTGATAGCCTGTCTAGTAACAAATTATATCCCCTGCTATTGCTACTGACAGAAACTGGGTTCATCAGCCTGTTATCAAGTCTTAAAACTTGTTTATGTTATAGCCGAACCAAGATCTCTTTTTCAACTCACCATATAGGCTATTACTTACAAATGGGTAGTGAAACTTCATTATGAAATATATACCCACAGTGAAATAACAGGTCCCAGGGCCTAACCCAATTTCAGTAGTAGCCTATCTTCATATTTGCTGTTATTTTAGACGGGAAATCGCGATGTATCTAACCCGGCCTTCTGGTGGATTGATGATAATGGAACTGAAAAGAAATTGAACTTTCAAGATTTGTCATCAGAATCTAAAAGGTAAAACAACAAAATAAAAAATTATTTTCAACTAGACATGAGAACCTATTCTCTTGCTTATTAATATGTGCAGTATTTATTCATTTTTGGAAAAATATTCATAAATTCCTTGAGACTAACGCTCATAAGCAAAGTGCAGTATAAAAATAGTGGCATTCCTCCATCCATTAACCCACCAAAAGCATCAAATGATGGCAATTTATAAATGTATATAACTAATTCCCCAACTAAACTAAACTTACCTTGGTAAAAGGTGACGTTTGGTTGGGATTCTATGTAGTCATTATAACCACTGGAGGGATCAGATGAGATGCGCGCCAAGCCTCTAACTAGTCAGTATTAACAGCCATTCTTTATAAGAATTTGATAAGAAAAATACAAAACAGATGCTAGGTTTAACACTTAAACCTGGGAGGGGTAAACATTTTTTACCAGGGAGGGCATCTGATCCCTCCAGTGGTTATAATGACTACATAGAATCCCAACCAAACGTCACCTTTTACCAAGGTAAGTTTAGTTTAGTTGGGGAATTCTATTACGTCATAACCACTTCCGGTCTCATATGAGACTTCAAAGCCAAATTATTATAAAGAAAACTACAGTTAAAATAAAACAGTTTACTTATAAACTTAAAACAGCATCACTGAATGCAGTATTTTCTACAATCTTTTTATCATAAAACATGGCAAATGTTTTTGTATTTGTCCATCCTGCTACTTGTAGAATGTTTTCTATTGGCACAAATTGAGCTTTAGCTTTAGATGTTGCAGCACTTCTAATACTGTGAGATTTATATTTATCACAATCAATTCCTGATTCCGACATAACTTGACGTAACCATCTACTAATTGTCATTTTAGACACAGGTTTATAAGGTTTGATAAAACTAATGAATAATGAGTTTTCGGTTTTCCGTAATTCGGATGTTCGAGATAAATATTCTTTTAAGGTAAACACAACACACAGTCTCCTATCTGGAGGATAAGCCTTTAATTCAGCGACAGGATTATTCTTTCCTGATCTTGACTGTTTTAATAAACCACTATATTGAAGCACGTGGGAGTAATAACCTTTCTTCATATCACGAATGGACAGCAAATGGAGAGACTGAGTCCTGCTGGCCAAAGTTAATGCAATTAACATAGCTAATTTGTAAGACAACAATTTCAAACTTAAATTCTTCACTGGTGATAACTTTCTTAAATAGTTCAGTACCACAGATACATCCCAAGTTTCACAATACCGAGATTGTGAAGGACGGAGATTATAAACACCCTTCATAAACTTATTTATAAGAGGGTGAGATCCAATGGCAAAGCCATCTTGAACAAGCCCTAGGGCCGAAAGCGCTGATCGTGTTGTGTTTAGTGCACTATAACTTAGTCCACTATCAAATAATGATGTCAAAAAATCAACCACACTATCTATAGATGATTGAAGGAAATCAATTTCCCTTTGCACACAGAACTGAATCCATTTCTGAATATACGTTGAGTATTGTTTCTGAGTACTACTTCTCCAGGCTGACATGATAATTTGGGCAGACCTTGACGAAAGGTTTCTGCCTTCCAAACTGCTCCGGATATATGACAAGCCATCAGCTGTAGTTTGTTGTGAAGAGGGTGAATTTTGTGTGTCCCTACTAATGTAAGAAGAGTTTTCTTTCTCGGTATTATCAATGGATTGTCTATTAGTACTTCCATCAAAGCCGGGTACCAGTTCTGCGTTGTCCACAAGGGAACTATCAAAAAACATTCTGCTTGTTCTTGTCTTAACTTGGCCAACACTCTTGATATCAAACTGAAAGGAGGAAAAGCATAAAATAAATCAACTGACCAATCTAGCGAGAATGCATCCACACTCTCAGCATGTGGGTCTGGGTTCCAAGACACATATCTAGTGAGCTGTTTATTCAACCTTGAAGCAAACATGTCAATGGTGGGAGTGCCCCATAATTGAAATAATTGGCTGACAACATTTTTATCCAGCATCCATTCGACATTGTCATTGTAATTTCTTGACCCATAATCAGCCACATTTTCTACTCCTGGCACATGGAAAGCAGTTAACCATATATTTCTTTCAATACACCAGGTCCAAACCTGACTTGCCAAACTATTGCATAAAGAGGTCCTGCCACCCATAGAATTAATATAAGATTTTGTGCATGTATTATCTGTCAATATTTTAACATGCTTGCCTTGAATAGAATTTTTAAAGGCTCTAAGTCCTTGGAATACCGCTAGAAGTTCTAAATAATTTATGTGAAAAAGCTGTTCGTCTAAATTCCAGCGACCACCAATGTGCTGTTCATTCATAACAGCACCCCAGCCAGACAAACTGGCATCTGTTAAGATGGTGATTTCAGGACTAGACTGAACAATGTTTCTCTTTTGGTGATGAATGTTTTCCATCCACCATTTGAGTTCTATTTTCATTTCATCAGAAATTGTCATATTCTTATCAAAATTGCCATAATTATTTTTTAAGGCCAAAACTTTTCCCTTCTCAAGTGATCTATAATGTAATGGTCCCAATTCTACTGCAGGGAAACATGAAACTAAAATGCCTATGACTTTAGCCAAGTCTCTGATTTTACATTTCGACTTGTTATATATTAATTGACATTCAGTAATTATATTTTCTTTTTTATTATCATCCAGTAAAACAAGCATTTCCTTGGAGTCAATAATAAAACCCAAAAAGGCTACTTTTTGAGAAGGTTTAAACATGGACTTTTCAATATTTATGATAAAACCAAGTTGCTCTAGGCATTCAACTGTTTTAGCCACGTTCTCCTCGCATTCCTTATAATTGTCTCCAAGTAACAAAGAGTCATCAATATAACTGGAGTTAGTGAGACCTAACTGTCTCAAACGTGAATAGACAGGTTTTAATAATTTTGTGAATAATCTAGGAGCACAGGCTAAACCATTTGCCAAACAGGTATACTCAAAGATTGAACCTTTCCATTTGAACCTGAAGAATTTCTTATGTTCTTCAGCTAAAGGAATGGAATAATAAGCATGTCTTATATCCACTGATGCCATATACGAATCTGGTTTAACCAGTTTAATTGCTGATTCGAAGGTGTCCATCTTAAAATGATGGTACTCAATATAAGAACTGTTAAAATTTTTAAGATTCAAAATCATGCGATGTTCACCTCCTTTTTTAGGCCTGGTAAATATAGGTGAAATATATTGACCTTCAACTGGATTTACTTTCTTCACTACCTTTGAATCCAGTAATTTATTTATTTCTGAATCAATAATAATTTCTTGAAATTTATCAAAAAACTGAACAGGAGGATTTATTTGTTCTGGTATTGTATTTGGCATCAGTTCAATATGACAATGTGACACAATGTCAAGAATAATAGGATCTGAAGTTAATTTTTCCCAATTATCTACAAAATCTTTGAGTCTACCTGCTTCAAATTTGATATTACATACCTTTATGCTTTCCTGTGCTCCGTCTTGGAGTTTTTTGAACTACTTTGACTACCACTACTAGAAGTGCCATTAGTGTTATTATAACCATTAAATCTTGGTCTTTGGTATATATTGAAGCGTCCTCTACTGGGGTTGCCTCTGTAAGCAGGTCTACCAGAGCCTCTGACTCTGTTATTGGAATATCTATTTTGACTGAATGACTGGTTGCTTCCCCCAACTTTGCGACTGATTCTGTTGATCTCTTGGATGTCTTTTATATCTTTGATCACATTGTCACCATAAAGTTGATCCGTGAATGGAATGGTAGAGGAACAAAGTCTGGGGTCAATATCTCTCTTGTGAGACTCTCTGCGACGCAGATTAATCCATTTATTGGCTTGACCCAATATTGCAAGCGAATCCATTCCCCATTCTATAGATTGAGAATCTAAGTCAGAACCGCCTTTATCGAGAATTTTAACCAAGTTCACAGAAGCTTTAATGACGGCATTTTGAATGCCTCTCATTTTGCTGTCTTCTGTTTGTGTTGTGGGTTTTAATGTAGACCAAACACCACTGTTAACTCTCGTCTCCTTAAGTGCCTCACAATTGGAAGGACGATGAATTTTCTTTATCATTTCATTGTATTTATCATCTGTCATGCCTTCTCTGAATGTATCATTTACCATTTCGGCTAAATCTGAATTCACCTCTGAATCCATCATATCCAAGTCTTTTTTAAATTTCTTGGCATAATTGGAGAAGACAGTGTCTGACTTTTCTGCACTTTGAGGTAAGTCAGAATTTGGTTTCTGAGCTGACAATATAGACTCATCCTCACTTTCACTCATATCATGATAAGTGCGTTTATTAGAAGTACATTCTGTGACAAAAGTGTCATTGTCTTCATCATAATGAATAGGCCTTGAAGGAACCTCGTCCCCTACATAATCATCATCATACTGATAGAGATAATCAACTTTCCTATTCAATTCACCTATTTGTTTGTTAAAGTTTTTTGTTAAAGTCTCATTCTGCTTCTTTATCTCCTCGAGAAAAGAGCTCATCATCAAGGAAGTGTCCTTGTTACTTGTAGTTGAAGTATTATTTCCACCATTATCGGCAATAATAGACGTAGTGCTAGTACTACTGGATGACCGCGTCATCTCTGTTTTTCCAGAAGTTTCTTCCTTGTTCTTCTTCGCAGTGCTCTTACAATGTCTGCCTCCTTTACCTTTAGTTGAACTAGTAGATTTAATTTCCGTATCTACGAGACTAACCGTAGATTGCTCCTTGTCTTTACTCGGAGTAGCTCGCATGTTATTCTTCAATGCAATTACAGTGGCCTCCGCCATTTTACCTCAGAAAACCACGAGGCAATTTATCGTATTCAAAACAAAGAATACTACAAAAGTATTACTATAAAAATATATAAGAAATACTCTAGCTGTGTAAAATGTTCGATGTTGGACGAAATATGTCCAAAACTGACACGCTCGAAGAACCACGTCCTTCTCTGAGCAAGAGGTCTAGCGAACTGACTAGTTAGAGGCTTGGCGCGCATCTCATATGAGACCGGAAGTGATTATGACGTAATAGAATCTATCCAAAACTCACAAGTGCATATTATTTGTAATTTGTTAGAGATTAAATGATACTAGTTTAGTCTGTCACATTTTGATTTAAACATCTTCAGGGTTGCTGACCTGTTTACTAAAATAGGATTAAAGAAAGGTGATAAATTATTGGTGATATTGCCACGGTTACCAGAATGGTGGATTATTAATTTAGCTTGTATTAGAACAGGTGAAAGTATAGTGAACATATATTAGAAAATATTCAATTAATTATCGTGTATTAATGGGTGTCATTGCGACGCCTAGCCTACATGCTTCGCATAAAACATATATATCACCATTTGATTAACAATTTCCAATGTGTAACCCAATCTGACATGTTGTAAGGAAATACAATTATGTGAATAATTAGGTCTATGTTTAATATTGTCAAGTATTTGAAAATGAAAACAATGCCTATTGAAAAGTTATTAATAATATTTCAATATGAATTGTAGGAATTGTTATTAGTCCCTGTACAACTTTATTACGAGCCAGTGATATACAGAAAAGATTGATATCTTCTAAAGCTAAATGCATTATAGCTGATGAACCATCTTCTATTACTGTTGACCAGGTAGGCTAACATTCACACAGATTCTGATATATTAACCTATTAGACAAGAAAGAAAGACCAAAACAGCATACATAACATAACGGTTGGCATAAATTTAAGTTTCAAGATAAATGCAATAAAAAATTTAAACAGTTATATAGGTATATCTATAAATAACCCGTAGAAGCAAAACAATTCCGTTAATGACAAATCGCATCTAAATCATGGCAAAATCGAGAGTGCTTCTCACTGATAGAATTAGCGACGTTGACTTGTATCTGGCGGTCCTTTAAAGCGATACAACCTCTTAGAATGAACAAAAAAATTAAGTTCTCAAACTTGGTCAATAAGAGTATATATTCATCAACAGTGTTTTCTGGATTTATAAAATTATTTAGGTACTAGTAATCTGTTTTATAGTTATGCCACTAGGTTTGTCCCCTGATGAATATATACTCTTATTGACCATGTTTGAATTTTTTTTTTTTTTTTTTTGTTCATTCTAAGAGGTAGTATCGCTTTAAGATCCACCTAAACATGCAACTCCCAATGCCAAGTTAATTAAGTATAGTAGACCGATACTAAGTCAAAGGCTTTGGATAAATCCAAGAATACGGCACTGAAATAAATCTTCCTTCCGAGTTTTTCAACAATTGTTGACCCCGTTTTGTTTGGGATCGATAAGACCATTTAGTTTACAGTGGTATCTAAGTCTATTGTTGACCATCGTCTGAACTGTTGTCGATGTCAAAGAAATAGTCCTATTTTGCGGTTTTGGTAGAGGAATGACCATTGTTGTTTTCAAACTTTCTGGAATTGTAGCATAATACCATGATGTGTTGAATTATCCTAGTAGAACTGTAGAGCATTGGTATCCAAGTTTTCTATAGCTATGTGTTTGGTTCCGTGACTTAGCCAGTTGGCAGTGGCTTATAGTCAACGAAGTACTCCCTTAGCGATCATTGGCTGGTCGGTTGATTGGTTTGGTAACACTCCTCCTGGCACTCGATTGACGAAGCTGGCCTTCCGAGGATACAGTTCTCATTTTACGCGACATGTCCTGCGATAGTTCATCTTATACGTCGGTTTTCGAAGTGTCTGTAGGCTACTCTTTCTTTTTTGGTTTGGCTTCAGTTTGGGCATATAATTGCTGATGTACATCACACAAATTGTCTTGATGCAACAGTTCGTTTCTTTCTCTGTTTTCTCTGTAATGACGGGTGTCGGATGGCGCGAAGTAAAACATGCTTATTATTTTCGAAACACCCGATTGTATTTCTCTTTGAAGTATGTAGTCCACTAGCCTACTATACAGCTATCACTCTTGATTTTGACATGTTTTTGGATGGGATTTTGATTAACCGAATTGTTTTGCTTGTACGGATTTTTATTATTCACATATCACAAATTTGTGGAAAGTTATCTGTAAAACATTAATTTAGGATTTCTTATGTCTTTTTAGGTATCTGATGACTGTCCTGAACTAAAACACAAGTTGTTGATCTCTACATCTAAAACTTGCACTGACAACCGGTAGGTCTTCATTTAACACACAGATAGCGGGAATAGCTGAGCTGGTGCTCTCTCATCATTTAAAGCCAATGTGGTGGTTATGCCGAGTGGGGCTAAAAAGGGATTATTTTTCGATGTGAAATGATAATAAATATAAATGTGGGTTCAAACCAATTGTCAATCCTATGCCCAGATTTATTCGATTCCTTAGCTGTACTGATTTCTCATTTACAGGAAAAGTTGGCTGAATTTTTATAGTTTACTAAAAGATTGTGATGAAAAATTCGAGGTAAACTTTAGGTTTTTAATTTAAAAAAAGGAAACTAATATAATCTTTATAATCCCAACCATATCACATGAAAAAAACAACGGAAAAATATTGAACTAGGCCTAGTCTTACCATAAACAAACTTTGATAATGGCAAAGCATGGCAATCTTGACTACAGCCTTTGAAGACCATCTGATTATCAAGTATATTTTACTTTGCAGAATATCAATACTTTATCAGATGAATCTATGATGTTATTTTTTACCAGTGGTACTACCGGTTTTCCCAAAATGGTGGAACATACACATGCTACATATGGTATCGGGCATAAACTTACCGCAGAGTAAATTTTTATAATTTTTTTCTTCTTCAAAGTCATAAAACTACCAAATTAAGTACTTCCATAACTTACATGACGATCCTCTCTACAAGAATACTCACTTTCTGTTCTTCATTTATACTATTATAGCTGGCAAAAAATAAATTAACAACATCTGATAATGGACATTTGATAAAATTTAAATCCAGGATTTACGCGAGAAGAGTCAGAGCTACTAGGATATCATTCAACGCTTAAACAGTTATAGATTTCATGCTTGAACCGAAGCTATAGATGAAGCTTTACATGATAAAGCTGAGTTGTTAACATCTAGGAACTATTCAAACAGAAACGAATAGATACCGAAATGCATAGCTTAATTCGAAAATGATCGATAAAGGTTTTTTTTTTTAAATTGATGCATTCTAATGATCATGCATTGTAGTTATTTTTTACGAGTAACAGATAAAGATGTAGTATGGAATATGTCAGATACAGGTTGGGCTAAATGTGCGTGGAGTAGTTTATTTGCCCCTTGGAATAATGGAGCTTGTGTATTCGTCCATCATACGGCGAGATTTGATCCAAAGGCTATGCTTCACGTAAGGCACCAAGACTATTTGATTAAAAAAAAAATTGTAACATTTTATAACATTTTAATACAAACTTTCTTTCTAGTTATATACAAAAAAAAACCCCGAATTTTGCTACATCTACTCGTTTAGTTATTAAAAAATTGTTGTATTTTAGAATTTATGCCAGTATCCGATAACACATCTGTGTACAGCACCAACAGCTTATAGATCATTGGTTAAATTACCATTAAAACAATATAAATTTAAAGCTCTGAAGTATAGCTTTGGTGCAGGTGAACCAGTGGTAAGTTCTAATCAGATATACACCTCTACAGCTTTGTGAAATATTATCTGCAAAAGATGGACAGCTGTATTCATTCGTATTGTCCATTTGGTATATCTCCAACACTATTTATTCTTATTCAAGCAGATTCAAGTGCAATTTATTTGTGCAATCTCACTAATGAGAGCCACCAATTTTGGGGGCCTAAAACCGATTAAAATAATCTGGATCTCCAGGTTTTTTTTAATAGAGGATATTGATAATGCACATATTGTTTTGTCATTAAATTTGATTTAGAATCCGGAGTTAAAAACAGAATGGTTTGATGGAACAGGGTTAGATTTATATGAAGGCTATGGTCAAACAGAAACGGTGCGTATATAATTAATACATATTATTCGTCAATGACATATTCCACAGAGATATTTAAAGCTTTCACAGATTTTTGTGCCCACTAGAAGGCTTACTCCATATTTAGTATTTTTGTCATTAATCGACAAGTATTGTCGTTATGGAGATTTATGTCTGTTAAAGTGGTTCTAACAAAAAAAAAAATAGCACCAGTTTTGTGTTTTGCAGACGTTCATCTGTGGAACTAATTATCCGGAACTAAAATCAAGAGATGGATCAATGGGAAAACCCCCTCCTGGAATAGACCTTCAGGTACTACTACTATAACTTATTTTGTTATTTTAGATGTTTACAATCGACATCTGTGAAACGATGATATTCTTCCTTAAATTTGAATTCATTGGACTCTTGGTTTATCTTAAAGGGGAATGTTCATCATTTCCCAGGATCGATTTGGGCCAGTAAATAGTTTTCTGATTTAAAAAAAAAAATCGAACAATGCTTTGAATTATACCCTTACCTTAATAGTTATCTTTCATTTTCTGTATATGTGTTTTCTATATAAGTCATAGTCTTCCTAAACGACGAGTCGTATTTTTGACTTTCAAACGCTGATATAAATTGATACATGGGGATTAAATTTTGAGGGAGACATTTGTTTGGAACATTATTACGGATTAGATTAGTCAAAAAAATCCCGGTTCTGAGACTAAAAGTTTTTTGGTCGAACGGTTAGTGAACATATTCCTTTAACGCCACCATGAACGCACTATATAGAATAGATATATAGCACACAAACTTTATTGCGCTATTTTGAAAGATGTGGCATGGTTGGTCGGTGGGACCTTCCAACACTATATACAAGCCATTTTCAGCGCCACTTCCAACCATCGTCTGTAATAGCCTAATATGGTTACCCAGTTTTGTGCAGAGCAGTTAATCGTGAAGTTATTTAGATTGTAGATGACGAAGGTGAAATATTAGAACCTGGTATAGAAGGTAATATTGCTGTTAGATGTAAACCTAATAAACCTGTTGGACTTTTCACTTGTTATCTTGTAAGTTGAAGTTTTTTCCCAACGTTCACGGTAATAATTATTATTTCAAAAATGGCCATAGCTGTTTAGTAGTTGCAGGTTTTTTCAATTACACCCTTAGTGTTTTTAAAGAAATGATGGAAGTGCCAATATTTGTTGTAACAAAATATAATGTTTATTTGTGAACTAAGTAGGGCCTACTGTGTTACAGAATGATAAAGAACGGACAGATTCTGTGTTTAAAGGAGATTTTTATCTGACTGGTGATAGAGGTCAAATGGATGAAGATGGTTATTTCTATTTTGTTGGTCGAGCTGATGATGTCATACTTTCTGCTGGGTATGTGTTCACATAATTCTTATAGCAACTATGTTAACATTTGATCATCAATGCTACTAAACAGCATATTTTTCAATATTTTGCTTTGTCTCTGCATGTTTCTCCACAAACGAAATTCAGTTCTAGAAAATTTAAGCCCAAATGCAAAACCATGCGGTTTTTTCTTAACTGTTTATTAAAACATATATTTTGTTTCAGTTATCGTATTGGCCCTTTCGAAGTAGAAAGTGCGTTAATAGAACATCCTGCAGTATTCGAGTCGGCTGTTGTTAGTAGTCCAGATAAAGAGAGAGGGGAGGTAAATGTTGTTGTACTCTTGTATTGTCTAATTGCTATATACTTGTTCGGAATTATATTTTTTAATATCAGATCTTATAGGCAAAATATTATGATGTTACTTATTTTTGAAGAAGGACATGATTTAGAACAAAGGGCAATTGTCGTTAATAAATTTAACCATATTGTTTGGCTAAAGCTATTTTGGGTTCACAAACAATTTCATTTCTGTGTTCTCGATAATTAGATTATAGCCATCTATAACTTGATTAAAAAATACCTCACAAGACTTGGTATAGTTTTATATAAGTCTCTGTTTTTAATATACTTATTGTTTTAGATTGTCAAGGCCTTTATCATACTTACTGATAATTATAAAGAAAACAACCCAACAGACCTTATAACAGAATTACAGAATCACGTCAAGTCAACAACAGCACCATATAAATACCCTAGAAAGGTACAAGGCAATTTATTTAAACTTATCTTATCTAAGGTATATGTCTGAAAATGATGTAGTGCGTATATCACAACTAATTCATAAATAGTTCTATGAACACCTGATGCCACTCTGTGACAAATTTGTCCACTGATATTAACGTTGAACTTTTCTTTTTGTGTTATTTACTGTAATGTTCATTATTCTGTTTCGTAGATTGAATTTGTTGAAAATTTACCAAAAACTGTGAGTGGTAAAATTCGACGTATTGAACTGAGAAATAATGAATGGAAACAGAACGAACCAGCTTGAACTTAATAATAGATGAGTTTATACAACAAAACACACGGTTTATTATGTTTTATATCCTGATATTAATGCTCAAATAATGTCGTTAACCGACATATCGCACTTAAAGTAGAGGCACAAATCTTAATATATATAAGGTAAATAGAACGTTTAAGTTACGGCACAAACGAAAATTACGACTATTGGTGTACATCTTTATTACGATTATAATACGAGTATTCTAGTGTAGGTTTTAATTAATTTGTTTGTCCTCGAATTATTGAAAACTACACCAAAATTAGAAGAAATGTGTCCCTTACATCAGAATGATTTGATAAAAATTTTGCATACTGCGCATTTAACTTTCTACACTAACTTTTGTGTACAAATATTTAACGAAATGGTGCTAAATCCACTAAGAAAAAACAACCCCAAAAAACTCACTACGCTTTGAATTTTAACAGATATTTTGATACTAATGAATATATTACCTGTATAATTTTTCAAATATTTGATAAATTTTATTATATTTCTACTTACAAGTATATGTAATGTATCTTTTACTATATGAATTTATTGCAATTGATATTAAATTGAAATTTACAACATATGCATTGTTCTACTTTTTACATTTAACAAAATTTTGTCAGAGATTACACAGGTAATTGTGAATTCGTATGATTTTTATACAATCTTCTTCCAAATTGACTTAGAATTTGTCCACAGGCACCTGATTCTGGTTAAAAAAAAATCGTATATAGTTATAGGGTATACGAATTTTTTTTTACCAGAATCTGTGTTTCGAAGACACTGCCCATTGCACTCCTCACCATGTTAAATATGCATAAGCACACCACTATTTTACAAAAGTTCTTCTCTGGGAAAATAATTTCTTGTGACTATGTTAATTAAATGTAATTAATCTGGCAGTTTCAATTTAAGTAACGAATTAGAGGCACGATTAATGGGGAAGATAAATCAGAAAGTTTTATATATCCAGATCAGTTTCCCGAATCAGGTGCAACAGCAGAATGATAAAATGACCTAAGAAAATTGCAACATCAAATACTTAGGAGGAATTATGTATGGCAAACCACCGAGTTGCAAGTCAATGATCTCTCCGGAACAAAAGAACTTTTATGTCTGTAATACTAATCAAATTTATCAATATCAATACTGAAAAAGGGAAACAAAAGAACGACTTGAATACAGTCTAAACTCATTAGTCTCAAATGTCTATCTAATACAATAAAACATATTTTACCCTGACAATTATGTAAGTAGTAAAAGAAACATTAAAGGCTTTCTGATCTAATTTATGGCACTTTAGAACGATTTCAATTTTCGAAAGTCACTTTTCCTTCATCCATTTCTTGAAACATATTTTGCAATGAAGGTGGGCGTATATGGCTGTGGTTAACTATCTCTCCCAATGGCCTTGCGATACAAGAAGTTCACCAACAAATCAATTCAATGGATGAGGCCGACTCTAATGAATCAATAACATGATGCTATAAAAAGATGAAAAAAATACCATGGTGCTCTTTCCATTCTATACAACGCTTGTGACCAATAAAACTGCCTCTGAGTTTCAACAATTATCCATGCCAACTGTTGCATACTAATAGTCACTTCAGACCAGTATGATTCCAAGAGCACTGATTGTTTGCACCTTTTTTTCGTTGATGATTGAGAAGGAGTAGGACAGGAGTTATTTATTCATGAGAATCGTACGCATACTAATGAATTGAATTGTGTATTGATGATTGATTTTAACGAATAGATTATGTGTGTTTATAGATAACAATTAATCACTTTAGCAGGCCTTCTCAAGATACTTTTACAAAAAAGTGAGCAGGAAGCGCCACAAATCGAAAGCGAAATTGTCCGTCGTTACGTCATACGGCCCACCGTGATCGTATTGAAATTTTTACGGAAATAGCCGAACGGTTACAGAATGTCGTTAGGTCTAATTATCTTTTGCACAAACGTATGCGCACCACTTTGGCAGTTGCGATGCGCTATAAGTGGCACGCCGCTAGTTGAGAAGACTTGAGACTATTTCTTTAACACGATGTTTCACTGGTTGTTATCAAACGATAACAAATGTTTATCCTTGGAAGATGTTGAAATAATAACTAACAATGGTTATACAAAAGTTATTGTAATCCACAAAGACATCTAAATCTATTCGTGTACACCACTAAATGCCTATCAAACAGTATTGTGTGATTACCTATAAGATTAACTGTGTCTTTTCACACCCGACACGTCGTTTTCATTTGAATCAGTCTGAAAACCCAGTCTAATTAAAATCAGACCCTAATTTCGTTCGTTCGTTTTTTTTTTAAATCCGGTTTTTTAACCACTACATTAGGGTCTGAGAACCAGGCGCGGCAACAGCCGTTCACGTTAACTTTGACCTTACCTTGATAAACATGACCTGATAAACTAGTCTACAGCACTTAGGAATCCTAGAATGCACCTATTGTTCGCGAACAAAATCCCAGCGCGGGAGAGGGCAAAGATCTGATTGGTTAAAACAAAGGTCATTAAGGTTAGGTCAAAGTTAACGTGAACGGCTGTTGCCGCGCCTGGTTCTCAGACCCTAATGTAGTGGTTAAAAAACCGGATTAAAAAAAAAACGAACGAACGAAATTAGGGTCTGATTTTAATTAGACTGTCTGAAAACCTTAACTTCTAATGTATTTGGAGAATTATTTCATGAGTAAAAATACTTGGTTATTTTAACATCTCATTTATAATTTATCAGTGATCAAAGTTTCCTGAGTGAGAATGTCTCTCAATTTTACCGCCTTATTGAAAATGTTTAGTCTCTATTAAAATAATTCCCTTTAATAATTTTCAGAAGCACAGCTAGTCTGGCCATATTTATTGTCAAATAATTGTATACAAGGAACTCGACATTTTCCTGATATATTTAAAAATGTTTATAGTTAACTAACTAATTATAAAAAAGTACGACTTCCAGTTTCCCTTTCATACTTTTTATACGCCCCCATGAAAATGTGGACGTATATTGCCGTCACCCCTGTCGGTCGGTCGGTCGGTCGGTCGGTCGGTCGGTCGGTCCGTCCGTCAACAATTTCTTGTGTACGAGATAGAAATCAGAGTTTTTATCTGATTCGAATGAAACTTGGTATGTGTATTCATCTTGATAATATCTCGGGTGAGTTCAAACATGGCGCAATTCCAGTCGTCGGTTTATGAGTTATTGCCCTTGACTTAGTGAAAAAACGTTAAAATTAATTTGTGTTCGCGATAGAAGCTAGAGTTTTTATCCGATTCGAATGAAACTTGGTATGTGTATTCATATTGATAATACCTCGGATGAGTTCGAAATTGGTGCAATTCCAGTTGTCGGTTTATGAGTTATTGCCCTTGACTTAGTGAAAAGACGTTAAAATTAACTAGAAGCTAGAATTTTTATCCGATTTGAATGAAACTTGGTATGTGTATTCATCTTGATAATATCTCGGATGAGTTCGAAAATGGCGCAATTCCAGTCGTCGGTTTATGAGTTATTGCCCTCGATAGAGGCTAGAGTTTTCATTCGAATTGATTCATCTAAATATCAGCTCAAATAAGTGCGATGGTGCAATCAACTTTTTCAAATATTCAAATTTGCTGAAGCGAGCGTATGTTACCTTGCCTGGCAAGCTAACTTTTTTTTTATTTTGTAATTCTAGTTTGAATGATTGAACTGAATTTTCACCTCGGCCTGTGCTTTCAATTATATATTGTTGTTACAACCAATCTCACTAATTACTAGAATGTTATCTGTGAATCATGTTACGTTGTTATCCTACACTACACGGCATAGCAGGAAACAAAATGAACCGCCATTAATTTATTTCTTTCCGGGAAGTCTACCAGACAATGTGCTTTCTAAAAAAACAAAAAAAAACTAGAGCCACGTATGGCACAGAGTGGGACTTTGCAAATGTGCAAATTTGCTAAAGGGAATCTAAAAAAAAAAACCGAAGCCCCAAATAAGTGGACAACTTTGGAAATTGCTGTTTTTTTTTGGAAAGTTGTGAATCCGGAAGAGTAGTCTAAGGCCTAAACGTACCAGTTTCAATAGAATTCTATTGAAACTTTTAACTTTATCAACCATTTAATTTTACTAACAAAATACTTCATTTATAAATCAAAATCACTTCAAATAAATAAAATAAATATCAGTCAATTTAGAACCTTCTTAAAAAACATAGCAGACACTGAAAAAAATATAAATGAAAACTTATATAAGAAATGGTCTTTCCTCGATAACTATTTAGCTGACTGAGATTTTCGCTTGCCTTATTTATCGATCCTTCTCTATCACTTTTTTAATACGTATAAGTTAACTATGTAAATTTATAATAAATATTTGAATAGTATATGTATTATGTATGTATGTATATTATATTGCTAGTTTATATATTGTATATTTGGATGAAATAAAGGTTATGATTTAAAAAAAAAAAAAAATAAAAAAATAAACGTACCAGCTGATATCCTATGACAATGACCTTCAACCTACTCAAGGTCAAGGTCACTTAGGGTCAAAGTCACGAGATATAAGTTTTTGAAACTAATAAACTTTGAAAATGCACTGTAATAACAGTTGACTTTAGATATTAAAAATGAAAGTATACTATGATACTTCAAAAGTCAAGGTCAAAAACGGAACAAATGAAATTTACCCCTCTTCCTTTTTTTGAACTACTAAATTGAAATCAATGAGATTTTAATACGACCTGACTAAAACAATGATGTAATTGTTTGAAAGGTCATTTTTGGAAAAAAAAACAAATATATACAATACATTTTATTTTTGGAATACACAATTTAACAAAAACGGATGTGCCAATCCCACGAATTTTTTTTCTCCAAAAGATTGTATTCTATATAATTTTTTTCCAAACCACAAAATGTAAACAAAATGAAAATTCACTTGTATCGGGTATGTTCAATTATGTTCCATTTTCTACATTGACACAACAAAGGTCAATGTCAACAAAGGTCAAGGTCAAAAACGAAAAAAAAACCGAATATTTTAGTCCTGTTTCTTTTTTCGAATTATGAAGCTGAAACAACTGAGATTTAAACATAATTGAGCTAAAATAACAGGGAAAGTGTGTGCAAAAGCATTTTACAAAAAAATGTGTTCTATACGATTTTTTCAAGACCACAAAATGTAAACAAAAAAAACCCCAATTTAACCCAGGTGTGGCACGCCCAGGTCAATTTTTTTTAGATCTATTCATTTATATAGACTCGACGCCCAGGTCAATTTTTTTTAGATCTATTCATTTATATAGACTCGACGCCCAGGTCAATTTTTTTTAGATCTATTCATTTATATAGACTCGACGCCCAGGTCAATTTTTTTTCAATTCAATTTTGAAGCTCCTAAACTTAATAGATCAATCAAGAGATATACCATCAGTGCAACCAAATTAAAAAATTCTGGTAAAAAACGCTCGTTTTGCAAAAAATTTGCATTTCAATCCATTGTGATATATCATTCGAAAGAGATCGTAAACAAGCCTACATTCAGAATCTGAAAAAGAAACTCTCTAGATGAATTAGGCCACCCGCTAGAGAAGCTTCGAAGTTTTCAATTTTGTTGTTTTCTGAGTGCTATAAAACCGGAAGTAGATGTCGAAGTAGAGGTTAAATATCTAAAAATCGAAGTCATTAAAGGTCAAAGTCACAATATATGAGCCTTCAAACCTTCAAACCTTCAAACCAAAAGCTTGCGCCTGGATTTTGTGAAAAAAAAACCGGAAATAATATAATATTTTTGAATATATATACCAATTTGTTTGATCTGTTTTAGCGCCAGAAATTTCAAATCAATCGGACAAATAGCAAAGAAATTCGAAATTTTTGTCAAAATTAGGCTAAAAAATATGAGCTTTGAATTTTGAAAATTCGAAATTTGTTAATTGCTATCATTTAGGATATTCGTGCGAAATTCCAAAAATGAAAATTCAAGCGAAATCTGTGTAAAAATGTGTCAGGGGCAGTTTTTCTACTTTTTGCACATTTTTTAATGCCACACTTCCGGTTTTGCAAAAATGTGCTAATTTATATTGCAAGCATTTTTACTACATACAATGAATATTTGCAATGAAAATAAAAACAGCAGCTACTCTTGTTTTCTCTGTGTGGTCCTTCTCTTCACAAAAATCTCAAAATGAAAACAAATTGAAAACAAACAAACAAGGCAAAAAAAAAAAAAGAAAAAAAAGAATTCAAACAGACGTTCTTTTCTGTGCAATTCTGATGTTACAGTCACATAGAGTGAATTTCTGCCGTTCCTAGTTCTCACTCACACATGATCCTCCCGATCTGTTTCCGGCTAAGGATCCATAGTCATATTAAAAACAATTTTATTTTATCAGTTCACAGCATTTGTCTCATCCCCGCATAATAGCTTTTTGAAATGACCCATCATAACCTGTCTCACAATTAGAACTTTAAAGGTCAATGTTCAGCATTTTTGAGGGTTGGTTTGGGCCTTGAATATATGTAATTAGCCCTCAAATGTACTAAAAATCAATATCCGTACAAGCAAAACAATTCCGTTACTTACATTGCACGAAAATCACACAATCCCTTCAATTATACCCCTACCTAAACATTTACCTTTAATTTTGTGTTTTCTATATAAGGCATAGTCTCACTTAAAAACGAGTCATAGTTTTGACTTTCAAACGCTGATAATTATGGATACATGGGGATTTGAAGGCTTAAATTTCGTTGGAAGAGTTGTGAACAATATTATGGATTAAATTAGTTAAAACATTCAAGGTTCTGAAACTAAAATTTTATTGGTCGAACGGATGGTGAACATATCCCTTTAATTCTGTTCAAATTCCCCTTGAAAACGAATAATTTCAACCAGACATAATATTCCCGTTCAAAATATTATACAACCCTTTTTGTTCTTTAGTCACAGGTGTAGGATAGTGAACACCATGACGACTTTACAATTTGTCGTCTTTAATAGGAGTCGCACACGTATCCGTTTCTGCCCAAAAAAGCTCGCCCGGTCACTTTTTGGGGGTCCGCGAGGGGTCCGCTGGAGATCCTAAAGAGGTCCACAAGCGGTCATTAGCCTAATTTTCATTTCCGTGCGAGTTTTGAACATGTTCAAAAAACTGGGGCGGTCGAAGCTACGCGAGAGGTCCCCATGAGCGTGGCGCCAAGTCCGCTTCAAATCCGGTCCTGACGTCACGCGGACCTTGGACCGCTCCGGATGTCTTCCGGTCTTTGCTTGGGTCTCGCTCGGATCTCTCCCGTTTATAAGAAACCGGGCGATCTCGCGCGAACCTCGCCCTGACGTGGCCATGAAGTCACCCGGATGTGTCACGGAAACAACTCAGCGGGAGAGCGTCCAACGAGCTCCAGGCATATAAAAGGCCGGTTTTGGCGCGGCGAGTCATTTCTATTCCGGGTGACTTCCTGGCCAAAGACGGGCAAGCTACGGGAGAACTATACATATGTTTTCAACAAACGGAAGCGTCCGCGACACTCCGGGCCAACAGATGACCGGGCCAGAGACGTTGCTAATAAACGGATACGTGTGCGACTCCTATTAATCGTGATTCTAATCAACATCTTAGTGCATTTTGAACAATAATAAGCATCTAATTCAATACTACCATTTTTTTTAGTTTTAAATCTTTTCGACCGGTCCTCAAAGAAGGAAGGGAAAGTTTTCAATGTTTAGAAAGGAAAATGATGATTTGCGAAACTTCAAGAGAAGATAGTTTAGATGTGTTATTTTTTGTTGTAATGGTTACGTTTGGTTATAGATGATACTCCGGTTTTAAGATATCGTATTGCAGTTAAAATTACATTAAAGATAAATCGGGTTGCCAAGAAACCACATAATACTTCAGTTTGATTGGTGGAACAGTGAAAAGCCGCAAGGAATCATTAACCTCGTACGTTCAATGTGTTATTCTAGACTCAAGATACAGCAACAGATTAGTGCTGTTTCCTTGATTATACCTACGTCATGTGCACATCCTTTGCTAATGTCAATGCATAAAGCTACATTTATAGCTAGATTTAATTTCAATTAGCTGAAAAGTTGTGATTTGCTTTCGAGATGTCAATTCATTTTTTTTAAATTTACACGGGGCACAGTGGCGTTTCTGCCCCCCCCCCCCCCCCGACAGAATTTAGGCTGGTCCGGGCACACTGTAATAGTTTCAGCTACTCTCCAATCTTAAACATACATTCGATTCTGGAAAGGTTGTTAATGAATATAAATAGAAATATTTTTGCAAAACCGGAAGTTGCACATTAGGCCTACTGTATGTGCAAAATGTAGTAAATTGGCTCTATAGTGTATTTAAAGGCTCAGGTTTTCATTTTTGGAATCCCTAAATAATATCCAAGATTAATATATTTCAAATCTAAAAAAAAAAAAAAAAAAAAAATACAAAGCATCGTATTATAGCATTCAATTTTTTGGCAAATTTTTTCCTGAAATATGTTTATTGTTATTATGGCTCATCCGATGTTAATGATTTGAGTGTAAAATAAAATAACACAGATTAGAGAACAACAACTACGGAAGTATATTTTGTGTTTTTGCATTTTTAGGTTGATTACTTTGATGATCTATACTTAAGCTATATTTTGATACCATCATATTTAAGTCCATCATCTACTTTTGGATTTATAATAACACATAAATAGTAAAGTTTTCATTTTTAAACTGCTCTAGCAAAAATGTGCAGATCTGATTGATTTTGACGTGCTGTGATTTTAAATTAACGTAGCTTAACGTATAAAAGAATTATTCTGATTTTCTATGAAATAACTGATTTCTGTGTAAAAATATAAATAATTAATCGAAAAGTTCAAACTCTTTTACAAGTATTTGCAGATCTGATTTTTCCAATTTTCAAAAGCTAATATTATTAACCAGTATGTTTTATTGCGTGTGTAAAAAGTTGCTTTCGAGATTTATTTCATTTCAGAAGCTTCCTATACCAAATGGTTACTTTTTGTTTACATGAACTTTGCTATGCACACTAGACATAAATATCAAAACTGTATAGAATAAGCCTCCTTTTATAAAGAGCTTACATGTATTTTTTAAAATCAAGGTGATGATTTACAAACATGTATTGTTAAATCTGTGACTTTTTAGTTTACTGGAATATTTTATGTTGATATGTAAACCATTCAGTATTCAATAACATGTGTTGTTTTCGAACTAGAGAAACCTCATAGTATTTGAAAGGTAGACTGGTATATTTGTCATGAAGGTCTATAAATATTTAATTTATTACTTAACTTTGATATTGTTGGTGGCTGTCACAGACATTGTCGAGAAAAAGGAAACAGTAAAATAACATTGTAAATAGACCCACACACTATAGAGGTCATTAGTTAGACCTCTACGTATGTTTGGGAACAAAATAAGTAGCTAAAAAATATATAACGCATCGGCGTTTATACAGCCAATCGATGCAATAGTTAAAGTACATCGCAGATTCACGAAGAGTAACTTTTTCAATAAATCTGCCCCCTGAAATCAATCATATATGAACACGAAAGTATCTCTAGCACGCACGTTAGTGGGAGATCATAAGTTCAGTTCGCATCAAACATGTTACCCTAACGCAACCCATGCAATAGGTTACAAATTGACAACATAGGCAACATTTACGCTAAAATCTAACGATATGTGCCCTTTAATGTAAATTTGTAAAACACTAGAAATAACTAAACATATTTAAAAACCTTACGTAAGGCTTTTAAGTTCATTATGCTTTTAGGACGCTGTTAGAAAACTACTGAACAGATTTGTGTAAAAAAAAACCGCCTAATTGTAGAGAAATGTCTCTGTATTATAAAGGTTTCAGCTAGAAATATTCAGCCATTATTAAATCTGCTTAATTAACAATAATTACTCCCCATTTTAAATGAACCCTTTAAAAACAAATTCAGTTTGATCAAGAAAATGCGGAGATACAATAAGCATACTTTAGAAATATTTATAGGTACCATTTGCGACGAAACACTTTCGAAATGGCCTTTTAAGTGTTGATGACGTCACACCCACGAGATATATTTGTATCATAGAAGACTTTAAGGTGTGAACTGTGAAGTCATCAAACACTGCTTTAAAGGGCCATTCTGCTTTTTTAAAAAAAGTTTCCAATATAAAAAAATCGCAAATGCTACCTGAGAGTATTTTTAAAGCATGCTTATTGTATATCTATATCTTCTTGATCAAACTGAATTTGGTTTTAAATGGTTAAGAACAAACAGGGAGTACTTATTTGTTAATTAAGCAAGTTGACCTAGTTTTGGTGTTTGCCCTTTAAATAACTCAATATTTCTAGCTGAAACCTTTTAAATACACAAGAGGGGCATTTTTCTACAATTATGCGTTTATTTTACTCAAATCCATTCAGTAGTTTCCTAAAAACGTCCAAAAAACATAACACACTTAAAAACCTTACGTAAGGTTTTTTAAAAAAATAGCATGTTTTTAACGTTTAAAAATTAACGGCTGGATTTTTTTAGCTAAAACTTTCGGATACATTAAAGGGCACATAGTTACAGATTTTAGTGTGAAGTTTTCACAAATTTGAGCAAAAAGAATTGTTGACCTAAAATAAATTCAGACTGTCCCTTTAAGTAGAATTGTTGAACCACACACGTCTGATAAAAACTTGGAATGGTGCTAATTCATACTATAAGTGTCCCTGATTCACATACAAAATTTATAAATCAGCCTTACAATCCCTTGATTATTAATGATAATTGGTAATTAGAAATGAAAGAGTCATAAAATATGAGTCTTTTTTCATCTTTTTCAACTATAGTTAGCTTTTGATTTTTACATGTACATGTATATGAATTTTCTCTTATGTCAGTAGAAGGTTGTAATCCTTCACGAACTTCAGAAACAGTAGGACATAGAATTGGAAAGATTCCAAAGAAGACAATGTCTGCTGGTTTCCTGGTCGGAAATATAAAGATACTAACAGTTCCAATTCTAGTTTTTACTTAGATCTGTGTATGATGGTGGAACTAAGAACACCAGCAAACCTCCATAGATGAATCTTCGTAGAGAAGCAGAATGTCCTCTTTATGATCAAGCTAAATACTTTCTTTGTGCGGTGTTCAAATGGCACCATAGCCAGGTCTTAAGGGCGTTGGCAGCACCAAGAGAGGATTGAGTGAAAAACCGATGGAGTACTGCATCAGACTCGAGACTGGCATTCAGCTGTTGACCGCGACCATAAATAAACATTCCCAGAGATAATTCCAAGTTATCTCAGGGCGAGAATGGCTCGTCGGTCACCAGGAACATCAATCTTTATTGAGTTGACAGTTAGGGCTGGAAGACTGGTTTACAGATTCTTCCACGACGACTAAGGACGTTGATAATGTGGCAGAAGGAACATCATTACTGTATGGAACTACATGTGTAGTCTATATTTCTTCCTTTAGTGCATTTTAGAGTATATTTTGATATGATTATATATTGCCTGCTTTCTGATCACGCATTGGTTTGACAACAAATGTCTCAGTGACTTGGTTCGTTGGTTGGTAGATGACAAGTTGCTGATATCGCAAACTAGGTAGTTGTTGGTAGTTGGATTGGTTCAATTGGATGGTACTGAGATGTTGGTTTGGTAAGATCTGGATGGGTCGAATGACATGGCGGTGAAACTCGGCCCTGAGTAGTGTGACGTGATTTACTCAGTCTATTCCTTCTTCCAAGCTCGTAGTGATCATGGTTATTCTTGTTTATGATGGTAGTTGAATGGTATCCCAGTGACATAATCTTTTACATGTTATAACTCTTTCTATCATCTTTGAGGTAGGGATTTCAATGTATCGATATCGCACCTCTTTAGAGGTGTGCCAACTTTTACAATTTGTAATTACAAATGAAATCATCTACGAATATCTATAATTATTATATTTGGAACAGGGTTGGTAAGTTACTTAATTTGACTTCATTAAACATTAAACTAGTCAATTGATCCTGATAATTTCTAAATTGGGGAATAATTACGCAACAACGTAATATATGTTGATATTCACAGACTATTTCAGACACAACGATTACTAAGCTGGCATATTACCAATGAAAATATAGGCCTACTGCCATGGTCTTGAGAAGTAAATGTATTGATATGCTTTAGACATGTTGTTGTGTGTCTTGAATAATTTATTGAAGCTGTTACAAGTTATTATTTCTTTGGCAGATTGATATTGTTATGTGGGTGGGTGCTATGAGATATTTGGATCTCGATAGAAATTTCACCACTGAGTTCTCTATATATTTCTTAGGAATGAATAATATTTATTTTCTCGTTACTAAACTTTCTTTACTGATAAGAATGGCCAGCTTGGGACGTGTTATTTATATGTAAACTAGATGTTCATTCTTATTCAAATCTAAAGAAGTTTAGTAAGATAATGTCGAGTGTCCAGTCGCCATAGCGAAATGTGCTCAAAATAAGAAAATATAGCTTCATTGTTTGCTTCATTGTCCTTATAGTCAGGATAATTATCTTATGATTTTGACTGAGTTAATCTGGCAATTAGGAACGGTTGGTAATGAGTGTGCAGTGGGGAACCTTCATCTCAAAGAGAATTTTCTTAATCTACCTTCGATGTGTTTATTGAAGTCTCTGTCTAATAATGTTATCAAAAAAATAGTGTACTGATTATCTACGCCAGTTCTAGTCTCCGGAACTTCAGTACAATACGATTAATGTTCAATTTCTTGTACATAAAAAATAACAGTGGTAAAAATCGATAAACAAAAGAGACATCTTTTAACGAACATAAACATTAACTGGTTTGTATTGTGTGAATATTAGACTTTATTGCCAAGATTTACGTCTTGTATTGTTCAGTCCTTTTATTACCAGTTTAAAGAGACTTATTTCACTAATGAGTTTAAATTAGATTGGTATGGATGCTGTCTGATTCTACATAGTTAGTTTCGTTTTTCCCTTGATAGTTCATATCACCCATATATTTGTCATTGTGGTTTAACTAGCATACAACACGATATAAAGATGATATAACACACAACAATTATCAAATTAGTCAATTGAATGAAATCAGTAGATGCGCCATTAGTAGAGTTCACTTGTATTCACACTATATTTATAAGAAATTTTAAAGTATGATATTTATGCGGTTTCCAAAAATATGAATCAGAATGCACCTCGGGTTCCCAGGTGGAGTCTTGTGTCTGCTTAGTGACTCACACGCTTACTCGCTTACCCTAAAGTGCAGGGTTTCCCCTCTGCCATTAATGCAGGTCGGAGAGACTGATATCGAAAAAAGTAATAAGTCCTTGCAAAATTTCTCTCAGTGCTCATTGCATGGTGTATACATGTTCGACGTTAATTTAGCCTTTACACATTTATAATTTCAATCCCGATGGTTGTCTATTACTAAATATTCTCTGCAACTTTGCAATTATCGAAAAATGCAACACAGCGAGATGCTCTTCAAAGCATAGTTTTAATCAAACTGTAAACCTATCAGATCAATGTTATCACAGTTACAGTAACTAATTAGGACCCCAACCTCACCAGCTAAGATTTTCTGTATATGTATTAAATAGGTAGTAGTAGTATTTATTTAAAATAACTGATCAATGAAATGAAGTTATTTATTGCATTTGCTGCAAGTGTGTATGTGCTCTAGTTTTATCAGATATTTTCTCAAGCAAAACGTTATAATGTAATATAAATGACTTTAAAGGGATATTCGCCAAGAAGAACTCAATAGAATGATGGACTCTGACCTGGTGGAATAATGCAGAGGTTCTTAGTGTGCCAAAATGAACCAATTTTAAAAGTGAATCATCTTCAGTATGCTGACGATGCATACTAGCCTGATAGATGTGATAAGATACCCAAATGATCAATATCAAATCTTCGATTTTCATTGTGGGAAATACTTAATGACTAAATACCTTCCATACATCTATTGTATTCAAGCTAGCTGAAAATATTCTCTCAGATGTGAATTCTGCTAATGAATAATTAAATCGGGCTATGATTGTTCTATATCCTTCGTAATTAATATCGTAATTTGATAGTGGATAGTGTTGTGTAACACTAGCTTAGTAATACTCTAGGATATTGTTTTATTAGTGATGCGTTTACTATTGGTACTGTCAGGATAGTACAGAGTTATATATATCGATAAATACGTTTCTAATTCCACATAGATAGATAGATGACTAGAGAAAGGAAGGATTAGCGAGGTGAGATAACGACCAACTGATTGTCAGAGAAACTAACTAACAACTGTCAGGAGCCAATCGGAATAAGAGAGATTTGTCTGTCGTGTATTTATAGTGAATTTGTAATGTGTAAGTCTTGTGATCATTTACTTGTGTACCAGAGAGGATATGGGTTCTGACTTACAGTTCAACAGAGTTAATCAATAATGCACTATGAAGTGCTTATTAGCTTTAATACATCGATTTCTTGTACTTGTTTTATGTTCTAACTTTTTAACTGAAGGTAAGTGCATCTTTATTAAAATTATTTAAGTTATTTAAGATAATAGAAATATAGAACCCTGCAATTACTTGTTAATTTTACAAAAAGACGTGTATATGAACAGTTTATTCTGAAAACTTGTCCTGATCAATTACAGAATAATCTTTCCTTGTATAAAAGGATCTGATGACATATTAATATGGTGTTAAAGATTTAATACTAATTATTTGATTTGGATATTGCTACAACCTGTCTATATCATGTTCAAACAGACGAAAGAAAATCTGGATAATTCATTTCAATTTAGGACAAAAAAAAGTTTGTGCGAATGTGTTATATATGAAATTTAATAACTTTTGTTAAAGAATTTCGATAGTCTCCATGCTTCTTTAGTTATTTGGTTAATCCTTGTAAGGAATGCATTCTGCTCTGTTTACAAGTAAAAATGGGTTAACATCATTATTTATATAAATCATTGAGTATTTTCTAGAACAATTTTCAAAGGATTTGTGAATAGATCTATATAAAACTTATAAGTAGCTGTCAAATTACCTACATTGCCTTGTCATATTGAAATTCCAATTAACTTCAATTTTCTTTTTTTTATCACGCAAATAATGACAAAAAGTGGATTTCAGATCTTAAACTTGTTTATAGTAGCGTTCTGTTCAGATGTAATTTTTCTGAGTTAATGCTGAAGGCAATTTTTAATTCAAGTTTCTTTTTTTTTCTCTTTTGCGATGTTGATATTTTGTAGTTTTTATTGACTTAAGACTTCAGGCCTTCAAACTTGTTTTTAGTAAAATCAATTGATTTCAGTTTTCTTTTGTTCTAATTTTATTCTGTACGTTATGATGATGACTTGATTCTCTGTAGTGATTTCTACATAACAAGGTGAAATAATCTATATATGCCATAAAGATGTTCCATACTTGTGTAAGAAAAATATTTGCTGTTTTTGAAATGTGAATCAAATGTTCTAAAAGGATAGCAAAATTTCCGAATCAGGTCATCATTACTATGTACACATTGTATGGCATAGTCATGAGCAGAAAAGAAAGAATATACTTCAAATCTGCAGCCATTCATATATATTCCAAAAGGGCATAATTTGGTTATATGCAAAACCAAGATGTATTTATCAAATTGAAAACATTCACCTTGAACAATAACAGTTGGATAAATGAAATATCATTATAGTAGCAACCTTCTCTACATGACAATAACAGAAGTTTTATAATGGAGTATTGTAACCTGTGATAACAAGAGTTCATTTGACAACCTGTAATCATTTATAAATCTTGAAACGTTATTAGAACGCTGTGGTGCCATATCGTTATAATTAAATAATAACTACATGAGTGAATGTCTAGAAATACAGTTCTGAAACGTTCATCTTTGATTGGCGAAATGTTGTCTTATAATACCATGGAATTTGCAAATTGTCTGTAAGTCTCTATTACCGACATTCGGAAGACCAGACATTGCTTCTTGACAGTCATTGTAAAATGACAACTCAAGCCGCGAATAGACGAAATACGTCTTCCGGTCTGGTCCAGGATTGCCGATATAGTAGAAAATAAAAGAATGACACGATTTGCTTCTACTATTTATAGATATTCCTGTACCAGACTCCGGACTGGAAACCTTACCTAGTATGTTCGAAGCTTCAGAAAATGGTAGACATAAAGTGATAACTATCGTTCATGGTTTTTCTTCTTCAATTGCTACGGTCGAATTTATGTCAGCAATAGGCTTACTAATAAGTCACAAGTTTGCCTTAACCATGTTCCATGCAAAAGTACAAAATTTAAGAAATACACCTTTACCTCTATTGAACATTTTTCAATTAACTTTGTGTAATATTGAGCAGCAATGGCAGGTATCTAGACACCTGATACCACTATCCATTATGAAGTACATGTACTTCCTCTATCATGACTGATACACTACTTCGTTAGAGAATTTCATTAGCTTATATCCATGCATTGTCTGCCTGTATGTTTTCATGAATTTGGTTTTTCGTATCGTAAATGGTCTACTTTTTTTTTTACTTTGTGAAGCTTTGTTAATCTAGAAGTAATATCAGACGATCACCTACTAGACTGATCTGAAATGTTCAAGATTAATATTGTGACATAAGGATTCCCACACCAGTTTGATTGACACGATACCTAGACCTCCTCAGATAAACAGCATCATAAAATTACTACTTACAAATGAGGCTACTAATGACCAACGACCTACATCGACCTACACAGATAGCTTAATTTGATTTAACTATCAAAATACCTTCCCATGGAAAATATATGACTCTTGATTATTTCTATCAAATATTTGGCATAGGACGTTATGACGCATTCAGATATGCTATCTTGTTCCCCCCTCCTTGAAAAGGTTTCAGAGAAATGACATGGATCAAGTCAAGCTGTGACTAGGAACTGATACTGTGGTAGCTCCTAGATATTTGGATGTCGAAATAGATTACGTTATTGCAGTTGCCGACCCCTCATGCATACATTTATCATATACACTTGAGTTCCTAACCAGTGACCATTTGTCCTGTTTTTCCCTTTGTTACCTTCATTGTTATGATATCTTTAGTCCAACATGATGATATTGCTAAGAAGCTCGGTTATAAGAAGATCTAGAGCTCATCCACAATTTACTCAATTTAGTGATCTTCAGTCTATTTGTAGCATAATGGGTAACCGATTTGCATAAGAATACGACTTTTGCAAAACCACATCCTTCCAGAATTAACTTACTTGTGACATTGTACTATGTCAACTATAAAAGCTGTGTGAACTAATCTGATGTCAAACTAAATCGCATGGTGGTTTCAGGTGTTCTTGAAGATTACTGAGCATGTCCTTATTATACTGAAGGTAATATATCAATTCAACCATCACGAGTTAAATTCAAATATTGTAACATGAATTCTTACTATTAGTGAGTTTTCGGTAGTGTGAACGTGAAAGATATGTGTATACTAAAGACATCGAATTTCCGGACAAGACTTCTTAATCCTACAATAATTAGCAATTTATTTGTGTCAAATGAAGTGAGTTTGATATTTTTATTGATATTTTATTCCTCGAGGACTGCTTATTGTCACTCGTAGACATTTTATTTTACCATCAGGTTTTTTTCTGAGGGAAATGACCCAGACAGCGGATGGAATTTGTGTTTTAAAACCAATTTGTGCCATTTGTGTCTAAGGTTTATTTACAATGAGTAACTAATTCACTTACGATTATTTTCTGCTTAATATTGATATATAATAGATTATCACCAATTGATTATAATAGAAAACTTTTTATCTGCCAAATTCAGATTGCTTAATGCTAGAATTCTTTTGATTCAATATTAGAAGCACTATTCTATTTATGATAGGATTGTGGTATCTGATTTTATTATAGGCCTACAGCAACCCATAGAAATGACGTTTAAGATCACCTGTCGTGTCTCCATCTTGCAGAGTCTGGTAAGAACAACCATTATTCCACTTTCATGCCTTGATCATAAATGCGTGTTTTGAAACTATAACCTTCGCCCAAAGACACAGAAACAATTTATTTTAGGTTATTAAGGACTGGCATCACCACCCCTCTCCATATTTAGAATGTCTACATATTTTTATTAGGTTATGATAGAACACGACTGATTGGTGGACACTTCGTTGTATCTTTTTTCTTCCGCCTTGTAAGGATACTTTTTTTCCTGATAAAAACAGGATATTGGATTAACGCCCCACTCATACTCGTCCACAATAGGAATCATAGCCATAACTGAACTAATATCAATATCGATTTCTGACTAAGTTGGATCAAAATATTATCTTCTTACAGTGTATAATCTGTGACATAAATCCATTCTGTAATGATCCAATTTACATATAAGATATTTTTAAGACAACTTTGACAGCAACGTAAAATGCGCTACTAAATTTTGTATGATTAATTTTTATGCTAATATTGCAAATATTATTTATCATCACTTAAATCCTCCTTCAAAAAAGTTGATATACAATAAGATTTATTTAATGCTTTAGTGCAGCCAAGAACAATTGATGCCTTTAAGTTTTAGTGGTGGATGGTTTTATATCTCAATCCTGTAGGGTTTGTTGTAAGATACTTGAATATTGTGAAGTTAAACAAGTGTGTGTTGTTATTTAATGTGGCTCTGAATAATTGAGTATACAAGAATGTAATTTAATCAGAATTTATATCCTTGTTGTTATGATGGAACAAGAAATTGTCTGGACGCATTTTTTTCAGATTGAAAATAATCCATGTAGCCATGTGCTCGTGTTAAGGAAGATATAGAACCACATATTTGTGCTCAAATTTGGTCGATGGAACCTGTACCAATGGATCAAGTATATCCAGAAATCAATCCAAGTTTGGCTTTCAAACAACCATAATGCCTATAAGATAAGGTGGCGTGCTAGACAGGATAACAAACGTCCATTGATAGCTGTTGGGAATGATAATTGTTTTATAACAATTTACAATTACGATCAGATACAACCTGTAGTCTCTCTAATGTGTATATAAGCCAAATTTGACGCGATAACAGAACAATTTTTAGCAAAATTCGAACTGTGCAGAGTTTTCACCAATAAATATATCACAGTTTTAATAGGAACAAATTTGTAGTCTCAATGGTGACTATGTCTTCTTCTATGTCTCTTGAATTAGTAAAAACAGATAATTATGACTGTCAATTTTTGACAAATCTCAGCCATTTTGTTACTGATATTAATTAAATGACAGAAACATTAAATGACAGAAACCTATAAAAGGAAACGTTGGTGGTTCATCCGCCTGAAACCTCCGGTTTCGGAGAAGCTCTACCACCAAGCCAGTTATTTTTTCGAGGAAGACTTGCTAGCATGGCCTAAGGGTCGAGAAAACAAAAAGAACTCTCGGATTTAAAAAAAATATCGGCATGTGTCTGGAGTATAGCGTGATGAACATTATATTTTATTTTACTTGTAATTTGGTTCAATGAACATATCATAGTCGGAAACAGGATCTGTGGGAAAACAGGATATCCGTTCATTCCTCACATATAATACTTTCATTTCAAAATGTCTTTAATATACATATTGGCTAGACCTTATGATACAGTCTTTTTCCTAGATTTTAATATGAAGCTTTCACAAATAAATCGAAAAATACATTCCTCTTATCTTGTTTATCTTGAAACAAATTACCTACCTACAGCAGTGGTCACTGTCTTTGCAAACTTTGAATCATGGCACATTCGTGACATTCCCGTTATCATTAATTTCATATATGTAGCATTAAATTTGTTGTTATCAGTCTTGGAGAATACAATTTTCTTGGATGCTATAGAGACATTTTTCATAAAATAAAAACCTGTCAAGAATTATGCCCAATAGATTGTTTACGAGTCATATATCGAGCGCGTTTTGAAAAACAAGGGCAATGGCTCATTATTATATAGTATTCGATTTTTGAGAGTTCATCCTTGGGTGATGAGAAACAATCTCAGCAAGTTTCGTTGAGATCCGTCAAGAATTGTGTCATGTAGAGTGTTTACCAGGACGGACGGACATGGTGACGCCAATAGATGTTCCACATAAAATAGTCTTTCGAAACTCCTATTAACTCAGAAAATGATTCGGCTCAAGTTTTACCACCATTTTACTCGTAGCTATTGTCAATATTCAAACCAAAGAGGCGACATGGTCTCATTCATTAAGAACAAATATCAGTTAGATTGACACATGTTGCAATATCGAGGAAGTCTAGTTTTTTAAAATTCATTCCTGCCCTGAAGAACATTTCGGATTTTGTATTTGAAATTGTGATACTTCAGATAATGGACGACTACACATGAAGTATTTCTCATTTTTCCATTAACGTAACGTGAGTTTAAAGTTTGAATAATTTAAATGAGATTAATGGTTGCAGGCCATCATTGCTGTTTATCAAATATCCAGTGTCATATTACTATGATACATTCGTCGTTAACAGGTTTGAAACTGATCTGTCGGCGTAATCAAATAGATATTATTATGCTGATATTCTGCTGTAACAGAGATATAGCCATTAATAGTAAAAAATAATACAAGTATGAAAGGTTTTTTCCTATGATTCTTCGTATGAAAGCGAACATTGTCTTGATATCTATCAACCAACCCAAATTTTGTACTAAATTGGCGATTGGCACATTTTATATGTTACGTAAAGGAAATGATAACTTTAAGCCTGGCACACTTTCACGGGTCAGATCAGATCATCCTTTCATCCACCCTTTTGAAATATACAGAAACCACCTATATAGATATAGAAAGTCTTAATTTGGAAAGATTACGCTTATTTCCGTACTTCTAGTATTTATATACGCCCACACATTAATGTGGGCGTATGTTGTAGTCGCCCCTGTCTGTCTGTCTGTCTGTCTGTCCGTCTGTCTGTCCACAATTGTTGTGGACACGATAGAGAGCTTGTTTCTTGAAACTTTGTGAGGATGAAGATGAACCCTATAGAAAATCAGATATAATCTTAATACATGTATATTTAATGGGTTATTGCCCTTGTTTTTGTAAATGTGTTGTGGACACAATAGAAAACTTGTTTCTTGATGGATTTTGATGAAACTTGGTATGAGTGTTTGTATTGACCTTTGGATACACCTTATTGAAAATCAGAAACATCAACAAATATTTATGAGTTATTGCCCTTGTTCTTTAAAACACGTTAATTTTTCAGCCCGTTACACTCTCAAAGTTGTGGACACGATAGAGAGCTGGTTTCTTGGTGGATTTTGATTAAACTTTCTGTGAGTGTTTGTAATCACCCAAGGATGAACCCAATTGAATGTCAGAATATTTCCTTGTTAATTGTGGGTGATCGAAATATATCTAATGGGTTATTGCCCTTGTTTTTGAAAATATGTTGTGGAAACAATTGACGGTTGTTTTTTTGATGGATTTTGAGGTGTGACTGTTCTTAATCATTTTAGGATGGAACCTTATATTGACGTATTGCCTTTGTTTTATGTATATTTCAGTGACATATTTGTTTTTGTCCAGGAAACTTGTTAAAGAGAAAATGTCATTCTTAGAATCTATTCATTTACTCTCCACTCTTGTGAACCCCCGGGACGAATTGGCTGCCCATAAAAGTGGGCGTATTACGATGGCCATCGCTATTTTACATATATATTAAAAACCCGGATATTGCCGACTGTTTCCCTTTGAATGCTCCATATACAGTGGATGTGTGCATTTAATAACAAAACTACGAAAGGTTAATCTTGCTCAGATTTCAAAAATCAGAAAGTAAAAATGATGGTAGAGATAATGGGTTGAAAACTGACACTGATCTATCACGACAATTTGCTGTATGTCAGTAGATATTATTTCAATAATTATTGCTGAAGGGTTACACGTAAAAATGATTATAATGAAAGATCTTTTGAAAACAGGCTAATCTTAATGACAGTATGTGTCTAAAATTAGACAGTTGTAGTTTAATACCTAGATTGCTGTCGTTTATTCTAGCCTTATAAGAACTAGTCTACCAATTCTTTCACTTAAAATCTGTTCAACCAGGTCTTGCCAGGCAAGGTAACATCGGCCACTGGCAGCTGTCGGTAATGATCATATTTTAATGAAAGATAATACACATTTTATTATATATCAAAAGAATAAGAAGTCAAGGGCAATAACTTAAAAACAATTCATCGAAAATGCCTCATTTAGAACTTATCAATTCCGGTAATAACACATAGTTTCATCAGAATCGGTTGAAAGTTGTAGCTTCAATCGTGCTCAAAACTTATTTTTGATGCTTTTTGACAAAGTCAAGGGCAATAACTCAGAAACCATTCATCGAAAATGCGTCATGTTAGAATTTGTTCAGGATCTTTTCAATTGCAATGATCACATCAAGTTTCATCAACACTTGTTGAAAATTATACCTTCACTCCTACTCACAATTTTTGACGCGTTTTGACAAAATCAAGGTCAAACTCAAATCCCGATTGCCTAAACTACGTCAAATTCGAACTTGACTGAGATCTTATAACAAACTAGTTTCAATAAAATCGGATGAAAACTTAGACTTCTATTGTGTTAACAAACAATTTTTGACGCATTTTATCAAAGTCAAGGGCAATAAATACAAAATTGTTCATCGAAAATACGTCAAATTCGAACTTGACCGAGATCTTATCAATCTTAAGGATCACACCAAGTTTCAATAAAATCAGATGAAAACTGTAGCTTCTATTGTGTTAACGAACAATTGTTGACGCATTATCAAAGTCAAGGGCAATAACTCGAAAGTATGTCAAATTCGAACTTATCCGAGTTCTTATCAATCTATAGAGTCACGGGAAGTTTCATCAAAATCAGACAAAAACTGTAGTCTCTATAGTGTTAACAAGAGATGTTGACGGACGGGCCGACTGACCGGGGCGAGGGCAACATACGACCACATATTCACGTGGGCGTATAAAAATATTCTCACATGAACCAAAAAATGTGAAAGTATATTGTATTCAACTCTGTCAAGATTTTAGCTACTTTTTGGATTTGGATGAACCACCTTTTTTTTTGGACATTTTTAGCTGAAGAGGTCTTGATGTATAGATTTGAGCAATCTATGGTATGTTCATTAATAAGATGCGAGTTACATTTGTCAGTTTCGACAACCAGTTTCATAGTCATTGCCCTAAACATGGTATAAACATTCAGCTTAAGAACAGCATGATAAATTTGTATGAAATCTGGTATGTTTTGTTTGTCTATTTATTAGATCAGCTACAATTGAAATTAACAATGTTTGTTGGTCAAAAACGAACCATTAATCAGCTCATTAGCACGATAGAACCTAGATTTCATTTGCATCGGATAAACTCTTATTCAGTGTAGGTTGCTGTTGGCGCATTTTATATGCCGTCAATCTTAGATCTCAACTCCAGTATCAGCACTGCACTGATGGGGCCCAGAAGGTCGAAACAGTACTGTTTTTAGCTTTTATAGATGTAGGCGATCAAGAAACCTCCACAAAACCAGATAAGTCTTAACAGAAATAGATATCTAAAATACATTATTAACTAAAATCGATGAACTTGGTTATGCTTATCAGTATGTTAGAAGCTGTAGTTTTTCTTGTAGTTAAAACTTGAGATGCATATTTTTGATGGTATTTCCAAAGCGCTTCGCTTTGAATTACTTTCGATCTGGATAAAACTTGGTTTTTAAGTTTTTAAGCAAACATGTTGAAAATGTATCTACGTTGAGCTTGTGATACCAACACCATATCTTGACTGTAGTTTTAACGTAGTTGTCCCTAATCGACCGTAGTGACATGGCACTACGATTTTAATACATCTGATACTTCGATCAGGTAGGATCAACTATAGGGAACTGCTAGAGTCAGACAACGTTTGAAATACGTTCAAGAACGATCAACTTGAGTCATCTAAGGCAATTGACCGTAGTTGTACGTACTTCGAATGTAGTTCAACGTAGTTAAACGTAATCTTACCTAGCTAATTTTCCATGTGGTTCAACGTAGTTTTATGTAGTTAGCCGTATTTGCACGTGGTTCACCCTCTTTTAGCTTTCTATAAATTTCTACAACTACAACCATCCCCCACTACGATGTGGCCAAGGTTTGTAAAATTGGTTCATTGATTAGGATCAAGCTAGGTATCCTAAAACAAGGTGATTGTTATGAATTTCATGAGACCACAAACAAGTTTAGCTTAAGGAGAATGTTCAGCATTTTCGAGGATCGATTTGGGCCTTTAATTCAAGTAAATAGCTTCTGATTTACTACATTAACATTTATCTTTTATTTTCTGCATATGTGTTTTTTATATAAATACCCCTTTAATAGAGGCTATAGTTTGTATTCGATTGTGATAACTGTGCCACAATAATACATTCTTTGCTTTAGGAAAGGAGTATTTCTTCACTGATACCGCCGAAGTATTTTAACTTGCCTGTCAAATCATCAATATAGCTTTTTCCCGATTTTACTACTTTATTGTGAACGTGCTGATTTGTATAGTAGAAAAGCCATTTCGACAGAATAACGAGAGTCGAATAGATTTCTAATGATTTTTTTTTAATAAATAATTACGACAAAGCATTGTCACAGTGAGAGAACTGCTATTATTTATTTATTACCATTACAGTTATAATCAAATGCCTTATATGGTTATCATGTTTCCAGATATTGAATATTATGTATTTTTAATTTAATGTAAGATCGCATTTCAATTTGTATACGCACTTAATTAAATTGAGCCCATTTTGTTGTTGCCAAATTGCATATAACTACACTTGAAAAAATAAAACCTATGTAAACTGACTCGAATATAAATTGCCTCGTGAGTCCTATTACACACGATATAAAAAGGATTGTAGAATGATTTAAGTATAAAAGTTAAAAGCTTTGTTAAATTAAATATTTGTTGACGTAAAATCATATAACACGTGGCTTTAATTCAATCTATTACCTTTTTACTAGTGTAGACTAAGTAATTGCTGCCAGTTAGGCGATTTCGACCGTCTCTTTTACATTACTAGAAAATTGCCATTTAATTGAAATGGCGGCTATCAATTTTGTCAAAAGGTCTATAGAGATCTTGTATGATTGGTAGACGGTTAAAAGCTTACCAACCTTTTATGATGCGAATCCTTCTAATAACCATCTAATATCCACATAGCCTACTTGACGTATGTATTTATTGCCAAACTATGATACCCGAATGATTCGTACAGGATATACAATTTAAATTATTGTCCAGAAAGTCAATGAAGTTCTTCACAACTTGTCAACTCACTATGTTTAACTTCAGTCAAAACAAGTACCCTTTGGGTATGTGGGCTATTATTGGACGTATTAAAACCATAATTCACTTTCAGATGTTATCAGGATTGACTTATTATGTCTAAAAATAATGGCGACTTCTGGAAAGGCTTCCTTAGAAAAATAGAAGATTTATTTTGATGTCAGTTACACAGGACAAGAAATCAATAATGTCGACAAGATAAACCTAAAATCATAATTTTGAAATGAAATCGTTTTTGTAGGGTAGATATTGGGTTAAGAGAAATAGGTTATCTGTAGATTTTATGTACCACTTAAAGACGTCTTATCAAATACATCTAGTGTTTGTAATATTCATATTTCTGCGTAAAAATAGTAATCAGAAATGGTCATCATATTGAATATCAAATTGAACACAACACAGTTGTCTATTGTCCCATACATTTTGATGGATTTACTTTGCGTATATCTGAACTGAGCTCACTCAACATGATATTCAAATATAAATACACATTCAGTGTGATATGATTTTATGAAATGCGTCAACACCTTTAACGAATTATCACATTATTATCAACAATACATGTGCACCTAACATGAAAACATGGTGCATATGGTTCTGAAATGCACAAAAAAATATTTCTCTTTCGATGACCTCTTCAAAACTAATAGAAGAACACAACATATAACAATATTAAAACATATTTTATATGTTTATATTTGAGATTAAATAACGAAATTCTGAGGTTTTTGACAACTCTAATATTTCAATTTGAATATAAATCTATGAATTTGACACGTCTCTTGAAACATCTACTTCTGACATTACAAAAAGCACAGTATTCTCGGTTCATGATAGTTTTGCCGCATAAATAATAAATCACATCATATTATTTTTTTATAGAAATAACTGAGAATTTTTACTTGAAAGCATTCAATACTTTCAATTTACAGTTATCTTTATAATTATTGCAAAATATTGAAAATATAAACAATATTTAATAAATGAAAATTTCTTATATTATTACGTGCATAAACTTTACAGATATTCAACCAGTTGTTTTTTTACATTCTAAAGGTATATTTGGAGTCGTCTAACTGATTTATTAGTTATGGAGCCTCTGTCAAGGTATACATGTATATTGAGATCTCAAATTTGACGTTTATTGGATGATGAGTTATTGTTATTGGGGGGTGTCCAGATGCATAAAATCGAGCATATTTGGCCTATAGGTTTTATAAAAAATGCAGTTTTGATATGATCAGGGATTGTAAAGAGGTTTTCTAAACTTCGTATGTGTATCGGGGACACTGATAGCATCAATTTGCACTATTCCAATTTCCATTCCGACGTTTGTGTTTCGTGCAATTCCACTTAAACTAACGCGTTTTATGACATCACTAATAGTGATCTGCATAGATATCAATAGTAGCTTCCGGTAGATCACTATTAGTGACGTCATAAAACGCGTTAGTTTTAGTGGAATTGCAAGAACCACAGACTTCGGAATGGAAATTGGAATGGCGCAAATTGATGCTATCAGTGTCCCCGATACACATACAAAATATAGAAAACCACTTTACAATCCCTTTAAGTGTATATTATACTGATGAGATCTCAAATTTGGCGTTTATTGGATAATGAGTTATTGCCCTTCGCTTGGTATAATCGAGCATATTTGGCTTGTAGGTATTATAAAGAATGCAGTTTTGATCTGATTTTAATGTAACTTAATATGTACGTATGTCTGTCAGGTTCAATTTGGTATTTTAATCATAGTTCCGATAAGAACAATTTGCTTAAACAATCAATTCAAGGGTGCCGCCAAGGCCTTTTTTAGGCAATGCTATGTAATTATTGTGTGGTAGTTATCATGTCCATGGATAGTTATATGTTTTCTACGATCTTTATATATAAATTGTAAAGCCTACTGGGATGTGATAACATATAAATAACTATATTGTTATATTGTTGGATTGTCTACTTAAATAGCCTGTGAGGCTGTGACATATCAAATGTCCTCAAAGAAAAATGCGTATGTGGAAGATTTGCTTTTGTAATCTCAATTTCATTTTCTTCGGGTATATGTGTAGTATTACTGTAGTCTATATCTCAGTGGAAGTTAGACCAAATTTAAATCGATTTTGGTTTCCTTCTTACAATGTTAGTGATATTAAACCCAAACTTGATCTTGTTTATTGTCCTGCTGGATCTTTGATATAGATTTCGTCATATTGATAGCATCAACATTATTTCATAAGGTCTACATCCACCCATTCGCATATTTCAAATGACCTGTGAACTCTGATTGTATGAATAATGTATAGGTGTTAAGTGCTAAGACAAGTCACTATTATACAGTGTTGAATGTTTTCAATCTGAAACCGGCAATTACTTTCTCTGTTTACTACCTGTCTTACCTATCAACCATTAATAATCTACTCTATATTTAACATAACAATGACCAATTTGACTTTACATTAATACTAATGACCATTTCATCTATTTTGTCTTTCATTCCAGCAGTGAAGCTAATAATGATGTTGACAGACATCAGCGTTTCAATTTCCATTTAGATCGAATAAGGTATATAATGTACTAGACTAAAGGCATCGATAATGAGTAATAATGTATTAAGTTGAGAACTATGTAAATTTGTGTTTAATGTATACATACTGTGGTTTTAATCTACATTCAACATCAACTTGATATTTCACTAGCTATTGTCTAACTTGTCAATTTCTTTAAATCGCCTTCGTGGCTTGTCAGTTCTAGATGTGTCACTTTTCTTTTTCTAGACATTTCCATCTAATATTATAAGAGTCTTTACAGCAATTTCCTGAAATCATTTAAACCATTTAACGCTGAAGTTAGTGGATAAAACTTGATTCAACCGAGAGCACCTAGACATTCTTATTAAACGGGTGTTAATACTTTATGGTAAGTTATGTGAATAATCTGATAACAAAATTCTGATCAAAACTTGTGTCGTAAGTAAACTAGAGAATCCTTATCAAAAATGATATGAACAATACCATGCCCATGACAATTCCCGTTTCCCCTGAAAGAAATAGTCACAACGTGACTGTTAATGACACCAGATAAGTTTATTGGTTAATATATACTTATGTTGACCAAGTTTAAAATTGTCAATTTTATGTTCATTATAAGAGGTAGTATTCATTTAAACCTCACGAGTGTTTTAAAAATGAAATTTGCAGGCAATCGGCGTTTGTTATTAAGTCCATCGACTGGAATATTACATTAGTAAAGATTTTTCAATGAAAGAACGAACTAGTTTGATATAAATGAATAATATCATATATAATGTACAAACACTATAATATGTCTTATAGCTTGCAGACCTTAATAACCTTTATATAAACTAGCTTTAATTGGCTGAGTTCATACTGAAATCATACATTGGGATCTATATCAGATAGAAATAACCGCCTGTAATGATGAAGAAATTAACACCTTTAGTTTTAATAAACCTGTGTCCATTTCAGTATTTGAACCTGCAGTTATGGTATATTTTAATATTTGTTATTATCAGCATGCCTGGTGATATACAAGATATAACATCTCCATTAATACTGAGAATTACATCACATATATATTTATATTATACATTAATAATAGTTATTATTACTTCATTGATGTTCAATAATACCTTAAACTAGAAGGCGTTGTCATGTTTCTGAAACACTGATACTTCTTGAAAAGCAACAAAATACAGGTAGTAGTATTTGGGCTGTGGTAGCAGTCAGGGTTGGCAGTTAGGTAGCGCAGTTTAGGTTCTTAGACAGTTGGAAGTGAGAAGAATAGGCCATTCGGTAATCCTTGGCTGATTCCGGTACCCTACATCAAACCTCGGCTGTATGACGATTGTTGATATGCGCCTACGCCAGTACATTGTGATGCGGCGACCGATTTTCGACAGTAGGAAACCCTTCCGCTTCAACAATAGTTCTCAAAATGGCATCCTTCGAGGAATGTGTTTCGTTTTCCTTGCAAAATTTTCACCAAGACTTTCGTCTAAAAGAAAAGCAGCTTCAAACATTGCAAGCCCTGCATGTTGAATGCAGTAATCGCACCTCCAATCTTAAAGAGCTCCGAAAGTAGTCCCAATGGACGCAACCAATATACAGACGAGGCTAGATGAGGTACGAATCGGCCGATGTTAAGACGAGTGAAGAATAGGCTTATCCAGTACACGTTCCTTCAATGCAAGTAATAAAGCTTGACCTATTAAGAACAGAAAAGCAGAAAGTTTGCATTTAACTTTCAATTCCCAAATTTGATGACACCGATTAAAGACATGTAAATATGTGCCTTTCAGCTTTTTTTTTGTCTTTGACTTATTTGCTGCTATGAAAATCATTACCTTGTTTTCTATCTGGTATGAATGGGGGTGTATGTATATCGGTCTTTTGTTTTGAGGACATACAAAATTGACGTTTCATTCAAACATATGCCGTGTGGTACGAATGACAATATGTTCAGATACTGAAATTAAACGGAGAATTGTTTTCGATGTTGATAAAAGTGTTGTGAATGGTTTATCAAGAACTCTTGTAGTTTAATCAGGAATATTTTATTTAATAACAGCAAGTTGTAGTATCAGTCACTGTGAATAAACTGTGCCGTAAGATATGTTTGACTCATATTTCTTAATGATATTGTTAGTAAATAATGACGTTCATAATAATGTGATGACTATTTGATAATCCAACCATTATATACGGTACACCTAAACTCAATTTCGGTTGTCATGATATTAGTATCTTATTAATTATCTCTTGACAGATGATCACTGCTTTATATATAACTATATCACATTTCTAAAAACAGATATCGTTAATAGCCATCATTTTAGATACCATCGGTTCATTTGTAATATACAAGATTAGTAGCGACAACATCATATGAATTGTTTGGTTCGTCAACTGTGAAAAACTGAAACAACTATTGACTCTAACAAAGTACAGATGAAAATAGTCATCTTTAGTGTTAAAGTGATCAAGAAGTATTGTATTCAGTATAGTCGATAATAAACACAACGTATATAAATATATTATATTACCGAGCAAGGTATCATTTGATCAATAGAGTATTAATTATCACATCCATACATATTACTTGCACCATTGCTTCTATATTAAATCAAATGAGTTGGAAATGAACTGTGAATATCAAATCCCAGAATGAGTTGTAGAAACTGGTCAATGTTTCAGAAACAAAAATAACGAATGGAAATTAACAAATCACAACTACAAACAAAGATTTAGAACTAATTTAACAGTATTGCCCGAGAGCTATGGACATTTCTTCTGTCAAGTTGTCACGTTAGGTTGTGACATCTTGGACTGCTTTCTGTTACAGCTCTATATCAAATATCTTGTTGACAATAAAACCAACTCACTATTATACAAAGCATCTATTGGAAAACTACAGTTAACATTTAATATCGCGGCGTTCGATCTATTTAACTGACACTTCAGGCATAACACTTCACATAACAAACAGTCTATACACTTTTGTTTATACGAAAATAACGTCCATACACATTTTTTTTCTTCAATGCACCATTCAAGGACTTTAAAGAAGTGATAGTAAATCCATACAAATAAATGATGATCGCCTGTGGTTTAAAAATAACGTACTGGTCGTTTTAAAGTGGTTTTTTTTCTCAATGACAAAAACGGAATCTGACGGATAAACGTATTACCAAATATAAAGTCAAATCAGTACCAAAAGGTCAATTCAGGTGTCATATAATCTGCATACTACAATTTACTACCACGGAAATCCAATGTTCGTGGAATATGCTCAATCTAACCAGTCGCATCTTTTCTCTTCAGAGGAAAGCTTTTTATGTGTACATCGACCAACCGGCAGTCTCTAACATGTGGCTAAATACTCTTATAAAAATACATTGTGACCCAACTACTGGGACCAATGGAATTTTTCACTAGATTACCAAAATGGCCAAGTACCAAATTTCTGTGACAAATTCATTTTGTGACTAAATTACAGACTTTGACCCTTTCCCTCAGTTTTCTGTACAGAATGACTAACAGAGGTTATGTTTTTGTTTTCATCTGGTTTACTAGTTACATATTTCTTGAAGAGTTCCAACAGAAAGTGTTTGAGAACTGAAAACTTGTTACGCCTTATGCATAAACAAAATGAAAATATCTTTGGTTGGTGGTTTCGACAGTAGTCACAATAATGTTATCTCTATGCATCCTAATATTTTCCGATTGAACAACCTTAAGCATACCCCTGGGTGTAGATTTACTGAACTTGAATACAATCCTAATATAAATGACCTGAATCAGAAAACCAATTACTATCTTTGTTAATGTTATCTTTGATGGCGAGATAACGGAAACAAGTTAAATGTTCTCTAAATACTAATTCCGCAGTTTCCGTATAAAATGCATTTACTCTAACATAAGAGTAATGATGATTGTAAATTATTAAGTTGTATGTAAACAAAGTGTCTCTCTTTATGTTCTTTCTTCATCAATTGTTAATGTTTTATTTGAAATAAGTTGTTAGATGCTGATGTTGGCACGGACACACGTTCGTATCAGTCACTGCTGGGTGTGTAAAAAACGAAGACCCTAAAGACCTAAGACCTAAGACCTAAAAAAGGAAGATCCTACCAGGTAAAAAACGAAGACCTAAAAAAGGAAGACCCCACCAGGTAAAAAACGAAGACCTAAAAAAAGAAGACCCCACCAGGTAAAAAACGAAGACCTAAAAAAGGAAGACCCCACCAGGTAAAAAACGAAGACCCTGTGAAAAAAATCCGACAAGATATAGGAATATTGCATTGAAATTTCACTCGAAGGCTAAGCCAGTCAATACGCCAATTTCCCCAGAAAATTAGCAAAATCCATCACCCCCTCCCTTTCCTACAGGATGAAACAATAATGGCGGGCGTGCTGAATTCCATCAATCTACAGGAAACTTTTTTATTCCCTTTTCGAACGCAACCAAAATGCTCACACGACACCAAGGGCATCACCTCACTGCCTTGCACGAGGTATTTTTTCATTCCACAATATAGTTAGCCCACTTTGATAAAAATTTCAGAGGTAAAAAAGGAAGACCCGACGAGGTAAAAAACGAAGACCCTATGAAAAAATTCGACAAGATATAGCAATATTGCATTGAAATTTCACTCGAAGGCTAAGCCAGTCAATACGCCAATTTCCCGAGAAAATTAGCAAAATCCATCACCCCCTCCCTTTCCTACAGGATGAAACATAAAAATTTCAGAGGTAAAAAAGGAAGACCCCACGAGGTAAAAAACGAAGACCCTGTGAAAAAATCCGACAAGATATAGGAATATTGCATTGAAATTTCACTCCAAGGTTAAGCCAGTCAATACGCCAATTTCCCCAGAAAATTAGCAAAATCCATCACCCCCTCCCTTTCCTACAGGGTGAAACATAAATGGCGGGCCTGCTGAATACACGGGTGATTCCATCAATATATAGGAAACATTTTTATTCCCTTTTCGAAAGCAACAAAGGGCATCACCTCACTGCCTTGCACGAGGCATTTTTTCATTCCACAATATAGTTAGCCCACTTTGATAAAAATTTCAGAGGTAAAAAAGGAAGACCCCACGAGGTAAAAAACGAAGACCCTGTGAAAAAATTCGACAAGATATAGCAATATTGCATTGAAATTTCACTCGAAGGCTAAGCCAGTCAATACGCCAATTTCCCCAGAAAATTAGCAAAATCCATCACCCTTTCCTACAGGGTGAAACAATAATGGCGGACGTGCTGAAGTCACGGGTGATTCCATCAATATAGAGGAAACATTTTTATTCCCTTTTCGAAAGCAACCAAAACGCTCACCAAGGGCATCACCTCACTGCCTTGCACGAGGTATTTTTTCATTCCACAATATAGTTTCTGGGGAAATTGGCGTATTGACTGGCTTAACCTTCGAGTGAAATTCCAATGCAATATTCCTATATCTTGTCGGATTTTTTCACAGGGTCTTCGTTTTTTACCTCGTGGGGTCTTCCTTTTTTACCTCTGAAATTTTTATCTAAGTGGGCTAACTATATTATGGCATGAAAGAATACCTCGTGTGAGCATTTTGGTTGCGTTCGAAAAGGGAATAAAAAAGTTTCCTGTAGATTGATGGAATCACCCGTGCATTCAGCACGCCCGCCATTTATGTTTCTTCCTGTAGGAAAGGGAGGGGTGATGGATTTTGGTAATTTTCTGGGGAAATTGGCGTATTGACTGGGTCTTCGTTTTTTACCTCGTGGGGTCTTCCTTTTTTACCTCTGAAATTTTTATCTAAGTGGGCTAACTATATTATGGCATGAAAGAATACCTCGTGTGAGCATTTTGGTTGCGTTCGAAAAGGGAATAAAAAAAATTCCTGTAGATTGATGGAATCACCCGTGCATTCAGCACGCCCGCCATTTATGTTTCATCCTGTAGGAAAGGGAGGGGTGATGGATTTTGGTAATTTTCTGGGGAAATTGGCGTATTGACTGGTCTTCCTTTTTTAGGTCTTCGTTTTTTACCTGGTGGGGTCTTCATTTTTTAGGTCTTCGTTTTTTACCTGGTGGGGTCTTCCTTTTTTAGGTCTTCGTTTTTTACCTGGTAGGGTCTTCCTTTTTTAGGTCTTAGGTCTTAGGTCTTAGGTCTTTAGGGTCTTCGTTTTTTACACACCCAGTCACTGCTTGTAATTGTTATTAAGTGTTACTAATGGGTGGAACAGTATTAGCTAATAGACACTCTTTTAATTCAAATTGATGCGAAGATAAGACTATCAAGCTAGAATGTTCTAATCTTGCTGCCAATTTTAAACGTTAAATGGTCTCAGTTTTCTACAATAATATGCTGCTTATTGTACTATTATTACATGTATACAAAATAAATCTCAGAAGGCGGTTAACGTTAAATTGAGAAAACGAAGTCTCAATAATTTAAAGATAGCCTGCCAAGCAAGATGACATACGCATTCCTACATAAGTATCTGAGTAGATGATAATTAACAATTTCTGAAAGTTTCAAAAAATTTCATCAAGAATTGTGCCCTGTTAAGTGTATCCGTTTTTAAATCAAACACGTTTTTGAGAACAAGAGCATTAATTCATATTAAAAATAATTCGATTTTAGAGTTTATCCTTGGGTGATAAAAACAATTTCAGCAACTTTCGTCAAAATCAATGAAGAATTGTGCCCTGTAAGTTTTTACGAGCAGACCGATAGACCGACAGACATGGATGACGGCAATGCATTTCATTTTGGCGTATGAAAAATAGTCCCATAATAAATACACTACATAAACAATATTATTTGCAGAAGGGGTGCCAAGTTGACAAGCAAGGCACATACCACATTAGCTTCCTCAGAAGATTTTACCCGTCTAGATGTGATAGCCTATAAGCCACAGTACTCACTTTAGTATATATTTCTTTGCAGTCTGTATATTTGTGTTACTTATATCATGATCAACAATATAAAGTTATTTTTATCTACTGAGGTATCATGGCTGTAATTGCTGAAATCCCAGTTGATTTCGTATACCAATTTACAAAAACTCGATATATTCTTATATCAATGTATACTCTAGAGTTTAGACGAAGGTCACATAATGAGAAGATAATTTTGTCTCTATTGTAATCCTCACGACTATTTCTATTGGTTAAAGATTATATTTCTGTATATCTGGTAAAGAAGCACAAGGAAATCAAAGATATATTTAACGCTTAGGCAGTATACCCTTCAAGTACCAATAGTGGATGTTAAATCGCATTCTGTGCCGGTTTATTATGCCTACTTCTTGAGCATGGTGCCAAGATAGTAAGCAGCACTTGTAACGCGAAATCTTATTTTCTGTTTTTTTGCTATTGCTTGTTTCCAATTATTATATTTTGCTTTTATCATAATTTTAGTCGAGTAATAATAACGGTATTATTTACAAAAGTTTAGCATGGATTGTATTGACAAGTTATTTGTCACACAGACTTAACGAGTTTTCCCATACTATACATATCTTCCATACTAACCATGTAGCCTACCATGGTACCCATAAACAACCAATAACTATTTACATGTTTATTGTTTTAGCGTTAGCGAACAACCGTACAAAACCCGTCAAAATACAAATACATTACGAAAAACCTCTTACTAAACATGATCAATGAATCTCAATGCCACCCAGGAAAAACTGATATTTTTAATCAGAAACCTGTGCTCATTCGTAATGCAGAGACCCTACAAAGTTAGCGTTGAGCGAACGCCTATATGAAAACCCAACATGATTATTACTGATTATCAACTAAATATACTAACCATCTCCCAAGTGTCCTCTATCGCGTATCCTACATGCCTCTTGAGTTCTGGGATAAAGTCATGCTAGATGGCATGTATGACACACGACAGAAGCAAATTAAAATAGAAAAAGGTGGGAGGGGGGACAAAAAGAAACAATCATAAATGCCTACGAGTCTACGAGTCTCCAAGGCAGTCCGCCTCCTCATAAAACCATAAACCAAAGTGAGGTCATGGTATTATTCCCGCTAGGTGACACTTGGGATATAACCATCTCCCAAGTGTCCTCTATCGCGTATCCTACATGCCTCTTGAGTTCTGGGATAAAGTCATGCTAGATGCCCCTTACAGTACATTACATTCACAAACACCAATGCACATCATAAAGACCCCCTCCCAACACTCACGTCGAAATGTTTCTAACATGAGACGAAAAGAAAGAAAAACAAAAATTTCCCATTTATTCAAAAATAAAATGTACAAATTGGCATCTCATTTAAAAATCGACTTTAACCCAGAACAATCTGCGCTCTTAAATTTCGTCGTGAACTGCAGGAAAACCGATTTTCCGCTGCAAGTCAACCAACAAGGATGTTTCCGTACTTACACTTTATCAGACCGAAAACCAATTCCCTTTTCAGCCTGTGGTATATCCAAAATTACTTTCTGAAATCATACAACATCCAAATTAATGGCAACAGAAAATCTAATTTTCCTACAGTCCACGTGGTTGAATCCCACTAGGAATCTGTGTTCCTGGACTGAAGAAAAATAAAATACAAACAGACCCAATATTCTCAAATTCAAATTAAAATAATAGCCGGAAGTATAAATAAATAAACTACACACCAAGGAAATACTAATATTCTAATCTGAGAATGAATGCAAATGAAATATATCGCTCACCCACTCGTGGCCATCTAAAAACTGGTTACTTCCCTTGATCAAACTAATAAACATGCACGTGCATTCTAAATACAACTCACACTACTCAAATTAGACATGCTATCTATCGTCCTACTGGTTTCACAGTCAATGCAAATCATCAATTGATTCATAAGCAATAAAACACAGTTCTATAAATCTATAATATTATAATATATCACGCTCTCACAGCGTTCCCTGGTCAAATATCAAAACCTAGCCACCTTGGCTTAAACCACAACTTAGCCACCTTGGCTTAAACCACAACTTAGCCACCTTGGCTTAAACCATAACCTATAGCCACCTTGGCTTAAACCATATTAATTGATACCATATCAATTAATAACCATAATAAAATATATTCACCCTGTTGTAGTACGTTCACCCACGCTGTTCCACTTTCTCGATAGAGCTGCAAAGAGCACGTCCGCTCAGGTTGAAAACATAAACCAAAGTGAGGTCATGGTATTATTCCCGCTAGGTGACACTTGAGATATATACATATTACAACATTACAAACATACTTTTCAGTACAAATTAATACACTTATAAACAAAACGTTGAACAAACGATTGTCACTTCGCTGAATGACAAATCTTACTAACACATATGAAATTATGCTTATTCTCACTGAATACACTTCAGCGTCAGCGACACACTTCAGCGACACACTTACTCTAGCACAAACATTTGGGCGATACTTCGCTAATGGGAAATTAATTTTCATCTAATTCGTCAAACTCAAACGACAAATAATTATATTTCTCTGATTGTTTAATATTGAACACAATATCTGCAGACTACGTATGTTATGTAACTGATACAACTAGAATAGTCTTTAACATCCCAATAACTGGGTGATAAAATGGATACGTTAATTTCGCTAAGTAATTTTTTTCATCATCATGACGACATGCATCACGATTAAAATAGACAAAACCTGAAAGAAAAACTAACTTAGCGTAAGAATTGTATGACTTTTGTCTGATTTTCCTGATTTTTCTTTTCAGTGACAAGTTTAAAATGTTATGAGTGTAATTCTCTCCATGATCACAACTGTTTAACGGCTCGTTTACTAGAACCCAAGACATGCACTCACGAAGAAGCCCCATATTGTCTTAAATTGGTTGGATTTGTCTCTGATGAAGGTATTTATGGATTATTTATTTGAGTGTTATTAAACTGTTGCATTCTACTGCTTCTTTTCGTGTTATTATGAACATTCAATAGGAAGATCTTAAAGTAAAGATTTACACTTGATGAACTGTGATATAAATACATTAAAAACGGAAGGTTTTCTGCCATTTGGAACATAGCTAAGATTAGACCTATTTATAAATCACCCCAATCTTCTGATCTCTTAAGTCATACTGATACATTGTTCATTTTTCTATTTGATGCTGTGCCTTAGTGATATTGGTCGCTTTAGATGTCTGTAATTAATTATAAATCTTATGTCTAACGAGTGTACTGAACTAAAGTTCTTTAGCATCAAAATCTAATGATATTCTACGTCATCAACAGTCAACCAAAATCGAATCCTATCCAGTTGACTAGAAGATGTCTTTTAACTGATAACAAAACCGTACATTTACTTCAGAGAAGCATACCAAATTTATTCCAAATTAACATGTTTGATATATTTATTGGCAAGCAAAACAAGTTTTATTCAAACCAAACGGAAATGCTTAAAGGTGATTTCGACTCGTTTGGACCAGTTGAAGGGCAGTATCTCTAAGACTGTTTATTAGAACAATTAGAACATTATTAAAGAGTAGTTCAGATCATTGCATGTTATTTGTCCGTCTTCAACAGCCTAAAAGATGCAGAAAAGTAGAACGTACAACTTCATTTCATTCCATTATCTAAACTTGCTGCGTTATACTGTTGTAGAGTGAAACTGAAAGTGTATGAAATTGGGGTGAAACTAAAAGTGTATGAGATTAAGGTGAAACTGTAAGTGAATGAGATTGAGGTGAAACTGAAAGTGTGTGAGATTGAGGTGAAACTGAAAGTGTATGAGATTGAGGTCAAAGTGTTAGTGTATGAGATTGAGGTGAAAGTGACAGTGTAAGAGATTGAGGTTAAACTGTAAGTGTATTATATTGAGGTGAAACTGTAAGTGTATGAGATTGAGGTGAAACTGTAAGTGTAAGAGATTGAGGTGAAACTGCAAGTGTGTGAGATTGAGTTCAAAGTGTTAGTGTATGAGATTGAGGTGAAACTGTAAGTATATAAGATTGAGGTGAAAGTGTAAGAGAATGAGGTGAAACTGAAAGTGCATGAGATTGAGGTGAAAGTGACAGTGTAAGAGATTGTGGTCAAACTATCATTATCAATGATAACAAAACCGTACATTTACTTATCCTCAACTTTCTATTTAGCAGAAAAGCATATCAAATTTATTCCAAATTAACATCTTGATATATTTATTGGCAAGCAAAACAAGTTTTATTCAAACCAAACGGAAATGCTTAAAGGTGATTTCGACTCGTTTGGACCAGTTGAAGTGCAATATCTCTAAGACTGTTTATTAGAACAATTAGAACATTATTAAAGAGTAGTTCAGATCATTGCATGTTATTTGTCCGTCTTCAACAGCCTAAAAGATGCAGAAAAGTAGAACGTACAACTTCATTTCATTCCATTATCTAAACTTGCTGCGCTATACTGTTGTAGAGTAAAACTGAAAGTGTATGAGATTAAGGTGAAACTGTAAGTGAATGAGATTGAGGTGAAACTGAAAGTGTGTGAAATTGAGGTGAAACTGAAAGTGTATGAGATTGAGGTCAAAGTGTTAGTGTATGAGATTGAGGTGAAAGTGACAGTGTAAGAGATTGAGGTTAAACTGTAAGTGTATGATATTGAGGTGAAACTGTAAATGAATGAGATTGAGGTAAAACTGAAAGTGTGTGAGATTGGGGTGAAACTGTAAGTGTATGAGATTGAGGTGAAACTGTAAGTGTAAGAGATTGAGGTGAAAGTGTAAGAGATTGAAGTGAAACGGTAAGTAAATGAGATTGAGGTGAAACTGTAAGTGTATGAGATTGAGGTGAAACTGTAAGTGTATGAGATTGAGGTGAAACTGTTAGTGTAAGAGATTGAGGAGAAAGTGTAAGAGATTGAGGTGAAACTGAAAGTGTAAGAGATTAAGGTGAAAGTGACAGTGTAAGAGATTGAGGTGAAACTGTAAGTGTATGAGATTGAGGTGAAACTGTAAGTGTATGAGATTGAGTTTATGAGATTGAGGCTAAACTGTAAGTGTAAGAGTTTGAGGTGAAACTGTAAGTGTAAACGATTGAGATGAAACTGTAAGTGTAAGCGATTGTGGTGAAACTGTAAGTGTATGAGATTGAGTTTATGAGATTATGGTGAAACTGAAACTGTGAGAGATTGAGGTGAAACTATTCAAGAATGGAAGACTAAATGATATTCTTCAGTGTCAATATAATGAGATATTTATTCATATATCTGGTTGAAAATGCGTAGAAATTGTTGTTAGTTAATCTCGTTGGGTCTGACTGCTTATTATAAATGTCAACTAATTCCTCTCAAGAGTGTATTTAACTATGTAAATGTAGTATTATTAACCATTGTATATTGCAGACTATTAGTAAACACTATTTTTCGTAACTCTACCTTACTTTTTTGTAATATTGTAACCTTATCACTACTACTGGGCTTAAATGGCTATGGTTAAATGTTCTAATAATTCTAATTCTAAGTTCTAGTGTAAATCATAATCCATGAAAACTTGAACTGCCATCGTATTACTCTTGAATTTGACTTGGGACGTATTTTTGGTAAGTTTGTAAAACGTAACAGTTGTTTGACTGTTATGACAGTTCTTTACGACAAACGTGGTCGAAAAACGACTGCACGTGCATAAGCTTCTACCAAAACCCGATTCCTATGCGTAAATTGGAATCAGCCAAATCAAAAAATATTTTTATTCAGCAAGATGACGGCATACAGGGAGAAAAAGTCAACAATCGACTTTACGCATAGTTGTATGAGTCGGAACCCATCCGTTATTTGCAAGATGTTGAAATTATTTTTGATACGAACTGTAAAAAAGTAATTGAACGTCCTTCGTTTGCTTTGTTTACACCACAACGTCACACGATTACCGTTTAAATCAGAAGTTCGGTTTCAGTAAGATCGCAATATGAATACACTGTCTTCGTTGTCGGATTCTGTTAAATAGGTCAACCATTGCGTTTCGAATGGACCAGTAAGTTTTTTTTAGAAATACTAAAACCAAGCAGATCTCCTTCGCGTTCGAATTGCGCTGTCACGTTATAATGTCACATGAGAAGTATCCAAAATGGAGATTTTATTGAAGTAAGACTTGTTTTATAGTTCTGTTGGCTGTCAAGTTGATATCCTACAATCGACAACGTATAAGATATATATTATAATATGTGCTTCTTCAATACATGTATAACCAAATATGCGACAATCCACCCTCGAAATAGTCGTTGACGCTGTAGAAGACATGGTCATTATAAGTAATTGGAGGAAGTCAGCCAATGGTACTTGATCTGATTGAAAGCAAAACTTCAGCATCCGCTTTGCGTGGGATTCGTTATAAATGACATTAAAATTTCCGTTATAACCCTGTGAGAAGCTCTTGAAAAACTCAATAAAATCTTGGTAAAAAAGAATGAGATTTTTCAGTCTGATATAAATATTGATTTACGTTGATTAATAATAATGATCAAGTTTACTCTTAATCTTACCATATTTTCTTATTTAGCCTGATTGAAACTTACACATTGTTCAAAGGTGTGATATTTGTTTATGAGATATTTATTGAAGTAGGTATACTAATTTCTCAAGACTGACAGATGAGCCGTCTATTGTCTGACATTGGGAACATTGAAGCAAGCAAAACAATTCTCTTAATCAAAAACATCGCCAAAAGAATCTAGAGCAATAGTTAAATTTTAGTTGATTCTTCTACAGAGAAGCACCATCAGGTATTTTAAACAGAGTAAGCATAGTCGCTTCGTACGTAACACCCGCCACTACCATATAGGTCATAATCATAAGACGCAACCAGATCGATTAATGTCTGACTAAACAAATCTGCCAAAATGGTAAAAGTAGACCCAGTTTCAGTAATTTCACAGTTAATATATTCGACCGCTAGTTGGAAATTCTTTATAAAAAGAACGGGCTCTAGCATAGCAGATCAGTTGTGAAATGTACACACCATATGTTGGTGATTGTGGTAAGTTACTGCATATGAATAGAAAATTAACTAATAATAGTCGTAACGTTTGTCATACAATCTGACACAAAGATCGTGTTACGTTTTAGTCTTAGAGAAGGTACTGTCTTTAATTTCCAAATCTCATGGGTAGATTGTATCTTCAAAGTCTCCGGAGGTTCATCATGATGATCGAAATGAATCGGCTGATTGAAAGATGCAGTGTATCGTTTCAGACAATTTTTATTATCAAAATTTATTTAACATGATTATAGTAAAACTTTCAAAGAACCTGGATTGACAGAATTTTTATGTAACAATTTAGGGCCAGGCACTAGTAATAAAATGTTGACACGACATGCAAATAGACACAATGACCAACCCAATCCTCTTGTTTCTTGTTTAAGTTAAAGGCTTCCGGGTCTACATGCAGTAAAATTTTCCACTTAGTCGTGTATATTTTACTTGACATTTCCTTTTATCTGTAATATTAACTTTTAATGGATTTTCAAAAATATATGAAAGCCTGGAGCAAACAATTGGCAGTATATACGGAAGTTAACCCATAGCCGAAGGTCTCACTGGATTGAGTATTGGATTTATATGTTAGTGATGTGGTGAAGCATCCTCTCCTTTCATTAAAAATTCGACCGCATTACCCCCAAACTCTGTAAACGCAGCATATAGTTGATTGTAGATTTCGACGTAATTACTTAAATTGACGATGTTGGTGATGTAACGTTTCCAGAATCTGTATTTATATTTTCAGGAACATTTATTATTAGAATGTGTAGTAATGGCGAAGAGATGCATAGTGGATGTCGACCTCAGATGCTTGACGGAAGTAGAACAAATGTGTGTTTTCATAGATGTTATGAAGATTCATGTAATACCACAAACAATAACAAGCCTTGTATTTTATTATTAACCATATGTGTCGTATACACTGTAGTCAGATTGTTGTGTAAGACAGTCTGGTGATTGTGAAGATTAAGGCCGGCGCACATTGAACGATTTTTTGACGGAACGCCCTACGATTATTTGACGCGAGTCAAATTATCGGAGTGTGCAGTCAAAGCACACTTACCGACTTTTTATCGCGACTGGAGCACTTCTAGCGGTCGTTTTCAGAGATTCTGTCCTAAACAATATGGCGCCCAATATAAACCTGGAATTCAATTGGTTGACTTCAATCTGGGTCACGACAAATTATCGGGATGACCCGCACACTAGCCGATAAGCCACGTCAAGACGTTTTTCGATTTGACATGTTAAATATCTCCCGATCACTCCCGATTTTGTCGTAGGGCTGTCGTAAGCCAACGCACATTGAACGATTTTTTGACGCCGTTATAGTCGGCGTCAAAAAATCGTTCAATGTGCGCCGGCCTTAATGTGTTTAAATTGATGTTCCGTCCCTTGTGACATGACATCCTTTGGTGATTAGATGTGAATACTAATGAACTGGTTTAAGAAGGCTAAAACCTTCTGATAGCCTTTATCAGTGGCAATTATCATTTAAGTGTGTGCTTGTCACAATAACTAACCATTATACAGAATGGAAGCATTAATACCCAAATCAATTGAAATAGATAAATGGTATATTTCAGGCTACTTATTGAAACGAGTGTGGTAAATTCTAAACCGACGGCAAAGCATATCACATTGAAAAAAAAAACAACCTTGTAAAGTTTTTCATCAATTTGAAATGATGGTAGTTGAACTCGAATTTACTTTTCATGATATTTAATGACATTTTTATTCTCGAGAAGTGGATTCAATTTTCATTGCTATCTTGGATCAGGGCAGCAATTACTGTTTATATATTACATATTACCATATATTACCGTTGATAAAAACTCCAAATTTGACTAGAAAGATGACTGGTGTTCCCTGGATCCTTAATCTAACGATTGATCAGATTCCCTGTTGCATGTTGCAAGCAGTCGTTGACATTTCAGTTGCTCTCATATCTTGCCAGTTGCAATGTCAACGTGATTCATTTTGAAGATTGACATGTGAAATATTCAAGTGGCAACATGTAACTAGTATAATGTTCATCATCATGGTAAAATGAAGCGTCGAACACACTAGTTAAATACAAATTTTTCTTAATTTGTTCTAGGTATTCAGTATTTTTAAATGCTTATTTTTTTAGTAAAAAACCAAAAGAACCTATTATGCTGCATTGACCATGGCATATAGTGGGATTCATATTAAATGTCACATGTAAAATAAAAGAGTTCAATCATATCACTTTCCATCAATTACTCTACCATTAGTTAAAAGATTGAATCAAAGATGATCTTGATAGTACTTCAACCAGTACTCACAATTCACGAGTAGGCTACATTTTTTGAGTTTTTATGTCATCCATATTTTACAGTGGACAATTTTATCATTATGTGATGGTAATTCCTATGAAAACGGTTCCATGTGCTTCACAAAGCAGCTGTATTTACGTTGAACGTTATTCATATTTTAATTGGCTGTCCATCTTCCCAAAACAGAAAAAAACAAACAGCAAGAATATTTTGTTTGCTGGGTATTTATCAAATATCTCTTCAATTATTGCTATCAAGATTAAAAAACAACAGGAAATAATTTGCCTTTTAATCCTTATGACATCAATAGTGGTCTTGTCCTGAAGGTGGCTAACCTTTGATATAAATATATATTAATACATCCGCTCTACAGGTATCCTTTTATGAGAAAGCCTATTATTAGAGATATAAGCGGGATAAAAAAAAATTCCAAGCTGATGCATGTCACAATTAATTGAGTCCCATCTGGTATAATCGCGACTCTCGGTTGTAGTACATACATTTAGACGAATGAAAGTTAAATAGCTGGAAGCGATGATGTCAAAAATAAACCCAAGTCAACAAATATTCTAACCTTAAATAAAACAAATCTTTCATAAATAGATTGGTTGCTAAGGATTTCACTGAATTGTGCAATGATTTTTTTTAAACCCACATTGTAACAGTTCCAAGAAAAGAAACATGAAAAGTACAATACAAAATAATAAGGGGGATTAGACGAGGATGATACAATGCCAGTAAACACATAAGAGATACAAAATACATCTACCAAACTTGGATTGGAAGTAGTTAGTTAAGGGGTCATTTAAAAAACAAAAAAAAACAAAAAAAAAAACGTAACACAACGCAAAAAAGACAAATAGTGACACCCCCTGTATCATCTCGTAATACACCCATATACACCACTCCTTGTTCATGGTAATAAACTTTCATACCCCCTTAGCACTCCTCTAGCTACGCCACTGAATAATGCTATAAGTAATATATATAATTTAGGAAGTCCCATGCGATGAGGCCATCCTTAAATATATCAAGAATGTCATTCGATAACGGCTCATATGCTGCAAATTTATTTAGAGTCTTATCATTTCTGTAGGAACAGAAGCCAGACATAACTAATAAACACAGTTACGGAGAAGACAACACATGTCTCTAATATCATTACGACTAAAAAGATGCTGAGCTAAAGAAGAACACTGCTATCAGACTGTTTTTTTTTCAAGATGATAAAATTATGGCTTCTGATATGGCAGTAAACCGTTAACTTTATCAATATTTTATATCGTAAGTCGACACCAGCTAAGATCACGATGATGGTTATTGACGCTTAAAGAATGTATTCTGTGATTTAAATACTATCGTAATAACTTTAATAAAGGTTTTGTTCACTGGATGTAAAATTTATCACACGTTGTAATGTCAATTGAGTATTGGTTGCTTACCATCAAAACTGCTCTCGGAATAATAGACATGGCGTGTGTTTAGGATTACCATAATATTTAATTACACACAATCTGTACGAAGGGAATAAGGGTATAAGGCATAGCATTTTATCTACTTTGTACTACGGTTTGTTGAATCAGACATCAGTAATCTAAAGAGACAACATTTTCTTAATGAAAGTTATAAGCTAGTTACAGTGTAATCAATATGTCTTGGTTATAAATGGAATAGAGTTTAAAGTGGCACAGGCTTCATTTTCGTGGGTCGATTTTTCCAAGTCTCAGAAACGGGGACTTTTTTAGTTCAGCAATTTAGTACTGGTTATCACAACTCACCATTGAAATTTGAGTCTTCAAATCCATGTGCATCCATAATTATTAGCATTTGAAAGTTATAATGCCCTACTACACATTATCGATACTATGCAATATATAGAAAAGTCATCTATAGAAATAGAAGGAGAATTGGAGAAATGTCTAATTTAAGATATATTTGAAGGAAATATGCAATTTTCTTACATTTCTAGTGCCTCTGAACGATACTTAAGTATATTCAAGACCCAAATCAACCAATAAAAATGAAGACTGGTCCCCTTTAATGGACAATATATGAAGATATGGGAGCATACAGTTTGTATGTTACGTCTGAGAAAGAAAAGTTGATACCGATATTGAAAAGGGCTTAACATGCAGATTTTTACAATATTTCACTTTTGGTTGCAGAGAACAGCCTGATGAGTATGGTAATTAAGAATCCAAAAGACATGATTTAAAATTCACCCCAGTGCGAAAACATTTCTAAAAAACATTCAATACTATTATCATATTGAATCTCCTTCAACTTTAAGATCGATTGTAGAAGCACTCATTCAAATGCATTCAAGGCCAAAAATGGCTCTATTAGTGTAATTGTTAAAAAGATAAATATAATCAATATTGATAAACAGGAATTACTATAAATTATTTTCTAAAATGAAATAATTAGCAACATTTATTTTAACAGCAAACAACAATCCAATTCTATTTCTTGATAATTTACTGATATTCATCGATTTTAAAGTTTACAGAATGCCCCTCAGCCAATCCTCGATTGAGCAATCTAAGTGGAGCAATATTGAATATTTAGTTACATAACCGACAAAGTGGAATGAAGAAATTAAAGTATTTGGTTGATAATGATTATTTTTGTACTGTATGTTGAAGTCAATATTCGACTCAATTTTTCAAGTTCTATATTTGTTGCAGATTATCAGTTATTCTGAAATACATGTATATTCTTCGTTGGATATCCTACAAACGAAGTGATTCCGCCTGCCGATAGTTTCAAGGAACAATTTTGACAATTTTAGGCTACCAATGAGCACTCTTAGTCGCTATGAGAACTAAAGTTTAGACATATTTCCGGAGCTGGAATAAAATTTGCATTATGGCTAAAGGGAGGTCACTTATTATACAGGTTTTTTTTTTATCGTTCAGAACGAATTTAAATAGAATTTTTATGTTATGTTATCTGAAACACGTTCATGGAATTATGTCAGTTAGTTGCCGCTTTTCTGAGAGAAATCTAATGATCCAACGAATTGTCAAGAAAGTGACTGGAGGGGAGGGGAGGGCGGATCAGTTCCTTTAAATAACTTTTCCATTCATCTATACATTTACCAACATTCGGTCGCGTGAAACAACGAGTTAGAAATTATGTTAGTGTACGTTTTAATATTTATACTAGAAAATTTATAATTCTGAAAGCATCAATAAAAAGTTTAAGAATGTATAAAATACAATACAAAATAAGAAAATACCATGTAGAGACCGAAGTGAGTTTGCTGTAGAATATTTTTCATTGCATAAATCACTGAAACAACAAGATTGTACATACAATATAGAGTTTCTTTCTCTTGTTACATTTTCACATATCTCTCCGGTATTTATACATCCAACATCGGTCTGAAATTCACTTCCGGTACGATCTGTACTGTGTTTTACCTAAAAAAAAAAATAATTTACGAATTATAATAACAGTTTTTTTTATTAGTGGTGCGCAACAAATACATCAATATGCGAAACACCCATATTTGATGCAATCTTTGAAAAATTCCTGAGCTAACCCTAGTTGGTGTTTTAAAAAAATTGCGTTTACCCCTTGTTGCAGTTACTTTTTGAGCTAACCCTAGGCCCATTTAACATTGCACGCCACCTTTGGGGTCCCGGGTTCGATACCCGGTTAACGAAAAAAGTTTTTTTCTATTTTTACAAAGTCAAACACTGTCTAATCTATCATTTTCACCAAATAAATATTATTTTTGAATACAGGGTAGCCATGTGCAATGCTAACCCTAATTGCCGTTGCTCAGAATTTTACCCCTTCGCGGAGCCATTACAGAAGGGAATTATGTTTGATGGGCCCTGTAGGCCGCCCATGAATTTTTTTCAACCCAAATTTGTTATAAAAAGATGCGCTACGACGTGCCGAATCTTTACATATGCAAAACACCCATATTTGATGCAATTTTTGACAATTTCCTGAGCTAACCCTAGTTGGTGTTTTAAAAAAAATGCGTTTACCCCTTGTTGCAGTTACTTTTTGAGCTAACCCTAACCCGTTTCTACATGGCCGCGGTGGCCCAGTGGGTTCCGTGCTTGCACGCCATCTTTGGGGTCCCGGGTTCGAGACCCGGTTGACGAAATTTTTTTTTTTTCTATTTTTACAAAGTCCAACACTGTCTAATCTATCATTTTCACCAAACAAATATTATTTTTGAATAAAGGGTAGCCCTGTGCAATGCTAACCCTCATTGCCGTTGCTCAGAATTTTACCCCTTCGCGGAGCCATTACAGAAGGGAATTATGTTTGACGGGCCCTGTAGGCCGCCCATGAATTTTTTTCAACCCAAATTTGTGCTAAAAAGATGCGCTACGACGTGCCGAATCTTTACATATGCAAAACACCCATATTTGATGCAATTTTTGACAATTTCCTGAGCTAACCCTAGTTGGTGTTTCAAAAAAATTGCGTTTACCCCTTGTTGCAGTTACTTTTTGAGCTAACCCTAACCCGTCTCTACATGGCCGCGGTGGCCCAGTGGGTTCCGTGCTTGCACGCCATCTTTGGGGTCCCGGGTTCGAGACCCGGTTGACGAAATTTTTTTTTTCTATTTTTACAAAGTCCAACACTGTCTAATCTATCATTTTCACCAAACAAATATTATTTTTGAATAAAGGGTAGCCCTGTGCAATGCTAACCCTCATTGCCGTTGCTCAGAATTTTACCCCTTCGCGGAGCCATTACAGAAGGGAATTATGTTTGACGGGCCCTGTAGGCCGCCCATGAAATTTTTTCAACCCAAATTTGTGCTAAAAAGATGCGCTACGACGTGCCGAATCTTTACATATGCGAAACACCCATATTTGATGCAATCTTTGACAATTTCCTGAGCTAACCCTAGTTGGTGTTTTAAAAAAATTGCGTTTACCCCTTGTCGCAGTTACTTTTTGAGCTAACCCTAGGCCCGTTTCAACATGGCCGCGGTGGCCCTTGGGTTCCGTGCTTGCACGACACCTTTAGGGTCCCGGGTTCGAGATCCGGTTGACGAAAATTTTGTTTTTCTATTTTTACAAAGTCGAACACTGTCCAATCTATCATTTTCACCAAACAAATATTATTTTTGAATAAAGGGTAGCCCTGTGCTATGCTAACCCTAATTGCCGTTGCTCAGAATTTTACCCCTTCGCGGAGCCATTACAGAAGGGAATTATGTTTGACGGGCCCTGTAGGCCGCCCATGAATTTTTTTCAACCCAAATTTGTGCTAAAAAGATGCGCTACGACGTGCCGAATCTTTACATATGCGAAACACCCATATTTGATGCAATCTTTGACAATTTCCTGAGCTAACCCTAGTTGGTGTTTTAAAAAAATTGCGTTTACCCCTTGTCGCAGTTACTTTTTGAGCTAACCCTAGGCCCGTTTCAACATGGCCGCGGTGTCCCTTGGGTTCCGTGCTTGCACGACACCTTTTGGGTCCCGGGTTCGAGATCCGGTTGACGAAAATTTTGTTTTTCTATTTTTACAAAGTCGAACACTGTCCAATCTATCATTTTCACCAAACAAATATTATTTTTGAATAAAGGGTAGCCCTGTGCAATGCTAACCCTCATTGCCGTTGCTCAGAATTTTACCCCTTCGCGGAGCCATTACAGAAGGGAATTATGTTTGACGGGCCCTGTAGGCCGCCCATGAAATTTTTTCAACCCAAATTTGTGCTAAAAAGATGCGCTACGACGTGCCGAATCTTTACATATGCGAAACACCCATATTTGATGCAATCTTTGACAATTTCCTGAGCTAACCCTAGTTGGTGTTTTAAAAAAATTGCGTTTACCCCTTGTCGCAGTTACTTTTTGAGCTAACCCTAGGCCCGTTTCAACATGGCCGCGGTGGCCCTTGGGTTCCGTGCTTGCACGACACCTTTAGGGTCCCGGGTTCGAGATCCGGTTGACGAAAATTTTGTTTTTCTATTTTTACAAAGTCGAACACTGTCCAATCTATCATTTTCACCAAACAAATATTATTTTTGAATAAAGGGTAGCCCTGTGCTATGCTAACCCTAATTGCCGTTGCTCAGAATTTTACCCCTTCGCGGAGCCATTACAGAAGGGAATTATGTTTGACGGGCCCTGTAGGCCGCCCATGAATTTTTTTCAACCCAAATTTGTGCTAAAAAGATGCGCTACGACGTGCCGAATCTTTACATATGCGAAACACCCATATTTGATGCAATCTTTGACAATTTCCTGAGCTAACCCTAGTTGGTGTTTTAAAAAAATTGCGTTTACCCCTTGTCGCAGTTACTTTTTGAGCTAACCCTAGGCCCGTTTCAACATGGCCGCGGTGTCCCTTGGGTTCCGTGCTTGCACGACACCTTTTGGGTCCCGGGTTCGAGATCCGGTTGACGAAAATTTTGTTTTTCTATTTTTACAAAGTCGAACACTGTCCAATCTATCATTTTCACCAAACAAATATTATTTTTGAATAAAGGGTAGCCCTGTGCTATACTAACCCTAATTGCCGTTGCTCAGAATTTTACCCCTTCGCGGAGCCATTACAGAAGGGAATTATGTTTGACGGGCCCTGTAGGCCGCCCATGAAATTTTTTCAACCCAAATTTGTGCTAAAAAGATGCGCTACGACGTGCCGAATCTTTACATATGCGAAACACCCATATTTGATGCAATCTTTGACAATTTCCTGAGCTAACCCTAGTTGGTGTTTTAAAAAAATTGCGTTTACCCCTTGTCGCAGTTACTTTTTAAGCTAACCCTAGGCCCGTTTCAACATGGCCGCGGTGGCCCAGTGGGTTCCGTGCTTACACGACACCTTTGGGGTCCCGGGTTCGAGACCCGGTTGACGAAAATTTTGTTTTTCTATTTTTACAAAGTGGAACACTGTCTAATCTATCATTTTTCACCAAACAAATATTATTTTTGAATAAAGGGTAGCCCTGTGCAATGCTAACCCGATTTACAAAGAAACTTCTAAATTAATAACAGATATCTTAAAGAAATTACTTGATAAAGACTTAATTAAACAAAAACAATTTGATTACTTAAAGCCAGAAAAGGAACCACGTCAGAGACATTTGTATACACTTCCAAAACACACAAAAATCCTGAAACTGAGTGGTTTTTACCTAATAGAATCCCTAAAGGACGCCCAATAATTTCGGATTGTGCAAGCGAGTCGTACAGAGTATCAGAGTACATTGATCATTTTTTATTTCCACTAGCTTCGTCACATCCTGCCTATATCAAAGATACCAATGACTTCGTCGAGAAGATAAAGAAACGTAGAATTCCAGCAGACGCACTTTTAGTTTCTCTAGACGTTCAAAGCATGTATACCAGAATAAACAATGAATCGGGATTACGCGCTGTAAAGCAGGCATTCGAGCGAAAGCCCGATCCTGAAAGACCAGATAAAGAAATTCTTGAACTTTTAGAAATTTGTTTGAACCGTAATGACTTCACTTTTAATGAAAAAATTTATCTTCAGGCTTCAGGAACTGCCATGGGTAAACGCTTTGCACCGTCATATGCAAATATTTTCATGGCAGAATGGGAAAGAGAAGTTTCACTTCTCTGCCCCAAATTACCAATTTTTTATGTAAGATTCCTTGATGACATTTTTTTAATTTGGACTCATACGATAGATGAATTTTGGGAATATTTTAATATTCTCAATAACCACCACCCTTCTGTTAGAGACCACAGTTTTTAAAGATACCAATTTTCATGAAACCAACAAATTAGATACCAAAGTTTTTTCAAGCCTACTGACACTCACCAACTTTTATTCAAATCATCTTTTCATCCCAAACATACTTTTTCTGGAATTATTAAGTCACAAATCTTGAGATTTCACCGAATTTGTTCGCGCAAGAAGGACTTCGAGGAGGCATGTTCTATTGTTTTCCAAAAATTACGTGAACGTGGCTATTCAAGAAGATTTTTGAGGAGCATCAAGAGCTCCACACTAGATGAAATTTCTGCTAAAAATTATCTGAATACAATAGCAATACCTAATTCCTCAGTTAATCCTTGTTTATCCACCCGCTGCCAGACTTGTCCGTTCATTATACCATCAAATTCTTTTCGAAACCGCAGAACAGATTCCATTTTCCAAGTGAATGAAAAACTCAGTTGCACCAGTAGCAATATTATTTACCTCATCTCATGCACGCAGTGTAATGAACAATACGTTGGTGAAACAAAGAATTCTTTAAGAGTCCGTTTCAACCACCATAAATCAGATATCAACCTCAACAAAAGTAACAAAACCGTCTCCAAACATTTTAACCAACCCGATCACCAGCTAACAGATCTCAAAATTATTCCCATAGAACAGATATATGAACAGCCTGGCATAGAAACTAAGAAAATTCGGTTAATTAGAGAGAATTATTGGATAAATAAATTACAAACTATGCATCCCTTAGGAATGAACATCCAAGTAGACTTTCAGATTATACCCTTTGTCATCCAATATAGCAGCACATCTGGTCAAGTTCCTCGAATTATAATCCGCCTTTACAAGGAATTACAAGATAAATTTCCTGCTGTTTTCACAAACGATTTAGTGATTGCCTATACACGAAATAAAAATCTTAATGATATCTTAGTCCATGGTAGATTACCCCCCCATCCTTAGACTGAGTACATCTTTTTCTTCCACTTTCTTATTTCTTACCTATGTTATCCGACGAGTAATTTTCCAGTATTTTCAAAAAATCGTATTATATTATTTTCAAACCAATTATATTATATCATTCATTATATCGGGTGGGCCTAAAAAAGTGGCAACACACTTTAATATGATATTATGAAAAATGTATGGGAGCTATAATTTTGATATTACACACCCATCACAATATGGTAATTTGACATCTTCACTAGAAATTTCAGACCAAAAGACCAAATAGTGTTAATTTGCCAGCAATTTTAAAATTAGAGGTCAAAAAGAAAAATATCGAAGAATGTCAAATGTTATCTAAACTTTGTTTCACTTGAAAAGGTGATCAATGTGTCCACCGTCTTGATTGCAGACAGCCCTCAATCGTTTTTTCCATGAAGAAATACACTTTCTGATCTCTGCCTGTGGGATTTCGTTCCATTTTTCACGAATTCGATCTTTTAGTTCATTTTCCGTGAACACCTTTGTTCGATCCGCATAGACTTTTTCTGAGAGAGAGTCCCACACAGTGAAGTCCATGGGATTGCAATCAGGGGACTGCGGGGACCACTCATCTTTTTTAATGAACTTTGGGGTCGCGTCATTTGGGTAACTTTGTGTTGCATTGCTGGTATGGGAAGTTGCACCATCCTGCTGAAACACATAGTCATTGTTCGGATAGATAACATTTGACATTCTTCGATATTTTTACCCCTTCGCGGAGCCATTACAGAAGGGAATTATGTTTGACGGGCCCTGTAGGCCGCCCATGAAATTTTTCAAACCCAAATTTGTGCTAAAAAGATGCGCTACGACGTGCTGAATCTTTACATATGCAAAACACTCATATTTAATGCAATCTTTGACAATTTTCTGAGCTAACTCTAGTTGGTGTTTTAAAAAAATTACGTTTACCCCTTGTTGCAGTTACTTTTTGAGCTAACCCTAGGCCCGTTTCAACATAGCCGCGGTGGCCCAGTGGGTTCCGTGCTTCCACGCCACCTTTGGGGTCCCGGGTTCGAGACCCGGTTGACGAAAAATTTTTTTTTCTATTTTTACATAGTCGAACACTGTCTAATCTATCATTTTCACCAAACAAATATTATTTTTGAATAAAGGGTAGCCCTGTGCAATGCTAACCCTAATTGCCGTTGCTCAGAATTTTACCCCTTCGCGGAGCCATTACAGAAGGGAATTATGTTTGACGGGCCCTGTAGGCCGCCCATGAAATTTTTTCAACCCAAATTTGTGCTAAAAAGATGCGCTACGACGTGCCGAATCATTACATATGCGAAACACCCATATTTGATGCAATCTTTGACAATTTCCTGAGCTAACCCTAGTTGGTGTTTTAAAAAAATTGCGTTTACCCCTTGTCGCAGTTACTTTTTAAGCTAACCCTAGGCCCGTTTCAACATGGCCGCGGTGGCCCAGTGGGTTCCGTGCTTGCACGCCACCTTTGGGGTCCCGGGTTTGAGACCCGGTTGACGAAAATTTTGTTTTTCTATTTTTACAAAGTCGAACTTTGTCTAATCTATCATTTTCACCAAACAAATATTATTTTTGAATAAAGGGTAGCCCTGTGCAATGCTAACCCTAATTGCCGTTGCTCAGAATTTTACCCCTTTGCGGAGCCATTACAGAAGGGAATTATGTTTGACGGGCCCTGTAGGCAGCCCATGAAATTGTTTCAACCCAAATTTGTGCTGAAAAGATGCGCTACGATGTGCCGAATCTCTACATATGCGAAACACCCATATTTGATGCAATCTTTGACAATTTCCTGAGCTAACCCTAGTTGGTGTTTTAAAAAAATTGCGTTTACCCCTTGTCGCAGTTTCTTTTTGAGCTAACCCTAGGCCCATTTCAACATGGCCGCGGTGGCCCAATGGGTTCCGTGCTTGCACGCCACCTTTGGGGTCCCGGGTTCGAGACCCGGTTGACGAAAAAAGTTTTTTTTCTATTTTTACAAAGTGGAACACTGTCTAATCTATCATTTTCACCAAACAAATATATTTTTGAATAAAGGGTAGGCCTGTGCAATGCTAACCCTAATTGCCGTTGCTCAGAATTTTACCACTTCGCGGAGCCATTACAGACGGGAATTATGTTTGACGGGCCCTGTAGGCCGCCCGTGAAATTTTTTCAACCCAAATTTGTGCTAAAAAGATGCGCTACGACGTGTCGAATCATTACATATGCGAAACACCCATATTTGATGCAATCTTTGACAATTTCCTGAGCTAACCCTAGTTGGTGTTTTAAAAAAATTGCGTTTACCCCTTGACGCAGTTACTTTTTAAGCTAACCCTAGGCCCGTTTCAACATAGCCGTGTTGGCCCAGTGGGTTCCGTGCTTGCACGCTACCTTTGGGGTCCCGGTTTCGAGACCCGGTTGATGAAAATTTTGTTTTTCTATTTTTACAAAGTCGAACTTTGTCTAATCTATCATTTTCACCAAACAAATATTATTTTTGAATAAAGGGTAGCCCTGTGCAATGCTAACCCTAATTGCCGTTGCTCAGAATTTTACCCCTTCGCGGAGCCATTACAGAAGGGAATTATGTTTGACGGGCCCTGTAGGCCGCCCATGAAATTTTTTCAACCCAAATTTGTGCTAAAAAGATGCGCTACGACGTGCCGAATCTTTACATATGCGAAACACCCATATTTGATGCAATCTTTGACAATTTCCTGAGCTAACCCTAGTTGGTGTTTTAAAAAAATTGCGTTTACCCCTTGTCGCAGTTACTTTTTAAGCTAACCCTAGGCCCGTTTCAACATGGCCGCGGTGGCCCAGTGGGTTCCGTGCTTGCACGCCACCTTTGGGGTCCCGGGTTCGAGACCCGGTTGACGAAAAAAGTTTTTTTCTATTTTTACAAAGTCGAACACTGTCCAATCTATCATTTTCACCAAACAAATATTATTTTTGAATAAAGTGTAGCCCTGTGCAATGCTAACCCTAATTGCCGTTGTTCAGAATTTTACCCCTTCGCAGAGCCATTACAGAAGGGAATTATGTTTGACGGGCCCTGTAAGTAGTTATAGTAGTTATAGATTTAAAGCATGTTTCCCCCATTCCATTTTTCATTTCATGGGGGGAAAAACTCGCTTCAAATCTATAACTACATGAGGAAAAAATGCAACCAAATTGAGCGTACCCAAAACAAAACCTCTACATTTCATAAAACACCCTACATTTTTCATAGAATTCTTACAACAAACACCTTCAATAAATTTCCTACATTCCATCAAAAAAAAACATATTAAAAATAGGATGAGTTTAATTTTAAAACATGAACAATACAGATTCGAAGATTATTCAGGCGACGGTATCTTTTCATCTATATTTTCTCTAGGTTCAAAAATAATTCCAAAAGTAGCTGGCTTTGTTTCAAACAACAAATCCCTAATTTCCTCCGGAGCTCAAGCAGTTGGGTCCGTGGCAAAAGCAGGAATTAGAATAAACGACGCCGTGAAAAAATCCGACGAACTGAAAGAATTACAGCAAATAAGAGAACTACGAAACAAGAGAATAGAACAGCAGGTAAAAGAGGGAAAAGGGTTTAAAGTTATAGGATAAAAATGATAGTCGCTCACGCTCCAAAAACCTATTTTGGTTCCGATATTCAAAAATCATTAGGATATCTTCCTGGATTTCCATGGGCCAAATACTCTGGCGAGAAACATCTTCCAGGTCATAATTACACCGGTCCAGGTACTAGATTAGATCTACGACTAGACCAAAACGATAATCCCAAACCAGGGGAAGAACCAGTCAATAGAGTTGACGCTGCTGCGCTTAAACACGACATACTTTACAGAAACAAAGACATAAACTTCAGACACGAAGCAGACAAACAAATGATAATCGAACTCGAAAATATTCCAAATCCAACATTCAAAGAGAGAATGCAAAGAGCGCTAATCATTAAACTGTTAAAAGCAAAGATGAAATTGGGTATGGGATTGGCGGATGAAATTCATAAAGAATTTAGAAAAAACAAACATTATTTAAAAGTTAAAGTATTTGATAAAGATGAAATATGGTCAGCAGATTTAATTAATATGCCAGTTGAAAGGGGATATAAATATTGTTTAACAGTTATTGATTTATATACACGTTATGCTTGGGTTATTCCTCTCAAAAACAAAACTGGAATATCAGTCAAACACGCATTTGAAACCATAATGAAACAATCTGACAGACGGCCCCAAAAGTTATGGGTAGATAAAGGGAGCGAATTTTATAACAAAAATATGAAATCTGTGGGGTTTGAAATTTACAGTACTCATAACGAAGGTAAAGCTGTAGTAATAGAAAGATTCAACAGGACTCTAAAAAATAAACTTTTCAAAAAGTTCACGGAATTAAAATCTCAAAAATGGCTAAAAATATTACCAGAGGTCGTAGACGAATACAATAACAAAATACATTCATCTATAGGAGTGTCACCAGCACAAGCCTCAAAAAATCCAAATATTATAAGATCAATTAACGCGCAACATAACTACGAAAATGAAATAAAGAATCTAAATATTAAACCCAAATTTAAAGTCGGAGATCGAGTTCGTATTTATAAATATAAAAGTAAATTCGAAAAAGGGTATGTTGGTTATTGGACAAACGAAATATTTATCGTAGATAAAGTAAATAGCACATCCCCTCCAACATATGAATTAATCGATCAAGACAAAGAACAAATTATAGGTAGGTTTTATCAAAATGAACTTCAAAAAACTGACTTTTAAAAATGAATGAATTTCTCGATAAATATGGAACCGATACAACCACAAACTTCCAACTTATGAGATGGGCGAATGAGTTAAACATATCACCGTTTTATTATTGTATGAGAGATGAAATAAATAATCTCAAAAGTAAGAAAGGTAAATTCTACGCTATAACAAATATACACACTTCCGATCAAAAAGGTGTTCATCATTCTGCTTTGTACAAAGACTCTAACTTTTATTTTTTCGACTCTTTTGGATTAGATCCCACTGAAGAGATAATGAATATAACTAATCAACCAATTAAATCTTCTACATTTCAAATACAAAAGCCGGGTCAAAAGTTTTGTGGCCAGCTTTCACTTTGGGTTTTATATCAGTTGAGTTTAGGAAAACAGTTCGAAGAAATTGTAATAAATTTAACTCAATAAAAATGGCAAATAAATTTGGTTTAGGTGCTTTACCTTTAGATACTAAAAAACCAAACACTACATTTCCAATCAATAAAATCAAACCATATTTTGTGGATCAAATCGGAGACATTCTTCAGGGTGATATTGATATGAACAATTTTGGTATAACTAATTTAAAATCTCCGAAAAACGATAATGATGCCGTTCATAAGAAATATTTAATGGATCAAATAAATTTAATTGAAGTAGATAAAGACCATTTAAAAGATAGAATATCTGATGTGAAAAGATTCTTCAGACGACAATTGAATAATAAAGATTTTATAAATGAATCTAAATTGAAAGAATTAGATTATATTGATGATAGTAAATTACAACAAGAAGTAACAAGTTTAAAAAGTTTTATTCAACAACAATTAGTCAATACAGTAGATAAAAATCAATTACAAAATTTAAGGTCATTAATATCTAAATTAGATGACAAGATTACAAAGCAAAAAGTAGATCTTAAACAACTAATATCCAATATTAATCCAGGCATAAGTGAAGACAAATTAACTGCATTAGAAAGTAAACTTAGTGATGATAGCGAAATACAAAAACAAATAGAATCTATTCAACAAAAATTAATAAATGTAGTAGATAAAAATCAATTACAAAATTTAAGGTCATCAATATCTAATTTAGATGATAAACTATCAAAACAAAAAGTAGATTTTGAACAACTAATATCCAACATTAATCCAGGCATAAGTAAAGATAAATTACAACAAGAATTAACTGCTCTGGAAACTAAATTTAAAACTGAATTACAAAACGAACTAAAAACTATTGATGATAGTGAAATTAAAACTTATATTCAACAACAAATACAAAATATTGATGATAGTGAAATTAAAACTTATATTCAACAACAAATACAAAATATTGATTATAGTGAGATTCAACAACGGATAACTACTATTAATAATGAAGTTTTAAAACAGCAAACAAATATAAGCACATTACAAAATAATCTCAATGAACTAGAATATATTAAACCCTATTATTTCTTTCTTCCATCTTTTAAAGAGGACAAAGAACATATAAAGGTGGATGACCGTGAAAGAATCTATTCTAATTATAAATATGGGTTTAAAATAATTATGAGATTTGATATTGATCTTCCTACAAGGGTTGATTTTTATGATATTGATATTCCTACAAGGATTTTTGATAGTCTGAGTCAGAGTCTAATATGGGGGAAAACTATAATTGAAATATTTTTTCCTATAAAGGTAAAAGTCGATTTTTCAATTCGTGATCGATTCACTAATTGTAAATCTCTTTTATTTTTTCACTTTATCAAAAATGATAACATCGTAGATACTAAAGAATTTAAACTTCGGGAGGTATTTTTACCTTTTAATATTTCGTCAAATCAGTTCTATGTAGATAAGCTTCGAATCTCAATCGAACCGGAAGATGATGTGGTGAGATATTGCGCATTTGATTTATTTGATGACATGATATTGGAAACGGAAACTCCACCATCAGTAAGCATAGTTAGAAATCCAGAACCACGAGAAGAAGAAACACAGATTTATGATTTTTTACGAACAACAGACTTTGAATATGTGAAACTATATTTTGTTCATAATGATCTTTACTTCTCTGTTGATGTTAATAAAAATCAACAATTTAAACATTTTCCAATAGCATTAACAGAAAATATAGATGTATCATATTTTTTCATAGAAATCTCTATTGAAAAAAAAACAAATTTTCTTGTTTATCGGGATAAGAAGAACAAGGAGTCAAAACAAGAAGCATTCTTAGTACATGTACATGTCACTATTGTACAAAGCCCTAAGAATAAACATAGAGCATTATCGGAAGTTCACTTAATTTAACGTTTAAAAATGGAACAAGAAAGTAGACAAAAATACCTGATAGACAAACAAAACGAACTAAAAGTAAAACTAGAACAATATAATAAATGTAAGAAAAGATGGAGTAGAATTGATTCTGCTTTCAAAGCACTAAGTGTAGTTTTAACAGTAGGAACAACAATTGCAACGGCAGTAACTGGCGGATTGATGGTGCCAATACTTATTCCAACTGTATTAGCCGCAATTACTGCTATTCAAACCTCATCTTGTGGATTGATTGCTATGGGTTTTACATCCAAACAGAAATCTTATTTTAAAAAGAAAACCGAAATTTTAAATGCATATCTTAATAAGTTGTATATTTTCTTCGAAAGATCAAGAGAAGATAAGATCATTAGCGTTGAAGAGTTGGAAGAATTTAATGAAATTTTGGATAAATTTAATATACAAATATCAGCAATAAAAGATAATAAAAAGAACTCCAAAAATTAAGTAATTAAAAAAAAACATATAAAAAATATGAATAACATTGAAATTATAGACGATGAAACATTCATAGAAAACGTACTATTTACCGATCTTATCAGGGCTATTACTCATAAATTTTCAACATTTAAGGGTCAAATTGAAATAGATGGTAGGATAATCGAGAATGGAAATCACAAACAATTCATGAAACTTCTTGGTTTCAATTCCAAAACTTTTAAGACCATTTTGTCTAATATGGATGCAAAATCTGACTGCTCGGATTGGTATTTTACAGGGAAAATAATTTTACGTAGAGACAATTTTAATGAAATAAGAAGATCAAACGCTGGTAGAGGAACTGAACTACTTAAAAAGATAAATGAATATAAAGGTAGAAATTGTTATATACCAACAGATGGTAACTGTTTTATCAAATGCGTAAATCATGTTTTGAAAAAAGATTTAACAAATAAATTTCAAACATTCATTAATACATTTCCAAAAGCGAATAGAAAAGGAGTAATGACAGCTGCTAGAATTAATAAATTCAATGAGAAATGTAATACTTCATTTCAAATTTACACTCCCGAAAATAGAAATGTACGCCCCACCCTCACAGATGTAAACAAGGACAAGGCATTAGATTGGGTTTTATATTTACATAACTCACATTTCTGTCTTATAAGAAGAAATCAAAAAAGTTTAGGGATTAAAGAAATAGAAGATAATTATGAACAGGTATGGAAAACATGTAGAGATGATAATGCTGTAAAAGAAGTATCACCTTTGAAACTAAACGTATTTTCAAATATGAGTGATGATACTTTATTCGCTTGGGACTGTGAAACGTATTCAGATAGTGAAACGCGTAAAGCAATTCCTTATTCCTGTACGTTAATTAATTTAGAAAAGCTAAGAAAAAAGTTAGAGATGATACCTCCCACTGATAATATTCCAGAAGCATTTTATAACAAACTAATGAAAATAGTAGAAATATTTGTAGGCACAGATTGTATAGATCAAATGTTGAAATATTTAGGTAAATATGATAAAAAAAGATTAACATTGATTTCTCATAACGATAGTGGTTTTGATAACTGGATCGTAATTAAAAACGTAAAGAAACTAACACAATGTCCACTAATAACACCCAGAGGAATTCTTTCTTTACCATTATCTAATCCATACACTGATGAAGATTTACAGAAAAGATGGAAACGACAGAAAGATATAAAAAGTAAATCCAATTATTTACAGCATATTAATTTCACATGTTCCTATCAACACGAAGCATCTAGTTTAGCAACATGGGGAAAGTCGTCTAATCTACCAATGAATTTGAGAAAGATCGTTGATGTAGACATTGCAAAATATACCAAAGATAACTGGGAACTTTTAAGACACGAATGGGAACCATATGCAAAGCGAGACACCCTATGTCTTGGAGCATGCTTGATAAAATATAACAAAGTTATGAAAGACGTTGTATTCCAGAGCGTTTCTAATAATCTAACGGCTCCATCTCTATCTTTAAAGGGGTGGTATTATTTGTATCATTACGATAAAGAAATGGTTGAAGAACCATATTACGAAAGTACAAGACTCGTACCAAAACATACTGAAAAACAAAATATAGAAAAGGTTTACTCACACACTAACCCTTTTATAAGACATTTTATAAGACGCTCTATTAAAGGAGGAAGGGTTTCTGCAAATCGAAAAATATTTACAACTGATAAAATCAATGAAATTTGTGATGTATTAAAGGAATATACACAAACAAATGACGACAACATAATTGATTTATTTAAAGAATATAGTAAAAGTGATAAAGATAAAACAGAGGTTAATTCAAAACTTAAAAATATAACATGTTCTAGACTGATGGCATTTGATGCTAACGGTTTGTATGCTTCTGCTATGTCAGATTTAGATAGTGAATATCCCAAAGCAGAAAGTGGTAGACCGTTTTTACCAGAAGAAAATAGAAAATTTGTCAAGCTCTTCAATGAACAAAACTTTAGACCCAAAACTGCTATTTTAACAGTTTGGTTTGAGTATCCCAAAAACATGTTCTTCCAACCGATACCAGCTAAAGATAAAATTAGTTTTACGAACAAAGAAGGAAAAAAGGAAACTGGCAATAAAATCAGATTCAGAAATGGTTTCTGTTCAGATGTTTTAACATCGGTCGATATTCAAGAAATAGTAAAAGCTGGTGGACGAATTATTAGAATATTAGATGGCATAGTATACGAAGAAAACTTTAGAACTCCTCCCTATAGAGACTACATTTTAATTTTGAGAGATCTAAGAAATCAATTCAAAAGGGATGGCAATATCGTTGGTAGTAATTGCATGAAATTATTAGGTAATGCCCTGTATGGGAAATCTATTCAGAAGGATATATCTTCATCAAAACATCTTTGGAATGACGTAACTTTAAAGGCTAACTTTGATTCACATGTTAAACACTATGAAAAAATAAATGAGACTCAATACATTGTTGATATAGAAAAAGAAGAAAAAGAAATTGACGATGTAAATAGTAAATCTACACGACTTACACCCAGTCATTTGGGATCATTCGTATTATCGCACAGTAAGAAAATAATGAACAATTTTATTCACGTAATAGATGGGTTTTATCAACCGGAAATATACTATACCGATACTGATAGTTTATACATTTCATCTAGCAATTGGAATAAATTAAATGAAGCTGGATTAGTATCCGAAAATGAATACTGTAAAGGAAAGAATGATTACGGTGATGGTGGAATTATATTCGGTTTATATTTAGCGCCGAAAGTCAAATACAATATCATACTAACTTCAGATGGTGTTTTAAAAGAAAAGAAAACATTTAAAGGTTATTCTAATGATAAGATAACTGTAGACGATTATATTCGGTTGGCTAGTGGATATGATATATCAAATGAATTTAAGAGAAATTGGGAAAAAAGTTTCACAAATGGAGTAGTTATTCCAAGGGATGATGATAAACAAAAGAAAGTTTTTAGAAGTTATTTAAATCTTGTAAAGAGAAAGGCTCCAAATAGTGAAGGAATCATGTATCCTTATTGTAATAAAGATGAATTGAGTTTGGATGAAAACTATGAATTTGATGATTTCGATTATCTAACTATTCAAGAAGAGAATGAAGAGTTACTTAATTCTTTTTAAATGAAGTTGAATAACAATTTCTTCGTTTCCAAAGTCTATAAACCTATTTTTACCATCTTTGATTTCCAGATTTATATCTTTGATCATAAAGGAATTAAGTGGTAAATACGTAGTTTGAAATGGTTTTTCTATAATTCTATATCCAATAGGAACAGTGAACGTTGGAAGACTGTAAATAATCTGACGTTTGTATTTATTGAAAAATCCACCGTTTATTAAATTGCAATGTATATTGATCACATCGACATCATTCTCGATATTAGCTTTATGTGGTGCTATAGTAGATTGGGTGTATACTCGTTTATCAAATCCTAGTAACGTATTCAATGAATTTTCTACGTTGAAATCAACTTGACTATTATTTCTTAATATCAATTTCATTTTGTTCAAATTTAAATTACCTTCGAATTCAATATTATGTTTACCATTGACACTTCCTGCGTATTCAGATAGGTATTCGTTAATGGCTATGTATTCGTAACTTCCTGGTAGTAAACTTATGGTTTTGAATGTTGCTCCATTATCTGTTGATATTTTTATTTTGTTATTATCTTCGTTGATATTTCTAATGGAATTGTAAACAGAGAAATACTTTAATCCCAATTCATATTCTTGATTTCGATCGAGTTCATACTCATAATCTAGAGATAATTTAATGTCTGATTTATTTGAGGTGATGACGAATAGTTGACTCATTTTTAATAACACTTTTATAATCATTTTTATCTATGATACCTTTTTGTAGGAGTCTTTTTAATATACAATTTAATTCATTATATTGTCTGTGTGATTGATGTCCTTCCTTCATTGCTGCTAATATTATTTGTAATCTATTAAGCAATTCTTCGTTGTTGTCGGATAAAAAAATTACACCATCTCCTGTATGTCCCAAAAAGTCATCGATTTCTTCTATAATATCATCACTGTAGTTATCATCACTAGCATCGGTGTTATCATCTAATTCTTTTTCCAGTCTTCTTAATCTTAAAGTTTTTGGTCCTCCTGTCCTTGTCGATTTAAGAATTTCCACGTATGAATTTAAATCTTTGAAATTATAATCTTTATCATACCCATTCAAAAGATTAATCATACCGGGTGTTAAATCATATACAGCGTCTATTCTGTCAATCTTAAATGTTGGGTAGAGTTGATTGAAACGTATCCTAAAACCGTTAAGAATCAATCCATCCTGATCAATTGTTGGCTTTATTGTTTTGGCTAGGGTTGGATTTGGATTTGAAAAATAACGTTTTATATCATCTAATGTCCTGATTACGATTCCATCATCTTCAATGGGATATTCTATTTGTGGAGGAGATTGTTGAATAATTTGTTGTTTAGGAGCTTCTAATTTATTCTTGATATCCTCTTGACTTTTTAATATTGGTTTAAATAAAGTTTGTAGATTTTCCGTTAATCCGAGTTGTTGTAATCTGTTATTTTCAACTTGGGTCTTTATTTTATTCTTAGCTTTGATATATTCTCTATTTCTTTTTAAAATATTATTCCATTCCATTTTTAAAAAAATAAATTAACATATGTTGATCATTACTCTTTCACCCGCAGGTTTTCTGGTATTAACGAATACATATCCATGTTCCTCTGGATTTCTCCATTGAGCTTTACAAACCTTTTTAAACGAATCTCTGTCCATTCCGTGATTTATCGACTGTATGATTTGAGATAAATCTTTATCGTTTAATTCAAATAATAAAAAACAATTAGCATTTTTTCTAATGAACATAGCATCCATCCCGTAAAAAGATTGGGCTTGGTATAAGCAGTGACAGTTGTGATGTCTTCCCTTCGTGAAGAAATCTTGTTGAACAGATTGATTTTTTTGCGCTACGCAGTCGTCAAACAATATTAAGTTCTTTCGTTTGCTATCAATATTAGACAAGTCCAGATCATTTACATTTTTTGTCAGAAACACTTTTATGTCAGTTGGATTGAAAGATGGATTCTTTTCTTTTATGAAGGTATCTAAGATATCTTTTATTTCCATTTCTCCTTTATCGTAATATTGAAATAATTCTTGAACATATTTCTTTGGTAAATATTCTAAAGCTTTGAGAAATTGATAATACGATTGTTCTGGTGTCGTTGTGTAGATATATAGAGAATCAAAATCTAAAAGGTTGGGTGTTGTCAACATGTTAAAAGTGAGATGAGTTTTCCCAGAACCTGAACTACCGCATATACACATGAGCATTGGATTATTAGGAAATATTTCTGAATGATTAAATTTCCTTCCCATTTTTATGTACCAAAAATTACACCTTCTCCTTTATACTTTGAAAGATATATTCCTTCTCCACTGTGTATATTTTTAAAAAATATTCCATTACCCTTATGTTTGACTTTGATTTCCCCTGTGTCAATACTATCCACTAATTTAGTTAATCCTTGTTTGACAGTTTTCTTAGTTTCTTCACTAAATCGATTTCCAAATTCTTTAACTGTACCTAATATGTCTGCTACTCCCGAACCTTTTGCTACCTTTTCCATTTCCAAATTATGTCTACGTTTTTCACTTTTTTCAGCTTCGGCTGCTTTCTTGGCATTGACGGCTTGAACTATTCCTGCTGTTCCGCCGGCCGTGGCACCGGCTGCGGCCAAACCTGCAAAGATCAAGGGTAGGAAAGGTAAAAATCCACCTTCCTTTATGTTCTTGTCAATTCTTTCCAAATCTATATCATCTCGTACTTTACAGTGTTTATATTTATCAATAAGTTTTTTAGTTATGCTGATTCTTTTACCATTGTAAGTAATTGTAGTTGGCTTTTCTGTTTCGATAGCATCTATTATTCTTTTTACTAAAGTTTCGGGTTTCATTTTTAAGGGATTAATTTATTCTATTCGAATCATCCGTCTGTCGGATATTTTTATTATATGTTTTGCTTCTTCCAATAATAAACAATAACCGGTTACATCTCCTTGTGTTTTTTCGATATGAATATTTATGTTTACTCCAGTTTTGAAAAGATCTTCTTGATGAGCTGATAGATCAAAACAGAAGATTGGGTGATTAATTGCAAAATCTACATATCCAAACTGAGGTGGATTTCCAAATAATTCACACATATTTTTATAATTTCTATACAATTCATTATAATCCTTTGTGGATGGATTAATAGTTAAAGGTTGGTTAGGATAATTATCGTTGTTTAATCTTACTTGAACTTTACGGATTATAGGATCTTGAGTTTGGTTCATTGCCACTCTAAAGATATTGTTGTTATTTGTCTGAGAATCTGGTAAGTTCTTGAAACCAACTATTAAATATCTTGCTGGTTTAATGCTGTTAGTGATTGGCCATGTTGTGGATTCTCCAGTTAAAGTCATGCTCCCTACAGTGTTGCGACGAAGAAAAGCTATTTCAATGTCTTTAGTTAACGAGTTGAATATTCTCGTTTCTACTTCAATTGATGGTGTTATTACGGGTATGAAAAGTTGGAGATTTGTTATTTCTAATTTTGCATTTGAATTAGCTTCTCCAAAGAATATCTTATCGTCATTAATTTCTCTTTGTAAATGAATTTTAAATGGTAAACCTATAGAAACTTTTCTATGTTCTAAAAGACCGAATAAAGGATATAATTTCCAATTTACGTAATTACCCCATCTATTATCCTCAACAACATTATTGTACTGATTTACTCGTTTGTCAAACCCCTGGTTTACTGCTCTACCGATTCTCTCGATGCTATTTCTGGCAATGACTCTCATTCTAGCGATATCAGCATCGTTAGCTACAGTTTTTACTGGTTCTTTTAAAACGGTCCCATCACCAACATCGGGTATCCAACCCGAGACTGAATCGTAGTTTTTGGGGTAAAGGACTGTTTTTAACATTGTGTCAAATTCTCCAGGGTGTTTGATGGTTTCTATGGGGTTTGATCCCGCTTCCAAAACCATTTCGCTAAATAAAGAAGGAAAGAAATTATTTTCTAATGTTGTATTAGTCTGTGGGACTCTATTTTCATTTGCTGTTCCGTCCTTGATTTTGAAATCGCATCTGAAATAGGCATCGGAAAGTAATAACCAATTTGACAGACTATTGATCTCGAAAGTGACCCTCCCACCATCATTTAGTTGGGATTTAGATCCAACACTCGGAGAAATAATTATGAAATCCTCTTTTTTTTTATTAAATGAATAAAGAATTGGATCGTATAATCTAAAAATTGGATCAAGAATTTTATTTGCCATTTTTAGAGGAATTATTTTGATAAAATACAATACATTTACTATATGCATATATAATGTTTAATAGAACAAAATAACAACATATAAATAAGTTCAACAATGTTTAGTAACAACTTTTACTGTATTAATCAACCCCTTGACTACGGATAAACACTGGTAACCAAGAGGTGATCATACAGACTCGCTCCATGGTTTCAAGTATTATATAAATAAGTTCAACAATGTGTAAAGGGAGGTACAACTTTTACTGTATCACTCACAATGTTAATACCGGTCCTACAGGGCCGGTTATCGTGACATTACACACATCTATTTTTAGTTAATGTCCCTAGCAACTCACAAATAACACGTGGTATATGTCTACTTAAGACCGGTCATGATGACATTACACACTATAAATCTACTGAAGACAAACTATCGATTGCGTGAAGCTTGAGTTATTTTTTAGAGCGGTCCTACAGGGCCGGTCATGATGACATTACACGCTATAACACTATACTATATAAATACACCATAACAAAGATATCCGCGTTATAAGCCGTGACAAACTATGAATTAAATAAACACTTTAAATCGACAAAAACTCATTACCCTGTTGAATGCCAAACTTAAATGATATTAAACTAGAAACGCATAAAAAATCATTTCCAAAATATTTGCTCCTGAGGATTGGTTTCTAAACTTCGATTGATTTTCGCAATGTTTGAAACTAATTCGGAAATTGGCATGGATAAATTTCTAAATTTTGTGTAGCGTTTACACAGATTTGCTAGAGATCTCAATTTTCTAGCCCAACGCACCGAAATTGACAATTTGTCTGCCACAAAAGTGTCGAAGTTCCCACCATTCAATTTGAATAGTTTTTGTAGCCAACATCCAAATGTTACGTAATGTTGGATGAAGTGTTTCTTATTTTTGATGTACTTGTCACAATTTATAAGTATTTCTTGAACATTTTCATTGTCATTAATTTTGTCGTCAAAATCTTTTATTTGTGTGTTTGTAATTGCATTGTCTCGAAGTCGAGTTTTTAGATATTCCAAATATTCGTTGGAGGATTTAGTTTGTTTGCTAGTCCGCGTTCCTTTATTAAAATCAATTTTTTTTGGTGTTTTGGACAGGGTTTTGAAAGTCGATTTGTGGTAATCGGCTGCACATTGAACACTCTGTTTTTCAAGTTTTTCTTGTAATGTTGTATAATATTGTAAATATTCCTCATGGTATCTGATATGGCTTGTTATCGCTTTAGAAATATCCAAATCACTTATATCAAAATCCATGTCTTCTAATCCATCGGCTTTTTCACTTTCTTGACCTGAAAAAAAATATAATACATATATAATATACTCTTTGATAAATGTTTTATATTTTTTAACATGTTTATAGAAAGATTTATATTACATACTTGACAGATTCATGGATGTCAGATTTAAACTGCCAGTTGAACTTTCTGTAGTTAGTGATTGGTTTATCAGTTGGTCATCATCAGTTAGATCCATTGTTTTATCGGTTCCTTTATCATCCATGGTCAACAGTTATGTGTGTTAGTATCGTCTGCTGTTTCCCCTGTAGATGTGTCTGTCTCAAACAAAGAACGCAAACTGAATACTATTTCCTAGAAAGAGCTTGTTCCCATAGTAATCAATGTATTGACGTCATATTGACCTAAGGGAGAACTAATGTCTCACATACAGTTCAATAACCTCAATATTGATTTATAATAAAACCTGATGTCTCACATACAGTTCAATAAACTCAATATTGATTTATAATAAAAACCTGATGTCTCACATACAGTTCAATAACCGCAATATTATCACGTAATGTATTTGATTAGAAATAGTTTATTGATCAATTCACCATGAATACAGTTAGCTCATAGTTTATTGATCAGTTCACCATGAATACAGTTAGCTCATAGTAATCAAATAATGACGTTTATACGATGATAATGCAACATGATTAAAGGGAACTAAATCTGTCAATCTTAATAAAACCAGACCACAATGGATTTCAAAGATAAATAAATCATTTTCAAATAGTGGGATAATATGTAATTTGAGGTATTTTATGCTAGGTAGGGACTTGATGGAATGTAGGAAATTTATTGAAGGTGTTTGTTGTAAGAATTCTATGAAAAATGTAGGGTGTTTTATGAAATGTAGAGGTTTTGTTTTGGGTACGCTCAATTTGGTTGCATTTTTTCCTCATGTAGTTATAGATTTAAAGCATGTTTTTTCCCCCATGAAATGAAAAATGGAATGGGGGAAACATGCTTTAAATCTATAACTACTATAACTACTCCTGTAGGCCGCCCGTGAAATTTTTTCAACCCAAATTTGTGCCAAAAAGATGCGCTACGACGTGCCGAATCATTACATATGCGAAACACCCATATTTGATGCAATCTTTGACAATTTCCTGAGCGAACCCTAGTTGGTGTTTTAAAATAATTGCGTTTACCCCTTGTTGCAGTTACTTTTTTAGCTAACCCTAGGCGCGTTTCAACATGGCCGCGGTGGCCCAGTGGGTTCCGTGCTTGCACGCCACCTTTGGGGTCCCGGGTTCGAGACCCGGTTGACGAAAAAAGTTTTTTTCTATTTTTACAAATTCGAACACTGTCCAATCTATCATTTTCACCAAACAAATATTATTTTTGAATAAAGGGTAGCCCTGTGCAATGCTAACCCTAATTGCCGTTGCTCAGAATTTTATTACTTCGCGGAGCCATTACAGAAGGGCATTATGTTTGACGGGCCCTGTAGGCCGCCCGTGAATTTTTTTCAACCCAAATTTGTGCTAAAAAGATGCGCTACGACGTGCCGAATCATTACATATGCGAAACACCCATATTTGATGCAATCTTTGACAATTTCCTGAGCTAACCCTAGTTGGCGTTTTAAAAAAATTGCGTTTACCCCTCGTCGCAGTTACTTTTTAAGCTAACCCTTGGCACGTTTCAACATGGCCGCGGTGGCCCAGTGGGTTCCGTGCTTGTACGCCACCTTTGGGGTCCCGGGTTCGAGACCCGGTTGACGAAAAAAGTTTTTTTTCTATTTTTACAAAGTCGAACACTGTCTAATCTATCATTTTCACCAAACAAATATTATTTTTGAATAAAGGGTAGCCCTGTGCAATGCTAACCCTAATTGCCGTTGTTCAGAATTTTACCCCTTCGCGGAGCCATTACAGAACGGAATTATGTTTGACGGGCCCTGTAGGCCGCCCATGAAATTTTTTCAACCCAAATTTGTGCTAAAAAGATGCGCTACGACGTGCCGAATCATTACATATGCGAAACACCCATATTTGATGCAATCTTTGACAATTTCCTGAGCTAACCCTAGTTGGTGTTTTAAAATAATTGCGTTTACCCCTTGTTGCAGTTACTTTTTTAGCTAACCCTAGGCGCGTTTCAACATGGCCGCGGTGGCCCAGTGGGTTCCGTGCTTGCACGCCACCTTTGGGGTCCCGGGTTCGAGACCCGGTTGACGAAAAAAGTTTTTTTCTATTTTTACAAAGTCGAACACTGTCCAATCTATCATTTTCACCAAACAAATATTATTTTTGAATAAAGTGTAGCCCTGTGCAATGCTAACCCTAATTGCCGTTGTTCAGAATTTTACCCCTTCGCAGAGCCATTACAGAAGGGAATTATGTTTGACGGGCCCTGTAGGCCGCCCGTGAAATTTTTTCAACCCAAATTTGTGCCAAAAAGATGCGCTACGACGTGCCGAATCATTACATATGCGAAACACCCATATTTGATGCAATCTTTGACAATTTCCTGAGCGAACCCTAGTTGGTGTTTTAAAATAATTGCGTTTACCCCTTGTTGCAGTTACCTTTTTAGCTAACCCTAGGCGCGTTTCAACATGGCCGCGGTGGCCCAGTGGGTTCCGTGCTTGCACGCCACCTTTGGGGTCCCGGGTTCGAGACCCGGTTGACGAAAAAAGTTTTTTTCTATTTTTACAAATTCGAACACTGTCCAATCTATCATTTTCACCAAACAAATATTATTTTTGAATAAAGGGTAGCCCTGTGCAATGCTAACCCTAATTGCCGTTGCTCAGAATTTTACTACTTCGCGGAGCCATTACAGAAGGGCATTATGTTTGACGGGCCCTGTAGGCCGCCCGTGAATTTTTTTCAACCCAAATTTGTGCTAAAAAGATGCGCTACGACGTGCCGAATCATTACATATGCGAAACACCCATATTTGATGCAATCTTTGACAATTTCCTGAGCTAACCCTAGTTGGCGTTTTAAAAAAATTGCGTTAACCCCTCGTCGCAGTTACTTTTTAAGCTAACCCTTGGCCCGTTTCAACATGGCCGCGGTGGCCCAGTGGGTTCCGTGCTTGTACGCCACCTTTGGGGTCCCGGGTTCGAGACCCGGTTGACGAAAAAAGTTTTTTTTCTATTTTTACAAAGTCGAACACGTTCCAATCTATCATTTTCACCAAACAAATATTATTTTTGAATAAAGTGTAGCCCTGTGCAATGCTAACCCTAATTGCCGTTGCTCAGAATTTTACCCCTTCGCGGAGCCATTACAGAAGGGAATTATGTTTGACGGGCCCTGTAGGCCGCCCATGAAATTTTTTCAACCCAAATTTGTGCTAAAAAGATGCGCTACGACGTGCCGAATCTTTACATATCGTCACCTTGCTAAAATAATTGCCTAAGTCACTTTTTGACGATTTTGATATTTTGGCTTAAATCAACAGTTCATGATGCTGGCCACAGTCTGGTATAATTGTCAAAGCCATACATAGAATAGATCATGGCGTTTTTGCCCATTAAGTATAATTGCCCAAGTCAGGATTGTGACTAAAACAATGATTTAGGCAATTTTATATGTGATTTAGGCAATTTTACTAGCTTTCAAGATTGCCTCAGTCACTTAATCCACAAATAATTTTGCCTAAGTCAGTATAATAGCCAAAGTCACAAATGCATGTTTGTAAATGTGCCTAAGTAAAAAAAAAAGTCCTAAATCTCCTAAAATCTCCTCATATGTAATAGTTTTGACACACAGCATTAGTTGTATTTGAATAGTTATATATAGCATCTTATCTTTGTGTATGAAATGTTTAATAAATATCATGCACTCTAACTTTGGTGTAGTTATTTCTGTTTTTCTCAAAACTTGAAAATATGACTTAGACAATTATTTTAGCAAGGTGACGATATGCGAAACACCCATATTTGATGCAATCTTTGACAATTTCCTGAGCTAACCCTAGTTGGTGTTTTAAAAAAATTGCGTTTACCCCTTCAACATGGCCGCGGTGGCCCAGTGGGTTCCGTGCTTGCACGCCACCTTTGGGGTCCCGGGTTCGAGACCCGGTTGACGAAAATTTTGTTTTTCTATTTTTACAAAGTCGAACTTTGTCTAATCTATCATTTTCACCTAACAAATATTATTTTTGAATAAAGGGTAGCCCTGTGCAATGCTAAACCTAATTGCCGTTGCTCAGAATTTTACCCCTTCGCGGAGCCATTACAGAAGGGAATTATGTTTGACGGGCCCTGTAGGCCGCCCATGAAATTGTTTCAACCCAAATTTGTGCTAAAAAGATGCGCTACGATGTGCCGAATCTTTACATATGCGAAACACCCATATTTGATGCAATCTTTGACAATTTCCTGAGCTAACCCTGTTTTAAAAAAATTGCGTTTACCCCTTGTCGCAGTTACTTTTTGAGCTAACCATAGGCTCGTTTCAACATGGCCTCGGTGGCCCAGTGGGTTCCGTGCTTGTACGCCACCTTTGGGGTCCCGGGTTCGAAACCCGGTTGACAAAAAAAGTTTTTTTTCTATTTTTACAAAGTCGAACACTGTCTAATCTATCATTTTCATCAAACAAATATTATTTTTGAATAAAGGGTAGCCCTGTGCAATGCTAACCCTAATTGAAAGTTGGCCTGTTGTCGGCTTTCACCCCCTAATACCTAATTGCCGTTGTTCAGAATTTTACCCCTTCGCGGAGCCATTACAGAAGGGAATTATGTTTGACGGGCCCTGTAGGCCGCCCATGAAATTTTTTCAACCCAAATTTGTGCTAAAAAGATGCGCTACGACGTGCCGAATCATTACATATGCGAAACACCCATATTTGATGCAATCTTTGACAATTTCCTGAGCTAACCCTAGTTGGTGTTTTAAAATAATTGCGTTTACCCCTTGTTGCAGTTACTTTTTTAGCTAACCCTAGGCGCGTTTCAACATGGCCGCGGTGGCCCAGTGGGTTCCGTGTTTGCACGCCACCTTTGGGGTCCCGGGTTCGAGACCCGGTTGACGAAAAAAGTTTTTTTCTATTTTTACAAAGTCGAACCCTGTCCAATCTATCATTTTCACCAAACAAATATTATTTTTGAATAAAGGGTAGCCCTGTGCAATGCTAACTCTAATTGCCGTTGCTCAGAATTTTACCCCTTCGCGGAGCCATTACAAAAGGGAATTATGTTTGACGGGCCCTGTAGGCCGCCCATGAAATTTTTTCAACCCAAATTTGTGCTAATAAGATGCGCTACGACGTGCCGAATCTTTACATATGCGAAACACCCATATTTGATGCAATCTTTGACAATTTACTGAGCTAACCCTAGTTGGTGTTTTAAAAAAATTGCGTTTACCCCTTGTCGCAGTTACTTTTTGAGCTAACCCTAGGCGCGTTTCAACATGGCCGCGGTGGCCCAGTGGGTTCCGTGCTTGCACTCCTCCTTCCGGTCGAGTAATCATACTGTCAAGACGTGTTTACATCGCTCTCCAGAGATTACCCAACCGTGAAATTATGATCTAACTTAGTTACGATTTGGTGATTAATGTTAGTGTAGACGCTATTATATTGTATAGAGAACTTTACTTGTGATATTTGTACGGGGTTTTATACCCCTCTCGCCCTGAAATATGGGTCCGAGGACTTATTCTAAAGAATGTGTTGTGGAAATAGTGAACGTTGATATGAAACAGGTTAATTTGGATTATTTGATTGATAAGATGGAAGAATGTATTGGTGTTGGAAATGTTTATGCTGTGATACCGAGGAGACCAGATATTTTAGAAGTTACGGTGAATGATAAATCCAGTGCGGAAAAACTCAGTACAGGACTCAAAATAGGTGAGAAACATTTCAACTGTCGTATCCCATATTCCCCCTTTACTGTTGTCTCCTTTATGGATATCCCGCCCTATATTGAAGATAGTGTACTGATCGAGAAATTGAGAATCTTTAATATCGAGATTGACGGAGAGGTTGTGCGTCATTTTCATGATAAACATAAGACCGTTGAAAACGGAATTCGACATGTGAGATGTATTTTTCCCCCAGAAATCAAGTCTCTACCATGGGGGGTGAAATTAGAATCCATCAATGGCGTTAAAAACTATCGAGTGATTCATAACAATCAAATTAAAGTGTGCAACAAGTGTTGTTCTGATGAGCATATGATTGCCGATTGCCCCCAAATTAAATGTAGACGATGTCACCAATATGGACATATGGGTAATTTATGTACTATAAAAATGTGTCATATATGCAAACATTTGGATACTGAGTGTATTTGCTCTGATTATTTTGAAGATGGTTTTAATTGTTCAGCTAACAATTTATCGGACGACTCTAGTGAAAATCAGCTCACGAATATCGACCCAGATCTAAATTCAATCAGTGTGAACTCTAATTCAATATCTAGTGTACCTGAACAAAAGTCTAAGAAATTACGATTAGATACTGAACAGTGCCCTGTAGTGAATGAACCAGTGACTGAATCGACACGCGTGGATAATCACCCAAACCTTAATGACTTGCCTCTCCCAGATGTTGAATGTATGATTGAACCCATAGAATGTGATACTGAACAAGAGCTCCCTCCTCCACCCTTACCCTCACCACCTCCCCCCACCCCACCTCAACGTGTTGTGTCCCGGAAAGAATTCCATATTATGAAGTCAGATCGCAAGGATACTGTTGAAAATCCAAAAATCTACCCCCCTGCCCCAGTGTCGCCGTATAAAGCACCCAGAACCCGTAGAAATATATTGGTTACTAAACCTGATCCCGAGCACATTCGAAAAGTGGTAAATAAGCGTGATAGTAGGACAAGTGGTAAATCGAACAATTAATAAATTCAGTTTAACTATGGTGATTGTGACTCTATTGTGTGTAACCTGCCTCTTAATATTAACATTCAACTTATGTACTTTTAACTGTAATTAGCTGAGAACTAATGACAAAATTGATAGTGTTTTTCAGAAATTGTATGCTGTTAATGTTGATATAGCTTGCCTGCAAGAAACGTATTGGGACAGTAATTACTATTAAGTAATTATTAAGAGCAAGTGGGATGGTACCATTTTTTATTCAAATTTTACATCAAATTTTCCTTCTCGAGGTGTAGCAATATTGATAAGAAAGTCTTTTCTTAGCTCAGGGTCTATTGTTTCTAAATCTACTGATGAAGAGGGGAGAATTGTTTCAGTTAGTTTGGATATTAGTGACAGAAAATTTATTATCTTATGTATTTATGCTCCAAATAACCCATATCATAGAATTGAATTTTTTAAGCGTATACATGATTTTATAGATCCCCAGAGAGAACTTCTAGTGTGTGGTGATTTTAATGAAGTTTTTAACTCGTTTTTAGACCGTGGCAAAGGTCAATAAACTAACAAAGCAAGTTCCCTAGCACTGAACACTTTTGCATTTTCTCATAATTTAGTGGATATTTTTCGTCACAGAAACCCCGATAAGAAGATATTTACCAGGAAATCCATTGTTAATGATGAGCTAAAAGTTAGTCGTATTGACCACATTTTAATCTCCAGATCTTTGTTATGCAATGTTATTAATTCAAATATTTTACATACTACTTTTTCAGATCACAATATAGTTAAGCTATGTATAGACTTTGATAGTTGTATTAAAGGCCCTGGTGTTTATATTTTGAATAATGTACATTTAGATGATAGTAAGTATTGTAAACTAATTAACGATTTAATCGATATAGAAATTAATAATGACTTATATTCTCAAAATCCACTTGTATGGTGGGATAATTTTAAGTTCAAAATTAAGAAAACTTCCCAGGATTACTCCCGTAAAGTAAGCAAAGCTAAATACAAGGAACTGTATGATATTCAAAATAAATTAGAGAGGGAATATGCAAGAATTTCTAATAACCCTACACTTAGCACTGACATGATCACTGATTTAGAAAATCAACTCCGTAATTATGAAACGGAAAAATGTAAGGGAGCAATCCTTAGAAGTAAAACCTTAAATGCCACAGAAGGTGATAAAAACACAAGCTATTTTCTAAAATTAGAAAAGCAGAGGCAGACTAAAAATGCAATCAATGAGCTCTTAGATGAGGATGGTAATTCCCTAAAGGATACTTTTTCAATCCTTGACCAATGTGTTGATTTTTATAGTAATTTGTATAATAAGGACATTAATGAACCTGATAATTATAATTATGTAAATGATATGTGTAGTTCTATATCCAACAAGTTATCAGAGAGTGACAAGGAAATGTGTGATGCTCCAATAACCTTAACTGAACTCTCTGATACCTTGAAGGATATGAACAAAGGTAAGAGTCCAGGACTCGATGGGATAACAGTTGAATTTTATTTGAAATTTTGGGATAAGATAGGGCCTATATTTTTAATTATTGTTAATATAATTTATGATAAACAACTACTTTCTAGGTCTATGAGGAAGGGCATCTTGACGCTGATTTATAAAGAAAAGGGAGATAAAAAAGATCTGAAGAACTTTCGGCCCATATCATTGCTTCAGAATGATTATAAATTAGTGTCAAGAGTCCTTGCTGGTAGACTTAAAAAGGTAATTAGCCAGCTTATTTCCATAGATCAGACCTGTGGTGTACCAAAGCGCAGCATATTTGATAACATTTATTCAATTAGAGATATCATAGACTATGCAAATCATGAAAACATTGAGGGTTATTTGTTGTCTTTAGACATGTTTAAAGCTTACGATGTTTTATCTCATTTTTATCTATTTAGTATTTTACAAAGTTTTGGGTTTGGTTTTTATTTTACTACATGGATCACTATTTTATATACTAGTATTGTAAGTACTGTGAAATGTAATGGACATTTATCCCCCTTTTTTTCTATTTCACGTAGTATAAGACAGGGTGACCCCATGAGCACAATGCTCTATATTTTATGTGCCCAACCTTTGAATACGTTAGTAAAACTGTCTCCCCTGAAGGGAATCCCCATAAAATTCAGCAATGTAACCTCACTCATTTATCAATACGCAGATGACACTAATTTTACTTTTTCTGATTTAAAATCAGTTAATGACATATTTAATGTAATTGAACCATATTGCAAAGCCTCTGGAGCTCGTATTAATGTAGAAAAAAGTCAAATACTACCCTTAGGTAGAGTTAAAAATGATTCATTAGATTTGGACATTCCTTTAAAACAGGTTAGTTATATTAAGATTTTAGGTGTTTACTTAGGTAATGATAAGAATATGTGTGATGAGTTAAATTGGAACTCAAAAGTGAAAAAGATGCAGTCTATTTGTAATATGTGGAAGGCCAGAAATTTAACTCTTATAGGTAAAATTACAGTGATAAAGTCATTGATAATGACTCTGATTTACCACAATTTGATGGTTTTATACCTGCCTGATTATATCTATGTTAAGATTAAGAACTTAGTGACAGAATTTATTTGGAATGGAAAGCCTCCTCTAATTAGTGATATAATTTATGGTGGTCTTTCTTTACCTGACGTTATGTATAAGTCATACGCATTCGCCCTGAAATTATTTAAGAAAGTTGGTGATAAAATGGAGCATTTTACATGGAAATCTATACTCAATTATTTTGTGAAAAGATATTTTAATTCTACTGCTACAGACCTTCTTAAAGTTCATTTTAGTAAACCGTTTTTATTGGAGTTGCCTCGCTTTTATCAGTCTTTGTTCTATGCATGGGACATAATCAATCACGGCTACAGACCTGATCCTTGTACTCTGTATGACATTTCTTTACAACCCCTGTTTAATAATCCCCTAATTAAATATAATGATAAGATTCTTAAGTGTAAACTTTTCAGTGCTTGTGGCATTAAAACCATTTACGATATTATTTATTACATTATTCCAGGTTTTTTACCTTTAGATGAATTGTTATATGAATGTAGTCATTTGGATCCAAAACCAGATTACGTTGCTAAGATGTTTGAAATTATCAAATGCTCAATTCCTCATGATTGGAAAACTATTATTGAGACCGAGCAACAATCGGGTACTACTGCTAACGAGGCGAACCAAATGTGTGTTATTGATGGTGAGCAATTGGCTTTTGATAATTTCACATCGAAACTTTTATATAGTATTTTAATTAAGTCTAAATGTTGTGTACCAACTGGTTTTAAACGATGGGATAGTATTTTCCCCGATATTAAGTGGCATATTGTTTGTAAAAATACCTTTGACATGTATAAAGATGCAAAACAAATGGATCTCGATTTTAAAGAGGCACAGGCTTCATTTTCGTGGGTCGATTTTTCCAAGTTTCAGAAACGGGGACTTTTTTAGCTCAGCAATTTAGTACTGGTTATCACAACCCACCATTGAAATTTGAGTCTTCAAATCCATGTGCATCCATAATTATTAGCATTTGAAAGTTATAATGCCCTACTACACATTAGCGATACTATGCAATATATAGAAAAGTCATCTATAGAAATAGAAGGAGAAATGTCTAATTTAAGATATATTTGAAGGAAATATGCAATTTTCGTACATTTCTAGTGCTTCTGAAGGACACTTAAGTATATTCAAGACCCAAATCAACCAATGAAAATGAAGACTGGTCCCCTTTAAGATAATACATAATATTATTTGGACCAGAGTAAAATTACATAAAATTGGTAAAATTCCAAATGATTTATGTCCAGTGTGTAATGAGGCGGCTGAGGATATTAAACATTTATTTTATTCTTGCTTAGATCTTTCACTCCTTCAGTATCTTTTGAAAATAATGCTTTCTGATGTCTTATCCAGGACCATTACTGATGATGAATTGTGGGTTTTTATGATTTTAGGATTTCAAACTAGAAGTAAATCCGTTCCTTTTCGCCTATGTAATGTTATTTTAAGTGTAGCACGGAAGACAATACTAAGCAGAAGAAATATTATTGTAGAAAAACCTAATTCTAATGTTGATATAATCAAGCTTTTTAAATATAATTTATGTCAATCTTTATATTATATAAAATGTTATTATATTACTAGAAATCTAAATTTTGTCAAATATTTCATTTTACCTTCATGTCTATTTGTATTAGAGTTAGATGGTTCGATAGGTCTTGACTTTTGAATGAGTATTTTTGATTCTACTTTATAATGTTAATGCTCCAGTTGGAGCTCACATGTCAAATGTAAATAACGCTATAGAATTATCCTCTAAATGGAACTTTAACTTTATTTTCGCTTTCGCCTTTACAAAGTTTCATTAATATAGGGATAATTCAAAATACTATTTTTAACTTGTACATTAATTGTCATATTTTTATTCTCTTGAAATTATGTATAAAGTATTTTTATATATCTGTGATAAAAATTCTGTGATATTTTGCATACCATGTGAAAAATTAAAAAAAAAAAAAAAAAACGTGCTTGCACGCCACCTTTGGGGTCCCGGTTTCGAGACCCGGTTGACGAAAAAAGTTTTTTTCTATTTTTACAAAGTCGAACACTGTCTAATCTATCATTTTCACCAAACAAATATTATTTTTGAATAAAGGGTAGCCCTGTGCAATGCTAACCCTAATTACCGTTGCTCAGAATTTTACCCCTTCGCGGAGCCATTACAGAAGGGAATTATGTTTGACGGGCCCTGTAGGCCGCCCATGAAATTTTTTCAACCCAAATTTGTGCTTAAAAGATGCGCTACGACGTGCCGAATCTTTACTTATTGTAGAGCGTTATATGTTGCATAGAATCTATAACATCAACATTATTAGTACATGTATTACTGCACGTCCAACATGATCTATAAACCTAGTCATTTGAAATCAACTCCTTCGACACATTACTATTTATTCAATATAAAAACGCAATGATTTTTACAAGTCATTGGGAAACAATACTTCTGCCAGTATTAATTACCATTTTTACACAATTGGATTGTTTAGTAAATTGATATTTTCTCCAACAGCGATTGCATTTAAGAGACTGCAAATATACCGAAAGACTTTACAAGACTTTCTTTGTATCTTATTTTATTAGTCAATCGTTCAATTTGACATAGATTTAATCGTAGGCCTATCACTATGTGTAAGTGTTATATGAATCTAAATCGGGTAAAGGTAACGTCCCCTACCATTATGGTAAAATAATATAACCAAGTACAGGTGACATGTTTATACTTACGTAGCAGTTTGTCGATGTCAAACATGTTTCAATAGACTCCCCCTTAATAGCATCATCCAAACACTGTGTTCCTTTGCAATTAATAGAATAACACCTGGTCTGCAATGAAAAAAAAAGATCATTATGGATTGGATTCTTTGAAACGCGTTTTCGTTTCGAGACACCTGATGCTACTTCTCTTTAGCGAAGTCAACTACTATGCAACTAATTCTCTCGATTTTGTCATTCTTTGGATGAGAATTTTGATTGAAGGATTTGTCTTGCTTGTGCGGCTGAATGGTATCATTAGTGCAAATAACAGTGCCATAACCAATAAATATCTGGTGAAAAAATGGGGAATGATACAAAGTGAAGGCAACACATACCAACTCAATTGATACCGATGTTGAAGATGTATATTCAGTATTCCTTGATGTCGATATATCTGTAATGCCATCTGTAGTGTTTGTAACCATAGGCTTCGTACTCCAGTCAACCGTTGACGTAGTTGTAGTCGTAGAATGGTCTGTTGTAGCCGCTGTTGTAGTTTGCTCTGTTGTAAACCTATTCGTGGTTGCTGTAGGCTGTTGGGTTATTTCTTTTGTAGATGAATGTGTTGGTAGTTCTGTAGTCAATACCCCTGTTGTTGGTTCTGTCGTTGACTGTTCGGGTTGTGATATGGCTGTTGTAGACTGCTTTGTTACTGATGTTGTAGATTGCTCTGGTGTTGGCAAAGTTGTTGTTATGAACTGCTCTGCTGTTGTTGTAGGTTGTTCCGAGTTAATTGCTGTAGTTGTCAGCTTTTGAGTTGACTGTTCGGATATTGCTCCTGTGGTAGACGGAAGTGTAGTCAGTTCCAGTGTGGACGGCGTCATTGTTGATGGTGATGAAGACGGTTCTGTTGATGTCCCTGTTGATGTCTGTTCTAGGGTTGACAAGATTGTTGATTGTTCTGTTGTCGTTGAATGTAGTGTGGTTGAAAACGACTCTACTGTCGATATAACTGAAGACTGTTCTATTGTAGACTTATCTAAAGTTTCGGTTTCTGTAGATAGCTTTGTACTTGCTTCTGATGTAGATTGTTCGGTGGTTGTTGTTCCTAATGTTTCTGTTGTTGATAATGCTTGTGTCATTGATGCTGTTGTAGACTCCTCCGGGGTAGAATATGCTATTGTTGTTGAAACTTGCTTTGTAGTTGCGGTTATTGATGACTGTGGTGTTGTGAATTCTGTCGAGGATTGTCCTGTTAATGCTGTCGCTGTTGACATACTCTGTTCTGATGACCCTTCTGGATGTGTTACGGGTTCTGTTGTAGACATATCAAATGTTGTCGATGAAGAATCCTGTGTTGAGGGTTCAGACGTTAATGCTGTAGTTTGTTCTGTCAGAATTGGTGATGTAAATAATGTCGTAGTTGTTGTCAAGTCATCTGCTATCGTTATTGTGGAAAACAATAATGTTGTTGCTTCAACTGTGGTGTGTTCTGTTGTTGCTATCGTTGAGGCTTGTCCTGGTGTTGATTGGGATGTTCCCATTGATGTTATAGGTACTGCTGTAGAAAGCCCTGTTGTTGCTGATGTAGATTGATCTGCTGTTGCTTCTGTAGATTGATCTGCTGTTGATACTTCTGTAGGTTGATTTGTTGTTGCTTCTGTAGATGACTGTTTCGTTGTTGCTGTAGATTGATCTGCTGTTGATACTTCTGTAGGTTGACTTGTTGATGCTCCTGTAGATGATTGTGTTGTTGCTGATGTAGATTGATCTGTTGTTGCTGATGTAGGTTGATCTGTTGTTGATACTCGTGTAGTTTGATCTGATGTTACTGCTGTTGATAGGTCTGCTGATGATACACCCGTAGATTGGTCTGTTGTTGCTTCTGTAGATTGATCTGCTGTTGATACTTCTGTAAGTTGATCTATTGTTGTTGCTGTAGATGACTGTGATGTTTCTGCCGTTGATACTTCTGTAGGTTGATTTGTCTCCATTGATACTTCTGTAGATGTCTCCATTGATACTCCTGTAGATGTCTCCATGGATACTCCTGTAGATGTCTCCATTGATACTCCTGTAGATTGATCTGATGTTGCTTCTGTAGATTGATCTGATGTTGCTTCTGTAGATTGATCTGGTGTTGTTATTGATGGATATGTTGTTGACACTCCTGTAGATTGATCTGCTGGTGACACTTCTGTAGATTGATCTGTCGTTTCTTCTGTAGGTTGATCTGCTGATGTTGTTAATACTTCTGTAGAATGACCGGTTGTTGTTGCTGAAGATTGATATGCTGTCGTTGTTGTAGATTGATCCGTTGATAATTCTGAGTGATCTGGTGTTGATATAAAGTGCTCTGATGTCGAGCTGATAGGTTGATCTGTTGATGATATTCCTGTAGATAGCTCAGATGTAGCTCCCGTATACTGCTCGGATGTTGTGTCTGTGGGTTGATCTGTTATTGATACTCCTGTTGATTGCTCCAATGAAGCTGTTGTAGAGTAATCTATTGAAAAACCCGTAGATTGTTCTGATGTTGATTCTGTAGATTGATCTGTCACTACTTCTACTGTGGACTGCTCTGATGCTGCTGTTGTAGACTTGTCTGTTATTTCTCCACCAGTTTGATCTGTTGAGGATGCTCCTGTAGATTGTTCTGTCACTACTTCAACTGTGGACTGTTTTGTTCCAGATTCTGTTAAGGGCTTCTCTGAGGTTTCTGTAGTTGAAGATTGCTCAGCAGTTGAATACTGTTGTGTGCTTGGATCTGTTGCTAAAGTGACAGTCTGTGTCATTGCAGATTCTTCTGTAGTGCCTCTTGTTGTAGACAAGTCTGTTGATGCTGCTGCTATGGTCGAATGCGTGTCGTAAACATTCGTTGTGATTGTTTCAAAAAAGGTTGATTCGGAGGTAATATCGGTGACAGTGGATGCCAAAGTTGACTCAATATTCACAGTAGTTGTAACAGCATGGATTCCTGAATTATAATTAAAAAACACAAGTTTCTGCAATTATTATGATGATTTGTGTTGTAACAATAGTTATCAAATTATTAAATGACTACTTACCCTCTGTCATCCAGATTAGAAAGAGTACATATAATATTGTTAAAATCATGTTTGGCGTCCAGGTCTTCTCTCATTCTGAAACGATGTATTACAAATTATTCCAATCCGGCAGATCAGTAAAAAAAATAATAATACATGTTTATAACATTGTGACTATTATCTTTATAGTATAATTATTATTTATTACATATGAAAGGATATACTTCGTTAAAAAATAATCTTAAAATTTATGGTCTTTACACCTCTTAAATTTAATGTGATGAAAAGTAAAAAACAAATACCCAAAAGGAAAATAATGAAACACTGTACTAATGAAACTTTTAACTTACATATCTTCTCTTCCTAATTCGGCAATAAACCATTCCTTTCTCTGACACATTGTGTGATTTTATTATTTGATATGACAGTTATTATAATAAAACACTTTAACTGTTGGCATTTTCACTGTAAACTTTCTTGGTAGAATATTTGACTAAAACTGTAATTATATCAGTCATACTGCCACGGTTCAAACGAGTATTAGCCTACTTCTCTTATATATTTTTCATGATGTGTGCAGTTAAGACAATTTTACTTGGACGTCGACAATTAGACAATTGGAATGAGACAATTAGAATGTGGACGACTTTCAACATGCCCGGAACATGGCACAGGTTTTATTAGTGGCAGAGAAACTAGGTAAGAAATTTCAGAGGTACTATTTCGGACAGTATCGGTATCTGATCCTACAATCCTTAGTCTGCGTGAATCAAGCATGAATTCGATTCCCTAAGTACGAACCGCAAAAAAAAAAACCCCAAAACTTTGGCAAAAGCACCAAATTGATTTTTATTCGGAATTATAAGATATTGATATAAAAGTGTTGTGGTAGACATTAGTTTCCGAGTCATTTATCGTCAAATTATAATATTATATTGTTCTTACAGAAAATTATAACAGTGTATAATGATTATATAGTAGTTTATATCAAGTGGGCTTTAAACACCTTGACGTATCCTTCAAGTAATAATTAGTATAATAAAAGTAAGGGTCTTGTTAACACTTACTTTTAGAACAAATAGTTTAATTGATATACAAGTATTTCACCACCTTAGCAACGAATTGATTAAAGCTGCACCTTGTGAAAATAGTAGATCCTTGTGGTAGATATTGCTCAATAGTGAAACATCTTTCTGGATATTTTAAGTCACGGCTTTTTTTCACAACTGTATTGCAGGAGACAACATTTTGAAAGCAACAGTTAATTCAATTTTACTAAATATTACTATACAAAAGCAAACATAAAAGGTGTGTCAAGAACATGCAAACATTGACTTGAACACCACTGGTCTGGCTTAACACTGGTTTTCCAGACATACATTCTATATATGCTTCTAGTTCTTGTTCACATTCTTCTTTTCCATGACAAGCTTTTATATTACATTCAGCCTAAAAAACAACAGTTTATTCACTTCATTTATCTCTTGGAATAAAAATATTATTTTGCTCGTGTGGTGAATTTAAGGGTTTTGATATATGGGCTTCCTAATGCGACTTTCATAATAGTTAAGACCACAGGGAAAAAATGCAATATATTCTAATAACTAAGATACTAACCCCTTCTCTTTCCTTCGTCTTCATTCCAGGGTCGTCTTTAGAACTTGGAGTATCAAAGGTAGTGATGTGGCTGTCTTTAGAACTGGATAAAGTGACTGGGAGAGTTAAGTAGGGGTTGAGCTTTGTTGTGTGATAGGCTGCAAAGCTTGGGTCAATTTTATTGAAAATTGTGGATCGAGTTGTATAGGGACTTGGCTTTGTTGAACCCAATCTCGAGATAATTCTGTTGACAATTACCGAGCGAGTGACTTGGACCACCTTCAATGGACTGGGTTTTGTTGCAAGCCGTATTCTAGAGAGAAGGCTGGTGAATAGACCAAAAGGGCAGTCTTTGACAATCGTATTTGGCTTTGTTGTGGTATTTGAATCAGAGGTTGGGTCACCAGCGGTGCCATTTGTAGAGTTTGAGGCAGTTCTACTTACAGATGTGTAGCTAGTGGTATGGTGAGATGTAGAGGGTCTAGAGTTTGGTGTGTGGTGCGTTGTAAAGAGTGGGGTGGTAGATGGACCCGATGTAGACCTAAAGGCAGTTTCACTAGTTGTATAGGGACTAGGCTTTGTTATGTTGTTTGTTGTAGAGGTAATAGCTTGACCAGATATATGGCTTGGGCCAGTTCTGTTGACACGTTCTCGCAAGTGATTAGTTTGAACAACCGTAAATGGTGTACTAGTCATACGTGTTCTAGACAGTAAGGTTACCATCAAACCAGAAACGAAATACCCACTTTGAGTGCCTTTAAGAATTTGATTAGGTTTTATTGTGGGATTCGATTTAGAGGGGGGCTTAATGGTGCGACCTGTTCTGTAGCCAGTGACAGTGATATTGACAGTTTTACGCGAGGTGGCATGGACAGTTGTACTTAAACTATAAGGATTTGGTGTGATATGCTTTGTAGAAAATTGGGTAATTTTGGGTCCTAGTGTAGAGCTAGTGTCAATTCTATTGACAGTTTTGTACGGAATGGCACGGGCCGATGTAGATGGACTGGGATTTGGTGTGGAATGCTTTGTAAGTTTTGGAATATTTCTAGAACCTGGTATAGATCTAGAAGCAGTTATATTAACAGCTTTGTGTTGAGTGACATTGGCAGTTGAAGATGGACTAGTATTATTTGTGGAATGCTTTGTAGGAAGTGGGGTGATATTGGGATCTGTTGAAAAGCTAGTGTCAGTTCTATTGACAGTTTTGATCGGGGCGTCATGGACAGTTGAAGATGGACTAGGATTATTTGTGGAATGCTTTGTAGGAAGTGGGGTAATATTGGGACCAAATGTAGAGCTAGTAAAAGCTCTATTGACAGTTTTGATCGGGGTGTCATGGACAGTTGTGGATGGACTAGGATTATTTGTGGAATGCTTTGTAGGAAGTGAGGTAATATTGGGATCTGTTGAAAAGCTAATAGCAGTTCTATTGACAGTTTTGATCGGAGTGTCATTGACAGTTGAAGATGGACTAGGATTATTTGTGGAATGCTTTGTAGGAAGTGGGGTAATATTGGGATCTGTTGAAAAGCTAGTGACAGTTCTGTTGACAGTTTTGATCGAAGTGTCATGGACAGTTGAAGATGGACTAGGATTATTTGTGGAATGCTTTGTGGGTAGTGGGATAATTTTGGGACTTAATGTAGAGATAGTAGCAGTTCTATTGACAGTTTTGATAGGGGTGTCATGAACAGTTGTGGATGGACTAGGAATTTGCGTGAAATGCTTTGTGGGTAGTGGGATAATATTGGGATCTGTTGAAAAGCTAGTGTCAGTTTTATTGACAGTTTTGATAGGGGTGTCATGAACAGTTGTGGATGGACTAGGAATTTTCTTGAAATGCTTTGTGGGTAGTGGGATAATATTGGGACTTAATGAAGAGCTAATGACAGTTCTATTGACAGTTTTGATAGGGGTGTCATGGACAGTTGTGGATGGACTAGGAATTTTCTTGATATGCTTTGTGGGTAGTGGGATAAGATTGGGACCTAATGTAGAGCTAGTAACAGTTCTATTGACAGTTTTGATAGGCGTGTCATGGACAGTTGTGGTAAAAGTAGAACCTTGCCTAGAGCTAGATGCAGTTTCATTGAAAGTTTTTTGTGGAGTCGCATGGAGGGTTGTAGTGAGACTATGATTCGAAATTAAATGCTTTATAGAAAGTGAGCTAACAGTGGAGCCTACGAGTGTACTAGTAGATGTGCCTATTTCAGAATTAGTGTCAAAGCTGGTTAGAATAGTGTCGTTATCGATTGTAGGGACAGCTTTTAGGTCACTGTTTTTAAAGACTTTGAAGGTTGAGTATTTGTCATTATTGGCTGCTGGGTTGACCAGTTGCATCCTTGAATTTTCTGACATCTCAAATGATGAATGACTGCTAGTTTTTTGTTTGGACTCTGTCTGCTTAATGTCACATTCAGATGTATTTATCTTTACGAAGAATTTCACTGTCTCAGAAATAAAAGAACGCAAATTCTGTTTCAATGATCGAAGGTCAAATAACTGAGCAGTGGTGACCGTAGACCTATCATTGATAGTTGTTTTCGGATTGACAGTCCCTTCACTCGGTTTTATCTCTGGGGCAGAATTGGCAAAGACGGTATCACTATCCACTATATTAACTTCTTCTTCACTACTCGAATCTTCACTCGATGTGGCCAAATTTGTTACAGGCATGATAATGCAAATAACTGTAAAAGATCATGGAAATACTCTCATTAGTTTCTTTCAATGTAAGAGTTTCCTTAATATTTCTGAGCAATACATGTATTTCCTAACAGAACAGTTTATTACATTTCACGTTTTACCACTTCAATAAAATTACTATTACTATTACTAGGATGGGTTTGGTACAAGAGATGATCAATTACATTGACAAAAAAAAATTAAAACATTTTGAAAGGGAGAAGACTTGTCCAGGCCAGATTTTATTCTACGTGCATAACTTTTAAATGACGACAAAGAGTTATGAAACTTGGTTTTGATTATTTAATATCGGTAAAATATTATCGGAAAATTAAGAAAAAGAAAAAGAAAAAGCTTACCCGCCAAAAGTCTCCAAGTAATCATTTCGAAATTATAGCACAAATCAAACTTTTAATACAAAGTGAAAATCATTCTGAGAGAATACTTAATACTCCAACTTATTACGTTAGTCAATGTTAATTAACTGGTCGGTTTTACCTGAATCTACTTTTAGGCAGACATAGTACATGTAATGGGATTCAGTTGGTCCTTAACAGTGATCTGTTCTTGACAAGGCATGATTCAGTCGGTTGAAACAAAAACGCAATAGCTCGAGCTAGATGTCATATTAACTTAATAATATTGTCCTTTCTTTGTTTTTACTTTATTGTTTTCTAGTAGATTTACGTCATATAAATACATTCCAATATGGTGACTCTGACAGACAATTTATATATTTTAATGATTTTGTGAAATATGAAATATATTTGATGTCATTGTTTAATGTTTCCTGGTTTAATTAGATTGCTATGTTGTATTGAGTATTAGTTGAAGTGAACTGTCTGTACTAATATATCCCAGTTTTTTTGTCTCTAACCGAGAGTCCATGACTTCAGGAAGTCCACTCAGAATAAATCTGACTTCATTGCCACAATAACCAAAAATTAGGTATCCTTGGATAAATGACATAGGTTAGATTTAAAACAGAAGGAGATTATATAGAATATTTATTTAAGTATCACGCATCATACACAAAATATAATATAAACATGTAAATTGATAAGCTACCCAGTGAATCCCAAAGGGGATACAAAGTTTTCAATTCCAGTCAAAGTATCACAGTCATGTTCTGTAGATCTTAAAATATTTACAAAGTTCATAATCATTATCTATACTTAATATTCTAGAAAACAAATAACATGATAAGATTTGTAACATAATTCAGTATCAAGCCCGTAAATCCAATGGTAACTATGATTAAGTCACATTTCTAATGCATAGTTCCCTTGATCGTTCTTAGGGGCTTCGCTTTAAGGCACCTCTAAATATTGTACAAGTTTCTTATTTCTAATTTAAATAGGACAGATTGTTGGAAACTTAACTTTATGTTCTAAATACAGATATTAAACAGAACTTAAATTAACATTATACAATAATATATAATACATAACATACATATATATACACAAAATATACTATTATCATTTGTCATATCGGTGCCACAAATATGTTTTTAAACTTTACTTATATATTATATCAATGGACTGCAGAGACTAATTCTAGAAAATAAACAATGTTTTTATACCTATGATATCTATTTTCATAAGCCTATGCAGAAAATGGAATTTCTTTTTAATTTGCAATATTATTTTGGTGAAAAGTGCCTTTTTTAGATACTGTTTTTATTTCAGGTATTGAGAGCACTATTTTATTGCACCGTTGTGACAAATTCATTTCACATTATTTTTTTGAATACTGTACAGAAGATAAGATATATAGCGATATGTTATTAAATAATAAATCCTTCACTGATAATATCATATCTTTCTAGAAAACTATCTCCAAGTGGTTACTTAATTCCACCTTTATTGTTATTTCAAGATTCTATTACTACTATGTTTTGTTCAAATTCATACAATTTTCCTATTTTAGAATATAACATAACATATATAAGGACAAACATTATTCAACAAATTAAAGCAACAATTTACCTGTTCTATTATAACACAATAATAATAGTCAAATGCTTTAAATAGTAACTGAGATCGGATCGGGGTAGCAGGAATGTTTAAGTTTAATTTTAAAAAAACTATTTTAATGGGTTCTTTGTTATCTTAGTCAGATATTTGTCCATCAATATTTAACTACAATGTGCTTTCTTCGAGATTAGTCTAAATTAAATTCAACATAACAAAAGATTCTGATTGTATTAACAATTTATATTTGTTTGGACAGAAAATTGAAATTATAAAACTATGTTTTATAACAAATGATATCGGAAGGCGTGAAAGAGACAGACAGTAAAAAGGGCAAAGCTACTGATAAATGTAGACGCTGTATTAGATAACAATTGAACATCATTATTACAATGTGATGTTTTACAACAATTGGTGATCTGTTCTGTTCCAGTACCACTTGTTATTATTTCTAATTCACAAGTATCAGTCCTACAGCCAGAGGAATATACATCATTATCTTTACTAATCTGAAAAATAACCACGGAATATATATAACCTATACCTTTTATATATAATTTTCATAACTCGTCACTGAAGTCAATCATTTTATTTTAAAACGTTCGTATAGTGACTAACTTGGAGCATGTCAGACATGGAAAACCATGTGGTAGAGGTTTGTTATCTATGGGAGATAACACTAAGCTGTAAAAGGACATCGGAAGATTAAATAATCTCCACAGGTATCCATTGATGTCAGATGTATGTTAAATAACCTACTGTTCGAATCATGCAATGGTCTCGATGAGGGCATTGGTCTAGAAATTTTGTTTTAACTTATGGCAGTGTCTCAGTTATTAAGACGCTTGCTCCATTGTTCATACATACACCGAAATAACAACCCGGAGTTTCCTTGTTGCAGATCGGAGGCTGCCATAAAAGGCGTCTAGTCGCTCGTATTAGAAAATAAACTGTGTTACAGTTATGAATCAGAAAACAAAAGTACGCTAATATTTCTGTCCTGAAGATATTCAAGACGTAACATAGAATTCTTCATTTCATTTGATGACTTTAATTACACGGAATTTACAAAAAGTTTAACTTACATAACACGACCCATCTTCTTCTGGATGACACATAGTATCATGTAACGTTTTATTTTTTAAACAATCTTCTCCCGTACATTTAGCTTGAAAGCATTCCAACTAAAACATAAAAAGACAATATGAAGGTCATACAAAATACATAATTTAAATAATTCGGTCTGTAAAAGTTCTGTTATATGTTAACAGAAAGGAGATTTGGCATATATAATGTCATGGAACAGCCAGGTATTTTGCGACATTTGCATCAATTCTTACACATGTGATCGACTTGTCCTTCTAAATCTTGAAGAATGGCAATAAAATACCTGTGTTGGATCGGAAGCTTTTGTTGTATGATGTAATGCATTGGTAGCTTCTGTTGTATGATGTGATGAATCGGAATTTTTTGCTGCATGATGTGATGAATCGGTAGATTCTGTTGAATGATGTGATGAATCGGTATCTTCTGTTGTATGATGTGATGTATCTTCTGTTGTATGATGTGATGAATCGGTAGCTTCTGTTGCATGATGTGATGAATCGGAATTTTTTGCTGCATGATGTGATGTATCTTCTGTTGTATGATGTGATGAATCGGTATCTTCTGTTGTATGATGTGATGAATCGGTAGCTTCTGTTGTATGGTGCAATGAATCGGTATCTTCTGTTGTATGATGTGATGTATCTTCTGTTGTATGATGTGATGAATCGGTATCTTCTGTCGTATGATGTGATGAATCGGTATCTTCTGTTGTATGATGTGATGTATCTTCTGTTGTATGATGTGATGAATCGGTATCTTCTGTTGTATGATGTGATGTATCTTCTGTTGTTTGATGTGATGAATCGGTATCTTCTGTTGTATGATGTGATGAATCGGTAGCTTCTGTCGTATGATGCGATGAATCGGTATCTTCTGTTGTATGATGTGATGTATCGGTATCTTCTGTTGTATGATGTGATGAATCGGTATCTTCTGTTGTATGGTGCGATGAATCGGTATCTTCTGTTGTGTGATGTGATGAATCGGTAGGTCCTGTAGTATGATGTAATGCATCGGTATCTTCTGTTGTATGGTGTGATGAATCGGTATCTTCTGTTGTGTGATGTGATGAATCGGTAGCTTCTGTTGTATGGTGCGATGAATCGGTAGCTTTTGTTGTATGGTGTGATGAATAAGTATGTCCTGAATCGGTAGCTTCTGTTGTAGGATGTGACAAGCTGTCTGTGGTTGTGAATTCATCCCCAGAAGATTCAGTTGCAGTCGTTTCCGTTGTGTCAACATTCATTTTTGTTGTTTCTTCCCCAGTTTTCCCTTGTATAGAAGTCATTGTATGAGTCATATCCGTTGATTTAGTGTTTGTTGATGTTTTTAAACTTGCTGTATTCATTAGTTGTGTGTGAGATGTTGTTGGTGTGTCAGTTGACATTTTGATATCACTTGGCGAGTTGCTGTTTTCAGAAACTGCAATTTTTGCAGAAGTCGCGGCTACATCGGTGCTTAATGTTGATGTTTCTGTAGAGGGTGAGCTGGACGCTTTATGGACTGTTGTAGGGTTATTGTCTGTAGCTGTAGTATGTTTTATTGTAGTACTGGGTACATTTGACGTAACTGTAGAGGATTTTGTCTCTGTAACCTGGAGTGTAGTACTAGGGATATGTGTGGTTGATACAGTTTCACCAGCTGTGCCTGTTGCAGTTTCACCAGCTGTGCCTGTTGCAGTTACACCAGCTGTGACTGTTGCAGTTACACCAGCGTTGGTTGATGCACCTGTTTCGGTTTGAGGCGTTGCAGTTCCACCAGCTTTGACTGTTGTAGTTTCATCAGTTTTTACTTTTGTAGATGTGTCAGTTTTGAGCTTGGTAGCGTCGCCAACGTTGGTAGCTGTTTCAGGTTTGGGCGTTACAATTTTGCCGGTGCCGGTAGTTATTGTCAATGTACTACTTTCTGGATTGTCTGTTGATGGTTGACTCTGTATTGCGGATAATGTATGATGGACAGTTGATTTTGTTGTATGTGGTACCGAGTTTCCATTCTCTGTTGCCGTTGTTTCAGTACTTGGTTGGAGAGTCATGGCCATTGAATTGGAAACCAATAGAATGCATAACGTAATTTGACTTTTTATCATCACTGTAAAGATAGAATATATTATTTAAAGGATATGTTCACCATTCGTTCGATCAATAAAGTTTTGTTTCAGAACCTGGATTTTGTTTAAGCTTATCCCATCCGTAATAATGTTCAAAACGCTCCTTCGAAATATAAGACTTCAATTTCCCTTGTATCCATAATTATCAGCGAAAGTCAAAACGATTAATGCGTTTTTGCAGTTTTAGTATTTCTGGTGGCTATCATTATATTCGGACCAAAATCGACACTCGAAAATACTGAACATTCCCCTTTAACAGAAACCTTTCTTTGACATTATCAGTTATCATTTAGCTGAGAAAATGAAATAAGAACATTATGTCACATTTTTTTTTTGTAATTCAGTTATTTTCAATTATGTAGGCTATACAATTTACAGAACAGTTAACTCAACAATAATTCCACCAACCTCTAGATCAAAAATGGAAGAACATATTTTAATTAATCTAGAAATATGCACTTTTGATTTATCAATTCTTTTTGAAAAGGGAACTGAAAAAAGCTTACCAAGTGAAGTTGCCATTTGATAGGGTTTTTAATCAGAAAGTTCCAGATGATATTAGTAGCACCAATCACAGACACAGTATTCAACTGAAATGAAAATTATATCTGGATTGTACTTATATATAATTATAGGAAAACAGAACCAATATAATTAAGTCTATCTCATTGACTTAGTTTAGGAATCATTCATGTATAAAAATATTCTTACAGTTTACGGCTACACTCACACTTCATTTTCGGAAAAAAACATGACTCGCTTTGTTTCCATTCTGTCCTACAGGAAACAGATAAAAGAAATCTGTCTAAACTTTTCGTTTATCAAATATTCAAACAGAACTTAGAAATGTAACATTTAGTTCTTATAACTCCTACCATTGCAGAACATAAACAGTAAACACAAAGATAGATTGTCAGGCTTATTTAGGTAGTCTGTTGTATAGCTATATCACCAGGTAAGTCTCCTGATGAATATATACTCCTATTGACAAAGTTTGAAAATTTAGATTTTTTATTCATTCTAAGACGTTCTATTCCTTTAAGGAGTTTATTGTTGAAAACTTAATGTGTGTAACGTCTTTAATTGTACGTGTAAGTAAAAGCCAGCTTCGTATAGGAATACATACAAACGAAAAATGAAATGAAATGAATGGAGTTTTACGTCCTACTTTTCTGCACCTATATGGGCTAATTGAGGACGGGCAAACGTCATGCAGTGAGGAATACATACAAAGGCGGGTCGGTAAATAGTTCTAACGGGAATGGAATGATTTGATTGAATGGTACGATTGAAATACGAAAATCAATTAGTTATCGTTATCGATACATCAAAACTGAGTTATCAATGGTCACATAATATATAAGCCTGAAGATGTTCGTTTGTTTTATATTTGAATGAACTAGCTGGTTATGGATATGACGCACGTTTTAGGATAATCAAAGGATATTCAGACCTCAAAATTATTGTCGAATGTCGATATTAAATGTTAAATGTTAAAATTAGCCCAAACAAATTATTTCTCAATTTTTAACTTTCAAGTATAACATTTCCAGAAGATGTAATTGTTCAAATAGGTAAAAGTGCTTCGCTCCCTTTGCACAAATTCTTAACCTCAAAAATAAAATAAAAGTGTATATTGTGCGTTTCTGTTAATGACTCTTAGTTTTAATTATGTGATTTCTTTTTTCTTCACAACAGAAGATATTAAATCTGATTGCCTTTTGTCCTGTATAATATGAATGTCCGTTTAACGTATCAATAAAATAGTGTTTGTTAAAAAATGATACAAACCAGCTACAATTTCATAACGGATGAAAATGCGTTTCTGAAAATTATATATGGATTTTGTATTCTCTGTAGTGTATACATATATTTCTACATTTATATAAACTTTTTCGTTTGTGTTACTGTGCGTCAAACACAAGGGGGCATTTTTGTTTATTGATGGAATCGTACGTTTTTGCAAATTATCTTGACCACTGGTCAACGGAACTTAAATCAAAAGCCAATTTAATTTTAAATTCTGAATTTATAATGAGAAGAATTGAGCCATTTTTGTTAAATAAATGTTACTCTTTACAGTGGAAGTATAACGCATCATGTAATTTATAATTTGGAATGATATGGTATGATATGGAATGAATTTATTGTCTATGGTATGTTTTTATAAACATGATTATTTCCTATTGATTTTTACAGGTATAAGTAGATGATTTATGACTGTAAGCTGACAGTTGTTTAATTGTTTACTATTTCTATATTCGTACAGACTATATGATCCTTTTCTTTAGGTGGTATATCATTATGACCTGCACTACCACTTATTTTCGTTTCATTATTATTACCCTATAGATGTTGAAAATTATTTTAAAAACCATAAGTAACTTTGTACTTTCCCTAACTAAATGTATATAAAACCAAGGTGTATGTATTTGCATTTTCTTCTTGACTTGTGCGTTCCTGATTTGAATCATTAATTGCCTTTAAAAGTTTAATTGTGAAATGAAAAAGTTTCATATTATTTTGATGAGTCTTCAAATACGAAAGATAAAAGATATCATTTGAACTGTGATGGCCTGTAACTGTGAATAGATGGGCACACCCAATAGTGCTTGCATCACGTCATACATTATTTACTAATATGTTCACTTGTTTGTTTCATAAATAAAAAATAGATTTTATAGGTAGATTCTGACAAAAAGATACCAAAAATAAACGGTTCGCATATTTCTGATGCAATATCTACTGAAGCTTTCAGACATGATTCTTGATGGAACAGTAGCCAATCCTAGTAGCAGTTACTCCTTTAATAGACTCCACGACGTCCGGAATAACCTCCTCAATCTTCTTATCAGATAACAGTCTAAAAAATCAGTCATTATCTCAATATAAACAAATATTGTAAAGAGTTTGTGTATTTGTATGAGAATTTCCATGGTGACATGGTCACAATATTGCACAATGCCCTTCGTTTTGTATGAATATTTTTATATCTGATCTGTTGCATAGTCTGTATAGTTAGAGCAATGCTTCAGCACTAATTCTAACATTTCAATTTAGAAAATCTCACATATCTTTTAAAACTTATTTCTATTTCCCCACAGTATAATAACTGTCATAATGAACTAATCAGGATTGAACACTTGACAGTTTTCATAATATTACTTATTATATTTGAAAGAAATTAACTTGTATCCATGACTACAATTTTAAATATCTGTGTTGTCAAGGTTCCATATTAAAATGTTGACACGTATATCCTGTGATTAACACAATAGGCTTTCCGTTTTGGAACGCTTAAAAATAGACTGTTAGATAAAGATACATGTAAACATTATTAATATTAATGAGCTCAGAATTAAATTGTCTATACAACCCCCACAGCAAAATCATAATTTATACAGGCAAATTGCGATTCTGAGCTCACTGTTGAAACCGTTTTGAACGACCAATAAAATAATATGGCAGTGTTATTTTGAATATTCGTCATCTGTCATTTCACAAGACGAACGGTTTAAAGTTAAATTATTTGTCCCAGGATTTCAATAAACTTGTTAGGATAAAAATCCGTACATGTCAAACAATTCTGTTAATCAAAATCGCGAACATGGCAAAATTATTGGGAGTAATAGTTGTATATTATATTAGTAGACAACTCCAAAGAGAAATACTAGCAGGTGTTTCGAAAAGAGTAAGCAAACTGGTACATTGAGTTTTGAGAACTAGTATAAAAGTCTTCTTATTTTAAGTTAAAAAGTTAAAGTATTGAATGGGTTTTGAAAAGATAAAATGAAATAGTTCGTCACGAAGGGTTCAAGCACCTGTAGATGCAGTGGAATCGAATCTGTCATCAACCAACAAATTACTTTAAATTAGTTTCTATTGAGATTCTGGGCAATACAAGACGTACACATTATACATTTTGACGTGAAAGACAATATAATGCTGATTGACTTTGTACGAGGATTTTGATAATATAATTGTCACTTTGGATATCAAAACCATTAGAATTCATAGTTTGGAGTCCATAGTAAAGTTGTCGGTAACTTTTTGGTTTGAGAAGGTATGATGTGATAAATAATGAAACTGGGTTATGAGTCGACTATACTGTATTTAATGAATTTGTTTTATCTGCGAGAGAGAGATGACATTTTTTTTTGTAAAATCTCGTTACTACAAAAACTACGTTAAATGTTTGAAAAATACTTACAAAACTTTTGAAGCGTTTTTCAATAATAACTTGTAATTTTTTGGTAATTTCTTAGTTTGTAAATACTTTCGACACAATTGATGAATATTTATTCTTATTGGCAAAGTTTGAAAATTTACATTTTTGACCATTCCAAGAGGAAGTGGCATAGCCAGACTAGACTGCATGTTTAAGAATGTCCAACATAAGAAAATGTAGTTTACACCGTTTTTAAACCGAACATCTCGTTTATTTTATTGACGAAATTTAAATTAGGAAATATTCAATTTTGGTAAATTGTGTAAATCGTTGTTATTGGTCTAAACTTTTTATACATTTGTACTGGTGCTGCATATTCCTATTGAATTTAAATCAAAATTGATATGAACTGAATTAAAATCAGAACAATTAAATAAATTAATAAATTAAAAAAAAAGTTTTCTTCATAGTGGATAAAATGGTAAATATCATCGGTTCTCATCATTTTTAGAATGATTTTTAAAGTAAGTTTGAGATTTGTTATTTCTTTAATAGGCCTACATGTAGTACTCAGGAATGGCATCCAATATCCAATCCTTGAAACGCTGTTTAAATTCAATCCTACCTTTACTCAGAATTCCAGCTATGTTCCTCGTTTGATCAACTAATATATACAGTACTAGATATATTATACGCAATGATAAACAACCATCAGTTGAAAAAATGTTGATCGACTGGAAGTGACCCACAGTATTATCTAATCAATAAGATTGGTTGGTGAGAATTGTAGCAGCTGATATACAGACCGGAGATGACAATATACAATAGTTCTAGGTGTGTAATATGATCATGATTAGTTTTATCTTACCTTCCACAGGTACAGAGCTGTAAGAAATCTGTTGCTAATAACACAACGTATATAATATCAGCACAGCACATGCATAACCGATGTCGTTGATTGGTTGATACATATATCAGTTATTTTTCCGATTTCATAATAGAATTTATCAATGCTCAATATTTCAATTTTATAATTTTAAAGTTCTCACCAGATTATCATAATGAAGAAATATAGCTTACCAGACAAGGTAACATACACCCTCTGTCAGATTTGTTCAAATAAGAATGTTTGACTGAATAGAGACAGTACCAAATGTTTTGTTTAAGTACCAAGATTGTTAATGGTATGTAACCCTAACCCTACTTTTTCAACTGTATTTTTGTAAGCCCAGTAAAGTTACTTCCCTTGAGATGTGAAATTTATAAACACTTCATTATACCGGATAATTTTTAAATGGACAGTCCAACTTTTTTCTAGGTCAAAATTTGTAAAAACTATAGGCCTACACTAAAATCTAGAGATATGTGCCCTTTAATGTTTATGAAAACATCCAGTTGTTAATGTTTAAAGGCCAAATGCTGAAATATCAAGTTTGTTATGTTTTTGGACGCTGTTAAAATATTACTGAAAGGATTTTACTAAAATAAACGCCTAATTGTAGAGAAATGATGTATTTTATGGAATACCAAATTAAAAAATGTCTTAACAATTTGATCTTTCACATGTGCCTTTGGTTTGGTGTAGAATTTAACAGTAATAAAGGACTGAAAAATCAAATCTTTGTTTTGGTGAAACAGTAAAAAGAGATCTAGCCTGCAAATTTTCCAACAAATCTTTTAAAACTAAGTAATCTGCATTTGATTGACTCCATTGCGGGGTTATATCATTGTATTGCAGCATTTCTGAATATCTCCTGCAGTTTATACTAATGTCAGGTATTTAGATAGTTACTTTGTGAACCGAGGACCTGTTATTGAATTGTGTTTGTAAAGATTTTTATGAAGATAAGGTATCAATATAGCGATGGTAGTCCTGAATTGGCATCCTCACAGGGCAAGATAATCTGATAATATTTCATACCTTATACAAGTGTGTGCGTCTACAAGTAGTTGCAGTTAATTCCACATGGAAAAGTTCGTTGACCAGACAGTCATATATAGATTATGTTATTAGACGCTCTGTGTGTGGGAACAATAACATGTAAGTAATTGAGATTTTCAAAAAAATTAACGTCATTGTAAATCGACTTATGGTTATTATTGTTCACCGACATGCGCATTTGCTAAATTTTACATTCAATAAACAGCCGATTGATTTAAACAATTTTTTATTCACATTTCATCTAATTTTTACAAAAAAATAACCGGAACCGCAGATGAACTTCAACAGTCAGACCACCCGACAGTGTGTCAGCTGTAACGTATTCCTTCTTTACACACAATCTAGCATACTCTACTCCGATTGTGTTTTCCGATACTTTGGGAATAAGACAGGGCAGAGGATTGGATTATTTCCTGAGCATTCATTTCACTCAGTGTATCACGATATTTTTGATGCAATATGTTTTGTATAAGTGTCAGAAATGCGGGGTGGGTTACTGTCTATCAGTCTGATTGGTTGAATTGAATATAATTAAATGCGGATAGCCTAAATTCAGTCTAATGTAGTGGTTAAAAAACCGGATTTAAAAAAAAACGAACGAACGAAATTAGGGTCTGATTTTAATTAGACTGGCCTAAATTTGACAGGCCGTAGCTTAAAAACTATCAGAGATATAAGGTTGTAATTTGCACTGCCTATGCTCTCCACCAACGAAGATTTGTGTCAAATTTCAGGTTCCTACCGCGAATGGTTTGGCTGATAGAGCACTTTTAGTGTCGCCAACTTCCTGCAAATGCCTTTTAGTGCAAATATACAGTCACAGTGTGAATTCTGGTTTTGCAAATTTGTAAATGATGGCCACCATAGGTAAGGGGCGATAACTCTGTGTTAAGTGGAAATTTCTGAACTGAATTCGTTTAGCTACAAATCAAAGTAGATTAATGACCAACGTGTCCTTTGTCTTTTCAAATGAATAAGCAATTCAATTTACTGACAGGTGAGTTCTGTACTTCGAAGACTGAACATCATCATCAACAATAAAGACAAAGGTCGAGTCAGATCCGATTGAACTGAGTCTGATGTGAAGTGGTGTGTCGGTTTTGCCAACCTCAAAATTGATAGTTTAATTGAAGTTGCTGATTAGTCGGCCCGATATAATGCTGATGCCATTTTACTGGTGAAATTTGATAAATAACTGCTTTCCTCTCAAAAGTTTCCAATTTTGTTCAAAACGTTTTATTTCTCTTCCAGATAAGACAGAATGAATTATGGCTGGTGTCAAGAAAGAAACAGATAGATTAATTGAACATTTATCAGTGATAGAAGAAGCAGCCGAAGATATTTTAAGTGATAAACAACAGATAATTGAGTTTGATTTAAGACGTAATAAAACTAGAGAAGCTCTAAGGTCAGACAATCACATTATTATATTTATTACCATACAAGTGACCCTTTTCTTGACAAAATTCTGAGCTTCTGCATCAAGAATATTCTTAATTTATTTAATTAGGCCTACTTTATTTAAATTAGTGTTGAAACGGTTAGTGATTTTTACAAACCGGTTAACCTTTAGCCGTAACTTACACTATTGGATTTTAACTTCACATCCAATATTGTGTTACGTGATTTTCAAAGGAGTATGGAAATTTTCATGTGTGCAGTCATTACTGAGGGCATCAGCAAGAAAATTTAACAGTTAAAACTTCTACAATTTATTCTCTGTCAGATTTTATTTCTGTAGAGTGATTCAGCAATTTATTCTCTATGTCAGATTTTATTTCTGTAGAGTGATTCAGATACCTTTGTGTAAGGCTTTATTCACAACCAATATCCTAGATGCAAGGTCACTTTAATACTTTAAAGATTGAACATGTGGTTTTTAGAACTGAGTTTAGCAAAAAAAGAGAAATAGTATAAGCCTCCTATTATAATCAAAAGTTGATAAATAAATTTTAATCAATGAAAAAAATTTGATAAACAATGATCGAAATTCATAGTGTCGATAGTTTATTTTTTCGATAATTTTATCCAGCCCTTTATCTGTCTGTATTGACCAATATTGTTTTTTTTCTGATATTGTAGGAGTTTACAGAAATCAAAGAAAGAAAAGAAAAGCTGGATATGTATTGGTGATATGTTTATTAAAATGCCTAAAACAACTGCAGTCAAAATGTTAGAAAAAGGTGAGTAAATTAAATACATTTATGGCAACACTTATTATGAAGCTGATTTATTTAGAAATTTTTATTGTTACAATTATTCACAATTAAAAACATACTTTAATTCATATGTGGCTATATAGCCAAACCCCAACTCCAGTATCAGCACTGCACTGATGAGGCCCAGAAGGCCGAAACAGTACTGTTTGCGGTTACATTTCATAACATACAATTTGATGGTTATTTTCATTAAAGAACTATAAGGAACACAAAATATAAGTAATATTTGAAAAATTCCTATCCTTGACTCAAATGGAAATCAGAATGATATAGTATTTTATTTTGTATCATTATCTTAATATATTACAGATTTTGATGAATTAGAAAAAGAAATTAATGAAACAAGAACTAAGTTAAAACCAAAGATAAACAAGTTACGAGATCTACAAAATGAAGATGATATAAAAGGTTTTGGTTTAGAACCATTAAGTCAAGCTGAAGTTAGAGCTGTAGAGAGATTATTATAATCTGTGATATAGAATTCTGTGGAACTCTCTGACTGTTTTAACAATTTATTATCAAAAGGTTGAGAAACTGTGGCATTAAAAACAAACAAGAGACAAATATATACAGAATGACTAAAATGCTCAACAATACAAATCATACCTGCTGGTAAATCTTTTCATGATTTACCGATATATGCCAGTAATGACTGTTAATGAAAATGTTTGGATGTGACTTCAGTACCAAGATAATTTCTAATAATGGCAGTTTTGGTGTGAATTAAAATGTTAAAAGCAATGGTAACGATAAATGAGTAATATAAAAGTATTTAGATTTTTTCAATTAAATTTTGGTTCCCACAATCCCCAAGTAACTTTTTATAACTTGCCCCAGTTTCTAGCATCAATAATGATTATTGCAAGAAATCTTTAACAAAGGCTACTTATTGCGACAAAAATTAATTGATTTCAAGCAAAATAAAACCATGCTCCCAATTCACAAAGTTGAAAGATATACAACAAAACTAGGTTGTGTCATCTTCTTTCCATCCGTCCCATGCTGTAAACCAGTCTGGTAGAAAATTATATTGTGGATCCATTGTTTTCTTCAGAGTAGCATCAGAATGGGGACGCCATTCTAATAAATACACAGTCCTACAAGAAAAAATTGTAGCAGATTTTTCATAACACTTTCAAATTCTTTGCTCTTAAGTCTTAAGTGTTGATGTATTGCAGTGTCACAAGGTGAAGATATTTATTGTAAGAACAATATAATAAACTCCATCAGACCACAGTCAAATTATATAAGTAAGGAAAGTATCTATTCTACTTACTTGGAATCATTTGTCTTAATAGAATGTTTAATAAATTCTAAGATTTCATTCACAAAGTTCATACAAACATTTGGTTTCCAGGGACTATACAGGTCCTGAAATAGTAATTGTGCATTTTAGTAGACTTACACTTGTTTACCTTTTCTTGAATCGAAACACATGTAATTACAGGGATAGGTTCACTAAATATTCAACCAAAAAACTTTTAGTCTCGGAACCTGGAATTTCTTAGCTAATCTAATCAGTAAAAATGTTTAAAACTCTCCCTCAAAATTCAAATCCCTGTGAATGCATAATTATCAGCATTTGAAAGTCTAAATTACGATTCAAGTCTTAAATTGACCATTGAAAATGCTGAAGATTCCCCTTTAACAATAAGAAGATGTGACTAGTATTTGATTTGTACAATCATGTTAGCTTGTCAACTCATTTACAATTTACCTGATTACATATTAGTAATAAGGTAAATGTTATGATCCTAAAATTCGTGGACTAAAGGCTTTTTTTAGAAAAACTCTTTTAGTTAATATCTGATGAATTTGTGGAAATCACTAAAATAAGCTTTTACCTGTAAATTATCTGGTATTTTTTCTGTCTGAAATTCCTGTAATTCATGAACAATACCATGATCATCTCTAAAACCACATATTATCTTACTGATACCAACTAGATGACTTTGAGCCCAGTATTTTATTAACTTGTGCCTTGAAAATTCAAAATTTAAATATTTATTGAAATCAGCTTGCACTTTTAAGAATTTGTTCACTAACTTTCAAACTCAGCCAACTTTAATCAAAATCTTTTAAAACCTGTAATTGAGATTTACACACTACATATAATGTTTTAATGTCTTCTAGATATTCGCTTCCTTGTATGATACGGCTCATTAACAGTTACTTATACATTTTTCCAATGACTTTAATCAAATGCATTAGAAGATTTCATATAAACCAATAGGGTAACATAATGGTTATTTTGATTACCTTTGAAAATTGACATTTTGTTTTCTATATTCTATTTGTCTAGATGTTTTAAACTCGACATATTTACTGTTACTTTGTAAATTATCATCTATACCATCTATTTCTCCTCCATAAACTGAAAATTTAAAGTATCAATTAATCATTACTTGATCATATTTTCAATTATACATCTGAATTTTTGTAATCTGCTTATTTGCTCTTAGATAGATTTTCCCCATAATATAAGTCTTATTCCCTCAAAGATTCTTATCAGACAGAAAACTATAAACATTTATTGAGTCGACTATATTTTGCCTATATTTGAAATATCTGTTAAAGATAATAACAAGTGTATGAGTGTATTTTACCTAATGAATGTTCACCTAATCTAGATCTTACAACAGAACAGAAAGCTTCGTTGTTGTTTACAGGTTTATTGACATCAGGTGTGCCACCTTTCTCTGCTGTAAGTTAAAAGTATAGTAATTAATTAAAGTTGGTTAGATATATTAAGCAAGACGGAATTTACAAAAAACATTACTATATAATTTGCATGTTATCTTATTTAAAACTATAAAAACATTAAAAAAAAACAGAAATCATTAATGATTCAAGGCCAACATTGGTATTTGAACTGTTATTAAATTCTAGTTATGAATTAGTCATTCCAAAATGAATAACTAAAATAGCTCAAAAGAGAACTTAAACTAGTGTTTGGAATTGGTGGAATTGGTTGTTAAGTTAACATATTTATAAAAGCGAGTAAACAATCCGACTTTCAGAAAACACAATGTTTGGAACAACTCTCATTGAAACTTACCGGAAGTGATATACTGTTCAAACTTCCAACCCCAATAACTCATTTCATCTTGTCTTGGTGTTGTATTAGCAACTTGCTTTTTTCTATCTTCTGTCATAAATTCACATAGAAAAAAGGTATTTCTAAACCGAATCACTGCAATCTTCCAATCATCACGATTTTCATATGGTGTACAAACAAGTCTGGTTAATAGACCCCTCCAACACACAAAATCTGTATTTATACTATAACACATATCAAATTATTGATTAAAAATTATAATATATGATATTTACTTCTTCATCAACAAAACATTTTTACTGTTAAACAGTACTCAATATATTAAATTTAGAGCAATAGAGTAATATTAAAAATATTATCTCAGAGTTTCATGTGTTCCTACTGAAGTTAGGCCAAATTATTGATTTATATTAATAATGTTAGTGCTCTTAAGTTATACCATCACCAATATATATTATGTAATCATAAGAGATAAAATAATAGTAATTATCCCACCTACAACTTGGGATAAAACTACATTTCCTAAAAAAAACGTTTTATATTATACATTATCATTGAGATAATATACAGAACAAACCTTGATATTTTAGTTGATAGGTCTTCAAATGAAGGTTTTTCTGAATGTAGTTGGAATACTTCTGGTTTGTGTATTATCCATCTCAACAAATCATTCATATTTTCAGGAGCTATTTCATCTCTCCTGATCATATCTTTATAGCCTTTTTTAAGGTCGAACTCGACAGTTTTAGATGGCAATTTTACAACATGCTTCAATTGTCTTTTATCAGCATGAAATTTCCTTTCAAAGTCTTGTGAGAAGAAACCTATCTCACGTGGGTCTCTAAAATTAGGCAATTTTTTATCAAACTTATTTATTGGTTTCAAACAGAACTTTTCATAGTCAACCTCTGCTCTTGATTTCTTCAGAGTTGGTTCATTCTCAGATCTAGCACCGTCTTCTAAAGATGACGATCCCCGTTTCATTTTACTCTGTTTTTTTGGAAATTCTGTTAGCAGATATGAAAAAAAAATTACACAACTATAATAACTAACCTTGCTTGTATGTTGTATACATGCCTATATATAAGTGTCTATTTATCTTATTAATTACACAACTTAACTGTAAAACTATTATAGCAGTAGGCCTACTATGTAGCACAAATGATCAAAAGACTATAAGGAAATACATGCTCCTGTCTTTCCCTCCTTCTATGATATTGTTCAAGTAATAATCGTCTTATGTGAAGTTGAAAGAGCCTTTAATCACAAGGATAAATTTAATGGTGCAACTTGTTCGACTATGTTATTGAAAGGGAAATGTTCAGAATATTCGAGAGTCGATTTGGCTTGAGCCTTGAATATATATGTAAACAGCCCCTAACAGTACTAGAAGAAATGCACAAAATCGCAATATCCCTTCAATTACATCCCTACCTAAACATTTATCTTTCAATTTCTGTATAAAGCATAGTCGAGTCAGTCGTATGACTTTCAAACGCTGATAATTATGGATACACAGGGATTTGAAGACTTCAATTATGGGGGAGAGTTGTGAACATCATTATTATGGATTAGATTAGAAAATTTTTCTCGGTCGAACAGTTAGTGAACATAATATCCCTTTATTTAAATGGGTAGGCCCTACTTAGTCAGATAAAACCTGCCGTTGAGTGGTAGGCCCTACTCATAGTCCAGTCCTGGACTCTGATTTACTACCCTACTCACAAACTAAGAAGTTGCTGTTACTGTCAGTCAATCAATTAAGGGGGTTTTATAGATTTCTTGGAATGTTTACAAAAAGGTCTAGTTTTGGTTTCGCAAATACATGCTGCTTCCGGTGTTTTCGGATATGACGTTTCTTGAGTTGTCGTCAACCAATCAGTAATCGGTTGATTAATATTCATGCTTGCAAAGTTTATTGTGAAAACGATTAATTAGAATAAAAAGGCAAAGTTCAAGAAAACGTAATTATAAATTATCATTACATTGATAGCTTTTGATTCCATCTTCATCCTTTGGCTTATCACCAAACTTTCGCCATTCTTTATTATGTTTTCAGTAATTCTTTTAAAATTTCGTTTCAGTAAACTTATGAAATCGTAAAAAAATGTAAACAAACCTGACAAGACAAGAGAAGAAATGTTGCAACATCAACTACTTATCTAATGTCTCCTGGAAGTTAAATGTAATAAAAAATCTGTGTATATAAATGATGTATACACTTGAACAGGTCATAATTATACTTGTTGACTTAATGTAGAGTCAGAAGTAAGTAGGTGAGTGGGTGTAGTAAGTAAGCTAGGTAAAATTATATACCGTAGTGCCGTAGTAAAAAAGTGCATTCGTGGACATATTTGACTTTATATAATAAGGACTAAAAGAGTAAAAAATAACCATCTCAATAATCATTATTCTTTAAAGTCTTCTGAAGCTGGTAGTGTTGCCAGTTATATTTTACCTCATCCCATCAAAATCTGCGGCTGCTTAAGTTTAAAGTTTAATCCTTGCTAATAATGCATATGGCCTGGACTACTCTCAGACTCTCAGAATTAGTTTAAGGTTAATAATTCAATTCATAAAAAGTAATAGGCAAAATGCGATTCAGAACTCAATGTGGTCAGAGAGTAGGATGAGGCTACAATCTGAGGTTTCAACATTTGTCATTTGTCCCTTTGTCAATGTTCATGAAGTTGGTTCTTTAATCATTTAAGGATTGTAATTCTTTACATTTCAGATATCAATATGAATCGTAAACGAAGCTTGTTGCCGAAAATTTACAAGTCAAAAAGACGATGTTTGAATCCAATTAATGGAGATTTCATTGATCATTTTGAAGGAGAAAATGGTGAGTATTTTAGCTGAAGATTTGTTTACACATTTATTATTAGGCCTGTTATGTATGTTATGCAGGGGTACAGATTCTGTGTATGAGTTTTTTTTCTCTTATAGCTTTATCAATAAATGACATTCCAACAGATACATCCTTCTCATTACAATATTTAAGACATCAGTTCCCTGTGGAGAAATTTGAACATCAGATTCCACCAATTATGATGAAGCATCAAGTTTATTCCATGGTTGAAAATCGCACTATTGTTGATAAGCATGTGGTAAATATATCTTTTTTTTTTGTTTGATGTAAATGAATTTAGATATTGTTAAACACACTTCTACAGTGGAATGATTTAATTTAATGCCTAGTCTATCTATATTAAGTTTGTAGACAAATTATGACTGAAGAGGCCAGCAGGCTAGATGATTAGTTTTGAGGTAATTTAATAGTAATCCTAGGCTGCTGTTCATTATAAATGTTGTTTTGAGATGACTGGAATCTAAACATTCAGGGTGGACTTAGCAGTTAGCTACAGCTTCAATTAAATTGACTTGAGTAGACAATATCTCAGCTTATTATTGTAGAATGAGTTACGTGAAGAAGGAATGATAAAGGTATTAAGACTGGGAGCCAATGCTGATGAATTGTGTATTGTTTATACTGAAGATTATACCAAACATTGTTTACAGACTATGAAAGATAAAAATATAGAAACATCTATTATGGGTAATTATATTATGCAAGTTATTATATGCAGAAGTAGGGCTGGGCGATATACCGGTATCGCGATAAATACCGGTATAGGAATTTATATCGTTAGTAATATCGCCTCAAATAAAAATACCGAAATATCGCCATATCGTGATATATGTAATTATCATGATATATCGTCAAATTTTGGTCAAGATAAAGTCATTTTAACAGTTTTGACACACATCTTAATACTTTTAGATATTTGAAAAAGATGTGTTTTTGCATGCCTTTGAAGATTTGGTTGTTTTTGACAGATATTTACTGTTTTTCTTACATTTAAGATTTTTTGATAGAACAAAACATTAACATTTTGTTTCAAAAACCAGTAAAAACCCTTCTTAAAAATATCGCGATATATACCCATATCATGATATATTAATGATGAATATCGTGATATCCACTTTAACCAATATCGCCCAGCCCTATGCAGAAGCCATAGACTTATTTTAATCTATCTGTCTGTATTGTTTTGGTAACCACGGTGGTTCAGTGAGTTCAACTCTTGCTTGCTAACTTAAAGGTCCAGGGCCTGTATGCATAAAAAATAACACTGAGTTAAAGTCATATTTAACCCTCGAAAACCTGGTAAAATCAATTTGGTATTTTAACCCAAGTTTGATTTTAACCCTGGGTTATTTTTTTATGCATACGAGCCCTCTGGGTTCAATCCTGAAATAGGGCGAGATTATATCATAAAAATTTTCATACTTGGTTCTCATTATCAAAGGGCTGACATGGAAAAAGCATCTAGTCTTTTGAATGGGGTGGTAAATAAAGGTCCCATATTATGCTACAATCTCGATCCCTCTACAGTTGGAAATTGAAATTAAAGTCCTGACAAAATTCTTCCTCATTGCAATCATGGTGTTTGGCTGTCTTGATTGGTGCAATAGGTCCAGAGAAGTAAGAAAAAAAAAATATCATTTTTTGTTGATAAAAGACTGCGTCTTATTCCATTAGTTCTATTTTTACTTCTCTGCAATCATTTTGTCATGCTCTGAACAAAATTTTGTTTACATAATTGTTTTGCTTGTTTGGATTTTTTATTATTAGATCTATTTTGTAAAGCCCAATTGAAATATTTTGTTATGTTGGATACAGTGTACATAGTTGTCTGTATATAAATGATATCATTTTAGATAAATGTGAAGAAACTATACTAAAGAAATGTAAAGATATCAGTGTGGATACAGAAACTCTAATGAAAGATTATCTGTTTACAGATAAAGAAATAACGTAAGTATATCTGTTTAATTTTTTCAGTGATAGCTGGTTATTGATCACACTTTTATTAATGATACAGAAGTCAAGATTTTGCATAAAAACTATACATTGATATTTATGTCTTTACTTATATCATATTTATTATCATATCAAAGTGAATTCGATTTATAAATTCATATTTTAATATAGAATATAATTAAAATTTTATTGATTTAAAATATTGTAATAACTGAATTATATGTATTTATTTGTAGTCATAATTTTCTTTACTGGAGTTATCTCCCCTTAAGTGATTTCTGGCGTTGAATGAAATTGATTATCCTTTATTTAATGTATATTTCAGCCAGTTAGTAATATCTTCAATATTAACTGCTAGAGATATAGGATCATACTGGATTTCAATACCTAATGCTGGATTCTTTATGAAAACCTTCATGAAAGGTAGAAAGGTTATATTGACTATGTTACGAAGATGTAAATATAAACAGATCTTACAAACAGTACGTACATATCGATTTTAACTATAGTATTTTTTTCTTCAGTCTTTCGTCAGTTGAGCAGGCTTCAACAACATTTTTCATTTTTTGGTATTTAATTAATTAACCTTATTAATTAACCTTTAGTTCGTCATAATTAGTATCATATTAATATGTGTCATTTATATGTGCAATTTTAGGAAATGGAACAAAGAAAATGGCCAAAATTAGCTCGTTTAGGAATTATGTATCATATAAGTGATATTATTGGTGGAGATTTAGTTCAAAGGTATGATATTCTGTTGTTTTATATATAAGAGCAAACAGACAAAGAAAACAAAAATTCTTTGACGCCCGATATCCATCTTTTTTATTCAGTTTACCTCTCTCAGTGGTGAATGGAGTGCTGAAATAGAAAATCTTCTAGTTGGAACGGAAAACACAATTAGTTTGCTTTAAAACGTCATCAAAGTTTGATGATGATGATATTAATATATATTTCTATATAATTTCAGGCATCAGACTACCTCAGGTTATTTATTAAGATTAAAAGATTAAAGATAAATATCCATGTTACAATAGAAATCTGTGATATTGTGTGCTAGTCATTGTCATCATATAAACATTGCATTTGTCTCATGTGAGATATAGAAGGCTATTGTTGGACCATGCATAAAGACAAGATTGAAATCCATGCATCACAGAAGTTGCTGAGAACTCATCACTGCTCAATTATTGGCTATTACTGGTTTGAACTTAATCAAACTTATTAAGATATTTTCTGAAGGGCATTTACTGATTTTGAATATGTTGACTGCATGTTACTCTCTAAATAAGAGTTATTTTTCTGCCTATTTATTTTATGACATATTATTTATTCTGGTTTTATATTAAGTTTTAAGAAGTTTTTATTATGTTATTTCAAAAGGAAATAATTGAAAGCATGATTAAAACTAGTTTTTGTATATAGACTACTAATAGTAAAATTGGTTGTTGGAATGTATTGGTTATTTATTTTTGAAATAAATTTATTTTATATTTCAATTGTTTTATCAAATTTGAAACATTTTCTACATCTACCTACATCCCTAAGTCAATTGGTTATAATCTCTTTGTAAATACATAACTCATTTTGTATGAAACTTAGTATAGATTGTCATGGGTAAATCCAAAGTCTGTTGATGTTTCTACAAGTGAACAAAGTAGAATTGGTTAGAATCACTGAATAATGAAACCAAAGACTTCAAAATTAGATTAAACACACTGTACTCCAGTGTACATTACAAAATTATTTGCAAATATGATATTTTTAGCATTTTAAATTCGCTTTGAAATGTCACGAAATTGCGTTTCCCGACGTCCTCTATATAGAGAAGACCTACCACTGTAATTCACAAAGTTTTCAAGGCAGGAGGGGTAACCTTAGCTGTCCCTTTTCCATCATTGTTTAAGTCAGAAACGAATTTATCAACTTGGTTGGTTGAATCAAGTGCAATTGTTTTAACGTCCATGGACGAGCGACGTAAACGATACAGAGTAAGCAAATTGTTTCTCAAATACCAACAAATTCCTGAAAAAAATCACTTCATTTCATGCCCTACAATCTGCCTACTTCATGAAATATAAAGTAACCTTTAATAATAATAAATTCAAAAGACAGTTTGAAGCTCTAAATTTGAAAAATATCTCAACCAACTCATATATATAATTAAAATATTTGAAAATAATATAGATATATTTCAACATCATTACAAGATTTCAATTTTTGGGTCAAAAAATAGGTCTCATACATTGACATCGAAATTTGCCATCTTAAAACTATAATACATCACCCAAAATCTACGAATAAATCTGTCACTGTGACAAACATTCATTAGAAGAAAATACGAAATATTAAAACACTATTAAGAATTAATAATCTGCTATCAATTTTGGTAAATTTTACAAATGACAAACGAAATGACATGTTGGTGGTTAAACACAAAACAGCCTAATGTCTTTTACTAGGTTACGGAATGACCACAGGTCAGCCCACAATCCATTATGACCACGTGTCCAAAGTTTGTCCATCGCATTAATGTTTTAACTGTCCGGAGTAGAGATGACCATCAATTGATTAATGAGCAAAGCACAAGTCACTAGTTTATTACAACATGTCATTTTCATATTTACAAGCGTCCTTCATTCATTCTTTAAGCCTCTTATCTTCATTCATTTTTCATTAATAACCCATTCATTCTTTAACTGAATGGAGTTTGGAAAGTGATAACCGTTTTCAGCTCTATGCCTATCAAGTCTCGAAATTAAGTTTTTATCATCCGATTTCCATGAATATATTTTCAAAACAAATTTGGAGAGGGGTTAACCCTAGAACCATTTCATGAAGCGAGCGCTTTCAACAAGAATACTGACCGGAAAGCCACAGATGCATCGAAATCAACCTTAATTTTCAAAATTTTCTTGAGGGAAGAATATCTGAACGTGTAGCCTACCTTTAAATGGTTATTCCATCACAAATCACTTAATTTGGTCTTGCATGTCAAAACTATTAAGAGGGCAAAAATATGTTCTTTATTCTTTTTCAGAATCCTGTTGTGAGTAAAGGGCACTAACTTTCCCAAATCTGACGCAATTTTCAGATAAAAGAGGAAAGGTTAGCCCCTGAGAGTGATTTCTAAAGATGTACTATATATAAGAGATATTCATGATGGAAAGTGCTTCGATAGGCTTGTTTGTAAAAATTGAAATGGTGACCTTAATCTTTGGTGGTCTGTGATTTTAACATTTTTTAAGATTGAGATTTCTACAAATCTTGGGTATAGGAGTACCAGTGAATTTTCCATTATTTTCTGAGAGGTGACCTGGGAGCCACCGGGTGATTTGAGATGAAAAAACTTGTACTAATGGTTAATCAAGAAACTCACACTAATCAAGTTTTGAATCATTGCTAACATGTACGACCTATGCCTGTGACCAACAAAAAACTACAATGGTGTCATTTGATTACTTAAATATATATGTATTTGAGGTGATGAGTCTTCGGGACTTGGCAATATATACAATAACCTTGGTCCGAAAAAATAAGTCGCTGAACCATAAACGTAACAGATTATTTGCCGTAGATAAAATACTTTGATCGCATAATAATTCTAAACGGTCCTTGAAACGGACTCAATATAGGTTTCCAAGAATGTTTGTGTACTACATAGGGTTCTTTTCTTGTCCCATTTTAAGCAAAATATACACATAGTGTATACATGTATATTTAAAATCTAAAACTTGGTAAATATCCATAAACAGTGTTGTTAGTAGTATAGAAGCAGAATCCAATGGTCCTTATAACAAAACAAAGTAATTATGCTAAAATTTAAAATCATTATTGATAAAATAAACCCTATGGCCCTCTGACAATGCCCAAAGCCAACCCCCCCCCCCCCCACCCCACCATTACCACCAATGTTCTAAGAGGTAGCTAGTATATAACCTACTCCTTTAATTTAAATGTTTATTGTATAGATCAATCGACTGGTGTATCACTCGAGAACAAGCCTTCTGCATACCATACTTTCAAATTTGTGTCGATTAATGCCTGCGTTGGTTCAACAAGAAAATAAAGATGGCAAACAAAATTGACCAGTGGTCAGTCTAATCATGGATAATTTACGTTTAATGACCCACACGTGTCTATAATACTCTGGAACGTGAGTTAGAACGTCACCTCGTGAAACCGAGGTTACTGGACAGCGTGACGTTTAACTATGATATTTGACGTTAGGTAAATAAAAGTGACCATTCCATCACAGCCTAGGTCAACTAAATTATAAGACTGAATATAGAAGTAGTTACAGAAGCGTGCAGTATGAATAACGTCTATTTATATCATATGACATGTGACAGTTGATGCTGTACTGAACCATATTTTAGAATTTACAATGATATTCAGCAGAAAATAAGAGCACCTGTTTTTGTAGTTTAATATCTATCGCCAGAACGGTCAGTCGTAATAGAAACATCTACATAAAATACAATTCAAATATTGATCAACAGCAACAATCGCAAAAATAATTTGGAGTATTTAATCAATACCGAGGCAAACACTATCAAAATCGGTTTAAACTTAGAGTTCTATTAATGTAAATTCAGGAGCAGTAAAGAAATGAAGAAATCTTGAAAATGAAATTTGTTCTGAATTCGAAATCATGAAATAAAACTGATCTTAAACTACATAATTATAAACATGCCAAGTTTCGTCAATATTAATTCAAAGTCGTTTACTTTATTGCCTTTTAAAATTATATCATCTGTATTTTTGCGAAGTCAAGGACAATATTCTTGGAACCGTTCCTAAAAAATGATCCGGAAAAAAGTGTTATCTGAGGTTTAGATCTGTAAATAAGGTAATAATGGAACTTATTTGAAATCGCCGAAGTCAGGACAACAACTTACTCAATATCTGTCTGTCTGAGGTTTCTCCAGTCCACTTAACATACCTAATCGGTTAGCATTAGATTTAGGGCCTACAATTTGACAATAACTGCTAACATCAAGGTCTCTTTAAAATGTGCTATCAATAATTGTTAACGGATAATGGCAATAGCAGATCCAAAACGGTGTTTAAATTCAAAATCAAACTAATTATTTTTAAATTCGTCTAAATATTTGTTAAAGTTGTTCAATCCACCAAAGGTCCTACTATAACCCGAAAAAGACTGAATCTGTTTTAGCAATGGTTAGAGCAGAACTTCTTAAACTACGAACTTAAAAATGGTTGATTTCAGGTTAATATTTAAAGGACATCTGCTGAAATAGACAATTGAACTGTCCACTCTCCACACCTGGACATTATGGCCATCATCTACGCATCTATTACCATCTAGAAATAGGCGTTATAACAAGGGTCATGACCTCCCACTTCTCTCCAACACATCACTATTATAATATCGTCTTCAAGAGTGTGACGTAACGACCAGAGATCCCGCCAAAATTCAAACCGTCGGTCTCTAAGATGGCTGAGTGTTGTTTGGAGACCATGTTTCTGATATGTAAATTCGTTTATTACTCAAATGTACCTTAGCTTTGATTGTGAAATCAATCGTTATATTTCAAGGGCATAAATCATGCTGCCCATCGAACAAGATTTTCTTTAGTGACTTTAATCCATACGCCTATTACCCCATTTCGATAGCCTACTGTAGATCAATGCGTAGGTCTGAAAGTACCACACGGAATCTTTTATCTGAACAAAAAGAAAATACACTCTACATCAGCAATTACAGTGTTTGATATTCAATACGTAGGCCTATTTTCGGACCACACTTTTCCATATAGCTCAGTTGGATACTGCATATGAAATCATTGTGCGGCATTCATCAGTTTAATGGAATTTAATTAGCATTATTAGATCATCCCCTACTTCATTATTTGATTAATAGACATGGCATTATCAACATTGACACTATTACATTTGTTACATTATGTCACTTAGCATCGACATATTCAAGTGTTGCTATTTCCATGTTGACACTTTCCGACATCTTCTATTGCAAGTATAGCTCTATCAATCTTAACTTTGTTAAAGTCTAAAATGAAAAGAAAAACAAAATGGAATGAATTAAAGAATAATATGACGTCAGTTTGGAGTGGTGTAAAAGAATGCCACGAGATAATGGGGACTAAAGTGACACTGACAAGATTATGCCATCGGAGTTTGCCCCATCAAAAATTAGTCCATAATTGGATAGAAATATCTAATTCTATATATTTTTTTAACTATCGTTAGATATTTTACGATGATTATCCGAGTTAAAATAACTATAAACTTTTAAAAAAAATTATTATGATGGATCTGGCTCTTGATTCCAGCAATTTTGACAACTGGACTTTCTATAGAACAGATTAAAAAATTAATTCAGTCATAATTAGTAAAGCGGAAGCGTCACATTAAATTCAGTAAAAAAAAATAATTCTATTTCCTTTTTGACAATGTCAGTTCATGCCAACTGGCCTTTTTTTCTGACTGGTATTTAGAATAACAATAAACAAGATAGTTTTATCAACTCTGATAAATCATTAAGTTTTATTTTAATTATTGGGTGTATGTTCAAGTGTTGAAAATGACCAGAAATTCATCACCTACATTATAATTATACTGACTTACTACAATTACTATCAATTCTTTTTACAGTATTCAATTTCACTATCTTTACAAATTTCTCTCTCGGATTGAGGCAGACACGCGTCTTGTCTGACCCCATAGTGGTCATCCTCAATACCTCATGGAATTTGTATCTTTTCCACCTGTCTGTATGACCCTACCCTACAGAGTTTAATGATCAAGTAGTTGTATATTTTATGGGTTAAAGGAGGAGAGAAGGAGATTAAATATCACGTATAATCGGCTCCTAACAAATTTGATTTTGTATTTTACATAATACATGCCGTGTTCATTACATATATCATACATGTTGTTCTTGATATATTTATAAATTCATAGAATATCATAATATTATCATGCTCATACTGAGCTGTAGGCATGTTTCACCATATTCATACAGTATCCTACTGTTATAATTATTATTTCAAATTAATTTGTTGATTTAATAAACTTAATATTCATATATCACGTTGAGTTCAATGTGTTTGTATTTTCTACAACTTCATTTACTCCATAGGAAACATTTACATGTTTTTGATGATTTCAGAAAAGAACACATTTAAATCAAAGTATGGAATATAAAGTAGTAAGGTTTAAATAATAATTTTTAAACAGGTATTTTTGTATATATTCTAGATTAAGGTTTTCTTGTTGCAGCTTAACGTTTTATTAAAATTCCAGCTTAAATTAATATTATCATTCTATTATTAAAGTTGAAAGTAGAAAGTTTATAAAAAGATACATCTAAGAAATGTGACACTTTTAACTATCTTAGGTAAAAGAATTGTCCGCACCTGCCCCATTGTCCTTGATCTGGACGCTGCATAAGAATTGACAGGTCTTCACGCATAACAATGCTACACTGACCAAAAGAAATTACACTGGACATTGTATATTGTAGAGAAATATTCAAGTTTGATAAATGAGTATCATATCACATTGTATACACTGTATTCAACATAGAATACATCTTTACACTCTTATAATGTTTCCAGTTTCTTCAAAGTGAAAGTAAAAGATAAAAAATGAGAATGTTTACCACAACATAACGCATAATTTACTATGTTAATTGAAAAACGCCCACTTTCTGCCTTATATCTCTCTGATCTGTTTAATATTATCTATTGAATACCAGTACTGAATAGCATCAAAGAGAATCAGTTCTGTTAAAGCTGCCTTCTGTATAGTAATATGTAATATTGGGAGCATGTTATTAAATCTTTAAGAATATTTAGAGTATGGGCGAAGATGGTTGCAAAAAATGCCAGGCATTCATCTATTGTCTAATTTTATTCCCCTTTCACAGATCACAAAGAATAAGCTTAAAAAGAAAATAAAAATGATCGGCTGTGTTAATGTGAGATCTGTTAACTTGTACATGTACATCTTTAACCCGAAATACGGAAGGAAAAAAATATATTTAAATTTGCTTAGAATGAAATTGAAATAAATTCCTTATAAACTTTGGAATGACCACATGATATTGATTTCACCTGTATTACAGAGCAAATAACAACACACTAGTGATAAGAGACCAGCATAGTACACCTGGAATTTACTTCTTCAAATATTGTTACCAAGGATAAGTAGAATTATGTTGAAAATTCCTAAATGTTGAAGTTGTGATTATTTGTACAGATGCTCTATTGTAATGTAAACTGTAAAAATGTCGAAGTGTAACCAGTTGGTTAAGATGTATGACAGAGTCAATGACAAGCTGACCAGATTGTTTCTGTTGCCTTCAAATCATTGGTCAGTAACCAGAGAACAAAAGTGGCACACCTTCCAAAATTCATGCTAAATTAATGAGCAGTTTGAAGATTCGTCCAGCAATAATCCTTGAAGCTGTTAAAAAAGAATAATGGTTGTTTAGTGTTGAAAAAGAATAAAAGGCTTTATGATACCGGTTGATGAATCGAGTTTGGAGCAAGCCACGCGCTCTGCTCAATGACCTCTCACCCATCTTTTAGTCCCAGATCAGAGGTTAGAAGATTTATGATAGGGACTCACTGAGAGGCTTTTTTTCTCAATGCTAATGGGAAGACATTAAATTTTCCGTGCTAATCTTTTAATGATTTAAAATTTGGGGTAAGAAAGGGATAGGGGATTATATTAATATGAGCCACCAATTTACATGTTTACATGCAGAGATCGCACAATAGAATATTGAAATTTGACGTGGAATGAACAACTAGATATCTCATTATTAAATATCATCTCTTTAAGACTGTAATTAATAAATGATTTGAGGGTGAAATATTATTTAATCCTGTCTTCATATTAACATCTCAATGTATCAAATAATATAAATCTGCATCAGAATCAGATACCATGAGATTACAATGGGGATAAATTTAATGGAAATTATATGCTATATCTTTTCAAACTAGATAGATTTTTTAACCTCAGGAAAATCATATCGTTTTTTTTTTTCACATGTTCAGGTTTATTTACCACTAAATAAACTTATTTTTGTAGATATAGGCTGTCTCAGAACCGATCTCTTTCAAAATTTTCACAGATTTACTTCAACATGACCTTGTCAGATCCTGAAAATATGAGAGTCATCAAAAAAATATTGTACTAGTACTGTCCCGAACAAAATAGAATGCCGAAAAATTCAATATCAGAGCAATTTGTACATTTCAACATGTGTTCATTGTGACTTCATCACATCGACCACAAATATCCCACTTTCCATCCTGGGATGCTCTCGCGGATCTCATCTAAATTCTCCCAAAAAGCGACTATCCTGCCTTTCAGTTCCTGTTCAGCCAGTTTGTCCCATAGGTACCGGCAATGACTATGGGCAGAATGGGATTCTCTCCAGGAACTGTACACACTGACTGAACAGGAATTGAAAGGCATGACGGTCGCTTTTTGAGAGATGATACCTTTAGATGAGAGAGTATAAGGATGGAAAAGGGTTGATATTGGTTGTCAATGTTTTGAAGGCACAATGAACACTGGCTGAAATATGTAGTTTGATCTGATATTGAATATTTTGACATGCTTTTTTGTTTGGGGCAGTTCCTGTACAATTGTTATTCTAAGATTCTCATATTTTCAGGGCCTGACAAGGACATGTTGAAGTAAATATGTTAGAATTTTGAAATAAATCGACTACTTCCCGTCAAACTAGGGAACATTTTTTTGAGACACTCGATATGAAGAACTATATTAAGCCAAATTATATATACATGTAGGTTTTCGTTACATGGAGCCTGTTAAATAAAATATTAACCTATATGTGGACAATTTTAGTGAATTTCCAGGTTAAAGTTGTAATAATCCATTACATTATATAAAGTTCTCCAGAAACAGAAATCAGTTGGAAAACAACTCGAGAATAATGGTCAGTGACATGATAGGTGCACTTTTTGTAATTCGATTGAAGTATGGTTCAAAATATTAGGCTAATTAGAAATTGATCAAAATTGCCCAGACTTTTCTTCTGGATTATAAACATGAATGTCATTCTTTTTTTCTAAAAGGTTGAACATTTCAAGATTTAAAACACTTTTGAGGGAGAGTTTGGAACATTATTACGGATTAGATTAGCTAAAACATATCATGTTCTGTGACTAAATGATTTTTGGTCGGAAAGTTAGTGAACATATCCATTTAATATTCCTTCCTTACAAATGATTGTTGGTACGTTTATATTTCACCATGAACGTTTATACTGGAACCTTGGAATCCTCAGACAATCAAATTTCAATAAATCCTGAGAGAAGCCAGAGAAAGACGGGCGACTGGACGAACATGCTCTTAGACGATCCATCTTTCTGAGCATACTGAACTGAGACTTTCTTTTCTTGAATTGTCTGGAAGAGGGGCATAACGTACGATCACAAAATATGTGTACAACAGATAAAAACAGTTTCGTGACGTTTTAAAAGTGCCATCACATAATAATTCTGTAACCTTCTGTAGTTTTATATTGTCATCTGGATTCCGCATGTCCTTCTATCCTGCAGGTGAAAATATTCTATTTTTCAAAAGTTGCTCATATTGTAATATTGTTTAATCATCAAAAGTTATACATGTTTATGATGATTTTGACCCATATATTCTTTCTGAAACACCTGATGGTACCTCTAGATTGAGGAGTCCATTTCCATACAATTATTGCTTTCGATTTTGTCAGGCTAAAGAGATAAATAAGTAGCAATATAATATTTTCACAAAACTACACCTACATGTATTGTATTGTTTACACCTACATACGACAAGACTTACATTAAAATCAAACGTACAAACCTATATTCTCTGTCATCTATTGTGGCTTTGACCATTTTGTTATATATTGACAGTTCTGAAGTCAACTGACCCAGTGGAGAATGTTCACTTAGCCTTAATGATCAATAAAATAATATGAAAACTGCTCTCAAAGTGGTACTATGCTCATATTTATTCCCTCCCTCTAGCACAATTGACTAACTTTATGATATAAAGCGACATATTTATTACTTGTTAAATGTCCTCCCACTACTAAATATTATAAATGTCTTCTAAACTAATACAATTATTGTAGTGAAATGTAACTATTATAAATACCCAGTTCACGCTGACCTGACCATTGGTTATAGTTTCAGGTAGAGTATAATGACCATCTCGTATTATAGTTGACCATTACGACCTCGCCCCTTCTCATCTCCCTCGAGCTGTTTATCTCTAGTACTGGAAAGAAGTTGTAAGAAAAGGAGCTGTTCTGGCTCTATTGTCTTCAGACTTTGAGTATAAAAACCACCTGCCCGTGGGAGGGGGTAAATAGCTTTGAGTTGAAAGTAGCGTGAAATACGGGTGATTCTTCCCTCTCAATTACAATCTTCAATTCTAAAGATGCTGTTAAAAATCTCACTTTCTGTGATTTATACTTGACATTTTCAATAGAACGACTAATTCCTTAAGGCTGACCAATTTTAACGATTAACATGTATTTTTAACGCTTGAATTTTTAAATAGTGTTTTCTTCTGTAATGAGCAACGCCCATTCTCTTAAATAATCCAAGATTACTCAAACCTACTTCAATGTTTCACTGGTTAATTGAAAGAATTGAGAATGTTGCGTATTGAAAAATCTACACCATAATCTTTTTACATTGAAGTGTCAAGCTGGATACCCCCTAATAAAAATCATAGCGTAATAATCGGTTAACTAATAATATTAAATCAACTTCTTGATGGCACACACATCATTAAAGTAATCCCGGAGATTTCACTGACTGTAGGAAGGTAACACTCAAACAGCAATTTGATCTCTGCCCCAAGTTCATGACTTTGAAAGAAACTGTCACCAGAAACACTATTTTATAGTCAAACTTTTTACCTTTCCACCAGTTGGGTAAAGAAAAGATTTTTTATCGTCAAAATTATTTTTTATTAACTACAAGAATTTTCATAAAAGTAGGGACATGTAAGATGGATTCCACAAATTCCAGAGAACAAAAGAGGTTTCAAGACGGTCTACTATCTGTTACTTCAATAACACTGATTCGTATCCAAAACCAGAATTCAAAATAAACTTACTTGTGTCATTTTGCCCTCTCAACAATCGGAATATATTTGTTTGAAAATATTTTTGGAGGTAGCCAGTTCTTGCCCTTCTGATAACTTGGTGTCACATTTCGTCGTTGAATGCTTCCTCGTTGATTGATTGATTGCGTACTGATTGATTTTATGAAAATTTGTCGTCAAGTCACGTTTTTTTTATCTGACGCTTTTTCAGGTTCTTGTTTTGTAGTTTGTTTTGTGTATGTTTAACAGCTAGTACGGGTGTGGCGCCAGGCAAGGTATGCTTACTCTTCTAGACATTATGATATACTTACTCATATATGATTGATATAATTCCTCATGTGAAAAGTTCATAAGCTGTTACCTTGTTTCGTCAAAATGTCTTTTTGGATTTCGAGTTTCATTTTGCGGTTAGTTAGTTAGTACTTGGTTTCTTTATTCATGAAATCTGTATAAAGGAATAAGATTTTTAAAATGAAGATTAAAGAGAACTTCTGTTAAATCCTAATCAAAATATTGCTGAAGGCTGAGATTTACTACTAGTCCAGTTTGTGGACATATTTCCTCAAGAAGAATGAAATAACTCTTTACAAATTGTTATCATTAATATTTAGTTATAAATAGTTCTAACAAGTTCTAACTACCCCTAATATCAATAGTACGGGATTAAAGTTAAAGAGAAGAGGGATTTATCAATAATACTATAATGTTCATATACTTAATCTTGCACCATCGTCGCCTCATTAAAAATGTAAGTGATCTTGAAAAATCTTTGAACGATGACCACTTGTATCGGGCTGCACTTTGATGTTATTGATTTTAAAGCCCAGCTCTATTAACTTCAGTTGACTGGGCATCACAGTACATTACTGGTCGAAGCGGAAAGATGAAAGATTGAACTATATTTACTGTAATGATAATTAGCTTTGTGAATAACAATTAGAATGTTCATTATGAGTTTAGTGACGCTACAGTTACATTTACTTCCAGAAATAGAAACAAGAACATTTAATTTGAATATCATTATTATCCTTTTACTCACATTTCCTCTTCAATTCATCCATTTGATTTATCGGAAACTTAGCGGTAAATTTCTGAAGAAGCCGCTTATTGGTTATGGACAAATGATCAGTTCGGATCCTAAAATTATCTTCTTTGGGTTTTGACAAATAAACAATTTTGACCTTTAATATTTTTTGGGATCGTTCGTTCTTGAGTTGTATTATATATTTAATACATTTGTTCCATGTATTTTAAACATAGAAATATTATAAAGTGTCCTGATAATAATAAGTAACAGTTAAGAGAACAGTTAATTACAATTTCCACAGAAACAGTTTTAATCGTGTCAGCACCTAAGTTGGTAAAATGGAACTACGGATGTCTAATAAAGACACCAGCATTAGCATACAAATATGATCCCTTTTTATCACGATTATGATAAAGAAACACCAACAATTCATTGACACTGTGTAAGGTGCCAATTGTCCTGCTTGTACCTGATGGTACTATATTGGTAAAATAACAGTCTCATGGCAGAATCTGTTACTAGATTAGCTACAAATAGATTTAACGCCATGTACATTGAGGGAGTGTTAAGAAATAGTGACGAACTGTACTGTAATGTATGTGACGGTGACAAATCTATCATATAGTCTATACAATAAATTAATCCAATCTGTAACAATTATCACTCTATCAATGTTGGCATTATTGTGACTGATTTTGCTCATTGGTAATTTAAATCAATTTATACGTCGAGACGTTGTGATATGTGGATAGAATTTTGAAGAGGGGTAATTATAGACTAAGCCTGTTCCCCAATCTTATTTCTTAACGTATATTTTAATTTTTTGGGAATACAATAATGTTTAAATAAAACAAATGTTCGATGATTTGGACAAAACATTATTTTTCGATTGCTTTGATACATCCTTGAATTGAAAGTTACATATATCTTCAATAAAAGTTGATATCGTATTTTATACGATTTCAGCACATATTTCCTTCCCTGGACCCACATATTTCAGTTAGGTTGAATTTGAAAGATGTAATTACAGTGATAAATTATGTTTATGAAGTTCCTATGGTAATATAATATAATATAATATAATATTACTATTCAATTCTCATACCAGCTTTCATTCATTTAGATGGATGGTTTTACTTGTCTGTAAAGTGTCAAAGTAAAAAGCGTTAAGATCTGAATTTCAATTTGAGAAGTTGCTGATAGCATATTGGTAAGCAGTATGTGATCCAGTCACACAAGATTGAAGACAAATAGATTCTAACACCATGTATAGACAGAGTGTGACGTACTGTAATGTATGTGACGGTGACAAATCTATCATAAAGTCTATACAATAATTTAATCCAATCTGTTACAATTATCACTTTCTAAACATTGACATTAAAATGTTCGATATGTTAACTAAGCAATGATTGTCGACTCGGTACCAATTTAAATGTCGAGACTTTTGCTGAAGAAATGATCAATGCAATCATTGTGCTTATTAACGATATATTTTAAAAACTAAAATATCACAAAAATTCATCTGGGCGAGAGTTTTGATTAACAGAATTGATTTGCTTGTATGGATTTTTATTTTTAACACATCATAGCCTGATGGGGTATATTTTACATACTTCAAAAATGACATTTTAAGCAATAAAAACTATACTAAGTTGGGGCATCCTTTATCTTTGTCACTGCAGTTAAACTCTCTACTTAGTTTATTTTTTTACAAAAATAAGTCTGGAAAATGCGAGCTATAAATAGGTAAATTCAAAGATGAAAATATTTTTTTTTCGAGAACCATGTTAGAAAAGAAACGTTACAAGACTAGAGTAAAGAGAGCCCTTTCATCACGAAATAGTACCCATATCATAGAGCATTGTTAATTAATTGAATAACGTAAGCATAATGTTTCCCATTAGACTGGTGTAGATATCAGCCAACACGTGCGCGGTACCCCGAGGGTGACCATCCCCACCCCTACAAACAACTATCTGTAAATTTGTGAAGTAAAGTAGTTAATTGCTAGCCTTCCATCTATATTTTCTGGTTGACTTAAATTCTCTTTAACACTGAAGAGCTATTCAATTTTTTCACGCGATCAGTTTGCACGTGGTGGTGTATAATTGGTTATCTTTGTTTAAAAGTTTGATTTGATTCGGAGATAGTTAAAACTATAATAATATGGCAAGGATTATAGAGCACAGTGCGGGTTTGTATCAGTTATTCCAAGGGAAATAAAGATATGTTATACCTGTATAGGGGGCAATCCTATTCTATATATATAAAGAAATACTATATCTTGTTTTTATATCCAGAGCCCACGAGCTCACGGGCAAGGGAGCTGATTGATGGTAAAATTCAGCAAAAATCAGAGGATAATGCCTTCGCAACCCAAAATTTATGTGAATAAGATAGGGTATACAGCCATACGGGACTACCCAATGACATTTGTTATGGAGAAATCTTTTTCCAGGTGTGTTTCAGTGAGGAAGATTTGTTTGTATCGTGAATTCAACTTTCATGAGCATATTATTATACGATAGTATTCATGACGATAACATTCAATTTGCATAGAGTATCCAAAAGATACATCATAATCATTCTCCCATTATTCTCCTGTTACAGTTTCAGATTCAACTATCGATATCAGCTTATAACTTTGACATAGAGTACAAGACTTAAGACTGAAAACAACAACATGTACACATAATGCTGTACTTTTGATTCTTTAACAGTAATTGGACAAATTTTCGAATCTTTTTTATGTTGCATTTTAACGAAAGAGATTCCCTTGTAACTGTATTGCGATAGGAAGTTTCTAGGCATCAGATTAATAGAAATTGAGCCGACCCCTGTTTTGTTCTTTGGACAATATAATGATATCGTAACTGATATCTCCCTAGCTATTGTTATACTTCATTTTAAAACTGAGATAATTATAATGAAATTATATTTTAAACTGTCCAAGTGGACACTCAGAAAAGACGTAAAATATTCTCCGACTTTGATCTTTACACGTGGAATGGTTCATAAAATTAGATGGAATAGGAGAACTTTGGTGTTTCCACATGAAAAATGTTGGCTGTCAATCAAATCAGGTAAATTAAGAGGAAGGTAGACGTTGTTATCTAGCTTTGATGAAATGACCGACACACGAGTTTATGGCCCGGGGGAGAGAGGTTATGTCTATTTAAGGATCTAGTTTATATCAGAGATTCAACCAAGCATCAGTTTACTGTTCTTCTATTCACCTCTCTATTCTAGTCTCTCTTGTTTATTATATAAACTTTGACAATTGGTTTTTAATAACATGCGTATATTATATGGTTAATTATTAACATTGGTGGGAGTGAATATAGTAGTGGTTTGGTTAAAAGACTACTGGGTATTGATATATACACGATAGAGTGTCACAAAACTCTCTTGAATTGCTCTTCGGGGACTCCAATTAATTCCGTAATTTATTTGTTTCTGGTATATATCATTCCACATCACATCCACTACATGTGCACATCACGTGTCTATTTATATATAATACTCTCAATGTTGATTAAAACTTAAATAGATGCGCACATTTCTACCATTTCTAACACATAAAACACACTTACTAATTAACATCAAAGGAAGTAGTCAATTACCGCTCTTTGTTCCAGCACAGTATCAGTTTGTCGTAAATAGCAATGCGTGTGTATAGCACGCGACAACACCTTACTGCAGTTAAAATCTGGGATGTGTAATAAATAAAGCTATTGAAGCTAACTTTAATAACAATTAAAACCCACAAAAAGTTCAGTCCCCAAATCATGGTTTGAAATACTATTTATTGAGGAAAACAATAGAAGCGTGAGGTACACAAATCAGTTGCTACTATTTTTTTTTCAAATTAGTCCATGATAGTGTTATTAATTATGAGGGTTATATATTTCACTTTTAGTTTGAAGTCTAAATAGCCACGAGGCTAATAGATTATGAATTTTTCTTTAAAAGATATCAGATTTTAATAATTCAAAGGTTCAAAGAAAACAGGCGCAAGGTGACTTTAATAGATCCTTTTTTAGTTTTTGAAAGTAACCAGTATATCCTTCATTAATTTACTGGAAACGACGAAAATTGTGACCAGTTTTTAATTTGCAACATCAAAGAACTTAAACCACTGGTGCCGTGTTTTAAAAGACCGGTGAAAGATTTGATGATAAAACCCTTGTGCCCTAAATATCAAGAGTCAATTATCGCCTGCATTCCATACAGACAGGACACACGTTCAAATATTTTACTCTGAAAATTAAAATACACTCTAATTCATTGTTGTAACTAAATAGTGTTTAGTAAAAGGGTATCAACTGGTTATCGAGCTGAAGTGAAATAAAAATGATTGACAGCCATTCAATAAAATGAAAGTTGACAAAAGCAAATCTATTGTGTGCATGCTTTATCTTTAAGAATATATTTTAGTTTAATTTACAGCTATATATTAGTTACACTGGCTACAGTTTACCGTTACAAATTTCACGTCACAGATAGGCAGTGCAGTAATTTACCCTTTTGTCTCATTTCTACAGACAATTATCGGCTAGATGAAAGGGAGTGAATATTGTTGAAATTGAAGAGTAGAAGGGTGAAGAATGCAGGTATATTGTAATAGTACCATCCGTCACGTTTTAAGACTAGAAGTAAAGAAGGTTTAACTATCATCTCTTCAACGCCATCTGTCAATCTTTTTCCGTATAATAAGCACGCATGCGCACTAATAGCAATGTGACAATAATCTTTAATAAAACGATGTTAATTATGAGTTTCTTTTCTCTTCATTTTCCTTTCGTCATTTATTATACATTGCTATTAATGTATAATGCTTTGGGCTATGTTATTTCGCTACATATTACAATATTGGACATCCAGGCAACGATATCTTTCGGTTCCAAACTGGCTGTCAGCCATACAGCTTGTTTCTGAACAAATAGTTGCACACAAATGTCAAATCTACAAATTCAAAGAAGTTAAGCAAACTCAAACACATTTTTATAAAGGGAGAATTAAAAGCGATAGATTTATGTTGTTAAAATAAGACAAGATAGAACATAACGATAAATAGATCATAAAATAGTAGTAATAAATGACTATAAAGATAGTACAAGATTAGCATAGCTTATAGCCTATATCCATTATAGCTAAATAATAACAAACTGATATCAACCTAAAATTACTGATATATATACTTCACATCTGAACAATAAGAACTTACACCTGAATTTATCTTAGCACCTTTATTCTATAGATTAACTTTTAACCAGGGATCAAACTACTAAAACACCTTGATATTGTCAAGTCGTAAAATACTAACACCAAACATTATAATATACTTCTAATTATTAATTACATATTGTTACAAACTGTAATCAACAAGAATATTAATGATTTTTCAATTGGGTTTAATTAATTTAAAAAGATCAAAGATTTTACATGCAACAGGTATTATATTTCCTTTAAAAGCTTTGGGTTATCCTAAGTGTAAACCTTTATTTGGGTCCTGCATTTCCATTTTGAAATCAAATCATAAAGTACAAAAATAAAATTTCTTAAAATTATTATGTTTATCTGTTTTAAAAAGCACATGAGGTTGATAAAATCTGCAGAAATTTCGAAAACCAAAATAACAATCCTTGATGTGATACTGAAACTTAGTACACTGTAGATTTAAATATCATTAATTATTCTACTCGTGTCTTTGTATTTACAACTAAAGTCAATGATAAATATCCACTTTTACCTGGTTTTATGCTTTGATTAATGTGAATTTAACATCTTTTGTGTGTTTTCAGTATCATTTTCAGTCAAATACCAATTTATTCAGGAAACTAGTAACTAATTATCATTGTAGTAGCTAGCCTTTGTGGAAAGAAAAAAATGTGAATTTTTAAAACACCAGCCGAGGAGATGGCATTGTTATTCTCGAGCTTCAATTTGGAATTAGAACAGAGTACTTTAACAAAACCGAACAGAAGTTGTATTAGAAAACTGTCTTTATACTAAAAATTGGAAAAATAAAATGTATTTAAGTCGAAGAACATTATGATAGCACTAACACTAGCAACTGCCTCAACGAAAAACGTATTGCAGGCCTAATAAGGTGTACGACAGGGTGCCATTATTAACTCTGTCTTTTTAATACATATATTTAACGAATCTGGCTGATGCATGAATGTATCGCTGGACTGGCTTTTCTTGCTGGTGGATTTGAAAAGAAAAATTGGGAGAGGTCGTGACAAGCAGATGATAGGCGAAAGTGCAGTTTTAAATGCAGAACAATAGAAGACCATATCTATATCGTTGACACTTTATGATAATAAATAAAATTGACATGTCTTATTGAACCTCTTATTATTTCAATAGACAAGTTATAACAGAAAGAAAGAGCTAGGAAGAAAAAATAGAAAACAATTCAGTAGACGAAGATGTCAAGTTGCTTTGAATAACACACGGGGTAAATTAGTTTACTACCTTACAATAGAATATGTGTATAAGCTAATGATATAAGTCTAAGTGGTATTTTTCTTGTTCACTGAATTAGAAGATGTTATAAGTGTGGCTCGGTAGTCCAAAAGATGCATCACTGATTCTATTGAAGATATTTCTGCTCCACTACTCGATTTTAGTGTGTATATGAATTAATGTTTACCTTCATTATGATGATATACAAGTGCTGCACCACTTCATCTATTGTATTTTACTGATCAGATATCATATGTCACAGAAATTGATATAGAAAATATACAGAACAATATTATTTTACCAACTTTCATTCCAAATCAGAATAAGTTAAAATTTTTACATATCACGACTGCCTCAAATTGACAGGTTTCTTTAAAGCGATACAACCTTTCAGAATGAACAAAAAAATTAAGTTATCAAACTTGGGTCAATCAGAGTACATGTATATATTCATCAACGATGTCCAATGTACACAAACAGAATGCAAAAAACCCATGAAACTATGTAAATTTCCATATAATAACAGGTTCTAATTGATAAACGCCTTAAATTTGATTAAGGGTTTTTCAATTGTTGTATATATAAACATTGTTTTCTGGATTTATCAGATTATTTAGGTAATCTGTTGTATAGTAATATGCAACCGGGCAAGTCCCCTGATGAATATAAACTCCTATTGACCAAATTTGAAAATTTAGATTTTTTGTTCATTCTAAGAGGTTGTATTCTTTTAAGGAAGTTCTGAAACATTCCAAAACCTTGAAATTTTAGGTTTCCTCAACATCTTTTACTTATTTAAATAGCAATTGGATCGATTAGATTAGTAATGATATCTTCACTTTTCTTACGACGAATAATACATTATATAACGTATTGTTGAGTTATATAAAGGTATTAATAAATGAATAACGTTATATTAATGATGATTATTTATTATTGATGGTATATTGATTCTTATTGATTACCAATCATCATTATACAACTTAATAAAACTTGTGTTATCTTGGAATGCAAGTAAAGACTTAGCATCGTTATAGACCTACAGCTAGTATTTGAAAATCGGTGGCATTGAAATATTCCTATAAATCTTTCTTTTGCCCAGTATATGAAAATACTTTTTCAGTCCTTTTAATCATTCTGGAATCCTGGATTTTCTCAGTACTTGATGCGAAATAAAATTAAATGTGCTGCATTGTCAGAGTCATGAATGCAATAATTTGTATTGATACTGGGTCTGATTCGTTTTGATATAATCATAAATATACTTACACAACATTATTTTGGGCCACGTTTCTGGAGTGTTTGACGACGGACATTTGTAGGAATAGATTGTTTCGTGTGTTCTAACTTCTTATGCAGTTAGATCGTTTAACAAAACAGAAACTGGCTTTATCTCAATGTCTGGTGCAGTCTCAAACAATCATCTCGAGCACGAAGCTAGTTCGTTCGTTTTCAAATGGATTCGAGAAACACTTTCGTGTACAGAAAAAGACATGTTACGAAAAGCCTGTAAGTGCATTTTGTCAAGACTCACGTCATATAGTGTAATCGTTTTAAAAATTCTTTCTTGATGGTGATTCAGAAGCAATACGTTTGTAAATGAATAGAAATGCAAAGACATCACTTTTACATAAAATTAAATGAACAGAAAAACTTTTTAAATTTAAGAATTTATTATAAATAAATAACAAATGTATAATAAATAAACAAATCGATAAACAATATATAGGAAGAGAGGTGGGTAGAAGAGTTCATATAAAAATAATGTTCATTCATAACATTCACATTTTCACATGATAACAATAGGCACAATGAGTAACCCTGGCGAATTCTTTGAATTTTAATAGTTTATAATTCCACATTCATTCAAGTTCAGATTCATACTACACATTATATCACATTGCACTGTTTCTGGAGATCTTTGGTCGAGTGTTCTTAGATGTTGTCAACAAAATCTGGATATCCTTGGTTGGATGGGAATGGGTACATATTTTTGTTAACATTGTTGTAAGGCATTTGTGGCATATAATTTCCCTGCAAAGAATCCGCTTGGTAAAATTGTCCTTGATAATGAGGTGAATACACTGGGCTGTCAATAAATTGAGAATCATATTGTGAACTATAGTCTGAGGTATCACTACCTGGGGAGGCAAGTTGTGGTGATGAACACATTGAACTGAATGTTGACAATAGATCTGGAGTTTCATTTGTTAAAAAATTTGGCCTGGGTGCCACACAGCTTTCACCATTGAAGTTATCCATCTTCATAAACGGAATCTTTTCAGGTTCGGTATCCAACATTTTCACAGTTTGACTTAAAGCCCAGATATAATTATAGGCTGTACGAAGTGTCTCGATTTTTGTCATTTTACCTTCAACACCATTAGGAAGGATTTCTCTCAAAGTTTCCAGGGCATCATTTAAACTGTGCATCCTGTTTCTTTCTCTATCGTTGGCTCTATCCCGTCGATTCTTCTTCATCTTCACAACATGATCGGCACTTTTCACTCGTGGCTTTCTTTTACGTTTCTTCTCAACAGGTTGTTCAGGTATATTTTCCTGGTTAAGTTCGGCTTTTACGGGAATTTCAGCTTTGACATCATCAAGGTTCACTGCTAATTCTGCCATGTTGAATATTTGGTAAATTTTAATACTGCTATGTAGAAACTGGTATACTCCAAAGTGGTCTACTGTCACCAATACTATTGAGTAAACGTGGTAATGAAACTGTTATTAAAACACTAGAACGATGTAAATGAAGCAAAATGCTTGGGATGAATGAGTGTCCAAAACACCATTTTGCCCTTTTATACAATTTTCGACCGGGTGCCCATTGTTTAACAATGATAGACATTTCACACCGGCTACTTTGACAGTTCACAGTCACGTGACTTGGTTTGGAAGTGGGAGGGGCTATCGAAACCCATTGTTGTTAGTGGAATAAGGTGAAATCGGTCGAGACTGTCTTCGGTTGGGATTTTTCATTAATAATTAAATAAACTTTATTGATTTCATTCACATTTCGGACGATGTTGTGAAATTTGGAGTGAATAGGAAATTGGCATTTATTTGATTAATTTTGACATAATTGACGCTAATATTTTCAAAAGAATATTAATTTTATAGATTTATTCCAATAAATTCACTTTTGTCCTTTTTTTTTTTAGATAGATATCGATATTGATAACTCCGTTTAGATATTGAAATTCATTTAAAATCGTCCCAAAAATGACTTAAGGAAGGAAAAGTATTGAGAAAAAAAATGTGAAGGGTGTGTGGTCAGTGCTGTCAATCTTTTTTTTATTTTTCAATTTCTTGTATTCTATTGGTGCGGCCAACTGGCGCGTGCAGGTAGGTTTTCCACGCGACCTTGGTCCCTGAGAGCAAATCTATTGTATTTTAACAAAAGGGTAATTTTTGCGCCTTGGGACGAAGCTCGTATAACCAGAAACTCTATCATTCAGCGTGTGGATTTTTTTCTTGCATTATGATTGGCTCTCTGAACTGACCAATCATATACAATAAGCGTGTCTGTCGCGTGCAGGCCTGGAGATTATAGTAAATTGGTTTGCCAACTTGACGGTTTACCGTTGACGGTGAAGTGATTGGTAAACTTAGTGATAATAATCACATAGGCAACTTCCACTTACTGTATGATCTAACTCTTGACTTCTTAAATTGTCTAGTTGAAGTAGAAAATACTTGAATAAATAGATAACAATAATAACATTGGTACACTATATCAGATTTAAACACCTTACCTTATCTTTTCAAATTGACGACGCGACATTCTGATCATAGGACGACACATGGTATATTTCTATGTCCATATGACCTAACCATATTTCATCATTAATTTCATGCAACTTTACATGTTTTGTATTGATAATATTTATCAATGGCGACATGTCCCCTGATAAAACAATTACGACCAACTGTTATTTCTTAAAACAATGTCTTTGTTTCTATTTTACGGTGTGTTTAAAATAAGTTAATGATCAGAAGATACTCCTGATTCTATTCTTCAATGAATCTAATAAGCAGCTAGCGTACGTCATTCTAGTGCAATTGCAAAGTCAATAGAAAAAACTCTTCTAGCCTACTCTCTGGCAACATTGAGTTCAGAATCGCATTTTGCCTCTTATTTTTTTATGTCTTGAGAAATTAACCTCAAAATAATTCTGAGAGTCTTAGATTATCTTTGGGTTGATGAAAATGACAACTGTTAAAAAAAAATATTTGGAAATATGATTTTACAGAGGGTAAATTTCAGTCTGAAATATGGGTCATTTTCACATGAAATTTATATGAGGAAAATGTATTTATTTTATGTTGAAAATATTCAAAACGTTATTTCCATGGACCCGAAAGTGTTCTAAGGCACATAAAATGCAATTGAAACCCAATATTTGTGACACGAGAGAAAAAATTCAATTCAGACATCAATGTGGCCAGAGAGTAAGTTATTGCAAATTAAAAGCAGTTGAAGTAGCCATACTGAGGATTTAACTATGAACCGATTTTATGTATTAACGTAACGTACCTAAAGTACAATTCTCACTGAAAACAATTATCTTCAAAAAGGACATAAGGAATATTATAAAACAAGATTGACAATGGAGTATATAGAAACTCACTGATTTCGCATTAATGACGTCATGGTATAAAACAATCTTTGATCAACTTGAAATAAAAAAGTAGAAAGCGGATCAAATGTCGAATGAAAGAGTTATTAATTACAATTTGATTAAATATGATGACAATGATGATTATCTATTCAGGTAAAACGTAGAAACAAACTGACCATACTTAAACTACTTTGATTTAACCGCTCTGCTTTTGTCACATCACAGTCGGATTTCACGCCGCTGTCCGAATCAGTGTTTAAATTTTCGACTACTCCATAATTATTTTGATTGATGCCCAGTTGGAATAGTGAGTTTTCACTCTAATTCTGATAGATACTTGGTGTGTAATTGAAGTCTGGGTGATGACCCTACCTGGGGGTTTGAGGGTTGGGTCATTCATCACGAGATCTCTATAAGAATACAGGTCATCTCAACACAATGTTTATACAGAGTACTACAAAATATGTATTAGTAAATTAACAATAGAAATATTAGAATAAATATATTCATAATCAATTCTCTTTCATTCTTTTATACTGATTCATGGCTTTACTAAACAAGATCCGCTCTTTTTAACAAGTCAGCGGATTGAGGATTTGGAACAGAAACACGGTGTCGGTGTCTTTTAGAGAAAGTCAGTATTTCACGAGTATCTTTTTCGTGATGACTTCTTTAGTTTTCGTTCCAAGGAATTTTCAAATCATTCAGAGGATCTCTGATAAAAAAATAAAAGACTGTGGGTTAAATTGGTCCTGAATTTATGAAGCATTGGACAAATCAGCTGATGCTTGTTGAAAAAATAATCCCTATTCTTCATAAGTCAAACAGATCTATTTACTATACTTTGCGTTAAAAAAAAGTCTTGGATTAATCAAGAATATCTTCTTGAAATTGTAATATAACATTTTGTATACTACATTTCAGAATTGAAAACAATTTTTCTTATGGTATTCAATAATATAATCATTGAATGTGAATGGTTTAGTAAGCTTTAACGATATTTTTTGTGATTTTCCAAGACAGAGGTTTACAGCTTTACTTTGAATACGATAGTCAGTAATAAAGAGTGATGCGTTCTCGATTGTCTTTGCCGGGTAATCTGCACCCACCGTTCGAATGCCATCAGAAATACATTACAGACCCTGACACTTGTTGTTTATTATTGAAGTGATAATCTTGGTGGTTTGCTCGATTTGAATCTATTCGTCTACAAGCTTAAAAATTATTGGCAAGGAGACATGAAGACCAAGTGTCGCCACACGCTTGTAGAGTTGCAAGAGGATTACAATCGTATTAGAACAGATGAAAGAATGATTAAAATTGATCACTGAAATTCAGCCCCAATTACCAATTTAATACTTTCCTTACTTCTAAAAGAATAAAAAGAGATTTTAGTTTGACAAGTTGACAAGCGGTAAATCCACTCTACAAAGACTTGCTTAACGTAAAATTATTGGAAGTTTTTCACCGACACACGAAGCATGATGAGTCGTTGATTAAAATAAACCAGGCGTATCTAGACTGGAGTGATGTCTATATTCGCCACCTTTGTTGTTGTGTAAAAATCATGTTCAATAACCATTGTGACGAGACGTCAAGCGTGATGGCTATATTTTATACAAAATTGTGTAAAACTTTGAATATCAACCTGATGGATATTGAAATATAAACACTGGAATATATTTCACTACACCGACGACAATTCATATTGTTCAATTCCGTCTCTCTGAAACTTAATATTCTTAGTAAAGATTTAAGTAAAATCTATAGCAAGAAAATTCCTTGCCATAGTTTGATTCCAAGTAATTTTACAGACTTCATTTTTTTGTCTATGAAAATCGACGGAGCAAGTTCATAAAATCATTCATTGATTAGAAAAACATATTGCATAATGAGTGATATGTAATTAAGTCAAATAAAAAATTAGATGATCTAAAATTATGCAAAGCGGGTTACTCACAATGTAAATCGTTTGCACTTTGCTTGCATCATAAAATGCGCATCAAAGGAATTGTAAAGCGTATTTCTAAACTTTGTATGTGTATCGGGGGCACTGATAGCATCAATTTGCGCCATTCCAATTTAAATTCCGTCGTCTGTGGTTCTTGCAATTCCACTTAAACTAACCCGTTTTATGACGTCACTGTGAGTGATCTGCATACACATCAATAGAAGCTTTCGGTAGATGACTGACAGTAACGTCATAAAACGCATCAGTGTCCCCGATACACATACAAAGTTTAGAATTACGCTTTACAATCCCTTTAATGTGCATTTATGATGCAAGCAAAGTGCAAGTTAATTTATAATCGGGCTGTATTATACTCTCCGGGTTCAGTCATAGCCCAAATTGTAATCATCCTCTATCATGATCGTAAAACCAATTGCAGCCGCATTTGTAACTATTCGTAACAAATCACATCAGTTCTTGATCAATTATACTGCGCGTGTCTGCAAGAACCAGGTCGTTACAATTCGGCGAACCTTATCGTGGAAATCGCGTCAGATCGAAACCCAATCCTTTCGGAATGTATGTGATCGTATCTGAACCGATCAGGCTGAACCGATCAGACTTTAATACCTGAAATTGACAAATCGTGAACAAATCGCGATTTGTTTCACGATCATGATAGAGGATGGTCACGACTGAACCCAACGGGTAGGCCTACATATATTACACAGCTCGATTAAGAATTGTCTTAATATTTAATAGAACTTTAAATATTAGGTTTCCACTAAAACGTAGTCATAATCGTGAACTAATCGTGAACTAATCGTGATCCTGGCAGATATTTTCAGATCTTAAGGTCAGCCGCGGCAAACGTATTAATCGTAGATAATTTTTGAACGGCTCAAAATTTTTATACGGCCATCGAGATCCAATGGTCATTCGGAATTTGTAATTAAATCCTATGAAGCATGAGATCAGCCCAAAGTGACTCATTTTGATGTCCGCACGATAGTACAGGCTAAGTCTGATCCTCAGTATGTGATACGATCTGATCTGATACGATTATCACAATAACAATAATTTATCGTTTTGATCGTCGACAAATTCTGAACCGTTCAAAAAGTTTCTAAAATTAACACGATTGCCACGACTGATCTCAGTATCTGATCAGATAAGATAGGATCTTCAAGATTAGATTACGATTAGATCATGGTTGAGACCACTATTTAAATCGTGTCGGAAATCCTGATAATGGGAACCCCGAAAAAAGGAAGAACATGAGATCTCGATGCACGTTCATGTGTGAATCTGCACTGACATATGGCCCAAATTCAGGAAATCTGATCGTGGTCAGTTTGCTAGTTCAAGATCCAATCGTGAACTCTATCGAAGCAATCGTTCGTTGTTATACCTAAAGGAAATCAGGACGTACGGCATGAAATTAGTAAGTCTAAAACAGATAGCACCCGAGCGCAAACCCATGTCACAAACCTAAGATTTTAGAGAGTTTCCACGATCAATCGTAGAGTTTGAAGCGGTCGCACGGCAGTAGGAATCTGGCATTAATATGCACCCTTTCATGTTATCAGACATAAATTAACGGTCACGTGTTATTGTCGAAAGGATACTTAGCCTACTTTGCTAACTGCACGTTTAATTTTTTATCTAAAAATACACAATGTCCGGAGGTTTTCAAAACGATTATTGTAAGCAATATTTTTTCCTTTCAAAATTGAACATTACTTTACTATTAATTGCAAATAAGTGTGATTCTAATTTAACAAAATTGTATTTTTTCCTGGAGATCTTTTTCAAAAGTATCACAGAATATTTAATTTGTCAATTGTCTGTAAGGTGTATGATAGCATCACCTAGGTTTTTTTCTATTCATTCTTTAAAGCCTCGAGCGAAAGGATGACAAGAATGCATGTATTTTAACTTAATTAGAAATAAAATGTTTTAAAGGTTATATATAAGGAAAAGTGGGGAAACTAACATTTTAATTTGTCCTGTTTCCATTGATAAACACGTGCCCGTCATCTGATTAAGCAAACTAGCTATTTTGAAAACGCGTGGCGACCATTAGTAATTTCTGGTCCCGCTCTATTGTCACGTGGTCAGTTACACATGAACAAACCTAAAAGAGATGAAAATTGCTCTTCTTTCTTCATCTTCACAGATGAAATCATAAAAGTTGACAACATGGAAAACCGTTTCGTCTCACTTCAGTGTTTACTTTAGTTTGCGTTTATCTCATCACATCCAACTTTGTCACGTGCTATCGTCTAGGCTATGTACATTTTCTGAATGCATGTAGAAGACAATGATAATGGTAATGGGATTTTCGAATTAAAAGAAATGTACACGTTCAACTATTGTTATATAAAACTGGTACTGTTATTTTAAGTCTAAGTTCAACCTCTCTATAACAACACTCTATTGAAGATCAGGTTTTAGTGATCATCACCTTGCCTGGATCAGTTCTCATTCCACCTTTTTAAAGGCCTTTCAAAGGGAGATAATTCTAATTATAGAAGTTCGGTTTCACTTTTCTGCATTTAATTAACAAAATCAATAGCACAGCTTTAGTTATTAGATGAAAAAATTTAGGATATAGTTTGGTTTCCCCACGTATTATTTTTAACAGCCCAACTGCTCTCGGTATTTGGAGTGACACTATATTGGTTGAATCGACGTTGTTTCAACAAGCAAAATCGATGATTCCTAATTATGAGCACATGTTATTTTAGAAGACATCCCTTTTTCCTTCTAGATTATAATTATTGTAAACGTTGAGGAAAGTTGATTTTTTGTTAAGATTTAGCATAGTGGTCGAATTATATTGTGTGTAAATATCACCTTTTACCTTGAGGGAGTGGGTATTATACTTGTATTGTTGTTCTTGGAAGAATTTATTAATCAACATCAAGATCAATTTCACCTCACGTGTTCACCTGCTGCCCTAGGCCACAAACCCTTTCCCTGCTGCCAAATACATCAGATTAACGTTTAAGAGAGTGGTTTTCAGTCTAACGGAAATATTCCCAATGGTCTCTTTCCACTCGTTGATTGTGGTAATTTTACCTTCACGCTTTTTTATTCCTAAATTAATTGTCTTATGCCGGGTGGCACTGGTATTTGTTCTTTTCCATTATCTCGCTGTGCTCCTTTATACGCTTCTTGTTAACACGCACAAAGGTGATGACGATAACGTTACCCTAACGTCTTTGAAATACAATCCTTCCTATCCCAATTTAAATATCTCTCATCCACCTTTTCACTATTATTCTTCCACAAAATATTCCAAATCATTTAACTATAATCATCTCTTTGATGAGGAAAAAAAGAAAAAGTCCACGGGTTTAACGAACTATTCATTTGATAAAGATCTCCCTACAACAAGTTTGGTGCTTTCTCATTTTCAGTCTTATATTGCTGAAATAATGTTCTTTATTACAAATCTAATTAAAATGACATATTTTATCATCAGATTCCACACTTATTGTACAGAACATCGTCATATTTTATCTGAATCAAAGTTGTGTTATGGTTGGTGAACAATATCTTCACACCAAGCCGTTATTATATTCTTATGCAAATTCCAAATACATGTAACTGTAAATATTGGCGAATGAAAACAGAAGATTGTTAGGAACCTTGACTGCACGATAATGTAAATCTTATTGTTATGCATTACATTAAATTTCATTTAAACAAAAATGCATAGAATCACAGTAGCCAACTCTGTCCAAATATATGAATGAAAACGTCAAATTACCAGGCTCAGTATGGAGTCACTGGATACAATGAGTTGTCTACCCTGTAATCTGATGTCTTTTAATGACAAGGTGATGTAAATATTGACTTAAACCCACTTATATCTCCTCAAATTATTATTAACAATACAATAGTACAGTAACAACTAGTTTTTATGTATATAAGTAGTCGGCCATGACGATATATTCTTCTTTAAGTATCTTGTCAAACCCTGTCATTACGCCACACGTGGTTGACTCCATCAACACTCTTACATCCCAGCTACCATGGCGTTCTCAAACGTTTACTTTTCTTTGATATTTTTAAATATCATTTTCAATGTAATTATCTGAAGTTATGAAATATCATTTTGCAGTAACCACTTCTTTTGTATTCTTTCGTGAAGAATGTGGGTCATCAGGCCCGTAGGAAGCAATTCCATATTGGGGGGGGGGGGGGGTCAAATTGTGCAAAAACTCATTCTCAAGGCTGGTGGTGCTGAATTCAAGGCTGCTCCTGCCTATATAAAGCAATTTTGATTTTACTGACCCTAACAATATACCAGTAACTTCTTGTTTTATCTTGATTTTTTTTTTTTATTGCTTCAGTCATAATTGTCAAAACCTGCCCCCACAACCCCCCCCCCCCCCCCCCCCCCCCCCGCCTGTTCCTACGGGCCTGGCCATTGCTTAAAAAGGAATGGTAAATATAACCAAACCAATGGGTTCATATCCGATGACAGATTTTGTTTCGCTTCTCAACGCAGAAAAAAGGGATTTTTAGTCCGAGAACTATTATTTGAAATACCTGCTATGAATGTCTTTCTATTTGATATGGAATCCAAATACGAAATTTGCATTTTCATTTCTATTCATTGTCTGACCTGGCCAATTGAATTACAGTACGTCATAATCACGGAAAATTGAGTAGTACTTTGGGGAACACCAGTGCTAACACACAATACTACCATGCAAATAAGTTATTTGTGGAATGAGAATGGTACAGATGAGATATAGACAAATTGAAGGATGCCAATGACACACTAGTTTTAACTCTATCATGAACATCGTCTACTCGCGATTTAAATTCATTAAAATGTAAAAAACAAACACTTCATGGGGTTTTCAGTCATAAGCTTTCTTACTTTTTTTCAACCTGTAATTATCTGATGTCTTTTACACATTATCGGTGCCTTATCGCCTTATATGTTTAAAGATTAAGCTAATTCTAACACTTCTAGTAATAGGTTGTGGGGAGAGTGGGGTAATTATGTTGTCAATGATGTGTCAATGTTAAGATAACTGCTGATAGTCAATCTGATCAACTCAGATCGATCTAATCTCATCAACTAATGTATGTAAATATTGAAGCGTGACCGTCAAGTACCTAATGCATGTCGCCATTTTAACTCTCCTGACATGGAGGTAACAATAGTTTTAGACGGTATCGACCACGTGCTCCGATCAAGACGGAGGGCAATTGAAAAGACCACTGGTTGGCACGTTGCCGCCCACAAGTCAATTTGTTTTACAAATTTCATGTAATTTGCGTCTTTAATCAACATTTTTGTCACTTTAATGAGTAGAAATGAATAAATGAATTTCTTCAAGTCATTTGTTTGTAAAGAATAAACTGTTCTCTTGTCCTGTCATCAACATGGCATGTAGCTAATGTCCTTGAAAAGAAAATAAAATGAAGTCATTATTTTCACAGTAAAACGCCACTAATAGCTCATTGCATAAAGTTGCATAGAGAGAATTTGTCAATTTTATGTCTTTTGCTAAAATTGATTGCTTGGAATGTCTTACAATTCTACATTACAGTGCAGACGTGGAAGAAAATCGAAAAACTCTACAACCAAAGTATGTTATGAACGTAGTAAAATTAATTCATCTCAATTCTGAATGTAAAATTCAAAAATTCTGTAATTTTCAGTGCGGTTCTTTCTAAAGGAATGATAATAAGATAAAGTTCAGGTCCTGTATTAGTGTAATTTCATTATAATACGATGTATTTTGCACCTTATAGACTAAATTATAGCAATTGTAAATATACTTGTATTTAGTTAATTTTGCCTATAGTATATACAATGTTTGATCTGTACCGGTTGTTTGTTGTTGTTTATCATACGCCCAGAAAACAAGCATTGCATTCAGTGCGAAGTAATCAGCTCTTATAATTAAAATAGCTGTAGCTTATTAATTGTTATAATTAGCCTGTATTGAAGTAAACTATATAAATGCAGTCCTCTACTTTGACCATCTGTTCTTCAGAAGCCCAAGGGTTTAAATTACAGCACGAGATTTCTTATTTGCGATTTTACTTAACAAATTTAATTATATTCAATTTATTTTAAATTTTACAGGAAAACAAACTATTTTTTTTTTATTTGTGTATATTTCCGATTTGCTGTAAAAATTTGTCAAATTGCCCCTCACCCATCAAACAGGTCCAAACACTAGTATAACCCTGCTTTCAGAGACTTTGTAGACAAAATCTATCCAAGAAAAAATTAAAGGCACTACCAACTCTAAGACTAAAGCGTCCTTTCTACTCGCTTTGACAACTTTGGTTTTCCTATGGTTAATTTTTCATTCTTGTGCAACATACCTCAATCACCATCTAATGGTGTGTACGTTTCACAACTCATCCGCTATGCGGAAAGCTTATTATTATGAAGTCTTTCTGGCAAGAGTTACTGAACACACAGACTTTAAACTTCATTTAGCAAATTACTTGGTCGTTACAGCAAAATCCTGGACAAATATGACAAGCCTTTTTCTGGCATCTTTACAGATTTGTTTGATCCGGTATAAATCGATCCGTTTGTTCTCATCTTGAACTTGTGCAGATAGTAGTGGTAGGTGTCGCGCGCGAAGTGGACCATGCTTACTCTTTTTGATGTTACTTATCTTTGTGGAGCCAACTTCTATACATTTTTCGATTTTGGCATTCTGTGGACCAATTTTTGAATTGTCTTGCTAGTATGGATTTGTATATAGCCCAGAACATTCTTCCGAATCCATTTTGTCAGCAATAGCCGGAACTATAATCTTTGAAAAGCGTAGTGTAGTCTTTTTATATTAATCAAGTATTGAAAAATAAAATATCCCCGTTCTAATCCAGTGTTATTGTGACCATGATGTGTGTAGGTTTGTAGTGAATCGTGTTATACCTCTTGCACTTTAAGGGATAAAACTTTTAAGATATCGCTTGAATTAAACTTCAAAGAGAGGAAAATAAGTAATTTTCTGCTATTTTTGAAAACATTCTAGGTTCTAACGAAATTCTCATTGAAATCGTGTTTTGTGTGAACAGTGGTATAATTCAATAATAAGGTAGCGATGGATGTTTCAGAATTCTTCACATGTATTTATTGCAACTTAATGTAATGTTTATTGAAAAGAGCAAGATCATTAGATTGGTCGAATGAATAATATATATTATGGCTCTGATGATGAGATGCAGAAAACTATATTGTCAGATCGGGAATATATATAGTAATTTTTAGTATGTAAATGTTAAAGCTATCTCGATTGTTCCCTTGCGTTTTTGGTATCTTCTAAAAAAATATTGCATTCAATAATCATTATAATTATATGATAATATGATTTTGGAAACATTCGATGATCGCTTGAAATACTGAAATGAACTTATAAATATGCCGAAATAATATTTTTTCAGTTGGCGTTCCTTATCAGATTTTAATGAGGTACATAAAAGAGTTTGTTTTCAAAACATTAACTAACATTATTCTTCATTCAACGTATTTAGAACCTCTATTCATTTCCGACTTGTTATCAACATTATTATTTCCTTGAAGACTATTACACTGTTATAATAACGATTCAGATTGTACTGGATCCCAATGTCAGAAATTATATTCAATGGTCGCTACCTTTTCAGATGACCTAATTTACTATCAACATCAAAGGTTTCTGAACAATACCACTTCCCCGTATCATTGCTATTGTATGATAATTTGCCTTCATTTAATAGTCCAAGTTACCTCTTTAACGAATTGGAATGGTTATTAAAGTTCAATACTTTTTAAAAATCTAGTTGGACTAAGCGTTTTGGTTAGTTTCTTCCATTGTAATGGTCAACTTTTAGAGGACTAAGAAACACCTGCCCTGATTACATTGCTAATAGTTTCAAATCTAACGGTGGTTGATATCATTTCAATGACATTATCGATATTGTCCCAAATTATTACAAGTACTACCAGTCACGAATTACTTCTATTTAATAATAATGATGGTCATAAAACATTTACTGTTAATTGCGAACAATTTGTTTTTCTTTAAAAATGAAAGGTCTTTGAAATTGAAATGATAAAATCTTAATTAAAAATATTAAAAATTCCATGATTTCTTTAAAATTTGAGTGGTCCGTCGTTTACATTCAATAAATGTTATATTCATTTTTGTATGTGTAAAATGAACTGAACATTGATAATGAATGGTGAATATGAACTTGATATAAATGTTAAAAACCACAGATTTACAGTGTTGCCCTCATGCAGGTGTGTCGGTGGAGATTTTGAGGTAAAGTTAAATTAAACGAAAATGGTTGAAAACAATATATTTTATTATGTTTGTTTTCTATAACTAATTGAACTAGAAGATATTAAACTCCTTAAGGATTTATAACACATTTAAATGAACATCGGTTTTTGGTGTTATTATTTTCTTTTATTTCCTTTGTTGTTTGTGCATACATAATGAGATATTAGAGGTAGAATTTTTCAGGTGAAAGGTAATAAAAGTGAAGTACCGTCAAGAAGATGGAATGAATGGCAACCATTACAAATCACTCTCCATAACATTATTAATAATCTACTGTTAAAAAAACGAGGTATAAAGAGTGTTTTTTGTGTAATATTATGCAGAACAACTTGTTACAGTATTCAATAAGAAGTGAGTAATATTCGTATTAAAATTACGCCTGTTAAATAAGAGGGTCGGGGCTATTATAATAATAATAATTCGCTACACTGATTCTCAATAAGATCTGGTAACAATTGAAATAAAATTCCTAATATCACTTTATGAAATGTTCAGATTTATTATTCTATTTTAATTTTGTGGTATCAGTCACAATACAGCGTAATGAAGAAAAGAATAATATCAGAACGTAAAGTAAAATCAAGCTGAAATTGTAAGTCATAAAATGTGAACATAAAAGGTTCATTATAGCTTTTGTGGCTTTGTAAAAGTCTAAATGATAAGTTTGGAAAGCCACATTGCGACAATTATCGAATAGTTTATGTTTTGTCTTGTCATTTTTTACACTATTCCAGATCATGAACTAGTGATAATGCATCGATTTATTAAAAATATTCTTAAGTTTATTAAAACAATTATTCTATTAACGTACTCGAAACAATGACGAATTTAAAAAATCAACCATACCGCCAAAGAAAGAAATTAATTCGAACTGTCAGTCAAGAAAAATTTGATTTGGTCTGAATCAAGAACTTAACCACGATTGTCGTTTCCTTCGCTTCATTTCAGCCGATCATTTCCTGGGCGTCGTACAATTTATTCACCGAAGCATAGACACCAGTTGATGTTGAAATAACGCAACTTCCTTTGATCTTTGGGTATTTTCTATCATTTGATTAAAGGTTTAAATACATTTCATTCACTAAGCTTTTTGTTGGCAATTATAAAGATGTAAAAAGGGGATATTTTCTAATAACAAATGGACAAAAAGTTATGAGTGAACAAAAAAAGCTACGTATTTATCAGATTAGAAAGTAGTTAATCAGCCTTTATCTACTAACTCGTGTTATTATGTGAATTCAACCTATAATTATAACATATGCTATATTCTAACTTAATTTGTTTGCAAACAAATGATAAAATCTAGGAAGAATAATTAGGCTTATTATTGCATAAAAACGTCGTTGATTATATCAGTCTGCTCCATGCTTCCAATTTCTATCTTAGTCAAATTTATTTAGAATTGTGCGTGTTTTCAGATCTTAATACAAATTTTAAAAAGTTATAATATCCATTTTATATCGACAAAGCTCGCAAAAAATATTTTCTTTACTGGACGCACGCAATGACTTTTCAATTCGTCAATTTGTTGGCTATAGACCGTCAAGATTTGAAGAATCTACTTGAGAAAATTGAAAACTAAGTCTTAACTGGACGTTATTCGATAAATTAATTTTACTGACCATTTATTTGAGGAAAGTTGAAGAGTTCAGTGAAGTATATCGGGTACAATTGAAATCGGGTATAAAGAAGCTGTCTGGATTGATCTCTATAGTCTTTCTAACACCTGTCACTAGTAATGCGACTACCCCACACGGACACGTAACTGTATCATAAATGACGATCAGAAAGAAGAAAAATTTGCTGTGACTGTGAGCAAAAAGTTTCAGTTAGGATCAGTCATCAGTGTTAATAGAATTTTTAGTTGTCGATAACTTCTGTAAGATGTCGGCAAATTTCAGTGTAAAAAAATCTCTGAGACTGGCTGATGGTAACAATTATATTTTGGTCATTTGCATAAATGGGTGCAGTGGACAGGTGGAAAGTTGAACAAGAGGCAAAGGTTAAGCATCGTCTTAGAACTTGTAGTCGTGAATTTAATCTCCTTTTCTTTACCTTTTAATCCCCTATAAGGTGTCCCCGTCACTAACGGTCAAGTCTTGTGCGATCTGTCCACGCCCCGAATCCCATTTCTATGTTTGTAGTTTGCTACTTTCTGTTAATACCATAAATACATTCCGCGTTTGCCGCTCAAGATGAAAGGACATAATATTTTTTCAACTTAATAATAATGCTAATTAGAACAAAATGATGTATGAAAGAGATTCTTTTTACTTCTAAATATCGTCATTATAATGACCAATAATCGCTGACCAAAGGTGTTGATAACAAAACAAGAGTAAAAGAACCGAAATTTTATGCGAGTTCACGATATCTTTTTCTTGAAGGTGATTTTTGTCGGTTCTTTAAAAGGTAATTGTATTTCTCAGTAAGTCACCGAACATGTTCACAAAACAAATTGCACCCAAAGGGCACAGAGTAGCATTTAAAGTCAGAAAATAACAATCAATTTGGAGTTAAAAATAGCTGATGTTTCCACCACTAATAGTAATATACTATTCGGATTAGCGGACAATAAAGTGAGGAATCAACCAGACTTTAAGCTGGAGTAAAACGCAAAATAATGGCGTTCATAAAGCGATCTTTGGAATTTAACTTCTCATATTTAAAAACGTAGATTATGTTAAAGCACTGGTTGTAATTTGGTCTGAGATTAACATAATGTGAGAATTCCTACTGTTCCGTAATGTAATTAATGTGAAATTCTAGATGCGGGGAGAAAAATAGTTTTCTTACTGACATGACAGTAAATTAACAATGACGTAATGAAATCGTGACATCTTTTCTATCTTCTGTGTTGAAGAGTAATGAGTGGTAAAAAGTAACAGTAGGTGAATAAAAAATGTTACAGTTGTTTCTTGTAACGTCTAATTATGATCATTACCATCTTTTCTCTGAGTAATCATGTTTACCTTCAATTTCTAAAGAAATAGTATATGGGTTGGGAGGTTACACAGCAGGATACCCACAATGATGTCGCCTAAATCAGGGTTTTCTTCCCTCAAGCTAGTAAGAAGAAGTGTCGGTCATTGGGTGGTATGTTTCTATTGTAGTCCGTACAGGGTAATCATGAGGGTCACTGTCACAGGATATTCTTTATTCGTGTAAATTCTGTCTAGTGTAAAATGAGCTGAGATTGAAGGGAAGGAGAACAATGATCTACATTTTAAATAACAAAACTCGGTAGAGTAGGAAACTGTTCCCATTACGTTACACTATGTAAGAAACGACACTATCCCATGTAACGCTTTTCAGAAATAGTCGCAAAAAGTCATTAAGTTTCATCCCTGGGGATTTTCTTCCTTCATCCATTCACAGTCCAGGGCAACAGGAGATAAACCCCGTCTATTATTTCGGTCCTGTAATTCATTATAGAAAATACAAGACAATTATTAATTTCAAGTTGTAGGAGTGGAGTTAGTAATGACAGCCCCTTTAAATGGGAGCATATTAAATCTGGTAAAAAAGAGACTGAGATTGAACTACAAGTGGTTGCATTGTGAAGGGTTAAAGAAATGTTAAAACTTCACCTAAATGTTTCCCGTTATATACCGTTTAGTCTAACAATGGTATCAAGGAAAAGTTAGAAAAGATGCCGGGGTAAGAAATAGTCGGACAATGAAATATGGTGATTTTTTTGCATGACGTCACAAAAGAACAGGCAGTTTGTATGAAAGTAGTAAGAGAAAGCCTGACTGACAAGTCTGTTTTTTAATTCACACTATTACAAAATAATGATGTCACCATATGCCCATTTTTATACCGATTTAACCAGTCATTTATATTATATATAGGTCTATAACTTTGTTAAAATGATATTCATCGAGGATCAATGGAAATATTTTTTCTAACAAATTTCATTGGAGAAATATCGATCTCCCTGAACAAGTTTTATGATTGGAATCAATATATAATATTTATCGACATCTTTCTACTTTCTCCCCAAATGAATCAAACACCACAAACCATACAACTATAATACTCGAGGCACGTGTCAATAAATCTGGATATTGTGTATAGATATTAAAATAATATTAGATATACAGATAAATAAACAACAAATAAAAATGACACGTAGACACAAATACATCGACATTTTAATTCTGTATCGTAGCAACACATTCTAAAGTTTAAAACAAAAGCAAATTTACCGTTAAAGTAAATTCATGTACAAAAACACAGAAACTAGGGCACAGCTTTAAAATTATAAATAAAAATGTTCCTTTAATACTACTATAAATCCAAAATGTGTAAAATAAAAGTTCAAGTTATGACGGGATGAGAAAGTCAGCGACATAAAACACCAATTTTTTTCTTTTCAAGTCAATGAATAAGAGAAAGATAAAATTAAAGTGTAAAATATGCGGTACGTGACACACCTGTAAATATCTAATCTAACTATTGTAAATACAAGATGGTTTGTAGACAAGGGCGATAACTATGTCAGTAGGTGAACTCTATACCCTTTATAAAATATATCAGGTGTAGGGCTACAGGTTGAAGTTCGGGTTATTGATAACTTCAAGATGATCTGCACCTTAAAACCTTCATATTTACTTCACTACAAACAACTTATTTTCATTTCATTTCATTCACAGACACGTGAACAACTCTCATTCATTCCGAGATTTGGCGAGAGTCACGTGTCTTCATTGGCCTAAGTGAATTATATTCCGCCATTAATCGTGTTGGTCACGTGTTATATTGGTAAAGTAATGGAAATAGCATCAGGTTGGTGTAGTACTGTGTAAGGTGACAACAAATGCCATCTTTGTTGTCAATAAACAAATATTTTTAATGAGATGACTTTCCTTTCCCTCCCTCGGATTATTTTCACGACTCATTTGTCGTGACGTGTGTTGACTATATTTAATAAATTGAGATTAATTTTAATTGACAGATTCAATATTTTTACTGGTCAATATTTGTTTATAGTTATTGAATCTCAAGATTTATTAAAATTGTCAAAGAATATGATTTAAACTTGGTGACAGGTAAAGCCAAAATAAGAGCTAAATAAAAAAAGGATTGGCGAGAAAGACGGTATGTCTTTTGGTTAAGCAAGTATTAAGTAATCCAACTTAAGCTCTTTGTAAACATTTTTCACTTAAATAAAGGACTTTCAAATAGGGTTCAATGTTTTGTCTCGGGAAAGCATTGTGCTTTGTCCAGATTCCAAGTCAATAATATGAATGAGTACACTCGGACAAGAAATATTGTGGGTTCATTGTGGAAAGTAGTCAACGTAGTCCAACGGCACAATAAATTCTCCTGAGAGCAATTTACATTAAAATATATTTAATATGCCTGCAGGTCCATGTGAACAACATCTATTTGAATAAAATGTTTGCCATATATCGCATAAGAAAAAACTCAATTACAATCTACATAGGCCCTAATTATGATATATTATATGTATATTACAGAGGACCGCAAGAAGCAAATATATAAAAACAAATACGGAGTTTGCGATCGCCCCTCTCTGCAAAAAGAAATATAAACAATGCGGACAGCATTTTGGTTGACCTATTATGGTCGGATTATGGTCAAATGACGTAAAAAGGTGGAGATTTATTCTTTCCTTATTGTATGCAATGCCACGTGGTTTGGGTAATGTAGACAGGATCCTGGACAATCTGGGTTATCCTTATATAGTTCTAATATTATCTCTTCGTGAAACTGGGGTCACAAATGTTAGTCCCTTGGCTACCCCCTCCCTATTTTATAATGAACTGCAAAATGAATTCTCTAACATCTATACTAAACGTTTAGTCACTGCATAATATACAATAAATAAAAAGTTTAGTAATATACTGGTTCATGGTCATAGCCGTAGGGGCCCACGACTCAACAGGGGGGCAGACTGACTATTTGCCCGAATTTTACCGAATTTTAATGATATTTTGCCCGATTTTGCGAATTTTTTGCCCGAAAACATAATATTTAGGGGGGCAGCTGCCCCCCCTGCCCCCCTGTCTCCTACGGCTATGTTCATGGTAGATTAGAACCCCTTTCATCAACTCCCTAAAACAATTGCATTGAAATTTGAGTTATATAATTTTCTTGTAAATCTCTAATCTCTAGAAGTAATATATCCTTGAATAATATTCAGTAAAAAGTATTCTACTTTAATTCAATTAAATCAGTTTTCATGGCGAAACTTATAGTCTCTATTTGTGACCTATGCCAGTGCTTGTATATGAAAGTATCTTCTATAACGCCTATAACAGTCAACAGATTTCGGGTATCAGGTCCGTTCGCCATATTACTCGTTCGCCATGTGTCTGTTCGCCTGAGTCCGTTCGCCCTTGGTTAAGGTCAATTCGCCTCTATATTATATGACATGTAGGTAATAAATATAGAAGTGATGACACCTAATTTAGACATCGACCGATTAACATGTGTTTCAAAAGTCATTTAACTATGGTGTATTACCTATACAAACTACCGAATTATTGAAATTTAACCTTCAATTGGAATCGACGACCATTTTTTAAAAGAGATTTAATCATATTTACTGATTTAGTCTAATGGTTAAACAATTATAAAATGTCATTCTTTGAGAATTGAAGAAGTTCATTCTTCAAACGATAGTTTCTTTTGCTATAGACCTTACAATCTCAGTTGAGAAAGAGTAAGATTTGAAGAAAATTATTCAGGGGACATAACTCCAATACGATTATTTTACCACGGAAGCGAAGAAAATTCTCTATGATACACTTTCTTGCGTTGATAAAAATGTAATTTACCTAATTTCCTGTAAAAAAATGCGATGTTCAGTATGTTTGTGAAACCCAAAACGCGTTGCGTACTCGATTTAGCGGCCACCGTTTCGATATACTTCATAAGAAAGATAGACCGATTGAGAACAATTTCAATTCATCCAATCATTCCATTGAAGATCTCCTTGTCATGCCTATCGAACAAGTTCCAATATTGTCTACCGTTAAACCTAAAACCACACGATTATAAGGAGTGAGGCTTGGATCCGCCCCTGCAATCTAACCTCAGACAACATTTTGGTAACATTTTGAGAATATGCCATGTTGTCGAAAACGCTGTTAGTGTGTGCAGTTCGGATACATTTGAATTGTTGCCGATATTAAAACAAGTTTATTTTTGTTGTCGAGATGCAAATGATGTTGACTAGTTTTATTCAATCATTTATAACACAACACAATTATAAAATTCAACATTTTATTATTGGCATTAGGGAACTACACAAATGTAAAATTACATGAAAATAACAATAGGGCGGAGCCCCGATATGAGTGTGCGGGCGGAGCCCTGTAATGAGTAGATGGGCGGAGCCCTGTAAACGAGTTAACGGGCGGAGCCCTGTACAGCGGAGCTGTAAGTAAGATCACTGAACTATTGATAGGGCTTAGCAACATGGTGTTACCTTGAGACATGGTTAGCTAGCTAAATGAAACTGTTTCATCCAAAAAGATTAAAAGCTAGTCAAAACCATCGTTTAAACCTCGCCACAATACGTCAGTGATCCGTATGTTATGAAGAAATAATAATAAAGAGCGAAGCCCTGATGCAAATCTAAAAATAAAATGAACATTAATGATAAAATAAAATAACACACACCCCTGTGACTTTGGGGTTGAATAGTATTATTAAATGTTAGAATACTATAAGTTGCCAAATTAAGCAAATAAAAATAACGTAGTCCCCAAAAGTGTGTAACCAAAGAGCTCAATAGGTGGAAGGTGGGGAATGGAGGAGGTTTCTGGCTAAAAAATGTAACGAAGAAAATCTGCACGACTGCAGTCAATGGCGACTGATGAACTATGAAAGATCACGTGATACAGTAAAATACCGTAAATCATGTTATAAACTGCGCCTATATACATAAGCTTCAATTTATAACACAACACAATTATAAAATTCAACATTTTATTATTGGCATTAGGGAACTACACAAATGTAAAATTACATGAAAATAACAATAGGGCGGAGCCCCGATATGAGTGTGCGGGCGGAGCCCTGTAATGAGTAGATGGGCGGAGCCCTGTAAACGAGTTAACGGGCGGAGCCCTGTACAGCGGAGCTGTAAGTAAGATCACTGAACTATTGATAGGGCTTAGCAACATGGTGTTACCTTGAGACATGGTTAGCTAGCTAAATGAAACTGTTTCATCCAAAAAGATTAAAAGCTAGTCAAAACCATCGTTTAAACCTCGCCACAATACGTCAGTGATCCGTATGTTATGAAGAAATAATAATAAAGAGCGAAGCCCTGATGCAAATCTAAAAATAAAATGAACATTAATGATAAAATAAAATAACACACACCCCTGTGACTTTGGGGTTGAATAGTATTATTAAATGTTAGAATACTATAAGTTGCCAAAATAAGCAAATGAAAATCATTTGTGTAATCCCCAAAGTTAGAAAGAAATTAAAAACCTTAAATTGAGCTCAATGGATACACATATTACATATAAAATAAACAATTAATGAATAGAATTAATAGCAGCCTTGACAGCCTGTTCGTCAGGTCTTATATATTTCCTGTAACAATCTGAGGTCCAACGACCTAAAAATTTAACCATATGATCCTGCATATTAGATTTAGCAGCAGAAGTCGCTGCACCAATTCTAAAAGAATGCCCATTGTATAAATCTGAATCTAATCCTATATATTGTAATAAACATTTCAAATGATAAATAAAATTGGATCTGGAAACTGCTTGTCCATCATCCATCAAAAAAAGAGGTGCTAAAGTTGGAAATCTTTGATTACGTAAAACAAGATAATTAACTAAAGATTGAACAGGACAGAGATCTGTATCAGTCTGATATAAAGTTACACTAACTCCTTTATGAAAAGGATCAGTTTTTGAACTCTTAAGAAATAATTTAACCCAATTATCACCAAAAGACAAATCTGTAATACCTAAATTCTTATTAGGATCAAATCTCACAATGACAGTGAGTTCACCACATCTAAGAAATCCATAAAATGCAACAATAAACATAGACATAAATAAATTGTCAAGAAAAACATTGAAAAAACCTTTTTTAAGGACACAACAAATGCTGCATAAAATATCAAATGTAATAGGTAATCTGATCTTGGTAATGTTATTTTGCATTTTCTTAACTGCTTGTAAAGTAGTAAATATTCTGGGATTTCTATCATAAGACTGAAAGAAGTCTTCGTAACCAGCTTCTAAAAAGCAAAATCTGATACCATTTAAATAAACTTTGATAGTGTCATACTTGATCTGTAGTTGTGTACAATATGCTATAAAATAAACTAATAACTGTTGAGAAACCGGTGGTAAACTATTAGTATGCCACATGACTCCATATAGAACTAAAAACCGTTTATATAAATTAAATCCTGAGTTATAAACATTGCGTGTACTCAAAGCTATGGCATGGTGCCAAATAGAATCTACGACATAGTCGAGAATCCCCAAATGATCTGTTCTATCTTGGGGCATGTAACTGGGAGAGCATCTGCATGTGGGGCAGCCTCTCGAAACTTGTCTATCTGAAATCGAGATAAAGAATCAGCTAAAATGTTAGTCACACCAGGAACATGCTTACTATAAATAATAAAATTGTTGTGTACAGAACACATTATCAAAGTACGTAATAAGGATGCAATTGGTAAATTGGAAGAGCGTCCCTTCTTAATAATATAAACAACTGCTTCATTGTCGCAGTGGAACAAAATACGTTTCCCCTTCCAAGTCTGACCCCATAAAATACAAGCAGCTACAATAGGATATAATTCTAAGAAAGCAATAGATAATGGCTTATTATCGATTGATGGCAAATTAGAAGGCCACTTTTCAGCAAACCATTGTCCTTGATAATAACACCCAAAACCTATTGATGCAGATGCATCTGTATATAATTCCAGATCATAATTAGATGTGATAGTTTTATCATAAAAAATAGAGACCCCATTCCAATGAGAAAGGAACTGTAGCCACATTCTAAGATCTTCTTTGCAATTCTTATTTAAACGAAGAAAATGATTAAGGTCATTAACTGTGGTACTTAAATGTATTAAATAAGCAGTGAAAACTCTGCCTGGCAAAATTACTCTTGAAGCAAAGTTGAAATGTCCTAGTAATTGTAATAACTCTCTTTTTGTGCAAGATGGAGTGTAGGCTCTGACAGGCCTATAGTATAAAGGTGCAGTAATAAATGACTCAGGAATGCTAGGTCTGAGATTTGATGCATAATTTGAAAAAACAGTAGTACAAGACGATGTACCTGCTGAACGTTGTAAATGATTGATTGTATCGTCCTGAAAAGGAATATTAGAATTAGGCATAGACAAACGGTTGGAATGAGGAGTAAATGAACTGGAAGTGTATATATGAGATGACCTGTCCACCACACTGTCATCATAAGTCACTAAACTAGAAGTTGGAAGTAAATCTCTATGACTGTATCCCTGTGGTACAGAATCTACAGTATGTCTATCAGAGGTCAGAGTATCCACCATGGTAGAACTGGTAGTATATAATGGAGGAAACGGCACAGCTGCACTACGTGTACTGTTAATAAGAGAACTAGAAGATCTGGAAACAGAAAACACTGGAATAGTACTGTCATTGCTACATGATTCTGCGGTAGAACAGCTCAAACTCTGCATATCCATGTTAGTCTGTACAAAACTGTCATTGGAGTAAACAGGAACATGCCCAGGAAGGCGAGAATTAGCGTCTAATAACAATTTCAATTCTTGCTTAGAAAAAGTGGCAGGAACATGAATATTTAACTTGAAAAGTTCATGACGTAGTTGGTCATTGGTAAAATATCTGTACGGGTCAGTTGAACGTTTGGTTCTGCCAGTATTCATAATGTACTATGTATAACCTAATGTAGAAAAATAAGTTCACACAGTCGGTACTGATCAAATTGAGAGTCTACTGATACTCAGTGCATAAAGGTGAAACGACACAAACAAAAATCAGCCGCCATTTGCACACATGTCACAAAAAAAAATCACTAAAAGTAAAAGTTCCAAGTTTATCGTCACTCCATCAGTAATCAAGACTGACAAACGCAGATAAAAGCAAATAAGAACGTTAAGTAGGATTATCTGTAAATACGTACAACTAGGAAGCACAAAGTGGATGAAAACATAGGTTTCTGGCTAAAAAATGTAACGAAGAAAATCTGCACGACTGCAGTCAATGGCGACTGATGAACTATGAAAGATCACGTGATACAGTAAAATACCGTAAATCATGTTATAAACTGCGCCTATATACATAAGCTTCAAGATAAGGACTTTAAATACCATGATCTATCTGATGTCATGTGATGTAAACAATAATGAAGCTACCATCATTAAATGGTAACAATTTGCTTAACATTGTCAAACTGTTGTCGTGTGTATAAAGGACCAAATATTTGTTTTCCAGATTTGTTGTCGAGATGTTGCCCAACATGTTGCCGAAAATTTTGTCTTTTTGTACAAAGTTTTAGTCTGAGAAATGGGAATTCTATAACTAAGCTAATAAGAAATAGTGTTCACAGTTCATATTCTGAAGATATCCATATTGTGCGACTTCTATTTAGAGAAACTACGCCATATAGAAAACACACATAAAACATGGAGAGCTTTTTTTCTTTAGATATATTTGCATGACGACTGTTCCTGTTTAATATTGAGGCTTTTAGATAGAATGACAACTTGCGTTTTTCTCTGTGAGCATTTAAATTTTCAGTTTTCAGTTTCTGGCAGCTTGTAAGCTACTATAAACAGGAGGTACGGACTTTAGCAAGGAAAAGAAAATGTCCAAAACATGAAATAAAGGTCACCTAAGAAATTGGATGTACCTGGTTTAAAATTATGTGGTTTCTCTGCCTTCAAATTAAGTTTCATAAGACAGAATGTCATATAAAATCATATGATGATCTTGAAGGATCATATTGTGTATTTGGGTCCTTAAAGGGATTGTCAAGAGGTTTTCTAAAATTGATAAGTATATCGTGTATCTGACGACTGTGGTTCCAGTAATTTCATCTAAACTATGTGTTTGACGTCACACCCACTAGAGTATTTTAAGATACTATGTGGATGTGACTGTTTCTGCTCTCAAACTTTGAATTGTGTCCCCTTTTTTATTGCAGCGTAAACTACTCAGACAAGAGTAGAAAACACAAACACAGACAGCAGTTAAAAGTTGGTAAATGGCGTCAGATCGAGTCAGTATCGATCGTCTTTCAAATTCTAGGATAAATTATACCATCATATTCTTTTTGGACGAACTGGACTTCAAAATACCTTTAGGAATAATTCTAATATACTTCTTTATGTGCTACTGTCAAATCAAAGCAACATTATTTATCATTACAGTTAAATATCAAGTCAAGTTTCTCTAAGGAGTTTATCGTTTCTGAAAGTGAACAAGTACAGACACTGTATCGAATAATTGCGTGCACAATTTTGATTAAAACAATTCTATTTAATCATCACATAAAATATTAAAACTTGTGATGAATTCAATGTAGAAATTATTCAGTGTTTATAGACAGTGATTAGTTAGGGTAGGATAGTTAGTATTGTCATTATATAGGTTTCTATTGTTAATTATACATTAATAGTGCATATACAGTCAGAATATTACATTCCTCTCCCAATTAGTGGTCATTGCAATCTTTCATTAATTAACTTTTACAATTAATTATTCATTGTAAGGAGATGAAAGAATTCCGACCGTTCTATTAGTTAGTCACTGTTGTTTATTGCGTTTTAAGAATCCGATCACAATACATTTGGTCATGCTGCTACCAATATTTGAGTGTTTAATAATCCCTGAAAGAATTCATAATAAACAAATTTTGTTTTATCTGGATATATCCGATTCTCTATAGACGGAGCAACATGACCCAATTCAGTCTCTACCATATTCTTCATCCAATAGTATGGTTCTGAAAGCGTTAAGGATCTCAGAACAATAAATACTGTATAACTATTATTTTTGCGTTTTTTTTATGTCACAATGTTTAGGCTATGCACAGGGTTGGTGTGCAATAATGTCTCTCAGATCTTTAATTTTGATCTTTTTTGACAGTGTTCGTTTGATTTTTATCACCACAGCTGTGTTTTCAATTCAATGCATTTAACATTTCATACCGATAAGTATTTTATAATGGTGCAAAAGCTATATTAATGAAGAGGGGTGAAGTCTGCCTAGCAAATTGAAAGTCAATTTCATATCAATTAATTTAACTTTGAAAGATCATACTTCGATATGGTATAACTAATAATAGTTATCAGTGATAGCAGTTTTACAACTACAATCATAATATATTATATTGTATCACAACAATTTCTCTCCCAACCTTGTCAATCCATGACTTAGTAAGCTTACACGTGAACATGAATCATATTAAAATAAAAGAACTTTATATATGTACATACATTGTTATGCGATATGTCGTATCATTATCAAAAGCAACGGACTATTGTCACTTCCACATATCAGGTATCGAAAAAAACCGCCCCCAAGTTTGACGGTAGGTATCTCAGCTGCTGATAAACCAATCTCTTTCAAAAATTATCACAGATTTACTTCAACATGTCCGTGTCAGCCCCTTTAAATGTGAGAGTCATCGAATATAAATTGTACAAGTACTGCCAAAAACAAAATAACATGTCAAACAATTCAATATCAGAGCAAGTTACATATCTCAACCTGTGTTCATTGTACCTTCACCACATCCACAACCAATATCAATCATTTTCCATCCTGATAAGTTCTCACGGATCTCATCTAAAGGTACCATCTCTTAAGAAGCGACCACCCTGCCTTTCAGTTCATGTCCAGTCGAGTGTCCCTCTAACCCAAGTGCAGTATACCTGTTCCTTAAGCGAATTCATACTGCCCGGAGTCATTACCGGTACCAGTTGGACAAACTGACTGAACAGAACTGAAAAGCGGGATGGTCGCTTTTTGGTAGAAAATACCTTTAGATGAGATCCGTGACAGCATCTAAGGATGCAAAAAGGTCGATATTGGTGGTCGCTGTTGTGAAAGCACAAAAAAATGTGTTTCTACTCTGATATTGAATTTTTTGACATGCTATTTTTTTCGGGACAGTACTTGTACAATTTTTATTCGATGACTCTCATATTTACAGGGTCTGACAAGGACATGTTGAAGTAAATCTGTGGGAAATTTTGAAAGAGATCGGTTCATCAGCAACTGAGATATTTACCGTTAACCTATAGGGGGCGTTTGTTTGGGAAACACCCGATATATATATTATTTTATTGTTGACGAATCGTACGTTTGATAGATAAACTGAGAAGGTTTTTGTTGTATGGCTGGAATTATTGAAGAATATAATGAATATTACATGCATTCTGATCATTGGCTTAATAAGTAGTAGTAAGGATCCGTTAAGCATATGCTTTTCTGCCCTCCAAAACCCCTCTATAAGTCAAATAAAGAACTATGTCTAACCATTTTCAGTCTGGCGTTAACTTTGTATTTATTCCTGTGGATCTCTATATTATAAGAAGTAATTTATGGGTGAGAACATGCTTTATAATGCGAACTTATGAATGTTCAAATTTACAAGTAAATGTATGTAAAATGGCATCATAAATGTCAAAAGCTACTACTCAAGAGAAATACAACATATCCAATTTTAGATCCATGACAAATTCATTCAATTTTGTGATAAAGAATTAACTGCCACAGTCATAAAGCTACACTCATTTTGAGCGAACATTGATTCGCAGTATTGAAATGCACATTTAACAATATAGTGCATATTCCTGCATCTTTTTTGTTCGCTAGCGAATACCCCGCCTGCATAATGCCTATTTGAATATGCATATTCTGATAAATGACTTCTAAATGAATAATTATTTTCTCACATATCATTTATCATTTGAATGAAGGACATGGGTTATGCACATTTTCAACAGCAAATGAATGAAGTAAAAGTGAGAGTTATGGAGTCAAACTGTCGGCCTTTTATGATGATGAAAAGCAGTTCTTAACTCAACTGCTCTCTTTATTGAAATTTGATGAAGCAAGTTGAATGGGGTACACATGCAATAAACTGCTTCAGGAATATCAATGAATATTATTTTCTCTGACAAAAAATAAAGAGTCAGTCGGTGTAACTATAGCCTACAATACATTCTACAATATATTATTGAAAAAAACGAAATATTATCAGTAACACTTTCCTTTAATTTCATGTTCAATTTCGAATTTTATAATATTTCGAAGTATAAAAGTACAAAATGGTCAGTAAATATAATAATAAGATAGGCAAAACTTACACAAGATCAATATATCCAAAAATATGTTTATTTATTTTGCATATTTTATATCCGAAACCTCACCAAGATCACATAAATAAACACACAAACATTAAAAAAATGTCAGGAATATCCTTCGTTTAATAAATTATACATAGATTGAGGTTCAACGTGGTCAGTTTGAGAAGCGACTAGATTATTGTCACTGGGTCCTTCAGCACAGAATTGTCCATTTGATGACAGCACATTACACATTTTAAAATTAGAAAACGAATTATTACAAAAACTGTCGAAATTAAAATTACTTTTGTTCGCCATCATCATGTTTCCAAATAAAGTGTCCATGTTATTGGCATGATAAAAGTTGTCTTTTTCCGTGGAATTTAGTCCCTGTGTAAATTGAGTCAAAGTCCAGATATAGTTATGAGCCAGTCGTAAAGTTTCAATTTTGGTTAACTTGGCATCTTCAGGATAGGTTGGCAACGCTTTACGTAACGATTCTAAGGCATCATTTAACGAATGCATTCGACTTCTTTCTCTATCATTGGCTTTATTCCGGCGACATTTTTTCATGAGTGAAATTTGATTTGGATTTTTCTTCTTTCTACATTTTATTCCTTTCTTTTTCTTGACTTTGTCCTTAAATTCATTTAGAAATTCTCCACAATCTAATGATATTTCACTTTTACATATTTGACTATCCTTAGAATTACCTCCCTTGGAAACAGATTGGTTAGGTTCGTGATTCTTGGCCTCGATTTCTAACCTGCATGACGGTAAATTACACTCGAGAAAATTATTACAAGTTAATTTGCTTCCCGTATCATTCATTATGATAGTTTATAAAGATTTATTCCTCATGGGACACTGCCGGCCATTATCTTACCATCTTTTTCTCCCTGCTTTTTATAGTGCTGGCCTCGTGTAGGGCTTGCTTCCAACTCGTTATTTGTGTTTCATGACAATAGAAGGTTAAGTGAATGAAAAACAATGATTAGATTATTCAGCCAATAGAATGAGCTGGCACCAGTCTAAAGGAAAAGGGTGGAACCGGTAGTCATCTTACAAACTTCATCAATATTTAAAACAGGCAGTTTCATACAGTACACACGTAAAACTACCTTGACTGTTTCTTTAATATTGTTTATAATATATAGGTTTTTCTTCAGGAAACATTGTTACATTTTACAAGCAATACAGTTAATGAGCAGAAATATAATAGCCTCTATCTTTTAAAGGGGAATGTTCACCATTTTCGAGGATCCATTTGGGCCTTGAATTTATGTAAATAGCCTTCAGATTTAATGTAACAGATCCAAAATCACACGATCCCTTCAATTATACCCCTACCTAGACATTTATCTTTCATTTTCTGTATATTATGTGTTTTCTATATAATGCATAGTATTAGAAAACGGCGAGTCGTATTTTCGACATTCAAACGCTCATATTTATGGCTACACGGGGATTTGAAGACTTATATTTCGAGGGGAAGTTGTGAACAATATTATGGATTAGAATAGCTAAATCATTCCAGATTATGAGACTAAAATTGTATTGGTCGTTGAGTTAGTGAACATATTTCTTTAAAACAAATTAAAAGTCACATTCCAACATCAATGTCAATACTAGGTTACCTGTTTTAATAGATACAAACATAATGGGAAATGGTTACCAGACGATTTGCACATTAATAACACAAACATTGTTAGGTATTTTAAAAAACGTTACATAACATTGTACTAGAAAGTCATTATTAAGCTAGAGCGAGTATGCTTTTTCTAAATACCATAGTATTGAATGCCTTTTATTGTTCATAATGTCAAAGTATGCAAGTATCAAGGTCTAAAAATAAACTATTCTGTTCTTAATGGGAATTGTATTCTTTTATGCTAATCAACGTCTTATGTTCTGTTCTTTAAACCATCATTTAAAAGGCTTGATTTTACACAATAAGAAGTTTTGATTACATTGATAAATTAAAAGGTGTAATTTTTATGTTTATTTTCCCTATGAGTTGACATCAAAAGAAACTCAGTCAAGTGATAGGCCTTCATCAGAGCAGAAATAGTGAGATGTAGACTAGAGTAATATTTAGTGTGTAAGGCTAAAATAATAATTAATTTGTTTTCAATCCACTTAAAGGTCTAGGTTTAAATATGATATTTTGAAATGACCATAAGCAGAGAGGACCTGACCTTTTGTTTAAGCATTTAAAGTTCGACTTTTATGAAAGTGTCAATATTATCATGTCTTAAGATAGATTTAATCTTTTGAAATATTTCATAATAAATCGTCAAGTGAAAGCTTCAATCAATATTTATCTTTTAAAAGAGATTATAGAAACTAAAAATCTGACCAAAAAAATGCTCTATTGATTAGTATTTACATTGAATCAACGAGATGTCTGTACAGTCTGTAGTATACTGTTAATTTGGAAGTAAGCTTCAAACTAATTATTCATTGAAACTAAAAGATATTTTCGTCCTACCCAACTACTTCTTTAATTCTCGCATTTGCTGATTTTTCCTCTAAAATACTGAATCGTTACATTATTTTAATTTAAAAAAAGTTTTCGTAACTTGAATAAGACAGATTTCAAGACGTGAATTAGAATAGTTTACTTATCAAAGTTCTTTAAAAATCAATCAGTTACGCTTAGCACGCTTTAAATAATGCAATATTTCATATCACTGAATTCAACAAAGCATACAATTGTCAAAATACAATTACCAATTTGAAATTTGACTTTTAAACTATAAAAAGGCAGCCTCAATGAAGCAAATGGAATGAATCTATACTTGGTTGTTTCAGTTTTAGAAATGATAGAGCCCACGCGACTCTACCGTGTCAATGTCATAATGGCACAGCTTCTACCTTACAGTTAATACTGCCATTGTTTACACTCATGCGCATGCGTCAGTATTACTCAATAGCGCGTATTTTAAAAGTTTTCAGAACTTTTCCTTAACTTTCTTGCAAGTCTTGCGCGCTTGTGTTACGTGGATTTTTGTGTTGTTTTGTGAATTAAGACCAGGTGAAATTAATTTTTCCATAATTTTCAGATGAGTTGAAGCATATTTATCGACTTTTTGGCTAAAAACAGCCGTTCCCTCTTAGCTTTTTAGACGAAAAACAAACGATGTGTAAGGGGACTGGTGGCAATACACTGCTCCCAGCTGGTCTTACATTTGCGTTGGCACCGCTAAATACCCTCCTTTCATGTCTATTAAATTCTAAATGTAATTGGTACTACTTTAGATACATCAATCATTGATATGGCGCGGCGTTCTGCTTTCACCTGTTCAGTTCAACTGAGAGTTATTGTTCCTCAAACGCGTGGCTTACACAAAATTACCGTTGGATGATAATTTTGGCAGGCCCTTTGGCAGACACATTGCATGCTTATTTACCATTGATTGGCAATTGCATGTGATAAAATCAGGGACTAAGACGGTCTTGAAAACCCACGTGCACAAGGCATTTGGAGAAGTTTGTATGGCCTCCCCCTCTGTTCATTTTATCACTACACCCGTCAGTTTTTGCTATAAGATAGCCTGTACTGAGATGTATTTTCAAGTACTTCCCGCTGATTATCTTTTTAGTTTCTCCAAGTATAATTACATCTGCTTTACAATCCATTAGCAACCCCAAAACGTCCGTACATTTGACAGACACCCGGCTGCAATACTTGTTCAATTTCTAAATAGCACATCAAGTAACACACTTCTAATCTCTTTCATGTATTTCAGGTTCAAACCCTTGAATTGTCTTCAATTAATTAAGTTTTCAAACGGGACATTTTATATGCATAGAGTCAACGATTATTAAGGCGGCTGCAAATAAAACACGTAGATGAGAGGGGATAAAACAACCATACATATAAATCATGTTTTAAACAATATTCATCAGAACAGATTGAAAAACTAATGAAATAAAGAAAAATGAGATTTGTTAAGAGTTGTGAAATTAGAATCTAATAATGATGTTATTATTTGAGTAGAGAATAGAAGTATAAAATATATCACAGATGTAGAAGTAGTAAACATCATTAACAATTCGCAATACACATTAATTAGAACTCCATTTCCGCCAATAGACACAGCGCTAACAACTTTTATGAATAATGAGTGCTTGCTTTTTAGCAATTAAACGTGTGGCACCAACAAATCCTATGACTTTACTCTTAATGTTAACTAGAACTGTATAATTAATAACAATAATCATTTCATGTTTATAATTCTGATAAATCTATATAATATTCTAATAGCTTCCTATCACGTGACCTTTCTACTAATCCCTCTACAAGTACCTGAACTGGAATAAATAATGTAACATTTAACAATCTGTTTTCTCATCCATCGTGACACAGCAACATATTATCCAACAATATCTGAACAGATACGATGTACATTATATACATGTTATTTGTAATCTACTTCAAAGCTAATTAAGCTAGGCATGTAATCATCACTTACAATGTCATTCTTATTCTACACCAGCTTCAGGATCACTATGTTATTGTCAAAGCATTGTTATTACATATCTGCTCAACCTATCTGAAATGACTTACATAAATTTCACACATTCAGAAGGTCATTCAAATACTAGCCTGTTTTACAGTTAAACTATATTTCCAGAATATAAGTACATTGTCCGATAGGGATATTATCGATATAAGGCTAGTAGACTGACACACTGATGCCTACATGTACCATCTGTGTGTACATTGCTGACCAATGTCATGTCTATTTTCTGATATCCCATGTTAAAATATCTAGCACCTCCTATTCATATGGCCTGATTTCCTATGTTATAATATCTAGCACTTCATGTTCATATGGCCTGATTTCCCATGTTGAAATAACTAGTACCTCAATTTCATATGGCCTGATTTCCCATGTTAAAATATCTAGCACCTCATGTTCATATGGCCTTATTTCCCATGTTAAAATAACTAGTACCTCATGATTATATGGCCTGATTTCCCATGTTAAAATAACTAGTACCGTACCTAATATTAATGGCCTGATTTCACATGTTAAAATAACTAGTACCTAATATTAATATGGCCTGATTTCCCATGTTATAATATCTAGCACCCCATGATTATATGGCCTGATTTTCCATGTTACAATATCTAGTACCTCATGTACATATAGTCTGATTTCCCATGTTAAAATATCTAGTACATGTACCTCATGTACATATAGTCTGATTTCCCATGTTAAAATATCTAGTACCTCATGTTCATATGGTCTGATTTCAACGTTAAAATGTCTAGTACATGTACCTCATATTCATATGGCCTGATTTCCCATGTTACAATATCTAGTACCTCATGTACATATAGTCTGATTTCCCATGTTAAAATATCTACATGTAGTACCTCATGTTCATATGGTCTGATTTCAACGTTAAAATGTCTAGTACATGTACCTCATATTCATATGGCCTGATTTCCTATGTTAAAATATCTAGTTCCTCATTTTCATATGGCCTGATTTCCTATGTTAAAATATCTAGTTCCTCATTTTCATATGGCCTGATTTCACATGTTAACATATCTAGCACCCCATGAATATATGGTCATATGATCTGATTTCCGATGTTAAAATATCTAGTACCTTATATTTATATGGCCTGATTTCCGATGTTAAAATATCTAGTACCTTATATTCTTATGACCTGATTTCCTCTGTTACAATATCTATTACCTCATATTCATATGGCCTGATTTCCCCTGTTAAAATATCTAGCGCCTCATGTTCTTATGACCTGATTTCCCATGTTAAAATATCAAGTTCCTTATATTTATATGGCCTGATTTCCCATGTTAAAATATCTAGCACCTCATATTAATTTGACCTGATTTCCCCTGTTGAAATATATCTAGTACCTCATATTCATAGGGCCTAATTTCCCCTGTTAAAATATCTAGCACCTCAAATTCATGTGGCCTGATTTCACATGTTATAATGTCTAGCACCCCAGGATTATATGGCCTGATTTCCCATGTTAAAATATCTAGCACCCCAGGATTATATGGCCTGAATTCCCATGTTAAAATATCTAGCACCTCATAATCATATGGCCTGAATTCCCATGTTAAAATATCAAGCACCTCATGATTATATGGCCTGATTTCCCATGTTAAAATATCTAGAACCTCATGATCATATGGCCTGATTTCCCATGTTAAAATATCTAGAACCTCATGATCATATGGCCTGATTTCCTACGTTACATATCTAGTACATAATTTTCATATGGCCTGATGGCCTGATTTGCCATGTGAAAATATCTAGTACCTCGTGATTATATGGCCTGAATTCCCATGTTAAAATATCTAGAACCTCATGATCATATGGCCTGATTTCCCATGTTAAAATATCTAGAACCTCATGATCATATGGCCTGATTTCCTACGTTACATATCTAGTACATAATTTTCATATGGCCTGATGGCCTGATTTGCCATGTGAAAATATCTAGTACCTCATGATTATATGGCCTGATTTCCCATGTTAAAATATCAAGCACCTCATGACTATATGGCCTGATTTCACATGTTATAATATCTAGCACCCCATGATTATTTGGCCTGATTTCCCTTGTTAAAATATCTAGCACCTCATGATCATATGGCATGAATTCCCATGTTAAAAAATCAAGTACCTCATGATTATATGGCCTGATTTCCCATGTTAATATATCTAGCACCCCATGAATATATGGCCTGATTTCCCATGTTAAAATATCTAGCACCTCATGTTCAAATGGCCTAATTTCCAATGTTAAAATATCTAGCACCTCGTGTTCATGTGGCCTGATTTCAAAAGTAAAAAAGTTCAATATGCATATGGCCTGATTTCCTATGTTATAATATCTAGCATCTCATGTTCCTATGGCGTGATTTCCCATGTTAAAATATCTAGCATCTCATGATCATATGACCCGATTTCACAGGTAAAAAAGTTTAATATGCATATGGCCTGATTTCCTATGTTATAATATATAGCACCTCATGTTCATATGGTCTGATTTCCCATGTTAAAATAACTAGTACCTTAAATTCATATGGCCTGATTTCATATGTTATAATACTTAGCACCTCATGTTCATATGGCCTGATTTCCCATGTTAAAATAACTAGTACCTCAAATTCATATGGCCTGATTTCACATGTTAAAATAACTAGTACCTTAAATTCATATGGCCTGATTTCATATGTTATAATACTTAGCACCTCATGTTCATATGGCCTGATTTCCCATGTTAAAATAACTAGTACCTCAAATTCATATGGCCTGATTTCACATGTTAAAATAACTAGTACCTCAAATTCATATGGCCTGATTTCATATGTTATAATACTTAGCACCTCATGTTCATATGGCCTGATTTCCCATGTTAACATAACTAGTACCTCAATTTCATATGGCCTGATTTCACATGTTAACATATCAAGCACCTCATGTTCATGTGGCCTGGTTTCACATGTTATAATATCTAGCACCCCATTAATATATGACCTGATTTCCCTTGTTATAATATCAAGCACCTCATGTTCATGTGGCCTGATTTCCCATGTTAAAATAACTAGTACCTCATGATCATATGGCCTGATTTCCCATGTTAACATATCAAGCACCTCATGTTCATGTGGCCTGATTTATCATGTTATAATATCTAGCATCTCATGTTCATATGGCCTGATTTTCCATGTTAAAATAACTAGTCCCTCATATTCATATGGTCTGATTTCCCCTGTTACAATATCTAGCACCTCATATTTATATGGCCTGATTTCCTCTGTTAAAATATCTAGCGCCTCATGTTCTTATGACCTGATTTCCCCTGTTGAAATATATCTAGTACCTCATATTCATAGGGCCTGATTTCCCCTGTTAAAATATCTAGCACCTCAAATTCATGTGGCCTGATTTCACATGTTATAATGTCTAGCACCCCAGGATTATATGGCCTGATTTCCCATGTTAAAATATCTAGCACCCCAGGATTATATGGCCTGAATTCCCATGTTAAAATATCTAGCACCTCATAATCATATGGCCTGAATTCCCATGTTAAAATATCAAGCACCTCATGATTATATGGCCTGATTTCCCATGTTAAAATATCTAGAACCTCATGATCATATGGCCTGATTTCCTACGTTACGTATCTAGTACATAATTTTCATATGGCCTGATGGCCTGATTTGCCATGTGAAAATATCTAGTACCTCATGATTATATGGCCTGAATTCCCATGTTAAAATATCAAGCACCTCATGATTATATGGCCTGATTTCCCATGTTAAAATATCAAGCACCTCATGACTATATGGCCTGATTTCACATGTTATAATATCTAGCACCCCATGATTATTTGGCCTGATTTTCCTTGTTAAAATATCTAGCACCTCATGATCATATGGCCTGAATTCCCATGTTAGAAAATCAAGCACCTCATGATTATATGGCCTGATTTCCCATGTTAATATATCTAGCACCCCATGAATATATGGCCCGATTTCCCATGTTAAAATATCTAGCACCTCATGTTCATGTGGCCCGATTTCACATGTTATAATATCTAGCACCCCATTAATATATGACCTGATTTCCCTTGTTATAATATCAAGCACCTCATGTTCATGTGGCCTGATTTCCCATGTTAAAATAACTAGTACCTCAAATTTATATGGCCTGATTTCCCATGATAACATATCAAGCACCTCATGTTTATGTGGCCTGATTTCACATGTTATAATATCTAGCACCCCATGAATATATGACCTGATTTCCCTTGTTATAATATCTAGCACCCCATGTTCATATGGCCTGAATTCCCATGTTAAAATATCGTGTTTGTCCCCATGGGCTGAGTGTGAGACAGGACAGTATCACTTGTGGTATTGAGCCTAATTCTGACCCATGTAAAATAAAGAGTTTATTATTATTATTATTATAGTACCACATATTCATATGGCCTGATTTCCCATGTTAAAATATCTAGTACCTTAAATTCATATGGCCTGATTTCCCATGTTAAAATATCTAGCACCTCATATTAATATGGCCTGATTTCTCAAGTTAAAATATCTAGTACCTCATATTAATATGGCCTGATTTCTCAAGTTAAAATATCTAGTACCTCATTTTCATATGATCTGATTTCCCATGTTAAAATATCTAGCAACTCATATGCATATGGCCTGATTTCTCATGTTAAAATATCTAGTACCTCATATTAATATGGCCAGATTTCTCATGTTAAAATATCTAGCACCTCATATTAATATGGCCTGATTTCTCATGTTAAAATATCTAGTACCTCATATTAATATGGCCAGATTTCTCATGTTAAAATATCTAGCAACTCATATACATATGGCCTGATTTCCCATGTTAAAATATCTAGTACCTCATATTAATATGGCCTGATTTCTCAAGTTAAAATATCTAGCACCTCATTTTCATATGATCTGATTTCCCATGTTAAAATATCTAGCAACTCATATGCATATGGCCTGATTTCTCATGTTAAAATATCTAGTACCTCATATTAATATGGCCAGATTTCTCATGTTAAAATATCTAGCACCTCATATTAATATGGCCTGATTTCCCATGTTAAAATATCTAGTACCTCATGTACATATAGTCTGATTTCCCATGTTAAAATATCTAGTACCTCATGTTCATATAGCCTGAATTCCCATGTTATAATATCTAGTACCTCATATTCATATGGCCTGATTTCCCATGTTAAAATATCTAGTATCCCAAATTCATATTGCCTGATTTATCATGTTAAAATATCTAGCACCTCATGTTCATATAGCCTGAATTCCCATGTTATAATATCTAGTACCTCATATTCATATGGCCTGATTTCCCATGTTAAAATATTTAACACCTCATATTCATATGGCCTGATTTCCCCTGTTACAATATCTAGTTCCTCATATTTATATAGCCTGATTTTCCCTGATACAATATCTAGTACCTCAAATATGGCCTGTTTTCCCATGTTAAAATATCCAGTTTGTCCCCATGGACGGAGTGTGAGACAGGACCGTATCACTCGTGGTATTGAGCCTAATTCTGACCCATGTAAAATAAAGAGTTTATCATTATCATTATTATAGTACCTTATATTCATATGGTTTGATTTCCCATGTTAAAATATCTAGTACCTTAAATTCATATGGCCTGATTTCCCATATTAAAATATCTAGTACCTCATATTAATATGGCTTGATTTATGTTTACATTTTCCATACTCAAAAGTTTGTTACTGATTTTCAATATCAATCGGTTTAGTACCCTGTGTAAATCGACTGATTTCCAATCTTATAAAATGTCTTATACTCTACGTTTATCGAAACTGATATTTCATTTTGATGAACGCTTGCCAGACAAGGTAATATACGTCCACTGGCAGCTTTGGTTTTAAACAAAAATATTTTAGTTACAGAAAAAGATACTCATTGACCTTCAGTCAAAACCTCTTTTGAAACTGTTGGGAAGACACTAAAGAATATTACGAACCTTTGTCAAAATCTATCAAGAATTGTACTCTCTAGGGTGCTTAAGAGATAAATTGAAAGCGTTTAAAAGAACAAGGACAAAAACTCGCTGATTTCCAATAGGGTTCATCCTTGGTTGATTATAAACACTCACACCAGGGTTTATCCTTGATGGGTGAATATGAACACTCACACCAACAACTAGATTCATAATAATAATAATAATAAACTCTTTATTTTACATGGGTCAGAATTAGGCCCAATACCACAAGTGACACGGTCCTGTCTCACACCCATCCCATGGGGACAAACATAGATACAATATACAACATATAAATTTAAGATATACAATATTGCAACGTGGCTCTTTAGCTATCTTCTGGGGTTGTTGTTGTACTCCCAATTGACTGCAACATAGCTGTTAGCCGACGTGTATTAATTAAACTGGAACTGTAAGGGTGCTAGATGTTGGTTGAAGGACTGGAGACTCAATATACATACACTTTACTTTACATTCAATTACAAACATTCTCTATACTATTAAACATCATCTAAACTATAAACATATACTATATCTGTCCTAACTACGCGACACGTTCGCCCATAAAACACTAGCTCTAGAATCAATATCCTCCTCTGTCCCTTGCTAAAAGAATGTGTAGGAATGACCGACCCTTTTACTATACTCTCTTCCCCTATTTAACCCTGACACCAGATGGCGTCTTACTTGGATACTTCTTTGTGCAAACCCCTGTTGTCTTCTCAACCTAATTATCTTGCGTAATTCAATGACTTCTTTGTTGACCAGCTTATAATCTTTAACTCTAACCAGCCATGCTTGGCTTGACATTTGAAAGACTCCTTTGATATACCCCTTCATTCAATCTACCTTTAAAAACCTATTGCGTAACTATCTATTAAAATACTATTACATGTGAATGACTGTTTCCGTTTTCCTTGTCTCTGAAATCCTAACATTAATTATAACTTGTGAAAACTAAACATCATTACATTAGTTATCCGCTATCCGTAGAAAATCCATCATGATGATTTTCTTGAATAATATTAAAAAAAACAAATAAACATGCACAATCAATAATCAAAGAGGAATTAAAACGTATGAAAGAAAGAAATGTTCCAAAAATAGAATGTCACTTTATTGTCCTGCGTCTGAAACAAAACACATGATGATGACGCATCACTGGTTTCCAAAGAATAATGTACACAGCAAGATGATTTTCGAAGTCCGAAATGAAAAATATACACAATGTCTTCTAGTTTGTCTACTTCTGATTCGTTATGTTGGTTCTGTTAGTTATATTTCTTCTGTTCCGATCTGAAATAGAAAATATATATCGCCCAATGGGCGAAGAGTATAGTACCTGTTATGTTCGGATTATTTTCAGTTTGCTATGAACACGTTTAGCATTAAAAAAATATTTTAAGGATATAAATGTCATTATCGACTTAGAGACATGGAAGAATTTCTTATGAAGACTACAGTGGATAACTTATATACATCGAACTATTTACACAAAAGGATAATACTACAATACCCAAATTCTTCTATGGAAACACGTATATAGCATCGAAACTATGTCGATATGAATAGTTGTACTACACAATGAAGTAAACTTAAATAAGCCAAAACGTGAACCATTGATAACTAAGGGCGATTTATACAAAACGGATACATCAACTCAACATGACATAAACATCACTAACATCACCGTGACCAAGGAACAATAGAACTCTATACAACAATTACTCAAGAATTGTACAAAAAAAAAAAAAAAAAAAAAAAAGGTATGACTATACAAGTTAAACCTGACGAAAAAAAAAACCAATAGAATCCTTATTCTATGTATTCGCAACAACTGTACACCAGTAAAATAAATCAACAATGGTCAACCTTGACCAACAACAAATAGAACTGTATACTACCCATACTCAATAAGGTCACACGATTGAGGTATAACTACCTGATTAAGGAACAATATAGAACCTTATACTATATTACTCAATAGTTGTACGACACACTGAAGTAAACTTAATAGAGCTAAAAAACGTGGACTATTGGTAGGCTAAGTACGAACTATTTAAACAAAAGGGATACACTATACTGAATAAGGAACCCATCCAAAAACTACACTAAACATCTATACGTCACGTCTACTCAATAATTGTACTACACCATGAAGTCAACTTTTATGAGCTAAACGTACTAACCTTAGACAATTAACACCACGTTAAATGATCCTTGTAAAGGTTCCTAATTACACCAATCCTACGATATGGCAATATATAATTATATGTACGATTTCATTAAAACAAAACTTCCGGACAAGCAAAGTTGAACACCTGGACAACTTGACTTAATCAATTTTATTTCCATTTGGCATTACAATATGCCCAATCGTTTCGACGACTGTCCTCTAAATTATCTCTATATACATTATCTACATAAGCTCCATGTAATCAAACAAGGATACTCAGAACATCTGTTCCCAAAATAGTTTAGTTTGGAGCATAAAAACGTGTACAGCGGTAAGCAAACATCTCGCCCGAAAAAAAAATGTAGAGTATTTCGCATTACCATGAATAGATGATCTGTATGCCATGCAAATGCAGGGAAGATCATTATTCCAGTCACCTTTCTCATTATTGCCTAATTCATAAACATAAACCAATTATATCCAACCTCAACAAAGCATGGAAATCTGACAACATAAAATCTGACATCACAATGCAGTAAAATGAAAAAAAAAAAGAACCAAACCACTCACGTCATAACAAAGATTTCTCCTTTTTCACTAGTGTGCACACAACAATAAAATCACCTTTGCAACGAATTAGAAATCGTACTGAGAAAAGGAAACAATTGAACCCATTAACTAAAAAGATCAATGATGCGTAAATATATCTATTTTTTTTTTTTTATCAATTAAAAATGGCCAATTGCGGCAAACCTTGCGCACTAAATTCTACCATAAAATTTATCAACCAAAATTTGGACTGTAACATCACTTTCCATTTTCAAAAATATTTTTCTCCTAATCATTTTTTTCTTAACCGGAATAAAAGAAACATATAAAACCCTAAAATTTGTAACCATATAATAAGAACACCGTATGAAAACTCTCACAATATCTTGCCTTCTTTCTACAACTCTCAAAACAAAGGATAGACCTATCAAACCTAAGATCATGCATGACTATAGACGCTTTGGCGTTGACAAATCGTAAAAACAAATAATACAATTAAAAACAACACTCACCAAATAACGAAAGCCTCTCATGCTTGAAACTGGTTTCTTGATTGTCGTATTTCTCTCAATTTATAATCTTTTCTGGCATACCATTTTCTTGTCTTCTTTATTCTGTTTCTTTGATGGATGGCGGACTTCAACGTTGTGTTTTTGTGACGACCTTGTAATTTCAGGAATTCGAAACTGTCAATCGGTACCATTGCAAACAAGCTACTTTGTTACGGTAGACATGTTGTAGACTGGTTGGCGAGTATTATTGGTTGTGTGAATCTACTTGTAAAATGCAAGATAGATCATTCTTACAAACTGTATAGTCGTTTGTAAGAACTGGATACGGACACTTTCCTTCAATTGACACTAATGCTTACAATATTAACAAACACTTTATTTTACAATCAAACTACAAACATTCTCTATACTATTAAACATCATCTAAACTATAAACATATACTATATCTGTCCTAACTACGCGACACGTTCGCCCATAAAACACTAGCTCTAGAATCAATATCCTCCTCTGTCCCTTGCTAAAAGAATGTGTAGGAATGACCGACCCTTTTACTATACTCTCTTCCCCTATTTAACCCTGACACCAGATGGCGTCTTACTTGGATACTTCTTTGTGCAAACCCCTGTTGTCTTCTCAACCTAATTATCTTGCGTAATTCAATGACTTCTTTGTTGACCAGCTTATAATCTTTAACTCTAACCAGCCATGCTTGGCTTGACATTTGAAAGACTCCTTTGATATACCCCTTCATTCAATCTACCTTTAAAAACCTATTGCGTAACTATCTATTAAAATACTATTACATGTGAATGACTGTTTCCGTTTTCCTTGTCTCTGAAATCCTAACATTAATTATAACTTGTGAAAACTAAACATCATTACAATATAGTAATATACACAAGTACATGTGTATCAAATGGACATATTATCCCGAAGTAATTAAGTACATTGCGACAAATTGTAAAAAAATAAAATAAAAAAATAAATGTTTGAAGCCAAAGTTCAGTGCAAGTGTTGCGAGTGGGCTACCCAACCCTACTCCATTAATGTTCTTATTCTAAATTGGAGGGGGAGGTAGGATTTATCCATGCTCAAGACCAACTTGAAGGATGTTTACTCATCCCCTGACAAAAAAAAATGTTTGAAGCCAAAGTTCAGTGCAAGTGCTGCGAGCGGGATACCCAACCCTACTCCATTAAAGTTCTTATTTTAAATTGGAGGGGGAGGTAGGATTTATCCATGCTCAAGACCAACTTGAAGGATGTTTACTCACCCCCTGACAGTATGTTATGAATTTAGATTTGCCAAAATGTAAATTGTTTGATCGTAAGCCAAAAATGATAATGCCAAATAGAAAACCTAGGCCCGTGCTTTTTTATGGGAATTTTATTCTCATATCACCTTACGTTTCGTCAAAATCCGTCAAGAATTGTGCTGACGAGCTAAAAAAATTAACGCATTTTCAAGAACAAGGGCAATAACTCAAAGTAAATATTTTTCTATTTTGCTGATATTCAATAAGGTTTATCCTTGAGTGATTACGAACACTCACACCAAATTTTGTCTAAATTCGTCAAGAATTGTGCCTTGTACAGTTTTTTAATGGTAAATATAAGGATTATTTCAATGGTACATAATATAAACACAACATTTTCAAGTGATTTCAGGTGTCTAGGTTAGCCAAAACTTACTTCATGTGCTCAACTTAGATTTTCACAATCAAATTATTTCAAAAGTATTTTGTTTTATCTATAACAATGATACTACACACACACACATTGTGCTATATTGTTAAGCAATGCCTTGCAAAAGTGACATATTTCATAAAAGTGAAAAGTACTTTTCTTGAAAGGGAAAACCTGTTCCGATATTGAACCAATTTTGAACTCAAGTGTCTAAAAGTTGGTAATGTTTAAAGAATTTGTATTTGCTATATTTAGATAATGCTAAAGCATACAGATCTTGGAATTCATTGAACTTTTTTTACACTGCGGTCAGGTGAACTCTATGTATGATCAATAAGCCAATCGTACGCTTAGAATCGAACACAATTTGAGCTGATACACAGTTTTAAGAAAATAGTCTAGTATTTCTTGTTTTTATAGTTTGTTTTGATATATCCAACAGGGAGACCTTCTTAAAAGATACTAAAGAGGTTCAAGTTTGTTTATATTCCCTCGGGCATTAGTAGTTGTTTAGTGTTTTCTGTACACATTTTACATCAGATTGTCGAATACCTTGTTAAAATAACATTTTAAGAAACAGTTTATAGCAGATGAATACAAGTCATGATAATAGTTTGATGGAAGATTAATTAAGTCTGAATACAAAACCTTCATTGCTAAGGTAAACAAATTTAAAAAATACACAATGAAACCAACTTTCTTTTAGTATCAGATACAATTATCTTAAGAAGCGCAGTGTCATATCCGACATACGAATAATAATAGGAAACTAAGAGTCCAAGTTTTTTGCCTATGGCTCCAGTATGGTCATATCACCGTTGTAACTGTAGTAAAATGATTATGAATGATGTGATAAGACTAGCCTATTATTAAGAACAGATGCCAAGAAGAAACTATTGTAAACAGCCTACATTAACTATGTTTGGTCAGAAAATAGGCACGTGTGTCCATTGTTAGTTTTTTGTTGGACATTTTAATAACTTGGAAATTCTTGGTTGTACTTTAAGAACCTTGTTTGTTCTTCAAAGCTAGTGTCATTAAAAGTAAAATAATGTTGTTCAATCTGATAAAAACAGCTAGTTCTTACGCCATATCCTTCGGTGGATAGTAGTCCATTAACATAAAAATAAATTTTCATGGCAATAGATTTAACATATTTAAAAAAAAGGAGTAGAACGCAAATATGCTTTATTCCAGTGTTTGAGAAGAAATACGTGAATTTGCATAGATATGCTCGGAGCTGTTAGGTATTTTTCAGTTTTTAATTGATGCGATATACACGCGCCAGAACGTACATAGATAGCAGTAAATTCTCCGTCGTATGGAACGTAATATAGCCTAATCTGCTGTAACGTGCTTTGGACATAAGAGACATAGTTAAGACGCTCTAGCAAAGAAGTTAGTAACATAATTACCTTGGACTATTGATTTTACGATTGTTTAATGGGTAACAAATTAATATCAAATAGTTACGAGGGCTTTCAGTTAGTCGTGTTCATCTTGTCTTATGGACTGATTTCATTCACAAGTATGCTCAAGATGAAAACCCCATAAAGAAAGGAACCGGCAGTTTTCAGCAATTCTAAATTCTTCCACGTCTTTCTTTACTATGCGTGATATAAATTGATGTGTAAATTGGCACTCAGTATGTATGACATATTTTGCTTAACTGGTTCTGTATACAGAAACCTTTGACATACACAACAACACCAGAATACAGATCCTGTGTTCAGTGTGCCCTGCACTACTTCGACCAATATCAACTGTTTTCCACCTCGAGATGCTGCCACAAATCTCATCTAGAGGTACCTTTTTCTCAAGAAGTTTAGTTTCTGATCGATATCTTTGGAGGGAATCTAAACGGAACGGATTAGTCTTACTACAAAACAAGTTGTACTTTGAGTTTCAACGTTGATAATCATAAATACATGTGGATTTGAAGGCTTGAAGTTAGAAAGAAAGCTGTGCTCAATATTATTAATAAGCTTACATAAAAAATTCTTCTTTCTGAGACTTTGATCGATGTTAGTGAACAGCTCGAAATAGTCTTGTCTGGTTCTTTTGGATGCAAGAATTACAAATTGGAAATCAAATTTATCTCATCTTTCAATAGTGATAAACTTCACATTTCAAGGGAGCTCAATCAGCTACTTTATTAGTCGTATCAGAATCTAGAAAAGGGAGTTTATATTATCTTTTTTCGAACAAACAAAAAATAACATATTATCGCTTGATATATGCACTAATGTGTATTCGCTGAATATAAAGTTTAAAAAGGATTGAAAAACTACCGCGATGAAAAAAAAAAAAAAATAGATTGCACATTTATTTTTTTACATACCGGTACTTTGTATTCGAGTTCTAAGAAAGATGTCGCTATTAGAGTAAAAGTTCATTGCGACAAATTTCAATGTACGGGTATCGTCATATCTAGCCTATGAGGTGATTGTACTTGGGTTGAGGTTATTTTTTGGCAGTAAAACGTGGTGAAGATAATATTAGTCTTTGTACTGGCAGGTGACAATGTCCTCAATTTACTATATTATCTTTATAAATAATATTTCATGTGATTCTTTGTACTGGGCAGACAGGACGATAGGACAATTATTTTCTACCTTCAACTAATCCCCACGTGGACGGTTTATGACAGGCGCGTGTAGGGCAGTGTATTATACAAAACACTGGCAAGAAGTTGAAAAAAAAACATCAATTTTCCCTTGTCATATGTTGTCAGGAAATGACAGGTCTAATCAACAGAGCGGATTTCACTTGGTAAGGTTACAATACAGCATCAAATCAAAACATCAGTTGATGAAAAAGAGAAACATTGAACGTTAACTGGACGATGATAAAGAGGATTTGGTTTCATCAAACAGTAGTTTGTTAAGCTGGGTATTAAAGTTTACAATAAATGACATACATCATAGATCATACACAATAATAGTTCATCACCCACAACGTAACATTTTAGTATATAGATAATACGCCTTTGTCGAGGCTAGTCAGTCAAAACTTAGATTATATTATCGAGAATAGAAAAATCTGGACTCTTATTACATTGTCATTTGTTTGAGTTCATAAGTCGATGATGAAATACTGATTATATGTGACAAATCCCTGAATCTTAGGCTAGATTCGAGATGAAATATATTTATAACAACCAGGACAATAATTTTTGATGCCGACACGAAAAATATTATGTTATTCTTGATTAATTTAAAGGTTAATGCAAATTCATTTGTAGTTATCTGTTAACTCGTAATTATTTTGCAAAAGTTTAACTTTAAAGTTTAATGACATTGGAAAGGACTTATGATTCATGGTACTAGATATACGAGGGTAACAAAAAAATCTTGAACATTTACACAGGACGAATCAGGACTGACTACATTTTCATCAATAGAATCAACACGGCAAGGGCAAACCATCAGCATTGGGGTTTTTGTTATTACCTAAAGTAATTGTGACTTTGTTCTATTACATTATTAAAGATTCCACTAAGTTCTTGTTTTATGTTGTGTGCTTGTCACGCTAATTGGAAAATAAGTTAACATCATATGGTTACCTTGCGACTGAAAATGTCTTAATATGAACCTGTCAGATTTTGAGATGGACAGACAACGTAACCCACAGAGTCCCTTCAACACCACCAAACGCACAATTTATATCTACTTTGCCATCTCTTAAGTACCAACGTTTAGTATTTTAGTAACTGAAAGTAATTATATAGAGATGTAGACAAGTCGTCGGTCGCCTGAAACAACCAACTATTTTCTCATAACACATTAATAGGTTTTTAACTAGAATTCTGCAGATGTACTGTAACAGCAAGATACCCATGACTGGTGTGTGTCTTTCACATATACCCACAGCCTTATACTCATTGTTACTTCACAAATAAAAAGACCATCCTAACTTTATCAAATTTTAATTGGAACCAGAAATGAAATTGCTCTTTGACAAATTATGGGTTTTCATTCAATTAAAGTTGCTAATTAAAACAAAATTAATCATCAGTTTTTGACACATCATTTTTCATAGGTGATGTGTCACATCTAAAAAAGTTGTCATGAGACATAGGCCACCAGTTCTGTACTTATCAGTCCATATCCTAGTCTCTACACTCGACTAATATAATTATAGAGCGGATGGGTGCAGGAAACGTGCGATCAGCACAAACCGCTAATCACACTTTAACTACTTCGCTTCTCTGATTGACAAGCGCGTGCAGAATATGTTCTGTATTTCCATTCCGTAGCACGCATCACGGTGGGCGCTACGACCAACACATGTAGGGTATCGGTGATCGGAACACGATTTTTTAATCCTAGTGCGACTTGGATATTGCAGATCAATAGAGTCCATACAGCCTCTTTATATTGTTCTTATGTAGATGGAAGTGTGTCCAAAGATAACAATCAACTTCAACCAGGGCTAGGAATCAACCAGATGTTGTATAATATTGCATGAACAACAAGAATACCGAGATTAGTTGTTCAGTGGCATGGTGAGAGGTGGACAGATAACACGAGACAGTTTTTGATGTAACACGCGTTCATATGACAAGTTATATGTGTAGATAGTTAACAATCTTAAAATGGTTAATATATTAGTATGATCAGTTTTGCTTTATTTCACGAAATAAATTTAAGATAAATTGTATAATTTAACCTTTGATAATTTTCCTGTCTGGTTTTGTTTTTCGTTTCTAAACGGAAATGTCAACAGTCGTATAGCAGTTAAGATATTAAATGGTCCTTATCTTCAGGTCAATATGGACAACACCTACAGTATATAATGCACCAGTTTTCACTTCTGTCGTATTTTTATTAATCTATGTACAAGAAAGGGTGGAAACTATTGTCGCAGCTTCATTTATTCCAAGTAGTTATACCCAAACCAAACTAAATGCGAATAGTTACCAGTCATGTTACATTTTTCTATATAAGTCCGTAACAGGAAGATAAAACACAACAAAACAGAAACTAGCTATGCAGATTGTTTGAAAATTAACTACCTAGTATTTCACATTCAAGTTTGATTTACAAGTACAAGAGGATTCGACATAAAAAAAACAACCACCAACCCTCATATTATAGAGGAATAAACACTAAAAGGAATGTGTTTAATATCGTTTAAAAAAAAAATCTTATTTCTTATTTCGATCAATTCAAATCATAATAGATGCCTTTTCTTATTGTAAAAATCTATGCAAATGTAAATATTTACATTTCACATTCAATAGGATTACCTTAATGTGTAATGATGTTATCCAAAATTTGTGTGAGATTGTAAATCTGTAAGAATACCTATTTTAATGCATACGCATATATATTAAGAGGATATACATAATTTATTATAATAGTATGCTAATTTATGTTTGTTTACAGCTAATGACAATGTTGACAAATATAATGTTCAATATAATAAAATATATTAATATTCAAAATATTAAATATCAAATCATTATTTTGTCGTATTTGACCACGCCTCAATGATCATAAAACATTATTCAAAAGTCTAATGGACATTACATGCTTGGTCAAACTTTATGAGCTTTTTGAAGTGCCGAAAAACGGGAAAAAGAGACAAGCGGGAGTCCATTTTTATCACAAATTGTTGATTTTAACAAATAAATATAATCTAACAATGGGTATTAAGGTATAATAGAAGAGAATAATATTTAAACTATGTGAATATCGAGATATTGATGGCAAAATATATTTATATACATTAAGTATTCGATTTAATGAACCTTGAAAAAATGTAACCACCTGCGCTTTAATCAAACACTCAAAAATGATTTTTAACTTTAATATCTATAATATTCTAATAAATTATGGTTATTTTAACATGATAGGGTGTAAAATAATCATCACCATAGCGTGATAGTTTTATTCTTATGCTGTTTTTATCACTTACAGAAAAAATACGGTAAATTTATTATAGAACTGCTATAATAAACAAAGTTAACTTAAACCGAGCTTGAAATCCAAACTACTAGTAATTATCATAGAAGCAATAACTATGGTGTTAAAAGTACCTTTTTCTGCGTTCACATCATTGCCGTCTCATTCCTTATTGGCGTCTGTCATTAAAAACTTCTGCTACTCTCAGTGTTTGATATCGGACACAAAATTCCCGATATCAGCTTTTTATGTTATTTTTTTATAGATTTCACAACATGTTATTTTAACATTATTGCAAATTAAGCGTTAAGTTCGAAAAAAACAATCATATTGTAACATATAACGGAACACTACCAAATACCACCTCATTATGGTGGTTGTAACGAAAAATTTCTAAATATCAGTCGAAAAGCAAAATACTTTCAGCATTTCGATAGAAGAAGTACATGTTTATATTTCGATATCTTCAGGTTCATTGTTTGATTATATACATGTATATCATACCATATTTTTATGTTTGATGAAAGTTTGTACATGAATCTTCAAGGAACTAAAGCAAAGTTATTATGGATCATATTATACGAAGCGTCTGATCTTCCCCATGAAAACATAACACACTACCTGCTTGACACGAACTATTTTCGGGAACCTTCAAGAGCAAAACAAACCGTGATCAAATGGCCCTACTGCAGATACAGTCTTCTATAATTAAACTGTACTTTTGGAAAAATGAACTAAAAGAAACAGGAGTTTCAATTAAATCATTTATTCATCTTAATTTATCCGAAGAACAAAGCAGAGGATACTAGTACCTATATAACCGACACTCGAAGTCCGCAAAATAGACTCACGATTAAAATGATAAAATTGTTCTACTGCTCTACTTATCCATGGCAACAAAAGGAAGGCAACGTACCCACAGCATGTATAAAAGTATAAAAATTCACATAAGACGAGTGTGTTTCAAGTATTTTGTGGTAAGATAGTATGTCATATCACGTCAAACAATGAAATGGTCAGTTGACATTATGCCAGTGAGATTAAACCAGATTAGTTTGGCATGTAGAATATAAGCCACATGTATTATAATATAATTCAAAATAACATCACCAATAAAAATATTAGTAAGACCAAGCAACATGGGGATTAATTGAACAATGCACTGGCTTTAAATTCAGCTCACGGTCAATTTCCTTGTTGACGCTCTATATTATTAATATATTAATTTACATGTCAAATTATTGACGACAGACTCTTGATATGATGTTAAGTTAGATGAAAACCATAAGATGTCAAAAAATTAATTTTATTTTGACCACAATATAAATGATAATATGATGTTGAAGGTTGATTAATACACGTGACTTGGTATATGGTCATTAAACAATATGAATATTTAGTTTGGTGTGCCAACTACTGTCCAGAAAAAATATATCAGCTTCAGATCAGAACAAATGCATTGTTTCAACTTTTATTTTGGCATTTCACATCAAAATTTTCTCTCGGAAATAAAACTTTGATCGATTTTAAATTTACGATAATTATTTTTTTTAACGATTTGCACCAAAAAGGGATATTGTGCTATTTGGTACGATATGACTGCCGGATAAGATAATATGAAACTTCACGATAAATCGGCAGTACTTAGTTGCGATAATTTAAAATTATTATACAATTTTTATAAATGTAAAATAGTGCACAAACAAATGTCTTTTGAAAAATTGTTAGTGATGAATATTTAAGAACATCAGGGTAAATGACCTTACTGAGCGTCTCGTTAACTTCTATTAGCGGTATCTTTCTTTTATTGCTTGTCAGAGTATTGTACGAGAGCACACAAAACATAACATTGAGATGGTCGTAATATCCCTTCTCCTTACTCTTCATTATACACATCACTGATTTTACTGAAAATCATTTAAAATATCATGTAAATCAAAGAAAACTTCAAAACCACAGAATGAAAAGCGAAAATTTACAAAGAAACCGATTTTGTCGTGACGGTATCTGTGTGAATTTTAGTCATCCTTGCATCTTTCTTGTAATGATTACAGTAGGAAGGAAATATAAGAAACTTTCCAATAACATAAGTCAAATTGTCCGCAATGACAAAATTAATTAAAAATACATAAGATAAAGATAGACAAAGGTTTTTAATCCTTTCGATAGTTGTAAATCGCCCATATTTACACTAAGGTGTAATATGGTAATAATGTGATATATCTTTCTTGTAATAAGAATTCACTTAAAACGTATATAATACAGTTCACAATCTCCAAGCTTGTAATTTTAACATCATCCATCAAAGACCAATAATTGGTTTTAGGGACGCAATGGGTCATTTGACCACACGGTATGAGGTGAATCATATAATAAACCATTGTTATGGGATGTACCTCACGCGCGACCGTGTCGTATTCGGCGACCATTACATCAGAAGCGTGAAAGAAACGGAAATTGTAATAAGTAGTAACAATGGATGGTGATGTCCGTCTGTCAAGTCCAGCTAATGTGTAATGTTGGATAAAATATCGTAAAGAAACCGCCATCAATTAAGTAAAAGATAAACGACATGGTTATCTGGACAATTTGAATCAATGATTTAAATTGATGATAATTGAAATAAAGTAGAAAATCAGCTGATAATTCATCGGATCATTTTTTTTACGTGATGGATAATGGCCGAAGACTGTCCATTATGTAAATAGAAAGAACAACTGAGGGGCGTTATCAAACTTAAAACATAGCAACATACAGATCCAAAATAATGGATTGTTTTTTTAAACAACAAATCACTACTAAAATAATGGACAGATTCTTAAAACCACTCAGTGTGATATATAAAAGCATTCATACTTTCATACACTGGTAGTAATACATATCATTTAGCAAGATGTCTTCCAGTGGAGATGATATTTTTATTACACAATCGAATACAATCAAGGATTTAGATACTATTCCAAGCGATGCACCTAATATGGAAGATAGCAGTGAAAAGGGTATAGAGACTGATAATATTCTCAGTGATGTACTGGATATGGAAGATAAATGCCGTCCAAATTTTGATTTGAAATTTGATATGTACTCTATATTAGTGACATTGAAACGGAATCGACGAAAACAACAACATCCAGATTTTCGGCGCCATTAGTAAAAGAAGATCTACAAAATTTAGTCAAACAGGGTTTAAGTATTCAAACCGAAAACAAATCCAGATGGGCTATTAATTTATTTCAAAAGTGGCGTAGTCAAAGAACTCAAATAGCACCAAGTTCCAGTAGAATTAAAAGTGATGTGTTAAATCTTCCTACCAAGGATTTAAATGAATCTCTGAGTTTTTTTATAGCCGAAGTTCGGAATGAATCTGGTGGCAACTACAAACCAAATACACTATACGAAATCATTATTGCAATTCAACATTATCTTCGACAGAATGGCCGTTTTGTTTCATTTTTGGATGATGTGGATTACCATGGTCTACGAAGTGTCTTAGACGGCAAAATGAAGGAACTTGCAAAAGCAGGCCATGGAATTCATACTAAAAGGGCTGATGTGATTACAGAAGATCAGGAAAATATCTTATGGGAAAAGGGCATTTTAGGCGATGACACCCCACAAAAACTGTTGGACACCCTGGTATACCAATTTGGTCTCCACTTCGCCTTGAGGGCAGGACAAGAACACAGAAATTTGCGAGTAGGAAAGTTATCACAGTTATCGATTGGATTGGATAGTGATAACAGAAAATTTGTTCAATATATCGAGGATGTTTCAAAGTCAAACCGTGGTGGATTAGATCATCGTCGTTTACAGCCAAAAATGACCAGAGCTTATGAAAATTTGAACGACACATCAAAATGTCCAGTTTCATTGTATGAAAAGTATATGAGCTTACGGTAAGTAATGTTTCCTAGAATTTATTTTAAAAAAAAAACCTTTCAGTCATTTTTACAATCCACTTCTCTTTAAACTGATCAATTCGAGGTTCACATTGCTCAAGATGAGAAAGTGTGTAACTTTGACGACATCTAATAAGTTTTGAAATATTATGAACTAATGACATGAACAATTTTTTTTTTGCAGACCAAAAGAGGGCAAGATAGATGCATTTTATTTAAGACCAAGGAAATTACCAACTAGTGATATCTGGTTTTGTGATTCGCCAGTGGGAGTACATTTATTACAACAAACTGTAAAACGTATGTGCCAGAAAGCTGGATTCGTAGGGAATTTTACTAATCATTCCTTAAGAGCAACAGCTGCTACACGTTTATATGCTGCTGGCGTGGATGAGCAATTAATCGTTGAAAAAACAGGACACCGTTCAAATGCTGTTCGTACATATAAGAGAACAAGTGATGTCCAACAGGCTGACTTAAGTGGTATCCTTCATGGCGAGAAAAGAGCAAAACTAGCGGTAATCAACCAAGATAATCAAGATAATCAAGATATCAAAAATCAGGACAACCCGGAAAACAACCCACAAGGACGTAAACGTGAAATAAACATTCAATCGTCGGACATTTCCATTACTATGAAATTTTAAACGTATTTTGTGTACAGTTTGAATAGCCTAGTTGTTGTTTGTTTGAGGAAAATAAACCTTCTTAAGACAGGTGTCTTTTTTTTTTTTGCAACTGTCCAATATTGACAAAACTGTCCATTATTAATTGTGATACTGGACAGTTTTCGAAATAATGGATAGAACATCTACGAAAAGTGTCCATTCTCCTATACATGTATATTGGATAAAAACAACAAAGGGTGACGTCATAACTATGTTTTAAATAACTTTAAGGGTTATATTCTGAAGCCATTATCTTTAATCACAGAGTTATGATCTGGAAAATATTTAAACCTTTTGATATCTTGAATGACTTAACGTAATTTAATTTAAGAAAACTGCATATATGTAAAGAGTGTGTACCCTAGACATTCAGACAATACAAAGAAAAAAATCACTACGATCACTATAGGTATCGTCCTATCTTATAGAAACCACAATTTAATGCCTGAAAATCGTTGCCAGTAAAGTGAGCGCTAGATACTACCTGTCAATTTCGGCAATGTAAACCACGAACCAGTCATAGGCCTACATTTTGTTAGTAAGTTTCGTCAAAATCCGTAAAGAATTGTGACTTGTAGAGTGTTAACAAGCTAAAAATCAAACGTGTTTTAAAGAACAAGGGCAATAATTCATATTAAATATTTTTAGATTCTTTTGATTTTCAATAGGGTTCATTCTTGGGTGATAATAAACAATTTCAGTAAGTTTCGTCAAAATCCGTAAAGAATTGTGACCTGTAGAGTGTTAACGAGCTAAAAATCGAACGCGTTTTAAAGAACAAGGGCAATAATTCATATTAAATATTTTTCGATTCTTTTGATTTTCAATAGGGTTCATCCTTGGGTGATAATAATCAATTTTAGCAAGTTTCGTCAAAATCCGTAAAGAATTGTGACCTGTAGAGTGTTAACGAGCTAAAAATCGAACGCGTTTTAAAGAACAAGGGCAATAATTCATATTAAATATTTTTCGATTCTTTTGATTTTCAATAGGGTTCATCCTTGGGTGATAATAATCAATTTCAGCAAGTTTCGTCAAAATCAGTTAAAAATTGTGACTTGTAAAGTGTTAACGAGCAACTGTGGACGGCCGGACCGACCGACGGACGGACGGACGGACGGACGGCCGGACCGACGGACATGGGTGACGGCAATATACGCTCCACATTTCATGTGGGCGTATAAAAAGTCTAAATATAACCTTTCAATTTTATAGGAAATTATAAAAAAATTCTTTCATGAAGCAAATGGAATTAATAGTTGTGAAAATCAATTTAATTATAACTGTCTTGCGGTAAAAGCATTCATTTTAATTATATTGAAGAAGTTATTCATTTATCCAAATGTTTGAGTAACATTGGTTTTAATTCATATCTAGACAAAATTTTCTACCACTACAATTATAGTTCAGTGATGAATGACCGAATCAGAACAATACACATTTATATAATGTCAGTATAAATTAGTCTTTTTAAGTTTGATGTATTTGATCGTCGAACTGGTAGATCGTAAATGATATTGGATTTTGTAAGGCATGAAAGAGTAATAATTAACAGTTAAAGCTAATAATAGTGCTGTGTGCATTAAGTGATGCACAAAATATTCGATTGCCTTTACAAGTAAATTGTTGTACAGTGACAGGTCTGACGTATCATATTATACAATTAAATTTTATAAGATTTCTTCTGTGTAATTTATTTGAATAGAATCTTACACAGTTTCAGACAGCCGTACGAACAGATTTGCAATCACTCCAACTGTGACTTATACTTAGTAATTTTCTACAGAGGCAAAAACGGGAGAAAAAATGCCTTGATCAAATAATAAGAGCTTTGCACTTCTTGGGTTTTTTATTTTGCAGTTTTATGCTACATTAGTTTCTACAACAAAGTAATTTTGAAAATCAGAGATAAAATGATTTCGTTTATTTAGTCAATATTATGATTGCGGGCTTTGTTTTTCAGCTTTGTCTTTACAATATGATACAGTATGAACTTATCATGATAAAGTTTTGTTATCCTGAACACCTCGTGATATAGTTTGTTATCCTGAACACCTCATGATAGAGTTTTGTTATCCTGAACACCTCATGATAGAGTTTTGTTATTCTGAACACCTCGTGATATAGTTTTGTTATCCTGAACACCTCATGATATAGTTTTATCATGAACACCTCCTGATATAGTTTTGTTATCCTGGACACCTCATGATATAGTTTTGTTAACCTGAACACCTCGTGATCATAATCACCACAAGATGTAATGGAAATGCTGCAATACAAATATCTTCCGCAGTTAAACCAATATGGATCTTTATGAATTTAAGAACTTTAAGACAAAATTACAGTCTAGATTTAGGTTTTCAACATGTTTACCATGTCCTATGAACAAAAATTGTCCGCAGTAGCCATGGAAAACATGCAATTTAGAGTGACGATTTCTCAGATGATGCCAGCTGGGTTTTGATAGCATGAAAATTGTGGCCCAAGTATAATATAGTCATTGCAGATTCATATCCAACTCCCGTAATACAAAATGTTACTCATGTCCCTCAGTGTTTTCCGTTCTGATATTTGAAGATATCGTCGTTACTTATAACTATACATATTTCGTTAAAAACTACCGTGATTCCAAACAAATTTATCGCCAACGATGTTGGAATTTATAATCGACAACATTTTTGTTAAATTGGCGGTCCCAACTGCGCAGTACAACTTGCTGTTTTGGGGGTTTTTTTTTACACACAGGGCAGAATACATGCAGGCACTAGCTAAAAATAACAAACGAATAGCTTTAATTACACTTGTCACTATATAAATTTGGTGGACTTTCGGACATTTGGACATCTCGACGAGTTAGAAATTAACAATAATACCGATGGTCACAATTACACATCTTACTTGAAACTGCGTTTCGAATTTGATCAAAACATATAAAGTTTAATTATATGATTTTGAATCTAATCGTCAATTATCCTTTTATGTGCATTATCATGTTATACATGATGTATAATTATGTGTCTCAATTGATTCGGTACGCTAGAGCTTGTTCTTTCAACTATTTCAAAATAACAGCTACAATGATCGTCGTCCTCATGATCTTGCATGTCTGTTTGTACTATCACCTCGGAAGTTCGAATATTGATCAATAGCCTATAATATTAGTTTAAACTCTTACTACTTTTATTATCAGTTATTTCCCTTGAACAAATAACTTTTCTTTTTTACAAATTTTGTCCAATGACCTAGATTTCGTTGAAAACTATTTTTACTACCAGTTACTTCCCTTGAACTTATAACTTTAGTTTGCTTATTTCATAACGTTATGTTTTTTCTTTACTTTCCTAAATGTAATATGCATAAATGACGAGTGTGGTGCCAAGCAGATCTCTCCTGAACACCAGCTGATGCCACCTTTTATTATGAAACATTGAATATTTATAGCTATGTGGAAATCCCCATTTTTTTTCCTGACTCTACCCCAGTCATTGTCCAATAGCTTATCAGAGGCTGGGAATCAGCCAGCTTCCAATAGGTTTTGGTTAGTTAAAAGTCAGCAGCGATCAGTGCCTCGTCTAAGGAATTGTTACTGGGCGGCAGTTAATTGAACAGGCGAAGTTGAAAACTAGATCGCCGGAAATGCAGTGAAACAGACATCAAATAGGCTAGTCTCTATGAAATGCGGCGATATTTGATATTTATTTGAAAAGCGGCGAAAAAATTACAAGAACAGAAGAATTATTCCGAAACATTTATTCACGACAACCAGAACATCATCATCGCCGTCATCACAAATCTCAAATGTTCAAATGTTCAGCTTAGAAATTATGTTCTGACGAAAAGAACTGCCTCACAAATTCTCTGTCAGGCAGGCGCATCCTGCGCTCTTTCCTGTTCAGGAAAGTGTGCACTGCCGGTCTTGGATTGAAGGTTATATACTTTACATTAAAGAATTTCGATTGCTAGCGATATTTTAACAATATAGTACTGCCGACCGGGACTGACTTTTGTGTTCACTGGGCGGCAGAATACCGCCACTGGGCGGCAGCGCTGCCGCCTAGTCACAGTGTTAGTCGAGGCACTGGCAGCGATGTATCGGATCCTTTTATACATTACATGTTATTTTTAATCCTTTTATCATTGCAGATGGTTGTAGGGCTTTAATATTTGGGGTATTTAAGCCTGATGTATATGATGGACTTTTAGCGTCTATCATGTGCGTGAAATGTTTTTTTCAACCTATACACAAACCAATATCTTATTACGCGGACTAAAATTACATTTAAAACTTGTAGCTATGTGAGCAAATAATATAAGGCAAAGCAGTTTACGCCATTTACACAAACTTGAAACCAATAACAATATATTTTTTTCAATGAACTAAAATATGTTTTCTTGTTCAACCTTAATGGTTTATAAAGAGTCTTCTGAATTTGTGGCAATGGTAGAACTGATTGTCATCAGTTCACTTTTCAGTCACATTTTTGTGATTCATGCAAGTCCACTACAGCATGGAATAGTTTTTGATCATTTAATACACTATGACAGGCCTTCTCAAATGGCGGCCCGCGACTCCATTAAAACGGGTCCGCAGACATTATTACCCAAAAAATATATATTTATAATTCAATAATATTACATGTATTTAAAACTCCATGGTTTAACCTTAAAGTTTCCGGGGTCACTGGACCCCATCCGCTAAAATGCTTCGCCAGCTGAGCTCTAATTGGCACTTTTATTTCATTCATAATATCCATTTGACCCTTTTAAAAAAATAATTGAGAAGGCCTGCACTATGATATAGTTTTGAATTTATTATCAAAAAATTATGATTTGATCTTGATAATACTACTACTGTACTAACACGACATATAGCCTACTTATTAATGCAATATCAAATTATGATAAAGTTATAAATTAACACATTATGGTATGACATGATCTAGTTTTGGTTCTATAAACACAACATGATATAGTTTTGGTTCTATTAACACAACATGATATAGTTTTGGTTCTTTTTTTAAACCCAACATGATATAGTTTTGGTTATATAAACACAACATGATATAGTTTTGGTTCTATTAACACAACATGATATAGTTTTGGTTCTTTTTTTTAACACAACATGATATAGTTTTGGTTCTTTTTAACACAACATAATATAGTTTGGTTCTATTTACACAACAGGATACAGTTTAGATTATTTTAAGACAACATAATATAGTTTTGGTTCTATTTACACAACATGATATAGTTTTGGTTCTTTTTAACAAAACATAATATAGTTTTGGTTCTATTTACACAACATGATATAGTTTTGGTCCTATTAACACAACCTGATATAGTTTGGACTCTTTTAAGACAACATAATATAGTTTTGGTTCTATTTACACTACATGATATAGTTTTGGTTCTTTTTAACAAAACATAATATAGTTTTGGTTCTATTTACACAACATGATATAGTTTTGGTCCTATTAACACAACCTGATATAGTTTTGGTCCTATTAACACAACTTGATATAGTTTTGGTCCTTAACACACAATAAAATAGTACTGATTCTATATTTGTCACAACATAACATTGTTTTAGGTCTATTAAGAAAAATATTATATTTCAGTCTATTAAGAAAATATGGTTGAAGTTATATTTAAATAGCATAATTCAAGGTTCAATTCAAACGATATTGCATCACACAGTATATAGTCTTGTATTTATTAACAAAATATGATATGGGTCTGGTTCTATTAAGGCTTTGGTCACACATACGTACGTCAGAATTGTGTACGTCAAACGAATGCGAAACTATGCAGGTTATATTTTATGAAGTTACATATTCAACTGACGGATAGACACAAACGGACAGGTACGTACACTTTACGTACACTTATTTACGTATGTGTGACCGATGCCTAACTCAGCAATATAAAGTCTAAGATCTACTAAAAAAATAGGATTTTTTTTAATCTATCAACAGCACAATATATTTTTGGATCACAAAATGGTAAAGTATTGGATCTATTAACACAGCATTATATAGTTTAAAGTTTAGAAAGAACACAACAAGATACGGTTTGGACTTAACACAACATGGTATAGTTTTGGACACAACACAACACAATATGGTTTTGAATATACTAATACAACACCACATGGTTTTGGATATATTAACTCAACATGGTATAGATTTTGTTCTATTAACATAGCACAATATTGTTTTAGTTTTAATAACATAAGATACAATGTTCCATCTATAAACAAAGTGTGATATGGTTTTAATTCTAATAACACAACATGATACAGTTTAGGTTAATCAATAAAATATGATATGGTTTTGGTTCTAAAACACATCATGATATAGTTTTAGGCTTTAGTTCTAATGACACATCATGATATAGTTTTAGATTTTGGTTTAATAACACATCATGATATAGTTTAGGTTAATCAATAAAATATATGGTTTTGGTTCTAAAACACATCATGATATAGTTTTAGGCTTTAGTTCTAATGACACATCATGATATAGTTTTAGATTTTGGTTTAATAACACATCATGATATAGTTTCAGATTTATTAATAAAATATGATATAGTTTTGATTCTAATAACACATCATGATATAGTTTTAGGTTTTAGTTCTTATAACACAGCATGATACAAAATATATAGTTTGGGTTCTAATAACACAACATGATATAGTTTAGGTATTGGTTCTTATAACACATCATGATATAGTTTTAGGTTTAAGTTCTAATAACACATCGTGATATAGTTTTAGGTTTTGGTTCTAATAACACAGCATGCTATAGTGTTAGGCTAATAAATAAAATACATAGTTTGGGTTCTAATAACACAACATGATATAGTTTAGGTTTTGGTTCTTATAACACATCATGATATAGTTTTAGGTTTTAGTTCTAATAACACATGATAAAGTTTTAGGTTTTGGTTGTAATAACACATCATGATATAGTTTTAGGTTGGTTCTAATAACACATCATAATATAGTTTTAGGCTAATCAATAAAATGTCATATAGTTTTCGTTCTAATAACACACATGATATAATTTTAGGTTTTGGTTTAATAACACATCATGATATAAATTTAGGTTTTAGTTCTAATAACACATCATGGTATAGTTTTAGGTTTTGGTTCTAATAAAACAGCATGATATAGTTTTAAGCTAATCAAAAATAAAATCATATAGTTTTGGTTCTAATAACACACATGATATAGTTTTAGGTTTTGGTTCTTATAACACACATGATATAGTTTTAGATTTTGGTTTAATAACACATCATGATATAGTTTCAGATTTATTAATAAAATATGATATAGTTTTGGTTCTAATAATACATCATGATATAGTTTTAGGTTAATTAATAAAATATGTTATGGTTTTTGGTCTAAAACACATGATATAGCTTTAGGCAGGTTCTAATAACACATCATGATATAGTTTTAAATTTTGGTTCTAATAACACATCATTATATAGTTAAGGTTAATTAATAAAATATGATATGGATTTGGTTCTAATAACACATGATATAGTTTTATGTTTTAGTTCTAATAACACATCATGATATAGTTTTATGTTTTAGTTCTAATAACACATCATGATATAGTTTCAGATTTATTAATAAAATATGTTATAGTTTTGGTTCTAATAAAACATCACGATACAGTTTTAGGTAGGTTCTAATGACACAGCATGATATAGTTTAGGTTTTGGTTTTAATAACACATCATGATATAGTTTAGGTTTTGGTTCTAATAACACATCATTATATAGTTAAGGTTAATTAATAAAATATGTTATGGATTTGGTTCTAATAACACATGATATAGTTTTAGGTTTTAGTTCTAATAACACATCATGATATAGTTTTATGTTTTAGTTATAATAACACATCATGATATAGTTTTAGGTTTTTGTTCTTATAACACAGCATTATATAGTTTTAGCTTTTGGTTCTAATAACACTGCATGATATAGTTTTAGGCTAATCAATAAAATATCATATAGTTTTCGTTCTAATAACACATCATGATATAGTTTTAGGTTTTGGTTCTAATAACACATCATGATATAGTTTTAGGCTTTAGTTCAAATGACACATCATGATATAGTTTTAGATTTTGGTTCTAATAACACATCATGATATAGTTTTAGACTTATTAATAAATATATGATATAGTTTTGGTTCTAATAACACATCATGATACAGGTTAGGTTTAATAATAAAATATGTTATGGTTTTGGTTCTAAAACACATCATGATATAGTTTTAGGTTGGTTCTAATGACACATCATGATATAGTTTTAGGCCAATCAACAAATATAATATAGTTGTGGTTCTAATAACACATCATGACATAGTTTTAGGTTTTGGTTCTAATAACACAGCATGATATAGTTTTAGGTTAATCAATAAAATATTATATAGTTTTGGTTCTTTTTTTTTTATCTTGTAAAATTTTATTCACAGATAAATACATACATATAGTCTCTTACAAACTGTCATTCTTAATAACTTCAAACAGGCTCATATTTACATGTATTTACAAAGAAACACATAGTTTTAGATTTTGGTTTAATAACACATCATGATATAGTTTCAGATTTATTAATAAAATATGATATAGTTTTGGTTCTAATAACACATCATGATATAGTTTTAGGTTAATTAATAAAATATGTTATGGTTTTGGTTCTAAGACACATGATATAGCTTTAGGTAGGTTCTAATGACACATCATGATATAGTTTTAGGTTAATTAATAAAATATGTTATGGTTTTGGTTCTAAGACACATGATATAGCTTTAGGTAGGTTCTAATGACACATCATGATATAGAGTTAGGTTTTGGTAATCAATAAAATGTTATTATATAATAACACATAAAATAGTTTTAGCTTAAGTAATAAAATATTATATAGTTTTTGTTCTAATAACACATCATGATATAGTTTTAGGCTTTAGTTCAAATGACACATCATGATATAGTTTTAGATTTTGGTTCTAATAACACATCATGATATAGTTTTAGACTTATTAATAAATATATGATATAGTTTTGGTTCTAATAACACATCATGATACAGGTTAGGTTTAATAATAAAATATGTTATGGTTTTGGTTCTAAAACACATCATGATATAGTTTTAGGTTGGTTCTAATGACACATCATGATATAGTTTTAGGCCAATCAACAAATATAATATAGTTGTGGTTCTAATAACACATCATGACATAGTTTTAGGTTTTGGTTCTAATAACACAGCATGATATAGTTTTAGGTTAATCAATAAAATATTATATAGTTTTGGTTCTTTTTTTTTTATCTTGTAAAATTTTATTCACAGATAAATACATACATATAGTCTCTTACAAACTGTCATTCTTAATAACTTCAAACAGGCTCATATTTACATGTATTTACAAAGAAACACATAGTTTTAGATTTTGGTTTAATAACACATCATGATATAGTTTCAGATTTATTAATAAAATATGATATAGTTTTGGTTCTAATAACACATCATGATATAGTTTTAGGTTAATTAATAAAATATGTTATGGTTTTGGTTCTAAGACACATGATATAGCTTTAGGTAGGTTCTAATGACACATCATGATATAGTTTTAGGTTAATTAATAAAATATGTTATGGTTTTGGTTCTAAGACACATGATATAGCTTTAGGTAGGTTCTAATGACACATCATGATATAGAGTTAGGTTTTGGTAATCAATAAAATGTTATTATATAATAACACATAAAATAGTTTTAGCTTAAGTAATAAAATATTATATAGTTTTTGTTCTAATAACTCATCATGATATAGTTTTAGGTGAATTAGATATAATATTGTTTGGTTCTAATAACAAAGCATGATTCAAGATTCTATCTCATTGCAAGTGTGAGTCAAAAACATCAACCCCTGTTAGCACAAATTGGTATAGTTTTTGATGTAATAATATATCATGATAACGCAGCAAGATAGAGTTTTTGTTTATTAACACATGAAATATGTAGTTTGATTCTATTAACAGAGTGCCGTGATAATTTAAAACACTACAGCATGATATAGTTTGGTTTATGGATATAAAATCATGACATTGTTTTCAAATATACAACCATAAAACGATATGTTTTTTTAAATCTATTAAAAACATATTTCATGGGTTTGATTGTATTCAAACAGCATGTTATCGTTTTGAATCAATATGATATTGGTTTGAACGTATTGACATGATACAAATTTCAGGTTATTGAATAAACGAATTTGATATATTCACAAAATGTTATATATGGTTTTAGCACTGCAAAACAACATGGTATAATTATAGTTGTTAATGATGGGTCACCGTATTTGATATATTCATATTTTACAATTCATGACATGATGATAGAGTTTTATGTCAATCAATAAAATATTATATGGTTCTCTTCCTAACACATCATGATATACTTCCAGGCTTATTAATAAACTATGATATAGTTTTGGTTCTAGTAAAACATCATGATATACTTCCAGGCTTATTAATAAAATATGATATAGTTTTGGTTCTAATAACACATTATGATATACTTCCAGGCTTATTAATAAAATATGATATAGTTTTGGTTCTAATAACACATTATGATATACTTCCAGGCTTTTTAATAAAATATGATATAGTTTTGGTTCTAGTAAAACATCATGATATATTTCCAGGCTTATTAATAAAATATGATATAGTTTTGGTTCTAATAACACATTATGATATACTTCCAGGCTTATTAATAAAATATGATATAGTTTTGGTTGTAATAACACATGATATAGTTTTAGGTCGATTAATAAAATATGATATGATTTTAGTTCTTATAACACAGCATGATAAAAGATTCTATCTCATCGCGAGTACGAGTCAAAACAATTAACTCATTAATACAAATTGTTATAGTTGTATTTAAAATATAACATGATATAGTTTTGGTTCTATTAAAGCAGAAAGATAGAATTTTGGTTTTATTAACACATGTAATAGTTTTGAATCTATTAACAGAGCACACTATAGTTTTGATCTGTTAACATAATACAGCATAATATAGTTTAGGATTTATTAATAACCTGATAAAGGTCTGTATCTATGAACAAAATATGATATAGTTTTACTTCTATTAACACAAAATATAATTTAATTTGACTATTAACACAATATGATATAGTTTGACTTCTATTAACACAGCAAATATAGTTTGACTTTATTAACACTTTACTTCATTTCACAAAGCTAATATATATTAACTTCTGTTATTAACACAAAATGTGATAAAGATTTGGTTCTAATAACACAGCACAATATATATTTTTGGATCCAAAAAATAATATATAGTTTTGGTTCAATATTAAAACAACGTACTATAATAGTTTTAGTTATATTAACATAATAAAGCGCAAGCATGAACAATCCCAACCGCAAAACAAATCTAAGGTATGATATGATTTAGGTCAGTGGTTCCCAACCTTCATCAATCTGTGGCCCAAATTCACGAAACTCCAGGAGCCATAGCCCCCTGTTCTATTCAAAACTAGGGCAAAATAGGGAATATAGCACAAGGGTTGTTGTCTTATGTCTCCTCATCAACAGGAGGTCAGATACATTTGACCACAAGCAACTACGGACCTTACACAGCAAAATATAGTTAAACAAAAGATGGGCTAAAAAAAGATGATATACATCCTCATGTGCCATGGCCCCCTGACACCCCTGATTTAGGTTATATTAACACGTCATTTTATAGTTTTGGTTCTATTATCAGAACAAAATATAGTTTTGGATCTTATAACACAACGAGAAATATTTTGTTACTGTTACCACAACATGGTACAGTTTTAGTTAATAATATTTTATTTGGTCTATATCTTAAGACAGCATGATGGTCTTTTATTGTTATATTAGTAAGCTTAAATATATTTACGCAACATTATTGTTAGTTCTATTTAACTTTTCCGATGTTTGCAGTGAAAAACAACATTCTTTGATATAACATTCCCCTTTAAGTAACGTCATGATCAAAACTTGGCATCCTGCATGCGTTTAGGGGTTGATTTAAGTAAGAATAAGTTCTAATAAGATGGTGTAGTTTTATTTCTATTAACACAACATGTTATAGTTTTGGTTCTGTGATATTGTTTTCGATCTCTTAACAAAATGTGATATGATAATACGAGCGTATATCTCGGTATTGTTAACAAAGCACAATATAACACAATAGTATTGGACAAACAAACTAAGATATGATCTTGGTATTATTAACATGGTAATAACGAAAGATATAGTTTTAGTTTAATTAATAAAAGACTATCTCATCGCAAGTACAAGTCAAAATGAACTCTTTTGCAGTCCAATATTTTACATGATAATCACAACTATCTGCGAATCGAATTTACTTACTTGTTTATTTATTTATTTTTATAATTATCTGCCTAAATTTAAAAAAATATTTCACAACCCTCGGCGGTTTCTATAACCTTGATGAACTAACTGGTACATTGTGAGTTCAAATTAAAAAACTTAACCTAAATAAAAGAACTGAAATTTTACTTATCATTTTTTTTTTTCATTCCTATTTAAACCCTGCATAATATAGTGTTAGATCTATTAACTTAATATGACATGATTTGATTTGATTTAAAAAACATAACACAATACAGTTTTGAATCTATTAACACAATAAGATATAGTTTTGGATCAATTAACACAAAGAGATATAGTTTATGATACATACAATATCATAAAGTTTTAGTTTAGTATTAATATAGTTTTAGTTTTGTGATCAACTGTTTTATAGTTATGATTCTATTAATACATTTTAGTCAATTGAAACAACTTATAGTTTTGGTATCAGTAACGCAAATAGTATTTAACAGCGCAACAATAGTATAGTTTAGGTTCTATTATCAATATATAATATTATAAGTTTAAATCCATTGACACAACATAACATATTTATTGTCGATATTTTTGGTCATAAACACAACTTATAGTTCTGGGGCCTTATTCTCGAAAACTTAACTTAGATAAAATCCAGATTTTAAGAAATACAGTTATCTGATTGGATAATAAAGCTATATTCAAAATCAATTTTAGTGATTAACCAATCAGATGACTGGAACACTAAAATCATTGTAAGTTAAGTTTTCGAGAATAAGGCCCCTGGTTTTAGTATCGCAAAATGATATTTAACAGTTTGATATTTTCTAATACCAAGGTATGGAATAATTTTGGATTTATTTCCTAAATATGATACGATCTTGAGAATATTAACACAGCACAATAGAATTTGGGGTCTAATAACAATATGATAGGGTTATGAATTTATTAACACGTCAGGATATAGGTTTGGATCTATTTTGGTTATATTAAAACAGAACAATAAATTTTAGCTCTAAGAACACAAGATACGGTTTGGACACAACATGTTATACACAACAAAATACGGTTTTACTTCTATAAATACAGTTTTGAATATATTATTACAACACGATATGGTTTTGGATATATTAACACAACATTGTAAAGTTTTTTTTTTCTATTAACACAGCACAATATTGTTTTGGTTCTAACAACACAACAAGATATAATTTTTAATGATTTACTTTTAGGTTTTGGTTCTAATAACACGGCATGATATAGTTTTAGTTCTAATAACACATCATGATATAGTTTTAGTTCTAATAACACATCATGATATAGTTTCAGATTTATTAATAAAATATGATATAGTTTTGGTTCTAATAACACATCATGATATAGTTTTAGGTTTTGGTTCTAATAACACAGCATGATATAGTGTTAGGTTATTTAATAAAATATGTTATGGTTTTGGTTCTAAAACACATCATGATATACTTTGAGGTTGGTTCTAATGACACATCATGATATAGTTTTAGGCTTTAGTTCTAATGACACATCATGATATAGTTTTCGATTTTGGTTCTAATAACACATCATGATATAGTTTTAGACTTATTAATAAATATATGATATAGTTTTGGTTCTAATAACACATCATGATACAGGTTAGGTTTAATAATAAAATATGTTATGGTTTTGGTTCTAAAACACATCATGATATAGTTTTAGGTTGGTTCTAATGACACATCATGATATAGTTTTAGGCCAATCAACAAATATAATATAGTTTTGGTTCTAATAACACATCATGACATAGTTTTAGGTTTTGGTTGTAATAACACAGCATGATATAGTTTTAGGTTAATCAATAAAATATTATATAGTTTTGGTTCTTTTGTTTTATCTTGTAAAATTTTATTCACATATAAATACATACATATAGTCTCTTACAAACTGTCATTCTTAATAACTTCAAACAGGCTCATATTTACATGTATTTACAAAGAAACACATTTTTTTAAGGAGTATATATATGAATTAAAAGTTATAAGTTTTGGTTCTAATAACACATCGTGATATAGTTTAGGTTAATTAATAAAATATGTTATGGTTTTGGTTCTAAAACACATCATGATATAGTTTTAGATTTTGGTTCTAATAACACATCATGATATAGTTTCAGACTTATTAATGTATATAGGATGTATTTTTGGTTCTAGTAACACATCATAGTATAGTTTTAGACTAATAAATAAATATGATATGGTTTAGGTTCCAATAGCACATCATGTTATAGTTTTAGGTTAAATAATAAAATATGATTTGGTTTTCTTTCTAATAACACATAAATAGAGTTTAAGGTTAATTAATAAAAATATGATATAGTTTAGGTTCTAAAACAAATCATGAAATAGTTTAGGTTAATGAATAAAATATCATGAAATAGTTTTGGTTCTAATAACACATTATGATATAGTTTTAGGTGAATTAATAAAATATGAACATATGATATTATTTTAGGTTAATCAACAAATATGATCTAGTTTTGGTTCTCATAACACATCATGATATAGTTTTATGTTTTAGTTCTATAACACAGCATGATATAGTTTTAGATTTTGGTTCTAATAACACATCATGATATAGTTTCAGACTAGGATGTATTTTTGGTTCTAGTAACACATCAGAGTATAGTTTTAGGCTAATCAATAAAATATTATATAGTTTTGGTTCTAATAACAAATCATGATATAGTTTTGGGTTAAGTAATAAAATATGATATAGTTTTAATTCTAATAACTCATCATAATATAGGTTTAGGTTAATAAAATATGTTATGGTTTAATCGCAAGTGCGAGTCAAAAACATCAACCCCTGCTAACACAAATTGGTATAGTTTTGGATTTAATAATTTATCATGATATAGTTTTGGTTCTATTAACGCAGCAAGATAAGAGTTTTGGTTTTATTAGCACATGAAATAGTTTTGATACTATTAACTGAGCACACTATAGTTTTCATCATTCAACATAATACAGCATGATACAATTTGGTTTATGGATACAAAGTTTTCAAATCGTTTTCAAATATACAATCATAAAACGATATGGTTTTAAATACATAAAAAAAAAACATATGGGTTTGATTGTATTAATACGGCATGTTATCGTTTTGAATCAATATGATATTGGTTTGAACGTATTGACATGATATAGTTTTAGGTTAATACAAAAATTTGCTCTATCATAAAATGTTACATGGTTTTAGAACTATAAAACAACATGGTTGTTAATGATGGGTCACCGTATTTGATATATTATGCATGATTTATATTGCCATTTATGACATCATAATAGAGTTTTAGGTCAATCTTAAAAATATTATATGGTTATCTTTCTAATAACACATGATATAGTTCCAGGCTTATTAATAAAATATGATATAGTTTTGGTTCTAATAACACATGATATAGTTTTAGATATAAATTTGAGTTTGGGTTTTATTAACACGTGAAATAGTTCTTAATCTATTAACAGGGCACAATATAATTTTGATCTGTTAACATAATACAGCATGATATAGTTTAGGATTTATTAATCGCATGATAAAGGTCTGTATCTATGAACAATATAGGATATAGTTTTACTTCTATTAACACAAAATGTAATATAATTTCACTTCTATTAACACAGTTTCACTTCTATTAACACAGAATATAGTATAGTTTCACTTCTATTAACACAGAATATAGTATAGTTTCAATTCTATTAACATAAAATATGATTTTACTTCATTTCACAAAGCTAATATATATTAACTTCTATTATTAACACAAAATGTGATATAGTTTTGGTTCTAATAACACAGCACAATATATATTTTTGGATCAAAAAAATAACATGATATAGTTTTGGATCAATATCAAAACAGCGTAATATAATAGTTTTAGTTATATCAACATAAAAAAGCGCAAGCATGAACGATCCCAACCGCAAAACAAATCTTAGGTATGTTATGATTTAGGTTATATTAACACATAATTTTATAGTTTTGGTTCTTTTAACACAACAAGATATAGTTTTGTTACTATTAACACAACATGGTATAGTTTTAGTTCTATCTAATAAATCTATTAACAATATTTGATTTGGTCTATATCTAAACACAGCATGATGATCTTTTATTGTTAAATTAGCAAGTCTAAATATATTTACGCAACATTATTGTTAGTTCTATTTAACTTTTCCAATGTTTGCAGTGAAAACACAACCCTCTTTGATATAACTTATCTTAATAAGTAACGTCATGATCAAAACTTGGCAGCCTGCATGCGTTTAGGGGATAATTTAAGCAAGAATAATAAGTTGAAGTCAGAATAGATTATAATTAAAAGCAATAAAAGCTGATCTCAAATTGAAACAACTTCGCATTTTTGTTAAATGTCAAGAAATTAGTACAGCATTGGTTTTAAATGATAACATTATATAGCTTTGTTCCTACTAGAAACTCAAAATAAAAATGATGTTTTCAAAAAATACAACCATAAAACACATATATTTTGCTCTATTCACAAAATGTGATATATTTGTCGTACTATAAAACAACATGGTATAATTATAGTTAATGTTGCTAATAAACTATTAGTACAATATGGCAATTACATGAATCGGATTCACTCCCTTTTAATAACACAGCCCAAGAAAATTTAGAAAGAAAAACTGAAACTTATTCAGATAACAAAATCTTAGTGTGTAAAATTCTTAATTGTATTTATCCAAAAAATATTATTATCGTCTTGTAATTAAAAAAGGGAGAGAACACATTAAAGCAGTTCGGTTGTTCAGAATATATAATGCAGTCGAAATTATCTCTTACATTATAATTAAGAAACATGCTAAAAAAAATCTTTTAATAAAAAAGTGAATAGACATAATAATGGAAGTTTTTTTTACACTTGATCATTTCCGTTATTGTGAACTTTGTTTCCCTTGTTTAAAAATGCCAACATGTCGATATTTACCAAAGGAAACATAAGAATGGTGGTGTTTAGATTTAATTGCTACTATAAATTGGTGGTATTAACACACCATGACCCCAACATACGTTTAGCAACGGAGATTAACCTCAAGTCAGACACCTCAAAGTAGCAAGGTATAAAATATCAATACCATATTTTATTTTAGTCTTAAATGTTTTTCAATTCGAGATGTAGGTGAAATTCAATCAGGAAAGGTCAAATTGACCATAAACGTTGCTATAAGGTCAGGTTACAGAAAGGTAAAGTCTTTCTCTGGTTATTACTAAGTTATTAGTAGTTGTAGTAATTGTTAACAATGTAATGTGTTCAACTGGTAAAATCTACGTGGATACAAAGTAATGCACACTGTTAATTAACATCTCTACAATCAACCATGCATTATTTAGCATTAAAAATATTGCTCAAGTAAGTCCCAAGTCCAATTTCTAAATCAAAACTTTCATAAACATTACAAAGCATCTTCATTCATGATAGGCTACACAACATAAACCTTACAAAGCATATTCATACATGATCGGCAACACAACATAAACATTACAAAGCATATTCATACATGATCGGCAACACAACATAAACCTTACAAAGCATATTCATACATGATCGGCAACACAACATAAACATTACAAAGCATATTCATAAATGATCTACTTGAATATATCTTGACTATTTTTAAACTTCTAATAGTGTTAATGACGAAAAATTTAAAAAGGGTGGATTTGTGATAAGTGATGTCAAATAAAAAGCAGGCGTTGGTAGTGATAAAAGTGGTTGGTAGATGCTGGTAGTGAATTGTTTAGGAAAGTTTTGGTAGTGGTTTATAATGATTGGTAAATGCTGATAGTAGTTTTAAATGATTGGAATTTTCTGAGAGTGATATCATTTATTAGGTACTGTTAGTAGTTTCAAAAGACTCATCGTGTTGTAGTTTTAGCAGATGCTTGTAATGGTTTATACTATGTCGTTAATGTGCTGGTAGTAGTTTATGATGATAGGAAGTTGTTGGTAGTGATTTTAATGATTGGTAGTTGCTGGTAGTAGTTTATAATGATAGGAAGTTGTTGGTAGTGGTTTATAAGAAAGGAAGTTGCTGGTAGTGATTTTAATGATTGGTAGTTTAAAATGATTGGAAGTTGTTGGTAGTGGTTTATAAGATAGGAAGATAAAGGTAGTAGTTTGTAATGATTTGTTAATGCTGGTAGTAGTCTTAAATGATTGGTAGATGATGGTAGTAGTTTATAATGATTGGTAGTTGATGATAGTAGTTTGAAATGATCGGAAGTTGATGGTAGTGATTTAAAATGACTGGTTAATGCTGGTAGTGGTTTATAAGATAGGAAGTTGCTGGTAGTTGTTTATAACGATTGTAAAATTGCTGTTAGTGGTTTGTAATGATTGGTAGGTGTTGGTAGTAGTTTAAAATGATTGGTACGTGCTGGTAGTAGACTTAAATGATTGGTAAATGATGGTAGTTGTTTATAATTGTTGGTAGTTGCTGGTAATAGTTTGAAATGATAGGAAGTTGCTGATAGTGATTCAAAATGATTGGTAGGAGCTGGTCGTGGTGTATAAAGATTGGTTATGCTTGTACGGATTTCTTTTTATATATAGCATAGTGGTTTATAATGATTGGTAGGTGTTGGTAGTAGTTTAAAATGATTGGTACGTGCTGGTAGTGGTTTATAAGGGTTGTTTAATGATGGTAGTGCTCTATAATGATTGGTAGTTGCTGGTAGTAGTTTGAAATGATAGGAAGTTGTTGGTAGTGATTTAGAATGATTGACAGATGATGGTAGTAGTTTATAATGATTGGTTAATGTTGGTAGTGCTCTATGATGATTGGTTAATGCTGGTTGTAGTTTGAAATGATAGGAATTAGATGGTAGTAGTTTGAAATATAGGAAGTTGTTGGTAGTGATTTAAAATGATCGGTAGATGATGGTAGTAGTTTATAATGATTGGTTAATGTTGGTAGTGCTCTATGATGATTGGTTAATGCTGGTTGTAGTTTGAAATGATAGGAATTAGATGGTAGTAGTTTGAAATGATAGGAAGTTGTTGGTAGTGATTTAAAATGATCGGTAGATGATGGTAGTAGTTTATAATGATTGGTTAATGTTGGTAGTGAACTATGATGATTGGTAGTTGGTGGTAGTAGTTTAAAATGATAGGAAGTTGCTGGTAGTGATTCAAAATGATTGGTAGTTGCTGATAGTAGACTTACAATAATTGGTTAATGCTGGTAGTAGACTTCAATGATTGGTAGTTGCTGGTAGTGATTAAAAATGATTGGTAGTTGCTGGTATTTGTTTAAAATTGTTGGTAGTTGCTGGTAGTAGTTTGAAATGATAGGAAGTTGCTGATAGTGATTCAAAATGATTGGTAGGAGCTGGTCGTGGTGTATAAGATTTGTTATGCTTGTACGGATTTCTTTTTATATATAGTATTTGCTGGTAGGCTGGTAGATGCTGATAATGGTTTATGATCGTTGGTGGTATTGCTGGTAGTGTTATTTTCTGATGGTTTTTTGTCGTTATTTGTGTTTTGTGGCACTATAAATGTTCGTGGACATTTAAGAAAATTTTGTTTTCAGAAAGACATGTTCAATCAATCTAGCTGTAAGATTTATACGAGAAAACAACGACTAGTCTATGGATTGGGTTTCAGTTAAGCACGAGATATGATTTCAGTGCAATCAGTGTCAAGTATAACACCCTTTACATGCTGGGTTGACTTGTAAATATTGTGAAAGACAGTAAAGTGTATAAGAAATAAGATAAAGAAGATAATATCTACATGTTTAAACCGTTAAGACACGCGACCTGTTGACAGGTAAACACAAAGACTTGATAAAGAAATTCATTTTGTTTGACAGGTAAAAGAATAACACTATTCCTAGTAGATCAGATAGCCCTACACGATAGTTTTCTATTATATTGACGACAAAGGCTAGGGTTATTATAATACACCTTTATACCAAGATGATGAATTTATGCATTGTGACAGATGTAGGTAATAAAGTGCTATAAGAGAATGAATAAAATATATAAACAGTATATCTTAACACTATCTTAATATATTCTCTAATCCATTGATATGTCATATTATGTCAGTGCCGTCACATCACGTCATTACCGTCACACTTTCTCACTATAAGGTGAAGCGCAACATTTTTCTTGTGTTTGTAACACCTTCTCAACAAATTCATGCGTAATCCTTTGGTAGTTGTATTGTTTGTTTGACATGTATTTAAATACATGTATCTAAATCTAAATATGAATACAATGAATATTCATAAAAATGCAAAAACATTAACAGGTAAATCGAACACAACTAAAGGTGTTAATGTTATCAATAAGTAAAATCACTACATATCATTACATTATCCTGAAGCGCCATTATTATGAATTAAATTGACGGCTTCATTATCAATAAACAAGGCTTTGCATTAGTCAGCTATAAAAAAAATTCTTGTTTGTCACATCGAAAATTTTTACTCTGCCAATTTTGGAAAGGGGTTACTATCCTTCATAAAACAAAGATTGCTTCCTTTATTGTAATATAATTTACAAAAAAAAACTAAAATGATTATATACGTAACAGAACTTGATCTGTCTGTGCCCAAATATGTTTTAACAACATTAGTAAGCTGTTACCTCTACTTTAATTAACAGCATTGACTTTCTACACACCCTAACAGATTTAAGCAAGACTATAACATTTTATGCGTATTAGAAAGAGATATTGCACCCAAATAATAATCCAACAAAATCATGCAATCAGAATAAATTAACAAAAAAAAGTGAACATTGACAAATTTTGACATACATGCATGGTAACATGATAACTTTTGTCCAGATAGGATATTTTTAGAATATTTTGATAGTCAGGTGTATCTGAATATTTGAAATTCCAACAGAGCAGGTGATTTATTTATAAATATCTATCTGAACTTCCTCAGATTCAAATATAATAGTTCAAACACTAGAGCACTTGTAATGTTTGGTCAAGGCAATCAGTGAAATTTGACGTCCCAAAGCTTCGTCATTCGATTGTTATGTATTTTCTGCTGTATGTGGTTCAGTAGCCTGTACATACACAATTAAGTTTTCATACAGAACAATAATTAATCTAAAATACTGGCAATAAAAAACCCGAAGGTCTAAAAAAATGGCTTTGTGACTGTTCAATTCTTATTTTTTCGGTACATTTGGTTGATATCATTGAACCCAAACATATGCGCACATTTAAACATTCCTTTAGATTGTAACCAATGACAGATGGTGTAATTCGATCATTTCTTTATCAAATACTAGAAACTGTCTTGACTATAATTTAACTCTCGTTTAGTTATCAAATCACAATAAAAAAAAATCTTGAGACTCAAATTCATTCTTTTAACTGTACCGATACTAGCATCTGTCAATCTTTCAAATGGATAAAGGAAATTGCAAGAAAATTAAATATTTAAATACAGTCATATTCCAGTTCTTATCATTAGAAGAGGCATATTATTGTATTTATTATTTATATAGCGTCTCATTATACATATTCTTGATACCATTTTATAGAGAGTCAAAACAGTGCAATGTATACCTTCTAGTTGGATGACTCTCAACATTGATACTAAGTGTGACACACCATAGACAGCAAATATTACAATAGGATTATTATTTACATATATCTATGACATGTATTGTGCTGATAGTCAAGATTGTCACATTTATATTGTCATTCAGAACGTCTAGTTGGGAAGGTACGAACTGTAGTCCAAACTAGTCAAAGGATACCATTAGTAAATATCAATCAGAGAAAGAGATTGATTGCAAACCTAAATTTTATTCTAAGCAGAAGTTACTGCAGCGATTTAAAAAATGCGCTGAATGATTCTTTGCTTTGAAAATGACGAAATAAAATAGTAAAATCAAAAGCACAAGCATAAATACATAAAACATCGATACAATACCTAAAAAATTTGTAGAAATTTGTTAAAATGTTTTACATTGCATTGCTGTAAATGATTTTAGGTAGTAAATATTTTGGATAATGAAAAAAAACAATCCTTTTGCCCCTGCAACAGATCAAAACTTTTGACCTCGCATCATGCATCAAGTTTAACAGAAGGTAACAGAAACGGTATACAAATCGTACAAATCTTAGTATTGTTATCAAAATATTCAATTATATGCTCAGGTGGCGGGATTATTTATTCAAGGGCGGGAATCCTCAAATTTCAAATTATTTGAAATCCATTTAAATTGTCGTGTTCTGACCTTTGTATTATCTTAGTCTTGTTATTCTTACTAATAACATGTTAGAAATACAATTAAACATTCAACTATACATTTTCTATTTAAACATGTGGTCATTCATACCTTAATTACAGTGTGTAACCAGTCAGCTCATTTGAATTTTAAATCAATTTCAAGAGCATCTTGACCTCTCTAATGTCCGTTACATCACCTTTTCTCGTTCCTATTGTCGCGTGCCTTTAAGTCAAGAAGATAGACAAAGGTCGTGACCCACACGCGACCTGCACGCGCAATTTTGGAAGAGATTAAAAAGAGAGTAAGAGATTTGCCTGAAAGCTTAATCTGATATAAAGGCAGGTGTAAGAGAGGTTTAACAGGTGGGCAAATAAACCTACTACTACATGTACTACAATTTAACATGTTCTATACTTGAACTTTATCATCCAACACAAAAATTTCCGATTGCATCATGCAGCAAGGTAAAATACAATCAAAAACGTAACTAGGAACACTGTAATCCATGCCTGACTATGTGTAACAACATTTATGATTGATTCTTTAAAGGTCTATTTACATGAGAACCAATCGTGTGGACCGCGTCGGGATAGTAGGAGAGTTAACACGTCTGTCGGTAGGCTCAACTATCTAGATGTCGAGTCTGCATAACCTTTTGATTTGATTTGAGAAAATCATTTGTTTTTGTGACACAGGACCACAATTGTGTGTTGTGTAAACAATCAGCCACGACAAGCTCATGGCCAGACCCAGTTCTAAATGCCTCGTGTAAACAGGCCTTAATTATACGTATCACTCTGAACATTCAAGGCCACCCTACTTTAAATATGGTAACATTATATCTTTAATATATATTTTGTCGCTAGTGTCATCTTTAACTTAACTATGATAACAATACACAAATTTATGCTAAAACCATATATATATATATATAAATAATATATATATATATGAATTAACAAACGAGATCTCAAAATAATGTTCAATATCCATCTAAAACCAACTCATAGATATGACAAGCATCCAGGTTTACAACAGGATAGATAGGAAGACTAAATAGCAGCTACATTCTTCTTATCCTTTTTTATAATTTACAGACATATAATTTCGTTAAGAAGCTTATAAACATTCTGAAAACAAACTGATATTGAATATTTATCATTATACATGAAATTTTTAAGATTAGAGTTGTTCCTGACCAGATTCTGGATTCTGTTTTTTTATTAAAACTATGAACTAAAGGTTATTTTAAATAAATCCATTGGCATATCGATTTTATAGGAGTTTGTTGATTCCAGCCACATTGATAAACATTCCTCAAAGTTTAGTTATGGCCTACAAACTTATATTCATCATTTGTTAAGACTATATACTAAAGTAACACGTAAACAAAAGTTTTCAGTGAAGAGTAATTGCAACCAATACATTTGTCAATAAATTTTGTAACGTAAACATAAATATTTGTGGAAGAAATTTGATTATTAATTTATAACTGAACTGAAGATCAAGTGTCTTAAAATTATGTTTAATAAAAAAAGATACAAAATCCTAACATAACTGATTTTCATAAATATATTGCACCTGAATTGCCGAGTAGCTCGCAGTAAGTAGACGACAAGACTTTTGGTGGAAGTCGTTAATTTCGAATGTACTAGTTCCAAGGGAGACAACTACAAAAATAGATATAACCTTGCAATTCAGATCGCAGTATTCCTTTTTACCTAGTTATACATAATCAAAAAGTGCAAGTAAAATTGAGTTGAACGCCATGCAGTATGCAGTTGGGGGAATTTTAACAGATAATAAAGAAAGCAGGCAATTGATTTACTAATCTACCCGAGCTCCCTGATTTAATCAAATCATTAATATGTAAAAATCATTCCAAGAGGCAGGAACAAAAACCTTTTGTAAAAAAATTGTTAATTTACATATAAATACTCAACAAACAAAAAACATAGCATACGACATGTTTTGTGAACTACGGAACTATTATTATCAAGCAAACATCGCAAATATACACTGAATCAAAGAACAAATCAAATCCTGAATCATTAATTGATTTACATGCATACAGTGTTCGACTACAGAAGCAAAGCTATTGAAAATATTAGATACGAACAAAATACTATACACGCATTAGTTAAAAGCAAGCAATAATACAATAATAAAGTTGCGAATAATAATTAACAATTCAGAACAAAATGTACTTTCAATCGAAAACTTTTACATTTAACAAGGCCAAAATTGGCTACCATCTGCCATTTAACTGCTTATTGGTCAATCCCGGATATTATATTTCATTTTCGATTAGGGTTCAGATATTTAACATAAAGAAGTTAATATTCGTGATAAAAATAAGTTATTTCAGCCGTTCTGAGACTACAATAGTAGAATAATAATCTTCTTTAGAATAGTTTCATTTCATGTTTGGTATCGTGTTGTCTTTTTGTTCAAATGCCATCACGTGGAAGATGAATGACGGGAAAGGTGAGAGGTCATTATGGTGACATCATCAACTGTATGAATTAATCTAACCTTTCCAGAGTATATTTAATTTCACCTTCCACGTGCCCCGAGTTGTTAAAGCAATGCCTTATAATTATTGCCCGATAAATAAAAGATGTTTTTGACGGTATTCGAGAGTATAACAGTATCTTTTCACAGAAATGTGACAAGAATAGGTATCGGTTTACCTTGCACGTGGCACTCGTTAATCTTGTGTTTCAGCTTACGTTGGCAAATGAAGTCAGTTATTGTTCAATTCGTCACTAATTCTTGATATTTATTACATTTAACATAGCAGTTGTGTGTAAATTATTCAGTGAAGCACTGGTTTCATGATATTATATTTATAATTAAGTTTTGTCATAGTTGTCATGATTTAACACCAGTTGTATCTTGAGATTTTCGCTGAAAACATAATGAGTTAGTGTCGAGATTGGAACAAGACTAGAATTGTTCAGATAGAGTTTCTATTTCAAAGATGTCAATGAAAGTGATCAGATGAAAACAAGTCGTAAAGCGTATGAAATACAGCACTTTTGAACACTTGAATCAGTTCATTCTGGCAAGATTTCTATGAAAATATTACCAGAAAAATGATAAATATCTTCTATCTATATTTATTTTAAACTTTAAAAAAAAAAAAAACAAGAAAGAGACTGTAACAGACGAGGAAGTTGTATTGTTATATTATAATACATCACACAGCAGCCTTATCAAACACAAATAAGTAGAGACAAATTATTCGATGATATGTTTTAATAAGAAATACGAATTGGGGGTAAGAATAACATAATGCATACAAAAACCGGTAATAAAGTCAGAAGTTTATTTAAATCTTGTTAAATAGCTTCATTTACAACTGAAATAAATTTTGCATGCATTTTTACGTTCTAGATATTTTTTTTTTTTGGAATAAAAAACACTACATTTCACTCGAATTCATGAAGTTTCAGTTTTTTTAAATTTGGTCTCTTTCCGACAAAATTGTAAACTTCATCGCAATATGGATTTTTTTTTTATTTATCACTTTAGATACGTCACTTTTAACATCACATAAAACTATAATTCGCATTTATCTCCCTTTAACTGTCAGTCTATTTGGTATTATTGGTCCATCAATATGGCTGTAACACCTGGTCCAAATCAGTAATATTTACTTCAAGAAGGGCAAGCTGGGTAAAATTAAGACCTTCTTACAACCTACCTGGCGGTCAAACATTACCCCTAACCTACATCCTTCCACCAAACATTTAGTTAACCTGTCTGGTGATGGTTTAAGAAGGCTGAATTATGATCGTACGAAGAGATATTGGACAGTACTTGTATTGAACTTGTCTTAACGAGGTTATTGGCTTCTGGAAGAAAGAAATATCAGTCTTACTAACGACAAACACATAATAATAATAGGCTTAAACCACAATATTAAAAAAAATCAAGCAAAAGCATATAGGTTTAGCAATTTGATTAAATAGCCGGTTTTCAATCTGATTATTGGATTAAAACATAATGTTTCTCTTCTGATTATTGAATTTAAACCATGAAGATTTCTCGCCAGTCATTTTTTCGCTATATAAAGTTTATTTTTAGTATTTTTCGAGTAATATACAGTTTCAAAGTTGCACACATCGATTAAGATTTTCATCCAGTATTGTAAACTCGCGTAAGAAGATTTAAATGCGCAAATAAATGAACAAGAAAATAAAACACAAAACGTAAAATAACTTACCAAATGTCTTTGTGCTTGTCCTTCAACATTTTGAAGCGGGTCCCTCCTCAACACTAGTTATACGACTCACAACATCTCTCTGTGCGATCAGAATTCAGTCTTCTAGAAGTTTGTTTATCTCGTTACTTATATACTCTACATCAACGTCATATACTAAATATAGATAATTCATGCGGAGAACGTATTTTTCCATTGCCTCATATACTATTAATAGTAACAATCGTCGGTCTAACGGTAAGTTTACAATGATTTCACTGAGTCTAGAAATTTCCACGCAATCCTAACGTTTTATGGATTTTTTCATCGATCGTATATTTATATAACCTTCTAGAAGTTTCCAATGTTTTTCTAGGTCATAAACATATTTGTTTACCAACAATTTAACGATGGACAAGAATAGTTACAAGGACGAAAATAGTAGATTGTCTAAGATTAATAAATGGTGATTTTATTTTATTAGATATCATGCTTTGATTTCAAATGTTACTTGAGTCAAGATTGTACACGAGGCATCGTGTCATTCCAACTTTCCTAGGACTTCCAGAAACTATTGAAGACTGGGTCAATTCATCTTGGAAAATTCCATGAATATCGGCAATGTGATATCTCAACGCATGTAAAGATATTAACCCATCAGTCAATATATAAGCTACCTTCAAGTTGTTTGTCAAAGAATCAGTGAGAATTTGTCAGGACCGCGTGACAAACGCAGCACATGTTTCTTACACCATTATTATTAAACTCAAGATTTTTAATAGTGTTGCAAATTGAAGGGAACAAGGCAAAAATACCTCTCATTTTGTCTAAGGACAACTTAAGGAGACTAATGAAAAGTGGTATGTGTCAAGAAGAGTAATCATACAAGCTGCCTGGCGCCACACCCGCCCTGGCTGTAAAACATACAGGTTAGTGGAATTGCAAGAACCATAGACGTCAGAATGGAAAATTGTAATGGCACAAGTTGATGCTATCAGTGTCCCCGATACACATACAATGTTTAGAAAACCTTTTTACAATCCCTATAACAATTATAATAATAGACAAAAGAAAGATGCAGCTAACGGTGTCTTGGTTGAGAAATTTCAGGAAAAATATCCAAATTATACCAGAGAAGATGTTGAAAAAAGATCAATGCCTACAGAACAAATTATCGTAAGGAATTAAAGAAAGTGGTGCAGGGACAGACCAGATTTATGAACCAACTCTGTGGTACTTCAATGCCCTTGCCTTCCTGATCGACCAAGAAGTTCCAGCAAAATCGCGGAGCACTAACATCGACTTTAGACGACAGCGAACCTTTTCAGGACCTTTTCTTTTGATCATTTTGAACGCTTTCTTCTTGGAGAAGAAGTTTCTGAAGCAAGAGCAATAGCAAGAACAACTGCTTGGTCAAAATCGACCATCCTGGGGGTTACAATACCAAAATGAGCCTCGTTTGCGCAATTGAATTGACAATTTTATTGAGCTGTGTGTGGGCAAAGTTGGAATTGTCAATGATATTGTGTAACCAGGATTTCGCAATATAATTGATCGTGTATGAGCAGCTACATGTAGATGTGGAGACCTATAGACACTGCCCATTAAAACAAAAGATAAGAACTAAAAAACTTCGATAGAAGCTCTGACACAAGAACGGAAGATTCAATTTATCAGAATATTAGGGCCTAGGCTAATCATAGAAATGTAGATAGGGAATAATAACACAAAATTTATGCTTGGCACGCATGCGTTGAATTGGAGGTATGCCCATAACTTCCGGTTTCTGCAAGAAGTTATATTAATTTAAAAGCCATGACAAACGCGATTTAATTTGAACGGAACATCCAGTCTCTCTGCCACAGTATATCTTAGAGTCAACTAGTCCTAGAGGAGAAACTAGGTCAACCATAAATTGAAACTGAAGTTCAATAGACGATGAGTAGACTAAGACTTCCAGTCTTATACATTTCTATGATGTAATCAAAAGACAAAAAGTCCGATCCTACTATCATTTTCTTCACTTATAGTAAGGCTTATATTAGACTGAATACAATCATTAAAGTTAAGGAAAATTTTTTTTTATCACTTTGACTTTGGTACATCTAAATAAAACTATCAGCAGTATAGGCCCTACGGTATGCTAATTTTCACAGAGTAAATGTCTTAAGTCTAAGGTGTATAGGAAAGTAGACTTGCCTCGTCTGTGGTATTTAATCAGCGTAAAGTAAATTTACTAGTTCAAGGGAAGTAACTGGTAATAAAATATTGATTTCACTTAAAAAAAAAAAACACCAGAGATGATAGCAGAAACGGACATGTTATAATTTTTAAAAAGATCATTTTAAGAAGGTAGTTTTGAATTATGACATATCTCATTGTAGAATAAAAAAGATACAAGTCTATATTTCAATGACAATTCTACCACACAGATTATAAGACCGGTCTGTAATATGGATTAATATGAATTGATATAACAAGTGTAAAACACTTCATAATGTTTGTTATTACACCACGTTATATATAATAAACCATATTGTAATATTTTGATAGAACATATTCTTTATCTACACCCTCATGGTTACAACAGATTATCTGTCATTATAAATATCTTAATATACATAATCATATATATTATAACGTGTTTTACTTCAATTTCATAGATAAAAATCTGAAAAATAAATAATAATGCATGTGAAAACATTTAGTGAACGTTTTTCTTAAAATGAAAAATCTAAGTCGCCTATGTTTATTTTTAAACATACATACTTTGATAATATTTTTATAATGCACTTTTAATGTCAAACAAACGATTATATTATTTTCTACGTGTAAAAGATGCTAATAGTAAAATGATATGTTTTATTGAATACCGACCAAATGAAGAAGGCTAAGAAAATAAGAGAAGGCCAATAAATATGGTCATCACATAATGAGAACAAGAAGACATATTCTACCAATAGAAATATTCAACTGGAGAAATATTATCATCAAAGAGGATATTTGAAACTCAAAGGACTTAAACATGAAATAGTCATTTTCAATCAGAGAGATAACAATAATTTGATTTGAAATATCAAACTAAAGGGACATAACCATATCAAAAAATTACCAATAAGCACGAAAGACATTCCAAACTAGAAAACCACAGGTAAGCATAATAGAAAAAAAATATGAAACATGAAAGGAACATCATAAATCTGACAAAGAGATTTAACGGTAATGGATAATTTTTCCACCAGAGAGATAACTAGAATTATGAAGTGTTAAACAGGAAAGATATCACCATACCCAAATAGGATTATATCCAACCAGTATAGTATAATGTAGCGAAATTTTTGAACAATGAAATTGCAGGAAAACATATTCGTTTGACGTTTTCCTTAAAAAAATAGCAGTTGAATATAAAAATTCACACGCTGTGTTAAATTTTTATTTGATATTTGCATTGAATAGTGCTTATGAAATTAAACTTTAAAGGAAAAATGTTGAGTTGATTTCTGATTTCTATTTTCTGTTTGAATTCACCTCGTTCTGGTTGTTTAATGAACAGGAAATAAATACAGATTTATTTAAACTACACAAAGACCAAAACCTTCAGATATTCTTCTTGTTTTTATTATTGAAGAAATTCTATAGTGATCAAATTTAAGCCATGTATTTAAAGTAAACGTGTTTCTAATTTATACCGTCTTAGATTCTGACACGAGTGTAAGTATGAGGCGCATGTCTATGATCCTCTCATTTCAAAATACTCCCCCACCGTCTAAAATATCAAGTCTAGTGACAAAACCAATTATATTTGTTGTCACAATCTATACTATCCTTAAGACTAAACCTGATTTCGGTGTTAGAGAGCTTTCTCTTCTAATCCAATCAAATCTTGGTAATTATTGGGCAGCGGGAATTGTCTCGTGCCATTGGGTTATCAATGAAATCAATGCTAAACATGCTATCCTTGAGGTAAAATATCATAGCGGGAGGGGAAACAAACAGAGCTATCTGACTGAAATCTAGAAATCTAACTGCTTTATGAAAATATTCACTTCCCGTTTCACTAATTCATGAATTAATTGTGTTCAAGGGCAACAAGGCTAGGGTTGCAAGATAAATTTTAAAAAAAATAATTCAAATAACATCATAATATACTTCATGCCCTAGACTCAAGACTTATTTTTAGCATTTAAGCAAATTTATTCAAAAATCAAATTATAAAAAATATGCCGACTCTTTGCTTCGAAATTTGGCTGAAATAATTCAAGGAGATCTAGTAAAATATAAATACTGGTAAATTAATTCCGCCGAATATCTTGTATTTTTATGGCAGAGACCATTCTGTTATAAAACCACTCTAAAACTTAAAATTAATATATTTTCCAGGAAGCGAAATGTTGACTTGAGCTGCCAATCTCTCCAAGGGGAATTCATGTTTACCTATTCTCTACCAATCATACACGCCAACAATATTATTCTTTCTTGGGCAGCGAATTAAAATACAGACCCAAGTCAACGCCTGTTGAATACCTCACTGATCAAATTTCAATCTTTACCTATTCCAATATGTATATATAAAATACTCTAAGAATTCTGAACTATTGTAAAGTTTTAAAACTGTCTAGAAGTGTACAGAATTATCAATGGTTAAAGGACAAGACTATCTTTTTAATATGGACTGTAATACAATGTATTACCAATCACAACCTTATCACGAATCATCACAATATCACAATACTTCACCAGTTAATAATTATGGATATCAAATCAATGGATCTGATCCGGAAACAGAATATGGTGATACGTGGCCAGAGCAACCATTCTATTCTGGATATTACATTGGAAATCAAGATGATAGTAATAAAAATGACAATATGAACTATACATTGGATTATTCATCTCAAATATCACCATTTACCTATCCTGGACGAAATATTTCAGCTTATAAAAAGAAGGAACCACAATTCGGCCAGGCTCGAGATGGAGCTACGGAGAGAGAAAGGTCTAGAATGCATTTATTGAATGATGCTTTCGATCAGTTGAGAAAAGTTGTGCCGAAATCAAATTTAAGTGAACATCAAAAACTATCTAAAATTGCTACACTACGTTTAGCGATCCACTACATCTCAGCTCTAGGCAGTATTTTAAAGTCTACCGGAGTAGAAATTAAAGTGATACCAGATACTGTAGTTGGTGACAGAAGAGGAAGGCGACGTGGTGGACGAAAGAGAAAATTGACAGAATTAAACACTAATACCACCAATAACAACATGACGTCACGTCCGGTAATTAGGAATGATTGCGGTGTGTTTTATAATAGAACAATGAATAAATCAATTAAACTGGAAAATAACAATAAAAATCGTTCATATTATTAATAGAGGACATCCACGTTGAAATACAATCTAATACAATGACAGTTCATTATTTTCCTTTTTTTACCACAATTAATTTTTGTTTCGGAATAACTTTTATTTTGGATTGCATATTAAGGTAGTATGAAATATTTTGAAATTCATTTTTCATTACATTATTTTGTTTTAATCTCTGGATAACATATAATCGAACTTCAATTCTGATCATTAACATGAGGAATATTGGATAAAGAACTACTTTGATTATTTCTTTCTATTATCTATTGTTTTTAAATAACCAACTGAACGAATTATTTATACCATGTATTATATAATAAATGTTATCTTATTTAAAATAATGCATTTAATTTCTTCTTACTCGGAATCAATCAATTGAGTATGCCATGCACTGTAAGTCGTTCAGACAAGGAGACGAAAAACGGTGTTGAAGTCAAGAAATACCCAGAAATTGACAATATCACAGCTTCATCATCTATACAATTACACAATGTCCAGGATGTTTTTCATGACATTCATTTCTCGCATATTGATTTATAGATTTGCAGAATACATGTTCTTCTTTGCCTTATTATGGTATGCATTTTCGTTAATGATGTTTGTCACTTGAACTCTTCCTGACGCATAATATATACACATGCACACACTATTTGTCCAGGAAAATGGGTAGTTAAACCAGAATTAGATAAGTTTTATTAAATTTGACGGCGAAAAAAAAGCATTGGGTGCTGTAAACTGTATTGAAGATTGCAAAATAAAGAGGTACCCATTATCTGTATGAAATCATAAGGTATATAATAGCTTCGAACCTGACGTTATATGTGTCAGAAATATATTGATAGAATGGTAGTTTCTCATGTGTTGGTCAACATATAAATACGGGTGAGTTGGTTATAGGAAGCACAGACAGCAGGAATTCCCCGATCCCATCCTTGTTTTACTGTTCCTCTTCATGATAACCAATATAATTCACTATTTACTTTACCCTTTCTTCCCAAATATTTGGCAGTGTATTGATTGAAGTGAATTAAGGAACATGTCCTTCTACATTAAAAGAAATACAAGGAAAGTTTGCGAAAGAAAAAAGATATGTATGTACGTGAATAATAAATTTCTTTAAATAATACTTATCAATGATTCGTGTTATATTGATATGAGAATAGGTACCAGATATATTTTCAGTCGTGAAATTTTCTCTAAACAGCTGGTAGTTTCATTACACTTATTACCAATGTTAAACATCTTACGGACAAGTTGATTTCACAGGACCTCAGCTTGATTTTCAATTAGCTTAGAAAAATATTTGTACTTGTTAAAACATGTAATTTCTTTCAATCCCAGTTGTACACTAAATATTTGACTATACTGACGATTGGCAGCTTTCAAAACAACCCATCTTTCATAGCAGATATATTTTCATGACATTTATTCATGCTTAATGATGGTATTAGAATTAAGATTTTCAATATATTTTTAACAGCAAAGAATACTACACCCACCCAATATGGATAATGATACATAATTAAAAATTTGTCCTGCTAAAAAGCTTCAGTTCATTTTAAAAGAAATTCAACATAAAAAAAATATTTTAATTTATTACGGGTTGTTAGTCAAGAACTACCATAAAGGGTAAAAAAATAATATTAGAGGACGAGTATCTTGAAATGTCAATTATGGAGGTAGTCAAATTTGGGGGTTTTTTGATGCCCCGAATGTCTTGGTGTAATGGTTAAGTCACCTAACGTAAGAGAAACTATTGGTTTTATTGAAACAGATCGTACATTGAAATTCATTTTGACTGTCGGACTATACTTTTTCCAGAAAAAAATTGCTATTTTGTCCATTATGCTAACAATATTTCAAAGGTTGAATAATGAAAAACCATCTAATAATAGAACTATTGGCAACTAACAACGTGTCAGAAAACATTAAAAGCCTGTCAAAAGAGAAAAGTTTATTTATCATGGTGAAATAAGATAAGTTAAAAAATAAAACATCACAGACACTTTAAATGAAGTGTGTCAAATCAAATTTGCTTGGACATTTTAACAAATAAACTACACTATTCAAAGAAAAGGGTGTGTGTATTGGAAGCGATTCTTATTTTGAAATAAAACTTTCTTACAACTCTTACTATATGAAAACCTAAAAGTTGACATTTCCAATAAAATATATACTAGAAATCTTGATAGATTGCCTTTCTGATTTTCAGTAAAATTCATACCGGAAAATTTGAAAGATAAACTTTCTCATCTCCGTTAAATTGTTAAAATTCATGCCAAAACAATTGGTAAAAGACCTTTCTGATTTCCATTAACATTAAATTAATACTTGAAAAATTAGTAGAAGACCTTTCTGATTTCATTAATACTTGAAAAATTAGTAAAGACCTTTCTGATTTCCATTATATATTTAATACCTGAAAATTTAGTAGAATACCTTTCTGATTTCTATTAACATTAATACCTTAAAATTTGGTAGAAGACCTTTCTGATTTCCATTATACTTAATACCCGAATATTTAGTAGAAGACCTTTCTGATTTCTTTTCACATTAATATCTGAAAATTTAATAGAAGACCTCACTGATTTCTATTAAGATTAATACCTTAAAATTTAATAGAAGACCTTTCTAATTTCCATTAATATTAATATCTGAAAATTTGGTAGAAGACCTCTCCGATTTCCATTAAAATTAATACTTGAAAATTTGGTAGAAGACCTTTCTGATTTCCATTAACATTTGAAAATTTGATAGAAGACTTTTTTTGATTTCCATAAACATTAATACCTGAAAATTTGATAGAAGACCTTTCTGATTTCCATAAACATTAATACCTGAAAATTTGGTAGAAGACCTTTCTGATTTCCATTATATATTTAATACTTGAAAATTTGGTAGAAGACCTTTCTGATTTCCATTAACATTTGAAAATTTGATAGAAGATTTTTTTGATTTCCATAAACATTAATACCTGAAAATTTGATAGAAGACCTTTCTGATTTCCATAAACATTAATACCTGAAAATTTGGTAGAAGACCTTTCTGATTTCTATTAACATTTGAAAATTTGATAGAAGATTTTTTTGATTTCCATAAAAATCAATACCTGAAAATTTGATAGAAGACCTTTCTGATTTCCATTAACATTTGAAAATTTGATAGAAGATTTTTTTGATTTCCATAAACATTAATACCTGAAAATTTGATAGAAGACCTTTCTGATTTCCATAAACATTAATACCTGAAAATTTGGTAGAAGACCTTTCTGATTTCCATTATATATTTAATACTTGAAAATTTGGTAGAAGACTTTTCTGATTTCTATTAACATTTGAAAATTTGACAGAAGACTTTTTTTTATTTCCATAAACATTAATACCTGAAAATTTGGTAGAAGACCTTTCTGATTTCCATTATATATTTAATACCTGAAAATTTGGTAGAAGACCTTTTTGATTTCCATTAACATTTGAAAATTTGATAGAAGACTTCTTTGATTTCCATAAACATTAATACCTGAAAATTTGATAGAAGACCTTTCTGATTTCCATAAACATTAATACCTGAAAATTTGGTAGAAGACCTTTCTTATTTCCATAAAGATTAATACTTGAAAATTTGGTAGAAGACCTTTCTGATTTCTATAATATTTAATACCTAAAAATTTGGTAGAAGACTTTTCTGATTTCCATTAAAATTACTTGAAAATTTGTTAGAAGACCTTTCTGATTTCCATGTTATTTAATACCTGAAAATTTGGTAGAAGACTTTTCTGATTTCCATTATATTTAATACCTGAAAATTTAGTTGAAGACCTTTCTGATTTCTATAAACAATAATACCTGAAAATTTAGTAGAAGACCTTTCTGATTTCCATGATATTTAATACCTGGAAATTTAGTAGAAGACCTTTCTAATTCCATCAACATTAATACCTGAAAATTAAGTAGAAGACCTTTCCGATTTCTATAAACATTTATACCTGAAAATTTAGTAGAAGACCTTTCTGATTTCCATTAACATTAATACCTGAAAATTTAGTATAAGACCTTTCTGAATTCCATTATATTTAATACCTGAAAATTTGGTAGAAGACCTTTCTGATTTCCATTAACATTAACACCTGAAAATTTGGTTGAAGACTTTTCTGATTTCCATTATATTTAATACATAAAAATATGGTAGAACAAGACCATTTTGAATTCCATCAAATTTTATATATGAAAATTTGGTAGAAGACCTTTCTGATTTCCATTAACATTAATTTTTACCTTCCAGATCAGAAAGATCTCTGTTAGTGTTAGTATTGCATCAAAAATGATTTTATTCTTTAAAATCAATGCCTCATTTGAAATATGTAGCTTAATGGATCATAACTAATAACATTGGTAGAGAACTACATTTCAATATAGGCCTACTTTAAAATTTAAAAACGTTAGATGATAGAATTATATTATTTCCAATAGACTTGTTGACTGTAATCAGTGCAAGTTAACAAGTTCAAAATTGTGTAATAATGATTAGTTTAAGTTTGTATCTTTCATTACCTATTGATGCAAAAATATGTACAGAAAAACATTAATTAGGAAATATCATATAGCATTCAATAATAAAATGTTAAGTTTCAGGCTAGGGTAGGGTATAGTATCAGAACGAATTGAACTCTGAAAATCTAGTATTATTATGGTTTGTCGTCAAAAGCGTGTAAACACCCACTAATGATTAAATTACTTCACCAGATAATAAATATAAACTCATTAAATTTAAAAGAAAATTTATGGACCTCAATTATTATAGCTTACTATAGACTTACCCATTTAATGACGTTCAGTTTTTAAATATCATATCGTATCTCATAGATTAGATAGGTTTGATTGAAGGATTGGTACTTTCTAAACATTCAACCTGCTGCCTCATAATGTTTATATGTATTAAAGTTCAATTTGGATTACGCAAACGTTCAGTAAAACTGTTTATACCAGTGCTTCTCAACCTTTTTTTTATCCAATTCTTCACTTGAGAAAAAAATTCTCTGCCATTCAACTCGAGCAAATAACTAAAAAACCAAAAACTCAAATGTTGGTTTAATATATTCAAAGAACACAGACTGATTTGTGAAGCCCAGGGTTATAGGAAGCAAATGCGAAATGCGAAAATTCTTCAAGAGAAATTGAGAAAATAAGGACCGATTTCCTTGTATCTCAGGCCTTTCCGGACAGCATTATCAATAAAGAAAAAGGGTAAGGGTAAGGGTTTGGAGCTTCATTCTCTTAAACATTTTGATAATCAAGATTGATTAATTTTGAGGCCTTTTGATAGCAAGTTGCATCATCAGGATGATAAAAGATTACTGTCGAGTTCCCTGCACCTGAGGTCTTTCCAATCAAGGTCTTTCCAATCAAGATTCCCACTGAAAGCGCTAAAATATTTTTTTCCAGACCTTTCCAGACAGAATTCTCTTTGACAGCACTGCACTGTTTATGAAGGATGGATGTAGCCTACAGGATGAACATATTATTTTCAATAGACAAAAAATATAATACTGAATACCTCCACCTAAATTTCACCCCTGGGGGTACATATGGACCCAGTTGAGAAGCACTGGTTTATCCTATGATTTTTTAGTCATAATTAAAATTAGAAATGTGTTTCCAATGACGGATTCAAAAATGCGACGTCTCACTAAATTAACACGTCGGATGCGCAATGCCTTGGTACCATGGTGCGGTAATATTGAAAATTCGCACAGGCAAAACAATTACGTTAATCAAAAATCTTATCCAGAGCATGGCCAAATCGAGAGCAATTCTTGTATAGTATAGTGGACTTCCCATATTAGTACCATAAGAAAAGAGTTTGTCTTGATTTTGTAATTGGAGTTGAAAGAAAGACGTTTACTCTTTACATTTTTTTTGATGGGTTATGGTAGCTAAGAATTCCAAAAAAGAATCAAATGATGGGGTAAGCGAAATGTAATATTCCTATTAATAATTTATGAGGTATTTAATCTGTCATTGATATGTTTGTATCACCTTACTGTGCAATTTGTCTGGAGTATATTTTTTTTTAAAGATCTTAGCTGTGTAATAATGCTAGAATGTAAATACGTTTCAGAAATATTAGTTATGCAAGTAATTAACTGAAAGATTGTGAAATTAGAGGGAGGGGTACTAAGGAAAGACTTGTAAGAGAAAGAATAAAAATAGATGACCACTTACAAATCAATTTACAAGTGTGTAATCAATAATTAGATGATCGACATCGAAAATGGTGACGATCATTCAGAAACTGGTGGCAAACTTTATGTTAATTTGATATAGAGGAGATTAGAAATTCTCATTAAATTTTTAATGATTTCAACCTAATTTTCAGACAGAGGATAACAATGGAAATGTGATATTTTCCTTTAATTCAGTACTTCTCTACTTTCGTTCTAGGTCCAAATCAACTTCCGTAATGTATGGTGATTGTTCACCTTAAAACTGACTCACAATGAGCCTCAAAAGAGTCGTTTTATTATAAGGTCGAAAATAAGTACATTTACTCATTACTGCATTGCTTATTTTTCTTGGTGTAATAATCAATATACTTATATTGTTTCGAGTCAGGTCTGACTATAATCTTCTACACTGACCATCCACTATTGAAAATGATACCCAACTTTTTGTATAAAGTGTCATTTCAATTGAAAAGCAGATTTTACAACATAATACGTTAGCATGAATAATGTAGGTAATTTACTAGAATGATGTTTCTTTGATCAGTTACAATTATTTTGGGAAGATATGTCTTTGATGTTCATGAGCGTATAATAAAAACATTTTCTACATGTGTTTTATTTCAAATTATCTCAATCTTGTAATTGATAATCTCTGATTTAAATACTGATAAATTCTTTTAAATTTCAATATTTTTATTCTAAAGGTTCTTCGGTTAAAATTTAAATACATAGACGAACGAAGAATTTAAAAGTAAGATTATAAGTAAGTACGTCCCACTCTTCCGTGATAAAAGCATTTTTTCGTCAAACCAATCAAGAAACCCCATTAATAGGGACAACCTTAGACACTAATATTATTTCCAAACAGAGGAATAGCAATAATTTTTAGGGGGGGGGGGGGGGGACCAAAGGGTCTTGGTCCCAACTTTAATTTGAATCACATGAAAATCATAGTAGGAAGTCTCTATTATCAACTCAAAACCCGGAAATCTGTCAGTATTCACGAAATGTTCCATTCTTTTCTCTAGGGCGAGGACCTTAAGTTTTGGCTTGCGGTTGCGGCGACGTAGCCTACTTGGACACTACAATCCATGCTGGTTGGTACCCCCCCAAAATTTTGAACAAATCCACGCCCTTGATTACAAAGTGTTTTATCATCATGACTTGAAGTATGAACTATACACTTTCAAACATGGTCCATCTGTATATCGAGGTTCAGATTTGAATAGACAGTGTTCTATTTAAGGTTACCAATACCAAATCCATTATCTTTTTAACTGATAAAGCTGCACTTAGTCCAAGTTCGACTGGAATCAAATTAAGTTTCGCCGCTGGACCGGCGTCAAAATAACATATTACATTTCAGATGAACTCTGTGGCACTTTATCTAATATAAATCATAATATATTCTTACCTATACTAAAGACAAGGGAAGAGGGAAATTGTAGCGAGATCTATTCAATCGTTTATTATTATTTATATAGATATCTCAATATTGTTTGCTTGTATGAAGAGGGGAGTTAAAATCTTGTGAAGGGTCTAGAGTGAATAAGAGAGACCCTGGGGTGGTCATCTTCTCATATATCACCCTAATCTCTATCTACCCCTGGGGTGAAAAGGGAAGCAGTCCACGGGATAGTTGGAATCAATTTTCTCGGTGGTATTTAATTCTCCCCCGTTTTCTGCACTTAGTCGCCTAAAACCGGACGGAATTTATTTACTATTGAAAATGTCATAATCAATGTAAACTTTGCGTGTGGTATTTAACCGTGTAAAAGATTTCGTGTTGAAAGTAAAGCCATACTGGGATTCAAGAGTCAAATATTAGCTTAACAGTGCAATTTGCTCTTCGCTCTTCGAAGACATGCAGGTGATTTTATGATTGAATATTCACGTTTGAGAAAGAACAAAAACATGTATCATTTTATCATAAGCAAAAATAGGAATGAATTCAAATCCTGTCATATCTCGGATGGGAAACTTCAAATCATATTTTGTTCATGTTATGAACAATTCCAAACCTTTTTCACAGATTTCTACGAAACATCTGGAGAAATATCGACATGAAGGCAGTTGTAGAATGTATTAACAATAAGACAAGTACATGTATTAATATTTATACATGTAGAAACCTCACAAGTAACCAACCTGTCATTAATTAAATAATAATTATAACTACATATTAATATGTGAACCAGTTTTTTCTCAAACTTCTATATTTCTCTACTCACCGGGGGTTGTTTAGCTTTTATAAGACACGTGTTCCAGTATGAGTTGTTATGTTTTCGGCGAGATTTCAATGTTTTAAATAGTGAGAGAAAAGCTGAATTAATTGCTGTTACTGTCAATATTTGGACTACGAAGCGCCTGTATTTCACATCAACTCTAGCGTATACATTGATTTCCATTCCGCTACATTGAAACCAATTTGTTATGACAAATCCAAGTTTTGCTTATTATTTTTATCATCAGTAGAAACCTAAACTTATTTACATGGCAGTACAAATTTTGTTATTAATAACAGTTAAAGTTGTTAACATTTGATAATGGATGTTTGATCGTGTTTTATTAATGGTGTTGAAGTTATCAAGCATGTTTCCTCTACTTTAATATAATAACCACACCAGATTTAGTGTTTATTTATCATATGTTTAGCATGTTCAACATGACGTTTTACATACAAGATGAAATACGTTCATAATGCATACCACAGGGGTTTCTTGGGTTTTTTTCTTTCCGTTCCCAAATTTCAAAAACCTTTATGAACTGAATTGCCCCAAATAATCAGAAATTTTATTGAAATAAGTCTGTAAAATATCAATTACATTCACAGTTTCTGTACAACCAAATACAGAGAGCACTTAATAAATTTCTCTCCTTTTACCATATAAAATAGTTTTCATTCTTGATAGGTGTGATTTCAGATGCAATAAATCGCACAAAAAACAGGAAGCCGTTAACACTGCGCAGTCATCCCTCTTCGCAGGATGCCGAAACTATGTATACCGTTATAGTAATTGAGCACACTAGAACACAATACTTCAGCGCACTTTTGTCTCCAAAAACTTCAACTATACATCACTAAGCACAGTGAAATATGATGGTGGTTTCAACGACCTACCCGCGAAAAAGGATGATCTACGGAAGCGTTCTAGGGCTATATTAACCCTCTTTTGCTTAAAAGCTGAACGCCTTCATTCGTTAATATAGAAAAAAAAAACATTCTTTACATGAATTTTCAGACTGAAAACATTTCTTTACTCAACGGAAGTGGATTTCAATTTTGTTTATGTCCCTCAAATAGTATCTTTATGGAACAATGTCCCTGGTCATTTGAGATGTGTAGGCTAATACAGTGCTTCTCAACCTTTTAACCCAATTCCCCACTTGAGAAAGTATTTCTTTGCCATTCACCCCTAGCAAATTACTAAAACACAAAAAATGAAATATGTTGGTTAGATTTTGGTTTCAACTTTTACTTAAAGAACACAGGCCACAAATTCATAAATTAAGCCAGAGAAAGCAAATAAAAAATGGGAAAGTCTCCAAGAGAAATTTAGGATTGATTTCCTTGCATCTCAGATCTTTCTCATTTAACGCGCACGACTCTTGATAAGTGTAAGGGTATGGGGTATTATTCTTCCAAACATTTTGATAATTAGGATTGATTAATATTGAGGCCAGATCTGGAAAGCATTATTGTTGATTATTGTGGATTACTTTCCAGACAAAATTCCTACTGAAAGCGCTGGTGTCTAGAGGTTTGGGAATTTTCGAACAGAATCGTCTTTTTGACAGCTCTGTTGTTAGCGGGTATTCACCGGAAAGAATATTTTGAAATTAAGGATTGATTTGCTTGCATCTGAAGCCATTCCAGACAGTAATCGTACCAGTGTGCAGGATGAACAGATTATGCTCATAGACAAAAAAATACATACGGCTATGTTGAATATCTAGCCTATTGGAAAACGAGCATCTTCTATGTTTTCCCATGTAAATACTAGTGTATTTGTGTCTGTATATTTGGTCCTCATAATAAATTTAATATTAAAAAAATAAAAAAACATTATTATAATATATGATCTCAGGAACTTTTAGTTGTATATAATTAAAGTTATAAATGGAACAATAATTATTACATAAATGTTCTTTGGAACAGTTATTGTAGTGGAACTTAAATATCGTATAACTTATATATTGAGCCCCCACTCCAACCAAAGAAGAATGCGAATGGTGTTCAGAAATTTAAGGTAAAGGGTGTGTTGGGTGAGAGGTCAGCGACCCAGCTGTGGTACGGTCGTACGGATTATCGGTAAAAAGATTAATGCCAAGAGATTTAAACCAAGAACCAATTGAACTTAAACTGCTTCCTTGGGAAAGGTTGTTGCCCCATTCTTTGTCTTTCTTATTATTTATCTATGCATCATGGTTAACTTTTTAATATTTTATCAAAACTCTTTTGAATATTTTATAAGCATACTCGTAAAGTATGTACCACGACGAAGTGGCACTAAATGGAAGGTCTCGCGTAAGACACTTTTATGGCCTTGTGAAGGTCAAATAAGGAAAGAATGATAAGTGTTGTGACAATATAATGGTAGCATAATAACGATACAATATAATAAACGCAAACCCTATTGGTGTGGGTGGTGCAGGTTCGAATTCCTCTTGAGATATGAAATATCCTGATGCCACGTTCTTTGCTTCCGAGAGTACTCTCGGTTTATACTCAGATAGGCGTATACATAATTTGATTGGTAAAACGATTTTATGAAGAAGAAAAATCGATGAGATAAAAATCAGAGTAGGAAGTCCTGATTGCAAGCTCCAAATACGAAATTATTTTCAGGATTAACCCAAATCGATTTTTATTTTTCCTCTAAAAAGAGGAGAGGAGGGGGAGAGAATTGTCTTAAAACTGAAGGGTTGGGGGGATCAGAGCCAGCCTAATCTAAGGTAAATACTGCAGCCAAAATTCACCCTTTTCACACCACATAAGCCCTGAAAAAACTGCTGCGGGCAGAAAGTTACCCAGTATTTCATTTCATTTTTTTCCTAATAATGAACACATAATATAACTAAACATTAAGAAAACAATTCACATTTCAGCACCTTGTTATTTAGTGCTTTTCACACAGAGTTGATGGAAGGGAGGTAACTTGCTTAAGAACGTTACCTGGTTTGGCTACTAATTATGGACAACATTTTTGAATGCTTGTATGCTAATCTGGATACCCAGGGTTCTAATCCTGAATTAACTCGTTATCCAATTTTTTTTTCTGACCAGGTTAGTTGGTAGTCCACTGGGCCAGCGCCAGTTGGTGTCAGTATGCGCCAATGCAATTTACTGTGGCGTCAAGTGTCCCCAATAAGATGCCTAGTGGCGTGTAGTGGCTCAAATTGCCTCCCAGCTGTTTCATAGTGGCCCGTAACGGCACCTAATTTGAATATGGCGGCGAGAAAATTTCAAAATGTTTCAAATTTTCGTCGCGCCACTTGCATCGAGCAATCAGCGCCAAGTGTCCGCCAAGTGGCACCAAATAGCGCACAGTAGCCGTCTATTGGACATCACTTAATCTTTGGCGCAAACTGGCACCAACTGGCGATGTCCCAGTAGCAAAACGCTCACTTTCAGAGAATGCTGATATCGCAAACTAACTAGATATAGTAGTTAAGATGCTCTCACAAATGGTTTGATATGATGGTATACGACCCCGGGGAACAGTCATGTTTCTCATGTGGGGGCTCTGACGCGGAAAATGCGTCTAGTTTGATTGGATAATAAACAGACTGTACACGATGACAAGTCGGGAAATCGAAAATAAGAGTAGGCTAATGCCATTCTCGTGGCAAAATTTCCCTCATTGCACACTACATGACGTGTTTCCATATTCATTAGCCAAATAGGTGCATAAAGCAGGACGTTAAACTAAGTAATTAAAGAGAATAATTGAATGATAAACGTATTTTAATTAACAGGACTGTTTTTCTGCTACAACATTTCGAGAATTACCATGTCGACTATTCTTTTTCCATTTTGCAGGAATCTGGCCCAGGGTTGCACTCAATAAATAACAATTACTTTCCCGGATACTCATCACTTTACAGTTATTCCTTTTTGTACATGCTTTCTTGCATGCCTCTGGCCTCATATCTGTTGACACGAAGATGACTGGTGCTGTATAAAGCAGACATTCTCTACCATTTGTATAAAGTGAAGCGCTACATTTACGATCTTTTTTGCACTCATCATCACATTGACCCTTATTACCTGCTGGCCTTTTAGTAAGATGAGCTGGTATGACATCCATCTTCGTATTCTTGAAACAACCTGAAATGAAATCGAAACAATTGAGATGAATTACAATGCGCCCCCAACCCACCACCTCCCATTAATGATATCCGTCGGTTGAAAAAGTGCCGTCGGTAAATATATATAGCTTCAAATAGGCTTCCCGCAATTAGATTATTTTGTAAAAAGTAACTGGCTAGCAGATGAAACCGGCTGGCTAGCCATTTGTTTTCGGTTAGCCTGTTATTTATTTCTGAATAATCATCTTACAATTCAAAACTGCAATAGTTTTAAATTATCATGGATGAAAGTTATCATGTTCAGCTTGGTAGGTCTAAGTGACGATCGTCTTGAATTCATTTACAAAATGACAGAAATCGGCTGACTTAAATCAGCGGCGCTTTGTTTTCCCAACTGGCAGATTATGGCTGTAAAGAAATCGCCGGCGGCGGCGGCGGCTAATGGCGGCGGCGCAAAGGTCTACCCACAGTGTGTCAAATAGCTAAAACCCCAGAGCTTCCAGGGGCTTTGTTACCTGGCCCCCCACAAAGCTGAGACCCCACCCGTTATTCACTCCACTCGCAATATTCTGTCGGTTCATCTTTACCATTGCACCCCCAGTTTCGAAAACCTGGCTACGCCACTCAGATTTACAATGCATTCAAATTAATGAACTGAAATGGATTTTTACATATCGACCGGTGTGCTACAAACTTGCTAATTTCTAAATTCAACATTTAAGTCTATTCATTCCATTATTCACAATCATTAAAGGGGAATGTTCAGCATTTTCCATGGTCGATTTGTGCCTTGAATATTATGTCAAATTCCTTTCATTTTCTGTATATGTGTTTTCTATAGAAGGCATAGTCTTACTAAACAACGAGTCGTATTTTTGCATTCCAAACGATGATGGGCCCCTAATTATGGATTCACGAAGATTTGAAGATTTAAATTTCGAGGGAGATTTGTGAACATCATAACTGATTGGAGTAGCAAAAGAAACCAGGGTCCGGTTCCTAGTATTTAAGTAAGACCAAGTCCGATATTCGAGTTGATATTTTCTTTTACTAATAGTGGCATAGAATCAAATCGACTTAGGGTTTTAAGCACGAACTTGATCTTAAAGGGATATGTTCACTAACTGTTCAACCCAAAAAAATTTAGTCTCCGAATCTAGAATTTATCTCCTACTAAATTTAAGCCTTCAAACCCTCATGTACCCATAAATATCGGCGTTTGAAAGTCAAAATTACGACTCGCCGTTTAGTAAGACTATGCGTTATATAGAAAACACATATACAGAAAATGAACGATAAATGTTAAGGTAGGGATATAATTGAAGGAATCGTATGATTTTCGTGCATTAGTAGTACTTCTGAAGGCTATTTTCATATATTCAAGGCTAAAATCGACCCTTAGAAATGCTGAGCATTCCCCTTTAAAGCGATACTACGTCTTAGAATGAACAAAAAAATTAAGGTCTCAAACTTGGTCAATAATAAGAGTATATATTTATCAACAGTATCCAAAGTATACAAACAGAATCAAATAAACCCATAAAACTATGTAATTTTCCATACAATTACAGATTATTATTGATAAATGTCTTAAATTGGATTATGGCATCAATTATTGTATTTAAACATATTTTTCTGGATTTATCAGGTTATTATGGTAATCTGTTTTATAGTTCTGCCACAAGGTTTGTCCCCGATGAATATATACTCCTATTGACCAAGTTTGAAAATTTAATTTTTATGTTCATTCTAAGACGTAGTATCGCTTTAAGTACATCGCTAGGAACTGGACCCAGGTTTTGAAATTGGTCGAACTATGGTGAACATATCCCTTTAGAATATTATGAATTAGTGGATATACTAACAATAACACACTGAAATCCATAACTCGCAAGTCTGTTAGAATTGAAAGGTATATTTAATATGAAAATTACAAATTACCTGACTCTGCGGAAATGACCGCTGGAAAACAAGCAGCATACATCAAAACCACCGCCAACATCAAAGTAGAATATACAACCATTCTGACTGAGTGAAAGAGTTCAAATGAAAAGACATAAATGTGTGATTTTATATAGAAAATGATTGAAATGATATCATAATTGGATTGTTAAATTATGTATAAAACAAAATTAGGTTCTGTGTACGCTGACAACATTTTGGACAACATGTTGCTGAAATGACATTTTATCCAAAATGTTAAGGCTTGTGTCCACATTCGCGTAATACGCGTCGTGAAAACTCCAAGAAACCCTAGAGAGCATTTCAATAGTACCTTGTCCACAGAGGCGTTGTCCACATAAAACACGCCCCGCTTCGTTGGCGACGCGTAATACGCTCATAACCTCTCAAGGGGTTTCGGGCGTTATCGCTTGGCGTAATACGCGTCCCATTCATAGTTGAAATTTTACTCAATATATCACGTGAGCAAACTCTAAAAAAAAGATACGCCTCCCTTTACGCGTGTGTGGACAGAGTACAACGAAGCGTATATTACGCCGCGTAATTTTGAGGCGTATTCCGACGCGTTTTTCGACGCGTATTACGCGACGTAAAACGCAAATGTTGACACAGGCCTTTATTAGTTAGTGTAGCCTACATAGCTTCGGAAACATTCGTCAACAAGTTGCCCAACATGTGTATCATGGATTCCTGATTTAGTGGTTCCAGTTTTTTTCTGATAGTACTAAGTGTTTTGCGATTGGCGATAAATGAAAATAAGGAACCTATTTTTAAAGTAATACTATCTCTTAGAATAGTCCAAATCACAATTCTCAAACTTGGTGAATTGTATAGTATTTCAAGTGCTTAACTTAGATCCTGCTGATTTGAGTGTTTTTGATCGTTGGTCGCTTATTAAGGTATTTGCTAAACGCTTTGCAAGATTTTCTACAGTAGACAAATCAGGTTGGCATTTTTGTAATTTTCTCAATTAGAATACTAATTGAATGTAATTTACTTAAGTAATTAATATAACAACTTTCATCCATCCGTTCGATAAATAACTATCTGCTTCATATTACTTAATATGTCACCAATCATAGTTTCAGGCCCGGTCTCACCGCCCGAACTTTTCTGGAGCGGTGAACAAAATTCATCACCGCTCTTTACCGTTCACGACCGTTTAACAGAAGTTGGCCCCCGTTAAGGCAACGCCGTATACGCCCGGCCATCGATGATGGTCCCTCCTACCGCTCCGAAAATTTTAACCACGTGTCGTCTTGTCACTCGATGAAATGAATGAATAGAGTTTTACGTCAATCTTCTATACCTAGTTGCGTTTATAAAGATGGACAATGCTTTTGAATGTTTGTACGCTAAGCTGGATAACAAAGATTTAATCCCGTCAGAGGATTTTCAATCCGTTTTCCCCCTGTCGGTGATGTACGTGGGGGCGGTGGGAGGGGGGGGGGGGGCATAGAAGAGCACCTTGTTATTCGGATGAGAAATAAACCGATACCACAAAGCCGTGCCCAGGCCCGTAGGCAACCAACCCAACAATAATTTCGGCAGCAATACCTTGCCCGATGCACTGAATTCCGCAAAGTCACCATTATTTGAGAATGAGTTTTTCACAATTCCTCCCCACCACCTCCTTCCAATATAAAATTGCTACCTACAAGCCTGGTGCACGTTGAAGGGGAACACTCGATATTTATTGGGGTGAAGTGTGGTAATTAAACTATTTATTGACGTTCATTTCAATAATCTTTATTTCAGTTATGTTTTAGTTTGTTTGTTTATTTTCATATAGAGATAAATTTTAGCACCTTTTCGTGTGGCCATTGACCACGACAATTGTGACACTTCTATCTTACTGATATGATGACGTGACTAAATCGTCCATAGGAATGTTAAAGGCACAGTTTTTTCTAGATCATTTTTTTTATTGTTCAAATCAGTGAAAACTATACACCAAAATCTAGAGATATGTACCCTTAATTTTTAAACCCTAAAAATTCGAAAAAAAATGTTTAAAAATCTTGCGTAAGGTTTTTAAGTTCGTTATGCTTTTTGGACGCTGTTAAAAAACTATTCTACGGATTTGAGAAAAAAAAAACGCCTAATTGTAGGGAAATGTCTCTCCTATAAATTCTAAAGTTTCATAGAGCCATTATTAAGCCAAACCAAAACTAGGTCAAATTGTTTAATTAATAACAAAAAGTGTCCCTGTTTTTAATTAACCCGTTATAAGCAATTTCAGTTTGATCAAGAAGATACACCGATATCATCAAACTTCATTCGGCTCAACCTTCGTCATTGTTCGAGACTATATCGGTATTTGGGCAGGAAAGGATAACTCTCGTTTCAAGGTTGATTTTGATTGGCTGTTTTTTCCGCGAAAGATGATGATACATTCTGTAGAATAATAAAATTGTGATTTGCTGAACTATAATTTATTCAACATGGAAACTACGGTACAGTGTACGAGGTTATCTAGCATAATATAGTGCTCTCAATGAATCAATCAATTTTTGTGGATATTTAGGAGACGTATCTCAATCGATTCAATTTGTGTTCATGTAGTTGATCACTTCGACATTATCTGGCATAATCTGTCCATGACATACACATGTACGTACTTGTGTATATATTACTATATTGTATATCTTAAATATATTTTTTAATTAACTTGTGGACTGTACATCGTATGGTCATACAGTACCGTATCATTTTTTGTACTAGGCCTAATTCTGACCCATGTAAAATAAATAGTTTATTATTATTTCTTTTTATAGGATTAATGACGAGATGTCGTATCATGGGAGTAACGGTAAGTTCAGATCGCATACCATAGCTCACAGACTGAACAAAAAGCCAAATATTTCTGACATATCACATTTTAAAGTTATTTTTCTGTGCCAGATGTTAATAATTTGAAAATGTAAATTAACTAGTCAAAATAAAGAAAATAAATAATTATATCCGACCTCAATTCGCCTGCCAAACACTACATTTAAAACAAATGAATAGAGATGTTAAAATTAAATTTACTGGATTATTTCTACATATTTTATTATATTATATATTTATATCGCTCTATATTTAACGTTTTGAGCAATCTTTTAAGAGAAAAATTTATTTTTCGTCCAGATGAATCCTTTAGATTTTCAAGTCCGTTTTCCCTGCTAGTGATGCAGGTCGGGGGTGTGGGTCTGGGAGGAAGACTCTGACGAGAAAAAAAGCGTCTAGTTTGATGGGATAATAAACAGGCTGTACACGATGAAAAGTCGGAAATAAAAAATAAGAGTAGGCTAATACCGCTGTCTTGCGAAAATTCCCTCATTACACACTGCAATATGGTGTGTTTCCGTATTCATTAGTCAAATAGGTGCAGAATAGCAGGACGTAAAACTAAAAAAGAGAAAGAAACATCTAAATTTTACAAGGATAACAACTTAGGTTCCGTACGGATCCTTTCTCCCAGCTGGTCCTTGGTCAAACCTCTTGGCATTGATCTTACTAAGTAATTAAAGAGAATAATTGAATGATAAACGCATTTTAATTAACATGACCGTTTTACTGCTACAATTTTTCGATCTGGACCATAATGTCTACTTATCATTTCTCTAGGAATCTGGGCCACGGTAGCGATCAATAAAAACAATCATAATTGTGATTATCTACTCATCATTTTACAGTCATTCATTTTTTGACATGTTTCCTTGCATTTGTCTGGTTTCATAGTTGACACGAAGATGACTGGTGCTTTATAAAACATACATCCATAGAGATATGTATACAATGAAGCGCTACATCTGGGATCATTTTTACACTGATATCACATTCATCCTTGTTTATTGCTCCACTGTCAGCATAATGAGTTGGTATGACATCCGTCGTCGTATACTTGAAGCAACCTGAAAAATGAAATTTAAACAATTGAGATGAATTACTCAAAGGGATATGTTCATGACACGATTTGTTGTGCTCGAATGCGATTTGTTCAATTCCAGGTATTGCAGTCTGCTGTTCGTTTCAGATACGATCACATACATAATCAATCTCTCATACAGAGTTGTCTTCCCTTGCCTTGCAGTCTATTGTAGATTCAATCCGGACTACAGGGGAAGACAACCCTGTATGAGAGATTGATACATTCTATGGCGGTATAATGTTGCCAATATTGTCGATAGTGTTGCAACGGTAAAATAGCAATGTCGTAATTACAAAATGCATTTGTCAATGCTGCAAAGTACAATTGTCGATGTGTCAAAATGCAAAATGTATAACTTTACTAAAAAAAATCCAATGAAATGCCACACGAATGCAGCTAACAATTTACTCTTTAAAATATTATAAATTGTTGTAATATAGTTAGAATTGGGTGTATTCGTATATAAAAATTACAAATTACCTGACTCTTCTGCGGAAATGGCCGCTGGAAAACAAGCACCAACATCAAAGTAGAATATACAACCAGTCTGACTGAGTCAAAGAGTTAAATTGAAAAGACATAATTATGTGATTTTATTTAGAAAATGATTGAAATTGCCCATAATGTTGTAAAACTGTTGTCGTGTGTGTAGGGCCAAATTTGTGTTGCCAAAGTGTTTATGCAACATGTTGGCCAACATAAAATAACGAACCTATTTCTATCTGATGTTATAACTATAATGATAAATCCAGAAAACTAATATACTATAATTACTACAAGATATACACAATATTAAGCGTTCTATTAAGCGTTTTTCAATTATGTCATTTTAAGTAAATTTTTCTTAGTTTTTTGGGTTATTTGATGAATATAATATTATACTCTTATTGGAAAAATTTGAGAACATTTTTTGTTCATTTTAAGAAGTGCTTTAAGAGAAACAAGAATAAAATTCATGCCAAAACAATTGGTAAAAGACCTTTCTGATTTCTATTAACATAAATACCTGAAAATTTGTTAGAAGATCTTTCTGATTTCCATTAACATTAATACTTGAAAAATTAGTAGAAGACCTTTCTGATTTCCATTAACAATAATACTTGAAAATTTGGTAGAAGACCTTTCTGATTTCCATTATATTTAATACCTGAAAATTTGGTAGAAGACCTTTCTGATTTCCATGTAACAATAATACTTGAAAATTTAGTAGAAGACCTTTCTGATTTCTTTTAACATTAATACCTGAACATTTGGTAGAAGACCTTTCTGATTTCCATTAACATTAATACTTGAAAATTTAGTAGAATACCTTTCTGATTTCTATTAAGATTAATACCTTAAAATTTAATAGAAGACCTTTCTAATTTCCATTAATATTAATACTTGAAAATTTGGTAGAAGACCTTTCTGATTTCCATTAACATTAATATCTGAAAATTTGGTAGAAGACCTCTCCGATTTCCATTAAAATTAATACTTGAAAATTTGGTAGAAGACCTTTCTGATTTCCATTAACATTAATACTTGAAAATTTGATAGAAGACCTTTCTGATTTCCATTATATTTAATACATGAACATTTGGTAGAAGACCTTTCTGATTTCCATTATATATTTAATACCTGAAAATTTGGTAGAAGACCTTTCTGATTTCCATTAACATTAATACTTGAACATTTGGTAGAAGACCTTTCTGATTTCCATTATATATTTAATACCTGAAAATTTGGTAGAAGACCTTTCTGATTTCCATTATATTTAATACTTGAAAATTTGGTAGAAGACCTTTCTGATTTAATACTTGAAAATTTGGTAGAAGACCTTTCTGATTTCCATTATATTTAATACCTGAAAATTTGATAGAAGACCTTTCTGATTTCCATTAAAATTACTTGAAAATTTGTTAGAAGACCTTTCTGGTTTCTATTAACATTAATACCTGAAAAATTTGGTAGTAGACTTTTCTGATTTCCATAAAGATTAATACATGTACTTGAAAATTTGGTAGAAGACCTTTCTGATTTCCATTATTTTAATACCTGAAAATTTGGTAGAAGACCTTTCTGATTTCCATTATTTTAATACCTGAAAATTTGGTAGAAGACCTTTCGGATTTCCATTATTTTAATACCTGAAAAAATGGTAGAAGACCTTTCTGATTTCCATTATATATTTAATACCTGAAAATTTGATAGAAGACCTTTCTGGTTTCCATTAAAATTACTTGAAAATTTGTTAGAAGACCTTTCTTATTTTCATTAACATTAATACTTGAAAATTTAGAGATCTTTCTGATTTCCATTAACATTAATACTGGATAATTTGGTAGAAGACTCTTTTTTATTTAAACTTCTTCAACTATCAGATAATTGTTAGACGTTTTTAATTTTTACCTTCCATGGTCATTTGAGATGTGTAGGCTAATACAGTGCTTCTCAACCTTTTAACCCAATTCCCCACTTGAGAAAGTATTACTTAAAGAATACAGGCCACAAATTTATAAATTAAGCCAGAGAAAGCAAATAAAAAATGGGAAAGTCTCCAAGAGAAATTTAGGATTGATTTCCTTGCATCTCAGATCTTTCTCATTTAACGCGCACGACTCTTGATAAGTGTAAGGGTATGGGGTATTATTCTTCCAAACATTTTGATAATTAGGATTGATTAATATTGAGGCCAGATCTGGAAAGCATTATTGTTGATTACTTTCCAGACAAAATTCACACTGAAAGCGCTGGTGTCTAGGGGTTTGGGAATTTTCAAACAGAATCGTCTTTTTGACAGCTCTGTTGTTAGCGGGTATTCACCGGAAAGAATATTTTGAAATTAAGGATTGATTTGCTTGCATCTGAAACCATTCCAGACAGTAATCGTACCAGTGTGAGGGTGAACAGATTATGCTCATAGACAAAAAAATAAATCCTGAAGCTGAAAACTCAACATTTTCTCCTCTTCACGAAATCCACCCCTTTATTTGTAAATCACCCCCAATTCCCCATCTTTCCAAATTTCACCCCCTAAAATTTTATTTTCACCCATAGGGGGTGCATATGGACCCCGGTTGAGAGGCACTGGGCTAATAGATTGAAGTTAGTTTGGGTTTTTTTTTCTTATTGCCTGTGACACACTACACGACAAAAATAGCCTACTTAAGTCACCATGCATGATGAAATGATAGCCGTTGCAAAAGGAACATGTAGAGGTCCCGAATCTAATCCTTTCCTCTAATAAAGACATTAACACAAAATTGAAATTATAATCTGGCATGAACCACATTATATGCACATGCTTTAAGATACATTCCAGTTGACTTCATCGTTTTAAGCGTTCCGTTTCTGAAGGATCCTAATTCAACCACCGCTTGACCTTTACCCATCTTCATATTTGTAAGCTGTCATCAGAAATATAACAGTAAATGAAAACTCCATGAGAAAAAGGTGTGAAACAATATAAAAACGTTGAATTTTGGGAAACAAACAAGATGCTTCGAACGTTTGACAGAGTTACCTCCAGTAATTTGTAACTTTCATGATTTTCAAAAAGTAAGAAATTCACCATTAACATTTGACTGAGTTACGTAATATTATTAAGCATATATGTGGCTTCTGGCAGAGTACGCTTGCTCTTCTGGAAATTTATTTGTGAAATATTTATTGATATACTTTCTCACGAAAAAAATTCATTAGATGCTTATTGTATTGCAAATATGTCAACAACATGGATTTCTAGATTTTTTTTATGTTAGGATCTTTAGAATCTTGCAAATAGGTGCAGAAAAGTAGGACGTAAAACTCAATTCATTTCATTTTTTTTAAGAATCTTGGATTTTAATGTAACATAATGGTTATAATATTAAATATTTTTTGATTTCAAAAGAATTTAGATGTGTAAAATAGTGTAAGATCAAAATTTTTATCAGGATTGTTTTCAATCAATATCTAGTACATTGTATATTTTTTTCAATTTACTACATTTGCTTTTGAACGATTGTTTCAAAGGATGCAATTATTGCTAAACTTATCAGCAATTTTTAATTCCAAGCTGATTTTATTAAATGTGATGCTTCCATTTAAACTGTGTTTCCACTGACAGAAAAAGCCGGCTTTAAGCTAGTTTTCGAGTGTTTTCACTGGACAAGACTTACCATTTACTCTACTAGTTAAGGCTAAAGAGCGTGCACTCCTTATTGCCAAACGAGAAAAGGCTCCCTTTTGTTTTTGCTCTGATTTGAAAGCTAGCTTTCTTTTGGTCAGTTCGGCAATCAAATCTTTTCGTGCTAGGAAATTTATCCTGGACAGCTTTCATACTCGTTTGGCAATACTAAAAGAATAAATGGTCATGTAGTAGATTGCGTGCTGTCAGTAATGTGTGACTTTGTGATCAGAGCTAATCAACATGTTGTAAAACTTTAGTCCTAAGGCCACACCAAATGGATTGACTGGTCGACGGATTCGTTTGGTATGGCCTAATACCCAAATTTCATGACAGCAATTTACTTTAAGTAACGCATTAAGCAATCACCTGAATTAGGGTTTCATAAGTTTAATAATGGACAAAGGACGATGAACAGAACATAGAAGCCACACACAGAAAATAGTCTATACACAGTTATCTCCCCTTCTTTGATAAAACCAATTCTCTTAAACTATCTTCACTTTCTTTGATACTTCTTTCTAAATAACCTTTATTAGTCTGGAATGAATATCAATAACATTAAAATAGCACAGAATTTGACAAAAGATTCGGCCAATTTTTTCAATGGACAAAGATAACTTTGATAACTCATAAAGTCAAATTTGTGTTGGCTCTAAATTTTTTAACATTAAATATACTTACATCAATGCTTTTGATTTTTTCTTCTGATGCCTTTATCTTGGCACCTAAATTTTGTTGTATTTGAGGGATTGGTTGTAATAAAAACCTGAATTAAAAATAAAATACAGTAATTTGTAAGTAATTAGATTACTAATTTGTTTATTTATGTGAAATGACTGAAAAGGTATTCAAAATATCTTCAAAGTGCCGTAAACAAAGTTTTTGTCTTTTGTTTGTGTTGGTCAATAAACATTTTCAAATTTAATATTTAACCTTATGATAACATACATGTACTGAAAATTGCCTCCAGTTTAAATAAAAATCCAAAGACAATCTAAGACTTTTTGATCTTTAGAAATTCTAATTAAGAGTCAATTCCCAAGGTCCAATAGATATGTAGATGACAAAATAATACATTCATTCAGATGTCAAAACCACTGTGTTGATAGTAATTGTCCAATGAGTTCAATGTCAGCTGAATCATAAATAAATTAGGGTGAACTTACATTCTTCCAACACCTTGATAAACCCTAGTTTCAGATGGTAAAGCTTCTATTTCTTTAGTCACTAATTTAGAATGTGTTATTTGGCGTTTCAATGTTTCTATCTGTGCATCCGATATCTTTAGTTGCTGGGTAGTGGTAATCATTTTAGACTGAAGTTCTTGGAAAGCCTGAAAACAATAATAGTGTTTGAATAGTACCTAGCACTATTATCAGAAGTATTAGTATCATACAAAAACAAAGCAAGAACCCTTTCTTTGCTCACAGAAATATTAATTACCGGTACCCTTCCTAAATAACCAATATCTTCCAACCATAGAATATGTGGACTGTTCCTTTCTCAATGCACACCAAACATTTGTGGTCATGCTTTGTCACCCATCCTTGGACCTATGTGATGTAGGATATAATATTTCTATAGTATAGGCCGAGTAGGGCCTACACAAAATCACACATACTTCACGAAGGTACTCAAGTTGCTCTTATTATTATTATTGATTTTAAGGCAAATGAAGTATTTGAAGGCATTTGATAGTGCATTTAACTCACTACAATTGTTTGGTTAAAATTGCAATTTGGAACAAAATGTAGCCACGTAGAGTTAAGAGAGGTCTCTAGTGTCGTTTTATCAATAAAAAGATTTTAATTGTTGGCAATCATTTGCATTTGAACTGAAATATTGATTCTAGTATACTATCCAGAGTTTAAGTTTGCCTTTTGCTTGATGAAAATACTGACAACTCACTGAAAAAGTTATTTATCCTGATACTACTTAGTCTATATAGTCTTACTTAGTAGTAGGCTAGGCTACTCATCATATGAATGAATACCAGGCCAGGCCTGATTAGGCTAATAATGTCACATTCACAAGAAATTTCTTGGAGAGTATGGTGTTTTATTTCAAAATGTGAAATCTAAACATGAATATATTGGGACTAAAGCGTCTTTACTAGAATGGAATGCATGGTTACCTTCCTCAATTCCAGATCTACACGAGACGGTCCTTCTTTGGCAGCCATGATGTTGGTATTTACAGGGAGCAGTTGTTGGAGAAAGAAATATGTCCTTGAACCCCAGTCTGTTTGCAAATATTTGGGACGTTTATGTTTGTATTTGTACGGATTAGCCTGAAACTGTATTTTTTTGACAGATAATATTCTGCTTTGAGCTTTCCTTAGTGAATATTGAAGAAAATTGACTAATAACACTAACTACTCCAATCCCCTCTTAAAAGGAGTTACGTCCCTTCAATCAAGAGTGGAATTTAACCATAGCCTACAATCTATGCATTTAACTTTCAAGTCCCTTCAACCCAATACTCCAAATTTTGTACCAGCTGAAAATTTAACATTCCCTGAGTATATTGCAGTTACATGTTTACAATCTGAAAATGTAGATTTTTTCGATCTTTAAAGAAAATCGAGTTCGAAGTTGCACCTTTTTTGGAAGAGAAAACTGCATTAAATGGCGTTTACTTGCTACAACCTTACATCTCTAATATTTTTTAAGCTGCAGCCTGCAAAAGTTTAGGCCATGGCCATAACTTTGTCAATTTTTATCCTAATGGTAGGCTACAATTTTTGCACCAGGTGAAAATTTAACATTCTTTGAGTGTATTTCGGACCAAATCAGAAAATCTACTAGTAGATTTGTTCAAATTTTTTAGAAAGTCGAGTTTGAAGTTTCACCCTGTTCTGGAGAGGAGAACTATTAAATGGCGTTTGCAGGAAGTTGGCTACACTTATAGTGATCTAGTATCTAAACCGTTAACGATAGGAACCTGAAATTGAACATAATAATCATTTTTGTTGGGTTGTGCATAGGCAGTAGGCAATATTGTCCTTATATATCTGATAGTTTTCGAGTTGTAGACTTCAAAGTTTAGGCTTAAACTCAACCCGACCGGCAAGGGTGAAATATCCGACCCCATAATTAAAATGGAAATAACAATTTTGATCGTACAGGTATATATTGTTGTACCATTTGAAATTTGAACATTCCCTGTGTGTATTTCTGACTAAAACAAAAAATGCCGAAATCGAGTTTTAAGTTTCACCTTGTTTACCCGTACAATTAACCCTAAGGGAGATAAAACTATGATACAAAAAATTTCCTGCTAATTCATATTTTTTTTTCATTAGAAGAAAAATGGAAATTCTAAGCGAGGTAACATAACCCTCAACGCTTGTAATTCACAGTATAGTTTAAAATTTCCTCAAGACAATCATATAATTGTCCTGTTTTGTTTCAGATCAAAAGTTATAAGTTGTGAGTTATAGGTCTACTTTGATCACACACATACGAAATAGTGTTAGATTGTTGCAGATTCCACAGCTGTTATCAACATCGTTCAAAATAATCCAATTATTATAAGAGTAAAACAGTGGATAGTGAGTGTGAAATGGTGAAGAAAGATACACACTATTTTACTCGTAACTGTATAATGTAAATCAACAAACTAATTTTGACTAACTGAGTTTACAATGACAAATTATTTTAAAGGGATATGTTCACTAACCGTTCAACCAAATAAATTTAATAATAATGTTCCAAATTTGCGTTCAAAATTTAAGCCTTTAAATTCCCGTGTATCCATAAGCCATAAATATCGGCGCTTGAAAGTCAAAAATACGACTCGTCGTTTAGTTAGACTAAAGAAAAGGTATACAGAAAAAGAAAGATAACTGTTAAGGTACGGGTATAATTGAAGGGATTGTGCGATTTTGGGCACTTCCAGTAAATCTGAAGGCTATTTAAAAAAAATTCAATGCCCAAATCGATCCTCGAAAATAATGAACATTCCCCTTTTAACAACCTTTAAGCACTCTGAGTAAAACTAATTATTTAACCCAAGCACTAACAATCCTAAAACGGTAAAACAAATCTTAAAAATTCATGTAGATCTAGATTAGCATCGATAGAGGTAGCAGCTAATGAAGTAGTATCAGGTGTAAAGGAAAGTAAATGTTATTATTTCAAGGGAAGTAACTGTTAGTAAAAATAGTTTTTAACGAAATGTAGGTCATTATGAGTTTAGATAAAAATTGTTTGTTCCAAGGGAAATAACTGATATTATAACTATTATAGGTCAGTGAGTCAATATTCGAATAAAACCAAAACATCCGTGAGGATTGCAGAATCGGACAAAAAAAAAAACAAAAAACATGAGACGACCGACTAGCCTGGTCGGTATATATCCTTGTAAGAACAAGTATACCGAATTAATTGAGATGCATATTAATACACACTATAGTGGCGAATGTGGAACGTTGCTGCAATTAAAGTAAAAACATGAAAAAAAAAAAAATACGTTTTCAAATTTTGCTAGAATTCCTAAAGAGCCCTAATTTTCACCAATTTTTTTTTTCATTTTTACTCTAGAAAATACATTCTTTTTAACTGCATTTTACAGTTCGTATTCAAATTATACAGTGGAAGGCAGTCCTAGTTCATGTTATAGCCAATGATATATGAGACAATTGGAAACATGGAAGCCGACCTCCCTGTTCTTTATTATTTATTGTTAGTTTCTCAAAATGGCGTCCAATTAAATGACAAAGACTGCAATTAGTCATGAAATTTGTTGATATCTAAAATTAGCCCTAATTTTTTGAGAATTTGTGCTGGACAGCATGATTAAAAGAAAAATTCGTTTTCAGGATTTAAATCTCAGTGTCGATTCTCCCGTTACTAAAATTATATGTCATCAACTTTCTCCTGTCGTTACTAACATTATCATGGAGAGCTTTGATATGGTACCTGTATTATCTGCTATTTGCACCGGAGAATGGTAATAACATGTAATAAATATGTTAGTCTAAACCTAGATGGTTTGTTTTGTTGAATCTCGGAAGCCCTGAAAAGTACAGCAGGTAACTGTCTACCATTTTCAATAGCTCTTGTGCTAGTTAGGGTTTTGTTAAAAGTATACCAAGAATCTTCACTTCACAAATAATATAGAGCATTATTGTATATTAGACAGAGAGGTGTATATATAATTGTGTTATATAACAAATTCACTTGACTCATCATGTTGTTGTTTACCAACTTCTTTAATATCAATGCCAAGATATTAAATAGGAATAACAAGTACCCTCAGAATCTTCATACCTTTGGTAATTACAAATTAGCCGAATGAGAATTTACAAAGGCTCAACTTTTTTTTTTATTTTTTTTTTTTAAATCAATATTTATTTACATGAATAAATAAAAGGCTCAACTTTGACCGTGTTATTTCCTCATTATTCCCGTCGATTCAGTTTTAAATTGGTATGGATCATCCGGGAAAGATTAATGTCAAGAAGTTTGCATCAAGAACCAGGATCGTGAAAACTTACTTGTTATTGGTTGTTCTTTCTTTGATCTTCGTCCATTGCGTCTAATTCCACCCCCCCCCCCCCCCCCCCCATTCCATCTAGACAAGAAACATTTCAGATACACTTTTGGAACAATAAAGATTGTTAATGATGAAGTGTGCATCACTATGTCAATATGTCTGAAACAGTTTATTTTCCGAATTGTGACACCCCGATGTGTGTGTTTAGTATAATTTACTCTACCTACTATAATTCAGAAAAGAAAGGAATTTATAACAGAAGAGGAATTGAAATGTTTCCAAAATTGAAATGCATTATATGTCTTTTGAGAAACTTATATCTCTCCTATTCTATTATGTTATGTTAACTCTACTGCTTCAGAAACATTAATTTAACAAATCTCAAACGTGCATATATCTAAGTCAACATACAAAATTGAGGGGGGACTCAGAAACGGGGACGGGGGCATAGTTTGATTGGTAAGAAAGATTTTGTGAAGAATTAAAATCGATCCGATGAAAATTAGGATGTCCCTGTAATGATGTTTAGTTTTCACAAGTTATAATTAATGTTAGGATTTCAGAGACAAGGAAAACGGAAACAGTCATTCACATTTAATAGTATTTTAATAGATAGTTACGCAATAGGTTTTTAAAGGTAGATTGAATGAAGGGGTATATCAAAGGAGTCTTTCAAATGTCAAGCCAAGCATGGCTGGTTAGAGTTAAAGATTATAAGCTGGTCAACAAATAAGTCATTGAATTACGCAATATAATTAGGTATTAGGACAACAGGGGGGGTTTGCACAAAGATGTATCAAATTAAAATGCCATCTGGTGTCAGGGATAAATAGGAGTCGGTCAGTCATTCCTAGACATTCTTTTAGCAAGGGACAGAGGAGGATATTGATTCTAGAGCTAGTGTTTTATGGGCGAACGTGTCGCGTAGTTAGGACAGATATAGTATATGTTTATAGTTTAGATGATGTTTAATAGTATAGAGAATGTTTGTAATTGAATGTAAAGTAAAGTGTATGTATATTGAGTCTCCAGTCCTTCAACCAACATCTAGCACCCTTACAGTTCCAGTCTAATAAATAAGCGTCGGCTAACAGCTATGCTGCAGTCAATTGGGAGTACAACAACAACCCCAGAAGATAGCTAAAGAGCCACGTTGCAATGGTACCATGGCGGAAACGATTCCTGCAAATACAATGGTCGTCACAAAACACAACGTTGAAGTCCGAAATCCATCAAAGAAACAGAATAAGAAAGACAAGAAAATGGTATGCCATCGCCCTTAGTTATCAATGGTTCACGTTTTGGCTTATTTAAGTTTACTTCATTGTGTAGTACAACTATTCATATCGACATAGTTTCGATGCTATATACGTGTTTCCATAGAAGAATTTGGGTATTGTTGTATTATCCTTTTGTGTAAATAGTTCGATGTATATAAGTTATCCACTGTAGTCTTCATAAGAAATTCTTCCATGTCGCTAAGTCGATAATGACAGTTATATCCTTAAAATACTTTTTTAATGCTAAACGTGTTCATAGCAAACTGAAAATAATCCGCACATAACAGGTACTATACTCTTCGCCCATTGGGCGATATATATTTTCTATTTCAGATCGGAACAGAAGAAATATAACTAACAGAACCAACATAACGAATCAGAAGTAGACAAACTAGAAGACATTGTGTATATTTTTCATTTCGGACATCGAAAATCATCTTGCTGTGTACATTATTCTTTGGAAACCAGTGATGCGTCATCATCATGTGTTTTGTTTCAGACGCAGGACAATAAAGTGACATTCTATTTTTGGAACATTTCTTTCTTTCATACGTTTTAATTCCTCTTTGATTATTGATTGTGCATGTTTATTTGTTTTTTTTAATATTATTCAAGAAAATCATCATGATGGATTTTCTACGGATAGCGGATAACTAATGTAATGATGTTTAGTTTTCACAAGTTATAATTAATGTTAGGATTTCAGAGACAAGGAAAACGGAAACAGTCATTCACATTTAATAGTATTTTAATAGATAGTTACGCAATAGGTTTTTAAAGGTAGATTGAATGAAGGGGTATATCAAAGGAGTCTTTCAAATGTCAAGCCAAGCATGGCTGGTTAGAGTTAAAGATTATAAGCTGGTCAACAAATAAGTCATTGAATTACGCAATATAATTAGGTATTAGGACAACAGGGGGGGTTTGCACAAAGATGTATCAAATTAAAATGCCATCTGGTGTCAGGGATAAATAGGAGTCGGTCAGTCATTCCTAGACATTCTTTTAGCAAGGGACAGAGGAGGATATTGATTCTAGAGCTAGTGTTTTATGGGCGAACGTGTCGCGTAGTTAGGACAGATATAGTATATGTTTATAGTTTAGATGATGTTTAATAGTATAGAGAATGTTTGTAATTGAATGTAAAGTAAAGTGTATGTATATTGAGTCTCCAGTCCTTCAACCAACATCTAGCACCCTTACAGTTCCAGTCTAATAAATAAGCGTCGGCTAACAGCTATGCTGCAGTCAATTGGGAGTACAACAACAACCCCAGAAGATAGCTAAAGAGCCACGTTGCATCCCGAATGCAAACTCAAGCCGAAATATCTTGCAGAATGCACCAAATTGATGCCATTTTCCCATTTGTTTCTATTGGTGGAGGACCTTCTGTCGGAGCTTGCGTTTGCGGTGCTTTGCGACGTATTTGGACTCTTCAAAAATCCTGTTTGTCTCCTGTAAATTCTGGACTAATCCACGCCTTTGAGTGGGTATAGTGGGTGGGTGATGCCTGTAATTTATAGAGTTCGATGCTATACTCTTTCAGAAACGAATGAATGAATAATGAATTTACTTGAATATTTACATGATAATTCCCACCAGTTTGTGTCATGTGTAGAATGTACATCTATTGTAAATATTATAATATACACCACACACTAAATATATAAATATTTAAAAATCAGTTACATAAATATTATATCATGTTTTAAGTACATTCTCACAATATGAAATAAATCTGCTGTCTACTCCATTTCATTAGCAGACTATAGCTCATTTACATACTTCCTTATTATCATGATACCATCATATTAGAACACTTCGCTGTTTGAAACGGCAGCAGTTGTCTGAAGATCGCTCAGCATGAAACTCAGACCCTCTGCTAATTAGTTGCTGCCAGCCCGTAATCTGTACTCTTGACTTCCTTTGATGTCATTCGGGGTTTGGTTCACTGCACATTGAAACACATTGAGCCGCACTTCATTGCTTCGAGAGCAACGTTGCGATTTGTTGCATTCCTTTAGAAAGATAACCGAGAGAAAAATCTGCACAAACCAGTTTCTGAATAAAAATCAAATTTAATTTAACCTTTAACCCCATCATAGGCAATATATTTTGGAGAATTGCATTTTGTTTATCAGCATTTGCACTTGTAGTATGCGATTCTCCTTTGTTTCTTACGGAATTCTAACCTTGTTATTTCTACCTTTTTCTTGATTATTTACTATCAGTACATGCATGGGAATGTGGGAAATAAATCATAAAAATGGCTGTGTTTATATTTTTAGAACGAGAGAAGAATTATAGTTATATCAATACTTGAAAGAAAATGAGTTGTTAAGTGCAAGAATTATTTGAATGAAAGTCCACGTGTTCCTTTATCGTGTACATTTCATATAAACCTCTACAGAGATAAAACCATTTTAAAATTTATGGTATGTGTCTGCAACGCTTCCTGATAACGAGCGTCTATTCTAACAATCGAAATACTAATCTTACGAATATAAACTTTGGAGGTTTTTTGCTCCATCTTTTGAACTTGAGCTCCTCTTTTGACGGATGTCCCTCACCAGGAAGGACATGCTTATCACCCAATATTGCTCCATGGTCTCAAATCGGCATCCTTTTCAGAGAGTTTGAACAATATATGCTTTGTAATGGTACAAATTGCTTATTTATGCGAAGATAGAAATTATAGAACCCTCATTTCATATAGTCATAGTTTTTTTTTAGTAAAGATTATCTTAATAACAAAGGTAGAAACATTTAAAAGTTATATAGTAAATACAACAATTTATTGTTCTGACGCAATACCTATATCAAAATAGTGTTTTTGGTCAGATACCAACCAGAAAACTATAGTACGTGCCTAAAGTTGTTTACGATAATATAATTACAGTTAGTTGATGTAAGGATGGTCTTGTTCATGACGAGTCAAGTTGCTGATAATGTACATTTCTTATCTGTAACTCATAGAATACCAAAATATCATGGTACCATTAGATATCTGGTGGCACGTATATCTATATAAAAAAAAACTTACGCAATTCATCTTTGAAAAATATGATATCAATTTTTGTATAAAAAGAAAAAAAAAACGAAAAAAAAATGGATAGTTGATTTATTATACAATAAGTATCGAACCCAACTAGAAAGAGATCGATTATGATTTTCATTGCCGTAATTTCAATTGTCTATGACTCTGTTTACCTGTACAGAACGAGCGTGATCGAGATTTATTTATGCCCGAAAATACACGATAGTAGTTATGGCATGCAGTTTACAACTCATCACTAATTTACTTAACATACCTAGACCTAGAAACTTATCATAATCATTTCTTATCGTTACCATAGAAACTAAAAAGGTAGAAACTTTTAAAACTCAATTTTTGCTGTTTAAAATAACAAGGATTCGGTCTCAATCAAGACGAGAAACTTGATATAACCTGACAACAGAAAAATAATTATTGTCTATATCAAAATATTATATTACTTAATTCATTAAGGTATCTGTTGGACACTATATAATATGTTACTAATTAACGCCGACTCCAGCATTTCCTAATATTAGTTACTATAAATAACCCCGGCGTTGGCATCAGATAGTGCTGAGTAGTAGGCGCAGTATAACTAGTCGAGGGATTTAAGTGTTGGACGTATCAGACTGCTGCAGTGTAATTTCTGGTGGAACATATAGTAAAGGTGAGTTATAATTAATTTAAATACTTATACAGTATATATTTTACTTTCTATTGCACTAATATTGGTTGATTTATGTTTTATAAAATTAAAAAGTCAATTACCTATATTGCTAATGGTAAATTTCTACGTCAATTGTTAAAGGTAATAACGTCGCGGGCAAAGCGGGAAAGTTTTGATAATTTTGGTTCGTTAAGTAGAAAAGTATTAACAATCTGTTTTACGAATAAGTATTCATTGAAAGTACTAGTATTTAAGTTTGACTTCAGGAGTTCTTCAGGTAATTCTTCTAAATAATATTAATGTTAGTTTTTAGGGAATTACAAAACAAAGCCTTGATACAAACAATTATTTTAGAATTGTTCTCCCACGTTAACCGTATAAGGTCCAGAGAAAAAAAAATTGTTGATCAAAAGAATTTTTCATTATGAAATTATGATTTTATGAACATTTTGACATTATGTGTGCACGATTCGTATATTTTGCTGAATGCTAACGATAGCATCAAAGTAGTACGATACAGAAAGAAATTATCTGTTAATGACGTTATATATATTGCATTTGTAATAACTTCTACATCTTCAAAAAGTAGAACAGAGTGACAGGTAGATAACCGAACTTGGCATTGACTTGGCATTTTGTAACGTTGCATATTGACAAACACGCCGGTGCCACAATGACTGTTGTTGCGTGTGAGATTACTTTTGCTTATTCTCTGTGAAACACCATGATTACAAATTTTTTCTAAATTGTGGATGTGGGATGATATTTAGTTCTTAACTGTTTAAGAGTAATACAGGATTTCCCTTTCTCAGTACAGATGAAACATCATATAAAATGATTTAAGACTATGTTTTACCTGCAGCATTGATGGTGATCTTTATGCACGGTTATTTTATTACATGTATATTAGTTGATTGCAATGCCCATACATGTTCATTTCCAATGTACAATGGTATGAAGTTTTAAAAGATATCAGATATCATGAGTAGCATCACTTTGGGTACGCGGCAGTAGAATTATTATCCAGTAAAATAAATATTTCCAATACATTAACTGTCAACATCAGTGAAATAGTAGGAATAAGTTGGCTACCTTAAGATTATATTTCCAGATGTATCAAGAGGTCAAATAAAGTTAAAGTGTTAATGAAGCGAGAAGTTTACATCTTAATTATTCCTGAAAATTCTTATATTCTATTTACCTTGTAGTCACTCCATTGATGTATTCATCTTTGATCTCGAACATATCTTGGGCATGATTCTAATACCATGGAATACACTAGTGATAATTACTTCAATATAAACAATTTTGGCAATCCAAGTGTGATACTGACAATTTTGTCAACCTCTGATCTGAAGATGAGGTTTAATGAGAAAGACTGTTTGATTACTGGACAATATCGTTGGGTTTATACCATCCAAATTTCAGATTTTAAACAATGAAAGACATTAACCCCATTATCTTTATTTTTCTCCAGTAGCTGCTATAGTTAACCTACATTACCTTTTATTCTATAAACTATAAACGGCGGGGAGAGATAAGCGAGAAATTACTGCTACTTAACTTGATGTTAGTGAAGCAGCTGATGCGTTCATTTAAGATTATGCTGACATCTCAGCATAGAGAGATGTTAGAGACCTGCGTTTTAAAATGGTTCGAATTTGTAAACCAATGCCATATACACCTGCTATATTTTTTAAATTCGGCTCCGAATTATCTCGAGTGATTCTCAGACTATATGTTAGATTATCATTGCGTCTTTCCCAAAACGCCTTCCTTCTTTTCTTTTTTATTGAATATTTTAAGGGTGGGTTCCTTTTGCCGCATGCCCAACTTGCCACATCGTGCCCAACTCCACAAAAACTAGGCAGGGTTAGGGTTAGGTTGGGTTGGGTTGCTTAACCTACATAACCCTAACAAATGGTCATTCCGGATTTTTTCAGAAACCTTTAGTTTCGTTTTACAAGTCGTTTTTGTGCAGTTTGGAACGATGCGGCAAGTTGGGCAATGCGGCAAAACGAACCCACCGATTTTTTAACAATTTCCTACTAAAGATATTCTCTTTAAGCATTGTACCTTACACTATAATTTTCATGTTTATACAACTAAACATAAAATGCATAGAAATAACTTGACATGATATTGAAAGAGTGCCAAATGAGAATTTCATTATCAGTATTTTGACAGTGACAACACAGTCTAGAACAGTAACCGATATTACTTATCCATATACTCTCACTATAAAAGGCTGCATGGCATTAGGTTATTTGATACTTTAACTAGAATTCTACTTGTGGAATCTTTTAATTTCAAGCCAATTGATTAGATATTTTGATATGATATAGAGTCTGCACGGTACAGGTAATTCGATGCTGTAAATTATGTTTACTTATTCATATAAATACCTCGAAGCTCCAGTAAGGTTAGATTTGCCATTTAAGAATTAAGTTGTAAATTATTTATATTATCTATTGGAAAATGTTCAAAATCAGTTTGCACCTGAACATGCAATTAATTAAAGACAAAATATACAAATAGTCCTGTTTTCAATACAAATTTCAAACCGCTGCGAATTTCACTGACATCTAGAATGGTAATCTTAATTGAAATATTAACGAAGACAAAAGCATTCCCAGCTAGATCAATCTAAACATCTCATAAAGAGCACAAGTGTATATATCAACTAATTTTAGAAACAAACACAGAATCAACAGTGCAGGCTAAATTTGTCTGATAACAAATAGATCAGGCCTTTTCAATTAACTTTTGCCAAATGCAATTTATGAAAAAACAATTAAGAGCCCAATAGAGCACTCTTGAAGTGCCATTCTGAAGGGCGTCGCGGGCCGGATTTGTTCAGCCGTTTGAGAAGGCCTGAAATAGATTCTTAAATTATTGTTAGATCATTTACAATGATTTATGAATGATTAGGAAAGGAGGTCGTTGCCTTCATTCTTTCCACTATTTCTAAATCACAAAATTTTACTTTTGATAATCGTACTGAGCAGAAAAACAATTACCTGATGAGCTGAAAACTTCATTACACTTTAAAAAGCGAAATTGACGACGCAATTCTAAATATTATAAACGCATGGAGACACGCACCTGACATTTTTCCCAAAACAATTTTTAAAGATAGGCCTACCGTTACTTATTAAATGTATATCATAGGCCTAATTTTATTTGATGTGAATTACGTAAAGAATTCTAATCAAAATATTTTAAATATTGAATTATCCCTGAAATGTGATTGTTTTGCCAAGTTTCAGAGGTAAACTTAACCGAACATAGTCAGGTGGGACGATGAATTGAGACTTCATCAGTCAACAGTAGAAACAATCCTGTATTGGCAAGTTCTGTACGTTCTGGATCCATGGTATCAACCGAAAATTTAACAATACAAAATTGGAACAGTGTTAAAAACGCATGCAAATGGCTGTAGGTGTAGACAGAATTCAAAATTTCCGAAATTGTAAATTTGAGTGGAACATATACGGTTGTGTACCGTTCTCCTGAAGACAGAATTGGATCTAACGGGACTTGTTACGAAACTCCTCGATCGAGCGCTACCGACATTTTTGTTTTAATGATAATGTTTAATGTTACCAGTGATATCTGCGTTGAGTATCATTTGAAATTGTGTCTCTTTTTGGTTTATTTTTTCAAAATGAAAACAAGATATCATCAAACACCTCGTGTGTAAATTAAACATTAATATTATAGTATTAATACTTTATTCACAATGATAGCATCCACTTATACTTCATTTTCCAAGTTAACATTTGATTATTGACTGGTTGGCCTGAAGACAGGATGTATTATGTATCACAGACATGTTTTAAATAGAAATGTTCTTTAAGACATGAAATAGAAAGTGAATATGAGATGAACATAATGTGTACGAAAACATGCCAAAAAATACGTAATAGAATACTTAGCGGTGTATTTTTAACAAATTTGTAAGGATGGAAGGCATCAAATGTAAAATTTACAGAGAGGGGTTATATAGGCGAAAACCTGTTCTCCAATCCTTTTCGTATTTATATGAATAAAATATTGTTTTTGAAAAAAAATGTAAATTTTCCTTCTTTCTTGGGGCTTCTTGCATTTGTTACAGGAAATGAAATGGTGTGATGGGCTAATGAGGACAGACAAACGCCATGCAGTCTGCAATGTTGGACATTTTTCCATGCCATTGGCATAAGCCTACTCTTAATTTCGATTTCCAACTAAGCGGGATCTTAAACGCGTACAGCATATAGCACAATGGGGGCATCGATTTATTGTCCCATCCAAACCACTCGACGTTTTTTCCATATCAGTCCATCGGACCTGCATCACTGACAGGCAGAAACCCGGTTAAAAAGTCCGGAGGTATTATCTCGACTCATGCCAGGATTAACCCCAGGACTCACTGAGCCACTGCGTCTTCTTTGTTACATCAAAGGGATGATGTTACAAATGAAAAGCTATTTAATTCCGATGAAGTCGTTAGTGAATGGGTTTATTAAAGAAGGAATGAAAAATTTTAAAGAACATATGTTCTTGATGCACTTTGTTGTTTTACTTATTATGAACAGATTCAACATGAACTTGTATCAAATTACTATAACATAACCAACAAATTATTCAATGCACACGTGTATTTTCATAGTAAACATGGTAAATTCTACATATTTAACTATACAGAAAGAACTATTTTTGTTACAAAATACCGATCTGAATTAGCTGTGTAAAAGACTTCCCATCATCTTCCCAGAAGTTCAATATTTCTATCTAATCTTTCTATCCACAATAATTTTACAATGCAATATTAGAATTGAAGTCTGAGAAACACTATTCATTACGTTTTGCTCCGATTAAAACATTCATTTGCTGTCACGGTTACTAGCTCGAAAAATAATTTGTAAGGTGCACTTCCGCTGTATGTTATGTTTAGCAAATATTGCTGGCATTGGTAAACTCATACACATGTTTATATATTACCCCAGAGCATCCTATTCTGCAACACATATGTAACATATTAAAATACCTTGATCAGGATATTGAGTGAAGAATTTCTTTTAAGCTATTTTCAACCGAAGTAATTCATTTCATATACCTTGAATAAATTTTGCACTTTACCTTTTGATAGAAAACTACCATAGACACGATACATATAATTAAATAATTTCTCTTTTATATTTCAGTTCCAAGATGGACAGTCCTCATATTAAAGATAATAGTGATGGAACTATTACAGTAGAATATCGACCTAAATCAGTAGGAAAACATGAAGTCCAGATGGACTATAATGGTACCAGCGTTGATGGTAACATTTTATTTTATAGTCTTTGATCTGATAAATGTAGATAATTAAATTCCAAGATGAACTTGCCAGAGACTGGTTTATAACATACAACATCACATAACTTCATTCTCTTTATAGTGGCGGGTTTGAAGGAGTGAAACTATTTAACTAATTAAAGTTTATTCTTACGTTAAACATTTCAAAGGAAACTATCTGCTTATTTTTTAGATTGATAAAACAGACCTTGTTTGCACGACTTGCACCATGAATATACGTTTAATAATTAACATATTATCTCTAATTTGGCCTCTTCACTTCAAAGTATGAAAGTGTCTGAAAACAGACTATCTGAATACATACGGGTTTATCTCACAACAAACTGTCTGAAATCATGCAGGTTTATCTGACAACCGACTGTCTGAAAACAAACGGGTTTATCTCACAACAGGCTGTCTGAAAACATGCGGTTTAACTGGCTACAGACTGTCTGAAAACATGCGGTTTATCTCACCTGTCTGAAAACATACAGGTTTATCTTACAACAGACTGTCTGACAACATGCGGTTTATCTCACCTGTCTGAAAACATACAGGTTTATCTTTTTAACAGACATATAGGTTTATCTGACAACAGACTGTCCGAAAACATGCGGTGTATCTGACAACAGACTGTCTGAAAACATACGGTTTATCTCACAGCAGACTGTCTGAAAACATACAGGTTTATCTTACAACAGGCTGTCTGAAACATACGGTTTGTCTGACAACAAGCTGTCTCAAAACATACGGTTTATCAGACAACAGACTGTCTGAAAACATACAGGTTTATCTGACAAAAGGCTGTCTGAAGCATACGGTTTATCTGACAACAGACTGTCTGAAAACATACAGGTTTATCTTACAACAGGCTGTCTGAAACATACGGTTTATCTGACAACAGACTGTCTGAAACATATGGTTTATCTGACAACAAGCTGTCTGAAACATACAGGTTTATCTTACAACAAGCTGTCTGAAACATATGGTTTATCTGACAACAAGCTGTCTGAAACATACAGGTTTATCTTACAACAAGCTGTCTGAAACATATGGTTTATCTGACAACAAGCTGTCTGAAAACATACAGGTTTATCTGACAAAAGGCTGTCTGAAGCATACGGTTTATCTGACAACAGACTGTCTGAAAACATACAGGTTTATCTTACAACAAGCTGTCTGAAACATATGGTTTATCTGACAACGAGCTGTCTGAAACATACGGTTTATCAGACAACAGACTGTCTGAAAACATACAGGTTTATCTGACAAAAGGCTGTCTGAAGCATACGGTTTATCTTACAACAGACTGTCTGAAAACATACAGGTTTATCTTACAACAGGCTGTCTGAAACATATGGTTTATCTGACAACAGACTGTCTGAAAACACAGTATGGTAATGGCGTGTTTCGCACAAGAAGCAGATCATGCTTACTGTTTTCGAAACCCCTGGTGGTACTTGCCTTTGGGATCGCCCTCAACCAAACCAACTTATGACAACATGCAGTTTTCTTGCCAATGGAATGTTGTTAATATGAGATAAAACAACTTGAATAAGACGCATGTTACATACAATTTTAACTTATTTTATCAAATAATAGATGAATCAGAGACATCAGACTGGAAAATGATAATTTCTCCGACATTAAGATGTTGAAGTTGATGATATGAAACAAGGCATGGATATTTATACTAGAAACCATGTTATAAACAACTTTTGTTAGAGTAGTTATGACGTAAAGGAAGAAAAATATTTAATTGTGTACAGGAAACCTGTCAGCTTTCATCAATAGTTTCACAATATATTCTTCAAACACTTTCTTTACAAACAAGAATCGAGTCTTTCCGCTTTATCTAATCTTTCTGGCATAGCTTGGCATTCTTCCCGATCTTTCACGCCTGTTGTTTCTATTACTTAGATTTATTTAGGATATTAGCTGTTTGGCAATCTTTTTAGAATCAGAACTGCACTACTCTGTTAGAGTCAGTTGAAATTGATTAAAATATGTTTATCATATTGCTATCATTGAAAATCTATTCTCCAAAACGAATATTATAAGTACAATTATTAGGTTATTCGGTTTCCATCTCAATGATACTCACAGTGCATTAATTGATTATTTGCTGTTTTCTTGGACTCAGTATTATACATTGAAGGATCTCATATGTACTGATATCACCCTTTATGTCACGTATAAGTAAAACTTGTTCGTCTGAAAGAACAAGTCCTTGATTTGTCCGTGGCTTTTGGTTTACATCAGAATATAAAGTAACATACTTACAGTAATCGCGATCAATTGTTTATTTTCTTATGATTTTATATGATTATTGAATGTTGTCCAAAAGATAAAGTAACATACAATACAGCAAAGAGTTTTGTATCATCTAAACACACCTCTAATTTTCATATCAGCAAAATCTAGTTGGTTCTACGTGACCTAGGTCAGATCCTTCAAGAGAATCTTAGTGTCATCTTACCATTCAACCCGAAACAAGCCTGCGAGTATGAAGAACACATGGTGATTAGTTATGGTGATTCTTTGATTAGATATAATATGTAGTAAATTATAGGGTGTTTTAGAACAGAATAAGTGACCGTGAAGAAGATAACACAGCATCTTATTCTGATGTTCTCCTTACAGAACATTCCATACTACATAAAAAAAACAGACCTGCCATAAAGATAACATACTGTTCAAATTCGGAATATTTAATTAAGGCTGCGATGATAAACCTTTTAAAAATGTTCGAGAATAAACCCATGTAAAACATAATAAATCAAAATAAAATGTTGTATATAATTCAACGAAATTGGAGTCTTATTCTCGAAAACTTAACTTAGATAAAATCAAGATTTTAAGAAACACAGTAATCTAATTGGATACTTAAGCTGTTTTTAAAATCAATTTTAGTGAATTTCATTGTAAGTTAAGTTTTCAAGAATAAGGCCCCAGATGCACAACTTCAGATGCTGATGTTGTTGTTTTAAGTTTATGATCTTGTCTGATCTCTAAATGACCATACTTCCGGTCTCCTTCTGAAAAGTTGTGTACAGCTTTATTATCCATTGGGGAACAAAACAATCCTTGACCTTATTGTGATAACATTTCTCAGAGTTTAGGATTTACCACTGATACTTAACATTTACATTTACCAGACATTACAAATCAACAAGATACATAGATAAGATACAAACTATTTAAGTAAGACAATCTAGACCTTCTATCGGAATGCCATGTATATTTTACCTTCTGCACAGCGAAACCACCCATAGCAAAGTTTAATGCTCAGTAGAATATGTTATCATGGAATAGTAGAAATGTCAAGAATATAAAATAACCAATCTTTTAGGTGCAACTAGTCAAATTCCTCAGGGATGCATACAGATAAATTTAAAATTAAATTTTGGTTGAGAATAGAATACATGTAATAAATAAATAACGGTAATTTTAAGATAAGAGAAAAGGTTGAAGGGTTGACCAATTTGTTACACAGGTGCAAACCAAATGAATGATGATTATCAATATATACGTGTATATGTTTACATGATATAAACATACACAGTATAAAACATTTATTCTTCAATATAAATCATATTCTGGCAACCAGTTACTGTTTTCGTAGATAAATGGAACGTTACCGATCATTTCTGTGTGAATCATAAAAGAAGCTTCAAAGCAGCAAGTTACTGATAAGTTACCAAATGACTTTTAAATTTACATTGATAGTAACACACTTTTTCTACAAATTATTGTCTTGTGTAGAAACGTATTTCAAAGTTACATCTTTATATCACATTCAACGCAAGGTCAAAGTTGAATCTGATTTTCTATAGCCGAAAAAAGAAATCTGTAAAATTGATTAATATTTTAATTTGCAACAAACAGAAGGAAGCAAAACTACATCTCACAATGGTTTCTGTTGGGAAACACAAGATAAACAACAAATCTGTGCTTCAAAAAGCAAATGAAGCCAGATAGTGAGTTTAGTTTACAGACAACAGGTAAACTATAAGAGTAACCTGAGACGGTATATTACCTATACTACTGGTGCCAAAAGGTTAATATGTTTATAAAGTACTTATTAATGTAACCTCTTATTACTATAATGAGTACAGTATGTTACTAAAGACTTTGATAATTTATCACGACCGTTAATTTACTAAACATGTACTAAAATTGATATTAATTATAAAACGTTAAAAAATGTCTATAATGCATAAATAATAATTGCATGTTTACAACATGTATTTTATAAACAAGCTTTGAACGTGTTTGATTATTAGAATATATTTGCTATTTAAGCTATTTTCTATACGTGAATAATAGCATTTATGCATACAAATTGCGTAAGATTCACATGGGTAATGTTGGTTTCCAGTGTTTCGCAATAAATTGATATTTATAAACAGCTAGTCTACCTGATGAAATTCATGTTTTAAGTCATAACCTTCATGTGTGATGTAACTTTTTACATTTATTGTGATATATTATTATGAAATAATCCTCCAGTATTTCTACCTTGGCTATTTTGACATATTGCAAACTTCAATTTCCAAAACATCATTAGGCTACAAGAATTCTTAAAACAAATAACCGCTGGTAAACGTTCGTTTTAGTAGCATTTTCAATGCCATTTGTTGTTTTGCTTGGCACATACTTAAGAAAAGTTGAGAAGTAAAATAATAGGCACTCACGGGTGGAAAATAAACTATTAAGAGGTTTTAAAGCTGTCAGATTATTGTTTAATTGTCTTAATTATTTCTCTTGTTAAATACCATCTAGGAATGGAACCAAACTGATATGACCTTAAAAGCTGCATTATACATGACTTCTCCATTACATAGACATAAACAAATAGCATTATGCACTGAAGACCAAATTGAATAAATCAGATCAAATAAGCAAAAGGGTGAACATCTATTCGCCGTTTTCAGCTCTCCTACTAAAATGAAAGATACCGAAGGTCATATCCAATATTTTGGCACTTGTAATATTTCCCAAGTGAATATTTACACTTTTGACAATTTCAATCCTGAGATTGTTGAAGAAGGGAACCAAAATTACAACAGTATGGTGTTAGAACAGACTCATTGCAACTGTTGGTAAAGTTTCTGTCATTTGCCTATCCAATACGATAAGTTGGTCTGAAATATAATGTTTAACTAACGACGATGTGTATGTTCAATTTCAGGTAGTCCATTTCAATGTATAGTTGATTCTGTTGGTGGTGGGTATGTGACGGCTTTTGGTAAAGGTCTACAGGGAGGTGGTAGTGGAGAAGTTGTAGAGTTTACAGTTGTTGCTCAAAAAGGTCATGCTAGTAAGTATCTGGTATTGGTAGTTCTTCACAATATAACCATCAATCAGGTTTTAACAATGTTCGTTACTTACTTCAGAAATGTCGAGAATGATATAATGAGTACTGTTCTATAATTCACATTTTCTTCCCATCTAGTATCTACTTTACAGAAACACTTAAAATTGATAACTTTGTTGATTTATGTTACGTTTTTATAATTCCTTTATGTTTGATATCGTTTTGTATTTTAGAAGATTTACAGGTAGTCATTGATGGACCTGGTAAAGTTGATTTAAATAGAAAAGATAATGCTGATGGTTCTATTAATTTCAACTTTATGCCCATGACACCCGGTGCCTATAATCTGAATATTAAATATAATGGTAAACATATCAAAGGTTCACCTTTCACTACCAAGATATCAGGTAATTGTGTTTTTGCCAAATATATTCATTGTTTTACATGTAACATTGATCAGCTCTGCGGTCCAACTTGATTCAAATGAATAAGAACTACCCTTTTCTACAGAGACCGCTCCGTTGTGCTTCGATACGAAATCTGTTATTGGTACAACTAAGTAGTTGAAAGTAGTTTTTCAATCGGTTATCTTTGATGAACTTCTATTGATATCATGTCTTATTTTACTAGGTGCTGGTAGAAAGCGTTCTCAACTTTCATTGAGTAACAGCAGTGAATTTAATCTGAAAATAGTCGAATCTAATGTAGTTAATTTGGTTGGTTCATTAAAAACACCAGAGGGCGCAGTTGAACCTGTTATCTTAAAGAAACTGGGTGACGGTGAACTTGGTACGTATTTCATTTCAAGTATACGATCGCTTCTTATCACCTGGCTGCAGTTTCAAGATAGTCAGAAGAATGAGCTAACAATAATTAAATTGAAGTAGATATTTTAAGAAACAAATCTTTACAACAGCTCTTAAAACTTGAAATCTCTATTACATTTCGTTACACCCTTCTTCAGGTAAACCTGATAGTACACATTGTTAGCATTCTCACTTTAAACTAAAGATGTTAATGAAAGACTTAAGAGTATGATAAATAAATCACCACCCAGTTCAAAATTCCTAATTGACTAAATTAAACTTTCTAAACAGCTGGAACAAATCAGATTGTTAAAATAACTTGGCTGGTATATAAAAAAAATCTACCTAAATCTTGCTCTAAGGAATTCTTTTAATTTACTACTGATTTTTCGAGAACTAAGTAGACCATCATTTTGATTGAATGTTCGAATGTACTAATATCGTTTTATTTAATTCAAGGTATCGCATCATTTAGTCCCAAATCGAAGGGAACATATCAACTCAACGTGTATCAGGATGAACACGCAATCAAAGGAAGTCCCTTCTCCATCAAAGTTGGTGATAATGAAATTGCTCATGCTGCCAAGGTCCATGTTACTGGTGCTACAACAACCTGCGTTGCAAATGATTCAAACGATTTGAAGATTGATACAACAAACGCTGGTATGATGTTTGCATCTTTCTATTATGATATATTTGCGGAATTCAAAGCTATAAGAGTATTATTCTATAAGACAATTTAAGAGACTTGAAATCAGATCGTCAACATATAGGTTATATTATGTATATGTAATTCATAAGTAAATCAGAAGCATCATTTTCAACTTCGAATGTTTAAATCGAAGAACTAACCAATTGGGAAAGGTATTAATATTAATTTTTGGTGTTTAGGCTATGGTAGTTTAAGTGTGGCTATTGAAGGACCTCACAGATCTGAAGTAGATTGTGTAGAAGCTAAAGATAGAAAGTATGATATACATTACAGTCCTCATGAACCAGGAATATACATTTTAAATGTTAGATATGCTGATGAACATGTTCCAGGTAAGGTTTCATACATTACATTTTTGGTTTAATAATAATAATAATACTCTTAATAATAATTTTACATTGGTCATATTTAAGCCAAATACCACAAGTGTTACGGTTTTCAACTTAAGGTATCAACAAACATTTCAGGTGAGCCTTAGGGGCATTACTATATTAAAAATAATTCACTGAAATGATCTGAATATATAAACAATGATTTTGCTGTTACAGTGATTATGGAAAAATTTTATTTCAGGAAGTCCATTTTTATTGGAAGCTAAAGGCAATCCATCAGGAAGAATAAGAGAAACTGTAACCAAGGAAATGGAAGCATCTGATGCTTCTCAACCTGGCAAAGATAATACATTTATCCTTAAGATACCAGGTAAACATGACTGCCAGTACTCTACATATACGTAACTGTATACATTGAATACCACCATTTAAAAGAGAAACTGCACCTTAATTATATTTATATATAGTAAAAGAAATGCTCAAGTTGTTCTCAGTTTGTGAGTCTGTGAAGATCAAGCATTAACGTGTACATTTATATTTATGCGATTTTTAGGTACAAATCCATTTGATATGGAAGCTTCAATCACCAATCCAGATGGTGCTACTGAGTTATGTGACGTTGTTGATGAAGAAGATTTCCATTACTTGATTCACTTTAAACCAGATATTCCCGGTATTCATATTCTGAGTGTCAAACACAAGGGTCTTCATATCGCAGGTTTGTATAATACATATTATGCCCATTAATTGCGTTTTTCGATAATATGGTAAAATTAAAGATAAGACTGACGTGAAATGGAGTTCAAATCCTAGTGCTCTGCTTCAAATTTGAGCTCATTAGAAGTATTAAACAAACAAAAAATAACCATTTGAGCGGACATGTTCACAAACAAAGACGTTACATTACTCATACCTGGTTAAAAGTTATGGTGTTGGTAAATGTGATTTTAGGAAGTATCTCAACTTAAAACATTTTTATTTTCAGGAAGTCCTTTCCCTTATTCTGTCGGCCAGTTGTCACAGGGAGGGTTCCACAAGGTACAGGCTGGTGGACCTGGTTTGGAACGAGGTGAAGTTGGAACATCAAGTAAGTATAATACATGTACATGTATACGATTCCATCTCAATATTAGACGACACTATGTATTGATTTTGTATTATGCATTTTAATTTTAAGAAGAAATTATTCTTTGTCCCATATTGAATATAAAATTATTTGTTTTCTTTTAGATGATTTCAATATTTATACACGAGAGGCTGGCCCTGGTACTCTTTCAATCTCGATTGAGGGAACTTCCAAATCTACTATTAAATTGGAAGAGAGACAAAATGGTTCCCTGGGATGCAGTTATTTCTGTAAAACTGCAGGTAAGTGTTTTCTTTACATGAAACATAAATAAGATTTTTAAGAATAAATAATGACCTTAGAGTATTAATGGAATTAAATTCCAAGATGATGTTCTCATACACTCATGAATTTGCAAGAAATTAAATAACATAAAATTTATCAGAGGTGTGAATATTTATTCACGTGGACTATTATTGTTTTGATAACAGATTTATAGCTTCAATGATTTATTTCCCATGTTAATTACAGGAAGATATGGTGTTCATATTAAATTTGATGATCATCATATACCCAATTCACCTTTTATCGTTAATGTTGCACCTGACAGCGGTGAAGCTAAGAGTGTTTCCATCCAATCATTGAAAGATAGAGGATTACAAGTAAGTTATGTTTCACTAGATATTCATTTCAATCATCTTGATGCTATAATGATTACATTTGTGATGGATTTTCGTATTTGTGACCTTGGGTTTTTCAAACTTGCTTCAAGTTACAACAAATTGTCTTGAAATTGGACAACGCACTCTAATCATTGTGTGATGTATGTTGTATAAAAATAATTACTTTTTCGTAACATTTTCTGTCCCGAATAATGTCATGCAATCTGATCACCAACTCTCTTAGGCATATGAGGATACAGACATCTCTACGGAGTTTAACTGAAACTGCTTATTTCGTTTTGTAGGTTGACAAACCAAACACTTTTGCTGTGCATTTGAATGGAGCTTCTGGTACTCTCCACGCTACCATCAGATCACCGACTGGTGGACATGAAGATTGTTTTATTCAAGAAATGGACAAAGGAGTCTATGCTGTTCGATTTATACCAAAAGAGAATGGTGTTCACTATATTGATATTCACTTGAATGATGCCCATATTCCTGACAGTCCATTTGCTGTAATGGTTGGTCATGTTGGAGCTGACCCTGCTTTAGTAACTGCTACTGGACAAGGTTTAGAAACTGGAAAATGCGGTATGTTATCTTACGTTCATATCACTAGAGCATAAATTTATCACAAGATACCACTACTTTATGTGAGTTGGTCTAGTGCTTGATGATTTTTCCCATTTCACTTAATTATTAACTTGACATGGTCCGCTCTCAGGATATAAACGCTTTATTTAAAAAAAAACACTTATCATAATTACAGGTTCCAAGAACAAGTTTGTAGTAAAGACAGCTGGTGCTGGAACTGGTATTTTAACTGTTATGGTTGAGGGTCCTTCGAAATCAGCTATAAGTTGTAAAGAATTAGATGAAGGTTACGAATTCTCGTACACACCATTTTCAGTAGGAAAATATCTCATCACCATCAAATATGGTAATATACCTATCGCTGGCAGTCCTTATCAATCAGAGATTACAGGTACGTTTTAATGTCTTGTTAGTTACTATGAAGAAGGAATTTTAAACATAAATTATCATGATATCAGCTCTATGTTTAAAATTTAAATGAGGAATACTTTGAAAATATGTTTGCCGACTATGATGTATACCATTACTTTAATTGATGTGCCAAGTTTAATTATTATAATTGTAAATAAAGTGTATGTAATTTATGTACTCTTTGTATGTTTGTTAATTGTTTTCCTGTAACTGTGTTAGTAATGTGTTTGCATGTTACACATGTACAGTAGATTTCTATTATGTATCTTTAGAAAATTAGCTGATAATGCCTGTAGAGTATGATATCGTCATGATACTCAGTTTTCAAATTATTCTATAGAGTTGAAAACATGATTTCTCAGATATTCCATATAAACACAATACTGTCCAGTTGTCCATATTTTTCTAAAACTTCAATGTAGTTTCCACATTAGGTTAATAAGTGTCGACCAATACATTCCTTGTAACCTTTTATATTCAAATTCACCGAGCCAAATCCAAAATAAACCCAAAACACTCCCCTTCACTAAACCTATTAACAAACCTCATATTATGTTATACATTGTAATTTTTTTTCCTTATTTCCAGGTGGAAGTAAGTGACATTTGTCCTTAAACAAGTTTTCTTTTTTTTCTATCTTAGTGTTTTCACGTATTCTCCTATACTAATGTCAAACTAGACTCTTCTTTTTCAACAAATTTCACTTTTAGAGAATTGTTTCTGGGTAATACAATAATAAAGATGGAGTTTTTATTGTATAGTGGCTTTGTATGCTTTGTTTATAGATTTTATCTTGCATTGACACACTGAACCCATTTTATAAAAAAAAAGTTCATTAGGCATTAAAAATTTTACCAAAAATTAAAAATTACAACTTTACACATTTGTTTATCATTCCAATTCACATTCTCCCCGCAGACATCATCCTCAAGATAGTTTGTGGCTGGCCTCTCCGTATGCTTTAGCTGTATAGTTCTTAGCTCTATTTCTCCAGAAGCTAAATGAAAGGATAACAGAAACATCATAACATTTGCTTTAATAATTTTGTCGTCATTTGCATGTTATCTGTAGCAGCTTTGCGCTGTCTAGAATTTATTATCTAAATTTGTTTGATTAAACATTATTATTTCTTTTAGTTAATGATTCTTATGTTTATATGAAATCTTATACTATTTAGTTTAGTTATCTTTTATTTTGTTTGGGGAAAAATCCCATGTAAACTTTGTTTTAAATGTAAATATGTGTTATGTCTTTATGACTTTATAAGTCAAAATTTGAAAAAAAAAAACATACGACAAGATATCTCATTTAAAAATCAATTTTACAGGTACTGGGCGCAAGGCTGCACCAATAACTGAACAATCTACTATGATTGTGGAAACAGTTGATAAGAAAGCTGGTGCTGGCAGTAAGAAGGTGTTTAGAGGTGATGCTAGTAAGGTTACTGTTCGCGGACCTGGTTTGAAGAAAGCTTTTAACAACAAGCAACAGAAAATTACTATTGATGTCAAGGAAGCTGGTAAGTAATTATTCTGGCACGTAGAACATTATACTGTTGACGGAACTTGTTCACCGTAGTCTTGTTATTTTGCTTATTATTAATAGAATTGAAGGTCTAGAAATCGATTATGATCTTTACAAACCACAAATACCCATATATTGATCTTCATTTGAAACTTTGTTTGTGATTTCAGGTCTTGCGTTACTTACATGTGGTATGATCAGTCCATCAGGTCATCCAGAAGGTGAACTATTCCTCAAGAAGATGACTAATACAACCTATGAATTATTATATAAAGTAGTAGAAGCTGGTGAACATACATTATATATCAGATATGGTGAGGATGACATTCCTGGCAGTCCCTTTACATTGAGCACTTAAATTCTTCTTTTTATATACCAACGATAGTTTTATTTATGAACAAAATTCTCATAATGTATCAATAATAGTTTCTAGTCTATCATTTCGATAATATTCTGTTGAAGACCTTTATCCCGTGACGTTTTGTGCCAAATGTTATCTTTCAAAGATCAGATTTTTGGTCACTGTACGCGGCACGGGTATAAAGATACGTCATTGTGGGAAGTTGTCAATATTTCTGTTTAACAACAATTTTCAATTTCTGGTATTTTACTTATGTTATATAAATAAAATTTACCAATTGTGACAATACAGAGTAGACTACAGATTTGCTTTTGTCCTTTGTGGCGCGAAATCAAAACCCACATGTATATTTTACACTGTCGAATCACAATATTTTCTTGGTTAATTTATTCATGAACTGGAAATTATATATTCAGATAGAGTCAAAATAGCTTGTCTATGAGTTTTTAAGGAATTATTAGAATTTTGTTTCAAGAAGTTTTGATTAATGCATTTTCTACTTTTGTATATTATCATTTTTTGTTTTATATTTCCCAGTATTAAAAGCCGACCTAATTCCCGTGTAGTTTTCAAGATAGATATTGTAATGACTGGCTATATTGATATTTCAGTGGTGTTGTGTATCATAATAGTGTTGATTATTTTTAATCGGTTTAATGTGATATTATAGGGTTGTTGTGTGAAATAAATGTCAGATTCTCTAGTGTCGCCTTTTTCCTCATCTCAGCATGTTAAAGCAACGTGCATACAAGGGAACAGTTATCAACTATCAGGGGTGGATCCAGGATCCATTGATGTCGTAATACAGTCTTAAAATACTTAAAAAAAAAAGACCAAGTAAAGGGGGGGCGTACGCCCTCTACGCCCCCCCCCCCCCCCCCTGGATCCGCCACTGACTAAAGTAAGCTTGTTCTTTTCAATCAAATTAAATTCAAAACTAAACCTACCATCAGTGGCGTGGTGGCTTCAAATTGGCTTGGGGGGGGGGGGGGGCGCAAACCCTTTTTAACACTCCCACCCACACCCCTCTACCTACCCTCTGTGACGATATATAAGTTCCACTATAATAATATTTTATTATATAACACTTGACCACACCTCTAAGGTATTCTGTTCAGGTATGGATGACAGTGCATTAACGCACTGATGCACATGTAAAACCTCTGGAGCCCTTCGACCGTGGACCACCGCGTCGAAGAGGAGGAACGGGGGAATACGGGGGTCCTCTCATGGAAAATTTTGAAAATTAAGACTGTTGTGGGTCTGTAACAAAGGCTGCAGTAAAGTGTATTTATTTGTGTATTTTATATATTATTCTTTTTATATTTTATTCAATGTATGTAATTATTCTATGTACCTTATCGAAGCCTTAACTTTAACTGATAACCTTCTTACCCTGACGTCGGTCAGTTTCGGGGTTATCAAGCTATTATATCACACGTTTACCTGACTCATAGATAGTCAACTTTTCGGCCAATGGACATTATTCTATTCATCAATTTATTTGTTTCGAAGTCTTAAGGGATTAACCCTTGATCAAATCACTGATTGCTATTTGATATATATACTAGAAACAACTCTTACAAATTATCTTGGATTTTGGCTTGCTAACAGAACTACGCTTCAAGAACGTGTGAAGGGATTGAAGTTCTAAAGGCTTGGAGTTAGGGTTAAGGCATTTCGATAAGGCAGAAATAAAACTTAGTAGAAATTCAGCATTTTAGTTTATAGCTTTGCTACAACTAAATTTTGGGGGCTTGTCCGGGACTTGAATTTGTTGATGCTGATTTCTACGGAGGAGTTCCAGTCATCGGATAGGGTAAGTTCTTCTTATTTTTGATTTAGTGTCGTATTCGATCTGAGACCATTACTGATTTATGTTCGGGTGAGAATTGTCAGCGTCTTTAATTCTTTTGTTTTATTTAAGTTTATATTTTTGTTTTGTTTATATAATTGGCAACCATGGATACACAGGAAATTCAAGATCAAATAAACGATTTAGGGGCACAATGGGCTGCTCAATCACAGCGGTTTCAAAATGAGATGCAAAAGCATTATGAAGAATCCGTAAAAACTATGCAGGCGGCGAACACATTTGCACCTCAGGTGTTAGCTACCAATTTTAAAGATCTAAAATTAGAATTAAGGGCCCAGGGATTGCAAGGTCAAGTCCGGCTATTTACAGGAGACTCTGTCAAGTCCTTTAGCGATTGGCTTAAGGAGCTTGAAAAAGCGCAAATGTTTGTCGATGCCGATGACGCTCGAATGAGGTCATTGGTGTTGCAACGCTCCTCAGGGATAGCAGGGGAATTCGTTACCCGATATTTAAAGTCAAATCCGAATGTAGTCTGGAATGATCTGCGAACAACACTTAAAGAACGGTTTGCAGACGTACTGGATTCAAAATATTGTTTACAAAAGCTTAAGAAAATTAAACAAACTTCCATAGAAAATGTTCAAGGATATGCTGACCGCATACGGTCACTGGCTGAGGAAGCGTTTTCCTCAACTGACATAGACAACCCTATGGTTCAGTCTATGTTGATTGACGTCTTCATCGACGGTCTAAAGGAAGATACAATTGTTCGGGGGTTGTTGAAAGAAACCCCGAATACCTTTGACCTAGCGATTAAGAAAGCTGCCTCAATACAGCATACGTCAAGGGCTTTCCAAATGCGCAGACGCACCACTACTGAAGAACCAATGGAAGTAGATTCAGTACAAAAATCAGACACAATTGAACAACAATTAAGAAAACTTAATGAGCAGCATAAACAATTGGCTGATCGTTTTTCTAATCTTTCAACTGGGCGATCCCCGTCCCAATCAAAATTTAGGCACAATAATCAGGCTTCAAGAAACGTCTACAACTTTCAGTGGACGTCAGATGGTAAACCAATTTGTAAAAACTGTGGGCGCCCTGGGCATATGTCTCGAGAGTGCCGAAAAACCTCGGGAAACTAACAGGATCGGTTCTGGGTGGGAAGGAACCAGATCCCAAAATCTTACACCCACAAATTTCAAAGAAAACTGGAATATTATTTTGTGACATTTCAATTGGTTCTTTAAGAAATGTCGAAGCCTTAGTCGACTCTGGGGCAGATATTAGCGTACTCAATTTTGATTTATTTAAAAAGATTGATAAGGAAAATATTCAGAATTACGAAACTCGATCGGAAAATCTTCCGAAAGTTGTTGGAGTCACCGGAAACAATTTGGACATTACAGGTTTGGTAACCATTTATTTTAGGTTAGGGAAAGAGAAAATTTTGTTTAATTTTTATGTTGTTAAGGATTTAAGGAAAAATTTGATTTTGGGAAATGATTTCTTTACGTCTTTTGGTGTTAGTCTCGATTTTTGTCAAAAAACTATGTTAGTCAATGACAGTATTATAATTCTCCACTCAAGGGATAGTAAAACTCGAGAATTGATGATTTCAACTGATGATGTGAGAATAGACCCTCGTTCAGTTTGTCATTTAGAAACGAAAATATCAAAGTCATTTTTAGGTAAGGATATATTAGTCACGCCCTTGAATACTTCAAAGTTATTTATCAATCAACCTGGTCTGATAATGGCTAGTGCAATTTACAAGGTAAATAGTCCTTTGATAAGATTAGAAATTATCAACGAGACTGGTGTGTCTTATCAAGTTCGTAAAGGTCAACCATTGGCAGTGGGAGAAATCATAGATAACAAGTCAATACATAATATTGATAACACATCTAAGAGTCCCGTTGTTCAGAAATTACTTAGTCCTGTTGTTGATTTAGAACAACTAGTAAGTTTAAATCATATTAGTCCTGATAGAAGAATTAAAATTCTTCAATTATTGAATAGGCATTCAGAGCTACTAGTAACTGATAACATTCATTTAGGTAGGACCGATGTTGTAAAGGCCAAGTTAAACACGGGTGATGCTCCACCTATAAGACTTAAACAATATCGGGTCCCGATAACCAAACGGGAGGTTATCGAGAAGGAGGTCGACAAAATGCTAAAAGCAGGAATTATCCGACCCTCTGACAGTGACTACTCGTTTCCGGTGGTATTAATATTAAAACCTGATAGTAGCTATAGGTTTTGCGTAGATTATAGGAAATTAAACGAACAACTTAGGCAAAATAGTTACCCATTACCGCACATGGAAGATTTAATTAATTCTTTGTCTGGATCACAGTTCTTCAGCTGCCTTGATTTAAAAAATGGATTCTGGCAAATAGAGTTGCAGGAATCGGATAAACCTAAGACGGCATTTACCAGTTTTATGGGTTTATTTGAGTTCAATAGATTACCCTTTGGTATTTCAACTGCTCCTAGTATTTTTCAGGGTTTGATGGATAAGGTAATGAGTGGTTTGTTAAATAAGTACGTCAAGGTTTTTATCGATGATATCATCATCCATTCGAACACTTTCGAAGAACATCTGCTTCATATAGAGGAAGTCTTCAATAGATTAAAAAAAGCAGGTTTGAAGTTGAAGCCTTCAAAGTGTGAGTTTTTAAAACCTGAAATTAAATATTTAGGCCACATCATATCTAAAAATGGCATTTCTCCCAATCCTGAAAAATTGGAAGCCATCACCAAAATGCAACCACCAAAAAACATTAAGGAAATTCGTGCATACATTGGTTGTCTTAGTTATTATCGGAAATTTATTCACAATTTTTCCAACATGGCGTACCCTCTCATTGCCTTGACCAAGAAGAACGCCACTTTCATTTGGAACGACGTAACACAAAAAGCTTTTGACGATTTACGACAAAAGTTATTGGTTGCTCCAATTTTGGCTTTTCCAGACCCTAAAAAGCCCTATAAGTTATATACCGACGCATCAGGATATGCTATCGGAGGTATTTTAACACAAGAGTTTCCAGAAGGGGAACGAGTAATTCAATACATCTCTCATCAGCTATCAGAAGGGCAGCAGAAATGGCCAACTATCGAAAGAGAAGGTTATGGTATTGTGTACTGTGTACTAAAACTTCGCCCTTATTTATTAGGTGCCAAATTTACCATTTACACGGACCATAAACCTCTTCGATTTCTGTTTTCCTCAGAGATGAAGAATTACAGAATACAAAAATGGGCTATTATTCTAGACGAAATGAATTGCAACGTTGAATATACTAGCGGCAGCAGTAATTCACGTGCAGACATGTTAAGTAGGATTAATTATGACAACGTACCTTATGTACACGATGATATAGACGCTGAGTTAGCTGTCATCGACATTGACAAATTACAGACGGCAGATATGAAAGACGCTGACGATGCTATTGACGAGACCGATTCGGATTCTGATTGCGAATTCGACAATATAGAAGTTCCGCGTTTACAACGCAATGATCCGGAACTGAAAACATTATATCGTCTTTTGAAAACTGGAGTGTTAAATAAGGACACTGCGGACTATGTTTTAGCTTCCAAGGTCATTTATCATATTGCAAAACCAACTTCAAATGACCCGAACCCACGTTTGCAATTGGTGGTTCCAAAGGACATGCAATGTGAAATTCTTTCACAGTTCCATGAACATAAATATAGTTCGCATTCCAGCATTGACAAAATGTATGATCGACTACGAACGCGATACTTCTGGACAGGAATGTACAAAGATGTAGTGGCACATGTGCAAAAATGTAATCAATGCTGTATGAAAAATCTCAAAAAGCAAAAATTACCCTTGCAATCTTTGCCACAACCCGAATTTCCTTTCGAATTCATTGGCATAGACACATGTGGACCATACCCAGAAACTCCACATGGTAATAAGTATATGATTACCATATCAGACTTCTTCTCAGGATGGCCTGAGGTTTACCCCGTCTCAAATAAAAGTACTTTGGAGGTTGCCAGAGTGCTGCTGGAAAATTTCATTCCACGCTTCGGGTGCCCGAAGGTTATTCTGTCAGATAGAGGTACTGAATTTTGTTCTGAAGTAATAACGCATGTTACTAAAGTCCTGAAAATCAAGCATTTAAAAACTAGTCCTTATCATCCTCAAACTAATGGCAGCACGGAACGATTTCACCGATATCTAAACAGTTGCATCTCGAAGTATGTCAATTCCTCTCATGACGATTGGGATACCTTTGTGCCAGGCATATTGTTTAGTTATCGCACCTCGATAAACGATTCAACCAAATTTACACCCTTTTATATCGTTTATGGACGTGATCCGTTGTTGCCGTTTGATTGCATGTTAGGACCAAAATTCAGGTATTCTGGAGACGATTACGTTCCCAGTATGCTTCAGAAGCAAAATGTCGCGTTTCGTACATTAAAAGACAACATGGAAAAAAGTCGTTTGAAGAACAAAACTTTGTATGACAAAAAGGCTAAGGATATACAATTTGAGGTCGGTGACCCTGTATATTATTACAACCCTGCAATGCCTCCCAAAAAGTCATCAAAGTTTCACTTAAAATGGCGTCCGCATTTTCGCATCATCGAACAAACATCTCCAGTCAATTTCAAAATTCGCAATCAACTAACAGGAAAGACTCGCTTGGTTCATGGGGAAAATTTACGAGCTGCCTTTCCCGATGACTCCTGGAATGAAGATCGCCCTATAACCAAGTTACCCAATCCCAAGATCACTGAAACACCTGGAACACGACAACAACCGCTACGTAATGCCAAGTTGTTGTCGGGGTTTCCAATGAGGGATATCGATTCCCGAAAATCCGAGGATGGTGAAATGGCTTTAGATCCAACGGCGGCTGAACCTTTCTCATCTGTGAGAAATGAAGACGACGGGAATGAAGTAGTTCCTTCCAATCCCTTCATTTTTCCGGATTCCGAAGCATCAGACTCAGACATGGACGTGGAATCGAACAGTTCATGGTCTAGTACTGATGACTTGCCATTGAATCGGATACGTGATGAAAGTTCTGCAGGCTTTTCACGAAAACGAATTTTGTCGGACAGTAGCTCAGCTTCTGATACTAGCTCTGTGCCTGACAAGCGAGCAAAGGTTGAATTTAATCTGCTCCAGAGGTTTTTATCGTTTATGCAGAATGTTGTATAACCAGATATTTTTAGTTTATGCAGTACGTTGCATAATCAGAATGTAAACCCAGATATTTTTAGTTTATGCAGTACGTTGCATACACACAGTAATTTTACTTTTATTTTCTCTATTTATAGGATGTATGTGTGGATTGTGTTAAGTTTATGTTCGGTTGGAATTTATAGTGATATTGACCCATCACCGCCAGCCGAAGGAATTAAGTTTGTCCACTTAAATAAGGTTTATGCCAGTTATTCGAACTGGGTTCTTAATTTCCACTTTGATCTCTCTTTTTATCAAAATCAAATTAATGATTTGGATTATAACTTACAAAAAATGAAACGTTCATTATCCTTGTTAGCTCTCTCCCCTGAAAATATCCGTGTGGGTCGCATGCCCAAAGTCATTAAGAATTTATTTCAAAAACATTTCTACGCCCAGGAAGTGGATTTTTATAATGAATTGAAAAGGGTACATGGCTCCCTCGAAACCTTATTTTCCCGGCAGTTGCTCCAATCATCGTCTTCCTTGTCCAAATTAAAAGCAATGTTTAATAATTTTCGCCAGTTAGTTTCCCGACCTAATCGCAACCTTAACACCACGTCAACTCGTCGTTCTTCACGATCCTTGTTGCCCCTGGGTGGTTTTTTATCTTCACTTTTTGGTACTGCCTCTGCGGATGATGTTAATCGCCTGCAGCGCCACATTCAAATTTTAAAACGATCTCAAAAGAAAATTATTCACGTGTTAAGAGAAAGTTTGTCAATTTTGGTTATGACAAATCACAATGTGCAAACAAATCGTATTGCAATAAATAAATTAATTAATAATACTCACGCGCTTAATGACAAAATTTTAATTATTATGGATTCGATAACCAGAGGATTACAGCCCGAAATCGGTTATTTTGAAATTATGCTTTTGTATAATGGCGCTTTCGACATGTTGGAATTGTCTTTACAAACTTTATCGACTTCTATTTTGGATTTACAAACTAATGTTTTAAGCTCTCTTGGTGGACATTTGTCTATGTCTTTGGTATCCCCGGATGTATTATATAACGCTTTACTAACTGTTCAAAGTCGGTTATCACCTGGTCTTGAGTTACCTTATCCGTTGGTTCCGAATAATATGCATAAATTTTACAAGTATGTTCAGGTAACTTTATTACCTGATCATGCTTCATTCAATTTAATTTTATCATTATCTCTGATTAAAAGGTCTGACCTGTATGACCTTTATCGAGTAGTAACATTGCCTTTATTTACTAATGATAGTCAACACGTAGTTACTGTCAATGTGGAATCTGATTATCTTGCAATTTCGCAAGATAGGAATACTTATCTCGCTTTAGATCGTTTCGATATCAATGTATGTTCTCAACGTTCAATGTCACATTGTGTTTTTCAAAAGTCTTCATATTCAACGACTACAGCTCCTTCATGCTTGTCCTCCTTATTTTTAAGAAATACTGGTCATATTATGACTTATTGTACCAATGTTTTAAAAAATGTACCTTCACATCCTATTGTAAAATATTTGACCGAGGGCCATTGGTATGTCTTTTCTCCATTTAACTTTGATATGGATCTCACCTGTTTAGGCCATCGGAATCATGCCAACCCTACCTCTCTTTCTATCACCAAGGGTGAAAATTTGGTAATTCTCAACACCACTTGTTCTGCAAATTCTCCGTATTTTGGTTTACCATATACATTACAGTCGCAATTGGGTTTTCAAATTCGTCAAACACCAATTGATCGGTTAAATATCACCCATTTTCTGATTAATAAATTAGAAACTGACTATGTTACACGTTTAAAGGTGCAACAAGAAATTCCAAATTCCATACCAAATCTTCCTGCTGTCAAATATCCTGATGTTGATATTCTTACTCATGACCTTGATGTTATTAATGACGCTGACGATTTTATCAATGATACAACCTCCACCACCTTATCATGGTGGGCGTATTTACTTATCGTTTTGGCTATCTTATTTGTAATCTTTATCGCATTTCTCATATTTAAAAAGTATTTTAAGTATCGAAAATATCTTCTCGCAAGTCAAAGAGAAGATCAATTGTCTCAGATCGTACGAAGCACTCGTCAATTGGAAGAACGCCCTATTTCCCTGGCTAACATTTCTCATATCCTTTCCAAACGACGCCGTTCCCTTACTGATGATCCCATTGGACAGCCTCCAAAACGACAACGTCAACTCCATCCTGATGCTAATGCTGAAGCTGACTCTGCCTCTGTCTCTGCTCCAAGTCTTAGATTTATCCCTCCCGTTGTTCCGGTCCCTTCTGTTTCGAAACTAACGTTCTAATCGTCTTTTCCATTTCATATATGATGTTGTTGTATTCCTGATTTGCTGAGTACGGATATAAATGACGCTGCAGTGGTTTTCAGTTAACTACTACTGGTCCATCACTGGTAATGGGCACCCACAACTTATAATGGTTCTTTTATTACACATGGTATTACTGGTTATGAGCATCCAGGCTTATACTGGTATAATGGTTTTTTTTTTAATGGTATTGCTACGACATCCAGCATTTCCAAACCACCCACAACTTATAATGGTTCTTTTCTTACACATGGTATTACTGGTTATGAACATCCAGGCTTATACTGGTATAATGGTGTTTTATTTTAATGGTATTGCTACAACATCCAGCATTTCCAAACCACCCACAACAAAAAGATGTATAGTTACCTCATATGGTTCACGTATAGTGGTTTTAAAAAAAAAAAAACAAACGTATTCGATCATATCAAAGACGATCTTCTACACCTCTTCTTCTTCCATCCTCAACATCCATCGAGGACACACCAGAATAACCACTCCATATACTTCTAAATGGTTCTCCTGTTCCTGTTCCGGTCTTGATGCCCGTCATGGTTTCCTCTTCCTGATACTTACCTATGGTGGATGGCCTTATCACATTCTTTCAACTGCCATCACATGTTCTCTTTTGGACTACGGTTTATTACCTCTCTTCCTCATCGACCAACCGAACTCTTGGATCCGTGATGAACAATTGTGTTTTTGATCCTTGCCGATCCTCATAATTCTTTTTATAGTAATCGACGTACTTACCATCCTCTGTTCCTCATCGACCAACTTCTGGATTTGTGTTCCTGTTGTGTACATTGTTGCATCAATGTAACGAACATTGGCTTCTTTCATGTATGGATTACCATGGCTTGTGTCACACTTTGCTGCTGTCTTGTTATCATATTCCTCTTTTCAAATTTTAGTTCTTACGCCCATAAAATTTTATTTTAAGGAGGGGGGAATTGTAACAAAGGCTGCAGTAAAGTGTATTTATTTGTGTATTTTATATATTATTCTTTTTATATTTTATTCAATGTATGTAATTATTCTATGTACCTTATCGAAGCCTTAACTTTAACTGATAACCTTCTTACCCTGACGTCGGTCAGTTTCGGGGTTATCAAGCTATTATATCACACGTTTACCTGACTCATAGATAGTCAACTTTTCGGCCAATGGACATTATTCTATTCATCAATTTATTTGTTTCGAAGTCTTAAGGGATTAACCCTTGATCAAATCACTGATTGCTATTTGATATATATACTAGAAACAACTCTTACAAATTATCTTGGATTTTGGCTTGCTAACAGAACTACGCTTCAAGAACGTGTGAAGGGATTGAAGTTCTAAAGGCTTGGAGTTAGGGTTAAGGCATTTCGATAAGGCAGAAATAAAACTTAGTAGAAATTCAGCATTTTAGTTTATAGCTTTGCTACAGGTCCGATCTAGATATATTTCAGGCACTTGCAGCCCCGATAAAAATATTCGATACTGAAACGCAAAACACAAATTCTTTAGGTTTAATAAATAAATTTTATCAGTAAATTAAAAATTCTGAGAGTGACATTTTTTATATTACACGGATTTTGTTGACATTATGTTTCTTCAAGTGGATTAACTTAATAGGCTTCATCCTTGGGTGATTACAAACACTCACACCAAGTTTCATCAAAATCCATCAAGAAATCAACTCTCTATCGGGTCCACAAACAATTCAAGAACGAGGGCAATAATTCATAGAAAATGTTGTTCAATTGCTCTTATTTTCAATAGGCTTAATCCTTGGGTGATAACAAACACTTACACCATTGTCTTCATTGTCCTTAAAGTTTTCGTTTTATGTAGTAAACGCGGTTAATTCAACATTGTTCTAAAATTGAAATTAGGCTTTGGACCCCAGAAGTAAATTCAAAGAGCCATAATGATTAAGTCAGTCCGTAGAAAGACCAAATTTTGAAGTACAAAAGCAATTTTAGCACTTGTCATAGTGAACGCTTGTAGCGAGCGCGGACCTATGAGAGACCCTCATAGTTGTCTCCCTTGAATAGCTGTAAGCAGTGGAATGTAACATTTCGGCTCACTCTCTTCATTTATCACATTTATCACAACTTAATAGGCTTTATCCTTGGGTGATTACAAACACTCACACCAAGTTTCATCAAAATCCACCAAGATTTCAAATCTCTATCGGGTCCACAAACAATTCAAGAACGAGGGCAATAATTCATAGTAAATTCAATTTGCTCTTATTGTCAATAGGCTTAATCCTTCGGTAATTACAAATACTTACACCAAGACCCCCGGAAACTTCAAGGTTTTAGCTATTTGAAACAATGCAGGAAGGCTATTTGAAGCTATATTTTTGTATTTTTTGTATGTTTATGTCTGCTGTCGGTCGATACAACTTTACCGACGGATATCAATAACGGGGGCGGATCCAGGATTTAGAGAAAGGTGGGGGGCGACCTGCAATTTTATAGAGGGTTCTGACATTATTCGGCCAAAAATAAGGGGGAGGGCCTGTGTTGTATTGGGACTAAAAGAATAAACTCGAAAAAAATTATTATTTCTTACCGATCGACTTTTTTTCGATAGGCTTTTGGCGCCCTCTTGCAACGTCGGCGCCCCATGGTTTCCATTCACTGGGATGGGGAAATGTGCCTGGCTCAATACATAATTGGACATTCAATTTCTCATTAAAAAGAAAATTTTATCACGTTTCGCAATTTTTTATCAAAACTTTCAGTTTATTTAAGGGACTCATTTCCTAAGATTTCATTTGTTCAAAAAAAGGCCAGACCTCCCCTTTAACATCTACTTTCGCACGAGACAATGGTATCATTATGCCGAGTCTCCCTTCCATACCCATTGTATTCAACCTTAAAGAGGTTGTGCAAAGTCATTTTGAAATTTTAAAAAAAACATGTTGAATGGCTCCTGGATTGATGATCGATTACAAAAAAACAAAAAAAAAATTTCTCAAAAAGTTTATTTCCTCAAAAACGACTAAAAACCGGACTTTCCGAGCGATGCTTAAAAAATGGCGCGCTTTGTTATCACGTTACGTAAGTGACGTCATACCCAGAACATAACGTCAAAGTGGAAGCAGTACACTATGGCAAAACGTCGGATACTTCTTCCGAATCAACTGACTCTTGCGAAGCCTGAGCGTTATTACAGGGCGAATTTGATTCAGATCACGCCTAAAAAGGGTGTAATGAAATTGAACCTATATCAAAAGACTCATCGAGGTGAAGAAACTAACTTTAATGACTCGAATAGGGGTGTAGGACGGGCCTTGGCTTCGTGCTGGTCGTTTAGCAGAATGGTAAGTAAAATAAGCCATACCTCAGTGCTTAATGATAATGGTTTCCAATTTTAGTACGAATACTAATTATTCCGAATAGTGAATCAAAGGGAGCGAGATCAACGCTTGGAGTAGTCTATAGTTGAGGTTGGGGTGGGTAGGTTGGTGGTGCCAATTTTTATTATTGAGATTTCAAGAGTTGTGCCAAGTTCATTTTCTAATTTTTAATGCGATAAGATTGTCTATTTAGTATGTCTACAGCAGTATTTTTTCGGATATGTACTGATATATAAATTGTCAAAAACCGGCATTTTCGACTTATTTTATGATCACGTGGCGTCATTTCAACAACAATAAAAATGGCGGCGGTATAATGAGATTATGATAGTGAGAAGACGGGGGTTTCTGGAGAATATGCCTGACAGTTATATCCGTGTTTAAAGTCAATTTAAATCGGCCCACACACTACGTAGGATAGTTGAAGGCTGGGCAAAATGGGAAGGGGCATAATGGGAATAGTTTGGGGGCGAAGTGGGAAAGTGCGATATGGGAATAAACCATTACTGGGCCTACATATATGATTTTTTTTTTTTTGAGTGCTAGTTTTTCATGCAGATCGTTCATGTGAATGGCAGTAGCAATTCTATAGCAATCACGTCTAGTTCTATCAGTGGATAATGCAAATGCCACTTTTAATATTTTTGCCAAAACTTAAAACGTAGCCTATTCTAAGCTTAATATTTTTAAAGTCACCATTCAAGCACATATAGTAGGCCAGTTAGACAAGACTAAAAGAATTTGTTCATCAGTGTGGAGCTGTGTGGGAACATAAAGAGATACATATTCAGATTTTAATTTCCAAACATTGCCAAAAAGAATAAACATTCACTAGTGGGCTTATCTGCTGTCAAAAAATCAAATGCCCCAGATCTATGGTTACATAACTAATAAGTAATAAATACATGTATATCAAATAAGTTGTTTATTTACTTTTACATATGATTTGAATTATGTCCATGGAGGCAAATGTTCTGTGGCAGTGTTGCCACCAAGGTAGGACAGGGCAGGTTTCTCTTTGGGAATAGCCATTGTTACTTGTACTTTAAATGTTTATTTGGTATATTCATTCTATTTAAAACACCAATATGTTAAATGTTTAACTCTCATATTTTATTCAACATTTATCTGCATGATCTACAAAGAAAAAAATAATAGCATTTAATAATGAAATTAAAATTTCATATTGAGAATAGTTTAGCCAGGAACATTTATTTTAAACACAAAAAAAAACATGCATTAAAAAAAAAAAGAAAAATAGGCCTAGTTCATAACTGTGATAGTCAGATAGATTAGCAAGACATTTGGCTGGTCAAAATTATTTTCGAATGCATGTGACATTATGTCTTAATATTTATTTGGACCCAGGCATAAAACTATGAAATGAACACACTCCTCTCATCTCCTCTCCGCTCCATCTGAAAACTGAAGTGAAACTGAAAGTAGGGCCTATTTCTCCCCTACATGGCATGGACAAACTAAGCAAGTCATATTCTCGGAGAATTAAAACACTATTCTAAAAAACGAAGAGAAATAATCAGGCCTACCTGTTGAGAAAATTCAGAGGCGACCACCGTCTATATTGTTATACATGTATTGTAGTAGTGAATAGTGTTTTAGAAACACATCCATCATAGACGTACCAATATTCACAGTAGCCTAATTTCATATATATTATTTATCTAAGTGTCAGCTAGACATAATGATGTTATAGACATACATGTAATTGTTAAATGTAATGTTAATAATCATTTAATCTGTTTTAATCTGTTTATGTTTTAATTGACAATTGTTTTATTTAAATCTCTGTTTTAATATGTTTTATGTTTCCATTGTCAACTGTTCATTAATTAATGTCATTGTACAATTTGATTATAAATATGGAATGAAATGTTAGATGGGGCATCTTGGATTGTCCAGAGCACCTATGCAGACGGACAACACCGATGTATTTGTAAATATTATATCCAGATATTATTAAACAGTATCCAGTTATTTATCATAGTTTTAGTGTACATTTCCTATCTTCTACAATTGGTGGAGATCCATAAGATTCCGTACTCTCACAGCCAAAGCGAACAAGTTAAACATCACTCAGAATTTTTTAAGACAATCAAACACAAGCTGCCTCCAGGAAACTATGCAGTCTAAAATCTAAAGTAGTTTTTCTACAAATCATTGTCTTTTCAACTTGTTACAACTTCATTGAAATGTACTACTAAAAGTAGCCTACCCCTTATATTTATTTTGAAGATATATTGTTTACATTTTATGCGTATTGTAGTGATATTTTATTCTTTACTTATTTTTTTTTGCGCTCTAGCTTTATATATATTATCAAAATTTTCATTATTATATCTCAATCAAGCTTTTGAGGACAAAAGCAAAACGGTTGGAAGGAGTATTGTAGTAGTGAATTGTAATAGTGCGTTTAATTCATAACTTTAGGAACAATAATTAAATTAAATATATTAATCTTGTATGAACAATACATGCAATTAAAGTGATATCAGGAGGCTTACACATATATTTATAATACTTTAATTATTTATAAATTTAAACTTCAATTATACTTATATTTATCTCTAGCCTATTAAGCTCAAATCATGTCTATTATTATATTGTTTTAAATTGTTGTTTGTATTTGATTACAATGTATTGTTATTTACTAATTATCTTAATCCCTGGATACTGTTTCCTATAAATACTAAATTGTACATTGAGATAGAGATTCTTGGTTTAATACCGAATCAATCATTTAAATGTATACCAGTAATAAAGTATATCAAGGATTCTTTAAGATCTGATTTATTACTGAAGAACACACTTTTATAATATTCATAAACATTAGATCGTCATCGTCGGCGGGTCGGTCAAAACAGGTGGCTTAGCTAGAGACCGCTTCAAGCGTATAACAATGATCCAAAGCTCTTCACCTCAATATAATTCACTGGTGATCAATCCAATCATTAGAATTAAGCCATATGTACAACTGATTACCCGCATCACTCTCAAACATAGCCACAAAACGGTTAGACACTCGATAAATCCAATGTGACTTTGCATGTCGGCCATTGTTTGGTTCTGGGTATGACGTCATTTTCCGATGAATGACGGAATCAGTCGATGATTTTTTTATGGCGTAACTAAGGGCCGTTACTATGATATTACAGGTGGTTTTTTGATGATAACTCGAGAACGGGATGAGATATCGAAATAAAAATAACGACATAATTTTATAAAAACGTATATTTAACGTTTTAAATCATAAAACAGACTTTGCACAACCCCTTTAAGTTAGAACATTCAACAAAACATTGATGGCACACTGATAGATGGGTAAGAACACAGAAGACAGTCATAACCATATCTTGCCATGTCCTGCAGCCCCCAAATATTTTTACCATGAAGCAAACATTGACGATCTTATTTTTTTAGTCTGTAAGTTACCAAAAATATCCTGTACAGAATGGCCTCAGTGCCAAGGAAACGAATCCTAATTTTAAAAAATTTCTTAGGATCCGAAGAAGTAAGGAAATCAGCTTTTTTTTTCAAAAAAATGTCTTGGGTTACAATCCCCCAATAAAACCAAACGCAAACGTTGTCAACGAAATCAGTAGAAACCTCAGATGCAAGGAATTAAATTGCCCACTGTTCAGAAAGGCCTAATAAGCAAGGCAATCAAATTTTATTTTCAAAATTTTCTTGTTTTCTTGCCCCAAACCCTCTTCAAGAGGAGGGTGTTCTCAACACAAATCCTGTTCGTCAGGGCATCATATCATCCCTAATTGCTCTCGGAGATAAAATGTCCTTCTTCAAGGGGTGGTCGTTTTCATCGAGAAAGGCGTTGGGATGAGATCTGATGCAAGGAAACGAGCATAAATTTTCTTGGAGTACTATGTACCCAAACCTTCTTTAAGAGGTGGTCTTTCTAAAATAATTTTTTTTCGGATAATCCCGATTTCAAAATTGAAGAAGTGGGCAACATGTTGGGCAACTTCAGAACCTGTTGCTGAATGTTTCCTGTTAAATATACCGGTACACTAACTTGTCGTAGGGCCTATCTGTAAAGGACCAAATTTTTGTTGCCCTAGTGTTCGGCAGCATGTTGTCGAAAATGCTGTCAGTGTGTACAGTTTTGTAGGCCTACTTTAGTTTAAGGTGGTGCAATTTAATATGAGAAACCTTCCCGTCCCCCTAGTTCTCGATCCTTACAAACCAAAGACTGAACGATCCTAGACGTAATTTTGTAAAACAAATCTTGAACCATGTAAACATATTGGATTGGCAATACATTGAAATTAGCTAATGAACTGTTCATGTGAGTAGTAATCTACATATCCATAAATGTGAATAAACATTTCAAAATGAAAAGAGGTAGGCACCACTATTACAATGACTGCTGCTCAATTTATACGTATCCAGTGTCAATTGGAAAAGATCAAGGGAGGTTATTTAGTTTTTCTTCAAATTTTCGCATAACGGGGGAGAACTCTTATAAAATTTGGTAAATGTTAAGATCCAACTAGGAATGAATTAAAGAAATCTCAAGTAGTCGACATTCAACGCCTACATACTGTTCAGAGTTAAAGGGGCAGTCTGTTTCTTTCTAGGTCAACAATCACAATCTTTGTGTTTGACTTTATGACAACTTTGATATTTTCCTATATAGTTGATTTTTCTATTCATATGCAGTAACATACCTCATTCACCAGCTTATGACGTGTATGTTTCACAACTCATCCGCTATGCCACCGTTTGTACAATTTATGAAGACCTGGTCAGAGGTCGAGTTTTGACTTCGAAATTACTTAAGCAGGGTTACTCTACACATTTTTGTTTATTCGGGCATAAATTGATCGATTGCATCCCATGATGTTGACCCTATATAGTAGTGGCCAGTGTCACGTGCGAAGCAGTCCATGCTCGCTCTTTTTGAAGAAAAAAAAATGGTACTTCCCTTTCTTTGGAGTAGTCCATTACTTTTGCAGTACTAATCAAACATTACTCTTGATTCTGCTATGTTTTTAGATACGATTTTGATTAACATAATTCTTTTGCTTGTATAATGTTTATGATCTGTTTTAAGGTTTCAGCTAGAAATGCTATTGTCCTTACAGTCATGTTGAAATGCAGCCTTAGTCTTAAAGAAGATGTAAGAAGATGACCAATAGAGTTGATATTTTGTAGTCTGTAAAATAAAACTCAGATCCTGCACCTAAGTGATATCTCAGTCTGCATTTCACAGGGTCAATGTTGTGAATTTCCATTCATATTGCATAAGTCCTGTATTATATACTTTGGGAAGTTGTGAAAATGCAGAAAGATTTTAAACTTCTCTGCCTTTAAAAAATGCCCACATAAAGTCGTTTTTCTGTACCAATACCACATAAATCCTTAAATGCTGATAAATAGCTTGGGTTTGGAAATTATAAAGATCTTGCTAATAATTCATAAGACTTTAATCTTAGTTATGAAGTGATTATTGCCACAATGGTATCTTCCTGTAGTCACAGATTTCATGGCATGTATCTATGCAGCAGATAGGCTTAACGATCAACAGATCATCAGTTACATAATAAACAACTGATTTAAGGTAGAGATGTTCTGTTAAACAAGATAAAAATTGATTAAATATAATATATTCTTGAGTTCAATTTATCCCAAATTCAGTGACAACAGCATGGACAACTCGAGATGCTTTAAAGCATGCACAATTTGAACTAAAATTTCTATGACTAAATATGGATCTTCACAAGTAATTTCAAAGATTTATCACAAACCATAACCTAACTGTCATATCACACGATCCATTGAGAATGAGATAAAATAAAACAAATCCTAATCATCAAAGACAAATACTTCTAAACAACAATCATTCAAATTTACAGAATTTATGGACACTGCTAAAAATTTACAATAGCACTGTTTATATATTGAGTACTGAGATTAAGCCTCAAATTCTAGTCCTAAACCAATCTTGTGGCCACCGGCATTGATGTTTTTGCCTTCTATTAAACTGGAAACTGTAATTTGGATTCCTGAAATGAAGAAAAACTTTCAATATAAAACAAAATTCTTAAAGTTTAAGGAATTCAAATTACTTGGACATCATTATTTAACATTTTAATTTAAAATCAATCTGTCTTCACCAAACTTAACAGTTGAAAACGAAAAAATATATGAAATATCTAAAAATAGCGATGCCCCATCGTAATACGCCCACTTTTGTAATGGCAGCCAAGTCGTCCGGGAGGTCGACAAGAACTATCAGTAAATGAAACATCTGTCGAAAACCGTGCCATCAAGAATGTTTACAAAATTGAACGATTTTTGAGTGTTTTAGTTAACAAGGGCAATAACCTATGAAATATTTTTCAATTCTTCTAATTTTCAATAGGGTTCATCCTTGGGTGATTATAAAGACTCAAACCAAGTTTCATCAAAATCCATCAAGAAACCAGCTCTCTATCGTGTTCACAAAGTATTTTCAAAAACAAGCGAAATAACCCATCAAATATTTTTCGATTTGTCTGATTTTCAATAGGCTTCTTCCTTGGATGATTATAAACACTCACAATAATTTTTATCAAATTCCATCGAGAAACCAGCTCTCTATTGTGTTCACAACTTTGAGAGTGTTATGGGCTATAAAACTAACACGTTTTAAGGAACAAGGGCAATAACTCATAAAATATTTATCGATGTTTCTGATTTTCAATAGGGTTAATCCCAAGGTCATGACAAACACTCACACCAAGTTCCATCAAAATCCATCAAGAAACCATTTCTCTATCGTGTTCACAAAGTATTTTCAAAAACAAGGGCAATAACCCATCAAATATTTTTCGATTTTTCTGATTTTCAATAGGCTTCTTCCTTGGATGATTATAAACACTCACAGCAAGTTTTATCAAAATCCATAAAGAAACCAGCTCTCTATTGTGTTCACAACTTTGAGAGTGTTACGGGCTGTAAAATTAACACATTTTAAAGAACAAGGGAAATAACTCATAAAATATTTATCGATGTTTCTGATTTTCAATAGGGTTAATTCCAAGGTCATGACAAACACTCACACCAAGTTTCATCAAAATCCATCAAGAAACCAGCTCTATATCGTGTTCACAAAGTATTTTCAAAAACAAGGGCAGTAACCCATTAAATATTTTTCGATTTGTCTGATTTTCAATAGGCTTCTTCCTTGGATGATTATAAACACTCACAATAATTTTTATCAAATTCCATCGAGAAACCAGCTCTCTATTGTGTTCACAACTTTGAGAGTGTTATGGGCTATAAAACTAACACATTTAAGGAACAAGGGCAATAACTCATAAAATATTTATCGATGTTTCTGATTTTCAATAGGGTTAATCCCAAGGTTATGAAAAACACTCACACCAAGTTCCATCAAAATCCATCAAGAAACCATTTCTCTATCGTGTTCACAAAGTATTTTCAAAAACAAGGGCAATAACCCATCAAATATTTTTCGATTTTTCTGATTTTCAATAGGCTTCTTCCTTGGATGATTATAAACACTCACAGCAAGTTTTATCAAAATTCATTAAGAAACCAGCTCTCTATTGTGTTCACAACTTTGAGAGTGTTATGGGCTATAAAACTAACACGTTTTAAGGAACAAGGGCAATAACTCATAAAATATTTATCGATGTTTCTGATTTTCAATAGGGTTGATTCCAAGGTCATGACAAACACTCACACCAAGTTTCATCAAAATCCATCAAGAAACCAGCTCTCTATCGTGTTCACAAAGTATTTTCAAAAACAAGGGCAATAACCCATCAAATATTTTTCGATTTTTCTGATTTTCAATAGGCTTTTTCCTTGGATGATTATAAACACTCACAGCAAGTTTTATCAAAATCCATTAAGAAATCAGCTCTCTATTGTGTTCACAACTTTGGGAGTGTTACGGGCTATAAAATTAACACGTTTTAAGGAACAAGGGCAATAACTCATCAAATATTTATCGATGTTTCTGATTTTCAATAGGGTTAATCCCAAGGTCATGACAAACACTCACACCAAGTTTCATCAAAATCCATCAAGAAACCAGCTCTCTATCGTGTTCACAAAGTATTTTCAAAAACAAGGGCAATAACCCATCAAATATTTTCCGATTTTTCTGATTTTCAATAGGCTTCTTCCTTGGATGATTATAAACACTCACAGCAAGTTTGATCAAAATCCATCAAGAAACCAGCTCTCTATCGTGTTCACAACTATTGTGGACAGACAGACGGACAGACGGACGGACAGACAGACAGACAGACAGACAGACAGACAGACAGACAGACAGACAGACAGACAGACAGACAGACAGACAGACAGACAGACAGACAGACAGACAGACAGACAGACAGACAGACAGACAGACAGACAGACAGACAGACAGACAGACAGACAGACAGACAGACAGACAGACAGACAGACAGACAGACAGACAGACAGACAGACATGGGCGACTACAATATACGCCCACATTAATGTGTGGGCGTATAAAAAATATACCTACCATCCCTTAAATTGTGGGTGAAACCTAATCCAACTTGACTTGAATTGTTCACTTTAGCCTGAAATTTTAACATCAAAACATTTATAGTTTCTACACAGACTATTCTTAACAAAGAAATAATACCTGATAAAGTTTGGCTAGTTATCAAAAGTTATTGTAGTCTGAGATTGAAGCACCTAGAATTATGAAGTCATTTGAAGAATAATATAGATAAATCAACAAGATATAACATTTTATTGTTTCTATCATAAACTTTTACCTTACACGACAAATCACTTACATTTACAGAAGAATTTTTATCCAAAGTATATTTGGCACCTAACCCAAATGTGGTGGCATTTGTTCCAGATGTCCATGCTAAGTTGACTGCAGTTTCAAGATCTTTATTCACTCTTTGGTAAACAGATCCTCCAAACTCTTGCCCATCATTCCTGTCAAAAGAAGAATGGAATAAGAATGAGCATTTAAACATAACTTTTGATTTTCAATAAAAGGCTCAACCTCATGTGATAAGTATTTATTCTATCAGGATTCTTTCAAACGATACCACCTCTGAAGATAGAGGACCACAGCCATATACACCTAACGAAAAAGCCTTTAATTTAATCACGAGTAAACTTAACTTTCTCAAACCTTTCGATTTAGGTCCAATAACATCCATTTTAAGTTTCATCAAAATTGGATGACTAAGATAGTAATAGCATGTTCAAGACTTTGGGGAAAGGGCAATAACTCTGCTTCCGACGGTAAAAAATAGCTCAAATTCAAACTTGATCTTCATTTTCTGAATATGTATATACCAAATTTCATTTGATTCCATAAATGAGGCCCTTACTGTATAGAGGTTAAAGGGTGATAACTCTACAAATCTGATAAAAGAGGCCTAAATCTTGAAAAAGCTTAACTTTTTCAAACCTTTTGATTTAGGTCCAAAAACATCCATTTTAAGTTTCATTAAAATCGGTTGAAAACTAAGAGTAATAGCATATTCAAGATTTTGGGGCAAGGGCAATAACTCTGCTTCTAATAATCGAAAATACATGTAGCTCAAATTCAAACTTGATCTTCATTTTATGAATATGTATACACATACCGAATTTCATATGATTCCATCAAAGACTCTAGTTTTTAGAGTGTTTACAAGCAAATGTTGACAGACGGACCAACAGGTATGTCAATTCAATGTGTATTCTGTTTTATACTATATATGTACACCATTGATGAATATATACTCTTGTTTACCAATTTTTTATTCAACTTATGTGGTATCCCTTTAAGTTCTAGCTAATCTATGGATAATTCTGAATTTCAACAAAGTGTCTGAGCTAAAAATTAAACACATTAAAGGGGAATTCTTTTTTTTTTTAATAGACAATGGTGACAATATAGTCGCGTTTACACAGCCAATAATTATCCGGGCCGAGTCCGGACCGAGCCCGGCTCGGCAAAAAATGTGGTAGTGTAAACGGGTTGAGCGAGCTCGGCCCGGTTCTAATTTCAAGTGGGCCGAGCACGGCAAGTAGAGGTGAGCTCGACCCGGACCGAGCCCGGCTCGGCAAATATTTGTGCAGTGTAAACGCGCCACTGGGCCGATCCCACTTACCTGGGGACTTATGCGCATGCGCGATGATGACATTGACCATGTGACTTCATTCGCAGAAACTATTGTCGTAATAAACTACCTCGTTTGCAATAGCATGGTAGGTTAAGTAGGCATGCAATCATGAACTTTTATTATTGTGTATCTCGAAAACAAAGTTAAAGCATTTAAAGAATCGTTTGAGGTTTGAATGTGGCAAAATATTAACTACGACTTTAAAATCATCGCTTTGTTTATGGCATGCGAAGGCGGTGTGTACTTGATGTCACACCATTCTGGCCCAGTAAAAACAGCGCTGTGTAAACGGTACCTGTCAGACGGGCCTGGCCCGGGTCGAGCCCGGTTCACTTCAAGCGAGCCATTTTTTAAGGTAGTGTAAACACGGCTTATGAGCTCCATATTTCATTTTGTATGAAAATCCAAAGGATAACCAGATATACAAACTATACTGTAGAAATCAACCATTTTCGTTCATACACCTCTTTCATATAATCAAATATTCCAAAATCATACTTACACACTGGTATGGAGAGTAAAATCTCCAGCTTTATAACCTATGGCAAAATTACTCTTAGAGAATTTAGATTTGGATGTATCAAAGGACATTTGATAACCAGCTAACCAGCCTGTATATCTGAAGAAATAAATCAAAAGAAAATGAAAATATTTCTTTTCTCAATGTTGGCTGAACAAGGTAGATATTTATATATTACTCTACACTATAAATCTAATTTTATGTCCGAGTAAAGATTGACTCATAAAACTCAAATATTCAGATTATGAATGCTTTACACATTATGTATAGAACATCAGATCTAGGGCACAAATAAATAGAATGTCCCTTTCCTTATCAGTTTAAAATATGAAATTTGAGTATGTTGCAAATTAGGAGCATGTCCCAACCTTACTATGGGTCATACAACAGCTGAGGAAATAGGATTTATCCATTCCTACTTTTAATGGTACAATAAAGATCTAGTCATATATCTTACCCCAAGACAGCAGCACCATGAATTGTTGGTCCAGCAAAATCAAAATCAACATCACAGTTCACATTAACATTTTCATGTTTAAATGCACTCTTTATTTTACCACTCTTTTTTCTGTAAAACATTAATAATAGCATGAAAACATAAGATCTAACCAGGCCATGACTATTTTGAATTTTTTTCATACATTTTTACTTCTACATTGCCATGGCAGTTATATGCTAACTCATCAATGACTTGAAATAAATAAATGAATGCCACAACACATTCTCAAAATTCAGAAGTGTCAACTTACCCAGTATGTGGGGCAAATGAGGTATTAAAAGCTAATTTTAATCCTTTGGCAAGTTGATCTTCAATAGCAATTTCTGTATTAAGAACATTATCAGTGTTCCATTTTTCAGTGAAGGTTAGACCTGAAACGAAACAACATAAATATAAATAAAATACAGTGGTAATCCAGTGTTACATTTGATACAAGTGCTATTGACTAGTCTTTCAAGTCTCCTTGTTATAATGATTGAAGCAATCTAGTATCAAAATTCATAACATACAAATAAACCTTTTAAAATCTAAATCAATGCCTCTTTTGTCTACCCTTAGCAGTTTCTGTAATGCTTAATCTCTGCAATACATGTTAATTTTGCTGTCTTTTTCAGTGAGGGTCTTATACCAGAATCACATAATCATGTGAAAATAATTCCATCAACTTAATGAATATTGCTACAGGCCTAAAAATTCACGCGAGTCTCCAAATCCCATTCGCGCCAAGACTCGCGTAAACATCGATTGCCCGAGTCATTTTGGATTCGCGCAAAATAATTAATAAAAAGGTGCTTGTCAGATCCCATACGAGTGAAAGTTCTACTTAGCCGCCGGTTCATTGTTTATTTTCTATTGGAAGCGGGTTTTTTTTTTGCCGACTTGTCAAAATGATTTCAACTTTCATTTTCGAGAGTCGCGAATCATTGCGGGATGTGTTCGATTCACGTTGCTTTCAGTTCACCCGTGTCGTGTTCTATTATTGAAATCATATTAGAGTTGTATGGAACAAGACATCGAACAAACCCGGAAACGCGCTGCTTACACTACATCCAATAAAAAAAAAAAATTGTAAATAAACAAAAAATGTCTGACAATTCCGATCACCCGACCATTTTCGGTTGACAGATCACAATAGTTAACAATGATTACTTGACCAGCGGTGTTAACTACAAAACTGACATTATGAATACAAGAAAATGACCTAGTGAAAATTAAGTAGGTTACTGGTACCGATGCTATGTGGAAAATATTTTCAATTTACGCAATTGACCGAAATTACAGTAGCCTAGCCGTAGTGTTACAAAGTGACAACTGTGCCATTTGATTTCCCCCATCATTTTTAGATGAATTGAAATATTTTAGATATATGAAGCATTAGATAATAAAAAAAACTCCTGTTGGCGTTGGCAAATTTCCTTAAATTTTAAATTTCTTATGGCAATACTAATGGTGAAGATTGAATAGCCTAAAGAGGATTTCCATGTAATTCATTAACAGAACAAGGCATTGTATTTAAAAATCTGCAGGTTTTATCTGACTATTAAAAATCCTACAGTATTCGGAGGACTCTCGCAGATTGTTTTTGCGAGAGTCCTTCAGGATTCTCCTTGGTTCGGACGAATTTTTAGGCCTGTTGCTACTTGTTGCCGATTGTTAACGCTATAAGAAACTTAGAGACCTTGCATGGTATATAGTTTAAACAACAACCTGATATGACAATGTCAATCAAAACTTACCATATTCACTCCATTTATATTTGGTTTCAAAGTTTCCGCTAACTTTACCAGTATCAGTACTAGAATTACCAGTCACCTTGAAGTTAACACCACTATCAGTCTTAGTTTTAGCTTGTATGCTAGTAATTCCATAATCTACAAATACATCATATCACTTCAATACCATTGTATCTATTTCCTCTGTCTATAATGGGTACTCCATTTTTTTGTATCTCAGTCATGCTGAGTGTGGCCATTTTGGGATGAAATTAAGAATGTTCTTTAGCTTCTGAATGGACAGAATTTTTGGTCAATATTTTGGTTGTACAGTCAAAGGAATCTATATAGATCTTTAATTACAGTACCTTATTTTGGAACACTGTTTTCTGAAGTGGGGTAAAAAATTCAGGCCATGAAGCTCCTAAGATGGACTTAAACTAACTTGGAACTTTCTGGGGTTGTATAATTTCATTTAAGCAGGTAAGACTTCTGTTTTGATCAGGTCTACAAAAAGGTTGGCATTTCTTGCTCTGCAGTGCATAAGCTTATATAGCATTATTTTTTTTAAATTCTTTTCATATGGGCCTTTGGGCACAATGTTTGCTGTTTAACTAAACTAGTATATAATTAAAATCTCTGTACTTTTATTTAAAACCGGTAACAAATATATTTAAATATTTTAATCTGATTGAACCCTCGCAGCTTTAAATATCATTGATGATCTTCAATCATGCTTAATGAGAACTTCATTTGTGGATATTCATACTATCTCTATGGTGCATCTTATTATTATAGTTTCACAGCACATGCATATTACCCAATCTCTTCAGAGATATCCAATTTAGTATCGATACCACTTGCTGAAAAGATTAATTATTAACAAATAATACTTACTATAGCCTTCGTCAAATATATCTCTGGATGGTTTACCCAAATCTGAAAAACTTGGTGGAGCCATAATATGTGCTTGCAATTAACTGAAACAATAAAGAAAAAAATGTGAATTAGAATTGTTCAATATTTTGTCTCAAACATCATAAGATTTAAAAGACAATCAACCATAGCCTTCAAAATTCAAAAAGGTGTTCAAGGAGATATAATACCTTGCCTTAACCTTTCTTTGAAGGTTATGCAGAGGTGAGGCCTATATAGTCAATTACCTCTTCATATCCCAGAGGACTAAAATCTAGTGGGAAATTAAAAAAAAATCAGGAAAGAGTGTGCCTGGACCTGGATGCTGACAACCAGATGCTCACAAAAATTTTATTTTTTTGTAAGGCTAGGTCTGGCTAATACAAGTACAGTTAGACTAAATCACTTCTGTACAAAGCACATATCGATCGAGTATTGAGTGACATAATTTTAAACAATTTAAAATATAAAACATCACACTGATTCAAATTTACAGCATGCTGCATGTATGTCAATAAGAGTTTGATCCGATTAGGTACCGCTAAGTAGTGGCAGGTGTCACTCCAAGCAGACAATGCTTAATCTTTCAAACACCTGATGGTATTTCTCTAAGGAAAAGTCCACTACTGTAGACTATACAATTATTATTCTCGATTTTGCCATGCTAGATGCAATTTAGATTTCAATTATATTACAATAATACGGTATATTACAGATTTGTTTTGCTTGAGCTCAGAAGGCCTTAGTCAGATAAAACCTGCCGTTGAGGGGTCAACGTCAGGCTGCCATGCTCTATCGTTTCATTACGGAAATTCAAATCCTTTATTAAAGAGGCACAGGCTTCATTTTCGTGGGTCGATTTTTCCAAGTCTCAGAAACGGGGACTTTTTTAGCTCAGCAATTTAGTACTGGTTATCACAACTCACCATTGAAATTTGAGTCTTCAAATCCATGTGCATCCATAATTATTAGCATTTGAAAGTTATAATGCCCTACTACACATTAGCGATACTATGCAATATATAGAAAAGTCATCTATAGAAATAGAAGGAGAAATGTCTAATTTAAGATATATTTGAAGGAAATATGCAATTTTCGTACATTTCTAGTGCTTCTGAAGGATACTTAAGTATATTCAAGACCCAAATCAACCAATAAAAATGAAGACTGGTCCCCTTTAAGTCCCTGTGTCCTTCAAACTCGGCACATCTCGATACATTTTCATAAAATAATAATTAAAAATGTAAATTAAATGATCTCCTAGCTCAATTAATACCTTTTATTTTGATCGAAAGTTTCCAAGCGAGAATTCTATCAGTGATGGCTGCCATAAAGGCGGAGCTTACAGGTTGTGAGCGAGTTATCTCTGGTTAAACAAGTAAACTCCGCCCACATCCGCCAACAGTTAAAAAACAAAAATGGCCATCCAAGTCGATCTGGGACTGCTTCAAATTTTGTTTCGGCGTAAGACGGCACTTTTGAGAGTTTCTTGTGAAGTTTTTGTATTCCATCGATAAGAAAATTCTTCGAAATTTCCGAAAAACGTAAATTTTTAAAGGTAGGCCAATTCGTTAAGACCTGAGAGTCGTTCAAACGCTGGGGACCCTGGTATCCGGACAACCGCTATGGGATTTAATAGGCCGGATCCCCAACTAAGAAGGCCTACACCTACAGTTACAGAGTGTTATCACAGCAATTTATTACATTCAATTTAAATATTGTTTTGCAGTTGACATTTCAGTTGTTGAGTTGTCATGCAATAATCAGTAAAATTTAATTGAACATGCTAGGTTTCTTGGTTCCTTCTTCGTTCAGTTAGCTACCGGCGAAGTACATTCCTACTACTGACTGCGAACGGTAAACTTTAGAAGTAATTATGAAATGAATTATTACAGTTATATAAGATTGTTCTTCAAATAGCCAAGTCGTCTCAGATGAGCTTCAAAAAATAAACAGAAGCAATGCACAATAGGTGCCAAATTGGGATAGATTGAATCTAAAAACATAAAGAAATACTTTACCGATTTTCTTCAATGAAAGGTGAGAGATTCGCAAGGTCACCGAGAGAGGAAGTCGACGAGTTGCACGTGTTCGAGATCCAATAAATTGAACTAAAAAATACAATGAAATATAGCCCAATAGATGATGATAGAGTGTCTATTTCTCTGTTGATAGATAGAACAATGGAATCAAACTATGACAATTAAAAGTTACACGTTACCAAAGTCACGTTATAGCGAGATTGAGATATTTCGACCTTGAAAGATATCAAGACATTTCGTACAACCAACGTACTTCATAGTCCGAAAATCATAACAAAGCTAGTTTACGTGAACTATGCCATAGCCTAATCAATATTAAATAGAAATAATGAAAGTGTCTTTTATAATATAGTTTTCGTTGTATTTAGTGAAGTCGATAAACTTAATAAGCCATAAAAGGGAATTGTTGAACCAAAAAAATGGTGCTGAACAGTCTTATAAAGTTTTGTGAAATATCCCCGTGACGAAATGTCTCCCTTTCCTCAACCAATCGTTGTTCATCAACTTAGAGTTTCCGGTGAATCCCATGACATGGAGGCAATAACAACCAAACTATTACCACCACAGTCAAGCAAGGACGATAGATATAGCATAATACTGACCTTTGAAACCAGCATGACTCTTAGGCAACATTTGTTAGATAGGTCTACTAAAACTATCTTCTGTCCTGTTAATGTTAAAGCATAGAAAAAGAGGTAAATTAATAATTATCCTTCCTTGTGTTGTGACAACTTTTGTATTTCTTTCACATTTACTTCAAATTTACAAAACTGTCCATGACTGGCATGACATGAAAGATAATATTCAAATATAGGCTAGGCCTTGACTGACTTTATTCTTAGAAATTGTATAAACATAAATAATCTTCAAAATTTCTTCAAATAAGCTTATACCACAGACAAACTCTAGTTTTTATAAGATTTATGACTTTTATTTAACTTTTTAGATTTATCGCATAGTGTCACGAGGTATGGTATAGGCCTAGTCAGTTTGGCCCCTATCACCTATCCAAAATAGTCCCTGAATTTACTATATGAATTCAACCAAATCATTGGTCAAAATTTAAATGGTACCACACAAAAAAAGTCAAAATGGCCCCGGTTAAAAAAAGTTAACACACAAACATGGATTTGAAGTCCAAAATTATTGACGATAACATTTTGTTGTGAAAACTATCACTTATTAGCTTACCTTGTCTGAGGTCTGAATTGAACTTTATTTCTCCAGAAAATAAACAAATAATGAAATTTTTTTATAGATTATGAACTTTTTTAGCTAAAACGGTAAGTGAACTGGATGGTAAACCAGATTTTACATTCCTGTGGCCTTATTCATTATCACTTTGAAATTTTTAATGCTTATGTTATGTAATACAGCTGAGATTTTTTTAAATTATTATTGATTGTAGAAATATAAAGAAATATTAAATCAGACTTTGAAATCAGTTGCCAGACGGTTTTATCAATATGTTACTTGCATGGCAAAATTTTATTTACTTTCAGTTATATGAAAATCTAACAATATGAAACAGAATAGTAATAATATTGTATCTTGGGACTGTAAAGAAGTTGCTAAGTGGTTGAAAGATAATGGTTTTGAAAGTTATGTCCCTTTACTCTGTGATCAGCATGAATTTGATGGAGTTGCCTTATTGACCTTAACAGAAGAAGACTTAAAAAATCCACCTCTCAACATTCAAGTATTAGGACATGTAAAAAAACTATCTTTAAAACTTGGCCTGTTGAGAAAACAAAATTCTGGAGTTTTGCAGTCTCTGGGTATTGACCATATTGATCAAATAATTTATAAAAATGGCAAGAAAGCACTGCGATCAATTAGTTCGAATGCTGACTCTGAAGACAGTGATGATTCATTGATTAATAAAAGAAGACCACAGAGCAAAATGCGTTCGAAAAAGCTGGATCCTGAAATATGGAAAACTGCACTAAGCTTTATTTATGTCTTCTGTGTCTTCTTGTTAACATCATTTGTAATGGTTATAGTTCATGACCGTGTGCCTGATATGCAAAAATTCCCTCCACTGCCAGATTTATTCCTAGACAATATGCCATATGTACCATGGGCATTTAAAGCTTGTGAGTTAGTTGGTCTGTTACTGGGTATATTTTGGTTTACCCTGCTCTTCTTCCACAAACATAGGTAAATTTTGTTTTTGATAATTTGAAAACTGTGCTGCACAGTTTTTTTTGTTTATGAATTTTTTAAATCAAAATTTATATTTATTATTTATATCAGAAATCTATTGTATTTTTTGAGAAATTGAATGCCAAAACAACATTAATTCCCTTTTGCTTTTGAAGCAACAAAATGTACTGTTAAGTGAAACCATACAATTTGATGTTTCACAATAGACACTCCAAAATACTTCACAAATAGTGAAGAAATCTTTTATTGAACTGAGCATTTTACTGGTTACTTTGACATAACCCTGATCATTAGATTTATAATAAAGTTGTCAAATCATGGATAATGTTTTTTTTGGGGTATTTTTATTTAATAACTTTTGTATTTCTAATTATAGATTTATAATAATGAGAAGATTTTTTTCTCTGGCTGGAACTGTATTTTTATTAAGATCATTTACAATGTTAATAACATCTATGTCAGTACCAGGGGTTCACTTACAATGTTCTGGTAAGGTAAGTAGCCTACAATAAGCGTATATATATTGGCATGGATAATTTAAAACACCAAGAACCAAAGTTGTTATCATTTAAGTTCTTTCATTCTTTAATTAAGGTAAACATGGCATTGAAAAAATTGGACATGTACATACTGATCTTTTACAATCATGAAATTGTTACTCTCAATTATTCACATCAACAAATATCACATTGAGGTATTAAAAAGGATGGTTCTGTTACATGGAGTTTGTTATGGGTTGTTTAAGTGGATGTTTGCGATCCGCTTGACCAATCATACCTCACTCAGAAACCAGCTAAGCTAATCAGTAATAGTTTTCACAACTCATTGTCATAATCCATAACTCTCATTTGTTTGAAAGTAAAAAATGTGGCTTGAATTTTTAGGGTATATTTGAAAGGTTTTTAGTTTTGTTCTAGTACTTAAGGAGGCTATTTACATAATCAAGACCCCAGACAATCCTTGAAAATTCTTCCTTTTTAGAGTTTTGAAACAGGGAATACTTTATTTGTAGAGATATGGTGATTTATGGACTAAGCTTTATAGAACATTTGAAATATGGAAAGGTTTAGGTATGACATTACAGGGTGTAAGAACATGTGGTGATTATATGTTTAGTGGACATACTGTTATATTAACTTTGTTAAATTTTTTCATTACTGAATGTAAGTATATGTTTTATTATACGCCCTCATCTCTCTATGAGGACGTATAGTGTCGGCACCCCTGTATGTCCATCCGTCCGTCAACATTTCGTCGTAAACGCTCTAAAAACTGGAGTTTTTGACGAAATCAAATGAAATTTGATAAGTGTATACATATTCATAAAACGAAGATCAAGTTCGAATTTGAGCTATTTACGATTGTTACAAGCAGAGTTATTGCCCTTGCTCCAAATCTTAAATATGCTATTACTCTCATAGTTTTCAACCGATTTTGATGAAACTTAAAATGGATGTTATTGGACCTAAATCGAAAGGTTTGAGAAAGTTTAGTTTTCTCCTGATTAAAATTAAAGCTTAGTAGCAGAGTTATTGCCCTTGCCCCAAAGACTTTTTCGTTAGGCGTATAGGGCCATGGTCCACTATCTTTAATATTTATCTTATATAGTGACTTTACATATTACAAAAAGAATACAGAAATAAAATATTTAATTTTCAATGCACTCATATTAGACCCATAAAAATAATATACAGAAAGAAAATATTCAGTTTTTTATTCAATGCACTCATATGAGACTAATGAGAAAAAATGAGTTAAAATTTCTAAATATAAATTATAAAAATAGTTTTTTCGTTTTGTTATTTGTCAAAGTGAGTTTATGGTTATTATCTTATAGTGTTAATTTTTTTTCATTCCAGATTCTTCCAAGAACAGAATGTATTATCTCCACATGATAACATGGGTACTTAATATATTTGGTATATTTTTTATATTAGCAGCTCATGAACATTATTCTATTGATGTTTTTGTTGCATTTTATCTTACTTCTCGCCTTTTTATGTATTATCATACTCTTGCTAATAATCGGTCTTTAATGCAACGAGATGCCAAAAGAACAAGAATTTGGTTTCCATTATTTGCCTTTTTTGAATCGAAATGTGACGGTGTCGTGCCTAACGAATTTGAATGGCCTTTGCCATCATGGAATAGTTTTAAATGTAAACTTTATAAGCTAAATCAAAAACTAAAACAATATTGATCTCATTTGAAATTTAGTTTATTTGAAGACTTTTTTTCTTATTTGTTTTGTTAAGAATATTCAGGGATATTTAATTAGATGTACTGAGCATAAAGTTATTTTTTACAAAAAAATATGTATTGAGTTTAGTTTGATTCATAAATTTATCAACCTTGCTTTTAGCTAGAGAATATGTGTGCTATATGCCAACTCTTCTGTTTGTTCTATATCTGTTCTTCTGTGCAGTCATACCTTCTCATAAACATACAATAATCAAATCTACAGTTTTGATTCACAATTATCTCCCTTGTGCCTAAAAATTGAAAGTATGTAGTTTCTTTCAATCAGTTGTCATAAAATTTGGAATGCAGGTATCTGATTTAAAATGAAATGGAGTTCATCTAAGAATGGTAACAATATTGAAAGCCCATGTTAAAATTTCAGTGCTTTTTGTCAAAATTGGTGCTTTGAAAATATGATACATGTATACTTAAGTCTTCATCTTTGCTGATCTTTCCCATTTAATCTACAACATGGTGAATTTGGACATGATCTCAGTATTTGGAATTTGATTGCAGTTTAAAATGTCATGAATGTTGTTGGCTCCTTTTTATTAGCCCCCATCTCTCAATGTGGACGTATTTTGTCTACACACCTGTTCATCCGTCAACATTTGCTTGTAAACGCTCTAAAAACTAGATTTTTTGATGGAATCCAATGAAATTTAGTATGTGTATACATATTCATAAAAGGAAGATCAAATTCAAATTTCAGCTATTTTTAACTGTTAGTGCTCTTGTCCCAAATCTTGAATATGCTATTAGTTTTTAACCAATTTTGACGAAAACTTAAAATGGATGTTATTGGACCTAAATCGAAAGTTAAGTTTACTTCTGATTAAAGTTAAAGCTTTTTCGTTTTTAGTATCCGCTTGCCATGGTGAGCGTACATGGCTGTGGTCTACTATCTTTTTGTTATACAGAACCTTCATTGATTTCACCATGAAAACTAATTTAATTTAAATAAAATACTTTTTACTGAATAATATTTAAGGATATATTACTTCTAGAGAGATGTACAAGAAAAATATATAACTCAAATTCCAATGCAATTGCTTCAGGGAGTTGATGAAAGTGGTTCTTATCTACCATGAACTAGTATATTACTTAATTTCTTTATATTATTTTTTATATATTTCTTTAATATGCAGTGACCAAACGTTTAGTATAGATGTTAGGGAATTCATCTTGCAGTTCATTATAAAATCATTTGACAATGACAGAGGAATTTTAGCTGTAGTATTGTAGGTTGCATATGATTTGGTTGTAATAACCATGAAATAGTAATTGTAAGAAGTGGCAACGCTCAATTTATAATAGAAATACATGTACCAGTAAATTAAATCTGCTCAAGGGAGAAAGTCAGTTGGAAAACTGTCCATAAGTTTTATTTCTTGCACTGTAAAAACCTGTAACAAAAAATATTTGTCTGGCTTAAGGATCGCTAGGCTTTTAAATATCTTCCTTATGTATACTCAGTTGTGCTCTTAAAAACTATTTAGGTATAATATAAAGTATCAGCCACTATCACTTAAAAAAAATTTATTGATTCAGAACTCTATGAATGATGTGTGCTGAAATGATTTTTAAGTAGTCAAAAGGTCAGTATAAAATATAACTTGTTATTAATATGTAAACAGCTGTTGTTTAACAGATTTGTTATTTATTAATTGTTTGTTTATTTAAGAATATATGTATCTAAAACATGGCAGAAACTTCCATATCACATAAATATAAGATTTTATTTTTTGACAAGTAGGATTTAATTTTTTCATTAAAACAACTTATTATATTATACATTTCATAATAACTGGAAGTAGTATGCTTCCAATAAGCCCCTCTCCCACCTACAGGAGTTGCAAGCAGAGTACGTCCAGAGTAAGACGTAAGAAACTCCTGGTCAACTCGACTCATTCGGATGTAACTTATCTGCACTCGTGGACACTCGCATTTAAAAAAATTTTGTCTAGAGCCGCAAGTTTTACGAGCACAGCCAAGTTACAACTGAGTGTGGCATTGACCAGGAGTTCCTTCCGAGGATATTAGGAGTTTCCTGTTTTGTATCCAAATCTAACTTAGGACATACTCGGCTCCTGTAGGTGGAAGAAGGGCTTTAGAGAATAAAAGTTTGTGAGTGTAGTAAAATGAGGAAATTAAAATATCATATTAATGTTAGTCACTTTAACCCCATTCTAGTCGACATTCAAAATAATTGGCATAAGGGTAATTTTAATGATAAACAAAAGTTTTAATTGCTATATTTTAGTTTGCATTTTACAACTTTGATCTTGAAATTGAACTGATATTTCATAATATGTTTAATATTTATTTAAAGGGAAAGATTACATAAATTTGTACATTAGTTTGCAAAATTTAAAGACATTTTTATGTAAACCTTTTGAAATAGTTTTGTTGTGTAGAATTAAAGATAATATAAGATAATTTAAGGGGCATATTTCTTCAGATTTTAGGCCATAGTTTTCATTAATTCTTTAAGTGAGATTGACTGCTAGACAACAGGTTTATTATAATAACATGTATGTGACCTAGAACATGAGATGCATTACAATTTTGTAGTTTCAAGACCATGGCAAGTGGAGCAACATTAAACATTCAGGCTTCCACTTTAATCATGCATGAAAAACTCTGTGAATTACTGTGAATTGCAAAATATGTCAATATGTGACTTTTATATGCCCACACGTAAGTATGGTAGGCGTATACGCTTGCAAGACTTGCCTCAAGCTTATGTTTAAGTTTTCTGAATAATCTTGAGAAAAGATTTAAAGGGATATGTAAACTAAGTATCGACCAAAAAACTTTTAATCCCAGAACCTGGAATAATCTGTAATAATGTTCTAAACTCTCCCTTGAAATCTCTGTAATTATAAGCATTTGAAAGTCAAAAATACGACTTGGCGTTAAGTAAGACTACCTTTTATAGAAAACACAAATACAGAAAATGAAAGATAAATGTTTCGGTAAGGGTTCAATGGAAGAGATTCGGTGATTTTTGGCAGTTCTAGTAATTCTGAAGGCTATTTACATATATTCAAGGCCCAACTATTGAACATTCCCCTTTAAAATTATATTTCTGCCAGTATTTATTACCACCATTCTTGTCATTAGCAAACTGTCACTTTAAATTATGAATGTGTATAATGTATGACATATTGTTATATTTTAATAATGAATATAGTTAGTAGACAGTAGATTTAAGCAAGGTTTGTAGTTAAGTAGGTTATGACATTCCATGTATTTAAAATCACTAGTTGATATTATTCATCATATAATTTATACAATCAAGGTATCTCTGAAATCAATTACAATAGCATATAGTCATTTCATTGTTTCTCATTTGGTAGAGCTCAATTTTAGACATGTGTCATACTTTCAGAATGGAAATCAAAAAACTGGTTTGACTGCAATAAAATGGCTAAATACTGATGAAAGTGATAGTCTAGCTTTCTATGGTATACTGAAATAATTATAGGCAGTTATGACACATCAAAAGAAAGATCATAAGAATGTAGATAAAACCTTATTAAGTGAGAAACAGGAACCAGACTTCCATTATTTAAGTATTCATATAACTGAAATGGGCACTGTAAGCTGGAAAATAAATAGCTTTGACTATGTCCCTTTAAATCAATTTGTTATACTAATAGGCTTATTTAATAAGGTCATTGTGTTATCTGCAATGTCAAACTTAGTGGTATTTTTATTTATTTGAATTCTTAATTAATTTAAATAGTTTTTGTCTAAACTTGCTACAATAAAAGCCACCCATGATATTGTATTTCCTTAATGCATTTACAATTAGGGAACAGATACAGAATTTGTGTTCCTCACACTGAAATGAAGTGTTTTATAACAACATTTCATATTATAGCATTTTATCAACACACCTTAAATATGAACAAACTTATATGAGCTGAACGGCTGTTTGTTAGTATATGTAATATATCATTTAATATGAATGAATTATGCAATGTAGTTCTAGTTTATTTAAATTTTGTTACTTGAATAAATTAATAGTTTTTTTACTAATTAAAAATGCCAAAAAAGCTGTTTCTGTTACAATTGTTATAATAACATTTAAATGTGTTTTGAATATGCAATACAAATTATTTTTGCTTACTTTTTATTCTTTTAACCCAATATTAGTTCCCAATATTTTGTGTCTTTCCAAAGATAATTATCTTTTTTGTTTTTTTTTTACAACGGAAGCTTATATTATAGCAGATGTATGTTCTTTATTCTTTAAGAGAACGACCTCCCAATTGAATATTGTTTGGAGGCATCGTAGGTCTACTCCAAGAAAATTTTGAGAATAAGGTCCGATTTCCTTGCATCTAAGACCTATCCTAATCTCGTTGACAACGCTTGACTCGTGAGTAGGATTTATTTGGGGATAACCCAAGACAATTTTGAAAATAAGAGCTGATTTTCTTGTATCTCAGGACAAACTGCAAGCAGTTTGGAGGGATTGTGCTCTAAGAAAATTTTGAAAATTAAGGTTGATTTCGGATACCTTTCCTGACAGTTATCTCGTTGAAGACGACGCGCGACTGGCGGTAGCTTCTGTGGGAGGATTCAAGGAGACACCGGTCCTAAGAAAATTTTGAAAATAAGGATTAATGTCTTTGCTTCTGAGACCATTCCGGGTAGCTAAGCATTTACGATATCTTACAGACGATTAAGATGGGATCGTGTTGAGGTTTGCTTCAAGGCAAAAACTTGGAGGGGTGGGGGGGCCGGTTCCTAAGGCCCTGTAACTATAATACACTATAATCGCTAAACTCTTCTGTAAAATATGCATATATGCAGGTGTGACGTGACCAATCAGAACCACAGATGTCTATTTGAAAATTGGAATGGTGCAAATTGAAGCTATCAGTGCCTCTAATACACGTATAATTTAGGAAACCTTTTACAATCGCTTTAATGACTACATTATGCACTTGAAAAATATAAATGGTTTGATTTTCAGTCACGAAGGCAAGCCAATAAAAAATTTTTCAAAAGTAGTAGGCCTAATAACACCACAGAAAAGTTCTGAACCCGACAGTATACATATATCGGGTGTCCCAGAAAAAACTTCCTCAACTTTGACGCAAAGTATCTCAGCTGCTAATGATCCGATCTTTTTCAAAATTCTCACAGATTTACTTTAACATATCCTTGTCAGACCCTGAAAATGTGAAAGTCATCGAATAAAATTTGTATAAGTACTACCATGAACAAAATAGCATGTAAAAAAATTCGATATCAGAGCAAACTACACATTTAGACCTGTGTCTATTGTGCATTCACCTTTTTATCCTGAAATGCTCTCACCGATCTCATCTTAATTTTCTCCCAAAAAGTAACCGTCCTGTCTTTCAGTTCCTGTTTAGTCAGTTTGTTCCACCGGTGATGATAAAGATTTGAGATTCTCTTAAGAAACAGGTGTACTGCACGTGGGTTAGGGGGACACACTGATTAAACAGGAACTAAAATGCAGGATGGTCGCTTCTCGAGTGGTACCTTTAGATGAGATCCTTGAGAGTTTATCAAGATGGAAAATGTTTGGTATTGGTGGTTGATGTGGTGAAGGCACAATGAACACAATTCAAATATGTAATTTGCTCTGATATTGAATTTGTTGACATGCTATTTTGTTCGGGGCAGTACTTTTACAATTTTTATTTGATGACTTTTACATTTTCAGGGTCTGACAAGGACATATTGAAGTAAATCTGTGAGTAAATTTTAAGATAAACTAACCCCCAAGACAACACCCTTCTCGAAAGACGAGCACTGCCAATGAGAATGTTGTCTCAGTTGCTTCTAATCAACTGTAATTTTCTCGGGATACATCACCCCTATTTAACCGTCTTCGAGGGGTATGTGCAGCCCACGACAATTCAAAGACCGCTTATACAAAGAAACTGGTTCTAATTTGGAAATGTTGGAAAGGCCTCACATGCAAATGAAATAAAACTAACCCTAATTTTTCAAAAAAAGTGAGTAGAAACTCTGAAACCAGCGGTGCTGTTTCTTTTCTTTTTTTAAAAGGACTAAAAAATATTTCTGCAAGTTATTGCTTGCTGACTTATTTCTCAAGTTTTATTAGGTGGAATTTATTCAAGACCTCCAACACAAAGGCAATAAACTACTATTGCCCGTTCCTCACATTCAGCTACATAGATGACGTTTTGTCACTTCATAACTCCGATTTTGGAGACTTTTTTGATAAAATCTATAAGAGTTGGAAATTTAAGACTCTACCAACTTTGACTTGCTTTTCGAAATTGTCAACAATCAAGATCTTTGTGTTCGATTAAGCAGGTTTTTATATGCCCACACATTAATGTGGGCGTATATTGTAGTTGCCCCTGTCCGCCTGTCTGTCTGTCTGTCCACAATTGATGTGGACACGATAGAGAGCTGGTTTATTTATGGATTTTGATGAAACTTGGTAGAAGTGTTTGGTATTGCGGGATGAACCCTATTGAAAATCAGACAAATCGAAAAATATTTCACGAGTTCTTGCTCTTGCTTTTTATACGCCCACATCTCTCTATATGGACGTATATTGTCGGCACCCCTGTCTGTCCGTCCGTCGGTCCGTCCGTCAACATTTGCATGTAAACTCTCTTAAAACTAGAGTTTTTGATGGAATCAAATGAAATTCGGTATGTGAATACATTTTCATAACGAAGATCAAGTTCAAATTTTCCATGAATTTCCCAAGATCTTACCAATTTCATTAGAGCCTAATAAAGTAAAATCTAAATTGATTAAAAAATTGCGACGCATTTCAAATTTAACTAGCCGTTCATCGAAAATTTCATAAATAATCACAACCCTCTTTTTTATGACCATAGACTGATAATTTAACCTAAATTAGAAATTTTCTAAGACTCCCCCATACTCCAAAAACGCACCAAACCTCTAACACCGTGCCTTCGGAACAGTGCTCAAGCATGAGAACTTCCTTCCCTATAACCACTTCAATGAAAATCCTTGCTACACAAACAGGGCATACTATTGATAAAATAAAAGGATGATTGATCACATAGGTAAGCTATATTTCTTGACATAGAATATCTTCTATAACACACACAACACTCCTTATACATGTTGTACATATACTCGGTAGAAATTCATGAAGGCAAAACACAGAAGTACAGAGGCCATAGAAGTATAACAGTAGGATAGTCCAACAAATTGATGTCGCCTCTTGCACTTTTATTAGCAAGGGCGCCAGTGATGTTTCTAGCAGACTTAAGTTGGTTTTTTTTGGGGGGGGGGGGGGGGGGGCGGCGAGCTGGGGCCTAATAATTGTAAAAAAAAAGGGGGGGGGGGGAGGGTCTTCTAGCACATAATGTTCTACCATGAATGTATTTATGCCTTATGCATAAAAATATCATTATTATTATTATTCATTTATTAAGTGGTGTATAATGATTATTGAGGGGGTGGGGGTTGTAGACATATCTTTTCGTTTTTATCTAAATAACTTTGTAATTCTGAATTTCAATTTTTTCACCCTTGTTATCTAAACGATTTGCATGTCCCCCTGTCTCCCCCCCCCCCCATTATCTGCGCCCATGTCTATTATTGGGATGTTCAATCATACATTTTTGAAACAAGGGCATTTTTATTTTGTTGAAATTATTTCAAGATCTGTGTTTATGGTAAGTGTTTCGGACTAACCACCTTCATGGATAATAATTATGATAAATGATGCCTTGCTAGGCGACTTGTGTCGCCCAGTTAATCAGCTTTGCGACAATTAGGCCATCATAAACTAAGACTCACCTTATGAAACGGGGTATTGAAGGAGCTAAGAACAATTATTTAAAATACAGCTTTGGTTTAAATTAGCTTAGCAGTACAGAATAATTATGCTTTAAATAGTTACTACCAGTACCAAGATGTCACCATGAAGGTCAAGGTTACTATTACTAATTTACGTTCTTATTTTTTCGGAATGCGGTAGAGGTCTATCAATGTAAGTCACTTCCATTTATTTACTTTAGATACTGGCTTATTATGTACTCGTATTTACACCCGTTTGACATGTTTGTTGCCATTTGCCACCAGTTCAATGTCACAACAACCCAGCTTCTAAAGCCTAGCACTGCACGCTCTAGCTTTATTACGGCAAGCTAAACTAGGCCTAGTAGGGCCTAATCGCTAATCCTAATCGCACTCGAAAAAATCAATTTTATATCTTCTAGTATGTTCTCTAGTCTAGGCCAACTACTGATGACGAAAACTTTGTCTCAATCGTAAATTTATACGTGAAAATATATCTAAAATACATGTATGTCTCAGACTCAATTCACTTAATCTGCTTGATCAACTTCCTAAATTTGTTTTAAAAAGATTTAAAACAAAGGAGTGTTTTTATTGTTAAATGAAAAGAATTGAAATGACTTTTACGCCACACTTGCCTTACATTTTTAGTCTAATAAGGACTGGTAAACACCATGCAGTGTGCATGAGATAAATTTTGCCTGGAAACTCTTGTTTTCGATTTCCAACCTGTCGAGGGATCTTTAAATAATGTGCATAGCCTGTAGCATTGTTTTCCCATCGAACCGACATAAACAATACTATATTTATTGATTTCTCATAACCAAACGGGTAATTTAAATTTAATATATTCTTTGTCATAATTGAAGAATTTTTGAAATTTTGACGACAATATGACCTTATGACACCATCCCAGAATTGTCGGGAATTTCAAGGGGTGAGTCTAAGCTAAATTTATTAAGTAGGCCTATCAATCAAAAGTCCAAATTGCACTTTTCCAACCTTCATTGGTCATGGGTCCTAGTATCAAACCTTCTACAGTCTGGTCAAGACTTTCTTTATGTACGATACGTGAAAAATGTTGTAACTTGATATACGGTACATGTATAATGCTTATATATATTATTCATTAGGTAATATATTTTATGTTGCTGTGAATAATTTTGAAATGTGGGCGGTAACAGTCGGTTGATATAGGCTACTATAAAAGTTGCGACAAACTCATTACTCTTCATTTATGCAATGTTTGTAAAAAAATAATATAGTCTGAACTCGATCAAATCTTCACTTCTAATGCAGAATATGACGGAAACTTTTCTGATATTAATATGATGGGTAAAATTTTATTTACTAAATCGTTGTCCTTGACTCTTTGACCTCGCTAATTCCATATGGTCTAACCGACCAAATTCATGTGATAAGATGGTACACGTAAATGTTTGAAAGCATGGCTACGCATACCATTTCGGCAGTTGTATCATAATATATATAACAATCTTAACCAGCCTGTATTTTCTATTCGTAAGACAAAACATGAGAGGAACCAATTGGAATATACCTTTATTTGTCTACTTATATATACCTACATACCTACATGTATATTATGATGTCATTTATTAGTGATTTGATGTACCTAGAGCTATATGATATCCCTAATATGTAAAATTAATTGTGTAAGTAGAAAGACTAATGGATGATGGTTATGCTATCAGAATGATCGAGAATATTCTACTGTAATGAATCGTATGAATATTCTAGTTTATTTATTTCATACATTACGATCCATATCTTACTTTCTCTCCAGCTGTTGATGAATTCATGAATACTTGGTTGACTTACAATATCAGCATCTTATTCAACTGTATCGTAGATAATTATGTCGTTTTTAAATTATATTAATTGTTGTAATAAACCTAGTTAAATTTAGATGGTGCTGTATGTGAAAACTAATTAAATGGGTAGGTTATATCTGTAAAGTTATTGTATATGTAATTGGCCAATTAGAAATTAGTCACTATACTTGGACATTTCACTGTTAACATTTACCCTACAGTTTCAACTTGATATTTGTACGCGGCTCATACCGTGTTTACTTCGCCAACTGAGTCGTATACATCACACACAAACGTTGTTTATAGGTTGATGTAGTCTAGTTTATTTTGTTCTTTCAGTAAAGTATGTGTAATGTCAAATCTTGGAGTTGTGACGACGTTGGGAATTGGTTAAAGGAAAATGGATTGGAAGATTATGTCCCTTTGCTTTGTGATAAGCATCAAGTTGACGGACTTGCTTTATTAGCATTAACAGAAGATGACCTGAAGAATCCACCTCTCAACATTCAAGTATTAGGACATGTGAAAAAACTATCTTTGAAACTTGGTCGTTTGAAAGAAGAGGATATTGAGTGTAGATTAAAGAAGTACCATGTAGCCGATACCGTTATAGATGGGTTTATACCAAGTAGAAAAAAAACCTTAAACTCTTTTGATAGAAATAATAATGATACTCAAAATGGGATTCTCAAAGTAGTATTAAGTTTTTTATATGGTTGTATTATATCATTTTTAGTCGCTATTGGCATTGTTATTTGTGATAACCGTGTTCCAGATATTCATAAGAATCCACCCTTACCAGATTTGTTCTTAGACAATGTCAGTTTTCTTCCATGGGCGTTTAAAGCCAGTGAGATAATATACGTAGTGATGATCAGTATTGCTGTATTGCTTGCAATATTTCATAAATACAGGTAAGATTAGATGTTTAATTCGTTTAGTACACGAAGGTTACAAACATTCCTTCTTCTGTTTTATAAGTTAACTTGTACCTACAGGCGTTATTCATATAGCACGAGAATATGAGGCGTGTTTATTATATATACTAATGTTATAAAGCTGGCAGCAGAGAGAATATTATTTTGAAAATGTCATGACACGGTTATATGGTATATTATACAAAACCACTGATTACATCTGCTGCAACTATAAAAGTATATTTGGAATCTTTCAAGCTCCCTTACAAGTCAGATAAAACCTGCCGTTGAGCGGGTAGCTCCCTTACGTGCTCCTCGCTTCTACATGCCGTTCAAATATTATATCCCTTATGGACACTAACAATCAAACAAATGATTTCTTTATGTGAATGGACAAAACTGAAAAAAAGAAATGACCAAACACAAAGATCATTCTGTATACATTCTGTTTACATATACATAGATTTTGTGAGCTTTATAAGCTTACCATTCATATAATATGAACTTTTCTCAGGTCTATCGGTCGATGATATGTAAATTCTGTTTACATATTACTAAAGAAATTAGGAAACTGAATAAGCTAGTACATATACTACAGAATATTGAACTTTACACAGAGTTTCATTGCACTGAAGTTGACCTATTTTTCCAAAATCATAATATGTATAAGCTTACAGCAAATGAAAACTAATACTGATATGAGGCCATATATATCCGGGAGAAGGCTTTAAAGGGCGATCGAACAAGGGTTTCAAACAAAAGATTTGAATTAAATGTTTCGGCAACAGCTTGTTTTTTTTTATAATGGAAACGTGGCCAAATGACAGGGTATTTTTCAAATATTTAGGCTAATCATGGTCTAAATAAAGCTTATGTTGAAAAAAGTATTCACAATCCAGAATTTTACTAATCTGTTATGTACCCAATTAGTCCGAAACTTGCGGACTCTTTCCCATGGCTAGGAGATAGTCAGAAAAACTAGGACACAAAAACTTCTACACTTTGTGCGTGCCACATTTGATGGCGACTGACTGATTTTATTTCTCAGGGAAAAAAAACTTTGATCCATGATGGTGTAGGGGAATAATGATGGTATGATTAAAAAATCTTTCCAAATAATATATATCAAAGTTTTGTGGATTCGAGGTAAATAAAAACGTTTAAAACCTCCGAATTCGCGGAGGTGAGGAAAATCGCTAGTTTTTCTGACTCTCTTCCAGCAATATCTGTGCAAATATCTATCAAAGGCTGGGAATAAAGTCAGTAAGTTTCTTAATAGTAATAAACAATCAATCCTTTCATATGATTATGTATTTCTGGTCTAAAGTCGCTATATTATGTAATTTTGTTAGGGAAAACTAGGAGACTAATTTTTATATAATTTCTAAGCTTATATAAGCTAAATATTGAAGTGATATAAATCCTGTTTTAATAAGCGACATAAATATATCAGCTGGTTTCATGTGCGATGACTAACACATTTATCATATTTCCCTGTTTCCGTAGATAACATTCTGACTACAAGTGATTATAATAAATTGACACCACTAATCATATTATATTATAACTAATTATATGTCAGTTATACCAAGACACCATTCGATCCTTTATGAAAGTTTCAAGGTTATTTTAACATCCCTTATATATAGTAGAAAGGTCGACTGATTTATTCACCCTTTATGGGTGAGTCAAAAAGATTTCTTTTGTAATATTATTCGTTTTTCATAGTGAATTCTGATTTGAATTTTGAATAGGCTTATTATATAAATCATACTTTAAGAAATCAGTATTCACATCTTTTTTAATGTGTAGGCTACATTTTGTCTGTTTATTGCTGTACAACTGTACTCAAACAATTATCATATGTACTAAGCTTGTACTATTGCTTCCTGTCCCTTTTACACCCGGACCTTTCAACAATGAATCCAGACACTCCTCTCGTCTTAATGGTGTAATGTGCTTAAAATTATTTTGTGTTACGTGTTCCGGTAATGGATCTACTAAATAAATCTACTACATGTAATATGCATAGTTATGATGTCGGGGAAATGTTATCTAACGTAATGCCTACAACCGTGCTAGTACAGGTTTAAATTTGGGCGTGTAAAATAGATATTATTTTATGAACCTATGTAACTGCAGTTCTAACAAATCAATATGTATATATATCTGGATGAAAATTCTTATTATTCTACTTTCAGATTAATATTATTAAGAAGATATTTCTATTTACAAGGCTCTTTGACGTTTTTAAGATTGTTTTCTATTCTTCTCACGTCTTTACCTGTACCAGGGGTTCATCTATATAAATATTGTAAAGTAAGCTTTATGATTATATTTATGCATAGTTCACACCAACGGCGAATGCCGCGCTTTAAATCGGCGAGCAAAGCGCCATTACTTTTCCAAAAATATCACGATCTCCTAAGTAACCAATTGGTTACTCTTTTGGGACGAATTATTTTCCGATTATTAAACTCTGTTAGTTATGCATTGGAAAATTTCGACATCGCCGATTTCATGTCACTCTTGATCCAGAGCAAATCTTGAGACATTTTAACAAGCGTGTTAAGTGGTGATGCAAAGTTCACACCAACGGCACTTTAATGGCGCTTTAAAGTGGTGTTCAAAGCGACACATAAATATAGCGTAACACAGCTCCACTAAAGCGTCATGGTCGTAATAAATCGTTGGAAATCTTTGAGAAAAGCCAAACATTCGGCAAGAGCGCCAAACATTTTTAAACCGTGTCCAAAATTCTTAAACAGGTTAAAAAAAATTGGCGCTATTCCCGAATGTCCCGTTTTGCTCAAAGCATTCCAACTATCCATCACGACCCTGAAGCTTTATTAGAGTTTTGTTACACTTTGCTTTGCACGCCGCTTTAAATCGCCATCAAAGCGCTGTTGGTGTGAGCTATGCATTACAGAGTAGGCCTATACATGACCGATATTTATGGCGTGGATTGAGGGGGGGGGGGGGGGGGGGGTTGGGGGAGTCGAAACGTACCCCACATAATTTGGTTGAAAGGTAAATTTTTTTGAAAAATTAATTGAAAAAAACTCTTTCACAACATATTTGGACTTAAACAGTCACTCTTTGTCCCCCACAAAATTTTCAAATCCACGACTTGCAATTTACAGGTGTTATTTTCGATGCCGAGATCGTCTGGAATAAGCTTATATAACAAAAAAATACTGTCTTAGTTGATCATCAGTGCAGTTTTTTTCATATATTTTCTTTCAGAAATATACTGGTGCTCAAGTTATACTTCAACAAGCTGTTCATATTTTATCAGGTGTTGGTCTATCTATTGGTGGTATAAGAACTTGTGGTGATTTATTTTTTAGTGGTCACGCTGTAAACTTGACGCTTACAAACCTTATCATTATAGATTGTAAGTATTAATATCTATATAAATTATATAACGTATATAATATGGACCTCGGTCATCGTATGTCCATAAACAAACTGTTCTTGGCTGTAACATGATACCAATGAGCCACCTTATTCAAATACAATAATATCCCACCTCAAAGAGGTCGTACACAGATAAATCTGATGTTTGAAATGTTCAAATTACGACCCGAAGATGTTTTTATAAGACAAAATTGTCTCATAAATCATTTTTTTCCTCTTGTCAAAAATACATATAAAGGCCTGCATGTAATTCAAATTCTGTAGCCTGGATTATTTAGACATTTTAGACTTTAAGTTTAAAGGGAAATGTTCAGCATTTTCAAGAGTAGTTTTGAGCCTTGAATCCCTCCAATTATATCCCTACATAAACATTTATCTGTATGTATCTTTTTTTATATAAAGATTTGCCGAACGGAATTAATTTGTATTCTTGACGTCAAAACACCTTTTTTCTCAATTTAAATTTTATATAACTATACGAGTTTATTTGCCCCTTTCACAATACTAATTCAAATAATGTAGTCAGGGTTGTCTGGACACTATTTCTTAGGTGATGATATACATAATGTATAGAGTTTGCAAAAGTGTCGAAATGTTTTATTGTAGGTCCAAGAAAAAAAAAGCTTGTACCCCTTTTAAAAATTTCAAAAGGAATTTTACAATATGATATTTATACGTTTTTGCCCCAAACATATTTGACAGGATGAACGAAAACCAGTCCTATTATACCCCTCAACCCCATCACTCCCCTTCCTCCCGTGGAAATACTGACCCCGACATCACCCCTTCCGATCAGTCTGCCCCATATATGTACCCTCGATTCCAGGAATCTGGTTCCGACGCACGGTCTATGAACAAAGTAATATGATCGAGTATTATTACTATTATTTGCTTTGTCATGTGCATTACGCTCAAAGCTGTTTAATTACGTTCATGTACTATAGCTAGGAAAACTTCCCAACCGTGTCGATTATCAAATATTTCCCCTCAGGCATTATCAATCAAAACTCTTTCAAACATACAGTACATGTTTGTGTTGTTTGCACTCACACTTTGATTGGGTGTGGAAAGACGCGAATCATTTGAGATGGGAAGGTCTGGAATTGGTCATTAAAATGTCGATGTTTATTAGGCATATTTCTCTATAATTAGTTTCCACAACAAACGTAAACCTCGGAAAATTAAAAATTTAATGTTTCGGGAACACCATATACCATCAATTTGAACCATTCCAATTTTCATTCAGATGTAAGTGATTTTAGCAATTTCACTTAAAGAAAACATCTGGAAATCCCTTTCTGAGAATAAGGTGGTCGGGTGTGCCCCTTTCACAATTAATTTCTAACAATATTATCATGAAGGCGGTAAACCTCTTATATCAGAGCATTTGGTGGAATATCGTATTGAACAGAAATTTGCATATAATTTTGTCAGATCGTGAATGGCAATTAGCCATAGGATAAAAAAGAAATACTGTGTTTAAATCGGATTCCAATGTGTGTACGGAGGGCGGAGCATTACAATAGCATACATGTATTTGAAAATTGACCTTAATAACATTTGAGTCATACAAATCTATTTCATGACTTATCAAAGTTCAGTTCTAACATCACGGAAATTTACACTTAAAGTTATTCGTGTTGGCGTATGGTATATACTTATAATGTATCTCTCTGAGTCATCTTGGCATGTTTAACATGTTTATAGGCTATGTGCAATTAGGTTACTTAAAATAAATGTTTTTTTTGTTTTCTTTTCTTTCAGATACTCATAAAACTCGTATTCGTTATTTGCGTATTTTAACGTGGATTCTCAATTTGCTTGGTATATTTTTCATACTAGCTGGTCATGAGCATTATTCAATTGATGTAGTGGTAGCCTTCTTTCTTACATACGGATTTTTTATGTATTATCATACTCTTGCTTATAATCGGTCTTTAATGCAACGATCCAAAAGAACAAGATTATGGTTGCCTTTCTTCAAATATTTTGAATCAAATTGTGATGGTGCTGTGCCTAATGAACTAGAGTGGCCTTTGTTTTCATGGACTTTTTTAAAAAATCGTGTAACGTTTTATCGAAATAATTATTATTCTGTTTAAATAAAATCATTCCAAAGTTGAGTAATTTTGTTTTTAACCCCTTCAGCTATTCATAGTTTATTGATCAAGTCTAATAATACAGTTCATAAAATAAACTTTTAGTAACTTTATGCTTGAAATAGTGTTATGATCTGCCTTGTTTTTGAAAGAATTCAGTAGATATGGAGTGGAGAGTCTATACCGAGCGTCATTGGAACAAACTTACAGCACCGCAGCCAAATATGGAAAAGAGTATCTATAGCAGTAAATATATTATATGTACATAATACGTGAAATAATTTATATTGCTAACAGGTTTGAACTATCTATCCAGTTCATCAACAAACCCAAATAACTAGTGCAGGATAGGGTAAATTCAACAGAATGATCAAATTATCCAAACATCAAATTGTTTGGTTCAAGGCCACGATAGTAATTCATGTGAGCTACAATATGATAAAAAAAAGATCACAAAAGCTTCAACACATAGTTGGTCATCCTAGGTCAATTTGATGGCTAGTATAGTCTCTATTGTTCATCTTAAACTTAAAGGGAAAGTCTGACTTTTTTTCCATGAATAAAAAATAGCGATGGCCATCGTAATACGCCCACTTTTATAATGGCAGCCAATTCGTCCGGGGGGGTTGACAAGAGTGATCAGTAAATGAAAGATTCTGAGAATGACATTTTCTCTTTTTACAAGTGTAAAACCATGGGTTAAAGTTTCCTGGGAAAAAAATATGTTATGTGCCAAACTGTATTAAAGAAGTGTGTTATATTCCATAATATTGTCTTGTGTTTTGTTATATGTGCTCCTCGCTTCTATATGTCGTTCAAATCTTATAACAAATATGTCACTGAAATATGCATAAAACAAGGGCAACCAACGATTAGGTTCCATCCTAAAATGATTAAGAGCAGTCACATAGTTGATGATGTTTCTGATTTTCAATAAGTTGTATCCAAAGGTCAATACAAACACCAACAGCCATTTTCATAAAAATCCACCTAGAAACAAGCTCTCTATCGTGTCCACAACTTTGAGAGTGTAACGGCTGAAAAATTAACGTGTTTTAAAGAACAGGGGCAATAACTCATAAAATATTTTTTAGATGTTTCTGATATTCAATAGGGTTTATCCTAATATCAATACAAACTACCAAGTTTCATCAAAATCCATCAAGAAACCAGCTCTCTACGGTGTCCACAACATATTTTCAAAAGCAAGGGCAATAACCCAGAAAATATTTTTCGATTCGTCTGATTATCAATAGGGTTCATCCTTGGGTGATTACAAACACTCACAGCAAGTTTCATAAAAATCCACCAAGAAACCTGCTCTCTATCGTGTCCACAACTTTGAGAGAGTAACGGCTGAAAAATTAACGCGTTTTAAAGAACAAGGGCAATAACTCATAAAATATTTTTTCGATGTTTCTAATATTCAATAGGGTTTATCCCAATGTCAATACAAACACTCATACCAAGTTTCATCAAAATCCATCAAGAAACCAGCTCTCTATGGTGTCCACAACATATTTTCAAAAGCAAGATATTTGAATTGACCTTTCGGAATAAATATGGGAGACATGTTTATATAATTGAGAGTTTATTTCTCTTTATCGGTATTCCAATACCAACCAAAAAATGGCAAATTTTAAAACGTTTACATATAGGTACCTTTACTATACAGTTGGTGTTCTAAAATAATCATCAAAACTTACATATAATGTTAGGGCCACATTTCTACAGACATTGGCCTATAGTTTTCATTCGAACAAAAACATTTTCTAACCTTCTAAAACGTCAGACTCGTCCTTTAAGTTTTCAACATATCCCTCCCAAACTGCCAAAGTAAAAATAGGCTATAACTCAATTGTTTACAAATTGGGGACCCAATTACCTCTATAAAATCTTGACGAATAAAGTAAAGAAACCAAGTTTTGTACTAACGATCCGAACCGCAAAACGAAATCCTAGTCCAAAAAGACATTTTGCCGAAACATAGGTAACAGCTTATTAACTTTTCACATGAGGAATATCAATCATATATGGGTAAGTATATCATAATTTTAAGCGATACTACGTCTTAGAATGAAAAAAAAAAAAAAATTTCAAACTTGGTCAATAGGAGTATATATCAGGGGACAAACCTAGTGGCATAACTATGAAACAGATAGGCCTAAATAATCTGATAAATCCAAGAAAACTTTGTTTAACTTTAAATACAATAATTGATAAATAATGTCTTAATCCAATTTAAGACATTTATCAATAATAATTTGCAATTGTATGGAAAATTATATAGTTTTATGGGTTTATTTGATTCTGTCTATACTTTGGACACTGTTGATGAATATACTCTTATTGACCAAGTTTGCTAACTTAATTTTTTTGTTCATTCTAAGACGTAGTATCGCTTTATAGTGGTGTCAGGTGTCTAGAAGAGTAAGCATACCCTGCATGGCGCCACACCCGTCCTAGCTATAAAACAAGCGAAGAACGCCACAACATGAAAAAGCGCCAACTGAAAAAAATGGTGACTTTACGACAAATTTTCAAAGGTTCAAGGGACGTAACTGATGAAATACATTAAAAATGATTGTCCAATTTCGATAATTCAAGGGACGTAACTGGTCATATTAATTGTTATATTATGATAATAAAAATGTCTAGTACACCCGAATCGAGTTAAGTTGACTATAACCCCCCGAATCATTTGGGAAGCATTTAATGATGAAAAGTGATCAGGTGATCAGAAGAGAAGCAATCACTGCCTAGAACTACACCGGTAATAGCTGCTTAATACTACAGATAAAATAGGGAGACAAAACAAAAAGTAGCCTACTGTCTTCTTATGGGTTTAAAAATTTATCATATTATATCAACTGAACAAAAAATACTTTGTCACTTGACAACTTGATAGCAGCTTAACTGATGTAATTTTAGAATTATTTCACATAACATTCAAATATGCTTGAAAACAACAGTTATTAAAGTACGGATGAGCTGTAAAATTCATAAGTTGACTCGGAAGGTTAAGGTTGATTAAAAACTTTTAAAAGACCCACTGACATTTTGTGAATGTGGATAAAATTTGGCGCTGTTGATTATCTTCAAGGTTCTTCCTCTTGCATTCAGCTGCCAGCTGACACAGTTAATAAAGCTGGAGATCATCTATACTGTGTAATGCAATCATATTAGACTATCTGTCTGGAACAACATGAATGTTTCTTCCAGCCTTGATTCGATTTATATTTTATCATGCTCTAACATTTCAAAGTTCACCAAACCTGCTATGTTATGTAAATAAAATATGTATGTTTATGATATAAAATGTTATCCTGTTAAAACTTATATACATGTAGTATATAGGGTCCACCCAACCATGTTAATGGTATTTGATATATCGGTGTAAATTGATCTCATATGATCTCAAATCAAATTTGTATCAGTTATACTAGTACCTTGTAAATATACAACGTGTACTTCATTTAACCCCATTGAGTGTACTACGACCATTACCCTCAAAACAGTTTCGAAAAACTACTTTGTGCATTCATATATCATATAAGAACCATAGCAAATCTTTCTCCACTTAACCTAAAAATAAACGATGCCACCTTAAATCCTTGACCAAACCACACAGATATACATTTTGAAATAAACATTTTCAAAACCTAAATACTGTCATGTGCACATACATCCATGTACATCTTAACGATCTGTTACAATAAAATAGTTACAAAGAATAGGTTAATTCCAAAAGATAATAATATGAAAATCCGACATCGAAACTCCGAAAACTTGTCTAAAAGACTAAAAAGAAATTTACATAAATAAATAACAAAATATAAATGCCCAACAAGATCAAAAATTATAAATTATAATAATGTTCTCACATTGAACAATGTACACACATAAAATATTAGCTAACCAAGAATGATTCGATTCCGCGATGCCCCCAGAAACTCCGGGATTTTAGCTATTTGAAACACTGGAGGAAGGCTATTTGAAGTATTACTATAAATTGCCTTACTATTAAGGCAAATTCTGTTTTATTCTGCGGAATCGATTTCTGGTACTGTAATATATATATATTTTTCACGTACACTTAATTCCGTATACACTGTGTTGATAATGATGCCATATCTCATGACAGTTTCGTTAATCTGTTTTATCAATTTTATAACAAAAGTTAATAATTACTACCCATTCAGACGTTTATGCTATATTCTCTTTAACTACCGATGATAACATTTATATTATACATCAAACAAACTTCCATTATCTATACTAATTTTAAAACGTCCACATGTTTGACAGAAAGTACCTCAGAATTGGGTAAACCTATCTCTTTCAAAATCCTCACAGATATACTTCAAGATGTTGTTGTTCAACCTGAGAAGACTTAAGTTACCGAATAAAAAGTACAATAACTGCCCTGAACAAGATAGCAAAAAAAAAGTAAAAAAATTAAATATGGCAAATTACTTATTTCAATCTGTGGTCATTGTGCCCTCCACCACATCGACCACCAAGTGGCGGATTAAGGACTCTTTGGACCGAAGGTAAAAATGGTAAAAGGCCTAATTATTTTACTTAGCCTACGTGGGAGGGGGGTTGGGGTTACTGTTTTTAAAATTATTGTTTCTGGGCAGCGCGATTGACGCTTAGGCTACATCTTGCGAAAGGTTTCAGATATTCTCTCCCATGAAAATAATTGTAGGCCTACCCCACAAGTTTTCAGAAATTTTTGGATTGATTTTCTTACATCTGCGGTCAGTTCCGATATTCTCGTTGACAGAGCTCAGCTCTTGGCGACAGTTTGAGGGTATTATACCTCAAGCAAAGTTTGAATATAATGATAAATTGCTTTGCATCTGAGGCCTTTCCGTATGGAGGTATAACGTTGCCAATATTGTCGATTGTGTTACAATGTAAAATACCAATGTCGTTATTACAAAATGCATTTGTCAATGCTGCAAAGTACAATTGTCGATGTGTAAAAATGCAAAATGTATAAGTGTACTCAACAATCCAATGAAATGTCACACGAATGCAGCTAACAATTTACTCTTTGCATTATGCATTTTGAATTAGGCACTTTTGCATTATACATTCTGCATTAGTCACTTTGCATTACGCACTCTGCATTATCAAACCTTGCAGAATAGACTTCTACACAATAGAACATATACCTTATATGGAATGATGACGTATATTCATTTGCATACGTAAAAAGCGGCGGAAATGTACGGAAATTAATTAATATACATGCGCGTTGATACATGTTCTTTTTGACATTTAAAGATGGGTTCTCCTTTAAAGATAAATATCTCTGTATTATTTTAAATTGAGTTATTGCTACATGTATTGTTTCAAGGGTGCTCATTGGTAGTCTGGTTTCTAGGGAGCCCCTCTAGAAAATTCAAAAAAATGAAACGTTATTTATTTCTAACGAATTTAAGGTTTATTTTTAAAGGGACTGAAATTGCAGGACTACAAGAAGAAAATGTCAGGAATTAGACGCCTGGAAACTTAATTTCTGAGTGACCTAACCTTGACAATTTTGAGTACTGGACGCCTGTAAGCGCATTTTCTCCCATCCCCATTCTGATACTTAAATTCACCGGGAAATGTCAGGAAATGTTTATGGGCATCTTATTCTCAATTTTTTAAGCGACATACCTGAGACCCTATATACACATAATTCTGAATCTTAAATTCGGTGGGAGATGTCAATAATTTGAGTATCCAGGCGCCTTATTCTCAAAATGTTCTTCCGGTGATCCCACAACCCACAAGTTTGTCAGGAAATTTCATATTTTGTGGGCGTCTATTTCTCAACATTTTCAAGGCTAAATTCCTCAGACCCTATACAAATAATTTTGAACCTTAAACTCGGTGGAAAATGTCCGAATTTAGCGTTTCCATGCGTCAAATCATAAATTTTTCTTCTGGTGACATTGCTGTCCCTATAGAAATAAAATTTAAATTCGTCAAATAATGTCAGTAAATTGCGTTCAATCGCGTCTAGTTCTCAAAATTGTCTAAATTTGTCTTTCAGATATTTCAGAAATTTGCATTTCCAGGTGTCTTATTCCTAACATTTTCTTCTTGTGATCCCCTATACAAATAAACCTAAAATAGATCTTTCTTTTTAAATATTCTAGAGGGGGTTCCACCCTTGAAGCAATACAGGTAGCAATAACGAAATAGCTTAAAAATTCACAAAGGTTTCGAGGACGTTTGCACCCCCCCCCCCCCTCCTCCATTTTTTAGAAGAACTTGGGCCTAGATTTCTATATTTAACATAATATTACAAATTATTAACTATCAATTTGAAATAATTCCCAAGACTCCAAATTTTAAATAATAAGGAGATATTTATCTTTAAGGGAGAACTCGTCTTTAAGTGTCAACAAGGATGCGCATGCTTATTAATTAATTTCCGTACATTTCCGCCGTTTTTACGTATGCAAATGAATATACGTCATCATTCCATATAAGGTATATGTTCTATTGTGTAAAAGTCTATTCTGCAAGGTTTGATAATACAAAGTGCGTAATGCAAAGTGACTAATGCAGAATGTATAATGTAAAAGTGCCTAATGCAAAATGCATAATGCAAAGAGTAAATTGTTAGCTGCATTTCATTGGATTATTGAGAATATTTATACATTTTGCATTTTTACACATCGACAATTGTACTTTGCAGCATTGAAAAATGCATTTTGTAATTACGACATTGGTATTTTAACGTTGCGACACAATCGACAATATTGGCAACGTTATACCTCCATATTTCCGAAGCATATTTCTCGTTGAAAATTCGGATAAATTTCCTTTCATCTAATGCCTTTTTTGTACAGCATTATTGTTGAGCTTGTATCTCAAGAAATTAAAGTTGATTTGCTTGCATCTCAGATCTTTGTGGACTTCTTTCTCGTTGAATAATCTTTAGTGACTGGTTGATATTTTTTACTGTGACATCATTTTTTCTGGGTTCAATTTCCATTAGCCGGATTTTTGATGGGCCGAAGGCAGCTGCCTAATTTGCCTAGAGGTTAATCCGCCTCTGCGCACCAATATCGGCTATTTTTTTTATCCAATGATTCTGTCATGGATCTCATTTGATTTAACAAGCAACTAAGATGCGAATTCTCTGCCTTTCAGTTTCTTTTCAGACAGCATGTCCCGCTTGCGCCGGTAATGACTCAAGGCGATATGGTATTCTCTTAAGGAAAAGGTGTACTGGGACTGACTGAACAGGAACTGAAAGGCAAGATGGGCGCTTCTTGTGAGATGGTACCTATTTTTAGGGTTGGACATCTTGAAGTATATCTGTGATAATTTTAAAATAGATCGCTAACTGAGAAGCTTTCTGTATCTAATTTGGGGACACCCGATATATTATATACTAGTAGCCTATTAATTAAATTACATGTATATAGAAAAGGGTTTCTTCTTACCGGCGCAAGCGGGACACGCTGACTGAAAGGAAGCTGAAAGGCAGGGAAGTCGCATCTTAGGAGATTGTTCCTTCAGATGAGATCCGTGATATATTTATTACATAAATCTAAATAAACAAAAGTTGTGGGTGATAATAAACAAATGCAGCTTGTTTCGTAAAAATCCGTCAAGATTGTGTGTTTTTTTGCCGGACGGACCAATGGACGGACATATCGGCGGACCTGGATGACCCTAATATAGACTAATCTACACATTTCATATGGGCTTATAACAAACCATATCCCCAAAAACCAGAGGTGCACAGCACCTAAGTTGGCAGAGACAATATTAAAGTAGTCATAAATAAATGCAATTATGAGTTAAAAATGTAAAACAGAACTTGAAACATGTTGTAATTTCGAGTTTCACGCTGTGCGATCCTCAGATAACTGACCTACTTCAACTTCCTACTCAGGTCAGACATGTAAGATTTATTTTCGTGTCTGCACTAAGAAACGTTTGTTCATAGAAATATAGGTGGTTTGTTCAAGACGTGTGCTTCGGGAATTAATGATGGAAATCTTTTCAGTTAGACAGATTACATCATTTTGTTTTATTTGCGTAGGCTTTAGGTTATTTTGTAATAAAAAAAATTCATGTGAAGTTGCAAAAGGTGTTTTGAGATTTCAGTACCGTTTTCTATTTTGATATTTTGATTCTGGGTTTTTTTTTTAAATAGCCGATTCATAATGATTATAAACTTTGATACATGTTTCATCTACTGATAAAATGCGCTAACTGGATCAGAATCTAAAAGATTGGCGCTCAGCTCTTCTTACAAGGTGGTTTATGCAGACAAGATTTGAAACATTCCATAGTTGATGATATTCGAGAATAAAGGACGTGGGAAGGACAGCCAAAAAAGGCACGCTCTCCAAAGAACTCTTGCTTGTAGCATAGTTCAGTGAACTAAAGTTCCTTGGATTCTCGGGTTTTACTTTCGGTTGACTGCAATAGATGGTCGAGATCCAATAGAATAGGTATAAGGTGCCTGAGCATGCAGTGTCTTCTATATATTGGTATAATGAACAACCTTCATTTCAATTCGATGAGAGTTTTGAATAGACTGTAAATCTAAACGTTTGATGAGATAGTCAGGTGTATGCAGTTAGACCAGAACATCAACCAGTGCTGTGTGATATATTTGTGACCACGATATGCAGATTGACAGATTGCAGATCACAAATTGCGAAATGGGTGTTAGGCCTATGTTCTGTTCAGATCAGTGGCGATCATAAAATTACGATTCATTGTGCCATGATTATTATGGCTACGATTTAAGAGCAACTTTTCTACGATTCGTCTCGATTGGGTAGAGAGTGATTATTTGGTAGTACGTCTATTATGATAGAAATATAATGAACCTTGAATTGTTGAATCATTGAGATCGCAATTCCAATTCATAGTCGATACAAATTTAAGATTTAAACACGCATAACAAGTCATGGTGTTTAAACACAGCCTTGGACCATTGAACCATTGGTAAAAATCAAAATGGTGAACGATAAATATCTGGGAAAAAAAGAAATGAAACTGCGATCTATTTTTATCACATCGATTGACTGTAAACACTTCTCCGGATTAGCATTATAAAAATCTATATAGCCTATGTAAATATCGTAAACTTTCACATTAACCTGATGTTATGGTAGCAGTTTAAAAATAAATTTTCAAAACAACTATATAATTATTTTACTGCAGTCTAGAATTTCGATGATATGGAGTGATTATCTCCCCTCAAACACTGGAGCGTGTTCGTCTTTGTGAGTTTATTGATCTGAATCTCTAAAGAAAATTAAGAAAAAATATGAGCATATCTGTGTATTTTTTTTTCTGCTTTAAGACTATATAAGCTTACGAAATTCACCAATAAAAATAAAAGATAGTAGATCCAATCTTATGATATTTAAAATGGTCAAATCTTACAGTTACATGAGATTATATTATATGAAGAAAAACGAAGGTGAACTACTCTTGAATATTGAAGTCAAAGAAGTCACAATAATAAAAAGAACTCAAATAGTAAAATAAAAAGTTTTGTAAATATTGAAATATCTGCAAAGTAGTAAGAAAGATTTGATATATGTGATATGCTTGATTGAACGCGATGCATGCATTGAAAGTTAAAGACCTACTTTCCAATGCAAACGTCCAATCAACAAGAAGGGCACCCCACCCCCACACCCCTTTATCTATCCCTCCTAAATTGTGAATCTGAATTGTCAAGATTTTCTTTCGAAGCCTGGATATATGATTTTCTATGTGGCTTATATAAAATAGCTTCCATCTTAGTCTTTGTAAAAAAGGGACCCCGCTTGAATATTTTAACTTAGAATACAGACAACAATGAGTGGTTTCTTCTGTCGAAAAAAGGCTGAGTATGGAGTTGAGTTCAAAAGTCATAACATACAAGAAATCAGTCAGTTTTTAGATAAAAAAACTCAAAGAAGAAGAATAATTCAACGTAACCACATGGGTTTGACTAACATCTTCCTGTGCCAGTATACAAAACTTATTCATTCAGGACGGCAAGTTTTTCATCTTGGGTTTCTTTCATTTACTAGGCTTAAAGTGTAGTTCTATTATTGTATGCCCTCATCATGTATTATCTTTTATCTATGAAGGTTATGGGCAACTCAAACACAACTCCAACTGATAGAAAGAGAAAGCTAGAAGAGACTGACAGTGAAAATAGCAGTGATAATTCAGATTCTTCTCCACTACATACTCCTAAAAAGTAAGTCAGTTTTTGTGTAATACAGGCAGAGATAAAAAAAAAAGTGATATCTCTATACTTTTTAATTAGAAGTTAATGAAGTTAGAAATGATTAAGAGCAATAATTCAGTTATGTAATGCATGCTTTTATATTTTTGATACTTGCTTTGCCTAAGTTTTTTTCATTGTAGGAAGAATATTCCCTAAAAAAGAACTTTATCTATTAACAATTTAGGACTTTATTGCACAATAATTTCTTTTTCAGAAAACGTACTAAGTCCACATCAAAATATATTTTTCAAACATTGTTTATTAACGAGGAAAATAGTGATATTACAATCAAGGCTCTAGGAAAAGATTGGAACCTTCATAAACACTATCTATGTCAAGTAAGTGTATATTTTTTCTATTTAATGGCTCATACTGAGCTTTTGATTTGGTAGCTAACCTATATAATGAATGGCAGTGTTAGAGCTACATAGAGAAAAGTTTTATTCAAATCAACACATGCTTCAGGTTCGATTAAAATATTTTTTAAAAACCATGCATATAGTAGAGAAGATACAATTGTTTTTCTTAAGATGGGTTTATAGGCTGTTTTCCACGGTGTCGATCTCTGGAAATCTTTTTTTTTTTTCGTTGCAAATTTTAGTATTTGTTATCAATCATGCGTGCGAAAAAATCACTTTGCGCGAAGGAAATCATCCTGTAGAAAACAGCCTTTAGTTTATTATAAACCTTGTTTTATTGAATTATTATAGTGTGGATATTTCAACAGTATGTTTAATGGTAAATGGTTAGAATCAGAACAAACTGAAATAGAGGTTGATATTCTAGATAGTAATATTGATGAAAAAGGTATGATTTAGCATTGAAAAATATTTTCGTGAAAACCACAATTTATCACAAGGTACACAATTTAGATGAACAAATTTCATATAAAATGTTATTAAGAGTTTAAAAGAACTACTAAAATAAATGTATTTTATGATTTTTGTTACAGCTCTTAAAATAGCATTTGGTTCACTGTATACCGATGATATAATGGTAAAACCTGTAGAAGTTGTAGGTGTTTTAGCTTCTGCTACCTTTCTTCAATTAGAAGGTTTAATACAGTATTGTCATACACTTATGAAAGAATCAATAAGGTAAGCTGAAACTAATTGTCTAACCTATAGTTATGATAGTTTATCTCTCATCAGAATGAAACATTGGTTGTGATTGTTTTAATAATATGTTACAAAATCGATTACTTATTTTCATCAGATAACCATATTCTCTTGATTTAATTTACCCATTGTGTCATATTCAATGAGCTTTTTCTTACAAAAATAATTGCAAAATAATTTTGACTGAAATTTTGGGGGCAGACCGACTTATTGCCTGAATTTTAATGATATTTTGTCTGATTTCAGGGATTTTTTGCCTGAAAATATAATATGTTTTGCCCCCCCCCCCCCCCCCACCATGCCCCCTACGGTTATGAAAAGATGTAATCTTTTGAGTAGTAATAATATACCATATGAGAAAGGATATTCAAGAGTACTGAAAATATCAACAAATGGTACTCAATAATTTAATTCATTGTCACATATTATTTATTACAGTACTGATATTGTAGTGGAGTATTATGAGATAGCACATCAATATGGGTTAATGGATATCAAAAAGCTTTCCTTTGATTGGCTCTTGCATAATTTAATGTCACCTACAAATTTTAAACTTCTAAAGAATATCAGGTATGATTGTAATGTTTATAAATGTATAATGCAGTTTTTTTACTGCTTGATTAATATGGAGGTCAATCGTATTCAAAATTAGATGCTATGTGCTTATGTCTAATACATACGACACAATACATCTTTTACATGTAGAAGATATTACTAAGACAAAGATGTAATGTAACTAATGCAATGTAAAAGACAATTATGCTTTGTTCAATGTACAATTTCGAAAGTGAAAGGACATTGCACATATCATTTTAGGTATTGTGTAGGTTGTTTTATGTAATTTAACATTTGCATTATGAATTTGATATATTATGACATTAGTAAAAGAGGTGTTTTGTCTTTGAACATGACACAGATGTATCGTGTCGTATGTATTAGACATAAGTACATAGCATCTAATTCTGAATACGATTGACCTCCTTAGATTGGGGCAAAATGTACATGTAACAGGAGATGAGACAATCAAACTACATGTATTTGTTAAGGTTTTGTAAAGAATTCAATATTTTGTAATGGTTTTTCGTTATATCTTAACATTAACAACATACACTCTGATATTTTTCTATAGTTGTGAGTTAATGATTGAACTGATATCACACCCTGATTTATTTGTATTACAAGTTGAGATGGATGTATATAGTTTATTGAGGAAGGTAGGTGAAAAATATTTATGTCCATTCTTATGTCCAACTGATTCAATTAGCTGTAGTCTGGTAACCACTACAGTGTAATCTTTATAAGCCGTGTGGGATGTGAAACTTCTTTTTATTTTCAAATTTTGAATACCTTAATATTTTCAGTGGATATATTTGAGGATGAATCTGGCGTGGGATGGAACTTGTAAAGAACTATTATTAGATGTAGATAATTTCTTTAAAAACTTTTATAAAGGTAAATATATTCCTAATAATAAACTTTTAGACATTCTATATAATACTGTTTGTATTTTGTCAGCTTGTAGATTTATTCCATCAGAAAGGACATTTGTAACAATTTGGTAATTTGTTTGTGGTCTGTTGGGAGACATTTTATCAGTTGTTGCCTCCCTTGCTGATTTGTTTGTAGTGAAAAGGTTATCTGATCAGAAAGACAAGTTGTTGTTTTGTTACCATTCTGGTCCTATTTCCTCTAAAAAAAACACATACAGCAGACCCGATTTTGTTATAATTTAGTCTGATTATACTTTATGAATACCAGATAGTTAAACAATATGAATCTTAAAACAACAACTTTGTATTTGAAATTCTAGAAAAGAAGTTATGTTATTTAGAATGTATAGAAGGTAAAGAATATATACCAGTATTTCAACATGTTCGATGGCAACATGTTATAAATGAGAATTCAGCATTAAAAGCTATTAAAACAGAATGTGTTCTACCAGAATGTAAGTTTAATGATATATTAATGTGTATTTTAGTTTTAATGTTTTAAATTTAATCACTATTTCAGGCTCTCAGCATGTTTTTAATATATTAAAAATCAGTCAAATATTTCAGAGTCTTAATGATTGTCTTTTACATTGATTTCATCTACAGTAAGACATAAACATAACTCAGTGCAATCTAGTCACTTAGGTCGATGTCTAGAATCTTTGCACTGCGAGTTTTTGAGTTCAGCTACTTATCTTGTACAATAAAAGGTGCAAATAGAGGAAGTGGGTGATTGTACAGTAACAAATAGAATGGCTAAATGCACAAGATACATTCAAACTGTATCATAAACATTATTAACAGTAACTATGTTGACTTTTTGAAAGGGGTTGAATCCAGTATTGGTCTAAAGGACATGTTCTGGAGGGGGGAACATGCCAAGACTTGCAAGCTCCAACTGCAACAGTATTAATTAAAGTAGTGCTCCAAGTATTTTAATATTTAGTACATGTAGTTGTTTAGGTAGTTGGCAAAAATACTGAATATTTTCAGATTGGTTAGATCCATTTTATAAACATCAATGGTTTTACAGACTTCAATCAGAACAAAGTATTGATAAGGGGTATGTATAATTTATTTATATTAGGTACATGTATAAACTGACTGATATAACTGTGTTTAAAACTTGTTTACAGTCATGTTTTGTTTATCACCCATGGAATATTGACTAGATACCAATAGTTGTAGATGACTGATTTAATGACTGATTAGTGGTTTGTTATAAATATTGAAATTAATGATAATCTATGAAATACTATTCCAGAAATTATTGATTTTTTTACTCTGATCATTATAAAAATATAAACATAAAAATATATATAATTTCTTGCAATTAACTGTCATGATGTATGTTGTTAATTATCAGCCATAGATTTAAAATAATCAATTGGCGCAAACAGGACTAGGTGTAGAAAAATAGGACATTAAACTCCATTCTTTTCATTTGGAAGCAAAACTCCTTCCTTGAAGTGATGAGTTAAGATGTTATATCAATCATATTCAGTACAATAGTTAAAGATGGTTTCCTTCATTTTTGTTTCAAATTTTTGTTATGTGTCAAACTTTTATATAAATCGATTGGCCAGTTATCCTAACGACTTCCAAGTACAAAAGTTAATCTGTGCGGTCCCTAATTAACTTGTAATTAGCTAATTACCGTTGGAATCTTCATGTTTACATTTCCGATCGACCCAATTTCCAATATTCAATTTGATTGGCTATTATTTTTAAAAGAATGTGCCAATATCCTCTCATGTATTTTGGTATTCCATTTATTTTCTCAAGCAACAGGAAATGATTTATTCAAATATCATTTTTCAAAAAGATAATTAATTAATCTAAATCAGTTTAAACTCACCATTTCTCCTTTTGAATAGATTTAGTTAATGATAATAAAATACAATTAATTCTTATACAGCTTCAATCACACGACGTCATATGACGTCATTTGGTCACGTGATCAAACATGAAATATAAATTTAGCGTTTTGAAGCTGATGAAGTCAAATGAATTCCCAATGCCTTTCTACGTCCACATACGGCTAAATAACTTACAAATACATGGATTGTTCATTAGAAACACCAATTAATCAATTAGTAAGCTTGATTTGACCCATAAAAAAATGCGAAAACCCATCTTTAATATCCATTAACAAGAAATAAATATTGCTATTTTCAGACCTACAACAGTAGATGAAGAGTTATTTTATAAAGAGTGTTCTAGAAATGGTAGAGTGTTGTTAAAACATGGAGAGGTATTATTGACCATAATATGAATTTAATAATGAAGAATTCCATTGAAACTAATTACATTATTTTATGAATATAAATATCATTTCGATCTTAATGATACAGAGTAAATAGTATAGTTCAAATACAGTAATAGTCCCATTAATTGTTTTATTTCAAATACTTCCATTTATGATGAGGTAAACAATGTTTTTTATTGACAGTATTGTTGGAGATGGGTTGGTTATAATTATGGTGTTGATTTATTGTTATCTTATGTTAATGGGCAAGTAATTTAGTACTCTATTTAACTACAAGTACATTTGTCTTTTCTGTTGATTGTGTAATATCAGTATGTGTTTAATGTATTGTAGCAATGATAATGATATTGTAATTATTTATAATCTGTATTATATTATATTTTGTAGAATGATTATTATAACCAGAAATTGTAGTAATTCAGCATCTGGCTCTATAGGTTTACAAAATACCAGAAACATTATGTTGAGGTATTTAATTTTATATTTTTAAACTTGGATTGAAGTAAGGCTTTGTAGAATAACTTATTCACATCAGAGCACTGTTTGAAAATCACATATTTCTTAATTTCTTGACTTAAACAAACAAGATTGATAATGGGAAATCAATTTTATTGAAATCAAGTTTTTGTGAAGGAGACCTTACTGATGATACTGATGATTTGTCTATTTTGTAGATTAACAGCGGTAAATTTAGATAAAAATGGATGTATAGAAAAGAGTAAAACTACAGATTTAACATCATTATCCTTAACTAGAGATGAGGTATTATCATATTTATCTTCTGTATATTGTTGGTTTGTCAGCAAACTTTTTTCTAGGGGTAAGGATTACATTGGCCTTTATCACTAGTTGATTCCCTGAAATTGTATTTCACTGTTCAAAGATACTCTTATCAACTTTGGGACAAAATCAATCTTCAGACAGAGACAGAGTTGTCTTCTCTTTTCAATTTAGCCCATAAGAGCTGTCTGCTCTTGCCCATTTACCAGGCAAGATGTTTGCATATCATGATGTTCTAATATCATATGGCAAAACACTGTGTTGATTGATTCACATTCCACAGAGTATAGAAATATGTATAATAAAAGTATTAGTGTGGTAATTTTCTACCTATTTGTGTAATTACTGTATGCTGGTAAATTTTATTATTTTTTTCAGGAATGTGTTTTGTTACGCGTTGAAACAGATCCAATATTTCCATTAGTTATAATATTAAATGTATTAGTATATACTCCATTACCAGATTATCCCAATCCCAAATTATCTATACCACCGTTACTATCTATAGATCACAGTGATGTGGCAGTTCAAACAATAGGAGTTCATCAATCCCCTTCAGAAATACACATCTGATAATATTTATAGTTTTCTAATAAAATATTTATTATATATTTCACTGTGTTTGTTGAGTGTACTAAGTAATGTTGAACCTTTGCAGTCGTTGTGAGTATTGGCCAAAATTAGCTCTGCTGGGTTAATATTCACAAGGTATTCGAACCATGAAGTAGATCTGAAATCAGTATAAAAAAAGGGATTTGTGTACAATAGTCCAGCCCCGTCGATAGTGAGGGGTTTGTTTCACAAGCAAGTTTGTATAATGCACCAGCAGCCATCTTACAAAACCAACAAAATCAATGTTTGATGGGGATTTTGGCACCTCAGAATCATCTTAAATGTGCTCTTCAAGTTTCTAGTATGGGTATACAAAATTTCTTAAAAGTTCAGTTCCAGTGCAATCCTTATTGTCAGACCTTCCTTCAAAAAATTATCACAGATATAAAGTATCAATTACTGAAGTTGTTTTGTTTCAAATTTACATTTCCAACTTTGTAGGCTATCTATTGTATTGCACCAAAACTTTCATTAAAATTTTAGGGATTTTCTTTCAGCAAATGGAGTATATCTAGACTTGTGTTATGACTGAAATAAAAATAGAGCATTTTGATTTTTAAATCCCGTATGAATATTACATTACACCTCTTTCATAAAATTTTGCAAAGTGATGGTCTGAAATCAAAACGCGAAAAACCTGTGAAATTGACTTCGGGGGTTAAAGAAATAAACTTTGACAAACTCACAAACTGTAAAAGAATACGGATATAAATTACTGGATGATAAAACCCAAGCACGAACCTTCCCAACTGCAAAATAAATCTTGAAATCTATGTCTATGTGAACACATTTTCAATAGGCCTACATTAGTAGCAGTTAATAAACGTTTCATTTCAGGAAGTATATTGTAGCAGGAGGGAAAGGGGCGGCGCTGCTCCCGCACAACTCAATCCCACCTACGTACGTTCCAGGTTCAGTATACTTTGATATGCGACGAAATAAGAGAGAAGACGTTTAAAGACGTTTTATTTTCAAACGTAAACATATACACATACACAACTACAAAACAAACCCTACACCCTCACAAAGTTCCATGAGTTGCGAGAATAGAGCGGAGTTCTTAAAACTCCCTATCACGCAACTCAGGCATAGCCAGTCCACGGTATGTTATTTCCTACGAGTCCATGAGCGGAGTCAAGAAAACTCCCATACACCTTTCGGATACAACCTACCGTTGTGCAACGCCCCGACCGACTGACTAACAAACGCTACAGAAGAGCTTTTATACACTTCGATCTTGGACATGCACGTGCCAAACATCGGCTCCCATTGGATAAGGATTCATAACAAGTTTGAATGAGAGGCTCTGCCACGTAACATATCATGCGATGTTAAATAGTCAAGCCCGGCAATGTAAATCAAGCTCGACCAAGTCTAAAAATAGCCAGCAAGGAAACCCCTTGTAAATATCACTGACGTGAGTGACGTAATTAAAGCAAACCCGCTACACTCCCCCCATGCCAAAATTGAGCCCGCTGTAAACAATAGTGGGCGAGAACAATAATAAACAAAATATTTTACACTCCCCCTTGCCAAAATTGATCCCGCTCTCAACAAAAGTGGGCGAGAACAATAATACATAAAATATTTTACATTACTCAATAATAACATAAATACAGTTTGCACAAGATCATTTCAGTTCGCTTATCAGGCCAGGTTCATCTCCATATGTATCCAGTAGTTCACCATCATTCTCATTCAACCATTGTCGTGTACCAATCTTATCACCAAAATACCAATAATATCACCATAACCATACCAAACGTCCATCGTCAAGAAGATCATCCATATCACTATAATAATCCATCCAATCATATAACGTGCCACAATTGGTTTAAACCTTGCCCTGGCAGGCCTATGGTCAAACTTAAATATTTGGTTAACCTTCCAAAGAGTCAAGAATTCATACTGATGTCCATAAGATACACTTACTGTATCTTGACTAACACGTACTCTACTTTGACTAGCCTTCACAATCTTTTTGTCATTACTAGCCTTAACAATATCACCGACCTCAACATGCCTAGCCTTCGCAATCTCAGTGACCTTAACATCACTGGCTTTAACAATTTGAATCCCACTGACTTCAACATAATTATTTACTGTAATCTGTTTATCCTTAAGATCATTATCGGTTTGAACTATATCATTGACATTGACCTTAACATTGGACACGCTTGATTGTAAAACTTGAATAGATCTAATAGAGGAAGTTGGAACCACAGCTAGTTCCTGTTCAACAACATCAACCTCACTGTCAATATCACAATCTGTTGAGCTTTGTTTAACCTTAGGATCGTCTTCAACAGTGTCTGTCCTATCAGAAACATTTTCATAATCATTACATTCATGTTCAGAACCTATATCAACGTTTGCCTCATGTGTTCAACTGTAACACGCAATCATCACCCAAACTAGGAGGTATAACCTTATGGACAATGTTATCTACTTCTGTGTAGGAGAGGGGCTTAGAAATAGATAGATAGTCACCTTGAAATTTTGTACCATTTGATGGTACCGACTCATACTCTGCATCCACAAAACGATAGGAAATATTGCCACGAGTCAACCCATCAGATAATTGAGGCCTAACATTATCACAGTGATCACTTAAACTGTCTGTTAAATGTGTGAAAAGTCCGGAAACAAATTGCTTAGAATGAATCGCAGTCGCTTGAACTTCATTTTTAGTTTCAATAACTTCAGTGTTAACAATCTCTCCCTGCTGCTCTTTAACTGCAGGAACTGATGTGGTAGCAATAAGACCTGATCCTACTCGTTCAAAGACCCTACACTCGTTTGCAACATTCTTTAACTGAGGACAATCTGCCTGGATATGACCTACATCACCACAATGATAACAACGAACTCTATAGACATGCTCATGGTTCCTTATATCCTGCGATTGTCGGGTTGCATTCCTAGCCTGGATATCTTTCATTGACCGATCACTTCTAACAGCAAAATGACCCTGACGTACGTTATGCCTAGTATCCCTATTACTCCATAACTTTTCATTATCAAACCTATAAAAACTATCATTTGAGCGACCATCATAACCTCTGCGATGATACATTTGCTCATCAGCTCTGCAACCTAGATAATTTGGTACATTACTATTCTTATCATGTTCAAAATATGGATTGCGATCGCGATCGACTGGACCCTCAAACGCCTCATACTCTATTGCGACACCAATTGCCTGTTCCAATGTTTGGGGATGTGAAAACTGAACATGTTTTTTTAACTCATGATTTCCCAACCCATTGATGTATTGGTCCACAATATGAACTTCTAAACTGTCAGACTGAGAATTAGGGAAGGCTTTATACGCCAAGCGTTTTAAATCGTAACCGAAGTCTGCCACTGATTCGTCTCGATATCGTCTCCTGTTTCTATATTCAACCCGATGGGCTACAAGTCTGTGACCCGGATTAAACCTACGCTCCAAAGCTAACTTGACCTCATCATAATCATCGAGCTGTGCTGAGGTAAGAGTGCTTAACAATCTCAAAGCTGTACCCCTCAAGCACATAACCAACTGTTGAGCCCTTTCAAAATCGTCCCACTGGTTCCAGTCAGCAACCCTTTCAAATTGAATAATATAATCTACCCAATCTGTTGTATTCCCATCAAATGCATCGGGTTCCTTTTCCCTCCTAGAAATAGCATGTCCCTGCACCAAAACATTGCGACTTACAGCGGAAGGAGCTTCAACGTTACAATATCTCGTGGATATCTTATCACTCCAAGGAAAATGATACATATCAAAACCAGTACTGACCGACAGAATACATGTAATAATCTTGCATTGAAATCGTAACAGTCAGTATGTACATACATAAAAAAAACTTGTGCATACCTCTTAACAAGGAACACCACAACTGGACGCCTAATCAAATCACAATTTGAATAGGTCAAACTTGCAAAAAAAACAATAGGGCATTTTTCAAATCCATGAAACACCCTGCACCTTTTCAAGCTTCCAATTTCAAACTTTTCATTAAAACAAAATAAAACATAGAACTGATTGTATCAAGCCTGATCCGACAAAAAATAATCAAACTCGCCAAATATTGCAGCGATAGTTTTACACATAGACCTTACTTCGTACATTACCCTAAGTTCCAACTTCAAATGATTCCACAAGTATAAATACCAATACCAGAAATAACACATCCTAAATATCCTACCCTGACCATTCCTTAAACTCGCCTAAACCACAAAATCACAGCATCCTGGCAAGCTCGCCAAAAATATGTAGCAGGAGGGAAAGGGGCGGCGCTGCTCCCGCACAACTCAATCCCACCTACGTACGTTCCAGGTTCAGTATACTGTGATATGCGACGAAATAAGAGAGAAGACGTTTAAAGACGTTTTATTTTCAAACGTAAACATATACACATACACAACTACAAAACAAACCCTACACCCTCACAAAGTTCCATGAGTTGCGAGAATAGAGCGGAGTTCTTAAAACTCCCTATCACGCAACTCAGGCATAGCCAGTCCACGGTATGTTATTTCCTACGAGTCCATGAGCGGAGTCAAGAAAACTCCCATACACCTTTCGGATACAACCTACCGTTGTGCAACGCCCCGACCGACTGACTAACAAACGCTACAGAAGAGCTTTTATACACTTCGATCTTGGACATGCACGTGCCAAACATCGGCTCCCATTGGATAAGGATTCATAACAAGTTTGAATGAGAGGCTCTGCCACGTAACATATCATGCGATGTTAAATAGTCAAGCCCGGCAATGTAAATCAAGCTCGACCAAGTCTAAAAATAGCCAGCAAGGAAACCCCTTGTAAATATCACTGACGTGAGTGACGTAATTAAAGCAAACCCGCTACAATATCAATCATGGAGTAAATATTCAAAAAAACGAAAGGTGTATAGAAGAATAAGTATACTCTACCGGGCGCCACACCCGCTCAATGATTTTACGTCAAAATGTCAATTTAAAAGTTAAACTTTCAAGGGAGCTAATTTTTATTTATGAAAAAAATATAATGAAATTCATCATTAAGGGAGAGAACTCTGTTAAAATTTTGTTAATTGTAGGCTAATAATTAGGTCAATACATTACGGAAGATAACTTTTCGATATGGTTGATTTTATGATTGTAATGGATGTTTTGAATTATAATACATAATATATTTCTATGTTTTTATCGTATCTATTACACCTTTGTGTCTGTGATTTACTTCAAACGAAATGCACTTAGCAAGAAGTAATTTTACTCTTGGCATTTAGGTGATTCAAGATGCTATTTATTTCTGTGAGAAAAGATTTGTTACTCAATTGTCTCGGTTCAAATGGAAATAAATAATTAAGTCGAAATGTTTCACGATAATCATGTACATTTTTGTAATTGAAAGGCTATTAGGTAATGTACTTGAAATTTACTGCTTGAATTAAAAATAACTTTTTCTTAGACTAGGGCACGTTCGCTATTGTTTCAGCCAATAATACCTTTAGTTCCAGAAACGGAATTTTTTTTTTTAGCCAAGCTAATCAGTAGGCTAATAGTGTTCACAACTCTATTAAGCCTCCAAATCAATGTGTTTCCGTTCTATAATTATTAACGTTTGAAAGTCAAAAATACGACTCACAATAAAAAGTAAGATTATGCCTCATAAAAGACAAAAATGGATAGTTTGTGGTATATTTGAAGGGATTATGCAATGTTCGTCCAGTTCAACTATTTCTGAAAGATGTTAAATGCCAAACAATAACTAAACTTTCAATTTTGTTTTTGTGCCTTGATCAGAATTAATAGTAGGCCATACATCATTTCTTTATGAAAAATGAAATTATTATTAAGACAGATTGGTCCCGATATTATTACAGAAAGGCGTTGCTGATTATGAGTTCGATTTATCTGTTATCTACGAGACACTTACACCTATTAATTGTGAAACTGCATTAACCAGGCTACTCAAGTCTTTTATCAATAACTAATTATTGAGTATAATATCATGCACAATCTATTCTTTAGTCTGTTAGTTCAGCAGTTTTTTAATCAGTGGCGTATTTAGGGGAGAGGGGATGCTCAATTTGTGGTTCCTCCATCCCACCCTTTGGGCCGTAAAATTTGCTATATTTTCACTTAAAAAGACAAAATTTTAGCATTTTCATGCCAAATTTCTCTATAAGGCTCTGTCCTTCATCACGATTTTCTTCAGGTTATTTGTTACGAGTATATTATAGCAGGACTACTCATTTAAAAATAAAACACAGACTCAGAGAGGTAATTTCTATCATATCCCATTCTTCTTTCCAAATAATGATAAGCTCTATATTTTACATGCGGAGAATAAGGTCCACTACATAAGCAACAATAATTGCACATCCCTGTCTACCCAAAGTAATCTTCTATCTATTTTAAAAAATAGGTTTTGTGGAGTGTCTGAAATCAGGATGATAGATTGGATTGTCAGAACAGATTAAGGTTTAATTCCTCAAATGATCCGGAAACGGTCAAATTAAATGAAAATTAATCACTAAAATTAATTATCTCGTTGTAGAATGTCATACACACCCACACGAAGCATATATCCAGAAGCGGATTTTCTGTCGGGAAAAATGAAATTGTAGGATAAAATAATTTTGTAGGAGGGTCAGGCCAATAATCTTGAACTTCAAATTCGCAGGAAAATGTCAGGAATTCGCGTTTTCAGGCGTCTAATTCCTTAAATTTTCTTGTGTTGGTCCCACTGTCCCTACATAAATAAGCCTCAATTCTTCAGGCATTCTCGGGAAATTGTGTTTTTAAGCGTCTAATTCCCTGAATGTCCTTAGTTGGTTGGTCCAGCAGTCCCTATACAAATAAACAATTACTTTGTCAGACAATATCAGGAATTTGCGATTCTAGGCGTCTAATTCCCGAAAATTTCTTGTGTTGGTTCCACGGTCCCTATATAATTTAGCCTTAATTCTTCAGACAATGTCAGGAATTACGTTTCCAGATGTCTAATTCCAAAAAAATTTCTTGTGTCAGTCCCATGCACATTCCTTACACAAATAAAATCCCTTTACCAGGCTTCCTCGGTAGCAATAAAGATGTCATCACTGTAATGCGGAACGATTCACAGTTTTCCAGCTAGTGTTGACACTGTTCCTATGTGGGCCTCGTTGTTGAAAAAAAATGTTGTAGGGAAAATTTTTATTCAACACTCCCCCAGTCTTGATTTTATATGGACGCCCCTGTATATGCCTATACCATCAAAAGCTAAGTCTGGTTTAAACTGATAAGGTTGTTTTCCCTTCAAGTTTACGAGACTGGTTTGGGGTATTGCGTGAGACGCGATAGATTCATCGCCTCGAAAGGTTTACCTATTTCACGAAAAGTGTGCATTTCTCTCTGACTACTCTCTAGCGAAAGCCATTTTGTCTCGTCGGGAGTCACTGTTGCTCGGTCTTAAGCAGTGGTTCAAGGCGTGGCCCAAATTAAAAAAACTACCAGAGCCATAGCCCCCCTGTCAGTGGCGTGGTGGCTCCAAATTGGCTGGGGGGGGGGGGGGCACAAACCCTTTTTGGCGCTCCCTGCAACTCATGGTCCCCACCCACACCCTAAGGTATTCTGTTCAGGTATGGATCACAATGCATGAATGCACTGATGCACATGTAAAACCTCTGGAGCCCTTCGACCGTGGAACACCGTGTCGAAGAGGAGGAACGAGGTAATACGGGGTTCTTTTCATGGAAAATTTTGAAAATTAAGACTGTTGTAGGTGCGATCTAGATATATTTCAGGCACTTGCAGCCCCGATAAAAATATTCGATACTGAAACGCAAAACACAATTTTTTAGGTTTCATAAGTAAATGTTATCGGTAAATGAAAGATTCTGAGAGTGACATTTTTTATATTACACAGATTTTGTTAACATAATTTTTTTTCAAGTGGATTAACTTAATAGGCTTCATCCTTGGGTGATTACAAACATTCACACTATTGTCTTCATTGTCCTTAAAGTTTTCGTTTTAACTGTAGTAAACGAGGGTTAATTCAACATTGTTCTAAAATTGAAATTAGGCTTTGGACCCCAGAAGTAAATTCAAAGATCCAAAATAATTAATTCAGTCCGTAGGAAGACCTGAAAGACCTAATTTTGAAGTACAAAAGCAATTTTACCATTTGTCATAGTGAACGCTTATAGCGAACGCGGACCTATGAGAGACCCTCATAGTTGTCTCCCTTGAATAATTGTAAGTAGTAACATTTCGGCTCACAAATTACAAACACTCACACCAAGTTTCATCAAAATCCATCAAGAAATCAGCTCTCTATCGGGTCCTCAAACAATTCAAGAACGAGGGCAATAATTCATAGTAAATATTGTTCAATTGCTCTTATTTTCAATAGGCTTAATCCTTGGGTGATTACAAACATTCACACCAAGACCCTCGGAAACTTCAAGGCTTTAGCTATTTGAAACAATGCAGGAAGGCTATTTGACGCTATATTTTTGTATTTTTTTGTATGTTTATGTCTGCGGTAGGTCGGCTCAACTTTACCGACGGATATCAATAACGGGGGCGGATCCAGGATTTATAGAAATGTGGGGGGGGGGGGGGACTCTGAAATTATAACATGCTTCAAATGGAACGGCACTGTGAGGGCCAAAGGCGCGAGCGGCAATTTTATAGAATGTTCTGACATTATTAGGTCAAAAATAAGGGGGAGGGCCCGAGTTGTATTGGGACTAAAAGAATAAGCTCGAAAATAATGATTATTTCTTAACGACCGACTTTTTTTCGAAGTTTCCATTCGCTGGGGGGGGGGGGGGGCACCCTGTTCAATTCCAAACTAGCGCAAAATAGGTAATATAGCGTAAGGGCTGTTGTCTTGTACCTCGTCATCATCAGGAGGTCAGATGCATTTGACCACAAGCAACTATAAACCTTACACAGCAAAATATAGTTAAATAAAAGTTGGGCAGGAGAAAAAAATTATAGACATCCTCACGGCCCATGACCCTCTGACAAACAGGTCTAAAGGTAAATTAGTCACGGGCACATTTATTACACAAGTAAATTATCATAAGGGGAATGACAGTAACCTCTCATAATAGGTTAAAAGCTAACAATAATTTGTCAAGATATCTGGTCGAGGAAGTGGCGCTCGGCGATCGTCAGCTCGCTCATTGGTTGCTTCTACCCGAATTATTTTATCAAATTTCAAATTACTTTTCCATAATTTTATTTAAATAAAAATTAGTCTCTAACTTTATCATTCACCATTACCTTAACAATAACCTGTTCTGAGAGTTTTCTGCGAGTTACCATATTTATAATTCCTAATGCGAGTATATTTCTTCTCATATTGAGTGATAATTTTTTTCATATTTTAGACGAATGTCAATTGACTGAGAATTTTCTCTTAATTTCTGATTTGTTACTGGTTATTGATGTTTCAAGTTACTCTAGAATTGTTGAAAGCCATATTTTTTCCATGTTTTTGCTTTACTCTATTACATTCTTGTCTTTTTGATTGACTTAAAGCGAAATGCACTTAGAAAGAAGTAATTTTGCTCTGTCTTTAGTGTGATTAACGGTGTAATTTATTGTAGTGAGAAAAGAAGATATTTCGTCTATCAAACAGAAATGAGTTGAAATATTATTTGAAAATTTTAGCAAACACATGGTAGGCCCTATAACGCGAAACTTTCACCAAAATTAAATGAGCTTTATATTAAATCCGATATAAAGCTGGATGAAGAATACAGATCTATATGATCTTGTACCCAACAAAAATAATGTCTTGAAATCATTGTGTTAGTAGGTAGATACCAAGGCAATGTTGATTCGTATTTGGTAATGCTCATGCTGTATTATTCACAGCTGCAGTTTAATAAGTAGTCTATGTAGGGCCTTACACTGTAAAAATAGTGTTTAGGCTCTAAGCGCAATTTTTACACTGAGTTAAACTGAGGTAAGTGTGATGCCTGCAGATTTAAGACATCAATTTATTTGATTATGAATCTAAAATAAAATGCTTTTTCTTTTCTTTCCTCTTAAAAGTTCAAAGTGGGCGGATTTCTTTTCTTTTTTTTTTTTTATCTAAGACGGAATTAGAATTCATAAAATCTGCACTAAAAGAACAGTTCGATGTACCAGGTAATTGGGTTAAAATCAACAAAACAATCACGTTATATCGAAACAGTACATTCGTCAACTGATTTGATGAAATAAGGTTAAAGACAATTGGGAATGTATAAGATATTAGTATGCATATTACATTGATTTTTCAGGAGAGGGATTATAATCATATTACTATTGAAGATGTTATCCCTGGCACATTGAAATACAATTTAAAGGTCTTCCTTAGACCGGTAATACTTATCAACTTCAACATTGGGACAGAATACGGAAATAAGCTTAAAGGAACTATATCATAGATGTATCTGTTCGAGAGTCAAACCTCTAATCCACAGTATTATACAATATGTATATAGGCCTATGCATTTTTTACGTTCAATTATTTGTACACATTTGTACACTGTTTAAAAGACAGTTACAGATTTACACCCAACCATATTTGACGAATTTATGTGGCTTATAACAATAAAATTACAATTTGAATACCATTTCTTTCAACTTTATCATATAATTTATATAGCTATTTCCTCTAACAATTCTGCAACGGTCTCATCAATATACCATATTATGGTAAGGAAATTCAATAGTCGCCAACTGAGCAGAATAATTAACTTTTCTCAACAAAAACCTTTTTTTTATTCCAACAATTCTTTCTGAATCAGAAAATACAATAAAAAGATAGCCTGAAGCGTTTTTGTTTGAATAAACACCAATTTTTTACATTCTCCTATTTTTTGTCTTTTTGTGGAATTGCATTCTACAAATAGCCCAAGTTGTATATTTAACAACCTATTGTTAATGTGACAGAAAGCAGAAATAGAATCAAATAAGTGACAAATCTTTATTTTAAAAAATTCAAACAAACAAGACAATAAACATAAATCTATTAACAATAATGACATGTATTGAAAGAAATTTTTTCGCGTAAATAGGTATAAAAGGGTGTGCAAAGTAGAAGCACTCATATGCAAAGCAGCAAACTAATATTAGATAGGATCACTTGGCATTTTCGAGGGTTGATTTAGGTTTTCAATATGGTAAAGTTTTAATATGTTTTACATACATATTTCATATTCTTCAGACGAACAGAACTGCACGCATAATCCCTCCAAATGTTTCTCAAAATATAATTTCACTGTTTAGATCTATATAGACCTACAGTTACTATTCTAGTTCTTGGTAAACTGATCTCTTTCAAACATTTTGCAGATACTTCAAGATGTCGTTGTCTTACCCTGAAAATATAAAATTTATAGAAAAACACTTGAAACAAATACTCATGTCAAAAATTGCAATATCAAAGCAACTTGCATATTTTGTGTTCAATGTACAAGTACCCAGTCTTCATCAACCACAACCGTAACCGGAGATGATGTTAAGGATCGTAGCAAAGGTATCTGGTTTCAAGCAGCATATCAGGATGGAAAGATCGACTGCGGCGTGAAAACGCTTATGAAAACACGGATGTGGTTACAGGTCTTTACACCAATTTTTTAATTTTTTTTACAGTCTATGTGTTTTTTTCCATGCTTGCGTTATCTTGCTATCCGGTAAAATACCACAAACCTCACCTTATCTGATTAGGAATGGTAGGAGATGACAGAGAATTATATACACCACCTCAACGCATTTTCCAGAACATTTTTGTCTCATTAATAACTCATCAAACAATTTAATTCAGTTAGAGTTGTTTTTAACATATTTTATACAATAAAATTTCGAACTGTATTGTTCCTTGATGAATTGACTTCTATATCCTATATCACATACATCATAAAGTTATGTAGAACATTCAATAAGGAATGAAATTGGAGAGTGAACATTTGGAATCAACGTATGTTATGTAGACTGTATCTCAGTATGATCTATGTTAACACAAGCTAACAGATGTGGTCATACTCTTCCCAACTTATTGAATAGTTAATTTAGCATAGATAGTGAAAAGGTCGACCACTTTAACTGAATCAGAGGAAAATTGACGATTTTGGTAGTGATGAATTTTGATTTGCATATTGATCGAATATTTCTCTTGTTAAATATGACAGTCTGAATGTGATTTAACCTGAATACCACCCTGATAATAGTTTGATTGACATACAATAGTAAACGTCTATTTGACTAGTTTCAGGAATTACTTTCATTTGATTATATCTAGACTAATAGAAGGTAGGTCTTTCAAATTTATCTAGTAGATCCTATCAAGTACTGTTACCAACGTTTCTAATACCATCAGTGTAAATGTTAGGACGCCATGGTCATCATAAGGATACGTGGAAATACATGAAATTTAGATTAACAAAAATATAACCTCAACGTAATTTGAAGCCATTTTTTTAAGGTAGGCCTTTGCGTTTTCCATTTTCCGACAGAAATCTTTCCATCTGCTACATAAGGTGGTAAAGCTTAGATATATCAGGTTATATAATACAATATTGAAGTCCTTCTAAAACTCGTAAACGATAGGGTCAAATATACATTTTCAACGTTGATGGTTTTAAAGGATTTGTTCACTATCAAAACCAAAACCAATATTGTTCAGAGGTAGATAAGCATACGAAAGAAGCGAAAGAATTACTCTTAGTTCAGTAAATCAAAGCATTTGTTTCAGTACATTATAGCATTTATTTCAGTAAATCAAACCAAATCTGAGCTCTTTTTTCAGTAAATCATAGCATTTATTTCAGTACATTATAGCATTTATTTCAGTAAATCAAACCAAATCTGAGCTCTTATTTCAGTAAATCATAGCATTTATTTCGGTACATTATAGCATTTATTTCAGTAAATCAAACCAAATCTGAGCTTTTATTTCAGCAAATCATAACATTTATTTCAGAAAGTCAAATCGAATCATAGCTCACGAATCAGTAAATCATTGCTCCTATTCAGTTCATTATACGTAGAGGCCCGCTTCCATGTCTGCTTTTCTCACAGGAGGACTAATTTGGGTTGGAGATTTATAGGCTACAATGATTATTTTATCAATCTGAAACCTAATTAGCTAATTTTTACAGCAGTTCCACAAAAGTTAAAAGTAAGAAAGTTGAAGTAAAAAGGTAAGGAAAGGAACACTCTCCTTTAACATAAATAATTGTAGGTTTGTTTTAACAGCTGCTGCTCTGTAGAACGTAACAGTTTAATTTGATTTTTAAATCCAATATGTGTTGAAAGCAATCGCTTCTGGTCGGTCGAGTCTGATCCTTTTCTTTATAAACCATCATATGACCTGCAGACAACTTACAGATGACTAGCCAAGCCAGGAATATCAGAGATATTCTAGTCTTCGATAGGTATCTTTAACAGATGCCGACCAACCTAGTTCATATAAACTATAATCTACTCGTATTATTCGATATATACACCTGCTGCATGTATTGGTAATTATATAATGATAACGTAAATGCACGACTTAAAGACCATAATTAGGGCTGTTACATTAGCACTTTAGTTTTTTATCTAAAAAGGTCTTTAAATCCTTCGTTTGAATTGTTCAGTACATGTATCAGTAACTTCTTCAGAAAATATACTGGGTTTGCTTGCTACTTAGTGAACACGGTTTTTCCGGTATTCGTCTTAAATTGCTTTTATTGGAATATGCAAAACATGTAATGTAAAGCAATTGATTTCGCAATTCCTTATCGTGATATGTCAGAATTTTATTATTTCGAAATTTCTTCTTACGGTATAAGAAACTCAACTTATGAGTGTAAACACTTATGTTCTGTGTGAATATTTTTTAAGGGAATATCAAACATGTATATTGTGTTTAAATTAGATTGAAATACACATCTTGATAATTTAATCAGTCTGAAATTTCTAGTACATTTGACATATAACTTTTTATATTCTAGTGCAGCGGAATAGCAATTCCTATGTGGATTTTGACCAAATTTAGCACATTATAGTTAATTCAAAATTATGTTAGGCTAAATATTTTGGATATGGAGTCATTTGAAATTCCACTCGCATAAGATGCCACTTCGAATTCAAAATTTGACATCTTAAATATCTATAATTGCGATATTTATAATTGTATGTCAGTTAAAAACTTGTTATAATGGCTAATTGTACATTTTAAGGGTTGGAAATCAATTCCAGTTACAGTTACAGCTACAACTGCCGCCATGTTGAATGACATAATGGTGTCGATCAAAAATCTATAATCGTCGATATTTCTGTATCTTTTTCCAACATACATCCGCTTTTCTGTAGCTAAGGTTGCTAATTATACGTTTTGAGGGTTAAGGAATACACTGGTTTAAGTAATTTAAGTGACAAAAAAATGCCTGAAGTTGAATTTCAAGATGGCAGCATAGCAATCCAATATCTTAAGTTATTCAAACTCCGAAAACCGAGCCTGCTCTTCAGCACTTCTCCGACAGTTTTTATTTAGCATTTAAGCCCATAGAAGAACATTCCATCAAGGAAGCAGACGCACTACACATCACTTGGGAAATTGTTGTCAGATGCTGAAGTGGCAGTGGCATATTGAACAGGATATGTCCTATAAGTTACAGCATCGATCTCAACATAGTCAGTGTTGGGATTTTAAATTCAAAATGGTGTGTTATGAAGGTTGAATTTTCAGCGGCTGGATATCCAAAGATAGATTGCCGGACAAGATAATATATGACACCAACAGAAAAAATATTCAACCTCAGTTACCTTTTTTTAAACTTTTTGGGGATACTAAATAAGTCTTTTCAAAATTCGTCAAGAATCCTGCCTTGTAGAGTGTTTACAGGCTGAAAATTGAACGCTTTTTTCAAGGACATTGACATTTATCATTCTAAATATTGAATATATACATTTGAATATGGATCAACCTTGCGAACACTCACTCCACATTTCTTCAAAATCTATCTTTCTATAATTTTTCCAAACTGAAAATTGAACTCGTTGCAAAAAAAGGGCAAAAACTCAAATTAAATGTTTTACGATTTTGCTGATTTTCAATAATGTTCATCCGTTGGTAATGAATGAACACTCACACCAAGTTCCGTCCAAATCCGTTAAGAATTGTGACTTTTAGAGTGTTTACGATCTGAAAATATAACGCAATTTCACGATCAGTGGCAATAATTCATAGAGAATATTTTCGATTTTGCTGAATTACAATAGAGTTCATCCTCGTTTGATTACGTACACTTATACCAAGTTTTGTCAAAATCTGTCAAGAATTGTACCCTGTAGAATGTTTACAAGCAACTGTGGACGGATCAACGATCGAAGTTACTGACGGACCTGGCTGACGCCAATATACGTTCCACCTGCCATGTGAGCGTATACATAACACATAAAAGCTTATGGAAATATGACTGTATGATGACACAACCTAATACTAGAAATCCCTTGATATGACAGAGGTGGATAGGAATTGATTGAGGCCAAATTATAAGTCTTCATGACTACATCAGTTGATTTGTTTTATCGAAATCAAGTCGGAAAGATATACAATAATCATTATCCAATTTGTAAGGAATTCTTTTTCTTTTATGTAATATGACAAATTAAATACTCAATTCGCAAATGTGCCTATACATATATTGTTAGATTCATTTTGATAATACTGCGAATGCCTTTTGTTTGCATCTCATGGTAAACATAGTTATGATCATGTTCCTTCAGCAACGTTAGACATTTGCATTATCTACCGTTGCTAGATTGACGGGGTTTTCTCGTCATTATCAACTCATAACCTCGTTTAAAAAACACTATACGTCACATTCAATTTATGACCGTTGAGACTCGATTATCACAAGGTAAATTTGCTACAAGAAATTTGACGTCTGGTCATTCGAAAGTTTTCCCGCAATAATTTGTTACAAGGAATATAACTGGTCGACCATAATCGTTCGACCAATCAAAGTTAATGACGAGAAAAGCTTATCATGATAGCAACGGATTAATGTAATGAAATGAAATGATAGCCGTTGCTAAAGGAACATGAGTTATGATTAGGTTTAATCAACCTTAAAACTTTTTCTCTAGATAACTCATTACTATGAAATTAGTTATAAGAGCTTGTGCATAATTAATAGCAATATTTCTTTAATATATTGTAGTGTGTTATGGTGTGTCAAAGCTTTGCATTTCATTGAAAACCATAGACTAAGTATTCAATGAATGAGTTCTAATATATTTTCTATAGAAGTGGAAATGTTATTCTTGTATAACATTTTGAGTGTTTCTTTCGTCTTTCTGAACTATCAAAGCGTACAAAGAATTTCTCAAATTGTAATATCAAAATCTTCTATTAAGAAATTAAAATTCTATCATCTGATGAATTGACTGTTTATTTGAACGTGAGATAAGACATTTTTAACACCAGGTTTTGTTGATGATACAAATTACCCAGACTGGAAATTATCCACTATAAAACGAGCTGTAGAATTATAAAGGTTGTTTTTTTGTCGATTGCTATTTAATAAGATGAAATGTAGAAATTAGTAAACTAGTGACAAGTGTGAGATATAATCAATGTTCAGATCAAAGACGATTCTTGATCCTCCATATTCTACAAGTGTCAGTATTTAAACCAATGAAAACTGTGGTGTGAAGATAAACGAGAGGGATAAAAAGACAACATTCAACCATTACCTCTTTACTTGAATCCAGATTACATCTTATAACTTTTACTTTTATAACTTGTTCGTGTAGCTTCATTTTAATCTTCAGTAATTTCCGTAAACTTCAATTCATCTTAACTTTTATTAGTTTTGGTGAGAAGTAATTTGGTGTTTCATGATACAGAACCCAGAACTCGATTCTCTTGCTGGCATTAGATTATAGTTTGCTGAGAATTTGCCTTTAAAGTGAAATGTGTTTGTGGACTTCAAACATAAATAGCTAACTGATCTATTTTAGACTAGATTGTATTGTACTAAAATTAACGAGATTGGTGTAGCCTATGAATCTCTTGAAAGCAATTGGTTATTTGATTTGAAAGTTGGTAGATTATTTTCAAGTCTATTAAGTCTGTTATATAAACAAATAAAAAGTGTAGAAATGATAAATAACTAAAAATATAAAGTCTACTGGGAGATATTCATCCAATATGTTAAAAACATGTTTGAGTGTTTTTAAAATATTACGTAAGAGTTCTTTACAATATGATTTTTACTCGGTTTCGTTGAACATAATAAAGTGGTCGCGGGTATCAATCTCGTACGACGTATAAATGATTAATTTATCTTCATTTATTTCAGTCAACCCGTAGGCCTATGTAAATAAGATGTAACAACATGATCAATACCTATAAGGTATGACAAATGTAGATTTGTATGTTCGGAAAGTTTGCTAATGATGCTAGTGCATGGAATCAGTCAAAACGTTTCAGTGAATTAAGATGAAATGGGAACGATTATAGGGCAATACCAAAACACTGTGTTGACAACACTACAACAACGTGTCATGGGGACAGTCGGATCACCCACATAGAAATGTGGACGTATTTTGTCCTACTACTGAATAAAGAGGTGATTATTTATTCGGTGATATCTAAAAATAGGATTATCTGCATAGAAGGATAATAATTGAAGTCTGTCAATTAAGTTTTGGGTAAAGAAAGTAGGATATTGAAAATTTCCGGTTAAATCCACAAGCCTCCGATTGACTTGTCGGATATACATAAAAGTCAGTTGTATCACGCTTTATAGGAGAAAAATCCCGATTATTTTTGTGTGCATTTGTTTCCAAAAACTCTCAAACATGTTTTTAACAGTAGACTTTATATTTTTAGTTATTTATCATTTCTACACTTTTTATTTGTTTATATAACAGACCTAATAGACTTGAAAATAATCTACCAACTTTCAATTCAAATAACCAATTGCTTTCAAGAGATTCATAGGCTACTCCAATCTCGTTAATTTTAGTACAATACAATCTATTCTAAAATAGATCAGTTAGCTATTTATGTTTGAAGTCCACAAACACATTTCACTTTAAAGGCAAATTCTCAGCAAACTATAATCTGATGCCAGCAAGAGAATCGAGTTCTGGGTTCTGTATCATGAAACACCAAATTACTTCTCACCAAAACTAATAAAAGTTAAGATGAATTGAAGTTTAAGGAAATTACTGAAGATTAAAATGAAGCTACACGAACAAGTTATAAAAGTAAAAGTTATAAGATGTAATCTGGATTCAAGTAAAGAGGTAATGGTTGAATGTTGTCTTTTTATCCCTCTCGTTTATCTTCACACCACAGTTTTCATTGGTTTAAATACTGACACTTGTAGAATATGGAGGATCAAGAATCGTCTTTGATCTGAACATTGATTATATCTCACACTTGTCACTAGTTTACTAATTTCTACATTTCATCTTATTAAATAGCAATCGAAAAAAAATAACCTTTTTAATTCTACAGCTCTACTCGTTTTATGCTGGATAATTTCCAGTCTAATTATATTGAATCCTCAATTAAACCTGGTGGTAAATTCTGAGTTGATCTCACGTTAATATAAAGAGTAAATAATCAGAACATTTAGAACATGTTGCTAAAAATTGTATCAGTTTGTGTTGTACTTCACATAATATAATAGTTAAAATATCCCTAGTTACACAGGCACCTCGAAACGCACTTTGAACAATAATTATTTCATTACGACTTGGCCAGATATTACTCACCTACAAGTAAATTTGAACTGTTAAAACATATGTAGTAGAATTATTGAAAAATTTCAAGAAATTTCAATGACTTCGATTGTCGTAGTGTTCAAATACAATTATTGTAGTTTTCCGGCTTCTCGTGCTATTAGTTTAAATACACCTGGAGGCGAATTAGAGAAAAAGAACCATTTTACCTTGCGATATCCGAAGGCTTACATCAAACATTAAATGTTTTAGTATGAGAAAAACTAAAAGTATCGTATATTGAACCTTTATATCAAATATTTTCTGTTAAAAAATTGTTTGTAGTGAACGGTATGATTGATATATCTACCCTTTATCACCTCAAACACTAAATTAGTGTAAAGGAGTAAATTGAACACTATCGACATATACAATAGTGTAAAACAGCAAACTGAACTCTTTCATCATATAAAATAGTGTAAAACAGCAAACTGAACTCTTTCATCATTTAAAATAGTGTAAAACAGCAATGAACACTGTCGATATATTAACAAGTCATTAAACGACGTCATATACCATATAGTTTTTACATGCTATAAAAATGTCATAAGTGTAGTTCTGATCAAAGATTTTTTTTTTATGATTTAGAATTAGATCTTTTCAATGTGCATATGTACACTCAGTCTATCGTTGATTGTTTTCGAAATATTACGATTGTATCAAATGGTTAAAGGTTGATTGATTTACAACAATGGGCTCTTTTGGAGATACTTTTGATGGGTTTTTTTTTGCCTTTTCTTGGAAAGAAAATTTCAAGAAAAAAGTCAGTCTATAAAAACGAAGTACAGGACATTTTAAAAGCAACAGATTGAACACAATAAATTATAAATCAGCAAATCGATCGCAATCAATGTGTTCAGCAGCGAAAGAAAAACATTCAAAAAGTTTGAAACATAAGATGTTTTGAACAAAATGTCTTAACAACGATATTAACCAACTAGACAAATTGATAAATATCAATGTCGAGTGTATCTGTAAGGTATGAATATAAAGATCAGATTTCATATCAATTATAGGTGCTATAAAACAAGCCATGTTCGAGAGATACACTACAATCGTTTATAAAAATAACAGTAACAACATTCGCATTCTTTGTATACTTATGATATAGTTAAAGGTAAATTTGAATAAGTGAGCACCAAATCTTGGCATTTAACTGTAAAGTAACGAATGTCGTGATGGTTGCACAGACAGAATAAGTTATGTCTATTAGCTGATTATTAAATGTTCAAGTTTTAAAAGAGACATCTGAAACATAAACGTTCTATGATGTGGTCATATTTATATTATGACAAACTCATCTGGAAATAGGAAGTAAATGGTTTTAGTGATCAGTGATGCATGAAATTAAAATTGACATCTAGATGTATCATGTGTCACATTATATAAGATAAATAAGAGACATACTATATCATATATTGACACTGTATGATTTTGTTAATATAAACTTATATTAAATACGATAATGAGTATAATAATAACAATTAATAGATAGATATAATATATATTCCATCATTTTTAAATCAAATAGTTTGTCCGAGATTTAAAAATCAGTTTGATTGATAATGATGAATATAAGAGTTGTGTTAGTTTATCATGGTTTTTAAATTTCAAACAACACGAATCTTGGCCGAATCTTCACTAACAATATAGAAAGATAATTTATTGAGATCTTTCACATGATTAAGTTACAGAATAAGAAAGTAGGATATTGAAAATTTCCGGTGAAATAACAAGGCATCCATTCCGCTTGTCTGTTGTGTAATTGAAATGGTCTCCGATGTGCAAGGAATTGTATAAGATATGTCTGATAGTAAATTATATATCTACTGTACGGAAGAACGTCAATGAAGCTTAAAGAAAGTTGAATATTTTATTTTTAACTAGTTAAAGTTGTACTTCCTCTTAAAATCGACATTTAAATTCTCACTAAGAGTACAGTCTGAATAACCCTACATGTATTAAAGATGAATGTTCTGCATTTTGGAGGGATGATTTGGGCCTTGAATATGTGTAAATAACCTCCAGAAAAATCATGCTATCCCTTCAATATTATACCACTACCTAAACATTGTATATTAATTTGTTTTCTATAATAAGGCATAGTCTGAATGAAATATGAGTCGTATTTTTGACTTTCAAACGCTGATTTATAAAAACACAGGAATGTGAAGGCTTAAATTGTAGTAGTATTGTGAACATTATTATGGATTAGATGAGCAAAACAAATTCAGGTTCTGAGACTAGACTTTTATTAGTCTGGTAAATATATCCTTTTAAGTCCATAAAAAAATGGCAGAATACGAAAACAGTCGAAATACTCAAAGTTCTTGAATTTTTTATATTCGCCATTTTCATTACTGTTTATAGTATGCTTTTTTTACACCTGATAGTATGTACACTGAAGAGAATATAATATACTCTAATTGGACAAGAATTTAAATTTAATGTTCACTCTAAAAGGGGGTACACTTTAAGTCGTATACGTGTATTTTCTATTTTTTGTATTTCAAATATTCTTTAACACTATTAGTGTACTTCAGTAAATTTTCGTTTAAAAGTATATTGGTTATGAAGCTAATGTTCTATAACAAAAGACAATAAACACGCCATTGAAGTCTTGGCAACAATCTTCACGGCATACTAAATCTTGATTTATTTGTAAATGATTAAAGAAGTTAGTAAATTCTGGTATTTTGGAAGTACAAAAACATTAATGTTATTCCAGTACATTAATTCAAGATAATAGGTTACCAAGCTTATTCGAAATTTGGAAAAAAAGTTTGTTGATTTATAATGACATAATAGTAGCCTATGTCTAAAATCAACAATGCAATCTATTCATTTTGGATTCTAGCGTCTGTAACACTTTCCAGTTGACTTGAAGAAGATTGAATTATGTTTTTCTGTGTGGTCATTTCTTATCACCTTGTGTCTATTGAAACTGGAACATCTTATTAGAATATAAATGAAACAAATGGTAATTCAATATTTGTGTTAAAGATTTTCAATGAAAGGCCCTGGGTGGTCACAATAGTGTTTGCTTGTTGTGACTAAGAATGATACGCAAAAGCAGGTAATCTTTTGGTATTGCTCTCAGGAATAATACCAGAGAACGGCGACTTTTGACCTTGAGTATTTCAAATCAGATTCCTCTTTTAATCCAAGTCAGAATGATCAATTGTTGATTGGATAAGCCTTCAGATAAACCAAGTTAAAGCCGTGAACATTACAATAGCTTCGATAGTGAGTACCACAATAAATTGCACACTGTATTTTTAGAGTATTGTGTTGCCAGACCAAGTGCAATCAGATGCCCCTAGTGCAATGCAACATTCCATTTAATTTAATCTTTTTGAGAGTAACACAAACAATAATACACATATTAAATTTATAGGGCTCTTTAATCTTATATTTGAAATAGGTCTGAATTATTTAACCCTTACATTTCAATAACAAACTCATTGCTTTCTTCAAGCTCTTACCCTCAATGTAAAATATCAAAAGCGAACATTTCAATTAATGAATTTGTAAATAAATCCAACAGTATCAAAACGTTACCATCACTGCAAGCTTCTAACTCGTGGTTAGGGATTGTTATTATAGAAATTATTTCAATAGCCAAAGTATGTTTCCTTTTCAGCATTTAAAATGAGTGATCCTTAAAGAACAACTTTCTTTGAAGAGAACCTGTACAGTATACATGTTGAAGATTTTTAATTCACAAAATACTACCTTATAATATATAATAGTAAAGACTGCATGAGCGAACATTTCAAAGAAAGGTTTCAACATGACTTGCGATACGTAAAAAAGAAATTAGATAAGAAAATACACACTGAAAAAGCTCGTTCCTTTCGGTTAATTGAATCTTGTCAATGTTTTTGAACGACAAGTGTTTACTTAAATGAGCCATCTTTCTTTAAATATCTATTTTCACCTCGACCTTCATAGTATAGTTGAATAAGAAAGGCGCATTAATATATCATTTGAATTAATTTTAACGTTTCACAAGATGGAAGGTAGGTAGACTTTTCATAGCTTAGAAATCTTGTCTTCAAAGTTCAAATGACAAAGTATATCTGATTTTGAATACCAAGTATACCAAGTGGCATGTTGCTGGACAATATGTTCAGACCAATCAATCAATGTTAGATGATAGCAATATGTATGAAGTCTGTTAATGAATACCAATTTGAAAAACTTAAATCAAAGAATGCCAACAATTGTTTTTATAGTTCTGAAGGTTAACTCAGACAAACCGAATAGCAATCAGAAAACTATTGTTCATTCTGTTCCTTTTGAGAGAACAGAATCTAAAACTTTTTCTAAACAACGACAATTTGTACCACATATGTTGTAAATGGTTAATTAGAAGCCCTGGGGAGTTAAACAATGACTGATTCTTAGGTTCTACTGATCATAATATTTAAGTTAACATTCTATATAGAGCCTGGGTTTTCAACTTGGGGGACATGTCCCAGACTGGGGACATTTCGACATTCTCTAGGGGACACAAACTGATCTATAGGTCTAAAAAATATGTTATCTTCAAACACCAGTGTCCACTGCCTACAACGACCACAATTTAAGTTAGCATTAGAAAAAATGCTGTGACTATATCATGCTTCAAAATTGCATGTTATCAAAGACTTGTGCGGACAATTCAGGGGACATGGTCATTTCCTTAGGCATTTTTGGGGACATTTGAGAAAACCAGTTGAAAACCCAGGATATAGAGCTTCATCCTGTCTGTAGTTCAAGCAAATGAAATGAGGGATTTATGCTGAAAACGGATGATTTAATTAACTATTCAAATTTTGATATCAATAGCTGATATAAAAGTTGATTTATGACTCTGCATGATTTTTTAAGAAAAAAAAGCGTAACATTCGAGTTGATAATAAAAAGCTAATCGTTTCTGAGTTTTATAAAATCTAATTTATTTTAATGGTTTGTTTATTTTTATTTATAACGTTACAATCCATGATATTTATTTTAGAGTTTTTACGACGGGTAATAATAAAGCTGTTGATGACATAAAAACTGTGCGACTACGTAGATTATTATGATTCTTAAAACTTATCTGTGACGACCAAACGTAATTAGTTTCCGAAATGGAAAGCCCTTTTGTCTTTTTTTTGTGCGAGGTCACATCTGTGGTGCACTAAAATTGTTCTGCTATGTTATGATATTATGTTTTATGGCTGTTATCATGTTATAACGCCCTCCATTAATGCAATATTCAACGTTAATATTGTTCACCTCAATAATGATTTCCGTTTGCGCATTTTATGAAAGTTTAATGCTTCTGAAATATATATATATATATATAGAAAAAGAAGTTCTTGCTTTACTCACGGTAAAATATATAAGAAACCAGGGTTGTCTTCTATTTTTGGTAAAATGAAACACATTTAATCCATTTTCGAGAGAGCATGTCGATTTCGGATTTCCAGAGGTCTTTTAGGATTTGACATGCATCTGTATCGGAGCATGTTTCGACCAGTTCTGAAAATTCGTTCTCTGTTTTGGTAAGTATTATATCTTTGCCTCTACCTGGATTGAAATCACTTTTGTTTTGATTTCAGTGCGTTTAAAGGTAGTTTTGTAAGGTAGTCGATATAATTGTTCCTTGATCATTCATGGTGTTTAATGGACTTCTTATAGTTATCTGGAGTTGTTCCAATGTTCTTGGCTGATATATATAAACAAAAAGAAAACATTGTACTTTTTGGATAAACAAACAGTAATGATTTGATACTTCCTTGAATTATCCTGAGTTACCTCAACAGTCAATTTAAAATGTGCTCCTGTCATTCTGTGATTCTAGATAGATTCACATTGACTCAATATTATGTGGGTTTTTCTCTTTAAACCATAAATCTAAGCTGATGTATTGCAATAATATTTTGTCATAAAGATGTATTAAAAGAGTGTAAAATAATAGTTTGCATAAATTTTATCTTCATTGATTGGACACAGAATAGTAAAATTGTGTGAAGTATTCTTTATAATTTATATTGTTGAGTTAGTTTTCTCATGTGAGAGATTGATAAGTTAACACCTGTGTAAAAATTCTGCCACATTTTACAAGAGCAGAAGAAATATTTTCACACCAGTACTCCTTTTATATTAACTCACTGGAGTTCTTCAATTTCACTACAGACAGAAAAGAGGTGTTATGATTATATATTTTTAGGCACCATGAATGTCAAATTCACTCCCTCATTTCTATAAGATAAATACATATATGAGTTACATATTTTCTAAACAACCTGGACTTAAAATAATAAAGTGCTGAAAATTTAGAATGAAATAGCCCACGCCAAACTGTTGAGATTACAACCAGCAAGTTGGTATATAACAGATGGACAACTAGTGATATTATGAGTGAATGTAAGACATTGTTTGATATCTTGTATCTTGTGAAATGGGATGATTTAGTTTTGGATGTAAATTGTGAAGATAAATATTGAGTGAAAAAAGATGGTGAAATAGACAGGAGTTATCTAAATGTTAAAGGTAATCGTCAACATAGTGAAGGTTATGTACAGTACACAAATCTTCGACATTTTTAAGATTCATCAATCTGAACTTGGTGCAGTGTTATGGAATTGATGATTAGGTTCAATCAGATTATATCATTGTCGGAGATCCAAGAGCAATCTATGTCCGTTCTATCCAATAAGTAAAACATATTATATGTACTAATATGACTGTTAATTATCCAGACAATAGAAAAAGTCCAATAATTTGGATATTATGTGAGTAGCAATAGATATCAACTAATGACTATCTTCATATCAATTTTCAAGGGACAATTTTATATTGAACAAGAATCCTCATTTTATTGTATCTTCAGATATAATAAGCAGTAATTAAAAATAAGTACTCGCGAGGGTACGTGTAACACCTGGTATCTCAATTTGTTCTCGATTTCTCTTTGACATTTTTATATTTATATGGATATTTTTTCAGATAAACAACTACTGATTAATGTGATTATTTTAGTTTTAATTTTTAATTGTAGCCCCTTTTCCAACTTAAAGTTAATACTAATATTTTCAAGTAAAGTTTGATATGAACTGCAGAAATGGGTTTGCTGAGTAATATGACATATGAAGGGTTTGATTTTGCTCTGATATTGTTCAAGTTAGATCGAATATCGTTTCGGAAAATACTGATTTTGTTCAGGTTATGTTTAAATGTCTTTGATATATGCTATATCAAATGTCATTTGCCTTGAGTGTATTTAACATGTATCCTGATATATTTACAGATATATCCTTGATGCTTGGATTGCATAATGATAATTTATCTATTGGTTCTTGTGGTTGCCTTAGTGTTCATTGTAACTGATATGTGTAAATTAAGAATATTACTCTACTAATAATGTGTTTACTATTGTCAGGTGTGTCAAATAATCTTCAAGGTGGATCTGAAGTTGGTACTATGATATTGATCAAGTCATATCTCTAGTCTAATGGATAAAGTAAGCGTTACAGAGAAATAAAATAAATATTTTGCTGCAGTGTAAAGCTAGTTGTATTTCGTATGCTATGCCCTGTTTCATTAGAAAATTTATCGATAAAAATAATATTTATCTATAATGGAATCATTATACACAATCAATTTGCTAGATTCATGCAGTCACGATTTTTTCATATTAATCATTGTGCAAAACACACTGTCAACTGCAACATAGAGATATTTTATGATAAGGTACGGTCTGCCTGTAGCTAGTTAAGCTTATTACGGGCAAGGAAAGTTACTGCTTTTCTGTCTTTCATTACACTTCACAGGCTGCAAACATTAGTTCCAGGGCGTTTCATTATTTGGTTCTTTTAAATAGACAGCTATCTTAACTATTTATAAAACATGTTGACGACATTATGACTCCTTATAAAATATTTTCTTTTAAACCGAGATTACTTGGAAATATAGTCGATCAATGGTATGATATAGGTCATGTAGGTATAGCCCACAGACCAGGCGTATAGATTGGTGATCAAATAGGTGGTGAATTAATTATTTTCGATTATTGGGGTCATATTTCTTTTAAAAATGTGCATTCCGTAAAGTGGACAGATTCGTTATTTATCAGACGTTGGTCTGTAAAAAAACATTCCATTAATATAACCTTCATCAGCATCAATTAGCAGGCAGAAAAAACCATTATAATTAAGTATTAGTTTTAATATTATAGAGCCAGTTAGAAGGTCGATAACGGTTTTTATATTAAATATAACCTGTAAAGAGGTTACCTTTTATTGCAATATAATGTGTCGCAGGTACTTCTAAGGTATATTTATATTGCATATAAACACGTATGTTGTATAGAGTTCCAATGATTAAACATGTTAGCTGAATAAAGATATTCAAGGTCGCTAGTCAATAAACAGTCTATTCCTTTCAACTTCTGTTAGGGGAAAAAGTTTATTCGATGACCTTTAAATTTCTTGAGTATAAGATGTTATAGAATAAATTGCCTTTGAGATAGGTTTTCTAACGTCTGTACATAATATTGATTAATTTCATGCAAGATATGAAGGTCGGATGAACAGTTTAGGGTCTTACGCTGAATGGTGTTCTTACTGGTATGGGATATTTATTATATTTGGTACAATATATCACCTGTTTCATTGGTGCTGCAGCAATTGTCATCTTAGTCGGGAAACAAATTCTAAACCGCTCATTTAATGTAGTCAAATTTTGCTCAATAGAGACGAGATGAGATGGTCAAGAGATGGTGGTTTAGCAACTTTATAGGAAGTTGAAATGAATGCATGCCAAATCAGAAAAGAACTTCTTGATAGTCAGACTCAAGACTATTCTTCTGCTCCTCGAGTAGATCTTGACTTAACTAAGAGAGGTTAACCCTCCCTTTTCTAGATGATCAATACAGGACTATTTAGCTCGGCTAACTCGATAATAAGGTCCTTTGTTAAATTAATTCAAGATTACGCTTATTTCTTACTGTGTATGTTCAGAAAAACCAATATATTGACTGGAACTAAGTTGGTCATACACATGCCAGGATAACATAAACGGCGAGATTTATTGGAAACTGAATAGATACAACGTATTTCAAAGTAAAGAAGGCGTTTCAGATGTACAGAAATAAATATTTTAATATTATTTTAGATAATTTTAGATCTTTTCGAATATAATTATGTGCATTAGCCATTGTTTAAAAGTTAAAATCCTATTAATTTTTTTCAGGATTTCGTTAATATGTGCTATATTTGACTTCAATTTCATTTCAGAATTTAAAGAAATAAGAAGAGGAAGATAAGGCCAGTATTAATAGAAGACTTGTGACATCCGTGGTCAGGGTATGGCATTAATCAATACGTTTGAAGTGACTTATTCCTGAAAATACCTTCGTTTACTTGACAAGTCCTTCCTCTTCACTAACTTCTGCCAGACATACGGAAATAAACAAATGTTGTTTACACACAGATAATGAAAACTGGTTATATTGAAGGAAATTTAATACAAGTTTGTTTTTATGATAAGGTGTGAACGGCATTGGCGTGAAAATGGGTTACATTTATCTGTTCTTAAATGTCATCCATCACCTGAGCAGTTAATAGATCATTTCAATTGTACAATTCTCAGATGAAATTTGTTCTAACAGGGATTCTAAAATGGTATAACGTAGAAGCTTGATTTCTTAATTCCGAAAAGATGACTGGCGATAGCAACGTTTCGGTAGCTTGGCAAGCTGTGATAATAACTGCCTATACCACTGTTTCTATTGTGTCTGTTTTTGGAAATGGTTGCGTTTGTTATTTAGTGTTATCTCAAAGGAGAATGAGAACGGTGACGAATTATTTTATAGCCAGTTTAGCTACTGGAGATATTCTAATGGCTGTTGTTTGTATACCATTGACATTTGTAGCAAATGTTCTGTTAAATTATTGGCCATTTGGTGATGCCTTATGCCCAATAATAACATATTTACAAGTTGCGATTGTTTTTCAAAATGCATACACACTTTTAGCTATAAGTTTAGAACGATATATCGCAATCTTACATCCCTACAGACCAAGATTGCCAAAACGGAAGTGTCTAATGGTAATAGCAGTATGCTGGTTGTTGGCTTTTTTAACACCATTACCTACTGCAATAACCTCTAAAACTGTACCTTATTTAGAAGATAATATAACGAAATATTATTGTTATGAAGTGTGGCAAACAGAATCTGGTCGAGTTGGTTACAGTACAACTATTATGGTGTTACAATATTTTCTACCACTTGGTGTTCTTATTTATACATATGCCCGAATAGTCCACGTTGTGTGGATGAAAGATATTGGATATCAAGCCCGTGGTGAGGGAGATGGTAAAGAGTTTGATCCACGAAGAAAGGTAAAGTATTAACTTAAATCATAATACAATTAATATAGATGCACTTTTTAAAGTGTTAAAAACTTTTCCTTGAACCCTAATTCTACTATCATATCTGCGTGTACAAAGAACATTTTTTACAAAGGAATTTTATAAAGACCATTTTGCCACGTTGCTTGTATCACTGGTGATTGATTTGATTGGACTTACACTAGTAAATACGACAAAGGTATAAGTTGTCGAACAAGCGTATATCTCGCTGGGCAACAGGAGTGTAAATTGAATTTTCTGAAATATCGTCAACGAGGTGTTGCTGTTTGTGGAACTTTCTACATAAGATTAAGTTATTGAAGACTAGTAACATGCTTTTTACAATGAGGACATCTCTGTAAGGCAGGTCATCACTATATGCATTCTCTACAGATTTATAAAATATGCATATGTCTGTATTCAAGCCTCTGATAGCTATTTGGACAGAGGTTGGTTGGTGTAGTTACAGAAAAACATAAGCCCTCTTAAAGGGACTTTCAAATTTCCGCACGATAGATACCTAGGATATACACAATTCCGATATATTCGATAAGATGGATATTTTTGTAGTTGCATTTGATTATACGTTCCCTGTCGACCTTGACCTTTGGCAATGAAAAGATCAGTCTCGTTAAAAAAAAAATTAGATCTGCAGATGTGACATGAAAGATGTAGTGGGATAATGTTTATATCAGAGACTGGGAAAAATTCAGCTAGTTTTAGACAAGGGACTTAGATGTATTTTTTATTACAACGGCAAGATGCATCTCCAATATCAGCCCCTCTTACCATCGGCACTGAAATGAGAAAAGATGTTAATCAAAGGGTATCATCTTGGCCTTTGCAGGGATCAAACGAACCTGTGAGATAATGTACACATTCTTTCTAGACGTATTGAACTACCGGTATTTAAAAAAACAAACTTGGAAATGCACTCAGTGATTCTTATAAACATTTATTTAGTAACATGTTTCTGTAAACTTAGCTCACAGTTTTTATTATGTATAAGTCGCACCAAACAATAAGTACTATGACCTAAAACCAGGAATACTGTATTCAATATTCTCAGATTTAAATTATATGTTGCTGATGTGCGTTATTAACATGTATTGCATGAAAACATAAAATTACTAAACCAATGGACACATTATTAATCCGTTTGGCCAATTAACATTACCAAATGGTCTACTCTGAACACCCTTAGTTAGCTGTAGATATTCATTTCTAAACACATTCTAAAGAAAAATAATACCTTATTGGGCTATTTTCAATTAGAAGATCAACGTTGAAAATATAATAAATCCCTTTAGCTGGTGTAAAGCTATAAACGAATAATCAAATCATACTTTTTTTAAGAAATGTTATATTTTATACACCAGTTTAAGCTAAAATGATTCAAGTTGATTGAAATATCAGTCTTTGTTTCCATGGTTGTGTTTTATGATGATTATATCAAAATCTGTTGAAGCAAAGAAATCCTCTTCGCTCTAGAGAACCATAGATCTGAAATAAAACTTCAAATAGATTAAAGCTCTCTTGTGCATTTGCAGTTCTAATGTTTTACATTTCCTATGCCAGTAATGTAATTTAAATCTTTTCTATATTTGTATGACTTTTTGAATTCTGGGGCCCACCCGACATATATGATTACATTTCAGTTTGTGTACAGTAAGATTGACATAATCTTTAATCTTAGAAACAAAACTCATACAAAGAGCCAATGAATGTATCCAGTTGGTAGTTATAACCCTAGTTTAAGTCAAATATAATTTAAACTGAACACTTCAATCTACTTCATTAGGGTTGAACTTTCCAGACGATTAATGAACCCCGTTTATTTACAGTTTACAGATATTACAGTTCGTTTGTTCGTTTACTAATGAAAGTCTTGCTAAACATTAATATTCCCTGATACTAAGTATAGCTTAAGGCATCGTTTCCATGCCAAATAAATGTAGCTAAATTTCTATTTAAAAGTGAAAACATTAGCATGTAAAGCATGAATAGAGTTTAACATTATGGATATTAAAATCACCCCTCACAATTTAACTATTTTAACCTACAGTATGTAATACTTGAAGTAGGTGTTAAAAGCTATAGTTTTACAATTGACGATATTAGTAAGAGGTTTGAATCTTATTAAAGTGTTTTTAAAGCACTAGTTGTCGTCTATATACAGGCTTAATTTGATTCAATGCATTTATTTCATGTAAAACGTTGCAATCTGACCACAGATCTGTCAGGAAGACATATCTGTAGTATATTTTTGAATAAAGAAAGAATCCAAAGAAATCGCATTGTCTCACCAATAGTTGTCGGGCCATAATCACACATCTTTGTCTTGTGATTCAATCTATTTCCATACACATCTTTCTAGTGTAGGTGAACTGACTTCAGTCATATTAAATCATTTTTATAAATACAAAATACATTGAACAAGTAATTGACTAATTTATCAGATATTATGTTAAAAAACACACAGAGTAGGTGTTATATTTCAAAACTTAAGACCAAAGCTTCGTATGACAAATGATAGAGACTTCAATTCACATAAACTGAATATGAAAAGTGGCTTATCAGTGGGTATAAGAATCAGTGCCACTCTGTTAATCTCGCCTTTGAGTATGAAGTGATGTAATTTTTTTTTCGGGTTATTGTCTTTAACAATCAACACAAGGTATAAATCTTTTTTTTTTCATAAAACATGCTTACAATTCTTATATTAAGATAGACCTATTGATCTATTGCCTAATCGAATAAATGTCACATAAGTTTAAGATCTATTCAATAAAATAAAATGACAAACTAGTGGTTCACTCACCTAAATAAATATACATAATTGGTCAATTTTTGACATTTTATTAGCCGAAAAGATAATCAATTATAGAGTCTGGATTGCTATATCGAGGTATCAAATACTAAACAATAATACTCCCTTGTGTATAAACGTCTGATATAATTTCCAATCTGCATTAAGGTGATATGAAAGTTAACGAGACGGAAGATTTTTTTTTTTATGTCAGTGAATAGATATCACTCCTAGACATGTATATAGAGAATTAGATAAACAGATCATATTTTCTTAAATCAACATCAAGAAGACATTTGTGTAAAGATTTCAAAATAACTTAAAAATGGGGATGCTTCCTGTTAACTTAATGTTATAGGCTTAAAGAGGAACATTCAATATTTTCGAGGATCGATTTGGATCTTGAACATATTAAATTGGGTATCAGAGCAAAACTTCATTCACATACATGTATGTACTTATTTCAACCTGTGTTCAACGTACCTCCACCACTTCGACCACCAATATCAACTGAGATGCTGTCGCGGATCTCATCTATAGGTACCTTCTCCCAAGAGGCAACCTTCCTGCCTTTCAGTTCCTGTTCAGCTAGCGCCGATAATGAGCCATATGGGATTCTCTTAAGTAACATTAAATGTGTTCTACAAAAGGACTGAACAGGAACTGAAAGACAGGACGGTCGCTTCTGGGAGATGGTATATTTTCTCATATATGGTTCGTTTGCTGCTGCTACCAGTGTATTACCGAAAGGTTACTTTGAATTCCTGTTTTCGTTCTGTTTCATTTACCCAAATTATGCTTAGGCCTACATAATATGGACACTGGTTAAGGTTACAGTTAGGCTCAGCATGACTTAAGGCTTCTTTGACTGTCTACATATTAGTGAGACATACTTATTAAACTGCAAAATTTCGTTTGGAATTACCTCCCGTAATGTTTTGACCCAATTATTACAGTAAACAAAAATATTTTTTGACAGAGTTCTCTCCCTTAATGTTGAATTTTATAAATTTAACTACCTTGAAAGTTACACTTTAAAATTGATTTTGTGTCAGAAATCTATTACCTATTAAAGTAATGTCATTGGGCAACGATGGCGGGTGTGGCGCCAAGCAGGGTATGCTAACACTTCTAGACACCTGATACCAAATTTATTGATATACTTCCTCAAATGAAAACTTCATTAATGACTACCAATGTATTGTCAATTGGTTCACATGGATTTCGAGATTTGTTTTACAATTACGGTTAGGATCGTTCGTGCTTGGTTTTATGATTTTTATTACCTTTACATAAGATACATGACAGCAACCCAGGATGTAAAAAAAATTTAATATTGGTGGTCGAAATGGTGGAGGGGACAATGAATACAGGTTGAATTTGATATGGAATGTTTTGACATTGATTTTGTTCAGAGCAGATCTACAATTTTCATTCGATGGCGTTCATATTTGCAGGATTAAACAACGATATCTTGAAATATATTTTTAAGAAATTTGAAAGAGATCAATGGCTGAGATACTTCTCGAAGAAGTTGGCACACTCGATATAAGGCATGTCTGACTAAAATACGAGTCGAATTACTTTCAAATGCTGGTATTTATTAAATTTCGAGTGAAAGCTGTGAACATTGCTAAAAAATTCACGTTATCAAGACCTTGTCCATCGGAGTAAACGTTCTCCTTTAAATTGTAGATTATTAATAGACGTCGTCCAGACACGATTGTTCGATCAATGCACTTTAAGTGTTCTTATAATAATAAATTGAATCTTGGCACGTAATATTGTGAATACGTTCATCCACTTACAATTCAATTATAAAAAACAGGTAGGAGATGAAAGATAATTACAGGTTTCGTGTGTAGTTTGGAGAGGTTTACAATCATTAATTTACCATTAAAATATTTTAAAATAGAAAACTGCATCCGGAAGTTAACCGGTATTCTTTTTCTCTTTTGGTTTCTTATTAAGTTTATTTCAAACCCTAGTTTAGATTTTATCAATACGAGACTCGTATATATCGACAAGCCGATGTTAGATGAAAACATATTTGATCGAACATGTTGGCAAGCCAAAACTAAATAGTTTAAAGATACAAATATCAGTTCAATACTGTGCATTAGTAAGGTTTATTAGCATCTGTTGCATTCCACAATTTGCCCTTATAAGGAAATGATAGTTTACTTTAAATCATGGTTACAAATAGCTGGAAGTGATAGCGTGGTTATATGAGCATATTTCATACAATTGTGTTGGCAATAACGCCCAACATGACTCCGTGACTTGATGTTCTGGACATGTTAGTAGGTCTAGTAAAGAGTTTCTATCTTTAGAAAAAATCCTAGAAATAACGACAAGCTCGAATCAATCTAATCAAAATTAGATTACATTTCGTTTAGGTTATTTTTTGATTGTCAACTCAGTGTAATCTAACAAGGTTTATAAGGCGAGCGTCTTCTGGTGACGAAAATTTCAGCCAATCAAAAACTGCCTTCAAGATCGCGAGTCTATGAATTGATATGCATTGTGGGAAGATTTTGTGATAACCGTTGTTCTGATTGGCGGAAGGGTGACACGTGCTATAAATAGCTTATTTCGTCACCAGAAGACGCTCGCCTTATAAACCTTGTAAGATTACACTGAGTCGACAATCAAAAAATAACCGAAACGAAAAGTAATCTAATTTTAATTAGATTGATCTCGAATGTAATCTTAGAAAGTTGTGAGTTATTTCGATATCTTTAAAACAAAAGGGTGGAATTGAGATTAGGCTATATCGTCGACAGAAATAGAAAAAGAAAACACAATAAATTTATTATGTTCGAACTAGAAATAGAATCATTTTAAACTAGCTGTATAATTAGAATTATTGTATTTTGTTAGCTATTCACGTGAAAAACGATAAATCCATTATAAAACTTTTTGCCAATCATATCATGCTCAAATTATTTTCTCATGTTTAGTAATGTTTGTAAGTCATTACAGAAATTGAGACGATTTTTGAAAACTTATATGATTACATAAGGCATTAACAAGACATGCATATTCTGAAATATTGTGTTCAATAGTAACACGTTTTTCATATTGAACATATGGCAGGGTATACATGTATTATGAAATCAAAATTTCAATGAATTGTAAGGATGATGTTGGATAATGTGAATTAAAGGAAAGTTTTTTTGAGACTAAAAGAAAGAAACTAGTCTTAAATAGACTTGTTATATAAAATCACCAGGGAATAGCATTGTAATTTATGTTCTACTGAATAATGGTCAAACGTTTTATAATTACACTTTCAATCACAGAGGATTATTCTAACGGCTACAAGAAAACGTTTCCTGAAAGAAAACATGGAACCCGTATGAATGAATAGTTTGTGAATGGTGTAGATTGTATCGAATGAGAATTATCAGGTCTAATCAATGATTCTACAATAATTAATCTATAGTAGCATCAGCTGCATGTATGAAAAGTAATGTCAAATTTAATATTTTATAAGACAAATGCTTAGCCATGCGTCCGTTAATTAAACGTGTATAAATGTATATCATCTTGAAATCGGATTTAATGTTAAAATTTTATTATTATCGTGATAAGACAGAATTCTGACGGAATATTTGTTTCAATTCCTATAATAGTTATTTAGTTATAGATTTCTATGAAATTAGTGTAATATTTTGTTTACGAACCACTATGTTCTAACCACTATGTTTTACTTACTCTGGAGATAATAATTAGGAAAGTTCATTAAAATATAACGTGACAATTATCATAATGCGAACAAGCAATACAATTTAAAAGACAGTCGAATGCTTTCAATAGAATTGAATTTTAGTCTGCAAGTAATTTTATTTTCTAGAGATAGTGAAGTACATTAACATCCTTTTTGTTCCATCTCTGTAAAAGAAAATACGATTTTAGAAGATTTCTTGATTTGAGTCTACGATTTGGTCTCGATCTCTGCCATTTGGGGTTCTCGAATTGAATCGGTCTGATGCATGTCGATATGTGAAGGAACGTTCATCCAGAGCCCATTTTTCTACGATCAATAAACTGTTAATCGGTGATGATCGTATAAAATCGTAATGTATTGTAACAAAGCGCCACGGATTGCATCTTATCGTGGCTCCAAAAAGTGTTTATCTGATCGATCTTGGACAAAACAAATACATGTACTATCTCATGGCCTCAATCAAAACAATCCTAATGCAGCGTATGTGATAGCACCTGAATGGAAGATCAGATCTTGCCACCTGAAATCGTAACGCACACGAACCAAGAGAACAAGAGAATACAACACAATCTCATACGATGATCCCTATTAAGAATAGTTGGTCGCATTGAACATTTTTGAAGCTTTCTACAATACCACGATGCGAAGACTGAACTCAAGATAATGAAAACGTCTGATAGGATGATCACGATCGTGTCACAAAATCCTGATAGTGAGAACGTCTTTTTAGAGCTTGAAATAATTCATTATCTTTCGAATTACCAGGATATCGTTGTTCGATATCTCGAAAGTTTACTTTTAATTACAAATTATTGGTTTGCCTAATGAAGTGAAAGTTCATTAGATTTGATTTCAGTGTTTGCGATGTGCATCTTTATCAATCCATTCACTGATAGCAGTTCCAATATTTCTCCAATTCAATATAATGAAAGCATTATCATTTCGTTATGTCACATTGACGTATTATTGCTATGATACAGAGTTTGTTTCATAGACAAATATCTATCAGCATTGATGGTTATGAACTGAAAGCTTTGAACTGAGATAATGAAAATTACTATTGCTCTGAATGAACTTGGTTTTGATATTTCACTTCATTGTAATAACTTCCATTTAATAATTTATTCTTTTGAAATAATAATTGTAAAGGTGTTGACATCATTTTGCCTGCGGGTATCACTGATTTGAATTTGTCCATTGAGACTTGAGACAAGAGTTGGCAATGATAATATCCTAATACCATGTAACGTGATAGCGACGATTATGGATCAAAGACATAAATTTATATTTCTTCAGTATCAAAATGGCCGCAAAAAGTATTATCCGAAAAGGGTAACGCATTGTAATATAATGTGTTATGGAAAGTTGATAATGTTAGCGACAACCTCGACGGAAGTTGACATTATAACTATTCCCGTTGCTGATATAATAGGCTACTAATGTTATTCTATATTCTCTATTCCAGGCTGTATTAATGATGATTGCTGTAGTTGGTATATATGCTGTATGTTGGTTACCTCTACATGTTACCACAATAGTTGGTGATGTCCATCCCAGTATATATGATCAATCACATACAAGATATATCTGGGTGTTTGCTCACTGGTTAGCCATGAGTAGCTGTGCTTATAATCCTTTTGTATATTGGTGGATGAATTCGCGGTTTAGACAAGGATTCCGTTATATTTTAGGTATTATTATCAGATGTGGTTCAAATAAAGACAATAATTTGTTTGGACCAGACAAATCATTTACAGAGCTCAGTGTCAACAATCGCCACGTGTCTGAAACCTGTGTTTCATCCCTCAATCCTAAAGATGACTATGTATGAACCATATTGAAATTTTGTAACAAATGGGATATTTTTTTCCAAACATTTTTCAAATTTTTGGCAGTATAATCGTGACGTGCTCATTGGTTTGTGCATTTGGAGGAAGCGCTTTTAAGTACACTATATTAGGTAAGATTATACTTGGAAGAACAAGCAGTGAAGAAGTGTCATAGAGAATATTAACACGACATATCTGGAAGGAGTAAATTTTAAAAGGCAGAAGAAGACAGTGTTTGAAGAAGGACATACTAAAAGGAATTGTCACAGAAAAACTACTCGAGAAAACTGATTGATCCATGGAACTATTATTTTTTTTTTTTACAAAAATCTAAAAGTAATCTTGCCTCTGGAAAAATGTGAAGCTTAAAACAGATTTATTACCATAAAGAGCATCCTTAAAACCTTCAGGTTATTTGTATTTGAGTAGGTGTGGTATTCACTTGCTGTAATTGGTATCTCTTTTCGTCTTTTAATAGGACTAATTTCCTTCATATCAATATCTAAGATTAAACTTCTCTTAAATTGTATTAATTGATTTTTGTGATAATTGAGTTGATAAGTAAATAGCATTAGTATTCGAAGAATAATGTGCTACGTATTTAGTCAGATCGATTGAAATTGATGAGCAGTTTGACAGATGTTAGAGGGCTTGATGAGATCGCAATACCACTTACTTATCTACTGACATTATTGGATTATTGAATGGTCAGTTACAGCTAATCCTCTACACAGACTAGGAAATTTAAAACGGGACTCGAATACGTAAGATCAACAAGTTTGTGTCTGTTGAACAGTCTGAAGAAATAAATCAATCAACCTAGTTTCAAGTATCAATATTGGAGAACGTTACTTCCTTTAAATTTAACACTTCCTGAGCAACAATTACACTTCATTTTATTCTGTATTGTCATTCAACTGAATTATATTCTTTATAGTTACAGCAGATCAAATATTTGTTTCCCGGGAACCAATTTGAAACAGTTATAACCTGTAAAAGGCATATCATATTGAAAACGCCAATTTAGTTGTAGGATCCGATTTTTTAATAACGATTTTATATATGATGAAATAATTTATTCAATGTTCAGTCGAATCCATTCTGTAATCTGTACCCAATATATTTACGACTCACCATGTAAACTTCTAGCCTTCGACATTTAAAATAACATTTTGATCCGATATTAGCATGATAATACAGATTTTACAGACATTGTAGTATACTGACCTTATTCCGAAAATGATCTTCTTGAACAAATCTCTAAGACTTTCTATTATAATTCTCAGTAGATCTTCATTATGCTAATATTGCGTGGTTGGTGAAGTGGGAATTGTACCACAATGATACTTTGTTAATGGTATATTTCAATATGTACACCTTTGTTAAAATCAAATCCTTTTGTAAGTGTTAATGGAATTACTTGACTTCAATGTGGAAATGGAACTTTTCATCTTTCAATAAATTAATTTCTTAAATTTAATAATTTTGAAATTACTTTTTTGAAATGCAATACTGCATTCGATATTGTCATCTCATACCTTAGCTTGAGATGCTTTTATGGGAATTTCTTTTTTTTTGATGAAATATAAGGTAGAGAATGCTAACAGACGGTAAATAAACAGTTTATGCTTGGCACACATGCACTGAATTTAACTTCCGGTTTCTGCAAAATGGCACCTAATTGCCCAACAGACATCATTGGAACTGATTACCGACTGCACCTCAACTCAGCATGCGTGTATTGATGTTTACACAGTGCGAATGCGGGAGAAAGATAGTGTTTTATTTGGAAGATGAGCTAGTGTGAGATACCATGTTAAATTTTAAAATTTAAAACAATTTCTTAAACATTTTTCGACCATATTGCGTATTGTTTGCTGGCTTAGTGTATGCTAGCTCCAGCCCGTTTAAACTCACTGCATGGTAGGTCTTTATTTAAGCCATGGCATAACAGGTTGTCATGCTTAAATAATAATTACATTATTTCTACAGTAACATAGGCCTATATTAGTTAAAAATATATATACCTATCATTACATATCAAATCATAAAATTACAGTTGTAAAATTAAATTTTCTGTGATAATTTTTAAATTATTTTACGCTGCACCGGAAGTTAACAGAATCTCTTACAAGTAGATATTCGGTCAACCATAAATTTAAACGGAAGTTCAATAGACTATGAGAAGACTAAGACTTCCAGTCTGAAAAATAACATTCACAGTGAAAGAGCCTTTTAATAAATCTACCATTGACTAATTTAGATAGATTTACATTGCAACATACAGTGGATGATATATAATGTATTAACCTATCAAATATGTCGTTCTAAAAATAAAAAAATCAGTACAAGCAAAGCAATTCCGTTTACTAAAACCACATTCAAATCACGGCATTATCGAGGGTAATAGTTGATTAGTAGTGGACTCCTCGAAAGAGAAGTACGTTTAGGTGTTTCGAAAACAGTAAGCATAGTCATGGAATTCGACCGTTAATTGGTACACACTCGTTTTATATGAATTTGTTCTGAATCTGAGATTGTATTTGTGCTATTCTTTCCAAGCTCTACCAATAGTCTGAATCGGTTTCATTTAGGACTCAAGTTTAAGATTTTTTATTATTATAACAATCTGACCCAGAAGTTTACGTGTCTGTTCCGTGTTGAATGGAAGTTTGTCACTTTGAAATTGATCTGGACTGTTCAGACTCTCTACATTGACGACACTTTATCTCTATTTCACGTCTCAATGGACATTATTAAGAAAGAAGACAACTGGCTGGTAGACACTTTGGTAGTCTGTTGTGTTTTAATCACTGGTTATTCTATCTGTAATCACAATACATACAATACTTTGTTAACAACTTTCGTTACATGAATGTGATAATGACTTTTTATGAGATTATTGTTACAATGACTCCAATAAGTCCATGCTCCTGTTACATAGTACTAGGGTGATTGACATGTTTATTTGTCTTTAGAACTCTACTCAATAATCAACAATACTGATTATTAGAGATAAAATCACCATTTAATTTCATATACGCTTACACCAGTCTCTAAATGGAACTTATGTTAGTTTCCAGTATGTTCTCTAACATCTCGGTAAGTATCTCGGGTGCTGATGATCCGATCTCTTTCAAAATTCTCAAAGATTTACTTTAACATGTCCTTAAAAAAATGAGAGCCATCAAATAAAAATTGTACAAGTACTGCCCCGAACAAAATAGCACAAAATTCAATATCAGAGCAAATTACATATTTCAACCAGTGTTAATTGTGCTTTCACCACATCGACCACCAATATCAACCATTTTCCATCCTGAGATGCTCTTACGGGTCTCAATAATGCTGGCTTTCAGTTCCTGTTCAGCCTGTTTGTGCTGTTTGTAATGACTACGGGTGTAGTATGTAATTCTCTTTAGGAACAGGTGTACTCCACTAGTGTTAGAGGGACACATTAAATGAGATCTGTGACAGCTAATCAAGATGGAAAATTGTTGATATTGGTGGTCGATGTGGTGAAAGCAATGAATACAGGTTGCTCTGATATTTCATTTTGTTCTAAGCAGTACTTGTACCATTTTTATTCGATGACTCATATTTTCAGGGGCTGACAACTTGTTGAGGTAAACTTGTGACAATTTGACCTGTGAATGAGATCGGTTTATCAGCAGCTGAGATACTTCTCGTCAAACTTGGGGACGTTTTTATTGGGACACCCGATATATCATAAATCGAAGGTCAAGTAAGAATAAGAGCTCTTCTTTTGTGATTAGTTCTTTGTCTATATTTTCAAATATTGAAATTGAAAGTCCTAATTGTACAGGCCTAGGGTAGAACAAATACTTCCTTTAGATCTAGGTTTGTTCATTTAGTACAGATTGACTTTAGTTTGCTATGAGCAAGATTGTCAATTTGGTTATGAATTTTCGAATATACAATCGTCATATTCTACTTACAGACCTAGGAGAAATTCTATTGTTGACTTTCACCAATGGACATGCACTGCTTGCACTATCTAAATTTCTCAATTGTTAATCGTATTGGACAAGATAACATAGGGTACTATGTGGTTTTCTTAGCTTTACGGAATTTTGATGTTTCATCTTCAGACATCCTCAGGTCAATTTATATGTGCTGAACGGGGGCAAAATCTTCGTCAACCCTATAATGATAAGAAACAGGTTTGTCTTTCTTTAATTTTATATCTGATATGGGGACGTAAATCAACTGCGTAAATAATTTTGTAAGAGCTCTAAAAATTCCCCACCAGTTTCGTCTGGGACAGAAATTCCACCAATTGCTTTGCAAGTCGCCAAACAGTATTATCAATGTTAATTTCACACATCTATCAAAATAAAGATAGCATTTGGAAGATTGGGTAACTCATTGATGTTATTGACAAAATAAGCTCTATATTGAGTTCTTTTGATCTCGGGTAAGGTATATAAATTCCTCTCATAACAGTCAGATTTTTGGAGATAAGTAATGATATTGTTATGGTTTCAGATAACATGCTTTGACTAAATTTCTAAGAGTTGTGTTGATCTTAGAAGCAGTTTCTTTGTAAATCGTCTTCAGATTTTTCAGTTGATTCCTTGCTTTCTGAAATATAATTCCACTGATTCAACATTACACAACACAACACATGAACCTTCCCTTATTTTGATAACAATTCTATCATTGTTTTGAGAAGGACCAGCTTTTCTCGAATGATATAAGGTTTCTCATCCGTGATAGGTAGCTCCTGTTTTTAGAACATGTACTTGCAGATGTTTGGCAGGCCTAGGTAAATTTTGTCCTTGTAGGGCCCTCCAAGTATAATTATCCCCTGTAATATATTAGTTGTCTGAATTTGGCTTATCCAAAACACATTAAAATGTTCTAAGATGTTTCAATAAACTGGTTAGAAATCTTCTTGTTTGAATGGAAGGTTAGTAGGTGATGGAGTCTATAATTATGTTATTAAAAAAGTGGATATTCTGCTGGACTTTCTTTGAAATTCTTTTAGAAATAGGTCTTCGGGTAAGAAGATCAAAGCGTATGGGAAAAGTCTGTGAGGTTGTTGGATATAGTTTCGATGCCTTTTTTTCTGAATGTTGTTTAGGTCAAAACTTTCATTGAATACACGTGATGGATTTTGGGCGCCAGGGTTATGGTGAATTTCGCTTTATAAAGGTGTCTTGGTAATACGGTTGAGATGCGACGGTTCAGTGATAAAGATATGGAATTATGGCGAAGACGATGTAGCTTGTGAGTCTAAAATCGTGCAAAAGGCTGAATCATATAAGAAGATTGTTAATGCTAGGTTTACAATATGTTTATCACGTTTCAGGGCCAACGAGATGAACGTGAGACAATGCGATCACAGCAGCCACGTTGATTTAAACAATATTTTATTTCGACATTACATAATATTTTACAGAAAATAACAAAAGGTTTCGGAAACAAGCCGAAGCTTATGCTAATCCGGCACCTGCAGCCACGTTGGCTTGAGAACTGTAATATGCCTTAGTAAAAACCAGGTAGCAGAAATCAATGCACCGTGATGCTCCGGTCGGCAAAACGCCACACATCGGGATATCGAAACGTATTGAAACTGCTTTGTTCACCCTAGCTTGCCGTGATAACCGTGACAAAACGGAACGCAGGTCGACAAACTGGAAAGGAACGTCAGACTCCGGGGAACAGGTACGATTCCCGTTCCATTACGGACCACTTACAAGTTTTGAAACGACCTAATAAACGCTCTGTCACGTTTTGTGGCGTTTACGGAGTTCTGTTACGACCTCATCATACGTGTTCTTACGTTTAGTACCGTTTATCCCGTTTTATACGGCCTATTACGTTTCTCCGCACCGTGACTGCCGTGGCAAATTTTTGACAGTTTAAAATTCTGGCCCGGTATCCACGAAAATAACCGTCTGTCAGGTTTGCCTATCCCGTCCTCTAGCGATGTCTCACGTTCACGTCGTTTATACCACGTTGGCCTGAGGTTTGACTACCGTGGCAGCCGGGAACATAGTGTAAACGTTTACTTGTAGAAGTATGATTCGAAATTGCTTGAGGAGTTTTCTTTGTACCATGGCTACAGACGTGTTCTAAGCTCCACGGCTTCCACGTTTGATCCGGAGAAGACCTTAACAGACGCAATAGACCTGGATGAAGACGTTGATAACATGAGAGATCCCATCACAACGCATCATACCGGAAAGCAGCAAAAATGCATCACTGATAGACCGTGGCCCGAACCTTGATGCACCTTGGTGAATCCGCTTCATCGACCTATCGATCTGTCACGGACACTGTAATAAACTGCGAGAAAACTTAGTCACAACTTAACAAAACTTGAATATGGAGACAAAACGGCCAAATTCCACGACGTAATACGTTTCGAACGGGAACATCGTGTAAACCTAGCATAAGGTTTTGATGGGGAATCTTACAGAGAAAAGGGGTGCTTAAATGTTTACCTTCATCTACAATAGGGTAGTGACTAATCTTAGTGCTGGTGACTTCTGATCGTTTCGTCATTTATTCAGATTAGCGGGAGAATGTTTTGGTATAATAACAGAATATAATTAAATATGTGAGTGTTAAACGAAGTGGCTATAAAATCAAAAAACTTTATTAATATGCTATCGTAAAATGAATTAGGTATGCAAGTTAGTGAACGGATCAATGTTGAAATATAAATTTAAGTACTAAAAATATATATGCAAAAAACATAAAACTCATAATATAAAATATTGCAAGCTTTGTGTTATCAATGGAAGTGATCTTTGTGAAAAAATACACAATGGTCATTGAACCGATAAGAAAATCATGCAGCTATGGAAAAAGAGTTTTTTAAACTAATGTAGCTATTTCCCCAAACCCTTCTTTCATAATATCGACAAAGAACACCTTTTTTTTTATTTTACTTCATTGCACGTAATCATAACATGTCAATTAATCCTCAAATGATAGAAAAATGGTTATATGACACATATTAACAAGAAACTATGACAATGCTTCTCACTACTTGTCTAAAACTGTTAACATAACCTTACATGTATGGAAATACAAATTATAAAAAAAGAAGATAAAATAAATTTTCTAAATCACTTTAACATCATCGCGTTCATGTTTTATGTCGTGCATTAGTGGGCATCCATTCTGTACCTTAATTAATTTTGCTTTTATCTTAGTGAACAACTAATAGCATAAGTCAATAGTCGGAAAGACACTTTCTTCATACCTCACACTTTTCACCGCAGTAAGGTTTAAAATCGAAAACAAATGGGCAATAATGTTCATATTAACAGGGTCATGTAAACACTTAAGTGAACGAATTGTTAATGTATTGTAGGTAATAAGAAATGATTGAAGCTTGCCAGAACACAAGGCTGATAACAGTACCAATTATCACGTCAACGTTGTTGATAAACAATATTTTATACTCAACAGTTGTTTGGAGGGTGTCATGTTGCATTCAATGTAAACAACAATAATAGTAATAACCTGAAAAACTTCGTTTAGAATAACAATTTATCTTCAACAGACATCAAAACCATGCATTCACAGGAGAGATTTTAACAGTCGGTTAATAAAGTAATGTTAATTACTTGCGACAGCCTTGGTGGTAAATAAGACAAGAAGAAGAATTACTAATGAAACTCTTTGGTATTTGAAAATTCGACTGCGACTATATTTTAGAAATTATTCGATTTGAAAACAAGAACCGAAAACAATTTAATTATCAAAGAAATTGATTCATCAATTCGTATTTTCGAAGAAGGACGCCTGAAAAAAGAATTAAACTTAATTTTCATGGACAACCTTATTGAATTAATTTATCAAAAAAAAAAATAGTTTTAAACCTGATAAAATGAGAAGATTGTACTTGGTCCTAATATATGATGAGGGTCATCCAATATACTTGTTTCTTAAGACTTGGAAATATTGTTATCAGCTATGAAGTGACAGAGTGAGAGACCCAAATTGAATAAAACGTCAAAAACACTGAACAATGTTCTGAAGATACTTGTCAAACAACGAACAACATAACACCCAATTAGAGAGTTCCTTGGCCTGTTAATTGGATTTCTTTAATAAGAAATATCCACAAGACCACAAACACTTGTTTAATGTAACACTATTAACGGCAACAAAAATCTATAAAAGACTCTTTCATTCTAAATACATCTAAGTACAATAACATTTTTACTTAAAGGTAGCGTGTAATGCAGGCCAAAGTATGTTTTCTGCTTTCGAATACAAATTTTATAAATGTAAACTGTTCTATTTGATGCAGGTCTATAGATAATATTACAATATGAAAAAAAAATGTGTTAACAAACTGTCAAGATCAATCGTTCGATTAAACTAATAATGTCAATGTCTTCTTTCCATAACATTATGCTTTTAATCATAAACTGTAAAACATAATACATAAAAGATCCAGAAATTAATAACCTTCGTCACCAACCATCGTGGTTGATTAATTAGGTTATACACAGAGAAATGCGTCGAAGGTGTCCACTACTATTATACAACTGTTACTCTCGGTTGGCCAGGTCTTGATGCAATTTTGATAAACGGAATTATTTTGCTTGTACAGATATTCATTGTGAAGGTAGATGGTGGGGTCTGTTTTTCTATAGACATTGATCTAGGGCAATTAAAATGACCTATTGATTCTATTAATGTATAGGCTAGAGTATTTCCTGAAAGCCTCGTAAATCATGATGACGAACCATGCATAATTATACTCTTATTTGCCAGCATTATCAAGATGTTTGAAATATCAAACATGTCAGATAAGCGATTGAAAACAATAGATTATTGGTAAGTAGATTGAAGAGAGAAGATAACCTCCTAGTGTTCCGGTTCTATATAAAGAGCTGTCTACTGGTAGTTAATATATTTAATGCGTGACTTGTGATTAGATATTGATATCAGTAATGGATTTTAGAGAATTAATAGTAGCTCTAAAGAAAACCAGAAACCCAGGGGCTAAACATCTCTGTGGAAAAAGTTAAATGTTGGCGACATAAAAGTCGTCCGGTATAAAATTAACAACTAAATCTTTGATGTTAAACATCATAAAGTTAGACTGATTTGTTCGTATCAAAGTGTGAGGGTCTATACGTTCATATCCTTTCAAACATTCTTAATCTTAAAATAAATGTCATTCCATTTAGACCTAATGGTTGTTGTGTGTTTTATTTTTGGTCTTTAAGTATAAAACACGAATGGAATACAATGCTTTGAAATAGTTTTGGATGGTGTACACAACAAATACAATTTAGCACCTCATTTCGATCTTCAATGCAAGAGTAACATACATATGTTTTATAAATAAATAAAGGCAAGCAATATAATTATATACACTGGTACAAAATGAAAGTTCAAATTCATTCAACCTTTATTTTAAACCACGACTGTCTGTAAAATATGATCGAAATTTATATCAATATAACATTTTGCCAAACGTCACCTATTTCATTTAGGGTGTAAAATTATAATGAGAAGAGATTTTTATGATTATAACTGGCATCTCTTAAATTATTTATTATCAATATTTCTTCTATAACACATATATTACTCAGGCTTTTATAATTATTATTTGAGTGCTAGGGATGGAAATTATTGAAACCTGATTTGACGACGCGCAAAATTATTGTTTATTAGTTTGGCATAAAGGAAGAGAAGTAGATGTCATGAATGGCAATAATATCTTTCAGCTAAACATTTACAAAGGTTTATAATTAAGCTCCAAGGGAAATTTTTGTTTGAAAAAATGTGAGACCATAGTGGTCTTATCTTACTCACAATGTTGGTCTTTCTCAATATCTCATCAATTTATTACCAAATATTTCTAGTTCATCCACGGCTTCTTGCATAGATAAACCTAGAGCTTTAATGAAATCATCTCTGTTACTTCAGAGAAATACAGCAAAGATTGCAATCTATGTAATAATGAAGCATAAAAACATGCATGAGTGGTGTTTGCCTATCAAAATAATCCAAGAGAGAAAAACCGAACTTTTTAGAATTCGTTGATATGATTCATCTGTTGAGAAAGGGAAACTATGTCGAACGAGTCGGAGCCGATGCCCCAGACTACTAATCTGCTTTTTTGGAATACTTGGCTTCTGATATTTGCGATGGTTACCCTGGACAACAGGTTGTTCAATTCCTGGTCATTTATGATAAATAACTGTAAATGTCTCTATGCTGCCCATCATTGTTTCACACAAACTAAGGGCTAATTCTAGGGCTAAAATTAACACATTTTATGGCTAATTTTATAACTAAATTCCGTGGTTTTAGTTCCCCTTGGATTTTAGGGTCATATAGCCATAGATAACGCTTCTAAAAGAACTTACACCATTGAAACATGCTGTCAAACCCAAATGGACGACGAAGGATTTTATTTTCAAATATTGTCACATTGTTGACTAAATGTGATGGTTAAACTACTAGTTGTCTTTAATTTTTAGATTCTTTACCCCAAAATTTCTCAAATTCTTATTAATAATCTAAAATTCGAACACGTTTTCGTCAAAATGTTATTAGGGTGACAGTTTTAAATTAAGAACTGATGGATACAATGAACGATCCATATAATATGACAGTGAAAGAATTAGATGTTCTAGAATACCATATTAGCTATATAGTTACCTTGTGATTGTTATACTACTTGTCAGCGAGATTCTTTAGTGTGAAGGTTTTTAGTTATTTTAATATGAGTTATTGCTGTTCCATAAAGACAGAGATGGCTTTGGTCTAAGAAAAGATGTCTGTACATATCTTATCTCAAGCCTTTTCAGTGCTTTTGAACATTTGTATATGTTGACTATGTTTTGAGGATGACTTTGCACCAGCAGATTAAATACAAGCAAAAAAGAGCTCAATTTTACATTAATATCAATAATATAATGATGATGAAGTCATCATCTTTCACCCGGAGGTTGATTAGCGCACATTAAGTATCATCTTTATAGTAAATTAATTATTATTAATTAACTTATTAATCATGTTATGTCAGATATTTTGATACAAAACTATAAGTTGAATCTACACACTTTAAAAATCATCATTTTGGAGGATAACATAACAATCACAAGGTAACTATATAGCTAGTTTGGTATTCTAGAACATCTAATTCTTTCACTGTCACATTATAATCGTTACATCGTTCATTGTATCCATCAGTTCTTAATATAAACCTGTCACCCCAATAAAATTTTGACGAAAACGTGTTCAAATTTTAGATTATCAATACGAATTTGAGAAATGTTTGGGTAAAGAATCAAAAAATAGAAGACAACTGGCATAAATTAATGTCCTTGCTCTACGGAACGATTTTGATTTTCTGTTTTTTAATATTTGAAGACTATTAATTCATTTATTAATTTGCTCGAAGAGTCACTATCACAATCTTGAGTTTCTTCATGCCGTGGGTTCATTGATAAAGATTTCAGACTTACTTGGTCCAATAAATTGGGTCTTATTTGTTGTTTTGTTTTACACGATGAAGGCATAATCTTTGACCAATTTTGATGAAGTTCATTTAATTTTTTAGTCCATGTCGTGTACATCTTTCAATAGATCTGTTATACTCGAGCATGCTTTCCATATAGATTTACTTTTTGCAGATTTATTTATTTTAGAATTTTAAAGTTCAATTTAAAAGTTGACATCACGATTCCATTAACAAATATCACCAATCTGTATCTTTCATCATATCACATTTCTCTATAATGAGATTATTCCATGACTTACTTTTTAACTTTTGAGATAGAAGTATTGTTTAGTAATTTCATTACCGACTAACGTGCATTGGTATCTTATTTTATTATGTCTCTTTCATCGTACTGTTTTCAAATTACTCTCATATATGTTCGTAAATGAAACAAAGTTAAAAGTCCGCTTATATTACTTACCTGGCTATTCTTCCTTTCCTCGAATCAAAGAAAGCGATGTTAATCATCTGAATAAGGTTTCGCTGAGCGACAGTGGGTGATCAAGAAGAGTCAGTATGTCCATTCTCGCTAATTCTCAATTATTGTAGTGGTATTCAATCTAGTAGGTTCAATAATAATAGTTGAATCCCTTCAGTAGTCATCGGCTTATCGATGTATAAACTCATCATTTTCTTTAATCAAATCTGGTAGAAACATGAGATATAAAACTCTATTTCAGCCAAAATAGGTAAAATAATTGGTAGACATAGAAATTGAATCGGCGTTAAAAATGAATTTAGTTGAATGAACAAGTAAATAGATGTCGTTCTCGTGAATTAATACAGTTGACATGCTTTGTGATGTCTGATTGGCATCTGGTTGACTTCCTTTTGTCAGACTGATTGTATAGTTATTTTCCCATTACACTGTTCAGTTACAGTAATCTATCGATCATATCAGTAAATCTTTAAAGAATGATATTCCCTGGAATTTCAATATAAACACAACCTTATAAATACAAATTTAATATATAAAATTTATCATTTTAACCACTCTGTTTATTATATCCAAGACTTTGTAAAACAACTTGTTTTCATGTGGTTTCTATGTTTGTAAAAGTTTTTGGTTCAGATGAAACTCATTGGAAACTATGTGGTGACCGAAACGCAAGAAGAGGCCACTTTAAATACATATTACATGTATTTCTTACAATTATTGTTGTAATTAATCCTATTTATTCTGGGAGTGTCTTTGAGTATATAAAGGTTATAAAATCGCTCTAAGACTATAAGCCTATATTATATTCATGGATTGTGACGAAACTTGTTGTAAATGCTTGTTATTACTGATTTGTTTATCTTGATAAAAAACAAAACAATGAAATATTTACTTTGCACTCTCTTACAAGTGTTCGATTTGAGCATAAAATGTGTTTAGCAAAATTTTCTGGTTGCCTCTCTGCAAAATTTAAACCAATTAGTGGGCGTACACATACATATATCTTTCAGATATAACAACTTGTGCAACCGACTATGAATTTTACTACCATCTACAATGTAAGGTTTTCTATCTTCACTATTTCAGAAAAAATGGAATTCAGTCTCAAAGGATTTGTATTGATTTGGATCACATTATGGAATAGTGTTTTTGGTTTGGCCGAAAGTCATGGACACAGTCATAATACAGCACCATCAACAAGCATGGTACCTGGTTTAGTTTTCATGTGTTCTGCTGTTGCAATCCTCATGTTTATGGTGAATAGAATTATAACTTGAAAAGAACAATAAATCAACAATGTTTACAATACTTGCAGCCCATTTTTTAAAAAAATGTTGAAAATATGCTGATATGCTATATTTATATGTAAATACAAAAAGTATTAAATTTATTCCTTTACTTTTGTTGTTATGCGCATGTATTATCCGAATTATAGTTTATAACTGATGTACATTTTCATTCAAAGGTGTGTTTTAACTGTATCAGTTTCATTTTCAACTATTTTGACTTGAATCTCATGAGCATAGAGAGGGCTATTGATTCGTCTCGAGAGACTTTTTATACGCCCACTCGTAAGTATGGGCGTATATTGTAGTTGCCCCTGTCGGTCCGTTCGTCGGTCGATCCTTCACAATTACCTCGTTCTCACTCTACAGATTACAATTCTCCATGGATACTTTGGATCTATTGTATGTGTGTCAATATCATTATGAAGATATTTAATTTGGTGATGATTCGATGATGTTCTTCCGAGATATCGCGTAAAATTCGGATATCGCTTTTGTATTTTTGCTCGTGCTAACTCTACAGGCTACAATTCTCCATGGGTCCTATTGATATTTTGTGTGTGTGTCAATATCATAATGAAAATGTGCATTATTGAATTTGGTGATGATCAGATGATTTTCTTTAGAGGTATAGCATAAAACTCTGTAATTGTGTTCATCAAACTTAGATATAGCGTTCGTGTTTTTCCTCGTGCTCACTCTACTGGCTACAATTCTAAATTGATTCTTTTGATCTTTTGTATGTGTGTCAATATTAAGATGTGCATCCTGTTCCTTGAGCAACGGCTATCATTTCATTTCATTACATTAATCCGTTGCTATCATGATAAGACATTCTCGTCATTAATTTTGATTGGTCGAACGATTATTGTTCGACCAGTTATAATCCTTGTAACAAATTATTGCGGGAAAACTTTCGAATGACCAGACGTCAGAATTCTTGTAGCATATTATTTAGTAGCATATTATTTTATTATTTGAAGAGGATTCGATGATTTTCTTCAGAGATATCTCATAAAACTCTGAAATCGCGATCATGAAACTCTGAAATCGCGTTCATAAAACTCTGATATAGTGTTTGTTGTTTTTGCTCGTGCTCACTCTACAGATTACAATTCTCCATGGATCCTTTTGATATTTTGTGTGTCAGTGTCAGTCAATATCATTATGAAGATGTGCACTATTGAATTTAGTGATGATGCGATGATTTGTATCGCATAAAACTCTGATATCGCGTTCATAAAACGCTTTCGTTTTAAAGTTCACATTTACATCTTTATCAAGCTGCTGGTAGTTGTATACGCTTGCTAGACTTGCCGCAAGCCTTTGTTTGGAATCTTCATTGAATGTTTCCTTTAATAAACCTCTTTACAAGCTAAGCTGTAATGAACATGATAATCTTATCAATAAGATAAAGGTCTGTAAATGGTTAATTTAATTTTTGATGTCAGTATTAAAATTAGAGACAAGTTGTGTAATTATGCTATATCTCCAGTCTCTCTGTGATTAACGTGTCATATTGTGAAGCTAATAGCTTCATTATAACATAATGATTGTCATTTATAACATATAGAAATATGAAAAAGAACATTAATTCAAATAAAATCAATACATTGTCATATCAGCATTAATCCCATATAATCTAGTTACATGTTATGATATATGTACTTTTACCAACGTCAATAGGCTAAAGGACGACTAAGAAGTAAATTTAATACACCAAGGAATATACCAAAATATGCGGAAAAAGGTTTAATAAAGGGGCAATAATGATCGTTCTATACTCAAGTACAGTATACACAGCATTCAAGTGTGTGGCAGTAAAATATGATCATGTACATGTGCAAAAAGAACAATATTTAAAGCAACTCTAGAATGACAGCCAACAATTGGTATAAAACTTGGCTGTATAATGCGGTTTTCGCTACGGAAGTGAGACGATACCACGATACGAATTTAGAAAATAAGTAATGGGAGATAACTTGTACCAAATGTGTAATATGATACAGGACTCCACTAATTCAATTGCCGTCTCTTTCCGTGTTCAAATTTCCGAAACGTTTTCTAGAAATCTTGCTCTTATAAGTCACTACGAATGATATTTTTTTTCAGTTTTAAATTAAAAGTAGACCACTGTCGGATAAAAAAAGGGGTCATTTCACCAATTCACCTGCAATCTCTTCCTTGAATTACGAAATTCAACATTCTTTAACCTTTTTCCGAAAATCTCATTGTCGAAGGAAAGCCTGACCAATACTTATTCTTTTGTCAAAAATCCAATATACCATGACTCAAAAAATTGGATTTAATCATCCTAAAAGACTACTGCCGGTAATGACATCTTCAAGCTAAAACAAAAAAAAAGGAAAATACACGAACAGCACAATACAATCATTAAGTCAAATATTTTATGTGGTCAGCAAAAATTCAATTCAACTATTTCTTTTCTGACATTTACTTAATCTCTTTCACAAAAATATCAAATTTTGTTTATGCAAGACGAAAGCACTATTGACACTATAATAAGTAGACAGATATGCAATTTTACGGATTGATAAGTAGGAAGTACATGTAATAATAAAAATCTATACAAGCAAAACATCCGTTACTCAAAAATATCGTTCTGAGCATGACAAAATTGGTGAAGTGTATAAGCATGATCAGTTTCGCGCGGAAGTAAACCGCTCGTTCAAATATAATAATCCAACCGTCATTTTCACAATTATTCCTATATGTAATTTCAAGTAGGCGTGATACGTTTTAAACTAAACATAATATCAAATGATCTTTCAGATCGCATCATTCTACGTCATTATTTTAAGATTGATCCAAATCAAATGAACTATGTACAGGTTCCTTTGAACTATCATAATTTACGGTAGTCTGCAATATTCTTTCCCATGGATGTTCAATAATTAGTCCTGCAGGTAACGATTTCATTGTTGAAGGGCTGAAAAGCCAAGGGATCCAAGTCTTGAATATTTGAATTTAAAAAAAATTCAAGTCAAAGTTCGACTTTTACAGTTAATACACTATTTTTTCAAAGGTTGCTTTCTTTTGATACTCACCTGGAAGTTTGGCAAAATTTACTTGGATCACTTAGTCAATATTGATAACCAATCCCACTTAAACCCAATGTTACTCAGGTATCCCACGATACTAATCAAAGAAAAGCAAATGTATATTTTATTTACGAAGCCAAACATCAAACAAACGTTCAAAACCAAACATTAAACCATCATTAACATTAAACTGTCTTTCTGAACAAAATGATAATAAACAACAACAGAAATATTAAAATTTAAGTAATTAATGAAAAATATTTTGTCAAATACGTATGTTGTTCGCATGACCTTTATGTCAATTAACAGAACTGTAAATTTACGTGGCTATTTAAAGCATACAACACGGTTGTTTTGACAAAATGTTGGTTTAAATTCTTTTGCTGCAAAGTTTTTGTCAACTCTGTCGATGTATTCCAGTAAAGAGCCTCTCATGAACTTTTGTTTTACTCTTTGCCAACTTGATTGCCTGCGTTGTCGCTTTCTGGCAGTTTGGATTGATGAATAGCAGTATTGGTATTATCTTTATTACTTTCATTATCTTCAGCTGCTTTGCTTTTATCTGAATTACTATAATCACCTGAAAGTGCGGATATAGAATATAGATGGCACGGTAGAGATGTTCGAAGACAGAGTGGCCTTCATAAATTTCAAAATAACAATAGGCTAATCTTTTGCAAACAGTTTAACGAAAGAATTAAATATTTGGGGAATTCATGAGATACCATCATTGTCAAGTTTTAATTGTTGCTAAAGTGATCCAAGTCTATTTATTTAATGGACTTTTGCCGGAATCTCAGAACAAGACTTCCGACTTCCGACTTCCTAAAACAAGCTCAGAACAAACCTGGTGACTTCCGGCATCCTAGAACAAGCTCTGATGACTCCCGGAATCTCAGAACAAGACTGGTGACTTCTGGCATCCAAGAACAAGCTCTGATGACTCCCGGAATCTCAGAACAAGACTGGTGACTTTTGGCATCCAAGAACAAGCTCTGATGACTCCCGGAATCACAGAACAAGACTGGTGACTTCCAGCATCCAAGAAGAAGCTCTGATGACTTCCGGAATCTCAGCACAAGATTTGGTGACTTCTGACATCCCAGCACAAGCTCTGGTGACTCCTGAAATCCCAGCACAAGCTCTGGTAATCCCGACATCCCAACAAGCTCTGTTGACTCATAGAAACTCAGGTACTCAAAAAATTCCCTGCTCGAGTCAAATCCAATGAAGGGAAAAACTTGGGAAATCGTTTATATATAGCGATAGCCAAGTTAGAATAAATATTACAGAGAAAATGGGTTCTGAAAAAAGAAAGGATTTAAATTGTGGAGATTGAGTATTGGTTCAATACCCGAGACAGAATGTATCACATATTATTATGTAGGATTGATTACTGATATCAACAAGGAAAATGAAATACATTTCATCAAATGTCTGATTTAAACCTAATTAACAGAAAATATCTCACCCAAGTTGACCCCGAACAATAAGAACTTCCGTTCAATATACATATCTTAAATCTGATCTGAGAAACTCTTTGTTAAATGTTCTGTAAGATTGGTCGGAAGGTCATTGTATGAGGAAAGATGCTTAAAAGGAGTTATTTGTCCAATTGTACCCCAATTCTTGTCCAGTTGCATAAACACATTTGAAAGGTATATTATCAGTATATGAAAGTGAGCATAGCTTTAGTCAAATTGGATTAAAAGATGCAACATACTACAAATTTGAATTACACAAAATTGATTGACATTGATTGTCCTAATTTGGTTTATGTGGAAAAAACATCATCATCGACAGATTTTCAATTTGATCACATTCATTTAGCATTTAGACCTATGTCAGGGACAAATTGAAAACTAATAGACTCAGAGAAAGGATCTGAAAAACGTTCAAATTGTCAAATATACAAATAAAGATCAGTGTAGAATTCAACTTTTCTGGAATGCTATTTTCACCAAGAAATAAATAGATTAATCTTTTAATTTAAAAAATAAAATATATTCCTCAGACATGAAATGACTCAATTCACTTTCCTTTGAAAAGTTTTCTACATGGCAAATCGAAATCCCAGTTACAGACAAATTGTTTTTCATTGGAAATCTATACCCACAGAAACCTGTCTTCGTCCAGCTCAATATAATCTTCATTTAACTTTCATTTAAAGCTCAAGCATTTAAGAAATTATGGAAATTGCAATGTCTCGGGACTAGACGTACTATTTAGTATAGATGAAGGGAATTGAAAATAATTTTATTATGAGAACGTTATATTCATTCAGGAGTTTTCGAGATTTCAATGATAAAAATTTTACAATTTACTTTAATGACCTCATCAATCACACACAATCGTCTACAATTGTGTATAAAACTAAAAATATCCTTTCTTGTAAACCATTTCAATAAATATTGAATATTAGGTTTAAATATAATTTATCCTGTGTTAAAGCCTGTTAGTTTGATAAAAATCATTGCGAAAATTAGATATACGCACAATAACTAAATCACAATCAATAAAAGCACTTGACTTTATTCAAGATCTCTAGCCGCTTCCTTATTCTTGCTTTGAATAATTGTGATGTGGTTGGTGCTCCCTCATCTCTATAATGGCAATATCAGATGATCCTGTAATAACTTATACATCAAAATTATTATGAACGTCTCGTCTTTATTGCCAACTCAAATCTCGAAATATCTTACAGAATGCACCAAATTGATGCCATTTTCGATGTTTTTCTCTAGGACGAGGACCATCTATTTAGGCTTGTATTTGCGGCGCTTCGACTCTACAAACCATCCTGGTTCCCCCCCCCCCCCCCCCAATTTTTTTTTATTGGACATATTTGAGTATCGGCCCAATTTAAATGAAAATGAGCAGAAAATATACATAAGTAATCAAAATTGTGATATTGTGTATTATGTCGTATCGTTATAAAATAACAATATAGTAATTTCAAAGGAAGGAAGAAGGGTAATGCAATAAACCGTCAACATAAAACCATTTTAATGTGAACTAATTTAATCGGAACAAATTTTATCGGCAAATACAGGATCAAAGGAATAGAATTAGAGAAGTTTTTTTAAATGTCAACAACTTCACATAAAAAAATTGATTTATGATTAAACTTTGTTATATTTCAGATACAACAGCACCCAGGTCTTTGGACTGGAAACGGTGCAATTAACCAATTTATTCAATTATTACACTTTGGTTTTAAAATAATGTCAATAATTTATATAGATTGAAATCTATATGTATAGCTTCTGAATAATGCTTGCCAATTTTCTCAATCTATAGTTGAAAAAGATGTGACATTTCAATTTGACTCCATTCTTCAATTTTTTTATAAAGGAGTATTATCATGATGACGATCTTTATTGAAGTTGGATTGATAAAGATGTTGATAATGAGTTTCCTTTTCTTTCAAATCTTACTTTTTACCCAAACTAGGAAAAATATGCATTAAAATTGGAAACCGTTTATCTTTCTTTTTAATGACTTGTCAATCTTTGCAATCCTTCTAGAAAGCAAACGTCCCTACAAAACGAAATGGCTCAACCCATCAGTCAAATAAGACATCGTGAACATAAAAATTCATTATTTTAGAATCCGTGTGAATAAAAACACGAAGTAGACGAATAGTATACGTGCTAGACTTAAGATTTCCAGTGAGATATGGACTGATCAAACTGTCGAGAGAATTGATAGAATTGGTGATGTCTGTCACCTCTATCTTGACACCATTCCAGACTTCTTGGTTTCTAGTTTCATCGAAAAGTTGTAAACCAATGTAAACATATTTCTGCAAAACTATCAAGAAAAGTTGGGAATATCAGGTGTTTCGAAAATTGAAAAGCATGGTCTGCTTAACCAGATCAAATTACATCAGTTTAAACTAATCAGTCAAGATGAAAAAATATAATTTGTCATTTTTGTTCAGAAGGTTACAAAAACTAGTTAAGACGCTTAATGATTTGGGGAACTTTTGGCGCTGTGCTCTTGTCAGTAATGTCCACAACCACTAATGTTTACATTTAATAATGCTAGGAATAATCTCTTATTTATAGATATACATGTAATATTAATAGTAGTTTATTAAAATTTGTGTCACAACATTGAAAATATATACATGTTAAACAAGGTTTTAAGATTTCCGGCTACGACTGACCTATGAGACACATAACAAATTAAACGTAATATAGATATTTAAATATATAAGTAAAGTAAAATGTGTAAAAACATTAAAATGGCAAAATTGTAAACAGATTAAAATATCATTAACTAAAGTATTGTATAAAAAATGTCTTAAATTAATTAAAAGACAAAACCAAACACTACTTCTTGCAACTTCTTGTAAAAAAATATATAATACCTGTATATCGAATCTATGCATATATTGTGCATATAAAGCATTTTTAGCTAATAATTTACTGTTTTGGTGTATGTCTGGATTGCTCATAATGAATAAAATCGATTAATATTATATTATATGTGTTCTGAGTTCTGTTCTGGCCCAAGTTCAGATCCTGTGTACCTGGCAGACTCTTTATGTAAATGAATGATGGTGCTGATGATGCAAAGATTGTAATTATAATGCTTCGACACCGAAAACCACAAAATATATAATAAATACAAGCATATGACCTTACTGAACACAATAATGAACATTTCAATCATAAAAGCATAATTGCTATTGACCACAATTGGTAAGGTGGTATATCCAGCTGGCCCTTTGCTGCATCCAGTACATATTACATTTCTCGCTGTATGTTGCAGATGAACTATATTTACTACTAATTAATCAGATAATGAGACATACCTTTTAATAAAAGAGTAGACAAGTTGATTAATCAAAATTTGTCAGACAAAGAAATATTCATGATAGTACAGAGTAAATTGGCAACACTTATTACCATATGTCTATCATTAAACATTGTGAATAAAATCTAAGAAAGGACTTGTTGGCGCTTACAAATGACACATTGTGTCTCAAAACGACTCCGACAGATAGAAAGGGTGAATATTGTTGGTTTCTGGACTACCAAACCAACGAATAAAATGTCAAAAACGTCCATAATATTATTTGTGGTTGAATTTGTCTTGAAACCTATCAAGCCAGATTGAATTGTCTCCATACACATGAGTCTCCAGTTGCTGATTTAGGAATTTCATAAAGGGGTGCATAATGAAAATAAGGTGTCCTAAACCCTTGGGTGCCAAATATTTGGAGGTTCACCAATGAAACGACACATCAGTTCACCGAAGTCAGTATCAGGGAACGAGACAACCAAGGTTCTCTTCCAGTAGTCGGGAACTGTATCTGATTCGTGACTCTGACTGTTCACCTGAGCAAACCAGACGAGTTAGTTCCAGCACTTCGCTATAAACACGGTCAAACTTGACTCCATAACCTGCGGTGCTGGACGTGCTATGGCGACTACTATGCGCACTTCGCTAAATCGACTTAAAACTAGACGCTAATGTTTTGTTTTTTTTTTGTTTAAACAATATTTTATTCACAGTAATATGAAAAGGATTGGGGAACAGGCTTTCGCCTATATAACCCCTCTCCTAATACAGAAATTTCATATGTACAATATAACGTAATGTATAATCAGTGATAATATACAAACATATATACAAACAGTGCTACATCCACTAGATCATTATTTTATATTTACAGAGATAGAGAGAAAGGTACATTCTAAAATTTTAAAAACGTTTTGAAAATAAAAGGAAGTCATGAACTTTAATAAAAATTGAGTTAGACTGAAAAGGGTCATTTGGGACACCATATAACAAGTTGAATATATTTTTAAAATGGTTTGGTAAAAGGTTTATTGATCTCCTTCGTGCATCCAAATGTAAGGAGCAGTTTAATAGAAAGTGTTCTGAATCCTCAAATTGATGACCACAAAGGCATGTAGGGTTGTCACTGATGTGTCGAAGAAATTTATGACCATTGAGGTCACTGCAGGAAAGACGAAGGCGGCAGTGGTAAATTTGAATCTTTCGAGAGCCAAAGTTGTATGTATCAGGTGGGTTGGTATCATTAGATTTAAGCGACTTTTTAAAAGATGAAATTGATAGATGCAGTTTTTGAAAAATTGGTTGTTTGTTCCATTCCCTGATGGCTGATGGAATAAATGAATTGTAAAAGATATTTGTTCTGCAATTTAGAAAAGGTACATCGTTGTTATTCCTCAGATTGTAATTAGTATTTTTAGTTGGGAGAAGGTCTGATAAATAGGTTGGTGTGAGGTTATTTAAAATTTTGTACATCATTATCAGCTTATGCCGCCGTCGTCTTTCCTGCAGTGTAATGAAACCAGTTTCTTTGTAAAGTAAAGCGTGACTAGTTCCCTTAACAGCACCGCATATAGTCCTGAGTGCATCTAACTGAAGATTTTCTAATGCAGATGTTAGTTCGTCGGTGCACCCATCCCATATAATATCACAATAGTCAAAATGAGGAAGAATGTAAGAAGTATAAATAGTTTGAAGTGATTTCCTACTTAAACGGTACTTTAAACCCCTGAGACAGTTGATGAGCCTACCAGTTTTCAATAAAATACATGTTTTGTTTGTTGACCTAGATGGATTGCATTTAACCAAATGGTATATAAATTCGTAATAATAAAATCACGTCAACACAGGTAAGGGGGGTGGCTAGCCACCAGATCCACCCACCCAATTTAACCAATTAAAAAAAAAACCTTAAGAAGTCCATGAACTTTCTGAACTACTGTAATCCACTTATAAATATGTGAGGAAAATTAATTAGACAAATCTGAACCTAAACTCTTTTTATGAGTATTGCCTTCCTGTAATTTAATACGTTTTATATGATTACTTCCAAAGTAAAGCCTAAAAGCAAACAGCTTATTATTTTAAAAGCAATCGCGAAATATAATAATTGTAATATTGTTGTTTTTTATATCATGGTTCTATCAATGGAATCAGGAACATCAGTTGTTTAAAAACTGATACCAAATTTCTTGATGTCATCATTCTTTTTTATATCTACAAAACTAATACTTAAATGTATCCATTCGTGTAAAGCGTTTACTCTAAGATAGAAATCAATTTATTACAAATGAAAAAAGTCATCTAAATCGCAAGCTTCAATTCTTTAATCAACTATTCAATTTAACTTCGTGTTATGTTGCTTTTTTATCAATCAAAATATGAATAGGCCTAATCCTAACTACATAATGTATAGCGTTTCATATCACATTTAATGGATTTTTTTCTTTATTTAACACGATCTTTCATATATATATATATATATATATATATATCAGACAGTGGGTGTTAAAAGTAAAATATACATGTATGTCTATTTTATAAAGTCATTTACACTAAGCGGGAAATAATAACATTACTTAGTTTGTAACAGCCTAAATTGAATTTCATGTTCGCAGTTTGTATTTACTTTTTAAGATTAGGATATTTTTTTATCAATTTTATAAAGATAACAAGTTGTTCCAATCTATACTTAAGTTTTCGATGCTGTAAATAACATTTAAATCAGAAATAACGCCAGACATATTTAAAATGGAAGCGGGTAAATTTTGTCACTGTAAGTAATTTCTTACAAAAGGATTGCAAAAACGACGAAGTTCCGGTATACAAATTAAATCTATTGGTCTTTTTACCCTCCTTGAAGAAATATAGGAAAATAACATTGAAGATATATAAACGCTCATTTTTTTTAGATTGTTTGAGCAGTATACATCCACCGAAAATAGCTTAAGTAACAAATTTAACAAATAAAGAACAAAAATAATTCCAACGTGTATGGGTTACTTATTTGGATCTTTGCTCATGTTGGATGTTGAATTTTGGGTCATGCAGGGTTATGTTATTTGATATATACATGTAGCTTGAGAGGCAGGGTATTAATAGCAGATTATATAAAGTCTATTGATTTTTACCATTTATAACGATTTTAAAGATGTCAATTTAAGTCCACTGATGATTGGACATATTCTTAATAAAAAAAAGTTTAATAAAACAGCAATACAAGGTTTAATAAAACAGCAATACAAGGTTTAATAAAACAGCAATACAAGGTTTCCTAACTAAAAGAATGTTGATCGGTCGTAAGAGGACGCCATTGAACGTCCATAGTTTTGCTCATGGGTGTTTAAAGCTATCAAAGGCATTGATAGAATGGGTTAGTCTTTTCAAAAAAGTAGTAACAGTATGAACTAAATGACCGTAAAAGGTTACCGCGGTTATGCTTGTCGAATGATCAAATTAGAATTCACTATCAGAAAAGTAAAGCCGATACATGTACTTTCAAACTCGTTCTATTGTGGATAAAGAAAGTTAATTGAGAAATAATGTAACATAATGTATTTATTGGATGGACAAGGTTTAAGTTGTGTGAAGAATACGGTTAATGAATACGAAGATTGTACACAGACTTTCAGTAAGTGTCCGGAATAATATTAATTCTCTTTAGAAGGAAGTTTATTAACATGTCTTAGAATGGTAATAAATACTGAATACTGACTTTAAAAGAAAATATTTTATAACACCAGTGTAAGCAGCTCAGTATTCGACGATCAATAAAAATCAATTAAAGACGTTTAAAATTTGTTGAGGAGAAAAATTGGGTTATTTTAATGTGAACGTAAATCAGTGTTTTACGGAATAACTATAATATCTTTCAAATGATTGATATTCTCTTCTGGGAATTCTACATATGATAGATAATTGGATATTTTCTTTATATGACATCGATGTCTAATATGGTTAACTTATCACAATATATCTAATAAATAAATGTGATAATATTATCACTTCCTACACCACTGGTAATATTGTAAACTCCATTATCTTAATTGTTCCCAGATATATTTGTTTTGATGAAATTGATTTAAGAGTAGATATCATCAAGTAACTAATCACATAATAACAACTCAGTGTGAGCAAAATGTAGCTCTTTTTCTCCATTACAATCAAACATTCGCATATTTATATATTTCTTTATCTATCGACAAACATAATAATAATGACAAGGTCTTAAAACATTGTACTTCTATAACCTTTCAAAAGTATCGTATAATGTTTAATGATTAATTTATAGAACCTCGCAGTATAGAACTTGAAACGCCTTTGTATTAAACATCAATGGTTTTTCAGTTAACTGGACTGTAGTATTTAGTAAATAACATTAGAATCTTCTTACATTTAACAGTCTAACAGTAAACCGAGACAATATGACCCAATTACCTCTTCATCATGTTAGTTGATCAAACTAATAGCTAATCCTAAACTTGCTGACTCAATTCCCAGCCTCTGATATATATTTGGACACAAAAACTTTTCCACACCTTGCGCGTGCAGCATTCAATGGCGACCGATAGATTTTATTTCTCGGAAAAAAAACTTTGATTGACTCGAATACATGGCCTGTATGGTGTAGGTAGATAATGGTGGTATGATTGAACTACAAAATCATCCATCTTTCCAAATATATCGGAGTTTTGTGGATTCGAGGTAAATAAAAGCGTTTAAAACCCCGCACCCGCGGAGATGCGGTAAAACCGCAAGTTTTCGGGACCTTTTTCTGACTAACTCCCAGCCATATCCGTCCAAATAGCTATCAGAGGCTGTGGAAAGAGTTAGCAAGTTTCGGACTAACTAATAGCATGCACAGGATGACAGAAAACAACGGAATTTTCTAGACTGATGTTTTTTGTCTGTTAAATATTATGGTTAATATATTAAGTGGTGTCACGAAGAGAAAAAATGAATCGAAAACATGAATGTGAGTTTAAATGAAAAGATTCAATTATGTTTGTATTTGTTTAATTTATAAGTTGTGGGTTTTTAATGGATTTTGATGAAAAATAGTGTTTGTAAAAAGGGATGATCAAAAGAAAAATATTCAATCTGAAAAGTAATATGAGCTGAATATAATAGGGATGATCAAAAGAAAGAACTTATCCCTGTGAAGTTAGACTTTAAAGGAGTAGCTCGGAAAAGTGTTCCTTTACCGACGGAATACGACATTATCACATCTACATGTTGTTCTGAAATTCGATATTCTCATCATTTTACTTTTCATTTCAACAAACAATATTACTATAGTATTCCGGAAAAATGTCTCCATCCCGCTTCACGATTGTCATGAAATAGCGTTAGAATTATCTGAAATTTAATGTGAATATTCAGGACACATAATAGGATCTTTCAGTTAAGTTTAACATCGAGTGATTGTGGTGCTAAACATCAAAAGAAATTTAAAATGTGAAGTGAGCAAGGGATAGATATGATAAAGTCGTGTTCCATTGCTAAAGGAACATTCAAATAAATTTGTATATGGATTGTGTATTGGGGAAACATCAGATGCTATGGGTATAATTTAGAGTAGTCTGTGTTGGAGGTCACTTTCTGTAAGAATGTTCCATGAACATAAAAACTAAATTATTAATCGTCATATAAACAAACACAGTTTTCATTTTTTACTGTATATTGTAATCAAAGTTACATTATCAAATCATCTCCAATAGATATCAGCTAAACCTCCACTGGCTTCGGTTTCATTAACATATAGTCCCTATCTTGCACGTCTTTGTGTTGAAGAGGGCGCCTCTCAGGTATGATCCACGAAGGTTTTCGACGAATACTTGATTGACGTCTTAAAGCTAAACATATACTTTTAAACCCGTCTCGAAATTTTGAATTCATCCACCAGTATATCAAAGGATTATAAACACAACTACTCATTGCTAACCAATGAGCTGTAGTCCAAACCCATCTCATATATGGTGCGTCATAAAGTGATGGTACTACGTCTTCGGTAATGGTGATAACATGCAAAGGTAACCAACAAATTGCATAAATTCCCACCACTGTTATCATCATTTTAATTGCCTGAAAATAGAAGAAAACCAATAAATAATTTCATATAGATCGATTGCGAGCTAGTTATACCTCACAAATGGAAATGTGGTATATTCAAAGCAATAACCCAAACTCTGGTGATGACCATTACCCGAGAAGCAAACCTATTCATGACATCAAAAACTGATGAATTTGAATACTCATCAATTTATCAAGAGCTGTTCACAAACAATTCTTTGTTTTGTCGCAAGCATTCTGGTTATAAATTAACAAGTGAAAAGGGAAGAAAAATAGGAATAAAAATTGTTTTTCAGAAATCAGAAAACATATACATAATAAAGGAGTAAAAAAGAATAATCATACTTCATTATACCTAACAATTATCGTAATTATCGTTGAGGGGGCTGAAATTACATTTTAAAGTGCGATGTAACACGCTAAGTCTGGAGAAACTAATTATGATGTATATTTGTCCTTTGAGGTAGTTTTACATACAACCTTATTAAGAAAAGCGTGAGCTTTTGATTTCGGTTAATATCAATAATGGATCAAAACTACAGCGTCTAAGAAAAACAGCAAGATTTGACTATAACAATATAAAGGCTAATGATCTATAATGGTCGTCTAAGCCTCAGAATGAAGCGAAATATATATACTGTATAGTCAATCCGGAGTAAACATTTTGTCAAATTACGTATGAAAATGATCGGGGGAATATTTGAAAATAATTTTGATAAAGCGATCAACGTCTTCCCTTATCACAGTCTTCTTAATAGTGAAATGGACTTCGTCGCCATATCTAAAGATATTACCAAGAAGTTGTATATTTACATAACTCTCAATTGCAGTTAACTTTAGATTTGTTAGAATAATTAGGTCAGGAGTTCAGGTTTACAATCATGTCAAGACGGCTTAGGTTTTAATTAATCTTCTGACGTCTTAATGTTCCCAGTATCCCTATAATTACATCAATGTCAACTACGATATGGTAGGAAACGGCCTTTTTAGGGTTTGTGATATTGTTGCTAATTTATTAAACATTTTCATGCAAAATCTGAAAAATCCTCGATACGCCTCTAGATAGTAGGCTTAAGCAACTTAAACGTAATAAAAATCAGCAAAACAATTCAGGAAATCAAAATTGCATCCAAGTCATTTCAAAATCGAGAGTCATAGTTGTATGAGTAGTGGATTTCTTCAAAGAGACGTACCATCAGCTTTTTCTATCTATATAGGTCAACATCATGAGTTGCAATCAGATCAGATCAGATCTGACTAAACAACTTAGTCAAAAGGATAGAAACAGAATAGATGACATTGGTTTCTTTGATGTAAATGATGGCGGTGCGGGGCTTGTTGTGTTAACCTGCCTGCATCTGTATATACCATTCTGCATTCAGTCTTTGTTTTACGATATAATTGTGAGGTCAGAAAGATTTGCTTATGTTATGGATTGAACAAAAAGTGGTGGATGCTTATACATGTGCCAGTATATCATATAATATAAAAAGCGGCACCCTCCTAGATCCTGGTTTTTCAGAACTTTCAGCTTAAAGGGTTAATTAGAAACTAGAATTATTTTCCGACAAATTTACCAATCTAAATTGCTTCAATTATGTGAAAGAATTGTGATCTCTAGAAAGCTATTATGTTTTAATGGTCTACTGGCATAATTTCCACATATTCATTTCCTTATTTCACGCATGTAGTCAAGTGGGTGACTGAATTAACCTTTAAATCAATCAAATTCTGATATCTTACTTCTTACAAGATAATTGTAATGATAATACCGTGAGTCAATTTGCGAAAGCCTGTAAGTATCTGTCGTAAATGAATTTAATGGAATCATAAAATTTGTTCACCCATTATAGTTTTTTCATGATAAATTATTTTTCAACAAAACTACCATTGTGCATTGTTGCATTATGACACATACTTTTAGTGTACAAAAATAATCGATCAACTTTAAGCAACGGGGCCACTCCCCTCCCTCTTTCTATGAAAGCAATTAAGAGATACGGATAGCTTTATTAAAGCTAGTCATTTGTAAAAAGTATTTTTTTGTTGTCTTTAACTGGTAGAATTAGGGTCACTAATGGTTTCCAATGATCAGAGGAAAAAAGTTTTTTTTCTCTTTTCAAATAACACAGAATCAGAGATTCTATTAAAATACTTCATATTTCTATTAGGTTCAATTTCAGCCTTATATGTAGTAATTGCTTAGAACCAAAACATGATCATAATATATCTTTTTTTCTATAAGATTTATAGAGAATTTACTTATCATTATTCTTAGAAATATAGAACCAATGAATATATTGATGTACATGACGGTGCAGGTAATCTGACAGCATCTCCTGAAACGTGGAACAGAGTTTACAGATACTACAAAACTTGTTTAGAGATCTTCCCATATTGCCAAAAAAAACCTATTCATTTTCAACGACTTGGTTTGTGACTTTCTAAGTTGCAAGCTATAAGGCCGATATGATCTATGTTGACCTTTATAACCATTTCAGCTTGAGCATGAAGTATTTGAGAATGAAACAAAATGAACTACCCATTTCAGTGTTTATATGAATGATCTTAAGGCCACGTGTTAGACAAAATGGAAATGGAATATTGTTTTCAGAGTTATTGCCTTTGACATAGAATCTTCTAAATCAATCTTGTTTGTTGCATCTTTCAACATTTTTGGGATTTGAGAGTGTTTTTTTATAATTTCTATTATAAACCGATGAAATACTAATACAGTCAGTTACTTACTTTTTGAAAAACAATGAAATGGTAAATTGTACTTTTTGAGACACTGTTATTTTTTATGACAGCTGTGATAAGACGTAAGTTACCTTGGCTGACAAGTTATCTTTATTATGATGAAACAACAACACCCTGCAATTTTGTAATCACTTTGACAACATAAAAGTATGTATTGTAATTAATGTTTACAGGTCTTGTATATTTTCTATACACGAACCTCAAATTTAGTCCATTTTTTCATATAATAAGTGAGAAGACAATTTGAGATTTATTTAATGCCTTGATTCATATCGTAACTTGTTTTATTGCGATTTTGAAAAATATCGAGTAATTACTGACAACGATCATAATATAACAACCACACATCATAAACTATACAGATCTGTTTTAAGCCAATTCTTTGTAACTCAATCGTAGATTACCGGATTACGTGAAAATTGGTCTAATTGGCAAACGCTAAATGTAATTCTTTACCAATCGATGAACAATTAGCGGAATATAAATGGAGTAGCCAACAAATGCTTACTTATCTTATACATACCTTTTTGCGGGGATCACCTTCGTGTGCATAATCCACTTTTGGAACATCTTTTAACCATACGATATGTACAATACGAGAATAAGTATAGATCAAAACGACTAATGGTATAAAATATTGTAGAACCATAATAGTTATTGTATAGGAAAATCTCTGATTATTAGAAGGCCAAACTTCGGAACAATATTGAGATGTTGTATTATCCATTGGATCTAAATACGGAACAACTCGAGATGTAATAGCAGTTGGCAAAGGTGTCAACCATGATAATATCCAACATAAACAAATAACGAAAATAGATTTCCTTTTAGACAAACGAGGTAGAAAGGGATATATAATAGCTATATATCTTTCTAAACTTATAGCTAGCATTGTATATGCACTCAAAAATACCACAACAGCTTGTATATATGTCAGCGCAGGACAGAAAGCATATCCATACGGCCATTCCACTAACAAATTCGCAACAAATGTAAACGGAATACACACAATTGCCATTAACATATCACTTAACGCCAAACTTGCTATAAAAAAGTTGGTTACAGTCCGCATGTGTCTTTTTGAAAACACAAGATAGCAAACACATCCATTACCAGTAATAGCCACAAGGCAAATGATACTGTACATAAATATCATAAAACTTTCTGTTATGTTTAAATCGTTTATCTCGCTAAAGTTTGAATTGTTTGATACTTTGATCTCAGCCATGATTGAAATAAAATAAGAAGTACTTCTAACAAGAATTTATACCTTATGACCATCGATCGATAAACTGGGAAACCACCAGTACCAAGCCACTCTAAAGTAGCCATCTAGCGATAAAATAGCAACCAGTTCAAACGCATTCATTTATATTACTAGATTAACTTAACGGATTGTTCCCCGGAAAAGGTAACTTACGCCCACTGACAGGCTTTTTTGAAAAAAGAACATGTGGAATTTGACCAAATTGCATTAAGAACTAGAGCTTTTACGAGCTTAAAGTAATACAGCAATAACTCATATTTGCACTGATTTGTTTTGCAAACGGTTATTTTTTTTTTTCGTATTTTACAATCGCTGTTTTATAAAGAAGGCAACATACCACAAAAATATGTTTTCAATTTTCTATGATGAATTGTTGATTATCAACTAATAAATATAAATTGGTACCATTTTGACGAACCAGAAATGGGGTATGACAAAAACATAATTTCGGTTTTTTCTATCGACAGCTTTATTTCTCATCGCCGATAACGAATGAAGTTCACGTCTTGCTTTCATCAAGATGGCTTCAAGAGCTATCAAACATAGTTTCCGATTTGTAATTGGTATACAAAGCTTTACATAATTGCCGCCGATGCGGTAGCCTTTAAATTTTATTTTAGAATCCTACTTGGAAGAGTTGAACAACAAGATATCCTTGAGAACAGAATCAAGGTTCATTAGTGGAGGATACCAAATTATCTTGCGAAAGTGTGTTATGGAAGGTTTTTGTAGTCTGTTACAGTCCTTCCGCGACAATAGGTGGAAAGAAATACAAGATTGTGTCAATGGTATCATTTCGGACCTATCAGGAGAAAACAACCGAAGAACGAATGACGACGAGAACGACTCGATTGCAGAAGAATTTAACCTAACTGTGCAAAGTTTCAGCATGGAATTTTGCGAGCTCCACAGAGGGTGTTAACGTTTTATTATCAATTTTATAATTTGGGGTCATTGCTTATTTGGGCCGAAAGAGACCTGGCTACGATGGCCGAGTGGTTAAGGCGTTGGACTCGAAATCCAATGGGATATTCCCGCGCAGGTTCGAATCCTGCTCGTAGCGATATATTTTTTTCAAATGAATATCACTATTTTTGTTGGCTGATTAAAGATGGATTCATATGATCGACAAATTTTAAGCCATTCTGTCTCCCGAAAATACCACATATTCGAATATCCTAGTGTTAAACTTGCACTTATCTCACAGTACATATTCAAACACAAGGTTGAATAGGCTCAAAAATAATGGTTCGAGTGTGGTGCAAACACAAATAACAGAGATTAGCTAACAGAATATTCCAGGTTTTGAGCTTGAAGAAGGTGTGCCAATTACATTGACTAAAATGTTTCTTGCACACGATTATTTGGTGATATTCCTTTCCCATAAAACAATGTAGATAATTAATCCAATGAGATTCCTCTCTGCAGGTTTGGAAAACTCGTTTGTAGCCTGTTTTTTCTAAAAATATATATATATATATATATATATAATATTTTCTTACTTACCTCCTGGTGATAAATGTGTAATATTTGACTTTACCTGCATATATTTCGGACAGCGCAGCCAAAAGAATCGAAAAAAAAATCGTCATCACCAGTAACGAATGAAGTTCACGTCTTGCTTTCATCTAGATGGCTTCAAGAGCTATCAAAACATAGTTTCCGATTTGTAATTGGTATACAAAGCTTTACATAATTGCCGCCGATGCGGTAGCCTTTAATTGGCCGCCGATCAAATGAGCCGATTATGCTCGTGATTAGATTTATTTATCTATTCATTTATTTTGGATGAAATCTGAGTTCGTTCAGATTATTCTTTCAATATATATATATCCGATATGGTCCAATTATGGACATTCTGAATTTTCAATACAGTCTTGCACATTCATTTCTCAATTTTTTTAACAGTACTATATCAAATGGATACCCTAGCTGCAGCAATCAAACTTCGTTCACTTTTGAAAGGCCATGAGGTGTCTATCCAACAGCTCAGTAAAATAGGTAAGTTCTGGATGTTTACAGTCACAAACATCTATCATACAATCAAGCTGCTGTTTTTAAAAGTTGTCAATTTGTGGTATTTTGATTACTAATTTGCAAATTTCTTTTATTTCAGAATCCTACTTGGAAGAGTTGAACAACAAGATATCCTCGAGAACAGAATCCAGGTTCATTAGTGGAGGATACCAAATTATCTTGCGAAAGTGTGTTATGGAAGGTTTTTGTAGTCTGTTACAGTCCTTCCGCGACAATAGGTGGAAAGAAATACAAGATTGTGTCAATGGTATCATTTCGGACCTATCAGGAGAAAACAACCGAAGAACGAATGACGACGAGAACGACTCGATTGCAGAAGAATTTAACCTAACTGTGCAAAGTTTCAGCATGGAATTTTGCGAGCTCCACAGAGGGTGTTAACGTTTTATTGTAATATATGACTCAAATATTTTGTTGCTGTTATGTTTTGTTATAGTTTTTTTTTTGCTGATAAAATAAAAATAACGTTACGCTAAACTTTTTGCTTTCTATACCGTCAATTTTATAATTTGGGGTCATTGCTTATTTGGGCCGAAAGAGACCGGGCTACGATGGCCGAGTGGTTAAGGCGTTGGACTCGAAATCCAATGGGATATTCCCGCGCAGGTTCGAATCCTGCTCGTAGCGATATATTTTTTTTCAAATGAATATCACTATTTTTGTTGGCTGATTAAAGGTGGATTCATATGATCGACAAATTTTAAGCCATTCTGTCTCCCAAAAATACCACATATTCGAATATCCTAGTGTTAAACTTGCACTTATCTCACAGTACATATTCAAACACAAGGTTGAATAGGCTCAAAAATAATGGTTCGAGTGTGGTGCAAACACAAATAACAGAGATTAGCTAACAGAATATTCCAGGTTTTGAGCTTGAAAAAGGTGTGCCAATTACATTGACTAAAATGTTTCTTGCACACGATTATTTGATGATATTCCTTTCCCATAAAACAATGTAGATAATTAATCCAATGAGATTCCTCTCTGCAGGTTTGGAAAACTCGTTTGTAGCCTGTTTTTTCTAAAAATATATATATATATATATAATATTTTCTTACTTACCTCCTGGTGATAAATGTGTAATATTTGACTTTACCTGCATATATTTCGGACAGCGCAGCCAAAAGAATCGAAAAAAAATCGTCATCACCAGTAACGAATGAAGTTCACGTCTTGCTTTCATCTAGATGGCTTCAAGAGCTATCAAAACATAGTTTCCGATTTGTAATTGGTATACAAAGCTTTACATAATTGCCGCCGATGCGGTAGCCTTTAATTGGCCGCCGATCAAATGAGCCGATTATGCTCGTGATTAGATTTATTTATCTATTCATTTATTTTGGATGAAATCTGAGTTCGTTCAGATTATTCTTTCAATATATATATATCCGATATCGTCCAATTATGGACATTCTGAATTTTCAATACAGTCTTGCACATTCATTTCTCAATTTTTTTAACAGTACTATATCAAATGGATACCCTAGCTGCAGCAATCAAACTTCGTTCACTTTTGAAAGGCCATGAGGTGTCTATCCAACAGCTCAGTAAAATAGGTAAGTTCTGGATGTTTACAGTCACAAACATCTATCATACAATCAAGCTGCTGTTTTTAAAAGTTGTCAATTTGTGGTATTTTGATTACTAATTTGCAAATTTCTTTTATTTCAGAATCCTACTTGGAAGAGTTGAACAACAAGATATCCTCGAGAACAGAATCCAGGTTCATTAGTGGAGGATACCAAATTATCTTGCGAAAGTGTGTTATGGAAGGTTTTTGTAGTCTGTTACAGTCCTTCCGCGACAATAGGTGGAAAGAAATACAAGATTGTGTCAATGGTATCATTTCGGACCTATCAGGAGAAAACAACCGAAGAACGAATGACGACGAGAACGACTCGATTGCAGAAGAATTTAACCTAACTGTGCAAAGTTTCAGCATGGAATTTTGCGAGCTCCACAGAGGGTGTTAACGTTTTATTGTAATATATGACTCAAATATTTTGTTGCTGTTATGTTTTGTTATAGTTTTTTTTTGCTGATAAAATAAAAATAACGTTACTCTAAACTTTTTGCTTTCTATACCGTCAATTTTATAATTTGGGGTCATTGCTTATTTGGGCCGAAAGAGACCGGGCTACGATGGCCGAGTGGTTAAGGCGTTGGACTCGAAATCATTCAATATATATATATCCGATATCGTCCAATTATGGACATTCTGAATTTTCAATACAGTCTTGCACATTCATTTCTCAATTTTTTTAACAGTACTATATCAAATGGATACCCTAGATGCAGCAATCAAACTTCGTTCACTTTTGAAAGGCCATGAGGTGTCTATCCAACAGCTCAGTAAAATAGGTAAGTTCTGGATGTTTACAGTCACAAACATCTATCATACAATCAAGCTGCTGTTTTTAAAAGTTGTCAATTTGTGGTATTTTGATTACTAATTTGCAAATTTCTTTTATTTCAGAATCCTACTTGGAAGAGTTGAACAACAAGATATCCTCGAGAACAGAATCCAGGTTCATTAGTGGTGGATACCAAATTATCTTGCGAAAGTGTGTTATGGAAGGTTTTTGTAGTCTGTTACAGTCCTTCCGCGACAATAGGTGGAAAGAAATACAAGATTGTGTCAATGGTATCATTTCGGACCTATCAGGAGAAAACAACCGAATGACGACGAGAACGACTCGATTGCAGAAGAATTTAACCTAACTGTGCAAAGTTTCAGCATGGAATTTTGCGAGCTCCACAGAGGGTGTTAACGTTTTATTGTAATATATGACTCACATATTTTGTTGCTGTTATGTTTTGTTTTTTTTTGCTGATAAAATAAAAATAACGTTACTCTAAACTTTTTGCTTTCTATACCGTCAATTTTATAATTTGGGGTCATTGCTTATTTGGGCCGAAAGAGACCTGGCTACGATGGCCGAGTGGTTAAGGCGTTGGACTCGAAATCCAATGGGATATTCCCGCGCAGGTTCGAATCCTGCTCGTAGCGATATATTTTTTTTCAAATGAATATCACTATTTTTGTTGGCTGATTAAAGGTGGATTCATATGATCGACAAATTTTAAGCCATTCTGTCTCCCAAAAATACCACATATTCGAATATCCTAGTGTTAAACTTGCACTTATCTCACAGTACATATTCAAACACAAGGTTGAATAGGCTCAAAAATAATGGTTCGAGTGTGGTGCAAACACAAATAACAGAGATTAGCTAACAGAATATTCCAGGTTTTGAGCTTGAAAAAGGTGTGCCAATTACATTGACTAAAATGTTTCTTGCACACGATTATTTGATGATATTCCTTTCCCATAAAACAATGTAGATAATTAATCCAATGAGATTCCTCTCTGCAGGTTTGGAAAACTCGTTTGTAGCCTGTTTTTTCTAAAAATATATATATATATATATAATATTTTCTTACTTACCTCCTGGTGATAAATGTGTAATATTTGACTTTACCTGCATATATTTCGGACAGCGCAGCCAAAAGAATCGAAAAAAAAATCGTCATCACCAGTAACGAATGAAGTTCACGTCTTGCTTTCATCTAGATGGCTTCAAGAGCTATCAAAACATAGTTTCCGATTTGTAATTGGTATACAAAGCTTTACATAATTGCCGCCGATGCGGTAGCCTTTAATTGGCCGCCGATCAAATGAGCCGATTATGCTCGTGATTAGATTTATTTATCTATTCATTTATTTTGGATGAAATCTGAGTTCGTTCAGATTATTCTTTCAATATATATATATCCGATATGGTCCAATTATGGACATTCTGAATTTTCAATACAGTCTTGCACATTCATTTCTCAATTTTTTTAACAGTACTATATCAAATGGATACCCTAGCTGCAGCAATCAAACTTCGTTCACTTTTGAAAGGCCATGAGGTGTCTATCCAACAGCTCAGTAAAATAGGTAAGTTCTGGATGTTTACAGTCACAAACATCTATCATACAATCAAGCTGCTGTTTTTAAAAGTTGTCAATTTGTGGTATTTTGATTACTAATTTGCAAATTTCTTTTATTTCAGAATCCTACTTGGAAGAGTTGAACAACAAGATATCCTCGAGAACAGAATCCAGGTTCATTAGTGGAGGATACCAAATTATCTTGCGAAAGTGTGTTATGGAAGGTTTTTGTAGTCTGTTACAGTCCTTCCGCGACAATAGGTGGAAAGAAATACAAGATTGTGTCAATGGTATCATTTCGGACCTATCAGGAGAAAACAACCGAAGAACGAATGACGACGAGAACGACTCAATTGCAGAAGAATTTAACCTAACTGTGCAAAGTTTCAGCATGGAATTTTGCGAGCTCCACAGAGGGTGTTAACGTTTTATTGTAATATATGACTCAAATATTTTGTTGCTGTTATGTTTTGTTATAGTTTTTTTTTTGCTGATAAAATAAAAATAACGTTACGCTAAACTTTTTGCTTTCTATACCGTCAATTTTATAATTTGGGGTCATTGCTTATTTGGGCCGAAAGAGACCGGGCTACGATGGCCGAGTGGTTAAGGCGTTGGACTCGAAATCCAATGGGATATTCCCGCGCAGGTTCGAATCCTGCTCGTAGCGATATATTTTTTTTCAAATGAATATCACTATTTTTGTTGGCTGATTAAAGGTGGATTCATATGATCGACAAATTTTAAGCCATTCTGTCTCCCAAAAATACCACATATTCGAATATCCTAGTGTTAAACTTGCACTTATCTCACAGTACATATTCAAACACAAGGTTGAATAGGCTCAAAAATAATGGTTCGAGTGTGGTGCAAACACAAATAACAGAGATTAGCTAACAGAATATTCCAGGTTTTGAGCTTGAAAAAGGTGTGCCAATTACATTGACTAAAATGTTTCTTGCACACGATTATTTGATGATATTCCTTTCCCATAAAACAATGTAGATAATTAATCCAATGAGATTCCTCTCTGCAGGTTTGGAAAACTCGTTTGTAGCCTGTTTTTTCTAAAAATATATATATATATATATAATATTTTCTTACTTACCTCCTGGTGATAAATGTGTAATATTTGACTTTACCTGCATATATTTCGGACAGCGCAGCCAAAAGAATCGAAAAAAAAATCGTCATCACCAGTAACGAATGAAGTTCACGTCTTGCTTTCATCTAGATGGCTTCAAGAGCTATCAAAACATAGTTTCCGATTTGTAATTGGTATACAAAGCTTTACATAATTGCCGCCGATGCGGTAGCCTTTAATTGGCCGCCGATCAAATGAGCCGATTATGCTCGTGATTAGATTTATTTATCTATTCATTTATTTTGGATGAAATCTGAGTTCGTTCAGATTATTCTTTCAATATATATATATCCGATATGGTCCAATTATGGACATTCTGAATTTTCAATACAGTCTTGCACATTCATTTCTCAATTTTTTTAACAGTACTATATCAAATGGATACCCTAGCTGCAGCAATCAAACTTCGTTCACTTTTGAAAGGCCATGAGGTGTCTATCCAACAGCTCAGTAAAATAGGTAAGTTCTGGATGTTTACAGTCACAAACATCTATCATACAATCAAGCTGCTGTTTTTAAAAGTTGTCAATTTGTGGTATTTTGATTACTAATTTGCAAATTTCTTTTATTTCAGAATCCTACTTGGAAGAGTTGAACAACAAGATATCCTCGAGAACAGAATCCAGGTTCATTAGTGGAGGATACCAAATTATCTTGCGAAAGTGTGTTATGGAAGGTTTTTGTAGTCTGTTACAGTCCTTCCGCGACAATAGGTGGAAAGAAATACAAGATTGTGTCAATGGTATCATTTCGGACCTATCAGGAGAAAACAACCGAAGAACGAATGACGACGAGAACGACTCGATTGCAGAAGAATTTAACCTAACTGTGCAAAGTTTCAGCATGGAATTTTGCGAGCTCCACAGAGGGTGTTAACGTTTTATTGTAATATATGACTCAAATATTTTGTTGCTGTTATGTTTTGTTATAGTTTTTTTTTTGCTGATAAAATAAAAATAACGTTACGCTAAACTTTTTGCTTTCTATACCGTCAATTTTATAATTTGGGGTCATTGCTTATTTGGGCCGAAAGAGACCGGGCTACGATGGCCGAGTGGTTAAGGCGTTGGACTCGAAATCCAATGGGATATTCCCGCGCAGGTTCGAATCCTGCTCGTAGCGATATATTTTTTTTCAAATGAATATCACTATTTTTGTTGGCTGATTAAAGGTGGATTCATATGATCGACAAATTTTAAGCCATTCTGTCTCCCAAAAATACCACATATTCGAATATCCTAGTGTTAAACTTGCACTTATCTCACAGTACATATTCAAACACAAGGTTGAATAGGCTCAAAAATAATGGTTCGAGTGTGGTGCAAACACAAATAACAGAGATTAGCTAACAGAATATTCCAGGTTTTGAGCTTGAAAAAGGTGTGCCAATTACATTGACTAAAATGTTTCTTGCACACGATTATTTGATGATATTCCTTTCCCATAAAACAATGTAGATAATTAATCCAATGAGATTCCTCTCTGCAGGTTTGGAAAACTCGTTTGTAGCCTGTTTTTTCTAAAAATATATATATATATATATAATATTTTCTTACTTACCTCCTGGTGATAAATGTGTAATATTTGACTTTACCTGCATATATTTCGGACAGCGCAGCCAAAAGAATCGAAAAAAAATCGTCATCACCAGTAACGAATGAAGTTCACGTCTTGCTTTCATCTAGATGGCTTCAAGAGCTATCAAAACATAGTTTCCGATTTGTAATTGGTATACAAAGCTTTACATAATTGCCGCCGATGCGGTAGCCTTTAATTGGCCGCCGATCAAATGAGCCGATTATGCTCGTGATTAGATTTATTTATCTATTCATTTATTTTGGATGAAATCTGAGTTCGTTCAGATTATTCTTTCAATATATATATATCCGATATCGTCCAATTATGGACATTCTGAATTTTCAATACAGTCTTGCACATTCATTTCTCAATTTTTTTAACAGTACTATATCAAATGGATACCCTAGCTGCAGCAATCAAACTTCGTTCACTTTTGAAAGGCCATGAGGTGTCTATCCAACAGCTCAGTAAAATAGGTAAGTTCTGGATGTTTACAGTCACAAACATCTATCATACAATCAAGCTGCTGTTTTTAAAAGTTGTCAATTTGTGGTATTTTGATTACTAATTTGCAAATTTCTTTTATTTCAGAATCCTACTTGGAAGAGTTGAACAACAAGATATCCTCGAGAACAGAATCCAGGTTCATTAGTGGAGGATACCAAATTATCTTGCGAAAGTGTGTTATGGAAGGTTTTTGTAGTCTGTTACAGTCCTTCCGCGACAATAGGTGGAAAGAAATACAAGATTGTGTCAATGGTATCATTTCGGACCTATCAGGAGAAAACAACCGAAGAACGAATGACGACGAGAACGACTCGATTGCAGAAGAATTTAACCTAACTGTGCAAAGTTTCAGCATGGAATTTTGCGAGCTCCACAGAGGGTGTTAACGTTTTATTGTAATATATGACTCAAATATTTTGTTGCTGTTATGTTTTGTTATAGTTTTTTTTTGCTGATAAAATAAAAATAACGTTACTCTAAACTTTTTGCTTTCTATACCGTCAATTTTATAATTTGGGGTCATTGCTTATTTGGGCCGAAAGAGACCGGGCTACGATGGCCGAGTGGTTAAGGCGTTGGACTCGAAATCCAATGGGATATTCCCGCGCAGGTTCGAATCCTGCTCGTAGCGATATATTTTTTTTCAAATGAATATCACTATTTTTGTTGGCTGATTAAAGGTGGATTCATATGATCGACAAATTTTAAGCCATTCTGTCTCCCAAAAATACCACATATTCGAATATCCTAGTGTTAAACTTGCACTTATCTCACAGTACATATTCAAACACAAGGTTGAATAGGCTCAAAAATAATGGTTCGAGTGTGGTGCAAACACAAATAACAGAGATTAGCTAACAGAATATTCCAGGTTTTGAGCTTGAAAAAGGTGTGCCAATTACATTGACTAAAATGTTTCTTGCACACGATTATTTGATGATATTCCTTTCCCATAAAACAATGTAGATAATTAATCCAATGAGATTCCTCTCTGCAGGTTTGGAAAACTCGTTTGTAGCCTGTTTTTTCTAAAAATATATATACATGTATATATAATATTTTCTTACTTACCTCCTGGTGATAAATGTGTAATATTTGACTTCACCTGCATATATTTCGGACAGCGCAGCCAAAAGAATCGAAAAAAAATTCTCATCACCAGTAACAAATGAAGTTCACGTCTTGCTTTCATCTAGATGGCTTCAAGAGCTATCAAAACATAGTTTCCGATTTGTAATTGGTATACAAAGCTTTACATAATTTTGGTTTTGAGCTTGAAAAAGGTGTGCCAATTACATTGACTAAAATGTTTCTTGCACACGATTATTTGGTGATATTCCTTTCCCATAAAACAATGTAGATAATTAATCCAATGAGATTCCTCTCTGGAGGTTTGGAAAACTCGTTTGTAGCCTGTTTTTTCTAAAAATATATATACATGTATATATAATATTTTCTTACTTACCTCCTGGTGAAAAATGTGTAATATTTGACTTTACCTGCATATATTTCGGACAGCGCAGCCAAAAGAATCGAAAAAAAATCCTCATCACCAGTAACGAATGAAGTTCACGTCTTGCTTTCATCTAGATGGCTTCAAGAGCTATCAAAACATAGTTTCCGATTTGTAATTGGTATACAAAGCTTTACATAATTGCCGCCGATGCGGTAGCCTTTAATTGGCCGCCGATCAAATGAGCCGATTATGCTCGTGATTAGATTTATTTATCTATTCATTTATTTTGGATGAAATCTGAGTTCGTTCAGATTATTCTTTCAATATATATATATCCGATATCGTCCAATTATGGACATTCTGAATTTTCAATACAGTCTTGCACATTCATTTCTCAATTTTTTTAACAGTACTATATCAAATGGATACCCTAGCTGCAGCAATCAAACTTCGTTCACTTTTGAAAGGCCATGAGGTGTCTATCCAACAGCTCAGTAAAATAGGTAAGTTCTGGATGTTTACAGTCACAAACATCTATCATACAATCAAGCTGCTGTTTTTAAAAGTTGTCAATTTGTGGTATTTTGATTACTAATTTGCAAATTTCTTTTATTTCAGAATCCTACTTGGAAGAGTTGAACAACAAGATATCCTCGAGAACAGAATCCAGGTTCATTAGTGGAGGATACCAAATTATCTTGCGAAAGTGTGTTATGGAAGGTTTTTGTAGTCTGTTACAGTCCTTCCGCGACAATAGGTGGAAAGAAATACAAGATTGTGTCAATGGTATCATTTCGGACCTATCAGGAGAAAACAACCGAAGAACGAATGACGACGAGAACGACTCGATTGCAGAAGAATTTAACCTAACTGTGCAAAGTTTCAGCATGGAATTTTGCGAGCTCCACAGAGGGTGTTAACGTTTTATTGTAATATATGACTCAAATATTTTGTTGCTGTTATGTTTTGTTATAGTTTTTTTTTGCTGATAAAATAAAAATAACGTTACTCTAAACTTTTTGCTTTCTATACCGTCAATTTTATAATTTGGGGTCATTGCTTATTTGGGCCGAAAGAGACCGGGCTACGATGGCCGAGTGGTTAAGGCGTTGGACTCGAAATCCAATGGGATATTCCCGCGCAGGTTCGAATCCTGCTCGTAGCGATATATTTTTTTTCAAATGAATATCACTATTTTTGTTGGCTGATTAAAGGTGGATTCATATGATCGACAAATTTTAAGCCATTCTGTCTCCCAAAAATACCACATATTCGAATATCCTAGTGTTAAACTTGCACTTATCTCACAGTACATATTCAAACACAAGGTTGAATAGGCTCAAAAATAATGGTTCGAGTGTGGTGCAAACACAAATAACAGAGATTAGCTAACAGAATATTCCAGGTTTTGAGCTTGAAAAAGGTGTGCCAATTACATTGACTAAAATGTTTCTTGCACACGATTATTTGATGATATTCCTTTCCCATAAAACAATGTAGATAATTAATCCAATGAGATTCCTCTCTGCAGGTTTGGAAAACTCGTTTGTAGCCTGTTTTTTCTAAAAATATATATACATGTATATATAATATTTTCTTACTTACCTCCTGGTGATAAATGTGTAATATTTGACTTCACCTGCATATATTTCGGACAGCGCAGCCAAAAGAATCGAAAAAAAATTCTCATCACCAGTAACAAATGAAGTTCACGTCTTGCTTTCATCTAGATGGCTTCAAGAGCTATCAAAACATAGTTTCCGATTTGTAATTGGTATACAAAGCTTTACATAATTTTGGTTTTGAGCTTGAAAAAGGTGTGCCAATTACATTGACTAAAATGTTTCTTGCACACGATTATTTGGTGATATTCCTTTCCCATAAAACAATGTAGATAATTAATCCAATGAGATTCCTCTCTGGAGGTTTGGAAAACTCGTTTGTAGCCTGTTTTTTCTAAAAATATATATACATGTATATATAATATTTTCTTACTTACCTCCTGGTGAAAAATGTGTAATATTTGACTTTACCTGCATATATTTCGGACAGCGCAGCCAAAAGAATCGAAAAAAAATCCTCATCACCAGTAACGAATGAAGTTCACGTCTTGCTTTCATCTAGATGGCTTCAAGAGCTATCAAAACATAGTTTCCGATTTGTAATTGGTATACAAAGCTTTACATAATTGCCGCCGATGCGGTAGCCTTTAATTGGCCGCCGATCAAATGAGCCGATTATGCTCGTGATTAGATTTATTTATCTATTCATTTATTTTGGATGAAATCTGAGTTCGTTCAGATTATTCTTTCAATATATATATATCCGATATCGTCCAATTATGGACATTCTGAATTTTCAATACAGTCTTGCACATTCATTTCTCAATTTTTTTAACAGTACTATATCAAATGGATACCCTAGCTGCAGCAATCAAACTTCGTTCACTTTTGAAAGGCCATGAGGTGTCTATCCAACAGCTCAGTAAAATAGGTAAGTTCTGGATGTTTACAGTCACAAACATCTATCATACAATCAAGCTGCTGTTTTTAAAAGTTGTCAATTTGTGGTATTTTGATTACTAATTTGCAAATTTCTTTATTTCAGAATCCTACTTGGAAGAGTTGAACAACAAGATATCCTCGAGAACAGAATCCAGGTTCATTAGTGGTGGATACCAAATTATCTTGCGAAAGTGTGTTATGGAAGGTTTTTGTAGTCTGTTACAGTCCTTCCGCGACAATAGGTGGAAAGAAATACAAGATTGTGTCAATGGTATCATTTCGGACCTATCAGGAGAAAACAACCGAAGAACGAATGACGACGAGAACGACTCGATTGCAGAAGAATTTAACCTAACTGTGCAAAGTTTCAGCATGGAATTTTGCGAGCTCCACAGAGGGTGTTAACGTTTTATTGTAATATATGACTCAAATATTTTGTTGCTGTTATGTTTTGTTATAGTTTTTTTTTGCTGATAAAATAAAAATAACGTTACTCTAAACTTTTTGCTTTCTATACCTTCAATTTTATAATTTGGGGTCATTGCTTATTTGGGCCGAAAAAGTCCTGGCTACGATGGCCGAGTGGTTAAGGCGTTGGACTCGAAATCCAATGGGATATTCCCGCGCAGGTTCGAATCCTGCTCGTAGCGATATATTTTTTTCAAATGAATATCACTATTTTTGTTGGCTGATTAAAGGTGGATTCATATGATCGACAAATTTTAAGCCATTCTGTCTCCCAAAAATACCACATATTCGAATATCCTAGTGTTAAACTTGCACTTATCTCACAGTACATATTCAAACACAAGGTTGAATAGGCTAAAAAATAATGGTTCGAGTGTGGTGCAAACACAAATAACAGAGATTAGCTAACAGAATATTCCAGGTTTTGAGCTTGAAAAAGGTGTGCCAATTACATTGACTAAAATGTTTCTTGCACACAATTATTTGGTGATATTCCTTTCCCATAAAACAATGTAGATAATTAATCCAATGAGATTCCTCTCTGGAGGTTTGGAAAACTCGTTTGTAGCCTGTTTTTCTAAAAAATATATATACATGTATATATAATATTTTCTTACTTACCTCCTGGTGATAAATGTGTAATATTTGACTTTACCTGCATATATTTCGGACAGCGCAGCCAAAAGAATCGAAAAAAAATCCTCATCACCAGTAACGAATGAAGTTCACGTCTTGCTTTCATCTAGATGGCTTCAAGAGCTATCAAAACATAGTTTCCGATTTGTAATTGGTATACAAAGCTTTACATAATTGCCGCCGATGCTGTAGCCTTTAATTGGCCGCCGATCAAATGAGCCGATTATGCTCGTGATTAGATTTATTTATCTATTCATTTATTTTGGATGAAATCTGAGTTCGTTCAGATTATTCTTTCAATATATATATATCCGATATAGTCCAATTATGGACATTCTGAATTTTCAATACAGTCTTGCACATTCATTTCTCAATTTTTTTAACAGTACTATATCAAATGGATACCCTAGCTGCAGCAATCAAACTTCGTTCACTTTTGAAAGGCCATGAGGTGTCTATCCAACAGCTCAGTAAAATAGGTAAGTTCTGGATGTTTACAGTCACAAACATCTATCATACAATCAAGCTGCTGTTTTTAAAAGTTGTCAATTTGTGGTATTTTGATTACTAATTTGCAAATTTCTTTTATTTCAGAATCCTACTTGGAAGAGTTGAACAACAAGATATCCTCGAGAACAGAATCCAGGTTCATTAGTGGTGGATACCAAATTATCTTGCGAAAGTGTGTTATGGAAGGTTTTTGTACTTCCACGACAATAGGTGGAAAGAAATACAAGATTGTGTCAATGGTATCATTTCGGACCTATCAGGAGAAAACAACCGAAGAACGAATGACGACGAGAACGACCCGATTGCAGAAGAATTTAACCTAACTGTGCAAAGTTTCAGCATGGAATTTTGCGAGCTCCACAGAGGGTGTTAACGTTTTATTGTAATATATGACTCAAATATTTTGTTGCTGTTATGTTTTGTTATTTTTTTTTTGCTGATAAAATAAAAATAACGTTACTCTAAACTTTTTGCTTTCTATACCTTCAATTTTATAATTTGGGGTCATTGCTTATTTGGGCCGAAAAAGTCCTGGCTACGATGGCCGAGTGGTTAAGGCGTTGGACTCGAAATCCAATGGGATATTCCCGCGCAGGTTCGAATCCTGCTCGTAGCGATATATTTTTTTCAAATGAATATCACTATTTTTGTTGGCTGATTAAAGGTGGATTCATATGATCGACAAATTTTAAGCCATTCTGTCTCCCAAAAATACCACATATTCGAATATCCTAGTGTTAAACTTGCACTTATCTCACAGTACATATTCAAACACAAGGTTGAATAGGCTAAAAAATAATGGTTCGAGTGTGGTGCAAACACAAATAACAGAGATTAGCTAACAGAATATTCCAGGTTTTGAGCTTGAAAAAGGTGTGCCAATTACATTGACTAAAATGTTTCTTGCACACAATTATTTGGTGATATTCCTTTCCCATAAAACAATGTAGATAATTAATCCAATGAGATTCCTCTCTGGAGGTTTGGAAAACTCGTTTGTAGCCTGTTTTTCTAAAAAATATATATACATGTATATATAATATTTTCTTACTTACCTCCTGGTGATAAATGTGTAATATTTGACTTTACCTGCATATATTTCGGACAGCGCAGCCAAAAGAATCGAAAAAAAATCCTCATCACCAGTAACGAATGAAGTTCACGTCTTGCTTTCATCTAGATGGCTTCAAGAGCTATCAAAACATAGTTTCCGATTTGTAATTGGTATACAAAGCTTTACATAATTGCCGCCGATGCTGTAGCCTTTAATTGGCCGCCGATCAAATGAGCCGATTATGCTCGTGATTAGATTTATTTATCTATTCATTTATTTTGGATGAAATCTGAGTTCGTTCAGATTATTCTTTCAATATATATATATCCGATATCGTCCAATTATGGACATTCTGAATTTTCAATACAGTCTTGCACATTCATTTCTCAATTTTTTTAACAGTACTATATCAAATGAATACCCTAGCTGCAGCAATCAAACTTCGTTCACTTTTGAAAGGCCATGAGGTGTCTATCCAACAGCTCAGTAAAATAGGTAAGTTCTGGATGTTTACAGTTACAAGCATCTATCATACAATCAAGCTGTTGTTTTTAAAAAGTTGTCAATTTGTGGTATTTTGATTACTAATTTGCAAATTTCTTTTATTTCAGAATCCTACTTGGAAGAGTTGAACAACAAGATATCCTCGAGAACAGAATCCAGGTTCATTAGTGGTGGATACCAAATTATCTTGCGAAAGTGTGTTATGGAAGGTTTTTGTAGTCTGTTACAGTCCTTCCGCGACAATAGGTGGAAAGAAATACAAGATTGTGTCAATGGTATCATTTCGGACCTATCAGGAGAAAACAACCGAAGAACGAATGACGACGAGAACGACTCGATTGCAGAAGAATTTAACCTAACTGTGCAAAGTTTCAGCATGGAATTTTGCGAGCTCCACAGAGGGTGTTAACGTTTTATTGTAATATATGACTCAAATATTTTGTTGCTGTTATGTTTTGTTATAGTTTTTTTTTGCTGATAAAATAAAAATAACGTTACTCTAAACTTTTTGCTTTCTATACCGTCAATTTCATAATTTGGGGTCATTGCTTATTTGGGCCGAAAGAGACCAGCTGCTACGATGGCCGAGTGGTTAAGGCGTTGGACTCGAAATCCAATGGGATATTCCCGCGCAGGTTCGAATCCTGCTCGTAGCGATATATTTTTTTCAAATGAATATCACTATTTTTGTTGGCTGATTAAAGGTGGATTCATATGATCGACAAATTTTAAGCCATTCTGTCTCCCAAAAATACCACATATTCGAATATCCTAGTGTTAAACTTGCACTTATCTCACAGTACATATTCAAACACAAGGTTGAATAGGCTCAAAAATAATGGTTCGAGTGTGGTGCAAACACAAATAACAGAGATTAGCTAACAGAATATTCCAGGTTTTGAGCTTGAAAAAGGTGTGCCAATTACATTGACTAAAATGTTTCTTGCACACAATTATTTGGTGATATTCCTTTCCCATAAAACAATGTAGATAATTAATCCAATGAGATTCCTCTCTGGAGGTTTGGAAAACTCGTTTGTAGCCTGTTTTTCTAAAAAATATATATACATGTATATATAATATTTTCTTACTTACCTCCTGGTGATAAATGTGTAATATTTGACTTCACCTGCATATATTTCGGACAGCGCAGCCAAAAGAATCGAAAAAAAATCCTCATCACCAGTAACGAATGAAGTTCACGTCTTGCTTTCATCTAGATGGCTTCAAGAGCTATCAAAACATAGTTTCCGATTTGTAATTGGTATACAAAGCTTTACATAATTGCCGCCGATGCTGTAGCCTTTAATTGGCCGCCGATCAAATGAGCCGATTATGCTCGTGATTAGATTTATTTATCTATTCATTTATTTTGGATGAAATCTGAGTTCGTTCAGATTATTCTTTCAATATATATATATATATCCGATATCGTCCAATTATGGACATTCTGAATTTTCAATACAGTCTTGCACATTCATTTCTCATTTTTTTTAACAGTACTATATCAAATGGATACCCTAGCTGCAGCAATCAAACTTCGTTCACTTTTGAAAGGCCATGAGGTGTCTATCCAACAGCTCAGTAAAATAGGTAAGTTCTGGATGTTTACAGTCACAAACATCTATCATACAATCAAGCTGCTGTTTTTAAAAGTTGTCAATTTGTGGTATTTTGATTACTAATTTGCAAATTTCTTTTATTTCAGAATCCTACTTGGAAGAGTTGAACAACAAGATATCCTCGAGAACAGAATCCAGGTTCATTAGTGGTGGATACCAAATTATCTTGCGAAAGTGTGTTATGGAAGGTTTTTGTAGTCTGTTACAGTCCTTCCGCGACAATAGGTGGAAAGAAATACAAGATTGTGTCAATGGTATCATTTCGGACCTATCAGGAGAAAACAACCGAAGAACGAATGACGACGAGAACGACTCGATTGCAGAAGAATTTAACCTAACTGTGCAAAGTTTCAGCATGGAATTTTGCGAGCTCCACAGAGGGTGTTAACGTTTTATTGTAATATATGACTCAAATATTTTGTTGCTGTTATGTTTTGTTATAGTTTTTTTTTGCTGATAAAATAAAAAATAACGTTACTCTAAACTTTTTGCTTTCTATACCTTCAATTTTATAATTTGGGGTCATTGCTTATTTGGGCCGAAAAAGTCCTGGCTACGATGGCCGAGTGGTTAAGGCGTTGGACTCGAAATCCAATGGGATATTCCCGCGCAGGTTCGAATCCTGCTCGTAGCGATATATTTTTTTCAAATGAATATCACTATTTTTGTTGGCTGATTAAAGGTGGATTCATATGATCGACAAATTTTAAGCCATTCTGTCTCCCAAAAATACCACATATTCGAATATCCTAGTGTTAAACTTGCACTTATCTCACAGTACATATTCAAACACAAGGTTGAATAGGCTCAAAAATAATGGTTCGAGTGTGGTGCAAACACAAATAACAGAGATTAGCTAACAGAATATTCCAGGTTTTGAGCTTGAAAAAGGTGTGCCAATTACATTGACTAAAATGTTTCTTGCACACAATTATTTGGTGATATTCCTTTCCCATAAAACAATGTAGATAATTAATCCAATGAGATTCCTCTCTGGAGGTTTGGAAAACTCGTTTGTAGCCTGTTTTTCTAAAAAATATATATACATGTATATATAATATTTTCTTACTTACCTCCTGGTGATAAATGTGTAATATTTGACTTCACCTGCATATATTTCGGACAGCGCAGCCAAAAGAATCGAAAAAAAATCCTCATCACCAGTAACGAATGAAGTTCACGTCTTGCTTTCATCTAGATGGCTTCAAAAGCTATCAAAACATAGTTTCCGATTTGTAATTGGTATACAAAGCTTTACATAATTGCCGCCGATGCTGTAGCCTTTAATTGGCCGCCGATCAAATGAGCCGATTATGCTCGTGATTAGATTTATTTATCTATTCATTTATTTTGGATGAAATCTGAGTTCGTTCAGATTATTCTTTCAATATATATATATCCGATATCGTCCAATTATGGACATTCTGAATTTTCAATACAGTCTTGCACATTCATTTCTCATTTTTTTTAACAGTACTATATCAAATGGATACCCTAGCTGCAGCAATCAAACTTCGTTCACTTTTGAAAGGCCATGAGGTGTCTATCCAACAGCTCAGTAAAATAGGTAAGTTCTGGATGTTTACAGTCACAAACATCTATCATACAATCAAGCTGCTGTTTTTAAAAGTTGTCAATTTGTGGTATTTTGATTACTAATTTGCAAATTTCTTTTATTTCAGAATCCTACTTGGAAGAGTTGAACAACAAGATATCCTCGAGAACAGAATCCAGGTTCATTAGTGGTGGATACCAAATTATCTTGCGAAAGTGTGTTATGGAAGGTTTTTGTAGTCTGTTACAGTCCTTCCGCGACAATAGGTGGAAAGAATTACAAGATTGTGTCAATGGTATCATTTCGGACCTATCAGGAGAAAACAACCGAAGAACGAATGACGACGAGAACGACCCGATTGCAGAAGAATTTAACCTAACTGTGCAAAGTTTCAGCATGGAATTTTGCGAGCTCCACAGAGGGTGTTAAAGTTTTATTGTAATATATGACTCAAATATTTTGTTGCTGTTATGTTTTGTTATAGTTTTTTTGCTGATAAAATAAAAATAACGTTACTCTAAACTTTTTGCTTTCTATACCGTCAATTTTATAATTTGGGGTCATTGCTTATTTGGGCCGAAAGAGACCTGGCTACGATGGCCGAGTGGTTAAGGCGTTGGACTCGAAATCCAATGGGATATTCCCGCGCAGGTTCGAATCCTGCTCGTAGCGATATATTTTTTTCAAATGAATATCACTATTTTTGTTGGCTGATTAAAGGTGGATTCATATGATCGACAAATTTTAAGCCATTCTGTCTCCCAAAAATACCACATATTCGAATATCCTAGTGTTAAACTTGCACTTATCTCACGGTACATATTCAAACACAAGGTTGAATAGGCTCAAAAATAATGGTTCGAGTGTGGTGCAAACACAAATAACAGAGATTAGCTAACAGAATATTCCAGGTTTTGAGCTTGAAAAAGGTGTGCCAATTACATTGACTAAAATGTTTCTTGCACACGATTATTTGGTGATATTCCTTTCCCATAAAACAATGTAGATAATTAATCCAATGAGATTCCTCTCTGCAGGTTTGGAAAACTCGTTTGTAGCCTGTTTTTCTAAAAATATATATACATGTATATATAATATTTTCTTACTTACCTCCTGGTGATAAATGTGTAATATTTGACTTCACCTGCATATATTTCGGACAGCGCAGCCAAAAGAATCGAAAAAAAATCCTCATCACCAGTAACGAATGAAGTTCACGTCTTGCTTTCATCTAGATGGCTTCAAGAGCTATCAAAATGTAGCGTGAAACTGGAATTATATTTCTGGGGATGGGGTTTTGCTTTGCAACCCCAGAACCACCACGCAAAATCTCTTCGTTAACGTAAGTAAGTGTCAGCTCAACAGTGACTAAATGATCTACCCCAAATGTAAGAACACCCAAAGACTCGAATGAACAAAATGGGGCGATGGTGTTCTATGACAAGAACACACAGGAACCAATATCTCAATTCAAACAAACAAATGTTTTATAAACAAAACTTTATATATCAAAAATATCAATGATACACAATACACAATACACTATATACACTTGTTAAAAGGGGTGAAAAATGAATAAGCGCTGCTACGAAACACAATTGAGCCCCAAAACCAAAATGAAAATACGATATCGGGCCCCAAAACTGAACACACACAAAAATGGATAAAACGAATCAGAGCACAGTCCTATACACAAATTGATTATCACTTTTTAACACAAACCAGGGCACTGTCCTATACACAAAAGGCACAAATGATTTTCACACGTATAATTATAACATGCACAATAGCCCAAAATATTTGGGGCGGCACACACGTGGACAATAAAACTCGATAGCTCAAAAATATTTGGGGCGGCACACACGAATCACAATAAAGCACTGAAACACTAATAGTATAATATGCACAACACCGGTAACAAAAATCACTGAGGATCGCCCGATTGAAAAAGGGTAATGAGGTACCGCCGACAACACTAGTCACATAGGACCTTCGGGGTAGAGCTCATTGAGAAAGATTCCTAACCTGTTGAGAGCACTATCTTTCTGAAGAATAATTCGTCTGCTCCTTGTTTATATAGCGACAAAATCTCGCGAGATATCAAAGCACTGTGATCTCGCAGCAGCGTGAAATAACGGGAAGATATAAAAATAAATACGGATTGAATAATGTTTATGTACAAATGATAACAATAATACGGATGATAATACAAATAAGAAAATAAATAAGGGACGAAGACGGGAGCAATGTGAGAAGTGAGCCAAACGTTAATTGAATTTTTAAAAGTAAATAAAAGCCAAATATAGAAAAGTAAACAGATTAATTTTGATTCATCACATTACCCACGCCTCCGACCAATGCGTCCCGCATTGCACGAAGTGAAATATATAAAAATAAAAGAAAAACAAAAACAATATTTTTTACAACAACATATCTTCTCCAATTTCCACATCCCAATCTGTCTCTACCCTCACCGTCCTCTTCTCTCCAGCCTCCGTCAGACTCTCCACCTCCACAACCTTCTTGTATTTAACTCTACAGCACTGCGTCCCCACTTCTCTCGTCTCTACTTCCGTTCCCGTCGCTCTATCCACTCTACCTTCTTCCAGTGACTTCACCAAAACTGCCTCTTCGTCTTCGTTACTACTCCCCTCACTAATATCACTGTACAAGCTAAAATTTAGGTTTGGTACACCTAATTCCTCATCCAGTTTTATCATTCTTATCAAGCCCCCTCTATCTTCCACTTTATATCTTCTATCTTCTTCATCACTATCATTCCCCTTCCTATCTAGATCTGGATCACTTTCTTCTTCCTTCCCATCGTCATCATCCTTCTTCACCTCATCTTTGTTAAAACCAAATCTGTTCTCGTCCACTTTATCCTTCTTATCTTCGGTATTCTTTTTACTTTTCTTCTCATCTTTCCTTTCATTAACCTTTCTCTCACTTCTTCTATCGTCCTCCTCCTTATCACCTCGTATCCTATCATCTCTCTTCTTTTCTTCATCATTCTTCTTCAAACAACTCTTCTTCTGATCATCACTCTTCTCACCATCAGCTTTCTTCTCATCACCCTTCTTTTTCTCACCATCCCTCTTCTTCTCATCACTCTTCTTCTCATCATCCGTCTTCTTCTTGTCACCCTTCTTCTCATCATCCCTCTTCTTCTTGTCACCCTTCTTCTCATCATCCCTCTTCTTCTTGTCACCCTTCTTCTCATCATCCGTCTTCGTCTTGTCACCCTTCTTCTCATCATCCGTCTTCTTCTTGTCACTCTTCTTCTCATCATCCGTCTTCTTCTTGTCACCCTTCTTCTCATCATCCGTCTTCTTCTTGTCACCACTCTTCTTCTGATCATCCTTCTTATCCACTCGTCTTCTATCGTCCTTCTCCATCCTAGACTGCCTCCTCAGTTCCTCCAACTCCATGATCACTTTCTTGTGCTTGGTACTTTCACAATGTCTCTCGTACCGATACCTGGTCTCGAATACCGAATCTCTGCAGTAAGGGCACCCGAAATTCCCAATATTGGTAGCTGCTGTGGCCATTTTTCCTGGAACAGAAGAAACACTCATTACATATGCATCTAGGTAAACAGGTCGTCGACGTACCCTTCCATATCTAGTGGTTAAAGGAGCAAAACCCTGGACACTTAAAGATTCAGCATTATTGGCACCCACATTATCGTCACAATAGTCACTGTCAGGAGAGTCAGATGCCGCATCATTACTAGGACCCGCATTATCGTCACTATCAGGAAAGTCGTCTATCAGTTCCTGTTGCACACCATCATCACCTTCATCAGATTCTGCATCTTCGTCACGCTGATTGTATATCCTTAACCTATCCACATGAACCACCTGTTTTCGCCCAGAGGAACCATCTTCAATTTCATACGTTATGTCACTGAGCTTTCGCAAAACCTCAAACGGCCCTTTCCATCGTTTCGCAAATTTGTTGGGAATACCGGACGTCAATGTTGGTGTAAACAACCACACTTTATCACCTGGTTTCAGATCGTCTTTTCCATTTCTGTGGTCATAATAGTTTTTCTGACGCTTAGTCTCCACCTGGATCTGGTCACGAACAAATTGGTGACAGAATATAAGCCTATCTCTTAAAGTTTTATTCCACACGTGCTGCTCTATTACTGTCTGTGGTGGACGACCAAACTGGAGATCTAGTGGAGTGTTAAACTCTCGTCCAAACATGGCGTAATTAGGTGTAACTCCAGAAGTTTCATGTTTACTGGTTCTATAGGCATACATCACATATGGTAAATACGTATCCCAGTGGTCACCCTTCTGTTGTACAAATGATGACAACATGCTTTTAATGGTTCTGTTATTTCGTTCCACCTGGCCGTTGGATTGCGGGCGGTACGGGGTTGTTCTGGTTTTATGGATTCCTAACATACGACACATTTCTTGGAACACGGAACTCTCAAATTGTGTGCCTTGATCACTGTGAATTTGTCTTGGAATTCCAAAAGACAATATAAATTTTTCCACTAGGGTAGTTGCCACTGTTTTTGCCTCAATATCTTTAATCGGAAACGCATCAGCAAACTTCGTAAAGTAATCACATATAACGAGAATATAACGATTGCCACTTTCTGTGGGAGGATCAATCCGTCCAACGATATCTATTGCAATCCTTTCAAAGGGCGCACCTGCAGCGTAAGAGGACAATGGTGCCTTTCTTTTCCTCATCTTTATCGCGGCACACTGTTTACACGAATTTATATAATCTTGAACATCCTGTTTCAATCCTGGCCAGTAATAACCTTGCTTAATTTTCTCCTCTGTTTTACTTATGCCAAGATGAGCTCCTGTTGGTAAGTCATGTGTAAGATGAAGAACCTCTTTTTGCTTATTTTCTGGAACCACAACACGCTTCAGAAGAACATCATCAAATTTAACCTGCTCAAGGATCAGAACTCCATCCTCAATCACCAAAGATTCCCACTTTGTTAAAACTTTCTTTACGAACGGGCTCTTAGGAGATACTTCACTCCATTTCGGTTTAATTTTGGATTCAACCCAGGTTTTAATAGACCCAACTTCCTTATCGTCTTCTTGCATCTTTCTCATAACATTAGTATCAACACCGATAAGTCCTACTAACCCATCATATTCCTCCACATTTCCATCACCAACTCCACACTGAACACACGGTCTCCGACTCAACGCATCAGCGTTATTGTGCACTCTGCCTGGTCTATGTTGAATTTCAAAATTGAATTGGGCTAACTGTTCTATCCATCGTGCTACCTGACCTTCAGGATTTTTAAAGTTTAACAGCCACCTTAATGCCCCATGATCTGTTCTGAGAGTGAATTGTTTTCCGTAGAGGTAAGCTTTAAAGTATTTCACAAAGTACACAACAGCCAAAAGTTCTTTTCGCGTAACACAATAATTTCTCTCAGCTTTAGTAAGAGAACGACTACCATAAGCTATAACACGTTCTACTCCATCAAAAACTTGAGACACCACTGCTCCAATTCCGTAACCACTCGCATCAGTATCCACAATGAAAGGCTTGTTTGGGTCTGGATATGCCAGAACAGGACTTTCAGTAAGTCTGTGTTTAAGGGTATTAAATGCTTCCTCACACTCTTTTGTCCAAATAAACTCTCTACCCTTTTCAGTGAGTCTATTTAATGGTTTAGCTACGGCTGAAAATTGTGGAATGAATCTCCGATAATAACTACACAACCCCACAAAACTACGAACTTCGGTTAAATTTATAGGTGTTTTGCATTTTTTAACACATTCAATCTTGGCTGGATCAGTTGAAATGCCATCAGCTGACACAACGTGTCCTAAATATTTAACTTCATCACGGAACAAGTTACACTTTGAAGCTTTCAGTTTCAAACCAGCCTCCCTTAATCGGTTAAGTACTATTTCTAATCGTAGCAAATGTTCATCAAAGGTTTTTGAGAAAATAATAATGTCGTCGAGATACACCAAACAAACTTCCCATTGTAATCCCTGAAGAACAGATTCCATTAGCCTCTCGAAGGTTCCTGGTGCGTTACATAAACCAAAGGGCATGACTTTAAATTGGTACAGGCCTTTAAATGTGGTAAAAGATGTCTTAGGTCGATCTCGGGGGTCAACCTCTACCTGCCAGTAGCCACTTGCTAAATCCATGGTCGACAACCACTTAACACCGGACAGTGTATCCAATGTTTCATCAATACGGGGTAAAGGGTATGCGTCCTTTACAGTCAAAGAATTTAACTGTCTATAGTCTACACAAAACCTCAAACTTCCATCAGACTTCTTAACTAGCACAACTGGACTGGCCCATGGTCCACTGGATGGTTCAATAATCCCATTGGCCATCATTTCATTTACCATCTTATCCATCTCTATCCTTTGGTGAATTGCCACCCGTCTGGGTCTTTGTTTTATCGGTTCAGCGCAGCCAACATTTATCGTATGTTTCACAAGTCCCGTTTTTCCCAGATCCGCTGATGAAGAGGCAAATAAATCATGATGTCTTGTAAGTAGGTGCTCGATCTGTCTAGATTGTTCTCGATCCAATCCCTCACAAGCTCTAATCCACAAGTCCAGAACATGAGCTGGTAACTCTGGACAAATATTTGGTGTTGCTGGTACCCTCTCTGCATCAACCACTCTTACTGGAACTAAGTCACCAACCGAGGTGTTTTTATAAACAAAGACATCATAATCATTTGCATTGAATAGCCTCACTGGTACCCAGGGGTTATCATCATTTATATCACAAATAACTTTAGCCGACAAGATTCGTTTTTCCTTATACAGCCGTTCAATTGGTTCCATCATTACATTCCGGTATTTCACTAAATTAACGCATTCTAAAGGAATATATCCATTAACAACCACTTCATGTCTAGATGGAACACATGTATTTTCACACAAAGACACACGACATATACCAATAGGTTCTTCTAGATGAGTTTCGTATGTTTTATCATTCAACGTTATTGTCTTTCGTTTTAAATCTATGTTGCCGTCGTTGGCATTCATAAAATCCAGTCCAAGAATACACTGAGAGCCAATATCTGCTACCACCAATGTGTGAGGATAGCCATGGCCATAGATCTCAATTAAAAACTCAGCTTTACCATAAATGGTCATAAGCCCACCATTCGCTGTACTATATCTAGCAGCCACATATTTGAGTTCGGGTCGATTATTTCGGGGAATAGAGTCGAAGGACTTCTTTGAAAGGAAACTTATTGTAGCCCCAGTATCAATAAGGGCGTTTACATTCACTGATTGTATAACACATTTTATATGAAGACCAGTTTCATTGGGTGTACCAAAGGTGCTTTTATTTGCATGACTACCATGTCCCGAACGAGCATGATACCGTCTGTTGTTGTCATAATGTTGATTTCTAAAACCGGCACTTCCATTCCCATTAGTCGGCCCTCTACTGGTGTTATAACTGTTGTTATTACCCTGATATTGGTATGTACGTTCAGGTTGTTTGTTATTTACCACACTCATTTTCTGTTGTTCACTTTTGAACTTTTCTAATGAAGCATTCATATCACTGATTTTCTTCTTCATATTTTGTAGTTCAACTAACTCAGGTGGTGTATCTACACTTCGGATTTTTCCCGGCTGGGTGTCACAGGCGGTACGATGTGCCTCTAACTCTACGGCTAACCTTACAGCATCCTCAACATTTGTAGGTCTGGTTCTCTGAATCTGCCACACCATGTCTCGATCATCACACAAAGCATCACAAAATGCATCTTTTGCCAATATTTGGAGTAATTCACTATCAGCAGACGGATACGACATTGTCACCAAACGTTTTACCGCTTCCCCAAGTTCGGGCAAACTTTCTTTGGGTTTCCTTTTTCGGGCTTTCAATTGTGCTCTGTATAATTGACACTGATTCTGGGGTAAAAATCTATCTTCCAAAGCACCAATAATTTTTGAATAAACTAAACGATCTTCTGCCTTTAACGACGTCAACACTTTTTGGGCACTACCCTTTAAACTGGTGGCTAAATGTAAAGCCATTTCATTTTCACTCCAATTATTAAGTTGAGCACACAATTGAAAATGGCACCTGTAGTCCATAAAGGATGTACTACCATCATAGGCTTGGGGTGTTCTCACAGGTTTACGGTACATGGACCCGGAGACGTCACCTCTAGTATTCGGGGTAGATGTTACACTAGGAACGAAATTATTTTCATCACAATTGGGTCCGAAAGTAACGTTGTTTGATTTGTTGTAACCACCCCCCGCACTCACACCTTGTTTCAGGTATGTTTTCACATCAAACACTTCACTTCTATATAAATCCATTTCCTTAGAAAGATTGTCGAATCTGTCAAACAATTTTGCAACGAAGTCATCACTAATACCGCCTACCACATTACTTGTCTCATTTGTATGCACTTGTTCACTATTAGACACATTATTCACATCGGGCGATGTTTTGGTAGCTGCAATCTCATCAATTCGTTTCCTTTGTAGTTCTAACTGTTCAACTACAGTCGATAACTGATGAAGGATAGTCGTTTCAAAGTTACTAGAGGGCACAGTATGTGGAGGGTTTGAAGTTTCGGGGCTGTTGTTTCGGGCACAGGCACTAAAATCATATCGCTGGTCATCAGATGGACACAACACAGGAGTGGGGTCACACATATTTGTAAAATCCATGTCAATTATGGTATGTCTAGTCATGTCTACGATTCATGCACAGGGTGTTACTCCATAAACCACAGAACAAATTGTTTGAGAATTGAGATATTGGGGTAATAGGATAGATCACCTATCCCACCTCTGCCACCAAGAAAACCCTATATGTAGCGTGAAACTGGAATTATATTTCTGGGGATGGGGTTTTGCTTTGCAACCCCAGAACCACCACGCAAAATCTCTTCGTTAACGTAAGTAAGTGTCAGCTCAACAGTGACTAAATGATCTACCCCAAATGTAAGAACACCCAAAGACTCGAATGAACAAAATGGGGCGATGGTGTTCTATGACAAGAACACACAGGAACCAATATCTCAATTCAAACAAACAAATGTTTTATAAACAAAACTTTATATATCAAAAATATCAATGATACACAATACACAATACACTATATCGTCCCATGAGGAAGAAAAAGTCGCAAGTGACATTTTGCACATTTCGAGAAAAACGAGTTTAAGTACTTCAAATTTGAATCTTTGATGGGCAATTTATGATAGTGTTGTAATATTTCATAAATTCCTTTTGATTCACTTCCAGATTAGCATAAAATACTCAGTTTTATGATTCTGTGTTTTACCTGGCCGGAAATGCACTTACGACCTTTTTTTTCTCTATACCTGGTCAAAATGCAACAAGTTGTGACCACTTAAGACCTTTTAATATCAAACATACATTCTTTAAATGATGATGTCTGGAAAGCTCAACACAGGTTATTTCATAATTTACCCCTTCCCAACCTATTACATGCAAATTCAACCCAAATGTCAGCAGTTGCAGTACTCATTAGGGTGGGGCATAACGCACCCCTTAAGGGAAAAATGGTGTTACAACTTCATGAAAAGGGAAGAGTACGTGAAAATTGAAATAAAAGATGTTACCTCACTTCATCTATAAACTAATGCTAAAAAATAGTACCCACCTGAATTTTTGGCAGTAAAATGAACAAAGGTAAAAATAAAGTTATAAAACCACTGTGATTCATCTTACACACGGTCAATACAAAACTTTATGTGAAAAAATTATGAAAAAAGTTATCGAATCACGCAAACGTCGTAAAAAAACCAAAAAGCGACAAATTTTTATGTTGCACGAAATGCTTGTAAATGATGGTGGTATAAAACACCTAAATGGACACTTAAGTAACAGGAGCTCTGGAAAAAACTAAAAAAATATGCCACTTTTGAGCCGGAATGAGTGAGAGAGCTGTGGAGATGGTGCAACAAGGGGCAAACAGACCCTTGATTGCAGGAATCCTCGGCTGCAAAAGCAAAACTGTAACAAGATTGATAGAGCGTTTGAGGTACAAAGGCAGTGCATCAGACAGGCCTAGGAGTGACCGATTACGTGTCACAACAGTTCGGGACTGCAATGTCAGGAACATTCATCCGTGGAATAATTTTATTCCTGCAACGCCAATGGCATCGGCAACATTGGGACACCATATCAACTGACACTGTGTGATATACGAGCATGTTGACCCTACTGCAGAGTGCGCTCGACACGGACGTCAACGATTGACATGGGGCTGGAGAATTTGGCGATGCCAGATACGTGAATGGCAACACCCCTAGTGCGATTCCTTCACTTATTTTATTGTTCTTCACATCAAGTATCGTGTTGACCGTTTTCAGATGCATCACAGTGGTTTTAACTCTTAATATTTGCTTTGGAAATTTAACTGTAATATGAAAAAGTGGGTACTTTCTTTTGAGCATTAGTTTATAATACTAAATATAAGATATTGACTAAATATTTGTCCAAAGTGGCCCACTTGCGTAGTAAACTGTTTCTGTTCAACTGAAAAATTGTTGTGGTCTGAAAATTAAGCAAAAGTTGTGTCCCATATTCACAGCCATTTTTACCATTTAGTTCAATCGGGCATAGGGAGTTTTTTCCGCAGTGCATTTTTAATTTGAATGAATCACACTCAAAAAGTTAAAATGTTATGAAAATGAAGCTTAATTACGACGTTGGTTCGACGTTATTATTAGCTCCCGCTGCCGAATAGTTTTCGCATCACGTGGGGTGTATGTTTTTTTTACCTCAGATGGGCATTTTGTCCCACCTTACCCTACGTTTTAATTGGTTATCAATCGCTGAAAAAAAATTAATAATAAATGATATCATGTAACCTGGAGTAATGGCATCCACTAAAAGTGCATAGCAAAAGATAGGCCTAAGCCTTGACAGCCCCAACCCCAAAAAAAACTATACTTCTTGAGGGGGCATGTAACATTTTCAGTTTGGATAAAACACAAACAAAATAACTCACCCCTGGCCATGCCAGGTGATAAAAAAATGGACCTTGATATGAAAACTGAAGGCGAGACCATGCAAATTACATTGGAATGCGCCCCCCAATCTCTGCATTTTCCAAATTGTATGGGGGATGGCCAGACCCCCACCCTTACTGTATCGGCAACAAGACAAAATTGCAGTCCGCACACCCCCCTCCCCCCCCCCCCCCACCCACATACACACATCCTAAATTCTGGATCCGCGCCTGTAAGCCTTATTATTCATTAATTAAACCTGACAACATGTCACAGTAGTAGGCTTTAGTATTGACCTTGAACATAACATTAGGCCTTCCTTCTTCAGTGCTAGAAGATTCTGGTCTGATTCGGTTTCAGATTCTGTTTCAGAACCAAGCATAGTGTTTAAAGCCTGTGCAGAATTCATAAAAACCTTATTCCTTTCCATTATTTTGGTCTAGACTAAGGCTTCAGCTTACAGTAAGTGGCCACTGCACATTCTCATTTGTCACTTACCACCTTATCTTCCTCATTGATTGGTAGTTGCGACCTTTGTACAGTATTTTTTACCTTTGTTTCCATACTTACGACATTCGTTTAATTACCCACAGTGCTTTGGAAATCAAGTCAGTTGCTACCATTGTTTAGTATAAGATAGGTATTATAAAGTAGTTACATAAAATCAAGTAATCACATTTTTTGAAATTGTGCCACTTACGACCTTTTCTTTCTCATGGGACGATATACACTTGTTAAAAGGGGTGAAAAATGAATAAGCGCTGCTACGAAACACAATTGAGCCCCAAAACCAAAATGAAAATACGATATCGGGCCCCAAAACTGAACACACACAAAAATGGATAAAACGAATCAGAGCACAGTCCTATACACAAATTGATTATCACTTTTTAACACAAACCAGGGCACTGTCCTATACACAAAAGGCACAAATGATTTTCACACGTATAATTATAACATGCACAATAGCCCAAAATATTTGGGGCGGCACACACGTGGACAATAAAACTCGATAGCTCAAAAATATTTGGGGCGGCACACACGAATCACAATAAAGCACTGAAACACTAATAGTATAATATGCACAACACCGGTAACAAAAATCACTGAGGATCGCCCGATTGAAAAAGGGTAATGAGGTACCGCCGACAACACTAGTCACATAGGACCTTCGGGGTAGAGCTCATTGAGAAAGATTCCTAACCTGTTGAGAGCACTATCTTTCTGAAGAATAATTCGTCTGCTCCTTGTTTATATAGCGACAAAATCTCGCGAGATATCAAAGCACTGTGATCTCGCAGCAGCGTGAAATAACGGGAAGATATAAAAATAAATACGGATTGAATAATGTTTATGTACAAATGATAACAATAATACGGATGATAATACAAATAAGAAAATAAATAAGGGACGAAGACGGGAGCAATGTGAGAAGTGAGCCAAACGTTAATTGAATTTTTAAAAGTAAATAAAAGCCAAATATAGAAAAGTAAACAGATTAATTTTGATTCATCACAAAAACATAGTTTCCGATTTGTAATTGGTATACAAAGCTTTACATAATTGCCGCCGATGCTGTAGCCTTTAATTGGCCGCCGATCAAATGAGCCGATTATGCTCGTGATTAGATTTATTTATCTATTCATTTATTTTGGATGAAATCTGAGTTCGTTCAGATTATTCTTTCAATATATATATATATCAAATATCGTCCAATTATGGACATTCTGAATTTTCAATACAGTCTTGCACATTCATTTCTCATTTTTTTTAACAGTACTATATCAAATGGATACCCTAGCTGCAGCAATCAAACTTCGTTCACTTTTGAAAGGCCATGAGGTGTCTATCCAACAGCTCAGTAAAATAGGTAAGTTCTGGATGTTTACAGTCACAAACATCTATCATACAATCAAGCTGCTGTTTTTAAAAGTTGTCAATTTGTGGTATTTTGATTACTAATTTGCAAATTTCTTTTATTTCAGAATCCTACTTGGAAGAGTTGAACAACAAGATATCCTCGAGAACAGAATCCAGGTTCATTAGTGGTGGATACCAAATTATCTTGCGAAAGTGTGTTATGGAAGGTTTTTGTAGTCTGTTACAGTCTTTCCGCGACAATAGGTGGAAAGAAATACAAGATTGTGTCAATGGTATCATTTCGGACCTATCAGGAGAAAACAACCGAAGAACGAATGACGACGAGAACGACTCGATTGCAGAAGAATTTAACCTAACTGTGCAAAGTTTCAGCATGGAATTTTGCGAGCTCCACAGAGGGTGTTAACGTTTTATTGTAATATATGACTCAAATATTTTGTTGCTGTTATGTTTTGTTATAGTTTTTTTTTGCTGATAAAATAAAAAATAACGTTACTCTAAACTTTTTGCTTTCTATACCTTCAATTTTATAATTTGGGGTCATTGCTTATTTGGGCCGAAAAAGTCCTGGCTACGATGGCCGAGTGGTTAAGGCGTTGGACTCGAAATCCAATGGGATATTCCCGCGCAGGTTCGAATCCTGCTCGTAGCGATATATTTTTTTCAAATGAATATCACTATTTTTGTTGGCTGATTAAAGGTGGATTCATATGATCGACAAATTTTAAGCCATTCTGTCTCCCAAAAATACCACATATTCGAATATCCTAGTGTTAAACTTGCACTTATCTCACAGTACATATTCAAACACAAGGTTGAATAGGCTCAAAAATAATGGTTCGAGTGTGGTGCAAACACAAATAACAGAGATTAGCTAACAGAATATTCCAGGTTTTGAGCTTGAAAAAGGTGTGCCAACTCGTTTGTAGCCTGTTTTTCTAAAAAATATATATACATGTATATATAATATTTTCTTACTTACCTCCTGGTGATAAATGTGTAATATTTGACTTCACCTGCATATATTTCGGACAGCGCAGCCAAAAGAATCGAAAAAAAATCCTCATCACCAGTAACGAATGAAGTTCACGTCTTGCTTTCATCTAGATGGCTTCAAAAGCTATCAAAACATAGTTTCCGATTTGTAATTGGTATACAAAGCTTTACATAATTGCCGCCGATGCTGTAGCCTTTAATTGGCCGCCGATCAAATGAGCCGATTATGCTCGTGATTAGATTTATTTATCTATTCATTTATTTTGGATGAAATCTGAGTTCGTTCAGATTATTCTTTCAATATATATATATCCGATATCGTCCAATTATGGACATTCTGAATTTTCAATACAGTCTTGCACATTCATTTCTCATTTTTTTTAACAGTACTATATCAAATGGATACCCTAGCTGCAGCAATCAAACTTCGTTCACTTTTGAAAGGCCATGAGGTGTCTATCCAACAGCTCAGTAAAATAGGTAAGTTCTGGATGTTTACAGTCACAAACATCTATCATACAATCAAGCTGCTGTTTTTAAAAGTTGTCAATTTGTGGTATTTTGATTACTAATTTGCAAATTTCTTTTATTTCAGAATCCTACTTGGAAGAGTTGAACAACAAGATATCCTCGAGAACAGAATCCAGGTTCATTAGTGGTGGATACCAAATTATCTTGCGAAAGTGTGTTATGGAAGGTTTTTGTAGTCTGTTACAGTCCTTCCGCGACAATAGGTGGAAAGAATTACAAGATTGTGTCAATGGTATCATTTCGGACCTATCAGGAGAAAACAACCGAAGAACGAATGACGACGAGAACGACCCGATTGCAGAAGAATTTAACCTAACTGTGCAAAGTTTCAGCATGGAATTTTGCGAGCTCCACAGAGGGTGTTAAAGTTTTATTGTAATATATGACTCAAATATTTTGTTGCTGTTATGTTTTGTTATAGTTTTTTTGCTGATAAAATAAAAATAACGTTACTCTAAACTTTTTGCTTTCTATACCGTCAATTTTATAATTTGGGGTCATTGCTTATTTGGGCCGAAAGAGACCTGGCTACGATGGCCGAGTGGTTAAGGCGTTGGACTCGAAATCCAATGGGATATTCCCGCGCAGGTTCGAATCCTGCTCGTAGCGATATATTTTTTTCAAATGAATATCACTATTTTTGTTGGCTGATTAAAGGTGGATTCATATGATCGACAAATTTTAAGCCATTCTGTCTCCCAAAAATACCACATATTCGAATATCCTAGTGTTAAACTTGCACTTATCTCACGGTACATATTCAAACACAAGGTTGAATAGGCTCAAAAATAATGGTTCGAGTGTGGTGCAAACACAAATAACAGAGATTAGCTAACAGAATATTCCAGGTTTTGAGCTTGAAAAAGGTGTGCCAATTACATTGACTAAAATGTTTCTTGCACACGATTATTTGGTGATATTCCTTTCCCATAAAACAATGTAGATAATTAATCCAATGAGATTCCTCTCTGCAGGTTTGGAAAACTCGTTTGTAGCCTGTTTTTCTAAAAATATATATACATGTATATATAATATTTTCTTACTTACCTCCTGGTGATAAATGTGTAATATTTGACTTCACCTGCATATATTTCGGACAGCGCAGCCAAAAGAATCGAAAAAAAATCCTCATCACCAGTAACGAATGAAGTTCACGTCTTGCTTTCATCTAGATGGCTTCAAGAGCTATCAAAACATAGTTTCCGATTTGTAATTGGTATACAAAGCTTTACATAATTGCCGCCGATGCTGTAGCCTTTAATTGGCCGCCGATCAAATGAGCCGATTATGCTCGTGATTAGATTTATTTATCTATTCATTTATTTTGGATGAAATCTGAGTTCGTTCAGATTATTCTTTCAATATATATATATATCAAATATCGTCCAATTATGGACATTCTGAATTTTCAATACAGTCTTGCACATTCATTTCTCATTTTTTTTAACAGTACTATATCAAATGGATACCCTAGCTGCAGCAATCAAACTTCGTTCACTTTTGAAAGGCCATGAGGTGTCTATCCAACAGCTCAGTAAAATAGGTAAGTTCTGGATGTTTACAGTCACAAACATCTATCATACAATCAAGCTGCTGTTTTTAAAAGTTGTCAATTTGTGGTATTTTGATTACTAATTTGCAAATTTCTTTTATTTCAGAATCCTACTTGGAAGAGTTGAACAACAAGATATCCTCGAGAACAGAATCCAGGTTCATTAGTGGTGGATACCAAATTATCTTGCGAAAGTGTGTTATGGAAGGTTTTTGTAGTCTGTTACAGTCTTTCCGCGACAATAGGTGGAAAGAAATACAAGATTGTGTCAATGGTATCATTTCGGACCTATCAGGAGAAAACAACCGAAGAACGAATGACGACGAGAACGACTCGATTGCAGAAGAATTTAACCTAACTGTGCAAAGTTTCAGCATGGAATTTTGCGAGCTCCACAGAGGGTGTTAACGTTTTATTGTAATATATGACTCAAATATTTTGTTGCTGTTATGTTTTGTTATAGTTTTTTTTTGCTGATAAAATAAAAAATAACGTTACTCTAAACTTTTTGCTTTCTATACCTTCAATTTTATAATTTGGGGTCATTGCTTATTTGGGCCGAAAAAGTCCTGGCTACGATGGCCGAGTGGTTAAGGCGTTGGACTCGAAATCCAATGGGATATTCCCGCGCAGGTTCGAATCCTGCTCGTAGCGATATATTTTTTTCAAATGAATATCACTATTTTTGTTGGCTGATTAAAGGTGGATTCATATGATCGACAAATTTTAAGCCATTCTGTCTCCCAAAAATACCACATATTCGAATATCCTAGTGTTAAACTTGAACTTATCTCACAGTACATATTCAAACACAAGGTTGAATAGGCTCAAAAATAATGGTTCGAGTGTGGTGCAAACACAAATAACAGAGATTAGCTAACAGAATATTCCAGGTTTTGAGCTTGAAAAAGGTGTGCCAATTACATTGACTAAAATGTTTCTTGCACACAATTATTTGGTGATATTCCTTTCCCATAAAACAATGTAGATAATTAATCCAATGAGATTCCTCTCTGGAGGTTTGGAAAACTCGTTTGTAGCCTGTTTTTCTAAAAAATATATATACATGTATATATAATATTTTCTTACTTACCTCCTGGTGATAAATGTGTAATATTTGACTTCACCTGCATATATTTCGGACAGCGCAGCCAAAAGAATCGAAAAAAAATCCTCATCACCAGTAACGAATGAAGTTCACGTCTTGCTTTCATCTAGATGGCTTCAAAAGCTATCAAAACATAGTTTCCGATTTGTAATTGGTATACAAAGCTTTACATAATTGCCGCCGATGCTGTAGCCTTTAATTGGCCGCCGATCAAATGAGCCGATTATGCTCGTGATTAGATTTATTTATCTATTCATTTATTTTGGATGAAATCTGAGTTCGTTCAGATTATTCTTTCAATATATATATATCCGATATCGTCCAATTATGGACATTCTGAATTTTCAATACAGTCTTGCACATTCATTTCTCATTTTTTTTAACAGTACTATATCAAATGGATACCCTAGCTGCAGCAATCAAACTTCGTTCACTTTTGAAAGGCCATGAGGTGTCTATCCAACAGCTCAGTAAAATAGGTAAGTTCTGGATGTTTACAGTCACAAACATCTATCATACAATCAAGCTGCTGTTTTTAAAAGTTGTCAATTTGTGGTATTTTGATTACTAATTTGCAAATTTCTTTTATTTCAGAATCCTACTTGGAAGAGTTGAACAACAAGATATCCTCGAGAACAGAATCCAGGTTCATTAGTGGTGGATACCAAATTATCTTGCGAAAGTGTGTTATGGAAGGTTTTTGTAGTCTGTTACAGTCCTTCCGCGACAATAGGTGGAAAGAAATACAAGATTGTGTCAATGGTATCATTTCGGACCTATCAGGAGAAAACAACCGAAGAACGAATGACGACGAGAACGACCCGATTGCAGAAGAATTTAACCTAACTGTGCAAAGTTTCAGCATGGAATTTTGCGAGCTCCACAGAGGGTGTTAAAGTTTTATTGTAATATATGACTCAAATATTTTGTTGCTGTTATGTTTTGTTATAGTTTTTTTGCTGATAAAATAAAAATAACGTTACTCTAAACTTTTTGCTTTCTATACCGTCAATTTTATAATTTGGGGTCATTGCTTATTTGGGCCGAAAGAGACCTGGCTACGATGGCCGAGTGGTTAAGGCGTTGGACTCGAAATCCAATGGGATATTCCCGCGCAGGTTCGAATCCTGCTCGTAGCGATATATTTTTTTCAAATGAATATCACTATTTTTGTTGGCTGATTAAAGGTGGATTCATATGATCGACAAATTTTAAGCCATTCTGTCTCCCAAAAATACCACATATTCGAATATCCTAGTGTTAAACTTGCACTTATCTCACGGTACATATTCAAACACAAGGTTGAATAGGCTCAAAAATAATGGTTCGAGTGTGGTGCAAACACAAATAACAGAGATTAGCTAACAGAATATTCCAGGTTTTGAGCTTGAAAAAGGTGTGCCAATTACATTGACTAAAATGTTTCTTGCACACGATTATTTGGTGATATTCCTTTCCCATAAAACAATGTAGATAATTAATCCAATGAGATTCCTCTCTGCAGGTTTGGAAAACTCGTTTGTAGCCTGTTTTTCTAAAAATATATATACATGTATATATAATATTTTCTTACTTACCTCCTGGTGATAAATGTGTAATATTTGACTTCACCTGCATATATTTCGGACAGCGCAGCCAAAAGAATCGAAAAAAAATCCTCATCACCAGTAACGAATGAAGTTCACGTCTTGCTTTCATCTAGATGGCTTCAAGAGCTATCAAAACATAGTTTCCGATTTGTAATTGGTATACAAAGCTTTACATAATTGCCGCCGATGCTGTAGCCTTTAATTGGCCGCCGATCAAATGAGCCGATTATGCTCGTGATTAGATTTATTTATCTATTCATTTATTTTGGATGAAATCTGAGTTCGTTCAGATTATTCTTTCAATATATATATATATCCGATATCGTCCAATTATGGACATTCTGAATTTTCAATACAGTCTTGCACATTCATTTCTCATTTTTTTTAACAGTACTATATCAAATGGATACCCTAGCTGCAGCAATCAAACTTCGTTCACTTTTGAAAGGCCATGAGGTGTCTATCCAACAGCTCAGTAAAATAGGTAAGTTCTGGATGTTTACAGTCACAAGCATCTATCATACAATCAAGCTGTTGTTTTTAAAAAGTTGTCAATTTGTGGTATTTTGATTACTAATTTGCAAATTTCTTTAATTTCAGAATCCTACTTGGAAGAGTTGAACAACAAGATATCCTCGAGAACAGAATCCAGGTTCATTAGTGGTGGATACCAAATTATCTTGCGAAAGTGTGTTATGGAAGGTTTTTGTAGTCTGTTACAGTCCTTCCGCGACAATAGGTGGAAAGAAATACAAGATTGTGTCAATGGTATCATTTCGGACCTATCAGGAGAAAACAACCGAAGAACGAATGACGACGAGAACGACTCGATTGCAGAAGAATTTAACCTAACTGTGCAAAGTTTCAGCATGGAATTTTGCGAGCTCCACAGAGGGTGTTAACGTTTTATTGTAATATATGACTCAAATATTTTGTTGCTGTTATGTTTTGTTATAGTTTTTTTTTGCTGATAAAATAAAAATAACGTTAGTCTAAACTTTTTGCTTTCTATACCTTCAATTTTATAATTTGGGGTCAATGCTTATTTGGGCCGAAAGAGACCTGGCTACGATGGCCGAGTGGTTAAGGCGTTGGACTCGAAATCCAATGGGATATTCCCGCGCAGGTTCGAATCCTGCTCGTAGCGATATATTTTTTTCAAATGAATATCACTATTTTTGTTGGCTGATTAAAGATGGATTCATATGATCGACAAATTTTAAGCCATTCTGTCTCCCAAAAATACCACATATTCGAATATCCTAGTGTTAAACTTGCACTTATCTCACAGTACATATTCAAACACAAGGTTGAATAGGCTCCAAAATAATGGTTCGAGTGTGGTGCAAACACAAATAACAGAGATTAGCTAACAGAATATTCCAGGTTTTGAGCTTGAAAAAGGTGTGCCAATTACATTGACTAAAATGTTTCTTGCACACAATTATTTGGTGATATTCCTTTCCCATAAAACAATGTAGATAATTAATCCAATGAGATTCCTCTCTGGAGGTTTGGAAAACTCGTTTGTAGCCTGTTTTTCTAAAAAATATATATACATGTATATATAATATTTTCTTACTTACCTCCTGGTGATAAATGTGTAATATTTGACTTCACCTGCATATATTTCGGACAGCGCAGCCAAAAGAATCGAAAAAAAATCCTCATCACCAGTAACGAATGAAGTTCACGTCTTGCTTTCATCTAGATGGCTTCAAGAGCTATCAAAACATAGTTTCCGATTTGTAATTGGTATACAAAGCTTTACATAATTGCCGCCGATGCTGTAGCCTTTAATTGGCCGCCGATCAAATGAGCCGATTATGCTCGTGATTAGATTTATTTATCTATTCATTTATTTTGGATGAAATCTGAGTTCGTTCAGATTATTCTTTCAATATATATATATATATCCGATATCGTCCAATTATGGACATTCTGAATTTTCAATACAGTCTTGCACATTCATTTCTCAATTTTTTTAACAGTACTATATCAAATGGATACCCTAGCTGCAGCAATCAAACTTCGTTCACTTTTGAAAGGCCATGAGGTGTCTATCCAACAGCTCAGTAAAATAGGTAAGTTCTGGATGTTTACAGTCACAAACATCTATCATACAATCAAGCTGCTGTTTTTAAAAGTTGTCAATTTGTGGTATTTTGATTACTAATTTGCAAATTTCTTTTATTTCAGAATCCTACTTGGAAGAGTTGAACAACAAGATATCCTCGAGAACAGAATCCAGGTTCATTAGTGGTGGATACCAAATTATCTTGCGAAAGTGTGTTATGGAAGGTTTTTGTAGTCTGTTACAGTCCTTCCGCGACAATAGGTGGAAAGAAATACAAGATTGTGTCAATGGTATCATTTCGGACCTATCAGGAGAAAACAACCGAAGAACGAATGACGACGAGAACGACTCGATTGCAGAAGAATTTAACCTAACTGTGCAAAGTTTCAGCATGGAATTTTGCGAGCTCCACAGAGGGTGTTAACGTTTTATTGTAATATATGACTCAAATATTTTGTTGCTGTTATGTTTTGTTATAGTTTTTTTTTGCTGATAAAATAAAAATAACGTTAGTCTAAACTTTTTGCTTTCTATACCTTCAATTTTATAATTTGGGGTCAATGCTTATTTGGGCCGAAAGAGACCTGGCTACGATGGCCGAGTGGTTAAGGCGTTGGACTCGAAATCCAATGGGATATTCCCGCGCAGGTTCGAATCCTGCTCGTAGCGATATATTTTTTTCAAATGAATATCACTATTTTTGTTGGCTGATTAAAGATGGATTCATATGATCGACAAATTTTAAGCCATTCTGTCTCCCAAAAATACCACATATTCGAATATCCTAGTGTTAAACTTGCACTTATCTCACAGTACATATTCAAACACAAGGTTGAATAGGCTCCAAAATAATGGTTCGAGTGTGGTGCAAACACAAATAACAGAGATTAGCTAACAGAATATTCCAGGTTTTGAGCTTGAAAAAGGTGTGCCAATTACATTGACTAAAATGTTTCTTGCACACAATTATTTGGTGATATTCCTTTCCCATAAAACAATGTAGATAATTAATCCAATGAGATTCCTCTCTGGAGGTTTGGAAAACTCGTTTGTAGCCTGTTTTTCTAAAAAATATATATACATGTATATATAATATTTTCTTACTTACCTCCTGGTGATAAATGTGTAATATTTGACTTCACCTGCATATATTTCGGACAGCGCAGCCAAAAGAATCGAAAAAAAATCCTCATCACCAGTAACGAATGAAGTTCACGTCTTGCTTTCATCTAGATGGCTTCAAAAGCTATCAAAACATAGTTTCCGATTTGTAATTGGTATACAAAGCTTTACATAATTGCCGCCGATGCTGTAGCCTTTAATTGGCCGCCGATCAAATGAGCCGATTATGCTCGTGATTAGATTTATTTATCTATTCATTTATTTTGGATGAAATCTGAGTTCGTTCAGATTATTCTTTCAATATATATATATCCGATATCGTCCAATTATGGACATTCTGAATTTTCAATACAGTCTTGCACATTCATTTCTCATTTTTTTTAACAGTACTATATCAAATGGATACCCTAGCTGCAGCAATCAAACTTCGTTCACTTTTGAAAGGCCATGAGGTGTCTATCCAACAGCTCAGTAAAATAGGTAAGTTCTGGATGTTTACAGTCACAAACATCTATCATACAATCAAGCTGCTGTTTTTAAAAGTTGTCAATTTGTGGTATTTTGATTACTAATTTGCAAATTTCTTTTATTTCAGAATCCTACTTGGAAGAGTTGAACAACAAGATATCCTCGAGAACAGAATCCAGGTTCATTAGTGGTGGATACCAAATTATCTTGCGAAAGTGTGTTATGGAAGGTTTTTGTAGTCTGTTACAGTCCTTCCGCGACAATAGGTGGAAAGAAATACAAGATTGTGTCAATGGTATCATTTCGGACCTATCAGGAGAAAACAACCGAAGAACGAATGACGACGAGAACGACCCGATTGCAGAAGAATTTAACCTAACTGTGCAAAGTTTCAGCATGGAATTTTGCGAGCTCCACAGAGGGTGTTAAAGTTTTATTGTAATATATGACTCAAATATTTTGTTGCTGTTATGTTTTGTTATAGTTTTTTTGCTGATAAAATAAAAATAACGTTACTCTAAACTTTTTGCTTTCTATACCGTCAATTTTATAATTTGGGGTCATTGCTTATTTGGGCCGAAAGAGACCTGGCTACGATGGCCGAGTGGTTAAGGCGTTGGACTCGAAATCCAATGGGATATTCCCGCGCAGGTTCGAATCCTGCTCGTAGCGATATATTTTTTTCAAATGAATATCACTATTTTTGTTGGCTGATTAAAGGTGGATTCATATGATCGACAAATTTTAAGCCATTCTGTCTCCCAAAAATACCACATATTCGAATATCCTAGTGTTAAACTTGCACTTATCTCACGGTACATATTCAAACACAAGGTTGAATAGGCTCAAAAATAATGGTTCGAGTGTGGTGCAAACACAAATAACAGAGATTAGCTAACAGAATATTCCAGGTTTTGAGCTTGAAAAAGGTGTGCCAATTACATTGACTAAAATGTTTCTTGCACACGATTATTTGGTGATATTCCTTTCCCATAAAACAATGTAGATAATTAATCCAATGAGATTCCTCTCTGCAGGTTTGGAAAACTCGTTTGTAGCCTGTTTTTCTAAAAATATATATACATGTATATATAATATTTTCTTACTTACCTCCTGGTGATAAATGTGTAATATTTGACTTCACCTGCATATATTTCGGACAGCGCAGCCAAAAGAATCGAAAAAAAATCCTCATCACCAGTAACGAATGAAGTTCACGTCTTGCTTTCATCTAGATGGCTTCAAGAGCTATCAAAACATAGTTTCCGATTTGTAATTGGTATACAAAGCTTTACATAATTGCCGCCGATGCTGTAGCCTTTAATTGGCCGCCGATCAAATGAGCCGATTATGCTCGTGATTAGATTTATTTATCTATTCATTTATTTTGGATGAAATCTGAGTTCGTTCAGATTATTCTTTCAATATATATATATATCCGATATCGTCCAATTATGGACATTCTGAATTTTCAATACAGTCTTGCACATTCATTTCTCATTTTTTTTAACAGTACTATATCAAATGGATACCCTAGCTGCAGCAATCAAACTTCGTTCACTTTTGAAAGGCCATGAGGTGTCTATCCAACAGCTCAGTAAAATAGGTAAGTTCTGGATGTTTACAGTCACAAGCATCTATCATACAATCAAGCTGTTGTTTTTAAAAAGTTGTCAATTTGTGGTATTTTGATTACTAATTTGCAAATTTCTTTAATTTCAGAATCCTACTTGGAAGAGTTGAACAACAAGATATCCTCGAGAACAGAATCCAGGTTCATTAGTGGTGGATACCAAATTATCTTGCGAAAGTGTGTTATGGAAGGTTTTTGTAGTCTGTTACAGTCCTTCCGCGACAATAGGTGGAAAGAAATACAAGATTGTGTCAATGGTATCATTTCGGACCTATCAGGAGAAAACAACCGAAGAACGAATGACGACGAGAACGACTCGATTGCAGAAGAATTTAACCTAACTGTGCAAAGTTTCAGCATGGAATTTTGCGAGCTCCACAGAGGGTGTTAACGTTTTATTGTAATATATGACTCAAATATTTTGTTGCTGTTATGTTTTGTTATAGTTTTTTTTTGCTGATAAAATAAAAATAACGTTAGTCTAAACTTTTTGCTTTCTATACCTTCAATTTTATAATTTGGGGTCAATGCTTATTTGGGCCGAAAGAGACCTGGCTACGATGGCCGAGTGGTTAAGGCGTTGGACTCGAAATCCAATGGGATATTCCCGCGCAGGTTCGAATCCTGCTCGTAGCGATATATTTTTTTCAAATGAATATCACTATTTTTGTTGGCTGATTAAAGATGGATTCATATGATCGACAAATTTTAAGCCATTCTGTCTCCCAAAAATACCACATATTCGAATATCCTAGTGTTAAACTTGCACTTATCTCACAGTACATATTCAAACACAAGGTTGAATAGGCTCCAAAATAATGGTTCGAGTGTGGTGCAAACACAAATAACAGAGATTAGCTAACAGAATATTCCAGGTTTTGAGCTTGAAAAAGGTGTGCCAATTACATTGACTAAAATGTTTCTTGCACACAATTATTTGGTGATATTCCTTTCCCATAAAACAATGTAGATAATTAATCCAATGAGATTCCTCTCTGGAGGTTTGGAAAACTCGTTTGTAGCCTGTTTTTCTAAAAAATATATATACATGTATATATAATATTTTCTTACTTACCTCCTGGTGATAAATGTGTAATATTTGACTTCACCTGCATATATTTCGGACAGCGCAGCCAAAAGAATCGAAAAAAAATCCTCATCACCAGTAACGAATGAAGTTCACGTCTTGCTTTCATCTAGATGGCTTCAAGAGCTATCAAAACATAGTTTCCGATTTGTAATTGGTATACAAAGCTTTACATAATTGCCGCCGATGCTGTAGCCTTTAATTGGCCGCCGATCAAATGAGCCGATTATGCTCGTGATTAGATTTATTTATCTATTCATTTATTTTGGATGAAATCTGAGTTCGTTCAGATTATTCTTTCAATATATATATATATATCCGATATCGTCCAATTATGGACATTCTGAATTTTCAATACAGTCTTGCACATTCATTTCTCAATTTTTTTAACAGTACTATATCAAATGGATACCCTAGCTGCAGCAATCAAACTTCGTTCACTTTTGAAAGGCCATGAGGTGTCTATCCAACAGCTCAGTAAAATAGGTAAGTTCTGGATGTTTACAGTCACAAACATCTATCATACAATCAAGCTGCTGTTTTTAAAAGTTGTCAATTTGTGGTATTTTGATTACTAATTTGCAAATTTCTTTTATTTCAGAATCCTACTTGGAAGAGTTGAACAACAAGATATCCTCGAGAACAGAATCCAGGTTCATTAGTGGTGGATACCAAATTATCTTGCGAAAGTGTGTTATGGAAGGTTTTTGTAGTCTGTTACAGTCCTTCCGCGACAATAGGTGGAAAGAAATACAAGATTGTGTCAATGGTATCATTTCGGACCTATCAGGAGAAAACAACCGAAGAACGAATGACGACGAGAACGACTCGATTGCAGAAGAATTTAACCTAACTGTGCAAAGTTTCAGCATGGAATTTTGCGAGCTCCACAGAGGGTGTTAACGTTTTATTGTAATATATGACTCAAATATTTTGTTGCTGTTATGTTTTGTTATAGTTTTTTTTTGCTGATAAAATAAAAATAACGTTAGTCTAAACTTTTTGCTTTCTATACCTTCAATTTTATAATTTGGGGTCAATGCTTATTTGGGCCGAAAGAGACCTGGCTACGATGGCCGAGTGGTTAAGGCGTTGGACTCGAAATCCAATGGGATATTCCCGCGCAGGTTCGAATCCTGCTCGTAGCGATATATTTTTTTCAAATGAATATCACTATTTTTGTTGGCTGATTAAAGATGGATTCATATGATCGACAAATTTTAAGCCATTCTGTCTCCCAAAAATACCACATATTCGAATATCCTAGTGTTAAACTTGCACTTATCTCACAGTACATATTCAAACACAAGGTTGAATAGGCTCCAAAATAATGGTTCGAGTGTGGTGCAAACACAAATAACAGAGATTAGCTAACAGAATATTCCAGGTTTTGAGCTTGAAAAAGGTGTGCCAATTACATTGACTAAAATGTTTCTTGCACACAATTATTTGGTGATATTCCTTTCCCATAAAACAATGTAGATAATTAATCCAATGAGATTCCTCTCTGGAGGTTTGGAAAACTCGTTTGTAGCCTGTTTTTCTAAAAAATATATATACATGTATATATAATATTTTCTTACTTACCTCCTGGTGATAAATGTGTAATATTTGACTTCACCTGCATATATTTCGGACAGCGCAGCCAAAAGAATCGAAAAAAAATCCTCATCACCAGTAACGAATGAAGTTCACGTCTTGCTTTCATCTAGATGGCTTCAAGAGCTATCAAAACATAGTTTCCGATTTGTAATTGGTATACAAAGCTTTACATAATTGCCGCCGATGCTGTAGCCTTTAATTGGCCGCCGATCAAATGAGCCGATTATGCTCGTGATTAGATTTATTTATCTATTCATTTATTTTGGATGAAATCTGAGTTCGTTCAGATTATTCTTTCAATATATATATATATATCCGATATCGTCCAATTATGGACATTCTGAATTTTCAATACAGTCTTGCACATTCATTTCTCAATTTTTTTAACAGTACTATATCAAATGGATACCCTAGCTGCAGCAATCAAACTTCGTTCACTTTTGAAAGGCCATGAGGTGTCTATCCAACAGCTCAGTAAAATAGGTAAGTTCTGGATGTTTACAGTCACAAACATCTATCATACAATCAAGCTGCTGTTTTTAAAAGTTGTCAATTTGTGGTATTTTGATTACTAATTTGCAAATTTCTTTTATTTCAGAATCCTACTTGGAAGAGTTGAACAACAAGATATCCTCGAGAACAGAATCCAGGTTCATTAGTGGTGGATACCAAATTATCTTGCGAAAGTGTGTTATGGAAGGTTTTTGTAGTCTGTTACAGTCCTTCCGCGACAATAGGTGGAAAGAAATACAAGATTGTGTCAATGGTATCATTTCGGACCTATCAGGAGAAAACAACCGAAGAACGAATGACGACGAGAACGACTCGATTGCAGAAGAATTTAACCTAACTGTGCAAAGTTTCAGCATGGAATTTTGCGAGCTCCACAGAGGGTGTTAACGTTTTATTGTAATATATGACTCAAATATTTTGTTGCTGTTATGTTTTGTTATAGTTTTTTTTTGCTGATAAAATAAAAAATAACGTTACTCTAAACTTTTTGCTTTCTATACCTTCAATTTTATAATTTGGGGTCATTGCTTATTTGGGCCGAAAGAGACCTGGCTACGATGGCCGAGTGGTTAAGGCGTTGGACTCGAAATCCAATGGGATATTCCCGCGCAGGTTCGAATCCTGCTCGTAGCGATATATTTTTTTCAAATGAATATCACTATTTTTGTTGGCTGATTAAAGGTGGATTCATATGATCGACAAATTTTAAGCCATTCTGTCTCCCAAAAATACCACATATTCGAATATCCTAGTGTTAAACTTGCACTTATCTCACAGTACATATTCAAACACAAGGTTGAATAGGCTCAAAAATAATGGTTCGAGTGTGGTGCAAACACAAATAACAGAGATTAGCTAACAGAATATTCCAGGTTTTGAGCTTGAAAAAGGTGTGCCAATTACATTGACTAAAATGTTTCTTGCACACAATTATTTGGTGATATTCCTTTCCCATAAAACAATGTAGATAATTAATCCAATGAGATTCCTCTCTGGAGGTTTGGAAAACTCGTTTGTAGCCTGTTTTTCTAAAAAATATATATACATGTATATATAATATTTTCTTACTTACCTCCTGGTGATAAATGTGTAATATTTGACTTCACCTGCATATATTTCGGACAGCGCAGCCAAAAGAATCGAAAAAAAATCCTCATCACCAGTAACGAATGAAGTTCACGTCTTGCTTTCATCTAGATGGCTTCAAGAGCTATCAAAACATAGTTTCCGATTTGTAATTGGTATACAAAGCTTTACATAATTGCCGCCGATGCTGTAGCCTTTAATTGGCCGCCGATCAAATGAGCCGATTATGCTCGTGATTAGATTTATTTATCTATTCATTTATTTTGGATGAAATCTGAGTTCGTTCAGATTATTCTTTCAATATATATATATATCCGATATCGTCCAATTATGGACATTCTGAATTTTCAATACAGTCTTGCACATTCATTTCTCAATTTTTTTAACAGTACTATATCAAATGGATACCCTAGCTGCAGCAATCAAACTTCGTTCACTTTTGAAAGGCCATGAGGTGTCTATCCAACAGCTCAGTAAAATAGGTAAGTTCTGGATGTTTACAGTCACAAACATCTATCATACAATCAAGCTGCTGTTTTTAAAAGTTGTCAATTTGTGGTATTTTGATTACTAATTTGCAAATTTCTTTTATTTCAGAATCCTACTTGGAAGAGTTGAACAACAAGATATCCTCGAGAACAGAATCCAGGTTCATTAGTGGTGGATACCAAATTATCTTGCGAAAGTGTGTTATGGAAGGTTTTTGTAGTCTGTTACAGTCCTTCCGCGACAATAGGTGGAAAGAAATACAAGATTGTGTCAATGGTATCATTTCGGACCTATCAGGAGAAAACAACCGAAGAACGAATGACGACGAGAACGACTCGATTGCAGAAGAATTTAACCTAACTGTGCAAAGTTTCAGCATGGAATTTTGCGAGCTCCACAGAGGGTGTTAACGTTTTATTGTAATATATGACTCAAATATTTTGTTGCTGTTATGTTTTGTTATAGTTTTTTTTTGCTGATAAAATAAAAAATAACGTTACTCTAAACTTTTTGCTTTCTATACCTTCAATTTTATAATTTGGGGTCATTGCTTATTTGGGCCGAAAAAGTCCTGGCTACGATGGCCGAGTGGTTAAGGCGTTGGACTCGAAATCCAATGGGATATTCCCGCGCAGGTTCGAATCCTGCTCGTAGCGATATATTTTTTTCAAATGAATATCACTATTTTTGTCGGCTGATTAAAGGTGGATTCATATGATCGACAAATTTTAAGCCATTCTGTCTCCCAAAAATACCACATATTCGAATATCCTAGTGTTAAACTTGCACTTATCTCACAGTACATATTCAAACACAAGGTTGAATAGGCTCAAAAATAATGGTTCGAGTGTGGTGCAAACACAAATAACAGAGATTAGCTAACAGAATATTCCAGGTTTTGAGCTTGAAAAGGTGTGCCAATTACATTGACTAAAATGTTTCTTGCACACAATTATTTGGTGATATTCCTTTCCCATAAAACAATGTAGATAATTAATCCAATGAGATTCCTCTCTGGAGGTTTGGAAAACTCGTTTGTAGCCTGTTTTTCTAAAAAATATATATACATGTATATATAATATTTTCTTACTTACCTCCTGGTGATAAATGTGTAATATTTGACTTCACCTGCATATATTTCGGACAGCGCAGCCAAAAGAATCGAAAAAAAATCCTCATCACCAGTAACGAATGAAGTTCACGTCTTGCTTTCATCTAGATGGCTTCAAAAGCTATCAAAACATAGTTTCCGATTTGTAATTGGTATACAAAGCTTTACATAATTGCCGCCGATGCTGTAGCCTTTAATTGGCCGCCGATCAAATGAGCCGATTATGCTCGTGATTAGATTTATTTATCTATTCATTTATTTTGGATGAAATCTGAGTTCGTTCAGGTTATTCTTTCAATATATATATATCCGATATCGTCCAATTATGGACATTCTGAATTTTCAATACAGTCTTGCACATTCATTTCTCATTTTTTTTAACAGTACTATATCAAATGGATACCCTAGCTGCAGCAATCAAACTTCGTTCACTTTTGAAAGGCCATGAGGTGTCTATCCAACAGCTCAGTAAAATAGGTAAGTTCTGGATGTTTACAGTCACAAACATCTATCATACAATCAAGCTGCTGTTTTTAAAAGTTGTCAATTTGTGGTATTTTGATTACTAATTTGCAAATTTCTTTTATTTCAGAATCCTACTTGGAAGAGTTGAACAACAAGATATCCTCGAGAACAGAATCCAGGTTCATTAGTGGTGGATACCAAATTATCTTGCGAAAGTGTGTTATGGAAGGTTTTTGTAGTCTGTTACAGTCCTTCCGCGACAATAGGTGGAAAGAAATACAAGATTGTGTCAATGGTATCATTTCGGACCTATCAGGAGAAAACAACCGAAGAACGAATGACGACGAGAACGACCCGATTGCAGAAGAATTTAACCTAACTGTGCAAAGTTTCAGCATGGAATTTTGCGAGCTCCACAGAGGGTGTTAAAGTTTTATTGTAATATATGACTCAAATATTTTGTTGCTGTTATGTTTTGTTATAGTTTTTTTGCTGATAAAATAAAAATAACGTTACTCTAAACTTTTTGCTTTCTATACCGTCAATTTTATAATTTGGGGTCATTGCTTATTTGGGCCGAAAGAGACCTGGCTACGATGGCCGAGTGGTTAAGGCGTTGGACTCGAAATCCAATGGGATATTCCCGCGCAGGTTCGAATCCTGCTCGTAGCGATATATTTTTTTCAAATGAATATCACTATTTTTGTTGGCTGATTAAAGGTGGATTCATATGATCGACAAATTTTAAGCCATTCTGTCTCCCAAAAATACCACATATTCGAATATCCTAGTGTTAAACTTGCACTTATCTCACAGTACATATTCAAACACAAGGTTGAATAGGCTCAAAAATAATGGTTCGAGTGTGGTGCAAACACAAATAACAGAGATTAGCTAACAGAATATTCCAGGTTTTGAGCTTGAAAAAGGTGTGCCAATTACATTGACTAAAATGTTTCTTGCACACAATTATTTGGTGATATTCCTTTCCCATAAAACAATGTAGATAATTAATCCAATGAGATTCCTCTCTGGAGGTTTGGAAAACTCGTTTGTAGCCTGTTTTTCTAAAAAATATATATACATGTATATATAATATTTTCTTACTTACCTCCTGGTGATAAATGTGTAATATTTGACTTCACCTGCATATATTTCGGACAGCGCAGCCAAAAGAATCGAAAAAAAATCCTCATCACCAGTAACGAATGAAGTTCACGTCTTGCTTTCATCTAGATGGCTTCAAGAGCTATCAAAACATAGTTTCCGATTTGTAATTGGTATACAAAGCTTTACATAATTGCCGCCGATGCTGTAGCCTTTAATTGGCCGCCGATCAAATGAGCCGATTATGCTCGTGATTAGATTTATTTATCTATTCATTTATTTTGGATGAAATCTGAGTTCGTTCAGATTATTCTTTCAATATATATATATCCGATATCGTCCAATTATGGACATTCTGAATTTTCAATACAGTCTTGCACATTCATTTCTCATTTTTTTTAACAGTACTATATCAAATGGATACCCTAGCTGCAGCAATCAAACTTCGTTCACTTTTGAAAGGCCATGAGGTGTCTATCCAACAGCTCAGTAAAATAGGTAAGTTCTGGATGTTTACAGTCACAAACATCTATCATACAATCAAGCTGCTGTTTTTAAAAGTTGTCAATTTGTGGTATTTTGATTACTAATTTGCACATTTCTTTTATTTCAGAATCCTACTTGGAAGAGTTGAACAACAAGATATCCTCGAGAACAGAATCCAGGTTCATTAGTGGTGGATACCAAATTATCTTGCGAAAGTGTGTTATGGAAGGTTTTTGTAGTCTGTTACAGTCCTTCCGCGACAATAGGTGGAAAGAAATACAAGATTGTGTCAATGGTATCATTTCGGACCTATCAGGAGAAAACAACCGAAGAACGAATGACGACGAGAACGACCCGATTGCAGAAGAATTTAACCTAACTGTGCAAAGTTTCAGCATGGAATTTTGCGAGCTCCACAGAGGGTGTTAAAGTTTTATTGTAATATATGACTCAAATATTTTGTTGCTGTTATGTTTTGTTATAGTTTTTTTGCTGATAAAATAAAAATAACGTTACTCTAAACTTTTTGCTTTCTATACCGTCAATTTTATAATTTGGGGTCATTGCTTATTTGGGCCGAAAGAGACCTGGCTACGATGGCCGAGTGGTTAAGGCGTTGGACTCGAAATCCAATGGGATATTCCCGCGCAGGTTCGAATCCTGCTCGTAGCGATATATTTTTTTCAAATGAATATCACTATTTTTGTTGGCTGATTAAAGGTGGATTCATATGATCGACAAATTTTAAGCCATTCTGTCTCCCAAAAATACCACATATTCGAATATCCTAGTGTTAAACTTGCACTTATCTCACGGTACATATTCAAACACAAGGTTGAATAGGCTCAAAAATAATGGTTCGAGTGTGGTGCAAACACAAATAACAGAGATTAGCTAACAGAATATTCCAGGTTTTGAGCTTGAAAAAGGTGTGCCAATTACATTGACTAAAATGTTTCTTGCACACGATTATTTGGTGATATTCCTTTCCCATAAAACAATGTAGATAATTAATCCAATGAGATTCCTCTCTGCAGGTTTGGAAAACTCGTTTGTAGCCTGTTTTTCTAAAAATATATATACATGTATATATAATATTTTCTTACTTACCTCCTGGTGATAAATGTGTAATATTTGACTTCACCTGCATATATTTCGGACAGCGCAGCCAAAAGAATCGAAAAAAAATCCTCATCACCAGTAACGAATGAAGTTCACGTCTTGCTTTCATCTAGATGGCTTCAAGAGCTATCAAAACATAGTTTCCGATTTGTAATTGGTATACAAAGCTTTACATAATTGCCGCCGATGCTGTAGCCTTTAATTGGCCGCCGATCAAATGAGCCGATTATGCTCGTGATTAGATTTATTTATCTATTCATTTATTTTGGATGAAATCTGAGTTCGTTCAGATTATTCTTTCAATATATATATATATCCGATATCGTCCAATTATGGACATTCTGAATTTTCAATACAGTCTTGCACATTCATTTCTCAATTTTTTTAACAGTACTATATCAAATGGATACCCTAGCTGCAGCAATCAAACTTCGTTCACTTTTGAAAGGCCATGAGGTGTCTATCCAACAGCTCAGTAAAATAGGTAAGTTCTGGATGTTTACAGTCACAAGCATCTATCATACAATCAAGCTGTTGTTTTTAAAAAGTTGTCAATTTGTGGTATTTTGATTACTAATTTGCAAATTTCTTTAATTTCAGAATCCTACTTGGAAGAGTTGAACAACAAGATATCCTCGAGAACAGAATCCAGGTTCATTAGTGGTGGATACCAAATTATCTTGCGAAAGTGTGTTATGGAAGGTTTTTGTAGTCTGTTACAGTCCTTCCGCGACAATAGGTGGAAAGAAATACAAGATTGTGTCAATGGTATCATTTCGGACCTATCAGGAGAAAACAACCGAAGAACGAATGACGACGAGAACGACTCGATTGCAGAAGAATTTAACCTAACTGTGCAAAGTTTCAGCATGGAATTTTGCGAGCTCCACAGAGGGTGTTAACGTTTTATTGTAATATATGACTCAAATATTTTGTTGCTGTTATGTTTTGTTATAGTTTTTTTTTGCTGATAAAATAAAAATAACGTTAGTCTAAACTTTTTGCTTTCTATACCTTCAATTTTATAATTTGGGGTCAATGCTTATTTGGGCCGAAAGAGACCTGGCTACGATGGCCGAGTGGTTAAGGCGTTGGACTCGAAATCCAATGGGATATTCCCGCGCAGGTTCGAATCCTGCTCGTAGCGATATATTTTTTTCAAATGAATATCACTATTTTTGTTGGCTGATTAAAGATGGATTCATATGATCGACAAATTTTAAGCCATTCTGTCTCCCAAAAATACCACATATTCGAATATCCTAGTGTTAAACTTGCACTTATCTCACAGTACATATTCAAACACAAGGTTGAATAGGCTCCAAAATAATGGTTCGAGTGTGGTGCAAACACAAATAACAGAGATTAGCTAACAGAATATTCCAGGTTTTGAGCTTGAAAAAGGTGTGCCAATTACATTGACTAAAATGTTTCTTGCACACAATTATTTGGTGATATTCCTTTCCCATAAAACAATGTAGATAATTAATCCAATGAGATTCCTCTCTGGAGGTTTGGAAAACTCGTTTGTAGCCTGTTTTTCTAAAAAATATATATACATGTATATATAATATTTTCTTACTTACCTCCTGGTGATAAATGTGTAATATTTGACTTCACCTGCATATATTTCGGACAGCGCAGCCAAAAGAATCGAAAAAAAATCCTCATCACCAGTAACGAATGAAGTTCACGTCTTGCTTTCATCTAGATGGCTTCAAGAGCTATCAAAACATAGTTTCCGATTTGTAATTGGTATACAAAGCTTTACATAATTGCCGCCGATGCTGTAGCCTTTAATTGGCCGCCGATCAAATGAGCCGATTATGCTCGTGATTAGATTTATTTATCTATTCATTTATTTTGGATGAAATCTGAGTTCGTTCAGATTATTCTTTCAATATATATATATATATCCGATATCGTCCAATTATGGACATTCTGAATTTTCAATACAGTCTTGCACATTCATTTCTCAATTTTTTTAACAGTACTATATCAAATGGATACCCTAGCTGCAGCAATCAAACTTCGTTCACTTTTGAAAGGCCATGAGGTGTCTATCCAACAGCTCAGTAAAATAGGTAAGTTCTGGATGTTTACAGTCACAAACATCTATCATACAATCAAGCTGCTGTTTTTAAAAGTTGTCAATTTGTGGTATTTTGATTACTAATTTGCAAATTTCTTTTATTTCAGAATCCTACTTGGAAGAGTTGAACAACAAGATATCCTCGAGAACAGAATCCAGGTTCATTAGTGGTGGATACCAAATTATCTTGCGAAAGTGTGTTATGGAAGGTTTTTGTAGTCTGTTACAGTCCTTCCGCGACAATAGGTGGAAAGAAATACAAGATTGTGTCAATGGTATCATTTCGGACCTATCAGGAGAAAACAACCGAAGAACGAATGACGACGAGAACGACTCGATTGCAGAAGAATTTAACCTAACTGTGCAAAGTTTCAGCATGGAATTTTGCGAGCTCCACAGAGGGTGTTAAAGTTTTATTGTAATATATGACTCAAATATTTTGTTGCTGTTATGTTTTGTTATAGTTTTTTTTTGCTGATAAAATAAAAATAACGTTACTCTAAACTTTTTGCTTTCTATACCGTCAATTTCATAATTTGGGGTCATTGCTTATTTGGGCCGAAAGAGACCTGGCTACGATGGCCGAGTGGTTAAGGCGTTGGACTCGAAATCCAATGGGATATTCCCGCGCAGGTTCGAATCCTGCTCGTAGCGATATATTTTTTTCAAATGAATATCACTATTTTTGTTGGCTGATTAAAGGTGGATTCATATGATCGACAAATTTTAAGCCATTCTGTCTCCCAAAAATACCACATATTCGAATATCCTAGTGTTAAACTTGCACTTATCTCACAGTACATATTCAAACACAAGGTTGAATAGGCTCAAAAATAATGGTTCGAGTGTGGTGCAAACACAAATAACAGAGATTAGCTAACAGAATATTCCAGGTTTTGAGCTTGAAAAAGGTGTGCCAATTACATTGACTAAAATGTTTCTTGCACACAATTATTTGGTGATATTCCTTTCCCATAAAACAATGTAGATAATTAATCCAATGAGATTCCTCTCTGGAGGTTTGGAAAACTCGTTTGTAGCCTGTTTTTCTAAAAAATATATATACATGTATATATAATATTTTCTTACTTACCTCCTGGTGATAAATGTGTAATATTTGACTTCACCTGCATATATTTCGGACAGCGCAGCCAAAAGAATCGAAAAAAAATCCTCATCACCAGTAACGAATGAAGTTCACGTCTTGCTTTCATCTAGATGGCTTCAAGAGCTATCAAAACATAGTTTCCGATTTGTAATTGGTATACAAAGCTTTACATAATTGCCGCCGATGCTGTAGCCTTTAATTGGCCGCCGATCAAATGAGCCGATTATGCTCGTGATTAGATTTATTTATCTATTCATTTATTTTGGATGAAATCTGAGTTCGTTCAGATTATTCTTTCAATATATATATATCCGATATCGTCCAATTATGGACATTCTGAATTTTCAATACAGTCTTGCACATTCATTTCTCATTTTTTTTAACAGTACTATATCAAATGGATACCCTAGCTGCAGCAATCAAACTTCGTTCACTTTTGAAAGGCCATGAGGTGTCTATCCAACAGCTCAGTAAAATAGGTAAGTTCTGGATGTTTACAGTCACAAACATCTATCATACAATCAAGCTGCTGTTTTTAAAAGTTGTCAATTTGTGGTATTTTGATTACTAATTTGCACATTTCTTTTATTTCAGAATCCTACTTGGAAGAGTTGAACAACAAGATATCCTCGAGAACAGAATCCAGGTTCATTAGTGGTGGATACCAAATTATCTTGCGAAAGTGTGTTATGGAAGTTTTTTGTAGTCTGTTACAGTCCTTCCGCGACAATAGGTGGAAAGAAATACAAGATTGTGTCAATGGTATCATTTCGGACCTATCAGGAGAAAACAACCGAAGAACGAATGACGACGAGAACGACCCGATTGCAGAAGAATTTAACCTAACTGTGCAAAGTTTCAGCATGGAATTTTGCGAGCTCCACAGAGGGTGTTAAAGTTTTATTGTAATATATGACTCAAATATTTTGTTGCTGTTATGTTTTGTTATAGTTTTTTTGCTGATAAAATAAAAATAACGTTACTCTAAACTTTTTGCTTTCTATACCGTCAATTTTATAATTTGGGGTCATTGCTTATTTGGGCCGAAAGAGACCTGGCTACGATGGCCGAGTGGTTAAGGCGTTGGACTCGAAATCCAATGGGATATTCCCGCGCAGGTTCGAATCCTGCTCGTAGCGATATATTTTTTTCAAATGAATATCACTATTTTTGTTGGCTGATTAAAGGTGGATTCATATGATCGACAAATTTTAAGCCATTCTGTCTCCCAAAAATACCACATATTCGAATATCCTAGTGTTAAACTTGCACTTATCTCACGGTACATATTCAAACACAAGGTTGAATAGGCTCAAAAATAATGGTTCGAGTGTGGTGCAAACACAAATAACAGAGATTAGCTAACAGAATATTCCAGGTTTTGAGCTTGAAAAAGGTGTGCCAATTACATTGACTAAAATGTTTCTTGCACACGATTATTTGGTGATATTCCTTTCCCATAAAACAATGTAGATAATTAATCCAATGAGATTCCTCTCTGCAGGTTTGGAAAACTCGTTTGTAGCCTGTTTTTCTAAAAATATATATACATGTATATATAATATTTTCTTACTTACCTCCTGGTGATAAATGTGTAATATTTGACTTCACCTGCATATATTTCGGACAGCGCAGCCAAAAGAATCGAAAAAAAATCCTCATCACCAGTAACGAATGAAGTTCACGTCTTGCTTTCATCTAGATGGCTTCAAGAGCTATCAAAACATAGTTTCCGATTTGTAATTGGTATACAAAGCTTTACATAATTGCCGCCGATGCTGTAGCCTTTAATTGGCCGCCGATCAAATGAGCCGATTATGCTCGTGATTAGATTTATTTATCTATTCATTTATTTTGGATGAAATCTGAGTTCGTTCAGATTATTCTTTCAATATATATATATATCCGATATCGTCCAATTATGGACATTCTGAATTTTCAATACAGTCTTGCACATTCATTTCTCAATTTTTTTAACAGTACTATATCAAATGGATACCCTAGCTGCAGCAATCAAACTTCGTTCACTTTTGAAAGGCCATGAGGTGTCTATCCAACAGCTCAGTAAAATAGGTAAGTTCTGGATGTTTACAGTCACAAGCATCTATCATACAATCAAGCTGTTGTTTTTAAAAAGTTGTCAATTTGTGGTATTTTGATTACTAATTTGCAAATTTCTTTAATTTCAGAATCCTACTTGGAAGAGTTGAACAACAAGATATCCTCGAGAACAGAATCCAGGTTCATTAGTGGTGGATACCAAATTATCTTGCGAAAGTGTGTTATGGAAGGTTTTTGTAGTCTGTTACAGTCCTTCCGCGACAATAGGTGGAAAGAAATACAAGATTGTGTCAATGGTATCATTTCGGACCTATCAGGAGAAAACAACCGAAGAACGAATGACGACGAGAACGACTCGATTGCAGAAGAATTTAACCTAACTGTGCAAAGTTTCAGCATGGAATTTTGCGAGCTCCACAGAGGGTGTTAACGTTTTATTGTAATATATGACTCAAATATTTTGTTGCTGTTATGTTTTGTTATAGTTTTTTTTTGCTGATAAAATAAAAATAACGTTAGTCTAAACTTTTTGCTTTCTATACCTTCAATTTTATAATTTGGGGTCAATGCTTATTTGGGCCGAAAGAGACCTGGCTACGATGGCCGAGTGGTTAAGGCGTTGGACTCGAAATCCAATGGGATATTCCCGCGCAGGTTCGAATCCTGCTCGTAGCGATATATTTTTTTCAAATGAATATCACTATTTTTGTTGGCTGATTAAAGATGGATTCATATGATCGACAAATTTTAAGCCATTCTGTCTCCCAAAAATACCACATATTCGAATATCCTAGTGTTAAACTTGCACTTATCTCACAGTACATATTCAAACACAAGGTTGAATAGGCTCCAAAATAATGGTTCGAGTGTGGTGCAAACACAAATAACAGAGATTAGCTAACAGAATATTCCAGGTTTTGAGCTTGAAAAAGGTGTGCCAATTACATTGACTAAAATGTTTCTTGCACACAATTATTTGGTGATATTCCTTTCCCATAAAACAATGTAGATAATTAATCCAATGAGATTCCTCTCTGGAGGTTTGGAAAACTCGTTTGTAGCCTGTTTTTCTAAAAAATATATATACATGTATATATAATATTTTCTTACTTACCTCCTGGTGATAAATGTGTAATATTTGACTTCACCTGCATATATTTCGGACAGCGCAGCCAAAAGAATCGAAAAAAAATCCTCATCACCAGTAACGAATGAAGTTCACGTCTTGCTTTCATCTAGATGGCTTCAAGAGCTATCAAAACATAGTTTCCGATTTGTAATTGGTATACAAAGCTTTACATAATTGCCGCCGATGCTGTAGCCTTTAATTGGCCGCCGATCAAATGAGCCGATTATGCTCGTGATTAGATTTATTTATCTATTCATTTATTTTGGATGAAATCTGAGTTCGTTCAGATTATTCTTTCAATATATATATATATATCCGATATCGTCCAATTATGGACATTCTGAATTTTCAATACAGTCTTGCACATTCATTTCTCAATTTTTTTAACAGTACTATATCAAATGGATACCCTAGCTGCAGCAATCAAACTTCGTTCACTTTTGAAAGGCCATGAGGTGTCTATCCAACAGCTCAGTAAAATAGGTAAGTTCTGGATGTTTACAGTCACAAACATCTATCATACAATCAAGCTGCTGTTTTTAAAAGTTGTCAATTTGTGGTATTTTGATTACTAATTTGCAAATTTCTTTTATTTCAGAATCCTACTTGGAAGAGTTGAACAACAAGATATCCTCGAGAACAGAATCCAGGTTCATTAGTGGTGGATACCAAATTATCTTGCGAAAGTGTGTTATGGAAGGTTTTTGTAGTCTGTTACAGTCCTTCCGCGACAATAGGTGGAAAGAAATACAAGATTGTGTCAATGGTATCATTTCGGACCTATCAGGAGAAAACAACCGAAGAACGAATGACGACGAGAACGACTCGATTGCAGAAGAATTTAACCTAACTGTGCAAAGTTTCAGCATGGAATTTTGCGAGCTCCACAGAGGGTGTTAACGTTTTATTGTAATATATGACTCAAATATTTTGTTGCTGTTATGTTTTGTTATAGTTTTTTTTTGCTGATAAAATAAAAATAACGTTACTCTAAACTTTTTGCTTTCTATACCGTCAATTTCATAATTTGGGGTCATTGCTTATTTGGGCCGAAAGAGACCAGCTGCTACGATGGCCGAGTGGTTAAGGCGTTGGACTCGAAATCCAATGGGATATTCCCGCGCAGGTTCGAATCCTGCTCGTAGCGATATATTTTTTTCAAATGAATATCACTATTTTTGTTGGCTGATTAAAGGTGGATTCATATGATCGACAAATTTTAAGCCATTCTGTCTCCCAAAAATACCACATATTCGAATATCCTAGTGTTAAACTTGCACTTATCTCACAGTACATATTCAAACACAAGGTTGAATAGGCTCAAAAATAATGGTTCGAGTGTGGTGCAAACACAAATAACAGAGATTAGCTAACAGAATATTCCAGGTTTTGAGCTTGAAAAAGGTGTGCCAATTACATTGACTAAAATGTTTCTTGCACACAATTATTTGGTGATATTCCTTTCCCATAAAACAATGTAGATAATTAATCCAATGAGATTCCTCTCTGGAGGTTTGGAAAACTCGTTTGTAGCCTGTTTTTCTAAAAAATATATATACATGTATATATAATATTTTCTTACTTACCTCCTGGTGATAAATGTGTAATATTTGACTTCACCTGCATATATTTCGGACAGCGCAGCCAAAAGAATCGAAAAAAAATCCTCATCACCAGTAACGAATGAAGTTCACGTCTTGCTTTCATCTAGATGGCTTCAAGAGCTATCAAAACATAGTTTCCGATTTGTAATTGGTATACAAAGCTTTACATAATTGCCGCCGATGCTGTAGCCTTTAATTGGCCGCCGATCAAATGAGCCGATTATGCTCGTGATTAGATTTATTTATCTATTCATTTATTTTGGATGAAATCTGAGTTCGTTCAGATTATTCTTTCAATATATATATATATATCCGATATCGTCCAATTATGGACATTCTGAATTTTCAATACAGTCTTGCACATTCATTTCTCAATTTTTTTAACAGTACTATATCAAATGGATACCCTAGCTGCAGCAATCAAACTTCGTTCACTTTTGAAAGGCCATGAGGTGTCTATCCAACAGCTCAGTAAAATAGGTAAGTTCTGGATGTTTACAGTCACAAACATCTATCATACAATCAAGCTGCTGTTTTTAAAAGTTGTCAATTTGTGGTATTTTGATTACTAATTTGCAAATTTCTTTTATTTCAGAATCCTACTTGGAAGAGTTGAACAACAAGATATCCTCGAGAACAGAATCCAGGTTCATTAGTGGTGGATACCAAATTATCTTGCGAAAGTGTGTTATGGAAGGTTTTTGTAGTCTGTTACAGTCCTTCCGCGACAATAGGTGGAAAGAAATACAAGATTGTGTCAATGGTATCATTTCGGACCTATCAGGAGAAAACAACCGAAGAACGAATGACGACGAGAACGACTCGATTGCAGAAGAATTTAACCTAACTGTGCAAAGTTTCAGCATGGAATTTTGCGAGCTCCACAGAGGGTGTTAACGTTTTATTGTAATATATGACTCAAATATTTTGTTGCTGTTATGTTTTGTTATAGTTTTTTTTTGCTGATAAAATAAAAAATAACGTTACTCTAAACTTTTTGCTTTCTATACCTTCAATTTTATAATTTGGGGTCATTGCTTATTTGGGCCGAAAAAGTCCTGGCTACGATGGCCGAGTGGTTAAGGCGTTGGACTCGAAATCCAATGGGATATTCCCGCGCAGGTTCGAATCCTGCTCGTAGCGATATATTTTTTTCAAATGAATATCACTATTTTTGTTGGCTGATTAAAGGTGGATTCATATGATCGACAAATTTTAAGCCATTCTGTCTCCCAAAAATACCACATATTCGAATATCCTAGTGTTAAACTTGCACTTATCTCACAGTACATATTCAAACACAAGGTTGAATAGGCTCAAAAATAATGGTTCGAGTGTGGTGCAAACACAAATAACAGAGATTAGCTAACAGAATATTCCAGGTTTTGAGCTTGAAAAAGGTGTGCCAATTACATTGACTAAAATGTTTCTTGAACACAATTATTTGGTGATATTCCTTTCCCATAAAACAATGTAGATAATTAATCCAATGAGATTCCTCTCTGGAGGTTTGGAAAACTCGTTTGTAGCCTGTTTTTCTAAAAAATATATATACATGTATATATAATATTTTCTTACTTACCTCCTGGTGATAAATGTGTAATATTTGACTTCACCTGCATATATTTCGGACAGCGCAGCCAAAAGAATCGAAAAAAAATCCTCATCACCAGTAACGAATGAAGTTCACGTCTTGCTTTCATCTAGATGGCTTCAAAAGCTATCAAAACATAGTTTCCGATTTGTAATTGGTATACAAAGCTTTACATAATTGCCGCCGATGCTGTAGCCTTTAATTGGTCACAAACATCTATCATACAATCAAGCTGCTGTTTTTAAAAGTTGTCAATTTGTGGTATTTTGATTACTAATTTGCACATTTCTTTTATTTCAGAATCCTACTTGGAAGAGTTGAACAACAAGATATCCTCGAGAACAGAATCCAGGTTCATTAGTGGTGGATACCAAATTATCTTGCGAAAGTGTGTTATGGAAGGTTTTTGTAGTCTGTTACAGTCCTTCCGCGACAATAGGTGGAAAGAAATACAAGATTGTGTCAATGGTATCATTTCGGACCTATCAGGAGAAAACAACCGAAGAACGAATGACGACGAGAACGACCCGATTGCAGAAGAATTTAACCTAACTGTGCAAAGTTTCAGCATGGAATTTTGCGAGCTCCACAGAGGGTGTTAAAGTTTTATTGTAATATATGACTCAAATATTTTGTTGCTGTTATGTTTTGTTATAGTTTTTTTGCTGATAAAATAAAAATAACGTTACTCTAAACTTTTTGCTTTCTATACCGTCAATTTTATAATTTGGGGTCATTGCTTATTTGGGCCGAAAGAGACCTGGCTACGATGGCCGAGTGGTTAAGGCGTTGGACTCGAAATCCAATGGGATATTCCCGCGCAGGTTCGAATCCTGCTCGTAGCGATATATTTTTTTCAAATGAATATCACTATTTTTGTTGGCTGATTAAAGGTGGATTCATATGATCGACAAATTTTAAGCCATTCTGTCTCCCAAAAATACCACATATTCGAATATCCTAGTGTTAAACTTGCACTTATCTCACGGTACATATTCAAACACAAGGTTGAATAGGCTCAAAAATAATGGTTCGAGTGTGGTGCAAACACAAATAACAGAGATTAGCTAACAGAATATTCCAGGTTTTGAGCTTGAAAAAGGTGTGCCAATTACATTGACTAAAATGTTTCTTGCACACGATTATTTGGTGATATTCCTTTCCCATAAAACAATGTAGATAATTAATCCAATGAGATTCCTCTCTGCAGGTTTGGAAAACTCGTTTGTAGCCTGTTTTTCTAAAAATATATATACATGTATATATAATATTTTCTTACTTACCTCCTGGTGATAAATGTGTAATATTTGACTTCACCTGCATATATTTCGGACAGCGCAGCCAAAAGAATCGAAAAAAAATCCTCATCACCAGTAACGAATGAAGTTCACGTCTTGCTTTCATCTAGATGGCTTCAAGAGCTATCAAAACATAGTTTCCGATTTGTAATTGGTATACAAAGCTTTACATAATTGCCGCCGATGCTGTAGCCTTTAATTGGCCGCCGATCAAATGAGCCGATTATGCTCGTGATTAGATTTATTTATCTATTCATTTATTTTGGATGAAATCTGAGTTCGTTCAGATTATTCTTTCAATATATATATATCCGATATCGTCCAATTATGGACATTCTGAATTTTCAATACAGTCTTGCACATTCATTTCTCATTTTTTTTAACAGTACTATATCAAATGGATACCCTAGCTGCAGCAATCAAACTTCGTTCACTTTTGAAAGGCCATGAGGTGTCTATCCAACAGCTCAGTAAAATAGGTAAGTTCCGGATGTTTACAGTCACAAACATCTATCATACAATCAAGCTGCTGTTTTTAAAAGTTGTCAATTTGTGGTATTTTGATTACTAATTTGCAAATTTCTTTTATTTCAGAATCCTACTTGGAAGAGTTGAACAACAAGATATCCTCGAGAACAGAATCCAGGTTCATTAGTGGTGGATACCAAATTATCTTGCGAAAGTGTGTTATGGAAGGTTTTTGTAGTCTGTTACAGTCCTTCCGCGACAATAGGTGGAAAGAAATACAAGATTGTGTCAATGGTATCATTTCGGACCTATCAGGAGAAAACAACCGAAGAACGAATGACGACGAGAACGACTCGATTGCAGAAGAATTTAACCTAACTGTGCAAAGTTTCAGCATGGAATTTTGCGAGCTCCACAGAGGGTGTTAACGTTTTATTGTAATATATGACTCAAATATTTTGTTGCTGTTATGTTTTGTTATAGTTTTTTTTTGCTGATAAAATAAAAATAACGTTACTCTAAACTTTTTGCTTTCTATACCGTCAATTTCATAATTTGGGGTCATTGCTTATTTGGGCCGAAAGAGACCAGCTGCTACGATGGCCGAGTGGTTAAGGCGTTGGACTCGAAATCCAATGGGATATTCCCGCGCAGGTTCGAATCCTGCTCGTAGCGATATATTTTTTTCAAATGAATATCACTATTTTTGTTGGCTGATTAAAGGTGGATTCATATGATCGACAAATTTTAAGCCATTCTGTCTCCCAAAAATACCACATATTCGAATATCCTAGTGTTAAACTTGCACTTATCTCACAGTACATATTCAAACACAAGGTTGAATAGGCTCAAAAATAATGGTTCGAGTGTGGTGCAAACACAAATAACAGAGATTAGCTAACAGAATATTCCAGGTTTTGAGCTTGAAAAAGGTGTGCCAATTACATTGACTAAAATGTTTCTTGCACACAATTATTTGGTGATATTCCTTTCCCATAAAACAATGTAGATAATTAATCCAATGAGATTCCTCTCTGGAGGTTTGGAAAACTCGTTTGTAGCCTGTTTTTCTAAAAAATATATATACATGTATATATAATATTTTCTTACTTACCTCCTGGTGATAAATGTGTAATATTTGACTTCACCTGCATATATTTCGGACAGCGCAGCCAAAAGAATCGAAAAAAAATCCTCATCACCAGTAACGAATGAAGTTCACGTCTTGCTTTCATCTAGATGGCTTCAAGAGCTATCAAAACATAGTTTCCGATTTGTAATTGGTATACAAAGCTTTACATAATTGCCGCCGATGCTGTAGCCTTTAATTGGCCGCCGATCAAATGAGCCGATTATGCTCGTGATTAGATTTATTTATCTATTCATTTATTTTGGATGAAATCTGAGTTCGTTCAGATTATTCTTTCAATATATATATATATATCCGATATCGTCCAATTATGGACATTCTGAATTTTCAATACAGTCTTGCACATTCATTTCTCAATTTTTTTAACAGTACTATATCAAATGGATACCCTAGCTGCAGCAATCAAACTTCGTTCACTTTTGAAAGGCCATGAGGTGTCTATCCAACAGCTCAGTAAAATAGGTAAGTTCTGGATGTTTACAGTCACAAACATCTATCATACAATCAAGCTGCTGTTTTTAAAAGTTGTCAATTTGTGGTATTTTGATTACTAATTTGCAAATTTCTTTTATTTCAGAATCCTACTTGGAAGAGTTGAACAACAAGATATCCTCGAGAACAGAATCCAGGTTCATTAGTGGTGGATACCAAATTATCTTGCGAAAGTGTGTTATGGAAGGTTTTTGTAGTCTGTTACAGTCCTTCCGCGACAATAGGTGGAAAGAAATACAAGATTGTGTCAATGGTATCATTTCGGACCTATCAGGAGAAAACAACCGAAGAACGAATGACGACGAGAACGACTCGATTGCAGAAGAATTTAACCTAACTGTGCAAAGTTTCAGCATGGAATTTTGCGAGCTCCACAGAGGGTGTTAACGTTTTATTGTAATATATGACTCAAATATTTTGTTGCTGTTATGTTTTGTTATAGTTTTTTTTTGCTGATAAAATAAAAAATAACGTTACTCTAAACTTTTTGCTTTCTATACCTTCAATTTTATAATTTGGGGTCATTGCTTATTTGGGCCGAAAAAGTCCTGGCTACGATGGCCGAGTGGTTAAGGCGTTGGACTCGAAATCCAATGGGATATTCCCGCGCAGGTTCGAATCCTGCTCGTAGCGATATATTTTTTTCAAATGAATATCACTATTTTTGTTGGCTGATTAAAGGTGGATTCATATGATCGACAAATTTTAAGCCATTCTGTCTCCCAAAAATACCACATATTCGAATATCCTAGTGTTAAACTTGCACTTATCTCACAGTACATATTCAAACACAAGGTTGAATAGGCTCAAAAATAATGGTTCGAGTGTGGTGCAAACACAAATAACAGAGATTAGCTAACAGAATATTCCAGGTTTTGAGCTTGAAAAAGGTGTGCCAATTACATTGACTAAAATGTTTCTTGCACACAATTATTTGGTGATATTCCTTTCCCATAAAACAATGTAGATAATTAATCCAATGAGATTCCTCTCTGGAGGTTTGGAAAACTCGTTTGTAGCCTGTTTTTCTAAAAAATATATATACATGTATATATAATATTTTCTTACTTACCTCCTGGTGATAAATGTGTAATATTTGACTTCACCTGCATATATTTCGGACAGCGCAGCCAAAAGAATCGAAAAAAAATCCTCATCACCAGTAACGAATGAAGTTCACGTCTTGCTTTCATCTAGATGGCTTCAAAAGCTATCAAAACATAGTTTCCGATTTGTAATTGGTATACAAAGCTTTACATAATTGCCGCCGATGCTGTAGCCTTTAATTGGTCACAAACATCTATCATACAATCAAGCTGCTGTTTTTAAAAGTTGTCAATTTGTGGTATTTTGATTACTAATTTGCAAATTTCTTTTATTTCAGAATCCTACTTGGAAGAGTTGAACAACAAGATATCCTCGAGAACAGAATCCAGGTTCATTAGTGGTGGATACCAAATTATCTTGCGAAAGTGTGTTATGGAAGGTTTTTGTAGTCTGTTACAGTCCTTCCGCGACAATAGGTGGAAAGAAATACAAGATTGTGTCAATGGTATCATTTCGGACCTATCAGGAGAAAACAACCGAAGAACGAATGACGACGAGAACGACCCGATTGCAGAAGAATTTAACCTAACTGTGCAAAGTTTCAGCATGGAATTTTGCGAGCTCCACAGAGGGTGTTAACGTTTTATTGTAATATATGACTCAAATATTTTGTTGCTGTTATGTTTTGTTATAGTTTTTTTGCTGATAAAATAAAAATAACGTTACTCTAAACTTTTTGCTTTCTATACCGTCAATTTTATAATTTGGGGTCATTGCTTATTTGGGCCGAAAGAGACCTGGCTACGATGGCCGAGTGGTTAAGGCGTTGGACTCGAAATCCAATGGGATATTCCCGCGCAGGTTCGAATCCTGCTCGTAGCGATATATTTTTTTCAAATGAATATCACTATTTTTGTTGGCTGATTAAAGGTGGATTCATATGATCGACAAATTTTAAGCCATTCTGTCTCCCAAAAATACCACATATTCGAATATCCTAGTGTTAAACTTGCACTTATCTCACGGTACATATTCAAACACAAGGTTGAATAGGCTCAAAAATAATGGTTCGAGTGTGGTGCAAACACAAATAACAGAGATTAGCTAACAGAATATTCCAGGTTTTGAGCTTGAAAAAGGTGTGCCAATTACATTGACTAAAATGTTTCTTGCACACGATTATTTGGTGATATTCCTTTCCCATAAAACAATGTAGATAATTAATCCAATGAGATTCCTCTCTGCAGGTTTGGAAAACTCGTTTGTAGCCTGTTTTTCTAAAAATATATATACATGTATATATAATATTTTCTTACTTACCTCCTGGTGATAAATGTGTAATATTTGACTTCACCTGCATATATTTCGGACAGCGCAGCCAAAAGAATCGAAAAAAAATCCTCATCACCAGTAACGAATGAAGTTCACGTCTTGCTTTCATCTAGATGGCTTCAAGAGCTATCAAAACATAGTTTCCGATTTGTAATTGGTATACAAAGCTTTACATAATTGCCGCCGATGCTGTAGCCTTTAATTGGCCGCCGATCAAATGAGCCGATTATGCTCGTGATTAGATTTATTTATCTATTCATTTATTTTGGATGAAATCTGAGTTCGTTCAGATTATTCTTTCAATATATATATATCCGATATCGTCCAATTATGGACATTCTGAATTTTCAATACAGTCTTGCACATTCATTTCTCATTTTTTTTAACAGTACTATATCAAATGGATACCCTAGCTGCAGCAATCAAACTTCGTTCACTTTTGAAAGGCCATGAGGTGTCTATCCAACAGCTCAGTAAAATAGGTAAGTTCCGGATGTTTACAGTCACAAACATCTATCATACAATCAAGCTGCTGTTTTTAAAAGTTGTCAATTTGTGGTATTTTGATTACTAATTTGCAAATTTCTTTTATTTCAGAATCCTACTTGGAAGAGTTGAACAACAAGATATCCTCGAGAACAGAATCCAGGTTCATTAGTGGTGGATACCAAATTATCTTGCGAAAGTGTGTTATGGAAGGTTTTTGTAGTCTGTTACAGTCCTTCCGCGACAATAGGTGGAAAGAAATACAAGATTGTGTCAATGGTATCATTTCGGACCTATCAGGAGAAAACAACCGAAGAACGAATGACGACGAGAACGACCCGATTGCAGAAGAATTTAACCTAACTGTGCAAAGTTTCAGCATGGAATTTTGCGAGCTCCACAGAGGGTGTTAACGTTTTATTGTAATATATGACTCAAATATTTTGTTGCTGTTATGTTTTGTTATAGTTTTTTTGCTGATAAAATAAAAATAACGTTACTCTAAACTTTTTGCTTTCTATACCGTCAATTTTATAATTTGGGGTCATTGCTTATTTGGGCCGAAAGAGACCTGGCTACGATGGCCGAGTGGTTAAGGCGTTGGACTCGAAATCCAATGGGATATTCCCGCGCAGGTTCGAATCCTGCTCGTAGCGATATATTTTTTTCAAATGAATATCACTATTTTTGTTGGCTGATTAAAGGTGGATTCATATGATCGACAAATTTTAAGCCATTCTGTCTCCCAAAAATACCACATATTCGAATATCCTAGTGTTAAACTTGCACTTATCTCACGGTACATATTCAAACACAAGGTTGAATAGGCTCAAAAATAATGGTTCGAGTGTGGTGCAAACACAAATAACAGAGATTAGCTAACAGAATATTCCAGGTTTTGAGCTTGAAAAAGGTGTGCCAATTACATTGACTAAAATGTTTCTTGCACACGATTATTTGGTGATATTCCTTTCCCATAAAACAATGTAGATAATTAATCCAATGAGATTCCTCTCTGCAGGTTTGGAAAACTCGTTTGTAGCCTGTTTTTCTAAAAATATATATACATGTATATATAATATTTTCTTACTTACCTCCTGGTGATAAATGTGTAATATTTGACTTCACCTGCATATATTTCGGACAGCGCAGCCAAAAGAATCGAAAAAAAATTCTCATCACCAGTAACGAATGAAGTTCACGTCTTGCTTTCATCTAGATGGCTTCAAGAGCTATCAAAACATAGTTTCCGATTTGTAATTGGTATACAAAGCTTTACATAATTGCCGCCGATGCTGTAGCCTTTAATTGGCCGCCGATCAAATGAGCCGATTATGCTCGTGATTAGATTTATTTATCTATTCATTTATTTTGGATGAAATCTGAGTTCGTTCAGATTATTCTTTCAATATATATATATATCCGATATCGTCCAATTATGGACATTCTGAATTTTCAATACAGTCTTGCACATTCATTTCTCAATTTTTTTAACAGTACTATATCAAATGGATACCCTAGCTGCAGCAATCAAACTTCGTTCACTTTTGAAAGGCCATGAGGTGTCTATCCAACAGCTCAGTAAAATAGGTAAGTTCTGGATGTTTACAGTCACAAGCATCTATCATACAATCAAGCTGTTGTTTTTAAAAAGTTGTCAATTTGTGGTATTTTGATTACTAATTTGCAAATTTCTTTTATTTCAGAATCCTACTTGGAAGAGTTGAACAACAAGATATCCTCGAGAACAGAATCCAGGTTCATTAGTGGTGGATACCAAATTATCTTGCGAAAGTGTGTTATGGAAGGTTTTTGTAGTCTGTTACAGTCCTTCCGCGACAATAGGTGGAAAGAAATACAAGATTGTGTCAATGGTATCATTTCGGACCTATCAGGAGAAAACAACCGAAGAACGAATGACGACGAGAACGACTCGATTGCAGAAGAATTTAACCTAACTGTGCAAAGTTTCAGCATGGAATTTTGCGAGCTCCATAGAGGGTGTTAACGTTTTATTGTAATATATGACTCAAATATTTTGTTGCTGTTATGTTTTGTTATAGTTTTTTTTTGCTGATAAAATAAAAATAACGTTACTCTAAACTTTTTGCTTTCTATACCTTCAATTTTATAATTTGGGGTCATTGCTTATTTGGGCCGAAAAAGTCCTGGCTACGATGGCCGAGTGGTTAAGGCGTTGGACTCGAAATCCAATGGGATATTCCCGCGCAGGTTCGAATCCTGCTCGTAGCGATATATTTTTTTCAAATGAATATCACTATTTTTGTAGGCTGATTAAAGGTGGATTCATATGATCGACAAATTTTAAGCCATTCTGTCTCCCAAAAATACCACATATTCGAATATCCTAGTGTTAAACTTGCACTTATCTCACGGTACATATTCAAACACAAGGTTGAATAGGCTCAAAAATAATGGTTCGAGTGTGGTGCAAACACAAATAACAGAGATTAGTTAACAGAATATTCCAGGTTTTGAGCTTGAAAAAGGTGTGCCAATTACATTGACTAAAATGTTTCTTGCACACGATTATTTGGTGATATTCCTTTCCCATAAAACAATGTAGATAATTAATCCAATGAGATTCCTCTCTGCAGGTTTGGAAAACTCGTTTGTAGCCTGTTTTTCTAAAAATATATATACATGTATATATAATATTTTCTTACTTACCTCCTGGTGATAAATGTGTAATATTTGACTTCACCTGCATATATTTCGGACAGCGCAGCCAAAAGAATCGAAAAAAAATCCTCATCACCAGTAACGAATGAAGTTCACGTCTTGCTTTCATCTAGATGGCTTCAAGAGCTATCAAAACATAGTTTCCGATTTGTAATTGGTATACAAAGCTTTACATAATTGCCGCCGATGCTGTAGCCTTTAATTGGCCGCCGATCAAATGAGCCGATTATGCTCGTGATTAGATTTATTTATCTATTCATTTATTTTGGATGAAATCTGAGTTCGTTCAGATTATTCTTTCAATATATATATATATATCCGATATCGTCCAATTATGGACATTCTGAATTTTCAATACAGTCTTGCACATTCATTTCTCAATTTTTTTAACAGTACTATATCAAATGGATACCCTAGCTGCAGCAATCAAACTTCGTTCACTTTTGAAAGGCCATGAGGTGTCTATCCAACAGCTCAGTAAAATAGGTAAGTTCTGGATGTTTACAGTCACAAACATCTATCATACAATCAAGCTGCTGTTTTTAAAAGTTGTCAATTTGTGGTATTTTGATTACTAATTTGCAAATTTCTTTTATTTCAGAATCCTACTTGGAAGAGTTGAACAACAAGATATCCTCGAGAACAGAATCCAGGTTCATTAGTGGTGGATACCAAATTATCTTGCGAAAGTGTGTTATGGAAGGTTTTTGTAGTCTGTTACAGTCCTTCCGCGACAATAGGTGGAAAGAAATACAAGATTGTGTCAATGGTATCATTTCGGACCTATCAGGAGAAAACAACCGAAGAACGAATGACGACGAGAACGACTCGATTGCAGAAGAATTTAACCTAACTGTGCAAAGTTTCAGCATGGAATTTTGCGAGCTCCACAGAGGGTGTTAACGTTTTATTGTAATATATGACTCAAATATTTTGTTGCTGTTATGTTTTGTTATAGTTTTTTTTTGCTGATAAAATAAAAATAACGTTAGTCTAAACTTTTTGCTTTCTATACCTTCAATTTTATAATTTGGGGTCAATGCTTATTTGGGCCGAAAGAGACCTGGCTACGATGGCCGAGTGGTTAAGGCGTTGGACTCGAAATCCAATGGGATATTCCCGCGCAGGTTCGAATCCTGCTCGTAGCGATATATTTTTTTCAAATGAATATCACTATTTTTGTTGGCTGATTAAAGGTGGATTCATATGATCGACAAATTTTAAGCCATTCTGTCTCCCAAAAATACCACATATTCGAATATCCTAGTGTTAAACTTGCACTTATCTCACAGTACATATTCAAACACAAGGTTGAATAGGCTCAAAAATAATGGTTCGAGTGTGGTGCAAACACAAATAACAGAGATTAGCTAACAGAATATTCCAGGTTTTGAGCTTGAAAAAGGTGTGCCAATTACATTGACTAAAATGTTTCTTGCACACAATTATTTGGTGATATTCCTTTCCCATAAAACAATGTAGATAATTAATCCAATGAGATTCCTCTCTGGAGGTTTGGAAAACTCGTTTGTAGCCTGTTTTTCTAAAAAATATATATACATGTATATATAATATTTTCTTACTTACCTCCTGGTGATAAATGTGTAATATTTGACTTCACCTGCATATATTTCGGACAGCGCAGCCAAAAGAATCGAAAAAAAATCCTCATCACCAGTAACGAATGAAGTTCACGTCTTGCTTTCATCTAGATGGCTTCAAGAGCTATCAAAACATAGTTTCCGATTTGTAATTGGTATACAAAGCTTTACATAATTGCCGCCGATGCTGTAGCCTTTAATTGGCCGCCGATCAAATGAGCCGATTATGCTCGTGATTAGATTTATTTATCTATTCATTTATTTTGGATGAAATCTGAGTTCGTTCAGATTATTCTTTCAATATATATATATATATCCGATATCGTCCAATTATGGACATTCTGAATTTTCAATACAGTCTTGCACATTCATTTCTCAATTTTTTTAACAGTACTATATCAAATGGATACCCTAGCTGCAGCAATCAAACTTCGTTCACTTTTGAAAGGCCATGAGGTGTCTATCCAACAGCTCAGTAAAATAGGTAAGTTCTGGATGTTTACAGTCACAAACATCTATCATACAATCAAGCTGCTGTTTTTAAAAGTTGTCAATTTGTGGTATTTTGATTACTAATTTGCAAATTTCTTTTATTTCAGAATCCTACTTGGAAGAGTTGAACAACAAGATATCCTCGAGAACAGAATCCAGGTTCATTAGTGGTGGATACCAAATTATCTTGCGAAAGTGTGTTATGGAAGGTTTTTGTAGTCTGTTACAGTCCTTCCGCGACAATAGGTGGAAAGAAATACAAGATTGTGTCAATGGTATCATTTCGGACCTATCAGGAGAAAACAACCGAAGAACGAATGACGACGAGAACGACTCGATTGCAGAAGAATTTAACCTAACTGTGCAAAGTTTCAGCATGGAATTTTGCGAGCTCCACAGAGGGTGTTAACGTTTTATTGTAATATATGACTCAAATATTTTGTTGCTGTTATGTTTTGTTATAGTTTTTTTTTGCTGATAAAATAAAAAATAACGTTACTCTAAACTTTTTGCTTTCTATACCTTCAATTTTATAATTTGGGGTCATTGCTTATTTGGGCCGAAAAAGTCCTGGCTACGATGGCCGAGTGGTTAAGGCGTTGGACTCGAAATCCAATGGGATATTCCCGCGCAGGTTCGAATCCTGCTCGTAGCGATATATTTTTTTCAAATGAATATCACTATTTTTGTTGGCTGATTAAAGGTGGATTCATATGATCGACAAATTTTAAGCCATTCTGTCTCCCAAAAATACCACATATTCGAATATCCTAGTGTTAAACTTGCACTTATCTCACAGTACATATTCAAACACAAGGTTGAATAGGCTCAAAAATAATGGTTCGAGTGTGGTGCAAACACAAATAACAGAGATTAGCTAACAGAATATTCCAGGTTTTGAGCTTGAAAAAGGTGTGCCAATTACATTGACTAAAATGTTTCTTGAACACAATTATTTGGTGATATTCCTTTCCCATAAAACAATGTAGATAATTAATCCAATGAGATTCCTCTCTGGAGGTTTGGAAAACTCGTTTGTAGCCTGTTTTTCTAAAAAATATATATACATGTATATATAATATTTTCTTACTTACCTCCTGGTGATAAATGTGTAATATTTGACTTCACCTGCATATATTTCGGACAGCGCAGCCAAAAGAATCGAAAAAAAATCCTCATCACCAGTAACGAATGAAGTTCACGTCTTGCTTTCATCTAGATGGCTTCAAAAGCTATCAAAACATAGTTTCCGATTTGTAATTGGTATACAAAGCTTTACATAATTGCCGCCGATGCTGTAGCCTTTAATTGGTCACAAACATCTATCATACAATCAAGCTGCTGTTTTTAAAAGTTGTCAATTTGTGGTATTTTGATTACTAATTTGCACATTTCTTTTATTTCAGAATCCTACTTGGAAGAGTTGAACAACAAGATATCCTCGAGAACAGAATCCAGGTTCATTAGTGGTGGATACCAAATTATCTTGCGAAAGTGTGTTATGGAAGGTTTTTGTAGTCTGTTACAGTCCTTCCGCGACAATAGGTGGAAAGAAATACAAGATTGTGTCAATGGTATCATTTCGGACCTATCAGGAGAAAACAACCGAAGAACGAATGACGACGAGAACGACCCGATTGCAGAAGAATTTAACCTAACTGTGCAAAGTTTCAGCATGGAATTTTGCGAGCTCCACAGAGGGTGTTAAAGTTTTATTGTAATATATGACTCAAATATTTTGTTGCTGTTATGTTTTGTTATAGTTTTTTTGCTGATAAAATAAAAATAACGTTACTCTAAACTTTTTGCTTTCTATACCGTCAATTTTATAATTTGGGGTCATTGCTTATTTGGGCCGAAAGAGACCTGGCTACGATGGCCGAGTGGTTAAGGCGTTGGACTCGAAATCCAATGGGATATTCCCGCGCAGGTTCGAATCCTGCTCGTAGCGATATATTTTTTTCAAATGAATATCACTATTTTTGTTGGCTGATTAAAGGTGGATTCATATGATCGACAAATTTTAAGCCATTCTGTCTCCCAAAAATACCACATATTCGAATATCCTAGTGTTAAACTTGCACTTATCTCACGGTACATATTCAAACACAAGGTTGAATAGGCTCAAAAATAATGGTTCGAGTGTGGTGCAAACACAAATAACAGAGATTAGCTAACAGAATATTCCAGGTTTTGAGCTTGAAAAAGGTGTGCCAATTACATTGACTAAAATGTTTCTTGCACACGATTATTTGGTGATATTCCTTTCCCATAAAACAATGTAGATAATTAATCCAATGAGATTCCTCTCTGCAGGTTTGGAAAACTCGTTTGTAGCCTGTTTTTCTAAAAATATATATACATGTATATATAATATTTTCTTACTTACCTCCTGGTGATAAATGTGTAATATTTGACTTCACCTGCATATATTTCGGACAGCGCAGCCAAAAGAATCGAAAAAAAATCCTCATCACCAGTAACGAATGAAGTTCACGTCTTGCTTTCATCTAGATGGCTTCAAGAGCTATCAAAACATAGTTTCCGATTTGTAATTGGTATACAAAGCTTTACATAATTGCCGCCGATGCTGTAGCCTTTAATTGGCCGCCGATCAAATGAGCCGATTATGCTCGTGATTAGATTTATTTATCTATTCATTTATTTTGGATGAAATCTGAGTTCGTTCAGATTATTCTTTCAATATATATATATCCGATATCGTCCAATTATGGACATTCTGAATTTTCAATACAGTCTTGCACATTCATTTCTCATTTTTTTTAACAGTACTATATCAAATGGATACCCTAGCTGCAGCAATCAAACTTCGTTCACTTTTGAAAGGCCATGAGGTGTCTATCCAACAGCTCAGTAAAATAGGTAAGTTCCGGATGTTTACAGTCACAAACATCTATCATACAATCAAGCTGCTGTTTTTAAAAGTTGTCAATTTGTGGTATTTTGATTACTAATTTGCAAATTTCTTTTATTTCAGAATCCTACTTGGAAGAGTTGAACAACAAGATATCCTCGAGAACAGAATCCAGGTTCATTAGTGGTGGATACCAAATTATCTTGCGAAAGTGTGTTATGGAAGGTTTTTGTAGTCTGTTACAGTCCTTCCGCGACAATAGGTGGAAAGAAATACAAGATTGTGTCAATGGTATCATTTCGGACCTATCAGGAGAAAACAACCGAAGAACGAATGACGACGAGAACGACTCGATTGCAGAAGAATTTAACCTAACTGTGCAAAGTTTCAGCATGGAATTTTGCGAGCTCCACAGAGGGTGTTAACGTTTTATTGTAATATATGACTCAAATATTTTGTTGCTGTTATGTTTTGTTATAGTTTTTTTTTGCTGATAAAATAAAAATAACGTTACTCTAAACTTTTTGCTTTCTATACCGTCAATTTCATAATTTGGGGTCATTGCTTATTTGGGCCGAAAGAGACCAGCTGCTACGATGGCCGAGTGGTTAAGGCGTTGGACTCGAAATCCAATGGGATATTCCCGCGCAGGTTCGAATCCTGCTCGTAGCGATATATTTTTTTCAAATGAATATCACTATTTTTGTTGGCTGATTAAAGGTGGATTCATATGATCGACAAATTTTAAGCCATTCTGTCTCCCAAAAATACCACATATTCGAATATCCTAGTGTTAAACTTGCACTTATCTCACAGTACATATTCAAACACAAGGTTGAATAGGCTCAAAAATAATGGTTCGAGTGTGGTGCAAACACAAATAACAGAGATTAGCTAACAGAATATTCCAGGTTTTGAGCTTGAAAAAGGTGTGCCAATTACATTGACTAAAATGTTTCTTGCACACAATTATTTGGTGATATTCCTTTCCCATAAAACAATGTAGATAATTAATCCAATGAGATTCCTCTCTGGAGGTTTGGAAAACTCGTTTGTAGCCTGTTTTTCTAAAAAATATATATACATGTATATATAATATTTTCTTACTTACCTCCTGGTGATAAATGTGTAATATTTGACTTCACCTGCATATATTTCGGACAGCGCAGCCAAAAGAATCGAAAAAAAATCCTCATCACCAGTAACGAATGAAGTTCACGTCTTGCTTTCATCTAGATGGCTTCAAGAGCTATCAAAACATAGTTTCCGATTTGTAATTGGTATACAAAGCTTTACATAATTGCCGCCGATGCTGTAGCCTTTAATTGGCCGCCGATCAAATGAGCCGATTATGCTCGTGATTAGATTTATTTATCTATTCATTTATTTTGGATGAAATCTGAGTTCGTTCAGATTATTCTTTCAATATATATATATATATCCGATATCGTCCAATTATGGACATTCTGAATTTTCAATACAGTCTTGCACATTCATTTCTCAATTTTTTTAACAGTACTATATCAAATGGATACCCTAGCTGCAGCAATCAAACTTCGTTCACTTTTGAAAGGCCATGAGGTGTCTATCCAACAGCTCAGTAAAATAGGTAAGTTCTGGATGTTTACAGTCACAAACATCTATCATACAATCAAGCTGCTGTTTTTAAAAGTTGTCAATTTGTGGTATTTTGATTACTAATTTGCAAATTTCTTTTATTTCAGAATCCTACTTGGAAGAGTTGAACAACAAGATATCCTCGAGAACAGAATCCAGGTTCATTAGTGGTGGATACCAAATTATCTTGCGAAAGTGTGTTATGGAAGGTTTTTGTAGTCTGTTACAGTCCTTCCGCGACAATAGGTGGAAAGAAATACAAGATTGTGTCAATGGTATCATTTCGGACCTATCAGGAGAAAACAACCGAAGAACGAATGACGACGAGAACGACTCGATTGCAGAAGAATTTAACCTAACTGTGCAAAGTTTCAGCATGGAATTTTGCGAGCTCCACAGAGGGTGTTAACGTTTTATTGTAATATATGACTCAAATATTTTGTTGCTGTTATGTTTTGTTATAGTTTTTTTTTGCTGATAAAATAAAAAATAACGTTACTCTAAACTTTTTGCTTTCTATACCTTCAATTTTATAATTTGGGGTCATTGCTTATTTGGGCCGAAAAAGTCCTGGCTACGATGGCCGAGTGGTTAAGGCGTTGGACTCGAAATCCAATGGGATATTCCCGCGCAGGTTCGAATCCTGCTCGTAGCGATATATTTTTTTCAAATGAATATCACTATTTTTGTTGGCTGATTAAAGGTGGATTCATATGATCGACAAATTTTAAGCCATTCTGTCTCCCAAAAATACCACATATTCGAATATCCTAGTGTTAAACTTGCACTTATCTCACAGTACATATTCAAACACAAGGTTGAATAGGCTCAAAAATAATGGTTCGAGTGTGGTGCAAACACAAATAACAGAGATTAGCTAACAGAATATTCCAGGTTTTGAGCTTGAAAAAGGTGTGCCAATTACATTGACTAAAATGTTTCTTGCACACAATTATTTGGTGATATTCCTTTCCCATAAAACAATGTAGATAATTAATCCAATGAGATTCCTCTCTGGAGGTTTGGAAAACTCGTTTGTAGCCTGTTTTTCTAAAAAATATATATACATGTATATATAATATTTTCTTACTTACCTCCTGGTGATAAATGTGTAATATTTGACTTCACCTGCATATATTTCGGACAGCGCAGCCAAAAGAATCGAAAAAAAATCCTCATCACCAGTAACGAATGAAGTTCACGTCTTGCTTTCATCTAGATGGCTTCAAAAGCTATCAAAACATAGTTTCCGATTTGTAATTGGTATACAAAGCTTTACATAATTGCCGCCGATGCTGTAGCCTTTAATTGGTCACAAACATCTATCATACAATCAAGCTGCTGTTTTTAAAAGTTGTCAATTTGTGGTATTTTGATTACTAATTTGCAAATTTCTTTTATTTCAGAATCCTACTTGGAAGAGTTGAACAACAAGATATCCTCGAGAACAGAATCCAGGTTCATTAGTGGTGGATACCAAATTATCTTGCGAAAGTGTGTTATGGAAGGTTTTTGTAGTCTGTTACAGTCCTTCCGCGACAATAGGTGGAAAGAAATACAAGATTGTGTCAATGGTATCATTTCGGACCTATCAGGAGAAAACAACCGAAGAACGAATGACGACGAGAACGACCCGATTGCAGAAGAATTTAACCTAACTGTGCAAAGTTTCAGCATGGAATTTTGCGAGCTCCACAGAGGGTGTTAACGTTTTATTGTAATATATGACTCAAATATTTTGTTGCTGTTATGTTTTGTTATAGTTTTTTTGCTGATAAAATAAAAATAACGTTACTCTAAACTTTTTGCTTTCTATACCGTCAATTTTATAATTTGGGGTCATTGCTTATTTGGGCCGAAAGAGACCTGGCTACGATGGCCGAGTGGTTAAGGCGTTGGACTCGAAATCCAATGGGATATTCCCGCGCAGGTTCGAATCCTGCTCGTAGCGATATATTTTTTTCAAATGAATATCACTATTTTTGTTGGCTGATTAAAGGTGGATTCATATGATCGACAAATTTTAAGCCATTCTGTCTCCCAAAAATACCACATATTCGAATATCCTAGTGTTAAACTTGCACTTATCTCACGGTACATATTCAAACACAAGGTTGAATAGGCTCAAAAATAATGGTTCGAGTGTGGTGCAAACACAAATAACAGAGATTAGCTAACAGAATATTCCAGGTTTTGAGCTTGAAAAAGGTGTGCCAATTACATTGACTAAAATGTTTCTTGCACACGATTATTTGGTGATATTCCTTTCCCATAAAACAATGTAGATAATTAATCCAATGAGATTCCTCTCTGCAGGTTTGGAAAACTCGTTTGTAGCCTGTTTTTCTAAAAATATATATACATGTATATATAATATTTTCTTACTTACCTCCTGGTGATAAATGTGTAATATTTGACTTCACCTGCATATATTTCGGACAGCGCAGCCAAAAGAATCGAAAAAAAATCCTCATCACCAGTAACGAATGAAGTTCACGTCTTGCTTTCATCTAGATGGCTTCAAGAGCTATCAAAACATAGTTTCCGATTTGTAATTGGTATACAAAGCTTTACATAATTGCCGCCGATGCTGTAGCCTTTAATTGGCCGCCGATCAAATGAGCCGATTATGCTCGTGATTAGATTTATTTATCTATTCATTTATTTTGGATGAAATCTGAGTTCGTTCAGATTATTCTTTCAATATATATATATCCGATATCGTCCAATTATGGACATTCTGAATTTTCAATACAGTCTTGCACATTCATTTCTCATTTTTTTTAACAGTACTATATCAAATGGATACCCTAGCTGCAGCAATCAAACTTCGTTCACTTTTGAAAGGCCATGAGGTGTCTATCCAACAGCTCAGTAAAATAGGTAAGTTCCGGATGTTTACAGTCACAAACATCTATCATACAATCAAGCTGCTGTTTTTAAAAGTTGTCAATTTGTGGTATTTTGATTACTAATTTGCAAATTTCTTTTATTTCAGAATCCTACTTGGAAGAGTTGAACAACAAGATATCCTCGAGAACAGAATCCAGGTTCATTAGTGGTGGATACCAAATTATCTTGCGAAAGTGTGTTATGGAAGGTTTTTGTAGTCTGTTACAGTCCTTCCGCGACAATAGGTGGAAAGAAATACAAGATTGTGTCAATGGTATCATTTCGGACCTATCAGGAGAAAACAACCGAAGAACGAATGACGACGAGAACGACCCGATTGCAGAAGAATTTAACCTAACTGTGCAAAGTTTCAGCATGGAATTTTGCGAGCTCCACAGAGGGTGTTAACGTTTTATTGTAATATATGACTCAAATATTTTGTTGCTGTTATGTTTTGTTATAGTTTTTTTGCTGATAAAATAAAAATAACGTTACTCTAAACTTTTTGCTTTCTATACCGTCAATTTTATAATTTGGGGTCATTGCTTATTTGGGCCGAAAGAGACCTGGCTACGATGGCCGAGTGGTTAAGGCGTTGGACTCGAAATCCAATGGGATATTCCCGCGCAGGTTCGAATCCTGCTCGTAGCGATATATTTTTTTCAAATGAATATCACTATTTTTGTTGGCTGATTAAAGGTGGATTCATATGATCGACAAATTTTAAGCCATTCTGTCTCCCAAAAATACCACATATTCGAATATCCTAGTGTTAAACTTGCACTTATCTCACGGTACATATTCAAACACAAGGTTGAATAGGCTCAAAAATAATGGTTCGAGTGTGGTGCAAACACAAATAACAGAGATTAGCTAACAGAATATTCCAGGTTTTGAGCTTGAAAAAGGTGTGCCAATTACATTGACTAAAATGTTTCTTGCACACGATTATTTGGTGATATTCCTTTCCCATAAAACAATGTAGATAATTAATCCAATGAGATTCCTCTCTGCAGGTTTGGAAAACTCGTTTGTAGCCTGTTTTTCTAAAAATATATATACATGTATATATAATATTTTCTTACTTACCTCCTGGTGATAAATGTGTAATATTTGACTTCACCTGCATATATTTCGGACAGCGCAGCCAAAAGAATCGAAAAAAAATTCTCATCACCAGTAACGAATGAAGTTCACGTCTTGCTTTCATCTAGATGGCTTCAAGAGCTATCAAAACATAGTTTCCGATTTGTAATTGGTATACAAAGCTTTACATAATTGCCGCCGATGCTGTAGCCTTTAATTGGCCGCCGATCAAATGAGCCGATTATGCTCGTGATTAGATTTATTTATCTATTCATTTATTTTGGATGAAATCTGAGTTCGTTCAGATTATTCTTTCAATATATATATATATCCGATATCGTCCAATTATGGACATTCTGAATTTTCAATACAGTCTTGCACATTCATTTCTCAATTTTTTTAACAGTACTATATCAAATGGATACCCTAGCTGCAGCAATCAAACTTCGTTCACTTTTGAAAGGCCATGAGGTGTCTATCCAACAGCTCAGTAAAATAGGTAAGTTCTGGATGTTTACAGTCACAAGCATCTATCATACAATCAAGCTGTTGTTTTTAAAAAGTTGTCAATTTGTGGTATTTTGATTACTAATTTGCAAATTTCTTTTATTTCAGAATCCTACTTGGAAGAGTTGAACAACAAGATATCCTCGAGAACAGAATCCAGGTTCATTAGTGGTGGATACCAAATTATCTTGCGAAAGTGTGTTATGGAAGGTTTTTGTAGTCTGTTACAGTCCTTCCGCGACAATAGGTGGAAAGAAATACAAGATTGTGTCAATGGTATCATTTCGGACCTATCAGGAGAAAACAACCGAAGAACGAATGACGACGAGAACGACTCGATTGCAGAAGAATTTAACCTAACTGTGCAAAGTTTCAGCATGGAATTTTGCGAGCTCCATAGAGGGTGTTAACGTTTTATTGTAATATATGACTCAAATATTTTGTTGCTGTTATGTTTTGTTATAGTTTTTTTTTGCTGATAAAATAAAAATAACGTTACTCTAAACTTTTTGCTTTCTATACCTTCAATTTTATAATTTGGGGTCATTGCTTATTTGGGCCGAAAAAGTCCTGGCTACGATGGCCGAGTGGTTAAGGCGTTGGACTCGAAATCCAATGGGATATTCCCGCGCAGGTTCGAATCCTGCTCGTAGCGATATATTTTTTTCAAATGAATATCACTATTTTTGTAGGCTGATTAAAGGTGGATTCATATGATCGACAAATTTTAAGCCATTCTGTCTCCCAAAAATACCACATATTCGAATATCCTAGTGTTAAACTTGCACTTATCTCACGGTACATATTCAAACACAAGGTTGAATAGGCTCAAAAATAATGGTTCGAGTGTGGTGCAAACACAAATAACAGAGATTAGTTAACAGAATATTCCAGGTTTTGAGCTTGAAAAAGGTGTGCCAATTACATTGACTAAAATGTTTCTTGCACACGATTATTTGGTGATATTCCTTTCCCATAAAACAATGTAGATAATTAATCCAATGAGATTCCTCTCTGCAGGTTTGGAAAACTCGTTTGTAGCCTGTTTTTCTAAAAATATATATACATGTATATATAATATTTTCTTACTTACCTCCTGGTGATAAATGTGTAATATTTGACTTCACCTGCATATATTTCGGACAGCGCAGCCAAAAGAATCGAAAAAAAATTCTCATCACCAGTAACGAATGAAGTTCACGTCTTGCTTTCATCTAGATGGCTTCAAGAGCTATCAAAACATAGTTTCCGATTTGTAATTGGTATACAAAGCTTTACATAATTGCCGCCGATGCTGTAGCCTTTAATTGGCCGCCGATCAAATGAGCCGATTATGCTCGTGATTAGATTTATTTATCTATTCATTTATTTTGGATGAAATCTGAGTTCGTTCAGATTATTCTTTCAATATATATATATATCCGATATCGTCCAATTATGGACATTCTGAATTTTCAATACAGTCTTGCACATTCATTTCTCAATTTTTTTAACAGTACTATATCAAATGGATACCCTAGCTGCAGCAATCAAACTTCGTTCACTTTTGAAAGGCCATGAGGTGTCTATCCAACAGCTCAGTAAAATAGGTAAGTTCTGGATGTTTACAGTCACAAGCATCTATCATACAATCAAGCTGTTGTTTTTAAAAAGTTGTCAATTTGTGGTATTTTGATTACTAATTTGCAAATTTCTTTTATTTCAGAATCCTACTTGGAAGAGTTGAACAACAAGATATCCTCGAGAACAGAATCCAGGTTCATTAGTGGTGGATACCAAATTATCTTGCGAAAGTGTGTTATGGAAGGTTTTTGTAGTCTGTTACAGTCCTTCCGCGACAATAGGTGGAAAGAAATACAAGATTGTGTCAATGGTATCATTTCGGACCTATCAGGAGAAAACAACCGAAGAACGAATGACGACGAGAACGACTCGATTGCAGAAGAATTTAACCTAACTGTGCAAAGTTTCAGCATGGAATTTTGCGAGCTCCACAGAGGGTGTTAACGTTTTATTGTAATATATGACTCAAATATTTTGTTGCTGTTATGTTTTGTTATAGTTTTTTTTTGCTGATAAAATAAAAATAACGTTAGTCTAAACTTTTTGCTTTCTATACCTTCAATTTTATAATTTGGGGTCAATGCTTATTTGGGCCGAAAGAGACCTGGCTACGATGGCCGAGTGGTTAAGGCGTTGGACTCGAAATCCAATGGGATATTCCCGCGCAGGTTCGAATCCTGCTCGTAGCGATATATTTTTTTCAAATGAATATCACTATTTTTGTTGGCTGATTAAAGGTGGATTCATATGATCGACAAATTTTAAGCCATTCTGTCTCCCAAAAATACCACATATTCGAATATCCTAGTGTTAAACTTGCACTTATCTCACGGTACATATTCAAACACAAGGTTGAATAGGCTCAAAAATAATGGTTCGAGTGTGGTGCAAACACAAATAACAGAGATTAGCTAACAGAATATTCCAGGTTTTGAGCTTGAAAAAGGTGTGCCAATTACATTGACTAAAATGTTTCTTGCACACGATTATTTGGTGATATTCCTTTCCCATAAAACAATGTAGATAATTAATCCAATGAGATTCCTCTCTGCAGGTTTGGAAAACTCGTTTGTAGCCTGTTTTTCTAAAAATATATATACATGTATATATAATATTTTCTTACTTACCTCCTGGTGATAAATGTGTAATATTTGACTTCACCTGCATATATTTCGGACAGCGCAGCCAAAAGAATCGAAAAAAAATTCTCATCACCAGTAACGAATGAAGTTCACGTCTTGCTTTCATCTAGATGGCTTCAAGAGCTATCAAAACATAGTTTCCGATTTGTAATTGGTATACAAAGCTTTACATAATTGCCGCCGATGCTGTAGCCTTTAATTGGCCGCCGATCAAATGAGCCGATTATGCTCGTGATTAGATTTATTTATCTATTCATTTATTTTGGATGAAATCTGAGTTCGTTCAGATTATTCTTTCAATATATATATATATCCGATATCGTCCAATTATGGACATTCTGAATTTTCAATACAGTCTTGCACATTCATTTCTCAATTTTTTTAACAGTACTATATCAAATGGATACCCTAGCTGCAGCAATCAAACTTCGTTCACTTTTGAAAGGCCATGAGGTGTCTATCCAACAGCTCAGTAAAATAGGTAAGTTCTGGATGTTTACAGTCACAAGCATCTATCATACAATCAAGCTGTTGTTTTTAAAAAGTTGTCAATTTGTGGTATTTTGATTACTAATTTGCAAATTTCTTTTATTTCAGAATCCTACTTGGAAGAGTTGAACAACAAGATATCCTCGAGAACAGAATCCAGGTTCATTAGTGGTGGATACCAAATTATCTTGCGAAAGTGTGTTATGGAAGGTTTTTGTAGTCTGTTACAGTCCTTCCGCGACAATAGGTGGAAAGAAATACAAGATTGTGTCAATGGTATCATTTCGGACCTATCAGGAGAAAACAACCGAAGAACGAATGACGACGAGAACGACCCGATTGCAGAAGAATTTAACCTAACTGTGCAAAGTTTCAGCATGGAATTTTGCGAGCTCCACAGAGGGTGTTAACGTTTTATTGTAATATATGACTCAAATATTTTGTTGCTGTTATGTTTTGTTATAGTTTTTTTTTGCTGATAAAATAAAAATAACGTTACTCTAAACTTTTTGCTTTCTATACCGTCAATTTTATAATTTGGGGTCATTGCTTATTTGGGCCGAAAGAGACCTGGCTACGATGGCCGAGTGGTTAAGGCGTTGGACTCGAAATCCAATGGGATATTCCCGCGCAGGTTCGAATCCTGCTCGTAGCGATATATTTTTTTCAAATGAATATCACTATTTTTGTTGGCTGATTAAAGGTGGATTCATATGATCGACAAATTTTAAGCCATTCTGTCTCCCAAAAATACCACATATTCGAATATCCTAGTGTTAAACTTGCACTTATCTCACGGTACATATTCAAACACAAGGTTGAATAGGCTCAAAAATAATGGTTCGAGTGTGGTGCAAACACAAATAACAGAGATTAGCTAACAGAATATTCCAGGTTTTGAGCTTGAAAAAGGTGTGCCAATTACATTGACTAAAATGTTTCTTGCACACGATTATTTGGTGATATTCCTTTCCCATAAAACAATGTAGATAATTAATCCAATGAGATTCCTCTCTGCAGGTTTGGAAAACTCGTTTGTAGCCTGTTTTTCTAAAAATATATATACATGTATATATAATATTTTCTTACTTACCTCCTGGTGATAAATGTGTAATATTTGACTTCACCTGCATATATTTCGGACAGCGCAGCCAAAAGAATCGAAAAAAAATCCTCATCACCAGTAACGAATGAAGTTCACGTCTTGCTTTCATCTAGATGGCTTCAAGAGCTATCAAAACATAGTTTCCGATTTGTAATTGGTATACAAAGCTTTACATAATTGCCGCCGATGCTGTAGCCTTTAATTGGCCGCCGATCAAATGAGCCGATTATGCTCGTGATTAGATTTATTTATCTATTCATTTATTTTGGATGAGATCTGAGTTCGTTCAGATTATTCTTTCAATATATATATATATCCGATATCGTCCAATTATGGACATTCTGAATTTTTAATACAGTCTTGCACATTCATTTCTCAATTTTTTTAACAGTACTATATCAAATGGATACCCTAGCTGCAGCAATCAAACTTCGTTCACTTTTGAAAGGCCATGAGGTGTCTATCCAACAGCTCAGTAAAATAGGTAAGTTCTGGATGTTTACAGTCACAAGCATCTATCATACAATCAAGCTGTTGTTTTTAAAAAGTTGTCAATTTGTGGTATTTTGATTACTAATTTGCAAATTTCTTTTATTTCAGAATCCTACTTGGAAGAGTTGAACAACAAGATATCCTCGAGAACAGAATCCAGGTTCATTAGTGGTGGATACCAAATTATCTTGCGAAAGTGTGTTATGGAAGGTTTTTGTAGTCTGTTACAGTCCTTCCGCGACAATAGGTGGAAAGAAATACAAGATTGTGTCAATGGTATCATTTCGGACCTATCAGGAGAAAACAACCGAAGAACGAATGACGACGAGAACGACTCGATTGCAGAAGAATTTAACCTAACTGTGCAAAGTTTCAGCATGGAATTTTGCGAGCTCCACAGAGGGTGTTAACGTTTTATTGTAATATATGACTCAAATATTTTGTTGCTGTTATGTTTTGTTATAGTTTTTTTTTTGCTGATAAAATAAAAATAACGTTACTCTAAACTTTTTGCTTTCTATACCTTCAATTTTATAATTTGGGGTCATTGCTTATTTGGGCCGAAAGAGACCTGGCTACGATGGCCGAGTGGTTAAGGCGTTGGACTCGAAATCCAATGGGATATTCCCGCGCAGGTTCGAATCCTGCTCGTAGCGATATATTTTTTTCAAATGAATATCACTATTTTTGTTGGCTGATTAAAGATGGATTCATATGATCGACAAATTTTAAGCCATTATGTCTCCCAAAAATACCACATATTCGAATATCCTAGTGTTAAACTTGCACTTATCTCACAGTACATATTCAAACACAAGGTTGAATAGGCTCCAAAATAATGGTTCGAGTGTGGTGCAAACACAAATAACAGAATCCTACTTGGAAGAGTTGAACAACAAGATATCCTCGAGAACAGAATCCAGGTTCATTAGTGGTGGATACCAAATTATCTTGCGAAAGTGTGTTATGGAAGGTTTTTGTAGTCTGTTACAGTCCTTCCGCGACAATAGGTGGAAAGAAATACAAGATTGTGTCAATGGTATCATTTCGGACCTATCAGGAGAAAACAACCGAAGAACGAATGACGACGAGAACGACTCGATTGCAGAAGAATTTAACCTAACTGTGCAAAGTTTCAGCATGGAATTTTGCGAGCTCCACAGAGGGTGTTAACGTTTTATTGTAATATATGACTCAAATATTTTGTTGCTGTTATGTTTTGTTATAGTTTTTTTGCTGATAAAATAAAAATAACGTTACTCTAAACTTTTTGCTTTCTATACCGTCAATTTTATAATTTGGGGTCATTGCTTATTTGGGCCGAAAGAGACCTGGCTACGATGGCCGAGTGGTTAAGGCGTTGGACTCGAAATCCAATGGGATATTCCCGCGCAGGTTCGAATCCTGCTCGTAGCGATATATTTTTTTCAAATGAATATCACTATTTTTGTTGGCTGATTAAAGGTGGATTCATATGATCGACAAATTTTAAGCCATTCTGTCTCCCAAAAATACCACATATTCGAATATCCTAGTGTTAAACTTGCACTTATCTCACGGTACATATTCAAACACAAGGTTGAATAGGCTCAAAAATAATGGTTCGAGTGTGGTGCAAACACAAATAACAGAGATTAGCTAACAGAATATTCCAGGTTTTGAGCTTGAAAAAGGTGTGCCAATTACATTGACTAAAATGTTTCTTGCACACGATTATTTGGTGATATTCCTTTCCCATAAAACAATGTAGATAATTAATCCAATGAGATTCCTCTCTGCAGGTTTGGAAAACTCGTTTGTAGCCTGTTTTTCTAAAAATATATATACATGTATATATAATATTTTCTTACTTACCTCCTGGTGATAAATGTGTAATATTTGACTTCACCTGCATATATTTCGGACAGCGCAGCCAAAAGAATCGAAAAAAAATTCTCATCACCAGTAACGAATGAAGTTCACGTCTTGCTTTCATCTAGATGGCTTCAAGAGCTATCAAAACATAGTTTCCGATTTGTAATTGGTATACAAAGCTTTACATAATTGCCGCCGATGCTGTAGCCTTTAATTGGCCGCCGATCAAATGAGCCGATTATGCTCGTGATTAGATTTATTTATCTATTCATTTATTTTGGATGAAATCTGAGTTCGTTCAGATTATTCTTTCAATATATATATATATCCGATATCGTCCAATTATGGACATTCTGAATTTTCAATACAGTCTTGCACATTCATTTCTCAATTTTTTTAACAGTACTATATCAAATGGATACCCTAGCTGCAGCAATCAAACTTCGTTCACTTTTGAAAGGCCATGAGGTGTCTATCCAACAGCTCAGTAAAATAGGTAAGTTCTGGATGTTTACAGTCACAAGCATCTATCATACAATCAAGCTGTTGTTTTTAAAAAGTTGTCAATTTGTGGTATTTTGATTACTAATTTGCAAATTTCTTTTATTTCAGAATCCTACTTGGAAGAGTTGAACAACAAGATATCCTCGAGAACAGAATCCAGGTTCATTAGTGGTGGATACCAAATTATCTTGCGAAAGTGTGTTATGGAAGGTTTTTGTAGTCTGTTACAGTCCTTCCGCGACAATAGGTGGAAAGAAATACAAGATTGTGTCAATGGTATCATTTCGGACCTATCAGGAGAAAACAACCGAAGAACGAATGACGACGAGAACGACCCGATTGCAGAAGAATTTAACCTAACTGTGCAAAGTTTCAGCATGGAATTTTGCGAGCTCCACAGAGGGTGTTAACGTTTTATTGTAATATATGACTCAAATATTTTGTTGCTGTTATGTTTTGTTATAGTTTTTTTGCTGATAAAATAAAAATAACGTTACTCTAAACTTTTTGCTTTCTATACCGTCAATTTTATAATTTGGGGTCATTGCTTATTTGGGCCGAAAGAGACCTGGCTACGATGGCCGAGTGGTTAAGGCGTTGGACTCGAAATCCAATGGGATATTCCCGCGCAGGTTCGAATCCTGCTCGTAGCGATATATTTTTTTCAAATGAATATCACTATTTTTGTTGGCTGATTAAAGGTGGATTCATATGATCGACAAATTTTAAGCCATTCTGTCTCCCAAAAATACCACATATTCGAATATCCTAGTGTTAAACTTGCACTTATCTCACGGTACATATTCAAACACAAGGTTGAATAGGCTCAAAAATAATGGTTCGAGTGTGGTGCAAACACAAATAACAGAGATTAGCTAACAGAATATTCCAGGTTTTGAGCTTGAAAAAGGTGTGCCAATTACATTGACTAAAATGTTTCTTGCACACGATTATTTGGTGATATTCCTTTCCCATAAAACAATGTAGATAATTAATCCAATGAGATTCCTCTCTGCAGGTTTGGAAAACTCGTTTGTAGCCTGTTTTTCTAAAAATATATATACATGTATATATAATATTTTCTTACTTACCTCCTGGTGATAAATGTGTAATATTTGACTTCACCTGCATATATTTCGGACAGCGCAGCCAAAAGAATCGAAAAAAAATCCTCATCACCAGTAACGAATGAAGTTCACGTCTTGCTTTCATCTAGATGGCTTCAAGAGCTATCAAAACATAGTTTCCGATTTGTAATTGGTATACAAAGCTTTACATAATTGCCGCCGATGCTGTAGCCTTTAATTGGCCGCCGATCAAATGAGCCGATTATGCTCGTGATTAGATTTATTTATCTATTCATTTATTTTGGATGAAATCTGAGTTCGTTCAGATTATTCTTTCAATATATATATATATCCGATATCGTCCAATTATGGACATTCTGAATTTTTAATACAGTCTTGCACATTCATTTCTCAATTTTTTTAACAGTACTATATCAAATGGATACCCTAGCTGCAGCAATCAAACTTCGTTCACTTTTGAAAGGCCATGAGGTGTCTATCCAACAGCTCAGTAAAATAGGTAAGTTCTGGATGTTTACAGTCACAAGCATCTATCATACAATCAAGCTGTTGTTTTTAAAAAGTTGTCAATTTGTGGTATTTTGATTACTAATTTGCAAATTTCTTTTATTTCAGAATCCTACTTGGAAGAGTTGAACAACAAGATATCCTCGAGAACAGAATCCAGGTTCATTAGTGGTGGATACCAAATTATCTTGCGAAAGTGTGTTATGGAAGGTTTTTGTAGTCTGTTACAGTCCTTCCGCGACAATAGGTGGAAAGAAATACAAGATTGTGTCAATGGTATCATTTCGGACCTATCAGGAGAAAACAACCGAAGAACGAATGACGACGAGAACGACTCGATTGCAGAAGAATTTAACCTAACTGTGCAAAGTTTCAGCATGGAATTTTGCGAGCTCCACAGAGGGTGTTAACGTTTTATTGTAATATATGACTCAAATATTTTGTTGCTGTTATGTTTTGTTATAGTTTTTTTTTTGCTGATAAAATAAAAATAACGTTACTCTAAACTTTTTGCTTTCTATACCTTCAATTTTATAATTTGGGGTCATTGCTTATTTGGGCCGAAAGAGACCATATGAAGATGGATTCATATGATCGACAAATTTTAAGCCATTCTGTCTCCCAAAAATACCACATATTCGAATATCCTAGTGTTAAACTTGCACTTATCTCACAGTACATATTCAAACACAAGGTTGAATAGGCTCCAAAATAATGGTTCGAGTGTGGTGCAAACACAAATAACAGAATCCTACTTGGAAGAGTTGAACAACAAGATATCCTCGAGAACAGAATCCAGGTTCATTAGTGGTGGATACCAAATTATCTTGCGAAAGTGTGTTATGGAAGGTTTTTGTAGTCTGTTACAGTCCTTCCGCGACAATAGGTGGAAAGAAATACAAGATTGTGTCAATGGTATCATTTCGGACCTATCAGGAGAAAACAACCGAAGAACGAATGACGACGAGAACGACTCGATTGCAGAAGAATTTAACCTAACTGTGCAAAGTTTCAGCATGGAATTTTGCGAGCTCCACAGAGGGTGTTAACGTTTTATTGTAATATATGACTCAAATATTTTGTTGCTGTTATGTTTTGTTATAGTTTTTTTTTGCTGATAAAATAAAAATAACGTTACTCTAAACTTTTTGCTTTCTATACCTTCAATTTTATAATTTGGGGTCATTGCTTATTTGGGCCGAAAGAGACCTGGCTACGATGGCCGAGTGGTTAAGGCGTTGGACTCGAAATCCAATGGGATATTCCCGCGCAGGTTCGAATCCTGCTCGTAGCGATATATTTTTTTCAAATGAATATCACTATTTTTGTTGGCTGATTAAAGATGGATTCATATGATCGACAAATTTTAAGCCATTCTGTCTCCCAAAAATACCACATATTCGAATATCCTAGTGTTAAACTTGCACTTATCTCACAGTACATATTCAAACACAAGGTTGAATAGGCTCCAAAATAATGGTTCGAGTGTGGTGCAAACACAAATAACAGAATCCTACTTGGAAGAGTTGAACAACAAGATATCCTCGAGAACAGAATCCAGGTTCATTAGTGGTGGATACCAAATTATCTTGCGAAAGTGTGTTATGGAAGGTTTTTGTAGTCTGTTACAGTCCTTCCGCGACAATAGGTGGAAAGAAATACAAGATTGTGTCAATGGTATCATTTCGGACCTATCAGGAGAAAACAACCGAAGAACGAATGACGACGAGAACGACTCGATTGCAGAAGAATTTAACCTAACTGTGCAAAGTTTCAGCATGGAATTTTGCGAGCTCCACAGAGGGTGTTAACGTTTTATTGTAATATATGACTCAAATATTTTGTTGCTGTTATGTTTTGTTATAGTTTTTTTTGCTGATAAAATAAAAATAACGTTACTCTAAACTTTTTGCTTTCTATACCGTCAATTTTATAATTTGGGGTCATTGCTTATTTGGGCCGAAAGAGACCTGGCTACGATGGCCGAGTGGTTAAGGCGTTGGACTCGAAATCCAATGGGATATTCCCGCGCAGGTTCGAATCCTGCTTGTAGCGATATATTTTTTTAAATGAATATCACTATTTTTGTTGGCTGATTAAAGGTGGATTCATATGATCGACAAATTTTAAGCCATTCTGTCTCCCAAAAATACCACATATTCGAATATCCTAGTGTTAAACTTGCACTTATCTCACGGTACATATTCAAACACAAGGTTGAATAGGCTCAAAAATAATGGTTCGAGTGTGGTGCAAACACAAATAACAGAGATTAGCTAACAGAATATTCCAGGTTTTGAGCTTGAAAAAGGTGTGCCAATTACATTGACTAAAATGTTTCTTGCACACGATTATTTGGTGATATTCCTTTCCCATAAAACAATGTAGATAATTAATCCAATGAGATTCCTCTCTGCAGGTTTGGAAAACTCGTTTGTAGCCTGTTTTTCTAAAAAATATATATACATGTATATATAATATTTTCTTACTTACCTCCTTGTGATAAATGTGTAATATTTGACTTCACCTGCATATATTTCGGACAGCGCAGCCAAAAGAATCGAAAAAAAATCCTCATCACCAGTAACGAATGAAGTTCACGTCTTGCTTTCATCTAGATGGCTTCAAGAGCTATCAAAACATAGTTTCCGATTTGTAATTGGTATACAAAGCTTTACATAATTGCCGCCGATGCTGTAGCCTTTAATTGGCCGCCGATCAAATGAGCCGATTATGCTCGTGATTAGATTTATTTATCTATTCATTTATTTTGGATGAAATCTGAGTTCGTTCAGATTATTCTTTCAATATATCGGGTGTCCCAAAAAAAACGTCCCCAACTTTGACGCAAAATATCTCAGCTGCTGATGAGCCGATTTCTTTCAAAATTCTCACAGATTTACTTCAACATGTCCTTGTCAGACCCTGAAAATATGAAAGTCATCGAATAAAAATTGTACAAGTACTACCTCGAACAAAATAGCATGACAAAAAATTCAATATCAGAGCAAATCACATATTCGAATTTGTGTTCATAGTGCCTTTACCATATCAACCACCAATATCAAACATTTTCCATCCTGATAAACTCTCACGGATCTCATCTAAAGGTACCACTCGAGATCGAAGCGACCATCCTGCAATTCAGTTTCTATTTAATCAGTGTGTCCCTCTAACCCAAGTGCAGTACACCTGGTTTCTTAAGAGAATCCCATATTGCCTGGAGTCATTACCATCACCAATGGAATAAACTGGATGATCAGGAACTGAAAGGCAGGAAGGTTGCTTTTTCGTAGAAAATATCTTAAGATGAGATCGGTGAGAGCATTTCAGGATGGAAAATGAATGATATTGGTGGTCGATGTGGTGAAAGCGCAATAGACACAGGTTGAAATATGTAATTTGCTCTGATATTGAATTTTTTTACATGCTATTTTGTTCGAGGCAGTTCTTGTACAATTTTTATTCGATGACTTTCATATTTTCAGGGTCTGACAAGGACATGTTGAAGTAAATCTATGAGAATTTTGAAAGAGATCGGTTCATCAACAGCTGAGATACTTACCGTCAAACTTGGGGACGTTTTTATTGGGACACCCGATATATATCCGATATCGTCCAATTATGGACATTCTGAATTTTCAATACAGCTGATTTGTTTGGAAATTCGGCGAATGGATTCTTAAAATGGATACATTTTGGGTCTACTATGTGCTAGAATATCCTTGGATTAAGGATCTATAGGGATATACAAAGAGAGACAGATAAGTTTATCAAAATAACATTTTTTTTTTCTTATATTTACATTAGCAACAAAATGTAAACCTCCGATTGAGATAATCCGGGACCACTGCACTGGTAGTGCCCTAGTCTGAGTCACTGAACTTTAATTTTTTTTTGTGGGACTTTGCTACCGCAAAGTCCCAGTTTGTTTTCGAAATGTCTATTCTTTTTTTTTTTTTTTTTTTTTTTTTCGATTTTTCCACAGGGCACACAGCCTAAACTATGCTAGCTGCAACATTTCTGAAATATGTTCTGACGTCGCATCATGGCGACGTACTTTTTAAATATAAATTGGAACATTTTTGCAAAAGTGCAAATTGCACATTGCAACCTCAGTAATAACCGGAGTAGTTACTGAACTTATAGATTTAAAGCAAGTTTCCCCCATTCCATTTTTCATTTCATGGGGGAAAAACTTGCTTTAAATCTATAAGTTCATGGGGGAAAAAATGCAACCAAATTGAGCGTACCCAAAACAAAACCTCTACATTTCATAAAACACCCTACATTTTTCATAGAATTCTTACAACAAACACCTTCAATAAATTTCCTACATTCCATCAAAAAAAAACATATTAAAAATAGGATGAGTTTAATTTTAAAACATGAACAATACAGATTCGAAGATTATTCAGGCGACGGTATCTTTTCATCTATATTTTCTCTAGGTTCAAAAATAATTCCAAAAGTAGCTGGCTTTGTTTCAAACAACAAATCCCTAATTTCCTCCGGAGCTCAAGCAGTTGGGTCTGTGGCAAAAGCAGGAATTAGAATAAACGACGCTGTGAAAAAATCCGACGAACTGAAAGAATTACAGCAAATAAGAGAACTACGAAACAAGAGAATAGAACAGCAGGTAAAAGAGGGAAAAGGGTTTAAAGTTATAGGATAAAAATGATAGTCGCTCACGCTCCAAAAACCTATTTTGGTTCCGATATTCAAAAATCATTAGGATATCTTCCTGGATTTCCATGGGCCAAATACTCTGGCGAGAAACATCTTCCAGGTCATAATTACACCGGTCCAGGTACTAGATTAGATCTGCGATTAGACGAAAACGATAAACCCAAACCAGGGGAAGAACCAGTCAATAGAGTTGACGCTGCTGCGCTTAAACACGACATACTTTACAGAAACAAAGACATAAACTTCAGACACGAAGCAGACAAACAAATGATAATCGAACTCGAAAATATTCCAAATCCAACATTCAAAGAGAAAATGCAAAGAGTGATAATCATAAAACTGTTAAAAGCAAAGATGAAATTGGGTATGGGATTGGCAGATGAAATTCATAAAGAATTTAGAAAAAACAAACATTATTTAAAAGTTAAAGTATTTGATAAAGATGAAATATGGTCAGCAGATTTAATTAATATGCCAGTTGAAAGGGGATATAAATATTGTTTAACAGTTATTGATTTATATACACGTTATGCTTGGGTTATTCCTCTCAAAAACAAAACTGGAATATCAGTCAAACACGCATTTGAAACCATAATGAAACAATCTGACAGACGGCCCCAAAAGTTATGGGTAGATAAAGGGAGCGAATTTTATAACAAAAATATGAAATCTGTGGGGTTTGAAATTTACAGTACTCACAACGAAGGTAAGGCTGTAGTTATTGAAAGATTCAACAGGACTCTAAAAAATAAACTTTTCAAAAAGTTCACGGAATTAAAATCTCAAAAATGGCTAAAAATATTACCAGAGGTCGTAGACGAATACAATAACAAAATACATTCATCTATAGGAGTGTCACCAGCACAAGCCTCAAAAAATCCAAATATTATAAGATCAATTAACGCGCAACATAACTACGAAAATGAGATAAACAATTTAAATATTAAACCCAAATTTAAAGTCGGAGATCGAGTTCGTATTTATAAATATAAAAGTAAATTCGAAAAAGGATATGTTGGTTATTGGACAAACGAAATATTTATCGTAGATAAAGTTAATAGCACATCTCCTCCAACATATGAATTAATCGATCAAGAAAAAGAACAAATTATAGGTAGGTTTTATCAAAATGAACTTCAAAAAACCGACTTTTAAAAATGAATCAATTTCTCGATAAATATGGAACCGATACAACCACAAACTTCCAACTTATGAGATGGGCGAATGAGTTAAACATATCACCGTTTTATTATTGTATGAGAGATGAAATAAATAATCTCAAAAGTAAGAAAGGTAAATTCTACGCTATAACAAATATACACACTTCCGATCAAAAAGGTGTTCATCATTCTGCTTTGTACAAAGACTCTAACTTTTATTTTTTCGACTCTTTTGGATTAGATCCCACTGAAGAGATAATGAATATAACTAATCAACCAATTAAATCTTCTACATTTCAAATACAAAAGCCGGGTCAAAAGTTTTGTGGACAACTTTCACTTTGGGTTTTATATCAGTTGAGTTTAGGAAAACAGTTCGAAGAAATTGTAATAAATTTAACTCAATAAAAATGGCAAATAAATTTGGTTTAGGCGCTTTACCTTTAGATACTAAAAAACCAAACACTACATTTCCAATCAATAAAATCAAACCATATTTTGTGGATCAAATCGGAGACATTCTTCAGGGTGATTTTGATATGAACAATTTTGGTATAACTAATTTAAAATCTCCGAAAAACGATAATGATGCCGTTCATAAGAAATATTTAATGGATCAAATAAATTTAATTGAAGTAGATAAAGACCATTTAAAAGATCGAATAGCTGATGTGAAAAGATTCTTCAAACGACAAATAAATAATAAAAATTTTATAAATGAATCTAAATTGAAAGAATTAGATTATATTGATGATGGTAAATTACAAAAAGAAGTAACAAGTTTAAAAAGTTTTATTCAACAACAATTAGTCAATACAGTAGATAAAACTCAATTACAAAATTTAAGGTCATTAATATCTAATTTAGATGATAAACTAACAAAACAAAAAGTAGATCTTAAACAACTAATATCCAATATTAATCCAGGCATAAGTGAAGATAAATTACAACAAGAATTAACTGCTCTGGAAACTAAATTTAAAACTGAATTACAAAACGAACTAAAATCTATTGATGATAGTGAAATTAAAACTTATATTCAAAAACAGATAGAAAATATTGATGATAGTGAAATTAAAACTTATATTCAACAACAAATACAAAATATTGATGATAGTGAGATTCAACAACGGATAACTACTATTAATAATGAAGTTTTAAAACAGGAAACAAATATAACCACATTACAAAATAATCTCAATGAACTAGAATATATTAAACCCTATTATTTCTTTCCTCCATTTTCTAAAGACAATAAAGATTATTTGGTGGAAGAAATCAGTGGAGAACTCATTTATAATTATAAATATGGGTTTAAAGTAAATATTAAAAAAGATATAGATACTCATGGAAGCTTATCTGATAGTATGACTTATTTTGAGGGGAATACTATAATTGACATATTTTTTCCTATGAAGGTAAAAGTCGATTTACCAATTTATAATCGATATAATCTACTTTATAAACTTTTTGTATCTGTTCACTTTATCAAAAATGGTAACATTGTAGATACTGAAGAATTTAATCCTGGGGGGGAAAATTTTAATATTTCGTCAAATCAGTTGTATATAGATAACCTTAGAATCTCAATCGAGCCGGTTGAGGTGGATGATAAAAGAAACCCTTATGAGGTGGGTGATTATGAGCCGGATTATAAAAGATTACCTTATACATTTGAGTTATTTGATATGATATTGGAAACGGAAACTCCACCATCAGTAAGCATAGTTAGAAATCAAGAACCACAAAAAGAAGAAAGCAAACAGATTTATGAGTTTTTACGAACAACAGACTTTGAATATGTGAAACTATATTTTGTTCATAATGATCTTTACTTCTCTGTTGATGTTAATAAAAATCAACAATTTAAACATTTTCCAATAGCATTAACAGAAAATATAGGTGGATCATATTTTTTCATAGAAATCTCTATTGAAAAAAAAACAAATTTTTTTGTTTATCGGGATAAGAAGAACAAGGAGTCAAAACAAGAAGCATTCTTAGTACAGATACATGTCACTATTGCACAAAACCCTAAGGATGTACGTAGAGCATTATCGGAAGTTCACTTAATTTAACGTTTAAAAATGGAACAAGAAAGTAGACAAAAATACCTGATAGACAAACAAAACGAACTAAAAGTAAAACTAGAACAATATAATAAATGTAAGAAAAGATGGAGTAGAATTGATTCTGCTTTCAAAGCACTAAGTGTAATTTTAACAGTAGGAACAACAATTGCAACGGCAGTAACTGGCGGATTGATGGTGCCAATACTTATTCCAACTGTATTAGCCGCAATTACTGCTATTCAAACCTCATCTTGTGGATTGATTGCTATGGGTTTTACATCCAAACAGAAATCTTATTTTAAAAAGAAAACAGATATCTTAAATACATATCTTAATAAGTTGTATATTTTCTTCGAAAGATCAAGAGAAGATAAGATCATTAGCGTTGAAGAGTTGGAAGAATTTAATGAAATTTTGGATAAATTTAATATACAAATATCAGCAATAAAAGATAATAAAAAGAACTCCAAAAATTAAGTAATTAAAAAAAAACATATAAAAAATATGAATAACATTGAAATTATAGACGATGAAACATTCATAGAAAACGTACTATTTACCGATCTTATCAGGGCTATTACTCATAAATTTTCAACATTTAAGGGTCAAATTGAAATAGATGGTAGGATAATCGAGAATGGAAATCACAAACAATTCATGAAACTTCTTGGTTTCAATTCCAAAACTTTTAAGACCATTTTGTCTAATATGGATGCAAAATCTGACTGCTCGGATTGGTATTTTACAGGGAAAATAATTTTACGTAGAGACAATTTTAAGGAAATAAGAAGATCAAACGCTGGTAGAGGAACTGAACTACTTAAAAAGATAAATGAATATAAAGGTAGAAATTGTTATATACCAACAGATGGTAACTGTTTTATCAAATGCGTAAATCATGTTTTGAAAAAAGATTTAACAAATAAATTTCAAACATTCATTAATACATTTCCAAAAGCGAATAGAAAAGGAGTAATGACAGCTGCTAGAATTAATAAATTCAATGAGAAATGTAATACTTCATTTCAAATTTACACTCCCGAAAATAGAAATGTACGCCCCACCCTCACAGATGTAAACAAGGACAAGGCATTAGATTGGGTTTTATATTTACATAACTCACATTTCTGTCTTATAAGAAGAAATAAAAAAAAATTAGGGATTAAAGAAATAAAAGATAATTATGAACAGGTATGGAAAACATGTAGAGATGATAATGCTGTAAAAGAAGTATCACCTTTGAAACTAAACGTATTTTCAAATATGAGTGATGATACTTTATTCGCTTGGGACTGTGAAACGTATTCAGATAGTGAAACGCGTAAAGCAATTCCTTATTCCTGTACGTTAATTAATTTAGAAAAGCTAAGAAAAAAGTTAGAGATGATACCTCCCACTGATAATATTCCAGAAGCATTTTATAACAAACTAATGAAAATAGTAGAAATATTTGTAGGCACAGATTGTATAGATCAAATGTTGAAATATTTAGGTAAATATGATAAAAAAAGATTAACATTGATTTCTCATAACGGTAGTGGTTTTGATAACTGGATCGTAATTAAAAACGTAAAGAAACTAACACAATGTCCACTAATAACACCCAGAGGAATTCTTTCTTTACCATTATCTAATCCATACACTGATGAAGATTTACAGAAAAGATGGAAACGACAGAAAGATATAAAAAGTAAATCCAATTATTTACAGCATATTAATTTCACATGTTCCTATCAACACGAAGCATCTAGTTTAGCAACATGGGGAAAGTCGTCTAATCTACCAATGAATTTGAGAAAGATCGTTGATGTAGACATTGCAAAATATACCAAAGATAACTGGGAAATTTTAAGACACGAATGGGAACCATATGCAAAGCGAGACACCCTATGTCTTGGAGCATGCTTGATAAAATATAACAAAGTTATGAAAGACGTTGTATTCCAGAGCGTTTCTAATAATCTAACGGCTCCATCTCTATCTTTAAAGGGGTGGTATTATTTGTATCATTACGATAAAGAAATGGTTGAAGAACCATATTACGAAAGTACAAGACTCGTACCAAAACATACTGAAAAACAAAATATAGAAAAGGTTTACTCACACACTAACCCTTTTATAAGACATTTTATAAGACGCTCTATTAAAGGAGGAAGGGTTTCTGCAAATCGAAAAATATTTACAACTGATAAAATCAATGAAATTTGTGATGTATTAAAGGAATATACACAAACAAATGACGACAACATAATTGATTTATTTAAAGAATATAGTAAAAGTGATAAAGATAAAACAGAGGTTAATTCAAAACTTAAAAATATAACATGTTCTAGACTGATGGCATTTGATGCTAACGGTTTGTATGCTTCTGCTATGTCAGATTTAGATAGTGAATATCCCAAAGCAGAAAGTGGTAGACCGTTTTTACCAGAAGAAGAAGAAGAATTTGTAAGACTCTTCAATGAACAAAACTTTAGACCCAAAACTGCTATTTTAACAGTTTGGTTTGAGTATCCCAAAAACATGTTCTTCCAACCGATACCAGCTAAAGATAAAATTAGTTTTACGAACAAAGAAGGAAAAAAGGAAACTGGCACTAAAATCAGATTCAGAAATGGTTTCTGTTCAGATGTTTTAACATCGGTCGATATTCAAGAAATAGTAAAAGCTGGTGGACGAATTATTAGAATATTAGATGGCATAGTATACGAAGAAAACTTTAGAACTCCTCCCTATAGAGACTACATTTTAATTTTGAGAGATCTAAGAAATCAATTCAAAAGGGATGGCAATATCGTTGGTAGTAATTGCATGAAATTATTAGGTAATGCCCTGTATGGGAAATCTATTCAGAAGGATATATCTTCATCAAAACATCTTTGGAGTGACGTAACTTTAAAGGCTAACTTTGATTCACATGTTAAACACTATGAAAAAATAAATGAGACTCAATACATTGTTGATATAGAAGAAGAAGAAAAAGAAATTGACTATGTAAATAGTAAATCTACACGACTTACACCCAGTCATTTGGGATCATTCGTATTATCGCACAGTAAGAAAATAATGAACAATTTTATTCACGTAATAGATGGGTTTTATCAACCGGAAATATACTATACCGATACTGATAGTTTATATATTTCATCTAGCAATTGGAATAAATTAAATGAAGCTGGATTAGTATCCGAAAATGAATACTGTAAAGGAAAGAATGATTACGGTGATGGTGGAATTATATTCGGTTTATATTTAGCGCCGAAAGTCAAATACAATATCATACTAACTTCAGATGGTGTTTTAAAAGAAAAGAAAACATTTAAAGGTTATTCTAATGATAAGATAACTGTAGACGATTATATTCGGTTGGCTAGTGGATATGATATATCAAATGAATTTAAGAGAAATTGGGAAAAAAGTTTCACAAATGGAGTAGTTATTCCAAGGGATGATGATAAACAAAAGAAAGTTTTTAGAAGTTATTTAAATCTTGTAAAGAGAAAGGCTCCAAATAGTGAAGGAATCATGTATCCTTATTGTAATAAAGATGAATTGAGTTTGGATGAAAACTATGAATTTGATGATTTCGATTATCTAACTATTCAAGAAGAGAATGAAGAGTTACTTAATTCTTTTTAAATGAAGTTGAATAACAATTTCTTCGTTTCCAAAGTCTATAAACCTATTTTTACCATCTTTGATTTCCAGATTTATATCTTTGATCATAAAGGAATTAAGTGGTAAATATGTTGTTTGAAATGGTTTTTCTATAATTCTATATCCAATCGGAACAGTGAATGTTGGAAGACTGTAAATAATCTGACGTTTGTATTTATTGAAAAATCCACCGTTTATTAAATTGCAATGTATATTGATCACATCGACATCATTCTCGATATTAGCTTTATGTGGTGCTATAGTAGATTGGGTGTATACTCGTTTATCAAATCCTAGTAACGTATTCAATGAATTTTCTACGTTGAAATCAACTTGACTATTATTTCTTAATATCAATTTCATTTTGTTCAAATTTAAATTACCTTCGAATTCAATATTGTTTTTACCATTGACACTTCCTGCGTATTCAGATAGGTATTCGTTAATGGCTATGTATTCGTAACTTCCTGGTAGTAAACTTATGGTTTTGAATGTTGCTCCATTATCTGTTGATATTTTTATTTTGTTATTATCTTCGTTGATATTTCTAATGGAATTGTAAACAGAGAAATACTTTAATCCCAATTCATATTCTTGATTTCGATCGAGTTCATACTCATAATCTAGAGATAATTTAATGTCTGATTTATTTGAGGTGATGACGAATAGTTGACTCATTTTTAATAACACTTTTATAATCATTTTTATCTATGATACCTTTTTGTAGGAGTCTTTTTAATATACAATTTAATTCATTATATTGTCTGTGTGATTGATGTCCTTCCTTCATTGCTGCTAATATTATTTGTAATCTATTAAGCAATTCTTCGTTGTTGTCGGATAAAAAAATTACACCATCTCCTGTATGTCCCAAAAAGTCATCGATTTCTTCTATAATATCATCAGTGTAGTTATCATCACTACCATCGGTGTTATCATCTAATTCTTTTTCCAGTCTTCTTAATCTTAAAGTTTTTGGTCCTCCTGTCCTTGTCGATGTAAGAATGTCCACGTATGAATTCAAATCTTTGAAATTATAATCTTTATCATATCCATTCAAAAGATTAATCATACCGGGTGTTAAATCATATATAGCGTCTATTCTGTCAATCTTAAATGTTGGGTTGTTTTGATTGAAACGTATCCTAAAACCGTTAAGAATCAATCCATCCTGATCAATTGTTGGCTTTATTGTTTTGGCTAGGGTTGGATTTGGATTTGAAAAATAACGTTTTATATCATCTAATGTCCTGATTACGATTCCATCATCTTCAATGGGATATTCTATTTGTGGAGGAGATTGTTGAATTTGTTGTTTAGGAGCTTCTAATTTATTCTTGATATCCTCTTGACTTTTTAATATTGGTTTAAATAAAGTTTGTAGATTTTCCGTTAATCCGAGTTGTTGTAATCTGTTATTTTCAACTTGGGTCTTTATTTTATTCTTAGCTTTGATATATTCTCTATTTCTTTTTAAAATATTATTCCATTCCATTTTTAAAAAAATAAATTAACATATGTTGATCATTACTCTTTCACCCGCAGGTTTTCTGGTATTAACGAATACATATCCATGTTCCTCTGGATTTCTCCATTGAGCTTTACAAACCTTTTTAAACGAATCTCTGTCCATTCCGTGATTTATCGACTGTATGATTTGAGATAAATCTTTATCGTTTAATTCAAATAATAAAAAACAATTAGCATTTTTTCTAATAAACATAGAATCCATCCCGTAAAAAGATTGGGATTGGTATAAGCAGTGACAGTTGTGATGTCTTCCCTTCGTGAAGAATTCTTGTTGAACAGATTGATTTTTTTGCGCTACGCAGTCGTCAAACAATATTAAGTTCTTTCGTTTGCTATCAATATTAGACAAGTCCAGATCATTTACATTTTTTGTCAGAAACACTTTTATGTCAGTTGGATTGAAAGATGGATTCTTTTCTTTTATGAAGGTATCTAAGATATCTTTTATTTCCATTTCTCCTTTATCGTAATATTGAAATAATTCTTGAACATATTTCTTTGGTAAATATTCTAAAGCTTTGAGAAATTGATAATACGATTGTTCTGGTGTTGTTGTGTAGATATATAGAGAATCAAAATCTAAAAGGTTGGGTGTTGTCAACATGTTAAAAGTGAGATGAGTTTTCCCAGAACCTGAACTACCGCATATACACATGAGCATTGGATTATTAGGAAATATTTCTGAATGATTAAATTTCTTTCCCATTTTTATGTACCAAAAATTACACCTTCTCCTTTATACTTTGAAAGATATATTCCTTCTCCACTGTGTATATTTTTAAAAAATATTCCATTACCCTTATGTTTGACTTTGATTTCCCCTGTGTCAATACTATCCACTAATTTAGTTAATCCTTGTTTGACAGTTTTCTTAGTTTCTTCACTAAATCGATTTCCAAATTCTTTAACTGTACCTAATATGTCTGCTACTCCCGAACCTTTTGCTAACTTTTCCATTTCCAAATTATGTCTACGTTTTTCACTTTTTTCAACTTCGGCTGCTTTCTTGGCATTGACGGCTTGAACTATTCCTGCTGTTCCGCCGGCCGTGGCACCGGCTGCGGCCAAACCTGCAAAGATCAAGGGTAGGAAAGGTAAAAATCCACCTTCCTTTATGTTCTTGTCAATTCTTTCCAAATCTATATCATCTCGTACTTTACAGTGTTTATATTTATCAATAAGTTTTTTAGTTATGCTGATTCTTTTACCATTGTAAGTAATTGTAGTTGGCTTTTCTGTTTCGATAGCATCTATTATTCTTTTTACTAAAGTTTCGGGTTTCATTTTTAAGGGATTAATTTATTCTATTCGAATCATCCGTCTGTCGGATATTTTTATTATATGTTTTGCTTCTTCCAATAATAAACAATAACCGGTTACATCTCCTTGTGTTTTTTCGATATGAATATTTATGTTTACTCCAGTTTTGAAAAGATCTTCTTGATGAGCTGATAGATCAAAACAGAAGATTGGGTGATTAATTGCAAAATCTACATATCCAAACTGAGGTGGATTTCCAAATAATTCACACATATTTTTATAATTTCTATACAATTCATTATAATCCTTTGTGGATGGATTAATAGTTAAAGGTTGGTTAGGATAATTATCGTTGTTTAATCTTACTTGAACTTTACGGATTATAGGATCTTGAGTTTGGTTCATTGCCACTCTAAAGATATTGTTGTTATTTGTCTGAGAATCTGGTAAGTTCTTGAAACCAACTATTAAATATCTTGCTGGTTTAATGCTGTTAGTGATTGGCCATGTTGTGGATTCTCCAGTTAAAGTCATGCTCCCTACAGTGTTGCGACGAAGAAAAGCTATTTCAATGTCTTTAGTTAACGAGTTGAATATTCTCGTTTCTACTTCAATTGATGGTGTTATTACGGGTATGAAAAGTTGGAGATTTGTTATTTCTAATTTTGCATTTGAATTAGCTTCTCCAAAGAATATCTTATCGTCATTAATTTCTCTTTGTAAATGAATTTTAAATGGTAAACCTATAGAAACTTTTCGATGTTCTAAAAGACCGAATAAAGGATATAATTTCCAATTTACGTAATTACCCCATCTATTATCCTCAACAACATTATTGTACTGATTTACTCGTTTGTCAAACCCATGGTTTACTGCTCTACCGATTCTCTCAATGCTATTTCTGGCAATGACTCTCATTCTAGCCTCATCAGCATCGTTAGCTACAGTTCTTACTGGTTCTTTTAAAACGTTTCCATCACCAACATCGGGTATCCAACCCGAGACTGAATCGTAGTTTTTGGGGTAAAGGACTGTTTTCAACATTGTGTCAAATTCTCCAGGGTGTTTGATGGTTTCTATGGGGTTTGATCCCGCTTCCAAAACCATTTCGCTAAATAAAGAAGGAAAGAAATTATTTTCTAATGTTGTATTAGTCTGTGGGACTCTATTTTCATTTGCTGTTCCGTCCTTGATTTTGAAATCGCATCTGAAATAGGCATCAGACAGTAGCAACCAATTTGACAGTGAATTGATCTCGAAAGTGACCCTCCCACCATCATTTAGTTGGGATTTAGATCCAACACTCGGAGAAACAATTATGAAATCTTCTTTTTTTTTATTAAATGAATAAAGAATTGGATCGTATAATCTAAAAATTGGATCAAGAATTTTATTTGCCATTTTTAGAGGAATTATTTTGATAAAATACAATACATTTACTATATGTATATATAATGTTTAATAGAACAAAATAACAACATATAAATAAGTTCAACAATGTTTAGTAACAACTTTTACTGTATTAATCAACCCCTTGACTACGGATAAACACTGGTAACCAAGAGGTGATCATACAGAATCGCTCCATGGTTTCAAGTATTATTATATAAATAAGTTCAACAATGTGTAAAGGGAGGTACAACTTTTACTGTATCACTCACAATGTTAATACCGGTCCTACAGGGCCGGTTATCGTGACATTACACACATCTATTTTTAGTTAATGTCCCTAGCAACTCACAAATAACACGCGGTATATGTCTACTTAAGACCGGTCATGATGACATTACACACTATAAATCTACTGAAGACAAACTATCGATTGCGTGAAGCTTGAGTTATTTTTAGAGCGGTCCTACAGGGCCGGTCATGATGACATTACACGCTATAACACTATACTATATAAATACACCATAACAAAGATATCCGCGTTATAATGTTTAATAACAACAATAAATAAATTCAATAATTTGTAGTAACAGCTTTTACTGTATTAATCAACTCCATAGTTTAAAGTATTATTATATAAATAACAATGTGTAAAGGCAGGTAACAACTTATACTGTATCAATCAACTCCTTGACTACGGATAAACACTGGTATCCAGGGACCGCTTTGAAGAGATCGCTGTGTAGTTACAAGTATTATTTCTATAAGAGCCGTAACACGTGATGAATATCGATTATCAACATGTTGCATTAAACAAAGAAAGTTGTTAATGGTAAAATCAATAGTCCATTTAGACAGAGTCATAAACGAGTGAAGCATTGAATCAATACATTCTGTATAATCTAGAAACTCTATTACGTGAATATTGTACAGTCATTATGACTCACGTTCCTTTCCAAAACCTTCGTTGTTCAGGACTGGCTTTTAATTCCTTGTCAATATCAGGCATCCAACTAAGTAATTGAGAAATAGAAACTGTGACTGTTTTAAACTTTGGGTATTCTGTACATAGTTTTGCAAGACGTCTTAGTTTTCTACAATGGCTTAGCGAAATACATAAGTTGGTTTTAACGAAATTACTAAATAAACCAAAATTTAATATAAAAAGTTTCTGGAGCCACTGTCCATACGTTACATATACTTGAATAGTTTGCGCTGAGTTTTGTTTAATAAAAATATCACAATCCTTAACTATGTCTTTAACCTTGTTCTCTTCGTTTATACTATTGTCAAAATGTTTCAATTCCTGCGAATGGGGCAAATCACACACACTATTTTTGAGTTTTTTTAACACTTCCTTATTTTTGGTAAAACTTTTGTTGAAATTTAGAGGTTTTGGTTTTCTAATAAGTGTTTCCTTCTTTTCAAAATGATAGTCCTCAACTGTTTGTAAATCCTCAAGTAGCATCTTTTCTTTTAATTCCATATAATGATCTAAATGCATCTGGTGGTATTTTATGTGAGCTTCGATAGCATTTGTATAAATCCGCTTGACATCCTCTTGAACTGAAAATAAAAAAACATAGTGTTTTAACGAGGAAAACTATTTGGCACTGTCGTACGCCACCCAGCTATAAAAATGACAGATAATTACATATTAAAATGTACTTACCTGTGTCTGAAGTTTGAGATCCCACTGACATGCTTTCTTCTGCCATGTTTCCCCTGTAGATGTGTCTGTCTCAAACAAAGAACGCAAACTGAATACTATTTCCTAGAAAGAGCTTGTTCCCATAGTAATCAATGTATTGACGTCATATATTCATGCAATATTGATCAATAAAGACCTAAGGGCGAACTAATGTCTCAAATACAGTTCAATAACCTCAATATTATCACGTAATGTATTTGATTAGATTCTTAAAATAGTTTATTGATCCGTTCACCATGAATACAGTTAGCTCATAGTTTATTGATCAGTTCACCATGAATACAGTTAGCTCATAGTAATCAAATAATGACGTTTATACGATGATAATGCAATATGATTAAAGGGAACTAAATCTGTCAATCTTAATAAAACCAGACCACAATGAATTTCAAAGATAAATAAATCATTTTCAAATAGTGGGATAATATGTAATTTGAGGTATTTTATGCTAGGTAGGGACTTGATGGAATGTAGGAAATTTATTGAAGGTGTTTGTCGTAAGAATTCTATGAAAAATGTAGGGTGTTTTATGAAATGTAGAGGTTTTGTTTTGGGTACGCTCAATTTGGTTGCATTTTTTCCCCCATGAACTTATAGATTTAAAGCAAGTTTTTCCCCCATGAAATGAAAAATGGAATGGGGGAAACTTGCTTTAAATCTATAAGTTCAGTAACTACTAACCGGTTTTTCGACTCTGGAAGCTACATTTTTGGACCGATTTTGCTCGGGTTTTCATTTTTAGAATCTGTGACTAAATTCCGATGTGATACGAGTTAAAAAAATTCAAATTTCGAAAATTCGTAGCATATTTTTTTTTGCCGATTTTCGAAATTTTTTTACTAAATTTTATTGCAGTGCGTTCGATAATCGAACGCACTGCATTGTTTTGCAAACGGCTATTTTTGCAGTGCGTTCGATTTCGAACGCACTGCTTTGTTTTCATAATGATTTTTTTTTTTTCGAATTCTTCCCATCTCGCCCAGCCAAAACTACGCATGGTACGTACTCACGGATGCGACTTCCTATTTACAAATGGTGGCCACCGTTACATGAATATAAATTGATGCATTTCAATCCAACCGGAAATGACGTACGATGCAAAAACGTATTTTAGGGTTTTTAAATTTACGTCTCTAATTTTTGTCCGATTTTTATCGAATTTTTTGGGTTAATATCTATAATCTAACAGCTACAAGATGACTTCTTACTAAAATTCAAAATTTTAATTTTGACCCCCATTTTTTAATTTGAAATTTGTTGAATTTTTCAACTTCTACAATTTTATTTTGTTCGATTTGAAAATCTACATGAAGATAGACATTTCAATTCTAAATATAACCCTGTCATTAAAATTTCGATATCACTTCCGATTTTGACGTCATTTGCTCTCAAAGTTCAAATTTCCACTTCCGGAATTCTGAAGATATTCAAAAAATTCTTTTTGCAGTATGTTTATTATGTAGACACAAAAGTATACAAATGATAAAATTTGACCCGGATGAAACAGATCAGTCGCCATCTTGAAATGGTATATTTTCATAAAACGCAAAATGGGGCCTCAGGGTGTGATGGAATTTGTATAATTTTGATGTCTATACAATCTACAGTCGATTGTTACCAAAACATGGGAAGCCGATTTGTGAATTTCAATTCTGATCTTTTCTAATTTCCGGTTAAAATAAATCATTAATTGTCAAAACTTTCAAGGCCCATATTTCGTGACCTTGACCTTTTGTGACTAAGTGACCTGTACAAAAGTTACTGCCCTTGATGAGATGTATCCAATGACATATTTATTTTAGATGCCCAATGGTTACTTCCGGTTAAATAGCCGTTTGAAAATTGCAATTTTTAACTTTAAACGGCCCTACCACGTGACCTAATTTACATATGTCTTATTTTATCTCACTATCTTCCTATGCTCTGTCTGCTCTTTCCAATGATATACAACACAATACACTTGAATCAAAATTCCGCCTTTTAAAGTTTGAAAAATTTGTGCCAATTTCCATTGAAACTGTGCGTGTTTTTTCAAATTTTATTTCGATCGTTCTGAAAACTTACAGGTAGATAGACATTTTAATGGCGAACAAGAATATGTTTTCAAAATTTCGATATCACTTCCGGTTTTGACGTCATCGGCTCTCAAAGTTGAAATTTCAACTTCTGGAAGTTTGAAGATATTCGAAAAATACTTTTTGCAGTATGTTTGATATGTGGATTCAAAAGTACACAAATGATAAAATTTGAACCGAATGTAACAGATCAGTTGGTATCTCGAAATGGTATATTTTTATAAAACGTAAAATGGGGCCTCAGGGTGCTGTGGAATTTGCATAATTTAGATGTCTATGCAATCTACAGTCGATTGCTACCAAAACATGTGAAGCCGATTTTTGAATTTCAAATCTGAATTGTTCTTATTTCCAGTTAAAATGAATCAGTAATTGTCTATACTTTCAAGGACCATATTTCGTGACCTTAACCTTTCCGGACTTAGTGACCTGTACAAAAATTATTTCCCTTGATGGGATGTAGCCAATGATATAATTTGTTCAGATGCCCAACGTTTACTTCCGGTTTCAAAATTTTAAACAACCCTACCACGTGACCTAATTTACATATGTATTATTTTCTTTAAATGTCTTACTATGCCCTGTCTTCTCTTTCAAATGATATACAACACATTTGAGTCAAAATTTCACCTTTTAAAGTTTTGCGCCAATTTCCTTTCAAGTGTGCATGTTTTTTCCAAATTTTATCGACCTGACAACTTACAGGTGGAAAGACATTTAGATATCGAACTAAGATCTATTTTCAAAATTTCATTATCACTTCCGGTTTAGACGTCATTTGGTTTTTAATTTGAAAATACAACTTCCGGAATTCTTAAGATATTTGAATTTTTTTTTTAATATGTTCATTTTTACGATACAAAACAAATGCAATCATAAAAGCTTAGCCAGAAGTAAAGGATCAGTCGCCATATTGAACTGACCTGTTTATATAAAACGAAAAATGGGGCATCAGGGTTATGGGATTTGTGTAAATTTGATGTTATCTTATTCAGCAAAGGACTATTTACAAAATATGTTTCAAAATAAGTTTAAAGGCCGATTTAATAATAATAATAATAATAATAATAAACTCTTTATTTTACATGGGTCAGAATTAGGCCCTATACCACGAGTGGTAACGGTCCTGTCTCACACCCAGCCCATGGGGACAAACATAGATACAATATACAACATATAGACACCAAAAAAAAAAAAAAAAAAAAAAAAAAAAAAAAAAATTTGTGTACAAAGTTTGATGATTTAGAGATCAAGTACATGACCACAGGCTACTGGATATTTTTTTTTTTTTAAGATATACAATATAGCAATATACACAAGTACATGTGTATTAAATGGACATAATATTATACTCAAGCGATTAGTGTACAGAATTTGATGATTTAGAGATTTAGCGTAACCCTGACCTTTGTTGACTTTATGACCCACACAAAAGTTAATGCCCTTGTCAAGATCTATCCATTGATATATCCATTTTTGTTGGCCTATGTTTTCTTCCGGTTTTTTAGCCATTTGGAATTTGTGATTTTTAACTTAAAACAGCTGTGTCACGTGACATATTTCGTCTAAACACATGTTATTGTCAAAACAGTTGAAGGGAGAGAACTAACAAATCGTAAATCTTTTAATTATTCAGACCACAAAAGTTACCATTCATCTTAATAAGGAAATCTCAATTTAACTTTTCTAATGATCATTATTCATAATCATTTGGTTAATGCCTTATGATTTATGAAAGAAATTCAGGATGACGCACTGCTCAGCGCCGTTTTGGAACGGCTCTAGTTTTTTTTTTTTTTTCGAATTTTACACTCGCTTTTTTAGTAAGAAGGCAACATGCCACATACAGATTTGTTCAATTCCCTACGATAAATTGTTGACCATCAACTATTAAATATAAATTGGTGCCATTTTGACAAACCGGAAATGAGGTAGAACAAAAAACACAGTTTTGGTTTTTGGAATCTCACAGCTCTATTTTTGATCCGATTTTTATCAAACTGTTTTGAACTGTTTTCTATAACTGTGCGCTACTTAATAAAAGTTTTAAACTTCTCCAATTTTGACCTTTAGTTGACTATTTTCTTAATTTTAATTTTTGCGTTTTTTTCAACTTCTACAATTTTATTTCGTTTGATCTGCAAATTTGCAGGTGTATAGACATTTTGATTTTAAACAAAATGCTGTTTTCAAAATTTTGATACCACTTCCGGTTTTTACGTAATTAGCTTGTAAATTTAAAATTTCAACTTCCGGAAATTTGACGATATTTCAAATTTGTTTTTTTCAATGTGTTATGATTTGTTATAACAACAATTTGAAATAAAAAAATCCGACCCGGAAGTAACAGATCATCCGATATTTTGATATGAGTAACTTTTATAAAATCAAAAATGGGGCCTCAGGGTTATGAGCGGCATCCGTAACTTTAGTATTTTTGAAAACTACAATCGATTGCTAAAAAAGTCTAGCAACCGATTTTTGAATTTTGATTTCAATTTTTTTTTAATTTTCGTTTTGATTTTTTATGCATTTACTAAAACTTTCAAGGCTCATATCTTTTGACCTTGACCTTTTGTGACCTTGGTACCTGAACAAAAGTTATTGCCCTTGATGAAATATATCCAATGGTGTATTCATGTTTGTGATCCGATGTATACTTCCGGTTTTATAGGCAATTGAAATTTGTGATTTTTGACTTTAAACAGTCCTGTCACGTGACCTAGCGTAAATACGTCAAAAATGATTTAACAATCATATTATGCGTAATTTGCTCTTTCCAATGATGTACGACAATATACACTTAAATTAAAATTGCACGATTTAAAATTTGAACATTTTGTGCAAATTTCCATTGTAACTGTGCGTGTTTTTTTCAAATTTTATTTCAATCGATCTGAAAGTTAATAGATGGAAAGATATTTCGATTGCAATCCAAAATCCGTTTTCGAAAAATTGATACCACTTCCGGTTTTGACGTAATTAGCTTGTAAATTTGAAATTTCAACTTCCGGAATTTGGAATATATTTGAAATTTGTTTTTTGCAATATTTAACATTATGGTATACCAACAATTTGAAATAAAAAAATTTAACCCGGAAGTTACAAATCGGCCGATATGTTGATATGACTAACTTTTGTAAAACTCAAAATGGAGCCTCAGGGTTATGAGCGGAAATCGTAACTTTGATATTTTTGGAAACTACAGTCGATTGCATTCATAGCATTGTTAATCGATTTTTGATCTTCTGTTTTGCCTTTCTTGCATTTCCGTTTTATTTTTTTCAGTAAATACAAAACCTTTCAAGACTCATACCTCGTGACCTTGACCTTTGGTGACATTGTAACCTGAACAAAAGTTTTTGCCCTCGATGAGATCTATCCGACTATGTATTCATATTTGTTGTCCGATGTATACTTCCGGTTTTGTGAGCAATTCAAATTTGCGATTTTTGACTTTACAAGTAACATCCAAGGTTTCGCTAGTCGTGGTAGCTTTCTTTGTCTAGAAATAATACCAATACAGACCCTTTTAAAAACAGTTTTTAAGTAATTCCAAAACTGTTACGCACTGCTCAGAACCATGCAAAGCCTATGGATCTAGTTTTTTTTTTTTTCGAATTTTACACTCGCTATTTTAGTAAGAAGGCAACATGCCATATACAGATTTGTTCAATTCGCTACGATAAATTGTTGACCATCAACTATTAAATATAAATTGGTACCATTTTGGCAAACCGGAAATGAGGTAGAACAAAAAGCACAGTTTTGGTTTTTGGAATCTCACAGCTCTATTTTTGATCCGATTTTTATCAAACTGTTTTGAACTGTTTTCTATAACTGTGCGCTACTAAATAAAAATTTTAAACTTCTCCAATTTTGACTTTTAGTTGACTATTTTCTTAATTTTAATGTTTGCGTTTTTTTCAACTTCTACAATTTTATTTCGTTCGATCTGCAAATTTGCGGGTGAATAGACATTTTGATTCTTAACAAAATGCAGTTTTCAAAATTTTGATACCACTTCCGGTTTTTACGTAATTAGCTTGTAAATTTAAAATTTCAACTTCCGGAAATTTGAAGATATTTCAAATTTGTTTTTTTCAATGTGTTATAATTTGTTATAACAACAATTTGAAATAAAAAAATCCGACCCGGAAGTAAGAGATCATCCTCCATTTTGATATGAGTAATTTTTATAAAATTAAAAATGGGGCCTCAGGGTTATGAGCGGCATCCGTAACTTTAGTATTTTTGGAAACTACAATCGATTGCTAAAAAAGTCTAGCCGCCGATTTTTGAATTTTGATTTCAATTTTTTTTTTATTTTCGTTTTGATTTTTTATGCAATTACTAAAACTTTCAAGGCTCATATCTTTTGACCTTGACCTTTGGTGACCTTGGTACCTGAACAAAAGTTATTGCCCTTGATGAAATATATCCAATGATGTATTCATGTTTGTGATCCGATGTATACTTCCGGTTTTATAGGCAATTGAAATTTGTGATTTTTGACTTTAAGCAGTCCTGTCACGTGACCTAGCGTAAATACGTCAAAAATGATTTAACAATCATATTATGCGTAATTTGCTCTTTCCAATGATGTACGACAATATACACTTAAATTAAAATTGCACGATTTAAAATTTGAACATTTTGTGCAAATTTCCATTGTAACTGTGCGTGTTTTTTTTCAAATTTTATTTCAATCGATCTGAAAGTTTACAGATGGAAAGATATTTCGATTGCAATCCAAAATCCGTTTTCGAAAAATTGATACCACTTCCGGTTTTGACGTAATTAGCTTGTAAATTTGAAATTTCAACTTCCGGAATTTGGAATATATTTGAAATTTGTTTTTTGCAATATTTAACATTATGGTATATCAACAATTTGAAATAAAAAAATTTAACCCGGAAGTTACAAATCGGCCGCCATATTGATAAGACTAACTTTTGTAAAACTCAAAATGGGGCCTCAGGGTTATGAGCAGAAATCGTAACTTTGATATTTTTGGAAACTACAGTCGATTGCATTCATAGCATTGTTAATCGATTTTTGATCTTCTGTTTTGCCTTTCTTGCATTTCCGTTTTATTTTTTTCAGTAATTATAAAAACTTTCAAGACTCATACCTCGTGACCTTGACCTTTGGTGACATTCTAACCTGAACAAAAGTTTTTGCCCTCGATGAGATCTATTCGACTATGTATTCATATTTGTTGTCCGATGTATACTTCCGGTTTTGTGAGCAATTCAAATTTGCGATTTTTGACTTTACCAGCAACATCCAAGGTTTCGCTAGTTGTGGTAGCTTCTTTTGTCTAGAAATAATACCATTACAGACCCTTTAAAAAACAGTTTTTAAGTAATTCCAAAACTGTTACGCACTGCTCAGAACCATGCAAAGCCTATGGATCTAGTTTTTTTTTTTTTCCGTTTTCTGGTCAGAGCGCCCAGCCAAAACTATGCATGCCACACATAATCTCTCAAGATTTCCCACGATAATCTACTGCTCGGTATTGTTTAAATGTAAAATGGCGCATGCCCTACCAACCGGAAATGAGGTATGAGAACATATGGGTTTTGATGTTTTAGCCATTATCTCCTTTATTTTTCAACCGATTTCGATCGGACTGACTTTGCTTTATTCTCTAATCGATTCTCCACGAGACAAAAGTTTAACAATATCATTTTGAGAAAAATCTTGCTGACTTTTGGAGCACCTTTTCTGGACCACTTTTTAAACTTTTGCAATTTTATGTTGATCAACCTGAAAACTTACATATATATAGACATTTTGATTGCAAACAATAAGCAATTTTAAAAATTTCGATATCACTTCCGGTTTTGACGTCATTCGCTCTCAAAGTTGAAATTTCAACTTCCGGAATTTTGAAGATATTCGAAAAATTCTTTTTGCAGTATGTTAGTTATGTAGACACAAAAGTATACAAATCATAAAATTTGAGCCGGATGTAACAGATCAGTCGCCATCTTGAAATGGTATATTTTCATAAAACGCAAAATGGGGCCTCAGGGTGTTATGGAATTTGCATAATTATAATGTCTATGCAATCTGCAGTCGATTGCGACCAAAACATGGGAAGCGGATTTTTGAATTTTAATTCTGAATTTTTCTAATTTCCGGTAAAAATAAATCAGTAATTGTCAAAACTTTCAAGGCCCATATTTCGTGACCTTGACCTTTCTTGACCTAATGACCTGTACAAAAATTATTGCCCTTGAGGAGATGTATCCATTGACATATTGTTTTCAGATGCCCAAGGTTTACTTCCGGTTTTATAGCCGTTTGAAAATTGTCATTTTTAACTTTAAACAGCTCTACCACGTGACCTAATTTACATATGTCTTATTTTCTTTCACCGTCTTACTATGCTCTGTCTGCTCTTTCCAATGATATACAACACAATACATTTAAATAAAAATTCCGCCTTTTAAAGTTTGAAAAATTTGTGCCAATTTCCATTGAAACTATGCGTATTTTTTTAAAATTTTATTTCGATCGTTTTGAAAACTTACGGATAGATAGACATTTTGATGGCGAACAAAAATATGTTTTCAAAAATTTAGTATCACTTCCGGTTGTGACGTCATTTGCTCTTAAAGTTAAAATTTCAACTTCCGGAATTTTGAAGATATTCGAAAAATTCTTTTTGCAGTATGTTTGTAATACAGACACAAAAGTATACAAATAATAAAATTTGACCCGGATGTAACAGATCAGTCGCCATCTTGAAATGGTATATTTTCATAAAACGCAAAATGGGGCCTCAGGGTGTAATGGAATTTGAATAATTCTGATGTCTATGGAATCTACAGTCGATTGCTACCAAAACATGAGAAGCCGATTTTTGAATTTCAATTCTGATTTATGTTAATTTCCGGTTAAGATAAATCAGTAATTGTCAAAACTTTAAAGGCTCATATCTCGTGACTTTGACCTCTGGTGACCAAGTGACCTGAAACAAATTCATTGCCATTGACGATACCTATGCACGGATACTTTCATTTAGGTTTTCCGATGTTTACTTCCGGTTTTATATCCATTTGAAAATTGCAGTTTCTAACTTTAAAGAGCTCTGACACGTGACCTAATTCAAGTACGTCACAAATTCTTTCACAATCTAATTATGCTAAATCTACTTTTTCAATTATATACAACACAATATTCTTAAATGAAAATAGTGCCTTTTGAATTTTGAAAATTAGTTATTCCATCTGCTTGTAAAATATTAAATTCAAATTTCAGTTGAAGGGAGAGTACTACATTTTGACATAAAGCTGCGTTTGGGCGATCGCCCTCTGCCATTAACTTGCGTTTGGGTGATACGTATATCATAAATGTACTTTTTTACATTGTAACAGTTTTAAAAGAAACATTAATATATATTTTCTTTGAACGAATTATGGATTGATAAATTTTGATCTGTATTTCAAACTACGAAGTCTGAATGCTTTGCAGTCCGTTTCTAAATTGAGATTTGGCTCTTTCATGTGTCCTTTTTGCACTTTAGAACTTTTTTACAAATCTTAGAAATTTTGTGATATGCGTTTTCCACTGATGTATATCAAACTGTGATTACGCCTTTTTGTTAATCAGATTACTTTTCACTACCGAACATGAAATGTTTATTTCACCTTTGACTACCGTGTGTGAACTGGTTATTGAACTTTTCACTACCGAATTCACAATTGTGCGTTTTAAAATTTTGTACCTTTTGCATTTTAATGTAAAACAAGCTTTCTTCTGTAAACCTGACATCATGGATTGAAAGATGTCACTTTTCACCAATGGACGAAACCGGATGCGCACTGCATGGTACCATTCATGGTTCTAGTTTTTTTTTGGATTAATCTGAAATTATAATACAAGATGCACGTCACTAATATAAACAATTTGACGTATTCAAAATTTTTGCGTCACTTCCGGTTAAAGTGGAAAATCGATTTTCACTTCCGGTTGAATAACTTCCGGTGTAATTGAAATATTTGAACGAAATTATGTATATAGTTATTAATCGTAATTCTACAGCCGATTTTAAAATAAAATTTAGTCCGAAAAAAATACTTTGGCCGCCATGTTGATTTGATACATTTTTATAAAATGAAAAATGGGGCCCTGGTGGTAAGTGTGACATGTGTGATGTTTGTTTTTTTGGAAACAATAGTCGATTGCGACCAATCTGTGGGAAGCCGATTTTTGAATTTCAATTTTCCTTTTTTGCAACTTCCGGTTGAATTTTTTTCAGTTTTTGAAGGCTCATATCTTGTGACCTTGACCTTTGATGACCTTGACCTTAAGTAGGTCAAAGGTCATCGACCTTGGCTACCTGATGATACTTTAATATTTGACCTCCGATATCAACTTCCGGTTTTATAGCTGTCCGAAAATACCCAAATTCGCAACTTTGTACTGCTGCTACAGGTGACCTAATTAACCTAGAGAGTTCATTTTTGCATATTCTGAATGGGCTTTATGAGCTCTTTCGAACGATATATCACAATGTATTGTAATGCAATTTCTTTTTTTTCTTAAATTTTGCAATTTTGAAAACCTTTACCCGATTTTTTGAATTTTTTGACATTAATATATGCATAGTTTATGATCTATTAAGTTTAGAGCCTTTAAAATTGGTACATAATGGAGCAGACCCCATATGAATGTATCCATAAAAAAAAAAATTGACATGGGCGTGGCACATCCGGGTTAAATTTTAATTTTGTTTACATTTTGTTGTCTGAAAAAAAAACATATAGACTACATTTTTTTTTGCACACACCTACCTCATTACTTTAGCTCAATTATATCAAAATCTCAGCTATTTCGGCTGTATAGTTCTAAAAAGGGAACAAGGTTTACGAATTTCAAAATTTCCGATTATAGATTTTGACCTTTTTTGACATTTATGATTGTATATCTCGTTAACCAATAGATGTAAATGCTTGATAATTTAGCCATAGTAAGATATTATTAATATAAATAAAGTCATATCAACAAATCTGACGTGGGCGTGGCACATCCGGGTAAAATTTTGTTTCTGTCAAAATTTTGTTTATAAAAAAAAAGGTAAAGTTTAAATTTTTTTCAAAAAATGACCTTGCATACAGTTATATCATTGCTTTATTCAGCTTATGTTAAATGTTCATAGATTTCGGCTTTGTAGATCAAAAAAGGGAACAGGGTTAAAAAAAAAAAATTTCCGTTTTTTACCTTGACCTTTGTTGATTTTGACCTTTCTAGGATCAAAGTTCATTGACTTTGGCTGTTCATTTATACTTTCATATTTGATTTCTAGCGTCAACTTCCGGTGTTATTACTGTATGCATTTCCAAATTTTAAAGACTTGTTTCTCGTGAATTTGACCTTGAGGGGCCTTGACCTTCAGTTTGTTGAAGGTTACTGATAAAGGTTTTCGGCTGATATGTTCAAATGTTAGGTCTGGTGACTACTTCCGGTTTCATAACCTTTCCAAAAAATCAAAAATTTTAAAAGTTGTCAACGTCTTTGATACTTTGGATCTACGTTCAGGGCCCATTTTTTTTTAGCAATTAGCACATTTGCAAAGTCCCACTCTGTGCCACATGTGGCTCTAGTTTTTTATTTTTCTGATAAATTTGATATGATTAGATAATTACAGCCATGTCTATATACACCAAAAAAGTAACATTCACAGATAATGGAATGATACGCCAGAACACGTTTAAGAGAACGAATACAGTTGCTATATGGTTAGCAGAAGATACCAATGATAGAATCAAATCAATCGACATCCTATATACAATACAAAATGTAAGTAGCAGTTCGATTCAAACCATTAAATGCCTTCAAAATGTGGAACCCAACTGCTTTTATATGACTTTTAACAATGAAACCAACATGCATAGATTCATTGAGCAATTTACTGATAATTTCATGGTTAAAGGCAAAAAGCTTATCATTGATGAGTGCCAGGAAGAAATATGGGATGAACCAGTTGATAATATTACTATTACTGTGTTCGGTGCACCATACCAGCTGGACGCAGTCGAAATCACCAAGAAGCTAGCGAAATACTGCACTGTCATAAGTGCTAGAAATACAAATTTTGGGGAATTCCCGTCTATAAATAGTGGCACTAGGCTGGTGTATGTAAAAAAAATAACTAAGCCTATCCCCACAAAGTTATTTGTCCAAGGCAAAAGACTTACCTTCAAATATGAAGGTCAGCCCAAACCACAGCGAAAATGCTACGGTTGTGGCCAGTATGGACACAACGCCGACGAGTGTCCTGAGGACCAAGTTCAAAATAACGAGCCAATTAGACAGGAAGAGACCCCAGGTATGATCACTACCATCTGGGGAACCCAAATCCCGGCCCCTTCACCATCTCAGCCTGAACCCTTGCAGCATGAGCCTATACCTCAAAAGCCTGAACGGCAACTACCTGTGCAATCTGAACCCCCTTCAATCCAGGCAAAACCTAACCCAACCTCAACAATACAACCTTTTGAAAATAGATTAGAGATGCTCGATGTTTTGTCAAAAACTCTCAAAGAATTGGAGGAATTCACACCATCCACTTCCACTCCAAAACGTCAAAGCGACCTGCCTCCCCCCTTGCCAAAGCTTCCTCCCCCATCAATGGAAGAAGAGACTAGTCAGTACTCTGGGGACAGCAAGTCCAAAGAATCAGAATCCCTGTCAATGTCTGACTTACACAGCTCAGACATTAATACGTCGCCTAGTACAGTCACCTCGGTGGGACAGTGCAGCGACAACTCTTCATCAGATAATATCGTCTCTGAAAGTTTTTTACAGATATATGGTGAAGAGTTAACAAATAAAAGAAAAAAAAATAATTCAAATAGTTATAGTTCTAAGGAAGAAGTTACAGAGAAGAAGGTGAGGACTATCTCACCGGTACAAACTGAAGTTTAGTCTTCTAAAGGTAGATCATACTAATAACTTACTAAATACATACACCCTTTAAAACCCCCCTTTACACCCTCATTATGGCATTAAACTTCTTATCTCTCAATATCAACCATCATTTAAACTTCAAATACAATATTTTAACTTCTACATTTCATAAATATCAAATACTAAACTTACAAGAAACATCTACTCTTACCCCATATGAAATTAACAACCTACAAACCAATTCTAACTACAATATATACTGTAACAATGGAACTTATAAATCCAGGGGAGTGGCCACCCTGATTCAGAGACACCTTACAGCTAAGGATTTAACGCCTCAGGGCTTTCTGGAGGGGAGATTCCTACACCTGGAACTTCAAATATCAAACAAAACATTTCAGATTATAAATTTATATGCACCCAATGATTACACAGAAAAACACATATTTTATGATAACGTCCTAGATTACCTACTAATACATCTCAAACCAAGCCATGAAACCTTACTCTCAGGTGATTTCAATTTCATATTAGAACATATCGATACAAAGAGACAACTTCAAATTTACTCTCTCAAACAAAAAACTAAGCAATATTTTCAAACATCTATCAACTCTCTTAACCTTACAGACGTCTTCAGACAAACATTCCCTACAACCCATTCATACACTTACAGCAAAACAACTACAGGAGCAGCTCGACTTGATAGAATATATGCATCCAAAACTCTAACACCAAACACACAAGAAATCAAACACCTGCCACAGTCCGTCAGCGACCATAAGGCCGTCAGTCTAAAACTTAAACTTAAAAGAAATCGCTGGGGAAAAAGTTACTGGAAGATGAATACTCAAATTCTCAAAGATCAAAATTATAGGGACCATATCATTTATATACTAGAACATTGGCACAATAATACACAATTTGAAGATCAATTAGGAAGGTGGGAAAATCTCAAAGAAACAATTAAGGGCATTTCAATAAAACATTCAATTAGGATACATAAAGAAAAGAAATTATTACTTGAAAAACTATACTTAAATTTAGAAACATTAGAAGAAAACCACAACTCAAACCATCCAGATATAACAAAAACAAAATCAGAAATATTAGAACTAGAACAGGAATTTAACCTCGGTACCATCATAAGATCAAAGAAAGAATTTACAGGAAGTGACATCTCCAATATAGAAATATACAAACTATTTGAAATTAAAAACTCCTCCAACAAAGAAATACAAGAAATCGAAAACGATGAGGGTAAAGTAGTATCCGCTAAAGAATCAATCTTATCTACTGTCCAACACTTTTATTCCAACCTCTACTCCACTCAACATATTTCACAAAACACCATTGATACTTACCTTTCTACCTCAAACCTATCCACTCTTTCTATACAGCAACAACAGCAGCTCTCTCTCCCTATCACTGAGGATGAGGTCCGTGCTGCACTGGACTCGTTTCACAACAACAAATCTCCTGGTGTAGACGGTATCCCCAAAGAGTTCTATCTAGAATTCTGGCCTCAGATTGGCGAGGAACTTACTAACTTAATAAATAATATTTACATGCAACATCAATTAACACCTACCCAAAAATCAGCAATAATTACTATATCATATAAAAACAAAGGCAGCCACAAACAACTAAAAAATTATAGACCTATTTCTCTATTAACAGTCGACTACAAGATCATCACAAAAATCCTCGCCATTCGGCTATCCGGGGTTCTAGATGAACTCATATTGCCCATTCAGACTGGGGCCGGAAGAGGTAAAACCATACTGGATAATTTACAATCTATCCACTTCATTTTGCAATACATGGAACAAAAACAGATAAAGGGTACCCTTGTCGGTTTCGACCAGGAGAAAGCATTTGACAGAATAGAGCATAATTACCTATACAGCCTTCTCCAAAATCTAAATTTTCCCATTTATATTCTCAACTGGTTCAAAATTCTATATCATGATATCAATAGCTCAGTTTTGGTCAACGGTGCGTTCACCTCTAAATTCAAAATTACTCGGTCAGTCCGACAAGGATGCCCTTTATCAATGTTACTATACTCTTTGGCAATCCACCCTTTGGCATTAAAAATATTGCAAAACGAATCCATAATTGGCCTCAAAATCCCTAACTTACCATCCCAAATTAAAATATTTCAACACGCAGACGATATTTCGGCCATCTTAACATCAAAAAATTCCATCACAGAAATCGTTGCTGAAATTAACAAGTATGGTTCTGCTTCCGGCTCCAAGCTGAATGTGGACAAAACAGAATTGATCAACATTAACGGGTTCAGGTCGGCTACGGATCTTGTCCCTAGTGATACCATTAAAATACTAGGCATCTTTTTTGGTAAAAACTACATCAACAAAAACTGGACTAATATAATCAACAAAATCACTGCAATGCAATATACTCATATTCAACGTGCTGGGAATCTCTCCTTTAGGGAACGCCTGATGGCGTTGAATACCTACCTAGTCAGCCTCACTCAGTATGTGTTAAAGATAATTCCTCCACCTCCTGATATCATCAAACAGTTAAATACCCTTATCTTTAGATTCATCTGGGCTGATCAACCTGAAACAATCAAACGACAAACTCTCATGCTGCCTCTGGATCAGGGTGGCCTTAATATTACATCCATCAACAACAAAATAACAATCAACTTTATACAGCTCATAAATAAATTCATATACTCATCCACTTTCCAACATGCCTGGATGGCACTTATGAAATATTGGCTTGGTATTCCTCTTCGCAACCTGCATCCACTCCATCCTTCACATACAATTACCATCTTAGAACCTCCTCTTCTGAAAAAAATAAAACAAACATATCAGCAATACCCAAACATCATAAACTACCAACAAAAAACATCGAGCAAAATCATAAACACTAAACTATTACAACTATCTGACCATAAACCTAAACTTCTTATAGAACATCCTACTACAAATCTTACTCAAATTTCTAAATTTCAACAAAATACTAACCTTAATAATAGACAAAAAGATTTTACTTACCTTCTACTACACTCTGGTCTCTTTACTAAAACCATACAACAATCTAGAACTTTTTACATCATCAATACCACCTGTAATTACTGCCACAATCAACCTGAAACACAATCACATTTATTTGAATACTGCACTTACCTTATCCCACTCCGTCATTTCTTTACCACTCACATTCAAACTATTACTGCTGATAAAAACTTTACTCTCCCTTCACCATACCACCTTATCCATACATACCTACCTTTACAGCAAAAATACATCATACAGCTTTACATCCTTATCTGGAAAAATAAAAATAACTCACTCAGCACTCAAGACTTAATATATTACCTCTATAACGAAATTACCTAACTTACTAAAACCCACCAGAATTACCACCCACCTCCATATTCACTAGCCCTGAACACCAGCCCTTTCTTATTCACCTCAGCACAATAAATATATCAATTTACTTAGTTAAACAAAAAAGAAACAACTTACGTGTGTACGAAAATGTGAGTGTGTGAGGATGAAAGTGGTGCTGTGTTGTGAACATGTATTGTAATGTGTGTCAGTGTGTGGATGTTACAGCAGTGTGTAAGTTGAATGCTGAGCACAGTGTGAAAGTAGTACTCGAGCGTCAGTTAGAGTGAATGATCCCAGTGTGAAAGTAGATCTGTGAGAGAAATTGTATGTAAATAAATAAATTGTAATTAACTAATGTAAATAAATGTATGTATATAAATGTAAATACTATACTATATAGTATGGCTTGTAAATAAATGTAAATATAAATATAAAAATATAGCACAATGATGATAAAAAAACCAGTACAATGGTCGTTCCCTATTGTCAATTATTTCTTTATAAAATTCACCCTTTTCAAGTCTTAACCTACTAACATTAGAAGGTAACAATCCTATGTCTTAGAGTTGGGATCTCAGAGCCTCTAACCCCCCTGGGATCCTTCTAGCTACTACATAGGACAACTCATCACAATAGCCCGTAATGTCCAGGTGGTGAAGCCGAGTAACCCCTGGAAAATAATAACCCCTTCACTGGAGAAATGCACTGTGTGTCTCGCTCTCGCTTGTATATATGAGATCGTCCTTGAGCAGACACAAAATCTGAGTGCTACAAAAAAAAAAAAAAAAAAAAAAAAAAATTTTCAATACAGTCTTGCACATTCATCTCTCATTTTTTTAACAGTACTATATCAAATGGATACCCTAGCTGCAGCAATCAAACTTCGTTCACTTTTGAAAGGCCATGAGGTGTCTATCCAACAGCTCAGTAAAATAGGTAAGTTCTGGATGTTTACAGTCACAAACATCTATCATACAATCAAGCTGCTGTTTTTAAAAGTTGTCAATTTGTGGTATTTTGATTACTAATTTGCAAATTTCTTTTATTTCAGAATCCTACTTGGAAGAGTTGAACAACAAGATATCCTCGAGAACAGAATCCAGGTTCATTAGTGGTGGATACCAAATTATCTTGCGAAAGTGTGTTATGGAAGGTTTTTGTAGTCTGTTACAGTCCTTCCGCGACAATAGGTGGAAAGAAATACAAGATTGTGTCAATGGTATCATTTCGGACCTATCAGGAGAAAACAACCGAAGAACGAATGACGACGAGAACGACCCGATTGCAGAAGAATTTAACCTAACTGTGCAAAGTTTCAGCATGGAATTTTGCGAGCTCCACAGAGGGTGTTAAAGTTTTATTGTAATATATGACTCAAATATTTTGTTGCTGTTATGTTTTGTTATAGTTTTTTTGCTGATAAAATAAAAATAACGTTACTCTAAACTTTTTGCTTTCTATACCGTCAATTTTATAATTTGGGGTCATTGCTTATTTGGGCCGAAAGAGACCTGGCTACGATGGCCGAGTGGTTAAGGCGTTGGACTCGAAATCCAATGGGATATTCCCGCGCAGGTTCGAATCCTGCTCGTAGCGATATATTTTTTTCAAATGAATATCACTATTTTTGTTGGCTGATTAAAGGTGGATTCATATGATCGACAAATTTTAAGCCATTCTGTCTCCCAAAAATACCACATATTCGAATATCCTAGTGTTAAACTTGCACTTATCTCACGGTACATATTCAAACACAAGGTTGAATAGGCTCAAAAATAATGGTTCGAGTGTGGTGCAAACACAAATAACAGAGATTAGCTAACAGAATATTCCAGGTTTTGAGCTTGAAAAAGGTGTGCCAATTACATTGACTAAAATGTTTCTTGCACACGATTATTTGGTGATATTCCTTTCCCATAAAACAATGTAGATAATTAATCCAATGAGATTCCTCTCTGCAGGTTTGGAAAACTCGTTTGTAGCCTGTTTTTCTAAAAATATATATACATGTATATATAATATTTTCTTACTTACCTCCTGGTGATAAATGTGTAATATTTGACTTCACCTGCATATATTTCGGACAGCGCAGCCAAAAGAATCGAAAAAAAATCCTCATCACCAGTAACGAATGAAGTTCACGTCTTCTTTCATCTAGATGGCTTCAAGAGCTATCAAAACATAGTTTCCGATTTGTAATTGGTATACAAAGCTTTACATAATTGCCGCCGATGCTGTAGCCTTTAATTGGCCGCCGATCAAATGAGCCGATTATGCTCGTGATTAGATTTATTTATCTATTCATTTATTTTGGATGAAATCTGAGTTCGTTCAGATTATTCTTTCAATATATATATATCCGATATCGTCCAATTATGGACATTCTGAATTTTCAATACAGTCTTGCACATTCATTTCTCATTTTTTTTAACAGTACTATATCAAATGGATACCCTAGCTGCAGCAATCAAACTTCGTTCACTTTTGAAAGGCCATGAGGTGTCTATCCAACAGCTCAGTAAAATAGGTAAGTTCCGGATGTTTACAGTCACAAACATCTATCATACAATCAAGCTGCTGTTTTTAAAAGTTGTCAATTTGTGGTATTTTGATTACTAATTTGCAAATTTCTTTTATTTCAGAATCCTACTTGGAAGAGTTGAACAACAAGATATCCTCGAGAACAGAATCCAGGTTCATTAGTGGTGGATACCAAATTATCTTGCGAAAGTGTGTTATGGAAGGTTTTTGTAGTCTGTTACAGTCCTTCCGCGACAATAGGTGGAAAGAAATACAAGATTGTGTCAATGGTATCATTTCGGACCTATCAGGAGAAAACAACCGAAGAACGCATGACGACGAGAACGACTCGATTGCAGAAGAATTTAACCTAACTGTGCAAAGTTTCAGCATGGAATTTTGCGAGCTCCACAGAGGGTGTTAACGTTTTATTGTAATATATGACTCAAATATTTTGTTGCTGTTATGTTTTGTTATAGTTTTTTTTTGCTGATAAAATAAAAATAACGTTACTCTAAACTTTTTGCTTTCTATACCTTCAATTTTATAATTTGGGGTCATTGCTTATTTGGGCCGAAAAAGTCCTGGCTACGATGGCCGAGTGGTTAAGGCGTTGGACTCGAAATCCAATGGGATATTCCCGCGCAGGTTCGAATCCTGCTCGTAGCGATATATTTTTTTCAAATGAATATCACTATTTTTGTTGGCTGATTAAAGGTGGATTCATATGATCGACAAATTTTAAGCCATTCTGTCTCCCAAAAATACCACATATTCGAATATCCTAGTGTTAAACTTGCACTTATCTCACGGTACATATTCAAACACAAGGTTGAATAGGCTCAAAAATAATGGTTCGAGTGTGGCGCAAACACAAATAACAGAGATTAGCTAACAGAATATTCCAGGTTTTGAGCTTGAAAAAGGTGTGCCAATTACATTGACTAAAATGTTTCTTGCACACGATTATTTGGTGATATTCCTTTCCCATAAAACAATGTAGATAATTAATCCAATGAGATTCCTCTCTGCAGGTTTGGAAAACTCGTTTGTAGCCTGTTTTTCTAAAAATATATATACATGTATATATAATATTTTCTTACTTACCTCCTGGTGATAAATGTGTAATATTTGACTTCACCTGCATATATTTCGGACAGCGCAGCCAAAAGAATCGAAAAAAAATTCTCATCACCAGTAACGAATGAAGTTCACGTCTTGCTTTCATCTAGATGGCTTCAAGAGCTATCAAAACATAGTTTCCGATTTGTAATTGGTATACAAAGCTTTACATAATTGCCGCCGATGCTGTAGCCTTTAATTGGCCGCCGATCAAATGAGCCGATTATGCTCGTGATTAGATTTATTTATCTATTCATTTATTTTGGATGAAATCTGAGTTCGTTCAGATTATTCTTTCAATATATATATATATCCGATATCGTCCAATTATGGACATTCTGAATTTTCAATACAGTCTTGCACATTCATTTCTCATTTTTTTTAACAGTACTATATCAAATGGATACCCTAGCTGCAGCAATCAAACTTCGTTCACTTTTGAAAGGCCATGAGGTGTCTATCCAACAGCTCAGTAAAATAGGTAAGTTCTGGATGTTTACAGTCACAAACATCTATCATACAATCAAGCTGTTGTTTTTAAAAAGTTGTCAATTTGTGGTATTTTGATTACTAATTTGCAAATTTCTTTTATTTCAGAATCCTACTTGGAAGAGTTGAACAACAAGATATCCTCGAGAACAGAATCCAGGTTCATTAGTGGTGGATACCAAATTATCTTGCGAAAGTGTGTTATGGAAGGTTTTTGTAGTCTGTTACAGTCCTTCCGCGACAATAGGTGGAAAGAAATACAAGATTGTGTCAATGGTATCATTTCGGACCTATCAGGAGAAAACAACCGAAGAACGAATGACGACGAGAACGACTCGATTGCAGAAGAATTTAACCTAACTGTGCAAAGTTTCAGCATGGAATTTTGCGAGCTCCACAGAGGGTGTTAACGTTTTATTGTAATATATGACTCAAATATTTTGTTGCTGTTATGTTTTGTTATAGTTTTTTTTTGCTGATAAAATAAAAATAACGTTAGTCTAAACTTTTTGCTTTCTATACCTTCAATTTTATAATTTGGGGTCAATGATTATTTGGGCCGAAAGAGACCTGGCTACGATGGCCGAGTGGTTAAGGCGTTGGACTCGAAATCCAATGGGATATTCCCGCGCAGGTTCGAATCCTGCTCGTAGCGATATATTTTTTTCAAATGAATATCACTATTTTTGTTGGCTGATTAAAGATGGATTCATATGATCGACAAATTTTAAGCCATTCTGTCTCCCAAAAATACCACATATTCGAATATCCTAGTGTTAAACTTGCACTTATCTCACAGTACATATTCAAACACAAGGTTGAATAGGCTCCAAAATAATGGTTCGAGTGTGGTGCAAACACAAATAACAGAGATTAGCTAACAGAATATTCCAGGTTTTGAGCTTGAAAAAGGTGTGCCAATTACATTGACTAAAATGTTTCTTGCACACAATTATTTGGTGATATTCCTTTCCCATAAAACAATGTAGATAATTAATCCAATGAGATTCCTCTCTGCAGGTTTGGAAAACTCGTTTGTAGCCTGTTTTTCTAAAAAATATATATACATGTATATATAATATTTTCTTACTTACCTCCTGGTGATAAATGTGTAATATTTGACTTCACCTGCATATATTTCGGACAGCGCAGCCAAAAGAATCGAAAAAAAATCCTCATCACCAGTAACGAATGAAGTTCACGTCTTGCTTTCATCTAGATGGCTTCAAGAGCTATCAAAACATAGTTTCCGATTTGTAATTGGTATACAAAGCTTTACATAATTGCCGCCGATGCTGTAGCCTTTAATTGGCCGCCGATCAAATGAGCCGATTATGCTCGTGATTAGATTTATTTATCTATTCATTTATTTTGGATGAAATCTGAGTTCGTTCAGATTATTCTTTCAATATATATATATCCGATATCGTCCAATTATGGACATTCTGAATTTTCAATACAGTCTTGCACATTCATTTCTCATTTTTTTTAACAGTACTATATCAAATGGATACCCTAGCTGCAGCAATCAAACTTCGTTCACTTTTGAAAGGCCATGAGGTGTCTATCCAACAGCTCAGTAAAATAGGTAAGTTCCGGATGTTTACAGTCACAAACATCTATCATACAATCAAGCTGCTGTTTTTAAAAGTTGTCAATTTGTGGTATTTTGATTACTAATTTGCAAATTTCTTTTATTTCAGAATCCTACTTGGAAGAGTTGAACAACAAGATATCCTCGAGAACAGAATCCAGGTTCATTAGTGGTGGATACCAAATTATCTTGCGAAAGTGTGTTATGGAAGGTTTTTGTAGTCTGTTACAGTCCTTCCGCGACAATAGGTGGAAAGAAATACAAGATTGTGTCAATGGTATCATTTCGGACCTATCAGGAGAAAACAACCGAAGAACGAATGACGACGAGAACGACTCGATTGCAGAAGAATTTAACCTAACTGTGCAAAGTTTCAGCATGGAATTTTGCGAGCTCCACAGAGGGTGTTAACGTTTTATTGTAATATATGACTCAAATATTTTGTTGCTGTTATGTTTTGTTATAGTTTTTTTGCTGATAAAATAAAAATAACGTTACTCTAAACTTTTTGCTTTCTATACCGTCAATTTTATAATTTGGGGTCATTGCTTATTTGGGCCGAAAGAGACCTGGCTACGATGGCCGAGTGGTTAAGGCGTTGGACTCGAAATCCAATGGGATATTCCCGCGCAGGTTCGAATCCTGCTCGTAGCGATATATTTTTTTCAAATGAATATCACTATTTTTGTTGGCTGATTAAAGGTGGATTCATATGATCGACAAATTTTAAGCCATTCTGTCTCCCAAAAATACCACATATTCGAATATCCTAGTGTTAAACTTGCACTTATCTCACGGTACATATTCAAACACAAGGTTGAATAGGCTCAAAAATAATGGTTCGAGTGTGGTGCAAACACAAATAACAGAGATTAGCTAACAGAATATTCCAGGTTTTGAGCTTGAAAAAGGTGTGCCAATTACATTGACTAAAATGTTTCTTGCACACGATTATTTGGTGATATTCCTTTCCCATAAAACAATGTAGATAATTAATCCAATGAGATTCCTCTCTGCAGGTTTGGAAAACTCGTTTGTAGCCTGTTTTTCTAAAAATATATATACATGTATATATAATATTTTCTTACTTACCTCCTGGTGATAAATGTGTAATATTTGACTTCACCTGCATATATTTCGGACAGCGCAGCCAAAAGAATCGAAAAAAAATTCTCATCACCAGTAACGAATGAAGTTCACGTCTTGCTTTCATCTAGATGGCTTCAAGAGCTATCAAAACATAGTTTCCGATTTGTAATTGGTATACAAAGCTTTACATAATTGCCGCCGATGCTGTAGCCTTTAATTGGCCGCCGATCAAATGAGCCGATTATGCTCGTGATTAGATTTATTTATCTATTCATTTATTTTGGATGAAATCTGAGTTCGTTCAGATTATTCTTTCAATATATATATATATCCGATATCGTCCAATTATGGACATTCTGAATTTTCAATACAGTCTTGCACATTCATTTCTCATTTTTTTTAACAGTACTATATCAAATGGATACCCTAGCTGCAGCAATCAAACTTCGTTCACTTTTGAAAGGCCATGAGGTGTCTATCCAACAGCTCAGTAAAATAGGTAAGTTCTGGATGTTTACAGTCACAAGCATCTATCATACAATCAAGCTGTTGTTTTTAAAAAGTTGTCAATTTGTGGTATTTTGATTACTAATTTGCAAATTTCTTTTATTTCAGAATCCTACTTGGAAGAGTTGAACAACAAGATATCCTCGAGAACAGAATCCAGGTTCATTAGTGGTGGATACCAAATTATCTTGCGAAAGTGTGTTATGGAAGGTTTTTGTAGTCTGTTACAGTCCTTCCGCGACAATAGGTGGAAAGAAATACAAGATTGTGTCAATGGTATCATTTCGGACCTATCAGGAGAAAACAACCGAAGAACGAATGACGACGAGAACGACTCGATTGCAGAAGAATTTAACCTAACTGTGCAAAGTTTCAGCATGGAATTTTGCGAGCTCCACAGAGGGTGTTAACGTTTTATTGTAATATATGACTCAAATATTTTGTTGCTGTTATGTTTTGTTATAGTTTTTTTGCTGATAAAATAAAAATAACGTTACTCTAAACTTTTTGCTTTCTATACCGTCAATTTTATAATTTGGGGTCATTGCTTATTTGGGCCGAAAGAGACCTGGCTACGATGGCCGAGTGGTTAAGGCGTTGGACTCGAAATCCAATGGGATATTCCCGCGCAGGTTCGAATCCTGCTCGTAGCGATATATTTTTTTCAAATGAATATCACTATTTTTGTTGGCTGATTAAAGGTGGATTCATATGATCGACAAATTTTAAGCCATTCTGTCTCCCAAAAATACCACATATTCGAATATCCTAGTGTTAAACTTGCACTTATCTCACGGTACATATTCAAACACAAGGTTGAATAGGCTCCAAAATAATGGTTCGAGTGTGGTGCAAACACAAATAACAGAGATTAGCTAACAGAATATTCCAGGTTTTGAGCTTGAAAAAGGTGTGCCAATTACATTGACTAAAATGTTTCTTGCACACGATTATTTGGTGATATTCCTTTCCCATAAAACAATGTAGATAATTAATCCAATGAGATTCCTCTCTGCAGGTTTGGAAAACTCGTTTGTAGCCTGTTTTTCTAAAAATATATATACATGTATATATAATATTTTCTTACTTACCTCCTGGTGATAAATGTGTAATATTTGACTTCACCTGCATATATTTCGGACAGCGCAGCCAAAAGAATCGAAAAAAAATTCTCATCACCAGTAACGAATGAAGTTCACGTCTTGCTTTCATCTAGATGGCTTCAAGAGCTATCAAAACATAGTTTCCGATTTGTAATTGGTATACAAAGCTTTACATAATTGCCGCCGATGCTGTAGCCTTTAATTGGCCGCCGATCAAATGAGCCGATTATGCTCGTGATTAGATTTATTTATCTATTCATTTATTTTGGATGAAATCTGAGTTCGTTCAGATTATTCTTTCAATATATATATATATCCGATATCGTCCAATTATGGACATTCTGAATTTTCAATACAGTCTTGCACATTCATTTCTCAATTTTTTTAACAGTACTATATCAAATGGATACCCTAGCTGCAGCAATCAAACTTCGTTCACTTTTGAAAGGCCATGAGGTGTCTATCCAACAGCTCAGTAAAATAGGTAAGTTCTGGATGTTTACAGTCACAAGCATCTATCATACAATCAAGCTGTTGTTTTTAAAAAGTTGTCAATTTGTGGTATTTTGATTACTAATTTGCAAATTTCTTTTATTTCAGAATCCTACTTGGAAGAGTTGAACAACAAGATATCCTCGAGAACAGAATCCAGGTTCATTAGTGGTGGATACCAAATTATCTTGCGAAAGTGTGTTATGGAAGGTTTTTGTAGTCTGTTACAGTCCTTCCGCGACAATAGGTGGAAAGAAATACAAGATTGTGTCAATGGTATCATTTCGGACCTATCAGGAGAAAACAACCGAAGAACGCATGACGACGAGAACGACTCGATTGCAGAAGAATTTAACCTAACTGTGCAAAGTTTCAGCATGGAATTTTGCGAGCTCCACAGAGGGTGTTAACGTTTTATTGTAATATATGACTCAAATATTTTGTTGCTGTTATGTTTTGTTATAGTTTTTTTTTGCTGATAAAATAAAAATAACGTTACTCTAAACTTTTTGCTTTCTATACCTTCAATTTTATAATTTGGGGTCATTGCTTATTTGGGCCGAAAAAGTCCTGGCTACGATGGCCGAGTGGTTAAGGCGTTGGACTCGAAATCCAATGGGATATTCCCGCGCAGGTTCGAATCCTGCTCGTAGCGATATATTTTTTTCAAATGAATATCACTATTTTTGTTGGCTGATTAAAGGTGGATTCATATGATCGACAAATTTTAAGCCATTCTGTCTCCCAAAAATACCACATATTCGAATATCCTAGTGTTAAACTTGCACTTATCTCACGGTACATATTCAAACACAAGGTTGAATAGGCTCAAAAATAATGGTTCGAGTGTGGCGCAAACACAAATAACAGAGATTAGCTAACAGAATATTCCAGGTTTTGAGCTTGAAAAAGGTGTGCCAATTACATTGACTAAAATGTTTCTTGCACACGATTATTTGGTGATATTCCTTTCCCATAAAACAATGTAGATAATTAATCCAATGAGATTCCTCTCTGCAGGTTTGGAAAACTCGTTTGTAGCCTGTTTTTCTAAAAATATATATACATGTATATATAATATTTTCTTACTTACCTCCTGGTGATAAATGTGTAATATTTGACTTCACCTGCATATATTTCGGACAGCGCAGCCAAAAGAATCGAAAAAAAATTCTCATCACCAGTAACGAATGAAGTTCACGTCTTGCTTTCATCTAGATGGCTTCAAGAGCTATCAAAACATAGTTTCCGATTTGTAATTGGTATACAAAGCTTTACATAATTGCCGCCGATGCTGTAGCCTTTAATTGGCCGCCGATCAAATGAGCCGATTATGCTCGTGATTAGATTTATTTATCTATTCATTTATTTTGGATGAAATCTGAGTTCGTTCAGATTATTCTTTCAATATATATATATATCCGATATCGTCCAATTATGGACATTCTGAATTTTCAATACAGTCTTGCACATTCATTTCTCATTTTTTTTAACAGTACTATATCAAATGGATACCCTAGCTGCAGCAATCAAACTTCGTTCACTTTTGAAAGGCCATGAGGTGTCTATCCAACAGCTCAGTAAAATAGGTAAGTTCTGGATGTTTACAGTCACAAACATCTATCATACAATCAAGCTGTTGTTTTTAAAAAGTTGTCAATTTGTGGTATTTTGATTACTAATTTGCAAATTTCTTTTATTTCAGAATCCTACTTGGAAGAGTTGAACAACAAGATATCCTCGAGAACAGAATCCAGGTTCATTAGTGGTGGATACCAAATTATCTTGCGAAAGTGTGTTATGGAAGGTTTTTGTAGTCTGTTACAGTCCTTCCGCGACAATAGGTGGAAAGAAATACAAGATTGTGTCAATGGTATCATTTCGGACCTATCAGGAGAAAACAACCGAAGAACGAATGACGACGAGAACGACTCGATTGCAGAAGAATTTAACCTAACTGTGCAAAGTTTCAGCATGGAATTTTGCGAGCTCCACAGAGGGTGTTAACGTTTTATTGTAATATATGACTCAAATATTTTGTTGCTGTTATGTTTTGTTATAGTTTTTTTTTGCTGATAAAATAAAAATAACGTTAGTCTAAACTTTTTGCTTTCTATACCTTCAATTTTATAATTTGGGGTCAATGATTATTTGGGCCGAAAGAGACCTGGCTACGATGGCCGAGTGGTTAAGGCGTTGGACTCGAAATCCAATGGGATATTCCCGCGCAGGTTCGAATCCTGCTCGTAGCGATATATTTTTTTCAAATGAATATCACTATTTTTGTTGGCTGATTAAAGATGGATTCATATGATCGACAAATTTTAAGCCATTCTGTCTCCCAAAAATACCACATATTCGAATATCCTAGTGTTAAACTTGCACTTATCTCACAGTACATATTCAAACACAAGGTTGAATAGGCTCCAAAATAATGGTTCGAGTGTGGTGCAAACACAAATAACAGAGATTAGCTAACAGAATATTCCAGGTTTTGAGCTTGAAAAAGGTGTGCCAATTACATTGACTAAAATGTTTCTTGCACACAATTATTTGGTGATATTCCTTTCCCATAAAACAATGTAGATAATTAATCCAATGAGATTCCTCTCTGCAGGTTTGGAAAACTCGTTTGTAGCCTGTTTTTCTAAAAAATATATATACATGTATATATAATATTTTCTTACTTACCTCCTGGTGATAAATGTGTAATATTTGACTTCACCTGCATATATTTCGGACAGCGCAGCCAAAAGAATCGAAAAAAAATCCTCATCACCAGTAACGAATGAAGTTCACGTCTTGCTTTCATCTAGATGGCTTCAAGAGCTATCAAAACATAGTTTCCGATTTGTAATTGGTATACAAAGCTTTACATAATTGCCGCCGATGCTGTAGCCTTTAATTGGCCGCCGATCAAATGAGCCGATTATGCTCGTGATTAGATTTATTTATCTATTCATTTATTTTGGATGAAATCTGAGTTCGTTCAGATTATTCTTTCAATATATATATATCCGATATCGTCCAATTATGGACATTCTGAATTTTCAATACAGTCTTGCACATTCATTTCTCATTTTTTTTAACAGTACTATATCAAATGGATACCCTAGCTGCAGCAATCAAACTTCGTTCACTTTTGAAAGGCCATGAGGTGTCTATCCAACAGCTCAGTAAAATAGGTAAGTTCCGGATGTTTACAGTCACAAACATCTATCATACAATCAAGCTGCTGTTTTTAAAAGTTGTCAATTTGTGGTATTTTGATTACTAATTTGCAAATTTCTTTTATTTCAGAATCCTACTTGGAAGAGTTGAACAACAAGATATCCTCGAGAACAGAATCCAGGTTCATTAGTGGTGGATACCAAATTATCTTGCGAAAGTGTGTTATGGAAGGTTTTTGTAGTCTGTTACAGTCCTTCCGCGACAATAGGTGGAAAGAAATACAAGATTGTGTCAATGGTATCATTTCGGACCTATCAGGAGAAAACAACCGAAGAACGAATGACGACGAGAACGACTCGATTGCAGAAGAATTTAACCTAACTGTGCAAAGTTTCAGCATGGAATTTTGCGAGCTCCACAGAGGGTGTTAACGTTTTATTGTAATATATGACTCAAATATTTTGTTGCTGTTATGTTTTGTTATAGTTTTTTTGCTGATAAAATAAAAATAACGTTACTCTAAACTTTTTGCTTTCTATACCGTCAATTTTATAATTTGGGGTCATTGCTTATTTGGGCCGAAAGAGACCTGGCTACGATGGCCGAGTGGTTAAGGCGTTGGACTCGAAATCCAATGGGATATTCCCGCGCAGGTTCGAATCCTGCTCGTAGCGATATATTTTTTTCAAATGAATATCACTATTTTTGTTGGCTGATTAAAGGTGGATTCATATGATCGACAAATTTTAAGCCATTCTGTCTCCCAAAAATACCACATATTCGAATATCCTAGTGTTAAACTTGCACTTATCTCACGGTACATATTCAAACACAAGGTTGAATAGGCTCAAAAATAATGGTTCGAGTGTGGTGCAAACACAAATAACAGAGATTAGCTAACAGAATATTCCAGGTTTTGAGCTTGAAAAAGGTGTGCCAATTACATTGACTAAAATGTTTCTTGCACACGATTATTTGGTGATATTCCTTTCCCATAAAACAATGTAGATAATTAATCCAATGAGATTCCTCTCTGCAGGTTTGGAAAACTCGTTTGTAGCCTGTTTTTCTAAAAATATATATACATGTATATATAATATTTTCTTACTTACCTCCTGGTGATAAATGTGTAATATTTGACTTCACCTGCATATATTTCGGACAGCGCAGCCAAAAGAATCGAAAAAAAATTCTCATCACCAGTAACGAATGAAGTTCACGTCTTGCTTTCATCTAGATGGCTTCAAGAGCTATCAAAACATAGTTTCCGATTTGTAATTGGTATACAAAGCTTTACATAATTGCCGCCGATGCTGTAGCCTTTAATTGGCCGCCGATCAAATGAGCCGATTATGCTCGTGATTAGATTTATTTATCTATTCATTTATTTTGGATGAAATCTGAGTTCGTTCAGATTATTCTTTCAATATATATATATATCCGATATCGTCCAATTATGGACATTCTGAATTTTCAATACAGTCTTGCACATTCATTTCTCATTTTTTTTAACAGTACTATATCAAATGGATACCCTAGCTGCAGCAATCAAACTTCGTTCACTTTTGAAAGGCCATGAGGTGTCTATCCAACAGCTCAGTAAAATAGGTAAGTTCTGGATGTTTACAGTCACAAGCATCTATCATACAATCAAGCTGTTGTTTTTAAAAAGTTGTCAATTTGTGGTATTTTGATTACTAATTTGCAAATTTCTTTTATTTCAGAATCCTACTTGGAAGAGTTGAACAACAAGATATCCTCGAGAACAGAATCCAGGTTCATTAGTGGTGGATACCAAATTATCTTGCGAAAGTGTGTTATGGAAGGTTTTTGTAGTCTGTTACAGTCCTTCCGCGACAATAGGTGGAAAGAAATACAAGATTGTGTCAATGGTATCATTTCGGACCTATCAGGAGAAAACAACCGAAGAACGAATGACGACGAGAACGACTCGATTGCAGAAGAATTTAACCTAACTGTGCAAAGTTTCAGCATGGAATTTTGCGAGCTCCACAGAGGGTGTTAACGTTTTATTGTAATATATGACTCAAATATTTTGTTGCTGTTATGTTTTGTTATAGTTTTTTTGCTGATAAAATAAAAATAACGTTACTCTAAACTTTTTGCTTTCTATACCGTCAATTTTATAATTTGGGGTCATTGCTTATTTGGGCCGAAAGAGACCTGGCTACGATGGCCGAGTGGTTAAGGCGTTGGACTCGAAATCCAATGGGATATTCCCGCGCAGGTTCGAATCCTGCTCGTAGCGATATATTTTTTTCAAATGAATATCACTATTTTTGTTGGCTGATTAAAGGTGGATTCATATGATCGACAAATTTTAAGCCATTCTGTCTCCCAAAAATACCACATATTCGAATATCCTAGTGTTAAACTTGCACTTATCTCACGGTACATATTCAAACACAAGGTTGAATAGGCTCAAAAATAATGGTTCGAGTGTGGTGCAAACACAAATAACAGAGATTAGCTAACAGAATATTCCAGGTTTTGAGCTTGAAAAAGGTGTGCCAATTACATTGACTAAAATGTTTCTTGCACACGATTATTTGGTGATATTCCTTTCCCATAAAACAATGTAGATAATTAATCCAATGAGATTCCTCTCTGCAGGTTTGGAAAACTCGTTTGTAGCCTGTTTTTCTAAAAATATATATACATGTATATATAATATTTTCTTACTTACCTCCTGGTGATAAATGTGTAATATTTGACTTCACCTGCATATATTTCGGACAGCGCAGCCAAAAGAATCGAAAAAAAATTCTCATCACCAGTAACGAATGAAGTTCACGTCTTGCTTTCATCTAGATGGCTTCAAGAGCTATCAAAACATAGTTTCCGATTTGTAATTGGTATACAAAGCTTTACATAATTGCCGCCGATGCTGTAGCCTTTAATTGGCCGCCGATCAAATGAGCCGATTATGCTCGTGATTAGATTTATTTATCTATTCATTTATTTTGGATGAAATCTGAGTTCGTTCAGATTATTCTTTCAATATATATATATATCCGATATCGTCCAATTATGGACATTCTGAATTTTCAATACAGTCTTGCACATTCATTTCTCATTTTTTTTAACAGTACTATATCAAATGGATACCCTAGCTGCAGCAATCAAACTTCGTTCACTTTTGAAAGGCCATGAGGTGTCTATCCAACAGCTCAGTAAAATAGGTAAGTTCTGGATGTTTACAGTCACAAGCATCTATCATACAATCAAGCTGTTGTTTTTAAAAAGTTGTCAATTTGTGGTATTTTGATTACTAATTTGCAAATTTCTTTTATTTCAGAATCCTACTTGGAAGAGTTGAACAACAAGATATCCTCGAGAACAGAATCCAGGTTCATTAGTGGTGGATACCAAATTATCTTGCGAAAGTGTGTTATGGAAGGTTTTTGTAGTCTGTTACAGTCCTTCCGCGACAATAGGTGGAAAGAAATACAAGATTGTGTCAATGGTATCATTTCGGACCTATCAGGAGAAAACAACCGAAGAACGAATGACGACGAGAACGACTCGATTGCAGAAGAATTTAACCTAACTGTGCAAAGTTTCAGCATGGAATTTTGCGAGCTCCACAGAGGGTGTTAACGTTTTATTGTAATATATGACTCAAATATTTTGTTGCTGTTATGTTTTGTTATAGTTTTTTTTTGCTGATAAAATAAAAATAACGTTACTCTAAACTTTTTGCTTTCTATACCTTCAATTTTATAATTTGGGGTCATTGCTTATTTGGGCCGAAAAAGTCCTGGCTACGATGGCCGAGTGGTTAAGGCGTTGGACTCGAAATCCAATGGGATATTCCCGCGCAGGTTCGAATCCTGCTCGTAGCGATATATTTTTTTCAAATGAATATCACTATTTTTGTTGGCTGATTAAAGGTGGATTCATATGATCGACAAATTTTAAGCCATTCTGTCTCCCAAAAATACCACATATTCGAATATCCTAGTGTTAAACTTGCACTTATCTCACGGTACATATTCAAACACAAGGTTGAATAGGCTCAAAAATAATGGTTCGAGTGTGGCGCAAACACAAATAACAGAGATTAGCTAACAGAATATTCCAGGTTTTGAGCTTGAAAAAGGTGTGCCAATTACATTGACTAAAATGTTTCTTGCACACGATTATTTGGTGATATTCCTTTCCCATAAAACAATGTAGATAATTAATCCAATGAGATTCCTCTCTGCAGGTTTGGAAAACTCGTTTGTAGCCTGTTTTTCTAAAAATATATATACATGTATATATAATATTTTCTTACTTACCTCCTGGTGATAAATGTGTAATATTTGACTTCACCTGCATATATTTCGGACAGCGCAGCCAAAAGAATCGAAAAAAAATTCTCATCACCAGTAACGAATGAAGTTCACGTCTTGCTTTCATCTAGATGGCTTCAAGAGCTATCAAAACATAGTTTCCGATTTGTAATTGGTATACAAAGCTTTACATAATTGCCGCCGATGCTGTAGCCTTTAATTGGCCGCCGATCAAATGAGCCGATTATGCTCGTGATTAGATTTATTTATCTATTCATTTATTTTGGATGAAATCTGAGTTCGTTCAGATTATTCTTTCAATATATATATATATCCGATATCGTCCAATTATGGACATTCTGAATTTTCAATACAGTCTTGCACATTCATTTCTCATTTTTTTTAACAGTACTATATCAAATGGATACCCTAGCTGCAGCAATCAAACTTCGTTCACTTTTGAAAGGCCATGAGGTGTCTATCCAACAGCTCAGTAAAATAGGTAAGTTCTGGATGTTTACAGTCACAAGCATCTATCATACAATCAAGCTGTTGTTTTTAAAAAGTTGTCAATTTGTGGTATTTTGATTACTAATTTGCAAATTTCTTTTATTTCAGAATCCTACTTGGAAGAGTTGAACAACAAGATATCCTCGAGAACAGAATCCAGGTTCATTAGTGGTGGATACCAAATTATCTTGCGAAAGTGTGTTATGGAAGGTTTTTGTAGTCTGTTACAGTCCTTCCGCGACAATAGGTGGAAAGAAATACAAGATTGTGTCAATGGTATCATTTCGGACCTATCAGGAGAAAACAACCGAAGAACGAATGACGACGAGAACGACTCGATTGCAGAAGAATTTAACCTAACTGTGCAAAGTTTCAGCATGGAATTTTGCGTGCTCCACAGAGGGTGTTAACGTTTTATTGTAATATATGACTCAAATATTTTGTTGCTGTTATGTTTTGTTATAGTTTTTTTTTGCTGATAAAATAAAAATAACGTTAGTCTAAACTTTTTGCTTTCTATACCTTCAATTTTATAATTTGGGGTCAATGCTTATTTGGGCCGAAAGAGACCTGGCTACGATGGCCGAGTGGTTAAGGCGTTGGACTCGAAATCCAATGGGATATTCCCGCGCAGGTTCGAATCCTGCTCGTAGCGATATATTTTTTTCAAATGAATATCACTATTTTTGTTGGCTGATTAAAGATGGATTCATATGATCGACAAATTTTAAGCCATTCTGTCTCCCAAAAATACCACATATTCGAATATCCTAGTGTTAAACTTGCACTTATCTCACAGTACATATTCAAACACAAGGTTGAATAGGCTCCAAAATAATGGTTCGAGTGTGGTGCAAACACAAATAACAGAGATTAGCTAACAGAATATTCCAGGTTTTGAGCTTGAAAAAGGTGTGCCAATTACATTGACTAAAATGTTTCTTGCACACAATTATTTGGTGATATTCCTTTCCCATAAAACAATGTAGATAATTAATCCAATGAGATTCCTCTCTGGAGGTTTGGAAAACTCGTTTGTAGCCTGTTTTTCTAAAAAATATATATACATGTATATATAATATTTTCTTACTTACCTCCTGGTGATAAATGTGTAATATTTGACTTCACCTGCATATATTTCGGACAGCGCAGCCAAAAGAATCGAAAAAAAATCCTCATCACCAGTAACGAATGAAGTTCACGTCTTGCTTTCATCTAGATGGCTTCAAGAGCTATCAAAACATAGTTTCCGATTTGTAATTGGTATACAAAGCTTTACATAATTGCCGCCGATGCTGTAGCCTTTAATTGGCCGCCGATCAAATGAGCCGATTATGCTCGTGATTAGATTTATTTATCTATTCATTTATTTTGGATGAAATCTGAGTTCGTTCAGATTATTCTTTCAATATATATATATCCGATATCGTCCAATTATGGACATTCTGAATTTTCAATACAGTCTTGCACATTCATTTCTCATTTTTTTTAACAGTACTATATCAAATGGATACCCTAGCTGCAGCAATCAAACTTCGTTCACTTTTGAAAGGCCATGAGGTGTCTATCCAACAGCTCAGTAAAATAGGTAAGTTCCGGATGTTTACAGTCACAAACATCTATCATACAATCAAGCTGCTGTTTTTAAAAGTTGTCAATTTGTGGTATTTTGATTACTAATTTGCAAATTTCTTTTATTTCAGAATCCTACTTGGAAGAGTTGAACAACAAGATATCCTCGAGAACAGAATCCAGGTTCATTAGTGGTGGATACCAAATTATCTTGCGAAAGTGTGTTATGGAAGGTTTTTGTAGTCTGTTACAGTCCTTCCGCGACAATAGGTGGAAAGAAATACAAGATTGTGTCAATGGTATCATTTCGGACCTATCAGGAGAAAACAACCGAAGAACGAATGACGACGAGAACGACTCGATTGCAGAAGAATTTAACCTAACTGTGCAAAGTTTCAGCATGGAATTTTGCGAGCTCCACAGAGGGTGTTAACGTTTTATTGTAATATATGACTCAAATATTTTGTTGCTGTTATGTTTTGTTATAGTTTTTTTTTGCTGATAAAATAAAAATAACGTTACTCTAAACTTTTTGCTTTCTATACCTTCAATTTTATAATTTGGGGTCATTGCTTATTTGGGCCGAAAAAGTCCTGGCTACGATGGCCGAGTGGTTAAGGCGTTGGACTCGAAATCCAATGGGATATTCCCGCGCAGGTTCGAATCCTGCTCGTAGCGATATATTTTTTTCAAATGAATATCACTATTTTTGTTGGCTGATTAAAGGTGGATTCATATGATCGACAAATTTTAAGCCATTCTGTCTCCCAAAAATACCACATATTCGAATATCCTAGTGTTAAACTTGCACTTATCTCACGGTACATATTCAAACACAAGGTTGAATAGGCTCAAAAATAATGGTTCGAGTGTGGTGCAAACACAAATAACAGAGATTAGCTAACAGAATATTCCAGGTTTGGAGCTTGAAAAAGGTGTGCCAATTACATTGACTAAAATGTTTCTTGCACACGATTATTTGGTGATATTCCTTTCCCATAAAACAATGTAGATAATTAATCCAATGAGATTCCTCTCTGCAGGTTTGGAAAACTCGTTTGTAGCCTGTTTTTCTAAAAATATATATACATGTATATATAATATTTTCTTACTTACCTCCTGGTGATAAATGTGTAATATTTGACTTCACCTGCATATATTTCGGACAGCGCAGCCAAAAGAATCGAAAAAAAATCCTCATCACCAGTAACGAATGAAGTTCACGTCTTGCTTTCATCTAGATGGCTTCAAGAGCTATCAAAACATAGTTTCCGATTTGTAATTGGTATACAAAGCTTTACATAATTGCCGCCGATGCTGTAGCCTTTAATTGGCCGCCGATCAAATGAGCCGATTATGCTCGTGATTAGATTTATTTATCTATTCATTTATTTTGGATGAAATCTGAGTTCGTTCAGATTATTCTTTCAATATATATATATATCCGATATCGTCCAATTATGGACATTCTGAATTTTTAATACAGTCTTGCACATTCATTTCTCAATTTTTTTAACAGTACTATATCAAATGGATACCCTAGCTGCAGCAATCAAACTTCGTTCACTTTTGAAAGGCCATGAGGTGTCTATCCAACAGCTCAGTAAAATAGGTAAGTTCTGGATGTTTACAGTCACAAGCATCTATCATACAATCAAGCTGTTGTTTTTAAAAAGTTGTCAATTTGTGGTATTTTGATTACTAATTTGCAAATTTCTTTTATTTCAGAATCCTACTTGGAAGAGTTGAACAACAAGATATCCTCGAGAACAGAATCCAGGTTCATTAGTGGTGGATACCAAATTATCTTGCGAAAGTGTGTTATGGAAGGTTTTTGTAGTCTGTTACAGTCCTTCCGCGACAATAGGTGGAAAGAAATACAAGATTGTGTCAATGGTATCATTTCGGACCTATCAGGAGAAAACAACCGAAGAACGAATGACGATGAGAACGACTCGATTGCAGAAGAATTTAACCTAACTGTGCAAAGTTTCAGCATGGAATTTTGCGAGCTCCACAGAGGGTGTTAACGTTTTATTGTAATATATGACTCAAATATTTTGTTGCTGTTATGTTTTGTTATAGTTTTTTTTTTGCTGATAAAATAAAAATAACGTTACTCTAAACTTTTTGCTTTCTATACCTTCAATTTTATAATTTGGGGTCATTGCTTATTTGGGCCGAAAGAGACCTGGCTACGATGGCCGAGTGGTTAAGGCGTTGGACTCGAAATCCAATGGGATATTCCCGCGCAGGTTCGAATCCTGCTCGTAGCGATATATTTTTTTCAAATGAATATCACTATTTTTGTTGGCTGATTAAAGATGGATTCATATGATCGACAAATTTTAAGCCATTCTGTCTCCCAAAAATACCACATATTCGAATATCCTAGTGTTAAACTTGCACTTATCTCACAGTACATATTCAAACACAAGGTTGAATAGGCTCCAAAATAATGGTTCGAGTGTGGTGCAAACACAAATAACAGAATCCTACTTGGAAGAGTTGAACAACAAGATATCCTCGAGAACAGAATCCAGGTTCATTAGTGGTGGATACCAAATTATCTTGCGAAAGTGTGTTATGGAAGGTTTTTGTAGTCTGTTACAGTCCTTCCGCGACAATAGGTGGAAAGAAATACAAGATTGTGTCAATGGTATCATTTCGGACCTATCAGGAGAAAACAACCGAAGAACGAATGACGACGAGAACGACTCGATTGCAGAAGAATTTAACCTAACTGTGCAAAGTTTCAGCATGGAATTTTGCGAGCTCCACAGAGGGTGTTAACGTTTTATTGTAATATATGACTCAAATATTTTGTTGCTGTTATGTTTTGTTATAGTTTTTTTTTGCTGATAAAATAAAAATAACGTTACTCTAAACTTTTTGCTTTCTATACCTTCAATTTTATAATTTGGGGTCATTGCTTATTTGGGCCGAAAGAGACCTGGCTACGATGGCCGAGTGGTTAAGGCGTTGGACTCGAAATCCAATGGGATATTCCCGCGCAGGTTCGAATCCTGCTCGTAGCGATATATTTTTTTCAAATGAATATCACTATTTTTGTTGGCTGATTAAAGATGGATTCATATGATCGACAAATTTTAAGCCATTCTGTCTCCCAAAAATACCACATATTCGAATATCCTAGTGTTAAACTTGCACTTATCTCACAGTACATATTCAAACACAAGGTTGAATAGGCTCCAAAATAATGGTTCGAGTGTGGTGCAAACACAAATAACAGAATCCTACTTGGAAGAGTTGAACAACAAGATATCCTCGAGAACAGAATCCATGTTCATTAGTGGTGGATACCAAATTATCTTGCGAAAGTGTGTTATGGAAGGTTTTTGTAGTCTGTTACAGTCCTTCCGCGACAATAGGTGGAAAGAAATACAAGATTGTGTCAATGGTATCATTTCGGACCTATCAGGAGAAAACAACCGAAGAACGAATGACGACGAGAACGACTCGATTGCAGAAGAATTTAACCTAACTGTGCAAAGTTTCAGCATGGAATTTTGCGAGCTCCACAGAGGGTGTTAACGTTTTATTGTAATATATGACTCAAATATTTTGTTGCTGTTATGTTTTGTTATAGTTTTTTTTGCTGATAAAATAAAAATAACGTTACTCTAAACTTTTTGCTTTCTATACCGTCAATTTTATAATTTGGGGTCATTGCTTATTTGGGCCGAAAGAGACCTGGCTACGATGGCCGAGTGGTTAAGGCGTTGGACTCGAAATCCAATGGGATATTCCCGCGCAGGTTCGAATCCTGCTCGTAGCGATATATTTTTTTCAAATGAATATCACTATTTTTGTTGGCTGATTAAAGGTGGATTCATATGATCGACAAATTTTAAGCCATTCTGTCTCCCAAAAATACCACATATTCGAATATCCTAGTGTTAAACTTGCACTTATCTCACGGTACATATTCAAACACAAGGTTGAATAGGCTCAAAAATAATGGTTCGAGTGTGGTGCAAACACAAATAACAGAGATTAGCTAACAGAATATTCCAGGTTTTGAGCTTGAAAAAGGTGTGCCAATTACATTGACTAAAATGTTTCTTGCACACGATTATTTGGTGATATTCCTTTCCCATAAAACAATGTAGATAATTAATCCAATGAGATTCCTCTCTGCAGGTTTGGAAAACTCGTTTGTAGCCTGTTTTTCTAAAAAATATATATACATGTATATATAATATTTTCTTACTTACCTCCTTGTGATAAATGTGTAATATTTGACTTCACCTGCATATATTTCGGACAGCGCAGCCAAAAGAATCGAAAAAAAATCCTCATCACCAGTAACGAATGAAGTTCACGTCTTGCTTTCATCTAGATGGCTTCAAGAGCTATCAAAACATAGTTTCCGATTTGTAATTGGTATACAAAGCTTTACATAATTGCCGCCGATGCTGTAGCCTTTAATTGGCCGCCGATCAAATGAGCCGATTATGCTCGTGATTAGATTTATTTATCTATTCATTTATTTTGGATGAAATCTGAGTTCGTTCAGATTATTCTTTCAATATATATATATATCCGATATCGTCCAATTATGGACATTCTGAATTTTCAATACAGCTGATTTGTTTGGAAATTCGGCGAATGGATTCTTAAAATGGATACATTTTGGGTCTACTATGTGCTAGAATATCCTTGGATTAAGGATCTATAGGGATATACAAAGAGAGACAGATAAGTTTATCAAAATAACATTTTTTTTTTCTTATATTTACATTAGCAACAAAATGTAAACCTCCGATTGAGATAATCCGGGACCACTGCACTGGTAGTGCCCTAGTCTGAGTCACTGAACTTTAATTTTTTTTTGTGGGACTTTGCTACCGCAAAGTCCCAGTTTGTTTTCGAAATGTCTATTCTTTTTTTTTTTTTTTTTCTTTTTTTTTCGATTTTTCCACAGGGCACACAGCCTAAACTATGCTAGCTGCAACATTTCTGAAATATGTTCTGACGTCGCATCATGGCGACGTACTTTTTAAATATAAATTGGAACATTTTTGCAAAAGTGCAAATTGCACATTGCAACCTCGGTAATAACCGGTTTTTCGACTCTGGAAGCTACATTTTTGGACCGATTTTGCTCGGGTTTTCATTTTTAGAATCTGTGACTAAATTCCGATGTGATACGAGTTAAAATAAATTCAAATTTCGAAAATTCGTAGCATATTTTTTTTTGCCGATTTTCGAAATTTTTTTACTAAATTTTATTGCAGTGCGTTCGATAATCGAACGCACTGCATTGTTTTGCAAACGGCTATTTTTGCAGTGCGTTCGATTTCGAACGCACTGCTTTGTTTTCATAATGATTTTTTTTTTTTCGAATTCTTCCCATCTCGCCCAGCCAAAACTACGCATGGTACGTACTCACGGATGCGACTTCCTATTTACAAATGGTGGCCACCGTTACATGAATATAAATTGATGCATTTCAATCCAACCGGAAATGACGTACGATGCAAAAACGTATTTTAGGGTTTTTAAATTTACGTCTCTAATTTTTGTCCGATTTTTATCGAATTTTTTGGGTTAATATCTATAATCTAACAGCTACAAGATGACTTCTTACTAAAATTCAAAATTTTAATTTTGACCCCCATTTTTTAATTTGAAATTTGTTGAATTTTTCAACTTCTACAATTTTATTTTGTTCGATTTGAAAATCTACATGAAGATAGACATTTCAATTCTAAATATAACCCTGTCATTAAAATTTCGATATCACTTCCGATTTTGACGTCATTTGCTCTCAAAGTTCAAATTTCCACTTCCGGAATTCTGAAGATATTCAAAAAATTCTTTTTGCAGTATGTTTATTATGTAGACACAAAAGTATACAAATGATAAAATTTGACCCGGATGAAACAGATCAGTCGCCATCTTGAAATGGTATATTTTCATAAAACGCAAAATGGGGCCTCAGGGTGTGATGGAATTTGTATAATTTTGATGTCTATACAATCTACAGTCGATTGTTACCAAAACATGGGAAGCCGATTTGTGAATTTCAATTCTGATCTTTTCTAATTTCCGGTTAAAATAAATCATTAATTGTCAAAACTTTCAAGGCCCATATTTCGTGACCTTGACCTTTTGTGACTAAGTGACCTGTACAAAAGTTACTGCCCTTGATGAGATGTATCCAATGACATATTTATTTTAGATGCCCAATGGTTACTTCCGGTTAAATAGCCGTTTGAAAATTGCAATTTTTAACTTTAAACGGCCCTACCACGTGACCTAATTTACATATGTCTTATTTTATCTCACTATCTTCCTATGCTCTGTCTGCTCTTTCCAATGATATACAACACAATACACTTGAATCAAAATTCCGCCTTTTAAAGTTTGAAAAATTTGTGCCAATTTCCATTGAAACTGTGCGTGTTTTTTCAAATTTTATTTCGATCGTTCTGAAAACTTACAGGTAGATAGACATTTTAATGGCGAACAAGAATATGTTTTCAAAATTTCGATATCACTTCCGGTTTTGACGTCATCGGCTCTCAAAGTTGAAATTTCAACTTCTGGAAGTTTGAAGATATTCGAAAAATACTTTTTGCAGTATGTTTGATATGTGGATTCAAAAGTACACAAATGATAAAATTTGAACCGAATGTAACAGATCAGTTGGTATCTCGAAATGGTATATTTTTATAAAACGTAAAATGGGGCCTCAGGGTGCTGTGGAATTTGCATAATTTAGATGTCTATGCAATCTACAGTCGATTGCTACCAAAACATGTGAAGCCGATTTTTGAATTTCAAATCTGAATTGTTCTTATTTCCAGTTAAAATGAATCAGTAATTGTCTATACTTTCAAGGACCATATTTCGTGACCTTAACCTTTCCGGACTTAGTGACCTGTACAAAAATTATTTCCCTTGATGGGATGTAGCCAATGATATAATTTGTTCAGATGCCCAACGTTTACTTCCGGTTTCAAAATTTTAAACAACCCTACCACGTGACCTAATTTACATATGTATTATTTTCTTTAAATGTCTTACTATGCCCTGTCTTCTCTTTCAAATGATATACAACACATTTGAGTCAAAATTTCACCTTTTAAAGTTTTGCGCCAATTTCCTTTCAAGTGTGCATGTTTTTTCCAAATTTTATCGACCTGACAACTTACAGGTGGAAAGACATTTAGATATCGAACTAAGATCTATTTTCAAAATTTCATTATCACTTCCGGTTTAGACGTCATTTGGTTTTTAATTTGAAAATACAACTTCCGGAATTCTTAAGATATTTGAATTTTTTTTTTAATATGTTCATTTTTACGATACAAAACAAATGCAATCATAAAAGCTTAGCCAGAAGTAAAGGATCAGTCGCCATATTGAACTGACCTGTTTATATAAAACGAAAAATGGGGCATCAGGGTTATGGGATTTGTGTAAATTTGATGTTATCTTATTCAGCAAAGGACTATTTACAAAATATGTTTCAAAATAAGTTTAAAGGCCGATTTAATAATAATAATAATAATAATAATAAACTCTTTATTTTACATGGGTCAGAATTAGGCCCTATACCACGAGTGGTAACGGTCCTGTCTCACACCCAGCCCATGGGGACAAACATAGATACAATATACAACATATAGACACCAAAAAAAAAAAAAAAAAAAAAAAAAAAAAAAAAATTTGTGTACAAAGTTTGATGATTTAGAGATCAAGTACATGACCACAGGCTACTGGATATTTTTTTTTTTTTAAGATATACAATATAGCAATATACACAAGTACATGTGTATTAAATGGACATAATATTATACTCAAGCGATTAGTGTACAGAATTTGATGATTTAGAGATTTAGCGTAACCCTGACCTTTGTTGACTTTATGACCCACACAAAAGTTAATGCCCTTGTCAAGATCTATCCATTGATATATCCATTTTTGTTGGCCTATGTTTTCTTCCGGTTTTTTAGCCATTTGGAATTTGTGATTTTTAACTTAAAACAGCTGTGTCACGTGACATATTTCGTCTAAACACATGTTATTGTCAAAACAGTTGAAGGGAGAGAACTAACAAATCGTAAATCTTTTAATTATTCAGACCACAAAAGTTACCATTCATCTTAATAAGGAAATCTCAATTTAACTTTTCTAATGATCATTATTCATAATCATTTGGTTAATGCCTTATGATTTATGAAAGAAATTCAGGATGACGCACTGCTCAGCGCCGTTTTGGAACGGCTCTAGTTTTTTTTTTTTTTTCGAATTTTACACTCGCTTTTTTAGTAAGAAGGCAACATGCCACATACAGATTTGTTCAATTCCCTACGATAAATTGTTGACCATCAACTATTAAATATAAATTGGTGCCATTTTGACAAACCGGAAATGAGGTAGAACAAAAAACACAGTTTTGGTTTTTGGAATCTCACAGCTCTATTTTTGATCCGATTTTTATCAAACTGTTTTGAACTGTTTTCTATAACTGTGCGCTACTTAATAAAAGTTTTAAACTTCTCCAATTTTGACCTTTAGTTGACTATTTTCTTAATTTTAATTTTTGCGTTTTTTTCAACTTCTACAATTTTATTTCGTTTGATCTGCAAATTTGCAGGTGTATAGACATTTTGATTTTAAACAAAATGCTGTTTTCAAAATTTTGATACCACTTCCGGTTTTTACGTAATTAGCTTGTAAATTTAAAATTTCAACTTCCGGAAATTTGACGATATTTCAAATTTGTTTTTTTCAATGTGTTATGATTTGTTATAACAACAATTTGAAATAAAAAAATCCGACCCGGAAGTAACAGATCATCCGATATTTTGATATGAGTAACTTTTATAAAATCAAAAATGGGGCCTCAGGGTTATGAGCGGCATCCGTAACTTTAGTATTTTTGAAAACTACAATCGATTGCTAAAAAAGTCTAGCAACCGATTTTTGAATTTTGATTTCAATTTTTTTTTAATTTTCGTTTTGATTTTTTATGCATTTACTAAAACTTTCAAGGCTCATATCTTTTGACCTTGACCTTTTGTGACCTTGGTACCTGAACAAAAGTTATTGCCCTTGATGAAATATATCCAATGGTGTATTCATGTTTGTGATCCGATGTATACTTCCGGTTTTATAGGCAATTGAAATTTGTGATTTTTGACTTTAAACAGTCCTGTCACGTGACCTAGCGTAAATACGTCAAAAATGATTTAACAATCATATTATGCGTAATTTGCTCTTTCCAATGATGTACGACAATATACACTTAAATTAAAATTGCACGATTTAAAATTTGAACATTTTGTGCAAATTTCCATTGTAACTGTGCGTGTTTTTTTCAAATTTTATTTCAATCGATCTGAAAGTTAATAGATGGAAAGATATTTCGATTGCAATCCAAAATCCGTTTTCGAAAAATTGATACCACTTCCGGTTTTGACGTAATTAGCTTGTAAATTTGAAATTTCAACTTCCGGAATTTGGAATATATTTGAAATTTGTTTTTTGCAATATTTAACATTATGGTATACCAACAATTTGAAATAAAAAAATTTAACCCGGAAGTTACAAATCGGCCGATATGTTGATATGACTAACTTTTGTAAAACTCAAAATGGAGCCTCAGGGTTATGAGCGGAAATCGTAACTTTGATATTTTTGGAAACTACAGTCGATTGCATTCATAGCATTGTTAATCGATTTTTGATCTTCTGTTTTGCCTTTCTTGCATTTCCGTTTTATTTTTTTCAGTAAATACAAAACCTTTCAAGACTCATACCTCGTGACCTTGACCTTTGGTGACATTGTAACCTGAACAAAAGTTTTTGCCCTCGATGAGATCTATCCGACTATGTATTCATATTTGTTGTCCGATGTATACTTCCGGTTTTGTGAGCAATTCAAATTTGCGATTTTTGACTTTACAAGTAACATCCAAGGTTTCGCTAGTCGTGGTAGCTTTCTTTGTCTAGAAATAATACCAATACAGACCCTTTTAAAAACAGTTTTTAAGTAATTCCAAAACTGTTACGCACTGCTCAGAACCATGCAAAGCCTATGGATCTAGTTTTTTTTTTTTTCGAATTTTACACTCGCTATTTTAGTAAGAAGGCAACATGCCATATACAGATTTGTTCAATTCGCTACGATAAATTGTTGACCATCAACTATTAAATATAAATTGGTACCATTTTGGCAAACCGGAAATGAGGTAGAACAAAAAGCACAGTTTTGGTTTTTGGAATCTCACAGCTCTATTTTTGATCCGATTTTTATCAAACTGTTTTGAACTGTTTTCTATAACTGTGCGCTACTAAATAAAAATTTTAAACTTCTCCAATTTTGACTTTTAGTTGACTATTTTCTTAATTTTAATGTTTGCGTTTTTTTCAACTTCTACAATTTTATTTCGTTCGATCTGCAAATTTGCGGGTGAATAGACATTTTGATTCTTAACAAAATGCAGTTTTCAAAATTTTGATACCACTTCCGGTTTTTACGTAATTAGCTTGTAAATTTAAAATTTCAACTTCCGGAAATTTGAAGATATTTCAAATTTGTTTTTTTCAATGTGTTATAATTTGTTATAACAACAATTTGAAATAAAAAAATCCGACCCGGAAGTAAGAGATCATCCTCCATTTTGATATGAGTAATTTTTATAAAATTAAAAATGGGGCCTCAGGGTTATGAGCGGCATCCGTAACTTTAGTATTTTTGGAAACTACAATCGATTGCTAAAAAAGTCTAGCCGCCGATTTTTGAATTTTGATTTCAATTTTTTTTTTATTTTCGTTTTGATTTTTTATGCAATTACTAAAACTTTCAAGGCTCATATCTTTTGACCTTGACCTTTGGTGACCTTGGTACCTGAACAAAAGTTATTGCCCTTGATGAAATATATCCAATGATGTATTCATGTTTGTGATCCGATGTATACTTCCGGTTTTATAGGCAATTGAAATTTGTGATTTTTGACTTTAAGCAGTCCTGTCACGTGACCTAGCGTAAATACGTCAAAAATGATTTAACAATCATATTATGCGTAATTTGCTCTTTCCAATGATGTACGACAATATACACTTAAATTAAAATTGCACGATTTAAAATTTGAACATTTTGTGCAAATTTCCATTGTAACTGTGCGTGTTTTTTTTCAAATTTTATTTCAATCGATCTGAAAGTTTACAGATGGAAAGATATTTCGATTGCAATCCAAAATCCGTTTTCGAAAAATTGATACCACTTCCGGTTTTGACGTAATTAGCTTGTAAATTTGAAATTTCAACTTCCGGAATTTGGAATATATTTGAAATTTGTTTTTTGCAATATTTAACATTATGGTATATCAACAATTTGAAATAAAAAAATTTAACCCGGAAGTTACAAATCGGCCGCCATATTGATAAGACTAACTTTTGTAAAACTCAAAATGGGGCCTCAGGGTTATGAGCAGAAATCGTAACTTTGATATTTTTGGAAACTACAGTCGATTGCATTCATAGCATTGTTAATCGATTTTTGATCTTCTGTTTTGCCTTTCTTGCATTTCCGTTTTATTTTTTTCAGTAATTATAAAAACTTTCAAGACTCATACCTCGTGACCTTGACCTTTGGTGACATTCTAACCTGAACAAAAGTTTTTGCCCTCGATGAGATCTATTCGACTATGTATTCATATTTGTTGTCCGATGTATACTTCCGGTTTTGTGAGCAATTCAAATTTGCGATTTTTGACTTTACCAGCAACATCCAAGGTTTCGCTAGTTGTGGTAGCTTCTTTTGTCTAGAAATAATACCATTACAGACCCTTTAAAAAACAGTTTTTAAGTAATTCCAAAACTGTTACGCACTGCTCAGAACCATGCAAAGCCTATGGATCTAGTTTTTTTTTTTTTCCGTTTTCTGGTCAGAGCGCCCAGCCAAAACTATGCATGCCACACATAATCTCTCAAGATTTCCCACGATAATCTACTGCTCGGTATTGTTTAAATGTAAAATGGCGCATGCCCTACCAACCGGAAATGAGGTATGAGAACATATGGGTTTTGATGTTTTAGCCATTATCTCCTTTATTTTTCAACCGATTTCGATCGGACTGACTTTGCTTTATTCTCTAATCGATTCTCCACGAGACAAAAGTTTAACAATATCATTTTGAGAAAAATCTTGCTGACTTTTGGAGCACCTTTTCTGGACCACTTTTTAAACTTTTGCAATTTTATGTTGATCAACCTGAAAACTTACATATATATAGACATTTTGATTGCAAACAATAAGCAATTTTAAAAATTTCGATATCACTTCCGGTTTTGACGTCATTCGCTCTCAAAGTTGAAATTTCAACTTCCGGAATTTTGAAGATATTCGAAAAATTCTTTTTGCAGTATGTTAGTTATGTAGACACAAAAGTATACAAATCATAAAATTTGAGCCGGATGTAACAGATCAGTCGCCATCTTGAAATGGTATATTTTCATAAAACGCAAAATGGGGCCTCAGGGTGTTATGGAATTTGCATAATTATAATGTCTATGCAATCTGCAGTCGATTGCGACCAAAACATGGGAAGCGGATTTTTGAATTTTAATTCTGAATTTTTCTAATTTCCGGTAAAAATAAATCAGTAATTGTCAAAACTTTCAAGGCCCATATTTCGTGACCTTGACCTTTCTTGACCTAATGACCTGTACAAAAATTATTGCCCTTGAGGAGATGTATCCATTGACATATTGTTTTCAGATGCCCAAGGTTTACTTCCGGTTTTATAGCCGTTTGAAAATTGTCATTTTTAACTTTAAACAGCTCTACCACGTGACCTAATTTACATATGTCTTATTTTCTTTCACCGTCTTACTATGCTCTGTCTGCTCTTTCCAATGATATACAACACAATACATTTGAATAAAAATTCCGCCTTTTAAAGTTTGAAAAATTTGTGCCAATTTCCATTGAAACTATGCGTATTTTTTTTAAATTTTATTTCGATCGTTTTGAAAACTTACGGATAGATAGACATTTTGATGGCGAACAAAAATATGTTTTCAAAAATTTAGTATCACTTCCGGTTGTGACGTCATTTGCTCTTAAAGTTAAAATTTCAACTTCCGGAATTTTGAAGATATTCGAAAAATTCTTTTTGCAGTATGTTTGTAATACAGACACAAAAGTATACAAATAATAAAATTTGACCCGGATGTAACAGATCAGTCGCCATCTTGAAATGGTATATTTTCATAAAACGCAAAATGGGGCCTCAGGGTGTAATGGAATTTGAATAATTCTGATGTCTATGGAATCTACAGTCGATTGCTACCAAAACATGAGAAGCCGATTTTTGAATTTCAATTCTGATTTATGTTAATTTCCGGTTAAGATAAATCAGTAATTGTCAAAACTTTAAAGGCTCATATCTCGTGACTTTGACCTCTGGTGACCAAGTGACCTGAAACAAATTCATTGCCATTGACGATACCTATGCACGGATACTTTCATTTAGGTTTTCCGATGTTTACTTCCGGTTTTATATCCATTTGAAAATTGCAGTTTCTAACTTTAAAGAGCTCTGACACGTGACCTAATTCAAGTACGTCACAAATTCTTTCACAATCTAATTATGCTAAATCTACTTTTTCAATTATATACAACACAATATTCTTAAATGAAAATAGTGCCTTTTGAATTTTGAAAATTAGTTATTCCATCTGCTTGTAAAATATTAAATTCAAATTTCAGTTGAAGGGAGAGTACTACATTTTGACATAAAGCTGCGTTTGGGCGATCGCCCTCTGCCATTAACTTGCGTTTGGGTGATACGTATATCATAAATGTACTTTTTTACATTGTAACAGTTTTAAAAGAAACATTAATATATATTTTCTTTGAACGAATTATGGATTGATAAATTTTGATCTGTATTTCAAACTACGAAGTCTGAATGCTTTGCAGTCCGTTTCTAAATTGAGATTTGGCTCTTTCATGTGTCCTTTTTGCACTTTAGAACTTTTTTACAAATCTTAGAAATTTTGTGATATGCGTTTTCCACTGATGTATATCAAACTGTGATTACGCCTTTTTGTTAATCAGATTACTTTTCACTACCGAACATGAAATGTTTATTTCACCTTTGACTACCGTGTGTGAACTGGTTATTGAACTTTTCACTACCGAATTCACAATTGTGCGTTTTAAAATTTTGTACCTTTTGCATTTTAATGTAAAACAAGCTTTCTTCTGTAAACCTGACATCATGGATTGAAAGATGTCACTTTTCACCAATGGACGAAACCGGATGCGCACTGCATGGTACCATTCATGGTTCTAGTTTTTTTTTGGATTAATCTGAAATTATAATACAAGATGCACGTCACTAATATAAACAATTTGACGTATTCAAAATTTTTGCGTCACTTCCGGTTAAAGTGGAAAATCGATTTTCACTTCCGGTTGAATAACTTCCGGTGTAATTGAAATATTTGAACGAAATTATGTATATAGTTATTAATCGTAATTCTACAGCCGATTTTAAAATAAAATTTAGTCCGAAAAAAATACTTTGGCCGCCATGTTGATTTGATACATTTTTATAAAATGAAAAATGGGGCCCTGGTGGTAAGTGTGACATGTGTGATGTTTGTTTTTTTGGAAACAATAGTCGATTGCGACCAATCTGTGGGAAGCCGATTTTTGAATTTCAATTTTCCTTTTTTGCAACTTCCGGTTGAATTTTTTTTAGTTTTTGAAGGCTCATATCTTGTGACCTTGACCTTTGATGACCTTGACCTTAAGTAGGTCAAAGGTCATCGACCTTGGCTACCTGATGATACTTTAATATTTGACCTCCGATATCAACTTCCGGTTTTATAGCTGTCCGAAAATACCCAAATTCGCAACTTTGTACTGCTGCTACAGGTGACCTAATTAACCTAGAGAGTTCATTTTTGCATATTCTGAATGGGCTTTATGAGCTCTTTCGAACGATATATCACAATGTATTGTAATGCAATTTCTTTTTTTTCTTAAATTTTGCAATTTTGAAAACCTTTACCCGATTTTTTGAATTTTTTGACATTAATATATGCATAGTTTATGATCTATTAAGTTTAGAGCCTTTAAAATTGGTACATAATGGAGCAGACCCCATATGAATGTATCCATAAAAAAAAATTGACATGGGCGTGGCACATCCGGGTTAAATTTTAATTTTGTTTACATTTTGTTGTCTGAAAAAAAAACATATAGACTACATTTTTTTTTGCACACACCTACCTCATTACTTTAGCTCAATTATATCAAAATCTCAGCTATTTCGGCTGTATAGTTCTAAAAAGGGAACAAGGTTTACGAATTTCAAAATTTCCGATTATAGATTTTGACCTTTTTTGACATTTATGATTGTATATCTCGTTAACCAATAGATGTAAATGCTTGATAATTTAGCCATAGTAAGATATTATTAATATAAATAAAGTCATATCAACAAATCTGACGTGGGCGTGGCACATCCGGGTAAAATTTTGTTTCTGTCAAAATTTTGTTTATAAAAAAAAAGGTAAAGTTTAAATTTTTTTCAAAAAATGACCTTGCATACAGTTATATCATTGCTTTATTCAGCTTATGTTAAATGTTCATAGATTTCGGCTTTGTAGATCAAAAAAGGGAACAGGGTTAAAAAAAAAAAATTTCCGTTTTTTACCTTGACCTTTGTTGATTTTGACCTTTCTAGGATCAAAGTTCATTGACTTTGGCTGTTCATTTATACTTTCATATTTGATTTCTAGCGTCAACTTCCGGTGTTATTACTGTATGCATTTCCAAATTTTAAAGACTTGTTTCTCGTGAATTTGACCTTGAGGGGCCTTGACCTTCAGTTTGTTGAAGGTTACTGATAAAGGTTTTCGGCTGATATGTTCAAATGTTAGGTCTGGTGACTACTTCCGGTTTCATAACCTTTCCAAAAAATCAAAAATTTTAAAAGTTGTCAACGTCTTTGATACTTTGGATCTACGTTCAGGGCCCATTTTTTTTTAGCAATTAGCACATTTGCAAAGTCCCACTCTGTGCCACATGTGGCTCTAGTTTTTTTTTTTTCTGATAAATTTGATATGATTAGATAATTACAGCCATGTCTATATACACCAAAAAAGTAACATTCACAGATAATGGAATGATACGCCAGAACACGTTTAAGAGAACGAATACAGTTGCTATATGGTTAGCAGAAGATACCAATGATAGAATCAAATCAATCGACATCCTATATACAATACAAAATGTAAGTAGCAGTTCGATTCAAACCATTAAATGCCTTCAAAATGTGGAACCCAACTGCTTTTATATGACTTTTAACAATGAAACCAACATGCATAGATTCATTGAGCAATTTACTGATAATTTCATGGTTAAAGGCAAAAAGCTTATCATTGATGAGTGCCAGGAAGAAATATGGGATGAACCAGTTGATAATATTACTATTACTGTGTTCGGTGCACCATACCAGCTGGACGCAGTCGAAATCACCAAGAAGCTAGCGAAATACTGCACTGTCATAAGTGCTAGAAATACAAATTTTGGGGAATTCCCGTCTATAAATAGTGGCACTAGGCTGGTGTATGTAAAAAAAATAACTAAGCCTATCCCCACAAAGTTATTTGTCCAAGGCAAAAGACTTACCTTCAAATATGAAGGTCAGCCCAAACCACAGCGAAAATGCTACGGTTGTGGCCAGTATGGACACAACGCCGACGAGTGTCCTGAGGACCAAGTTCAAAATAACGAGCCAATTAGACAGGAAGAGACCCCAGGTATGATCACTACCATCTGGGGAACCCAAATCCCGGCCCCTTCACCATCTCAGCCTGAACCCTTGCAGCATGAGCCTATACCTCAAAAGCCTGAACGGCAACTACCTGTGCAATCTGAACCCCCTTCAATCCAGGCAAAACCTAACCCAACCTCAACAATACAACCTTTTGAAAATAGATTAGAGATGCTCGATGTTTTGTCAAAAACTCTCAAAGAATTGGAGGAATTCACACCATCCACTTCCACTCCAAAACGTCAAAGCGACCTGCCTCCCCCCTTGCCAAAGCTTCCTCCCCCATCAATGGAAGAAGAGACTAGTCAGTACTCTGGGGACAGCAAGTCCAAAGAATCAGAATCCCTGTCAATGTCTGACTTACACAGCTCAGACATTAATACGTCGCCTAGTACAGTCACCTCGGTGGGACAGTGCAGCGACAACTCTTCATCAGATAATATCGTCTCTGAAAGTTTTTTACAGATATATGGTGAAGAGTTAACAAATAAAAGAAAAAAAAATAATTCAAATAGTTATAGTTCTAAGGAAGAAGTTACAGAGAAGAAGGTGAGGACTATCTCACCGGTACAAACTGAAGTTTAGTCTTCTAAAGGTAGATCATACTAATAACTTACTAAATACATACACCCTTTAAAACCCCCCTTTACACCCTCATTATGGCATTAAACTTCTTATCTCTCAATATCAACCATCATTTAAACTTCAAATACAATATTTTAACTTCTACATTTCATAAATATCAAATACTAAACTTACAAGAAACATCTACTCTTACCCCATATGAAATTAACAACCTACAAACCAATTCTAACTACAATATATACTGTAACAATGGAACTTATAAATCCAGGGGAGTGGCCACCCTGATTCAGAGACACCTTACAGCTAAGGATTTAACGCCTCAGGGCTTTCTGGAGGGGAGATTCCTACACCTGGAACTTCAAATATCAAACAAAACATTTCAGATTATAAATTTATATGCACCCAATGATTACACAGAAAAACACATATTTTATGATAACGTCCTAGATTACCTACTAATACATCTCAAACCAAGCCATGAAACCTTACTCTCAGGTGATTTCAATTTCATATTAGAACATATCGATACAAAGAGACAACTTCAAATTTACTCTCTCAAACAAAAAACTAAGCAATATTTTCAAACATCTATCAACTCTCTTAACCTTACAGACGTCTTCAGACAAACATTCCCTACAACCCATTCATACACTTACAGCAAAACAACTACAGGAGCAGCTCGACTTGATAGAATATATGCATCCAAAACTCTAACACCAAACACACAAGAAATCAAACACCTGCCACAGTCCGTCAGCGACCATAAGGCCGTCAGTCTAAAACTTAAACTTAAAAGAAATCGCTGGGGAAAAAGTTACTGGAAGATGAATACTCAAATTCTCAAAGATCAAAATTATAGGGACCATATCATTTATATACTAGAACATTGGCACAATAATACACAATTTGAAGATCAATTAGGAAGGTGGGAAAATCTCAAAGAAACAATTAAGGGCATTTCAATAAAACATTCAATTAGGATACATAAAGAAAAGAAATTATTACTTGAAAAACTATACTTAAATTTAGAAACATTAGAAGAAAACCACAACTCAAACCATCCAGATATAACAAAAACAAAATCAGAAATATTAGAACTAGAACAGGAATTTAACCTCGGTACCATCATAAGATCAAAGAAAGAATTTACAGGAAGTGACATCTCCAATATAGAAATATACAAACTATTTGAAATTAAAAACTCCTCCAACAAAGAAATACAAGAAATCGAAAACGATGAGGGTAAAGTAGTATCCGCTAAAGAATCAATCTTATCTACTGTCCAACACTTTTATTCCAACCTCTACTCCACTCAACATATTTCACAAAACACCATTGATACTTACCTTTCTACCTCAAACCTATCCACTCTTTCTATACAGCAACAACAGCAGCTCTCTCTCCCTATCACTGAGGATGAGGTCCGTGCTGCACTGGACTCGTTTCACAACAACAAATCTCCTGGTGTAGACGGTATCCCCAAAGAGTTCTATCTAGAATTCTGGCCTCAGATTGGCGAGGAACTTACTAACTTAATAAATAATATTTACATGCAACATCAATTAACACCTACCCAAAAATCAGCAATAATTACTATATCATATAAAAACAAAGGCAGCCACAAACAACTAAAAAATTATAGACCTATTTCTCTATTAACAGTCGACTACAAGATCATCACAAAAATCCTCGCCATTCGGCTATCCGGGGTTCTAGATGAACTCATATTGCCCATTCAGACTGGGGCCGGAAGAGGTAAAACCATACTGGATAATTTACAATCTATCCACTTCATTTTGCAATACATGGAACAAAAACAGATAAAGGGTACCCTTGTCGGTTTCGACCAGGAGAAAGCATTTGACAGAATAGAGCATAATTACCTATACAGCCTTCTCCAAAATCTAAATTTTCCCATTTATATTCTCAACTGGTTCAAAATTCTATATCATGATATCAATAGCTCAGTTTTGGTCAACGGTGCGTTCACCTCTAAATTCAAAATTACTCGGTCAGTCCGACAAGGATGCCCTTTATCAATGTTACTATACTCTTTGGCAATCCACCCTTTGGCATTAAAAATATTGCAAAACGAATCCATAATTGGCCTCAAAATCCCTAACTTACCATCCCAAATTAAAATATTTCAACACGCAGACGATATTTCGGCCATCTTAACATCAAAAAATTCCATCACAGAAATCGTTGCTGAAATTAACAAGTATGGTTCTGCTTCCGGCTCCAAGCTGAATGTGGACAAAACAGAATTGATCAACATTAACGGGTTCAGGTCGGCTACGGATCTTGTCCCTAGTGATACCATTAAAATACTAGGCATCTTTTTTGGTAAAAACTACATCAACAAAAACTGGACTAATATAATCAACAAAATCACTGCAATGCAATATACTCATATTCAACGTGCTGGGAATCTCTCCTTTAGGGAACGCCTGATGGCGTTGAATACCTACCTAGTCAGCCTCACTCAGTATGTGTTAAAGATAATTCCTCCACCTCCTGATATCATCAAACAGTTAAATACCCTTATCTTTAGATTCATCTGGGCTGATCAACCTGAAACAATCAAACGACAAACTCTCATGCTGCCTCTGGATCAGGGTGGCCTTAATATTACATCCATCAACAACAAAATAACAATCAACTTTATACAGCTCATAAATAAATTCATATACTCATCCACTTTCCAACATGCCTGGATGGCACTTATGAAATATTGGCTTGGTATTCCTCTTCGCAACCTGCATCCACTCCATCCTTCACATACAATTACCATCTTAGAACCTCCTCTTCTGAAAAAAATAAAACAAACATATCAGCAATACCCAAACATCATAAACTACCAACAAAAAACATCGAGCAAAATCATAAACACTAAACTATTACAACTATCTGACCATAAACCTAAACTTCTTATAGAACATCCTACTACAAATCTTACTCAAATTTCTAAATTTCAACAAAATACTAACCTTAATAATAGACAAAAAGATTTTACTTACCTTCTACTACACTCTGGTCTCTTTACTAAAACCATACAACAATCTAGAACTTTTTACATCATCAATACCACCTGTAATTACTGCCACAATCAACCTGAAACACAATCACATTTATTTGAATACTGCACTTACCTTATCCCACTCCGTCATTTCTTTACCACTCACATTCAAACTATTACTGCTGATAAAAACTTTACTCTCCCTTCACCATACCACCTTATCCATACATACCTACCTTTACAGCAAAAATACATCATACAGCTTTACATCCTTATCTGGAAAAATAAAAATAACTCACTCAGCACTCAAGACTTAATATATTACCTCTATAACGAAATTACCTAACTTACTAAAACCCACCAGAATTACCACCCACCTCCATATTCACTAGCCCTGAACACCAGCCCTTTCTTATTCACCTCAGCACAATAAATATATCAATTTACTTAGTTAAACAAAAAAGAAACAACTTACGTGTGTACGAAAATGTGAGTGTGTGAGGATGAAAGTGGTGCTGTGTTGTGAACATGTATTGTAATGTGTGTCAGTGTGTGGATGTTACAGCAGTGTGTAAGTTGAATGCTGAGCACAGTGTGAAAGTAGTACTCGAGCGTCAGTTAGAGTGAATGATCCCAGTGTGAAAGTAGATCTGTGAGAGAAATTGTATGTAAATAAATAAATTGTAATTAACTAATGTAAATAAATGTATGTATATAAATGTAAATACTATACTATATAGTATGGCTTGTAAATAAATGTAAATATAAATATAAAAATATAGCACAATGATGATAAAAAAAACCAGTACAATGGTCGTTCCCTATCGTCAATTATTTCTTTATAAAATTCACCCTTTTCAAGTCTTAACCTACTAACATTAGAAGGTAACAATCCTATGTCTTAGAGTTGGGATCTCAGAGCCTCTAACCCCCCTGGGATCCTTCTAGCTACTACATAGGACAACTCATCACAATAGCCCGTAATGTCCAGGTGGTGAAGCCGAGTAACCCCTGGAAAATAATAACCCCTTCACTGGAGAAATGCACTGTGTGTCTCGCTCTCGCTTGTATATATGAGATCGTCCTTGAGCAGACACAAAATCTGAGTGCTACAAAAAAAAAAAAAAAAAAAAAAAAAAAAAAAAAACTTGCACATTCATCTCTCATTTTTTTAACAGTACTATATCAAATGGATACCCTAGCTGCAGCAATCAAACTTCGTTCACTTTTGAAAGGCCATGAGGTGTCTATCCAACAGCTCAGTAAAATAGGTAAGTTCTGGATGTTTACAGTCACAAACATCTATCATACAATCAAGCTGCTGTTTTTAAAAGTTGTCAATTTGTGGTATTTTGATTACTAATTTGCAAATTTCTTTTATTTCAGAATCCTACTTGGAAGAGTTGAACAACAAGATATCCTCGAGAACAGAATCCAGGTTCATTAGTGGTGGATACCAAATTATCTTGCGAAAGTGTGTTATGGAAGGTTTTTGTAGTCTGTTACAGTCCTTCCGCGACAATAGGTGGAACGAAATACAAGATTGTGTCAATGGTATCATTTCGGACCTATCAGGAGAAAACAACCGAAGAACGAATGACGACGAGAACGACCCGATTGCAGAAGAATTTAACCTAACTGTGCAAAGTTTCAGCATGGAATTTTGCGAGCTCCACAGAGGGTGTTAACGTTTTATTGTAATATATGACTCAAATATTTTGTTGCTGTTATGTTTTGTTATAGTTTTTTTGCTGATAAAATAAAAATAACGTTACTCTAAACTTTTTGCTTTCTATACCGTCAATTTTATAATTTGGGGTCATTGCTTATTTGGGCCGAAAGAGACCTGGCTACGATGGCCGAGTGGTTAAGGCGTTGGACTCGAAATCCAATGGGATATTCCCGCGCAGGTTCGAATCCTGCTCGTAGCGATATATTTTTTTCAAATGAATATCACTATTTTTGTTGGCTGATTAAAGGTGGATTCATATGATCGACAAATTTTAAGCCATTCTGTCTCCCAAAAATACCACATATTCGAATATCCTAGTGTTAAACTTGCACTTATCTCACGGTACATATTCAAACACAAGGTTGAATAGGCTCAAAAATAATGGTTCGAGTGTGGTGCAAACACAAATAACAGAGATTAGCTAACAGAATATTCCAGGTTTTGAGCTTGAAAAAGGTGTGCCAATTACATTGACTAAAATGTTTCTTGTACACGATTATTTGGTGATATTCCTTTCCCATAAAACAATGTAGATAATTAATCCAATGAGATTCCTCTCTGCAGGTTTGGAAAACTCGTTTGTAGCCTGTTTTTCTAAAAATATATATACATGTATATATAATATTTTCTTACTTACATCCTGGTGATAAATGTGTAATATTTGACTTCACCTGCATATATTTCGGACAGCGCAGCCAAAAGAATCGAAAAAAAATCCTCATCACCAGTAACGAATGAAGTTCACGTCTTGCTTTCATCTAGATGGCTTCAAGAGCTATCAAAACATAGTTTCCGATTTGTAATTGGTATACAAAGCTTTACATAATTGCCGCCGATGCTGTAGCCTTTAATTGGCCGCCGATCAAATGAGCCGATTATGCTCGTGATTAGATTTATTTATCTATTCATTTATTTTGGATGAAATCTGAGTTCGTTCAGATTATTCTTTCAATATATATATATATCCGATATCGTCCAATTATGGACATTCTGAATTTTCAATACAGTCTTGCACATTCATTTCTCAATTTTTTTAACAGTACTATATCAAATGGATACCCTAGCTGCAGCAATCAAACTTCGTTCACTTTTGAAAGGCCATGAGGTGTCTATCCAACAGCTCAGTAAAATAGGTAAGTTCTGGATGTTTACAGTCACAAGCATCTATCATACAATCAAGCTGTTGTTTTTAAAAAGTTGTCAATTTGTGGTATTTTGATTACTAATTTGCAAATTTCTTTTATTTCAGAATCCTACTTGGAAGAGTTGAACAACAAGATATCCTCGAGAACAGAATCCAGGTTCATTAGTGGTGGATACCAAATTATCTTGCGAAAGTGTGTTATGGAAGGTTTTTGTAGTCTGTTACAGTCCTTCCGCGACAATAGGTGGAAAGAAATACAAGATTGTGTCAATGGTATCATTTCGGACCTATCAGGAGAAAACAACCGAAGAACGAATGACGACGAGAACGACTCGATTGCAGAAGAATTTAACCTAACTGTGCAAAGTTTCAGCATGGAATTTTGCGAGCTCCACAGAGGGTGTTAACGTTTTATTGTAATATATGACTCAAATATTTTGTTGCTGTTATGTTTTGTTATAGTTTTTTTTTGCTGATAAAATAAAAATAACGTTACTCTAAACTTTTTGCTTTCTATACCTTCAATTTTATAATTTGGGGTCATTGCTTATTTGGGCCGAAAAAGTCCTGGCTACGATGGCCGAGTGGTTAAGGCGTTGGACTCGAAATCCAATGGGATATTCCCGCGCAGGTTCGAATCCTGCAGGTAGCGATATATTTTTTTCAAATGAATATCACTATTTTTGTTGGCTGATTAAAGGTGGATTCATATGATCGACAAATTTTAAGCCATTCTGTCTCCCAAAAATACCACATATTCGAATATCCTAGTGTTAAACTTGCACTTATCTCACAGTACATATTCAAACACAAGGTTGAATAGGCTCAAAAATAATGGTTCGAGTGTGGTGCAAACACAAATAACAGAGATTAGCTAACAGAATATTCCAGGTTTTGAGCTTGAAAAAGGTGTGCCAATTACATTGACTAAAATGTTTCTTGCACACAATTATTTGGTGATATTCCTTTCCCTTAAAACAATGTAGATAATTAATCCAATGAGATTCCTCTCTGCAGGTTTGGAAAACTCGTTTGTAGCCTGTTTTTCTAAAAATATATACAGCTCATAAATAAATTCATATACTCATCCACTTTCCAACATGCCTGGATGGCACTTATGAAATATTGGCTTGGTATTCCTCTTCGCAACCTGCATCCACTCCATCCTTCACATACAATTACCATCTTAGAACCTCCTCTTCTGAAAAAAATAAAACAAACATATCAGCAATACCCAAACATCATAAACTACCAACAAAAAACATCGAGCAAAATCATAAACACTAAACTATTACAACTATCTGACCATAAACCTAAACTTCTTATAGAACATCCTACTACAAATCTTACTCAAATTTCTAAATTTCAACAAAATACTAACCTTAATAATAGACAAAAAGATTTTACTTACCTTCTACTACACTCTGGTCTCTTTACTAAAACCATACAACAATCTAGAACTTTTTACATCATCAATACCACCTGTAATTACTGCCACAATCAACCTGAAACACAATCACATTTATTTGAATACTGCACTTACCTTATCCCACTCCGTCATTTCTTTACCACTCACATTCAAACTATTACTGCTGATAAAAACTTTACTCTCCCTTCACCATACCACCTTATCCATACATACCTACCTTTACAGCAAAAATACATCATACAGCTTTACATCCTTATCTGGAAAAATAAAAATAACTCACTCAGCACTCAAGACTTAATATATTACCTCTATAACGAAATTACCTAACTTACTAAAACCCACCAGAATTACCACCCACCTCCATATTCACTAGCCCTGAACACCAGCCCTTTCTTATTCACCTCAGCACAATAAATATATCAATTTACTTAGTTAAACAAAAAAGAAACAACTTACGTGTGTACGAAAATGTGAGTGTGTGAGGATGAAAGTGGTGCTGTGTTGTGAACATGTATTGTATTTGTTAAAATATTGTAAGTTGAATGCTGAGCACAGTGTGAAAGTAGTACTCGAGCGTCAGTTAGAGTGAATGATCCCAGTGTGAAAGTAGATCTGTGAGAGAAATTGTATGTAAATAAATAAATTGTAATTAACTAATGTAAATAAATGTATGTATATAAATGTAAATACTATACTATATAGTATGGCTTGTAAATAAATGTAAATATAAATATAAAAATATAGCACAATGATGATAAAAAAAACCAGTACAATGGTCGTTCCCTATCGTCAATTATTTCTTTATAAAATTCACCCTTTTCAAGTCTTAACCTACTAACATTAGAAGGTAACAATCCTATGTCTTAGAGTTGGGATCTCAGAGCCTCTAACCCCCCTGGGATCCTTCTAGCTACTACATAGGACAACTCATCACAATAGCCCGTAATGTCCAGGTGGTGAAGCCGAGTAACCCCTGGAAAATAATAACCCCTTCACTGGAGAAATGCACTGTGTGTCTCGCTCTCGCTTGTATATATGAGATCGTCCTTGAGCAGACACAAAATCTGAGTGCTACAAAAAAAAAAAAAAAAAAAAAAAAAAAAAAAAAAAAAAAAACTTGCACATTCATCTCTCATTTTTTTAACAGTACTATATCAAATGGATACCCTAGCTGCAGCAATCAAACTTCGTTCACTTTTGAAAGGCCATGAGGTGTCTATCCAACAGCTCAGTAAAATAGGTAAGTTCTGGATGTTTACAGTCACAAACATCTATCATACAATCAAGCTGCTGTTTTTAAAAGTTGTCAATTTGTGGTATTTTGATTACTAATTTGCAAATTTCTTTTATTTCAGAATCCTACTTGGAAGAGTTGAACAACAAGATATCCTCGAGAACAGAATCCAGGTTCATTAGTGGTGGATACCAAATTATCTTGCGAAAGTGTGTTATGGAAGGTTTTTGTAGTCTGTTACAGTCCTTCCGCGACAATAGGTGGAACGAAATACAAGATTGTGTCAATGGTATCATTTCGGACCTATCAGGAGAAAACAACCGAAGAACGAATGACGACGAGAACGACCCGATTGCAGAAGAATTTAACCTAACTGTGCAAAGTTTCAGCATGGAATTTTGCGAGCTCCACAGAGGGTGTTAACGTTTTATTGTAATATATGACTCAAATATTTTGTTGCTGTTATGTTTTGTTATAGTTTTTTTGCTGATAAAATAAAAATAACGTTACTCTAAACTTTTTGCTTTCTATACCGTCAATTTTATAATTTGGGGTCATTGCTTATTTGGGCCGAAAGAGACCTGGCTACGATGGCCGAGTGGTTAAGGCGTTGGACTCGAAATCCAATGGGATATTCCCGCGCAGGTTCGAATCCTGCTCGTAGCGATATATTTTTTTCAAATGAATATCACTATTTTTGTTGGCTGATTAAAGGTGGATTCATATGATCGACAAATTTTAAGCCATTCTGTCTCCCAAAAATACCACATATTCGAATATCCTAGTGTTAAACTTGCACTTATCTCACGGTACATATTCAAACACAAGGTTGAATAGGCTCAAAAATAATGGTTCGAGTGTGGTGCAAACACAAATAACAGAGATTAGCTAACAGAATATTCCAGGTTTTGAGCTTGAAAAAGGTGTGCCAATTACATTGACTAAAATGTTTCTTGTACACGATTATTTGGTGATATTCCTTTCCCATAAAACAATGTAGATAATTAATCCAATGAGATTCCTCTCTGCAGGTTTGGAAAACTCGTTTGTAGCCTGTTTTTCTAAAAATATATATACATGTATATATAATATTTTCTTACTTACATCCTGGTGATAAATGTGTAATATTTGACTTCACCTGCATATATTTCGGACAGCGCAGCCAAAAGAATCGAAAAAAAATCCTCATCACCAGTAACGAATGAAGTTCACGTCTTGCTTTCATCTAGATGGCTTCAAGAGCTATCAAAACATAGTTTCCGATTTGTAATTGGTATACAAAGCTTTACATAATTGCCGCCGATGCTGTAGCCTTTAATTGGCCGCCGATCAAATGAGCCGATTATGCTCGTGATTAGATTTATTTATCTATTCATTTATTTTGGATGAAATCTGAGTTCGTTCAGATTATTCTTTCAATATATATATATATCCGATATCGTCCAATTATGGACATTCTGAATTTTCAATACAGTCTTGCACATTCATTTCTCAATTTTTTTAACAGTACTATATCAAATGGATACCCTAGCTGCAGCAATCAAACTTCGTTCACTTTTGAAAGGCCATGAGGTGTCTATCCAACAGCTCAGTAAAATAGGTAAGTTCTGGATGTTTACAGTCACAAGCATCTATCATACAATCAAGCTGTTGTTTTTAAAAAGTTGTCAATTTGTGGTATTTTGATTACTAATTTGCAAATTTCTTTTATTTCAGAATCCTACTTGGAAGAGTTGAACAACAAGATATCCTCGAGAACAGAATCCAGGTTCATTAGTGGTGGATACCAAATTATCTTGCGAAAGTGTGTTATGGAAGGTTTTTGTAGTCTGTTACAGTCCTTCCGCGACAATAGGTGGAAAGAAATACAAGATTGTGTCAATGGTATCATTTCGGACCTATCAGGAGAAAACAACCGAAGAACGAATGACGACGAGAACGACTCGATTGCAGAAGAATTTAACCTAACTGTGCAAAGTTTCAGCATGGAATTTTGCGAGCTCCACAGAGGGTGTTAACGTTTTATTGTAATATATGACTCAAATATTTTGTTGCTGTTATGTTTTGTTATAGTTTTTTTTTGCTGATAAAATAAAAATAACGTTACTCTAAACTTTTTGCTTTCTATACCTTCAATTTTATAATTTGGGGTCATTGCTTATTTGGGCCGAAAAAGTCCTGGCTACGATGGCCGAGTGGTTAAGGCGTTGGACTCGAAATCCAATGGGATATTCCCGCGCAGGTTCGAATCCTGCAGGTAGCGATATATTTTTTTCAAATGAATATCACTATTTTTGTTGGCTGATTAAAGGTGGATTCATATGATCGACAAATTTTAAGCCATTCTGTCTCCCAAAAATACCACATATTCGAATATCCTAGTGTTAAACTTGCACTTATCTCACAGTACATATTCAAACACAAGGTTGAATAGGCTCAAAAATAATGGTTCGAGTGTGGTGCAAACACAAATAACAGAGATTAGCTAACAGAATATTCCAGGTTTTGAGCTTGAAAAAGGTGTGCCAATTACATTGACTAAAATGTTTCTTGCACACAATTATTTGGTGATATTCCTTTCCCTTAAAACAATGTAGATAATTAATCCAATGAGATTCCTCTCTGCAGGTTTGGAAAACTCGTTTGTAGCCTGTTTTTCTAAAAATATATATATATATATATATAATATTTTCTTACTTACCTCCTGCTGATCAATGTGTAATATTTGACTTCACCTGCATATATTTCGGACAGCGCAGCCAAAAGAATCGAAAAAAAATCTCATCACCAGTAACGAATGAAGTTCACGTCTTGCTTTCATCTAGATGGCTTCAAGAGCTATCAAAACATAGTTTCCGATTTGTAATTGGTATACAAAGCTTTACATAATTGCCGCCGATGCGGTAGCCTTTAATTGGCCGCCGATCAAATGAGCCGATTATGCTCGTGATTAGATTTATTTATCTATTCATTTATTTTGGATGAAATCTGAGTTCGTTCAGATTATTCTTTCAATATATATATATATCCGATATCGTCCAATTATGGACATTTTGAATTTTCAATACAGTCTTGCACATTCATTTCTCAATTTTTTTAACAGTACTATATCAAATGGATACCCTAGCTGCAGCAATCAAACTTCGTTCACTTTTGAAAGGCCATGAGGTGTCTATCCAACAGCTCAGTAAAATAGGTAAGTTCTGGATGTTTACAGTCACAAGCATCTATCATACAATCAAGCTGTTGTTTTTAAAAAGTTGTCAATTTGTGGTATTTTGATTACTAATTTGCAAATTTCTTTTATTTCAGAATCCTACTTGGAAGAGTTGAACAACAAGATATCCTCGAGAACAGAATCCAGGTTCATTAGTGGTGGATACCAAATTATCTTGCGAAAGTGTGTTATGGAAGGTTTTTGTAGTCTGTTACAGTCCTTCCGCGACAATAGGTGGAAAGAAATACAAGATTGTGTCAATGGTATCATTTCGGACCTATCAGGAGAAAACAACCGAAGAACGAATGACGACGAGAACGACCCGATTGCAGAAGAATTTAACCTAACTGTGCAAAGTTTCAGCATGGAATTTTGCGAGCTCCACAGAGGGTGTTAACGTTTTATTGTAATATATGACTCAAATATTTTGTTGCTGTTATGTTTTGTTATAGTTTTTTTGCTGATAAAATAAAAATAACGTTACTCTAAACTTTTTGCTTTCTATACCGTCAATTTTATAATTTGGGGTCATTGCTTATTTGGGCCGAAAGAGACCTGGCTACGATGGCCGAGTGGTTAAGGCGTTGGACTCGAAATCCAATGGGATATTCCCGCGCAGGTTCGAATCCTGCTCGTAGCGATATATTTTTTTCAAATGAATATCACTATTTTTGTTGGCTGATTAAAGGTGGTTTCATATGATCGACAAATTTTAAGCCATTCTGTCTCCCAAAAATACCACATATTCGAATATCCTAGTGTTAAACTTGCACTTATCTCACGGTACATATTCAAACACAAGGTTGAATAGGCTCAAAAATAATGGTTCGAGTGTGGTGCAAACACAAATAACAGAGATTAGCTAACAGAATATTCCAGGTTTTGAGCTTGAAAAAGGTGTGCCAATTACATTGACTAAAATGTTTCTATCACACGATTATTTGGTGATATTCCTTTCCCATAAAACAATGTAGATAAGTAATCCAATGAGATTCCTCTCTGCAGGTTTGGAAAACTCGTTTGTAGCCTGTTTTTCTAAAAATATATATACATGTATATATAATATTTTCTTACTTACATCCTGGTGATAAATGTGTAATATTTGACTTCACCTGCATATATTTCGGACAGCGCAGCCAAAAGAATCGAAAAAAAATCCTCATCACCAGTAACGAATGAAGTTCACGTCTTGCTTTCATCTAGATGGCTTCAAGAGCTATCAAAACATAGTTTCCGATTTGTAATTGGTATACAAAGCTTTACATAATTGCCGCCGATGCTGTAGCCTTTAATTGGCCGCCGATCAAATGAGCCGATTATGCTCGTGATTAGATTTATTTATCTATTCATTTATTTTGGATGAAATCTGAGTTCGTTCAGATTATTCTTTCAATATATATATATAATATAACTTATAATATAACTTTATTTCAGTATTAAAGGCCTCCAGCCCATAGTACACAATACAAAATGAATGTAGATAGTTTACAAAATGTTAACAAATGAAAATATATATATACAATTATTACATTTACAAAAACAAAACCAAATATAGTAAGACATCTGATGCATACATAGAATGCAGAATAATTTAGTCAAAGCAAATAAGCCTATAATATCATATTTACACCAATTTCTAACTTTCGATAACAAAACACATGTTTATAATAATATTTAAGGGTTATACAAATTGTTCAAAAACTTAAATCTGATCCTAGTGGCTCTCAGAATGAATTTACCAATATTGACGTCATCGTTTTCCAACAGTAATCTTAAAATTATTTTATCATTTAAGTGATTGTTACATGTTTGAGGTAATAGATCTATCCTTAATTCCTTATATAAAGGGCATTTTAAAAGAAAATGCAACTCATCTTCAACAAACTTACTATTACTTACAGTATCACAATATTTACATACTCTATCAGATCTATCAATTTTATTCCATCTACCCACCTCTACCTCTAATCTATGATTTCCACATCTAAAACGTAGCATGGCAGATTTAAATTCTTTTGGCATATCTATTGACAGATATGATTCAGTTTTAAATAATGATTTGATATTGCCATAGAACTCTGTTTGGGTGGTTTTCGAGAGCCATTCTTGGATAAAGTTGTCAGTTAGTCTTTCCTTAAATAGATATAAAAACATATTCTTATGTGGAACTGATTGCTCTTGCCATATATAGCCAAAGCCATATCTATATAAAAGTTCTTTCACCGATGTTGACCATGATATTCTTCCTGCTTTATCAAGGATTTTACTCATATTATAACAAGCTTTGGTATACCTATGTTCTGGCATTGTTAGTATATGTAACCAGTATTTTATAACATTAAGGTGAAAAGTAATATAAAGTGGGGTTCGCCCAGTCTCACCGTAGACAAATATATTTCTAGTTGACATTTTTAAACTTAAGATAGATTTACAATATTTCAAATGAATTTTTTCCAGGGACGTAAATATTTTTATGCCCCCAAATTTCAGATCCATAACTACATATTGGAAGTACAACTTTATCAAACAACATTAAACCTGTTTCATAGCTTAAGTTCTTGGTTTGCACAAAATTGATCAGTAGATTTGATACATTAGCTGCCTGCTCTGATAATGTGTCTGTTGCTTGATTCCATGCGATATTGGGAGTAAATATTAACCCTAAATATTTATAATATGATACACATTCTATTAATTTTCCCTGGTAATACCACTTCTCATAGTGCCGAGTCTTTCCACCATTGCGAAAAACTACTGCCTTTGTCTTCGTTAAGTTTACCTCCATACCATACTTCAAACAGAAATTACCAATGCAGTCTATTTGCTTTTGTAGACCACTTACAGTGTCTGATATACTAGCTATGTCATCAGCATAGAGCAAGGAGCATATGTTGTCTACAATTGGATTGACGAAGATGCCTCGACATTTTGCAGCATCCATCATGCTGACCAGTTCGTTTAAGAATAATGTAAATAGAAGAGGACTCAGCATGCATCCTTGTCTAGTACCAATGTTGCATTTAAAGTAAAGACTTAATTCATACTTATCAATTTGTACGCAGGAAGTTAATTTTGAATACATGGATTGGATAACTCGAAACACTTTACCCTTTATACCATTTTTTAACAGTACATATTGTAGAAGAAGATGCTGGCATTTATCAAATGCTGAGGAAAAATCAACAAAAATACAGTAAAGTCTTCCACCTTTCTTACTCAGATATTTCTGCACTAATGTTTGTAGATTAAAGATCTGGTCTGTGGTTCTATATCCTTTCCGATAACCTCCTTGTTCCTCGCGATATTTATTATTATTTTCACACCACGTCACAAGGCGCTTGTTTAAAATACTGTTAAAGATTTTACCAATGACATCTAGTAGGGTTATTCCCCTGTAGTTTTTCGGGTCGCTCCTTGAACCTTTCTTGAAGATGGGGTAAATAATTCCTTCACACCACTTTTCTGGAAAATAACCGGATGAAAGTATTTTATTGAATAACAAAACTAAAGTGGGCACTAGAAATACTACAGAGCTTTTCACTATTTCATTTGTTATCCCGTCTGGGCCTGGTGCTTTACCATTTGGCAATTGTTTTATGACATTAGCTATTTCCATTTCAGTAATCTCACTATCCAGAATTTCGTCATTTTCTTCAATTTCTTCAAACTCATTTTCATCAATCAAATTTTTGGCATCGTCCAATAATTCACTATCACCTTCCATATTGATGTCGTTTATATATATATATATATATCCGATATCGTCCAATTATGGACATTCTGAATTTTCAATACAGTCTTGCACATTCATTTCTCAATTTTTTTAACAGTACTATATCAAATGGATACCCTAGCTGCAGCAATCAAACTTCGTTCACTTTTGAAAGGCCATGAGGTGTCTATCCAACAGCTCAGTAAAATAGGTAAGTTCTGGATGTTTACAGTCACAAGCATCTATCATACAATCAAGCTGTTGTTTTTAAAAAGTTGTCAATTTGTGGTATTTTGATTACTAATTTGCAAATTTCTTTTATTTCAGAATCCTACTTGGAAGAGTTGAACAACAAGATATCCTCGAGAACAGAATCCAGGTTCATTAGTGGTGGATACCAAATTATCTTGCGAAAGTGTGTTATGGAAGGTTTTTGTAGTCTGTTACAGTCCTTCCGCGACAATAGGTGGAAAGAAATACAAGATTGTGTCAATGGTATCATTTCGGACCTATCAGGAGAAAACAACCGAAGAACGAATGACGACGAGAACGACTCGATTGCAGAAGAATTTAACCTAACTGTGCAAAGTTTCAGCATGGAATTTTGCGAGCTCCACAGAGGGTGTTAACGTTTTATTGTAATATATGACTCAAATATTTTGTTGCTGTTATGTTTTGTTATAGTTTTTTTTGCTGATAAAATAAAAATAACGTTACTCTAAACTTTTTGCTTTCTATACCTTCAATTTTATAATTTGGGGTCATTGCTTATTTGGGCCGAAAAAGTCCTGGCTACGATGGCCGAGTGGTTAAGGCGTTGGACTCGAAATCCAATGGGATATTCCCGCGCAGGTTCGAATCCTGCTCGTAGCGATATATTTTTTTCAAATGAATATCACTATTTTTGTTGGCTGATTAAAGGTGGATTCATATGATCGACAAATTTTAAGCCATTCTGTCTCCCAAAAATACCACATATTCGAATATCCTAGTGTTAAACTTGCACTTATCTCACGGTACATATTCAAACACAAGGTTGAATAGGCTCAAAAATAATGGTTCGAGTGTGGTGCAAACACAAATAACAGAGATTAGCTAACAGAATATTCCAGGTTTTGAGCTTGAAAAAGGTGTGCCAATTACATTGACTAAAATGTTTCTTGCACACAATTATTTGGTGATATTCCTTTCCCTTAAAACAATGTAGATAATTAATCCAATGAGATTCCTCTCTGCAGGTTTGGAAAACTCGTTTGTAGCCTGTTTTTCTAAAAATATATATATATATATATATAATATTTTCTTACTTACCTCCTGCTGATCAATGTGTAATATTTGACTTCACCTGCATATATTTCGGACAGCGCAGCCAAAAGAATCGAAAAAAAAATCTCATCACCAGTAACGAATGAAGTTCACGTCTTGCTTTCATCTAGATGGCTTCAAGAGCTATCAAAACATAGTTTCCGATTTGTAATTGGTATACAAAGCTTTACATAATTGCCGCCGATGCGGTAGCCTTTAATTGGCCGCCGATCAAATGAGCCGATTATGCTCGTGATTAGATTTATTTATCTATTCATTTATTTTGGATGAAATCTGAGTTCGTTCAGATTATTCTTTCAATATATATATATATCCGATATCGTCCAATTATGGACATTTTGAATTTTCAATACAGTCTTGCACATTCATTTCTCAATTTTTTTAACAGTACTATATCAAATGGATACCCTAGCTGCAGCAATCAAACTTCGTTCACTTTTGAAAGGCCATGAGGTGTCTATCCAACAGCTCAGTAAAATAGGTAAGTTCTGGATGTTTACAGTCACAAGCATCTATCATACAATCAAGCTGTTGTTTTTAAAAAGTTGTCAATTTGTGGTATTTTGATTACTAATTTGCAAATTTCTTTTATTTCAGAATCCTACTTGGAAGAGTTGAACAACAAGATATCCTCGAGAACAGAATCCAGGTTCATTAGTGGTGGATACCAAATTATCTTGCGAAAGTGTGTTATGGAAGGTTTTTGTAGTCTGTTACAGTCCTTCCGCGACAATAGGTGGAAAGAAATACAAGATTGTGTCAATGGTATCATTTCGGACCTATCAGGAGAAAACAACCGAAGAACGAATGACGACGAGAACGACTCGATTGCAGAAGAATTTAACCTAACTGTGCAAAGTTTCAGCATGGAATTTTGCGAGCTCCACAGAGGGTGTTAACGTTTTATTGTAATATATGACTCAAATATTTTGTTGCTGTTATGTTTTGTTATAGTTTTTTTGCTGATAAAATAAAAATAACGTTACTCTAAACTTTTTGCTTTCTATACCGTCAATTTTATAATTTGGGGTCATTGCTTATTTGGGCCGAAAGAGACCTGGCTACGATGGCCGAGTGGTTAAGGCGTTGGACTCGAAATCCAATGGGATATTCCCGCGCAGGTTCGAATCCTGCTCGTAGCGATATATTTTTTTCAAATGAATATCACTATTTTTGTTGGCTGATTAAAGGTGGTTTCATATGATCGACAAATTTTAAGCCATTCTGTCTCCCAAAAATACCACATATTCGAATATCCTAGTGTTAAACTTGCACTTATCTCACGGTACATATTCAAACACAAGGTTGAATAGGCTCAAAAATAATGGTTCGAGTGTGGTGCAAACACAAATAACAGAGATTAGCTAACAGAATATTCCAGGTTTTGAGCTTGAAAAAGGTGTGCCAATTACATTGACTAAAATGTTTCTATCACACGATTATTTGGTGATATTCCTTTCCCATAAAACAATGTAGATAAGTAATCCAATGAGATTCCTCTCTGCAGGTTTGGAAAACTCGTTTGTAGCCTGTTTTTCTAAAAATATATATACATGTATATATAATATTTTCTTACTTACATCCTGGTGATAAATGTGTAATATTTGACTTCACCTGCATATATTTCGGACAGCGCAGCCAAAAGAATCGAAAAAAAATCCTCATCACCAGTAACGAATGAAGTTCACGTCTTGCTTTCATCTAGATGGCTTCAAGAGCTATCAAAACATAGTTTCCGATTTGTAATTGGTATACAAAGCTTTACATAATTGCCGCCGATGCTGTAGCCTTTAATTGGCCGCCGATCAAATGAGCCGATTATGCTCGTGATTAGATTTATTTATCTATTCATTTATTTTGGATGAAATCTGAGTTCGTTCAGATTATTCTTTCAATATATATATATAATATAACTTATAATATAACTTTATTTCAGTATTAAAGGCCTCCAGCCCATAGTACACAATACAAAATGAATGTAGATAGTTTACAAAATGTTAACAAATGAAAATATATATATACAATTATTACATTTACAAAAACAAAACCAAATATAGTAAGACATCTGATGCATACATAGAATGCAGAATAATTTAGTCAAAGCAAATAAGCCTATAATATCATATTTACACCAATTTCTAACTTTCGATAACAAAACACATGTTTATAATAATATTTAAGGGTTATACAAATTGTTCAAAAACTTAAATCTGATCCTAGTGGCTCTCAGAATGAATTTACCAATATTGACGTCATCGTTTTCCAACAGTAATCTTAAAATTATTTTATCATTTAAGTGATTGTTACATGTTTGAGGTAATAGATCTATCCTTAATTCCTTATATAAAGGGCATTTTAAAAGAAAATGCAACTCATCTTCAACAAACTTACTATTACTTACAGTATCACAATATTTACATACTCTATCAGATCTATCAATTTTATTCCATCTACCCACCTCTACCTCTAATCTATGATTTCCACATCTAAAACGTAGCATGGCAGATTTAAATTCTTTTGGCATATCTATTGACAGATATGATTCAGTTTTAAATAATGATTTGATATTGCCATAGAACTCTGTTTGGGTGGTTTTCGAGAGCCATTCTTGGATAAAGTTGTCAGTTAGTCTTTCCTTAAATAGATATAAAAACATATTCTTATGTGGAACTGATTGCTCTTGCCATATATAGCCAAAGCCATATCTATATAAAAGTTCTTTCACCGATGTTGACCATGATATTCTTCCTGCTTTATCAAGGATTTTACTCATATTATAACAAGCTTTGGTATACCTATGTTCTGGCATTGTTAGTATATGTAACCAGTATTTTATAACATTAAGGTGAAAAGTAATATAAAGTGGGGTTCGCCCAGTCTCACCGTAGACAAATATATTTCTAGTTGACATTTTTAAACTTAAGATAGATTTACAATATTTCAAATGAATTTTTTCCAGGGACGTAAATATTTTTATGCCCCCAAATTTCAGATCCATAACTACATATTGGAAGTACAACTTTATCAAACAACATTAAACCTGTTTCATAGCTTAAGTTCTTGGTTTGCACAAAATTGATCAGTAGATTTGATACATTAGCTGCCTGCTCTGATAATGTGTCTGTTGCTTGATTCCATGCGATATTGGGAGTAAATATTAACCCTAAATATTTATAATATGATACACATTCTATTAATTTTCCCTGGTAATACCACTTCTCATAGTGCCGAGTCTTTCCACCATTGCGAAAAACTACTGCCTTTGTCTTCGTTAAGTTTACCTCCATACCATACTTCAAACAGAAATTACCAATGCAGTCTATTTGCTTTTGTAGACCACTTACAGTGTCTGATATACTAGCTATGTCATCAGCATAGAGCAAGGAGCATATGTTGTCTACAATTGGATTGACGAAGATGCCTCGACATTTTGCAGCATCCATCATGCTGACCAGTTCGTTTAAGAATAATGTAAATAGAAGAGGACTCAGCATGCATCCTTGTCTAGTACCAATGTTGCATTTAAAGTAAAGACTTAATTCATACTTATCAATTTGTACGCAGGAAGTTAATTTTGAATACATGGATTGGATAACTCGAAACACTTTACCCTTTATACCATTTTTTAACAGTACATATTGTAGAAGAAGATGCTGGCATTTATCAAATGCTGAGGAAAAATCAACAAAAATACAGTAAAGTCTTCCACCTTTCTTACTCAGATATTTCTGCACTAATGTTTGTAGATTAAAGATCTGGTCTGTGGTTCTATATCCTTTCCGATAACCTCCTTGTTCCTCGCGATATTTATTATTATTTTCACACCACGTCACAAGGCGCTTGTTTAAAATACTGTTAAAGATTTTACCAATGACATCTAGTAGGGTTATTCCCCTGTAGTTTTTCGGGTCGCTCCTTGAACCTTTCTTGAAGATGGGGTAAATAATTCCTTCACACCACTTTTCTGGAAAATAACCGGATGAAAGTATTTTATTGAATAACAAAACTAAAGTGGGCACTAGAAATACTACAGAGCTTTTCACTATTTCATTTGTTATCCCGTCTGGGCCTGGTGCTTTACCATTTGGCAATTGTTTTATGACATTAGCTATTTCCATTTCAGTAATCTCACTATCCAGAATTTCGTCATTTTCTTCAATTTCTTCAAACTCATTTTCATCAATCAAATTTTTGGCATCGTCCAATAATTCACTATCACCTTCCATATTGATGTCGTTTATATATATATATATATATCCGATATCGTCCAATTATGGACATTCTGAATTTTCAATACAGTCTTGCACATTCATTTCTCAATTTTTTTAACAGTACTATATCAAATGGATACCCTAGCTGCAGCAATCAAACTTCGTTCACTTTTGAAAGGCCATGAGGTGTCTATCCAACAGCTCAGTAAAATAGGTAAGTTCTGGATGTTTACAGTCACAAGCATCTATCATACAATCAAGCTGTTGTTTTTAAAAAGTTGTCAATTTGTGGTATTTTGATTACTAATTTGCAAATTTCTTTTATTTCAGAATCCTACTTGGAAGAGTTGAACAACAAGATATCCTCGAGAACAGAATCCAGGTTCATTAGTGGTGGATACCAAATTATCTTGCGAAAGTGTGTTATGGAAGGTTTTTGTAGTCTGTTACAGTCCTTCCGCGACAATAGGTGGAAAGAAATACAAGATTGTGTCAATGGTATCATTTCGGACCTATCAGGAGAAAACAACCGAAGAACGAATGACGACGAGAACGACTCGATTGCAGAAGAATTTAACCTAACTGTGCAAAGTTTCAGCATGGAATTTTGCGAGCTCCACAGAGGGTGTTAACGTTTTATTGTAATATATGACTCAAATATTTTGTTGCTGTTATGTTTTGTTATAGTTTTTTTTGCTGATAAAATAAAAATAACGTTACTCTAAACTTTTTGCTTTCTATACCTTCAATTTTATAATTTGGGGTCATTGCTTATTTGGGCCGAAAAAGTCCTGGCTACGATGGCCGAGTGGTTAAGGCGTTGGACTCGAAATCCAATGGGATATTCCCGCGCAGGTTCGAATCCTGCTCGTAGCGATATATTTTTTTCAAATGAATATCACTATTTTTGTTGGCTGATTAAAGGTGGATTCATATGATCGACAAATTTTAAGCCATTCTGTCTCCCAAAAATACCACATATTCGAATATCCTAGTGTTAAACTTGCACTTATCTCACGGTACATATTCAAACACAAGGTTGAATAGGCTCAAAAATAATGGTTCGAGTGTGGTGCAAACACAAATAACAGAGATTAGCTAACAGAATATTCCAGGTTTTGAGCTTGAAAAAGGTGTGCCAATTACATTGACTAAAATGTTTCTTGCACACAATTATTTGGTGATATTCCTTTCCCTTAAAACAATGTAGATAATTAATCCAATGAGATTCCTCTCTGCAGGTTTGGAAAACTCGTTTGTAGCCTGTTTTTCTAAAAATATATATATATATATATATAATATTTTCTTACTTACCTCCTGCTGATCAATGTGTAATATTTGACTTCACCTGCATATATTTCGGACAGCGCAGCCAAAAGAATCGAAAAAAAAATCTCATCACCAGTAACGAATGAAGTTCACGTCTTGCTTTCATCTAGATGGCTTCAAGAGCTATCAAAACATAGTTTCCGATTTGTAATTGGTATACAAAGCTTTACATAATTGCCGCCGATGCGGTAGCCTTTAATTGGCCGCCGATCAAATGAGCCGATTATGCTCGTGATTAGATTTATTTATCTATTCATTTATTTTGGATGAAATCTGAGTTCGTTCAGATTATTCTTTCAATATATATATATATCCGATATCGTCCAATTATGGACATTTTGAATTTTCAATACAGTCTTGCACATTCATTTCTCAATTTTTTTAACAGTACTATATCAAATGGATACCCTAGCTGCAGCAATCAAACTTCGTTCACTTTTGAAAGGCCATGAGGTGTCTATCCAACAGCTCAGTAAAATAGGTAAGTTCTGGATGTTTACAGTCACAAGCATCTATCATACAATCAAGCTGTTGTTTTTAAAAAGTTGTCAATTTGTGGTATTTTGATTACTAATTTGCAAATTTCTTTTATTTCAGAATCCTACTTGGAAGAGTTGAACAACAAGATATCCTCGAGAACAGAATCCAGGTTCATTAGTGGTGGATACCAAATTATCTTGCGAAAGTGTGTTATGGAAGGTTTTTGTAGTCTGTTACAGTCCTTCCGCGACAATAGGTGGAAAGAAATACAAGATTGTGTCAATGGTATCATTTCGGACCTATCAGGAGAAAACAACCGAAGAACGAATGACGACGAGAACGACTCGATTGCAGAAGAATTTAACCTAACTGTGCAAAGTTTCAGCATGGAATTTTGCGAGCTCCACAGAGGGTGTTAACGTTTTATTGTAATATATGACTCAAATATTTTGTTGCTGTTATGTTTTGTTATAGTTTTTTTTGCTGATAAAATAAAAATAACGTTAGTCTAAACTTTTTGCTTTCTATACCGTCAATTTTATAATTTGGGGTCAATGCTTATTTGGGCCGAAAGAGACCTGGCTACGATGGCCGAGTGGTTAAGGCGTTGGACTCGAAATCCAATGGGATATTCCCGCGCAGGTTCGAATCCTGCTCGTAGCGATATATTTTTGTCAAATGAATATCACTATTTTTGTTGGCTGATTAAAGATGGATTCATATGATCGACAAATTTTAAGCCATTCTGTCTCCCAAAAATACCACATATTCGAATATCCTAGTGTTAAACTTGCACTTATCTCACAGTACATATTCAAACACAAGGTTGAATAGGCTCCAAAATAATGGTTCGAGTATGGTGCAATCACAAATAACAGAATCCTACTTGGAAGAGTTGAACAACAAGATATCCTCGAGAACAGAATCCAGGTTCATTAGTGGTGGATACCAAATTATCTTGCGAAAGTGTGTTATGGAAGGTTTTTGTAGTCTGTTACAGTCCTTCCGCGACAATAGGTGGAAAGAAATACAAGATTGTGTCAATGGTATCATTTCGGACCTATCAGGAGAAAACAACCGAAGAACGAATGACGACGAGAACGACTCGATTGCAGAAGAATTTAACCTAACTGTGCAAAGTTTCAGCATGGAATTTTGCGAGCTCCACAGAGGGTGTTAACGTTTTATTGTAATATATGACTCAAATATTTTGTTGCTGTTATGTTTTGTTATAGTTTTTTTTGCTGATAAAATAAAAATAACGTTACTCTAAACTTTTTGCTTTCTATACCGTCAATTTTATAATTTGGGGTCATTGCTTATTTGGGCCGAAAGAGACCTGGCTACGATGGCCGAGTGGTTAAGGCGTTGGACTCGAAATCCAATGGGATATTCCCGCGCAGGTTCGAATCCTGCTCGTAGCGATATATTTTTTTCAAATGAATATCACTATTTTTGTTGGCTGATTAAAGGTGGATTCATATGATCGACAAATTTTAAGCCATTCTGTCTCCCAAAAATACCACATATTCGAATATCCTGGTGTTAAACTTGCACTTATCTCACGGTACATATTCAAACACAAGGTTGAATAGGCTCAAAAATAATGGTTCGAGTGTGGTGCAAACACAAATAACAGAGATTAGCTAACAGAATATTCCAGGTTTTGAGCTTGAAAAAGGTGTGCCAATTACATTGACTAAAATGTTTCTTGCACACGATTATTTGGTGATATTCCTTTTCCATAAAACAATGTAGATAATTAATCCAATGAGATTCCTCTCTGCAGGTTTGGAAAACTCGTTTGTAGCCTGTTTTTCTAAAAATATATATATATATATAATATTTTCTTACTTACCTCCTGGTGATCAATGTGTAATATTTGACTTCACCTGCATATATTTCGGACAGCGCAGCCAAAAGAATCGAAAAAAAATCCTCATCACCAGTAACGAATGAAGTTCACGTCTTGCTTTCATCTAGATGGCTTCAAGAGCTATCAAAACATAGTTTCCGATTTGTAATTGGTATACAAAGCTTTACATAATTGCCGCCGATGCTGTAGCCTTTAATTGGCCGCCGATCAAATGAGCCGATTATGCTCGTGATTAGATTTATTTATCTATTCATTTATTTTGGATGAAATCTGAGTTCGTTCAGATTATTCTTTCAATATATATATATATATATCCGATATCGTCCAATTATGGACATTCTGAATTTTCAATACAGTCTTGCACATTCATTTCTCAATTTGTTTAACAGTACTATATCAAATGGATACCCTAGCTGCAGCAATCAAACTTCGTTCACTTTTGAAAGGCCATGAGGTGTCTATCCAACAGCTCAGTAAAATAGGTAAGTTCTGGATGTTTACAGTCACAAGCATCTATCATACAATCAAGCTGTTGTTTTTAAAAAGTTGTCAATTTGTGGTATTTTGATTACTAATTTGCAAATTTCTTTTATTTCAGAATCCTACTTGGAAGAGTTGAACAACAAGATATCCTCGAGAACAGAATCCAGGTTCATTAGTGGTGGATACCAAATTATCTTGCGAAAGTGTGTTATGGAAGGTTTTTGTAGTCTGTTACAGTCCTTCCGCGACAATAGGTGGAAAGAAATACAAGATTGTGTCAATGGTATCATTTCGGACCTATCAGGAGAAAACAACCGAAGAACGAATGACGACGAGAACGACTCGATTGCAGAAGAATTTAACCTAACTGTGCAAAGTTTCAGCATGGAATTTTGCGAGCTCCACAGAGGGTGTTAACGTTTTATTGTAATATATGACTCAAATATTTTGTTGCTGTTATGTTTTGTTATAGTTTTTTTTGCTGATAAAATAAAAATAACGTTAGTCTAAACTTTTTGCTTTCTATACCTTCAATTTTATAATTTGGGGTCAATGCTTATTTGGGCCGAAAGAGACCTGGCTACGATGGCCGAGTGGTTAAGGCGTTGGACTCGAAATCCAATGGGATATTCCCGCGCAGGTTCGAATCCTGCTCGTAGCGATATATTTTTGTCAAATGAATATCACTATTTTTGTTGGCTGATTAAAGATGGATTCATATGATCGACAAATTTTAAGCCATTCTGTCTCCCAAAAATACCACATATTCGAATATCCTAGTGTTAAACTTGCACTTATCTCACAGTACATATTCAAACACAAGGTTGAATAGGCTCCAAAATAATGGTTCGAGTATGGTGCAAACACAAATAACAGAATCCTACTTGGAAGAGTTGAACAACAAGATATCCTCGAGAACAGAATCCAGGTTCATTAGTGGTGGATACCAAATTATCTTGCGAAAGTGTGTTATGGAAGGTTTTTGTAGTCTGTTACAGTCCTTCCGCGACAATAGGTGGAAAGAAATACAAGATTGTGTCAATGGTATCATTTCGGACCTATCAGGAGAAAACAACCGAAGAACGAATGACGACGAGAACGACTCGATTGCAGAAGAATTTAACCTAACTGTGCAAAGTTTCAGCATGGAATTTTGCGAGCTCCACAGAGGGTGTTAACGTTTTATTGTAATATATGACTCAAATATTTTGTTGCTGTTATGTTTTGTTATAGTTTTTTTTGCTGATAAAATAAAAATAACGTTACTCTAAACTTTTTGCTTTCTATACCGTCAATTTTATAATTTGGGGTCAATGCTTATTTGGGCCGAAAGAGACCTGGCTACGATGGCCGAGTGGTTAAGGCGTTGGACTCGAAATCCAATGGGATATTCCCGCGCAGGTTCGAATCCTGCTCGTAGCGATATATTTTTTTTCAAATGAATATCACTATTTTTGTTGGCTGATTAAAGGTGGATTCATATGATCGACAAATTTTAAGCCATTCTGTCTCCCAAAAATACCACATATTCGAATATCCTGGTGTTAAACTTGCACTTATCTCACGGTACATATTCAAACACAAGGTTGAATAGGCTCAAAAATAATGGTTCGAGTGTGGTGCAAACACAAATAACAGAGATTAGCTAACAGAATATTCCAGGTTTTGAGCTTGAAAAAGGTGTGCCAATTACATTGACTAAAATGTTTCTTGCACACAATTATTTGGTGATATTCCTTTCCCATAAAACAATGTAGATAATTAATCCAATGAGATTCCTCTCTGCAGGTTTGGAAAACTCGTTTGTAGCCTGTTTTTCTAAAAATATATATATATATATATATAATATTTTCTTACTTACCTCCTGCTGATCAATGTGTAATATTTGACTTCACCTGCATATATTTCGGACAGCGCAGCCAAAAGAATCGAAAAAAAAATCTCATCACCAGTAACGAATGAAGTTCACGTCTTGTTTTCATCTAGATGGCTTCAAGAGCTATCAAAACATAGTTTCCGATTTGTAATTGGTATACAAAGCTTTACATAATTGCCGCCGATGCGGTAGCCTTTAATTGGCCGCCGATCAAATGAGCCGATTATGCTCGTGATTAGATTTATTTATCTATTCATTTATTTTGGATGAAATCTGAGTTCGTTCAGATTATTCTTTCAATATATATATATATCCGATATCGTCCAATTATGGACATTTTGAATTTTCAATACAGTCTTGCACATTCATTTCTCAATTTTTTTAACAGTACTATATCAAATGGATACCCTAGCTGCAGCAATCAAACTTCGTTCACTTTTGAAAGGCCATGAGGTGTCTATCCAACAGCTCAGTAAAATAGGTAAGTTCTGGATGTTTACAGTCACAAGCATCTATCATACAATCAAGCTGTTGTTTTTAAAAAGTTGTCAATTTGTGGTATTTTGATTACTAATTTGCAAATTTCTTTTATTTCAGAATCCTACTTGGAAGAGTTGAACAACAAGATATCCTCGAGAACAGAATCCAGGTTCATTAGTGGTGGATACCAAATTATCTTGCGAAAGTGTGTTATGGAAGGTTTTTGTAGTCTGTTACAGTCCTTCCGCGACAATAGGTGGAAAGAAATACAAGATTGTGTCAATGGTATCATTTCGGACCTATCAGGAGAAAACAACCGAAGAACGAATGACGACGAGAACGACTCGATTGCAGAAGAATTTAACCTAACTGTGCAAAGTTTCAGCATGGAATTTTGCGAGCTCCACAGAGGGTGTTAACGTTTTATTGTAATATATGACTCAAATATTTTGTTGCTGTTATGTTTTGTTATAGTTTTTTTTTTGCTGATAAAATAAAAATAACGTTACTCTAAACTTTTTGCTTTCTATACCTTCAATTTTATAATTTGGGGTCATTGCTTATTTGGGCCGAAAGAGACCTGGCTACGATGGCCGAGTGGTTAAGGCGTTGGACTCGAAATCCAATGGGATATTCCCGCGCAGGTTCGAATCCTGCTCGTAGCGATATATTTTTTTCAAATGAATATCACTATTTTTGTTGGCTGATTAAAGATGGATTCATATGATCGACAAATTTTAAGCCATTCTGTCTCCCAAAAATACCACATATTCGAATATCCTAGTGTTAAACTTGCACTTATCTCACAGTACATATTCAAACACAAGGTTGAATAAGCTCCAAAATAATGGTTCGAGTATGGTGCAAACACAAATAACAGAATCCTACTTGGAAGAGTTGAACAACAAGATATCCTCGAGAACAGAATCCAGGTTCATTAGTGGTGGATACCAAATTATCTTGCGAAAGTGTGTTATGGAAGGTTTTTGTAGTCTGTTACAGTCCTTCCGCGACAATAGGTGGAAAGAAATACAAGATTGTGTCAATGGTATCATTTCGGACCTATCAGGAGAAAACAACCGAAGAACGAATGACGACGAGAACGACTCGATTGCAGAAGAATTTAACCTAACTGTGCAAAGTTTCAGCATGGAATTTTGCGAGCTCCACAGAGGGTGTTAACGTTTTATTGTAATATATGACTCAAATATTTTGTTGCTGTTATGTTTTGTTATAGTTTTTTTTGCTGATAAAATAAAAATAACGTTACTCTAAACTTTTTGCTTTCTATACCGTCAATTTTATAATTTGGGGTCATTGCTTATTTGGGCCGAAAGAGACCTGGCTATGATGGCCGAGTGGTTAAGGCGTTGGACTCGAAATCCAATGGGATATTCCCGCGCAGGTTCGAATCCTGCTCGTAGCGATATATTTTTTTCAAATGAATATCACTATTTTTGTTGGCTGATTAAAGGTGGATTCATATGATCGACAAATTTTAAGCCATTCTGTCTCCCAAAAATACCACATATTCGAATATCCTGGTGTTAAACTTGCACTTATCTCACGGTACATATTCAAACACAAGGTTGAATAGGCTCAAAAATAATGGTTCGAGTGTGGTGCAAACACAAATAACAGAGATTAGCTAACAGAATATTCCAGGTTTTGAGCTTGAAAAAGGTGTGCCAATTACATTGACTAAAATGTTTCTTGCACACGATTATTTGGTGATATTCCTTTTCCATAAAACAATGTAGATAATTAATCCAATGAGATTCCTCTCTGCAGGTTTGGAAAACTCGTTTGTAGCCTGTTTTTCTAAAAATATATATATATATATAATATTTTCTTACTTACCTCCTGGTGATCAATGTGTAATATTTGACTTCACCTGCATATATTTCGGACAGCGCAGCCAAAAGAATCGAAAAAAAATCCTCATCACCAGTAACGAATGAAGTTCACGTCTTGCTTTCATCTAGATGGCTTCAAGAGCTATCAAAACATAGTTTCCGATTTGTAATTGGTATACAAAGCTTTACATAATTGCCGCCGATGCTGTAGCCTTTAATTGGCCGCCGATCAAATGAGCCGATTATGCTCGTGATTAGATTTATTTATCTATTCATTTATTTTGGATGAAATCTGAGTTCGTTCAGATTATTCTTTCAATATATATATATATATCCGATATCGTCCAATTATGGACATTCTGAATTTTCAATACAGTCTTGCACATTCATTTCTCAATTTGTTTAACAGTACTATATCAAATGGATACCCTAGCTGCAGCAATCAAACTTCGTTCACTTTTGAAAGGCCATGAGGTGTCTATCCAACAGCTCAGTAAAATAGGTAAGTTCTGGATGTTTACAGTCACAAGCATCTATCATACAATCAAGCTGCTGTTTTTAAAAAGTTGTCAATTTGTGGTATTTTGATTACTAATTTGCAAATTTCTTTTATTTCAGAATCCTACTTGGAAGAGTTGAACAACAAGATATCCTCGAGAACAGAATCCAGGTTCATTAGTGGTGGATACCAAATTATCTTGCGAAAGTGTGTTATGGAAGGTTTTTGTAGTCTGTTACAGTCCTTCCGCGACAATAGGTGGAAAGAAATACAAGATTGTGTCAATGGTATCATTTCGGACCTATCAGGAGAAAACAACCGAAGAACGAATGACGACGAGAACGACTCGATTGCAGAAGAATTTAACCTAACTGTGCAAAGTTTCAGCATGGAATTTTGCGAGCTCCACAGAGGGTGTTAACGTTTTATTGTAATATATGACTCAAATATTTTGTTGCTGTTATGTTTTGTTATAGTTTTTTTTTTTGCTGATAAAATAAAAATAACGTTACTCTAAACTTTTTGCTTTCTATACCTTCAATTTTATAATTTGGGGTCATTGCTTATTTGGGCCGAAAGAGACCTGGCTACGATGGCCGAGTGGTTAAGGCGTTGGACTCGAAATCCAATGGGATATTCCCGCGCAGGTTCGAATCCTGCTCGTAGCGATATATTTTTTTCAAATGAATATCACTATTTTTGTTGGCTGATTAAAGGTGGTTTCATATGATCGACAAATTTTAAGCCATTCTGTCTCCCAAAAATACCACATATTCGAATATCCTAGTGTTAAACTTGCACTTATCTCACGGTACATATTCAAACACAAGGTTGAATAGGCTCAAAAATAATGGTTCGAGTGTGGTGCAAACACAAATAACAGAGATTAGCTAACAGAATATTCCAGGTTTTGAGCTTGAAAAAGGTGTGCCAATTACATTGACTAAAATGTTTCTATCACACGATTATTTGGTGATATTCCTTTCCCATAAAACAATGTAGATAATTAATCCAATGAGATTCCTCTCTGCAGGTTTGGAAAACTCGTTTGTAGCCTGTTTTTCTAAAAATATATATACATGTATATATAATATTTTCTTACTTACATCCTGGTGATAAATGTGTAATATTTGACTTCACCTGCATATATTTCGGACAGCGCAGCCAAAAGAATCGAAAAAAAATCCTCATCACCAGTAACGAATGAAGTTCACGTCTTGCTTTCATCTAGATGGCTTCAAGAGCTATCAAAACATAGTTTCCGATTTGTAATTGGTATACAAAGCTTTACATAATTGCCGCCGATGCTGTAGCCTTTAATTGGCCGCCGATCAAATGAGCCGATTATGCTCGTGATTAGATTTATTTATCTATTCATTTATTTTGGATGAAATCTGAGTTCGTTCAGATTATTCTTTCAATATATATATATAATATAACTTATAATATAACTTTATTTCAGTATTAAAGGCCTCCAGCCCATAGTACACAATACAAAATGAATGTAGATAGTTTACAAAATGTTAACAAATGAAAATATATATATACAATTATTACATTTACAAAAACAAAACCAAATATAGTAAGACATCTGATGCATACATAGAATGCAGAATAATTTAGTCAAAGCAAATAAGCCTATAATATCATATTTACACCAATTTCTAACTTTCGATAACAAAACACATGTTTATAATAATATTTAAGGGTTATACAAATTGTTCAAAAACTTAAATCTGATCCTAGTGGCTCTCAGAATGAATTTACCAATATTGACGTCATCGTTTTCCAACAGTAATCTTAAAATTATTTTATCATTTAAGTGATTGTTACATGTTTGAGGTAATAGATCTATCCTTAATTCCTTATATAAAGGGCATTTTAAAAGAAAATGCAACTCATCTTCAACAAACTTACTATTACTTACAGTATCACAATATTTACATACTCTATCAGATCTATCAATTTTATTCCATCTACCCACCTCTACCTCTAATCTATGATTTCCACATCTAAAACGTAGCATGGCAGATTTAAATTCTTTTGGCATATCTATTGACAGATATGATTCAGTTTTAAATAATGATTTGATATTGCCATAGAACTCTGTTTGGGTGGTTTTCGAGAGCCATTCTTGGATAAAGTTGTCAGTTAGTCTTTCCTTAAATAGATATAAAAACATATTCTTATGTGGAACTGATTGCTCTTGCCATATATAGCCAAAGCCATATCTATATAAAAGTTCTTTCACCGATGTTGACCATGATATTCTTCCTGCTTTATCAAGGATTTTACTCATATTATAACAAGCTTTGGTATACCTATGTTCTGGCATTGTTAGTATATGTAACCAGTATTTTATAACATTAAGGTGAAAAGTAATATAAAGTGGGGTTCGCCCAGTCTCACCGTAGACAAATATATTTCTAGTTGACATTTTTAAACTTAAGATAGATTTACAATATTTCAAATGAATTTTTTCCAGGGACGTAAATATTTTTATGCCCCCAAATTTCAGATCCATAACTACATATTGGAAGTACAACTTTATCAAACAACATTAAACCTGTTTCATAGCTTAAGTTCTTGGTTTGCACAAAATTGATCAGTAGATTTGATACATTAGCTGCCTGCTCTGATAATGTGTCTGTTGCTTGATTCCATGCGATATTGGGAGTAAATATTAACCCTAAATATTTATAATATGATACACATTCTATTAATTTTCCCTGGTAATACCACTTCTCATAGTGCCGAGTCTTTCCACCATTGCGAAAAACTACTGCCTTTGTCTTCGTTAAGTTTACCTCCATACCATACTTCAAACAGAAATTACCAATGCAGTCTATTTGCTTTTGTAGACCACTTACAGTGTCTGATATACTAGCTATGTCATCAGCATAGAGCAAGGAGCATATGTTGTCTACAATTGGATTGACGAAGATGCCTCGACATTTTGCAGCATCCATCATGCTGACCAGTTCGTTTAAGAATAATGTAAATAGAAGAGGACTCAGCATGCATCCTTGTCTAGTACCAATGTTGCATTTAAAGTAAAGACTTAATTCATACTTATCAATTTGTACGCAGGAAGTTAATTTTGAATACATGGATTGGATAACTCGAAACACTTTACCCTTTATACCATTTTTTAACAGTACATATTGTAGAAGAAGATGCTGGCATTTATCAAATGCTGAGGAAAAATCAACAAAAATACAGTAAAGTCTTCCACCTTTCTTACTCAGATATTTCTGCACTAATGTTTGTAGATTAAAGATCTGGTCTGTGGTTCTATATCCTTTCCGATAACCTCCTTGTTCCTCGCGATATTTATTATTATTTTCACACCACGTCACAAGGCGCTTGTTTAAAATACTGTTAAAGATTTTACCAATGACATCTAGTAGGGTTATTCCCCTGTAGTTTTTCGGGTCGCTCCTTGAACCTTTCTTGAAGATGGGGTAAATAATTCCTTCACACCACTTTTCTGGAAAATAACCGGATGAAAGTATTTTATTGAATAACAAAACTAAAGTGGGCACTAGAAATACTACAGAGCTTTTCACTATTTCATTTGTTATCCCGTCTGGGCCTGGTGCTTTACCATTTGGCAATTGTTTTATGACATTAGCTATTTCCATTTCAGTAATCTCACTATCCAGAATTTCGTCATTTTCTTCAATTTCTTCAAACTCATTTTCATCAATCAAATTTTTGGCATCGTCCAATAATTCACTATCACCTTCCATATTGATGTCGTTTATATATATATATATATATCCGATATCGTCCAATTATGGACATTCTGAATTTTCAATACAGTCTTGCACATTCATTTCTCAATTTTTTTAACAGTACTATATCAAATGGATACCCTAGCTGCAGCAATCAAACTTCGTTCACTTTTGAAAGGCCATGAGGTGTCTATCCAACAGCTCAGTAAAATAGGTAAGTTCTGGATGTTTACAGTCACAAGCATCTATCATACAATCAAGCTGTTGTTTTTAAAAAGTTGTCAATTTGTGGTATTTTGATTACTAATTTGCAAATTTCTTTTATTTCAGAATCCTACTTGGAAGAGTTGAACAACAAGATATCCTCGAGAACAGAATCCAGGTTCATTAGTGGTGGATACCAAATTATCTTGCGAAAGTGTGTTATGGAAGGTTTTTGTAGTCTGTTACAGTCCTTCCGCGACAATAGGTGGAAAGAAATACAAGATTGTGTCAATGGTATCATTTCGGACCTATCAGGAGAAAACAACCGAAGAACGAATGACGACGAGAACGACTCGATTGCAGAAGAATTTAACCTAACTGTGCAAAGTTTCAGCATGGAATTTTGCGAGCTCCACAGAGGGTGTTAACGTTTTATTGTAATATATGACTCAAATATTTTGTTGCTGTTATGTTTTGTTATAGTTTTTTTTTGCTGATAAAATAAAAATAACGTTACTCTAAACTTTTTGCTTTCTATACCTTCAATTTTATAATTTGGGGTCATTGCTTATTTGGGCCGAAAAAGTCCTGGCTACGATGGCCGAGTGGTTAAGGCGTTGGACTCGAAATCCAATGGGATATTCCCGCGCAGGTTCGAATCCTGCTCGTAGCGATATATTTTTTTCAAATGAATATCACTATTTTTGTTGGCTGATTAAAGGTGGATTCATATGATCGACAAATTTTAAGCCATTCTGTCTCCCAAAAATACCACATATTCGAATATCCTAGTGTTAAACTTGCACTTATCTCACAGTACATATTCAAACACAAGGTTGAATAGGCTCAAAAATAATGGTTCGAGTGTGGTGCAAACACAAATAACAGAGATTAGCTAACAGAATATTCCAGGTTTTGAGCTTGAAAAAGGTGTGCCAATTACATTGACTAAAATGTTTCTTGCACACAATTATTTGGTGATATTCCTTTCCCTTAAAACAATGTAGATAATTAATCCAATGAGATTCCTCTCTGCAGGTTTGGAAAACTCGTTTGTAGCCTGTTTTTCTAAAAATATATATATATATATATATAATATTTTCTTACTTACCTCCTGCTGATCAATGTGTAATATTTGACTTCACCTGCATATATTTCGGACAGCGCAGCCAAAAGAATCGAAAAAAAATCTCATCACCAGTAACGAATGAAGTTCACGTCTTGCTTTCATCTAGATGGCTTCAAGAGCTATCAAAACATAGTTTCCGATTTGTAATTGGTATACAAAGCTTTACATAATTGCCGCCGATGCGGTAGCCTTTAATTGGCCGCCGATCAAATGAGCCGATTATGCTCGTGATTAGATTTATTTATCTATTCATTTATTTTGGATGAAATCTGAGTTCGTTCAGATTATTCTTTCAATATATATATATATCCGATATCGTCCAATTATGGACATTTTGAATTTTCAATACAGTCTTGCACATTCATTTCTCAATTTTTTTAACAGTACTATATCAAATGGATACCCTAGCTGCAGCAATCAAACTTCGTTCACTTTTGAAAGGCCATGAGGTGTCTATCCAACAGCTCAGTAAAATAGGTAAGTTCTGGATGTTTACAGTCACAAGCATCTATCATACAATCAAGCTGTTGTTTTTAAAAAGTTGTCAATTTGTGGTATTTTGATTACTAATTTGCAAATTTCTTTTATTTCAGAATCCTACTTGGAAGAGTTGAACAACAAGATATCCTCGAGAACAGAATCCAGGTTCATTAGTGGTGGATACCAAATTATCTTGCGAAAGTGTGTTATGGAAGGTTTTTGTAGTCTGTTACAGTCCTTCCGCGACAATAGGTGGAAAGAAATACAAGATTGTGTCAATGGTATCATTTCGGACCTATCAGGAGAAAACAACCGAAGAACGAATGACGACGAGAACGACTCGATTGCAGAAGAATTTAACCTAACTGTGCAAAGTTTCAGCATGGAATTTTGCGAGCTCCACAGAGGGTGTTAACGTTTTATTGTAATATATGACTCAAATATTTTGTTGCTGTTATGTTTTGTTATAGTTTTTTTTGCTGATAAAATAAAAATAACGTTAGTCTAAACTTTTTGCTTTCTATACCGTCAATTTTATAATTTGGGGTCAATGCTTATTTGGGCCGAAAGAGACCTGGCTACGATGGCCGAGTGGTTAAGGCGTTGGACTCGAAATCCAATGGGATATTCCCGCGCAGGTTCGAATCCTGCTCGTAGCGATATATTTTTGTCAAATGAATATCACTATTTTTGTTGGCTGATTAAAGATGGATTCATATGATCGACAAATTTTAAGCCATTCTGTCTCCCAAAAATACCACATATTCGAATATCCTAGTGTTAAACTTGCACTTATCTCACAGTACATATTCAAACACAAGGTTGAATAGGCTCCAAAATAATGGTTCGAGTATGGTGCAATCACAAATAACAGAATCCTACTTGGAAGAGTTGAACAACAAGATATCCTCGAGAACAGAATCCAGGTTCATTAGTGGTGGATACCAAATTATCTTGCGAAAGTGTGTTATGGAAGGTTTTTGTAGTCTGTTACAGTCCTTCCGCGACAATAGGTGGAAAGAAATACAAGATTGTGTCAATGGTATCATTTCGGACCTATCAGGAGAAAACAACCGAAGAACGAATGACGACGAGAACGACTCGATTGCAGAAGAATTTAACCTAACTGTGCAAAGTTTCAGCATGGAATTTTGCGAGCTCCACAGAGGGTGTTAACGTTTTATTGTAATATATGACTCAAATATTTTGTTGCTGTTATGTTTTGTTATAGTTTTTTTTGCTGATAAAATAAAAATAACGTTACTCTAAACTTTTTGCTTTCTATACCGTCAATTTTATAATTTGGGGTCATTGCTTATTTGGGCCGAAAGAGACCTGGCTACGATGGCCGAGTGGTTAAGGCGTTGGACTCGAAATCCAATGGGATATTCCCGCGCAGGTTCGAATCCTGCTCGTAGCGATATATTTTTTTCAAATGAATATCACTATTTTTGTTGGCTGATTAAAGGTGGATTCATATGATCGACAAATTTTAAGCCATTCTGTCTCCCAAAAATACCACATATTCGAATATCCTGGTGTTAAACTTGCACTTATCTCACGGTACATATTCAAACACAAGGTTGAATAGGCTCAAAAATAATGGTTCGAGTGTGGTGCAAACACAAATAACAGAGATTAGCTAACAGAATATTCCAGGTTTTGAGCTTGAAAAAGGTGTGCCAATTACATTGACTAAAATGTTTCTTGCACACGATTATTTGGTGATATTCCTTTTCCATAAAACAATGTAGATAATTAATCCAATGAGATTCCTCTCTGCAGGTTTGGAAAACTCGTTTGTAGCCTGTTTTTCTAAAAATATATATATATATATAATATTTTCTTACTTACCTCCTGGTGATCAATGTGTAATATTTGACTTCACCTGCATATATTTCGGACAGCGCAGCCAAAAGAATCGAAAAAAAATCCTCATCACCAGTAACGAATGAAGTTCACGTCTTGCTTTCATCTAGATGGCTTCAAGAGCTATCAAAACATAGTTTCCGATTTGTAATTGGTATACAAAGCTTTACATAATTGCCGCCGATGCTGTAGCCTTTAATTGGCCGCCGATCAAATGAGCCGATTATGCTCGTGATTAGATTTATTTATCTATTCATTTATTTTGGATGAAATCTGAGTTCGTTCAGATTATTCTTTCAATATATATATATATATCCGATATCGTCCAATTATGGACATTCTGAATTTTCAATACAGTCTTGCACATTCATTTCTCAATTTGTTTAACAGTACTATATCAAATGGATACCCTAGCTGCAGCAATCAAACTTCGTTCACTTTTGAAAGGCCATGAGGTGTCTATCCAACAGCTCAGTAAAATAGGTAAGTTCTGGATGTTTACAGTCACAAGCATCTATCATACAATCAAGCTGTTGTTTTTAAAAAGTTGTCAATTTGTGGTATTTTGATTACTAATTTGCAAATTTCTTTTATTTCAGAATCCTACTTGGAAGAGTTGAACAACAAGATATCCTCGAGAACAGAATCCAGGTTCATTAGTGGTGGATACCAAATTATCTTGCGAAAGTGTGTTATGGAAGGTTTTTGTAGTCTGTTACAGTCCTTCCGCGACAATAGGTGGAAAGAAATACAAGATTGTGTCAATGGTATCATTTCGGACCTATCAGGAGAAAACAACCGAAGAACGAATGACGACGAGAACGACTCGATTGCAGAAGAATTTAACCTAACTGTGCAAAGTTTCAGCATGGAATTTTGCGAGCTCCACAGAGGGTGTTAACGTTTTATTGTAATATATGACTCAAATATTTTGTTGCTGTTATGTTTTGTTATAGTTTTTTTTGCTGATAAAATAAAAATAACGTTAGTCTAAACTTTTTGCTTTCTATACCTTCAATTTTATAATTTGGGGTCAATGCTTATTTGGGCCGAAAGAGACCTGGCTACGATGGCCGAGTGGTTAAGGCGTTGGACTCGAAATCCAATGGGATATTCCCGCGCAGGTTCGAATCCTGCTCGTAGCGATATATTTTTGTCAAATGAATATCACTATTTTTGTTGGCTGATTAAAGATGGATTCATATGATCGACAAATTTTAAGCCATTCTGTCTCCCAAAAATACCACATATTCGAATATCCTAGTGTTAAACTTGCACTTATCTCACAGTACATATTCAAACACAAGGTTGAATAGGCTCCAAAATAATGGTTCGAGTATGGTGCAAACACAAATAACAGAATCCTACTTGGAAGAGTTGAACAACAAGATATCCTCGAGAACAGAATCCAGGTTCATTAGTGGTGGATACCAAATTATCTTGCGAAAGTGTGTTATGGAAGGTTTTTGTAGTCTGTTACAGTCCTTCCGCGACAATAGGTGGAAAGAAATACAAGATTGTGTCAATGGTATCATTTCGGACCTATCAGGAGAAAACAACCGAAGAACGAATGACGACGAGAACGACTCGATTGCAGAAGAATTTAACCTAACTGTGCAAAGTTTCAGCATGGAATTTTGCGAGCTCCACAGAGGGTGTTAACGTTTTATTGTAATATATGACTCAAATATTTTGTTGCTGTTATGTTTTGTTATAGTTTTTTTTGCTGATAAAATAAAAATAACGTTACTCTAAACTTTTTGCTTTCTATACCGTCAATTTTATAATTTGGGGTCAATGCTTATTTGGGCCGAAAGAGACCTGGCTACGATGGCCGAGTGGTTAAGGCGTTGGACTCGAAATCCAATGGGATATTCCCGCGCAGGTTCGAATCCTGCTCGTAGCGATATATTTTTTTTCAAATGAATATCACTATTTTTGTTGGCTGATTAAAGGTGGATTCATATGATCGACAAATTTTAAGCCATTCTGTCTCCCAAAAATACCACATATTCGAATATCCTGGTGTTAAACTTGCACTTATCTCACGGTACATATTCAAACACAAGGTTGAATAGGCTCAAAAATAATGGTTCGAGTGTGGTGCAAACACAAATAACAGAGATTAGCTAACAGAATATTCCAGGTTTTGAGCTTGAAAAAGGTGTGCCAATTACATTGACTAAAATGTTTCTTGCACACAATTATTTGGTGATATTCCTTTCCCATAAAACAATGTAGATAATTAATCCAATGAGATTCCTCTCTGCAGGTTTGGAAAACTCGTTTGTAGCCTGTTTTTCTAAAAATATATATATATATATATATAATATTTTCTTACTTACCTCCTGCTGATCAATGTGTAATATTTGACTTCACCTGCATATATTTCGGACAGCGCAGCCAAAAGAATCGAAAAAAAAATCTCATCACCAGTAACGAATGAAGTTCACGTCTTGTTTTCATCTAGATGGCTTCAAGAGCTATCAAAACATAGTTTCCGATTTGTAATTGGTATACAAAGCTTTACATAATTGCCGCCGATGCGGTAGCCTTTAATTGGCCGCCGATCAAATGAGCCGATTATGCTCGTGATTAGATTTATTTATCTATTCATTTATTTTGGATGAAATCTGAGTTCGTTCAGATTATTCTTTCAATATATATATATATCCGATATCGTCCAATTATGGACATTTTGAATTTTCAATACAGTCTTGCACATTCATTTCTCAATTTTTTTAACAGTACTATATCAAATGGATACCCTAGCTGCAGCAATCAAACTTCGTTCACTTTTGAAAGGCCATGAGGTGTCTATCCAACAGCTCAGTAAAATAGGTAAGTTCTGGATGTTTACAGTCACAAGCATCTATCATACAATCAAGCTGTTGTTTTTAAAAAGTTGTCAATTTGTGGTATTTTGATTACTAATTTGCAAATTTCTTTTATTTCAGAATCCTACTTGGAAGAGTTGAACAACAAGATATCCTCGAGAACAGAATCCAGGTTCATTAGTGGTGGATACCAAATTATCTTGCGAAAGTGTGTTATGGAAGGTTTTTGTAGTCTGTTACAGTCCTTCCGCGACAATAGGTGGAAAGAAATACAAGATTGTGTCAATGGTATCATTTCGGACCTATCAGGAGAAAACAACCGAAGAACGAATGACGACGAGAACGACCCGATTGCAGAAGAATTTAACCTAACTGTGCAAAGTTTCAGCATGGAATTTTGCGAGCTCCACAGAGGGTGTTAACGTTTTATTGTAATATATGACTCAAATATTTTGTTGCTGTTATGTTTTGTTATAGTTTTTTTGCTGATAAAATAAAAATAACGTTACTCTAAACTTTTTGCTTTCTATACCGTCAATTTTATAATTTGGGGTCATTGCTTATTTGGGCCGAAAGAGACCTGGCTACGATGGCCGAGTGGTTAAGGCGTTGGACTCGAAATCCAATGGGATATTCCCGCGCAGGTTCGAATCCTGCTCGTAGCGATATATTTTTTTCAAATGAATATCACTATTTTTGTTGGCTGATTAAAGATGGATTCATATGATCGACAAATTTTAAGCCATTCTGTCTCCCAAAAATACCACATATTCGAATATCCTAGTGTTAAACTTGCACTTATCTCACAGTACATATTCAAACACAAGGTTGAATAAGCTCCAAAATAATGGTTCGAGTATGGTGCAAACACAAATAACAGAATCCTACTTGGAAGAGTTGAACAACAAGATATCCTCGAGAACAGAATCCAGGTTCATTAGTGGTGGATACCAAATTATCTTGCGAAAGTGTGTTATGGAAGGTTTTTGTAGTCTGTTACAGTCCTTCCGCGACAATAGGTGGAAAGAAATACAAGATTGTGTCAATGGTATCATTTCGGACCTATCAGGAGAAAACAACCGAAGAACGAATGACGACGAGAACGACTCGATTGCAGAAGAATTTAACCTAACTGTGCAAAGTTTCAGCATGGAATTTTGCGAGCTCCACAGAGGGTGTTAACGTTTTATTGTAATATATGACTCAAATATTTTGTTGCTGTTATGTTTTGTTATAGTTTTTTTTGCTGATAAAATAAAAATAACGTTACTCTAAACTTTTTGCTTTCTATACCGTCAATTTTATAATTTGGGGTCATTGCTTATTTGGGCCGAAAGAGACCTGGCTACGATGGCCGAGTGGTTAAGGCGTTGGACTCGAAATCCAATGGGATATTCCCGCGCAGGTTCGAATCCTGCTCGTAGCGATATATTTTTTTCAAATGAATATCACTATTTTTGTTGGCTGATTAAAGGTGGATTCATATGATCGACAAATTTTAAGCCATTCTGTCTCCCAAAAATACCACATATTCGAATATCCTGGTGTTAAACTTGCACTTATCTCACGGTACATATTCAAACACAAGGTTGAATAGGCTCAAAAATAATGGTTCGAGTGTGGTGCAAACACAAATAACAGAGATTAGCTAACAGAATATTCCAGGTTTTGAGCTTGAAAAAGGTGTGCCAATTACATTGACTAAAATGTTTCTTGCACACGATTATTTGGTGATATTCCTTTTCCATAAAACAATGTAGATAATTAATCCAATGAGATTCCTCTCTGCAGGTTTGGAAAACTCGTTTGTAGCCTGTTTTTCTAAAAATATATATATATATATAATATTTTCTTACTTACCTCCTGGTGATCAATGTGTAATATTTGACTTCACCTGCATATATTTCGGACAGCGCAGCCAAAAGAATCGAAAAAAAATCCTCATCACCAGTAACGAATGAAGTTCACGTCTTGCTTTCATCTAGATGGCTTCAAGAGCTATCAAAACATAGTTTCCGATTTGTAATTGGTATACAAAGCTTTACATAATTGCCGCCGATGCTGTAGCCTTTAATTGGCCGCCGATCAAATGAGCCGATTATGCTCGTGATTAGATTTATTTATCTATTCATTTATTTTGGATGAAATCTGAGTTCGTTCAGATTATTCTTTCAATATATATATATATATCCGATATCGTCCAATTATGGACATTCTGAATTTTCAATACAGTCTTGCACATTCATTTCTCAATTTGTTTAACAGTACTATATCAAATGGATACCCTAGCTGCAGCAATCAAACTTCGTTCACTTTTGAAAGGCCATGAGGTGTCTATCCAACAGCTCAGTAAAATAGGTAAGTTCTGGATGTTTACAGTCACAAGCATCTATCATACAATCAAGCTGCTGTTTTTAAAAAGTTGTCAATTTGTGGTATTTTGATTACTAATTTGCAAATTTCTTTTATTTCAGAATCCTACTTGGAAGAGTTGAACAACAAGATATCCTCGAGAACAGAATCCAGGTTCATTAGTGGTGGATACCAAATTATCTTGCGAAAGTGTGTTATGGAAGGTTTTTGTAGTCTGTTACAGTCCTTCCGCGACAATAGGTGGAAAGAAATACAAGATTGTGTCAATGGTATCATTTCGGACCTATCAGGAGAAAACAACCGAAGAACGAATGACGACGAGAACGACTCGATTGCAGAAGAATTTAACCTAACTGTGCAAAGTTTCAGCATGGAATTTTGCGAGCTCCACAGAGGGTGTTAACGTTTTATTGTAATATATGACTCAAATATTTTGTTGCTGTTATGTTTTGTTATAGTTTTTTTTTTTGCTGATAAAATAAAAATAACGTTACTCTAAACTTTTTGCTTTCTATACCTTCAATTTTATAATTTGGGGTCATTGCTTATTTGGGCCGAAAGAGACCTGGCTACGATGGCCGAGTGGTTAAGGCGTTGGACTCGAAATCCAATGGGATATTCCCGCGCAGGTTCGAATCCTGCTCGTAGCGATATATTTTTTTCAAATGAATATCACTATTTTTGTTGGCTGATTAAAGATGGATTCATATGATCGACAAATTTTAAGCCATTCTGTCTCCCAAAAATACCACATATTCGAATATCCTAGTGTTAAACTTGCACTTATCTCACAGTACATATTCAAACACAAGGTTGAATAGGCTCAAAAATAATGGTTCGAGTGTGGTGCAAACACAAATAACAGAGATTAGCTAACAGAATATTCCAGGTTTTGAGCTTGAAAAAGGTGTGCCTTTTTGACTAAAATGTTTCTTGCACACGATTATTTGGTGATATTCCTTTCCCATAAAACAATGTAGATAATTAATCCAATGAGATTCCTCTCTGCAGGTTTGGAAAACTCGTTTGTAGCCTGTTTTTCTAAAAATTTATATATATATATAATATTTTCTTACTTACCTCCTGGTGATCAATGTGTAATATTTGACTTCACCTGCATATATTTCGGACAGCGCAGCCGAAAGAATCGAAAAAAAATTCTAATCACCAGTAACGAATGAAGTTCACTTCTTGCTTTCATCGAGATTGCTTCAAGAGCTATCAAAACATAGTTTCCGATTTGTAATTGGTATACAAAGCTTTACATAATTGCCGCCGATGCGGTAGCCTTTAATTGGCCGCCGATCAAATGAGCCGATTATGCTCGTGATTAGATTTATTTATCTATTCATTTATTTTGGATGAAATCTGAGTTCGTTCAGATTATTCTTTCAATATATATATATCCGATATCGTCCAATTATGGACATTCTGAATTTTCAATACAGTCTTGCACATTCATTTCTCAATTTTTTTAACAGTACTATATCAAATGGATACCCTAGCTGCAGCAATCAAACTTCGTTCACTTTTGAAAGGCCATGAGGTGTCTATCCAACAGCTCAGTAAAATAGGTAAGTTCTGGATGTTTACAGTCACAAGCATCTATCATACAATCAAGCTGTTGTTTTTAAAAAGTTGTCAATTTGTGGTATTTTGATTACTAATTTGCAAATTTCTTTTATTTCAGAATCCTACTTGGAAGAGTTGAACAACAAGATATCCTCGAGAACAGAATCCAGGTTCATTAGTGGTGGATACCAAATTATCTTGCGAAAGTGTGTTATGGAAGGTTTTTGTAGTCTGTTACAGTCCTTCCGCGACAATAGGTGGAAAGAAATACAAGATTGTGTCAATGGTATCATTTCGGACCTATCAGGAGAAAACAACCGAAGAACGAATGACGACGAGAACGACTCGATTGCAGAAGAATTTAACCTAACTGTGCAAAGTTTCAGCATGGAATTTTGCGAGCTCCACAGAGGGTGTTAACGTTTTATTGTAATATATGACTCAAATATTTTGTTGCTGTTATGTTTTGTTATAGTTTTTTTTTTGCTGATAAAATAAAAATAACGTTACTCTAAACTTTTTGCTTTCTATACCTTCAATTTTATAATTTGGGGTCATTGCTTATTTGGGCCGAAAGAGACCTGGCTACGATGGCCGAGTGGTTAAGGCGTTGGACTCGAAATCCAATGGGATATTCCCGCGCAGGTTCGAATCCTGCTCGTAGCGATATATTTTTTTCAAATGAATATCACTATTTTTGTTGGCTGATTAAAGATGGATTCATATGATCGACAAATTTTAAGCCATTCTGTCTCCCAAAAATACCACATATTCGAATATCCTAGTGTTAAACTTGCACTTATCTCACAGTACATATTCAAACACAAGGTTGAATAGGCTCAAAAATAATGGTTCGAGTATGGTGCAAACACAAATAACAGAATCCTACTTGGAAGAGTTGAACAACAAGATATCCTCGAGAACAGAATCCAGGTTCATTAGTGGTGGATACCAAATTATCTTGCGAAAGTGTGTTATGGAAGGTTTTTGTAGTCTGTTACAGTCCTTCCGCGACAATAGGTGGAAAGAAATACAAGATTGTGTCAATGGTATCATTTCGGACCTATCAGGAGAAAACAACCGAAGAACGAATGACGACGAGAACGACTCGATTGCAGAAGAATTTAACCTAACTGTGCAAAGTTTCAGCATGGAATTTTGCGAGCTCCACAGAGGGTGTTAACGTTTTATTGTAATATATGACTCAAATATTTTGTTGCTGTTATGTTTTGTTATAGTTTTTTTTGCTGATAAAATAAAAATAACGTTACTCTAAACTTTTTGCTTTCTATACCGTCAATTTTATAATTTGGGGTCATTGCTTATTTGGGCCGAAAGAGACCTGGCTACGATGGCCGAGTGGTTAAGGCGTTGGACTCGAAATCCAATGGGATATTCCCGCGCAGGTTCGAATCCTGCTCGTAGCGATATATTTTTTTCAAATGAATATCACTATTTTTGTTGGCTGATTAAAGGTGGATTCATATGATCGACAAATTTTAAGCCATTCTGTCTCCCAAAAATACCACATATTCGAATATCCTGGTGTTAAACTTGCACTTATCTCACGGTACATATTCAAACACAAGGTTGAATAGGCTCAAAAATAATGGTTCGAGTGTGGTGCAAACACAAATAACAGAGATTAGCTAACAGAATATTCCAGGTTTTGAGCTTGAAAAAGGTGTGCCAATTACATTGACTAAAATGTTTCTTGCACACGATTATTTGGTGATATTCCTTTTCCATAAAACAATGTAGATAATTAATCCAATGAGATTCCTCTCTGCAGGTTTGGAAAACTCGTTTGTAGCCTGTTTTTCTAAAAATATATATATATATATAATATTTTCTTACTTACCTCCTGGTGATCAATGTGTAATATTTGACTTCACCTGCATATATTTCGGACAGCGCAGCCAAAAGAATCGAAAAAAAATCCTCATCACCAGTAACGAATGAAGTTCACGTCTTGCTTTCATCTAGATGGCTTCAAGAGCTATCAAAACATAGTTTCCGATTTGTAATTGGTATACAAAGCTTTACATAATTGCCGCCGATGCTGTAGCCTTTAATTGGCCGCCGATCAAATGAGCCGATTATGCTCGTGATTAGATTTATTTATCTATTCATTTATTTTGGATGAAATCTGAGTTCGTTCAGATTATTCTTTCAATATATATATATATATCCGATATCGTCCAATTATGGACATTCTGAATTTTCAATACAGTCTTGCACATTCATTTCTCAATTTGTTTAACAGTACTATATCAAATGGATACCCTAGCTGCAGCAATCAAACTTCGTTCACTTTTGAAAGGCCATGAGGTGTCTATCCAACAGCTCAGTAAAATAGGTAAGTTCTGGATGTTTACAGTCACAAGCATCTATCATACAATCAAGCTGCTGTTTTTAAAAAGTTGTCAATTTGTGGTATTTTGATTACTAATTTGCAAATTTCTTTTATTTCAGAATCCTACTTGGAAGAGTTGAACAACAAGATATCCTCGAGAACAGAATCCAGGTTCATTAGTGGTGGATACCAAATTATCTTGCGAAAGTGTGTTATGGAAGGTTTTTGTAGTCTGTTACAGTCCTTCCGCGACAATAGGTGGAAAGAAATACAAGATTGTGTCAATGGTATCATTTCGGACCTATCAGGAGAAAACAACCGAAGAACGAATGACGACGAGAACGACTCGATTGCAGAAGAATTTAACCTAACTGTGCAAAGTTTCAGCATGGAATTTTGCGAGCTCCACAGAGGGTGTTAACGTTTTATTGTAATATATGACTCAAATATTTTGTTGCTGTTATGTTTTGTTATAGTTTTTTTTTTTGCTGATAAAATAAAAATAACGTTACTCTAAACTTTTTGCTTTCTATACCTTCAATTTTATAATTTGGGGTCATTGCTTATTTGGGCCGAAAGAGACCTGGCTACGATGGCCGAGTGGTTAAGGCGTTGGACTCGAAATCCAATGGGATATTCCCGCGCAGGTTCGAATCCTGCTCGTAGCGATATATTTTTTTCAAATGAATATCACTATTTTTGTTGGCTGATTAAAGATGGATTCATATGATCGACAAATTTTAAGCCATTCTGTCTCCCAAAAATACCACATATTCGAATATCCTAGTGTTAAACTTGCACTTATCTCACAGTACATATTCAAACACAAGGTTGAATAGGCTCAAAAATAATGGTTCGAGTGTGGTGCAAACACAAATAACAGAGATTAGCTAACAGAATATTCCAGGTTTTGAGCTTGAAAAAGGTGTGCCTTTTTGACTAAAATGTTTCTTGCACACGATTATTTGGTGATATTCCTTTCCCATAAAACAATGTAGATAATTAATCCAATGAGATTCCTCTCTGCAGGTTTGGAAAACTCGTTTGTAGCCTGTTTTTCTAAAAATTTATATATATATATAATATTTTCTTACTTACCTCCTGGTGATCAATGTGTAATATTTGACTTCACCTGCATATATTTCGGACAGCGCAGCCGAAAGAATCGAAAAAAAATTCTAATCACCAGTAACGAATGAAGTTCACTTCTTGCTTTCATCGAGATTGCTTCAAGAGCTATCAAAACATAGTTTCCGATTTGTAATTGGTATACAAAGCTTTACATAATTGCCGCCGATGCGGTAGCCTTTAATTGGCCGCCGATCAAATGAGCCGATTATGCTCGTGATTAGATTTATTTATCTATTCATTTATTTTGGATGAAATCTGAGTTCGTTCAGATTATTCTTTCAATATATATATATCCGATATCGTCCAATTATGGACATTCTGAATTTTCAATACAGTCTTGCACATTCATTTCTCAATTTTTTTAACAGTACTATATCAAATGGATACCCTAGCTGCAGCAATCAAACTTCGTTCACTTTTGAAAGGCCATGAGGTGTCTATCCAACAGCTCAGTAAAATAGGTAAGTTCTGGATGTTTACAGTCACAAGCATCTATCATACAATCAAGCTGTTGTTTTTAAAAAGTTGTCAATTTGTGGTATTTTGATTACTAATTTGCAAATTTCTTTTATTTCAGAATCCTACTTGGAAGAGTTGAACAACAAGATATCCTCGAGAACAGAATCCAGGTTCATTAGTGGTGGATACCAAATTATCTTGCGAAAGTGTGTTATGGAAGGTTTTTGTAGTCTGTTACAGTCCTTCCGCGACAATAGGTGGAAAGAAATACAAGATTGTGTCAATGGTATCATTTCGGACCTATCAGGAGAAAACAACCGAAGAACGAATGACGACGAGAACGACTCGATTGCAGAAGAATTTAACCTAACTGTGCAAAGTTTCAGCATGGAATTTTGCGAGCTCCACAGAGGGTGTTAACGTTTTATTGTAATATATGACTCAAATATTTTGTTGCTGTTATGTTTTGTTATAGTTTTTTTTTTGCTGATAAAATAAAAATAACGTTACTCTAAACTTTTTGCTTTCTATACCTTCAATTTTATAATTTGGGGTCATTGCTTATTTGGGCCGAAAGAGACCTGGCTACGATGGCCGAGTGGTTAAGGCGTTGGACTCGAAATCCAATGGGATATTCCCGCGCAGGTTCGAATCCTGCTCGTAGCGATATATTTTTTTCAAATGAATATCACTATTTTTGTTGGCTGATTAAAGATGGATTCATATGATCGACAAATTTTAAGCCATTCTGTCTCCCAAAAATACCACATATTCGAATATCCTAGTGTTAAACTTGCACTTATCTCACAGTACATATTCAAACACAAGGTTGAATAGGCTCAAAAATAATGGTTCGAGTATGGTGCAAACACAAATAACAGAATCCTACTTGGAAGAGTTGAACAACAAGATATCCTCGAGAACAGAATCCAGGTTCATTAGTGGTGGATACCAAATTATCTTGCGAAAGTGTGTTATGGAAGGTTTTTGTAGTCTGTTACAGTCCTTCCGCGACAATAGGTGGAAAGAAATACAAGATTGTGTCAATGGTATCATTTCGGACCTATCAGGAGAAAACAACCGAAGAACGAATGACGACGAGAACGACTCGATTGCAGAAGAATTTAACCTAACTGTGCAAAGTTTCAGCATGGAATTTTGCGAGCTCCACAGAGGGTGTTAACGTTTTATTGTAATATATGACTCAAATATTTTGTTGCTGTTATGTTTTGTTATAGTTTTTTTTGCTGATAAAATAAAAATAACGTTACTCTAAACTTTTTGCTTTCTATACCGTCAATTTTATAATTTGGGGTCATTGCTTATTTGGGCCGAAAGAGACCTGGCTACGATGGCCGAGTGGTTAAGGCGTTGGACTCGAAATCCAATGGGATATTCCCGCGCAGGTTCGAATCCTGCTCGTAGCGATATATTTTTTTCAAATGAATATCACTATTTTTGTTGGCTGATTAAAGGTGGATTCATATGATCGACAAATTTTAAGCCATTCTGTCTCCCAAAAATACCACATATTCGAATATCCTGGTGTTAAACTTGCACTTATCTCACGGTACATATTCAAACACAAGGTTGAATAGGCTCAAAAATAATGGTTCGAGTGTGGTGCAAACACAAATAACAGAGATTAGCTAACAGAATATTCCAGGTTTTGAGCTTGAAAAAGGTGTGCCAATTACATTGACTAAAATGTTTCTTGCACACGATTATTTGGTGATATTCCTTTTCCATAAAACAATGTAGATAATTAATCCAATGAGATTCCTCTCTGCAGGTTTGGAAAACTCGTTTGTAGCCTGTTTTTCTAAAAATATATATATATATATAATATTTTCTTACTTACCTCCTGGTGATCAATGTGTAATATTTGACTTCACCTGCATATATTTCGGACAGCGCAGCCAAAAGAATCGAAAAAAAATCCTCATCACCAGTAACGAATGAAGTTCACGTCTTGCTTTCATCTAGATGGCTTCAAGAGCTATCAAAACATAGTTTCCGATTTGTAATTGGTATACAAAGCTTTACATAATTGCCGCCGATGCTGTAGCCTTTAATTGGCCGCCGATCAAATGAGCCGATTATGCTCGTGATTAGATTTATTTATCTATTCATTTATTTTGGATGAAATCTGAGTTCGTTCAGATTATTCTTTCAATATATATATATATATCCGATATCGTCCAATTATGGACATTCTGAATTTTCAATACAGTCTTGCACATTCATTTCTCAATTTGTTTAACAGTACTATATCAAATGGATACCCTAGCTGCAGCAATCAAACTTCGTTCACTTTTGAAAGGCCATGAGGTGTCTATCCAACAGCTCAGTAAAATAGGTAAGTTCTGGATGTTTACAGTCACAAGCATCTATCATACAATCAAGCTGCTGTTTTTAAAAAGTTGTCAATTTGTGGTATTTTGATTACTAATTTGCAAATTTCTTTTATTTCAGAATCCTACTTGGAAGAGTTGAACAACAAGATATCCTCGAGAACAGAATCCAGGTTCATTAGTGGTGGATACCAAATTATCTTGCGAAAGTGTGTTATGGAAGGTTTTTGTAGTCTGTTACAGTCCTTCCGCGACAATAGGTGGAAAGAAATACAAGATTGTGTCAATGGTATCATTTCGGACCTATCAGGAGAAAACAACCGAAGAACGAATGACGACGAGAACGACTCGATTGCAGAAGAATTTAACCTAACTGTGCAAAGTTTCAGCATGGAATTTTGCGAGCTCCACAGAGGGTGTTAACGTTTTATTGTAATATATGACTCAAATATTTTGTTGCTGTTATGTTTTGTTATAGTTTTTTTTTTTGCTGATAAAATAAAAATAACGTTACTCTAAACTTTTTGCTTTCTATACCTTCAATTTTATAATTTGGGGTCATTGCTTATTTGGGCCGAAAGAGACCTGGCTACGATGGCCGAGTGGTTAAGGCGTTGGACTCGAAATCCAATGGGATATTCCCGCGCAGGTTCGAATCCTGCTCGTAGCGATATATTTTTTTCAAATGAATATCACTATTTTTGTTGGCTGATTAAAGATGGATTCATATGATCGACAAATTTTAAGCCATTCTGTCTCCCAAAAATACCACATATTCGAATATCCTAGTGTTAAACTTGCACTTATCTCACAGTACATATTCAAACACAAGGTTGAATAGGCTCAAAAATAATGGTTCGAGTGTGGTGCAAACACAAATAACAGAGATTAGCTAACAGAATATTCCAGGTTTTGAGCTTGAAAAAGGTGTGCCTTTTTGACTAAAATGTTTCTTGCACACGATTATTTGGTGATATTCCTTTCCCATAAAACAATGTAGATAATTAATCCAATGAGATTCCTCTCTGCAGGTTTGGAAAACTCGTTTGTAGCCTGTTTTTCTAAAAATTTATATATATATATAATATTTTCTTACTTACCTCCTGGTGATCAATGTGTAATATTTGACTTCACCTGCATATATTTCGGACAGCGCAGCCGAAAGAATCGAAAAAAAATTCTAATCACCAGTAACGAATGAAGTTCACTTCTTGCTTTCATCGAGATTGCTTCAAGAGCTATCAAAACATAGTTTCCGATTTGTAATTGGTATACAAAGCTTTACATAATTGCCGCCGATGCGGTAGCCTTTAATTGGCCGCCGATCAAATGAGCCGATTATGCTCGTGATTAGATTTATTTATCTATTCATTTATTTTGGATGAAATCTGAGTTCGTTCAGATTATTCTTTCAATATATATATATCCGATATCGTCCAATTATGGACATTCTGAATTTTCAATACAGTCTTGCACATTCATTTCTCAATTTTTTTAACAGTACTATATCAAATGGATACCCTAGCTGCAGCAATCAAACTTCGTTCACTTTTGAAAGGCCATGAGGTGTCTATCCAACAGCTCAGTAAAATAGGTAAGTTCTGGATGTTTACAGTCACAAGCATCTATCATACAATCAAGCTGTTGTTTTTAAAAAGTTGTCAATTTGTGGTATTTTGATTACTAATTTGCAAATTTCTTTTATTTCAGAATCCTACTTGGAAGAGTTGAACAACAAGATATCCTCGAGAACAGAATCCAGGTTCATTAGTGGTGGATACCAAATTATCTTGCGAAAGTGTGTTATGGAAGGTTTTTGTAGTCTGTTACAGTCCTTCCGCGACAATAGGTGGAAAGAAATACAAGATTGTGTCAATGGTATCATTTCGGACCTATCAGGAGAAAACAACCGAAGAACGAATGACGACGAGAACGACTCGATTGCAGAAGAATTTAACCTAACTGTGCAAAGTTTCAGCATGGAATTTTGCGAGCTCCACAGAGGGTGTTAACGTTTTATTGTAATATATGACTCAAATATTTTGTTGCTGTTATGTTTTGTTATAGTTTTTTTTTTGCTGATAAAATAAAAATAACGTTACTCTAAACTTTTTGCTTTCTATACCTTCAATTTTATAATTTGGGGTCATTGCTTATTTGGGCCGAAAGAGACCTGGCTACGATGGCCGAGTGGTTAAGGCGTTGGACTCGAAATCCAATGGGATATTCCCGCGCAGGTTCGAATCCTGCTCGTAGCGATATATTTTTTTCAAATGAATATCACTATTTTTGTTGGCTGATTAAAGATGGATTCATATGATCGACAAATTTTAAGCCATTCTGTCTCCCAAAAATACCACATATTCGAATATCCTAGTGTTAAACTTGCACTTATCTCACAGTACATATTCAAACACAAGGTTGAATAGGCTCAAAAATAATGGTTCGAGTGTGGTGCAAACACAAATAACAGAGATTAGCTAACAGAATATTCCAGGTTTTGAGCTTGAAAAAGGTGTGCCTTTTTGACTAAAATGTTTCTTGCACACGATTATTTGGTGATATTCCTTTCCCATAAAACAATGTAGATAATTAATCCAATGAGATTCCTCTCTGCAGGTTTGGAAAACTCGTTTGTAGCCTGTTTTTCTAAAAATTTATATATATATATAATATTTTCTTACTTACCTCCTGGTGATAAATGTGTAATATTTGATTTCACCTGCATATATTTCGGACAGCGCAGCCGAAAGAATCGAAAAAAAATTCTAATCACCAGTAACGAATGAAGTTCACGTCTTGCTTTCATCTAGATGGCTTCAAGAGCTATCAAAACATAGTTTCCGATTTGTAATTGGTATACAAAGCTTTACATAATTGCCGCCGATGCGGTAGCCTTTAATTGGCCGCCGATCAAATGAGCCGATTATGCTCGTGATTAGATTTATTTATCTATTCATTTATTTTGGATGAAATCTGAGTTCGTTCAGATTATTCTTTCAATATATATATATCCGATATCGTCCAATTATGGACATTCTGAATTTTCAATACAGTCTTGCACATTCATTTCTCAATTTTTTTAACAGTACTATATCAAATGGATACCCTAGCTGTAGCAATCAAACTTCGTTCACTTTTGAAAGGCCATGAGGTGTCTATCCAACAGCTCAGTAAAATAGGTAAGTTCTGGATGTTTACAGTCACAAACGTCTATCATACAATCAAGCTGCTGTTTTTAAAAGTTGTCAATTTGTGGTATTTTGATTACTAATTTGTAAATTTCTTTTATTTCAGAATCCTACTTGGAAGAGTTGAACAACAAGATATCCTCGAGAACAGAATCCAGGTTCATTAGTGGTGGATACCAAATTATCTTGCGAAAGTGTGTTATGGAAGGTTTTTGTAGTCTGTTACAGTCCTTCCGCGTCAATAGGTGGATAGAAATACAAGATTGTGTCAATGGTATCATTTCGGACCTATCAGGAGAAAACAACCGAAGAACGAATGACGACGAGAACGACTCGATTGCAGAAGAATTTAACCTAACTGTGCACAGTTTCAGCATGGAATTTTGCGAGCTCCACAGAGGGTGTTAACGTTTTATTGTAATATATGACTCAAATATTTTGTTGCTGTTATGTTTTGTTATAGTTTTTTATTGCTGATAAAATAAAAATAACGTTACTCTAAACTTTTTGCTTTCTATACCTTCAATTTTATAATTTGGGGTCATTGCTTATTTGGGCCGAAAGAGACCTGGCTACGATGGCCGAGTGGTTAAGGCGTTGGACTCGAAATCCAATGGGACATTCCCGCGCAGGTTCGAATCCTGCTCGTAGCGATATATTTTTTTCAAATGAATATCACTATTTTTGTTGGCTGATTAAAGATGGATTCATATGATCGACAAATTTTAAGCCATTCTTTCTCCCAAAATTACCACATATTCGAATATCCTAGTATTGGGTGTTATAGAAGATACTCTCCTATAGAAGCACTGGCCAAGGTCACAAGAAGAGAGCATACATTTCAATTATCAATTCAAATAATAATGAGTAGAATAAAAATATAGTTCAATTTACATTATATAGTTTAAAAATAATGTCACATTAAATTATCACAACTTAAATTACATACAAAAAGACTAAAGTAATACAATGCATGCTAAAGGTTAATCAATTAATTACAAATATTGTTTTAGAGAGTTAATGGGATGGGTTCTAGTTTTCCATGGACAAGTAAATTACTAAGGTTTCTATTTCGTTTAAAGGCAGTAACCAAACGTTTAGTATAAATATTAGGAAACTGATCTTTCAGTTCTTTGTAATATTTCTTGACAATCAAAGAAGCATTTTTGGCTGTTGTATTATAGGTTGCAACAAAGGGTATGATTTGATTGTCATGTTGGATATTCAGACCACTGGGTACAACAGTTTGTAATTGATCAATCCAGTGACTTTCTCTTTGTAATCGTGTGGTTTTAGGTTTAACGGTAGACAATATTGGAACTTGTTCGATAGGCATGACAAGGAGATCTTCAATGGAATGATTGGATGAGTTGAAGTGGTTCGCAATCGGTCTATCTTTCTTATGAAGTATATCGAAACGGTGGCCGCTAAATCGAGTACGCAACGCGTTTTGGGTTTCACCAACATATTGAACATCGCATTTTTTACAGGAAATTAGGTAAATTACATTTTTATCAACGCAAGAAAGTATGTTAGACATCTTAAATATTTTTCCGTTTTTCTTATTTTCAAAATAATGTGAAATATGTACATATTCGCAGGTACGACACCTAGAACCTCCACACGCTATTGAGCCGAAACCATTGGGTGGGGGAGGGGGGTTATTTTTCTTTTGAATATCCAAAATAGTGTCGTTTTTAATTTTGCGCAAAAATCGTTTTGAATAACCCCGTTCTCTTAATTTACTGAAAACTAGTTCGCATGCTGAATCAAAATCGGTCTTTCTAGTGCAAATTCTGTTGAATCTCAGAATTTGCGATTTAATCACGCCAGAAAATGTATGCTTCGAATGAAACGAAGTTTTAAACAAAAGTTGGTGTGTGTCAGTTTCTTTGAAATATACTTCAATATCTAATCTTTTAGTTTGGTCAAAATCAGGTCCTTTGAATACAGTCGTATCCAGAAAATTAATACTATTTTCGGAAATATTTGCAGTAAGTTTAACGGAGGGATGGTGATTATTTAGAATTTCGAAATATTCCCAAAAGTTTGCCAAAGATTCTGTCCAAATGATGAAAATATCGTCTAAAAACCTTCCATAGAAGAGAGGTTTAAAAGGGGATATCAGTGATATTTCTCGTTCCCATTCAGCCATAAAAATGTTTGCATAACTCGGCGCAAAACGTTTCCCCATTGCAGTCCCGGAAGTTTGAAGATATATTTTTTCATTAAAAGTAAAGTCGTTGCGCGTAAGACATAGTTCAAGGAGGTTCAATATTTCTTTATCTGGACGATCAGAACACGGATTTCTAAGAAAGGCTTTACGTACAGCGTCTAATCCCGATTTGTTATCAATATTGGTATACATACTCTTTACATCTAAAGAAATAAATAGCGCGTTGTCAGGAATATCTAATTTTCTAATTTTTTCTATAAAATCGGTAGTATCTTTTAGATAAGACGGATGTTTACAAGCCAATGGTAGTAAGAAGTGATCAATGTATTCGGAAACTTGGTATGATTCGCTGGCACAATCCGAAATGATAGGCCTTCCTTTGGGTATTTTGTTTGCGACGCACCATTCAGAATCTGGATTTTTATGAATTTTCGGTAAAGTATAAATGTGACGTTGTCGAACTTCCGGCTTCGCGCAAAGATAGTCAAACTGAGAATCGGAGATAAAGGATTTCGCTACTAAAATTTTCAAAATATCATTAATCTTTTTGGCTGTTTCTATAAAAATAGGTTGGTCTAATTCACGGTAGTGGTTTTTATTATTTAGTTGCTCTTCTAATTCAAAGATGTAGTCAACGCGGTTTTGAATGACACAGCAATTGCCCTTGTCACTCTTCCGAATGATGATAGATTTGTCTTGTTTTAAATTATTTAAAGCGGAACGTTCAAAATTGGAAAGGTTATTCTTTTCATTCACCAGTGGTAAATGGGAGACTTCGGCATATAGATTATCGCATTTACTTAAAATATCATGGTCAATCGCGCTGTCTGGTGGATTCCAGCCAGACTTTTCTACAAATGGTAATCGTTTACCTCTACCAAGTCTTTCGCGAAAAAAGTAATTTAATTTAAAAGTCCTATTGACGTGCTCAACCGACGACAAAATTGGTTCACGTGAAAGGGGTTTAGATGAAGGGATGAAAGTCAACCCTTTATCTAAAACCCTTTCTTCAAGGGGAGAAAGTTTTCGCGAGCTCAGATTCACGACGGTCTGGCCTAATTTTACGGCGTTTCCCCCCGCGTCTAGTTTAAATGGGAGACCCATTGAGAATAAATAGCTTTTGCAGTGGGGGCCATCCAGTGGATGTGGTCCGAATAAACTCCAATCATTCCATTGAAACGTGGTATGGTTTTAGCGTCGACAGAGGGCTTGTGGTACAATAGATCGTTAAATCTTCTGAGATTGGTGGCGGCTTGTGGATGGGAAAGCTGGAGTCCCTTGGAAAATGGAATCTGTGTGACGAATAAAGAAGCTGATGGGAACTTGGTTTTGGTTAACTGTACTAGGTCCATCATCTTCTTATGCATGGATTCACCAGAATCATCCCTGTTATTTAGACCAATATGGAGTAACACTTTCTTCGGAATTGTCGATGGAGATATTTTGGAAAGAAGGTTATAGATATGCTGAATGCGTGCTCCAGGGTATGATTCGGCCTGTGTGTCGGGATTCACTAGAGGGATATTACTAATGTTGGACGAACCTATGATGACTGTGGACTTCTTGCAGAGACCATTTGGTTTTGTCAGTCTGATTCAAATGGCGTCTTGGTTTGTTGGATGGTGGTGAGCTTCCTAAACTGAGGCGGCGACGGGTAGTTCGCGTGGATTTCGGCGTTTCTGGATTTGACTTCGGGCTGGTGTTCTGAGGCGTTGATGGTGGAAGTGCGAATCTGTTTGGAGATGGTTGAAGACTTGGAGTACTAATGGTAATGGCGTTGTGGTTCACTCTTCTTTTAGGCGTTGACGTACTAGGTAAAGTTTCTGGTGACGGTACTCGTTTACGTTTAGGCGTTTCTAAAGATCTGGTGGGCTGCCTAGTTGGTGGTAAGATTTCAAGGATATCCATATCCTCTACCACATTTCTACGTTTCAAACTATCAACAATTCGCGCAAAGTGTCTTTTTGGAGTCGGCGATATGACTTTCGTGCCCAATTTATAGCTTCCGTGGAATATTTTTGAAGATCCAATTCTGAAACATTGTTTGATTTGAACAAGTGAATTTTGGTGGCCAGCTGTGAATCATAGTGATTCTTAAGTGCTATTGCCACATTTGATGCCCATGATTTATTAATCGTCTCGATAGCCGAGGAAATCTGGGGGGTTTTCAAAGCTGGTTTTACAAAACGGTTTAAATCATTTACTTTGTATGAAAACCCTCGAGTTGGCGAACCATTGATTTGTTTAGAAATAATCGAAGCATGGTGAAGACATTGAATAATCTGAAATAACATCTTCACAAGTGGATTCGTGTCATGCCGTTGTCTGTTGTGTACCTGATGGGGGTTAGGTCTATAACTGTGATGGGGTCTATAATGCTGCTGATGAAACTGTGCTGGATGTCTTTCATAATAACGAGGCTGTCGGTGATGACCGTTTCTTCTATGAAATGCCCATTTTGATCGATAATCCATAGTAGAAAACTTGATGTTATATAATATTTAATAAAAATAATAACAACTTACAACAAACAAATAAACATATGACTCCTCAATAAATGCGATCCGGATTTCGCTATTGTAGCTTCTTCAGGCATAAAGGGTAATGACAAAGTTGATTTCTAGTGTTAAACTTGCACTTATCTCACAGTACATATCCAAACACAAGGTTGAATAGACTCAAAAATAATGGTTCGAGTGTGGTGCAAACACAAATAACAGAGATTAGCTAACAGAATATTCCAGGTTTTGAGCTTGAAAAAGGTGTGCCTTTTTGACTAAAATGTTTCTCACACACGATTATTTGGTGATATTCCTTTCCCATAAAACAATGTAAATAATTAATCCAATGAGATTCCTCTCTGCAGGTTTGGAAAACTAGTTTGTAGCCTGTTTTTCTAAAAATATATATATATATAATATTTTCTTACTTACCTCCTGGCTATCAATGTGTAATATTTGACTTCACCTGCATATATTTCGGACAGCGCAGCCAAAAGAATCGAAAAAAAATTCTCATCACCAGTAACGAATGAAGTTCACGTCTTGCTTTCATCTTGATGGCTTCAAGAGCTATCAAAACATAGTTTCCGATTTGTAATTGGTATACAAAGCTTTACATAATTGCCGCCGATGCGGTAGCCTTTAATTGGCCGCCGATCAAATGAGCCGATTATGCTCGTGATTAGATTTATTTATCTATTCATTTATTTTGGATGAAATCTGAGTTCGTTCAGATTATTCTTTCGGTGTCCTCCCATTGGTTAGACGTGCCAATAGTTAGACAGCTTAAAACAACACTTTTAACAGTTGAGTGCACATTATTGCTCATGCTTGTTACCTCAGACTTTAACATGGAATAATCCAGATAGGATTAGATAATCAGTCAAAATTTATCAATTGACTGGTTACTGATTAACAATTCACATAACATTTTATATATCAGTTTTGTTTTTTCATCAACATCACATCACATCAACACTTCACTTTACATTTGATAACTGTTTTGTTTTGTTGGTTCTGGGTCTATGAGTATCAAAATGGTTCCACATGCTTATAGGGAATCTAGAGTCATCATCAACCCAAGTTTTCACAACATAATCGTTAAATTCTATAGATGTTGTTTCTGACCATTTGTCTTCAATTACTATTTCTGACCTTGAAATTGTTAGGGAGGGAATGGTCTTGCGACGCTGTCTGTAAAGTGCACTTTTAATGCTCTGAAATTACGGCATCGCTGGTATTTGGGCTTCATCTACTTGAGTCATTTCCTGTTCATACAATGTCTGCATCTGTGTGGTTTCTTCTCGAGCTCTTTTACGAAGATTGCTGACAAAGGTAACCTTGGACTCATCATCAGGGGGGTGATTGTGTTGTCACTGATTGCGAAGAAAGTCACCAACAGTCGTACATTTCCCATTGCAAGTCTTGACAACACATCTCCAATGTGTGCAGAGAGAGATCATGATAATTTAGGATAATTAAACGAAATTGTAACATATATATTCTCTCAATTTTGAGTTCCTATTCCTACTCAGTAACTTAATCTAATCTAGGACTAATCCATTACACTTGTAGGTATATTCAATCCATGCTTAATGAACCATGTCTAACAATTGAGATGTCTAACTAATGAGATGTCTAACCAATGGGGCACAACCATTCTTTCAATATATATATATATATCCGATATCGTCCAATTATGGACATTCTGAATTTTCAATACAGTCTTGCACATTCATTTCTCAATTTGTTTAACAGTACTATATCAAATGGATACCCTAGCTGCAGCAATCAAACTTCGTTCACTTTTCAAAGGCCATGAGGTGTCTATCCAACAGCTCAGTAAAATAGGTAAGTTCTGGATGTTTACAGTCACAAACGTCTATCATACAATCAAGCTGCTGTTTTTAAAAGTTGTCAATTTGTGGTATTTTGATTACTAATTTGCAAATTTCTTTTATTTCAGAATCCTACTTGGAAGAGTTGAACAACAATATATCCTCGAGAACAGAATCCAGGTTCATTAGTGGTGGATACCAAATTATCTTGCGAAAGTGTGTTATAGAAGGTTTTTGTAGTCTGTTACAGTCCTTCCGCGACAATAGGTGGAAAGAAATACAAGATTGTGTCAATGGTATCATTTCGGACCTATCAGGAGAAAACAACCGAAGAACGAATGACGACGAGAACGACTCGATTGCACAAGAATTTAACCCAACTGTGCAAAGTTTCAGCATGGAATTTTGCGAGCTCCACAGAGGGTGTTAACGTTTTATTGTAATATATGACTCAAATATTTTGTTGCTGTTATGTTTTGTTATAGTTTTTTTTGCTGATAAAATAAAAATAACGTTACTCTAAACTTTTTGCTTTCTATACCTTCAATTTTATAATTTGGGGTTATTGCTTATTTGGGCCGAAAGAGACCTGGCTACGATGGCCGAGTGGTTAAGGCGTTGGACTCGAAATCCAATGGGATATTCCCGCGCAGGTTCGAATCCTGCTCGTAGCGATATATTTTTTTCAAATGAATATCACTATTTTTGTTGGCTGATTAAAGATGGATTCATATGATCGACAAATTTTAAGCCATTCTGTCTCCCAAAAATACCACATATTCGAATATCCTAGTGTTAAACTTGCACTTATCTCACAGTACATATTCAAACACAAGGTTGAATAGGCTCCAAAATAATGGTTCGAGTGTGGTGCAAACACAAATAACAGAGATTAGCTAACAGAATATTCCAGGTTTTGAGCTTGAAAAAGGTGTGCCTTTTTGACTAAAATGTTTCTTGCACACGATTATTTGGTGATATTCCTTTCCCATAAAACAATGTAGATAATTAATCCAATGAGATTCCTCTCTGCAGGTTTGGAAAACTCGTTTGTAGCCTGTTTTTCTAAAAAATTATATATATAATATTTTCTTACTTACCTCCTGCTGATAAATGTGTAATATTTGACTTTCACCTGCATATATTTCGGACAGCGCAGCCAAAAGAATCGAAAAAAAATTCTCATCACCAGTAACGAATGAAGTTCACGTCTTGCTTTCATCTAGATGGCTTCAAGAGCTATCAAAACATAGTTTCCGATTTGTAATTGGTATACAAAGCTTTACTTTAAAGGCGGTAGCCTTTAATTGGCCGCCGATCAAATGAGCCGATTATGCTCGTGATTAGATTTATTTATCTATTCATTTATTTTGGATGAAATCTGAGTTCGTTCAGATTATTCTTTCAATATATATATATCCGATATCGTCCAATTATGGACATTCTGAATTTTCAATACAGTCTTGCACATTCATTTCTCAATTTGTTTAACAGTACTATATCAAATGGATACCCTAGCTGCAGCAATCAAACTTCGTTCACTTTTCAAAGGCCATGAGGTGTCTATCCAACAGCTCAGTAAAATAGGTAAGTTCTGGATGTTTACAGTCACAAACGTCTATCATACAATCAAGCTGCTGTTTTTAAAAGTTGTCAATTTGTGGTATTTTGATTACTAATTTGCAAATTTCTTTTATTTCAGAATCCTACTTGGAAGAGTTGAACAACAATATATCCTCGAGAACAGAATCCAGGTTCATTAGTGGTGGATACCAAATTATCTTGCGAAAGTGTGTTATAGAAGGTTTTTGTAGTCTGTTACAGTCCTTCCGCGACAATAGGTGGAAAGAAATACAAGATTGTGTCAATGGTATCATTTCGGACCTATCAGGAGAAAACAACCGAAGAACGAATGACGACGAGAACGACTCGATTGCACAAGAATTTAACCCAACTGTGCAAAGTTTCAGCATGGAATTTTGCGAGCTCCACAGAGGGTGTTAACGTTTTATTGTAATATATGACTCAAATATTTTGTTGCTGTTATGTTTTGTTATAGTTTTTTTTGCTGATAAAATAAAAATAACGTTACTCTAAACTTTTTGCTTTCTATACCTTCAATTTTATAATTTGGGGTTATTGCTTATTTGGGCCGAAAGAGACCTGGCTACGATGGCCGAGTGGTTAAGGCGTTGGACTCGAAATCCAATGGGATATTCCCGCGCAGGTTCGAATCCTGCTCGTAGCGATATATTTTTTTCAAATGAATATCACTATTTTTGTTGGCTGATTAAAGATGGATTCATATGATCGACAAATTTTAAGCCATTCTGTCTCCCAAAAATACCACATATTCGAATATCCTAGTGTTAAACTTGCACTTATCTCACAGTACATATTCAAACACAAGGTTGAATAGGCTCAAAAATAATGGTTCGAGTGTGGTGCAAACACAAATAACAGAGATTAGCTAACAGAATATTCCAGGTTTTGAGCTTGAAAAAGGTGTGCCTTTTTGACTAAAATGTTTCTTGCACACGATTATTTGGTGATATTCCTTTCCCATAAAACAATGTAGATAATTAATCCAATGAGATTCCTCTCTGCAGGTTTGGAAAACTCGTTTGTAGCCTGTTTTTCTAAAAAATTATATATATAATATTTTCTTACTTACCTCCTGCTGATAAATGTGTAATATTTGACTTTCACCTGCATATATTTCGGACAGCGCAGCCAAAAGAATCGAAAAAAAATTCTCATCACCAGTAACGAATGAAGTTCACGTCTTGCTTTCATCTAGATGGCTTCAAGAGCTATCAAAACATAGTTTCCGATTTGTAATTGGTATACAAAGCTTTACTTTAAAGGCGGTAGCCTTTAATTGGCCGCCGATCAAATGAGCCGATTATGCTCGTGATTAGATTTATTTATCTATTCATTTATTTTGGATGAAATCTGAGTTCGTTCAGATTATTCTTTCAATATATATATATCCGATATCGTCCAATTATGGACATTCTGAATTTTCAATACAGTCTTGCACATTCATTTCTCAATTTTTTTAACAGTACTATATCAAATGGATACCCTAGCTGCAGCAATCAAACTTCGTTCACTTTTGAAAGGCCATGAGGTGTCTATCCAACAGCTCAGTAAAATAGGTAAGTTCTGGATGTTTACAGTCACAAACGTCTATCATACAATCAAGCTGCTGTTTTTAAAAGTTGTCAATTTGTGGTATTTTGATTACTAATTTGCAAATTTCTTTTATTTCAGAATCCTACTTGGAAGAGTTGAACAACAAGATATCCTCGAGAACAGAATCCAGGTTCATTAGTGGTGGATACCAAATTATCTTGCGAAAGTGTGTTATGGAAGGTTTTTGTAGTCTGTTACAGTCCTTCCGCGACAATAGGTGGAAAGAAATACAAGATTGTGTCAATGGTATCATTTCGGACCTATCAGGAGAAAACAACCGAAGAACGAATGACGACGAGAACGACTCGATTGCAGAAGAATTTAACCTAACTGTGTTAGGTCCACAGAGGGTGTTAACGTTTTATTGTAATATATGACTCAAATATTTTGTTGCTGTTATGTTTTGTTATAGTTTTTTTTTTGCTGATAAAATAAAAATAACGTTACTCTAAACTTTTTGCTTTCTATACCTTCAATTTTATAATTTGGGGTCATTGCTTATTTGGGCCGAAAGAGACCTGGCTACGATGGCCGAGTGGTTAAGGCGTTGGACTCGAAATCTAATGGGATATTCCCGCGCAGGTTCGAATCCTGCTCGTAGCGATATATTTTTTTCAAATGAATATCACTATTTTTGTTGGCTGATTAAAGATGGATTCATATGATCGACAAATTTTAAGCCATTCTGTCTCCCAAAAATACCACATATTCGAATATCCTAGTGTTAAACTTGCACTTATCTCACAGTACATATTCAAACACAAGGTTGAATAGGCTCAAAAATAATGGTTCGAGTGTGGTGCAAACACAAATAACAGAGATTAGCTAACAGAATATTCCAGGTTTTGAGCTTGAAAAAGGTGTGCCTTTTTGACTAAAATGTTTCTTGCACACGATTATTTGGTGATATTCCTTTCCCATAAAACAATGTAGATAATTAATCCAATGAGATTCCTCTCTGCAGGTTTGGAAAACTCGTTTGTAGCCTGTTTTTCTAAAAATTTATATATATATATAATATTTTCTTACTTACCTCCTGGTGATAAATGTGTAATATTTGACTTCACCTGCATATATTTCGGACAGCGCAGCCGAAAGAATCGAAAAAAAATTCTAATCACCAGTAACGAATGAAGTTCACGTCTTGCTTTCATCTAGATGGCTTCAAGAGCTATCAAAACATAGTTTCCGATTTGTAATTGGTATACAAAGCTTTACATAATTGCCGCCGATGCGGTAGCCTTTAATTGGCCGCCGATCAAATGAGCCGATTATGCTCGTGATTAGATTTATTTATCTATTCATTTATTTTGGATGAAATCTGAGTTCGTTCAGATTATTCTTTCAATATATATATATCCGATATCGTCCAATTATGGACATTCTGAATTTTCAATACAGTCTTGCACATTCATTTCTCAATTTTTTTAACAGTACTATATCAAATGGATACCCTAGCTGCAGCAATCAAACTTCGTTCACTTTTGAAAGGCCATGAGGTGTCTATCCAACAGCTCAGTAAAATAGGTAAGTTTTGGACGTTTACAGTCACAAACATCTATCATACAATCAAGCTGCTGTTTTTAAAAGTTGTCAATTTGTGGTATTTTGATTACTAATTTGCAAATTTCTTTTATTTCAGAATCCTACTTGGAAGAGTTGAACAACAAGATATCCTCGAGAACAGAATCCAGGTTCATTAGTGGTGGATACCAAATTATCTTGCGAAAGTGTGTTATAGAAGGTTTTTGTAGTCTGTTACAGTCCTTCCGCGACAATAGGTGGAAAGAAATACAAGATTGTGTCAATGGTATCATTTCGGACCTATCAGGAGAAAACAACCGAAGAACGAATGACGACGAGAACGACTCGATTGCAGAAGAATTTAACCTAACTGTGCAAAGTTTCAGCATGGAATTTTGCGAGCTCCAAAGAGGGTGTTAACGTTTTATTGTAATATATGACTCAAATATTTTGTTGCTGTTATGTTTTGTTATAGTTTTTTTTGCTGATAAAATAAAAATAACGTTACTCTAAACTTTTTGCTTTCTATACCTTCAATTTTATAATTTGGGGTCATTGCTTATTTGGGCCGAAAGAGACCTGGCTACGATGGCCGAGTGGTTAAGGCGTTGGACTCGAAATCCAATGGGATATTCCCGCGCAGGTTCGAATCCTGCTCGTAGCGATATATTTTTTTCAAATGAATATCACTATTTTTGTTGGCTGATTAAAGATGGATTCATATGATCGACAAATTTTAAGCCATTCTGTCTCCCAAAAATACCACATATTCGAATATCCTAGTGTTAAACTTGCACTTATCTCACAGTACATATTCAAACACAAGGTTGAATAGGCTCAAAAATAATGGTTCGAGTGTGGTGCAAACACAAATAACAGAGATTAGCTAACAGAATATTCCAGGTTTTGAGCTTGAAAAAGGTGTGCCTTTTTGACTAAAATGTTTCTTGCACACGATTATTTGGTGATATTCCTTTCCCATAAAACAATGTAGATAATTAATCCAATGAGATTCCTCTCTGCAGGTTTGGAAAACTCGTTTGTAGCCTGTTTTTCTAAAAAATTATATATATAATATTTCTTACTTACCTCCTGGTGATAAATGTGTAATATTTGACTTTCACCTGCATATATTTCGGACAGCGCAGCCAAAAGAATCGAAAAAAAATTCTCATCACCAGTAACGAATGAAGTTCACGTCTTGCTTTCATCTAGATGGCTTCAAGAGCTATCAAAACATAGTTTCCGATTTGTAATTGGTATACAAAGCTTTACTTTAAAGGCGGTAGCCTTTAATTGGCCGCCGATCAAATGAGCCGATTATGCTCGTGATTAGATTTATTTATCTATTCATTTATTTTGGATGAAATCTGAGTTCGTTCAGATTATTCTTTCAATATATATATATCCGATATCGTCCAATTATGGACATTCTGAATTTTCAATACAGTCTTGCACATTCATTTCTCAATTTTTTTAACAGTACTATATCAAATGGATACCCTAGCTGCAGCAATCAAACTTCGTTCACTTTTGAAAGGCCATGAGGTGTCTATCCAACAGCTCAGTAAAATAGGTAAGTTCTGGATGTTTACAGTCACAAACGTCTATCATACAATCAAGCTGCTGTTTTTAAAAGTTGTCAATTTGTGGTATTTTGATTACTAATTTGCAAATTTCTTTTATTTCAGAATCCTACTTGGAAGAGTTGAACAACAAGATATCCTCGAGAACAGAATCCAGGTTCATTAGTGGTGGATACCAAATTATCTTGCGAAAGTGTGTTATGGAAGGTTTTTGTAGTCTGTTACAGTCCTTCCGCGACAATAGGTGGAAAGAAATACAAGATTGTGTCAATGGTATCATTTCGGACCTATCAGGAGAAAACAACCGAAGAACGAATGACGACGAGAACGACTCGATTGCAGAAGAATTTAACCTAACTGTGTTAGGTCCACAGAGGGTGTTAACGTTTTATTGTAATATATGACTCAAATATTTTGTTGCTGTTATGTTTTGTTATAGTTTTTTTTTTGCTGATAAAATAAAAATAACGTTACTCTAAACTTTTTGCTTTCTATACCTTCAATTTTATAATTTGGGGTCATTGCTTATTTGGGCCGAAAGAGACCTGGCTACGATGGCCGAGTGGTTAAGGCGTTGGACTCGAAATCTAATGGGATATTCCCGCGCAGGTTCGAATCCTGCTCGTAGCGATATATTTTTTTCAAATGAATATCACTATTTTTGTTGGCTGATTAAAGATGGATTCATATGATCGACAAATTTTAAGCCATTCTGTCTCCCAAAAATACCACATATTCGAATATCCTAGTGTTAAACTTGCACTTATCTCACAGTACATATTCAAACACAAGGTTGAATAGGCTCAAAAATAATGGTTCGAGTGTGGTGCAAACACAAATAACAGAGATTAGCTAACAGAATATTCCAGGTTTTGAGCTTGAAAAAGGTGTGCCTTTTTGACTAAAATGTTTCTTGCACACGATTATTTGGTGATATTCCTTTCCCATAAAACAATGTAGATAATTAATCCAATGAGATTCCTCTCTGCAGGTTTGGAAAACTCGTTTGTAGCCTGTTTTTCTAAAAATTTATATATATATATAATATTTTCTTACTTACCTCCTGGTGATAAATGTGTAATATTTGACTTCACCTGCATATATTTCGGACAGCGCAGCCGAAAGAATCGAAAAAAAATTCTAATCACCAGTAACGAATGAAGTTCACGTCTTGCTTTCATCTAGATGGCTTCAAGAGCTATCAAAACATAGTTTCCGATTTGTAATTGGTATACAAAGCTTTACATAATTGCCGCCGATGCGGTAGCCTTTAATTGGCCGCCGATCAAATGAGCCGATTATGCTCGTGATTAGATTTATTTATCTATTCATTTATTTTGGATGAAATCTGAGTTCGTTCAGATTATTCTTTCAATATATATATATCCGATATCGTCCAATTATGGACATTCTGAATTTTCAATACAGTCTTGCACATTCATTTCTCAATTTTTTTAACAGTACTATATCAAATGGATACCCTAGCTGCAGCAATCAAACTTCGTTCACTTTTGAAAGGCCATGAGGTGTCTATCCAACAGCTCAGTAAAATAGGTAAGTTTTGGACGTTTACAGTCACAAACATCTATCATACAATCAAGCTGCTGTTTTTAAAAGTTGTCAATTTGTGGTATTTTGATTACTAATTTGCAAATTTCTTTTATTTCAGAATCCTACTTGGAAGAGTTGAACAACAAGATATCCTCGAGAACAGAATCCAGGTTCATTAGTGGTGGATACCAAATTATCTTGCGAAAGTGTGTTATAGAAGGTTTTTGTAGTCTGTTACAGTCCTTCCGCGACAATAGGTGGAAAGAAATACAAGATTGTGTCAATGGTATCATTTCGGACCTATCAGGAGAAAACAACCGAAGAACGAATGACGACGAGAACGACTCGATTGCAGAAGAATTTAACCTAACTGTGCAAAGTTTCAGCATGGAATTTTGCGAGCTCCAAAGAGGGTGTTAACGTTTTATTGTAATATATGACTCAAATATTTTGTTGCTGTTATGTTTTGTTATAGTTTTTTTTGCTGATAAAATAAAAATAACGTTACTCTAAACTTTTTGCTTTCTATACCTTCAATTTTATAATTTGGGGTCATTGCTTATTTGGGCCGAAAGAGACCTGGCTACGATGGCCGAGTGGTTAAGGCGTTGGACTCGAAATCCAATGGGATATTCCCGCGCAGGTTCGAATCCTGCTCGTAGCGATATATTTTTTTCAAATGAATATCACTATTTTTGTTGGCTGATTAAAGATGGATTCATATGATCGACAAATTTTAAGCCATTCTGTCTCCCAAAAATACCACATATTCGAATATCCTAGTGTTAAACTTGCACTTATCTCACAGTACATATTCAAACACAAGGTTGAATAGGCTCAAAAATAATGGTTCGAGTGTGGTGCAAACACAAATAACAGAGATTAGCTAACAGAATATTCCAGGTTTTGAGCTTGAAAAAGGTGTGCCTTTTTTACTAAAATGTTTCTTGCACACGATTATTTGGTGATATTCCTTTCCCATAAAACAATGTAGATAATTAATCCAATGAGATTCCTCTCTGCAGGTTTGGAAAACTCGTTTGTAGCCTGTTTTTCTAAAAAATTATATATATAATATTTTCTTACTTACCTCCTGGTGATAAATGTGTAATATTTGACTTTCACCTGCATATATTTCGGACAGCGCAGCCAAAAGAATCGAAAAAAAATTCTCATCACCAGTAACGAATGAAGTTCACGTCTTGCTTTCATCTAGATGGCTTCAAGAGCTATCAAAACATAGTTTCCGATTTGTAATTGGTATACAAAGCTTTACTTTAAAGGCGGTAGCCTTTAATTGGCCGCCGATCAAATGAGCCGATTATGCTCGTGATTAGATTTATTTATCTATTCATTTATTTTGGATGAAATCTGAGTTCGTTCAGATTATTCTTTCAATATATATATATCCGATATCGTCCAATTATGGACATTCTGAATTTTCAATACAGTCTTGCACATTCATTTCTCAATTTTTTTAACAGTACTATATCAAATGGATACCCTAGCTGCAGCAATCAAACTTCGTTCACTTTTGAAAGGCCATGAGGTGTCTATCCAACAGCTCAGTAAAATAGGTAAGTTCTGGATGTTTACAGTCACAAACGTCTATCATACAATCAAGCTGCTGTTTTTAAAAGTTGTCAATTTGTGGTATTTTGATTACTAATTTGCAAATTTCTTTTATTTCAGAATCCTACTTGGAAGAGTTGAACAACAAGATATCCTCGAGAACAGAATCCAGGTTCATTAGTGGTGGATACCAAATTATCTTGCGAAAGTGTGTTATGGAAGGTTTTTGTAGTCTGTTACAGTCCTTCCGCGACAATAGGTGGAAAGAAATACAAGATTGTGTCAATGGTATCATTTCGGACCTATCAGGAGAAAACAACCGAAGAACGAATGACGACGAGAACGACTCGATTGCAGAAGAATTTAACCTAACTGTGCAAAGTTTCAGCATGGAATTTTGCGAGCTCCACAGAGGGTGTTAACGTTTTATTGTAATATATGACTCAAATATTTTGTTGCTGTTATGTTTTGTTATAGTTTTTTTTTTTTTGCTGATAAAATAAAAATAACGTTACTCTAAACTTTTTGCTTTCTATACCTTCAATTTTATAATTTGGGGTCATTGCTTATTTGGGCCGAAAGAGACCTGGCTACGATGGCCGAGTGGTTAAGGCGTTGGACTCGAAATCCAATGGGATATTCCCGCGCAGGTTCGAATCCTGCTCGTAGCGATATATTTTTTTCAAATGAATATCACTATTTTTGTTGGCTGATTAAAGATGGATTCATATGATCGACAAATTTTAAGCCATTCTGTCTCCCAAAAATACCACATATTCGAATATCCTAGTGTTAAACTTGCACTTATCTCACAGTACATATTCAAACACAAGGTTGAATAGGCTCAAAAATAATGGTTCGAGTGTGGTGCAAACACAAATAACAGAGATTAGCTAACAGAATATTCCAGGTTTTGAGCTTGAAAAAGGTGTGCCTTTTTGACTAAAATGTTTCTTGCACACGATTATTTGGTGATATTCCTTTCCCATAAAACAATGTAGATAATTAATCCAATGAGATTCCTCTCTGCAGGTTTGGAAAACTCGTTTGTAGCCTGTTTTTCTAAAAAATTATATATATAATATTTCTTACTTACCTCCTGGTGATAAATGTGTAATATTTGACTTTCACCTGCATATATTTCGGACAGCGCAGCCAAAAGAATCGAAAAAAAATTCTCATCACCAGTAACGAATGAAGTTCACGTCTTGCTTTCATCTAGATGGCTTCAAGAGCTATCAAAACATAGTTTCCGATTTGTAATTGGTATACAAAGCTTTACTTTAAAGGCGGTAGCCTTTAATTGGCCGCCGATCAAATGAGCCGATTATGCTCGTGATTAGATTTATTTATCTATTCATTTATTTTGGATGAAATCTGAGTTCGTTCAGATTATTCTTTCAATATATATATATCCGATATCGTCCAATTATGGACATTCTGAATTTTCAATACAGTCTTGCACATTCATTTCTCAATTTTTTTAACAGTACTATATCAAATGGATACCCTAGCTGCAGCAATCAAACTTCGTTCACTTTTGAAAGGCCATGAGGTGTCTATCCAACAGCTCAGTAAAATAGGTAAGTTCTGGACGTTTACAGTCACAAACATCTATCATACAATCAAGCTGCTGTTTTTAAAAGTTGTCAATTTGTGGTATTTTGATTACTAATTTGCAAATTTCTTTTATTTCAGAATCCTACTTGGAAGAGTTGAACAACAAGATATCCTCGAGAACAGAATCCAGGTTCATTAGTGGTGGATACCAAATTATCTTGCGAAAGTGTGTTATAGAAGGTTTTTGTAGTCTGTTACAGTCCTTCCGCGACAATAGGTGGAAAGAAATACAAGATTGTGTCAATGGTATCATTTCGGACCTATCAGGAGAAAACAACCGAAGAACGAATGACGACGAGAACGACTCGATTGCACAAGAATTTAACCTAACTGTGCAAAGTTTCAGCATGGAATTTTGCGAGCTCCACAGAGGGTGTTAACGTTTTATTGTAATATATGACTCAAATATTTTGTTGCTGTTATGTTTTGTTATAGTTTTTTTTGCTGATAAAATAAAAATAACGTTACTCTAAACTTTTTGCTTTCTATACCTTCAATTTTATAATTTGGGGTCATTGCTTATTTGGGCCGAAAGAGACCTGGCTACGATGGCCGAGTGGTTAAGGCGTTGGACTCGAAATCCAATGGGATATTCCCGCGCAGGTTCGAATCCTGCTCGTAGCGATATATATTTTTTTCAAATGAATATCACTATTTTTGTTGGCTGATTAAAGATGGATTCATATGATCGACAAATTTTAAGCCATTCTGTCTCCCAAAAATACCACATATTCGAATATCCTAGTGTTAAACTTGCACTTATCTCACAGTACATATTCAAACACAAGGTTGAATAGGCTCAAAAATAATGGTTCGAGTGTGGTGCAAACACAAATAACAGAGATTAGCTAACAGAATATTCCAGGTTTTGAGCTTGAAAAAGGTGTGCCTTTTTGACTAAAATGTTTCTTGCACACGATTATTTGGTGATATTCCTTTCCCATAAAACAATGTAGATAATTAATCCAATGAGATTCCTCTCTGCAGGTTTGGAAAACTCGTTTGTAGCCTGTTTTTCTAAAAAATTATATATATAATATTTTCTTACTTACCTCCTGGTGATAAATGTGTAATATTTGACTTTCACCTGCATATATTTCGGACAGCGCAGCCAAAAGAATCGAAAAAAAATTCTCATCACCAGTAACGAATGAAGTTCACGTCTTGCTTTCATCTAGATGGCTTCAAGAGCTATCAAAACATAGTTTCCGATTTGTAATTGGTATACAAAGCTTTACTTTAAAGGCGGTAGCCTTTAATTGGCCGCCGATCAAATGAGCCGATTATGCTCGTGATTAGATTTATTTATCTATTCATTTATTTTGGATGAAATCTGAGTTCGTTCAGATTATTCTTTCAATATATATATATCCGATATCGTCCAATTATGGACATTCTGAATTTTCAATACAGTCTTGCACATTCATTTCTCAATTTTTTTAACAGTACTATATCAAATGGATACCCTAGCTGCAGCAATCAAACTTCGTTCACTTTTGAAAGGCCATGAGGTGTCTATCCAACAGCTCAGTAAAATAGGTAAGTTCTGGACGTTTACAGTCACAAACATCTATCATACAATCAAGCTGCTGTTTTTAAAAGTTGTCAATTTGTGGTATTTTGATTACTAATTTGCAAATTTCTTTTATTTCAGAATCCTACTTGGAAGAGTTGAACAACAAGATATCCTCGAGAACAGAATCCAGGTTCATTAGTGGTGGATACCAAATTATCTTGCGAAAGTGTGTTATAGAAGACAAATTTTAAGCCATTCTGTCTCCCAAAAATACCACATATTCGAATATCCTAGTGTTAAACTTGCACTTATCTCACAGTACATATTCAAACACAAGGTTGAATAGGCTCAAAAATAATGGTTCGAGTGTGGTGCAAACACAAATAACAGAGATTAGCTAACAGAATATTCCAGGTTTTGAGCTTGAAAAAGGTGTGCCTTTTTGACTAAAATGTTTCTTGCACACGATTATTTGGTGATATTCCTTTCCCATAAAACAATGTAGATAATTAATCCAATGAGATTCCTCTCTGCAGGTTTGGAAAACTCGTTTGTAGCCTGTTTTTCTAAAAAATTATATATATAATATTTTCTTACTTACCTCCTGGTGATAAATGTGTAATATTTGACTTTCACCTGCATATATTTCGGACAGCGCAGCCAAAAGAATCGAAAAAAAATTCTCATCACCAGTAACGAATGAAGTTCACGTCTTGCTTTCATCTAGATGGCTTCAAGAGCTATCAAAACATAGTTTCCGATTTGTAATTGGTATACAAAGCTTTACTTTAAAGGCGGTAGCCTTTAATTGGCCGCCGATCAAATGAGCCGATTATGCTCGTGATTAGATTTATTTATCTATTCATTTATTTTGGATGAAATCTGAGTTCGTTCAGATTATTCTTTCAATATATATATATCCGATATCGTCCAATTATGGACATTCTGAATTTTCAATACAGTCTTGCACATTCATTTCTCAATTTTTTTAACAGTACTATATCAAATGGATACCCTAGCTGCAGCAATCAAACTTCGTTCACTTTTCAAAGGCCATGAGGTGTCTATCCAACAGCTCAGTAAAATAGGTAAGTTCTGGATGTTTACAGTCACAAACGTCTATCATACAATCAAGCTGCTGTTTTTAAAAGTTGTCAATTTGTGGTATTTTGATTACTAATTTGCAAATTTCTTTTATTTCAGAATCCTACTTGGAAGAGTTGAACAACAAGATATCCTCGAGAACAGAATCCATGTTCATTAGTGGTGGATACCAAATTATCTTGCGAAAGTGTGTTATGGAAGGTTTTTGTAGTCTGTTACAGTCCTTCCGCGACAATAGGTGGAAAGAAATACAAGATTGTGTCAATGGTATCATTTCGGACCTATCAGGAGAAAACAACCGAAGAACGAATGACGACGAGAACGACTCGATTGCAGAAGAATTTAACCTAACTGTGCAAAGTTTCAGCATGGAATTTTGCGAGCTCCACAGAGGGTGTTAACGTTTTATTGTAATATATGACTCAAATATTTTGTTGCTGTTATGTTTTGTTATAGTTTTTTTTTTTTTGCTGATAAAATAAAAATAACGTTACTCTAAACTTTTTGCTTTCTATACCTTCAATTTTATAATTTGGGGTCATTGCTTATTTGGGCCGAAAGAGACCTGGCTACGATGGCCGAGTGGTTAAGGCGTTGGACTCGAAATCCAATGGGATATTCCCGCGCAGGTTCGAATCCTGCTCGTAGCGATATATTTTTTTCAAATGAATATCACTATTTTTGTTGGCTGATTAAAGATGGATTCATATGATCGACAAATTTTAAGCCATTCTGTCTCCCAAAAATACCACATATTCGAATATCCTAGTGTTAAACTTGCACTTATCTCACAGTACATATTCAAACACAAGGTTGAATAGGCTCAAAAATAATGGTTCGAGTGTGGTGCAAACACAAATAACAGAGATTAGCTAACAGAATATTCCAGGTTTTGAGCTTGAAAAAGGTGTGCCTTTTTGACTAAAATGTTTCTTGCACACGATTATTTGGTGATATTCCTTTCCCATAAAACAATGTAGATAATTAATCCAATGAGATTCCTCTCTGCAGGTTTGGAAAACTCGTTTGTAACCTGTTTTTCTAAAAATTTATATATATATATAATATTTTCTTACTTACCTCCTGGTGATAAATGTGTAATATTTGACTTCACCTGCATATATTTCGGGCAGCGCAGCCAAAAGAATCGAAAAAAAATTCTCATCACCAGGCTGATTAAAGATGGATTCATATGATCGACAAATTTTAAGCGATTCTGTCTCCCAAAAATACCACATATTCGAATATCCTAGTGTTAAACTTGCACTTATCTCACAGTACATATTCAAACACAAGGTTGAATAGGCTCAAAAGAAAAGGTTCGAGTGTGGTGCAAACACAAATAACAGAGATTAGCTAACAGAATATTCCAGGTTTTGAGCTTGAAAAAGGTGTGCCAATTACATTGACTAAAATGGACTGTTACCGTCATGTTTCTTGCACGAAGAACGAATGACGACGAGAACTACTCGATTGCAGAAGAATTTAACCTAACTGTGCAAAGTTTCAGCATGGAATTTTGCGAGCTCCACAGAGGGTGTTAACGTTTTATTGTAATATATGACTCAAATATTTTGTTGCTGTTATGTTTTGTTGTAGTTTTTTCTGATAAAATAAAAATAACGTTACCGTACTCTAAACTTTTTGCTTTCTATACCGTAAATTTTATAATTCGGGGTCATTGCTTATTTGGGCCGAAAGAGACCTAGCTACGATGGCCGAGTGGTTCTCGCGCAGGTTCGAATCTTGCTCAAAGCGAATTTTTTTTTCAAATAAATATCACTATTTTTGTAAGCTGATTAAAGATGGATTCATATGATCGACAAATTTTAAACGTTTCTGTCTCCAAAACAGTTATTATAGTGGAACTTATATATCGTCACAAGATAAAGGTTGTTTAGAAACGTAGCTGCATTTACTCCAATTACATCGATCTTCCAAAAATCACTACAATTCTATGGTAAAAATAACGAATAACGAATAACAAACTAACTTCACAATTTATTCGTTATTCGCGAATAACGAATAACGAATAACAAACAAACTTCACAATTTATTCGTTATTCGGGAATACCGAATAGCGAATAATGAACAAGCTTCACAATTTTGTCGTTATTCGTTATTCGCTGATATAGTGGGGCGGATTAACACAACAATCATGCAGAAAGTGATACAAACATGAAACTTTGTAAGAACATGATTTTAGGTGTATTTATCATATCAAGGTATCCACGAAAATAATCCAAGCTGGCGACCACTTTTCAAGATGTCTGCCAAATAGTAGGGAAATTTACCACTACAATCATGCAACTGGTGATACAAGCATGAAATTTGTAAGAACATGAGTGTATGTGTATTTATCATATCAAGAACATCCAAGATGGCGGTTATTTTCAAGTTAAAATAGTTACCAGAGTGGCATGGTCATACAATTGTTATTATTTGTCTAGTTTAACTTGACAATTGGAATGTTAATATCAAGCAAGAAGGAGCATTTAACCAAAATGACAGTAGAAAAACAACCTTATTTGAAAAAGGTGAAAAACCAATAACGAATAACGAACAAGCTTCACAATTTTGTCGTTATTCGTTATTCGCTGATATAGTGGGGCGGATTAACACAACAATCATGCAAATATTAAAAAATTGTAAAAACATGACTTTAAGTGTATTTATCATATCGAGGGGGTAGCTACGAACAAAATTTAAGATGGCTGCCAATTTTTTTGCCAAATAGTTAGGTAACTTACCGCAACAATCATGCAAATATTGTTTCGCGAATAACGAATAACGAACAAACTTCACAATTTATTCGTTATCTAAGCGGGCATCTATCAAATTAACGGCCAATATTAGCAAACAAAGCATGGGCTTTCTCGACACAACAGTTTTTAAAGGACTGGGTTTTAATGAAATTGGTAAGGCAGATACAAACCAACTTTTGTTGAAAAGCTCGTTTCACTCAAAACACATTTTTTCTGGAATAATTAAGTCACAAATTCTGCGCATTCACAGAATTTGTACAAGGACCATTGATTTTGGTGATGCGTGTCAGTTAGTTTTACAAAAATTGCGAGAGCAGGAATATTCTAAACGATATCTTCGCAGCATAAGAAGTAAAAAAGTTTCAGAAATTGAAGAAAAAAAAAAAGTCTCGTGACGTTACTATACATATTTAATCTTCGAATCCAAAACGTGCGGTTCTACAAGATGTAAAACCTGCAAACTTATTTTAATAACCAATATTTTTTCTCATAAATTGAATGAATTTAAAAAAATTTAACATAATAACCATAACAATTTTTGTGAACACTGCTTCAGCCCTGTGCCAGTGCCTTCTGTTGAATAGTAACTAATTGTTGCTTTCAACCACCTAACCTCTAATTATAATTTTGCATACTCTTTGCACGTTATCTAGATTTTGTTTGGTCCTCTATCTTAAAAGAATACCTCTTAGTAGAATGAACAAAAATTCTTAATTTCCAAACTTGGCGAATAAGAGTATATATTCATCACTTACCTGGTGACATAGCTTTACAACAGATTACCTAAATAATCTGATATATCCAGAAAACTATGTTTATATACAATAGTTAAAAAACGCTATCTCAAATTTTAAGCGTTTTTCAATAATAACCTGTAGCCTAATTGTATGGGACAGAAATCACACAATCAATTCAATTATAGGCCGCCTATTCCTACCTTAACAGTTTAAAGTTATATCTTTCATTTTCTGTATAATATGTGTTTTCTATATACATGTATAGCTTATTTAACGACGAGTCGCATTTTTGACTTTCAAACGCTCATAATTATGGCTAAGCAGGAATTTAAAGGCTTAAATTTCGAGGGAGAGTTGTGAACATTATCATGGATTAGAATAGTTAAAAAAATTCCAGGTTCTGAGACCAAATTTTATTGGTCGAACAATTAGTTAACATATCCCTTTAACATTCTCTTCAGTGGTTATTGACAAAAAGCTAATTATTAGGCTTAATTTTCTTGTTAAGAAGATTCGATTTTGGTATTTTACAAAATGTAAGAAGTTAGACAAGTCATTAAATTTTGAAAAAAAACTTCCGCTGCGAGCAGGATTCGAACCTGCGCGGGAATATCCCATTGGATTTCGAGTCCAACGCCTTAACCACTCGGCCATCACAGCTCGATAAAATTACTGAAATATGATATAGAAGACAAGTTATAAATAGAAGTACTAGAACGTAACCATGAAAGCATTATCTTTTATCTTATACTTTGCCTTGGATTTCTGATTTAATTGTTAATACCAATAATGTAATCTGATATATAGAAAATCTTCGCAATGTCAAAATTTATAAAAACAAACTTTTGACTGTATTATTCTCAGGCAATCCATATCTTTTACCTTCGGTTACGTTTTTGTCTTTGATGTCCACAATCTTAAACAGACTCATTTATCCAGACCACAAATATGGAGTCGGTATCGACATTGGTAAAGGTTTCTTTGCCAAATTATCTTCGAAATTTACCAATCCCGAACTCTTTATCAGGTTTTGCAAAGCTTTCTGGTGTGTAACTTTTTATATTCTCGAATGTGGTGTTTGGTTGATTGGTTTTAAAACTTTTGTAAGGGTGTACGTAATCGTAGTCTCGGTTGTCAAAGAATGTGTGTCATTGGTGTAGGTTAGGCCAAGGATAAGATAATTTTGTTTAGCTTATCATCAGTTTGTTGTAAACATTTCAACATCTTAAAAAACAATGTTTAGTCAGATAAAACCTGCCGTTGAGCGGGCAATGTTATGTTATGTTATGTTAAGACGGTGCGTCTTTTCACAGCCAAAAAATACCGAAGACCTCAATTCAAAGGAATACAACCTCTTACCTTAGCCTTAGTTTAGTTAGAATGAACAAAAAATAAAAAAATTCTAACTTAGTCAATAGAGCCGAGTAGGACTATCCTATATATAATACTCATCAGGGGACTTACCTGGTGGAATAACTATACATCAAATTACCTAAATTCTAAATAATCTGATAAATCCAGAAAAACTATGTTTATATATATATACAATAATACTTGAAAAACACTTCATCAAATTTTAACTTATAAAGCATTTTTCAATCATAACCTGTAATTATATTGTTAATTTGCATTCTGTTTGTATACATTGGACATCGTTGATGAATATATACTCTTATTGACCAAGTTCTAGAACTTAATTTTGTTGTTCATTCTAAGAGGTGGTATCGCTTTAAAGGGGACCAGTCTTCATTTTTATTGGTTGGTTTGGGTCTTGAATATATTTAAGTATCCTTCAGAAGCACCAGAAATGCACGAAAATTGCGTATTTCCTTCAAATATACCTTAAATTAGACATTTCTCCTTCTATTTCTATAGATGACTTTTCTATATATTGCATAGTATCGCTAATGTGTAGTAGGGCATTATAACTTTCAAATGCTAATAATTATGGATGCACATGGATCTGAAGGCTCAAATTTCAATGGTGAGTTGTAATAACCAGTACTAAATTACTGAGCTAAAAAATCCCCGTTTCTGAGACTTATCCAAATCGACCCGCGAAAATGAAGCCTGTGCCTCTTTAATATCTAGTAAATCATTTTTGACAGTTCTTATAACTTATGCTCCATGCCCCATGGTCAATTTTTCATCACGAAAATGCACAATATGCCACCTAACAAGCTGTGACAAGTAAAAAAAACTAAGTTATTTAGTTAACAATGTTCTGTGGGTTCAACAACACCCAAGTAAGTGCATTAAATGAAAAGACAAATATTTGAATTTGACCCAAACTTCATATAGAACAAAATCAATATTGGTCAATTCTATTCAATTGAATGCATTTTCAAGAACGAGGGCAATAATTTATTGTCAATAATTTGCTGATTTTCCATTGGGTTCAACATTACTAAGATTTGTGAAAATCTATCATGAATTGTGCCTTGTAGAGTGTTTACGAGCAATTGTGGTCGGACCGCAGACTGACGAACATGGCTAACGCCAATATACGCTCAATATTTCATGAAACTCCATATATGCCAAACTGCATGAAACGTCAGTCTGCTCCAGCTATGCAGACGGATACATCAAAATTTTAATGTCTTTGGTTGTTTTTGTTGAACCCAGTTTTCTACTTGCCACAGCTTGTTAGGTGGCATAATGTGACTGTTTTCGTTGATTTAGATATTAAATTGGGGCCTTCGGTTGTGATCAGTAGTCTTCGGTAGTCTGTGAAAGCGAATTTTACAATTGTAATTGTATATAAAAATATTAATGGGAAAAGTGTGGTTAACCTTATTTAATTATCTTCAATGATAGGCTAATGTCCCTTCAGAACATTTTTTGAGTTGACAAGCGGAAGGGCTAAGGGGATATAATCCTTTCTAATATATCTGTAACTTAAAAATTATCTTTCAATTATTATGTATCTTCCAAATAGAAATAGTTTCACTATATTACAATTTTTTGACATTTTAACTCTGATAACTATGGATACACATTGATATGAAAGCATTATATTAAATATGCGGACATAGTTAAATGGGAACATTCAGTATTTTTGAGGGATTCACTTGGGCCTTGGATATATATAAATAGCCTTCAAAATTTGTTCAACTGCATGAAAATATTAGCATTAATATTAGGCCTACCTAATTTAGGAAAAATCAATGCTAAAAGATTTTGCTAAAGTTAAGTATGAAGGTTTTTTTCAAAGATCTGAGACTAGTTTGAATTTCAGTCCTGATTCAACAAACAGATTTAAAGTTTCAAAGGTGATATATTAATATTAGTAAGTGATATATTAATATTAGTAAAAAAACATAAAAAGGATTGTGTTAAATGGCTACAATTTAGTTACGTTGTTATAAATATTATATAGTATAATAGGATAATATACTATATATATATATACTACACATACATTGTCTACTTCTTTGACTATATTGACAGATAATCAAAACTTAATAAAAATTGAAAATGTGTAAATAGTTGCTTGTGATGCAAAGATTTTTAACAAATTTTGTTTATAGCTTTATATTAACAATAATGTTGGATAAGGTCTAATCTGAACACCATTTGACCTTTATTTATCTTTTGACCATTATTTATCATTTGACCTTTATTTATCATTTGACCATTTTTTATCATTTGACCCGTATTTATGGAATAACAGCTTTGATATATATGGTACTGAAAATTTTGGGAAATTGTATGAATCTTGCGATGCCACCACTTGTTGTACTGCTGTCATCATAATATGTTGTCTTATTTTTTAGGTTCTGATTGGTTGTCTTTAGTGCCATTTGTTGGCACTGTGTCATTATTAGTTTATGTCACTTTACAAGCTTTTAGACAAAAGGCACCCAAGCCATTGCCATTGGTTAATCTTAAAGTTCAGAAAGAAAACTCTAAAGTAGTAAATATGGTGGATATAGAAGATTTAGGTGACAAAGTTTGCTATTGTAGATGTTGGAGATCTAAAAAGGTCAGATTTATCATTTTATTTTTACCTTTATTTCTATGACAATTCACTAGGACTTACAGTTAATAACATTATCATTAATGTATTTAAACACATTCATAACGTTGACATTAGCAGACATTACAGGAAAACATGTTGGTTATACAATAACATGGGATTAAAAAAAAGGAAAAGATTGCCAAATATTTTTGCCTTTCACATTATTAAATATGGTTTTTTTATACGCCCACATGAAAATGTGGTCGTATATTGCCGTCACCCCTGTCCGTCCGTCCGTCCGTCCGTCCGTCGGTCCGTCCGTCCGTCCGTCCGTCCGTCAACAATTTCTTGTGTACGCGATAGAAGATAGAGTGTTTATCCGATTCGAATGAAACTTGGTATGTGTATTCATCTTGATAATATCTCGGATGAGTTCGAAAATGGCGCAATTCCAGTCGTCGGTTTATGAGTTATTGCCCTTGAATTAGTGAAAAAACGTTAAAATTAACTTGTGTACGCAATAGAAGCTAGAGTTTTTATCCGATTTGAATGAAACTTTGTATGTGTATTCATCTTGATAATATCTCGGATGAGTTCAAAAATGGCGCAATTCCAGTCGTCTGTTTATGAGTTATTGCCCTTGACTTAGTGAAAAAACGTTAAAATTAACTTGTGTACGCAATAGAAGCTCGAGTTTTTATCCGATTTGAATGAAACTTTGTATGTGTATTCATCTTTATATTATCTCGGATGAGTTCGAAATTGACGCAATTCCAGTCGTCGTTTTATGAGTTATTGCCCTTGACTCAGTGTAAAAACGTTAAAATTAACTTGTGTACGCAATAGAAGCTAGAGTTTTTATCCAATTTGAATGAAACTTGGTATGTGTATTCATCTTTATATTATCTCGGATGAGTTCGAAATTGACGCAATTCCAGTCGTCGGTTTATGAGTTATTGCCCTTGACTCAGTGTAAAAACGTTAAAATTAACTTGTGTAAGCAATAGAAGCTAGAGTTTTTATCCGATTTGAATGAAACTTGGTATGTGTGTTCGAAGAGATGAGTTCGAAAATGGCCCAATCCCGGTCGTTGGTTTATGAGTTATTGCCCTCGATAGAGGCTAGAGTTTTCATTCGAATTGATTCATCTAAATATCAGCTTAAAATAAGTGCGATGGTGCAATCAACTTTTTCAAATATTCAAATTTGCTGAAGTGGGCGTATGTTACCTTGCCTGGCAAGCTATCTTTTTTTCTATTTACAAGAATTATTTATCAATTATTCAATTATTTAAAAGCATACTTATCTCCCTTGAATCTATTTTGTTTTTCAGTTTCCTTTATGTGATGGAAGCCATACGAAACATAATGAAGAAACTGGTGATAATGTTGGACCATTAGTATTAAAACGCAAAGCATAAGCTCAAATTAATCTCTTAATCCTGTAATAGTTAATTTTAAGTTTGATTGAAATTGAGAAGATATCATTATAAAATCTTGTAGCATTCCTTAATCACTGTAGGTTGCCGTTTCAAACTTTATTTCCTTGATACAAAATTTTTCAAAATTATTCTACACTTTTTCAAGACCATTATACCACAAAAAACCTCAACAAGGTGTAACTTCGACTGATATGCATTTATGATGGGTTTATTCTTCATTATAGCTATTTACATTCATTTAGGTTAATCCAGTAGCATTTAACATGCAGGTGCACTCTAGAAATAGTGAGACTTTTTTTAAAAATATAAACCAGCACTTAAAAGTAATTTGTGTAGCAGTCCATCGGTAAACCCAACCTTTTGTGAAAAAAACCTTTACTTAAACAAAGGGCTAAGTAACATTTTGCTTTAAATCAAAACACAGCCCTGATGTTCTGTTTAAGAAACACTACTCTTAAGGGGGAAAATCTGAAAGATAACGAGTGTGGTCAAATCATTGAAAAAAATCGTGCAAAAATTATACATCTGGATATTATGACATGAAATTCTCATAATTAATTTGTTTCCTCACCCATCTATCATGTGATATCTCCTGTCATAATGCTAAAGTTGACTTCACACCATAGATATAAAATATTGTCTTGTCAGTTTCATATCATCCTGCCCTAATGTAGGTAGTTATAATGAAATTTGCAGGGTAGTAACATGAAGTCTCAATATTTCTTTAGTTCACCTTTAGAAAAGCAATATTGATGATTTTCTTTGCATTTTTGAATGAAACAACTTTAGTTTTTATTATTTTGCCAAATTGCTTTAAATAACAAGAATAATGTTTATTTGTTGTAAAATTTTTCTCAAAAAATTAACCTTTTAATCAACAAAAAATAAGAGTCTTATTTTGCTTTATTTTATTTTATTTCAGATCTTATTATATTCAGTTAAAAATCTATTTTTTTTATGTATAATTAGTAACAAATTGTTGATTATTATTTAAGTCTATGCATCAAAATACTATATGATAAAATTGGTTGTTTCACAAGTATATTTTGTATGTGGTGTTACGCTTTTGTTATGACATTTTTCTAATAAAATATGTGTAACATTTACTTGCAATTTTAGTCAAAATTTCGTTTTGCCATAGGCAGTTACAGATATGCAATAAACAGATATGCAATAAATGTCACAAATAAAATAATATAGTCTGAAAGAAATATGACCCACTCCTAGAAGCCAACTGTACTTTATATTATGCATTATAAATGCACTGAATGAATGAATGAATGGAGTTTTACGTCCTACTTTTCTGCACCTATATGGGCTAATTGAGGACAGGCAAATGCCATGCCATTATTTGTGATCTTGCTTTTCCGTTAATTGAGCTTTTGAGAGCCATGTACCGATAACCCCCTCTTTGGAGTCAGGTGTGCCTAAATAACATAGTGCCGCATATAAGTGTGCTTAATTGAATATGAGCCTAAATGAATGTGTGCCTAATTGAAGGTGTGCCTAAATCACTGTGCCTAAATGACAGTGTGCCTAAATTTAGTGTGCCTAAAAAGAGTGTGCCTAATTAAATATGTGCCTAATTGAAAGTGTGCCTAAATTGTTGTGCATTAATAACACTGTGCCTATATGACCGTGTGACTAAAAGAAGTGTGCCTAATGTACTGTGTGCTTAAAAAATGTTTGCCTAAATGACTGCTTACCATCATCTCGGCCCATGCCGGGATTGAACCCTGGACTTCCAGGTTAGCGAGCAAGCGTCTAACTCACTGAGACATAGTGGAGATGTTCAGAATCTAATACTGTGTTAAAGGGATTGTAAAGAGAGTTTCTAGCCTTTTTATGTGTATGAGGCTTGAGGGACACTTCTTACTTCTATTTGGTACATTCAAAATTCCTGCCAGGTGCCAAGAGCTTGAATTTATTCAAAATTTTGTGGGAACGAACCAGGAAATAACCATAAATAATCATTTAATTCCTTCAGAAAATTTACTTACCAAACAAATTGCTGTTGTCCCTCTCTGTTCATCTAGAAAGTTATTTCACCGGATTCAGCCCACATATAATATAACGAGGTGTAATCTCCCCTATCACTACTGGCACTGGTTAATGTAATACATGTACCACCGTTATTCCCAGTGGTGTAGTTACTGCCCTTTATTGATATCCGTCGGTTGCTAAAGTGAACAATCAATCAAACTGCACGGGATGGGATCGGTACCAGCATTTAGGCTGTAACTCGAAAATGTATCTTCAATTAGCCTTCCTGCAGTGTGTCAAATAGCTAAAACCCCAGAGCTTCCGAGGGCCACCACTACAAGAGATTTTGCCCCTGGACTCCACCAGTTATTCTCTCCTCTCACTATATTCCCTCCGATCAAAAAGTCAATATACTGTCGCTTCATCTTTACCATTGCACCCCCGGTTTCGAAAACCTGGATACGCCAGGATAATTCACCTTTGTTAGATATCACACAAAACCAGCCTCCCTTCCTTAAAAAATAGCACAATTCAGTACCATTGTACCGTAGAAAACTTTTGTAGAAAATATTTACCGAAGCGACAAAAACCGTTTTTAACTACAGATTCCAACACCTTGTTATTGGGCTCAGTGTGCGTCATATCTGGTGATGTCTTTCTGGAATATCAGGAACCACGGGCACTCAGCGGTAATTTTGAATGTACCAAATAGAAGTTAGAAGTATGCCTCATACACATAAAAAGGGCTAGAAATCCTCTTTACAACATAAGATCAAATTATTGGCTAAAAATAGCTTGGGAATCATGGATTACTTCCACATTCAGTATTTCTATACGCCCATATTGAATTGTGGATGCATATTATTGCCACCGATCTTGTCCGTCCACATTTCTCCTTACTCTCGCATAGAAATGTGGACGAATATTGCTGTTTTCAACATCATTGTAGACACAATCGATGCTGCAATTTTATAAAATCCGAAACTTGATTTAAATACATGAAAGAGTTTGTATAGGTTATATCTCGGTAAAGTTCTGCAAAAATCAGATGAAAAATTTCCTATACCGAGCCTCTAAGTCGCAATTTTCAATACCTTTTATCATTATTTCGTTTAAACGAATGTGTTATTTCGTTAAAACCAAATTATTTATGTTTGAACAAAATAATGCCACTGAACTTTAAAGCGCAATTTTCCATAATTTGTATAATTATTTTGTTTAAACCATAGATATATATTATAATACACTATGTATTATATATATCTATGGTTTAAACGAAATAATGTCATATATTTCGTTTAACCGTTTAAAGGAAAAACTTACTTTATTAAAACGAATTACTTATTTGAGAAGGCCTGTTTTAAATGATTTCAATGACATATACAGAATTTTGTTTGAGTGTTATAAACCAGTCTACAACCTGTTAAACTGCACCCGTCATTTTAATGACTAAATTAACTTGTTTCATAATTTCAAACAGGAAGAAGGTTTACTCATTGGTCCATGAGGTGAAATAAAATTATAACTGTAAATTGAAGGTCTCTATTTTCTAAAGTCGACAAGCTCAAAAGGAATTAATGATATCGAAAATGTACATGTTGTCTTTGTTGTATAGTACTATTGATTTCAAATTGTACAGTTAACATTATACTGTGTCGTGGTATGAGATTGTACAGTTGATACTATAAAGTACAGTTGTTATTAGATTGTACAGTTGATATTAGATTGTACAGTTGATATTAGATTGTACAGTTGATATTAGATTGTACAGTTGATATTAGATTATACAGTTGATATTAGATGGAACAATTGTTATTAGATTGTACAGTTGATATTAGATGGAACAGTGGTCTTATGTTGTATAGTTTGTGTTATATTTTACAGTTGTTATACGCCCTCATCTCTCTATGAGGACGTAGCCTATATTGTCGGCACCCCTGTCCGTCCGTTTGCCCGTCCGTCAACATTTGCTCGTAAACCCCCTAAATCTAGAGTTTTTGACGGAATCAAATGATATTTGATATGTGTATAGGCCTACATATTCATAAAATGAAGATCAAGTTAGAATTTGAGCTATTTTCGATCGTTAGAAGCAGAGTTATTGCCCTTGCTCTAAATCTTGATGCTATTTCTCTCTTAGTTTTCAACCGATTTTGATGAAACTTAAAATGGATGCTTGAGAAAGTTTAATTTAATCCTGATTGAAATTGGTCCACTATCTTGTTATATATTGTACAATAGGTATTTGATTGTACAATTGATATAAAATTGTACAATTATGTTGGATTGTACCGTTGATATATTGTATACCAATGATATAGTAGTTGGAATAGCGGTATAGGGTGTATAGTTGATATTAAATTGTATAGTGGTATTAGTTTGCACATTAGTATTAGATTTTAGAGATGCCCATGTTGAATCGGAATCGTTCAAAAGAGGACTGGGCCAACTGACTATCGAATGCTTTGACTCGTTCTTCCAGAGCAGCTAAAGATGTAGACGACGAGAGAAATATGCTATATCACAGTTGATATTATATTGAAAAGTTCGTATAAAATTGTACAGTTTTTACATATTATGGCAATATATTGTTGCCAATATTGTTGATAGTAGATCGTACAGTTGGTATTATATTGTATAGTTGATTATGATTGTACGGTTTATTTAATATTGTACAGTTGATACACTGGTGGTATAAGTTTGTATAATTTTGTACAGTTGATATCATATTGTACAGTATTGTATTGTACAGAGGATATTATTTTTTACAGTTGGTATAAGAATGTACAGTTGATATGCTTTTGTACAGTTGATAATTTGTTGTACTGTTGGTATCAGAGTGTACAGTTGGTATTAGGTTCTATATTGTAATGTTGGGTGTCGCCCACGAACCAGACAGTGCTTAGACCTTTTTTTCGAAACATCCGATGGTACTTTTCTTTGGAGGGTCCACTACTATACAACTGTTGGTCAATTGATTTTACTACCTTTGAACGAGATTTTTGCTTGGCGGAATCGTCTGGATTGTACGGATTTTGTGAGCTTACAGTTGATATTAGATTTTACAGTGGTATTAAATAGTACAGTTGGTATTATTATATAGTTGATATTACATTCTACAGTTAGTATGACATTGTACAGTTGGTTTTAGATTGTACAGTGGTTTATATTGTAAATTGATATTAGATTTTACAATGGTATTATATTGTACAGTTGATTTAAGATTGTACAGTGGTTTATATTGTAAATTGATATTAGATTTTACAATGGTATGATATTGTACAGTTGATTTAAGATTGTACAGTGTTGTAAGATTGTACAATGGTATTAGATTGTACAGTGGTATTAAATTGTGTAGTTGGTATTAGATTGTAGAGTGGTTTATATTGTAAATTGATATTAGATTTTACAATGGTATTATATTGTACAGTTGATTTAAGATTGTACAGTGGTGTAAGATTGTACAATGGTATTAGATTGTACAGTGGTATTAAATTGTGTAGTTGGTATTAGATTGTAGAGTGGTTTATATTGTAAATTGATATTAGATTTTACAATGGTATTATATTGTACAGTTGATTTAAGATTGTACAGTGGTGTAAGATTGTACAATGGTATTAGATTGTACAGTGCATGGTATTAAATTGTGTAGTTGGTATTAGATTGTAGAGTGGTTTATATTGTAAATTTATATTAGATTTTACAATGGTATTAGATTGTACAGTTGATATTAAATTGTAAAGCTAATATTGCATTGTAAACTGTGAACTATATTGTAAGATGCAATTAGTACTTTATTGTAAGCCCAGGGTTGATATAAATTTGTCATTATACTATGTAAGTCCTCGTAGTCCATTATACAACCATTTCAGTTCCCTGGGTTTCTACATCGACACACGGTTATAAAAGATACACTACTGTACAATTCAGTATGAATTCGTGACACTAAATATCCTTATAATAGAGAAAGGATAGATATTATTATGTTACATTATGTATGTTTTCCTGGTTAAGTTTAAGCAGAACGTCAGGACAACCATATCCCTTTAATTCTCAGTTTCTCCCTTTAACTATAAACTTCTCCCATTAACTTTCAGTTTCACACTTTAACTTTCAGCTTCATGGGTTACGTAGTTGTGTCGTTTTGATGTTTAATTAATTATCGTATATAACTGATACTGACTTGTGCACTAAGTATAAGTAATGCCTATAAAACAGTTGGCAACTAGTAGCATTAACGACTGAAATATTCCGTTCCACAGTAAGTCTACTTCCTGATAAAGTACATTTAAATTTGATGTTCTACAATTACACATTATTTTTAACATGAATCTCGCGATTTTAACACCGTGCAAAGAATAACTCTAAGGACAGCATTTTAACTATGTAACTTCCTCTTTAATATGACACCCTAACCATTGCATAACATAGGCCTAATCATCATGTCAAAAGTGTTTTGAAAAAATAATTCACTAATACAACAAAGTTTATCTTCATCAATAAAATTATATTCCGGCCTAATAACTAACCATGATAGGAGTAACTTCACACAGTTAAACTGAATACATCAATATATAGCCAATAGACCAGTGGCTTTTTATTCAGTCTATGTATAACATACCAGACGGCGTGAAACTGAAAAACCAGTTAACCGAAACATTTTAACTGTGAAATCAGATATAACGTAACAATATATTGTAGGATTATTTGAACTTTGTTGATGCTGCGACACTACAAACGAGTCATAACTACAGTCTTTGAGTGTGGGAACTAAAACTTGTCTCTGAAATGGTAAGGTTGATTTCTTACTACAATTGTTTTTATCGTTAGACTTTATTTAAAATTCAATTTGACTATCATCATATGCCTGGTTTGAATAAATGTTTTGATGACAAAGTCTTGAAATAATAAGTTGAAGAACAGAAAGGGAAATATAAACTTAAATGTAGGCCTATACATTTTGATTGATAATACATGTATAAAGTTAACTTTCATTCACAATTGAGTGAATCAACACTGGATAATGCTGAACCAGAGCCCATTTAATTTAATATGTATTTATGTATTACATTAAACTGTTTAATAGGATGCAGTTTCATTTAGGTTTAAATTCTCATAACAAGGATGTGGTTTTGCATAACTCGGCAAAATTATACAGTTTTAATCCTGTAACATGAACGAAAACATCAAACTGTTCAGTGATATATCAATTGTGAAAGAATTGTTTGAAAAACCAAGCATGTGTGACCATCCAGAGAACAGTATGCATCAGATGAGTGCACCCTACTTGCACCAAATTTGCAGCTTTTAGTGGTTTTCTTAAAAATGAATAAAATAAATTTTGACACTTGTTACAGTCTAAGCAATTGTTAAAAGCGTGTTCCTTATAGTGAAGGCGAAATCCTTAAAATAAACGTGACATGCTCATGTTTCGGTTATTTACTTTTCTTTTCTATTGGTGTACAAGTGGGATGCTTCAGTTTCCCATTCAAACCGTGTATTCAAACCCTCTTGTCTTAATGTTTTTGAATAACGTGTATCCGTCCTAGTTGATTTAACCCAATTTAACAACATATTTCATCACATAATTACAATTGCTGACATTTTAATGCTGATTAGTTTTAATAATAAACTATATATATCTGAATTAAAATAGACCACATTAAAAGTTTACAACAAAGGAAATCTAAATCAAACGCTAATATAGGTGGCAGAAATTAAAGGGCATTCAGGAAAGTTCGTATGCCGAGCGTCCCTAATGACCCCACCAAGTATTTGTAGGACGCGCATTTCTAATGGACAGAACGCATACACATTACTGATCGTGTCCTTCTGTTAAAAAGATGGTAATAGCTTGTGGTTGTCACGTGTTAAGAAAAACTATTGAGGTGGCATACGATTAGAACCACATTCTTGACTTTCAAGGTCACAGATCATGATTCTTAGATAGCCAAGACAGTCTAAATTCTCTATTTCATACACAGAATAGGTCATTAAAGTTGCCAATAAAAGGTCAACGACTGCCTTAATTTGTGACAAACTTACACGTGATATTGTATAAATAAATAGTAAAGGTTTGTATAGCTGTTCCCAATTGTTTGTTTCTGTATATAATTGTTTTAACTTGAGTTTTGTAAATCTCATAATGTGACAAATATGTGCTAAATATTGTAATATTATTCATAGGTCGGGGTATATTGTGTTTTACTGTTTGTACAAGAATTGTATTGCACACGTCAAATATTCACAATTTTCAATTTCAAGACGCTTTAAACGAGATCATCGTCCATCGAGTTGTTGTTTTTTCGTAAATCGTTTAAAGACTTACAGTAGCCTATTATTCTTACAATACATTTAAAATGATTAAAAAACAGGAATAGCTAATAAAAAATCTATGAAATTGAAAACTAATCCGTATTTCAAGTAAAGAAACATGCAGGGAATAATTTTCAAAGTTAAAATGTACAAAAAATATTTTATAGACAGGATAAAATCATATATGTGTGATTAAAAATTGAAATTTCTGTTCTCTTTGGTTGTTTTCATGGATACGATATATTTGAAGTCGTTTTAAATTTCTTTATATCTTAAGCTTTTATGAATTGTGTGACTTGAAACAATAATAGGACGATATTTGAATGATGAATGAGTAATAAACTTGTTTTATTTGATGTGGTTAAGTATTTCAGATTGATCTTTTCCTATCCTTCCTGTAGCTACAGAAAGGTCAAGTAAAAACAATTTTAATGGTCGTCTGAGGTAGACTTTTGTGCAGATTACTTTAGTTAAAATGTCTAGACAGAAACAGATAATTTACGTAATATATTATGCAAAATGGAAATTCAACAATAGTCATACCCAGTTTAGGTGTTGCATGAAGTATTTTTGAAGAGTAAGCATTCACCGTTATCACCACTCCGTTCAATACTATGTGACATAGTTATCGTGTATTTATACATAACATTTGAATTTAATCAAAGTAAACTATTCCTTCAACTGTAATTGTCTCAATATGTGCTAACTATAAATTCTGATTTCACGCATTGAAATTGGTGTTATTACAGTAATATGTCACAAAGCAAACCGTCAAGGTTGGAAATATTGGAGAGAAAATTGTTCGTTTGAATTTATGTTATCAAAATAAGGTTATCTTAATGTTAAAAACATAAAGCAATAAAATTGAAAAACGGGTGGTAAAATTACAAACATTAAGTTATCAGTTCATGACCCAACTAGTAATAAATATGGTTGGACTGATTAACTTAATCTTGATGACATTATCAGGATCAGTGATGTTGAAATATCATATCATGTCATCTCTATACTCGAACTGGCTAATAACTCAATACTATTGACCAGTTGGCATGTTATATGTAATTAAATAGGCATCCAATCTCTAGTAGTTTATAAAATAACCTGTATTTAAACCGATTATTTATGTTCATGTATCAGAAAATAGAATCACACTGATCTGTAGGAAGCGGACTACTTGGGTTTTTATGTTCAAGTCTTCCATCGAGTTCTGAATTCAGCTGGCCACTAGCATAAATACATGTACGTTATCGTAGAAAGATCATTAACCTGTAAGTTATAGAGTTCAATTCCAACATGGGCGAGATGATAAATTTGGATTTTGAATCTCGTTTCCTCTTGCCGGTGATCAGTGATGCTGGTCGGAGCGGGACTTGAAATAAGCGTTAACCCAAACAGGTTCAATAACATTGAAACGTAAAACTTTATTTCATTTCTGGATTTTTCAGGCAACAAATTTGGCCAAGATGAATGTTGTATTTCTGATTTCATTTTGAAATTTATTCAATTTCTTATTTCTGTCAATAATTGTGTTTTTGAAGTGAGGATTCGTTTATCGATAAGTTTCTCGGGAATATTATATATAATATGCCTTTTTTATATCGAACAAAGCTGTTACCAAGCTGTATTAGTAATCATGTCAAAACATATTTGAATGTTTTTTGCTTTTTAGTTTGTGCAATACCGTGCTTAGCTCATCACATGGTAAATGAAGTCATTTAGTAGGGATTCTTTACTTTGAACAATATCAAATATTAATGATTTTAATTTATAAAGTCTGCAATCTCTAATCTTAATTACGAAATCGACAGTCAAATTTCTCCTCTATGCTGTGTAATCTATAATCGTTCTATATCTAAGATACGAAACAGTTTCAAGGACTTGAATAATATGTGAAATTTCAGTTACAGCTTGAAAACTATGGTGTTATAAAGTATATCGCGTGAAAGATAGGAATATTGCTTATCAAATTGGATATTAGCGTATGACAGAACATGGTTATAAAATTAAACTCTTCAAAATAACATTAAGTTCAAACTTTTCAATTATATTTGGGTCAATAATAAGGTAAAATGAGATTATACATTCACACTTTCATTGAAAGGTTTTAACTGATAACATTGAAGTGTATTACGATATAAAAAATTCAAATGAGAAATAATCTTGAATATATATGAAACTTCTTCAACTTATTTTATTTAAAATACGAAAGAGGACTTTTCACCAGTTATCAGTGATTCTAAAATTGGATTTCACATGGTTGTTGGTAAACAGAACTGACAAGAACCATTTTAAATTGGATGTATTTATAAATACACCTGTCTGAATCACATCTTATCACTATCGCTATGGTTTATGAACTGGGTTATTGTTCTAATAAATAAAGATAAACATATTTAAATTTGATAAACATCTTCTGTGATATAGTCATCAGACTTTCTCTGAGTCTACAGCTCTCTGGTTACCTGTACGGAATAAATTACTTAAGGTAAATCATTCTTTCTATACGTATACGTATTTGGGGGGGGGGGGGGGGTCGAATAAGGATTGTTTGTAGAGTCGAAGTACGTCGCGAAGCGCAGCAACCACAAACTCAAACAGAAGGTCCTCGCCCTAGAGAAAAAAAATGGAAAATGGTGCATTCTGAAAATTATCGAAAATCAAATTAAGGGGGCCCGTCCTCCTGAATCCACGCCCTTTGGTGAAAAGGCATTCTTAGATTGCATACGTGCAGGAATACTCGGCTGTTTTTTGTTTTTTGAAAAATCTTTGTATCTGTTTTACCTTTGCTAATATGACAGTGATTTTACCATGTATAGTTTGCATTTCCAATTACTATACTAGTAGTGATAGTTTGAAGGTCATTAAATGGCCTACATGTCAGACCAACAGACTGGTCAGATTTTAATTAAGATAATTTGAGACAATGTGTCTTGATATTGTACGATGCTATGTTTAAAATCATTTGACTAGACATCCGATAAGAAGCAATGGGTATATTAATTTTGATGAAGGATGAGGACAAAAGACGGTTTGTCTAAATGGATTAGGAGATAAAGAGGAATAAATGATACAGCCTCCTATGTATCAACTACTCAAAATTTAATGTAGATTTATTTTCAATGTATTGATAATAATGGTTATAATAAACGATCGTGCACTTTATCATGGTTTCAAAACAGTTTAGCAAAGCTAACAAAAAGAAAAAAATTCAAAATACATGTAATTTCATCGGTATGCATTTCTTGATTTCATTGGTGAAAATTAACTGTTATTCATAGTTATATCGACTACCCTATACCGAGAAGATTATATGAGTTAAAAAGCTGACAATGCAAATAGTTGAGCGACATATGCACTACAACTGCAGTAACATTTGGATGAATCAATAGATTATATAATCAGATATATATAGTTTGTTTCAACCTTACAAATGTTATTTATTTGTGGCTAGGATTAGTTTAAGTATCAAGTTCTATAATAATTAATATTATTCAGTCAGGTTTTTGGTCAAGAATGATGCTGGCAACCATCTAATATACTTCTGACGAATCATTTGAGGAATCAAATGCCAACTTTATGACGCCTTTTATAACATATCTATTGTGTAGCTTGTTCGAGAAAGGATAATGAAGTATAGAGAATAGTACAATGATAATAATCTTATGAGCGGTAATTGTATTAACATTGAAACTAACCTTTGAGATAAGATTTATACAAAAGTTAAAAAATTGAATTCTCTTTTCATTCTCCTTGTCTTTCTTTTAGTGGGTTGGGTATGAGTGGAATTAAAGTGTCTGTAGCCTACTTTAGTAATCTTGATTAAAAAAAAGAGCTGGAAACGAGAAACTGTAATCAATTTTAATCAGAACAGCTCAAACAGGGATGCAATAGCGAAAATAAAAGTAACTGCTGCCAAGATCTGAGGTCTTCTGTCAGAAGTACCATTGATACACCTACACACAAACAGCGTTTTAGCGGCATAAAGCAGGAATAAGTAATAGTTTATTATAGTCTTGTCAAATAAATTCGGTTACAATCCTTGTATTCAATTATAGATATAGGCCTAATATATAAATTGACGCAAGTATGACGAAAGCACATATTATCCAGCTCCAACAAAATATCCAGATTACAAGGAATGGACTAAAATGGAGTGGCGAGGTGTTACTCGGTTCTTTTTCCTCATGTAATATTTATTGGTGTCTCTAATTCTGCACTTATAATTCCATTCACTAACATTTCTCGGGTTGTTAAGTTAGCCACTTGGTAAATTTCATTACAAGATTCCTTTTTACAGTCGTGTTAAAATCTATGACACTTGGTATTAACATTAAATGTTAATAGTTCTACTCTGATATTGTTCAAGATGAATTGTTTCAGAACAAAGCATAAACAAGCAATAACGGAATTGATAGTCTGAAAACTAAACTAACCTAATCAGTTTTTTATTCCTGAAAGAGGACTGTTCAGACAATTTCATTTACAATATGGCTTCGTCGTTATATATAGAAAGCAATGTAAGCGATGTAATAATAGCCTATATTTCTTATTTTGTAAACCAATAAATTTGAGTCGACGAGGTCAGTTGTAAAGATTGGACCTCTCCGATATGTATCGGCCTCTTTATAAATAATTATTGGATAATTATTGAATAAAATATAGTACATAGAATTACATTACATCTTCGTGTAATGGTTGGATGCAGGTGAATGTACCAATGAATGAAAATGTATGTTTGAAATTTTCAAGCATGACAGATTAAGTCAGTAAATGTTCACTAGATGATGTTCGTGTTTGTGATAATGTATAAATAATATGGACAGTATAATGAGATACGAGCCCCACTGTGATAATGTTAGTGTGTGTATATCTTTATAATGATAAAAATGACTTCCCTTCGTCCCTCATATTACAACCTACTGATTAGACGAATATAAATAAATACAGGCTCACAATGTGATGAAGAGTGTGTGAATGTTCTTAGCCATAGTCGAATAAGGATGCAGCATTCCTATTTTTTTTTTTAGTACATTCTGTTACTCACACGAACGCTATCATGATGACACACGTGCATCATCCGTTTGTTATATAAATTCGTTGTCTATATGATCATGCGTTCAGTACATATGCATTCACCAATATCTACTCTGGTTGTCGTTAATTAATATATAAGAATTGTTGTAGTACTTATGCTGGAGGAAATAGTAATCCAAGAGAAAAAGAAGAATCCTAAACGTGGGTCTACAACATTCTGAGGCTCATTTTTGCCAATTGTACAGTGCTTGTCATGATGATCTATGCACTGTGATATATCCGACCAGCTAATCTCGTGAAGTTATTTTAAAAGGGGAGAGGGTGTGGTATATATTTCAATTACCCAAACTGTCGTATGAGGTGTTGCATCACTAGAATAACTGTAGTGTCTGTATTGGGGCCTTTTGAATCATGCATTTGAAGATAAAGGTATAATGATACATGTATGTAGTAAATGAATTTGTGTAATATAAGCATTCTGTTTATATTATTATAATCAAAGCCTGCAGGTCAGTCACATACACAATAGTCCTGAAATGCCTTGTTGATTTTCTATCGATAGAGTATAATTGTGAGTTTATATTAGATATACTTATTGATGACATCCCCATGGGTCCAACTATCAAGTAGATACCTTGTGTTATGTTCAGATATGACTAGACTTTTCCCGTTTCATCTAGCGTGACACATTACACTTAATTGAGCACAGATCTACAACCCTGTCCTATAGTCTCATTCTTCATAATCTATTAATTAAAACATAGCGTGTGAATGATTCTTAGTATACATATTCTCTTATTTAATATACTTATTTTATATAGTCTAGTAATTGGCATGGAATGTACAATAGTGGTAGAACTGTTCAGAAGCACACCTCAATTGTTTCCAACTTGAACCTCATTGCAATTACATATTCTAGGCAGGGATGAATCTAAATTGATTCTTAATCGACGAAAGAAATAACGATAGATGGTGCGAATAAACTGATTTAATTTGTTTTATATGTTTATAAACATGGGGTAGGAAGAAGTCAAGCTAACGTCCACTGGACATAACTCATTAAACTTATATATACCGATATACATTATATTGATTCAATCAAACCAAACATCAAAAAGATCTCTGCTACATAGCCTTAATAGAGACTGTCATTCTCAAGCATACCGTACAACATATAATGGCAAATCTGATGTTACAACTGCTAGATATACTACAAACTACAATATCATATGCTATGTTAAATTCATGATATTATATTTAATCAATCAGTGTAGTGCTTTCAGGAGGGTCTACCAAAGAAGAATTGTCCTCCTGTGAATAATTTAAGTACAATCAAGTTCGTCATGTCACTAGTACCATTGTATCATTTCGTGGGTGGCAGAACAATAAAAAGCCAATATGAACAGCTGACAGTGTAAGCTGGTAAATAATTATATTCCATATATGGTAATTTACCAATAAGTAACACATACGATACAATATGTAATTATGTATATATGTACTACATTGTTGTCCCTGAAGACCATCAAGGATTGGTTCAACTTTGTTCCTGGATTTATGTTCCCATACTGACCCCAATGACGTAATTGGCCATTCCCTACGGTTTGGGATATTTGATTCTCGAACATAACAAATAAGCAAATTAGAATAGAATAAAATACTGAGAAACTAGATTTACTGAGAAACAATATTTATTGTGACTGCAGTATAATTGGAATCTGTGACTTGATACCCACAATAATTGATGGTGAGATGTTATAGCCTAGTATGATTATTGTACATGTATGATGTTGTGGGTATGGTGATTTTATCCTTTTTGGACCTTATATACAGTCACTGAGACACATTTCTAATTTGAGCACGAGTTTTTAGTACGACCACATAGAAGCAGGCGGCTCTTTCTTACAACAGATGACAACCAACAGGAGAAGAACACTTCATAATCATTAGTATTCAAAGCTTGCAATCCATGACAAGACTTAAAAGTAACTATAAAGTCCGCATGTTTAACCCAATGAATTAAAGATAACCACTCAAGATCTAACATAGTTAAAATTTCATACGTTTAGTTCTCATTAACGCACAATGACCATCTTCTTGATGAAACTTCATTTCTAATTTTAATTCCAAAAGTTAATGCAATCTTGAAATGTCAGTGAAAATTATTTTCCAAACCAGGAATGTTGATGGATGATTTATATCTGTGACAACCCTTGTTAACAGCATCAGCTGAACTTTCGCCATCAGTCAGTCACATTAAAGTAGTTTGTGAACATTTAACAATAGTTATATTACGATAGGGAAGTAATTATTATATATAATGCTATTTCAATGTCTGCAAGAAATAACATCAACTTTGGTCTACAGTGTGATCGATTGTTCAGTAGCTATTGGCTGAATGTGTGGACTCAGAGTTAGAAACGGTTAAACTCTATTAATTTAGATCTCCCAACAGAGCTATAATATTTTACTGCAATCTCTTTTGTATTGTATGCTAAAACTACAATTTACATTTTCGTCCCAGGATAAGGCCATATAGACATTTTTATCGACTCAGATAGTAAAGCCAGATTTTAGAACATGAGATCTTTTTAAAAATGTTATCAGTCATAAATAGGCGAGAATAAGTTAAACATTATCTATATTATGCAGAGCATATTGCATCTTTTGATACAGATTGTATGAAATATTTCATGTTTATGTGCTACATGAGACATATTTTTAAATTTATGTACCGCGTCTGTATCATTGCAGGTTAGGTTGATGCTTCTTTTTGTGAGTTCTAAAACTATAGACTGAGGTATCTGGTTTAAAAAAAAAAGTGCAAAGAGGCAAAACTACCTCGACCATGAAAAAAGGTCTGAAATCCTGTTGTCTATTGTGTTACACTATAACAGTAGTTACTTGAACCATGTCACACGTTGTCTCCCCTTTCCAGTCCACTTTCAATTTAGAAATAAACCCCACAAGTGTTGGGGCACTGGGAAAACTTCGAGTATTATATCTGACAGTGTAAAACTAAGGATTGTAACCTCCCCCTTTCATTAATGACTATGTAATCAGGCTTGGAAATATATGATTTATGAGTGTTGAGATTGGCCTTCGGATCGGACAATTATTCAGCATAATTCGTCACATCAGAGGAAAATTTTTGCTAGTCCTCAATAAATCTCTACTTAAACAATTATCAACATTTAGCAGGGAAATCTGATATTAATTATCAAGTCAAATAATCAGAGTCTCTAGGCATGACAGAGGCATGCAACTGATCAAACACATAGATTTAATTTAACATTCGCTTCGAGACAAATCTGTAGTATTTTAGGGAACATGTCTCTATAATACTATCTATTAATCAAATAATTGATGGGTATTACATCAACAGTCAAACATAATCTACCTTCAGTAAATATACTGACGTTCAATCTTTCCGTTATAAAGTTATCTGATAGCTAATTGATACTAGTAGTTAATATATAACGAGTTTAAATACGAGTTTTCATCAACCGAACAGTGCAATATGAACAGCACCAAATACATCTGTTTAGTAGAATCCTTGGTTAACGATCTTCACATTTCAAGTGTCATCATGCCGCATGCGCTTATCATTGATGTTTCATGTACTCATGTATGTAATTGAAAAGTTGTCTGTATTGACAACAGTTGGCATAAACTTCTCTTAATGACATGTATATCTTTAATGTGTTTCAAACAACCATTATAGCCAAATCGTTTTCAGAGTTTTGAAGTAATAAATTGATACGACTCTTAAGTCTCCCACTGAGCAATCGTACTCGAAAAGGAACGGATTGGTTGGTTGGTGGATGACAAGTTAACGTTAGCTTTCAGCAGTAGCTGATATCGCAAACTAGGTAGTTGTTGGTAGTGGTAGTAGTTGGTAATTGGATTGGTCCAATCGGATGGTACTGTGCTGTTTGTTTGGTGATTTGAGAATTTGTAAGATCTTGTCGGGTCGAATGACATGGCAGTGAAACTCGGCCCTGAGTAGTGTGGCGTGAGTTACTCGGTCTTCTTCATTCTTCATGGTTATTCTTCTTGATGGTGGTAGTTGAATGGTAGTTGTTGGTTTGGTTTGGTTTGGTTAGATTATCTGATGGATGTTGGAGAAAGGAACGGTGAAGGTCGTTCTTTATATAGTTGATTTATTTTACAATATTAATAAATGATTTATCATTGTGCGCGATACTGAAGTATTTATAAAATGAGGTTGAAGGTCGTTTTAAGAGGACATCTTTATTGACTTGCGATCTTAAATGTAATGACATTTTTATGAAGCGTTTATTATTTAAATGTATAAATATAATTTGGTGTCAAGCATGTGGTTGTAAAAGTTTTAGAAACATCGTCACCTTTTAAGGCCGTTTCATTTAATGGTTGCTTTCATTTTCCTAACTATAAATATATCACCATCATTTTATTAATGATCGATGGCAAAGACAGAACCTGAAGAACGAGACAACATTTCAAAACGCTGCATTCAATGTTCTTGCTATAATTTTCTGCTAATGTATTCCTTGAAACGTCGTTTATTTTGAGAATCAACAAATTACAATGTACTTCTGAAGATAATGCAAGATCTTGTGGACATTGAATAGCGACGTATTGTAGCAAAATGGTCGGTTGTTTAGTAGATTGCAAATTAATTCGGCTTTAATCATAAGCTGATATAGCAGACTAGGTAGGCCTAGTTGTTGGTTATCGTGGTCGTTGGATCTGGATCAATTGGATGGTTTGATTGTTGAAAATATAAATGAATGATCCCGAGATTATAAAGATACATTCTACCTGTAAAGGCATGGTATACACTAGTACGAGATAATTACCATGCTCGTCATGGTTTATTGTTGTTACTGCACAATGCATCTCATTAGTCTAGACAATATCAGTTCAATCAGAGATTGTTATATTTACAGGTGATTATTTCACCTGACGCCATCAATGGCGTAAGCTAGTGGTAGGTAGTCGTGGAGTTTGTCCACACCACCAACTATTTTGAGATTCTATTTAATCAATTAAATATCGAAACTTTGGTAGAAAAAAATTGACATGGTCCCACACCATCTTTAAGCGATACATCCCTCCCTTACACGGTCCCTCAGTTCCCAGTCAGACTATACCCAGAGTTATTTAACTGATGAAAGTCGTGTCACGTTGACTCTGTATATTATTGTCATACATATTTATCTCAACTTTAATTAATTTGTCTGTGAAAGTATATCAATTTCACAGAGTATTTTGGTTTCTGAATTATGAATACAGAATACATTTTTACATGAGAATAAATTAATTAGTAAATAGAGTAAGAAGAGGTTAAAAAGGTAAACTCGTATAAATATGTCTCAAAAAAACGTCCCCAACTTTGACGCAAAGTATCTCAGCTGCTGATGACCCAATCTTTTTCAAAATTCTCACAGATTTACTTCAACATGTCCTTGTCAGACCCTGAAAATGTGAAAGTCATCGAATAAAAATTGCACAAGTACTGCCTCAAACAAAATAGCATGTCAAAAAATTCAATATCGGAGCAGATTATACATTTCGACCTGTGTCTATTGTTCTTTCACCACATCGACCAACAATATCATTCATTTTTCATCCTGAAATGCTCTCACCGATCTCATCTTAAGATATTTTCTCCAAAAAAGATACCTTCCTGCCTTTCAGTTCCTGTTTAGTCAGTTTGTTCCACTGGTGATGGTAATGATTTGAGAAACAGGTGTACTGCACTTGGGTTAGAGAGACACACTGATTAAACAGGAACTAAAATGCAGGATGATCGGTTCTTGAGTGGTACCTTTAGAAGAGATCATTGAGAGTTTATCAGGATGGAAAATGTTTGATATTGGTGGTTGATGTGGTGAAGTCACAAGGAACACAAATTCAATATGTAATTTGCTCTAATATTGAATTTTTTGACATGCTATTTTGTTTGAGGCAGTACTTGTACAATTTTTATTCGATGACTTTCACATTCTCCGGGTCTGACAAGGACATGTTGAAGTAAATCTGTGAGAATTTTGAAAAAGATTGGGTCATCAGCAGCTGAGATACTTTGCGTCAAAGTTGGGGACGTTTTTTTTGGGTTTTTTTGGGACACCAGATATATGCATTGGTGATGCAGTGGCGTGAAAATTGTAGGCTTTTCTGAATGCAATAGTATATCTTTTTTTTCTCACGCGATTTTGGACTCATTTTCGGTCATTGACCTCACGAATTTGGGGCCCACTGTCATTGTACAGTACAGCAACCGTTTCGCAAGAGCAGATAATTCATATTTGAGATATAACATTATTTGAAATATATCATTAGAATCCTAATATCGTGTTTTGTTGGATTCTAAACTCGGGTATCACGGTACGTTAAATTGTAATGATGCAAGTTGAAGCTAATAATGTCTTTAAGAATGAATATGTCAGATACATCTATACATCTCTTTTATTTGTTTCATTTGACTAATTCTATGATTACATAACAACAATATATAGCATGATTCAAAGCTAATTCTAATTGCTCTTCTTTTATGTGTCTTTGATAAAGTGAAATACATGTGTAGGTGGTTACGATCGTAAGAATTAATATAATATTATATGTTAAGAGGAAAACAGGTTTGGTATTGCAAAAAGTTTTGTATCAAGATCACATGGTTCATATGAACCAACCATTTATACAAAAAGAAAATCACTGATAAAGTCATAAATAACACCAAGCAAAATTTTATCAGAATTTCTATTTTAAGTTGATATGGAGGTGGGTGCTTTTAATGATGCTTTCAACTGTTCATAAAGGTCAGTCTGTCCAAAATATACTTGATGAAAATTGTGTCCACAATGACAAAGACGATGTTCAAATCCAACGGAAACTTTTTGTCATTTGCTGTTGGTTTATCTGTTTCAGTCATATATAAGTATAATTTGATCATTCATAGAATATTTTTGAGAAATGGGTTCTATATATTATTTATGTAGCAAACTGACTTTGAAGCTGTAAAGAGGAAAGGTGACAAATGACGTTGAAAATATCCTAATTATAAATGACATAACGCATGACACTATGTAAAATAATGATGAATGACACTTCCATCACTCGTATTTTAGCATGCTAATTAGTTCAACCTTCTCCGTGTCTTAAAATAGATAATAATAACGTAACTGCCACAGAAATGCGTTTGGTTGAACATAGGTTTATATAACACTATGAGAAAAGTGGCATTTCAGACACTAAAGAGCACAAGTCTACCTAACGATGACATATTATTGTGTCGTTTGAGTTTTTCGATTTGTAACAGTCATGACGGAAGAGGGTGATGATCTTCTTGTTAAATGTCATATCCATAAATTTTCCCTTTTGCTGCTTCAGAAAATAATGATGTATATAATGAAGATGTTTTATCATAAAGAGAAACGACAGACAGTTACTTAAGCTAAATAACATTATTTGGTAATAAATATGGACATTTTGTGACTGGAAGCATCCACAAATAATGAAGAATGTAACAATTGTAGACTATTTATTGCTTGTTGGCATAAACCGTTAATTTCCTAATCTTTTATGTAATAATAGAGAAATCTACATTCGTTATACACTCCTGGTATATAGACGATATAAGCTAATATAATAACTATTTATTGGAAATAATGTTAGCCTACTATGCCAATAGCAATGATGATATTTCGGAGCAAATAAGAAGAAGTTAATTAGATTTCGGCATGCTCGCTGAATTGTAACTGTAATTATATATCTCATAGATTGCATCCGGAATTTTACATTCACATAGGTTTTTTTCAATGTTACAAATTACAAGTACAATTAACTGAATGATTATAGAATAGGGCTTCTACCAGGCAGTGTCGTTCCACCTGCCACCCGCCACCCCATTATTTATATTCGTCGGTTGACAAAGTGCCGTCGGTATAGTTGAGCGACAAGTTGTCTCCTTGTTCTCAATGTTTTTTCTTTGGACCTCCCAGCTGCTCTTAGAAAAAAAAATTCAACTTTACAAATATTCTTCGTCATTTCACTTAAATATATTGGTTTTTCGTGTAAAGTAAGCAAATATTTTTTAACAAACTAAACTATCTTTATAAGTTCTTTGTTAGAACTGAGAATATCATCACTCAATGACTTAATAGTCTCAATCTGACACAATCTCCACTATCGGCCTTCCTGAAATAAGAGGCATGTGCATTTCTGGTATATGCAGATACGCACAGGTAGGCCTACATACACCAAGAAGCAATCTCTTACCATAAGACAGGATTGAGATCGCGATTTGCTTCACGATTCTGATGTATTTTAATCACGGTTTTGGGCTATGTCTGGACCCCAATAGTACATCGGGTGTTCCATGTAAATCGTCTCCATTTTTGACGGGAAGTATCTAAGCTGTTGGCAAACAGATCTCTTTCAATTTTGTCATTGACAATCTTTAAGATTCCGTTGTTTAACCTTGAAAATACTAAAGTCATCGAAAAAAAACTTATGTAAAAAATTCAATATCAGAGCAAATAACTTAATCAACCTTGATGTGCCTTCCACCACTGCAACAACCAATCACAATCGTTCTTTAGATTTTGAAATGCTGTCTGGTGCTGTACCTTCTCCCAAGAAGCGACTATCATGGCTTTCAGTTCCTGTTCAGTCAGTTTGTTTTGCTGGCGCCGGTACTGACTCCGACCCATATTGGAGAAAAAGGTGTATGGGACAAACTGACTGAACAGGAAATGAAAGGAAGGATAGTCGTTTCGTGGGAGTAGATTAAACAAATTGATCGTGTTGGCAAGATTAACCTTAGCTGATGATCAAATAAGATTTGATACGATCACAACTATTAGTTCACGAGTTCATTCCCGTCACAAATCGCGATAGTGGGAACCTCGCACCAAATCCATCTGAACAGGATTGCAATAACCAATTCTTGTACTTGAATAACATGTTGCTGTTTTAATATAAAAAAAGTAGAACCTAGCATTACTAACTTTTATCTAAACATCTCTATGCATTTAAAATCAATCACTTGTTAAATTATATTTATATCTTCGGATAAAATTATTCTTCAATTGAAGCAAATCAATTCCCATTTGATTGGTTTTATCATTTTCAGCTTGACTGTGTCTCTATGAAATAAGTGTATAAAAATATACAAGAATGCAAGTGAATAATGGTACTGAATACATTTTATGATAAATCAATCTGATCAATACATCTCTAATGTTATTACTTTTCAAGAAGCACTTTGTAATCTTATAAACCATAAACCTACCCAAACATCAGACAAATAACATTTTTCGTTGACTTTTCGTTACTAAACTAAACAGTTTTGAGGTTGGTGCATTTTCTTTTGTATTTTTATTGTATACCGTATAAATTCGTTTTATAAATATTGATTTGGGTCTTGAATATATTTAAGTATCCTTCAGAAGCACTAGAAATGTACGAAAATTGCATATTTCCTTCTAATATATCTTAAATTAGACATTTCTACTTCTATTTCTATAGATAACTTTTCTATATATTGCTTAGTATCGATAATGTGTAGTAGGGCATTATAACTTTCAAATGCTAATAATTATGGATGCACATGGATTTGAAGACTCAAATATCAATGGTGAGTTGTGTTAACCAGTTCTAAATTGCTGAGCTAAAAAAGTCCCCATTTCTGAGATTTGGAAAAATCGACCCACGAAAATGAAGCCTGTGCCTCTTTAAGGTGTTAATAACAAGATGCGGAATGTTGCTGATGCGCTAGGTCCTTATTTAAACAAAACACTGACGAGGTTTCTAGATTATCTTACGATGAACTGACTACATATTTCATACTGAAGTATTGTTACTTTTTGATAGTATGCTGTCGAATTGATCTAACCTCAATCGATTTTTTTAGTAATCTGATTAAATGGGAACATTTTTTGTTTTTGATCAGTTGACACAGTTCCATAAAACTACACCGTGAAGTTTCTGACCGCAAATTTCTGCATCATTAAGCTTTTGTTGTTGATTGACGTTTCTAGGTTCCAATTTAGTCAGATTATTGAAATCTGTTGCTAGCTCGATATTCACTTGCCTATAACCAATAATACAAGATATGAACAATATTAATTATGTATGGTTCGGTAGTTTGGTTGAAAAAAATGATTTTGTTGATCTTGATTTTGTACATTTGATTAATTATATACGTTAAATAGAGTTTACCAAGAGATAACGCTATCTTGACAAACAAACGATCCACATAATTTCTTGATATTTGTATATCTGTATATATATCTGTCCATGATGACTGTATTACTATTAACCTCTTAGTTTTTTGCTTTTGGTGTTACCTTAGGCCTACCAACCTCTCTATACGTCATGGGTCTAAAACTTGTTATGTTGATACTTAGACTTATAAAATTTGAATTTTGACATCTTCTGAATATTAACTCATGTTGCCTCTGTGATCTCGCATATTTCATGTTATAACTCTTTCAGATCTCAACCGGTTTTCATACAACTTAGCATGAATGAATATGATCAAAGAACAGTTTGCAACAATTTCAAATTTTAAACCTCTTATGTAAATAGTGAAAATGCAATAGCTCCTCTAATTATAGACGTTTACATAGTTACTTTTATTTTACTTAGTTGATACAGTGACGGAATTAGGATCTGTAATATTATATTATATATATTTTTTTACAATTGACACATTTATAAATCGTACTCATTCATTGAGTTTTGCTCCAATTCCAGTCATAATGATTGACTCTTTGTTTTCACTATACAATTATCAATGGAATATTGTGTTGGATATATAATTCAGTGATTAACCGTAAACTGAAACGATATGAAATTTATCCTGTGTGTAGTGAAAGTGACCAGCATCTCATATTCTATCGATTATATTATGTATACATGGATAACAATTGTAATAATTAAATATACCAGTAATGATAAAACAGGATTAGAGTACATCTATATCTTTAATCAATAAGCAATTATAGCCTACACTTGTTGATCACATATTTTTTTATTTAATTTTTGTTTCATTTACGATCATCTTTTATGCAAGAGTTCAATAAGTCGATGAATTACATTTTCGTATTTTCCTGCTTTTTTCAATATATTCACATCAATACAAACTATCATAAGTTCACTATCAATTATATTCAACAGATATCATAATCATTCACATGAATCTCTGTATATAAGTCTATCGGCATTTATATAATCTGTCATACACTGAAAACATCGTCAATATCAATAACAACTCAATGCATCGATCATCTGCTTCGAGCACAGGTTAAAGTTCTAAATCAAACCTACAGCTTAAGGTTCGTGATAAAAAAAAACTTTACAGCTGTAGGAAATTGATATATGATGGATAACCTATCCATATGGTTTTAAGCGTCCTTGCTAATATAAAAGATAACATACGCCCACGGCAGAAGTAATAAACAATAATGTCTTTCATTGTATAAAAGCATAAACTTTGACTTTCGATTAAATTGATATATTATCGCCAACCTCGATTAATTTGACGCTGTAATAAAACCTTAAATTAGTTTTCGAAATATCACCAAACTTGATCTATGTCAAGATTTTAACCATCTCAATAAGTATGATAACAAATCAGTTGAAAACTCTTTAAGCTAAAAAGGGCAATAAGTCATCATGCTACTGAGTTGAGTTAGATGCATTTATCAATGTTGTTTTCAAATTGGTTTATGATTTCATTATTCAGAATATCCTCGATTTTGGACGAGATTTTTGATTAACGGAATTGTTCTGCTTGTACGGATTTTTATTATCCTTACCAAGTTTCAACAGAATCAGAAAATTGTAACCTACATGCATGTATAATTAAGTGTGCTAAGATTTGTTTAGCCCATATTTTACGATAAGGATTTATAGAGGGCCTACGTTAGTTTCTTAGTATTGATATCAAAGAGACTATCGAATATAACTCTATTCTATTGCTCATTACAGAAATGATTGATTCTATACGAAAGTCTTTCAGTTTCAACAACCACAGTAATCGGTACAGTGTAAAGTGTTCATTCTGTTACCTCATTCAAATCAATATATATGAGTACTTCGGAATTACCTCTCTATATCTGTCGCTATAATAGGCAGTTTTGAATGCCTGAAGCTTGAATAATATTCTCCTTGTATGGTTTCATCCCAGCGTGTATTTGACATGTTCTCCTCGACGCATCTCTAAGGCAGAGCGATTGGCGTGTCATGTCATCACCGTTTTTATCAGAAAACTGATACATATCTATTCTTTTTATTGATTATTATTTTAATTTCTAACCCAAGTACACAATATGTGATGTTTGCAGACAAGAATGGATTATTACTTGTCAAAAGAACTTACGAGGTTTCTTAAAGAAAATCCACGACAGGAATTTGACATCTTCGTCCCAGTTATCCAATATATCATTACTTTTATAGAATAAAATACCATAAATATAAATTCACAATGGAAATCGTAAAATTCATCTTACATAATACATGTACTTTAATAACTGTACCCTAATAACCCTTTATTTAACTAACATGCCCACATGCTTGTGCATAGGCGTACGAGCCGGGGGGGCAGGGGGGGCAAATTAGCATTAGTTGTCGGGCAAATTGGTTTTGCCCCCCGCTCAACAAACGCCCCGTACGCCTATGTGCTTGTGCCCGTGTATTCGTAACATTGCTTAACCGGAATGTTACAACCTATAATTCCTATCTAGGACTCGGTGGCTCAGTGAGCTCACTAACCTGGGGGTTCAGGATTCAATTCCGGCATGGGTCAAGATGATATCTTTGGACTTTTCAGCACGGTTTCTCCCTCTGTCAGTGAAGCAAAACCAGAGGGCGTGACATGGACAAAGCGTCTAGTTGTTCTGATGGGACAATAAACCGAGACCTCGTGTGCTTCAGTCTGTGCTCGTTAAACACTACATGTATTTACAATCAACTGCTTAATTGAACACGATATTTTTTACTTCCATACAAAACAGTTTCTTTACACATTGCTGCCAATTGTTTGATTATTTATATGAATAGTTGATTACCCTCGACAAATCTACATGTTTCATATTCATAGAATATAAGCTGTTACTTATTACAATATACACAAAATGTTTTCTTTCTCAGTAGGGAGTACTTTAACATGCATTTTTCTAATTAGCTTCCATTATTGTAGCCTTAAAAATATGAGATGTAATATTCGTTCAGAAAGACTTGCTAATGGTGTTTAATAGTTTGTATACTCGTTAAATTACATTTTGAAAGCTAAAATGGTCTTGGAAATATGGACTAATATCTTTCCCCAAGCAGTATTCAAAAACAGATTGTACATATATTGAGTTTGAAACTCAATTTTCAGAAGTAATTTTATTATGACAAGCTTCAAACCAAATGATGTTTCTGTTACTTCTGATACGATTGTAATGCAATTTTCATCATCAAAATTTAATTGTGATAACACATTATCTTTGAAATCGCTCCTGCAGAACTTTTTTATTTCCTTAATGGTGTTCAAAAAGATTTTTACTAACATAATTATCAAAAATAATTGTCACATGCTACTTTTCTCATTGTGTTTTATGCTAATGTTTCGTATGCATGGTTGGCGCCTATGAAATGTGTTATTCAATACAAATTCATATATGCGAAATGATAATTACAATCGAAGCTGTTTCAAGATTGAAAGTAACTAATGTATCCAACCATAGTCTAAACAACTCTATAATTTAATACCTGTCATGGTTCATGGTTATTGACGTATAGCTGGAAGCTTTGAGTCAACCTTAATACGTGATGCCTCAACACCTTTTAAAGCAGTATAGATATTTCATTTCAATCACACCAAAGATTTTGACTAATTAAAAAAAACTCTTCCTCTGAGGCACTGCAATTGACTAGTTTTAAAATTCATGTATGCAAACTCCAGCTTGGAATGAAATTGACTTTTAAGTAGGGTACAATCGCATGGCAATTGCATGTTGATAGTTTCAATCCCAATCTGAACGTAAATGTGACCAAAGAAGCGTGATAGTGACCTTTAATAAGAGTAGTCATTACGTGGAAAATGATGTACAAATGGGTTTATTCCTTGTTTTTATCATGTCTTATCTTAACAGCGTTTCATTAAAAATTTCAATAACATGGAAGCGTGAATCCAGTCAACTTTTTTTAAACTGGAAATTAAATTTCTTTCAGCATGTGGAAGGTAATTATTTTCTGATTATGTTTAAGAGTGAATTAAAAATAGATCAGATGACAGTCTAATGATTAAAGAGAAAATATCTTTTCTTGAGTCAAATTCAGTTTCAGTTTGATTAAAAAGATTATTACGTCAACCGTAAACGAAACGTTGTAACATCTGTTTTGTTGCAGAAACATATTGATTTCCAATCTTTAAACAATTTGTTTTTTTAACAAATCATTGATAGTATTTTCTTCCCCACTTCAAAAGCTGTTTCCCTATCCGTCCGTCAAAAGATATTGTAAGCAAAAAAGAGGATGCCTTAATAATGAAATCGTGAACGAGTTCAAAATGTTGTTTCTATGCATGGTTTTGTAGTTAGGTTACTGCCCTTAATTTATTTCAAGCCAATTTGTAAAAGTAAGAGTGCATGTGAGAGTAATAGTGAATTGCACCCTCTGGCTCCCCAGGCTCCCACTCTAGCTGCGCCACTGATACATAATATACAGTGTCAAGTTAGTTTGTTTTTCGTTATTCACGAATAAAGAATAAAAATCCAGCTTCACAAGTAATTTGGTATTCGCGAATAACGGAAAATGTTATTCATTATCTATTTTTTCAGTTTAAATAATGTGAAGAGCGCCGCTTGATATTTGAACTTTTAGAACCGAAAACAATAACACGATGTAAGAAAACTGTAAATCTAATAAAGAAAAACGAAAATATGTTATTCGTTTATCATTTTAAGAGAGTTTAAGTTCAAATTGAATTCAGGATTCTGAAAATTAGATTGTTAGTAAATTTTTCAGATACTATTAACCGAAAACCAAATCACGAAAAACAAATAACTAAAAACAAAAAGATTTTATTCGTTAGTCCCTTGCTCTTTTTTCTGGAAGGTTTAAGGGTAGCTTCTGAACATCTTACAAACAGACTTAATCCTTAAGAAAGATAATATATACTTTAGCCTCTCTGAAGAAATGAATAATGAATAGCATATTTCCGTTTCTGCTGAGCAGATATATATTTCGGGTACAGATGAATTTCCTCATTTAAATGCATGAGATATTCATATCGGAAATAGTTATTTTTCAAAATGGTGTTGCCCTACTTTATTTTTATCTTGATGTACTTTTACGTTTTCTGTCTGTTATCTCATATTGTGATCGTTTGCCCTATGATAATTAACCTCACACGTATGATGTTTTGAAAATCTTATTTTGCAACAACAAACCTTTATACGTGTTTTTTTTACCTTTTAATTTCTATTGAGTATCGTACCACGCTTATTTCCCTCCATCATTCTTCAGTGAGTTCAGATTATTTAAGACCAAAATTGTCAAGTTCAAGGACCCAATACAATGTATTGGTTCAAGCAAATTTGTTCCAGCAAAATTTGTTGTGTCCCTATGCCCCAAAATATAGGCATGACGTACGTTCTGGTATACCTAAGATTAAGAAGTGATCTAAGAAGCTCTCAAATACAAAATTTTCTTGGGGGGATTACGGCGCTCACATAGTGCCCTTTATATCACAGCTTCGCCGCCGCCACTAACATTTCCTTCCGGCGCCCCTATGTTGGTCCAATTTGAATAATTAAATATCTGACTACCTGACTAGTCTTCTCCAGAAAAATTATGAGATACCAGATTTGGGAAAGATATTTTCAATTTTGCACACACATTTTGTCAACTAAAGCTGACATTAATTAAGCCTGAATAGTTTTAAATAATAATACACAATTGCCACATGATATACATTTAATATTCATTCCTTTACACAAACCCGATATGAATATTAATGCATGGTGTATGATTATATATACAGGCCTTTGTAAATTTTACACATTTTCCCCATCTGAAATCGCGTTAACCGGTAGGATGAATGATATTATACTACCTGTCATTTCTGTAACCTTTTTGTACTCGATTGAAGTTTATCAACCATGTTTACCTTGTGTGACATAAGACACTGCCTGTCGTTTTCAATTGGAAATAACAGACACGAACTTAGTAAACAACCATTTTGAAAAACATCTCGACAAGCTTTCCAATGAAATTTAAAGGCTTTATGCTTCTATTATGACATCTTTGACGCAATCGAGTCCTACTTCGAATGCTTAAAGCCTCAGTGCCACTGGGCTTTGCGATGGCTTGCTAACCATTTGCGAAGGAAAAGGTGTACAATCGCAATGATATGCAGAACTTTTAAACATCAGAGGAAACGGACCAATGGATTGTTTGTTACTTTCTGTTTTAGTATATTATATATATAATGATTCCTCATTGTTACGTAAATGTTTTTTGTAGACGGAATTGAAATGGTCATATATGAATGAATTGTGTTTTTCGCATCCGTGTGAGTGAGTAAATTTGACTAGATGTACAGTATACGCTATATTGATCGTCTCTATATTTAGAAACATCTAATTGAATTTTTGTATTAATAAATAATTTTGTTGAATGGAATGGTGTTATATTTATACATCAATTTGTTTTGGTCTGCCTTCTTCCACCTGTCCAATAGGAATCGATCTGTATGTTTGATTGACATACCATATTTTGATCTTGATAGTTATAGACCAGTCTGTTTAGAAAACTTATTGAAAGATTGTATGAACTATTACTTGATAAGGATATATTGTGTAAAAGTGTGAGATTGTGTGGTAGAGGATAATAATCATGATAAAATGTAAATCAGAAAGATAAAGTGGTTGATGTATAATATAAAGATACCGGTAAGAAGATATTATTCACGTGTTTTTAGAATTAACTTGTTAATTGTAAACGATATTAGCATTTTTGGCGGTAACTTAAAGATTTTTATTATACAATTTTCAAGAACATATTTGCTAATCTTTTTATTTTTGAAGGAATGAGGTACATTTCATACATATTCTACGTCTGACTGATTTTATGAAATATGAAGTTAACGATGGTTACAAATTGTCAACAAGGAAGTTGACAACAATATTGCTCAGAAACTATCAAATCGGAAAATTAGTTGTGAAAAGTTTCTTCTGTAGTCTAATTGCATATTTCAGACTCTGTAATAGAGAGCACACGTAATTGTTTCTTTTATAGACATTCAGACAATGCTGGCTTAGACTTTTCCTAGTTTAAACTTTTACATTGAAAAATTGAGTTTTGAATTCAATGTTGCTGGTTCATATACATGAAATTATTGAAATGAGATGTTCACATCATATTATAGTGACCTATTCTTATCTTAGACAAACAACGATCTTGACGTAATGTATTTTGTTATTTATATGTTCCTATTCACTAGATTTGTTGTCCGGAAAAGAAGTTATTCCCTTTTATTCTGTATTTGTAAGTGATTTGTTGTTTATGATTGAAGTATATAATTATTATAAACATGGATTAACCATTAGATTCTATACTTCTATTGTTTATTAGTTACTGGTAAAACATTATCAGTAAAGTAAGACATAAATATCTATCTTGCTTCACTAATTGTCTATTGTCTTTATCTATATCTCAATAGATATCTGATTTGTGACTTCCCATCAATAAATCATAAAAACGAAAGTAAAGTTAGTAATGAATAGTATAATAATGCCATCTTGAAATCCCAGTGAACCAATGTAAATAAATAAATGATTAGCTGTGACCAACTATATTATTAACATTTCGTCCTGAATCTAGTTGACCGATGAAATTTGAGATTCTGTTTAGGTTTTAAATGAAATTTAATTATTTGATATTTTTGTGGACATTGAAGTAGACCTACATAATATATGTCTATCAAAATGGGAGGGAGACACGTTACTTCAATTTTCTTGTACATGAACTGTAATCAAGTTTTTGGGTGTGGAAGTGATACGTTAGGATCATGAAGTGTGATTTTCAAGAATTTGATTTTATCGGGGAATTTAAATCTTGAAACTGGAGTTCTATTAAAAGGTGTTGATTACCTCCATTACCAGTCCTAGGTAAATATCACTTGATGAAAACAGGTCTGATATAATTCTAAAGGCAAACGTGGTTAAAGAATGGTAAATTTTAAGTAGCTAATCTTAAGTTAAGATAATGTATCCGTAGATCACAGTTTATAAAAAAGAGTTATCATATATCTATATTCTGATTGGAGTAGGTCTGAAAGATTTTACTTAAATCAGATCACCCAGTGTGTAGCCTACTCTTTAATTTAAGATTAGTGTTTTATTCAGTAATTCAGTACACAAGACAGAAAAGACTTGTTCAAAACATTAAAGACTGGTCAGGCTTCATCATCAGCAAGAGAATCATCATGATCATCAACACTGATTACATGATTACAGACTAATCAATCTAATTAAAATTAGATTACATTTCGTTTCGGTTATTTTTTGATTGTCGACTCCATGTAATCTAACCACTTTTATGAGGAGAGCAACCTCTGGTGACGAATAAGCTATTTATAGCACGTGCCACCCCTCCGCCAATCAGAACAACGTTTATATTGATATAGTTTGTATTACGTCATAATTTGGACTGCTGTGTCGCTTTACTTTCTGTTTCGTCTTCCCACAATGCATATGTATGCATAGAACCGCGATCTTGAAGGTAGTTTTTGATTGGCTGAAATTCTCTTCATCAGAAGATGCTCGCCTTATAAAAGTGGTTAGATTACATGGAGTTGACACTAAAAAAATAACCGAAACGAAATGTAATCTAATTTTAATTAGATTGCAGACTAATCTACCTTTCGCGACAAGATAATTAATATACATGTATCTTGTAACCAACTGCACACGTGGTACGTTCAAAACAATCTGTTGTCCAACTGCCAAACCAGCAAAAAAGGGTGCATTAAATCTGATAAAAGAAAGGTTTTATAGCCATATCTTGCAGTATTTAGCCTTCTTAGCGTAATACAATGTGCTAAAGATTGAAATACTTTAAGGAATTTCTTTTGCTCTCAAGATAGTCCTGTAGACACTTTCACTTATGAATCCTGTGACAATTTATTCATAATTGTCCTTGACAAAAAAAAAAGTTAATTTTTTCAGAAAGCCCATACATATTGTTGGAATTTAATCGTATTGTGATGGATATAGTTGACAAGGTCTTACTACAAATAACCCTATTGGAAATTTGATAGATAATGTCGAAATATGATAGACATAATATATTATCTACGGTTACAGAATGTTTCAGACTACTGTATATCATAGTGTAAGATCTGGGTTAGTACTATAAAAGTATTAGTTACTATACCAGTAATCAATTGGTTTATGCAATTTGAATGAGATTATAATTTATAATGTATTGTTGGTGGGTTTGGTTTAAAATGTGTGTATTGAATAATTGTCATCATTATATTTCAAATTGACAGAATAGTGAACGGTCGAGGTAACATGTGGTATTTAATTTCGTAAGCTTTGGAACTTTTTATATTAGAAGAATGCGAATATTATGAAATTCGGTTCAGTTAACTAACAGCTGAATTCGATTTTATTCATAACTTTAATATGTCACTATATTATTGTATTTGTTACAACCAGAAGAAATCGTTCAAATGGTTAACTTTTACCGCAAGAGATTTAAAAAACAACTGTGCTGATTGAAATGGTGTCAGATACACAATCCCTTATCCGTCAACTTATCATTGAATTATAATTGAATAATTATATATTGAGAAATCAGGGTAAATGTCGTGGGATAGAAAGAATTGTTTTCATATTTGTACTGATTACTATTATATTGACAGATGTTTCTGTGAAAACAACATACCGAAACACTGCATTTCATTATAATAAATTGTCAACTTATATTTAAATTGTTCATTTATTTTTGACGAATAAACATGTAAGTGATACTTTTCTTGTGTTCCATTACAACATTTGATTCAAACAGTTTTTAACGAAGAAGCTGAGTGGGCGTTTTTACTTATCTTTTTGTCTTATGTTGATAATATTTAATCTTACTTCCCAACTGTTACAATACAGTGTGGATTCTTGATTAAAATATGACAGTTTCTTGTAATAATCGTGATGCATATTTCACACAAGCCTGAAGATCTATAATTATATGTTTTCTCTTTCCAGCTAATGAAGAAGTATGTTGTTATTATATAGTTAATCATTAGAAACAGCAGAACAAAATGACGAAAGGTGAACTCAATTTGATGGTTAACCTCACGTACGCTGGAGGACATATGCAAGATCAAGAAGGTGCCTACCAAGATGCGTTCTTCATACAGTTTGTCTTCTGGGGAATAATATTACCGTTCATAGTGGCCATAGGCCTTGTTGGAAATGTGCTTACCATTGTTGTCTTGTGGCGACGTGAAATGCAATCGCCAACAATATTTTACCTAAGGGGCCTTGTTATAACAGATACTGGAATTTTAATAATGTCAGTAGTAGTGATTACACCATATAGTATGAGTAACTATCTGTACACACAACCATTAGAATATTACAAACATATGGTATATCCTCTTTTACATACACCAATGAATTTTATTATAATGACATTACAAACGAGCAATGTTTGGATAACAGTAGCTGTAAGTGTGGAACGATACATTGCTATTTGTCATCCGTTTAAAGCTACTAGAATATGCACTAAAAACAAAGCATTAATTGTGATAATTAGTATTTGTGTGTTTTCCGTTGCGTATAACATTCCACGATGTTTTGCAACACATTACCGTGAATGTAATGAACATGAGAAAATTGGAAACCATTCTTGTTTAGCTTTAGCTGACACCTCTTTTGGAACAACTTATATTTATAAGACCGTCTATAGTATTGTATTATACTGTATCATAGTGTATGTTATTCCATTGGCAGGACTATTTGTTCTAAACTGTTTTATTCTTAAAGAATTAATGCGAATGCAAAAGCGACGATCCGGTACAAATATCCACGAAGAGAATGAAGCTAATTTGAGTTTAGTTTTAGTTCTGATTGTAGTGGTATTTATATTCTGTCAGACTCCAGGTCTGGTCGCTCAGTTCGATATTTTTGATTTAATAACATTTCTGAAATGGCTAGCAGTAAGCAATACTTTGTTTGTTTTGAACTCTGCTGTTAATTTCCTTATATATACTGCCTTTGGAAGAAAGTTCCGTCAAACCCTATTACGTGTATTCCGCCACATTGTGAAGTCGACAAGATCTCTGAGTATATCTCCTACAAGAGCAATGACTAATGGTTATGAACTTACAGCAATAAATGATTTAAATGACACTCCTTCAACGACCCAACAATACGTCCCTGAAAAGGTGTGACCTTTTTAGCTTTACTTTTTATCTTGGTGAAGACACTGGGAGTGGACCACTTTTTTGTATCCTATTGTTTTTGTCATTATTTTATATTGTTAATTATTTGAATGTTAATCCTTTTGCCATGAGTCGTTGTATCAGTAGTATAACTTTCATTTAACTGATTTTAAATATGATATACCTTTATATATCTAATAATGTGATAAAGTCTCAAGCCAGATTTGTTAAATAAATATCTTTATTAAAGTATTTAGTCTTCAATATATTTGACGATGTTGAAAATTCCAAACTTGGCATGTAAAATGTTGGTCATTTCAAAAATCTAACAGACATAATATAATGTCTGTATCGAGTCTCGAGTTGAGATAAGACGAGATACAATGTCCGATGTGGCGTATGATTCAGGGTTGTCGATAAGAAAGAAACGACAAGAAGCCACTGCACCACGTCAGACATCATATTCTTCATCTAGTATCTTTAGTATTTTTGCATTGTATTTTGACGTTACAGAATAGAAGAGTTACTAAATCTTGAAGCTTGACAATAGGATCACACATAATTATTCACTTGAAGATACCATACGGTGTGAAAAAGTTTTTGTAGGCTTTTAGATGCCTTTGTATTCATGTTCCAGATGAAAACCTAGTTTCCATGATTCATGCCAGCTTTTTCTGAACCAATATAGAGATTAACCCTGTAAACCATAATATACTACAAAAGCTGTTGGTAGAAGCTTCAGTGGCTACACCATCCTCAATGAACTATGGGACAGACTGATTAATATGGCGATGAAGATACAAATGTCGTGGTTCAGATTGAAATTTTAGGGGTTTTAGGAATTTACTATCCGTCATATACACATCCCAACACCGTACCCAAACAGGGAAGCTTTCTATACACTGCCACAATACCCTAATCTTTGCCGTTTTCGTTCGTCTTTCTCATGCATGCCACACTACAACTTTATTTCTGAGGTTATTTTAGGTCCGTGACCCCGTTAAAACTGATGTGATCCAAACGAGCGAAAATGTCCCTTTATCATTTACCTTTATCCATCAAAAATTCAAATAAATGCCATTTTCACTCGGTCAAGGCGTGGTATAATTAATATGGTTATAATTATTCTAATTATTCTAATAATTAGGCTATAATAACTCACACGTATTACTCTCAGCTTTATTATTAATATTAACATAATCACTAAAGGTCAAACTACCTTCGTCTTCAAGTATACTTGGTACTGAAAAAAGACTATGGTTTGATCCAAAATAGGTCGAAGCTACCCTCAGATTTGTCAATTTGGTTTTCCGTGTGATGCACTCACTGATGACATTGTATTTTAAGACAAAGATGTGTCATTTCGAATCTGTCTTTATATAAGGATTAGGTACATATTAAGTATATACATGATGCTATATTGGGAATACACCAATGATGTTGAATCTTGCCGGATTTTTCCATCTTCTATCCAATGTTCTTTACCATCCACAAACCAACCTATACGGTGTTTTTTCGGGCAACATTAGAATTGTTTTTTAAATGGTTAAGTTTAAGTTGTTGAAGCAACACAGGATTGAAAAGCCTGTGCCAAAAATAAACAAGTTCCTAGATGCCATGGAACAGCCTCTAATGCAGCAAAACTGTGGCAGTGGCAATGGCACATCAGTACCGAAACAGGGTCCCTTTCTGTCGCACCACCACATGCTTACTACCAACTACTAGGTGATGTCATCTCACGACGGTCCTTGGGTTCATTTAAGACCAGAATTTAGGAACAAAAAAGGCACAATATATAAACACAGTGGGATAACACCACAAAGTCTGCTCTTTACTCTACTGGAATAAGAAGCAGCAGCTACGTGTTCAGTTGATAATATCTCAGATGTATTAGAATTTGATGTTATTTTTTCTGTTGCCTCAAGAACCTATAGTTTGCTATCGCAATATGTGTCCGAGGTATTGCTCGAAAATGTATGAATCAACTGTACTGATTAACCCTAAGCCTAAACTTTGACAGATTGTAACTTAAAAACGATATAAGGTTGTAATTTGCACTGCCTATACACAATCTACCAACAAAGATTTGTGTCAAATTTCAGGTTCCTACCGTGAAGGTTTAGGGTATAAGAGCACAATTATACAATGTTAATCTACTCCTAACCGAGGTCATAATATAAAACACAGTCTGTCTCTGAAACGAAGGGCTAGAACATGAATGAAATATCAATAAAACTTGATATATTTGCATAAGGTTTTGCTGTTTGTTTTTTGTACACTTTTAAAAACTGTTTTTTAGTAGAGAAGTTACTTCTTTTCTACTGACCTTAATCTGGATAATTGATTCAAATCGTAATAAAAATGTATTATTAATAAGTACTTCAATATAAGGATTAGTCTAATAATCTAAAGCTTCAACAGAAATATAAATCACTGCCTAGCTCTTAGCACTAACGCTTGAAAACGTTATGACAACTCACTCTACGTAAGGTTTTGTGTCACAACTTGTGTCACTGACACATATATCCGGTAAAATAAAATGTTGATTCTTTTCAGATACAGTATTAGAATATTGTCTGATGGTTGGTGTAGCGTGTGATAAGAGATAAAATACTGATTCTGTCATCTGATATCGAGACCAATATCTCACCTGCCTATCTGATACCTATAAATATGATATGATATACAAAACTATTACGTCAATTCTTTTGTTTAGGACTTAAATCCTGATATTGTCTGCATCTAACTATTTTAACATATTTCATAACATTCATGATCTAAATTTAGGAAAAGCCTGATAAAATATTAATCAGACACTAAATGAATCTGTCAAAATGTACATGATAGAAATGCAAGACCTGTCTTAAATGCCTTTAATACGCACTGTACGAGCCAAAAAAATCTGTTCTGAAGAAAACGTCACGGTTTTATAACTGGTCCGTATTTGGTTGTCGAGTCGAAACAATCTTAGACTTATTATTACGAAAGGTATGATGGTCTGATCTTTAGAAACAGTCTCATTCTCATGGACTGATTGACTGAACTATAGAACAGTCCTGGTATGATGGTCTGATCCTGTGAAACAGTTACATTCTCATGGACTGATCGACTGAACTATAGAACAGTCCTGGTATGATGGTCTGATCTTTAGAAACAGTCTTATTCTCATGGACTGATTGACTGAACTATAGGAACAGTCCTGGTATGATGGTCTGATCTTTAGAAACAGTCTTATTCTCATGGACTGATTGACTGAACTATAGGAACAATCCTGGTATGATGGTCTGATCTTTAGAAACAGTCTTATTCTCATGGACTGATTGACTGAACTATAGGAACAGTCCTGGTATGATGGTCTGATCTTTAGAAACAGTCTTATTCTCATGGACTGATTGACTGAACTATAGAACAATCCTGGTATGATGGTCCGATCTTTAGAAACAGTCTTATTCTCATGGACTGATTGACTGAACTATAGGAACAGTCCTGGTATGATGGTCCGATCTTTAGAAACAGTCTTATTCTCATGGACTGATTGACTGAACTATAGGAACAGTCCTGGTATGATGGTCTGATCTTTAGAAACAGTCTTATTCTCATGGACTGATTGACTGAACTATAGGAACAATCCTGGTATGATGGTCTGATCTTTAGAAACAGTCTTATCCTCATGGACTGATCGACTGAACTTAAGAACAATCCTGATATGATGGTCTGATCTTTTGAAACAGTCTTATTCTCGTGAACAGATCGACTGAACTATAGGAACAATCCTGATATGATGGCCTGATCTTGTGAAACAGTCTTATTTTCGTGGACTCATCGACTGAACTTTAGGAACAATCCTGGTATGATGGTCTGATCTTGTGAAACAGTCTTATTTTCGTGGACTGATCGACCGAACTATAGGAACAATCCTGGTATGATGGTCTGAACTTGTGAAACAGTCTTATTTTCGTGGACTGATCGACTGAACTATAGGAACAATCCTGGTATAATGGTCTGATCTTTTGAAACAGTCTTATTCTCGTGAACAGATCGACTGAACTATAGGAACAATCCTGATATGATGGCCTGATCTTGTGAAACAGTCTTATTTTCGTGGACTCATCGACTGAACTATAGGAAAAATCCTGGTATGATGGTCTGATCTTGTGAAAGAGTCTTATTTTCGTGGACTGATCGACTGAACTATAGGAACAATCCTGGTATGATGGTCTGATCTTTAGAAACGGTCTTATTCTCGTGGACAGATCGACTGAACTATAGAACAGTCCTGGTATGATGGTCTGGTTTTTAGAAACAGTCTTATTCTCGTAGACAGATCGACTGAACTATAGGAACAATCCTGGTATGATGGTCTGATCTTTTGAAACAGTCTTATTCTCGTAGACAGATCTACTGAACTATATAGGAGCAATCCTGGTATGATGGTCTTATCTTTTGAAACAGTCTTATTCTCGTGAACAGATCAACTGAACTATAGGAAAAGTGGTATGATTGGTATGATATAGACATTTTACTAGAATTCCCTAATTAAAACCCCACTGATTGAATAGTTGCTTATAAACTAAAGAGAGTCTATGAATTATAAATATATTTTATTCAACCAAATATACAAAAATAGTCCTGATAGATATTAGTATTGCACGATGAGGTACTGAGGCACTGATGTCCAAAATGTCCAGAGTCGATAGTATCTTGTGTCTACATTCACCTCTACTCTGTAATACATGTTAACTTTACACTGAAGACCCTCTGTCTAAAACTATCTTTTATATTACGATAATTGTTTATTTTATACTGCCAATACGGACTATTTCTCGTTTTGCTGGGGAAATCTATTCCTGGTAAAATAGCCCATCTGGGCACATCTAGAGGTTCTTGAAAATAAAATTCATCGGACCAGTTAATGATGCTGGTAGTTGAATCGATAAAATCTTCATCAATGTCTTTCTTGTCGTTCATGTCCACGTTGTTTGACCAAGGAAAAACATCCAAATCGTAATCAATTCCCGGAAGCATCATCCATGGGGGAATGTCAACAAGAGGGGTCTGTATCCAGGGGTCGTCTGCCCACACCAGATCCTGTTTACTGTCATCGCTACATACTGGACCTGAAAAAGAACGAGTAGTTTGCTCATTTTTGGGAATCTGTGATACAGACCATGGCTATCACCACACGCCAATAGATCAATTTGTCGGAGTTGGCTTAACGTTGGAAGGTTGTAAAGGATGAGATTTTATATTTCTGATATATATCTTTTCAATTGTTTAATATAGTGTAGTAAAATACCTTCAATCTTGGCCCATTCCGGAACATCCACATCATTACAGTCGGACCAGGGCTCCTCCGCCCAATTCTCAATTTCTTTAAATTCATCGATTTTATCTGGAACAGTCTTATGGTTGTTGTTGTTGTCGATGTTATTGTTTTGGTTGAGGTCAAAGCTCGCACCTTAAAGGACAAAATCCAATGTTTTAATGTACAGAGAATAATTTTGCAGCGGAAAGCTTTAAATACTTTTGGGTCTCTTCAATATATTAACTTTTTTAAAGATTGCCCTGCATGAAATTAAACTAAATGAAAAATTACAAATCTTTGCATTCTCAATTCATGGAATAACTTTCGAAAGACCTATACTTACTCTTATTATCAGCGACAATTCCAGATTGGATACTGTTCAACAGATAATCCAGAATAACCTCGTCTACACAATAACTTATAACTGGTAATCTGAAATATTAATATCAACAAATTAATTTAGTTATGAATTTGACTAAACTTATATTTTTGAAAACGATATAAGAATTTAATTTACAGCAAAATAGAGCTTGGCATATTTCTATATAGAAATTCGAGGGCATAATATATACTTACATAATAGCCATTTCTATCAAACTACAGAAAATGCCTAGCCCACGAAATTCTGACAGCAGCTTAAAATCAATTCCTTAGCGTTTGAAATCCAAAGATAAATGAAGTTTTAACCAATTTGACGTTATTTCCATTATGACGTCATAATGAAAATTAGAGAACAGATAACAATTAAGTTCCATCATAAATACCCTGCCCTAGTTTTAAAAAAAAAATATGTTGGCCCTCAAGAAAAGAATAGTTTTAAATAAATCTAAAACCTGGATTACTGTAGTATCTTCCTTTCAACACCCCTCATTATTTTCAGAGTTCTGGGTTTTACCTTGTTTCGCTTGCGAATACTCTGAACAATTTTATCGTTGAATACTAAGCAATTGCCTCAAAAAGTTGAGCCTTGGGCCTTGGGGATTGAAACTTTTTTGTGCCACAATTTCACCAGTTGGTTTTTATACGCCTACACATTAATGTGAGCGTATATTGTAGTCGCCCCTGTCTGTCTGTCTGTCCACAATTGTTGTGAACACGATAGAGCGCTGGATTCTTGATGGATTTTGATAGAACTTGTTGTGAGTGTTTATAATCATCCAAGGAAGAAGCCTATTGAAAATCAGACAAATCGAAAAATATTTGATGGGTTATTGCCCTTGTTTTTGAAAATATGTTGAAAACTGGCTTCTTGATGGATTTGGATGGAACTGGTTCTGAGTGTTATTTATGACCTTGATTAACCATATTGAAAATCAGAAACATAGAAAGATATTTTATGAGTTATTGCCCTTGTTCTTTAAAACGCGTTAATTTTTTAGCATCTTACATTCTCAAAGCTGTGGACACAATATAGGGAGCTGGTGATTTGATGGATTTTGATGAAACTTGGTGTTAGTGTTCGTAATCAATTTAGTATGAAGCATATTGAAAATCAGCATAATCGAAAACTCTTTATTACGTGAATTATTGCCCTTGTTTTGTTAATATTTCAGTGACTTATCACAATGAAACTTAACATTTTTAAGTTCATAAACATAAAGAGAAAACAAACTGTAACAAAACTCTGGTAAGATGAAAATGTCACTCTCAGAATCTTTCATTTACTGACAACTCTCGTCAACCTCCCGGACGAATTGACTGCCATTAGAAAAGTGGGCGTCTTACGATGGCCATCGCTATTTTTTTTTGTTGGGGGGCTATTTACATTAAACCCTCGAGATTTTTTGGGAGGACGGCTACATTAATAACAGTAATGATTGCTTCATTACCAGTCAGACGATGGTGTATAAAACTTCCAGAATATCTTTAATATAATATAATCAACACACAATCAAAAGTATCTTCGTATAGCCTACGTTTAAAACCTGATGAAGCTGGTTTGATCAAGAAAGAAAATAGTATACTTACAAAATCGTCATCTTTATCTCACAAATAACAGAGCACAAAAATATAGATTTTACTCGGCAATTCTCAGCGTGACTTCTTAGTGAAAGTAAGAAATCTGCATTATGACGTTATTTTGTTTGTAACGTCATAATAGAAAATCATATTTTTTATATTGACCAATTCACGATTTTTTTATGTTACGCCCATTTTCGTATATTGTCGTTACCCCTGTCCGTCTGTCCGTTGGTCCGTCGGTCCGCCAGTCCGCAATTGGCCTGTGAACACGATAGAGACTACAGTTTTCATCTGATTTGAATGAAATTTGGTGTGATCATTTGTATTTATTTAGCATCAACCAATCAACTGATGGATGAACATCAACAAAATAACTCATAGGTCCGCATCAACCAATTATCCTACAGATCACCGTCAACCAATAATTATCCTACAGATCACCATCAACAACAGCATCAACCAGTAACCAAACATTAGCATCAGCAAATGATCTAGAGATAAGCATCTATCCGTGACCTGGAAGATAAGCACCCATCAATGACCTGAAGGATCAGTATCAACCAACAACCCAACAAGGTCGGCTTTACTTCTATGGCTTGAACAAATAACCGGTAAAGTAAAAGTTAGTGAGACCTCACCATACGGATTATGTCATTTTCGTACAGTTTTAGTTCTTTTGAAGACTTTAAATTTACATAATTATATTCAAGATCGAAATAAACCTCATTAAATGCCGATTGTTTCCGAAGTGCAAAAAATTGAAAAAAATCTACAACTCAGAATGCTCATTTCGTTTCATTTAATATGAGCCTGGAACGATTCATAACGAGAATGTAACCTAATTTAAGTGCATAAAATTGACAAAACCTGCTACTTAATATACCGATTTCTACTTATATCATATGAGGCATGAACAAAGACTTTATTATTAACATGCAAATTAACTTAATTTATAACCTCCAAAATATTTTGATTCCAACTTGATCCACGGGAGATCATTAGGATAAGGAACATTAACTTTAATGTTATTGAATTATCTAACCTCTGAGAGAAATATTGTCTAAAGTTTAAGGTGGTCATAAACATACCAAACAATGCAATTATTCATACTAATATAATAAATATTAATTTGACAATTACACAAGGTTTATAATATCTAATAACAATTGACATTGAACTAATAGAGCGCCCTGTCTTATGGACTAACTAAAAGGTTATTTGATATATCTTTAATCTTTTAATACGTTTTATCAAATAACAGGGATTAATCGCGTAGGACATTGTTTTTTTGTTGTCTTTCTCAGGGTCTTCCCATGATTTTTAATATTAATTGCAATGTATAAAAATAACAATTATGTCATACCAAAAAGGGAAAAAGTTGAATAACATGAAAAAAAATTATACTCAGCCCAACGAAGATTTCGTAATTATATGCCAATGGTATTTTGACCATTAGCCAGTGGCGTACGCCCCCCCCCCCCCTTTTACTTTTTTTTAAAGTTAGACTGTACAATGAATACGCCTATAGATTTCGTTAACTTTGCCATTTCCATTATAGGAATTGTATGAATAAAGTAAAACATCAGATATATAAGTAGGTATAGTCAGATGCATCTTGGGTGTGAATCACACATTTGCGTTGCATTCCTAAGATGCTAGTTGTGACCTATGATTTCATTGACTGACTTGGCTAGGGAGATTTTTCCATGTCCACTTTTAAACGACAAATTTCACATCAATTTTATGTACATAGCTTTTGATCCATTTAGTCAGTCGAATTTGTATAATAGACAATTAATGAGGAGAATACGACATCAAAAATGTCTAAACCATTAACGTTTACTATAAAACATACATGGTCCACGTCAGAAACCGTTAAATTAGTACAATTTATACTTATTCTATGTTTTTAAGCCAAAAAAAAAGGTAAAAAATATTCGATGGATCTACCCCCCCCCCCCCTTTTTCGAAAAACCTGGATCCGCCCCTGTTAGCTGCATAACCTTTAGTTAAGCAGGGCAATCAGACCTTTACCAGTCGCACCAAAAGTTTCCCCAAAAACAAATTCTACTTTATTGTCACCATAATTGTAAGATATTTATGAGAAAATATAAGTATAGTTATGTCTCTGTTTGTAATTCAAATCAGTGAAACCCATTGAAACGGTGATACAGTGCATGATAATGCAAATAGTAGGTATGCATGACTTGCCTGATTACACCACTTCTTTACAGTACACATATGTTGCTAGTTTACATACATTCATTCATATAACAAATTATTAAAAGAAAAATAACGTTTTCAGCAGTATATTATATATACCGTTATTTAAACATTTATCAGAGAGGATATGGGTTAATATACACTGGAGGGTTATCAAATATTACTGGTAGAATTAGAGAGATTGATTAATATATTATTAAATTTATCAGAATTAAATATCAATAGAAAGATACCATAATGTTGGTTTACTAAGACCATCAAGACTGTAACACGACTTTCTTATATACAAATTTCATTAATCAACATCAAACTCTATATCTATAGTCATATAAATATAGCATTCATTGATACAATTCTGACCTAGTACGATGCTGACTCAATTCATGGCATCCATTTAAAGAAAACATTAGGGTCTTCTTTAGGCTTTGGTAATTAGTCGAACGAATCAAGTTTGACTACATGTAGAAATATTTGAAGGTGAATGAGCTTTATACATGACCTGTTTTCTGAAAATCAATTTCCAGCTTTAACTTTAAATTCTTCCTCCCACTCGAATATCAACACTGAGACAGATAACGACCTAGACAAGAATATAACGGCATTTGTGAAATTAGAATAGGAAAGTTTGCGACTTCCTAATGCAATGATTTAAAATATATTTGTTTAGAAGTGAAATCGAAATGAAATGATTTAACGATCTATTCAAACAATCAATCATTAGATTTATAAAGAAACTAAATTCGTCTTGAAACCGTTTACACTTAGCACAGTGTCATTTCCTAAAATGTTATATATCTAAGATTGAACTGAACTCAATCAAAAAGGTTGGCGAAGAAAAAAAATCAGAAAGATCGTCTGCAGATACTAGTCAGAGATTTCTTTGTTTTAAACAAACTCATTTTACAAAACATGATGTGCAATTGTCCGTCTAAAGACGAAAGGATTGTTGAAATGTAAAGAAGGTTAATTGCCTATTATACGCACTTGTGACTTGTTTCATTGACTCGTATATACTGAATAATTTCATCTAATACTAGATTTCCAATTCTATACAGAAATTGTTTCAGTACATTAGAAAATTACAAATGAACTTAGATCCAACTAATCTTTCAATATATGGTCACTTGGAAGATGACCTGATCTGTATTTGATCACAGTTCCAGAACATGGTGTTTTTTTGGGTCCCTTTCTTTGTGAAACATTTTGGAGCTTTGATTACTATCCGCATAATCTGACATTATTTTATTATAACTGGGGGTATGATGAAATTTAAAATTTAGATGATCTGTCTTCGTTTATTGAGTGGTTAACTATTAAACAGGCAACGTTCATTCATTGCACATTCTCTAATGTTTGTTCATTTGACAAGATGGAATCAATTTCACTTAATGGATTGTCGCAGACTAAATAATGTTGGAAATCGTGAGCAATAAAATGAAACACGTCAACGTAAATATATAATATATTACCTAAACATAAGTCTATTTACTGGAATATATTCATGATCCAACAATTTCAAGACAATATTTCAGACACATCTGAACTTACAGACGGCCATTAATGTGACAATATGTGACAAATAAATAACATGACAAGCATATTCTTATCATTATAATGGTATAAAAGACAACGTTTAGTGTTAAATAGTTCACACTCTATATACATGTATAAACAATGCTTTTATTAACTATCACTTTGAAGTTGTTTGATGCTGAAGACAATTTGTAACAGTAGAATGATTAGACAATATGTAGTAGTTTTCCTGTTTATTTCTATCAACATTAACTATTTAAGGAAGCGCCAGAGAGACTGGAAATGTCATTGTCATTGACTACACAGCAGGAAATTTATCCTAAAATTATATCCATAACAGTTTATCAATCCTTTTAATTATGAAGGCTTAGTATTGAACTTCTCGCTTTTAGACGTAAACAATACACACATTGTCAATATTTGAAATTTTCTATTTGATAAGTTTCCGTGTAAAACTGTTCATACTTTGTGTAATCCCTTAATGTCACAGATAATTTTAGTAGTTGTACTAGTCTACTCAAACAATAATTGCTCAATCTCAAAATTGAATTTATAGAATGCTTATTGAAATTGTAATCCCACTTTTCCCAAGTGAGCAATTCATTTTACTCGCTATTGGCTTTACTATAATATTTGTGTTCAATCACTCATTGATTCATAATGTAACACATTTTCCACTGAACTGCTTACCACCTTTCTATCAGGGCTTATTGATGTTTCAGGAAATTTAATCCGCGTTGGTGGATAGATTTTTGCTCTTACTACCCTAAAGTCATCGATTATGCAAGTAATTAAGTAATTGTATCCGAATTGAAGCTAAAACTATGCTAAAATTAGTTTAGTTCTCAATTTTTGCATTGGGAATAATCTTAGTATTACCCCGAGTTCATAAAAAAAACTTAAAATGGACTCAAGTGAAATAAAATCACTGGTTACATGATTTTATTTTTCATAAAGATGATGTCAAACCTATTTCTATATCAATTCTTTTCTCAGATTACCAAGGCCTGATATCGAATTTGAATTAGTAATTTCATGTAAAAGCTGTTTTATCTATTGCAGACAAGTTGACAATTTTCAGTGCACGTATGCCAGGTTTACTCTCTGTAAGAAACTCACTGTCTTTTAAGTAAAGCAATCAGATCAGGAATTAAACCACTGAATACCAAGAATAAACCGTTATCTGTTATACGTCATGCCATCGTGAAAGGAATAGTAATTTGGTAAATAAGACTTTAATACGATCATATGTTGATTGAATTTATTGGATTGAGAATAAACTAAGGATAATCAGTGTTAAAACTTGTAGTAAAAGATAATTAGTGGAGTAAAACGTCTTCTTTACTCACTCCAACTCAATAAGAATTTAATTTCAAGACGTGTTTAATTTCTGTTGAAGTAGGCTAGAATACTTCACTTAACCTACAGATGTCTCTATTTCTGTAAGTAAATCAATAAGAAAGAATCAATGTTCTTTACACTGCTAGTTTAGGAATGATGTCGACTTACATCATTATATTCACTTGTAACAATTCAATTACATTTCCAATATTTCATAATTATTTTCTCTGAATAATTCATAGAGATAATATCGAAATATTGTGAAACCTGTGTGAATTTGATAAATGTATTTAAAGTTCCTATCTCAAACGAAAAACACAAGATAAATATTATGGAACAATTCACACATCTTTAATAAAATTGGGCGCATAACGTTTTAACACATTTACACGCGTTGTCATTAGATAAAATGATAAGAGAATGCAACATAACAAAGATTATTTACCATTTTAAGAATGATAGAGAGATTGAAAGAGACAAAAGATAAAAGAGCAATTAACAAGAGTGACTAATTTAAAGTTGTAGCAGGAGATAAAACTGGTTTTAAAAATACACAAATGTTTTTACGCACTTTATCAAACTTTTGGTAATTAATGTTCTGTTGATTTTTGCTTTCAATTGCCTGAAAAAAATAGATGGTTTTTAGGAAGCCTAATGTTACTATTAATAACTGTAGAGACAAATTACAGTCTCAATAAACCAACGAATTCCCTATTCCCAAAGCTTGTTATTGTTGCTATTATATATTTTAACAAACATTATGGCATTAGCTAATAAATGTTAAGAATTATTAAAGTGACAATGTAAGTCTAGAGAGAATTAAAAGGAAATGAAAGATAAACAGTTGACATAAATTATTGCTTGATTGCATTCAATTACATGTACTCCGATCATAACCCACGTATATTATTGTATCAACGAGCCACTTTCTCCATTATTCTGTGTTGAAGATATAATCTTTTTCCATATGTATACAAATGAAAGTATTTAGTTGTTTGTCTCACAAAATAATATTGTTAACATGCAGCAAAAAAACCTATTTAAAACAAATTAGTCAAGAACGTAAACGTCAGAAAAACGTGGACACAATTTGACTTGATGCTAAAAACACCAAAGGAACATCAATGAAACTCCTGTCACTATGCTTGCCACCATGTTCAGCAAACATAACTCTATCCTCTTAAACTCATCCCACAATACCATTTCCCTTAAGATCAAACTCACAATATCATTTTCCTTTAAACTAAAATACTAATTTTCGTGATATCAGCTTACAATACCATTTTCAGGAAAACTCAACTTTCTCGATGTCGTTGATAAATCAGTAGTCATGCCAGAATTTTATTTTCACCATTAATCTCATTTGAACTATTGAACTTGAACATTTAGACTACATGTACTATCAAACAGGATCTTCTGAAAACATCCTTTACCATGAGTTGTTGATCGGACGTCATAGAGAGCATCTGAACATTATCGCGATCTTTATTCGACCAATTTATGTTGGTTTAGAGAAAATACCTGATAACTATTTCATGAAAAAGATAGTGGACCACGGCCATATACGCCTAACGAAAAAGCCTTAAATATAATCAGGATAAAACTAAACTTTCTCAAACCTTTTGATTTAGGTTCAATAACATCCCTTTTAAGTTTCAACAAAATCGGTTGAAAACTAAGATAGTAATAGCATATTCAAGACTTTGGGGCAAGGGCAATAACTCTGCTACTTACGGTCGAAAATAGCTCAAATTCGAAATTATTCTTTATTTTCTGAATATGTATACACATTTCAAATTTCATTTGATTCCGTCAAAAACTCTAGTTTTTAGAGCGTTTACGAGCAAATGTTGATGGTCGGACCGACAGAATTGGGGCAAGGGCAATAACTCTGTTTCTAACGATCGAAAAAAGCTCAAATTCGAACTTGATCTGCGTTTTATGAATATGTAGACACATATCAAATTTCATTTGATTCCGTCAAAAACTCTAGTTTTTAGAGCGTTTACGAGCAAATGTTGACGGACGGACGGACGGACGGACAGGGGTGCCGACAATATACGTCCTCATAGAGAGATGAGGGCGTACAAAAATGAAAGCTGATAGAATACTAGTTACAGAAAGTGTTCATTGATAGAATATTACTCTTATAAATTTTTAGTGATAAAACACTACTCAAAGAACTTCTTCAGTGATAGATTACTACTTATGCTGCTTTCACTGTTTAGATACAAATGTCCGTAAACATATTCTTTGACCTTTATGTAGGTGTGTTTTCGCTGCCAGATTCTGGCAAAATTACGCTGACACTGACTTCATTATGTTACTATACGGAATCTCCATAGTGCTGTAATAGTCAGATCACCATCGTTTTGGTGCAGACTACAGCTGTCGTAAACTTGAGTTTATAAATGACAATCAAAATGATTAATCTACATTGTAATGATATTAAGTGTGCTTACTAGACTTCAAAATATCAAAAATGACAGTTGCAAGTTGTAACTGCCTTATAATTAAGCAGCTGACTATCATTATACACTTGGAATAGACTTTCAATTGACCAATTATTCTCTCCCTTCTACACTTCTTAACGCTTTGATGATGTGCTTGCGGTTTCAATTTGTACTGAAAGATGCATGATAGATAGCACCCATTATAGTTTTACTTGCAATTAATTATCTCTTAGTAGTGATAATAATGAACATGCAGAGAATATCAAGTGCACTTTCATACATGCATTGTAGGTATAATTAGGTCTTCTAGAGGAAAGCATTATGGATCATACTTTTATTTCTAAAGACAACTGATTGGTCAAGAGAATAATCAGATTATATTTCCATCAAAAGGATAATCCAATGTTTCATAATTGATATAAGTAATAGGCTACAACATATCCCCAACATAAGACTTGGGAATAAAGCATACGTAGTTACGTATTGGTTCTCTAGTGTCCTGTTAGTATAGGTCAAGTTCCTGTTTCTTGTGTCCATCAAGTTTCTAATCTACATGATTATCTGTCTCATAGTCATAACCAACTCACTCAGGATTCACTTAAACACAAATTATACAATTAATTAAGGCTAAAATATGCCTCGAGAGATAAAACAGGTTACAGATATTGACTGCATATTATTTGTTAAAAACTGCTTTCTGAACGCATTCCGGAGCGCAACAAGTTCATGCGGCAGCTGAAAGTTGAACAAAAAGCTTTTTTGGAAAATTTCCCAACGATTTTTAAGTTTAATATATGGTACGATGGTATCACATGTGTGGGATCATCTGAGGTGGCTATATAGCCAAACCTCAACTCCGGTATCAGTACTGCACTGATGAGGCCCAGAAGGCCGAAACAGTACTGTTTGATGTTAGATAAGCTACTTGCCTCATACCATACCCTATCTGAAGTGTACCATTGTCGTTAGCGTTATGCGTAGCCCACAAGCTCGCTAGTTTCGGCACTCTGGCATGGTACGATGGTATCACATAATGTGGGATCATCTGAGGTGGCTATATAGCCAAACCTCAACTCCAGTATCAGTACTGCACTGATGAGGCCCAGAAGGCCGAAACAGTACTGTTTGATGTTAGATAAGCTCCTTACCTCATACCATACTCTATCTGAAGTGTACCATTGTCGTTAGCGTTATGCGTAGCCCACAAGCTCGCTAGTTTCGGCACTCTGGCATGGTACAATGGTATCACATAATGTGGGATCATCTGAGGTGGCTATATACAGTATAATTTAGACTGAAAGCCATGAGCTTATCTCGTAGAGATAGACGTGGTAGTATTTTTGTGTACTTTTATGTATAAAAGTGCAGCCTCATGTTATTTTTTAAGCTGTCATCTTCCTCAAGTCAAGATATTTATGTATTATGTCAGCTTTTATATGGGTCTATGACGTAAATTATTCTGCATATAGATTAGAATAGAAAATATTTTGTATTTGAGTATCTTACATTATTACATACTGTTGAATGAGACAAGCGAGGTAGGGCATATCCATCCTTCAGGAACATTAATTTGATGCCCTTCTACGACTTATTACAGCCATCTCGACATTCCTGCTCAGACAGTCATTGTGACTCTTTTGGTGGACTACACTGATTCCTTTGTAATGACTCTTAAGCTGTTGAAGTCCAAAAGACCCTTTAACGGAAAATCGTTGTTACAATTTATTTGTCAATTACGCATGTTTTTCAGAGAACCTTCTTACCGAATAAAGTTCGATCTAAAATATAATGTGCCTTGTAGAGTTCACGTGGGTATAAAAAAAAATGACAGTGAAAACAAAGAATGATTGTGGGTTAAAATATTTCTTTATAATTTCTGATACAAGTATGTTACATTGATTGATGATAATAATGTTTGATTTCTATGTATTATGATACTGTTAATGAAATATTGACCTAAACTAGTATACAATAGGTCAACTAATCCAATGACCCTTATACCTAACTTCTAATAGCTTGATACTGTTAGCAATTATTGACAGTTGTCGGTTAACGTAGCTTTGAAAACTGGACAATTTTCAGTCGGGCGAAAGTATCTAACACTTTTTATACCGGCTATTCGTATATCAACTGTCACACAAGCGATTTTTTTGGGAGGCTATTGGGTGAATTAATAAGGTTGTCTTCCCCCTGATTTAGGGTACTTGATATCTCGTCAGATCAGAACAGAAAGATCATTAATTCATCTGTCTTTATATCAGATGATCAAAGAGATAATATAGGTCGGTTAATTATAATAGCCTATGGCCTATACAGTTTTCGTGTACATGTATACTATAAAACTCATTTACCCAATAGCCGTATTATCGAATTTTATACCGCATATTTGAGAACATATTTTTAAGTCTTGACACTGCATTCAAATGTATCATCACTTGTATGCAAAACGAACTTTTCAAGAATGTCAATGTCCCTTCTGAACTTTCACAAAACTGTTAAACCCTAAAAACGTTCACATAACACGCTAAGTGAAGAAATGTTTTGTATGATTTTTACATTGTATTATTCTTCAAACTTCATAAATGGTACATAGCATTAATTATAAACATGTATTATCAGCTGCCACAGTCAGTCGTTTGATGTTGAAAGAGAATAGATAAACATTTTAATTGACGAGAATGTGATTTATCAAAACCACTCGAGGATCGTGAGTGTACATATACTATTAATTAAATCAAGCTTTGGATAGTGAAACTCACAACAAGCGCATATTTGTGCACATTTATAAATTTTACCACAGATATTAGTCAAATTTTGCTGATTATTTGTTTGTAGAGTGATTAGTCAGCTTTACTATTAATTACATACAATATAATGTAATTACATACAGCAGCAATGATGTTCGATAACTACTAAAATCATTATTGTGTGTGTCGTCCCTGGGATGGAAACACTCTCAGGATGGGGGTAAACAGTAATGATCAGTTAATCCTGCGCACTGGCGGTAGGTTTCCAGCTTCTGATATTCCCTTTCATTTACACTCCGCATGACGATCTTTCTGTTGCACGGGCCATTCTAAGGACCAAAGTCGGTCTACATTTCCTGTTATTCCTAATGCAAGATAATTTTTTACTGCGCAATGGAGCCTCTGGGACCAATAACCAATCATAAGGCGGACAAGATTCTGTTCATTCTCCGCTTGGATGAGTGGTCAACCACGGCATTGATCAGTTATCCAGATGATCTTGTAGTTTATTTTCAAAAGCCCTTTTTTTTTTTTTCATTTTATTATAAGGTAATTATTTCATAACTATACAAAATAAAATTTTCTAGCTCATGATGTTATTGAGCAATATGAAAACAACTGTACTGAGATTACTTGCGTTAAACAGTGTTTATAGCCAGATAACTCAAATAGACACCATAAATTACCAGTAAATAGTTTATCAAAATACACAATTACAAATAAAATCAATGAAGTATGTGGTGAGGGTTTTTTTCCAAATCAAAACCTTATCTTTCAATTATATTGCACTGATTTCTGATATTATCAATGATTTACCATCATATATATATATATACAGTAGAAGAAGACTTTCAATTTGTTTTCAAGACAAATTTTGACAGAAGTGATTTAAGGATGCTATTTACATCAATATACAACTATTTACAACGTATTTTCAATTTACAAGATTTTGATATTCATATACAATAATAGATGACCTTCTATCTCCAAATACAATTATCTATTAGTGAATTTGTTTTTGGAAATCTTTCCATACATACAAATTAATCAGATCTGCTCATGTTCACAATTTTGTTGGTTCAAATAAGAATGAGCATCAACAGAGTGTTGAAAATATTGGAGTCCTAATGAATATATAAATATGATAATTATAACCACTCTGAAATTTAGTTGAAATTTCTAGGAGAGAAATGTCCAGCACAGGCAACTCTTTTAATGTCAGAGGTATACACCTAATTGTTTTATCCTTTTAAGATTTAAACGACATGTAGAAGCGAGGAGCACATATAACAAAACACAAGACAATATTATGGAATACACTTCTTTAATACAGTTAAGCACGTTTCAACACAAGATACACGTATCATCATCAGATGTAATACATGTATTAATACATAAGACAATTCCTAATACATAAGAAAATTCCATAATATTGTCTTGTGTTTTGTTATATGTTTTATCCCTAATCAAAATAAAAAATCATACAAAATCAATTTCATAACACTAAAATATGGGGAAATGAACTGAAAAGACAACTGTATTTAAGTATATGATGATGTGGTTTTAAGTAAATTACTTGTCACTAGTATTAGTGGTAGGTGAAGAAGTTTTAGTAGTTTTATTTTCCTCCAATGGTTCACCATGTGTTAATAATGCTTGTGAACTACTATTACTACCATAACTGGATGCTTCAGTACTACTACCATGTACCTCACTATCTACAGCTAGTGGATGATATTTAGTTTCCTGGCCACTTTTATACACCAATACACTCCTTCTTTCTTCATATACTGCTAGAATAATACACAAGTTATGGTTCAAAGGGGGATAATTTACAGTTTAAATAGCGAATACAGACAGCATATATGTTTGAAAGAAATAAAGACATACCGTTATGTTTAATGTATTTTTTTCCCGATAAAACATTTCAGTAGTCTAGTCAGAGACTGAAAATCATTGTAGACTTTGATTTCATACTGTTGTCTTACTATTGAAGGATGTAATAAGGTCAATTGAATTTCAATATAATGCCATTTGCAATTTTTGTTTACAGCAGGCCTGTCTGTCAGAAGAGTGTTAGCAAACCTAGCTTTGATTGGTTATAATTAAATTTTGATCCAATAAAATGCGTGAATATTAATAAGCCTTTGTAAGAAAATCAGAAAATAAAGGAACTACATTTGAGTAAAAATGTAGATCAACAGATAAACACAGATGTTGATAAATAACAATTAAATAACAATGTATTACCTTTATCTTCATCATCTTCTTCTTCTTCATAGTCTGGTTCAGGTTCAGCTTCAGATGTATCTTCTTGTTCATCATCAGCTATATTACCAGTTGATAGTCCACAAGATAGTTGTGATGCACTACCAACTTCACTTTCAGCTAACTTATACAGCTTAATAACTTCCTCTCTATCACTAGTACCATGTTGTTTAACTGGTGGTTCAGGACTTGTTGATCTCTACAATTATTACATTTAAAAGTTAAATAAAAATTAAAACTTAAACTTTAATTTATACTTCATATTGGCATGGATATAAGACAAATTGACATGGATATAAGACAAATTGACAAGGATATAAGACAAATTGACAGATATAAGACAAATTGACAGATATAAAATACATTGACATGTATATAAGACAAATTGACATGATATCAGACAAATTGACATTATATAAGACAAATTGACATTATATAAGACAAATGGACATTATATAAGACAAATGGACATGATATAAGACAAATGGACATGATATAAGGCAAATGGACATGATACAAGACAAGTTGACATGAATATAAGGCAAATTGACATTATATAAGACAAATTGACATTACATTAGACAAATGGACATTACATAAGACAAATGGACATGATATAAGACAAATGGACATGATATAAGACAAATGGACATGATATAAGACAAATTGACATTATATTTGACATGATATAAGACAAATTGACATTATATAAGACAAATGGACATGATATACGACAAATGGACATGATACAAGGCATGTTGACATGAATATAAGACAAATTGACATAGATAAAGCTAATATTTACATAAGATTAAAAAAATATTTACATTGAATGTGGCAACCAGTCTGTAACATTAGATTTTCATATTAAACACAATGTGCAAGTATTTACACTGTGAAATAAAAGCTAATTATGTTTATAAAATGTAAAATATACAGTACCTCTCTAACAGATATCTGATCTACACTCTCATCAGTTGGATAATCTTCTTCTGGTTCACTATCAATGTCGACGTCATCATCATCATCTTCTTCTTCTTCTTTATCACTGCCAGTACTTACTGAATACCTAGTTGTATTAATATTGTTGATTATTATACATTTGATTGATGTATAGTGAATCTACAGAATAAATTCGGTCCAATTCATTATAATCAAATACTACAAAATTCATGATTTGATATTATTGGTTGGAGTTTTCAACTTAATCATACAAAGATAGCTTGCCAGGCAAGGTAACATACGCCCACTTCATCAAATTTAAATATTGAAAAAGTTGATTGCACTATCGCACTTATTTGAGCTGATATTTAGATGAATCAATTCGAATGAAAACTCTAGCCTCTATCATGTACACAATTTTAATGTTTTTTCACTAAGTCTAGGGCGATAACTCATAAACCAACGACTAGAAACGTACAATTCTCAAATTTATCCGAGTTATTATCAAGATGAAGATACATACCAAGTTTCATTCAAATCGGATAAAAACTTTAGCCTCTATGGCGTAAAACAAATTAATTCAAACGTTTTTTCACTAAGTCAAGGGCAATAACTCATAAACCGACGACTGGAATTGCACCAATTTCAAATTCATCCGAGATATTATCAAGATGAATACACATCCCAAGTTTCATTCATATCTGATAAAAACTCAAGCTTCTATCCCGTACACAAGTTCATTTTAACGTTTTTAAACTAAGTCAAGGGCAATAACTCATAAACAGACAACTGGAATTGCGCCATTTTCTAACTCATCCGAGATATTATCAAGATGAATACACATACCAAGTTTCATTTGAATCGGATAAAAACTCTGGCTTCTATCGCATACACAAGTTAATTTTAACGTTTTTTCACTAAGTCAGGGGCAATAACTCATAAACCGACGACTGGAATAGCGCCATTTTCAAACTCATCTGAGATATTATCAAGATGAATACACATACCAAGTTTCATTTGAATCGGATAAAAACTCTGGCTTCTATCGCATACACAAGTTAATTTTAACGTTTTTTCACTAAGTCAAGGGCAATAACTCAAAAACCGACGACTGGAATTGCGCCATTTTCGAACTCATCCAAGATATTATCAAGATGAATACACATACCAAGTTTCATTCGAATTGGAAAAAAACTCTGGCTTCTATCGCATACACAAGAAATTGTTGACAGACGGACGGACGGGGGTGACGGCAATATACGTCCACATTTTCATGTGGGCGTATAAAAATAAGTACAGCTGTATTTATGTTACTTTATTAATCAAAGTTGCTTGGAATATAACATACACATACCATAATAATTATGTAACAACTAGTTAAGTATTTTTCCAAGATTAATGATAAATCAACCACAAAACCAGAAACAAAATGGCAGCAGATGTTCAAAAGGAAGTGATTGTTTGTCATAGATAGTAAGTTCTTTGTATAATTTTAAAGTATCCAAAAGTCTCTTTAAAATAAGGTAGTTACTTAACATTTTAACAAAATATCTACTCACAAATATAGGCTGCAAATACTCACGAATATACAAAAACTTACTTAAATTTAGGTAGAGCTGGACGTCGAGGTAGGGAGTCACTAGATTTATCAGGTGATGGTAAATCATGACTCAAATCTACTTCCTGTACTCTTCTCTCATCTTCACCCTCACCAGAGGAAGACTTATCTTTATCTAATTTAGCATCTTCTAATTGATCAGCTGTCATTTCTTTTTGATATTCTATTGGTGTTGTAGCAAGAACTCTGGCAAACAAAAGAGGACAAAACACAGGTACAAAATCAGTAAAGAAAATAAGACTCTTAACACTTGAAACCTTTCAATAATGTTGTTGTGGTAGAGGATACTATTAGGTTTACTGTTCTACTCCATTCAAGAGTTTTTCACTTTCACTGAGTTTGTTTTATCTCTTATCATACCTAATTAAGCCAAAGAAATATTAGAATATAAGAATAGGCTTACTCTGATTTTTTCTGTCCTTTCTTCCCATCTGAAGTGAATATAGTGTTACATGTAGAAATTGTGGTTGGTATTCCTAAAATACACAAATATAATCTTTAATATCAAAGATAGTGGACCACAGCCATATACGCCGAACAAAAAAGCCTTAATTTTAATCAGGAGAAAACTAAACTTTCTCAAACATCCAATTTAAAGGGACAGTCTGAATTTTTTTTAGGTCAAAATTTTTTTTTGCTCAAATTTGTGAAAACTTTACACCAAAATCTGTAACTATGTGCCCTTTAATTTATCTGAAAGTTTCAACCAAAAAAATCCAGCCGTTAATTTTTAAACGCTAAAAACATGCTCAAATTTTTAAAAACCTTACGTAAGGTTTTTAAGCGTGTTATGTTTTTTGGACGCTGATAGCAAACTACTGAACGGATTTCAGTAAAATAAACGCCATATTGTAGAGAAATGTTACTCGTGTGTATTTAAAAGGTTTCAGCTAGAAATATTGAGCCATTTAAGGGGCAAACACCAAAACTAGGTCAAATTGCATAATTAGCAATAAGTACTCCCTGTTTGTAATTAACCCTTTAAAACCAAATTCAGTTTGATCAAGAAGATATAGACATACAATAAGCATGCTTTAAAAATACTCTCAGGTAGCGATTTTTTTTTTATAATGGAAACTTTTTCAAAAAAACAGAATGGCCCTTTAAGTTTTATCAAAATCGGTTGAAAACTAAGAGAGAAATAGAATATTCAAGATTTTGGGGCAAGGGCAATAACTCTGCTTCTAATGATCGAAAATATCTCAAATTTGAACTTGATCTTTGTTTTATGAATATGTATACACTTATCAAATTTCATTTGATTCCAACAAAAGCTCTAGTTTTTAGAGCATTTACGTTGACGGACGGACAGGGGTGCCAACAAAATACGTCCTCATAGAGAGATGAGGGCATATAAAAATGGAAATTAATTGGGATAAATTATCTCCAAGTACTGGTATAAGAAATAAATCAAAGCTGTCATATTATAGAATAAATGTGTAAGAACAAATCTAAAAACACAGTACATTATGCTGATTGTAATTAAATACCAACCATCATTTAAACCAGGTTGTGGTAATATCTGACCATTCAATGCCTCTATTAAAGATACAGCTTCATAACCTGGTGGTACACCTTCTTGATTACATGTATTCTCTTCTCCATCACCCTGTTAATATCAAATATAGTTTGTTAAACATAACATAAATTTAACCACTGCATTAACAACATTCTGTGAGAGAATTTCTGCCATGCCGTGAAACGTGAATTATATCTCAATTTCCTAGATGTTAATAATAGACTAGAAACTTATACTGTCATTTTATCTTTAATTATTTGTAAACAAACTTCATTTTGATAATGGTATGAATTAAGCTGGAACTAAGCTCTGACAGTTGGTATGAAGTTAGATGTCTGCATCAAATATTTTTTGAATAAATTCAATTATCAAAATTATTGGCTTGAACTTGAGAAATAACAGCTATTGTCAAAGTATTATGTATTAGTATTAGCTTGATATCATTTGTACATTCAGTATTTAAACCCTGAGTTACACACAACTTCAATCAATGACATGAAATTGTTTTAACTTGATATTCTTAGATACAAGATTACAAAGTTGTGAACTTACCACCCCTGTACCTTTCTTTCTCATAGCTCTGATCTGTAGCAAGGCTCTGAACTTAACTCGACATATAGGACACATACTAGCTTGATATCTCAAGGATTCAGCACAACCACTACATAAACATAGATGTCTACATGGTAATATTAATGTATCTCTCATATCAGACATACATATAACACATTCAGCACCACTATCTTCTAACTCATCATCAGGATCTTCCTGTAATAAGTAAAACGGTACCATAATGATGTTGTTGTATTTACCAGTCATGTAGGATTTGTGATACAAATTATATCCAACTACCAAAATGTTCACATGTACCCATGTACCAGAGTGTTAAATTGTCAGCAGGCATAGATAAATCTTAAATCAGAAGGTTTCGAAAAATTTCTTTCTTGATTTTCGATTATTACACATGTATATATTAAGTTGATTCAGTTGAGGGGTTGATGAATTGAAAGCGCCCATAGAAGACAAGCACAGGTGTCATAATACCATTAAATCTTTGTATTATCAGTCTTTAATCATTCTTATTAACCCATACAAATTCAGAAAAAATCAATTCCCTTTATCTTATCAGAAATTGAAATTGCATACCTTTGATCTTTCTACATTTTTATTTTCAATACCATAAATTTCTTGTAATAAATAACATAAACCATCAACAAATTGTTTTTGTTTTAATGGTTTTATTGTGTAACCACCTTCTGAATTTTGATCTATCACAGCAAATGTCATATGGGCATGACCAGCATGCTCTAAAATATAATGAAGTAAAAGTTAACAATCAATATATAGGGCCTACCCAGTAATAAATCATTTAACAAAACTGTCTGTAGTTTCTAACTAAGCAGAAATAATTGAAATGAAATAGATATAAAATTAAGATGGGCAATGCAACCCATATATCAGGACTTAATATCATTTTTGTTTCATTGAGATAACTGGACACTTTCAGTCTCTGCATTCTGTTTCAAAGACAATTGGAAACTGTAAAGATACTCTAAAAGATATATTCTCCTCTTTCAAATTGTTTGGACAATATGAATATAGTCAAATTATCATGTGTGCATATTCATTTTCAATCTTAAAGGAATACTTCCTCTTACAATAAACACTCTGTTGTGTCGTTATGATACCAGGTAAGTCCACTGATTCATATATAGAATCAGAGAAATTAAATATCTTATGTACATTTTAAGTAGTAGTCTTTCTTTAAAGATTTGTTTCCTTATTCTTTTGTGTCAAATTAAGCAAACTATTGAAAAATTGTGTTCCTAATAATTATCCATGTATTTTTAAGCATATTTAGTATTCTTATTGAATATAATTAACTCTTACTTAGGTAAATAAGATGAGAATTACTGGCCGAGTGGTGGGTCAAGATACATTCATGGATATTTATGATTTTGAACTCTAACGGGTGAACTGTTATTAGAACACCTCTATTTTATATTCATATAAGTATTTTCAAATAAGGATACACATCTTTAATTTATCTCTCAATAATACTCATATTACCTTCCTCTTCTACAATACATTGTAAAACAACAGGTATAATTTCTTTATCAGGATTATACGACCACTGTAATATAAATATCATACTAGTATTATAAATAATATCATACTGACACTTTTATAACTTAATCATACTTTATATAAATAAACAGATAGTCAACATGACAAACATCATAATCGTACATTTTACCTCATCCAATTTTCATTTATGGTTCTAAAAAGGTAAAACTGAATTGAAGTTTTCAAAATCAGACTATTTGTAAAAAGCTATAAGACAACAATTAATCTTTTTATAGAGATTATTTGAAAAATGATAGACAGATAAACAGAAGCTTGATATATAGACAATTCTTGGTTTAAAGGATGTCCTAAAAATGAACTTAAAATGAGATCATCATATCCTCTTAACTAGTGTCCCAAAAACTCTGATCATTTTGTTCATTGAAAGAAGCCTACATGTTTCATACCTATTAAACACAAACTGTGTCAAGTTTAACATTGCTTTGACACTATCATTTCTTTCAAAAATAGAAATAAATTAATACAAACCTCATCAAGAGTAAATCTGTTAGGTCGTATAAAATGTGTTGGTTGACTAAATACTAGTCCTGTACCACGCTTACAGTGAAATACATCAGACGTCATATTAGGGTCTTTAGGATGGTACCTAAATTAAAGAAACATGTAGATCTGTCATCATTAGGGCTGGGTATCGATTACCAAATTGAGATCGATTATCGAAGGTAGGTTACCGATCAACAATTAATTTTTAATTGGGAAATCTTCTAATCTTCATATGTTTGTGTGCGTTTTTGTACCTGAATGTTTGTTATTTATCAATATCAGGTATCGAAGAAAAATGAAACTGAAGTAATGTCCCGAATTTTGTATGACTATCAAGATAATAGTAAGAAAATTTGACAATGAATTTTAATCGATTATTTCAATTATTAGACCCAGCCCTAGTCATCATGAAATTAGATCTTTCACAATAATTCATAATTTAGTATGTAGTAGAAGCATTACAAGAATACTAAGCTGACTTTTAACTTCTATAACTTTCACAATAATTTCATAGTGCTGTATTTGACTTTATAAAACATGATAATTAAATGCAGTCATAAAAAAGATCTACTTACACAACCTGTCCATTTACAATTTCTTCTGTAGCAAAATACAATATTCTGATTGAGCACCTGGCATCTGCATCGTAAGTAAATTCGAGATTGTAAAGTTGGGTTGTATCTTCTTTGTCATGAAGCAGATTTTCAGCTGGATCATATCTACAATAGTATAATAACATTTACAAATGACATCAGCTTCTTTCACAAAAGAATTAACATGAAAGCTCTAGATTAAATATATATCTCATAAACCCCTGTTCCAAAATACAAATGAAGATCAATAATAGTTCATAATCAGCAATTACTCCTTGTGTTGAACTGTAAACTGCTATCACCAACAATGTCCAAATGAAATATTTTATCAGAATGTTCGACAGTTAAATTATTTGAATTAAGAGATCGATTTACTTACTTAACAAGTCTTAATGAATCCTTTCTGATGTTTACTAGGCTTTTTAATGTTTTAATAGGTTCATTACCAGCTGGTACTGGATAGGGAAACTAAAAAAATAAATACATCTATCACAAAAATGAATAAATGATATGAAGCTATGTACATAACTATGTGTTTTTTTTATTATTCAAAATACAAGGTAGTATTATATGATGTACTTTCTTGGCATCAAATGAATCCAATCATATCAATCTCCTATAAAAAAAATCTTCATACTTCTTTGTCAAGAAGAAATAATATTTTCTTGTATAACTTACTGGTATAGGTTTATTTCCCAAAAAATTCAAATCATCACATTCACCAAATAAATATTCACCAGGTTGAGGGGAGTCAAATCTTTCTCCTCCCATAACAAAATGATTTCCAAAATAATTTCCTGAAAATTAAAAAAAAGGGACTTCTTATGCTTGCTAATGTATGAGATAAGTTCATAGATAATATTGACATCCATATTAAAGGGATATGTTCACTAATTATTCAACCACAATTTTTTTTTGTCTCAGAATCTGGAATTTTATAGCTTATCTAATCCGTAATATTGTTCTCCTCTACAAAATTAAGCCTTCAAACACACGTATACCAATAAATATCGACGTTTGAAAGTCAAAATTACGACTCGCCATTTAGTAAGACTATGCATTATATAGAAAACACATATACAGAAAATGAAAAGTAAATGTTAAGATAGGGGTATAATTGAATGGATCGTGTGATTTTTGTGAATGCTGAACATTCCCCTTTAATATCATCCTAAGCTAAAACCTACCATGCATTTTGACTTCAATGTACAAAATTAAGGCAAAAGTATGACAACTGACATCTGTCATAATAAATTACTCTTTGCTCTTTATTTTCATAAATATTCAATATGAAACTTTCAATTCTCAAGAATATTGATACCATAGAAATATAGGGTTTGAGGATTTTACATGAAATAGATGCATTCATACCATACCAATACCCATCATCATTAGGTACCGATCGGTAGGTTACCAATTTTTCTTTCAAAATAGTGACAAAGCTACTAGAATGTGTCTTAACTGATATTGAACTAAAACTTTTCCAAATTTCTTCAATATTTTTTGTTTCAAATTAATTCTTGTTGTAGGCTAGTGAAAGAATGACTGAACTCTAAATTAAACGGAGTGAACGTTACCTGATTTTGGAGGATATCTGTAGGCATTATTGGAAGACAAATCTACAGATTCAACACCTGTATTTCTACGGGAAGTCAGAGCCCCACCCATCCTTGAATTCACTTTTTTGGCTTAGCGATTATTGTACCATAACACGATGAAAATTATTGATTTCAATCCATTCTAAACTTTTGACAAGACTTTGGCAGCCATTAAAGTATCAACAAGAAGTTGTTTCTGAGAGTACGGATTGGTTGAAGATTTAAGAGACGTTAATGGGAGATAAATGTATAATATAGAAAAAGACTACAGTTAATTCGTGAGTAGATAAAATATCAAACCTATCCAGTATTCTCGTCATTTCTTCAGGAGCTCAGCAGCCAATGCTAGTATTTGTACAAATCGGAATTGAATCAAATTTATTTTAAAGAAAAAGATAAAAAAAACAACTCAGGAAGTCTTTACTTTATTAAACTTCGAATTTAAAAAATGTAGACATATGGAAGTAGAAAGATTAAACTATAACACTGGGTATTCATATGGACACTGGTGAAGGTAACAGGTCCATGAATTGAGGCTTCTTTGACAGCTTACAATTTATTCAGACATGCTGATTACAATTGAAAAATTTCGTTAGAAGTTATCTCCCTTAATGTTTTGACCAAATTATTGCAGTAAACAAAAATATTTTTTGACAGAGTTCTCTCCCGTATTGTTGAATTTATTAAATTAACTGCTTGAAAGTCAATCGGCAATCCTCGGCAGTTTCCGTAAACCATAATCTGTCTCGGAATTGAATGGTGTTTTTCGTTGTGTTTTCATGCGCGAGACTCTTTACTTTGACGCTTTACTTCTTGCTTGTAACGTCGCGACAAAAATATAGTTCATAGCAATATAATTTATGAAGAAATATTCTGACACTTGCTCGTGCATTTGATTCTACAACGTGACTATCTGTTGACCAATTACGCATTTTATTATCAGTTTGAATCTGTTTGTTTTCATGTTCTTTGTTTACAAATACTTGTAGCCTCGAATGACCAGCCTCTGATGTTTGAACTACCAGAGGCACGAGATTACGTGAAAACTTTGATGTAGTCCGGTAAAATGGCCGCTGTTCATTACCGTGATATGTTGCAGAGCGCTAGCGTAACTTTCACGGATACCGTTTGCTTGAAAGTTAACCTCTCTTAACGGCGGCCATCATGAACTAATTGATAAATATGAAATATCTGTTTCTGTTATCATTGCAGATGTTTTTGCTTAAAGGGGCACAGGCTTCATTTTCGTGGGTCGATTTTTCCAAGTCTCAGAAACGGGGACTTTTTTAGCTCAGCAATTTAGTACTTGTTATTTATCACAACTCACCTTTGAAATTTGAGTCTTCAAATCTATGTGCATCCATAATTATTAGCATTTGAAAGTTATAATGCCCTACTACACATTAGCGATACTATGCAATATATAGAAAAGTCATCTATAGAAATAGAAGGAGAAATGTCTAATTTGAGATATATTTGAAGGAAATATGCAATGTTCGTACATTTCTAGTGCTTCTGAAGGATACTTAAGTATATTCAAGACCCAATACTTCAAGACCCAAATCAACCAATAAAAATGAAGACTGGTCCCCTTTAACAAACCATTTGAAACTTGTCCTCGCGAATGTATGTCGAGTTGCAGTGGCGAATTTAGAAATTTTATAAAGTGGTGGATAAGAAAAAAAAAGTGTCCCAAACCTGCGAGCGCTGAAGGCACAAGCGGCAAATTTTTGGAGATTCACATAGTTTAAAAATATGCATCTCTAAATGTATCCAAAGATATGTCAACATTTTAATAAAATGATATGTTAATTGGTAATAATAAAATCACGTCAACACCTAGTTATTGTTTTGTAATTCTATATTATTTTATTTTTATGTGGTTCTAGGCAGTGTTTGCTTTCTCTTCTGATCACTTGATGTCACTTTTCATCATTAAATGCTTCCTCTTTGATTTGAGGATAATTATTATGAACAGTTACGTCCCTTGAAATATTGAAATTGGACAGTAATGTATTTTCATCAGTTACGTCCCTTGAACTATTGAAAATTTGTCGTCAGGTCACTATTTTTTCAGTTAGTGCTTTCTTCATTGTCTTGTTTTGTAAATTGTTTCGTGTATGTTCCATACATTCCTTTTAATATACTGTTACTGTCAACATGATGAGATTTTTTTTTATGATTAATTCTGACCTACTTTTAACATTTACAGAATGTTGACAAGAGTTCTCTCCCGTAATGTATTTAAGGATTTTTAAGAAATATAAAATTACCCACCTTGCACTTTCAGATTGACCTTGAAATTATTGAGCCTATATAATGTTACTCAACGGCAGGTTTTATCTGACTAATATAATGTTGACTTATATAGTAGTGGCGGGCGAGCAAAGCAGATTTTGATGGACTGAATTATTTTATTTGTACGGATTTTTATTATTTTAAACAGCATGGAAACAGGTGAAACCACTTTTTCATAATGAATAATTATTCTTATATAAATAGTAGCTCCTGACCAAGACCGTTTCACAAATAGTAATTATTCTTATATAAATAGTAGCTCCTGACCAAGACCGTTTCACAAATAGTAAATAGTTAATTCAGGTAAAAATCATAACATACCGGGTATGAGTTATGGCCCTTGTTCATCGAAATGCTTTCGATGTTTAGCTCGTAAATATCCAGTGAATTAAGTAGTAACAGCACTAGCTTGTTCTTCGAAACATGCATCCTTTCAGCCTCTACAATTTTCAATCAGACGTTTGAGGTTTCAGCAATTCCAGTTACTTTTTTTAAACGTGTATTATGACTCAAGGTTTAATTTATAGGCCGGTGATGGTTGTCGTTAAATCAGATTTTCAATTGAAACAATGCCGAAAGTGGGCGTATATAACTTGGCCTGCCATCTATCATTTCATCTATTCATTTTGATATTATATAATTATGCCTCCTGCAATGTAAAAGACTTTCAAGATTCTTTAATTAATCCGTAAATATTTTTTATTTTGATATGACGTCAAGGGCACTTGCTTTATTTGTAGGAAACGTCATAATTTATGAATTACAAGAAAATGATTTGACATAACAATTTTAATGCTTTTTCCACACTGAATCTTCACATTATCTTTAATAGATACAATTTTGAAAATTGAGTGATGCATATATTTAAATTATTGATCAAATGACCACTCCCAAATCTCAATTGCATAATGAAACGCAATTAAGGGAAGAGCAAAATCATAGCTATTCCGTTCTTCTCCTTCGCAAGTCTATTATGAACCAATGAACGAAGAGTTTAGAAGATCGTCCAACATTTTAACCAATCATATCGATTGTTTCTCTGTTTTGGTCCTTGTGTTTATAGTTGATATTTTGGTGAATTGTTGTTGTTCTACAAAATTTTTATCATATAAATATGGATAATTTGAAAGAGCAGGTGATGATTAACCAGTTTATGTTAGCAACTGGCTGTGTACCCGAACAAGCAAAACAATTATTACAGGCCACAAAGTGGCAATTTGAGGTAAGACTTATATTACAATCACACGAATGTAAACATGGCTGAAATGTTTATCTTTTCACCGGGTGACTTTGATTTCCTGGTGTAACACGCATTAATCAAGTATGCAATGTATCGGCCTGGAAATAGGTCTCTAATACAATATATTGTTTATTTCAGGCTGCCTTAAGTATGTTCTTCCAGGAAGCAGTAGTGCCAAGTATTTGTAGAACTTGTAATGGAAACCATGCAGGAGGAAATTACCCAGTGAGTCAATGTTTTTATTGTTATTCTGTGGAAGTCCTTCCCTTATTCTTTGAGATATTTTCATTGTGATAATTTGGCTGTCAATACTCATTTAGTTTCAGTTTAAGTTAATGTATGATAAATATTTCCAATAGTAAATATGTATTATTTGATCAATCTATTTATTTCATTTTTACGATACTTCAATAGATAAATTGTAAGTTCGATTGGATATTATCATTTACGTTTTTTATCTTATATAAAAAGCCGGTAAAGAGAGATAAAAATAATTTGATAATGGTGTTGATTATACATAAAAATGAATATTATTGTCTCTTTTAATGCATCTTTTATCAGCATTTGTTGTCAGCGTATATCATTGATATATGTACAATCTGAGCCTATCAATGAATTCCATTGCACTGACAAATAATTAATTTTACACTCCTTTTAAATGAAAACAGAAACTTGATTACTGGTACCGACATGTTGATAATTAAAAGTGCAGTTCTGTGTATGAATTGAAACACTTTGTCCAAATAAACTAAAGAAATGACAACAAAATACAGCCCGCTTGTTTATTTTTTTGAAGTTTCCAAAACCAAAATTAGGTTCACAGTTTTAACTGAATTTTATATGAAACAGAAAAATCAAGAAACAAATGGAAAATATTAATTTCTATAAAAATAATGCATAGCCCTATATTCACCATATTCAAATGCTCTTTAACAAAACCATACGACACACCTTTGTATGAGTAATCAGCATAACTTATGTACAGGTGCATTAAAAGAAAAACGATTCCTTCCTGTTATGAAGTTGAATGTTGTTTTTCTCTTTTACCGGATGATTTTTTCAAGGATCAAAATCCTCTTCTTTTATAAGAGCTTACTTTACAAACATCAACATTTCTTTCAGTTATGTACACCAGCTAATACCCCAGCCACTCCACCAAATTTTCCAGATGCTTTAAATGCTCTCTCTAGGCTATCAACAGCAGAAAAATTCAGTGCTTCTCCATATGCTTCATCACCTCAACAAATGTCTCGATCGCCAAAAGGTATGGAGGTGGAAGCACAGCGCTAAAAAGGAAATATATAAATGGATCTATAAAAAGGGGAGAGAAAATGAGATATTACTGCCAATAAACAGTTGATTTCATGTGAAATCATGGCTGATTTTATTATATTACTGTATCTCAAAGAGTGATAAGTGATGTTTTAGTGCTAGGCCCAGTGATTTGCCTGTTATATTTGCTTTTGTTTGGTAACTTGAATAGTTCAGTCCAGTAAAGTTGCCTACATTTTTGATGAAATGTGGATATTAAAGGAGTAAGCTATTCATACCAATTGTGTTCCCCTGCCCTTGTTCCTTATTAGTGATTGTCACTATTTTTAATACCACCCTATACCAGTGTATATTATTAACTAGTATCACCTTACCAGATTCTTTATGGAGATTTCTAATAAAAAAAATACATTATTTTAGCACAGATTTCTATTGTGTATTTCTAATCGTGAAGTGTGAAAGCAGAGGAAGTTGTACTCAGGAACCATTTGTTTGTTCATTGTACAAATTATATCATATCAGGTTCTACTGATTTAGTGGGTAAAATGCTGAAATAGTACAATCTTATTCAGTTTGATATTAATCTATAGAAAGTAGATTATAGTTTTAATTTAGTGATGAAGACAAATGCTATTAAACAATATTTGTGATAGAAGTGAAAACCTAAGACAATTACAGGTATACCCTTTTCTATAATATATTATCAAATGTGAAGATCTGAGCAGAATAATTTTAAGATACAAAGCACATTGAACTAATGGGTTTCCAAAAGACATTTATTTCAATTTAGATATTTTTTATGTTGTTAAGAATTTTTGAGAAATAGTATATATGATTAGAGTGTTGTATGAATGATAGAACTAGATTTAAATGTGTGAATTTATTGTGTGTGTTGTATTTTAAATATATTTGTTTTGTATTTGCTATCATTTATTAATTAACAGAAAAACACTGTTATTATTCTTCAAGACATTTCTCTTATTTCTACCATTTTTACATGACAAAATTATGTCAGTAGTTTCACTTATATTCCTCAACAAAAACAGCTATTTTACATTGTATATTGTCATTCTTCATTAAAATGCTATTTAAAACATCTTCTTTTTATCTTGTGTTTTGTTATATGAAGAATAAACATAATTTACTGTGTGTGCTGTGTACATGTTTATTATAATGATTATATTCACCTAGATATAACACTCAAGTATGCACTTCACAATTAGGTTCTTTTGTACACCAATAGTAGATATATATATAGCTTTCTTAGAACCTTTTCTATTTTGGGGTGTCAAATTTTCATTTTTATACGCCCTCATCTCTCTATGAGGACGTATATTGTGGGCACCCCTGTCAGCTGGCAAATCAAGTATGTATATGACAATATGTTTTTGATAATGTGAGTTAAAGGGGATTGACTTTTATATGATGAAAGTGTAATAGCATATCCTGTTCTATCGCATACATCTGGAATTCCCCAATACATCTCCACCGGTTAACAATAATAAGTTGTCCCAAGTTCTCTTTAACCTGTGTCAGTGTCAGCATGGTATGGGTTAAGGTGAAGAACTTTTGTATTGCTTATAATTTGATCACTAACCCCTGAAAGGCTTTTTACTGAAAAGTGAATATCAGAGGTGTAGATCTAACCGTTAACCTACAATGAAAGACATTATATACAACAGTGATATAATAATTATTGACAATAATAACACTTTCTATTATTATTTACAGTAATAAAATAAGCTGAACTAAATATAGCACTTAAAATCCCTTTTAATTCATAGGTACAAAGGTCACTCTCGTTACAGATTATTCTTATAATAAGGATTTGAATAGATCTACACAAAACTCAAACTTGTTTATTACGGCTATTGCCAAAATATCCTGGAACATTTCCCAGCACTTCAATTCATAAAAAAGTATTTGTTCGAATGTTTTCGTTATACAGACTTATTTTGGCTTCACGCCATTTTATAGGTTTTTTTTCATATTTACCTAAGAACTAAGCCCAACTGACACATTTAGGCCTATGTGTGAATTTCTTAATCTTATGTAATTTAATTAAACAAGTTTATGAAATGTGAAACTTATGTCACTTAAGGTGCACAAATTTTAAATTTTATATCAAACGATATCCATGTCTATATTTATTAATTTTTTGAGACAATTTTTGGGACGGAAATTGAAGGTTATAGATAAAATTGTAAACATTTTTTTATATGAAATAGTGAGTGTTTTTCCCAGAAGTCTGGATTCTGTAGTGATTCCAGTGTTTTGCGCAATTATGGATAAAAAAGCATGTGGATCGCAGAACCCTCTCATACTCCCATCTCACCCTGGGTGGATGTTGGCCTATGAAAAATCGCGTGACTTGTTTGATGTAGGAATGTTTTTCGCAATAATATCTGCTGATAACAACACCGGTTTATCTGTCTAGGTTGAGGCCACACGAGTTATTCATCGACAAACTCGGTGGATACGCTCTGTTTACAAACAGTTATCATTAAGGTCATGTTCACACTGATTTCAAGAAAGTACAACAAGCCTAGGTATATTGATAGTTTGTGGTATCAATCAATATATGTATAGTGTATACCACCTGATCACATCTGTTTATATAGTTTCAGTTTGGTTATTATAGGGCTAATTATACCCAAATTGGTCTGGAAATAGACGTATTATAATTTACAAGGAAGGGATGTTAATTTGGAACCCTTTTTTGGTAATATGAATCATAAAAGTATCTAAGGGTCAAAGAATCTTCACACAAAATTCACTTTCCGGTGTTGATCTGGGACCTAGGACCTAGGACCTAGATTTTATATTAGGAGTTCCTGAGATAATTTATTACAATACATTTTGTTCCACGAGAAACAGAGTCACAGAATCACTAAAAAAAATTATCCACTTAAGGCTTCACATGTTGTTTTTTGTAAATAAGGTCTGGAATATGGGGATTTAGACTTCAATGAACACTAGTGGAATAGATCTATTGATTTTGTAGAAATTCCTATTTTTATTATGGTTTGTTTTGAAAACAATGTAAGAGGATCAATAATAGGCCTATAGTATTTAAATGGTTGATGTAATTTCTATATATAAATAACAATAATAATCTTATTAACCTATATAATCAATAATAAACATTAAACCTGCCTAGAAATATTATGATTATACAGGCCGGTTGATAAGGTGGAGACAGATAGCCGTCCTCTCCTTATACAGTTTTGGTATGAGAGTATTCGGTCAAGGGCATATATCTTTCCTGTTGTTTTGACGCTTGGTATACAAACATAAATATATATAGATATAAATATAGTCAGTAGGCCAAACCAACTTCTTAACACGCACTAACGTATAACCTTCATACACTGAAATAATTTCTAACCGTAAATCTTTTACCCTAAGGATCATGTTTTCAATGAACAGGAAGTATGGTTTGTACCCAAATAAAACCCTATTTGAACACCCAGAGACCCACTTGAGACTATAATAAAAATTATTAATATATGGGCTTTTATGTCCAGCTAATCGATAAACGACACAATTCTTAACAATAGATACATATATATGTCACGTAAGTTTCTGTGACCAATCATTGCAAAGGATTGAAAACAAGAGAATTTCAGAGATTTCAATTACCACTGATTATCACCAGTCTTTATAGGCTGAACATTATCCTATCCTACTACTGTAAGGTCCAGTTCACACAAATATATTAACGGAAAACTCTGAATGCTTAATAGAGACTTATCTCTGATATTGCTTCCATTGCATCAGACATCCAACTGATTAATTGTATAACAAATAGGTCTTATGAATACCATTAAAGAGTGATCACTAAAATACTGTCAATTTTGGTATGGTAGCCTATACAATTCAGCAATATATGAAATTAAAGGGGACCAGTCTTCATTTTTTTTTTGGTTGATTGGGGTCTTGAATATATTTAAGTATCCTTCAGAAGCACTAGAAATGCACGAAAATTGCGTATTTCCTTCAAATATACCTTAAATTAGACATTTCTCCTTCTATTTCTATATATTGCATAGTAGGCCTATTGCTAATGTGTAGTAGGTCATTGTAACTTTCAAATGCTAATAATTATGGATGCACATGGATTTGAAGGCTCAAATTTCAATGGTGAGTTGTGATAACCAGTACTAAATTGCTGAGCTAAAAAATCCCGAGACTTATCCAAATCGACTTGCATCCCTTAGTTTTTGCATAGGCATCAAACATATCCATATCCAATCTATATTTAAAACCGAGAGTTAGTTCCCTTGCATTGTCAAAAAAGCTTCGTTCTTAAAATGTATTGGAGCCTATACACAATAGTTTATAAAGTCTCTCGTTGAAACTAGTGGATCAATCAAGGGAAATAACAGAAATATTAAGATTGATTAAGCATACACTCAATAGAGGTATGTAGCAGTTCGTCCGTCTTGTAGACACGATACAGGTTGCGGATTTTATCCGATCTGAAACGTGGACAAAATCGCAGCAATTTCGATTGGATATTTTCCATGTTTTTTTATCAATATCTAGCCCGAACAATAACCAAGCAACGCTTCATGAAGGTCTTAAAAGATTGTTTTATATTAGTTGCATTGTCTGGTAAGCTATCTTTAGTAGGCTTTATATACATACATGATATGACTATGATATCAGGAGTGTAGAATCTTTAACCTGTAATATTCGAATTGAACTTCTTGCTTGTCCTGTTTCAACAGAAAAATGTGCTGCCCCATATAATTATAAACCTAGTCTTTTTTCAGGTTTCGCCCATTTGTGGCCTATTGCGGTGTACAAGTAATCATGCTGCTGCCTCTTGTTGAATAGTGCATGTCGTTATCTACACCTTCAGATGCCTATTGAGGTCTAAATAGAAATTTCATATCATTGAGGCTGGGAAACAATATGAACCAAACAAGTATGATAACAGTATAATTATTTTATGCCCTATAACTATAGATTATAGATAAATAAGTAAACAATAAATATCTTACAATGCACGCAACATTCAGTTTTATATTGAGTTTGATTTTAAGGTTTAAAAATTGCTTTTACTGCCTATTTGAGCACTATATTGCAGGTAAACATGACTAGATAGGATTATCATGACATAATCGTTCCAATCCATGGATTGTCCATAGCTAACAATAGTCAGCTAGCTCACCAGCTTTGTTCAGTTCATTGAATAAAACTTAAACATCGGAGGTAATAGTTTGGTGCTTATCTTCTTATCGTTATCTGCTCACCAGATATTCCTTTCCATGGCTCATTTATAGAGATAGCGTCAGCACCATCTGTAGAGAAAGTTGTATCTTTACCATCACATGGTATGAAGAATGACGATAACGGCTTGCCTACTGGTACAACCTGGAGTAGTGTTAACCTGGTTTCTGTCGGAGTTACCTTTAATCGGATTGTTGACTGTCCAAAAGAAGCACCAATAAGATGTAAAATGACTGAGGTGTTATCCGATGTCACATCTGGTTCCAGCTCCACCTCTTCTATAGCTATTTTTGGTTTTTGAGTGGGGTTTGTTGATCCTAAGATGAATGCAGTTGATTCAGAAACGTCAACTGTTGATGATGGATTAAATGTACACGATCCAGAAGAATCAAGGACTAACGATGGTCCTTGTGTTGCATCTGTACCGAATGGTGAAAACATCATGCTTGATACATCAGTTGTGGTTGTTGAACCATTCAATCGGAATTTCATTTTTGGTCTACTCTCATCATTTTGCTTCACACCTTCCACTTTGACTTCTTCTGTTTCACACAGCAATGCTTTTGGAGGCGAGTTGGGCGAATCGTATTGGTTTACACTGAGTTCACGTATCTCGAACTTCATATAATTCAATAATATTGGATGTTGAATGCGTGAAAAGTCAATATGAACTTCAATATCATGATCATCCCAGCTTGATATAACAGGGAATACCCAAAACTTGGTTGTATCTGATGATTGGAATTCTTGTTCACCAAGATGAATAGCAGTGTTGGTATCCGTATTTATTGCAGTCATTGATATATTTGAAGGATTGTTACAACAGGCTCCAATAGTAAATACCGGTTGAAGATTCTTATTTAAGTTCAACCCTTCTGATGTCATTTTAAAAGCAAGGTTTAAGAATGGCATTCTCTTTGGATAAAGAGTAACTGGTAATGATCCCCCTGCTGCAGGCTGTGAAAGGCTGTCATACCTCATATCGTAATCTATATCGTCACCAGTGCAATTCTTTCTGGGGTACCCGTCTTCCCACAAGATTTTACTTCCTGAAGACCTCTTTCGTCTGTAACTCGGTATGGAGAAATGTGGTACAGCAAACGTTACCTCCTGTACAGTAGCACCATACAAATCAAATCTTATTTTACCATCATCAGAGCATCCATTGTAATCATTTCTTCTAATGGTCAGAAAATTCTGCTTGGGACAACTAATGTGATACAATTCTTCATTATTTGGTTTTCTAGAGACCGGGGTTTGTGTGGTAGTGATTGTGCTGTCTGAACTTGACGATTCTGTTGGTTTTGTGTTGTCTGGGTTTGACGATTCTGTTGGTTTTGTGCTGTCAGAACTTGATGATTCTGTTGGCTTTGTACTGTCAGAAATTGGTGATTCTGTTGGTTTTGTGCTGTCGAAACAGTCGGCTGAATTACAGTCACCGATCGTAGTAGTGGTTGTTGTGACTTCGGGAAAGTTTCGAGCATCTGGCCCGTCTTCTGTATCTGTTGGTTTAGTGCTGTCAGAAATTGACGAATCTGTCGGTTTTGTACTGTCTGAACTTGATGATTCTGTTGGTTTTGTACTGTCAGAACTTGGTGATCCTGTCGGTTTTGTACTGTCTGAACTTGATGATTCTGTTGGTTTTGTGCTGTCTGAACTTGACGATTCTGATGGTTTTGTGTTGTCTGGGTTTGACGATTCTGTTGGTTTTGTACTGTCAGAACTTGATGATGGTTCTATCGGGTTTGTGCTGTCGGAACTGGATGATTCTGTCGGTTTTGTGCTGTCTGATCTTGACGATTCTGTTGGTTTCGTGCTGTCTGGGTTTAACGATTCCGACAAACAGTCAGGTGTTATACAGCCTGGACTTGATGATTCTGTCCGTTTTGTGTTGTCTGGGTTTGTGGATTCTGTTGGTTTTGTGCTGTCAGAACTTGGTGATTCTGTTGGTTTTGTGCTGTCTGAACCTGACGATTCTGTTGGTTTTGTGTTGTCTGGCTTTGACGATTCCGATATACAGTCAGGTGTCATACAGTCTGAAATCGGAAATTTTGTTGGTTTTGTGTTGTCTGGGTTTGTGGATTCTGTTGGTTTTGTGCTGTCAGAACTTGATGATTCTGTCGGTTTAGAGCTGTCTGAATTTGATGATTCTGTTGGTTTTGTGTTGTCTGGGTTTGACGATTCTGTTGGTTTTGAGCTGTCGGAACTTGATGATTCTGTCGGTTTTGTGCTGTCGGAACTTGACGATTCTGTTGGTTTTGTGTTGTCTAGGTTTGACGATTCCGATATACAATCAGGTGTCAAACAGTCTGAAATCGGAGATTTTGTTGGTTTTATGCTGTCGGAACAGTCAGCTGAATTACAATCAACGGTCGTAGAGACAGTAGTGGTTGTTGTGACTTCGGGAAAAATTCTAGCATCTGGCCTGTCTTCTGTTGGTTTTGTGCTGTCAGAAATTAAAGATTGTGTTGGTTTTGTGCTGTCAGGACTTGATGATTCTGTTGGTTTTGTGCTGTCAGAACTTGATGATTCTGTTGGTTTTGTACTGTCAGAACTTGATGATTCTGTTGGTTTTGTGCTGTCAGAACTTGATGAGTCTGTTGGTTTTGTGCTGTCAGAACTTGATGATTCTGTTGGTTTTGTACTGTCAGAACTTGATGATTTTGTTGGTTTTGTGCTGTCAGAACTTGATGATTCTGTTGGTTTTGAATTTTCTGGACCGGATGATTCAAAAATACAGTCAGGTGTCTTACAATCTGAACCTGGAGATTCTGTTGGTTTTGTGCTGTCTGAACTTGGAGATTCTGTTGGCTTTGTGCTGTCGGAACTTGATGATTCTGTTGGTTTTGTACTGTCAGAACTTGATGATTCTGTTGGTTTTGTGCTGTCTGAACTTGGAGATTCTGTTGGTTTTGTGCTGTCTGAACTTGGAGATTCTGTTACCTTTGTGCTGTCGGAACTTGATGATTCTGTTGGTTTTGTGCTGTCAGAACTTGATGATTCTGTTGGTTTTGAATTTTCTGGACCGGATGATTCAAAAATACAGTCAGGTGTCTTACAATCTGAACCTGGAGATTCTGTTGGTTTTGTGCTGTCGGAACTTGATGATTCTGTTGGTTTTGCACTGTCAGAACTTGGTGATTCTGTTGGTTTTGTGCTGTCAGAACTTGATGATTCTGTTGGTTTTGAATTTTCTGGACCGGATGATTCAAAAATACAGTCAGGTGTCTTACAATCTGAACCTGGAGATTCTGTTGGTTTTGTGCTGTCGGAACTTGATGATTCTGTTGGTTTTGCACTGTCAGAACTTGATGATTCTGTTGGTTTTGCACTGTCAGAACTTGATGATTCTGTTGGTTTTGTGCTGTCAGAACTTGATGATTCTGTTGGTTTTGAATTTTCTGGACCGGATGATTCAAAAATACAGTCAGGTGTCTTACAATCTGAACCTGGAGATTCGGTTGGTTTTGTGCTGTCTGAACTTGGAGATTCTGTTGGCTTTGTGCTGTCGGAACTTGATGATTCTGTTGGTTTTGTACTGTCAGAACTTGATGATTCTGTTGGTTTTGTGCTGTCTGAACTTGGAGATTCTGTTGGTTTTGTGCTGTCTGAACTTGGAGATTCTGTTGGTTTTGTGCTGTCAGAACTTGATGATTCTGTTGGTTTTGAATTTTCTGGACCGGATGATTCAAAAATACAGTCAGGTGTCTTACAATCTGAACCTGGAGATTCTGTTGGTTTTGTGCTGTCGGAACTTGATGATTCTGTTGGTTTTGCACTGTCAGAACTTGATGATTCTGTTGGTTTTGTGCTGTCAGAACTTGATGATTCTGTTGGTTTTGAATTTTCTGGACCGGATGATTCAAAAATACAGTCAGGTGTCTTACAATCTGAACCTGGAGATTCTGTTGGTTTTGTGCTGTCTGAACTTGGAGATTCTGTTGGCTTTGTGCTGTCGGAACTTGATGATTCTGTTGGTTTTGTACTGTCAGAACTTGATGATTCTGTTGGTTTTGTGCTGTCTGAACTTGGAGATTCTGTTGGTGTTGTGCTGTCTGAACTTGGAGATTCTGTTGCCTTTGTGCTGTCGGAACTTGATGATTCTGTTGGTTTTGTGCTGTCAGAACTTGATGATTCTGTTGGTTTTGTGCTGTCAGAACTTGATGATTCTGTTGGTTTTGAATTTTCTGGACCGGATGATTCAGAAATACAGTCAGGTGTCATACAATCTGAACCTGGAGATTCTGTTGGCTTTGTGCTGTCGGAACTTGGTGATTCTGTTGGTTTTGTGCTGTCGGAACTTGGTGATTCTGTTGGTTTTGTGCTGTCAGAACTTGATGATTCTGTTGGTTTTGAATTTTCTGGACCGGATGATTCAAAAATACAGTCAGGTGTCTTACAATCTGAACCTGGAGATTCTGTTGGTTTTGTGCTGTCTGAACTTGGAGATTCTGTTGGCTTTGTGCTGTCGGAACTTGATGATTCTGTTGGTTTTGTGCTGTCAGAACTTGATGATTCTGTTGGTTTTGAATTTTCTGGACCGGATGATTCAAAAATACAGTCAGGTGTCTTACAATCTGAACCTGGAGATTCTGTTGGTTTTGTGCTGTCTGAACTTGGAGATTCTGTTGGCTTTGTGCTGTCGGAACTTGATGATTCTGTTGGTTTTGTACTGTCAGAACTTGATGATTCTGTTGGTTTTGTGCTGTCAGAACTTGATGATTCTGTTGGTTTTGGAGGTTGCGTGCTCTGTCCATTTATCATTAAAGAGGGAGTGGAACAATCGGCTGATTTACAATTACCGGTCGTAGAGACAGTAGTGGTTGTTGTGACTTCAGGAAAGTTTCGAGCATCTGGTCTGTCTTTTTTATCTGGAAATAAACCGTGTTTAATTTAGAATAAATCAGTGCTAATTTAAGATAACGGTATAAGTAAAGAAATACGATAAATTTTGATATATTTTTTCTCGATTATTCAGAAAGCCATTGTATACGATGCAAAGCCAAAAAGAAAATTTGTTATATTATATTATATAATATTTTAGAATGATATGTTCGGGTTATTTCCAGATTATTCTTTCTTCGTTTGATGTTCATCATATTCAAGATAGCCTTCTCCATAGAGAACAGCCTGCTCACCTGCTTCCTCGGGACACTTTAAATCACTGGTTACATCCGGTCGGCTAAATTCCAACTTCAAAGCATCCAATTCCACGCCATATTCATCACCATCCTCGACAACAATAGTTATTTCATGACGTCCTTGTATCAAGTTCTGCGATTCACCCAGAGATCCAGTAAAATTGAACTCATTCCACAAACGTCCCCAATTAGAATCGTCAGCGGATCGAAATTTTCCAATAGGTTTTCCATCAATTTCCACACTTAAAATATCAACCCATCCATCGTTAGAGAAAAATATATTCCTGATGGAAACATCTTGTTCAATAGGAAGACAGAAATCTACTGTTATTGCTTCATGTTTAAATAAATGCAGACTTTTGTAATTGGAGGCACCAGATCTGTCAGGAACTCTTGTTTTGTCATTTTCCCAGGCATTGGTAAAGGCAAAATCTTCAAATTCAATCAAATAATGGTTATCAGCTAACTGTAATGGTGGTTTAGGTGTAATCGTAGGTATTTCCGTTGTTGTTGGAGCTGAAGTGGGTGCTCCATGGCTTATTCCAAATACACAAACTATCAATACTAACGTCAACATGGTGAGCTTTCAAGTAATATAAAAATCACAAAAATTTTACTTTTATATGCTGTAAAACGCCCATCTAACAATCAATTTTGATGTCATGATTACGTGCAAATTTTTGTTAAAAACAAGAAATTTGGGTGTACGGTCAGGTTGTTGAAGGCGGGACTTGTTCCCTAATAAAAGTATTAGAAAAATGGGAAAAGTAGAATTTAAATTTATCATTGTTTATTCTGAAGTACTTATGTCTATAGACTAAAACATTGATAAACTGACTCATTTAGGATGGTTGTTAAAATCAAATATCACATTTAGCCCACAACAAACGTGTCAATAATAGAATTAACCTAATGTTTAATTATAAAGGTATTGTACGTAACAAATTAGATATGTACTAAATACACACATACCGTAGTTAACAGAACATAATATGTAGATCTGTTAATTACAGAAAGAAACAAAACTTTTTCAAATATAACTTATACCAGCATTCTTACTCAATCCGACTTGATATACTTCCTCATCTGAAAAGTTCATTTGTTGCTACCATACCAATGTATTGCCTTTTATTATTATTATTTTTTTTATTTTAGTACTTGAGTTTTTTAATTCGATTTAAAGCCTGCATATCAAAAGTCACCTATGCTATAGATGACATTGTCACATAGCATAAATTGGATGTACATGTATCAGTAAAATTTTGTATACAGCTCTCTCGGAATTTAAGCTTTAAAACCCATGTTTATCCATTATATCAGCGTCAAAGTCAAAGATACGATTCGTATGAAACTTTTTTTTTTTTTTGCATTTAATACATTTCATGAATTAAGTCAACTTAAAGTGCAGATTATCAAGCTTAATTCTAAATAGTTGTATACTAGTAAAGTTTGAACAGATTAAGATTTTGGTATTTGTATATCACTCTCGATTTCTAACAATTAATTGCAACATTTCGTATTATAGAGTGCAACTTAATTAAAATGCATTTCATACATGTCTATTAAAGTGGAACGTTCACCATTCGCTCAACCAATAATATCATAGTCTCAGAAAGGGCAATTCTTTAGCTATGTTTATTAGTCTCCGAAATTTAACTTAAGTCCTTATTAGCTTTAGCTTTGCTTGAGGTTAATTTTGAAAATTCAAGGGAGGTTACTTTATTTTGAAAAAAAAAAATCAGGAAAATTATACCTTAAGGGAGAGAACTCTTTCACAATCAATCTGATTAGCATTCAAAGCATGTGTAGATAAATACAGCCTATTTTTGCACGATTGTCTTAATGTAGGCCTAATCATGGTCTGAACAATTAAACAGAACGATATTAGATATTAACTGTTCGGCAATATATTGGTAACTACAAATGAACCATACAACAAACGAGTAATATTTTTGAGCAAAATAATATGTAAAATTATAGAAATATTTGATGGCATACAATTATGATGACAAAATAAAGCATGAAACGTTTGTTGTAACGTATTGACTATGTCACCCTTTACATGGGTGTGTAAAAAACGAAGACCCTAAAGACCTAAGAACTAAGACCTAAAAAAGGAAGACCCTACCAGGTAAAAAACGAAGACCTAAAAAAGGAAGACCCCACCAGGTAAAAAACGAAGACCCTGTGAAAAAATCCGACAAGACATAGAAATATTCCATTGAAATTTCACTCAAAGGTTAAGCCAGTCAATACGTCAATTTCCCCAGAAAATTAGCAAAATCCATCACCCCCTCCTTTTCCTACAGGGTGCAACATAAATGGCGGGCGTGCTGAATGCACGGGTGATTCCATCAATCTACAGGAAACTTTTGTATTCCCTTTTCGAAAGCAACCAAAATGCTCACACGACACCAAGGGCATCACCTCACTGCCTTGCACGAGGTATTTTTTCATTCCATAATATAGTTAGCTCACTTTGATAAAAATTTCAGAGGTAAAAAAGGAAGACCCCACGAGGTAAAAAAACGAAGACCCTGTGAAAAAATCCGGCAAGATATAGGAATATTGCATTGAAATTTCACTCGAAAGTTAAGCCAGTCAATACGCCAATTTCCCCAGAAAATGAGCAAAATCCACCACACCCACCCCCCCCCCCCCCTTTCCTACAGGGTGAAACAATAATGGCGGACGTGCTGAATTCACGCATGATTCCATCAATATATAGGAAACATTTTTATTCCTTTCTCGAACGCAAACAAAATGCTCACACGACACTAAAAAAGGAAGACCCCACCAGGTAAAAAACGAAGACCTAAAAAAGGAAGACCCCACCAGGTAAAAAACGAAGACCCTGTGAAAAAATCCGACAAGACATAGAAATATTCCATTGAAATTTCACTCGAAGGTTAAGCCAGTCAATACGTCAATTTCCCCAGAAAATTAGCAAAATCCATCACCCCCTCCTTTTCCTACAGTGTGCAACATAAATGGCGGGCGTACTGAATGCACGGGTGATTCCATCAATCTACAGGAAACTTTTTTATTCCCTTTTCGAACGCAACCAAAATGCTCACACGACACCAAGGGCATCACCTCACTGCCTTGCACGAGGTATTTTTTCATTCCATAATATAGTTAGCCCACTTTGATAAAAATTTCAGAGGTAAAAAAGGAAGACCCCACGAGGTAAAAAACGAAGACCCTGTGAAAAATTCGAGAAGACATAGGAATATTGCATTGAAATTGCACTCGAAGGTTAAGCCAGTCAATACGCCAATTTCCCCAGAAAATGAGCAAAATCCATCATCCGCTCCCTTTCCTACAGGGTGAAACATAAATGGCGGACGTGCTGTTCCATCAATATATAAGAAACTTTTTTTTGCCTTTTTCGAACGCAACCAAAATGCTAACACGACACCAAGGGCATCACCTCACTGCCTTGCACGAGGTATTTTTTCATTCCATAATATAGTAAGCCTACTTTGATAAAATTTCAGAGGTAAAAAAGGAAGACCCCACGAAGTAAAAAACGAAGACCCTGCGAAAAAATCCGACAAGACATAGGAATATTGCATTGAAATTTCACTCGAAGGTTAAGCCAGTCAATACGCCAATTTCTCGAGAAAATGAGCAAAATCCATCACCCCCTCCCTTTCCTACAGGGTGAAACATAAATGGCGGTCGTGCTGAATTCACGGGTGATTCCATCAATCTACAGGAAACTTTTTTATTCCCTTTTCGAACACAACCAAAATGCTCACACGACACCAAGGGCATCACCTCACTGCCTTGCACGAGGTATTTTTTCATTCAATAATATAGTTAGCTCACTTTGATAAAATTTCAGAGGTAAAAAAGGAAGACCCCACGAGGTAAAAAACGAAGATCCTGTGAAAAAATCCGACAAGATATAGGAATATTGCATTGAAATTTTACTCGAAGGTTAAGCCAGTCAATACGCCAATTTCTCGAGAAAATGAGCAAAATCCATCACCCCCTCCCTTTCCTACAGAGTGAAACATAAATGGCGGGCGTGCTGAATGCACGGGATTCCATCAATATATAGGAAACTTTTTTATTCCCTTTTCGAACGCAACCAAAATGCTCACACGACACCAAGGGCATCACCGCACTGCCTTGCACGAGGTATTTTTTTCATTCCATAATATAGTTAGCTCACTTTGATAAAAATTTCAGAGCTAAAAAAGGAAGACCCCACGAGGTAAAAAACGAAGACCCTGTGAAAAAATCCGACAAGATATAGGAATATTGCATTGAAATTTCACTCGAAGGTTAAGCCAGTCAATACGCCAATTTCCCCAGAAAATGAACACAATCCATCACCCCCTCTCTTTCCTACAGGGTGAAACAATAAATATCGGACGTGCTGAATTCACGGGTGATTCCATCAATCTGTGAGGTGATGCCCTTGGTGTCGTGTGAGCATTTTGGTTGCGTTCGAAAAGGGAATAAAAAAGTTTCCTGTAGATTGATGGAATCCCGTGCATTCAGCACGCCCGCCATTTATGTTTCACTCTGTAGGAAAGGGAGGGGGTGATGGATTTTGCTCATTTTCTCGAGAAATTGGCGTATTGACTGGCTTAACCTTCGAGTGAAATTTCAATGCAATATTCCTATATCTTGTCGGATTTTTTCACAGGGTCTTCGTTTTTTTTCCTCGTGGGGTCTTCCTTTTTTACCTCTGAAATTTTATCAAAATGAGCTATATTATTGAAAGAAAAAATACCTCGTGCAAGGCAGTGAGGTGATGCCCTTGGTGTCTTGTGAGCATTTTGGTTGCGTTCGAAAAGGGAATAAAAAAGTTTCTTGTAGATTGATGGAATCACCCGTGCATTCAGCACGCCCGCCATTTATGTTTCACTCTGTAGGAAAGGGAGGGGGTGATGGATTTTGCTCATTTTCTCGAGAAATTGGCGTATTGACTGGCTTAACCTTCGAGTGAAATTTCAATGCAATATTCCTATATCTTGTCGGATTTTTTCACAGGGTCTTCGTTTTTTATCTCGTGGGGTCTTCCTTTTTTACCTCTGAAATTTTTATCAATGTGGGCTAACTATATTATGGAATGAAAAAATTCCTCGAGCAAGGCAGTGCGGTGATGCCCGTGGTGTCGTGTGAGCATTTTGGTTGCGTTCGAAAAAGGCAAAAAAAAGTTTCTTATATATTGATGGAACAGCACGTCCGCCATTTATGTTTCACCCTGTAGGAAAGGGAGAGGATGATGGATTTTGCTCATTTTCTGGGGAAATTGGCGTATTGACTGGCTTAACCTTCGAGTGAAATTTCAATGCAATATTCCTATGTCTTCTCGGATTTTTTCACAGGGTCTTCGTTTTTTACCTCGTGGGGTCTTCCTTTTTTACCTCTGAAATTTTTATCAAAGTGGGCTAACTATATTATGGAATGAAAAAATACCTCGTGCAAGGCAGTGAGGTGATGCCCTTGGTGTCGTGTGAGCATTTTGTTTGCGTTCGAGAATGGAATAAAAATGTTTCCTATATATTGATGGAATCATGCGTGAATTCAGCACGTCCGCCATTATTGTTTCACCCTGTAGGAAAGGGAGGGGGTGGTGGATTTTGCTCATTTTCTGGGGAAATTGGCGTATTGACTGGCTTAACCTTTGAGTGAAATTTCAATGCAATATTCCTATATCTTGTCGGATTTTTTCACAGGGTCTTCGTTTTTTACCTCGTGGGGTCTTCCTTTTTTACCTCTGAAATTTTTATCAAAGTGAGTTAACTATATTATTGAATGAAAAAATACCTCGTGCAAGGCAGTGAGGTGATGCCCTTGGTGTCGTGTGAGCATTTTGGTTGCGTTCGAAAAGGGAATAAAAAAGTTTCCTGTAGATTGATGGAATCACCCGTGCATTCAGTACGCCCGCCATTTATGTTGCACACTGTAGGAAAAGGAGGGGGTGATGGATTTTGCTAATTTTCTGGGGAAATTGACGTATTGACTGGCTTAACCTTCGAGTGAAATTTCAATGGAATATTTCTATGTCTTGTCGGATTTTTTCACAGGGTCTTCGTTTTTTACCTTGTGGGGTCTTCCTTTTTTAGGTCTTCGTTTTTTACCTGGTGGGGTCTTCCTTTTTTAGGTCTTAGGTCTTAGGTCTTTAGGGTCTTCGTTTTTTACACACCCGTTTTTACATGGATTTCTACATTTGTTTTACGGTTGGGATTTTTTTATGCTTGGGTTTTTATTATTCAAACAAAGTTTGTCGTTAAACAAGAACATCTAAGATGATAGAACGGACATAATGACGATCGTACAATTTTTAAGGATAGTTTTAAGTCGGGTCGGTAAATACAGCTGTAGCTTTAACTTTGATGTCAAATATCAAATGTCTCGATCTAGCTCCAGCATACCGAATTCCATATGCTGGCGAATGGGGAATGTTGATGCACTTAAAAGGAAAATGGACGATAAGATAATCATCACGCAATAAATTGACGCGCTTTAAGTTTACTATTATGGATAAATCCATTCAAAAGATTATTCACTGTGGTAGAATTTATGATGGTGTGGGCCTGTTTTCAAAACGTTTTTTATTATCGAGGATCTAGCTATCATGAACTAAAATATATAGGACGAAATAGAAGTTATTTATGGCTACAATATGGAACCAATACCTTAAAGTCAAATTGGAACGTTCAGCATTCAGCATCCGTTTGGTATCGCTCTGTAACGGCGTTCTTTAGGACCTGGGCTAATCTAACAGTGGTCACAAATTATAGTCATTTTTTGAGTATGATAGTCTAGCCATGATTGACTTTAATCATGTGATTTTTGTATTTCAACTCATAGTCTAAATGATGATGAAATAGTAATTTTGTAACGGTGATTAAATGGGAACTAAACGTGTATTAACATAAGTAAACAATTAAAGTTATTTAATTTAACTCGATATATGTATGTTAATATGTAACTAATTTAATGTATTTTTAATGGATGTATATCTACCATTCAATCACACGTCATGAACATATTTTTAATAGATGAGTCAAGCAGGGGCCAGTATATATACCGCATCTTGACATCTGGTATACTTGTTCAATTTCATGTAAAATTAAAACGAAAACATTACCATCATGAATATTAACATCCATCCACCTTTAATGAACGATATGTCGATATTCATAAATATACATATTATACAAGAATGCTAAAGGTGCTTCTGTTGTGAACTAAACACTAAACACGCCATATAAATCATAGATATATAGTAAACAAAATATCCGAAGAGGTCAGCAAATATTACAGATTATGTTCTTCTAAGTGAATGAAAAATGGCTGCATTGTCACTAAAATAGTATTCAAACCAAACACCTTCCGACAAATAGGATACAAATACATCTTTATTTCAAGGATATGTTTTCCAAGATAATCCGAGAAAGATCAATGCCAAGAGGTTTGGCCAAAGACCAGCTGGGAGAAAGGATCCTCACGGAACCTAAGTTGTTATCCTTGTAAAAAATAGATGTTTCTTTCTTTCTTTTAAATTCCGACAAATGCTACAAACAAAATTGCTCGGAATAGGCAAATTTTATTTTACTTCCGGTATGGTCAATCGGTGTGGTATGGGAGCTGAAATTTAACACCAACTCTTCCAACTGTACTTGTAAAGTAATAACAGGTATACCTCTTAACGGATAGAATAAGACATATATAAAGAAATACATGTACTACCCTTTACAATGAACACAAAATCAAAATTCTCAGACTTGGCCAATAAGAGTAAGTATTCATCAGTGGACTTATTTTATAAAAATTACTTATTATAACAATCTAATAAATCCAGAAAACTACGTTATATTCAATATTTGAAAACGCCTACAATTTAATTTTTTTTTTTCTTTTTTGGACGTTTTTAAATAATAATTTCAATTTTATGAATATTTTTTTCGTTTTCTATACTTTTCAGATTATACACGTATTCTGTTGTAGGCTATAGTTGAATATTTACTCCCGTTGGCAAAGTTTGAGAATTTCAATTTTATACTCATTCTAAGTGAAAGTATCTCTTTAAACTTCAAATTCTACAAGACTGAAAGAACACTATGAAAATAAATAGGATTTAAAATCTTCAACTCTGATCATCGACAGTATCACACAATTTTGATTATTTCTTTTTTTCAATACTTGAGGATCCACAGTCGGTAAGCAGTCGTCAATCTGAACAAAAGAAGTTACCTTCCCTAATATAATGACGAAGAAAAGAGACATTCAGAAATGTTTATATGGAATCGAACTTGAAAACCCGCTTGCAGCTGCTACAACTATTGCATTATGTAGGAAGACGCATAAATCATAAGTTAGCAATTGAAGGTAGCTCTATCTATATGGAACTCACTCAATACATACTGCTATTTTATTAATAGATTCCTTCTTGTTTTCACATACCGCCTTCAGTCGTAAAACTTTCTCAGTCTAGCTAGCTATAATTTCATCAACTTAGTAACGTTCACACCTAATATTGGATATTGTTAGTTCTCATACCTCTACAGACCACTGGGACTCTATTCTGGATTAGGATTGATTCTGAGGAAAGTTTGGATATTATGTGACCGGTGTCCTTGGATTATGTGGGATTGAATTAAGAAATTTCAGGATAACAGGTATTCACCTTTGTTTTTTTGCTGAGATAACAAATTAATACACTAAATTTAGCTACAGGATGATCAAATTACCTATTTAACATTTCTCGTATCGATACCGGTAAAAAATAATGTCTGGGCCAGGTTATATAGATATGATTATGCACCATGTTATGCGAGTTTTCGTAGCATTATACTCATTCATATTTGAAAGAAATAACACATTCTTAGAAAAAAACTCTTTATGCATCGTGCATTCTACGGACGAGGGTCTGCTATAAAAGACCATAAAAATATTTTTTTTTCTCAATTTGAATATCTATGGCGAAATTCTTACATCCCACGTAAACTATAGTCAGAATCACAAGAAATGATATTGAGATAATTCTGAATACGCCCAATGAAAGAACTAACTTAAAAAGAATGTTTTGCCAACTGTTCTCCAGTTGTGCACATTTTCTGAGGTCATAGAGTTTAGACCTTGACATTGGTTACACCCAGTAAAGGTGTTCATTAAACCAATTCTATTTCAACAATTGCACCCTGGAATATCGTTTAATTCTTAATAGCCCTATCAATCATTATTTATTGAACTTGGGTTGTTGATTTCAATAGCAAGAAAAAAACATCAGTTGCTTCAACTAAACTTTGTCTTCAAAATAATATAATGAAATTTTAATCAAGTTTTTGGCATACTTTCATTTTCTTAATGACGTATAACAGTAATAACCTTACATAATAACTTTTATGCCTATAGGAACCTTGGAAATGTTCCGATATTGGAGCCAAGTATATAGTTGAAATAAAACGTCATAACAGAAAGTTAAAAAGTAATCCATGCCATTCAGTTTTAAATTTCACTATGAATAACTTTCAAAAAAATTGATTTCGACATCCAAAATTATCCAGAGTAGATTTGTATTAATCAGCACACATTAGTGTTACATTGTTGATATTGCCAACCCTTTTCAGTGCTAACGCCTCTGAAGCAAACATTGAATTCCTCACACCTTCAAAACAATTCGAATCATCAATAAGTAGCAGATGCGTGAATTAGGACTAGTTTGGCTGACTAATTGTTGCCGTTACACATTCATCGGAAGAAAAATATACGCAAGAATTTTCAAAACTGTATAAATCATCCCAGATTTCAAATCTTCTCTTTAGTTTGAAAGTTTTATGGCTGGTGTACACATTTTCAGTAAAAGAATTAAATGTAAGATTTTTGAAATTAAATCATAGATTTGATGTATTGACATTGACCTTCTCAAAAAAATGAAATTGTAAAACACTCTTTTGCAATTAAATAAGAAATTAGTAAATATATTTTATTTTAGTTTTAATATTCTTGTCTTATGCATAAAATTTATTCCTTTTCATTTTGAAAAATCAACCTCGAGTATTTCTACTGAAATGATAAATTAATATGACACACATCGTAACGTTTCTCAATTGGTATAAATCTTGAACATATATGACCTATCTTTATAATTTGTGATCTACTTCCGGTATTTGATAGTGTGAATAAAACTTGAACAGTGATTTAACTATTGATCTACTTCCGGTATTTGATAATTTGAATAAAACTTGATCAATGATTTAAATAGTTATCTACTTCCGGTATTTGATAATTTGAATAAAACTTGAACAGTGATTTAACTATTGATCTACTTCCTGTATTTGATAATTTGAATAAAACTTGAACAGTGATTTAACTATTGATCTACTTCCGGTATTTGATAATTTGAATAAAACTTGAACAGTGATTTAACTATTGATCTACTTCTGGTATTTGATAATTTGAATAAAACTTGAACAATGATTTAACTATTGATCTTCTTCCGGTATTTGATAATTTGAATAAAACTTGAACAATGATTTAACTATTGATCTACTTCCTGTATTTGATAATTTGAATAAAACTTGAACAATGATTTAACTATTGATCTACTTCCGGTATTTGATAGTTTTAATAAAACTTGAACAATGATTTAACTATTGGTCTACTTCCGGTATTTGATAATTTGAATAAAACTTGAACAATGGTTTAACTATTGATCTACTTCTGGTATTTGATAGTTTGAATAAAACTTGAACAATGATTTAACTATCGATCTACTTCCGGTATTTGATAATTTGAATAAAACTTGAACAATGATTTAACTATTGATCTACTTCCGGTATTTGATAATTTGAATAAAACTTGAAGAATGATTTAACTATTGATCTACTTCCTGTATTTGATAATTTGAATAAAACTTGAACAATGATTTAACTATTGATCTACTTCCGGTATTTGATAATTTGAATAAAACTTGAAGAATGATTTAACTATCGATCTACTTCCGGTATTTGATAATTTGAATAAAACTTGAACAATGATTTAACTATTGATCTACTTCCGGTATTTGATAATTTGAATAAAACTTGAACAATGATTTAACTATTGATCTACTTCCGGTATTTGATAGTTTTAATAAAACTTGAACAATGATTTAACTATTGATCTACTTCCGGTATTTCATAGTTTGAATAAAACTTGAACAATGATTTAACTATTGATCTACTTTAAAATCTTGAATATGCTTTTTCTCACTTAAGGCTTTAATACATCGACCTTACCACTGAAAACAACTAGTGGTAAGGTAGTTACGACTGAAAGAATCTGGCTGACACAAACCAGTCTCCAGTTCAAGTCGATGTACGCAGTGTTACCACCAATGTACGCGTTATTGCGACTCATCTAAACCAGTTGTATTCAGTGGTAAAGTCGATGTACGCTAGGCTTTAGTTTTCAACCGATTTTTAGAAAACTTACCAACCGCATACCGTGGTGGGCGTATATGGTTGTGGTCCACTATATTATATTGTAGTTATGGACTTCTGAATTTTTAGTTACTTCCTCAAAAAAAAGCTAAACAAGAAGAATGGAAACTATATTATTATGACAGTATAAGTTATTAGAGTATATGTTTATATAAAATAAAGTACAGTATGGTGTATATTTATATAAGTAGTAAGTCAGTAAGAATAATATTCCTCTAATGACAACCATTTGTAAACTATCTGTAAACTATCTGTTAACATTCTGGCATGTGCAATACGCTAAAATAGATTGAAAATAGAATTTAAGAGTTAAATATTCAGATTTATCAAAGTTGGAGTCTGTTCAACTGATTATTTGAGGAGATATGAAATAACAAAAATATAGCATCTAGGTAAATTTTATTTTACGGCAAACAGTTTATACATACTTCAACTGTGCAAGGATACAGTATAGCAAATTTACTGATGATAATGGATATCATACCGCACAGACTATAAACCCAATACCTTTTATATACAAAATACCAAAAACACTGGTCTGACTTGATGTATTTCTGTTTCTTGTTTCGTCGGTTATTTGAAGAGGTATATTATTTTAGATGAAAAAATATATAAACATATATATATTTCACTTAAAATTTTGTATCCATGAATCTAATTGGTCGTGAACTAAACATCTACCCGCATCAGGGGTTAATTAATGTCGTCTGACATTGATTTCTTGTGTAAATCAAGATGAGTAGAGTAACGTAGGGTAAAATAGCTATAGGAAAAAGGGAGAGATTTTCCGATTTAATTCAGACACCGGTTAGGTCAGGTGTGCTTATTTTCATTCAGTTAATGATTAGTATGATTAACCAACTTCAAAGTTTTCTATAGAATCTGGAATCAGGATGATCTTCATTTGGCACCAAGAAAAACTTGACCTTTTGTACTAAGAATTCCTATAGGTCTTTAGGATGATTTCCTGATAATGGGTGCCAGAAGGTAAATAGCATAATCAGCATTCAATAGAAAAATATGATCTGTGTATTTCAGATTGGTAGGGTCAGTGAAGCAGAAAATGGTTGTAGCAGTAAATGTGGAATATATTGGAACCCTGACAATATTCCTGGCTATTCTGTGTAATAAAGTGTTGAGCGAGAGTAGGTGGTTCTATTTATATCTCACAATATTCTCTATACCTTTACTAATAATCTTTACACCTGTTATACACCCCTCTTATTAACTTAATCATACTCTGTAGAATATCACAACCTTTCATGACGTCCATATTTTGTGTCCAAAACTCGCCAAGGAACGGGGATGTCTTCAGCTTTACCTACAACTTATCATCGTGTTATTTTCAAGAACTTTGGTAATTTAGCAAAGCTATTTCGTATAATTGTCGACAAAACAAAAGTAAAAACATGCCTCTCGTCGATTCTGGTACTAGTATTTAGTGCCCTCAAAAGATTTTGTGTCCACTGGCTCTGAAGACCTACCAACAATCACTTGTCAAAATAAAATTGTAATTCAGAAGCTGTAAAGTCGTCTGTGACGGGAAGTGTCCCTAGTCCATTATCTCAGTGGAAAAATGAAAAAAAAAATCGTTCTCCAGTTACAGAAATGTCACAATGTTCTAAAACTGTAGAAGTCTGGGTTAACAAGTTAAAGTAATTATATGAATACATGTACTAATATACAGTATGGCAATAACAAGATACAATATACACAACATCATAGCACAAAAAATACCTTCAGTCAGTTTGCTGATGATTTGTTTACCAAATTACAAACGCTGAGTAATACATTACTCTTGCCAAAAACTTAACAGTTCTAAAATAAAACAGTGATATTTACCGGTGTTTTGTACTACATAATATATTAACAATGAATTTAGCTTGGAATATATTAACAATGAATTTAGCTTGGTATGAGGGCTTCAATTGAACATCTAGCACCATTTTGAAATCTTAGCTTGGTGGACACCTGATTGCACCTCATGGGAATTGCCTAGTTGAAATTAAGAGAGAACTTGGAAAGTTGGTCTTATTTTTGGCCCTCCCATAACAAATTCTATCACCAAATAGCTTTAGACCCGTACGCCACTCGGATATAAATTTTTTGGTATAATCTTCGAAGAAACGGTGGTCAGATCAAGTAATTTTATATATATATACGTTATTCCACTTCTAAGCCTTAAAGATTCATGATCTGTTATCATGAATAGTTTACACATTTTTTTCTAAATCAACCTTTTTTATTTCCTTGAAATTGAATATGTAAAGATTGAAGTATTCTCTTTTACACATCTAAAGATTATGGCAGATGACTTTCAACTTTCAATATTTAATTTGTTAAAGAGGATAAGCCATGCCTTCAGTAGCGCCTTGAATAGGTGAAGCACAGCATCAGGCACTACGAAATTTGAAAACGTTTTCCCACTTTTCCCGCTGGGTGCCGTGGTTCCTGTTATTCCAGAAAGACTTCACGGGATATGGACTCGGGACATTTTTAACACCACCCCACCCCCTCGTGCCCTATGGTCACTTTTTGCAAATGTCATAGTCTTTAGTGCTGAGGGATATATTAGGATAAAATAAACCGAAAGACTACTGTGTCTGTATATATTCTGGCAAATTCTGCATTAAGCTTGCTCTTTTAAGGTGCTTTTTTAATTGTCTTTTTTAACATGTGTTATATGATTACAGATGGCTGTGCGTTATTGAAGAATGAATATATTGTTGATGTATCATTACCGGAAGCACCAACAGGTAAAGTTCTTACCTCAATCACAATAGTTCCTTTTATCATGCGTATATCCTACATGATAATGTGATTTAATAATGCATTGAAAACTGTAACTTAAAATTTAAACAACTTTTCCAATCCAATCTCTCCCAAATGTGTCAATGTTAAAGGTGGTTTACAAACCTAGATGGTGTTAAGGATGTTCATCATCAAAAAAATAATGTTCTTTTTACAGATAATGGTAATAATTATGATAGAAGGTTCCTAGGATTTCGAGGAGCTGCCGGCTCTATCAAACTAGACATAGAACAAGATGATTCCAGTGTTGATTTCCATTCGAATTTTAAAATATATTTAGGAATAGCTGATTTTAATTATGGATTTTGTATAAAACGAATCGGTAACTTAGATAGAGATGTAAGTATTAATTGTCGTTTTAGATGGAAGAAACAGCACTGAAACGTCTCGGAGATCTTGAACTCCTATAGTCATTTATCTCAGATAATATTCTATTTTACACATTCAGAAACTAAAAAACATTAAGAAATTTACTTGATTTTGTATGTTATTATGTTTGTAGGGTAAAACATCTAAATATTCCGATGATAATAGTATATTAGAATATACAATAGTTTGTACAGATTTATCATCTTCAATTGTAAGTATACCATTCCATTTTGATGTGTATTGATGTTTATTATCATGTGTATTGAAGTAATGTTATCATGTGTGTCGATGTATGTTATCATGTGGATAGGTTTATGTTATTATGTGTATTGTTTTATGTTATTATGCATATTTATGTATTTTATCATAATTATGTTCTTTAGTTTAGTTGGGTTCTTCTTCATTGAAGTGATGTTTTGAATATTATGATTCATCAGTATGGAATTATTAAATGTTTTTCATCATCTATCATGTTGATCTAATGTATTGGTGTATGTCATGTATTTATGTTTTATGTTATGATGTTTTCATGTGTGTATTATGTACATATTGTATTGTATATTAATGTAATACTTTTATGTTGGTGTGTATTGTGTATATTTCGACATGTTTTCGTGTTATTTCTGTATAGTTTAGAGGTAACAATATGCATATATTATCGATGTGCGATATCATTCATATAGGTGTCAAATAAAGGATTATCATATTATTATAAATATATATTTACATTAATGTGATGTTTATGATATATGAAATCATGTACTTTGTACGAAACAAGCATATACATATTATGTTATGATATATTATGAATCATATTTATTTCAGAAATTCTATTACCCATTGATAATAAGAATAACAGATTTAAATGATAATCCACCAGTTTTCCAAAAAGAACCATACGAGATTACTGTGGATAAGGTAGAACATATTTTTTAATACATAAATGTCTGCCTACATATTTGTTTTTGTGATAGCGTCCTTACCCCCCACTTAATCATCATATATCGTGTGAGATCCTGAGCATCTTCTCTAAGTTATTCTAATATAATAGCCAGACGCTTTCCAGAATTGTCCTATTCAGCCCTTCAGTTTCGTAACCTTCTATGTTCCACATCATTACAATTGAACAGTCAATCACATATTTATTTGATAATTTGTGTGAAGCATAGCCTGCATTTGCTATATTCACCAAGTAAATGTGACCTTGATATAAAGAACCTATAATAAAAAGGAGAGTTGATGATAAAATATTTAATGGTTTCAATATGTTGTGGTACAAGTATCTTATAGAGTTTCCAATTTTCTTTTAATCTAATAATTAAAGTGATGTATATGAGTTTATGTAATATATTATATGATAAATTATAGTCTACAGCGAATGGCAGTACCCTGATCAGAGTTGTAGCCACTGATAAAGATATAGATAAAAATAGACATATAGTTTATGGTATAGAGAGTGGAGCCGGTACATTGGTAAATAATTCTTATATACATAACATTTACCAGAGTAATACAAATAACTGAGAACGATATTCAATCCTCGTACTTTCATCCACTTTCAACTTCTTGATCGATTTCTAGAATCTTTTGTCCATTGACCTATGTAATGTTGAACAGTCAGCCCTTTACTATTTATATTAGTATACAGTAGAGATTTTCAATGGTTTAAGGTCATGAAATGAAATTAAAAATATTTTAATCCCAACTAGTTCACCTCAAAATATCCTCACGAGAATGATGGGCCTCCACAGTGCACTGCATACGTCCAGAACCATTACGTTAAATTCATTATTCTACTGAAATTACAGTTTTGTGGCATTTTTTTACTTCAACTTTTTAGAATGATGCCAGTGAATATTTCCATTTCCCCGTGATCTCCAGTGGTGCCTTATCGGTTAAGAAGAAAATTGACATTGATGCCTTTAAGAGTGAAGGTATCAGCTCTATGAACTTGAATATATTTGCTATGGTAAGAACTACAGAATGAAGTTAAGATTTAAATTTGATTAAAATTAAGATGATTTACACAAGAATAATTATTGTCTGCTACACATCTTATCTATTTTGTGTCAGCTGGGTTCAGATTGCTTCTGATTTCAACTTCATACCTTTCCATCTGTTTATTGACTTGTGGTATTTTTACCTTCTACTTTGCCGAAATTCTTGGCATCGTCGTTAACCAGGAGAACCTTGTCATTTTAGAGATATAGCACGAGTAGACTCGAATTAATACCCTGGAATTTTGGTTTGTGATCATGTTTCTCGTTATCAATGTTGCATACTATAATTAAAGCCAAGTATTTTGGCAAGCTGTAGATTCGAACACACCCTCCAGTCGATGTATATCACAGCTTGGTTTCCAACATATTTAACACGTATTGTTAATCATCTGTTGTTCCAATATTGAACGACCACTGTCTATTTATAGTTGAACATTTTAGGGACGAGGGCATTCGCTTCCCCAGAACACCATGTCGGTGGGTTGTTCAATCTGCCTTTTCAAAACGAACACCAAGGGTCAATTTTATTCAAGACATATCCCCTCTCTAATGACGATTTATGGGTCATTATTCTGTATTAAAACGTCTAATAATGTTTAGGATATGGGAAGAAAGAGTCTAAGAACAGATAGTTCTATTAAAGTAAATATAAATTTCGATGGTGAAGAGATAGTTAAAGTGACAGCTAAACCAGTCGAGGCGGAGAAACCTGATAGGGGACGAGGTAAATTAAGCTTTTGAGAATTAAATCGGTTTGTTCGTTATAACAAAAATTTAAGCAGGCACCTTCAGTGTCTGAAACAAAAATTGGCACCTAAATTTTCCTAAACAATTTGAAATGCACTAGATCAGTGGTACGAGGTGTCATGTAGAAAAAAGGAAGTGTCAATTTTTATACGCCCACACATTAATGTGTATATTGTAGTCGCCCCTGTCTGTCTGTCTGTCCGTCTGTCTGTCTGTCCACAATTGTTGTGGACACGATAGAGAGCTGGTTTCTTGATGGATGTTGATGAAACTTGCTGTCAGTGTTTGTAATCACCCAAGGATGAACCCTATTGAAAATCAGACGAATCGAAAAATATTTCATGGGTTATTGCCCTTGCTTTTCAAAATATGTTGTGGACACCATAGAGAGCTGGTTTCTTAATGGATTTTGATGAAACTTGGTATGAGTGTTTGTATTGACATTAGGATAAACCCTATTGAAAATCAGAAACATCGAAAAATATTTGATGAGTTATTGCCCTTGTTCTTTAAAATGCGTTAATTTTTCAGCCGTTTACAAAGTTGTGGACATGATAGAGAGCTGGTTTCTTGATGGATTTTAATGAAACTTGCTGTGAGTGTTCATAAACACCCAAGGATGAACCCTATTGAAAATCAGAAACATCGAAGAATAATTGATGAGTTATTGCCCTTGTTCTTTAAAACGCATGAATTTTTCAGCCGTTAACAAAGTTGTGGACACGATGGAGAGCTGGTTTCTTGATGGATTTTGATGAAACTTGGTATGAGTGTTTGTATTGACCTTGGGTTAAACCCTATGGAAAATCAGAAACATCGAAGAATAATTGATGAGTTATTGCCCTTGTTCTTTAAAACGCATGAATTTTTCAGCCGTTAACAAAGTTGTGGACACGATAGAGAGCTGGTTTCTTGATGGATTTTGAAACTTGGTATGAGTGTTTGTATTGACCTTGGGTTAAACCCTATTGAAAATCAGAAACGTCGAAAAATATTTGATGAGTTGTTGCCCTTGTTCTTTAAAACGCATTAATTTTTCAGCTGTAAACAAAGTTGTGGACACGATAGAGAGCTTCTTGGTGGATTTTGATGAAACTTGCTGTGAGTGTTCATAAGCAACCAAGGATGAACCCTATTGAAAATCAGACTAATCAACCGTTTACAAAGTTGTGGACATGATAGAGAGCTGGTTTCTTTATGGATTTTGATGAAACTTGCTGTGAGTGTTCATAAACACCCAAGGATGAACCCTATTGAAAATCAAACTAATCAAAAAATATTTCATGGGTTATTGCCCTTGCTTTTGGAAATATCTTGTGGACATGTTAGAGAGCTGGTTTCTTGATGGATTTTAATGAAACTTGGTATGAGTGTTTGTATTGACCTTGGGATAAACCCTATAGAAAATCAGAAACATCGAAATATATTTGATGAGTTATTGCCCTTTAACAAAATTGTGGACACGATAGAGAGCTGGTTTCTTGATGGATTTTGATGAAACTTGGTATGAGTGTTCATAATCACCCAAGAATGAACCTATTGAAAATCAGATTAACCAAAAAATATTTCAATAGTTATTGCCCTTGCTTTTGAAAATATGTTGTGGACTCAATACGGAGTTGGTTTTTTGATGGAACTTGGTGTGAATGTTTGTTATCATCCATGGATAACCCCTTTTGAAATTCAGACAGATCAAAAAAAAAAAATTAACATAATAAGGTTATTGCCCTTGATTTTAGAGAAAATGTCATTCTCAGAATCTTTCATTTACTGACAACTCTTGTCAACACCCTGGACGAATTGGCTGCCATTATAAAAGTGGGCGTATTAGGATGGCCATCGCTATTTTTACAATAAACTAATGGTTAACCGTTTTCAATCTAAAGAACACGATGGGTGTTTGTAGGACCTGTGGGTACTGCATGAATATATCTTTAAAACTATAGAAGGCTGAGTTACTTCTGTCATTTGATTTTGATCACAAATTTAAATTTGTAGTCAATCATTCAATGTTCTAATTTAATTATACGAACTTTAATTGCAGATCATTGTGTATTGTTAGACAAACCAGAGTTTGCCAACGGATCTATCAAAGTAAAGCTACCGGAAGTCATATCATCAAGTGATTTATCAGGTTATACATGTATTTATCAATATTCACTATCATTGATTAGTCAGCAGCACTGCACTTAGATTAATAGATTACAGGGCAGAAACATAGATAGCCTTACATACCGTCGTTTAGTTGCTAAATTACTCTAAATCTTGCTTCAGAAAATATCCAGCATGAGTTTCATAGAAATTGTCAGATACATTTTCTTATTCGTGAAGTTTAGGCTTGGTACAAAACGCAAGAAACATTGATGAAGTTAATGTGCTAAAAATATTCTGTATTTTAGTTGACCAATCGTCAGGATATCTATGATATTTTGAACTTTCTGCCCTGTATTTTCATTTCATTATGTGTGTGTGATTTCAAAATAAGTTTTAAATACGTTTACTGGGATATAAAGTGAATCAACCAGATACCACAATTAATTAAGCTTTTTGGAAATCTTTTTTATCTAGGCTACCTTATAAATCATAATGATATTGTACACATAAAGTTATGAATATAAAAAATATATAAAAACTGGTTGGTTATCTGGTTGGATCCTTTTGATGAGTCTACGTGTAATGGTCCCAAAAACAGTTACATTATCCATTTCATATTAATTATGCTTTTGCTTACGCATGCAATATGCACGATGAACGATTTTAGCAGTACTACTACATGGAATCAGTTATCTGCATATTTTAGATAACTGATTTCTGCTTCTTTGTTTTGTGCCACGCACATACCTATAATCACTTATTTCAGATAATATCTGAAAGCTATTACGATAATGCCTTTTGATATTTCAGCTCACCCATATAAATACAGAACATTTATTGGTATTAAGGACACGGTTACCAATATAAATCTGATACCAGATAGTGAAGAAGTTGGTGTAGAATATGTTATACCTCAATCTGGCCAGCGTGGTTATTATATTAGAATTAAAAAAGTCATCGATAGAGATGTACGTATTAGGAGCTCATAAATACATAATTATCTTTTTGAAATGTTGCTGGAATAATCTGAAGGAACGTTGTTACCTTTTTCCCACTGTATGCTCTTAATATTATGGGAAAATAATTTCAAATTTTACCAATTTAATATATTTTACGATGAATCTTATTTAATTTTGCTAAGTTATAATGTATTTTTGATTCAGGGAGACACAAGCTCTAAGAGTGACGATACCAATCATTTAAAATTTAAATTGGAGTGTGAATCTAACGATAGAATAACTGTAAGTAATACCTTACCTAGTCTACAATTTACATTATCAGGTATCTTAATCTGCTTTAAGTCAGATCTAACAGGAACGTTCTACATGTAATACTGCATGATTTAACATTTGTGCCAGTATGAACTTTGTCAGACACCAACCATTGTAAATATACGATATTTTTAATAAAACTGTTTCTTAAAAAATGCTAAAATGCATCCTAATTTATCCTTGAGTACTATCATATTTCAGTTGCCAATATGGAAAAATACATTATTTCCTCTTTTTCTAACCAGGTGTTTCCTCTTACCATCCATATAACTGATGTCAATGATAATGCACCAGTGTTTGAAAATGAAGACTCGATAGAATTTTCAGTTTCGGTAGGTAGAGCTTTGACTTATATACTTATAAATATTTGATCAGTGTTATCAATATTATTAAATGATATGTTGCATCTGTATTGTTGAAAGGAAGATGAAATCAGAAATGACACAAATTAAAGACTTATTGTGTTTTTATAAAGGCTGGTGATGATGAAGACTTACCACGAGAGGTGTTTAATATCTCTGAATTTTCTCCTGTATCTGATAGAGATTTGGGTGCAAATAGAAGAATCACCTACAGAATTAGTCCTTTTAATGATGACAAGGTGAGAGCTTCGAGAGTATCTGGAACGGTTGTACTAATACATGACACATCATTACGTACTTAGATTTAAAATGATTAATTTTGTAATAGATCATTGTTTTATTATTTTATTAACAACACATATTACTTCCAAGAATAAAAGTGTGAAGGATAAAATTCGAGGTTGTCTTCGGCAGTTATTGAACACTAGAAGAACGATATATTTGAATGAAATGTCGACAGTAAGTTCTAGACCTGTCCTTAGATAAATCAATCAATAGTTTTCATTTCTAAAAGTTTCATTTACCTATCCAACTGTTACGCCTCATGTTTTTATATTTACCTTTCCAGGGAAGCGAGTATTTTATTGTAGATAAATCAGGAAATATACACCAAGTGAAACAAATCAATGAAGACGAAGGATTGGAATTTTTATATTTTAATATAACTGTTACTGTAAGTTTTATTACTGAATTTATTACATGGTATGATTAGGACATAATATAGAACATTTTAACAACCCATTGTTCATAACATTATTGAAATATCCTGAGCATAGTATGATAAAAAGAATGGAATCGAATGACTTTCTCATCTAAGTGAAGTGATAACCATAAGTTTACTTATTGTTGATATCATAGGACAATGCTAGAAATGTTAAAAAGAGAAAAAGTAGTTCAAAAACAGCTAAAGTGAAAGTACTATATAGAACAACAACTACAACAACTACAACGCCTAAACCAGGTAAAATTACATTGGTATTAAATTTAAATGGGAATGGTTACGCATTATACATGTAGTTGAAATTATATGGTTAAAATCATGTAGAATCCGAGTTCACTAGGTTGTTTCTTTTATATCAGATGTTCTCATTGTAAGATACATAGAAATGATCTGTAGAAAAATATATGTAAGATAAATAAGCAGTTGTTGAATGTCTTAAATTTTTAAATAATTGTATATTTTAGTGGTATGTAATATAGATAGCAGTGAGTTTACATCTCATAAACATGGTATTTATCATCTGGAAATTAACGAAGTTAAAAGTGAACAACACCTTAAAGGTAAAAATGTACATTTTTTATTATCAAAAATGAAAAAAAGGAGTAGCGGTATATACATTAGTAGGGCTACCGTTTTAATGATAAATGTTGTAATATGTTTTATTTTATATTTATAAATTTTACGAGGTATATAGGTTTTAATGATAAATATTGTATTATATTTTAGATCATACTGATGAATATACGAGGTATATATGTTTGAATGATAAATATTGTATTATATTTTAGATCATACTGATGAATATACGAGATATATAGGTTTTAATGATAAATATTGCATTATATTTTAGATCATACTGATGAATATACTAGGTATATAGGTTTTAATGATAAATATTGTATTATATTTTAGATTATACTGATGAATATACGAGGTATATAGGTTTTAATGATAAATATTGTATTATATTTTAGATCATACTGATGAATATACGAGGTATATAGGTTTTAATGACAAATATTGTATTATATTTTAGATCATACTGATGAATGAATATACGAGGTATATAGGTTTTAATGACAAATATTGTATTAAATTTTAGATCATACTGATGAATGAATATACGAGGTATATAGGTTTTAATGATAAATATTGTATTATATTTTAGATCATACAGATGAATATACGAGGTATATAGGTTTTAACGATGAAGCTCAGATCTCATTGGTTCAACATGGTGATAACGATATCAATCCTGATGAATATTTTGAACTGATTGTAGAAGGAAATAAACAATATATAAGATTGATAAAACCAATAGACCGTGATGTAAGTAACCAATTTCAAATCTATCTAGTGGGTGCTAATGAAGACCCATAAAAAGTAAGAACAATCTTAACGTTATGAAAGGGGTGCCAAAAGTTCCCAAGTTTCCTAGACTTCTCGTCAACATGTTAAACGTATTTTTAAAAAACTGATCAAGATTAAGCAAATGTTATTTCATTAAGCAATTTCGATAAATATCAAATCATAGAACAACAAAATAAGAATGGTGTTGTTTGGTTATTTCAGGGAGAAACAGATTCCAAATCTGATGATACCAACCAAGTAGAATTTACCGTTGAGTGTAAACAAAATGGTCCAGTAAGTATACATTCTTACCACCATCGGCTAAATTGGAAAATAACTGGGTTTTCAACAACCATTAACAGACGCCACCTGGATCAATCACTGGATTAAGTCTGCCAATTGCTATCGGATGCTTTTGTTCACTTCCTACCAAAAAGTGTATCTTATCTGCGCTGAATCTGCTCTGCGACTACAAGAGACCTTTCGTATGGTATTATAATCATAATATATAATATATTTCAGATAAAATACTACCCTATTGTTATCCATATTGAAGATGTTAATGATAACGCCCCGGTGTTTCAGAACACTCCATATTTACTGAACGTCAACGAGGTGAGATTATTCAGCAGTCAGTCTTGTAATTCGAAAATTAAACACTTGACCGAATCTGAATCTTTATTCTGAAAAAGGCCATAGAATTTTCAGCAAGATCTCTTTTCCATGCCCTATAATGTTAAGTCGATTACTAAGATGGTCAACTCTGAAAGAACGTTATTTAATTATAAGTTTGCAACAGTTATCTTTAGATCAGCTTTAAGGCATAGCATCTTCTGTCACCAAGTACCAAATAACGTATTACATTCTATATATTCTAAACTTACAGGCAACAAAACCAGGAGTTATAGTTTACCGTTCTATATCAGCTACAGATAAAGATTTAGGTACCAACAGAGAAATAACTTATGGAATAGTTCCTAATCCAAAAGTAAAGGTAACGCCTGATTCATTTCATTCAAATTACCTTTAATACCAATATCAATATAAAGTCATTTTCTTTTTTCAATACTTATTCCTTTTAATTACATTTTTAGCAGTATAAAATTATTCTTATATTACAGCCTGATTACAGTAGTTATTTTGCAATATCTGATTCAACGCCAGGAGAGATAATTTTAGCTGCACCTTTAGACTTTGAAAAATTACAGACAAAGGAATTCAAGTTGAATATATCAGCAACGGTAGGTCTTAATGATTTAAATGAAAAAAGAGGCTAGTCAACAAAAAATATTTTTACACATTTTGAACATACAACTTGAAGATGTGGTGTTTAATGATCTATCTGAAAATCACAAAAACTCTGTAATTGCATGCAAGATATTTTTGTATAGTTTTAGGGCAAATTTGAAGTATTTTTCTGAATATCTAGGGCAAATTTAAAGTTTAATAATCAGAACAAGACATCAATATCATAACGTTAAAAAATAATTGTTAAAGCTTCTTCTTAATTGTAAACAATTTTTATTTCAATTTTATAGAATAGTGCACCAACAGTAGAAAGACTTAGTAGTTATACAAGTTTATCAATAACAGTTATTGATAGTGATGATTTACCGCCAGTATTCCACTATAGTTCCTGTAAAAAGAGAGATAATGTCTGTACTAATCCTGTCTATAAGACTGTTATCAAATCAGGAATTGTCGTAAGTCTAAACTTTTTCAACAAAATTTTTTTTTCCTGTACCATGCAATTATCACGACAGAAAAAAAAATCTTAACAACTCTTTTTCATTAAGACTATTAGTGTTGTTTTCATAATAATTGTGATGCCATCCTAAATTTTGTTTAGCCATTTTGTTCTGCCTGTTGGGACCATTTATTAGAGTCGTTATTCGGAATATATATAGATTGTCAGAGTACTAAGAGTTTTTAAACTAACATAAGGAGTTATCAGTACCAGAAATAGATATCGGAATATACAGAATGCGGTAGTACTCAGATGTCGGAAATCTCAGAGTAGTATATAAACTTTTATATTGAAATAATTGTAACTGGTGTCCGATACAAATGTTAATAGACAATGATCATTAATCATATTGTTTTAGTCTGGAAGATTAAGTGATATTTATCCTGTTCCTGAAAATGAACTTAATGAAACAGTTAGTATACAAGCTAAAGATCAAGACTCTTTAAACAATGCCATTGTGTTCACTATTGATGAAAGTAAGTAGACGAAAGATTTTTTTCTCAATTTGTTAAACTTGTGGTGAAGACATGTACCAACATAATCCTGTACAATTTAACCTCGGTACCGTATTGCCTTTATTAATATTATGTATGTCAATCTTTTCAGGCATTCCAGATGGGTATACTGACTATTTCACAGTAGAAACCACAGGACCCAATAATGACGGTTATTATTCAGCTCTGGTTAATCAAGTTAAAATCATTCAGAGATCTTCAGTTCAGAGACTAAAACTTGTTCTCAAGGTAAATCTTACGATTTTTTTACATGTACTTTTGTATTTGTGAGAATATTTCCAATATAACAATTTTTTCTCCAACCTTTAAAGTGGAAAGGAAGGGGCAAATGTTGAAGTGTGATCTGTAGTGAAAGTTTATTGTGCTATAAAAGCTTTCAGAAATGATCGGTTGTTACGTATCTTCGGTCAATATGTAATGCGAAGTGTAACGAACTGAAATTTCTTTTTTCAGGCTTCAGAAGATTCTAGTGAAGATAAAATGACTAGAGCAGAATTAGATATTGTAGTAATACCGTCTAATCTGAACCCACCCCGTCTTGTCAGTTCTTCTGATGAGTTTACTGGTTATATTGAAGAGAATAGTGCTCTGGGTTCCTTTGTATTAAGTTCTTCTAGTTCTGACAGTGATCGACTGAAGATTTCTGTTGAAGATGATGACGTGGTGGGTTAATTTGGAATTCCAAAACTACAACTGCAAGTTTTATTAGAACTATGGGAATATCCATTCATACAATACAATAATGATGAATGTTTCAATGCATTTCGATACCTTTTTAACGAGGGTAGCCTATTTCAACGTTCGTATATTGCTTGTTCTTAAAACGTATACAGAAATTTTATGAAAAATGTCAGAGACAAAATACAATTATGAAAATTTGAAAAACTGCTTTGTTGTTGATGTACAAGTTTGGTTTTTAAACTACATGTGCTTGTATTTTCTACTTGCCCGTGTTTGACAACAACTTGTTGACTTGTATTATTTTGTTTAGCTTGTATATTATATAATTCCAGCTGCCATCCGATCCACCAAGAGCCTACGACTATTCTATCAGCCCAGATACAGTATTTAATATTAATGATGAAGGGTTCATTACAAATAAAGCAGCAGTAGATCGTGAAAAAACGTCTCAATATTCTCTTACGGTAACACTAACCTCTTTCAAACATTTTTACTGTAGGAAATCTGCTGAAATCGTTCCAAACTTGACTTATAAAAAGAATATATGTCACAAAATACAAAAAGACAAGTAGCATTCATTCCTTGTGATATTTCACTTAATGAAAGAATTTATTGCTTGTTTTATTAGATTTCGGGGAAAGGAGAGTTTTTATACGCCCACACATTAATGTGGGCGTATATTGTAGTCGCCCCTGTCTGTCTGTCTGTCCGTCTGTCTGTCTGTCTGTCTGTCTGTCCACAATTGTTGTGGACACGATAGAGAGCGGGTTTCTTGATGGATTTTGATGAAACTTGCTGTGAGTGTTTGTTATCACCCAAGGATGAACCCTATTGAAAATCAGACGAATCGAATAATATTTCATGGGTTATTGCCCTTGCTTTTGAACATATCTTGTGGACACCATAGAGAGCTGGTTTCTTGATGGATTTTGATGAAACTTGGTATGAGTGTTTGTATTGACATTAGGATAAACCCTATTGAATATCAGAAACATCAAAAAAATATTTTATGAGTTATTGCCCTTGTTCTTTAAATTACGTTAATTTTTCAGCCGTTACACTCTCAAAGTTGTGGACACGATAGAGAGCGGGTTTCTTGATGGATTTTGATGAAACTTGCTGTGAGTGTTTGTTATCACCCAAGGATGAACCCTATTGAAAATCAGACGAATCAAATAATATTTCATGGGTTATTGCCCTTGCTTTTGAACATATCTTGTGGACACCATAGAGAGCTGGTTTCTTGATGGATTTTGATGAAACTTGGTATGAGTGTTTGTATTGACATTAGGATAAACCCTATTGAATATCAGAAACATCGAAAAAATATTTTATGAGTTATTGCCCTTGTTCTTTAAATTACGTTAATTTTTCAGCCGTTACACTCTCAAAGTTGTGGACACGATAGAGAGCTGGTTTCTAGATGAATTTTGATGAAACTTGCTGTGAGTGTTTGTTATCACCCCAGGATGAACCCTATTGAAAATCAGACGAATCAAATAATATTTCATGGGTTATTGCCCTTGCTTTTGAACATATCTTGTGGACACCATAGAGAGCTGGTTTCTTGATGGATTTTGATGAAACTTGGTATGAGTGTTTGTATTGACATTAGGATAAACCCTATTGAATATCAGAAACATCGAAAAAATATTTTATGAGTTATTGCCCTTGTTCTTTAAAACACGTTAATTTTTCAGCCTTTAGACTCTCAAAGTTGTGGACACGATAGAGAGCTGGTTTCTAGATGGATTTTGATGAAACTTGCTGTGAGTGTTCATAAACACCCAAGGATGAACCCTATTGAAAAGCAGACTAATCGAAAAATATTTCATGGGTTATTGCCCTTGCTTTTGAAAATATGTTGTGGACACGATAGAGAGCTGGTTTCTTGATGGATTTTGATGAAACTTGGTATGAGTGATTATATTGACCTTGGGTTATACTCTATTGGAAATTAGAAACATCGAAAAATATTTGATGAGTAATTGCCCTTGTCTTTAAAACGCGTTAATTTTTCAGCCGTTAACAAAGTTGTGGACATGATAGAGAGCTGGTTTCTTGATGGATTTTGATGAAACTTGCTGTGAGTGTTCATAAACACCCAAGGATGAACCCTATTAAAAATCAGACTAATCGAAAAATATTTCATGGGTTATTGCCCTTGCTTTTGAAAATATGGTGTGGACACGATAGAAAGCTGGTTTCTTGATGGATTTTGATGAAACTTGGTATGAGTGTTTGTATTGATCTTGGGTTAAACCCTATTGAAAATCAGAAACATCGAAAAATATTTGATGAGTTATTGCCCTTGTTCTTTAAAACGCGTTAATTTTTCAGCCGTTAACAAAGTTGTGGACACGATAGAGAGCTGGTTTCTTGATGGATTTTGATGAAACTTGCTGTGAGTTTTCATAAACACCCAAGGATGAACCCTATTGAAAATCAGACTAATCGAAAAATATTTCATGGGTTATTGCCCTTGCTTTTGAAAAAATGTTGTGGATACGATAGAGAGCTGGTTTCTTGATGGATTTTGATGAAACTTGGTATGAGTGTTTGTATTGACCTTGGGATAAACACTATTGAAAATCAGAAACATCGACAAATATTTCATGAGTTATTGCCCTTGTTCTTTAAAACGCGTTAATTTTTCAGCCGTTAACAAAGTTGTGGACACGATAGAGAGCTGGTTTCTTGATGGATTTTGATGAAACTTGCTGTGAGTTTTTATAAACAACCAAGGATGAACCCTATTGAAAATCAGACTAATCGAAAAATATTTCATGGGTTATTGCCCTTGCTTTTGAAAAAATGTTGTGGACACGATAGAGAGCTGGTTTCTTGATGGATTTTGATGAAACTTGGTATGAGTGTTTGTATTGACCTTGGGATAAACCCTATTGAAAATCAGAAACATCGACAAATATTTCATGAGTTATTGCCCTTGTTCTTTTAAACGCGTTAATTTTTCAGCCTTTAACAAAGTTGTGGACACGATAGAGAGCTGGTTTCTTGATAGATTTTGATGAAACTTGGTATGAGTGTTCATAATCACCCAAGAATGAACCCTATTGAAAATCAGATTAATCAAAAAATATTTCATGGGTTATTGCCCTTGTTAACTTGTAGAACTTGTAAACACTCAAAAACCGTTCAATTTTGTAAACATTCTTGAAGGCACGGTTTTCGACAGATGTTTCATTTACTGATAGTTCTTGTCGACCTCCCAAACGACTTGGATGCCATTACAAAAGTGGGCGTATTACGATGGGGCATCGCTATTTTTTAATATTTTAAAATGTATTTTCTTCAGCTAACAGTAACAGAAACTGATACAGTGGAGAAACATAAAGTTTCTACATCTCTGGTTGTTTACGTCCTTGATGTTAATGATAACGCACCAATGTTTACCAGAAAATCTGTTAAAGTCAACATTACAGAGGGAGATTATTCCTTTTCTCCAAAGAAACTTGCCTTGGTAATAATTCGTTTTTGATACTAGTTTAAATATTAGTAGATTTTATATCAAACTTAAAAAAGCACAACACTTTCTGGCAGCCAATGTCAACAAACCATCTACACTATACCAAATTCGAATGTAAAAATGTAATGAAAAAATGACTTTAGCCTCTTGTCTTGGTTCTCCACTCCGGGCAGAACAAATGGCCCAACAGTTTTTTTTTGTTATACATTGTTTGTACATCCAGGTTTCAGCACTAGATGATGATACCGAAGACAGTGGTAAATTGACATATTCAATACTTGATGTACGACCTGAAGGAGAAGAAAATTTCAAAATAAACAAAGAAACTGGAGAACTAACAGCTAAAGGACAACTCAATGCTGATATTGTGTATTCTATAAGAGTTCAAGCCACAGACAATGGTGTTCCTCCCAGAAGGTAAGTCTGTGCATAAAGAATTTGATTTAAACTCATATCAAGTTTTTGCTTTGTAGAACATAGAGGATCCGAAAAATTGAAATCAATTTTAACTGTCATTAGGAAAGTTGATTGTTAATTTGATCGACATTCTCAAATAAGGTTTTATTATAAAGGAAGTTGAACAGAACAAGAGTAGCTGCAAGATTTTTTTTACCGTTATTGAAGTGTTTGATGTTTTATATTACAGTTCCATGTCTGTTATTGAAGTAAACACTGTACCCAAACCAAACAGTGCACCCTACTTCTCTAAAGATGATTACAAATTTAACATTCCTGAAGATTTTGAAATTGGAAAACATGTTTTTCAATTTGAGGTAAGCATTTTGAAATTCTTAATATCAATAAAAAATATATTTTTAAATAGAACCATTAGCATCATAGAGATCATGTTCCTTTAGCAGCGGCTATCATTTCATTTCATTACATTAATGCCAATGTCTAACGTTGCTGAAGGAACATGCATAGAGATATATTCTTCCTTCCATGTTGGTTCTTTGTATTTTCTAGGCATTCGATCCTGACAATGATGAGTTGAATTATGCTATTACTAGTGGTAATATTGGCCAAACATTTTCTATTGATTCTTCCAGGTAAGTAGGTTTACTTAGGTTCATTTTGATAATAACGGCTCACAATTACTCTGTCACAATCACTCAATGTTCAGATCGGTATATAAAGAGATATTGATAATAATTCTAGATACGGCTTCATCTTCAGTATAGGATTCAGAAGGTGATTGTTATATATTTGATAGTTCTTGTAGTGAAATTGCCATTCATCATCATCATAAGCAATTCTTCAGAAGAACTAGCTTCCCTGTTTGAACATGTATTGAGCATCATAAATGAAATGGGGATTTTTTTCAGTGAGAATTCTGGAGAACTGGTAGTTGCCAATAAATTAGATTTTGAATCCATAAAGTCCTATAATCTCACTTTAACAGCTACAGATAAACGTGGTTTGGTAAGTTTTGAATTTTATTCTCCGCTTTAAATGGTAGTCTAATTGCAACTTCATCGTATGATTGAATTTTTCTGAAATAACAGGAATCACATATATTCAGATGTGAAAACAGTGCAAACAGAAGTACTGCAAACTAAATACTCTTAAAGCTAGAAATCTCTCTAAATAAAGCGTTTTGTACACTTGGTATTTCAGACTGGAGAAACAACTGTACATATTAATATAACTGATATAAATGATAATGATCCCATCTTTACTAGTGATGTATATGAAGGTAGTTTAATAGAAGGAGATTATTCCATTTCACCAAAACAAGTATTGATGGTAAGTAGGATTTCTGTGGTTAACTGAAATCCATGATGTATGAAGACGTTATAGGGCCAATCTTCCGATCCTGGTAGCATGCTCATGGCATTTAAATGCCATAGTTCATTTTCTAGCCTTACTATCTCCGAAAGATCTACCTTACGGTGGGACCCTTCATCAAATTACTTATATACAGTACATTCCTCAACGTTGATTCTTGAATCAAGATGAATGCTTGAAAAATCACCAATTAAACACTTATATTTGTTTCTCTTGATTTGTTCCAGGTAAAAGCAGAAGATAAAGATAGTTCATATAATGGTCAAATAGAGTATGCTATAACTAAATCAAGTCCTCCTGAACCAGCTATATCTATTAATAGTGAATCAGGAGCTATAGAGGTTAATGGTATAGTTAAAGGTGGAACAGTTTATACAATGACAGTAAAGGCCACAGATAAAGCTCCAACCCCTAAATCGTAAGTCTGAACATAGATATCCAAACGAACCTTAACATTTTGCAAACCAATGGGAAATCATCTGAGAAACAAAGTAACTTTTCTGTATTGCGAAGTAAAATTGACATTGAGTTTTACGCCTTACTTTTTATACGCCCACATCTCTCTATGTGGACGTATATTGTCGGCACCCCTGTCCGTCCGTCATCATTTGCTTGTAAACGCTCTTAAAACTAGATTTTTGTATGGAATCAACTGAAATCCGGTATATGTATAAATATTCATAAAGCGAAGATCAAGTTCGAATTTGAGCTACATGTATTTAGAAGCAGAAGTATTGCCCTTGCCCCAAAATATTGAATATGCATGCTATTACTCTCTTTATTTTCAACCGATTTTGATGAAACTTAAAATGGATGTTATTGGACTTAAATCGAAAGGTTTGAGAAAGTTTAGTTTACTTCTGATTTAATTTAAGGCTTTTTCGTTTTTACCTTCCGCATGCCCTGTTGGGCGTATATGGCTGTGGTCCACTATCTTCTACATATGTATTGGACAGGTTCTGGATTGAGGATTTTCATTAAATATGTTGATATATTTTTGTAGGTCAACGGCTAGAGTAAAATTAACAGTTATACCTAAAACATTAGTGAATAATGCTCCAGTTATACCTCAATCTGATTATACAGTATCTGTTAGTGAAGGTACAGCTTTATCTAGTGAAATAGTACGAATATCAGTAAGTAATCCAGTTATTAATTGTTCTCAGCAACAATTCTGAAGTTGATAGTTAATGTATAGATACACCAATGTACTGTTTTTTTCTTTTAAGGAGTGCATCAGTATCGTGGTGATTGTACTAAATTTGAAGTTTTATTCTCTGGTGACTGTCTTATTATCATATTATTTCAGGCTTCAGATCCAGATAGTGATGTACTTACATATAAAATAGTTAATCAAATTCCAGAATCATCCGCCTTCCAAATAGATGAAAAGTAAGTTTGATGATCAATACTATTTAACTAGTTATTTAATGGCATACTAGTACATATGATTTCAAGTTCCAAAGGAACAGTCTGCATGTAATTTGTTCAAGAGAGAACATAAGAAATGTTTTATGAATGATTTATTTTGTAGTGGTATCATAACTAATAAAGAGCGTCTAGATAGAGAAGAGGTAGATGAATATACATTACAAATTGAAGTTACTGATTCTCAGGGTTTGGTAAGTTAAAAACACACTCTTCTCTTAACTTTTTATATCCATCAAATTACTGTTAGGGTTGCGATGGGGTGTTATACATCTGAATCATGGATCCAATGATATTGGTAATGTATTGAAATGGAACTATGAAAAATTGTTTATATACTATCTAAATCATTAATTTCAGACATCAGACACCAAAGTAGTAATTAAAGTAACAGATATGAATGATAACAAACCAAAATTTACTCATAACAACTATGTATTTAGTTTGGTGGAAGGACAGATGGGCCAGTTTGTTGTTGCTGTAAGTATATTTTAAGACTGCTGATATAGATATTTTGATGAATGCTGGGGCATCATGTGGATATTTCAGATAATTTTCAAAACATTATCTCACTTTTCAGGCATTCGACAAAGATGAAGTTGAGACTGGCAATTCATTAGTAACCTACAGTTTTAAAGAACCAAATGACAAGTAAGTTGGCTAGCTTTATCATTCTCTTTCCTCGCAGCCAATGTTTCATCAGTCAAGCACCAACACCTATATGACTTAAATTTAGTCTGAATCACAGACGTTCTAAACGAACCATTTTTGTTTGAATTTTCTGAAAAGGACGGTTATTGTTTGTTTGTTATTCATAGGCATATCAGTAAATTTGTATCTAATTGTATTTCTCAATATCTTTCAAGATTCGACATCAGTTCAGATGGTAAGATTACAACTAAAGCTCCATTAGATCGTGAAGAGAATGAAAATTATACAATGGTTGTTGTAGCATCTGATAATGGTTTACCTGTAATGACGTCAACATCTAATGTCAGGATACAGGTCACTGATACGTCAGATTCCGTACCAATATTCAATCCTTCTATATATGAAGTACAGGTACCTGAAGGAAAGAGAAACTATCCAGTTGTAACTGTAAAGGTAATTCCTTACACGATTTCTTTCAAATACATGCGATCGGATTAGCGAGTATAAATTACTATAGAATTTGTTAATTGGTAGTCAATCACATGTGTGCGGAAGCGAAAAATCGGATCATCGGGTTAACGGGTAATTTTACATAGTAAATATTCCGTTCCCAACAAAAAGCTAGCGGATATCGGGGTTTCCGGACGGATAAACGCGGTTCCACTGTATTAGACTTAGATCAGATCATACCATTCTTTATAGTTTAAATACGCTTAGTCAAATGTCGTTTCTTTCAAGTATACCTGTTAAATGCATTACCAATTATTCATTGTAATCGGAGTTCCATAATACAATTTACTTCATCATGGGATAAGGGTTTATAGTTGCTTCCGACAAAAGACTTTCTTTTGTGTACTAAACTATTTTTGAGAAAGTGTTTAACGAGTATCAAACTTTTTTCAGGCCGTGGATGCTGATGTTGTTAAAAACGTTATATATATTTTTGAAGATGGTGATACAGCAGATTTCATTATAGATTCTATTACTGGTGAAATCAAAACAAGGAAACCATTAAATGCAGCATCTAAACCATTCTATTCTTTTACTGTGACTACAACTGATGGACAAGATGTTTCTTCTGCTCTTGTATCAGTGGCAGTTGTGGTACGTATAATTCAGGGGTTTTTTAAAGCAATTATTGAAATACAGGCCCGTAGGAAGCAATTTATTTATTTTATTTTGTCTGGGGTGCAAATTGTCAAAAATTCATTCTTAAATAAGAGTGGTGGTGCAGAATTCAGGCCTTGGGCTTGGGGTTAGTTGCTCCTACCTATATAAAGCAATTGTGTTTACTGGCCCAAACACAACCCATGATTATGACCCCCTTCATACGGGCCTGAAATATCTAACAACCATTACGCTTTTGTCTACGAGTCTAACAACAATGCCAATATTCTGCTAAAGACTACCAGAAGTAAGCATGATGACATCGGATCAATTTTCGATTCGATTCGACGCAATTCTTTCAAACTTATAATTATTGTCAAAGATGATGTCTAGTTATTTATTCGACTGTTTATATATTTGCTATTGTATTGTGTTGATTAGGGTGAAGATGTAGAAATAGTAAAACCAACTATAATAGTTAGTGAACCTATAATACCAGATAAACAAAAACCAACCAAATCTGAAAAACCTGTTTATGTTGGTGATGATAGACCACCAGTGTTCTCCTATCCTACCTGTACTGGTGATTGTAGTCGACCAGAATATTCCGTCAGTGTACAATCAGCAGCCAGTGTAAGGACAATTTACTTATATTTATATTGACCTTATTAGGAAGTTTTTTTCTAGCTATGGACTGGTGGCAATTTAAGATCGGTATATTAGGAATAATTTGGCAATCATCACTATACAATTTCTTACTGAAAGTATTTGATAATTGTCGAATAAACTATATATTTTTCTAATTTCAGTTATTTGAATTGAGTATGTTTCCAATGCCATCAGATAATCCAACACTTACTGTACCATTAAAAGCTAGAGATCCTAACACTCCACAATCTCCATTAAATTTTACTATTTCTAGAAGTAGGTGATTTTGTGTTACTTAATGACAACGACATGGCGTTTTAATCTAAGTTTATTATAAAAGTAACCACCAACAAGGTGACATGAAAATATCAGAATGAACAAATGAAAATACACAACTCTGGCGGCCGTCGCCCCCCCCCCCCCCCCCCCCCCCTGCCCCCGTGGTTCCGGCGCCCCTGTCTGGCGTCCAACTCGCTGAGGTGTTCTATGCGATGACATCTCTGTGTAGTAAGATTGGACGATGCATAAAACTTTCAAGGTTGAGATTGTATAGTAAATTGTTTTTGTACTTGATGTACAACATATCCAATGCCTTGACATGGTCCGATTTTTTTAGCCACATGCCCACCCACTTTCGGGAATGCTCCGCGGCCCCTGCTTGATGGTTCTGATGTAATCTTTTCGTTTTCTGCACTTTTCCAGCTGTTCCAGCAGGATTAGAACGTAATTTTGTTGTACGAACTTCTGGTCCAGATAATGAAGGATTTTATAGTGCTACAGTGAAACAAATAGAACCATTGTTTGTAGATCAAACTCCCCATGTAAAGGTTGTCGTTAGGGTAGGTTTATAATTATTATTCTGTTTGTTTGGTACTCACCGTATAGTAAGCTATGGTCTATCAATTCAGATTTTCTGTACATTCTATAAACTTAGACCACTTGGGCCAAATATTCGGATGTTATAAAATTATACTGAGCAACAATATATTCGTCGAGACATCCGCAAAACCTTACACGGAAACTTGAAGAGCTGTTGAAATTCATTCTTATATGATTCAATCAGTCTAAAAAAACTTGGGTTATCTGAATTTTCTTCTTCAAAAAAGGGATAAGGAAATAAGGTGTTGGTATTTTTTTTTACAGGCAACAGAAGATAGTAAAAACAAGTTGTATTCGGAAGGATTTGTTTATATTAATGTGCAAAGATATTATGTAATAGAAGGAAAACTAACTGGTGAAAGCGCCGCAGATACATTATCTCAAATAAATATATTGACATTTTTAACTGTTTTAACAATATTTTATCTTTTATAGAGTGTGATATTTTATTCTGTTTATCATTTTATTTCATCAAACCTTTATTTCTGTTATAAACTCAGTATGTTACGTGTTATATCCGTCCAATTGTCAGACATTTACATGATGATATGAAGTAAGTAGTCATTTCAGAAACTTATAACCTATTATATTGAATCATGGACTTCTATAAAGTAGCTCAAAAACATACTAATAAACATAATATTCACATGTTTTAGGTAGGCCTATATTCAATTTGTACATGTTCATATTATTCTTTTTGAAAATATTTGATGTCACCATAAATGTGAAATTCGAAGAAACTGCATAACTAATTAATATATCTTATATATGTATATTATTTATTATATAATGTAACATGTGTCTTTTTCCGTAGATATAACAGTTTTTGTGTTTATTGAACATAGAAAATAATTTAATTCTTTGCGTGCCATTGTCTTTCTTTTGTAACTTTTAAAATAATATATTTCTGTTTCTGTAATAATCATCGTGTTGTTTATTGAGTATTTTAATCATATTATTTATTAATTGTGTTTGTGTTCTGCTTTTAGTTACAGAAGAATTGTACATATTTATAATAGTGTGTAGAATACCCTGTAACTGGCTCAGTTAGTAGTTGTATAGTGTATGAGTTTTAGGGAGTTGTATAAAGAATAATGAATAATTCTTGTATTATGTTTTATATAATAAAGACTGTCTTACCTTTCTAATCAACTCGTTTCTATTAGACAAATCAAGTTTACAGTGGGTGGGGTGCAAAAGAGGGGGGAGGGGGGACAATGGGGAGAAAACTGGAAAAAGCCCCTTCATTTCTATGACATCATATCATTATATATATTACTTCCCCACCCCCTGAATCAACAGGTTAGGAAAGTGAAAGGGGTGTTTGGTTGTTATATTTCATCCTGGAGACGACTGCCAAATTGTATAAGATGTAGATATATAGCCTATATACTAAACAATCTTTTATTCAATATAACACATCCAATTACATAATGATTATCAAATGATGCATAAAAAAGATTGTAGAATTTTGAAATAAAACTGAAGTTGTTCGGTTGAGGATAAAAGACGAGTGTGATGATGACTCAAAACAACCAAGGGCATGTCGGCATGTTTCGGATGATGGCAATATTGAGGAGGATATCTATGTTGAGGATTCGTATAATGGGAGGTAATCATAGTTTTCATTAACCATACCGACAGACTACAATACTTTATTTTTTTTAAGTCAAGAATAGCTCAAGATGCGACTTTCTCACAAGGGACATGACAATATAGTACCATCCTGAAGTTCTCTTTGGTAAAGTTCTTTATGAGGGGGGTAACGGGTAACATTCGACATTTTCGAGGGTTGTTTTGGTCTTTAATATATGAAATAGCCTCCAGACGTACTAGAACTGAGCACAAAATGCTTAATCCCTTCCAATATACCTCTAACCTCTAATGGGGCATTTGTCAGGGGGCCATGGGCTCTATCAACTGAATTTAAAAATCGTATTTACATCTTTGTAGAATTGTATCTGTAAGAAATCTGTGATTAGGCCATTTTGGCTCGTTTGGTAATGAACAGGGGGCCATGGCTCCAGGAGTTTCATCAATTTGGGCCACGGTTTGAAAAAGGTTGGGAACCACTGCTCTAACCTAACAAACAAAGGTTGATGACCCATTAAGAAAAACTAAAGAATTAGTGATTGGTGACGATTACATTTTATATGCATAACATAATTTTCAATTTAATACATTAATAGCACTGGTTGTATCAATAAAAACTGTCTTGTTTATCTAAATACTTTACGAAATAAATACATGTAATAGCAACATAAAATAATTGTTTTATATTGATCTATGTGTACTGTCTACAAAGCTGTAAGTAAAATTAAACCACACTTCAAAATTGTTATAAGTTAGTCCATGGCAAATAGTTTAAAAGGGATTTTTCTTAATGCTTGTAACCTTTTTGGAAACAAGTCGTTTATTTTCACAACTTTAAACATGGAATTTTCACAATATCTCTAAATCTAATAATAAGCCATTTGTGCCGTGCTATAATAAATATGGAAATAGGTATAGTATTATCTGATAATAATGAACAAGACATATCACAGTCAAACAATAAAACATAGGTGACAACAATTCAACATTATCTCTGTTTCTTTCTACCACTTCCCTTCTTCCCTGACTGACTAGTTGAAGCAGATGCTCCTACAATAACATGACCATCCTGTATCTCTTCTTGACTTAGTTCAGTTGTATTTGACAATTTCTGTTGGGCTTCAAGATAAAACATCACATCTCTCAGTTGCTCTTTTAAATCTTTGATTTCTTTTTCTTTGTTTTCAGTAGTATCTTTAATTTGTGACTCTAATGCACACACTCTTTCTTGCCACTGTGTTTGGTTTTCTCTGAGGCATTTATTCATCTGCTTCTCATCTTGAAGTTCAGTTAAAGCTTTAGTTAATCTTGAATGTAAATTTGAGCATCTCTTTTCTAGGGACTGTTTCTCTTTTGATATTTCTGTTAAAACATAGCCTTTATTATCCAGTTCATCCATCTGAGCTTTCCATCTTTTAGACAATTCATCAGCCTGTTCTTTATACTGTTTAGTAGCTTCTAACATTTGGTCTTCAAAATATAAGCGTTGTGAATCAAGCTGTGTGGTCAATAAATTGGTATATTCTAATGTTAAAGTGTCCAATTTTTCATCTTGTACAATATTCCCTCCTTCATCTACTTCTACAAGTTTCCCATCAGATTTATTCTGAACTAATCTATGGACATAATTATCTCCAGCATAATCCCAAACTTTATTATTACCAAGTTGCATGGCATATGTATGGTTTGTTTCTTGAAAATGTCTATATGCATGAAGTCCAACATAGCGTCCACAACCAACATGACCACAAATTAAACAAATCCATAAACTTTCATGTGATGAACATTTCATACAACGATTGTCAACCGTTTCCTCTGGGGTCTGAACATAGCGACATACAGGACAACTAGTATCACCCCATTTCTGTAAACATGACATATGGAATGCATGATTGCACAATACAGTTAATACTCCATCAACAGATTCTTCCATTCTTTCTAGGCATACAGGACAATTGGGCAGTTCTGTTACACCTGGTATAGGTTTAGAAGCACCTTCTGATTCTTTCATAACCTCAACTTGTGATACATAGACAAGGTGACAGATATCAGGCTCTATTGAATTAAAGGGTCTATTATTAAAATAACTATAGAATTCATCACAAGCTTTCTGATTACTAAACTTTAATAAAACCATATACTGATTAGGTTTCTTGTCTCGAATTATCTGCATGTGCTCTATACACGAAATCATTGATGAAGTGAAGTTCAGCAAGTCATGTATGGTATACGATGCTGGTACAGCCAATATGCAGATCATTTCACTTCTTGATACCCCTTCATCAAGTGATGTCAGATGATTATCTTTATAAATGTGAAGAATTCCTTTGGTTAACTCAACACAAGGGTTACCAGAATAAAAATGCAAAGTAGTTGTTGGTGTGGGACTGTGACTTTTATTCCGAAAAGGCTGAAATATACTGGGTTTGTTGGCTATTTCTCTGGAAACCGAATCCTCTCTTGAATTGGATGATGAATGGTCCATTTCCTCATGCCGTTCACTACTTGATTTGGCTATATCAGGATTCGTGTCACCACCATCACTACTACTAATATCTAACGTTTCATTCAGCATCTCTGAAACTTCTAACTCTGATGTAACATAAAACTCTAAACTGATGTCACAATAACTTCTCTTTCCATGAAATTCACACAACTCCGCCGTGTATTTTTGGTCGATTGGCTTAATATTTGATGAAACAACAGATGCGTAAGTCGACTTTTGTTTGTCTGATTGGAGCTTTGACTTGCTATCAAATCCTGGGGCACAGTATTTTTTTAATACTTTGGGGATACTTGTTTCATCGGCTATTTCTAGCCTAAGTAAAACAAGTGAAACCTGCATTTGGTAGCCATTGATCTGAACTGACACTGAATTACGGATTGTCCTTGATTTGTCGACTAGCCTAAAGTACTATGCAAACAGGTGCTCCTTGAACTTTTTACACTCAAATTTATGTATTATAGGCCCAACAGATATCTAAGTCTCAATTAATAATCACAAATTTCAACTTTGCATACATCGTAACTGACAACGTTTTAAAGAAAAATCAAAACTGCAGAAGGTCGATATTCCGCAATAAAGCCGTATAGACCTATCATAAGGCTGGATAATCGATGGGTTTTTTCAGTTTTTTGAGACGGAGATGCGTGGCTTTTCCTGTTACTAAAACTACGGTGTTTGAAAATGTATTGCATATTCTGATATTTAATGTTACATTGAAAATTAAGCTTATTAATAAATCATGGTGTTTTATGAATTTTGTCACTAGCCTATTAAAATACGTCTGGTAAACTAGGACTTTTTATTTTGTTTCCGTTTGATCCGGAAGTTTTTTTATTATTTGCACATGCGCTTTGACATCTGTTCATTAATAGAAACAAATGATATCGATACTGTCAGTATCCTCTCTGAAGGAGTACTCTGAAGTTTTAAAATCTTCCATTATGTACGTATGCATGATTTAGTCAAGTGGGAATATATTCCATGATTTTCTGTGCTATTCCATTTATGGCCTTGATCTGTTGCAAATTGTACGGGTACTGCCTACGCCTACACTGTCTTTATTTGTAGTTGTACACAACTTGTAGTTGTTGTACTGTCTTCGTTCTGAACTGCAGTAGTGTAGTTACCTACTCTACTGCACTCTGCAATGCAATGTTTACTTTTGTTCCAGCCCAAGGCCTGGATGGCAGTAGATTCCACCCATTTGAATTATTTTGTTTACACTTACACTTAGACTTAGAGATAAAATAATGCTGAATATATTGAGATAGGCCCTATCCTATGTCTGAATTGATTTTTTTCTCTCACGTCACAAATATTCAAAATATGATTATCAATTACATGCCATGTGTCTTAGAATGCCTTTGGGTCCATGAAAATATATGGTTTGAAAATTTTCAATATGAAATAAATACACTACCTTTCCTCCTAGAAATTTCATGTGAAAATGACCTACATTTTTGACTGAAATTTCCCTTCTGTAAAATCATGTTTCCAAATAAATATTTTTCTAACAGTTGCCATTTTCATCAACCCAAAGACCATCTAAGACTCTTAAAACTAATTTTGGGTTAATATTTCTAATCATTAAAAATTGATGGGCAAAACGCGATTCTGAGCTCATTGTGGCCAGAGAGTAAGTTTGCAGTGTTCCATCAATGATCAATATCATGCCAACTGTCAAATTCTTCAATTAAATATTTTTTTCTCCTCAAGTTATAAATTCTTCATAGAATTTCTGATACCGGTACCAATGAGGTTCTAGGATGCCTTGCTACAAATTGGAAATTGAACCAACCAATGCAAAATTTGTTACCGTACAGTAAAAAAATAACAAACAGTAACTGAAGATGAGTAAATTACAAGAAAGATCTAAGTTACATGTTAAAGTGGCATGTTCACTAACAACCGTAACCTTGTCACAGACATCAGAATTATTTTAGATACCAGTAATCTAATCAATAATATTAGTGCTCACGGCTTAAAAAATTTATACCTGATGAACAAGACGTACAATTTTGCGGTAGCCTAATTTTTAGGCTGAAGAGAAAATTGTAAACAAAAGGAGATACAAGTAAATTTTTTTCTATGATGCCTTACAGCGGCGATTTATTTGATTTCGTAAAGATTTGTTACTTCTGAAGACTGTTAACATGGGTTTAAGGTTCAAATCAACCAAAAAATGCTGAGCATTCCCCTTTAATGCACTTGATCTGTAGTATGACCCCAGATCCAGGGAATCTATACCTAATTTTCAAATTTTTTAAGGATTAGTATCAATTCTTAAAGAAAGGGACCTGTGATTAGACAAATGTATCTGTATTCAAAGGATATCATCTGAGATTAAAATAAAACTTGTATATGAAAAGCGTTGAAGATGAAGTGTGAAAGTCTGGAATTTGCACCTGTCGTATGGGGTTTTCCTCTTGTTACGGGTACTGAAAATAAACATGACGTTGACGTAGTCGAAGTAACGATTCTGTTCAGTAGCATGGTCAACAATGACGTCAGAATCAGAAAGCAAACAGTTTGGTGTTTTTTCGGTGATTTCGGTCCTATCTTACCCTTATTGTCCATGTTTAAAATTTTAGGTATTATTACTTTAAGAGCACAAATTAGGTTAAGTACAGTAGCTACCCACATAGAGTTAAATTTTAAAAAAACATTTCATGTATAATTTACAATATTTTTAATTTTGTATACTGCCCCTTCAACATATTTTCTAAAATGATAGGCAATAAATGTTTAAATACCTAGGTTTATTGAATTTTAACTTTGAACTTTCAACCTTAAGGTCAAAAATTGAATGCACCTTCCTTCATAGCCATTAGCCAAATAAGAGAAAATTTATAGGAATTTCTAAATTTGAAAGAATGTCTGCATTTGTTACTTTCCATCTTATTAAATAAAACATTTGAGGATACATGTTAGACATATTTAATTTATTCTTTTAAATTATATATGATTAAAGTATAAAATTATGTTGAATTGGCCTAGTTAATTTGTTATTTCCTTAATAGTTTTTATAATGTTAGTTTTATTAAGACTATATCCTGTTATTAATAACGCCTCCTGTTTCATTTGAAAAATTAACATTGACTTGTTTTGAAATAGTTATTTTGAGTTAAAATCATGATTATCCTGTGTACAGTGCATGTAGAGATTTTTTGTTTTAAAAAGATCGGATGTAAATGTGTTCCAACCAATCCATATGCAAAGGTTTTGTCCAATTTGTTTCCTCCTTGTTAGTAACATAGTACACTGAACTGAAATCAAGGAGTCCTACATGGCTTGCTCAAAATGTTGTAGACTGTACAGATATTATTTCAACATTAGGGCAATAAGTTTCAGCTCTGCCCTGACTCACATCATTTCATTTCTATTTTAAAAACATCATGTAGTGCCTCGGTTCCCACCCAGGGGTACCTGAAAAGCCCCTTAGACAATTTTAAAAAGTGGTGTTATATAGTGTTTGTAGTGTTTATAAGGGGAAAAAGAAACCAAGAATTTAGTGAGATATGCAGTAACCTTTTAGAGCACCTGTATTAGAACATTTCATAACATTTATATATTATAATATTATTAACATCTGTGAGTGTAATATACATGTTTAATATAATTAATGGAATAATGTAAAAATATGTTCTTGGTTGATATTTCAGGGTTTTGTAAACAAGAAAGAGAAAGGAGCATTAGAAAATCTTAAAGGATGTATAATATGAATATTCTGTCGAAATGTAGAGTGAAGTTAAATAATATTCAACATGGCCTATCAAATTTATTATAACTTTTCATCATATTGAACTTTAACCTTTATCCATGGAACTGAAATTAGGACTAAACGTTGAACTGGGTTTTCTCGGCATGTATTGTCGAAGTAGTTTAATTGTGTTGAGTAATATATGTGCAAGATGTTTTTGCCGAAAGAGAATTACATTAACAAGATTATTGGTGATTTTATTGATAATCAGTGTTATAACTACTATATTTTCAATATCATATCTCAATGTTCATTTTCGAACAGCCAAAAGACGAAAAATTCCACCTTTACCATTGTCCATATGTCGAGCAAACATTACAGATATGAAAAATCCCTTCATGAAAACATCACATCATACTAAAGATATTACGTTAAGATTTGGTGATAAAGTGTTAGTGTTGGTTGATTCACAGTTCTCTAAAGCTGGAACTAAAATAATACATCTATTAGAGGCTGTCAGAATAGAATATAAAGTTGTATCAACTGGACGTAATCTTCCAACTTTAACTCATTTAGACGAGGGCAAATTTGCCGTGATTATTTTTGAGAATTTTAATGCGTATATTAATATGGATAATTGGAATAGACAGTTATTAGATAAGTATTGTTTAGAATATAATGTAGGTATCATAGGATTTGTACCATCAACAACTGAAATGATCACAGAAATAGTACCAGGTTTCCCTTTAACAATGGAATATAATCAAAAATTACAAGACTATAAACTAAACCGCTTCTCTGATGTTTGGAGAGTGACTAAAGCTTCTCAGTTTTATGAGGGGCGTTTACCAGGGGAGTGGACTGTGTTTAGAACTAACCATTCAACTTACGAACCCTTATCATATTCAAAAAAACAAAGTCAAAAGTTTTCTGTGAGTATAGAAGATGATAATAATAAACCAGTATCATCAGTGATCTATGATAGTGGGAAAATAGACAAAATTAAACGTATATTATTTGGAAGTACATTGAGATTTTGGTTACATCGGTTATTATTGCTAGACAGTATATCATATTTATCTCACGGTAAATTAAGTATACCATTAGATAGGTATATACAGATAGATATAGATGATATATTTGTTGGTAAAGAGGGTATACGAATGTTAGTTGATGATGTAGAGGTAAGTTATAATATTTTAGGCCTTTTTTACCTTCAATACTGTTTATTCATCTTAAAGCTTATAGTTTTTTAAGTCTTATGGAGTATGTAGGCAAACTTTAATACAATATTATTTTACATTTGTCTTGTAACTAATCATAAGAATTGTAAAAAAGTGTTTTGCTGGTATGCATTCACTCAATAGATAACAAATTGTATTATCTTTCAGGCATTGGCTCAAAAACAGGAATTGTTTCAGCAGATAATGCCTGGTTTTCATTTTAATCTGGGATATTCAGGCAGATATTACTTGCATGGTTCTTATGATGAAGATGCTGGGGATAAAAAACTTATAGGTAGGCTGCTTAGATAATAGATCATATTGTGATATTTGATATCAATATAATGCTATGTGGGCAGATATTAAATGTTTTATAGGACCCCTCTATATTATCTTATTTTTTCCACAGAATATAGAGACAAGTTTTGGTGGTTTGGTCATATGTGGAGACATGAACAAGCCCATAAATTTGATGAAGAAGCTCTCACTCTTGCAATGCAGCAGAATAAGAAATTTGCACAGGTATGGTAAAATCTACTTAACTTAAATTCATACAGAAAACTGTTCAGTTATTCCTCTATACCGGATTGTAGCAATCACATATAAGAGGGGAAAATTCAGAAGCAAACCTACCTTTGGAATATGAGCGTAATGATTTAGAAGGTCATGTATGACTGTTATACAGTCAAATTACATTTTTGGTACTGTATATTTTTCATGAATTGTGAGCTAATGGCCCTCTATGAACATTATTCTAACTAGACACAAAAAAAATTCATAAAGGACTACAGTTTTAGCTTCCAAGAAATTTGTCTTATGTGTTATCATAAAGCCTTTTAAGTGATCACTTGTTTGTTTACGTTTTAAACAGGCTCCTCATAACATATTTTGATTTCAGGAGAATTTTATACCAGTGAAACAGAACTATGCTGTAGCTCCTCATCATTCTGGTGTATATCCTGTACATGAAGAGTTATATAAATCGTGGAGAAATGTATGGGATGTTAAAGTTACCAGTACAGAAGAATATCCTAAATTAAATCCTTCATGGAGAAGAAGAGGGTTTATTTATAAAGGAATCATGGTAGGTCATGTTATTGTTGTTACAAGGAAGAACAGTTTGACCTTTTAAAATCAAAGGTTCAAAAAATGTAAACCATTCATGTATATTTTGTATAATTTAATCACATTATCAATAAATATTATTAACACAGAGTCACTAATTAAGTCTATGCCTGGTGAATGCTTTACACTTGGTCGCGTATGTTTTTGAATCTTAATATGAAATCTTTTGATTGTAAATTTCTCTAAGGGAATGTTTGACTACTTTGAGGTAGTCAATAAACCCAAAAATGTCTCCAACTTATTCTGATATGGTTTTTAGTATTTATCAATAAGCACACTCCGTTTTGGTAGTGAACCTTAAAAAATCAGGTTGGTCAGGTAGATAGGCTACATAGACGAATTTCTAATTTGAGAAATCTTTTTTTTTGTTCATAAAATATACATATTATGAAGTGACGTACCTCCGACCCATCAAATAATCTTGAGCCTTAAATTCTCATGAAAATGTCTGGAATTCGTGTTTAGGGACATCTAAATCTCCATATTTTCTATATATACCTTCGGATTTTTCAACCTGCTTTCCCCCTGTCAGTGATGCAGGTCGGAGGGGCTGACATGGAAAAAGCGTCTAGTCGTTCGGATGGGACAATAATCCGAGGTCCCTTGTGCTATTGGCTGTGCATGTTAAAGATACCTCGACAATTGGAAATCGAAAATAAGAGCAATCTACCACTGTCCTGGCAAAATTTCCCTCATTGCACACTGCATGGCGTTTGCCCGTCCTCAATAAGCCCATATAGGTGCAGAAAAATTTATTTTCATTTTCCATATTTTCTAAACTAGATCCCTCAGACTAGTACTAGTACCCCTTGGGCAGAGTCTAGGACAATTCCCCCGAGACAACTTGGTTTTGGTCCATTATCATTCATATATTTTCTTACTATATTTGAACTACAGGTTTTACCACGACAGATATGTGGACTATATACGCATACACTAGTGTTGGATGATTATCCTGGTGGTAAGAAAAGATTAGATGATAGTATAAAAGGTGGTGAATTATTTCAAACTATACTCTATAATCCTGTAAGTATTATATGTTATTATTGTATCTACTTTTGTAGATCATTCATTACTTATTTATCCTTATTTTTACTTATATAATAATAATAATAAACTCTTTATTTTACATGGGTCAGAATTAGGCCCAATACCACAAGTGATACGGTCCTGTCTCACACTCAGCCTATGGGGTCAAACATACATACAGTATACGACATACATGTATAGACAAAAAAAAAAATTGATGGACAGAATATGGTTTAGTGATCAAGTACATGACCACAAGATGATGTACAGTCAACTGGTTAATTATATCGGGTTGTCCTAAAAAAGTGGCAACACACTTTAATATGATATTATGGAAAATGTATGGGAGCTATAATTTTGATATTACAGACCCATCACAATATGGTAATTTGACATCTTTACTAGAAATTTCAGACCAAAAGACCAAATAGTGTTAATTTGCCAGCAATTTTTATACGCCCACATGAAATGTGGAGCGTATATTGCCGTCACCCATCTCCGTCGGTCCGTCCGTCGGTCCGTCCGTCCGTCGGTCCGTCGGTCCGTCCGTCCACAATTGCTTGTTAACACTCTACAAGTCACAATTCTTTACGGATTTTGACGAAACTTGCTGAAATTGTTTATTATCACCCAAGGATGAACCCTATTTAAAATCAAAAGAATCGGAAAATATTTAATATGAATTATTGCCCTTGTTCTTTAAAACGCGTTCGATTTTTAGCTCGTTAACACTCTACAAGTCACAATTCTTTACGGATTTTGACGAAACTTGCTGAAATTGTTTATTATCACCCAAGGATGAACCCTATTTAAAATCAAAAGAATCGGAAAATATTTAATATGAATTATTGCCCTTGTTCTTTAAAACACGTTCGATTTTTAGCTCGTTAACACTCTACAAGTCACAATTCTTTACGGATTTTGACGAAACTTGCTGAAATTGTTTATTATCACCCAAGGATGAACCCTATTTAAAATCAAAAGAATCAAAAAATATTTAATATGAATTATTGCCCTTGTTCTTTAAAACGCGTTCGATTTTTAGCTTGTTAACACTCTACAAGTCACAATTCTTTACGGATTTTGACGAAACTTGCTGAAATTGTTTATTATCACCCAAGGATGAACCCTATTTAAAATCAAAAGAATCGAAAAATATTAATATGAATTATTGCCCTAGTTCTTTAAAACGCGTTTGATTTTTAGCTCGTTAACACTCTGCAGGTCACAATTCTTTATGAATGTTGACGAAACTTGCTGAAATTGTTTATTATCACCCAAGGATGAACCCTATTTAAAATCGCAAGAATCGGAAAATATTTAATATGAATTATTGCCCTTGTTCTTTAAAACGCGTTCGATTTTTAGCTCGTTAACACTCTACAAGTCACAATTCTTTACAGATTTTGACGAAACTTGTTGAAATTGTTAATTATCACTCAAGGATGAACCCTATTTAAAACCAAAAGAATCGAAAAATATTTAATATGAATTATTGCCCTTGTTCTTAAAAACGAGTTCGATTTTTAGCTCGTTAACACTCTACAAGTCACAATTCTTTACGGATTTTGACGAAACTTGTTGAAATTGTTTATTATCACTCAAGGATGAACCCTGTTTAAAACCAAAAGAATCAAAAATAATTAATATGAATTATTGCCCTTGTTCTTTAAAACGCGTTCGATTTTTAGCTCGTTAACACTCTACAAGTCACAATTCTTTACGGATTTTGACGAAACTTGCTGAAATTGTTTATTATCACCCTAGGATGAACCCTATTTAAAATCCAAAGAATCAAAAAATATTTAATATGAATTATTGCCCTTGTTCTTTAAAACGTATTCGATATTTAGCTTGTTAACACTCTACAAGTCACCATTCTTTACAGATATTGACGAAACGTGCTGAAATTGTTTATTTTCACCGTAGGATGAACCCTATTTAAAACCAAAAGAATCAAATAATATTTTATATTAATTATTGTCCTTCTTCTTCCAAATACGTTCATACAAGGCTATACTTGATGAATGAGATCTGATTGAAATGTATGTTTATGACTACAACAGGTTGAATATTTCATGGTTGTGATGGTTGCTGTTTTCTGCCAAATTTACTTTTTCAAACAAAGCTGCCAGTGGGCGTATATTACCTTGCCTGGCAAGCTATCTTAAAATTAGAGGTCAAAAAGTGCAATATCGAAGAATGTCAAATCTAAACTTTGTTTCACTTGAAAAGGTGATCAATGTGTCCACCGTCTTGATTGCAGACAGCCCTCAATCGTTTTTTCCATGAAGAAATACACTTTCTGATCTCTGCCTGTGGGATTTCGTTCCATTTTTCACGAATTCGATCTTTTAGTTCATTTTCCGTGAACACCTTTGTTCGATATTGCACTTTTTGACCTCTAATTTTAAAATTGCTGGCAAATTAACACTATTTGGTCTTTTGGTCTGAAATTTCTAGTAAAGTTGTCAAATTACCATATTGTGATGGGTGTGTAATATCAAAATTATAGCTCCCATACATTTTCCATAATATCATATTAAAGTGTGTTGCCACTTTTTTAGGACCACCCGATATAGGCAGCTTAGATCACAACTTGTTATCCAAGTTTTATACAGTGTACTTTGGATTCTTCAACCTGGTGTCAGTGATACAGATGAAAAAAGCATCTTTAGAAATGTTAAGCCTTTTATAAATAGGGAAACAAATTCCACTAACTTAATGCTCACTAAAATTGATGACTTCGTTGTTTTTTTTTTTCAAGGTTTTGGTGTAAAAGTTAATTTGTGATTTACTAATGTATTTTCAGATAACTATATTTATGACTCATCTATCTAACTATGGTAATGATAGATTAGCTTTATATGCATTTGAAGGTGTATTAAAGTTTTTGAAATGTTGGACCAATTTTAATCTAAAATCTCTACCTCCACTTCAATTGGCTTTAAAATATTTTGAAATGTTCCCTGAAGAACGAGATCCAATATGGCAGGTAAGAAATTAAGCAAAAATTTTATTGTTAAGTTGTGATATTTTTCATTCTCCATTGTGATCTAACAAAAATACTGATACCAGAGCCAAATTATTATTTGTTCCATATATTTCTTTTAAATTTTCCATCTTCTGAAATTCTTATGCGTTTTGGGAGCATTTTATGCAAATATCGTTGATGTTTACAACAGTCCTATATATCTATAGCGGTAGGAGACAGGGGGGCAGGGGGGGCAGCTGCCCCCCTAAAAATTATGTTTTCGGGCAAAAAATTGGAGAAATCGGGCAAAATATCATTAAAATTCGGGCAATAAGTCGGTCTGCCCCCCCCTGTTGAGTCGTGGGCCCCTACGGCTATGTATATATCACAATTTTTTTAAGATCTATTTATATTTTGTAGAATCCATGTAATTATAAAAGACATCTGGTGATATGGTCTGCTAATAAAACGTGTGAAAAGTTACCTAATTTTATGGTAGTAGGACCACAGAAAACAGGTTAGTTCATATTCTTTTTTTTAGGCTATTTTGTATATTAAAAAATGTTATTAAAGTGTTTTGCTTGCTAGTTTGTGATATCATGTACTCTTTACAACTATACAGAAGTCAAATGGATATTAAAGAACTGACATGGGATTTGAAATTAAAGATATTAATGTTTTTAATTATTTTATGTTGTTTTGTAGGAACCACAGCATTATATACATTCTTAGCCATGCATCCAGGTATAGTGAGTAATTATAATAGTCCAGATACATTTGAAGAAGTTCAGTTTTTTAATGGTAATAATTATTATAAAGGAATAGACTGGTAGGTGGAAGTTTGTTTCTTGGTGTCATTTGCTAAGATGGGAGCCGATTTTTATTATGAAAACAACAAAATAATTTTTATTTGTATAAATCGTCTCATGTTTTTCATAAGTATTGGCGTAAAATGCTTAACGCTTAGTGGTACATTTAGAAATGTTTTTGTTTTTTTCAGGTATCTTGAATTTTTCCCTGCACCTTCAAACTCTACCTCACCATTAATCTTTGAAAAAAGTGCAACATATTTTGATATTGAAGTGGTACCACAGAGAGCATATTCTCTACTGCCTAAAGCTAGAATTATTTGTATATTAATCAATCCTGCTAAAAGAGCTTATTCTTGGTATCAGGTAAATCAATGTTACTATAAATATAGAATTGTACATATTGTGTTACAAATAACACCATAGTTTTGATGATTTTGAAGTTAAGTAGCCTTATAAAGTTTTTTTTAGTTAATTAAGATTAGTTAAGAAAAAAAATAAAGTGCATTTGTTTTAATTAGATCTAGAAAACATAAAGTATTTAAAATATTCAAGTACAAATAAAATATGTAGATAATATAATAATAATAATATGATAATCATTTGATTTTGTGAATCATTTTTCTCTTCTATTTTAAAGTAACTTCCATAAGTCTTGTCGTTATTTATATAATTCTATCATTTCTATCTTACAGCATATGAGAGCTCATGAAGATCCGACAGCATTAAGTTATAGTTTCTATGATGTGATATCAGCTAGTGATATAGCACCTAGAAAGTTACGAGATCTAAGAAATCGCTGTTTAAATCCTGGAATGTATGCTCAACATTTAGTTAGATGGTTAGATTATTATCAACCTTCACAGGTAGGCTTTGATTTTCTCAGACAGAATTATGGTGCGCTTGATATCATTGAAGTTGTTTTAAGAAAAAAATTATATATTTTGAGGGGTGTGCTGATACAGTCAGGGCTTTAGGTTACATTAATTTGGTCACATTCACAGAGTGGAGAGTTGAAAACATCAGACAAGAAGCATTTTGAGGACTCTCTAGAGGTTATTAATTGTGGAGGTGGACTACTGTTATCACCAGTTCTTTAAAACTTTTAGCACATCTGACTCTGTAGTGCTTATGTAGAATGATGTGACATCTTATTTCTAGTTAGGGTGCAGGTATTTTGGGCACAACTTATTTGGGCACATTGTTACTGTTGTAGCAAGCATACAATAAATAAGCTTATATTGTGTTTAATTATATTATTATTACAAACATTTACTGTTTTCTATTGACTTTAACGAGATGTGTATGCACGTGACCTTGTCAACTTAGACTCAATGTCACGGGAAAAAAATAAAAAATTATCGGTAATTTTACAATAATTAAAGTACAAATGAAGCCTGTATTTTAAAAAAAAAAAAATCCATGTTAGTCAAGAAAGGTAGATGCATGAAATTTGATTTTTTATCAGTCACTATTTTGGTGTCTGTGTTATCTCAACTTCAATTTTTTCGTCTCAGCAAGGGGTGCGCACTATACATGGGTAAATGAATTTTTCCCGATTTTGATGGGATAAAGAAGGGGTGCGCATTATATTTGGAATTATACGGTATATATTGTATTTTATTATATTATTATTATATATTGTATTTTATTATATTAGTATTATATATTGTGTTTTATTATATTAGTATTATATATTGTATTTTATTATATTATTATTATATATTGTGTTTTACAATAATAATAATACAATATTTTTACTGTTAAAATAGTGCTCAATACATCAAATGTAGAGCTATATAGAAATATTTCTATATTGTGTTTTATTATATTATTATTATATATTGTATTTTATTATATTATTATTATATATTGTATTTTATTATATTATTATTATATATTGTGTTTTATTATATTATTATTATAATTGTGTTTTATTATATTATTATTATATATTGTATTATTATTATATATTGTATTTTATTATATTATTATTATATATTGTGTTTTATTATATTATTATTATATATTGTGTTTTATTATATTATTATTATATATTATATTATTATTATATATTGTGTTTTATTATATTATTATTATATATTGTATTTTATTATATTATTATTATATATTGTATTTTATTATATTATTATTATATATTGTGTTTTATTATATTATTATTATATATTGTATTAGTATTATATATTGTATTTTATTATATTGTTATTATATATTGTATTTTATTATATTGTTATTATATATTGTGTTTTATTATATTATTATATATTGAGTTGTATTATTATATTCTATTTTATTTTGATAGATGTTTATTATTGATGGTGAAGAGTTAAAGAATGATCCTATTAATGTCATGCATAAAGTACAGAGATTTTTACAAGTTGAAAAGTATTATGATTATAGTCAGCACCTCAGGTAACTTCCATCATACCCCGCTCCTTTACAATGTTTAATTTCTTTTATGATACCTTATCTTATTCAAAGACATGTCACATATTCCTGTAGTTTAAGAATAACTAGCTTGAACACAATGGAATCTAGACTGGTGTAACAGAATATTTGATGATGTGCCTATTCTGTGACAAGATATTTCTGAATTGCTTTGATGATAATGATAATTTTATTGAGATTTAGATAACACCTGTTTACAACTTAGCCCTATAGCAAACAAACAACAATTTGATTCTTTGTAAGATAATAAACATTGAAACTGTTTCTTGCAGGTTTGATCCCAAGAAAGGGTTTTTCTGTGAAGTATTGGGTAGTAATAAAAATAAATGTTTGGGAAAAGGAAAAGGAAGAAGTTATCCACCCATGACAGAAGAGGAAACTTCATTTTTAAAACAATATTACCATAAATATAATATAGCTTTATCTAAATTATTTGAAAGATTACACACACCATCTCCTTCATGGTTAGAAGAAAGTTTGCAGGATGAAGAGGTGGGTATTTAGTTTTAACTAACTTCAGATTTTATTTCATTTTACTAAAACAGTCTTTGTATATCAGTAATTTAATCAATAACGCCGTTTCCATTGAGAATTGTGAATGAAAGCTAGCCCTTTGGATAATTTATGTGATTATATTAGGATTACGTTTTGTAAGTTTTAAATTTTAATTTTTTACATATTTGCTTTACCATTTTATGCAAATAAATATTACTCTTCTTCCTTATCTTATTAAATCTCTTATAATCTACCATGTCTAGGAATCCACGTTATGTTGGTCATGATCGCTACCCTAGGTCTAATTATGCTTTTAACCCAGCCCCTCCCCCCTACTTTCCCCGTCCTCGTTGGACCACCTTTAACCCCGCTCCTCAGTTTAATAGACAATATCAACAGACACCTCGCCATAACTGGAATAGCCATCAGTCTAGAAGCAATCCACAATACCCTGTTAACCCACATCACCGAGTTAGCCATAATGCAGAGGCACCATTCATAAGAATGTTCTACCAGATCTTACAGGCCCTTCATCATATTTCTGTTATCAAAATCCAAATTGAAGGCCGTCCATCGAAGAATTTTTACCATAAAGTAAAAGAATTAAACCACTTCATCAAACCTGCCATGAGAAATGACATCATTACAAAAATCATCAATACCATCAACCATTCATGGGCTGAAAATATTCTTCTTTCCCTTAAAGAGCACTATGATTCTATGCTCATCGAGAAAATCAATGCTATTAAAGCACGCTCCTTCAATGATTCTCGAGTAAAAGAATTCTCCAGCAAAGCCATTAATTGGGCCAAGACCACATACAGAAGAAAATTATAGGATGAATCTTTACGTAAATTCTCTGAAATTGTAAGCAACATTGGTATGCCTGAAAATTCTATGGAAGTTGATACTAGATCCATTTCGATTCCAACTACTAATCGCTACAGCATCCCTAATAACGGCACCCAAACCCCCAATCGAAAACGTCGCCCTTCATCACCAGAAGCAGCTCTAGGTACACCAAGTAAAACCAAGAAGATCTCTTCACCAACAAAACCTGTCCCGCTCATGTCCTTAAATCTTTCTAATTCCCATTCTACTACCAGTTCATCTTCTCAACAACAAAATTCAACTGCCGAGAAACGTTTCACCAACTTCTCTTTAACCCCATCTTTTACATTTGCCTCCAACCAGTCAACTGATATTTCGTCCATAGCCTCTACTACTTCTTCAACCAAACCTTTTACCAGCTCGTCGTCAACATCTACCACCTCTTTGTCAACAATCTCTACTAAATCGTCATTACCACCCATCGACATCTCTTCATCGATATCCTCTGCCAATTCGTCATTGTCGTATGTCGCTACAGCCATCGGTTTGTTAACCAAATCATGTACGAGTTCAACTACCACAACCTCTACAAGCGTGTGTTCCAGCACCTTTACTTGTTTGTCTTCTCGTCCCTCTACAAGTTTTCTTTCGAAATCACCCCCTACGTCTTCTATTCCTGACATCCCATCTACCAGTAGGTCTTTACAATCGACTTCTCAGCCAGGTTCATCTTCTGCATCCTCTTCACCATCTCCTTCTAAACAAAATCCAAAATCATTTCGGCGCAAAATAGATTATGACCCTAAACCACTACCAAGTCGTCATGCTAATCTGAATAAGGACTCCTGGTCATTACCTTCTATATCTAAACCAGTTTTAATCTTGGGTTCATCTAATCTTAACAGAATCGATCGAGCAAAAGTCAAACCAAACACCCAAATTGAATCATACCCAGGTGCCAAAATAGACCACATCATTCAGATCCTGAAAAAACACCAACAACAACCAGCATCCAACAGTACCGATCCTGAACATCTGATTCTTCATGTTGGACTCAACAATAGAGGTGAAGCCAGCGAAACAATTCTTAAAAAAATGCTTAACCTTATTTCTGTAGCTTCCTCCGTATTTCCAAACTCTCGTATCTATATCACCCACATACCCACAGCTCATACTTTTCAACTGAAGAATAAATTAGACAGCAAGAATCTGGAAAATTTCAATACCGTATTAGCCAAAAGTCCTCCACCAAATATCACCATCATCCCAGCAGCTGACACAATCATCAAAGTGAGAGGTGATGACATTCATTGGACACCAATGACCGCTAAAGCCATTTACGACCACTGGATGAACTTCGTCATTGACACCTCAGCTACTTTAAACTAGGAGCGGGGGGTCCCAATAGTCTCCAACTCGGTCAAACTGTCGTCAACCTAAGCTCCAAAATTATCACTTCCCCTGAACAAAAACTTTTAGACAAAGGCCTGAAATTTATACCTTCTAGGAAACCTTCATCACAAGTACCTTTAATTGAAGCCACTAAGAGATTTCAGAGAAATCTCAAGTTAAATTATTTTTATAGAAACACGCCTTCTCGCGGTCCAATTACCAAGTTTGTAGAAAAATCGAAATTTACTCCAGCTGATAGCTGTATGAACAAAGATATTTTAGATACTTTTAAAGAAATGGATGATGAGATATCTCGTTTGCCTATAGTAAACGAGAGTGACAATCTTTCTCACGTGGAACGCAATGCTTTGAACGCTCTAAAAAATGATAAAAACATTGTTATCAAAAAAAGCGACAAGGGTAGTTGTTGTGTTATCTTGAATAGGCAGGATTATGTCGCTGAAGCCGAATCACAACTAAGTAATCCTGAACATTACACTCGCTTGCAGGATCCGATTTACAAAGAAACTTCTAAATTAATAACAGATATCTTAAAGAAATTACTTGATAAAGACTTAATTAAACAAAAACAATTTGATTACTTAAAGCCAGAAAAAGAACCACGTCAGAGACATTTGTATACACTTCCAAAAATACACAAAAATCCTGAAACTGAGTGGTTTTTACGTAATAGAATCCCTAAAGGACGCCCAATAATTTCGGATTGTGCAAGCGAGTCGTACAGAGTATCAGAGTACATTGATCATTTTTTATTGCCACTAGCTTCGTCACATCCTGCCTATATCAAAGATACCAATGACTTCGTCGAGAAGATAAAGAAACTTAGAATTCCAGCAGACGCACTTTTAGTTTCTCTAGACGTTCAAAGCATGTATACCAGAATAAACAATGAATCAGGATTACGCGCTGTAAAGCAGGCATTCGAGCGAAAGCCCGATCCTGATAGACCAGATAAAGAAATTCTTGAACTTTTAGAAATTTGTTTGAACCGTAATGACTTCACTTTTAATGAAAAAATTTATCTTCAGGCTTCAGGAACTGCCATGGGTAAACGCTTTGCACCTTCATATGCAAATATTTTCATGGCAGAATGGGAAAGAGAAGTTTCACTTCTCTGCCCCAAATTACCAATTTTTTATGTAAGATTCCTTGATGACATTTTTTTAATTTGGACTCATACGATAGATGAATTTTGGGAATATTTTAATATTCTCAATAACCACCACCCTTCTGTTAAATTGACTTCTAATATTAGTGAAACGCATATCGATTTTCTAGACACCACAGTTTTTAAAGATACCAATTTTCATGAAACCAACAAATTAGATACCAAAGTTTTTTTCAAGCCTACCGACACTCACCAACTTTTATTCAAATCATCTTTTCATCCCAAACATACTTTTTCTGGAATTATTAAGTCACAAATCTTGAGATTTCACCGAATTTGTTCGCGCAAGAAGGACTTCGAGGAGGCATGTTCTATTGTTTTCCAAAAATTACGTGAACGTGGCTATTCAAGAAGATTTTTGAGGAGCATCAAGAGCTCCACACTAGCTGAAATTTCTGCAAAAAATTCTCTGAATACAATAGCAATACCTAATTCCTCGGTTAATCCTTGTTTATCCACCCGCTGCCAGACTTGTCCGTTCATTATACCAACAAATTCTTTTCGAAACCGTAGAACAGATTCCATTTTCCAAGTGAATGAAAAACTCAGTTGCACCAGTAGCAATATTATTTACCTCATCTCATGCACGCGGTGTAATGAACAATACGTTGGTGAAACAAAGAATTCTTTAAGAGTCCGCTTCAACCACCATAAATCAGATATCAACCTCAACAAAAGTAACAAAACCGTCTCCAAACATTTTAACCAACCCGATCACCAGCTAACAGATCTCAAAATTATTCCCATAGAACAGATATATGAACAGCCTGGCATAGAAACTAAGAAAATTCGGTTAATTAGAGAGAATTATTGGATAAATAAATTACAAACTATGCATCCCTTAGGAATGAACATCCAAGTAGACTTTCAGATTATACCCTTTGTCATCCAATATAGCAGCACATCTGGTCAAGTTCCTCGAATTATAATCCGCCTTTACAAGGAATTACAAGATAAATTTCCTGCTGTTTTCACAAACGATTTAGTGATTGCCTATACACGAAATAAAAATCTTAATGATATCTTAGTCCATGGTAGATTACCCCTCCTTCCTTAGACTTTTCTTCCACCTTCTTATTTCTTACCTATGTTATCCAACGAGTAATTTTCCAGTATTTTCAAAAAATCGTATTATATTATTTTCAAACCAATTATATTATATCATTCATTATATAATGTTTTTTTTTTTTTTTTTTTTTTTTTTTTTTTTTTGTATTACATTAGTGATTTCATATGATAGCAAACCTTACATAATATAGTATATCCATTTCCATGGATACTAATGTTCCTATCAGGGAACCAGTATTGTTATTATATTTCAGATTCACAAGATTATAGATAGCTACTTCATCATTTTCAATCTTATTATTTATTTTTTTATCTAATTGCACAATCAATAACTTTTACTAAAGGTTGTGCCTACATACCTGTGCCTGTGCTTTCGTAACATTGCTTAACTGTAATGTTACAACCTATAATTCCTAAGCTTAGAACTAGCTTTATTGCCGAAAATGTTGCATTTACACTGAGTTTTTCTGGTTCCTGAACAACTTTGGTCTTGATCATAAAGTCACACATTATAGACAGCACGCGATCTACAACACTTATAATTTACTCTACTAGTTAACAATAAACAACACGTGCCCCTTATTGCCGTAACGGTTCGGCAATTGCCCAGTGGAAACACACAAAAGCTAGCTTAAAGCTGGCTTTTTCTGTCAGTGGAAACACAGTTATAAAGGCTCAAGATCTTTTAAGATGAAATATCATTTCCGTAAAAAATGTTTTGTTAATTTTATATTAATTTTCATTCATTAGGCGTAATGTAACTGAAGACAGATTGTTTTGGTCATCTGGACCTTTTAGTGCAGTACAGTAGTTGGAGTTGAGGTTGTCATCAAACCATTTTAGAGAGCTTAAACTAGTGGACTACACATACACATAAAGTGCTCAACAAGGCATGAGCCAAGGAGGAAGATGTAACTGCAGACAGGACTCTCTTGGCCTTCAGTGTAGTGCTGTAGGTGAGGTATAGGGTATTCTGATGCTATAAGAGTGCTATTTTAAACCATCTTTACCACTATCATATTTTAATAAAAGGAATCTCTTCATAGTGCTTCATGTCTGTATTTTATTGTTTTACGTGCATGATTTTATGTTAATTGATAATCAAAAAGACAAAATTTATCCAAAAATGTCTCAGGTCTATTTTCATTATTATTTTTTTTAGTTTTAATCATGAATTGGGAATGCTAACAATGAATATTCTATATATTTATATCTGGATAAGTTTCCCTTCATAATTATTTTCTCTATTGAAGCTCTAATCAAGTTCTACTGGCTTTAATTCTATAAAATTTATTACTCTAGGTATTTCCTCTAGTAGTATTATTAAACTTTTAGACTATTGTTATAGATTCCTATTAAATAGGTGAGACATTTTAGTTTTAGAATATAGTTATCCTCTAAATACTTGCTTTATCAGCTGGCTAAGCTCTACATTAGCTATATGTATCACTTATCAGAATTAAAATATGAAGACTGATTATCAAACAATTAAATGAAAGTGTTAATACTGTTATACTTGGGTTATTCTTTATTTAAGACTTCTTCATAAACATGCGAATGTTGATATCATTTTTGAAGAAGATTTAAAAAAAACATTCAAAATCTCTGGAAAGTGAAAGTTTAGCTGAAATAAAGCTCTTTAAAGAGGTAAAGCAAATATTTAAAAATCTATTTTCCTTGAATAATTTTGATTCAAAATAATTAATGTGAAAAATACCTTGAATTTTTTAGTATAAAATGGCGTCATGTATAATAAATGTTGTTGAATTTTAGTTTTATGAAACTATTTTAATATTGATAGAGCGATCCATGAATCTGGGTGATATATGTAGACCTACCTGATTAACAAGTAAATTTTTGATCCATATAATTATTAATAATTAAATCAAATATCTTAATATCAGCTTCTTGCTGATAAACCTCAATTTCAGATTTCATTAGCATTTTTCAAATATGAAATCCTATATCTGACCCCACCTGCCATATAATATATATATAGTCATAAAATGACAATTAAACTTTGACCTTTTGTCAATGCCTCCTGCCATCAAAACATAATACTTTCCTTCATAAAAAGTCTTGGCTAACTGAAATTTACCTCTTTAAATAAAATGTTGGAAGAAATAAATGTAGCAGTGCATAAATTTCTAATGATTTCTAAGCTACTCTCTAAGTACGTTGGGTTAAATGTATTAAAAGTTTTGGTACTAAAGTTAAGGCATATTATGCTGCAAAGTATTAAGTAAATAAGAACACGTGTATGTATCCAGCTCTTGTCTTGTTATTGATGCTACAACATACTTTGTTGTTATTTACACATTTGTGAATAATTTATTTATATCCTTTTTAGTCCTGTCAACATATCTTTTGTGTTTTTATATATTTTACATATTTTCATGATTCTACTTAATGATAAATGGCTGTATTAAGCTCAATTGAAGGTAATCTCAAGTCTATTTATGGCTTGACTTTTCATTTGGATTATTAATATAATGTTAAGTATATAAATAAAAAATCTTTAGTAATACCAAGTTGTTTCTATGGTTATGGCACAATATTCTTCAAAATGGCTAAAAATAGAAGTATTGTTAGCATATCATTTAGTCTTCCATTTTTATAATACTCCTATTTATTATTTCATTCTTCATACTATCAGGGTGTTTTTGTAGAGATGTTTTTAATGTGGAATTATTATCAGAGTGGGGGAAAAGGAAGATAATTTTTTTGGTGTTAGTGTGTTTCTCAATCTAAAGACAAAGTTAGATCACAGGCCTTATTTTTCATTAATTTTCACCAGAATCCATATGGATTCCTGTGTCTGTATTTTGTGGGAATCTTCAAAATCTTAGAATTACATACTGGTCAAATATAGTAATCAGAATCCCTTTCCATCACCAAATTAATCTTATTAATACCAACAATAATGCTTAATCTTTTTCCGAATTTACTCAGACATATTAAGCTTACAAATGTCTATTTTCACTGAAGAATATAAAATATAGCGATGGGAATCCGTGTGGATTACGGGTGTCCCAGCATGAATCAGATTCTTTGATTCCCCGTAGAAAAATAAGGCCTGGATCACAATTTGTTACTTTTTCTTCTGATATTTTGTGTTCTCCATTAGATTAACTTCAAGTAATCCTTCAATGGCATATTAGAAGCACAAGTTATAGATAAATAAGACAATTTTATGGATATATACTTCTAGGTTGTATTCACTAATCACAGTTTGTCATGTACTGTATAATCTATGTCGTAATATCAACTATGAATATAAGTATTTATACTCTCTGGGTTAGGTATGACAAGATGTGAAAGACAGATAGGATATTGTGGTGTAATTTTATAATAATATTGTATGTTACTATGATATACAGGGTAAAATATAACATACCATTATATATATTTGTTAATATCATATGTCTCTATAGTTTATGCTATTTCGGACATTTGTTATATCAATGCTTGCCAATTCAGATTTTTTAGAACTGTATAATAATGTTGTCATGTTTATTCAAATTTCAGTTTCTGCTATAACTGTGGAAAGTTGTTTCCTTTAATCTACCAGTAGTTATAAGTTATGTGGATATTTCACAACTATAGTTAAAAATATTACTATTTTTCAAAAATCTTACATATTTTCTGACATGGCAAGTTTTTAAGTGTTTAAAGTTAACAGAAATGCAGTATTTGTTTGAATTTTTTTGAGTATTGTTTTTAGTACAAACTAAAATAAATTTGTTCACATGTGGAAACTAGGTACTTTGAAACGGTAATTAGATCCGTTTTAGAATCTTTTGTCAGTCAAATTATCTTAGATAATATACAAATTTCAGTTGCCAATTGAATTGGCTGTTTGTTATTTAATAATGTTAAAATTGCTTCATTGTCCTTTTTTGTGTGCTAAAAAAATCTTGAAAGATAACAGCCCTGTTATATATTATATTAAGATTATAGTGTGTATAGAAAACATTCTGATTTATAGATTAGCTGTATATTTTTATAGTGAAAATAAATTATACAATTGAATACAGATTGTTGGCAGTCGGATATGTCCTTTTTATAATAGATTCTACAAGAGATGAATACAAACTACCCAGGCCAGTAGAAAGCAATTTCATATTGGGGAAGGGAGGCAAATTGTGCAAAACCTCATTCTCAAGGTTGGTGGTGCAGAATTCAAGGCTTCTCCTGTCTATATAAAGCAATTTTGATTTTACTGGCCCTAACATACTAGTAATTTCTTGTTATATCTTAAAATAATTTTTTTCAATTCCTTCAGTCATTGCGATTGATCCTTGATTATTTTTTTTAAAAATTCGGTCTTTTATATTTTCTATCACTTCTCAGTACCTTAATCATAAACTGATTCATTTCCATCTTTTCTAATTAATCGTGTCTATCAACTGAGATGTCTCACTAATGGGGCCCAACCAATAAAACTATATACTGCATATAAATTTAAATACATAACAAGTGTTGAATTCTGTATTTGATAAAGACATAAATACAAAGTTAATATTAGCTACAGAGTTTGAGCATTTACTTATTACAATTCTCTCATACAGCACTCACAAACTCTTAATAAAGTTAATTAATTTGTTATCAAATAATAGATTTTATTTTAAACAGCTTCACTTAGTTGTGCACACCATAAAATAAATATCTAAAAAAATCATAGATTGACATTATTAACTGTGAAAATATAACACATTATTGACTGAGTGTAGATAAACTAATCAAAGCACTTCATATTAATTGTGATGACAAATACAAACGATACCTATCCGGACTTCTATTTTCAAAAAAAATATATTTATGCCCAATATGACAAGGCAACAAAAAATATTCTAAAGCTGAAACATAATACTGGTATAAATAATTTTTAGCAAAACTAACTTACGACAATAGCCTAGCTAGTACTATAACAAAATGTTAGTAATTATATTAAAAATGTGCAATAACTGTCAGGCAGGGCACAATTTATTGGTGAATTCTGCATGCTCTGGATTCATGAAATTAAATGAAAAGGTATCAAAAAAAAATTAGACGAGTGTTCAGAAAGTGTTCCAGGAAAATGTGTTCAAAGAGTTAACTTCGAATCCTTTTTGATTATTGTTCAATCAATCCTAAATTGGAACAGACATACTGTTCAGAACTCCCCAATCCAGTGCTATCCATGATAAGTTTCTAGAACAAAAAACTACCAAAATGAAAAATTGGATTTCAATCTTACACGTAATCTCAAATCTATTGAAAAAAAAAGCCTAGTTAATATTTTTACATTGAATAATCTGCTGCCATAATTATAACTGTAAAATATAATGTACAATTCAATAATACTAAGAAAAATAAAGACTAAAATAAACCGGTTTAATTCAACTAAATAATTTTCATTTGACTCATATTTTGATTTCATATGTAATTGAAGCCAAATTAAAAACTATTTTACTAATGAAAGTCTTGACTAGCTTTATCTAATTGTAAATTGAAGACAAAGTTCCAATGAGAGTTGTAAAATAAGAAATAATATAAGATATGTTGTGTTTGTTATAATGGATCTTTATCAATCATATTTCATCCTTCACATATCACATCACCATAACTTTCACATTCTTGCACATCATAGACCACATGATTTCCCTTTGAGGACATTTTATCAATTTCATAATTATGCAACATGTAAAAGTTGAGTTAATATATGGAAAAGTTCTAACACAGAGAATGTAACAATTCTAACAATCTTTCTATTGTGTGAACAAGGTAGTTTGAGTACATTTAATATTTAGTCTGGAATCAAGCCAGATAACGGTTCCTTTCAGCTAATTTTATCCAAACATTATTAGTATAGTTGATAATAAATATAATCTATTCACTAACCAAATAAAGCATACAACACAAATAAACCTTAACAAACAACAGCAAATTGCATCCTTTTTTTTTTCAACCAAACATTTTTTTTCGTATGAATTATATAATAAATAATAAGTTTGTATAAATAAACAAGAATTGATGTACGTACATGTATATAAATCTTCTAGTTAAATATTGTTTTCTGCTTTTTAGCAGTTTGTAAGTTTTACATAATGACTTATAGAGAAAAAAAGATAAAATGCCCCATTTATTGTATGAATTCAGAATAAACGAACATTTCACTTGTAAAAAAAATCCTAAATCCTAAAAATCATAATGCTAATTGTTGTTCTTTATCAGTTGTCATATAGAAAAAATTTCAAAAAAAAAAAACAACCATATATTTAACTAGAAGATGTACAAACCCATTTCACAAAATATTCATGATATAGAAGTGCTCCATTTTAAGGACTGATTGTTAAATATTTTGTGAAAAGGGCTCTTTTTATATTTAAATGATATCTCAGTAATCTATTTCATCATTTTGGAATGATTCAATAAGTTTTAAGCCATATTAGCATACATTTCTTTTAATTGTTTAGAGAAATATTTGGCCAATTCTTGACGTTTAGCTTTAAATGTTGGGGTCAATAAACCATTTTCAACAGAAAACATTTCAGGATAAACATAAACATCTCGGATCTGAAATAAACAAAATATATATCTACATCAACTGACTTTACATATCATAAGTCATAAACGGTAATATTTCATATATATAAAAGAAAGCTTGCCAGGCAAGATAATATATACCAATATATGTTCCACATTTCATATGGGCCTATAATTAAAATGGGAGAACATTATTTTTACCTGTTCAAAAGAATGAAGTCCAGCCTTCTTACCAACATCTAATAAATCTTCTAAAATAGCTTTCTTGACCTCCTATAATAATATCAATAAGATTATCTATAGTTATATACATACTTCTTATCAAGTGGGCAGTTGAGTTTAATATTTATATAGCTATCATAAACCTCTTATAGTTCACACTTGACAATTTATTTATATACAGTATTTATGAATCAAATTACCAGTGTTAAATATAGGGCCTACTAGTCATATCAAATAAAATTAGGTGATTTTTTAACAAATCTATTATTTTCCTTGAAAAAAAAGTCAGTGCGCACGACAGTCTTACAACAAAATCTGCAATATCTGGCACAACCAATAGAATTATAGGTCCATTGTTCTCTTTGACTTACACGGAGAGGCCCATCGACCATTGAGGCTACCCTACACATATTTGACTGAACTATCCCTCATAATATGTCATATTGGAGAACAAAGCATAAACATTGCAATTCTAGATATTAATTTAGATATTTATTTTAAGATTTAAGAGATTTAAAGTATTTAGAAATGTAAAAATGTCCCAATTTTTTTTACTGTAGTAGGTCAAGTATGTGATAAATCCTATATAAAAAAAAACTAAAATAAAACCAGATAATTTGACAGTCCCTAGAACATTTTATTAAATATTATGATTGAGTGGTCATAGATATGCATAAATAAGTAAAATAGTGTATAGAATGACTTCTTACTATATGAAATAAATTAAAAAATCCTAGGTGAAGCATGTGCTTGTCTTGTTATAAACAAGTTTGTGAGCTAGGATTTAAAGTTTACAATAAAACATCAAAACTTACAGGTTTTCTAGCTAAATCTGATAAATCTCCTCTTAAATCAAGTTTTTGTTTGGCATATTTAGGTAAAGAATCAGGATCAGGTACCACAATACCTATTAAACATGCCTGAAAATAAACAAATCAACATTACTTCCAGAGAGATCCACATATTTCGTAGAAGTGATTAAAGAAGGATATGGCCAGGACCGAGATAATGTTGAGATAACAAGGTTTCACTGTAATAAGCTTATACCATTAAATCTTATCTTATGATATATTGGTTTAGACCAACACTAAAATTAAACCCAAGTAAATTTGGTTTTGAAAGCATTTTATCTGTAGAAAAGCTTTTAAAACATATAATCAAGAAATTGAGTTGAAACGGTTAGACGTACCTGTAAACTATCTCCATGGACAAAAACTTGTGACACTAATGAAGACCTCACATACACATTTTCAATCTTTTCTGGAGCAATATATTCTCCCTGAATAAAAATATAAATGAAAAACATGTGGACTAAACATCTAAAACATCATAATACTCTGTATGAATAATTCATTCAAGCACATTAGGGTCGAAATTATTAAGGAGCTATTCACTCCAATTGGCCTGTAACATGATATAAGGACATGCATTTTCTGATATTTTTTAATTAGAAAAATATGCCAGTTTTGGTCAATTTCCAACAACCTTCACAATGAAAACTAAAACTAGTCAAAATTAACTTACCTGTGCCAGTTTAAATATGTTCTTCTTTCTATCAATAATTCTTAGTGTTCCGGTCTGAAACAATAATATTTACATCAGTAAACTAATGAATAATATCTACACTCTTCTAAACAAACTCAATATCATATTGTATTTTTAAAAGGGACACGAGTGGCTGAATTAAAACTTAATGAGTTGGTACAGCCTGAAAATCAGATGACATATCTTATACTGCGTTCACACGACTAAAGTTAAGCCAGCTTAACTTCTAACCGTTCTTCGAGCCTGTTTTTTTTTTTTTTCTGAACGCGACCGGTTGAACTTAAGCTGCCTTAACTTGCACCTACTTTGGAGGTGGCTTGAAACCTGGCTTGGAAACTTAAGCTGGCTTGGTTATTGCCGTCTGAACGCTCCTGGCTAACAAAGCCGGATATAACATTTTCCGAAAAATGAAAATGACCGGCGTAAAAATTGAAATTGAAGAAGTTTATAAATTAAAATAATCGGTATCGTCACCATTTTGTAGGAAAAGAAAACAATACACGCGCATGCGTCATGGTATCTTGACCTCTGAACTTCCAGATAAATTCCGAGGTCATGTCCAAGCTGGCTTAACTTTTATGTCCGTCTGAACGCTCATGGACCAGGCTCGAAGAACGGTTAGAAGTTAAGCTGGCTTAACTTTAGTCGTGTGAACGCAGTATAAAATAAAATTAAATAAATGTAGTGTAATCAAATTGAAAACCTACCGGTAACCATTCACCAATATCACCTGAATGTAACCAACCATCTTTATCTATAGCCTCTCTAGTTTTAGTTGCATCTTTTAAATATCCATTAAATACATTTGGTCCTTTAACACATATCTACAATTCATACCAATTTATATAGAAATATACTGTCAAGGTATATAATGTATAAACGTTGAAATCAAAGCTTCTTGTATTATCAGATAACTCTTATGAAAAATACTATCTTTATAATTAATTAATCACACTAACCTCTCCTTGATCATTTTTAGCAAAATATTCCATTTCTGGTACATCAAATAATTTGATAGCATTACATACTAATGGTGGTCCCACTGTACCTGTAATAAATACAAATTAAAGTGTTTACCTCTAGCATTTTAAACAATCTACCATGGATAATTTTATAATGGAAAGTTGAAATGATTCACATTCAGTACAATAAGAAATATAAAGTATAAGTACCTGATTGAGGATCACCAGGTATTTGTAATGTAGATATAGCATGATTCTCAGTCTGACCATAACCTTCTATTACCTACAAATAATATCATATATTTTAATAACTATTCTTATTAATACAAATCACCTACAAATATTATCATACAAATATAACAAAACTTATAAGATTTGACTGACATATAGAAGCGAGGAGCACATATAACAAAACACAAGACAATATTATGGAATATAACACACTTCTTTAATACAGTTAGGCACATAACGTTTCAACACAGATACACGTGTCGTCATCAGATCATTACATCTGATGACGACACGTGTATCTGTGTTGAAACGTTATGTGCCTAACTGTATTAAAGAAGTGTGTTATATTCCATAATATTGTCTTGTGTTTTGTTATAACAAAACTTATTAATATAAATCACATACAAATATTATCATACATTATAACATAACTTATTAACTAGACAATTGACTGATAAAAAGGATATAATAAACAAGACTTACTGGACATCCAACAATACAACGTAAGAAGGTGAGAACTTTAGGAGCTAATGGTGCTGAACCTGTAGTTATTAATCTAACTTTACCACCCAGTGCAGCTTGTATCTTTTTAAACACCAACATATCCCAAATACTATCATTTCTTATTACACCACTAAAATTATTAGATAGGACTTTTTATTGTATTATACTTGAATCAATCAGATAACACAGAACAAAAAGGTTGTTACCTTCATGACTTAATCTGAAACAATTAATTTTTGGTATCACAGAAATTTATTTTTTTATTTGCAGATTAAATCACAATTATGTAAATATTTGTAAGAAAGGAGACATGTTTAATAAAGTATTAATTACCTATTGATTTCTTTTTCTTTTTCCCATAATGCTATATTAAATAAGAGTTTCTTGAGAGAACTAGAATTAACACCCGTCATAACCTGAAATATACACACTTATTATTGGACCCAGAAATAAGCTAGATATGATCAAATACTAAATAGCCATAAATACTTTCAACTTCCTTTCTATGACAAACATGACCCAAGCATAAAGATCCCAACTGTAAACCAATCTATGTAAACATATTGGCATTATATGGGTAGGAGCTTATGAACTTTTCATTTGAGTAAATATTTCTTAATAATAATGAATTTTTACCTAAATATTAAATGTAGTGTTTCATTCTTTTGTTTTTTAGCTCTATGGAGTAAGGGAGTCTTAACAATATTTGTTTTTAAGTTTTAAATGTGAAGTATGCTTTGTGAACTAATTGATAGATCAGATACATATAGAAGACATGTTTCTTCAAAGCACATAAAAACATTATATGTCAAAACTAAAATGTATTTAAAGAACTAATTACTTTATCATAGAATCTGTTTAACAATCTAGGAACAGTAGGAAATAATGTGGGCTGTAATTCTTTAATATCATCCATTAACTTTCTCACATCACCTTGAAAAAATCCCAGTGCTGCTCCATGAGAGAAAATATAACCCTGAAATACATATTAATTTATTTCATATTCTGGCAACACTTTCTTATCTAAGGTATCACAACAGCAACAATATTTTTAAAAGATAGTGGACCACGGCCATATACGCCTAACGAAAAAGTCGAAGATGGAAAAAATTTAATCAGGAGAAAACTAAACTTTCTCAAACCTTTCGATTTAGGTCCAATAACATCCATTTTAAGTTTCATCAAAATCGGTTGAAAACTAAGAGGTTAATAGCATATTTAAGATTTGGGGCAAGGGCAATAACTCTGCTTGTAACGATCGAAAATAGCTCAAATTCATACTTGATCTTCGTTTTATGAATATATATACACATATCAAATTTCATTTGATTCCGTCAAAAACTCTAGTTTTTAGAGCGTTTACAAGCAAATGTTGATGGACGGACCGACGGATTTGGGGCAAGGGCAATAACTCTGCTTCTAACGATCGAAAATAGCTCAAATTCGAACTTGATCTTCGTTTTATGAATATGTATACACATATCAAATTTCATTTGATTCCGTCAAAAACTCTAGTTTTTAGAGCGTTTACAAGCAAATGTTGATGGACGGACTGACGGATTTGGGGCAAGGGCAATAACTCTGCTTCTAACGATCGAAAATAGCTCAAATTCGAACTTGATCTTCGTTTTATGAATATGTATACACATATCAAATTTCATTTGATTCCATCAAAAACTCTATTTTTTAGAGCGTTTACGAGCAAATGTTGACGGACGGACCGGGGTGACTACAATATACGTCCTCATAGAGAGATGAGGGCGTATAAAAAGAAAATGTACCCATCTGATGTTTCTCACTTAACTTTGCCACATATGTTGACAAATATGTTAAAGGTTTACCATGCAAGGTTACACTACAGCTACTTTTGTTCTAAAGCAATACTTTCACAAAAACATACAGTATATAGAATTGTCTGATGAAATTACTTAAAATTTGGTTGGTTTGTCATTACAGATCATTATGATGTGTATATTATTCAGCTTAAAATATGCCGATTACTTCTCTTAAAAGAATGAAATATAAGATTGATAAGATAAATACCTCCAACATTCTTTCATAACTGTGAGCTAATGGCAAGTATGATATCATCTTATCACCAGGTCCTATAGCTACACCTGTAGGATCCTATAATATAAATATTCACATATATCGGGTGTTTAAAAAAAACGTCCCCAATTTGACGGGAAGTATCTCAGCTGATGAACCGATTTCTTTCAAAATTCTCACAGATTTGCTTCAACATGTCCTTGTCAGGACCTGAAAATATGAGATTCATCAGATACCTACCATCAAACTTGAGGACGTTTTCTTTGAGACACCCAATATACAAATAAATAATAAATAATGTTAATGTAACATTGCTAACCAGTTATTTGAGTTCTTGACATTATAAGACAGATTTTAAGAAATAGAATATTTGTATGCTTTGTAAACTAAGACAATGAAACAGGAATTACTTACTAATTGTGCAGCACACCCATCTATTACAGCTACTAAACCTTTATGAGTTAACATAGCTCCCTTTGGTAGACCTATAACAATGAACAGATAACTTATAATAAATATTTAGGTAGGGGGTATAATTGAAAGGACTGTGCAATTTTTGTGCAGTTCTATTACTTTTGGAGGCTTTTTACATATATGTAAGGCCCAGATCGACCCTTGAAAATGCTTCCCATTCCCCTTTAAGACAGTTAAACAAAAATTGTAAAAATAACTAACCTGTAGTGCCACTGGTATAACATATTAAACATAAATCATCAGGTTTGGCGGGCTGTAATAAATACATACACATTTCATTTCAAATGCCAGGTTAATACTTATCTATTTAAGTATATCAGTACTAAAAAAAATAAACAATGGGGCCTATTTATTTGAGACTACCATTTCTTTATTTTTTGTGATATGATGTGCTTTTAATTTCGTTTGAAGGTCTTCAGGTTTGGTTTGTGTGTCTTTATACTTTAATTATTGTCAGTCTTATAAAATATTGTCTTTTATTTACGGTTATTGGGTACATACCAGCTGTTACCACAATTAATATAAACATTAAAATATCTCATTTAATTATAACATTCTTTCATCTATAAACAATTTATAGCCTATTTTAAATATCTTATGCTAATTCAACTATTTGATAAAATAGGTGAGGATTAATAATCAGTGAAACATACAACTATTTTAACTGTCATTAAATAAGCACAACAAAAACAAACTTGAAATATAAGCTTATACCAGCAACATTTTAAGGAACACTATTTTAATACCTGATAGATAAAATGGACCACAGAAAGATAATAATTATACAGATAATGATCATGTACTTACATTTTCTTTTACTGGATTGTCTCTACCCAATGCCTGAAGATGAAAATAAACTTGATTCAAATGAAACTATAAATCTAATTATATATCACTCTTTCTGTGCTAAAAAACTTACAATTTAGATTTTTAATAAAAAAAATTGAAAGGTAAATTCTATATCAAAAGATAGTGGACCACAGCAATATACGCCCACACGGCATGCGGATGGTAAAACGAAAAAAAAACTAAATTTAATCAGAAGTAAACTAGACTTTCTCAAACCTTTCGATAACATAAGTTTCATCAAAATCGGTTGAAAACTAAGAGAGTAATAATAGCACATTCAAGTCTTTTGGGCAAGGGCAATAACTCTGCTTCTTACGGTCGAAAATAGCTAAAATTCCAACTTGATCTTCATTTTACGTATAGATAAGAGAGATGTGGGCGTATAAAAAGTTAACTACACTATTTTATGAATTTAGTGCCATTGAATATTGAATGTTAAATATTTTCATATTCAAGACTTACCTCAAGTTCTGTAAATAATAGAGTTTTAATGCCATATTCATCAGCTTTAGCTTTATTTTCAGGTGAAAGTTCAACCATACAAACTATAGTTTTAATTTGTTTGGTATCTTTCCACCGATCTAATAAATTCTTGACTTTAACATTATTATCACAGATAACAGTTTCTAGCTCAGCTATAATAGACAAGAGTCAAAATCATCATTATCATAAAAAACAAGTTTAAGTCTTAAAGGAACTGCAGAATTGTTAATTTTGCCATATATGCCGGACATGTTGACCTGTCCTTCCAAAATGAAAATTTCAGACATAGTTTCTAGGGTATGTAATCTTGAATTACAGAAACTACACTCCATGACATGTATAAAAGCAAGTCAGAAATTATTGTATCCCTAAAAATCAAAATTGTTTTATGAGATTCTAGATTTGATTTAGAAAAATATCTGGAAAAGTTTTGCAGTGAAAGTCATGACAATTTAAAAACATTTACCTTGATCAATAATAAAATTACAAGCTTCTACACCAAGAGTATCATATAGTGGTACACCAACCATAGAATACATATATAATCCTTCATCTAATATAACATACTGAAATATATATCATATTATATATAAACTAATACACACAAAATAGTGTGGGCATTTATCAATCATAGTGTGAATATTCACCATCAAAAAATTGAAGCATAAAAATATCAAAGCAATTTTACTTTTCAAGATTTTCGAGTGTTTGGTAAGCATTACCAATATAAACAATGTCACATCAACTATTGAAATTACGCTACTACGTAAGTCTTACTAGTGATATTTTATTGGGACTCTATTCAATTTATTTCAAATGTTGGATTAAGACAGTAGGCCTACTAACCTCTGGTCTATTTTGAGAATAAATACCAATATGTGTCTTATTAGATGCTGTATGCCCCAACTTTATCAATCCAGACCCAATATTTTTAGATTGTTCTAAAACCTGTAACACAAAACAATACCTATAACATTCTCTACTGATAAAACAAAACATTGGACAAATATTAGTACAGATCTAAGCTGAATATAACTACAAATCTAAATCTAGAGTACCGGTAGTGCAGATCTCATCAAAAATTTCTGAAATTGGGATTTCAACTCAGAATTCCTACCAGAAAAGGCATAGGCTACAGATGAATACATTCACTTGGTTTTTTATACTATAAAAAAGACTTATATTTAGCAGACCAATTAATAAAATGCAGTATTGATAATGGAAAAGGGGCTAATAATTCATTATTTTTATCTCTTGTCAAGTATAGTATCTGCATATTTTCATATTGCATTGGAATTATTAATACATACAGAATAGAAAGGAACATTACTGATTAGATACAATCCACTTATAGATAATTAATAAGGCACATACCTGATTATAACTAATCCATTGATAAGGTTCATTAGCAGAGGGTTTATATCCTAAACATGGACCATTCTCTATAATGATAATAATGATTAATCATAATAGCTCATTTATATCTACTATAGAAATTATATATATAATTAACATTTTTAACCTGCAGACGGCAAAACTTGAATGAATATAACTTTTATCAAACAATGTAATTTCATGACACTGTCATTAGACTAATGTGTACTCACTTGAAATTCTGGCTCCACGTTTAAAAAACTCTAAAAGAGTTCTAGAATCTTCATGAATGTATCCTTGTATTTCTCCATTTTTACAAAGCGTGGATATTCTGGCTTGAGGATCATGCTAAAATAAACATCAAAATTAATTTGCTTCTAAAATTCAAATAGCTTGCAATTAGTAAGCTTATACATACTGAAAACATAAAATAAAGACATGAATTTCATTAAATATTTTTGAAACATCTGAAAACAGTCAAAATAATGCATCACTTACCTTCCAGGGCTGTGTTTGATTATTCATATCATTAATTCTAGGAAATTGTTCTGGACCTTGTGAGAAATATAAAGCAGCTGCAGTGCCGACAGCTCCCACTGTCACCACACTGGCACCAGCTAACTTTAAATACTCCATGTTTAACCTAAAATAAACAAATGGTACATATGTCATATTATTAAAATAACATTATTTTCAAAACTTGATGATTGATACTTTTGGTTTTCCTAAAATTTTAACACTGATGATTCAGTTTTCATGACTATCATTTTCATTACCATAAAAAAAATAATTTCAAAATTGTTTCTTGAAATAAGTAATCACACATCAAAATTGACCTAATAATAAGATATCCTTGAAGAAATTCAAAATAAGACTAAATTATATCCTTTACAAAAACCAGAGCCTTTCAACTATCAACACCTCATATACGGCTGATCTCCAAAAATGATATGTCTTTTACAATGTCCTCTACCTAGTTCACTAATCCTAAGTAACCTGTAGTAAGCTCCAATATACCTTACTTACTTGATCATTAACTAACTCATTAATCTTCTAAGCCAAGTGACTTTTAACCTACTGAACTTTGGTCAGCTTAATGTTCAGATGTACAATGTAATCTTTAATCAGAGATCGTGAATGAGCAGTACATCACTTGAGGCATGATGTCAAGAAGTCCTAAGTGCATTTATCAAATGAATCATCAGATATATATCACATTAAAATGTAAAAGCTACTCTTATCAAATTTGGTGGCATGACAATTTCATATTATACACATAAAAAACCATGGCTCTTAAACTAATATAATAATATATCTATCACACCTTACTTTAAAAGTCATCATAATCTTACCCTTTGAACTTAATAACTTGTAATTGTATTGTAACCCACAGATATACAGTTCATTGCATCTTTAAAATGAACTTTGACTCTTATGAAATTGTCCAATGACTTGTCCTTTATAATTTGGAGTTATATGAATGTGACCACAAAATATAGAGCAAGTCCACTTGACTTGAGATAAAAATGAAGTGATAACTGTTTTTATCAAATGTTCACATATATACACTCAGTACTTTTCAACATGGTATTATGGTGTGCTTGACAAACCTTTGTAAAAGATATGCGCTCATTGGTGCATTTACATATAAAGTCCTATCAACCTTTCATTAAAGGGCCATTCTGCATTTTTCAAAAAAGTTTCCATTATCAAAACCAGAGCAAATATTACCTGAGAGTATTTCTAAAGTATGCTCATTATATATATATGCATCTTCTTGATCAAACTGAATTTGTTTTTTAAAGGGTTAATTACAAACAGGGAGTACTTATTGTTAATTAAGCAATTTGACCTAGTTTGGGTGTTTGCCCTTTAAATGGCTCAATATTTCTAGCTGAAACCTTTCAAATACACAAAAGGGACATTTCTCTACAATTCGGCGTTTATTTTACTCAAATCCGTTCAGTAGTTTCCTATCAGCGTCCAAAAAACATAACAAACTTAAAAACCTTACGTAAGGTTTTTAAAAAATTTCGCATGTTTTTAGCGTTTAAAAATTAACGGCTGGATTTTTTTAGTTAAAACTTTCAGATACATTAAAGGGCACATAGTTACAGATTTTGGTGTAAAGTTTTCACAAATTTGAGCAAAAAAAATTTTTAACCCAAAAAAAAATTCAGACTGTCCCTTTAATATTTCATTAGGTAGTTTCAGGCAAAGTAGTTTAAACTGAATATAAAATTAATGCATATAATTGACTATACAAGTACTGGTATAAATCTGTGACCAAAAATGGTAGGAAATGTTGAACACGTTTGAAAATGATCCCAATCCCTTCATTTTATTAATCAGCTGATTTTTAGTTCAATTAGATTATAGTTTATAAGGCCTTGTCGGTTGTTATGACTACTGTTTTAATGTGAGCAGTAACATTTAGTCCACAAATTTTTTTAAAAAAAACCTTGATATCAATAAGCTTACATTCTGTAAACAACAAAGCTACATGTAACATATTATATCAATGAACTATTTTTGAAACAAAAAAACCCCTAGAAAATGAAAATGGAAAAATTGAAGTTCTCAGTAAAGACATATTGTGAAGAAATTATTACTTATAATCAAATCAAATCAGTTTTTAAACATTTAGATTTAGATAACTTTGACATTAGGCTTAAATTCACAACTTGAGAATTCGGAAAAAAGCATCTGATTTTTCAGAGGTCAATAAACTTTATTTTTGATAGAAACAGAAGAATTTAAATCTAAATAATAGCTATGTTACTATTTGTTTAAATGATTACGTATAGATCACACTGAACTTAAATCTAGGCTCCGATTATAATGATATATTGTTTTCAAAAATTAAAGCTTTTTGAAATTCTTCCATTACATTACAGAAGAATATTAATAGGTCAGCTTTCAATAAGATACCAAAATGTGTTGAGATAAATTCCAATAACACTATACAATGACTCTGAAGAACAAACTTTAACTATGACTGCTTAGAAAAATGCTAAGTTAAATTTGAAAAAACAGTAAAGTTTACTCTGACATTTCAGTTTAGTTATAAATCCTTTTTTTTTTTCAGTGCTAATGCTAAGATTTAGTTAGCAGAAAACATATCATGATAATCTAATAGACTGTTAGGTCTATGTAAGAAGTAGGCCTACTACTAATCTATTTTTATATAAGCATCACTTTTTTGTGAATACGTCTGAGTTGAATTTTCTCAATCATTTTGGGAAAATTTGAAGACAAGACTTTTGCAGACAGCAACTGATGACAATGTCGGACCACATATTTCTCTGAAATCACATTTTGACATGATTTTGTTCATCTACAGTACAAGCTATAAATTATAAAGGCCAAGACTTTACTTGAAAACAATAAATCTGTACACATATCAAGAACATGAAGTAGATCTTTATGAATTTGAATATATAATGTATAATGATGATGAAATGAGGCCAAATTTCATTTCCTATACCTAATAATCACAATAGCCCTACAAGACTTCATTCAAGTTTACATAGCAAAATTACAATGATTTAAATGATAACTGAACTGAAATAAGTGAAATTACTGAAAAGAAAAAAAAATACTGAAAATTGAAAAGGAAAACAATCTCTAAAAGGAAGTCTCTTTTTTAATGATGTTTACTACTTCTTATGCATTGGTAATATAATTTTTCAAAAATTGAATAAAAATAGCAGGTATAACGTTTACATTTAGGACAGGTAAACAAATCTTTCACTCGATGAAATTCCAGTGGCAGTGTGTCTTCTTCTTAATTATGATGAGTCTTCGAGTAAGGAGATGGATTTACAGCAAAATGCCGGTGCTAAACATAAGATCCTTTACAGCGTACCAAGGTGAAAAATTACTTATTTTGGGGGTAAATATGATTTGAAATGAAACAAATTACCAACCTATCTACAACCGTAGACTTTGGACCTAATTAGTGGTGATGAATTCTGAAAAAAGTGGCGTGTTTTCGGAAACAAAACAACACATCCGCTCTTGTCATAAATAGGTCACAAGGTGACTTACAAAGTCATACTGCTGAAACTTCATGAGCATTTATAAATCGAAACGAAACATTCTCATTAGCTTTTGCATATACATGTCGACTTTAGATCTAATTTAGTTGATTCAATTTCACTATTTTTATCATTTTAATGTCAGGGCCCGGTTCCTAGCCTTGTGCTTAAGATCAATTTTGTGTTTAAATCCTAAGTCGTCTTTGGTAAGACAATCTCGAGTCGAATATCGGACTTGGACATAGTTAAAGGCTAGGAACCGGGCCCAGGTTTTCAAATCGATATGATCGTAGGCTATAATTCTGGTAACGCAAATAAATAAGGGGGAATGTTCAGTATTTTCGAAGGTCGATTTGGGCTTTAAAATGTAATTACCTCAAGGTGTACAAGAACTGCACAAAAACGCACAATCCCTTCTAATATACCCCTTCCTAAACATTTACCTTTCATTTTCTGCATATATATCGGGTGGGCCTAAAGTAATGTCCCAACTTTTGACCTTCACTATTATCCAAAGTATTTACTCAAATGGACTGAAATTTTGCATATGATTAGTTTATGATATTATCTACCACTGGTGCGAGTTTGAATGAAATAGCATCATTACCCTTTAAATGGCATACAAAACTAAAGCAGAGGACGAAAAATAAAATGCCGGAGTCTTCTGAAATCATCCTTGCATGTGCATGGTGCCATTGTGTCACCTGACATTCATAGTGTCATATGGGATGTTCGTGGGTTTGAGGTGCCAAAATGTCTAAAAAGAGGGCTTAGATGATGTTAAAACATGATGTTAAACTGCCCAGTTACATTTTTTATACCCCTGGCTAACAACATGGTAGGCTATACAGTAGTGCTGATTGGGATTTTATTAAAACATGTTTTGTTGAGAAAGAATGGAGAAAAAGACGTATGGTAAGAGAATTTTCTGGAAAACACTGATGTTTTCGTTCAGTTTTTGGCACCTCAAACCCACGAACATCCCATATGACACTTGATTGTCAGGTGACACCATGCACATGCAAGGATGATTTCAGAAGACTCCGGCATTTTATTTTTCGTCCTCTGATTTAGTTTTGTATGCCATTTAAAGGGTAATGATGCTATATCATTCAAACTCGCACTAGTGGTAGATAATATCATAAACTAATCATATGCAAAATTTCAGTCCATTTGAGTAAATGCCTTGGATAATAGTGAAGGTCAAAAGTTGGGACATTACTTTAGGCCCACCCGATATATATGTTTTCTATAAAATTCATAGTCTCAATGAAATGCTAGTTGCATTTTTTACTTTCAAACGTTGATAATTATGGATACATGGGCATATATTTAGGCTTAAATTTTGAGGGAGAGTTGTGACCATGATTACAGAACAGGTTACCAAAAAAAAACAGGTTCTGAGATTGAAATGTTTGGTCGAAGAACGGATGGTGAACACATCCCTTTAAGTATGCCAATTTGATATCACAAGAAACAGCCTTTTCAGTGGAATAAAATACCCAAAATCCGCTAAAATCCGTCATGAGGAAATAAGTTGTGAGCATTTGAATATATAGCATATTTTTGTGCATAATTTCGTATAAATTTGTACAAGCATACAATTTTTTTCGACCATTCAGTTGCCATAATAGATACTTAATAATACGTAATACAGGAACATTCGCTTGATGGTAGGACTAGCTAGACCGAAACATCCTGTCCCTCAATTAGTGAATTTGCGTTGAAATATTCTTCTTCTAAAAACTAAAAAAAATTTGTATGTTATGAGGTCAGCTTCATAACAACCATTTTTTCGACAAAATAAACCAATAATTTTTGTCTCTAGGCACTAATCTCAGATGCTGATATCACAAACTAAACAATCACCCTTTGTCTTGTGTGTCAGATTGTATGACTTTAACCTGAATCATATTATTCCGGCATTTGTGCTGTAAGATACCACAATCTCCAGCTTAGTAAACTTTTTCTGTTTGATGATTTGTGCTACTAAAACCATATCACGAACGATCTTAACCGTAAAAAAATCTCGAAATCCTTGTAAAATTTTTATTTGAGGAAGTATATCAATCAATTAGTAAATATTTCAAAATGAAAAGTGGTATCAAATGTCTAGAAGAGTCAGCATACATTGCGCCACACCCGCCACTCCTGCTCAATGGTATTACTTCAATAGGTTATATGATTTTGTTCAAAAAGTCATAACTTTCATATAATTCAACATTTACGGAGAGAACTCATTCAAAATATTGTTAACTGTAATAATAATGAAGTCAATACATTTACGGGAGATAACTTTGGCGAAATTGTGTAATTGTAAACAGCATGGCTGAATTAAAAGTAAAAAGTAAAGCCCTGAGTTTTGCAGAGCCTACAACTGCACCCCACTTTTACAAGCACGGTTTGACTAATTGCCGATTGAATGAAACAGAACAAAAATAAGAATACAAAGTAACCTTTAGGCAATACATTGGTAGAAGCTAAAGAACCATAAATATGAGAAAATATGTCAATTATAAATAATAAATAAAACTATTTCATTAAGAATATTATTACAAACAAAATATGAAGGTTGAAACAAACATAGTTTATGAATATCAAGTGACAACTTGAATTATGGTGATGAAAACATGAAGTATAAAGGGTTTGTAGTGAATGTTTATTATATTGTTTTATTATAATGTAGGCCTACGAACAAAAACATCCGAGATAATATTATAAACCGACCTGTTATATTTTTCGACAAGGTCATGATGACGAACGTAAAATTTCTTAAGAGCAGTTATGAGTCGAATTGGTAAATACCCCTGTAGCTGGTGCTTATAGATGTCAAATGTTTCGATCTAGCTAAGTAATCAGGGTAGAAAGAACAAGCTCCAGCGAATCGAACCAGTTAAGATGCATAATGAACCCCATATGTTGGCGAATGTGGAATGTTACTGCACGTACATTAAAGGAAAATTGATGATGGGTAAATAAAAAATCATCACGTTTGTCATAAAATTTAACACTGGGTCTATGTTTTTTTCTCATATTCGAGATGTAAAACCGATGCATAATTCTTACTATCAGTAGTGGTTTTTTTCAGACCTCAAACAAAAAATGCACCATATATCTCTTTCAAAACATATATATAACTCTATGGTTTTTACCAAGTTGACTCAAAAAATACTGTGTAGGCTATTCATTAATTGAGAGATAGGATGTTCCGGTCTAGGTATAGCACTTTAAAACGCGTGGATTATTAAAGATATTACAAGACTTAGTGGATTTGGAGGTTTGATGATGCCAGAGCCTATATCAGCCTGTATAGGCTCTGATAGTCTCTTATGCATAATTCTTTCGTTTTTTTATATGGTGACACAATTAGCTTACATTTTTAGTTACCCAAACATGATTTTCTTGAATGTCCAGACGTTTCAGCTTATTTGATTTGTGTAAATACCCCTCAATTTTACAATCTACTAATATTTTAAGTTGTGTAGAAATTCTGTACAGAACATTTTGCGAATTTTCGAACACCAATCAATGCTGGATTCCAAATGATATTTGGTTATTTGGTTTTGGAAATTGTCGAGTGTCTGGATAGTCCTGTCCACAATTTTCCGGAAGTAAACACCATTCTTTCCTCCGCAAGAATAATTTCTTCTAAAACTGAATAAATTATCAAAAAAACACTCGTCGAAACGTAAGTATGGCAAGGGTGAATTTTCATTTCTTTATGTACTAGTTGAATGTTGGACTAATTATTCAATAACTAATGATTCTATCTATTTCATACTCTGAAATTCAGTTCAGTTGAGCCAGGTTCAATGAAGCGTGTGGCGTTCTGTTAAGCCGCCAGGTCGCCTTTCCGGTTTCTTTTTATTTGTTTTTATGTGACTGAGAGTCTCAGGTGTGATAGCTGATCGCGTCTTGACATCGGTTCAGGTTAAAAATGACAGTCACAAACATAGATTGCTTGATTAAATTCTTTACAAACAGTGATCAACGATTACACTAGGATTAAGAGATTATGTGAATTAATCGTGGTTAATTTTGCTACCATGTACACACCACTAGATCACAGGAATGGGCTTAATTACTAAAAATAGGTCACACTCCCATTGACAAACAGTTCACAACAGATAGAAGATAGTTGATTGGTTAAGATTGTTTAACAGTATTACTGTGGATTATTTTAGTTTTGTCCAGACATGAATTTACAGCTTTTAAGAATAAGTTCTGATCTGAATTTTACTATGTCAATGTTGTGATTGTGATGATGGAGTGGAGTTTTAAAATGATTATTGTTTGAAGAGTATATTTGTAATATTGCATGAAGAAATTGTGAAGATGTCAGCTAAAGAAGAAAATAAGTTGGATCACCCATTGATTCATTGGGTAAAAGCAGTGTACGGTGATGGTAGACAGATTCACTATAGTAATTTATTTGATGGTGTATTATTGAATGATTTGATGTGTATAGTTGACCCAAGACCAGATGACAATATAGTGTGCAAAGATGTGTGTGATTTCAATACAAGACTATTTAATTGGGATTTACTGTTAAAAAGTATTCAGGCATATTATAAAGATGTACTTCAAGTCTATTTATTTGTGGCAGCTCCAGATATTTATTTGATTTCACGTGAACCTGAAACAGAAGCTAGCTTTAAAGAAGTCTGTAAAGTGTTGTTACTTATTTTGGGATGTGCAGTTCAAGGGGAACAAAGAGAAGACTTTATATTTAACATTAAACAGTTAGATGTTACTGTACAACATGATATAGTGACATATATTCAAGAAATAACAGATGAATCTATTTCTATTTTACCTCGTGATAGAAGAAACAGGGATGATGATTATGTTGAGAAATTATTTGTTCATCTTGAAAGACTATTAATAGAAAGAAATAAACTTATTCAACAAAAAATCATAGCAGATCATGAAGGAGAAAATCAAAAAGAACATGATCAGAGTGATGACATTCCAGAGAAAGCTGCCATTCCAGAAACAGATCCAACAGAAAAGAAAATCAAAGTTAGATCACTTCAAGTACAAATTGATGAAAAAGATGAACAAATTTCAGAATTAAGAGAGGAAATAGAAGAAGTACGAAGAGGTTTCCTCTCATTGAAAACAGAAAATGTAGAATTGATACAGAAATTGCATTCCCTACGTTCGATACAAGATGATTTAGATGTATTTAAAGAGCGAGCCTGTAAAGCTGATAAGTTAGAAGAGGAGGTGTTGGTATTAAAGAAAAGTTTAAATGAAGTAGCTTTCTATAAAGCTAGAATACAAGAGTTACAAAATGATAATAAGATTCTTGAAGAAAGTAAAGCTTTGTTGGAAGATCAAGTGGAAAGCACTCATGTTCGACTTGAAACTGTTACCAAACTTGAAAATGACTTGAAGAAAAATAAAATGCTTTTGGATGAATACTGCATAAAAATCAACTGTGATGCTGAAAGAATCTTGAGTCTTACTCAAGAAAATGTGGAACTCCAAAGAGAAATGACTCTTTTAACCGAAAAGAAAATCATTCATGAAGCCAACCTATCTTTGGATGGATTTGAAAACCCAATATCAACAGAACTTAGTGAGTCCTCAAATGTTAGCAAGCTTCAACTTGAATTAGAAGTGCAAAGATTAACACAGCAGTTGAGTTATTCAGAAGATGAACTAGAAAGTCTAAAATTAAAGATAAAGGCATATGAAGCAGAAGATAGACAATATTCCAATATGACTGAGGAGATGGTAAAATTACAATCTGAGAACTCAAACCTATTGGAGAAGATTTCAGCAACCTACACCAAAGTAGAAGGATTGAAAAAAGAATTGGAAGCAGTCCATTCTGAAAGACAAACATTGAAGAAAGAAATATTTAGGCTGAATTCTGAAAATACAGAGCAGATTAATTCTCTGAAGATTAAAAAGCAAAATCTGGAAAAGAAACTAGAGCTGAGTGAAGAAGACTATATGAAACTAAAAAAAGGCATGGATAAAACAGAAGTTATCATTCAAGAAAACAACACCCTTCAAAAACAAGTTGAAGAATTGATCTCATCTGAAAAACTGAAAGGTGATGAAATTAAAGTTATAGCAGAAGAAGCTGAAAATTTGAAAGAAGAAAATCAGAGTTTGATGATGGAATTGAAAGAAAGCAAGATGAAGCTGCAAGATGTTGTGAAAAAAGTAGAAAATATTCCTATTTTGATGACAGAAAAAGAAAAACTACAACAGGAGTTGAGCGCAAAGACAGAAGAATTAAAAGAAACACAGAAAAAGCTGGATGGGTCGGAACAATTACAAGTTAAAACTTCTGATCTATCACAAGAATTGGAAACAGCCAAGAAACAGTTGAAATTATCACAAGCTAAAGAAACAAGAATGATAGAATTAGAAACAGAAGTTGAGAGATTGACTGAAGAATTGTTTGAAAAGAAAAAGATGGTCACAGAATTAGAGAATGAAGTGAAGGGAGTTAAAGTGAGAGAAGAGGAAACAGTGAATCTGAAAGATGAAAATCAGATCTTGATGATGAAACTGAAAGAAAGCAAGCTAAAGTTGCAAGATGTTGTGCAAAAAGTAGAAAATATTCCTATTTTGATGACAGAAAAAGAAAAACTACAACAGGAGTTGAATGCAAAGACTGAGAAATTAAAAGAAACACAGAAGATGGTTGATGGGTCGGAACAATTACAAGTTAAAACTTCTGATCTATCACAAGAATTGGAAACTGTACAGAAAGAGCTGAAATTATCAAAGGCTAAAGAAACAAGAATGATAGAATTAGAAACAGAAATTGAGAGATTGACTGAAGAATTGTTTGAAAAGAAAAAGATGATCACAGGATTAGAGAATGAAGTGAAGGGAGTTAAAGATAAAGAAGAGGAAACAGAGAATCTTAAAGAAGAAAATCAGAGTTTGATGATGGAATTGAAAGAAAGCAAGCTGAAGTTGCAAGATGTTGTGAAAAAAGTAGAAAATATTCCTATTTTGATGACAGAAAAAGAAAAACTACAACAGGAGTTGAATGCAAAGACAGAAGAATTAAAAGAAACACATCAGATGGTTGATGGGTCGGAACAATTACAAGTTAAAACTTTTGATCTATCACAAGAATTGGAAATTGTACAGAAAGAGTTGAAATTATCAAAGGCTAAAGAAACCAGAATTGAAGAATTAGAAACAGAAGTTGAGAGATTAAGTGAAGAACTGTCCAGTAAGAAGAAGATGCTTCAAGAATATGAAAATAAAGTAAAAGATATGGAAGATTTAGAATCTGATAACCAATGGCTTGAACAACAAATAGTCAATTCAGAAGATGAACTGAAAGTGGTAAAGGCAAAAGCAGCTGAAGAAATTGAAAAACTTGAGACAGACAATAAGAAATTAAGGCAAGATGTGAATATTGTTCAAGAAGAATATGATGTTTTACAAGATCAGTTAAATGAATCCAGTGAACGTTTATTGAATGAAAGTCTTCGTCAACTAGAAAATGAAAATAAGGACTTGAATGATCAACTAGAGATGGTTGCTGATGAATTACAAATGCTAAAAGTTGAGTCAAAGAAATTTGCAGCTGGTGAACTGATGGTGAATGAAAATTTAAACCAAGTAGAAGTGGAGAATGAGAAGTTACTAGAAAAATTGAATATGGTTGAAGATGAACTAGATTTATTGAAAGAGAAATTCAATGAGTCTGAAACCATGAAGAAAAGTTTATATGAAGAAAACAGAAGTCTTAATGATTCTCATACTGATGTCTTAAATAAACTGGAATCAGATAACCTGACATTGGCTGAAAAACTTGAAGATGCTGAGAAAGAAATTCAAAATTTTGTCAAGAAAGAGAAAATTCAGGAAAAAGTGGAGCAGAAGAATGTAGAACTTGAAAGACAGTTGATAAGTAGCCGTGATGAGTCTGAGTCTGCAAGTGGAAAACTGATGTCAGAAAACCAAATTCTTAATGATCAACTAGAAGTTCTGCGAAGGACATTAGATGACTATGAAAATGATAATAAAAAGATAGGAGATATTCAAGAAGAAAATTTAAGACTTACAGAACAACTAGAGAATGTGATGGGAAGATGTGAAATGTTGCAGAAAGAACTGTCTTCATCTGAACATAAAATGAAATCTCTTGAAAAAAATCAACATGATGTAGAAATTTCAAAAATGGGAAGTTTAGAGAAGCTTCATTGTGAAAACCAAGATCTGATCAACCAACTTCAATCTTCAGATGAAGAAATCAAATTATTGAAATCAGAATGTGAGAAGAATGAATCCACTCTTTCCTGTCAAACTGAAAAGATTCAAGATTACGAAGAAGAAAATCACAGACTGAAAGAACAGGTTCAGAATACTAAAGATGTTGTCAAATCTCTTCAAACTCAACTTAATGAATTTGCAGCTGAAGTTGATTTACAGAAAGAAGATCGAAAGAATTTTAACAGTGATTTAACAGACAGTTTAGATCAATTACAGGCTGATAATGAGGCTTACATAAATCAACTACATTTTGCTGAAGAAGAAGTGAAGAATTTAAAAAATCAACTGAGACAAGCTGAAGAATATAGACGTCTGTATGATGATAATGTGAAAATAAATGAAGAAAGAAGTCAGATTATCAATCAATATGAAATAAGAAATGATGAACTGCGTCATAGTTTATTGAGAGCTGAAAGAGAAGTGCAGTCCTTGAATCAAAAAGTTGTTGAGTTAGATGCCCAGAATAGAGTTCAACATAAAGCTATTACAATGAATGAAACTCAGAAGTCTTCACCAAGAACCATGAACAGTGACCAACCAATGTCTCAATCTACCCAGGCCTATATCAAGAAGCAGAATACCATTATAGCTAAATTACAGACTCAAAATACAGCCATTCAGTGTCAGTTTTCAACTTTAATGAACCAAAACATCATGTCTCAAAACCACATTGCTTTATTAGAGAGTGAGCATGAAAACTTGTTAACCAGTCATGAAGAATTACAGTATTATCATGAAAGAGTTCTAGCTGATCATGAAAAATTACAGAAGATCCATGAATTAGTTTTGTTAGAATATGAAGATTTGATATCAGAATATATCACCACCAGAACTAATCTACTCAATAAACAAGCTAAAGATTCCAGAAGACATGAGGCAGAGGATTGTTTATCATCGTCATCATCAACAGAAATGAAAGGTTACGCCATGAAATTTAATAGATTAGAAATGGGAGCTGACTACCAAGAAGATACTTGTGATTCTTTAGAAGATGCTTTTGAAGATTTTAGTGGTATTGATCAAGATATGCAACAAATGGAGAATAATTTCAATACCTTGCATCAGATAAACACTACTTTAGAAGAAGAGAATCAAACATTACTATTACAACTACAACAATTACTCGACCAGAATCAAGATTTATTATCCTCAGCTATTGATAATAAAGATCATTTTAATGAAGAAGAGAAAACATATATTGAAAAGTTGGCAGAGTTAAGAAGAAAGAAGGAAAGATTAGAAGAGAAGTTGATGGAACAATATGCCAAGCAGAAAGATACACCAAAGAAGAGTCGAGGGTTTGGTGCTTTGATTAAGCGTGTTCGTGCAATGATACAGAAGTCCCAGAAAAATAAGAGTAAATCATCGTTAGAAACTCAGAATTCAGTGTCTCAGTTAAATTTGAATGTTAATAATTCTGCTAAACGTGATAATGACGATCAACCATTGTATCATAGTAATTATGATATTGGGGATGACCCAGAAAAACTGACTCTAGTTGAATTCCTGACTGAAGGAATGGACAAATCAAATTAATTTATTTTTTCTAATAAAACCTTTCTCCAGAAATCATGTAAACTGTGTAAAAGATATCTAATGGTGCTAATTAGACTGTGTTCAATTATTTGATAAATATCAAGGAGTGTTCAGATATTGAAAAGACTGTGTATATATATATTATTTGATTTGTTAATTGACCATGACATGTGATATCAACCATTTCTAACAAGACAAGCTATTCAATGAGAATGTGAGACCTGTTTAAAAGGTGATTTGATATAGATTTTTAATATGTTTTCAGTGAATTGTAATGATAAAGGAGTATTTTAAGTAGGGCTGGATATCGATAACCAAGTTGAGATCGATTATAAAGATAGTATATTCGAAATATTTTGATTGAAAAATTTTTCTGTTTTCCATCTGTTTTTGTACCTGAATCTTTGTTATTATCAATATCTGGTGTCGTGACAAATGAAACTGAAGTAAACGTCTAGAATTTTAACAATGATTTTGTTATAATGGGATGTGACTTGTGCGATGATCTTGTAACAGATTATATTGAAAAAAAAATTTGACCCAGCCCTTACTGCTAGTAAAAGAGACTTCTTTAAGCTTTACATCAAATTTGATTAAATTATATTAAAGTGATAGTTAAAAAGTTTTCTATATCTTTAGCAAGTTATCCATTTGCAGAGAAAATTTAGTCTGTTATTCATTTAGGAACTTAACTGAAATCTTAACCACTTGACAAGAGTCAAGTCACACAGCACCTGTGAACTATTTTTCAAAGCTTTAGTGATTACTGATTATTATCGCTGAACTATGAATTGAATATCTGAAAAGTATTCAGTGAAGTATTGATACAACTATTTTACAACTAAATTTTACATTCTATTTCAGAACTAACCTCAACCTAGTTTGACATTATAATAAATCAAGATGGATATAGAAGATTTAGAAGGATCTGTCGGTAGTGATCTAGATGATTTGATAAATATAGAATGTGATATGGAAGATGATGATATTGAGAATATAGATACATCTTTATTATTATCAGATACTGAGCAAGATATTCCACCAGATACCAAAATGGATGTCAAGGAATTACCACCATCCAACATTTCAGAGACAAAATCGGACAACAAGAAAACAGATGTAAAGGAAGATCCCAAACCCACAGTGACAGCTGTGGCTAAAGTTGAAACCAAAACTCCAGAAAAAACTGAATCCAAAATAGTTACTAAAACTGAAACCAAAACACCCATTAAAACTGAAACCAAAACGCCTGTGAAAGCTGAAACTAAAACACCTGTTAAACCAGAAACTAAACTGCCTGTTAAAACAGAAATCAAGACCCCAACAAATACTGAAAAGAAACCATCAGTAAAGGTGCAAGAAAAGGTAACAGCTAAAAAGGACAGCAAGCCCCCTGTTAAAGTTCAGACTAAAACACCACCTAAAAGTGAAGGCAAGCCTCCAGCAAAAGTAGCAACTAAGACACCTTTAAAAAATGACGAAAAACCTGTGACAGAAAAAGCAGTGAAAAAATCTGAAAGTAAACCATCTGAGAAGAAAGATGACTCTGAAAAGAAAGACTCAACATCAAGTGTTCCATCAGGTGTGGAATTGGTTGTTATTGATGATGATGATGATGATGAAGTTCGTAGTGTTGAAACAATTGAAGGTGATGTTGATGATTTTCCAGAAGAATGGATGGTTCTTGATGAAATGGACGATGATCCTAAAGGAAAGGATAGTGAGAGTAGAAATAGAGGTGACAAATCCAGACAGGATCATGATTCTTCAAGATATAGAAGTCGACACAGAAGAAGCAGATCAAGATCTAGGTCAAGGAGCCGATCCCGTGGACGTGGTAGAAGTGACAGCAGACGTAGAGATAGAGATTATAAGTCCAGATCATCCTCGCATAGAACACCAGATAAAAAAGGACCTGTTGTCAGTAAACCGGTTGAAAAAAGTAAACCAATTGAAAAGAAAGAGACTAAAGTACCTGAGAAGAAAGCTACCGACCCAAAGCCAACTCCAGTTGTGAAACAACCTGAGCCACCTAAAAATGTGGACCCATTCAAAAATATGAGAGATACTATTGAAAAATGTAAGTATTTATTATACGTGGTATGAGTTGTAAAAACTGTTAAAAATATGAGATTTTGTAGTATTCTGGTAAAAGATTTGTTTTGTAATGTTTCTTACTGAATAAAGTAATTTTTCGGATAAAAGATATTTAATACAAATATAAGCTTATTTAGGTACTTTTTTCTTGGCACTGTTTATTTTTCTACGCAGAATTAGTAGATGGTGGCTTTTGTTATCCTGTTTGAGAATTCATGTTAAATTGACTTACTGACACACGATACCGGTATGTGTAATAAATATAACAATTTGATATTTATATTTTTCAGTTGATAAAAGTTGGAGATGGAATTTAAAGATTTCACCAGTAGATATCAATGATTTAAACAATGAGACTTTTAGACAGATAATGGCTATTGCTAATGATAGTGTTTTAGTTTTTAATATGCAGAATGACAAAAGGAGAAAATATGGGTAAGACATTTTTTTTTGTCTGGTCTTGCTTCAATAGAACCTCTCAATCTTCAAATACTATGTAGGTAAGGTAACTATAGTAAAGTTTAAGATAAAGAATTTTCTACCAAACATAAAAAGTTTTTGGCTCTTACTCATTTCAAAGAATATTACAATTACATTTACATAAATATTACGAAGTTTGTAAAAAGAATTGTGCTTGTATTTTTTTGTAGATTCTTAGATCTCTGTTTGACCTCAGCTGGTGAAATACGTCAAGCTATTGATAAATTATCTCAACTGCGATTGGAGACAAATTTTGTCCACGTTAGTGTGTCACATAAATTATTTGAGCAGAATGCTGGAACAGAATCAGGTAACCGTTGATTTTATTTTTTGTATATATCAATCACTTGATAACGTTACCTGTATGTGTAATGAAATGTCGGAATGGAAATTGGAATGGCGCAAATTGATGCTATCAGTGTCTGTGATACACATACAAAGTTTAGAAATACGCTTTAAATACAATCTCTCTAACTTTCTGTTACTAGAGTGAAAATAATGGTTTGTTGTTCTCTTCTTACAGCTCTGCTAAAATTGGATCTCAGAGAAGGAAGACATATAACAGCAACACCAGTAAAAGGTAGGTTTAACTGTTCCTTGAGAATAATACAGTTTTGTTTTCAACTCACAGTAAACTTGGAGGTCTCAAGGATATATTCTAGCACCAATGATTTCAGTTTTCAATAAACTGATGGCTTTAGTGTTAAGAGTAGTCAGTTGAATATTGATTTACTAAATTTATTAACAGACGGATGATTGTCAGATTTTATGGTTACAGTCTTTATTTATGGTTAACTTCTCATCATGTAAAGAGTAAGAATACAAGCTTGAGATAGTTGGAGAATAGTTGAAACAAGCTTACATTGGTTAAAGCAGATGTATTTTTGATTTAAGCTTCTTTTAACAGAAAATATACTGAAAAACAAATGATAATAACTAGAACTAGTACAGTACAAAACAAAAAGATCAAAACATGTTTTTTAAATTTTGTTTATTTTGTGAATTTGGCTATTATGGATTTTGAAGGAAGAGAAAGTTGTTATATACGGTACCAATAAGGTATAGTATAATATGGGCAGTCCAATGTTAAAGCAAGGAATAGCAGCAAGTCATGTTGTTATTTAGAAGCAACAAATTACATGGAAGTTCAGAAGCAGCAAATAAAATGGAAGTTCAGAATCAGCAAATAACATGGAAGTTCAGAATCAGCAAATCACATCAAAGTTTCTTTAGAAATTTGAAAAGATTGATATTCCCAGGGAGCAAGACCTGTTCAGATCCATAAGCACCAAGTTCTGTGAATATGTGAAAGCAGCCAGTCCTGTAAGATATGAAAGCAGCCAGTCCTGTGAAGATATGAAAGCAGCAAGTCCTGTGAAGATGTGAAAGCAGCAAATCTTGTGAAAATGGTGAAAGCAGCAAATCTTGTGAAAATGGTGAAAGCAGCCAGTCATGTGAAAATGTGAAAACAGCAAGTCCTGTTGATATTCAGAAGCACCAAGTCTTTTGAATATGTGGAGGCAGTCAATCTTGTTGATATTCAGAAACAGGATGTGATGATGAAGTAGATCCTTTGATACGTTGAAGAAACAAGTCTTATTGATATACAACCAAGGGATACATATACACAACAAGTTCTGTTGATATGTTGGGAAAGCGATCAGCAAGATGATCAGCAAGAGAATCATTTGATGTACATAATCAATTACTAGTCAATTGAGCACTGTTTGTACTTTGAAAACACCAATTGATGTGGTATCGAGTGGACAATCTGATGCCAATCCAGTCTGTATCTGAAGCCATTCCAGTCTGTATCTGATACCATTCCGGTCTGTTGCTGATACCAATCTAATCTGTATCTTAAGCCATTACAGCTTGTATCTGAAGCCAATCCAGTCTGTATCCAAAGAAATTCCAGCTTGTATCTGAATTCTATCCAGTTTGTTTGAAGACATTCCAGTTTATGTTGAAAGCCAATCCAATCTGAAGACATTCTGGTCTGTATCAGAAGCCATTCTCTTTTGTATCTGAAGTCATTCTGGTTAGTATCTGAAGTTAATCCAGTTTGGATCTGAATCCAATCCAGTTTGTATCTGAAGCCATTCCAGTCTGTCCTCGGAACTCTAAATCCAATCCAGTCTGTTTCTTAAGGCATTCCAGTTTGTATCTGAAGATATTCCAGTTTGTATCTGAAACATTCCAGTTGGTATTGGAATCTAGTCTGTATCGAGTCTGTATCTGAAGTTAATTCAATCTGTATCGTAAATCATTTAAATCTGTATCGGAAGCCATTCAATTCTGTATCTGAAGACATTCCATTTTGTATCTGAAACCATTCCAATCTGTATCTGAAGCCATTCCAATCTGTATTTGAAGCCATTCCAGTCTGTATTCAAAACCATTCCAGACTGTGTCGGAAGCTATTCCATTTTGTATGTGAAGACAATCCAGTTTGTATAAGAAGTCATTCCAGTCTGTATCTTGAAGCAAATTCAGTAAAAAAATCAAGTGTGTATCTTTAAACCAATCCATTCTCACGATTAGTAAATTCATGTCTGTATCAACAGACCAGTCTGTATCTAAAAGCAGTGGTAACGTCAAACCAGTCATCACCAAACCAGTCATCTATGTATCTACAAACAGCAGTATCACAAAACCAGTCATATCTGTATCTACAAACGGCAGTATCACCAAACCAGACATATCTGTATCTACAAACAGCAGTATCACAAAACCAGTCATATCTGTATCTACAAACGGCAGTATCACCAAACCAGACATATCTGTATCTACAAACAGCAGTATCACAAAACCAGTCATATCTGTATCTACAAACGGCAGTATCACCAAACCAGTCATATCTGTATCTACAAACGGCAGTATCACCGAACCGGTCGTGTCTGTATCTACAAATAGCAGTATCACCAAACCAAACATATCTGTATCTACAAACAGCAGTATCACAAAACCAGTCATATCTGTATCTACAAACGGCAGTATCACCAAACCAGACATATCTGTATCTAGAAACGGCAGTATCACCGAACCGGTCGTGTCTGTATCTACAAATAGCAGTATCACCAAACCAAACATATCTGTATCTACAAACGGCAGTATCACCAAACCAGACATATCTGTATCTACAAACAGCAGTATCACAAAACCAGTCATATCTGTATCTACAAACGGCAGTATCACCAAACCAGTCATATCTGTATCTACAAACGGCAGTATCACCGAACCGGTCGTGTCTGTATCTACAAATAGCAGTATCACCAAACCAAACATATCTCTATCTACAAACAGCAGTATCACAAAACCAGTCATATCTGTATCTACAAATAGCAGTATCACCAAACCAAACATATCTGTATCTACAAACAGCAGTATCACCAAACCAAACATATCTGTATCTACAAATAGCAGTATCACCAAACCAAACATATCTGTATCTACAAACAGCAGTATCACAAAACCAGTCATATCTGTATCTACAAACAGCAGTATCACCAAACCAAACATATCTGTATCTACAAATAGCAGTATCACCAAACCAAACATATCTGTATCTACAAACAGCAGTATCACCAAACCAAACATATCTGTATCTACAAATAGCAGTATCACCAAACCAAACATATCTGTATCTACAAACAGCAGTATCACAAAACCAGTCATATTTGTATTTACAAACAACAGTATCACCAAACAAGTCATGTCTGTATCTAGAAACAGTGGTATCATTAAACCAGTCTTATCTGTATGTACAACCAGTATAGCTAAGCCAGCCATGTCTGTACCTACAAACAGCAGTATTACCAAACCAGTCATATCTGTATCTTCATATAACAGTATCACCAAACCAGTCCTGTCTGTATCTACGATAATAGCATCATCATACCTTTATCGGTATCTACAATCAATAGTATCACCAAACCAGTCGTATCTATCTACAATCAGTGGTATCATCAAACTAGTCATGCCAGCGGTATTACCAATCAACAAAAAGACTGAGTTTGATCTACAAACGGTTAATTTTTTCCATGGATTTTATTTGGTCTTGATTTTTACGAGTTGAATAAACAGATCTTGAAACCCAAACAATCAATGGAAGGAGGTCAATAGCTATGTTTTGTAGTAATGTTGTGCAGATTTGAAATGGTATTACCACGTCTCTGTACGAACAGAAGAGTTATTGAAGTTGATGTTCATTGTAGCAGAAACCAGGAAGAATTTAAGAGACTGCATGATTATCAAAAACAATCTATCATATTCATGATCAACTTTTGAGTAATGTAGCTATAATTTTGCTATGTTATTGCATATTTTTTAGGCACAGAGAAACAGAGAAAAATCAATATATCCAATGGCCCAAAGGGGATGTCTAAAATTATACTAGATGCTATATTTGCTAAAATAGTAAATATTGTAATAACAGATAATAATGAAAATGAGACTAGGTAAGTAGTTGATTCCAGTAGATTTTATATAGTGATCCAGAATGGTAGGCCTACAAAATATCAGTAAGTATGATGGATGAGAACTGTCTGTGTCTTTATGAATGACGACTTACAAACACAATAAACATAATTCTTCTAATTGGAGGTATTCTCTGTAAACTTGCATTTGCAGCAATATATCTGATATATGTTCACTCTAAAAAATATCTGATCAAAGGTTTAGTACTATTCAATTACAAGAATCCATGCCAACCACCATGTAACATACAGAAAATGAAGAACTATGTGCTAAGCAGGGTGAATTATATATGATTTTGTACTGCTGCCTTGGCAGCTTGTGCTTTGGAAACTGTTTTTATTCCTCACGTGTCATTAAGAATTCTGAAAGGAGTATATGAAACTCATCTTCTCTTAAAAGTTTTTCCCAGTTTTTGGGTGATCTTTATCACAAAGTTCCTATTTATTCCCTTTTATACCTTTCTTACGTATTAGAGATGATACATTCACCAGAGTTTTTTGGGTACTTTTCTTCTAAAAAATATAAATCAACATTTCCTTCCTGAAAAAAAAGAGGAGCTGTGTATTTGGTAGCTACATGGAGGTTTAAATGTCACCTAGGTCAAGTTTTCAACCAGCAATGACACAGTTTGATGGTAGCTGAGATTTAAAAAAGTCTGGTTATTCAGATGGGATAATAAAATATTAAAGTCTCTGGTACTATAGGTCTACAAGTTTTAAAAGTCTTTCTACAGCTTCTGTCTAACTTTACCTTTATCTTCAATAGTCTGATCACTTATCAGTAACAGAAACACAGGATATATAAGATATTTCATTCAATTCAATTTCAATTTACGATTGTTTCTGTTTCTAAAAACATGATTTGGTATTAAGAAATTTGTTGAGAATCCAAAAATTGTACATAGACAATAATTACTTCATTATTAAATTGGGTAAGTATATGGATAAAGTTTGAGGAATATTCCACAGTTTTATTCACATCTTGTAATCATGGCATTCTTAAATTTCTTTCATTTAGAATGATATCAATAAGATCAGCCTAAAAACCTGGGAGCCGCGGTGATGCAGGTCGGAGGGGCTGACATGGAAAAAGCATCTGGTCGTTCGGATGGGACAATAAAACGAGGTCCCGTGTGCTATTGGCTGTGCACGTAAAAGATTCCTCGCCAGTTGGAAATCGAAAATAAGAGCAGGCTAATGCCGCTGTCCTGGCAAAATTTCCCTCATTGCACACTGCATGGCGTTTGCCCGTCCTCAATAAGCCAATATCGGTGCAGAAAAGTAGGACGTAAAACTCCATTCATTTCATTTCATTTTTTCATTTGAATCAGAAAAATAAAACACAACGAACATTGAAAATGAAATCATGACCATCAAAGTTGAGGTAACAACTAAAACACATTCACAAAAAACATAACTAATTCACATTTACCAGAGTTAACAATGATTTAATAGTCTTATAGTGAATATAACAGACAACAAATTGAATCTCATAAAATAAAGAGAGATAAACCCTGAATTGGGAGATCAAAATCAAGAATGAGATTATGTAACTTCAGTGATCTGCTTTGTTTTAAGTCTTTAAGTTTTACTTTAGTATCAAATCTTTAATATTGCTCACAGCTTTCCATCAAAATTAGAGCCTTCAAATCCATGTGTATACATAATTATCAGCATTTGAAAGTCAAAAATATGAATAATATATAGAAAAACACATACACAGAAATTGAATGAGGAATGTTTAGTTACAGGTATATTTACAGGTATTATGCAATTTTCGTGCAGTTGTAGTACTTAAAAAGCTATTTACACATTATTCAAGAACCAAATCGAACCTCGAAAATACTGAATGTTCTCTTTACCTTTTTTTTTTTTAAATTGTTGACAAAACTCAACTTTCTGGTGGGATATGTTCGCTAACTGTTCGACCAAAACAGTTTTAGTCTCAGAATCTGGAATTTTTTAGCTAATCTTATCCGTCATATTGTTCACAACTCTTCCTTCAACAACTTACATTTAATATAAAATTTAATTTATAAACACTTTACCTGTATAATATCTGTTATTATTTACAGAAATGCTACTGTTATGTGTGCTAATCCTGAAAGTGTTGGTGGTGTATTGAGGTTTTATCAATCTGTAGTTATCGGTGGCAGAAGATTACAAATACGAAGTGAAGTACCACCTCCACCCCCTCTAAAAGGTAAATTCAAATTTTGAATTTTGTATACTGGTTACACAAGATTACACAAGATGTTTTATGTATATTATAGTCTGAAACATTCTGACCCTCAGCTCTGATTGATATTTTGACAGTTGGCTTGTGTCAGCCAGAGTAGGGTCAGAAAAACTTTTCATCCACTAAACACATAAATATATTCATATGGTTAGTCTTAGAAGCATTATTATTCATGTCGAAACTGCAGTGTTATCAAATTTTCAAATCTCTCATCTGCCAATAAAGACTGTGTTTGTAAAAAATAGAGAAAGGATATTGGAAATTACCCTTTTGATTGTTTTCACTTTATATACTGTTATTATAATTATAGAGGCACCAAAAGAAGACAAAAAATCTCCAGCAGTATCGAGTAACAATGATAGTAAATCTAATAATCAGAAATCACGTCAAGATGATCGCAATAAACGTCAAAATGATAATCGCAGACGAAGTCAAAACAATAACAATGACGGTTTACTTGGACCAGGACCTGGTGCACAAGACAGACGTCGTGCTATGGAAGAAGCTGAAAGACGACAAGAATCATTAAGTAGATTAGGTATAACAGTTGGTGTAGATGATTTCCTAGAAAGACCAGGTCTGTTAGAAGCTCCTGATATAGTTATCAAAGAAACTAAAAGACTACAGAGAGAATTTAATCAGAATCAACAAATATTTGAGAATAATATGGTACAAGAATTCAGAATGCAAGGTGATTTTATTTTCTTTAAAATGATTGTGATAGTTTTTGATATGTTTTTAGGATCTTGTCAAAATTACTAATAGTTATTTAAACTGTTGTTATTCTGTGGACCTGGATAGTAGTGACTGATAGCATCTTTTTTTAGAATTTCAGTCTCCACTTTGTCAGCAATTACAAAAAAATAGAAAAGTATAACGTTCTGAAAATAGTGCTGAAAAGAAATTATTTTTTAAACAAATATGAAATGAGACAATGTCCTCTATACTTTCTAAATCTGTATTTATTGGTAAAATATTTCTATTTTTCAGAGGAGATGAGAATTCGAGACATAGAAATAAGACATCAAGCTGAATTAGCTGAACAGAAACGTCAACAAGATGAATTAATTTTGAGAATGCAGCAAGAACGTGACCAACATCTACAAGCACAGAAACGTATAGAACTAGAACAACAGGAGAGAGAAAGATTACAGAGATTAGAACGAGTTAATTTAGAAAAAGAACGACTCCAGCGTGAAATGATAGAACGTGACAGACTAGAGCGTCTGAAACAAGCTAAAATAGAGAGTGAGAGAATCGAAAGAGAAAGACAAGAGAAGAAGAGAATAGATGAGGAAGAAAGAGCAAGGAAAGAGAAATTAGCTAGAGAACAGCTAGAAAGAGAACAGAGAGAACGAGAGAGATTAGAAGAAATCAAACGTCAAGGAGAGTTACGTCGACAAAGAGAGGAAAGAGATGCTAAATTACATCAAGAACAACAACAAAGAGATCGATATTTACGTTCTGATCAACATCATAGTTCTTCTAATAACTGGCAACGTTCTTTACATCTTCAAAATGAACAAGAACAATTTGAAAAGGTATTTTCAACATCATTTTCTTTGACTTTGTAACGTATCATTTGTGCAATTGACTAACTGTATTAAAGTTTAAAAAAAAACGACAAATATGTTGCTTCTAAATTTCTCTACTTTTAAACTGGCTGAAAAACAGGGAAAATATTGAAATTCGAACATTTTACATTACTAGGGTTAGGGTTAAGTTTCTGTCTGCCACCCTGGTTAATGGTTTGTGATTATTATTATAGGAGATTGGATTACGAAGTGATACAAGAAAGAGACAAAGTCGTTTTGATGCAGCAGAACAACCTGCAGAAGAGAAGAAAAATCTTCACCAGAAAATACGAGAACAATGGGAGAAACAAGTAGCTGAAGCCAGTAGATCTAATCCTTCTGGTGGACCAAATAATCAGGTATCATCATACTTTCCGTTTCTGTTACGTATATATAGGCTTATTTTCAGAAACATTCCATGTTCCTTTAGCAACGGCTATCATTTCATTTCATTACATTAATCCGTTGCTATCATGATAAGGTTTTCTCGTCATTAACTTTGATTGGTCGAACGATTATTGTCGACCAGTTATATTCATTGTAACACATTATTGCGGGAAAACTTTCGAATGACCAGACGTCAAATTTCTTGTAGCAAATTTACCTTGTGATAATCGAGTCTCAACGGGCATAAATTGAATGCGACGTATAGTGTTTTTTAAACGAGGTTATTAGTTGATAATGACGAGAAAACCCCGTCAATCGAGCAACGGTAGATAATGCAAATGTCTAACGTTGCTGAAGGAACATGGAAACATCCTAACTCTTGAATTGTTGTCAACTTACAAGGCCTCTGATTAGTTGAAGAAAGATAAATAGACAAATCAGACTTTAAGTAGTTATCACGAGAGGGAAGACAAGCAAGATGACCCCCTGAAAGTCCAGCATCTAGAAATACATATAAATATACTTAACTGCAAACAGTACTGTTTCAGCCTTCTGGGCCCCATCAGTGAAGTGTTAATACTGGAGTTGAGGTAAAACAAATTTATAAATAACCTAATGATTTAAATGTCTTTCTTAACCTAAAATTGACATTGTATTTGTAGCGTGATGACAGACGTAATGAGAGTAATGGTAATAATCAAAGTGGTAATTGGGGTAGATCTGCTAGATCAGATCTTGGTAATAAAGATCCCTATGGTGGTACATGGGATATGCCTGGTAAAACAGAGGGAAGTGGTTATGGTGGCAATTGGTAAGAAAATATTGATTATGGAAATTTGAATTTTTTTTTTAAATAGATTGGCTGATGTCTGACCAATAATCCTGTTTTTTGAGTTGCGTAAACACACATACAGCTTATATGATCTTCAGTTTTAATATTTAGTAATTTGCAGTCATCAATCTTTCTGATATTACTAAGCATTTACAGCAATATAGAGTTCATAAATACTCACAATTCTTATCACAATATTTTTAGGGGAGCAGCTGCTAAAGGTCAAGGTTTACTCGGTACAGCACCAAGTCAATCAGATCCTGTCCCATCAGCTTATACTTCAACAGGAAGAGAATATGGACATCAAGGTGGTAAACGCAACAACCCATGGAGTGATCAAGCACCAAGTTATGGTGAGAAACGTAATAGAGGAGCTGAGATGGGTGATTATAATTATCAACAAAGGGACATGCCATCTTTATTGGGACAAAGACCTAGTGAAGAATGGAGTGCACCACCTAGTCGAGAACCAGAGAGGAATTTTGATCCGGGCAATGCTGGTTGGGGTAGTGGTGCAGTTGATCCTTATAGAAATCCTGGTCATCAACAACCTGCACAGCAACATTATCAACATCCACAACATCATCCACATCCACAACAACACCATCAACAACAACAACAGTATCATCCTAATTGGTAGAATCTGTTCAAGGGTTTTAAATATCGACTAATTTGCTGTATATTCATTGCATTAAGTAGGTAGATGAGACAATCAAAAATAATTCTGGATTAAGTTAATCCCAGTAAAGGAAGATTACTATTAAAGCATACAATATTTTTATGTATGAGTTTTTAAATTTGTTTGTTGAAAAAATATCTTGGTTTAGAAAATTCATTTATTGTTTAATTGGTAGGATTATAATGTTGTATTAGTATCAGCTGGTACTGGTTTCATTTAAAAAATAACAAAGATAAAATTATTGAATATCAAAATCATGTCAGACTATTTTCATAAAATTTATCCTTGTTTGAAAATGTAAAAATATGTAACCTGATATGTGTTTATTTTTCGATTTTGTTTGGAACTCAATTCTATGGAAAGTGATCAATAATTTTATTCAGTTTAGTATGTTATGTAACAATTATGCCATATCTTGGAATAGTTTGGTTTAGAAATGGTCCACAGCTCAGGAAAGTATTGTTTGCATCAGATTGATGTCGGGAGATTTAAACAAGGACCAGTAGGTAGAAAGATTCCTCTTGAACCTCAATTGTTATTCTTGTAAAAAAAAACTGTTCATTCTTTTCCTTTATTGCGTCTTTTTATATTGTGCAACACAAGAATACTAAATGGAAGGCAGTGATGGTTATAATTTTAATTATTAAAACAATATACAATACAGATGCTGTGTAGTGTTGTTCACTTTATTTTTTATCATAAAATAATCATGTTCATTAATACATCATTGATCTTATCATGTTCACTAAACCTCATAGATGATGGCATTATGATGTTTTATGAAATTCATATTGTACCATTTGTATATAATTCATAAATGATTTGTTATTAGCTTTTACACAGAATAAATGATTTCTGGAACTTATGTGGTTATCGCTGTTTGATTGTACAAGATCTACACATGGGGTGAACCATGGAAAATGATAACAGTTTGAATATCAAGATTAATGTATTTATATAGTATCCAAGCTTAGACCACACCTGTTCATCAATTCACAGCTTTAGAAGTTTTACCACTTTGAAACATATCAGCATTGTTAAAATAAGTTGCTAGGGCGCCTTATGAGAACAATTTAATTATCAAAGTATAGAAAGTTCCAATGCTGATTCCAGTGCTTCCAAAAGTTGGGCTGGTGTCACAAGTATACCGTGTAAAGGGATCCACTTGTAACATGCAAAAAAAGGGAATTTCTGATTTAATGATCAAAATTTGATCCGAAGCAATATAACTTGTGTATAATATATGCATGGCTATTTGTTATTCACACAATATGCCAAAGTGTTTGACTTCATTTTCTAGAGATACCTCGACTGTTGGAAATCGAAAATAAGCGCAGGCTTATGCTGTTGTCCTGGCAAAATTGCCCTCATTGCACACTGCATGGCGTTTGCCCATCCTCATTAGCCCATCATAGGCATAGGCCTACACAGGTACAGAAAGACAGGACGTAAAACTCCATTTCATTTCATTCTCTAGAGCCTAATTATAATTAATAGTGATGAGTCAGTCAGTCAGTACAAAATGTTAGCTTGACTTCAGAGAACAGTAAAGTTCACGACTGGTCTTGTCTGCTGAGGTAAATGATCTAGATTTCAGCTCAATAACCCCCACACGACATGACAATGACCTTGTTTACAAATAAAGAAATATATTTAGATCATTGCAGTACGGCATGGGATAAACTGATTTGAATCTACCATTGAAATATCGTGTACCGCACTGTAAGAATATTGTAGCTGGTAAACCACGTGGTACTTCTCGACGATTCATTATCTCAATACGCATGCGTGTATTATTGTCCGTAGAGGAAGCAGAATAAGGAAAACCACAACACACAAGCTCAATTTATGCTTACTTGCTGACACGATTTCTGCAATAGTAGAAGCGTGTCAATAGAATGTATATTGGACTTAAAAGTCATAAAACACTTTGCGACATTAAAACTATATTTTGGTACGTATAATAAAATATTATCATGTTATATTCTTTCCAAATATATAATGGGATTGAGTGAGACTGTGAGAGAGCTGATAGTGATTGCAACCGGCCGGCCTTGGCCTTCCTAGGCTAGTGTTAAGTGCTATGTTGTAGTTTAACCAGAGACTTGGCATTGAACGTGACCGACTTACATGTTGGCAACATAACTACGACTCTATTCTGTGGCATCTCTTCAAACTCTTTGGTTTATTGATGCTGGTTATTTTCAAATATATATGATCAGTTTATTTGGAAATCCCCTTATAAAATTTTCTTGTTTGAAGTTGAACAATATTTTCTATGTGATTATGGAAATGGGATGCAGATTATATTTTAAGTGATCCCAGGCCTTCTCAATTATTTTTTGTAAAGTGCTAGCCAAAATGCATTATTTATTTGTACTGTAGTAATGTCTTTTGGCCAGTCTTAAAGGCGTCTCAGGCAGGATTTGACAACGGGCTGCCATTTGAGAAGGCCTGAGTTATCCCCCAACATGATCCTCAACTCTGACAACTGTTGTCTGTGACTGTAGCCTCAAAAGTTTCTTACTTATCCAAGATTTATACACCCACACTAATTTCTCACTTTCATTACTTTTCTACTTGCGGTTTTGACAAAACATAAAAAATCTGGTGGTAGGCTACTAGTTTAACATGAGCTAGCTTCTCAAAATACTCTTGATCTGTGGTTGAGTAGGGTACATCAATGTGTCAAATTCTAACATTATATTTGAAATAAAGTTATAAAAGTGTGATTGAACTCTGTTGTTATATTTTACGATATTGAATAAGAACTACTTAAGAAATTGTGTGTTTTTTTAACTTGGTCATCAACATCCAGACCTGATTTCTAGATGCTATTTATCTTGATGATCTTGATTATATTATCATCATGCTGTCCTTATTATTATCTGAGGTGAGAAAAGGTAATGTGTTGCGTGAAAATAAACACGAGAATTTCCCCCACGATAATGCCTCTCAAAACGTATCAAGTTAACATTTTTTTTCTAATAATGTGATCTCTTGCTATATAATTTTTGTATTGTGGACAGATATTTTTACTTTTCTTTGGAATTGTTAACATTTTGAATTATTGTTTTTGATTTTTAATTTCAGGATTATGCCCATTCAACATAATAAGTTGATTGACTGTAGATTAATCATCTTAACTTCAACTTGTCAACTCTCTTATACAGCACTCTGAATATAGAGCTGTTCCTGACCTTAAAAACCTTAACCAGCTAAAAGAAGAAGTTTTCACCACAAGTTTGCAGGCTCCAAAAAACAAGATGGGGGATAATAATAATAGTAGTGATGATGAAATGTTGATGTTTCCTATCACTGATCTTGATGGAGGAAATACATCACCTTCGGAAAGAGAGACTGAGAGTGACAATGACAATATGAACAGACACAACAAGAAAAATATCGAGAAACCAAAGGCATTAATGACATTACGTCAAAGGAGGTTACTGAAATCTTATCAAGACAGCAATAACAGATATAAGTTGCCCAGTGCATTACATCCATTGACAAATAATGTTAATAAAATACATTGGTTAAATGCCATTAGGAAATCCAAAAGTTTGAGTGATCCATGGGAGAAATTTCATATTGATCATTATAAAGTTGAGACTTGTATTAGGCATCGTTATAATGCCTTGAAGAAAACTTGGTCCCAGGATAAAGTCAAAGTTAAGATTGAACCAGAGGTAAGCTTTCATTGAAATAAGAGTATTTCTTAAATATCTAGGCCTAAAGTCTTATTATTTTAAGATTTCACCTCTTTAATAACTTATAAAACAAATTATTATTTTTAAAACTTGTAACTTTTATTTTATAAAATTCTGCCAAAATGAATATTTTCTGAAACATCAAGTACATACCTGAATCATTATCATAGATTAATTATGATTATTAAATTTTTTGTTTCTCTCATTTTCAGTCATTTACTAGAGGTGCTATGAGACAGTGTTATAGAATGTAAGTACCATTACTACAAGGGCTGAAACTTTACCTGAAGCCATAGTTTAAAATGCATCACAATATTTACTACATGAATTAAGCTTATACTTGACCTAAAAATATTTATAAGGAATGTTTGATTTTTGCGTTTTGATGATTTCCTTATTTTACTCAATCATATTAAAGTTTATTAGGCATGATAATTTAAAATTAGTCAGAAATAGAATATGTAAAACCTGGTCTTATTGGAACTTTTTGTGTAAAAAAATTGTGAAAGCTAGTTATCATGTACATGAAGCCTTGAGTACATCTTATATTATAATCAGCAAAGTTTTGGAGCCAAATGATTGTCGTAATTTCAGATATTTATTGTTTCAGCCCTAGTTTCTACTATTTATTCTGTTACACGTGTAGTTATGTTATTTTTAACCTACCTATTAAACGTATTGAGTTATATTTAAAAATGTGTCAATAATTTTTTGTATTGATTGTATAACATTAGCAACAGCTTTCATTCATAGGTCAATTTAAGACGCAGTTTAAAAATGGCAGAATCAAAACATATGGATCACTAGTACTATATTTATTGACCCAATTAGAACATAATAGTGTCCATTCAGCATTTTTATTTGACATTTGTTTGTGACTCGAGGCTTTCACCTTTATTTGTGGAATGGCTTCAATGTTTATTTGCTACCTTGTACTAAAACATTTTACTGCTCAGCTATGTTAACAGGCCCGTAGCCTGCCAAGTACTTTTAGGGGCAAACGTCCAATCAAGGGGGGCAAGTTAGGTATCTACCCAAAACACCCCATCCCTCTTTTATAGAAAACTTTGTGTTATTGCAATGCATTGTAACGCCATTACAGTGAAATCTGTAGAGTTACTTGAACATTTATTGGTGCAGTCCGAAGCATGGGATTTTCTGAAGTTTGGGACCCCTTGAAACGCGATATCCTGACATTTCCTGATATTTTCCAGCGAATTAAAGTTTCAAGATTATTTCTATAGGTTCAAAGGGTTCTTGTCTGAAAACATTTTGAGATTTAGACGTCAATTAAAGGTAATTCCCGGCGAATTTAGGGTTTACGGTTATTTGAATAGGGTCTGAGGTATATCACTAAGAAAAGTTTGTGAATTACACACCTTTTTTGCTGCCGAGAACGCCGATTGGAAGTCTGGAAACACGATTTCCTGAAGTCTCTTCTAGAAAATTTTGAGAATTTGACTCTCTGAAACGCGATTTCCTGACATTTCCTGATGAATTTAAGGTTTACTTGTAAAGGAACTGTGTGACTTAAACAAAGCAAAATCAAGATGAAGATGTAAAAATCCCTGATATTTCCCAGCGAATTTAAGGTTCAAGATTATTTCTATAATAGGGTCAAAGAGATCCTGTCTGAAAAAAAAAACAGGGTTTAAGGTTATTTGAATAGGGTCTAAGCTGCCGAGAACGCCAATTGGAAACCTCGAAACACGATTTCCTGAAGTCGGGGATCTTTTCTAGAAAATTAAGAGAATTTGACTCCCGGAAACGAGATTTCCTGATGAATTTAAAGAGCCATAGCAAGAAAATAAAAAAAATAAAATTATTACAAATATATAGTCAAAATATCGTTAGAAGTCGTATGCAAAAAACCCAATGAAAAACAAATAAGAAATAAAGCCACAGTAAAGGTTCAAAGTTCAGTATTGTGAGCATTTATCAACGTCAAACAATGGCGTCAATTTAAGGGATTACGGGACGAACACTGGAAAATTTTGAGAATCAGATACCTGAAAAGAGGTTATTCTTAACATTTCCTGCTATAAAGACACCCCTTGACTCAGTAAAATGAATTAATGTATCTTTTAAAAATAACACTTGAGATTTTTTTTTAGGGGGGCAAGATTTAAATTAGGGGGGGCTTTGGGCCTGTATGTTAATCAAGAAAAACTTTTATTCTGTCTGAATGCAAGATATATTCAAACTGACTATGTTATTGGTTAACTGTCATTATTCAAGACAATGGGTAATGAACTGATACTGATAGGTTGATGGCTTTTCATCTAATTAGTGATATTTGTCATCTCATTTTGTTTCTTGGACAGTCTCTTCATGTCTTGAAAATGTTTGTTTTATATAAGAAATTCTTATCTCAAAATCTTATTGTTGACCTTCTTTGTCCTTAATCGGCCAGATTACCAAGTCCAGTCAGCATAGCAAAATAGAGAATTTTCAGTTCAAGAAACCCAGGGTTGATTTTATCGGGGTTATGAATTAACTCAGTTCTAGACTTGCTGTGTAAGACACAATGAAATACAAATATTGATATTGGCATTAAAGATAAATAGTTCATGCCAATATTAGTCGACTGTAATTAATTCCTAGTAAATATTTACCTGTACGATAACATTATCTAAATGGCTGTAACATTCAGTCAATAATGGTCTCAGTTTTGACTAGTCCACACATAAAACAAATTCCATAAACCAGTTTTACTTCTGCAGGAAGAAATTGTCCAATTTTACCAAGTCTGATGATTGGACCCATGCTGGAAATTATGTTGCCAAGTCGTATATTGAAGATGTTGAGAGGGACACTTATTTTGAAGATGTCAAATTACAAATGGATGCTAAACTATGGGGTGAAGAATACAACAGACATAATCCCCCTAAAAAGGTAAATGGATCTTTTTTTTGTTCATTGCCATACGCAACATTATTAATCACTTATAGTCCAGACATGTTATGTGCTAAGCTATTCTATGATCATAGAGATCTTACTGGAAAAAATCTAATTGTTCAGATGGGACTTTAAACTGAGGCCCTGTGTGCTACTGACTGTGCGCGTTAAAGATCTGTTGACAACTGGAAATAAAAAATAAGAGTAGACTTATTCAGCTGTCCTCGCAAAATTTTCCTCCTTGCATACTGCATGTCATTTACCCGTCCTCATTAGCCCAATGGGTGCAAAAAAGTGGGACGTAAAACACCATTTCATTTCATGTGTATTGCTTTATGAACAGTGTATAAAGCTATGTAATGTATGCTATTGTAATGAATTTTAAGGGCCTTTGAATCAAAATATTTATTTGAATATTAATTTTAATCGTCAATACACCAATATGTTTATGTATTGATGACCAAGTGCAGTGTTTACGTGATATTTATTTTTAAATCAAACCATAAGTCATGTAAATAAATGGGTATATATTTTATCAGAGATTAATGTTTTTAGCCTACACATCTATTACTTGTTGTTGATTGAATATATGAGACATGATAGATCACTCCTAATGAAATTATGAATTATTAGATATGTTTTTACTATTGTTTGTTCAAAAATCGATATATTATGTACAAATGTCTTATAAATTATAATTTATAACTAGAACCGTGATAACGGTACTGAGCAGTGCGCAATTTAAACATCCTTGAACGGTTGCATTTTAGTCCTGCATATAAATTAGGTCATGTGACAGAGCTGTTTATAGTTAAAAATCTCAATTTTCAATCGGCTTTTAAACCGGAAGTAAACATTGGAATACACAAAGTAAAACATCATTTGATATCGACGGCAATAGCTTTGGTTCAGATCAAAAGGTCATCAAACGTCAAGGTCACGAGTTTTGAGCTTTGAAAGTGTTTGCTATTGCTGAATTTCTTTAACCGGAAATAGACAAAACTTTTAATCGAAATTAGGAAATCGGCTGTCACCATTTTGTTAGTAATATATTGAAGATGCCATAGACATCAACAGTATGTAAATCGGATGATATCCTGATCACTTATATCGATTTAAAGAAAGGTTGGTCATTTCAAGATGGTGGTCTACTAGTTACTTCCGGATCAAATTTTATCCTTTTTTTTTCTATGAATGTTATATCATTTTATATCTTCAAAAGAATGTGTCCACTCTCTTTAAAAATCCACAATTTAGGAACCACGTGTTTTTTCGCGCCAAAAAAGCCACGCAGTTACTTTAAAACAATGAACAAAATTTCCAAATTAAAAAAAAAAGCAAAATGATTAAAATATCTACTATTATATATCAAGAGGAGATAAAGCATAATAAGAAAAGACGATTTTTTGTGACGTACGTGAATTAGGTTCAAACTGACAATTTTCATTTGGCTATAAAACAAGAAGTAAATATTGGACAACAAAAATGAATTCACCATTGGATAGATCTCATTTCGGGCAATAACTTTTGTTCGGATCATAAGGTCAACAAATGGCAAGGTCACATGTAATGAGCTTTAAAAGTGTTCAAATAATTGCTGAATATCTTATACCGGAAATAGACAAACACCATAATCGAAATTAGCAATTCAGCTGTCCTCATTTTGTTGGCAATAGATTGAAAATGCCATAAACATCAAAATTATGGTGGCCAACGTGTTACTTCCGGTTACGATTTTGTCATATTTTTTTCTTTGTTAGTCATGTTCTTTCATATCTTAAGAAGAAATTGTTACCTATCTTATGAAATCCGTAATTCAGATAACACGTGTTTTTTTCCCGCCAAAAAAACACGCAAATTACTATAGAACAAAGAACAAAATTCCAAATAGCAATTTTGATCAAAATATCTAGTGTTATATATCACTGGAAAGAGGAGATAAAGCGTAATAAGAAAAGAAGATATTTTGTGACGTGACGTCACGTGACAGCTGTTCAAAGTTCAAACTAACAATTTTTAAATGGCTATTAAACCGGAAGTAAATATTGGACAACAAAAATGAATACACCGTTGGGAAGATCTCATCATGGGCAATAACTTTTGTTCAGGTCATAAGGTCACCCAAATCCCAGGTAACGTGTAATGAGCTTTGAAAATTTTTGTCATTTCTGAATATCTTTTACCGGAAATAGGCAAACATCACAATCGAAATTAGCAAATTGGCTGTCATCATTTTGTTGGCCATAGATTGAAAATGCCCTAGACATCAATATTATACAAATTGGATGATACCCTGTTCACTTCTCTTGATTTAAAGAAAACATGTTCATTTCAAGATGGTGGCCAGCGTGTTACTTCCGGTTACGATTTTATCATATTGTTTTTCTTTGTTTGTCATGTTCTTCCATATCTTAAGAAGAAATTGTAACTTATCTTATGAAATCCGTAATTAAGATAACACGTGTTTTTTCCCGCCAAAAAAACACGCAGAGTTACTATAGAACAAAGAACAAAATTCGAAAAAGCAATTTTGATCGAAATATCTAGTGTTATACATTTTTGGAAACAGGAGATAAAGCGTGATAATAATAAAAGATAATTTGTGACGTACATGAACTAGGTCACGTGACAGAGCTGTTTAAAGTCAAAACTCGACATTTTCAAATGGCTATAAAACCGGAAGTAGACATCGGACAGCAAAAATGAATACATCAGTTGATAGATCTCATCAAGGGCAATGACCTTAGTTCAGGTCACAAGGTCACTCAAGGTCAAGGTCATAAGATATGAGCCTTAAAAGTTTTGACTATTACTGAAAATTGTTTACCGGAAATAAAAAAAAAACTGAATCGAAATTCAAAAATCGGCTTCCCATGTTTTGTTAGCAATCGACTGTAGATTCCATACACATCATTTTTATTCAAATCGGATGATTCCCTGATTCTGAATTTCGATTTAAAGTAAACTCAGGCAGTTCAAGATGGCGGCCGATACGAAACAGCTGGGTCAGATTTTATCATTTTATATTTTGTGAATAATGATTACTAGCACATTGCAAAAAGATTTTTTAGAATATCTTCATTATTCCGGAAGTTGACATTTCAACTTTACAAGCAAATGACGTCAAAACCGGAAGTGATTTAATATTTTTGAAAAGATCATTTTGTTTGTCATCAAAATGTCTATGCATATGTAAGTTTTCATAATGATCAAAATAAAATTGCAAAAGTTGAAAAAATTGTCAAAAAAGTGCTTCAAAAAGTCAGCGACAAAGTTTTAAAAATGCATGTTTTTAAACCCCCAATTTGAAGACAATCGGTTAATAAAATAAACAAAAAAAATTCCATCAAAATCGGTTGAAAATCAGAGATGAAAATGGTAAAAACATTAAATTGGGCTTATTGGCCATACGTCATTTCCTGTTGGACAAAAATGCATCATTTTATATTCACCTAATACCGTGCAGTTAGGCATAGTAAAAAATTATATGAGATAATGTGTGGTATGCTCCCTTCATACCGAATTAGCGTGACCAGAAGTAGACAAAAAAAAAAAAACATACATTATGAAAACAAAGCAATTATCATAGTATGATTTTGTTATGAGTCATATTCAGTCACATGCATCCATACTGTGATATCACACAATGGGAATCGTGTAAAAACCAAAGCTGATGTGGCAAACTTTAATTTTTCTGTTTGTTCGATATCTCAGCTCAGTTTGGTTGACATAAGAATTTGGGGTGTTTTTCTTGCTTAAAAGATATATAAGTGTTATTCACATGAATCAAATGATAAACTAAATGATCTGAATATAGGATGTCAAAAGTTTACATGAAGTTTTAAAAGCATGTCACCAAATGTATAAACCATTTAAAATTTGTTTTGACTAGTAATAAAGTTTATTACAGGTTATCAACCTAAATCTGTGCCTGATGTTAGTTACAATTTAAAAAAAATACATCTACTTATTTGTTTGTTAAGTTTCCTAAAATGCTGTAAGGCCGGCGCACATTTAACGATTTTTGGACAGAATGCCCTACAATATTTTGAAGGTGTCAAATTATCGAAGAGTGCAGTCAAAGCAGACTTACCGACTTTTTTTTTTGCGGCTGGGGCACCTCTAGCGGTCGTTTTCATAAATTCTGTCATAAACAATATGGTGCCTAATATATACCTGAAATTCAATGGGTTGACTTAACTCCAGGTCACTACAAATTAACGGGATGACCTGCAAACTAGCCAGGACGTAAAACTCCATTCATTTCATTTTTGCAAACTAGCCGATAAGCCACATCAAGATGTTTTTTAATTTGACATATATCTCCCGATTTTGTCGTAGAGCTGTTGTAAGCAAACACACATTGAATGATCTTTTGACGTCGTTATAGTCAGCATAAAAAAATCATTTAATGTGCGCCAGCCTTTAACTGGTATTAGATTATTTTGAGATGTAAGGAATAGTCTATAAGAAAGATATTTAAGGATCTCCTAACAGTTAAAAATTACTACTAAACTGGCAAAAATTTTCTCATTTTAAAAAAAAATGCTGTTAAGATTAATTTGATTTCTAATAAAGAAATAATTTGACTGAAAAGTATCATGTGTCTGACAGTGATAGGTTATGTTGTTTTGATACTTGATAGACTGAAAAGAACTTGTACTCTAACTATCTTTATTTATAATATACAACATATGTAGTATACATGTCCTACTTTATTGTATACAGTATAGATCAGTGTACTTGTTTACTAGACTTGCCCTATTTACTTCTTAAATGTGTTAGATTTTGAAACTCGGTGTGTAAACATAATGTTATGCTCAAGTAGTTTTCTCAAGTTTAATGTCCTCAATTTAAACAATATAAATAAAGCTGACTTTATCAGTTTGAAATCATTTGAAAGCTGATAAATATTCTATAATATTTAATAACAAAATAAAACTGAAATGTTATCTCCTATATGTTTCAGTAGTATCTTGATATAAATGAGGTTTATGACTGGTATATTGATATGTATGTCCAATACACTAGTTCATGACTTTTATTGTGTATACAATTATAGAATAGTTGAGAATTTTATCCCAATAACAGCTGTTAGTCCATTATGATCTTGTAATGTCAGCTTAAAGGCTAGCACACAGCTGAGCCAAATTTCATTTGTGTCTCCCAGCTCAGCTTGCAGCTTTTGTCGGTTTCCCTGCACATGCTAGGCTTAAAGCTTTCGTAGACTGTCTAGCCATAGACTTCTAAAATAACTAGATCACTTTTTAACGTGACTTGACCAAAACGTAGGACATCGGCAACACTTGCCATGAAATGATTCAATTTCTTAATTGCCTTCTCTCTGCTATCTATGTTTTTAAATAGGGGGGATCTGTATGTCGTACAGGCATGGATATTCCTGCCATAGACAACTCTGTAATTATCCTTAATATTTATAACAATCCTTAACAGAAAAACTTTTTTTGAAAAAAAAGAAAGCCTCAAAACTTAGGGTATTTTCTCAATCTTTTTCACCTTTATCACAAATTATACAAAGTAATCATTGACTGCGATGGGTATTCATCTTTTAAAGTTCTGTAGAAGATATCAAAGGAAAGTTTTTTTTATTGCCATTACAGGTAGACATTTTCCAGATGTATATTCTGGAATTCAAAGAAAGAGAAGGTTCACCATTGTTTCACTTGGAACATTTTATAGAAGGACATTATATCAAGTATAATTCTAATTCTGGTTTTGTTGAAGAAAGTATAAGATTAACTCCACAGGTAATGTCTGTTTTATATCCTCTACTGTCAATAGCAACATATTCCTGCAGAATTGATCCAGATTTCTTCAGATATGTCATGAAAAGTTGATTTAAATTGCTTAAGCCTTCAAATTTTCAATTGAAATTGAATCTCTGTCTCTTAAACATCTTCAAACTTAAAATCTTAGATATCATAATCAACAAAAATTGAGCCAATGAATTGCTATATAGCAAAACAAATAATTAAAGTGTAGGTAATTGTGCATCCATTTAAAGACACTTTAAAGTACAGTGTTCAATTTTATTACATGTATATCTTTTTAAAAATATTTTAGGCATTCAGCCATTTTACATTTGAAAGATCTGGTCATCAGTTGATAGTAGTTGATATACAAGGAGTTGGTGATTTATATACTGATCCACAAATACATACAGTAGATGGTACAGAATATGGTAGTGGTAATCTCGGTTGTAAAGGAATGGCTTTATTCTTCCATTCTCATACATGTAATACTATCTGTGAAGGTTTAAATCTCTCTCATTTTGATCTGTCTGAGAATGAGATAGCAACACATACAGAATTCCTTAACAAACAGGTAAACTTTACCAAAGTTTAGAAATACAAAAAATATCACTATCTTTCATTGAATATATTTTTATTTTGTGTTGCAATGAACAATGATAACAAATTTGTATTAATGTTTAATAACATATTATCAGATATATGGAAACACATATATAGATAAGCTTTCTGGTAATTTTTTGATATAAAAAGAAATTAGTCTCACTATTTATGTATATACTATGTATAATAAAGAGTTTGATAATATGTTTATTGTAGAGAAACTTTGCCACAACACGTATCCGAGGATCAGAAGAGATGTGTACAAGTATTAGTTGTTCACCTAAAGAACGTGTTGATATAACCCATCTATTGGCACGTCAACATTCATACAATAGTAGTGGTAGTCCCACATCACCTATACCAGAAGATGATGATGATAGCTCGGTATTTATTGGTAGTCCTAGAACTAGACGACTTAGATATGTTAGTGAATCAGACAGTATGTCCATGACTGAGGTTAATATTACTAACAGTTTTCTATTTCCTTACATAGGTATACAAGATAATACTTGATTATTGTGGGACTTTGCTTCCGCAAAGTCCCAGTTTGTTATCATAATGTTTCCATTTTTTTTTTTCGTTTTTTACACAGGGCACACAGCCTAAACTACAATATCTGCAGCAACCTTTTTGCAACTTCTGAGGTCCATTTTTTTCGAGGTATTGCATAAATATAAATTGGAAAATTTTTGCAAAAGTGCAAGTTGCACAATGCAACATCAGCAAAAACAGGTTTTTTGACCCTGGAAGCTACATTTTTGGGCCGATTTTGCTCGGGTTTTCATTTTTGGAATCTGTAACTAAATTCAAATGTAATACGAGTTAAAAAATTTCAAATATCGAAAATTCGTACATTACATTTTTTCATCGAATTTCGATTTTTTCAAACTTTTTTTGAATCTTTGTCAGATTGATCTGTTGATTTAATAAAAAAGTTTTACCACGAATGTTAATCGAGTGACGTAGTCGAAATTTTAACTTCACTTCCGGTTTTTATGGAAAATCGATTTAAAGTTCCGGTTGAATAACTTCCGGTGAAATTTAAATATTTCAACGAAATTATGCAGATGGGTAGCCAAAGTAATTCTATGGCCGATTTTAAAATAAAATTTCACCCGCAAGTGGAACTTTGACCGCCATTTTGATTTTCCTGAAACATTCCATATTTTATTCAGCCAATTTGGCTCAACCGAATTTGAATATTTTGGTATTAAATGAAAGAACATAAAAATTAGAGAAAATTCTTGGAAGTGGATTTTCGAATTTCGAATTTGCTTTTTTGCAATTTCAAGTTGAATTTTTTCAATTTTTGAAGGCTCATATCCCGTGACCTTGACCTTTGATGACCTTGACCTTTAGTAGGTCAAAGGTCATCGACCTTGGCTACCTGATGATACTTTAATATTTGACCTTCGATATCAACTTCCGGTTTTATAGGTGTCCAAAAATAGCCAAATTCGCAACTTTGTACTGCTCCTACAGGTGACCTAATTAACCTAGAGAGTTCATTTTTGCATATTCTGAATGGGCTTCTTCAGCTCTTTCGAACGATATATCACAATGTATTGTAATGCAAAATTAGTTTTCTTTAAATTTTTGCAATTTTGAAAACCTTTACCCGATTTTTGAATTTTTTTACTTTAATATATGCATAGTTTATGATCTATTAAGTTTAGAGGCTTGAAAATTTGAACATAAGTGAACATGCCCCATACCAATGTATCCATCAAAAAAAAATTGACATGGGCGTGGCACATCCGGGTTAAATTTTAATTTTGTTTACATTTTGTTGTCTGGAAAAAATCCATGTAGACTACATTTTTTTGAAAAATGCTTCTGCGCACACCAACCTCATTACTTTAGCTATATTATATCATAATCTCAGCTATTTTGGCTGTATAGTTCAAAAAAAGGAACAAGGTTTATTAATTTCAAAATTTCCGATTATAGATTTTGACCTTTTTTGACATTTATGATTGTATATCTCGTTAACCAATACATGCAAAGGCTTGCTAATTTAGCCATAGTAAGATATTATTAATATAAATAAAGTCACATAAGAAAATCTAACGTGGGCGTGGCACATCCGGGTAAAATTTTGTTTTTGTCAAAATTTGGTTTATCCCCAAAAAAGGTAAAATTTAAATTTTTTTCAAAAAATGACATTGCATACACTTACAGCATTGCTTTAGTCAGTTTATGTTAAAGGCTCATTGATTTTGGCTATGTAGTTCAAAAAAAGGGAACAAGGTTAAAAAAAACAAAATTCGTTTTTGACCTTGACCTTTGTTGACCTTGGCCTTTTTTTTTAGCATCAAAGGTCATTGAATTTGGCTTTTCATTTACACTTTCATATTTGATGTCTAGCGTCAACTTCCGGTGTTATTACTGTATGCATTTCCAAATTTTAAACACTTGTTTCTCGTAAATTTGACCTTCAGTGACCTTGACCTTCAGTAGGACGAAGGTTATTGATAAAGGTTTTCAGCTGCTATGTTCAAATGTTAGGTCTGGTGACTACTTCCGGTTTCACAACCTTTCCAAAAATTCAAAAATTTTAAAAGTTGTCGACTTCTTTGACACTTCGGATTTACGTTCAGGGCCCATTTTTTTTAAATTTCCCTTAGCAATTTGCACATTTGCAAAGTCCCACTCTGTGCCACATGTGGCTCTAGTTAGAACTTGATTTTAAACTTTAAATGGATACGAAATGCCTTTGATAGCCGATTATTGTACAATAAGGCTCATACCCTGTGTATAATATCTTTTATGCCTATGTTTAATGCCATCAGATATGTGGCCCAATATCTATATCCAAGGAAATTGTTGCAAATATCTGATAGCATTTATTATCTTTTGTGTTATATATTTTAAAGATAAAGTTTATAATCTGCATATGTATATATTCCTAATTCATTTAAAAACATTTTCAAAAACATAATTAGGAAGAACTACATATTTCATTGTTTAAGTTTTGACACAATGATTCTGCACAAGTTCTTTAAAGGGATATGTTCACTAACCATTCAACCAAATACATTTTAGTTTAGTCTCAGTCTAATTAAAATCAGACCCTAATTTCGTTCGTTCGTTTTTTGTTAAATCCGGTTTTTTAACCACTACATTTGGGTCTGAGAACGTCGCGCTTTGCCAGCCGTTCAGGTTAACTTTGACCTTACCTTGATAAACATGACCTGATAAACTAGTCTACAGCACTTAGGAATCCTAGAATGCACCTATTGTTCGCGAACAAAATCCCAGCGCGGGAGAGGGCAAAGATCTGATTGGTTAAAACAAAGGTCATTAAGGTTAGGTCAAAGTTAACCTGAACGGCTGGCAAAGCGCGACGTTCTCAGACCCAAATGTAGTGGTTAAAAAAACGGATTTAAAAAAAAAAACGAACGAACGAAATTAGGGTAGTGGTTAAAAAACCGGATTTAAAAAAAAAAACGAACGAACGAAATTAGGGTCTGATTTTAATTAGACTGGTTTAGTCTCAGAATCTTAAATTTTGAAGCTAATCCAATCCGTACTTATGTTCCAAACTCTCCTTCAAAATTTAAGCCTTCAAATCCATGTGTATCAATAAATATCAACGTTTGAAAATATGACTAGTCGTTTAGCAACACTATGACTTATATAGAAAACACATATTTAGAAAATGAAAGATAACTGTTAAAGTACGGCTATAATTGAAGGGATCGTGTGATTTTTGGGCAGTTCCAGAAAATCTGAAGGCTATTTACATAAATTCAAGACCCAAATCGATCCTTGAAAATGCTGAACATTCCCCTTTAAGGCTTAGATGTATAATCCAAGCTGTCTATATTCACTAAGCAGATTATAAACTGGTATTTATTTCTGTCAGTTATAAGTTGGAATGATTTCAATTATATTGGTTCAGTTAGGTGAGTTATGATATGATAGAACCTTGTCAGACTACCATAAATTAACTCTGTATTAATATTGTTATTTATTTATGTATTAATATAAGCCCTGCACATGTTTTCTGTTATCACGTTTGGTTTTCTTTTAAAAGTGTGATTTTACCCCTACATGTCTTGCATTGTTATTAATTTAGAATACTGTCATTGATAGATTTTCATGAAAGAAATGAATGGCACACAATAAGTTAACTTTCTTCATGATGTATTAACTGACTCAATTTCATTAACTTTCTGTAAGGATAGGGAGACTTCTATTCTAGGCTAAGGTCTTAGCTCTCATATACTTCTCTATCAACTTTTTACTTCTATACTTTACTTTCTGCTTATATATGAGAAGTACAGTTACCCATATATTTTGCCAGAAAGGCATGCTATTTCACAAGCAAGTTATCGTTTTGAGATAATTTTGAGTTGCCGGTAAATACAAGAACAGTGGAATACATATAAGATCAGACAGTTGAATCATGTGCATTAACACCTATCCAATATGTGACTGATTGATTTGTTTTTAGGAGGAAGATAGAATAGCCTTCTCCCGAGCTCAAGCTGCTAAAGCCAGACCATCTTGTGTTGCACATGAACTTGGTTTAAGAAGATCAGCTGTATTAAGTATTGGTGATTCTATTCTTGGAAAGGTAATTATTGTTTACTATTGATATATCTTTTGTTACTGAAATGCAAGACCATTCTTTCTCTCAATTACACATGGACATAATTAGTGCTATGATTCTGAAAATAAATTGCTGGGTCCTAATTTCACTATGATTCCGAAAATAAATTGCTGTGTCCTAATTTCACTAAAGTGGTCATGCTTTATTTTTTCATGCTTTCCAATGCAAATGGACCATATATTTTCAAAACCATATGCTTGATACAATCGTTTTTACTGCATTCAGCTAGTATGAATTTTTACCACCTTTTTTTGCTCAGTGCATAGTGCATATATCGGGTGTCCCAAAAAAAAACGTCCCCAACTTTGACACAAAGTATCTCAGCTGCTGATGATCCGATCTCTTTCAAATTTCTCACAGATTTACTTCAACATGTCCTTGTTAGACCCTGAAAATATGAAAGTCATCGAACAAAAAATGTACAAGTAGTGGCTCAAACAAAATAGCATGTTAAAAAATTCGATATCAGAGCAAATTACATATTTGAATTTGTGTTCATTGTGCCTTCACCACATCAACCACCAATACCAAACATTTTCCATCCTGATAAACTCTCATCTAAAGGTACCACTTGAGAAGCGACCATCCTGCATTTCAGTTCCTATTTAATCAGTGTCCTAATCCAAGTGCAGTACACCTGTTTCTTAAGAGAATCCCATACTGCCCAGAGTCATTACCTTCACCAATGGAACAAAGTTGATGAACAGGAACTAAAAGGAAGGAAGGTAGCTTTTTGGGAGAAAATATCTTAAGATGAGATTGGTGAGAGAATTTCAGGATGGAAAATGAATGATATTAGTGGTCGATGTGGTGAAATCACAATAGACACAGGTTGAAATGTGTAGTTTGCTCTGATATTGAATTTTTTGACATGCTATGTTGTTTCAGGCAGTACTTGTACAATTTTTGTTTGATGACTTTCATATATTCAGGGTTTGACGAGGACATGTTGAAGTAAATCTGTGAGAATTTTGAAAGAGATCGGTTCACCAACAGCTGAGAAACTTGCCGTCAAACTTAGGGACGTTTTTATTGGGACACCCGATATATTATTTATTATTATAACAGAAATATTGCTTATATCATTTCAATCTGTAAATAGTTTCTTTTTATAGTTTTATTGCTTCAAGTCTTTATATTGTATAACAATAACTTATTATCAAGGTTGTCGAATATGGATATGGCCACAGGAAATATAAAACTAAACAAAGTCATTTATTCTAGATTCATCATGAAATGGCTAAATATCATGAAATGGGAAGATTTTCTGTTGATCCTGAAGTAGTAGACTGGCCTTCAGCATTATACCATGAAGAACATGCAGCACAGTTAGGTGTATTGGAGGCTATATTAACTATGGCAAGGTTATATCTAGGCTTACAGAGGGATGTCTTGGCTAATGCTCAAGTTGAGGTTAGTTAATTAAAAAAGATTTGATAAATTTTTGTAGGCCTTGATACTTAAAAAATGTTGATAGTTTAAAGTCTATACAAATTAGAAATCTATAATCTTATTAATGATGTTAATTACCGAAATTGATATATTAAGATTAATATTTATGTTCTAGCAATCTACAGAAAATATCAATATTGGATTGGATTTTATGGGACTAGCAGCTCAGGCTGGTGATAGATCTGCTATGCTATATTTAGCACAGGCTTATGAAACAGGAAATAATCTTGGAACATTAAGGTAAAGATTTTGATATAAGGAAAGAGGAAATCAACTTTGATTCCTTTCTCACAGCTGGTCCATGGAAAGAATAAAGCATTTATATCACAATAGAAGTCACAAATTTATCACATTTTTTTTAATTATAGGAACACAATGTATTTTTAATTCATGTAATGAGAGTCCCTATTAGTGTTGAAACGGTTAATCAGTTATGATATCGGGTACAATTTCACGGGTAAACGGGTTTGATTTCAGATGATCGGTTAACCGTCAATTGTAATACATGATAATTATACGCCCTCAGAGTTATTGCCCTTGCCCCAAATCCGTCGGTCCGTCCATCAACATTTCCTTGTGAACGCTCTAAAAACTGGAGTTTTTGACGGAATCAAATGAAATTTGATATGTGTATATATATTCAGAAAACGAAGATCAAGTTCTAATTTGAGCTATTTTCGATCGTTACAAGCAGAGTTATTGCCCTTGCCCCAAATCTTAAATATGCTATTACTCTCTTAGTTTTCAACCGATTTTGTTGAAACTTAAAATGAATGTTATTGGACCTAAATCGAAAGGTTTGAGAAAGTTTAGTTTTCTCCTGATTAAATTTTTTCCTTTTTCGTTAGGCGTATATGGCCGTGGTCCACTATCTTTTTAATAACGAAATGTGTGTAAAAAACAGCATTTTATAACATAAATCCGCCGTATTCTCAACTGAATATGATTAACCATCTAGCTCATCAAATAGCTGTTTTTTCATCTTCACGATTTCTTAGAATTATGATTGATTGTAGATCAATGTGTTGGGAAGATGCTGCTCACTGGTATCAAGAAGCTTTACAAACAGAAGATAATGATGAAAGTGGGGAATATGATTCTACTATGAATGATCCATCATATAGTATTAAAGCTAAACTAGCAGAGCTCTATAAACAAGGTGGTCATGATTTAGAAAAAGATCCACAGAAAGCAGGTAAATACAAGTTAATGATCATGAATTGCAAATTTAATTTCTATTAATAAAACTTTCTAGGTTATGATATTGTAAAAGTGCCCAGATCATCTTTCGATTCTCTTATAAAAAATTTAAGATTTCATCACACATAGAGCAGTGTTTGAAAGCATTATCAAATTACTAGTTCTGAATAAAGAATAATCCATATTTCATAATCAATTATCTATTTCAGCAGGTTTTTAAAATGATTTTACATAATAAGAAAATATGAAATGACTATAAATATTTGTAGGTGATCTGTATAATGAAGCAGCAGAAGAAGCAATGGCTGCTATGAAAGGAAGATTAGCTAATAAGTATTTTATGTTAGCTGAAGAGGCTTATGCTGAAGTAGAAGAGGAAGAATAAAGTTTAAAATCTGTATAAAATAGTTAAACCATCAATATTTAAACTACAGTTCATCAGACTTGCCATCCAAATTTAAAAATATAACGCTATATTGGTTAACCATATATAAATTTTACACCAATTTAAGACATGACAGTAAAGATCTATAACATTATAAAATCATGAATTCAAACACAAATTATAAGTCTCAGTCTTAATTAGCATAATGTTTATAAATATCAGTAAATTGTTTTTGTTATTATTTTCTCGTTTTTGATATTATATCCTTTGATAATTTTGTATTGTTGTTTCAGATTTAAAGTTTTGTCTGAAAGTTCTATTGACATATTTTATTTATTTTAAGTTAACCAGAGTGCATCACATTTAGTTTTTATGTGTTTTGATGTTGTTTCTATGTGATGTTTATGTTTTGAATATTGTTATTTTTGGTTTAATTTTACATGTATCATCTGTGTAATGTGTTTCTCATTCTGTATGTTTCAAATTTATCAAAATAAGTGATTGCTTGGTCTAGTCTTCATTGCATTTTCAAAACATAATTGTCAAAAGATGTATGTTATCAGTTGAGTAGGCTCAATTTCCGCTGGGTTTTAATTCTCAAACATAATACATCTGGTAATATTGTAACTTATCATCTGACAATTAACAGAAGGCATTATTTATAAATTCATTATTTTTACTTCCAAACTGATTGTGGTTAATTGTTAATGGTCATGATGAGAGTAATTCTATATTTTTCATGATTTAAATTGTCTCTGTAATAGTGTAATTTTAGATTTCATTAAGAATCTGTTTAATAAAGGATGTAAACTTTAACAAACTATATAGTTTATTAAAAAAGGTATTATTACATGTATTTTTTATTAACAAGAACTGAGAAACAGATTGTTTTAGATTTGATTTAGCATTTACAGCACTTGTATCTTGTACGTATGATTATGTATAGGTATTGTCCCTATAGTTTATATGGCCATTCTAGAAATTGATCTTAAATAGGAGCTTATTTTGGTGTCAATTATTGATTAGTGTTGTTATTACACGGTTGGAAACTAGTAGGTAGTAATTGTTAGAAATCACTTTGTTGAATTATTTTAAAGTATATAGTTTTGAAACATATGAAAAAACCACAAAGTATGATGCAAGCGATTAGTGAAGGAAAACATAAGTTAGTTAAGTTAGTTGATAGTCATTTGTTTGCTTTAGTTAATGAGAATTGTACTTTAATTTTATTTTCAGTAAAAAGGAAAAATTTGAAAATGGTTTCTTTTCAAGAATTCAAATATTTTGTCTGTTGTAGTAAAATGTATTCAATGCTTTTATTAGATTTGTCAATTTCGTTATATTTTTTACCATAATTTACCTGTTGTGAAATGATGTAAAGGGAGGTTGATATGCATTGGTGTTGGATTGTTAATGGGTTATGTTTTGTCAGTTGTTTTATGTTCGGATAGTTTTCAACAGTTTTATAGTTTGAATGTTATGTGAAATATTTTAAATGTTTTAATTGTGAAGTAACCACATGTTTATTGAATAATGTTCTTATCGTACATCAAAATAGTGCTAACATAACCTGTCTTTCTTCTCTGTATATATTTTTTAAAAATTTCATTGTTCTAAGGTTAAAATTATGTTTTGTCTCAAAGCAATCTGCTGAAATTTTATAATTAGGCTTTAATCATTGCTTTAATATATTATAAGAACAAAGTTCTAAATTTTTTAGAAAACAAAATGTAACTTTTTGTTTACATCATTTTTTACAATAAAAGCTAGCTATCGCACATATTGGTATAACAAGCAATAAGCTTCAACAGAAGATTTTATAGCACAATTTGAATTTTTGGTTGAGAAATAAGTTTATAAATAACTACAGTATGAATGGTGATGGTATATGTTATTAATGTGGTATGGTATGATTTATATAAATATTTTGTTTCATTTAAGAACCACTTAACAAATGCTTTAATGTCACGTTTTTGGCCGCTTTAATGTTACGTTTTTGGCCACATAGGAGGATAAAGGTATAAGATAATTGTAGACTTTGTGGGACAATTTTAAGCATAATCAGTCCAATTAATTTTCAGATACTATAGATTTGAGTTGAATACATTCAGTTGTCATCTACACTTCACTGAAACAAACAAAACTGATCTTGTCTTTCTATCATAAACATCCCCTGATGTAAATAAATATCTTTATCCAACTCTGCATTTAAATTGGTCATCAAACCAAGACATTTTAATTTGTAAATCAATGGAAATGGCAACTTGAATATTGGTGTTGTTCTATTGTCAATGTATATAATTTAATTACTTTTCCATTTTTACACCACAATTCCTAAATGTTTTTATGTAAACAATGTTTAAGCACTTATTATGTAAGCACTTGTTTATTATTGCTTTTACATTAGAGGTCTGGTGTCTCAACATCATTTTAATATCTTTAATAAAATGTGGAAAGAAACGTTTGACCTACGAAAATATTGTGGAAGACATGGCAATAACACCCTTACTAAAGTCTGAATTGGTTTTACAGGACACTAATTCCTGTTTTCCAATGTTGATACTAAAGATGTGAAAGTTTGACAGAAACATAGATGTGACAGACCTCTAATGTACATCAAGATTATTGTTGATTTTATAAACCTGGGACCAAACTTTATATTATCAACATAGCTTGATGAAATATGTAATTATTTTATTTAACTATCATGTATAATGAGTTCATATAGAGATAGTAGAAATGTTTAGTTTGAATTTGTCATAATTTGAATACAGATACTATCTATAATTTAATTTTAAATGTGCCATAGGATTAGTTAAACTTGATCACACTGTATAATATCTCTGATAATTATGGGCATTTTCTTAAGATTTTAACAAATACACTAAAAGACAAATCAATAATTAGATTGCAAAAATAAGTACCGTATTTTGATATATTTAATCAAATAAGCAAATTTTGTCAATATTAAATAAAACTCAGCCCTATGCAATATTACTTAATTCATATCGCTAAACTGGATCTCAGCTTTGTTATCTATTTTCAAATCCAAAAAACCATAATGCTCAACAATCATATTTACAATGTATCTTTGCAAACATTTCCAAATTTGTATTACTTGGCATATTTTAAGCTTTTCTTATTATCTTCTATATATTCTCTTAATAAAGTTGATAAAAATAAATGTCTGTTTTTTTCTTGAATAATGGGTGTAATAATATAGAGTTTCTATGCATTTGCAACGTTGCCTATAATTGATCTGGTTGCACCTTATGATATTGGCATGTGTCGCAGACCATGCGTACTGTTTTTGATACTCACAGAGTGATAGCATTTTAGAATTGTTAAAACTGTACAAAAATGACCCCTTAATGATACTTCAAAACTAGTGATTTATGTTTCTAGATATCTAGGATAATTATGGAATGAAGGCTTAAACTTAGATTGAGCTGTGAACATCACTGAGCATATACCTGTATTAGTGACCATATATTGTCACTGTCGCTGTTGGTTCAATTCTCTATCAAAATTGTAATTTATAATATAATGTATTTATTTTAAACATAATATAATTTATATAAATTTGATACATTTCTAACAGAAAGATAATAATATTTTCTTTTTTGCTCCTGAGTTCTCGTCAAGGCTGAATTACATGTGGGCCTACAATAAAATCAGGCAATTCTTCACAGACAAATATAACAAAAAAGAAAAAATAGCCTACCCATTTAACACCAATAAAAAGAAGAAAATATTTAAAAAAAAAAAGTATATTAACAACAAAACATTCTGAATAAACACAAGAAACAACAAAATGAACAACTATCAATAATTCTTTTTAAATATAAGTAATAGAGATTGAGGTAGTTGAGTTTTTAACACTAAATATTGAGAATTAGCAGAGATGTATAGTTGATGTATTTTATGTTTGGTTGATAAAGAATATAGTTCTAGACCAGTATCAGGAGACCATAACTTTATAACACCATTTAAACATACTGATACTACCCATTTACCATCTGGTGATATACCAATATGACTTACCTATAAATATACAAATAACATGAATTATGATAAAAAAAAAACAAAAAACAAAAAAAAGGAATTAAAAGACTTGTTCAATGAAATTAAATTTACTTGACAATCATAATTTTGGAACATAAGTGGCTCAGTGAGTTGTTTGCTTGCTAACCTGAAGATCCTTGAATCAATTCGGAGCAATACCATAATATATTTCATTCAATATGCATGGGTTATTATGTAACTGAATAATACCTTAACAAGCAAGAAGACCCTGCTTGAATTAAGAAAAAACATGAAGGAATATACTTACTTCTGCTGAATGTTTGGTTGTTGGACATTTCATATCAATAGGTAACCCTGTGTCTGAATTATAATTTATAACATAGCCATCTTGTGATCCAACAACAGTCCATTTCTTATTAGGAGCCATTTGAAAACATGTGCTATGACCTCGACATCCTTGTCCAGCCCAATCTGGTCGATATATCATTACTCGCTTACTTCCTTTTGACATTTGTTGATCACATTTTCCTGTAGGTATATCCCAGAATAAAGCATGACGTCTTGCAGCAAACATGATTGAATTACCCTTAAATGGTATTGCTGTTTCACATAATGATGGTACTTTAGTCATTTGGCGGAAACATTGTAAGACAGTACCAGATTGTGATGTGATGTCAACAGCAGCTAGTCTGTAAGGATGACGTTGTGAAGCAAATGTATTACCACCTTTTCTCCAATTATATTCTATTGCTGCTCTATCTGTATCAGTAGCCAGTGCTTTCAAAACCAGAAACCTATTAGACATACTCATAAATATTTCAACATGAATAAAATCAAATAATTTTTGTAAAGTCATGGATTTGATGAGTTTCATTTTTACCAAATCCAGAATGTGGATTTCATTTTTCTCACATTTACTCAGTAGGTAGGCAGTTTTTCTGTCTTCGCTTAAGCTAATGGTTATTACATTCTGAGGTATTGGGTTTAGGAAAGCATCTGCCCCAGTCTTCACATGAAATATCTCCAAAGACTTTTCATTTGTATTTAATCCAAATACAACATCAGTATTATCCAACAGCATTTGCTCAAAACAGTTTGATTTTTTGTAACCTGTCACAAACTGAGCATCCACGAGATTCCATAATTTTATATGGCCGTCTTGATGACTGGTGATTAGAATCTCTCCACAATTAGCTACAGCAATAGACACTACATCTATTTCATTAAGTAAATCATTTTCAACATCACTATTAGAGTCTATCTCGTCTTCTATTTCCAATTTATTATAATTCAAATATTTCACTTCATCTTCTAAATCTAGGATAAGAATATTTTCTTCTAATATTTTGATGGTTTGTATTGGAACACCACTTTTATTGACTTCATAGATAATTTTACCATTGTTGGTGTTATATAGAGTTATCTGTCCTGTCTCATCTGCCATTACAAACAAATCACCATCAGACGACAAGTCACATGACAATATATTACAATTATGGCTGATTGTGTGCTGAATTTGACCTGTTGTTATATCCAATAATACAATCTGATGTCCTTGCCAAACGGCAACTTGAGGTTTTAACAAGGAGGTCAGTAAACAGCCAATATCACTTTCTTCAACTGATGGTAGATCTACATGAAACAATAATTCTAAATTATGAACTTTATAGATATTAATATTCGATTCCCAGCAAATTATTGCATAATCTGCATGAACTCCACTCAAAACTTGACAATTGTTTATTTCAAAATCAGTTTTTTCACTTTCAACTTCACCATTTTTATTTCTAGATATGAAAAAGCCACGGGTTCCTGGTTTATCTTGACACACCAGTAGAGTTTTCAGATCTGGTATTTCAGTACAAATGATGTTGGTGATGATGTCATCAGGTTTAAAGGTGGTTACAGTTGATAAATCTTTAAGTTGTAAAATTGTCACCTGGTTCTTGGTAGTGAGGTAACCAAGATGTGTTGAATCAGAATTAAAGAATAATTTGTTGACTTTCTGAGATTTCAATGATTTGGTTTTATGTTTTAGATTTGTTGTGTTGTAAACAGTTAAGTCATCTCCTGTAAACACAGCCATTTTATTTTCTGAAGGCGAGAATTCAGCCATTATTGAGTCATGGACAGGGAGCTCTAGGTTTGTCATGGTATTTTGGAGAGAGTTGTACAGAATTAGTAACGATTCAGCTCCGTCAATTTTCTTGAATAAAGCTAAAGATATAGCTGAAGCTAACAGTTTAAGTTTACCAGGATGGTCTAAAAATTGAGATTTGTTCCGAACCCTTCGTTTTGACAAACAAGGAAAAGTTGGCATCAATACAGGAGCATCATGGTTTTGTAACAATTTCTTACAATTTTCTAATAACAATCTTAAGGCAATATCTGTAGCTGCTGGATTAATGAAAGCCAATAGATTACCAGCTAGAACAGGTTTGGATTTCACATTGGTTTTATTTTCATCAAAAAATGTCTGAATTTTCTTAATTTCTTTATCAGGATGATGTAGCATGAAAGTGTCACATTCTTCAATAAATCGAGGTGTAGAATAACAGTTGATAAAGGCATGAATAAAGTTTATATTACAGAAAACAGATTGTTTGGCTGTATCTATTGATATAATATGAACACCATGGTTTATGTGATGTAACATACACTCTAGTTTCCTTGGATTCACACTAGATAGAACTTGTGGAGCAACTTGTCGATCAGCTGATTTTAAAAATAAATTTCTTTTTTTCAGATTAATATCTTTATACACACCATTTTCTGATGAGTATAACTCGAACAATGTTTTATGAAGAGTGTATTTGTCATTACCAGTAACATATCGATTCGTTGCTGTTTCAATAAATTGTCTATGATACCAAAACACAGTTGTCTTTCCTTGAGATAAACGTTCAACGAGATATTCTTGTATTTCAAAACGTATTCTAGCCCATAAAACAGGTGGTATACGTATCATATTAGGTACAGGAGGATCATGGTATCGATACACTTCATCTAGTACATAATTATCACAAGACAATGCATCTTCTAGTTCTATTTCCGATAAACCATTAAAACCAACTGTAATAAATCCTAGAGCACTCTTCATTAACTGACGACCAAATTTCTTTTCTAATTCATCAAAGAGAAAATGTATTGCTTGTTGAATGTTTGTAGTTGTTTTGATATGTCGTTGTAATGTATATGATGCCCATGTTGAAGCCTCGTCCAATAAAAGTTTTAGATATAACGGTGTTGGTGATTGGTCAAATTGTGATAATAATAAGACCATCTGCTTGGTTGTGATTTGTCTTTTCTTTTTACTCAAATATTTCTCAATTATTTCCTTCCCAGTTTCTGGAGGCAGAATTGGAACTTCTAGAAAATTATTGGGCTCTGTTAAAACCTTTTGCAGATTTTTCAGGATGCCATGCTCTTTTGGTAGTGTTGATATAATGATCTTTATATTTGGAGGTAGAAATAGCGGTAACCATGACATTGAGAACACATCATGATCATCTGTCAATTGATCAATAGAATCTAATAATATAATAACAGGTTTCCGTAGCTTGGTGGACATACTGCGTAAAAATCTTGGAATATATCCTACTAACGTTGACATTTTCTTATAGGCCACTGGTTCCATGATTGTTTCTGCATTGTCAGCAATTTGACCACAAACACTACGTAATACATTATAGATATTTATAGTGTCAGGTGAGGTACCAAGAAATCTTATTATTCCAATATAGTCTGAATTAATCCATTTCTTTAAATTCTTCATAATCATGGCCATAAGTGAAGTTTTTCCTGCCCCAGATTCTGCTGATATGACCAATGGTTTACGGTTTGAGTCGTCTAATATATAGTCTTTTGCTTTATTCAAAATTTCTCGTTGACCACAGAAAGTCTCACATTTAGTTACACAGAATTTTAAATGATGGAGAATTTCATCAAAACGTGAATAATATTCAGATTGTCGTATTTTGTTCTCTTTCTCATGTTTAGCTTTAGCTATCAGATTTATGACGTCTGTCGTAAAAGTATCACAGAATTGTGTTAAATATTTCTTATGTTCCTTATTATTTTCAGGATCAATTCCATCAGGAGTCCACATGACATTAAATGTTTTGATACCTTTTGAACCAATAACTTTCTGCACTCTTTCATCAACTAATGTTTCCAACAATTCTTCTGTTTCTTCATTAACTTGTACCTGTATAATAGAAAACATTCATAATATACACTGGAATTTTATCTTACAACTTTTGTTGTTTTAATGTTGTATTTAAAGGGGAATGTTCAGCATTTTCAAGGATCGATTTGGGCCTTGATTTTATGTAAATAGCCTCCAGAAGTACTAGAACTGCACCAAAATCGCATAATCCCTTCAATTATACCCCTACCTGAACATTTAGCTTTCATTTTCTGTTTTTTTATTTTTAATATTAAGGCATAGTCTTCCTCAACGACGAGTCGTATTTTTGACTTTCAAATGCTGATAATTATTGATACGCAGGGATTTGAGGGCTTACATTTTGAAGGAGAACATCATTATGGATTAAATAAACTAAAAAATTCCAGGTTCTGAGAAAAAAAAATTCTTGCTCGAAGAGTTAGTGAAACATATCCCTTTAAAACTATGAAAATAGTAAACCTATGGAAATTTCATTTGAATTTGGATGTTGGATTCTTCAGATTCATACTCAGATGTCAGAATTAAAAGAGTAAATTGTTACCATCTGAAATTGTTACCAAGGCTTCTCTCTACATAGTAAGTCACAGATTACATTAAGTTATAGAAAGGGGTCTCACCTTGTCATCACTATTGATACATTCAATATATTTCTGAGTGACAGCATTCTCTAAATTATTCTTTAATCCAATTAATTTACGTTGATAAAATAATGTTTGTTGTTGACTGTTTTTATTTTTCAAAATACCATTCTCTATCTCACTCTCTGTTACTGAAATTAAACATGCTGCATTAAAATGAAATACTGGAAGTTCTAATTTTTCTGAACATTATTGAGAAGCAAATTGGGTAACACCATGAAGGGGAAATTTGGCAAGAATAACCACAGTCTTATCTTGTAAACTATTAATTGACCCTGTACACTAAACTTTTAAGTTATCTTTGAAAATTGAGAGAAAATTTGTGTTAAACATCCTCCACCATGGACATCAAAATACTTAACAAGTAAATAATTAAATGTAGTGAGTTTTGCTACTCACAGACTACAAGTAGACACCATAAAATGTTTTCTTAAAACTGATGAAAACTTTTGCTATCTCATTACCTGATTTAAAAAATATATGTTTCTCCTCTGCTGAGAATTTCTTCTTCTTAAACAACGAATCAGCAGCAAGTTGCGTTATTTTCTTTAACTTCTGTTGAGTATCTTTCCATATTTCTGCATCCTTTTTAGCCTCAGCCTCATTTCCATAAGAAAGATCTCCAAAATGAGGTAAATATGTTGTAACATGCTGTAGTACGTAATTTGGTGGCAAGTTATTTTCATCTAGTTGAAACCATTTAGAGAATAGTTCACCATCTTGTAAGTCAAGATTTGTGATTTCTGAATTGATCATGTCAAATTGTTGAACTGTTAATTCTGTTGGTAGTGGTTGACCTCCATATCTGTGACTTACAAACGCCTGAAAATAATGGGTTTATGAACAATTGTAGATCATGTTTTTCAGTTTGAATCAATGAGGCCAATGTGGAAAAAAGCATCTAGTCAATTGAATAGGAAGATCAAGGCCCTGTATGCTACAGGGAAGTAGGATGTAAATCTCAATTTAATTTCATTTTCAATTTGAAGGAAGACTTGTGTTATTTTGAAGGAAAAACAGTAAACTCTTTATAACATCTCATCATTACCAGTAAAATCAATCTTAAATACAAATTGAAAAGAAATGCCACTAAACATATAAATGGTATTTGAGGGAAATGTTTTCAATAGAATCTTAAAAAATTGATACATTTATCAGAAAATATCAAACTTACAATAAAATTAGGTCCAAGTGAAACTCTCTGACAATTTTCAATTTCTTGTAAACAGATATTAGTAGCTGAATGGTCATTTTGAGCTTGATCCACTACACCCCATCTTAAATCAACAACTTGAAAATCTAATCCCTTATCATTACAATATTCTCGTAACCGTGGAAACACTTTACTGGATAGAATATTTCTTTCAGCATGGGTATCTATAGAAACATGTAAAAAATAAAAGCCAATTTTAAAAGAATTAAAGATTCAGTCGTCTAAGAAATTCCTTAAAGTAATTTGTGACTATACCCCTATGAGCAAAAAGGATATCAAGAAACAAGCCTTGGAATTTACAAATCGCACAGCTTTATGACTAATCAAAAATTTTCTATAAAACACTAAAGCAAATTGCATAAAAACTTATAAATGAATTTATCTATTGCTAGAAAGTCCTTATAAAGCAAGCAGTTCTTATTCATCAATTATTTTTAAATTTAAATTTATAATGCTTCTTTAATATAAAGCTGTAGGCTACCTGAAAATGTTGAACTAAGAAATATTCTGACAATAGATCGAGGTAGGGGAGGTAAGTCTGTTAAATCACCAGATATCATCTGTTCAAACTTCTTCTCTACTTCCTTATCATACTTTGGTTTCTCTGTAACGGAAAAAAATTATCCTTAAGGGTCAACCTGTCTTTATACAAGATATTTAATACAGGCCAACATAAAAATTACAGAAAATATTTATTGTCAAGTAAAGAGATTTGGGCTACAAAAATTATTAAAAATATGTATCTTTAAACAGTGTTTGAGTAATGTATTTTAGTCCTATGAAATACTGCTAGTATAAAAGTAAGAATTGTTATATTACCTTGTTTATTAGATGAACCAGTCGAAAGTCTTGATACTGTAGAACTTGTATTGTTCCTAACATTAAAACATTAAACCATCAATAAACAAATGTATTAGTAATTCAAAATTTAATGGTTTCTGATGTGGGCAGTCCTAAATTTCAATTTCAAACAGCAAACATGGTGGTTAAAAAACAACTTTTCTTTTATTGTGTTATGTGGGGGGTTACATCACAGGTACATGAGGACAGAATAGCCTATTTTTGTGTTGAATGAGTCGGAGTAACGACCCCAAATAATTCCCATGCCGAATCTTTTTTTTCATCTTGAAAGACCTTTATTTAAATTGTGTATTTATTAGAAATTGTGCCGATTTACTGAAAAAATGCATTTGAAACTTTTGTCGGTCAACTCATCTTACTATAATAAGACTAAAGGTAAGACACTCTCGTCTTGTTGACATGAGATACCGTCAAAGCAGTATGGACGGAAGTGGCAGAGCACGCATACTCGTAGTCCGAATCCTGCTGCCTCTATTCCCAGCCTTTGATAGTTATTTGAACTGATATGGCTTGGGGAGAAAAACTAGCCACAACTACGGGATTTTCCGCACCATTTCGGGTGCGGGGGTTTTAAACGTATTTATTTACCTCGAATACATCAAATTGTCCATATCGGTCCAAATAACTATCATAGGCTAGAAGTAGAAGTAGTAAAATTCGGACTACGAGCATGCGTGCTTTGCCACTTCCGTTCATACTGCTTTGACGGATTCAAAATGACAAGAAAAAATGTAATTTGAGAGATAAAAACTGGACTAAATTATCTCCGATTTAATAAAACTTTCTATGGAGATGGAGCAAAATTATTATGGAATTGAAAGGCAGGATCTTTATTAAGAATATTTCAAGCTGATAGGCAAGTGGTATCTCATGTCAACAAGACGAGAGTGTCTTACCTTTAGTCTTATTATAGTAGGATGAGTTGACAGGCAAAAGTTTCAAATGCAATTATTCAGTAAATACACAATTTAAATAAACGTCTTTCAAAAAAAAAAAAAAATGATTCTGCATAGGGATTATTTGGGGTCCCCACTCAGAAGAGACTCATGAAGCACCAAAATAGGCTATCCTGTCCCCATGTACCTGTGGGTTACATGGACTAGCGAACCAATCATACTCCACTTTAAGTTTCAATTCAAACAGAATGTAAACTTTAATAGTGCTTATTTGTTTTCAAGGGCTACGGGTATGACATACCAGAGTTTCCCAGTGTAAAATTAATGTCTGATATCATTTTATTGATATCAATTTGACTTTTTCTTCAATATAAATAATAAAAGAAACAAATTACCTTGAGTTTCCCTGACTGGTTTTATTAATAACCAAAACATTATCTAGTGAGGTAGAATTCTATAAAAAAAAATAGGCAAGAAGATATTATGGTAAAAAAATCAGAAATAATTTAATGTCAAACCTTTACTAGGCTATCTCCATACACTTGTTAATCACTTATATTTTACTTTACAATGATTGTGAAAGTGATGCCATCGTGTTCCTCATATGCATGACAAATTTAGAAACTTCTTGACAAACCTATTAATAATCTAACTATTACTGTGAGTACTTAGAGTCAAGCTACAGTTGATAAACCAATTTCACTAACAATTTTATTTCTTACCATTTGACTGCCAAAAGATGAAATTCTCCTTGTAATAGTTTTGGGAGCTGAAAAAGTTAAATGTTTTATAAGATATTTAAAGTTATCTATTGCAGTTTTAGGAATAAAATGTGGAAAATTCCTCACAATATTTATTAAACAATTGGCATAACATATTGATATGACCATATGACCATACTTTAAGTTTTCAAAATTTGCTTTTACTGAGGATAATTTTAAGTCGAAATTAGTGAATATTTTTGGTTGAAATTTCTAGAAGAGAAATTTATTTCCATTTAATGTAAAAAATTATATTTTTTATCAAAGCAAAGACATTCTAAGACTTACAGTACCATTGTTATGCTGATATTATCCAATTTTCATGAAAATAATGGTAAAAATTCTAATACTTTTTAACTTGCACAGACAAAAAAAGTGAAACAAATTTAGCTTACCTGCTTTACCTTTGGGTGGCATGGTTATTTATATCAGAACACTTTTAAAATTGGTTTAAACATGTTTTAGCCAATTAACCATAACTCATAAGAGGTTTAACACTATTCACTGAAGTTAAACAATATTTAATAGATCAATCATTTCAATATGAAATATTTACCCTATGGCTCTGACAAATCAAGGTATAAAACAACTTAAGAAGGAGTAACATGTAGGCATGATATAGCTCATTCATTAAAAGTCAACATTGCCTACTGGTCATGCAAGCCCTTTGGGTTAACTTTATTATTTGAATGAATGATGATAGGAATCGAAAATTCAAATGCAAAATCCACATCAATCTACTCTGGAATCAATGACACTCTAAGACAACTAGCAAGCAATTAAAAATCTAATTTTAAATGTTTTTCGGAAATGAGAGAAAAATTTAATTGTAGGAATATTGCACACCTTGATATCTTAGTCTACTTAACAGCACAAACTTTATTTTCAAAAAGGCTTCTCAGGAGAGATAACACAAAAACCCTTACCTGTTTCTAAATCCTTCATTTTTTTTTAAAGAAACGATCAAGAAAAATATGTATTACACCTGACAGTACCTGTCACAATCCCAACTCACTGATTGGCCAGTAGAGCGGAAGTTTATTAATATTTACCTTAGAAACATAAAACCGTTATAGGTTTTCACTTTCTAAACTCCCTCATACAATGTTTTTTTCTTAAGAATATTGCCATTTTAATGTTAATATTTAATTTAATTATATTCTTATGCTGTAACAGGCCCAGGAACGTACACATTCAGATTCATATTGGCAATCTTATTTAGTATAGCCTACACCGTTATTGAATGAATCCATCACCTTTTATAGACATTTTATTTTTGCACTTTGATATAATATATGTAATTGCTTACTACTTGTAACAAATGCTTTGCACATAAAAATGAAAAGAGGAATTTTACTGGTCAATTTTTACAAGTAAACACCTATGACACACCTATTTATTTGACATACACATGTGTATACTTCACTGAAAGAAATAACATTTAATGGGACATAACTCGTGATGGTATAATTCTCTATCAACGTCTATTTCGCCACAGTACAGATACATGTACACACAATCTAAGAAAGGCCATGTTTTAACCCATTACAGCTATAAATATCACACATCAAAGGAGCCGACACATCAAACAAACCATAGCATAGCTTACAATTTCTATTTGAACTTTGAATATAGATATTTTATTTATAAGGATTTATCTTTACGATGATTTTTAAACTTGCTGTACATTAAGAATGTATTATTTTGCAACAAAATGAATAATAATGAAAAATTAATATAACGATGCGATCACGTTTTAAGAAATCAAATCTATTAAAGTGCTTGTAAATATTTTGTTGAATGTAGATTATGTATTTAAAAAGGAATCAGATAGAGATGTTTTAATTATTACTTATATAAAAGAAACTTGCCTACACAAAATGTTTATAAATGTATATATATTCTTATTCTAACACGTCTTACAAAAGATTCAATAATTTCAATCAAAACTTATTGCGAAACTTAAAGATTTCTATTTTATTTGTCCTTGATAAATTTTCCGATTTCTATGAAAATTTCACCAAAAGATTAAAGTTGAGTTAAATCTGGTGATCACGATTTAGATTTCGATTTAAGTTTCGACTGGTGGTAAAGAGTTAAGATTCCAAATTAAGAGAATTTAAATTAAAAATAGCTGTTTTCATATTTTCTCGGTGGGTGATTTCTGTGAAATAATACAGTGATATATTGAAAATCTCAACAACCAATGTACTGAATAGATGAAGTCTTTATTTATTCATCCTTTCTTCTAACATTCCTAAAGAGATTCTTGTAATTAATCTTAATTCCTTCATCAAACACAAACCAACATTTCGTTCCCATGCATGAGGCTCCTAGTATTTTTTTTTATCTGACATTGAAATAATGTGTATGTTTTGTTGGCCAGATATTCTAAAGAGTCAATATAAGAAGGTGCGAGCTGTGTAAACATCACCTTTATCATCTTTACCGGCAACTCTTTCATCTTCTTTGATGTTTTGGTGAACTGTCAACGACAACAAAGCTCAATGCATAATGAAATACTGGTAGAGAATAAAACATGGGTATAAACAAGAGGAAATGGGTGAAAAGAGTGTTGTGATTAAGCCTATCTAACTCTACCATTCACAAACATTGGTTTTTATCTCAAATATGGTTCAAGATAATTTATACTTCTAAAATATCTCTATTTTCATCTTATTTTACTATTTTTAACATGCATTTCTGACATTAAATCTCTACTCTCTTTCAGATGTTAAAACTCAGAGATGGACTGATACAAACATATCCTTACTGTTTGATATATGACTGTTATTTGGGTATATAAAAAAAACTGGTATTATTATAAGTATGTAACTGTTGAACTATACAATATCATATGATTATTATAACGAATTAAATTATATTTTAACATAGTGAAACGTGAATAGAAATAACAAATGTTTTCACTTTTTCTTGAATGAAGATCAAGGGAACTCAATAAGAGTGAAATTATATTTTATGACGTAAAAGGGACTTTGATCTTTAAAATTAGTTATAATACATTCAAATTGACTGCAATGGCCTAACTTCCAACTTTTTTTTCTTCTGATTTTCTACATCAGGTAACGCCGTCTTTTGTAATTTTTTATAAATGGTAATGTCCTCATGAAAATAAAATAACAATTTAAAGGATTTAGAGACTATAATATTTTGAAAAGAAATAGTTTCTGAGGAAAATGGTAAGCATAAAATCTTTAAAAGTCTTTTTTTGGATAGAGGTGTTGCGTTGTCTTCATTATAATCTTTTTCACCCTTTTTCATCTTTTCTTGGACAAGAATACAGGTAGTTAGTTAATTAGGTTAGAGCTGCTAGTAGAAAGTACCAATTACTGATAGTTAATTAAAAACATCAACCATCTTTCTTCCAGTCATTTCGCCTAGCCGCATCCTACAACATGTAATTCTATTTTATTTTCTTAATGAAATAGAGTATCAAGCTTCATCAAACAGCCAGCTAGAATTAAGATATATAATAGTTGAGACATTGGCTTTTTACATTAACATTCGCCTGGCGAGGGGAAATTTTAGTCATTTAGACTCATTTGTATTGCTAATGACCCGCGTCAAATCTTAATACCGTTAAATTCATTTTGATATACCGTGTAAAATATTGCTAGTTAGAAAGAAAATAACCACCTTATCTTCCTCAACATCCTTTTACTTAATTGATATTTTTAATTAACAATTCTTTAATTATAAAGACAAGATGAATGTAGGTTGTAGTCTGTAATAATCAGGTACAGAGTCTATGTCACCTATATTGTTCACGTGTATTTAGATTTCATTATTGATATTCCATTTTCAAGTCGTATTTTAATATTTCACAGATATCATAATTGTCTTTTACAACAAAATGTTTTTAATAAATTACAACCTTACTGTATCTAATGATAAGACAATAATAATATCACACTTAAAATTAAATAGAAATAATCAAATATGTCACCTATATTTGAAAACGTATTCTACCTTTTTTGTCCTAATGTATACAATAGGCTACTTGGAACCATGTTCCTTTAGCAACGGTTATCATTTCATTTCATTTCATCAATCCAATGTCTAACGTTGCTGAAGGAACATGACTTGGAACCTAAACCGCAAGCCTAATCCATAGAAAATTGGAATTAGGCTATACGAGACAAACATTTTATGATAATTTTCATGCAATATTTCATTTGCACCTATAGGATGTCACTAATCCTTATTTAAATTAACCTAAGTAATGTTTTCGGAGTTTCAAAATTTTACATTAATGATATATCACATCTGTGACGTCACTAATCCCAATTTCGAGTAGACGAGTTGTTAACAATTTAGCGGAATATGTCTATAATGTCACTGACTCCAATAAAAAGTTACCTAAACTACTTTTTACGGAACTATGCCTAGTTTAAAATATGTTTGGTGTTGTTTGTTTGTTTGTTTGTTTTTTGGGGGTTTTTTTTGTAGAGCTTTTTTGCGATAGTGATAATTTAACTTCAGTGTGAAATTTAAGCCCATGATATTCCACCCAATTACTTAAAATCTTTTATTTGCACTTTGTGGATGGTAATATGGTAGATGATAGCATCAACAGGGGCATACAAGTCCTGTCAATTCATATAAAACTTAATCACCGAAAATTTGGACAGCAAAATACCTTGTTTTACTGTGACCTAAAATACCTTGTGCCCGTATTACTGTGACCCGAAATATATTATGCCCAAATTACTATGACCTAATACCTTGTGTCCGTATAATAATGATCGAAAATACGATGTGCCCGCATTACTGTGATCCAAAATACTTTGTGCCCGTTTTACTATTTCCGGTGACCAAATTTACTGTAACAAAGTTACCGTACACCATTCTTCGGTTCGTTGTTAATTGAATTGGCGAAAACAAATATTCGTCAACAGTTTAAAAATAAAAATTGTCGATACTATGATGGTTATATCTCTTCAACAATAATACTTAAGAGCATAATGTGGTTATAAAAAAAATAAAAAGCAGAAAAAAAGCATTCACCAACAAACTTCGTATTCCCTTAAAAAAAATTATAAAAAAAAGCTAAGTAATTGTTAAAAGAAATATCAGACAAAACTCATTTGACTTGTAATATCAAATAACATATTTTTGAAATTTACTCTTATCACATTGTACAAGTGTAAAATAAAAGAAGACAATTTAAATGAAGTAATTGTCTTGATATCAGACGACGAATTCTTTAAGTCACGACAATTCCAAATTCTTCTATTCTCTAGCCTACCTATCTTCAAATTATTTGTCTCGAAAATCAAATAGATGATTCCATTTACTTCTAAACTTTGATACATTGGTCTATTGCAATCAGTGTGTTAATATTTTATAAAGACAAGGCAATCACACAGCAGACAACTTTCATAACGTTTCATTACTACAACAGAAGTACATTGTCTCACCTATCAACATTTATATTTCAGCATTTTTTTAAGAATTTATGCTTCTTCCAAAACCAAAGTTATTGCTCTTGACATAATTTTTGATAAGGATTATCGTTCTTGACTCTAATATAACTGTAAATCTGTAGCCAACACATGCATAAATATGGATAATTTTTTAATAATGATTTTTTACCACAATCACATGGTAGCCCGAATTACGTAAACTAGCTATCATGGCATAGGCTAAGTATTAAGAGTTATTGCCCTTGTCAACTTCATAATTTGCACGAACGCTTATGCGTATCTAAATAACTTATAAGATTGTATAGGCCTACAGGGGTATTGCTCCTGTTATCTTTCATGCATATTTTTTGTTTTTGACTTTCATGAGACTATGTCTTTTAAAACCTGTTTTATACTGAATTATTTCTCTTATTTACAGAATATGTCATTTATACGTTTTAAATTTATTTGAGTTGTTGCTTAATGATTTATTTCATATATATCTAAAATATCTTTATGTTTTTTGTAATATCAGTTGGACATCAATCTCATAATCTCCCTTTCATCCACCGGAAAAAACCAGCCTGAGATGCCCTACGTTTCCCAAACATTAAAAGTACCTACTTTAATTCAGTATCTGTGCAAATGACCCATATGATATATTCGACATCAGGTTTTAACACAATGTAATAACTGCATGGCAAAATGGTAACAACAAAAATTCCTCTCCGATTTCCAAAGAAACCAATTTTTCGAATTTTCATTCTTAAACTGATATGGATATCTGAAATTGAGCTCAATCAGTTCTTGTGATTATGAAGCCAGGTAGCATACTTTATTAGATATTAAAAATAAACGTAATTTTACTTCTCAAATATCTACAAACGAATTAGTCGTATAGTGGTAAATTTGTTACATATAAAAAATGTAGGAAACTGCACTACAACCCCTTAATGACCCTTTTTTCATACCATAGAAGTTTCTTGTAGGGATGATGTTGTTTAATATTATGCTTTACATATCAGATGGATACAGTGTAAATGTAGGCCTATGTGTTCTTTAAGGGATAATTGATAAAATTTAAAATTCCTAGCTGTGTTAATGTTTGAAGTATGGTCTAACAAATATAACCGAGAAAATATGATATTATAATACATGAACTATTTGTTCTGGCTGGCATGGAATTAACAACGTGTTTCTGCATTCACTTCTGGACTTTTCCCATTTTAAGCTACACAATATCATGCTTACATTATATGGTGTTTCTAGACTGATATAAGCTTCTTCCTGCTATCATATCATCAGTTTTTAAACCTTTGAAAAAAGTGTAAACAGTAAATGATTGTGATTATCTGCTAGGAATGAAGACTATTATGACAACTTTAAGGGCATCCCAATCTCAATTCTATCCTATATCTCAGTTCAGTGATCAAATATATTTTACGGCAATGAAGTAAAAAGTGTGTAAATCTGACTTCTGAACTGTTAATCTGAATCCAGGATATATCAAGTAAAATGTGTATTCCAAATATCTGATTGAAACTGAGATTGGCACGTGCATATGATTGAAGTGGAACGTTCTCAAATAAAAAGAGAACATATTTCTCCTATCATGTTATAGGGATAAAACTCTTTAAATTTCGATGCGTGGGTGAGGAAATGAAAGAGACACCTGGTAATGTATATCGAGATGTTAACTTGTTAGATTATTCATATTTTATCATCTTTTAGTAGATTGAGATAAACCTATCTTTCAAGATAGAACCAGTCGCTGCAACTCAAATCGTCCGTGTTGACATTGGCTCATTATTCAATATTTACAATAAAATCTCATCAGGATTTCCCCTTTCTTTATTCTTGATAAAAATAAAATCATTATGAAAATTATAACATTATAAAATAATATTCAGGAAAATGGATATAGAGAATACATGTACTTAAATAAGTTATATCACATCACATCACGTCATGTCACATCATATAATATAAAGTCACATACTATTTATCAATTTATCACATTAAGTATTATATATAATTCATCGCATAAAGTAACACAATTTATCAAACAATTTATTACATAAAGTAATACCTCACATAAAGTTATACAATTTATGACATAAAGTTATACAATTTATGACATAAAGTTATACACTTTATAACATAAAATTATACAATTATCACATAGAGATAATACAGTTATACAATTAATCACATAGAGTTAATAAAGTTACACATTAAGTTATACAATGTATCACATAAAGTTATACAATTTATCACATAAAGTTATACACTTTATCCCATAAAGTTATACACTTTATAACATAAAATTATACAATAATCACATAAAGTTAATAAAGTTATAAAATTATCCACATTAAGTTATACACTTTATCACATAAAGTTAATAAAGTTACACATTAAGTTATACAATGTATCACATAAAGTTATACAATTTATCACATAAAGTTATACACTTTATCCCATAAAGTTATACACTTTATAACATAAAATTATACAATAATCACATAAAGTTAATAAAGTTACACATTAAGTTATACAATGTATCACATAAAGTTATACAATTTATCACATAAAGTTATACACTTTATCACATAAAGTTATACACTTTATAACATAAAATTATACAATAATCACATAAAGTTAATAAAGTTATAAAATTATCCACATTAAGTTATACACTTTATCACACAAAGTTATACAATTTATCACATAAAGTTATACACTTTATAACATAAAAATTATGCAAATATCACATAAAGTTAATAAAGTTATAATATTATTCACATTAAGTTGTACAATTTATCACATAAAGTTATACAATTTATCACAAAGTTACACCACACAAGGTTATACACGTAAATGATCGCATACAGTTATACCGTTTATCAAATAAAGTTGCACCAAAGAAGAGTCACAATTTATCACATAAATAAATACAATTTATCATAAAGTTATAAACATAATTATCAAATTAAACCACAAACAGTTATACAATTCGTCATATGAAGTTACACAAGTTATTACATATAAAGTTATACGACAAATCACACAAAGTTTTACAAGTTATTAAGTAAATATACAATTTATCAAATAAAGTTATTCATGTAAATAATCTCAATTAACCAAACAACAAAGTTTTACAATATATCACTTAAAGTTATACCAACGATCAAAATTGAAAATTCATCACATATGATTGATTAAAAATCCGATGTGCAATGATCAAAATTCATTATTAAATGATATAAAATTATAAAACTTGTGAAAAGGTGTAAGTGATTTGAACTACTAGTAGAATAAAACAAACTTTCTCTGTGCTCAAACAGAAAGTAAAACGTGAAATTAAAAAAAGTCTTATTTTTGAAAAATAAGAGCATAAATAATAAAATTGTTATCTTAAAAAAGGATCCGACCCTATTTTGTGTTAAATCTGTTTGAGCCACGAGTAGACAAACGCACTGTCTGCAATTATAGAATAGAAGAACAAAACATCAAAGAAATTTAGGTGTTATATAAAGGCTATTTAGCCATATTTCACCTGATATTAAAAGGTATAATTGTGGGTAGTTTTAATTGAATGTGGCAGTAGGTTATAAAAGTTTGACGAGTTAGTCTGGCTAGTCTTATAGTAAGTATTAGTAGACATTTAAAAAGACTTATTAATTACGTTTATTATCTAAACACAATATCTCTTATATTCTACATATTTTTAATTCTCTCGACAACCATTTACACCCTTTTAGTCTACCTTTTAGACATATTTAATTCATATACTTATTTTTCTATTAAAATATATTATTCATCTCGCCACTAAAAACCTTTCAAAACGCATTATTTTCATTATTTTACTTTATGTAGAAATTAGGCGAGAAAATGGCCTATTGTAAACAGAGGATATGTCTGATTCAAACATCTATTAAAGTGTCATTTATGGAAAAAATGTAATTAAAACTGATGGTATTTTTAAATATAAGTTATCACCATATTCTACTGATATAATAGTCAAAATTCTGAACACTATTTCACAATAGTAAACTTTTCATTAATTAATTTCACGCTATATCTAAGGTAATGAAAATAATTAAGAAATTGGTCTAATCCGCTGAGAAAATCCTAAAGAAAGAGAGGAAATGATAGGAAGAATATTATAAAACTAATAATAAAATACTAAGAGTGGGAAATTAACAATTATTCAAATTATTGCCTTTTAGTTATTCTCTCGTCTTTTAATCTAATTGGGGTGCATTAGATGTCATTTTATTAGAATTTTATCTTTTTGAATTGGTCAATATTCGACAATATTCGAGATGAAATTAGCACGAATCTTAATTAGTCGACCAGCCCTTCGTGACACGTGAATAGTATTTTAGGTTTGATTTCGAAAGGTTACGACCTGACTGCCGAACAAACCAGGAATTTTCTGTTAGATCCTCGATTTCTTATTTTGATAAAAACCAAGTCTGTCTTTTCACCGAATCAAATTGTTTTATATTCTTTAACTGGTCCGATCAACGTTTATGTCAATTTCTTCCAATATGACTTTCTCTGCCTCTATCTAATCCTATTTTTAATAGGAAAACTGATAATTGTCTGGTCCAATGCGTCATGCAACATAATCGAACCCAAACCCATATCGTCTATGAAAAGAGGAAATTTAATATTTTACTGATTTCATCTTGCCACCACAGTTTCATTTCTTCCTATCTATAGTCGGCAAGATCTAACAAAACATTCTCTTTGATCTCCACCGCCATGATTGACAAGTGAAATGAACCCCGGGGCCTCTCTGCTACCACACGCGCTGTAGGAACATGGCCTCAGTAAGGGCAGATGTGAGAAAAATATGGACTATATTAACTTAACTTGTAGTTCACTCAAATTTAAACTGAAGAAAATTTAAAAGAAGATTTACAAGATTAAATAGGCAACATTTCATCTGCAATCCAATATGGCGTCACAATAATGTGAATACTCTCTTAAGAACAATTCTAAGGCATATACACTGTACTTTCTCCCTCCTTAATTAAAGGTATATGTCTGTATTCAATACCAAAGGTTAAATGAGTATTTAATTGTGAAGTCATTCCAGGTAAAAATCCAGTAATAAAGTTCAAAATCAGCATCTAGAACTCCAGTCTCTTAATCTCTTTTATAAGTTGGTTATCCTAATACATGTATACATGCTGCTCATATCCTTAGAAATCGACAAATCGTCCATGTAGTGTCTATGTTTTGTGGATTATGGCGACCACTTCAATAAAGAAAAAGTGTATACCTGACATGACAACGTCAACTTGAGACTTGGGTCGATACCTCAAAATAACTTCAAGTCAGCCACAGGCAAAAACTTGAGCCTAGAAAAACAATTGATTACTTCAACTAAAGCATATTTCGTGTTGTTTCTTGTAAAATGGTATTAAAAGATTCTTTTCTTTTTTTCGATTAGTCCGTATCACCTTAGGCGCCATGTTTAAATCATTTTCTTTAGATGATGTCATGTGCAGCCATTGGTCAAACAGCATTCAAACATTGCATTGATCAGTTCAAATAATGTTCAACTAGGTGTTGGTGATGAACTCTCGATAGTACTGAACGTGGAACCATAAATATTCTAGTTTTGAAAGGGATGGAACGCAAACAACATAGAACTTCACTCATTGTGAAATGTTCCAGATTCGATTAAGTGTGTCAAAAGGTGGGCAACTGTACCCAATTGTAACATCACCAATATCCCCAATCTAAAAAAAAAAGCACCCTTTATTTATTCAGGAGTTTGCTGTTTGAGATAACTTCAAATAAACTACGAATAAAATACAAATAAAATACAATGATTTGAAGAAAATAAATCTGATCTCAGATTGGTCTCGGGTTGTTTTCTTGTAAATTGACTCATTACTTTTCTCCCCCAAGTCCAGATCTGTAAGCAACTTGAAAGTGAAAAGTTTTGTTTTTCGAGAAGACATTCTTTACATATCTGTACAATAGTTCACATTGGACTCGCTTCTACAATGCCTATATGATTTAGTTTGTTCTTTTAATTATGTTCACACGATAGAAATTTATGAATATCTTATTATTACGGGCAGCCCCTCTCGTTTTGATTGGTTAAAATTTACCACCTTATGTTGCTGAGTGAGAATTTAATTAATTGTGCAATCTGATCACAGAAAACTGTCTTTGTACCAAGTACAGTACTCTGTGGCGATTGACATCCATGTTAAAACTTTAGAACGTGGCGTAGACATGTAATGGACTACTTCTCCGACAATGGCCCTTGAATAATAAGGTTCGAATATGTCCTGCTTATTGTTCCTGAAAATATGCGCACTTGGTGATATTTTGGCTGCGTTTTTTTGTCTTTTTGTTTGCTATGAACGTGAATTTGACCATCATTGCGAACTAGGGTTTGGTTACTTACTTTTAGCCTTACGTTATGTTCACTATCCGTTCGGCCAATATCAGAACCTGGAATTGTTTAGCTAAGCTAATCAGTAATATTTTTCACAACTCTCCCTCGAAATTTCATCCTTCAAATCCACGTGTAACCATAATTATCAGCGTTTGAAAGTCTAAGATGCAGTTCGGGTACTTCTCGAGACTATTCAGATGTATTCAAGGTCCAAATCTACTCTCAAAAATGCTGATCATCCCCACAATATTATGAGTAAATATTAAAACATAGTAGCATATTAGTCCCATATATTTTTGTCACAGTCTTCTTGTTAGTTAAACAGGACAAAGTCTTTGGTAATTGAGTTGTTAGATCTAAACAATGGCAGTACTTTTTATCTTGAAATTGTTCATGATACTATAGGCAACTGCTATATATACTATAAACTGTAAGAAAAAAACTGGAATTAAAAGAACACAGTCGACATGAAAGACACATCTGTTCTTTAAAAAGATTGTTGCAGGTTGTAATGCATTAAATAAAATTTGTTTGAAGTACTTCCAGTCACTTTGTAATAAAGTTCCGGTACCTTACAAGTCGTTTGTTTTAAAATCTAAATAAAAACAAATCAGTTGCAAGTTTTTATAGTTCAAAAGATTGTAGAGAACGAGGCGAGGCTAAAAGAGAGAACCTACACATGGAATTAATGTTTGTGTCGTTAATATCAAGACGTTTGTCCACCGGACACTTGTACAGCACATGGTTTATGTTTTGTAATGATGTAACTGTCAACTAGTAGTAGCATTTGGTTAGTTTTAGTATAATTTGAGGTGTTTGTTTCAACATGTAATTTAAGGCATATTATCTGATATTTACCATGTGTTATATATAAGGTAAGACACGTGGTATTCATTACACATTACTAATTAACGGCTATTATTCTAGTAAATATCTACACTATGATTCTGTAATATATCTTTTATTTAACTCATTTCTTATTATCATCAGTTATACAATTTAAAAACATCTGAAACAACGTTCATTTTGCGCAGTGAACATTTTTAATGAATACGCAAGCATAAAATTATTGTGTTAGAGACTATATAGCCTACGAACATTGTTTATCATCGTTTTCTTTTGAAGATACTTTCTGTTTCTTTCATCGTAGTTCAACAATTAATTAATATTTTGGGGCAATTCAAACAAGTCCTTATGGTCGCAAACTTAAAAGAATTATGCACTATTTGTAACTTTTGTAAATTGTACGCTCTTTGATAGAAAATATAATTGAATAAAATAGATCTATATCTGCATGTTTTAGTAATACTTCTGTCATCAAGGCAATTAACAAAGATGTATATTAAGAAGTTTGTAGCTTCATTCTTATATAAAAAATGTTCATTAATTAAAATATTCAAAAGTATATAAAAGTGCAAGATTTGTGAAGCTTGTTTTATGATCTGAGAGACAAATGGAATAAATTTGACATGGAAAATGAAACCTGATAGTGTCTGTGTAGTACATTTTAACAATAGTATATTTCCTGCTAAAACATTAACAATCTTGTTGTTATTCCCAATATCAAGACTTTTTTCTCATTTTTTCTGAAAGGAATTGTTGTTTTAATTCAGAACACAGTCATCAAAATTGTCAGAATGCGCGATTCGTGGTATAAGCCACGCGAACAAAACTTTTATTTTAACTAAATAAACAAAGATGTTAAAAAGATTCTGTCAACTCAAGAAAAGGGGTTAGAAAACAAAGTCAACGGGCACTAAAACCACTGACTGAGTTAATGTGGAATATTTTGCTACCTTTCTAAATTGCCATAGTATCGGAAACAAAAGAGCATACATTTGGTTTTATTTTCAGTAAATTCATAACAGGTGAAGACAAGGGGAATACGGTACACAAGTCATGAAAGAATAACAGGTGAAATGACCTTACGTTCTGAGTACGACACCAATTCCATTATAGAACTTATACTAATGATTGAGGCTTATTCTTAACAGATTATCACTGTAGGCTACTTTTAGGATTATGATTTGATAGCAATTTACAGCATCAAGAGAATTCCTTGAACAACATTGCTTAGTGAATTGAAACAAACTGCCTTCACGTGCAGCAAAAAGCTGCATTATCGATGTTTTCAGATTAAAATCTAAATAAGATAATCTTTTTAATTTGTATTATGTACGTATTCCGAGTTTAATGTATAGACGTAATTCTTATTGTCAAATATACTGTTATTCTACGTCACCCTGGACGTAACTCTTATTGTCAAATATACTGTTATTGTACATCAATATGGACGTAACTCTTATTGTCAATTAATATACTGTTATTGTACGTCATCCTGGACGTAACTCTTATTGTCAAATACACTGTTATTGTACGTCGTCCTGGACGTAATTCTTATTGTCAAGTATACTGTTATTGTACGTTAACCTGGACGTAATTCTTATTGTCAAATATACTGTTATTGTACGTCAACATGTACGTGATTCTTATTGTCAAATATACTGTTATATTACGTCACCCTGGACGTAATTCTTATTGTCAAACATACTGTTATAATACGTTAACCTCGACGTAACCCTTATTGTCAAATATACTGTTATTGTACGTCAACCTGGACATAATTCTTAATGTAAAATATACTGTTATTGTACGTCAACCTGAACTTAATTCTTATTGTCAAATATACTGTTATTGTACGTCAACCTGGACGTAATTCTTATTGTCAAATATACTGTTATTGTACGTCAACATGGACGTGATTCTTATTGTCAAATATACAGTTATTGTACGTCAGCCTGGACGTAATTCTTATTGTCAAATATAGTGTTATTGCACGTCAACCTGGACGTAATAATAATTGTCAAATACATGTATAATGTTATCTACGTCAATCTGGACATATTTGATATTGTTAAATATACAGTTATTGTACGTCACCCTGACGAAATTCTTATTGTCAAATATAGTGTTATTGCACGTCACCCTGGACGTAATTCTTATTGTCAAATATACTGTGATAGTACGTCACCCTGGACGTAATTCTTATTGTCAAATATACAGTTATTGTACGTCAGACTGGACGTAATTCTTATTGTCAAATATAGTGTTATTGCACGCCAACCTGGACATAATTCTTATTGTCAAATATAATGTTATTGTTCGTCAACCTTGACGTAATTCTTAATGTAAAATATACTGTTATCATACGTCACCCTGGACGTAATTCTTATTGTCAAATATACTGTTATTATACGCCACCTTGAATGTAATTCTTATTGTCAAATATACTGTTATTGTACGTCAACCTGAACTTAATTCTCATTGTCAAATATACTGTTATTGTACGTCAACCTGGACGTAATTCTTATTGTCAAATATACTGTTATTGTACGTCAAACTGGACGTAATAATAATTGTCAAATACATGTATAATGTTATCTACGTCAATCTTGACATATTTCTTATTGTTAAATATACAGTTATTGTACGTCACCCTGGACATAATTCTTAATGTAAAATATACTGTTATTGTACGTCACCCTGGACGTAATTCTTATTGTCAAATATACTGTGATTATACGTCACCCTGGACGTAATTCTTATTGTCAAATATAGTGTTATTGTACGTCAACCTGGAAATAATTCTTACTGTCAAATATACTGTTATTGTACGTCAACATGGACGTGACTCTTATTGTCAAATATACAGTTATTGTACGTCAACCTGGACATAATTCTTAATGTAAAATATACTGTTATTATACGTCAACCTGGACGTAATTCTTATTGTCAAATATACTGTTATTATACGTCAAACTGGACGTAATTCTTATTGTCAAATATACTGTTATTATACGTCAAACTGGACGTAATTCTTATTGTCAAATATACTGTTATTATACGTCATCTTGGACGTAACTTTTATTGTCAAATATACTGTTATTGTTCGTCAACCTTGACGTAATTCTTAATGTAAAATATACAGTTATTATACGTCAACCTGGACGTAATTCTTATTGTCAAATATACTGTTATTATACGTCAAACTGGACGTAATTCTTATTGTCAAATATACTGTTATTATACGTCATCTTGGACGTAACTTTTATTGTCTAATATACTGTTATTGTTCGTCAACCTTAACGTAATTCTTAATGTAAAATATACAGTTATTATACGTCACCTTGGACGTAATTCTTATTGTCAAATATACTGTTATTGTACGTCAACCTGGATTTAACTCTTATTGTCAAATATACTCTTATTATACGTCACCTTGGACGTAATTCTTATTGTCAAATATACTGTTATTATACGCCACCTTGAATGTAATTCTTATTGTCAAATATACTGTTATTGTACGTCAACCTGGACATAATTCTAATTGTCAAATATACTGTTATTGTACGTCACCCTGGACGTAACTCTTATTGTCAAATATACTGTGATTATACGTCACCTTGGACGTAATTCTTATTGTCAAATATACAGTTATTGTACGTCACCCTGGACGAAATTCTTATTGTCAAATATACTGTTATCATACGTCACCCTGGACGTAATTCTTATTGTCAAATATAGTGTTATTGCACGTCACCCTGGACGTAATTCTTATTGTCAAATATACTGTGATTGTACGTCACCCTGGACGTAATTCTTATTGTCAAATATACAGTTATTGTACGTCAGACTGGACGTAATTCTTATTGTCAAATATAGTGTTATTGCACGTCAACCTGGACATAATTCTTATTGTCAAATATAATGTTATTGTTCGTCAACCTTGACGTAATTCTTAATGTAAAATATACTGTTATCATACGTCACCCTGGACGTAATTTTTATTGTCAAATATACTGTTATTATACGCCACCTTGAATGTAATTCTTATTGTCAAATATACTGTTATTGTACGTCAACCTGAACTTAATTCTCATTGTCAAATATACTGTTATTGTACGTCAACCTGGACGTAATTCTTATTGTCAAATGTACTGTTATTGTACGTCAAACTGGACGTAATAATAATTGTCAAATACATGTATAATGTTATCTACGTCAATCTTGACATATTTCTTATTGTTAAATATACAGTTATTGTACGTCACCCTGGACGTAATTCTTATTGTCAAATATAGTGTTATTGTACGTCAACCTAGAAATAATTCTTATTGTCAAATATACTGTTATTGTACGTCAACATGGACGTGACTCTTATTGTCAAATATACAGTTATTGTACGTCAACCTGGACATAATTCTTAATGTAAAATATACTGTTATTATACGTCAACCTGGACGTAATTCTTATTGTCAAATATACTGTTATTATACGTCATCTTGGACGTAACTTTTATTGTCAAATATACTGTTATTGTTCGTCAACCTTGACGTAATTCTTAATGTAAAATATACAGTTATTATACGTCACCTTGGACGTAATTCTTATTGTCAAATATACTGTTATTGTACGTCAACCTGGATTTAACTCTTATTGTCAAATATACTCTTATTATACGTCACCTTGGACGTAATTCTTATTGTCAAATATACTGTTATTGTACGTCAACCTGGACATAATTCTAATTGTCAAATATACTGTTATTGTACGTCACCCTGGACGTAACTCTTATTGTCAAATATACTGTGATTATACGTCACCTTGGACGTAATTCTTATTGTCAAATATACTGTTATTGTACGTCAACCTGAACTTAATTCTTATTGTCAAATATACTGTTATTGTACGTCAACCTGGACGTAATTCTTATTGTCAAATATACTGTTATTGTACGTCAACATGGACGTGATTCTTATTGTCAAATATACAGTTATTGTACGTCAACCTGGACGTAATAATAATTGTCAAATACATGTATAATGTTATCTACGTCAATCTTGACATATTTCTTATTGTTAAATATACAGTTATTGTACGTCACCCTGGACGTAATTCTTATTGTCAAATATAGTGTTATTGTACGTCAACCTAGAAATAATTCTTATTGTCAAATATACTGTTATTGTACGTCAACATGGACGTGACTCTTATTGTCAAATATACAGTTATTGTACGTCACCCTGGACGTAATTCTTATTGTCAAATATACTGTTATGATATGTCAACCTGGCGTAATTCTTATTGTCAAATATAATGTTATTGAACGTCAACCTGGATAGTGTTATTAAACGTCAACCTGGACGTAATTCTTATTGTCAAATTAATATTCTATTTTTGTACTTAAACCTGGGCGTAATTCTAAAGAAATATACTGTTATTGTACGTCAACCTAGACATAGTTGTTATTGTCAAATATACTGTTACTGTACGTCAACCTGGACGTAATTTGTATTGTCAAATATACTGTTATTGTACGTTAACTTAATTAATTTTAAAGAAATGTACTGTTAGAGTACGTCAACCTGGAATTAATTCTAAAGAAATTTACTGTTATTATACGTCAACCGTATGACCATGGACCCTATACACAAAAAGGTATCTGCTACTTTTGCACAATTTTATTCCAATTATCTATAGGGACCTTCCTTTTGTTTTACCCGCTTAATCAATTAATGTCGCACCCACAATTGGAAATTTATATGACTTTCACACCACACAATATGTTTTTCAAAATATGCAAAATTGTTTTTGGACGTATGACTTTTGTATAAAAATAAATATACATATAATTTTCTTCAAAAGTTGTCCCCTAGTTCCTATAGTCAGAATCAAATCCACGTGAGTTGGTTGGTGTTTATGATCAACATAAGTTATCACAGTTTAGATTCGAACTTTCTTCAAAAATAAATAATCAGATTATAGGATATCTTTAATACTCTTATTATTCGTCTTGATAACAATTGCCTATATTAACTCACAATCAAATATAATTCCTCAAAAATATTTCTTTTTTACTTTCAAAGAAATCGTGATTAAAGGATTTAAGAAATTCAATCTTTTAAATATTAACATATTAGATTCCAGTGTTATCTTTCATAGAAAAAAACAAATCGTCCATATTTAGTTCTATTGACTTCTCATATTTCCCTTTAGAAATGTTTATTTCTAAATTAAGAGGAGAAATTAATTAAAAACTTGGATCAATTGCCTTTGTTGACTGTCTTTTTAATTTTATTTTTAACACAAATAACTTACACGGAAGAAGTTCGAGTCCATTTTATTCTAGAGTTATTATAAAATTCATCATAAGAAAATGATTCTGCCTTGGGCTATCTAAACATGATATAGTGCGACCAATAACTAACTGCACGCTCAATTCTCAATAAATTTTGGCGGAATCATTTCTGTTTAATCTTTGATGTTGCCAACATTTGGGTATGAGATAGAGCAGGTGTAAGTTACTATACTTTGGTGTTAAGGATCTTTTTCAACTTTCTGTCTTGAATTCATAGAAACGTTGGTGATCTCTCGATTCGATTTAACCCAGAGAAAACATATCCATTTCATAATTTCTATGGAAACTTAATTTATAAGCATCAGTTTCGCATCTTTGATGTCATAACTCATAAAGATTGTTATCTATGACATGAAATATGTATATTATTACTGGTATCGATATTATGTCAGTATAACATAATAATGAAAGATCATCAATAGTAACGGTTATGCCCCTTTGATAGTTTGACGTATAATAAATATAAAATGCACTATCATTTTTAAATGGGGTCATTTCTAAAACATACCAGATAAAAAGGTACAAATTTACAGTTTTTATGTATATCTCTAACACAAATCGCTATATAATAATATATTGACCAGGAAATGTGCACTCGATGTCTCAGAAAATCAGAAAAAATGTAATAATTTTTGAATCAAGCTAAAATGATCGATCTATTGTGTTCTTGATTACCAATAACATATTCATCGCCTTGAAAATTATTCTTACACCAGTCAGTGTCAATATTAATATGATTAAAGACTCATTATAGATAGCAACTCGGGTATATGAATGAAAAATTAAGAAGTATAGAACAATAAGGATATTGTCTTCTATGATATAAGATAATCAATATTTTTAAATAGAGAAGAATGCGGGAGATAATTGGCGGGAATTAGAACGTGTCCTGTAAATCTACAACAGTAATAATTACATATTCCTTTTAGTCTCACGAACGGAAATATCGTCGATTGATCAATACAGGATGAAAAAATCTTGTCAGAATTTTATAATAAAGCAAATATTAGTGCTAGTTATGTAGGGAAGTAAGACAGCCGTGATCTTGCATGATCCAAGTCATTTAAACCTTCTAACAGGGTCAATTACATATACCTAGATACTAAAACTACGTCATGCAGTTTGATGCGACGGAAATTTGAAAAATCCTTTGATCTCAATATAATTCAAATAAATGGTCGAATTGTTAATTGTGATAGCTGCCAGGTGTGTAAATCTTCCTTACAATTTACTTTCAAATAATACCTTAGATTTACAATCAAACCTATCTACATTTACAATCTGAATGTAACAATAGTTTGGTAACACTGTTCTGACCATTATAATTTATTACAGTCAGAGCAGTGATTTTAAACTCCACACGTACTGTAATCATATGGGGAGAACTTCAAAATGATGTCATGTGAAAAAACCCAAGGGAGATGTTACTTGGTTTATTCGATCAACCATTAAAGTCAATACGGTCCACTAGGAGATGAGGGTATCATGTTTTGTGAGTATCAGTGTACACCATGGTTAGCTCAACCAACCAGTTATTATCAAGGCACCAAACATCAAAGAAGAACAACATTAAGCTGTAATAAGAGAATTTATGAGTGATTTTTCATGACTATTAACATTAGAAAGTTATTAAAATCTGCTTCTAACTCCTCATTTTGTCAATCATTCTGTCAGAAATATTATCACATGTAATCATACTTTCTTTATCATATTCGCACTGACACGATTTACTGTAGCATTCCATACCTTTATAAGCAAGGTTTCAATCTGGCGTTATCGTATACTCAATTTTTAAAACGAAGAAATTCTGCAAAGAAATTTCAAACTTATAACCACTGGCATTTGAATCCACTCACTGTTGTATGTTTGTTGTTGACCTATATTTTACAGACCATGTTGTCTTTGATCTACTCAGAGAGAAAGTAAAAAGAATGGTTTTAAAAGTAGATGAAGATACATAGTTTAAGTTGTAAAAGATAGTTTGTATTGGATAGTTGAAGAGAACCAGACAAACTGTTATCAGATCACATCGTGTCTTATTCACAATTTACATTTGTTCTTAGAAATAGCTTTTAATCAACAACTTCCGGTTTGTTGGTGTTGGTGAACTACAGGGCTGCTACCCGGAAGTTGTTGCAAATTGTATGCCCGATGCTTGTGATACAACACTCTGTGATTTGGTTTCCAATTTCGTTTTGTCTTTTGGAAAGATCAAGTACTGTTTACGTTTCAGTAATTATTCTGTGCACGTTTTCAGATGTATCTAATGTTAAATGGAATTAACTGAACATTACCGATTTGAAACTGTCCACTTTTCGAGATGAAAGGTTGTATTACATCAAATAATCTAGTTATTGATGTTGATGGGGTCATGATCATCGCTTACAGGTGTCTCAATACCCACTTCTCGTCTCACTCGGCCGTATTAACAGGGCGTAAATCCCTAGAAGAATGGACGAAATGGGGCGTGTTGCAAATGAGACGCTCTGATATTGTGTAAGCCTAAAGGCTTGGTTACAATAAAGCTGAAAGTCGATGAATCTGGAAGCCTGAAGCGATGATCAACGATTGAATGAATTCAGTTTGAGCCCCGAGCCATGTTTATAGTGTCAACTAGACATGCTTTTCTTCTTTTCTCGTTATTTGAGACAACAGGTCGATAAAGGAGAGAGATTGCCAGTTTTTAATTAGTATCAATAAAGATTGGGTGTAAAATGATGTAAAGAAGTTTGCCTGGTGATGTAATGAGGATAACAGATGGAAATGATAGCCACTACTTGACTCCTAGTATAAGTAATTGTAACTGTTAAATATACAGAAGAAGTTGATTAGCAGTTAGCTTAATAGGCCTACTAGCTTCTAAGGAACCTCAACAAGCTTAAAAAGAAAATATTTTGTGGTTTTGTGTTCAACGTAAAAATAACGAGTGCATAGGAATAAATATGAGAATGGAATTATTTTCTATTTCTTTGATCCCACGTGAAAAATATTGTTGTTTGTTTAAATTTACAATATAAGTTATAAATCTGAAATTGACACAACAAATTTCACTGAAGTGGAAAGTCAGTAATCATAGACGACGTTTTACTGAAGTGGTTGTGTTGATAGGTCGGTCTAATAAATGTTAAAAGAAATGTTTTTAATTACTGATTTGACCAAAATGACAGGCAGAAATTTATCACTAGATACCATATTATCTCTTTCTGAAATGTTAACATCTACAAGATTGTAAGCGGATGACGGTGTAAATAATCACCCTGTTTAAAATGTGACCGTCGCTGGAGGCTATTGGTCCCAGGACGCCTCGCATGTCTACCCAATTCACGTTCCCCATTCATGCATAACGAATTACAATTGATGTTCAGTCGCCCATTGACATATTCAATGTGACCATTTTGTGTAGAGTCCATTAAAGTTCTACCCATAACCTGGACCTTTCTTTTCACTGTAACGTTGTTAAGTGGGATGAAAATTGATTGAGTGTAACTCTAGACTCTCATCATTTAATGAGAAAAGTCATAAAAATGTAGAGTGGTGTTTTCACCCCGACCATTGTACTGATCACACGTGGTACTATTATTATTATTAGAGCGGAACTAGTCATCTTAATGATGTGAAAGTAAAAGTTTGGCCTAGTAAAGGAAACCCGGCAGGTGCTGCTGACCTTGTATATATTCGGTCATTAAAAGGTCGTTGTGGCCTGTCCTGAAACCTCACTTCATGATAAATGATTCCTATGATAACAACGCTGATTTACATCAAGTGTTTCGTTCAATTTGATTTACAGACCCATGTGTCAATTCGGACAGTAGGTAGAAGTGTCAATTTCTCCAGATGTTCAACCTATAAGATATATTTGGTAAACTTTAAAATGATCACAACAAACACTCGTTCAGTTATTCACCTCCATGCCAGTTTCAATTGTTACTATTTCAGTTAAACACCAAATTGTTTGTCCTCAGAGTCCAGAACTACAAACCAGCAATTGAATTCAAGCACCAGCATCTATAAGAATATGATCCGAAATTAAGAGTTAAATATATTTTATTGGATCAGAGTTTTAAAACATAAGAAAGTAAATTATATTCGCTTGAAACAATTTTAAAACTCTTTACTTCATCTTATTACAATTAATAATAAGTTAAGTACGAAACATTGGTTATATCATCGTATCAAAAGATTTGCGTAAAATTCATAGATATGTAAACTCTTGTATCAATTTTGTAAGATTGAAATGTGAAGAAAACGCCTCCTGTGAAACAAATCTTCTAAACAAAAGGCAATAAGCAGGGTGGTCATCTCTCTAATTACGTTTCCAGGAAACATATTAAAGAAATTAGGACCTTACTTAGTAAATGGAAATCTGTGAAGAGGAAAATTCTTTCCGTTCTCTGCCAGAATATTTGAATAGAGAGATATTGAAATATTTAATCAAAATGACGTATTGTATTAATATATATCTTTCCTTTTAAATATCCCACTGTCACTCATAAATAATTTTCCTTTGATGAAAACGACACGTATAATCTCGACCAAAGTGTTTCCAGATGAAAACTTCTGTATGTCTGGTTGTTCGTGACACAAAGGCTTTCAGAATTACCTGGATTTAGAGCAGGTAGTTGAGACCTCATGTAGCTCTAACCACGCCCATATGACTTACCCGCGGGGTGACAACAGGTAAAATAGGACAGATAGCTTTTATCACAGCTGGATAGCTCCGTAGAGCTACCCGAGTTTTGATTAATACTGAATGCTCAACTAAGATGCCAATTAGATTGATGAAATTGACATTTAATTCGTAGAATTCAAATGTGATCCCGTTGATATCTTTGATGTCATTTCCGATTAATCTCTGCACTATATTTTACTTTCATTAGTATAAGTAATATACGGAATAATAAGTTACGTAAACGTAAGTGACAGAGTGGCAAAATCCAAGAAAATAGTTCGAGCCATTTGTAGAATTTGATCGAAATTGTAGGTAGTCATTTCCCTGCACAATATATGAAATTGAAGTTGGATATGACTATATATAATATATTTTATAGTCCTGATCAATGTTTCATGACGTCCAAATTCCCGAACTTTTAAACAAAAATTCAAGAGTTGGTGCGCCTTGTTATAAGAAAATTCCTGAAAAAAAAAACTGCAAAATTTCATGACTTGGGTCTCTACACCTTATTTAAAATGGTCAAAACTGGGACTGTAATTGAAATTCAAAAGTTAAAATGAATCAAACATAACACACAAGGAACAACAAGAGAAGAATGTGTTTGCTTTTTCGCAACTTGCATCATCTACAAAAAGTCTGGATCTGAAATAGTTTCAATTTGTACAGTCTACGAATCTAGATATTTCTCATCTTAAAAGGCAAAAGTGTAGAAGTTTCAAAATAAAAGAAGTATGTCTTACTAGAGTAAAATCAAACAGTTGGAGTGAGTTATCCTGGTCAGGTATAACTAATGTGAGAAGATGTGATCCAATTGTTTCTTATCATAAATTGAGATGATCTCCCTTGAAAGATAAAACTTATTTTCTCACTATTAGGCCTTTTAGAGTTAACAAATTCGTTTCGTGATTAGTTTTGGTTCATTTAATTTCCAACCTATTCAATTTGATTGGTTAGAACCTGAACATTATTTAAAGAAGAATGTCTTTAGATCATGGATAATTGTTGCAACTTACATTACATTCCAATCTCATTTTTTTTCATTTGTCAACAAATGGGCAAATTTAGGTGACTTTAACTTGTGTTTGTCAAAGTTCAAGCAGATCGTCCATAGATTCTGTTTCTAACCGTTGTAAAATTTGTATTAATATAAGTATGTCCTTAAGTTTAACAAATACAGGTAGGCTACAATAAGATGACAGGTGTTTTTAATTTATTACTTCAAACTGAACATTTCAACAATTTATCAAAACTGATTAGTAGGAACATAAGAGTAGTCATTGTGACAAGTAAGGTGTCCAGTCTCATTACCATACATTACATTATATGTTATATATAGTTAGTACCATTTCATGTCACTCAGTTGACATGTACAGTGCCCTGTGGGCAAGGTAGATCCAGTTACACCTGAAGCACGACTTTTACAGATTGGCTTCTCTCTTATATTAATTGATTCACATTTATCAATATTGTTCTGATTAGGCCTTCCAAAACACACATCGTTTAGTGAAGGCATTATCATATAATTATATAGGCCAGTTGAAAACATGTGATATTTTTTTGTTTTATGGGAATTATCTACCCCAGTGTCCTACAGAAACGTCTTACTCATCTCAGGAAATAACACAAATTATATTTTTAAATTTTAAATGGGTAGGCCTATTACGTATTGGATCAATAGGCCTACCTCAGTTCCAGAATTGTAATAACTACACAATAGCACTATTGCACAGAAGAAAAGATGACATTAGTGCATGTAAAAATGTATATTCGTAAGAAGAACGGGAATAAAAGTCACATTTCACAGTTCAGTATCTGATAAGAAATGGTTTTAACTCTGTTATGAGCAATGCCCAACAATACGATATCACTAATTTGTCTACAAAATGCTTGTCATAGTTTTCTTCAGTCTAGGATAGTAATAATGTACCCAAGTTATAAAGACACTAGAACATGTTTGATATTTAAAACAATTTACTCGAGAAAGCCTAAATGTCACTTTCCAGTCTTATTCTTACAATATGAGTTTTACACATATTTTAAAAGGCATAAAATACAAAATAAACAAAAGAATTAATCAGAATTAAAATGGCAGGTAAACTTTGACGTCTTTTTCTATACGTAATGATTTTTTTTACTGATGGTTTCAATAAAAATATGAACAGCCAACTAGACATTTTTTCAAATAAAAAGAAATTCCTGAGCTTATATAGCCTACTATTTCCTTTATATATTAGAAGACTATTTATTGTGAATACTGATTGAGTAATCTATACACGAGCTATAGGAAATGGAGTTCATTTGAAATTCCTTTTTATACAACAAGAAAAACCTCTTATTTTGCAAAAAAAAAAGGTTTAGTATCTCAAACTGATCTTACTTTACATTGAGAAATAACAGAGCTCTATAAAATGTTTGATAAAGATTAATAGAGATCTATAAGATAAGAGGTATTATGAATAACAGACCTCTATAAGATATTTCATTAGGAATAACAGGGCTATATAAGATATTAGATTAGGAATAACAGACCTCTATAAGATATTTCATTAGGAATAACAGAACTCTATAAGATATTAGATTAGGAATAACAGAGCTCTATAAGATATTAGTTAGGAATAACATATAGCTCTATAAGATATAAGATTAGGAATAATAGAGTTCTATAAATTATTTGATAAGGAATAACAGAACTCTACAAGAAATTAGATTAAGAATAGGAGAGCTCTATAAGATATTCGATTAGGAATGCCTGAGCTCTATAAGGTAATAGATTATGAATAAAAGAACTCTATAAGATATTAAATTAGGAATAACAGAGCTCTATAAGATATAAGATTAGGAATAATAGAGTTCTATAAATTATTAGATAAGGAATAACAGCACTTTATAAGATATCTGATTAGGAATAACAAATTTCTATAAGACATTTGATTAGGAATTACAGAACTCTATATAATAGAGTAGGAATAAGAGAGCTCTATAAGATATTAGATAAGGAATAACAGAACTCTATAAGGTATTAGATGAGGTATAACAGAGTTCTATAAGATATTAGATTAGGAATAACAAAGTTCTATAGGATATTAGATTAGGAATAACAGAGTTCTATAAGATATAAGATTAGGAATAACAGAGTTCTATAATACATTTGATTAGGAATAACAGAACTGTATATAATAGAGAAGGAATAAGAGAGCTCTATAAGATATTAAAATTAGGAATAACAGAACTCTATAAGGTATTAGATTAGGTATAACAGAGTTCTATAAGATATTAGATTAGGAATAACAAAGTTCTATAGGATATAAGATTAGGAATAACAGAGTTCTATAAGATATAAGATTAGGAATAACAGAGTTCTATAATACATTTGATTAGGAATAACAGAACTGTATATAATAGAGAAGGAATAAGAGAGCTCTATAAGATATTAAAATTAGGAATAACAGAACTCTATAAGGTATTAGATTAGGTATAACAGAGTTCTATAAGATATTAGATTAGGAATAACAAAGTTCTATAGGATATTAGATTAGGAATAACAGAGTTCTATAAGATATAAGATTAGGAATAACAGAGTTCTATAATACATTTGATTAGGAATAACAGAACTGTATATAATAGAGAAGGAATAAGAGAGCTCTATAAGATATTAAAATTAGGAATAACAGAACTCTATAAGGTATTAGATTAGGTATAACAGAGTTCTATAAGATATTAGATTAGGAATAAAAGAACTCTATAAGATATTAGATTAGGAATAACAGGGCTCTATAAGATATAAGATTAGGAATAACAGAGATCTATAAGATATAAGATTAGGAATAACAGAGTTCAATAATATATTAGATTAGGAATAATAGAGCTCTATAAGATATTAGATTAAGGATAACAGAGTTCTATAAGACATTAGATAATGAATAACAGAACTCTATAAGATATTAGATTAAGAATAAAAGAGCTCTATAAGATATTAGATTAGGATTAACAGAGTTCTATAAGATATTAGATTAGGAATAACAGAGCTCTATAAGATACAAGATTAGGAATAACAGAACTCTATAAGATATTGGATTAAGAATAACAGAACTCTATAAGATAATAGATTAGGGATAACAGAGCTCTATAAGATACAAGATTAGGAATAACAGAACTCTATAAGATATTGGATTAAGAATAACAGAACTCTATAATATATTAGATTAGGAATGATTGAACTCTATAAGATAATAGATTAGGGATAACAGAGCTCTATAATATATTAGATTAGGAATAACAGATCTATAAGATATTAGATCGGGAATAATAGAGCTCTATAAGATATTAGATAAGAAGAACAGAGTTCTATAACAACTTAGATTAGGAATAACAGAACTCTATAAGATATTTGATTAGGAATAACAGGGCCCTGTAAGATATTAGATAATGAATAACAGGGCTCTACAAGATATTAGATTAGGGATAACAGAGCTCTATAACATATTAGATAAGAAATAACATAACTTAAGAATAAAAGAGCTCTATAAGATATTCGATTATGAATAACAGAACTCTATTAGATATTAGGTTTGGAATAACAGAACTCTATAAGATATTAGATTAGGAATAACAAAGTTCAATAAGATATTAGATTCAGAATAACAGAGCTCTATAAGATATTCGATTAGGAATAATAGAACTCTATAAGATATTAGATTAAGAATAACAGAACTCTATAATATAATAGATTAAGAATAACAGAGCTCTATAAGATATTAGATTAAGAATAAAAGAACTCTATAAAATATTAGATTAGGAATAACAGAACTCTATAACATATTAGATAAGAAATAACATAACTTCATAGGATATTAGATTAAGAATAATAGAGCTCTATAAGATATTAGATTAGGAATAACAGAGCTCTATAATATATTAGATTAGGAATAACAGATCTATAAGATATTAGATCGGGAATAATAGAGCTCTATAAGATATTAGATAAGAAGAACAGAGTTCTATAACAACTTAGATTAGGAATAACAGAACTCTATAAGATATTTGATTAGGAATAACAGGGCCCTGTAAGATATTAGATAATGAATAACAGGGCTCTACAAGATATTAGATTAGGGATAACAGAGCTCTATAACATATTAGATAAGAAATAACATAACTTAAGAATAAAAGAGCTCTATAAGATATTCGATTATGAATAACAGAACTCTATTAGATATTAGGTTTGGAATAACAGAACTCTATAAGATATTCGATTATGAATAACAGAACTCTATAAGATATTAGATTAGGAATAAAAGAGCTCTATAAGATATTGAATTAGGAATAACAGACCTCTATAACATATTAGATTAGAAATAACAGGGCTCTATAAGATATTAGATTAGGAATAACAGAGCTCTATAACATATAAGATTAAGAATAAAATAGCTCTATAAGATATTAGATAATGAATAACAGAACTCTATAAGACATTAGATTAGGAATAACAGGGCTCTATAAGATATTAGATTAGGAATAACAGAGCTTTATAAAATATAAGATTAAGAATAAAATAGCTCTATAAGATATTAGATAATGAATAACAGAGCTCTATAAGACATTCGATTAGGAATAACAGAACTCTATAAGATATTTGATTAGGAATAACAGACCTCTATAAGATATTAGATAATGCATAACAGGGCTCTATAAGATATTATATTAGGAATAACAGAGCTCTATAAGATATTAGATAAAGAATAACAGAGCTTTAGTAGATATTAGATTAGAAATAAAGAGCTCTATAAGATATTAGATTAGGAATAACAGAGCTCTATAAGATATTAGATTAGGAATAACAGAGATCTATAAGACATTAGATAATGAATAACAGGGCTCTATAAGATATTAGATAATGAATAACAGGGCTCTATAAGATATTAGATAATGAATAACAGGGCTCTATAAGATATTAAATTATGAATAACAGGGCTCTATAAGATATTAGTTAGGAATAACAGAACTCTATAAGATATTAAATTATGAATAACAGAGCAGTATAAGATATTAGATTAGGAATAACAGAGCTCTATAAGATATTAGATTAGGATTAACAGAGTTCTATAAAAATTAGTATAACTGATGAATATATCTATATGTACATAAATAAATTGACATCAATGATATAATATTCTATAGATTGTCCAAGATAAAAGGAACATAATATCAGAAATATTCTATTCCCTAAACCATCATGATGCCTTTTGATGTCTTCTCAGTTTGTAAAACTCTGACACCAATATTCACCAGTATTAGACAATAAAGAAGAGATGTTCTTCAACTAACAGACTTTCAGGCTGGTTATTGGTGCCACCCTGTTCGTTAGAAGTGAATTTTAACTCGTTAAGAATGTATCGTTTTCTTTGGTTTTTCATAATGGTCACCACCCGCCTCTGTATCACCTAATGGTTTCATAGTAGCCGATTAAATACGATCTCTATTATGTTTCACTTCCGTCTTATTCAAAATATGTTGATGGAGACACGAGATTTCTAGAAAACCTCAGTTATGTGACTCCAAATGTGTTATGTTCTTTGAAGTTTTTAAGTGGATAAAAAACGTTTTCTCTTTAGCTTACATCTTACTCGGGCTGCAGTTTCAGTCGAATTTTTTATTCAGAAATTTGGAATGAATGGCGAGTGGAATATCAAAAGGGCAAAATTCTCAAACGTTCATGAGTAGGTGGATAGGCTACATGTATCAAGAAATATATGAGAGTAAATTTAATTTTGCAAAATAATGACAAAGTAAAAGATATAACAAGTGATATTTAGAGGATATATTCAATGATATTAATTAGAATTGTAGTTATTTTGGTAGTGAACCTGGAATTCAGAACCTCGTGTAGTTTATACCATTAATCATTGTAAATAATAGACTTTAGAATGTCTGTCGAGGGAAATAGTATTGAAGCTTTGGTCAAATAGTTTTTGGGATAATCTCGGCAGGGTTAAATCAATTTTAATTTTGTTACGTCAGCTTGTTTTCCACTAAATCGATGTGAGATGCATCTAGATAAATCGCCTATTCTTCTCCAAACTTGAATCTCGCCAGAAGCAAGGAGGACGAGCACACACCATCTCAATTTCTATTGATTTTCTTCTTTTTCTAATTAAAGCGCGTAATGCGATGACATGAATACTTAAACTTTGAAAAAACTAAGTGATTAGAATTCCTTCACCAACTTGGCCAGTTGATAACACACCATCAGTTGTCGGTCAACGTCAGATTAAACACAAGTTCCATACGTGAATCAATGTATGTGTTTAAACAGTGTCCACTTTTCAACAGATTAGTCAAACTTGTAGAAAATGACTTTTATTGAGGAAATTACTGTTTTCATCATGCAGTCAAATATTGGAGGTATTATAATATTGCTTGGTAAACATGTCATAACAGTTTATTTCTATTAGATATAAATGCACATTGAACATTAAATAATTGATGGAGTTTTTCTAAAATATCCTTTCTCTATCTCTATGTAACAAGGCTTCATGTTCATCTAATGAAAATTAATTCTACATTTCATACTTAAAAAAAGAATTGAAATTTATCCGTTTCTCCTATCACTTTACCAGCATCTAAAGCACGATTAAATGTCTTAAAGTCGAAAATATCTATTTAAAAGTTATGTGGTCGACATCACTAAATAATGGACAAAAATTATGAATCTTTCTTTCTGTAACAATTAGTACTTATTTATTTGTATATTTCTTTAAAAATAGTCTCGTTGACCTACTTTAAAATACACAAATTCTAGTACAAGTTATTTCCCTTGAACTTAAAATTATAATGGAATTCCAAGTTTGATTTTATAAGCTCACAAATCTTTTGTTTTCAAATTTAACGGTGCTTGATAATTTATATGATGTCCAGGCTGTATTAAGGGAGATAATCTTTACATGAATGAAACTAGGTTAAGCTTCGTTTTCTTTCATCTCAAACTGGCTCTTTTGGTATCGAATGATGAGGGTTAACAAAATTCTTCAGGACGGGAAATTAATATGGTTATAGACTTCTGCATTCCGTATTCTGTTCATCCATTCCATCCCTCATATATCTATCTTCAGGGTCGAGCCTACAGAGAACTGTTCTTGAAACAATGGTTGTATTATGTGGCCAGATGGATGATGTGAAGATGTTGAAGTTGGGCAATCCTCTGTTACCACCAAGTCCAGGAGAGAAAAATGAATCTTTTACTTTCATTAGCTTCAGAATGGTAGGCCTAATATTTCAAGCAAAATTATTGGTTTAAGGCTATCAGAAGGAACTCCTTTAGAATTTGTTGTATGCCATCAGGGGAGTGTTAAAAATATGGGCTATCATTTCTTTCACAGTACAAAAATGTTTGATTTCAAGAACATTAGCCTTGTTAATGTTTTTGTTTATATGCTGCTAAAATTTGTTCTTCCAATTTTGTTTACAACTCTTACTATTGGCATGAAGTAAATTAGGCTTATTGAATAATCGTATACCGATTCGTATGAAATACTGTATACAATATTCTATATGCAATGGATCATTAAATTAAAAGCGTTATTTAATTGTTACAATGTAACTGTATATGATTTATGTAGTGTATAATAAATGTTAATAATTGTCATTTACGTGAATACTGTATTTGAATATGAGCATGTTTATAAATTGTTATATACAAAAAGTGAAAATATATACCCATATTTATATCATAACCTTACAACAGTCATGTGGAGAGTTTCCGGGGCTATTTTTCTATGTTTCATTATAAAACTAGAGAACAATGAAACGAGGAAGAGACAAGCATCTGGGACGTATAAATACATAATTGGTGGGTTTTATGACTGCTGTAAAATATATTGTATAATGATGAGACTTTTAAACAATTAACCTGCCCGCCCTCCAGATCATAAGTCGCTCATTATCATGGATTTAAGACAATAATTATATTTCAGTCTTTGTCTTTACTAGAACCTCGGGCTGTTTTAAATTGGTTATCTTGCTGATCAAGGGTGTAATATCGTCAAACAGGTTCTCGAGATAATTATTATATATTGACCGTAATAAACGACTAGAAATACGTAATATCATTTATATACAGCGATATTCATCTTTCTACTTATAGTTGACACGCGCCGGGTGAATAAACCTACCCACAAAACACTTTATTATATCATAATTGAATATACATAAAAATATTTCATTATATATGATATAATAGCTTAATTACCTTTTGACATGTGCCAGAAGAAAAGGCCTTCACTCAATTGAATAATGTGCACAGAGGTGTATAATATGATACACTTTTTTCATAACAAAAACGTTATTTATTTCAACGCTCAAAAACTTATATAAGTAAGAAAAAAATAAGAAGGAAATATCTTTTTTGAACCTATATTTAACCAAAATTATAACTTATTAACATTTCGATAATTGTTTTTCATCCAAGTAAGATTACAATTAAATAATTTTTGTTACCGTATAACACAAGTTTTAAAGAAGGAAACATTACAATATGGAATTTCAAATATGATATACTTGACCAATATAAACAAACACATAATTTCATTTGTAAACCATTACTTTTCAGTGTACTTAAAAGCCGAGAGTTTTGACACAAGCTTTACGGAATCTAAAATAAAATCTATTGTTTTCTTATATTTATGTCAACAAAGAATATAACCCATACTTTAATCATTAACCTTGCAAATATTTCTCTATATCCGCTGTCACAATAATCTCTAAAAACTTCTTTTAAATACAAACATATATTTCATACCAAATATAATTCACATTTCATATTTTCATAATAAAAATCTCAAAGATATTAAGCCATCTGACATAACATAGAAGTTATTTTTTTTTAAAGATATAACCTCCATTTTTGCAACGGTTCCAGTGAATAAATATATAACGCCAATTAACAATCAACATATATCAGCTTCCTGAAATTGGTGCCATTAAAATTGAGATGTGATAATCTGAATAACACCAATATACAAGATCTTGAACTTATTGTATAACTTATTGTATAAAATTAGTCCTATGTAGTTATGAAGATAGTCCTACAAAATAATAAATTATTACAACATAAGAAAATATACCTGTCAGGCACCAATTAAAACATTCGTAAGCATCCTAACAGAACTAAACCGCTAGGGGTCGGTTGTTACAAAGGAAATTGAATGTAAACAAATCTTGTCTCATTGCTCGGGCGCCAATACCATATACGGTATCACAAAGGCGTTCCGATACATCAAAGAAAACCGCCGAGCTCTTAAACTGGGATAAATTTCTTCAACGAGGTCCGATTCACGCATTGCAAATAAATTAATATTACACAAACATAATATCCAAACTTTTCTACAATTATTTTCAGGACATCTTCTGGCCTTTACACAAGCAAGAAAACGAAATTCCAGTCGTTACGCCTCTTGACCTTTGCGAGCGCACGACTGACGAGTGGATTGTTGAGATAGTAGATAGGCGGCTACATCAAAGGCTTTTCACTGAAAACATCCAATTCAGACATATAACAAGAATGTATAGGGGCGACGACGCTCTACTTGGGCTCGGCTTTGTTTCTTAGCAAAATGCAGTTGTCTCTAGTCACAACAGGACGGATATTATTTTAGTGAGCAGGCAAACGTATTTTAAAGTCTTCGATATTTTTTCTAATGTAAACTGATTATGATATGGATTTTTCCGCAATATAAAGTATTTGTTATGTGAGTGATATAACTCGATACGCTGTCAGAGTGTAAATGGAGAATAGCAGATATTTTGTTTATCTAGTAGTTTGCGCTTCAACTTCAACAGTCATCAAAACATATTTTATCTGTGTACAGTTTAATTAAAATTGAAGTTAATAAGCGAATAAGAAAAAAGTTGAATAATTATAGATTGTAATAGAGACTATAGAGGCAAGGTACTTGGTGGACAATGGCAGCCGAATGACTAAGACTACAGTGTATCTAGGACTGTGATTGGTTGATATTCTTAGTACTCTCTTCTCATTGGCTACTCTTAGATCTCTTTACTTAGAACATTCATGGCGGATTCAAAACGTGTGTTGAGGGACGTTGTTATCCTGTGTGAAAATTAGATTGTAGTGCAGAACTTTTGACCATGCCGCATATGAGCTCAGGCGGCTCGGAAGATTTTTTCTCAAAGGATGAGGTTAAGGTGTATAAAGACGAGGGAGAGGAAGAAAAACGTTCGTCAGAAAATCTCTCGGAAGAAAAGTTGGGACTTGTCACAGAATCGGAAGAGGTTAGTGCACGGTGCCCTACAATCGCCGATTCTCTTTGATGTCTTTTGATCTTTTTGGACGGCTATTTCTCCTCAACTATTAACGCTAAAGTGGATTCATGTATGGTTATCGGTAAATTTTATCAAATTCTTTACTATTCCAGGGTAAAAATGGAAGTATTCAAGGGAATTATTCGGCAAACGACAAATCAAGCGGTGGTGGAAACGAAGAGGGTAGGTCATGTTATTGTGAACTATATTTTTCTACAGTGTATTTATTTTCAGCTAAATTGTAGTACAGTGTTATATTATACAGTGGATATTACGTGTTATGTGTTGTAATGGATGTATATTTCTCTATTCTATATGGGATAAATTTGACCTACTAACGAAATGAGAAAGGGGAGATTTTAACTCGCTCGGTCATTTCCTTTGATGTGTTAAACTATGCACCTTTTGTCTGCCAAGCCCTTTGTGAACGGTCGCTGCATCACAATGGGGGCAATAGCGCGGGATAACATTCCTTTAATGTGGGAAAGGACACATCTTATATTTGGCTCAAATATGAGATTTCTGTTCAAATTACTGTACAGCCACACTTTGACTTTCATAATGTTAAAAATGTAAACAGTGAACTTTGCCAAACAGGATTTTAAAACATCAATAATATGAGGTTACATTTAAAAAAAAAAACAGAATCGTTATTCATCAAAAGTTTATTTTAATAAGGAATATCTAAAAATGTATCATTTAGGCCTATCACACATTATTTAATCATATTTACCAATCTTCTCATTTGAATAAATGATTGGAGATATTTACTATAGTTGATTAGATAAATTAATTGATAAGACTTGATTTATTATGACTTGTAGCAGGACTAAAGTAATAAATTCATAACTTTGTGTCTGTGGAATACAAAATTATACAAATTATGGATTGCTTATAATCAATGAGAGGGCTATTTGTAAAACATCAGGATATAATAGGCCAATATTAAAATTATAAATACCATGACGATCGTGAAATTTGAGTTAATAAGGTACTAATAATCCCCAATTTGTCTTGTGGAATGTTTAGGAATAAGCAAATGTTTTTAAAAGGTTTAGGCTCAACAGTGATGCCAGTTGTGTCAAAGTAAAATTTCCTGTTATTTATCAGAGCATCAATAGGCATATTAACCTATGATTTTTTTTCTGCTAAAAGCAGTTTTGATTCGTATTATTTCAAAGTGCTATATAGTTAAAATTTGACATCAGATGAAAAAGCGTAAATATTTGATTAAAAACTAAGTAATCTTTTTCCTTTGAAATCAAAATTGTTATTTTTCATTTCACAAATTAATATGGATATATGGAAAAAAATGTCTTTTATATTTGTTAGGGTCCTTAAATGATAAGGTTTTACGATTTATATTTCCTGTAAACATGACTTATATTATAAATGTGAACTGAAAATTCTTATTTACAAAATAAGTGGCGAAATTATTCTGTAAGCAATATATTCGGACAGGATAGGTAATGGTTTAAGACAAATCTGGTAAAGATTTGAAAGGTTACAAAGTTCATTATAATAATCATAAATAAATATTGTCATTGTTCTTACTATGTAATAATAATAAATAATATGTAAAAACTAGTGATAATTGATTGATATATATTACACCACAATTAATATATCACCATTATCAAATATTACACAGTACTCAAACTTCTAATAATCATATTGTTGGGTCAAAGGTCAGTTTCTTCTTAGCCTCTATTTGGCCTAAATAATTTTCAAATTATTGGAGTCTGTTGGGGGTCAAATTTGACCTTTCTTCTTTCCCTATCGACCTTCTCATATCAGAAAATTAGAATAAAATTGATGTCATTAATTTGAAGTGAAGTGATATGCCAACAATTGGTAAATGTCAAAGCTTATTATTCAACTGGTAGTCTTTTACATTCAAATTTAGTTATTTAACAGAATTTCAAAAAATTATCTTGTGATCCAAGTAAATTGTTAGTTTGAGCAGAGACAGGTTCAGTCGAACATAAAATTGATAGCAGTATGTTAGTCCATGCACATAATGTTTAAAATATAAATGGAATCGAACATGATTTCTGATGTATTGACCTTTATGTTATAATTAGAACAGGAAATACTATTTTAATTGTGATGATTGAAATAAACAACCTGATATCACTTGCCGCTCTAGATAGTTTACTGGATAAATAACTCCTTTAATCTTTTCTATGACTCACACAGTTTCGATGAGATTATATTTCTTGACTTATCATGGTAGATCCTTCTTTCTTAAAACGGAACGTTTCCAAATATTCATCCTATGGTTAATATCCATTTTTTTTTAGAATTCACAACTCCTCCATCCAGTTTTTTCTGAAAAATTTGGTTCTGTTTATTTTTTCCTGTGTAATTTGAAGGGTTCTGTTACAATTTATTTGACAAAAGAGTCTGAATTTATACCATACCCCAGGACACCTTGAAAGTAAATGGATATAATTCTCCAATATTACTCTTAAAAAATTAGGGCAGGATTAACTATCTTGTTTATCAAATTTGACAAAGAAGAAACACTTTGAAATTGATAGTTTGCGCTTCTGACTTAATATGAAAAATAAACTTTAAGTTGTTAAATAACTGCCATTCTCTTCTGTTGAATGGTAAGTTGGTAACTTGTTCCCTTATCAACCTCCCATTAATAAGAAATGATAATGATTTTTATGTCGTTTACCTGCTGATATTTTAAATTCTTAAATTCTCCAATCTTTTTGTTTACCTTACTAGTACCATTCATATAGCTAACAGAGTAACAAAAGAATGGTTTCCAGCCTTTGATCTAACTCATTTAATGTTCCTTATTTGACATAGACAAAAATTGCCAAAAAAAATCTCCTCTCATTTTGGCTGGTTAATATGAAGATATTAGTAGTATCTGTTGACTGTTAAAATAGATTAAATAGATAGTTAGAACCAATTTATCACAAAAATCAATTCAATATGAAGAATTTCACCAGTATGATATCAAGATTCTTGTTACTGTTCACTGACTACATTGATTGTTCAGTCAAACTATAGTCATCAGTAGTTATTTTTTACATTATTTATCAAATCTGCTTTAGTATCAGTAGTGTTGAATTCTAGTGTAGATATTCAGATTCTAGGCATCTGAGATTGATACATATAGATATAACAGGAAAATATTCTCACATCTCAGTATTTTTTTTATAAATATTTCCACTAAAAAGTGCTTTACAGACTTAAAAAGAGGATTTTTTGTTGATTTCTAGACTGCTTCAATTTACAGAATTCCAAATTTCCATCTGATGACTGTGGTTCCAGTATTTTCTGCATTTATATAAATGCTCAACCATATATGACACCACTATCGCAAAAGCTGAACAAATGTTGAAATAGGTGTCCCATTTTTTTGTCGAGATGCAAATGATGTTGCCAGTTTTACCAATCAGAAATTGACTATAAATTCCATAATCTGTCTGAAGTCATGTAATGTAAACAGAAATGAAGCCACCACCAATAAAATGTAACAATTTGATCAAACTGTTGTCATGAACAGGAACAAAAACTTGTTGCCTGTTGCCCAGATTTGTTACTGAGTTGTTACCCAACATATGGTCAAAAATGTTGTCAGTATGTGCAAAGCTTTAGATTTAAAGAAATTTAAAGACCCATAAACATTTGACTAAAAATTGGAATGGTGCTCATTGATGCTACAAGTGTCTAGTCTAATACTATACATATATTACCGTAGTTTAAAAACTTCTTCCTATTAAAGCTAGCCAATTTTTTAAATAACTCTAAAATTTTGCAAATGTAACATAATGGCTAATTGACTATAATTAATGATTTAGTAAATGGTAGGTAATACATAGAGAGTTGTAGTGTGGATTAGGGTCTTGATGTATCCATGTTAAATATTGTCTTTTTCTTGTTTCGAAAAGAGGCCACCACCATGTGGCTCAACAGCAGCACTGTTTGAGTCAGGCCTTCTCTTGCCCTTGAGCCAAATTCCGGCCCGCAACGCCCTTGAGAATGGCCCCTCAAGAGTGACCCCTTCCGCTAAAACACTTTGCTTCTTATGCTATTTATAAAATTAATTGAGAACGCCTTGTCATATTCTGAGCCTCACAATCTTTCAAAAATTAGTAAAAGAAAGTCAATAATTTTTAAATTTACTCCCTATCAATGTAACAAATTTCAAATTTTCAAAGAAAAATTTCATTCCATCCATGTTTTTTTAAAAGGTTTAAAGCTGATAAAAAATGAGGGTGTTTTTATGCTGTCTCTGGAAGAGATGAAAGACAGGCATTAATTAGGACACTAGGACATAGAGAAAGGATGAAAGGCAATGAGTCAGATGGCAGAGTAGTATGGTTTTAATGTCATTTAGTACTTGTAATAAAAACCAGGCTGAGAAGGCATCTAACTTATGATATAGCTTTTTACTATGTAGATAATATAGATAATCAAATTTACTAGTTTCAATAAAATATTTGAGAATTTTACCATAAAACTTACTGATCTCTTAGAACTACTTTCTGTAGCGTGGGAAATTTTATTGATGACTGGTGACCATTTTGAATTGATGATTTAACATTCCTTTTAAATTACTGCACTGGTGTTTATATACTTCATGACTCTCCAGGCAATTATTTCCCATATTTCTCTGAATTTGGCATCCACAAAACTTTACAGACTGTTGTTGGCTGATTGTTTTCATGTATTCTGTTCATACCATTTGATCCATAGAAGGCTCTATTTGAAGTTTTAGTCATCTTATTTGCTGTCAAAGCAGAAAGGAATTTGAATATTGTTATCATATTAATAAACCTTTTTTTTTAATAATTTTGAGTTGCGTGGAAACAGAAAACCTGTGGCTGAGTGCCTTTGATTCACTGACTAGAGTCACTAGACTAAATGCCTGACTAATTTCATTGAGTCTCATTGACTGTACATTGGTTTTGTTTCAGATGTTACTAGCGCATTTATCAATTTCATAATTTCTCTTTCACAATAATACTATTTTCATAAAACAATACTCTTCAGAGGTTCGAATAGCCTCAGGCAAATTTCTATAGCAAGACTAATAGAGAGAAATTGATGATTCTCGTTGTGGTATACTGAATACTGTAATATACTCTAATAGAAAGGTATGCATGTATATTAGCAGTTCTAAGCGCTGAGGGAAATGTTCGTTAATTTTTAATGTTAATCAAGCTGGCAGTTTGTCTAGAAATTGAAAGAATATAGGCTTATATTATCTACTGCCTTTATTAGTGTTCTCTGTATCTGAATAGAATTTATCATTCAAAAAAATTGATAATGAAATATCATATCATTTAAACATGATTTTAGACAAAGAAAGAATGATAGATAGAAAAAAGAGTAGCCGTCACAATATTAACTTACTTTATTATAAGATCAGGGTGTTCCAACTTTCATAAACATGTCATTAGAGCACATTCTCTGCTTGCAACTTGAATATTTGATATGAGTTTTTTTGGAATCCAAATTTGTTTAAAAATATTAATGATTTTTATAAGTCAGCCAGAGTGGAATCAAAAAAGTAGGATCAGATAACTTTATTACAAAAAAAAGAAGTGTAGATATAAGAATTTGAAATAAACTGAGAAAGGAAAATAAGGGGTAAAGTTGAAACGTTACATTCTGTACTGTGCAATTGCCACCGTGAGCAATTTTTTTTATAACATATGTTTTCAACTGAGATTGTTGTACTTATACTTTCTCTTTATTGATTTAAAAGTGCTAATCAGCAATTTGCACTTAAGAATGCTTTTTTTGTCATACATACATATAGCGGCGTTTCCACTGAGAACTGTAAAAGAAAGCTAGCTCAAAGCTAGTCTAGAGCTAGCTTTATTGCCAAACACGTGTTTACACTGAGTTTTACTGGTTCCCGATCGATTTTAGCCTCGATCATAAAGTCGCACATAAATTGTCGAACCCAAAAAGCTTCAATAGCCCGGTGGAAAGACACAAAAGCTAGCTGAAAGCCGGCATTTTCTGTCAGTGGAAACACAGTTTATGATTGTGTATATCTTGTACTCATTAAAAAGTTGCTATATTTAAACTTATCTCTTAATTAATATAAGCACTATATTATGAACAGTTTGATTTAAAACAAGGCTTGTTTGATGCTTATCTATTTAAGCTATATTTGCTGTGTCTAGTTTAAGTTTTTATCAGTGATGATTGATAGGTGTCAATATTATTCTGACACTAGTTTTCTATCATATCTAAATGTCTATCAAATAATACATTAATAGCTTATTGTCAATATTTAACCTATTTGTCCTATTTGTTTTAAATATGTTAATGGAATTCTATAATTTATATTTAATGAATCTTTTTACACTTAAAACTTTTTCAATTATTGAAATTCATATAACTGTTAGTTATTATTAATTATTGGTTTCACATCGTTAACTGAAATGACTATTTATCACTTTCCAGTCCTTAATATCTTAATTCTTGTTGTGATAATAACAGTTATAACAGGAATATAAATATTATCTCAATTCTAATGTCCTTAAGGGCTGTAGATTCCTCGCGAAAAGAGAAATTTAAGATTAAGCTTCCATTATTTATAAGAGGATATTTGTTCTTATTTTAAAAAATGGAAATTTGATAGATATTAAGATGCTGTGAATATTTAATTACATTCTAAATAATTATTAAGTGGAAATGGAAACCAAAATGATTATTCAGTATAAATTGCACATGTTATACAATCAAAATGAAATATTTAAGATAGCCGCCAGCTAAATAGGACCAACCACATGCATGTTGATATGTCGTCATTTTCTATCCATCTAATATTCCTTTTGTAACAGATTTGAAAACTGATCCCAATCGACAAGTCATCTCAATGAAATTAAATTCTATTAAATAATTCAGGTATAATGTAGAAGCGAAAGAGAAGTGGACTTATTTTCTTGCAGTAATCAAGGTCAACACGATTGCACTGTAATTGAGAATCTTTTCTTTTCAAATGCATCACTTCAGAATATTTATGAGATAAAAAATTGCCTTTGATTGGATCTTCACACAAATAATGAATCTTACAAGAGTTTACACATACTAGAATGGTAAATTGTGGCTACAACTGTGTGACGATGAATATTAGGAACATGTTATGTGGTATTTTTTGCACTGTAAATACTGTCTGATTTATTTGTTAGAAGAATTAAGAATTTAACAGTAGTATCACCGATGACCTATTCTATAAATGCTGAGATATACTTCTCATTCCCCAATCTTGTTAAACCTACCAAATTCATTTGTTACATATAGTGCATACTTTTATCTGAAAATCATTAATTTTTTGTATACTACATTAAAGACAAGGATAAACATTCAGTCTGCATATTGTAATATTATGCGCATTATTTATGTTATGCCTAGTAATTTAGTTTATTGATTTCACACTGTCAATAACTATGTTATATATTGTCTTCCTGTTGTAAATTAAATGATATATAATGTAAATGTAATATAGGTATTGTTAATAATGATGTTAAAGGATATGGTGTACATGTAATAATATTGTAAGACTAGTTAGTAATTGATATAGATTGATGAAGTAGTTGACAACAAGAATTATTAGTAGTATTAAGATTACAGGTGGTCAGTCAGAAATAACATCACCTTACTTTTAATACCTACCTATTATTAATCTAGTAATTTATACTTAAACTAGGTCAACAAATTAAATAACTAGAAATTTTGGAATAGACCCTTACTTTAAGGGTACCGGTACTGAATCAAAAGTGTTTAGAATTGTTTTCGGTTTCATTTAACAATAATAGTATTGTACCAGAGAACATAACTTTTTGGGGGCTACCATAAAAATATTTACTGTATATAATTTTCAGCATTACTGTTACATAAAGTAGATATTTAGACACTCATTGGTTTGATATTTGATGCATTATGAAAAACATCAATTGTATTTTATTGATGAAGATCAACTTAGCTATTTAAATGGTTATAAGAAATAGTAAAAATATATAAGAAAAAATGTCTTAAATCAAGCCATCTTTAACCTGTATCTGTTAACAATATTGGGCTAGCGACACTCCCAAGACTAAATATTGTTTCTCATATTTCAAGGGCACATTAAAATTGAAGGTCCATTTTGTATATAGAGAATTTAATGATGATTCAAGTCTATTCTGAGAAGGTCTATCTGAGCTAGAAATCAAGACAGTACTAGAAGATATGATTGTTTATATTTATAAAGAGTTGTATAGTGATAAGAACTAGAATGAAGATGGTGATGATGTTATGACCTAGTTAAACTGAATAAAACTTGATACATGAGGTAGTTATTAGTGTAAGTTGAACCCATCCTTTGATCACTCATGTAGAAAGATGGGGAATTAGAAGGACACAACAATTTCTAATGAGGTGTAACATTGAAATAATGGTTAAAACATTCCATACATTGACCACTGCTTGGGATTGTTACACATTTCATTCAAATTTTACCATTATATCATAATGTTGTCCTGATAGTATTTTGACCATCTTTTCAACCATTACTTTCAACATTAAAAGCAGCAGAATGGAGGCATTGGAGGGAGTGATTTTCTAATTTAAATCATACCCTGACTTTTGTTGACTTTACATACTTTGTGGAATTGTGAAGGACTTACAGACTGTGCATGTTGAAGACCCCTTCTATCAGTTGAAATTAAAGGAATAACTTTAAACTGCTCTGAAAAATCAATGCACACTGCATAGCTTTGTCTGACTCAACCACTTAGATTAGGTGCAGGTAATCTAGAGTAAAAGTCAACTGTGTTTTATTTCCCTGCCAGGTGGGTTATTGCATTAACTGTCTTATTGACCTGATCAACCTGTTTTTATACCAACAATAGACATAAATCTTGAATTCATTTCTTCAACTTATTCACATTTAGAACTTGTTAGGTAGTAAGAAACAAAATCAATTTTAAAATAAGTAATTAAGAAATAAGTTATAAAATGAAAATAGTGTCTGTTTCTAACTATTTGTGAGAATTATTTTTGCCAGGTGTAGATGTGTAGAATGATAAAGTGGATTAGAATCATGACCAGTAATAAAAGACAAGAGATTAGAAATAACTTTCACTTGACTTAATTCATATTTACATGTACAACTACCCTTATGACTGTCTCTTACACCTTCTATTTCTACTTCTTCTATATACACAAACAATATAATACCTCTTAAATACTTAAAAAATATACTACACTCTCTTTTCTTTACTTATATTGTTTGACCTAGATAATACCCTATCTTTATTGATCTTCTATGATATCAAATAACTTTTAAAAATCATTAACCTTCTGCTATCTGTCTGAATGCCTACAATTTTAATGCTTCCCCACCCAAAACAAAATTTGCAGTTTATCAAAGATAGTTGTATAGTATTAGTTTTGATTGTGAGGAAGGAAAAGAAGGGATTGACTTCTCAGAATTTGTCTGGGGATGGAAGGGAAGGGATTTACATCTTACAAATCTAGAGCCCTAGGGTGAAACTTTTTAGAAAAAGTGGAGCTATTTGTTGGGGTTAACCGAATATTTTACAGACAATAAGTGTATGGATGATAAATATATAGGCCCTATCAAAATAGTTTCCCCATCTACCCTTAAGATTTGGTTTTCTGGGTTACATTTCCCTTTATAAAATACATAAAAAATAGCAAAAACTTAGTGAAAATACTAGAGAAAAATATAAGATGATAAAAAACATGAATAATATGCTTATTGACCAGGGCACTTGAGTTGAGATATAATTACTCTTCAAGTTTGACGAGTAAAATCCGGTAAATAGATCTTATAGGTTATAACAACTTCAACTTTAACTTTGAAATGAAACTTGACGGAAATCAACCATGATTAAACGAGACATAATGTCACAAACTTATGACATAATTAATCAGAAATTAAAATACCAAAGTTATAATTATAGCGAAATATCTTGATACAGATTTTTATCTTTAACAATACCCTTGACTAATATTATATATTAACTTAAATATTTTAATAGTCAATACCAATTATAATACTGTAACATGAAAGGGGAACTTTGAGGTTAGGTGTACATAGCCCTTGGATCATGGCTAGGCATATTGGGTTGACCCTGACTGGGTACGATTCTGGTAGTCCTGATAAAGGATTTAATTGAAAACCCTGATGATATGAATAAAGTTTTTTTTACACCAGACATTAAATTTATATCAAGCCAGGCCTTTTAAAAATATAAAACAATATCTTGTTTGGTATGGTAGAAGACAGGATATGTATGCTCAATACTGTCATAATTATGGATATGACAAATGAAAAATTGTCCTGATGTCAAAGTTAAAATACCCATTATAATATAAACTGGTAGTGTTATCCTACATGTATAATAAATAATGTAATATCAATTTATGTGTTGCAAGTATTTCCGTAATAAGGAAGGAACTCAAAGTTTCAATTGATAACAACACTTCATTACAATGAATGATTTCCTATGGACTTTAATCAAAGCTAAATTTTATTTATTAATTAATTATGTTATAAAAAACCTACTTATAAAAGATTGAATAATGGTTTAATAAGAGGATTATATTGAATATGTGATATATTTGTAATATTACAGGTCTAAGTCTTATTATGATGATATATCCTTTGAACTGGATTATTATTATGTTTTTAATAACCTTATTCATTTTGAAAATTTTACTGAATATGAACAATTAAAATTTGCTACGGATCTGTAATTTTTAAATTCAAAATTTTAAAACTTTAAAAATTTATTTTCATAAACCAGAGAACATAGTTAGGGCTGGGTATCGATTACCAAATTGAGATCGATTATCAAAGTCAGGTTATCGATTAATAATCGAAAGATTTTAATTAGGAAATCTTCAACTTTCATATGTTTGTGTACGTTTTTGTACCTGAATGTTTGTTATTTATCAATATCAGGTATCGAAGACAAATGAAACTGAAGTAATGTCCAGAATTTTTAATGATTATCATGATAAAATGGGTCGTGACTTCTTTGATAAGCGTGTAGCAATTAATATTAAAAGAAAATTTGACTATGAAATTTGAAAATCAAAATTAGCGTCGCTAATAGATTATTTCAATTATTAGACCCAGCCCTAAACATAGTACCATAGTCCAAAAGCTCACTTTTGAATAAAAATTGATAGTTAAGCTTAATTGACTGACAAATGTTAATTATTTTGAACGGGCCTGTTGCCACTAATTCAAAGATGAATTATTAATTTTTTAGGTCAATGAATTCTAGTTGAATTCTAGGGATTGTTAGGTAGCCATCGTATGTTTTGAATGACGAATACAACATGATAATTGTCAGTAAGATTTGACGAGATGTAAAGGTGTGGACATGACAATATCATACTGTTCTCATTATTTCGGGTGATTTTAAGGTGTGATGTGACATCAGCTGCCATATCATTAGATTTTTAACAACGCATATCAACTCCGATCATATATTGTTATTAATTTATTAAAATACAAATTTAAAATGTGAGAAATGAAAACAGAATGTAAGGAAAGGTGATATTGTGTGTTATCAAATAATAACTTAACTCAGTGTTGCTTCAATTCATTCAATAACATTGTACAGAATTGCAAATTTTCTTCATTGTTATCAAAAACTATGAGCGATTCTAAAATTGGTATGAAACATATGTTTTGACAGGAGTATAATTATAATAATATTAGTTTCTACCATATTTCTCACAGGTCAACACCTGAATAACAGATTATTATACTGATTATATCATTTTTTTACCACACAAATCAATTGTTATATATAGATATATAATATCATATCATGTCAATATACAGACTGAAGTTCAATCAATATCAACATGATAACTTACTCAATATCACCTCACCACCACTCACTTCATTTTTTTCTTTCAAAATTCTTCAAGTATTTAAAACAAATCAATCTTCAAAGAAAATTAAAATATCTAGATAATTTTTGATCATTGTCTATAAGTAACTGGCTGGACGGTGCTGGACCTAGATAATCTCTTAATGTGCAATATTGACATTTTATTGAAAATGTATGAACAGTTTTAGGGTTTACTTTTCTGTGCTTTTTGTACTATTTTCATTTCTCAAAATATAAGTATTATAATTTTTCATATATGTTTTGTATTTGAGAATTAATTCACAAATTAAGGTGCTAGTTTTTCAAATTCTACTAAAAGATACTTTAATCAGCTGTTTATTTGAAATTTTTATTGTTATCAAATGTTAAAACATGAGATAACTAGTATTGACATAGGCTAGATAATTGCATGTATATTTTAGTAAGAAATAAAGGTAGATTAGACTTGTAATTACTCTACCTGTTTACTACTTAGGTCACCTGGTACTGTGAGACGCAGGCAGGTTCCGTTTTAAAAGAGAAACTTGAGCTCACTGGCCGTGGTATTCCTTTGATGTTTAGTCAGGCTGAATATAGAAACTAACAACCCATCAGTCTTAGTACAACCTTTGTTTTACATACATAACACAGCCATTTTAACTCTACATTAAATAACAAATATTTCTTACTCCAAATTCTTGTTGTTTTTTTTTAAAACACCGTCACAGATTTCAATATCAAAATCATTTTACTAGTAACAATGAAGACAATATATTTCAGATATCTTATTCCTAGCCATATGGTTTTCAACATAAATCCTATCAAGGCTAGTATTATGCTCGTAATTTAATAAATTTGCAGAAAACGTTTCAAGAGAGCGCCATATTAAATGCCAATTAAAGTTCAAAGAAAGAGAAATTGAGTGACAGTGAAAATGATTAATTTTATATATTTTCTTTATAAACATGTCTTTTAACAAGTATTTGACAGTAAAAGAAAATTGTGTTTAAAAATCAATAGGTACAATTATATGAAGTGCTGAACACAAAACAATATAAAATTGTTTGACAATGTTTTCGTTGATGTTTTTCTAAATATGAACAAGAGAATATAAAAGCGGTATGAAGGACTGTATATTCAGCTTGCTGTCTCTATTTTATATTGATAGAGAAAGGAGAAAGTTAACATTAAATGTGTACTTAACACCCAGTAATTGAAGAGTGGTTTTAATAAAATAAGATAATCTACCACGTTCTGTTGACTACAACTAGATTTTGATTAAACAAAGGTCTGTAATATTAAAAAGAATTGGAATTTTTACTTGATTTTGTACCATACAAGATAATTTTCAAAATTAAAAAGCTACTTCTGTATATGGTAGATTGATTAACTAATTTTCTATAAAGTTCTCTAAACCCTTACCACAGAAACTCAAAACAAGATTATTTTGTTAAGCTAAACAAAAGTTTGTAAGTCAGAAAAAAAGAAATTGAATAGACCAACACTTTACAACCAAATTGGAAATAAAAGTATAAAAAAAACGTCTTTTAAAGTGAGCCAAAGGTGAATAAATGGGAAATGATAATGATATATTGTATATATCTGTGTTCGATTTCTATTATTGATATGTGTATTACGAGCAGATAGTGATATATTGCTGGCAATGTGAGATATTTGACGATATTGTGAAGCGAGTAATTGAAATGTCCCTCATCAGACATATTGATGATGTCAGGGCTGATGAGACGAAGCTTTTGTTACAGTGTGGAATAGACTCGAGGGAAAAAACAAATTGAAGAAAATAAGTAGAAGTATATAAATGACGTTTATTTCTTGTTAGTTTATGTTTGCCGTTTCATTAAAGTAATAGAGTTAGTGTGAAAATAAATCCTCGGCTTTTGACATAATAAATGCCACAGACACAAGCAACATTAAAACAATGATATGAAAAACTATGTTGAAAGGTGATGAAATTGATGTCAGTTTATGACAAACTAAGAATTTTATACTGAATTTATTTTGTATGGGGTAGTGCACTAAGAAATGTTAAAATTGAATTTAATCTTAAATATTTTCATCCAAAAAGTACAAATGATTAAAGGAAATTAGAATGTGGAGATCTTTAACCTTATATTTTACTATCATTTGAGATTTTGTTACAAAAACAAGTTTTTTTAATCAAGTTTTATGACTAGTCTATATGACATGATTTTCTTTACTCTCACTATCTACATTTCATCTGAAAAATCTATTTATTTATTCATAGTCCTCTTATTTCTCTACTCCTTTCTCCAAATCATTTATTTTCACCAATTCACCAGTTTTTCCTGCAGAACTGTGTGTTATTTTCAACTGATAATTTAGAATAATCGGCCTGATCTAGTTAAAAACTTGTCAATTACAGGCAGAACTATCAATCTTGAAAATGGAGAAAAAACACAGCAGTGCGTTTTGCAAATTGAATGAAGACTTGATCATTTTAATCTTGGAAGGTTTTTCTGGCTATTGATAGAAAGTTAACATTGAATGAGACAGGCGTGTATTGAGGCCAAACGTTAACTCCATGTCTTTTAACGGTAGAAAAGATGGCATTGATTCACTTTAACTGTGTTTGTTATTGATCGAGATATTGCGTTAGCGATTGTTGTATAACTGTGTGCCTTGACTAGAGATGATTACTAAGATAACAGTATTGATGTGATGATGCCACTGTTCAATCGGGTGTGAAAGACATGTACAAGAGATTTCTAATTTATATTTTTGCACTGAAATGCATCTGGTTCTCATTCTCTATAAGCAATGGTACAATATGTATGCCTAGACCGGCATATTCTTAACTTAAACAATCAATGAAATATTTAACAAGGCATTCAACACTATTTACACCATGAGCCTATTTTTTTTTCAACAATTTATTTTGAAGAAAATAAGATGTCGAAAAACAATAATCCATCCACCATTACTGTTTTCCCCCATTTCATTTTTTGCAAGGAAATCAACTTCCAGTGAGTTTTGGATGCGTGTGGCTGTCTTAATTGAGTTCATTGATAATTAATAGTTAATTTACTATATTTAGTATTTACAATATTTGGATCAGATAAACCCTTCTGAGTTAAATATAGGTGTGAAAGATGCTTAGTGACATATCCACTCTTTTCTTCCCCACTAGAAGGTTAACATATTTATTGAAGTTTGTTGTCTATACAGTATATGCAGTTATCTCCCTTGTATTATCTTTCATTTTTGGTAATGCTACTTCTTCTTTAGTAATATTTCATGATTCACAATAAGTTCATACTCATGGGCAACTTGAATTTTTTTTTTTAGCAATTATAATCTGTTCATAAGATTATGATACTTTTTTAAATTCTAAAGACATCAAAGCAATCACAATCAGAGCAATTCTCAAGGGTCAAGTCTCTTTTTCTTTGTTGGTACTTTTTTTGTTTAGCTTGAATGATATATTTTAAATGGTTTTATTTTTAGCAATTTTTCTTTGACACTTAATGCACTTTGATTCACTTTCCCATGGGTATGAAGGTATACATAAAGCTGATTTAATTTTCATTCAGTGATTTGGTACCGGTACCTTGGCTATCCAGAATGTATATAGATACCAATTACGTCTATAAAATATTTAAAACTTCAAGTAACCATTTTTATCGTTCAGTAAATCATTTGTAATTTATATATTGTAGATAAAGGAAGTACAACACAGCCACCAGGTCCTATGGGTTTCTTCATGCCTCACTTTCCAGCCTACCCTAATGGTGCTAGTATGGTGAGTAAATATTTCTTACTTTCTTTTATTTTATCCAAGGAATTTGATGGGGAAATATTTGTCAATATGTCTTGTTATTCAAAATTTTAAACAAAAAAGAGATTTGGGAATTAGACATACGTTGCAACATATTGAATTTTGCAGAGCAGCATCAGGTATTCATGTCATTAAATAAATTTCAAAACTTAGTTGCTTTCTATGAAAACTGAAATATAACAGTATTGAATGACAAAACCTCAATTTATCTTGAAGATTTTATTTACCTAGTATTGTTTACAAACATATTTGTATTTGTTGACAGTTATAAATTGTGTTAGTTATAGTGTAGACATCTAATTTTTCAAAAAAAAACTAATTTGATTTAATGTATTTTGCCAGTACAATTGAGGTGATATCATGATCGTGCCCTAGCTGTATTGATTTTTTGAAAAACATAATAGTTTATTCTGTAAAATCCCTTTGAAATATTAAAGAAATCTACCTGTATAAGCCTTATTGAAAAAAATATAACTATTTAAGAGTTTTCAGTAACTTTCAAAAATCACTTCTGTGATTTGATTACCATATATTTATTTAAAGTTTTTTTTAAGGTAGGAAGTAATGAAACTGACAATTAAGATATAAAATGTCTACGATATTTTCTAATTTGGCATTGTTATGACTTGCTGTCAGTAGTGTCAAACTTATCTTTTTTCATATTGTCATGTAACAAATACCTTTAAAATAAAGATGAAATAGAACAACATATTAATTACACCATTAACTAGAAGGGGACTCGATAATATTGAGCCGACCGACCGCAGGCATAAACATAAAAGATCCAAATACATGTATATATAGCTTCAATAGCCTTCCTGCAGCGTGTCAAATAGCTAAAACCCCAGAGCTTCAGGGGGCTTTGCCTCATGGACCCTCACCAGACTTGGGCAGCCCCCTGAACACCATCTGTTATTTGCTTTGCTCGCATGGTCAATATATTCTGTCGGTTCATTTTTGCTCAGCTGTACCTAACTTGATGATCAGCAATCAAGAATATTATATGTACCTAACTTGATGATCAGCAATCAAGAATATTATATATACCTAACTTGATGATCAGCAATCAAGAATATTATATGTACCTAACTTGCAATCAAGAATATTATATGAACCTAACTTGATGATCAGCAATCAAGAATATTATATGTACCTAACTTGATGATCAGCAATCAAGAATATTATATATGTATTTCCACTGGCAGACAGAAAAAGCCGGCTTTAAGTTAGCTTTTGTGTGTTTCCACTGGGAAGATTGTCAAACCTTTAAGATTCGGGGACCGTTACGGTTTGGCAATCAAAGCTTTTCAGATAAATTGACCTTCACACATTTCTGAGAAAGAGCAGTTGAAATCTCTTTTGATAGAGTGCTTACTAGGGTTTGTACCCGGGATTCCCGTTCCCGGGAATTCCCGGAGTTTCTGGCAAGTACTCATTTCCGGGAACAGCACTCCATTCCCGGGAATGGGAACATAGATTTTTTCACGTTTATTTCACCATTGACAGTGGTAAATTCTGTCACCTGGAGGGATACAAATCACCAAAATTTCCTCCATCCAAGCCTCAGAGCCCTAATCCGCCCCTGTCGGCAGTGATGGTGGTGATACGTGAGACATCTTTTGAAATTTCTTTGGAAAAAGAACTTATAAAAACTATCGACGAGGAACTCAAGTAATGTCAGAAAGAGAATACATGTATTACCACTTTCATTTGGGAATTTAGGTTATTTAAGCAGATAAAGACTTTGACATCGAATCTGGAATTTATACTTAATGCTCTGAAGTCAATCAATCCGTAATCAGTCGCAGCGGAATAAGGTTTTCTGTTGCAGGCAATTTCTCTCGCCTAGGGGTGAAATCATTGTGCGCGTTGGTCTTCCTAAAACATTGGTTAGATTCGTCGGTAACATAATCAACTTCCACCTCCACTAATCAATACTAAAACCTATTTGCATAGAGGTATTTTGGGTTCAAAAGTTGTTCTTAAATATTGCGAATTATATGAAAATAAAATTTGATATGAAACTACATAGATAGCTTTAGCTATTATGTCCTATATTTTTGTAACGGTTGCTAGTTTGACTAGCTCTTATATGTTGAAATTCATTCCCGGGATTCCCGGGAATAGCATAAATTTCATTCCCATTCCTGGGAATGAGATATCCGGGAATGCTGCAAACCCTAGTGCTTACCCGTGACTTCAAATAGCCCAATCATTCATTTGAAGTCACATTTTGTCAATAGATGATGTAATTTGCGTTATTAGCCTTTGGTTTCCATTCCATATTGGTAGATTGCTTAATTTACTCCATGAAGAACATTGTTATTTTTTAACTGTGCTGTAACTGTGTATTACCTTAATTACCATGACTAAGGCCATACCAAATTATTTTTTGGGGGATATCTTGTTCCATGGATGGTTTTGAGTAACAAGGAAACTTGAAGATAGTTCTCTTAAGGCTGCATTGTCCATCGACATCGCTCTGAAAAATACATGCTGTCTTTGAATGGCTATAAATTCTAATGTTTCCAAGATAGATTATTTTGATGACTAATATTAAAATTCAATAGATGAATTTAATGATCATTGCCACTTAAATATTTTTGGATGCATTATTTTCCTCCAGTAAGCTTATATAGTTTCAATATTAGTTAAAAGTTCAGGATTACAAAAAGAATTGAATTTCAAAACCTATTTCATAAATTATAGACTACCTTAACTACCCTTTTTATTCCATTTTGGGGCACCCTGGTATTCACCACAGGATGACAGGGAACCAAACGAAATGTTCATTGAAAGGCCTATCTTCAATAAAAACTTTCATTTTGTGTAGAAAAAAAAACATTTTCATCAAATCGGTATTGTAAATGATATTCCGAGCACTACCCTAAGTATTATCCACAAGTCATCAACAGAAAACGTTTGAATTCTGGTCTGCTCGTATGTTACCTTGCCTGACAAGCTATCCTTTCTTTTAGAATAAAATTTTCATATTACAATAGTTTACATACAGAAGCTCTTCAATGACATACAGATTAATATTTAAATTTTTTACTTATGTTATAAAATCCGAAAGCAGAAAATTTGATACAGAATTCCTATAAACAGAAAATTATTTCCTTATGGCCTAATAATAGATAATTAAATTATGCATCAAAATTTGTTGATAATGATGATAATAATGGTTGTAGAGTAATATTTCAGCATGTTACAAGCAGGTTATTATTAGGTTATATATTATAACAATCAGGTAATATCAACTGTTAACCTGTCTGTTTAAACAGTGTTCTAATGTAAACGGTTAATCAGGAATGTCCGCTTTCCTCATTGATCATGACATGTAATACCTTCCAGTAAATCCCATACAACACCACTTCATTGATAAAATACGAAGCATCCACTATTCAAGTGTTAAGGGGGGATAGATGAAGTGTGTAGTGGTAAAACTTTTAAAGTTTGTTTAGTTTTTTACGTCTCCTCTAGAGTGTTAAGATAGACTCCTTACATGTTAATATAATAGATTTGAATAGACAAATCAGTATAAACTGTGTGGATAAATCATACTGTGAAGAAGGGCAAAGCTCAACCACAAACAGATATAAAAGAAGTGCAATTTCTATGTAAGAGTTGAGAGTGAGAGAGAGCAGGCTGACGGGGTTCAAAGGTTTAACTTTATGTGTAGGATCGTATTGGACTAAACTTTGGAGAGATCGTCTGCTAGAGGCTCTTATACTGGCAAGCTGTCAAGTGTCATAGCTTAGCAACTGACATGATATATTACCTAGGCCGCCATTGGGGGTCAGGCATCTCACACTCCCCGCTCAGGGGCTACAGTGAAAACAATGATACAGTGAGTAGGAGGGATGTGGAAACAAATAACTTCAAAGAAAACATGTGTTCTACCTGCAGCGGTTTAGTACCTGTTGACAAAATGCCTGTTTGTTGCCTGTGGCCGGAGGCATGCACCTTAGGATGCTACTTGGACTTGGTAAGATTTTTTAATAAATGTTCAGTTTGACAAACAATATTTTTTTAGGTAAAAAAAATGAGTTAAAAAGATACAATAAAATAATTTTAAAACTTTCGTACAAATATATATATTTAACAATTCAGTATATATATATTTATTATTTCAAACCCCTATTATTATTTTTATTCATTTAAATGATAATTATTATATATTTTCTATTATTTTTAATCATAATTCAACACTAAGAAACTAAATGAAATTGACAGTGACAATTGATGGATTTTTACCCTTTGAAGTGTTAAGAAGACAGGGGTTATAACACCCCCTAATGTGTCTTGCATAATATTACTTCATTAATTACCTAGGGCTTCTTTGATCTTTATCTCTTGTTAGTTTTCTTGTTAACCAAATGCTCAAGGATGTTAATAAGATGTCAATATATATTTTTTGAAAAATATTTTTCGACAGTTGAATTCTTTTTTTGCAAATGATATTTTTGGATTGAAGATTTGAATCCTGTGACATGTTCTTATACAGTTGCAATTGATATTTTATTAATGTACATTTTTTTGGTAAAGTTTGGCGATTTAGATGTTTTAATAAATAATCAATTAAGATATTAGAATAAAGGAAAATATATTATTGAAGTCAAATATTTACTGATATATGTATGAGAAAGGTATCTGTGAGGTTCTATAAGGGAAAATTATAAATGTTAACACCACCCATTGGCATTTTGTTGTATAAAAAAAGTGTTTGGCTTTAGAAGAAATAGTTTCAGATAAGATTCTTTACTTAAATAGGACTTTTATCTGATATCCTATTGCTAAAGTAAAGTAATTCATACAATTTGGCCTCACAATTTCAGGTACAGTTCATAGTTTCAACCTTACTTGCTTGTTCCCCTGCAGTCATTTAGTTTGATGGACGTGTGTCACAATGGAGTAGTCCATTATGTAGGGAAGATAGCTAGCTATTAACGTTAATTGTGGCAGATACTCAAATGATAAGGCAGTGCTAGTTTATTTGTGTGCAGAATAATTACCCTAATACCCCATAATAAGTAAAGATTAAGTTAAATCTTTGCATCAAACTTGATTTTGCAGCATTTTGTGCACCGAGTGATCATATCTTCTCACCTTCACTGAGTCGGACCCAAGTGCCAGCGAAATTTTCATTTTTGTCATGCTCTGTAAAGCTGACACGAAACATCAATATCCATAGCTAGGTGATTAATGATCATGTAACCAAACAAAAACTTAACAATTCTAGGCGGCTGCTCCCAGTAAATTCAGTCCTATCTATTACTGCCGTCAAATAACTTTTATGTAGCGGAACTTGAGTTGAATTGTATAAAAAATAAACGAGAGAGCACCTGGGTCGCACCAGATATAAGAGCTAGCTTTAGAAATTTGATCAAATGGAGACTGATCTCCAACAATACGATTTCTTTATATTTTATTTTGACACTTGTAGGTGAGACTTGTGTGGTAATTCTATACCAGGTATCTCTTAAGAAAAAGTTTTATCAGAAATAAATAGCCTTTATCATATAAAAAAATAAAATTTTTATGTTTTAGTTCTAATGAATTATTTCAGTTACTAGTCTTGATCAAAAATATAACATACATCTAGAACAATTCAATGGAACAGTAAAAATAAATATTATTTATTACTAATTGCTGAAAAAAATATCTCGTAACATACAGAACTGATAAATATATATATATATACAGGTTTTCTATTGTGTCATATTATTTTGAATAAAATAGATTTTTTAATTGGTGTGACTTATAGCACTGTAATGGTGCAAAATATGATTAGTTGTACTGCAGCAGTCTTAACCAAGCTGTGCACCAAATTTGAGGCAGACTGAATCATTTGGATGAAAAAACAGCTGAAAAGATGAACTGGTGAAAACACAGCCTAATTAAGGTTAAACACCATGTTTTTAGGGGTTGAACTTTAAAGAACTGTCCAAAATCTAAAATTTACCCTGAAAGAGATGCTAAGACAACTGATCTTTAGTCATAGAAAAGAAATAGGCATTCTAACCTAACCCAAACAAGTCACGATAAGATAGGAACAAATCAGTTCTTGGTTAATCTTTCCTACCCTTTGAATCAAGCTTTGCTGAGCTAAGATACGCTCTCTATGCTTTAATCAATTCGTGAAAAGCGTCCAAAATATTTAATCAATTTAAAAAATGCACTCTTGCTGAATTTCATGCTTAGGCCTACTACAAAGTTTTCCAATGATCGATTACGACCCTGACGCTTTAGTCTAGCTTTGTTACGCTTTGCACGCTGCTTTAAAGCACTTTCAAAGTGCCGTTGGTGTTAACTTAACATAACAGACAGGTTTCTTTGTGAGTTTAAACGGTACCTCAGGCTGGATTAAAGATTTAAGATGCATGTATGATTTCTTGTTCTCTGAACGCAAAGCATTTACACTACAAAAGTTTATCTGTTCTGGGAACTGTTTTGAGAGACCTTGCAGGTAGTCTTGAATAGGTACTGTTCTCAGAATGCTGCTCGACCATATACTAACAATTTTTCATCCGTTTTGGTCTCGGAAATGGTCTGAAACAGATAATTATTGTAGTCTAAACAGGGCTAAAGACAAAACGCACCATGACATATTGGTCGTCTTTTTTGTCACTAAATAGTATCGGTCTGTCAAGTTTCAAATTCATAGCTTATACATACATGGTTTACTAGTCATTAATGATGAGAATACTGTGTCGTGGAAGCAATGGTAAAATCATTAAAATTGTATAATATGCTTGTGTCATGTTAAAGCAGTGTTGCGTTGTTAAAGCGATACAACCTCTTAGAATGAACAAAAAAAATAAGTTCTCAAACTTGGTCAATCAGAGTACATATATATTCATCAAATTTGATTAAGGGTTTTTCAATTATTGTATATAAACATTGTTTTCTGGATTTATCAGATTATTTAGGTAATCTGATTTTTTGTTCATTCTAAGAGGTTGTATTCCTTTAAATGATAAAGCCTGGTTCACATTGATATAAGATAAGTTTCCAATACTGACAAGTAATCTTTGATGTTGTAAGAAAAAGTGGGAAGAAAAATGGCAAAAAATAAGATATATGTATAATATTGAGGTTTAACTGTATTTTAATTGTTGATGTAGTTGAAAAGTAACAAGTTACACTTTATTTACAGTTCAGGGTATGACATGTTGATCATTGCAGAAGTCTTCAAGTCTGCATGTTAGTTGTCAATGAACAGAATGTTTTAATATTGATATTAAATTGTCTACTGTCATCAGTCGTTTATTTTTTAAACCAGAACATTTCTTCCATCTTTGTCTAAATAAAATTGATTAAGTGAAAGCCTCTCTGGATCTGTAATGCAGTTAGCTTGGTAAATATTAACTGCCTGTAAAGAAAGCGATTTCTCAAGCTGTCAAAAAGATTTGTGTTTGCATAGATGGCAACAAATACATTGTAAGTGGCAGAATGTTTGAAAAGATTTCTGAGATTTTAAGAGATTTCATTTCCTACAGAAAATAGTTGATGAACATAGAAACTCAGAATTTGATTTCTATTTTTGGTCAATTGGAATAGAATTCTAAGCATTATTTCCATGGAAAGTTTTTTTAACAGACTTTCAATTTATTCGATATAAGCTTATGAATAGCATTTGAAACAAACAAATTAGAAAATGTTTTGAGTAAAATTTACATCCTATGAAATTTTAATTAACGTTTTCTATTTGAACGAACTTTCGTATTAAGGATAACTTTAAACTGAAGATGCTCATACTTTAATCTAAGTCTTATATTACAAATTTATAACTAGAGGCAACATGGCCATCTTTTTCCTTTCATCTTCCTTTTTCATTCTCACTTTCTTTTTTCATCTTCCATCTTTAATCCTTGTAATTTAATTGGAAATACCAAGAACTGGTAACATTCTGTATAATCATTTTACTTCATCAATTGGTGATATATTAGAGTAACATCATGTCTTTAGTTTGCTTGTGGCTTGTTTCTATATTCATTAACTCTTTGATCTTAACAACAATAACTATCTAGTCCTCCACTACATCTCTACTAATATTCCAGTGTAATGCAGATTATTATGTAAAAAAATGGAAGAGAAAATTACCTGGGTTTATTCAGTAATGAGATGGTAGTAATTAAATTAATTATGGACACCACTACCTTTTCAATTCCTTTCATCTTTTTACTTGCCTCTTTATCTAATATTTTATCACAGATTTTTTCTTCCCAGCTTTAGCCATCATCTAATGATCTTGCGATATTTAGCTAACAGAATGACCTTCATTTCATCTATAAAAAAAGTTGAAGCAAGGGAAAAAATGCTAAGTCTTTGATCTCTTGTTAGACATATAAATTTACCAAGTGAACTGAAAGTTTATTTAAAAATTGATGCCAGACTTTGAAGTTTAACTGACTTTATTACTTAATGTAACATCAAAAATGAGTTGAAAACTATGATTTTGTAGAAATTTGCTGGAGGACAGAAATTGGTAAAACCTTTAAAGAAATATTTATCTTTGATGTATGGAATGGTCCACATGCTATACTGTAGGTTATTATTGTTGAAATATAATCATATTAAGCTTAATATCAACCATTTTTATTTTCCAGGGGAAGCTGGGAATGCCACCATATCCCGGTTTTATGATGTATAATGATTATGGCTCCCCACCTCCAGCACATATGGGTATTCCTCCAGTAACCACAGATCCTAAAACAGGTAAATTAATAGTTTCTATTTATAATATGACAGAAAGGTTTCTATCACAAACTGCTTTTATCTATGTTAAGTCTTGATTTGAAAAAAAAATTGCAAATCAATAGTTGTTACACTTTAAACGGTATTTATTTTGTTTATTGGAACCAACATTTTTCAAGTTATATATATACTAATTACTTTCTTCTTAAAGTAGCAGAAATTTTGATATTTTTATTTGGCTTATTCATGTACAGATAGGAAATTTATAAAATTGTTATTTTCAGGATTACCACGACCACCATTATACGCAGCGTATCCTCCCGGACAATTTCATCCTTTATATAGTCCAGAATTCTCTCAATGGTAAGTCTGACTGAAAATTATATTTTGGCAATTAATTATTTATTAGAGATTTTTTCTCTGATAAACTAAATTAATTTTAGGATGTTTGAATTAGACGTAATAAATATTGCTATAAATGATATCATTTTCAATAAACTTTGTTTATCATATAAACTTGGCTTATTATTCATGACAGGTCTTTCTGATTGAGATCACAAATATAATCATTGCTCATTTCAATTTTTTTTATGACTAAATACATAGTGACATCAGGTTTCGTTTAGTATTAAAGCTAATGTAGCAGAAACCTATTTATTTAATTAAAATCATAAGCATAACTTGTCATACAGAGTTTGAATTAACATTTATTACATTTTGATGAGAATTATAATATTGGATGATTTTACAGTTAATATATATATATATCCAAATGAATATGTCCATTGAATTAAACATATGTTACCAGTAACTGTTTTCCAAATTTACTATCCTTTGTTTATATAAATTTATCATTTATGATATTATCTATGATAAAGAGCAGATTAATATAAAAAAAAAAACAAATATTAAAATAGTTTAACAGAAAATATAACAAGATTACTTTATTTGAATAAGGGTTGATTCATAAAAAGGAGTTTTCTGGTTATATTTTAAAGTGTGATTCAAATTGAGTCAATTTCAGTTTTCAGCTGTTTAGTCTTTTATACAGGTGTCAATAGTTTGCTCTTAAAAGCTTTCTTAATTGTTCAAATATGAAAGATAGAAATATAGAGTTCAATTTCTATAGAAACACTATGAATTATGCCACGTGTCAAGTAAAAACCTTTCTTTCAAAATCTGAATTGATGCAATGTGTGTAGAGTGTCAATATGGTAAAAAATATATTATTGTTTCCAGTGTTTGTCCTCAACTGTTATTTCTGGCTTAGATATTCTATAATCAAGTTGTATTTTCACTTTATACCCTAAAAAAAATATTTTTATTTTCTGTGGTTATTTATTAGAAGCCATTGCTGTCTGTTCTTATGATATCTTTCCAAATTTAGATTGATTGATAGATTATGTAATTTACCTAGACAATGTTGTTTATGAAGAAAAAAAATCACATACATTTATCAAATTCATAAAGAAAAGTAAGAATTGATGACAAAAATTAAAATGACTAGAATTGAGTTCTATTTGATTTAAGCTTTTGTTATTATCCTGGATATTAGTTTCCAAGATAACCCTTTTTCAATTTTTACATTTCAGGCATAGGCCTACAGGTTATCCTATTTCCTCAGGTGCCTTCAGTAGTTCTTATCCTCCATTATTAAATACAACCATATCACGATTTGGTCATCCTGGTATGATGCCACCTGGTATGCAACCAGGTATGCCTCATCCCGCCATTATTAGTCCGGGACCAAAACAAGAAATCCTGCCACATCATATGAGTCATGACCATCACAGGTAAGCACCTTCATGTCTAATATCCCAAAATAATACATAGTTAAAGAGATAATTTAAACAGAGAAGGTATTATAGGAACTGTGAACCTGTTCAATTATTTAACCATAATCACCTTGATAATAAAATGTTAATAGACCTGAAAGCATATTCAAATATAGATATTTTATAATTCCACTTTATGAAAAAGCTTAATTTATAAAATAGCCATCTGAGAAGTGGTCAATGTGGTTAATATCTGATTATGTTATTTATAGACATGAAAATCATCATCATCATCAACCCCCACCAGAACCTGAGAAAAAGAAACCACATATAAAGAAACCATTAAATGCTTTTATGTTATTTATGAAAGAAATGAGACCAACAGTTATAGCAGAATGTACCCTCAGAGAATCGGCTGCTATTAATCAAATATTGGGAAGACGGGTGAGTTATTACTTAATAAATTTATCTTTTAAGTTTTATAGCCTTGAGGGACCATAAGGAATTTCCATGTCATTTTGGAATGATATTTTTAGCCATTAAGAGGTTTTCTCCATGTCTTTGTATTGGAGAGTATACATGGGACTAGAAGAGGCTTGAGTTTGAAGTAATAAATTATATTTTTTAGTGGCACGCATTAGACCGGTCAGAACAGTCCAAGTATTATGAGATGGCAAGGAAAGAAAAAGAGTTACATTTACAGTTATATCCGGGTTGGAGTGCCCGAGATAATTATGCTATACAGACCAAGAAAAAGAAACGGAAAAAGAGTGATTTAGTTGATAAAAATAGAGGTAAAGGTTATGTATGACTTAAGTCATATATAAAGTTTATATTTTTTAATTTCTCTTTTATCCATAGAGCATGATGGCTCACCTTCAAAGCATTATAGCAGTTTGAGTTTTTATTTGATTAATATTATATCAGATATCTTTAACCTTCTTTTAAATATTTCAGAATGTCCTAATGCTAAGAAATGTCGAGCAAGATTTGGTATGGAACAGCAAGCTAATTGGTGTAAACCATGCAGGTATGTCATCATTTCATTTAAAATGCTGTATAATTATTTTCAGATTATTCTGAAAGTAGCTGATAATAGTACATTCCTTTACAGTGAAATTTCTTTTCAGATGCGATTTGTGGCCAGGGAAAATAATTGAAATATTAGTATGTATTATAAACCATAAAATCTGCAAGGCCGTCTCCTAATCTCATTTCAGAACGATGCATGAAACATGTGATCCGACAACTGCTGATTTAGATCAAAGCAACACCAACATGTAATGATTATCAAGGTATTGACTGTACAGCATGCTGTCTTACAGATTTACAGCTTGCTTCTTGTCTGTACGCCCTCAAAACCTTAATAAAGCTTTGCATGTAGCAACCTGGGGTTGAGGATTCTTATGCTTTTGTTTTAGTTTTTTTTTCGTATGAAATATAACTTTATATCATCATAATCACTGCTTCAACTTCATCATTTCAGTCATCATCATCATCATCATCATTATCATTGTTCATGTATATATATATATCCTATGCTTAATGCTTATTGCTTATTACTTAATTTGATATTTTATTTTAGCTTGCTTGTGCTTCATGCATATATATTATGTATATAACTCCCTGCATGTATATTAATTGTTTCCAGATGAAAGAGAGTATTGTACATTATCCTGCATGTATCATTCATTCATTCATTGGTTGTGGTTATTATACCATAATGCTTATTAATATTATTTTGCTTTCAGGACTAATTTTGATTTCATTTGCTATCATATATTTAGCATGACTTAAAAGCTTAGAATGATATATATTTTAATTGTGAAGACATTTACTTAAAAATTTAGTATTTCAAAATTCCTGTGCAATTCAATTGTCTGTGCATCAGCTTGAAATTAACTTATTCCAGTAGGAATTTTGCCTGAAATAGAAACTAATTGTAAAGAAATTATGTTAAGAACAACATGCATGAAAATGTGATTGAACGCATGGTTTCAAGATATTTGTTGTCAGTAAAATGTAAACTAAGTAAATTTGGTTTGAATTATTTACTAAAGAAATAAAATCAATAAATATAGGCAATCTTGAGTAAAATCAACTAACTTGCTGATTCCTGCTTTACTAATTTTTTGCACATAACAAATTAAAGAATGAGTATTATAATTATAGGCGTGAAGTTTTAGCACTTGCTCAATGCTTACTTGCTTTTAGTTTCCACTGTTAGTTATTAAAAACAGTCGGACACAAGTTTCATGACTCAAAATTTCAAAAATAAAAAGAAGATGATCACTGAATAATAATAATAATATTTATGTTTTCCCAATATATATTGATCGTTATTTTGCAGGCGTAAGAAGAAATGTATATACTTTATGCGTGGTGAGGATGGTGGCAGTAATACAGATGAAGAAAGTTTTAGTGAATTTTGTGATTCAGGACGTTCAGCTCACGACAGCGATTCTAATGTAGACAGTCCGCAGCCATCCTCACAAGGTGGGGACGACTTTTCTCAGTCAGAATTGTGCCATGACAATCAACTATCACCTATTATGGATGAAATGGATGATGATGATGTTACAGAATTTACTATCAAATCTAGTTTATGTAATTTAGTGTCGGGACCTCCAGTGCCTAGCGCATCACCAAGTATACAGGCCACGTAACAGATCATTTAATCTCAAACTGTGCAGCATAATATACTGTAAGAGTGCCAGTGATCATACCTAGCACACAAACTTCACAAGTTTAGACTTACTGTGTTGGTAGATAGTATTGTGGGCTCATTTTATACTGAAAGCCAAAGATTAACAGGAAAGAGGCCAAATAAGACATATATGTGAGATGTGCTAATTTTATTGATCATCTGAAATAATGACCAGAATTCACTAAGTTAACAGTCAAATATAGGGTGAAATTCACCAATTTGAACTGTATATTGTTATTATATTTAATTCTTAAGGAGAAGGGTGTATTGTTATAGACTAAAAATACATTTCTTCATTACTGTGTTATATATAGTGTCATCATCATTGATGTTAAAAAAGATATTAGCCAAATAATTTACAATATCTGACTGTGGACTAGAGAGAGAGAGAGTGACGGACAGTTGATATAACTGTTTAATAAGAACTAATTGTAAATATATATTGTGAAGAGAATATGTTGATAGTATCTAGACAGAAGAATATTATAAACAGTGGCTGTGTTCAAAACCTTTTACAATCATTAATCAACCTCAAAATAACATCAAAACATTTTAACTCTGCTCTTCCAAATTTCTCCCAATTTATAACACAAGATATCCGATCTCATCTAATATGATCACTTTACACAAATCATTTTTAATAAACAATGTTTATATGTTGTTTTTTAATTGAACATGTTTATTTTGAATGTACAGCTTATCTCATTGAATCAAATCTATTTTCAAATGGATCCAATTCACTGCATCCAGATTAATTTAATGTTTGGGTCTATTAGGTGAGGAAAAGTACAAACTGAGTTGTAAAATTCCACTACACAATAAATTTTTTATTCTGGATTGAATTTGAGAAATTGCCAGTATATTAACGAAAAGACAAATTATATATTTAACTACAGAATTAATGGAAAATATTGAAATAAAAATGGATAGGCCTACTTGAGTTGTCAGTGCGAGCTATAGCTAACATAATTTTGGGAATATTGATATTGGTTGATCTTAAATTAAAGAATTATCTGATTTTCTTATGGTACATATTACATGTAAATATATATAATCTATTTGAAACATTATTCTGATGGTCAAATTATTTGATTGATTGATTTCAAAATTGATAAAAATTACATTTAATCATAGAGAGTTTTGAAATGGTTATAAAATATGTATAACAAAAGGAGAAATTTCTAGTCTTTAATTTCCAATCACTTTTATTATAAATATTATACAGAAATGTTGTTCTGGAGTAGCATTATTTCAAATTTATTTTTTTCTTGTGAAACTGATTTCGATCCGATTATTTGACGTGTTTAGTTTTAAATGGATATATTTATCTTTTAATGAGAATAGAATGAAAAAAAAGTGAGAAGAATTCATTATATTACATAATCAAGTTCTCGCAATATATTATCAATGAAAAATCCACCATCACAAAGAGTTGTGTTTCTTGCCATTACTTTGTAGAAATAAAGAAATAATGATTTTATATAAATGAGAAAGGAATCTTTATTAAATATTAATATTGATTTCATTATAATCTTCTATTGTTGTGTGATGATTTTCTTCATAAATCACCTGTAAATATATCTTCAGTCAGTACTCTATGTTATTATGTATGTTGATTCTTTTACTAATATATGGAAAATGGATTAGAAGTGTTCTCCATTACATTAGTTAATTAGAGCTCCAAGAGCAATCACAATTCATACCTCACTCAACAATGTTTTATTTGGTATTTTGTTCTCTGTTCACCCTCAAATTTGATTGACTCCCATGTAGATCTGTGATTTAGATATAAATATAATCATTTTGAAAATCAGCACAATTTATTCACAAGCCTGATGTAAAATTTGGAGGAATAATTACATATTGAAATAATCCATCAGCTCTGATTGAAGAATTGATTTTGTTTTTTGTTTGAAGATTGAATATTAAAATAGAAACCATCATTTTCTCCAATAGTGCTGAATATTTATAGAATTGAATATTTTTTCGTAAAGACATTTATGGGTCAAAACCTTGACTTGATTTAAAACATTTTTTTTTTTGTCATTGGTATGAAATCCTACAGATTCATATGTTGTTTTACTGTGAGATTATAAATTTATTAGACCATGTCATAAATCTTGTATTTTTCTTCATTTCAACTAACTAGTGTACCCAATATCATCCTCTCAGATTAGGATGTCCTAGCTAATAACTGGGAGGAAAACATTTTTTTTTTTAATAACAAGGGTCCCTTCTACAAGCTGATCTTTGACAAACATCTTGGCATTGATTTACAGTTGGGTTAATTGGAACAACCAGGAAAGACTTAAAACAATCATCAAGATAGAGCCCACAACAATTGTATCACAATCCAACATCAAATGATACATGTTAACAGATCTCTATATAAAGCAACATATAGAATAGAAGATTGACCTCAATGAAACAAACATGCCATGTAAAATGCCACATTTCAAACATGACTAGAATTCATTGAAATGTGTAAACATGGCATGCTGAACTCCTGTTGTACCAGAAATTTAAAAACATATTTTGGTGTATTGAGCCCTCTGTCTGTCCTAGAAGTCTTTAAAGCGTTAATGGAAAACCAAATGAATTAGATTTGGAATAGTCATAACTGAAGAAAATTTCTTTTCTTTCTCTTTTTAATTCCTGAATGAAGTTCGGAATTATTGTCATTTCATTAAGACAAATACTTTCAAAGATTCTGAGATTTGGAATATTTCTTTTAATTTAATTTAGACACTTTTATAACCTCCTTAAATTGAAGAAGACAGGGCTAAATATGCCAGTTTTAACTATCTTATTACAAGGTGAAATAAAACAGATAACATGTTATATTTTAGATGAGAATAAAAATCAATGAAGAAATCTCAAGAGGTTGAGAAGTTGTTGCCTGCAGCAAACCATCTTCAGTAATATGTGTCCCCCAATAGAAATTACCGAACCAAGTTATTTTACAATGTGGACTTTAACAAGGAATTGCTAATGCAATACAGTTGTCTTGAATGGGTCGAGTAATAAACTCCCCTTGATTGGGCAACTGAGAAAACATGGTAAGTGGGGGTGAAAACAATTTCTGCTCGTTAAATAAACTCGTTTATTTGGTTACATGATTGGTGAAGAGAGGAATCGAGGCTAACACAATTCCATCCAATTTGTCTGACAAATATTTAGAGCCTAACCGAAACTTGGGGGTAATATTGAGGGTATTGAACAATTTATGAGGTTGTAAAAGTAACATTTTGAAACATCCATGAGACCCGATACAGATTTGTCAACATAATACTTTTAGTAACATATAACAAATTATATATTGATATCTAGCATAAAAAAAACACTAAAAGAATGTCTACTACAGTATAGATGAAATACACAGTCTAGTATAGATGTCTTGTGAAGAAAAAAAACTGTCTAGTGAAAATGGTATGTGCTGTAGAATAGACAATGTTTAGTACACTACTGTAGAATAGATAACTACTAGTATATAATATGTAATAAACCGTAGAATAGATCTTGCATAGATAACGTCTAGTATAGAATATGTAATAAACCGTAGAATAGATAACGTCTAGTATAGAATATGTAATAAACCGTAGAATAGATAACGTCTAGTATAATTATGTAATAAACTGTAGAATAGATAACGTCTAGTATAGAATATGTAATAAACTGTAGAATAGATAACGTCTAGTATATAATATGTAATAAACCGTAGAATAGATAACGTCTAGTATAGAATATGTAATAAACCGTAGAATAGATAACGTCTAGTATAGAATATGTAATAAACCGTAGAATAGATAACGTCTAGTATAATTATGTAATAAACTGTAGAATAGATGACGTCTAGTATAGAATATGTAATAAACTGTAGAATAGATAACGTCTAGTATAGAATATGTAATAAACCGTAGAATAGATAACGTCTAGTATAATTATGTAATAAACTGTAGAATAGATAACGTCTAGTATAGAATATGTAATAAACTGTAGAATAGATAACGTCTAGTATGTAATAAACTGTAGAATAGTTAACGTCTAGTATAGAATATGTAATAAACTGTAGAATAGGTAATATCTAACATAGACGTAATAAACTGTAGAATAGATAACGTCTAGTATAGATGTAATAAACTTTAGAATAGATAACGTCTAGTATAGAATATGTAATAAACTGTAGAATAGGTAATATCTAACATAGACGTAATAAACTGTAGAATAGATAACGTCTAGTATAGAATATGTAATAAACTGTAGAATAGATAACGTCTAGTATAGAATATGTAATAAACTGTAGAATAGGTAATATCTAACATAGACGTAATAAACTGTAGAATAGATAACGTCTAGTATAGAATATGTAATAAACTGTAGAATAGGTAATATCTAACATAGACGTAATAAACTGTAGAATAGATAACGTCTAGTATAGATGTAATAAACTTTAGAATAGATAACGTCTAGTATAGAATATGTAATAAACTGTAGAATAGGCAATATCTAACATAGACGTAATAAACTGTAGAATAGATAACGTCTAGTATAGAATATGTAATAAACTGTAGAATAGATAACGTCTAGTATAGAATATGTAATAAACTGTAGAATAGGTAATATCTAACATAGACGTAATAAACTGTAGAATAGGTAATATCTAACATAGACGTAATAAACTGTAGAATAGATAACGTCTAGTATAGAATATGTAATAAACTGTAGAATAGGTAATATCTAACATAGACGTAATAAACTGTAGAATAGATAATGTTTAGTATAGATGTAATAAACTGTAGAATAGATAACGTCTAGTATAGAACACGTAATAAACTGTAGAATAGATAATGTTTAGTATAGAACATGTAACAAATTGTAGAATAGATAATGTTTAGTATAGAACATGTAACAAATTGTAGAATAGATAATGTTTAGTATAGATGTAATATACTGTATAATAGATAACGTCTACAGAACATGTAACAAACTGTAGAATAGATAATGTTTAGATAGAACATGTAACAAACTGTAGAATAGGTAATGTCTAGTATAGAATATGTAATATACTGTAGAATAGATAACGTCTAGTATAATTATGTAATATAATATACTGTAGAATAGATAATGTCTTGTATAAATGATGGGCGCAGATCACGGGATTTTTGTCGATCATTATGTGATAAGAAAAATGCCAATTAAGTTCTCAAACTTGGTCAATAAGAGTTTATATTCATCAACGATATCCAAACTATACAAACAGAATCAAATAAACCCATAAAACTATGTAATTGTCCATACAAATACAGATTGTTGAAATACGCTTAAAATTTGAGTTAGCGTTTTCAATTATTGTAGGCTCTATAAACATAGTTTTCTGGATTTATCAGATTATTTAGGTAATCTGTTGAATAGCTATGTCACCAGGTAGGCTTAAGTCCCCTCATGAATGTATACTCCTATCGACCAAGTTTGAAAATTTATATCTTTTGGTCATTCTAAGAGGTTGTATTCCAATACAGATCTACTTTTTAGCACCTCATAACACAGGTACATGGGGACAGGATAGCCTATTTTGGTGCTTCAATAGTCTGAGCGAGGACCTAGAATAATCCCCATGCATTATAATTTTATTTTCTTGAAAAACGCTTATTAACATTGTGTATTTGCCGGAAATTGAGCAGATTTACTGAAAATTCCAATGCTTGAGTAGGTAAGAAAATAAAATTAAAATGCATGGGGATTATTCTAGGTCCTCGCTCCGACTATTGAAGCACCAAAATAGGCTATCCTGTCCCCATGCCTCATAAATGAGGAACAACATCGCCATGAAGGGGAATTTTTGTATATGTACCTGTGCCTCATAAATGAGGAACAACATCGCCATGAAGGGGAATTTTTCTAGCATACAACAGGTCGCGGTTTTAGCGCTTTTTCCCCCAACACTCCCTTCAATCTTGAAAATGTCCGTGTGAACTTCTGGACCTTCAGGTTAGTGGGCAAGCGTCAAATTATTTGAGCAACACCATTCAAGGCAAGGCATTCAAAGCATTTTATTCAGTGGATATTTCCTCCAAGCTTCGAACAAAATTTAAGAATATAGCGGTGGTTCGTACAGTTCGTATTGCTCGGAGTAGAGCAGAAACCAGCATCAACAAGTTGTGGTCTAAGGGAAATAACTCTGTTTAGCTACAATCTACACATAACTCATATCAGAAAAAATGTTTTGACTAACTTGGATTTTTTTTAATATAAGGCTAAATAGCTATTGTAATAAATTATGTTCCAAATGTCATAACCACCTCTTGTACATTTAAATTCATATACAATATTTAAATCTGAATTTGAAACAACTAAAATTACACATAATTGAAGAATAAACATTTTAGTCTTGCAGGTTGAAAAACAGTAAAACATATCTAACAAACTAGGATCATAAGAGCAATATTAAACAATGAATATGTTAAGCTATCATAATATAATTCATAACATAACAACTAGATAAACAAGACAATAGGTTTATTTGTCACAGTAGCTACCATTAAATAATAACAAATACATTTATTAAAATTTAACATAACACATTGAAGAATATTTTTTTTAATAAACTTTTAAATTGGAATAGATACTGGTCCTTTTTGTAAAAAAAAATGGAGGCTATTGAAAGTCAGTATGCAAGTATTTCAAATGTTGTTTGCAATTAAAAGGGTTCAAAAATGCGATGGCAACTAGCAATTAAAAATACATTAAAACAATGGTATACTATAGTTTACTTATTGTTTAATTGAAAAAATTAACAAGCTATTTTTCAAAAGATTTAAAGTGACTATTTAATTAACCTCTATTTTTTTTTAAGAATAATTAATGATAAACCATCAGTAAATAAAAAATATATTTCCCACAATGTATATTTTATCATATCATATGGTTGAAGATTCGGCTATTACTGTATTATAAATGAGATTGATGAAATTTATGATTAGTATAAAATGAAATTAACTAAGTATATTTGGTTTATCACACTTCTCCAGTTGGTATCACATAATGTACTACATCAACTGAAATATAAATATTTTGAACTGTAAAGATAGATTGGCAGGCAAGGTAATATTACCCCCATTTGGTATGCTTTATTACCCCCATTATGTGGGCGTATAAATATTGTGTCCCAATAGGCCATTAACATTTTCAGATGATTTTGATTTAATTTTGACTGGCAAATATAATGCATAATATTATGGACAGACAAACTAAATGTGGCGTATAGAAAATGTGAATATCAAAATATCCCTAAATAAAATATAACTTACCAGAAGAACTAATTTGTGGACCTTCAGATGCTGGGGGAATCTGTAAAAGTACAAAATAGATTATGACTCATTTCTCACAAAAATTTAGAGATAGGTAGGGTAAAGAACAGTAGTTTATTCTCTATATCAACTGATTTCAGATAATATAGGGTTATCCTAAATTAAGTTTTTTAACCATACCTAGTTGAGTTATCAAAATTTGATTATTGCTTCCATAAACAATTTACAAAATCCTTGGGTCCATGTTCAACTCGTGGAAACGGGCCTATAAACGGCTGAACCCGGGTTGGAGTTCGACCCTAGTGAAGACTGGAGTTGGCAACTCCAGTGTAGCCCCAGAGTTGACCCTTGATGGACCCAGGGATTTTACTCTCGTGTAATTGGCTAAAAAAAATTTGAAATAATTCTTTCTAATCCTAATTGACTATACTTACTTCATCTACTATTTTTCTAGCTTCTTCACCTTCTATCATATTACTACCAGGGGTGTTAGTGTTCTCACTGAAAAAAACAAATCAAAATACATGTATATCATATTTTAATACATAGCTAAAATTTGACTGAAAAAAATAATAATAACCATTTCCCTAAAAAGGATATATGCTACATCAGCAGCATTTTTATAGCGATACTACCTCTTAGAATGAACAAATAAATTATGTTCTCAATCTTGGTCAATAAGAGTATATATATTCATCAACGATGTCCAAAGTATACAAACATAATCAAATAAACCCATAAAACTATGTAATTTTCCATACAATTACAGGTTATTACCGAAAAATGCCCTTTTCAATTATTGTATATTTATCACATTATTTAGGTAATCTGTTGTATGTGGTAAGTTCACTTATAAATATATACTCCTATTGACTCAACATTCAAATGCACAAGCAAACAAACATATATAATATACCATTGCAGCATAGACTCCATAAAAATCAATGGGATCTAAATATGAATTTAGAGAGGGTACTTTAGGCAAAAGTAAATACATGTAATGTAATAGTATATCATTTATACAAAAAAAGCATGTGGATTTGCACCTGATTTAAATGAATACTGTAAGGCTAGAAATTAATACGTCAACAAATTAATGCGACATGGGGTATAGAGACTAAAATGCGAGTACAAATTAATGCGATCCGCGATAGGTGTCGCATTTTTTAATATCATAAAAAAGGAAATGGCTTCCAGGAAGTATGACGGCTGGTGCTGTAGTCACCTCTAATCTTATCAATTAACGGTTCTTTTCATTAAAACTCAAGCCATGATCAACGAGTTTGGTCAAGTGAAAATCTTTTGTCAAATTTAGAGATTACCTAATTACTTAATCCAGCCCGGTCTCAATTTAAATACTTGACCTATATTACCTTTTGTCCATCATTTGATTTTATTTTCATTGTTGAGATGCTTAATTTTTTATTGTTTTGTGAATTTTGTTTAACTTAATATATATGAAATAAAAATTATTTTATAATCATAACTTAATATGTCTTTACTAAATTGCGTGACATACAACAAATATCGATGTTCACTAATGTCAGCCATATTTGAAAGGGACAAAACTCCATATAATTCACTTGGAAATATGTATTTTAAAATGCGGATACAAATTAATGCGATCGCGGATAGGTCGCATTTAACGCATTAATTTCTATCTCGCAATAATTTGTAGCCTTACAGTAGTTATTATCTGATCCCTGACACTAAATTAACTGGTTACAGTGCAACATGATAGACGTTCTATTTCAAAAACACAAAACATTACGTATATATACATACCATTTGAAACCAAATGAATTGGGTTCCTGTATTAATTTTGTCCACTGAACATGTGCACATTGTATTTCTTCTAATGCTTTAGCCTTATTTTTAGCTTCTCCATTCCAACCAAATATATTCTCTGGTTTACCATCAGGAACTTTGTAGAATTTAAACCATTCATGTGTTGCCTAAAGAAAATTTATAATCAATATTATCCTTAGAAAACCTATTAGCAATCCCTTTAATAATCATTACCAGTTTATACCACTAAAATTACTGACAAGATGCATTGAGTCTTTAGCACTGGATTAATGAAATATGTGCAATAAGAGAATTTAGGGTTATAATCCTTTGATGGGGAGTGATTTTATTAAAGCTCCTTTTGTGTAATAAGTCAAATAAATATATTCGATTCTTTGCTGTTACTTAAAGAGGAATCTTCAGCAATTTCAGTGTCTTGGGTCTTGAATTAACGTAAATGTAATTTAGAAGTACTGGTACTAGATTTCCTGAAAATCACAAGATCCTTACAAATATGCCTCAAATCAGAAACTTCTCTTTGTTTTTTCATATATGTAATGTAATGCCATAGTGTACCTAAATACGATTCATATTTTTCAGTGTAGAATATGAATAGCTATAATACACCAAGATTTTGAGGCTAAAATTTCGACAGTGAGCTGTGAACATTATTAGATTAGCTAAAAAAAAAAACATTTCCAAAACTATGATGTACTGATGGTGAATATTTAAAGTAAAACTTTTTAAGTAAAACTAAAGCAAACAAAAGTCAATATATTGACCAAACAATCATCAAACAAGCACTTTCAGAATGATGTTCTATTTTAGACTTAAATATGTAAAATTGAACCAATGAAATCAAAAAATAAAATATGAATTAACAGACAAGGACATAGATTAATGTGATTGACAGATAAAAACACTCACTGATAACAGACCAGGAAAAACTTTTTTAACATCACCAATATCTAAAATACAAAAAATATACTTATACTTGATAACACCCAAGATTAGTGTTTTAATTAAATGGGGACAAACAGTATTTTCAGGGGTGGTTAATTCCAGTCTAATTAAAATCAGACCCTAATTTCGTTCTGTTCGTTTTTTATTAAATCCTGTTTTTTAAACACTACATTAGGGTCTGACAACCAAGTCGATAGAAAGTGTCTACGTTAACTCTGGTTTTAACCAATCAGAACTGTGCCCTCTCTCGCGCTGTAATTTTGTTCGCGAACAATAGGTGCATTCTAGGATTCCTAAGATTCTCAGACACTAATGCAGTGTCTACAAAACCTGATTTAAAAAACCGAAAGAAACGAAATAAGGTTCTGATTTTAATTAGACTGGGTTAATACATGTAGTCTTCATTAGTACAAAAACTAGTACAAGTATTAGTATAATCTCATCAAATACACCTCAAACTAGAAATTTCACTAACTTCTTCTATTTATTTTTTTTTTCTTTACATTATGAAGTAAATCTCAAGAAAAGATTTACTGGATAGATATTAAGACACACAATTCGATGTTGATCTAAGATAAGTATACACCATAACTGATTAGCTAGGTTTTTTTGTCATTTCTAAGACTAAGGTCCAATTGGTTGAACAGAGTGTAAATGTGACACTTTAAACATTTTATGTTTTGTGTTCTTTAATAAATATTCATTCTTTAAATGACAATGGTCAAGTAATATCTGGTTGCTATTTAGCATAAAATAATATCACTTACCATTGAGCATATCTGCTTTAGGATCATTGACATCAATAGCTATTATCTTCCAATCTGTTTCACCTATTATCAATAATAGTAGATTTATAAATATTATTTATTGTAGGCCTACTCAATGAATACAATAAACCTTTTGAAACAGGTTGAAATAGGACAATTTAAATTCTTAAAAGAGAATTTGTTAGTACCAACTAAACCATATGATTTAATCATACCCATATATAAAATTAATTGCTTATTTTCACATTATACTGAAAACATTTGCCAATCCGATTTCAAGTTATCGGAAAAAAAATGGCAAAGAAATGAAATAGTGTTTGACATCCCACTTTTCTGAACTAATTGGGCTAATGAGGACGGGAAATGCGGAAAATACTGCCAGGACAACAACATTAGCCTACTCTTATTTTCAATCTGTCAACCGTTAAGTTATCATTGCATAACTGACCCAACCTAAGGACTAGATGCTTTTTAACTTTCCTAACTTACAGAGCCACTACCCAAAAAGGTAAAGAAAAATAGTTAGTTTTAGTTCTGTGATGAATACATTGAGATTCTTTACCGTAACAGAAATAAAAATCTCTTGACAGTTTTCTGTAAAAATTTCAGAAGGACCTATATAAGATAAGGTTATCTAAACAAACTGTCCGAATGATTAATATCTGAAACAACTACATAACATGATAACATAACAACATACCTTCATCTACTAATAACATAACACCCAATACTTTAACTTGAACAACAGCAGCTCTACTATGTACCTAAATTAAACATGAAACAAAAATATTTCAATATCAAATTGTTTAATTAAGGATGGGTTTTTTATTTATAAAAATAAAAATTCTAATACTTATATCAATAGAAAGAAGAGTTGTTCTTAATACCAGTTAGGTAATAACGCAGAGATTTTCAAATAAGTGACAGATCAAGAAAGGTCAAAAAGTTTTTTTTGTTTATCTAAACTGGACATTTACAATTGGTTAAGATTCTAATATATGCGATAAAAATATAATGATTGGATGGAATGCTATATTACTTTATGCATATCGTTGCATGGAAGTACAGAAATGTATTGACTTATGACATGTCAGCATTAAATCATGCATTAACTAACGGTAATCTTATCAGATTTAATCTACATGTGTTTTGAAATAATAAATAAAGTTATAAATACCTTGCTACCTATTTCACACACATCTAATGGATCTTGATCACCTTTAGTTTTACCATGATCTGATTCAGTGAACCATGTTGGATCTTCAAATGTCTACAAACATTTCAAATAATTTTAAAACCAAACAACACATTATATTTCTTTATGTAAGATTTGATATAGAGCAATATATAGTAGTAACAATGAAAAGCAAACATACACTGCTTAAACATTATGCAGACACAGACTTTCTCGATTGGTGCAAATAAAAAAAAAGATAGCTTGCCAAGCAAGGTAACATACGCCCATTTCAGCAAATTTGAATATTTGAAAAAGTTGATTGCACCATCGCACTTATTTGAGTTGATATTTAGATGAATCAATTCGAATGAAAACTCTAGCCTCTATCGAGGGCAATAACTCATAAACCGCCGACTGAAATTGCGCCATTTTCAAACTCATCCGAGATATTATCAAGATGAATACCCATACCAAGTTTCATTCAAATCGGATAAAAACTCTAGCTTCTATAACGTGCACAAGAAATTGTTGACAGACAGACGGACGTATAGGGGTGACGGCAATATACGTCCACATTTTCATGTGGGCGTTTTAAAACCTATTTACACAATATAGACAAGGCGTGAAACTCGACAAACTGAAAATGGGAGAGTCCTTCAACTAAACTTGCAAAAATGTTATAATTTCAGCAGAAATGCGTTACAATGCGTATTCAGTTTGACATGTGTTGTATTAATAACGCATTTCTGCTTAAATTATAGCTTTTTTGCAAGTTTAGTTGAAGGACTCCCCCTTTTCCAGTTTGTTGAGTTTCATACCTTGTATATATATAAATAAATATATAACAGTATATGTGACTTACTTGTGGTAATGCACCATAATTCCAAATATAACCATGATGAGGGAATATATTTTTAACAAATCTTAAATTTCCTTTCTTTATGTCTTGTTTAATAGGATTTAACTTTTCTTCTTTGCAGATCTAGAATTGAAAGAAATTATATCAATGGAATAATTTTCAAAGAATTTAATTAGACACAACATGAAATGAGTGAATTTAAGTCTTGGTGGAACAAAAAAAAGATCTGAACGTAATGCTCCCATATTCAGCTCTAGCTGAATTATTCAGGGGACTGCACGAATCAGATGTTCAGTTCAGAAAAGGCTTTCGAGTAATTCTTGAAATCTGAGTAGTTCTAGACAGGTTCTGGACAGGAAGTGACTGCTAAAAAATGGTTTCCAACATTTGCCGCAATCTTAATTTTGTCGCTGTTCCAGCTGCACCACCTCAATAGTTTGGACAGAAAATCTTTATCCGGAACAGTGTTCCAGTTCACTCAAACCCAGTTCTGGCTGTTCTGGACAATGATTCGTGCAGACCACAGGTCTTTTACTTACCTCCATTTTGGCATTTGTCCATCTTGGAATTTCAACAACCATATTGAAAACATTATCAGTTCCAGGAACTCGTAGAGGAATGTCATGCCATGGTGAAACTATTTTACCTTTCTGGTCCTCTGAAATATAACAAAAAGAACATTTTAATTTCTTGTAATTCTAACAAGGGCAATTGGTATCTGCTTAGGTCCGTGGTTCTCAAATGCGGGGTCGCAGAGACGAAATGGTGGGGTCGCGGGACCGACTTGGGGTCGCTGGGGTCGCGGGGTCAATTTCCTGGTTGTTTTTTTTTTTTAATCTATTATTCCCTAGCACTGCCTTGAATCAGTGGCTATAACTATCTACCAAGATTTTCTATTTTGTTTTCTATGAAAACTATTGTCTATGATATTGTTTACGAAAGTTACGAATTACAGGTTCGTGCAAGAAATATTCTTTGCAGCATGATTATCGCACGGCGGGGTCACATTGGTAATGAATTCCGAAGTTTCCAGACTTTCAAAACACAGATAATGGGTAGTAGGGCGTTTCACACCCAGATAATTCCCGCCCGACCAATTCCCACCCGGCCAATTCTTATCAGGACATTTCGCACCAGGATGATTTCCATCAGGACAACTTACACCCGAGACATTTCACACCCTGGCACTTCACACCCAGGACGAAATTTCTGGGTGTGAAATGTCAGCGCACGAGATAATGAGCTGGCATAATACTTTTTTAATGGAACTAATATATATGTACATTTTTAGATTAAATTATAGGTAAATGGTTGCTTTGTGACTAAAAGGGTTTGGTATGGGGTCGCAACAAGACGCTCGATGGTAGAAATGGGGTCGCGGGAAAAAATCGGTGAGAACCACGGGCTTAGGTGATGTAAGGTACCGTAATGATCTGGCTTATTTACATACCAGAACTGGTAATTTTGTTCAAATTGAGCTACCAGTAGTCATTTCAGTCAGAAGGGGTTAATATATCTAGCATTGACATTCAGTACCGTACCGGTAAGCAATATAAACTGAACTCAAGATTATGTTCATGCATACCAAATTTGATTTCAGTCTGTTTAAAACTGTAAAATCTAGAGGAAATTTTGTTTTGAATAAGAATAAAGACCCTGTAATATTGTAAGTAAGTGTATAGAAGTGTCACCCATGTTACGTTATCTAAGTATATTTGTTTATTTTTACAAATAACATGTAAAACAAACAGACTTTGACCTATATAACATAGAATACAGAAAAATAATATAAAACCTAGTTTGTTTATCTTTTGCTCACTTTGTAACTATATTGTTCTGACACATGAACAGGAGCATTTCTATCATCTACCTCAACTTAATATTAAGTTGATTTTGAAAAAGGCTGTAAAAAGATTGTCAAGTGTCATAAAACGCCTTAGTTTTAGTGGAACCACAGATGTCGGATTGGAATGACGCAAATTGAATTCAGTGTTCCCGACACACATAGAAAGTTTAGAAAATCGCTTTACCGACAAAGCTTTCAAATCAAAAATAAAAGGCAATAAAATGAATTTAAATGTGATTTGGAAACTTTGTCAAAAATTTGACTCACAATTATGTTTGTGCGGGTTATTTTCAGGTAAAAATCATAGGATCCTACTGCTTATAGAATGGTCTGTTACTGCTTATAGAATGGGCTATTACAAAATTTGTAGCCACCTTTGTAACAATTTAGAAAAAGAAAATCGGACTAGACAGTAAATCTAACTATGACTGCTATAACACCTGAAAGTTTTTGTCTATCGTGATAATAGACAGTAAGCTTATTCATTGTAAAAATGTTTTCACTTTTTAAAATCAATATTGTGCCTTAATATGAGCCAACAATACAATGAGTAGAACAATAGAAATGTTGATAGTGTCACATTGTCACAAACATTGACGATAGAAGTCTATTAGTACCGTATATTGATCATTAATATACTGTAGATTGTTGTCTAATTGCTTTAACTCAAGCATAACATATGATTAAAGTCAATGTATCCTGATAGATTGATTTATAATAGATATATAAAAAAAATTATCCTGTTGAAAATATTAGGGGATAGTATGTCACTGTCAGGGTTCTGAAACTGTCTTTTTAACAACGACCCAGTAGCCTACATGCTATTTCAAAATATTTATGATTCACAAGTAGGTATAATAATCCTTTAGCCTTTTGTATTACCATAACTCATACAGGATTTATATTATTATAGAGGTGTGCCTTTAGATAATCTTATGACCTTTAGCTTTAGTATTTCTATTTTACAAATGAAACTTTCAAAATATCTGAAGTTTATATGAGAAAACATAAACTGACAGCCACTGGCAATACAGGTGCCATCAATATTTTCTGTCTAAAAAGACAAATGTGATTTTTTTGTACATTGTATATAATAAATGGATTCTGTCTCTAACTCACCTAGTCTTAAATCCAAGGCTTACACTCTATAAGGCGAATGAAAAACAACAAATAGTAATCAAATAAGAAATAATAATAACATATTTAGATGCTTGATTGAAATCTGGGTTTATAAATAAAAAAACATTGTTAATTATCATACACACCCGACCCAATTGAACGGCCAGACCTGGATATTTTTTATTTCATCAAAAATGTCTGAATAAAGCATGCCAAATTTCACAGTAAAAAAAAAAAAGCATTTCCAAATGCTTCGTGCCCTCTTTAATAGATGATGCCTGTGAAATCATTAATGAAAATGCTGTCCTATTCATGGGACAGTATTTCAAACATTTCATAGGCACCAATTAATGTCTCTTCTTATGCTGCTCTCTTGTAAATTAACCAAAAAAAAACCCTCTCCTGCTCAACCCACATCCAGATAAAAAAGTTGAGAACCAACTAAATTTTTTTATGTCACCTTACAGAAGAGTTGAGCTTGACAGACAGAGTGTGGACTTTGTATCGGCTATCAACTAGGCCTACAGACATTCAGCTTACAAACACCAAGCACAATTCCTTAGGAAAAACACAAGCATAATTCCTACAAAAGATCTGAAAGGCCTTACAATGCAATTATACTGAGTAAGATCTGACAGTTCAAGTGAGACTCTAGTATAAATTACTGTAGCCTACTGCACTGATCTCTTCTATTCAAATCAAAATAACAATTAACATCCATGTCCATGATATAAAATGTTATTATTAATATTATGCAATCTTTATTAGGCCTAGTCTTTAGATTTCTTTAGAATCATATCTAATCTATAAATCTGATTTCAGTGATTCTGTAAAGAAAATGTCGAACAAAATGTCAGATTCTTATTTAATTATGATATTTATGACAAGGTGAGCTTACAGTTAACAGTGTTACAGTAACCCTGTCCCATGTCACTTCTTCATTTCAATTCAACCATTCAAGTTCTTGCATGTGTCAATCAACCAAAAAGTAAAAGTAGAATGAAGAATGATATCTTACTAAAAAATAATCTGTAATTTAAACTGTTAGATTGTCCTCGTTGTTCAACGGAGTATACGGAAGCCATTCTTAAAACTATCTGTTGTGATTTTAGGTGACGACAAAAAAGTTGTAGCCGTTCGCCAATTGAACCGTTAATCAATGGAAATACACGTTGCATTGGAGTGGATCTGTAAATAAACCGGTTAGAGTCTGCGCGAAGCACCTGTCAATACGCCATCTACCGTCAAATATCTTTGTAATCTCACTCACTCTGACTAAGAACTTAGCCGAAATAACTATCATCATAACTACATTCACGTAGTTTATAAGGATGAAATACATTTGAATTGTCAGTCAATATTTTTGTGGATAGAAAAAGAAATTCACTTGTATAATTCATACCATATTATAATATCTATATGGTAGGCCTAGTCCGAATATCTAAACTGTAATTAATGTACATTGGCTTTATTTGGCTGCCTTGCTGTATACACTTGCATATATTCGAACGACTCGACACCATTTCTTATCAATCATTTCGACATGCATAGCCTGCTGACTGGGAAACCATCGATCGATAAGCCTAGACTTAAATGTCTATTTAACTCAATCTGGACTTTTTCGGGTTCGAATCCTCAACCTATAGGATTCAATTTAATTTAGTGCGCAAGACAAAGCGACCTCAGGAAATTATTTAAGGTACGGTATAAGAAATCATGATTCATCAAGAGAATTCTTTCCCAGAGAATTGCATAGATATTTGGTAGGGATTTCTGGAAATGATTTCTCTGGATTTATTATATCTCGAACCGTAAATTAGTTTCTCTAAGAAGCTATTCTTCAGATAAAAGATAGGCTGCACGGAATAAAGTTTAGGCCTATAGGCCTGCGCAAAATAGGCTTTCCTAATTTTGAAGACATTGAAACTGATTATTCCAAAGCTCTTGATAGACCGCCTTAAGGCCTAGTTTATAATAGGGCCTATAATAAAGCATTATCAACAGAACATTGTCTATAAATGATTAATATATATCCTACTTCGAAAGAGAGAGAGAATTATATACACTTACTGAAATATATGCGGTAATCAAATCCATTCGTCATTCCTTTTATTATAGTCTCATACTTCCCCTTATCTTCACCAACTGAAGACATTTTCTATGGATTTTAAGATGACACTATACTGAGACAACTAAATCTTTAAAATGCTCGCAGTTTGTGACTAGTTGAAATATTTATAACATGCTTACAGCAATTCTTACTACTATCTATTCCCAAGGAATTCAATTTTCGGAAAAATTCTCAACTAAATTCTGGAAAATGCCATTAATATCCAATTATAGTAAGGCATGCAATTCTGAGAAATAACTAGTCGATAATGTAACAATTCATACTGCAAAAAAACAAAACAAACGGGGAGCAGTCGGGCTATTTTTTTTACAAAGCCTCATTCCCTCCATCTGTCCGTGCGTAAAAAAAAAAGATAACGCACGTTAAACGCACATATGGAACCATATATGACGGATCCGTAAGGGCCATTTATGTCTGCATGACGTTTATCCTGTCCACCTGTATTCATGTGATCTTGTGTAAACTCGGTAGTAGGGCGTTTCACACCCAGATAATTCCCTCCCGACCAATTTCCATCGGGACATTTCGCACCAGGATGATTTGCATCAGGACAACTTCCACCAGAGACATTTCACACCCGGACCCTTTGCACCCAGGACAAATTTCACCTAGGAACATTTCCCATCTCCAGTGAGTTTTAGAGTGGACTTTTGCTTTAAATTTAACACAAAAGCATGCAGTATTTTCGGACATAAGTGGTGATGGCCATATATGTGAATATGAATTTTTGGAAAAAAATAGCCCCTTTATTCGCCATCGTTAGAAATAAAAATATATATATTTGCCACTTATATGCTACGTCACTGCCATGCATCTGGACGCCGCGCGGCACACCTTTGGGTGCCATGATGCGCGATTTTGGGCGCCACTGCTGACTGAACAGAAATTGAAAGGAAGGTTGGTCGCTTCTTGAGATCAGCTTCATGAGATCAGTGAGAGCTTATCAGGATTGAAAATGGTTGATATTGGTGGTCGATGTTGATGAAGGCACAAATGAACAAGGACATGTTGAAGTAAATCTGTGAGAATTTTGAAAGAGGTTGGTTCTTCAGCAGCTGAGATACTTCCCGTCAAACTGGTAGTAGGGCGTTTCACACCCAGATAATTCCCTCCCGGACAATTATCGCCCGACGTTCGCAAAATAACAACAATTGAACTTGAATATTTTAATAAACCATATACAAATACTGTATTGTTCAATTATTTTATCAAACAAAATATATAACAATACTAAGATATGTTTTCTTTAACAAAATCCACACTGCCGTCTATCAAATTAAACACAAAAGTTCACAGTATTAGGAGAGCTAAGTCATGCAGTGTGCAATAAATTGAATTTTAATAGCGAAGACAATTAGGATACTCAATTTATGATTTACAGCCTTTATCAACATTGCATTCACAGATGAAGTTCCTGGCGGTTCATCCAATATGAGACAATCTTTTCAATTGATGGCAGTGTGATATGCTTTATGGCACCAATAATTTTTATAACAATCAATAAATCTATCAAAATATCAACAAATCTATTTACAGAAAAACAATATCATGATTACACTTAATGTATTTCGTATATAACTCGCTACTTCTTGAGAAATCTTGCTCATTAAAGCATCTTTGAGTTTTCATATCCCAAATTCATGTTAGAATAACTTATATTTCAAAACTGTTAGTTCAAGGAGGTCATGCTTTAAGGAACATTATTACAGATATAATGACTAATATTTAACACTGGTATTGGAATGTATATATACCATCTTATATTACCTACATATAATTGAGCATTATACATGTTAATAACCTTTTTACATAATATTTATTTACAAAATATCTATATACATAACTTGTATTAACATAAATAGTCATATAACTAAGCTTTGGATACTTTCAAATCCGCGTAATAAACGATATCACTAAATCATTTAATACACAATTTATAATACATTTAGGTACAATGCATTTAAATATAATATACCATGCATTGTTTAGGGAAAACACACTGAACACAAACAAATAAATGCATTCAAATACTTGGTCTATATATTCACATATTTTACACCATTAAATTACAAAATTACCCTCTATGCCTAATACTGTTCTGTACAAGTTTTAACAAGCTATATATTGCACACATGTACATGTACACTGTAAATTGCACATTGCAATGAGATGTTTACAGCACATCACTAGTCACTAAGTAATAGCAAATCTTGTGATAGCAAATGATATGTGTAGGCTACACCGAGTAAGCTTATACATTAGAATGTAGTTTCGTGTGGTCTTTACAGTAATGTAAATTTGATGTGTGATGTGTACAGGCTAACAGTACATAGTAATGTGATGTTTTAAGAATGATGTATGAGCATCATGACAGCCATTTAAAACTATTTACATATAAAACTTTGGATATATATAGCACAATTATATACGAGACAATACTTTAATTTATATGAGACAAACTAGATAACAAAAACAAAAAATAAAGTATCTAAAAATATATATGATGGATTTTGATTCTCTGCTTTTATTAAATTATCTATTCCTACTGATGAATTTACTGGAATACTGAGAAAAAATGTCCACCTTCATCTTGTGACCCATATTAAGAGACTGTGAGCACTCTGCCAGGGGTACAGAGTAACTAACAAGGTTACAGAGTAACTAACTGGTGTAACTGACTTGGTTACAGTGTAACTGACTTAAATACAGACAGAATATCTGACAGAGCCTCAGAGTAACTGACACAACTGCAGAGTAACTTACAAAGTCTCAGGGAAATGATATAGCATCAGAGTAACAGTGTGAGTCTCAGAGTAACTTGTAGAGTTACAGAGTAATTGACATACCCATAGAGTAACTACACTCTTGTTGATCACCAGAATATAATAGTAAACTGTTAAAAGAATGAACTGTAACTGTGTGGCCTTGTACTGGATGATTCATCAGACGTTAAATAATCTTCTATTGGTTCAAATGGATCTCTATCCATGTTGGTAGCAAATGTTGTTTCTAGTTCTATTTCATCTGACCAACTAATATTATCCATGTTCTGAAAAACAAAGAAATCAATTTGTACAGGTTTAGAAATTGAAGATATATCTGTTACTGCTCGCTCCATTTTTCAGTCACATTTGACTTTATCCAAGCTTCAATAAGAGATTCAACAAGACATAACAGAAAGACTCAGCCCTGGATCCACCAAATTTGAAAATATTTTATTCCATTATTATGTTATATTATACATGCCTCTGTGTATCCAAATGTTCTTTGTTGAAAAAATGTCAGAAAACACATGCCATGCAGAGACTGTGAGTGTCACATTAAAACAAAATAGTGCTTAATAAACAATAGATTTCAAAACACAAGTTATCATTGCATAGTACTTTTTATTAACAATTAATAAAATCAACAATTAAAAAAATCAACAAGAAAAATATATCAGTATCAAAATAATAAATCATATGATTTGAATATATGAAGAAAAAAGGTGATGAAATGAAATGCATAAATTTATATTACAAGACCTCATAACAAAACAATTTATTTTATTAACAACAAAAATAACATAACATAAAATAAATTGGATTAAGGGGACTACAGTAATCAGGTGCACTGGCTGATTTGCATCAGAATATATAATTAATACATGAAGATTGATCAGCCAGTAAATTATTAAGACAACAATATAAATTGGGGGAAGAAAGACAAATGTTACAGTTTAAGACCTGTAACAGTCGTCTGAATTCGCCATTCTCTTCTTAACAACAATCAAAGAATAACATAATATAATATTCTACGAAATAACAATAAAACTCTTATTAGAGTCCCCTAGGCACTGACAAAAGGTGAGTGGTTGGGGTGGACGGTGGAAATGAAAATTAAGTATAGCAAAGGCTCGCAAGTAGCCATGTGCTTCCAAACTTACAGACGGTTGTCGTAAAGTAAAGTTTGGGGTTGTCGCAAAAGTTTCGTATAATTTCAAGAAATAAACAGGAAACGAAAGCAATGATAACTTGATATAAACAACAATTATATACATAATTTTCATTTTATATTACAAGACCTCATAACAAAACAATTTATTTTATTAACAACAAAAATAACATAACATAAAATAAATTGGATTAAGGGGACTACAGTAATCAGGTGCACTGGCTGATTTGCATCAGAATATATAATTAATACATGAAGATTGATCAGCCAGTAAATTATTAAGACAACAATATAAATTGGGGGAAGAAAGACAAATGTTACAGTTTAAGACCTGTAACAGTCGTCTGAATTCGCCAAATACGGTATGAAATACTGTAGCCCCCAATTTAAATGGCACTTATTACTACACCCTTTGTCAGTACAAATTAAGTTTACAGGTATAACTTAAACAAAACCTTAGTGAGAAGCTAACTTGAAATGTGCCCTTTGAATAACAAGATCTGAGTAATTAAGTGTAACACAATGAAGACCAACGCCCAAGTTTTTAATAATATTATTACTGAAGTTAACATCCTGGGCTGCTCCAATTCGAAAAGAATGGCCATTAAAATTATTTGAGTTACTAAATTCAGTTAATACTGAACTCGACAAACTATTGATATAATAGTAAGGAGATTCTGATAAATGACAAGGCGCTGTCATGTATATTTCCCATAAGACAAAGCGCTGTCAGGGAGAGTAAATCTTATATAGATGACAAAGCGCTGTCACGTAAAAATCCCACAAGACAAAGCGCTGTCAGAGGGAGGAAATCTGAAGTTAATGACAAAGCGCTGTCATGTAAAAAACCCTTAAGACAAAGCGCTGTCATAGGGAGTAAATCTTAAATATATGACAAAGCGCTGTCATGTAAAAAATCCCATAAGACAAAGCGCTGTCAGAGGGAGTAAATATTAAATAAATGACAAAGCGCTGTCATATAAAAATCCCATAAGACAAAGCGCTGTCAGAGGGAATAAATCTTAAGTAAATGACAAAGCGCTGTCATGTAAAAAATCCCATAAGACAAAGCGCTGTCAGAGGGAGTAAATCTTAAATAAATGACAAAGCGCTGTCATGTAAAAAATCCCATAAGACAAAGCGCTGTCAGAGGGAGTAAATCTTAAATAAATGACAAAGCGCTGTCATGTAAAAAAAATCCCATAAGACAAAGCGCTGTCATAGGGAGTAAATCTTAAATAAATGACAAAGCGCTGTCATGTAAAAAATCCCATAAGACAAAGCGCTGTCAGAGGGAGTAAACCTTAAATAAATGACAAAGCGCTGTCATGTAAAAAATCCCATAAGACAAAGCGCTGTCAGAGGGAGTAAATCTTAAATAAATGACAAAGCGCTGTCATGTAAAAATCCCATAAGACAAAGCGCTGTCAGAGGGAATAAATCTTAAGTTAATGACAAAGCGCTGTCATGTAAAAAATCCCATAAGACAAAGCGCTGTCAGAGGGAGTAAATCTTAAATAAATGACAAAGCGCTGTCATGTAAAAAATCCCATAAGACAAAGCGCTGTCAGAGGGAGTAAATCTTAAATAAATGACAAAGCGCTGTCATGTAAAAAATCCCATAAGACAAAGCGCTGTCAGAGGGAGTTAATCTTAAATAAATGACAAAGCGCTGTCATGTAAAAATCCCATAAGACAAAGCGCTGTCAGAGGGAATAAATCTTAAGTAAATGACAAAGCGCTGTCATGTAAAAAATCCCATAAGACAATGCGCTGTCAGAGGGAGTAAATCTTAAATAAATGACAAAGCGCTGTCATGTAAAAAATCCCATAAGACAAAGCGCTGTCAGAGGGAGTAAATCTTAAATAAATGACAAAGCGCTGTCATGTAAAAAATCCCATAAGACAAAGCGCTGTCAGAGGGAGTAAATCTTAAATAAATGACAAAGCGCTGTCATGTAAAAAAAATCCCATAAGACAAAGCGCTGTCATAGGGAGTAAATCTTAAATAAATGACAAAGCGCTGTCATGTAAAAAATCCCATAAGACAAAGCGCTGTCAGAGGGAGTAAACCTTAAATAAATGACAAAGCGCTGTCATGTAAAAAATCCCATAAGACAAAGCGCTGTCAGAGGGAGTAAATCTTAAATAAATGACAAAGCGCTGTCATGTAAAAATCCCATAAGACAAAGCGCTGTCAGAGGGAATAAATCTTAAGTTAATGACAAAGCGCTGTCATGTAACGCTGTCATGTAAAAAATCCCATAAGACAATGCGCTGTCAGAGGGAGTAAATCTTAAATAAATGACAAAGCGCTGTCATGTAAAAAAAATCCCATAAGACAAAGCGCTGTCAGAGGGAGTAAATCTTAAATAAATGACAAAGCGCTGTCATGTAAAAAATCCCATAAGACAAAGCGCTGTCAGAGGGAGTAAACCTTAAATAAATGACAAAGCGCTGTCATGTAAAAAATCCCATAAGACAAAGCGCTGTCAGAGGGAGTAAACCTTAAATAAATGACAAAGCGCTGTCATGTAAAAAATCCCAAAGACAAAGCGCTGTCAGAGGGAGTAAATCTTAAATAAATGACAAAGCGCTGTCATGTAAAAAATCCCATAAGACAAAGCGCTGTCAGAGGGAGTAAATCTTAAATAAATAACAAAGCGCTGTCATGTAAAAAATCCCATAAGACAAAGCGCTGTCATAGGGAGTAAATCTTAAATAAATGACAAAGCGCTGTCATGTAAAAAATCCCATAAGACAAAGCGCTGTCAGAGGGAGTAAACCCTAAATAAATGACAAAGCGCTGTCATGTAAAAAATCCCAAAGACAAAGCGCTGTCAGAGGGAGTAAATCTTAAATAAATGACAAAGCGCTGTCATGTAAAAAATCCCATAAGACAAAGCGCTGTCAGAGGGAGTAAATCTTAAATAAATGACAAAGCGCTGTCATGTAAAAATCCCATAAGACAAAGCGCTGTCAGAGGGAGTAAATCTTAAGTAAATGACAAAGCGCTGTCATTTAAAAATCCCATAAGACAAAGCGCTGTCAGAGGGAGAAAACCGTATGTACTGTCATAGAGAGTATTAAAATAATTGACAAAGCACTGTTGGAACAGTTGCTTTATCAAGAAAATATTTAATTAAATAAATAATTAACATAAAAATAATAATTGGTCAAAGGTATCTATAACTGTTAATTCTCACATCTCAAAAATTTAAAGAATGTCATACAATAGACAACTTCTAACATAATACTATTGAAATTATTTGAGGAAATCATTCTAAGTAAATTAACAATGTCTCTTATATAACATTAGTAATAGGAAAACCTAAGTTATTTTACTTATTCACCAAAGAAATACTTTTCTTAATTCTGATTAAAACCATTTGCAACTTGGGACTATGTTATCTTTTGCATTCACTTAATTTAGAAGAAAATTCAAAATTCTTGATGTAGCAAAACCTAATTCCAGCTAAATACAATTTAATAGTAGCATATCTTAAGTAGAAACTTTGTGAACAATGAGTAACGTAACAAAAAGAACCAATAAATGCTAGAAATAGGAAACATGTCGTTTAAAACTCCATAAGAATTTATAACATTATTAACTAATAAGAACTTAAAATAACGAATGTAACCAACTTGTTAGTTGAACCAGTGGCCACAATAGTAACTACCAAACCCTACAGTTGAGGAAGCGTCAGTCAAAAGCTCTAAATCTATGCAAAAACAATTTAGGCTCATAAAAAATACTAATTCCATTCCAATTCGAAGAAATTACTTCACAATAGTAAGTCTAATTACACTCCTTATTAGATGTACACGATAGTAGCCTTCACTTACAGAATACATTAAATAAAATAAGATACAAAAGCTCTACCAGGAAAAATAACACACATAGTAAAATTAAGTGAACTAACAATCTTTCTTAAGTCTTTTCTAGTACAAGATTTAAGAGCCAAAATTAACTCTATAAACTAACAAGGCAATGTACTTGTCTGTGGGTAAGTATTTTAAAACACAAACAGGACCTATACACTTTACTAAAATGGAATATTTAAACGACCAGAAATAAATGTAAACAATGCCATAGTTCTTAGCACAAAAAGAAGCTTAATTAACAGTCATAATCTAAAAGGTGAAAAATTGACTTAATTTTTGTAATTTTGTAGCGATTCAACAAATCGCACAAGCAAGATTATCAAATATTCTCGACTATAACGACAACCGAAAGCAAGTCTACTTTGCAGCTAAGATCCTGAACATGATTTGAATAGAAGCTATGGCATCATCTAACCTTATATAAGAATGTAGGCATTGATCTTGTCAATGAGATCATATTAACACTATAATGATCAGAGTTATGAGGTAATGGGATATCAATTACTAAACACTGATTTTAGAATATTTCTGAGTAGCTATACTAATAGGGCTAACCCTGTAAATTTAAATGGAGGTTTTGAAAAAAGGGGCCCTTAATAAATAAGACTTTGAACTACTACAGGTTATTTCAGGCAGTGAAAGAATTAACATTTATAAGTAATTAAATTTGAAGGGAACTAAAGTATTAAAAACATAACACAATCACAAAGATAATGAACAAAATCTAATCAGGGTGAAAAGTAAGTTCTTTTTCTAAGTTTTAAATGTTTATAGGGGTTGAAGCACTCGCATATCAAACTCATAGTCATCAGATTGTGTCATTTGTTTAAGAGTTACCAGTATTATTAGATGATTTATGAAAAAATTTTCGGAATGCTTCTGAGAATTCTTCGGGCAATTCAGTTTGTTATGAGAGTTAGATTGCACATCGAACACACATGATAATTTTTACAATTAAACGCTGGCATCCTTTTAAATTACAGCTTCAGCAAATGGAATCATCACTAATAGAATAGGAACAAGTGGTTTGCTGCACACAGCCACAGAATTCATAGTTGAACCACAATATTGTACTAATTAACCTGCACAAATTAAGGCTCTTAACTGACCATCACCTTAGTCTAACTTCAGGCTTTGTCTGCTAAACCATTGCACATTTCACTGAGAACATTTATGGTATACATAGAAACACTTAAGCCAGATGTGAGCTTTTCAAAAATGTGTGACATGTACAAGTCCAATTCTGTACTGCTGTAGGGAAACATCACAGATAATTCTTTAAACTTCTTGAATGCTTCTAGTACGGTACCGTATCATTCTGTTGTCAAAGTTATGAAAATTAAATCTACTTGAGATAAGAACATGGGTCAATTCCCAAAAACACAATTACAAAGTTTGTTGCTAGGTTGCATAGATGAGTTGATGGCAAAGGAAGCCTGGATAGTTGATTAAAATTTAAGTTTGTGTCAGCAAATTTCTTCAATTCTTGTCAATGTCAATGATTATTAACAATTCTTCACCAAAGCTAGTAAAGTGTAGTTAAAAATACTGGCACATAATTTTGATGGGATCCTGAACAGGAGCGGTGAATTCACTTACTAGGTGTAGGTCCAGTAGCTTTATCATTTAAATTTGACTTTCCGTCTTCCAGTTCGATAACAGAACGCTCGAGCGGCTGGCGTTGTGGAGCACATGGCAAAAGTGCCGAATCCGTTTACTAATAAATACTGGTATGACCGTCGGACAAATGGCATTATCTTCGAACCTGCGAGCTTCACGCGCTTCTAACAGGCCTAATTTTTCTTTGAACCCATTGGCAAACAATAATTAGGTATAATTACTAGGCTCCAAATGAAAATTAAGTATAGCAAAGGCTCGCAAGTAGCCATGTGCTTCCAAACTTACAGACGGTTGTCGTAAAGTAAAGTTTGGGGTTGTCGCAAAAGTTTCGTATAATTTCAAGAAATAAACAGGAAACGAAAGCAATGATAACTTGATATAAACAACAATTATATACATAATTTTCATTTAATGGCAAGAAAGCAATGTGTTAACATGCTAGTAAGTATAAATCACTGTATTATATATAAACTAATCCCTGATCATACGCAGACAATATCAAATGTCCGTAAGCCATATAAACGTAGCAAATAGTACACTACTTCTGAAAGTGCAACCTAATAAATTCAGTAGTAATATATTTAAGTGTTATAAATAAACAAAGTCAGTTATTCAGCAGATCCCAATCATATTATGTAGGCCTTTAGAAAAAGATGTATTCATCAAAATTATACAGTACATGATTATTTGAATGTGAATTTTGAAGAAAAAAAAATCAAATGAAAGACATGGTTTGGCTGAATAGTCAGTAATAAAAATAAAATTCATATTTATAAAGAAAACACATTGATCGACCATTAACATACAAGTAATGTTTTCAATGCAATTTTGATATTCATATCAGGATATGTGATCAAAACATGCTACACGACAAAAATTAGCTCCTTTGTTGGTGAACCTCAAAGCTGACATTTTGCATTAAACTTTACTGATTTGTTGAATTACAATATTAGTTATAAAGTGTAAAATCTACAATAATTACAGTGTAGGGATTAGAAATCATTTAAACTGTATTTGACTTGACACAACCTGTACTAATGTACTGTTATTTAGCAAACTTGCCCAATCAAAAACATTTAAAGGATGTATCTGCAATGAAATAAATGTTTCTCAGCCATGCCTTTTGAAATGTAAATTTTGATATGTTATTGAATATGTTATGTAAGTTATAAAGAAGAGGACTTTTAACATTATGCTTATTCTAGAGTGTATATATAATATTATGTTATTTATTATGTCAAATACAATATAACATAATATAAAGGGCAAGACATGGTTATGTTAATATACTTCCTTGTTATATAAACTACAGGTTAGCTACTGGTATTATTACATCCTCAAAACTGTTAATGCACTAGGTTAAAACTAGGTTAGATCTAGGTTAAAACTAGGTTAAATCATCTACAGCATTACATATGTGTTACTTCTGATACCTCATTCACCCGGGAATATACACTTCGACTCCATCGATTAGCATTTAAATTCTCCATAAAGAAGTCTGAAACACTATCAGCATCAAGGACTTCATACGCACCATTTTGAAAGGCCACTAAAGATGGCTGTTTATTACGATAAATTCTTTCATTTGATTGAAACTCAGTTGATTTTGTCTTTCTCCTAAAATAAAGTAAAGAATGATAATGACTAGGTTGAAATATATTGATATTTTAACTAAAGTCATAATGAAAAACATTAATTGACTTTGAACAAACAAAAGGATTTATAAGTCAATAGAAATTTCAATATGATAATATAATGTACCACTAATGATTGTGATGACTCAGTTTGTAATAAGTAAAAATGTCATCATAGTATGGGATCAATCAGGGGCTGTGGAGCAGGGTGGCCCATAAAATTTTATTTTTTTTCCATCCATTTTTTTTTCTCATCTTTATACGATAATGTCTTGAATATGAAAATCGAGTGGGCGAAATCTGAGGAGGTTTGGTATCTGGATAAGGGTGGAGGTGAAGTCTGTTTGATTTTTCAATGGGACAGGGCCTCAGCTAGTGAGAATTGAGCCCCAGCAGACTGAGTACAAAACCATAAGATGATTGTTTTGATTAATATTTTAGCACCTCAGAATCATGAGCAATGAATTCTCCATTTTTCTGGATTGCAAAATTTCATCCGAACTCCACTCATATCACCCGGACACAAACCTTGGACCTCGGCATCAATTCTCTACTAGCAACGGGGATGAAAAGAGTGCTAGTCTATAGAAGATGAGCTATACGTAAATAAAACATACCTAGAGAAGAGAACAATAATTATAACTGTTATTAATGCTATAGCGACAGCTGTACCAGTTACACCACCAATTATAGCTCCACTTACACCTTCTACAATATAATATAATAAATACAGGTATTTACTTCATAATAATTTAACAAATTTTGGTGCTGGTATAAAGAATTTAACATCTATATTTTACAAGTATAACAACTTAGGTTCCGTGAGGATCCTTTCTCCCAGATGGTTCTTGGCCAAACCTCTTGGCATTGATCTTCTGGATTATCCATACCCATTTACAGCTGGCTTGACTGGAATTATGAGTGAAGATGACTTATTCAAGGTCATCGGACTTGCACACGCCGGTTGAGAACTGACCTCTCAACATAACAACCTTCATTTCTTTGTATCCAAGCAAATGAAGTCATGTTTGTAGAGAAAGACGCAGTAACTGACTGTGCTATAAAACACCCAAAAAAATAAATTCTTCAATGGAAGGACCGACCTAGGAGTAGTACAGACCTGATTTGCAGCATGAAAATGATTGAAAATTTAATTTAACAAGAATGCATCATAAAAAACCATAGTAATTTTCACTTTTGTGTAGAAAATAATATAAATGAATGGTGGGAAAATCACATTTTGTGAGAAAAAGTCAAGAAATTTTAATAATTCAATAAACATTTCAAGAAAAAAAGAAAGAAATCATGAGAAATAATAATTTACCTTCGATTTGATCACATCTGTCACCTAGGTAACCATCTTGACATGAACAAAATGAAATACCATTATTATCATAATAACATTTTCCATATATATCACATCTATTGTCACAATTATCTACAAATATAAGATTAATGTATACAGTATTAAATTCTTGACTATTTGTAATCTTTACCATAATGATTTTGATCTATCATGACTTAGTAAAGCAAATAATAACTTACCTTACCTTATTCTAATCTACATTTAGGAATTCTAAAATTTTTCATGTGTATTTCTTTGTACATTAACAGGGATTTAGATTACATTAATTTGGGCACACCCTGTATTCGCAAAGCAAAAGTGGATATATAGGTCACAAGAGTTCTTGGGTAGGCGAAAGGTTCATTTTTACTAATTTAGTACTCTGTGAGTTTTATATTATTCCAGTTTTTTAAGTAGGACTACTGTTATGATCAGATAGGCCTTTGAAGATATTGCATTTCTTGCTCTGCAGTATCAAAGTACCATGATGCAGCATCCTATTTTCTCTAATTTGGGCACGACGTAATCTAAACACATGATGAACTAGTGAATCTTGGGGTTTAAAATTATGAAGGACAGCTTTGTAAAACAACCAACTTGTGCAGACAGATCCATTTGCATTTCCAGTAAAACCAAAATCACAAACACATCTAAAACCATCATCTTCATCAAAACATTCAGCTTTGTCATGACAGTCATCAATTTCTAGTATACACTCATCTATAGGACCTGGTTTACAGTCATCACGTGATGTAGAACCTTTATCACTGGTAGTTAATCCTATACCACAAGCTATACAACTAGTTTGTCCACGATTAGGTTGATATGTTCCTATATCACAGGATTCACAAGTATTATCTTCTTTTAAATATTCACCACGTTGACAGTAAGCTTAAATTAAATCAATTATTTGATTAAGATGGCTCTCTTACAACCTATCAACATAACTGAAATAGTAAACCTTAACCTTACCAGGAGTCAATGATCATGTTGTTCCCTTAATGTATGTTTTTTTTTTCTGCACCTATTTTTAAAACAGCTAATGTAAATTTGATACTTCATATTTGATAAATCACCTTTATGAATTTAAATTGAGCTTCCAGCATACTTACCTACAGTACATTGTGATATAGATGTTGAACCAACATCTGAGGTAGTCCATCCATAAGGACAAGCTTGACAATACTGTTGATCTAAATCATCTCGGTAAGATCCTTTAGGACATTTTACACATTCTCCAGTAACTGATAATTCTTCTCCTAATTTACATAAATCTGAAATAAAAAATCAACTTTGAAACAGACATTCATAAAGACAATGAATTTCATCATATTGAATGAATCCTTATATGAATGATTACATTTTGTCTGTTATCGATGAATGTTCACAATACACATTTTAAATTATCCAAAAATTTGGTTTCAATGCTATGTTCCAACAAGTTGAAAAGTCAAGAAACTCTCGGCTCAAATATGTTTGGCAAAATCAAATCTTCCAGAGTAATAATTTCAATATGTTTCAATCATCTGTACACAATCTAGATATATTTTATTATTGCTCAGATTTTGTTGAGATCACTAGATATAATAGAGATTTACAAAGATTTACTATTTTTTTTACTTACTACCACAATCTGTTATACTAGTAGATCCTATATCTGTAGTGGTTTCACCTATAGGACAAGATTTACATTGAGTTTGTCCTGGTTGATCTTGATATTCACCAATATTACATTTAATACAACTACTAGAGGTAGTACCATAATAGTAACCAACATCACATAGAGCTAAAATATCAAAAACAATCACCAATATTACATTTAATACAACTACTAGAGGTAGTATCATAATAGTAACCAACATCACATAGAGCTCAAATATAAATAATAACCATCAATATTACATTTAATACAACTACTAGAGGTAGTATCATAATAGTAACCAACATCACATAGAGCTAAAATATAAATAATAACCATCAATATTACATTTAATACAACTACTAGAGGTAGTATCATAATAGTAACCAACATCACATAGAGCTAAAATATAAAAAACAATCACCAATATTACATTTAATACAACTACTAGAGGTAGTATCATAATAGTAACCAACATCACATAGAGCTAAAATATAAATAATAACCATCAATATTACATTTAATACAACTATTAGAGGTAGTACCATAATAGTAACCAACATCACATAGAGCTAAAATATAAAAAACAATCACCAATATTACATTTAATACAACTACTAGAGGTAGTATCATAATAGTAACCAACATCACATAGAGCTCAAATATAAATAATAACCATCAATATTACATTTAATACAACTACTAGAGGTAGTATCATAATAGTAACCAACATCACATAGAGCTAAAATATAAATAATAACCATCAATATTACATTTAATACAACTACTAGAGGTAGTATCATAATAGTAACCAACATCACATAGAGCTAAAATATCAAAAAGAATCACCAATATTACATTTAATACAACTACTAGAGGTAGTATCATAATAGTAACCAACATCACATAGAGCTAAAATATAAATAATAACCATCAATATTACATTTAATACAACTACTAGAGGTAGTATCATAATAGTAACCAACATCACATAGAGCTAAAATATCAAAAACAATCACCAATATTACATTTAATACAACTACTAGAGGTAGTATCATAATAATAACCATCATCACATAGAGCTAAAATATAAATAATAATCACCAATATTGCATTTAATACAGCTACTAGAGGTAGTATCATAATAGTAACCAACATCACATAGAGCTAAAATATCAAAAACAATCACCAATATAACATTTAATACAACTACTAAAGGTAGTATCATAATAGTAACCATCATCACATAGAGCTAAAATATAAATAATAACCATCAATATTACATTTAATACAACTACTAGAGGTAGTATCATAATAGTAACCAACATCACATAGAGCTTAAATATCAAAAACAATCACCAATATAACATTTAATACAACTACTAGAGGTAGTATCATAATAGTAACCAACATCACATAGAGCTAAAATATCAAAAACAATCACCAATATTACATTTAATACAACTACTAGAGGTAGTATCATAATAATAACCATCATCACATAGAGCTAAAAATATAAATAATAATCACCAATATTACATTTAATACAACTACTAGAGGTAGTATCATAATAGTAACCATAATCACATAGAGCTAAAATATAAATAATAATCACCAATATTACATTTAATACTACTACTAGAGGTTGTATCATAATAGCAACCATCATCACATAGAGCTAAAATATAAATAATCATTAATGCAATCTGAATCAACATACAAGAAACAAATATAATATGCCTTAATTCGTAAGTTTTCTAAATGTTCCAAACATTTCTTCTTGTAATATAACAAAATCAATATGTATTTTTTTTTCAAAATATAGTCCATATATATACCGGTATATGATCTACTTACCATAACACTGACTAATATCAGTTGAGGCGAGAGAACCAGTTGTCATACCAACAGGACATTGTTTACATTTGATTTGTTTTTCTTCATCAGTATATTTACCAATATCACAAGGTAAACATTCATTATTGTCTAAATAATAGCCTTCAGGACAGTTAACTAGAACAAACAATAAACAACAATCTTAAAATCATTATCTTTCAAGTTAAAAAAGGGAAATTTTGAAAAATCATGGTTATGAACAAACACGTCAAATATATTTGTGTCACGTATAATCTGAAACACTGATACCAAAAACTGACCAACAAGTCATGTGTCATGTATACCTACCACATTTCCAGTGAGTTCCTTGTACCAATCTTGAACTTTGACCGGGTTCACATTCTAATATTACGTCAACAGATAAAGTATTCTCATCTGCTTGAAAATCATTGGTATTAAAATCACCATTTTTAACTAAAGTTTCTATTTCTTCTGCAATAAAATCCTTATTACCATCTTGTAAGGCAGAACTGAAAACAAAATGAAACATGTTCTCATTCATTTAATGTATAGAGCCAAGATTTTGCTTCATTATGTTCAGAATAATCGTATTGAAATCACACTAGTGTCAAAAGTTTAGAAAAAACCTAAAATATATTGACAAATAAAATATGAGGATCGAATATGAATCTGAGCCTGTAAAAACTTTATGAGGAATCAATTCTTGACCCTTAACAAGGATATCTTGGCTAACAACAGTTCTTCAGTAGTATATATGTATAAAATCCTGACCAATATGGGAGTAATAAAGATCAACAAGTAAATTAAAGATGTTCTGAAAAAACATTAAAAAAAACAAGACCAACCTATTAGAAGAAATATTGAAGTTGAAGTTGACTTTAAAATCACTGACAGAACGCTTGACTCTACTTTTACCATTAGAACCACATTCTACCACTACACCTTCATAAGTACATGGTCCTGGTGAACATAATCCTAATCTTTCATCTAACTCCCTTAATATCTCAATAAATTTTACTCTTAATTCTTCTTTTCTTTCTTCTGTACATTCTGATCCGTTAAACCCTAGACCTCCCTCAACATTAGATTGTGGTGGGAACAAAGCTGAAAGAAATAGTTGAATACTTTTAGATATAAGTAACAACACCAGTATAAAATTTGATGTTCTAAAAAACAACTGGTGAATTATGTTGCTAAAGTCAAGTTTGATATAAATATTAAGGGTCAATCATATACCGGTATACATCTGATATCTTCAAGACAAGGTGTGATATACCGTGGAACTGCGTTTATCCGTCCACCGGTACTCCAGATACCCCGATATTCGCTTTTTGTTGGGATCCAATGATCCAGTTTCCACTTCCGCGGGTTTAGCGGCATTTTTTTATGCTCTATTGAGCAAAAAGACATTTTTCAGCTATCCGGAATATCGATAAACCGCACAAATTTATTAGGAACAGAAATGTGCGGATAAACGAGGTTCCACTGTAATATACTCACACTTAAAACATTGCCAAACTGTAATATTGAAGTTAAAAAAAAAAAACATTTCATATAAAAAGCATAAGTTTAAAGAGAAAATAAACAAAGAAATCAAACCAACATGTTTGTTTTTTGAAATCGTAACAATTGTTAAAGTAGTTAGTAAGTAAATCTAATGTAAAGTAACTGTTAACAGATAAACTTCAAAATTCTTACCAGCACATGGTGGAAAACGGAAAGGATTTCCTCTTGGAGGATCCCAGAATCCCTCTCTACCACATCTATAAAATGGTGGTGGAAACTCGACAAAATCATATAATACAGGATCAACACATGATATCACACAGTATCGACCATGTTCCCAATCTTTACGAGCTACTAGACCATTCTGAGGAGCTGGTGGATTTATACAATCAAATGCTGAAATAAAATGGAAACTCTTTGAATATCCAATATTAGAAATAAATAAAAGAAATACATGTAAATTAAGAGAAAAGATATGGTCTAATATAAATTCAAAATTATGGGTTTATGTACATTGAAGCTTAATCTGTTATCAAGTCATGTTTTGCCAGCACAATTCTAGGATCAAGCATTAACCAGTAAACCAAACTAATTCCAGTTCAGTCATAAAATTTCCAATAAAGTAACTGCTTCTATTAAAAATAACAAAACTTACGTTTCACAATGATATCAAAATTACATTCAGCAGAGTTATTTTCAGCATCATAAGCTATATAGCTCACAAGATATTCTCCTAGTGGAAATACTTGACCTGAAAAATGAACAAAAAAGTTGACATACCAAATTTGTTATTCTAACCTGATCTATGTATGTTGTATAATAACCTGATACATGTGTATGTTGTACCCAATACCAACCTCATCTCTGGATTTGTTGTATACTAACTTGATCTATGTGTTTGTTATATATGTGTTAGTAGTCTACTAATCTGATATGGGTGTTTGTTGTATATTAACATGGTCTATGTGTTTGTTGTATATTAACCTGATCTATGCATTAGTTGTCTACTAACCCGATCTGTGTGTTTGTTGTATATGTCTTAGTAATCTACTAATCTGATCTATGTGTTTATTGTATATTAACATGGTTTATGTGTTTGTTGTATACTAACCTGATCTATGTGTTTGTTGTATAATTGTAACACCTATATCATCAGTAAATTCAGGATCTTTCCATGTTACAGCTATTCTAGCACTACCATTAGTTACCTTGATTATTTCTTCTGGACAGTTGTGTACTATTGGTGGGATTTTATCTGCAATAAAACAATATCAAGTGAGTTGTGTTTGCTTAATATCTGCTATAATGTATAACAAGAGAAGTGACAAAAAAGCATAACATATGTATTACATAATCTAGGCTTTATTTTCAATATATTTAACCAAATTACATGTACTCCAATTAATACAAAGATTACAGCTCTAATGTAAGCATTTCATTTTCAAAAAGATTAGGACTTTTTCTTAAAAGGGTCAACAAAATAATTAGGTTACAAAACTACCAATGTTTAATTTTAAGTACTTAAAACTTACCTATTTTGATGTCACATTTAGTACCTCTATAACCAGGTGGACATATAGAACTACCACAAATAGCAGGCTGTATAATATCTACATCATATTTAATATAGGTATTAACTATTCTCCATTCTAATATATCACCACTTAGTCTGTTAGTACAATTACTAGCTAGTTCATATATTACACTCTCATTGACTGTATAGTTATATATATTTAACTGACTTATTTCACCATGAAATTGTTGCTTGATGTCACCATCATGAGATTGACCCAGAATTATTCTTTGACTGAAAAAAAAATACCCCATTTGACACGTTGATTACAACTTTTATACGGAATCTAAATTGAACAAAATGCACCACAAGGATCATACCACATAGGCACTTAATATGACATTTCATAAAGTTGCCTTGAAAGTAGTAATCTAGAAAATTATGTTACATTCATAGAAGGACGACTCACTAAAAAAAAAAACCATCTTGGTCTTCTGATTTCTAATTTTAAAAAAATCAGCTTTGGCCAACATACAGTTATACATACCTTTCAGGAATGGTGAATTCTTGAGAAGTGGAAGTATCAGCTATATCACCATCTAAATATAGAGACCAACTAGAAGATGACAATAAGAAACAGATATGATGCCAATATCCATCATTAACATTGATATCACCTTGTTGAGACTGACTGTCTATAGATACTGTATATTCAGACGATGATAACACCAGAATTGGTCTATTCCTGAAACAATAATATATCATTTTAAATATCTAAAAGGACTTCAAAAGATTAATTTATTCAAATCTATATTCACGACAAACTAGAAATACCTAAAAAAAAATTGATGCACGCTGTAAGACACTACACTGCTAAAAAATGCACCAGAGCTAACAAAGGCGTTTTAGATTCAACAAAAATCATGAAAAAACAAATCATATAAAATCCAATTACTAAATTACTAACCCTTCAACATCAAGTAAGTTGAAATATGCACCATTTCCTTTCACATCGGCAAATCTTACCCACAAACATAGAGTTGTATCACTATTTATAATATCTATATCATTAGGTTGACAAATAGAACCATTAACTCCATGAAATAATAAATCATAATCATCTGTTTTCTCTGAAAAATAAAACAACAAGAAAAACTATCAACAACTGGTTGAAAATAAGTTCAAGAAAAAAGCTTTACTCTTTCTTCGTTGTATAACTAAACGCAGGTTAAAATACTTCCATTTCATATGTCAAACTGCTGGAATATTTTGAAGTTATCAATAAGCACTATACAAAACAATATTTACCTTTTCCACAGTCATCACCAGTATAATATGGTGTACATTGACAAGATATATCTCTCCAACCATCTATACACGTAGCATTATTTAAACATGTATTATTATTTAGACAATCATCTATATTCATTTCACATTGATGACCTTCATATTCTTCTAGACATTGACAACTATAGTTTCCTATTAGATCAGTACAACTACCACCATTCTTACATGGTTGTACATAACATTCATCAATATTATTATTACAGGTTTTACCATCATATCCTGTAATATATCAATTGTAACATGTAATATTGACCAGCAAACATTATTCAGACACCTTTTCGGGATTTTGGGCAGTTGATTCGGGTCTGAACATATTAAACAGCTTTCAGTGATACTAGAACTTCACAAAAAAAACAACTTAATTCCGTAAAAATCTGTCTCTTTATCTTTCAAATTCAAATATTATGGATAAAAATGGATTCAAGCAATCCAAATTGCTACAGTAATCTTTTATATAGCATTATTATCAATAAGCCTAGCGATACAATTTCTGTTTCTGAACTAAGATATGATAGGTCAAATTATTGGTATACATGAACATTTTGTTAATTTTGGTTTATTATTATGGAGGGCTGAAATTGATTTTCAATACCGCTCATTATTCAATAAACATTTATACATTACACTCCAAATTCCCGAGTCTATTAGCGCTTGCAAATAGTGCCAAATAACTTGAAATGCTTGTTATGCTTACCTTCTGTACAGTTACATGAGAAATCATTGATAAGATCAAGACAGGTAGCATTATTAAAACATGGTTGACTTGTACAGTCATCTATATTAATATCACATAGTGTACCATTCCATCCAGCTTCACATCTAATAGTAAAAATAATTAGTTTAATGTGAAATAACTAACAAGATAATGTGAAATCATTCATTTTCACAGTGCTAAATTATCTGGACTCCTGTTTTTTCCATAATCCCTTTACAAAATCAATTAACATCACTCACAGTGTTCTAAATTCTGTAGGTAAATCTTTTGATCGTGAATCGGAGATGTCAAGTTCAAAGAAATATTGACAACTAAACTTTATGTTCAATATTTAACAGTTATATAGATATCTTACCTACAAGTGAATCCATTGATCAAATCTGAACATTTAGCTTCATTTTTACAAGGATTAGAATCGCATTCATTGATATTAATTTCACAATTTCTACCTTGGAAACCATCAGCACAATTACATGTATAGTTATTTATATCATCTACACATATTCCATTATGTAAACAAGGTTTATCTAAACAATCATCTATCTGTACCTAGTAGTAAACAAAATTATTTTAATATTCTATTCTTAGAAATATGAGAAAGATGCAATTAAATGTGATCAAGACTACTCAAGTGTTGCTGTAACTTTGAACAGGGATATTCTCGAATGTTGTGATATAACGTAGAATAGTTTTACATTTTATTAATAATGCTTATCAAGTATACAATGTATGCAAATAAAATATTAAAAGAGAAACTAACTGAACATGTAGAGCCAGTATAATCTGGTAGACAGGTACATCTATAACCATTATCTATTGATGTACACGTAGCATTATTATAACATGGTTCTGTTTGACACTGATCTATTTTATTATCACATAGATTACCTACAAATACAATTAACATCAATATCATTGAATACTTTCATTATAATACATGTTATCAGATTATATCAGAAATGAAATACTAAAAATGAATTATGGTAAAAAACCTATCAGTGAAGGTGAACTATATAAGGACAGAAGTCCGCCTTCAAGTAAGAGCGTCTTATAGGATCCATCGACATTCCAGCCTAAACCTTAAACACATATCTGAAATATTCATCAATGACAAGTTAATAAATGTAACTGTATTTATGGAAAGAATATGAGTATTCATATGTTCGTGTTTATCAATAATAGCCTTGGGAATATTAGATAACTATACATAATATAAATAACTAATTTTTTGCACATAACCTTCAGAATATATCTATAACCATGAACAGCTAAGATTTAAAAAAAAAACATTTTATTTAGATCCTTACCTGTCCAGTATGGTAAACAAATACATTGATAGTTGTTTATTCCATCAACACAATAATCTGTACCAGAAATATTACAACTTGATTGTAAACAATCATCAATATTGACATCACAGTTCTTACCAGTAAAACCTAGAATATATAAAATAGATGTGATATCACAGTTCTTACCAGTAAAACCTAGAATATATCAATTAGATGTGATATCACAGTTCTTACCAGTAAAACCTAGAATATATAAAATAGATGTGATATCACAGTTCTTACCAGTAAAACCTAAAATATATCAAATAGATGTGATATCACAGTTCTTACCAGTAAAACCTAAAATATATCAAATAGATGTGATATCACAGTTCTTACCAGTAAAACCTAGAATATATCAAATAGATGTGATATCACAGTTCTTACCAGTAAAACCTAGAATATATCAAATAGATGTGATATCACAGTTCTTACCAGTAAAACCTAGAATATATCAAATAGATGTGATATCACAGTTCTTACCAGTAAAACCTAGAATGAACAGTTACTCTAATTAATATAATTACCTGATGGACATGAACAGTTTTTATTATTATAATATAATAGCCTGATGAACATGAACAGCTGTAATAAATAATATAATTACCTGACGGAAAAGAACAGTTATAATATTTAATATAATTACCTGATGGACATGAACAGTTATAATAATTAATATAATTACCTGATGGACATGAACAGTTGTAATAAATAATATAATTACCTGATGGACATGAACAGTTATAATATAATTACCTGATGGACATGAACATTTATAATATAATTACCTGATGGACATGAACAGTTATAATATTTAATATAATTACCTGATGGACATGAACAGTTATAATAATTAATATAATTACCTGATGGACATGAACAGTTATAATAATTAATATAATTACCTGATGAACATGAACAGTTATAATATAATTACCTGATGGACATGAACATTTATAATATAATTACCTGATGGACATGAACAGTTATAATAATTAATATAATTACCTGATGGACATGAACAGTTATAATAATTAATATAATTACCTGATGGACATGAACAGTTGTAATAAATAATATAATTACCTGATGGACATGAACAGTTATAATAATTAATATAATTACCTGATGGACATGAACAGTTATAATAATTAATATAATTACCTGATGGACATGAACAGTTATAATAATTAATATAATTACCTGATGAACATGAACAGTTATAATATTTAATATAATTACCTGATGGACATGAACAGTTATAATATTTAATATAATTACCTGATGGACATGAACAGTTATAATAATTAATATAATTACCTGATGAACAGTTATAATAATTAATATATTTACCTGATGGACATGAACAGTTGTAATAAATAATATAATTACCTAACGGAAAAGAACAGTTATAATATTTAATATAATTACCTGATGGACATGAACAGTTATAATAATTAATATAATTACCTGATGGACATGAACAGTTATAATAATTAATATAATTACCTGATGAACATGAACAGTTATAATATAATTACCTGATGGACATGAACATTTATAATATAATTACCTGATGGACATGAACAGTTATAATAATTAATATAATTACCTGATGGACATGAACAGTTATAATAATTAATATAATTACCTGATGGACATGAACAGTTGTAATAAATAATATAATTACCTGATGGACATGAACAGTTATAATAATTAATATAATTACCTGATGGACATGAACAGTTGTAATAAATAATATAATTACCTGATGGACATGAACAGTTATAATAATTAATATAATTACCTGATGGACATGAACAGTTATAATAATTAATATAATTACCTGATGGACATGAACAGTTATAATAATTAATATAATTACCTGATGAACAGTTATAATAATTAATATATTTACCTGATGGACATGAACAGTTGTAATAAATAATATAATTACCTAACGGAAAAGAACAGTTATAATATTTAATATAATTACCTGATGGACATGAACAGTTATAATAATTAATATAATTACCTGATGGACATGTACAGTTATAATAATTAATATAATTACCTGATGAACAGTTATAATATTTAATATAATTACCTGATGGACATGAACAGTTATAATAATTAATATAATTACCTGATGAACATGAACAGTTATAATATAATTACCTGATGGACATGAACATTTATAATATAATTACCTGATGGACATGAACAGTTATAATAATTAATATAATTACCTGATGGACATGAACAGTTATAATAATTAATATAATTACCTGATGGACATGAACAGTTATAATAATTAACATAATCTGAACATGTTGCTTGATTTAAACAGGGTTGGTTTTTACATTCATCAGTTTTGTGTTCACATAATATTCCTTCATAACCAGGCTATAAACAAAGATATATACATAATTTTCATACTATAATTTATATAATAACTTTTAAAATTTTCTATTAGAAAATAATAATTTAGGAAATGTTTGAATGTATTTGACAATCAAGCCTGTATTTATATATTCTAAAAAGAACTGGATGATAAAATGCCATCAACTTACCTTACATGTACAGGTAAAACCATTAGGTTTCTCAATACATTTACTATCATGATGACAGGGACTTGAATAACAATATGATATCATAGTTTCACATCTTATACCAGTAAACCCTAGATAAATATAATGTCATAGAGGATCTATGTTACAGTGATACACAATGAATTAAACACATCTTCATATAAACTTTTTGCACTTACATTTTCTTATTTTTATGAAGTTTTAAAAAAAATTGAGGTATATCTAATGCTGTAATGTGCACATTGTTAACTTTGTGTTTAACAGCATAAAATCATACTTAACATTGTAAGCTTGTTTAACATAAATACAACAAAATAACATAATTATCAAATATCTATTACCTTCAGCACAAGTGCAGTTAAAAGAATTTATCATATCATTACAAGTTCCTCCATTTAAACAACTACACTCACAGCAATCGTCAATATTATTTTCACAATGTTTACCATTAAATCCTGTACCCTATAATTTTAGAAATAATATTATAAAACATATTATAATACTATAAAACATAAATTACATAATAATTAAATTGTACACTATGAACTACATTTACACCCATCAGATCCTACTGGAAATTGTCATGATTAAAATTTGATATTTCTATAGACGTTCTTTTAATTATTAACCACGAGTGCAGCCTAGCAGAAAAGATCTCAAAGTAAAAGGAAAAGCTTTGATTAAATGCCTCATACAGAGAGTCACAAACTTACTGAACAGTCACATATATAATCATCTAATAGATCTCTACAAATTCCACCATTTAAACATTGTACAGAGTTTACATTACATTCATTGATTTCACTTGTACATCTAAAAATTAAAATTGACTAATAACTAACCCTGAAACTTATAATAATTAATCTAACCAAGTGCTAAACCATTATGACACGCTAAAGTTCATTCTAAGTATCAGGCATAAGTGTTTAGAATTAACTTTCATAGTAACTTTTAATTCCATTACATAAATGCCAAACTATTTTTTTCTATGACATGACATACAGAACAAGAAGGAAATGAGCTTTTTCTGCTGTTATGTATGTTCCTTTTAAACATATAACATAGTTTTATAATTATTCCTTTGAAAATTATAGTATGAAACATGAATGTAGGCCTACTAAAACAGGCATGAAATGTATGATATATGACTATTATAGGTGTGAAAAGAATGATATATGAATGTTTTAAAACAGGCATGAAAGGTATTATATGACTATTATAGGTGTGAAAAGAATGATATATGAATGTTTTAAAACAGGCATGAAAGGTATTATATATGACTATTATAGGTGTGAAAAGAATGATATATAAATGTTTTAAAACAGGCATGAAAGGTATTATATATGACTATTATAGGTGTGAAAAGAATGATATATAAATGTTTTAAAACAGGCATGAAAGGTATTATATGACTATTATAGGTGTGAAAAGAATGATATATGAATGTTTTAAAACAGGCATGAAAGGTATTATATATGACTATTATAGGTGTGAAAAGAATGATATATGAATGTGTTAAAACAGGCATGAAAGGTATTATATATGACTATTATAGGTGTGAAAAGAATGATATATGAATGTTTTAAAACAGGCATGAAAGGTATTATATGACTATTATAGGTGTGAAAAGAATGATATATGAATGTTTTAAAACAGGCATGAAAGGTATTATATATGACTATTATAGGTGTGAAAAGAATGCATAGCCGTAGGAGACAGGGGGGCAGGGGGGGCAACTGCCCCCCTAAATATTATGTTTTCGGGCAAAAAATTCGCGAAATCGGGCAAAATATCATTAAAATTCGGTAAAATTCGGGCAAATAGTCAGTCTGCCCCCCTGTTGAGTCGTGGGCCCCTACGGCTATGAAAGAATGATATATGAATGTTTTAAAACAGGCATGAAAGGTATTATATCTGACTATTATAGGTGTGAAAAGAATGATATATGAATGTTTTAAAACAGGCATGAAAGGTATTATATGACTATTATAGGTGTGAAAAGAATGATATATGAATGTTTTAAAACAGGCATGAAAGGTATTATATATGACTATTATAGGTGTGAAAAGAATGATATATGAATGTGTTAAAACAGGCATGAAAGGTATTATATATGACTATTATAGGTGTGAAAAGAATGATATATGAATGTTTTAAAACAGGCATGAAAGGTATTATATGACTATTATAGGTGTGAAAAGAATGATATATGAATGTGTTAAAATAGGCATGAAAGGTATTATATATGACTATTATAGGTGTGAAAAGAATGATATATGAATGTTTTAAAACAGGCATGAAAGGTATTATATATGAATATAACAGAGATGTGAAAGGTATGTTATGTGAATTGATTTAAACCATGTATGAAAGGTATGATATGTGAACGTATAGGTGTCAAAGGTACGTATATTTGAATATTAGAAGTATGAAGGGTATGATACATGATTATTATTACTTTGAAAGGTATGATATATGAATATAATAGGTATAACATATGAATATTATAGGTGTGAAAGGTATGATAAATGAATATAATATATGAATATTATAGTAGTGAAAGGTATGTTATATGAATGTTTTAAAACATACTTGTCTCCTTCGTAACCATTAAAACACTGACAAGATAACACACCATGTTTCTGTATACAAACTCCATGTTGACAATAATCAGGGGTACATAGATCTATTTCTGTCTCACAATTCTCTCCAGTGTAATCTGAATTATATCATTATGTATAGAATAAAAACACCTCAAAAGATAAAATTAGTTCATTACAGTCTTCATTAAACATCACAAGAGTTCATTCAATTCGTCAATTAATACATTTCCACAAATAAGATGCTACACAAATTTTCCAGATCATAAACCACAAAAAGAATCACCATGATTGGTAACATCAAGATTTGCATTGAAATCAGGTTGAGATTTTACCCAATGGAAGAATTTAAGTGATACTATGAAATAAACATTGATTCCTGAACAACTAAAAATACCAATATATTTTCACGGAATACAAAATTAGAATGAGAAGTAATAATAATTACCCGGTTGACAGGTACATTGAAATGAATTGATACCATCTGTACATGTTCCATTGTTTAAACATGGCTGACTTAAACAGTCATTAATATTATGTTGACATGTATCACCTACAAATAAATTAAAATTCTTATATTTTTGCAAATAAGCAATATACTCCCCACTCAAGGTTCTATAGCAGAATGGTTGGAGTGTCATTTTTCATAAACATGATATCTTTTGTTTGGATACAAGTAAATAGTGGTTGTTGTGTTGAAGGTTTGCGATCATCTTCACTCATAATTTCAGTGAGCCCAGCTGCAAATGGGTAATATGGATGATTTGGGAAAGTGGTAACTAAGTTGTTATCCTTGTATAGTATACATGTATCTTTCTTTCTTTCTTTCTTTGCATTGTACTGTTTATTTTACTTTCATGTTTTTTGATCCTGCAATGCTGTTTAAAGAAATCGATGAAAGTTCAACAAGTTGACTATCTTTTTTAATTTAAAAACTCACCAGTAAATCCCTCAGCACAGGAACAAGTATAATATCTATATTTATTGACACAAGTAGCACCATTTTGACACTCGTTGTTTTTACACTGATCTACCTCTGTAAAATATTTTAAAGATGTTATTGGAAAAACAGTCATAGGCATGCCATTAGCATTTAAACTATACTGAAAAAGTGAACAAAGTGACTCTTACGTTGCTTTTAAAAGTTATAAGACAAAAGATCCAACCTTTTGCTTATCAAGGGTTGGGGGTTTTGAGTCACTAGTGTTGACTGAAAAATAATTTTCAAAGAGATATCTTGGCAATGCTGAAGAAAAATCCATTAAAAATGACAGGGTCTATAATACAAATGACATCTCAGTGAAAAAAATTGGCATCATTGATACACTACTTAACTTATACCAGAATACATGTAATCTTTCTAATATTATTTCTACTATGTCTATTGGTAATATTATTATAACTTTAAAATAATATGAAAAGTAGTTTTAGACTCACCAATACAATCTTGTAGACTAGTACTACCAGTGGATGTAGTAACAGTAGTATTAGGACATTCGGTACATACTATAGTACTAATATTACTACTGTAGAAATGATATGGACATTGTTGACATGGTTCTAAACCTGTATTACTGTATTTACCTACATCACATCTCTCTATAATATATATATCATAATCAATTTATTATCAAATACAAATAAACCAAAGGAACAGGAAGGTCTGCAGCAACACGGCCATCCCCAATCTAGATCATTTGAATTACTATATTCTAAGCCATAACAAATTTGAACATACTATGTTCAACATAGTCGTTAGTTACAAAGCCTTATTTATATCTCTATGTTTACTCAAGTTTATTACATTTTTTCATATTCATAAACGGCAAATCAAAACATTTTGATTTTCAAAAGATTTCAGGTGATAAATACAGAAAATTGACAAGTACATGGCTAAATCAAAAGAAACAAACTGTGAAATACCTTTACAATCAGTAGAAGAAGTTGAGCCAATATCAACTGTAGTAGAATTTATAGGACATGATGTACAGGCTGTAGAACTAGTATTAGACTGATAGTAACCAAGTGAACATTGATTACAAGGAAACAAACCAGTGGAAGAATGTTCTCCTTCTTGACATATTACTGAAAACATAAATCATGTTAAGAGATTTCCTAATACACGATATAACACTTTTTTTTAAGAATATATAATTTTTCCAAAATTCTGTGTATCCATTTCATTTAGAATTCTCCTTGGGTACAGTTCATATATCAATTCTATTGCAAAGAACTCGTGTATAAACTCTCTTTGGTAATACCCAATAGTTAATTCATCAATTCTCTTTGAAAAGACATAAGAGCTTTTTTATCAATTCTCTGAGAAAACACAATAGCTCATGTATCAATTTTCAATAAGAATACACAATAGCTCATGTATCAATTCTCAATGAGAATACACAATAGCTAATGTATCAATTCTCAATGATAATACACAATAGCTCATGTATCAATTGTCTTTGAGAATACACAATAGCTCATGTATCAATTCTGAATGAGAATACACAATAGCTAATGTATCAATTCTCAATGTGAATACAGAATTGTAAAGGTATCAATTCTCAGAGAATACAAAATAGTTCTTAATCTTAATCTAAATCAGGACTTGGTTGTGCGTTGCCATAAATATATCTATTATATCCTTATAATAAATTTTGTGATATATTTCTTTATTTCCACTTATAATAAACATCTTCCTCATTATTCCGAATTCTCATATAATATTGACAATGATTACTTACAAATACACAGAGAACTATTTTTAGAATGGACGGATTCCGTTGATGTATTTTCTGTACATTGTTTACAAGTTGTTTGTGCCACTTCATCTTGATACCATCCTTCATCACAATTAACACATTTATTCAAGTTTTCATCTTTATATGTTCCTTTTGTACAAGCCACTAAAACATAACAAAAAATAACAAATGCATAATAAAAGTAATTTTTGAACATTAGCCTATAAAATATAATAAAATTTCTAGAAATATCTTGATCAGAAAAGTTTGGCTTTTTATTTAATGACTTTGAACTGGTTTGAAAATAGATGTTTGGAACAACATCATGTTCCTTGAATTGCTTTTCTATAGCAAAAGTAAATGGCTTTTTACAATTAAGTTCAAATCCTCTTTTATGTTCTATCATAATATCTTTTACTTACAGCAATAGTAGTTTTTGAAGATATGACCATATGGACATTTATTACCATGTACTGAATCAGCAGGAGGCAGCAATGTTGAGTTACCACAAGATTCAGTTGACACAACAAAATCAATCGATTTATTTATCATTTCTACGATCTTTAAACCACAAGTATAAGCTATAGTTGGTAATGTATTGGCAGTGTTTACTATCTCAATATTTACATACAGTTTTAACCTGATCTGAAATATTATAAGATCAGAAACATATTAAATATCTCAATAAACAATTTGTGTCATACAATTACAACCATACATAATTACAGTGAATTTTTTTATTCAAAATGATTGATGGTTGATTTGAGATTTGGACATGTAAATTAAATAGTCTTCAGAAGTACTAGACCTGTATGCAAATTGGATAATCCCTTTAAAATTTCATTTCTATTGCTATAATTGTGGTTTTTATATACTGATTAGTCTGACGAATTTCTGAATTTGAAATGTAGATAATTATGGATTTGAAGGTTCAAACAACAACAATGAAAAAAATTTTGAGTTTCTTAGTTCATAGGAGATTAAGATTGAATTCTTATTCAAATACTCATGTGAAAAGTATAATAATATAGGAAACTTACTATGTCCTGGGAGGCTAATGAACTGTTTTTATGTACAGTGATATTTAAATCATTATTAGAACAACTTTTTTTAATGGATTTCTCCAGTTCATCAAATATATCTTGTAGAGCAGACTTCCAGCAGTCATCAGTCACATGACTGGTAAAGTTGAAAGCCAGCATTAATTCATAGCTGGGGTAAATTTGTTCTGAAATGGCAATTATCTGTATGTGAAATTCAATTGAATATTGTACAGAGAATACATCTTACTAACAGTTTTAAAAGATAAATTATCTAGAAATCGGAAGTTCAAAGAAAGATGCGTCTTTTTCTTTGTGTGCATTAATTAAAGAAATGTGCACATCAATAAACACAAAAATACACTTAATTTCTGAAATATAGGTCAACAATACCTGTACAATCTGGAACATAATTATGTGGACTCCAGCTGCCTCCATAATCACATATATATTGGTTTGGTTTATCTACAGCAAAATCATAGCCACCAGCACATCTAACATTACAACTATAACCTGTACCATTAATACCACCAATATTACCACTACAAGATTTATCACCATTATCTGGTGTTTCTAAACTCCAATCAGGACAACTCTTAGCTACAAATAGTTAATAAACAATTTACACATGTCTGTAGAGATATCAGAAACTGAATATCAGAAATTGGTACAATATTGAAAATATCAGAAATTGATACAATATTGAAAATATCAGAAATTGATACAATATTGAATAGATACAATAATGAAATATCAATCAATTATTTAAATTCATTTATCAGAAATACAATACAGCTAACATTCACGATATTTCATACTAATACAGGTAAGTAATCGATCATTATAAATGCATTGGAGAAAAAATAAATGGTGCAAAAAAGACTTTGTTCTTATAGACATACACACATTAGAAATTGGCTTTCCTAAATAACTGTAACTTACATTGTGCCTGATATTTAAAATAACATGTAGAATTTAAGCCATTATTATCAAAGACTATGGCTGTTACTGTTATAACATCCATCATGTTTATAGTGGTATTTGGTGCTGGTAGATATTCAACACGTGATATTCCACTGAAATCACTAGCTGTGATATTTACATCAATATACTCTATAGTAACACTAATATTATCACCATCGTAATATACTGTATGTATATACTCTGGACAGTGAACTCTTGGTGGTGTCACATCTGAAATGTAAGTTTAATATGTAAGTAACCACATTTTTTATATCACATCTGAAATGTAAGTTTAATAGGTAAGTAACCACATTTTTTATATCACATCTGAAATGTAAGTTTAATAGGTAAGTAATAACATTTTTTATATCACATCTGAAATGTAAGTTTAGTATGTAAGTAACCACATTTTTTATATCACATCTGAAATGTAAGTTTAATAGGTAAGTAACCACATTTTTTATATCACATCTGAAATGTAAGTTTAATAGGTAAGTAATAACATTTTTTATATCACATCTGAAATGTAAGTTTAATATGTAAGTAACCACATTTTTTATATCACATCTGAAATGTAAGTTTAATAGGTAAGTAACCACATTTTTTATATCACATCTGAAATGTAAGTTTAATAGGTAAGTAACCACATTTTTTATATCACATCTGAAATGTAAGTTTAATAGGTACGTAACCACATTTTTTATATCACACCTGAAATGTAAGTTTAATAGGTAAGTAACCACATTTTTTATATCACACCTGAAATGTAAGTTTTATAGGTAAGTAACCACATTTTTTATATCACACCTGAAATGTAAGTTTAATATGTAAGTAACCACATTTTTTATATCAATAACCAATCTTTGTAAAAAATAGGATTTACTTATATTTATGAAAATGTTAACTTTTAATATAAACAGAAGGTCAGAACATTAAACTATCATAATATAAGCAGGATATCATTGGAAGATAACAAATTTCAGTGAAAAAATAAAGTACATAAAGATGAGAAGGTTTAAGACATATTTTATGATCTAATAAAGAATACAATTCAATATTAAGAATAACTTACCCATCTGATATATCTGTATTGTACATACAGCCTCATTACCAGCACTATCTGTAGCAATAACATCTAGTGACGTCTGCAATTCAAGTTATTGGAATTACTGACAAATCATTACATACAATGATCTCAATGAAAAACATTGGACTACAATTTGTGTTAAAGTTGATCATTTGATTAAAAAAATCTTTTTTAAATCATTTTAAGAAATCTGTTGAAGCTCTGTCAAATGTTAAATGAAAGCAACATTTGTGGTTAAGTAAACAGTTTTCTAAAAAATAGAATTGTACATCCTTTTTGAATCCACTTTTTGATTTTTGATTGATTATCCCATAAAAACTAGTGAGTTAATTGTAAGTAGACATATTTTTATATTTTCATAATCACCATTGATAACAAATCTATTACGTACATAGACAAATGTTAAAATAACAAAGCAATGAGTTGTTATTTTTATTTCTGTATGTAAGAAGATCCTATATATAATTGACTTACTGATATATCTGTAAAGGTGTATGGTAATCTAAAGTCAGAAGGTATAAATTGAATAGCTGGTGGATAACCTGAATTATCTTGTATTCTAGGTAAACTGACATTGATAGGAACTGGTCCATGTTCACCAAGACTGGCCAAATAAAGTGGTAAACAATTTTGAAACTTAGGTTTCATTGTATCTGAAATGTAAAATAACATGATTTTTACTGTAAGACAATTACCACATGATCGAACATTACATACCTGGGTCTATATTCTCGAAAACATTAAGCAAGGCAATTTTAGTGATCCAGACTTCTGGTCAATATTGATTTTTAATTTTGTTTTATTAACCCATTGGATTACTGTATTTGTTGAAATCTCTATTTCATCTTAGTAAAGCTTTAAAGAATAAGGCTCCTGCTACCATGTTCAGTTAAAAAAATTTCTTTTGCAAGGAGATGATGTAAATTTATGTATAGATATATTTATGTCCAGTATGCCTAGTACTGTGAAGTATCAATATCCCTTCATACAATACGATACACATATCTTGGTATGTCATGTTGCAATATGCCGATACCAGAGTTTCAAGATTATCAGAATCTAAATAAACGTAGCTCTACTGTATAGGCTATAAATTCACAGCTATATTGTTTCAGCAATACAATATACATACCAAGACATTGTGGAACAGATGAATTCCAATATGGTATATTGTTGCTTAATGTTGTTAATACAGATCTCTTTCTTCTTCCTTTACCCTCTAAAAATATACAAGAAACATCAACAACAATTTACTCATATACTGGTTGATCTGCCCCCATTCGAACTCGAAAGCTTAATTATAAAAGCGCTCCCTTACCAAAGTTTTGTTATCCATTTTACTTTTTGATATTAATTTATAATTCTTAACAGCTTTACAGATCTATAAAATTTATCAATGTAATATAGTCAATGGTGGCATCTGTTGGTATAAAGTTGGATTGTTTTTTTAGGCAATTAAGTCCTGTAAGTTGAAATCCCGTACAAGATAAGAAAAATGTTGATGCCATTGCCACTGTTTTTATCTCTTGGCCTAGTGTTGATTTTTACTTCTTGTATTTAAATAGTACCAGAAAGAATTACTTACTCTTCATGTCCATGGTTTTATTGCAGGTTAATGTAGCACTATTAAAATCATATCCATCGTTACACTTCCATTTAATTTCAGGTTCTACAGAATCTTCAGATAATGTTTGGCACTTGAAGCTTAATGTTGATAATAATATTTTAGCATGTTCTGATATCAAAGGATCAATATCTTTAGTTACTTTATTATAACAATCAATTGTATCATTCTGTATATTATTAACGCTTTTTAGCACTATTGGAAACTTGACTGTAACCTAGAATAAATAAGTAATAGTGATATCAAAAAAAAGTTTTAAAAGTCATGAGAAGTTGGTGGAGGTAATGATCAAACAGTCAAAATTTTTGCCTCTGCTGATTTGATGAATAAGTAGGTGTAGTTCTAAAATGTTTGTTAGGTACCGGTATATATATATCTAAGCTCTTAACAAATATGTGAGCCACTTCCAATAAGTTTTAGCCCCTAGGTTCTCAACCTTTTGGACTCTTCGTACCCCTATTTCCTAGTACCCTTTCAGCTACCCTAATCATTATTAAGAGCCACCATGAAAGTCATAGAATAGTAGTCGGTTGATGTAGTTTGATATTTTATGCATTTCTTGCCATTATTACAGCTGTCAAAGATTGACATATGTTGTTGAAAATTGCATGGGATGTAATTTTTGTGGCCTTTCATTAAAGGGTGGTGTTGAATACAGGTGACCGTTGGACGAAGTTTGACTGTAATTGTAATTCTGCATGAATTGCCTAAAACTCTGTGAATTAATGGATACTTCATAAGAGTCTGTGACCATAAAACTAATCACACTTATTAGCTTGAGAGGTTTTTAATATTTTTACTACTTTAAAATGTGGATTGCAGATTATATATTTCATGGTGATTTAATATCCAAAAATTCAAAAAAATGATTATCAACATAAAACTAAAGTTTTCTTTGATTGTGTACAATTGATATCTTATATCTAGCTCAGTTTGTTGTTATATGTCTTTAAAGGGACAGTCTGAATTTTTTCTACTTCAAAAATTTTTTTGGCTCAAATTTGTGAAAACTTTACACCAAAATCTGTAAGTATATGCCCTTTAATGTATCTGAAAGTTTTAACTAAAAAGATCCAGCCGTTAATTTTTAAACGCTAAAAACATGCTAAAATTTTTAAAAACCTTACGTAAGGTTTTTAAGTGTGTTATGTTTTTTGGACGCTGATAGTAAACTACGAAACGGATTTGAGTAAAATAAACGCCTAATTGTAGAGAAATGTCACCTCTTGTGTATTTAGAAGGTTTCAGCTAGAAATATTGAGCCATTTAAAGGGCAAACACCAAAACTAGGTCAAATTGCTTAATTAACAATAAGTACTCCCTGTTTGTAATTAACCCTTTAAAACCAAATTCAGTTTGATCAAGAAGGTATAGAGATACAATAAGCATACTTGAAAAAATACTCTCAGGTAGCATTTGAGATTTTTTTGATAATCGAAACTTTTTTCAAAAAAGCAGAATGGCCCTTTAAATAAGCATATTGCTGGTTAGTTTTCACATATAGCTGAAAACTTTATGTATATACATGAATATATCCAACAGAAACATTAGACACATCTTTTTTGTAAGAATATCACCATTCAATATGTTCTGTTAATCTATTTCAATCAATATGTATTTTATAATCTATGTATATTTTAATCTGTTAATCTTATTTATTGTTTCTATGTTTATTGCTATGGATATGTAAATATACAAGTATATATATTGTTAACCTAAATGTAAGAACTTTAGACACGGACACCATACTGTAGGTAACATCCTCAGTATTGGCAAAGTGAGATAATAAATAGTATTGTTAAGTTCAGTATAAATTGTGTTATTTAAAGAGCAGCAGTGTTTTAATAATCCTAAAGAAGAAGTTGACGTAACCTTCCCAAGGAAGAAGTGTAACCACAAAGTCATATAGCTCAAATAGTTGAGTTAAAGTCTTGTAGGTTATAAGAATATGAAGTAAAGCAAGTCTTAATGCATAACCTTAAAGAACACCACATTAGTTTCCGTTTTGTTATAAAATATCAACACATACATGTAAGCATTAGTTTTATTATTAAATTTATTGCACAGAGTATTTTTTTTAGTGTAGGCAGAAATTTTGTTCAACATTGAATGCTGTGTCTCTTCAAAAGACAAAGTGTTTGTTAAAGAAATTGATAAATAAGCTTTAAAAAAACCTACCAAGTTACCACTGACTTTCCATTTTATCTATATATAGTTATATAACAATTTGTTATTTTAATAAATGTCAATGTTTCAAACTTTGTTGGTTTTGAGCAAAAAACATGCACAATTTTGCCTAATTGTTTATGCAAATCATTTCCCAACATAAGCAAAATTACAACTTAAACCTACCAACTAAAAAGTAGGAGAAAATGATAATCTTAAATATTGATGAATATATCCCAGTATTTATTGTCTTTAGTTATTTAATTTACAAAGTTTTTTAATATTTAAAAAAAAACAAAACTTATAAGCAATATCAGCACTGTACAAAAACAATGGGTTGCATCCATATATCCAGGTTGCTTTTACTCAGTTTCATGAAAATTGGTTGAAAACTATTCATTATCATGCAGGTTTAAAAGGGAATGTTAAAGGTTAATAACACAAAAGTTCTTGATCTTCATTAAGTTTTTCTTAAAATTTGATTAAGAACTACTGTCTGTGCAAGTTGAAAAGTTTTTTGAATTTTTGCGATTATTTTTATGAGAATTGGAATATTAGACTGACAATGCTACCGTTAGTCTTAGATTGTCTTTGCTTTGATAAAATATATATTCTTGTAAGTTTACATTTAATGGAAATAAATTTCTCTCCTAAAAATTTCAAACCAAGAAAGTCAATATTTTGGACTAAAAATTGTCCTCTGTAAAAACAAATTTTGAAGACTGACAATACTAATTTAAAGCTTCTATTCCAGTTCTAAAAAAAATTATGGCAAAAATTAAGAAAAACTTTTCAACATGCACAGACAATAGATTCTTGAGTGTAGCCTGTTCAAGGTTATGTGAATAGAATGGTCTCAAATCAACAATATGAATGTTCACATAGAGAGAAGTATATAAAATACTTACAAAACCACTTCCAGTTCTCAACTTTACACTGGAAATTGGATCCAGAATAACTGACAGAGATTGACAAAGTTGGTTAACTTTAGATTTGATCTCTAAATAGAACCCTGTTAAACTGATTTTTGTTGACTTCTCTAATGATCCACTACAAATATTCCTGTTATAAACTCCAGTAAATTTAACAGTATAGTACCCTTCATAACTCGGGATACTTTCTACAAAAAAGACAAAAAATATTAGGTTTTTTAAAAAAATTTCACTGGAAATTTTTCATCTTACAAAGATGATAAAATGCAATTACATGATATGCTGATTACAAATTAAGTTTTTTGGTAAAGTTTTGTTAGATAAATTCAAATGCTAATGATCGAGTATGTAGTCTATAAATAAGTTCATACTAAGTAAAAGCATTGGTAGATATGAAACAAAAGGTCGTAATTGTCTGATGGTGTTTAAGAGTCAAGATAGACTTTAGATACTTCCAAATTTGAATTGATTTAAAGTTTTCAATTGTTTCGTCTTCTTCCAAAATTTTTTGGGGTGTTTCGATATGTAGTAAATTGTTCTACATTAGTCTATACATAAATAAATCACAACAAATTTATACTTACTATGTATACATTTATAATTGGTGGTGTCCAAATCACAGTCCTTACAACACAACTCATCATCATCATTTTGACTTCCCTTTTTAAATGTTAAAGATTGCGATGACAATACTAAGGAACTACATTGTTCATTGAAATTTAAAGGTTTGATCAAGGATAAAGAATGAGAAGTAGGATTTTCGAAAACTGACTGAACAAATAATTTACATGTCTCCATCCTTTGACTGTTAATAGATGTAGATTGTGGGTATAAATAAACATGAGCTGAGGTATCAACCTGAAACAAAAAATGTTTTTTTTATAAATACAACCCACTTCCCTAGAGTTAAAGGTATTGCAAAGTGATTTTCTAAACTTTGTAAGTATTGGGGATACTAATAGCATTAAATGCGTTAGTTTAGTGGAATTGCAAGAACCACAGACGTCAAAATGGAAATTGGAATGACGCAAATTGATGCATATCAAACAAAGTTTAGAAAATCACTTAAAAATCCCTTTAATGTTATTGGTTAATTGAATTGTTCCAATTATAGTGTAATTATCAAGCATGTTGGGAAATTTAAATGCATTGAGTAAACTTTAAAATCAAACCACAGGAAAAACCATAAAATTTCAGTATGTCCATTTTTGGGATAACATTACAATGTCAAATTTAGTTTTTTGGTAGGATAACAACTTTTGTCATTATGATTAGCCTATTGCTCAATCATTATCTAAAGAATAAATTAACAGAAATATAATCTAAATACACCAACCTTCTTGCCATGTATCTGAACAGTAATATGGTCAGCTATAGAGATGTATATATCTTTACATTTTTCTGACGACTTTGAATTCAGTACTGGCTCTAGGTTTTCAAAGATTTTTTGTAAGCCTTGTTCATAGTATTCACGACAGTTAGGAGGTATCGTGTTTTGATTCTGCAAACCACCATTGAATTTAACAATACCAGTTGGCACTGTGGCAACATTTCTGAACGTTGATAGTGTTTCTACTTCTGATCTTACAGATGGATATGCTACAGTAGGATCTTCACAAATCCAATCTACATCATTTAATATATAATCATCCATGCAGCCCCAATAGTTATCAGTAATATTATACATATCTCCAGTATAGTTCAGGTTGGTACACTTATAAGGTACCAGGATTGTTTGTAAGTCTGATAACAAGTCAGGTAATTCTGTTGATAGAAATCTTTGGAATTCCAATGAACAATTTTCAGTTCCATCTTGATCAGGTGTTGATATTCCAAATATTATATCTATATCAACCTGAATATAGAATAAGGTACCAGGTATTCAGTGTAAGTTATTGTAAACTATGTGCTCTTTAAGACTTCAACAAAACAATAAATAGAATATGAATTAGTATGGAATTTTTCAGATTTTCAAGTATTCTAAATTATTTAGTATTTGTGTACACATCTTGAACCTAATTTTTGTTTTTTAGAAAATATGTTCAATAGCACCAGAGTGGATATTGAAAGTGAAAGTGTTAGACCGTTTTTATACAACACCCACTATAACCAAAAATAAACTTACATATGTATTTCTAAAACCAGCAGTTCCTGTTTGTAAAAGTAAGGTGACATTAGAAGATTCTTGACAGCCAATAGAGGTTTGGAAACTGGTTAAAATAGAGTTGACTATGTTGTTTAGACTACTGTGAACACTGTCGATGCACTCATTATCACCAAAGCTTCCAGATAACATATCATATACAGATATCAAATAAACAGGGAAACTGACTGAAAGAATATAAAATTCAAACATAATTCGTTTCATGTGTTGTTATTAAGAGTATGATTTGAGTATTTTTCTCATAAAAGCACTAGACTAGGTCATGAAGTAAAAAAACAATACCAAAGGAACAAAGATGGTCAGTGTAAAAATTGGATAAAATTTTTTTAAGAAAAACAATTTTGGTTGTTTTGTGAAATGCTAGGTTAAAATAACTAAATAATGTATTCAGACATACATTTTACATTCAACATTAAGACTTGAGACCATATTTTTCTTAAATCATAACATAAAGTTGCATCAATGGCATGAACTTACCATTAAATGGGGTTGGTAATATGGTTCCAGGATTTACTGTAGTAGGAGTAGATGGAACATTTGGGGTAGTTGATGTGCCTTGTGAACCAGGTGGTTTTGGTGTGATTGGGGGTCCCTGGGAGGTTGATGTACCTTGTGTACTTGGTCCTGGAGTAACAGGAGGTCCTTGTGTTGATGATGTGCCTTGAGAACCAGGTGGTTTAGGAGTGATTGGGGGTCCCTGGGAGGTTGATGTATCTTGTGTACTTGGCTGTGGAGTAACAGGAGGTCCTTGAGTTGATGATGTGCCTTGTGAACCAGGTGGTTTTGGTGTGATAGGTGGTCCCTGAGAAGTTGATGTACCTTGTGTACTTGGTGGTTGTGGAGTAACAGGAGGTCCTTGTGTAGATGACTGGTCTTGTGTACTCTGAGTAGTTGAAAGCTCTGGTGTACTTGGTAGTTGTGTTATACTTACTGGTCCTGTTGTAGCTTCAGGTCGTGGAGTACTAGGAGGTCCTCTAGATGTTGTTGATCCATCTGTACTTAATGGTTCTCCTGAACTTGAATCTTGAGTACTAGTTGAAACTGTTGAGGTTTGAGTTATTTCAGTACTTATAGGTCCTTCAGAAGACATGTCACCAGTTCCTTCAGTACTGCTGCTTGAATATTGCCAACTTGAATCTGTTGTGCTGAATACAGAGTCTGTACTAAAATCTTCTGCCGTAGTTGATGCAGACGATTCAGATGTTGATGTGAAGCCAGAAGTAAAATCAGTTTCAGTTGTGTCTTCTATAATATCTGTAGTGGTTGAACCACTGGTTGATAAATCTTCCTCTGTTGTGAATACTGCTGTAGTGGGTGGACTTTGTGTGGTATCAGTAGCTTCAACAGCTGTTGATGATGAAGATGTAGACGATGAACGGGTCATTGTATTGGTTATGTCAGGAGTAGTTGCCCTCGTTGTTATACCTGTTAAAGGTCTATCAGTTGTTTTATCACTGGATATTGTTGTATCTAGAGAAATTGTGGTTGTTTCCCAATCTGATGTTGTTGTTGTATCTTCTGGTTTTAATGTTGTAGTTTCAAAATAACTAATTGTTGTATCAGTCTTTGGAGTTGTAGTTATATCAACAATATTTGATGTGGATATAGTCGGCTCTGTTGGTTCAATCAAATCAGGAAATCTTTCAATACATCCTGAAATTGTGAGAAAAAAAATTCTTATCACTTCAAAATAGGGCTGGGTAAAATAATTGATTTTTCGACGTTACAAATGTTTTCATTTCGATTATCGATTATCCAATTTCATAATCGATTAAAATTCATAGTCAGATTTTCTTTCAATAATCAGTTACAAAGTTATCAGACAAGTCACATCCCATTATTTCATGATCATATAAAAATTCATGACATTACTTTAGTTTCATTTGTCGTCTTAGACACCAGACATTGATAAACAACAAAAAATTCAGATACAAAAATGTACATCAACATATTGAAGGTCAGGAGATTTCTCAATTAAAATATTTCAATTATCAACTGAAAACCATAGATTAATTGGTGTTTATGAAAGAAACATGTAACACCTCTTTGTTAAAAAATCATAACAAAACTTTCTCTCACCTTGAATACAAACTGGATTTATATCTGTGTCACAAATTTTAGTATCATTATCAATTTGTTGACCTGGTAAACATGTCCATTTTCCATCAGATTCCTTTTCAACATCCTGAGACAATGAAGCTGTGGGACAAGCTAGTTCTTTTGATTGAAGAGATAGTATATGTGGATCATTAATAGTTTGTTGAGCTAGTTTATGTTTTAACACGTTGCCACAATTACAAGCTACAGAAGTAACAGAATCATCTAATATTGTAATCTCTAGGTTAATTACCAGCAACATCTGAAGTCAAAATTTCAAAATATTCAGGAATTTGTCAACAAGTTCAACAAATTTGGTCTAGGACAACTCACTTTTCATATCACTTTCATAAGTCGACTTGGCGTTTCATTTTTTAGTAAAATAATAACTATTTTTGTTTTAAGTTCAGGAATTTCAGAAATTATAGATTTATGGATTAGAAACTGCATATATATATAGAAATATCATATCTGTAGATCTATGTTCATTAGAATTAGGCAAGTAGAAAATTTCATTTAAAACTTAAAAAATACCTAGCACATGAAAAAAATTACCTGTGTATCATTAATCGATGGTTTAGTTACATCATTAAGTACTGTAATAGAAACTTTTCCTAAATCATTACAAAACATGCCATTATCTATATACTCCTGTAGAATTAATTCTAGATGATCTTGATAAAATATATTACACTGATTCAGTAATAGAGTACTGTCTAGTATATACTGAAATTGTATTGAGAGGTGATATTTAGGTCTATGAGTGGATGGCTGATAGTTCTTCTCTGATACACATTGAAGTGGTGATGGATCTAAAATGACAAGACAAACATAATCTTAACGTTTTGTTCCAACAAGTCTACAGTAGAATATAACTAAATGCAGGCCTTCTCAAATGGCGGCCCGCAACGCCCTTGAGAATGGCCCCTCAAGAGTGATCCCTTTGGCTAAATTGCTGTTCTCACTATGCTAGCTAAGCTTTATTTGGCCCCTAAATATTTTTTTTCATATAACTTTTTGGCCCTTTACAAAAATTAATTGAGAAGGTATGACTTAATGCTTGATGACTAAAGTAACCATGAATTTAAAGAGGAGGACTCCAATTAGCATAGTCAAGGAAACATCACTTGGATAAATTTATCAGACATATCTAATTGGATTGCTTTATCTTGACTTTGCCAAACATTTGTGCAATATACTCTGAATCAAAATAAATAATTCTGAATCATATCACAATGAACATAATAATCTAATACTATGTATTTGAGGAAAAGAAGGTATAAAAGTCTTACCAACCTGATAATGTATAACCTGATCTATCACACTGATACTGTATAATACTTCCAACAGGGTATGTATCTAATTCATTGATAATAGAGCCATATACAGGTACTTCTGGTTTTCTACATCCTACACCTTGAATTATAAATCATTAATCACATTAATACTGTGTGAACACAACTAAACTATTGATATGAGATAAAGATTGGCTGTGCGACAAGTTATCCCTAGATTTCAGTGACTATAGTTTCGTTCAAGGTTGAACTCTTCAGACTGATTTATTTGACTCACATTACGAGGTTTTATTTATACTATTCAGGACCCCGGTGAGAGATTACCGGGGTGGAAGGTTTACCGGGGTTGTTTTTACCGGGGTCACCGGGGGTGATTCTACCGGGGTCACCGGGGTTGATTATTTCAACTAAACTATTGGTATTCAGCTTCTGTTTCTACTGAATTTGGCAGCCAAGATCTTGAAAAAAGTTTCCTCTGGGTCAATAATAATGGAGGGCATATACCGGTACTTTAAAGGAATACAACCTCTTAGAATGATAAAAAAATCGAAATCTTCAAACTTGGTGAATAAGAGTATTTATTCATCAGGGGACTTACTTGGTGGCATATCCAAATAATCTGATAAATTAAGAAAACTATATTTATATACAATAATTGAAAAACGCTTAATCAAATTTTAAGCATTTTTCAATTAAAACCTGTTATTGTATGGAAATTTACCTAGTTTATTGGATTCTGTTAGTATACTTTGGACACCGTTGATCAATATATACTGTTATTGACCAAGTTTTAGAACTTAATTTTTTTGATATGGTATAATTAAACTACAATTGCTGAAAGTCAATCATCATTTTCTCGGTCACAAAGCTACTATCTCATCTATATATGACTGTAGATATTCCTAACTTGTAAATATTACAAAAGTTACATACTGTTACATTGTGTATTGGTTCCACTCCAAGTACCATTAGCAGAACATTGTCTAATTCTAGAGCCTTCTAATACAAATCCACAATAACAACTAAACGTAGCAACATCTCCATACCTAGTAGCAGTTACTGCTACTAAACCATTTGAAGGGTTGGATAATCTGTTACAATCTATAGCTATAAGATACATTCAAATACACAATATAACTCAACAATATATGTATTTAAAAACGCTAAGATATATGGATATACTACTTCTGCATTTATTACATACTACATTTCGAAACACATACAGGTAACGTTATCAAGTACTTATATTTTACTTGATAACGTTACCTGTATGTGTTTCGAAACATAGTATGTAATAAATGCAGAAGTAGTATATCCATATATCTTAGCGTTTTTAATGTAATCTTCCTACTTCTATATGTCTTATAAACATTAATATATGTATTGAAATCAAGTTCTCTAAGAGATAAAGGGCCTTTTTAACCCTTTGACATTAATGACGTTATAGCATGTGTCACATTAGCAACATATATGTCGCTCTGCTCCTTTCATCTGTGACGTCATATGTGTCGCTTCAAGGGGTTAAAGTCTTTTGACACACACTAAAGTTCCTCAGAAATGTATTAAAAAATACCTAATTTCATTTGTTGATGGAAAAGAATCTGCTGACTAGCTCAAAATATATATTGTACTTACGAGCACAAGATGGTTTGGTACCAGTCCATCGGTATTCCAATCGGTCACTAGTGTCTATAGATGTTAGCTGACACGTTCTTCTATCAATACCAACTAGTTTATAACCAGTATAACAATAATAGTCAACTACACTACCTGGACTAATATCATAAACACTCATTCCACCATTAGATATTCTATCTAGCTTAACACAGTCACTAGCTGTAATCATAAAATTATATTATAACATAACTCATATAACCATTCATTAGATATCATATCTAGTTTAACACAGTCACTAGCTGTAATCAAAATATTATATTATAACATTACTCATATAACCATTAGATATTCTATCTAGTTTAACACAGTCACTAGCTGTAATCATAATATTATATTATAACATAACTCATATAACCATTAGATATTCTAGTTCAACACAGTCACTAGCTTTATTCAAAATATTATATTATAACATAACTCATATTACTATTAGATATTATATCTGGCTTAACACAGTCACTAGCTGTAATCATAATATTATATTATAACATTACTCATATAACCATTAGATATTCTATCTAGCTTAACACAGTCACTAGCTGTAATCATAATATTATATTATAACATAACTCATATAACCATTAGATATTCTAGTTCAACACAGTCACTAGCTTTATTCAAAATATTATATTATAATATTACTCATATAACCATTAAATATTCTATCTAGTTTAACACAGTCACTAGCTGTAATCATAATATTATATTACAACATTACTCATATAACCATTAGATATTCTAGTTCAACACAGTCACTAGCTGTATTCAAAATATTATATTATAACATAACTCATACAACCATTAGATATTCTATCTAGTTTAACACAGTCACTTGCTGTAATCAAAATAATATATTATAACATAACTCATATAACCATTAGACATTCTATCTAGTTTAACACAGTCACTAGCTGTAATCAAAATATTATATTATAACATTACTCATATTACTATTAGATATTATATCTGGCTTAACACAGTCACTAGCTGTAATCATAATATTATATTATAACATTACTCATATAACCATTAGATATTCTATCTAGCTTAACACAGTCACTAGCTGTAATCATAATATTATATTATAACATAACTCATATAACCATTAGATATTCTAGTTCAACACAGTCACTAGCTTTATTCAAAATATTATATTATAATATTACTCATATAACCATTAAATATTCTATCTAGTTTAACACAGTCACTAGCTGTAATCATAATATTATATTACAACATTACTCATATAACCATTAGATATTCTAGTTCAACACAGTCACTAGCTGTATTCAAAATATTATATTATAACATAACTCATACAACCATTAGATATTCTATCTAGGTTAACACAGTCACTAGCTGTAATCATAATATTATATTATAACATTACTCATATAACCATTAGATATTCTATCTAGTTTAACACAGTCACTAGCTGTAATCATAATATTATAGTATAACATTACTCATATAACCATTAGATATTCTATCTAGTTTAACACAGTCACTAGCTGTAATCAAAATAATATATTATAACATAACTCATATAACCATTAGATATTCTATCTAGTTTAACACAGTCACTCTCTGTATTCATAATATTATAGTATAACATTACTCATGGCACCATGAAAAATGCCATTTATAGATTAATTTGGTGAAATTATAATGTATATACATTTAATTTACATGCTCCAACATAATGAAATAAAGTCAAATTTACCTCGACATTGTGTAACATTATCTGTCCACCCTCCAGAAGATTGACATTGTATTTTACTGTCACCATCAGGTATAGTGTTCTCAGGGCAGGTGATATAGGCTACAGTAGGGTAGATATATCTTTCATCCGGTAGTACAGTACCATGATAAAACACTTCACCATTGTACACTTCTAGGGGTTTACATGGAGCTAAAATCATACATAGTTTAGAGAGAAAAACATAATTTATACATTCAACATAACCTTTATTTATCATGACCTACATTCCATTGATTATATTTTTACAGTGAATTCCATTCCCTAGTCTTTATGTTTTATTAGCCATTAATAAATGTAGAATGAAATTTGTTTATGTGAAGCATTTTAATATTTTTGAAACTCTGTTGTCCCAGGACATTTAAGGTTCAACTCACTATTTGTCAATTCAAGCACTTGAGCCACAACTAAAATTGATAAGCTTCTTTAATCTATTACTAATCAATTCATTAAGTAAAGGTTAAACCATGAGGATCTGTGGTCTAATTGTTGAAAGCGTTAGTTAGATATGGTCTAAATACATGTATAACGTAGATCCCTAAGACCTACATATTTGTATCCTATGTGGAAAGCTCACAGGAATTTTGTAGGGGGCTTCCATACTGAATGACTCAAAATAAAAGGTCAATATAATTACTTACCAATACATGTATGTCCTGGTTTTAATAAATAGCCATCTACAACAATTTCTGGTCCATCATATAACTCATAAACAGAGGAATTACATGAACAATAATAATTTCCCATTGTATTATTACATACTTGATTACAATTACCATTACTCAGTGTACATTCATTTATATCTAGTAAAATAAATAATAACATTAAAAAACATGATATCTCTGTTTATTATTCATGTTCAATAATTGCTATGACATTTCACTAAGAGAATATTACAAAATGGATTTTAATTTGCCTTTCAGTTCAAACACACTAGGTTAATATTAAGTGTGCATACTTTTTTGCTTGATTCTTAAGCTAAAATGCACCCAAATCTCTTCCATCCGAAAGGTTACTGATTTTCAAGCCTTTGGTTTCTACTACATACATTATTGTAATTTGAAATGAGAACATAAGTTTTTACCTTGACATGTTGTATTTGTGACTATAGAATGTTGGTATCCTGGTTTACATGAACATTGATAACTACCAATAGTATTCTGACATTCATGTTCATTACAATCATTATCATCATCATCATCTAAACATTCATTAACATCTAAAATATCAAATGTTACAACAGCTAAATTTCAAAAGTATTTACCGGTACATATAAATAACCTGTATAATTATCAAAACATTTTGAGAATTCCAAAATCTTAAAAGCACATGATAATACTAGATGCAGAGTAGCACGAGGTGTTTTGAAGTTTACATATGCCTGCTTTAATAAATAATATATACACTAGACATTAGGATTGTGATTATCTATAAACTTACCATCACAGGAAGGAATTGGTTTATCATATTTCTGATTCTCCATACAGATTAATACAGGATCAGAGGATGGTTGATATCCATTATTACATATTATCTTGACAGCTTGATTAATATAGACCCAATCTGTTATATTAACATCACCATTCTCTATACCCTTTATAATAGGACAGTGATAACCTGCAATATCAAAATGATGGATAATGAAAAAAAAGGCAACAAATACCGTATAATTCCGAATATAATGCGCACTTTTTTACCCTGAAAAGTACCCCTCAAACAAGGGGTGCGCATTATACACGATGACTTAAAAAAACAATATTTTTCACCAGTGATTCCCAAGGCAATATTGTCTGGACGCCATTTTGTAATTGATCGCTGATGGATGAAGGTGTTAAAATGGAATACGGCAGCCACATGACAAAGTCTTATCAATTACAATGTACCATTTTTACCAATTTAATTTGGATGAAAATATTATTTGTAACGCGCGACGAAAATTGTTTTAATTCCGTATTCCAAAATTCGATATTATAAAAACACGGAAAGAAAAGACTTGAAATTACCGTCGACGTTGATCATAGATCGATGTTTAAAAACACGGAAAGAAAAGACTTGAAATTACCGTCGACGTTGATCAAAATGCGATACCTATAGATCGATGTTTAAAAACACGGAAAGAAAAGATTTGAAATTAGCGTTGATAATACGATACCAATAGATCGATGTTTAAAAACACGGAAAGAAAAGATTTGAAATTAGCGTTGATAATACGATACCAATAGATCGATGTTTAAAAACACGGAAAGAAAAGATTTGAAATTAGCGTTGATAATACGATACCAATAGATCGATGTTTAAAAACACGGAAAGAAAAGATTTGAAATTAGCGTTAATAATACGATACCAATAGATCGATGTTTAAAAACACGGAAAGAAAAGATTTGAAATTAGCGTTAATAATACGATACCAATAGATCGATGTTTAAAAACACGGAAAGAAAAGACTTGAAATTAGCGTTGATAATACGATACCAATAGATAGATTGATGTTTAAAAACACGGAAAGAAAAGATTTTAAATTAGCGTTGATAATACGATACCAATAGATCGATGTTTAAAACGAGCCTCTTACCGGGAACGATCTTAATCCTTAAATCCATTAAAATCATCCAAAAGTTTTAGAACTTTCAAACACATTGCTGACAAGACAATAATACAAGTTATAGTTGACTTCCTTCTTGCGAGACTTACTGGCGCCAATAAAATTGAGCGGGAAAAAATAGTTCCGATGACAGAACCCAGAACAGTAGTTATTCTGTAAATCTTTTGTTCACATTAAACTTAATCTACTTGGATAAACATATTATAAGATTAGGTGACTAAAAACAATGAGATCCAGTTAATTTGTGACACCACTGATTAATTTGATGAGTACATTTAGAATAGTAAACAAGACCCATTGAGATCAAAGAAAGATCAAAGAATATTATGAACACCTGCTGCCCACGTGATCAGTGGAAGTAGAATTAGGCCATCTACTCTATTTGAGTCAAAGGCACTTGTTTTATATCCATGGAATTTTCCACTACAATATACAGGGTTAATAGACCTGTCATTGATAGAAACGAGTGCCTGTGTTCTTGTCATATTTATAGAAATCATTCCAAATTTTTAAGCTTCAACGCTTTATCATTTGAAGATATAAATACAACACTTGTTTTTTTAACGGAATCAAATTAAAGAAATTAATCATTTCTATAACTACATTTTTTAATTATTTAACTAAATATACCACATCCCCAAACATTTACCGTTTTCTATTAACTTTAACGAGATTTATACGCGCGTGACCTTGTCAACTTAAGACTTGATGTCAGGGGAAAAAAATAAAAAATTATCGTTAATTTTAAATTAATTTATAAAATCATAAAAAGTATAAATGAAGCCTCTATTTAAAAAAATCCATGTTAGTCAAGTAAGGTAGATACGTGAAATTTGATTTTTTATCAGCCACTATTTTGGTGACTGCGTTATGCCAACTTCCATTTTTTCGTCGACAAGGGGTGCGCACTATACATGGGTAAATGAATTTTCCCCGATTTTGATGGGGTAAAGAAGGGGTGCGCATTATACATGGGTGCGCATTATAATCGGAATTATACGGTATCTTCTTTTTCATAATATGCAGAGGCATGATCCTTTAGCAACATTTATAACAAACCTATATCAGAGTACATACTGTTTCAATAGGCTGTACTATATTTTGTACATGCTGTTTCAATAGGCTGTACTGTAACAGTGTACATTCTGTTCCACTAGCCTGTGATATATCAGTGTTCATGCTGTTCCACTAGCCTGTGATATATCAGCATACATGCTGTTCCACTAGCCTGTGATATATCAGTGTACATTCTGTTCCCCTAGCCTGTGATATATCAGTATACATGCTGTTCCACTAGCCTGTGATATATCAGTGTACATGATGTTCCACTAGCCTGTGATATATCAGTGTTCGTGCTGTTCCACTAGCCTGTGATATATCAGTATACATGATGTTCCACTAGCCTGTGATATATCAGTGTACATGATGTTCCACTAGCCTGTGATATATCAGTGTACATTCTGTTCCACTAGCCTGTGATATATCAGTATACATGCTGTTCCACTAGCCTGTGATATATCAGTATACATGCTGTTCCACTAGCCTGTGATATATCAGTGTACATGATGTTCCACTAGCCTGTGATATATCAGCATACATTCTGTTCCACTAGCCTGTGATATATCAGTGTTCGTGCTGTTCCACTAGCCTGTGATATATCAGTATACATGATGTTCCACTAGCCTGTGATATATCAGTGTACATGATGTTCCACTAGTCTGTGATATATCAGTGTACATTCTGTTCCACTAGTCTGTGATATATCAGTGTTCGTGCTGTTCCACTAGCCTGTGATATATCAGTGTTCGTGCTGTTCCACTAGCCTGTGATATATCAGTATACATGCTGTTCCACTAGCCTGTGATATATCAGCATACATGCTGTTCCACTAGCCTGTGATATATCAGTGTTCATGCTGTTCCACTAGCCTGTGATATATCAGCATACATGCTGTTCCACTAGTCTGTGATATATCAGTGTTCGTGCTGTTCCACTAGCCTGTGATATATCAGTGTTCGTGCTGTTCCACTAGCCTGTGATATATCATTATACATGCTGTTCCACTAGCCTGTGATATATCAGCATACATATGCTGTTCCACTAGCCTGTGATATATCAGCATACATATGCTGTTCCACTAGCCTGTGATATATCAGCATACATGCTGTTCCACTAGCCTTTGCTATATCAGTGTACATGCTGTTCAACTAGGCTGTGTTATTTCTGTGTCGATCTGTTCAACTAGGCTGTGTTATTTCTGTGTACAAACTGTTCAACTAGGCTGTGTTAAGAGTGAAGACTGTGTTATATCAGAGTGTACACGCTGTTCCAATATCAGTGTACAAACTGTTCCACTAGCCTGTGATATATCAGTATACAAACTGTTCCACTAGCCTGTGATATATCAGTATACAAACTGTTCCACTAGCCTGTGATATATCAGTATACAAACTGTTCCACTAGCCTGCGATATATCAGAGTACAAGCTGTTCTAGGAGTCTGTGTTTTATTAGTGTACATACATGCATTTTATAGTGCATTAATATGGATGAATTTCAGCCACAATATACACAGCAGCACCACTGAACAAAAAATAAAGCCTGCATTTAGAAAACAAGTCGAATGACAGGTTTTGAATTGGGTAAAAGAGAAAAAAACTATAATGGGAGAATGATAGCTTAATTTGAGGTTTTTGAAAATTTTAGTATGCTTTTTTCAGGGAAGTGTGGAATTTCTTTATACGCAGAAATTCAGAGATCAATGTTAGCTTTCAGCAGTTTGAACATGTCAATTCATGCATAAAGTGTTTACTATGTTAGTCATCAATAGATTTGATAAAGAGGACTCAAAGGCATTAACTTAATTAATTTACCAAGCAATGCAAAGTTTCGTTATCAAATCAAATCAAAAGGTATACCCGATTTGAAATTTGTCTATGGCCAATCTAATTGTATAAAGGCTAAGATAAGGGCACAAACTTAACGTATCAAAAGAAAATTTGGCAAAATATAACTCACTTTAGATATAAAGCTAATTTAGTATATCAAGTTTGATCAAAATCCAAAACAATTTGTTGCCTAAAGTTAAACATGACTGACATAATGTGGGCATATAGAAAACACATTTCATATCTTTTTATTCAATAAAATACACAATAACAATGTTTCAGATCCTTTATGGAAGCAATATAACTGAAATCTTAATAAACTGTAGCAATATTCTTCAACTTCCTTATTGGTTATCTCTGTAAGATTTGTGTGCTGTATTTCATTCATACCAGTTCATATTCTCTATTCTTACATTAAAATCTGGAAATAGATATTGACAAGGCGTTATTTCTAAAAACGACATTTACGAGATGGGCAGGGGAATGGTAATTTGGGTGCAAATTGTACAGAGGGCTGAAAATGTATTTCTTACAGCTCTCTGAGCATGGAATCATAATAGGAATTCTATTTGTCAATCGATAAATCTTATTTTTAAGTATTTGTAATAATCAACTTTTTCTATCGCATCAATTACATTTTTAGAATTTTCCTTTGATATTTGAAAAATCAGAATATTTTTTCATAGAAATATTATCCAAATGATAAAATGAATTCAGAATTTTCCAAACAATTCTACATCTCCATGTTAAATACTCATATTCAGTTGTATGTGTAATAAATATGAATGGTTACTATACACTATATATCTTATTTCTAATCAAACACCAAGTTTGATTTGAGAAGTTTTAACATTTTCCTTGAAGACCAAATAAGTATACTCTATATTATTTTTCAAAAACTTAATTTCTTTACGTTTTGGTTTGTAAATTCAACAGACATTTGCAAAAACATCAGAGATCACTTTTATCCAAAAAGAAAATTTAAAGAAGAAAATTGGTATTTCACACTTACTCAGAATCTTTATAGAATAAATTTAAACACAAGATTGGTTACTTTGTATATATCAATTACATGAAAAGGAAATTTTTGATAATTTCTTTGGTGTATAAAATCTAGGAATCTATGTGTAAGTGTATTAGGGTTAAGTGTAGAGTTAAGATTAGTAAATGTTGAAGGATGCAGATGAACAAAATCATCCAAATTCCTAGATTTTTACACCAAAGAAATTTCATATTGAAAGAAGTTCCTACTTGGATTCAAAATGTAACCATTCTCTACCATGTTGTCTAAAAGCATCATTCCTAGCAACAATATTGTCAAAACATACAAAAGACAATCAAAAGTTTTTTAATTTTCATAAATTTGGCTACAAGTTTTTAAATGGATTTCAAAATGATTAGCCTTTTTTTTTTCTTAAAAAGATTGGTAACAACTGTAGTTGGCTGTCAAGAAACAAATCTCTTCTAGACAGACACCCTTTATCTAATCACAATTAATTTGGAATGAATAAACCATATGGTATCAAATGTAAAAGTATTGTAACCATTCATATTCTGCAACATCGATAACAATTTTAATATTGTCCAATATTTGATGGTTCAATCTCACCACAGATTCTATTATTGTAGTTAACTGTAACCATCTTAATGAGTTTGAATATTTTTGACACAAATCATGAGAATTCAGTCCTAAACGCAAAAATCAGTACCTAAAAGTGATGTTTTCACAAAAAAATTCAAATAAATTTTGAATACATAAACTATCTTATCTCAAAATAAAATCCAATATTTGATGGTTCAATCTGACCACAGATTCTATTATTGTGGTTAACAGTAACCATCACAATGAGTTTTGAAATAATTTTGACAAAAATCAAGAGAATTCAGTTGTATTTTTTTTAATGAATCCAAACATATTGATATGAAAAAGTTGATTATTTTTACGCATAACCAATACAAAATAAAAACACCAATAACTGTAACCATCACAATGGATTTTGAAATATTTTTGAATCGAGATAATTCAGAATATTCATAAAATGAAATCAAACATGGGCAAGGTGATGTCGCTCATATCACTAACAGCAAATGTCTCAAATAGAAAATACAAAGGGTTGAATTCCATACTTTCCCCCTATTAAAATAGATCATTGATTTGAATGCGTATAACAATGACGATTTCATATAAGAAATATATATCTGAAATTTAAATACATATTAATATTTTCACTAAATTAATACCAGATATTTCCTCAAAGCAGTTGGTCTAAGAAAGGTTTTTCATATGGAAAGATCATGAACATAGGATAAAACAAGCCCTTGAGAATGGCCCTTCTAGAGTGACCCCTTCGGGTAAAACGCTCTGATCGCTATGCTAGCTAATCTCTATTTGCTTATCAAAGTGTGAACCTAAATGTCCAAATTTCTTTTTTAGTTAATAATCTATTTTAAATTTTTAACAATTATTGCTGTATTTAAATTCAACAGACTACTTAATATGTTTGAAAACAGAATATCATATTCAATTATACAAAATGTTTATTAGAATTTCTCAGTGCTCTGAACCGAACCCAAACAACTTTATTCTTTTCTACTCACAAATTGTCAATAGTAACACATGAAATCTGAGAATAATATTTAAAAATCTGGCTCTAGTCTAAATTTGATCCCCCTGAAGCAAGGCATAAAATATAGAATGTCATTTGATTTTGTGAAGATCCAATCTGCAACCGTAGGACTTCATGACCATACCTACTCGGAGCCGCCCTGCAGTAATAGTGGCCCCCACACCTTGCCTTCAGTGGCCATGCAGGTCGCCGTCCCCTATCCAGTTTAGTAAAAAACAACATCATCAATCCGATAGCCATTGCTGCAGAAGGAGAATTCCTAATTTATAAGACTGAAATATGTCCAGTTACAGCCAAAGCTAGTTTTTGACAACTCCCCTTATCCTAAAGAAGTTGTATTCATTAAAAAACAAAGCCCCTGTTGAACTTGGAAATACACTCATACTTGAAGTTGACTTCACATTTTATGACTAAATAACGTCAACATGAAATCAACCTTTATAAATCTGATGAGCTTAAAACATTCACTCTTTACATCTTATATGATACACAACTCATCAGATTATAGCCACAGTGGGGGATAAGACTTGAATTGGGAAGAGAAAATTTGGCCAGACTTCCCTTATAACCTAAAGAAGTCATGTTTTCCCTTCTAGATAATCAGATAGACTGAATAAACTAAACATATTTCTGACAATGATCTTAGTTTCCCAAATAGGAATTGGTAAAACTAAAAAAATTTCAGTGTAAATATTGTTGGCAATCAAATAATAAGAATTTTACTTTTTGGTGAAGCATGTAAGACTTCACTGATTTTTAAATGATTTTTGAATTAATATAGAATAAGGCTTATTCTTTAAGAAGTGTTAGTGCTCAAATGGTTATTAATCTAGGCTATTTCAATATTCATTACATCAAAAAGAATTCAAAAATTTTGACTGAAATCTAAAACCAGCTTTCTTTGCATCTATTCATTTGAGCACTAACAATATTTGAGACAGAAATCCAAATATTATAGTTTAAAACACTATCATACATATACTCATACTTGAAGTTGACTTCATGTTTACTGATAAGAGTCAGCCTGAAATCAACTTTTATAAATCTGATGAGCTTTAAACATTCACTCTTTACGTCTTATATGATACACAGCTCATCGGATTATAGCCACAGTGGGGGATAAGACTTGAATTGGGAAGAGAAAATTTGGCCAGACTTCCCTTATAACCTAAAGAAGTCATTATTCTCTTCAAACTTCAGGATATCAAAATTGTTCTATAAAAACACATTCACACATATACTGAAAAGTTCAACAGGCAGCATAAATAAACCCAATAGATTCTCAGATTCAAGTATTCCGCTAACTAGGAAGCGACACAAGGAGCCCTGTTACGCTTCAGAGAAATTATGCTTTTTATCCTTCTAGTGGGTCAGATCTTATATCGTAACCAAGGGAAGATCTGGTTAAGAATGGGAAGAAGATATGTAATTAACAGAATGTAACAACCAATATAATTATTCTCATACTGTTTATTCTAAGACCATGCAGTGCTTTTCTCCATGCATTGCAAGTTCGGAATTATCTCTTACATAAATGAAAGGAATATTATTATTCTGCCCCATACTTAAACAAACATTTACAGCCCTAAAGTTCATATCATAACATTATCAGCCCTAAAACTTCATTCCTATTATATATCATAACACTATCAGCCCAAAAACTTATTCCTATTATATAGCATAACACTATCAGCCCTCAAACTTCATTCCTAATATACATGTATATCATAACACTATCAGCCCTAAAACTTATTCCTATTATATATCATAACATTATCAATCAGAAAACATAATTCCTATTATATATAATAATATCAGTTCTAAATCTTCATTCCTATTATATATCATACCACAATCAATTTTATTATGTATCATAGTATCAGCTCTAAAACTTCATTCCTATTACATATAACATCAGCCCTAAAACTTATTCCTATTATATATCATAACACTATCAGCTCTAAAACTTCTTTCCTATTATATATCATAACATTATCAGCCCTCAAACTTCATTCCTAATATACATGTATATCATAACACTATCAGCCCTAAAACTTATTCCTGTTATATATCATAACATTATCAGTTTTAAAACTTCATTCCTATTATATATCATAATACTATCATGCCTAAACTTCATTCCTATTGTATATCATAACATTATCAATCAGAAAACATAATTCCTATTATATATAATATCAGTTCTAAATCTTCATTACTATTACATATCATAGCATTATCAGTTCTAAAACTTCATTCCTATTATATATCATAACATTATCAGCCCTAAAACTTATTCCTATTATATATCATAACATTATCAGTTTTAAAACTTCATTCCTATTATATATCATAATACTATCATGCCTAAACTTCATTCCTATTGTATATCATAACATTATCAATCAGAAAACATAATTCCTATTATATATAATATCAGTTCTAAATCTTCATTACTATTACATGTATATATCATAGCATTATCAGTTCTAAAACTTCATTCCGATTATATATCATAACAATATCACCCCTAAAACTTCATTCTTAATAGATATACCATTATAATAAATTACTATAACATAACTATCATTATATCATGAGATAAAACAATTAAATTTCACCTACCTCAGATGACAGAATCAGTAAAATTTCATTTATGAAAGTCTGTCCAGTGCATCTACAAAAACAAGTCATATTTAGATACTGATACAGAAATGATTTTTCTGATGCTGTAACACCAACATCCTCTGCAGCTCTCAGTGTGCTTTTTGACCCCTAGCACGGTACATTAAGTACAAAAACTTGTCTAAGACACTGTAGTTTTATTACATAACAGAACTAAAGTCAAAATGCATTTAAGTGATGAACCAATCAGATGCCTTTATATTAAAGAGGCACAGGCTTCATTTTCGTGGGTCGATTTTTTCAAGTCTCAGAAACGGGAACTTTTTTAGCTCAGCAATTTAGTACTGGTTATCACAACTCACCATTGAAATTTGAGTCTTCAAATCCATGTGCATTCATAATTATTAGCATTTGAAAGTTATAATGCCCTACTACACATTAGCGATACTATGCAATATATAGAAAAGTCATCTATAGAAATAGAAGGAGAAATGTCTAATTTAAGATATATTTGAAGGAAATATGCAATTTTCGTACATTTCTAGTGCTTCTGAAGGATACTTAAGTATATTCAAGACCCAAATCAACCAATAAAAATGAAGACTGGTCCCCTTTAAGTTTTCAAAAATACAAAACAAACAAAAATGTCAATTGGACTTAATTCCAACCAGTTAAAAAAAATAATAAGCACAGCACAGTAAACAATGTAAAACACTGGTATATGCTTACCTAATCATTTCAATCAGTGTTGTTCAGTGCTTTCATTGAAATTTTTGTCTGGTACCATCTCAAAATTATTCTTGGCAATTTCAATTCTTCCAGTAAAGCAAGAAATAAAAAAAAAGTATAAGAAATGTATTTGCCATCAAAATAAACTAAATTCAAAATAATAACTAACAATTTTCCTTTTAAAATTTCAATTTTCAATTATTCAAAAAAGATTTGAAGGACTAATAAAAAAGTGAAATATTTGAATTATTTATCAATAAACTCAAGCAAATAAATTACAAGAAATTAAATGATATTTACCTGAAAGGTCGATCTTTACAAAGCTGTAACTCTGCACACAAAGCTTTCAAATTTCAAAATATTTTTCTGTTTTGTTGATGACATGACAACAAGAAGGAGTGAATCCTGGGATGTCTGCAGTCACAATGAACATACAATACAGGTGTAGAGAGAGAGGTCTCTACCCTATACTGATTTCAGCTCACCCCAAGCTAAGACTGTAACTTTTGTTTTAATTTCTAGAAAGATTCTAATCCCTGATCAGAACTCATCCTTACCCCTCAAAACCCTAAACAAAGCTCATCCTTAATTAAGACTTTTAACCCAACACAATATCCAAGTGGTAATCAACTTAAACTAAACTTGTTAACTTCAATAAAGTTTAAGGTGGGTATAAAATACCCTTTCCCAAACCCTCCTCATATTTTTATATGAATAAAAAAATGTATTTGAACTACCCATAATAAAGATGATCTAACAATTTAAAGCTGCCAACATAATATTGTCTTCACATGGAAAATTCCTAATGTCTTGGTGTTATCATCAGATAGTTTATGAGTGATTGAGGATAAACAGACTGACAAGGGTGACACCAATATAAGCTTCACTTGGCACTTTTAATATAGTTTTAGCAGAGAAGTGACAGACCAAGGATTTTATAGTGCAATCACCATTAATAAGCATAGAGCACTGATTTAGACAAATATCTAAATATGTAAACATAGCGATGGCCATCAAGAAACCAGCTCTCTATCGTGTCCACAACAATTGTTGACAGACAGACAGACGGACAGACAGACAGGGGCGACTACAATATATGCCCACATTAATGTGTGGGCGTATAAAAACTGTAAAAAATTGTGCCTTCTACGTGTAGAGCTTTTCAAGACTCATAATACATATTTTACTGAATTTCGATACGGCTCATCCTTCAATGATTACAATACTCACACCTAGTTTCATCAAAATCTGTGCTTTCTAGAGTGTTTACAAGCTAAACATTGAACTTTTTTTTTGATTGGCTAATTTTTAATAAGGTTCATCCTTGGATTAATCCAAACACTTACACCAAGTTTCATTAGAATCCCTCAAGAATTGTGCCTTCAAGAGTGCTTACAAGCAATTGTAGACAAACGAACGGATAGACTGACCGACATGGGTGAGGACAATATATGCACCCCATTTCATGTGGGCGTATAACCTAAAAGTAAAGATCATACCTTGACAAATTGGTGTTGGACTAGACCAAGTTTTATCAGCTTGACAATGAGCTTCAGCAGATCCTACCAATCTATAACCTTCTTTACATATATATATTAAACTAGCACCATATCTATTATCTTCAGCATAAACTATACCATTAATTGGTGGTAGGACTTTAGGACAATAGATTTCTGTAATAATAATGGAACTTATGAAAAATAATGTTATCATATTGTTTCACCTTTGTTGCAGGGAGAAGGACAATTTTCAATTAGACGTCTGAGTTATCCAAAAAAAAAATATGACCAAACTCTGGGGTTTTTATAAACAATACCATTAATATATATATCAGATATGCATTTATTTAGTTGTTAGCGCTTATTCAACAGATATTCAATGACTGTAGCAGGACACATACAAGAATATAATATGTATGCATCTCAATATGTAACATTTGGTTATTATACACAGATCCTTTCATAGCAAAACATTTTTTGTCTCAGAACCAGAACCTGGAAATTGTTTAGCTAATCTAATCCATAATGATGTTCACTATAAGACTATGCCTTATATAGAAAACAAAACGCATATACAGAAAATAAAAGATAAATTAGAGATATAATTGGATTATGCGATTTTTGTGCAGTACATATATTCAGGGTCCAAATCTACCCTAAAAAATACTGAACATTCCCCTTTGAAAACTGTTTTCATTGTATATTATAAAACTTACCATCACAAGTTGGGATTGTTGACCAGCCATCTTGATTACAGGCACTATATCTATTTCCTAATAATTCATAGCCCTCTATACAGTCATATTGTACTATACCACCATAGGTTATTGTATCTAATTGAACTATCATACCATTCTCTGGTATTCTTGGGGGACCACACTTTATTACTTTAGAATAAATATATCAATATATATAATAGTATTATGGTGATAGATGGTAATATATTAGAGTAAGAAGGTTTGTGATTAATGTTTGGAATAAAACAATTCAGTTTCTCCAACTCATATTTGAAAGATGTATAATTAAAGACATTTGAAGATTACCGTTATTGCAATACTGCAGTAATATCCAACTGACTTTTTCGACAATCATAATCAACTAGATGAACATTTTTAAAATAGTAGTACACTGAAAACTCTGAAGACCGCACACCCCCCAGAAAACCAGTTTCTCCTGCACATCTGCATATAGCTTTAATATAGAATTTAACTTACAGGAACAAGTTGGTATTGTGTCTGGTCTCCATTGACCATTAATATCACAGATTGTTATAGTTGGTCCATCTAATAGATATCCTGTATCACAGCTATATTGTATAGTACTACCATAATAATTACTAGTAGAATTAATAATCACCGGTTTATATACTACCAATTTACTACAATCTATAATATACAATTGTATTGTGAGAATTAATAATCACTGGTTTATATACTACCAATTTACTACAATCTATAATATACAATTGTATTGTAAGAATTAATAATCACTGGTTTATATACTACCAATTTACTACAATCTATAATATACAATTGTATTGTGAGAATTAATAATCACTGGTTTATATTTTACCAATTTACTACAATCTATAATATACAATTGTATTGTGAGAATTAATAATCACTGGTTTATATACTACCAATTTACTACAATCTATAATATACAATTGTATTGTGAGAATTAATAATCACTGGTTTATATACTACCAATTTACTACAATCTATAATATACAATTGTATTGTAAGAATTAATAATCACTGGTTTATATACTACCAATTTACTACAATCTATAATATACAATTGTATTGTGAGAATTAATAATCACTGGTTTATATTTTACCAATTTACTACAATCTATAATATACAATTGTATTGTGAGAATTAATAATCACTGGTTTATATACTACCAATTTACTACAATCTATAATATACAATTGTATTGTGAGAATTAATAATCACTGGTTTATATACTACCAATTTACTACAATCTATAATATACAATTGTATTGTAAGAATTAATAATCACTGGTTTATATACTACCAATTTACTACAATCTATAATATACAATTGTATTGTGAGAATTAATAATCACTGGTTTACATACTACCAATTTACTACAATCTATAATATACAATTGTATTGTGAGAATTAATAATCACTGGTTTATATACTACCAATTTACTACAATCTATAATATACAATTGTATTGTGAGAATTAATAATCACTGGTTTATATACTACCAATTTACTACAATCTATAATATACAATTGTATTGTAAGAATTAATAATCACTGGTTTATATACTACCAATTTACTACAATCTATAATATACAATTGTATTGTGAGAATTAATAATCACTGGTTTATATACTACCAATTTACTACAATCTATAATATACAATTGTATTGTGAGAATTAATAATCACTGGTTTATATTTTACCAATTTACTACAATCTATAATATACAATTGTATTGTGAGAATTAATAATCACTGGTTTATATTTTACCAATTTACTACAATCTATAATATACAATTGTATTGTGAGAATTAATAATCACTGGTTTACTACAATCTATAATATACAATTGTATTGTGAGAATTAATAATCACTGGTTTATATACTACCAATTTACTACAATCTATAATATGCAATTGTATTGTGAGAATTAATAATCACTGATTTCTACCAATTTACTACAATCTATAATATACAATTGTATTGTGAGAATTAATAATCACTGGTTTATATACTACCAATTTACTACAATCTATAATATACAATTGTATTGTGAGAATTAATAATCACTGGTTTATATATACTACAATCTATAATTCTATTTCATGCGACTTCACACGCAAATCAAAAAGCTTTCCAAAAATTGAAAGTCAATTTTACAGTCTTATCATACTGATATATTGCATTTATAATCATTTGGACAACACGATTGGTATAAAGAATATTGAAGTGTAAAATCTTACCATATGAAACAGATGCTGTCCATCCTGATCTTTGAATACGTTTATCAGATGTAAAATGAACTTGAAATTTTCCATTATTAGAATAAGTAGGTAGAGGGGTTATCTTTCCTGAGAATTCTTGAACTGGTTGACTAGAGTCATTGTATACCTAAAAATATAGTTTAGGATCAGCATACAAATAATTTATAATGTATCTGTTATAAATACAAATAATTTATAATCTGTATAATACAATCTGTATAACATAATTTATAGTTTGTAAAATAATGTAATAATGATGCTGATGATGAATCTGTATAACAGAGTTTTCAGTTTAAACTGATTGCCGAATGGAATCATCATTTGAAAATGAGTGTTGATAGGTTGTTTAAGCCTACTCCTTCACTTAAATAGGACATGGCCAGACCCATATAATGTGATATCATCATACCATGGGAAGCAATAATTGTATAGCAAAAATACAAAAACAGACTAAAGAAAGACATCAACTTACAGAAACTATATCTGATTTTTTCTCTGTATTAAAATCTGTGTTAAAAGTTAAAGTAAGATGTCGTCTATTAGGATCAGCTATTCTCCAGATACAATGCAGATTATTTGGGTATTTAGTCACACCATAGCCAGGAGATTCAATCTTACCAAAACCATTTAAAATATCTACATCACAACCTAAAATTCATAGAAAATAAATCACTTCCATAATAAGTTAAAATTTCTTCATGGTAATGTGGGCATATGCCTAAGCTCCCATGAAAACCTACAAAGGGAAGTGCCTATCAAATAAATGCACCTTCACAACAAATCTTTAAAATTTGTAGATGACGCCCATGATTTTCAGTATCAGATTCTACAATATTTCATCTGGGATAAAAAAAAAAAATTTTTTTAAATTTATAACAAGATACATAATTATGTAAGACAGAAAACATTGAGTCATCCATCATCTCTGGATCAAAAACCAAAATATAATATCAGTAATAATATATTTACCTGTTTTATAAGTAGCATTAAAGCCTTTCATACCATAAGCAAAATCACTATTCATTCTCACAAATAATTCAGATTGGGTAGAAATAATAACTTTAGGTAAATTATCACCGCTGAATCTCTCAAATAACTCTGATGAACTGGAATCACCATTTCTGACTTCTATCCAATCATATGGATTTTCAAATTCAAAATCTCCAAACTAAAAATATTGAGTAGGGCCTACTATAATTGAGTGCTTAACAAAATTGATAATGATCAATGTTGCACATCATTTATTACAAAAAAACCATAGCATATGAATGTTGCACAAAATTGCTGCATATTAAATTTCACACTTTCCAAAATATTGAAATATTCATAACACTTTTAGATTTTGGATCAATTGAAACCTGATAATGGCAACACCTGGCAATGTAAATTGCTGAAATGTTGTCTACAGTAAAATTCAAGAAAATTCATAAAATTGTGTTCCGTGCTCTTTATTTACAGTAATGGAAACTATGTAAACCTTTAAATCATTTTCCAATTCTGGATCAAAGCACCACACAAAACTGTTGCATTAAAACAACTTGTAAACTTTTTATGTCAGTCACAGACCTGTATCTGTCTAAAATAAGCCACATAAGAAAAATACATACAGTAAATCAGAGTTTCATGTTAATCCCACACTAATAAATAAGATAATGTAAGAAATATACCTGTAGAGTTATGATATCATCTTTATTTTGAGCAGTAATGATCCAATCACAGACTAAGTTATCAGGGTAATACTGTGGATATCGTGGTGATGTAAACCACCTGGTATTATCATTAGCTGTTAAACTTCCACCACAACTATCTTTATCACCATCAAATAATACTGAAAATAAAACATACTTTATATATACATTGACATATATTTAACAATACCAGAGATTTGGAATAGTCAATGGCAACAGACAGTACCCAAAACCATCATACCAATGTAATTTGAACTATATTTTTATTCTAATCATTATTATTTGAATTGATAATTGAAATGTATGCTCTCTTCTTGTGACCTTGGCCAGTGCTTCTATAAGTATCTTCCCAATACCAATAAAACTGAAACAAACATGGCTAACAACAATACCATGTTTCTGAAATAGTGACATATTTCAAACCCTTTTTGAATAAAAAAAGTCCCAACAAGACAGTAATTTTCTGCTATATTAAAGGAATAAAAGTTGCAACACTAATTTCGTGTGTTTACGACAAAATGTTTAGTATTGACTACAATGATCTATATGAATTACGTATAGCCTATACAGTACCTGTATGAAATGCTGCTTGAAAGCCTTTCTTCTGCTTGGAATGGTCTGATTTCATATGAATAATAAGAACATTAGATGATGAGAGAGGTACAGTTGGTATATTATTATCAGTATAATGTCCTAGTTTAGTAGAATCTGTATTACTACCATCAAATATTGTTACATAATCATACTTATTCTCCAAGTTGAATTCATTAAACTGAAAATAGAATATCAATATTATGTTTATAGATGTTAACAGATACCATTTAAAATATTTCCATTTCGTTGCATGCATTTTTATTGCTTTAGATAATCACTTATCATTATCTTCAAAATATTAAGTTGTTATGAACTATGTTTAATACCTTACATCATTAGATAGACTCGTATCACAGAAGTTTGTAAATGCAGACATGTGATTGGACTGCACGCCAGCCAAGAAAGCAAATAATTGCACTCAATAGTCTTACTGTCTATGGTTTTGATTGACTGTATTTTATAACATTTCAAACAAATCTCTGCATTCAAGCTTCTTTGATACAAGAATAGTGCCTAACGTTATCAAGGCATTAGACATCATACATAATAGCCATAAATTGTGAAGATGATCTACCATAAGCACATCTAGTAAAAGGGATAAAAATACATAAGGTACTAAGTTTACCTGGGATATTTGTTTCAAAAATCAAAATATTCAATCAAACTTACTGTCAGCTGTATTTTTGAGCCCACAGCAGTTTCAATCCTCCACTGACAATCTGTATATTTAGGATATTTTTTAGGATAATTAGGAGAATTAAAAACACCATCAATTCCTGATAATATCCCACCGCACTGTACATCTAGAATACAGAAAGAAAATTAAGCAAAGGATCCACAATGTGTAACATACTTATACGATGCATGGCCTAAATTTGACATCTAGATGGTATAAAAGTTTAGAATATAGGTGTTGTGCTGAATGAGAATAGAGTCCAAAAAATCCAAAAAATTAGGGTTTTTCAAATCATTAAATATAAGATCAAGCAATAAATATAATGCTTAATTGCTACATACCTGTATTACAATCTCTTTCATCAGATCCATCTAAACAATCTTTCATACCATCACAAAGCCAATTTTTACAAATACACCCTCTACCATCAGCACATCTTTTCTCATGACGTTCACATGTTCTTATTTCACATACAAACGGTCTTTTCTGTTCACATCCATGTAATATCCAGCGATATTTACCATATCTTGTTTCATTTAAACCAATATCACAACATTTCTTTTCTTTAATATCTGTTACCAAAATACATATTATATTAAATTTACTACAGACATCATAAATATGAGGTTTTCTAATACTGAGTAATACGATACCTACAGATATCATTGCTATAAGGTTTTCTAGTATATTTTAAATAATGGGGTCGAAATAACTCATAATGGTGCAAAATGTCTTTAATCGTCTTTCAGGTTTCTAGTCTCGTAACTCAAATACGCCTCCACTTTCGAAAATAGTTCTAAACTGCAACTTCTTCAGTAAATACACACTGTTAAAATTGGGAATATTGTTAGCATTGAAGAACTTATAGACGTTATAGACGATATCCTATAGACGTTGTAATATTAAATTTAATGCATACTTTATCGTTCACCCAATATTGGTTGCATGGCTGGTGATTAGATTCGTGCCTTTATCTGTGACACATACACAGCTAGGCAAGATGCGTATGAATTTACTACAGACATCATAAATATAAGGTTTTATAGTACTAAGACAACCACATCATCATTGTTTGACATATTATTAACCATAGATATTACAAGTATAATGAATGATCCATTCAGTTTGTCCAAAAATATCAAGAATGAAACTTACTCGAAATAAAAGGGGGATTATTTGGTGACCAAAAACCTTCTTGTTCACTACCTGTATCACCATTAGACCAGTAAAATTGACCATCTATATCTTGGTTAAAGCCTGAAAAAATTTAATAGGAGATCAAATCAGATTGATTATTCCATATCTAAAGAATATACAAAGCTTCAAAATATGAAATATTTTCATGTATAATTATGGATTCTTTACATTGCATTTTGGGGGCCTTTTCACATGTGATCTCTTTTATTTTTGGTACCAGTGGACCATTTCACCTCAAGTTTATGGTAGCTGAATTTGAATTCTATCAGAAACTTCAACACAAATTTATATGACAAAAATTATTCATAAATGTTTTTAACTTCTCAGTTGGGACCCTTTAATAATAGTCAATGATTTTTTTAAATTCAATTTGAATTCACAAATACAATTCCATCTTGGTATAAAAACTAATAAACTGATGAAATCAGAGTCCCTTTAAACATGATGAAATTAAAGCTTACCAATCCATGAAAATAACTGTGATTGTTTACCCACAGAAATTTTAACATTTTTATCATTGGGGGTATCTTTAACAAAAAATTCTTGTATAATTTTCCCTAGACCTCGATTACTGTTAAAGCCATTAATGCGTGCTAAACTTCCTCCAAAGCTGAAAAACAAAGATAGTTAAACTTGAATATATTACAGTATCCTCTGGTTTATATACAGTGTCCTATTTAGGTTATAAATGGTATAGATGTAACAACCTTAAAGGAATACAACCTCTTAGAATGAAATCTAAATTTTCAAATTTTGTCAATAGGAGTTTATATTCATAAAGGGACTTGCCTGATTGCATAACTATACAACTGATTACCTAAATAATCTGATAAATCCAGAAAACAATGTTTATATACAATAATTGAAAAACTCTTAATAAAATTTAACCCTTTCAACCCTAAAAGTCGCTATAGTGGCTTAATCGTTACGCGATATATACCCGAAATGCCGCAAAACCGGCCGTTGTCAAATGACGTCATACAATGTAAACGTAATACACTTTAAGAAATGTTGCTGGAAATTCAGGGTATATGACGTTTTAGCCAAAATAAAGTCAGGGTTCAAAGGGTTAAGGCGTTTATCAATTATAACCTGTTATTATATGGAAACTTTCATAGTTTCATGTTTTTTTTGCATTCTTTTTGTATACTTTGGACATTGTTGATGAATATATCCTCTGATTGACCAAGTTTGAGAACTTAATTTTTTTTGTTCATTCTAAGAGGTAGTATCGCTTTAATTAAAGCTCTGTTTATATGGCGAATGTGAGTAAAAGGACATGTACAGTTGCATAAGTAAATGTAGATTAAATTGTCAAAACCATTTACTGTATGTACATGTATATCTGCTATGCATCAATACATCCTAATTTTCTCATGGTAGCCCAAAAATTCACATCAAAACTGCATATTCTCACAGTTGAAGCAAATTTGCACATAGTCCAAACCTAGTCAGATAAAACCTGCCGTTGACTGGGTAAGTCCAAACGAGGTGTAAATTCACTCTGCACATGAGTAAATACCACCATAGGGTCAAATCTGCTGAAATATGCAAATTTGCACATACACACATGCAAATGTTGCTGTATAAACATGGATTTAAGGTTTCTTTGTTTTTAGAATAATATTCAATCTGATAGAATATATTAATAAATGTGCCAACAAACCCTGACCATACCAAATTGAACATTGTGCCCACGTGGAAAAAAAATTGATATGCCTACATAAAAATGTTTCTAAATTGTATATCAATAACTCCAAAAACATCTATGCAGATAAAGTGCTATGTTATGGTTATCTTGGTGGTTTTCTTGGCATTCTAATTAAGATTAGGAATAGCTGAGTTTGACTGTGAAATTTGGTCTTGAATTCTTCACATATAAATGCTACAGGATAAAACATCCGGCACTGAGAATTTCACAGCGTCAGATTATCCTGCAACACTTCCAGTATATATGATTATTATATCATAATTTGTTTTATTTAATATATATAACAGGTGAAGAACAAATTATTTCTTCAGTTTACTCTCAGCCAATTAAAATAAGAAAATATGGTAATTAGAAAGACTGCAGTGGTAAAATAACACCTGTTTTTATTCTTTCATTTATGTTATCAGAAAATGTTCTGTGGCAACACCCTAATTTTCTAATATCTTAATTTTTCAAGCATAGATGTAGATATGAATGTAATTTAAAGAGTATGTTATAGAAACATATGTTATACAGCTAGCTATATCATCAACCTTGAAACTTCTCTACTAGGCAATAAAGTTTACAACATAAATTTAACATAACTTGACAACTTTATCACATTTCAAATTCTTCATTTTATTTTCATACCATATTCTGTTAGTATCTATCAATTTTCAACAGAAAAATAAACAGTATTTTTTAAAATTCTAGAAAGACAACATCAACTTCATTAGTTATTTCAGAGGTGCTGACATGGTAAGCATTTAATCAGTCAGATGAAATAATGAACTGAGGTCCCGTGGTCCCGTGTACTACAGACTGAGCACGTTAAAGATCCCTCAACAGTTTGAAATTGAAAATAAGAGAAGGCTAATGCCGCTGTCCTGGCAAAATTTCCCTCATTGCACACTACATGGCGTTTGTCCGTCCTCAAAGAGTCCATACAGGTGCAACAAAGAAGGAAGTTAAACTCCTGACCATTTCATTTCATTTAAGTTATTTGATATTTAATTAGCAATTAACAATTACTATATTAATGTCACACTTTTCAAAACTATTTTAAAATCATTTATGATGTCCACTTATTATGATACTGAAATTTTGTGAAAATCATTCTACCCCTTGTCATCTGTTTTTTTTTCATACAATGAAGACTGCCCCTTGTCATCTGTTGTTTTTTTCATATTATGAAGATTTCTCCTTGTCATCTGTTTTTTTATATTATGAAGATTTCCCCATGTCATCTGTTTTTTAATATTATGAAGATTTCCCCTTGTCATATGTTTTTTATTCCCCTTGTCATATGTTTTTTATTCCCCTTGTCATATGTTTTTTTTATATTATTATGAAGATTTTCCCTTGTCATCTGTTTTTTTTTTATATTATGAAGATTTCCCCTTGTCATCTGTTTTTTTATATTATGAAGAATTCTCCTTGTCATCTGTTTTTTCATATTATGAAGATTTCCCCATGTCATCTGTTTTTTAAAATTATGAAGATTTCCCCTTGTCATATGTTTTTTTATATTATGAAGAATTCCCCTTGTCATCTTTTTTTTAATATTATGAAGATTTCCCCTTGTCATCTTTTTTTTAATATTATGAAGATTTCCCCTTGTCATATGTTTTTTATTCCCCTTGTCATATGTTTTTTATTCCCCTTGTCATATGTTTTTTATTCTCCTTGTCATATGTTTTTTTTATATTATTATGAAGATTTTCCCTTGTCATCTGTTTTTTTTTTATATTATGAAGATTTCCCCTTGTCATCTGTTTTTTTATATTATGAAGAATTCTCCTTGTCATCTGTTTTTTTATATTATGAAGATTTCCCCTTGTCATCTGTTTTTTATATTATGAAGATTTCCCCTTGTCATCAAGATAATAATCAAACTGACTCAAAATTAGACTGGATTCATACGACAAAATTATTATTTTCAATTTTTAATTATAAACCTGATTTTGTATTTATAAACTTGAATTTTTAATTAAAAACTTCAATTTTCACCATGGTGGAAATTAGGTGATAATTCGGTAATAAATAATTAAAAACTTCAATTTCCACCATGGTGAAAATAGTTTTCACCATGGTGGAAATTAGGTGATAATTCAGCAATAAATAATTAAAAACTTCAATTTCCACCATGGTGGATATCAATTTTCACCTTGGTGGATATTAATTTTCACCATGGTGAAAATTAATTCACCATGGATATTAATTTTCACCATGGTAGATATTAATTTTCACCATGGTGGATATTATTTTCACCATGGTGGATATTGAAGTTTTTAATTATTTATTGTCGAATTATCACCTAATTTCCACCATGGTAAAAATTAATATCCACCTTGGTGAAAATTAATATCCACCATGGTGAAAATTAATATCCACCATGGTGAAAATTAATATCCACCAAGGTGAAAATAATTTCCACCATGGTGAAAATTGAAGTTTTTAATTATTTATTGTCGAATTATCACCTAATTTCCACCATGGTGAAAACTATTTTCACCATGGTGGAAATTGAAGTTTTTAATTATTTATTGCCGAATTATCACCTAATTTCCACCATGGTGAAAATAATTTTAAGTTTTTAATTAAAAATTCAAGTTTATAAATACAAATTCAAGTTTATAAATACAAATTCAGGTTTATAATTAAAAATTAAAAACTATAATTTTGTCGTATGTGAGCCACCGTAGTCATCAGATGGCTATATAATACATGAAATAAAACACCTAAATCAATATTTCAATCACATATTGAATTACAAAATGTGATGTCAATCTATTTGAATAATATGTGTATTTGACTTGCACAATCACTGAAGGCTATAGGTATAAGATATTGGACTATAATCAGGGTGTGTTACAGAACAGACTATAAAAATATACGGTTACCATATAATTCATATATGTATCATCTTAAAATAGTAGTTTTTCCCTGGGGCACAGTCAATCTGACAACTAGATAACAATTGAGTCAAGATAATATGACAATATTTATAAATATATCAATTTCAATAACCAAGTCAATTAATCAAATGTTTTCAGATTGGCTTCATATATTGGATTTTTAAGGAGAAATGTGCAAAATTGGCAAAATACATTTCTAAAATGTACAAAATATACTATTTACTGTACTTCTGTGTATCTACTTGAACATTTAAATTTGTTTTAAAAGGGTCAAAGAAAGAAAAGAAATACTTTCAATATCATACTTAAAAACAGTGTGTGCTTAAATAGTTTTGGCATTCAATATAATTACAAGATATTTCAATCATTTTGATTTCAAATATCTCTTCAGAATTTGTTCTCTAGTTTTCAATAACTCAAATTAAAAAAACCCAGAAAAAATCAGACTGCCCCTTTAAAGTCAATCCCTTATCTCTTCATTACAGAAGTAAAATTTATCTTTTTATCTTTGATATATCTTATCCTTGTTCACATTATAATGTATTATATGTTTCATTCAACAAATTATCCTGCTTTATGAAACAACATTTATACTATGACTTTTGGTGCAGAGGCCTTAACAGAAGTAAATGAAGTTATGTGTATAATTTGTGGCTTCTATCATACTTCTCCGAAACCTTAGGAACATTTATTTCATGTTTTCTACTTACCTTTGACAATATTTCTCAGCATCATTCCATGAAACTGCTTCAAAGAAGACTTTATAACATCTACGTTTAATCTTTAACCAACCTAAAGATACATAAGATATAAATATAACATCAAATCAGTATATTTACAAGAACAATGATTATAACTAGGATTGTTTCAAATATTTACAAAAGAATCAAAAGTTCTGAAAGTATGAGAATTATTTTTCAATATGAGGACAAAAGTGATGTTTTTAGTAGTTTCAGTTGCAGACCAGAATTCAAATTCACACTTATCTTGTCAATTAATTATATGTGAAACTTAATTTAGATAACTTTAATAAGTAGTTATTGAAAAATTGATATAAAATTTTAAAAGACTTTATCAAAGAATGTGCTGGACTAATAAAATGTCATTCTTAAGCAAATTACAGATTTTACAATTTGGTTTTGTCATGGCTGTCAACAAGTGAAAATCAAAATATCTACTTATCATTCCATTAAATATATAGCCTACTACCCAGTAATTAAAAATTTAACAGAACAAAATTGCTTAATTTTATGTTGTATAATATTGTCCCATACTCAAAGCTCTCTAATCAATGTAAGTTAGATTATGTTTAGAAGTACCGGGTAGGCAATAACAATAACTTGAGTGTTTTTTATAGTGGTATAAGTGTGTGACAAGGATGCATTTGGAGCCCTTTGTTATTGTGTTTATATATAAATCAAGGGATGTAATGTTGTATATGCATAGTCTCTGTTGTCTGTAGCATTGTTAAGGCTCCACATAGTTAACTCCCTTTCTAGGAAGTAGTGGGTTACATCCCTTGGACTTGGAAGCCTGGGATATATATATATAATGGATGCCTCCTTGTCATGTTTGATTACATGTGATTCATAAATAAAATCTATGGACATCAAGAACAGTCTTATAATTTACCATTAAAAACCCCCACAAACACAACATGGTGGAGATGCTGAACCATAATACAGTATAATTGAGCTATTTGGAGGCTTGGATTTGACGTTGTTCATTATATTAAGGAAAGACTTTTTTTCCTCATGAAATCTGTCCTGTGTGTGACATTAAATTCAACTTATACTATTACTAGTTATGTGTACAGTGTTATGGACACATTTTTCAGTCAACATTTGGACATATTGATTCAGTAGTTTTTCTGCTTTTATCAGAACAGAATTAAAAGCTTTTTGGTGGAGTGGAATATTTTTCGGTAGTCTGCAGATTGACTGATTGAGTGCAGTGCTTGATGTGCTAACAGCTGAACCCCATACAGACAAGTAAACTCAGATTAATTACTCATAATAATAGAACCTTAGTCCTAGCTACTTAGCTTTGCCATGTGTATACCAGTGATTATGTGAACAGTTTTTGAGTTAGAGAACTTTTAAGTTACATATGAGAGTGACCCAGTCCCTGGTAACAGATTTACAGAATACAGTTGCCTAGATATAATAGCCTACTTTAGTGACATAACATTTTTTTTGTGATCTTTTCTTCAATATAAATATTTTAACAATTTCAAAGGAATAGCGATGATCGGCCGTGACGTCATTGATTTAAGTGTGCGTATCACGTGATACACAGGGTTTGGGAAAGTAGGACATTCTTCCGCTTGATCGATTGACAACAATGGACACAAGACGACGTGCCAGGAGCAAAAAAGAGGGCATAATCCCACTAAAACATACGCGTATGTTGGGCGATTTGACATATCCCACACCAACCTGAAAATAGTTCAGTCAATACAAAATACTCGCTTCAACCACTAGAGAAAATGTCGCGAGTAGACACCAAAATATCCTGTAGACAACGATGTTAAAAATATTTTTAAAAATGCTTTTAATTTCATTTTTAACAATAAAAATTAATGAAATTGCTCTTAAATAACTTCTCATGGATATAGGCCTATATCATACAATTATTTGTAAAAATGCCGTTTCTAAGAATTTTTATACCCCTGCCTCTAAAACATAGGCCTACGGGTATGGTTTACCGGTACTATACTATAGGCAACGGATAATAATAGACAACAATCTTATAACGCGACTGGGGAAGGGATTGTTCCTTGGGGGTACAAAAGACAAAAAGGGGACCAGGAAGATTTTGGGGGGGAACTATCTAAAAAATGCTGTTAAAGAGTTTTTTGAGTCGAAATATATTTTTCAGAACCCCGCATTTAAAACATACGCGCATATTTTTGACAACTTGTTTACATGAATTTTCCTTTATTTCGTAAATTTTTCCAGACCTCCACATTTAAAAGCCGTTTCTGACAAATCATTTATATGAATTTCCTTGATTGTGTGAATTTTTTCTGACCCCGTTTAAAACATACGTGCATGGTTTACTGGGACCGGGACTATATATAGAGAGCGGGCGACTAAATAAAGCAATAGTATACTGCGACTGGGGGGTTGAAGGAGAACCCCGGGGAAGGGTCTTCCTTGGGGTAAATGAGAGAGAGAAAAAAGGGGTGAAGAAGTTTTTTGGGGAAACAATTTTAAAAATTTGCCATTTTCGACAATTTTTTTTTATGAAATTTCCTTGATTTTGTGAATTTTTTCGGACTTCCGCATTTAAAACATACGTGCATGGTTTATCGGAACTATATATATAGAGAGCGGTCGTCTATATAAATAAAGCAATATTATACTGCCACAGGCCCGTCTACATCACTGACACTTTTCCAAATTCACGTGGGCTTTTGGGAATATAATCTATGTTACATCTTGCATGTGGTCTTTGTCTTGATACCGACTATCACTTTTACACAATCCGTAACAACAATGCTCGTTGCACCCCGCTTTTAGGCTTCTCGACGGCAACGTCAGATGTGTAAGCCATGATTTGTACTACCAGTTTGTCCTACTCTGGAATATTCCGTCTGCGCATGCGCGTATCAGATATCTATTTTTAGCAGATATCTCCTCGAACGATCAGCGCTATTATTGTGTCTGCAACATTGTAAGACATAAAGTCATAGTACATTTATATCATAATGCTAATATGTCTACGTTATTTTCCAATATTTACATATTCTAGTGTTTATAATGAATGCTTAGCCTATATTGTTATTATTCTACTGTCAAGTTACAAACCTAGGGCCACATTCTTTTTATTCTATATGCTCAGTACTGATTTTTGATTGCTACCGGTAGATGTATTTTATTTTTTAAAATCTGTAATATTCGTTTTATATGTCAGTTCATTTCATTTTTAAGAATTAATTTCACTAAGAAGGTACCAGTATGTGCAACTCATTTATTTAGTGACCTAATATGCATATTTTTTTTTCCAGAAATTTTTTTTATGACTGATTTTATGTCCATTGTCAGTGTATTATTTCTTTTATTGATCGATGTTGCTTATTTCGTTTCGGTCTTAGGCCGGCGTAGCAAATTGTTGGTATCTTTACTCTGTTTACATTCTGTTTCCTTGAATTTAACCTGTACATCACACTCTCTGATATTGCCAGACTTTGTGTTCAATTCTTCCATGATGGAAAGGTTCATAGATCGTTTTGACGGTTCTAGTGCTAATCGAGACCGTGCACTTGCACATTATCTTTCATATCAAGATTATTTACAGCACAAAGGCATTGTAGCCACTTCTGAGGAATCCTTACGGTCTGCAATATGCTTGTTTAAACAAACCCTTAAGGATAAGGCCCGGTTATGGATTGAGGATCAAAAATTTCGTAATTTGGATGAATTGAAAGCTTCTTTTCTCAAAAGGTTTTCTGAGACTAATACTCAAGTAGGTCTTTATCATAATTATGCTAATTTTCAATATGATTCAAAGGAATCTCCTCTAGAAAACTTAGAAAGACTTCAAAAACTTTCCAATCGCTTAGAGTATGACCACACTCAGTTACGAGATAAATATCTGTCAATTTTACCCATGGAGTGTAAACGTGCCGTAATTATGTCTAGTACTGATAATACTCCTGTTGCTCAACTAGCTGTCAAGGCTCAGAGATTTTTTGACGTTTCAGATGTCAGCAACAAGTCAACCGAGATGTCCTTTCAACTCTCTGATCAATCTCGTTCCGATGAGTCTTTAGCTAATGATTTTCAAGCTTGTTCTTTAAATTCTTCTCAGAGATATCCTAGGAGTTCTGAATCACGTACATCTCATTCTACATCAAGGTTAGGACAACGCTATCGCAGTAACAGTCCGTCTCGTCGAGTGTCATTTCGAGACCATTCACCTCAACGTCGATCTAATTCAAGATCTCAAAGCCCAGTATCTAGAGGGGACCAGTCTAATGTATCGCGTGCAAGACGAATGATTTTTTGTGACTTTTGTCTTAAACCTGGACATAATTGGAGACGATGCTTTGAACGTAATAGAATTTTAGAATCTCGTCGATATCAGAATGCAGCCTATTCTACTGCAGATGCTAATCGTCCAGAGCCTCATGTCAGTCATCAGGATTTTTAGATAAGGGAATGTTTGGTCATGCTCCTCAAATGTTCCCTGACCCTAACGAATTTGTAATCAACTCTCCCTCTGAATTTGTTATAAAGTTAAATTCCCACAATTTTTGCAAGGGATCTTTAGAAGATGGGTCTTCTATTCTTGTTTTGTTTGATAGTGGCGCCTCTAAGACACTGATTTCACAGTCTGTTATTTCTTCGTCACAATACTTGACAGATTTACCTGTACATAAGTTAGAATATCCTTTAAATTTTCGTGTTGGAAATGGTTCTTCGATGCCTTGTTCTTCATATATTGTGTTTTGTGTTATTTTACAAGGTTTAACTTTTAAAGTTCGCGCTTGTGTTACACCAGATTTAGTTGGTGTTGACTTAATTCTTGGTCAAGATAGTTTGTCTGCTTTGTCTGGACAATTAGATTTGCGCAGTAATATTTTCAAAGGAAAGTCCACTCGTGTTTATTTTTCAACTTGCAACAATGTTTACATTAAACCCAATCAGACTCGCAATGTTAATGTAATTGGTACAGTTCCTCCGATTTTTAAAGGTCGTGAGATTTTAATGAGTTCCATTAATCGTTTTTCTACCAATTGCCCCTCCAGTATGATCGTAAAACTTCGTCGAAATAAAGCTGTCATCCCTATTCATAATTCATCTGCGCAAACGTTGCATATTCAGACAGCAACGCCAATTGCGTTTGCACATATGGATGATATCTTTTCATATTCTGAGGACAATGTGTTTGTACATCAAGATAGAGTAGATTTTTCAGGGACTTCAGTTCTTCAAGAGTCTATAGATTTGACAAATAGTATCCTTTCCACTCAGGATAAGGAGAAAGTTTATGATTTTCTTCATGACTATCAAGAAGCATTTAGTCTCAATGGTGAGATTGGTCAGTGTCCCAATATGGAAGTTGACATTCAGGTTAATAACACAGATCCTTTCTATATCCGTCCTTATTATGTTTCTGATAAGGATAAGGAGACGGTAGATAAAGAGCTTGAGAAATTAGTCAAATTGGGTGTTTTAGCAGAAGGTCATCAATCCTATACTTCTCCTGTACTTATTCTTCCTAAGAAGGGCAGCAGTGAAAAACGTGTTGTTGTAGATTTTCGATTCTTAAATTCAAGAATTAAAAGGATTAATCATCCTTTTCCACTTTTATCAGAGACACTGAAAAGAATAGGTAATGCGCAACCTAAAGTTATTAGTTGTATTGATGTCAAGTCTGCTTTCTTCTCTTTGCCCCTTTCAAAGAACGCACAGCAATATACTGGCATTTCTTCATATCATGGTGGAAAGAATTATTATTTTAAACGTCTTACACAAGGTCTAAGTGTCTCACCAGCCATTTTTCAGGCCAAGATAGATGCCATCATTTCTGAAATTGAAGGTAGTCGTTCTTACTGCATTGCACATCATGACGACATTATTATTTTTAGTCAAGATATAGCATCTCATCAAGTTCATTTGGCCAGCATTTTGCATGCACTTATCAATCATGGTCTTAAAATTTCTCCCCGCAAATGTTCTCTCTTCCAGCACACTGTTACTTATATGGGACACACTATACAAATTGATCATGATGGTCTATTAAAAATCATACCTCAGGCAATTAGATGTCAGTCAATTCGAAATTTACCTCGTCCTAAAAATTCTAAGGATGTACGTAGGTTTATTGGTGCTGTTAACTATTTATCAAGTTTTGTTCCAAATTTGCAATCGAAGTTGGCACCATTACATAAAATTTCCAGTAAGCAGTCATCTTTTCGTTGGAATGATACTCATGAAACTGCTTTTCAAGATATAAAGAGATTGTTGGTACAACCACCAGTATTATGTATGCCTTGTTCATCAGGTCGTTTTACACTGTACAGCGATACTTCTCGCATTGCCACTGGTTCCTACTTAACACAAGTTATTAATGGTGAAGAACGTGTTCTAGGTTATTATTCTAAGAAATTGCCTGAAGCTTGTAAGAGATACAGTGTTACTGAATTAGAGTTGTTTGGTTTGCTAATCAATGTCACCAATTTCCATCACTTATTAAAAGGTGTAGAATTTGATGCTGTGGTAGATCACTCTTCAATTCCACAAATTTTGCAGTCTAAGCAAGAACTCAAGTCCAATCGTCTTATTAAGTTATATGAAAAGCTTTCACATTATTCCTTTCTGATATCCTATAAGAAAGGTTCTGGCAAGGAAGTTGCTCTTGCAGATTATCTGTCTAGAAATCCTGTAGATGTAGATTCGGAAATTGATTCTGTCATTCCGACAGCTTTTTCACTCTTTGCTTATCCAATTAGTCAACCTGTCGATAGACCTGTAACCAGACAGTGGGCTAAGCGAAATAGCATAACTGTTCCAGGTTTATTTCCTAATTCAACACGTAAATCAAAACCTAAGGATGGTAATCCAAAGGTTTCGTCAGTTGACAATTCTAATCAGGAATCTGTTGAGGATATTTCTACTGATAAGTCAATTTCTATTGAACCAGATTCTGTTGATGGTCAAACTTGCGCTCCTGCTGGTAGTGGTTTAGTTAATTCTAGAAGTTTTGCTCGTGTCAAACCTCATAATCCTTTAAGTATTCCCCAATCATCTGAGCCCAGACTCGTTGATAAGTCTAAAGATGCAGAATTTAAAGATGGTGACGGTTCTCCCTTGGAGATATACATTCCACCCAAGCCTATAATAACTTCTTCTGATCCTACTGTCACTTCTTCCTTCCCGAAACAGAAACAGTTAGATAAATTGATGCGCACGATCAAACGTAAGATTCTTCGGGACTATAATCTACCAGTTGAAGTTAATAACTTAAGGTTAGCTCAAGAGAGTTCCCCATTTTTCAAACCCATTTATGACTACTTGTGTCATGGAATACTGCCGTCAAATAAACAAGCTGTCAAAACTGTAAAGAATAAATCAGCTGATTATATTTTGTGTGATTTGGTTTTATTTCGTCTTATTATTGAGAAAGATGATAAGTTTTCCTTGCAGCTTGCTATTCCAGAAAGTCTGGTCAATTCTGTTATTCATCTCTATCATGACACTCTTTTGTGCAATCATCAAGGGATTCTGCGCACTTATGTTACAATGCGAAAGTTGTTTTATTTTCCTCAGATGTTTGACAAAATTTCCAATTACATTCGATCTTGTGATAAGTGTCAACAATTTAAGCCCAAAGCGGATAAGGTCCGTATGTTTCATCCTCGAATTCCAGAGGATTATCGCACATTCGACAGACTTAGTTTAGATTTTAAGACAATGCCTATGTCTTCCACTGGTTTCAAGCATCTTATGTTGATAACTGATGAGATAACAAGATTCATCGTAGGAGTTCCATTAAAGTCTTTAGATGCTGAAACTATTTGCGAAGCTTTAATACAGAAGGTCATCTGTATGTTTGGACCACCCTCTGTTCTAGTAACAGATGCTGCTTCCTCTTTAACAGGAAAGTTAGTTTCCCTTCTCTGTGATACTTTAGGTATTGATAGAAAGGTTATAAGTGTTCAAAATCATGGTAGTCTTCTTGTTGAACGACATATTAGATCCATATCTGATTTCTTGAAGTATAACCTCAATCAGTATGGGACAGACTGGGTAAGATATGTTTCTACCTGCTGTTACGCGTATAATTCGTTTTCTTCGCCACATTTGGGTAATTACAGCCCCTTTGAACTTGCCTTTGGTAAGGAGCCTAAAAGTCTTTTGTCTTTAGATTGGAAATCTGATCAGTCTAAATCCTGTTCTTATGCGGAATACTTTCAACATTTGCGTAAGAAATTTGATTGTGTAGGTTCTACTATGCTTGCTTTACAGAAGAAACAGCAAGATAGTCAAAACATTAGTAAATCTCTATGTCTGGCTAAAAATCCTGTTTATGGTATTGGTCAACTAGTTTATGTCTTTAAACCTGATTCTTCGGCTCTTACAGCAAATTCTCGCAAGTTTAAGGCCGATTGGTGTGGACCTTTTGTTGTCCATCAGGTGTTGGATAGGACACATTATGTTTTAGCTACCTTAGAGGGTAAGGTTCTTCAGGATGTTTTCAATATAAACAGATTAAAACCCTGCTTTTTGCGTTCGTCGTCATCCTCCGTTCCGTTAAGTAGCATTGATCAATTCAAGTCTAGTTTAGATAATACACAAAATGCCATGCACATGACTTCAGATTCTATATTTTATGATGAATTTGGTAGTGTTTTACATAGTGCAGACGATGATTTTGTTTTCAATAGGTACACTTCTCCTGTTAATTTACAACAATGTTACTTAAATCAGATTGAGAATGAAAACTTAGCTTCTTGTCATGTTTTATCAAAATCTCAGATAGAAATGCAACGAAATAGAGTAGATCAATTTCCATCTGATTTAGATATCACTTTTATAAAAGCTCGCTATAAGTTTGGATTTTTGCAAGTTTTAGCTCGAGCTGAAAAGTCTAATGATACTTTCTGTGACTCATGGATGGATTTAGATTCTGACCCATGTTTACATGCAATTATTTCTACCTTGGTTAAGAATGGTCAAATACCTATTGTGGGTAATTGTTTAAAATATACAAGGTCATTCCTTTAGATAATGTCATAGTTATCTTTTACTAATTTTCGTACTTTAAAATGTTGGAATTTATATTTACATTACTTTGTGTTGTAGAGGGCATTTTAATATTCATGGAGCATAATGTAAATATGTACAAATGTTTACTTGTTTATTGTTACATGTTTCACATTTTTTTTTTGAGAAAAGGGGGATGTTGTATATGCATAGTCTCTGTTGTCTGTAGCATTGTTAAGGCTCCACATAGTTAACTCCCTTTCTAGGAAGTAGTGGGTTACATCCCTTGGACTTGGAAGCCTGGGATATATATATATAATGGATGCCTCCTTGTCATGTTTGATTACATGTGATTCATAAATAAAATCTATGGACATCAAGAACAGTCTTATAATTTACCATTAAAACCCCCACAAACACAACAGTAAAGGGAATTTTAATAAACCCGGATGATATCATCTTCATTCTTTGCTCAGCCTTAGATATTATATTTCAATTGACATTCTGAATTTTTCAAAAAAGATTCCATTATCAAAAAAATCGCTTATGTTACCTGAGAATATTTCTAAAGTATGTTTCTTTTATCTATGCATCTTCTTTATCAAACTGATTTTGTTTTTAAAGGGTTAATTACAAACAAGGAGTACTTATTGTTAATTAGGCAATTTGACCTTGTTTTTTGGTTTGGCTTAATAAAGGCTCGATATTTCTATCTGAAACCTTTATAAATACACAGGAGGGACATTTCGCTACAATTAGGCGTTTATTTGACCCAAATCCGTTCAGCAGTTTTCTATCAGAGTCCAAAAAACATAACATACTTAAAAACCTTACATAAGGTTTTTAAATATTTTAGCATGTTTTTAGCGTTTAAATATTAACGGCTGGATTTTTTTAGCTAAAACTTTCAGATACTTTAAAGGACACATGGTTATTTAACAAATTTGTGCAAAAAAAAATTTTGACCTAAAAAAAATTCAGACTGTCCCTTTAAATCAAAAATTGTATCAGTCACGTAACTTTAAATCAGCATGTTAGAAAAATTAATACACAGACAGAAGATTAAATTTTACCTCCAGTTTCAGCAATTTTAAATCTAAAAGAAACCTTAAAGGGGAATGTTCAGTATTCCCGATGGTCGACTTAGGACTTGAATATACATAATAGCCTCCAGAAGTACTAGAAATGCATGAAAATGACATAATTCCTTCAATTTAACATTTATCCTTCATTTTCTTCTTCTAATAAACAGAATAAACACAATTATCTGAAATTTCCAGAAAGCTCAGAACAGTGATTATAATTTCTTATTTATAGAGCTACTCCCAATACTGTTAATTTCAAACATATTATCATTTAGTTTAAGCACTAACATGATGCTATAATGCCAAACTTTTGGAGTCATAGTGATATCCTGTTAAACATTTTTTATGACACCAAAAGTTTTGTATAATAGCATCATGTTAGTGCTTAAAATAATTGATAAACTAAAAATAAACTGAAGCCTATTGTGACCCTTTATTAAATATCTACATCAAATGTATTCACTATTCAATATTGTAATTGGGAGGCAACTTTTAATTCTTAAGTGGAAACATGATAAATTTATAATAAATGCACTCAAGTTGTTTCTTACACTTTATAAGTGGACTTGGCGATAACTAACAATTTTAACAAATATTTAGAGATCACAAGAAATAAAACATTAAAGTGAGATGGCTGCAATCAACACATTTGTCAGTGTTTGTTGACTCATGGCCCATATGCATAAAACAATACACTGATTTAAATCCTTATCTAACTTCAAAAACCAGGATAAACTAGCGAATGAAAAAATACATATGTTTAAGGCCCAAATCAATCCCCAAAAATGAAGATCACAGTTCTTGACAACATTTACTAGAGAACAGCTTTTTTTAAAATCCGCAGATTCTGCAGAATCTGTCTTTTAGTAATGTCCTGTAGAGGACTAGTTTTTAAAAAATCTGTGGATTCCGTGGATTATATATGTCACGGCATTAATAAAAGACGGAATCTGTCTTTTATTAAGGCTGTAGTGTATAGGCTATAGACTGTCTATAGCCTACTGAGTGAGGCTAAACTAAAACATAAGCCAACTCACCTTCTGGACACCTATGCCAAGATACAGGTCTATGTTGGAATTCAATTTCAAATTCATAGCTAGGTATCTACAACAGACAAAAATTAGATCATATATCTGTAGGCCTAAATCATAATTATTCATCCAAGATAAAGAGTGCACGGAATATACCCAACGTTCCCTAGTCAAACATAGCCCTTCTTGATTGATCTGGATGTTTTTGATAATGTTAGGTCTTTTCTCTACTGATACAGTAAACAACACATCGCCTCCCTCTCTTATCCAGCTCTAAAATCTAGAGCTACTTGTTAATGTCAAGTGTGATAAAATCTTCTCGGCGATGAGAAATAATTCTTATTTTCTGCCATGTTAGGGAGTTATCTTTCCTGAAGTCTAAAATAAAGGGTAATTGGGGTCTTCCGGCCAGACAAAACCCTTGCACTAGTAATTAGTATAAATATCTTTGGTCATTTTCTCTTGATAAAGGCTTTATTTTAAAATCCAAAATATCTTTCCTATTATATATTTCTTCAAGAATCAAGATAGGTCCTACCCCGTAAAAATTTGACCATGAAATGATGCATTCTGAAGTATGAAAGATAGTTAGATATTTCGCAATTCTAAAGGTTTTAGAGCAAAAATGTGAACAAACGGTTCGACATGCGAGCCGAAAATATACTTCAAATATAGCCTATCGGACGTTTTTCGGGAAGTGGCCTATCTCAGCCGTTGGCAGACCGATTCCTTTCAAAATTCTCCCAGATATTCTTCAACTTGTCGTTGTTGAACCCTGACAAAAGTCATTGAATAAAAATTGAACAAGTATTGCTCCGAACAAAAAAAAACGTCAAAAAATATTCATTATCAGAGCGAATTAACTATATATATTTAACCTGTGTTCATGCCCTTTACCAATGCAACCATCAATATCAACCATTTTACCATCCCTATATAATATAGATTCTTGCAAGGATCTCACGACCTAGGCCAACCGTGAGCCGACCATCTTGCCTGTTCCTGTTCAGATATAGTCAGTACTGTTCAGACAGTTTGTCCATCTAATGCCAGTAATGACTGCTTGTCATATGGGATTAAGGAAAAAATGTTTTGGGGATAGGGGGACGAAAGACAAGATAGTCGCTTCTTTGGAGATGGTAGTCCTAGCTTTAGTCTACATACGTGACAGTAACTCGGGATGGAAAAAAATGATTTTGGTGGTTGAAATGGTTGAGGGCACATTTAATACAAGATAAAATAGTCGATTTGCTCTGAAATTGAATTTTTTGACATGCTATTTTGTTCGGGGAGGTTCTTAACAATTTTCATCCGATGATCGCACAATCCCTTCATTTTCTACCCCAACCTATAAACACTTGTCTTTCATTTTCTGTATAGACCTATGTGTGCTTAAATTTCGAGGGAAAAGATAAGCTGAGAAAAAAAATCCAGATTCTCAGACTAAATTTGTTTGTCGATGGTAAACATATCCCTTTAAGACGTGTTAAACATAAGGCACTGTGTTCCACTCTGGATTTATCTGATAGTAGGTAATAGCAATAGACAAATTATGTCATCATTTGATAATATCTTAAACTAAATTAGAATATTATTTTAAAAGGAAAGAGAAATGGTGAGCTACACCATACTATAGGCTACTGCACAGAATCTTTAATGAACAAAACTTCAAATAAAATATTCCCGTGAGAAACTTAAAACACGATGAACCTTCAAAAAGATATTTATACCAAGAGAGCAAAAACGATTACAAAATATATAGAAAATTGATTTTTATTGCTGTTGGATGATACAAATCTGGTGTATTTTAGTGGGTAGATATAGTACATCAACGGTAAACTGCATAATTACACCAATATTTGTATCTTCATGATAACCATATACACTTAGTCATTCGGATCATTGAACTCTGGACTAATGTTATGAATGGCGACGAAGTAGCTATATAGGCCTATAGGTACTATGATAGAAATGTAATAGGTAAGGTAATGTAAAATTGTAAGCAAAAATGTCGTATTAGGCTACATGCATTTTATATTATTCTTTCAAATAAATCTTAAAGTTCAATGAAAAGTACTTTCTATATAGACTGTATAACTATTGATCTAAAATAAGGTGTACTCTGTGTTAATATAAAAAAAACTATTTTGACCTTTTGAATAAGGAAGTCACTATACCTTTCTGAATTGCTAATATTTCATGGTATTGTACTATTTGAAACCACACCCAAATACTTTGAGCTCGAGTTACCTCGACCCAATTTTAACTGTAATTCAATATTCCAATACCTAGCTATTTATCACTACATGTATACATTTGTGAATATATAAGTTCAAAGTTTGATAGTCCGAATTATCATACGCTTTTCTACCTATCACTTATAAAAAATATTCGAATGAGACAATAAACGAGTAGCCATTTCAGAAACAGAAACAATTTTCATTTTAAAACCCCATTTCATTTAATTTAAAAAAAAACCCCGACCCAAGACGGTAATTGACATCCCAAAACAAAATATCTGTTTCAAACATGATCAATAAAAGAGAGAGCAGGTTATTTGCATTGCAAGAATTCTGTAAGCAACTAATTCCAGTCGACCCAGCTATACATGGGTATGGATAATTTAAGACAGATCAATGCCATTTTTTTTAGCTAATATAAGAAAGGATACTCTTAGGAACCTTGAGTCAAAGTTGTCATCCTTGTAAAATATAGTCAGTTGGGTTTTTTTTTTTCAACAGTTGAGACTTATCGAGAAAAATTATATAACCACCTATGTCGAAGTAAACAAAGCTGGTTTACAGATTGTCTACTTTTTCAAACTTAGGCATAGATTCCTATCTCCCTTCATAAAAATCATTTCTTCCTTGTAATGTTAGGAAATATAGACGTTTTACGTTAAATTATTGCAACCAGATGTCTTCTAGCGACATATTGCAATATGATATCAATTTTATCCATTGTACAACATTGTGCAGTCGACCTTTCTATTGTTATACCAGACTGTGGTCTGAATCAAATACATGCAGACAAATTTTACCTTATAATGTTATAAAATATATTTTATCTAAAAAATATGATAATCTGACGCTAAACACACTTAAACAGATATAATAGAAGGTTACTATACATCATAAAGAGATAAAACTCCATATTTCACTGTCAGAAATGAAACATACACATCATAGTTTCAAACAATATCATTTTCTAATGCCAAGATTTGAGTATTTACACATTAATTGGCAATATCAGACTTGATACCAAGGTCTTATCTTCTCCAGAGATTATATCATACAGCGATAGTTCTATAAAAGGTTAATGGAATTATATTTCATATAACCTGAAAATTTTGATATAAGATCAAAACTGTAACATTATATTGTCTAAGTTTAAATTGGATAAATAGTGGTTTTGTTGATGGTTTTGTTGTTGTTGATGATATATTAGTCATGATCGAAATTTAAGACCAACTTTCAAACCCATAAAAACTTGAAGATGAACTGAAAGCAGCAATCACAGAGATAATGAGGGAAATGCTTTTTCCCGTTGAGGCTATTTGGAACTTTCGGAAATAGATAGGCCTAGTTATTATAGTTATACAGTTGAGATCCAATAAAGACGTAAAGAATTGTTTGTACTTTTGCAGAACTAAATAAATTTCACTCATTCGGATGGGGTCAGATGAGGGGAGGGGAGGCAACATGGAAATTTATTATATACATTATTATACATGCGATACGGTATAAAATGAATTGTTATTTTTTCAGTTACATGACAGCGTATGTAATTCATGCCGTGCGTTTCATGTTATAGTTGTATAATTTAATGTTATGTGGTGCATAAAATTACTTCATAATACAATAAACTATGGTTGACGTATATTGTATAACATTTTATAACATAAATGGACGATTACATGATCTGATTAAAATCATGATTTGGTCTTTTACATTGGTTTCTAAAACTGCAATTCAGGATTTGGAAAGTTTTGCCATGTAAAATTTTGTTTGACATGGTATAGGTCCATACTTTATCATATTATTCAAAACCAAACATATAGTAAAAGACATACATGCATCTCTATGCGTTCAAAAATAATAATAGATAGCGGTGCATTGCAATTTTTCCAAAACATGGAAGCTGATGAAATGCAGTTTCACGTCTTCATAAGTTATAATCAGGTGTAGGAAAATAAGATGTCAAACTCAGTTCATTTCAGATTACGTTATGTTATGCAATAAGCTGCATTAAAGGAGAATGTTCAGCATTTTAGAGGATTGATTTGGGTCTTGAATTTATGTAAATAGCTTTCAGATTTACTAGAACTGCCCAAAAGTCGCACAATCCCTTCAATTTTAACAGTTATCTTTCATTTTCTGTATTGTGTGTTTTCTATATGGTCTTACTAAACAACGAGTCGTAATTTTGACTTTCAAACGCTGATATTTATGGTTATTTATGGTTTTAAATTTTGGGAGAGAGTTTGAAACATTATTTAATGTTAATAGCTTTTTGAAAATTAAAGTTCTGAGACTTAAAGTTTTTTGTCGAACAGTTAGTGAACATATCCCTTTAAATTAAACCGTTTAATTCCCAGTGGAATGGGGATTTCTCAGCTAGAATATCAAACAAATTTAAATATGTAACTTTGGATTCTCTTTCTAAGACATTTTTAAAAGTTTAAATCAATTCATTTATTTCTTTTATCTGGTTAAGTCGAGACAAGAATTGTACAAGAATGATAGGCGTTCTGAATTGTGTGTTTTTTTTATTTGTGTAACACCTGTCAGTACCCTTTCATATCTGACATTTAGGTCGATTCTTCAGGCCAATATTCTAGTAATTTTATTCATAGGCGGTGTAGAAAGAGATAGTACAAGTGTTGTAGGCTACGGCGGTTTTTTGTCTTAAGACATCCTTGATTGAACCAAAACATTCTAAACAAATTATTCTAGGTTGTCATATTAAAGTGAAATGCGGATCAATTAAAGTCATTATGGATCAATCAATCCAATACGTTCATATACCACAGGGCTGTGATGAAATATGACCCAATACAGGCCTATAATACATGTATATAATATAGTCAATTATTATCGTTTTTAGTTATTCATTAATGGTCTCTGACTGTTAGAGTATATTAAGCCATATAGGCTAACACATTCTTTCATATAATTTACAATTTTACTATACAACGAGTGTTATTCTGAAGGTACGTACAGAATAGAACACTGTATCCTTTCTGAAACGTTTTATCTACTAGTATTCATAATGTAAAATATATTATATAATATATACTTAACGTAGATATACTTACAGTTATAGTGTTAACAGGTTTCAATACATTTAGTGCACATATTAACAACACTGCACCAAGTTGGAATACAAGTCTAGCCATACCCCCTTACACCATTTATTATGAGGCTCTTACACCTTAGCTTTTTATCTATTATTTCTGTTTGTAACACAGAATACAACATGAACACATTTATATCGAAAATAACACTCAAACTTCATCATATATTTAATACACATAAAAATGTCACTTAATAATTCCATAACATAACTTAATTCTTATCATCATTAGCAGGGACAGTAACATTGTTTAGTGAAGTTACGTCCACGCCAAATAAGTGCCATAAATCATAAATCGAACTTTCCACTCATAATCCATTGACTTAAAATAAAACTTTATTTACACAACTCTCACATACAGTCTGAATACTAGAAATTTAAACCGCTCCCAATTCTAACCAATAAAATGTATGGTGTTAACGAAATAAAGACACACGCGAATTAACTAGAGTAGAACACCATAGGTTCGATCAAACTTCACAACCTTCTTAAGAAAATATTATAAGAATCAAATTATAAGCTATTGAGTATTAGAATAATTTGTAGAAAGTATATTGAATGATCCTGTGAATAAACAATATAGATTTCACTATTCAAGTTTACACTGTAGTATGTATGATGTTAATGTATTGTTTGCTTATGTCAGGGCGTGACGGTTTATTACAATAGTTTATGGCTGTCATACTTGTTATTTTAGAGTACCTTTCATAATGATAGACACACTGGCAGTATGCAATTACTATTATCGTCACGATTGCTAAAGTTAAGTAACACTTATTAACGACAGGATCAATTTGCAGAGATTCAGTGTCGATTTCCTTCCTGATTAATTTAATGAAAGGATCCCATGTTCTTCCTTATTTACAGTTTATTTTACTATTTGGTTGATGATGAAACTTTAATTATATACAATATACTAGACTTTCCGTATATTGATATATTCTTCTACATATATCTCGGCTAATATGCTAGCTGGTAAAACTCCCATATTACATTTTTTTTAAAAAGAAATATGAATTCGGATTAATTTACATACCAAAGCCTTTAAGGAACAAAAAAGAAAAATTCTTAACATATTTAGCATAATTCAAACTTTCGGTAAATTGCTCTGATATTGATTTTTTTCACATGCTATTTTCTTGTACAATTTTTAGTCCATATCTGCAGTTTTGGACAAGGATATCTTGAAGTATATCTGTGAGAATTTTAAAAGAGGGCTGAGATATACTTATCTAACATGGTGAGGTTTTTTTTTAAGACACCTGATATAAGAAGCAACGGGTTCTTGACTATGCTAAAAGGGACGTAACTAATATTTGAGTAAGAGCTTTAACCTTTAACCTTATGACGTATGCACGTGCATCCCACGTGACCGAAGAGGCCAATGAAATGTTCTAATACATTTAGCGGGGAAAGAAATTTCACGATAAGGTTTGAGCATACTACTATTACACAATTGTTGAAATAATATCCCTAGATAAAAAACATGGCTGAAAGTCCGGAAAATACTGAGAGTGGCAGTGAAAGTGATATTGACGATGGGGTTGATGGTGATGATAATACAAGTAAGCCTGTTTCTAAACCTCAAAAGGCTAAAGCAAAGGTGACCAAAAAAAAGGCAATTGTCAAACCTGCATTTTATTCCATGGTAATCGATGCATTGAAAACAATGGATAATAAAAAAGGTGTTACTGTCCAGGCTATTCGTTCGTTTATTATTAACAAATACCCCACAGTAGATCCTAACAACACCAAAAACCGACTAAGAAAAGCTCTAGAGAAAGGGTTAGAAAATGGAACCATTATGCGACCCAAACCATATGCAGATCAGTTGGCAAAATTAACAGGAAGGTTCAGATATGACATGGTAACAATAGAAAAACAAGAAAAAATTGCTGCAAAAGAGAAAGCTAAGGCAGCCAAAGCAGCTGAGCCGCAGAAGGAACCAAAGCCAAAACCAAAGTCAAAAGTTAAAGACAAATTGAAACCAAAAAAAGCTGACAAGAAAAATGAAAAATCAGCTTTGAAGTCTATAAAACAAACCCCTGCCAAAATCAAGACCAAATCCACATCCAAATCACCAAAACCTAAGTCTACTAAGAAAGCCGCTCCCAAAAAGAACCTGGTGGAAGAAATGGAGAAGGTATTGGGTTTTTTTTATTGTCTGAACTGGGTTTTTGTTTTAAACCCGTCATCAAATGCAGATTATTGATGGGAATATAATCATATTTATGAAATAAGAAATGTACATAATTGAAAAAACTACAAGTATGTCTTGTTATTTAGATTTATTTAAGAATTCTTTAAATTATGTAGTCTGAATTAACGAAAACAGTGCTGTTAAAATGGTTATGGAGAACATGTATAACATAACATTTACAACAATTCTATTTTAGGAAAAGAAAAAGACTGCCAAAGCTAAAGCTTCACCTAAAAAAAAAGAAAAACCAAAAACAGCAACCAAAAAGAAAGCTACACCAAAGAAGAAAACAGTTTCCAAAAAGATAGCAGAATAGACAAAACTGTGAATTTAAACTTGAGTGCTAATCTTTATGTAACTTCATGTCACTGTAATATGTTCACTTGTTTATTACATGTATCACATTTTTAGACATTTTTAATAATAAGATTTTTAATCTTCCAGATTCTTGTTTTTAACATAGTGCTAGTGCTACTTTTACCTATTCATTTGATCAAATGTGCTGTAGTCTCAGTAAATATTTTTTTAGCTAAGCTAACATAAAAAAAGACTATATCTTGTATATAAAAAGATAGTGGACCACGGCCATATACGCCTAACGAAAAATTTAATTGGGATAAAATTAAACTTTCTGAAACCTTTCGATTTAGGTCCAATAACATCCATTTTAAGTTTCAACAAAATTGGTTGAAAAATAAGATAGTAATAGCATATTCAAGACTTTGGGGCAAGGGCAATTACTCTGCTACTAATGGTCGAAAATAGCTCAAATTCGAACTTGATCTTTGTTTTCTGAATAATACACATATCAAATTTCAATTGATTCCGTCTAAAATTCTAGTTTTTAGAGAGTTTACTAGCAAATGTTGACGGACAGACCAACAGATTTGGGGCAAGGGCAATAAATCTGCTTCTATCGATCGAAAATAGCTCAAATTCAAACTTGATCTTCGTTTTATGAAAATGTATACACAAATTAAATTTCATTTGATTCCGTCAAAAACTCTAGTTTTTAGAGCGTTTACGAGCAAATGTTGACCGACGGACGGACAGGGGTCCTCATAGAGAGATGAGGGCGTATAAAAAAGACCTACTTAGAAATAGAATATGCCAGTTATATTTGAAAAGCTTATGTGACTTTAGTGCAGCTTTGGTACTTCTGAACAAACCTCCAAAAAAATCTGCTTTTCCCCTTTAATGGCTGATGTTTGGATTGCTCAGACTGGTCAAATATACAATACTGCAAATATTGTTGGGAATATTTATTCCATACATTTACACTAAATTTATTTACCGATTTTTTGAAGAAATTTGAAATAACAAGTATTTGTCACAGAGGCATTATAATGTAATTACTACAACTTGAATTCTAGCTTTGAATATACAAAAACTACTTTGCCACAAAAATCATTTTTACATCTTCACTGAATTTTCATGGGAAAATAGATAAATATTAAGAATTGAAGACTGGATTATAAGTACATGATTACATTTGAACAAAATTACACTGAACTGGTACATATAATTTCTATTTAATCACAATATTATTCATAAAATAAATCATTAATACATTTTATCTCATAGAAAAAGTTCTCGAACTAGTCCAAAAAGACAATATATTCATCAGGGAACTTATAATCCAACTAAACCATTGAACTATGTACTAACTATTGAAAAATGCATCATCAATTTGAAGTCTTTTTCAATCATTATTTACAGCTTATCGATAATAATTACTTATGTTTTTAGATTTAACAGATTATGGTGAATATTTATGTTCATGATACACATGAACAGAAAATTGAAATTAAAGGGATTGTAAAGAGATTTTCTAAAGTTCTAGATCAGTGATATCATAAAACGTGTTAGTTTAAGTGGAATTGCAAGAGCCACAGACATCAGAATGGCACAAACTGATGCTATCATTGTCCCCGATACACATACAAAGTTTAGAAAACCTCTTTACAATCCCTTTAAGGATTGTTTTTTCAAAACAGACTTAAAGCCCATTCCTTTTGAGGTTTCCTAAGTTTTCCAAACACCTGAGGTAAATCTGCCCCTTCCATCTAGAATTATTGTTTTTTCAGTTTTGCTTCTTTCATTTGTCTATACACATCAATGACTCTATCTCTTTCTTTATCTAGAATAACTTGTTGTGCTGGAGATATCAATTTTCTCTTTAATGATTGTCCAACTTGACGTTTTCCTGTTGATCGTTCACTATTATTGTTATTTAGTTTATTAGATATCAGAATATCTTTCAGTATTAAAGACTTGCTACCAGGCTGTAAGAAATATAATAAATTATTAGATCAGCTTGTTTATAATGACAACATGTATAATGAGTAAGTAATGAAGGAACAAACAAGCTCAAGGTATACAACTCTTCTTAATTTTTAGAAGAAGAACTATTGTCAGTGTTGATACATAGTTATTCAACCGTTGATTTTATGTTGATTAATAAGGTTAATGGATAGAAATCTTTACAGTTGCCAAGTTTATACCTTTCTAGCTCCATTATCTTTAATAGCCTTTCTTGGTAATGATGTGAGAGAAGGTGGTGCATGAACAACTTCACCAAATTCAACATGATCTACAAATAAACATAATGAAGAAACAGAATATTAAAAAAGTATTGTATGGGATCTTACAACTATAGACTAAATTAAAGCTTTTACCTCAAAATGCTCTAAAACTCGGTTGCTGATTCAAGTGCTTTGTAAGTAAAGTTCATAACTATTTGTTTTCCACTTCTTACCTTCGAATGTTTTAAATTCTTGATAATCATCAATGAACTTATCTTCTCTTTTCTGCCTTTTTCCTTCCCTTTTTTCTGCTGCTCTCCTAATAAAACAAGTAACTTTGATGTAATAAATTACATAACTGCTTCAACAGAGAGAGATAAGCTGTTAATTTTCTATTCATTCATGTCAACACCATTTACGTGACAAAATCAGAAAAAAATATTTATCACTAGAAGTGCACTAAAAGTGAGGACAATCTAAACTGATACAGATTTTTATTTCAATTTTAGATTTGGATGTCCCATTAAAAATCTGAACTGTATCAGTTGCTAAGGGAAATACTTAGATGAACAATGGAAATTACCTTTTCTTTTTTTCACTTGGTTTCTTTTCTTTTTTAATTTTAAATTCTCCATCCTCTGTTTCAACCACATTTGCCTAATTTATATTAAAAATCAAAAAGATATAAACACTAAAGAAAAAAGTCAGGCAATAGACATATATAAGGATTTTTTCACTGTGATACTGTTCACAAATTGTTAGATCTTGAGAAAAGTTAACAGTATTTCTGGGAAAAAAAGCTTCATTAAATTGTGTATGCTATATAAAAACCTATAAGAATATACATTTTCTATACTATCAAACTTGTCAAATATCGTATTAAAAAGAAAAACACTTAAAAAGGATTAAGACATACTAACATCCCATTTATCAGCTAATTTTGCCATCAACATAGCCTTCTTAGATTCTTCATTTAATCTGTGTAAAAATCTTCTATCAGTTTCCCCTGGTTGTTGTTTTAATGAATCACTTATACCTTTATGATCATCATTGTCTGAATGATTTACACTGACTTTAAACTCTCTTGGTTTCATCTTGTCTTCTACTTTAACTTTCTTCTTTTTCTTTTTAATTTTCATTTTCTTTGTTTGGTTCATCAGTTCTAACACTTCTAAAGCTTTCTTTGGTACTTCTTGTTCTAAGGATTGGGGTTTCTGATTAATACCTTCAAATAATCTAAAAAAAAAATTCAAAAATTAAATCAGAAAATTCATACAACATTTAAGTTTAAGAGTATTTGAGAGAATCCATTATATTGGTGTATTTTGGAATATTTAGTCCAAGAACAAAGCTAAAGGGCCTATTCTGGTGAATATACCTTGAAAATCCAGCTGCTTTTGAAAAAATAATATTCTTCATATTATTGACATAGGCTAATGTAATAAACAAAATTCACTTCACATTATTAATAGAAATTAATATATAGGGCTTTGGTACACAGGAACTTCTGTTTTTAGTGCTTAGAATTATCTGAAAAGGCAATAATTTTACATTATGTGTTTTGTACAATTGAACACAAGCAATGATATATTTCAGAGAATCTTTCTGATTAAGTACTAAATATACTATACTCTGTAACTCACTTATCTTTTCTCTCTCCATGATAAAAAGGATCTACTGCCTTTAACTTCTTATGTTTCTTACTTTTTTGAGGTTTACCAATTCTTGGAGCTCTGAAAATTTTTTTTATTAAAATCAAATGGTTGTTTGAAGTTAAGAGACAAAAATCTCTATAAGAAGTTTTATTTTTACTGGGAATCAATTGATATTTATTTTTGGATTCTTAATTCTTTCAAAAAAATAGCGATGGCCATCGTAATACGCCCACTTTTATAATGGCAGCCAATTCTTCCGGGGGGGTTGACAAGAGTGGAGAGTAAATGAAAGATTCTGAGAATGACATTTTCTCTTTTTACAAGAGTAAAACCATGGGTTAAAGTTTCCTGGAAAAAACAAATATGTCACTGAAATATGCATAAAACAAGGGCAACCAACGTTTAGGTTCCATCTTAAAATGATTAAGAGCAGTCACATAGTTGATGATGTTTCTGATTTTCAATAAGGTGTATCCTAAGGTCAATACAAACACCAACAGCCAGTTTCATAAAAATCCACCAAGAAACCAGCTCTCTATCGTGTCCACAACTTTGAGAGTGTAACAGCTGAAAAATTAACGCGTTTTAAAGAACAAGGGCAATAACTCATAAAATATTTTTTCGATGTTTCTGATATTCAATAGGGTTTATCCCAATGTCAATACAAACACTCATACCAAGTTTCATCAAAATCCACCAAGAAACCAGCTCTCTATGGTGTCCACAACATATTTTCAAAAGCAAGGGCAATAACCCATGAAATATTTTTCGATTCATCTGATTTTCAATAGGGTTCATCCTTGGGTGATTACAAACACTCACAGCAAGTTTCATAAAAATCCACCCAGAAACAAGCTCTCTATCGTGTCCACAACTTTGAGAGTGTAACGGCTGAAAAATTGACGCGTTTTAAAGAACAAGGGCAATAACTCATAAAATATTTTTTCGATGTTTCTGATATTCAATAGGGTTTATCCCAATGTCAATACAAACACTCATACCAAGTTTCATCAAAATCCACCAAGAAACCAGCTCTCTATGGTGTCCACAACATATTTTCAAAAGCAAGGGCAATAACCCATGAAATATTTTTCGATTCATCTGATTTTCAATAGGGTTCATCCTTGGGTGATTACAAACACTCACAGCAAGTTTCATAAAAATCCACCAAGAAACAAGCTCTCTATCGTGTCCACAACTTTGAGAGTGTAACGGCTGAAAAATTGACGCGTTTTAAAGAACAAGGGCAATAACTCATAAAATATTTTTTCGATGTTAATGATATTCAATAGGGTTTATCCCAATGTCAATACAAACACTCATACCAAGTTTCATCAAAATCCATCAAGAAACCAGCTCTCTATGGTGTCCACAACATATTTTCAAAAGCAAGGGCAATAACCCATGAAATATTTTTCGATTCGTCTGATTTTCAATAGGGTTCATCCTTGGGTGATAACAAACACTCACATCAAGTTTCATCAAAATCCATCAAGAAACCAGCTCTCTATTGTGTCCACAACAATTGTGGACAGACAGACAGACGGACAGACAGACAGACAGACAGACAGACAGACAGACAGACAGACAGACAGACAGACAGACAGACAGGGGCGACTACAATATACGCCCACATCTATGGGGACCCCTAGAAAATTTTACATAATTTTACTCCTTGAAACGCGATATCCTGACATTTTCTGATATTTTCCAGCGATTTTAAGGTTCAAGATTATTTCTATAGGTTCAAAGGGTTCTTGTCAGAAAACACTTTGAGATTTAGACGCCAATAAAAGATATTTCCCGGCGAATTTAGTGTTTAAGCTTATTTTAAGAAAATTTTGAGAATTACACACCTTTTTTGCTGTCAAGAACGTTAATTGGAAGTCTGGAAACATGATTTCCTGAAGTCTCCTTTAGAAATTTTTGAGAATTTGACTCTCTGAAACGCCATTTCCTGGCATTTCCTGGTGTTAAGGTTTACTAGTAGAGGAACTGTGTGACTAAAACACAGCAAAATCGAGAAAAAGATGTAAAAAATTCCTGATATTTCCCAGCGAATTTAAGGTTCAAGATTATTTCTATAGGGTCAAAGAGATCCTGTCTTAAAAAAAAAGGTGGGCACGATTTAAATTAGGGGGGGGGGGGGGCAAAGCCCCACCAAGTCCCCCCCCCCCCCCCCCCCCCTTGGCTACGGGCCTGAAACTCTCTAACAATTGTTTTGATATATCAAAACAATTCCATTGTGTCTGTATCCTGACTGGGGCATATTTAACACATTCTGTTCTGATTTTCATCATATCTGAAGAATTTGATATCCCAAGGCATTCCATATCATATCTGGATAAATGGCAAACTATATCAGGAGTTATTTTTTCTCTTTGAAAGGCAGGCGTATGCAATGAAAGGTGTAAATTTTCTAAAATGGTATCCATTTTGACAAAATAAAAGTTGCGTCTCATTAATCTAGTCTACGACATCTTGTTTACGCCGACTTTTTACGAAGATTACCGTTGATTTCCGTAAACCTACGACCAGTTACGGAAAAGATGATAATACTAAAAGATGATAATAGAAAAAGATGATGCTGATAATACAAAAAGATGATAATAGAAAAAGATGATGCTGATAATGCAAAAAGATGATAATAGAAAAAGATGATAATACGAAAAGATGATGCTGATAATACAAAAAGATGCTGATAATGCAAAAAGATGATGCTGATAATGCAAAAAGATGATAATACGAAAAGATGATAATACGAAAAGATGATGCTGATAATACAAAAAGATGCTGATAATGCAAAAAGATGATGCTTATAATGCAAAAAGATGATAATAGAAAAAGATGATAATACGAAAAGATGATGCTGATAATACAAAAAGATGCTTATAATGCAAAAATACTAAGTCATAAGGCAGTTACGGCGTTCCATATATAATATTCGAAAGAAGACAAGAAGTAGAAGAATAATATAGGTTTAGATCATTACTTTTTAGCATTTAGTTGAGTTTCTCTAAGTTTCTTCCTGAAATGTTCAAATTTCTTATTTTTTCTTCTGCGTTGTGTATTTGAGATCTTAGACATTGTTGAATATTTCCTACAAATTATTTAGAATAAAATTTACACATGTGTTGGGATTCCCTTGTTTTGTTTTTGTAGGTGGCGCTGTTGTGACGTCATTTCCGGGGGAATCCTTGTCAATTTCTACTTTCATTTTGTAAAATCTGTAAACCTTCACTAAATGTGAAGGTGATGTGTTTCCAGGTGAAATTACTGTGTACAAAACTTCTACTCTAGTATTTTAAGACTGGGGACGAGCAATTATAGTGTTGAATATTGTGCTTGTTTTAGCATGTACGGACAGAGGCTAGCATAACCTTATCAATAGCCTATCAAGTCTGGCCAGCAGAGAAACTAGAATTATTATTATTTATTAGAAATAGAAAGTGAAATGGAAACTGTTTTCATTCGTCTCCGACATAATCTGATTAATCTTAGTTCAGTTGGACGAGTTGGATCTGTTGAGAAATTATTCCACCAGGAATATCTTGTGAAATTGTATCACACATCAAAATTGTTAAAATGTAAAAATGGTGATGAAGATACATCGCATTATTTGATCTCGGAAAGCACTAGAACACAACCTTTAAGTTATACCAGAAACGTAATTCCCGGAAAAGGCCCCCCTCCTGAACCACCAATTGATTGTTGTATGAGTGGTTGTGCTAATTGTGTTTGGATAGCTTATGCTGAAGAATTAAAAGACTATTATAAAGATGGTGGAAAATCTGCTATCGAAGCTTTAGAGCAGATTGATAATCCGTCATTGAAGGCATTTGTTAAACTTGAACTTAATTTGAAAAGCTAACATATAAATAAAATTTATTCAAAACGAATTGAGTGTGTAGAACTTTGTTGTTGTGGATTTATTTGTAGTCTGTAGGACTGTAGGCAAATATTGTATTTTGGAGTTATCTCCCTCGCTATTATGCGTATGTATACGGTAACCAAGGGACTTCAAGGTTTTTAGCACCTTGATGCTTTCAAAGATATTATGAACTGTTAACCCACCATACAGTTTTCCAATATGTAAGATCTATATTGATACATCGATCTGATTAAGTGATCCTGTTTTTGTGATATTTCTTTAGAGATAGGAAAGTACTCTTTTTCTTCGCACATTGTTACAGTTTCGGTGGCTGTTGGGCATAAACAAGAATGTCGGTTATCACAAGAGTTCCCGAACCTAATCTTTGGGAATTGATTTGCAAAGGTAAAAAACCTCTTTTTAAAATATTTGCTAATTAAATTTTATTCAGCTATATTCCGAGAAATATGAGTAATGTTCTTATAGGCCCTCTTCTAAGTTACAAAATTTAATGATAACGAATTGTGTGGATGTGTTGTAAAAAAATCGAGTAGGCCAATAAATAATTAATGATGATTGACATTGTCTGTGCAAGTTAAAAAGTTTTTTAAATTTTGTCCTACTTTGCAAATATCTATGTTCAATTGGAAGAGGTGCTTCAAATTATAGTAATGTCTTAGTGAATTTTTTGGTTTGATTTATTTATAAGCTTATAATTTATTAATAAATCTTTGCAAAAATTATATTTTCTATCAACACATTGAGGCATTCTAAGAACAGTAGCATTGTCAGGCCCATATTACAATTCTCATGAAAATGATGGCAAAATTGTTTAACTTTCGAAATGAATAGATGCTCTAGTATATGGAGTTGTTTTGATGTCAATATTCATTTCCTTGCAAAGTGACAGAGTGTATATTTCGATTTGCTGAAGTGCATTTGTAGAAGTGTAGAAGTGTAGAAGTGCAGAAGTTAGAAGTGTAGAAGTGTAGAAGTGTGAAAATACATTTGTCAAATTGTAAAAGTTCAAATGTAAATTGGTAATTTTGAGATTGATTTGTAAATGTTCATTTGTCGATTTGTCAACTTTACAAATGTAGAAATGTATAAGCTCGATGATGAAATGACGCTGTGTGAAATGTCGATTGTACAAATGTAGTTGTTACATTTGTCATTTTGGACCGAGAGTTCGGGCAAGTATGCAAATTAGTGGGTGGAGTTGACCTCTTACGGAAAAGTACGACTATTAAATGAGAAATTGACGAAAATGATTGTTCTAAAGCCCTATATAGCTATTCTGTTAAGACGAATTCTGATTTCTTGTCGTATCTCCACAATAGGCCCTATACTATGTTTCAGAAATATTGTTACTTGCCCTTGTTTAGGAGTAATCATTTTTATATGTGAAAATTGTCTTCGAGAATTTCCGTCAATTTCTCATTTAATAGTCGTACTTTTCCGTATGAGGTCAACTCCACCTACTAATTTGCATACTTGCCCGAACTCTCGGTCCAAAATGACAAATGTAACAACTACATTTGTACAATCGACATTTCACACATCGTCATTTCATCATCGAGCTTATACATTTCTACATTTGTAAAGTTGACAAATCGACAAATGAACATTTACAAATCAATCTCAAAATAACCAATTTACATTTGAACTTTTACAATTTGACAAATGTATTTTCACACTTCTACACTACTACACTTCTAACTTCTGCACTTCTACACTTCTACAAATGCACTTCAGCAAATCGAAATATACACTCTGTCACTTTGCAAGGAAATGAATATTGACATCAAAACAACTCCATACTAGTAGGCTGGTAGTAAGGAGGACTGTTTCAGGTTGCAAGGGTAAAACTGAGTAGTGTGTGAGTGCTTTGATCTGCTCTATTTGAAGATGGTTAATTTGTAATTGACTGATTATACTATTAGACTAAACTAATGCTTTATTCTTCAGAATATGAACATCAAAGATTACCTATATTTAATGATGATGAAACACAATCAGTGCACACAGACTATCAGGACTATGATCCAAGTAAACACAATCCAGTTTTTTATGGAAAAATGCATGAACGTGTTGTAACTGATATAGATGATATTGTTGATGTAGATGTTACTATTAGTCATCCTTCATGTGCAGGGTTTGCTTTTACTGATAAACCTCCCTGTAAATCATCACCTATCCCTCCACCATTACCTTCCCCTGATAAATGTTAGTATAATCATTTTGATGTATTTCCATAAGATTTTATTTTACCAAGTTTTACAATACCCAGTAAGCTTTGGAATATAAAGTTTTGATCATATTGTAATGTTTAGATGTAACAGATATTTAGATAAAGTTTTGGAATTTTGTTATAGTTTATTGTGAGTAACTATTTTGTTGTATTGTGCTGTACCTTCTATGTACAAGTATTTTATTTCAGTTTTAAAAGTGTAAGACTTGAAAAGTCTCAGTCTAATTAAAATCAGACCCTAATTTCGTTTTTTTTTAAATCCGTTTTTTTAACCACTACATTAGGGTCTGAGAACGAGACGCGGTAACAAACGTTCACGTTAACTTTGACCTAACCTTAATGACCTTTGTTTTAACCAATCAGATCTTTGCCCTCTCCTGTGCTGGGATTTTGTTCTCGAACAATAGGTGCATTCTAGGATTCCTAAGTGCTGTAGACTAGTTTATTAGGTCATTTTTATCAAGGTTAGGTCAAAGTTAACGTGAACGTTTGTTACCGCGTCTCGTTCTCAGACCCTAATGTAGTGGTTAAAAAAACGGATTTAAAAAAAAAACGAACGAAACGAAATTAGGGTCTGATTTTAATTAGACTGGAAAAGTCTTTGGACTGAATAAGTCATCATTCTTCAAATTTATTAGATGATCCAAATTTAATGGAAAGAGATAATCTACTAACGATCAATGCTGATTAAAGGACCATCCAGATTAGATCATATAATATGTTTATAGCATATAAGTTGTTATCCTTTAAAAAACAATTCTATTTACTTTCAGTGAGATATCCCAATAAAAACTGAAACTATTTTATTTTACTTAAATTTAGGTCCACCAAAAGAATATTTAGAATGTTATATTTTCCCTGTTTTATTACCAGCATTAGCAGAAATGCTAAAACAAGCTAAAATAGAAAAATGTTTTGAGGTTTGTTTTAAATCTATTTTAACTTCAATTAAGTTTGATAAGAAGTAAGAAAAGGAATACCAGTCATCCTGTCTTCATGTCAACTAGTCTTCAAAATTTGAATGGAGAAAAAAAGGATGCATTAATCCCATAGAAATTATGTTTATCAATTGTTTATTCAACTATTATTTCATATTTTATTTTACAGAGAAAAAGAACTAAGTTTAATGCATTAGATTTTATCACAGAATATTTATACAGGTAAACATTTTGTCTGTATTTAAATGTTTTTATTGCTTTAAGTTAAGTGTTGTATAATATGGATACCCGGGTTATTATTATGAAAGCTGTGTTAATAGATTGTATAAATGATTTTTATTGTAGAAATAATAAAAGTAAAGCTGACAGAGAAAATGTACAGTTATTAGATATACCTTTTGTTAAACTATGGTTAAAAGATCAGTAAGTACTATTATTCTGTCTGAATTAAAACAGAATCTGGATGTTGCCCAGTTTTTCTGTGATCTTTGAACAATTGATCTTTTATGACTTATTGCATGTGATCTTGTGGTAAAATGAATTTTTGGATCTGTAGAATATGCCATACTAGAGTTATGTCCCTTCCTTTGTTGAGACCTTGTCAAATATGTAGGCCTATACTTCTTGTAGAATTCTTGATATACAAAAAAATTCCTGATTGTTTCAATATTTCATAAACCAAATAAATTCTAGATATATGCATGCAGATATAAGGGTTTCCAGATTAACAAGTTCAACAGGGCTCTACTATTTATTCATGTTCATTCTCCTTTTTAGTCCTAGACCACCATTACCATTATCATTACTATGGACAGAAGAAGAGGCAGTATTAATTATTCAATCACATTGGAGAGGATATAAGGTATGGATTGTTTATGTGCTAAACATGTCATAGTGAAAATGAGTAAAAAAGTGTAGATATTGTAAACAAAGACAAGATATTGCGACTGGTTATCAGAAATATGTATAAGTTTTATTATTGATTGATTTGTATATTTATACTTAAAGCACATACAGCACGTAACAAAATATTGAATCTGTATTTTAAATCAAACAAAAGTGTTTCTGTAAGAATAAATAATCAGTAATAACACCTGGTAAATGAATAATTGATATAGAAATTCAGGAAACTTTAAGGTATTAAATTTTATTTCAGGTTAGATGTGATCCAAAAATCCAAGAATTAAGACAGTGGCAGAGAGAATGGAGAGAAGAAAATCAAGGATATGATAAAAAAGTAAATGAATTTTGGGAAGAGAAAATGCCTGATAACCAAGGTTCGGTTACTAATAGTGGTTCTGAAGCCAACAATGAAAATAATTCATCTTCAGAATTAAAAGCCACTGAACAAAAAGAAAATTAAGAAAATGCAAAAACAAGACAACTGCTAATTCAGTTAGTAACTAGTGGGGAACCTAACTTGTCTAGGTTGGTCAAATGTAAAGTGAATCATTGACCGACACTGACTTGATTACTTTAAATTTCAATAGACTTCATTATATTTATGTGTTTTTATTTATAATTAAGTACTTGTACATAATCAACAATGAGATTATGATTCCCTAGAGAACAGGGATGTGCCCAGGATTTCCTGAGTGGTGGTCATTGATGCCGAGCGTAGCGAGGCAAAAAAAATTTTGAGGGGGGTATGGGGGTCCTCCCCCAGGAAATTTTGAAAATTAGGCATTGAATGACGCATTCTGACAGCATCTGGAGTTCAATTCTGAGCCATTAATCAACCCCCAATACCAGGGATGTGCCCACGGTGGTCGGCGCTGGGCGGCAAAGTCCGGCAGTATTTTTTGCCGACCACCACAAAAACGATTTCTTAGAATGCCGACCAGCAGGTATTTTCAAAATAAAATCAAAAATATAAATTTCATTTTCAATAAACAAACGATGTAGGCCTATTTGTGTTGTTGTGATTTTCAATTATGAGTGGCACTAGGCCCAGATTTTATTGAATTGGTAACTAAATTCTGATTAGACAAATGTCCGAGTGGGCGGCGCCAAGTAGATGTTTACATTGGTTACTAACTGCTCGCGACCACATTTACACAGCTGAAATTATTTGCACCAAGGTCAGTAGGTCACCGATGTCAAGAAATAGGCGGCGTTATGAATATTAATGAGGCAGAGTGCCTGTGATCGTGCGACGTCTATTTCAAGGTCGTTCTTTTACGAACGAAAACAAAATGTCATTATTAAATTACTTTCGGGTTGATTCAACCCAGAAAGCTGATGATCAAAATCCAGCCACTCCGAGTACGAGTAAACCTACGAGCACTGCGGCGACCACGAAACAGGCAAGATTGTTCAGCAATAAATGGAGAAACGGTCGTCCTTGGTTGAAATACACGGAGGGAGTTGGTATGTTTTGTGATGTCTGCCAGAAAGCAAATAAAAGGCCGTTTGACAGACTCACGTGGAACACTGAGCCATGTAAAAGGTTACGGTTAGAGAGCATTACCAGCCATGAAAAATGTCAAGCACACGGAGATGCTGTTAAATTTAGCACCGTAGCAGAAAAACACGAACCTATTCACGAGGCCATTTACCCAGCTGTAGGAATAAACCACATGACAAAAACTTTTTCCTGTTTATATTTCTTGTGTAAAAACCGAATTGCTCACACGACAAACTTCGAACCATTGCTTGATTTTGTGGGATATCTTGGCGAGAATGTCAAAGAAAAAATTTTCGTAGGTCGAAATGCTACTTATACTAGCCGCAAATCAATTCAAGACATGTTGCAGTGCATGTCTAGTCATCTAGAAACTGAAATTCTCAATGAACTTAGAGCCGCCGAGCATTATTCTCTGATGTTTGACGAGACAACTGATTGTGCAGTTCGCGAACAAATGACATTGCGGGCACGTTATATTGATGCTGACGGCCAGGTAAAGGTCCGTTTCCTCAAAATAATTGATTGTTTAACAGATAATGTAATTACTCTTGACGCTAAAAACATCGCTGAACAAGTTACAAGTTATATTGAAACAAATGAGTTAAAATATTCACGTCTTCGCGGGATAGGTACCGATGGGGCGTCTGTAATGACAGGGAATAAATCGGGAGCTGTGAAACGAATTACGGATAAACAATTAGAAGCACAAATATCTCAAAATCTAAAATGTAAAGCTGTAGGTTGTCATTGTGCAGCACACAAATTGAACTTGGCATCAGAACAAGCGGGAAATTCAGGGTACATTAAAAAATTTAAAGACAATGTTCGGAAGTGTTACGACTTTTATGACAATAGCTCTGTTAGAACGGCTGGTTTGACAGCTGTCCAAAAATTACTTGGTTGCCCCGAGAAAAAATTGATTCAACCAAGTTCTACTCGTTGGCTTAGTATGGGTAATACAGTACTAAGATTGAAAGAAATTTTGCCCAGTGTTATAGTATCTCTTGGCAGGGAATCGGAGGAACGTGGCGACCCTACAGCATCAGGCTTGTATTTGTTTTTCTGCAATTATCAGGCCATTGCAACTATCCTTTTGCTTTCTGATGTTCTCCCAATGGTTAATGCTCTCTCCAAATCTTTTCAAGCTACTTATGTTGATTTTGCAAAAGTCAAAAGTGTCCAGGAAACTATTGTCAAAGAAATAAAGAAATTAACAAATACTGATGGCCCTAATTTGAGTGAAATTGAACAGTTCATACATAGTCTAAAAAAATGTGACATTGGTGTAACATATCAACGAGGTTTGAGAAGTGATGACACCACAGTAGTAGAAGCAAAGCAGAGATTTGATGCATCAGTTAAAATTCCTTATCTTGCAGCTCTGATTACAAATATTAACAACAGGTTTATAGATGGTGACATCTTTGAAGCATTCAATGAGATTTTTACGCCTCCCCCCACCCCTGAAAAACAATTTGGTGTGATCAGTATGAATTCATTGCTAAACAGATTCGGTGGTTTTTCCTCTGAGCAAGCTACAGTCGAGTGGCTTTTATTTAGGTCATATGTTACTGATCACATGGAATCTCTTAAAATGTGTGACATCATCAACAATTTGTGTTCTAACCCAGATCTCTCTAGGGTTTTTCCAGTAATGACTTATTTGGCCAGGTGTTACAAAGTCTTGCCACCGCACACAGCAGATTGTGAACGTGATTTTTCTCAAATGAAAATGATAAAAACGAGCTTAAGAAACAGGATGTGTGAAGATACACTTGATGCTATAATGCGTATTGTAATTGAGGGCCCAGATATTGGATCATTTCCATTTAACAAAGCAGTTGAAATATGGTGTCAAAAAACAAAAAGAAGGATAAAATTGGATTAGTATGATTATCATATTTTGGTTTCTGGAAAAAAAGTTAAAATTTAAATAGTGTTTTAATAAAGTTCTTTTTGGTTGTACTGTAGGCCTACTGCCTGTCTTCTTTTGGTCCAGTAGGGTTTTCATTGTGTTCCTGAAAAATATGAACTCAAGAAAAGATGTGAGAAACAAGAAATTTGTCAGGTATTGGGGGTTGATTAATGGCTCAGAATTGAACTCCAGATGCTGTCAGAATGCGTCATTCAATGCCTAATTTTCAAAATTTCCTGGGGGAGGACCCCCATACCCCCCTCAAAATTTTTTTTGCCTCGCTACGCTCGGCATCAATGACCACCACTCAGGAAATCCTGGGCACATCCCTGAATACCTGACAAATTTCTTGTTTCTCACATCTTTTCTTGAGTTCATATTTTTCAGGAACACAATGAAAACCCTACTGGACCAAAAGAAGACAGGCAGTAGGCCTACAGTACAACCAAAAAGAACTTTATTAAAACACTATTTAAATTTTAACTTTTTTTCCAGAAACCAAAATATGATAATCATACTAATCCAATTTTATCCTTCTTTTTGTTTTTTGACACCATATTTCAACTGCTTTGTTAAATGGAAATGATCCAATATCTGGGCCCTCAATTACAATACGCATTATAGCATCAAGTGTATCTTCACACATCCTGTTTCTTAAGCTCGTTTTTATCATTTTCATTTGAGAAAAATCACGTTCACAATCTGCTGTGTGCGGTGGCAAGACTTTGTAACACCTGGCCAAATAAGTCATTACTGGAAAAACCCTAGAGAGATCTGGGTTAGAACACAAATTGTTGATGATGTCACACATTTTAAGAGATTCCATGTGATCAGTAACATATGACCTAAATAAAAGCCACTCGACTGTAGCTTGCTCAGAGGAAAAACCACCGAATCTGTTTAGCAATGAATTCATACTGATCACACCAAATTGTTTTTCAGGGGTGGGGGGAGGCGTAAAAATCTCATTGAATGCTTCAAAGATGTCACCATCTATAAACCTGTTGTTAATATTTGTAATCAGAGCTGCAAGATAAGGAATTTTAACTGATGCATCAAATCTCTGCTTTGCTTCTACTACTGTGGTGTCATCACTTCTCAAACCTCGTTGATATGTTACACCAATGTCACATTTTTTTAGACTATGTATGAACTGTTCAATTTCACTCAAATTAGGGCCATCAGTATTTGTTAATTTCTTTATTTCTTTGACAATAGTTTCCTGGACACTTTTGACTTTTGCAAAATCAACATAAGTAGCTTGAAAAGATTTGGAGAGAGCATTAACCATTGGGAGAACATCAGAAAGCAAAAGGATAGTTGCAATGGCCTGATAATTGCAGAAAAACAAATACAAGCCTGATGCTGTAGGGTCGCCACGTTCCTCCGATTCCCTGCCAAGAGATACTATAACACTGGGCAAAATTTCTTTCAATCTTAGTACTGTATTACCCATACTAAGCCAACGAGTAGAACTTGGTTGAATCAATTTTTTCTCGGGGCAACCAAGTAATTTTTGGACAGCTGTCAAACCAGCCGTTCTAACAGAGCTATTGTCATAAAAGTCGTAACACTTCCGAACATTGTCTTTAAATTTTTTAATGTACCCTGAATTTCCCGCTTGTTCTGATGCCAAGTTCAATTTGTGTGCTGCACAATGACAACCTACAGCTTTACATTTTAGATTTTGAGATATTTGTGCTTCTAATTGTTTATCCGTAATTCGTTTCACAGCTCCCGATTTATTCCCTGTCATTACAGACGCCCCATCGGTACCTATCCCGCGAAGACGTGAATATTTTAACTCATTTGTTTCAATATAACTTGTAACTTGTTCAGCGATGTTTTTAGCGTCAAGAGTAATTACATTATCTGTTAAACAATCAATTATTTTGAGGAAACGGACCTTTACCTGGCCGTCAGCATCAATATAACGTGCCCGCAATGTCATTTGTTCGCGAACTGCACAATCAGTTGTCTCGTCAAACATCAGAGAATAATGCTCGGCGGCTCTAAGTTCATTGAGAATTTCAGTTTCTAGATGACTAGACATGCACTGCAACATGTCTTGAATTGATTTGCGGCTAGTATAAGTAGCATTTCGACCTACGAAAATTTTTTCTTTGACATTCTCGCCAAGATATCCCACAAAATCAAGCAATGGTTCGAAGTTTGTCGTGTGAGCAATTCGGTTTTTACACAAGAAATATAAACAGGAAAAAGTTTTTGTCATGTGGTTTATTCCTACAGCTGGGTAAATGGCCTCGTGAATAGGTTCGTGTTTTTCTGCTACGGTGCTAAATTTAACAGCATCTCCGTGTGCTTGACATTTTTCATGGCTGGTAATGCTCTCTAACCGTAACCTTTTACATGGCTCAGTGTTCCACGTGAGTCTGTCAAACGGCCTTTTATTTGCTTTCTGGCAGACATCACAAAACATACCAACTCCCTCCGTGTATTTCAACCAAGGACGACCGTTTCTCCATTTATTGCTGAACAATCTTGCCTGTTTCGTGGTCGCCGCAGTGCTCGTAGGTTTACTCGTACTCGGAGTGGCTGGATTTTGATCATCAGCTTTCTGGGTTGAATCAACCCGAAAGTAATTTAATAATGACATTTTGTTTTCGTTCGTAAAAGAACGACCTTGAAATAGACGTCGCACGATCACAGGCACTCTGCCTCATTAATATTCATAACGCCGCCTATTTCTTGACATCGGTGACCTACTGACCTTGGTGCAAATAATTTCAGCTGTGTAAATGTGGTCGCGAGCAGTTAGTAACCAATGTAAACATCTACTTGGCGCCGCCCACTCGGACATTTGTCTAATCAGAATTTAGTTACCAATTCAATAAAATCTGGGCCTAGTGCCACTCATAATTGAAAATCACAACAACACAAATAGGCCTACATCGTTTGTTTATTGAAAATGAAATTTATATTTTTGATTTTATTTTGAAAATACCTGCTGGTCGGCATTCTAAGAAATCGTTTTTGTGGTGGTCGGCAAAAAATACTGCCGGACTTTGCCGCCCAGCGCCGACCACCGTGGGCACATCCCTGAGAGAATAATAAACTTCACAACAATTCTATCAATTTAATTTATTGACAATGATTTACTTGATATATTTGATATTAATGAATGTGATATTGGCGTGTGTGTACAGTGTGTACACTTATTATGATGGACAGTTGGACACAGTTATTTTTCATTATGTAAGTTCAATTGATACCAGTTAATAGAAATATTGTTATGGGTTATTGTTTATTAAGGTAGAACTGCAGCAGAATATATTGTGTAAGCACTGTTTTGACAATTATATTTATTAAAGAAATAGTTATTAAGAAATTTGTATTTTCTGCTCAATTGCTGTACACTCTTCACAAAGAAGTTTCTTTTTTGGAAATTCTTAATGTTTCTGATGTGGTTAATCACATGACCGAACTTACATTTACTCCCAAGGAGCCCTCCCTCTTACATGTACTTCTATATTATCAACACGTCTCGTTTTACCATAAATGAGATAAGTAGCACCGGACAGGATTCGAAAAGCCGACATGTACAGTCTTTTTGCTCCAAACCGTCCAATCCAAGTTTCGCAAAGCCGTTTGCTCGGTGCGTCTTTTTACAGCCGAAGACTACCGAAGACCACCGAATACTACCGAAGACCCAAATTTTAAAGATAAATCATTTATAACAGTTCTTTTTTGTCATATTTTCATCATATAAATACATAATTTCCATCTAAACAAGCTCAAAGGTATGCAACATTCCATGGCAATGAATAGCGATCATAGAAACCATGCTCAATCTACCGATGACCCCAATTTCATATATAAATCATTTCTTACAGTTCTTATGCAACTTATGGTCAATGTTTCATCACATAAATGCATAATATTCATCTAACCATGCAAAGGTGTGCAACACATCATGGCAATGAATAGCGACCAAATGAATTACACAGAAACCATGCTCAATATACATGATTGCAGATTAAGCAATATTCTGGTTGAGTATAGTTCTGTAAAATTGTTGTCTTACCTGAACACAATAACAGCATAACAATATTCTACAATTTGCCCGATCATATTCGCAGACGTATACAATAGGCTACATTTGATGGGTTCTATGATAATATCTATCCTGGGAAAAAAACATGCCACACTGGGATCATCGACGATTAGTTGATTAGGGATTAAGGTGTTGACATGCCATGTAATCAACCAAACCAAAGTTGACAGTGGATTGTCATACCCACTGAGAATCGATTTGGGGGATTGGGTAACTTTTGATAGTTACACTGATTAGGCATTTAAAGTATAAAAGATGGCAACAGCAATTGCATCTATCTCAGTATTCTTAGATATTACTGCATTATTATACCTATAGTCGTTACCATCATGTCAGCTGTTCATAAGCGTAAAGTTAAATATTCTAAACGTTCCGCGTTTTACCCATGTGGCGTTTGTCGTAAGAACTGTACATCTAAATCGGTTCAATGTAACTCTTGTGATTATTGGTTTTATTATGACTGTGAACAAATATCAGTGACTGATATTCCTTACGTTGAGAATCAATTATTGGAATTTATATGTTTCGGGTGTTTCAAATCTCTAGAAATATCTCTTCTATATTGGCCTACTGCATAGTCTCGCTAAAATCAACCCAGATTCTCTCTTAGGACCAAAAGACACAAAACAAATTCGCAATTTAAAATATCGTGAAACTAAGCAAACAGCCGAACCAAGTGGTGCTAATGTGGCAGATGAGATTCTTTCGGTGCTTAAAATGCTAAATGATCATCCTTTTGTACAACATGTGTCACACCACAAGAACAAAGTACCGTCGATTACGTGTTACACCGAGGAACAGATCGCCGATCTTAAGTTTTTCCTAAAGAACAGTAAATCCCCTATTATTGGCGTAGATAGGACGTTTAATTTGGGCCCTTTTTTCGTTACCTGTCTCGTATATAAAAATAACAGAGTTCTTAGAAGGGAAACTAATGACAATCCAATATTTATTGGACCAATGCTCCTCCATAAAGATGCCACGTACTCTACTTACAAAGAATTTTTTTCGCATCTTGCAACAGAGGTGTCGATTCATGATTTTGAGCTTCGTTTCGACCAGAATGTCGAATTTGGTACCGACAACGAGAGAGCAATGACAAAAGCAATAGAACATTCTTTCCCCAATGCCACACGACGACTCTGTACAAAACATCTTAAAGACAACATCAAGTTTTACCTTCAAAACAAAGTTGGTGTTAAAACCAAACTTAGAAATGAAATTGTTGAACACATTTTCGGTGATTCTGGTTTAGTAAATGCCGAGGACTCGATAACATTTGAGAAGCAGTCTCTAGAACTAAAATCTTTATGTGGTGATTTTGGACAGTTTGTGAACTATTTTGAGAAAGTTCTCAAAGACAGGCTTGACACTTACGTGTTCCAGCCCCGAAGGGCAAGTAGCATTAAATCGGCGAAGTTATGGACCAACAATAATGCCGAGTCAATAAATAGGGTATTCAAATTTGCAATTAATTGGCAACCAAAGTCAACTCCTGAACTGATCAAAAAACTATTTGATTGCGTTGACTACCAATTCATGAACTTGAGAGCCGCTCTGCACAATACTGGGGATTACATTGTATGTTCTTACAACTATTGAAAACAAATATTTAGTTTCAGAGAGTTACTGGAGGCTTCGAACACCCGAACAAAAAAAAAGCGATATATTTTTCATTTTTGCATAACAAGAAAAGAAAAACTCCATCTGACACTGTCACATCGTCAGATGGAAGGTATCAAGTACCCACTAAAGCTAGGGATGTTGCAAAGAAACCCTGTCAAAGACAACGCCCCGTTAATGTAAGAACCTGTCCCCGTTAATATATTTATTTGTACTTTGGTCTTTGCTTGTATATAGTTATTATTGTTATTATTTGTCAATAAATCGTCTGATGGTACTGTCTTACATGTTATTCATTTATTACATGCCATTATAAGAGCTCTGTCCCATGGAAATGATTTATATATGAAATTGAGGTCTTCGGTAGTCATCGGTAGATTGAGCATGGTTTCTATGATCGCTATTCATTGCCATGGAATGTTGCATACCTTTGAGCTTGTTTAGATGGAAATTATGCATTTATATGATGAAAAGATGACAAAAAGAACTGTTATAAAGGATTTATCTTTAAAATTTGGGTCTTCGGTAGTATTTGGTGGTCTTCGGTAGTCTTCGGTAGTCTTCGGCTGTAAAAAGACGCACCCCCGTTTGCTCTGTTGACATGTGTGGTCTGCCATTTGACCAAACGTGATTGAGTTGATGGATCTGGAAGGGTCACAAAACGCATAGGCGTACGGGAGGCGATAACATTTAAAAAACAACTAATTAAGAATTAACAAAACTACAATACCCATGGCCTTTGAAATAACAATATTATAAGGCACGGCTCAAAGGCTCAGCACCCACAATATAAATTTCCAGAGCACATGAATTCAGTTGAAAACTTTTTAAAACAACTAATTAAGAATTAACAATACCCATGGCCTTTGAAATAACAATATCATTAGGCACGGCTCAAAGGCTCAGCACCCACAATATAAATTTCCAGAGCACATGAATTAAGTTGAAAACACTTAAAACAACTAATAAAGAATTAACAATACCCATGGCCTTTGAAATAACAATATCATTAGGCACGGCTCAAAGGCTCAGCACCCACAATATAAATTTCCAGAGCACATGAATTCAGTTGAAAACATTTAAAAACAACTAATAAAGAATTAACAATACCCATGGCCTTTGAAATAAGAATATCATTAGGCACGGCTCAAAGGCTCAGCACCCACAATATAAATTTCCAGAGCACATGAATTAAGTTGAAAACATTTAAAAACAACTAATAAAGAATTAACAATACCCATGGCCTTTGAAATAACAATATTATATGGCACGGCTCAAAGGCTAAGCACCCACAATATAAATTTCCAGAGCACATGAATTAACATTCAGTTTTAAAATATTAGCTCATAATTTTGAAGAAACTTATTAAACCCTATTAAACCCCTGTCCGTCCGTCCGTCGGTCCGTCCGTCAACATTTGCTCGTAAACGCTCTAAAAACTAGAGTTTTTGACGATTTGTGTATACATATTCATAAAACGAAGATCAAGTTCGAATTTGAGCTATTTTCGATCGTTAGTAGCAGAGTTATTGCCCTTGCCCCAAAGTCTTGAATATGCTATTAATATCTTAGTTTTCAACCAATTTTGTTGAAAATGAAAATGGATGTTATTGGACCTAAATCGAAAGGTTTGAGAAAGTTAAATTTTATCCCGATTAAATCCCGGATTTAAGAATTTCATAAACAGTGTGGATAATGAAAAAAATGTGTACTAACGAGCGATAAATTTTTGGAGGTTTACATAGTTTAAGGTTCTAATACAAATCTCTAACTGTATCCAAAGATTTGTCTACATTTTAATCAAATGATATATAAATTGGTAATAATAATATAAGTCAATACAGGGAAGGGGAAGGGAAAGGGGGGAGGGGGTGTGGGGGTTGAGTAGTTGTGGATAGCCACCTGATTCTTGATTTTTGAAAATGGAAATGCCTTTTAGTGGAGCATCAAATATGATGGAATTGTGCATGTTTTGATATAAGCACCAACTTTGGCACAAGTTGTGAACATTTTGGTATATGGAACCACTCGGAATTCACTTGGGTTATGCTGCCATTTTGAATTTTAAAACTGACCACCTTCAGAAATACTGATTTTTTTCGGATCTATGGCAGTTATCAACATGTTCTCAATGGCTAATTTACATATTTTATGTCAGGGATGCAAATTATTTCAAGTTTCAAGTGGTTATAACAGTAGGCCATAAAAATCCGTAAAAATCAATAATTTGACATATTTCTTGATGTTTGTCAGCAATAAACTTGAATTGTGCATTGTTTGATACAAGCACTAAATTTGATACTTTTGCAGCAGTGTTAACTGCCTCTACAACAGCCAAGCTGCCTGAAGGCATCAGGCCAACCATTGAAAGATTTGTCATCTTACCCTACTTACTTGGAAGAAGTAGCAAGAAAAGGAGATCCCTTAAAGCACTGCCTCCAACTCAAGACAGCCTAAGAGCAACATTTGAAAGGAGTGACATATCAAGCCGGTCATTGTTGCAGGCAGTCTCTTATGTCCCATGCAACACTTTGCCATCTCAGTGCGACTTGAGACTGCTCAAAACTGGGGAATAGTTTCAACCCCTCTGGATAACTCTACCAAAAGCAGCAAAGTCATGATTTGAACTGATCTCATGTAAGAAAGGCTGCAGTGTAAAATGAAAATACAAGAAGTTGGTCTTCAAATGTACCGGATTGTGTGCTTTGAACACTTAAAGTTTGAAAAATGTGAAATTGTTCCATCACTTACTTTGTACTGCTAAGACTTGGAGATATGGCAACAGGTAGAACATAGAATTCAACATGTATCTGTATCAATGCAGAATTAGCCACCAGGAATGCTTTTATAGCTGACATAGTTAAAAAATATTGATACTTTAAAGTTTTTTTGTGGTCACCATTTTCAAATTCAATATGGAAGGAGTTATTGAAACTTGTAATTTGAACCAGTGGATTCCTTAACCCTAAAAACATACAATAAACCATCAAAACAGAGTACATAGCTGACATAGATCGAGAAATATCCTTTTAAAATCAAACCTGGCCTGATGTTGTAGCCACTTGTAGCTTGAATAGTTGACTTCTATGACTTAAAAAATGTACAATTAGCCATTTCGCACAGGTAAATAGAAAATATCAACAACTAAATATTTCTGAGGGTGGCCCATTTAAAATTCAAAATGGTGGAAAACGCAAGTGAATTCCGAGTTGCTCCGTTATATTAAAAAATGTTCACAACATGTTAAAGTATCTGTGTGCCAAATTTGGTGCTTATATCAAAAAATGCACCAAAAAGTTGCTATGCCGCTCAATTATATACATGTAGCTTACTCATAGGAATAAAGATAGCTTGCCATACAAGGTAATATACACCCACTGACAGCTTTGATTTTAAACTAAAAAATTTTGAGTCACAAAAAAAAAAAAAAAATACTCATTGCAACAACCTTCAGTTAAACACCTGTTTCGAACTTTTTGGAAAGATAAAATAACATTACTTTTATCAACTTTTGTTAAAATCTACCAAGAATTGTGGAGTGTTTAAGAGATATAAAAAATGCATTTTCAAGAACAAGAGCAAAAATTCATAGTAAATATTTTTCAATTTTTCTGATTTTCAATAGGGTTCATCCTTGGTTGATTATAAAAACTCACAAAGACTCAAAAAGTCAAGAATTGTGATTTCTATCGTATTAAACAGCTTTTCATGAACAAGGGCAATAAATTATGATTGCTGATTTTCTATAGGGTTTAACCTCGAATGATTATGAACACTCACAGCTAGTTTCATCAAAATCTGTACCACAAACACGGGCAAAAATTCCTATGTGAATTTGGATGTATTTTATGATATTTACATTTGCTATGATGTTTTTCCATTGACCTAATGTTAATTCGTTTATCACGCAATAAATGCCATTGTTAGCCACGTGACCTAGCTTGACATCAAATTTGCTTAGATACTCCGAATAAAGTGGCGGCGAAATCTTTCTCGGAAAATTTGATGACCTTCAGTGGAATCATAGGCTAACAGTTTATTGCTTATTTGTCTTTTAGTTTATCTTAAATGGATTGTTAAGCGTATATCTAAACTTCGTATGTGTATAAGGGACACTGATAGCATCAATTTGCATCATTCCAATTTCCTTTCCGACGTCCGGTTCTTTCAATTCCACTAAAACTAACGCGTTTTATGACGACAGTGATCTACCTTACCTGGTTAGCCTAAATATATTTATCATATAAAATTTAAAATTAATGATTTTTATATCAATAGTTTTAAGGTTATAATGTTGTTAAATTTATGTTTGCAAATGCTATCGAAGCTTGAATTATTATATTGAATTAAATTATAATTGTCAGAGGATGAGTAAACATCCTTAGAGGGAAGTTCTGTGTTTTTTGCGTGGCAAATCTATCGATTTGTCACGCTTTGTTTTCGTTATGATTATTTTTTTTTTTTTTTTTGCAGTGCGTTCGATTCTCGAACGCACTGCATTGTTTTGCAATTGACTATTTTTTTTTTTTTTTTTTTTTTTTTCGTTTTCTGGTCTCGCTATTTCGGTATGAAGGGAACTTGTCACACTTAATCTGACACGATTTCTCATCATATATAGGTGCTCGTTTTGCGGTGAATGTAAAATGACGCACTTTTGACCAACCGGAAATGATGTATGACAAAAAGTATATTTTAGGTTTTTTATCAATTTAACCTACAGTTTTCAACTGATTTCGATTGAACTTTTTTCTTCAACTAATTTTTTGCTTATCTGAACTATAAATATTTTAAAACACTCGAATTTTGACTTTTGATGCTGAATTCTGGAACTTATTTTTTGACCCTTTTTTCAACTTTCACAATTTTATTTCGATCGTTCTGAAAATTTACAGGATTATAGACATTGTTATTACAAACAAAACGGTATTATCAAAATTTCGATATCACTTCCGGTTTTGACGTCATTTGCTTTTAAAATTGAAATTTGAACTTCCGGAGTTTTGGAGATATTTGAAAAAAAAATTCTGCGTTATGTTAGAATTTATCATCATGAAAGATATTTATGATAAAATTTGACCCGGAAGTAATATGTCAGGCGCCATGTTGTTGTGAGTAATTTTTTATAAAACTCAAAATGGGGCCTCAGGGGATAATCGGATTTGCACAATTTTGGTGTCTATGAAATCCTTAGTCGATTGCCACCAACCTTATGACAGCGGATTTTTGAATTTCGATTTAGACCTTTTTCTATTTCCGGACAAAGAATTTCAGTAATGACCGAAACTTTCAAGGCTCATATCTAGTGACCTTGACCTTTGATGACCTTTTGACCTGTACAAAAGTTATTGCCCTTAACGAGATCTACCAAATGATATATTCATTTCCGATTTCTGATTTTAACTTCCGGTTTTATCGCCATTTGAAAATTGGAATTTTTAACTTTAAAGAGCTTTGTCACTTGACCTAATAAACATACGTCACAAATTTTTAGACATATTTACTATGCTAAATCTGCTCTTTCTAATGATATATAACACAAAATATTTGAATCAAAATTGCGCTTTTTAAAACTTGCAAATTTTGCGCCAATTTTCATTGTAACTGTGCGTGTTTTTTGGAAATTTCATTTCGATCGATCTGAAAACTTACAAGTAGATAAACAATTTTATAATGAACAAAACAATATTTCTGAAAATTTGATATCACTTCCGGTTTTGACGTCAGTTGTTTGTAAACTTGAAATTCTAACTTCTGGAGTTCCCGAATTATTTGAAAGTTTCTTTTTGCATCATGTTAGAAATGATCATCAGAAAAGATATAAATGATAAAATCCGACCCGGAAGTACTATGTCAGGTGCCATGTTGTTGTGACTTAATTTTTTTAAACCTCAAAATGGGACCTCAGGGGATAATCTGATTTGCATAATACCGGTGTCTAAGAAATCCTTAGTCGATGGCCAACAACCTTATATCTATTAACATGTGAGAATCAGCGCTGTTGTATTACAACATATTATTCCCTCAGCACATCATACGATTCATGGTCAGAATACCAACAACTAGAAAGTTACAATTTACCATAGTGTTTCTTTTAACGCTTCTCACTGGTCAGAGTAGTATTTTAAAATGTTCAAATGCAGTTTTCTCCCTTCAACTGAAAAATGTTTGTTGTCTGTATGTTTACAAACAGTTCTCTCCCTTCAACTGACAATTGCACCATGCTTAACATGACTTTCTTTTATTGTAACTTGCATGTTTAACGTTGTAAATTATGTACTAAAAAAGATAAACAAAAAAAGGTAGATAACGATCCAATGCCAAAAGAAGAAAATCCGTTCTAAAAATCTGGTTCTGTCATTTATTAAAATTGCATGTCTAAAAACGTTGACCATTTAAATGTTTTCTAACAAAATAATAATATAGATTTTTTGCAAGGACTATGTTAAAAATGACAATTTACGAACTGTGCTGCGAACTTTCATGTATGGAGGTTAACACTCAGTATTCTGATGTCATTTATTAGACATATCAAGAATTGGCTCTATCATGTAGGGAGCTCCGGTGGCACAGTGAAATAGACGCTTGCTCGCTAAGCTGAAGTTCCAGGGTTCAATTCCGGCATGGGTCGCATGCCTTCGGATATTTCAACCCGGTTTCACCCTCTCAATGATGCAGGTCGGAGGGGCTGACATGGAAAAAGCGCCCAGTCGTTCGGATGGGTCAATAAACCAAGGTCCCGTGCGCTATTGGCTGTGCACGTTAAAAACCCCTCGACAGTTGGAAATCGAAAATAAGAGCTGGCTAATGCAGCTGTGCTGGCAAAAATTTCCCTCATTGCACACTGCATGGCGTATTCCACTTCCAATGGTATAAAAATGTACATTAGTAAAAACAACGACTTTTTAATCAGATGACTTTTCACTACTGAACGTGAAATGGTTATTTACTTTTCACTCCCGAATATAAAAAAATTATATGCCGATTTTTATGTTCTGTAAATTTCGCAGTATGGATTGAAAACGCCATTTTTCACCCATGGACGAAACCGGATGCGCACTGCCCAGTATCGTCTCACGATTCTAGTTGCAGTGCGTTCGATTTCGAACGCACTGCTTTGTTTTCATAATGTTTTTTTTGCAGTGCGTTCGATAATCGAACGCACTGCATTGTTTTGCAAACGGCTATTTTTGCAGTGCGTTCGATTTCGAACGCACTGCTTTGTTTTCATAATGATTTTTTTTTTTTTTTTCGAATTCTTCCCATCTCGCTCAGCCAAAACTACGCATGCTACATACTCACTGATGCAACTTCCTATTCACAAATGGTGGCCACCGTTACATGAATATAAATTGATACATTTTAATCCAACCGGAAATGACGTATGACGCAAAAACGTATTTTAGGGTTTTTGAATTTACGTCTCTAATTTTTGTCCGATTTTGATCTGAATTTTTGGGTTAATATCTATAATCTAACAGCTACAAGATGACTTCTTACTAAAATTTAAAATTTTTATTTTTGACACTGACTTTTTTAATTTGAAATTTTTTGAATTTTTCAACTTCTACAATTTTATTGCAGTGCGTTCGATTCTTCGAACGCACTGCATTGTTTTGCAAATGACTTTTTTTTTTTTTGTCTACTTCTGGTCACGCTAATTCGGTATGAAGGGAACATATCACACAATATCTCAAATTATCACCTACTAAATCTAACTGCACGGTGTTACGCGAATGTAAAATGGTGCTTTTTTGTTTAACCGGAAATGACGTATGAAAGAAAAACCCATTTTAAGTTTTTTACCATTTTCACCATTGTTTTTCAACCGATTTTGATCGGAGTTTCTTTGTTACATTTGTTAATCGATTGTCCACAAGATAGGTGTTTAAAATCATCCACTTTAAAAATTTTGTCGCTGACTTTTGGAGCACCTTTTTTGACCATTTTTTCAACTTTTTCAATTTTATTTTCATCGACCTAAAAACTCGCATATGCATAGACCTTTTGATTGCAAACAACTAGCAATTTTCAAAATTTCCATATCACTTCCGGTTTTGACGCCATTCGCCCTCAAAGTTGAAATTTCAACTTCCGGAATTTTGAAGATATTCGAAAAATTCTTTTTGCAGTATGTTTGTTATGTAGACACAAAAGTATACAAATCATAAAATTTGACCCGGATGTAACAGATCAGTCGCCATCTTGAAATGGTATATTTTCATAAAACGCAAAATGGGGCCTCAGGGTGTTATGGAATTTGCATGATTTTTATGTCTATGCAATCTACAGTCGACTGCGACCAAAACATGGGAAGCCGATCTTTGATTTTCAATTCTGAACTTTTCTTATTTCCGGTTAAAATAAATCAATAATTGTCAAAACTTTCAAGGCCCATATTTTGTGACCTTGACCTTTTGTGACTTAGTGACCTGCACAAAAGTTATTGCCCTTGATTAGATGTATCCAATGACACATTATTTTCAGATGCCCACTGGTTACTTCCGGTTTAATAGCCGTTTGAAAATTGTAATTTTAAACTTTAAACAGCCCTACCACGTGACCTAATTTACATATGTCTTATTTTCTTTCACCGTCGTACTATGCTATGTCTGCTCTTTCCAATGATATACAACACAATGTATTTGAATCAAAATTCCGCCTTTTAAAGTTTGAAAAAATTGTGTCAATTTCCATTGAAACTGTGCGTGTTTTTTTCAATTTTTATTTCGATCATTCTGAAAACTTACAGGTAGATAGACATTTTGATGGCGAACAAAAATATGTTTTCAAAATTTTGATATCACTTCCGGTTTTGAAGTTATTAGCTCTCAAAGTCGAAATTTCAACTTCCGGAATTTTGAAGATATTCGAAAAATTCTTTTTGCAATATGTTTGTAATGTAGACACAAAAGTATACAAATGATAAAATTTGACCCGGATGTAACAGATCAGTCGTCATCTTGAAATGGTATATTTTTATAAAAGGCAAAATGGGGCCTCATGGTGTTATAGAATTTGCATAATTAAGATGTCTATTGAATCTACAGTCAATTGCTATCAAAACATGAGATGCCGATTTTTGAATTTCAATTCTGATTCATTTTAATTTCCGGTTAAAATAAATCAGTAATTGTCAAAATTTTAAAGGCTTATATCTCGTGACCTTGACCTTCGGTGATCATGTGACCTGAAAAAATTCATTGGCATTAATGTTACCTATGCACGGATACTTTCATTTGGGTTTTCCGATGTTTACTTCCGGTTTGATATCCATTTGAAAATTGCAGTTTTTTATTTTAAAGAGCTCTGACACGTGACCTTATTCGAGTACGTCACAAATTCTTTCACAATCTAATTATGCTAAATCTACTTATTCAATTATATACAACACAATATAGTTTTAATGATAATAGCGCCTTTTGAATTTTGAAAATTAGTTATTCCATCTGCTTGTAAAATATTAAATTCAAATTTCAGTTGAAGGGAGAGTACTACATTTTGACATAAAGCTGCGTTTGGGCGATCGCCCTCTCCCATTAACTTTCGTTTGGGCGATAAAGTTATCATTAATGTACTTTTTTTTACATTGCAACTGTTTTAAAAGAAACATTAATATATATTTTCTTTGAATGAATTATGCATTGATAAAATTCGATCTGTATTTCAAACTATGAAGTATGAATACTGTGCAGTCCGTTTCTAAATTGAGATTTGGCTCTTTCATGTGTCCTTTCTTGCACTTTAGACCTTATTTACAAATCTTAGAAATTTTGTGATATGCGTTTTCCACTGATGTATATCAAACTGTGATTACGCTTTTTTTTTTTAATCAGATGACTTTTCACTACCGAACATGAAATGTTTATTTCACTTTTGACTACCGTGTGTGAACTGGTTATTCTATACTTTTCACTACCGAATTCAAAATTGTGCGTTTTAAAATTTTGTACCTTCTGCATTTTAATGTAAAACAAGCTTTCTTCTGTAAACCTGACATCATGGATGGAAAGATGTCACTTTTCACCAATGGACGAAACCGGATGCGCACTGCATGGTACCATTCATGGTTCTAGTTTTGTTTGATTTGAAAATTTACATGCAGATAGACATTTTAATTCTAAATACAAGTGTGTCATTTAAATTTCGATATCACTTCCGGTTTTGACGTCATTCGCTCTCAAAGTTGAAATTTCAACTTCCGGAATTTTGAAGATATTCGAAAAATTCTTTTTGCAATATGTTTGTTATGTAGACTCAAAATTATACAAATCATAAAATTTGACCCGGATGTAACAGATCAGGCGCCATCTTGAAATGGTATATTTTCATAAAACGCAAAATGGGGCCTCAGGGTGTTATGGAATTTGCATAATTTTTATGTCTATGTAATCAACAGTCGACTGCGACCAAAACATGGGAAGCCAATTTTTGAATTTCAATTCTGAATTTTTCTAATTTCCGGTTAAAATAAATCAGTAATTGTCAAAACTTTCAAGGCCCATATTTCGTGACCTTGACCTTTTGTGACTTTGTAAACTGTACAAAAGTTATTGCCCTTGATGAGATGTATCCAATGACATATTTTTTTCAGATGCCCAATGGTTACTTCCGGTTTTTTAGCCGTTTGAAAATTGAAATTTTTAACTTTAAACAGCCCTACCACGTGACCTAATTTACATATGTCTTATTTTCTTTCAACTTCTTACTATGCTCTGTCTGCTCTTTCCAATGATATACAACACAATACATTTGAATCAAAATTCCGCCTTTTAAAGTTTGAAAAATTTGTGCCAATTTCCATTGAAACTGTGCGTGTTTTTTTCAAATTTTATTTCGATCGTTCTGAAAACTTACAGATAGATAGACAATTTGGTGGCGAACAAGAATATGTTTTCAAAATTTCGATGTCACTTCCGGTTTTGACGTCATCGGCTTTCAAAGTTGAAATTTCAACTTCCGGAATTTTGAAGATATTCGAAAAATACTTTTTACAGTTTTTTGTTATGTGGACACAAAAGTATACAAATGATAAAATTTGAACCGAATGTAACAGATCAGTCGCCATTTCGAAATGGTATATTTTTATAAAACGTAAAATGGGGCCTCAGGGTGCTGTGGAATTTGCATAATTGAGATGTCTATGCAATCTACAGTCGATTGCTACCAAACCAGGGGAAGCCGATTTTTTAATTTCAATTCTGAATTGTTCTTATTTCCGGTTAAAATGGATCAGTAATTGTCTAAACTTTCAAGGATCATATTCCGTGACCTTGACCTTTCCTGACTTATTGACCTGTACAAAAATTATTGCCCTTGATTAGATGTATCCAATGACATATTTTTTTCAGATGCCCAATGGTTACTTCTGGTTTTTTAGCCGTTTGAAAATTGCAATTTTTAACTTTAAACAGCTCTGTCGCGTGACATAATTTGTCCAAACAAATGCTATTGTCAAAACAGTTGAAGGGAGAGAACTAACAAATCGTAAATCTTTTAATTATTCATAAAAAGTTGCCATTCATCTAAATAAGGAAATCTCAATTTAACTTTTCTAATGATCATTTTTCATAATCATTTGGTTAATGCCTAATGATAGATGAAAGAAATTCAGGATGACGCACTGCTCAGCGCCGTTTTGGTACGGCTCTAGTTGCAGTGCGTTCGATAATCGAACGCACTGCATTGTTTTGCAAACGGCTATTTTTTTTTTTTTTCGAATTTTACACTCGCTATTTTAGTAAGAAGGCGACATGCCACATACAGATTTGTTCAATTCCCTACGATAAATTGTTGACCATGAACTTTTAAATATAAATTGGTGCCATTTTGACAAACCGGAAATGAGGTAGAACAAAAAACACAATTTTGTTTTTTTCAATCTTACAGCTCTATTTTTGATCCGATTTTTATCAAACTGTTTTGAACTGTTTTCTATAACTGTGCGCTACTAAATAAAAGTTTTAAACTTCTCCAATTTTGACTTTTAGTTGACTATTTTCTTAATTTTAATTTTTGCGTTTTTTTCAACTTCTACAATTTTATTTCGTTCGATCTGCAAATTTGCAGGTGTATAGATATTTTGATTCTAAACAAAATGCAGTTTTCAAAATGTTGATACCACTTCCGGTTTTTACGTAATTAGCTTGTAAATTTAAAATGTCAACTTCCGGAAATTTGAAGATATTTCAAATTTGTTTTTTTCAATGTGTTATAATTTATTATAACAACAATTTAAAATAAAAAAATCCGACCCGGAAGTAACAGATCATCCGCCATTTTGATATGAGTAACTTTTATAAAATTAAAAATGGGGCCTCAGGGTTATGTGCGGCATCCGTAACGTTAGTATTTTTGGAAACTACAATCGATTGCTAAAAAAGTCTAGCCGCCGATTTTTTAATTTTGATTTCAATTTTTTTTTTATTTTCGTTTTGATTTTTTGTGCAATTACTAAAACTTTCAAGGCTCATATCTTTTGACCTTGACCTTTGGTGAACTTGGTACCTGAACAAAAGTTATTGCCCTTGATGAAATCAATCCAATGATGTATTCATGTTTGTTATCCGATGTATACTTCCGGTTTTATAGGAAATTGAAATTTGTGATTTTTTACTTTAAACAGCCCTGTCACGTGACCTAGCGTAAATACGTCAAAAATGATTTAACAATCATATTATGCGTAATTTGCTCTTTCCAATGATGTACGACAATATACACTTAAATTAAAATTGCACGATTTAAAATTTGAACATTTTGTGCAAATTTCCATTGTAACTGTGCGTGATTTTTTCAAATTTTATTTCAATCGATCTGAAAATTTACAGATTGAAAGATATTTCGATTGCTAACCAAAATCTGTTTTCGAAAAATTGATACCACTTCCGGTTTTGACGTAAATAGCTTGTAAATTTGAAATTTCAACTTCCGGAATTTTGAATATATTTGAATTTTGTTTTTTGCAATATTTAACATTATGGTTTATCAACAATTTGAAATAAAAAAGTTTAACCCGGAAGTTACAAATCGGCCGCCATATTGATATGACTAACTTTTGTAAAACTCAAAATGGGGCCTCAGGGTTATAAGCGGAATTCGTAACTTTGATATTTTTGGAAACTACAGTCGATTGCATTTATAGCATTGTTAATCGATTTTTGATCTTCTGTTTTGCCTTTCATGCATTTCTGTTTTATTTTTTTCAGTAATTACAAAAACTTTCAAGACCCATACCTCGTGACCTTGACCTTTGGTGACATTGTAACCTGAACAAAAAATTTTGCCCTCGATGAGATCTATCCGACTATGTATTCATATTTGTTGTCCGATGTATACTTCCGGTTTTGTAAGCAATTCAAATTTGCGATTTTTGACTTTACAAGTAACATCCAAGGTTTCGCTAGTTGTGGTAGCTTTCTTTGTCTAGAAATAATACCAATACAGACCCTTTTAAAAACAGTTTTAAAGTAATTCCAAAACTGTTACGCACTGCTCAGAACCATGCAAAGCCTATGGATCTAGTTGCAGTGCGTTCGATTCTTCGAACGCACTGCATTGTTTTGCAATTGACTATTTTTTTTTTTTTTCGTTTTCTGGTCTCGCTATTTCGGCATGAAGGAAGCTTGTCACACTAAATCTGACACGATTTCCCACCATAATTTGCTGCTCATTGTGGCTTAAATGTTAAATGACGCAGTTTTGTCCAACCGGAAATGAGGTATCACAAAACCTCTATTTTCGGTTTTTTATCATTTTTACCTACAATGTTCAACCGATTTCGATGGAATTTGTTTGATTTATTTCAGTTATGTCTTTTCTACACGATAACCAATAAAAAACCTATAATTTTTGATTTTTGACGCTGAATTTTGCAACTCTTTTTTAACGCTTTTTTCAACTTTCACAACTTTATTTCGATCGCTATGAAAACTTCTGGGCATATAGACATTGTTATTGCGAACAAAACTGTGTTTTCAAAATTTTGATATCACTTCCGGTTTTGACGTCATTTGCTTGTAAACTTGAAATTTTAACTTCCGGAGTTTTGGAGATATTTGAAATTTTTTTTTTGCATTATGTTAGAATTTGTCATCATAAAAGATATTTATAATAAAATTTGACCCGGAAGTAATATGTCAGACGCCATGTTGATGTGACTAATTTTGATAAAACTCAAAATGGGGCCTCAGGGGATAATCGGATTTGCACAATTTTTGTGTCTATGAAATCCTTAGTCGATTGCCACCAACCTTATGGCAGCGGATTTTTTAATTTCGATTTAGACTTTTTTCTATTTCCGGACAAAGAATTTCAGTAATGACAGAAACTTTCAAGGCTCATATCTAGTGACCTTGACCTTTGATGACCTTTTGACCTGTACAAAAGTTGTTGCCCTTAACGAGATCTATCAAATGATATATTCATTTCCGATTTCTGATGTTAACTTCCGGTTTTATGGCCATTTGAAAATTGTAATTTTTGACTTTAAAGAGCTTTGTCACGTGACCTAATAAACATACGTCACAAATTTTCAGACATATTTACTATGTTAAATCTGCTCTTTCAAATGATATATAACACAAAATATTTGAATCAAATTTGCGCTTTTTAAAACTTGCAAATTTTGTGCCAATTTTCATTGTAACTGTGCGTGTTTTTTGGAAATTTAATTTTGATCGATCTGAAAACTTACAAGTAGATAAACAATTTGATAATGAAAAAAACAATATTTCTGAAATTTTGATATCACTTCCGGTTTTGACGTCATTTGTTTGTAAACTTGAAATTCTAACTTCTGGAGTGCCCGAATTATTTGAAAGTTTATTTTTGCATCATGTTAGAAATGGTCATCAGAAAAGATATAGATAAAATCCGACCCGGAAGTACTATGTCAGGTGCCATGTTGTGACTAATTTTTATAAAACTCAAAATGGGACCTCAGGGAATAATCTAATTTACATTATTTCGGTGTCTATGAAATCCTTAGTCAATGGCCAACAACCTTGTGGCAACTGATTTTTTAAATTCTTTATATTTCTGGAACAAGAAGTTTAATTTAGACTGAAACTTGTTTGACCAGGAAGTACTATTAGCCTGTAAGCTTCAAGTAAGTGTAACACACCTCGAGAGTTACTATATCTGACAATATGCAAGAGACTACGCTGTAGTATTACAACGTATCATTTTCTCAGCACATCATACGATACATGATCAATACAACAACATCTAGAAAGTTACAATTTACCATAGTGTTTCTTTTAACGCTTCTCACTGGTAAGAGTAGTATTTTAAAATTTTCAAATGCAGTTATCTCCCTTCAACTGAAAAATGCTTGTTGTCTGTATGTTTAATACAGTTCTCTCCCTTCAACTGACAATTGCACCATGCTTAACTTGACTTTCTTACATTGTAACTTGCATTTTTAACTTTTTAAATTATGTACTAAAAAAGATAAACAAAAAGTCTAAAAGAAGTAGATAACGATCCAATGCCAAAAGAAGAAAATCCGTTGTAAAAATCTGGTTCTGTCATTTATTAAAAAACAAGTTTTGAATTGCATGTCTAAAAACGTTGACCATTAAAATGTTTTCTAAAAAAATAATAATATATAATTTTGGCTATGTTCGTAATAAAATGATAATTTAAGAGCTGTGCTGCGAACTTGCCTGTATGGAAGTTAGCAATCAGTAGTCTAATGTCATATATGAATCATATCAAGAAATGGCTCTATCATATGTAGGGAGCCGCGGTGGCACAGTGAGATAGACGCTTGCTCGCTATGCTTAAGGCCCAGGGTTCAAGCCCGGCATGGGTCGAGATAATGCCTTCTGATTTTTCAACCCGGTTTCAACCTCTCAAGGATGCATTTCAGAGGGGTTGACATGGAAAAAGCGCCTTGTCGTTCGGATGGGATAATAAACCAAGGTCCCGTGCGCTATTGGCTATGCACGTGACACACCCCTCGACAGTTGGAAATCAAAAATAAGAGCAGGCTAATGTCGCTGTCCTGGCAAAATTTACCTCATTGCACACTGCATGGCGTTTGCCCGTCATCAGTTAGCCCATATAAGTGAAGAAAAGTAGGACGTAAACTCCATTCATTTCATTTCATTTCTTTCATATGTATGATATTGCATATGAAAAATATTAATAAATATTCTTAATAAAATAAAATATACGTGGACTGGTTATTCTACTTTTCACTCCCGAATATAAACAATTCATATGCCGATAATCATGTTCTGTAAATTTCGCAATATGAATTGAAAACTTTTCACCCATGGACGAAACCGGATGCGCACTGCTCGGTACCGTCGCACGGTTCTAGTTGCAGGGCGTACTTTACAAGTACGCCCTGCTTTGTTTTGCAAATGATTATTCTTTTTTTTTTTTTTTTTTTTTTTTTTTCGATTTTTTGACAGAGCACAGGGACAAAACGGCACATAGTACGGTAATTTTCGTACCATGTCGTATTTGTAAAACGCGCTCATTAGATTTTAAATGTATTACGGAACAGTTATGCAAATTTGATTATGCATAAATTATGCATCCATGAAATATTTCGGACAGTACTGGGAGTCGTATTTACACTTCGATTTGCATAGAGTTTCTCGTATTGTATTGTACATATTTAACGACATAGTATCGCTTTATAAAAAATGTCAATTTGCAAAAATATTTGCAACTTTTTGTAGCAAAACTATTTTAGCTCAATACTAAAATGTTTGCTTATAATGCGATCGATCTGAAATTTTATATATACATTACTATTATGGAGATAAACATAAACCCGTTTTCAGAAATTTTGCAACTTTTTTGGTTTTTGCTAAAAATGCTCATAAAGTTCGATTTTCAACTTTTTACCTTTTACAGATATGCTGAAATAAATATATGCATGTCACTAGACATATCATTTGACATAAATTTAGTGAAAAAAATTGTACCAGAAACGTCAAATCTTCCGCCATCTTGGATAATAGTAACATATCTTTAAATTGCTACTTGTCTCTCAATTATTATCCGATTTTCATGATTCTGGTACTCATCGAAACGTTAGTCGTTTAAGACCAATGTCTAGGTATCCGAATTTTGAAATTTTATTTTGCTTTCTAGTAATTTTTAATTGAAATTATTTTAGAATTGCTCAATATTAGAAGTCATTTTTCTCGTGACCTTGACCTCCCAGGACCTTGAATTTCTCATGACACCAAGTTCTCGACAATATCTATCCACTGGTATTTTCATTTTTTGTTTTTGACCGTAACTTTCGATTTTATAAACGATTGAAAAAAGTTTAAAATTTGTTTTAAATGGCTCTAGCAGCTACCCTTTTTGTGCAAATATCATAATTTTTGCATATTCGTAATCTACGCATCAAGACGCATCCAATGATGTATAATATGCATACCTTTCAAGCATATTATTCAAAATGTACCAATGTGCAATGTTTTTAAATAGAGGTATTTCGGTTAATTAGTGTCAGTGACCCTGTCAACACAGATATAAATCAAAGTTTAGGGTGTTAAGTTAAAGCTATGTTCACACTGTTTTCTGATAACTATTTCTTGTGTCCAGTTATAACATATAAGCACACTCTAGGTTGGATTGAACAGCATCATGCTGTAATTTATGCAAACGGAACTACATTTAAAGGTACATTTCCACTTAATTTACCAACTTTTTTATTTCTTATCCGAATTTTATGAAACTTGGTACGTATATGCATGATCGGATTGCGAATTCAGGGGAAATGTTAGATTTAGGTTCTGCGCATGCGCATTATCAACTTTCTTAATTCTCATCCAAATTTCTTCAAAATTGACATATATGTGCATAATCAGATTCGAAATATCATGGAAATATTGAATTTGTGTAGTGCGCATGCGCATCGCCAACTTTCTTATTTCTTATCCGAATTTCTTCAAAATTGGCATGTATGTGTATAATTAGATTCAAAATATCATGGATATATTGAATTTGTGTAGTGCGCATGCGCATCGCCAACTTTCTTATTTCTTATCAAAATTTCTTCAAAATTGACATGTATGTGTATAATTAGATCCGAAATGTCATGGATATATTGAATTTGGTAGTGCGCATGCGCATCGCCAACTTTCTTATTTCTCATCCGAATTTCTTTAAAATTGACATGTATGTGTAAAATTAGATCCGATATATCAACATTATATTGAATTTGTGTAGCGCGCATGCGCATCGCCAATTTTCTTATTTCTTACCCGAATTCCTTCAAAATCTGTTTGTGTCGCATGTGCTATAAGAGTATGAGTTCTGGGCATGCACAAGAAATATTGCCGCACCGGTCGTACCTTTGTGTCGTAACAAGCCCTGCATCAGTACTGTTATCTGAACAGTTCTAGTTTTTTTGTTTTTCGAATTTTACACTCGCTATTTTAGTAAGAAGGCAACAAGCTACATACAGTTTTTTTCAATTATCTACGATGAAGTGTTGACCATCAACTATTAAATATAAATTGGTGCCATGTTGACAAACCGGAAATGAGGTAGAACAAAAAACATCATTTTGGTTTTTGGAATCTCACAGCCCTTTTTTGAATCCGATTTTTATCAAACTGTTTTGAACTGTTTTCTATAACTGTTAGCTACTAAATAAGGATTTTAAACTTCTCAAACTTTGACTTTTAATTGCCTATTTTCTTAATTTTAATTTTTGCGTTTTTTTCAACTTGTTTAATTTTATTTCGATCGATCTGCAAATTTGCAGGTGGATAGACATTTTGATTCCAAACAAAATGCAGTTTTCAAAATTTTGATACCACTTCCGGTTATGACGTAATTAGCTTGCAAATTTAAAATTTCAACTTCCGGAATTTTGAAGATATTTGAAATTTGTTTTTTGCGTTGTGTTACAATTTGTTATAACAACCATTTGAAATAAAAAAATCCGACCCGGAAGTAACAGATCATCCGCCATTTTGATGTGAGTAACTTTTGTAAAATTAAAAATGGGGCCTCAGGGTTATGAGCGGCATCCGTAACTTTAGTATTTTTGGAAACTACAATAGATTGCTAAAAAAGTCTAGGCGCCGATTTTTGAATTTTGATTTCCATTTTTTTTTTATTTTCGTTTTGATTTTTTATGCAATTACTAAAACTTTCAAGGCTGATATCTTTTGACCTTGACCTTTGGTGACCTTGGTACCTGAACAGAAGTTATTGCCCTTGATGAAATCTATCCAATGATGTATTCATGTTTGCGATCCGATGTATACTTCCGGTTTTATAGGCAATTGAAATTTGTGATTTTTGACTTTAAACAGTCCTGTCACGTGACATAGCGTAAATACGTAAAAAATGATTTAACAGTCATATTATGCGTGATTTGCTCTTTCCAATGATGTACGACAATATACACTTAAATTAAAATTGCACGATTTAAAATTTGAACATTTTGTGCAAATTTCCATTGTAACTGTGCGTGTTTTTTTCAAATTTTATTTCAATCGATCTGAAAATTTACAGATGGAAAGATATTTCGATTGCAATCCAAAATCTGTTTTCGAAAAATTGATACCACTTCCGGTTTTGACGTAATTAGCTTGTAAATTTGAAATTTCAACTTCCGGAATTTTGAATATATTGGAAATTTGTTTTTTGCAACATTTAACATTATGGTACATCAACAATTTGAAATAAAAAAATTTAACCCGGAAGTTACAAATCGGCCGCCATATTGATATGACTAACTTTTGTAAAACTCAAAATGGGGCCTCAGGGCTATGAGCGGAATTCGTAACTTTGATATTTTTGGAAACTACAGTCGTTTGCATTCATAGCATTGTTAATCGATTTTTGATCTTCCGTTTTGCCTTTCTTGCACTTACGTTTTATTTTTTTCAGTAATTACCAAAACTTTCAGGGCTCATATCTCGTGACCTTGACCTTTGGTGACATTGTGACCTGAACTAAAGTTTTTGCACTCTATGAGATCTATCCGACTATGTATTCATCTTTAAAGTCCGATGTATACTTCCGGTTTTGTAAGCAAATCAAATTTGCGATTTTTGACTTTACAAGTAACATCCAAGGTTTCGCTAGTTGTGGTAGCTTTCTTTGCCTAGAAATAATACCAATACAGGCCATTTTAAAAACAGTTTTTAAGTAATTCCTAAACTGTTACGCACTGCTCAGAACCATGCAAAGCCAATGGATCTAGTTGCAGTGCGTTCGATTTCGAACGCACTGCTTTGTTTCCAGAATGTTTTTTTTTTTGCAGTGCGTTCGATAATCGAACGCACTGCATTGTTTTGCAAACGGCTATTTTTTGCAGTGCGTTCTAGCGAACGCACTGCTTTGTTTTGCAAATGACTTTTTTTTTGCAGTGCGTTCTAGCGAACGCACTGCATTGTTTTGCAAATGTCTTTTTGCAGTGCGTTCTAGCGAACGCACTGCATTGTTTTGCAAATGTCTTTTTTGCAGTGCGTTCTAGCGAACGCACTGCTTTGTTTTGCAAATGACTTTTTTTTTTTTTTTTTTTTTTTTTTTTCACTTTCTGGTCAGAGCGCCCAGCCAAAACTACGCATGCCACACATAATCTCTCAAGATTTCCCACGATAATCTACTGCTCGGTATTGTTTAAATGTAAAATGACGCATGCCCTACCAACCGGAAATGAGGTATGAGAACATATGGGTTTTGATGTTTTGCCCATTATCTCCTTTATTTTTCAACCGATTTTGATCGGACTGACTTTGCATATTTCTCTAATCGATTGTCCACGAGACAAAAGTTTAACAATATCATTTTGAGAAAAATCTTGCTGACTTTTGGAGCACTTTTTCTGGACCACTTTTTCAACTTTTGCAATTTTATATTGATCAACCTGAAAACTTACATGTTTATAGACATTTTGATTGCGAGCAATTAGCAACTTTCAAAATTTCGATATCACTTCCGGTTTTGACGTCATTCGCTCTCAAAGTTGAAATTTCAACTTCCGGAATTTTGAAGATATTCGAAAAATTCTTTTTGCAGTATGTTTGATATGTAGACACAAAAATATACAAATCATAAAATTTGACCCGGATGTAACAGATCAGTCGCCATCTTGAAATGGTATATTTTCATAAAACGCAAAATGGGGCCTCAGGGTGTTATGGAATTTGCATAATTATAATGTCTATGCAATCTACAGTCGATTGCGACCAAAACATGGGAAGCGGATTTTTGAATTTTAATTCTGAATTTTTCTAATTTCCGGTAAAAATAAATCAGTAATTGTCAAAACTTTCAAGGCCCATATTTCGTGACCTTGACCTTTCTTGACCTAATGACCTGTACAAAAATTATTGCCCTTGAGGAGATGTATCCATTGACATATTGTTTTCAGATGCCAAATGTTTACTTCCGGTTTTATAGCCGTTTGAAAATTGCCATTTTTAACTTTAAACAGCTCTACCACGTGACCTAATTTACATATGTCTTATTTTCTTTCACCGTCTTACTATGCTCTGTCTGCTCTTTCCAATGATATATAACACAATACATTTGAATAAAAAGTCCGCCTTTTAAAGTTTGAAAAATTTGTGCCAATTTCCATTGAAACTATGCGTATTTTTTTCAAATTTTATTTCGATCGTTCTGAAAACTTACGGATAGATAGACATTTTGATGGCGAACAAAAATATGTTTTCAAAAATTTAGTATCACTTCCGGTTGTGACGTCATTTGCTCTTAAAGTTAAAATTTCAACTTCCGGAATTTTGAAGATATTCGAAAAATTCTTTTTGCAGTATGTTTGTAATATAGACACAAAAGTATACAAATAATAAAATTTGACCCGGATGTAACAGATCAGTCGCCATCTTGAAATGGTATATTTTCATAAAACGCAAAATGGGGCCTCAGGGTGTAATGTAATTTGCATAATTCTGATGTCTTTGGAATCTACAGTCGATTGCTACCAAAACATGAGAAGCCGATTTTTGAATTTCAATTCTGATTTATATTAATTTCCGGTTAAGATAAATCAGTAATTGTCAAAACTTTAAAGGCTCATATCTCGTGACCTTGACCTCTGGTGACCAAGTGACCTGAAAAAAATTCATTGCCATTGACGATACCTATGCACGGATACTTTCATTTAGGTTTTCCGATGTTAACTTCCGGTTTTATATCCATTTGAAAATTGCAGTTTTTAACTTTAAAGAGCTCTGACACGTGACCTAAATCAAGTACGTCACAAATTCTTTCACAATCTAATTATGCTAAATCTACTTTTTCAATTATATACAACACAATATTTTTAAATGAAAATAGTGCCTTTTGAATTTTGAAAATTAGTTATTCCATCTGCTTGTAAAATATTAAATTCAAATTTCAGTTGAAGGGAGAGTACTACATTTTGACATAAAGCTGCGTTTGGGCGATCGCCCTCTGCCATTAACTTGCGTTTGGGCGATACGTATATCATAAATGCACTTTTTTACATTGTAACAGTTTTAAAAGAAACATTAATATATATTTTCTTTGAACGAATTATGGATTGATAAATTTCGATCTGTATTTCAAACTACGAAGTCTGAATGCTTTGCAGTAATTTGCAGTCCGTTTCTAAATTGAGATTTGGCTCTTTCATGTGTCCTTTTTGCACTTTAGAAGTTTTTTACAAATCTTAGAAATTTTGTGATATGCGTTTTCCACTGATGTATATCAAACTGTGATTACGCCTTTTTTTAATCAGATTACATTTCACTACCGAACATGAAATGTTTATCTCACCTTTGACTACCGTGTGTGAACTGGTTATTCAACTTTTCACTACCGAATTCACAATTGTGCGTTTTAAAATTTGCTTTCTTCTGTAAACCTAACAACATGGATTGAAAGATGTCACTTTTCACCAATGGAGGAAACCGGATGCGCACTGCATGGTACCATTCATGGTTCTAGTTTTTTTTTTTTTCCGTTTTCTGGTCAGAGCGCCCAGCCAAAACTACGCATGCCACACATCATCTCTCAAGATTTCCCACGATAATCTACTGCTCGGTATTGTTTAAATGTAAAATGGTGCATGCCCTACCAACCGGAAATGAGGTATGAGAACAGATGGGTTTGGATGTTTTGGCCATTATCTCCTTTATTTTTCAACCGATTTTCATCGGACTCACTTTGCATATTTCTCTAATCGATTGTCCACGAGACAAAAGTTCAACAATATCATTTTGAGAAAAATCTTGCTGACTTTTGGAGCACTTTTTCTTGACCACTTTTTCAACTTTTGCAATTTTATATTGATCAACCTGAAAACTTACATATTTATAGACATTTTGATTGCGAGCAATTAGCAATTTTCAAAATTTCGATATCACTTCCGGTTTTGACGTCATTCGCTCTCAAAGTTGAAATTTCAACTTCCGGAATTTTGAAGATATTCGAAAAATTCTTTTTGCAATATGTTTGTTATGTAGACTCAAAATTATACAAATCATAAAATTTGACCCGGATGTAACAGATCAGGCGACATCTTGAAATGGTATATTTTCATAAAACGCAAAATGGGGCCTCAGGGTGTTATGGAATTTGCATATTTTTTTATGTCTATGTAATCAACAGTCGACTGCGACCAAAACATGGGAAGCCGATTTTTGAATTTCAATTCTGAATTTTTCTGATTTCCGGTAAAAATAAGTCAGTAATTGTCAAAACTTTCAAGGCCCATATTTTGTGACCTTGACCTTTTGTGACTTTGTGACCTGTACAAAAGTTATTGCCCTTGATTAGATGTATTGAATGACATATTTTTTTCAGATGCCCAATGGTTACTTCCGGTTTTATAGCCGTTTGAAAATTGTAATTTTTAACTTTAAACAGCCCTACCACGTGACCTAATTTACATATGTCTGATTTTCTTTCACCGTCGTACTATGCTATGTCTGCTCTTTCCAATGATATACAACACAATATATTTGAATCAAAATTCCGCCTTTTAAAGTTTGAAAAATTTGTGCCAATTTCCATTGAAACTGTGCGTGTTTTTTTCAATTTTTATTTCGATCGTTCTGAAAACTTTCAGGTAGATAGACATTTTGATGGCGAACAAAAATATGTTTTCAAAATTTTGATATCACTTCCGGTTTTGACGTCATTGGCTCTCAAAATTGAAATTTCAACTTCCGGAATTTTGAAGATATTCGAAAAATTCTTTTTGCAGTATGTTTGTAATGTAAAAAAAGTATGCAAATGATAAAATTTGACCCGGATGTAACAGATCAGTCGCCATCTTGAAATGGTATATTTTCATAAAACGCAAAATGGGGCCTCAGGGTGTAATGAAATTTGCATAATTCTGATGTTTTTGGAATCTACAGTCGATTGCTACCAAAACATGAGACGCCGATTTTTGAATTTCAATTCTGATATATTTTGATTTCCGGTTAAGATAAATCAGTAATTGTCAAAACTCTCAAGGCTCATATCTTGTGACCTTGACCTCTGGTGACCAAGTGACCTGAAACAAATTCATTGCCATTGACGATACCTATGCACAGATACTTTCATTTAGGTTTTCCGATGTTTACTTCCGTTTTTATATCCATTTGAAAATTGCAGTTTTTAGCTTTGAAGAGCTCTGACACGTGACCTAATTCATGTACGTCACAAATTCTTTCACAATCTAATTATGCTAAATCTACTTTTTCAATTATATACAACACAATATTTTAAAATCAAAATAGCGCCTTTTGAAATTTGAAAATCAGTTATTCCATCTGCTTGTAAGATATTAAATTCAAATTTCAGTTGAAGGGAGATTACTACATTTTGACATAAAGCTGCGTTTGGGCGATCGTCCTCTCCCATTAACTTGCGTTTGGGCGATACGTTATCATTAATGCACTTTTTGTTACATTGTAACTGTTTAAAAGAAACATTAAGATATATTTTCTTTGAATGAAATATTTATTGATAAAATTCGATCTGTATTTCAAACTATGAAGTATGAATACTGTGCAGTCCGTTTCTAAATTGAGATTTGGCTCTTTCATGAGTCCTTTCTTGCACTTTAGAACTTATTTACAAATATTAGAAATTTTGTGATATGCGTTTTCCACTGATGTATATCAAACTGTGATTACGCCTTTTTTAATCAGATGACTTTTCACTACCGAACATGAAATGTTTATTTCACTTTTGACTACCGTGTGTGAACTGGTTTTTCTACTTTTCACTACCGAATTCAAAATTGTGCGTTTTAAAATTTTGTACCTTCTGCATTTTAATGTAAAACAAGCTTTCTTCTGTAAACCTGACATCATGGATTGAAAGATGTCACTTTTCACCAATGGACGAAACCGGATGCGCACTGCATGGTACCATTCATGGTTCTAGTTTTTTTTTTTTTTTTCCGTTTTCTGGTCAGAGCGCCCAGCCAAAACTATGCATGCCACACACCATCTCTCAAGATTTCCCACGATAATCTACTGCTCGGTATTGTTTAAATGTAAAATGGTGCATGCCCTACCAACCGGAAATGAGGTATGAGAACATATCGGATTTGATGTTTTGGCTATTATCTCCTTTGTTTTTCAACCGATTTCGATCGGACTGACTTTGCTTATTTCTCTAATCGATTGTCCACGATACAAAAGTTTAACAATATCATTTTGAGAAAAATCTTGCTGACTTTTGGAGCACCTTTTCTGGACCACTTTTTCAACTTTTGCAATTTTATATTGATCAACCTGAAAACTTACGTATTTATAGACATTTTGATTGCAAACATTTAGCAATTTTCAAAATTTCGATATCACTTCCGGTTTTGACGTCATTCGCTCTCAAAGTTGAAATTTCAACTTCCGGAATTTTGAAGATATTCGAGAAATTCTTTTTGCAGTACGTTTGTTATGTAGACACAAAATTATACCAATCATAAAATTTGACCCGGATGTAACGGATCATGCGCCATCTTGATATGGTATATTTTCATAAAACGCAAAATGGGGCCTCAGGGTGTTATGGAATTTGCATAATTTTTATGTCTATGTAATCAACAGTCGACTGCGACCAAAACATGGGAAGCCGATTTTTGAATTTCAATTCTGAATTTTTCTGATTTCCGGTAAAAATAAGTCAGTAATTGTCAAAACTTTCAAGGCCCATATTTTGTGACCTTGACCTTTTGTGACTTTGTGACCAGTACAAAAGTTATTGCCTTTGATTAGATGTATCCAATGACATATTTTTTTCAGATGCCCAATGGTTACTTCCGGTTTTATAGCCGTTTGAAAATTGTAATTTTTAACTTTAAACAGCCCTACCACGTGACCTAATTTACATATGTCTTATTTTCTTTCACCGTCGTACTATGCTATGTCTGCTCTTTCCAATGATATACAACACAATATATTTGAATCAAAATTCCGCCTTTTAAAGTTTGAAAAATTTGTGTCAATTTCCATTGAAACTGTGCGTGTTTTTTTCAATTTTTATTTCGATCGTTCTGAAAACTTTCAGGTAGATAGACATTTTAATGGCGAACAAAAATATGTTTTCAAAATTTTTGTATCACTTCCGGTTTTGAAGTTATTGGCTCCCAAAGTCGAAATTTCAACTTCCGGAATTTTGAAGATATTTGAAAAATTCTTTTTGCAGTATGTATGTAATATAGACACAAAAGTATACAAATAATAAAAGTTGACCCGGATGTAACAGATCAGTCGCCATCTTGAAATGGTATATTTTCATAAAACGCAAAATGGGGCCTCAGGGTGTAATGAAATTTGCATAATTCTGATGTTTTTGGAATCTACAGTCGATTGCTACCAAAACATGAGACGCTGATTTTTGAATTTCAATTCTGATTTATTTTAATTTCCGGTTAAGATAAATCAGTAATTGTCAAAACTTTAAAGGCTCATATCTTGTGACCTTGACCTCTGGTGACCAAGTGACCTGAAACAAATTCATTGCCATTGACGATACCTATGCACAGATACTTTCATTTAGGTTTTCCGATGTTTACTTCCGGTTTTATATCCATTTGAAAATTGCAGTTTTGAGCTTTGAAGAGCTCTGACACGTGACCTAATTCATGTTCGTCACAAATTCTTTCACAATCTAATTATGCTAAATCTACGTTTTCAATTATATACAATACAATATTTTAAAATCAAAATAGCGCCTTTTGAATTTTGAAAAATAGTTATTCCATCTGCTTGTAAAATATTAAATTCAAATTTCAGTTGAAGGGAGATTACTACATTTTGACATAAAGCTGCGTTTGGGCGATCGCCCTCTCCCATTAACTTGCGTTTGAGCGATAAGTTATCATTAATGTACTTTTTTTTACATTTTAACTGTTTTAAAAGAAACATTAATATGTGTTTTCTTTGAACGAATTATGTATTGATAAAATTCGATCTGTATTTCAAACTATGAAGTATGAATACTGTGCAGTCCGTTTCTAAATTGAGATTTGGCTCTTTCATGTGTCCTTTCTTGCACTTTAGAACTTATTTACAAATCTTAGAAATTTTGTGATATGCGTTTTCCACTGATGTATATCAAACTGTGATTACGCTTTTTTTTTAATCCGATGACTTTTCACTACCGAACATGAAATGTTAATTTCACTTTTGACTACAGTGTGTGAACTGGTTTTTCTACTTTTCACTACCGAATTCAAAATTGTGCGTTTTAAAATTTTGTAACCTCTGCATTTTAATGTAAAACAAGCTTTCTTCTGTAAACCTGACATCATGGATTGAAAGATGTCACTTTTCACCAATGGACGAAACCGGATGCGCACTGCATGGTACCATTCATGGTTCTAGTTTTTTTTTTGCAGTGCGTTCTAGCGAACGCACTGCTTTGTTTTGCAAATGTCTTTTTGCAGTGCGTTCTAGCGAACGCACTGCTTTGTTTTGCAAATGACTTTTTTTTTTTTTTTTGCAGTGCGTTCTAGCGAACGCACTGCTTTGTTTTGCAAATGTCTTTTTTTTTTTTTTTTTTCCGTTTTCTGGTCAGAGCGCCCAGCCAAAACTATGCATGCCACACACCATCTCTCAAGATTTCCCACGATAATCTACTGCTCGGTATTGTTTAAATGTAAAATGGCGCATGCCCTACCAACCGGATATGAGGTATGAGAACATATCGGGTGAGATGTTTTGGCTATTATCTCCTTTGTTTTTCAACCGATTTCGATCGGACTGACTTTGCTTATTTCTCTAACCGATTGTCCATGATACAAAAGTTTAACAATATCATTTTGATAAAAATCTTGCTGACTTTTGGAGCACCTTTTCTGGACCACTTTTTCAACTTTTGCAATTTTATATTGATCAACCTGAAAACTTACATGTTTATAGACATTTTGATTGCAAACATTTAGCAATTTTCAAAATTTCGACATCACTTCCGGTTTTGACGTCATTCGCTCTCAAAGTTGAAATTTCAACTTCCGGAATTTTGAAGATATTCGAAAAATTCTTTTTGTAATATGTTTGTTATGTAGACTCATAATTATACAAATCATAAAATTTGACCCGGATGTAACGGATCAGGCGCCATCTTGAAATGGTATATTTTCATAAAACGCAAAATGGGGCCTCAGGGTGTTATGGAATTTGCATAATGTTTATGTCTATGTAATCAACAGTCGACTGCGACCAAAACATGGGAAGCCGATTTTTTAATTTCAATTCTGAATTTTTCTGATTTCCGGTAAAAATAAGTCAGAAATTGTCAAAACTTTCAATTCCCATATTTTGTGACCTTGACCTTTTGTGACTTTGTGACCTGTACAAAAGTTATTGCCCTTGATTAGATGTATCCAATGACATATTTTTTTCAGATACCCAATGGTTACTTCCGGTTTTATAGCCGTTTGAAAATTGTAATTTTTAACTTTAAACAGCCCTACCACGTGACCTAAATTACATATGTCTTATTTTCTTTCACCGTCGTACTATGCTATGTCTGCTCTTTCCAATGATATACAACACAATATATTTGAATCAAAATTCCGCCTTTTAAAGTTTGAAAAATTTGTGTCAATTTCCATTGAAACTGTGCGTGTTTTTTTCAATTTTTATTTCGATCGTTCTGAAAACTTACAGGTAGATAGACATTTTGATGGCGAACAAAAATATGTTTTCAAAATTTTTGTATCACTTCCGGTTTTGAAGTTATTGGCTCTCAAAGTCGAAATCTCAACTTCCGGAATATTGAAGATATTTGAAAAATTCTTTTTGCAGTATGTATGTAATATAGACACAAAAGTATACAAATAATAAAATTTGACCCAGATGTAACAGATCAGTCGCCATCTTGAAATGGTATATTTTCATAAAACGCAAAATGGGGCCTCAGGGTGTAATGAAATTTGCATAATTCTGATGTTTTTGGAATCTACAGTCGATTGCTACCAAAACATGAGACGCCGATTTTTGAATTTCAATTCTGATTTATTTTAATTTCCGGTTAAGATAAATCAGTAATTGTCAAAACTTTAAAGGCTCATATCCTGTGACCTTGACCTCTGGTGACCAAGTGACCTGAAACAAATTCATTGCCATTGACGATACCTATGCACAGATACTTTCATTTAGGTTTTCCGATGTTTACTTCTGGTTTTATATCCATTTGAAAATTGCAGTTTTTAGCTTTAAAGAGCTCTGACACGTGACCTAATTCATGTACGTCACAAATTCTTTCACAATCTAATTATGCTAAATCTACTTTTTCAATTATATACAACACAATATTTTAAAATCAAAATAGCGCCTTTTGAATTTTGAAAATTAGTTATTCCATCTGCTTGTAAAATATTAAATTCAAATTTCAGTTGAAGGGAGAGAACTACATTTTGACATAAAGCTGCGTTTGGGCGATCGTCCTCTCCTATTAACTTGCGTTTGGGCGATACGTTATCATTAATGTCCTTTTTTTACATTGTAACTGTTTAAAAGACACATTAAGATATATTTTCTTTGAATGAAATATGTATTGATAAAATTCGATCTGTATTTCAAACTATGAAGTATGAATACTGTGCAGTCCGTTTCTAAATTGAGATTTGGCTCTTTCATGTGTCCTTTCTTGCACTCTAGAACTTATTTACAAATCTTAGAAATTTTGTGATATGCGTTTTCCACTGATGTATATCAAACTGTGATTACGCCTTTTTTAATCAGATGACTTTTCACTACCGAACATGAAATGTTTATTTCACTTTTGACTACTGTGTATGAACTGGTTTTTCTACTTTTCACTACCGAATTCAAAATTGTGCGTTTTAAAATTTTGTACCTTGTGCATTTTAATGTAAAACAAGCTTTTTTTGTAAACCTGACATCATGGATTGAAAGATGTCACTTTTCACCAATGGACGAAACCGGATGCGCACTGCATGGTACCATTCATGGTTCTAGTTTTTTTTTTTTTTCACTTTCTGGTCAGAGCGCCCAGCCAAAACTACACATGCCACATATAATCTCTCAAGATTTCCCACGATAATCTACTGCTCGGTATTGTTTAAATGTAAAATGACGCATGCCCTACCAACCGGAAATGAGGTATGAGAACATATGGGTTTTGATGTTTTGGTCATTATCTCCTTTATTTTTCAACCGATTTTGATCGGACTGACTTTGCATATTTCTCTAATCGATTGTCCACGAGACAAAAGTTTAACAATATGATTTTGAGAAAAATTTTGCTGACTTTTGGAGCACTTTTTCTTGACCACTTTTTCAACTTTTGCAATTTTATATTGATCAACCTGAAAACTTACATGTTTATAGACATTTTGTTTGCGAGCAATTAGCAATTTTCAAAATTTTGATATCACTTCCGGTTTTGACGTCATTCGCTCTCAAAGTTGAAATTTCAACTTCCGGAATTTTGAAGATATTCGAAAAATTCTTTTTGCAATATGTTTGTTATGTAGACTCAAAATTATACAAATCATAAAATTTAACCCGGATGTAACAGATCAGGCGCCATCTTGAAATGGTATATTTTCATAAAACGCAAAATGGGGCTTCAGGGTGTTATGGAATTTGCATAATTTTTATGTCTATGTAATCAACAGTCGACTGCGACCAAAACATGGGAAGCCGATTTTTGAATTTCAATTCTGAATTTTTCTGATTTCCGGAAAAAATAAGTCAGTAATTGTCAAAACTTTCAAGGCCCATATTTTGTGACCTTGACCTTTTGTGACTTTGTGACCTGTACAAAAGTTATTGCCCTTGATTAGATGTATCCAATGACATATTTTTTTCAGATGCCCAATGGTTACTTCCGGTTTTATAGCCGTTTGAAAATTGTAATTTTTAACTTTAAACAGCCCTACCACCTGACCTAATTTACATATGTCTTATTTTCTTTCACCGTCGTACTATGCTATGTCTGCTCTTTCCAATGATATACAACACAATATATTTGAATCAAAATTCCGCTTTTTAAAGTTTGAAAAATTTGTGTCAATTTCCATTGAAACTGTGCGTGTTTTTTTCAATTTTTATTTCGATCGTTCTGAAAACTTACAGGTAGATAGACATTTTGATGGCGAACAAAAATATGTTTTCAAAATTTTGATATCACTTCCGGTTTTGAAGTTATTGGCTCTCAAAGTCGAAATCTCAACTTCCGGAATTTTGAAGATATTTGAAAAATTCTTTTTGCAGTAGGTATGTAATATAGACACAAAAGTATACAAATAATAAAATTTGACCCAGATGTAACAGATCAGTCGCCATCTTGAAATGGTATATTTTCATAAAACGCAAAATGGGGCCTCAGGGTGTAATGAAATTTGCATAATTCTGATGTTTTTGGAATCTACAGTCGATTGCTACCAAAACATGAGACGCCGATTTTTGAATTTCAAGTCTGATTTATTTTAATTTCCGGTTAAGATAAATCAGTAATTGTCAAAACTTTAAAGGCTCATATCCTGTGACCTTGACCTCTGGTGACCAAGTGACCTGAAACAAATTCATTGCCATTGACGATACCTATGCACAGATACTTTCATTTAGGTTTTCCGATGTTTACTTCCGGTTTTATATCCATTTGAAAATTGCAGTTTTTAGCTTTAAAGAGCTCTGACATGTGACCTAATTCATGTACGTCACAAATTCTTTCACAATCTAATTATGCTAAATCTACTTTTTCAATTATATACAACACAATATTTTAAAATCAAAATAGCGCCTTTTGAATTTTGAAAATTAGTTATTCCATCTGCTTGTAAAATATTAAATTCAAATTTCAGTTGAAGGGAGAGAACTACATTTTGACATAAAGCTGCGTTTGGGCGATCGTCCTCTCCCATTAACTTGCGTTTGGGCGATACGTTATCATTAATGTCCTTTTTTTACATTGTAACTGTTTAAAAGAAACATTGAGATATATTTTCTTTGAATGAAATATGTATTGATAAAATTCGATCTGTATTTCAAACTATGAAGTATGAATACTATGCAGTCCGTTTCTAAATTGAGATTTGGCTCTTTCATGTGTCCTTTCTTGCACTTTAGAACTTATTTACAAATCTTAGAAATTTTGTGATATGCGTTTTCCACTGATGTATATCAAACTGTGATAACGCCTTTTTTAATCAGATGACTTTTCACTACCGAATATGAAATTTTTAATGTTTATTTCACTTTTGACTACCGTGTGTGAACTGGTTTTTCTACTTTTCACTACCGAATTCAAAATTGTGCGTTTTAAAATTTTGTACCTTCTGCATTTTAATGTAAAACAAGCTTTTTTCTGTAAACCTGACATCATGGATTGAAAGATGTCACTTTTCACCAATGGACGAAACCGGATGCGCACTGCATGGTACCATTCATGGTTCTAGTTTTTTTTTTTTTCCGTTTTCTGGTCAGAGCGCCCAGCCAAAACTATGCATGCCACACACCATCTCTCAAGATTTCCCACGATAATCTACTGCTCGGTATTGTTTAAATGTAAAATGGCGCATGCCCTACCAACCGGAAATGAGGTATGAGAACATATCGGATTTGATGTTTTGGCTATTATCTCCTTTGTTTTTCAACCGATTTCGATCGGACTGACTTTGCTTATTTCTCTAATCGATTGTCCATGATACAAAAGTTTAACAATATCATTTTGAGAAAAATCTTGCTGACTTTTGGAGCACCTTTTCTGGACCACTTTTTCAACTTTTGCAATTTTATATTGATCAACCTGAAAACTTACTTGTTTATAGACATTTTGATTGCAAACATTTAGCAATTTTCAAAATTTCGATATCACTTCCGGTTTTGACGTCATTCGCTCTCAAAGTTGAAATCTCAACTTCCGGAATTTTGAAGATATTCGAAAAATTCTTTTTGTAATATTTTTGTTATGTAGACTCAAAATTGTACAAATCATAAAATTTGACCCGGATGTAACGGATCAGGCGCCATCTTGAAATGGTATATTTTCATAAAACGCAAAATGGGGCCTCAGGGTGTTATGGAATTTGCATAATGTTTATGTCTATGTAATCAACAGTCGACTGCGACCAAAACATGGGAAGCCGATTTTTGAATTTCAATTCTGAATTTTTCTGATTTCCGGTTAAAATAAATCAGTAATTGTCAAAACTTTCAAGGCCCATATTTTGTGACCTTGACCTTTTGTGACTTAGTGACCTGTACAAAAGTTATTGCCCTTGATTAGATGTATCCAATGACATATTTTTTTCAGATGCCCAATGGTTACTTCCGGTTTTATAGCCGTTTTAAAATTGTAATTTTTAACTTTAAACAGCCCTACCACGTGACCTAATTTACATATGTCTTATTTTCTTTCACCGTCGTACTATGCTATGTCTGCTCTTTCCAATGATATACAACACAATGTATTTGAATCAAAATTCCGCCTTTTAAAGTTTGAAAAATTTGTGTCAATTTCCATTGAAACTGTGCGTGTTTTTTTCAATTTTTAATTCGATCGTTCTGTAAACTTACAGGTAGATAGACATTTTGATCGCGAACAAAAATGTGTTTTCAAAATTTTTGTATCACTTCCGGTTTTGAAGTTATTGGCTCTCAAAGTCGAAATCTCAACTTCCGGAATTTTGAAGATATTTGAAAAATTCTTTTTGCAGTATGTATGTAATATAGACACAAAAGTATACAAATAATAAAATTTGACCCAGATGTAACAGATCAGTCGCCATCTTGAAATGGTATATTTTCATAAAACGCAAAATGGGGCCTCAGGGTGTAATGAAATTTGCATAATTCTGATGTGTTTGGAATCTACAGTCGATTGCTACCAAAAAATGAGACGCCGATTTTTGAATTTCAATTCTGATTCATTTTAATTTCCGGTTAAAATAAATCAGTAATTGTCAAAATTTTAAAGGCTTATATCTCGTGACCTTGACCTTCGGTGACCATGTGACCTGAAAAAATTCATTGGCATTAATGTTACCTATGCACGGATACTTTCATTTAGGTTTTCCGATGTTTACTTCCGGTTTGATATCCATTTGAAAATTGCAGTTTTTTACTTTAAAGAGCTCTGACACGTGACCGTATTCAAGTACGTCACAAATTCTTTCACAATCTAATTATGCTAAATCTACTTTTTCAATTATATACAACACAATATTTTTTTAATGAAAATAGCGCCTTTTGAATTTTGAAAATTAGTTATTCCATCTGCTTGTAAAATATTAAATTCAAATTTCAGTTGAAGGGAGAGTACTACATTTTGACATAAACCTGCTTTTGGGCGATCGCCCTCTCCCATTAACTTGCGTTTGGGCGATAAGTTATCATTAATGTACTTTTTTTTTTTACATTGTAACTGTTTTAAAAGAAACATTAATATATATTTTCTTTGAATGAATTATGCATTGATAAAATTCGATCTGTATTTCAAACTGTGAAGTATGAATACTGTGCAGTCCGTTTCTAAATTGAGATTTGGCTCTTTCATATGTCCTTTCTTGCACTTTAGACCTTATTTACAAATCTTAGAAATTTTGTGATATGCGTTTTCCACTGATGTATATCAAACTGTGATTACGCTTTTTTTTAATCAGATGACTTTTCACTACCGAACATGAAATGTTTATTTCACTTTTGACTACCGTGTGTGAACTGGTTATTCTACTTTTCACTACCGAATTCAAAATTGTGCGTTTTAAAATGTTGTACCTTCTGCATTTTAATGTAAAACAAGCTTTCTTCTGTAAACCTGACATCATGGATGGAAAGATGTCACTTTTCACCAATGGACGAAACCGGATGCGCACTGCATGGTACCATTCATGGTTCTAGTTTTTTTTTTTTTTCACTTTCTGGTCAGAGCGCCCAGCCAAAACTACACATGCCACACATAATCTCTCAAGATTTCCCACGATAATCTACTGCTCGGTATTGTTTAAATGTAAAATGACGCATGCCCTACCAACCGGAAATGAGGTATGAGAACATATGGGTTTTGATGTTTTGGCCATTATCTCCTTTATTTTTCAACCGATTATGATCGGACTGACTTTGCATATTTCTCTAATCGATTGTCCACGAGACAAAAGTTTAACAATATCATTTTGAGAAAAATCGTGCTGACTTTTGGAGCAATTTTTCTTGACCACTTTTTCAACTTTTGCAATTTTATATTGATCAACCTGAAAACTTACAGATTTATAGACATTTAACTTGCGAGCAATTAACAATTTTCAAAATTTCGATATCACTTCCGGTTTTGACGTCATTCGCTCTCAAAGTTGAAATTTCAACTTCCGGAATTTTGAAGATATTCGAAAAATTCTTTTTGCAATATGTTTGTTATGTAGACTCAAAATTATACAAATCATAAAATTTGACCCGGATGTAACAGATCAGGCGCCATCTTGAAATAGTATATTTTCATAAAACGCAAAATGGGGCCTCAGGGTGTGATGGAATTTGCATAATTTTTATGTCTATGTAATCAACAGTCGACTGCGACCAAAACATGGGAAGCCAATTTTTGAATTTCAATTCTGAATTTTTCTGATTTCCGGTAAAAATAAATCAGTAATTGTCAAAACTTTCAAGGCCCATATTTTGTGACCTTGACCTTTTGTGACTTTGTGACCTGTACAAAAGTTATTGCCCTTGATTAGATGTATCCAATGACATATTTTTTTCAGATGCCCAATGGTTACTTCCGGTTTTATAGCCGTTTGAAAATTGTAATTTTTAACTTTAAACAGCCCTACCACGTGACCTAATTTACATATGTCTTATTTTCTTTCACCGTCGTACTATGCTATGTCTGCTCTTTCCAATGATATACGACACAATATATTTGAATCAAAATTCCGCCTTTTAAAGTTTGAAAAATTTGTGTCAATTTCCATTGAAACTGTGCGTGTTTTTTTCAATTTTTATTTCGATCGTTCTGGAAACTTACAGGTAGATAGACATTTTGATGGCGAACAAAAATATGTTTTCAAAATTTTGATATCACTTCCGGTTTTGAAGTTATTGGCTCTCAAAGTCGAAATTTCAACTTCCGGAATTTCGATGATATTCGAAAAATTCTTTTTGCAGTATGTTTGTAATGTAGACACAAAAGTATGCAATTGATAAAATTTGACCCGGATGTAACAGATCAGTCGTCATCTTGAAATGGTACATTTTTATAAAAGGCAAAATGGGGCCTCATGGTGTTATAGAATTTGCATAATTAAGATTTCTATGGAATCTACAGTCAATTGCTACCAAAACATGAGATGCCGATTTTTGAATTTCAATTCTGATTCATTTTAATTTCCGGTTAAAATAAATCAGTGATTGTCAAAATTTTAAAGGCATATATCTCGTGACCTTGACCTTCGGTGACCATGTGACCTGAAAAAATTCATTGGCATTAATGTTACCTATGCACGGATACTTTCATTTAGGTTTTCCGATATTTACTTCCGGTTTTATATCCATTTGAAAATTGCAGTTTTTAGCTTTAAAGAGCTCTGACACGTGACCTAATTCATGTACGTCACAAATTCTTTCACAATCTAATTATGCTAAATCTACTTTTTCAATTATATACAACACAATATTTTAAAATCAAAATAGCGCCTTTTGAATTTTGGAAAATTAGTTATTCCATCTGCTTGTAAAATATTAAATTCAAATTTCAGTTGAAGGGAGACTACTACATTTTGACATAAAGCTGCGTTTGGGCGATCGCCCTCTCCCATTAACTTGCGTTTGGGCGATAAGTTATCATTAATGTACTTTTTTTACATTTTAACTGTTTTAAAAGAAACATTAATATGTGTTTTCTTTGAACGAATTATGTATTGATAAAATTCGATCTGTATTTCAAACTATGAAGTATGAATACTGTGCAGTCCGTTTCTAAATTGAGATTTGGCTCTTTCATGTGTCCTTTCTTGCACTTTAGAACTTATATACAAATCTTAGAAATTCTGTGATATGCGTTTTCCACTGATGTATATCAAACTGTGATTACGCTTTTTTTTAATCAGATGACTTTTCACTACCGAACATGAAATGTTTATTTCACTTTTGACTACCGTGTGTAAACTGGTTATTCTACTTTACACTACCGAATTCAAAATTGTGCGTTTTAAAATTGTGTACCTTCTGCATTTTGATGTAAAACAAGCTTTCTTCTGTAAACCTGACATCATGCATTGAAAGATGTCACTTTTCACCAATGGACGAAACCGGATGCGCACTGCATGGTACCATTCATGGTTCTAGTTTTTTTTTTTTTTCGAATTTTACACTCGCTATTTTAGTAAGAAGGCGACATGCCATATACAGATTTGTTCAATTCCCTACGATAAATTGTTGACCATCAACTATTAAATATAAATTGGTGCCATTTTGACAAACCGGAAATGAGGTAGAACAAAAAACACAGTTTTGGTTTTTGGAATCTCACAGCTCTATTTTTGATCCGATTTTTATCAAACTGTTTTGAACTGTTTTCTATAACTGTGAGCTACTTAATAAAAGTTTTAAACTTCTTTAATTTTGACTTTTAGTTGACTATTTTCTTAATTTTAATTTTTGCGTTTTTTTCAACTTCTACAATTTTATTTCGTTTGATCTGCAAATTTGCAGGTGTATAGACATTTTGATTCTAAACAAAATGCAGTTTTCAAAATTTTGATACCACTTCCGGTTTTTAGGTAATTAGCTTGTAAATTTAAAATTTCAACTTCCGGAAAACTGACGATATTTCAAATTTGTTTTTTTCAATGTGTTATAATTTGTTATAACAACAATTTGAAATAAAAAAATCCGACCCGGAAGTAACAGATCATCCGCCATTTTGATATGAGTAACTTTTATAAAATCAAAAATGGGGCCTCAGGGTTATAAGCGGCATCCGTAACTTTAGTATTTTTGGAAACTACAATCGATTGCTAAAAAAGTCTAGGCGCCGATTTTTGAATTTTGATTTCAATTTTTTTTTAATTTTCGTTTTGATTTTTTATGCATTTACTAAAACTTTCAAGGCTCATATCTTTTGACCTTGACCTTTTGTGACCTTGGTACTTGAACAAAAGTTATTATCCTTGATGAAATATATCCAATGGTGTATTCATGTTTGTGATCCGATGTATACTTCCGGTTTTATAGGCAATTGAAATTTGTGATTTTTGACTTTAAACAGTCCTGTCACGTGACCTAGCGTAAATACGTCAAAAATTATTTAACAATCATATTATGCGTAATTTGCTCTTTCCAATGATGTACGACAATATACACTTAAATTAAAATTGCACGATTTAAAATTTGAACATTTTGTGCAAATTTCCATTGTAACTGTGCGTGTTTTTTTCAAATTTTATTTCAATCGATCTGAAAGTTAATAGATTGAAAGATATTTCGATTGCAATCCAAAATCCGTTTTCGAAAAATTGATACCACTTCCGGTTTTGAGGTAATTAGCTTGTAAATTTGAAATTTCAACTTCCGGAATTTGGAATATATTTGAAATTTATTTTTTGCAATATTTAACATTATGGTATACCAACAATTTGAAATAAAAAAAATTAACCCGGAAGTTACAAATCGGCCGATATATTGATATGACTAACTTTTGTAAAACTCAAAATGGAGCCTCAGGGTTATGAGCGGAAATCGTAACTTTGATATTTTTTGAAACTACAGTCGATTGCATTCATGGCATTGTTAATCGATTTTTGATCTTCTGTTTTGCCTTTCTTGCATTTCCGTTTTATTTTTTTCAGTAATTACAAAAACTTTCAAGACTCATACCTCGTGACCTTGACCTTTGGTGACATTGTAACCTGAACAAAAGTTTTTGCCCTCGATGAGATCTATCCGACTATGTATTCATATTTGTCGTCCGATGTATACTTCCGGTTTTGTGAGCAATTTAAATTTGCGATTTTTGACTTTACCAGTAACATCCAAGGTTTCGCTAGTTGTGGTAGCTTTCTTTGTCTAGAAATAATACCAATACAGACCCTTTTAAAAACAGTTTTTAAGTAATTCCAAAACTGTTACGCACTGCTCAGAACCATGCAAAGCCTATGGATCTAGTTTTTTTTTTTTTTTTTCTTCAAATTCTGGTCAGAGCGCCCAGCCAAAACTGTAAATGCATCATATGCATTGATGCAATTTCTCTTATGTACTCGAAAAACTAAATTTTTTAAATGTAATTTGTTGCATTTTTTTCCAACCGGAAATGACGTAGGGCACGAAAGTGTATTTTAGAATTTTTCATTTCACGGCTCTATTTTTCATCCGATTTTACTCGGATTTTTCTAGGTTACTTCTTTAAACTAATGTCTACAATACGGCTTCTTTAAGTAATTGAAAATTTTTACTTTTGTCCCTAACTTTTTTTAGTTTTAATTATAAAAAAATTTCAACTTCTACAATTTTATTTCGATGAATCTGAAAATATACATGCATATAGGCATATAGATTGTGAACAAAATGCAAGTTTCAAAATTTCGATATCACTTCCGGTTTTGACGTAAATGGCTCTTAAAGTTAAAATTTCAACTTCCGGAATTTTGAAGATATGTAAAAATGGTTTTCGGAAATATGATTGAAATGACAATTCAAAAACAATGAATTAAAAAAAATTGACCCGGAAGTAAAAAATAAGCCGCCATATTGCTATGACCAACTTTTGTAAAACTCAAAATGGGGCCTCAGGGTTATGAGCGGAATTCGTAATAGTAGTATTTTAGGACAGCCCAGTCGATTGCCAAAAAAAGTACGTTATTAGATTTTTGATTTTTAATACTGCCTTTTTGTTATTTCCGGTATAACGTTTAAAGTAATTGCCAAAATTTCAAAGACTTGTAACTCATGACCTTGACCTTTTATGACCTTGTAACCTGAACAAAGGTTATTGCCCTTGACTAGAACTATCCAATGAAATATCCATTTTCGTTGTGCGATGTTTACTTCCGGTTCTATTGCCATTTGAAATTTGCTATTTTCAACTTTAAACAGCTCTGTCACGTGACCCAAGTAACATGCGTCACAAACTCTTATATATTATTATTGTGCTTATTTTACTCTTTCCAGTGATATAAAACACTTTATGTTTGAATGAAAATTGCGCGATTTAAAATTTGAAAATTTTTTGCAAAGTTTCATTGTAACTGTGCGTGTTTTTTTCAAATTTTATTTTGACCGTCCTGAAAACTTACAGGTAGATAGACATTTTGATTGCAAACTCAAATCTGTTTTCAAAATTTCGATAACACTTCCGGTTTTGACGTAATTCGCTTTTAAAATCTAAAATCTAACTTCCGGAATTTATATGATATATGATTTTTTTTTTTTGCAAAATTTTTGAAGTGATGCTATATAAACAATCAATCAATGAAATTTGACCCAGTTGTAATAGATCGGCCGCCATATTTATATGATTAACTTTTGTAAAACTCAAAATGGGGACTCGGGGTTATGAGCGGAATTCGTAATTGTAGTATTTTTGGACAACTTAGTCGATTGCCCCAAAGAGTACGTGATTCGATTTTGATATTCGATGTTGCTTTTTTGCTATTTCCGGTATATTGTATTTAATGTAATTGCCAAAATTTCAAAGAATTGTAACCCGTGACCTTGAACTTTTTTACCATGTGACCTGAACAAGGGCTATTGCCCTTGACCAGATTTATGTACTGATGTATCCATTTTAGTTGTCCGATGTTAACTTCCGGTTCTATGGCCATTTGAAATTTGCGATTTTTAACATTAAATAGCTCTGTCACGTGACCTAACTTTCATACGTCACAAATTTGTATATGTTCTTATTGTGCCTAATCTATTCTTTTTAATGATATATAACACTTTATGTTTTAAAGAAAATTGCGCGATATAATATTTGGAAGTTCTGTGCAAAGTTCTATTGTCATTGAGCGTGTTTTTTCAAATTTTATTAGAATGTTCTGAAAACTTGTGAGTAGCTACGCATTTGGATTGCGAACTCAAATCTATTTTCAAAATTTCGATATTACTACTGGTTTTGACGTTATTGGCTAATAAACTAAAATAATATGTGTGTTGTCTAAATGGTTAAATGATAGTGCTCTCCCTTCAACCTGTAATTAACTTGAGTTTTGGCGATACTAAACCAAAGAAGTAAAAAACATCGCAAAAACGCTAACACATTTGATTAAATAACGCTAACAATTATCGTCAAAAACAGTTGAAGGGAGAGAACTACTATTTTTATTGTTAATCTTTATTAAAGCTATCATGTTGTAATTAGACTAGAAAAAATGTTTCTAACTTTTTTTATATTAATATTTTTATAACCATTTGCTAAGTGCCTTGTGATTTATGAAAGATTCCAGGATGACGCACTGCCCAGCGCCGTTTTGGTACGGCTCTAGTTTTTTTTTTTCTTCAAATACTGGTCAGAGCACCCAGCAAAAACTGCTAATGTCACACATGCACTGATGCGATTTGCTTTTTTTTTCTCGAAAAACTAAATTTTTTAAATGTTATTTGATGCATTTTTGTCTAACCGGAAATGACATAGGACAAAAAGTGTTTTTTTAGAATTTTCCATTTCACGGCTCTATTTTTTATCCGATTTGAATCGGATTTTTTTAGGTTACTTCTTTGAACTAATGTCTACAATACGGCTTCTTCAAGCAATTTAAAAATTTTATTTTGTCGATAACTTTTTTTAGTTTTAATTATAAAAAATTTTCAAATTCTACAATTTTAATTCGAAGAATCTGAAAATAAAAATGCACATAGGCAATTCGATTGTGAACATAATACTAGTTTCAAAATTTCGATATCACTTCCGGTTTTGACGAAAATTTTTCAGATTTCAACTTCCGGAATTTCGAAGATATGTGAAATTTTTTTTGGAAATATGATTGCAATGACAATTCGAAAACAATGAATGAAAAAAAAATTGACCCGGAAGTTACAAATAAGCCGCCATATTGATATGACCAACTTTTGTAAAACTCAAAATGGGGCCTCAGGGTTATGAGCGGAATTCGTAATAGTAGTATTTTAGGACAGCCCAGTCGATTGCCAAAAAAAGTACGTTATTAGATTTTTGATTTTTAATACTGCCTTTTTGTTATTTCCGGTATAACGTTTAAAGTAATTGCTAAAATTTCAAAAACTTGTAACTCGTGACCTTGACCTTTTATGACCTTGCAACCTGAACAAAGGTTATTACCCTTGACTAGATCTATCCAATGAAATATCCATTTCCGTTGTCCGATGTTTACTTCCGGTTCTATTGCCATTTGAAATTTGCGATTTTTAACTTTAAACAGCTCTGTCACGTGACCCAACTAACATACGCCACAAACTCTTATATATTATTAGTGTGCTTATTTTACTCTTTCCAGTGATATATAACACTTTATGTTTGAATGATTGCGCGATTTAAAATTTGAAAATTCTGTGCAAAGTTTCATTGTAACTGTGCGTGTTTTTTTCAAATTTTATTTTGACCGTCCTGAAAACTTACAGGTAGATAGACATTTTGATTGCTAACCCAAATCTGTTTTCAAAATTTCGATAACACTTCCGGTTTTGACGTTATTCGCTTTTTAAATCTAAAATCTAACTTCCGGAATTTTGAAGTTATATGATTTTTTTTGTTTGCAATATATTTGAAATGATGCTATATAAACAATCAATCAATGAAATTTGACCCAGTTGTAATAGATCGGCTGCCATATTTATATGACTAACTTGTGTAAAACTCAAAATGGGGCCTCGGGGTTATGAGCGGAATTCGTAATTGTAGTATTTTTAGACAGCTTAGTCGATTGCCCCAAAAAGTATGTTATTCGATTTTGATATTCGATGATGCTTTTTTGTTATTTCCGGTATATTGTATTTAATGTAATTGCCAAAATTTCAAAGAATTGTAACTCGTGACCTTGAACTTTTTTGACCTTGTGACCTTAACAAAGGTTATTGCCCTTGACCAGATCTATGTATTGATGTATCCATTTTATTTGTCCGATGTTTACTTCCGGTTCTATGGCCATTTGATATTTGCGATTTTTAACTTTAAATACCTCTGTCACGTGACTTAACTTTAATACGTCACACATTCTTATATATTCTTATTGTGCCTAATCTATTCTTTTTAATGATATATAACACTTTATGTTTTAAATAAAATAGCGCGATATAATATTTGAAAGTTTTGTGCAAAGTTCTATTGTCACTGTGCGGGTTTTTTAAAATTTTCTTTGAATATTCTGAAAACTTGTGGGTAGCTAAGCATTTTGATTGCGATCTCAAATATATTTTCAAAATTTCGATATTACTACCGGTTTTGACGTTATTGGCTAATTAACTAAAATAATATGTTTGTTGTCTAAATGGTTAAATGATAGTGCTCTCCCTTCAACTTGTAATTAACTTGAGTTTTGGCAATACTAAACCAAAAAAGTAAAAACTATCGCCAAAACGCTAACACATTTGATTTAATAACGCTTACAATTATCGTCAAAACAGTTGAAGGGAGAGAACTACTATTTTTTATTGTTAACCTTTATTAAAGCTGTAACAAGACTAGAAAAAATGTTTCTAACTTATTTGATATTAATATTTTCATAACCATTTGCTTAGTGCCTTGTGATTTATGAAAGATTTCCAGGATGACGCACTGCCCAGCGCCGTTTTGGTACGGCTCTAGTTTTTTTTTTTTCCAAATTCTGGTCAGCGTCTGTAGAGAAAACTGAAAATGCTATAGAAATTCTGGTTTCATCAGCTAGTTTCACTCGAGGGAAATTTTCCCTTAAATATAAAACGGCACATTTTTGCGGAACCAGAAGTGGGCTATTACATAATGTGCAATATTTTTTCATCGAGTCTGTAGGACTTATTTATGAACCGATTTACCTGAAATTTCCTTTATTACGTTAATTGTAAAAAGAAGTATCTGGTGCATTTTCAAAATTTTCAATTTTTAAATATTTTTGTAAAAATAATTTGAAACCAAAATTTTCTAAAAAAATCAAAATTTTTTTCTCAGCCGCTAATTATCCGATTGATCTGAAATTCACAGGAAATAAACAGAATGTCGATACAAATAATACAAGACAATTAAAATATTTCTATCACTTCCGGTTTTGGCGTGAAGACTTCCGGTTTTTCAAAATTACGTCTGGCGACCCCACTTCCGGTGTAAATTTCAGATGTTGGCTAAAACCATATATATTGTATGTCAGGCATAATTAGAAGGTACTTAGCAGAAAAAATCCAAACCGGAAGTGATACATAAGCTGTCGTCACAGACTGACACATTTCAGCAAAAAATTAATTAGTCCTCCATTTTCAATCCGATTTTTATGATTTTGATGTCTATCAAAACATTGTAACTTTATCTAAAACTTGTAGGCACAGAATTTTGAATTTCGAATTTGAAGTGTTTTTATTTTGGTTTGAATTTTTTGAAAATTCAAAAGGCCATACCATGTGACCTTGACCTTCAATGACCCTGAAATTTTCAATGTAGAATGTCCTTGACCTGAGCTATCCATAGGTGTTTTGATTTTAGTTAAAAAATATTAACTTCCGGTTTTATAGACATTCAAAAATTGACATTTTTGACAACTTTGGACGGCTGTATCACCTTCTCTAATTAACACAAAGAATTAATCATTTCAATTTTGTAATGCTGATTTAATTATCTTTTTAACGATATATGACGATAATACCTTAGAATATGTTTTCAAAATATTAAGTTTTTTTTCGACTGAGAGTTCTAACTTACAATGTAATTATCTAATAGCAATATGGTGTGTATAGTGAGTATGTACTAAATTTTCTCTTTTCAACGACATATGACATGAGCAGTTTAATACAAAATCCATTAAAGTGAAAATAGGCATAGAGTACCCCTTTTCTGAGAAAAAATAGCAATAGAGAGGATTAAAATGATTGACAAGGGTTATAGCTGGTTATATAATATAGTAATAAAACTATCTGACATGAACTTTTCACATGGAGGTGTGAAGTATTTTAGGTCATAAACAGATTAATCTGATTATGTAATCTTTTAACACTCTAAAAAGTATAAAAAAAATTATTCATTTTTTTGCAAAATTTTTACTTATATTAATTTTACATCCAATCATTTAGAGCAGTGAATTTTTGATACATTAACCTGTTCGAATTTTTTTTCTACCATTGACAGAACTCTTTCTACAAGATACACACACCAATTTTCTTTTTGTCGTCTGCTAAGGTTATTAAAGGTCATAAACAAATTAGTCAGACTACATAATATTTTAACTCTAGGGTTGGACTCTAGCGCTAATCCGTTGCAATAAAAAGTAAGTGCTCAAACTGTTTCTTATCATCTGCTAGATTATTATAGGTTAAAGATAAATTAATCTCATTTTAACTTTATAAAAATTAACATTTTTTTCCGAGTGTTTGCTATATTTGATATAATATCAGCTTTTTTCTTATTTTGAGGGTGATTCTTACCCACGGCACTTAATTGACTAACATCAATTCAACTGGCTACTGACTGCTCCAATCCATTGAAACAAAAGACAGTTTTTCAACTCATCATTAAAGGAAAATGTTGACGTTTACACAGTTCGAATGTTGGGGACAAACGGTCTCCGTGAAAGTTACCCTAGCGCTCTGCAACAGATTATGGTTTACGGAAACTGCCGAGGATTGCCGATTGTGTTGGGGAAGGGGGTATATCCCCCATACAAAATGGCCCCTAGTCAAAATGTCCCCTCGTTTGGTCAAAATGGTCCCTGATAAATGGTCAAAATGGTCCCCAAAAAGGTTTTATTGCCATAGTCAATTGGGCCCCTATCCAAATTGGCCCCTAGTCAAAATGGCCATAAAAGTTAAATTTGGTCAAAATGGTCAGTCACTATGGCCCCTATTTTGGTCAAAATTATATGATGATAATCAAAGGAATAATTGGAAGCTATTTCAACCCTAAAAATGGTCACTAATTTTGACTGAAAATTGTACTCTGTAATTTTGAAGACATAAATTGTGTTCCTATTTATTGCAGTGCGTTCGATTTCGAACGCACTGCTTTGTTTCCAGAATGTTTTTTTTTTTTTTTTTTTTTTTTTTTTTCTTCAAATTCTGGTCAGAGTGCCCAGCCAAAACTGTAAATGCCACATATGCATTGATGCAATTTCTCTTATGTACTCGAAAAACTAAATTTTTTAAATGTAATTTGATGCATTTTTGTCCAACCGGAAATGACGTAGGGCACGAAAGTGTATTTTAGAATTTTTCATTTCACGGCTCTATTTTTCATCCGATTTTACTCGGATTTTTTTAGGTTACTACTTTAAACTAATGTCTACAATACGGCTTCTTTAAGTAATTGAAAATTTTTACTTTTGTCCCTAACTTTTTTTAGTTTTAATTATAAAAAATTTTCAACTTCTACAATTTTATTTCGATGAATCTGAAAATATACATGCATATAGGCATATGGATTCTAAACAAAATACAAGTTTCAAAATTTCGATATCACTTCCGGTTTTGACGTAAATGTCTCTTAAAGTTAAAATTTCAACTTCCGGAATTTTGAAGATATGTAAAAATGGTTTTCGGAAATATGATTGAAACGACAATTCAAAAACAATGAATTAAAAAAAAATGACCCGGAAGTAAAATATAAGCCGCCATATTGCTATGACGAACTTTTGTAAAACTCAAAATGGGGCCTCAGGGTTATGAGCGGAATTCGTAATAGTAGTATTTTAGGACAGCCCAGTCGATTGCCAAAAAAAGTACGTGATTAGATTTTTGATTTTTAATACTGCCTTTTTGTTATTTCCGGTATAACGTTTAAAGTAATTGCCAAAATTTCAAAGACTTGTAACTCATGACCTTGACCTTTTATGACCTTGTAACCTGAACAAAGGTTATTGCCCTTGACTAGATCTATCCAATGAAATATCCATTTTCGTTGTCCGATGTTTACTTCCGGTTCTATTGCCATTTGAAATTTGCTATTTTCAACTTTAAACAGCTCTGTCACGTGACCCAAGTAACATACGTCACAAACTCTTATATATTACTATTGTGCTTATTTTACTCTTTCCAGTGATATAAAACACTTTATGTTTGAATGAAAATTGCGCGATTTAAAATTTGAAAATTTTGTGCAAAGTTTCATTGTAACTGTCCGTGTTTTTTTCAAATTTTATTTTGACCGTCCTGAAAACTTACAGGTAGATAGACATTTTGATTGCAAACTCAAATCTGTTTTCAAAATTTCGATAACACTTCCGGTTTTGACGTTATTCGCTTTTAAAATCTAAAATCTAACTTCCGGAATTTATATGATACATGATTTTTTTTTTTGCAAAATTTTTGAAGTGATGCTATATAAACAATCAATCAATGAAATTTGACCCAGTTGTAATAGATCGGCCGCCATATTTATATGATTAACTTTTGTAAAACTCAAAATGGGGACTCGCGGTTATGAGCGGAATTCGTAATTGTAGTATTTTTGGACAACTTAGTCGATTGCCCCAAAGAGTACGTGATTCGATTTTGATATTCGATGTTGATTTTTTGCTATTTCCGGTATATTGTATTTTATGAAATTGCCAAAATTTCAAAGAATTGTAACCCGTGACCTTGAACTTTTTTACCATGTGACCTGAACAAAGGCTATTGCCCTTGACCAGATCTATGTACTGATGTATCCATTTTAGTTGTCCGATGTTAACTTCCGGTTCTATGGCCATTTGAAATTTGCGATTTTTAACATTAAATAGCTCTGTCACGTGACCTAACTTTCACACGTCACAAATTTGTATATATTCTTATTGTGCCTAATCTATTCTTTTTAATAATATATAACACTTTATGTTTTAAAGAAAATTGCGCGATATAATATTTGGAAGTTTTGTGCAAAGTTCTATTGTCACTGAGCGTGTTTTTTCAAATTTTATTAGAATGTTCCGAAAACTTGTGAGTAGCTAAGAATTTGGATTGCGAACTCAAATCTATTTTCAAAATTTCGATATTACTACTGGTTTTGACGTTATTGGCTAATAAACTAAAATAATATGTGTGTTGTCTAAATGGTTAAATGATAGTGCTTTCCCTTCAACCTGAAATTAACTTGAGTTTTGGCGATACTAAACCAGAGAAGTAAAAAACATCGCCAAAACGCTAACACATTTGATTAAATAACGCTAACAATTATCGTCAAAACAGTTGAGAACTACTATTTTTGTTGTTAATCTTTATTAAAGCTATCATGTTGTAACTAGACTAGAAAAAATGTTTCTAACTTTTTTTATATTAATATTTTTATAACCATTTGCTAAGTGCCTTGTGATTTATGAAAGATTCCAGGATGACGCACTGCCCAGCGCCGTTTTGGTACGGCTCTAGTATTTTCTTCAAACCAAAGACATTCTAAGACATACAATATTAATTTGAAGTTCCAGTTCCAGTTCTCAAAAAGATTATACAAAAAATATATTATGTAGCGCTTTCTGTTTTGTTAATTTGTAACATCATAAATAAAAATATTATTTTGAGACCATTTTGACCAAACGAGGGGCCATTTTGGAAAGGGGCCCAATTGACTATAACCCGTTTTTATCGTCTGCTGGATAGAGGCGTAATATCTCTTCATAAAATATTTCAAGCTGGTCAAGCCTATGTTGCGTTAAGCAGAGTTAAAACGTTACAGGTCTTACAATACAAGATTTTACGGAAAAAAACATATATGTGATAAAAAAAAATCTAATCGACATTAGGAGCAATACAGCCCGAAAATAGGACCGTATCGACTGATACTAATATAATTTTACACAATGTTCAGGGTTTATATCTATTCACATACATGATCTACAGAAACACATTAAAATGCTAGATGATATTTGTTTAACAGAAACATGGCTAAATAATTCAATAACTCCAACAAAACTCAAGTTAAATCGTTTCCTTCTTTACCACCAACCTCGATGCAGCAGCTATGATGACACTAAAGATTTCAAAATTTTTTAAAATAAAAGGGGCATTGAGGATTAGGAATTTATTTTAAAGAAGAAAAAAATGTTCATATCTTAAATTTGGGAGTTTTAAAAATAGAACATATTGCTTTGAATATTCTGGATAAGAATATTAACGTAATTGTTATCTATAGACCACCTGTTTCTCGATTAAAATTATTTCTCCCAATGTTAGAAAGATTACTAGTTGAATTACAAGATTGATATATGATTGAATCTACCCATTCACAAAACTTTTTACTATAAATAAGGGAGTGAACACCAGACTTTAGGGGTTTGAAGTTCAAAAAGTCTTACAGATATCAGGCAAAGCATCACGGGCCACGCTCAGTGCTGTTCACAGCTCTAGTCTTTACTTGAAATTTTTCTTAAAATTTACTTCTATGTATGTATCTAACTAACTTGACTAACCTGATTATTAATTTTAAGAGGTACAAAAAAACTAGCAATTTTTTAAACTTTGTATGTAAACTATTCAAATAGTTAAATAATGTAAGGAGCACATATTATGTTCTAATTTTGATCTATAGTTTCCATTAATTCGAGCAAAAATAATCAGACCTTCCCTTTGAGCTGGTCTTGAGCCTGGGTAAATCCTACCTCCCCTCCATTTAAATTATATGATCATGAAATGGAGTAGGGTTGGATAGCCCGCTCGCAGCACTTGTACTGTCTATTTGCTTCCAACTATTTCACAGTGTCATTATAATTTATATATTATCATATATTTAAATTATTATTGTGTCATGCATATTGAATAAAAAATGTACTTTCCATGAATAAATACCATTTCAATATAATTGGATTTTTGCTATCTTTAATATTTGACAACACATTAGTTTTCACTTATAAAAATGCAATGTAAGGGTGACAGTATTGAATGCTTCATATTAAGACCAGCCCAATGTGGCTTTGAGCATCCATGGGCACCCCAAAAAATTGATTCTGAAAACGGTCCAGGGTACAGCAATAATAAGACGCGTTTGCCAAATGTCTTGATGTTATTTAGTCAAAGGATGAGAGGATTAACAGACAAACCTCTAGCCAAACCTCTAAATAGAAATTGAATTGAAAATGCCTTTCCTTTTTATCCTATTATTAATTCTTATCAATTTCTTGAGGTTGCTATTCAATTCATATAATATCATATTGTGACCTGAATCGGTGAAAACCAATTTTGGTGGATGAATTTCAGACAGATACTCTCTGGCCACATATATATATATGAAAATATAAGTTTTATAAACATTCCATATTAATACACTTCTCTCCCAGAAATTTCATGTGAAAATGACCCACATTTCTCTCTGTAAAATCATATTTTCAAATAAATATTTTTTCAGGAGTTGTCATTTTTATCAACTCAAAGAAAATCTTAAATTCTTAGAACTATTTAGAGGTTTATATTTCAATTCATACAAAAATAACAGACAAAATATGATACAGAACTGAATCAGAGAATGTGACCAGAGAGTAGTGTCAAGTTAATCATTTTCTGTGTTAAGCTTTCCAGTGGCATATTTAGGAATTTCATAAAGGGATGGAATGAACAATTTTTTTGTCTCAAACCAGAATTAGGTGCCAAAGGCACGAGTGGCACAGTTTTGGAGACATAGTTCAAGGTTCAATATATATAGATCTCTAAATGTATTCAAAGATTTATCAACATTTTAATCAAAAGATATATAAATTGGTAATAATAAATCATGTCAACATAGGTAAGGGGAGGGGGGTCGCTAGAACCTGAAACCGCCAATGCTTTCTTGTTGGTACACTGACTGGAATCAATCCAATCAATCCAAATGGCGGCTATTACTATTACAAATTTGGCATGTCTTCGATTTTGTGACAAAATTTTAAATGATATTATTCATTCAAAAGAATTCAGTTTGTGTTATTTTAATTTTTACCACGCGTGGCATATAGCCGTTTGAATGGCTTTTGGCTCTTTGCCACGCGTGGTGAATATCTCCTGCCAATAAAGAATGTTTGAAAGCACAAATTCTGCACATAGTAGAATCGGAAAAATATTAAGCTTATATTGATATTAAGCTTGGTCTAAAAGTGGCATTGCTTATGGGGTTAAAAAAAACGTTTCTTTTCTTGTCAGGCCTAAAACAAATGTTGAAAATGACCTACAAATGAAGGAATAGGAATTAAACATTAAGAACTAAGGATTAACGATTAAGAAGTCTTAATATTGGGCTGTTCAGGCTTCCATAGACAATCGGTCAATCCAAAAAATTAAGCCATAGAGAACAATCTGATCGAGATTAGGCCGATTGGGAAATACAGTGGCCAATCACTTTTCTGTACTCAATTTTTGGAAGACAAAGTTGTTTTTCGTTGTGCCTTCATGGGCGACTCTTTACTTTGATGCTTTATCACCGGTATGTCAAGCCGCGACATAAATATTGTTCATAGCTGTAGAATATTTGGGGAAATATTCTGACACCTGCTCGCGCATCTAAATTCTACATCGTGGCTATCTGTTCACCATTTATGCATTTAATTAACATTTTAATTAACAGCAGTCTCTGATTTTTGAACTATCAGAATCACGAGATGACGTGACAATATTGAACTAGTTTGGTAAATCATAGAAGTATAAGAGTTTCTAATTCTGTGGGTAAATATGGCCGCTGTTCATTATGCCCCGGTTTCACATAGATGAACTTTTGGACATTTACGAATGTTGTAACGACATTTCCAACTGCCGTTACGACATGAACAAACTAGAAAAGAATTCCACACGACTGGAACGAATTCGTTACGACCGAAACAACTGGGTTACGACTGTCCTAAAGACAAATCCGACTGTTACCAAATGCTCTAACGACACATACGAATTTAACGAATTCCCTTACGACACATACGAATGATCTTACGGCACATACGAATGCCCTTACAACTGATCCGAATTTGTTCTGGTCGTATATATATGGAGACGACTTTTTCTACATAATCATTCTTCTGCAAGTTGTCCAAAATTATCTATGATGGATGAAGACAGATACCGACGACTTTTGAACGAGGCTATCGATGATCTTTGGGCTGTTGGGTGGTTCAGCAGCATGTTCAAGATGATGTTTTTCGTAAAAGAAGACCGCAAAAAAGACCTTCAGACCAACAGTCGACAAATAGCCGACTTGCTTCTGACTAATTGTTAATTCCGACGTGTCGGAATTTCTCCCGAATTTTTCTCCCGAATTTTTGCCTCGTCTTCCGAATTTCCCGATCCCTTACGAAAGTCTTCCGACTACCAAAATTCGGATGAAATTCGTAAGAAATTCGTCTATGTGAAACCGGGGCATTACCGTGAGACGGAGACCGTTTGTTACAGACTATTTGGCATAATTGCGAGCGAGATCGGGTACTATCGGAACCAAAAATATCCTTGATGAAATGGGTATAAGTTAGTTGTCATTCATCTTAGACATTAGAGATTGAATTATGATATTTAGGACGTGGACTGATGTGAGAGATATAAAAGTAACCATACACCGTTTAGATAATGGTCGACAAATTTCATCGCTTGCTTTTTTTCTGAAGACTTAGCAAATCAAAAAAACAATCATCATTAATATTTCATGCCTCATTTACATTGAAAATATCGGCACACTAGATTAAATTGATAAAATCACCATAAAAACCTGAGGAAAAACGCACCACGTATAATTACTATGAAGCCAATAGTGACCTTTCTTCGCTTACAACGCGTGGCAAATAGACACTCTCATTATTTATCTTTGTTGACATTCGCTTTTTAGATGATGCTAAAGTGTAAGTAGTTGTAGCCTCGTATTCGTAACAAGAAATTATGGCACGTGACCGAAACTAGTGTTACTATTAATAGATGATCTGAAAGTGAGCTGTCCATGATTTCCCCATTTGCAATGAAATGTTCTAATACATTTAGCGGGGAAAAAAATTTCACGATAAGGTTTGAGCATACTACTATTACACAATTGTTGAAATAATATCCCTAGATAAAAGAGGCAGCGTGGTAAATAGCCATAAGTGGCCTTACAGCTATTTACCACGGCGTGGTAAATAAAATTAGTCATTATTTTGATATTTTTAAGGTAAATCTGATTTCAAAAACCAAGATGCATAAAAAATAAGTATTTTACATCCATATTTTCATCGTTTTCACCAAAAAAACTGGATTTGTGGATAAAAATAATGTTTGTTTACAAATAAATGTCAAGGCCATCTATGTAGAGTTCAAAGTTCAAGGTTGGATACTACCATTTTCTAACCTATCTAAAATGGTCCATCTTATTAAAATTGGGTTACAGGTCAAACATTATCCCAGGTACGAATAAGTGCAGACTATGATGTTACAGTCTGGTTTCTTCGTTTTAAACTTTATTTACTATAAAAAAAAATTAATTGCTTGAAAGTTTTGATGTTCAGAAGTGGCGGCACCATCCTCTTGGAGGTATAGTATGCATATGGAACGCCGGTGCGACATCAAATAAATGTTGAATGCTGATTGCTAAATGACAATCTTTTGTTGCGAAACTGCACTTTGCTTATTGATTGCCCTTATTGATTAAGAATATGTTTCTTTCCCTAGCCTAATTCTGCCTTCCCCGCCATATAATTATAAGTAGCTAGTAGCCTAGAAATGGACAGCATTGTTTCTCTTTTTGGGAATCATTGTATTCACAACAAATCTCCAATTTTTGTATTTATTGTATGGAAAAAATAAGAGTATGAGACCCCAAAAAATACCCACAAATTATACTCATCATGTGAGGTAGACGTTTTTTGTTTAATAATAAATTCATATGATATTTCAGTTTTATAATCCTATCCAAAGCTGTTTGGTTATCGGGAAACTCTCATTCTCTCACGGAATCTGCCCGAAATATGGTTCAGAATGCATGGAATATGTGCCATTTTTCCATTTTCTTTCGGGGATGGGGAGCAATGATATAAACCTGCTATCATTTACAGTCACTATCCCCTATCTATATAGTCACTGTTTAGTGTATACCAACCTACTGTCCTCTACAGTACAGTCACTATCCTATATCTACAGTCACTCTACACCAGTGGTTCCTTTTTCAACCTTTGGCCCAAATTCAAGAAGCTCCCAGAGCCATGGCCCCCTATTCTATTCTAAACTATGGCAAACTAGGGAATTAAGCGCAAGGGTTGTATCTTGTGCCTCCTCATCATCAGAAGGTCAGATGCATTTGACCACAAGCAACTACAGACCCATGTTCCTTCAGCAACGTTAGACATTGGCATTATATGTAATGAAATGAAATGATAGCCGTTGCTAAAGGAACATGCTACAGACCTTACACAGCAAACATAGTTAAATAAAAGTTGGACTAGTACCACTGCTCTACACCAACCTACTATCCTCTATCTACAGTCACTCTACACCAACCTACTATCATCTAGTCACTATCTTCTATCTACAGTCACTCTACATCAACCTACTATCATCTACAGTCACTATACTATATCTATAGTCATTTACAGACACTTCTAACTACATGTACAGTCACTATACACCAACTAATATCATTTACTGTAGACGATAGTAGGTTGATGTAGAGTGACTGTAGATAGAGGATAGTGACTATAGATGATAGTAGGTTGATGTAGAGTGACTGTAGATAGAGGATAGTGACTATAGATGATAGTAGGTTGATATAGAGTGACTATAGATAGAGGATAAAGATTGTAGATGATAGTAGGTTGGTGTGGAGTGACTATAGATAGAGGATAGTGACTGTAGATGGTAGTAGGTTGGTGTAGAGTGACTATAAATAGAGGATAGTGACTGTAGATGATAGTAGGTTGGTGTAGAGTGACTATAGATAGAGGATGGTGACTATAGATGATAGTAGGTTGATATAGAGTGACTGTAGATAGAGGATAGTGACTATAGATGATAGTAGGTTGATGTAGAGTGACTGTAGATAGAGGATAGTGAATGTAGATGCTAGTAGGATTATGTAGACTCAAGACTGACTGTAGATAGAGGATAGTGACTATAAATAATAATAGGTTGGTGTATAGTATAACTATAAATACTGACCACGACCCCCACCCCTACTCTACCGCCAACATGAAATGGAATGAAATGTGGACTTCAAGATTACTAGATTGCATAGAGGTAGCGAATATAAAAGTTGAACTATATAGAAAAACAATGTATTCTTCACACACAAATCCCGGAAAGAAACTTCTTGGCGTATTTTGAGATTAAACACAAGGCTACAGACAAAGAATTTGCGTAAATGAAAGTCATGTTTTAGAACGGCAAATAATCTTTATCCATAAACTTGATACAAATTGCGTTTCCGAGAATCTAAACATGTTAAAGAACTCTTAAAACACAAAAATACTTCATATTAATATTGTTAGCTTCATTGTAGTTGTACTGTGAAATTTAGCAACCGAAATACACAAAAATCATAGTCACCGACATCAAAATGGCGGAGATTTTCCTTACGCCTGGAATTTCAATCAGCCTAGATTTGTATGTTATCGTAGTGAAATGTGCACAATATTGACATATTTGAAATTAGAAATGTGTAATTTTTTGGATTCTTTCAAAAAAAAGAATAAAATCCGCCCAATAAGAAAACAGCGTGGTAAAAATAAGTACCACGTTTTTGTCTCCATTGACTAATATGGTGACATTGGCCTAGTTTAACATGTTACCACGCAGTGGTAAATAGACAGTACCGATTAAAAAACATGGCTGAAAGTCCGGAAAATACTGAGACTGGCAGTGAAAGTGATATTGACGATGGAGTTGATGGTGATGATGATACAAGTAAGCCTGTTTCTAAACCTCAAAAGTCTAAAGCAAAGGTGACCAAAAAGGCAATTGTCAAACCTAGTATGTATTCCATGGTAATCGATTCATTGAAAGCAATGGATAATAATATTATTACTAAAAAAGGTGTTTCTGTCCAGGCTTTGAAAGATTTCATTATTAACAAATACAAAGTAGATCATAACGACGCCATGAAAAACGGACTAAAAGCAGCTCTACGGAGAGGGTTAAAAGAAGGAACCATTATGCGACCCAAACCATATGCAGTAAAATTAACAGGAAGGTTCAGATATGACAAAAAAAAGAAAGAAAGAAAGAAACCTATAAAGGCAGCCAAAGCAGCCAAATCACCAAAACCTAAATCTACCAAGAAAGCCGCTCCCAAAAAGGACCTGCTGGAAGAAATGGAGAAGGTATTGGGTTTTTTTTTTTATTGTTTGAACTGGGTTAACATATTTTTGTTTTAAACCCGTCATCAAATGCAGATTATTGATGGGAATATAATCAAATTTATAAAATAAGATGGTAAACTTTTTACAATGTGTAAAATATTACTATGCAAACAAGAGGAAAAACAGCATAAATGTACATAATTGAAAAAACTACAAGTATGTCTTGTATTTAGATTTATTTAAGAATTCTTTAAATTATGTAGTCTGAATTAACGAAAACAATGCTGTTAAAATGGTTATGGAGTACATGTATAACGTAACATTTACAACAATTCTATTTTAGGAAAAGAAAAAGACTGCCAAAGCTAAAGATTCACCTAAAAAAAAAGAAAAACCAAAAACAGCAACCAAAAAGAAAGCTACACCAAAGAAGAAAACAGTTTCCAAAATGATAGCAGAATAGACAAAACTGTGAATTTAAACTCGAGTGCTAATCTTTATATAACTTCATGTCACTGTAATATGTTCACTTGTTTATTACATGTATGACATTTTTAGACATTTTTAATAATAAGATTTTTAATCTTCCAGATTCTTGTTTTTATACGCCCACACATTAATGTGGGCGTATATTGTAGTCGCCCCTGTCTGTCCGTCCGTCCGTCCGTCCGTCTGTCCGCCTGGCTGTCCACAATTGTTGTGGACACGATAGAGAGCTGGTTTCTTGATGGATTCTGATGAAACTTGCTGTGAGTGTTTGTTATCACCCAAGGAAGAACCCTATTGAAAATCAGACGAATCGAAAAATATTTCATGGGTTATTGCCCTTGCTTTTGAAAATATCTTGTGGACACGATAGAGAGCTGGTTTCTTGATGCATTTTGATGAAACTTGGTATGAGTGTTTGTATTGACATTGGGATAAACCCTATTGAATATCAGAAACATCAAAAAAATATTTTATGAGTTATTGCCCTTGTTCTTTAAAACGTGTTAATTTTCAGCCGTTACACTCTCAAAGTTGTGGACACGATAGAAAGCTGGTTTCTTGGTGGATTTTTATGAAACTTGCTGTGAGTTTTTGTAATAACCCAAAGATGAACCCTATTGAAAATCAGAGGAATCGAAAAATATTTCCTGGGTTATTGCCCTTTCTTTTGAAAATATGTTGTGGACACGATAGAGAGCTGGTTTCTTGATGGATTTTGATGAAACTTGGTATGAGTGTTTGTATTGACATTAGGATAAACCCTATTGAAAATCAGAAACATCGAAAAATATTTGATGAGTTAATGCCCTTGTTCTTTAAAACGCGTTAATTTTTCAGCCTTTAAAAAATTGTGGACAAGATAGAGAGCTGGTTTCTTGATGGATTTTGATAAAATTTGCAGTGAGTGTTCATAAACACCCAAGGATAAACCCTATTGAAAATCAGACTAATCGAAAAATATGTCATGAGTTATTGCTCTTGCTTTTGAAAATATATTGTGGACACGATAGAGAGCTGGTTTCTTGATGGATTTTGATGAAACATGGTATGAGTGTTTGTATTGACCTTGGGATAAACCCTATTGAAAATCAGAAACATCGAAAAATATTTGATGAGTTATTGCCCTTGTTCTTTAAACCGCATTAATTTTTCAGCTTTAAACAAAGTTGTGGACACGATAGAGAGCTGGTTTCTTGATGGATTTTGATGAAACTTGCTGTGAGTGTTTATAACCACCCAAGGATGAACCCTTTTGAAAATCAGACTAATCGAAAAATATTTGATGGGTTATTGTCCTTGCTTTTGAAAATATGTTGTGGACACGATAGAGAGCTGGTTTCTTGATGGATTTTGATGAAACTTGGTATGAGTGTTCATAATCACCTAAGAATGAACCCTATTGAAAATCAGATTAATCAAAAAATATTTGATGGGTTTTTCTTGCTTTTGAAAATATGTTGTGGACTCAATAGGGAGTTGGTTTTTTGGTGGATTTTGATTAAACTTGGTGTGAATGTTTGTAATCATCCATGGATAGACCCTTTTGAAATTCAGACCGATCAAAAAAATATTTAACATAATAAGGTTATTGCTCTTGAATTTAGAGAACATGTCATTCTCAGAATCTTTCATTTACTGACAACTCTTGTCAACCCCCCAGACGAATTGGCTGCCAGTATAAAAGTGGGCGTATTACGATGGCCATCGCTATTTTTAACATAGTGCTAGTGCTACTTTTACTATTCATTTGATCAAATGTGCTGTAGTCTCAGTAAATATTTTTTTAGCTGAGCTAAAGTAAAAAAAGACTATACATACATTATATATATAAAAAAAAACACCTACTTAGAAATAGAATATGCCAGTTATATTTGAAGAGCTTATGTGACTTTAGTGCAGCTTTGGTACTTCTGAAGACTATTAATGTCATGTGTTCAGTACTGAAATCAACCCTCCAAAAAAACCTGCTTTTCGTCTTTAATGGCTGATGTTTGGATTGCTCAGACTGGTCAAATATATACAATACTGTAAATATTCACTATTAAGTGGTGTTCAAGAAATCTCTAGTTTGTTGGGAATATTTATTCCATACATTTACACTTAAAATGTATTGAAGTTATTTACCGATTTTTTGAAGAAATTTGAAATATGGTGTCAATTCTTAATACAATTTTGATTTTGTTTACTTTAAAGAGGGAGCCGCGGTGGCTCAGTGAGTTAGACGCTTGCTCGCTAACCTGAAGGTCCAGAGTTCAATCCCGGCATGGGTCGAGATGATACCTTCGAAAAATAATCGAAAATAAGAGTAGGCTAATGCCGCTGTCCTGGCAAAATTTCCCTCATTGCACACTGCATGGCATTTGCCGTCCTCAATTAGCCCATATAGGTGCAGAAAAGTAGGACGTAAAACTCCATTCATTTCATTTCATTTTTACTTTAAAGAATTTTCTTGATACATGAAGCAAATTCTAGCTTTGAATATACAAAAACTACTTTGCCACAAAAATCATTTTTACATCTTCACTGAATTTTCATGGGAAAATAGATAAATAATAAGATTTAAAGACTGGATTGTAAATACATGATTTTATATATATATAATTTCTTTTTAATAACAATATTATTCATAAAATAAATCATTAATACATTTTATCTCATAGAAAAACTTCTCGAACTAGTCCAAAAAGACAATATATTCATCAGGGAACTTATAATCCAACTAAACCATTGAACTATGTACTAACTATTGAAAAATGCATCATCAATTTGAAGTCTTTTTCAATCATTATTTACAGCTTATCGATAATAATTACTTTGTTTTTAGATTTAACAGATTATGGTGAATATTTATTTTCATGATACACATGATCAGAAAATATAAATTAAAGGAATTGTAAAGAGATTTTCTAAAGTTCTAGATCAGTGATATCATAAAACGTGTTAGTTTAAGTGGAATTGCAAGAGCCACAGACATCGGAATGGCACAAACTGATCCTATCAGTGTCCCAAATACACATACAAAGTTTAGAAAACCTCTTTACAATCCCTTTCCTAAGTTTTCCAAACACCTGAGGTACATCTGCCCCTTTCATCTAAAATTATTGTTTTTTCAGTTTTGCTTCTTTCATTTGTCTATACACATCAATGACTCTATCTCTTTCTTTATCTAGAATAACTTGTTGTGCTGGAGATATCAATTTTCTCTTTAATGATTGTCCAACTTGACGTTTTCCTGTTGATCGTTCACTATTATTGTTATTTAGTTTATTAGATATCAGAATATCTTTTAGTATTAAAGACTTGCTACCAGGCTGTAAGAAATATAATAAATGATTAGATCAGCTTGTTTATAATGACAACATGTATAATGAGTAAGTAATGAAGGAACAAACAAGCTCAAGGTATACAACTCTTCTTAATTTTTAGAAGAAGAACTATTGTCAGTGTTGATACATAGTTATTCAATCGTTGATTTTATGTTGATTAATAAGGTTAATGGATAGAAATCTTTACAGTTGCCAAGTTTATACCTTTCTAGCTCCATTATCTTTAATAGCCTTTCTTGGTAATGATGTGAGAGAAGGTGGTGCATGAACAACTTCACCAAATTCAACATGATCTACAAATAAACATAATGAAGAAACAGAATATTAAAAAAGTATTGTATGGGATCTTACAACTATGGACTAAATTAAAGCTTTTACCTCAAAATGCTCTAAAACTCGGTTGCTGATTCAAGTGCTTTGTAAGTAAAGTTCATAACTATTTGTTTTCCACTTCTTACCTTCGAATGTTTTAAATTCTTGATAATCATCAATGAACTTATCTTCTCTTTTCTGCCTTTTTCCTTCCCTTTTTTCTGCTGCTCTCCTAATAAAACAAGTAACTTTGATGTAATAAATTACATAACTGCTTCAACAGAGAGAGATAAGCTGTTAATTTTCTATTCATTCATGTCAATACCATTTACGTGACAAAATCAGAAAAAAATATTTATCACTAGAAGTGCACTAAAAGTGAGTACAATCTAAACTGATAAAGATTTTTATTTCAATTTTTATACGCCCTCATCTCTCTATGAGGACGTATATTGTCGGCACCCCTGTCCGTCCGTCCGTCCGTCCGTCCGTCCGTCCGTCCGTCCGTCAACATTTGCTTGTAAACGCTCTAAAAACTAGAGTTTTTGACGGAATCAAATGAAATTTGATATGTGTATACATATTCATAAAACGAAGATCAAGTTCGAATTTGAGCTATTTTCGATCGTTAGAAACAGAGTTATTGCCCTTGCCCCAAATCTGTTGGTCCATCCGTCAACATTTGCTTGTAAACGCTCTAAAAACTAGAGTTTTTGACGGAATCAAATGAAATTTGATATGTGTATACATATTAATAAAACGAAGATCAAGTTCGAATTTGAGCTATTTTCGATCTTTAGAACCAGAGTTATTGCCCTTGCCCCAAATCTTGAATATGCTATTACTCTCTTAGTTTTCAACGGATTTTGATGAAACTTAAAATGGATGTTATTGGAACTATTGGATCGAAAGGTTTGAGAAAGTTTAGTTTACTCCTGGTTATAATTAAAGCTTTTTCAAGATTTAGGCCTCTTTCATCAGTTTTGAGGAGTTTTTGCCAAAAACTAGAATTTTTGATGGAATCAAATGAAATTCGGTATGTATATACATATTCAGAAAACGAAGATCAAGTTCGAATTTGAGCTATTTATTACCGTTATTAGCTGAGTTATTGCCCTTTGCCCAAAGTCTTGAATATGCTAATTACTATCTTAGTTTTCAACAGATTTTGTTGAAACTTAAAATGTATGTTATTGGACCTAAATCGAAAGATTTGAGAAAGTTTAGTTCATGATTAAATTTAAGGCTTTTTCGTTAGGCGTATATGGCCGTGGTCCACTATCTTAGATTTGGATGTCCCATTAAAAATCTTAACTGTATCAGTTGCTAAGGGATATACTTAGATGAACAATGGAAATTACCTTTTCTTTTTCTCACTTGGTTTCTTTTCTTTTTTAATTTTAAATTCTCCATCCTCTGTTTCAACCACATTTGCCTAATTTATATTAAAAATCAAAAAGATATAAACACTAAAGAAAAGATAGCTTGCCAGGCAAGGTAATATACGCCCACTGGCAGCTTTGTTTGAAAAAGAACATTTGGCAGAAAACAGCAACCATCAAATATTCAACCTGTAGTCATAGGCCTACATTTCAGTCAGAACTTAAATTAAATGTCGTCCAAACATTTTTTTTCTCGATTTAATCAAGGGTTAAAGGACCATTCTGCTTTTTTGAAAAAAGTTTCCATTATAAAAAAAATCGCAAATGCTACCTGACAGTATTTTTAAAGTATGCTTATTGTATCTCTATACCTTCTTGATCAAACTGAATTTGGTTTTAAACGGTTAATTACAAACGGGGAGTACTTATTGTTAATTAAGCAATTTGACCTAGTTTTGGTGTTTGCCCTTTAAGTGGCTCAATGTTTCTAGCTGAAACCTTTAAAATACACAAGAGGGACATTTCTCTTCAATTAGACGTTTATTTTATTCAAATTCGTTCAGTAGTTTTCTATCAGCGTCCAAAAACATAACACACTTAAAAACCTTACGTAAGGTTTTTAAAAATTTAAGCATGTTTTTAGCGTTTAAAAATTAACGGCTGGATTTTTTTAGTTAAAACTTTCAGATACATTAAAGGGCACATAGTTACAGATTTTGGTGTAAAGTTTTCAAAAATTTGAGCAAAAAAATTTTTTGACCTAAAAAAAATTCAGACTGTCCCTTTAAGCATTCATCAAGTTTAGTCAAAATCCTTCTCTGTTTATGAGCTAAAAACTAAAACTTATTTTGAACAAGAAGGGCAATAAGTCATATCCAATATTTTTTGATTTTCGATAGGGTTTATCGTGTGACAATAAACTATTTCAATAGGTTTCATTAATATCTAATCAAAAAAGAATTGTGCCTTCTAGAGAATTCACAACCTAAAAATCAACGCGTTTTAAAGAACAAGGGCAATAATTCATATTAAATATTTTCCGATTCTTTTGATTTTCAATAGGGTTCATCCTTGGGTGATAATAAACAACTTCAGCAAGTTTCGTCAAAATCCGTAAAGAATTGTGACTTGTAGAGTGTTAACAAGCAATTGTGGACGGACGGACCGACGGACCGACGGACGGACGGACCGACGGACATGGGTGACGGCAATATACGCTCCACATTTCATGTGGGCGTATAAAAAGTCAGCCAATAGACATATATAAGGATTTTTTCACTGTGATACTGTTCACAAATTGTTAGATCTTGAGAAAAGTTAACAGTATTTCTGGGAAAAAAAGCTTCATTAAATTGTGTATGCAGTATATAAAAACCTATAAGAATACATTTTCTATACTATCAAACTGGTCAAATATCGTATTAAAAAGAAAAACACTTAAGGATTAAGAAGACATACTAACATCCCATTTATCAGCTAATTTTGCCATCAACATAGCCTTCTTAAGGCTAGCGCACACGAGAGCTCCCAGCTGAGCAAAATTTCATTCGTGGCTGTCAGCTCAGCTCGTAGCTTTCGTCGGTTTCCGCGCACACGCTAAGCTAAGAGCTTTCATAGACTTGGTGTCGAGTCATAAATATCTAAAAATAACAAGCTCACGTGACATTATAACGTGACTTAAACAAAATACCGGACGTCGACAACCCTTCGAATTATTCAGAATATGAAAAAAATTACTTCTTCTTTTGTTGTTGCGTCCTTGCGATAATTGCTTTAGATACAAACTCACATTCACCGATGAGCGCAGCTATTTTTAGTTTGATGACGTGCCAGCGCATGCGCTCCAGTTGAAAGTTGAAAGCTAAGAGCTTTCGACTGCGCACACGGTAAGGTATTTTTCATTCGAGGAAAAAATTATCAAACACGACAGATAATTTCCTTAACGCCTCGAATAAAAAAAACCTTACGTAAACTCCGCGCACACGAGAGCTACGAGCTGAGCTGACAGCCACGAATGAAATTTTGCTCAGCTGGGAGCTCTCGTGTGCGCTAGCCTTTAGATTCTTCATTTAATCTGTGTAAAAATCTTCTATCAGTTTCCCCTGGTTGTTGTTTTAATGAATCACTTATACCTTTATGATCATCATTGTCTGAATGATTTACACTGACTTTAAACTCTCTTGGTTTCATCTTGTCTTCTACTTTAACTTTCTTCTTTTTCTTTTTAATTTTCATTTTCTTTGTTTGGTTCATCAGTTCTAACACTTCTAAAGCTTTTTTTGGTACTTCTTGTTCTAAGGATTGGGGTTTCTGATTAATACCTTCAAATAATCTAAAAAAAAAAATTCAAAAATTAAATCAGAAAATTCATACAACATTTAAGTTTAAGAGTATTTGAGAGAATCCATTATATTGGTGTATTTTGGAATATTTAGTCCAAGAACAAAGCTAAAGGGCCTATTCTGGTGAATATACCTTGAAAATCCAGCTGCTGTTGAAAAAATAATATTCTTCATATTATTGACATAGGCTAATGTAATAAACAAAATTCACTTCACATTATTAATAGAAATTAATATATAGGGCTTTGGTACACAGGAACTTCTGTTTTTATATGCCCTCATCTCTCTATGAGGACGTATATTGTCGGCACCCCTGTCCGTCCGTCCGTCGGTCAACATTTGATATGTGTATACATATTCATAAAACGAAGATCAAGTTCGAATTTGAGCTATTTTCGATCGTTAGAAACAGAGTTATTGCCCTTGCCCCAAATCTGTCGGTCTGTCCATCAACATTTGCTTGTAAACGCTCTAAAAACTAGAGTTTTTAACGGAATCAAATGAAATTTGATATGTGTATATATATTCATAAAACAAAGATCAAGTTCGAATTTGAGCTATTTTCGACCGTTACAAGCAGAGTTATTGCCCTTGCTCAAAATCTTAAATATGCTATTACTCTCTTAGTTTTCAACCGATTTTGATGAAACTTAAAATTAGTGTTGAAACGGTTAGTGATTTTTACGACCCGGGTAACCGTCGGCAATAACCGGTTATTTTCCGGTTAACCCCGATTAATTTCTTAAGCTTTAAATCAAGAATAAAGAACCGCAGTTGTAGCGTAAACTAAATCTCAGTTAGTACAAACGAGTTCCGAAGTTGCCGAAGAAGAGTTGACCTACTTTGAATCAGTTCCACTAGGAATTGTCGGTAAATAAATACAAACAACCCATTGAAGCAGACATCAGATTACATCCAAACTGGCCAGACGAGACGAAATAGCCCCACTGTCATTCATTGGCAAGGTATTAAATAAGCGTCCAAACACGAACATGGTCGGGTACATTTAGCACCATTGAACTTAGAATGGACGGCAGTATGATAACATAGTCAAGATCATCAAGGTTACTAGCACTCAGAGAAGACAATGAGCGTCTGGATAATCAAGTTAAACAAAAAACCAAACGGGCGGTGTTTGATATAATTAGGTCAAAATTATTTGTTCCACTCGTGAAGTAATTTTAATTCTATGAGTATAATTACTTGTATAAACGGAACAAGATCATCTTTTATGTGATAAATGATAATAAATAACGAAGTCTAATCACACTTTGATACCTATATTTAAAATATTACGTAAGGATTTGGAACTTTGATATACCCCGATGCGGACGATATTGACGGGCACTAAATTTAATAGACACCGCCGGATGTTTTGACCATCTCGCAAGAATGTTAAAAGTGAAAGTAGAAAGTAAATGAAAGTGAGAAATTCATTGGCTTATATAAATAGACATCTCTTATTGTCCAATCAGATAATAGCATTCTTTGTTGGTGGATTTTTACGAGTGTCTGTTCATAAATATTTTCAACAAGATATTTTATTTTTTACGGCTTAATCGTCCTTTGATAAACATCGGAGATCGTGAAGATGAAAAAAACAACTATTTGATGAACTCTATGGTTACTAATATTCAGTTGAGAATACGGCGGATTTATGTTATAAAATGCCGTTTTTTTACACGCATTTCTTTATTATAAGGCCACATAAAAAAAAAAAATTGGTGATCGTCCTTTCAATTTCCGAAATCAGGGGAGGGGGGGAGGTTTTTTTTTTATTTTTTATTTTTTTATAGGACCCTAATACACTTAAGCCCACATGATACGATGGCAGCGCATGCGCGGATGGGTGTTGTAGTTCCTACTATGGTCGCTAGATGGACCTACTGGTGGTATTTCCTATTATATTAGTATTATTACAGTTATTCTGCGTTAAATGTCAGCGAAAAATTGAATTTTTGCTATACCTACGCTATTGAGCGGATTGTTTACGTTTTTTTTTAAAATAAAAAATAAAAAAAAAATAGGGACAGGGCCATTTTCAGGCACGGGCGGGGACGATCACCAATTGTTTTTTTTTATGTGGCCTAATAAGCATTTTACAAATGGACGGTTAACCGATCATCTGAAATCAGACCCGTTTACCCGTGAAATCGTACCCGATATCGGTTAACTGATTAACCGTTTCAACACTACTTAAAATGAATGTTATTGGACCTAAATCGAAAGGTTTGAGAAAGTTTAGTTTTCTCCTGATTAAAATTAAAGCTTTTTCAAGATTTAGGCCTCTTTCACCAGTTTTGAGGAGTTATTGCCCTTTAACCTCTATACAGTAAGTGCTTCTATCAACATCAATTGCTTGTAAACGCTCTAAAAACTAGAATTTTTGATGGAATCTAATGAAATTCGGTTTGTATATACATATTCAGAAAACAAAGACTTTTTCGTTAGGCGTATATGGCGGTGGTCCACTATCTTTAGTGCTTAGATTTATCTGAAAAGGCAATAATTTTACATTATGTGTTTTGTACAATTGAACACAAGCAATGATATATTTCAGAGAATCTTTCTTATTAAGTACTAAATATACTATACTCTGTAACTCACTTATCTTTTCTCTCTCCATGATAAAAAGGATCTACTGCCTTTAACTTCTTATGTTTCTTACTTTTTTGAGGTTTACCAATTCTTGGAGCTCTGAAAAAAAAAAACTTATTAAAATCAAATGGTTGTTTGAAGTTAAAAGACAAAAATCTCTATAAGAAGTTTTATTTTTACTGGGAATCAATTGATATTTATTTTTGGATTCTTAATTCTTTCAAAAAAACAATTCATTACCGGTACCATACTGTATATAACACCCGTAACTACTCTCTGGCCACATTAAGGTCTGAATTGAATTTTTTCTCTCATGTCATAAATATTCAAAATATGATTATCAATTGCATGCCATGTGTCTTAGAATGCCTTTGGGTCCAAGAAAATATATGGTTTAAAATTTTCAATATGAAATAAATACACTTTCCTCCTAGAAATTGTGAAAATGACCTACATTTTTGAGTGAAATTTCCCCTCTGTAAAATCATGTTTCCAAATAAATATTTTTTTAACAGTTGTCATTTTCATCAACCCAAAGATAATCTAAGACTCTCGGAACTAATTTTGGGTTTATATTTTAATTTATTAAAAAATCATGGGAAAAACGCGATTCTGAGCTCATTATGAGAGAGTAGACCTATCTCATCCGATCTTGGTGGTAGTACTGTGGTAGCACTGTAGTAGTACTAGTAGCAAATATTGGAGTATTATTAATATTCGAAAGAAGACAAGAAGTAGAAGAATATACCTGATACCTGATCTTCGATCTGTAATAAGCACTAAGGCTTCTAGATCACCTCGGGATTTTATTGTATTGTGCGCATTTGTGGAAAAAGGAGAGAATTATAATTGTGATGTTGGATTGGTTAGGGTTTTGGTACTTTTAATTACTGCATTGTGGAGGGGTTGAATTTTATGGTGTCAGACTTCCATGCTATATTTCGGTTGGATTTAAATTGTTTTATGGTTTCTGATGAGACAACATATTCAGGCAGGGAGTTCCAGTTATTAACCACTCTTGCTGCGAAGAAATACTTGCGGATGTCAAGTCTGGAATTTCTCTTTTCAAGTTTTTGACTGTGGCCTCTAGTCCTAGCGAGTCCTGATTTGGGTACGAGTTCTTGGTTTGGGAGATTATCTATTTCATTTAGAAACCTGTACACTTGGATGCAGTCATATCTCTTTCTATGGTATTCTAGTGTTGGTAGTCCTAGCGCTTTCAATCGTTCCGGGTATGTTTTGTGTGAAAGGCCTTTCACTATTTTTGTTGCTCTGCGCTGTGCATTTTTGATGTTCTGTTTGTCTTTTGTGTAGTGAGGATTCCAGATTGTTGATGCGTATTCCAGAGTTGGTCGGATAAGTGATTTGTAGATAGGTAGGAATATGTCTGTTTCTACTGGTTTGAAGGTTCTTTTTACCATACCAGTCAGTCTATTGGCTTTCTTGACGTTGTTACTTATATGTGTAGTGAACTTTAGATTATCCTGAATAGTAACTCCTAAATCCTTTTCTTCTTTCGTTTGTTCAATTGTCTGGGTAGTGGTGTTGGTGGTTAGGTTATACAGATGTTTTCTATTGTTGAAGCCAAAGTGCATTGATTTACATTTGTTGTGGTTGAATTCCATCTGCCAGTTAGTTGACCAATCTGTTAATTTATCAATATTGTCTTGTATTTTGTTGATATCTTCATCAGTGAGGCTTGGACCAAACAGTTTGGTATCATCAGCAAATAGCTTTACGACGGAATCAACTATTTCTGGTATGTCGTTGATGTATACCAAGAAGAACACGGGGCCTATAACACTGCCTTGGGGAACACCGCTGGTGACATCAATCCACAGGGAAAGGGTGCCGTTAAGTGTAACTCGTTGTCTTCTGCCTCTTAGAAATTCTTCAATCCAATTTTGAACATGACTGTTTATACCTAGGGATTCAAGTTTCAGGGGTAGCCTTTTGTGGGGAACTTTGTCGAAGGCTTTTTTAAAATCAAAATATATCACGTCTACAGAATTGGAGTTGTCAACTTGGTTGGTAACATAGTCTAGGTAGTCTAAAAGTTGTGTTGATGTGGATCTTCTTGATCTAAAACCATACTGGTGAGTACATAGAAGTTCGTTTGATTCTAGGTGGAACATGATGGCGTCTCGCAAGATGGATTCCATTGTTTTGCATACTATACTTGTCAGGCTGATTGGTCTGTAGTTGTTGGCATCGTTTTTTTTTCCCTTCTTGAAGATAGGTACCACGTGGGCTGATTTAAATGCCTCTGGTAGAGAGCCTTCGTCTAATGATCTGCAAAATAGTGTTGTAAGTGGGTTTTTCAGTTCTGCTCCTAGTTCTTTCAAAACCTTGGGGTGGATTCCATCAGGTCCTGGGGATTTGGTTGGGTTGAGTTTTTCTAGTTTATGGATAATCAAGTCTTCAGTGATGATCACATCTGACAACTTGGGTGTTTGCTCACTAATGGCTATAGTTGGTATAGTGGTGGTGTTTTCAACTGTAAAGACACTACTGAAAAAGTTGTTCAGCTCGGTGGCCTTAAGTATATCTTCGTTAATTATCTGTCCATCCTTGTTGATGAGGTTCTTGATAGGGTTTCTAGTTTTAGTTTTTGATAGTACATACTTCCAGAAATTCTTTGGGTTTATCTTGATGTCTTGAGCCACGTTTCTTTCATAATCTCTGTGGGCTTTTCTCTGGATGGCAGTAGCTTTGTTCCTTGATTCCCTATATTTTTCATAGTGGGAGTTGGTCTTGTTTTTGGAGTAGGTGTACCAACACTTGCGCTTCTCTCTCAGGGCTGTGATGACTTGTCTGTTGAACCATAATTTTCCTTTACTTTTCTGCTTGTTTGGTCTGGTGTTGGGAATGTGGTCACTAATTTCTTTATTGATAATTTCCTGTATTCTAGTCCATGTCTTGGTAGTGTTCATGTGTTGGATTTCGGTAGTCCAGTTTATTGTAGAAAGGCACGTTCTCATCTTTTCATAGTCACCTTTATAAATTATAGTATCTGGGTTGAGGCCTAGTCACCTCTAGTGGGTTTAGGTCATTACTTTTTAGCATTTAGTTGAGTTTCTCTAAGTTTCTTCCTGAAATGTTGAAATTTTTTATTTTTTCTTCTGCGTTGTGTATTTGAGATCTTAGACATTGTTGAATATTTCCTACAAATTATTTAGAATAAAGTTTACACATGTGTTGGGATTCCCTTGTTTTGTTTTTATAGGTGGCGCTGTTGTGACGTCATTTCCGGGGGAATCCTTGTCAATTTCTACTTTCATTTTGTAAAATCTGTAAACCTTCACTAAATGTGAAGGTGATGTGTTTCCAGGTGAAATTACTGTGTACAAAACTTCTACTCTAGTATTTTAAGATTGGGGACGAGCAATTATAGTGTTGAATATTTTGCTTGTTTTAGCATGTACGGACAGAGGCTAGCATAACCTTATCAATAGCCTATCAAGTCTGGCCAGCAGAAAAGCGTTGATCAAAATACGATACCAATAGATCGATGTTTAAAAACACGGAAAGAAAAGATTTGAAATTAGCGTTTATCAAAATACGATACCAATAGATCGATGTTTAAAAACACGGAAAGAAAAGATTTGAAATTAGCGTTTATCAAAATACGATACCAATAGATCGATGTTTAAAAACACGGAAAGAAAAGATTTGAAATTAGCGTTTATCAAAATGCTATACCAATAGATCGATGTTTAAAAACACGGAAAGAAAAGATTTGAAATTAGCGTTTATCAAAATGCTATACCAAAAGATCGATGTTTAAAAACACGGAAAGAAAAGATTTGAAATTAGCGTTTATCAAAATACGATACCAATAGATCGATGTTTAAAAACACGGAAAGAAAATACTTGAAATTAGCGTTGATCAAAATGCGATACCAATAGATCGATGTATAAAATAAAAATGTAGAAGGAAAATACTAACAATTGCCGTTTAACAAATTTCGATACCGGTACCAAAAATAAACGAAGAGAAAGGAGGCGGATTGTTTATCAAAACGAGCCTCTTACCGGGAACGATCTTAATCCTTAAATCCATTAATATAATCCAAAATTTTAGAACTTTCAAACACATTGCTGACAAGTCAATAAAGTTATAGTTGACTTCAGATTGCGAGACTTACTGGCGGCAATAAAATTGAGCGGGAAAAAATAGTTCTGATGACAGAACCCAGAACAGTAGTTTCTATAAATCTTTTGTTCACAAGAAACTTAATCTACTTAAATAAACGTATTATAAGATTAGGTGACTAAAAACAATAAGATCCCGTTAATTTGTGACACCACTGATTAATTTGATGAGTACATTTAGAAAAGTAAACAAGACCCATGAGATCAAAGAAAGATCAAAAAATATTGTGAACACCTGCTGTCCACGTGATCAGTGGAAGTAGAATTAGGCCAAGCTTGTATTCTACTGAAGTCAAAGGCACTTGTTTCATATCCATGGAATTTTCCACTACAATATATAGGGTTAATAGACCTGTCATTGATAGAAACGAGTGCCTGTGTTCTTGTCATATTTATAGAAACCATTCCGAATTTTTAAACATGGGAGTATAGGACAAAAACTGTACGCCAAGTTGAGGCTGTTGAGCACATTTCATCACGCCGGCACGCCAAGACACGCGTATAATTTTGCGCCGACGCCAACACGCCGAGTCAGAACACAGTTCCACGCCGGAGATCTTCGAGTCTTCGTGCATGGAATGCACCCTGGGCCAGGAGAGAAACTAGAATTATTATTATTTATTAGAAATATGTGGTAGTCGTATTTTAACCAATAATATTTATCAAATCGACCCGATGTAAAATACTGTTTTAAGTGCCTTAAATATTGAAGAAATTGTTTTAAATTTTGATAATAGTATCTCACACTAGGCTAGTCCACTTTCCAAATAAAACACTATCTTATTAGCCCTATCTCAAATTTTCGTTATGTGGAGGCCCATAAAAGGAATACAACATTTTTTTTTTCATATTCTAGCATTAACAGTTTCACATCATTTTTCGAACCTTAGCCATCATAGAAACGTTTCCAAATTTCAATCACACTATCTCACACTAGTCTTCATTCGAAATCCGAAAAGAACTAAGTGCCACCTCGCTTACTTTTAGTATGGTGGCCCATCGAAGACACCCACCGAAATGCGCAAATTTTCGAATTTGGGTGAATTTTTAGCGCAAAATTTCGATGCTTAGCCATCATAGAAACATTTCCAAATTTCAACCAAACTACCCCACACTAGTCTTCATTCGAAATCCGAAAAAAACTAAGTGCCACCTCGCTTACTTTTTGTATGGTAGCCCATCGAAGACACCCACAGTAATGCGTAAATTTTCGAATTTACAAGAAACCCTTACTGTATGCTGGCCATATAGCGTCAAACTCTTACTGTATGCTGAGTATATGCGAAAAAGGGTAGGTGTCTCCGATGGGCTACCATACAAAAAGTAAGCGAGGTGGCACTTAGTTTTTTTCGGATTTCAAATGTAGACTAGTGTGGGGTAGTGTGGTTGAAATTTGGAAACGTTTCTATGATGGCTAAGCTTCGAAATTTTGCACTAAAAATTCACTTAAATTCGAAAATTTACGCATTCCGGTGGGTGTCTTCGATGGGCTACCATACAAAAAGTAAGCGAGGTGGCACTTAGTTCTATTTGGATTTCGAATGTAGACTAGTGTGGGGTAGTGTGGTTGAAATTTCGAAAAATTTTCTATGATGGCTAAGCTTCGCAATTTTGCACTAAAATTTCACTTAAATTCGAAAATTTACGCAATACGGTGGGTGTCTTCGATGGGCTACCATACAAAAGTAAGCAAGGTGGCACTTAGTTCTTTTCGGATTTTGAATATAGACTAGTGTGAGATAGTGTGGTTGAAATTTGGAAACGTTTCTATGATGGCTATGCATTGAAATTTTGCACTAAAATTTAACTTAAATTCGAAAATTTACGCATTATGGTGGGTGTCTTCGATGGGCCACCATACAAAAAGTAAGCGAGGTGGCACTTAGTTCTTTTCGGATTTCGAATGTAGACTAGTGTGAGATAGTTTGGTTGAAATTTGGAAACGTTTCTATGATGGCTAAGCATCGAATTTACAAGAAACCCTTACTGTATGCTGGCCATATAGCGTCAAACTCTTACTGTATGCTGAGTATATACGAAAAAGGGTAGGTGTCTCCGATGGGCTACCATACAAAAAGTAAGCGAGGTGGCACTTAGTTTTTTTCGGATTTCGAATGTAGACTAGTGTGGGGTATTGTGGTTGAAATTTGGAAACGTTTCTATGATGGCTAAGCATCCAAATTTTGCGCTAAAAATTAACCCAAATTCGAAAATTTGCGCATTTCGGTGGATGTCTTCGATGGGCTACCATACAAAAAGTAAGCAAGGTGGCACTTAGTTCATTTCGGATTTTGAATTTAGACTAGTGTGGGGTAGTGTGGTTGAAATTTGGAAACGTTTCTATGATGGCTAAGCATCGCAATTTTGCGCTAAAAATTCACCCAAATTCGAAAATTTGCGCATTTCGGTGGGTGTCTTCGATGGGCTACCATACTAAAATCAAGCGAGGTGGCACTTAGTTCCTTTCGGATTTCGAATGTAGACTAGTGAGAGATAGTGTGGTTGAAATTTGGAAACGTTTCTATGATGGCTAAGCATCGAATTTACAAGAAACCCTTACTGTATGCTGGCCATATAGCGTCAAACTCTTACTGTATGCTGAGTATAAGCTTATACGAAATAGGGTATGTGTCTCCGATGGGCTACCATACAAAAAGTAAGCGAGGTGGCACTTAGTTCTTTTTGGATTTCGAATGTAGACTAGTGTGGGGTAGTGTGGTTGAAATTTCGAAAAGTTTCTATGATGGCTAAGCTTCGCAATTTTGCACTAAAATTTCACTTAAATTCGAAAATTTACGCAATACGGTGGGTGTCTTCGATGGGCTACCATACAAAAAGTAAGCAAGGTGGCACTTAGTTCTTTTCGGATTTTGAATGTAGACTAGTGTGAGATAGTGTGGTTGAAATTTGGAAACGTTTCTATGATGGCTAAGCATCGAAATCTTGCACTAAAATTTAACTTAAATTCGAAAATTTACGCATTATGGTGGGTGTCTTCGATGGGCCACCATACAAAAAGTAAGCGAGGTGGCACTTAGTTCTTTTCGGATTTCGAATGTAGACTAGTGTGAGATAGTTTGGTTGAAATTTGGAAACGTTTCTATGATGGCTAAGCATCGAATTTACAAGAAACCCTTACTGTATGCTGGCCATATAGCGTCAAACTCTTACTGTATGCTGAATATATACGAAAAAGGGTAGGTGTCTCCGATGGGCTACCATACAAAAAGTATGCGAGGTGGCACTTAGTTTTTTTCGGATTTCGAATGTAGACTAGTGTGGTTGAAATTTGGAAACGTTTCTATGATGGCTAAGCATCGAAATTTTGCGCTAAAAATTAACCCAAATTCGAAAATTTGCGCATTTCGGTGGGTGTCTTCGATGGGCTACCATACAAAAAGTAAGCAAGGTGGCACTTAGTTCTTTTCGGATTTTGAATTTAGACTAGTGTGGGGTAGTGTGGTTGAAATTTGGAAACGTTTCTATGATGGCTAAGCATCGCAATTTTGCGCTAAAAATTCACCCAAATTCGAAAATTTGCGCATTTCGGTGGGTGTCTTCGATGGGCCACCATACTAAAATCAAGCGAGGTGGCACTTAGTTCCTTTCGGATTTCGAATGTAGACTAGTGAGAGATAGTGTGGTTGAAATTTGGAAACGTTTCTATGATGGCTAAGCATCGAATTTACAAGAAACCCTTACTGTATGCTGGCCATATAGCGTCAAACTCTTACTGTATGCTGAGTATATACGAAATAGGGTATGTGTCTCCGATGGGCTACCATACAAAAAGTAAGCGAGGTGGCACTTAGTTCTTTTTGGATTTCGAATGTAGACTAGTGTGGGGTAGTGTGGTTGAAATTTCGAAAAGTTTCTATGATGGCTAAGCTTCGCAATTTTGCACTAAAAATTCACTTAAATTCGAAAATTTACGCAATACGGTGGGTGTCTTCGATGGGCTACCATACAAAAAGTAAGCAAGGTGGCACTTAGTTCTTTTCGGATTTTGAATGTAGACTAGTGTGGGGTAGTGTGGTTGAAATTTGGAAACGTTTCTATGATGGCTAAGCATCGAAATTTTGAGCTAAAAATTCACTTAAATCCGTAAATTTACGCATTACGATGGGTGTCTTCGATGGGCTACCATACAAAAAGTAAGCGAGGTGGCACTTAGTTCTTTTCGGATTTCGAATGTAGACTAGTGTGAGATAGTTTGGTTGAAATTTGGAAACGTTTCTATGATGGCTAAGCATCGAATTTACAAGAAACCCTTACTGTATGCTGGCCATATAGCGTCAAACTCTTACTGTATGCTGAGTATATACGAAAAAGGGTATGTGTCTCCGATGGGCTACCATACAAAAAGTATGCGAGGTGGCACTTAGTTTTTTTCGGATTTCGAATGAAGACTAGTGTGGGGTAGTATGGTTGAAATTTGGAAACGTTTCTATAATGGCTAAGCATCGAAATTTTGCGCTAAAAATTCACTTAAAGTCGAAAATTTGCGCATTTCGGTGGGTGTCTTCGATGGGCCACCATACTAAAAGTAAGCGAGGTGGCACTTATGTTCTTTTCGGATTTCGAATGTAGACTAGTGTGGGGTAGTGTGGTTGAAATTTGGAAACGTTTCTATGATGGCTAAGCTTCGAAATTTTGCACTAAAAATTCACTTAAATTCGAAAATTTACGCATTACGGTGGGTGTCTTCGATGGGCTACCATACAAAAAGTAAGCGAGGTGGCACTTAGCTCTTTTCGGATTTTGAATGTAGACTAGTGTGGGGTAGTGTGGTTGAAATTTGGAAACGTTTCTATGATGGCTAAGCATCGAAATTTTGAGCTAAAAATTCACTTAAATCCGTAAATTTACGCATTACGATGGGTGTCTTCGATGGGCTACCATACAAAAAGTAAGCGAGGTGGCACTTAGTTCTTTTCGGATTTCGAATGTAGACTAGTGTGAGATAGTTTGGTTGAAATTTGGAAACGTTTCTATGATGGCTAAGCATCGAATTTACAAGAAACCCTTACTGTATGCTGGCCATATAGCGTCAAACTCTTACTGTATGCTGAGTATATACGAAATAGGGTATGTGTCTCCGATGGGCTACCATACAAAAAGTAAGCGAGGTGGCACTTAGTTCTTTTTGGATTTCGAATGTAGACTAGAGTGGGGTAGTGTGGTTGAAATTTGGAAAAGTTTCTATGATGGCTAAGCTTCGAAATTTTGCACTAAAAATTCACCCAAATTCGAAAATTTGCGCATTTCGGTGGGTGTCTTCGATGGGCCACCATACTAAAAGTAAGCGAGGTGGCACTTAGTTCTTTTCGGATTTCGAATGTAGACTAGTGTGAGATAGTGTGATTGAAATTTGGAAACGTTTCTATGATGGCTAAGGTTCGAAAAATGATGTGAAACTGTTAATGCTAGAATATGAAAAAAAATGTTGTATTCATTTTATGGGCCTCCACATTACGAAAATTTGAGATAGGGCTAAGATAGTGTTTTATTTGGAAAGTGGACTAGTGTGAGATACTATTATCAAATCGTCCATATTCCTTATTGTATGCTTGTTACAGTTCCGGTGGCTGTTGGGCATAAACAAGAATGTCGGTTATCACAAGAGTTCCCGAACCTAATCTTTGGAAATTGATTTGCAAAGGAATGGCAAAGGTAAAAAACCTCTTTTTAAAATATTTGCTAATTAAATTTTATTCAGCTATATTCCGAGAAATATGAGTAATGTTCTTATAGACCCTCTTCTAAGTTACAAAATTTAATGATGTGGATGTGTTGTAAAAAAAATCGAGTACCGTATTAATTAAAATTAATGATGATTGACATTGTCTGTGCAAGTTAAAAAGTTCTTTAAATTTTGTCCTACTTTGCAAATATCTATGTTCGATTGGAAGAGGTGCTTCAAATTATAGTAATGTCTTAGTGAATTTTTTAGTTTGATTTATTTATAAGCTTATAATTTATTAATAAATCTTTGCAAAAATTATATTTTCTATCAACACATTGAGGCATTCTAAGAACAGTAGAATTGTCAGAGGCCCATATTACAATTCTCATGAAAATGATGGCAAAATTTTTTAACTTTCGAAATGAATAGATGCTCTAGTAGGCTGGTAGTAAGAACTACGTTTCAGGTTGCAAGGGTAAAACTGAGTAGTGTGTGAGTGCTTTGATCTGCTCTATTTGAAGATGGTTAATTTGTAATTGACTGATTATACTAATAGACTAAACTAATGCTTTTTTCTTCAGAATATGAACATCAAAGATTACCTATATTTAATGATGATGAAACACAATCAGTGCACACAGACTATCAGGACTATGATCCAAGTAAACACAATCCAGTTTTTTATGGAAAAATGCATGAACGTGTTGTAACTGATATAGATGATATTGTTGATGTAGATGTTACTATTAGTCATCCTTCATGTGCAGGGTTTGCTTTTACTGATAAACCTCCCTGTAAATCATCACCTATCCCTCCACCATTACCTTCCCCTGATAAATGTTAGTATATCCATTTTGATGTTTTTCCATAAGATTTTATTTTACCAAGTTTTATAATACCCAGTAAGCTTTGGAATATAAAGTTTTGATCATATTGTAATGTAATGACAAAAGGCAAATGTAAGGTCAAATTTACTGTAGTCTGAAGTCAAAGCCCACTTACATCACTACTGTGCATTATAACACTCATAATGCCCACTTAAATCTTAACCTTAAGTCAATAGATTAACAGACTGGATAATCCTACAGTTACGTAACTATAATAGAGACTACTTCCTCTTCCTACTAAAAGTTCAAAGTCTTTTCAAAGTCAAATTTGGTCAAAGTAAAGTTTCATTAAAGTTTTCATCTAAAAAAACAGCTATAGGCCTAAGGCTCATAATATGTCATTCACCATAACATCACTATTATTCACTACCACCATCATCATTAAACCATAACGAAAACCTATTATTGTCATCAACCCTACCATTATCATCTGTTGTGAAATAAACTGTTTTTTACTACAAGAACTTCAATTTTTGGTGCATTGACAAAGCCTTATTACATAGTCCTTGAGGCTATAGCAAATCTAGTCGATAAATTTAGTGGACTGATAAAGTTTGAGTTTTTCAAAAGCAAAGATATTGTCACGTAATCAAAATAGATCTATTTGAACCTCATTTTGATCATTGCATTATGAATTCAGATACTAAATCTGCATTATGTCGTCTGCTAGTATTCTATGTCAGCACTTTGATTCTATTTATAGTAACAATCAACCTTGATTGCCGCCTTTGTTTCTATATTGAATCCAAGCCCTCCTGAGGAAATTAATCTAAGGTGTGACAAATTAACGTTCTCTCATTGTTTAGATTCACACAACCTCTTAATTATTAATTGGTTTAGTTTCATTTCTTAATAAAGAAAAAAAATAACCCAAAAACTATGGCAGCTGATTAGGCCCACAAATCTAACTTCGTTCGTTCCGTGCATTCGTCTAACCTTCATTCATCTAACCATGTAATATCATACTTTGTACCGATGATCATCTTGCTCTCGGATACAAAACTATGCTAAATCTAATGTCTTTGTTTATTTCGTGCAATCAAGAAGTTTAATTGGATTAAAATGCGACCCTAATGTTACATTATATTTCTTAACTTAAACGAAGTAATACGGTCTGAGAAATACGAAACACGGGATTACATTCTTAGATTTATCATAGCAACCATCAAGAAGACGTCGCTAGATGGCGCTGCAGTATGAACACAACAGAGCCCTTTATAGAGAGAGTTGGACAACGTCAAAATGACCGCCATAATGGATACCTACTATCGAAGCGTGACTTTATACGCAGTCTAATTAAAATCAGACCCTAATTTCGTTCGTTCGTTTTTTTTAATCCGGTTTTTTAACCACTACATTAGGGTCAGAGAAACAGGCGCGGCAACAGCCGTTCACGTTAACTTTGACCTAACCTTGATAAAAATGACCTAATAAACTAGTCTACAGCGCTTAGGAATCCTAGAATGCACCTATTGTTCGTGAACAAAATCCCAGCGCGGGAGAGGGCAAAGATCTGATTAGTTTAAACAAAGGTCATTAAGGTTAGGTCAAAGTTAACGTGAACGGCTGTTGCCGCGCCTGGTTCTCAGACCCTAATGTAGTGGTAAAAAAACGGATTTAAAAAAAAACGAACGAACGAAATTAGGGTCTGATTTTAATTAGACTGACTTTATACGCTAACGTTAAAACAGCAAAGGCCGGACGTTATTATTCGGCATTTTCAACTGGTATTCAAGTTATTTTGATTTTTTTTTGCATTAAATAAATATTCTTTTTATTAATTCTACTAAACAAATGTAAATTTATTGATTTAGCACTCCCGAATAATGACTCTGAAGCAGTGAAGAATTTCAATATTCCACGTCTTTTTCTAATGATGACTTCGTAATTAACTATTGCTGTAATTTTCTCTTGAACACTTTTTATGTTTCTTTAAATTATCAGAATTTTGTTGTAACCTATACGCTCTCAATGTGGATCATATAGGAATATAATAGGATACTGTCGTCACTTATGCCCGTCTGTTTGTCTGCCGTGTTCAAATGCATGTAATCACAATAATTCTCGACGCATTTTGACGAAACTTTGCAAAATTATTACCCAAGGACAACCGCTTTCGAAAATATAGAAGAAGAAAAAATCACAAATATAAATATAACTTGTTGCTCTTTTACCACCTACAAGGCATAATTCTTAATGGAAATTCTCAATCAGCACATTAGGATAAACCCTTTTAAAAATTCAAATAAACAAAAATATTAATATAAGTTATTCTTGTTCTTCGAAACGAGTTCTATGTGTAGAAAAGAAACAAAAGATACGCTTCGATAGTAGGTATCCAATATGGCGGTCATTTTGACGTTGTCCAACTCTCTCTATAAAGGGCTCTGTTGTGTTCATACTGCAGCGCCATCTAGCGACGTCTTCTTGATGGTTGCTATGATAAATCTAAGAATGTAATCCCGTGTTTCGTATTTCTCAGACCGTATTACTTCATTTAAGTAAAGAAATATAATGTAACATTAGGGTCGCATTTTAATCCAATTAAACTTCTTGATTGCACGAAATAAACAAAGACATTAGATTTAGCATAGTTTTGTATCCGAGAGTAAGATGATCATCGGTACAAAGTATGATATTACATGGTTAGATGAATGAAGGTTAGACGAATGCAAGGAACGAACGAAGTTAGATTTGTGGGCCTAATCAGCTGCCATAAAAAACGGCCTTTCTGGCGAAAATAAGGAATAAATATTTATTCTGTTACCGTTTTACCAAAAATATTTTGTAACCGTTTTTACAGAACTGTTACCGCTATAACCTTAAATGTGTTACTGTTTTAACGGGATTGTTACCGTTTCAACTTTATTTTTTTGATACCGTTTTAGCGTGTTACCGTTTTAACTGGCTACCGTTTAGACTTAACAGATATTTAGATAAAGTTTTGGAATTTGTTATAGTTTATTGTGAGTAACTATTTTGTTGTATTGTGCTGTACCTTCTATGTACAAGTATTTTATTTCAGTTTTAAAAGTGTAAGACTTGAAAAGTCTCAGTCTAATTAAAATCTAAAAAGGTTGGGTCAAAGTTAACGTGAACGTTTGTTACCGCGTCTCGTTCTCAGACCCTAATGTAGTGGTTAAAAAACCGGATTTAAAAAAAAACGAACGAAACGAAATTAGGGTCTGATTTTAATTAGACTGGAAAAGTATTTGGACTGAATAAGTCATCATTCTTCAAATTTATTAGATGATCCAAATTTAATGGAAAGAGATAATCTACTAACGATCAATGCTGATTAAAGGACCATCCAGATTAGATCATATATGTTTATAGCATATAAGTGTTATCCTTTAAAAAAAAATCTTATTTACTTTCAGTGAGATTTCCCAATAAAAACTGAAACTATTTTATTTTTATTATTTTACTTAAATTTTAGGTCCACCAAAAGAATATTTAGAATGTTATATTGTCCCTGTTTTATTACCAGCATTAGCAGAAATGTTTAAACAAGCTAAAATAGAAAAATGTTTTGAGGTTTGTTTTAAATCTATTTTAACTTTTCAAACTTTATTTAATTATGATAAGAAGTAAGGAAAGGAATACCAGTCAACTTGTCATCTTGAATTCATGTCAACTACTCTAAAATTTTAAATGGACAAAAAAACGATACATTAATCCCATAGAAATTATGTTTATCAATTGTTTATTCAACTATTATGTATGTCATATTTTACAGAGAAAAAGAACTAAGTTTAATGCATTAGATTTTATCACAGAATATTTATACAGGTAAACATTTTGTCTGTATTTAAATGTTTTTATTGCTTTAAGTTAAGTGTTGTATAATATGGATACCCGGGTTATTATTATGAGATCTGTGTTATGGTAGATTGTATAAATGATTTTTATTGTAGAAATAATAAAAGTAAAGCTGACAGAGAAAATGTACAGTTTAATATTAGATATACCTTTTGTTAAACTATGGTTAAAAGATCAGTAAGTACTATTATTCTGTCTGAATTAAATCAGAATCTGGATGTTGTTGCCCAGTTTTTCTGTTATTTTTTGAACAATTGATCTTTTATGACTTGATGCATTTTATCTTGTGGTAAAATGAATTTTTGGATCTGTAGAATATGCCATAACTAGAGTTATGTCCCTTCCTTTGTTAAGACCTTGTCAATTCGTGTCAAATATGTAGGCCTATACCTCTTGTAGAATTCTTGATATACAAAAAAATTCCTGATTGTTTCAATATTTCATAAACCAATTCCAGATATGCATGCAGATATAAGGGTTTCCAGATTAACAAGTTCAACAGGGCTCTACTATTTATTTGTGTTCATTCTCCTTTTTAGCCCTAGACCACCATTACCATTATCATTACTATGGACAGAAGAAGAGGCAGTATTAATTATTCAATCACATTGGAGAGGATATAAGGTATGGATTGTTTATGTGCTAAACATGTCATAGTGAAAATGAGTAAAAAAGTGTAGATATTGTAAACAAAGACAAGATATTGCGACTGGTTATCAGAAATATGTATAAGTTTTATTATTGATTGATTTGTATATTTATACTTAAAGCACATACAGCACGTAACAAAATATTGAATCTGTATTTTAAATCAAACAAAAGTGTTTCTGTAAGAATAAATAATCAGTAATAACACCTGGTAAATGAATAATTAATTGAAATTCAGGAAACTTTAAGGTATTAAATTTTATTTCAGATAAGATGTGATCCAAAAATCCAAGAATTAAGACAGTGGCAGAGAGAATGGAGAGAAGAAAACCAAGGATATGATAAAAAAGTAAATGAATTTTGGGAAGAGAAAATGCCTGATAACCAAGGTTCGGTTACTAATAGTGGTTCTGAGCCAACAATGAAAATAATTCATCTTCAGAATTAAAAGACACTCTGAACAAAAAGAAAATTAAGAATATGCAAAAACAATAGATCTTGAATTGAAATACATGTACCAGTATATTTTTAATAGATATACACAATACATTATCTATATCTATATTTTTATTTAAATTCAAGGAACACATTTAGAGAAAGGGATTTTATTTTTAAAAGTCGGCTTGTTTCTCAGTACATTTTAATCAATATTACTAATGAGTGAAATGAAAAGGAGTTTTACATCCTGATCTTCTGCACCTTTATGGTACTAATGAGTGAACAGAACTGCTTATTCAGTTAGTAACTAGTGGGGAACCTAACTTGTCTAGGTTGGTCAAATGTAAAGTGAATCATTGTCAGCGACACTGACTTGATTACTTTAAATTTCAATAGACTTCATTATATTTATGTGTTTTTATTTATAATTAAGTACTTGTACATAATCAACAATGAGATTATGATTCCCTAGAGAATAATAAACTTCACAACAATTCTATCAATTTAATTTATTGACAATGATTTACTTGTTATGTTATGTTTAAATATCTTGATATTAATGAATGTGATTTTGGCGTGTGTGTACACTTATTATGATGGACAGTTGGACACAGTTATTTTTCATTATGTAAGTTCAATTGATACCAGTTAATAGAAATATTGTTATGGGTTATTGTTTATTAAGGTAGAACTGCAGCAGAATATATTATGTAAGCACTGTTTTGACAATTATATTTATTAAAGAAATAGTTATTAAGAAATTTGTATTTTCTGCTCAATTGCTGTACACTCTTCACAAAGAAGTTTCTTTTTTGGAAATTCTTAATGTTTCTGATGTGGTTAATCACATGACCGAACTTGATACATTTACTCCCATGGAGTTCCCCCTCTTACATGTATTTCTACGTCTTGTTTTACCATAAATGAAATATACATCACTACCAAGGAATTCGATTGGAAAGCATACAACGCTTTCAAAGTATTGTCGTTTAATCCGGTCATCTGATTTGAAGGTCGCCGATAGTAGGCCTACCAACCTCAACAATCCGATAAAGACGCCAATTCCTGAGAAAATTTATCGTCTTGAAAAAAATGACGACAAATTTAAACACTAAAAGCGATACAACTTCTTAGAACGAACAAAAAAATTAAGTTCTCAAACCTGGTCAATCAGAGTATATTATATTTATCCAAAGTATACAAACAGAATCCAAAAGAACACATGAAACTATGTAAATTTCCATATAATAACAGGTTATAATTGATAAACGCCTTAAATTTGATTAAAGGTTTTTCAATTATTGTATATAAACATTGTTTTCTGGATTTATCAGATTATTTAGGTAAACTGTTGTATAGTTAATTTATGCAACCAGGAAAGTCCCTTGATGGATATAAACTATTGACCAAATTTGAAAATTTCGATTTTTTGTTCATTCTAAGAGGTTGTATTCCTTTAATCTATGTATTGCTGAGCATTAAGGGTTTCTTAGATGATAACCAGCAGCAGTACCATATAGCCCATCCACCAATTTTCGTCTAAATCTGATTTGTGTAGTTTTTTTTGGCCCCTTGACTCATGTGCAAAGCGGAGAGTGCAATACAACACATTGCATTGTCAAGAGAATTCGGTTACACCATTGGACCAATAATTTAACAACCTTACAACGTCTGATCTGTAATTTTCCGGTACATTCGGTGCTACTATAGCAGCAGTTCCAAGACTAAATATTGACTCAAATTCCAGTTGTGTATCAGCGTCTGTGTCCTGACGTCAGATTTTTAATTAAAATATAACAAATCAAAGATCAAAGAAAGTGAGGTTGTGATACCAGATATTTAATACTTTTCTTTAAACTGATCATTGAATTATTAATCAGACTTCAAAACTAATCAGTATTTCACATAGTGTACAATAGACAACAAGGGGGAAACAATAAGCCTTTAGTTCAAGCAGTTTTATATCATTTTACATCACTTCAAGAAAATGGTGACTAAACAACTTAAATGAGGCATATAATAGTCGAGATAAATTTAGACTCTTTAACAGTACATGATAAACCGATAAATAATGTTGTATAATTCTACAATAATAGATGGGGTTTTGTCGCGATTTATAGATTTTTCAGTCTTAATTCATCCACTATATAGCAGACTTGTGTCATACAAGCTGAAGATATTGATCCCAATAATATAAAGTAGAATTCCTATCAACAGAAATCATTTCATTTGTTTACACATATTGATTAATTAAGGACTGCACGCAATCATATCATCCTGATAGTTATAAGTAATTCATATCAAGCTATGCATATGATAAGAATGTGACAGTAAGGAAATCAATAAGACATAAAGTATGATAGTCGTATTTAAATACTAGGTCATTCATATCATTAATCTATAATGATTTTATTAGTCTTTAAAATAAAATATGAGCATTTAAGTAGTACCACTCAAAGGTTCTGTTTAATATAAGGTTTCATATCATCATAAAAAGTTATCAATCCTCTTTTTGTTATCCATATGTAGTAGTTTACATGGAATCTATAATTAAGTATTGATGAGATATATAAAAAGTGAACAATGAAATAAATATAACGATATCTTACCAATCCTATAAAATAAAATACAAATAATATTGATAATAGTTAATAGACTGTATTACCAATCCACTTTATTTAATAATATAAAGATATTTTACCAATCCTCAATATTATCAATAATATAAGATTAGATGATATAAATATAGTTTACCAATCCTCTATATTTAATAATATAAATATAGTTTACCAATCCACTTTATTTAATAATATAAAGATATTTTACCAATCCTCAATATTATAAATAATATAAGATTAGATGATATAAATATAGTTTACCAATCCTCTATATTCAATAATATAAATATAGTTTACCAATCCTCTATAGTATAAATAATATAAGATTAGATAATATAAATATAGTTTACCAATCCTCTATATTTAATAATATAAATATAGTTTACGAATCCACTTTATTTAATAATATAAAGATATTTTACCAATCCTCAATATTATGAATAATATAAGATTAGATAATATAAATATAGTTTACCAATCCTCTACATTCAATAATATAAATATAGTTTACCAATGCTCTATATTCAATAATATAAAGATAGTTTACCAATCCTCTACATTCAATAATATAAATATAGTTTACCAATGCTCTATATTCAATAACATAAAGACAGTTTACCAATGCTTTATATTTAATAATATAAAGATAGTTTACCAATCCTCTACATTCAATCTTATAAATATAGTTTACCAATGCTCTATATTTAATGATATCAATATAATTTACCAATCCTCTATATTTAATGATATAAAGATAGTTTACTAATGCTCTATATTCAATAATATAAACACAGTTTACCAATGCTCTATATTTAATAATATAAAGATAGTTTACCAATCCTCTACATTCAATAATATAAATATAGTTTACCAATGCTCTATATTTAATAATATAAATATAATTTCAATAATATAAATATAATTTCAATAATATAAATATAGTTTACCAATGCTCTATATTTAATAATATAAATATAATTTACCATTCCTCTATATTTAAGGATTTAAAGATAGTTTACCAATCCTCTATATTGAATAATATAAAGATAATTTACCAATCCTCTACATTCAATAATATAAATATAGTTTACCAATGCTCTATATTTAATAATATAAAGATAGTTTACCAATTCTCTATATTTAATAATATAAATATAGTTTACCAATCCTCTATATTTAATAATATAAATATAGCTTACCAATCCTCTACATTCAATAATATAAATATAGTTTACCGATCCTCTATATTCAATAATATAAATATAGTTTACCAATGCTCTATATTTGATAATATAAATATAGTTTACCAATCCTCTATATTTGATAATATAAAAATAGTTTAACAATCCTCTATTTTTAACGATATAAATATATTTTACCAATCCTCTACATTCAATAATATAAATATAGTTTACCAATCCTCTATATTAAATAATATGAATATAGTTTACCAATGCTCTACATTCAATAATATAAATATAGTTTACCAATCCTCTATATTGAATAATATAAATATAGTTTACCAATGCTCTACATTCAATAATATATAGATAGTTTACCAATCCTCTACATTCAATAATATAACGATAGTTTAACAATCCTCTATATTTAATAATATAAATATAGTTTAACAATCCTCTATATTTAATAATATAAAAATAGTTTATCAATTCCTATATTTAATAATATAAATATAGTTTATCCATCCCCTATATTCAGTAATATAAAAATAGTTTATCAATCCCCTAACAAATAATATAAAGAAAGTTTATCAATCCCCTATATTTTATAATATAAAGATAGTTTACCAATCCTCTATGTTTAATAATATAAATATAGTTTACCAATCCTCTATATTTAATAATATAAAGATAGTTTACCAATCCTCTATATTTAATAATATAAAGATAGTTTATCAATCCCCTATATTTAATAATATAAATATAGTTTACCAATCCTCTATATTTAATAATATAAAGATAGTTTACCAATCCTCTATATTTAATAATATAAAGATAGTTTATCAATCCCCTATATTTTATAATATAAATATAGTTTACCAATCCTCTATATTTAATAATATGAATATAGTTTAACAATCCTCTATATTTGATAATATAAAGATAGTTTAACAATCCTCTATATTTGATAATATAAAAATGGTTTATCAATTCCTATATTTAATAATATAAAGATAGTTTATCCATCCCCTATATTTAATAATATAAATATAGTTTATCCATCCCCTATATTCAGTAATATAAAAATAGTTTATCAATCCCCTAACAAATAATATAAAGAAAGTTTATCAATCCCCTATATTTTATAATATAAAGATAGTTTACCAATCCTCTATATTTAATAATATAAAGATAGTTTATCCATCCCCTATATTTAATAATATAAATATAGTTTACCAATCCTCAAACAGTGTCTAATAAAGATTTGAAAACCAGTTGCTCCTTGAGAGGCAACATCTGTTTCATGTGAAAATTGGACAGTACAGTCTTGCACTCCAGAAAGAGAAAGATTACCCCTCGCAGTATACTTCTTTGCGGAGTTTGACAGTTGAAATGTATAAAATATTACATTGCAAGAGAAAGCTAGAGTTTAAACAGTGTAATAATTAAAGTTTGCCTCACATGTTAAGAATTCTGCAATGAGAATTCATTGAAATGAAAAGCTCATTCAAACTTCTAAGAGAAATGAACATTACGTAGTTAATTTCAATCTATCAATCTATTTTCTTAGAATAAAGTCAATGTTGCAATTTGTTTGATTAGTGCCTTTAGAACTTTCCACTTTTATTTATTGAGTGAGATGACAGCACCAAGTTCAATATCCAATATTGTTATAGATTTATTTAGACTAGCTAACATCTCAATTACGTAAATATCATTTTATTGACTCGATATTGAATTTCTCCAACATACAAAAACACTTTAATACACCCTTTAACAATCAATAAAGAGCTATGAGTGATTAAAAATCGACGCCTGAAATTGAAATATTAAACCAATACAATAATGTTTAAAAGACAAACTATTTAATTATTAATGTATAATGAGTTTTAATATTATCAGTATACTAAATATTTTCAATTTTAAAAAGTTGTAGCATTAAATATTTTGTCAGAAAGTTCTAATGAAGATAAAAATGTTTTTAATGGTTATGTTCAAGGTAATAGCGTGTGAATATTTATATGAAAGGTACCAATAATAATCAATCAATTACCTTCAATAATTATTCAATATATGTGGATCGATATTTACCATATCGAATTGCTGTACATTTCATTATACATGTTAAATATTTGATAGAAAGACATGGTGATACGTTACGTAGATAAGAAATAATTGAATACAAGGAAACGATAGTGTATTGTTATCTGTAAAATAACTATCATGTATCTTTATATTAATTATTGGAATATAACAATTGACTATTGACAGGTAAAGTGAGACTATTTTCTACGTTACCTTTAAAATACTTCCATAATTCTTTGATTCTTCAATGGACTGAAAGAGATAAAATCTGTTATCAAATAGGTGGACTTTTTTTTAAAAGATTTAATATTAAAATGGTAAGGAAATATTGTTATTAATTCCTTAAATTTAAGTTAAATTAGTATTATTTCCTTTAAATTATTAATCTAAAAATAGGCACATAATTATATGAAGAATACGTATAGAAATTAAGATTGATATTTATCAAAAAAGATTTTAATTTATCAAAAGATTTGATATGGAATAGAATAGTATAACTAGGAAATATCGTTTTACTTTAATCTTACTTTAAATGTGTTTTTAAATCTCGATAATTAGAAGATTAAGTTCATACGAAAGAGTGAGTGGGGTTTTAGGATACATTTTAGCATTTCATAGCAGCATCCGACTACTATTAGTAATGGAGAACAAACTAAATTGTAATATGCTCAAATTAGGGCCTTTTTTTTTTACATCAATAGTGTTGGAGTGAAATTTAAAAATTAACAAATCTAATATATATCCGAGAGTCCAAGAATTGATAACTGTCAAAGAAACTAAATATGAAAATGTTTTGGACGAACAAGAAATAAAACAGTCGATCATTATATTTTACCACATTGAACATTAAAGGACCATTCAGTGTTTTTTTTCAAGAAAGAACAATGGCGCCGCCATACTCCTAAAACTACTGCAGGTGTAAATAGGACTGGTGGCAAACTGATTTATATGAGGACAACAGTTACTGTCGGGATTGAGATTCCAGAGCTGAAAGGCGTAAACCTCTTTATATGAGGGTCTCCGACACGTATACAAATTTCGGGGGTACAAAATGGGGGTACAAACTGCTTTTCACGCTCACCTTATACCTTCACTGGCACCATCACTTAACGATAAGCCTATTACTGCAGCTCCCCAAAACAAATCTCCCTTTCTTCATTAAATTCAGAAAGACCATGTAACAATTAGTATTCTTATCAAAATATGTAGGATTGTCAAGACAGTGAATGTAACCTCCGGTTGTAAAAAGTGGAACACTTTCCTAAATGTTGTATCCGCTGTATACATACTGCATGTGTGCTGTTGTCATACCGTGTCATTTATAGTTTGTCCGAATTCCCATTTTTATAACAGATGCAGTTAAGAAGGACGTAAAACTCCATTTCATTTCCCGTTCTTATGGATTCTAGCCACGTATGCATGTAATTTCAACAAACCGTGCATTGTCAAATTACGATACTTTGAATCTAATAAGATAGAGAATAAGGAACTTATTATTCTATCACTGCGATAACTTAAAGGTTTTAAGTATTGACCAATGTTCTATTCAAAAATCTAGTGTGGTCATGACTTCCTCTAAGATATGATTAAAGGTTTTAAAGTGCTTCAACCATAAACGGTATTAAAAAGCACGTTTCATCAGGTAATAATAAATTTTAATGAAAAATAAAGAAACGTTAACTATTTAATATAAAATATTATTTGTTAAAGTCGAAAGATTACTCAAATAGTAATTAAAATTGCTCAAACATATTATGATACTTCTTTCAAAAACAATTTGTCAACTATAATGATACAGAAGTTTGTTGTAGTAGGAGCTATAATTATACTGATAAAGTATCACGATTTACTCTTATCGCAGATATTTGATATACAATTTAATATTGTTATCAAAGGTATTTTCAGTTCGGATATTGTATCGTTGTTACTTTTCAACTTCCATCCCTCATGTAAGTTTATATTTTGTTGATTTTTTTGTTAATCATATTAATGACAATAGGATTAGACGCCTGAACAGCGTATTCCTTCTCTTGTTTGTCTTGCTTTAAATTATTAATTTTCAATTTGCTAAAAATCATTTACAAAATCTGTAAATCTATTGTTTTCTCGCTTGAATTTCACTAACTTATTTCTATTGATTGTTTGACATATTGTATCAGTTGATGTATATTGTGGAGTCCAATGCAACTGATGACAACCCTGAAGTAAGTCCTCGATCGAACAAAGCATCCCCTTTACCCGTAAAGTTAAATTAAACCGACTTTGTTTGTGTCTTGAATACGGTTTGTTCTTCGTTTCAATAACCAAAATATTGTATTCTCAGATTAGAGTAAAAACAAAATGTGTACAGTGTACATAGTCAAATCCAGCCACATTGTAGACCTACAGATCCATCTACAACAGACTGAGCATATTTTTATGTATTCCTATCTTATTTTTCATGCATATCAGGGGCGGATCCAGGATTTAGAAAAAAAAGGGGGGGGGGGGGCTGTGAAATATAACAAACTTCAAATTCAACAGTACCGCGAGCGCCGAGTGGCAAATATTTAGAGGGTTCTGACATCAGTCGCCCCCCCCCCCATACCTGGATCCGCCCCTGCATATAAACAATTTGTACAATACTGTCCACTCGTTGAAAAGAAATTTTAAATGGGTATGTGTACAAAGATAAGATCTTGAGTCAAGAGTAGCCTATCCCTTTGCGGACTAAGATATGGTATTGGGCGTTCAGTTATTTATCGTATCATATTTAAAACCAATCAAGTTATAGTTTAATTCAATATAATATTATACATATCAAATAACGTACTATGATCAGTATAACATTATGCTATCAAATATGTTTCAACCTAGTAAATAATTGCGATAGCTTTTCAGGCACGATAATATACGCATAGAAACAGAGTTTTAATTGAATTATAACATAAAAAACATAATCACAATATTAATAATAAAACCCAAGCACAAACGATCCCAACCACAAAACAAATCTCGAAATCCATGTAAACACATTGGCAACTCATTGGTAGAAGCTGGTGAACTTTTCATTTGAGGAAGTATATCAATAAATGAGTTAATATTTCATAATGAAAAGTGGTACCAGGTGTCTAGAAGAGTTAGCATACCCTGCTTGGTGCCACACCCGCCACTGCTACTCAATGATATAACATATTATATAGGTTATTGATTTCTATCAAAATCAATTTTAAAGTTTAAGTTTCAAGGCAGTGAATTCAATAAAGGGAGATAACTCTGTTAAAAAATATTTTTGTTTTTAATTAGGCTAGGTCAAAACATTATGGGGGATAATTCCTAACGAAATTTTCCACAGCCAAATATTTGAAAATAGCTAACTAGATGAAGGAAGGGGGGGGGGGGGGGGGGCGTTGCCATTGCCCCCCCCCATTATTGATTTCCGTCGGTAAAGTTGAGACGACCGGCGGCAAGCATAAACATAGAGAAATCAAATAATATAGCTTCAATTAGCATTCCTACCGTGTGTAAAATAGCTAACATCTCAGAGCTTTCGGGGCCTTCTGGACCCCCACCATGTGCCTGGGCCCAAGCCGTTATTCGCTCCGCTCGCAATGTCAATATATTTTGTCGGTTCATCTGAAACATTGCACCCCAAGTTTCGAAAACCTGGTTACGCCACTGCTATTAGTTAATATTTCTGAATTTGATGCAGTTCCACTCAAGTGCGACAGGCCCTAGTTGATAATCAATCTTTCAAAGTTTCTTAAAAAGAGCGTTTTGCTGCTAAATGTCAAACCACAATAACTGAAAGTAGAATTAATAAATATCTTCTTTTTGATATGATCCATTCCTCAGGCAATCTAATTTTAACTTTTCTTTATTGTAATCTAATAAAGTCTTCTACCACAGTGTTGTTCTAGTGACGTCATTTTAAACCAATCATGGCGTTTCAAAACTATTTCTTAACAACAAGAACGAATTGTAGTATAGCAAAATCCAACGTGATCGTCATATTCCTCTATTTGAGTGTTACTATTCCAAAATTTTGTCAATTATGTATATGAAGTTTTCTAGAAATTTACTTTTATCGAAGAATTTTGTTGACGTATCTGAATACATGCCAAACATTTTTTTTGGAGATATGATTTAGATTTTATTTTATAGATATAGTTATGATTAACGAGGAGAGCTAAAATGATTAACAAAATAAATGGCTTGAAAATATTTATAATTATATTGGCCAGTATCACTAGTGGACGTACAGGTAGGATAAAATACAACATTATAAATAATATACATGTAAAAGTGCAACTATGTGCGTTTTCTGTCTGACTCGAAGATAAAAATGCTATTGCACATTGACAAAATGTCTCATATATCTTTTGATAACCTTCAAGTATTCTGTTTCACCTTTTGTGATAACCTCATCCTTAAGCGACATTTAGTGATGGAGATAACATCAAATAACGGAAGAGTAGTATCCCAGTATCCCATTATATTGTGTTCCAATATTTAATGCTAGTCATTTGTTTTTACAGTTCTATGATTTCTGTTATCATTTCAGACTGTAATTATGCTGCTTTGACGGTTGATCAAGTTATTGACGTTGATGAAAATACGCCAATAGGTAAAATATGTTTTAAACGCACGTTTGACTATAAACAATTAAAAGAACAACAGTTTAATTTCTATTCGTCAATATTATATCAGGAAGGTTTTCAAATAGTGACAATAGAAACTCTTTCAGTGCTCTTTCAATGTAAACGAGCATTAAATGTTTATTTTAAAGGGATATGTTCACTAACTGTTCGACGAAAAGAATTTTAGTCTCAGAACCTGAAATTGTTTAGCTTATCTAATCCGTAATAATGTTCCGAACTCTCCCACAAAATTTAAGCCTTCAAATCCCCGTGTATCTATAATTATCAGCGTTTGAAAGTCAAAAATACGACTCGCCGTTTAGTAAGACTATTACATATAGAAAACACATATACAGAAAATGAAAGATAACTGAGGGCTATTTACATAAATTCAAGGCCCAAATCGATCCTCGAAAATGCTGAAAATTCCCCTTTAAGGATGAATCAATAATAAGATAAATTTGTTTGTTTGTAGGACATGTATTGTTTAACGTAACTAGTTCACTTGAAGTAATTCTTAAACCTGGTACTGGTACGGATTGCGACTTTTTGTCTATTAAACTATCATCTACACCAACAGTCTACAATATAGCCTTAGATCACATTTTAGATGCTGAAAAGGTTTGTCTGACTTGTTTTCCTTCTCCTTTGAAACCATTGAGTGTATTTTATTATAATTTTCTCTGAATATGATAATAGCACAATGATATTTTAAGCATGAGATGTAGTCAAATTTATTTATAATACTGAATTTCTTATCCCTTTTCAGCTAACCACAACGATATGCACCTTTTCACTGAATTGTGTCAATGCAAGTAGTAGTGTGAGTACTTGGAAATTATTTAAAAGAATTGTATATTAGTCTGATAGAGTGTTGCAAGTTTTACGCTCTGCAATGTATAGCGTTTGTCAAATTTTAGCTCAATAATAATATCATTACACTTACATGCTGTCATTGGTATAATTTCATTGTTAATTAACTTTACAGGTCGACTTTCATGTAAGAATCATCGATTTAAATGAATATCCTCCGGTTTTTGAAAAAGATCAATATACAGTGAATATATCCGAGGTATTACGTTTAGACATTTACTATCTAATATCATTAAAATTTCTTCGGAAGATATTATAGTCGTTAAATATTAGTATTAACAACTGAGTGAACCCACTTTGAATCTGATCGGTAGACATTTAAGGATTGAATCTCGAGCAAGTATAACTACTGGTTACAGACTAAGAACATGATAGAATGACAGCAATGCATCTTAAGTGATGTTATAGGAGATTAGAAGGGGAGCTCATATTTCTCTTTCGAAAGGATAATCCAGAGAATGTTCCAAATAGGGAGCTCAACAATTGCTCGTACGAGAAACCTTCAGATAAGGTTACATTATTTAAAACATTGTTTTACTAGTTGTCTGAAATTTCCAACCTATGCAACCTTAAGCAAACTGGTTCTTTTTTAAATTCTCCATTCGAGAAACAAAATTGCAATTGGCATGCCGGCTATTTACATTGGAAATTGGGCTGAAAGATTCAGAAAGCACCGTCTTGATCTTTAATGAGACCACGAACTGTGGATTAGAGATAAAACGACTGCATCACTTAGAGGGTATAGACTATGGCCATATGAAGGAGGACTAATATGACAACAATAATTCACTGTTATATACTTGTTTTGTTCAGAGCACCGAGTTGAACACGTTTATATTTGAAACTCAAAATATTGCTGAAGATAAAGATAAAGAGAAACAACCTATCTTATACAGTTTACAAGTACGTATACATACATATACCATTTTGTGAGTCACCTGAAATCAAGATAAAAAGATAGCGCTTCAAAATCAAATCACTCTGTATATAAAATTATATGCTTTAGTAAAATGCCCCTAAAATACCACTACCGTATGCCAGTTCTGATAATGTGTTTTTTATTATATTAAAGACCTTTTATACAATTAAATATTACCGAGATCAAGACATATATTTGGAATGGTTAATTGTATATATACGTTTATTTTTCAGAACGGATTAGACCATTTCATATTAACTGGTACTAAAATATACACAACAAATCCCTTTGATTATGATGCGATGCAAAGACAATTCAACCTGACCATAATAGCACAGGTAAACCTATACCAAGAATACACACTATTCTTTAACAAACCCACTGAAAATCTTAAAAAAAAAATATAGAAGCCATCATCATTGTATCACAACATGGCAATCTTGTCATCATTCGATATACAGTACAGTAATCTATTGCCAATTTTGTCATCATTGAGTACTAACATTTGGATGTGTAGTCTACTGGCAATTTAACATCTTTCTATGTAGTCTATTGGTAATTTTGTCATCATTGGATGTAGTCTATTGACAATTTATCATCATTGGATATAGTCTACTGGCAATTTATCATCAGTGGATGTAGTCTACTGGCAATTTATCATCATTGGATATAGTCTACTGGCAATTTTATTGTCATCTTTGTATGTAATCTACTGGCATTTTATCATCATTAGATGTAGTCTATACTGTCAATTTATCATCATTGGATATAGTCTACTGGCAATTTTATTGTCATCTTTGTATGTAATCTACTGGCATTTTATCATCATTAGATGTAGTCTATACTGTCAATTTATCATCATTGGATATAGTCTACTGGCAATTTTATTGTCATCTTTGTATGTAATCTACTGGCATTTTATCATCATTAGATGTAGTCTATACTGTCAATTTATCATCATTGGATATAGTCTACTGGCAATTTTATTGTCATCTTTGTATGTAATCTACTGGCATTTTATCATCATTAGATGTAGTCTATACTGTCAATTTATCATCATTGGATATAGTCTACTGGCAATTTATCATCTTTGGATGTAGTCTACTGACAATTTATCATATTTGGACGTAGTATACTGGCAATTTAACATCTTTCTATGTAGTCTACTGGCATTTTATCATCATTGGATGTAGTCTCTACTGTCAATTTAACATCATTGGATGTAGTCTATTGACAAATTGTTATCTTTGTATGTAGTCTACTGGCAATTTTATTATCATTGGATGTAGTCTACAGACAATTTTGTCACCATTGGCTTTAATTGTCTGCCATTGTTATCATTATTGATAGTAGCCCTAATGCTTTAATAATCAAACCCGCACCAGTTAAAGAAATCTAAATATTTTTTTTATTCAAATACCAGCGTACAGTAGGGTTAAATATTTCAAAGTTACGTTTGGAATTAACAAAAATATGCAATTCCAATAATTTAGGAGGATGGAGACAACTCTGTTAAGAAAAATAGCAATGTGACATTAACAGTGAACATTCTAGATGTTGATGATCAAAGTCCAAAATTTACTCATACCATATATAAACTGAATATATCAGAGGGGGTAAGAATAGTTTTGTTCTTTGTAAAATGTAATAGCCTTTTGTATTCTTCATCACAGAAAATTTGTTCAGCTTTCTGAAATATACTTTTTTGCCTAGGCATTCAAATCTTTCCTAAGGCTACTTGTTTCTTAAAAGTATAAATTTCAAATTATTTTGGTTGATGTTGAAACTTTGTATTCAACAGATGTTCGTTTGATTAAATTATTAACTCTGTTCTATTGAATGTTCTAGGACTACACCAACGAAGCAGTAAATACTACACCACCAATACTTGCTGTAGATCTCGATTCATTTAATTCTCCCGTTGATTACAAAATAACAACAGGTAACCCCTATTTACTTCAGAATTAGATTTTTAAATTTTAACATGACCAATTATTGAGCCCGATTTCAGCTTCTAGTTTAAGTTTTGAAAAACTGAAGCCTGGCCCGCCTGGTTAATTTTTATCGAAATTTGTTAAAACCATTATTTCCATTGATTTCGACCAAAAATGATTTTGAATATAATGTATGTTAAGTGCGTTTCTATTAAAAAAAAATGGATATCTAAACTGAAGTTTTGCCAGTTGATATTACTTCACAGGGCAATAGTGTATAAGATGCAATAATTTATGTAAAATGATGAATACATCGTATATGATAATTGTATTCTGTCCAAAAAGTAACACTAAGTGATAACATGTCAAAGAATATTTTTCTACAAACATTTACAGAGCAAAATGTGTGATTAAGGTTGGATCAGCTACTGCATGTAGGATGAAAACATGGAAAATTGTCACTTAATCTCATCAGTTTTATACATTTACTTCTCCGTCACATAGAATGTCAAAACTTTGTATTTTAGGTGTTGATGATATCTTTACAATCAGACCATCAGGAGAATTGGTTATAAATGGTCGACTAGTCAGAAGAGAAAACCCCTCACTAGTCCTAGGAATACAGGTAAAGCGTAACTTCAACGGATTTATAACCAACTAGAGCCATTACGAACGGCACTTTGAAGTTGATGATAAATCTGATCATTATAAAAAGATACTTTTATTGTGTCATAAAAATTGTTTGAACAGGGTTCGATGTTACCAATTTTTAACTTTCACCTATTTTCACAGGCTTTTCAAATAAATCGATCTACTGATAGAATTGATGATGCAGCAGTTATAGTAACGGTACAGGATGTCAACGACCACCATCCAGTTATGAACAATGATACCTATACTGCCTCTGTGGATGAAGGAGCATTTGGTGATTTTACCATCATACAAGTCACAGCGTCTGATTCTGATATAGTAAGGCTGCTTATATATTCTTCTTTCTGCACATTATCTTATAAACTGTACAACTGTAAACCAGAAATGTCCGTGATCTAAGACCAATAATTGTTTTTTCATACCAAAATCATAATGTGTGACCATATCATTCCAGGGAATTAACAGTGTGTTTCAGTTTCATCTAAATGGCACTGATGTATTTGAGATTGAGACAGTTGATGATGTAGGATCTATCCGGTTAGCTCGTGATAAGATTTTGGATCGAGAAGAACAAGAAGTACATATTTTTGAGGTAGCTTACATTTTAAAAAAAACATAATAAACCTTTTTATCTTTCTAACGAACAACTTAAATAACGGCAGATCAACAATAATTTTGTATTAGTACTAAAAATTAAATTTCATCACCAAAGTAGCCTATTTAGTGGGATCACAAGAACATGTGAATATTAAATGCACAAATAACTGGTTTTGTGATGACGCAAAGCCCGTATAAACACATGACTATGGTTTGTCCTTTGTTTCAGGTTTATGCAAAAGAATTAGAAACATTTAGAAAATTTGAAAGTAACCGAAGTCATGTACAGATTACAGTTAATGATATCAATGATAACAAACCAATATTTTACCCTCAAAACCAACAATTTACATTTACTGTCAATAAAACTGCGAAAATTGGTGACTCAGTGGGTATGGTGAGTACGACCATGATCTGATAACATATTTGAAAATCGCTACCTTTTTCGCTGACTTACATCAAAACCCTGAAATTAGGAAAAGAAAAATGATTTTTATTAGCTTAACCTACATAACGTAGAACATTATGTGGGAAGTTTAACTTTCTAATTTCAGGTATTTGCCAATGATAGTGATAAGGGTGGGAATGGTGAAGTAAGGTACCAGTTATTACAAGCTGGTGATGAATTCAGTATTAATAGTGTTACTGGTCAGATTCTAGTCAATAAACTTTTAATCAATAGAACTGGTATTATAAATGTCCAAATATTAGCTAAAGATCTACCTGTAGAGATCACTGATACAAGGTATAATTGTATTATTTTGATAAATATACACTAACTTGAAATTAAATATCAACTAATTCACATATATAGGACAACATAAGTTCCAAATATATGATACATATTACCTACAACACGTGAACATTTGAGGCGGATTGGCCTGACTACCAGTGGCGGAACCAACCTCCTGGATCTGTAACCGCAACCGTTGAAAACAAACTAGGCTTATGGCCTATGAAACACCATACCAATAATGATTCCATTTTAGATTCACGTGTTGTTGTTTCAGGCAAACCATTAAACCAGGTGTAATAACGATTGTTGATGTTAATATTGGACCACCAAATATAAGTAATTTAAATACTACAATATTAATTCCAGAAGATATTCAAATACATACTACAATTTACACAGTTCAGGTTTGTATATTATGTTTAAATTGTATTACGCTGAAATTGTCTTTAAAAATAAACTATATTGTTTTTATTTATTGAATATAATAATATCATTATATAAATACAAATCATAATGTAACACATCAAAACAACTGAATGAAATAGCTTGTAATTATATCGCTACTTCTTGCAATTCCAGGCAACCGATCCAGATACGACGGATGGAAATAACTTGCTTTATTATCTTATGTCATCTTCTTTTAATGAACCATTTATCATACATACAGCAAGGTTAGTTTATTTCATTTTATCTGCACAAAGAATGTATAACATAACATTCATTATATTATTTATTCCAAATAAAATCAAAGCAATACCTTCCCAGGAACATATTTAAGAGCTATGCAAGTATGTTAAATATGGTTTGAGAAATGTTTAATAAATAATACGATGAGTCGCAATGTTATTGAGTTTTGATTGTTCATTTGCTTCAAAGAATCAGTCGAAGTTTATGCATGCATTTGAATTTTTTATTTACTTTATATTACTTTTATTTTTCAGTGGCACTATCAACACTAATCATACTTTAGACAGGGAGATACAAAACTTATACACCTTATTTATTATTGTCTCCGATGGTTCCAAAAATGTAAGTGAAATATCAAATTTTAATTTGACTATGGTATATTACAATTGTGCTTTAGGTATTGAAGAACAATATTTTTATTCGCACTTTTTTTACACACTGGTAATTATTTTGTAAGCTTATGATAATACAATTTACCACTATCGATGTTTTGATATATTTCAGTCAAGTCATGGATATTTAAGAGTAAATATATCAGATATTAATGATAACAGCCCTGTATTTGATTTACCAGAATATAATTTTACAATATATGAAGGTAGTGGGGTGCTTACAGGAGATCCTGTCAGTGTAAGTACTCTATTTTTGATGATTACAATTCATTCTTTGCATCCATTTATTCATAATTTTTTCAATCATTATGATAAAACAAAAGAACCACTACTTTTTTTTCGAGGGACATTATTTTTGTACATAGGAATGATTGTCATGGACAAAATCTTTTAACGACCATTGTAATGTTTCAATCTAAATCATATATATAATGATATATAGCTATTGCCTTTTTCTCAGAATTTACTATCTATATTATTTTTAGGCTACAGATTCAGACATTGGATCGAATGCTTTATTGACTTACTCTTTATTAACACCAAGGTTAGTATTTTTGTTTATAATGGTCAGAAGATTTGTATATCTGTAGTTATATATAAGGAATAAATGGTTTTTAAATAATTACCATGTAAGCGTATATCAAGGATAAATTTTGAAACACTGAAATCAAAGTCAAAGCACATTAAGGAAAATTGATTTGTTGCATTTTAACTGAAGTTTCTAAGAAATAATATTGGCATTGTTGATGGGTCAGAAATACATCAATCGTCTGTTGAAATGATGTTTTCCACCATGGCACATTTCATATAGAAATTTATACCATTAAGTTTTTATTTCTTGTATTTAGAGGAACGACTACACCACTACAGATAAATAATACAAGTGGATTATTATCAACTACCAGTATATTAGATAGAGAGGAACGAGATGTGTATGATTTATATGTTATGGCAACAGATGATGGTACACCTAGACGTTCAACAGCGGTATCAGTTGTAGTCCAAGTTCTTGATATCAATGATAATTCCCCAATATTTCCTCAAACAAATATATCACTTAGTTTTCCCGAGGATTCACATCCAGGCTGTTTTTATAAAGCTAAGGTTAGTTACTCACGACTCTTTTTATAATGAAGCGATTTTTTTGTTGGTTTTCCCTTTGTCTAAAATATAACGATCGGACAAGCCATCGTAACTTTGGCACCAAGGATCGACACCAAGGTTAAAGGTTCACAATTATTTGAGGTTAATTGATAATCTGACATTCATAAGAGCATTTCGGACTGAATAAGAGATGAAAAATGTTTTAATAACAATGAAATTTTATTAATTGCAGGCAACAGACCGAGATATCGGTGAAAATAGCAACATTGTTTACACCACAAATGATGCTGGTATTGTAGAAGTTAATGATGATGGAAATGTTTGTGTAAAAGACAATCAAAGTTTACCATTAGGCAGTATCCATCTTACCATTATAGCTTATAATACCCAACCTTATATCAAATGTACAGAATGCAATAATGCTTCTTTGTACATGCTTATAGATGTAATGGTAATTATGTTTTGATTATAAGATGTTTCCCTATATGCTTCTTAAGTAACTTACTACTCTATACAAATGGTGTATCAGCAAATGTCTCAGAATGTATTCTGTTGTATGATATAGATACAATAAATGTAAAAGATATTATAGCATAACTGGCTGATGAAGTTGCTCTCACAGGTGACTTTCTGTGACAAAACACAAGACAAGTATTCTCACCATCTAAAATTAAATATTTTTTTACATTTATTTTTTTGCAGGATGTCAATAACAATGTTCCAATTTTTGATCAACCGTATTATAATTTCTCAATAAACGAAGGACTAGACACTCACCAAAATCTAAGGTTTTATATTATTTTCTTTTTGCACTTTCTATAGGGATAAGGGAAGCAGTTGTAATGGATTTGGGTATCCTGTTTTTCGTTTCAAATTAATAAAGTGGCGTTAGTTCAGTTATGGTGTGCAGGATTAATTACTCTAATATACACCATACACCAATTCTTAAAATAATATATAGATCGAATATTAACTATAAAGGTGGAAATTTTGGTGGAAATTGTTCCCCAAAAATATATTATATATTTTAGAACACATGGTTATTATTTTTTAAATACAATTATTATTTAATATTTTAGGGTTCATGCCAAGGATAACGACACGCTATCGTTATATCAGGATGTATTATATTCAATAATTACAGATGATAGGTTTACTATAGATTCTATAACAGGACAAATACACTTTAATACTCCACCTGATTATGAGACAAAGAAGGTCTTTCAGTTTAAAGTAAGTTAAAAAAAATCACCCACAGAAATGGAGTGGTTTGAGTATAGCTTTTATAGGAATTACGTCAGTTTAATTAGAGTAAGCAACTTCCGGTTTTACCCTTTTTGTGCTGTTCTTATTCACCAGGTGCTACCAACATGCAGCCTGGACCCATGACTTATCTTATCACTACAGGAATATCGAATATCGTCTTGTCTAAATCACTGTTGATTTATTATTGAAACAGTGTGTCAAAATGGTCGGAAATATGAAGTACTTTTGTCATATATTTTTAGCAGGTCAACAGTTTTCGAATAAGATTGAATATGATTATGTTTTAAAACTAAATTGTTATATTATAATATACAGGTTGGTGCGAGGGATACAGGTCAATCAGAAGTACAAACAACAGTTAATGTTACAATATATATAAATGATGTTAATGATAATTATCCTGTATTCACTAAAGGTAGGTGTATTCTTCGTTTGATTCATACCTCAATTTTCTACAACTGAAATTAGATTCTAATGACAGTGACAAATTTTTTCCGTGTTGTAAATCATTTGGCATGTTCAATTAATCATTAAATGGATATTGAACACTTACAATATCATTGTAATTAATTGCAGCATCCTGTTAAGGTTTTTAAGAAATGTTGGGTTAGATACCTGAGCTGTATTCCTATTAATACCAGACATATTGTCATTTTTTTCAGATAAATATGAATGTACTGTTTATGAAAATCAAACATCTGGATTTATTCCTGAATGTCAAGTGGCAGCTACAGATAAAGATACTGGCATCAATCAAAAGATATTCTACTCTATTCTTGAGAATGTAAGTGCTTTCAACCAAATGAATAAACTAAATCCTGGAACCTTTTATCAAAAAATATCTAACCATATTCTTGTAAAATCATATGTTCATAATATGATAATGAGAATTTATATTATTTGGAAGGAATTTTACATGCTCAACACAACCACTTAAATACTGAAAGTCTATTAAAGTGAAATTTTGTTTCAGGTCCCCTTTTCAATCGACAGAAACACTGGGAACGTAAGTGTAAATGGTAATTTGGATTATGAAAATGGTTCTCGGTTCTATACTATTCGAATCGAAGCTAGTGATAATGGTTCACCAAAATTAACCAAATTCACTCAGATGGTCATACAAGTAATGAACACAAATGATAACGCACCAACCTTTGAGAATATACCGTATAATTTCACCATATTAGAAATACAACCAGCTGGTAGTTTAGTTGGTGTTATATCTGCTGTTGATGTTGATCAGGATGTTTTAACATATACTATGATTTCAAATAGTAGAGGTAAGCCTTTTTTTTTAAAACAAAAACAGTATACACATATTAACCCGCAATTCAAAATTTATAGCCGACAATAGAGTGAAAGAGTATATGGTCAATGAACTTTTTTTCAGATTTCAGAATTACTGATCGGGGTGCTATCCATACCGAAAGATACTTGGACCTGGATATACCTAATGCCATATCTCGGTATAATTTAACAATTGATGTATCAGATGGAATACATACTAGTACCACGTTTAGTTTAGTAACAGTCAATACGGTGAATGAATATTCTCCAAGGTTTTCTCGGATATTTAATGGAAATGTATCTGAAAATGCAGCACTAGGAACAGTTATAACACAGGTGAGATAACAATTGGTCGTTGTAAATATATTGACATCTGATAACAACAATATTTTGGGATTACAGTGGGATTACACATAAAAGTCTTGACTTTTGCAACAGACAATATTATTACTCGCTTTGATCAAGTCGCTTTAAAACACACAATAAATCAGATTGCTAAATGAGATAGATGTTGGGTTCGTTAGAAACTCTTATGTTTGTTTTTGCGCTCCAGGAGAATTTGACTTGTCTCATTGCCATTTATTTCTGTTCAATTTGGTTGTAATATATCTAGGTAGAAGCAGTAGATAATGATACAGGTATTGATGGAGTGATCCATTACTCATTAACTGATCAATCCACATTAGACACATTCCACATTGACAATTCAAGTGGTATATTAACCCTGGATTGTGATAGCTGTTTAGATTTTACTACCAAATCTTTGTATGAAGTCATAGTTCAGGCCATAGACGGTAAGTGATAGAACACATCGTATTTTAAATATATATTAGTATGTAAATACAAGCTGTACTGTATCGAACTTCTTGGACCCACCAATGCAGTTCTGATGTTTGGGGGGCTGATGATTGGCTATAGCCTTCTCAGATGATTTCTCAATTTCACAGCGCTTGACTGTCCAAAACCCAATCTTCGAAACGCATTATTGAAATTTTCAATTTCAGGTGGAACTAATCCAAGACTGTCCTTTACAACGGTAAAAGTTACAGTTCAGAATATTAATGATAAAGCACCGCGATTCACATCTTCGTATTATTCTATATCATTAAAGGAGAATACCCCCATTAATACTACGTTTTTCACAGTAAGTGTCATAAGCTCTTTAACACAGACAAATATATTCACCTTGCATTTAGACTGAGCATCGTGAATTATTATCTGGAGAAAGAAATGAATAAGGTTTTCAGAGAAATGTTTTGTCAAATGATATACGAAATTTGCGATCATCAACCAAGACATTCCCCACATTCATAAACATTTTTAGACCAAAATTTGATTCCTTAATGCAACTCATGTTAGATTAAACAGTTTTATATTATTTGTGTCGCAAATTCTTTTTCAGGTGGTTGTGACTGATGACGATACACCAGTTGATCTACTTATATTTAGTCTGTTAAATCATCACAAACAGTTCATGCTAGATGGACCAAATGTGCTCGTCAAATCACCTCTAGATGGTGACCTATTAGTGTTCCCTTCGTTGATCTTAAATATTAGTGTCAGCGATGGGACATTAACAACATATACTTTGTTAAATATAACTATATTAGATGTAAACGAACATCCTCCAGTTTTAGTACTTCCAAACAATAGATCGTGGTCTTTGAGTCTTCCAGAAAATGTAACAGTGGGTTATGAAGTGGTAACAATAGGTGCTTCCGATGAAGACTTTTCTAATAATGGGTTTACCTTTTGGTTGACTAATGAAGATAACAAATTTAAGATTAATGTTTCAAGTGGATTACTTCAAGTGACAAATAGATTTGATAGAAGTATCAGGGATTCGTACAATGTGACAATCCATGCTAGTGACCATGGAGTTCCTCCACAGTTTACTGAACAAGATATGTACATAGAAATACTAGACAGCAACACATCACCGATATTCGACAATGCATCATATACTTTTAGTGTGGTAGAAAACATTAAAATCGGATATAAGATTGGAGCTGTTAAAGCTACAGATAAAGATTACGGTTCTTCCGGTCAAGTAACCTATAGCATTGTATCCGGAAACACAGATTCCGCATTCCGGATCAATTCTTCCAATGGACAATTATTTACTGATAACTTACTGGATCATGAAACTATGAATTATTATAAATTAACTGTTGAGGCAAAGGATAGGTCAAGTATATCAAAGAGCACCACAGTTCGTGTTGAAATAGAGGTACAAGATATATTTGAAGCACCAAGATGGCCAGCAACACTTCCAATACATTACGTATCAAAATCTAAAGAATGTGAAGCGTCTCAAATAACAGCTATATCTTCAGACGCGTCATCATCTGATAGTGGAACTAGTGTTATTTACAATCTTCTTAATTTCAATACCAATTTTCAAATGGATAATAAGACGGGTGCATTACAACCAGCTTCTGATATAAATAGTGGGAACTATACTCTAATACTTCAAGCCTGTAACAGCAGGAATATCTTACTTTGTAGCAATGCAACATTGAACGTCATTGTTACAGAACAAGTTCGTTTGATATTTTGTCCTGTATTTGTTCCTGTTAATGTACCAGAAGATTTGGAATTGAATGCAACAATAACAGTAATGAACACAACATTGGATGAAGAAACTAATCAATTTTCAATTATGGAAGGAAATGATGGTCATTTTTCACTGGGTTTAAATAATGTGAGTAGATGTAGAATATTTTCAGGGTTATATAGATTATTCCCATCATGTCTTTGGACCATGAAATTATGGTATTGTCTTTCAAACGAAATGTACATACAAGATTAGAATAATATGTGATTTAACATTGGTCATTTTTCCAGGGGGTACTGAAGTTGAATAAGAAATTGGACCGAGAAGTGGTCGACACTTACACATTATCTATACAGGCAGTGAATCTGAATAACTCTCAGACAGCTACAGCTCAGGTTAGTCATGTTATACATTGGTCACCATTACTACCACCACAATTAACCAACTGCAAGAATACGGTTTCTTTCGAGACTGCTGAATTTTTGATTGGAAAATAGGTTTAACTTCCCCAATTGGTATTTAAGTCAACCCATATCCTATCACATTTGATTTTTTACCATTAGTCACCCACAATACCACTAACATGTTAATTTATGTTTATCTAGGTGATAATACGTGTAAAAGATGTCAATGACTGTCCACCATATTTTCCCCTGGAAACATATAATGGAGAAATAAGCGAAGACGCAATCATAGGAGATGATGTATTACTTGCCACTTTAAACCGACCTCTGACAGTTGATGCAAAAGATAACGATCTCAACCCCCAGGTAAACAATATAACAATTTATTACATGACAAAAAATACGGAACATTAATTATGAAGTCACAATATTGAGTGTTTTAATGTCGCTGGCTGATATTGATCGAATGTTAAGTTGGTATTAAGAAGGCGTTTTCAATTAACTTTTTACTGGTATCATCTGAGGAGCACTCTGGCATGGTATGATGGTATCACATAATATGTGGGATCATCTGAGGTGGTTATATAGCCAAACCTTAACCCCAGTATCAGTACTGCACTGATGAGGCCCAGAAGGCCGAAACAGTACCGTTTGTTAATATTAAACTTATGTAGAATTATTTATATGGATACATTTTGTCAAGAATAACATAAAAAGTGGGGATCCTCTAGACAATGGCCATATGTCTTTACCGGTCAAGCCTGATATTATTTCCATGGATGAACATAAAGTACTTATTAGGCTTTTGGTATCAAATATAAAATTTCCTATAAATTTGGGATAAAAACTTATTTTACTATGCTGTCACTAGGATGGACATGATTATTTTCAAATAATTGTCTTTTCAGTTATCTTATTCTATTGAGCCACAATCAGAGTATTTTAATATTACTAGAGATACGGGTTTAATACGTTTAGCACGTAAATTGGATAGAGAAAATATTTCTATATTCAGCTTTGAAGTAAGTATATCTTTGGTTTTTAAAATATTTGTTTTAATTAGGCCTATGCAGTGGCGTGGTGGCTCCAAATTGGCTGGGGGGCACAGACCCTTTTTGGCGCTCCAATGAAAACTGCGCTTTTCCTGCAACTCATGGTCACCCACGATATATAAGTTCTACTATAATAACTGTTCCAAAGGACATTTGTTATGTAATAATTGTTCCATTTGGAACTTTTATTATATAACACTAGTGACTAGACCTAACCCTAACCCAAATATTATATGATAAGGGTTCCTGAGATCATTTATTATAATAATTTTTGTTCCACGAGGAATATTTAGTATGAGTAACAAATATACAGTCACACCTCTAAGGTATTCTGTTCAGGTATGGATCACAAATGCATGAATGCACTGATGCACATGTAAAACCTCTGGAGCCCTTCGACCGTGGAACACCGCGTCGAAGAGGAGGAACGAGGGAATACGGGTTCTCAGACCCTAATGTAGTGGTTAAAAAACCGGATTTAAAAAAAAAAAACGAACGAACGAAATTAGGGTCTGATTTTAATAAAACTGGAATACGGGGGTCCGTTCATGGAAAATTTTGAAAATTAAGACTGTTGTGGGTGCGATCTAGGTATATTTCAGGCAGCCCCGATAAAAATATTCGATACTGAAACGCAAAACACAAATTTTTTAGGTTTAATAAGTAAATGTTATCAGTAAATGAAAGATTCTGAGAGTGACATTTTTTATATTACACGGGTTTTGTTGACATTATGTTTTTTCAAGTGGATTAACTTAATAGGCTTCATCCTTGGGTGATTACAAACACTCACACCATTGTCTTCATTGTCCTTAAAGTTTTCGTTTTAACTGTAGTAAACGCGGGTTAATTCAACATTGTTCTAAAATTAAAATTAGGCTTTGGACCCCAGAAGTAAATTCACAGAGCGAAAATAATTAATTCAGTCCGTAGGAAGACCGGAAAGACGTAATTTTGAATTACAAAAGCAATTTTATCACTTGTAGCGAGCGCGGACCTATGAGAGACCCTCATAGTTATCTCCCTTGAATAGCTGTAAGCAGTGAAATGTAACATTTCGGCTCACTCCCTTCATTTATCACATTTATCACAACTTAATAGGCTTTATCCTTCGGTGATTACAAACACTCACACCAAGTTTCATCAAAATCCATCAACTCTCTATCGGTTCCACAAACAATTCAAGAACGAGGTCAATAATTCATAGTAAATATTGTTCAATTGCTCTTATTTTCAATAGGCTTAACCCTTGGGTGATTACAAACACTCACACCAAGACCCCGGAAACTTCAAGGCTTTAGCTATTGAAACAATGCAGGGAGGCTATTTGAAGCTATATTTTTGTATTTTTTTGTATGTTTATGTCTGCGCTCTGCAGTCGGTCGGCTCAACTTTGCCGACGGATATCAATAACGGGGGCGGATCCAGGATTTAGAGAAATGTGGGGGGCGGGGGGGGGGGGACTCTGAAATATAACATGCTTCAAATGGAACGGCACCGCGAGCGCCAAAGGCGCAAGCGAGAGCGGCAATTTAATAGAGGGTTCTGACATTATTCGGCCAAAAATAAGGGGGAGGGCCCGAGTTGTATTGGGACTAAAAAAAAAAGCTCGAAAATAATTATTATTTCTTACCGACCGACTTTTTTTCGAAGGGCTTTTGGCGCGCCTTTGCAACGTCGGTGCCCCCTGGTTTCCATTGGCTAGGGGGGCACGTGCCACCACGCCACTGGTATGGCTTTGGAGTAGCCGCCATTAACCTTGGATACTGGATTTATGATATCCTGTCAGATTGATGAAAATTATCCTTTTTTGTAGGTAAGAGTGACCGATGGGAAGTTTACCAACTCAACAAAAGTAAAAGTAAGAGTTCTGGACGTAAATGATATGTTTCCTGTTTTTGATTATCAAATATACAACAAATCTGTGTTTGAGGTAAATATATCAGATGAAGTACTCTTATCTTCTTGGATTATGTTTGACTGGGTATGCTCTTTCTGAAGTCATCTATGAATTGGTTTCGAACTGAATTCTCTTATTGTTGTTCCTTTCTTTAGCCTGTCTTTCCATTCGTCTGTCCTTTTCATTTCTAAATATTTTCTATGAGTTATGTTTTACTATCATTTCCCGCGTTTACTGTAGCCAAACACAAGGGAGTTGTAGTAGGGGACATCACTTATATTTGATTCTTCAGATTAAATGTATAAGAGCACTAAATGTTCTGTAATTGCTATATTGATGTTTATTTTTATTTTAAAACTTTGTTAATATTTTAGAATATAAGTAGAAATTCTGTGGTATTGGCAGTCCAAGCTACAGACCAAGATAGTTCTGATACAGGCAGTCTAACTTATAAACTTAATAGCAATGGTAATATAATTTTTGAAATTTCACTTGCTTCGTGACAAAATAACCAATTATAGAAGTGTCTGACCAAAACATTAACGTCTCAAAGAGTAAGAGGAACCCAACATATAAGCCTAAGTAACAAATTGGTTTTGTTCGGGTTTGTTGTATAAATTATATTGCTTTCTTTCAGAGAGTGATTTTGTAATAAATGCCCAAACAGGAGAGATACAAGTCGTAGCTGAGTTAGATAGAGAGACCAAGTCAAGATATAATATCAGTATTGTCGCTATTGATAATGCTGGACACAATGTAAGTTGAAGTTGCGAAATCATAGTTTTTCCTATCATAATCCTCATTGTCCAGTTCATGACAAATGAATAAAGAATCGATAATATAAAAGACTTATTCCATGCACATATTTAATTTTGTAGGCTAGTAATGAAGTTTATATAGATGTTTTAGACGTTAATGACAATGCACCAAAGTTTAACCAAACGGTATATAGCTTCTCTGTTCCTGAAGGTATTTAACTTCATCTTTTTTTGTAATCTAGGTAATTTGCCTACCCAAACACCACAATCTTAGGCTTTAAGCAGTATGTAAGAATGAATGTGAACGTTATATATTGTTTTTATCATAACTACATTGACATTGAAATAAAAGCGACTCAGTCTCAGATTGACATCATGTGTCCTAAAGTGTAAAAATGTCAACGTACGCCCTATTAAATATGCCAACAAACGAACACCAATATCGTTTTATGAATGTGTAAAATTAAAAGTACGAGTATTTTTTTTAGGTGACCTTAGTATCAATGAAAGTTTCGTGGTATATGCTAGTGATGATGATATTGATCAAAATAGCAGGTTGAAGTTTAGAATTTTAGAAGGAAATACTGGAGACTTTCATGTCATGTCATTTAACAATCAGGTACTTCATAATATACTTTTTCAATATTATATCACCATTTTGATAGTCATACTTTATTCCCATAGTGTGACATGTTGAAAAATATGATTCAATCGGCCCATTTAACCTAAAATTTAAAATTTTAAGAATTGAATAATTGTCTGTTTTAGGCTATAATTACAATTGTCAATGCTTTAGACAGAGAACATGGTTTGGAGTATATTAATGGAATGGCCATTTACACATTGGTTGTAGAGGCTACAGATTCGGGAGAACCATCGAATACGGTAAACACATTGTTCATTGCGACAAACCCTTGGTATACCAGTCACTATCTTAAATTATATCGTTCGGAATTCATCATTTATAGAACCATGCCATTTTTTGACAACTGTTGCATAAATTGAAGATAACATTTAGAGTTTTCTCGATGCTAACTGCTGTTATAACGACTTTTGTGCAAAACCATAATTATACATTTGTTTATATTTCAGGGTCTTTGTGAAATTAATATTCAAGTGAGTGATATCAACGACAATCCTCCAATATTTGAGAACACTCTAGCGAAATATTTGGGTACTGTGGAAGAAAGTTCAGCAACAGGAACACCAGTAGTTTTAGTAAGTAAATCAGTCGTATTTTGCTCCTGGGAGGTTTGGAATTAATTAAGATTAGGACTTGAAATAGCAAATTTATGTTTTTATTTTTTAAGGAACCAGCTCTTTCGGTAACAGATTTAGATTATGGAATCAACGGTGTTGCTGGTTTGATTTATTCTCTGTCTCCAGATTCATTACCATTTTCTATCAATGATACAACAGGGGAAGTTAAAGTAGAATTAACTGGAAATATGACTATAGATAGAGAAACTACAACACATTACGATCTTACGGTAACTTATTTCATAATAATAACTAAAACAGAATCTAGATATAGCATTACTAACGCAAGGAAAAAACCAAAACCAACTTCATTTACCTTTTGGTACTTGTTCTTTATTTAATTCTACTGTTCCGGAAGTATAAATCAACAGATAGTCATCCTCTTTCCAATTATTCATTTGGTCAGGTTAAAATTGGAGCAGCCATTAGAAGAAGAAAATGATTTCCTTATTCATTTCTCGTTCACTAACCAACGATTTTTCAGATAAATGTTAAAGATCATGGAGGATTAAATGCAAGTAAAATGTTATCAATAACAGTGCTGGATAAGAACGACGAAGCACCACAATTTGTACCAGCACAATACAGATTCAATATTAGTGAAGATTCTCGACCATCAACTAGTGTAGGATTGGTATCAGCCTTTGATAAAGATAATGATGGGAATTCTAGTGTGAGATATATACTAGAAGATAATGGGGATGGAAGATTCTTTATAGATGGTTTATCAGGTAATATAAAATCAAGCATTGCCGACATTGCCGTTTTATTCATTCCAATTTCATGCATTGATTAATTTGTGAGAAATCAATCTAATAAAAACAAGGTCGCAATGATTTTTTTTCCTGATATTTTCGTTCTTCACTGTATTCTAACAAGACTTATATCATGGCGGTGATTACCAAGCATATCTTGTTATGTAGAATGGTGTCTTTATAATATGACAAAAGTAAAGGATTTGCGATGCAAGTTTTACTAGATTGGTGGAAACTACATCGCGTCAGGTGGAAATACACGATTGATGAGAACCATCTCATTACAATCTTAAGGAAGCATTTTCATTTTCCACCTGATTGTATCAATCTGTGTATGATGAATAGAATATTATGTGAACATTTTAGGTATAATTAAAGTTGCTGGTGGATTAGATAGAGAGATAGAGGACATGTATATTTTAAAAGTTCTAGCTGAGGACCAATCTGGTTTTACTGGTTCAGCTCCCGTGGTTATTTATATTGATGATGCTAATGACGAATCACCTCAATTTACACATGATATCTATAACTTTACCGTACTAGAAAATGTAGAAAACATTACTATTGGAGCTGTAGCGGCAACTGACCAGGATATTGGTGGGAATGGACATTTAACCTATTCCGTCAGTGATCCAGGTAAAATACAATGACTTGCACTTTCCAATATATATTCGTCCCAATACGTAATCTCTGAGTTGTCTTGCCTTGCAGTCCCCGATTCAATAGTGTAATCTGGACTGAAGGGGAAGACAACTCAGTATGAGAGATTGCCCGTTACGCTCTTATTACGTCATCAGCAGTCAAGAGGGCTTTGTCAAGAGGGATTACATGAGAGAAGCTTGATCACGTGGTCATCAGGTTTCAAAGCACAGTGCTCGTGGCACCAAAGAAAAATAAGGGTAGGGTAAAATGCTACAAACGAATGGGAGGGCATGTAACCCCTCTTGACTGCTGATGACATAATATAATTCCAATCAAACATCAACTTACAGGTAAGTCTCGTTTAATTTTTAAATTATGAAACATATTTGACATATTAACAGTTTTAAAAATAAAATTTACCCCACAATGAGTTCAGAAGTATTTTATACAGATCTCTGTAATTTATTAATAATAGTAACGTGTTTTATTTTCAGTGTTTTCAATTGACCAACATGGTAGTTTAACACTGATGAAAATGTTTGATAGAGAAAATATCACAGAATATAAGCTGATTGTAGAAGTACATGATGGTGGAGAAAATAAACAGCTCACAGCAACATCTACTGTAGTAATATCTATAACTGATGTCAATGATAATGATCCTGTTTTCTGTTTACAACATACTTGTCCAATTTATACTTATAATACCACAATTGTCAATGAATTACCAGTGGGGTCATTTGTGTTTTTGGTTGCCGCTTATGATCAAGATTTTGATAGGAATGGAATGGTCAGTTATCAGTTAACTGGAGTAACGTCTGAATTGTTTAACATTAGTTCCTCCACTGGTTTGATAACCACCAACGGATTTGATTTGAATGATTTAGAGAACAAGGGTTTTCTATCAAATAATGATACGGGTACACCTACTATAAGGCTAGAGATAGTGGCAGTTGATGGAGGGGGTAGAAACCAAACTGCCTTCCTGGATATATCTATATTAATTATTAAAACTGAAGTTTTGAAATTTAACCAAACACGTTATAAGTTTGAAATACCTGAAAATAAACTTGAAGGTAAGTTGAATTATTTTTACCTTGTATGCAATGGACAGAGTTGTATTGACCTGCAATCCATCGATTATGTTTGTGTGCTCCTAATTGTTTTCATTTTTTAAACTAGTCTTTGTATATACTTATCTATATTGGCTAACTGACTCAGGTATGAAGGAGATGTAATCAAAGCGACGTTGATTTTTTGATAATTAGACTAGAATTCTGTTATATAATATAGGTACCCCTGTTGGTAATGTGTTTGCTTATTTGGGTAATGTAACGGATATGGTGTTAACATATTCTGTTCTTGAAGACACTGAAGATGATGCAGATGTTTTTTCGGTCAAAAGTATGTCAGTAAGTATATAATCTTCAATATATCTTCAAATTGATATATAACTTATATCTGTTATACATCTTTATAACCTTATATTACCTGACAAGGTTTAGAAAAAGAAACTTTAAAGTAGAATGGCCTACAGTAGCCACTTTTATTAATTTCAGGGAATCATCAAGACAAAAGCGGTTTTAAACAGGGAAATGAATGATAAGTATCTGTTTGTTATTCAAGTAATGGATAATAGGAATCCACAACAGACAGCTTTTACTCAAGTGAGTGATAATATTATTATGTAGACCCTAGATAATCAGCTGAACCATTAAACTCATCAACATCATATCAGACAATATGGTGATTTACAGCTTCCGTACATAGACATACGGACATCTGCTTGAAAAACTGTCTATATATGTGCTCCATTATAAAAATGCTGTGTTTTTGACAACTTTTGTCCCGAAACCAGGTGCGATTCTATTAACTCAATCATCTCTTACCTCTTTATAGGTCCATGTTACAGTTGAGGATGAAAATGATTCTACACCTAAATTTGATCAGTCCTCGTACAGTCAGTCTATAGCTGAAAATATCAATAATGTTACAGTTTTATCTGTTACTGCTAGAGATTTAGATAGTGGAAAGAATGGTGATGTTATATACACCATAGTTCATGGCAATCAGGGTAAGGTTTCTCATCGAAATGCCGAATAGAGAATATGTTAAAAAAAATCAGCTTTTGGTTAGGAGAGTCAAAGGCATGATAATGATGAATTCTGAAGTTTAACTAAATAATGAGTCGTTATTTCGGATATAAGTCTGTTATTTCATCATTTTAGAATTCTAAAAACTAATAAGTTTTGTATATTTCGGCCACATTTGCCCTTGTGTGCGGACGCCCTATTTCAGGAAGTCATACACCTATACGAAAAAAAAGAAGGCATATCCAAAGAAATGTTGTAAACATGGTACGCTTCTTGAAACTGTTCACGCGATTAAATCGTCTGGTTTATTGATTCAGATGAGATGTTTCTAATTGATGATATAACTGGTGATTTAAACCTGGTAAAGTCAGCTGATAGAGAAGAGGAAGATGAATATAATCTTATTATCATGGTATGCTTTATTCATGTTCTCTCTAAACAAAACTGAAACCAATTTCATTATTTCAAATATTACTCTAGATCATCGGTTCCCAACCTTTTAGACTCGTCCACCCGTAACATTTAGAGCCAACATGAAAGTAAAAGAATATTTTGTCGGTTGATGGAGTTTGATGTTTAATCCATTCTATACTTTTTAAAATTATCTGAGATGCTTCTCATCAACCCCTTGTGGTGTACGCTGGTACCCTCAAGGGGTACTAGTACCCCTGGTTAGAAACCGAGGTTCTAGATGTTGTCTTACTAGTTACTACTGCTATTTAACGAGATTTCGTAAATAGTCTCTCTGTACCTTAAAGAACATTTTTCAATCTGTAAAAGAAAATAAGTTACAATTTAAAAACATGATGAAAATTTATGAAACATTTCAACAAAGTTACAAGCAAATAAAGTTTGCAAAACAAGGATTATTGAACTAAAACAAAACTTTTATAAATGTTGACTGTAATTTTAGGCTAGTGATTTAGGGTCGGTATCTCTGAATTCTACGGTTGACGTAACCATATTAATTAAAGATGAAAATGATAACGCTCCTGTTATAAGTATTGATAAGACTACTATTTATGTTAGAGAGAGCAACAGGCAGGTTAATCAGGTAAGTTCAACCACCGTGGTCCCTTAATATACCATGGTTGTCCAATCCTTCAAGCTACAGGCATCTAGATAAAATCATCCACTAGAAATGGGATAAATAGATAATTATAGAAAGGGACAATTAAATGTTAACCAATTCTGTCACCATAGGTACCGCGTAAGCAATCAGAAGATCTGTGTATATCAATACTCATAATACTCAATATGGTTTTTCAGATTATTCAAATTAATGCCACGGATGCCGATTCCGATCTGAATGGTGAAGTTTTATATTCCATAACAAAGGGAGATAAGAATGTATTTCAAATTAACCCTATCAGTAAGTTTACTTACAACATTGTTCAATATATATCCTCTTTTAAAGCGATACTACGGAACAAAAAAATTAAGTTCTCACACTTGGTCAATAAGACTATATATTCATAAACAGTGTCCAAAGTATACAAACAGAATCAAATAAACCCATAAAACTGTGTAATTTTCCATACAATTACAGATTATTATTGATAAATGTCTTAATTTGGATTAAGGCATTTATCAATTATTGTATTTAAACATAATTTTCTGGATTTATCAGATTATTTAGGGAAACTGTTTATAGTTATGCCACTAGGTTTGTCCCCTATTGACCAAGTTTGAAAATTTAATTTTTTTGTTCATTCTAAGACGTAGTATCGCTTACGCTTATCGTCTACGATTACTTAGATTTGAGGCAAAAATAAAGAAGTTTGATGATCTATAAACGTGGTTATATCATGTTTGTCCGGAACAGCCAAAACGATTTACACCATGAGCTTAACATCGGGATTTTCTTTTACAGATGGATGGGTGTCCACAATGAGGGCGTTATTAACCAAAGACGAGACAGAATATAAATTAACAATAGTGGCATATGATCTTGGTCTACAACCACTGAATTCCTCGATTGATATCATCATTAGGGTAATAAATAGTACCACACCACAGTTCGTACAAGATACATATTCAATCGATCTGTATGTTGGTATGCGAGCTGGTACAGTGCTTAATCTCAATTTAACAGCTGGTTCTGGACATTATGATTATAACATTGTTAGTAAGTAAATATATTGTTAGTAAGTAAATACTTTGTTAGTAAATATACACATTGCTAGTAAGTATACACATTGTAAGTAAGTGCACATATTGCTAGTAAGCATGTACATCGTTAGAAAGTATATACATATTTAGTAAGTAAATACATTGTTAGTAAGTACGCCCATTGCCAAACGTAATATTTCAAATAATGTTTCCTGACTTTGAATTCAAATTATATTTTTGTGAAAGTTACTTCCCTTCATATAGAAGACTGATACTGTTGTTTCACATTAGCACCTCGATAACGCTGTGCTCCCTATACTAAACAAATGTTTTTTCTAGGGCTGCAACGATTCCTGAAGTGGCGATTCGATACGCTAAACGATACACATTCAACGATTCGATTTATTGCGATTACAAATCGCGATTCTTGAGTTTGAAATCGGAAAGAAAAGAAAACCTCTAATCATTAGCATTTTAACACATTTTTGACATAATTTTCGTAACAAATTTATATGCTTAAGATCATCACCATTAATGACAAAGATTCAAGATGATAATGAACAAATTGATACATAAAAAGCAATTTTCTAACATTTCGATATGACATAAATTATAAAATGCGTGAGGATTTCTTGTTCTCAGTCAATAAAAGAGTTAATTAAATGAATCAAAATCTGGCCGATGAATCGCGATTATTTTTTTCTTACACGATGCATCGATAAGAAGGAACGAATCGCGATTCATCGATTCTACGATGAATCGTTGCAGCCCTAGTTTTTTCAAATCTGATTATACAGGAGGGAATACAGATGATATGTTTAATATTAATACTACTACTGGTGTGATATCACTAGTAAAAGATGTTAAAGATCAAGGTGTATACTCTCTAGTAGTTGAAGCTGTTGATTTAGCTGATAAAGATAGCAAAGATTCTGCAAATGTATGTAAAGAAAATTAAAACAAACAAACAATATTATGGTATACTACTCCTGATCAACAACGTTTCAACAATTTACTCAGACATCATCATGTTCACTGGATGATGTATATACATACTAAGGATTAGTATACCATAATATTGTGTTCAGTTATCGAAAATGTTGATATAATAAGACGTAACAACATCACAACCTAGAGTATGCTAGTTCGAGAGACCGTAGATTCTTCAGTTTTATATAGGTGTATAACTGGTACAAATTTTAAGACATCATCATGACCAAAATCCATTGCTGTTCTTTTTTACCTTACTTACAAACCGTTATGCAGTAATTGAGAAAAATCACAACATTTGCTTGTATTTTATATTTTGTTTAGGTGATAATTTCTGTGCGCCAACCAAATGTTAAGTTTGATGAGATTGAGTATAAAGTAAACGTCAAAGAAAATCTACCCAAAGACGTTTTAGTCATTGATTTAAATACAACAGTAGAATTTGAAGGCATTGGTGTATTGTACACAATAGAAGGGGGTATGTTATTGTACACATATTAGAACAAATAGCAGTCTGGTTGCAGTGATCCTCGATGTTTTACAGCACTACGCCTATAGGGCAATTATTGAAACCTCTCACATAGTCAAATTTCCACACCGGCTTGACGGCACTGCTAGCTCAATTGTGAACGTCTAGGAACAGGGACTTGGTTTGTTCATTGGTTGTGGACGTTATACGCTCACTCATAGCAAAACATGCTCCTCACATCATATGATTCTCCTAAAATGAAGTGTTACTCTGAATTATTGGTCCCACCAGTCTAACAAAATCAGTTACAACACTCCAGGATGATAACTGGGGATTTCAGAAACATATTCTTAAGGTATGATGCAGTGTAGATTAAGTCGTCTCATCGACACCTAATACGGTCATTTGGTGCCTTAAACACGAAAGATTCAACATAGTTTATATTTTGTTTTACATACCTTGTTTTAGATGACGACCATTTTACAATAGATAAAGATAATGGATCTATCTTTACTAATACATCATTAGATAGAGAAGTAACTTCACAACATATTCTAATAGTCAGAGTAACTAGTCTTATAGGATCAACAAGACGTAAGAGAGAGGGTACGTAGTTAATATTCTTCAATATATGAGCTGGAATCTAATTAGTGTACAAGATTGTTTACTTTTGTACAAAAGCTTTTGCAGCTCTCAAGAAGTATGTTTTTATGCTAATTTCCATTCGATGCAGAAAAGTCGAGAATCTTCAATGTAAACTAAATTTACAGTATATTGTTTATAAGAGATATAGAAGTAGGAAGATTACATTAAAGCACTAAGATATATGGATATACTACATTTATTACATACGTGGTACGATTCCAACATTATTTCGATATTTTTTTTATAGCCAAATCTGATACAACCCGAATCATAATCAAGGTAGATGATGAAAATGATAATCCGCCATATTTTCCCTACCATTCGTCAACCTTGGAGCTTAGTATACCACAATCAGCAAAACAAAACTATCATCTTACAACTTTAAAGGTAAACGCGTACTTTTAATTAGTTTTAATTATTTTACAAGAAAAACACCGAATAGGGCCTACGTGAAGATCCTCGATTCCAAACTCATCAAATTATTGTCAATGTTGGATTCAAATATGAATAAATATATCGGCGTATAAAAGAGGAAGTCGTTGATTAAGGAATAGTAAAGAATTTGAGCTTCTTCAAAATAATCATTAAAATTATCATAAACTCAATATATGTGCCTGAGAGTCAACGCCGCTACACGTTTTATTAAACATTTTTAAGGCCAATGATCCAGATGATGGCGGAAATTTTAATATTGAATACCGAATTACCACTGGTGATGATCAAATATTTAATATTGATAAACAAAGTGGGAAACTAACATCTTTAGTTGATATGACAGATATTGATAAAGATCAGTTTAATTTAGTGATTCAATCAATAGACACCAATTCATCATTGTCTTCAAATATATCACTTAAGGTAATTCAACCCACACAGCATTTTACCATTTTACCATTATCTTCTCAACATGTCAATATGAGCTTATTTTATGGGGTAATAGCCTTTCTATTTCCATATAGATCTTTTTTATTATCGTTCATTTCATTTTTATATCAGAGATCAATTCGGTATTCTTGTAGAACCAATATTTGAATAAAGTAGGCCTAGTAGGAGATCAACCTATAGGTCCCGTGACCAAAGTCTGGGAACAAAGGTTTGAAAGTGTTTTTGTGTTCCCTGATGAATACCGAACAATTTTGACTTGGGCTGCCTCCTTGAAAATGTCAGGCATTTCCGGTAGGGGTCAACAAAGGTCAAATAGGGATCAAAATTCAAATATAGTCTTTGGGTGTCGATATGCATATCAAATTACTCGTAAAGTCATGGGGATTCAGAAAATATTTAGTTTGTTATACCTCCGACCTTAAATAAGGGCGCTACGGACAAAAACGTCCCAAGGTCAAAGAACTTTTGACAGAGGTCAAATTTTAACATTGTCCGATTTGAATGATTTTAGTGTCTAATTATATGTTTTCTGACATGGCAAATTCAACTATCTCACTCTTGGATGGTTCTGAGTAAATTTTACACTTATACAAACCCTTCTGGGATGGTTATCAGTACTGTAGGCCTACACTAATACAAACCGGCCCGGATGATCCTGGGTAAACTGTACACTAATACAAACCCATTCTCAGATGATTTTTGGTAAACTGTACACTAATACAAACCCGTTCTTGGTAAACTGTATACTAATACAAACCCGTTCTCGGATGGTTCTTTAATGGTATCTTCTTTATTAATTAATATAAACCCTCACTTGGATAGTTTGAAGTCAACTATGTATTACTACAAACCCATTCTTGGATGGTTCTCAGTAAATTGTGTATTGATGAATCAAAACACACTTTTGGACAGTTCTGGACGAACTTACAAACTTCACTGCTTGGGTTGGGGTTGGTTGCAAGGGGGGTTATCTTTCTTAAAATTTTCTTAGGGTGCAACTCGTCAAAATCACTTGCTGTTGAAAAAGGACTGACATGGGTACAGTGATTCCAAACACTCTTCAAAGAGTTGTCGTTTTCAAAGAAAAAAATATTCGGAAAAGCCTGAGAAAACAAGCCTAAATTTTCAAAATTGTCTTTGAGTATACAGTGCCTCGAAACCCTCTTCAAGCAGTTGGTGTTTTAAACGAGAATTTTGTTCTGAAAAGCATCAAATGCAAGGAATTGACCTTGATTTTCAAAATTTTCTTAGTGGGAGAATCCCTGATATCTTCCTTCAGTGGCAAGCATTTGATGTTCATTGCCATATTCTTTAAAGGATTGGGGGTCTGTAAAAGAAAAATAATTAAAGAGAGTTGGTTGTATTGGTGTACAGTTCATATTAGTGTAGGCCTACAGTTTACCAATAACCATCCGAGAACGGGTCTGTATAAGTGTACAGTTTACCCAGAACCATCCAAGAGTGAGATAGTTGAATTTGTCATGTCAGAAAACATATAATTAGACACTAAAATCATTCAAATCGGACAATGTTAAAATTTGACCTCTGTAAAAAGTGCGTTGACCTTTGGACGTTTTTGACCGTAGCGCCCTTATTTAAGGTCGGAGGTATAACAAACCATATATTTTCTGAATCCTCATGACTTTACGAGTAATTTGATATGCATATCAACACCCTAAGACTATATTTGAATTTTGATCCAAATTTGACCTTTGTTGACCCCTACCGGAAATGCCTGACATTTTCAAGGGGGCAGCCCAAGTCAAAATTGTTCGGTATTCATCAGGGAACACAAAAACACTTTCAAACCTTTGTTCCCAGACTTTGGTCACGGGACCTATAGGTTGATCTCCTACTAGCCTACTGTTTTGATAAAAACAAACATGTTACAATACAATATTCGTTGTCGCATAAACTTTCCCCACAGTGTATTTAAAGTACGTTTGGCGATACCTCGTAATGTCATGTTATATACAATGTACAAAAGGTTTTTGATATTTCATAATATGCTTCAATTTGTCATTTGGTAGCAACTAGTTTTAAAACCCACCCTTAAGATATAAATGCATATTTTGTTATTTTAATTAGATATATGTCGTACCTAATGGAGATAGATATATTTTAACGGGTAATATCACATTACCAATATTCGTTAATTATCAAGACATGTTTTTAAAGTAAGTAGAAGCCAATCAGATTGAATTCTAGTTCTTGAGACGTTAATGCTGTCGGATATGTAAAACATCAATAAAATATACTGAATTGATATACTGTAGATACACTTTTCTCATGGCAAATTTTGCGCTTTTTAAGTGAAAATATAGCAAAATATTCGCCCCCGAAATATGCCACTGCATAACATCACAGAGCAGTTCCAATATTCCAAATAATTAGTAGTCTCTTTTACCGAGATATTACATTTTGTTTTTGAAATGCTATTGTCTTTCAGGAATCTTAGTGCTATTCTCAATATGTCAGTAGTTTTAGATAATGTCCAACCTCATGCCAAGATTGAAGATGGAAATAAGGTTATTGATAACGACAGGTATTTTTCTGTTTCTTTTCCTGTGATATTAAATTAAACCGGCTTACTAATTGTTATTAAAGCATACATGTATTAATATATATAATTTGGACATAGGATTTACTTTTTTTTGAATATATTTTGAAAAAGTTATATCAGCGACAATATAATGATAGTAGTTATAATAGTTTTTATTTTTCAGAACTGATGTGTACATCAAAGCTTTTTATAAGCCGGGAAATGATAATCTAGTTCCATGGCATGTTATTCAAAGGTAACACCATTTTCAGTTTGTGGAAAAAAATGAAGGGCAATAATTTAGATATTGTTTTAATTGTAGTATTTCTTTGGTATGATTGATAAGTTGTTCTGACCCTCTTTTTATTGCTAAATATATCCCAGCTTTCATAGCACTTTTCTTTTAATCTGGCAAAGGTTCCATATTACATACTCCACCATGGTTGTTATATGTTTAGGTTCAACAATGACGATTTAAGCCTTTTTCGTCTTCAAGTCCTGGAAGTATGATTATAATTTAATAAGATTAAATCCAGTTCAATTACTCGTCAAAATTACCATCAGGTCACTACACGATTCTTAACCAAGTTAAGTTCTATTTTTTTTTTAGGGAAGTTCAGCTTAAAAAGAAAGCAATAGAAGAACTATTCAATAGAGGTCAATCATTTGTAACAGATGCTACTCCAATTAAAATCAGCCACGACGAGGGGTCAATCGGCATTCCGGAAATGACATTACTAGGACTGGCATGTGCTATATTTGTTGGATCAATCATATCTATAGTAATAGTAATACGATCATGGAAAGTGTAAGTATATCCAAAATAACATTTTTAAAAAACCTTCATAAACTTCCTGCAAATTATGGAATGATATACTCCTTTTTTACCGTTTTAACCCTGAACCAACCCCTTAACCCTTAACCCTCGTCTCCACTTTCATTCCATTCGCCTGTTATATTACATTGCACTTTTGTGACAATAATTACTAATGACCTTTAATTTTAAAAGACAAGAAGCCAAGCAAAATAAGATACAGATGGCGTTGATGGCACGACAGAAAATTAGTAGAGAAACGACATTTTCTGATACCATTTGTGATTCAGATTCTGCAGTCATGGAATTGTAAGTAACAATACGTCAATAAAGATATTGTTGAATTCTTAAATTATAGTTAACTTATACGTCTTGATAATGATTAGACCTCTTACAAAGTGTTGATGTGTTTCATTCATACTCGTACCTTTCAGTAACAAACTTGATTTTTAACCTTTGTTTTGTTATATTTCTGACCTTTCTGAATAAATAATGACTAATTTATTCTTTATCAAGAGATGCTGATAGTGTTGATATAAATGATATTAACCTAGAGAAATACGTGAAATATACAAAAGAAACAGAGTAAGATAGTTGATGTGTTTGTGTTGTTTAAATTTATGTAGATTTGAAATGAAATGTAGATAAGTTGTAGATTAGCTGTTCTAAAAATTCCTTTGTTCGAGTAACACCTATAACTACTACGGCTTTTGCAATTAAAGATTCAAATTTTTATTTTAAAATTTACTTCAGTATGCAAGAACTTGCTAGACATGGCGTATTTGTGTGTTTTTCTCATCTGTATAAGCATACTAATATGTTGTTGACATTGCCAACGTTAGAAAAGGGAGGTAATACAATTAAACAAGACCACAGCTATAAGAAACCGACAAAAACATGAAAAAGTTACAAGTGTTATTACGCAAATAAAATGTTTGACTAACAAGTTCATATTTCTACAATTGGGTGAAAGAATATAAAAATAACAGTTGTATATGGATGTGGCAGCTTGTAAACCGAGTACAAACCGTCAAGATAATATAATAGGAAAACCCATCCATATTGATTGACTGTTCTTTACAGTATATTTAAATTTTATTGTAAGTAGGTTGACAAGGATATGAATCAAAATCTCTAGATTTATCGAAGGGTAAACGCTTCAAAAGTTGTTTCAATATATCATTACCTAGAAAAATAGTTCAATAGTATTTTAATTATGCTACACATATGATACAAAATATATCGACGCATTACATCTACTTTAGCTTCAGTGCTACAGAGAACCAAATTAGATTACTTGCATAGAATCTGCTATTGACACAAATACCCCTCCATATTTATCAACAAATATAAATCACTCATTATTTTAGAAAAAAAGAAGTTACAGATGAACAACTGTTGTGTTTGTGTTTTATTTAATTTGATATTTGATAGAATAATGTAGTTTAATGTAGTGTTTCTAACAATTCTGTAAGCAATTGTATAAAAACAATTTAAGGTTCATTTAAAGTACAGAAAAGAAATTCAATTTTTTTCTTGAAGACAGTTATTGATGACATGTCGTTTTCAAATCATTTAACGTTTTGAGTCTGTAAAGTGTAAATAAAGACTTAAGCAGATTAAAGCATATACATGTACACTACAATTTCATTCTTTCACAATATATTATTAATGTGTTAGATATATTTACCTTATTCATGTACCCTTTAAAGCTTTTTTGTCATTTTAATGCTTACTTAGGATGCTGTATTGAGGTGACTGATTTATATTTTTGTTTTTTCCTTCATTTAATTTTCTAATTAAATTTTAATCACGTTATTCCTTTAATGTTGGATCTTATTTATGTATTTTTTATATGATTTGCAGACATATCGTGCGTCATGAATCTATTTCTGGCACGAGTGAATATAAACATGTCATTTTGTTATTCGATTAAATCACAATAATTTATATATAATAACCCTCAAGATAGAATACAGAGTTGACCTTCTACACAGTTTGGCATATGGATCAGATTTTCTGTGAACCGCCCCAACGCTACGGTTACAGATATCTTCTGCTTTTTATTGTTCGAGAGAATTTATTTAGTAACTTTGATATTTGTTCTTTGTTATAGGAATCAAGATGAATTAAAGAAAAGAGTATCATTTAGATTATTCCAAGACATCGAATCTCTGAATTCAGAGCCAGTGTCTAAACCAGAGTTGGTACTTGTTGCCACAGAGGAGCAGGAAAAAATTGTAGAGTTTGGTAACGAAACATCTGATGGTGATACACTGAGGTTGCGAGATATCATACTGGGTAAAACTGCCATGGATGTTGCTAGAGCAATATACGTGGCTAACCAAAACTCGAGAACTGATTCCACAGTGAGTAATTCAAATGCTGATGAAGACAGTTGTAAACAAACAACAGTAACTACTATAGACGATTATTGTGAACCGAAGAAAACATCACACGTTAATCAAGGATTTATTGAAGACCAAACGCCAACCAAGATTGATTCAGCTGAGTATGAACATGATCAGAAGACTTCAGCAGAAAGTATCAATACTCGTCATTATACGAGTGAGTCAATATATGAGACTATTAGGGAAGTGGAAGATATAAAAGATGAACTAGTTGAGGAGAGTGAAAACACAAACTTATAAACTTTATATAACACAATATTATATTTGTTGAGCATGTACGATTGATATCTGAATTGAAAATCTGTCCTTTATCAGTTAAGATGCGATCTCGATTTGTGCACTACTGAGTTTCATTTGTAATTTATTTCTTAGTCTTATTTATGAATAAGTCTTCTAAGTTATATTTGTATGAATCTGAATCAAACTACTGTTACTTGAAATCTGAATCGAACTTCAACATAAGATGTCGAACCACCATATTGCACCAGTGTGTTTGATTCGTACCTTGTCCTTGTATTTTTTTCACGTGACATCAACACTTCGTATATAGCTTAATCATACATTTTGTATCATAATAATAATTATATCATCGTTGTTTACAGTCTCACGTGTAGCTCAGCATAAGATTAATTAGTCTAAAACGTGATTCAACTTTCCATATTCCATTCGTCATATTTTCATTGTCACCACTGGTTTTCACATGATATACAACATCGTAGTAATTAATCGAAGAATATTGACCACCACTTTGGCGACAACTTGGGGTTGGACCTTATTATAGGACAAAAATACTAACAATATTTATTGTAAGATAACTGATTTTCGTACTAATGAATAAACTTATACTTTTCTTTTTTTGTGCACAATGCCTAATCCTTGCTTTGCTCCCACCAACAGTGTATATCAGATTAGGCCTACTCAATTTCAGGCAAAATTGTAGAATAAGATAATCAAGGAATTTTAGTTGGATCGTATGTACAGTGATATTGTAGTTTCAATGCACTATCTGTGGGGTAACGAATGTCTTTTTACCAGATAACAAATATTGTTTGGGACTATGGGGATGTATTAAGGAATGAAAAAAAAATTGTTTGATAACGATGTTATTTTGTTTATTAACATGAACACAAATATGGACATCCTTCAAACCAATAATCATCTGTACAATTTAAAACCAAAATTATTCCCATCACCGTCCGATCTTATCTTCACACTGTCATGTAAGTAATAATTCAATTTTAATTTCTTAAAAATATATCATTATACATTTTCTTCATTAACAATAATTAACAAGTATAATATAACAGCTCTCTTTCTAATAATATATTTATCAGGTTTTTGATTATACTTAAATATTTTCTTAAAAAAATCAAATTTGAATGCCTCTTGTTAATTTCAATACTGTTTATATACAAAAATATTTAATATCATCTCGCGTGTTCAAAATACAATTAATATAATAAGCATCATATTGTAATCTATTCGACACGTGTTTCATAAAGAAAGTTTGTGTAGAAACCAATCTTTTTAGTCGTGTGGAACTGGCGTGTACTATAAATGGTTGTTTTTATCGTGGTACAAGTTAAAAAAAAAACAACTAACCAAGGCCAAATTTAACATAATTATTAAATTGCAAAACAACAGTTCAGATTATATGCTGTAGTTAAAAAACTTTAAGCTGATTCCCTCTGATTAAACATTTCGGCTGTTGCCATTCGTCCAAGTCGACGATAAAAGACCGAAATACTTTCATTTAAAAATTATTCTACCACCGGACTGGTCAGTAAAAGCTATGAAAGTGTTGAAGTTTGACTCGTACAAAGGTTCATCATTAGAAATTATTGGTGTCGGCACTGATTCATACCATTATCATGTTTACGAATTGAAGATACGTATGCTTATCATATTAATAACAATTTGAATTATTTATATATTAAAACATAATCTGATTTATTTCACATTGTTATTTTCAAATTTAATAAAAAAACAAACATACATGTAATTTGTCTATAAAAAAACTGATCCTTGAGAAAACAACTGTTAGAGAGTTTCTTGTTATAAGTTATTCGAACTTATAATAATAATAATACAATTTAAAATAATTTCAGTTTATTTACGTTAATATAACTTTTTAAAAATAAGTCATTTATAAACTTATTAACAAAACTTATATCAATCAATTACTTTGCAAATTGTTAAATCGTTTTATTGTCAAGCCTTAAAATGAGGTAACAAAAATTGTCCTAAACCACTGGTATATAATATAACATTTAAAAACCACAAACTAACATTATATATTGTAACATTTACAGATATTTACCTTCAAACATTCAGGTTAAAGGAATATAGACTTGTGACCAGAAAGGGCAAAAATAGACAGAGACAATCATTATAGATCTGTGACCTTTTTAAGTACAAAAAAACTGTGTTAGGAAATCAATTTTCAAAAGAAATTGGAAGAAGAATGCTGTTTGTTTATTCAAGGCACCATTTTGAAGAGACAGTTTGAGGCGAATAACACATTAAGCACCATGCCGTTAATGAGTTAAGCGTTATTTCTTACACTATGTAACTTTCCCATTAAAATCTAAAACAACATAATGTTACAGTGCCAATGTCGAAATAAAAAAATCAAGTTAAAAAAAGAGTAAACATCACATTTATGCATTATTGAGTCAACTTTTTCGACTTAATAAATATAGGGGTACAACTAATAAAAGAGCAAGTACAGTTTGGAATTTCATAATTTAACATTAGTTTTTAATAATAATTTTATAAAGTTTTAAATTTCAAACAATATTTACAATATTTTGATTTTTATTAATTCTGTGTTGTATTTCTTATATACATTTTATAATAAAATAAACTTCTTGTAAAGTAATTCAACAAATACATAACATTTCTACAGCACCGATTTGAAACCTTATCTTTGTGATCCAAATAACAAAATATCGCTCAGAGTGTCATTTACCCTAATGTAAATCTGGTGCTACGTAGGGAGTTAATGTATGCCATCGTGTTATAGGGGTTTTGGTCTGGGCTATCATCTCTTGCCAATGAATCAGCTCTTCACCTCTGGCGAACATGAAAGGTCCAACAGTTACACGACCATATTCTTCCTCTCGACTAAAGGGTCCTCTGGTTTGTGACGTCATTATAGATAAAACAACATTACAAGTATCAAGTTGTTTTCCAGCGATAGAGAAGGTGAAAGATTCGTGAATTTCGGGATCAGAATGAATCCTTTGCATTGTTGTTTTCTTTGTTTTATGTGCACGTCTTCCGTAATAGAACTGAACTCTGGCATATAATCCTAGCAAAACAGAAAATTGGATTATTTAAAAAGAAAATCGAATTTGTGGATGACATCGACAGCAAAAAAGGGTTGCATAGGTTTACATGAAAATTATGATTACATCAATGTGATATTCAAAACAGATAACCCATAGGATGAAACATATTGAGCAAATGATATCATTGTTCGACAATTTCTCCTGAAAGATGACAACAGAGCAATGAAACGTCAAAATACTGAGTTAAAATACCAACCTGATTCACTGGTATAATCTGATGGTCGTAGATTTCTAGCTCTCATTACAACTATCTTGATTTTTTCTTGTTGTGGGATGTAAGTTAAACTAACTTGTATATCACCTAATGATGAGGCCGCCTAAGGTAAATTAAAATGAAATAAGTATTTACAGATTGCATTAACAGATTGTTATCTCGATGCTTCAAAGGAAATGGTACAAGGTAGTCCTAAACCAAAAAAATATGTCTTTAAATTTATTTATAATATGTAAATATTCTTCCGATTGTAAGAACTGGGCAAAACATATAATCCCTCCAATTATACCTCTTCCCAGCCTCCTTTAATGACGCAAAATGACTTATACGAATCGTATGTTTTTAACTTTTAAATGCAAATAATTATTGATAGGCCTATGGAAATGAAGGCTCAAGATTTGACATTGAGCTGTGGATACTGTTATGATTAGCTCAGCTGTTTCTGAGACTAAGATACGACTGTTGAAACAGGTAGCGAACGTGCTTTAAGTCTAGAATTCCTGCTTACCTGTGCCATGGGTTCTAGGTCACTCCAAATGACTTCTCCTCTAGTAAGGTCAACATCCTTCATTGGTATCATAACATGGCCAAGAGAGTGGCGTATTTGTCGTTTATCAACATCATAGACAGAAAATCTCAGGGTTCTTGTAAATATCTCTTCAGGAGTAACCTGGAAATGAGAATAATCATACTATAGCAGGCACCATATGATTTTGTTTATGGAAGAAATTATACGGTATATTATTAGATGATAAAATATAAAGTTTTCCCTTCGATCAATATGACCCAATAATCTATAATATGTAACAGCAGCTGCACCGAGTTCAAATAGGTATTAAATCATTGTGCTAACGTTTTCTCTTTCCCTTATAATTCTTTGCAAATTCTGAATGTTGTAGAGAACTTACCTGAAATGTAAATGACTCGTTATATACTGGTGAAAGAGATTTTTTACGAGTTTTTGATGTACGACAGGTGCGTTCATCTGGCAATAAATATATCTTGACAAATGGATCACGTGGTGCATTATTACCGCCTCTACCTATAAAACATAATTTTTGTTCATTAAATTTTAATAAAATGAATCTACAAAATGTTTTTATAATTAATCAATTTTAACATGGTGATTTAAAATTGTATCTTTTAATGATTTTAATTAAAATAAGAGTGGCAAGAAAACAAATTTCTTTGAAATACGAGATTAAAGATGTTTATATTTTGATGACCTCCAGACGTTGAAAAACAACTTAAATATAGCTGTTATGATAACATATTCTGTATATAACCACACATAATAAAAAAAACTAACTATTGTTACGTTCAATTCATCACAAATAAGGTCCGAAAAATAATTCTTTAAAATTACTTGTCTTTTATCTACAAGTCTTTGTACCTTTTATCCATAACAAAAAACAATACCGTTTTTTTTTTAAATACATTTTAATTTTTTGTGTAGATGTAAAGATCTTATTGCAAATCTGTCAAACATACATTACTTCGCAGAGTGATGGAAATATATTGATTGTATTATATATTACTATTAACATTACTTCTAAGCCTATGGGAACATCTTAATGAATCTATGTCGTTCGTCAACATTACTTCTAAGAGTATGGGAACATCTTAATGCATCTCATGTTCCTTCAGCAACGTTAGACATTTGCATTATCTACCGTTGCTGGATTGACGGGGTTTTCTCGTCATTATCAACTAATAACCTCGTTTAAAAAACACTATACGTCACATTCAATTTGTTACAAGGAATATAACTGGTCGACCATAATCGTTCGACCAATCAAAGTTAATGACGAGAAAAGCTTATCATGATAGCAACGGATTAATGTAATGAAATGAAATGATAGCCGTTGCTAAAGGAACATGAATGCATCTACGTTGTTCGTCAACATTACTTCTCGGAATATGAGAATGTCTTAATGAATCTATGTCGTTCGTCAACATTACTTCTTAGAATATATGAATCTATGTCGTTCGTCAACATTACTTCTAAGAGTATGGGAACATTTTAATGAATCTATGTCTTTCGTCAACATCACTTCTCAGAGTATGGGAACATCTTAATAAATCTATGCCAATCGTCAACATCACTTTTCAGAGTATGGGAACATCTTAATAAATTTATGCGGTTCGTCAACATTACTTCTTAGCGTATGGGAACATCTTATTGAAACTCTTTGTTCGCCAACATTACTTCAAAGAGTATGGGTACATCTAAATCTAAATGATTCTATGTCGTTCGTCAACATTACTTCTTAGAATATGAGAACATCTTAATGAATCTATGTCGTTCGTCAACATTACTTCTTAGAATATTGGAACATCTTTATGAAACTATGTCGTTCGTCAACATACACAACTTCTCAGTGTGTTGGAGACATCTTATTAAAACTCAGAAGTATCACAAGGTGTTTTGAAAAGAGTAAGCGACAACCCTACTATTAACGTTAATCTTTTCTTGTTTGTGAAATTGTTTTTTAATACTTTTGACCTGCGGTCAAGTGTGGATATTACCATGCGTAGTTAATTGATTTTATATTTTTATTTACATGTAGATTGTTGACCATGACATTGCCTAAATGTCACTAAATAAATAAAACAGTAAACATTTATAAATATAAGTCATATATACGTAACATTTGGTATGAATTGATCGAACGACCTTTGTCAAATAACAAAGACTATATGTCAACACCACAAAGAGAAATCCAAACTCAATAATAATCGCATTAAAATACATGAAATAATGTTTATTTCGCATTATTTAATCTTCTTTCAGAAATCATTTCCCCTCTACTTAATCATCTCATTGGAAATGTAAATGACTGGAAGCGATTTGTTTATATAAGTCTACACAATCAGTGTCAACATATGGTCTAATCACATGAATACGGAAGCGTCCTGGGGCCATATTATTTAAAACAAATATTTTATTCTATTATCATTTAATTAATGTTAAAAAGGCGAAATAAAGACTTTAATTTCAAGATATTTTGACATTAACTAGCATTTTATTTATTTAATGAAATCAACAGCGCTCTTGGGACATGCAATTGGTGTAGAAAAATATCCTTTTATTTTCGTCTTATATATCTCCTATTAGGAAATTAATACATTTTTTCGACATAACTATCTCGTAATAAAAACCATTTATTTTCGAGTTACCAACTTCAGTTCACCCACTTGCATATGCACGAGTTGAGAACAGTCACTGACAATGAATAATCAAGAAGCGGAATGGGACAGCGGGGCCGAAGATAGTCCATTTTCTATATTTTGAGTGGAATTGCAAGAACCACATACATTGAAATGCTGCAAATCAATGCTTTTAAGTTTAGAAAACCTCTTTACAACCCCTTAAAACAATCTATTCCTTTCGTTTTGCCTTTGCAATGATACTGGCTTTCGCTCATTTTTCACGTACCAACGTGTTATACATGTCATCTAAATTTCCACTATCCGTTTAAATTCACCTCACCGTGGATGCAGAAGAGTTTCTATTGCTGTTAAACCTGATTCGAAATTCGAACATTATTTTTTGTTTTAATATTGTTTTAGTGTTTTTAAATAACGAAGTTTATAAATCTAAATCTGAAGTGTATGTTATATTTTTATATGGATTTATAAAGATGTTAAAGCAGTGGTTCCCAACCTTTCAGACTTCACACCTCTCAAGCAATCATATGAACCCCTTACACCCATTGAGCAATCATTTTTTAAAATTCAGGATTGATTTCATGCCTCTGAGATAGCATTCTCGTTGATTTGACAGACAATGTAGTTTTTTGGTCTACCAGGGAGACCGTTTTCTGGGGAAGACGGTTCACGGGGTACTGCCATCAGGAAAATATTGAAAATTAATTGATGTGTAAGATGGTTAGATTGTGCTCATTTTCGGACCATCTGGGAGATAGGTTTCTGACATGGGACTTGGTTAGGTATAAAAAGAAGAAGCCCCAAAGAGAAATTATTTTCCTACAACAGTTGGTCACACCCCAACTGTCATCTACTATCATCTACTGTAAGCCACACATATACTGTCATCTACTATCATCTACTAGGCTACGCCCCCACGACCCCCACCCTCCTCTCCTCGAGGTTCAAAAGGCTATTTTTCGGACAAAAGTCTCCGACATCTTCTGTCATCCACCAACATATACTGTCATCCACCAACATATACTGTCATCCGCCAACATCTACTGTCATCTCCTATCATCCACCAACATTTACTGTCAACAACCAACACATACTGTCATCCGCCAACATCTACTATCATTTACTATCATCCACCAACATCTACTGCCATCTACTATCAGCTACTATCATCCACCAAGACCTACTGTCATCCGCCAACATATACTGTCATCCGCCAACATATAATGTCATCCGCCAACATTTACTGTCATCCGCCAACGTCTTCTATCATCCACCAACAGTTACTATCATATACTGTCATCAACCATAATATACCGTCATCTAATATTCTCTGCTTTCATCTACTATCATCCATCAACATCTACTGTCATATATTGTCATCTACTATACTCTACTATCATCTACTGTCATCTACTATCATCTACTATCATCCACCGTCATCTACTGTCATCTCCTATCATCCACCAACACTTACTGTCATCTACTATCATCTACTACCATCCACCGTCATCTACTGTCATCTTCTATCATCTACTGTCATCCGCCAACATATACTATCATCCACCATCATCTACTATCCTTTACTATCATCCATCAACATATACTGTCATCTGCTATCATCTACTATCATCTAATATCATCTAATGTCATCTACTGCCATCTACTATCATATACTGCCATCTTCTATCATCTACTATCATCCACCAACATCTTCTATCATCCACCAACATCTTCTATCATCCACCATCATCTACTATCATCCACCATCATCTTCTATCATCCACCAACATCTTCTATCATCCACCATCATCTACTATCATCTACTGTCATCTACTATACTCTACTATCATCCATCAACATCTTCTATCATCTACTATACTCTACTATCATCCATCAACATCTACTGTCATCTACTGTCATCTCCTATCATCCACCAACACTTACTGTCATCAACTATCATCTACTATCATCCACCGTCATATACAATCATCCACCATCATCTAATATCCTTTACTATCATCCACCAACATCTACTGTCATCTGCTATCATTTACTGTCATCCGCCAACATATACTATCATCCACCATTATACTACTATCCACTATTATCTTCTACTTTCATTCACCAACATTGACTGTCATCTACTTTCATCTACGGTCATCTACTGCCATCTACTGTCATCTCCTATCATCCACCTACATTTACTGTCATCTACTATCATCTACTGTCATCTTCCAACATATACTGTCATCTTCTATCATCTACTGTCACCTCCTATCATCCACCAACACCTACTGTCATCTGCTATCATCTACTGGCATCTACTGTCATATACTGTCATCTCCTATCATCCGACAACACCTACTGTCATCTACTGTCATCCGACAACACCTACTGTCATCTATCATCTACTGTCATCTCCTATCATCCACCAACACCTACTGTCATATACTGTCATCTACTGTCATCTCCTATTCTCTACTGTCATCTCCTATCATCCGACAACACCTACTGTCATCTACTATCATCTACTGTTATCTCCTATCATCCACCAACACCTACTGTCATCTACTATCATCTACTGTCATCTCCTATCATCCGACAACACCTACTGTCATCTACTATCATCTACTGTCATCTCCTATTCTCTACTGTCATCTCCTATCATCCACCTACATTTACTGTCATCTACTATCATCTACTGTCATCTCCTATCATCCACCAACACCTACTGTCATCTAATATAATCTACTGTCATCTACCAACACCTACTGTCATCTACTATCATCTACTATCATCTACTGTCATCTCCTGTCATCTACTGTCATCTCCTATCATCCACCTACATTTACTGTCATCTACTGTTATCTCCTGTGATCCACCTACATTTACTGTCATATACTGTCATCTCCTTTCATCTACTGTCATCTCCTATCATCCACCAACACCTACTGTCATCTTCTATCATCTCCTATCATCTACTGTCATCTCCTATCACCCACCTACATTTACTGTCATATACTGTCATCTCCATTCATCTACTGTCATCTCCTATCATCCACCAACACCTACTGTCATCTACTGTCATCTCCTATCATCCGACAACACCTACTGTCATCTACTGCCATCTCCTATCATCCGACAACACCTACTGTCATCTACTGTCATCCACCAACACCTACTGTCATCTACTATCATCTACTGTCATCTCCTGTCATATACTGTCATCTCCTATCATCCACCTTTATTTACTGTCATCTACTATCATCTACTGTCATCTACCAACATTCACGAACATTTACTGTCATACCAACATCTACTATCATCTACTGTCATCCACCATGACCCAAGTGTAGCTCAGACCCTTAGCCAGACCTAATTTGTTATGTGGGGGTAAGTAATATAGTCGGAGGTGCAATTTGGTAGTTTGCTGTTATAAAATGGGACATTTGGCAGAATATTTTGGGGGGAAAACCATTGGGAGGGGGGGGGGGGGGGGTGGGGGGGGGGGTGGAGTTGTAGCTAATGGCCTGGTGAAGCTCTCCTCAGCTAAACTAGTTGAAGGATTGTAAAGAGGTTTTCAATCATTTTCGATTCACACAGCTCAGAAAGACGTTACAACTTATGTATACAACCCGATATTTATGAGATAAAATGTATAAAATTTTAGTTACGAGATAAGAAAGTAATATTTTTTAGTTATGAGAAAATCTTCTAGAAATTAAATGCATTGTTTCCTACTTATGAGATAATAAAGTCGAAATAAAATAATATTTTTCAGTTACGAGATATATAACTTGAAATTAAATGCATTGTTTCCTACTTATGAGATAATAAAGTCGAAATAAAATAATATTTTTCAGTTACGAGATATATAACTTGAAATTAAATGCATTGTTTCCTACTTATGAGATAATAAAGTCGAAATAAAATAATATTTTTCAGTTACGAGATAAATAAGACGAAATTATTTTTTTTTTTTTACATCAATGTTGTGTCCCAAGAGCGCTGTTGATTTCAATTTAATAAATAAAAATTAAGTTTATCTAGAAATTAACGTCTTAATTTTGCCTTATTAACATTAATTAAATGATAATAAAATAAATATTTTTTTTATAGTTCATGGCCCCAGGACGCTTCCGTACATGAACAACATTTTGTATTAACTTGATATTATTTCAATACAGAAAATACATGAAATAAATCATGGGAAAATTCGTTATAATTATAATTCCCTGTCTAATTCCACAGCTTTCAAATAGTGTGAAAAGGGCATTTGATTTTTCTCAAAGGGAATTGTGGCGACGTAACTTCTACATTCTGAATCATGAGTTTCAATAAGTCAATACCAAAAAATAACAGAGATCACTCCAAAATAGCAGACACGCACCAGATCTTCAGGAAAAATTAACAGTTCGAACGAAATGATCGATACCTTGTGTCAATCTGATTATGTAGCACCGTTTTATAGAACAGGATTCCGTCTAATTCTTTGATATAATGACATTTAAGTGTCACAACACCCAGCCAACAAAAGCTAAATCTGATAGAATATCAACAAAGCTGTGTGGGAGTTCTTTATAATGATAAATATAATGCTATCACGAAGACCGTCCACCTTAATGTATCTAAAAATAATTCTATCGTGATATTTGAGAGGTAAATTTGAGAGGAAATTTAGGAAACCAGAATTTCCGGGACTTCCATAAAACATCCGCAAATAAAAGTTATATGACTGCTTCACGTTAACTATAATAAGGTCAGAGTATCAAATTGGACAAACATGACGTCTGTAGACGACATAAGACATTTAAATAACCAATTATTGATAATAGCCAATTAGATTGATTTTAAATCATTTCTATTAAGTCGCATTCATTATTCTTCAATAGTTAAATAGATTTTTATACAGAATTCCACATTAATGTTTTATATTAATATGATTTATATTTGGTGCAGCAATCAAGCTTTCAGCATCAATTTATTTTGGTGTACTGGCAATGTTCTGTCAAACGGACCCACAAGAAAACATAACATGAGATTCTGATACGAAAACTGCATCCTCCTTACCTGGTATATTCTTAACCTTAATAAGATTAACACACAGTTGCTCTACTGCCACATCATAAATAATGGAGAACCAGAGACGACCATGTTCTGTTGGTGGTAAATCATCTTCATCTTCCTCTGGTAAACATGGATGTCTACAAAAACAAAACAATGCATATTTTCAACAGTTTGTAAACATGGATAGTATTGACTATGGTTATGATATACCTAATCCTTTGTGGGGTGTTTTAACGTGAATATCAGATGAAGAAGGATTAAAAATAAAGCTATTAGCGACATTGATGGTAAAAATGTCACAAGTTAGTTAGTTTTATACTGAAATTTAAAAATTTTCTATTGGGATATCTCAAAGTGTTCACGTGGACGTATTCCAAAATCTGTCGAGCTTCTTAAAACTTCTTAACTCTTCTTAGAATTAATAGGATGAAAACAAATTAATGTCATTATTCCCAATAAATCATCATAAATCATATTATATAAACCGAGTAAACTGACTGATAGTGCTACGGAAATGTCAAAGGGTTGTAAATCGCACTTCATCAGATCAAAAAAAAACCACTCGACTTCTTACAGATGTAGATAAACTACACAGCACTCAATACCGAAATTGCTACTTTCAGTTACAAATGCAGTAAGATCATTTACAGAGTGGGTAAAACTATCTCAGAATCTGTATTTAAATGAAATAGAACAATTCCTCAAATGCTGAACGCAACATTTTTGTGATATAACAACTACATGTAACCATATAAGTGAATATGAAATTATAACTGTAAGGTATCAATGGTAGAGTAAGAGTTTACAAAGGTGATATAAGTGCTTCAGTCCACAATCTCAGAACCTTACAAATATTTAAATAATGCCTGCAGATTATTCAATGACACTCATAATCATACTGAAGAAGCTTTTGAATGTATTCTGTTAAGTTGAAACTTTATACAAATACAGAAACCAGTGGGTTACAATTTTTTGTTTTGAATTCCAATAACTTTTCTCTATATGCTGTAAATCTGGTTTTCTGCTTGATTTTTACACCAATCGGATTACTAGTGTATCTGGTACAACTGTATGAGCTGTCAGTACGGTTACAATAAGACATACCTGTATAATTCTGGTTGAATAGAGCCGATACATTGTTGATAAGTAGTCGATCCAATAGATTGTGATCTATCATAACTAACTTTAGGTTGAATTCTTTCTGGTGGTAATTTAAAATCCGGTATGCGTTCAATCGTCATTGATCTTATCAATACAGAATCTCTAGGTTTAAAGCTAGCATACGCATCAGGACAAGATCTTCTTTTAGCTAATCGTGGTGATGAAGACCTGAAATGGTAATCAATTATACTTTATCACAGTCGTAACATTTATTCAGCTAGACTTTGGCTATGCCGTTTTATAAGAGTGAAATGTTGAAATGTTGCTAATTTAGAATACATTGAATATGACAAAATAGACATATGAAACAAAGTTTTTTTTGGCTAAGAAAGATATCCCATCTTAGAATTTCTAGAAGCTTAGAAGTCGATTAATTAAATTGCTCATATTAAAATTTGCTCTAGCATAACTAATCTATAGAGAAATGTAAACGTTTATTAAGTTGATCACTGTGAAATTTTACCTCTATTAAAGAGAAAATTCGCAACTGGGGAATTGAAATCAAATTCTTTGCCACACAATTCAAATTAGTTTATCACGACTTAAATGAGCTGAACGGTTTGACGAATACGTTTTGTTTTAATTTCGTATATGGACTAAACAACATATCGATAGAGAAATTAAACATACACAGCGAATGTTTGAGGACATATTTTGAATAGCTTATGAATATTAGAAGTCAGACATTTAATAAAGTATATGCAGAAAGTGATTTATTTTCTTCTTTTAAAAAACATAAATTTGAAATGTTATCAAAATGCCTTTTAAGCGTCGTAAACTTTATGATACAATGATCAAAATAGATCTGACATTTTATCTGATTCTATATAGCTATTGTTTTCATATTAGATATACTAGACATACAAAGATATTTCTGGACTATTTAGAATAATATTATATAAAATTCAGGTTAATCTTTTCAATGATCATGCAGAATCTAATTAGGCCAACACAAACCATCTGCTTAATTGAAAATTGTCATTTCCAAATAAACCTTTTAAATGATACAGTACGTATGTTGTCAAGTTTACTTTGATGACGACAATGTATTCAACTTACCTCGATGATGGGCATGATCGTGAAAATAACGTGTCTTCGTTACAATCTTCAAAGTGTAAATCAAATTTTTGTCTTTTTCTTCTGATTTTAAAGATGACAATAGCCAGTATGATGATAAGTAAAACTGCCGCTGAACAGCCAACTATAATACCCAATGATGTAACTGAAATTATAAAATATCAAAATATAATTACAATCTGTTAAATATGGTATCTGGAGGGATGGTTAGCTATAAATTTCAGCATTTCAATAAAAACTTTCTAGTGATTTTTAAATTACTAAGATATAAGTTATCAGTATTGATTAATGGCGAACAATAGAATTGGTTTGGTGCACTTAATAGGTTAGACGTATATAAAAAAATCATACATAGACATTTCTTAAAAAGTGGTGGTGCAAAAAGGGGTATAAAATGGTTTTCAGTGTGCATATGCCCCCCTCCACCCTCTGTACCCACTGGCGCCGCCAATGACAACACGTGGTTATTCTAAGCCAAACGGTCTCCGTGAAAGTTACGAAACTGCCGAGGATTGCCGATTGATTCTAAGCTTTTCTCCAACTTTTCTTAAATTCAATAACTTTAATGTATAATAAAAAAATAATATGTATATGACACTCGTATATAAAAGAAGCTGATAATTATATCCCACTATCTATTTTTGTGATGAGATTAAAAGAGTAACATATTGTGGTAGTGTCGTTTATGTCATTTTATTATCAAAATAACACTTCATCTTCATAATCAAATTGCAGTGTAAATGATCTCAATAGGAGATCTATAGTCTCGTCGTATTTTACTTCAATCCGCACATGCCATGATTTTTCCTATAGTTGCCCTCATTATATGACATGATTTTTCCTATAGTTGCCCTCATTATATGACATGATTTTTCCTATAGTTGCCCCCATTAAATGATATGATTTTCCTATAGACGTGGGTGTTGCCCTCATTACACGACATGGTATAAAGGCTTCATTATCTGAACTCCAAACATTGTCATATCATCAACATTCAGTGAACATACTGAGTTCTAGTCTTCAGATTTACAAGGTATCATTCATAATTGACTTCAGAGAATCAGTTAGAAGCTCGACCTTTCATAGTAAGAGGCAGCGCTATCGAGAGAGTTTTGCTTCTTTATACCATATCCATTTGTAACACCCTACGCAAATTATATAAATGTAAAATTGAAGTTAAAACAAATCTCTTTCCCAAGGCAATAGCATTATTTTAACTTGACATTTCAGCCCGAAGCCATATAACAATATGGAGACGAAGTCGTGTCGTAAATTTTCAATTTTTGTAAGTTCTTTTTATGAACTTTCTATGAGTTAATGAAATCTCTTATTTCCGTGTGTCGGAGCGAAAAGTTTTCTATATTATCATAATTATTTACAGAATTGAGTGATGTCAAAGTTCAAAATGTCTAAAAATACTTTATCCTGGATCAAAAGGGCTAAAAAAAAAGTGGAAATCCAAATTCTATGAAACCCCTTTCTCGAAAATGGACGAAGAGACACCTTTTGCTTCAAACATAGAGATTAAAGCTTTCAATCTCTAGAAATCACGAATGTCTGCAAACATCGGGCGTGAAAAATCATATAAAATCATACCAATATTTCTTCTCCGATCTTTTTATTGAAATGTCACGTCTATTTTTTGTGATTTTTGCTGATTCAGATATCTGAAATCTTTATAAGGGCTGAAACTTGCAAAAACACTACTTGGGATGATTCAGTTTTAGAAAGCGTCAAGGACAAATATATCGATTTTGAATTAAATATATTGTCTGTAAGCCATTTGTATTTATTTTTCAGTTAATAATGATGTGGCTAATATAATTTAGATTCTATTTTGATATATATTATTATCTGTATAATGAGATTATCTATATTAATTATTATGTGGTATTGTATATAAACCTAATAGTGGCTGTAATATAATTTTTATTCGATACATTTATACCGCGTGGGTGATACACATATATTCATTATGTTTTTTCGTGTAATCAACAAGTGATTGATTTGGTGTTTCCATGGTAATTTGGTCGTCATTAATAATAAGAAGGAGTATTAAATTTTCAATTAAATTAAAACACCGATGTCTAGATTTTAAATATTGGTGTACGCAGAAGTAGAACATACAAACACAACCTATATTTGAATGTAATGGAATGGTTTAATCCATCATTTTGATGGAACTTTATTTTTGCAATAAAGGAAAACGTGAAGGTCGTAAATGAGACCTAATTTACTTGACATTAACATATTGCGCATTGGTTTTAGATTTGTATCAGTTCAATCAACAAATAAATTAATTATTCCAAACAATACAAGCATTGTTATTCAATCATTGTTTTGAAAGATCATCTAAATATTTAAGTTAATAGTACACAGGTATACTGTAGCAATATACGAAACCAATGGTTCAAAAAGGTCATGAAAATCAAAATCAATTAATTTCTCATAAACAAATTGCGCATGACTTTTTTGGGATTTAACCAATGTATAAAGACAGGATCAGTACTTCAAATAAGAAAAGCATACAATTAAAACACTTTATAAAAGACAACTCATGACGTGTAAGTTAAAGGTACTAGGGTTATGCATTTTTATAACAAACAAATGGTTCAAAAAGGTCATTGCATAGTACTAGAGGAATGCATTTTTATAACAAACAAATTGTTCAAAAAGGTCATTGCATAGTACTAGGGTTATGCATTTTTATAACAAACAAATGGTTCAAAAAGGTCATTGCATAGTACTAGGGTAATGCATTTTTATAACAAACAAATTGTTCAAAAAGGTCATTGCATAGTACAGGGTACTGCATTTTTATAACACAGAAAAGGTTCAAAAAGGTCATTGCATAGTACTAGGGTAATGCATTTTTATAACAAACAAATGGTTCAAAAAGGTCATTGCATAGTACTAAGGTAATGCATTTTTAAAATAAACAAATGGTTCAAAAAGGTCAATTCATATGACATAAAGATATTGCGCATTGGCTTTAAGGTAAGCAGTTCAACCAATGAATACATAAGGGTCATGCACTGTTTGTAAAAACGAAAAGTTTATAGTATAAGTAATAAAGTAATATGCAAAACAAATGGCACAAAATAGTCCTTCAAAATCAATGATAAATCAATTAATTTCCTAATATAGACGTGTGATACGTGGATTTCTGTCGTTGAGAAACATTGTGAATATTCAACATCTGTCTTTTAACAATAACCTCAGATATATCAATTAAGGTCGAACAAGTCTATAAATGTAACAACTTAGAAACAAAGACTACATTTCTTATTTTAAATCTATTATATTTCCACCCACTTCTTCCACCAAATATTAGATATTCATGATATCATTTCAATTGAAGTAGGGCCCGTCTACAATATTAAAGATAATACCAATTAATGTATTTGAGCTTTTGTTGAATTTGCCATGATGGCATATCAGTAAATTCTATGATTAGTTGGACTGTATCTTTAAAGTACGATCATATAGGTAAAATTGATTCTATAATATGATGATTGTATGGATAAATATATCAAATCCTAAGTAAGAAACATCCTACAAGCAATCAGGTGACCTAAAGTTTAAGCATTGTGAAACACATATTATTACACATTATCACGATATCCTGTTTTATACTTATATATTTATTACACAAAAGTTCCAAAACATTAATAGTAATTTCTTATCAAGGTGGTTTTATTCATGTCATCCTTCACAACATGAAAAGATAAGCAGTTGCTGATCAAAGTAGTCTTATTTCTTTACCACAACAATAAAAACAACTTCTTATCAATAACAGATTAGCAGTTGCTGACCAAAGTGCAACTTCTGATAAAAGTGGTCTTATGTATCTTATACTTTAACACATTCAGAGTAACTGTGTACCAAAGTGGAATAAAATTATGTAACCAAGCTACAGATAGTATCTTATATTTAACATTATAATTATCATGCAGAACATATTTCTATAATACAGTTTAAAATAACGACCTGTATTGAAATTAGTTAATATATATTCAAATATATTTTTATTTCAATGTACATGTACATACAATATTGCCAATAAAGGTGGGTTGGGAAGCCAGTAGATCTTTAAGAAAAGGGTGTTGAGAAGTTCATTTGCAGATTATTGTCGTGTGTAATGATCCCGTAAGAAATAATGTCAACCTGGCTACCTGTACTAAGAAGTAAGATCAGAGAACAGTAATTAGTATTTAGAAGTACTCATTTTAATATCGGTAGACCTACACAGCCCCAGGACGTCAATTAATGACTATTATAACATGTACCAATATTTACAACCCTTCATTATAAGCTCTAATTTTTAATACTAACTTTTCACACATCAATAATCAACTATGAAAACACGTTTAGACACAATCAATATACTTTTTCATCTGGTTACCTAACTGTCGAAATTACCCTTCTCTGTATCTAGGTTTGACATGAGTGTTTGACAAGGGCATGGATTTAGTGGAGTACCCCAGTACCCTCATATATTTGGTGGTACCATAGATTTTGTGAAGATGTCGGATTTCACTACTTCAACCTCTTAGGGTTCAGAATCCACCAATCCAACGCCATTTCCGTCTATAATCTCGAGCCTGCAGCGCTTCAGGACGTACTTGAACTCTCAAACCATCTGGTTCGCTACCCCCACCCCCTCCAACCTCCTAAATATTTTTTTGACAAGTCCAATCACTTGATAATTACAGATTATGGTGTTCTTTACATTAGTTTTCATATCTAGGTGCTTAATATTTCAATTTATCAAAACCGTCCATTTGAATTCAGCAGAAATTATATGACATGACTCGAGTAAAAAAAGTATGGGCTTCAAAAAAAAAAAATAAACTTAACAATTATTGTGTTAAAATGTAGGCGTTATTGTGATAATTTAATAAAACTGTATTGAGTCGTAAATAGGACAGAGAAAAAACTGTTTTTAGATGTGTGAGTCTTACATATCTGTAAATCAAATAGGTGAACTTTTTTCTTCCATTAACTTGTTTACATTATTAAATGTAGCTTATTTGTTAATTGTTTCTCTCTCTGACAATTTAACTTGACATTGCACTATCTGGTCGTTATATTTCAGATCGTTATTTTATAATAATAAAACCTAAGCACGAACGATCCGAACCGTACATCAATTCTTTAAATCCACATAAACATAATGGCAATACATGGGTGACATATATGAGTATGACACGGGGTTGTTAAACATCACCGTACATAAAGTTGCATGAGGGAAAGGGGAGGGGGGGAAGACCCGGAACTCAATTAACCTACATTCAATGATTTTCTACTTAAATTCCAGCTGAAATAGAAGCCTTATCGTTAATTTGATTCTTCACATGACTTTTATTTTCACTTTATTTTAAAATGTCAGAGGTTTATTGTTGATAATCTATAATGATTTTATAGCTATTCCATTTGAATCATTGTAATTACTCTTTTTATAGACACAATTCTATCATTTGACTAAATGCCTTCGTCAAACCTCTGTATAATTCATATCTCCTTGACTTGGTAATGCCCGAAATTGAGGTTATGGTAATATTTGTTTTATAGTCCCCATCACATCTATACCCATAACCACATTAAGAATTTTCTTCAGTCAACAAGCAATAATTCAACAAAAATTATATTCAAGACACATGGAAAATTCGTGATCGTTTTATTAACTAACTTTTAATCAAACTATTGAATTTTTTACAAATTAATGCCACAAACAAAAGCTGTTTTCCCGCTAGTCTCACGTCAAATAAAGATAGTTTTCGTAGAAACAATAAAATTGCACAGAGGATAGAATTGTCAGGTACAATAAAGCTCAAGGATAGAATGCCAGATACCATTAAGCTTAAGGATACAGATTAAGGATACCAAAAGGCTAGAGAGAACAGATGACAAGATACCATAAAGCTAGTGAGAACAGATGACAAGATACCATAAAGCTAGTGAGAACAGATGACAAGATACCATAAAGCTAGTGAGAACAGATGACAAGATACCATAAAGCTAGTGAGAACAGATGACAAGATACCATAAAGCTAGTGAGAACAGATGACAAGATACCATAGAGCTAGTGAGAACAGGTGACTAGATACAATAAAGCTAAAGAGAACAGATGACAAGATACCATAGAGCTATTGAGAACAGATGACAAGATACCATAAAGCTAGTGAGAACAGGTGACTAGATACAATAAAGCTAAAGAGAACAGATGTCCAGATACCATAGAGCTAGTGAGAACAGATGACAAGATACCATAAAGCTAAAGAGAACAGATGTCCAGATACCATAAAGCTTGTGAAAACAGAATCAGATGGCAAGATACTATAAAGCTAGAGAGAACAGATGACAAGATACCATAGAGCTAAAGAGAACAGATGACCAGATACCCTAAAGATTGTGAAAACAGAATCAGATGGCAGGACACTATAAAGCTAGTGTGAACAGAATAAGATGGCAAGATATAAAGCTAGTGAGATCAAATGGCAAAATACCATAAAGTTAGAGAGAATAGATGACAAAATATCATAATACTAGAGAGAACAGATGACACGATACCAAACAACTAGAGAGAACAGATAAAAAAGATACAGATGACAGAATGACCCGATACAATAAAGCTGCAGAGGACAAATGACAAGATACTCTAAAGCTAGAGGGAACAGATGACAAGATACCACAAAGCTAGAGAGAAAAGATGGCAAGATACCATAAAGCTAGAGAACACATAAAAAGATACAGATGACAGAATGACCACATACAATAAAGCTACATAGGACAAATTCTGTCCATGGTTACCAGGTACAGTAATGCTACAGAGAACAGACAAAATACCATATAATAAAGCTGCAGAAGACAGAATAAGCCGATACAACAAATCTACAGAGCAAATGACAAAATACCATATAGCCAAGAGAAAAGATGACTTGATACCATAAAGCTACAGAGGGACAACGACATTTTATTTTATATGGTCTGTCTTCTAACTGATAGGATCCATTTTACCTGAACTACATAGTATACAGTTCGTGGTAGGATTATGTAACGAAATCGTCTGTGCGTTACGAAATGCTAATCACTAGGGCTGAAGAGTTGTCAGTGGTTAAAATGAGAAGTGAAAATAAGTGTATGTAACACATATATAGACAAATTATAGATTGCCTAAAGCGACCATACTAACTAGAGGGGCTTATCTCATATTAGTCAAACCGGACAAGGCTATAATTTGATGAGCATGTATAATCCATAGTGTGTTAATAATTTTCTATAAATGGACGATCGGGATAATTAGTTTTAAATATCAATTTCCCACTCATATCCGGTTTCATAATGACACCCTATTTAGATACACGTTAATATGGCATGATGTATTCATGATCATGTAAGCTACATGGTATTATAATGATCAATATATCAATTTTATCAGAGTGTTAAGAATTGTGTTTTAGTCTTTTTATAATTTCCATATTTTGTTTTTTGATAAAAAATCACATCTATGAGGCTGCATCAACGAAATATGCAAAAACAATTAATAGGTCTTACTATATTTACATTTTCTATTTCTAGATAGGCTAACGGCCTCGGGCATTTTTGGCATTTTTTTTAAATCTTAAATTGCAAGAGAATGTCAATGAAGAAAAAATCACACATTTTTTACAATTTTACAAAATATTTGTTGATATCTGCCTCTATGAGAGTTTACTGGAAATAAGTAAGCATAGTCACATTTTCTCAAGAAATGTGTTATCTGCTCCATACCTATAAGTCAATATATGAATTGATGCCTCATTTGTATGCGCATAAAAAGTATTATATGACCTTTAATGTCAAAAGGGATATAAAACACTATCGTTCAGGTACACATAAAATATAAAGTAATAAATCATCTAAGTTTAGGATAACCTAAAGTCATGGAGTTTTAACGGTTAGATATAGCTTTTGAAGTTTAATGCTATGACATACGATACAATTATTAGAGGTTCGTGTCACTAGTTACAATTTTATGTAAAAGATATATATTAATCTTAGGGCAACAACGTGTCAAATTTTGCACTTTTTGAAACTTGGTATATAGTTGCACGGAGAACATTTGTATTGTTGAAGTATTTAGCCAGTGAGCAAATTCGAAGTGATATTCTTTTTTAAAAACCTACTGTAAAAAAAGAGACGGGCGTTTGACAGCTCTATTTTATTTGTCTGTAGTAGCCATCAGATCATGATACATAAATGTTATAAAATTTCAAGCTATTAAAGTTGAAAACTTACCTGTTATATTTCCAAAAATATAATCATTATGTTTAGCGCTAGGATTGACAACCCCTTCTTCAGCATTTAATTCTTGAGCAGAAAATGTTGTTTTATGTCCTGATACATCGTCCACTCTCTTTCCGTGAATTCTATATTCATGATGGTTGTCAGAATGATTTCCTTGTCCATGATCGTTCTCACCATGAGTTCTTGATGCACGTTCCTCCTCACCATGATTTCTTGATGCACGTTCCTCCTCACCATGATCTATAGCTCTATGATCATCTTCACCATGATTCCTAGATCCGTGATTCTTTTCACCATGATCTTTTCCCTCACCATGTCCAGACGTTTGGACAAGGCGTCGGCTAATAATCCTCATATCAGGAAATAAAATCCTGCAAGTTTTTGTGACTTGTGAACTTTATTCTGTCATTTTGAAAATGAAGTGAAGATAATATTAAGCCTAGAATAAGAAAGAAATATAATCAATATTATAAACAGTAATAGGTTCAATATTGATTGAAATGACGTATAGACACACCAGATCTTTGCCTACAGTTGTAACAGCTGGTCCTCTACATCTTATATAAAAAATACTGTTGAAAACATTCCCTGATCTTAATTTGAAATTTAATTAACAGGTAGTATTGAAATAGTTTAAAGAAAGACTATATCGGGTAGATTACCTGACGTCGCTAGTCCTCAACGTGGCGTGGTGTTCAACTCAACTACTCAGATAGTAGTGGTTTAAAATATATATCACTACAATTCATATAGTGTCGTATTGTCAGATAGAGACACCTGGCTTAATTCCCTAACCATAAATAGAACAAAACAAATTGATCGAGAAAAGTAAACTTTTAAAACTTGAGGCAAGAAGCAATAGTATGATCATTAAAAGTTATTTTAAAATCTTTACTGTGGCATAGGAAAGTGGATCATGCTATTGGTTATTTTGTAATAATTATGAGAAGTCTGGGTAAGTGGATCATTCCAAGAATGACATACAGAAGAGCAGACATTAGGTTCCAGGTTCCCTTACGCTGATAATTTTCCAAAATTTTACCTATCTAAAGTTTGGAAATAAAAGGTGTTACTTCCTATTGTCCTGAATCGATTTCTCTCAGATTAGATTTTGTCCCACGCACCAAATAAGATTTTTGGAGAGAATATGTCGCCATATGGTTCCGTATATTAAGGCTGTATGAATCGATCTCAAGTTTTGAGTCTTCTATGAAAATCTTAACATTTTTCTATCTTCTATAGCCTACACGACGTTTTGTCAGGACATATTAACTAAGCGACCCTTCACGATGATCTCTGCATTAAAAGACTAGACCTACAGTCTGAAACAAGGCAAAATATATTTAAAAACATTTACAATCAGTAAAGAAGGCGAGATGTCATAATATATAGTACAAAAACCCTACCTTTTCTCTACACAACCGTGGTTCTTCTCCGGTCTGTCACAAGTTATGTTGACAGAAAAAACAAGACCATTAACTACATTCAATACCACACATGTGTAAAAACACGAGATTAAACTTCATCATATTTCAATACGTCTTACCGCTAATCTCTTAATCATGAAGTGATTATCTTTGGTTCTTACAGAAATCTACAAACTACAAGGATAATCACGACGGTGTCTTAATCCTCCAATTATATTAATGTATTTAATCACTTATATTTGACTGTATATTCTATTCAGATAAAATGTTAGTTTAAGATGAAATGAATATAAAACGTCAATATTTAAATTTCAAAACGTTGACCCCACCTTTAACAAATTGAAATTAAATGAAAAGTTCTTTTCATCCTTAACATATGTATCGACGATACACACCACTCACTAAGTAATGAAATTGACTCAAAATATGTAGCACTTTTTTTCACGACCTTCAATTTAATTTCGCAATTAAAATAAATACGCACTTATTTATCTATTACTAACTACAATTTTGCGTAACTTGTTTTTCAATTTATATTTGTTGAGCAACTTAATAATGTATTAATGTGTGCCTTTTGATGGATCGTAGGAAGTACTAAAGACATATATATTATTATATAATTAACTGCAAACAGTACTGTTTCGGCCTTCTGGGCCTCATCAGTGCAGTGGTGATACTGCATAGACTGATTCTTACACTGAAGGTTGAACTAAACAACCTTGGCTTGTGACTCCAATCTGATGGCCCTGAGATTAATCCCAACATAGGTCGTTATCACACTTTAAGGTATCTTTGATTCGATGCTGTTGGAAGAGCTGAGCTGGAAAACGTTTCTGATCATTCAGATGGAACAATAAACCGTAATTCCGTGTAGTGCAGGTTGTGAATTTCTTAAAACAAATGGAAATCGAAAGAGTTCGCTAATGCCACTGCCCTGGCCTACTTTCATTTTTCATTTCTCTATTACTCAATATCATGTTCAATGGCGTAGCTAGTAGAGAGGGGGAGGTGCCATTGCTCCCCCATTATTGATATCCGTCGGTTGAAAAAATACCATCGGTGAAGTTGAGAACATAAAAAATCAAATAATATAGCTTCATTTAGCCTTCCTGCAGTGTGTCAAATAGTTAAATTTTCGGGCTTCCGGGGGCTCTGCCACCTGGACCCCCAAAATGTTATTGGGCCCCACCTGTTATTCGTATTCGCTCCACTCGCAATGCCAATATATTCTGTCGGTTCGTCTTAACCATTGCACCCCGAGTTTCGAAAACCTGGCTACGCCACTGAGCATGTTGACCAATATATTTCTCTGAAATATAGAATATCGATTGTTGCAGAACGGAGTAGAACATGGTGCATACTTCATAGAAATCATAAGGGAAATATATTTTAACTGACCTGTCTGCATACCACAATATTTTACGTCCCGCCGACTTACATACAGTCCTTAAAGTACATGTAGAATAGAATAGTCATAAGAAATCAGTAGAGAAATGTACATGTTGAGTCAGCTATAATTATAAAGGCATTACATGATTAATCCCGTATTCAATTAGTCAACAATTTAAACTAATTATCCCTTTATTTATTCATCGTACGATTGACTTTAACGTTGTCAAATTTGAAGTACAATATTATGACTCAATGCATCCTTGCGCACCAAACCTTTATCAAAACTCCAGGTTTTTTAAATATCTCACCAAATTGTGAGAAATACAACCAAATATCAAATATTGTATATCTTCTAGTTTTCTAATTTGGTCAAAAATAGCTACTAGTTAGAAAATATTTTTAACTGTTCTAGAAACCGTGTCCTGAGAGAGGAAATTTTGAGCTTTAATTGGTAATTCAAAAAACATTTTTTTTGGGACACCCGATATATGGACCATGGTATTCTCCTTTTTTCGTTTTGCATACCTTTTTGATAAATAAATAAATAAATCGAAGTTTTGAACAAGTGTTAAAACAGTTGTTTCCCGAGACAATAGGTATTGATTAGGCTTCCATGTGTCATACTGGGTAGTTTTCATCGAGAGTTCTGGAAAAAGTTATAATTAGATTGAATTTCGTGATTTAACATGGAGAATAAATTAGTAGAATGAGACAAAATTAACAAGTTGTCTACCTTGAACTAGTTAGATATCATGTTCAGAGAAAGTGGACAATAAATATTAATGTAGTCTGAAGTAGTGTATAAAGAATCAGATTGTCTACCATTCAATGTCGTCAATTTCTTTTCAATATAGCCTAACATGTCAGCAATACGGTAGCTAAAGAAAAGTTTTACTGTCATCAAATCAGTCATGAGTCATTTCATATAGATATGAATGAGAAATCCATGTTTTCATGAAATAGGAACAAGGAATAGTACATTTGAGATATAATGACAAGTATCATTGTGCTATAATTTGTTTTCTAGTTCAATAGATAATTCATAGGACGATGTTAAAAGTAAATCTTTTTTTTATAACACAAATGATTAACAGAAAAATAAAGGCATTTCATATCAATTATTATTGGTCCTTGTCAATCAGATTAATATTGAAATAGGGAAGGTTTCAAGCGTAAGGGAGATAATACTGTCACATACATATTTTACAAATTTCATGCCAATTTCAAGGGAGGCAATTAGGTTAGTTGAAGGCTACTTGTACTTAACATTGACTAGAACATTTCTAATTTTGTCATGCCTACTTCTGATTGCATAAAATAGCAATCCCGTTGTCACCTCATAATATAGCCTTAAAATGTTCCTTTGTGCTTTAGGATGTGCACTTTAAAGAGTAGGCTATGCTATGGCAGCTGACCAAATTCACTAAACACATGCTTTGGTTGAAAGTGTCAAACTGTTTGAGATTATCAAATAGCCTTGCTTTTTATTATACATGTAATAATAATTTTCTTTTTTACAAAATCCCATTTTCTGGTTAACATTTGAAGTAACTGTGCTACGTTCGAAACAAACAGTTGTTAGTATTTAATTGTTGATCAAATCCTAGGTCAAATAGATTAGAGGCAAGTGTACTTTAAATAATTGTTAGACGTATATTTGAGGACCGTGTTAAGAGTGATTTGTTTAAGATGATGATATAGAATTATTTCACTGTCTAGCACCACCTATGTTCAATATCATCACAATATTTAGACTGGCATATTGATTTGTTTATTTAGACCGTTACACTTGCAGTCATCTACATCTTCAGACGGGTCGGTTTCTCAGACAAACCGTATCTCAAGGCAGTAAACAAACTTTCAAAGCTTCACTTCAAAATTTGACAGACTTTAAGAAGGAGATGAATGAACTGTAACTGAGTTACTATAGATTATCAGTTCAATATTTCTCTTGTTTAGCCTGAAGCTGATTTCACCCTCAAGTGTGAAAATGCATTGTCTGATAATAAAATAAAGTGAGAGAGACAGAGAGGGGAAAACATTGATTATGGTTCAATATAATTAGAATGTAAAGTTGACTGGGCTTAGTCAAATCTAATTAGCGTTATATAAATCATATCAGCATTATGTACCCTTGGGTCTATAGATATTTAATTTCTAATGGAACACTCTTTTGTCCCATATTCCAGTAGATAATTAAAGTGATTGTATGTCAGATGAATAGTTTCCACTTCACGTCACTGAGTAGCCGCATTTAACAAATCCTTTAATGCAACCAAATGACAACGATAAAGATATTTATGAAATATACAGCTCTGTTATTTTACATCTTTTCTGGTCATACAGTGACGTATAACCAGGTTTTCGAAACTGGGGGTGCAATGGTTAAGATGAACCGACAGTATACTAGTATATATTGACCTTGCGAGCGGGGCGAACAATTGGGTCCAGGTGCAAAGCCCTTAAAATTGCAGGTAGTTTTCCTAGTACATTAAGATTGCTTTATACATGGTAGTAAGTGTTTAAGAGTAGATCTTTGGAACTATGTGATCAGGGCGGATAGTCTTTTGATATCGCTGGAAGCAACGTTAACTTGTCATCTTCCTACCTCTTTTGATTATAAATTGCCATTTATAATGTTTTTGTAAGTTAAGTAATCAAAACGTGCGTTTCTGCTGTATTTGAGAGTAAACCGGAAGTCACTATGACGATGCTGTTTGGGAGACTGAAGAATGTCTTTGATAAGATGACAGTTCCGTCCACTATAGTAATATTTTATCTTTGTTTCAACGATTTTACATGTGGACCAGGGTTATTGAAAATTTTTCCATCTTATATCATCTGGTCTACGCACACTTTAATACAACAGTTACTAATAATAAGATGGTAATAAATAGTTTCTGAAATGAAGGTTAATATAATAACCTCCTATTAGATGTAAATACTAGCTGTTAATGGTGCTAATAGTTTTATCATGGTGATATACCCTGCAGCTATCACTAGCCTTCGAACATTTTAGATATTTATTTCATTACCAGACTTAGACTGTCCAAACTGTCCATGCTTTATGAGAGTGTAAATTCAAAGCTGTGAAGATGTGTTTTGCTGTATATAACAAGGCAGTAATGGAAAACTACACTTTATGTTCACCATCTTAGTCTACAAAAAGGGCCGATTTCACAAGAAGAGAGCATACATTTCAATTATCATTTCGAATACTAATGATTAGAATATGGCCATTTTAGTTTTCGGGTGGCCTAGTTCCCGTTTTGAAGCAGTGCTCAGGTAAAAGCCAAAACTTTGACAGGCTGCTGTGGGAAAACTATCAGAGATAGGATCTTGCAATTTGCACTGCGTGTGCCCAACGATATGAAGTTATTTTGTGCCAAATTTCAAGTTCCTACCGCGAACGGTCTGGCTGTCGGGGCAGATTTAGTGTCGCCAACTTCCTGCAAACACCGTTTAATGCAGATTTCCTCTCCAAAACTGGGTGAAACTTTAAAGTCGATTTTCTCGAAAGTTTGAAAAAATAAACTTTTTCCGTTTTCGCCTGAAATAGACGTAGGGAATGTTAAATTTGTATTCTGCACAAAAATTAGACCTCTAGGGTCAAAATTGGCCCAGCTATGGCCACTGCCCCCCCTGCCTCTCACCTGAGGGGGCGAGGGGGGGCCTTTTTGTCACGGAGACACGGACAATTTGTTCCAGCAAAATTTGTTGTGTCCCTATGCCCTTAAATATAGGCATGACGTGCGTCCTGGTATACCTAAGAAGTGATCTAAGAAGCTCTAAAATACAAAATTTTCTCGGGGGGCTTATGGCGCCACCCGAACCCCCAAAACGGAAGGTTCCCTTGCTTCGCTCGGTCACATAGTGCCCTTTATATCACAGCTCCGCCCCCGCCGCTAACATTTCCTTCCGGCGCCCCTGATTAGAATAAAAATATAGTACAATTTACTTGATAAACTAAGATAATCAGCAACATAGTTTACATTTCACACTTCATATCGCGTATTTCCATAACTATCCACATTGACATATTTTCCAGACCAAAATAAACCTTCCAAAATGTCGACTGCTCGCCTTTAAACTATATGTTGTTACAAAATTGCTCATATTTCATACAAGAAGTATCTAATGAATCACTTGTAAACAAGCTGACATTTAAAAGCATGTAATAATTCAAATAATGTGTAATCTCAGCTGGATGGTAATGATAGACACTATACCACTATTGAACAGTATTTTAACACAATTACTATCTCCGTTGCAAGACTAAAACAATTACAGCCCTTTCTAATAGATTATACCGTAAAGACAATTTCCTATGTAAAAGCGGAAGTTAATTGTCAACCGGATATAGGTGTTGCTTCCGCACCAGTTGGTTAGTTACTGTTTATCCCACCCACTGTAACATAAACAGTGATAAATATTGATTCAACGACCATTGTATATGACAAAACACAACCATTATTTATTGGTTTGTTCTCTTAGTGCACTAGCAGAACCGCTAGTTTTCTCATCCATTATAATGGGTTTGAACTGGACATACATAAAGAATAACATCCATTATACCAACTCTATTGAAATTTCGTATAATGTTACATACGGATACCTGGTGCTGTTATTTGGCTAAAAAAAGAACCTTTCGAATGTCCCTAAGCTATATACCTATATAAGATACAGAATATTCCAAATAATATATCGTTCTATAGTTGCTCAATAGTCTATTTTATTCAGTCAACTATCATTATTAAGTTTGAATGTTAATCTGCAACATCATTGTCTGGATTTACATATAAGATGATTTCAGCCAATTTCATTTCCGACAAAACTGTATATTGAGATAAAATCTTATAATAATAACGATTGTACTCTACCGTCTATAGTATAGTTGATATTCATATCAATTCTATCTCTTGAGATTAGTCCGTCCTCAATTAGCACACATAGGTGCAGAAAAGTAGGACGTAAAACTCCATTTATTTCATTTCATTTCTTGAGATTAGTGGTATATTATCTTATTATCTCAAAAATATCTATTTGTGCTGCGTTCTTAAGGCTAGCGCACACGAGAGCTCCCAGCTGAGCAAAATTTCATTCGTGTCTCCCAGCTCAGCTCGCAGCTTTCGTTGGTTTCCGCGCACACGCTAAGCTTAGAGCTTTCGGAGACATGGTGTCGAGTGCGCTAGCCTTTAGACAATCTGTATTCTTAGACAATCTTTACAAGACAAAGTAGGTATACATCAGGACTTCATTGTGTCATAATGAGATATTTACCAATAGCGATGTGCTGCTTTGTGTTTTCATCATTTCAAGCTGTTTATCGTCGATACCTTTACAACCTCAAGTAATTTCCAAATAATAAAACCTTACATGTATTTCATTAATTTTGAAAAAAATACTTGCTTTGATAATGTAAATGTAGAAATGTCAACATAGATTTAATAATAAGTTTTTAAATTGAAATTGTGTAATCGGTACATAGATCACGAGAAAACAATATTTATTAAAAAAATAAGCAGAGAAGTATTATTAAGTTTATTATTATTTAAATTAGGACTACTCCTAAACCAACAATTAAACCCCTTGCCTGATATTACGATTCTCAAAACGACACAATTTTATTTGTTAAATAGTGTTATTGACTATTTACAAATATCTTCTGAAGTTCTTGAAAATAAAAATACCCCTAGAAATTTCACATTCTACTTCGATCTTCTCCCTTTTCGCTATAGCCTTAATATTGGATCTGTGCTATATTTTCAGGACATCTCCTTTGGATTATGAGAAGGACAAACGCTAGTCATAATGGATAAGCAGATCTGAATTAAAAAAACAAGCTACGAACACAAATACTGATAAATTAAGCTGAACATGGACGTTTGTGAGACTAAAAACAAACTGACAATAAGTGGTAACATATTGAGAAGATTCTATGTTGTTGAAAGAGTTGTTAGTGTGAATAATTCAGACACATGCTGTCACATTGTTGCTCAGATGTTGCTCAGATGTTACGGAAATAATTACAATTTTGTTTACCAAGAAGCAAATAATCTGTCTGAAGTCATATATTATGTTAAATAGCAGCCACCAATAGGAAATAATGGCAATTTTTCAACAAGTTATTAACTTTTTCCGTTTTTTCACCAGACAAATTCTTTGATGCCTAGTTGTGTTGTTGTTACCTAACATAATGTGGAATTGTACAAGGCTTAAGTCACGAATGTTAAGCCGAGTATCGACATATTGTGAAAGAATTCGACTTGAAGTTATCATAATTATGTTACTCTGTCATTGGTGACCAAACTATTCTTATAGCTAGGTATCATTTCACATCGAGAAAGCTTCCAATGAAAAGTGACCAAGATTTCAACTAAATTAATAAACCGTGGCATATTGTCAGAGATAAGCAAGGGTTTTTCAATGATTATAATATAACCAAATTAGTTTAGAAAACTTCTAGATTCCTACAAGCACCACATACCCAGTGTGGTGTCAGCTTTATTTTATCATAGATAGGTAGGGAATAATAACACAAGATTTATGTTTGGCACGTATGTGTTGAATTTTGGGGACTCGATTCACTTCCGGTTTCTGCAAGAAAAGAGGTCAACCATTAATTGAAACCGATGTTCAATAGACGATGAGAAGACTAAGACTTCCAGTCCTAATATATTTCTATGATCTAATATACATTCTATTAGAATCTGCTTCTTATAACTACATTCAATTTTATTATCAAATCTCACAACCCCTTTAAATATCTTATTAAGCCTCCATGATGTCGAAATCATTCTGAAGTTAATTATCAAAGGTAAATAAGTTGCACCAACATCAGTGAGCTTTACTGGTTTCAAGTTATTTATCAATCAAGACCATCAAAGATAACGAGAAACGACTTGAATACTATGTTAACCATGTTTTTATTGAATTCACGTTCTACTATACAATTTTAGTTTTAAAACTAGACCTGTTCGACACAGATCTGTCAGCTTCCGAGTAGTTTTCGTTCGATATATTTATTTTGCGTAAAAGATATAAGCATGATTTCAGGATTGAATACAGATTATTTCCCTTTTTTGACGAAACCATTCTTTGTCAAATTTGAAATTCTCTGAATACAGTCATTATATTTTTTAGAATATAACAAAATATTTGCTTCAGAAACATGACATTTAATTATCCTGACACAGATATTCCCATTTTAGAGAAGTCTAATGTATTCACGGAGTAAATAATGCATGCGTTAAGGAATAATTGAACTTATGTTGTTTGACATAAATGGTTCGAAAATGTCTTTATGAACATAGAAATGATGTTATAAATAAGGCACTATTTTATGGAATGCCATTACTATCTTTATTACAAGCAATGTTTCAACTAGGTTTCACCAGGCAATGATACAGATATTCAAAGGGTTACGTGTATAATAATTGGTTAACACTTACAACAATCTACAAAAACATACAGGATATAAAAATTATAAGAATTAATCTACTATTTAATGGCACCTTCAATTACAAGATCAGACTGCTTGTAAACAAATGAATTGATGTAACATTCACCTCCAACAAAATATTGAAGACTATACTTCAAACAATAGATAGACCAGAGCCATCCGAAAAGCCAGCAACAACCAATCAGCCATTGCGGAACATGCTTCAAATAACCGTCAAAATATGATACAATGGAATTTAGTGAAAACGTTGACCACCAATAAACACAATAGGCATCAACATAAAAGATTCCAACCGACAATTAAGAGAAATCCTGGATTATTAAACCTTATCAAAGACAGAAAACAGTATAACAGTATTATCAAACCAATTATTGACAACCAAAATAATGCCTTTCATTGAACCTTTAAATTAATAGTTCATGTTTCAGACCAAGACCCCTGTTTTCTATGAGATCTATTTAACTTTAACACCTATAACCAATAACTAAATGCCCATCTCTGAAGATCTTGAGTGACCACGCCCACAGTCAGCCTGATTGGTTGAGAATGTCTAATGACAGTTCTTATTTTGTGTTCAACCCAAAATTTATTACCCTCAAATTTATGACAAGCAAGTGACTTACTGACTTGTTACATAAGCTTTTAACACCTTATAACCTTGTCATAATCTTGCCTAATTGGAGTATATTTTATTTTAAAAAAAAATGTTGAATTTTGTTAATGCATAATGATTTATACATTGTTTTAAAGCTGTGAATTTGTACATTATAAAACTGTTCGAAATTTTTCTGTAACTTTAATAGAAAAAATTATGAATATTAAAATCGTGAATCTTTAAATTGAATAATTTAAAATTGTTCATTTTCAAAACCCCATAAATTGAAAAGTATTTGACCAAAATAATAAATGTTGGTATCAAATGAAAGCGTAGTGAAGGAAGATTTTTGTTGAAGAAAATTAAAGGTTGCAGAAGTTCAAGGTTAAAAGTTATCAGCCTTGATATTCAAGGCCCATTACAAAACACTTTGAATGAAGGTTGTGCAAAAACAAATTCGAAATTAAAAAAAGGGCTTCAAGAGGGCTTAGATATTTTTCAAACGTACAATTTAAAACAAATTTGAAAAAAATCGGATTAAAAATGGTGGACAAGTAGTATATTTTAGATATTTTACTTTTTTTTAAGATGGCGGCTGAACGGTTAGGAATTTGCATATACGGCAAATATACAAAATGAAGATATCAGTTGTACAAATTCAATGAAATAACAAATTTGCAAATTTTTGCGAAAATATTCAAATAACTCTGATATTTGCGATTTTTGTCATTTTTGGCAAATTTCTGAGTGTTTCGGACAAATTTCGGATTTTCTTTCTTGGAAATCTTACTTGATATTAGTTTCTAACCACCTACCAATTTTCGTGCAAATCGAATGAAAATTAAAGAAGTTTGAATTATGACCAAAATTCGGTACCAAAAGTTATCAACAAAATATTCTGAAGCCCATGTCTGGTTAGAAGTTCTTTCAAGATTGCACACAGAAAATTTTACGAAAATCAAACAAATATTAAACAATTTATGGTCGATTTCCAAAAATAAGGAGTTTTCCGCCATACTGCTTCCTGTCGGACACTGATGGCTGGAAATATATTTAAGGGCTAATCACTAGGTCTAGGATATTTGGGCTAATACAAAAAATCTTCTAAGTATAACCTTTTTTTGCTGGGTACTCTGACAACATTTACAATTCAAGTTCATCAGACTATCGCAATCTGATCAATAATCGAACTCTCAAACATAACAACCTTCATTTGCTCGTATCCAAGAAAATGACGACATGCTTGACAAGAACGACGCGCTAACCACTGTGCTATTGGGTAGTAATTTACTAATAAAAAAATCTGTTTAAACAATTCTTCTCTGGAACTTGGTTTTTAAACTTTTGGGTTCAACATTTGATTGACAAATCTATCAGTTTCCTGGTTGTATATTGCATCTATATTTTGATAAAGCTTAGATTGTGTAGAGATTAGGGTGGTTGTGTAATAGAATGGTTTGACCTAAAACACTTTTATGACCTAGATACTTGTGTCTGTTGGCTTGTTAAAGCTGTTATGTAATTATTCTTATAACACCTTCATAATCTCATGTAATGAGAGTATATTTTATTTTTAAAAAATGTTAAATTTTGTCAATGCACAATGATTTATATATTATTTTAAAGCTGTGAATTTGTACATTATAAATCTGTTCGAATTTTTTCTGTAAGTTAAATAGAAGTCAGATGAACAATATTATGGATATTAAAATCGTATATCTTGAAATTGAATAATTTAAAGTAAATTAAAAATTGTTCATTTTCAAAACCCCATAAAATCAAAAGTAATTAACCAAAATTTAAAATGTTGGTATCAAATGAAAGTGTAGTCAAAGAAGAATCGTTTTGTCAAAAAATATAGGTTGCAGATGGTCAAGGTCAAAAGTTATAAGCCTTGATATTCAAGGCCTATCACAAAAAACTTTGAATGAAGGTTGTGCAAAGACAAATTCAAAATCTAAAAAAAAGGCGACTAGAGGACCTAGATATTTTTCAAAATTACATTTTAAATTTAGTTTGAAAAAAATCGGATTAAAAATGTGGGACAAGTAGTATTTTTGAGATATTTTGCTTTTTTTAAGATGGCGGCTGAACGGTTAGGAATTTGCATATACGGCAAATATACAAAATGAAGATATCAGTTGTACAAATTCAATAAAATAACAAATTTGCAAATTTTTGCAAAAAATAATCCGAAAACTCAGATTTTTTTGATTTTTGACATTTTTTGGAAATTTCCGAATGTTCGGGAAAAATTTCGGAATTTTTTTTTGGGGAATCTTAATCGATAATTTGGGTTCTACCTACCTACCAATTTTCGTGCAAATCGAATAAAAATTAAAGAAGTTTGAATTTTGACCAAAATTCGGTACAAAAAGTTATCAACAAACTTTTCAAATTTCAAATTTCTGAAGCCCATGTCTGCTAAGAAGTTCTTTCAAGATTGCACACAGAAAATTTTACGAAAATCAAACAAATATTAAACAATTTATGGTCGATTTCCAAAAATAAGGAGTTTTCCGCCAGACAGCTTCCTGTCGGACACTGATAGCTGGAAATATATTTAAGGGCTATTCACTAGGTCTGGGATATTTGGGTTAATGCAAAAAATCTTCTAAGTATAACAGTTTTTGCTGGGTACTCTGACAACATTTACAAAAAAAAAAAAAAAAAAAAAAAAAAATAAAAATATCTAAAAAATTAATGGAAACAATACAGTTTCGAGCGCAACTCGAAAGCTGTAATTAATTATAATGTAAGTTTTAATCTCACTGAATATGGTGGCAAAACCAAAGCCTCGAATCAGAGTCAGAACTGTAATTAATGCGAAATAAGAATTCAACATAATGGTTTTAATTCCATGAACAATGAAGGACAAAAATACTTTATATCGCTATGACGTGAAAGTAAAGTGGTTTTACGTGCATTACTTCTAAATGGGTAATTGAACTTGATCCATCAGTCTTAAAATTCACACAATAGGTAGAATGCTTTTTGTCAAAGTTATCCAAAGAGAAAACGATATGCAATTAGTAACTAATCATGTACATGTTATTCTCAAAATTTTCCAGAATGATCTGAGGTTGATTATTACAGTGTAAAACTTCCTCGTCTTCAATTATATTAACGACAAGTGTAAGAGAAGAAGAAAAGAACAGAAACTTAATTAGTGGAATGTATTGGCTGTATATAGTACTGTTCTGATTCCAAATCATATTAAGCTTCACTTTTATCAATTTCTTACACGACATATGGCAAGAAGGAAATCATGTTTTGATTGTGTTATATAGCAATTGACCCAAGGCAATGCTGTAAGCTATGTAGTAATAATATATAGCTACAAATTAATCTAATCTCTGATACTAGTAACAATCTATAGCCCATAGTTAATCTCTTCACAAATTACATTTAACATCTTATCATTAATATATACACAGGTTGATAGAAACTACCACGTTCCCAGAATAATACAATTCAACCTCATCCACTGATTTTAGTCTTCTCAATATTATTGGTTTCTTCATTCCGGAATATGATTGTAACTGCTATTGGAAATACGTGCAGAAAATCACGGTAGAATGTTTGAAGTCCTTGTGTTAATTCTGCAAGCAGCTGTTCCTTGACAAGATAGAACACGACAAGTTGCGTCATGCGAGGATGTTTTAACTACACGATTCCAGATTGACCGGACACAACACTGAAAACCGATTGTTACATACAATTTTTAATTCACGCAAATGATATATTTGAAGAATGAAATGATAAATTTTCCAGTACACAATCAACCCTTCACAGAGCCGTCGGCTACATCTAACATCTCAAAAATAGATCCATTTTAAGCATTAATTACTGAAAAGTTGATTATGCATAAAATATGTGTCAAATTTCGTATAATACTTATATATATAATACTTATATATTTCACATAAAAGAGTAAGCTTAACGTGATTCTAGTCACATAGGTAAAATTAAAGATGGATATTTTAAATTAGATCTGTCGAATACACTGTGTTCACACATTGAGTATACTTCTTAGAAATAAAAGAATGTCAGCTTCCTAGTCTGGACTTTTTCTACATTTATATACGTGTCTGTACCAAACGTAGATATACATGTATATGCAGAGTTAATATCTGGGTTTCTGATAACCAGGAACAGTTTAGTCAAATGAACTTGTCAGTTGTGTAGTTCTGGACGATTCAATTCTAATTTGTGTTTGTTGAGAAGTTCTGGATAAACAATGTATTGTATCGTGTGTCCCAATAAAAACGTAATAATTACCAGTGGGACAAACTGACTGAATAGGAACTGGTAGGCAAGATGGTCGCTTTTTGGTAGAAATACCTTTAGATGAGATCTGTTAGAGCATCTCAGGATGGAAAATGAATGATATTGGTGGTCGATGTGGTGAAAGTACAATGGACACATGTTGAACAGGTGTGATTTGCTCTGATATTGAATTTTTTGACATGCTATTTTGTTTGGGGCAGTTATTGTTCAACTTTTATTCGATGACTCTCGTATTTCCAGGGTCTGACAAGGACATGTTGAAGTAAATCTGAGAGAATTTTGAAAGAGATAGGTTCGGTTCATCAACAGCCGAGATACTTAAAGTCAAAGTTGGGAAGAGACACCCGATATTTGCGGTAACGTATCAGTGGAGTTCATTGGTGCTACTTAACACCACAGTATATGAACCCGGATGATTCAGACCTAAGATGTTCCTGATGGTCAAAGGAAATGGGTGAATAATCCAGGCATTAATCTGGACGGAAGTATCAACGTATTATCTAGAGGAAACGTGGATGATCTAAATTATATCGCTTACTAGAATTGTATATTTTTTCAGAGGTCGTGTCGTATGCTGGACTTGTGAAACCTTCACAATGAGGTCAAATGTACTTGATGTCCGTTCTGTTTGAATTGTTCTACTAAACTACAACCAACTCAACTACCTAAAAGCTTTTAGTTTCACTAGACAGTGTTGTCAAGTCTTTTGCACGAATTGATTAAATCGACCACTTTAGAAAGACTATAGATCGCCTCTTTATTTACACCGGAAGTTCCATGGCTACCGGATAAAGATATTTCCGTTCCGGCTAAATGTTAAGATTACCTCCATGACTGAAGATCACTCCTATGTCTATTTTTAAAAAATCAATGATAACAAAGCTAGTGTGTTTAACGGTTTGAAGAGTTTTCATCATATTGTTTTCCTTTCCTAGCTTATTTAATAATGGTTTACCATAAAAAAAAAACTAATCTCTTTGCTTTAAAATACGATACATTAATCTTCTAATCCATCTGATCTCTAGCTTTTCGTGAAGAGAGGCATTTTTGTAGTTCACTCATATCTTTCAACATGATATATATCACGGATGTGCTTCTAAGAACATTTTCTTCAAATCCATTATCAAACACGCACACTAAACAATAGAAATCTGGCGTAACACGCACTGTAAAACCTTGCTACGGCTTTGGTCACACATATGTGCGTAAGTGTACGTATAGTGTACGTAACTGTCCATTTTTGTCTACTTACCTTAATCAAATAAAACCTGCATACTTTCGCATTCGTTTGACGTACATAATTCTGCCGTACGCATGTGTGACCAAAGCCCAAGCGGCTAAAGTTCTAGTGATTTTCAAAAGAGTTGATATAAATATTGGAAGATAATTTAGGAGCAACATCATTGAATGACATCAAAATGACATAACATAACAAAAAGCTAAAATCCGGGGATAACATCGAACGCCTACGAAGGGTTAAGTATGTAGCGTGAAACTGGAATTATATTTCTGGGGATGGGGTTTTGCTTTTCAGCCCCAGAACCACCACGCAAAATTTCTTCGTCAACGTAAGTAAGTGTCAGCTCAAAAGTGACTAAGTTCTATCCCAAATGTAAGAACACCCAAAAACTCGAATGCACAAAATGGGGCGATGGTGTTCTATGACAAGAACACACAGGAACCAATATCTCAATTCAAACAAACAAATGTTTTATAAACAAAACTTTATATATCAAAAATATCAATAATACACAATACACTATATATACACTTGTTAAAAGGGGTGAAAAATGAATAGGCGCTGCTACGAGACACAACGATATATTGAGCCCCAAAAATGGAAATACGATATCGGGCCCCAAAACTGGGCACACAAAAATGGGTAAGACGAACCAGAGCACAGTCCTATACACAAATTGATTAAAAAAAAGCACACTATCTTTCTGGTCATCACACAAGATGCCTAGATTAGGTCATAGATCATAGATCATAGATGAGATACCACTGGTAACACTAGTCACAGAGGACCTCCAGGGTAGAGCTCACCGAGAAGAGTTCCAACTTCACAGTTGGAGTGCAGTGCTCATTCTGAAGAAAATGTGATCTGCATTCCCTTATAAACAAACCAACTCTCACAGAATCCCATGAGAAATAACGGTATTTACATAATATGCTGGAATATGAATAATTATAATGGATTGATTTATGATTATGGACAGAATGAAAACTTATAAACTTAAAATATACATCTAGATAAAACAAATTATACAATATTAAATAAAACCGTCACAAGTAATCGGGGAAAACGCTTTTTTGTCTCGTTCCACTGTAATTATGCAGTATCATTAATAGTCTTCAAATAGCTAACAAATAGAGAAACAATATAAACCAATGCTACAAAGAAGATTACAATTCATTATTTGTGAAGCCATAGAAAGGAATTGCAAAAAAACAGTAACAGAATACACTCCATCAAATTGTTCACAAAATACTCGATCATTATTTTATCTGCCAGTAAACTGCTTAGTGATAACAGTCTATTATTATCAGCCTTATCCTCATGAAGACGTTTTCTATAATCAATCAGATTAATTTCGATTTCTTCAGTACTAAGAAAGAAAGAAATAAGAGGATTAGTTTTATTGACATTCTCAGATAATTGCAATCTTCTGTTTTTCCTCTATAACAAGGCTACTTAAAGAGAATTATCATCTTAGACTGGTTCTTCAACGTCTTTATGTAGTATGTCAAGAGAACTTAAAGCGTGAAAAGAATCAGACAAGCTGAACGTTCAGATATTTCGTAATATAGCCTATTTTGTTTTTCTTACGTCTACATGTTCACTCAATATTTCTTATGTTTATTGGCCTGATTATTTTAGTTATTATATAATCTTACTTACCTTATCAAGGGGGAACAATTGACATTTTGGTGGGTTAGGTTTGGGTCTTGAATATATGTAAAAATTCTTCAGAAGTAAAAATCCCACAAAAATATGCCTAAAATTAGAATTTTATTTTCTATTTCTATATTATGTGTTTTCAATAATATGGCACAGTCGTACTAATAAAAGAGTCGTATTTTAAATTTCCAAACGTTGATTTTTTTTATTAAATCAAATGCATTTGATTTTTGATTGAAATTTCGATCTCGTTTCGGAGACGAAGGTTATCAATTGGTCAAACAGATGGTGAATTTACCCATTTAGGTTTCAACATACCTTTCAGTAGGTCGGTGAATATTTTGTAAGTTTGTGTTTAATGTTGTAATTGACACCTGATTATTGACAGTAGGAGCTTGATTTTCAATTACAGACAAAATTTTATATTCTAATTTTGTGACTATCAAAAGTGAGTGAACCTATTGTCAGTTGTTAGATTATTTTTTGTAGAGATTTACATGTTTATTACAAGTTTGTGGAATCAAATTTCAAACATAAAAATATAAAGGTTACACGTTTCTTCAATTGTATGATGTTAAACAATTTTATTGCCATGTAGTATTCATGGCTGAATCTATTTAGAAGATTTCAATAGACCAGAATATAAAATGTTACAATAAAATCATTTTGTAAGTGATTATTAAAGTTTTCTCTTTCACAAAAATGGTGGCAGTTTAAGAATACATGACATTTTAATTCTAGATTTATAAGAGACCGCAATATTTTAATAAAAGGTAAGGTATTTTTGTTGCCAATAATTGGACATTTTATATTCCAATTTTAAATAGTATAAAAGTAACCTTAATGACGATGCTACTGACCAAGACAAACCTTTCTAAATATGGATTGATCAAGTTTATAAATTCTCAAGTATCAGTCTTCAAAGTGAACTTTAATTCACAAAACCAAAACGCGACTATGTTCACATGATGTATAATGTATTGTTTGCGTGATAAACAAAAGCATTGGGCCAGAAGAAATGAATTGATTAATTTTCGTGAGTTGATTAGAAAGAAATTGAAAAGCCAGACAATTCATTAGATAATAAAGCTAGTAATTACTTTATCTTTCCAATAACATTGTTTTCAATCGAATTCTAGTACTGAAATATATAGTCCTTATTCAATTACAAGTATTCTTGAGACGAATCTTTTAAAACTACGGAAAACTTTCAAAATTTATTACTTTCAACGTTTAATTTATATCACCTTTCATGGCTTTGAAATGTGATTGTGTCGGTCATATTCTCTATCCTAGTAGAATATCTGCCTAGACTAGTTTGATATTACTCTGACAGATCTACCTTACCTTTTAGACTAGTTTGATATTACCCTGGCAGATCTTCCTTACCTTTCAGACTAGTTTGATATTACCCTGACAGATCTACCTTACCTTTCAGACTAGTTTGATATTACCCTGACAGACCTACCTTACCTTTCAGACTAGTTTGATATTACCCTGACAGATCTACCTTACCTTTCAGACTAGTTTAATATTACCCTGACAGATCTATCTTTCCTTTCAGACTAGTTTGATATTACACTGACAGACCTACTTTACCTTTCAGACTTGTTTGATATCACACTGACAGCTCTACCTTACCTTTCAGTCTAGTTTGATATTACCTTGACAGATCAACCTTACCTTTCAGTCTAGTTTAATATTACCCTGACAGACCTACCTTACCTTTCAGACTAGTTTGATATTACCCTGACAGACCTACTTTACCTTTCAGACTAGTTTGATACTACACTGACAGATCTACCTTACCTTTCAGACTAGTTTGATATTACCTTGACAGCTCTACCTTACCTTTCAGTCTAGTTTGATATCACCTTGACAGCTCTACCTTACCTTTCAGACTAGTTTGATATCACCTTGACAGCTCTACCTTACCTTTCAGACTAGTTTGATATTATACTGACAGATCTACCTTTCCTTTCAGACTAGTTTGATATCACCTTGACAGCTCTACCTTACCTTTCAGACTAGTTTGATATTATACTGACAGATCTACCTTACCTTTCAGACTAGTTTGATATCACCTTGACAGCTCTACCTTACCTTTCAGACTAGTTTGATATTATACTGACAGATCTACCTTTCCTTTCAGACTAGTTTGATATTACCCTGACAGATCTACCTTACCTTTCAGACTAGTTTGATATTACACTGACAGATCTACCTTACCTTTCAGACTTGGTTGATATTACCGTGACAGATCTACCTTTCCTTTCAGACTAGTTTGATATTACACTGACAGATCTACCTTATCTTTCAGACTAGTTTGATATTACACTGACAGACCTACTTTACCTTTCAGACTAGTTTGATATTACACTGACAGATCTACTTTACCTTTCAGACTAGTTTGATATTACACTGACAGATCTACCTTACCTTTCAGACTAGTTTGATATCACCTTGACAGCTCTACCTTACCTTTCAGACTAGTATGATATTACCCTGACAGATCTACCTTATCTTTCAGACTAGTTTGCTATTACACTGACAGATCTACCTTACCTTTCAGTCTAGTTTGATATTATACTGACAGATCTACCTTACCTTTCAGTCTAGTTTGATATTACACTGACAGATCTTCCTTACCTTTCAGACTAGTTTGATATTACCCTGACAGATCTACCTTACTCTTCAGACTAGTTTGATATTACCCTGGCAGATCTACCTTACCTTTCAGACTTGGTTGATATTACCCTGACAGATCTACCTTACCTTTCAGACTAGTTTAATATTACCCTGAAAGATCTTCCTTACCTTTCAGACTAGTTTGATATTACACTGACAGATCTAACTTACCTTTCAGACTAGTTTAATATTACCCTGACAGATCTACCTTACCTTTCAGACTAGTTTGATATTACACTGACAGATCTAACTTACCTTTCAGACTAGTTTAATATTACCCTGACAGATCTACCTTACCTTTCAGACTAGTTTGATATTACACTGACAGATCTAACTTACCTTTCAGACTAGTTTAATATTACCCTGGCAGATCTACCTTACCTTTCAGACTTGGTTGATATTACCCTGACAGATCTACCTTACCTTTCAGTCTAGTTTGATATTACCCTGAAAGATCTTCCTTACCTTTCAGACTAGTTTGATATTACACTGACAGATCTAACTTACCTTTCAGACTAGTTTAATATTACCCTGACAGATCTACCTTACCTTTCAGACTAGTTTAATATTACCCTGACAGATCTACCTTACCTTTCAGACTAGTTTGATATTACCCTGAAAGATCTTCCTTACCTTTCAGACTAGTTTTATATTACACTGACAGATCTACCTTACTTTTCAGTCTAGTTTGATATTACACTGACAGATCTACCTTACCTTTCAGTCTAGTTTGATATTACCGTGACAGATCTACCTTACCTTTCAGACTAGTTTGATATTACCCTGACAGATCTACCTTACCTTTCAGTCTAGTTTGATATTACCCTGAAAGATCTTCCTTACCTTTCAGACTAGTTTGATATTACACTGACAGATCTAACTTACCTTTCAGACTAGTTTAATATTACCCTGACAGACATACCTTACCTTTCAGACTAGTTTGATATTACCCTGACAGATCTACCTTACCTTTCAGACTAGTTTGATATCACCCTGACAGATCTACCTTACCTTTCAGACTAGTTTGATATTACACTGACAGATCTACCTTACCTTTCAGACTAGTTTGATATTACACTGACAGATCTTCCTTACCTTTCAGACTAGTTTGATATTACACTGACAGATCTACCTTACCTTTCAGACTAGTTTGATGTTACACTGACAGACCTACCTTACCTTTCAGACTAGTTTGATATTACACTGACAGATCTACCTTACCTTTCAGACTAGTTTGATATTACCCTGACAGATCTACCTTATCTTTCAGACTAGTTTGATATCACCCTGACAGACCTACCTTACCTTTCAGACTAGTTTGATATTACCCTGACAGACCTACCTTACCTTTCAGACTAGTTTGATATTACACTGACAGATCTACCTTACCTTTCAGACTAGTTTGATATTACACTGACAGATCTACCTTACCTTTCAGACTAGTTTGATATTACCCTGACATATCTACCTTACCTTTCAGACTAGTTTGATATTACACTGACAGATCTTCCTTACCTTTCAGACTAGTTTGATATTACACTGACAGACCTACCTTACCTTTCAGACTAGTTTGATATTACACTGACAGTTCTACCTTACCTTTCAGACTAGTTTGATATTACACTGACAGTTCTACCTTACCTTTCAGACTAGTTTGATATTACACTGACAGTTCTACCTTACCTTTCAGACTAGTTTGATATTACACTGACAGATCTACCTTACCTTTCAGACAAGTTTGATATTACACTGACAGACCTACCTTACCTTTCAGACTAGATTGATATTACACTGACAGATCTACCTTACCTTTCAGACTAGTTTGATATTACACTGACAGATCTACCTTACCTTTCAGACTAGTTTGATATTACACTGACAGTTCTACCTTACCTTTCAGACTAGTTTGATATTACACTGACAGTTCTACCTTACCTTTCAGACTAGTTTGATATTACACTGACAGATCTACCTTACCTTTCAGACTAGTTTGATACTACACTGACTTACTTGTATATATCTTACCTTTCAGACTAGTTTGATATTACACTGACAGATATACCTCACCTTTCAGACTAGTTTGATATTACACTGACAGATCTACCTTACCTTTCAGACTAGTTTGATATTACAATGACAGATCTACCTTACCTTTCAGACTAGTTTGATATCAGTCTGAAAGAACAACCCTACACTTTCCTGATAGTGACACGACTCGTTTCATCCTGTATCACCTAATGTTCATATTAAACTTAGAGGTTAGTTTAAGTAGACATAGCTAATTCTTATAAAATAATAGTATATAATTGAATATAAAGACACATTTTCTAAGTTTGTTAATTGTTTTGCTTGTGAAATTAATTGAAATTGGTCCCTCAGACTAAAATATGATCTTGAAATAAGCCTCATTGGACTTGTATATATTTGATTTCCACTGTTATCTCTCGCTAGCCATTGAAAGTTGGCGTAAAACTGATATAATATCTCTGTCATGCGACAGTCATTAATGAAACCCTGTTAAGAGTTTTTAACACTTCTACATATTGTGGCTATTAAACTGGTATATTGTCAAATCAAAGTATTTCATCTCTGGCTTTTCGCACTTTCTCAATCCTCGCCGGTCAAGGCTTGATATTTTACACTATTACACTGTTCTAGTGTTATAGAGAATATTTGTCCTCGCCTTTTCAATGATTATTTTCAATAGTTGATATCTTCGACTGACTTTGTGAGAATTTTTTACTTGAGATAACAGAAATATGTTTTATCAAACATAGTCGTTTATTTTCTCCGGCACTCTTTTTTAACTGTTGAGATATTCACAAGTTCAACCTGAATGACTATGACCATTAACATCGATAATTTAAAAACTGATAAAGAAATAAGAAGTTGCACATGAACTGTACAATTTACACAAAGGATAATGATGCGTCTGAGTAACATGACGTACTTAGTTAATCAACTCTACTCGCGTCTCAACTTTCTAATTTGGCAGTTAATAATGTCACCCTGAAAAAACTCTTCTATTTAAGAATCGTTAGTCAATGTAAAAATCAATCTTAAAGTAGAAGGAATCTCGTAAAATTCTAAGAAAATCCAATAAAACATTTACGACGAGGGGACATATTGATGACAAAATAATGAAGTAAATAAAACACCATTAAAAATGATTGCATCAGTCCGAAATCTGTCAAATGATCGTCAACAGATGTACAGTTAGTTAATTTTTAAATATTAAAAAGTATTAAAAGAAGCGTCGCAGTCATACATAATTTTATGAGGGATTCCGAATTTCCTTCCATTGAAACAGCACATTTCGAACCTAGTAGTGTTCATAACTGATCATTCTTACTGAAAATGAGTAAAATTATTCTTGACGTTTAGAAACGTTTTCAATTGTATATCTAAAAGATAATATCTTTTTATTTCATTACCATATCAATCATTCTCATTTTAAATGGAATCCAATATTTATATGGCTGCTCTTTTTCAGGATGAGAGATACAAAGTAGATAAAAACCTGAAAATAAGCTTTTACATAGATTATCTGCTAATATGAAGTTTTCTAGCGGAAATTAAAGCTAATCTAGTAAAAGATTGCATTCTGTTGTCGTCTGTATCAAATCCACGTGAAATCCTATCTAAACCTGCTACTGGAGAGTGGAATGGAAGCATACGACTTGAGATAATCGATTAAAGTGAAAACGAGGCAATGTGACAGTGAATGTTAGAAGTTGATGATTTAAAAGAGTAAACGAGGTATATTGAGAAGTAGACACAGTCAGAGAGCGATTCAGTTATCCACTATGGTACCTGGTATTTAATCAGTGACTACATAGAACGGAGTATCGAACACACCAGAATATAACTCTACAAAATAATGGCATTTTGCAATGTTTTGAACTATTTCTGAATATGCTACCGAACAATCATGAAACTTGGCGGTGATTATGGGATATTGTGTGTTTTATTTTCAATTATAACACCAGGTAAGGATTTCAAAGGTTCAGTGTTGAAACTTTGACATGATTTTTTTATGTATTATCCTCAACGTATTGGTTTTTTAAAAGAAAGTTTTGTTTATGCCTAATAACTGTTACTTCGATGGAATACAATATTTATAAAAAATCAATTTCTAACAAATGACATAATATAGGGTTCATTGTTTCTCTAAATGCACTGATCTCACCTTTCAATACAAAGACCTGCATTGACCTCCGCTTATTATCGCAAAATGTTACTGAATAGGGGGTTAAATCAATTTATTTAATGAAAGCAATTCTTCGGAAGTCTATTTGATTACATCACAGCTGACCAAACAACTCAGAAATTTGTCCTCGGTGACATCGCTTCAACCTCAAGATATCTGATTCGCCATTAAAAGCCTCTAACTATTTTGTCCAGATATCATTATAATTACATCGGAATTACTATGTTGAGGAATATACTACCGCAACCATTTTTGATCACGAAGAAAATTCATTAGGGTCCACTTTACGAATTTTTCGGCTCCATCTAGACAGGTCTCTACTAGGAAACCGTTTTAAATGAGAAAGAAACGTCCTCAAGAATGTGTTAATTTCACATACAAGCCTGCTTTTCACAGTTATTACTAGAAATATCCAAAGATCTTTGACAGTTTTTAAACTATAATATACATGGTGGTATTTAGCCTGGGTCAAACATAGACTTGGTATTTTTGATAACGATAAACATATAACCATATATTTTATAACGATAAACATAAAACCATATTTTTGATAACGGGTCTTTGAAATGTTTATCATTCTGTCTCATTAAAGGGATATGCTCACTAACCGTTCGACCAAAGATGTTTTTAGCTAAACTAATCCGTAATAATGTTCCAAACTCTCCTTCAAAATTTAAGCTTTCAAATCCCCATGTATTAATAAATATCCGCGTTTGAAAGTCAAACATGAGACTCGTTGTTGCCCTCGAAATTGCTGAACATCCCCTTTAATTTGAGAAATCTTTCTCTTCAAATATTAAATATTTCATGTTGACTTATATTCAGGAGCAAGTTACTCCACGTGTATATTTGTTGCTATTCGAAATTGTTATTAAACTAAAAACATTGATAGTTGATTTTATAATTTAACCTGACATTAAAAATGTTTTGGTATTGAAGTGTAATGATTGCTTCCAATTCATTAATTAGTATAACGATATTCAAAAATAATCTTACTTTGTATTGAAGGTGATTCGATTTCAAAGCAGAAAGCAATTCTCAGTGTTAAACACAATTTTTTTCTGAGCATTCTTAAACATTCTGCTAGCTGGAATAGTTCAGTTTTCTTCAATATTACCAGAAATTGTTTACTTATATTTGGCATTTCTATATGAAATAATTTAGTGAGAAATGTTAAAGGTATAATCTCCAGACAACAAATGGTAATCTCTATTCTTTATAAGAATATGACAGGAATCACTGTAGACTTTTCTATTCTATTTTCTATATGATGAGAAAATCTCTTTAGTCATTGTCAATTCCAATTTTCATGATAAAATCCATTAAACATTAAAATTAAATCGATAAATTTCCCTTAATTACAATGGTATTCAAATATCTTTCGTCAGATTGAAGAATAAAATATGTACACTATCAATTATCATCCCCCAATAGAGTTGAGTATAAATTGTTGTGTCAATGCGCTGTGTCAAGAGAATTAAGGCATCAATAAAATATAGTAATGGCAGAAAATTAAGAGAATATAAACTATTGGAACTAAAGTCAGAATGACCTAGTAATATCTAGGTACTGCAGGGCATTGTTATTTCTTGTATAAACATTCAAAGTTCATAGATAATGTTATGACATATGGATTACAGATGATCATAGAATTTCACCTTCTAATTATGTATACATGTATTTAAAGATGTTATTAAGTTATATAAGTGATGTTCCGGTAACAGGAAAAGTCTTTTTTTGGCAAAAAAATCATAGATTATATATGGAATCCAAGATTTTAGAATTATCAATGACACTTTGACGGTAGGTATCTCAGCTGTTGTTTAACCGATCTCTTTCAAAATTCTCACAGATGTACTTCAACATGTCCTTGTCAGTCCCTGTAAATATGAAAGACATAGAATGAAAATTTTACAAGGACTGCCGAGAACAAAATAGCATGTCAACAAAAAAAAAATATCAGAGCAAATTATAAATTTCTACCTGTGTTCATTGTGCTTTCATCACATCGACCACTAATATCAGCCATTTACCATCCTGAGATGCTCTCACGGATCTCATCTAAAGAGTTTTTCTCCCAAAAAGCGACCGTCCTGTCTTTCACTTTCAGTTCCTGTTCAGACAGTTTGACCGACTAGTGCCGGTAATGATTCTGGGCAGTATGGGATTCTCTTAAGGAACATGTTTCTGTACTTGGTTTAGAGGGACATTCTGAGTGAACAGGAACTAAAAGACAGGATGGTCGCTTCTTGATGGCACCTTTAGATGTAATTTGCAGAAGAAGTAAATCTGTAAGCACTTTGAAAGAGATCGATTCGCCAACAGCTGAGATAATATGTACCGCCAAACTTTGGGACGTTTATTTTGGACACCCGATATGAGCTGCTTGATTCACATTGTAACTTTAAGGTTTTGAAACAAAATTGCAGGTGATTTAATTGTTTCAATGTATTGTGATATCCATAATCCAAGTCCAACTACAGCACATTCAGCTACCAAAGGATCTGAAAAGCGTCTAGGTTTGCTATGTAGTGGACTAAAAGATAAAGAGCTCTTATGCCAACGCATTGTAATAGTTTCCACTGTGCACACTTTTGCAGGAAAGTGTGACGGATAACTCGATTTATTTCATATAAATATAATATGTTTAGAAAGGTTATCTTCATTCGCCCTTTATCCTACATTTTATCATTATAAACACATAGTGTCAGATGTATAATTGAATACCTAATCAATTAAAAAAAGGGATTCTCATTTCATTAATTATTCTGCACTTGTTTGAGAATTTGAATTTGAAAAGTGTTTTAGTGTATGGTTGTTAAACAAATTAGTCATTGTTTTATCAAACGTGAACAAATCTAATATCAATCTGGTTGAACATGGTCGCTTCTGGTTAAACGTATATTTAATTAGAGGAAAGGATAATATCCCTGGAACTAATGAAGATATGTGCTGTTTGTATTAATATATATATATATATCTATAATATACAGTACCTGTAGTAATAATGTCCACATGGTCGATATGAATAATCACTAAACTAGATCAAGATCATTATTTCATGTTGGTTCTTCACTAATTATTGATCATTTAAAGTTGGATTCCCATATGACTGACTCTTTCTATAGATTATATTTGATTTCAGAATTCTAAATTGTGTACATATTGTTATCTATATTTATGAATTTCTATGACATCGAACTGTTGTTTTGTTGACTTATTCATAAACCTTGCCAGTCCATTGTCCAAACCAAGCACACACGTTGAAGGAATACAACCACTTAGACTGAACATAAAATTTAAATTTCAAACTTGGTCAATAGGAGTATATAACCATCAGGGGATTTACCTGGTGGCATAACTATACAACAGATTACCTAAATAATCTGATAAATCCAGGAAAATATGTTTATGTATAATAATTGAAAAACGCAAATTTTATTTGATTCTGTTTGTATACTTCTGACACCTTCGATGAATATATACTCTTATTGACCAATTTTTTATTTTTTGTTCATTGTAAGAGGTGGTATCACTTTAACAGTTTAAAAAATATGATTGGAACAGTGATAACGGTAAAGCAATGTTACAAGAAAAGTCTTTAACTATAGCATCTGATCTGATCAGTATGTTTAATCTGATACGAAAGATTCGTATTATGGTGATTCTCAATGATCCTTGACTGCTTGACTGATATACGTAGGAATTGGGACATTGTGCTCTTACAATAAATACAGGACATAAAGCAAAGACTTTGGGTTGGGGATAGAGGTAGATGATGTCTACATTCAGTTCATCCCTATACCTGTGCCTGTACCATCAACCCTTTGTCAAGTTATTAATTTATAGACAGTGCAAAAGAACATAAAGATTGAACAGATAATTAATCCGATATAACTGTTTATTGTACATTTTGTTCATCCATATATGGTTAGTATTTTAAAAGATTATTTTTTTTATCTGGAATGATCGCTTTAATTTCAGATATTTATCTCAAAACAGACATTGTTTTATATTTCTAAATACACGAATCTTTACTTTGCAATTTTATTCCAATATTGATTAAAAATGTATAAAAATGGAGTAATTATAAAGGTATTTATTGGAAAAAATGAAATAAAACATTCATGAATATAAAATATCGATTTTGTTTGTTGCATCATAATCTATTACGATTACAAAGAGACTAAACTCATAATTCACATACAATAAACTTTATATCTATCGACCATGTATAATGAATTCATATTGATAATGGGTGGTTCATGACAATATGTTTGCTTTCCTATTGCTTATGAATGTATGACAAAATAACGTTACTGATGCCCACATTGCGATACATAATATTTTTGGAGAATCAAGATGTTCATGTTCTTTGCAATTATTAACCAAAACCGATAATGACAAAGTTAAGACAATCAATGGAATTTGTTCAGAATAAAGAAATAACTATTCATTCTTAACCTTCACCTTTTAAAAATAGTTTACATGAGAGTTATACATGCAAGATACCTAGCTGAAAGATTGTTGAAACTTATTTAAAATATAAATGTAATTGTTTATAAAATGAAAGGTAAAGTAGAGTCGAATGTTTATAATAATCTACAAGATTTAGCCTTGATCTTAAAACTATTCCACATTACATCTAAATCATTGTTTTATTTAGATAAGTTGTGTTAGATTAGATTTATGTAAATGTCATGTTGTTTATCATTTTGAAAAGAGTTACTGATGCACAATCCTTTACACTATAGGCCTAAACATCAAATCATGTTCGAGGATTTTGTCTGTGCCGTGCCTCAACTGCCAGGACACTAAGTTTGATTAGCTTACCTTCATGAGTATCCAAAAGAAATGGGATAAAGTTCAATAATTTATGAGCTATAACAGAAGTCATATACATGTAGGTGAAGACCTTACCCAGAAATTTTCGGCACAGCTTACAGATGAATCGGGTGTCCCAATAATTGCATACGAACGGTTGCAAACAGACATTCAAATTATTTTTATTTAGATAAGTTGTGTCAGTTAGATTAGATTAGATTCATGTAAATGTCGTACTTTTTTCATTTTGAAAAAGACTACTGATGCAGAATTTTCGGCACAGCTAGCAGATGAATCGGGTGTCCCAATTGGTTGCATACAGACATTCAAATTATTTCAGAGATAGCAATGAAATTACAACTTTAACGTAAACATTAAATCATGGTTGAATAACTGAAACTGACAGCAAGTTACACTAGCCATAGTTTTCTCTTACTGGACATAAATAAACCAGTTACAATTACCTAGAAAATAACCACATTTCCATTAATTTCCTCAGAAAGTTTTTTTAAAAGACATCTCCTGCCTTAAACTCAAGCTGATCTGATTTCTTTCTCTTCTCAAGTTCGTGAATAATTGATAATCATTGAAGTTGTGGGGTTATTTATAAGATTATCAATAAGATATATTGCAGATTTCTTATAATTTGAATAAAAATTGAATTAACATGGTTCCCAGTAGGAAGACAGTTATAGGAAAATGACAGTAAAAGAGAAAATCAATGTTATTTCTTCAAACAGAATTGGTATGGTTAACTGAGAGTTTTCTCTTGTCAGTTATGTCACGTCATATTTTATTTTCAAGTGTGATTGGGAAATGAAAAAATTCATTTCAACTGACTCGTTTTCTGTTGTTTTCTTAAATCAATAAAGTGAAAATGAGAAGAGCCCGAGTAATGTTTGTTTGAAAACCATTTTCATTATATCATTCTTGCTGCAGTCTCTATAGAGTTTCATTGACAGCAACTAGAGAGAATCACTTGGAGATAATATCACAGCGAGAAGACAATAAGTTCGTCTCCAACAGATAACATCTACTAACAATCAAAAACCATTTAAATTATTAATGAGTAAGATCGCACTAAAACAAACAGTGAGATCTGATAATAGAACTAGATGAATTACAGTTGATGATCTCATGGTTATTTTATTTTATATAATATCGGGTGTCCCAATAAAATCCTCAAGTGTGTCGGGAGGTATCTCAGCTGTTGGAAAACCAATCTCACATATTTAATTCAGGATGTCGTTGGCCAACCGTGTAAATACGAAGGTCGAAAGTGTACAAGAAATGCCAAGAACAACCACTAATATCAACTGTTTTACGCCCCAGATGCTGTCCCGCTTTACTATTTTCATGGTTGGACACCGACATCTTGAAGTTCGCCTGTAACGTATTATGCCATGGAATTTTGGCCCTTTTGTCAATTTGTTAGAGTTTTAGAAGTTTCCTCATGGTTATAGAGAGATGAAGCGGTTTCACCATGGTGCACCAAGGTTCGGGTCGCGGTCTATCAGTGATGCATGGTTGTTGCTTCCAGGCCTGATGCGTTCTGATGGATTCTTTCACGTTGTTCGCGTCTTCATTCAAGTTTTTATGGATCTGTCAAGGTCCCCTACGGATCAAACGTCAAAGCCGTTGTGCTTGAAACACATCGGTAGCCACAGTACAAAGAAAACTCAATCAATTCATTTCAATCATATATAAACGGCGTGAACGTGAGACATCGCTGGGGGACGAAATATGCAAACTTCACAGACCGTAATTGCCATGGATTTTAAAATGTCAAAAATTTGCCACGGTAAACGTAATACGCCTTATAAAACGGGGTAAACGCTACTTTACGTGACAATACAACAGAACTTGGTAACATAAAGCTATCCCAAAAGCCCTATTCTTTTCATTAAACTTTATATCGATATATTGTCTTATGCTTTATAAGGTTTATCGCTGTAGCTGGTGGGACAAAAGAGACAGACAAATTCTGCCCTTTTGGATGACCCAGATTACTTTGTGACAGGATTTTAAACCTTAACCCTATCACACTGATATTATTCTGCTTACAAGAAAAACATGATATCAAATTATCTGATATTGAATACTGTTCAAGATCATTGCAGGCATAATGTAAAACTAATTTGTTTTTACGGTATTAATTTCACTATCCAAGTGAGATCAAAGTCAGTAATTTAATGTTTGATATCAACTTAGTTTCTAACAGCTTGAAGGCTCAATATTCTATGGCGATAATGTTACCAATGATGTGTTTAAAGAATAGTAAACAGTGTTTTAATGCCCTGAAATTCACACGATCAGGCATCAGAATACAACAAAAATCCAGCAAGTCGTCTTAAATTTTCAATTACTTACAGTCTGCATGGGAGTAATTGGGTTGTGAATTGGTTGAAAATCGATTGGAGAGATAAATCAGATTATAAAGTCTGAGTAAATATTTCACAACACGACTATTGCTACAAGCTTTTAACCAATTCTTCGAGAATCACAAGTTTTCAAGGTTGATAGATACCATAATTATCGCCATTTGTTCACGAAACTGACGATACAAAAGACCTTACCAGACATATTGTGATGAGTTGGAAAACAATGAATGATGAACAATGTTACACTTTACTACAATCATTGTCTCATTTTGTTTTTTGTATCCGAATTGGGAAAAAACTTTTTCAGTTTTTACGATTCCAAATTTGAAGACTTTATGACAGAGAGACACCAAACTTTCATGGATTAAAACGCGAATCATTTGGTCCTAGCGAAGATTTTTTAATATCTTTTCCTTGGTTTCCCATGTTAAAGGGAAAGTACATACGTGTGCAGATAAAAGGCGACATTCGGTGACGCATGGCGCTCCAAAAGAAAGAACAAAATCTCACGTTAACCATTGAAATTATTTGTAGTCATGATATTGGATGTTTCCACTTTGCAAATTACCTTTGGTGTAATTAGAGCTGATTGAATTAGGTTAATACTAATTGTACTGGATATTGGAACATAAATCTTATTTTGTAAGACAGGGTGATCGCGACTTAATCTTTACTGTAACCATCCATTCCAACAAAACAGTCAGAAAAGGTTGACAAAAAACACCAGAAATCGATAAGTTATCAACTTTCTCCACTGTTCATGGTACAAGAAATTATTTAGGTGTTAATTATTTTATGTAAATTAATCACCTGCTAGCATTCCATCTTAACGCTTGAGGTAAACATTACACCAATAAAATATTGCAATACGCATCCAATTCTCAGCAGAATATTATACTGGTAATGTTCTTTACTCTATTCACGCGTGGTTGAATGACAGATGACAAAACAAAACTTTGAAACATTTTTCTTGTTTATAGTATCGTTTCAGTGAAAGATAATAATGTTAAAGCATTTTCGAGGATCGATTTCGGCCTTGAATTTATGTAAATATACTTTAGATTACTGAAATTGCACAAAAATCGCACAATCACTTCAATTATACCCGTACCTTCAGAGTTATCTTTCATTTTCTGTATATGTGTTTTCTATATAAGTCATACATAGTCTTACTAAATGACTAGTCATATTTTTGACTTTCAAACGCTGATATTTATGGATACACGAGGATTTGAAGGCTAAAAATTTTGAGAGAGAGAGAGAGATTGGAACATTAGATTAGCTAAAATAATCTTTTTTTTGGTCGAACAGTTAGTGAACATATCCCTTTAATATTTGTAGATACATGTACAGAAATAGGCCGTTGACTCTGGTCGACCAGATTGTCCCTGAGATCATTCTTCAACCTAATTCGATACTCGAATTGATACTGATAAATCCAAAGACTTCATTGAATTTTATCTGGTGAGGCAGAACCTGAGACCGCTAAGACTCGACATTCCTTTAGAGATTTTACATAGTCATTATCGCTTACGTATTGTATATTTTATTATAATGTAATTTTAAATCAACCAGAAAGAGTAGAAAAATAGAATTTTGTGGGTTTGGTTTAGAAAAGTAGCTGTCGATATTCAATCGTGATTCTATTTATACTTGGAATTTTTTATTTTTAACACACAGAAAAAGTTGATATAGCTTATTACATGACATTATGTTTGTATGTATGTAATAAGTTATCATTATCCGCCAACATTTTCAGAAACGATATGTCTATACATAGTACAAGGAGCTACTGTTAGATTCAGCTTTCTGAAGATGATTGACTAGATGTCAAAAGAATGAAATTATTCTACGTGGTTGGAGCCAATTTTCTAGAATCAGACTTAAAGTAAATTATATCAGTTACGTCCGGGAAACTGGTCACAAACTAGGCTCCGTTGGGAACACTTCATTCATTTATAACATAAATAACTCGACGGTTTGTAAATTGATAGACAGTCCTTACTCCTTACAGACTTTGTTGCCTTCTTAGAATTGGTAAAAAACTTTATTTTTGTAAGTCGTGTCAATGCATGGTCACGTTAACCTATAGTTTGACAACCGGAAGTATAATCTTGATATATTGTCTGATTACATGCCTGTATAAATGACATCAGTTGTTAATCCTTAGTTACTGGAATCTTAAAACGTTGGAATACTTTAAATATATTAATTTCATGCTTTGGACTTGGCTTTTCATTTAGATTGGACTGTAAAATATATTTAAGTACCTGTGTTTATAAAATCGGGCATGTTAAATTTACACTCTGAGCTGCTAAAGAATTAACATATAATTTGAGATTGATACCTAGATGGATAAGCCATCCCTAAATCATTATAAACGATCATTAATGATTAACACTATTATTGTTCGGTTCATAATTTGTAGTAACATGATCTGCATTATCCAAACAGAAGGGTATTCTATAGTAGTTGATTCCTACGATTTCGGATATTCCTCCTCATTCATAAGTTCCGTAATGATTTATGCTGATGACAGAAAACTTTGTTTTTGTGATTGTGTTGTTTGCATATAATGTCGACCCCTTTTCTCGTGTGCAATGAGACATGGCTATTTTTAGTTTAAGATTGTACAACTTTCATTCTGGAAAACACAAATATCCAAATTGCGGCTACAGCTTTCATTAAAGTAGAAGTTTATTGAAATAATTGCATGATGGTTTGCAATTATCTGTGTACACACACGACAACAGTTCGACAACATGTTCGGGCAACTGCATCTGTTGCTGAATGTTTCCGAACTGTATACACTAACAACATAGCATTTCGGCAACATGTTGTCGAAAATGTTGCCAGTGTGTACAGTACTTTAGTTATATTCTTAATTAATTTATGACTAAGCGTTTGATCATCTATTACAAAGTAACTCGGTCGACTAGTTTCGGTAATGTTAGTTAAGAATTCTAAGAGTAATTAAAGGAGATGAAGATATCTTGGTGATACGGTATCAGTTTTTTTTATAAATAATAAATAGAAGAATCTACGTATATTGTTAACCACTAGACAAGATGCCTAATAAAATATTTATAGATTCTTCTAGAGATAAGTAGACAGAGGGAACTATTGTAATCAAATATAAGGTCAAAACAATCAAATTTGAAACTATTGTTATTAAGTGAATCATTTTGAAGCAATTTATCAGATTCGTAACATATAGTGGCATATCGCCCTCAGTATAAATGTCATGTTTTGAATACATCAATGTAAATATAAGTTAAGAACATTAATCTATTTTTGTATGGTCATAGATTATTGAATATACAATGCTCGAGTCTTTAGCGTGTAGGACCTAATAACACACTTTGATCGAAGTTTCTTCTTTTAAAACGATCAATATACTTAATCAACCTGTATTTGATTTACGTTTAAATTCTATAAAATAAAATAACTTTATTGATTATAAATTTGTGAAAATATCTTTCTTGAAGTCAATGGAAGCATAAGCAGTTAAATGAGATGAAGTAAAACAAAGCAAACATAATATACATTAAGATGATTGTATAAGACAATGGTATTAAAGGGGACAATATATACTGAGTAATTGAAATAAAGATTTTTAATCATAAGGCCTACAACATCATGAGTTCATGTACTGGAAATACATTGTACCCTGCATTAAAAAACTGCTTTCGCAAACAATTGTGTCTTTAGCCTTTTCGTTTAACTTCATAATTTTGGACTTTAGTATCCCAGTATTTTATTTTTGAGACAAGTCGGCATATCAAGCTTTAGATTCTTCTGGCATGTTTGCTTTTCAATGCCATCAAGCATTACCGTAAACAACGTTACGATAGTTCAAACAGATAAGATGAAACTGACACAGATAAAACGTGGGTTTCAAGTTATTTCAAATTTATTATTATACTTATGAGGTAGAAATTCAACATCATCCCGTTCTTAATAAAACTAAGGAATAAAATTAGTCCAAATATCGAGCCTTGAAGACTTCCACATCCAACAGTCGCTTTTTGTGCGAGAATATTCACCAAATATTTCCGTCATTTATCATGGAACTTAAGTTGATGACAGCGTTGAATCACTGGAAATCCTCTTAAACCATTGTGTCTGACAATATCTGCTTAAAGGCTTTTTCTTAGTGTAAGGTGCAATATTGTACATTAGGCTATATAACTTTGCAGATAGTACAAATCGAAGAATGAAATGACAGTCATATGTAAATGGAACTGTAGTAGGCATGCTTCATTTTTTTTAGGAATGTGTATGAGCATGTGAAACGTTGAATTAATAAATGTCAGAAATAGTATATCCATGTATTTTGTGCTTCCTGACCTATGCCTATTTCTATATGTCTTATAAACAATGTAGGAATATATTATGACTTTGAATGCGCTATGCCAGTTTTCGATCTTTCATCACTGGTAGGAAATGTTCTTATCATAATCTTACAGAGATATTGTTATTGGCAATATAGATATGTTATTACAGTGAAACAGACGCTTTCCTTTTAACTAAACGACAGTTTTTGTATTTTCATTATTAACTCATTTTATCGATTTATCATTAATCGAAAGTTAGCAGCTATTTTCACTGCTCTATTGTAGAAATAGACTCACCGTTTTCTTTTTAATGATGAAATCATAAGAACATTAAAATGTCATAAATGAGTGAAATGTGATCAATTTTTGCTGATGATAGAAACGAAGGTCGATAGTATTAAAATACAGCTTGTATGGTTTTAGAGAATATTACGCTCAAATAAAAGATTATTACTTCTAAGCACTTGAGCTTAGTTTTATAATAGCCTTTATAATTGTCAACAAAATCAATTATATAGAATAGTATTAAAATAAATACACATTATAAAGTTATTCCGTTAAATCAAGTATACAGAAACGTTTCAGCATCCTGAATCTATTCATTTCAAAGATAAACGACAAGTTAATAATATAAATATGTAAATTATTCTATGGAACATGCTTTTCAGATTAATGAATTAATAAAAATAAAAAAAGGGTATTATACCCGAAACATTTACAGGGTAAATTATGACAGTTTTATAAACAGGTCACGGTAACTTCCGAACAGGTTTTGCAAACATTATTTTCAGAAATAAACTAGGCAGAAAGCGATTTGATTTCCGGGTTAGCAATAAATCCGTAGAAACAACTGAGGACAACACGTTTCTACCAGAAGAATGATCAACTTTTATCTTATAAAAGTTATTAACAAAAATGGCGAGTAGGCTTACTTTAGCCAAGGGTATATAGTTAATCTTGCATCAAAATAAATAATACTCAATATTGAAAAGAATAATAAAAGCTTTTCAATCTAAATCTCTCCGCACGGAAAAGGTTCCGAATATTTGCGTCAAATTGCTATTTAATGGGATAATAGATGATAATTGATGATAAACTGTTGATATAGTCTCCTAGATAATTACTAGATCTGAAATTAAAACCATAAAATATATGTACATGTCGGAAATGAAATAGGGAATATACATTAACGAAGAATTTAATTACATTAAAGTATTTAGCTTGTATCCTTTTTAATATAATCGATTAAACCCTCAGGAATCTATCTCAAGTCATCCGTTTTAAGTACTTGGTAATATCTGTAACCTTGGTATAAGTAGCGTTATCTTCGACTATTGGCTGAAACAATTCCTTATTGTATTGTTCTTCACAGATTGCCTACAATGTCATCCAGTTAGCGATTAAGCTCAGTATGGTGCTACATTTACCTATAGATTGTTATGGATGTTGATGTTTTAAATCCTTTTAGAGCAGTAAACTCATTTATTTCTGATGCCACAGATCAGTAGCATCGTCGATGGTTAACATATCTCGTAGTAGTTGATTACCTCTACTTACAAAGTTACGGCCACTCCTATAAACCGGCCAAATCAATTGGTCCTGTGCATGGCTGATTTTCAGGTGTTTTATTGTATCAACACTGAACGAGTTTTGCTAACGGCCATTCGAGTCCTAGTCAATTTCCGGATGTCACGAACCGGAAGTACCATATGACAATGTATGGAAGCTTATCTAAACGGTAATTAAAGCCCATGTAAAACAAATGTACTAGATATGGTTTAGCTTCTAATAGAATTGCATGAAACCACCACATGGAACTATTCTTTCACTAGCGCTGCCTATCGCTCTTCCAAGTAAGTGTCGTGAGGATATTGAAATCTTCTACAAGTTATCTCCCTTGAAATTCTGCTGTCACGTTTTTTTTTTCAATCATATCAACAGCGGCCATTGGTTAATTGACAATGTGTGTCGGAAGTGTAATTTGGGTTACAAAATTGTTCGTCAGATGTCCCTGAGGATCCTCCCTTAAGGGTTATATCCTCGTAGCAGACAGGAGGCAACTCGGTGACTATTCCGATGTCACTTAACCTAATATTAGATAGTCCATGTATCCACCATTCTGCATACTAGGTTAATATCATGCGTAGTGAGAATCAGCTCATCCGACAGTCGCCATAGTAAGATATGTTAAATTTTTAGATAAAATGTGTTTTTGCTTTACCAATTCGATTCTATAACGAACATATTTTATTTTACTAACGAATTTATCCTGACAATAAATGGCAATGAAAACTGGTATAAATCTACATAATATGACTATTTATTATTCAAATGGTATTTAGGTTATCATTGAGGGAATTATCCTGTTGACATGACATGACAAGCTAATTCAGAAAAATTGACTCGGTATATTTAGATAGTAACATAGTACACTATATTATATTTATCTTATAAATAAATGTATCTTGAGGGAATGAGTGTGTTAATATTATAAAAGCGACGAGTTATTCATTATGATTGATTGATCAGAATATATCACTGTACAGTGAAGATATGTTAGTGATCTATCAGTTTCCCATATAGAAGACACTAACACGATGGACATATTAACAAAATACAGATTTCGCAGACCTATATTAAAGGAATACAACCTCTTAGAATGAACAAAAATCTAAATTTTCAAATTTGGTCAATAGGAGTTTATATTCATCAAGGGACTTGCCTGGTTGCATAACTATACAACAGATTACCTAAATAATCTGATAAATCCAGAAAACAATGTTTATATACAATAATTGAAAAACCCTTAATCAAATTTAAGACGTTTATCAATTATAACCTGTTTTATATGGAAATTTACAAAGTTTCAAGGGTTTTTTGCATTTTGTTTGTATACTTTGGACGTTAATGAATATATACTCTGATTGACCCAGTTTGAGAACTTAATTTATTTGTTCATTCTAAGAGGTAGTATCGCTTTAAGAACAAGTTTGTATTTATATACAGGCATTAGTGAAAGAGAAAACACTTTTAGTTATACACAATATTCGACCCACAATGAATCTTAAGACTTAAGACACGGAGACCAGAGATTTAGTTTTATATAGACTTGAAAATCCAATAATAGATGATTTGTATCTTTCTGAATGTATGTTTCCATTAAAACAAAATAAGATTAATGTTTATATACAGCCTGGTGTGATTCCAATGAGACAGCTAGGGGATCTTACACTAAAAAGATATATTTATAAAATAATATTTCAATGTCAGGATAGCGACCTGGTAATTCTCAGAAGTGTCTATATGAGTTTCTGTTTTGAATTTCAAGATGTTTATCGTTGCCGAGGGCTCCATGTTACAGCTTGCGTGCTAGTCGTTAACTGATGTTTTATCACTGCAATTTTCTAGGAACAGAACTAACAGCTATACAATTACAAAGTCATTGGCCTATTACACTTTCCGATTATTCGGTCTTTATTTTTGTTTCGTGCACTGTTTTAGTCTGATGATCACAATTTTGTGAATGCAATCTGAAAATTCTACCTCCATGATTGTAATTTACTGTTTTGTAGATAACTTCTGTGGGAAGGACATTTCTTAAAGTATGAAAATAAATGTATGCTATCAATTCGGCAAGAATGAGACCGATGTTTTGTGTTGATCACTACCCCGTCCATTCAGATGTTCGCCCAGTTGTATAATGTTTTATTTTATTTTTTCTGTGAAATATGTTTAGTCAATTTCTTAAATAACATATATGGGATGTGTAGGCTTTTTATTAGATTACTTAGCTATGTAGACAAAAGGTTCCATTTATTATTATTTCAGAAACTTTAGATCTATGAGAAAACTTGATGTTTGATGTTTGATAGATTGGTTACGTGGTAAGGTTTGTGTCTATTGTTAGATAGAGAGACAAAATAGACTGATCATCGTCAGACTTAATAATATGGTTTCAATCCATTTGGTTGATATCAACTATATAACTAGTCTCTAGTGAATTATAATAAGCTTCACCATTGATAGGGGATCTGGAAGTTTTCTTTTTCATGTCGTTAAATCGAACTGTCTACACTTTTTCACATCTATCTGTCAATAATTACAGACCTAGGAATTCAAACTTCTTATTTTTAATGACATTGAAACAAAACAGACTAGATAATGTCTGAGAGAAAAACATTACTCGCTAGCTATAAGAAATAAATTGCGGTTATTCATCTGTCTATCGTAGACATTCAATAATAGACCAACCTTGTGTCAAGAGCACAAAAAACTTGAGATTGGTCTTGGGATTTTAATCGCCAGTATTTATACTTGTTCAGGTTTTTATAAAGATACAATAATTGAGTTGTGACAGGCTTCAATAATGTCTTTAACCCACAACCATTGAATATTTCGTATGGCTCTTAGCGTACTTGTCACAATAAATGACTAAAACATAAGAATGTCTATTTTGAAAGATAAAAGAACTGTCCTAACTTGAAGTATTTTACAGTAATCTTCAATTTCCATCCTTTTATCTATTGATCAAGTCTGGTTTTGCCTGAAGCAAATATCAATAAGAATGTTTACTTACTGTAACAACCTTAAAAATAAGTTGTTTGTATCTTGGAGACAATGACAACGTTCTCAAATTATTATAAATATAATATTACTTATTCATTTTTATTACTTGTTAGTTTTCACAGCAAACTGTAAATTGCACTTCATGTTTCCATAGAAACCAATAAGTTAAAATATTACTATGTCAGTTTTCCGTTACAACTACATGTTAAATTAATGACTATTACTAAAAATAAAATTTAAAACCAATATAAATATTTTCATCATTTCAAATTGCTCAAAAATTAATTATGTAGGGAAGGCCTAATCACGGTTTGAGTAAATGAAATAATAATTTGAAGTAAACTTTTGGGAGGTTGACAAGATTTATCACTAAATTGATTCTTAGGGTGACATTTTCATATTACAAGAGTTTTGTATGTGTACGTTGAAGAATATCTGATATTTTGATATGCATGCATATTAGATGTGATGAATACACTTAAAAATACAATAAATTTATAAAATCTGCACATGCTTATGATGTACATTTGATTATTTTCGTATTATTTCCAGGAGGTTATTTCCGGTCCAAAATTTGGGTCATTAGAAGCAAGACGAGCGTATATATATATTATAATTTGCAAATGTTCAAATTATAATTTATGGACCCGAAGATATTCTAAAACATACATGTACATAGGAAATCAATGTGCTAGAAGTGTTGTTTTATATTAAATGTACTTTGTGTAATCAGACAAGTACTAGGACTATAGAAAAATGCTCCTATTTTGTATAATATTTTTGTATATTACAGTGATATCTATAGATTGTTATGCCTGTACATCATTAGGTGGTAACAATGAAGGCTGTGAAGATAGTTTTGACCGAACATTAAAAACTGTACATTTTATAGCCAGAGATTGTTATTATGGTTATTTTAGAGGAACACATTGTTACAAGTTAAAGGGAGATAGAGGTAAGTTCGCCCCATAATATAATATTGGGTGTATTTTACCCCTGTCCAACGCCATAGAGGCTACAGTTTGATCAAATTCTGTATCCTTATTGATGAGATTAGTGGTTTTAACTGCCTTATTTTAGAATAAAGATTTGTTTGTTTATTGCCCTTGTCGATAAGTTAATGAACTACTATTTATTAATTTAGACTAGCATGAATGTATTATTGCGGGGCGATCGTTTTTCCGTTTTGGTTTCATTCTCATCGAATATGGGAATCAGCAACAACGACGTTTGTAAATCTTTAACTTTTTATTTGACCACGAGCCACCTGAATATAGCTAATTGTTGTTGGACAGTATAAGATATACGTTGGTAGGGTCAGTCACATATTGAATTGACATTATGGTATATGATAATGAACGTTACCTGAAAGTTTTAATAACAACCTTAGCTTACTTGTCTGTCTGAGAAATAAGAAATATCAGATCTTACTAAAGTCTGTAATTATTTTTCCTCCCCTTTATAACCAGAAGACTTTCTTAATAACTTTCTGTCTCGATTGGTTTTTTTACTTACTGTCAGATTTCTAATTGTTATTCACCTTACGACAAAAGGCCAATTATGAGATAGATTTTTTTTTCTTAAAGTTTTAAAGCCAAATGCGAAATTTAAACCTTCGTCTTCTGTCATTAAATCGATAAAACAAATTGAAATTGTTAAGTTGTACCCAAAAGACTTGAGATATGAGAGAGCCGTCACTATGAGCAATGACAGTGTGAAAACAATCTACCGGGATTTCATGCAACCAGGTCTTAAAATTGACTTCATTTTATTAATGTTTTTTTCTGGATTTTCAGCTGATGGCAGCAGTATAATGGTTAGACACTGTTCTGACAGTCACTGGGGCAGTCATTGCGGTGATATAAAGTATACCAATGAGCACAATGTGGAAGAAAAAATAAAGGGTTGTTTGGAAACCTGCGACCATGATGGTTGTAATACAGCATCAAAGAAACAATTTAACTTTAGCCTTGTTATTGTGGCAGTTCTAATGACTAGTGCATTATTATTGTGAGATATCGAATTCCTGTATAAATATGATATGGTTGTGTTTTGAACTGTTATATAAAGACATATTACCAACGAAATGTTAATCTCTCTGTGTTAATTATGTATGTCGGAATCTATGCATTCTTTCTCTATTCAAGTTAATGCATATTATTTTTGTATAACCCGATATCAGTCGCACCACAAGCTCTATATATTATATAATTCAACAGATACATCCACATTAACACTCTATGGATTAACTATTTAAATTGTTTCATGCTGATCAAACCAGATGGAAGTCGTGTATAGTTTCAGTAATTCAGGGACTTTCATGCGGATTGATTGTGACTGTAATATGAACAGAATTTACAGAAAAAACCAGCTGCCATGACAACAAATACAGTTCTATGATATGGAAATCTATTTTTTTTTTCAAACATTATTTGCTTAGACATGCTTGTCAATATGTGCTTCATATTCAACGCTTTTGGGTGTTTATATAGTTACATATGTATCGCTGTAGGCATGCAGAAATTGTGTTTAACTTTCCATTGCTGTTAACGCTTCCAACTTTGTAGTGTAAAGTTGTCAACACGAATGTTAGGTATAGCCTTCAAACACACGGCGCCATTGAATAAGATCATTTTTTGTTCCATTTTAACTTATTAAAATTTACAATGTTCACACAAGCACCATGTTATGCAAGAGAGCACTATAATATTTGGTTTCTCATATAAATATGTGTTCTTATAATGAGCTGCCAATAAATACCAACAAATAGAAGCATTTAAGCAGATACCATTGCTTTGTAGCTATTTTCCCTTCTTCCCTTTATAGTCATGTTAATGCCAAATAGCATCATGCAATATTTATTATTGAGTACCAATGACAAGATGTTAATAAAGCTAAGATTAAAAAAAACATTGGTTCAATACTAGTACGATGCTGGCGTATGCCAACAAATAAGACTAAAGTACTGTACACACTGACAACATTTTCGACAAACATGTTGCCGAAACACCTGGGCAACACAAATTCTGTTGGGCAACTTGTTGCTGATTGTTTCCGAACCTGTATACACTAACAACATTTTCAACAATATGTCAGTGTGTACAATACTTTATTTATTTCATGTGGTCGGAATTCTGGCACTATGATAACATGTTCAGTGAGTAGAATAATTGTTACCTAGGTCAACCTATGAAAACATACCATTTTATTTTAGTAAATATGTCTAAATTAAATTGGCCAAATGTTTGCTTTCATAATGATTATTATCATAATTCCGAGAAAAGGCTCATTGTTACTTCAGGTTCAATCTGAACTCCAACAACTATCAATTTATATTTCACGATTCTGTTACCTTTTTTCATTTTCTTCTTTCACAATATGCCTTGTACAGTTTATTATAGAACAAATAAAAAATTGCACTTAAAGATTATATATTAGTCGAGTTGTTAGATGCTGCGTAGTATGAAATATTTTGAAATAATTTGCTACAAGCAATAGTAAAAATGTGACTTTTCATCATAATTTTGTGTATTTGATCAACTGCTTGACTGATATATTGAGAATTTCAATCGTAAACTTATAATTATAATAGTCTATCAAGAACAATACTATTATCAAGATTAAAACATACATTGTAAAGCTAACAAAATATATATCTGCATCTGTTTTACATCTATATATCTATATATGTAACTGGTGATATTAATTACTGGGCCTAATGTAATCCTTGTCAAATTAAAACCGAACCAATATAATATATCTAAAAAGACAATAATTCCCACAGGAACCAGAACAGTTGAATATAACTGATTAAAAGCATATGACCTCTCGTTAATTCACATTTGTCGTGCCATTGTGCAATTCATATCTATGAAATTCTAGAAATGTCATGGATATTTGATTCTATTCGGGTATTTGTAGAGGTAATTAGGGATTATGTTGACTAATGACAATGTGCTCTGTGACATGCCATTTTCCATTTTTTATAATCAATATTCAATTAACCTGAAACTGTTCATGCAATTGCATAAAATATTACTCAGAACTTTTCCATTTATTAATTTCTGTTCAATATTGATAAACAGTTGGATATAAGATCACACAGGAAATGATGTAATGGAAAACAATAATTCTTTATAAAAAATATAATGTCAGTAGGTGAATCATTTCAAGCGGATCAAATTCCAAGTAAATACCATTTATTTATATAATGCATTCTTACTACAGAAAACTGTTGGCACAATTCTTAGTAGTTATGGGCAGCCATTTTAGATTTCTTGTTGCCTTTTTGTTACTCGCATCAGTTTATTAGTGTTGCAGTATTTCTTTTGCTTTAAAGAGACTTCACAACGAGTACCAGTAATTAACAGTAATTGATATTTGTTGTAATCAAGGATTCTAGGCTATCTGTGATGTGTATTCAGTTTTTCATATCAGGCTAACACTTCAGAGGCAAAACGGAACATATTTAAAAAAATCTCATTAAATTTTATAACTTCATATTTAATTTCATTTTCTCAAAATTACCTTTTCATCAACTATGCTACAACTATAATCGAGAAATCAAATTAGTGTACCGTTACTTGCTACTTTTAAAATATCTGAAGTAATTATCAATTTTCTCAAGTGATAACATACGAATAGCAATGAATGATATTTAAATCGATCTATAATAATGTGGAAAATGTGTTGAAAGATATAGCATGTGCTTTCCATTACGATTACAACCCAATGTTAATGGTAGGAAATAGACGGCAAAAAGTGCTACAGGCGAATCTATACCAGAATCTACCGTTAATCTAGCAGTGATACAGTAACAAATACTGAAATCTTGACATCTCATCTCACCTAATTTGTTTAAACATTAAATCAAAAAGCAGAATCATGTTATAAATAATGACTTAATCTCTGTTTGTCAATAGATTAGAACAAGAGTAGCATTATCTGTCACACAATATACATATAAATCATCTTGTATACACCGACAATCAAATTTATCTGTAATGTTATTTCAATGAACAAAAATCAACTGCCAATAATTAATCTATGTTCTAATTTGACGATCTACATCAGTAATAACACATCAACCAGATTTGAAATGTATTTTAATAAATTGCTATGGAAAAAGAGGGCTCGGAAGGCATAGGGCTGGTGACCCAACATCTCCGAAGGGTACGATAAGCACAGAGTCAGACCAGAGTCAAGAACTCGGTTAAGAACTTTAACAAGTCCTCCATCACGGCAAGTAGCCAAACAGACGTTTCTAGAAAACGTAAGAAGTCCTGAATCGTCCCCTGAGACCTCGGCAGTAGACACAACTAAAAGCAGATCAGCTTTCAAGTATGTCAGAACGGTCAATAGAGGTCGCATTCTCTCAATGCCATCAACTTCAAGTAGGACTGATGCTCAACTAATCCAAATTATGTAGTATTAAGCGACTCGCTTAGCAGCCTGTTATCAATTGTCAACGATTCTTCCAGCTCTCAATCGGGACTGGCGGATGAAATCAGGCATGCGTGCTCATTAATACATAGTCATGGCAAATCAATCGAGTTGGCATGGATCCCGTCTCATGTTGGTTTAAAGGGGAATGAAATTGCGGATGAACTCGCAAAAAAAGGACTAGACCTATCGGAAATTGAGCCGTTAGACTACAGTGTGTCAGATCAATAAAAGCATCAAATCTTCATGGGAAGCAACTATCGTGGATGCTGATACATTCTGCTTCAGGCTAAACGATAGCAAAAGGGGAAAACGGCATTCACTAAATAAATATAAGCTGGATTATAACCTGAAGAACATCTTGTCATATACGGGAGAGGGTATGTGGTTAATTTGTGAATCGGTTTATTATTTCCTATAAGAGAAATACAAATACTTACCTAGTAAACACTTCAGAAGGGCGTCCTGCACACAGTCTTCGGTAAGACGCCAAGAAGAATGAAAGAAGAAGGACAGTTGAAGCCATAAGAGCACATCGCTCTTCAACGAAATAAGAAGAAACACGGAAGAAGGACAGATGAAGCCATAAGAGCACGTCACTCTTTACAAGAAGAAAGAAGATTACAGAAGAAGAAAGAAGACAAGACACAGAAGAAGAACGAAGAAACAAGAAACAGAAGAAGCCACATTTATCCTCACTCAACGTCTGCGAAATGGTCATTTTGACTGAAGCGGACACCATACTTACCAAGTTGAAGAAGAAGGCTCATTTCCACCATATTACAGACCATGTTTCTGCATAATTTGTTTGGCAGACACAGATAGAGTTTCTGAAAAGCAGACCTTGTTTCAGACAAATAAACCTTGTTTCAGACAAATAAACCTTGTTTCAGACAAATAGACCTTGTTTCAGACAAATAGACCTTGTTTCAGACAAATGAACCCTGTTCAATTAAATAACCCTCGTTTAGACCTACAGACCTTGTTTTATACACATTGACCTTGTTTCAGATATACAGACCTTGTTAGAGACAAACACACCTTGTTTAAGACAAGGTTATATTGTATAGACAAGCAGGCATTGTTTTAGACAAACGTGTCTGCTTTAAGACCCACAGACCTTGTTTAGATAAGCAGATATTGTTTAAGACAACATACCTTTTTTCTGACATACATCGTTTCAGACCTTGTTTTAATTAAACAGACATTGTTTTAAACATATAGACAAACAGACTTTTTTCTTTTGCCATTTTTTTGGATGCGATTTTGATTAGCTTAATTGTTGTTTTGCTTGTAGGATTTTTTGTAACATAAAACATTGTTATGGCCATTGTTTCCAATATACAGACACTGTAAGGCATACAGACATTGTTTCTAACATAAAGGCTCTGTTAAAGACAAACAGACCTTGTCTTATTCAAACCTAAAGACCTTGTTTTAGACAAACAGAATTTGTTTCCAACATACAGACCTTGTTTTTTAGACGTTGTATTAGATATTCAAGCCTTGATTTAATCAAACATGCATTGATTTATACAATTTGACTCTGTTTTAGACATACAGACCTTGCTTCAGTAATAGAAGATATTTGGTTCAGACATGCAAACCTTGCAGAAACTCCTTTCAGATTACATACCATATTCCACATAACTTTTAATGTATATAAACCTTGTTTAGCTAGTATATTACCTGTTTTAGACACACGCAACATTCAGACGTGCCTGTCACCTTTTGAGTGGGTGGGTTCTTTCTAACGCTTGGAAGTAAAATTTTCCTGTTGCTGAAGATAGATTCACGTCGAATGTTTCATTGAGAGACTTCATAAGGTAATTATAGTTTATTGTTACAGATAATGATGGTATATTCAGATTTTATAGTCATTTAAACATTACATGTTGTACTATTTAGCGCTGATAATAGCCGTTGATGAACGTGAAGAGCTAGTATAAAGGTAACTTAGAAAGGTAATTATAGTGTACAATACAGTAACTATATCACTCCTCATTACTCCTTCCACTAATTACAGACGTATTGAATTCTATCATTCTACATTGTACTTAAATATTGCTGATTTCAAACAACATATCCTCTTTCTTTTAATATAAATACAGACTGAATCAATAATTAAATAAAAAATATAGAGATCAGATATCGAGAGGCTTTGAAAGATTCAAGTTTCCTAGATACAAAAAAGTGATCTAAGTCCATGAATCCTTATCGTATTATAAGAGGCTCCCAACCCCAGAAACAAATGCTTAATTAAAAAATGTACAACAAACTCATTTAGTTTTGCCACTGTCAAGAAAATGCAATCAACTCAGGCATGCTTTTGCCATATATAGAAGTGGTGGTTGCCGCAAACCATGCTTATTCTTTTTTGAAAGACCTGCTGATACCTCTATTTTGAAGAGTCTACTACTATATAATTATTGCCCCCACTTGTCTTGGTGGAAATTATTGTTTTTCATGAATTTATATCTTGTCGTGGGTGTGCGAATATCATTTTGATGTTTGGGATATTAGGGAAAATGTGAGTTGGTGATAAAACAGTTCAGACTCCTTCATATACTGACCTAATAAATCAACATCTACACAATTTTTGATTATTAATCTTAAACATAAGGTAATTTATTAGTCAACAATTGTGCCCCAAATAGACTTAATATAGTAATAATCAACTTGCTTGTCAAATCTCTAGAGTCATATCTCAATAGTCAAATATCAATACTGAAATCTCAATAGAAGACTAGACAACAATACAAATTCTTGATTAATTTCTTTATAATAATAAGGTTTGCGTGATGAATAGCCATACCTAATCATAATAAAACTTGGTTAGATATGAATAATGTAAAATTGAATACACCATCACGCTAATCCCATCCATACAATCAGCGTTACATTGTTACATCAGTCCAATTCTTTCCAAATGTAGAGCACACAATAATTATTGTGGCATTGTCAACTGTCATAATAAAGAAAAGTGAAATTTTCAAACAATCCTTTGCAAAAATCACAATTGACAATGAAATGGCCTAAACATTGACCACAACCTTAAAGATGAGCCCGATTAACTTTCCTGTTGACAGCAGATATAATATACCGTTTATTAAATATCTGTCTCCTGATAATACAACAAGACAAGAAGTAGAGAAGCAAGACTTTTTTGCTTATTTTCATTCAATAAGGGTCGGAATGAGAAGTATGCTCTCGGTACAATGAATTTCCAAGGGAACCCAACCAAATTCCCATTTTGAGTCTCCCTTTTTCTCCATTGCCCTCACCCTCAGTAACTTTTTTATTTTACCATCGCAATAAAGCTTCTATTACTTTTTTTACAATAAATTCATAGAGACAAAATAAAAGTCATAGGGTCCTATAACTCGGCATCCAATACTATAAAATACCTGTAACCTTTTATAATTAATTATTGATGAATTAGGTGATATTGATGATCAAGAGAAATGATTAGAACATTAGTAATAATAGGACTATATCCCAATTCCCATGGTCAATATTAAGTTGATTTGACTTATTGTGTAGAATTACTGGCGCATTATTCTTTCTTCAAAGACCAATAAAGCTTATCAGTGCGTGTCTTGAAGTAAATGATGCAATGACTGGGGGAATGATTTATAAAGAATCATCATAAATCATCGTAAATAAGTCCCCATTGCCGTAGAAGCGTACTTGGCATACGTGAAAGCACATTTGTCATACGTAACACATACCTCGATAATACCCCGTATCCTTGCTTCCCAAACAGTCGTCGAATCATTCACTTAAGCGACGTACAAATGCAGGGACGCTACGTTAGAGTCTACGTGTGCTATATGAGCGGTGTATGCTGCCTTGCATTTTACCTGCTCCATACGTATTCCATACTTCGCAGCCTCCGAGTCAACCTTCATTACCATGGAGCTTCCCAGACACATCCGTTGCACAGTCATGTGAGATTGCGTTTGTGCCATTTCTCAATGCCAAATCCGTTGGCATATAATCCGTCGCTATCCACCTATGTGAGATCTGTGCTTAAAGAGATTGTAAGGTGATTTTCTATAATTTGTATGTGTATCGGGGACACTGATAGCATCAATTTGCACCATTCCAATTTCCATTCCGTTGTCCGTGGTTCTTGTAATTCCATTAAAACTACTATTGATATCTATGCAGATCACTGTCAGAGACGTTTTAAAACGCGTGAGTTTTAGTGATTAGAGTGGTTGAAAGCAACAAGTTACTATTCAACAGAAGGCACTGGCGCAGGGTTGAAGCCGTGTTCACAAAAAATGTTATGGTTTATTATGTTAAAAAGTTAATTCAGAGTGTGACTATCACTATCTTAAAAATATATAAGATTATCATAAAAATATATATTATCTGTAATGTAATTCCTAAGCACTAGCACTGAAACTAAGGAATTGGAGTGGAATTGTAAGAACCACAGAAGTCGGAATGGAAATTGGAATGTCCCCAATACACGTACAAAGTTTATAACATCACTTTACAATCCCTTTAAGACCTGGATGAAGACATGAACAACTTCAGAGATTCCATCAGACCGGGAAACAATAAAAATGTATCACTGATAGACCGACCCTCGAACCGCCTTGGAGGAACCGGTTCATCGCCCTATATTCTGCCACGGACACGGTAATAAACCGCGAGAAAACGTAGTCACAACTTAACCAAACTTGAATATGAAGTCAAAAATGGCCAAATTTCCACGGCGCAATACGTTCAGGTTCCTTTTTCTGAAACTAGGTATGATTTGTCGAACGAATGGTGAAAGTGTTACTTTGAATAAAAGAGTTTACGCTAGACTCAGAGAGGAATTTGTACTTTCAATAAATACATTATTCACTCTACACATATTTATTAATTTCAGTCAAACACAAAACAAAATTACCATTCTGTTTAGTAATACGGATAGCTTGCACTCTTTTTGTCAACTGCTGCTAGTGCTAAAAAGGAAATTTATTGATAAATAGTATCAGTGGCGTGGTGGCTCCAAATTGGCTGGCGGGGCACAAACCCTTTTTGACGCAAAACACAAATTTTTTAGGTTTAATAAGTAAATGTTATCAGTAAATGAAAAATTCTGAGAGTGACATTTTTTATATTACACGGATTTTGTTGACATTATGTTTCTTCAAGTGGATTAACTTAATAGGCTTCATCCTTGGGTGATTACAAACACTCACACCAAGTTTCATCAAAATCCATCAAGAAATCAACTCCCTATCGGGTGAACAAACAATTCAAGAACGAGGGCAATAATTCATAGAAAATGTTGTTCAATTGCTCTTATTTCAATAGGCTTAATCCTTGGGTGATTACAAACACTCACACCATTGTCTTCATTGTCCTTAAAGTTTTCGTTTTAACTGTAGTAAACGCGGTTAATTCAACATTGTTCTAAAATTGAAATTAGGCTTTGGACCCCAGAAGTAAATTTAAAGAGCCAAAATAATTAATTCAGTCCGTAGGAAGCCCGGAAAGACCTAATTTTGAAGTACAAAAGCAACTTTAGCACTTGTCATAGTAAACGCTTGTAGCGAGCGCGGACCTATGAGAGACCCTCATAGTTGTCTCCCTTGAATAGCTGTAAGCAGTGAAATGTAACATTTCGGCTCACTCCCTTCATTTATCACATTTATCACAACTGAATAGGCTTTATCCTTGGGTGATTACAAACACTCACACCAAGTTTCATCAAAATCCATCAAGATATCAACTCTCTATCGGGTCCACAAACAATTCAAGAACGAGGGTAATAATTCATAGTAAATTCAATTGCTCTTATTTTCAATAGGCTTAATCCTTGGGTCATTACAAACACTTACACCAAGACCCCCGGAAACTTCAAGGTTTTAGCTATTTGAAACAATGCAGGAAGGCTATTTGAAGCTATATTTTTGTATTTTTTGTATGTTTATGTCTGCTGTCGGTCGGCTCAACTTTACCGACGGATATCAATAATGGGGGACGATCCAGGATTTAGAAAAAGGTGGGGGGCGATCGGCAATTTTATAGAGAGTTCTGACATTATTCGGCCAAAAATAAGGGGGAGGGCCCGTGTTGTATTGGGACTAAAAGAATAAGCTCGAAAAAAATTATTATTTCTTACCGACTTTTTTTCGAAGGGCTTTTGGCGCCCCCTTGCAACGTCGGCGCCCCCTGGTTTCCATTCACTGGGGGCACGTGCCCCCCAGGGCCCCCCACCCCCCCCCCCCCCCCCCCCCCCGCCACCACGCCACTGAATAGTATAATAAATAGCAAGTCTATCGCTTGTGTGATAACCAATTCTTTGGGGCTTTTCATAATCAGTTCTAGCGTGATCATTTGAATGTTTTTTAATGTTAAGTTTCAAACGTATACAACTAACATAGTCCTCCCTGTCACAAATCGAATGTGCTGTCATTGTTTAAAATCACTCGTTTGAAAAGTTCGATGTTTACATAATGTAAAACTTGAGTTGATGTAATTCAATACAGCTTTATGAAAAGAGAAGAAACCATTAAATTACTAATGTTTCTTGAAGAAAACCTACAACTGAAACTCAGACTATGACATCTTATCAACACCATTAACCACGAGCAAATTATTTTACCACATAGAACGTCAAATGGAAGGAAAAGATTAATTCTAAAATCTGAAGTAAATGACAGCGAGCATTATTAAGCTTCTGTTGATATCCAATACTTTAGAATCAATTAAACTCGGTTGTTGATAGGGTTTCAATGGATTTTCTATACCAAGATTCTTGATTCCAGTCATATTAACACAATGATAGGCAGACATTCTTCCATTTTCTTCTTGTATAGTCAATGTTAACATTATTTACAATGACACGATACATGGTGAAGGAAATGTTAATTAAATAGTGTCCATTATAAATCTTGATCACTCTAGTCTTAATTGATGTTAAGTCAGAAAGCAGGAAATCAGACTGAATGATATCATCCATCAATTTCAAAACAACCAAGAAAACAGAAAATAACACGTGGTTTGACCAAATATATACTCATTTACTAAAGATTCGACGAACGACTGGATCGCATGTATTGTTTAGTCTATAAGATGTTAGAGAAAACATTATTCTATAGAAGCACCCGCCTAAGTTACAGGAACAGATGTTTTTCCTCAGTCATTCAGCATATTCAGGGTTGTTGGCTGCGAGGGAATGTGTAGGGGTTGATTACATTGGTGGTTTCAGGTACAGTATACGGCCTAACATAATATGATAGCAATATATACGTAGTTATATTTAATATGATTTAAAACAAAGTGTACCGGGAGTATTTAGAAGATACCTTTAGGGTAACACATTACCAGGTATCCTCTAATGGTTAAAGAAAAATGTCGGAAATCATGAACTTGGAAGAGAAAAGTTTACATAGTAGCAATTAAATATGCACTGACAAAAAATATTGTAACAATAAAAGTATATTGTAAATAATAGATACCAGACGTCTGCGATTGAAATTTTTTATAATACGCCTAGCAACTCCATCAACAAGCCTAAAGGTGAAATAATACAATATGTTTTATTTCCTGATTTATGTTATATTGATATTCTATCTAGTAGAAAGCTACGACATTAGGCATATGATAACCATTTCAAATGATAAATTGATATATATCGGGTGTCTAAAAAAAAACGTCCCCAACTTTGACGCAAAGTATCTCATCTGCTGATGAGCCAATTTCTTTCAAAATTCCTTGTCCTTGTCGGACCCTGAAAATATGAAAGTCATCAAACAAAAATTGTTCAAGTACTGCCTCAAACAAAATAGCATGTCAAAAATTTTGTGTTCATTGTGCCTAACCTCACCGCATCGGCCACCGATATCAAATATTTTCCATACTGATAAACTCTCACGGATCTCGTCTAAAGGTACCACTCGAGAACCGACCATCATGCATTTCAGTTCCTGTTTAATCAGTGTGTCTCTCTAAGTGCAGTACACCTGTTTCTTAAGAGAATCCCATACTGCTCGGAGACAGCAGTGGAACAAACTGGATGAACAGGAACTGAAAGACAGGAAGGTTGCTTTTTGGGAGAAAATATCTTTCAGGATGGAAAATGAATGATATTGGTGGCTGGTGTGGTGAAAGCAAAAAAGACATAGGTTGAAATGTGTAGTTTGTTCTGATATTGAATTTTTTGACATGCTATTTTGTCCCTTGCAGTACTAGTACAATTTTTATTCGATAACTTTCATATTTTCAGGGTCTGACAAGGACATGTTGAAGTAAATCTGTGAGTATTTTGAAAGAGATCGGTTCAACGACAGCTGAGATACTTACCGTCAAACTTGGAAACGTTTTTATTGCGACACCCGATATACATGTATTCATAATTTTCAGCAATCAAATTCAATTTCATAGTTGCAATGGAAAAATGAGATCCAATGACTGGAATCACGTTTAAACCTTTAAAGTTTGCTTTACTGCTTTCTCTTTTCAAAACACCTGGTGGTATTCTACCTTTCTTACTTCGAGACTTTTCATTACCTGAAATGTCTTGCTTTTAATACGTACAATTCCGGCATTTCAGAATCAAATATCAGATGTACAGTTCATAGTCACGATGATTATAAGGTTTTTGTGCATCTAAAACATGGTGTGCCTAAAAAAAAAAGTCTAAAGGAAAATGGACTGATACTACCATTCTCAAACGAAAAGTGTTAATGTGATTTAAATGAAGATTCGTCAATGGCTACGTGGAAACATCTATTTGTTTCTACAACAGTTGCATATCGGATTAAAAAGATTTTTCTCAGATTCAGACTCTGAAGTGTGAGATAAGATATTATACAGTTGGATTCAAGAATATTTCGATATAACAAAGAGTGTCATGACACCCACTCCTGCACTCTTAAACTTACTCTATATATACATGGAGACTAAGAAACCAGGAATGCTTTCTCGCATCTTCGATTTCTACCAATTAATAATCTATACAATTCTAATTTTGAAAAGTAATTGAAGATGTGAAAAGAAAGTTATTTAAGGCAGCTGATAGAGTGAGACATTGAAAAAAGCTTGACCTATTTCGATGCAAATCAATACAGAGCTTTACTTCTCCGAGTCCACTTTAAAAAGTAATTTGAGTTGAAAGGAATCAAACTATATAAGGACTGTACAAATTACTAAGGCTTTAATGTATCTATTCATGGATAAATTAATTGTGCTATTTTTAAGACGGAAGTTTTGAGATTCAGACAATTTGAGAACAATAAAGAGAAACCAAAATTAGTAACCCATTAATTCTTACAGGGTATTGTATCTGTAAAGATCAGTGACATTGGCACAGATTAGCACCAAACGAAACCAACGCCCACCCCACCTCACCTCACCTCACCCAACCCACGAGTGCTACAGTGAAGTATGTTCTTTCAGCTTGGTCAAGATTTAAGGTTCATGAAGAATATCTGATAGCTGCGAGTTTTACAGATGGGTCTAATAGATTTAAGTGGTTTTGCAGCTGTAAATAGCATGAATGAAGTGTGTGGACATCTAAATGGATTTTTTCTATTAATCCCCTACATTTTAGTAAATAAATAGAGGCACTCAGATCTCAGAGAGGGATATAATAAATAAAGGTGTGGGATCTTTCTTAATATTGAATTTAATCTGCCATTTTGTGATAGCTTTTCGCTAACTAAAACGTTCAATTTTCAATAATTCCTTAACTGCTCCAGTGAACTTTGGGCTTCTGGATCTGAGCGATCTGAGCATTATACCTACGAACTTGAAGGATCCCATTACTTTCCCTTCGCTATCAGCGTTAAGTAGTAGCACGACGATCGTCATTACTACTGTTAATTGCACTTGAAGTCAATCAGAATCATCTCGTACACCAACATTATGCATCAAGGCATCAAACCCATGAGCTTCATGATGGTTTCAGTAACCAAGGTAAATGTGTAATATAGACAAAGGGAGATAACTAATGTTTATCATGAAAATATGTAGGCATTACTAAGACTACAAGTAATTTATATACCTTGAAAAGTCATGGTTCAGGTTAAACTGCTTATGTCATCGATTGCTATAGGTATACGATTGCTGACGTATTAAGGCAAAAGTTCCCTTCTTAATTCTTTCACTATACAGCATTGATTTTTTAAAGGTACCAGTATTCATAGATTAAATCTATTTTTTAATTAAATTTTGTCATATCAGAGTACCATGATGAATTATAGGCATTTGTCTTGTCTTAAATATCAGTTGCTTGCCATTGATTAAGAATTGTGTTTTGCTAGCTTACCATATTGCACATGCATATACATTCAAGTAAAATGGAATAAAAACACAACAATTTAGTTTTACCTATGAATTTATTGCAGGCGTGTCGAGTGGTATGTGGAAGCCTAAAACTGCAATAATATCAAATATACGATCACATAAAATGACTTAATACAAACATAACGTACATTAATTATGTCATAGATACGGAAGGTCATTAATTTAACATAATCATAACATAAACATAAAACATGAAAATTACAAGATTTAACAAAGGATTAATTTTTCCTCTGCATATTTGCAAGCAGAGATGTAAATATATATTCATTTGAAACCCAAATTCAAGCTATACGAGCTGCAGAATCTTAAAATAAAAATACATATGTATACCTAGATTGAAAAGTAACTGTCATCTATTGGCGAAACGTAATAACAACATTAAAATATAATCAAATCATCTTAGTAATTATATAACAACTTGAAGTTGATATCATACATGACTGAGATTCATTCCCCATCATATAAATCGAAGTCTACAGAATTTAAACCAATTCCCCAGGACTGAGACCATATCATACAGAACTGAAACCTATTCTACAGGACTGAGACCCAATCCTACAGAACTGAAACCGATTCTCTAGGACTGAGACCCAATCCTACAGAACTGAAACAGATTCTATAGAACTGAGATCCAATTCTACAGAACTCAAACCGATTCTCTAGGACTGAGACCCAATCCTACAGAACTGAAACAGATTCTATAGAACTGAGATCCAATTCTACAGAACTCAAACCGATTCTCTAGAAATGAGACCCAATCCTACAGAACTGAAACAGATTCTATAGAACTGAGATTCAATTCTACAGAACTCAAACCGATTCTCTAGGACTGAGACCCAATCCTACAGAACTGAAACAGATTCTATAGAACTGAGATCCAATTCTACAGAACTCAAACCGATTCTCTAGAAATGAGACCCAATCCTACAGAACTGAAACAGATTCTATAGAACTGAGATCCAATTCTACAGAACTCAAACCGATTCTCTAGGACTGAGACCTAATCCTACAGAACTGAAACAGATTCTATAGAACTGAGATCCAATTCTACAGAACTCAAACCGATTCTCTAGAAATGAGACCCAATCCTACAGAACTGAAACAGATTCTATAGAACTGAGATCCAATTCTACAGAACTCAAACCGATTCTCTAGGACTGAGACCCAATCCTACAGAACTGAAACAGATTCTATAGAACTGAGATCCAATTCTACAGAACTCAAACCGATTCTCTAGGACTGAGACCCAATCCTACAGAACTGAAACAGATTCTATAGAACTGAGATCCAATTCTACAGAACTCAAACCGATTCTCTAGGACTGAGACCCAATCCTACAGAACTGAAACAGATTCTATAGAACTGAGATCCAATTCTACAGAACTCAAACCGATTCGCTAGGACTGAGACCCAATCCTACAGAACTGAAACAGATTCTATAGAACTGAGATCCAATTCTACAGAACTCAAACCGATTCTCTAGGACTGAGACCCAATCCTACAGAACTGAAACAGATTCTATAGAACTGAGATCCAATTCTACAGAATTGATAACGATCTTCTGACATAAGATCCAATCTTACAGAACTGAAACAGATGTTCTAAATCTGATATCTTATCTTATAGGACTTAAGCGACTCTTAGGACTGAGATCCAATCCTACTGAACTGAAATCGCTTAACTAGGACTGAGATTCAATTCTACAGAACTGAAAACGATTTTCCAGGAGTGAGATTCAATACTATACAGAAATGAAATTGATTTTCAAGGAATGAGAACCATTAATACAGAACTGAAAACGATTTTCCAGGACTGAGATTCAATACTACAGAACTGAAATTGAGCTTCAGTTCTACAGAACAAAAAACGATTTTCTAGAACTGAGGACTAGTAAAACTGTCACGTAACCTAAAAACTAATATTGAGAATTATACCGTAACAAACGCATACATGATGGCAGTGCAGGTACTACACGACGTCAAAATACAATGTATACCTATCATGTACTACTGTGACATATTATTTGTGTTGTAGCAAAACCTTTTATTAATAAGTTACTTAGCCCCTAATCTACAACTTTATAAGACATACAGCTCTGTATAAATGATAAAGAAAGTCTATGCAATATCATAATATTATTGTCTACTTTGCTATGAGACCAATTCGATGAATTATGAATGAATATTTACAATAAATTTCTAATAAGTATATTCTATATAATAATATATTGAAAGTTTTAATTATAAATTTGCAATTTTCAATATCATTCTATTTACAGTAATAATTTCGGGAGATGCATAGAATATTCTCACCTGAAGAAAACCTCAAGAATAAATCAAAATATGAGGTAATTAACAATAATTAATATGATCTAATAAACCCAATAATAAATATATATACACGTGGTTAAAGATAAAATTTCAAAATTTACAATAATAACTTCTTACATAACTACCTAAAAATCGACTCGTCGATTAATCTAGCATAATATAACACTAATATAAACTACAAACTGTCTTCAAATATTCAATTAAAGTATTCTAGTGCATAACGTGAGTGGAGTTTGTAATATAAAATGGAATGATCATCCGGACATCTTATCTTGATTCCATTACCTTTACTGACCGGAAGTAATATTTGTCGGTGTAATCGTATATTACAATTAAATATATTAACTAACAATACGAAAGTTTTGTTATGAAATATATACCAGTGACGTTCATTTCATAAATACTTTCGAGTTCTATCAAATTTAATCATTAAGCTATAGCCTTAATTTTCTGTATCAACCTACATGCTGTTCCCATACAATAGAATGTTGTTTAGATTTTACAAGATCAATTCAGACTAAAGTTGACCTACAGAAAATAACATGATCATTATAATAAGGGGAGAGAAATCAACTTTAGTTGATGAATTACAAAGGTCTCCAGAACATTCACAATATTCGACTCTGTATCTTTTAGTACCAATTTTAGATCTACAGGCATCTGTCAGATTATTGTGTACTGCACACTGTCTTATAACTCTTGTCTCCTCGGCAACTGAAATCAAAACAGAAATTATCAGATCTGCGAGGAATAAAGGGGTACAAATAGGGGGCGGAGTGTTTAATGGGGGGGGGGGGGGTCAAACGTTGAGATTAAAATTCCAAATATGACCTAGTCAGATGCGCTAGCCTCCCGTGGAAAGTCTGTGAAAGAGTTGAAAATTGAAATTGATTTGGTGTATTCTGACAAATCATTTTCTTTCCAACATAGTAAGGTTGCAAATTGGGGATCAAACTAATTTTCGAGAGCAAATGCACCTTTGCAATCAATGGCGCCGCCACGATGTTGGGGGATACATGCATACGTATGAAATTGAACTGTAATTGCCTTCAATAGCCCGATATAGTACCATCACATACTTACATGATTGAACCATAGTTCTACATTTGGTATAATTGAAGTTACCAGGTAAATGAGAACAGTCGATTTTATATAAATATTGAACATCTTCTGGTAAGTTTTTACAGTCATCTCGATGGTGGTAAGTATTACATGTATAACAACTTAGGCCTAATCCTAGAATATACAAAATACATATTTATGCAGTTTTATTATTTAAGATTATATAAAACAATGCGCCCTGGGGCCTTATTCTTGAAAACTTAACTTACAATAATTTTATTGTTCCAGTCATCTGATTGGTCAATCACTAAAATTGATTTTAAATATAGCTTTATTATCCAATCAGATTACTGTATTTCTTAAAATCTGGATTTTATGTAAGTTAAGTTTTCGAGAATAAGGCCCCTGATATGTCGTCCCATATCATAAAAAAAACGATTCTGGGATATCTTTTAATTTGTATTACGCCATGACCTATGATGCAGTGGGTCAGCTGATCTAAATAGCTATCATAGTTGGTTGTCATCAGTATTCTAATGTAAATAGTCAATCAAAACAATATTTGTTGTTAAAAAACAATACCAATGTTCTAAAAGTGAGCATGTGATACGAGATATGGAGTAAACCAGTTTCAGTGTATGAATTGAGAAACTAGTTTCAGAGCTAGTTAGATTCTGCTGTCAACGACTTCCCAAGCTAGAAAGCATAATATTTTAAATTAGTCACAATGTGAAGTTCACTTTTAGACCAGATCATAAGCACCTGATGGTACTTCTAGTATGGGAAGTAGTCCACTACATGTACTATATAATTATTGCACCCGATTTTGTCATGTACTGGACGAGATTTTTGATTAACGGAATTCTTTTGCTTGTATGGATTTTTATTATCATACTTAGCCAGCAATCAGAAGGATTGCAGCAAATTATTTAATAAAAAACATTCAGTTTCAGAGCTTTCCTAGTAGCTACAATATAACATTGATATGTGTATGGTGCCACATAACAAGACCTATATTCACCATATAAATAATTACTATTTAGTGTTATCACTATAGTGTCAACTGATGCCATGTAAAGGATGTCCATTTATCAATCTGCCTTGAAGGAAAGACACTGTCTAATGATCTGAAGTACTGATACAATCTCTTCAAACAATATATGTAGCTTGTAGCAATGCTAGGTTAAAAGTTCACCATTAATTACACTTACTAATCTATTTTCGAACCTTCATTCTTAAACTAAATCAAGTGTATAAGTGAATTGTTCAGGATTCTGAATCGTTCATCGATTGTTCTCTGGTTCAAATAGTGAAATTACAAGACCCACATTGAAAAGCTTTGTATGTGTCGGGGTTGTCATTTGTAGAATTTCGTTTTGTTCATGTATATGATTGACATGTTCAAAGTGTTATTTAATGCTCAAAACTCAGCAAGGGCGTGGATTTAGGAGGGGGGGGGGGAGACTAGGTCCCCCCATAATTTGATTAGAAAAGCCAATTTCTTTTGAAAAATCAAATGCACAAAATTGGTGCCATTTTCCATTTTTCGCGACGTACTTTGACTCTACAAACCATTCTGGTTCGTCAATCCCCCCCCCCCCCCACCCCTCCTTCCCAAAATACATTGGATATATATAAAGATAAATATGGTAGAAACATCACCATACTCGACTAGCGTAAAAAACGTATCTGAAATGTGCTCAACTTCCCCAATTAAAACATACAAGACATGAGAAATAATGTTAAAATTGTTAAAAGGACAGAGATAAATTGATATTATGAACTCAGCAACTTACCAGATACCCGTATTATTAAGTAACAAATAAATATGTTCAGATTATTGTTTTCAGCTCAACATTGCCGTTTAATAAAAAAAAACACTTGTGATATATGATATGATACAGATATTAAAGAACCAAAGAAAGTTAATATTAATAGCAAAATATGTGGGTGCAATGTATTTCAGTGCTTTGTAATAGAAAAACCTAAGTCATACAAATTTTAAATTCTATATTAGGTACTTCATTTCATGTAGGTGTTTGTTAAATCGAATCAATCAATCAATCCAGACTAAAATAAGATAATGGTGTTTGGTAAAATGACCTACTAATATAGGTAATATATCAAAGGTCTATATTGATTTACATACTAAATCAACTGGAGTTTATCAACCATATAATCTATAGTAAAGATTATTGATTATCGTAGACTCTACTGATCAATATAAGCATTTACACAACATAGTAGTCTAAACGCTAATCAGAATCGAAGTTTCGTGATAATGCCACATTATTTATACATGTATGTACTTTAAGCACAAAACTTGCATAACATGATTATATTTCATACACTACTTCGATTCAGATAAACACTTGAATGGAGATCACTGAAATTGCTATGTACTGAGCATGGTTGTAATAATCACTCAATTTTGAAAATTTTCCACCATATGTTTATGTTTTTATGTACAAAATTTCATTGTATATCAATTAGTAAATATTGTGATGATCGATTTTGATTTTCAAGAAATGGTAAAATGGTGTGTTACTTTGATTGAAATAAGATATTATTCTTTCGAATGTATTCTTTACGCAGGCATTTTGCTTCCAGATGGCCTGTGACTTGTAAGTTATTGTCTATACATGAACTCCGCCTGTAAGTATTAAAAAATGAAGTGAATTTCCAACAAAATTGTGATAATGATATACACCTTGGTTTAATGAATGAAATAAATAGTTTTTATCAAATAACTTGAGTTTATATAAATTTGCTTGTACCCAGATGCTACTTCCTGCTATGTAATGTAATCAGCTAAATCATCAGTGAGAAAGATTTCGTGTTCATGCAGATGAGTTTGTTACTAGGTATGACTGGCGAAACAACCCAGATGCAGGTACCATAATGATACATCATGCCAAGTATATACAATCTGCTTATCCTATTTCTATAGACACGTCTCCTTTTTCTCCGTTTGTTTATTTATTTTTTTTTTAAACACCGGATGGTACGGGATCATGGTCGAAGGATTCAAGGATGGACTGGATGTGATTGATCTGGGCACCAGGGTACGCATGTATTTCTGTGTCTGAAGTAGTTTTGGTAATACGGTTCAGGTTAGAGGATCCAATAATTATGGTAGATTTCTTTACAGCAGGTAGATTCCATGATGACTTGTTATTGGTTTTGTGGTAGAAGGGTTTAGTAGCGGATACAATGGTAGTAGACGGGGTGATTGGTACTGGTTTGGTAGTTGTAAGGAATGCAACATGCGGAGTGGTTTGCTGGTCTAAATAGGCACAGAAGAAAGAAAGATTGGCAGAACCTGGGTCACGTGGTGAAGATTCGGATGGTGTTGAGGACGACGAAGAGGAAGGAGATGAATCGGAAGAAGATGAATCTGAAAGAGAAAAAAGAAGAGGGGTGCCCTCTCTACGTGAGCGTTTACCTACGTCTGCCGGACTTGGAGTTGGTGAACTCTGGCTCGTTTAGGTGTTTGGTTCGATAAGGTGGCGACTCGAGTTGGTACTGGTGTATCAATGTCCATTTCAGTGGGTAGGGATATGGTAACTTTGGCCTTGGTCTCGTTGATGGTTTGGTAGAATTTGGTAACAACAGCTTGAGTAAGACGTTTTCCATAGGAGCGACGGGCCCAGGAAAGGGCATGGGAAATGATGCGGTCGACGGCAGACGGTGATAAGGACTTGGCACGGATGGTGGTGAGCTTCTCTTGAAGTGTGGTTTGGTAATGGTCGATGAGAACCTCCATGACCTTAGAGAGCCATGTCCGGTTGAGGGATCTAATATTCGCGTCAACAGCTGAGGTTTTCATAGCTGGACGGATAAAACTATCCAAGTCAGAGACTTTACGCTTGAAGGTAAACGCATGTTGGCCTTCCTTCTGCAGAGCCAGTATTGCCAGGTGATGGAGACACTGCAAAACTTGGAAGAACACCTTAACAAAGGGTTCCTCCTCCTTTTGAGTGGGGACTGGTTAACGTCGATGCATTGGTAGTCTTTGTTGGTTAGGTCGGCGGTTATCTCTGGATTGGTAGGTGGGGTTATATGTAGGTTGGCGATGGGGTGGGACATAATAAAGCACTAACTGTAAGAATAGGACGACATTATACACTAACTAATAGAATAGGACGACGTTAGACACTAACTAATAGAATAGGACGACATAAGACACTAACTGTAAGAATAGGACGACATTAGACACTAACTAATAGAATAGGACGACGTTAGACACTAACTGTTAGACTAGGACGACATTAAGCACTAACTGTAAGAATAGGACGACATTAGATACTAATTGTTAGAAAAGGTCGACATTAGACACTAACTAATAGAAAAGGTCGACATTAGACACTAACTAATAGAATAGGACGACGTTAGACACTAACTATTAGAATAGGTCGACATTAGACACTGTAAGAATAGGATGATATTGAACATTATCTGTAAGAATATTTGGATACCATAAAACAAAATCAGAAAGAAATGGAACAGAACATTGTTCACAACTTGAGCAATCGAGAATACTGAACATAACACCTCAACTTTATGATATATAAGTATTCGGGAGTATTGGACTACAGGTAATCATAGTCCATGATCATCCTCACCAGAACAATGGTGTTTATGTTCGGACAAAGACTGTAAGAACAAACTATCAGCAATATTTCTTTTGATATTAATTAAATAAAATTGCACTCTATGTTCAATGGTTTCAAAAGTGTCTGCAACTCGTTTTGTGTACAATAAAGTAAATTACTGTTTACATAAGGAACACTTCGGTCTATCAACATGCATTAGTGAAATTAGTATTGAGAGTAATATAACGTGAGTTTCAACATGTTTACAATAAACTAATGAGCTTTGAGATTATATTCCATTCATTTGTTTACATTAATAACCAAATAGAGCCGATAATATCATTATTATACAGATGGTGTTTTCCATCATGTAATTGCTTTATATTTTTCATTCTATCAAGTTAACAACTACTTTATGCAAAATGATTTGCGGAATAGATTATATAAATAAGCATCTTTCTAATAAGTCTAATAACCAAGATATATAGCAAACTTGATGCAAGCGAATTTCCTGATGAAAGCAATGCACTTTACAGTTTAAATTTTGAGCAAAGAACCATGTACTATTGCATGTATTGTATGAAGCAATAAGACCTTGTACTAATCGATGTACACAACCACGAAAATTGAGATAAGCACTACAGAGAATCGTCACTCTATAATATCTTTTAGTTTTTAGACCAGTTTGAATATAGCCATTGGATATTTAGGAGCATCAAAAAGTCATCAAGCAAACTTCAGTCAGTCACACAGACAAATATCTATGATGTATCTACCAGTATCGCGACACATTTACGTCAGTTTCGATAAGATTTAAACTAACTCAAGATTTATTTCATGCCATCAATTCATTTAAGTGCTCATGGTACGTGACTATTATAATATCCTAAACACACACAGCTTACAAAATCGAAGTCTTGGTCTGACTAAAGTTAGGTAATTCCCAATGTTAGAATAAACTGTTTGAATTACTCCCACTATTTTCATCCACTTTCATTGATCTGGAAATAAATTGGTATTTGATTTATCCTTAGTTTGTCTGGTCGGCTCATGGTAATAATCTATCATCATAGAGACTGTTAACATCAATTTCTAGTTTCTACCAACATCTTACTGAAACCTCTAGACTTGTTAATATTATCATTCACATTTCAATCGTGTCTTCTATTGTATAATATTACTAGGGTCAGGCAACAAACGATCAAATAAAAATATGAATCTAAATCAAATTAGTACTGAGAAGAACTGAGAAACTAGAACAAAAGAAGGTGTCAGAAATGTCAATCAAAATTGTTTGAAGTTGAATATAAAAAGTTCACCTGTCAATTCCATTCTTTTGAATTATTTATATTAGAGATACCAGGAATTGCCCTAGATTTGGTTTATAGTATACGAGGGAATAGATTCTTGAGTTTTAAGACTGACTTTCATATCTTTATTGATTACTAATGTTCACACTGTTGATTCTTTTGAATATCGTTTACATACATCGTGGTTCTTTAGGGAATATCCCTAATATCAATATCTGGTAGAACATTCATGTAGGTCGGGAAATAGTTGTTATGTATTCAACATTGTCACATCTCCTAGGAAATAGTATAAAATAATTTATTCAATACCATAATGTACAGAGTTTCATAGTATCTTTTGTTTCTTTTTGTATACGAGGGTAATATATAACGTGTCTTTTGTTACCAACACAAACTAAAGTTTAGAAAACCAGCTTTATAATGCCATTTATATCAAAGACTTTCTAATAATACCAAGATAGACGAGTGACATCACCATCTTTCAAAAACTGTTTTTAAAATGTGAACTTATAAAATGTGTTCTTTACTCTGGTATAAACAATAGTTATCTCGTTATCACCCACATCGCTTTACATTTTCCAGATATAAACAGTTTGTGTTATTGGGTTAACATTTCTAACAAAATACACTTTTAAATTCAGTAGAATTGTGGCATGTTCCAGTTGTAATGTCCTTTGTGGCAGATTTTCTTCAATTTTGATACAGCTTACAAGAACCAAGATGATGGAATTATTGTATATCCATTACAATTTGACATTAAACTGTATTCGTGCCTGGTCGCTATATTTCTGCTGGCAATTAGCTGATTATGATCTTGTTCATATCAAAAATTAGATTAATAAAATATTGTATATTTCTTTATGGCTGTTAGAACTCCCCAGATACTCTGATAAACATAGGTACATTATCTATTAGTTATGAATAATACATATCATATAAGTATAATAAAAACATCCCGAAAGAATATAATATCACTTTAATATATTACTCGTATAATGATTCTAGGAAATAACCTTGAGAGTTCAATCAGGGAATGCTAATTACGACCTTCATTTTTTCCCCCTTAAAATTACTCTAATATACATTTACTAGCACGTCATAATCTTATTAAAGAAAGGTATACAAAAAAGGTATGGTTAATTACAATAGGTATTCTAAGGTTATCAACAAATTGTTAAAGCAATAACATTCGAAGAGCATTAGATTATAGACGTGTGTTTTCTCAAAGACTTTGTATCTGATATGAAATCTTCCTTTTTAAAGATATTTAACACCAAAACTCGACCAAACTGTAACCCTGGAACCTCTAGTTGTCCGAGTCCATTTATTTATCATTTTGATGAAGGAATGGTGATTAAAACTAATAAGAAGAATGAAAGTAAACATCTGTTCAGAAATCAATAACTGCTCCTTTTCATTTGTGGCTCAATTTCTTATATTCTACTCCTTCTTCTTAATTAACATGATTAATTTCACCATAAATAACCTGATAGTAATATGAATTAATCAGTAGTCAGATATTTCGCAATAGTAACTAACAATTCTGTCAGCTTCTGCTACAAGTCTATAGACTACTGGTTGTCTTGTGAAGGAAGTGGAAAATAGATTATTTGACCGCTAGACCTAATATTTGATTAGAATGTGAACTCGGTCACTTTTATTCTATAATTCTCCAGTTAATCAATAATGGAACCTTCAGCATCTATTTCAAACTATGTCCTTGAGAAATATCAGTTCTCAATGTTTAAGTTGCCATTAGAATCAAGGTCAGAAATCTGAATTTCTTGAAATCTCAGATTGCCCACAACCTGTGCTTAAAAAGGGGGTTAAACGAGGATCCACAAGGAGCCTATATATCATAACTCTATTTTCATCTAACAATTAATATTGAAAGAGGATTATAATTGATATTGTTTATACTATCAATGTAGTATATTATTATACTGAGCTAGTTAATCTGACATAACATGGAACTATAATTTAAAAATTATCTTCCAGCTTAATCAGTTACAGTGAATCTATTTCTGGTATAATATAATTACTTGATGTAACTGCATGCAACATAGCCTTATCATTCCTGTTTATCGCTCATATAATCAATATACTTTGATATTGTTCCAATATTATTCTAAACTTAACTTACCTTTTTCAACAAATAGACACAGAGTAAGTAATAACATAGAAAGAGTCGTTAGATAATTCGTTGCATCCATCTTAGATTGGTAAAAATGTCAAAGTATGAAACATCCGGGTATTGTAATAAAGAATTGATGAAATCAGGTGTTGATATAGAAATTAACACAATTCGATTCCAAGTGATAATCATATATCATATATACTATATTCTACTGAATAACAGAACACATTCCTCTCTCCTCGTCCCTCTCTATTCCCAAACCACCATATTATATTCGGCTTAAACTCGGTGGTTATTTTTACATCTCGTCAATCTCCCAAGATGACGACTTCGCGTGCCAACTGTATTTTAAAAGAAGCGATTGCTGGTAGTTAACAGGAACCTATATTATTCGTACAACCTCTATACACGCGACATTATTAGATAACTAGGCAACCCCATCATGGTTCTTATGCATATTTAATATAAAGGAACTGGTATTCAAAACCTTAAATATTGGTTTTTATATAAAGTTTATGTTTAAACCAGAAATAACTCCAGCCAATATCTCTGTTGGATGAAAAGTCTGAGGAGGATATCTAATTCACACTTAAAATGCCAAAAAGATAGTAAACGTTTAGTGAAAATGTACTAAATAACATAAAATCTGGCATTTTCTTAATCAACTTTTAACAATTTAAAACCGGTATAGAAATTACAGTGTTGTTATTATTCATCAATAAATTATGTTCTTGTTTTTCTTCGAGAAGTCTTAAACAGTATGATATTAATGAGAATAACCCTTACAATCTACAATTCCTAACCCAGATCATCAAAAGACGAGAAGATTGCAGATGATAGAATGTTATTTCTTTTTTTATTAACACACAATTTGTTATCCGCAAGAACTGTAAACTTATATGTCCTGAGCCTGTTCTTTCGTAACATTGATTTTTTGCAATGTTACAACCTCACTTCCCTAACCTAGATTTTAAAGATTTTTATTTTTATTTTAGGATAATGCCACATAATGGCATGGCTCTTCTACCATAGGCCGTAGGCTACCAACGGCAAACAATCCATTCAGTAACGAGTATAAGGAAAGGAGGAAATGACAAATCATGCCCTCGACAACAGCAACATTCGGATTTTGATAAATTCAATGCGATTTACCTCTCCAACTACAACCGCCAACATAATAATGAAGCTACTCTGCGTTAATTAATATATATCTAGGTTAATACATTAACTTGACGAGGAATCTAATAATGAATATTCATGATAATAAACTCTTTATTTTGCATGGGTCAGAAATAGGTCCAATACATGGCATGGTCCTGTCTAACATTAATTATATTGTTAAACTTTCTGAACAATAATAATGTTATCATAGTCCAACATGGCGAGAGTAGTGACCAATGAAAATCGAGTAATATTGTGGATTACTGTAAATAGTAAATAGATCTTCCCCTAATTTGGCTTAAAGGTACACAGTGTGGATATAAAAATGAGGACGAACCTATGTAAAGTAAATAGCAATGAGGTCTGTTACCGTTTACCTGCTAAATTATTTAGTGTCTTCTCCTTTTGACCAAACTAGTGTGTTCAGTATATATAACTGAGAACATGATACCTCTGGAATATTAACACCATTGGTCGTTTGCGAGTTCAAGTTAAAACACATCGTCTTGATAGTTATGGTCGTCTGAGGGAGGGTCACCTAGTCGCGCGTGTACTCATGTGCGTTCGGTTTAAACCCTGGAACTCTTGTGCGTTCGGTTCAAACTCTGGAACTCTTGTGCGTATATTTGTGTAAATGAACTGACCCTCACCAGATCCTTGGGCAACTGTCCCGCATTTGACGCGCAAGTGTCCGATCACCCAGCACTGCTCCAGAAATAGAGATGAAAGGCTTCAATCTGACACTAGCTAGGTCCCCTAATTTTCGGTAGATCTAGGCAAATTTGGTCGTGCGATAAGAGGCGTTACAGAACGACGACAGGCCAAAAAAAATGGATTCATAGGGGGGGAATCTGATCTAGGTCTGGCCGGTTGGAATAAAAAAGGGAAGAAACACTTTTCTGTACAACTCTCACAAAACTGAGGCAATTGCTCCTGATTTTTCCTGAATTTATAGTGCATTTCCCACAGGTTCAAGAATATTTTGTATATGTGGCCAATTGGACAAAATATAGATCGGGTACTATCGGTACCAAAACATGCGAGTGTAGAAAGATGCCTTTAGTAATGGTTTCTTGCAACAGGCACCTTAAATGTGTCACAATTCAACTCGAGGTGAAGGAATGTGATAGACAAACAATTGGTTGTTGATAATGTATACTGAAACATATATTTATTTGATCTGGAATAAGTGGAGTAGGTCTGTCAACAACTTGCAGCAATTGCATATTTAAAGGGGTTTGTGAACACAACGGAGACTAGGTCGGATTGGCCTAAGTAATTTGAATAATTTAGAACATGAAGCAGATAATAGACGAAAAAAGGAAAGAACCAAGGGCTGTGTAAAACTAACATGTATAATATATATGTGAAATATGAAACAGATGCAAATATTTGCCAACTTTTGGTCAGTTATGGCTAAATTCATGTCCAAACTTTATCAATTTTCGTTGCTACTTATTATCTGAGTGAAGAGAAAATAATTGTGTCATACTTTGTCAAAAATTGTCGATTTTCTGTTGCTTTTTAACTGACTAGCTTGTGTAATTTTGAATCATACCAATGCAGACAAACCTGGACCTTCACATTCTTACGTTCGAGATTAAATTTACCTGTTATCTTTATATGCATCATAATTTAATCTTCAAGTTTGCCTCTCTTGACTTTAAAATTTCCAAAAGACTATTGTATGAAAATTTTGTAATCTACATCATAAAAAATAGCGATGGTCATCGTAATACGCCCACTTTTCTAATGGCAGCCTATTCGTTATTGTTAGAATATGTAAACTTTGGTATATGTACGCACTGTGTATGATGAAACACTTGTTACGTTATGTGATTACGTTATTGTATGCTCTCTACAAAAGGAGATAATAAAGTATTGTTCTTCCACCCTTCCGAAAACGTGTAGTCATATTATATCCCCACAAATTCAAGAACTAAAGAATAGTTTTATATAATTATCCTCCATCATGACTTCAACAGGTTATGGACCCAGGCCGCATTTCACAGCGCGGTTAGTATTCGATGGAGATGAAAATAAGTACGAATTGTGGGAAGTGAAGTTTTTGGGTTATATGAGACTTCAGAAATTGGCTGACGTAATTGAGCGGGAAGAAGATGACGAAGAGCTCAGTGAAGAAGACGAAGCCAAGAATGCTTTAGCTTTTGCAGAGCTAGTACAATATCTTGATGATAGAAGTTTATCTCTTGTTATTCGAGATGCAAAAGATGACGGAAGAGCTGCCTTGAAAATATTGAGAGAACATTATTTATCAAGTGGTAAACCAAAAATTATTTCGTTGTACCAAAAACTTACCAATTTGGAAAAACTGAGTACAGAAACAGTGACTGATTATATGTTAAGGGCAGAGACTGCTTCAGCTTACTTAAAGACTGCAGGAGAAGTAATAAGTGACAGTCTACTGATAGCAATGATATTGAAGGGCCTACCAAAGGAGTTTAAACCTTTCTCCACTGTAGTAACTCAAAGAGAAACAGAACCAAATTTTATAGACTTTAAAATATTATTGAGAAGATTTGAAGAGTCTGAGAAACAAAATAGTGAAGATACGAAGGAAGATAGTATCATGAAGATGGATGAAAAATCCCAATCACCCCATAGTGGATTGAAGTGCTTTGGATGTGGAAAAGTTGGTCACAAGATTATTGACTGTTATTCAAAGGGAAGAAAACCCCAACGCTGGTGTGATATTTGCAAGAAAAATAACCATGATACTAAATACTGTCGTAAGAAAAACACAAGAAATGATAATGGTGCTCAACAGAATACACAAAGTTCGGCAAAAACAGCAGATTCATATAATTGTGGCAAACATTCGTATGCATTTAAATTAGGACATGGAACTGATCCAAATAATAATATTAAGACTCATTCAGAAAGTCTTTTAGTTGACACGGGTGCCACAGCCCACATTATGAACGATAAAGCTATGTTTATAAATTTTGACAAAACTTTTTGTCCAGAGAAACATTATATTGAACTTGCAAATGGTGATAGGTCAAATAATGTTGCCCTTGCACGTGGGACAGTAAAAATTACTATGGTAGACAATGAAGGTCATAATTATGATGTGACATTAAATAATACTCTTTATATCCCATCATACCCACAGAATATATTCTCAGTTCAAGCAGCAACTGAAAGAGGTGCCACTGTAAAATTTGAGCCAGATTTTGCACAAATTGTTACTAATGATGGTAGAAAATTTGATATTAAGAAATGTGGTAAACTGTATTATATTGATGTTTTAAATGTTAATAATTTTAATGTTTCTTTTGATTCAGTAAATTACACACGTTCTGTTAAAGAATGGCATAATATATTAGGTCATTGTAATGTTAAAGATGTTCTTAAGTTAGAAAATGTTGTTGATGGTATGAAAATTAATGGTACCGGTAATAGACAATTAGATTGTAATATTTGTATTGAAGGTAAGATGTCTCAATATCGCAGTAGGGACCCTGACAAACGTGCAGTAGGTATACTTGATTTAGTACATTGTGATCTTGCAGGTCCAGTTGACCCAATAGCTAAGGATGGTTTTAGATATGTTTTAAGTTTTGTTGATGACTTTTCTGGGTTAATAATGATATACTTTCTTAAGCATAAGAGTGATACTACTGAGGCTACAATGAAATACCTTGCAGATATTTCTCCATATGGAACAGTTAAACGCTTAAGAAGTGACAATGGTGGTGAATTTATTTCTAAGGAATATGAGAACCTTTTAGTTAAAAACCGTATAAAACATGAAAAGTCTGCCCCATTCTCGCCTCATCAGAATGGTACTGCAGAAAGGGCATGGAGATCTCTTTTTGATATGGCTAGATGTTTATTGTTACAGAGTAAATTGCCTAAAGAAATGTGGACGTACGCATTAATGACAGCAGCCTACATTAGAAATAGATGTTATAATAATAGAATTCAGAAAACTGCATTTGAAGCTTTTTCAGGTGAAAGACCAGATGTCAGTAACATGCATATTTTTGGTACTATTTGTTATGCATATGTTCAAAACAAGAAGAAATTAGATGCTAGATGTCAGAAGGGTATTTTTGTAGGATATGATAAGGGAAGTCCAGCATATCTTGTTTACTTTCCTGAAAATGGTAATGTAGGACGAGTCAGATGTGTGAGATTTAAAAGGGATACAGATGACCCTATTAGTGAGCCTGATAGAAACTATCATGATGATATTATTGACTGGAATGATGATGATGTAGATCGACCCACTCCACCAGTAGATGAAAATGAAGCACCACAAAATGTAGGTGATCAAGACAACATACCACAAAATGTTGATAATGGTAACGATATGAACCAAAATATACCTGAACCAAATGGTAATGATAGAAATCAAAATTTGTCTGAACCAAATAGAGATGATAGAAACCAAAATCCACCTAAACTGAATAGATATCCTGAAAGGACAAGACGTAAACCTAGATACCTGCATGATTATCATGTAGAAGATGAATGTCATGAAAATATTAATTATTCTATTGATTATTGTTATAGATTAGGAGAAGTACCACAGACGTATCAGGATGCTATAAATTCTCAAAGTGCAAACTATTGGAAAAAGGCTATGAAAGATGAGATAGATGCTTTGAAAGAAAACGAAACATTTGATGTAACTCCACTACCAGAAGGCAGAAAGATAGTGGGAGGTAGATGGGTGTATGCTTTAAAACTTGGTCCAAATAATGAAGAGCAATATAAGGCTCGTTATGTTGCAAAAGGTTATTCACAACTACCTGATGTAGATTACCATGAAACCTTTTCACCTACAGCTCGTATTACATCAATTAGAACTTTGATGCAACTAGCTGTCCAGAATGATTTAATAGTTCACCAAATGGATGTCAAAACAGCATATTTGAATGCACCAATTGATTGTGAGATTTACATAGAACAACCTGAAGGTTTTGTTAAAGATGGTAGAAATGGTGAAAAATTGGTGTGTAAACTTAAGAAATCACTGTATGGTTTAAAACAAAGTGGAAGAAATTGGAACAATATGTTACATACTCATTTAACTGACCAAGGTTTTGTTCAGTCATTAGCTGATAATTGTGTATATACTAGACATACTGATAGTGAGATGACAATTATAATTGTATGGGTTGATGATATAATTATTGGTACAAATCAGCTTTCTACGCTTAATCACATCAAGAAGTGCTTGAATTCTAAATTTAAAATGAAAGATCTTGGAAAAATAAATTGGTTTTTAGGCATTCAGTTTATTCATGAAGGTGATATTATTCAAATGAACCAGTCCAGGTATATTGATAAGATTTTGTTAAGATTTCGTATGCAGGATTGTAAGCCTAAGTCTACTCCATGTGAGACAGGTATAAATAAGGTAATTGACGATTCTGATTTTGCTGATGTTAGATTGTATAGGGAAATTGTTGGTAGTTTGATTTATGTTATGACAGCTACTAGACCAGACTTATGTTATATTGTGACAAAACTATCTCAACATATGTCAAAGCCAAAGTGTGCTCATTATACAATGGCAAAGCATGTTCTTAGATATTTAAAAGGGACTGTAGATCAGAATTTAGTATTCAAAAAGTCAACTTGTGAATTGTCTTTAGTAGGTTATTGTGATGCTGACTGGGGAAGTTGTCATGATGATCGTCGTAGTATTACAGGATATGGTTTTCATTTGTCAAATGATGGTCCATTGATTTCTTGGAAAAGTAGGAAACAAGCCACTGTAGCTTTATCTACTTGTGAGGCTGAATATATGTCATTGGCAGGTGCTATTCAGGAAGCAAAATTTCTATTATATTTGTTAAGTAGTATGACAGGAAATAGTTGTTTTCATAATGTACATATGTTTTGTGACAATCAAGGGGCTATTGCACTGGCTAAAAATCCTGTACAACATCAAAGATCTAAGCATATAGATATAAAATACCATTTTATAAGATCAGAAGTTCAGACAGGTTTGGTAAATCTTGAATATGTACCATCTGCTCATAATATTGCTGATGTATTTACTAAACCTGCTACTAAACAAAATTTGCAAAAATTTATTAAAATTAGTATGGGTGATTAATTTAAATGTTCAATGTTGATTTATACTTTCTGTTTGAATTAAGACCCTATATTTGTAAACATTAAGATTTGTAAGCTTTTTATACTAAAGTTTAAGTGGGAGTGTTAGAATATGTAAACTTTGGTATATGTACGCACTGTGTATGATGAAACACTTGTTACGTTATGTGATTACGTTATTGTATGCTCTCTACAAAAGGAGATAATAAAGTATTGTTCTTCCACCCTTCCGAAAACGTGTAGTCATATTATATCCCCACAAATTCAAGAACTAAAGAATAGTTTTATATAATTATCCTCCATCATGACTTCAACAGTTATCAGTAAATGAAAGATTCTGAGAGTGGGGGCGGGTGAATGATAAAGATGAAGCGACAAAATATATTGACATTGCACAGTCCTCTCCTCATCTCTAGCTACAACACTGCCTTGATTCAAAGTCATGGTGGGGGTTTACATTACACAGATAATAAATCACTGAAATATAAACAAGGGCAATAACTCATGTATTGAATATTTTTGATTTTTCAGTACATAGGTGATTACAAACAATCACACTAAGTTTTGTCAAGATCCATCAAGCTATCAGCTCTCAATCGTGTTCATAAAAAGTTAAACGCTTTTTCATGAACCAGGGTAATAATTCGTACAAAATATTTTTCCATTTGTCGAATTCTCAATAGGCTTCTTCCTTTGGTGATTAAAACCACTTACATCAAGTTTCATCAAAATCCATAAAGAAAACCTCTATTGTATCCCCAACATATTATCAAAAGCAAGGGCAGTAATCCATCAAATATTTTTCGATTAGTCTGAATTTTAATAGGATTTGTTCTGGAACAGTGTTTAGCAAGAACTAATAAATATTTGATTATTATAAAATTCATTTTAATTTTCATCATTTCTATTGATATTCGTAACATTTTCTCAATTTCATAATTTTGCGTTTCGTTTTATGTTATGTACTGACCACCGCAAGTAAAGTGGATGTATCGAACTTATTCTTTATCATGTATACAACTTCCGTTTAACAACTTTGATAGATATATGTTAAAATTTCACACGCTTAGGCTGGCCACAATGTAAGGATTGGTTTTTATTGTATTAGATAAGTTTCATGAATAACTCAGATAAGTTTTTTGTACATTTCATTGAATTATTAGAGAGAATTTCCTTTGTTTACCGATGTCACGTGGCATATCCAGGCCTACACGTTTTCATAGTTCTGACTTTTTTCTTACCCCAAATGAATAGCTAACTGGCCTATACTTAACACTTTATTGTTTATGTAATGTTTCTGACCTGTATTGCACATTTTGATAAATTTCTGAAGCTTTTCTAAAACCCCCATTTCGTCGATGTTTTCATGTTTGTATGGAGGGCACTTCCTGCCAAAATGTTGACCTTTTGTTAAAAGTTACAAATCACCTCTTACGTTTCTATTGTTTCATTTAAATTGTTTTTTGCATTAGACAAACGTTGTGTACATTGATTCTTTTGTATTTTTTGCAGCCTTTCACCAATTGGTTTGCTCGGATACATTTCTGATTTAACTGGTTTAACTACACGCAGTTGTATCTTTACACGCCAGGCGTGACAGTGAAAGGATTTTCTACAGCACCATGAGCACCGTGGACAAATCCGAGGCCGCAACGGCCGAAAAAGCATCACAAGATGACACCTCTCAGGAACAACGAGTACGTAAGCTTACCGAAAAAGGGCAACAGGAATATGAAGCAAACGTCACATCATATTACTCAAAACTCCGGCTATTGAAAGACAATGTGGACTATGACATTGATACGTTCAAATCAAAAGATCAAACTTACGAATCTATAAATGTGTGTAACAGCCGCATTACCACAGCCTTACAAAGATTTCTTGAAGTAGCCACAGAATACGCTCAGTATTTGACACGGAAAAATACGACTGAAAGTAAACGAGAATTACGAGCCCATGAGTCAGCTTATACGAATGTACAACTCTATACAGACGAGGTTCTCCGAGAAATCGCTCAAAGAATACAAACAATGAATGCCAGTAAACCAACATCCGTGAAATCAGGAAGCTCTCGTAGAAGCGGAAAATCGTCAGTAAATTCGTCCATCATAAAGATGAGGGCTAGAGCCGAAGCTACAAAAGCATCGCTGGAATACGCTAAAAGGGAAGCCGAACTTAAGAAGGCGGGTGCTGAAATGCAACTAAAACAGATGGTCAATGAAGCCGAACTTAAGAAGGCGGGTGCAGAAATGCAACTAAAACAGATGGTCAATGAAGCTGATCTTGAACTTCTTAATCAACAGAAAGCGGCAGCTATAGCTAGTGCAGAGTATGAAGGTGCAATGGACGAACTTGGATCACAACGTGATATCGATTCCATTCATGACATTTCGAAACTAGACGAACAAGAGCGAACTAGACAATACATTGAAGACCAAAGAAACCTAACGTTCTTATCTCCGAGTCACCAGGACAACGCGATGAACAAGGATCCGTTTCCAAACGTCACTAGTGCTCCTTTTATACCCAGATTCCACAACTTTAGTTCTTCGCCGTCGCAACCTCAAATTGACAATTTGCCGTCTTCGTCTCCACCGCTGATATCTTCGTCCCTTCCTCAACCTCCAGCTAAAAGTGACAACAATGCTACTTTGAGCGACTTTTCACGTTTTCTTCTCAAGAAAGACCTTCTTATGTCACGATTTAACAAATTCAATGACAGGCCCGAATCATACGCTCTCTGGAAGTCAAGTTTCCAAGCTATCACTAAAGAGTTACAAGTAACCGCTGTAGAAGAAAGTGAACTGTTAATCAAATGGCTCGGTTCTGAATCTGCCAAATTCGCTCAAAGCATCCGAACGTCAAACATCAACGATCCTCAAGCAGGACTCAACAAGATATGGCAAAGGCTCGAGGAACGTTTCGGTAGCCCTGAAATGGTCGAAACATCCCTCAAGTCCAAAATCAATGATTTTCCGAAAATCATGTTCAAAGATGTGAAACGCCTTTACGATTTACAAGACATATTATCTGAGATTCTAGCAACAAAGGATAACCCAGTGTATGCGAAACTACTTAGCTATTTTGACACATCCGTTGGTGTCAACCCTATCGTAAATAAGCTACCACCATCACTTCAGAACAAATGGAGAGATAGAGCAACAAGCTACAAGAAATCAAAGAATGTACCTTACCCACCGTTTTCATTCTTTGTCGAATTCATATCCGATCAGGCTAGCAAGTACAACGATCCAGGATTCAGATTCGATCACGATCAGACAAATTATGTTCCACATCAACGTGACAGGGGATCTGGACAATCAAATCCGAAACCCCAACAACGTCAACGTAACATTAACGTCAACAAGACCGACGTCGATTCATCGGAAGAAAATAGCAGATACAAGGAAAAACTCAAATGTGCTATTCACAAGTCGAATCATTCGTTGAATGAATGTAGATCGTTTAAATCCAAAACTTATGAAGACCGTCAAAAAATTATCAAGGACAACAACATTTGCTTCAAATGCCTTAATTCTACACAGCATCGGAGTCGAAATTGTCCGGAACAAGTCCGTTGCCAAGAGTGTGGAAGCTCAACTCATAACACAGGAATGCATATTGCAGATGATCAGAACTCTCAAACCCCAAAACCGCATGGCGGGGAGAAACCAACAGAAACGAATGTGAATGTGAATTGTTTGGATATCTGCAACGGTGACTTTTCCGGCAAATCTTGTGCAAAGATTCTACAGGTTAGTGTTTCGCACATTGACGATCCCGATAACCGTATCAGAGCCTACGCGATGCTGGACGAACAAAGCAATAGGTCGCTAGGCAGGACTAAACTTTTCGACAGATTAAACTTTACGTGTAAGCCCGAGGAATACACACTGACAAGTTGTTCTGGAAAAACGCAAATTACAGGCCGCAGAGCAAATGGTCTTGTAATTGAGTCGTTAGATGGTCTAACAAAAGTGAAGCTACCCACTGTAATCGAGTGCGACGGACTTCCCGATAACCGGAACGAAATACCAACAGCCGATGTTGCCAGACACCATAGTCATTTGCAAGATATCGAGTCTGAATTTCAACCTCTGAATCAAGATGCAGACATTCTGCTTTTGCTAGGCCGTGACATTCCCGAGGTACATCACATATTTGATCAACGGGTCGGACCTATCAATTCCCCGTATGCACAAAGGACCCAGTTAGGATGGGTGATTGTCGGAGATGTTTGTTTGGACAAGAGACATCTTCCTGATTCTGTGAACACTTACAAAACTTATGTCACAACAAATGGGCGTCCATCGATCTTGAAACCGTGCCCAAATATTCTGAATGTGCGAGAAAACATAGCATTGAAGAACAAGTTAGACAACTTCGATTGCGATTCAATCAATCTTGGAGACGGGATATTTGATCGAACCCAGAATGACGATAAACCCGGAACTTCCGTTGAGGACAAAATATTCCTTGAAACTATGGACAAAGGATTTCACAAGGATAGCTCAGGTAATTGGAGTGCTCCGTTACCCTTCAAACCCATTAGAGACAAGTTACCGAACAACTTCCCACTGGCTCTACGCAGAGCAAAAGCTCTAGACCACAGTTTACGACAAAACGAGAAAAAGCGTGAACATTTCACTGACTTTATGCAAAATCTTGTCGACAACCAACATGCTGAACCTGCTCCTACATTGGAAGAAGATGCCGAATCTTGGCATTTACCTGTCTTTGGGATATATCATCCTAAAAAGCCTGACAAAATCCGCTGTGTATTTGACTCGTCAGCTCAATTTGGGAATATCTCACTTAACAATGTTCTTCTTAGTGGACCGGACCTTAATAATTCCCTACTAGGAGTGTTACTTCGCTTCAGGAAGAATCGTATTGCTGCTTCTGCTGATATACAACAAATGTTCTACTCGTTCCGTGTTGATGAGAAACACCGTGACTATCTTCGTTTCTTGTGGCATAGAGACAACGATTTGCAGAAGGAACTCATTTCCTATCGAATGACAGTGCACGTGTTCGGGAACTCACCTTCACCCTCAGTGGCCATCTACGGATTAAAAAAGTGCGCTGAGAACTCGGATCAGGACGTTCGCGACTTTATCAACAGACACTTCTACGTAGATGACGGTCTCATATCGGTCGACACAAGTCAGGAGATGATAAGCCTTCTGACACGCACTCAGGAATCGCTCATGAAGGCAGGAAACATCAGATTACACAAGTTTGCGTGCAATAGCTTGGAAGTTATGGCAGCTTTACCTCAACAGGATCTTGCACAGGATTTGAAGGATCTAGATTTAGACTCTGATACTTTCCCACTTCAGCGCAGCTTAGGACTTCATTGGAATTTAAGTGCTGACATGTTCACTTACCGTATTTCGGACGAGATAAAGTCATTTACCCGCCGAGGAGTCCTATCTACTCTGAACAGCGTGTATGACCCACTAGGATTCGTCGCACCAGTCTTAATCCGTGGAAAATGGCTCTTACGGGATCTTATGTCGTCATCTGTAGCTTGGGATGATCCACTTCCAGAAGTGAAACGTTTAGAGTGGGAAACTTGGCGTGAGTCTCTTAAGACACTTGAGAACTTTGAGATACCTCGAATGTATATCCCTTCAATATCAACTGAAGCAACTCCGTCTTATGAGTTACACGTGTTTGCAGATGCCTCCGAAAAGGCAATAGGAGCCGTTGCGTACTTACGAGCAGTATACGACAACAAACACAGTGACTTAGGATTCGTACTTGGGAAGGCTAAAGTGTCGCCACAACACGGACACACGATCCCCAGGCTTGAACTGTGCGCGTCCGTTCTCGCCGTTGAGCTAGCTGAAACTGTAGTTGAGAACCTAGATCTGACCTTAGACGCTATTAAGTATTATACTGACAGCAAAGTGGTTCTGGGGTATATTAATAATCAGACTAGACGATTCTATATCTATGTAGAACACAGGATTGAACGTATTCGTAGGTCAACGACACCGAACCAATGGAACTTTGTGCCCACAGCAATAAATCCTGCCGATCAAGCCACTCGATCAGTGACAGTCGAAGATATTGGCGACAGTCGATGGATCAAAGGACCTACTTCATTTCTTTGTAGTGTTGAGTCGTTTGAAATTGAGAATCCGTCTTTAGTTGATCCGGATTCTGACAAGGAGATAAGACCGACTGTTTCGGTATCTAAGACAGAACTATCAAGTGTACGTAGATCGGAACTTGGAACAGATAGATTTCAACGATTCTCGAAATGGAATTCGTTAGTGCGTGCAATAACTCTTTTGCGCAGGGTCATCAGAACCAGATATATGAAACTCAACCTTAAAACGAAAGTTGAATCAATTCAGGAAACTGAGACTTTTCTCATTAAAACGGCACAACAAGACATGTATCAACAAGAAATCGATTGCATCAGACATGGCAGAAACTTGTCGAAAAATAGCAGTATTGTGTCTCTCGATCCGTTTTTAGACGAAGATGGCGTCTTACGCGTTGGTGGACGTCTAAACAAATCCAACTGCATACCGTATCAGGAAAAGAATCCTATTATTCTTCCGGGAAAATGTTATCTTGCAAAACTCATCGTAGAACACTATCATTCTAATGTGAAACATCAAGGTAGACATTTTACCGAAGGTGCGGTCCGTAGTGCCGGCTTTTGGGTAACTGGTCTTAAGCGCTTGGTATCATCGATCATCCATCATTGCGTGATGTGTCGTAGACTTCGAGGTCGCTTGGAAGTGCAACAGATGGCTGATCTACCATCGGATAGGATTCAACCAACTCCGCCATTCACTAATGTTGGTGTGGATACGTTTGGCCCGTGGTCTGTGATACAGCGTAAAACCAGAGGAGGTTGCTCTAATTCTAAGAGATGGGCGATAATTTTCTCATGTCTTACAACACGTTCTATACATATAGAGGTCGTTGAAGAAATGTCGTCAGGAGCCTTCATAAATGCAATGCGTCGATTTATTGCGATCAGAGGCAAAGTCAGCATCTTCAGATCCGATCGTGGAACCAATTTTGTTGGTGCGATGGATTCTTTACACATAGATAAGATCAACGTAGAAGACCCTCAGATTGGACAATTTCTGGATAATTCACGTACGACCTGGATATTTAACCCACCTCATGCATCGCACTTCGGTGGTGCATGGGAGAGACTCATAGGTGTGACGAGACGAATCCTAGATTCGATGCTTCTTCAGTCAACACACAAATTTCTAACTCACGATGTATTAGTGACTTTCATGGCTGAGGTCACAAGTATTGTAAACCACCGACCACTTGTTCAAGTATCTACGGACAAAGACAATCCGTTTGTTCTGTCACCTTCAGTGCTCTTAACTCAAAAACTCAATTCGCCATCATGTACAGATCTTATCGAAAATACTGACCCTAAGGATCTTCTCCGAGCAGAATGGAAACGTGTTATGGCGCTCTCCGATATGTTCTGGTCCCGCTGGCGCAAAGAGTATTTGAACAACCTACAAGTAAGGAAGAAATGGCAATCCGTTGAGCCTAACGTCAAAGAAGGTGATGTCGTCTTAATTCGAGACAAAACTCTATATCGCAACGAATGGCCTCTTGGTATTGTGCTTCGAACATTCGCAAGTGATGATGCTCAAGTCCGAAAAACTGAGATTCGAATAGTGAAGGATGGAAGACCAACAACATGCATTAGACCCATTGGTGAACTTGTTGTACTTGTACCAACAGATTGAATTCATGACTAACTTTTTAAATACATTTTCTGTGTGTTATCACCTGCTTGATACCAGACGGGGAGTGTTCTGGAACAGTGTTTAGCAAGAACTAATAAATATTTGATTATTATAAAATTCATTTTAATTTTCATCATTTCTATTGATATTCGTAACATTTTCTCAATTTCATAATTTTGCGTTTCGTTTTATGTTATGTACTGACCACCGCAAGTAAAGTGGATGTATCGAACTTATTCTTTATCATGTATACAACTTCCGTTTAACAACTTTGATAGATATATGTTAAAATTTCACACGCTTAGGCTGGCCACAATGTAAGGATTGGTTTTTATTGTATTAGATAAGTTTCATGAATAACTCAGATAAGTTTTTTGTACATTTCATTGAATTATTAGAGAGAATTTCCTTTGTTTACCGATGTCACGTGGCATATCCAGGCCTACACGTTTTCATAGTTCTGACTTTTTTCTTACCCCAAATGAATAGCTAACTGGCCTATACTTAACACTTTATTGTTTATGTAATGTTTCTGACCTGTATTGCACATTTTGATAAATTTCTGAAGCTTTTCTAAAACCCCCATTTCGTCGATGTTTTCATGTTTGTATGGAGGGCACTTCCTGCCAAAATGTTGACCTTTTGTTAAAAGTTACAAATCACCTCTTACGTTTCTATTGTTTCATTTAAATTGTTTTTTGCATTAGACAAACGTTGTGTACATTGATTCTTTTGTATTTTTTGCAGCCTTTCACCAATTGGTTTGCTCGGATACATTTCTGATTTAACTGGTTTAACTACACGCAGTTGTATCTTTACACGCCAGGCGTGACAGGATTCATCCTTGGGCTTGGGTGATTACAAACACTCACAGTCCGCAACTTTGAGAGGGTTACGGGATGAAAAATCAACGTGTTTTAAAGAACAAGGCATTGATCAAAATCCATCAAGAAACCCATGAATTATTTTTCGATTAGTTTGATTTTCAATGGGGTTCATCCATGAGTTATTACGAACACTCGCAACATATTCAATCAAAATCCATCCAGAAACCAGCTCTCTATCGTGTTCACAACAATATTGTGGACAGTCAGAGAGAATGGGGCGACTCATTATACATAATACAATGGTATTATAATTTCGATATCCTAACATAGAAGCTTGTCCCAGTGGCGTGGTGGCTCCAAATTGGCTGGCGGGGCACAAACCCTTTTTGACGCTCCCACCCACACCCCTCTACCTACCCTCTGTGACGATATATAAGTTCCACTATAATAATATTTTATTATATAACACTAGACCTAACCCTAACCCAAATATTATATGATAAGAGTTCCTGAGATCATTTATTATAATAATTTTTGTTCCACGAGGAATATTTATTATGAGGAACAAATATACAGTCACACCTCTAAGGTATTCTGTTCAGGTATGGATCACAATGCATGAATGCACTGATGCACATGTAAAACCTCTGGAGAACTTCGACCGTGGAACAGCGAGTCGAAGAGGAGGAACGAGGGAATACGGGGGTCCTTTCATGGAAAATTTTGAAAATTAAGACTGTTGTGGGTGCGATCTAGATATATTTCAGTAACTTGCAGCCCCGATAAAAATATTCGATACTGAAACGCAAAACACAAATTTTTTAGGTTTAATAAGTAAATGTTATCAGTAAATGAAAAATTCTGAGAGTGACATTTTTTATATTACACGGATTTTGTTGACATTATGTTTCTTCAAGTGGATTAACTTAATAGGCTTCATCCTTGGGTGATTACAAACACTCACACCAAGTTTCATCAAAATCCATCAAGAAATCAACTCTCTATCGGGTGCACAAACAATTCAAGAACGAGGGAAATAATTCATAGAAAATGTTGTTCAATTGCTCTTATTTTCAATAGGCTTAATCCTTGGGTGATTACAAACACTCACACCATTGTCTTCATTGTCCTTAAAGTTTTCGTTTTAACTGTAGTAAACGCGGTTAATTCAACATTGTTCTAAAATGGAAATTAGGCTTTGGACCCCAGAAGTAAATTCATAGAGCCAAAATAATTAATTCAGTCCGTAGGAAGACCGGAAAGACCTTATTTTGAAGTACAAAAGCAATTTTAGCACTTGTCATAGTGAACGCTTTTAGCGAGCGCGGACCTATGAGAGACCCTCATTGTTGTCTCCCTTGAATAGCTGTAAGCAGAGAAATGTAAAATATCGGCTCACTCCCTTCATTTATCACATTTATCACAACTTAATAGGCTTTATCCTTGGGTGATTACAAACACTCACACCAAGTTTCATCAAAATCCATCAAGATATCAACTCTCTATCGGGTCCACAAACAATTCAAGAACGAGGGCAATAATTCATAGAAAATGTTGTTCAATTGCTCTTATTTTCAATAGGCTTAATCCTTGGGTGATTACAAACACTCACACCATTGTCTTCATTGTCCTTAAAGTTTTCGTTTTAACTGTAGAAAATGCTGTTAATTCAACATTGTTCTAAAATGGAAATTAGGCTTTGGACCCAAGAAGTAAATTAAAAGAGCCAAAATAATTAATTCAGTCCGTAGGAAGACCGGAAAGACCTTATTTTGAAGTACAAAAGCAATTTTAGCACTTGTCATAGTGAACGCTTGTAGCGAGCGCGGACCTATGAGAGACCCTCATAGTTGTCTCCCTTGAATAGCTGTAAGCAGAGAAATGTAACATTTCGGCTCACTCCCTTCATTTATCACATTTATCACAACTTAATAGGCTTAATCCTTGGGTGATTACAAACACTTACACCAAGACCCCCGGAAACTTCAAGGTTTTAGCTATTTGAAACAATGCAGGAAGGCTATTTGAAGCTATATTTTTGTATTTTTTGTATGTTTATGTCTGCTGTCGGTCGGCTCAACTTTACCGACGGATATCAATAACGGGGGCGGATCCAGGATTTAGAGAAAGGTGGGGGCGAGCGGCAATTTTAGAGAGTTCTGACATTATTCGGCCAAAAATAAGGGGGAGGGTCCGTGTTGTATTGGGACTAAAAGAATAAGCCCGAAAAAAATTATTATTTCTTACCGACCGACTTTTTTTCGAAGGGCTTTTGGAGCCCCTTTTCAACGTCGGCGCTCCCTGGTTTCCATTCACTGCTCAAACCCCCCCCCCCCCCCCCCCCCCCCACGGCCACCACGCCACTGGCTTGTCCTCCTATAAGTTAACTAGTGGAGGATCAGCCTCAGCAATAGGAAAAAAGTAGACAAGAAATTACCAGATACAATCGGTTAAAATCTCAATGGGTCGATCTACCATTTCTTAGAAGAAAAGAAGGATCAAATATTGTGGATTGATGACAGTTTCATATTTTTTAGTCCTATATAGAGGAATTAGCTAGAAATGATGTCTTTTACCTCTCATTTCTACACGTTTCTGCAAGCTGTTGCCTGGACATGACAATTTTCGGATCTTTGAAAACTAAATGGCGACACATTTTGTCATGGAATTCAGGTGAGGGTACCTACCACATTATCAAAAGATAAATTCCCTGATTTATTCAGACATTTAAAATGACTTCAACATAATGACTAAAAAGTCCTGATGAGTTCTGAATCTGAGATTCTGAGATGAGATAAATCCGGATTCTTTCATTGACCTCTTGAAAAAAAATAGCGATGGCCATCGTAATACGCCCACTTTTATAATGGCAGCCAATTTGTCCGGGTTGTTGACAAGAGTTGTCAGTAAATGAAAGATTCTGAGAATGACATTTTCTCTAAAAATCAAGGGCAATAACCTTATTATGTTATTTGATCTGTCTGAATTTCAAAAGGGTTTATCCATGGATGATTACAAACATTCACACCAAGTTTAATCGAAATCCATCAAGAAACCAGCTCTCTATGGTGTCCACAAGATATTTTCAAAAGCAAGGGCAATAACCCATGAAATATTTTTCGATTCGTCTGATTTTCAATAGGGTTCATCTTTGGGTGATAACAAACACTCACAGCAAGTTTCATCAAAATCCATCAAGAAACCAGCTCTCTATCGTGTCCACAACAATTGTGGACAGACAGACAGGGGCGACTACAATATACGCCCACATTAATGTGTGGGCGTATAAAAATCAGAAGGATATAAGAAGGAACCTAATGCCAAGAAAACGCTGATAGAGATAAATGTTCGGTATAATTACACCCAATACATCCTAAATTTAATATGACAAGGATAAGTAATCAACTCGGACTGGGAGGGTGCTGGTTTTTGTAGTTTGAAGTCCGAAAATGCATTCCAATATTAAAGTAATATGTTCACTAACCGTTCGACCAAAAACTTTTTAGTTTCAGAACCTGGAATTTTTTAGCTAATCTAAACCGTAATAATGTTCCCCGCAAAATTTAGGCCTTCAAATTCCCGTGTATCAATAAATATCAGTGTTTGAAAGTCAAACGACTATGACTTATATAGAAAACGCATATAGGCCTACAGAAAATGAAAGATAACTGTAAAGGTACGAGTAGGCTATAATTGAAGGGATTTTGCGATTTTTGGGCAGTTCCAGTAAATCTTAAGACTATTTACATAAATTCAAGGCCCAAATCGATCCTCAAAAATGCTGAACACACCCCTTTAAAATAAGCATAATAGATAATTTATAAACAGACTGAAAACCTTGGCTGAGGTATTAGATAAACAAAAGTCACCGATTGTAGGGCCTACAGTAGGCATGAAGCTAATTGATATTCTTATTGATATTTAAAAACAGATGAGATGAAATATACTACCACCCTTCTTGCACAGTTAAGCGTAAACCAATTTCAATGCACTAAATGATCGTTCACATGTTGCTGTCGTAAGTTAGTTGTTCATCAAGGAATGCAGTTCAAAATTACTCTAGGTCAAATTTAGAAGTTCAAGGGAGATAATTTTATATTTCTTTTTAAAAAAACTTTACACATTAAGGGAGATAACTCTTAATTTGGTAAACGCTGAGCATTCCTCTTATAGAATTTAAACAAAATTTTAGTCAGACTCGAAAGTAAAAGTATCTGTGGAAGGACTGAATAAAAAAAACAATGCAGAATTACGAAGAGTTCAACCATCTTCCTCTTCAATCCAGTCTCGACAAAAACTAATGGTAGACCTACCATTGTGGAGGCGTCCTTGGAGGAGACTGGGCCCTATGAAATCGATTTGATGATGTCCATTTCTTTGATTTGACTTCGAAATCAAGTAGAGTGAAATTTTCAAATACTGTGTGTCGAATGTCATTTAGTGGCAACAGCGACCAACTCAGACTTTCTCTGTTTTTGTGCACATTTAATATTGCTAAACAATTGAGGCGCCTTTGTTCCATTGTTGAGCGTAGCAATGTCTTGATGTCTCCATGAAGTTATACTTGGATTTTCTTCTTAAATTGAAAACAATCACAATCTTTATGTCAAACTATATGACAAACTGTCCATTTTTTAAAGGTTTTCTATGGGTTTTTTTTTATTAGTCCTCTCCGTTCCTTGTGGAGCAAAGGGCTGCTACAGACGTTCTTCATCTTCATGGGCTGTTCTATTTAAATCATTTTTATCCCTTTTAGTCTTGTTCTTTCAACTGTGTAATGGTCGACCTTGGTTTCTATGCTCTATGTTGCTTTGAGGTCTTCTCCATGTGTGGCCTTTCCATTGCCATGTTCTGCCTTAAATTTGTGGTTCGTTCCCATAGATGCTCATTTGTGATCTAAATGGGCCACCAAACTTTACAAATTTGTCTTAGACCTGAAGACCTGGTCTTTTTGTTGTAGGCCTGCTGTTAATCTCCAGGTTTCACACCAATAGAAATGAATTGGTGTTAAATAATCTGATTTAATTTGATTTCCAGACTGGCTTGAGCATAGCGAATGTCTGACGTGCTTTGCATATTCTGGCATTAATATCCTCATCTGAGCCACCAGTCTGACTTATGACACTTCCTAAATAGGTGAATTGGTCAACTTCTTCCAGATCTTCCCCTCCAATAGCCACTGCTATATCTTTTCTAGTTTGGATGTTCATAACTTTGATCTTAAGCCCTATTTTCTTTCCGGGACTTTTCTCTCATATATTTTATCTTGTGCGATAGTAAATCGAGGTCTTCCAGTCTCTTGGCTATGGTCCATTGGATTCCTCTCGGTCTGTCAAATGCAGTTTTTGTGATCCAGTCGATCACTATCACGAAAAGTGTGGGTGAGAGTAAGCAGCCTTGTTTTACCCCGGTCTTTACTGGAAACGGGTCCGTGAGGGCTGTCTCGTAGATCACTTGCACTGAGAAGTCATCATACAGGGTCTTAATGATGTTAACAATCTTTGCTGGTATTTCATAGAGTCCCAGTAGTTGCCACAACCCATCTCTGTTGACACTGTCGAAGGCCTTTTCAAAGTCAACGAAGTTTATATAGAGTGATGATTGCCATTCAACAGCACTGACTGCTCCACAATTATTCTGCAATTTGGTCAACACAACTTCGGTGAGCTCTAAAGCCTGATTGTTCATCACGAAGAACTTTATCAACAGCATCTTTCATTTTGTTCAATTTTACTCTACACAAGATCTTATTGGCTACTAGCAAGAGTTATTCCTCTCCAATTTTCACAAAAGCTGAGGTCACCTTTTTTGGGCAGTTTGATAAGTAAACCCGTCTTCCATTCTGTTGATATTCTTCCAGCTTCCGAGATTTTATTCAGAAGATTTTAGGGGTAATCACAGATCTCCTCTCCTCCATAATTTAACGCCTAAGGTGGTATTCAATCTATCCCAGCTGCTTTCAATTTCCTTATCGACTTAAAAGCTTTCTCTACCTCATATTTCTTGATGATGTCAACCTAGGTTTAGGTCTGTACCAGGTTGTAATGTCAAATGTTTTGGTCTATTTAATACACTGATGAAGTGCTCATTCCAACTTTCCGTCTAGCTTGGTAATGACCTTTGCATGTATGTCTTTGACTGGTTTTGACTTGCATGTTTTACACTTGCTTAAGGTTTTATTGATGTCGTAAAGGGTCTTGATATCACCCATGTAAGCAGCCCTTTCTGCTTCTTTAGCCAGTTCGTTAACATATTCCCTTTTGTCATTTCTACATGATTTGTTCACTTATTCATCAAATGCTTGGTGTTGACCTTGTGCATCATTCTTTTGGGCCCTTGTTTTTACGCCTTTCTTAAACTAAGTAACATCAGACATCCATTCTTTTTTCTTGTTGGTTTTCCTTTCAAGGACCTCTTCACACGTATTCCTGATGATATCCCTTCCATCAGTCCATTCACTGTCAATATCCATTTCTTGGTCCCCTCTATACAAAGCTTCAAATCTGTTAACAAACTCGCTGGAATATATCTTTGACGTGAAGATTTTTTAGTTTTCTTACATTGTACTTTACTCTCTCATTCTCCGTTTTCACCTCCTTTTCACTTTTGCTACTATCAAGTAATGGTCTGAGGTTACATCTGCACCTCTCATAACTTTGACATCTTCTAACGAACTTCGCCATCTTTGATTTATCATGATGTGGTCTCTCTGGTTTTTTGTTCCATCAGGTGATTCTCAAGTTGTTTTATGAAAGTTTTTGTGTGAGAAAAGGCTTCCTCCAATCACCAGTTCATTTGTTTCACGAAATTCAACTAGATAATCCCCATTTTCATTACTTTCTCCAACACCGTGCTTCTCCATTATTCTTTCTCTGTTCTTGTTATTCTGACCGATCTTAGCATTCATATCTCCCATCATTATTCTAATATTTCTCTTGGGGATGTTGTTTCTCTTCTTCATCAGAATCGTTTGTTGGTGCATAACACGGGACTATGGTAAAATTTTGGTATTTAGCTTTTAGTCGCACCCACATCATTCGCTCATTGTCGGGCTCCGATTCCATTAGACCGTTCTTGCTTTCTTCGACAGTATTATAGCAACTCCTTTTGTGTGGTGGTCATTTTCGTTTTCAGAATAAAGAATTCTTTCCCTGTACTTAGTATCATCAATCCACTTTAATTCCATCTTGCTTCACAAATGCCTAGCACAGTAACACATCCTAGTTTGTAGTGTCTCATTTATTTCGCTATTTGTGCGCATCTTCCTGTCACATACACGGTGCGGACATTCCATTGGGCAACTTTAGTGACTATAGTTTCTTTAGTGACTAGTTTCGGCGAAAACAGCGGCCTCAGTTTCTCTGTTTCGCATTGTGGTCATTAGTTGCAGGTTTGGTCATATTTTCAGCTCCAACGCTTTAAGGGCAAGCATGATTTACGCTTGTAGTAGTTTCTGTAATCATCAGTTTTTTCCAGGACTAGGTGATTAACCCGGTGCCTAAATTTCGACGTTGAATTGTGGACACTAACTATTGATTAATAGCTTACCTAAAAAAAACGTTTCTGAGACTAAGGTATGATTGGTCGAACGAATGGAAAGCGTGTCATTTTAAGAAAATCATAAAAAACATTCATCATCAGGAAATCTGAATATTCATCGATAATAAAATCCAAGCACGAACGACACCAACCGTAAAACAAATCTCCATAATCCATCTAAACACATTGGCAATACATTCTATGGTGGTATAATGATTTCTGTCACAAAGTCAGTTTTAAAGTTTTCAAGGGAGTTAATTTTATCAAAATCCTAAAATTCAACATTAAGGGAGAGAACTCTTGTCAATTTTTTTTTTAACTTAATGATTAGGTCAACATATTGCGGGAGACAGCTCCGGACGAAATCCTGCAATTCAGATTTCATTATGAAAAGTGGCACTAGAAGAGTAATAAGGGTAGTTTTGAGTCGAGTTGGTAGGTACCCTTGTAGCGGTATATTAGATGTTAAAGGTTTCGATAGGGCTAAGTAATTAGCGTAGTATGAACAAGCACTAGCGCATCGAACCAGTGGAGTATACCTATATGCTGGCGAATGTGGATTGCTGCTGCAAATAAAAGTAAAATTGACGACGGGGAATTTTTATTTAACTTTTTGCCCTAGTTTTTGTCATATTCGAGATACAAATAATACGCATCATTCTTACTATCAATAGTGTTTTTGATTTTTAACTCATCGAAATCTAAATATTCATTTAATTTAGGACTAGGAAAAGAGGAAATATTTTCATAGCGATAAGTGAAATTTTAACGTTTAGCCAGTCGTTGACAAGGGTTTTCAAGTAGTAGGCCTCCTCTGCTTCATATGTATCAAAAAATAATCAGGTCGAAAAATATCCAACTTTTTGATAACATCATTGGCAGAAAAATTGTTTATGGAATCACTGTGGTTCTTAACAAAATATGTGATAATATATTCATAAAAACATTCATGGGGTAATCAGAATGCGAAAATTTCGGTATTATGTCAGCCGTCAATTTTGATCTGAGGTAGCGAGGCTATTTTGGTAATCCCGTATAAGATCTATAAATAGAACAGGAATTCCGCTTCAATACCTGTTACGCATGCGTATTTATTTGTTTAATGGCAGCTGTGGAGTTGAATGAAACATTGTATACATTTTTTAAAGATTTCAGGTAATTAATGTCAATATTTCCCTCTGTTACTTGTCATAATACATGGACAGATATCCTGTTGCATGCATACTTTGTAAAAATGGTAGTAAAACCTTATACTTTGTTTGAAATGATGGCTATTCGTTGAGTTATAGAATAAATATTTGGTTGTTACGGACTCATGGAGTTTATATTGATATTTTAACTGTGAATTGATGAATCAAGACTTGTGTCATATTTGACGCTTATATTACATAGTATTATATAGAACTATGGTTTATAGCCTAGAGGTTATAAAAGATAATAAATGATATTCAGGGGTATATCAGTCAGTTGATATATTGAATAATCTATGATATATTGGGGATTAACTCAGTTATAATGATATCTTGTCAATAGATTAAAAAAAATGTACCTTTTAATGTCCCAGATAAAGCAATTTTTTTATCAACATTTCAGATTTAAATCTTTCTTGTTAGGGAACATAAGAATTGGGATGGAAATCTCAACCATAATCATGTTTATGTAGTTCACAAATCCAATTCAATTTGAAAGTAATATGAACTACAAATAGCATATTGGAACCATTCCAACATATCAAGAAATAAATGAATGGTGTTTTACGTTCTGCGTTTTTGCACCTATTGGGCTAATGATTATGGGCAAAGGCCATGCAGTATACATTGAGGGAAATTTCTGCTAGGAAACAGCATAAGTCTACTCTTATTTTCGATTTCCAACTGTTGAGGGATCTTTATAGTGTGCAACCCTGAGCACACAGGACCCTGGTTAAAATTGTCCCATCTGAACGACTAGATGCTTTTTCCATTACAGCCTTTCCAACCTGCAATACTGTAAGGCAGAAAAAATTTGTCCATCAAATCATGCAGGGACCTAGACCTTCAGGTTTTACCTCTGAGTCTGAATTACAGAGGCCCCAAAAACATCTCGAGAAGGTATCAAGTTAAATAAAACACATGTATTGCATTGATATACTTTCAAATTTATTCTAGATATTGAAGACTCTGCAGAGCAGAATGTTTTGATTATAAACATATAAACAAAACAAAATGGCGTATAATAGACAAGAATCTAGAATGACCACTGCTAGTGCTCCAGCAGCCCCAGTAGACTCTGGACATGATGGTGGGAAACTGCACAGGTTTAAACGGTAAGAATAAAAAGTATACTCTCTTTTTTCTGTTAAAAAATGGAAAGCCATCTTCTTAATATTCAAGAGCCACTCTAAGTTTCAAAGATTATATTGAAATTAAGCTCTGTTTGGAGCTGACCACGATATTTTATTGTAGTAATTGAAAATATTCTAGCATTTTATTAGGTTTTTATAACAAATATATCAGAAAAGGTCTGGAAAAAACATATTTGACACAAAAATTTCGAAATATAATTTTAGATACATGAAAACCAGTGTAGCAGATTTTTTTGGTGTGGGAGAAGAAGATGAAGTTAAATTAACTCAATGGCAGAATAGAAGAAAACGTTATGCTGGGGCTGTGGGTAAATTAAAAGATGAATATTTAAAAGATGAAGACAGTACTGATGGAATGATTTCAACATCTAATGCTAGAATGATCTATGACCCATTAAGAGTCCCTGGGGGTAGGATGAGTGAATCTGACCGTATGTCTATGAGAACACCTATGTCTAGTACCAGTACCTATATAACTCATGGTGGTATCAAACAACGCAGAAGAAAGGATTCTGTGATGAGAATGACATGGAAAGGATTAGCTACTCTAGCTGTAAGTGTTTGTTTTGATAGAAGAAGCTCTGTAAGGTTAATTAAAGGTGCCTTGCAATGAACAAAAATGTCATCACACACTGCATCTTCATCTTTATTATCTCAATAGGTTTTAAGTAGACAATGAGGGTGGGGGGCAGACCGACTTACCGAATTTTAGTGATGTTTGCCCAGCTCACATAGATCTGTCGCACTAGATTTTTTGGAACTCTTTGCCCAAAAAAACCAAAATTTCTGCCGCCCTTAGTCTCCTACAGCTATGGCTTACTTATTATAGGGAAGCAGGAAAAAGTTGAGAGCTAAACAAAGTGTAAAAGGTATAAGAAGTTATAGACCTGGTAGTTTAGCTGGTGAAATAGGAGATGAAGATATTGATGCTAATGGTTATACAGTTCCACCAACTGTAAGTAACTTATAACTTTTATCCTTGAGTATAACTGATATGATTCAAAGTCAACATAGTATAAAAATGGGTTATACTTGAATAGGAATAGAATGAATGTGGAATTTCCGTCTTCAAAAACCCAAGATACCTAATTCATATGATTTGATATCTACTTCATTGATTTTATTTACTCATTAACTTTGCTCTGTGAATTACAATTTAGATTAGAAGACATTAAATTAAAATTGTAACGATTTGAATGAATTTGAATAAACTTTGACAATATTTTCTAGCCCCAGCCCGGTGATGATTTTAGTTTAGTTGATGATGTATTTTATGATGATTATGATGCTCAACAACCAGACCCTAAATTAGATAAAATAAGGGAAGAATCTGATAGAAGTAGAGGCAGTAGGTATGAAATCACCTCTTTATGAATTCTGATTTCTAAATTTGATACAAGAAGGCCCATTCCTATTGAACATTTTTCAAGTCATATGTGCTAAATTGAAAATCATGAGTTAGGTCACCATTTGACCTAAACATCTATCAGCGAAATTTAAGTGCGACAGATTTTAAGATTTTTAATGATTTGAAAGTCAATTAGATTATTTTATATAATATTATATTGTAGTGGTCCTGTATCCCCTGGTAAACCTGAAGCGGGTCCTGCTGCTGGCTGGAGAAGAACACCACCACAAGCCTTACCTGATACTCCAGCTGTTGATATGGTAGATGGTATAGATTTTGTAGCTTTAAAGAAAATAACAAACCAAGTATTTAATTCGGCATTAGAGAAACATAAAAGAACAGTAGGACAAGGTGTTATAGGGAAGTTTTTTCGACGTAGTTTAAGAAGTGATAGAGTTACTAGAGATGTTAAGAGACAAATTGATGATATGGATGACCACAGGTTAGTTAAATTGAATTTAATGTTAACAGTATTGTTGAAATGAATGGGTATCAAACTTGACACAAATTGGAGAACATACAGAGTTTTCTCAGTTAGGCTATCTGTCTGGTTCTTATTTGTCATGATTTTTTAATTAAAGGGATTTGTTCACCAACTGTTCAATTAATTACATCCTAGTTTTGGAAACCGGAATTTTCAAGATAAGCTAATAAGAAATCATGTTCACAGGTCACTGTCACTTGTGTATTATAGTTAGCTATTCATGTTTGCAAATCAAAAATACGACTCATATTTTAGGTACACTATGCATTTTATAGAAAAGACAGATATGGGAATTTCCTATTTTTGGTACATTTGCATGAGTTTTGTGATTTTCGTTAAATTCTAGTACTTCTGAAGTATATTACGTAAATCAAAGTCACAAATCAATCCCTGAAAATGCTGAACAGTCCCCTTTGATAAGATAGAATTTGCCCATGTTAAAAAAATTGACTGTGGAATCTCTGACAGGTATTGGTTATATTTTAATGTTGTTTTGTAACCATGCTATATTTCAGACCCTATTTTACGTGGTGGGTAACATTCTGTCAGATAGTAATATTTATAGCGTCAGTATCAGTATATGGTATAGCACCAATTGGTATAAGTGTTAAAGATTATTTTGATACTGTAAGTACATGTATAATCCATCTATCATTTGACTCTCTAGTGTCTTGATATATTAGACTATACAATATCATAGCACAAAACTAAGTTGTGGTACTAAGATGTTCCCTTCAGACATTTTATACATTCCTTTATATATATATATTATAAATGTATATGATTGTTCAATGTCGTTTTTTTATTTTGACATATGATTGGTTTTTCAGGTGACTATGTCTAATCTTGCAAACCAAAGAGTAGCTCATAGAGAAAGAGAAAATCTCTGGGTTGGTCCAAGACAGGTGAGATTTTAATTTATGTAAATTAATCTTTTAGAAATACATACATCCTACATAATGTTAAGGCAAGGACATTATATTTAACCAATACTGTAATCACAATAAAAGCATAATATTTCACTAAATATTGGCCATGGCATTTTGAATTTTTTCTTTTAAGAATTAAATAGGTGAAAATTGTCCATGGTATGATATTTTTATTTGATATTTTAGGCTGATCTGATACATCTAGGAGCTAAATATACACCTTGTATGAGATTTGATAGAAATTTAGATGCAGCACTAGAATTAGATAGAGAACAAGAAAGGAATTCAGGTTGTTGTGTAAGAAATGATGGATCTGGGTGTGCTCAAATGACCAAAAGTCGCTGCTCAGTAAGTTTATATTTTTGATAAAATGGGTTTCAGTTATATGATATATTATAAACCAAAGATATGAAGTCATAATGTACAAAAATATCATACAGGATTTTACAAGTTGTTTTAAAATACTTCATCATAAAATCTAGTTCAGTGACTCATAAGATCAATAATGATAATAATTCTGATTTTCAGACCATTTTGTCCACATTTGAAAAGTGGACTGAAGATTCACCTGGTCCTGATGGTAGAGTGTATGGTTCTGTTTGTGGTCAGGATCCTAGATATTGTGAAAAACCTTCTTCAGTAGCACCATTTGAATGGGATCAAGACATTACTAAATGGCCGGTATGTAAGATTTTGAGGACAGTGTCATTAGGAAACTATTTGTATATATAGTTAGTTTTTGACATGTAATCGGGTGGCTTAGTGAATTAGAAGATTGCTTGCTTACCTGAAGGTCCAGGGCTTAATCTTGGTATTAAGATACCTGAAGGTCAAGATAATACCTTTCCTCCGTCAGGGATGCAGGTCTGTGGTGCTGACGTGATAAAAGCGTCTTGTCATTCAGATGGGACAATAAACCGAAGCCATGTGCTACAGGCTGTGCAAGTTAAAGATCCCTCTACATTTGGAAATAAAGAATGAGAGTAATGCTGCTGTCCTGGAAAAATTTCCTCATTGCACTCAGCAAGGTGTGTTCCCATCCTCATCAACCAAGTAGTGCAGAAAAGTGGGGCGTAAACTCCATTCATTTAGACTTGTAATATAATGAATGAATATTATTATATTATATTTGTAGATATGTGAAACGACCAATATACCCAATAGATCTCTAGCCAGTCCTGATGATCGACATATGACATGTGAAATGGTGGGTCATCCATGTTGTCATGGTATACAGGGTGAATGTATGATAACAACTAGAGAACATTGTGATTTAATACGAGGGTATTATCATGATGATAAATATCTCTGTGCACAGGTACGTCTCTTTCACCAAACATGTTTTATTTCAAACAATTTAGGCTATAAATTTTGGGGAGGTTATTGCTTATAGGTTAGACAAATAAATTTGAATTTTACAAATTGCTTAATTAGAATTTTAAAGAACTAAGAACAGCGTATTTTTATTAAGACATTTAAAGATCTGAAAGTATTTTTTTATAATGAATAACATAATTCAAAATTGTTTGTTTCATTTAACCAATAACGTTATTCAATAGAAGGTTATGTTTATTTTATTTATGTATATTTTATTAGGTTGATTGTATGAGTCAGATATGTGGTATGATATCATTTTATTCTGAAGGTTTACCAGATCAGTTCTATAGATTGTGGACTTCATTATTTTTACATGGAGGGTAAGAATTATATTCTTAAAGAAATAGATCGGGACTAGATCCCAGTAAAAAAATATCAGGTCATCTTCAAGTCATAGACTATAATAAATATAGCTCTGAAAATATTTTTGGTCTGTTTGCTTTTTCGTAGTCTGTCTTGCCAACTTTAGCCAAGTGAATTCAAGATTTCAGTGCCCTAATGATAGTGCCTTTCAGTGATACCTAATGTTCAATTTATTTTTCAGGTTATTTCATCTGGTGATAACAGTAATATTCCAATGGTTTGTAATGAGAGATATGGAGAAGCTATCTGGAGCTATCAGAATGGCTATAATATATTTACTTAGTGGTATAGGGGGTAACCTAGCTAGTTGTATATTTTTACCCTATCAAGTAGAGGTAAGAGATAGGATTTTTTTTAAGAAGGATAAACCTGAGCATTAAAGCTTTATCTATACATGAAATCAGTTACAGTATATATACATGACAAGAGAAAGTCGTGTAAAAACAATAACTATCAAACTAGAATGTTACATTTTATACATAGTTTTTATTATATTATTATATACTTTCAGGCTGGACCTTCAGGATCACAGTTTGGTATTTTAGCCTGTTTATTAGTCGAAGTATTCCAAAGTTGGCAGATGTATAGTCGACCATTTATAGCCATTCTAAAACTGGCTGTTCCAATCTTTATACTGTTCATACTTGGACTTTTACCTTGGTTTGATAACTGGGCACATTTGTTTGGATTTATGATTGGCTTATTAATAGCCTTTGCCTTTATGCCTTATCTTAAGTTTGGACAATTTGATAGAAGACGCAAAATAATTGGTATAATAGTTTCGCTATGCTTGGCATTTGCATTAATTGTTATATTAATTCTGGTGATGTATGTGATGCCAGTACGTGATTGTGAACTTTGTCAGTATTTTAACTGCATTCCATTTACATCTGATTTCTGTGAAAATATGGGTGTGTCAATCAAGAGAAACTCCACCTACAATGCATTTTAATCAAACCTCAATTTGTGCATTTTTGTTATTTTTTGTTGTTTGTTTGTTTTTAATACTCAATGATTATCATGACCTATTTTATCATTGCTACAATTAATTTTACTCAGTATCATGTGTTCACACTCAAGATGTTCAATTTAATTACAGATTAAGTGCTCAATATTTATTATTGCTTGTAGAAATCTCAGAACAGGATCTAGCGCTTGATTAACCCATTAAAAAGCTGTACCAATTTGAGAAATCCACAGAGTTTCAACATGTTTATGAGATATTTGCTACAGTTATATTGCAAACAAAATTTCTTATGCATGACACAAGTTACAAAAAAGCTTCACAATTTTAGTATCAGACTAATATAATTGTATATCAGTTTATGGATTCAATCATTGATGGCCAATATCTTAAAACTTTTTGCAAACCCTCCTTAATTTTATTCAGCTAGTAAAGCATTCATTGCCACATTGACATGGCTTTAAATACTGAAACAGCTGAAAGCTTTTGAATCATTTTATGATATCTTTGAATTGATTTGAACATAATCATTGTAGTGTTTAATTTAAGATCCTAGAATTAGATTAGGATGTTTTAAGTTATTTATAATATAGAGTATTATAATTGATCAAACTAACTAGGCAGTATTAGAGAGGGTGTATATTTAGGCCTGTTCACACGAAGCATTTAGAACCCAGCCTAGTCATGAGCTTGCTGTGACTGACTGAGTACACATTGCTGTTCCTTAATCAAAAAGCTTGCTGGAAATGATTGTCTCCTGTACCTAGTCCCAAAGGCAGGCTTGATATCTATGATCGCAGAGCCTACACCGACAAACGTTTAAACTCTCCCACTTAACTCGCAGTCCTGGGGGCTGGTTCATCTCTGAGCCATTTGGGGCCTGGGTCAAATTGGTTCTTGTGTAAACAGGCCAGAATTTATGCCATTGTTTCATATGTACATACACTATTTGCTTACTATTGCTAACAAATTGATTTTGTTTTTCTGTTATATTCTGCTTTTGCTATGAAATAATTCTGTGATAATTTTTGTAAAAATCTATTTTTTGAGGAGCAGCTTAACCCACAGGTGAAGCAATAGCCTTATGTTTGTATCATTAAGGCATCGGTAAAATATAATTTCATATTTGATGTCTTAAATAATTAGATTAAGGCAGCACCAATTTTTTTAATCTGAAGGTCACAATTTAGTATATCATAGATTTATAAAAAGCTTTCAAGAAATCATAGATAATTTTTTTTTTGTAAAAAGAGTATAATAAAATTTAATTTTTTATGCATTGCACTGATAAAGCATAGTGCCTTTCCATGTAAATTCTTCTGAGAAACATTTAGAACCAATCTAATAAATTTTCCTCAATGGAAAAACCAAATGTTTGCTTTTAAGAATTTATACAATCATACTGTTTGCTTTGATTAGCTTCTATATTTTTTATTATACTGTTTTTCTATCCTATTTATTTAGAAGCTATTTACCTTGGAATCACTAATTTTTGAGAACTTTGTTTTTTTTTTATGAATGTGTAGATTTATTATGAATTTTTTAATGAAAAAAAGAAATGGAATTTGTTGCAATTTTAATCTGTCAGATTTCATGTCTGAAGGAGTTTATTGGAAATCAACTTTCCAAGCTTTAATTTCCTATGTGTAAATTCATAGGTGACCTCTGAGTGGTCAGGGCCCATAATGCTGTAGGGACTATAATGATTTTCGCAAGAAGATACACAAATTATATTTCAGATGATACGCCTACAGTGAAATTTGAAATTGTGCAAATAAAAATTTTGTACCTGATAATTTACATTTACAACATCCACAAAACTTTAAGAAACACAATTGATATGTTTTACACCAACAGTCCAACAGAAAAATATGTTTTCTAAAAGGGGTCAAATATATCACTTAGCGTAATGAATTTCAGTGTTTCTAGCTCTATGCAATCAATACATAATACATTAAGTAAATGCTCAAAATTTCTTGAATCCTTTTTATATAGATCAGGATCAGTGAGCAACTGATATCTTATTTGTAGACTGTAGCATAGAGTTGTATATAGATTCTATTTATAACTTTATGGTCTGTAGGCAGAGTATTACTTCCCCTTGTCAAGTTCTTCACAATAAATATCGAAAAAGTGTAGAAAGAGTGTTACTTCCGGTAATGGCTGAAATTGTGTAATTCACGTGTAAATTTATATATTTTCTTATGTTATACTCCTGCCCCTCTCTAAAACTGCTGTTTGTTCTGTTCAGAACCTGAAACTGGTCCCCGGTATTCAAACTATCTAATATTTAGAAAAATAGTTTTTTGAAAATAGGCTCTTAAAGCGATACAACCTCTTAGAATGAACAAAAAAATTAAGTTCTCAAACTTGGTCAAAAAGATTATATTAAAGGGATTGTAAAGTGATTTTCTAAACTTTTTATGTGTATAGGAGACACTGATAGCATTAGTTTGCGCCATTCTAATTTCCATTCCGACATCTGTGGTTCTTGCAATTCCACTAAAACTAACGCATTTTATGACGTCACTAATAATGATCTTCATTGATATCAATAGTAACTTCTGGTAAATCAATATTAGTGACGTCATAAAATGCGTTAGTTTCGCGTATCGCTTTAAATCATAAAATGAGACAAAACAATTTTGCTGTAGTGAGAGATAATAACACAGCTAACATAAAACAAACATGTGAAAAAACTTTTATAAAAAAAATTCATATTTCAGATGTATTATAGCACAATGATATCCAGAGAGACAAACTAAAGTTTAATGGTAGGGGAGGTCAAAATGGACAACAATATGGTTACCATGTCAGAGACTAACCTCTATGATATTGATAGTTTATGTGATTCTGACAGAGAAGAATTAGAACATGCTCTGTATAGTCAAATTCATTATGATACTGGTGGTGATATCTCTGTAGATTATACTGATTATGATTATAGTCCTAGCTTTATTTCAACTTCAACACCCAAAGTTTCTCACAAGATAAATGAAAGTGGACTGTCACTAGTGTCAGCTGGTACTGTGAATAATGAAAAGGTTGAGGTAACAATAAAAGAAAGTCCTTTACTTGGTGGAACAGCTAATGAGTTCATCTCTAATTACAGAAAAAAAGACTCTACAATTACTCCAAAATCCCCAAATGAAAATAAAACTGTATCCCACATTAAAACTAAGACCTCAAAACAAAAACTAAATGAATTAACTGGAAAGTCTAACAATAAAAATCTAAAGAACTCTATGCTAAAAAGGGAAAAGTCTAGGAAAGATATGTCAGAAGAAGATGAAAAGAAAGAATCGAAATATAAATTTAGTTTACAAAATAGGACTAAGCCATCACTCACTACAATAGTTAATATAGATAGTGATATAGAAAATAGTGATCATAGTTCAGTTGTAACTATATCTGATAGTGATATTAGTGATTCAGATAGTTCTAGTATGTGTTGTAAAATATTTACCAAGGATTCTAAACCATCTGATATACAATTAAATATAGATAATAATGATGTTAATAGTGATACTGATAATAATGATATTGATGATATATTATCTGTAACAGATCACAGCAGTTCAGATGGTGAGTATTTCTAGATATTAAAATCACCACAATTTATTAATGCCGTTAATAAATTGTACAATTAAATTTACTGGACTGAAAATTAAAATTTAAAAGCTTACTATAAAAATGTTTGGCTGTAAAACAGCTATTATTATTATATGATTTTGTATTGTTTAATTTAATCTATGATATTTGTAGAATATACATATTTCTTTTTAGAAGACAATGAAGATGAAGATGAAAAATGGCATGTTAGTGAACAAGATATTTTAGGATCTCGACCAGAAATATTCCGATATTATAAATATGATGCTGTGAAAAATGTCAGGTGTAAAAATTGTCGAGAAAAGGGTCATCTATCAAGAGACTGTCCTAAACCAAAGGTATTAATGTGTACCCAGTAATATTATACTGTGCAAATAGTATTTTTTATGATTTCTTGGTTTGTTTCCCTACCAAACAAATGATATACCTTCACATATATTGCTTCAGTGCTTCAGCCAATGTACTAAAATTAAGTAAATTAAACTAAACACTTATTTAATGAAATTCCAGGAAATTCAACAATATGAAAAGATATTTAACGGTAAACAAAATGGTTTTGATCATACATAAAAAAATTCTAATGTCTATTAGACAAATAGGTAACAGGCTTATCTGTTATTTCATATTTTAGGTTATAGTATGTTATTTATGTGGTAACAGAGATCATCTATCTACAGCCTGTCCTGAACCATTATGTTACAACTGTTCTCAACCAGGACATGTATCATCACAGTGTACACAATCACAATATAAATGGTATATTAAATGTTCTAGATGTGATATGCCTGGACATCAATATGAGGTAAATGTTGTAATCCTTAAGATTTTATTATGAGAAGCATCCCATATATATTTTATTCCTTTAAGAAAGTATTCTGAAATACATGGCCAGAAGATACCTAGTGAAAAGACATATGAAATAACGTTAGGCATCAGTACATTTCATCTCTGATATTCTATTGCTGTCATTTATTAGAATTTACCAGCTTAATAAACATAATTTATGTGTTGGCTTTGCCAAGAGTCATTTGCAGTAATTATTTTTGAATAAAACAAATAGATTTGTTCTAAAAGTTGTATTTTTTCAACAGTATTGCCCTGATAACTGGAGAAGGTATCATGTTACTGTAAGTAATTTACTAATACTAAATAAAACTTTAACTATTATTAAACAATAACAAGTTTATTACCCTCAACATTTTGATGATGAGGCTTGCAATGACTAATTTTGTGAGATACATGCCAAACAAACTTGCATTAGTGCAATGAAAAATTTATGCAAATGTAAATACTGTTAGTTATTCATGTATGTTGTCAAGACAAAGGGATCAGATTTCAAATATGGTTTCGATGCACTATGAATTGGCTTGTACCTGATAAGAATGGAAATACATCCATTCAATTTTGAAATCTTCAAGATATATGATTACTTATTTTTTGTATATTATGTGAGGTTGTCACTTACATAAATATTATTTTTATTTTATTTCAGACTGTAGGAGAACCTAAAGATTATAAAGTTAAAATTAATCCTCGAAAATACTGCTGTAATTGTGGAAGTTATAAACACTTTGGCTATGTAAGTATATATTTAATAATTGAGCATTTATTAATGTGATTAATTTGATCTAACTATTACAAATATACAGTCGGTTTACAGTCCATGATTGCAAAAATATTATTTTAAAAAAGTGAACCAAAAATTTATCTAGATCTGAAATTGTGGGTCAGATGCTATAGCTGATTAATTGTTTACATCATTTACAAAAGTGTTTACCTAATTTTATAATTTTCTAAAAGCGTACCGTAGTTAAAATTATTTGTTGTATTTTAGAAATGTAATAAACCACCAATGTCAAGTCATGCCCAGATAACTTACCCTTTTATAGTATCTTATAAACCACCAGTAATTAAAAAACAGAAATTATCAACTAAAAAATACTTCAATGATGATAATGAGGTATTAGAGCCAGTGTTTAAAAAGAAAAAGATACAACTGGTAGGATTTGGTAAGTAGGAAGAAAAAGAAATCATCTTCTATCTTGGGGGTCAAATATCACAGAACACTCTTAAAAACATTTGTGTGGAAATATATTCTAATTTTTACAAAGGAGGATTCTTCAATTTATCCTAAATTTGTTACTCGTTATACTTTCATTTTTAGTTATTTTCATTAGGAAATGTACTAATAGGAAAAATGTTATTTTGCAGACTAATTTAGAGCCTGTATTTGTTCATTTATTATTTTGGAATTTTAAATCTTATTTTTAGATGAAAATCCCAAGAAAGGAAGAATTATGAAGATAAAACCAATGAAAAAAGCTGACACGAAATCACCAGATCCATTAAAAAACTTTAAAAAGATTATGAAAGATTATAAAAGCGTGAAAGATAAAAACAATAAGAAGAAGCAAAAAGGTCAAAAATTAAAGAAAATCCAAGAGAAATCAGCTTTTGTGAAATCTGCAAAGAAATCTAATCTTGATGATAAACTATTTCTATATACTGATAAACATTTAAATAGAAAAACTAAAGTCAACAGTAAGAAGAAATTTGAAAAGCAAAGCAAGAAGAAGAAACCCCAAAGAGGAAGGAAATTAATTTGATATATCTGTGATGAAATATTGTAATAAATTATTGCTAGTATTATAATAGTTTAGTTTCAATGCTATACTGTATACTGTATAGAGTCTGTCAATCTCTGTTTTAAGATATCAAAAATACTACTAGTTTTCAAATGATGAACATATTACTTGGTACTTGGTAGGTATATGTATACATGTAAATTAAATTCATATAAAAAATATTGATCCATAGATGTATGATTGAAAATTGAAATGGGGAAAATTGATGCTTTCGGTGTCCCTTATAGCATTAAATATAGAAGATTTTACATATTTTATTATGTATTCACATAAAGATACAATCAACATTTCATTTTTATACACGCATTTCTCTCTATGCGGACGTATATTGTCAGCACCCCTGTTCGTTGGTGTGTCTGTCAACATTTGCTTGTAAACGATCTGAAAACTAGAGTTTCGAACATTAGAAAAGAGTTATTGCCCCTTGCCCAAAAATCTTGAATAGGCTATGTTCTCTTAGTTTTCAACCGATTTTGATGAAACTTAAAATGGATGTTATTGGACCTAGATCGAAAGGTTTGAGAAAGTTTAGTTGATCAAATTTAAGGCTTTTTCTTGGTCCACTATCTTTCTTTTTACCATCCTCATGCCGTGGTGGGCGCATATGACTGTGGTCCACTATCTTATACGTTATCAATTACCTTCTCTTTGATATCAGAATAAAAACAAATTATATGGTATTACGGTACATAATTTAATACTTTATAAAATTATAAATATAGAAAGCAACAACATAAAAACTTAACAATACATTTAAGAGATAATACATATTAGAACTTACAAAGAATCACAAGGGAATAACATTATGTGAAGAAAAATAGATCATTTTAAAAATTTTACTTTTAGCTATGATCCAAGTGTAAATTTATGAAATGCAAATTTTTGGCACAGATTTTGACATGCAAGAAAATATCAGAAAAATAATGGTAATATGGCACTTAACATGTGAAGAGTTAGCAGTTAAAAATATTTCGAGTATAGCACGTTACTAGATAAAGCAAACAACATATTGACCTGTGTTAATATGCTACATTGTATAATTTGCACACCAAGTCACTAAATCTTTTAGCGTTCCACATTCACAGACTTATATACCATACCACATTACTCACTTTGTATAGCATAAATAACTCACTGAGTTTTACTATACCATACTAATCAAAAACTTTCACACTAACACAATTTTAGTATCCACATTCAGAAAACATCTGTGTTGAGTTTTAGAAACATTGATAAATAAATCACTTCAAAAGGTAGCAGTTTTAGATAATAACCAAAGAATAAAATTTGTAGACTACTTCTTATTTAAATGTTATAAATAACCTTGAACACATTATTCAATTTTAGTATTCACATTCAGAAAACATAAACATGTGTTGAGTTTTACAAAAAATAAATCACAATGTTATAAATAACCTAGAACTATCCTTCAACTTCTTCTGTTTCAATATACTGTTGAAGATAACCTCTGATACTGATATACTGCCAACCATCCTTCAATAGAACATTGATAGAATTAACTACTGTTCATATTTCCTGTTTCCAGAATATTAAAGTACAATTTATAAATAAGTTAGGACATATTAACCATTTCAACATGAGCGGCAGTTATACCAACCCTCCCTAACGTTATATATACCCAAGCTGTCGGTAAAGCGGTGACGTCATATAACGTTGACGTCATATACTTTAAGTAATATTGCTTGGGGTTCAGGGTATATGACGTTTTATCTAAATTATATTCAGGGTTCAAACGGAAAAAACCACTTACCCCAATAACTCTATCCCAACCAATACCCATAGGTCTTTCAGTTGTTATTCCTAATCTTTTATATATCATACCAGTACCATGTTTAAATTTACCAAAATTAGAAGAACTGACTATCCATACCTAAAGATACAGAATACCTCATTATATTCATATTTATTTCAAAGTTATTTCCTAAAGCATTATTTTCAGATATGGCAGGAATAAGTATGTTTCACAAATGCCATTAAACAATAAAATCTGGTAATTTATTTGGTGAAATTTTTTTTTTTAAATTCCAAAACGATGCATTTCTAAGGAAAGTACATCAAGAGTTCCATCTTGTAATTGTTTATTTGTATATCAAGTTTCCAGCTTACCTGGTCATCATGTCCAACTGATACTTGTTTAACTTTATTACAGACATAACACCATCTGGTACCTTCAGGAAATGTAGATGTTATTTCTTCTCGATACCATAAATTACCTACATAAACACAAACACTCCATCAAACACCAGAATAAATCCCTTTGGACAATTAACTATTAATCATTTTAAATCAGTTTTTTTTTCATTAATTTAGAGTGGGTAAATATTGCTGTATTTTTTGCTTATATATTTTTTTTTAAATTATCTTAATTTCAAAGTTTCATTTACCATAACAATTGAGATCTACTTTGCTTATAGACTATTTTATCAATATTTTCAAAATACATACATCAAGTAAATCAAGCATACTTCCTTTAACATGTTAATGAACCTGTTATAATATTTTTTTGAATATAACAAATATTAAATACCTTTAGTATCAACAGCCCAGACTGCTGTGTCACCAACAGAGATACGATGTAATGTAGAGCCTTGTGGTGGGGTTGGTATCACTTGTAACCAACATTTACCAATAGGATTATTACCAGTTACACCAGGTCGGTAATATACTGAACCATCAATAGCTATACCCCATGCTCTATTATTACCACCAATAGATACTGATTTAAATGGTAAATCAGTTGGTATATCTACCCAATTATCACCCTGTAAACATATAGTTACAAATATAGTCTACCACACTATCACCCTGTAAACAAATAGTTACAAATATAGTCTACCACACTATCACCCTGTAAACAAATAGTTACAAATATAGTCTACCAAACTATCACCCTGTAAACAAATAGTTACAAATATAATCTATCACACTATCACCCTGTAAACATATAGTTTATACAAATATAGTCTACTCAACTATCAACCTGTAAAAAATAGCTACAAATATAGTTTACCCAACTATCGACCTGTAAAAAAATAGTTACAAATATAGTCTACCCAACTATCACCCTGTAAACAAAAAGTTACAAATATAGTCTGCTCAACAATCACCCTGTAAACAAATAGTTACAAAAATAGTCTGTTCAACTATCACCCTGTAAACAAATAGTTACAAAATATAGTCTAACACACTATCCCCCTGTAAACAAATAGTTACAAATATAGTCGACCCAACTATCACCCTGTAAACAAATAGTTAAAAATATAGTTTACCACACTATCACCCTGTAAACATATAGTTACAAATAAAGTCTACCACACTATCACCCTGTAAACAAATAGTTACAAATATAGTCTACCACACTATCACCCTGTAAACATATAGTTACAAATATAGTCTACCACTAGTGTTGAAACGGTTAGTGATTTTTACGACCCGGGTACCCGTCGGCAATAACCGGTTATTTTCCGGTTAACCCCGGTTTATTTATTAAGCTTATAAACAAGAATAAAGAACCGCATTTGTAGCTGTGACACTAAATCTAAACTAAATCTCAGTTAGTACAAATGAGTTCCGAAGTCGCCGAAGAAGAGTTGACCTACTTTGAATCAGTTCCACTCGGAATTGTCGTAGTCAGATAAAAACCAACAACCCATCGAAGCAAACATCAGATTACATCCAAACTGGCCAGACAAAATAACCCCACTGTCATTCATTGGCAAGGTATCAAATAAGCGCTCAAACACGAACATGGTCGGGTACATTTAGCACCATTGAACTTGGAATGGACGGCAGTATGATAACATAGTCAAGATCATCAAGGTTACTAACACTCAGAGAAGACAATGAACGTCTGGATAATCAAGTTAAACAAAAAACCAAACGGGCGGTGTTTGATACAATTAGGTCAAAATTATTTGTTCCACTCGTGAAGTAATTTTAATTCTATAATGACTATAATTACTTGTATAAACGGAACAAGATCATCTTTTATATGATATATAATAATCACGAAGTCTAATCACACTTTGATACCTATATTTAAAATATAACGTAAGGATTTGAACCTTTGATATATATACCCCGATGCGGATGAGATTGTCAGGCACTAAATTTAATAGACACCGCCGGATGTTTTGAGCAAGAATGTTAAAAGAGAAAGTAGAAAGTTAACGAAAGTCAGAAATTCATTGGCTGATATAAATAGACATCTCTTATTGTCCAATCAGATAATAGCATGCTTTGTTGATGGATTTTTACGAGTGTCTGTGTAAAAGTGTACAATGTCCGCCGGTGGAAAATGTCCGCTGGACATTTTGCACTAGTGAAAAATGTCCAATGGACATTTTTAACTAGTGATTAATGTCCATAACTAAATAAAGGACAGTTCTATCTAGCGTATTATGTCCAACCCGGACATAAATCCCCCCGGACATTATTTTCGCTTACATTAGTTACATCTGTTCATAAATATTTTCAACAAGATATTCTATTTTACGGCTTTATCGTTCTTTGATAACCATCGGAGATCGTGAAGATGAAAAAACAACTATTTGATGAGCTAGATGGTTACTAATATTCAGTTGAGAATACGGCGGATTTATGTTATAAAATGCCGTTTTTTACACGCATTTCTTTATCAAAATTATCATGTTACAAATTGACGGTTAACCGATCATCTGAAATCAGACCCGGTTACCTGTGAAATCGTACCCGATATCGGTTAACTGATTAACCGTTTCAACACTATCTACCACACTATCACCCTGTAAACATATAGTTACAAATATAGTCTTCCACACTATCACCATGTAAACACATAGTTACAAATATAGTCTACCACACTATCACCCTGTAAACATATAGTTACAAATATAGTCTACCACACTATCACCCTGTAAACAAATAGTTACAAATATAGTCTACCAAACTATCACCCTGTAAACAAATAGTTACAAATATAGTCTACCAAACTATCACCCTGTAAACAAATAGTTACAAATATAGTCTACCACACTATCACCCTGTAAACAAATAGTTACAAATATAGTCTACCCTGCTGTTTAACTTGTTCAACAATATCCTCATTTCTGATGTGAAGGTCAATAACCAACTCATTTTTATCCAAAACTTGAAATGCTTAAAGAAATGTAAATGATAAGGTATCTTAGAAAAGAAATTGTAGTTACCTGGTGATTATGAACAGTAACTCCCAGTCTACATAAAACATTACCATTACTTCCGACTGCCCAAACTATAATAGGGGAGATAGTAGATGATATATTATCTAACTGTATAGTTACATCTTTTATAGTAGTAGAACCTAGTTTATTCCATGGTCCTACTGTATTTAGTTTACACTTCCTATAATATAAAGTATACTTGGTTAGCCTAAACTTTGTTAATTCTTAAATATATGTCAATTGAATAGTGATAATTTGAAATAGTAATTTCAAACCCAATTTCCCCCATTTTATGATGCAAGATGGAGTGGCTGATATTTTTTAATTGGACAATAACTGAAGCTTATGGGTTTACTGTATGTACTTAACAGTTTGAAATTCAAAGATAGTGGACCACAGCCATATACGCCCACCACGGCATGCAGATGGTTAAACGAAAAAGCCTTAAATTTAATCAGAAGTAAACTAAACTTTCTCAAACCATTCGATTTAGGTCCAATAACATCCATTTTAAGTTTCAAAGGGTCGAAAATAGCTCAAATTCGATCTTAATCTTTGTTTTATAAATACGTATACACATAACGAATTTCATCAAAAACTCTAGTTTTTAGAGCGTTTACAAGCAAATGTTGACAGATGGATGGACAGGGGTGCCGACAATATACGTCCACATAGAGAGATGTGGGCGTATAAAAAGGATAGTTAAATACTGCAACACCCTCATTTCATAGCTATCGCTTAGTTATTCTTTATCAAAAGCTGAAGGGTACGACATTAAGCTCCATTTCATTACTTGAACTATTGAAAATAGAAATTATGCGTATGTTAATTTTTACTTTACTTACCTTACCCATCTTCTTCTTCTTACATAATCTCTTAATCCTGGTTGTTGATGAAATGGTCTGAAAAATAATAACAATAGTTTCAAACTGTATAAAAACTATTCATATTGAAAATGTATAGTTTGTGAAATAGAAATAGGACTCAATATTTTGACTATGTTTTTTGCTATGAAATTTGATGCAGGTTTAAACTCAAGGAATTATAGTTAAATGTACTGAAGTCTTTCATTACATTTAATTAGAAAAGAGAAAATAGTTGAGATGTTTAACTTACTTGTTAAAGTTACCCGAATATTGCCATCCTTCTTTATCAACTAAACTACTAAAATCTACACTCCAATCACTGGACTAGAATATATACAATTTATAACAAATTACAATTTATTTTATAATTTGATACTTTGTGACAATATTTTGTTGAGCTTGAAAGAATAAAGTTAGTGGACCAAACCTAAGATAACAAAGATATTTACCCAGTGCCAGTTACTAGATGGTAATTTAATACTTTCTTTATTTTTATCTTGAATACCTGTACTATCACTCCATTCATAACAATCAGTTAAAAACCCTCTACAATAATAACAATAACACAATTTTAACACATTGTTATTCCACATTTTTTTAAAAGGTAAAGGTAAATATGTGCACAAAATATTAATAGATCATAATACCGTAAGTAATACCATAAACTAAACTGTACAATTGTTTAAGATGTTCAAACATTTCCCCTATAGACCTTATTCACGTTTTGTTTTGAAACCGAGGATCATAATGCAAATTACGTCATCCATTCATAAAATGCGACGTTAAATGAATGAAAAGGAATATGATGTCATTAATAACCATATCAACAGCGAGAAAATGGGCTAAAAACTGCCTTATATAAATATGAGATGAAACACCTCATCTGAAAATATTTTTAAATAGCGTTAATAATTCTGATTATAACGATGTAAAATTCGATTAGTTTTGAGCTAGTGAAATTGAAGAAGGAGGCGTTGAAGGTTAGCTCAAATTGCAGGACAATACATAATAACACTCTTTTAAATTCCAAAGCCTAATTTTGACTCACTTGTTAGTATAACCTATAACAGGATACCATTTCTGATTCTCATACGTAGATATAGTTCTAGTGTCTGTTTGTTGATAACATTCTCTAGACATAGCTGATGTTGCTGAAATATTCATTTATATAATTGTATTTCTCAAATATCATGACAAGAACACTGATTTCAAATCAAGCATGGAACAATTATATTCATGAGAATACCATACACTTTTACCAAGACAGATTAACATGTCTATTATTGATGAAAACATTGGATTAGAATTTACTAGTACCAACTTGAGATATGAGCCATTACTGGTCAATCTGAATCTATTTTATCAACAAGTAAATAAGGATAATAATCCTTTTCATAATAACAAGTCTACTGCCACGATGGTGATAAAAAACTTGTACCTCTAATAAGACAGGACTGGCATATACCACACAAACAACAGTCTAAACTAACCTCTAAATAATCCACCACCATAACCCTGATTATAAACCCATGTTGTGTGATCATATCCTACAGCCCATGTTATACCATTACAAGAGGTTTCAATTCGTTTAAAATGACCACCTTGTTGACACCATAACCTACACAATATAATGAAAAAATTAATTAAATAAGTTAGAATTTCTGTTGCAATATCTTAAATCTTAGGCATTACAATTTTATCACTTTAATTCTAAATCCAATATTTGCCTATTAACTCAAGAAATATTAACAAAATCTATGTAAATGAAAACAGTTTAATTTAGGCTTCAGATCATTGGAAATATAACCAGTTTACTGTTTAGTCCTTACTGAAAAAGATCTTAAAGACAAAAACCACATTCCTCAAGCTGTTGGGAAAGTCACATTGTAATATGTAAATAATTGTTATCGTTCGGTATTCTATGAAGTGGGATATATAATACCAACTTACATTTCATCAGGTTTAGTGTATGTTTTATAAGGTTGATGTATAAAGACATCACCACGTAAAGTTGTTGACCATATACTATGTGTATCTACAGTTTGTTTTATCTTCCATAGATGACTGTTAGCTGTTAGCAGAGTTGATAGCTATAATTAATAAAAAAACATAGATAGCTGATACATCTTCCACAAGAAAAGTTCAAAACTTGCAACCAATCTATGATGAACCAAAAGATTATTTCAAAATTAAGTTGTTTCTTGTTCAATTCAACATTAAAGACTTCACTCACCTTACTTCACTTCACAAAACCTGAGCTTCCTCATATTTGTTTAGCAACAGTGTACGATTTAAAGAGATTGTAAAGAGGTTTTCTAAACTTTGTTTGTGTATCGGGGACACTGATAACATCAATTTGCGCCATTCCAATTTCCATTCCGACGTCTGTGGTTCTTGCAATTCCACAAAAACTAACGAGTTTTATGATGTTAATAATAATGATTAAATTACTATTTATATCAATGCAGATCACTATTATTGACGTCATCAAACGCGTTAGTTTTCGTGGAATTGCAAGAACCACAAACATCGGAATGGAAATTTGAATGGCGCAAATTGGTGCTATCAGTGTCCCCGATACACATACAAAAGTTTAAAAAACCTCTTTACAATCCCTTTAACATACATGTGAAAAATATTAAAATCTTACCCACTCATCAGTGTCTGATTCTGATGATGTCATTAATAAATAAGGTTGATTTTTACACGTTGTATCAGCTGTATATATTGTAAACACAGACTGTGCTGATGGATCAGCTAACTTCTTTACACATGTGATATCATTTAACCCTATCTGCATATTCTATAATAAACATAAACAAATGTTTAATACTTCACAAGGTATTGGTACACTGAGATAATATCATTAGAAATGATAACAGAATCATGTTTTTTCCGAAGTCTTGTTTAAAGAAGTCGGCATTCAGTACCACCAACAAGTCTCATAGACACTGCTATCTTAATCATTAGCTTCTATATTTCAAAGAAATTGTTATTTTCACAATATTGGTGAAAGAAGGAAAAGCGGCTTTGAAATTACATACAATTGGTTTTCCTCTAGGACAATAATGTATGGTTATTACACCATTTTCATTATCTTGTAAACTATGTTCTAATTCTACTGTTACATCTTCCCATCTCTTTCTATAGCCATATCTATACCATTTCATACTAGATTTCTTCAACCAAGAAGACTATAATAATATAGAACATGAATTACAATTACTGTATAGGTCAGTACTCTAGTACATTAGTACATTATACAGTCAGTAGAGTTTTTAGGAATTATTTGGTGGGGAACAAGTAGGGTCACAGTCACAATGGTCAAGAAGGATTAAAAGCATCACACATTTAAGAAAAAATCTGAAAGTAGGAGTCTAATTCCTTAATGTTTGGCATATTTTCAAACTTGAAATTATTAGTGTCTATTTTGAATGACAGAAAACCAGAGTTAAAGGGATTGTAAAGGGGTTTTCTAAACTCTGTATGTGTATCGGGAACACTCGTAGCATCAATTTGCACCATTCCAATTTCCATTCCAACTTCTGTGGTCTTTACGGCATATACAAATTATGTACTTGTATTGCACCTACCTTATCTACAGCATTTTCTAGATACTGAAACTGTTGTATTTCTATCTTATTTCTTTGAAACAATCTTTCTAATATAACACTTCTGATATAGGGTGATATTCTGTTCTTTATAGAGCCAGTATCAATACTACTGTCTGATTCTAATAAATAATAATTACTTATATATATGGGGGTTAAAAACATACAACTGTTATTACCAATAAAAAGACTTGCATCACAGATATCATAACAAATTTACAATAACAAAATATTTTCACTGATAAGTGGTCATCAATTGTAGAGCAATATAGAAATATTACCTGGAACATGTTTTAACTCGGAGTTTCAAAATGTGCGATCTTCAGAAAACTGACCCAGCTACCCTAAAGTTTGTCAAGGAGAGCTATGCCTGGAAATATACTAACCTCTTCTTGTTTGTAACCATCTGACATTAGTTGGCTCATCAATATAACATCCCATTGCACTAAACCATACCCAGAAATATCTAGGCATAGCAGGAGTCATAGTACACATTGTAAATACCTCATCAGAAATTTCAGATATATTACTGGTACTAGGATTCAATGATATGGTTGATTTCATTTCTCTACTGTCAATATTATCAATACCCATACTTTTATAATCTTCTTGACTAAAGACTTCTGATTGAGTAGATTTATTATCTAATACTGTACTGGTTATATTGTCTATTGGAATGATTGCAGTATCTTGTGACATGATATTTTGATTTTCTTCATCTTCATCAATATCAGTAACAAAATTAAAGATTTGATCTGGTTCTGAAAGATTACTGTCTTCTCTACTGTACGACACCTTGTCTTGACTAGTAGAACCATCAGGAATGTCATTATTATTTTGGGAATTCAATTTATCACAAAGAGTATTCGTATCACCGTTTTGGAGTTTTAATTGCACCTTTTCTATTAAATCATCATTTTTCTTACTGTCTGTAATATCACAATTTTGTTGTCTACTTTTTGATTTTGTAGATTCACATTTATTTTGGTTTGGAACTTTAATCACATCTTTGGTTTGAGTTTTTGACTTGGTGAGATTTGGTTTTGAAAGACTAGTAGTGTTCTGTGGTTTATTGAGTGATTTCAGGGTGATATTTGTAGAATCTTTGGAATCAATGGTACTAGTAACACTAACAGGGGTACCACGTAATGATGCACTACTCTGATAATCAGATGATGAATCCTCATCATTAAATGATTGATAGGAAGATCCAGCATGACTTAATTTAGACAGATCTTCTCGCAATATTAGTGACTGCCATGTTTTACCACCTAAATCACTTGTATTAACTCCTGATCTAAAATATGGTTTTCTATCATTTAATCCAATACCAAATACCTACAAAACATACAATTTCATATGGGTTTCAGTACATTTAAACTGGCCCCCATTCTATCTAAAGCTTTGCATTTAAGCACTGAGTTGGAACTATTGTAACCTTGGCATTGATTGGACGAAACACATCTTACCCTATAGCAACATCATTGGGTTGTCAGTCTAGTTATGCTAAGATATTATGATGCTTTTGGATTATAATGGCCTTAATGATATTACAACCTAAAAGTCTATGTTTTGAAATGCATTACAGACAGTATATTTTAAAATAACAACAGAGCTTCACTAACCTGATCATTTGGTGTGACAGATATATGACATAGAGAACCAACCATTTCTATCCAACAACTTCCTATTGCAGATTTATTATCAAACCTAGCATTATCTCCATTAATACCCTTTCTAAACCAAACTTGACCATCACGACTTAATGACCATACTGTATTATTACCAACAGCTACTTGCATCATTCTAGTTTCATTGGTAGGATATGGTATCTCACTCCATGATGACCCTAGTATAATAAACATACAATGTACTCTGTCATTTCCGACATCTGAGTACTACGACATTCTGCGTAAACCGACATCTAAGTCTGGTCCCAATTGAATTCCTTCTTAAAGTCAGTTTAAAAAGCTTTTAGTACTATATATGTACCGTATATAAGGTTAGAATATGGCTACTGGTAATAATTTCTTTTGATAAAATCACAGATTAAGCCAATCTAATTAAAATTATTCATTTTGGTTATTTTTTGTTAAGATGCTCGCTTATATAAGTGGTTAGATCACATGGAGTCGACAATCAAAAAATAACCGAAACGAAATGTAATCTAATTTTTATCAGATTGAGATTAAGCCAATGTTATTTAAAAACAAAATTGTCTACTGGAGAATGCAACACTTTAATTCAATCACAGAGGAACTTGCCTATTTTTTTATTTTCAAACATATTTTAAAGGCTTGCTTGAGAACAATAATTCATATAGTAGAAAGGTCAGAACAAGTAACATGCAGAAACAAAGTTACAAGCATTTTTTAAAGGGACAATTGACCAAAATTGACCACATAGAAAGGTAATACATGGTGAATCTATACTCACCATATACATTGTCTCTATTTACACCTAATCTAACTAATACTAAACCATCCCAGGTTACAGCCCAAACTAACCCAGTAGGACCAACAGATATATTTATAACACTAGTATCATCAGTTGTTATTAATCTCCATTGAATACCTTCTGGACATTCTTCACACACATTTTCTCTAACATACACCTAAAATATACAATAATAGTCATTTCCAACTAGTTTCATTTTAACAGTCATAATAAAGTGAACATACTGATTTGAAGAAGGATTCTTTTAGACAAAATTTATGTTTTTCCATTCAACCTGATAGACATAAATTATAACTTAGGTAACTTACCTTTCCATTAACTGTGACAGCCCAAACACTGAGAAAACCTGCTGGTTGCCCTGGTAACTGAAAACCTCCGACACTAACATCTATAAATGTACCACCATCTTTCATTTTCTCACTATAACTTATCTACAAATGATTATACTGAGTTAAGCCATGATTGTGTTTGTTGGGGGGATTTGGGTTAGTTTATGCTTGGTTGAAAATTAGGAGCTCATTCATTACTCCCAGTTCAATTGTGTTGCTCCAACTGATTCAGTTCCACTTGAATGTGGTAGAGTATGGATATGTTTCTAGTTTTTAAAATTCCCCCTCCGATATCACAAGGCCCTATTTTATGATTATGTATATGTTTAGCATGTCAGCGTCAATTTGTTTATTAGCTTATGCTTATTGCATATCATCTTATATTGCTTTACCTTGGCCCATTTGTCTCTAGCAACATATCTTCTAAACCTTAGCCATTTTCTTCTTCTAACCATGGAAAATGTTTTTGGTTCAGGAGAGTATTTACGTGGAAAATCTGAGGCATACTGCCAACCCTGTAATAAACAAATTGCAATGACATAAACTTCATAAAATATTTCAACATGCATAACTTTAGAAAATATCACAAACTACTGGCAAATAACAGTTCATGAAAAACTTGAAACAACATATTATAATATAACATGAAGATACTAACCCCTCGATCAGTAATTTCTCCTTTAAAATTCTCATCAATAAACCAATCTCCCTCCCATTCCCAATATTCGGAAGGTAAAGGGAAGTCACTCTGTGTAATATGTTTATCTCCTTCTTCATTACTCCAATTCTTTCTATCAGATGGTAGCAGATTTTTATGAGTAAAGCCACCCCATGGTGACCATCTCTGAAAAAGACAAAATATTCAAGTTATTTGTATAAATCTTGACAAAAATTCCACATAACACAATTTAAAAAAGAATAGCGTCTGCTTATGAATGGCAAGCATAAAAAAATTACAAATCCAGATTTGCTTTTGAATCAAATTGGTACATAGAACATTTTCTTCAATACCATTGATGGATGTGAGGTATCTTTCAATAATACTTGAATAACTTCCCAAACATTCAATAGTGCCTACCTGGTTTTCAAATGTTGTCTCTGCTACCCTTATGGGAACATCAGATGAATAAATACATACATACACATGTTGATCATGTCCGATACCCCAACAACCAAACTCCACAGCTGACACTCTTTTTAGCTTTAAACCATCAGTACTTTTACATAGCTCTCGAAAATATTTCTTCTCTGTATTTAGAGCAAACACATTTCCACTGCTGTTAACAAGTAGTAATCTTTGTTTGGTCATATTTGATTGTCTGAGTTGAAATAAGCATATATGTTAAAAATTATTCCTTCAATATTATGATAAGATTTAGTAGGCTAAATGTATATAAAATTTAAATTAGTCCAATAAATTGGTTGGCCCACTGACTGGTAACTCAAAGTTCAGGGTGTCTTAGATCTGAAACAAATCTTGATGCTCAATATATTCTGTAATAATTTGGTAGACCTTCTATGCTTTTATACTAATCTGTTCAGTTTCGCTTGCTCTCGGACATCACTGACGACATCACCACACTCCACAGTATGATTCCCACTTTATAAAATAAAAGTAAAACTAAAATCACAATGGTAAAAGGCACTGATGATATAGTGATTATGTCATATGTGACATGGTTATCAATTCATCTCAAATTGTGTCACTGTGTCAATGAGAACTGGGTCAATCAATCAGGCAAATATTAGTCCACAGTGTCTTGATACCATACATACAGACAGCACAAAAGAAACTCTGATTGGATTTATTTTATAAAATGTCACATGACTTCATTACTTCAGTACAGTAGTAGGAGGCTTGTCAGTACAAAGAGGTCATTGTGTCTGTGATTGACTACTTTAACTTATAATATTAACTGCATTAGGCCTATAGTCGAGGTTTAAAGTCAGAATTGGGGTGGTATTCAAGAAATCACACAAATGAAATCTGTCATGCATCTTAATGACATCGTTTATCTGATAGATAACTATAAAATGAATTTAATAGTTTGGACTTGAGTTTGTTGACGTTTTCCCTTAAACACTTTGCTACTGTGATATTCAAGTCTACGAGTTAAGAAGGATAACTCTAATGTTTAGCTCAGTTCGTTTTATCAACACATTCAATATTCGTAACAAATTAGAAGTCGTTGTCAGACAAATTTGTGTGTTTTTCGGTAATAATTTAACCATAATGTTTGATCGTCTTCATGGATATTGCTTTGTACTTACTTGTAGTAATTGGGGTTCTGTTTTATTTCCAGTGACTGTGTTTATTATCTAAACGTAGTCATAAAACTGTAAGAAACGAACTGTTCCATTATTTACATTCGAGATGAAACTGTTCAGGCTTGCTCAAAGAAATCAGTCATAGACATAATTTTTAGTAGTGATTAATTCCAGAAAATATTTATATTTTGATTTAGACAGACATGCCACTTGGAATTGACAGAAGTCATTTCCTTGCAGATAAGGCAAGGGACTGTGAAAGACAGTTGAGAGTAAGTTATACTAGTTAAAGTTATTATAGTAATTTTTTACCAGAATCTATATCTGCCTATCTGGTCTTGTCTGTCCTTGTGGAGTTGGAGTGTCCTGTAGAATACTGATGATACTCACTCAATCACTGATATGGTACTCAGTGAAATAATAAAGTGATACTGATGATAGTAGACATTATTTATTAGTGATGATAGGCCTATACCTGGGTCAAATCAGAAATTGGTCAACCTGAGCATGGAATTATGAAATTAAATCTACATTAATATAATCTTTTCCACAAATAATATATACTATTAGGCTACAAAAAACACAAATTTTGAAGATAAAATTGCATATAATCACAAAATCTTTTGAGATTTTGATTACCTACCCATTTTTTTTTTGTTACGGACGGAATTCAGTAATTTATGAAATTTCCAAAGAACAATTTTAAAAAAATTGAAACTTTTTTTTAAGTTTAGAGTGTATATCACACTTAATTTTGATGTAGATACTTTTTAGAACTTAAAAAAAAAAAATTACATTTTTAAATACAAATATCAAAATTTAATTTCCGGCCGTAACAAACTCAGATTTTTACATTTATCTCATACACATAATATTTCACTAAAAAGACTTAAATTGTGATAACCTCTAATTTATTATTGTACTAATAGACTGAAGTTAAAAAAATGAATCAAACATGTAATAACTCAATATTATATAGCGTACAAGTTTTTTTTTGTCTAGTGTTACGGATGGAAAATAGTTGTTACGGACGGAAAATGTAAAATTTTCACTGGATAATATAATATAAACGTCATTATTATAATTTTACACGTCAGCATAAAGAACTAAAATATCTCAAATCTATTCTTGAAAGCGATGAAATTATTATACAAGTTGACTTCTCTGAAAATTATCAAAACACACAACAAAACGCTATACAAAGTTCTTATTTTGGATATCAGAGTTTTGCCTTGTACACAGCATGTGTATGGTACAGAGATGGTGATAATTTAAGTTGTGACAGTTTTGTTCTTGTAAGTGATCAACTTGATCATTCAAAGTTTTTAGTCTTGTCTGCCAACATAATTTTAATCAATTGCATGAAAAAAAAAATCCCACGTTGAAAACTGTACATTTTTGGTCAGATGGTTGTGGTAAGCAATTTAAAAGTAAATATTGTTTTTATTTGCTTACCAAATACCCACATAATTTATCCATTAAATGGAATTATTTTGAATCACACCATGGTAAAGGTCCTGTCGATGGGGTGGGTGGTCAGGTAAAAACTCGTGTTTATAGAGATGTTAAAGGAGGCAAAGTTGTTATAAATGATGCTGAGCATTTTGCTAGATATGCTAATAGTATTTTGGAAAATATTAATGTTATGTTCTTAGGCAAAACTGATATTGAAAATATCGATGTTGACTTAAGCACCGAAGTGATAGGAACTTTACAAGTCCATCATGTAAACCGCTTAGTATCCAATGATAATGTTAAAATAGATTTTTTTCAAAACAGCCAATATGGTAATCTAAAGGAAAAACCATTTAAAGTAATAAATTATATAATTGATAATGTTAATCAAGTCACTGAATTGTTATTGCCAGTAAAAGATATTTGTAATTTGTCTGCATGCTCAAATAATATAGCTGTTATTTATGAAAATGAATGGTGGCTTGCAAAAGTTGTTGAAATTTCCAGTGAGAATGAAGATGTAAATGTTTCTTTTCTTCATCCAAAGGGCCCATCAACAACCTTTTTTGGCCCTCTCCTGAAGATACCTGTTGGGTTCCAATCAAATCTGTTTTAGGACAGTTGACGTCTCCGATACTTCCTGTTTCAAGTCGAAAGTTTGGTATTACATCTGAGGTTGTACAATGCATAACAAATAAGTTTTTAGGGTTAACTAAGTGATGAGTCAATGCTCTTATTGTTAGTTACAATTGTTAGTTAGTTTGATTACACAATGTTTGTTTTTTTAGATCGCGGTAGGTTTACTTTAATATTTTGAATAAATGAATTAAATTTACATGAAAGATTTTTAATGATAAATGAAATAAATATATTTAATATTATCAAGCTTTTTTTTAATTTGATTTCATATTCTTTGTACAAATTCATTCTGAATGAATTAATGTATGAATGAATACACAACAGTTTAAACGATCACTTTCCCTGTTTACAGTACTAATCAGTTTAAAGAAATGCTTAAAATCCAAAATATTTTGGAAACATTTCAAGATATTCCGTCCGTAACATTTGCTTTCAAAACATCGTAACTTCTTTAAAAATTTCTTGAATTAAATGTTTTTTTGTCAGATGCATGAAGATGAAGGAACTGATTTTAAATATAATGAATAATTGGCTAAATACAGTTCAACTTAAGATAAAATGGACAAAACCCTCCGTCCGTAACAATTGCAATTCCATCCGTAACAGACAACTTTGTCAACAAATGGCACATAAAATATTAATATTTTTGAACTTCTGTTTACATCACATAAAAGTTAATTTACTAGATTATTAAAAAGTGGTGAAATATTTTAAATTTGGTAAAAGACTTCACAGACTTTCGCCAAAGTTGTTGTGCTGTCAATTGAGTAAATTTGTGTGATTCCGTCCGTAACACTGACAAAAAACCAAATGACTCTGAAAATAAACCCATTAAATGACATTCCACCCTTTTGTCTTATGAAATAAGGTATTCTTAATAAACTAGTACACAATTTTGTTTTTTAAGTTAATTAGAACAGTTTTAATTTGACATTTTGTGTGTGATTTCCGTCCGTAACATGTAGGCCTATTTTTGATTTGACCCACCTATACTAACTGATAGTTGGTTGGTTGGTAGATGACAAGTTAACGTAGTTGGTAGTTGATTGGTTCAATCGGATGGTACTGTGCTGTTGGTTTGGTAATTTGGTAACTGATAGTAGTGATGATAGACCTATATACTAACTGATAGTATATGCCTATACTCTATAAGCTTACTGACAATTTAAAATTTTATATGGAGGGGGAAAGCTTATACTATCGTCTAGCCTAATTGCATTTAGCTAGAGTTGTATTTAGTAATGAATCAAATGTTACATTAATTAAATCTGAATTGAATACTAATTAGACCTTTTAACTTTAAATTTTAGAACAGAGATGAACGAATAGCTAGCTTAGAGACAGAAAATGGAATGCTATATCTAAAACTTGCTCAGATTCAGAAAGAACAACAAATGACAAGAGAGGAAAATTCGGCTATCACTCAAAAGTATAATGATGAAAAAAAATTCCGAAACCAAGTATCAACAAAAGCATCTAAATTTAAAGATGAAATTGAGGTTAGCTAAATTTTTATATCAGCTTAATTTTGATGACATTCTAATGTCAATTAGGCTAAGCTAAGTGCAATTTTATCATTATTTTACAGAATCTAAGAAAAGATTTATCTGGTGTACAATTAGTAGCAGCTAATATGCCTGAACAATTTAAACAACAATTTCATCATGCTAATTCTATTGTACAACATCATCAATATCTCCACCAATCACAGTCCTCTAGTTTAACAGGTAGGTTATTATCTAGAAATGATTAATGCATTTAAATATATTCAAATGTCGTTATTGATCTACTTTTGGGTATTTATCATTAAACAACAGTAAACGACTAAATGCTCAGCAAGAACACAAAATGTAATATCTAATACACATGTATATCGGGTGTCGCTAAAAAAAAACGTCTCCAAGTTTGATTGGACGTATCTCTTTCAAAATTCTCACAGATATTCTTCAACATGTTGTTGTTTTTATTCGATGACTCTTGTATTTTCAGTGTTTGACATCGACATGCTGAAAAATATCTCTGAGAATTTTGAAAGAGATCGTATTTTCAATAGTTGAGATACTTTCTGGCAAAGTTAGGGACGTTTTTTTGGCGACACCCGATTTATCCTCAGTACCGGTACTAATTTTGTGTTATGTTAATTTATTTTCAGTGCTACAAGATCAGATATCACAGTTACAAACAGCTCTACAAGATATCACTGATAGACATAGTAAAGAGAAGAAGAGAAGACAAGATTTACATAATTTATTAATGGTAAGTTTAAAAGACAATAATAATTCAAGTACTGTGTATGTTATATCCCTATTTTATCAATGTGTCATTGTCATTGATATACTTGTACAAATTGTGCCAAGGGATAGCTGACAAGATCATTTAGAATTTGTAATCAATATATAAAATCAGTAATCTTTTAATGGTATATTAGAAGCACAAGTTATGGATATAACAATATTTACTGATCGATATTACTAGAATATTTATTACTTTTAATGTAAAGAATTGTGTATATTTGACAGGAATTAAGAGGAAATATAAGAGTTCACTGTAGATTAAGACCATTAAAACAATTTGATTGTGGTACAGAAGATCAGACAACATTGGGAAAGTAAGTAGATTTAATGTCAGATTCCAAATACTATTTAGTACTTTAAGATTAATCTTGTGCCTAACACAAAATTTCAGGGTTATATCACTGCATATACCATTAATTATTTTCCATAAAAGTTTGAATATAATAATAATTTATATTACTGGTGACAAAAGCTTATGCTATGAAAAATACAGTAAACTTTTGGATTAGGTTTTTCTGTATGACTATCTATTGATATATTTCTATTGTAGACCTGGTAGTAAATCAGAGATAGTAGCACATTGTTATGATGACGTAAGTCCTTTACACATTATTTAACATTCAGTTTTCATCATTCAATAGTTTTGGAACAAATAAACAAGGCCCCATTACAGGCTCTGCAAGTTAAAGATCGCTCAATCCAAAATAAGAGTAGATTAAAAGCTGTCCTGGCAAAACTTCCCTCATGGCACACTGCATAGCATTTGTCCGTCCTCATATGCCCAAACAGGAACAGATTCTCATAACTCCATTTCATTTCATTTGACTCTGGTTGCTCACAAATCCTTCAGTTATGATTGTAATCACATTTATTTGTATACCCTGTTCATGTTTCTCATATTATAGGAGAACATCTGTGTAAAGACTAGTAAACATAACAAAGTATTTGAATATGAAAGGTATTACAATCTTATTTTCAACAATTATTGAAAGAATTTATAGTGTTTTTTTAATTCATGAAATTATCCATTTTATTGTGTGCACTCGATGTCAAATAGATATCTAGAGGGAGATGCCTAGAAACATTTAACAGACAACTTAATTCTTTTATCTGTAAAGTTAATAACTTACAGAGATAATTGTACATTTCTATTACAGAGTATATAATCCATCAGAAAAACAAGATATAGTTTTTGATGAAGTACAACCAATGTTAACATCATTATTAGATGGGTTAGTACGTACGGTATATTAATTCATATAATCAATCCAAATAAGACAAGCACTCAAATCTGGATTTTACATGTAAAGTCCACTCAGTTTCCTCAATCAGACTTAGTGGTCTTAAAATATGAATTAAGATATTGCATAAAGCTCTCCCTCGAAATTTAAGCCATCAAATCCATTTGTATCTATAATTATCAGCTTTCGAAAGTAAAAAACACGACTAGTATTTTATTGAGACTATGCCTTATATAGAAAATGTTTAGTCAGAGATAAATTTGAAGAGATTGTGCAATTTTTGTGCATTTTAGAACTTCTGAATAATTATATACATATTTAAGACCGAAATTGAAAATGCTGAACATTCTTCTATAAAGATTTGTTTGTTTTAATTTCAATTCTTTTATAGATATAATGTGTGTATTATGGCATATGGTCAAACAGGAAGTGGTAAAACACATACAATGTTAGGTAGTCATAGTCATGATGATTATAATCCTAGTGAAACTTTACATCCTGATGAGGGTGTTATACCACGAGCTACAAGAGAATTATTCAGGTAATTTAATTTAATCCAATAAAATTTCAACCTATCATCTACTTCAAAATGTATAGATTGATTAATTTCGAGGGATAACTTATTCTGTAGTTTTTAAGGCTGGTGTGTTTTTCCAAAAGAGAATATATATTTATAGCACATACAACAAGCAGTTCCAAGACTATGTGACTTCTGAGATTGCACATCATTTGACAATGTGCAGTGATACATAATATATTGGTATTTCACATCTAGAAACCACTTGTCAAATAGATGATTTGATAGTTAAATGTTTTTAATATATTAGATTAATAGAAGAGAAACCACCAGGATGTCATACAATAGAAGTATCAGTAGTAGAAATATATAATAATGATATAAGAGATTTATTATCACGCGGTTCTAATATTAAACATGAATTAATAACTGGTTCAGATGGTTTATTAAACTTACCTACTATCACATCCAAGTAAGTTTAAATAAATATCTTAAAGGAAATGTAAAGAGGTTTTCTCAATTTTGTATATGTATATCCTGGACACTTATCAAATCAAATTTTTATCGGACATCTGTGTTTTTTTTACACTAAAAAGATAGGAGTTCGATCTTAGCCCAATAATTGTACATGTATATAATTATTTATTGATACATTTCAGACAAGTATCAACAGTATATGATGTAATGTGTTTAGTACAGCGAGGTTTAAGAACAAGAAGTGAATCAGCTACACTTGTTCATGAACATTCCAGTCGTTCACATTTAATTGTCACATTAACTGTGACTTCAATAGCTCCTTCATTTTTCTCACCTAATAAAACTATGACTGATTCTGAAGGTAAGTTACAAAAATAATATATTTAAGAAAGGCAACATTATTTTCTATATCTTAAAGAGACTGGGGATTTTAAAGGGGCACAGGCTTTATCTTCGTGGGTCGATTTTTCCAAGTCTCAGAAACGGGGACTTTTTTAGCTCAGCAATTTAGTACTGGTTATCACAACTCACCATGGAAATTTGAGTCTTCAAATCCATGTGCGCATCCATAATTATTAGCATTTGAAAGTTATAATGCCCTACTACACATTAGCGATACTATGCAATATATAGAAAAGTCATCTATAGAAATAGGAGGAGAAATGTCTAATTTAAGATATATTTGAAGGAAATATGCAATTTTCTAGTGCTTCTGAAGGATATAAGTATATTCAAGACCCAAATCAACCAATAAAAATGAAGACTGGTCCACTTTAAAGGGGAACAGTTGACAAGTACTTGAACTATTAATATCTCACAATCCATTTATATATATCTCAAACTAAAGGTTATTGCTGCTTAGTTTAAACTCAACTGCCAGTGGTTGATGTTACCTTTATTTTTCTAGGTTTTCAATCTGGAAAGAAGACACCCCGACCTCAATCTCAACCTACTTTATCTGGTGATTATTCAGGGCAGATAACTCCAAATCAACAAGCTGTTATTAAAACTAAATTACAACTAGTAGATCTAGCAGGCAGTGAATGTGTTGGTAAGGATAGTTCAGTGACTACATTCTATGTCTATGGAATGTTGTTATTGTTAATGGTTGCTGGGGAATGCTGAAAATCGTCGCTAATAGGCAAGAAACTGGTTCAGAAAAAAGCTTTGAACATGCATAAAGTTCTTATGGAGATCAGTGTTTTTTTCAGCGCTTAATTTTGAACTTAAGAGAATGCTGAAGACATTTGTGGATTGTTAGTTGACCATAACCCTAGCATTACTTGTGTGTTACAAATTGTCTGCCTTGCAATGAACAACTCACTTGCAACTGGCAAAGACCTTACAGGGTGACACTAGCGTACATCACATGGATCACACGCGCGTCTATCTCACTCTAAAACGCTTGAAAATTGAACAATGAATGTTAGGGTGTAACAGACCCATACGTTTTTTCTACCTCCTATTTTAAATGATATCAGAAATGTACATAAAATGTATATATATATATATAATCTATTCATTGTAGGTATGTCTGGAGTTAAAGGGGCTGCCTTAAGAGAAGCTTCACATATCAATAAAAGTTTATCAGCGTTGGCAGACGTACTGGGTGCTCTAGCTGAACACAGAACACATATACCATATAGAAATAGTCGACTTACACATTTTTTACAAGATTCTATAGGTAAGATTGCAAAATTCTCTTTTAATTCAAATTTTAATTGTCTTTCTGGTAAGAAAAAAAATGCCACATGAAAACTTTAAAAGTCAAAAAAAATATTGTTTAAAAAGAAAAACCGGGCCGACTCTCGAAAGCACTGGCCGTGGCATCAGAATTTTTTTTACCTTGAGGGGGATTCAAACCTACAGCACCTAATTGCCTAGCAGACGGCAATCCAACTGAGCTATTCCACTGCCACAAAAAGACAGTGTTCAAACCCAGCGTTAGGGAGAAGGATTGACATTTACAGTTTGAAAGTTGTTATCCCCTTCAAGGAGATATTTATATAGCCAGGCACGGGCAAGGATAGGTAGGGGGGTGAAAGCCGAATCTCGAAAGCACTGGCTGTGTCATGCAAGCAACAGTAGGATCATTTATCGTTCCTCAGGAACATTATTAACCTTGATATCTATTACAGGTGGAGATGCCAAGTTATTAGTTTTATTATGTGTTTCACCTGCAGCTAGATATGTCTCAGAATCTCTACAATGTTTAGGATTTGGTCAGAGAGCTAGACAAGTTCAGAGGGGACCAGCAAAGCGAAGATTACCAACATCAGCTGAAAAAAGCAATGATTTTCCCCGTCCAAAATCTACTTCAAGTTTAAATAAATCATAATCCATGTTTGTCTCTAATATTATTGCATTATGCCAGTACAATTATATGAATGTTATTGCTTGATTGTTGTTTATTTATTGTTAAAGAGATGTTTTATGATTGAATGTAAACAATAACAATGACTGTGATAAATATTTATTATATTAAATGAAATATACTTCATAACAAAAATAATATTTTTTATTGGTAATGAATAACCATTCAGTAATTTAACATCAGAAACTTGTAACAATTGGATTTGCATAGAAAGTTATTGAAAGGTTTGAACCTACAAAAAATCGATAATAGCCTTCTTGTATTAAAAGAAAAGCTGACAAATATGGATGAATCAAATAAAAATTTAATAAAAAAAATAATTTCAGGTTAACATAAACACACATTTACAATGTATTGGTGGTAAATTAAATTTTCATACATGATAAAATGCATAGTTATTAAGTTGTTGAACACTATTTACATATGATAATTTATTGAGGTAGATTTTAATTAAATCAACTATGATAAAACATTAACCTATTAAAATTTCCTGAACAATTGTATCTAAAAATAAAAAAATATTCAAATTAAACTTAACAATGTGTTATAGCCCAGATATAGTGAATAGATCACATTTTCAACCCCAATTAAGGAATTATACAAAGAAAAACAACTGAAAGCATGGATGGCATAAAGAGGTAGGTATAATGGCTTTAAAAGTCAAACAAGGAATTTTAGGCACTGTTCAAAACAAAGTTTTTTTTAAGGTAGCTTAAAGTGATCTGTTCACCATCCACTAGACCAATAACATTTTAGTCTCAGAATCTGGAATTATTTAGACTGTCTAAACCGTAAAAGTTTAAGCCTTCAAATCCCCTTATATCCATAATTATCAACCTTTGAAAGTCATATAATTATGCATATGCAGTCATGAGAATATGCATTATATAGAAATCACATATACAGAAAATGAAAGATAAATGTTTCGATACACAGGTATAATTAAAGGGATTATGCAATTTTTGTGTGTTTCAAGTACTTCTGGAGACTATTTACAATAGGCTAGTCTTATTTATGTTTTAAATCTAAACAGATGTACAGAAATATGTCCTATATAACATGTATTCGAAAAATTAACACGGTAGATACGGTATACAAGGTATATCACAAGACTTGGTCATGTTAAAAATGAGGTAACTTGTATAATTATACAATATACAATGGTGTTTGGTTGAGCTTTGAACATAATTTACATAGTAAATACCTGCTATTCACATAAAATACATAGACAACTTCTTAACAATCACTTAAAACATTCTTAACAATTACTTAAAACATTCCATGTATGATAAATATTAATCATAATATGTTTAAAATAAACCATAATCACTTTAACATCTTTAAAATATGTACGATAAACCGTTATTTCTTACAATTCACATAAAACGTAATCACTTAAAACTTAAAAAAAAATATGTACAATTAATTGTAAACATAATAGTTAAAATTAATCATGATACACATTATTCAAGAGTCATCTTGAATAAGGCTAATGGTTAAAACATAAAAATATATTTACATAAATGGTAGTTAAAACTAATTACCGTATTAGTAGGTTTCTCATTTGGGCAATATATAAACACAATAATCAACTGTAGTTGGTGATTATACTCTTTGATTAAAATTCAACTCTGAATAAATTGTTGTTGAAGAGTAAATATAATCTAATGCTTAATAGGTGGGTAACAATTCAAATTTAAATATAAAAATAACCCTGGCATATATTTTCTTTCTTGTATAAAAATATTAAAATATAAAAATCTTCTAACTTCGTTCCTTCTCTTTAATAATATCGACAATAATTTTATATACTTTTAAAGCTGCGTTCTCTCCCCATATAAAATCTAAATGATCATAAGTAGGAATTTCATGTTTCGATTGTAATGTTTTTAACTTTGGAAGAAGTGCATTCACATCCTAAAATTGAAAAAAACATCTTTATCTTAACACCTTACCAACCTAGACAGTTCAAGTTATGTTTATTATTAGTAAACAATACGATATAAAACATATTTCTTCCCTTACTATTCCAATCCCGGCATGGGTCGAGATGATACCTTCGGATTTTTCAACCCGGTTTCCCCCTGTCAGTGATGCAGGTCGGAGGGGCTGACATGGAAAAGCGTCTAGTCGTTCGGATGGGACAATAAACCGAGGTCCCGTGTGCTATTGGCTGTGCACGTTAAAGATCCCTCGACAGTTGGAAATCGAAAATAAGAGCAGGCTAATGCCACTGTCCTGGCAAAATTTCCCTCATTGCACACTGCATGGCGTTTGCCCATATAGGTGCAGAAAGTAGGACGTAAAACTCCATTCATTTCATTTCATTTTCCCTTACTATTCTAGTTATCTCCCTTACCAAATATAGCTTGATATTAGAAGAAGGTGATAAGGGGCGTGTTAGTAAGTTCAGCACATTCTTAAATTAACAATAAGTTTAATAAAAAAAAAAAACAAGTTGGAAGAGATTACAGAATGATTTACAATTGTATCAATATACTAGATGCAGACAGAATATACATATTATATGTATACAAAAAATATTCAGGAGAGCTACAATATCTCATATGTTGGTTTTAATCTTTTTTTTTTCATAAAATATAAATTTACATAATATATTATATAATATACCTTTAGATCAGCTAGCCAATCTTCATCACCATAAATAACTACTATAGGTGTTTCTTTAATATTACTAACATCATAAATAGGGGGGTCTGACTGTAATATAGATAAACAATCTAATCAGTGCATCAGTTGGTTTCTAGGGCAATATTTCACAATAAGATAAAATAACAATGTTATCAACCACTCTAAAACTAACATACCACTATCTATAAATAGGGGCAAATGAACTGCTATGTCCCTGTACAATAAATTTTAACAGGACAAAAATCTTGAGATCTTTTACTTTCAATTAGTGGGATTATAGTTTTTAATTTTTTGTCCAATTCAAAACATTTCGAGACAACATGTTATTTAAAGATAATAAAACAACAGCAGTCCATAGTCTCACCCTTACCTGATTATAATGTTTTAAATTCTCATCTACTGATCCATAATTATACATCTGAAATAACCCTGATCTGTAACCCTGAAATAATATTTATAAAGATCATCAAAAAATATATAATTTATGAAAGGGCGACCCTAAAACATTGACCATGGTATCAGAAACTCCCTAGAGTTTATAGCCTAGTATCTAATAATTTCTACTAGCTATTATATATAAAATAAACTGTATCACTGACAAATAAGAATATGGACATAATTAATGTTCATTCTGTCTGTAGGTTACATTGTCATAATGCCCAGGAAATAAAATGATAAGAAGTTTTATGTCATAAATTTTCTGCACAAGTTTGAGCTAATGATGAGCATGTGATGTGCTTAATAAGGGAAATTTGGCCAGGACTTACATTAGCATACTCTTAATTACCAACTGTATAGGGATCTTTCAGATGTATTGGCTGTAGCACATAAGGCCTTGGTTTATTGTCTCATCTAAATAACTAGATGCTTTTTCCATGTCAGTTCATCTGACCTGCATCACTGACAGGCAGAAACTGGGTTGAGATATCCAAAGTGCGATTGGACCTTCAGCTTAATAAAACTAACTCACTCCCCCACTAAGGCTCCCTCATAATGGCCCTCAAATATTTTACGTACAGTTGTATAATATTAACATAGAATAATAAACTATTTACCTGTATGAAATGTACAATATCTCGAACTGATGATCCAGCTGGTGTATGGTTTAAATATACTGGTAATCTTGACTAGAAATTATAAATTTCAGAATTAATTATTTCGTGTTCATAAGAATCAAGAAAATAAGGTAGTTTCATCTTCATAATGTTTTACATTACCCATAAAAATAACTGAGTAACAAATGTGTAATTGACAAAGGTTAACTTCCCTGGGAAAATGGATTGCCTTTCTGAAAAAATATCTAACTGCCACTCAATTCACTGCATTGCCCCTACAGATATTTTACTTCCCCGAACAGAACAATTTAAAAATAAAAATCAGATAAACTATTTGTTTGAGTACATGGTTAAAAATTCACATATTAAAGACTTACATTATTTAAATTTTGAGTATCAAAGCCTGCTATAAGAAACAATAAATCAGAGCATAAAAATCTCAATGATTCCTCATTACAAACTGTATCAGCTAAAACTTTAATGATATCAGCATTAGGTAAGAAATCTCTACGTCCAAGAGCAATATACAGAATCTGGAACAAAAAAATCAATGTTTAAAATCTAAATGTTTTCTTATACAGTGTGTATTCATATCTTCAATTTCATATCTACTCAATCCCTTAAGTAATTAGTCTGTATTATATGTTTAATATTTTAATAACAATTAATTCCACTGATTATGATATAATACTTGTAACATTTTCTTTTAGTAAAGATCTTAAATCTTACAGAGGTATTAGTATTATGTAAATTTGCAAGGTTACAATCCTCTCAAGTGAACTTTACACCAAGATTTGGATCCTATATATTTTTTGTTCAGTACTTTAATTGATGCAAAGCTGTTTGTACAAAAAGGACTGATAAACTTAGAAACCTTGTAAAATAAAAATACTTTACCTCATCTGTTAAACCTGACAAGTATTTTATTGGACTTTTCATATGACCCACTGTAGTGACTGGAGCCAGAGCAAAAAACATGTCAATCTGAAAAAAAAATCAGAAAATTAATTCAATCTCAAAAGTATTTTTTTCTTATGAGAATTACAAAATATTCATACAAAACTAAGAGTTGTACAAGCCACCAACTAAACAAAAGATTTTTACCTTTTTCTCAAATTCTGGATTTTGTGAAAGATGAGCAAATGCTTGTGTTGTTCCTTGAGAGTGGCCAACATAATATAAACTTGATTTACCAGAAATCTTCAAAGCATAATCAATCATAGCAGGGAAATCATACTTTCCCATTTCATCCCAACTGAAATCATACATAATCAATTATAGCAAACAAATCATACTTTTCCATTTCATATCAACAGAAATTATATGGAATCAATTAAAGCAAGAAAACAATACATTCCATTTTCATCCCAACTGAAATCATTTACAATCAATCATAGCTAGAAAATCATACTTTCCCATTTCATCCCAACTACAAGTCAATAAAAACGAAAATCATACATTCCAACTGAAATCATAAATAATCAATAATAATAATCATACAATCTCATCTTGGAAAAAAACATTTTTGGTGTAAGTAAAATACTTAAATAGTTTGCTACTGTACCTCCATTCCCAGAATTCATCTTGATATGGGTTTAATGTTTTATGTCTTCTAGAGTAAGTGTTACCACGAGAATTACCTAACCATACTTCAAACCCAACATCAGCCAAAATAAATGCTGGAATTGAACATTTTAATATGACTACAATTTAACTAAATTTCAATGTGTATATCTAACAAAAAATTAAATAACGGGTATCAAAAAAAGTCAACTCAATGCCTCTAGTTAACTCTTCTCAGGAGTCCCATGGAAACGTAATTTAACTCATTACACTTAAAAGAATCATATTTAAGTTCAAAGGACAATGTAGGTGTCATAAGGTCAAATTCTTGGTCTCTTAGCTATCTTAGTTATTTCTTACCAGTTCTCGATCCCACTGTAGACATACAAACCCAAAGAATAATGTTAAAAGCAGTTCACAAACCTAAACTTTCATTGACTAAGTTAGCCACCCAATTTGTAGATGAACACAGTAAACCATGTTGTAAAAACACTACAGGTCTATCAGCACCAAGATATTGATTATGACGTCCATGAGGTACTCTTTGAATATCTAATAGAAAACCATCAGCTGTTTCTACTGTATGTTCTTCACATGGGTAACCTTTACTAGTTAATAATTCAGTCTGAAATATCATTATATTTCAAAATTTTACTTCATAAATTATTTATCATATTAAGGTACCGGTACTGTAATAGTTAATAACCATTCTGTGGACGTAGAAAGATTTGGGGTTCCATTTGACTCCAATCTTCTTTGAAACGCTAAATTTAGACTCCATGTTTAATCACGTCATATGATGTCATATGAGTGAAACTGTACAAGAATCAATTTTTGTATTTTTTTATCATTAACTAAATCTATTCAAAATGAGAAATGTTGAATTAAAACTGATTTAGATTGATTCATTATGTTTTTGCAAAATGATATTTAAATAAATTGTTTTCTGTTGCTGGAGATAATAAATGGAATACCAAAATATATGAGGAACATAATATACATGTGGGCATGCACTGATTACGGTAATCAAAGAAAAAGACTTAACGACCGTGCTAACGAGGAAATCACCATTGTAATTAGCCTAATTACGTGTTAATTAAGGACTTGTGAGACAAACTGGTATTTTCCGCAGTCAGTAGAACAGCTCTACTTTCTATTCATATAAGAATTATTTTGGCCATGACAAGGGCAATATATAACTAAAAAAAAAATATATAAATAAGCCTACCTAAATCTTCCAAGATCACATCAACCCTACTGAGTTTCTTACTTGTTTAAGAGTAAATTTGGACAGCTAAGTCAAGACAATAAAATAACTGTCTGTTTATAACTTTTACTTTTATTTTAGGAAGTATAACTTTTCACTTACCACATTCATGCAAACTTCAGGATCTAAACCAAAACAATCTGCCGTGGGCTTATGAATTTTTTGAACCATTTGAAATATTCCATTTCTTTTTTCTACTAAAGAGTCAATAAAAGAAGATTTTAAAAAATTCTTCCTTAAACTTGTTCTGAAGTTTGTTGCTGAATTTCCATTGATTAGACAAACACAAACAACACAGAGAACTACTGAAAATCTAAACAACTTGTCAATCATTATGTTAGAATCCCTGCTGGTGTTTAATTAGTTGTATATCGATTTTCTAGTATAATTATAGTTTGATATCATAATCATACTGAACGCATTATGTCGTCAAAATGATTATATCTAATTTAGTTAGCATGTGACTCTGTGTGTTGACATTTCGTCCTTTGAACCGGATATTCTACTTTTAGTTTCGTTTGTTGACGTGTCGTCCCGTCGTCCCCATGTCATTTCGACCATTAGTCATCTCGTCCACACGTCGGCCACAATAGCCACATATTGCTTACATTCGTAGGTCATGATCTTTGGAACATTTTTTATCTGTATAGACGTCGGTTAAAAGAAAGATCTCGACGACTATCCGCTGACTGAAAGGGAAAACAACTCTGTATGAGAGATTGGAATAAAATTTGCAGTCGTCCCCATGTCATTTCGACCATTAGTCATCTCGTCCACACGCCGGCCACAGTAGCCTCATATTGCTTACATTCGTGTTCATGATATTTGGAACATTTTGTATCTGTACAGACGTCGGTTGAAAGAAAGATCTCGACGACTATCCGCTGACTGAAAGGGAAACTGAGAGTAGATCGAGCTTTTGCAAGAATAAAATTTGCAGTCGAACTAACCTACAAACTCACAGTCTCTCATACAAAATTAACTCCCTTGAAATTTAAAGGGGGATGTTCAGCATTTTTAGTCTCGTACATGCGACTAGGTGTGTAAAATCGTCGCATTGCACCAAGTCTGGGGGTTGTGCAAAAGCAAATTTGCTCATGGGCAAATTTGCATGGTATGCAAATTTACACAACATGCAAATTTTTGTCGTATGTACGAGGCTTTAGATTGTCAATTTTAGACTTGAATATTTTTCAGTAGCCACCAGAAGTATTAGAACTGCATGAAAATCGCACAATCCCTTCGGGAGCCGCTGTGGCTTAGTGAGTTAGACGCTTGCTCGCTAAGGAAGATGATACCTTCGGATTTTTCAATCCGGTTTCCCCTTGTCAGTGATGCAGGTCGGAGGGGCTGACATGGAAGAAGCGTCTATAGTCGTTCAAATGGTACAATAAACCGAGGTCCCGAGTTCTATTGGCTGTGCACATTAAAGATCCCTCGACAGTTGGAAATCGAAAATAAGAACAGGCTTATATGCCGCTGTCCTGGCAAAATTTCCCTCATTGCACACAGCATGGCGTTTTCCCGTCCTCAATTAGCCCATATAGGTTCAGAAAAGGAGGACGTTAAACTCATTCATTTCATTCGCACAATCCCTTCAATTATATCCCTACCTTAACATTTATCTTTCATTTTCTGAATATATATGTGGTTTTTTTTTTATATTATAGTCTTAATAAACGACGAGTCGGATTTCTTTCCTGTCAAAAGCTGATAATTATTGATACACGAAGGCTTATATTTCGTAAGAGAGTTGTCAACAATATTGCGGATTAGATAAGCAAAAAAAAAATCATATTCTGAGACTAAAATGTTTTAGCTTGAACAGTAAGTTAGTGAACATATCCCTTTAGACTTTTTCAATGAGCAGCAGTGGTGGTTGTGGCCACTTATTTAATAGGCCTAATAAGTGATTCTTATTCAATCATTGTTCAATCACCATTCATCATTGAGTTTTGTCAAGCAGCTTATACTTTTCTTAGGAAACGTCCTCAAATTATGATCCATTAAGCGAACCTCTTGCCTTGAATTCAGAATCGCAGACATAGGCCTACATATTCCACGGTAAATTTTCAAAGCGCTTATACATGAAAATTTCTATGGTTATGTTTGTAAATGTTTGTGTGTATTTATATGATGAATAATAATCATACGAATCTATTTGGTTATAAATTTCTTGAAAGATGATCTAACTTACAGGTTGACGCTGTTTAGTCATTTATTTAGAATAATAATAGGAACCTGGCAGGGTATGCTAACTCTTCTAGACACCGATTCACCTTTCATTATGTTCATTTGCCAAAATGCAGTTATGATAGGAAGTTTTTTTCTTAATCGGTTCGTCAGTATAGGCTTACTATTTGTATTCAACGATCTCAAATGGCGAAAAAAGACAAGTTTGACATGCGGAGAACATGAAAATGTGAGGTATTCATTGAAATCAACGTACCGCGTAAGTAAGATCAACACAATGCGAACCTAACTTCATGGATGAGTAAAGAGGATTTATAGGTATGAACAAGAAGGTGAAAATATTCTTTTACACCACACTTATTCATGTTCATAAATATACAAGGTTCCGTAATTTTACATTGAAAGATATTCTCTACCCGATCTTGCATATGAAATGGACACACTTGTTTCCCCTGTGAAACATTCAAGTTTCCCTTGTGAAACATTCAACAAGAAAAAGATAGGCCAAGATTCTTAGTAGGGCTTACCATCCTTTCGGTCATATCATTGTACCCAATGTAAAACTTGACATTGGCGAAAATCCTCTGTCTGTGCAAGTTGAAATTTTTTTTTTTAATTTTTGCGATTATTTTTATGAGAAATGGAATATCAATCTGACAATGCTACTGTTAGTCTTTGAATGTCTTTACTTTGATAAAAAGTATAATTTTTGTAAGTTTACATTACATGGAAATACATTTCTCTTCTAGAAATTTCAACCCAAAAAGGTCACTATTTTTGACTGAAAATTGTCCCCTGTAAAAACAAATTTTGAAGACATAAATTGAGTTCCTATTTATATTTTCATCAAAGCAAAGACATTCTAAGACTAACAATATTAATTTGAAGCTTTTTTTCCACTTCTCAAAAATGATGGCAAAAATTCAAAAACTTGAGCAGACAATAGTTGAAAATAAAAGAATACTTTTAAAAAATTGCTTTATATAAATATATTTACTTTCCAAAGAGCAATATGCAAAGGAAAGCAATTTTTACAATAGAATATAATACTAAATAACAGATCCATGAGTATGGACTTGAAATACGTTATATCCTCTATGTAAACATTTTTTACTACTGAGGTCCGATGTTATACTAGAATATTTGAAATACACAAGTACTGACATTGACAGGATATAAATAAATCAAACATGTCCAACATGAACCTTTGAATGATAAAACATTTCGGAATGTGAGAATCCAATCCATTTTGATATATAATAAATGAAAGAAGGCACTTGAAGTTTTGCGTATGTCCATTGATGTGACCAGTGTGTAGAAAGTTCTGGCAATGTTCATAACAATAATAGAATAACATAAATAAAGATGTTTAAACATGAAACAATGTAAAAAAAATGTCTTTTGATAAATCAGATCCTAATCACATACTCATTTACTAGTCATCATTTTGACAAATTCTTCATAATTCACCTGCCCATCACCATCCAAGTCAGCTTCGCGGATCATCTCATCTACTTCTTCATCTGTTAATTTTTCACCTAAATTTGTCATAACATGTCGTAATTCAGCAGCACTGATAAATCCATTTCCATCTTTATCAAAAACACGGAATGCTTCACGAATTTCCTCCTCACTATCAGTATCCTTCATTTTCCTTGCCATCATGGTAAGAAATTCAGGAAAATCTATGGTACCATTACCGTCAGCATCGACTTCGTTGATCATATCTTGTAATTCAGCTTCAGTTGGATTTTGACCAAGTGATCTCATGACTGTACCCAATTCTTTTGTAGTAATTGTACCATCACCATCTTTGTCAAATAAACTAAAAGCTTCTTTAAATTCAGCTATTTGTTCTTCAGTTAGTTGATCAGCCATTTTTAATGAGTAAATTCAAATTTGTAAAAAGGTTGTACTATTGAAAACTTTGATTGCAAATGGCGGCTATCGCTATGTACAACAAGTTGACGCACCTTCACCGAAATTTTGTTTTCACAACGTGGTTAAAAGCGCTACCTACATTGACATGCGCCCACCTGAGTTTGAGAATAGTTAAGGGTTTCGTCACCTAGCGACACAGGTAAATCTATTTATACACACGCAATAACCGACTTGTTTGGTGGGTTGTTAAGAAGTTTTACCCGCCAATTGTAATCTATAGTGTTTGTCCTAATATCGAGACCCTCGACTTATCTATATGAAATATAATCCAACAGGTACAATATAAAAAGGTTATATTAGATTCTCACCCACCTTTATATACTAACAGTGACAATATAACATATAGTAGTCTATATAGTAAAACTATTTTATAAAACAGAGACGCTTGGTTAAGCTTATATTTTAATCAATAATGTCTATATGGTTATTATTAATATTTCCAATTACATGTAATGTATCTGTAATTAATATTATACATCAATAATTTAGAGGAAGAAATATTCAACTCAATTTGGATCCAGAAAACATAGCGTACAACTTTATCATTTAATTTTCTATAACGTGTCATTTAGGTCGAGTTTCAAACATATTATTGAATGTAATCATTCATCAGATATATTTTATACATAATAATTTCACAATATGAAATATGTATTGCATATAATGTATAGGATAGTATTATCGTGCATATTTTTTTTTATGGAGATAGACATTGGAGTAAGACAAGGATGTCTTTTTATTCTAGCTGTATTTAAAGTGAGTGGACATAATAGATTGAGGAATGGTATCAAATGGGCTTATTTTTATAACATAGGCTACCTTTAAATCTTAAACTGAATGCAAAAAAAAAATCCTGAAATATAACATGCTTCAAATTCAACGGCAAATTTTTAGAGGGTTCTGATATTAGCCAGCCAAAAATAGGGAGGGGGGGTGCTCGAGTTGGGGGAGCCTCCCTTTAGATCCGCCCCCGAAATTCATCAGTGGCTTTACGTAGTCTCTTAAGCTAGGCTTATGTCGGCTTGCGTCGCTCCTCGACTGTCGGCATCTAGCTGGATCTGATAATTCGGAGCGCTCAGGTCGGCTGCGATGCTCCTCGATGGATCTCGACGGATACAGCGGCAACTGGTTTTCGCTAATCGTAAAGAGCGCTCATGTCGGCTGCGACTGTCTACGACTCGTTCAGTTTTCGACGGACATGTGATACATTTCAATATGGCGGCGCCCATGAACCTTCACGTTGTAAGTTTTTGAGTGTTCATAAATAACGCAGGTCCTTCCTGTCATAATTCAGTTAATTTAATTTCGAGCTCGTCCGACCATTCATCAGCCATCTTGACTTGAGATACTAACGCCACCAAGCAGGGACTAAAATAAGCGCGTGTTGATTGGCTAATATCTACGACTTAGTTGCGTCGCGGAGTAGGTTTGACTCAGGTCGCTACGATCGCTTAAGATCGTCGGCAACTACCTGGTATCTCGTAGGCCAGAGTAGAACATGCGCGACTCACTGGATCTGGCTGGATCTCAGTTGCCGAAAGTCGCAAGGAGGCTAGTTGCGTCGTAAGCCAACTCAGGTCGGCAGAAACTGTCAGTCTACCGTAGGCCGACAGTTGCGGCAACTGACTGGATCTGCCAGTTGCCGACAATCGAGGAGCGTCGCAAGCCGACATAAGCCTAGCTTTAAACTATAGGCCTACAACAGAATCCCTCTGGATAAATTCATCGAACTACAAGCGATGATAATAATAATAATAATACTAAACTCTTTATTTTACACGAGTCAGAATTAGGTCCAATAGGCCTACCAAAAAGAGACACGGTCCCACATTCAGCCCATGGGGTCAAATATAAGTAGCCTAGTTTCAACGTTTTTCAATAATTAAAACTTTATTAACAATTAGAAGTTACTTAGTTTTGTTATAGTTTTATGAATTAATTGTATTATCCAGGAATTCTGTTCTAAACGCGGTAAGATGTTGCGCCTTCGTATTACGTCTTGCACTTAATTCGAGGACGGCGTAACTATGAGGCCATGGCGTAACATTGAGGATGACGTCGTTTCCTTTGAGGATATCACAGCAACACGAAGACTCTCTGATGATGGGGTAGATGATTTTTCGGAGTGAAAAGTTATGAATTTTGGTCTTCTTTGTAGAATTCTTGTTATTAACCTTCTGTTAATTGTTGGGTGTTATTCTGCACTTACTAATAGGTATGTATACTTTATTGCCAATCGATTTCTTCTACAGTCCGACACTCTACGGGTAGGCCTAGCCTAATCTGCTATCCGGTAAGCTATTTGCTTGGAGCAAGTTAATCTAAAACATGCTGATTCTTTTCAATAAAATTATAGGCTACATGTTAGAATCCGGTATAAGATTAAATAGAATAGAATAATAAGTCGATATAACTTACCTCATAAGAAAGACAAACCAATTCAGAATCATTTCAAGCTACCAAATCATCCTTTTTAACTTTTAATATCTCCTTGCCTTGACTTGACTAGACCACAGACCTGTGAGGGTAGGCCTATAAGACTTATTCTAAAGTATTGGTTTCTATTATAGGTTTCAAGATTTCTGGAGAAGCAATGGTATTATAGCGGAAACTATTAATTATATCTTGGATGATCTATCCTGGCTACAAACATCGCTCTCCTATAATCCAGAATGGTTTGAAATTAAACCCTGTGATGAATATAATGCTATTAATGATGAGATGTTAGGTACTGAATCTGATAGTGAATGGCCCTTAACAGAACCAACATCACCAACAGTTTACCAAACAATTGCTCTACAAATAGAGGGTACGATATATGTGAGCTTAAATATACGCATTTCTACATGTTATACACGATAGTTATCTGCTTGAATTAGATTGCAATAATTCAAGCTTTGACCAAATTGCGGTACTTTTCAGCTTTGACCAAATTGCGGTATTTTTCAGCTTTGACCGAATTGCGGTACTTTTCAGCTTTGACCAAATTGGGATACCTTTCAACTTGGACCAGACTGCGATAGTTTCCAGCTTGGACCAGATCGCGATACAAGATACTATATAGTTATATCTGCTTATTAATATAAAACCGAGATTTGGTTTTGCTGAATGGGCGTTAACAGTATTGGAGAATGATATATTATAACTGTTTACAATATTGACATTTTGATCTGAGTAAACATAGATAATGATAAAGTTTACAAGAATATAAAACAATGTTTGATAGCTCACATTTATATGATAAGTGGTATAAAATGATGGAAATGTTTTAAAGGTATTTAACCGTGAATGAGACAGGTTTCAGTCACGCTCACTATCCTTTATAAATATATAAGCTTATAGGCTATACATAAACTTTGCAAAGTGCGAGATTTTCCCCGTACTCCTTATCAATGGAAATACCTCTGGTCGCAATCACAGCAATACTATTCAGGCCATCGCAACGCAATGCCCAACACGTTTTAGATCTTATCATACTCTGGGGCCCGTTGCCAGAACGATCCTAACTTTAGGATATCCTAAAGTTAGGATAATCCTGACTTAGGATCGTTCTAGCAACGGGCCCCAGGTCGTAATATTTAGAACGGAGTCGGTTGATACAAATGCAATATTCATACATTCATCTAAACCAGCCAAGCGTACACCATGCTATATTTTAATGACAACTATAGCCTACTTCAAGGCATTTATTTTCACATTTGTGTTGTTTATAATTTCAGATATTTGGAAAACATCTGATTTGTTAGATTCCATTCCATCAGAAATTTATGCGATTAACAATACGACATTGGGTTTATTTTTCACGAACTTCATTTTAACACTGATTCTTTGTTTCAATACAATACTGTCTAAAGATGAAGGTATGCAGCATTCTATATTGTGACTCCATAAATGAGAATACGTTCTTGGGTGTATAATGAGATGAGATTATCATTTTCATCTTCACTCTACCACAAATTCCTAACATCCAATAGCACCATTCCAATCCAAACATGGCAACAAATTTTTAAATGTGTTCATGTTTATGTCCAAGATTGAAAGATGGGTTAGGTGTCAGTAAATGAATACAAGATTTTTAAGAGAATTAAAAAAAAGGCCAATTTCCCCGCCAAATTCAAAAGAAAATGTATTAAAATCATAGATCATCATATTAGAAGGCCTTTATATTGGTGGTCAATTTCCGGTTCGGTCAGTGTGTGGTTGAAATGATTTGACACTGACCCAAATTTTATTTTTCACGACTTTCACACAATGATCAGTGATTGTTGCTACAGAGCTAGATAACGTACTAATCTTTCATTTTCTGACTTCTGTTTTTTAGATCTTACAGGCTATGTTACTGGGCGATATAAGCCAAGAAGTAGAGCGTTATATAGAAAAACCAAGAACTCTATTGATAAAAGACATCAATCCAGTCCAAGAAGATTACAAAAACTTAAGAGAAGAAAAACCATCCCCTCGCATTTGGTAGAAAAGCAAATCAAAACATATTTATCCGAGAAAGAAAAGCACAAAAAGGAGAATATTGTTAAACTGAAGAAACTGCCTCCAAGGCATTTTGCCAAGAAGCAATCCAGATCAAATTTGGAAGGTAGAAAAAAATCTAAGGTAACATCTCCAGTATCTTTAGAAGGCGGTATTTATGATCTACGTTCACCAGAAGATATTCCTTGGGAAATTCTAGACATTTTATTGTGCATTAAAAGTTCTTGTATCGATCATGATCATGATCATGTTTGCGTTGTGGGAAGCCAGGTTTATAAAATTCCGAAGTGGTCCATACCCAATACAACACGTATACCAAGTCCTGAGAAATCAAGAAATGACAAGGAAGCAGAAAGCTGTGCTGATTCTAAAAACAGTGAGGAGGTAATCGTGAACACAATAACTGTTACAGACACTAACACATTCCAGCCCATCAAACCTGCTAAGATTATTGATGTTACTGATTCAGTCGAAAGACCACAAGCTGTTCACATACAACATAAACAATCTAACAAACACCAGGAAACCTCGGGTGATGCGCTTGGAAAGCATGAGCAGAAAATAACCTCACCCAAATTAACCCTGCCTAAACCAATAATAGATCCAATAGGTTCAGAATCAGAATCAGAATCAGCAGATTTAGAGGAAGATTACATTGAAGAAAATCATACCTCATCTACAGACACAGCTCCAAATTCTCAGAAAGGTGTCAAAACAATTGTTAATGATGCATGCAACGTATGCACTGGTACTTCCAGTAGTTTTCAAAACATAGAGTGCAATACGCCTGCATCAAATCCATATCTACAGACACCAATCACTAACAGAACAACGCCTGTCGATGAAAAAGATACCAGTTTGATGCTCATTGAAGATGAAATCGGATTACCATGTGCAAACTCAAGCTTCAAATCAGAAAGCCAAGAGTTTAACACTGGTGATAACAAAGTATGTTGTTTAGAGGACACCGAGAACAGCTGGATAGAGGATGACAGTTTCTATGCATCTACGGATCATTTCATGCGAGAGGAGACAAAAAGTTTTCACGATGCTGATTTGAACTTATCGTCATATCTCCACAACGTTTCGTCTCGATTACTGAAAGAATCGCAAGATATACATAGTCTGAGTAAAACTCTCAGTTTTTATGGTGATGTTGTAAGTATTTCAGTTTATTACACTCTGATTCTTAATAAACATCACCATTTAATATCAGTCAACATTGAATCAAAATGTACGCATCATAATGGTGATATACAACTTCGATAGACAAACTTTGATTGGTGATACAGCGAGTTGTTTTCAGCATCTAACCGTTGCTCGCACAACTCGATCATCTTAAACATGATATTACTGAGGTGAATAGAATTAGATCCATGACCAAGAAATTTTACTCTTACAATTCAAGCGTGCTTGACCCTATCTTAGGTCATGTCATCACAATTAGTGAATTCAACATCATGTGATTATTCTTAGGGACGACCTATATATTGTGTCAGGTGGACTTATTTATGCACGATAATATTCATAATACACCATTACCAGGAAGTGCATCTTGGTGGACTTTGTACAGAGAGAAAAGGTTATTAAAATACAACGCCCACGATATATTTAATAAAAGATAACATTATTTTGGTACATATTATCTTACTATTACTGTTGAACTATTGGACAGGTTTTATCTGACTATATACAACCCAATTCTTCTATATTCTTGCATCGATATATAAATTACTGAGTGGTATCAACGATCTTAAACCCTAGATTAAAAATATATACGATCATATACATAGTTCGAATAAATGTCGTAAATGGTTCCACCTCAAAGGCATGATTTTTCAGTGAGGCTGACATACAAAAAGCGTCTAGTGACTAGTCGTTCGGAAGGGGAAGATAACCGAGGTTCGTGTGCTACGCAGGCTGATCATGTTAAAGATATCTTGATAGTTGGAAATCGAAAATAAGAGAAGGCTTTATACCATTGTCCTGGCAAAATTTCGCTCATTGTACACTGTATGGCGTTCGCCCACCCTCATTAGCCCAATAGAAGAAGACACAAGTGAAACGTAATTTAAAAGTTCACTCGATGAACTTAAATAGAAATTCAACCCTTTAACTAATTTACTTTTTTTTCTTTTTTAGTCAGCTTTAGAATTGGGTGCTTCCTGGCTAGTCGGAGGACTACTGAGTCAAGTGATAGATGATCTAAATATATCTTCTCGAGCAGAATCATTAATTTTCAATATTTCAGCTGGAGTTAATTCAGTCCTCCATACATCCAGATAATAAATCATATATACTTCTCTCCCTTGTTTTCATTTCCTACGTGATACGACAGTTTGATCACCAATATCTTAGTGACATTTTGAGATATGGATATTGATCACCTGAGAAGTCTACGTAGCAATCTCTTTCTTGCCAATGACAGATGGACGATTAATGGTATATAATAACCCCATTTCAACAAGGATTGATTTTGGTCAAATTGGCCCGATTTGAACAAGATTTTCTGTGATGAATTATTTCCGTGATTGGACCGTTTTCCGTCCCTTGTCTCCTTCAATCGTCGTATTTTTTGGAACTGGATTGAGTCTGAACCACTGAGCCATTGTGGTTCTTCGGGCGTTTGACTTTACGATAAAGACCCGGTAGAGAACTTCTTTTAACATCAAATTAATGGCATATTGTATGACCGAGAATGCCCAATTGCCCAACAAGCGGGCATCTTCGAGCGCTATAGATACGGTGAAAATGCCTCAGTCTCGGGTATCTAAAAGAGTCTTTATAGTTTATATTGAGACGTTTTATTCTTGTATATATAGAGTTGATATAATATATTGAGTGATGTCTATATCTTGTTTAATGATATATAGAGTTGATATAATATATTGAGAGATGTCTATATCTTGTTTAATGATATATAGAGTTGGTATAATATATTGAGAGATGTCTATATATTGTTTAATGGTATATAGAGTTGGTATAATATATTGAGAGATGTCTCTATCTTGTTTAATGGTATATAGAGTTGATATAATATATTGAGAGATGTCTATATATTGTTTAATGGTATATAGAGTTGGTATAATATATTGAGATGTCTATATCTTGTTTAATGGTATATAGAGTTGATATAATATATTGAGAGATGTCTCTATCTTGTATAATTGTATATAGAGTTGATATAATATATTGAGAGATGTCTATATCTTGTTTAATGGTATATAGAGTTGATATAATATATTGAGAGATGTCTATATCTTGTTTAATGATATATAGAGTTGGTATAATATATTGAGAGATGTCTATATATTGTTTAATTGTATATAGAGTTGATATAATATATTGAGAGGTGTCTCTATCTTGTTTAATGGTATATAGAGTTGATATAATGTATTGAGATGTCTATATCTTGTTTAATGGTATATAGAGTTGATATAATATATTGAGATGTCTATATCTTGTTTAATGATATATAGAGTTGGTATAATATATTGAGAGATGTCTATATATTGTTTAATGGTATATAGAGTTGGTATAATATATTGAGAGATGTCTCTATCTTGTTTAATGGTATATAGAGTTGATATAATATATTGAGAGATGTCTATATATTGTTTAATGGTATATAGAGTTGGTATAATATATTGAGATGTCTATATCTTGTTTAATGGTATATAGAGTTGATATAATATATTGAGAGATGTCTCTATCTTGTATAATTGTATATAGAGTTGATATAATATATTGAGAGATGTCTATATCTTGTTTAATGGTATATAGAGTTGATATAATATATTGAGAGATGTCTATATCTTGTTTAATGATATATAGAGTTGGTATAATATATTGAGAGATGTCTATATATTGTTTAATTGTATATAGAGTTGATATAATATATTGAGAGGTGTCTCTATCTTGTATAATTGTATATAGAGTTGATATAATATATTGAGATGTCTCTATCTTGTTTAATGGTATATAGAGTTGATATAATATATTGAGAGATGTCTATATCTTGTTTAATGATATATAGAGTTGGTATAATATATTGAGAGATGTCTATATATTGTTTAATTGTATATAGAGTTGATATAATATATTGAGAGGTGTCTCTATCTTGTATAATTGTATATAGAGTTGATATAATATATTGAGAGATGTCTATATCTTGTTTAATGGTATATAGAGTTGATATTATATATTGAGAGGTGTCTCTATCTTGTTTAATGGTATATAGAGTTGATATAATATATTGAGAGATGTCTATATATTGTTTAATTGTATATAGAGTTGATATAATATATTGAGAGGTGTCTATATCTTGTTTAATGGTATATAGAGTTGATATAATATATTGAGATGTCTATATCTTGTTTAATGGTATATAGAGTTGATATAATATATTGAGATGTCTATATCTTGTTTAATGGTATATAGAGTTGATATAATATATTGAGAGATGTCTATATATTGTTTAATGGTATATAGAGTTGGTATAATATATTGAGATGTCTATATCTTGTTTAATGGTATATAGAGTTGATATAATATATTGAGATGTCTCTATCTTGTTTAATGGTATATAGAGTTGATATAATATATTGAGAGATGTCTATATCTTGTTTAATGGTATATAGAGTTGATATAATATATTGAGAGATGTCTATATCTTGTTTAATGGTATATAGAGTTGATATAATATATTGAGATGTCTCTATCTTGTTTAATGGTATATAGAGTTGATATAATATATTGAGATGTCTCTATCTTGTTTAATGGTATATAGAGTTGATATAATATATTGAGAGATGTTTATATCTTGTTTAATGGTATATAGAGTTGGTATAATATATTGAGAGATGTCTCTATCTTGTTTAATGGTATATAGAGTTGATATAATATATTGAGAGATGTCTATATATTGTTTAGTGGTATATAGAGTTGGTATAATATATTGAGATGTCTATATCTTGTTTAATGGTATATAGAGTTGATATAATATATTGAGAGATGTCTCTATCTTGTATAATTGTATATAGAGTTGATATAATATATTGAGAGATGTCTATATCTTGTTTAATGGTATATAGAGTTGATATAATATATTGAGAGATGTCTATATCTTGTTTAATGATATATAGAGTTGGTATAATATATTGAGAGATGTCTATATATTGTTTAATTGTATATAGAGTTGATATAATATATTGAGAGGTGTCTCTATCTTGTTTAATGGTATATAGAGTTGATATAATATATTGAGATGTCTATATCTTGTTTAATGGTATATAGAGTTGATATAATATATTGAGATGTCTATATCTTGTTTAATGGTATATAGAGTTGATATAATATATTGAGAGATGTCTATATATTGTTTAATGGTATATAGAGTTGGTATAATATATTGAGATGTCTATATCTTGTTTAATGGTATATAGAGTTGATATAATATATTGAGATGTCTCTATCTTGTTTAATGGTATATAGAGTTGATATAATATATTGAGAGATGTCTATATCTTGTTTAATGGTATATAGAGTTGATATAATATATTGAGAGATGTCTATATCTTGTTTAATGGTATATAGAGTTGATATAATATATTGAGATGTCTCTATCTTGTATAATTGTATATAGAGTTGATATAATATATTGAGATGTCTCTATCTTGTTTAATGGTATATAGAGTTGATATAATATATTGAGAGATGTCTCTATCTTGTATAATTGTATATAGAGTTGATATAATATATTGAGATGTCTCTATCTTGTTTAATGGTATATAGAGTTGATATAATATATTGAGAGATGTTTATATCTTGTTTAATGGTATATAGAGTTGATATAATATATTGAGAGATGTCTATATATTGTTTAATGGTATATAGAGTTGGTATAATATATTGAGATGTCTATATCTTGTTTAATGGTATATAGAGTTGATATAATATATTGAGATGTCTCTATCTTGTATAATTGTATATAGAGTTGATATAATATATTGAGAGGTGTCTCTATCTTGTTTAATGGTATATAGAGTTGATATAATATATTGAGAGATGTCTATATATTGTTTAATGGTATATAGAGTTGATATTATATATTGAGAGATGTCTATATATTGTTTAATGGTATATAGAGTTGATATTATATATTGAGAGATGTCTATATATTGTTTAATGGTATATAGAGTTGATATTATATATTGAGAGATGTCTATATAGTGTTTAATGGTATATAGAGTTGATATAATATATTGAGAGATGTCTATATCTAGTTTAATGGTATATAGAGTTGATATAATATATTGAGAGATGTCTATATCTTGTTTAATGGTATATAGAGTTGGTATAATATATTGAGATGTCTATATATTGTTTAATGGTATATAGAGTTGGTATAATATATTGAGAGATGTTTCTATCTTGTTTAATGATATATAGAGTTGATATAATATATTGAGAGATGTCTATATATTGTTTAATGGTATATAGAGTTGATATAATATATTGAGAGATGTCTATATCTTGTTTAATGGTATATAGAGTTGATATAATATATTGAGAGATGTCTCTATCTTGTTTAATGGTATATAGAGTTGATATAATATATTGAGAGATGTCTATATCTTGTTTAATGGTATATAGAGTTGATATAATATATTGAGAGATGTCTATATCTTGTTTAATGATATATAGAGTTGATATAAAATATTGAGAGATGTCTATATATTGTTTAATTGTATATAGAGTTGATATAATATATTGAGAGGTGTCTCTATCTTGTTTAATGGTATATAGAGTTGATATAATATATTGAGATGTCTCTATCTTGTATAATTGTATATAGAGTTGATATAATGTATTGAGAGGTGTCTCTATTTTGTTTAATGGTATATAGAGTTGATATAATATATTGAGAGATGTCTATATCTTGTTTAATGATATATAGAGTTGATATAATATATTGAGAGATGTCTCTATCTTGTTTAATGGTATATAGAGTTGATATAATATATTGAGAGATGTCTCTATCTTGTTTAATGGTATATAGAGTTGATATAATATATTGAGAGATGTCTCTATCTTGTATAATTGTATATAGAGTTGATATAATATATTGAGAGGTGTCTCTATTTTGTTTAATGGTATATAGAGTTGATATAATATATTGAGAGATGTCTATATCTTGTTTAATGATATATAGAGTTGATATAATATATTGAGAGATGTCTCTATCTTGTTTAATGGTATATAGAGTTGATATAATATATTGAGAGATGTCTATATATTGTTTAATGGTATATAGAGTTGGTATAATATATTGAGAGATGTTTCTATCTTGTTTAATGATATATAGAGTTGATATAATATATTGAGAGATGTCTATATATTGTTTAATGGTATATAGAGTTGATATAATATATTGAGAGATGTCTATATCTAGTTTAATGGTATATAGAGTTGATATAATATATTGAGAGATGTCTCTATCTTGTTTAATGGTATATAGAGTTGATATAATATATTGAGAGATGTCTATATCTAGTTTAATGGTATATAGAGTTGATATAATATATTGAGAGATGTCTATATCTTGTTTAATGGTATATAGAGTTGATATTATATATTGAGAGATGTCTATATATTGTTTAATGGTATATAGAGTTGATATAATATATTGAGAGGTTTCTATATCTAGTTTAATGGTATATAGAGTTGATATAATATATTGAGAGATGTCTCTATCTTGTTTAATGGTATATAGAGTTGATATAATATATTGAGAGGTGTCTATATCTAGTTTAATGGTATATAGAGTTGATATAATATATTGAGAGATGTCTCTATCTTGTTTAATGGTATATAGAGTTGATATAATATATTGAGAGATGTCTATATCTTGTTTAATGGTATATAGAGTTGGTATAATATATTGAGAGATGTCTATTTCTTGTTTAATGATATATAGAGTTGATATAATATATTGAGAGATGTCTATATATTGTTTAATAATATATAGAGTTGATATAATATATTGAGAGATGTCTATATATTGTTTAATGGTATATAGAGTTGGTATAATATATTGAGAGATGTCTATATATTGTTTAATGGTATATAGAGTTGGTATAATATATTGAGATGTCTATATCTTGTTTAATGGTATATAGAGTTGGTATAATATATTGAGAGATGTCTATATATTGTTTAATGGTATATAGAGTTGATATAATATATTGAGAGATGTCTATATATTGTTTAATGGTATATAGAGTTGATATAATATATTGAGAGATGTCTATATCTAGTTTAATGGTATATAGAGTTGGTATAATATATTGAGATGTCTATATCTTGTTTAATGGTATATAGAGTTGATATAATATATTGAGAGATGTCTATATCTTGTTTAATGGTATATAGAGTTGGTATAATATATTGAGAGATGTCTATATCTTGTTTAATGGTATATAGAGTTGATATAATATAATATTGAGAGATGTCTCTATCTTGTATAATTGTATATAGAGTTGATATAATATATTGAGAGATGTCTCTATCTTGTATAATGATATATAGAGTTGATATAATATATTGAGAGATGTCTATATCTTGTTTAATGGTATATAGAGTTGGTATAATATATTGAGAGATGTCTATATCTTGTTTAATGGTATATAGAGTTGATATAATATAATATTGAGAGATGTCTCTATCTTGTATAATTGTATATAGAGTTGATATAATATATTGAGAGATGTCTCTATCTTGTATAATGATATATAGAGTTGATATAATATATTGAGAGATGTCTATATCTTGTTTAATGGTATATAGAGTTGGTATAATATATTGAGAGATGTCTATATCTTGTTTAATGGTATATAGAGTTGATATAATAATATATTGAGAGATGTCTCTATCTTGTATAATGATATACATGTATAGAGTTGATAATATAGGCCTACAGACTTCTATATTTTTGTTTAACAAATATTTCATACAATATATCGTTTAGACGATTATTCAATTCGTTATGCCATTAACATGGACATTCAATGCCAAAGTTACCGCCAACGACACCCCTCGCCCCACCCCCTTCCGCCACGCTCCCGCCACACACACCACCACTTAATACTGATTGTCACCCTCAAATGGCAGCATGACAATATTGACAGTACATTAATGTTGTATGAACGGAAACAGATTTTGCACAGAGATATTCATGCTCATTTTCTATGCAAAACAACGATTGCAAATGGTATTTCATGTAGATAATGTGATACATGAACAACTTAAGGCAGTGGTTCCCAACCTTTTTCAATCTGTGGCCCAAATTCACGAAACTCCAGAGCCATGGCCCCCCTGTTCTATTCCAAACTGGGGCAAAATAGGGAATATAGCGCAAGGGTTATTTTTTTTTTTTTGTACCTCTTTATCATCAGGAGGTCAGATACATTTGACAAGCAACTACAGACCTTACACAGCAAATTATAGTTTTATAAAAGTTGGACTAGAGAAAAAAATTATATACATCCTCATGCACCATATCATATGGCCCCATGGCTCCCTAGGGGGCCATGGCCCCTAGGTTGGGAACCACTGGCTTAAGGTATATTAGATCGTAAATAACTGTACTAACTGTACGTTATTTGATCCGACAAAGGTCATATTATGCTCAATATATTTTGAATATCTATTGAATCGACATACACATCAATAAATATTTTAGTACCATATTAATAATGGATGAACGTTAGGGAAACCTTTAAATTGAAGATTGACAAAGAGAAACATTCTAGGACACATGTTTTGTAAGATAAAAGCCATTTATTTATCAAAAAAAGTCCTGGCTACATTTTGTCATGAGTATTGACGTCATAAGATTCTAAAACTAGACAAATTTACAATATATTTAAATAATTAACATGAAATGTATCACACCAAAAAAAATACAGTTTCTTTAAATAACTAAGTCTTTAAAAAATTGATTACAGTTCAGTTGAGATCTATATTTGGAATAGTTTAATTATATATGCAAATCATTGTCTAATTAGCATATTAAGGAAATATGATATTGATAACAAGATATAGTACTCAGAATGACCAAATATAGCCAATAAGAGATATTATCAATCAATACATGTACATTGTTGTTAAGAGTAACCCTATATAGACGTGTGTAGGATATCTATATTTTAATGAGCGCTGTGAGAACCGGTATTCAATCAGGTGATTGAACATAACAATAGTCTTGTTGCTATATACCTTCAATATTTATAGCAAAACAAACCCTACATTATCGTCTAGTCTACCCTTAAACTTCTACATGATATATAATCAAACTAGTAATTTAGAGTTATTTCTGGATTTCTTTTTGAATGATTACAATGTGGGCCTCAAACAGTGATTTAAAAGGAACAATCTAAGCAATAAATAAATAAATAAAATTAAAATACTATCATATTCACATTATAACTAAGATAGAAGAATGATTCCATATTATTGAGCACGCATACCATAATGTACTTCTTTGTTATCTAGCTTGAGCGTCCAGTTGCCATAGTTACCGAGTCAAAGATCAATACTAGAGTTCGATTCTAGTAAATAAGCCAAATTAATGAATACACAGCTTTCTCATCGTTGTTGAACTCCTTGAATATTGTGCGCACAAAAACCGAGCACATGGACGGCATTTATGTCGATAACAAAGAAATAAAATCGTTCTATCCATTTGAAAATGAAACAAAACACCCTTGACATGAAATGTTGAATGAAATCCAGTAAAAGTCTGTAAATTATTATCTTAAAACCTCACTTTGATGTCATCATAGTAACAAATTCTTCATAATTCACCTGTCCGTCGCCATCTATATCAGCCTCTCTAATCATCTCATCTACTTCTTCGTCTGTTAATTTTTCACCTAAATTTGTCATAACATGTCGTAATTCAGCAGCACTGATAAATCCATTTCCATCTTTATCAAAAACACGGAATGCTTCACGAATTTCCTCCTCACTATCAGTATCCTTCATTTTCCTTGCCATCATGGTAAGAAATTCAGGAAAATCTATGGTACCATTACCGTCAGCATCGACTTCGTTGATCATATCTTGTAATTCAGCTTCAGTTGGATTTTGACCAAGTGATCTCATGACTGTACCCAATTCTTTTGTAGTAATTGTACCATCACCATCCTTGTCAAATAAGCTGAAAGCTTCTTTAAATTCAGCGATTTGTTCTTCAGTTAGTTGATCAGCCATTTTGAGAAAACTGCGACCGGAAACCTAGAAATCGATGAAAGAAGAAGAAGACGAGCACGAGCTGTTGTCTATCAAATTAATGATTTGACGTTGTTGCTTCCTAATTTTATATTTATAACCAAGTCTAAACGACTCGACCGGAACACGTTACCTTGGAAATCAGTGGCAACGTTCTGGTTATATTGATGATGTCCCTGAGTCAATCTTGGCATTAAATAAAAAATGTCATAAATTTGCAAGGAAAAATCCGCTCGTGGCAGGTCTATAGATCCATTATATCTTACGTCTTCATTCATTCACATTTAATTAGCTGAAAATATTCTGAATGTATAGTGTATGTGAATATTACGTCATATCATGTTCACTTGTAATATAGAAATAATGAATACTGAATGGCGGTGTAAAAAGAGAACATATTTATTAACAGTTAAGACAAAATCAATAGTAGACTCTACAGCAGCTGCTACCGGTTACATTTCAATTAATTATTGGTTATATCTATTAGGATTTTTCTAGAACTATTAACTATGTTGAATAATATCATAATATTATATATTATATTATTTGTTTCAATATCAATTCACATAAAGCCCAAAATACTCAATCAACCCTACATTGAACTGATCAAACTAAACCGTTGGTTTGGGCTTAATTTCTACCTGAAATACACGTAGATAGACAGTTTATAGACAGAACTACAAAATGTGCAAAGACATCAACATGTTCACTCTGAGTTATTATTTTTGTCACTACAATTCGTTGTGTGTGAACGATCATTCTGTTCTGAAAATTGATTGTACAACCACTATAATAGACAGGTAGCAGTCAAATTCCATTAACAAAAAGAATTTTTATCAGATAAAGTATATCAACTTGCCACGCCCGACTTAAAACCTTTGATCAGTGATTCCGAATCTAGGTGCCATAGCCAACTGGAGAGCCATTGAAATTTGTCACGGAGCCATATGACTCGCAAACAAATTTTGACTCGTTTTTACAAAGTCAAGGGGCAATAACTTACACCGTTCAAAAAAAGAACTTTTCTCAGATCTTATCAATTCCATTCACACAAAGTTTCATCAGAATCACATATTCATGTGGGCGTATAAAATTGTTTCGTGGTATGACAATTGCAGTTCTGCCAAATATTTTATTACGTTTAAAATGTGTTTCGATTTTGTTACTTTTGATATAGTTTGGGCCTTGAATTTATTTAGATAGCTTTCAGATTTACTGGAACTGCCCCAAAATCGCACAATCCCTTCAATTATATCCAAACCTTAACAGTTATCTATCATTTTTTGTACATGTGTTTTCTATGTAAGTCGTATTTTTTACTTTCTACTTTCAAACGCTGATATATGGATACACGGGGATTTGAAGGCTGAAATTTTTAGGGAGAGATTGCAACATTATAACGAATTAGATAAGCTAAACAAATTCCAGAATTAGACTAAAAGTTTATTGGTCGAACGGTTAGTGAACATGTACCTTTAAATCAGTATAGTAGACTTATTTAAAAGCTAGATATATCAATAAAATTAAGTTTTTTTATAATCACTACTGACTAAATTATATCGGTCTAGTTATTTTATTCTTTTAGTGTTATCTCCCATTTTATACGTTTTGAAAAGCAATCACATTTCAATCACTGGTAAAAAGAAAATCAATGATACTTATTTTGTCAAAAATCACTCTGAAGCTACCAACAAGCATACAGAAGAGGATGTTGTAAAAATGTTAGATTTTTTAATCGATAATATATTTGTTAAATTTGGCGGGGAAATATTTCAGCAAGTAATTGGTATTCCTATGTGTACCAATCGTGCTCCTTTGCTTGCTGACTTATTCCTCTATTCTTAGAGGCTGAATGTATTGAAGACCTCAAACACAAGGACAATAAACTACTAGCCCGTTCTTTTAATTCCACTTTCAGATAATTATATAGACGATGTTTTGTAAATTAATAACTCCGCTTTTGGAGACTTTGTTGATAAAATCTACCCATCAGGAGAGTTGGAAATTAAAGATACTACCGATTCTAAGACTAAAGCGTCCTACTTGGACTTGCTACTTGAAATGGTCAACAATCACGATCTTTGTGTTCGACTTTATGACAAACGTGACAATTTCTATTTTCCTATTGTTGATTTTCTATTCATGTGCAGTAACATACCTCAATCACCAACTTATGGCTTGTATGTTTCACAACTTATCCGCTATGCCAGGGCTTGAAAACTCCATTCGTTTCATTTTTTTGATCAATTTATGATGACTTTCTGGCCAGAGGTCGAGTTTTGACATTGAAATTACTCAAGCAGGGTTACTTGACACATTTAGGAAATTTTATGGTCGTTATAACGAACTTATGGACAAGTATAACAATTTTTTTTTCTTACATCTTGACTGATTTGTTTAGTCAATCATAAATTGATCTGATTGTATCCCATGATGTTGACCCATATGGCAGGTGTCGCGCGCGAAGCAGACCACGCTTACTCTTTTCGATGGTACCTGATGGTACTTCAGTTCACTACTATACAACTATTACTCTCGATTTTTCCAGGTTTTTGGATGCGATTTTGATTAACGGAATTGTTTTGCTTGTACGGATTTTTATTACATACATATTATTTTTTCATGCCTGATATAGTGCTTGAAATAATGTCATTAAGAATGTAAAACAAAAACAATTCACAAAACAAATCACATAACACGTAGAAGGCATCAAATAAAATAAATAAATGTATAACACAATGCCATTGAACAAATATAGAGACCAATTCACATATAATTATAAATATTATCAATCATCACAAGATCGTAATAATTCACATCACCAATATCACCCAAGTTTCTCACAGTTTGTAACTATTGTTCAGTTTAAGACTGACTCGACATCATTTTGACAAATTCTTCATAATTCACCTGTCCATCACCATCCAAGTCAGCTTCGCGGATCATCTCATCTACTTCTTCATCTGTTAATTTTTCACCTAAATTAGTCATAACATGTCGTAATTCAGCAGCACTGATAAATCCATTTCCATCTTTATCAAAAACACGGAATGCTTCGCGAAGTTCCTCGTCGTTATCACCTTCTTTTAACTTGGAAGACATCATAGTTAGAAATTCAGGAAAATCTATGGTACCATTACCGTCAGCATCGACTTCGTTTATCATATCTTGTAATTCAGCTTCAGTTGGATTTTGACCAAGTGATCTCATGACTGTACCCAATTCTTTAGTTGTTACTGTACCATCACCATCCTTGTCAAATAAACTAAAAGCTTCTTTAAATTCAGCTATTTGTTCTTCAGTAAGTTGATCAGCCATGTTAGTTGTGAAGTTAGTTCTATGATGTTTGTGTTTAACTTTCAATGCTTGAGACTATGATTGTGTTTGATCTGTAAGTTATAGGTAATGGTCCAAATGTACCTTGACAACACTGTATGTCATGATCATAGAATAATAACAAAATGTCAATGGGATTATCCTTCCTTTATAATTATATCATTAGATTAAGAACTTAATAGAATATTTCTTTATTAATAGGTCTTATCTATAGTATTGCATCATTCGTAAGTAAAATCTCGATTTAAAGGGAAATGTTCAGCTATTTCGAGGGTCGTTTTAGCCTTTAATATAAGTAACTTCACAAAAATCGCATAATCCTCTCAATTATATCCCTTCCTAGACTTTTATCTTTCATTTTCTGTATTTGTCTTTTCTATATCACGCATAGTCTTGCTAAACGGCGAGTCGTATTTTTGACTTTCAAACGCTCATAATTTTGGCTACACAGGGAATTGTGAACATTATTATGAATAGCTAAAAAATTCCAGGTTCTGAGACAAAAATTTGATTAGTCGAATAGTTAGTGAACATATCCCTTTAATATTCGTCGTTACTTTATAATAATTTAAGCATGAGGACCTGTCAGGCAAGTTTACATACGCCCACTGGAAGCTCTGTCAAAAATAAAAACATTTTCATAAACAGTATCAGCTACCGCAAACACAGGGGCCCAGCCGGGCTGTGTCATACCGCCAGTACTTTTCATTCTGTATAAATACGATTGTGTGAGCACACTGTATTAGTCAAGTTTGTGTATGACGCCGCAGTATAAGGCTCATTAAAAATCGACACCTTTTCAGATGGGCTTTACCGATCAGAAGTCCCAAATCCAATAGATTGGTGTGAAACAACTTTTTGCAAGTAAACACCACGAAAAAAAACCAAAGAACTTATATCACAGAGATTTATTGGTCCATTGATTATGAAAAATCAGGCTGTTCAATTTGTATCTGAATATAAATACTTATAGGAACAATAATATTGATGATAAATTAACTTGGACTTTAAACACTGCTCTTATTTATAGTATCAACAGTGTCTGTATTACCTTCAAAAACTTCAATCTTACAATGTATAAATAACAACATTCACATTTCTACTTCTCATGTACACAGTTTTTTTTTATGCTTGTCAATATAGGGTTGGTATGCATATCTTCAGTGCAGAATAGAGCAAATCTTGACCGTCTAGTGCCTGGGTTTTCAACTTGGGGGACATGTCCCAGACTGGGGACATTTGGACATTCTCCATGGGACACAGACTGATCTAGAGGTCTGAAAAAATATGTTATATCTTGTATTATCTTGCAACACCAGTGTCCACTGCCTGCAATGACCACAATTTAAGTTTGTATTGAAATGAAACATGCTCTGACTAATTCATGCTTCGAAATTGCATGTTTTCTATGACTTCTGCGGACAATTCAGGGGACATGACCATTTTCATAAGCATTTTTGGGGACATTTGAGAAAACCAGTTGAAAACCCAGGGTCTAGTGAATGTCGCAAATAAAATTATTAGTGATGTGTGCCTCACTCAACCTTCTTAAAGGGTATGTTCACTAACTGTTTGACAAATAAATTTTTTGTCCCAGAACCTGGAATTTTTTAGCTATTCTAATCCATAATAATGTTCACAACTCTCCCTGGAAATATAAGCCTTCAAATCCCTGTGTAGCCATAATTATCAGCATTTGAAACTCAAAAATACGACTCGTCGTTTAGTAAGACTATGCTTAAGAAAATGAAAGATAAATGTTTAGGTAGAGATATATAATTGGAGAGATAATGCGATTTATGTGCAGTTCTAGTACTTCTGGAGGCTATTTAGATATATTCAAGGCTCAAACCGACACTCGAAATTGCTGAACATTCCCCTTTAACGATGAATTAGTTCTTAAACTTACCAAAGTATAGATGACGATCCAAACCAAGTTCTAAACTCAGAATTCAGGGCGACGATTGACAGTACCAAAACTCAGTACAAATAGGGCAAAAATTCCGTTATTCCATATTTTAATGATTCATTAAACATGCGGCGAATAAATCTGTAATATTATATTGTATTGAATATTGTTTGTTATTTTCATAGTGCTAATTTTATGTCTGTGTTTTGTTCCTCTATAATTCGATTTCGAGGATTTTCTAAACTCGTCCTCGGTCATTATCCTATACGTATATCCCAACTTATATGTTAGTTATGTTAAACCTAAAAAAGATCTTTAATTAAAGACGTCGTATTTTCATTCTAAAAATGTAATGGAATGTAGAAAATAAATCTACAGTCCCCATCCTTTTTATATATCATGGTTCGGTATCACCCTAAAATGTTGTCATGGATACAGCGTTTGATCGCAATTAAAACTATTGTTAAGAGATAGTAATACTGTATTGAAGAGAGTGATTATGGTCTGATTAACTAAAGGGATTATGTAACATTGTTATTTACAAATTGATTGTGGATTTATCTGTATATAGTAGTTGTTGTTAATGACTACGTGAATACCGGTATATAATACCCCGATCACTGATATTTATCAATTCAGTCTAAACATCACATTAAAAACTGACAAATTTCTTACCTCAACGCTAGATCTCCACAACTAACATGGCAGATCAACTTAATGAAGAACAAATAGCTGAATTTAAAGAAGCTTTTAGTTTATTTGACAAGGATGGTGATGGTACAGTAACAACTAAAGAATTGGGTACAGTCATGAGATCACTTGGTCAAAATCCAACTGAAGCTGAATTACAAGATATGATCAACGAAGTCGATGCTGACGGTAATGGTACCATAGATTTTCCTGAATTTCTTACCATGATGGCAAGGAAAATGAATGACGGTGATAGCGAGGAAGAAATTCGAGAAGCATTCCGTGTTTTTGATAAAGATGGAAATGGATTTATCAGTGCTGCTGAATTACGACATGTTATGACAAATTTAGGTGAAAAATTAACAGACGAAGAAGTAGATGAGATGATCCGCGAAGCTGACTTGGATGGTGATGGACAGGTGAATTATGATGAATTTGTCATAATGATGACTAATAAACAATAAACCCTGTTTAACAAGACGCAAACGGTGCCATTGTCATATTCTGTGATACAAATAGAATTTTTATAATCAAACTTTTTATCATTTACTTCATAATTATGTTATATTTGTAAATACATTACTTGAAAAATTTAGCCTACTTCATAAATAATAAAATATCATTCTGTAACGAAAACACCTGAAAACTATGGAATTGTCAATTAATTATATTTTTCAACTATAGTTAGACTTTTGGCTCTGCAGCGTCTCGAGGAGTGGAGCACTGGAACCGATTGATTTTAAGTGGAATAATGAAATCCGTACAAGCAAAACAATTCCGTTGATCTCGTCCAGGGCATGAAAAATATCGGGTGTAGTGGTTGTATAGTAGTAGTCTTCCCTGATAGTACTAGATTTGACATAATCCTCCGTACGTAGCTCGGTTTTAAATAATCTGTATGACCTTAATTTATTTCCGTTGATCAAACCCTTATCGTCCCACAGCCCATCTAACCAGGCTTGACTATCAAGACGGATAAGCTCATGTTTGATTAACCGGAATTCAGAATCAGTAATAGAATTCATATTAACAATTCGAACATTAATTTCATTTAACCATTTAAGAACAACATTACCCCATGATTTACGGAATTTCAATGACCAGTCATTTACTTTAGTAATGATACGCGATGGATCCAAAGCTAACAATCTCTTCCAAAATCTGACAATTTCTATTTTTTGCTTGGTTTGACATGATGACCAACCCATATCACCACGAGTGGCCAGATTGGAAGCTTTAGATCCAACACCTAAAAAGAACCTTGATGCCTTATTTTGGACTACATTTATACATTTGAACTCTCTATTGCCCCATATTGCTGCCCCATATGATAAATCGGCTGAACCAAGTTATCATATAAAGTGTTAAAAACATCGTATGCCATGCCGCCAATTTGCTTAAATTTTGTCATAATGGTGCATAGAGCTCTACTAGCCGATTTGGCAATCGACTTCGCTGTATAGTTCAGATCAAGGGATTCGTGCAGCCATAATCCTAGATATTTGTAGGAGTCTTCGTAGTCTAATTCCTTGGTACCACAAGAAAATTTGACACCAGATCTAGCAATAGATGCATGTCTATAATGGACAATTTTAGTTTTCTTAGTGTTGATTTCCAAATACCATTTATCACACCATTTTGATACACAGTCTAACATTTTTTGAAGCGAAACTTCGTCAGGGGCTAATAGAGCTATATCGTCAGCGTAGAGAAGACAACTTACGATTGCACCGTCTACATTTATCCCACAATTAAGATCGTTAATGTCACTGACCAAATCATTGATAAATATTGAAAATAATGTCGGTGATATTACACATCCTTGCTTAACACCCGTTTTAACTGGAAATTCGGGGGTCAGACAGTTATTGACCGAGATGAGTGAGGTGTTATTTTCGTATAAGGACTTTACCGCTTCTAGAAATTGTCCGTGTATACCTATTTTTAAAAGTTTATACCAAAGGCAGTCTCTATTAGTCCTGTCGAAGGCCTTTAAGGCGTCAATATAGCACACAAATGTGGACTGTTTGGACTGTTTTCTGTTACTGGCAATAGAATAGAGAGTATAGATATGTTCTACAGTGTTTCGCTTAGCCCGAAAACCATTTTGTTCGTCAGCAAGAACTTGGTTGGTTTCTAGCCATTTGCTCAGACGGTTGTTGAGGATATCAGCATAGAGTTTGCATGGAATGGAGATAAGCGATATGCCTCGGTATCCAAGGGGGTCACGTGGGTCCATATCCTGTTTACATATAGGGGAGATAATACTCTTGCACCAAGTATCAGGACGAGTACTACATGTATTATCGAAACAAAACGTAAATATTTTATACAGGAGTTTCATGCAGTGTTCATTTTTCAGAGCTTCAGCAGGGATACTATCTATACCTGCTGCCTTTCCACATTTAGAGTTTTCTACTGATTTGACTACTTCGCAATATGTTATAGGCTTATTAAGATCCGTGCAATCAATGTTAGGGCAATCTCTAATGCCTACCTTAATTTCATTCCTAATATGATCAAGACCCTGTTTATCGAATGAGTCTGAATCTTCACTTCCACTGAACAACGATTTATAGTCTGCATGCCACTTATTTAATACACTAGCTTTATCCCTAACTGGTTCATCATCGATCATAACTTCCCATGGTATTGATTCGCGACGTTCGTTGGCAATTCCTATTTTCCCAATTTCGCGCCAGAAACTCCTTGAGTTTTTATTTTTCCATTGATCAATTAACCGGTGCTGTTCATTGGATTGATACACGCGTTTTCGGTACCTTAATTTTTTATCGAATAGTTTGCGTTCTGAGAGATATTTTTGTTTAAAATCCTTTCTTTGATTCGAAGTTTTGCACCTTAGCCACGCTTTTTCACTCAAACAAACTTTGCTCCACATAGTTTGAAGATCATTGCACCAGTAAGGCTTATATCGAGACTTAGATTTCTTAGATTCACAGCAGTTTTCTGGGATTTTGGCAATTTTCTCAAGTTCGTTGTGCAAGAACAAAGCAAATTCATTATATGCAGCCTTCACATTTAGTTCGATTTTTAGATTGTGTTCTATTTTGATGATAGTTTCATTAAGTAGTCCAATAGATTCATCGTTAGTTAGGAAATTGCTAGTTATCTTATCTCTCTTATACTTTTTAAGCTTTTGAGCACTAAAATGTTCGTCATGCGTATCTTGTAAACTGTTAATTGTACCGAAGAAGGGCACCGACAAATCCCAAGTAAGGACAGAATGATCTGGAATTGAATCTGGGATATTATAACCGTTTATAATATCTGTCATTTTGATAACCTTAAAGTTTGTGAATTTTGAGAAGTCTTCGTGACTTGTTATGACATAATCGACAACAGATCGTCCATTTTTAATGTAAGTAAAATCTTGTTCACCCAGTCGACCGTTTAACATACATAGATTACAGTTCACCAAAAAGTCAATGAGTAAATGACCGTAACTATTTTCATAGTGATCGATGATCTCACGTTCTTTAATCTGATCAACTCCGGCTATAAAGTCCTCCTCCGTACCCACTCTTGAGTTAAAATCACCACATATACACAATTGTCCCTCGTTTTGATACGTATACAATTGTTCTAAAAGTGTTTCATAAAACCGTTCACCGTCATTAACTCTGCTCGAAGTAGACGGGGGCAAGTAACAAACACATAACAATATTCTAAAATCAGAGTTTGCAAGAGAAATTAATTTAAACCAAATTATGTCATCCGTATCGTCGTCAATTATTTCTACTGAGAAACGTGATAAAAACGAGGTTTTAAAAAATGCACCTACCCCACCCGAACCTCTCTTAGCTTTTTTGTTTATTGAGCTCCGGTTTTTACCAAACCATTTAAAACCCTCTGCAGCTAGGATATTGTCATTTTAAGGAATGTTTCACAGACTCCAAACACATCACAATCAACAAAGTTCAACACATGTTCTCTGAAAGCCCTATTATTACATTTGTACCTAGACCATCCCGCATTATGGATGCACAGGGATTTGAAGTTTCGACGGAGAGTTGCGAACACCGCGCTTTTAAGGATTAGATTAGCTAAAAAAAAAATCGTCTTTATTTTCCAGTTTTGGACCCTTCGTACTCCTAATAAACATACTGACAATGTAACACATTGGTAACAGCTAATGAACTTTGGAAGTGGTTCAAGTATATATTTCATAACGAAATGTGATATCAGGTATCTAAAAGAGTAAGCATACCCTGATTGCTATAACATTCAACACTTCTGCTAATTAATATCACGTCACAAAGTCAATTGAAAAGCTCAAGGGAGGTAATTTTACATTTTTTTAACTCTTGAAAATTACACATAACGGGAGGGAACTCTGACAAAATTTGGTATATTATGTTAAGATTAGATCAGAATTAATCATAACTAGACCTGTTCGACACAGATCTGTCAGCTTCCGAGTAGTTTTCGTTTGATATATTTATTTTGCGTAAAGATAAGCATGATTTCAGGATGGAATACAGATTATTTCCCTTTTTTGGCGAAGCCATTCTTTGTCAAATTTGAAATTCTCTGAATACAGTCATTATATTTTTCAGAATATAACAAAATATTTGCTTCAGAAACATGAAACATTTAATTTTCCTGACACATGTTATAGGGGCCATGGTGACTGGCCATTTTGACCAAATTTAACTTTTATGGCCATTTTGACTAGGGGCCATTTTGGATAGGTGCCCAATTGACTTTACCCCTTTAGGGTAATTTATAAAAAAATTAATCAGAGACCGTTTTGACTATTTTTGACCATTTTGACCAATGAATTGGTTGAAATCAAAGAGTAAATTCAGAGGCCATTTTGACCAAAATAGGGAGCATGACTGGCCATTTTGACCATATTTACCATTTATGGCCATTTTGACCAAATTTAACATGTGTGGCCATTTTGACTAGGGGCCATTTTGGTTAGGGACCCAATTGACTATAACCCGTTTAGCAAAACATTGCTCTTTTTATTACCTTACAATATCCAACTTTCTTATTTGTAAAATGTCATTATCAATGATTGTCATTCATTAAATCCTTTGTTTTGGGACAAACTAGTAAAATAATCCAATACACAAACCAATATCCAATTAAAATTGAACCAACTATAACTGATTAGCTCTTTGTTTGATATAAAGAAATTTTAATCTATACCGTGCATTTTCGTATCCCACAAAAAGTTCTAGATCTATTTAACAATGTCATAGATTGGTCAGTTTCCTTTTTTGATGAATTTCTATTATAAATAATATATGGTTTTAAGGCTGTGAAATTTTACATTATGCATGTATACCTGTTTTACAAATTTTAAGTATTCAGATTATATTTCTATACATATCCATTTCTCTGGATTCGGTCCCAAATATTTATGTTCAAACATGGCCATTGAATTTTAAGTTTGTGTCCTTTTGTAATTCTGTTTAAACAATTCTTCTCTGGAACTTGAAATTAAAACTTCTGGGTTCAACATTTGATTGACAAATCTATAATCAGTTTCCTGGTTTGACCTGATAACACTTTTATGACCTAGATACTTGTGTCTGTTGGCTTGTTGAAGCTGTTATGTAATTCTTATAACACCTTCATAATCTCATGTAATTAGAGTATATTTTATTTTTAAAAAATGTTGAATTTTGTCAATGCACAATGATTTATATATTATTTTAAAGCTGTGAATTTGTACATTATAAATCTCTTCGAATTTTTTCTGTAAGTTAAATAGAAGTCAGATGAACAAAATTAGGGATATTAAAATCTTGAAATTGAATAATTTAAAGAAAATTAAAAATTGTTCATTTTCAAAACCCCATAAAATCAAAAGTAATTAACCAAAATTATAAATGTTGGTATCAAATGAAATTGTAGCCAAAGAAGAATAGTTTTGTCCAAAAATATAGGTTGCAGATGGTCAAGGTCAAAAGTTATAAGCCTTGATATTCAAGGCCTATCACAAAAAACTTTGAATGAAGGTTGTGCAAAGACAAATTCAAAATTAAAAAAAAAGGCGACTAGAGGACCTAGATAATTTTCATAATTACATTTTAAATCATGTTTGAAAAAAATCGGATTAAAAATGTGGGACAAGTAGTATTTCTTAGATATTTTGCTTTTTTTAAGATGGCGGCTGAACGGTTAGGAATTTGCATATACGGCAAATATACAAAATGAAGATATCAGTTGTACAAATTCAATGAAATAACAAATTTGCAAATTTTTGCAAAAAATAATCCGAAAACTCTGATTTTTTGGATTTTCGACATTTTTGGGAAATTTCCGAATGTTCGGGAAAAATTTCGGAATTTTTTGGGGGGGAATCTTAATCGATAATTTGGGTTCTACCCACCTACCAATTTTCGTGCAAATCGAATAAAAATTAAAGAAGTTTGAATTTTGACCAAAATTCGGTACAAAAAGTTATCTACAAACTTTTCAAATTTCAAATTTCTGAAGCCCATGTCTGCTTAGAAGTTCTTTCAAGATTGAACACAGAAAATTTTATGAAAATCAAATAAATATTAAACAATTTATGGTCGATTTCCAAAAATAAGGAGTTTTCCGCCAGACTGCTTCCTGTCGGACACTGATAGCTGGAAATATATTTAAGGGCTATTCACTAGGTCTGGGATATTTGGGCTAATGCAAAAAATCTTCTAAGTATAACAGTTTTTGCTGGGTACTCTGACAACATTTACAAAAAAAAAAAAAAAAAAAAATAAAAATAAAAATATCTAAAAAATTAATGGTAACAATACAGTTTCGAGCGCAACTCGAAAGCTGTAAAAACCTGAATGCCTTGACAGTCGAAGCAAGTATTGAGTCATTTACAACCTAATTGTAAGCTTTATGAGTGTATGTATAGGCCTAATCATGATCTGAAACAAAATAGACTAGTAATTCAAAATAACAGTTTCGTAATAAACTAGACCTGTTCGACACAGATCTGTCAGCTTCCGAGTAGTTTTCGTTTGATATATTTATTTTGCGTAAAGATAAGCATGATTTCAGGATGGAATACAGATTATTTCCCTTTTTTGGCGAAGCCATTCTTTGTCAAATTTGAAATTCTCTGAATACAGTCATTATATTTTTCAGAATATAACAAAATATTTGCTTCAGAAACATGACATTTAATTTTCCTGACACATGTTATAGGGGCCATGGGGACTGGCCATTTTGACCAAATTTAACTTTTATGGCCATTTTGACTAGGGGCCATTTTGGATAGGGGCCCAATTGACTTTACCCCTTTAGGGTAATTTATAAAAAAAATTAACCAGAGACCATTTTGACTATTTTTGGCCATTTTGACCAATGAATAGTAAATTCAGAGGCCATTTTGACCAAAATAGGAAGCATGACTGGCAATTTTGACCATATTTACCATTTAAGGCCATTTTGACCAAATTTAACATGTGTGGCCATTTTGACTAGGGGCCATTTTGGTTAGGGACCCAATTGACTATAACCCGTTTATCAAAACATTGCTCTTTTTATTAACTTACAATATCCAACTTTCTTATTTGTAAAATGTCATTATCAATGATTGTCATTCATTAAACCCTTTGTTTTGGGACAAACTAGTAAAATAATCCAATACACAAACCAATATCCAATTAAAATTGAACCAACTATAACTGATTAGCCCTTTGTTTAATATAAATAAATTTTAATCTATACCGTGCATTTTCGTATCCCACAAAAAGTTCTAGATCTATTGAACAATGTCATAGATTGGTCAGTTTCCTTTTTTGATGAAATTCTATTATAAATAATATATGGTTTTAAAGCTGTGAAATTTTACATTATACATGTATACCTGTTTTACAAATTTTAAGTATTCAGATTATATTTTTATACATATCCATTTCTCTGGATTCGGTCCCAAATATTTATGTTCAAACTTGGCCATTGAATTTTAAGTTTTTTTCCTTTTGTAATTCTGTTTAAACAATTCTTCTCTGGAACTTGAAATTAAAACTTTTGGGTTCAACATTTGATTGACAAATCTATAATCAGTTTCCTGGTTGTATATTGCATCTATATTTTGATAAAGCTTATATTGTGTAGAGACTAGGGTGTAGTAGAATGGTTTGACCTGATAACACTTTTATGACCTAGATACTTGTGTCTGTTGGCTTGTTTAAACTGTTATGTAATTCTTAACACCTTCATAATCTCATGTAATTAGAGTATATTTTATTTTTAAAAAATATTGAATTTTGTGAATGCACAATGATTTATATATTATTTTAAAGCTGTGAATTTGTACATTATAAATCTCTTCGAATTTTTTCTGTAAGTTAAATAGAAGTCTCAGATGAACAAAATTATTGATATTAAAATCGTATATCTTGAAATTGAATAATTTAAAGTAAATTAAAAATTGTTCATTTTCAAAACCCCATAAAATCAAAAGTAATTAACCAAAATTATAAATGTTGGTATCAAATGAAAGGGTAGCCAAAGAAAAATCGTTTTGTCCAAAAATATAGGTTGCAGACGGTCAAGGTCAAAAGTTATAAGCCTTGATATTCATGGCCTATCACAAAAAACTTTGAATGAAGGTTTCTTATTTGTAAAATGTCATTATCAATGATTGTCATTCATTAAACCCTTTGTTTTGGGACAAACTAGTAAAATAATCCAATACACAAACCAATATCCAATTAAAATTGAACCAACTATAACTGATTAGCCCTTTGTTTAATATAAATAAATTTTAATCTATACCGTGCATTTTCGTATCCCACAAAAAGTTCTAGATCTATTGAACAATGTCATAGATTGGTCAGTTTCCTTTTTTGATGAAATTCTATTATAAATAATATATGGTTTTAAAGCTGTGAAATTTTACATTATACATGTATACCTGTTTTACAAATTTTAAGTATTCAGATTATATTTTTATACATATCCATTTCTCTGGATTCGGTCCCAAATATTTATGTTCAAACTTGGCCATTGAATTTTAAGTTTTTTTCCTTTTGTAATTCTGTTTAAACAATTCTTCTCTGGAACTTGAAATTAAAACTTTTGGGTTCAACATTTGATTGACAAATCTATAATCAGTTTCCTGGTTGTATATTGCATCTATATTTTGATAAAGCTTATATTGTGTAGAGACTAGGGTGTAGTAGAATGGTTTGACCTGATAACACTTTTATGACCTAGATACTTGTGTCTGTTGGCTTGTTTAAACTGTTATGTAATTCTTAACACCTTCATAATCTCATGTAATTAGAGTATATTTTATTTTTAAAAAATATTGAATTTTGTGAATGCACAATGATTTATATATTATTTTAAAGCTGTGAATTTGTACATTATAAATCTCTTCGAATTTTTTCTGTAAGTTAAATAGAAGTCTCAGATGAACAAAATTATTGATATTAAAATCGTATATCTTGAAATTGAATAATTTAAAGTAAATTAAAAATTGTTCATTTTCAAAACCCCATAAAATCAAAAGTAATTAACCAAAATTATAAATGTTGGTATCAAATGAAAGGGTAGCCAAAGAAAAATCGTTTTGTCCAAAAATATAGGTTGCAGACGGTCAAGGTCAAAAGTTATAAGCCTTGATATTCATGGCCTATCACAAAAAACTTTGAATGAAGGTTGTGCAAAGACAAATTAAAAATTAAAAAAAAGGCGACTAGAGGACCTAGATAATTTTCAAAATTACATTTTAAATCAAGTTTGAAAAAAATCGGATTAAAAATGGTGGAAGAGTAGTATTTTTTGCGATATTTTGCTTTTTTAAGATGGCGGATAAACAGATAGGAATTTGCATATACGGCTAGTGTACAAAATGAAGATATTAATGGTACAAATTCCATGAAATAACAAATTTTCAAGTTTTCGCAAAAAATAATCCAAAAACTCCGATATTTGTGATTTTCGACATTTTTTGGAAATTTCCGAATGTTCCGAAAAAATTTCGGAATTTCTTTTTTGGGAATCTTAATCGATAATTTCGTTTCTACCCACCTACCAATTTTCGTGGAAATCGAATAAAAATTAAAGAAGTTTGAATTTTGACCAAAATTCGGTACAAAAAGTTATCAACAACATTTTCAAATTTCAAATTTCTGAAGCCGATGCCTGCTTAGAAGTTTTTTCAAGATGTCACACAGAAAATTTTACGGAAATCGAACAAATATTAAATAATTTATGGTCGATTTCCAAAAATAAAGAGTTTTCTACCAGACCGCTTCCGATCGGAAACTCATGGCTGGATATACCAAATATTAAACAATTTATGGTCGATTTCCAAAAGTAAAGAGTTTTCCGCCAGACCGCTTCCGATCGGAAACTGATGGCTGGATATACCTTTAAGGGCTAATCACTAGGTCTGGGATATCTGGGGAAATGAAAAAAATCTTCTAAGTATAACAGTTTTTGCTGGGTACTCTGACAACAATTACTAGTGTGGTTGTGCAGTAGAATGGTTTGACCTGATAACACTTTTATGACCTAGATACTTGTGTCTGTTGGCTTGTTTAACCTGTTATATAATCCTTATAACACCTTCATAATCTCATGTAATTAGAGTATATTTTATTTTTAAAAAATGTTGAATTTTGTCAATGCACAATGATTTATATATTATTTTAAAGCTGTGAATTTGTACATTATAAATCTCTTCGAATTTTTTCTGTAAGTTAAATAGAAGTCAGATGAACAAAATTATGGATATTAAAATCGTTTATCTTGAAATTGAATAATTTAAAGTAAATTAAAAATTGTTCATTTTCAAAACCCCATAAAATCAAAAGTAATTAACCAAAATTATAAATGTTGGTATCAAATGAAAGTGTAGCCAAAGAAGAATAGTTTTGTTCAAAAATATAGGTTGCAGATGGTCACGGTCAAAAGTTATAAGCCTTGATATTCAAGGCCTATCACAAAAAACTTTGAACGAAGGTTGTGCAAAGACAAATTCAAAATTAAAAAAAAAAAGGCGACTAGAGGACCTAGATAATTTTCATAATTACATTTTAAATCAAGTTTGAAAAAAATCGGATTAAAAATGTGGGACAAGTAGTATTTCTTAGATATTTTGCTTTTTTTAAGATGGCGGCTGAACGGTTAGGAATTTGCATATACGGCAAATGTACAAAATGAAGATATCAGTTGTACAAATTCAATGAAATGACAAATTTGCAAATTTTTGTAAAAAATAATCCGAAAACTCTGATTTTTTGGATTTTCGACATTTTTGGGAAATTTCCGAATGTTCGGGAAAAATTTCGGAATTTTTTTGGGGGGATTCTTAATCGATAATTTGGGTTCTACCAACCTACCAATTTTCGTGCAAATCGAATAAAAATGAAAGAAGTTTGATTTTTGACCAAAATTCGGTACAAAAAGTTATCTACAAACTTTTCAAATTTCAAATTTCTGAAGCCCATGTCTGCTTAGAAGTTCTTTCAAGATTGCACACAGAAAATTTTATGAAAATCAAATAAATATTAAACAATTTATGGTCGATTTCCAAAAATAAGGAGTTTTCCGCCAGACTTCTTCCTGTCGGACACTGATAGCTGGAAATATATTTAAGGGCTATTCACTAGGTCTGGGATATTTGGGCTAATGCAAAAAATCTTCTAAGTATAACAGTTTTTGCTGGGTACTCTGACAACATTTACAAAAAAAAAAAAAAAAAAAAAAAAAAAAAAAATATCTAAAAAATTAATGGTAACAATACAGTTTCGAGCGCAACTCGAAAGCTGTAATTAGTCCAGCAAATAACCATACAAATGAGAAAGTGTTTCAATTATAACTCAGAAAGTATTTCATTAAACAAAATGTTATGTAAACTTAGAGAATTATCCATCTCAGTTGGTTATTGCAGAAGCTATGCACTACCAAAAAAAAAACTAAAATCCATATAAATACCTAGATAAATAAAATTTTCAAGATATAGCTCCACATCTTTCATTGGTGATTTAATAATTCTTTAATAATTTCTGTACATATTAAAGATAAAAATTAGTTTTGTCTTTGTATATCTTGGCGAAATCTCGGTATTACATTACTCCCCTGAGACCTCTTCTCCTCTGTCCAATTTAAAAACATAAGTCTAAAAGCTTGGTCAAAAGGAGTAAATATTCATTAGAGTTGTATCCATGAAACCAAGTAATTACCTAAACAAATACAATTAATTGTTACTGAAAAACGCTAAAAAAGCAGCTGCCTCTCGCCCATGGAAATTGGACCCATAAAAACTATTGTCACAATAAAAATTATCAATCTATAAATATTATTCAACGAGCAGGGGCGGATCCAAGATTTAGAGAAAAATGCCTTAGAGAAATATGTTTTGTAAAGATCTCGGATGCAAGGGAATCAACCCAAATGTTTAAAATTTTCTTGGGAAGGAAATTTCTGAAACCTTGATCAAAATCGCGCTGTTGCCCAGAAACAACTATATTTAAAACAGCAACTCCAACCCCCTACCATCTTTTGCCTGCGGTATGTTTTATGATGATTTGACCATTGACCAAGTTCGAGAATCTATATTTTCTTGCACATTCTACTTTTAAACAAAAGGCACTGGCACGGGGTTAGAATTAGTCTGAACTCTTTGACTTGTCACCAACTGACATCAATTATCAGATCATCAATGCATAGTCGTCTTACATTTGAAATGGTTTCATTTATTAACAACTTTTCAAGTGTTTCATTTACAAAATGATATATAATTATTTATGAACTAGTACATGTTTCAAATTATATATATACAAATATAAACTTAACATAATTATGAAGTAAATGATAAAAAGTTTGATTATAAAAATTATATTTGTATCACAGAATATGACAATGGCACCGTTTGCGTCTCGTTAAACAGGGTTTATTGTTTATTGGTCATCATTTTGACAAATTCATCATAATTCACCTGTCCATCACCATCCAAGTCAGCTTCGCGGATCATCTCATCTACTTCTTCGTCTGTTAACTTTTCACCTAAATTTGTCATAACATGTCTTAATTCAGCAGCACTGATAAATCCATTTCCATCTTTATCAAAAACACGGAATGCTTCACGAATTTCTTCCTCGCTATCACCGTCATTCATTTTCCTTGCCATCATGGTAAGAAATTCAGGAAAATCTATGGTACCATTACCGTCAGCATCGACTTCGTTGATCATATCTTGTAATTCAGCTTCAGTTGGATTTTGACCAAGTGATCTCATGACTGTACCCAATTCTTTAGTTGTTACTGTACCATCACCATCCTTGTCAAATAAACTAAAAGCTTCTTTAAATTCAGCTATTTGTTCTTCAGTAAGTTGATCTGCCATGTTAGTTGTGGAGATCTAGCGTTGAGGTAAGAAATTTGTCAGTTTTTAATGTGATGTTTAGACTGAACTGACAAATATCAATGGTCGGGGTATTATATACCGGTATTCACGTAGTCATTAACAACAACTACTATATACAGATAAATCCACAATCAATTTGTAAATAACAATGTTACATAATCCCTTTAGTTAATCAGACCATAATCACTCTCTTCAATACAGTATTACTATCTCTTAACAATAGTTTTAATTGTGATCAAACGCTGTATCCATGACAGCTTTTCGAGGTGATACTGGATCATGAAATATATGAGTTATAGATCCATTTTCGGCCCCTTTAAGGTGACACTATGACGTCTGTCTGGCACTCAGCACTCATCGTGGAGTACTCCTTAAGGAACGACTTCCTTTTGGAATCAAGTCAGCACTTGAGATCATGAAAAACCTGACCAGTTCCGTTTCATCGCTACACAGACGGAAGGGAGCGCCCAATAGCCAATGTTTCCAAAACTTTTACGACCTCACAAAGGAACTACAGTCAGATCCACCAGGAAGCTTTATCCATCATCTATGGCTTTCAGAAGTTTTACTAGTATATCTATATGGACGTCAGTAGTTCATACTGGTAACTGATCACAAACCACTGATATCATTGGTCGGTCCGAAGAAGGGGACGCCACCTCTCGCAGCTAACACACTAGATGCAGATGCCCCTTACTAGTCGATTGCCATCTGGAGATAACATAGAATTTGACAGGGAGGAAAGTGGTATGCGGCATCAAAGTTCTTAGTCTCCAAATACAACCTGTGGATGCCAACATGCTCCACCAGGAGTCTGAGAAAGATCCCGTAATCTCAGCAGTAATGCGCTACGTCCGTGAATACGGAGATCAATAGAGAAGTCAACAAGTTCCGGAAATTGTCTGAATCGCTCAGTATCTGCCACGGATGTCCTTCCCATGGATCTAGAATTGTGATTCCACACAGCATGCAGTACAAGATCTTAGATTTGCTCCACCTGGGATACTTCAGCATAAAACACATGAAACAGTTGGCAAGAACCACTGTCTACTAGCTCGGTAGTGATGCTTCTATATGGAGATGGCTAGTCGACTATGTGACTCGTGTAGTGAACATCAAAACAGAACATCAAAGACTCCAGTTCGTACATGGATGCTCCCGGAAATGCCACGGAGTAGCTCACACCTGGATCATGCTATCAACTTCATTTGATTGAAAATGGTTGGTGATCACGGATGCTTATTCAAATGCATTCATCCAACATAATCTATGTCTTCAAGAGCTACTATTTATCTGCTTCGCTCACTTCGGATATCCTTACACATTGATCAAGTACTATCTATAACACTGTTTACTTTTAACTTGTTTTGGATATTTCAGTTAATAAATCTACATGTATATGTAAAGGACTCACAGTGTTTACTTTGCAAGAGTTTAAGTATTTCAGTTATAACTGAGTAAGTATTTCATTAAACAAAGTGTTATGTAAAATTAGAGAATTATCCATCTCAGTTAGGTTATTGCAGAAGCTATGCACTACCAAAAAAATAAAATAACAAAAAGTCCATATAAATACCTAGATAAATAGAATTTCACATCTTTCGTTGGTGATTTAATAATTTTTTAATAGTTGCTATACATATTAAGAAGCGATGGCGAAGCGGTTAGCGTGCTGGAGCCACGTCTAGAGGGGCCCGGCTTCAAGACCCCACCGAAACTTTATTTTTTTCCGCAAAAATTCCAACTCTTTCTTGATCTTATCCATCATACAAATGTTTTTTTTGTGAACAACTGACACATTTGTGCATATACCACCACCGAGAATTGACTTTATACAAATTTTAAGCCCTTCCCGACCGAAAAAAAGTTTGAGGTGCCCTAAGAGCTTCCTATAATAATTTTTTGCTAAAACGTGGCTGGCTTAAGATAAAGGGCGTTTATCCCCCCCCCCCTCCGGAGTCAGGGTCACGTCTGACTCTAACGAAACCTCTCTTAAGCCGCGATGGCGAAGCGGTTAGCGTGCTGGAGCCACGCCTAGTGGGGCCCGGGTTCGAGACCCAACCGAAACTTTTTCTTGATCTTATCTATCATACAAATGTTTTTTTGTTTTTTTTTGTGAACAACTGACACATTTGTGCATATACCACCACTGAGAATTGACTTTATACAAATTTTAAGCCCTTCCCGACCGAAAAATGTTTGAGGGACCCTACAAGCTTCCTATATTAATTTTTCGGCCACAATTTTGTGTCGAAAAGATGCGTCATTGAACGCTGATTTGTTTGGTATGCGAACGACCCATTTTTCATCAAGAAATTACCGTTTTCTGTGCTAAAACGTGGCTGGCTTAATATAAAGGACGTATACCCCACTCCGGAGTCAGGGTCACGGCTGACTCTATCGAAATCTCTCTTAAAGATAAAAAATTAATTTTGTCTTTGTATATCTTGGCGAAATCTCGGTATTACTTTACTCCCCTGAGACCTCTTCTCCTCTGTCCAAATTTAAAAACATAAGTCTAAAAGCATGGTCAAAAGGAGTAAATATTCATTAGAGTTGTATCCATAAAACCTAGCAATTTCTCATAGAAATACAATTAATACTGAAAAACGCTAAAAAAGCCCATCAAAAATTCAGCTCATGGAAATTGGACCCATAAAAATCTTGTCACAGTAAAAAATATCGATCAGTAAATATTATTCAACCAGCAGGGGTGGATCCAGGATTTAGAGAAAGGCGGGCTCTTAAATATAACATGCTTCAAATTCAATGGTAAAAGTTACTTTTCAACAAAAGGCACTGGCACAGGGTTAGAATTAGTCTGAACTCTTTGACTTGTCACCAACTGACATCAATCAATAAAGAATTATCAGATGATCAATGCATAGTCGTCTTACATTAGAAATGGTTTCATTTATTAACAACTTCATAGTTTTTACGTATTTCATGTACAAAATGATATATAATTATTTATGAACTAAGAACATGTTTCAAATTATATATATACAAATATAAACTTAACATAATTAAGAAGTAAATGATAAAAAGTTTGATTATAATATGACAATGGCACCGTTTGCGTCTTGTTAAACAGGGTTTATTATTTATTGGTCATCATTTTGACAAATTCATCATAATTCACCTGTCCATCACCATCCAAGTCAGCTTCGCGGATCATCTCATCTACTTCTTCGTCTGTTAATTTTTCACCTAAATTTGTCATAACATGTCGTAATTCAGCAGCACTGATAAATCCATTTCCATCTTTATCAAAAACACGGAATGCTTCACGAATTTCTTCCTCGCAATCAGTATCCTTCATTTTCCTTGCCATCATGGTAAGAAATTCGGGAAAATCTATGGTACCATTACCGTCAGCATCGACTTCGTTTATCATATCTTGTAATTCAGCTTCAGTTGGATTTTGACCAAGTGATCTCATGACTGTACCCAATTCTTTAGTTGTTACTGTACCATCACCATCCTTGTCAAATAAACTAAAAGCTTCTTTAAATTCAGCTATTTGTTCTTCAGTAAGTTGATCTGCCATGTTAGTTGTGGAGATCTAGCGTTGAGGTAAGAAATTTGTCAGTTTTTAATGTGATGTTTAGACTGAACTGACAAATATCAGTGGTCGGGGTATTATATACCGGTATTCACGTAGTCATTAACAACAACTACTATATACAGATAAATCCACAATCAATTTGTAAATAACAATGTTACATAATCCCTTTAGTTAATCAGACCATAATCACTCTCTTCAATACAGTATTACTATCTCTTAACAATAGTTTTAATTGTGATCAAACGCTGTATCCATGACAGCTTTTCGAGGTGTTACTACATCCCCACCACATCCCCCCCCCCCCCCCCAACAGAGAGTCAACGTAGACTGGCACTCAGCACTCAGCGTGGAGTACTCCTTCTTGAACGACTACCTTTTGGAATCATGAAAAACCTGACCAGTTCTGGTTCATCGCTACACAGACGGAAGCGAGCTCCCAATAGCTTTTACTATTATATATATACTACGGACGTCAGTTCATACTGCTAACTCATCACAAAGGGAACGCCACCTCTTGCAACTAACACACTAGATCAGTGGGCCCTGTGGCTGAACCGGTTTGACTACACCATTAAGTATCGGGAAATAGCGGACCATGGCAATGTGGATGCCCCTAGTCGATTGCCATCTGGAGATAACATCGATTTTGACAGAGAGGAAAGTGGTGGGGACATGGTGTGCGCCGTCAAAGTTCTTAGTCTCCAAATACAACCCGTGGATGCCAACAGGCTCCGCCAAGAGTCTGAGAAAGATCCAGTAATCTCTGCAGTAATGCGCTACGTTCGTGAAGTCTGGCCACCCAAGAACACAGAGATCAGAGATCAATTAACAAGTTCCGGAAGTTGTCTGAATCGCTCAATATCTGCCACAGGTGTCTTCTCCGAGAATTGTGATTCCAGATAGCTTGCAGTCCAAGATCTTAGATTTGCTCCACCTGGGACACTTCGGCATGAAACATAGTAGTCGCCTACACCTGAATCATGCTATCAACTTTATGGGTTGATCACGGATGCCTATTCAAAGTATCCACGCATTCACCCAACATAATCTACGTCTTATTGGTCTGCTGGAAGGAGACTTCGCCCACTTCGGATATCATTACATGCTGGTCTCCGACAACGCGTCGTCTTTCATTTCTGAAGTATTTAAGACATGGTGCAACGTTCGTGGGATCACGCATCTTACAACCCAGCTATCAACCGAGCAGCGGAACGTCTGGTACAGACCTTCTCTGTCACCGAAGCGTGCACTTCAAGAGTTCTTGATGCAGTACCAGGGACGCCGACATCTTGCGGATTCTCTCCTAATGAACTTTTGAACTCCAGACAGATACGAACAAGAATTGATTCACTGCTCCCTTCACCAGCACACATCGCCCAGGACAAGCAGATGACTCCTGATTCGGAAGGTGTCGCTAAGGCTACCAGACAGTACAATGTCGGAGAATCTGTGCATGTGCTGTATCATGGACGGTACCGAGACAGACAGCCTCGATTGGTATCAGCAGTCATCAAGAAGTCGCTGGGTTATAATAAAAATCCGTACCAGCAAAACAATTCCGTTAATCAAAAATCTCGTCCAGAGCACGACAAAATCGGGTGCAATTATTATAATATTATAGTAGTGGACTTCCCATACGAGAAGCAACATCAAGTGTTTCGAAAAGAGTAAGTAAGTAAGAGTAAGTACTCCGTGCTTCAACGGCAAATTTGTCCCTCGTGCAGTCCGGTGTGGAGACGACATTGGGAACATCTGCAGCCACGCTATGTAACTGAAGAAGACAATGAACCTGGTGATATACAGTGAAAAATGTTTCTGAACAGATTGGCAGGTCACCCAATGGAAATCCTTGAAAATGTACCACAGACTCAGAAACATACCAAACTCATGACTGTGCCATCTTTACCAGAGTACGAACCAAATAACCCGCGACGATCCAACACCAAATACTAGACAGACTTACAGATACTTTATTATGATGCATTAGGTGAAGCATCAGTTTCAGTGGAGTGTTGTGGAAATCACAAGAAAGTAATACATAGTTGTAGATTGTACCGTACCTGAATGTTCTAGCATGTAGAGTAGATAGAATAAGACTGCAACTGGTTTTTGCTGGATTGATCAAGTACTATCTAGAATGTTCTATTGTGTATGTTTTACTTTATAAGCAGTGTTGTGTAGGGTCACTTCTTACCTTTAACTTGTATTGTATATTTCAGTTAATAAATCTATGTGTAAAGGACTCACAGTATTTACTTTGCAAGAGTTTACGAAACAAACATAACAGTTGGCTTTTATCATGATCTGAAACAAAATAAACTAGTAATTCAAAATAACAGTTTGGCAATAAATTAGTCGCAGAAAATAACCATACCAATGAGAAAGTATTTCATTAAACTAGTTTTGTCTTTGTATATCTTGGCGAAATCTCGGTATTACTTTACTCCCCTGAGACCTCTTCTCCTCTGTCCAACTTAAATAACCCAAGTCTAAAAGCTTGGTCAAAAGGAGTAAATATTCATTAGAGTTGTATCCATGAAACCCAGTAATTACCCAAGCAAATACAATTGTTACTGAAAAACGCTAAAAAAGCAGCTGCCTCTCGCCCATGGAAATTGGACCCATGAAAAATCTTGTCACAGTAAAAAATATCAATCAGTAAATATTATTCAATCAGCAGGGGTGGATCCAGGATTTAGAGAAAGGCTGTACAAAAATGCCTTAGATGCAACGAGAAATATGTTTTGTAAAGATCTCGGAAGCATCAACCCAAATTTTCAAAATTTTCTTGGAAAGGGAATCTCTGAAACCTTGATCAAAATCGCGCTGTTGCCCAGAAACAACTATATTTAAAACAGCAACTCCAACCCCCTCTCATCTTTTGCCTGCGGCCAAAAGAGTCCATAAATTCATAGCCGTAGGGGCCCACGACTCAACAGGGGGGCCGAATTTTAGTAATGTTTTCGTATTGATTGCCCGATTTTTTGGAACTTTTTGCCCGAAAACATCATTTTTTTTGGGGGGTGCGAGTTTGAGTGATATAGCATCATTAACCGTTAAATGCCATTTAAAGGTTAATGATGCTATATCACTCAAACTCGCACAAATGGTAGATAATATAATAAACTAATCATATTTGAGTAAATGCTTTGGAAAATAGTGAAGGTCAAAGGTTGGGACATTACTTTAGGCCCATCCGATATATAGTTTATTACTGGCAGAGCATAGTATATAGTTATGACATCAGGTAAGTTTTATGATGAATTTTTTACCATTGACCAAGTTCGAGAATCTATATTTTCTTGTACATTCTACTTTTCCACAAAAGGCACTGGCACGGGGTTAGAATTAGTCTGAACTCTTTGACTTGTCACCAACTGACATCAATTATCAGATCATCAATGCATAGTCGTCTTACATTTGAAATGGTTTCATTTATTAACAACTTTTCAAGTGTTTCATTTACAAAATGATATATAATTATTTATGAACTAGTACATGTTTCAAATTATATATATACAAATATAAACTTAACATAATTATGAAGTAAATGATAAAAAGTTTGATTATAAAAATTCTATTTGTATCACAGAATATGACAATGGCACCGTTTGCGTCTCGTTAAACAGGGTTTATTGTTTATTGGTCATCATTTTGACAAATTCATCATAATTCACCTGTCCATCACCATCCAAGTCAGCTTCGCGGATCATCTCATCTACTTCTTCGTCTGTTAACTTTTCACCTAAATTTGTCATAACATGTCTTAATTCAGCAGCACTGATAAATCCATTTCCATCTTTATCAAAAACACGGAATGCTTCACGAATTTCTTCCTCGCTATCACCGTCATTCATTTTCCTTGCCATCATGGTAAGAAATTCAGGAAAATCTATGGTACCATTACCGTCAGCATCGACTTCGTTGATCATATCTTGTAATTCAGCTTCAGTTGGATTTTGACCAAGTGATCTCATGACTGTACCCAATTCTTTAGTTGTTACTGTACCATCACCATCCTTGTCAAATAAACTAAAAGCTTCTTTAAATTCAGCTATTTGTTCTTCAGTAAGTTGATCTGCCATGTTAGTTGTGGAGATCTAGCGTTGAGGTAAGAAATTTGTCAGTTTTTAATGTGATGTTTAGACTGAACTGACAAATATCAGTGGTCGGGGTATTATATACCGGTATTCACGTAGTCATTAACAACAACTACTATATACAGATAAATCCACAATCAATTTGTAAATAACAATGTTACATAATCCCTTTAGTTAAATCTCCCATAATCATTCTCTTCAATACAGTATTACTATCTCTTAACAATAGTTTTAATTGTGATCAAACGCTGTATCCATGACAGCTTTTCGAGGTGATTCTAGATCATGAAATGTTAAAAATTCATTTTCGACCTCCCGTTACACTTTTAAGGTGAAACTAGACCTGTTCGACACAGATCTGTCAGCTTCCGAGTAGAGTAAGAGTAAAAGATAAGCATGATTTCAGGATGGAATACAGATTATTTCCCTTTTTTGGCAAAACCATTCTTTGTCAAATTTTAAATTCTCTGAATAGTCATTATATTTTTCAGAATATAACAAAATATTTGCTTCAGAAACATGACATTTAATTTTCCTGACACAGGTCTTCCCATTTTATAGCAGTCTTAATGTTTTCACGGAGTAAATAATTTGTTCATGCATGTATTCAGGAATAATTGAACTTATGTTGTTAGACATAAATGGTTCGAAATTTCGTTCTTTATGAACATAGAAATGATGTTATAAATAAGGCACTATTTAATGGAATACCATTACATTCTTTATTACAAGCAATGTTTAAACTAGGTTTCACTAGTCTTCATCAGGCAATGATACAGATATCCAAAGGGTTACATGTATAATAAATTGTTAACACTAACAACAATCTACATAAACAGGCAGGATATAAAATTTATAAGAATTAATCTACTATTTAATGGCACCTTCAATTACAAGATCAGACTGTTTGTAAAAAAATGGAATTGATGTAACATTCACCTCCAACCAAACATTGAAGACTATACTTCAAACAAAAGGCAGACCAGAGCCATCCGAAAAGCCAGCAACAACCAATCAGCCATTGCGGAACATGCTTCAAATAACCGTCAAAATATGATACAATGGAAATCAGTGAAAACGTTGACCACCAATAAACACAACGACAAAAAGAAAGGAATTATTTAAAGGCATCAACATAAAAGATTCCAACCGACAATTAATAGAAATCCTGGATTATTAAACCTTATCAAAGACAGAAAACAGTACAACAGTAATATCAAAGTTTTTATACCCTACATGTTAATATAGATTGTTGTTATTTGTAACTATTATATAAGTATTTCTCTGAATGTCTGTATCATTGCCTGAAGAAGACAAGAGAAACCGGCTTACAGTGGTGTCCCCCCTTTTTTTTTAACTCCACCCTGTCCTTTTCCCCTTTATCAAAGGAATCAATTTCAATGATGATAAGTAAATTAGGGGAGGAAAACACTTGAAATTTGGGTGGAAATCACTAGGATTAAAAAGGGGTGGAAATTGTAAGGTGGAGAAAACCGGGGTTGAGTTTGAAAAAGGGGGAAACCACAACATTCCGGGAAACCTTGTTGAAAGGTCGCTTGTAATAAAGATGGTAATTGTGCCATAAAATAGTGCCTTAACTCCACAAGAAAGATAGAACAATTGAGAATCATTTCATTTAACCAATCATTTCGTTGAAGATCTTCTTGTTATGCCTATAGAAAAAGTATATCAATCAAACAAAAAACCAAAAACCAAGCATTGCAAAGTAAAGTTTCTGGATAGACTAACTACACACAGTCATATCTAACCGTCTTAATATCCAGCATGACAACCAAAATAATGCCTTTCATTGAACCTTTAAATTAATAATTCATGTTTCAGACCATGGCCCGTGTTTTCTATGAGATCTATTTAACTTTAACACCTATAACCAATAACTAAATGCCCATCTCTGAAGATCTTGAGTGACCACGCCCACAGTCAGCCTGATTGGTTGAGAATCTCTAATGACAGTTCTTATTCTGTGTTCAACCCAAAATTTATTACCCTCAAATTTATGACAAGCAAGTGACTTACTGACTTGTTACATAAGCTTTTAACACCTTATAACCTTGCCTAATTGGAGTATATTTTATTTTAAAAAAATGTTGAATTTTGTTAATGCATAATGATTTATACATTGTTTTAAAGCTGTGAATTTGTACATTATAAATCTGTTCGAAATTTTTCTGTAACTTTAATAGAAAAAATTATGAATATTAAAATCGTGAATCTTTAAATTGAATAATTTGCAGAAAATTTAAAATTGTTCATAACCCCATAAAATCAAAAGTTATTTACTAAAATTAAAAAGGGTGGTATCAAATGAAAGCGCATCCAAAGAAGATGTTTTTGCCAAAAGATAAAGGTTGCAGAAGGTCAAGGTCAAAAGTTGTCAGCCTGCGTATTCAATATGTTATAGGGGCCATGGTGACTGGCCATTTTGACCAAATTTAACTTTATTGGCCATTTTGACTAGGGGCCATTTTAGATAGGGGCCCAATTGACTATACCCCTTTAGGGTAATTTATAAAAAAATTAATCAGAGACCATTTTGACTATTTTTGGCCATTTTGACCAATGAATTTGTTGAAATCAAAGAGTAAATTCAGAGGCCATTTTGACCAAAATAGGGAGCATGACTGGCCATTTTGACCAAATTTACCATTTATGGCCATTTTGACCAAATTTAACATGTGTGGCCATTTTGACTAGGGGCCATTTTGGTTAGGGACCCAATTGACTATAACCCGTTTAGCAAAACATTGCTCTTTTTATTACCTTACAATATCCAACTTTCTTACTTGTAAAATGTCATTATCAATGATTGTCATTCATTAAACCCTTTGTTTTGGGACAAACTAGTAAAATAATCCAATACACAAACCAATATCCAATTAAAATTGAACCAACTATAACTGATTAGCTCTTTGTTCAATATAAATAATAGATCTATTTAACAATGTCATAGATTGGTCAGTTTCCTTTTTTGATGAATTTCTATTATAAATAATATTTGGTTTTAAAGCTGTGAAATTTTACATTATACATGTATACCTGTTTTACAAATTTTAAGTATTCAGATTATATTTCTATACATATCCATTTCTCTGGATTCGGTCCCAAATATTTATGTTCAAACTTGGCCATTGAATTTTAAGTTTTTGTCCTTTTATAATTCTGTTTAAACAATTCTTCTCTGAAACTTGAAATTAAAACTTTTGGGTTCAACAATTGATTGACAAATCTATAATCAGTTTCCTGGTTGTATATTGCATCTATATTTTGATAAGCTTATATTGTGTAGAGACTAGGGTGTAGTAGAATGGTTTGACCTGATAACACTTTTATGACCTAGATACTTGTGTCTGTTAGTGTTGGCTTGTTGAAGCTGTTATGTAATTCTTATAACACCTTCATAATCTCATGTAATTAGAGTATATTTTATTTTATAAAAAATGTTGAATTTTGTGAATGCACAATGATTTATATATTATTTTAAAGCTGTGAATTTGTACATTATAAATCTCTTCGAATTTTTTCTGTAAGTTAAATAGAAGTCAGATGAACAAAATTAGGGATATTAAAATCGTATATCTTGAAATTGAATAATTTAAAGAAAATTAAAAATTGTTCATTTTCAAAACCCCATAAAATCAAAAGTAATTAACCAAAATTATAAATGTTGGTATCAAATGAAAGGGTAGCCAAAGAAGAATCGCTTTGTCCAAAAATATAGGTTGCAGACGGTCAAGGTCAAAAGTTGTAAGCCTTGATATTCATGGCCTATCACAAAAAACTTTGAATGAAGGTTGTGCAAAGACAAATTCAAAATTAAAAAAAAGGGCGACTAGAGGACCTAGATAATTTTCAAAATTACATTTTAAATCAAGTTTGAAAAAAAATCGGATTAAAAATGGTGGAGGAGTAGTATTTTTTGCGATATTTCGCTTTTTTAAGATGGCGGCTAAACGGATAGGAATTTGCATATACGGCTAGTGTACAAAATGAAGATATTAATGGTACAAATTCCATGAAATAACAAATTTTCAAGTTTTTGCAAAAAATAATCCGAAAACTCTGATATTTGTGATTTTCGACATTTTTTGGAAATTTCCGAATGTTCCGAAAAAATTTCGGAATTTCTTTTTAGGGAATCTTAATCGATAATTTCGTTTCTACCCACCTACCAATTTTCGTGCAAATCGAATAAAAATTAAAGAAGTTTGAATTTTGACCAAAATTCGGTACAAAAAGTTATCAACAAAATTTTCAAATTTCAAATTTCTGAAGCCGATGCCTGCTTAGAAGTTTTTTCAAGATGTCACACAGAAAATTTTACGGAAATCGAACAAATATTAAACAATTTATGGTCGATTTCCAAAAATTAAGAGTTTTCCGCCAGACTGCTTCCGATCGGAAACCGATGGCTGGATATACATTTAAGGGCTAATCACTAGGTCTGGGATATCTGGGGAAATGCAAAAAATCTTCTAAGTATAACAGTTTTTGCTGGGTAGTCTGACAACAATTACAAAAAAAAAAAAAAAAAAAAAAAAAAAATAAAAATATCTAAAAAATTAATGGAAACAATACAGTTTCGAGCGCAACTCGAAAGCTGTAAATATGACGTCTGTCTGGTTCGCCTGTAATAAGAGACATATTAATTTTTATGGTCCTTCTTACTTCAGAAACCATTGTAAACTTATTACGATTGCAAACACACAATAATGGGCTATGATAACAAAATATTCGAGGGAGCTTAAATTTCAGATGACTTGTAGAAGTAAAATACAGTGGCGTGGTGGCTCCAAATTGGCTGGCGGGGCACAAATATACAGTCACACCTCTAAGGTATTCTGTTCCGGTATGGATCACAATGCATGAATGCACTGCTGATGCACATGTAAAACCTCTGGAGCCCTTCGACCGTGGAACAGCGCGTCGAAGAGGAGGAACGAGGAAATACGGGGGTCCTTTCATGGAAAATTAAGACTGTTGTGGATGCGATTTAGATATATTTCAGTCACTTGCAGCCCCGATAAAAATATTTGATACTGAAACGCAAAACACACATTTTTTAGGTTTAATAAGTAAATGTTATCAGTAAATGAAAAATTTTGAGAGTGACATTTTTTATATTACACGGATTTTGTTGACATTATGTTTCTTCAATTGGATTAACTTAATAGGCTTCATCCTTGGGTGATCACAAACACGCACACCAAGTTTCATCAAATTCCATAAAGAAATCAACTCTATCGGGTGCACAAACAATTCAAGAACGAGGGCAATAATTCATAGAAAATGTTGTTCAATTGCTCTTATTTTCAATAGGCTTAATCCCTGGGTAATTACAAACACTCACATCATTGTCTTCATTGTCCTAAAAGTTTTCGTTTTAACTGTAGTAAACGCGGTTAATTCAACATTGTTCTAAAATTGAAATTTGGCTTTGGACCTCAGAAGTAAATTCAAAGAGCCAAAATAATTAAATCAGTCCGTAGGAAGACCGGAAAGACCTAATTTTGAAGTACAAAAGCAATTTTAGCACTTGTCATAGTGACCGCTTGTAGCGAGCGCGGACCTATGAGAGACCCTCATAGTTGTCTCCCTTGAATAGCTGTAAGCAGTGAAATGTAACATTTCGTGATTACAAACACTCACACCAAGTTTCATCAAAATCCATCAAGATATCAACTCTCTATCGGGTCCACAAACAATTCAAGAACGAGGGCAATAATTCATAGTAAATTCAATTGGTCTTATTTTCAATAGGCTTAATCCTTGGGTGATTACAAACACTTACACCAAGACCCCCGGAAACCTCAAGGTTTTAGCTATTTGAAACAATGCAGGAAGGCTTTTTGAAGCTATAATTTTGTATTTTTTGTATGTTTATGTCTGCTGTCGGTCGGCTCAACTTTACCGACGGATATCAATAATGGGGGCGGATCCAGGATTTAGAGAAAGGTGGGGGGTGAGCGGCAATTTTATAGAGAGTTCTGACATTATTCGGCCAAAAATAAGGGGGAGGGCCCGTGTTGTATTGGGACTAAAAGAATAAGCTCGAAAAAAATTATTATTTCTTACCGACTTTTTTTCGAAGGGCTTTTGGCGCCCCCTTGTAACGTCGGCGCCCCCTGGTTAACATTCACTGGGGGCACGTGCCCCCAGGTCCCCCCGGCCACCACGCCACTGGTAAAATATATAGCTTGCCAGGCAAGGTACATACATCCACTGGTAGCTGTTTTCAGAGTGTTTAAATTAGATTTTAAATAACTTTAGCAAGTTCCACCAAAATTTGTCAAGAATTATGCCTTTGTAGAGTGTTTAGGCCTACTTACTGACCAAAAATCAAGTTTCTATTTTTTAAACGCCTATCGTCCGTCGGTTCCCCCAGCGAATGGAAACCAGGGGCGCCGACGTTGTACGGGGCGCCAAAAAGTCCTCCGAAAAAATGCATAAGTCACGGTCGGTATAAGAAATAATAATTTATTATTTTCGAGCTTATTCTTATAGTCCCCATACAACATATAGCAGAATATAAATATTATCATACATTCTGTGGCCACCGTTTTGAAATTGAATTGTTAGTTTACTTTGTGTATTTTGTTATAATGTATGTTGAGTAATTGTGGTCTGGGATTGTACTACGAGCCCCTGTGCTACGATCAAATGATAGAGTTACTTGCCCTTGTGTCCGTCTGTCCGTCTCATATACATCTATGGTCTGTCCACACTGCATCGTGTCCAAACCACGCCCCCCATTCATCATACATAACAAGACCATGTCAAAACCCGTATTCGTGATACGATGTCCACACTGTAACCTGGCTATAAAAGAGTGAGAGAGAGGGGGGGGGGCCCATTATTGATATCCGTCGGTTTAAAATGTGCCGTCGGTAAAGTTGGGCCAACCGGTCGCATGCATAGGCATACGTAAAATTCCAAAAATATAGCTTCAAATAGCCTTCCTGTATTGTTTAAAATAGCTAAAACCCCGGACCTTCCGGGGGCTTCGCCCCTGCACCCCCACCAAGCTCAAACGGGACTCTGAACCCCACCCGTTATGCGCCACGCTCGCAATGTTAATATATTCTGTCGGTTCATCTTTACCATTGTGTTGACGGGTGGGGATTACGGGTTAAATAACCACAACGAGGGTTCATTAGACTAGATGTTTTATTTATTAACAAAGAACAAAAACCCTGAAAATACAAATAATACAATTACAATCAGGAAAACAAAGGAAACATATATACTAAAACTTAGTAAGATTTACTCATTATAAAACATTAAAAACCACCATCTATGCACAATTATACACCTTACCTCTATAACCATATGAAACATATGAAATATGTGCAATTAAGTACATCATTATGCATAATGCACAATATATTATAAGGACAAATCTTAATAGGGCCTACATATATATGTCTTTTGACATTAAGTCATCTTGTTTAACATGTCATTTGACTTATTACAATGGAATTAGACACTTCTTCATTGCATCTAATTATGGCAGCTATTCCCTTCCATAACATATGAATAACTACACGCAGTGCAAATTGTAAGATTCCATCTCTGATAGTTTTCGAACAGCAGCCTGTCAAAGTTTTAGCTTTAACCATGCAGGGGCGTAGGATCTGAAAATAAGATCCAGATAAGATACAGATGGAGTGCAATGTATGTAATGTAGGCCTAGTTATAATAATAGTTAATTGTAGGAATGAATTGCTGAATGCAATATAATTTATAAGACTGAAAGACACTATAAATGATGATAAATGAATCCAACATGGCTGCCGCCCTAGTAACCAGTATAAACAAAAGTACCCATGTTCCTTAAGCAACGGCTATCATTTCATTTCATTACATTAATCCGTTGCTATCATGATAAGGTTTTCTCGTCATTAACTTTGATTGGTCGAACGATTATTGTCGACCAGTTATATTCATTGTAACAAATTATTGCGGGAAAACTTTCGAATGACCAGACGTCAAATTTCTTGTAGCAAATTTACCTTGTGATAATCGAGTCTCAACGGTCATAAATTGAATGTAACGTATAGTGTTTTTTAAACGAGGTTATTAGTTGATAATGACGAGAAAACCCCGTCAATCCAGCAACGGTAGATAATGCAAATGTCTAACGTTGCTGAAGGAACATGAAAAGTACCAAAAGATAACTTAAATATTTAACATACAAGATTAATCCAATATCCAAATAGGAATAGGCCTACATTGAAACAATATATAAAAAGGACACAAAACACACAGAACATTGAAGGAGATTCAATGTAAAACTTTAACTACACCAATACCAACATCAGTGTAACAAAACTATGTAAAAAACGACCGAATTGCTAACTAGGAAATACTATTCAAAAAGAGTTCAGAGATAGGAAAAGATAATCTTAGGTGAAGAAAACTCCGAGACATAGAAAGGTAGAGTAAAGAGGCAGTGATGTGTAACTTAAAGTGACTATTAGTTAATAGCCTACTGTGCTATTTAAACTATACTTATACAATTAAACCATTTTACTTAAAGATGCACTCTTCAACAATTAATTGTACCCACAGTTTCGAAAACCTGGCTACACCACTGTGTTCACATTTTGTTAGAGAGATAGAGATAGAGAGCTGGTTTTTGACGAATTTTGACGAAACTTGGTGTCAGTGTTTGTAATCACCCAAGGATGAACTTATTGAAGATAGAGAGCTGGTTTCTTGATGGATTTTGTGATCACCCAAGGATGAAGTCTGTTAAGTTAATCCACTTGAAGAAACATACTGTCAACAAAACCCGTGTAATAAGAATATGTCACTCTCAATATCTTTCATTTACTGATAAATCTTGTCAACCTCCCGGACGAATTGGCTGCCATTACGAATGTGGGCGTATTACGATGGCATCGCTATTTTTTTTTATTTGAGCAAAGTTTTAAATGTATCCTAATTGAGATGTCCTAATTGAGAATTTTTTTCGGGGCTTCAATGTAAGTGCCTGAAATATATCTAGATCACACCTACAACTTGATTTCTTGATTTCAATATTTTCCGTGGAAGAACCCTCATACCTCCTCGTGCCTCCTCGTCGGCGCGGTGTTCCACGGTCGAAGGGCTCAGTCCTAATTTTCACAATTTCCTTGGGGTAGAATCTCTGATGCCTTCCTCGATGGGTGTGTGACCTTTGTGGCCTTTTCCCGACGGATCCTCGTTGATTACCATGATATTGTTGTTTTGTTATTTACTCATTTTTAGTTTTTGTTCGATATTTTCATTTAAATTTTTCATTGGGCCGCTACCTGGTAGCTACCTACTTTTCATAGAGGTTAATACGACTCTGGACCTGTATGTATTTAGTTTGGAATAACACTGTTGATAGGTGGACGTGTGTTACTTTGGCTGGCAAATGCTCTTTCGAACTAAAAACCATTCCGCGAAGTAAACCATTCAGCGAAGGAAATCATTCAGCGAAGTAAACCATTCAGCGAAGTAATTTTTCCGCGAAGTGAATAATATGACGTAATTTCCCGCCACGGAGGTGACTATCACCACGTTTGTACTTTTCAAAGAACTTAACCTGTGGTCAATATTATCCTTTTATCTTTTCTGTTCATTGTGGGTAAGTATAATTTATTGGAATCATATTTAAAATTTACAAATATAGAGGACAGAGGTTACCGAAGTCGACAGAAATAAATGCAAATGAAATTTGGCTTTGCCATCAGTTGATTTAAAAGGAAGGGATACCCCATGCTATTTTTAGAATGTGGGCGTGGTCGGTTGATGATGTTGACCTGACAGATTAATAACATCAGCTGACCAACATGTCCAGACTTGACTGAATTTAAAGATCTCATTATGAAAGGATATCCTCTAAATGATGCGAATATGAATTAAACATTTCTTTTGAACGGATTTAAGATGTATGCCCTGCTCTAATAATGAAGTGTATGACGACAGGAAGTAAGGTTTGCGTAATTTGATAGATTATTTTTTAGATGAATGGGTTTGTGAAATTTTCACATGTCACATACGTTAAAAAACAAAGTGTAAAAAATAGGCTTGATTAGCAGGTATAAACTTGAAAGTTTATTTTAAACTATAACATCAGATTATTGGAGAGTTTCCAAATATATTTAATTTGTGAATAAGTTAAATTGCCTTATACAATATCATCACTTTTCATACTCAAGGTTTAGCTCGCAAGATGATCATCATCATAGGAAACAAAGGTAACATTGAATAATAATGAATCTAATTGATTTGTACCAGTTTAACTTATTATGGACACTGTCTGTTACTGGTTCTATTCAATTCTAATTTTTGAAACATTAAGCAAGAATTGAAATTGCAGTTTCAAAATAGTTCTGTTAAAAATATGAACACACATTATCTCTCATTTTTTTTTTACGAAAGACAATTGTTAGCCAATATTTTTGAGGTTTCAGAACTCTAGGTAGGAAAATTCGATTTGATGTAGGGTTCTGATTAAAACAAAATTATCAACGCAAAGTCATTCTCAGACTTACATATACTTTATATGGTTTGTTCTCAACATTAACTTTTGTCTGAATTAACCAAGTATATTTTGTTTTTAACAGATTTTAAATCAATGTCAGATAAGAATAGTAATGGAGAAGAAAAAGATAAAAAGGTAAATTTCCATATTTTTGTGTAATGTTGAATTTAGTTTAAAAGTAATCAATACCGGGTATAGGGTCTTCTGCAATACATAGTAGTTTATCCCATTGCATGGCCCACTCCTTTATTTTACCTTAGACTAATTTACACATTTACCAGAGGATATGAGACATGCTTGTCTTCTATTTCAATTCTATTTATAGACTTTGTGTAATATGTAGACCAAAGGGGTTTACAACAAAGTTAGTCTTGTTCATTGTTCAGTTTTTAAAGCCAAATTCTAAATTTTACTGTCTTTTTTTGACTTAGTTTTAAATTTTATTTTATGAGAATTTGATAAAGTAGAAAAATATTAAACAATGGAAGAAATAAAAATAGGTTGTTTTAATATAAATTGACAGATATTGATATTAATGTAAAAATATAGGACTAACATATTTGAAAAATTCATGAATCAACAAGAATTAAAGATGGTATTGTAAGGAGAAGTTGTTCTTTGTGATAGATGAAAGTAGGATTTTTTTTGAAGTGACAATTTTTATTACATGAATGAAAAGCACAAATTTATTTTATTCTCAAACAATATTGGTTTTACATTGATAGTTGACGTTTATAAAAGATTCGTGATACAGCGACCTGTATAAAAGAGATTATCATCGTAAAAAGATTTCTAAATATTTTATGTGTATCAGCATCAATTTGTAACAGTTCAATTTACAATCAGGCATCCATGGTTGCTGCAATTCCACTTAAACTAGAATTTTGACCACTTATTGCAATATATTATTGTTGTTTCAAACTTGCAATATAGTGACTTTAAATCAAAAACTTTGTTTTAGTAGAATTGCCAGAACCACAAAATTCTGATTGAAAATTGAAATAAAGAAAATGAATGCTATGTGTTCCATATACACAGAAAAAATGATTACATTCACTTAAAAATATTAGCTATCAATATAAAAAAATAAAAAAATGATTACATTCACTTTAAAATATTATCTATCAATATATATCTCTATTAAAAAAAATGATAAAATTCTCTTTAAAATAATAGCTATCAATATCTATCTATCTATATAGACCTATAGTTGTTAATAAGAACTATCTAACTGTGGTTATATCTGACAACTTGTCTATCCATGTTATAACATGCCTACTAATTGATTACACTGGCACATGTTCAAATCAATTTTATTGACCTGCTGACAACTTGTCATATCTTGTAGCATAACCTTTCAAAATTATCTCTACATACACTTCAATAACATATGACAATTCTCAGACCTTAGTAGATATTGGAGGGAATGTGATAGGGTTATATATTTGGTATTTATAGGATATGCACAATTTAAGACCATCCACTACTACCATCATGTCAGATGTTAATCCATCCCCACCCCCACCACGGGTTGAGAAATATATTGTAGAAGAGGAGATTACAGTTGGTATACCACTGGTAAGTTATTATATCTTAGTAATATTTATTCTTTATTCTTTTTTATTCTTTATTATTGTTTTTGTCATGTCATATTCTGATTAATAATGATAGTCAAATTAAAGAAACGTATTTGTAAGTTTTAATGACCATAACATATTAGAGTTGCATTCACTTTTTTGTCTTTATAAAGTCGGATTAAATACTAACTTTCAATATTTTTTATAACCTATGAAACTAATGCATACGTGATTCATACAATGGAATATAATGATTTTATTAAAATAATAACTAGAATAGAGATACATGTATATTGAGATATAAGAGATATTTTTGTGGAATATCTGGCTGTTTGGCTATTTAGTGTTAAAGGGATTGTAATGGATTTGTATGTGTATCGAGGACACTGATAGCATCGATTTGCGCCATTCCAATTTCCATTCCGACGTCTGTGGTTCTTTCAATTCCACTAAAACTAACGCATTTTATGACGTCATTACCAGTGATCTACTGGAAGCTACTATGGATGTCTATACAGATCACGTCATAAAACACATTATTTTTCGAGGAATTGCAAGAGCCACAGACGTCGGAATGGAAATTGGAATGGCACAAATTGGTGCTTATCAAAGTTTAGAAAACCTCTTTACAATCCCTATAAAGATTAAATCCATCCTCATAGCAAAAAATATATGTTGTTTGTCGTGAAAAGTAGTGGTAAATGATAAAAGTATAATTCACTGTTTATCTGTAATTATTGAGCATGTCTTAACATGTAACTGAAAATGGAAATATGGTTTTACATGTTTAGAATGCATTGTTTTGTTTTATAGGTTAGACCTAAAGAAGCTTTTTTAAATGTTCTACGATTGGCAGGGGCTAAAGTGGAAGTTTTCACTAGGCAAGAGGTAGGTTTTTAAAAATCAGCATCATAATATAGGGTCTAGGGGATGATTTCCTAAATATTTCACCATTATCTGTTGAATTGTTAAAGCAAAGAATATATGGTGGCCTGTATGGGGTAGGGTATGGATTAATAGATTAAAGTACAAAATTGAAGTAGCCAATATACAAGACCTAAACACACCCAATACTCATCCATTTAACCCTTTTCATTAGAACTATGATATAGATATTTCAAAATTAATCCTGTTCTAAGCCTGGGAATCAGTGGCGTTTCTACAGGGGGGAATTTAGGCTGGCTCGTTCTTGGCCCCCAACATAGCTGGTAGTCCCCCCCCCCCCTGACAATTATTTGGCCCCAACTCGGCCCCTCCACCTAAAGATTCCTAGAAACGCCACTGCTGGAAATAACTGTCTTATATCAATGTGAAATGCAATAAAGGCTAATTTTAAAATGACAACTGTTCTATATCGGGTGTCCCAAAAAAAACGTCCCCAACTTTGACGAAAAGTATCTCAGCTGCTGATGAGCCGATCTTTTTCAAAATTCTCACAGATTTACTGCAACATGTCTTTGTCAGAACCTGAAAATATGAAAGTCATCGAATAAAAATTGTACAAGTACTGCCTCAAACAAAATAGCATGTCAAAAAATTCAATATCAGAGCAAATTACATATTTGAATTTGTGTTCATTGTGCCTTCACCACATCAACCACCAATATCAAATATTTTCCATCCTGATAAACTTTCACGGATCTCATCTAAAGGTACCACTCAAGAAGCGACCATCCTGCATTTCAGTTCTTGTTTAATCAGTGTGTCCCTCTAACCTAAGTGCAGTACATCTGTTTCTTAAGAGAATCCCATACTGACCGGAGTCATTACCATCACAAACTGGATGAACAGGAACTGAAAGGCTTGCTTTTTTGGAGAAAATATCTTAAGATGCGATCGGTGAGAGCGTTTTGGGATGGAAAATGAATGATATTGGTGGTCGATGTGGTGAAAGCACAACAGACACAGGTTGAAATGTGTAGTTTGCTCTGATATTGAGTTTTTTTACATGCTATTTTGTTCGAGGCAGTACTTGTACAAGTTTTATTCAATGACTTTCATATTTTCAGGGTCTGACAAGGACATGTTGAAGTAAATCTGTGAGAATTTTGAAAGCAATCGGTTCACCAACAGCTGAGATAATTATTATCAAACTTGGGGACGTTTTTATTGGGACACCCGATATATATATTTTAGATTGGTCAGTATTTAAAAGATTATATTGGTGGTAGAAAGTTATATGATCCAACAGATCCTAGAATAGTTTATTGTGATAATGATCCATTAGAAAAAGCTTTTAATGTTACCAAATTTACTATAGACAATGCCATGTAAGTACAGTTCTTTTTATGATGTTGAGTGAAGATTTTCACTGTCAATTAATACATGTATATGAACTTTTATGCTTATCCTAGATTAAATAACTATACAACATTCAAAAGTCATCTAGACTAAATATAAAATCTTAAATAAAGAAGTGGTACATTATTATGTATTTAAGCACATCAAATCATTAATATTATTATCGTGATATCCATCAATAGGAATCTTTCTTATCAATTTTATTGGATTTATATTTGGACTTCTTTAATCTGAAATGTCTACTCTTTGTAGACTTTGCAACTAGGTTCAGTTGATTATTTGTGGAAAAGGTTTGAGTAATTAATAAATATATTATTAATTAATTTCAGGGATTTAATCAATAAGAATGTGAGTCTAGTACCTGATACTTGTATTAAACGTATGAGACAGATGGTATATAGAACAATGACTGTTACATCACCTACTACTAAATCTACTATAGATAATACTAGTATGACACAGGTCAGTAATTATTGATACGGTGTAATCATCTAACCCTTAACACTTATCATAATGAAAACCCAACAACAGTTACAACTGATATAGCAACATTTGAAATAAGTCACTTCTGAATTCAGGATAATGCTTAATTTTTATAGCTAAAATGTGCTTATTTTGAATATATACATTATTTGATTTGTTCCTTTTTACTGCCTTTTGTTCACACTTTTTTTGTACAAATTCCATGTTAGATTTTAATGATTGTTTGTGATTGTAGCTCGCTAGCTTACTAGTTTGAGCACTCTGACATGGTACGATGATATCACATATGAGGTATCATCTGAGACTAACCTCAACTCAGCACTGCACTGATGAGGCCCAGAAGACTGAAACAGTAAAAATAATACATCATTTTCATGATGATAATATTATTTTCAGGTCAATAAGAATCTAGTATGTAATACAACACCAAGTATTAAACCTAGTCCTATAACTAGTACAACAACATCACATGAAGATGAAAATAAGACAACAACAACAACATCAACAAATATTATTATAACTGATAATAAACATAATAGAGATACAGCTGTAGATTCTAAGGAAACACATTCTAAAGCAAACGATTCAAGATCAACAGAATCTAAAGACAGCTGTTCTGATAGAAAGAGAAAATCAGGTAAATTATAAAATCTTTAACAATTGATTTCTATGTGTATCAGTTAAATAAAAAAATAATGCCTATTCTGACTTTAATGTGTTCAGAATAATAAGATCCTTGAAAGGACATTCATCACAATTCAAAGGAAATATATTTTATTTAAGGCGAGACCAACTTAATCTCTTGTTTTACGGATCCGCCGACTTGAATTTTCTAGAAATCACAAAAAAAAAAAAAACCAAAATCGGCTCCGATGAAAAAAAAAAAACAACCTCAATCCCCGATGAAAGAAAAATCTGAGGTTTCAGAATGACGCTTGCTCTGTTATATTTATCCTTATACTGCAAGAACTGACAGCTACATTCCCAAGTGTAATTCATATTTTCTAAAACTGTTCAATCCCATTTTAATTTGCACAGAGTCAGAATGAATGACGATCATTTCAGCGATGAAAATTCGCAAAATTATTAGCCGACATGATAAGGCATATACTAAGTACCAGTAGGCCTGTAAAAGCGGTCATGAGCTGATTGTTTACAGGCTACATTAAAAAATAAACCGATTTTATGAAACGAAGTTACAGATACATTAAATTTGTACTTCTAGTCTCGCATAATAATCTACCGATAATGAAAAAGACTTGCATAACAGTATCTACGGACGTCATATTGATGATTGAATGTTATCATAACAATACGAAAGCTTCAAAAGGCTTCAAAATTTCGTTTTTTGGTACAAATAGGCTACTGTAAATTTCCAATATATAAGTGAAAGTAGAAATACCCGGATGTGTCACATATTATGGTGTGCTTAAAATGCCAATTGTCGTGTGAAAATGGATCAAATTATCATCTTAATTAGGGGATTAATTAAGAAGACAATGATAATCTCGTCACATGATGAGATTAACACGTGTTATGGGTCATCAAAATTATATAATGATTGATTTTTTATTGATTTATGTTAAAGAATTGGGACATTGAATGAAAAACGGTAGGTCTTGTCCTTGGAAAAAAAATGAAAATTCAGTAGATTTTTTCCTCCCGCCGGCCGGTAGATCGGTAGATGTTATGTAAAAGGGGTAGTCAGATAAAACCTGCCGTTGAGTGGTAGTAAAAGCGGTAGAAACCCGACATCATCGGTAGATTACACATGCATGATGACCAGTAGGCCTACCATAAAATATGATTCTTTACCTCCCTCAAAAGATCACAACAATATTAGGCCTAGTTATTAGTAAAAGACCATATGATGTTTAATGACATTCTTAGTCTATTGAGAGAAATGAATATTGGATTCACAGCCCATAATGTTAATGGTCTTGGGAAGAAATTTGTTAGGATAGTACTTTATATGGTATATAACAGCATCAGAAGTTAACAGATCATGCCCATGGTTTATTGCAGCCCTGTATTCTTGAAAATCTTAAAGGGATCGAACTGAGAACCTTGCCATGAGCAAAAGGTTTCAACCACAGCAGGAAAAATAGCGATGCCCCATCGTAATACGCCCACTTTTGTAATGGCATCCAAGTCGTTTGGGAGGTCGACAAGAACTATCAGTAAATGAAACATCTGTCGAAAACCGTGCCATCAAGAATGTTTACAAAATTGAACGATTTTTGAGTGTTTACAAGTTAACAAGGGCAATAACCCATGAAATATTTTTTGATTAATCTGATTTTCAATAGGGTTCATTCTTGGGTGATTATGAACACTCATACCAAGTTTCATCAAAATCCATCAAGAAATCAGCTCTCTATCGTGTCCACAACATATTTTCAAAAGCAAGGGCAATAACCCATGAAATATTTTTTGATTAGTCTGATTTTCAATAGGGTTCATCCTTGGGTGTTTATGAACACTCACAGCAAGTTTCATCAAAATCCATCAAGAAACCAGCTCTCTATTGTGTCCACAACTTTGTTAAAGGCTGAAAAATTAACGCGTTTTAAAGAACAAGGGCAATAACTCATGAAATATTTGTCGATGTTTCTGATTTTCAATAGGGTTTATCCCAAGGTCAATACAAACACTCATACCAAGTTTCATCAAAATCCATCAAGAAACCAGCTCTCTATCGTGTCCACAACATTTTTTCAAAGCAAGGGCAATATCCCATGAAATATTTTTCGATTAGTCTGATTTTCAATAAGGTTCATCCTTGGGTGTTTATGAACACTCACAGCAAGTTTCATCAAAATCCATCTATCATGTCCACAACTTTGAGAGTGTAACGGCTGAAAAATTAACGTGTTTTAAAGAACAAGGGAAATAACTCATAAAATATTTTTTCGATGTTTCTGATATTCAATAGGGTTTATCCTAATGTCAATACAAACACACATACCAAGTTTCATCAAAATCCATCAAGAAACCAGCTCTCTATGGTGTCCACAAGATATGTTCAAAAGCAAGGGCAATAACCCATGAAATATTATTCGATTCGTCTGATTTTCAATAGGGTTCATCCTTGGGTGATAACAAACACTCACAGCAAGTTTCATCAAAATCCATCAAGAAACCAGCTCTCTATGTGTCCACAACAATTGTGGACAGACAGACAGACGGACAGACAGACGGACAGACGGACAGACAGACAGGGGCGACTACAATATACGCCCACATTAATGTGTGGGCGTATAAAAAGATGAACTGTTGAAACATGTAGCAGATAAATAATCTTTTTTGTTGGATTTTTTTTTTCTCTCCTACCCTTCAGGCAATTTTGGTCTTTTTTTTTTTTTTTTTTTTCCCTCCTGCCTTTACACTTTTTTCCAGAAAAAATCCGTAAAACAAGACATAAAATTGGTCTGGCCTAATGTGTGTTTAAGCAAAGACAACGGCTGATGCTTAAGTCAAATATATTTTTCTACTTTACTTATTATTTTGAACTGTATTTCCAGATAATTCTAGTGATTATACTGATGGTCCTAAAGTACGTAAAAGAAGAACATCTCTCAATGTAACATTTAGTGATAATGAATCAGCCTCTTATCCTTGGTACTTTCAAGTTCAAGTACAAGATGACACAGATAGTGAGAAGGTACTTGTTAATTTTCATTTAATATTACATAATTATGAATGTAGATGTGTTTAAAGCATTTGTTCTCCTGTTTACCAAAAAACATTACTTGACAAAATGGTTGGAACTTTATAGCCCTAATTCACGCAGCAGCCATATTGGATCCATATTGGATCCATATTGGATCAATATCAAGGCTCAAAACCTTGTTAAGTTTTTGTAGATATGAACCTTCTGTAGTACATATCATTATGAAATCTCACTATAATTTTGGACTTATTCCCATGTTGAATTACAGGAAGAATCAGAAAAGAAAGATGATAATAATATAAATGATATGTGGTTAGTAGAAGAAGATACAATATCTGTACAATATGATACAGATGCTTTTACTATAGAATATGATGTCGACTCCCTATCTAGTACTAAATCTGATAGTGACAGTCTTTCTATACACTCAGGAAAGGTAAAGAAATTCACTTATATTACACAGAATATATCCTCTCCAATTAATTCTTCCAAGTTGTTAGTGGCTAAGAGACTTATTGCTTGCTCACATGATTTAACGGAAAATTCTTACAGTGGATTTTACTTTCAGGACAATTTTTTTCAATCACCACATTGGTTGAAATGGTCATTATATATGTTCAACATAGTTTACATCAGTCATGATCAGGCACAAATTTGATAAGTAAAAATGGAACAAAGATAAGGGGCACTCCGGGCACTCGGCATCTTTCAACAATTAAAAAGCACATCTGATAAAATGCCACTGTCCTTTGTTCAATCATAATGCTTTGACAGCCCCTGCTCAGTCAGTTCAATTTTTTAATTTACATTTACACAATGATGACCCCTAATTTTCAATATGTCTGTTCTGAGCTTTCTAATATCTATATTTTAAATGATATTATAGGATATATTTGTAATATGTAATGATAGTGATGTAGAATTCTGGGCTGATTCTAGTGGTAGTGATGATGATTCTGATCCTGAAATACCAGACTCGGTAAGTTATGTCATGAAGTCCTCTAGAACTTTTCCATACATACGCCTACAAAGTTGATTATGATGAAGAAAAGACTATGTTATATAACACTTTGTATGCATATGCGTGGACAGAAGTCTTGACTAAAAGTCAGTGACGGATTTGTTTTGACGTCTTATCCTGATAAATGTTTAATTTGTTCTAACAATTTGGGGATTTTGTCTGATATTTTTAGACACTATATACTTCAACAGATAAATATATAAAATACAGCCAAATCATCAACCCTGATTATAAGTATAGTCTCTTCCTTATATTCATTATGCCAACTGCAATTTATTGAATCCTCAATGGACAAAATGTTGCATGGTCTAAATATTAGTAATGATATATTTATATTATCTATTTTTTTTTACAGGATAAATGGTCATGTGAAGAATGTCTAGAAAGAAACACTCCTAAACAAGCTTATTGTGATAAATGTTGGAAAATGAGACCAGGGTGGTTTTCTGGAAAGGAAAAACGAAAACCAACATTAAAATCAGCTAGATTATTACAGAGATCATTATCAGTTCCTGTTAGTATTTCATCATCAGACAGTAGTGATGGTTGTTTTAACGTGAATATTCCCTCCTCTCATACATCAAGCTTAACATCATCAGACAATACATCACCATCACATCAACCTCCCTTACATTCACATTTACTACCATTATATAAAGATGATTCTGGTATTAGTTTAAATTCCACCCAACCTTCCAGTCAGGAGGTACTAAGTCAAGATAAATGTTCAAGTCAGGAAACATTGAGTTCAGTTAGTTCCCCTACTGTAGTGTTAAATACTTTATCAAACTTTCAAGTTATAAATAAACCTCAAACTGTGTTCAAAGATAAACAAATAGACAGGAAACGTGTGACAGAAAGTGATAAATTCTCTTCTACACCAATTTTATCACCCTACTCTTCACCAAAGAAAACCTCTAAAGGTGCAACTAATAAAGTTGATAAAGGAAAGATCACTGATACAGACTTGTGTGTTGTTTGTTTATCCAGACCTAAAACTGGTAGTATCATACATGGTAGCTCAGGACATCAAGTGTGTTGTTTTAAATGTGCAAAACAATTAAAGCGCAAGAAGAAAGCTTGTCCAGTCTGTAGACGACCAATACAGAAAGTTATTAGGAATTATTTATTGTAAACTTCAGCCATAATAAGATGATTTATTTAATATTTATTCTTAATCCTTGCCATGTCATTTGAAGTATCGAACATATTGTAATTCTTTGTTTAGTACATCTACCAGTACTACAATTAAATAAATAATACTACAAGATGATAGATATTCCCCTTAAGAGAGTTCACATTGCTAATCACTTTTGAGAAGACGAAACAGGCTACAGCTGCTAAAGCCTAGTTTGTTAATAGTGCTCTGGATAATTTTTTTAACATAACCCAACAGTAGTTTCTACTATGAAATATATTGTGAATGTTAAAGATCTCTCAACAGTTGGAAACGTAAATACTTGACTAATGCTGCTTGTAATGTCCTCATAGCCCATATAAAGCTTATATTCCATAGCTCAAATAAACATGTACCGGTATGTACAATTGACACAATCCCACCATCAAATTTTAATTAGCATTAAATTTTTCCATGCATTTAATTCATTAATCAAAACGATTTGGTATTTCATATATAATATCAATGTCATAATTGTAGGTCCTATATTGTGATCTATAATTCTGTTTGAAAAAAATGTGCTTTCATAGGCAAGTGCAATGTTCTAAAAAATAAATTTTATTGCAGATCAAATCTTATTATTTATCAATCAATGTTTTGACAGAAATGGATGGGTTTAGATGTTTTCATGTATCAAAGTCTCTTGTTGTCATGGTTACGAGAACATACCCTAAGAATTTTCTACATTGCTGGATGAGATATAGGCAAATATTTTATTCCGTCCAGAGCTGATTCATCTACACGGACCAAAATCAGTGTATAATAAACTGGAGATTAATTTACCTCAGGTTTAATTAACACTGCCACGAGAGTAATTAACCCTGAACTAACGTAGTAGGCACGGTATATACGAAGAGTCATAATCAAGGCAGTTATAGCTCTTGGCATAATAGGCTGCACTTCTAGTACTGTTTCTGGTTTCGTAAAGAGACTCGACACATACTGAATTAGGTAGTACACATGAAGATTCGACAAATTTCGCCCCTGGGTCTCAGATAAACCCCCGAGATTATGGATCATTCATCTTTAGTTTTAACAAAGCTATTGACATCACACAAATATTTTATTTTTGTGCATTTATCAAAAACCCAAGCAATGTCATCCAGTATGAAACAACCAAATTTCAGGTTTCAATCAATCAAGAACCATTGAAATTGACATCCAGGTAAACAAGGGGCCCACCTAAAAAAATATATATGTATCTTTATTTGAAGTCTCTCTGCCAAGTTATCCATCCATTCTTTCAAATATGTGCCAGCGTGATGATCCTATGACAGTCAGATATAACAGGTAAGATCTGAGAATGTGTATTAATTAACTTGTGAATTCTACATACAATAGTCACAGATACTTTAGTATGTAGATCTCAGATGAGTTCAATTCTCACATATTCAGTTATGAGTTCAGTTAATTGGGTATTTCCCTCAATTGAAATTTCAGATAACTGTTATTAGGCAAAGTTTCTAACACAGGCTTCGTGGAAAAAGGCAAAATGGTCTTAACTTGCCATGAGAATAAAAAAAAAGACACAAATTGTTTTGTTTGATTTCTATTTATTTATAAATAAATAAAAGAAATAAATGTGATAGCACAAACAACCAGTGATTGTAAATAAACAATACATTGAGCAGCAAACAAGCAGTTGTGGTTTAAAATTTTACACACAAAGATTGAGAATGGGACCATAGGGCCAATTTTAATTCACATAATAATAGCATGTTACTGAGCAGAATTCTAATGACAATTAAGTTCAGAAACATTTCGCAAAGAAATTTTTTAATAATTTTTTCAATAATGAACTATGAATATGGAAGCGTAAATTGTCATAACTTCCATTTTGGGAATTACGCTGAAAAATATGATACACAAATTTTATGATACATGTAACCTCAACCAGCACTTATGGTGATATAACTTACTATATTTTTGTTTTAATATTATCTACAAACAGTACTGAGCATGGATAGTAAGTATATAAAAAATCAAACTATGTGTATTGCAACATATTATCAAAGTTAAATATCATTTTGTATCAAAATACACTATATTTCAGAAATATATACATCTTAATAGATAATCTTAGTGGAAAGAAAACAATCAAAAATCATAAACAAAGCAAAAATCTTAATATACAATTAGAAAATATAAACTTAAGAAGTCATGAAAATTGTCCCTGTCACCTCATATACATACTATAATGAGTATCTTTAGAAAATGAATTTTCACGTAGTTTATTTACACCGATCCAAATTCACTCATCCATTTTTCATATTTCTCTAAATCTTCTTTAGAAACGCTCTTGTTGACTTTAGAAATGGCTTCTTCAAAATCTTCTACTGTAGCTGGTGAGATTAATTCTTCTTTAGGAATGTTTCTAATTTCATCTGGTCTTAGGCCTCTTATTCTCTTTCGGAATGACATCATAGCTGTATCTCTATAATAGATTCCAATAGTACAGATAATATTACCATTACCAACTTTATGGTGACTATTCTCTCCATTAAACATAGATAAGTGTGGCTCATACATATACTCCCCAAAATATAAGACAATTTGGCTGAACCAATTGTTTGTATTTAAAATAGAGTAAAATATAATTTACCAACAGAAGTAAGAAGAAAGTTTACTAACCTACAAACATTAGTTATATCAGCACCAGAATAACCATCTAATTTCTCAGCTATTTTATGTAAATCTACAGTGTCATCTATTTCTACCTCTCTTAAATTAATCTTTAATAGTTCTACTCTTCCTTCAACTGAAATATATCAAAACTTTATACTTTTCTTAACGAGAATATGATAACTATACATAAGAAATGTATTCTGCAAGATCTTGAACTTTCAATATGATTTCTGTAAATCTGGGTGTCATAGACATTTCATAAGCGCATGAAATACCTTGAGTGTAAATATTACCAGTTTTATGTGCAGAATGTTGACTGTTGCACATAGACATTAACTAAAAGACTGTGTCAAACTATACAATCAAACCAAATCTGCCTTGTCACAATTGCATCCAAACTGTAGGTTCTATGGGGTATTTAACAAACCAGCTGAACCTATACCATCATTGACTTTAAGAATTATACAAAATATTCTGAATTACAAGTTAATACTATACTGGTTAAACCAACCTGTAGGTAGAGGAATGTATATTCTCTTTTCTAAACGTCTTCTTAAAGCTTCATCTAAATCCCAGGGAAAATTAGTAGCAGCTAGAACCATGACAGTTTTAGATGGATCTTCTCCACAAACACCACCAACACCTATAATACAGTCACAGATTATTTATTACATTACTGATAATCAATATATATATTGAACATATTTACAATACATTAATGTAAAACAATGCAATTTTAAATGAGAGACATTTTGCAAGGACAACGACATTAACCAACATTGATTTTCAATTTAGAGAAGTCAAGGGATATTCCTGTGGAATACAGGACAATGGTTTAATTAACATCTGAATGAACTGACACTCAAAATTGCATCACTAACTGGAGGAAACCAGGGAGGAAACCAGGTAGATAACTTCCGAAGGTATCATCTTGAACCATGCTATAATTGAACCCGGGACCTTTAGGTTAGAGAGCATGCGTCTAGCTCTCTGAGCCATCTCAGAAAAGAAAAGATTAATACACATACCATCCATTTGAACCAATAGTTCTGATTTAACTCTTCTACTAGCCTCATGTTCAGAATCTGAACCTCTTTTAGAACAAATAGAATCTATTTCATCCACAAATATTGTACTTGGTGCATAAAATCGTGCCTATAATATTGACAATTCAATTCTTTTTTATTATTATGTAGTCGGCAATTTCTTAACTGTAATTTCTTCAAGAACATTAATTTAGTAAAATAATTTTTGGTAACAATATTAATATAGGCTTTAAGTCACCATAATAAATGCCGGTATTAACAATAACACAGTAATATCAATTTTCTTTTCTATCTCAATAAATCTTTATCATAATGGACTAACTATTGAATACAAGAACAATCTACATAGGATCCAACATATCTAACCCACCCCTCTAATATATAGCTTCTTTAAGCATTGAAACCATAAATATAGTTCTAAGGATGAGATTACACAATGTAGAAGAGTTGGGAGGTAAGCTAACATCATGAAAAGCAGAAACCCTCAATTACATATTTAAATACTGTGTCATTATAAATATAACCATCAAAATGGATCATGTAAAATAAAGCAGCCATGCTACTAATAGTAAATCTTGAACTATAAAAGATGTAGCTGATATAAATTTTACTTCAGTAACAAGGTGAAAATCATTCAAAACTCAACACAATGTGATCATTTCCTTCTGTGACCACTACATTGAAATATGTGACATAATTCTTTCCTGATAATTATTACAATCACATCAAAACAAAATATTCACATATTCAACAAAAAATATTTCAGCACATCTAGGTGTAATTCAAAACAAATTCAGGGGCCTTATTCTAGAAATCTTAACTGATTTTAGTGATGCAGTAATCTGATTGGTCAGTTACTAAAATCAGTTTTAAATTAAGTATTATTATCCAATCAGATTACTGTATATTTCTTAAAATCTGGATTTTATCCAAGTTAAGTTTTTGAGAATAAGGCCCCAGGTCTTTTCTGATTTGAGGTTATTGAAACTATAGAAGTTTGGCTAGTGTTTATGTTTGAATTGTACCCTGCAGTTATGCTGAAATATCTTTTCCTCAACTATGATGAATAATTATTTAGTAAATGTTAGTAGAACAGTGGGATACAGTCAAGCTATACAGTAACTAGCAAAGTGAAGATATTAATATATTAAACACCACATGCTACCACCTACCATCTCAAATAATATTCGAACTAATTTTTCAGATTCACCATGATATTTTGAAGACAAGCTTGATGTTGATACATTAAAGAATGTCGTCCCACATTCTGTAGCCACAGCCTTTGCTAGTAGAGTTTTTCCTGTCCCTGGTGGACCAACCATCAGCACTCCCTGATGATAGGAGAGAAAACAATGGCATGCAACAAGGTTAGATAGTTAAATCATGAATACAAGGCTTACCATTTCAAATAGAAGGCGTACAAGTTTCTCTGATTCACCACGGTATTTAGATGTTAAACTTGAAGTAGATACATTAAAAAATGTTGTACCACATTCAGTAGCCACAGCTTTAGCTAGAAGTGTTTTGCCAGTTCCCGGTGGCCCTACCATTAACACCCCCTACAAAAAATGTTTTTCTCTTTCCAAATTTTTACAAAAACATGAATCACATAATAAAAACAATGTATAAAAATATATCTATCCAACATAGAATAAAGTTTTTCAACTATCAATATTTCATTCTGTATGTCATTAAAAATATCAGTAAAAAAAAAGGAGAAAAATACCGACCTTCCATGGTCTACGAATTCCTTTGAAAAAATCTGGTACAATGAGAGGTAAAACTACAGCCTCCTCTAATAACTTCTTCGCTTCTACTAGATCAGCTATATCATCCCTGTAACATATATAGCACATTTAAAAACACAGTCAATTACAAATATTTCATACCATAGTATAAGTTGATCTACTGGCTAACACAGTGTTCTCAGGTTAGATAGTTAAATGTTACTAGGTGGATTATTAAACAATATTCTAAATAATGAACCAGAAATTAGACAACTTAATTACTTCCACAATTTGAATGTCTAACAATTGTAAGTAAGGATTTCAAACTTAAGAGAGTGGCTAGCTAGTTTAGTGTCTGGAAGACTGAGTCGGTACTGGTTTTGAGTTAATTTGAAGATGAGTAAACATCATAGGTAGACATCATTAACCAGTCTCTCAAGATACGATTTCTCTGAATTCTATAAACTAAAAGCCATTCTACTTACCAATGTATATTAGGATTTTTCTGTAATATATCTCTTTCTAAATGTTCTATTAAATCTTTATCATGTCCTGATGAGTCAAACTTTCGTTCACCATCTTCTTCCTAAAATCAATCGATTATATGTATGAAAACTTTTAATAGGCACAGTTAAAATCAGAAAACAGAAATCATATTCAATTTCAATCTGAACTAGATAAAGAAATACAACTTCTAAAATAACTTCTGGCTCGTTTTTGTCTAATTTGTAAAATGAATTACCACTTTTTTCTTCTCTTTTCCACCTTTATCTTTGCCACCTTTATCAACATTACCATATCCTGGTGTTTTCTGTCTATCTTGAGGACCATTTCTACTTGGTACACCTCTAGAACGTGACCTATCTTGTTTTCTAGGAGCTGGTGCTGCTTTAACACCCCCTCTTATATTAGGTGAAGGTCTGAAGTAAAGTTGCAGGATATATCAAGTTTCAATAACCATTTTATCAGATATCAAAATGTTATATCTCAAAAACATTTATACCAAATTTTATTCAAAACGGTTCCATACATAATAATATAATTTAAATCAATTTAAGAAACTTGTTAGAATTATGCCAATTACATCAAATTGATCCAATCCTTTCAGCATTCAGCAGACCATAAATACAAAGAAAAAACAAACTAACTATTTACAGTTTCTTTTCAGTAGAAATCAAAATGGCATAACCAAACCAAACAGAGAGCCTTATGGTAAAATACAAATGTAAACAATTAAATGTAACCTGACTATGAACCTTGACTAAAATTATGCCTTAATTCGTGACCTTTGAAAAGTATAAACTGATAAAGAAACAAAAACTGATTTGACATCAACACTATTTAGAACTTCATTTCTATATTTAAGAAATAAACTATACCTATGTTCAACTCAGAATTAAATAAAACCTATGTTTAAGTGAGAATAAAGTAATACCTATGTTCAACTGATAATTAAGTAACACCTATGTTCAACTTAAATAACGGAACACAATTATGTTCAACTTAGAATTATGTAATATTTTCATCTGAGATTTAAATAATAACTATGTTCAACCGAGAATTAAGTAAGACCTATGTTCAACCAAGAATTAAGTAAGACCTATGTTCAACCGAAAATTAAGTAACACCTATGTCCAAGCAGAAATCAACTGAAATTTAAGAAATACCTATGTTCAACTGGTGTAGGTGGAGGCCAGACATCAGGATCTCTAGTTGGTACTTCATGTCTAGGATTAATATCATCAAATGACATTGGACTACCATAATGAGCATGGTAAGAATGAGAATTATCTGTCTTAAAGCTATTCAATGTTTTACTTATATCCTTAACATGCTCATATTCTTGGGCTATCTGCTGCTTTACCTATATAAAATAAAATCATTCAAACTATAAATCTTGTGTTGAGGACCAAAATATACAAAATAACTAATGATAAAAAGAATAGGGTTAAAAGAAGTTTTTTTTTTTTTAAACGTCTGCAATTCTGACAAGCAATGATTTTACATCATTTAGATCAGTTCCTGATTGTTGAAGAAGTGGGCTAACACAAGAATGTAACTGTTATAGCGTCATTGTATGCTAGATGTTTACACATATCATTATGTATCTTCATGATGATTATATATTCAATTTTCAGCTTCAATTCTAAATATATCTTTTCGAAATAAAAGTCAAAGGTAAAACCTACCTGATACCATTTTTGTTTACGACCTGGTTCTTTGATAGTTAGTAACAGTTTTTGTATTTGTTGTAATACACCTTCATAATAAACCATGGATGTGTCATAATTACCCAACAGGGCACTTTCTCTACCCATCTTGGTGTTTTCACTTATCTCTCCAAAGTTAGTACTCATCTTGTCTGTCAACAACAGAAAATATAGGTTCATATTTCGATTCAATTATTAATACAAAAATAAGAGGCAAAAGGATATTTAGCAACCATTGAAAAAAATAGAAATATGGAAAAATTTTAATTTAAAAGTTTAAAGTAGAATGTTAAGCATTTGCGAGGGTAGAATTAGGTCTAGAATATATGTAAATAGCCTCCAGTAGTACCAGAACTGCACAAAAATAGCAGAATTCCATCAATTGTAGAATCAGGACCACTCAGACCAACACAAACGCAGAATTTTTTATACTTTTCTCATGGCAAACTCAGACCACTTTTCATGACAAACTTGGACCCTCTTTGATCCTAACAAACTCAGACCATTTCTCGAGATTTAACTAAAAAATGTTAAAATTTAGACTTTGATCTCACTTGTTAAAGGGGAATAGGCCTATAATTCAGAATTTTCAAGATCGATATGGGATTTGAATTTATATAAATATAGCCTTCAGATTTACTGGAACTGCCCCAAAATATACCCTTATCTTTCGTTTTCTGTATATGTGTTTTCTATATTTATAAGTCATAGTCTTACTAATCGACGAGTCGTATTTTAAACTTTCAAATGCTAATATTTATTTATGGACCATGGATACACAGACACTGTTGGTTCCGCACCCGCCAACTTCCAGTTGAGCTATTACTAGTAAAGTTTGCAGATATGTTCTAGGATGTATCTTGAATATTTACTGAAAATTTCAGACAATTCTTCCGTAATAATGTTCACAACTCTTCTACAAACTATGAAAACTCAGAATTTTTCAGATTATTTGCAAAGCTGAATTAATCAGGTTAAACAGTTTTTTAGATAAATGGGATTTTAGTGAGTATCTGTTACTATAAAAAAAAACAAGCCACCACTTACTTACCTTAGTTCAACCTATTAACTATATTAGTTTCTTGACTGATATATAAGTAAAAAGAAACCAAGATTAGAGATTCGATAATATTTCACTCAAAATATTTGGCCGGAAGTTTAAAATCTAAGGGAGACTATTCAACTCTTTAATACCGAAAAAGCACGAAGACTGCCGAACAATAGTCCGTAATATAATCCGAAGCACTGTTTTGCTATGCTTTCAAAGAAAGACATTCTCGTAAATTATAACGAAACAGTAAAAGATATTAATCTAGCATGGTTATTCAAACATTTTCCGCAAAGATTTGTATTTGAAGAACATGTTTCCTGAAAATATGGCTGCATTGTTGTTTTAACAATTCAATCACTATAATTTGCCGATATTATTGCATGTCGCTTTAATGACTTTAAAGGGACAGTCTGAATTTTTTTTTGGACAAAAATTTTTTTTGCTCAAATTTGTGAAAACTTTACACCAAAATCTGTAACTATGTGCTCTTTAATATATCTGAAAGTTTTAACTAAAAAAATCCATCCGTTAATTTTTAAACGCTAAAAACATGCTAAAATCTTTAAAAACCTTACGTAAGGTTTTTAAGTGTGTTATGGTTTTTGGACGCTGATAGGAAACTACTGAATGGATTTGAGTAAAATAAACGCCAAATTGTAGAGAAATGTCCCTCTTGTATATTTGAAAGGTTTCAGCTAGAAATATTGAGCCATTTAAAGGGCAAACACCAAAACTAGGTCAAATTGCTTAATTAACAATAAGTACTCCTTGTTTGTAATTAACCCTTTAAAACCAAATTCAATTTGATCAAGAAGATATAGAGATACCATAAACATACTTTAAAAATACTCTTAGGTAGTATTTGCGATTTTTTTGAAAATGGAAACTTTTTTCAAAAAAGCAGAATGGCCCTTTAATATTCTTGACTTCAAATTCGCTGGGAAATGTCATGAATTTGCGTTTTCTAATTTTCTTGTGTTGGTCCCGCCGTAACCCCAAATGGGTTCCTTTGATAATCATGTAAGCTACAATTTATATAAAAAAAAAATAATCAGAGACCATTTTGACTATTATTTTTGGGCCATTTTGAGCAATGAATTGGCTGCAATCAAAGACCATTTTGACCAAGATAGGGGCCATGGTGACTATTTCATTTGAGGACATTTTGACCAAATTTCAGGGACATTTTGACTAGGGGCCATTAATTGGGCCTACAAATAAACCGTCTTTATTTCGTACGGCAATGTCAGCAATGTGCGTTTCTTGGCGTCTTATTCCCAAAATTTTCTTGTGTTGGTCTCGCAGTCCCTACACAAATAAGCCATTATTTCGTCAGACAAAGTTCGGAATTTTCTTGTGTCGGCCCCAGAACTCTATGGTTGTCCCCTTAAAAAAAAACCCTTAAATTCTTTAGGAAATGTCAGGAAATCGCGTTTCAGGATGTTAAATTCTCAACATTTTCTAGAATAAGTCGTTTCACACCTCCGAAAATCCCTTTTCTGAGCGTCCTATTATAGGCAGCAATAAAGATAGCAGTAACACTATAGGCGTCATCAATGTAATGCGGAAGAATTCACATAGTTCAGAGCCATCTATAAATATATGGCGGAATTTATTCAAGTTCAATCTCGATCTTTGTATTCCAGTTTATGACAAATTTCCGTGCAGTAACATACCACATTCACCAGCTTACTATAGCGTGTATGTTTCCCAGCTTACAGGCTATCTATATACGTTAGGACTGGTTCAATTTATGAAGCCCTTCTACTCAGAAGTCGGGTCGTGACTTTGAAATTGCTTAAGCACGGTTATACTTGACACATAAATTTTATGTTCGTTATAGCGAACTTCTGGACAAATATAACAAATCTGTTTCTTGCATCTAGTCAGACATAGATTGATACGATTGTACCTCACGATGTTGACCTATACAGTAGTGGCTGGCGTGGCACACAAAGTAAATCAGGCTAACTCTTTTCAAAACACCTGATGTTACTTCTTTGTGGAGGTGTAAACTATTATGCAACAATTAGTACAATTACTTTCGATTTTGAGTGATTTGTACAGATATACTGTATATATGTTTTTAATATTGAGTTTATAATTTGAAGATAGGTCTAGCCTAGACCAAGATACACCCACATCACTGACAATTTTTTAGTAAATCAAGGGAGCTTTCCGATTTGTGTCAAATTGTACCGAGATCTCATGATTACAAATTACATTCAAATCAAATGAAAACTTAAGTTAATCTCGACTAAGTCAAGGACGATACTAAAAATACGTTCATCGGAAAACCGTCTATTAGTGGCTATAGGTAACCTCGTATACTATACGGTAGTCGCCATATTGAATAAGTTATAGTTCAGCTAATAACAATCATTCTTCAGAGAGTGCCATCTTCTTTCGCGATAAAACAGCCAATTAAAATCAATTTCCAAACAAGAGTTATCTTCACTTGCCCATTTACCGAGCAAGATGGCCACCTATCAGGGTCTCGAAAAAATGACGAAGGTTGAGCTGAATGGAAAAAAAAATGGTGACTATTCCCCTTTAAAGACGACACTTTCCTGTATATATGATTGGGTTTAACAAGAAAATAATTAAACGTATCAAAAATGAATTGAATTTCGAGAGCATTTATTTTGTGTTATTTTATTTTTTACCACGCATGGCATATTATATAGCGGTTTGAATGACTTTTGGCTATTTGCCACGCGTGGTAAATATCCCCTGTTCTGGTAAATCGAGAGTATCCGGATCCGGGGAAACTGACATAAATCGCAAGTAGCCCTTATGACCTACTTTCAAATTTCAACGTAAGCTACCTATCATGCTTATGAAACGGTAAAAATACATTCCGATTTGTTTGATTTTAACTATCATAAGCTGATAGAGCCAATGACATCATGCAAACATCCGTTTTTAGAAAGTACTTTGCAGTTAAATTCATTTAAATACGCAGTGACGTCACAGCAAGTGCCCGTTTTTAACTTCCGATCACCTCAAAACGAGGCTGAATATTTTAGCATTCAAGTTTCAGTTTAGCATTTTATAGTGACTTTGAAAATCGGTAAATTTCTTTAAAATATTGACCCTATAGAGGAATTTTGTAGGTAAATTGATAGAAATACTCTGTGGTCATCAAACCCCTTATTTTGGATGGCGAACATTGTGTCGATTGCTTATAATTGAGAAGAAAAACATGAAGGGGTTTTCAACTTGCGGTTGCAGCGCGCTCTACTTCTACTTTGTTTGACTTTCATTTTCGTAATCAATTACTTTGGGTTTAGCATTTTTTTTATTCAGACGACTAGGCTTAATGCGCTCTTTCGGTGAATTTTATGAGTTGTCATATTCCATTGTAGAAATGTTGATTAGTTGTTGAGCCAAAATGAAGAAGAAAGCTAGCTCATCAAGTGTCCAAACTTCACTGGAAAAAATGGATTGCAAGACGATTGACCCAGAAACTTTCACTTTCAAGTTACCGGCGTCTGTCACAAATCGATCATCAACTAGAGCCTCATCATCAGCAAACAGTAAATTACTGGCAGTTAGTGTTTATATACTTCATACTACAGATGAATTTAAAGATCTGACATATAGGGTACGGTAATGTGGATTGTTTGATTATTTAGGGCAGTGTAGGCCTATAGACCTAGTTGTCATAATGGGGCATTGGAATTTGAATGCAGTATGAGGAAGTTTGAAGAAATATGAACTGATATTTCATATTTCCTACAATCTCCAGTATGATCAATTGAGATTACATATCATTTTTTTTTATTTTTTTTGAATCGTTGTGATCTCAGAAGGTTTATAAGGCGAGGGTGTTCTGGTAAAGTCAATTTCAGACAATCAGGAACTACCTCGCAGATGGCGTGTCTATGCATTGGGTTGCATTGCGGGAGAACGGAATAGAAAGTAAAACAATACATCAGTCCAAATTATGATGTAATATGAAACGCTCTTGTAAACATTGTTCTGATTATCAGAAGGGTAGTGGAAGAGTGGCGTGTGCTATAAATAGGGCCACACAAAAAAAACACTGTGGTTCCGGTAACCCGACCGACCCCCTTGTAATGTTGCCGACCCTAAAGATTTTTTGGAACTTGTAAAAAAAATAAGCATGATCCTAGGCCGACCCCAACTCTCGAAGATGTAGTGTTATTTAATCACCCCAGTAGTAGTACCACAAATCTGCCCCTTACCGTCTTTTCCCCCTCCTGATTTGAAGGCCTATTTAAAATATAGACCTAAGTACTTTCGTTCATATTTTATTAGTTTCCTTTCGAATGTTTTATAAGCTATTAATAAAACGACAAGACAACATCAGAAGAGTCCATTACGTTATTGTTGATGGGGTGTTAGTTCTACTTCAAGTGAATTCCGCCGGCTGCATATGTCCAGATAATTCTCTTTTGAATACTTTTTCTAACGAAGAAATGGCTATAGATTTCAAATTTACGTGATTCAAGTTATTTTAAGTTGATATTTCAGTGGAAGATATGACTTTTTTTCTCTCAAAATCACGCTTTACCCCTTCTATTGATAATATAATATTCCGTCGGTACCAATAGCAAGGTCAGAGATTGGGGAATCCCAATACATTAATTTCATTGGCCGGTATTTTTAATACTCTGTGGAAATAGCCAATGAGAAGGGGACCCCCGACTATGACATAGTTAAAACAGTAAGCCCTATAATTTGCGGTAAAATATTCCTTCTCCTATCCTTCTTTAAACGTCTGTGACGCGTTTAAATTAATAATTACTGATATTGTCTTTTTACAGTTATTTCAATGCATTAATATTTTATACGTTCACAATCAAACTCATTCAAAAATATGTAATTTTGACTCTATATTTAAAGCTTTGAAACAGGTCTATTTTTTTTTTATAAAACCTCGACATTTCAACGGATGACGTGACTTGTCTCGAACACTCTAATAAAATTAAACTTTGTCGGATAAAGGCTTCGGCTATTTTTTCGCCTTAGATAATTCAAAATGACATCGGCTGCGCCGATTGCCGAAGCTATTTATACAGGGCTGCAGGTTGTTCTTTAATATTATGTCAATACCGGTACCAATCTCATTTTCCTCCAGCTATAAATTCAAAACTGAGCAGCTGTTGTTGAGTTTTAATATTGACAAAAATAAAATAAACGTCGAGTGTCCCCTACCCTGCTAAAGACCTCAAAATAACTTGCCAAAATAAAATAATCATCCCTACCCTCCTACCCCACCTAAATAATTAAGATGCGTTACCGGAACCACAGTATTATTTTTGTGTGGCCTAGCTTATTTCATCACCAAAACACAATCGCCTTATAAACCTTCTTAGATTACAATGAATTGGAAAAAAATAACTGAAACGAAATGTATTCTAATTTTAATTAGATTGCAGTAAGATAAACTACTAGAGAAAAAACCTACAATACTAACATTTTATATTATATTTCAAAATTTAGTTTAAATCAATGCATCATTGATTTGAAGAGAAACTTAATGATTTTGTCATTTAACCCACTGTGTAAGTTTTTTTAAATTTGAAATCATAATCAAAGTTTCTTTCTTATACTATACTATACTATACTTGGCGTTTTTGATGCTGATTTTTACATATATGTTTTTGGTTTAACATCACAATACAGTTTTGTTTAATTTTGTATATTTTCAGGTTACAAAGAATACAGATTCTGAAGAAAGTTTAGTTATAACCCATGGTAGGAATCTTGGTTTGTTGGGAGAAAATCTGGATCCTGTAACATTAACCTTGACAGAGAAGGGTATATGTTTTTTAAATGTTTTATTTCAACCAGCTGAGAAGTTTCATTTACTTGATAAAACATTGTTTGATGCTGGAGAATTTATCAGTATTTTAAAGAGATTAACAACTAAAGATGAATATCTCTTTTGTCCTGGCATTGAAGATGTTCAACCAGCATGTTTTGTAAAGAAATTAACATCTCATGTTCATCCTTTCTCACGTCACCAGTCCAGTGATTGTACTGTATGGTATAAAAATACTGAAGGTATTAAAGACAAGCTAGTGGCCAGATGTAAACCTTGTAGAGATCTGTTTAAACATTTACAAACTCTTCCTAAAAAGATTTCTAGCAAATCTACAAAACCCGATAAGGAGCAGACGGAAAGTGTGTCCGCTAGTCCCAGAAGATCAAATAGAGGAAAGAAAAGAAAAGAGACAACTGTTTCTAATGACAGTGAAATCGAAGAATCAAATAAGAACATTAATAACTGTAATATAGAGGTTGATGATACACCACCTAGTAAAGTTAAAATAGAATCTCTAACAGAAACCCCTAGTAAACCACAATCTCCTAGGTCCTCTAGACGTATCTCAGAAAAAGGTGTAACTTTCTGTAAATTGTGCATGTGTTTTCACAAGGATAAAGATGGTAAATGTCCAGCTTTGGTAGCATCAAGTTTACCAGAACCAGTACATGTTGAACCCAAAATTGAAGCCGTGAATAATGAAAGTGTTGAACTACCTACAGAAGTGGTCACTAGTAAAACCAAGTCATCTCGTGGGAGAAGAAAAGTACGAACACCAGTCAAAAGAAAGTCAACAGAAGAAAATGAACCAATTTTAGAAAATGAAGAGAATATAGAAAGAAATTTGATAATAGAAGAGGTTAATGTATCAGAAATGGATGTTGGAGCTCATGAAGAACTAGAATTTGTTGTGAAACAAGAATCTGATGATGATGATGATGAGGAGGAGGAAGAGGAGTTGCCTCCTTTACCAAAGAAAAAATTAAAGAAAGGTCGAAAAGGCAAAAAATTTAAAGAAGAAGCAAATGAATCCTTAGATGAATTGGATGCAGGTGCATCAGCTTTATTAGCTTTAAATAGAGGAAGAAAACGCCCAGAATCTAGCAGTCAATCTAATAAGAAACCTGGTCGACCTCGAGTTTTGGGTAATCAACACAGTGCACCATCTGGTATTGAAGCTCTACTAACAGCAGCAATGACAGCAGATAAAGATGACAAGGGAGGTAATAAAAGTGGTAAAAAGGTTGATAATCATTTACCTATACCAAGAACAAAAAGAAACTCTCTTAATACACCATTTAAAGTTTTGATGGCTCAGATAGAATCAGATAAGTGTAAGTATATATGATTTATTCCTTTGTGCGAAAAAATGTTTTTAAATACACCCATGATATAATTGCATAATACTCAAACTACAATTCTTGACAGCAATTTGGTGTCTGTATAGGACTGGAAAACCCTAGGTATGGTACCATATTATGCATGCGCTTTTCACTACTGCTTTATACATAAGTTTTAAGGCAAGGGTGATTTGAATCTAATTTAAAAAAATTATTTTTGTTATTAAAGCTTACCAGGGATAATTATTGAATTTATTATTTTATATGTAGATGCTGAAGGAGATGGAAGTAAAACTTGGAAATGTCCTGAATGTGGTGATCATTATAGTAGTAAAGCTAGTCTCAGACGTCATCTAAGAATTCATGATTTATATAGACCTTACTTTTGCCCAGTTTGTGACAAGACATTTGTTCAGAAAATAACTTTAAAAGTTCATATGAGATTACATTCTGGTGATAAGCCACATGTTTGTAGTGTTTGTAATAGATCTTTTGCCCAGAAGAGTAACATGGAAACTCATCTCAGACGTCATCTTGGTCAACGACCGTATAAATGTAGTTTATGTAACAAAGGGTTCAGTGATAAAGGTAGTTTAGGTGAACACAACAAAACACATACAGGAGAACAACCTTATGTTTGTCCTATCTGTAAGAAAGCATTCAGTCAAAGAGCAAACATGAGGACACATATGAGAAGGCATAAAGATGATCGACCCTATGCCTGTGGTAAATGTAATAAAATGTTCAAGAATAAAGATGGGTATTGGAAACATATTACAGCTGTCCACAAAGATACAACTCTTAAAGCTGATATTCCAAATCTTCAAACATTAGAATATTACAGACAAGCCCTGGATAAAGATGCATCGGATCCTGAAGATGAAGATTTGAAAGAAGAAGTTGAAATTGAAGAGATACCAGAAGAAGATCATGAGGAGGTGCTTATGTTGATTGATGAAAAGGAGGATGAAGAGTCTCAAGATAGTAAAGAATCTGTTGTAGTTGTTGAAAATGAAGTTGTATCCCATGCTGAAACTGAAGCAGCAACTTCAGCAATAACACAGGAGGCTGAAACATCAACAGCACCCTCAGTAACAGTAGAATCTCTAGAAAAAAAAGAAATTGTTGTTGATCCCAACCCAAGTGTGAAGACAACAACAGTGCCTACAACTACCACAAACTATTCAGCTATACTTAGTTCACTAACATCAAAAGTCCCAAATGTGCCAACTATTAAACCTAGTAATGTTCCTATAACATTTGTTAGAAATGGTAATCAAATCTCTTTTGTACGTCCCAATACTATTTTTACTAGACCAGTTGCTGTAATGTCAAAATCTGAAGTCAACAGGTCTTCAACTGTGCTGAAAGGAACTGTTAACCCCCCAATGGTTATTCGTCCAAGATTGACAAGTCCAATCAGAGCTACTACCCCAGTCTTACAGACATCTTCCCTGAATCCTGCAGTTCCATCTAGTCCTATAATAGCTCCTGTAACCACATTGTTAAGTAAAGGAGTGCCTGTAGTTAATCCATCACCATTTGTTAAAGGAAATCCACTAATAAACAAGGCTGGTCCAGTGATTCAAACAGAGCGTGTAACAGTTTGTAAATCATCTCCACCAGAAGGTTATATATCTGTTAATTTGATTGGTAGTGATGGCAAACCAATGGGTTCCAGATACATGAATCCTAAAGATTTAGGTCTGACTGTGAGTGTTGAAAAATCTAATGTCACCAAGTTTCAGCTATCATCAATATCTGATGAGAAAAACATCGTCACCTCAACCATTGTCACTGATCCTTACAGTGGTAAAGCTGTCACTATTAAGCCTAAAGATGGTTCTTTCCCAACATCAGCTACTCCATTGTCTCCCAGGCCGGGTTCTGTTACAGTCATTCCTCAACACCCAGTCACACCTATCACCAATATTAAAATAGCACCTAAATCAGTATTTACACCCTCAATAACTTCATCTCCACAAGCCAAAACTATTTTTGTCAATTCTACAGATTCCAATGTAGGTTCCAGAGCTGTGATTCTCGACATGGCTTCTCAAAATCCAAACCAAACAGTAATTCCTATCTCCATACCAGCTACTTCATTTTCTCAAAACAAACCAACTCACAAGAAGTCCACATTCATCAAAACACCCACCACTAAAGCCAATTTGAAGTACTTAGTGAATGAATCAACATTGAAATCTGTAGCTGAGAAATGTAAGGCGTCAGTTTTATCAAATGCAGCTTCCCAATCACCAACTGTTAAATCTTTACTGAAATCACCACCTCTTTCTCATGCTGATATATCGCAAATAGAAGAAATCAAGAATTTACAGCAATCTACGCAAGTTGTTGAAGTAAACGCCCAGACAGAAGTTGAAACTGCTATTACAAACATAACATCATCAGATGAAAATACGCAAAATATTACATCAGATAGTCAAAAAATCTTTCTGATTAAGGATAGTGAATTTGAGAAGTTTATTTCACAGGACAATGTGATCAGAGTAACTGAGGGTGTGTCAGATAACAGTACTTCTGTTACAACTGTTATCAAAACAGAAAAGAACCCTGAAGACCTACAGGAGGAAGCTAAAACTGAATCTATTGAAGTTATGGTGGGTGGTAAAATGGAAAATATTACAATACCATTAACATAACTCTACTGTCAAATCAGAATTTACATGATCGCAGATCTGATCCTAGTTATCTGTAAGGAAACATCTTTCCATAAAAAAAACTGTAATGTATCTTTACTTACGGTAGAAATCCTTGACAACTTTGAGCATAAAGTTAAGAATAGTTAGTATATAAACATGTAATTGGTTTAGTGATGTTAAAATTAATGTTGTTTGATCCATATTAGAATTATGCATATTTTTAAAAAAGTGTCACAAATATACAATATATTTCTATGTAAATCCACAACAACAATACAGAAAGCTAAGGAGCAATACAGGTATGATTCAGGAGCAGTATATCCTTAGTGTCCATGGATTCAAATCTATCAATGTGTAACCTAGGCATAAAGCATTGTTATCCTACTTGTCTTCTTCATGGTTTTTAGTGATAAAAATATGCAGCATTATAACATTTATATTTTAAAGATAATTGTGTTATTCATTATGACACATAATAAAAGTAACAATCAAAAAATTGTGTTGTTGAACTTGAATTTGGTATAAGAATATCAGTATAAGTACAGCCATAAAATGGCATCAGAAATTTGTTGATAGTTTACAGTTGTTTAGTTGAAATAATAAGTTAAGTGTAAAATATTGTTATTGTTATATTTTGTTGTTAAATTGTAAATATTGAGCATGGTACTATTGTTATTTGTTTATAAAGGAATGTACAAGGGGTACATACAGTTATAATGTACTAGGCTCCATTTAATAACATTATTTCTTCGGAATTTTGTATGTGTATTGGAGACACTGATAGCATCAATTTGCATCATTCTTATTTTCAATAATTTTGCTTTTGTAGTCAAAATGAAATTGCTGGAACTGCAGACGTCTTATTGAAAATTTGAATAGAGCAAATTCATGCTATAAGTGTCCTTGATACACATACAAAATTTTGAAAAACCTCTTTTCATAAATTTTTATTTCACATTATTTTTCAAGAGTCCAGCTTCATTGAAGAGATTGAAATTCATATCCATTGGTTGGAATATATAACAGAAACTGATATTAGACATTAGACATTTTAACACAATCAAGTGATTTTGGAAATGTCAGAGAAACTTGTTATAGAATTTTTCAGAAATCAGAAGCCAATTGAGTTAAAAATGTTAAATCTTGTATGTTCCTTTCATGTTAATATTTTATGCCATTAGGTCAATAGTGCTTGTACATTATGCTAAAGATCAAACTACATCATTTGTTTTAGTTTTATACTATAAAGCATCCAGACATTACAATATATTTATATACCTGTACAATGGTTTATCAACAGGTTTTAAGCAGGGTAGTAACTATAGCTTTAAAGGGATTGTAAAGCGTATTTCTAAACTTTGTATGTGTATCAGGGACACTGATAACATCAATTTGGCGCCATTCCAATTTCCATTCCGACGTCTGTGGTTCTTGCAATTCTACTAAAACTAACGCGTTTAATGGCATCACTGACAGTAATCTGCGTTAGTTTTAGTGGAACCACAGATACACATACAAAGTTTATAATACGCTTGACAATCCCTTTAAGATTCATGCACTATTGAAGACTGTCAGTCTAACTTAATCAAGATCTGTCATCTTTTTGTGAGTTTTGTCCATCTGTAAAGCTCTATTGTTTTGAGACTGAAAGATTCCTTTGTTCTTTTCTTGTTTTGAAAATATGCAGCTATATTCAAGTGTTTATGACTAAAATTCAAACTAAGTATTCTGTCAAAATTTACGTCTCATTAAATATAACCAAAATACTTCTGTAATCATGTTTCAATTTCATACTTCATGTCATTTCATTGTTTTTCTATTAAAATTGAAATGTATATATCTCTTTATTTTTTGTACACAGGATTTTTCCATATCCTGACAAAGCAAAGCCATTTTGACAGGATTGTTTCTAACCATTGTGAAATTAATTAATGAACATGAAATGTGGGGCATATATATGTATGTTTTATCTATGTCCATTGTCCATTTGTTAAAAATTCCTCCTAAAAGCTACAGAAGGTTAAATTATGACAGATTTTGTGAAAACTTGGTGAAATGTTTTTTCTACCACTAAAAATCTGACCCTACACCAGCCAACAACTGTCAAAATAGCTATCAGAGGCTGAAATAACTTCTGATTATGTGATTCAAATCCAAAAGCATTTTCAGCTGAAATGAACCACTCATTGTAGATTTTTCACATATTCAAATGGGCTACTCTTCCTACTTCAGATACTTTACTTGATGTGGTTTAAAGTTCAAAGAGAGTTATCACCAGATAGACCATTTTTCTGGAGTTTATAAATTTGTTGAATATAAATCACCAAGTGCGTAGTTATATTTTATTCAGTATCTATTTTCAAGAAGGCATAGATAAATAAAAATATTAGTTAAAGATAAAATAGGGTAGTTATCACAGGTTCTTTAAAAATAAAACTGAATAAACAAAAATTGATAAATAATAAAAAGATATATATGTATATTTATACCTGATATTTCTATTTCTAAACAAAATAAAGTACTCTGAATTTAAAAACCTAACATAACAATAAACTATAACCTAGAAATAACTATATTAAATACCGTAATATTGATATATATTTATCTAACAATATATCACCTATTCATATCACTCTCCAGATAAAAATAGAATTTCTGATTTATGCAAAAAGCAAAAGAAATCAAATCTAAATATCTGGGTCCTAATTAACATTCTGTAAAGCATATTTTGACTGTTTTGATTCCATTGGTTTCTAATAACTTCAAACCAGTTTTATTATTCTCATTCTAAGAAGTGATACAGATATCTTGAATTGAGCTTTAAAAACTAATAAATAGAACCCTAAATATCAATAGCACTATTAATTAAATAAAAAGTATTGTTTAAGTTTTATCACAGGTTGTTGCCAGCTTTAAAAAATGACATGAGATTTATGACGTTGCCAGAGCACTTTGATAAATTTTGCCAGCATCATAAATTTTTACCAAAGCTAAATAACTTCTCATGCATGACAATATTGTATTAATATATTAACATCCTAAATATATAAAATAAGGCTTTATAATTCATTTAATGATACATAGAATAATATCGAGCTATAAAATTATTTAACACTAAGTAATGTTTGAAGAAATTCTTTATAACATATTTTACCAGTAAGATTAGAATCAAATTGAGAAAATAAATGATACAAATCTTCTTCACTGCCATCAATATTACACTGTTTTAAACATTTCTTAAAATCTTCCACTTCTAAATAACCATCATTATTAGAATCTATTTTACGGAAAGCTCTTCTCAGATTTTGCCATTCTCTTAGAAGCTGAAAAAATAATGTAAATTATTTTAATATCGATATCTAGAATCTTTGAATTGAATTACTTATGTTGATAATATAGGTTCAAAAATAAGTTAAATGTCACTATTATGAATTGAATTAGCTAATTTGATGATTGGTTTTTGAATAATAGTTAAATTTTCATACATATTTGTGTAATGGGGTCAATTCATATCAATTGGTCTTATAGCTGAAAAACTCATAAAATGCTCTAAAAATGTTAAGACTAACAATACTATATCTAGATTTTTTGCTAATACAACCACCTACAGATTTAGAATAATGAAATTAAAGTAAGAATTGTATTAGATTTTATCTAATATTGAAATGTTTTTTTAATATAAAAACCATTTTACAGGTAGGCCTATAGTTAATGTCAAACCGATTCTAAAATCTAAGATAGTGGACCACGGCCATATACGCCTAACGAAAAAGTCGAAAAAGGAGAAAATTTAATCAGGAAAAAACTAAACTTTCTCAAACCTTTCGATTTAGGTCCAATATCATCCATTTTAAGTTTCATCAAAATCGGTTGAAAACTAAGAGAGTAATAGCATATTTAAGATTTGGGGCAAGGGCAATAACTCTGCTTGTAACGAAAATAGCTCAAATTCGAACTTGATCTTCATTTTCTGAATATATATACAGATATCAAATTTCATTTGATTCCGTCAAAAACTCTAGTTTTTAGAGTGTTTACAAGGAAATGTTGATGGACGGACCGACGGATTTGGGGCAAGGGCAATAACTCTGCTTCTAACGATCGAAAATAGCTCAAATTCGAACTTGATCTTCGTTTTATGAATATGTATACACATATCAAATTTCATTTGATTCCGTCAAAAACTCTAGTTTTTAGAGCGTTTACAAGCAAATGTTGATGGACGGACCTACGGATTTTGGGCAAGGGCAATAACTCTGCTTCTAACAATCGAAAATAGCTCAAATTCGAACTTGATCTTCGTTTTATGAATATGTATACACATATCAAATTTCATTTGATTCCGTCAAAAACTCTAGTTTTTAGAGCGTTTACGAGCAAATGTTGACGGACGGACCGACGGACGGACCGACGGACGGACGGACCGACGGACGGACAGGGGTGACTACAATATACGTCCTCATAGAGAGATGAGGGCGTATAAAAATAGTTAGTTCAATATCTACCAAAATTTCTTCAAAAAATCTGTAGTGATACTTAGAGGTTCAAGATTTTGGAAAAAGCTAAATTGTTAATTTATGCCTGGTTTAGTTTTAAATCAAACCTTTTGTCTCATATTATTCAGAGCTTTATCAACGTTAAATTTATTGTAAACTTCACTTTCTTGTGGCTGGAAGAGGTAATATGTAAAAAATATAAATTGGAACATAGTTTTGTTTCAACTCCAAATTTTTCACAAAAATTCTAAATGTTCATATGGCATGTGGACCTTCAATATTTTTGTTTTGTATGGAATATATTTCAGTCATATGATGCTAGGAACTTGGAAAGTGGTGACAATTTTCTTTACCACTATTTGAGTTTTTTCACTTTTTTTTTATTTTGCTTTTTTCAAAAATGTTTTATTGAGAAAAAAATATATTTACCTTCCTCACAAAGTTTGGATTGATTTCAGTTGCTTCTTGAAAGAATTCAAACTCTGTGTTATTTGGGTAGAAAGCTTCTAAAAATGAAATATAATGGAATCTACCATTGCCATGTAAGTCAAACTGGTCTAATATTTCTTTCATTTCATCATTAGTTAAACCAAACTGTAGCTGCATCATTATTCCCTGTTTGAAATATAATAACATTTGGTTAGTGACAAAAAAATGTTAACACTACGGGACATTTCAGTTAGTTGCTTCTGTTTGTTAATTTAAAAATTACAAACTGTTGATCTCTTAGAGTAAATGATCTGATTAATGTATGATTAGTACTCTGTGTTGATAAAGATAAAGTACCGGTACTCTTGCTTCTCCCTACAATATTTCTTGACCCTAACAACATAAAACACTGACTTACTCTCATCTCCATGTAACCTATATTAGAATAGCCATATTTATCTAATTTTACAAAGTTCTGCTGTAGTTTTTCCCAGTTTTTGGAGACCTGAAATACATTTCATAGAAATTCGAAATTCTCGGTTTTTGTTGAATAACTTTTATTGTCCTGCTTCAGTTTTCCATTTTAAGAGTACAGATTGAACACAAATTATCTTTTCGTTTGGTTACCTAATCCTATTGATAATACAAACATCACACTTTAACATTTTGCTACTCTTGTTGCACTTGAAATGTGCTGACACAATTTTAGAAAAACAGAATTATGTTATCAGGGCCCGTATGCATAAAACATAACTCAGGGTTAAAATCAAACTCTGAGTTAAATTAACCATTGAATTAAGCCAGTTTTCAAGGGTTAAATATGGATTTAACTCAGGGTTAAGTTTTATGCATATGGGCCCTGGAATAAGAAAGATGGAAACTTACAACTGGCTGTAGTTTTTTCATGATTTCTTTGCGTTTTTGGAGTCTGGAGGTATCTGTTTGTAGTTGTAAAGATTTGGCACTTTGTGGTCGGTTAAAATTTGGAGCTGATTGTGGTCGTTTCTGTCGACTTTCTCTGCGTTGTCTCTGTATTTGTCTGGCTCTGTCAATCATTTCAGTATTATCATCTACAACATAAAGAATTGAAATTCAGCAATCAAGAATCAAGCAATAAGGCATGTTCCTTTAAATTGCCTTTTTTTTTAAACATTGGTAGGGGTTAACAGTTCTGTGAAAAAAGAAAATCTTAAAACAGAATTATTCTTAGCAAATGTAGCCTAGTAATGTATGAAAAATGAGGAACTTACCTGTAGCATATGGTGGTGCAGGTCCCCAAGCTGTTCTATTATTAGTACAATTAAACTGTTGTATTAATGAACTATAAGCTAACATGCCGTCTGGTGCTAGTTTCATTGTTCCCCATAGTTGATCTAGTTCAGGTTGTTCTAATGTTAAACCAGTTCTGTACAAATAATAGAATACAGTACATATTACTTTGTAAGTAATACATTGTGTCCACACTCTTGTTTAAAGGTCTTTAATAAAATTAAGTTGACAAGACACCTCTGGCTTCAATGTTGGAGATGATTTCCAGTCCAGATTGAGTCTATATTCTTTAAGCTAAACAAGCTGGATGAGCTACTGGATGTGCTTGTTAGATATACCTCATCAATTGGTAATTGATTGACAAGTTAATTCAAATTATATTCATAAAAGATATTTTTGTTGAAATACTGAAGACAATGAACAAGATAGCTTGCCAGGCAAGGTAATATACGCCCACTGGAGGCTTTCTTTCAAAATTAACATTTGACAGAAAACAGCAACCATCACAACCATGAAATATTCAACCAGTAGTCATAGGCCTACATTTCGTACAGAACTTGAATTAAGTGTTGTCTAAATATTTATTTTTTCTCGATTTCATCGCGTTTTAAAGAACAAGGGCAATAATTCATATCAAATATTTTTCGATTCTTTTGATTTTAAATAGGGTTCAACCTTGGGTGATAATATACAATTTCAGAAAGTTTCGTCAAAATCCGCAAAGAATTGTGACTTGTAGAGTGTTAACGAGCTAAAAATCGAACGCGTTTTAAAGAACAAGGGCAATAATTCATATTAAATATTTTCCGATTCTTTTGATTTTAAATAGGGTTCATCCTTGGGTGATAATATACAATTTCAGAAAGTTTCATCAAAATCCGTAAAGAATTGTGACTTGTAGAGTGTTATCGAGCTAAAAATCAAACGCGTTTTAAAGAACAAGGGCAATAATTCATATTAAATATTTTCCGATTCTTTTGATTTTAAATAGGGTTCATCCTTGGGTGATAATAAACAATTTCAGCAAGTTTAGTCAAAATCCGTAAATAATTGTGACTTGTAGAGTGTTAACAAGCAATTGTGGACGGACGGACCGACGGACATGGGTGACGGCAATATACGCTCCACATTTCATGTGGGCGTATAAAAATAAATTTAATCTTATAAAACTTACAAATTTAATAAAGCACCGAACTGCCATTTTGTCATTCTTCCCGTCATTTTTCTATCCATATCTTTATAATGCTGAAAAAATCAAAGTCCTTTGAATTGATTTAAGTGTAGATATTGGGTTCTTTATGTACTATATGTTATTAGACAGTTTAGCTTTTATGATCATGGCAATACTGACATTTAAAAGACAAGTCTCTTAATCCATTCTAATATACTTACTTTATCAAAAGTATGGAATTTAGTTCTGAGAATTTCATCTATCTTTCTATGAATCTGAAAATAAAGGAATAATGTAAATATTAAAATTATATTTCAAGAGGAAAATTGTAGTCATTGTATCAGAAAAATTGTTCAAACTATATACACACGTAACAGTTTATAATGTTAAGATATAAGATTATGTTTACATTAAGTCTGATGACCTTGAATAAGTTATCTTCACTCATAATTCCAGTCCGGATAATCCGGGAAAGATCAATGCCAAGAGGTTTGGCAAAGGACCAGCTGGGAGAAGGGATCTTTACGGAATCTAAGTAGTTATCCTTGTAAAATATAGATGTTTCTTTCTTTTCTCTTTTTACTTACCTGTTGTAAACGTCTAGTTCTTTCATCAGTATCATCTTTATCTTTAACTTTCATCATATAAGATGCCATATGTCTTAATCTTTTTATTACATCATCTTCTTTACCACCTTTCACTGTGGTTTGTTTTAAATATTTAGGTGACACTCCAAACTGTTCATAACTCCATGATCTAGGTCTGAAAAAAAGTTTTGCTTGATCTTAGTTGGTCAACTAAAAAGTCATTTTCTTGCCAAAGGTTTGATGTATTTTCTGTATAAGTATTGATCATTTGGTGTTTGGCTAAGGGACATTTTTAAAAACTAAGAAATTTGTTATAGATCCTCCATGTTAGTTATACAAGATTCATTTCTGTTTTACAGAACAGCAACATTGATGTTATTGAGTCTGTCAAATATCCATGTCATGTGAAATTTAAGACATTTTGGTTCATTACAACATGAATTCAAAGTCTGCTGACAAAATTGACACGACTAACTTACTCATTCTGAAATTTCTCTAAGAATTGAGGATAAACAACTCCACCATTAGTTATTTCTAAATCTTTCTGTAAATTCCTCCATTGTTGATTAGTAAGTTTTCCTCCTAGATTATTTTCTATCACTTTTCTAAATGAATCTTCACTTATCTTACCATCATTTGATGTATCTATTTGTCTGAATACAAGCAAACCAATATTGTATGTTTTAAGAAAAATGTTTGTTTTGCTAAAATTGCCTTTGTCTTGCTGACAAATGGACTGGCAAAATATTATTGTGTAGGAACCCATTCTGGAAAGCACACATTTTCCTGAAATTCTCCTTTAAAGAACAACCCAGCAGTTCAATAATATTTGACCAAATACTGGCATTTGAAAATTATTGGTCAGATATCCACCAAGATCATCAACAGATATCTTAGTAATTAAAAAAAACATTAAACAGATTTTAAAGAGGTTTTCTAAACTTTGTATGTATATCGAGGACACTGATAGCATCAATTTGTGTCATTCCAATTTCCATTCTGATGTCTGTGGTTCTTGCAAATCCACTAAACCACAGACGTCGGAATAGAAATTAGAATGGAGCAAATTGATGCTATCAGTGTTCCCGATACACATATACTAAGTTTAGAAAACCTCTTTACAATCCCTTTTAAGATTTTTTAAGTCTATGCATTCAAATAATAAAATACTTTACCTGAAACCATTGACTAAGTTAAGATAATCACCATGTAAATGTTCTACTACAGCAGACTCTATTTTCTCAATTTTCTCTATTTTATTAGTGTTATTTGTCACTGAGCTTGAACTCTGAACACTACAAGAAATATTGTAAAAGAAACGATTACATAAAAACAATTTTTACCATTATTTCAACTGTGTTGATGCATTGTTTCAGATTTAATCTTAAATATGAATAGGCTGTGTTCAACACAGTGTGTTGTCTTTGACTTTTGGCCCAAATCCATCCTCAAAAATGCTGTACATTACCCTTTAAATCAAAACATTTAAATTATTTTACAAAAATAAATGAGTAAAGTAACATTTATTCCAACATTTAAAAATAATATGATAACTTACATTGTATTATTATTGGCTAAGATATCACCTAATATTTCATTATTTTCTCTATTCTGATATTTCATTAAGAAATCTTTATATCTTATCTGACCTCGTACAGTTCTTACACCAACACTGAAATGTACAGAAATAATGAAAATCATATACTGTAAAGCAGAAGGCATATTCATTAAAAACTGTGTGTACACTTGGTAAAGATTTTGTCCTTTGATAATACATCGCAAAATGTTTATCGATTTAAATAAATTTATGTACAACATATTGCCATTTTAATACGGACATATTATTTTCTCTTCAAGCATAAGTTGTACAAATTAAAGAATGTTTTGAAATTTGAAATACCAACCTTCTGAGGAACACCTCTAACTCAGTAGCGGCTATTGGGAAACCAAATTCTTTAAGAACTCTTCTAAAATCTATTTTAGATATCAGACCATCATCCAAATAATCAAATAATTGAAAGGCTTCTAACATGACACTGTAGGGTTCTTCATACTGAAATATATAGACTATGAATTAGAAAGAAAAAGTTAAGAATTCTTTCCAATTCTTCTCTTATGGAGACCCCTCAATTGGTTTAAGGCTCATATGAATTTGCACTGAAGGATAATTAAATTTCAGATCATTTCTTGGACTAAGAAGTTGGAAATTTAAATGATCAAAAATGGAATAAGTAAATTTCAAGTTTCAAATATATTCTTACCTTAGAATAAAGAGTATTAAGAATATTTTCAGATTTTATTTCCTTCTGTTGTGAAGATTTTTGTTGTGTAGTTTTCTGTTGGCGTTTAGTTTTAATACTAGATGTTTCTCTAGATGGGGGTACAGGTGGTTTTCTATTGGTTAATTTCTGTCGTCTTTTAACTTTAGGATCATTAGTATGTTCTTGTTTAACTTTAGTTTCTTGTTTTTCTTCCGAACTTTCATCTTCAGTTTCATAATTATAACTTGTTCGAACAACATCTTGTACCAAACCATCACATTCTTCTGTTGTCCATGATGTGACTATCTCAGCATTATGTTTTTTACGTGAAGTATTTCGTTGACTATTTGATGTTGTTGTAGTTGTGGTTGTTATTTTAGGCTGACCAATTGGTGTTAATCCAATCAACTTATAAAACTCTTTTGTATACACTCCACCACAGTTATCTCTGTCAAATCTACATTATATAAAAACTATCTGTCAAATCTACATTATATAAAAACTATCTGTCAAATCTACGTTATATAAAAACTATCTGTCAAATCTACATTATATAAAAATTTATCTCTGTCAAATCTACATTATATAAAAACTTATTTCTGTCAAATCTACATTATATAAAAACTTATCTCTGTCAAATCTACATTATATAAAATCTTATCTGTCAAATCTACATTATATAAAAACTTATCTCTGTCAAATCTACTTTATATAAAATCTTATCTGTCAAATCTACATTATATAAAAACTTATCTCTGTCAAATCTACATTATATAAAAACTTATCTCTGTCAAATCTACATTATATAAAAACTTATTTCTGTCAAATCTACATTATATAAAATCTTATCTGTCAAATCTACTTTATATAAAAACTTATCTCTGTCAAATCTATTTTATATAAAAACTTCTCTCTGTCAAATCTACATTACATAAAAACTTCTCTCTGTCAAATCAACATTATATAAAAACTTATCTCCGTCAAATCTAAATTATATCAAATCTACATTAGAACAAAAACGTGTAAAAGTGTACAATGTCCGCCAGTGGAAAATGTCCAGCGGACATTTTGCACTAGTGAAACATGTCCAATGGACATTTTTAACTAGTGATTAATGTCCATAACTAAATAAAGGACAGTTCTATCTAGCGTATTATGTCCAACCCGGACAAAAATACCCCCGGACATTATTTTCGCTTACAAACGCATCTCACTCATCTAAATTATGTCAAATCTTCTTATTAAATACTCAACTGTGTCAAATCTACATTGTGTCAAAAGCTTTTCTCTGTTAAATCTACATAAGCCTTGACAGCCTCTTTTTATGTGTAAAACATTTGACAATGATATTTTTCATCTGAATAAACTAGACTACATCTCACCTGGACCATAGTTTGTCAAACTCTGTATTAGTAAGATGTACTTCTAATTGAGCTAGAGCTTCTCTAAATTGTGGTGCCAATATCATTCCTTCTTTAGCAAAACAGGCTGATGGGAGGATATCTCTTATATTTACTTGACTGGAAAACAAGATTCAAAACTTGATAAAAAAACCCCCAAAAATGTCAATAAAGGAAACAGTCAAATTATGGTTCTAAGCAATATTACTTTTTGGACAAATGTTAGAAACAGAACAGCATAATATAGAAGCGAGGATCACATATGATATAACATTTGTACTGTGTTAGTGACCAATATTAAAGCCCAAGGACTGTTTCAAATTTTTCAAGGTCAAAATATTCGTTTTTCAGTCCACAGAAATTGTAAGATACTTTTTATACATTAAACTGTTTCATAATAAAATGATTAACATTAAGAAAAAGAATTTCTACTTACCCTGTGTTCAATTTGTCTCGTAATAGTGCAGCTACATAAGGTGCAGAATGATAGGGATATAAATACATATTATCTAAGTTACGTAGGTTTTCTTCTGGATACATGGCACGTCGTAGTTCTTGTGTTTCTAATTTCTGAGTTGGTATCACCCATTGTTTTTTAACAGTCTAAAAAATAAATATAAATTTTTTTTTAGTTATCTGATCTGTGTAAATTCACGGGCATGTTTCATGAGCAAAGTTGGCCATGCTCACTCTTTTCAAAACACCTGATTGTACATCTCTTTGAAGGAGTCCACTAAAATACAACTAATATCTCTTGATTTTGCCATCATTTGGATGTAATTTTTGTTGGAGCATGGAGAATGAACGTTTAATATCAAAATAATCCATACCTCATTGTCCTGGAAACATTTGACAAATTCATTGAAAGTTATAAACTTATGATTTTCCAGATCTAATCTTTCTAAGAATCTTTCATATTGTTCTTTTGTAATATAACCACATAAATTACATATAACTCGATATAGAGCATCTCTGAAAAATAAAATATTGTTTTTAATGTCTGTCACTACATCCAATGATTCAGTGTGTCTCTTTTTATTAGTTCCCTAAATTGCATTAATTACTATATACCAGTCATCCGCTTCATTATGTTAAAATCTGTATAATTCATCAGTTTCTACAATGGGGACCCAAGGATTGGTTTGCCTTTGACCCCTCCCACTCTAAACCCTCAGTTTTAGATTGATCATTAGGCTCTTAAATGCCAGAAGCGAGCTATGAGCACACCTTGACAATTCTGCTGCCCTACTTATTCAGCACCTCTACCTACTGATTCATAGAAATACCACTGTATTTCATCAACACAGATTATGGTCATCTTGTTCACCATTACAATCTACCAGAAATTTGGGAATTGCATCTTATCCATCAATACATTCTATTTTCCAAGCTACAAAGTAGCTATCTAAACTCTATCAAGGTCTTCAAGTTTAGTGAAGATTGTGATGTTCATCCATGTTGAGACCAGCTCTTACCTTGTAACATTGCCCCTGCCTAATGGATCATTAGCTTTAAACATGTGTCTCACACCATAAAATCCTGTAGTTAACTTATCTCGTACTTTATCTACCAGCTGAAATAAGCAAAGTTTGTAAAGTTTCAATGGCAGAGTAGGTTTAGAACTATTCATTTTTATTCTGGGTCTCGATACCCTAAATAGAACAGAAGCCTTACATGTTCCTGAAACCTTTATTTAGGAACAATTCACAAGAGACAAACAGACAAAGCGTGGAGAAATACCAGACGTTTCTGTGATAAGAATGAAAGACGTACCTCTGTTCCTGGGGTTCCCTTCAGTAGTGTTGGTTGGCGTTTAACATATTTATAGCCTGGTTTCTGGTAATCTGAAATGAACAAGGTCATAGTTTAAAGGTCGTTGCGGCTGAGAGTTGACGATAGTGATGTATGTTGTAAGGGTTTAAGAGTAACAGTGACTTTCCTTATTAGAGCATGGTCTATTTGTTGAAGAAAATACCACGACCTGTTAGCCAGTCATTGTATATCTTTGAAAGTTCAAGATACAGAAAGACAGTAATCATGCTATTGACAAAGTAACTGTACATTCCTACATGTTGCTGAACATTTGAAACCGATTTTTTTTCGCTCAGTAAGGTATTACTATAGATGTAAAATACAACAACCATAATTTACTCCTGGGACATGATCTTATATTCCTAATTACTTAATCAATTCATTCCTTCAATCAATAAGTAATTTATAAAATCTAATTACCTAATGGCCAATGTAGAAGTCTAGAATCATCATTCATATAATATCTTCTATCTTCACCAACTCTATCAACTTGTCCTTTATCTACAAACGATATAGTCTTCTCTCTTCTAAAAACAGGTGTTGACACCCCACGTACTGATAAATCTCCACATGATTCCCTTCCAGACATTGGATGTGGAATAGTTGGTACACTTGGTGTCCGAAACATTGGTGACCACGATCGTGCCCTTAAAGACGATGTCGCCATATTTAGTAATTATCCTTATAATCCCTATATGACTATATTATATGTTTGAAATGAATGAAAATACCCTACATTTACTCAAGCTATTAGCGTTGCTCGGCAATCAGTACACAAACAGTAATAGTTTTACCACATAAAGAACCTACATCCTAATATCAGTCTTACTATACCTAAATATCGATTGCTTTTTCCACTACACGTAGATTTCACTCAGGTAAAATTATTGGAAAAGTATAGGAAATATCTCGGCTCCAGTAACAAATATGGTTGACAATGACATAAATAAACAGTACATAGTAACTGGGGGTAGCTGTATTGACTATTGATAATAACTATAGGTATATGCCTATTATAGGTTCAATGATATTCAAATATTTATAATAGAAATCATTGTTAATACACTAAGGTATTCTTATCACGTCTACATTACAATACAACAAATTAACATTCTTTAATTGTTATTTCATAGTTCTATTCACTTATAATATATATACCGTTTACAATCATTGGTAGTGAAATATGAAATACAAATGTTTGTTCTTATTTCTTACCTTTGCACCGTACCGATATCAAATTAGTTAAACAAGGCTTTCTTCATTTAGCCATTCCTTCGTAATTTACAGACTAAATTAGATATGCTTATTAATAAAATAACATATTTAGAAATACGTTGTAAGGTTTAAGCTTTGTTTGTGTTAAAATAATACCTTTTAATCAGATTATCTTTCCTAATTCTTCTTCCTTAGTGCGTGTATGGACATGTTTTACTTATAATGAAATATTGATTACTAGTATTATTTAATAGGACTAATGTTATGCATTCTTTTATAAAGTACCGACCGTTACCCCAAGACTGCATATAAATGTTGCATAAAAATGTTTGTCATTAAAAAAAAAGTGAATTTTATTTTGAGACTTTATAAAGACTTCAACTAAGACGTTCGGTTTTAAACGTATGTTGTCTATAATGTGTTCCCAATATCACGAGTTGCTTCCCTTTCACTGTAAACGTTTTGTAATCCTACTGATTAAGTTGAAATGACATGAATGGTGGTAGGCTATGATTGGAATGGAAATTGTTCTCTTAAATCTGCAACTCACAGATTTGATTTTTTTTGCCACTATTTGTAATGTTTAGAAGCATTGGCAACTATATTTATGCAATAATCATCCTTTCTGCTCTGTGGTTAAAGACGATTTTCAAATGTTCACCCGCCCCGATCCAGCCTGATATGTTCCAAGTAGTTTTATAGCAAGGATTTTTTACTTGAAAAGATGCATCGAGTCGAGGTTAAATATATCGGGTGGTACAAAATGTAATTTGCTCTGATATTAAATTTTTGACATGCTATTTTATTCGGGGCAGTTCTTGTACAATTTTTATTCGACGACTTTCATATTTTCAGGGTTTGACAAGAACATGTTAAAGTAAATCTGAATTTTGAAAGATATTGGTTCACCAAGAGCTGAGATACTTAATGCCAAACTTGGGGATGTTTTTTGAGACACCCAATATAATTGGAATGATATGAATGGCCATCATACACCCATCACAGTCATATCCATCATAATAATACTCGTTAATCAGATGTATATCATAGAGTATAGAGATATAGATGAGTATTGATGATATAGAAACAATATTTTTTTTATTTTTTTTTTGTAAACAATATTTTATTCATAAAATATCCAATACATTATGAAAAGGATTGGGGAACAGGCTGAGCCTATATTACCCCTCTCCTACAGACATTTAATTATATAAATTATATGAAAAAGACGGTAACTTATTTTAAATGCATATGTACATTATATACAACTTGCTACATGGAATTTATTCTAAGGGTCATAATAGTGTATTATCTTAGTAAAATAAGTGATATTGAAAAGAACTTTTGAGTAGAAAATAAATTGCTAAAATCTTTTCGAGAGTTCCAAGAAGGTATGGACTGTACGGAAAATATCAGTGGATAGATCGGGACAATCAGTGCCAAAAAGTAAAATGGAGGTTTTAATTAAAGATGGTGGGAGCAGAGAAATAGAACAGTTTCGTGCATCTAAATGTAGTGGGCAATAGATCAAATAATGTTCTGAATCTTCAAACCGATGACCACAAATGCAAGCAGCATGTTCTGAGACATGACGAGAAAACTTATCTCCGTTTAAATCACTACAGGCGAGACGGAGGCGGCAGTGGATTATCTGGTATTTCCTAGGGCCAATATCAAAATAGTTCGGAATAGTTATATCAGTAGATTTTAGAATATTTTTGAAAGATTTTAATGTTGTTGAGTTTTTGTATATATCAGGTAAAATGTTCCATTCTCTGATTGCTGAAGGGATAAAAGAGTTATAAAATAAGTTAGTTCTACAATAATATTGTTCAAGAAGGGTACTGTTTCGAAGGTTGTATAAGGTTTGTTTTGTATTGATCAAGTTGCAGAGATAAGGTGGAGTTAAATTGTTGTTCATTTTATACATCATAATAAGTTTGTGCCGTCTCCGCCTCTCCTGTAGTGGAATGAAGCCTGTTTCTTGATAAAGTAATCGATGGCTTGTTCCCCTCACAGCACCGCTTATAGTGCGGAGTGCATCCAGTTGTAATCTTTCCAACTTGTCTGTTAATTCTGCAGTGCACCCGTCCCAGATAATGTCACAATAGTCGAAATGAGGAAGAATAAAAGAAGAGTAAATTGTTTGAAGTGATTTTCTATTTAATCGATATTTCAATGATCTAAGACAGTTGATGAGCCTACCAGTTTTCGATAAAATCGTAGCAATATGTATATTCCACTGACAGTTTGATTGAAAAGTTAACCCCAAGTGCTTATGTACAGAGACTTCTTGAATAGGAATATTGTCAAGGTTTAGTGTCGGTAAAATCGGATTTCGTTTAGTATGAAGTGCGAGTGATTCGGTTTTAAGCGGATTGAAGGAAACAAGCCATGTTTTAGCCCAACTGAAACAATATTGTTGTAGATTGTTGAAAATATAATTAGAGAGTATAATTACATCGACTATCTCAGACAAACCATGAAATATTTACACTTTTTATGATATAATTTCCCCTTAATACAAGTTTTTACCGGACTAATAATTACATTGATCTTACAGAGTGTGGCTGTTTTCACAGTAATATTTGTCGAGTTCGCTTGGGATTGATTTTACCAATAACTAATAAAACCGAACCGACATAACCATTAGTTGGTATGTAAATATTACAGATAGTCAGAGATTTCAATCAAGTTCACTGTCAAACATTTTCTCCATCATATTCTCTATAAACTAGTAATGGTGTATATGTGTTGGGGAAATTATTTACAATTTGGTGTTTGCCTCATTTAAATCCTATTTATCATCTCTTCTATCAATTTATAGTCGATTGTTAACCCCAGTTTGATTCTTCCTTACAATGAAAGGGAATTAAAGTGGTTTGTGCTATATTGGAAACGCTTGTATGATTTCAGTGATTTCTGTGAAAGTTGACTAGAGAATACCCTGTTATTACTCTCAGTCGATATTCTCATCTGGTTTCTCACAAAGTAATTTGTCAGCAGTGAACACTATCAAGTCTCCCATTGAGTAATCAATGGAAAATGACCTTTATAACATCTCAAAAACCTCTCAATGTTGACATCAAGTCATAGATTAAATAAGAGATGATGTATTACTTTATGACTAGAAATTTGGTTTTAAAAGATTACAACCTCAAAAGAACAAATTGAAACTGAATAGTCGATATATGGAACTCGTCAGTTTGGAGCCATAGGAATTGGAATAATACTCTAGCTTCAATTCGTTTAAAATGTTGAAGTATTTATCTCTGGAGATTTGTACAAATCTTGCTCTTCATTAATACGGTTTTAATCATTTGAACCTTTTTAACCTATTAGACGATAGGTTTCTTTATGTGATATTTTATTCGAAAGACTGTACTGATTGCATGTTCAAATTGAATTCCAAATATACAAATCAAATATTCTTCTCACAACATTTTTTTTATTCCTCTGCTAGTTTTCTTAGTAGACATACTTAAAAAGTTAATTGAAACTTTATTGCTTTCTTTTCGTCACCTTCTTGAATTATTGTCGATAGCCAGCCAAGAAACACCATCATAAAATAGAGATAGGCCTACATGTTTACAACGGATGGGTTCATTCTGCACCATTGTCAATTCTATAGCATCATTCAAGAAACAGATTTAACCCACAAAATGTTCATTTTGAGAAAACAATTAAAAGAATTCCGATTTGTCTATGATAAGCCCATTATCCTTTGAACGGTTAGTCATTGGCGTACGAGCTGGGGGGTGCAAGGGGGGCAATTGCCCCCCCAGTGATTTTCATGAAGGAAATTTAAAAAAATAAAATCGTTCGGAAATGATGTGATCAGGCAGATGGCGAGAAGTTTTTGGAATTAGGGGTTGGGTGGGGGTCGACTTGTCGGGCAAATATATTTCGTTGTCGGGCAAATTAGCATTAGTTGTCGGGCAAATTGGTTTTGCCCCCCCCCCCCCCCCCCCCGCTCAACTAACGCCCCGTACGCCTATGCGGTTAGTAACTCCCGTTGGGTTTTTGTTGAACTAATATTGGAAGTTAATTAGACTCATTTTTCATGGACAAGTGTGGCTTATCTGGTTCTTGCATGTTGCCACAGATTTGCTATATAGGAAGCTAATGCAGGCTTTACTAAAAAAATGTATGTATGTATACTGTCTGTGTTAGAGTATAAAAACTCGTGTCATTTCGAGATTGTGTTAAATATATAGCGTAGGGTGCTTTTATAATTACCAGTCTCGACAGAATCAGATTTTGTCATGCTATGGACGAGATCTTTGATTGATGGAATTGTTTTTCTTGTACGAATTTTAATTATCAAGTCCATGTCGTTAGATGGGGCAAGGAATATGATCAAGAATTATATATAGCGATTTTTTATCCAATTACCAATCATCATGTAATGGAGATAATCTGCAGCTGGATTAGTGAAACGTAGTGGAATTATTTCAGAAGAAGCAAGGAAAAGAAGCAAGATAATCTTTTCAATTTCTAGTTGAGTTGAAAACTGTCTTATTTCATGTTTACTGATAATAGACTTTCTTTAAGTATGAAGGCTCGTGTCAATAATCTAAAATAGAAACCATGTTCTATACTTTGAATGACATCAAAGTAAAGAAATCTATACCCTCCATGTTATAAGTGTAATTTGTCGATATTCAATATTCTACTATTTGTACAATCAATGTTAAGATAAACCCACACTACTTAAATCTATTAATTTCAAGTTTTTATCTCTTTTTAAAAAGTAAATTGTATTAAAGACATCGATTTATAAACTGTTTGAATGATTCAGTTATCAAAAGCATATTGTTGCCTTGTTGAATTTCTAGTAATACATTTCCAGACATATCATTTAAACCTTCTGACCTCGGCTTATTGAGGAGATGTTTTCAGACCTTCAAGAGAAATAATCATCTAATTTTCCGTTGCGATAGAAAACCTACAGTATTTGACTAAACTGGTCTTAACTCTTGTCTACCAATATTTTTTTTACAAACGATTTAAGAATCCCAGAAAGACCTATATGAATTCAATTCGATTGACTTCAGAAGATTATACATCCATGTTTATTTTTTAGGAGATTTCTTTTTCTAGGGAAAATGAAGAAACACTTTTTCTTTATTAATTGTGTTATATTCACAGATTGAAATGGTATATTACATTCATAAAATTGTGATTTAGCAAAAAGAAACTAATACTATACAAGCCATAATAATATACAAATTATTCACAACCGAAATTATGCTTAATGATGATGAATATGTTAAAAAGATTAACCCTAGTAACAAATTCAAACATTGTATTTTTATATATGCTTAGGCCTACTTTAAATATAGTGTTCGAAAAGTCGTTTTACACTCACAGCTTGCGGCAAGACAAAGCCAAACTCAAATCTGTATGGGAATGACATTTATAGCACAAGCAATTTTCAATCCAGAATCAAAAATGATGTGCACTTTTTCACATCTGCAAATAATGGTGAATTTGAACAAGCACATTGCAATTATAAAGACAATCAGTTATAATATCCTAATTCTTTTGAAAAAATATTGTGGATTATTAGAAATTAGCTAGTTTAAGAATTGATATGTTTGTGAGAATGTGTATAAGAAAATATAATTTTGATATGTACACAATTTGATAATAATTCATCCAAAAATCCACTCAATTAATGTACTCCAATCTGTTGTTACATCCAGTACCATATTCCTATCACACCGTTACTCCTATTTCAGATACAACTTAAAGGCACAATACCAGATTTCATATAGATATCCAACTATAGTAGTTATTATATAACTCACACTGTATCCAGATCGACTCTCATCATATAACAAACACACTGTATCCTAGAATGACTAATTAATTCGGTATTCAGTAGGGAAATCTGGCCTTGGTCCTGATAATTGAAACTAGAGGTGAAAATCGCTACCTCGACACACATTTCACTGACATAGCAGCGTACCATTTATTTAGTTCTATTTCAAATTTAGCGCCCTCACAACAGGCACGTGGTATATGATCAGCGTCCTGATTACTAGAACGTACCTCTGTACCAGGCTGATAACATACTGGACGAATTCTAGTTTTCGGCTGAAATAAAAAAAAACAGAAAATAACTCACATTATGTCTTTCCAGAGTTACTTGTTTCAAAGAATAATAGAAAATATAGGTTTCGCGTTGATGCATATAACTCGAGACGCTAGTACAGGGTTTAATATAGCCATGATTAAGCACAGTATCTGGTTGTGTTACCTTGACAAGAAAACTGAAATTCAGTTCTTGATCTAGTTTTGGGTTACTGGCAACTCGAAGCCGTAACCGAGTATCGGCATAAGAATTGAGCTATAGCCTACATTGGAGCATGGAAATTATTTCACAATCTTAAAACACCTAAACATACCAAACAACGAAATCTAAACCCAAGAGCGTCTTCTATAGGAACAACTGCTACAGTTTCACTTTGGTTACAACATTTCATTTCTGGACAGGTAACTGGCATTTTGGCTTGGTTAGATGCATAACCTAATACACCATTACAACATTTACTATAATCATCTTCTTTAGATCTTTTACCTCTCATAATATTTTCATCAATCTGCAATATAGAGTAATTGTAATAAGAAAACATTTGGCGACAGTTCCACCGTGATATAACTATTGGTGCTGGTGAAGTTAAAAATGCTTTCAATTCTTGAAATTAATATTGAAGAATGAATGTTTTTGTTGAACATATTGTCTAAAACAATTCTTGCAACGTTTGAGTTGGGATAACACAGAATAAATTACAGAATTATTAAGTTTATTTCGTAAAATCTTTGATACAGTTACTGATGTCATGGCAATGTGTCCAGTGTTATATTACAGTACTAAATGTACAAGGATGGTATATTGAATAGATATTATCGTATACTGAAGTACTTCACTGACTATAAAATTCAATTATAACTTAATTACATGTTGATTATCGGACACTCAGAATATATTGATATCACAGTAGTTATTACTCAAGTTGTATGTCTAGCCGTTGTCAAATATTTAAGAGAATGAATTCATCTTAGATAGTGGTTATGCTCTCATCTTTTCTAGATGCTGTAGTGGTCTGGTCAGTTGTCTGAACTCAACTGCTTATTACTGGACAGTTTGAGAGATCTTCTCTATCTATATCCTATCATAGACTACTGATTTCCCTCGAGAGATATCTCACTGACTTCCTACTTGAAAATTACCTTATTATCTTTAATTAAATTTATTTATATGGAACTACACTTTTAGAATTATAATTATATCTATAGTGTCAGGGCTATTTACAGTCTTTAGGATGGTTTGATACGTATATATTTATTTCACTCAGTATGTTTTAATACATTGTGATTATATACGATGATTTGAATCAAACTCTTATGTACTCATGGCTTTTACAAACGTATGTCCATTGCTCTTATCGTTAACACAAATCGCAGAAGAAAATGAGTATTTTGTAAGAGTAAAAGTAACTGAACATATTAAAGATTCCTCAACAGTTGTTAACGAGCAATACCTAGAGAACTATCCGCCTACACATCAGCAATTGCAACCAAAATCTTCCCGTAACTATTTTAGCAATTGTAAACTGTTATATGTAGCTCAGCCCAGCCGTTGGTAAACCTATCTCTTTCAAAATTCTCAGGTTTACTTCAACATGTCCTTGTCAGACCCCGCAAATATGAAAGTCATCAAATGGAAATTGAACAAGTTCCGCCCCGAACAAAATAACATGTCAAAAAATTCAATATTAGGACAAATACCCGTTTAAACCTGTGTTTTATGTGCCCCCATCATTTCGATCGCGAAAACCAATCATTTCCCAGTTGCTGTCACAGATCTCATCATCAGAAGCCTTCTCCCAAGAAGAAACCATCCTGCCTTCAGTTCCAGTTTAGTCAGTTAAACCCAATACCCTTTCCTTAAGAGAATCTCATATGGCCCAGAGTCATTACCGTCGCCCGGACAAACCAATCGTATATACGGCGGCCATTGTCTCTAACAATTGTCCGTAGCGAGAATGGCCGACATATTTACGATCGCCGGACAAACTAGCAATACAGGAACTAAAAGTCAGGTTGGTCGCTTCCTGAGTTAATATTGCTGATTGAAGTGGTTGATTTTAACTCAGGTTGAAATAGGTCATTTGCTTTGATGTTGAATTTTGTGACAGCTATTTTGTTCGGATAAGTGGGCTTTATTGGTACAATTTTTATTGTTGGATGACTTTCTGATTTTCAGGGTTGAAAAAGGACATGTTGAATTTATAAAATTACCTCCCCTGAACTTTTCAAATTGACCCCGTGACGTTTATTATTATCGGCGGGTGTTACGCCAGAGAGGGCATGCTTCCTGTTTTAGATACCTGATATAGACTACCACTTTTCAATACGATATATTTACTGATATAATTCCTCATATGAAAAATTTTCGGCAAAATATTCTTACTCTTTTGCATTTGCAGTCACAAGCTAATTCCATATAATACGTTGTCTAATTGGAAAGATAGCTTGACAGACAAGGTAACATACGCCAACTGGCAACTTTGTTTAAATCCATTACGTTTATGTTTTAGTTGTAGTCGACATCCTGACATTGCTATTTACTAATAGGATTTCACATTTACTCAGCAACAGTAGATTAAAATAACATTAAATCGTGATAGGCCTAGTAACATTGGCCGACTTTTGTATTTAAAATTCTAAATTAAAGGGTTACTGTGTCACTCCACCAGCCTAAAGAAAAACTTTATAGGCGTTCAGAAATATTTAAAAAAAGTAAGGTTTAAAGCTACAATAAATCTATTTAGCCTATTATTCTTCTCTTAAATTTAAAAACTGAATAACACGGAAGGACAATCTGAGACCATGCTATTATGTATAATTCATTTTGAAGTTCACGTTGTGTTTTCATGTAAATTGACTACGGGAAGCCCTGTGTATTACATTTCTACATGATGTTTTTGAAGGGAAACTGTAGCTTCCTCAATGATTAATGAGTTTTATAAATGACAAGAATTTCCACGAATCTGACACTGTGATGAGTATTTATTAAACATAAAAACACCAGAGTCGATAAAGCTACTGAAATGGCGTTAAGATTAGAAGTTAGTTTGACAAAATTTCATCATGTTAGGAAATTAGTAGTGGCTATTAAGCATCATGTCTTGTTATTATTCTAACATTAAAAAATATAAAATATAGGGTACTAATGTTCTTAAATGAAATATCAAACTCAATCGAAATACTGCAAATTACCAGCAATATACTGTCAAACGTCTGAAAAAATAAAGACTACAAAGCTGCATGGAGTTTCCCGAAGGAATGTCAAAATTCATAAAAGTAAATTTTGTAAATTAGTCTATTTCATATTTGGAAGACATTCAACAAAGCAGACGAAATGATTCCACCTTCAGATAGCTGAACCTTTTCTTATTTCATTTTACTTTTCTATCGACCGATTACATTTTGTGAAAAAATTGCGCGAAAAATTCTTGAACTAAAGATAGGTCTTCATCTGTGTCAATTGAGTCACATGTTTTGTCGAGTATGAAAAAAGAAAGAAAGAAATATCTATATTTTACAAGGTTAACAACTTAAGTTCCGTGAGGATCCTTTCTCCCAGTTGGTCCTTGGCCAAACCTCTTGGCATTGATCTTTCCTGGATTTTCTGTACCCATTTACAGCTGGGTGGACTGGAATAATTAGTGAAAATGACTAATTATTCAAGGTCATCGGACTTTCACACCCCGGTCGAGAACCATGGAATGATCAAGTAAAGATGAAAAGATAGACCATAAAATAACTCTGAATATGACAGAGAGAAAAATCCTAAGTGAATTAAACTTATAAAAAAGGATTCAACTTTACAGATTCACATTGTTAATACCTTCATTTCTTTATAAATACAACAAAACCCAGCTTAAAATCTAGATATACGATACTTTCGAGATATGAACCATAATAAATTCAGGCAGTTATATAGTTCTGTTGGAACTGATTCTGTATAGATTTTTTTTTTGAGCCTCCATGGTTATTTCAGGTCATTGCTATTGACGACAGTTTCAGATAAAGGTAAAGGAGATAATGGAATTATTAAAATCCATGAAAGTTATTTTCTGTAAATCATTATATGTAATGTATAAAAAAAATATTGTTTAAATCAAAATCCATGAAATTATTTTGGTAAGTCGTAAGCGACGTCCCTTAAGGTGTGAACAACTATAATAGGGAAACCCAAATTCAATGTGTCGATAACCACCAAATTTTACTTTCAATTAATGTTCAATGAAACTTGTTTTGGTTTCTAGTGATATTATTTCAAATTACAAATACTATTTAAACCATCATTTACGACTTCTGTTATCTGAGGTTACTTCAAATAAAGGTTAATATGAAATTTAACCTATTATATAATTTCGATGTTCTCTATATTCAGCAGGATACATCAACGTTTTCTCACGTTTCCTGAAAATCTTCTCAAGTAATTGTGAATGGACCTACGTCATTTTCGATGAAAAAAAAATGCTCCACTTTTAATATGAACTATAATAAGAACTGATAAATAGCCCATATAAAATTGTACAGACATTATAAGTACTTTATATGGGAGACATTTTAAACTTACTTCTGTTTTATCTACTTATCTTGTGTAAGCTCCTTTAGAGTTTAAAATCACAGTAGACATTCAGCTAAAAAAAAATTTAATAATTTTTCCATTTGTTTTAAAATAAGGCTCTCCCAGTGGACCAATATGACATGTTCTAAAATAGAAAACCGATTAAATCACAGACTGGCTCTAAATACAGCAAAGTCTTCAGATCCCTTGTCAAATACATCAGTCGTATTTTAGAAATATTACAGAGCAAGTATCGACCAATACTCAAAACCTACTTAGAAGTGATTTTGATGGACGAAAAAACAATATTCAATTTACTCAATGTGCAAGTCACTTCAAGTGGAGTGAGTTTCACTGCACTCTGATCTGATTGGTATACGATACGTTTTAACTTTCGATTGATTTAAGTTCTTAGGTTCGCCGTAACACAAACAATCATGTCATTTTGTTCCTATGGAATTTTTGGACATTTCCCTTTTAAATAACCTGCCCTCAGGTCGTCTTGTATTCTCTACGAAAATATTCGTGCCGACCATGGCGATGCCTAAATCTGTAATGTACCAACCACCCAGAATGATAACCAGATTAGCGCCCTATTTTTTCATAAAGGTTAAGAAAAAATATCTACTTTTTTCTTATGATACATAAAATTTGTTTGTGTGTCAGCAACTTAGTCAATGCATACAAAATGGTTGTTGTGTAAAATGAATCTTCACTAGAAGTTTTTTATACGCCCACACATTAATGTGGGCGTATATTGTAGTCGCCCCTGTTTGTCCGTCTGTCTGTCCACAATTGTTGTGGACACGATAGAGAGCTGGTATCTTGATGGATTTTGATGAAACTTGCTGTGAGTGTTCATAAACACCCAAGGATGATGCCTATTGAAAATCAGACTAGTCGAAAAATATTTCATGGGTTATTGCCCTTGCTTTTGAAAATATGTTGTGAACACGATATAGAGCTGGTTTCTTGATGGATTTTGATGAAACTTGGTATGAGTGTTTATAAACCCTATTAAAAATCAGAAACATCGAAAAATATTTGATGAGTTATTGCCCTTGTTCTTTAAAACGCGTTAATTTTTCAGCCGTTAACAAAGTTGTGGACACGATAGAGAGCTGGTTTCTTGATGGATTTTAATGAAACTTGCTGTGAGTGTTCATAAACACCCAAGGACGAACCCTATTGAAAATCAGACTAATCGAAAACTATTTCATGGGTTATTGCCCTTGCTTTTGAAAATATGTTGTGGACACGATAGAGAGATGGTTTCTTGATGGATTTTGATGAAACTTGGTATGAGTGTTTGTATTGACCTTCCTATTGAAAATCAGAAACATCGAAAAATATTTGATGAGTTATTGCCCTTGTTCTTTAAAACGTGTTAATTTTTCAGCTGTTAACAAAGTTGTGGACACGATAGAGAGCTGGTTTCTTGATGGATTTTGATGAAACTTGCTGTGAGTGTTCATAAACACCCAAGGATGAACCCTATTGAAAATCAGACTAATCGAAAAATATTTCATGGGTTATTGCCCTTGCCTTTGAAAATATGTTGTGGACACGATAGAGAGCTGGTTTCTTGATGGATTTTAATGAAACGTGGTATGAGTGTTCTATCGACCTTGGGTTAAACCCTATTGAAAATCAGAAACATCGAAAAATATTTGATGAGTTATTGCCCTTATTGCTGTGAGTGTTCATAAACACCCAAGGATGACCCCTATTGAAAATCAGACTAATCGAAAAATATTTCATGGGTTATTGCCCTTGCTTTTGAAAATATGTTGTGGACACGATAGAGAACTGGTTTCTGGATGGATTTTGATGAAACTTGGTATGAATGTTTGTATTGACCTTGAGATAAACCCTATTGAAAATCAGAAACATCGAAAAATATTTGATGAGTTATTGCCCTTGTTCTTTAAAACGCGTTAATTTTTCAGCTTTAAACAAAGTTGTGGACACGATAGAGAGCTGGTTTCTTGATCGATTTTGATGACCATAATCACCCAAGAATGAACCCTATTGAAAATCAGATTAATCAAAAAATATTTCATGGGTTATTGCCCTTGCTTTTGAAAATATGTTGTGGACTCAATAGGGAGTTGGTTTTTTGATGGATTTCGATTAAACTTGGTGTGGATGTTTGTAATCATCCATGGGTAAACCCTTTTGAAATTCAGACAGATCCAAAAAATATTTAACATAATAAGGTTATTGCCCTTGATTTTAGAGAAAATGCCATTCTCAGAATCTTTCATTTACTGACAACTCTTGTCAACACCCCGGACGAATTGGCTGCCATTATAAAAGTGGGCGTATAACGATGGCCATTGCTATTTTTTAAACTTTGTATGTGTATCGGGGACACTGATATCATGAATTTGCGCCATTCCAAATTCCATTCATGACGTCACTACCAGTGATCTGCATAGATATCAGTAGTGCCTCCGGTAGATCACTGGTAGTGACGCCCTAAAACACGTTAGTTTTAGTGGAATTGCAAGAACCACAGACGTCGGAATGGAAATTGGAATGACGCAAATGGTGCTCTCAGTGTCCCCGATACACATACAAAGTTGAGAAAACCTTTTTACAATCCCTTTTATAAAAATTGTTACTGAACATTTTACAAATGTGCATTTAATTTAATTATGACTGGTTTGCTTCAGGGTTATTAAAAGATACTTCAGCTCTTAAAGATATAAATTTAACTTCTTATATCATGAAAAACTTCTGCAACAGTACTTCTATTTTCTTTCTATTGGAATGTTCCAGGGGTTATTGATATTTTTCCCATTTCCAATTAATGCTGATTGAATGCAGTGTGTAGTTATTTTAAGTTTCCTCTATGAGTGGATCAGAATTTTGTTATTACAGTGTGCGTTGGTTTTAAACCTCGACAATCGCAACCCAATCATTCACCTCATTGTAATTAGGATAAGCATTGAAACAAGTGAGAAGCAGAAATACGTCAAACTATGGTTACAAAATTAAGATTTGAAAAAAATAAATGATTAATCATCGCGATGCACATGGCTATAAATATTTCAAGTCAAAATTTAGCAATGAATGCATTACACTTTTATATCGGCTTTCGGGGCTTCATTAATGTAGTGAGGATGCTAGAGTTGAGGTTCGATTTTAGGACTGATTTTATCAAACCTGGCAAGGTCACACTAGAGCTAGATTAGGGACGTTGGGGATTCAAGGATGAGACTATGCAAGATGCTTTTTGAGATGATCTTGTCCGACTCGGACAAGGATAAATGAGCTAGTCTAGGTTTCTTTAAGATTATATACAATTACTGATATAACTCGATATAACTATCAAGCTTCAATATTTCTATATAGCATCATTCATCCCATCATTCTGTGCTCAACTGTTTGTTGATTTGACTATTTGACTTATATTTGTTACGATTCTCTGGTATCCTTATAGTTGATTCGTATTGATGAAGACATGACTGGTTAAAGCCTATCAATTGTCTCCGTCCTCATTGACTGAGGTGCTGAAAAGCAAGACGTTTAACTCCATTTCATATGATTTCTAAATGATCTTCATGAACAACCATGTGATAAAATATCATTAGATGAACATTTAGTGTCGTGTGGTTATGTTAAAATGAACACTTCATATGCCATGTTCAATTTTTACAGCATTTTTATGGAAAAACTTCTATAGTGTCTTAATTTGTAATAAACTGCGACGCTATGTATATTGTTCAGACCTTTGGTGGGTTTGAATTTTATAATGTTTCGTAATAGCGTTATAGATTTTTTTTTTACCTTAGCCTCAAGAGACTTTGTCAAGACGAACCAGGATTTCAATTTCAAAAAGCGACAAATAAGTCTACAAGCTAAAAACCGTCATAGCCATTTATGCAACTGGGCAGATAATGGCGTATCCTCGACTTTAAAGCCCCCAGTAGGGTATTTTGTGCATGTTTTAGATTTCTTCAATCCATTAAAAGCCATTACTAGATGTTAATTGCACTGTTAAATTCAGCAGGATTGGAATAAACTCATCATTTAATCTGTATTTGATTGACAGGAAGGCTTTGCGGGTGATGAGATGTCGAAATGTTAATGGATGAAAGTTTTCCCTTGATGATATCGAAGTGTATAAATGGGTTAGAGAAGACCTTAACTATCGTCTGGATTAGATATAAATTTCAAAATCTTGTATATTATAATAATAAGAAATTTGAATATTCTGTGTTAAACTCACTATTACAGACTAATTAATTAAAATATTAGGTCATCGTAACCTTTTTTATAGTCTCAGAATTAGATATTATGAATTATATACTTACATGAATATTATATTCTCAATATGAACCGATATTATTAAACGATAAAATAAACATTACTACTTATGATATATCATTCTAATACCAGATTTCTTTTTTGTATAAATAATATTTATTTAGGATTCGGGAACATGCTTTCGCCTATAGTACCATCTCCTTACTACCAGATTCGTCTGATGTCGCCAATAATCTAAATTCTAAAATCTAAAGTCTACAAAAATCTCAAATGCATTCTATCCGAGGTAAAAGGCATTTCATGTTTTTGCGCAATAAATTGACATTTAAAGAGAAAACTTGCTTTTTAATTCTGAATCAATCAACATTATAATTGTTTAACCAGATGCCTAGAAAATCTGTTGAACAAGAGTCAAAGTTAACATATTTTTACATACATGTTTAAATCTTTTAAGACATGAACATTTTATATAAAAAAAAATCGACTCTCTTCTGGGGTGTCATATTTAACATTTGATTTTTTTCATTATATTTTTCTGTTCAGTATTCTTCTTTTTTACAGTGTTCTAGAATATGTACTACTGGACGAAGTCGACATCTAAAACATAGGAGGACTAAAGCATTCAGTCTTTTCTTTCATATTCAGGTTTTAAAGTGTTTTTATTACATGCAGAGCTTATGCATTAAATGTCAATTAATTACATAGGACTGCGTATCTAATTCCGATCAATTGTAATGGTGTCAAATACCTAAATTAGGTTTTTGTGTTAGAAATGGGTAATCTATAAAATCACCCCTACCCAGGAGATTATGTACTAATGGCAAACAAAGTAATGGAAATTCGCACCAACTCAATAGCTAGACGTTTGATTTCCCGCGAGGTGTAGCAATATCATTCCTTCCTCCGAAATTAGATCCATTTGAACAACATAGAAATTCACTTTATATTGACATATTATCTCTAGAATGACTCTCATTAAAATCGATATGTGATATTCATTTAAATCTGACTAATTAAAATCAAAATATCGAAAAGAGTTAATGATTGGAAAGTGGACAGAGTGTTTTTACATACGGGATGAGACAGAAGAAGAAGACAAAGGAAGGTAAATAAGTCAAGCAAAAATTATCTCATCCACCAAAAAACTTCTTGTTAATCATTTTTATTTTCAACATTATAATTTTCAAAACAGCCGCGAATAAAAGAAGCGAACACAAATAGTACAGGTCCGGATTCGTTTCTTCTATTTCTGTCATGTTGAAAAAACCGGACCTGGCCCCGTCTATTCGAGGCTTCATAGGTTACCTCAGAGCTTATAGAAAAATAATAGGCTATGTAAGGGAAATAGACTACGTCACGCTGTCCATGAAATTTAACAGATGTCATTTGAAAATTAAGTTAGTCTTATAGGAATCTGATACTGATGTGAGACTAATTCCTTGGAAAACTGAAAAGATTTCAAATTTTCGAATTGCCAATACCCGGTTCACAAATCGAGGATGAGAAATGAAAAATCTAATACATGCATTGCATAACTATTGCACCAATCATTATTTTCACAAACTTGTGGGAGAAAAATTATCAAAATGTTTAAATAGTCGACACAAAAGCGAATTGCATTATCCTTCTTGCAAAACAAAATTATTTAATACATATTCTCTGGGTTTCTAACTATATATATACATAATAACTAGACAATCAACTTTTTATCTAAATAATAAGTTAGATACGGTTCAATAAGATACAAATGAGTCTAGTATTGTTTTGTCTGAAGCCAGATCATCCATCTTATTCCCGGAATCAAGGTTTTAAAATTATAAAGCCTACTTAGACTGTCTGTTTAAATTGAGTAATAAATCTAACTGGAAAGTGTTCAGGCTGAAATTAACTTAATTAATCGTGAAAACAAGTATATTGAAACATATTTGTCTCGACGATCTACATGTTAAAGCTAATCAAGCCAATATTTATAGAATTAAAGAAAAAACTATTGTCAAAGAGACGATGTGTCACTTCTAATAAGAACACGATTTCAAAATGAAACATATATAACATACAAATGTATGAAATGCAGACCAGGTTGCCGAGGTATGAATTAACATATAGTAATGTAAAACTAATTCCTAATTGTCAACAACATGGCTTTTTCCATTTTTTAATCTATTGTATGTAGAAATGATGGACGTAAAACTCCATCCCACTTCATTTTCTGCATAACTCTGATTCCAAAATTATACCATTATTGTAGTATTATAGGTTATACTCCGAATATCTATATTATTATGAAGTATGGTTCAATGTGTCATAATATAAATTATGATGTAGTATTTATTACAAAGTATAAGATACATGATAAGTTATAGTAATAAGAACAGTCAATATCTTAATGATAACACATGATTTATTATGTATCAAGAGATTAATATCACCTCTATATCATTATCGCCCTGCTACACATAATCATATTCTCATTATCTCTTATTTCCAGCAGTCCGGTATCTGGAGGTTGTTTACTATACTGGTACTTTAACCAAGCCATAAATATGGAACAGAGATGATTCAATATCATACAGTTTATGATTTTAGCGAGAGCAAGATTTACCATCTAGTAATAATTAGAATATAAATTCAATTTTGAACTATATTTCAACGATGTATTATTAACTTATCCTAGTAAAAGCTGAGGACATTGAACGGGCTTTAGAACAAGTTTTACTGTGTCAATGAAATGTCATTAGAAGTAATCTGCACTGTAGACATATTGAAATTAGATGTCAGTATCGTTCATATCAATTAAGAAAAATTATTGGATAATCGATCTCAAGATCTACATAGACCAGATTTGAACATTATGACGATAATATGTAGATGAAAAAGAGTCCTTGACCTGGATCCGCGATGGTCTTTTTTAAAGAATACAACTATATACTGCCTCATCAGTAAAATGCAGAAACGAATTTAACCATGGCATTTGAGATATAAAAAATACCAGGATGAAAGTCAACAGTTTATCAGCTGTCTTCAGACAAATACAGTGTAATGTGAATAGCCAATGATCTATGAATTAAGTTTACTCAAACCATCCTGGAATGACGCTGCTTTATAATTAAATCGTTAACGACATTTTGTAAAACTTGGTAGGAGGCACATACAGTGTATGGAATTACATCTGTAAAGAAGAAATTATCTAAATAAAAATACAAAATGTGTGTGAGCAAATACTAATTACGTTTGTTATCTCACATCAAATAATGGTTTTAATATGAAAACTATCACGTTTTATTTGAGTGAATCTTGTTCTTCTCTTGTCTTGTTGTTTAGACGGTATAAAACATTAATTGAAGATGGAGGTCAGTACGAAGAAGGAATAATATTTCGGATTCGGAGTTAATTTTCCAGTAACTACATATCTTTCGACCTATTAACCTAATTCTCTTAGATTGCATTTTTTTTTCTTCTTTTTTCTGATGATTGCAGACAGTACACAGGGATGCAATGAACTGACCCAAATCTCTTAAATGCGGCTTCAAATCAGTCAATATTTCACAGTTTACAATCCTAGAAAAAGAACTTCCTGTTTATCAGAGCTGGTTGTAGAAGTTTATAAGATTTGAAATACTGGAATTGATTCTGTCTCCTGTCTATCAAGATAAAAGAGGAAAAGAACTGAACGTGTGAAGATTTAAGAGGAAACATCAATATTGCGGAGATTTACATATAGATAAAACATTTCTTTAATCTCAAAATTCACATCAAAATAAAATTTTACTTCAGTATAAAAGAAAGTCCAGACACCATGTTAATCGACAGTTCATGTTGAAAATATTTTCCACGAGATTGGATTTAATACCGTTTCTTGTAATCGCTTCAATGCTGATTAATGACATTTTACTATTACAGTTTAACTGCCATAATGTGTACTCAGTAACGTCAGAAACGATTATTGGACTGATGAAAAATGGAAAACGTCTTAAAGAAGTATACATCATCAATATCTTTGAAAATAACTTCTTTATCATTATTTCAATAATACCTTAACAGAAACAGTAATTTTACTGAGTAGTTTATGATAAAGATGTTGGTAGACGTAGCACCCTCGGGGCCTTAGGTCTTAGGTTGATTTGATTTCCTTGCTTTCAAGATCCTACTCGTTGGCAGCGCTCGTTTCTAGAACTCGGAGGGTTTTCTCGTTGACGACATTATGGCGTTTATCTTTTGAGAGGGTATATGCGGGGAATTGTGCCAAAGATTGACTTCCTTACATCTGAGGCCATTCCAGACAGCATCTCCAGATGTGTAAGATACTCAGATTATTGTCATTTGACGGAAAGTATAGTACTTCGACTGTTATGACGGTATACAACCCTTTAAATAGAAGAACAGTAGGATGTTTTTCGTGTAGGCAAACAGTAAGTGACATTATCAATATATTTCTTACTTTAAACTATCTGAACAAACTTCATAGACATTAAAGTTATTAACATTTACAATATACAACGAATGCGTATGTATAGCAATAAATAAATGACATAAATGAATAGGAAACGACAGTAAAATTCCAAATTCAGAAAATATTGATTCCAGATGTATTATTTGAATAGCTGATATTGAATACATATAGACTACTCTAATATAACATTAATAGAAATATGTTTAATACTTTATTAAACTATAAACATTACGAGATAAAACACTCTAAAGAGAGATTTAATGTGTTTAAGAATTAGTATCTACTTAAACTAGTAATATTAGAACATAGAAGGATAAGATACATCATCATCTCAAACTCATCGCTTCCATCAGACTTTACATCAAACATAGACAGAAAATATTAGCATTCTTATCTAAATACATGTCTATCTTCTTAAGTGCTAAAATGACCTACTAGAACTCCGAGGTAAGCTTCAGAGGAATTTAAATAGAAAAACTGATCTTATTCTGCAACTCTTTGAGTTTCTTTAACGAGCCCTATGACAACTGTTTGCCGGTTAACCTGAAGGTCTGAGGTTGAATTCCGACTTGGATAGTGAAACCTCCGGAGATTTCAACCGGGTTTCCCAATGTTAGTGATACAGGTCGAAGGGGCTGACATGGAAATGCTTCTAACTAAACAACACACCAAGCTTCTGTGTACACGTTAAAAACCCGCCAACCATCGAAAAACTAAAAATAACATGCTGATGTCGCTGTCAATATTCTCTTCGTTGCACACAGCATTGCGTTGAAACGACAATATACTTGATTAGAATACGGTAACATGCCATGAATCATTAATTACAATTATGGTGTAGAAATAACAGATTCCTTAGGGTACATTATACATATCATTCTAGCGCTAACTGAAACCTCTCTTTAGCTCCAGCTTGTACCAAAACAAATTTTACACCGTTAGATTCAAGATTTCTTACAAAAAATTAATAATATTAAGGTAATTATTAAAAAAAATGATATCGCAAACTATTTTTTTTTCCTGCACAAATACAAATGCTGCATTTGATAAGTGTCAATGTGATGTCTTATGTGAAATTTAATTTCAAAATCTAATCGAAAGCAAGTGAAGTATGAAATGAGAAAATGTTATAACGTTTGGTGAAGATATTTGATCTGGTAATCAGTTTGAAGAATAATTTCCTTTTTTAAGTTTTCATCAAATCAAGACTCTATAGGTTATCCTTTAAATAGATTTTTGCAAATAAGTGAAATATTGAAAAACAAAAGACAGAGTCAATATCACCAACTGTGTAAATTGGTTGACAATAAAAAGATAACTGTAAAATATGATTAATACTATTGAAACTCACAAATACACATAGATTCTTATGCAGGCGTATACAAATGGACGGAAAAGGGAAGCGAGAGAGAAAAGCTTTAATCAAAAACTTATTTTAGATTAAGTAAAACATAAGCCAGAAGAAGATTATAATTAGTTAATAATGGAGACCTGGTTTCTATCAAAGTATAGTAGTCATACAGTATAATATGCAATCTATTATAGAATCTCAATGAACAATTCAATAATGGTCAAAACTCTAACCAAATTATTGCCACCAACAGTACAGTCAAACTAATTAATTGGCATGAATATAAATTTACACAAAAAATACAAATGACTACACGTATATATGAATCGTACTACAGTCGAATCATACAAATGACTATACATGTGTCATACTAGTCTAATCATCCAAGTGACTATACTTGTATCATAATGGTGACTACATTATCATACAACAGTCTAATCATACAAGTGACTATACTTGTATCATACTACAGTCTACTCATACAAGTGACTAAAATGTATCATACTACAGTCTAATCATACAAATGACTATACATGTATCATACTACAGTCTACTCATACAAGCGACTAACATGTATCATACTACAGTCTAATTATACAAATGACTATACATGTATCATACTACAGTCTAATCATACACATGACTAAACATGTATCATACTAAAGTCTAATCATTCTAATCATATTAAGTCTATTCATACAATTGACCAAACATGTATCATACTGCAGTCTAATCATACACATGACTAAACATGTATCATACTACAGTCTATTCATACAAGTGATTATGACACAAATATCAGACCTACTCATACAAGAGACTAAACATGTATCGTACTACAGTATAATCATCTAAGTGACTATGCATGTATCATACTACAGTCTACTCATACAACTGAATATACATTATCATACTACAGTCTACTCATACAAGTGACTATACATGTATCATACTACAGTCTACTCATACAAATGACTATACATGTATCATACTACAGTCTACTCATACAAGTGACTATACATTATCATACTACAGTCTACTCATACAAGTGACTATACATGTATCATACTACAGTCTACTCATACAAATGACTATACATGTATCATACTACAGTCTACTCATACAATTGAATATACATTATCATACTACAGTCTACTCATACAAGTGACTATACATGTATCATACTACAGTCTACTCATACAGGTGACTACACAAATATCATATAACAGTCTAATCATACAAGTTACTACATATAACGTATAATCATACAAGTTACTACATATAACGTATAATAATATAGTTTACAAGAAAGGGAAGATAAATACATTATACTAGAGATACACTATGATAATTGTATTATCCACAAGACGTGTGATGTTTACAAAATTAAACAGTATTGGGATTTTGACCACGGCTGTATGTTCAACAGATTTATAATGCTCTCGGATTGTTTCTTATCAATCGTTTTTAAATTCTATAGTCAAAAGTAAATGTGCACACCGTAACATCACAGTGTGTGAAATATCACTTAACAGTAAAAGATCCTACCACTTCCTCAAACATAATTCAATTTGAATCAAAGCAATTTAAAGAAGTCAGATAACGGAATGACATAAACTTCGTCAACAAATTGAATTTCTTGGAAGATTTTTTCTATAGAAATTCTCCCTTGATATGGCATTTAAGTAAATCACGTCTGTATAGTGTCAAGCGAAAAATCGTAACCTGAAACACTATTAGCTAGCTGGTCACAGCTTAATTGATTTAATAGAAACGAATTTTATTACTGGTAACCATTATTTATTGAACGCTTTATGAATACTTTTATAACTGTTCACGTTTCTACACAAAAACTCTCACTAATTACTGTGGGTATTAAAAAATACTCAGTATGTTAACATCATTTTCCTTTTTGATCAAAAAAAATTCAATTAGTCGAATCTGCTAAACGCCTGCAAGATTTCACTAATAGTGAGAATTGTTATATGAAAACAAATACCGAGAACACTGTTTGGAGAGATGGAAAATCCAGGTAAGCAACAACACCTCAGTTGAACAATCTCTTCTGAAGAACAGTCAAACAAACTAGTAGCAGTTACACCTATGATGTTTTATTTCCACTACATGGGAATCCATTCTGACACAATTATTGCTTACTTACACCAATGACTCCCAACCTCGACATTTCCCCCTTTCTGCATTTCTAACGGGATTGAATCCCTCTAATTTCACCCCAAACTTGTAACACAACTAGGAATTTAAGAACCAAGTGACGAAGATTTTATTTAATTCTGCACAGTAATGAATAAATGAGATTGATGTAAAACATAATAAAACCCCTTGAAATGACTCAGTGGTAACCCTGACCCGTGTGTGTTTTCATAATTTGATCAATATTCGGTTTCAATACAATGTATTCCGATTCCCCCTTTGTTTAGAACAGTTTGAGAGTCACTGATTTACATTGACTATGTACCTCTCTTCTCACCATTTTCTGATTCTGATCTTCGGAACATCCCCTCTCTTCCTTTAACTAAAAATTTGATATTTTCAGAGCGATTGATGATAAATTTTGTAAATTATAGTCAACATTATTGTTAATAATAAAGATGAGATGAAGGAAGCCATACAATATAAAATGTGTGACGTTATTTAAAACGAACAAGACAAAACATTTATTACCTTCAAGATGTTACATGTTATTTCAATATGGTTCCCAAGATGAAAGTAACATAAATTTCAGCTAAAATATTACAGAATAATTTACAGCTATTGAAATGGTACGGGGAGTAAAAAGTTGAGGGTTGTAAAAGTTTGATGGATATTGACACCTAGCGACTTGTCTCTGTTGTATTGTAACCAAATTTATAGCTTACAAATCACTATCTATTTTGTCGCCTTCTCCAATAAACATAACCTCTGTTATTCACATTTCTTTCTCGAGAAAATCTTCAAGGAAATCAAAGCTTTTATCACGCGAGGTTTATTATAAAAAACTAATATTAAACCATGTTGTCATCTTAACATTATCAAAGTCGACAAAATATCTTTACTTTAAAACAGATTAATACTGCCTTTATACAATATCAGAATCAAATGTCGAAGTTAATCAGGATGAAATCCCCCGTGGGTCTTAAAGAAATTACAACCAAAACATATACTGGAAAGGAGAAAGAATAGGCGTGAAATGAGTTAAAAGAAATTAATAAAGAAGTTTAAAGAGAAAGCAAGAATAACTGATGAGAATATTAAACCCTTTTATGATGATATAAAACAATTGTCTTCTCACCTATTGTAATCTATGTCATGATGGTTTGGCTTTTAATTGACATCGCTTCCAGACTTTATTACATGTAATACTGTACTTCTATCTGTGGATGCATATGTTAATTTTAATTTGCTATGAACAGCAGATAAAGAAAATATTTTTTTAATAAAACTGTTAAACATACAAAAATCTCTTTCGAATACACTTGTTTTTTAATTATTTCCATTATTTGTTTTACACGTTTCAATGGAAGTGATAAGACCTATCTATCACACAAAGAATGTTTAAAGTAAATTGAAATATGTAGATAGGTTGTTGGTTGATCTATTACCTAAGATGTTAGGGTAAAGAAATGATAGAGATCATGCCAGCACAGTGTTCGTGTTAACAGGCTATATTGTTTATCAGGTCTTACAGAATCCATGCGATCAATTATTTCAATTTCGAAGTTCTTGGTCAGCTTTTAAAATGTTAATGCGAGGAATGTATTATCATTTTTCATGAACTGCAACGAAAAGTTCTGTTAGACGGCGATAAACGTTGATTCCCAATCTTAAACCTACCACTCTGGTACCACTCTCCCCTTAAAAAGGAACATAACAGATAAAGAGTAACATTAGACACCGATTTGTGTATAATAAGGTATCCAAATACCTTCTCTGTGGTGTTGGTGGTACCTGAGGTTGAGAAGGGTCTTCAATTCAATCAAAATACGCGAATGTCCTGCAAAGCACTTATTATGGCGATTCTTGCAGTCCAAAGAATAAAATACTTCTACTGTCATCATCATATTATACATATTGCAAGAAAATAGCAAGATTTATCACTCCAAGGCTAAATAGTTGTTACATCTATTATTACAAGATGTGGTAATTAATTTCAAGACATGTTATTGTAGACATCATTTCAGACATATTCAATGTAAAATGAATACAAATTTCTTCGTTTCTTCAGAAAAAAATTGTTTTGTTTGATTAAAGAACATAAAAGAGATTCATATTGTTATTTTTCAAAGACAGAAATGAAAGACCTTAATTCCATATAAAGAATATATAGGCCTACAGCTTAAAAGCTTCTGTGAGACTAGTAAATTCAGACATCTTTGTTCCAGTTTTAATACAAGAAACCCATTTAGAGCTGACTGTTTTTAAATATAATGGAACTAGAGATAAAAAATGAACTAAATACGAGTAAAGTTCATGAAATACCTAGCTTAATTTTACATTGATATAAACCACCAGAAAAAAAACGGCATTTGGAAGTCGGATTTGTTATTATAGCTATTGTATACAATGTATAGGCCTATATATGAAAAGAAAATCTAGAAAAAAGTTTTTCATAAAGCATCTTAAGAAAATTATCTTAAAAATAAAATTATCTTTCATTCAAAAGTGTAAAGTGTAAAGTGTAGTCTGTAGACACTTTTTAATGCTATAACGACATTATTCTGGTGTGCTTTTACTAAAATAATCTCAATCTTAACAACTGGTCATGGGAGTTGAATGGAATTATACACCTACTTTGAAAACACCTTGGCCTTGCAGAGTGATACTATAGTGCAAATGGAAACAGTGCAGTGACATTAGCGTGGTTATATCTGTTCACAGTAGTCTTCGCGTGTGGCTTTAGTTAGACAGACGCCTTTTAAAAATTCCATGTAAGGCTTTCGTATGTCTCTTAGACGAACAGATATCTGAGAGAGCAACTGTAGACTAATATTTTACAGTTTAAATGAAGTTAATTCTTAAGGGAATAATATATAATAAATGTAACGTCCCATGAAGAAACAATTCTCTAATCAAATTTCCAATGAAAGAAATTGCGTATAATATATTACATAAATATGAAAATAACTATATTTAAATATTAATAATTATATTGAGAGTCTGGTAGAAAGTTATATCCTGTCAAACATGACACTTTCTGTAGTTCTTATTAAATTACCAATGATACGAGTCTATTTATATTATCTCTTGTAATAGTTCTTACTGTAACCCGTATTAACATTTCATAGAACTGAATGAAAGATAACTATTCAAGTTTTAAAAACCGGACATTGAAGTTCATAAAGCCCGGATTTCCCCTTCTATTGGAGGTAATAGAAAATTAAAATTGACTTTGAAATTGATCAATGTTCGTGAGCTGGCACACAACCCTTTCATTAACAGGCTATAAGAAATTTGATATCAATGATACCCTTTCACTACGACGAACGCAGGACAGCGCCATTGCCATATAATTTTTACATAGATTGTTGCAAAATGATGAAACATTATGAAATCTGTTCAGATTGTTTGGTGCGTGCAAGTAATTGCCATGTGCAGCAACACTATTACAGCTTGGTACAATTACAATTCTTTTATGAATACCATACATCAAAGGGAAACCACATTAGCCATAGCTGCTATCGTTGCCAATATCCACTGTGGAGATCAAAAATTGAGAAAAAAATCATAAAATTTTGACTTGAATCAGTTACTGGTGAAGCGGAAATAGAAGATACAAATAATGGCAACACTGGTAGAACGAGAATTACATTAGACCATTAGATTTCGAACTACTAGCTACAGAGAAAGTTTAATCGTATTGCTCCGCTCGTATTTTATAAATTTTCAGCTCCAATATTTTTTGCTTCAACCCAACATTGAAATAAAAAGTAATAGACCTAATTCTGTATAAGTTTGCTTTAAAAGAGAAACTTTCAAAATGGAACTACTTAACGTATAAAGAATACGAGACCAATATTTGAAAGACAAATTTCAATTTCTGATTTCTAATCTCCTGCTTTTATTTGCTGAACTTAATTAACTTAAACAAATTCCAAATTTCACAACTATTATGGATTTTTTCCGTTTTCCATAATATAAAAATAGGAATTAGACGGACAATGGATGATGCTGATGTTTTCTGACGATACTAGAATGATAAACAATGTCTATTCCCTGAAGGTTTACCAGTGATGGACAGTAATTGTTTGATTAGAATATATAGTGGGCTATACCTTCCATTAAACACATTTTATTCATAATATTATTTCTCTTAAAGCATACTCATGCATAGCCTAAGGGGCCTTGAGGCAAAAATGTTAATCATCATTCAGTTTTGAAGCCAGAATGGTCGCAAATGTCTTACACATGCGCGAATTCCAGTTGCCCTCAGGTATTTTCAGTCGCAACATCCATCGAAGACTCCTTAAGAGTACTGTCAGTGGAGATGCCCTCTATTAATACTATTTCAATGTAATCAGATTACATGATAAGGGATAAGTTTAAAGTTTATTAATATGATAGTCTAGATGTTAAATTGTCTGGTTGCCCCTAGTGATATTATATCTATTATAATCATTGCTATTATAATAGATATGATAGAAAAGGGAGAGTTAATTGGCGGAGATAAGGGAGTACAAGTCACAGATGGAATTAGGATTTTCTTTATATCTTGGAGAATCGTATTCTCAAATTGTATTATCAATTTTATATAGGCTATCCAGTTTACATGGAAATACATGTAGATAAGACAGTTTCACTCTTATATTAAAGTTCATCTTCACATTGTCAAGTCATTACGAACTGTGTCTAATACCGTGGCATCACTAACACTTTATTTGTAACGGAAGTTTGTAAATGCAGCGATTTGATTGTCCGATAGCGAATACAACCAACCAGAGGCATGGAAAAAAGATGCAATCTCGTGGTTATGATTGGATGTGCTCGACAGCGTACAATCCAATGATATCATTGCATTTTCTATCAGTTTATAAGACACAGTACGTAATTTCTTGACATTGTGAAGATGAGGAAGTTATAATTTCGAATGATCTCATTCAGCTCACATAATGTTATGCCATTCTTCTACATAAGCTGGTGTTATAATGCCTAATCTGTGGTAAAAAAAAATCTCATTGGCATTGAAGAACATTCGACATCTGAAAAATCTAATTCAATCTGTATACAAACAGGAAGTAGATTTATTTTAGTGATTAAACACAGAACAGTACAAGATATTGTGTACTTTAATCAGATTGAAGTAATTTAGTATTAATGCGTATCGGATGCTTTAAAAAACACAAGACTTTGAAGTGTAGGTTATCTGTCTTTATATCATGTTGGTTAGAGGAAAGAAGTCGGTTAATTAAGATGATAATATCTATAGTAGCATGTCAAACTACAATAAAAGTCAGTACTAATGTGACTTACAGCATTTCATACTATTTCTATAGACATTATTAGTCTAGTCACAACATATTATTCCATGGTCAACTATTATATATGATTATTTATTACCTCTTAGACTGCACATGGGATATAGTTTAGTCATATAAACGACATCTTGCTCTTCCTTTAACATTCATCTAATGATTAATGATAAACTGGGTCACTCGATCCTCCCTTTCTCTTAAAATTTCTCCTTTTGGATAAATGATTTTTTTTTTAAATAAAATGTTCTTACCTGTAAGCTTTTGGGAATGTGATTTTCTGCCTTAGATGGTTTGTGCTGATATTTCATATATACAATAAAAGCTAGAAATAACACAATTGAAAATAGAATATAAAATCCAGTCCCGAAACGTTTTCTAACCATTTCCAATCATTTATACCATTCTTAATTCAGCACTGGTACATGTACTACTATTTATAAAACACAATTCCTTATTCCATTCTTCTGTAAATAAGAAAATAAAAGATTGAATGGCATATTGAATTTAATGTTTGACAGTCGAGACTATAGAGTAATTATTTAGTCTACTCAACTTCCCAGTGTTAACAAATTATTAATAATGTGAATTGAGGGTAAGCAAAGCAAGAGCGACTTATAAAGCAATTTTAATACAACGGATTAATGATTCTAGGCGTTCTTAAGCTTAGCTTTCTTTTATTTTCTTTTATAGTTACCATTTTCAGCAGATAAGGAAATATTTTGTTTTACGTTAAAAATGGAACATCCTTAGATACGTATTTACACGATGGTTTCAATAGGGTAAAAATCATAGACTGAATTTTTCTCATCTCTTGTTCCTGTATTTAATATGTTCGTTGCCTTCAAAGCATCGCATCAATCTTATACATGTTTCTGCAATATGAGAGGAGAGGAAAACATCTTTCAGAATTCAAATCAAGATGCCGATATTATCCTGCGAGGTATATACTCAGTAATGTTGGAAAAGGGATATGGATTTAAAAAGAAAAACTAAAAGTATGTCTGAATTCGAATATATTCTGCCTTAAGATAAACTATTTCTTACAATCGTCAACTCAAAATATCTTCATCTGTACTAAAACTTATTGAGTCCATACTTGATTGAAATAGAGTAGTTGAAGATGACATCGTCTACCACTTAAACAACGAGAGAAAGTGATTTCTACGACAAGAAACAGTTATTAGACCCGAGGCATTGCTTGTAGAAAGTAGCAATTGAAAGAACTTGAAACAGAACTATCGTATCTAATAACTTCTACCTTATTTTATCAAATTACATAGTTTTTCTTTTGTAATTTGGACAAACTATATAATTAGATTTCTATATTTGTTGAGTATTAAGTGTATGAAACAAGGAAAAAAGCCTCGTCTTGTCTTAACAACAGTCATTAAAGTGAAGCAATGTGCCCAGGGCCATACAGATATTCCGCTTCTTTTGTATAACATAGTGTTTTTCTTTATAATTTTCTTAGAATGTATACGATTTTTTTAATACGTCTCTTAAGATTATTAACCTATCATCTGAGATGATTTTTCTCGACTCAGAAACAGAATCCCTATATCCTGAGGCAAGATTTGACGCGAATACAACACTCAAATTCTACACTTTTTTCACATTTTTGAACTGATATAACAAGAGGATTGGGGTTAGTAAAGAACTCTGTAAACATGGAAATATATAGAAAAGCTACCTAAATGTATGTAGATACCCAAAACCTACTGACATAATGATTATAATAAATGAAAGGCGTCATCAATCAGAATACCATTTCTTTCACTTTCGTGTTCTGGTGCCACATGAAATGGAATGATACTCTTTGAACAGATTTTATTTTGAATCACGATAAAGCGTTTGAACCTTAATTGACATAATATAATGTACTTTATGCTTTTGTCGACATTCATTTCATCTTTATTCTAAAATCCTTTTAAGGTGATTAACTAGTTCGTTTATAGATTACATACCCAAAGGTAGATAGATGACATTAAAAGCAATCATCTGTTGGAAGAGAAATAATAGTGTTCAATATGAATATGATCGTTAACAAGAATAGTAGGCGACATTGCCTGTTAAAATGTATTATGATAAAAGACCTAATCCACTGATTTATCACTTTCAGTCTAGAAAATTACTTGCTTTCACAGAGAACTAGAAATTTACATTAAATGTTAGAGGCCTCTAGAGAGAGGTTTAGATGAGAGAATAGATTACTACCAGTTCATTAAACAGACTGGGTAATAATATTGTTATATTTCTATTATATTTGTAACTTTATTCTTTATCAAATCATTTCCTTGTTTGATATCAAAATACAACGTGTCATCTGTATCAACCTAAAAATTGATTAAGATTACACATACCACTACATCGAAATACAAATTATAAAGAAACCCAATTGAAAACAAAAACAGTCTCATCTTTGTAAACTTATTAAATTATGGCAGGTCGTGAAAACGAAAACTAACGTCTTGAATATCAGAACTTGTCGAGTTAAACTAATCTTTTACTCATAATATTAAAGTTACTATGTGAATCAAGAAAATACATTACATATACAGACCGAACAGCCTTTCAGCCAGCTAAATACAATGCTATACAGACAAGTCCTTATGGTCGTGCAAAGAAAGAAAGGCGCAAAATCTAAACCTATTCTTTTTTGTTGAAGCCATGTTACTGTTTCCAATGTAGTTTGTGACGTGAAATCGAATCTTTTTCATTAAGAGTCTAGCAATTTTAAAGGAGCTAAACAGTGCTTTCTTCAATCGATATAAACCAAAGCGTATTGTGTATCTTGGTTCTTAACTTAACACTTTTGTTGAAGCCATGAAACTGTTTTAAATGTTATTGGTAAATTGAAATGTGCCAATATCCAGTGCAAATGTCCAGTATTGTAAATAATTATAACCAAAATATACGAAATGATATCACTACAAAGGCAAGCAAATAAATGAGATCTAAAACGCTGATTTCACAAACCTTATTGTTAATCCATACACACCCAAAGGCATTGTCTGGTTTTGGAACAAAAACCATAGGTGTCTTAAAGAATTCGTCTCACTTTGTTTCAAATATATTTGGTAGTTTCCCTGAATGTAATCTTTCTTATTTTAAACTTTTTCTAAATGCTTGGAATATTCAAAAAAGAAAATCAAATGCAAAAGAAAACTTACTATATGAGGTATGCATACACATGTTAAATCTTTTGATTTGTCGGTTTCTAAATTTAATTTTAAAGCCTTTAAGTTGTTTGAAAGTTACTTGCGACAAAGAATTAAAAAGCTAAATTAAAACTCACCAAAGTCATACTGAAGATGTAGTAATTTCCGATTTTAATAACAGTCGATTGTTAGTTTAATAACCATAATATAATATATTAACTTTTAGTAGATATAGAAAATATAAAACAGTCAGCTTCTACATCCACATTGCCTATTCTCAATAATTACTCTTCATTCTACTTCTCTATGATTGGAGGAGGAAAAGCAGGAATTTCCTGTGGGAATCACGCGTGTTAACCAGATAGTTCAGTGTTGGAAAATATTGTCCAATATTTATCGTCCACATGTAATTTGAATACAAAACATTTTATAATATCAATCTATTAATTCTCTAATGACGTTACTATCCTGTGCTCCTTTTAACCATTGCCCTGTAACTGATTAATTTTCCATAAGTTTAATAACAGTTCAGGGCGCAATTAGTATTACGTCCATTCTATTCTCTATTGGTGATTTGTGTCCATTTGCCACTACACTAAAAGTAATGACTTAAAGAGATTACTAGTTTTATAGTAAACCTTTAAATAAATCAATATTATCAAGCACATGAATATAATAGAATGGAATGAAATTAGAATAGAATAGAATAGAATAGAATAGAATAGAATAACTGAATGGAATGGAATGATAGAATAGAATAGAATGTGTCGTTGTTATAGAAAATAAATAGAAAGTGCCACAGTTCATGTCAACCAAAACACTTTAGAGATACAAGATAAAAGATAAAGAGCTCTAGCCCACATTCTGTGTACATTTGTCATTACAGACCTGGTGTGAATAATCGTAAATCAAATTTCCTATAGTGAGCCATTTAAATTTTTGTAAAGGTCTTTTCTTGAAATGCTTTGGAATTGAATTACGCCACACGAGAGTGATTGTTTTCAATTTCATTCCCATTATTGCATGCAAAGATAAATGTGAACTTTAGACCACGATGAAATGCGAGGTTATAAAAAATTCCATTATTGTGAGTTCAATCTTCTTTCAGTTCCATATTGATGTCTTTTTATTAGATTATTATGGTCGAATAAATCTTCTCTTTTTATCCATTAACAGTAGAAATGTAGCGAAATGTTGTATTCTTTTAAAATTATTTTTATATTAGATGAAATCTGAGGTAATATCTTTCAAGTTTTAAAAGGTTTGTTCTATGTGATATGACTAGTAGAGACAGAGAGATGACAGGGTAGTTTCAATCACTGACTCTAACACTGTATTTATATTAAAACACACTTCAAATGGTTTCCTTTCTGTCTTAAAATCTATATAGATATTTGAAAATAACCTTCTTTTCTTTCAGAACCTTTATTAATTCTATTAAGTACGGAGGATCAAAGTGATGATAAACCTGTCCCTCATTTCAAGAATGTCACAGATCCATACTGATTGAGAATCAAAGTCGTGAAATAAAGAAATCAATGTTGCCAATCAATGATGGAATGATAATCACAGGGAATAGAAATGATTCCTTCATTAAAGAACCCAGGCACATCGTGAATTAGAACAGTATTCTGACACAAGTAAGAATGGTAGCTGGTAGTTGTCAGTATTTAATACTTTAAAAGAAAGACTATAAGAGTAATGATAATTGATTTATGTCTGATTTAGTGAAATGGAATTAGTTGTGAAAGCTTGTCTAGTTCACCTCATGCATTTAAAACATTGGAGGTTGAATACAGGATAACTGAAGGTGGTCTATTAAGGAGAGAAGAGGTCTTCACTGGTCATTAGATTGTACAATAATTATATTATCTCTACAACTCACTTGTAAATCAGATCAGCTCATATAATAAGATTTCATATTGGAATTACAACAACTGAATAGAAACGAGTGTTGGTTCATATGAATAAAATACTTCACGACCATGAAACTATTTTGAGACAATGTCCCATTTTATAACAGTGCCTTTCAACCGGGTGCACCCCAAGAGTTGAATTTGAAATGCTCGGTTGCAATCTGGAATGGGTATAAATTTGGGGTGAATTATAAACTTAGGGTGAATTTACATGAATTGAGAGGGAGTCGGGGTGGGCTGTATACATTGAGAATTCTAAAGGCGTGAACTTCGCTGCTTCTACACTTGAAGTATCCGTTTTATTGACCATATTATATATGATATATTTTTCTGATCTGCTTGTGGTTTTCTAGCTTGTCAGTTTGTATTAGTACTCCTCGGGGCTATTTAAGTAATCTTGTGAGTGAAATTCTATACTTCCGGTCACAAACTGCTAATGGTACTTCTGACTTTAATAGTGACCAAGAGCATCTCTTTGAGTTTGCTGCTAACCCATCAATAAATATTCAACCGTTGAGTGTAAACTATACTACTGGGTTTGTTTCTCGATATTTTAGCATGATAAATCTGATAAACGAAAGAGGTAGAAGTTGATTTGTATGTTTACTGTTTATAATGACGGACGTTAAGCACGATAGCGTGTGACTTGTTGAGAAAAGGTGGACGTGGCTAGTCATGAGATGTGGTTATTAGTGGTCACCACCTAATACCCTAGAGCTAGTCTTCCATCATTAACTCGTGGTGTCAACATGATTTTACTGTTAGACTCTAGAGACTCTCTAATGGCAGATGAAAGTTTAGTGTATCCTATCAAACAGTCGTGCTTGACGAAATCCATTAAGTTGTCGCCATTTTAGGAATTATGATGTTGACCGACTTGCTATTGTGAAGATGTGTTTGACAGAAATAACATGAAAACATTATTAAATATATAGTTTCGGTGTTATGTATACATTGATTAACACTAAGATGTCAGTGATGATTTGTATGAAATGAGATAGAAATAGAAGTTTATTATATTATTACGTCAATATCAATACCTTGTAGAATATATGTTTATATTTATATATAATGATTTCTATGGAGAGAATCACATCACAATCACATTAACTTTATGCTGAAAGGGCAGAATTTGAAAAACTAACATGAAAACGTATTGTAGGCATAAATATTTCAAGAAAGGAGCGATATGATGTTATCAGATGCAAATACGAGGTGAGGGGGGGGGGGGGGGGTTGAAAAGTTCATAGCCTGCCCAGAAGGAGTTATGCCACAGTGATTAAACTTAGCCGTCATTAAATTCGACATTTTCTGATACTAACGACATGGTGTTTTTCAATAGTGTCTCTCCTGCGGTCCACACACTTCTTCCAGTGATGTTGGGGTGCTTGGATCTCGGTGGTATAGAAGTTCTCATCCTGATCACCAAAAAGTCCTTAACCATGTCGTTAGTATCAGAAAATGTTGAATTTAATGGATGCCAAGTTTCATCACTGTGGCATAACTCCTTCTATGAACCTTTCAGCCCACCCTCGTATATTGCCTTCTTAAAATGATTAACTATTTCTTGTCATATTTCTTAAAATGATAGCTGTTATCAATCCAATTTTTGTGTTATTATGTGTTCTTCGTGGTGTTATTATGTGTTCATCATAGCATTGCTAGCATACATGTATGTTCATCTTGACGTTATTTGGTGTCATCCATGACATTACTGGCATGACAAAGAGGCGTTATGGGAAAGGGAAGAATTGGGGAAAAGAGGTGAGAAGGGTCTAGATAGCGAATTTGGAAGGGGTGATTTGTGAGTAAGTCTTTAAGTTCAACTTAGAAAGGAGGTTATAGATCATGACAGCACCAGGGACGTAGGAAGCAAATGAAAACCGGGGAGGCTAAGATTTTTTTTTGTTTTGAGAACGCCGAGTTCCTTGCATCTGATCATAGGGAATAATAATAACACAAGATTTATGCTTGACACGCATGCGTTGAATTGAAGGTATGCCCATAACTTCCGGTTTCTGCAAGAAGTTATATTTAATTCGAACGGAACATCCAGTCTCTCTGCCACAGTATCACTTAGATTCAACTAGTCCTGGAGTAGAAACTAGGTCAACCATAAATTGAAACAGAAGTTCAATAGACGATGAGTAGAGGTTAGTAAGACTTCCAGTCTTATACATTTCTATGATCTGATGTCTTTCCAAACAGAATTCTTGTTGAGAACGCACACCTCGCCTCGTTTTAGAAATTGTATCACATGAAAATTTTGAAATAAGATTTGATTTCCTTGCATCAGACCTTTCCGAACAGCAGGTAATTTGTACGGATTGAACCGTATAAATATTTTGAAAAATAGAATTGAATTCCTTGCATCTGAGACCTTTCCTGATCTCGTTGACAACGTTTGACTCTTGAGTAGGATTTATTTGGGGATAACCCAAGACAATTTCGAAAATAAGAGCTGATTTCCTTGCATTGGATACCTTTCCTGACAGTTCTCTCGTTGAAGATTATATGACGCGCAATTGACGGTAGCATCAGTGAGAGGATTCAAGGAGACATCTACCCTAAGGAAATTTTGAAAATTAGGATTAATATCCACAGGGGCACGTATCGACAGACCCACCCTCAGCTCTTGTGAAGTTATTAATATGACAAGGTATGTCAACAGTTTTAACCATGTGCCATATAAAATAGCCAATCAGAGCATCAGGAGTCATTTACCGCGATCTAAGTATGACGTAACTGTCCGCCCTGCGGACACATTACTGTTCATTGGAGATATTTCTGACATTTTCGGGAATATTAAATGAGTTCAAAAAGTGTGTTGAGGATAAAATAAATATTACAATCGTCAAGTTAAATTATCGGGTAAGCGAACCGCAATAATGTTTTATGTAAATTAGACAGTTAATCATAGAAAATGTATCTTTTCAAAGTTGGAACAGAGTTTTTTTTTCGGAAGTGTCATCCCTTGTCATATTAATACCTACAGAAGAGCTGAGGGTGAGTCTGTCGATACGTGCCCCTGTGTTAATATCCTTGCCTCTGAGACCATTACGGGCAGCATTTACGTTATCTTACAGACGACCGGCCGTGAGCACTGTTTAAAAAATCGTGAGACTATCATTCGTTTTTTATTTCACATATATGTATAGTATAGGCATATGAAGAATCATTCTGATCAACAGAGAAATTCTACATATCCTGCGACACATACGGAGCTAGGAAAGATGCGAAGTTTCGTATGATGAAGAATCTGACCAGATCACGGATATATTCTGACCTGATAGTGCATAGTTGTTTGATCACTTTAGTTTCAAGTAACATTTTGGGAAAATGGACTACAAATTGTATAAAGGGAAGTAATATACTTCACATGTGTTATCCATAGACTACAATTTTTTTCTCAATAAATACCATTCCATTATATTCTACACCTTGGGTTAAGCTTGGCGAATAACGTTATAACCCTAAGGGAAGGGTTGGGGTTAACCCTAGAGTTGTCTCCTTAGATTTTTTCCAATTTCGAGGACCCAGGTTTGATTCCCACTTGTAGTATTCGGATTTTTTTTTTAATTTTGTCAAACACTGTCTGCTCTTTCATTTTGAGACAACACAAAAATGTTATCATAATTGGACAAGGCTGTGCATAGCTAACCCTAATCAGGGGCGGATTTAGGGGGTGGCGTGGCGGGCGTGCCCCCCCCCCCCCCTCCCTAAAATTTGCAAAGCATGGGTTGTCCGCACCATTTTACCACAAATGTTTCTCGCCACACTTCGCTTGGCAAGATATCTACTACATTGCACCCACTCTAGAAGAATATTTCAATAACTTTGTTTATTTTAACCTCAAATAATTTTTCGACTCGCTCCGCTCGATGAAATTTTATTCTGCGCCCCCCCTAACGTCAAATCCTGTATCCGCCCCTGCTAATTTGCTTTTCAACCGATTTAAGCCCTCTTTGCGCCATTTGCAGTTAGGGTGAAACTTAAAACTGGCATATTAAACCGCCTTAAGATCATTTTTTCAGTACCAAAGTGCGTTGGGAGTAAGTGCTACGACGTACTTTTTCATTTGGTATGCGGGAGTCCTATATAATAGCAAGTGTTCACCCTGTTCTGAGTTAACCCTAGTTGGCATTTTAAAATTAACTGGTTTACTCCAGCTAACCCTATATAGGATTGGGGTTTACCCTAGGTCTCAGTAGCCGAGTGCCATGATCTCCGTAGCTTTTTGCCAATTTTGAGTTCCCATGTTCGATTCCCACTTGCAGTATTGGTTATCATAATTGGACAGGGCTATTAATAGCTAACCGAAATTGACTTTGACTTAATCTCTCATAACAACATTTCATATTCACAGTCATATATTGTGATAAAATTCCCACTATATATCCATTTACTTTATATTTTGTAAAAAAATCCATAGTTTTACTTCTGAACAAAACAATTCTAAACAAGGAGTTTTCTCTCAACACCGATGACATAGAGTGAAATTTTAATTTTATCTTCTCATTTTTATTAACCGTATTATATATGATAGTATGAAACAATTGTTTTCTTTACCTGTAGCAATTAATTGTATCTCTTTATTTTAGAAAATTTGAAGCTGTTTTAATTATATTTATGACTTTGTATTTTCAGTAATGATTTAGTTATTTCCGTAAATATAGATTATGTGAATCTCTTTTAGGTCCAAGTTTTTTTTTTTTTTTTTAAAGATTTTCAGTTCAATGCATATTAGCATCACAATTATTAACCTTTATCAAACTTTAACCCTGTACCTTCCATTTAATACTAACTTGTTTCTTTTCAATCAACCAAATCACTTAATATATTGCTAACACATTTTGTTAAAAAGAACATTAAACTTATACGTCCTGTGCCTGTGCTTTCGTAACTTTGTCATTAGTACAAAGTTACAACCTTTACTCCCTAATTTACTTTTCAACCGATTTAAACCCTTCTTGCGCCATTTGCAGGTAGCGTGAAACTTAAAATTGGCATATTAAACGGTCCCAAAATCATTTTTTTGGTACCAAATTTCCTTGGGAGAATGTGCTACGACGTACTCTTTTATTTGGTAAGCGGAAATCCTACAGTTACATTTGAGCATCTTTCACCCTTTTCTGAGCTAACCCTAAAATCAAGAGTTACCCTGTTAATCCTAGGTCTCGTTAGCCGAGTGGTCTCGGTAACTTTTTGCCAACTTTGAGTTCCCATGTTAGATTCCCACTAGCAGTATTTTATTTATTTTTGTCAAGTCAAACACTGTCTGCTCTATTATTTTGAAGATTTACTATCAACTTAATAAATCCAGAAATTATTTGTTTTTTTATAGGATCTGACCAAGTAATACAAGGTACTTGTACAAACATAAAATTTGGATAATGCTAGAAATAAAAATTATAAAAGCAAAACAATTCTGTTATCGAAGATATCTTCCACAGCTTGACAAATTCGGAGCAATAGTTGTATAGAAGTGAAAGTGTAAGAACGGGAAGATCCTTGATGTGTTTCGATAAGACAAAGAATGAGACATTTGCAAAGTTTTATTTTATAATTTTAAAATTTACAAATCGTGAAAGTTACACCATGTTGCGATATGGAATTTAATCATGCCCGATGTGGATCCAGGTTAAAACGTTTAGCACCTCTCTATATCAAAAATGACGTTTTCTTGACACATTCTTCCAATGTACACAATATGCTAAAGTAGATAGAGAAAAGTTCCATATAATTTTATAAATCAAATGTGATTTCGTCATGCACCTCTGCAGCAAGACATTACTGTACGTTCAGATGAAGAGCCAACTAAACTACAAATGAGAAAACCTTTTCACTAAGACAATACACACAATAAAGAAAGATGAAGGAGATAACTTTATGATGTTATTTCTAAGTGTGATAAATATTTAATCCTGTGAAAATATCTGTCTCTTACATAGACTCTATCATGATCAATATCACATTCTATACAGATGATTTAACGATTATTCTATTCACATTTATCTTTCTTTCTTTATAAATAAGATTCTCTTGAGTCAAGATCTATTGCAAAAAAAAACACTGTTTATTCACCGTTGCTACGTGATTTTCGGATGAATGCATTAGAGATCTTTTTCCAGTGATAAAGATGTTGTATAGTTCATATGAACAAAATGGTAAGAAATTTTTAATTTTTCCTTTTTTTTTAATTGACTTTTGATTATATTAGTCAGAAATTATCCGACCTTTAATTATAGAGGTATATAATTACGTTCAATCAGAGTTCTGTTGCAGAAATTTTTTGATAATTCACATCTTTTGACTAATCGAAATATAATCTGATTTTACTGCATCGTCGTTACATATGATTTACATAAGCCGAGAATTAGATCCTCAAGGGTGTAGGCTGCTTCAATTCTTTTTTGTTTATGCTTAATCTTGATTCGATTAAAAATTAATAGATATACAGTTTATGATTCATTTTTTCATTATTATCAAGATGAATATACACACAAAGTTTCATTCAAATCGAATGAAAACTCTAGCCTTTATCACATACACAATTTAATTTTAACATATTTCATTAAGTCAATAACTCATAAACTGACGACTGGGATCATGCCATTTTCGAACTCATCCAGATATTATCAAGATGAATGTAGTACCAAGTTTCATTGAAACCGGATGAAAACTCTAGCTTCTATCGCGTTCACAAGTTAATTTCAACGTTTTTTCAATAAGTCAAGGACAATAACTCATAAATCGACGACTGAAATCGCGCCATTTTCAAACACATCCAAGATAGTATCAAGATGAATACACATAGCCTACTAAGTTTCATTCAAATCGGATACAAACTCTGTTGACGGAAGGAGGGACAGACAGGCTGACGGCAATATACGTCAACATGTGTATAACCAGGGCTTGCCAGGCAAGGTATCATACGCCCACTGGCAGCTGTCGGAAATGATCATATTTTAATTAACGATAATACAAATTTTATTATAAAAGTCAAGGGCAAAGCTCAAAAATTGTTCATCGAAAATGCATCGAGTTAGGACTGGATCAGGATCTTATCAATTGCAATGATCACACCAAGTTTCATCAGAATCAGTTCAAAATTGTAGCTTCAATCCTGCTCACAAACTATTTTTGACGCATTTTTACAAAGTCAAGGGCAATACCTCAAAAACCGTTCATTAAAAGTGTGTCAAGTTAGAACTTGTCTGAGATCTTATCAATTCCAATGATCACAACAATTTTTAATAAAATTGGATGAAAACTGAAGCTTCTATTCTGTTAACGAATAATTTTTTACGTGTTTTATGAAAGTCAAGAGCAATAACTCAAAACCTATTCACCTAAAATACGTCAAATTTGAACTTGACCGAGATCTTATCAATCCAAAGGAACATAGCAAGTTTCATCAAAATCAGATGAAAACTGTTGTCTCTAGAGTGCTCACGAACAAAATTTGACGCATTTTTGCAAAGTCAAGGGCAATAACTCAAAAACCGTTCATCGAAAATACGTCAAATTCGAACTTGACCGAGATCTTATCAATCCAAAGGATCATAGCAAGTTTCATCAAAATCAGATGAAAACTGTAGTGTCTGTTGTGCTCACAAACAAAATTTGACGCATTTTTGCAAAGTCAAGGGCAATACACTAAAAAACCGTTCATCGAAAATACGTCAAATTCGAACTTGACCGAGATCTTCTCAATCCAAAGGATCATAGGAAGTTTCATCAAAATCAGATGAAAACTGTAGTGTCTATTGTGCTCACGAACAAAATTTGAAGCATTTTTGCAAAGTCAAGGGCAATAACTCAAAAACCTTTCATCGAAAATCTGTCAAATTCGAACTTGACCGAGATCTTATCAATCCAAAGGATCATAGCAAGTTTCATCAAAATCAGATGAAAACTGTAGTGTCTATTGTGCTTACAAGAAATGTTGACGGACGGACGGACCGACTGACCGACGGACCGACGCCGACGGACAGGGGCGACGACAATATACGACCACATATTTATGTGGGCGTATAAAAAGTCATTGGCTCCAACATGATGTATCTTTAATCCCGGGCAATGGAAAGTTACCAGTATGAAAAAAAAATGTGCAGGCTATTATATATATGAGAGAGTCAGATTCAACTAGTCAGGATTGCCGATTGATATTTTAGCCTGTCGTTAACGAATTAGGGAGTACAATCATGTAATTAAACGTGGACTTATTTATCCAAATCGTGGAGTTATTTGCCCGTTGCGCAAACAAAGACATTTTTATAGACATTCCTGCGCATGTTGTTAGCCAAAACAACATGGCCGACTTCGGTATCTAACTTAGGCTATTATTCAATTCTCGAGAGGAATATGTCGACATGTTTCTTTGTTTTTCAGTACCAATCGGCTAAATGTATTTCTTAACTGTTACTGAAATTGATGGATTTACTACAAGATGTTGGCCGGAGCTTATTCGTATCCTTTTTGTCTCAAAAACGTTTTTTTTTCCCCACAACTTTACTAAATTCTGTTTTTCATAGTTTTCATTCACATTCATAATGAGTTATTGTGCTAGGAAATAAGGCTAGAACCTAGAGGAACCATTCTAATCATGCTTGCTAATGCTTTGCCTAAATAAGCTGCACCCAAATTTTAGAAAATTAAAACCAGATTGTCTCGACATTCTAGTTTAAAGGGGAATGTTCTGAATTTTTTTTAGCCTTCGTTTAGAAGTATACTTATGCACGAAAATCCTTTACTTATATCCCTACCTGAACATTTATCCTTCATTTCTTTTGACGTTCAAACAGTGATATTTATGGGTACACGTGTGTTTGAGAAGGCTTAAATTTCGTAGGAGAGTTGTGAACAATATCACAGATTGGATACTGCCACTGGTAGCTAGAAAATTCCAGATTCTGAGACTAAAATTATTTCGGTCGAACAGTTAGTGAACATATCCCCTTAAGCACTGAAGTAGGCCTAGTTCTTCGGTGGCCTGATCAAAACAGTAGTCCTTAAATAAAATCACATTATCTCCAGAGAGTTCTAAATTAGTTAAATGCTTACAAATGTAGCCCTCTCAAGAGCTCCCACAATCTATAAGCTTATTTTACTTGCCCTGCCCTTTTAATGCTCAAATTAAGATAAGCAATTCGATCTCAATGTCAATGACTTTTCAATAAAAACTATTCTTTGAACACACATTGATTTTGAATGGAATATTAATGAAAGTCTGATTGTCCATGGCATGACAAAAATAAAAGGCAAAATCCTATTCAGCAAAAATATTGTTCGCACAGTAAAAATCCTTGCCCTGGGTACGGTAGTAAAAAAAGTGTCTCAATGTTATATTCCATTCTGTACGTAAATTTATAAAAAATTCTAACAGCAAGATTTTTAGAGGAATAGAGCCTCAGGGTTTAAAGCGTGGCTAGTGCTTTGCTTTATATTGTTAAGATTCTTCTCTGAGATACGGTATTTTGTTTTACTAACCACTAGCCTATTAACTTTACACAATTTAAATATTAAATAGCTGACAGCGTTTTCTGTCTTCAGGGGCCGCGGAGCGTTTTTGAAAGTGGGGGGGCCCCTTGTTTTAAAATTTTCAAAATCCACCCCTCACCCTCACCCCCACTACAAAAACTCCTCAGATTTCGGCCACTTGATTTTCAGATTTCGGAAATTATAAAAAAAATTATAAAAATGACAAAAATATTTTGATGAAAAAAGGAACAAAAAAATTAACGCCCCCCCCCCCCCCCCGGCCCCCCCGCTCCGCAGCCCCTGGTCTTGAACCATCCAACATATTTTGGTAAAGATTTTTAAATCTCGTTGATACTAGTTGTACATGTATGCTTATGTAAGTTTGCCTTAACCTTTATAAAACAGAAAGAAATACCAAACACTAGAACAAGAACACCTGAATACTTTAAAAACAACCACTTATGATGGTAAAATCGATGTAATATCTAAGGCTAAGAGATTATCACATGAAACAAACAGGAGAAGGAAGTAAGTATAAATTCACGACAAAGAGTAGAGAAAAACACACAGGCCATGTAAGCTAACTTCCGTTACTGCTTTACTGGAGATTTATAGATTTCCCAGCAAATTATTCAGTCAAATGCAATGAAATTTGTTCAATATTTCCGATGGTCGATTCTTGACTTGAATAATGTTATTCCTTCAATTATATCCCTACCGTAACCGTAACATTTATCCTTCATTTTCTGTATGTGTTTTCTATATAACGCATAGTCTTGCTAAACGGCGAGTCGATATTTATTGGTACACGTGTGTTTAAATGCTAAAATTTTGTAGGAGAGCTGTGAACAATATTACGGATTAAATTAGCTAAATAAATTCCAGATTCTGAGACTAAAATTATTTTGGTCGAAGAGTTAGTGAACATATCCCTTTAATTCTTATCAATTTGTTACTATATCATATATACATGTATTATTGTATTTGCTTTGACTATCTATAGGATGAATACTTGAATAACATATATTATTAATAAATATTTTTTTTCAGAGCTCAGGCTATAAAACGAAGGAAAGAGGCTCAATCAGAAGAAAAAAGAAGGCAGGAAATTTTAGCCAAGCGTCATGAAGAACAGAAAATGGCCACTGAAAGATTTCAAAGATCACATATTCCTCACAGTCGACCCACAAGTTCAAGAACATATAAATATTCCTCTTCAACTGGTATTGATGATGCTTTAAGATTAGTTCGAGGTAGTCCTTCAGTTTCGCGCCAAAATAGCTACGTTTATCATGGTGGAAGAACCAGTCCTTTACCAGCAGGGAATTATCCTTCTGATCCCCTAAATCGACCCTATGTTAATAGCCATAAAACACGGCATAGTCGTCCAGTCTCCCCAACATCACCTCAATCTAGAGAACATAATGAAATGAAGGACAAGAGTTTAAGGAACTGGAATGATAGTAGAAGTTTATTTGAACAACAATTAGAACAACATCAACAATTATTATTAGATCAACAACAGAAGTCACTGTATGAGTTTAATGAAGCTATATCTAATGAAATAGCCAGTGATGGGAAAGTTAATGGTATCGAAGATGAAGAAGATAAAAGTTTATCTCGAATTAAAAACAGTGAAAGTTTTTCTAGTGTAGATAGCTTAGAGGATAGTTTAAATTTTAAAAACAAAACAACTTTAAATGAAACTTTCACATCTGATACTAGAAATGACATTGATCTTTTGGCTCATAATCTAATTTATCCTATTTCTGCTTCTGGTTGTGCCAAAAATTCATTTTATTTGGAAAAAAGATCTGATAAAGACTATGAAAAAACACACCAGAAAAGCCAATCAAATTCTGATATACCAGTACCTAAACAGACACATTCATATACTAATTCTACTATACCATATTCTAATTCTATGATGTCTACTGTTCCCCGATCAACTGCTGAACCAGAGTCTAATGCTAAACCAATGTTTGTTTTAAATGGTCAATTTTTACAAGCCAATGTGCCACCTGATACCACTCTACAGGAGATGGATAGACCAACTTCCCATGTTAAAACTTGGATTGAACCGGAGAAAGCTGAACCAGTTCCAAACCAGACTAATATAAATAACAGGGTATCAACAGCTTCAACGTATGATATAGCTCCGTCACCTCAAGTTAAACCTAGAACTATATTTACTTCTAATAATACCATTAATAATACCAACTCACCTAGTACAATATCTAATGGTACCAATACTATAACAACCTCTAATGGTTCTAATGGGGTTAAATATAGCTCACATGGTACTAATGGTGTTAATCACAAACCAGACATAGTAGCTTTTGATCATAGTTCATCTGGTTTACGGTACAATACAGATTCTCAAATAGCTAGTACCGGTACAGTACCAGTTACACAACAAAAACAAAATATGGTCACAACACCACAATATACTGGAACATCTAGTTTGAGGTATGAAACAGTTAACACTGGATCCACTACTGAAACAATGAATACAAATTCTGTATCCAGTTTAAGATATAAGTCTGGTAATACAACTGACAAGATAGTAGCCGATGTGTCAAATAAGACAAGTGCCAGTAAACCTGTAAATGGAAGTATATTGTCAGGGACATTACATTTGGTAAATGGACAATTAGTAACTGGCACTAGTACATTTATAACAACTAGTTCTCCTGATAAACCTAAAGTACAGTCCAAATTTCCTGGTAGTTACATACAAGCAGAGGAAACACCACCAATTATAGAACGAAGTGAGAGTAAAGAAAACATTGTAGGAATATTAAAGAAATCACCAAGTCTCAATAGTTTTAAGAATTTTGAAAGTCGTGATAGTTTAGAAATTATTAAGTTAAAAAGACAGTCATCAGAAGATAGTTGTAAGAGACCTAAGGTAAGTAGGGCCAATATATCTCCAGACCTGTTTTACCTAAATATCTTCTTAGTTGCATTGAATAAATTGCGCTGATAAATTTTTCTGATTTGAGGGATTGAGGCAGGCAATTCCCCATTGATTTGCAATGTTAACTGATGATGTATAATGATAGAGATAAAAATTTGTGGTTTTAGAATTTGTTTGTATGAAAGCTCATTAACTTTAACCTTTTCTGAACATTAACAATATGAAATGAAATGGTATTTTTATCGTCCCTGTTTTCTCTTTTGGACTTATGAGAATGGGCAAACACCTTGCAGTGTGCAATGAGGTAAACTTTGCCAGGACATTGCCAGCCTACATTTACAATATATCTACTTTAAATTGTAGTCTGGTAAGAAGAGTGTCAGGTTTGCTGATCTCAGTGATGAAGAAGAACCAGACAGTTTAATGTCATCATTCAGTTCTAATACTTGTAAAAAAATCAATCTGAAAGGTGCTAAAGGTAAAGATATATTATTTGTTATACCGTAATTATTTATGTATTATCCCAAAGCTATTTCATGCTCCTAGCCATTTTTGCATCAATATTTTGACTATTAATGTTAGCATAAACAAAATTATATCAAGTCAAGCAATAATAACTATGGCAAATGTTTAAGGTATAATTTATGTATTTAATTTTTTCTATGTACAGGAAAGTCAAGACCGTCATCAGCAAAAGTTGTTTCTAAAATGTCGAAAGTTCCACCATCAGCACCGAAACCACCAAGAGCTTCTAGTGCTGGTACTATTCGTTCTGGAAGTAAACCTAAAGCTGCTGCCCATATTATTACTCATGATCCATTCCAAACACAACAGTCAGAGGAATATTATAAAAATTTACAATCACATTTAGAGAATAAAGTCACTGTGGTCAATAACAAATTTCTTGGTAAAACTGATTCGTCAAAAAACAACTCTATTCATACAGAAGTTAATAGCAATCCTTCAGTACATATAGTAACTGGTAAACCACCTATACAATTAAAAATGACTCATGCCAGTAAACATATACCAACAGTTACTAATAGTACTTCACCTCCTCAACATACTAAACCTAGTACTAATACTAATTTACCAGTTTATGATGAGAATGGTTTAAGAATTGATAGAACTCCAACAGATGATGAAATAAATCACTTATGGGAAACTATGAAAACATGTCTACATCCAGAGGGTGATGAAAGAAATGCAGCATCTCATGTGGAATCAGATTCTGCTTTAGTTATTAGACAGAAGGCTCCATTATCCAGTACTGTTATTGACGGTGGATTATTAGGAACTGTTGGTCAACCTACTCGTATTGGGTCTGGTTGTCAGAGAACATCTGGTAAAGCTTACCAAGGTCGACAAGTAGCTCCAGCACAACCCAATGGCTACCTGCAAAAATATGGTCTTCTACAACAAAGACGACAAGATAAATCTAACAATAATCATCAACCAACTGTGAAAAATGGGAACTTTATGCCTCAAATAACTCAATCTAATGCACAACCTACTAAAAAAGAAGACTTAGGTATGTAAAATGTGATTCATCCAAATGATGTAGCCTATAGATATAAGGCCTGATAAGAAAACAGCATCCAGTTGAACAATAAATGAAAGATCCATGCATGGCTGAGTGTGCATGTTAAGGAGCTGAAAGGGTAGACTACGGTAATGCCGCTGTCATAGCAAATTTTCTTTCATTACAAACTTCATAACAGTAATGTAAACCTCCATTTTCTAACAAAGAATGAAAAAGAAAATATGATCCATTTTATCAAATGTTAAATGCCGAAAATCTTAAATTCAAGACCTATTTTTTTTGTCCTGAATATTGTACCGTTATATTAAATTTCAGTGAGTGATAGTATGTCGTTATTTATGATGGCTGAACAGTTATCAAACCAATCTGTACCAGATAATCATATACACCAAGCTCTTGATGATCTTCAATCAAAACAACTTGTTAATGGTCAAAAGAATAAAGGTATAGTATACTGTTCTGATACTATACTGATAAGATATACTTGTAAGGATTTTCTGAAAAATAGAGTCTGGAAGCAAAGAATATAACAGCCAAAATTTTGGGTTCGTCCTTTTATCACCGAATTTTAAGATTGAACCTCTTCTTTGCTTTCAGCATTATCTATCTTCAGTGCTTCAGCTAATGGCTTTTTCCCATATATTTTTCATTAAATAATATTATATTTCAGTGCCTTCAGCTCTATCTATAGAAGAACAACAGTTAATTGAGAGTTTAGATCGATTAAATGATAAACTTAAAAGTAAGTTATTTGCATATTTGCACGATTTAGATTTAAATTTTTTAAATTACAATCATTCTAGTATGTGTTGAACTTTATATGTGAATATTTCCTAAATTGCTTTTTTTTTAATTTTCTTTACAGTAACTGAAAATAGATATCCTACAATTAATCATCCCCAAACACAAACTATCACAGTATCTAATACATCACAGGTAGGTCTATCTTTATTATTATCAACAATTAATTATCTTTAAACACAAACTATCACATTATCTAATACATCACAGGTAGGTCTATCTTTATTATTATCAACAATTAATTATCTTTAAATACAAACTATCACATTATCTAATACATCACAGGTAGGTCTATATTTATTCTTATCAACAATTAATTATCTTTAAACACAAACTATCACAGTATCTAATACATTACAGGTAGGTCTATCTTTATCAACAATTAATTATCTTTAAACACAAACTATCACATTATCTAATACATCACAGGTAGGTCTATCTTTATTCTTATCAACAATTAATTATCTTTAAACACAAACTATCACAGTATCTAGTACATCACAGGTAGGTCTATCTTTATTCTTATCAACAATTAATTATCTTTAAACACAAACTATCACATTATCTAATACATCACAGGTAGGTCTATCTTTATTATCATCAACAGTTAATTATCTTTAAACACAAACTATCACATTATCTAATACATCACAGGTTGGTCTATCTTTATTATTATCAACAATTAATTATCTTTAAACACAAACTATCACAGTATCTAGTACATCACAGGTAGGTCTATCTTTATTCTTAACAACAATTAATTATCTTTAAACACAAACTATCACAGTATCTAATACATCACAGGTAGGTCTATCTTTATCAACAATTAATTATCTTTAAATACAAACTATCACATTATCTAATACATCACAGGTAGGTCTATCTTTATTATCAACAGTTAATTATCTTTAAATACAAACTATCACAGTATCTAATACATCACAGGTAGGTCTATCTTTATTATTATCAACAATTAATTATCTTTAAACACAAACTATCACAGTATCTAATACATCACAGGTAGGTCTATCTTTATCAACAATTAATTATCTTTAAATACAAACTATTACAGTATCTAATACATCATAGGAAGGTCTATCTTTATTCTTAACAACAATTAATTATCTTTAAACACAAACTATCACAGTATCTAATACATCACAGGTAGGTCTATATCAACAATTAATTATCTTTAAATACAAACTATCACATTATCTAATACATCACAGGTAGGTCTATCTTTATTATTATCAACAATTAATTATCTTTACACACAAACTATCACATTATCTAATACATCACAGGTAGGTCTATCTTTATTATTATCAACAATTAATTATCTTTACACACAAACTATCACAGTATCTAATACATCACAGGTAGGTCTATATCAACAATTAATTATCTTTAAACACAAACTATCACATTATCTAATACATCACAGGTAGGTCTATCTTTATCAACAATTAATTATCTTTAAACACAAACTATCACAGTATCTAGTACATCACAGGTAGGTCTATCTTTATTCTTAACAACAATTAATTATCTTTAAACACAAACTATCACATTATCTAATACATCACAGGTAGGTCTATCTTTATTCTTATCAACAATTAATTATCTTTTAATACAAACTATCACAGTATCTAATACATCACAGGTAGGTCTATCTTTATTATTATCAACAATTAATTATCTTTAAATACAAACTATCACATTATCTAATACATCACAGGTAGGTCTATATTTATTCTTATCAACAATTAATTATCTTTAAACACAAACTATCACAGTATCTAATACATCACAGGTAGGTCTATCTTTATTCTTAACAACAATTAATTATCTTTAAATACAAACTATCACAGTATCTAATACATCACAGGTAGGTCTATCTTTATTATTATCAACAATTAATTATTTTTAAACACAAACTATCACAGTATCTAGTACATCACAGGTAGGTCTATCTTTATTATTATCAACAATTAATTATCTTTAAACACAAACTATCACAGTATCTAATACATCACAGGTAGGTCTATATCAACAATTAATTATCTTTAAAAACAAACTATCACAGTATCTAATACATCACAGGTAGGTCTATCTTTATTATTATCAACAATTAATTATCTTTAAACACAAACTATCACATTATTTAATACATCACAGGTACGTCTATCTTTCAATAATTTTGAAAAAATATTACAGAATTACGATGCCACAGATAAGATATATGTATATGATATGTCACTTTTTTATTTACTAGCTTATCAATAGGAAAGATGGAAATTAAAGTTAAAGATGGTAATAATTCATTATAAAATAGAATAATAAAAATTTGTTTTTCAAAACTAAATAATAGATATAGTAACTTTATTTATAACTTTTAGCCATAGCTTTGTTATCTTTTCTTCTCTATTTTTTCTTTTACAAAATCCAGAAATGGCTTCAAACAATTTTCAGTATTGGATTTTCAAATGAATAGTTATTTCATAAAATTTTTCAAGCTTCTAAAGCGCTTTTTAAATTTTTTTTAAAACATGTGTATATGTGTTATTTGAGATTTAATTGAAATAAATTTTTTGAAGGAAGGCATATCTGGAAGTTGTCCTCTATCTTTTAATACAAATTCTTCTGCATTTTTTCAGAATTTTTTTATATTATAATAATTAACAGATAAAATGTTTATTACAGTCTCCTGGTTTTCGCGGACGTCGTCCAATAACAGCTCATCAAAGAAGACATACAGATGGTGTAGCAAGAGATTATTTAATTAGAGCAGCTTCTGCTCATTCTACATCACAACGACAATATAGATAGATTAAAAACTATTTAGTTAGTTATAGATATTTATTCAGATCTGAAAGCAATAACTCCAACAGATATAATTGCAAAATCACACTACATGACAGCAGTCAAGCAAAGATATTTATGAGCACATCAGGCGATGATGTAAATACGAAGGGTCCATTTTATTTTTAGGTTGTGTTCATCATGATTATTGTTTAAATTGTACCCATGCAAACATGACTATATCTAAGAAGACTGATTTCGTAGATCTCTTGGATATGTATAATTATTATTTTGTAATATATTTGTTATCTATTATTAGAATATTATGTATGATATTAATATCACTGTCTCATATTTATTCAAAGGGACTTTTAAAATATTTGTAATTTATTCCTTCAATTCTATGAAGGTAAAATAATAATGTTATTATAACGCTTTTTATGTCAAAGGGAATCTTGTATTCCTGATAACTCAAGAATTAAAAATAATGGTGTTTTATGCACAATTTTAGATTTAAAGAAAAGTTTTATGTATAAATGTAGACTACTATAGCTATAGAACAAAGTGTTTTTATACTTCTAAAGCATTTAAAGATGACAGTATTTTTTCCTATATATCAGTGTCTTATTTAACAAAAATTTTATCAATATGTTTATTGCTTAATGATAGAGAAGCTTCACAATCTTGCTTAACTTCCTTTTTAATAGCATTATATAGTTATTTAGTTTATATTTTAATATACTATCACAGCACTCAATTTTATTATCTTTAGATATTTAGAACTGGAAATCAGTATATCTCTATTGTTAACATGTATATGTAACATGTGAATATGTTAACTTTCAATCAAAAGTGTTCAAAGGCTCTTTTCTTCAATTTATAGCTACACGAATGATCCATAATCTCGAGACTATCTGAAACCAGAGTCTATAAAACCCGATACAAAATTTGTAACAGTACTAGTAACGCCGCCTATTATGCCAATAGCTAAATGCCTTTTTAACTCAGGACTATTGTCTATACAGCGTTTGTCTGTGTCAATTACTCCCGGGCTTAATAAACCATCCGCTTGTGGAAGTGTTTATTAAACCAGGGGTAAAGTAATCTCGAGTTTATTAAACTTGGGTTTATGGTCCATGTTAGCAATTAACCCGAGATTAAACAGCTTGTGTAGATGAGGCTAGTGTGATAACATTAGGCTTAATGCTTCCAACATATCTTAGGCTATTTCTTTTTATTATCATTTTGGTTGCCTAATTTCCTGATATAGTCCAAATGATAAAATTATGGGGCTTTAAAAAATTATTTTGGCCTCTAGAATAAATCTGCTTTGCTTCCTATTGTTAAATCAAGCTTGAGAGTACAATTAAAATCATCAACAACAAAACACTAGAGCTTATTCAATATGTCTGTTTATATGTCAGCTAGGTTTCTTGTTCAGAGCCGGTAAAGCATGGATGAGTGAATATACATATCTTTGCTTATAATTATTATAGCTTTAAAACACTAAGCATTAAAAACACAGCACTTATTTATCTATGCTTATATTTTTAACTAGTCTTTTCAGCATTATATCTCACTAGATTTTATTGTACAGTTTTATTAGTTGTATAGTCTTAGTTATTTTTACCTTGAGTGCTGCTTGCTTGTATATAATGTCCTTAATTTATTTCATTATTTTAAAGCATTCCGTCCAGTTTCTTTGTATCAGAAAGACAATTTTTGTAGGGCATATTTTAATGAAACTGGGTTGCTAGTTATTTGTTATGTTAACATCCAATAGTACATAAATATTTTCTAGGTGAAAGAGGAATGATATTCTATTCTATATTGTAGGCCTATGTACAAATAAAAATTATACAGGGTCCAATTTATTATGTTAAATTTTAAATAATACAGGGTCCAATTTATTATGTTAAATTTTAAATAATACAGGGTCCAATTTATTATGTTAAATTTTGAATAATACAGGGTCCAATTTATTATGTTAAATTTGAAATAGATGTAAACTTATTTCACTTGTATCAGCATTTTCTTGTGCCTATTAGTATCAATTACATTAACCTTGCTTCCTGCTGCATGCTGAACAAATAGATCTTATGCATTATGAAAACTGTCTTCTTGCCATTGTCAAGCTTTTATTTCCTTAAACTGAATGAACGTAGGACAAGAGGATGGAATAATACATTACATTTATTAGCCCAGTAGTGTATAGACAAACACATTCTTAGGACAACATTGGTGCCCTGTTTCTGCAAATGGATAATCAACAGGGTTTCAATATAATTTTAACTTTTGAAATTTTATGACTTGTAGATTTAGAATTTTGGATACCAGCAATTATTTATATTTGATACCCTGTGATATGTTAATATAATTGTGCCTATTTTCATATATTAAAATCCTGTCTAGATCTATTGTTTATATTTTATCTCCATGCTTTGAACAACAGTCCCAATTAAATTCTATAGTGGTTAGCATGAGGCTCCTTCAACCATTGAGTGGAGCTGTGTTGACTTTAGTGGGGCAGATATAATGTGAAAGTGGCATGAAATTTTCTCCATGGGGGTATGCAGATTTAAAAAAATTGCGGGAACCACATCGTCATGGCAACAGTTACCGCCAAAAATTGGTAAATTCATAATGGCCTCTACAAAATGTGTTTTCGTCCATAAAATGGCTCTAAGCGACCTGATTTTGATGTCTATACCTATATTTGTGAGGTCAAGGAATCTTATTAACTTAGTGAGTTAAGCATTTGCTTTGTATTACCTGAAGATTCAGGTTTTATCTCAGCAAAAGATAGAATCAGAATTTCTCAATTTCATCATTTCTTACTGGAACATTTTTTCTCCACTTTTTATTTTCTTTACCAAGTTCTGAAGCCAAATTCAGCACTAAAATAGTCTTTATATAAAATTTATTACAAATAAATAAATAATAATCACAGTGTAAAAATAAATAAGTCAGTTTCATGGATGATCTTCTATTATTAAGTCATGGTTTATATCAAATTGTAATATCTACAAATATAAACTGTAGAGATACTGATGTCTCAGCTTTAATGGAATACATACCATTAGTATCAAGATATACCATTTTCAACTGAATATATATGGCAGTTGTATCAATATATATCAGCTTGTATCCAAAGATATACCATTTTCAACTGAATATATATGGCAGTTGTATCAATATATATCAGCTTGTATCCAAAGATATACCAGTTTTATCAAGGTATACCAGTTGTATCAAGATATATCACTTTGTATCAAGATATACCAGTTGTAACTGAATATATACCAGTTGTACCAAGATATATCACTTTGTATCAAGATATACTAGTTGTAACTGAATATTATATACCAGTTGTATCAAGATATATCACATTGTATCAAGATACACCAGTTGTAACTGAATATATATACCACATGTGTCAAGACATACCAATTTGCAACTAGATATTTACTAGTTCCATCAAGATATACTAGTTGTATCAAGATATACCAGTTGTAACTGAATATATATCAGTTGTATCAATAGATGCCAGTTGTAACTGGATCTATATACTAGTTCCATAAAGATATATCAGTTGTATCTGAATATATAAAAGATATACATGTATCAAGAGATGCCAGTTGTAACTGGATATACTTGTTTAGGATAGTGTATCAAGTACTTGTGACCACTAATACAGTAAACTATTACTGATTATGCCCTATTATTGTTATTGAAGAAGATGGATTTTAGCACCTTTGATTGAATTCCTCTCATCTAACACTGTCAAGTTTTGGTTGGCAACACTACACCCTGTTGTTGTAGCATTCTAATAACATTTAAAATAGAATCTAATTCAGTTCGAAATTTCTCAATTTCATTATTTTTAACTTCAACTATTTTTTTCCATTTTTCACTTTCTCGATTCAGTTCTGATGAGGCTAAATTTTGAGTATTTTTGATAATATCTTGTAATTCCTCTTCTCTTTTTAAATGTCTTCTCTCCATATGTTCTATTTTCTCTTGTATGGACATAAAGTGTTTCATTCCCTGAAGAAAAAAGATAAAAATAATTGATTCATATCACAAATTCCCAAAAAGGGGAAAACAAAACTATATTATTGTCCTGTTATTTGACGTTTCAGCTTATTGCCTTCTTCAGAAACACCCGAAATAGATCTCGATCACATCTTATGCCGTTATTTTACTAATTATTTAAAGTTTAGAATATTCAAACTCTATGTAATGGAATAAGATGTGATCGAGATCTATTTTGAGTGTTTCTGAAGAAGGCAAGAAGGCGATAAGTCGAAACGTCAAATAACAGGACAATAATATAGTAAAAATAATTGATTAAAATATATTCTTTACTTAAGTTTTATGAGATAGTGTTCTAATATGAGTGACCCTCTTTGCCTCTGTATACATTAAAAAATAAATCAGTCATTTACTATATGACTAGAAATGGGACAATAGACCAGTTGATTTCCCAACTGATAGTGGGAATAAAACATTTCTGAACATGAACACAAAACAAAATCATTTGTAGGGCCACTGGACTTGGCAACATTCAAAATAAATATAGGACAGGTAGGATAACCAAATTATGTCTATATTTACCGGTGTATAATGTCTCTTAGCTTCAGCTAATTCATCTTTAATCTTTTCAACCTGAGAAAGGAGGGAAGCTTCTCTTATTTTTAATACTGAAATTTGTTCAGCTTCTACTTCATTTCTAGATATCTGTTCTTTAAGATGTCTTATTAATACCTGAATCAACAAATACATTGACAACATTAATCAATACAGCTTATGTGAGATGAATTTTTTATTTGCCAGCTTCATAACAAAAACATCAATAGACAATACATAAGAAACACTAGCAATGGTCATATTGAATGTATTATTGATTGCAATATCATTTATCAGAATAAATTATTAATTTTACTGCAACATTTTTTTTCTGATTCTCAGCATTCTTCTCAATATCAAATATTCATTATGTCATTTATTATACAAAAATAATTTTGTACAAAGAATATCAATAAAAAAACAGTGCTTAGGCTGCATGCACATAGAAGTATACGGAATACACTACCTGAAAATCAAACAAGCACGATTTCTACTTTACTACACTTTACTTTAATATTCGTACGAATACTTCGATTTTGATTAGTGTCCTCTTATGTTATCAGGTATTATGAAATTACCTTGTTCAATTTTAGGTATACGCGTGTCGCTCAAAACGTACACTGTATACCCAAAAAGTATACTTTTATGTGCACGCAGCCTAAGAATACAGTGACATATATTGCAATTTAATATTGGTTGATGTATGTTCTTATAGAAGTTTGTGGACAAAAGATCATTATTTCATAATATAAATTTCTGAATGAACTAACCTCTTGAGCATCACATTTACTATGTAACTCTGCTACTTTAGATACAGAATTATTGACAGCTTGTTCAGCTAATAATCTCTGAAACTCTTTCTGATGACAAGATCTTAATGTATCTATCTATAAAATAACAATATACAAATTATGGCAAAATACAGTCCAATATTATCAATACATGACATATAAATTTGTTTATTCAAAATATTTGCTAAATGTTATTGTATTTGTTGATAACAAAATCAATAATCTTATGAAATTGAAAAAAAATTCAGCAAGATGATATTGATTTTACAATCAAAATTACTTATAATAAAAACATCTTGTGACGTCATCCCATTGTTATGGCAGGTCTTTCTTTTTGCTAATATCCCTCAACCCAGGGACATTCGAGAGAATATCCCTCAACCCAGGGATATTCGCGATAATATCCCCGTGGACAGGTACATTAGAGATAATATCCCCTCTACCAAAGTACATTCGAGAGAATATACTTTAATCTAACATCAATACATTTGAACAATCAACTCCACATCTGAAAGATTATTTTTCTTTCAAACTTAATATAGAAGTTTCAAAATCAAGCTGTTGAATCGTAACTAGTCACTACACAGTGACAAAGTATGCAATCTCATTAAACAATATCAAGTCACAACCCAGTGATCTGTAAGGTTTCTTGCTTCCTATGAAACAATAAAGGTTGATACAACAATATATACCCTCACATTTCTTGTAATGTTTTTTACTGGTCATCTTATTTTTTAAAAACGGTTTTAAAAATTTAAAAACTAGATTTTTAGAGCGTTATTAATTTTCGAGGGATTTATATCTTTCAATCTACATTTTAGAATTTTTTAATGTAAAATTAGATATTTAATATTAAAAACTAAATATTTCTGAAAATTCTGGAACATTTTTTCACACGACATAGATTACCTCCCATGTGATGTTAAATGTATTGATTGATTTTCAACATATTTACCAATTATTGAATTAGGAATCGGTTTTTATGTTGGATAATGCATGGTTTCTATCGGGATTAGTTGACATAATGCCCTTGGGCTCGGAAAAGCCCTTGGGCCTTCGGCCCTCGTGCTTTCCTGAACCCGCGGGCATTATGTCAACTAATCCCTCGAAACCATGCATTATCCTACACATAATCTATACAAATTTGAACTGTTTCATCATTAAGTGTAAATAAGCATGCTTCAAGTAAATCTATTTCAAGCTCATGACATTAATGGTATGTGACATCACTAGGCAACGGCCACTCAACTGGGTAAACATCATGTTATTTGTGGCTACTAGAATGGCACCTAGTTTTAAAAGGGTTAAAGTAGAAGTTGATTGTTATTAGAGTTATGACAAATAAAGCTTACCTTATCTTCATATTCTTCACGACTTTTTCTAACAAAGGCTTCTGTTTCAGCTAAAGATTTTCTTAAATCAACTCTCTGTTGATCTAAACTTAACTGTAATCTTTCAACCTACATTACATAACACTTACAACATAAAATAAAATCTTAAACCGTAACAGCAGTGAACTTATAGCATAATACATGACGTAATTAAGCAATATTTTGGCTAAATTCAATCAAGTATGTTATTCTAAAGAACAGAAATACATGTACAGAGAAAATATAAAAACTTTCAAGGGGAATGTTCCGCATTTTCGAGGATTGATTTGGGCCATGAATTTATGTAAATATAGCCCTCAGATTAACTGGAACTGCCCAAAATTCACAAGATAACCTTAAGAGTTATCTTTCATTTTCTGTTAATGTATTTTCTACATAAGGCATAGTCTTACTAAACAACGAGCGTCAGTATAGACCAACACAACACTCGTGCAGATTAACAACTACTCTGGGATGATATAAATTGTTATTGAAAAGTAAACACAAAATACAATGGCCGAATCAAGACCGGGGGATTTTACATAGATAAGCGCATGCGCAAGTATGCATAGAACACAGGCGTTCGTACAATTAATAATAATAGTTAACACGTTACTATAGACCTTTATAGTATACTGGCGTGACCACTTTTCTCTTTATGTCTCTCTCCTGGAGATAAAGTCAATTAATAAAATAAAGAAGAACTTAATGTCAATTCAAAATACAGATCACTGTCGGAAAGGACTATCATACAAAGTCTTGAAGGTACTTCGGAGGTTTTTTTCTTCGAGAAGACCGACGGAATTCTGTAGGTTCAGGAATAGGTGGATCTTCTGGGGAAGCTGGAAGAATAAGTTCTTCTGGAATATCAGGGTCCTGTGAAATCGTCGTAGATTGGGGCTTATTGACTGAATGTTCACCAATATCTTCATCAGACTCATTAGAGTCATAGTTATAGTCGAAGATTGGTCTTTTAACTTCAGATTCGAATTCGTATGCTGGAACTTTAAAACATTCAGTATTTTTGACATGATACGGTTTGGATCTGAGTTGAGTCCCGGTAAATTTTTGAATGTCACACCACGTATTACTTTTATTTACGACAAGATATCTATCACGAGCTGAGCGTTTGTTGCGGTCAGTCTTAAGGTAAATAATGTCACCAATTTGAAATGAGTCGGGATTTGCTGGACCACGTCCACGTGCTTTAGATTTTTCACTGGATGGATGGTTGTTTAACCGAAGGTCATGCTGAGATTGTATGAGCTCTTGGTTGGAAACAGAGATGGGTTCGTTGGAAAATTGATCTCGGAGAGTCCACATTTCTCTGGCAGAGAGTCCTCGACTTCTGATCCTGGCATTCAAACGAGAACACACAACAGAAAGTGTCAATGGTGATATTGAAGTGCAATGGGGTTCGAATTTTAACAATTCATCTGTAAATTCAGATATCGCCTTTTCAGCAACGGGGTTTTTGTTGATGTTTTTAATCCGTCCAATATCTAAGTGAATGTGATAAGTTTTCAGTAGTTCGTCATTAACTAAGGACGTAAATCCAGGTGCGGGATCAACTCGGACACTGACGGACTGGCAATCAACTGGTATGGTACTGAGACATAGCTGTAAAAGCGCTGAACGTAACGTGGTTTTCTGTTCATTTTCAATTAAACAGGCCGTAGTGTAAGAAGTGACGGTTTCACGTAGAATTAATACAAGTTGACGGTAACGCTTGACCACATCTGCAGCAAAATTTATCCCAATAGTACTTGGAGGAGTTTCTGTGTCTTGTAAGGTGAGTGAGGGTGGAATCTTTTGAAGAGAGGAGCACGTATGGCATTGATTTGTCGTTAATTCGATGGCAGCGTCCAAGTCTAATGCCGAGAAATTTCTGAGAAAAAGTAGTCGAAGTTGATGTTTAGACGGGTGACAAAACTTTAAATGTAATGCTGTAAGTAATCCATGAAGTACTGGTCTTGGAACTATGATGCATTCTCTTGTTGGGGCGAGAGGTTCTTCTTTGCGAACAACGAGAAGGCCATCTTTAGAAATTTGTGCAGATCGAAGGTACCTTTTAACATTTTTTATGTCGGTGGCTTTTTTAGATGGTCTAGTACCCTGAGTTAAGTGGGCGTGAGTACGCCGTAAATCTGAACAATCATGTTGAATTTGTAACCAGGCTGATCTGGAGGAGAATGGTAGGCGTAGTTTTCCGGTAAGTACATCGTCAGCAGAAATGGCTCGGACTGTGGATTCCTCAATGGTGTTGATAAAAGAACATATCTGACAAAGGGGTTCGGAACAAGGGGGTGCATTTCGACTGGCGAAGTCAGAAGGTATATTGGCTGTTCCAGCAAGATGACTGATGGTAACCTGATATCGGCTGGCGTTCGATAGGAATGTGGTGACTCGGGAACTAGCAGAAAATTCACCACGACAAAGCTTCTTATAGGCCTCAACACACGGTTTACTGTCAGTCAGGACGGAGGTACGTTGGCTGGATTGAATGATGTAGGGTGAATAGTGGCGAATGGCTGCGGTTATGGACAGAGCCTCAATTTCACATGGTAGCCAAGTGATTTGATGTTTCTTGAGTTTGGCACTAAAAAAGCCGGCAAGGTAAATGTGAGTTCCTCGTTGAATGTATAATGTTGAACCAATACCAGACTGTTTTACGGATCCATCTGTAACAATCCACAATTTGTCAGTGTAACGGGGTAAGGTGATGGTTTTGTGGTCTTTCAAATGATCTTGAGCTCGTTGAAAGTCTTCTTCTAAGCTTTCGTCCCACTGTATGAGTGACTTAGAGTCTTGTCCAGCAACAGCCTTCTCTAAAGAATTAAGAAAGGCAGCACAATCAGGCAAAACACGTGCTAAAACTTTATAGGCTCCGATGAATGAACGTAAGCCTTTAACTTTAGTTGGACGGGAGACGGAGCTAAGAGTTGCTATGACATGAGGGCTTGCAGAGATTTTTCCCATATTCCATATCCATCCTAAGATTGTTGTTGTGCGAGGACAGATGGTGGTTTTTGCGGATGAAAGATGTAAATTACACTTCTGTAAGGCATCAAGTGTGCGTTTCCAATTATTAAGGAGTTGTTCGGGTGTATCACCTCCGCAATACAAATCGTCAGCTAGTTTCGTTACAATGCCTTCTTGTAACAGGTCGCCTAATACGCGGCACATCAGCTCTTCCAAAGCAGTTTCGGAGCCGGGCATACCCATTGCCGTTCTAGTATATACTCGGACTCCGCGGAAAGGCGTAGCTACTCCACAATATTTAAGTGAATCATGTGATAGAGGTATTTGGTAAAATGCTTTAGTCAGGTCAGAGACGATGACATGTTGCCACTGAGCTATAATTTGGAGAGTAGATTGAACATCTGGCATCAGGGATGGTTGTGGCTTACTATATTGACCAACTTCTCCAAACGCTGTTACTAGTCTGTGACTACCATCGGGCTTTTTGATGAGAAATGATGGATTTAAGTACTCTACTACAATGCCAAGATCTTCAGGTTTGGAAAGAACGTTCAGATTCTCTAATTCATCAAATTTTAACTGGAGTTCATATAGTTTTGACTTAGAGTATTGTGGCATGCGTCCTTTCCGTTGGGGAGGTTGTACTGGGCCCATGTTAACAACGGCTTGGATGGGTCCAACGGCACCATTGTAGCATCCAATAACTGGGTCGAATACAGAACTGTAGCTCTTGTGTAGTTTGTAGAATTCTTGTCTAAGGTTTAAAGGCAAGATGTTATCTGGATCGACTGTAATCTTATCCATGTAGGTTAGATCTGACGTAGTGTGTGTTGGTTTGGTGTCGGGTCCAGTATTGTCCACATATCTGTCGAGAGTAGACAAAACTTGACAAATATGGTCATGGTTTTTTACAAGAACAGGTTTGTTAGTGGGGTTTGCTAACCTAATAACACCGCCAACAGGTGTACAAAGTTGAGGTTTAAGCCACCCATTAGAGCTTTTACTTTCTAATCGGGGTTCCAAGGCCATTACTTGATTTTCAAATGGTTTAACGTCTGGAGGTAGAGAGATTTCTATGTAATCACCAGGCCACAAAGTAGTAGTTGTTGTTGCTCGGAGGATATGTGCACTTGAATAAATCTTTGAAACGGTTTGTCGTCGCTCAGTATACGTGATAGTTATATTATCTCCAATTAAAATTTGGTTCCTGGATGGGCGTACTGCTATATCATTGTTGACAAAGAAGGGTATGCCAGCAAGTATGTCGACATCAAGATCATCTACAATAAGTGCATCTAAAATGAGATTTGAGGAATTTCTAGCTAAGGTTATATGGGTTTCGCCATATATGGACAAGGGGGTTTTCCCATCAGCTTGGGTTGCGGTCTGTGTGCTCTTAGTAATAGGTACACCTATGGCTTTGGCTAGGGCAGTCCGTATCATATTTATTTCGGCACCGGAGTCGAGTGTGACAGTAACTGTATGATGATCGTAAAATGCTGTAAAGAATGGAGACTGTTTCACACCAACTCTTCTTGAAAGATTTACTGGTTGGGTATTGTTCACAAGTCTAGATGTTGGTGGTGGAGTGGGAGATTCATCTGTAAAACAGGTATGAATATCTTCTGTCATGTTGGAGATCTCTTGGCTGTCAACAAATCTACTCTTAGAAATAAACTTTTTGTCACGTTCTGGTAGGTATTGACATTGTGTAAGATAGTGTGATTCATAATCTCGCCGTCCAGCTTGCTTACACAGTGGACATGATTTGGTGATTACTGGTTGGGGTCTTGATGAAAATCTGGTATTACGGGTTCTCATGACTTTGGTTTCGTCATTGAAGGACAATTCGTCAAGAAGTGAATCAAGTGCTTGAGATATTTCAGGTTTGATGGATGACAAAGTTCTAGATCGTAATTCAGTGCCATATTTCTGTTTGACTAGACGAGGAAGGCCCTCGTGGATAAGCCTCAACCAAATAAGTACAACAAAATTTTCTAATGTCGGGGTTAGATCCTCGTCAGTTGTAATCTCACTCCCATGATGAGTCAAACCACTTTCTCTGCGGAGTAGATTATCTTCTACAAAGGACATTAGTCTCTGGTATAATGTTTCTAGTCTCTCTTCCGGTTTCTGACGAATTTCATTGAAGTCAAGGAAATGGGCGCCTGTGGTTTGGAAACCATAATGAAGACGAAGAGCTTGCCAAATACTTGATAAAGATGTAGAGTTACGTATAATAGTATTTCGTGATATGATTGGTGCGTAATTTGCTATTTGTCCTAGCATAAGTTCAAGAAAGCGAAGTTTCTGAGCGGCGGTTTTACGAGAGGCTTCGGCCACAGCATTTCCGTCATTTTGTAAGCTTCGATTTGGGTTGGTAGCAGTTTTCTTTGCCCATGTAGCAGTGTCGGATAAGAAGGGCGCGAAGTTGTCATCAAGGGCTAAGATATATAAAAGATTGGCTTGCCATGCTTCGAATGAAGTGAGGGATTCATTTTCGGTGAGAGACCATTGTTTTGGTGCTCGGGAAGCAGATGCCATAGTGGAAAAAGGTTAAAACAAAAATATCTTCCTGTATTGTGCTGATGAATAGTTGTAAATAAATACTTGATACGATTGATAAATCGCCTGCACGAGCTCCTTTGTTTTTGTTGTGGAAAATTTGGTTGGCGTGATTATACTATAATTTAAGTATTAAAGCTTTGGTTCGGGTAGGTTCGTTTCCGTATTCAGCCACCACGTCAGTATAGACCAACACAACACTCGTGCAGATTAACAACTACTCTGGGATGATATAAATTGTTATTGAAAAGTAAACACAAAATACAATGGCCGAATCAAGACCGGGGGATTTTACATAGATAAGCGCATGCGCAAGTATGCATAGAACACAGGCGTTCGTACAATTAATAATAATAGTTAACACGTTACTATAGACCTTTATAGTATACTGGCGGAGTCATATTTTTGACTTTCAAACGCTGATATTTATGTAAACATGAAAACACAGGGATTTGAAGGCTTAAATTTCAAGGGAAAGTTTGGGACATTATTATGGATTAGATTAGCTAAATAATTCTAGTTTCTGAGACTATAAGTTTTTTGGTCAAATAGTTAGTGAACATATCCCTTTAAAAAAACTCACATACCTTATTTTTCAGATAGTCATTCTCTTTTACCACTTCAGTAACATTACTATTCATATTATCATGATGTTCATCAAAATTATTTTCATCTGATTTCCTTCCATTTTTCTTGTTTTTACCTTTCTTACTATCTGTATTTCAATTAAAACAATTCTTTAAATCATCAAACAATGTACTTTTGAACTTATTTGTGTAGATTTAATATTAAATGTGGACATTTAAATATTTTCTTCACCAGTGAAACTTTTCAAAACTGAAATCTAACTTGCAGAACTTTTATGCACTTCAAGGATGTTATTGGCATACATTCACTATATCATGACATTGTTAATCACAATTTATCCTCAAAATGTTACATATGGTCAGGAAGTGTTTTCAGTATTAATTCGTTTGCAAAATTCACTTTAAAATAATATCAATTACCTTTTAAGAATAGTTGTTTTTCTTTTCGTAATTTTTCTAAAGATATTTGTGTAACTTGTAAATCATGAGTTTTATTTTCAAGTTCACGTTGTAATAATAAAACTTGATGTTGTAATTCACTGTCAGTAGAATTAGTAAATCTTGATACACCTACAATATATCAATGTTAATAATATCAAAAATACAATTCATTATGCCAATTTCGCATAGGAAATCAAAATGGTATACATAAAGCTATGTAACAATAGTGGACAATTGCAAATACTTATGAATTCATTGGACTTATTCCTGGTTTACTCTTGATTTTGTCAGCTTGTGGAATTGACTTGTGGATTGCAACTGGTGAAAGTAGATGGCAGTTTTCTTTTGTAATTGTATCTATATCTAAAAACTTTCAATTTAAATTCAGTTTTCATTATTTACTTACTATGTTCATTATTTTTATGTAATTTATTTAACTCTGTTTGTAATTTAATAACTTCTGTTTGTAATTCAGCTATCTGTTTTTTATATCTGTCTCTGGTACTATCTAATTCTTTCTGTAAAGCTGTTATATGAGTATGTGGTCTGTCGTGATCACCAGCATGTTGATATTGTGATAGCTGATCTTGTAAATCATTAATTCTTTCTTCAAACTGCATCTACAAAACACAAAATATATCTTGAACCCAGACCTAAACACCATTATTACTTTACTTGAGTAAATATTGCAGTTAGGTTAAAATTCAAACCAAATTAACTGTATGATGAATTTCAGATCAGTAACAAAATTTCAAGGACATAAAATGCCATCAGAGAAGAATATAACAGATCTATCTTCAGGTGCCAATGTCCATTTCTTTTTGACATAAGAAAGGAGTTAAAAAGCTGAGCTATGACATCTTTTCATTATGATTTTAAAATAAATGAACACAAACCTTCACCATGTTATATTTTTGTTCCATAGCTCGTAATAACTGATCATGTTCACTATCTTTAGTGGCTAGTTCACTTTCTAATTTCTTTATTCTATTTTCTAAGACTATATTACTTGGTGTTTGTTTAGAATCTGTGGTATCACTAACTACACCAGCTGCTAATATCATAGCTGGTAGAGAATTAGGATGTCTTTTTCTTACTATCTGTTCCATTTCTCTCACCTATAATATGATAACAATATCATACCTATATTGGCTATTCTTTCTATGAACTTCAGATACATAAGACACTAGGATAATATTTAACCCTTTGAATACTAAGTGCGGATAAAACTGTCAACAAAGCTGAAAATTTGAATGATGAATTACAATAGGTCTCTTGTTAAGTGTATATCAAGTTATTACATAATCAGTAAAGTTACTAGTGTTATGAGGGTTTGACAAAAATTAAATATCATATATTAATATATCTTTAAAACAGGGATAACTATACATTTAACAGTAAAAAAAAAAATTGAAAAAAAAAACTTACTTGTCTTTCTAAATCTTGTACTTTTTTATGTTCCGTTGCTCTTTCTTTAGCTCGTAGTTTATTTTCTTCCATCTTTCTTCCCGTCTAAAACAAGTGAATCATACATTATTACAATACATCATATTAATAATACAACAAATTAAACTAGAACCATGAATGGTACCATGCAGTGCGCATCCGGTTTCGTCCATTGGTGAAAAGTGACATCTTTCAATCCATGATGTCAGGTTTACAGAAGAAAGCTTGTTTTACATTAAAATGCAAAAGGTACAAAATTTTAAAACGCACAATTTTGAATTCGGTAGTGAAAAGTAGAATAACCAGTTCACACACGGTAGTCAAAAGTGAAATAAACATTTGATGTTCGGTAGTGAAAAGCCATCTGATTAAAAAAAAAGCGTAATCACAGTTTGATATACATCAGTGGAAAACGCATATCACAAAATTTCTAAGATTTGTAAATAAGTTCTAAAGTGCAAGAAAGGACACATGAAAGAGCCAAATCTCAATTTAGAAACGGACTGCACAGTATTCATACTTCATAGTTTGAAATACAGATCGAATTTTATCAATACATAATTCGTTCAAAGAAAACACATATTAAATTTTCTTTTTAAAACAGTTAAAATGTAAAAAAAAGTACATTAATGATAACTTATCGCCCAAACGAAAGTTAACGGGAGAGGGCGATCGCCCAAACGGAGCTTTATGTCAAAATGTAGTACTCTCCCTTTAACTGAAATTAGAATTTAATATTTTACAAGCAGATGGAATAACTAATTTTCAAAATTCAAAAGGCGCTATTTTGATTTTAAAATATTGTGTTGTATATAATTGAAAAAGTAGATTTAGCATAATTAGATTGTGAAAGAATTTGTGACTTACATGAATTAGGTCACGTGTCAGAGCTCTTTAAAGCTAAAAACTGCAATTTTCAAATGGATATAAAACCGGAAGTAAACATCGGAAAACCTAAAGGAAAGTATCTGTGCATAGGTATCGTCAATGGCAATGAATTTGTTTCAGGTCACTTGGTCACCAGAGGTCAAGGTCACAAGATATGAGCCTTTAAAGTTTTGACAATTACTGATTTATCTTAACCGGAAATTAAAATAAATCAGAATTGAAATTCAAAAATCGGCGTCTCATGTTTTGGTAGCAATCGACTGTAGATTCCAAAAACATCAGAATTATGCAAATTTCATTACACCCTGAGGCCCCATTTTGCGTTTTATGAAAATATACCATTTCAAGATGGCGACTGATCTGTTACATCCGGTCAAATTTTATTATTTGTATACTTTTGCGTCTATATTACATACATACTGCAAAAAGAATTTTTCAAATATCTTCAAAATTCCGGAAGTTGAAATTTCGACTTTGAGAGCCAATAACTTCAAAACCGGAAGTGATAAAAAAATTTTGAAAACATATTTTAGTTCGCCATCAAAATGTCTATCTACCTGTAAGTTTTCAGAACGATCGAAATACAATTTGAAAAAACACGCACAGTTTCAATAGAAATTGACACAAATTTTTCAAACTTTAAAAGGCGGAATTTTGATTCAAATATATTGTGTTGATATATCATTGGAAAGAGCAGACATAGCATAGTACGACGGTGAAAGAAAATAAGACATATGTAAATTAGGTCACGTGGTAGGGCTGTTTAAAGTTAAAAATTACAATTTTCAAACGGCTATAAAACCGGAAGTAACCATTGAGCATCTGAAAAAAATATGTCATTGGATACATCTAATCAAGGTTTATAACTTTTGTACAAGCTACAAAGTCACAAAAGGTCAAGGTCACAAAATATGGGCCTTGAAAGTTTTGACAATTACTGACTTATTTTTACCGGAAATCAGAAAAATTCAGAATTGAAATTCAAAAATCGGCTTCCCATGTTTTGGTCGCAGTCGACTGTTGATTACATAGACATAAAAATTATGCAAATTCCATAACACCCTGAGGCCCCATTTTGCGTTTTATGAAAATATACCATTTCAAGATGGCGCCTGATCTGTTACATCCGGGTCAAATTTTATGATTTGCATAATTTTAAGTCTACATAACAAACATATTGCAAAAAGAATTTTTCGAATATCTTCAAAATTCCGGAAGTTGAAATTTCAACTTTGAGAGCGAATGACGTCAAAACCGGAAGTGATATCGAAATTTTGAAAATTGCTAATAGCTCGCAATCAGATTGTCTATAAATATGTAAGTTTTCAGGTTGATCAATATAACATTGCAAAAGTTGAAAAAGTGGTCAAGAAAAAGTGCTCCAAAAGTCAGCAAGATTTTTCTCAAAATGATATTGTTAAACTTTTGTCTCATGGACAATCGATTAGAGAAATATGCAAAGTCAGTCCGATCAAAATCGGTTGAAAAATAAAGGAGATAATGGCCAAAACATCAAAACCCATATGTTCTCATACCTCATTTCCGGTTGGTAGGGCATGCGTCATTTTACATTTAAACAATACCGAGCAGTAGATTATCGTGGGAAATCTTGAGAGATTATGCGTGGCATGTGTAGTTTTGGCAGGGCGCTCTGACCAGAAAGTGAAAAAAAAAAAAAAAAAAAAAAAAAAAGTCATTTGCAAAACAAAGCAGTGCGTTCGCTAGAACGCACTGCAATTATGAAACATAATGACAAATGACATCTTTTCATATAAAAATAGATTTTAGATTAAGTTAATATACTTTCTCTAAAGACCAACCATTATAGGCTCGCAAGCATATACGCCCACCAGCAGCTTGAGGTAAATGAACGCAATATCAGAGTTTTATGCGATAAAAGTCATCACATCATCACTAAATTCAATAGTGCACATCTTCATAATGATACTGACACACATACAAAAGATCAAAAGAATCCATGAAGAATTGTAGCCTGTAGAGTGAGCACAATATAAATGTGAATGGATGGACCGACAGGGGCAACCACAATATACACCCATACTTATGTGTGGGTGTATAAAAACAATAAGGCTTACCTCAGATTGTAATTCTTCTAATTGTTTCTTCAGTTTTTCTATTTGACTATCTTTAGTTCTTATAGTCATAGCACTCTTATCTAATAATTCCTGATTTTCTGTATACCATTTTAATTTCTTAGTTAGTTTCTCTATTTCTTCATTGTATTTATCTTCCATTTTCTATTATAGATAACAATAATCATATTTTAAACCATATAAAAAGAGAAAATGACATGGATTCATACAAATAGTGGTTGTGGTTTCTAATCTTGGTTTAGTCAAAAAACCAACAGGTACTTTTATTATCAAATAAAGTTGGTTCTTTCTATCTTTTAAGGTGTTTTTCAGTGTTCAGCAAGACTTGAAAATTAATTATTATTGTGGTATATGTAGCCTACTTAATTTTTTCAATCTTCAAGTTTCAAGTAAATTTGTATACAGTAAAAAAATCATTATACCAACCTGAGCCTCCTCTGGTCTAATAGATTTAGCTAATTGTAATTGTTTAGTTAAATCTTCTCTCTCTCTAATTAGTTTATCAATATGTTCTTCTAATTCTAACTTACTATTCTGTAATGTTCTTAATTCACGTTCTGATATACTGTGTTGTTTCTATTAAATATAAACACAATCCAATAACTAACATAATATAGAAATCTTAACTACGTCTTACAGCCGGTTTTATCATGAACACATTCTGACCAACTAAATCTTCTCCAAATTAATGATTATAGTCTGAATGTTTTTTAAAAGAGAATAAAGAATCTAGAACATATTTCTATATGAAATACCAACAAGATTAAGAGAAAGACTGCTAAATACTAACTGTAATATCCTTCAGTTGAGCTTCTAATTCAGATATTCTACTTGCACCTAGAACTGCTGGTTGAGTGGTACCACTAACACTAGGCTGTTGACCACTAACACTAGGTTGATTACCACTAACACTAGGTTGATTACCACTAACACTAGGTTGACTATTATTATTATGAGTGTTACCACTAGATGCTATTTGTTGTTGAGCAGTTACACTAGTTATTATACCCTTATTCTTTAATTGATATTCTTTCTGACTCAATTGATCCCTAGAAATAGCAACAGAAGAACAAAATAATATGACCAAAAAATCATTTATTCGAACATAACAAGGATTGTGTTCATGTATTTCTACATGACCTAATATTATAATATATACCCTAATAAATGACTCCTGTCTTTAATACCATAAAATTGTTAACATGTCATTTGCCACTTCCCAAGAATTCATGTTATGTTTCATTCCTGACAAAAAACTAAGGGTGTGCTGTCAATCAGAACCATCAAAATTTCATACTAAAAGAAAAATGCTGGGGCCAACTTTATTACGACTGTCCGGATTGTCCACTGGAGTATCCGGTGGAAATTTTAAATAGAGTACGGAGGGAGATCCAGGTGGTATGAACCAATCAGCACTTGAAATATTGATAGTCGCGATTTTTGTGTAACCATTATTCATGTCACTTTTCTTAGTAATCCCGTGATCTCCGCTATCGCACTGGTCTGTAGATAGGAGAAAATAGAGAGTCCGAATTACCCACGTGACACGTGATAAGAGTGGATTTGGATGAATCCGGACAATCCGTTCTTGTAAAAGAATTGGACCCTGTTCTCTTCTGTAGTAAACAGTTTAAGGCATTTTAACTAGGTAAAAATATCATACTATAAACTATATAGAAACTAACATACCAGAGTTGAGACACCTCCCTAGTTAATCTCTGATGTTCTTTAAACATAGTTTCTTCTGTATCTTTAGTATTCTGTTCTAATAATTTCATCTTAGAACATAGACGTTGATTTTCCTTCTCATAGCCAGCTATTAGATTCTCTTGTTCTTTAATTTCTTTTTCTAACTTGTTAATCTTTTCTTTAGCAACATTATCCAGTCCTTCAGTTGCTATAATTTGTTTATGGTCATCATCAGCTTGATTCTAGAAAAGAGCAGAATGGTAGCAATACAGAAAATAACTTTAAAAAACTCACAATTTCGTGAAATGTTAAAATCCAATTATACAAATTGCCCTTACTGTTGATGGGTTTCTATAATTATACATAAGTGACCAATTCCAAGATAATAGGTGAAGACCCAAAACGACATTTAATTACTTTGAGTTATCTTAAAATAATATGAGCCTTTCCTTTTTCAATGCACTCTATTACAATGTACATACCTTAGCCGCCAGCACAAAATTTTCTTGTTTGATTTTAAACAATTCTTGTTCATGTTGAATTTTTAGATTCTCTATCTCTTGTGTATGTAGTTTATCTTGTTCATTTAGGTTAGCTAAAATACACACATATAAATAATGTTTCTTTGAAAATCTACATATGATGGGTTTTGATTTCTGAGCACAGGCAAGTAACTAGATTTTGATGTTTATATACATGGTCTACATATTCAATCTTTAGCTTTTAGGAATTCAAACCACATAAATTATTTTGATTGTACATAGTAATGACACATTAATTTTTTGATGGCATAATAAATAAAAACAAACCTTTCAATGTCTGATTTTCTTCATGAACTTGTTTCCATTGTTGTTGTACATCTTTTAATTCTTGAAATAAAACTTGTTCTCTATTTAAACCAGTAGATTGATCTAATTTTATACTAGATGATTGAGATGGTTCATCAATAGACCATTTTACCTATAATACAATATAATCAATTTTAACATCTTTATATATAAGAAGAGGCAATCATACTAACAATAGTGATCATAAGGAAACAGTCCATACGCATCAATTCCAAAGTAACATCACACCACCATACAAGTCAGCTCTTTTGGCTGCAAATCATAGACAATGTAAATATTTTTTGATTTTGTTGATTTTCGACAGGATTCATCCTTGAGTGGTAACTAACATTATCAGTAAGTTTCGTCAAAATCCGTTAAGAATTGTGACCTGAAGAATGTTTACAAGCCAAAAATCAAACGTGTTTTCAAGAACAAGTGCAATAATTCATAGTAAATATATTTCGACTGATTTTCAATAGGGTACATCCTTGGGTGATAATAAACATTACCAGTAAGTTTCGTCCAAATCTGTAAAGAATTGTGACATGTAGAGTGTTTACAAGACGGACGGACATGGGTGACGACAATATACGCTCCCCATTTCATGTTGGCGTATAAAAATAAACATATACTTACAGTTGGCAATGGTTTACCACTAATCTGTCCTTTTAAATATCTAGCAAAAGAATCAACAGACTCTAAAATCTTCTCTTCTTGTTTATTCTTGTCTTTTTTATTTGTTTTATTATCTGGTTTTACTTTAGATGGTACTGAGAATAAAGAATAAGTTAATATGAAGTCATGTAGAAATGGTGATTGAAAACATGCACACAGAAGTTTCAGATCATTTGCTGTGAAATCATACAATCTGATGTCAATAACATCATGATTATTCATGAAAAAGTTATATGAGTCAATTATTAATCTGAATCACTATCAAATTTGTCCAGTTAATACTGAAAATTATGCAGTACAGAACACAAAACTATGTTTGCCGTCTCTTAACTCTATCTACCATAAATATTACACATGAAATGTATCTAAGACTCACATTTTGTAGTTGTCTTGTATCTATTACTGATATTAGGTGAAGATTGACTCAGTTTTTTACTCTTCTCCGTTAATGGTCTAGATGGTGATCTGATTGGTGATACAGAAGGTGATCTTCTACCATAACCTGAACTCTGTATCTTATCATAACGATTTCGTGGTTTACTTGTTCCTAAAAATCAGATTAAAAAAATCAAATAAATCTTAGTGGAACATATTTTATTCACAAGAACTTTCTCTCCCACAGATATGCAAAACACGTAAGTTCATTGATTATTACGGTATATAAAAAAACAGTACTCACTTTTATTTTCTTGACTCTGTCCTTTACTTTTATCTTTTACCGACTGAAAACAATAGAATTCAATAACTTTTATAAATGGTACATCAATATTAGGTACAACTTCTAATATTTCTTATGACAGAATAATCTGTGTGTCAAAAAAAAAAAATGTGTTTGAACAACATTAAAAGAGAGTAAAAGTAATCATCGTATTTTAATTCCAACAAATTCTGGCAAAACTAAGAAAATGAATAACATAAGCCACATCACCAACAGAAAAAAAAAATGTAATTGATATACTCACAACATTAATAATAGGTTGATAAACTTCTGTATCTTCAGTATGAGAATGATCAAATCCTCCTGCAACTCCATCTATTCTATTATCTTCACTTATAGAGGATGGTGAACCTAATATAATAAATTAATCATGATATACTGTTAAGTAGTAAATATTAACCTCACAGAGGTTGATATTAGAAATAACCAGAGGCCGAAGGCCGAGGGTTTTTTCTAATATCTAACCGAGGGTAAGAGGGTAATATTTAACATACACATCGACATGGCTTTTAACCCATCCCTAATTAAAATCATACCTATAATCTACAATGACCTCTTCCATATCATCCTGTGTTGATTTAGTAGATTTTTACTCACTGAGTACAATTATGCACGTGTAGATATAACACGTGACACAGTACAAACAACATGAACATGTAGTCAACAATTAATGGCTGTGATGGGAATTAGTCAAATAATAGAAAAAGTGCTGGATTTACATCGAATTCGGATGAAATATGGACAATATTGGATTATATATTTATAAAAACGGTATAGTTCATTGAATGCAGAAGAAAATGTGCACAATTCTGATCAAATTTGAAGTTTCTTTGACATCAAATAAGCGGTTGAAATACACAATCAATGGCCGTCATAATGAAATATACAAACAAAAACGGAAATGTGAAAATACAGCAAGATTGGGAATACATGAAAAACAAAGCGTGAATATTTTCATGTGGACTGCTGTGGAATTTGATAGGGGATTCGCTCAAAATTAGCATCAAAGCCCAAATATACAGGATGGAATATATGGAGATTTGTGACAATCAATCCATGTGTCGCTTATAATTATTGGATTACATTTTATGACATATTATGGGAATATAAATCGAGACCCCGTGTGTTACGGTTTGTGCCCGTTATAGATCCCTCAACAGTATGAAATTTAGGGTGGACTCTCTGTCCTGGCAAAATATTCATAGCCGTAGGGGCCCACGACTCAATAGGGGGCAGACCGACTTCTGCCCGAATTTTAGTAATGTTTTCCCATTGATTGCCCGATTTTTTGGAACTGTTTGCCCGCAAACAACATTTTGGGGGGGGGGCATCTGACCCCCCTCCCTGCCCCCCTGTCTCCTACGCCTATAAAAATATTCCCTTATTGCACACTGCAGGTGTTTGTCCCTCCTAATTTATTGAGACGTTAATACCATTCAATTTCATGTTTGGTTAAAATTGTAAAAACTCTTTTGTTTTCTACAAAATTGTGAACTGTTGATAATGTGATATAAAATATGTACTAAAATAAAGTTGACAAAACAGTGTTTATTTATTTCTTGATGGTGTCACACAACATTGGATATATCAACCCAGTGATGACGTCATCAGCGGGTGATATCGGATATCATCTACAGGGACGATATCAGATATCACCCTCTGATGACGTCATCACCGGGTTGTTATGTTCAATATCGTGTGACAACATCAAAGAGAAAACTTTCCCGAGGTGTGTATTCCTAATTATTACTGTCAATATTTTGTAGGGATTGTAAAAGGGTCTTTTATGTGTAACACATTCGAGCCAATCCAATTTTAAGTTAGTCATTTGTGAACTTGCACAACTAAAACTTAATATTTTATGTAAATACAAAGGCAAAGGATTTTAGAAATCATCACCAGCTTTTGCAAGAGTGACATAATAAACTAATTAATTAAATGATCCTAATACATTTTACAATCCATGTAAAAAAAAATATTTTGACTTCATCAACTGTACAAGATTATGTTCAAAGTAACAAGCACTTTTTCTCACAAAAATTTATTATCAGTACAATCTTTAGAAACTGGAAATGTTGGCATACATTCTAGCTTTGTCGTGTGCAATTTGGAGCACAGAAAACTTATATTGTAGAAGATAATTAAGAGGTGGATACCTTTTTTATATTGAGAAACTGGTTGATGTGTTTTATAATCTGATAATAGTTTGATATCAGGAACATCATCTTGATAACTTTCACGTTGTTTAGATTCTATATTATCTATATCACGAAATATCTCACTCACTGGTCTATCATTACCTAATCACAATAGAAATGAACAAATACAGTATATAAATGACCAAGTTTGTCCTTCTGACAATCACTGGCAAATGAATCCGAGAGACCCCATTTAATATTTGAGTTTTCTGAAAAATATATTCATTGGTAAATAATATTCAATTTAAAAATCAATTTGAATTAATTACCAACAAAAAAAGCGAATGCTTAAGATAGTGAACCATAGCCATATACGCCCACCACGACAATTGATTTAGGTCCAATAACATCAAGATTTTGGGGCAAGGGCAATAACACTGCTTCTAACGGTTGAAAATAGCTCAAATTCAAACTTGATTTTCGTTTTATCAATATGTATACACGTACTGAATTTCATTTGATTCAATCAAAAACTCTAGTTTTTAAAGTGTTTACAAGCAAATGTTGACGGACGGACAGGGGTGACGACAATATATGTTCACATGAGAGATGTGGGCGTATAAAAAGTGTATTTTTTTAATGAAGAAACTACCATGCTGGTCAAGTTATCATGTTCTGTAGGAACAATAAGAAAGAGTCTTTATCTGTATAAAATGATATACATGTAACAGTGTTCATTCAACAAGTACCTACCCTGATTATTAGTACTAAATAGTTGATCTACTAACTGATCTTGTGATGTTGTTATATTATTATCTAATGGTTGTGGTGCTGTAGTAAGAGTAGATCTACCAACTTCTCTCATAGCTTCATGTAGATCTTCTATTTCTTTACTTGTATTAGTACCCATAAATTCTAAAGAAGAGTGAAAAAAAAAGTCATTTATTTCCTAAATAACAGTTAATAATAGCTTCAATCGATGTATATATGCCAAATTACCATAAATAGTCCAGGCCAAGTTTTATTCTTTAAAAACATTATCAACTCACATGTGTAGCACATTGATTAGCTTCTTTATCAATGTTTATCTCTAGACCTACCTGTTCCTGTATTAGCTCTAGATAATCCTGGTACTGTTAATCCTATATTATCATGTTCTCCTGTTAAATCTTTATCCCTAGACCTACCTGTTCCTGTATTAGCTCTAGATAATCCTGGTACTGTTAATCCTATATTATCATGTTCTCCTGTTAAATCTTTATCTCTAGACCTACCTGTTCCTGTATTAGCTCTAGATAATCCTGGTACTGTTAATCCTATATTATCATGTTCTCCTGTTAATTCTTTATCTCTAGACCTACCTGTTCCTGTATTAGCTCTAGATAATCCTGGTACTGTTAATCCTATATTATCATGTTCTCCTGTTAAATCTTTATCTCTAGACCTACCTGTTCCTGTATTAGCTCTAGATAATCCTGGTACTGTTAATCCTATATTATCATGTTCTCCTGTTAAATCTTTATCCCTAGACCCACCAACTTTAGGTGAAGTTGTTGTATTTAATGTAGAGTCCATAGAATCTAACAAAGACACTGGAATAAAGAGATCAATAATAAGGTCTAAGTAGCAAGTCATGTTGGTGAAGAGATACTTAATGCTTTCATTTTTCATAACATTATATAAGATTCTACTAAGATATTCAAGAATACTAAATAAAAAAAAGATTTTCAATTATAAACATAGTAATAGAATGTTACTGAAAGTACTATATAACAGAAAACAAATACAATACCTTTTGATAACATGCTAGGTTTCTGATGGGAGGAATCCTATAAAATAAATATATGTCTTTCATAATATAGGATATGATTGTTTATGGTAATATAAAATTTATGAAATAAGTTTCTGGATTCAAAAATTTCAAGCTAAGAGCTAAGAGAAACATTTTATCTGCTAAATGAGTTTAAGCTCAGATGAATTTTATGACATTCTGATTAGTTAAAGGGATTGTAAAGTGTATTTCTAAACTTTGTATGTGTATCGGGGACACTGTTAGCATCAATTTGCTCCATTCCAGTTTCCATTCCGACATCTGTGGTTCTTGCAATTCCACTAAAACTAACGCGTTTTATGACGGCGCTGACAGTGATATCTTTGATATCTATGCAAATTACTGTCAGTGACGTCATAAAACGCTTTAGTTTCAGTGGGATTGCAAGAACCACAGACATCGGAATGGAAATTGGAATGGCGCAAATTGATGCTATCAGTGTCCCCAATACACAATAAGTTTAGAAAAACGCTTTACAACCCCTTTTAGTGACTATGATCTTATTTGATTTGAATACTGTCAACATATTCAATAAGTTATTACATCAATTCTTAAAGGAAAAAGAAACTAAATCAGTGAATATAATATATGAAAGATGAACTTACCTTTTCCATAGAGGCATCATGTGAAACTGTGGGTTTATCATCGACTAATAAATGAGGTGTTGTATGAGAATAATCTAATGTTGTTAAAGGTTTAGTACCAATAGGATTATATGTTGTACCACTGATATCACCTATTAGTTTATTATAGTCTACAGATTGGTCTCCTCCATTTTCTTCTAGACCCTATCAATTATTAATATCATATCTAATTAATAAATGTTATAATATTATATCATGGTTTATCAATATCATATTGTTATAATGTGGTCTAAAGAGACCAAGTCTAAATTAAACGTATTTCAAAGAGCTTTTCTGAAAGTGTATCGGGACACTGATAGCATCAATTTGTACAAGACAACTCTGGTTCTAGTTTGATAATGTCAATACTTGTATTGAGAACTTCGCCAGGTGTGACGTCATAAAACACTAAGTTTAAGTGGAATTTCATGAACCACAGAACACTGAAAATCTGAATGGTTCCATGTGCTATAAGTGTTCCTTATACATGTACAAAATTTAGAAAAAGGTTTTTTTAGACCCTTTATAGGTATGTGGATTAGCCTGAATACGCAGGAGTCAGAATTTAATTGAATGTGTTTTTTTCTTCAAATCTAAGTCATCCTAGGAACTCTTCAACATATCGGATCTGCATATCTAATTTCAAGGAGTAGTTCAATATTCATATAATAAGCTGGCAAGATCTGGGGCCATATTCTCAAAAACTTAACATACAATGATTTTAGTGCTTCAGTCATCTGATTGGATAATCACTAAAATTGATTTTAAATATAGTTTTATTATCCAATCAGATAACTGTATTTCTTAAATTCTGGATTTTATCTAAGTTAAGTTTTTGAGAATAAGGCCCCTGGGGTCTGCACGAATCAGATGTTCTTGACCTGTTCCATTTGTTCTGTTCCGAACAAGCTTTAGTTCGAGTAATTCTGGAATTGTTCTGGACAGGAAGTGGAAAGTTCTGTGCGGAACTAATATCTGGGTTCTAGACAGGTTCTGGACAGGAAATGACTGCTATCACTGCACTAAAAAACTGTTGCTACATTTGCCGCCATCTTGATTTCGTCACTGTTCCGGCTGCACCACCTCGCTAGTTTGGACAGAAAATCTTTGTCCAGATCAGTGTTCCACTTCACTCAAACCCAGTTCCGACAGTTCTGGACAATGATTCGTGAAGACTTTTGTTCTATAAGAAAAGGCATGGAAACCTTGGAGAACTGGTCAATTTAATTTCTTCTGATAATCGTTTCTAATCTTAATTTACACCCATAAATAATTATTAACAAGAAATAGATCTGACATCAACATTACTTAATTCTTACCCTATAAAATTGTTCTTTATGTGCCATTTCATCAAGAGTATCAATACCATGTCCTCCACTACTAGTATATTCATTATTAATACCATTATTAGTATCATTATATTCATTATGGATCAGATTCTCTACAAGCAAATATATGTGATAAATTAATAACAATAACCCCTGCTTCGGAACAATATTCTGTAGGGATTAAAACCAGGGTTGGCTGATTTAAATCACGTTGATTTAAATCATGATTTAAATCGCGATTTAAATCACATGATTTTTTTAAAAAAATCATTGATTTAAATCACTTTCTTTGAAACCCATGGAAAACATTGACAAAGATTTTTTCACGGAAACTTTTTATTCTTTCAAACATAGCCGTAGGGGCCCACGACTTAACAGTGGGGCAGACCGACTTATTGCCCGAATTTTTAATGATATTTTGCCCGATTTAGGTGATTTTTTGCCCGAAAACATAATATTTGAGGGGCCAGGTGCCCCCCTGTCGCCCTGTCTCCTACGGCTATGCTTACAAGTTAACTTAACAATTTGAATTCTCTCCCTCTCTCTTTGTACAAACAAACAATCAACAAATCTTCATATCTACTGTAAACAGCAACAACATTTAAATACAACCAGCTACATTATGTTACCAACACCAACATAAACAAAGTTAAAAAGAACAATTTTTTATTCTAAATTTTGCATTCACAGTCAGCCATTTAACAAATACAAAACAAGACCATGTTTTTTTTCTTAAAACTAACTACTAAGTTATTGTTTCATATACATAGATTTGAATAAAAACACCAGTTTTGCAGCAATTATTATTAACTGGAATATCCAAAAGGGAACTTTCATTTTTAACTTTCTGGGAATTCCCAGATAATTTTCTACTAAAACCTAATGCATGCTAAAGATTTGCAGATAATGTTCTGCCTATTTAGGCTATTTGGGGGGCATTTGGGTTATTTTTAAATGTATGTTTTAAAAAAATCAAAAAAATCTGATTTAAATCAAAAAAATCTGATTTAAATCAAATAAATCCGATTTTTTTGATTTTTTTAAAAAAATCAAAAAAATCACCAACCCTGATTAAAACTAAATCCTGTTTAAATTGTCTAATATCATTGCATCTTTTTTCAATTTAACAGTTCTCACATACAATTAGTGATCATCATTTGAATTATTATTAGTGATAACAAATAAGAAACATGTGAATTAATTTAGAAATCTTGTTGATGTAAGTTTAAAATTTCTTACCCAGAGAAAGATCATTATTATATGATGTACCAGTGTAACTAGCATGAGCTGCCATTTCTTGAACTCTAAAAAGAGACAGGAAAGAAAATTTATCTATAACTGTCCATTAAAAATAATAGGTCTGTAAATAAGAGATATTACTGGCACTTAGTTGTTTTGTAGAAATTAACATGCTTGATGTTTTCATGTTTGTTGGTTGCAAAAATTCAGAGAAACTGTAAAAGATAGTGGACCACAGCCATATACGACCACCACAGCATGCGGATGGTAAAACGAAAAAACCTTAAATTAAATCAGAAATAAACAAAACTTTCTCAAACCTTTCGATTTAGGTCAAATAACATCCATTTTAAGTTTCATCAAAATCGGTTGAAAACTAAGAGAGTAATAGCATATTTAAGATTTGGGGCAAGGGCAATAACTCTGCTTGTAACGATCGAAAATAGCTCAAATTCAAACTTAATCTTCATTTTATGAATGTGTATAAAAAATTTAGTTTTTAGAGCTTTTACAAGCAAATGTTGACGGACAGACCGACAGGGGTGCTGACAATATGCGTTCACATAGAGAGATGTGGCTGTATAAAAATATATAGCATATAAGATTGGTAAGTTTGTATTGTAAAAGTATGAAAAATATCATATATTTATAATATATCTTATATAGAGTAATAAATAAACATTGAACTTACTTTCTCTTCTCATCACTATTATCAACCTCAGACTTTTCAGAAACTGAAAAAATAACATATATATATCATTAAAACCATTTCTTGATATTTTTGTCAAAACACAGCTTGGAACTTCCTAACATCTATATAGTGAGATAGTCTCCCAACACTAATATTCAAAAGAACGGTTTATGTGCTTTATCTTATAAGTAACTAGTAAATATACTTCAATACATGTAATATACATACTGTCTTCCAAACTGTCTCTGCTTAAAGATATTTCTGACTTTAATCCTTTGGATTTTCCAGTCTGAAAAACGAGAACATCATAAAACATGAGTACAACTTGGATTCCTTGGAAAATTGAACTATTTACAGTTAAAAATTGCTACAAATCTACATATCAATTAATTTTTAGGAAAAAGTAAAAAAAATTGGTTTGTTTGATCTATGGATTGAAAAGAAAAATTATTTGACCATATACATGTTTACATACATCTTTTTTAGATTTTGATCTGATCACACTCTTTTCTGTTTCTGTTTTAGTATTATCATCTGTTTTCTTAGATTTCAAAAACTTGCTGCCTGTCAAACTCAATCCTAAAACACAGAGCAAACCAATTAAAAATCAAAAACAATATTCTGACCATTACATGATCGATTTCTTCTGAAAAAATTAATAAAAAGCAATTCAAAATATTCTCTAGCCTCTCAGGGCTAAAGTTTACAATAATTTTGGCACACGCTGTATTTGTGGAAAGGACTTGGATGCTACAGTAGCATTTTTACTAATTTAGTACTCTCTGTGGGTTATGTAATTTTATTTATGAAAGTGGACTACTGTTATGATCAGACACATCTCAGAAGTTGTTAGAATCTTTTGCTCTGTAGTGCTTGGGAATCATGAGCCAACATCTTATTTTCTCTTAATTGGGCACAGCTAATTTGGGCGCTGTTAATGTGGGCACGACATTTACCGTTGCAACTTGCATGTAATCTAAAGGCCTGCCTCTCAGACTGACAACTTTCCATTAATCATTCTCAAATAAATCTACTGTGGTACTGTTTTTTATAACATATAAATATATTGAAACCTACGCCTAAGAGACAACTCACCCTTTTCACTGTCATCATCATCATCATCTTCATACCATGGTGACTTTCTTTCCTTTTTAGTAGGTTTCTTTAGGTATTTATTCAATGATTCCTCTGATGATACAGACTAGAATAGTATAACACGTATTAGAATATTCTCCAGTTGTTGTATAATATTGTATATTAAATCATATCCTCAAGAATTAGGTTATAGTATACAGTTATTTTCTTTGCCAAGAAATCAGATTGATACAGTTGTTTGTCTTTTAAGAAATATTATAAAACATATAATATGTCCAACTAAATAGGATTAAAATGATATATAATATATCAATCATTTGAAATTCAAGGTAGCAATAAATGAGAACACTTACATCTCTAAGAAAAGCATCAAATTGGGTGTCTAAATCTTCTTTTGTAAATCTTTTAGACATCTTAATTTTTGTACCTGTTTTCTTCACTAACAGTTTCCTAGAAAAGTAAATTTAGTTTGATTTAAATTAGCCTACCATGGTTGTTTGTGCAACAATATGAATAATTCATTTTAACTTTGTGGCTTCAATTTATCTATCAATGGCGTGATCTGCCACTTTTGTCCACACTGCTTTGACAGTTCAAAATAGCAAGAAAAAAAAGTAATTTGGGAGAGAAAAACACTGAGTAACTGGACTAAATTATCTCCGATTTATTAAAACTTTCATTTCAAGTCATTGACATGAAAGGCAGGATCGTTTATTAAGAATATTTAAAGATAATGTCATGTCAACAAGACAACAGTGTCTAACCTTTTATATTATTATATACAGTAAAAAAATAAGCGTAATAGTAGTAATACTAATAGTATAAATAGCAATAGGCCTATCAGTCGACCAGCTAATTCTAACACAATTTTTCAGTAAATCGGCACAATTTCCAGATAATATACAAACAATTGAAATAAACTTCTTTCATGAAAAAAAATTAGTCCAGCCCTGGACTCTGATTACTACGTATACAGAGTCCAGCTTGACTTGTGCTAGAAGTCAATAGCTGGAACAGTCCAAGTCAACCAATCACAGCAAACATTATAAATAGCAGCCAATCAAATTTCACGACTCCATTATCGCGCTACTGAAGAAAAAATGTCAAATCGACCCTAACTGCCGATAGATCTAAAATTTGTAATTAATAAACAGAACTAGGTGCTGACTTTAATGGACTTTAGTGTGGATATGTTGGTCTATTCAAAAAGTGCAAAATATGCCGATTTCAACTTATAGTTTGTTCACAATTTGACCATAAACCTTGTCGTAGGAGTGTAGACAGAGTACCGACAGCGTTTGCATAGAAGACGAAGTATACGGTCAAGGTAAACCGATGACCGTATACGTAGTAGACTAGACAAAAAAATGGATTCTGTATGGGGATTATTCGGGGTCCTCACTCAGACTCATGAAGCACCAAAATAGGCTATCCTGTCCCCATGTACCTGTGTCGTGTGTTTATGAGTTTATCATATTTTTTGTTCATTCTAAGATTGAGATGGCATCGCTTTAATATCTGCAAACATGCGCTGATGACCAAAATAAAAGTTTAGAAAATATTAAATTTCTAAAACTTACTTTAGAGTAATGTATGAAGAGTTTTCTCAACAAATGAACTTTTCATTTCACTTTTCATGCAAAGACTTGTTTTGTTTATCCGCCATATTTTAATAAACAGTCTTTTTGTAGTTTTCAATATGAAGAGTACCAGAAGTTAGAGCATGGATTACCTCCCTTATCTCATTGATATCTAAGCCCACAGATATATTCATTTTTACACACTGAAATCTGATTCGATTACCTTAATGAGTGTGACGTCACAAAACGAATCAAAATTTGCCCCCCCCCCACCCTAAAAAGAAATGTCAATTGTTACTTTTTTTTTATCCATTAATTCATTTCTATAATTTTACTGAGTAGAGGGGAGTCTTTTTATAAAACAATAACTCTGAGCCTTAAATTCGACGTTAAATGTCAGCTAATAGCGTTTATGACTACGGGCATCTTATACTCAAAATTTTCTAAGAGACAAATAATGTTGAATCTTAAATTAGTTGGGAAATGTCAGAAAATTGTGTTTCCAGGCATCTTAAAATTTTCTAGACAAGATATCGCAGATCCTACAAAAATAATTTTAAACCTTAAGTTCAGTGGGAAATATCAAGAATTACCTTTTCCAGATGTTATAATTCTGAAAAAAAAATAAATCTCATGGCTTTACAGTCCTAAGGTTAAATAAACCTTAAGTTCGTAAGGATATTGCAATTGTGGGCATCTATTTCTCAAAATTTCTAGGTTAGGTCCCTCAAATACTATACAAAATTTGAACTTTAATTTTGGTGGAATATATCAGGAATTGACATTTCCAGGCATCAAATTCTCAAAGTTTTCTCCTGTCAGGAAATTGCGTTTACATGCATTTACTTTTCAAGGAAAGGGGGTAACTAAACAGCCCCCCTTGATTAAACATTTGCCCCACTAGAAGTACTTGGCTGGCTACGGGCCTGTCTCTATCTGATATCAATAGGGTTCATCCTTGGATGATTATGAACACACAGCAAGTTTCATCAAAATCCATCAAGAAACCAGCTCTTTAGACAGCCAGACAGGCGGATGGACGTACAGGGGAGACTACAATATACGCCCACATTAATGTGTGGGCATATAAAAATGAAAAGTCATGAACAGATTTTTGCAGTGTGTTCTCGCGAACACACTGCTTTGTTTTCATAATTTTTAAAAAAATTAATTTTGTACCGAGTACTCTGAAGAAACTGTGATAATTACAGCAATATTTGCAATGCATTACTTCACTGCATATGGTCTATTACTGCATGAATGTAAATTGATACATTTTTGCACAACCGGAAGTGCAATATTAAAAACTGTGCAAAAAATGGTTTATTGGCCTTAGAAAGCACATTTTTGATCCGATTTTTCTCGGAGTCGCGTTTTTTGAATCTCGTGCAAATATCTTATGGGATAGTAGTGAAAAAAAATCGAAATTTGAAAATTCATAGCACACTTTTTTGAGTCGAATTTTACTGTTTTTGGCCAAAATTTCTATTTTCTGTGCTATTCGTCCGATTTTATCAAAAATTCTGATGCTCAAGCAGATCACATTAGAGAACAAATTTCCTCGGTTAAACTTTTTTTATCACTTCCGGTTTTCATGATATCAAACTTCTCACTTCCGGTTGACCCACTCCACGAAAATCACATGGTTGTCAAAAAAACTGATACTAATAGATAGATATCATTATGACTCAAAAAATGAGAAGAAAAAACGGGAAGAAAATATTTATAGTTTGGCCGCCATTTTGATTTTTGTAAAAAGTGCCCAAATTTTATTCAGAAAAAACAGTTTATCCGATTTTGACGAATCTGGTGTCAAATAAAAGAACATAACAATTCTAAAAAATGTCGGGAAGCCGATTTTTGAATTTCGATTTGGTTTTCCTGCAATTTCCGGTTAAATTTTGTCAATATTTGGAAGGCCTGTATCTTTTGACCTTGACCTTTGATCTATCTGACAAATAATAAATAGATAGATATTTTGATTGTGTACAATAATCTATTTCAAAAATTTTATTATTACTTCCGGTTTCGACGCCATTCGCTGTTAAAGTTGAATTTTCAACTTCCGGAATTTTGAAGATATTCGAAAAATACTTTTTGCAGTATATTTGTTTTGTAGACACAGAAGTATACAAGTGTTAAAATGTGACCCAGATGTAACGGATCAGTCGCCATCTTGAAATGGTATATTTCTATAAAACGCAAAATGGGGCCTCAGGGTGTTATGGAATTTGCATAATATTGATGATTATGGAATCTACAGTTGATTGCTACCAAAACATGGGAAGCCGATTTTTGAATTTCAATTCTGATTTTTTTTAATTACCGGTTGAAATAAATCAGTAATTGTCAAAACTTTCAGGGTAAATATTTCGTGACCTTGACCTTTCGTGACTGAGTGACCTCTACACAAATTAATGTCCTCGGTGAGAAGCATTTAATGGCATAATATTTTCAGAGACAAAACGCTTACTTCCGGTTTTATAGCCCTTTGAAAATTGCAACTTTAAAAAGCCCTGTCACGTGACCTAATTTACATACGTCAAAAATCATTTCTCAATCCATCAATGCTTGATCTACTCTTTCCAGGGATATAATACAAGATTTTTTAATTAAAATTCCGCCTTTCGGAATTTAGAAGATTTATTCCTTCTGCCATTTAAAATGTACGTATTTTGTCCGACTTTTTCAAATTCATTTTGATCAATCTGAAAACCTACCTACAGTTGGATAGACACTTTGATTGCGAACAAAAATCTGTTTTTAACAATTTGATATCACTTTCGGTTTTAACGTCATTCGCTTTTCAATTAAGATTTTCAACTTCCGTAATTTACAAGAAATTTTACACATACTGTTGACAGTGTACTATGTTTGTTCAAACCCACAGTTAATAATTAGATTACCTCCCCTGATGCATAATGCCCCAATGTCATTTCAATTTTTTTGGAGGCTCTGATTTAAGTAATAAAGTACGTCATTAAAGCAGAAACAAGTACATATCCGCATGGTCCTGATGTACATAATTTAATAGTTTTGTTATAAAGCTCCATTCATCGGGGAAAACGGTATTATATGTGTTCATAATTGTGTATAATATGTTAGGTTCGTGCCTTTGGTTAGTCTCTTTAAACCTTTTTAGATTCATTAATTTGTCATATTTTCAACAAATAAGCTTTTCTTAAGAAATTATGAATAATCCGAATGTGTTCAACCCCATAGGCCTATAAGCATTAATTTTCCTACATGTTCACGCCAATTTTTCTGCGTTTTTTAGTATTTAGAGTTATTATTGTATCAAGACTATAAGTGATCTTTTTCAGTATTTTTCAGATTGGTAGTAAATTCTAACTGTAGAATATACCAATACATTTCTTAAGAAGAAATTATATTTTTCAAATATAATGTGATTGTGATTTATTGAAATAGTATTAAAAATTTAGTTTTATATACGTTGTATAAAACTGTTCAAGGTGAAATGTTTTTGTAAAGAAACATAAGAGTATGATTTATTCTTTTAACGACAAACTTTTGATTGGATTATGAGCAGCAGTTGCAGACTGTGAAGTAAATTTGTTTGGTCAATCCAAATTCAAATTAGCCTTTGAAGAATGTCCTATATTCAAATCGTATGTGCTATGGGTTGGAATTTTTATTTATTCCATTTAGTTTTCAATCCTTAACATTAACTATTTCTACTTTTAAATCAACGAATACAAATATAGATTTTTGCTGTAAATCTCTCAATTTGGGTCGAAAGATGTAACTTTTCACCCATGGTCGACACCGGATACACACTGCTCGGTACCGTCCACGGTTCTAGTTTTTTCCTGTTTTTTTGCAGTGCGTTCTAGCGAACGCACTGTTTTGTTTTCATAATGACTTTTTTTTTTGCAGTGTGTTCTCGCGAACACACTGCTTTGTTTTCATAATTTTAAAAAAAATTAATTTTGTACCGAGTACTCTGAAGAAACTGTGATAATTACAGCAATATTTGCAATGCATTACTTCACTGTATATGGTCTATTACTGCATGAATGTAAATTGATACATTTTTGCACAACCGGAAGTGCAATATTAAAAACTGTGCAAAAAATGGTTTATTGGCCTTAGAAAGCACATTTTTGATCCGATTTTTCTCGGAGTCGCGTTTTTTGAATCTCGTGCAAATATCTTATGGGATAGTAGTGAAAAAAAATCGAAATTTGAAAATTCATAGCACACTTTTTTGAGTCGAATTTTGCTGTTTTTGGCCAAAATTTCTATTTTCTGTGCTATTCGTCCGATTTTATCAAAAATTCTGATGCTCAAGCAGATCACATTAGAGAACAAATTTCCTCGGTTAAACTTTTTTTTATCACTTCCGGTTTTCATGATATTAAACTTCTCACTTCCGGTTGACCCACTCCACGAAAATCACATGGTTTTCAAAAAAACCGATACTAATAGATAGATATCATTATGACTCAAAAAATGAGAAGAAAAAACGGGAAGAAAATATTTATAGTTTGGCCGCCATTTTGATTTTTGTAAAAAGTGCCCAAATTTTATTCAGAAAAAACATTTTATCCGATTTTGACGAATCTGGTGTCAAATAAAAGAACATAACAATTCTAAAAAATGTCGGGAAGCCGATTTTTGAATTTCGATTTGGTTTTCCTGCAATTTCCGGTTAAATTTTGTCAATATTTTGAAGGCCTGTATCTTTTGACCTTGACCTTTGATCTATCTGACAAATAATAAATAGATAGATATTTTGATTGTGTACAATAATCTATTTCAAAAATTTTATTATTACTTCCGGTTTCGACGTCATTCGCTGTTAAAGTTGAATTTTCAACTTCCGGAATTTTGAAGATATTCGAAAAATACTTTTTGCAGTATATTTGTTTTGTAGACACAGAAGTATACAAGCGTTAAAATGTGACCCGGATGTAACGGATCAGTCGCCATCTTGAAATGGTATATTTTATAAAACGCAAAATGGGGCCCCAGGGTGTTATGGAATTTGCATAATATTGATGATCATGGAATCTACAGTTGATTGCTACCAAAACATGGGAAGCCGATTTTTGAATTTCAATTCTGATTTTTTTTAATTACCGGTTGAAATAAATCAGTAATTGTCAAAACTTTCAGGGTAAATATTTCGTGACCTTGACCTTTCGTGACTGAGTGATCTCTACAAAAATTAATGTCCTCGATGAGAAGCATTTAATGGCATAATATTTTCAGAGACAAAACGCTTACTTCCGGTTTTATAGCCCTTTGAAAATTGCAACTTTAAAAAGCCCTGTCACGTGACCTAATTTACATACGTCAAAAATAATTTCTCAATCCATCAATGCTTGATCTACTCTTTCCAGGGATATAATACAAGATTTTTTAATTAAAATTCCGCCTTTCGGAATTTAGAAGATTTGTTCCTTCTGCCATTTAAACTGTACGTATTTTGTCCGACTTTTTCAAATTCATTTTGATCAATCTGAAAACCTACCTACATTTGGATAGACACTTTGATTGCGAACAAAAATCTGTTTTTAACAATTTGATATCACTTTCGGCTTTAACGTCATTCGCTTTTCAATTAAGATTTTCAACTTCCGTAATTTACAAGAAATTTTACACATACTGTTGACAGTGTACTATGTTCAAACCCACAGTTAATAATTAGATTACCTCCCCTGATGCATAATGCCCCAATGTCATTTCAATTTTTTGGAGCCTCTGATTTAAGTAATAAAGTACTTCATTAAAGCAGAAACAAGTACATATCCGCATGGTCCTGATGTACATAATTTAATAGACCGGAATACCTGTCTCTCTCAATGCCGCTGGCAGAGAGTCAGGATTACATCTTATTCAATAACTTGAAATTGCGCAACCAATTTGGTTGCGTTGAATTATTGTCCTTCCTTGATGTCATTATTAAAAAAACTGACCATTTTCTTGCATGTTATGATGCCCTCTCAACATTCAATCCCTTTTTCGACAGAATAAACTAATCCTTGTTGTCTATAATCCTAGTTGAAATTTTCAAGCTGGAGGTATTTTGAACATGGCCGCCATTTTTAAATAAGACTTATCGTCATTGAAATTACATCCAATCAAAAGACTTCTCTCAAAATTAACCAAATCTCCCAAACAGATTTATAGATTGTAACCATGAATTTCATTGGATAAACACATATGTTAGAAAAATGGCGACGTAGTTTGAGTTAAAATACCCGCCTGATCGACATTTCATCTAATTTGTACACAAATACATGATGTCAAGTTGTTGTACGGTACATCTTAATTCATACTTATCTAATACTTTACAAAAAATACTATTTTCAAAGGTCTAAATCAAGTAACACAACATTTCATGATATTTATATGCTTGGTCGTCTGTCTCTAAAATACGCAGTATTATTTAGAGTCAACTTGTCGGTCTAATAATTTAATAGTTTTGTTATAAAGCTCCATTCATCGGGGAAAACGGTGTTATATGTGTTCATAATTGTGTATAATATGTTAGGTTCGTGCCTTTGGTTAGTCTCTTTAAACCTTTTTAGATTCATTAATTTGTCATATTTTCAACAAATACGCTTTTCGCAAGAAATTATGAATAATCCGAATCTGTTCAACCCCATAGGCCTATAAGCATTAATTTTCCTACATGTTCACGCCATTTTTTCTGCGTTTTTTAGTATTTAGAGTTATTATTGTATCAAGACTATAAGTGATCTTTTTCAGTATTTTCAGATTGGTAGTAAATTCCAATGGCGGATCCAGGGGGGGGGGGGCGTAGAGGGCGTACGCCCCCCCCCCCCCTTTACTTCGTCTTTTTTTTGTCTTACGACATAAAAAATGTCTAACCCATTAACGTTTACCATAAAACATACATGGTCCACGTCAGAAACCGTTAAATTAGTACAATTGATACTTATTCTATGTATTAAAGCCAAATAAAAGGTCCAAAAAATTTTTGCCTCGCTTCGCTCGTCTAAACTTTGCATATACCCCCCCCACCCCCTTTCCAAAATCCTGGATCCGCCCCTGAATTCTAACTGTAGAATATACCAATACATTTCTTAAGAAGAAATTATATTTTTCAAATATAATGTGATTGTGATTTATTGAAATAGTATTACAAATTTAGTTTTATATACGTTGTATAAAACTGTTCAAGGTGAAATGTTTTTGTAAAGAAACATAAGAGTATGATTTATTCTTTTAACGACAAACTTTTGATTGGATTATGAGCAGCAGTTGCAGACTGTGAAGTAAATTTGTTTGGTCAATCCAAATTCAAATTAGCCTATATTCAAATCGTATGTGCTATGGGTTGGAATTTTTATTTATTCCATTTAGTTTTCAATCCTTAACATTAACTATTGCTACTTTTAAATCAACGAATAAAAATATAGATTTTTGCTGTAAATCTCTCAATTTGGGTCGAAAGATGTAACTTTTCACCCATGGTCGACACCGGATACACACTGCTCGGTACCGTCCACGGTTCTAGTTTTTTTTTTTGTCTACTTCTGGTCACGCTAATTCGGTATGAAGGAAGCATGCCACACATTATCTCACATGTTTTCCTACAATAACTAACTGCTCGGTGTTGCTTAAATGTAAAATGGCGTTTTTTTGTCTAACCGGAAATGACATATGACAGAAAAACCTATTTTATGTTTTTTCCCTTTTTTACCTCTGTTTTTGAACCGATTTTGATAAAACTTTTTTTGTTTGTTTCATTATTCTAATGTCTACACAATAGCTTTCAACATAAATGCACTTTTAGACATTCTCTGCTGACTTTTTGGAGCACTTTTTTAACCGTTTTTTTAACTTTTGCAATTTTATTTCGATCTATTTGAAAACTTACAGGTGTATAAACATTTTGATTTCTAACTAAATGGTATTTTCAAAATTTTTATATCACTTCCGGTTTTGACGTCATTCGCTTGTAAAGTTGAAATTTCAACTTCCGGAATAATTAAGATATTCAAAAAAATCTTTTTGAGATGTGCTAGAAATAACCATTGACTAAATATGAAATGAAAAAATCTGACCCAGATATTTCATATCAGTCGCCATCTTGAAATGACTGATTTTTCTTTAAATCGAAATTCAGAATCAGGGAATCATTCGATTTGAATAAAATGATGTCTATGGAATCTACAGTCGATTGCTAACAAAACATGGGAAGCCGATTTTTGAATTTCGATTCAGAATTTTTTTTATTTCCGGTTTAGAATTTTCGGAAATAGTCAAAACTTTTTAGGCTCATATCTTGTGACCTTGACCTTGAGTGACCTTGATACTTAAACAAAATTTGTTACCCTTGACGAGATTTATCCAATGGCATGAACATTTTAGATGCCCAATGTTTACTTCCGGTTTTATGGCCGTCAGAAAATTTCATTTTTTTAACTTTAAACAGCTCTGTCACGTGACCTAATTTACATACGTCATAAATTTTGTTTCGGTGTTACTATGCTTGATCTACTCTATCCAATGATATATGACACAATGTATTTGAATCATAATTCCGCGTTCTAGAATTTGAAAATATTCTGCCAAATTCCATTGTAACTGTTCGTGTTTCGTTTGTCTGTCTGCTGGTATTCCCGCGTCCCCTTTAGTTAACCTGCTTGTATTCTGATAGCTGTGCGCCCCTTTTATTTGGTATGACTGCTTGTAGTTCTGCACCTCTTTTATTTAGTCTGTCTGCTGGTATTTCTGATTTCATTGCAGTGCGTTCTAGCGAACGCACTGCTTTGTTTTCATAATGACTTTTTTTTTTTTTTTTTTTTTTTTGTCTACTTCTGGTCACGCTAATTCGGTATGAAGGGAGCATGCCACACATTATCTCACATGTTTTCCTACAATCACTAACTGCTCGGTGTTGCTTAAATGTAAAATGGCGTTTTTTTGTCTAACCGGAAATGACATATGACAGAAAAACCCATTTTATGTCTCTTACCTTTTTTACCTCTGTTTTTGAACCGATTTTGATAAAACTTTTTTTGTTTATTTCATTATTCTAATGTCTACATAATAGCTTTCAACATAAATGCACTTTTAGACATTCTCTGCTGACTTTTTGGAGCACTTTTTTAACCGTTTTTTTAACTTTTGCAATTTTATTTCGATCAATTTGAAAACTTACAGGTGTATAAACATTTTGATTTCTAACAAAATGGTATTTTCAAAAAAAATTTATCACTTCCGGTTTTGACGTCATTCGCTTGTAAAGTTGAAATTTTAACTTCCGGAATAATGAAAATATTCTAAAAAATCGTTTTGCAATGTGCTAGAAATAACCATTGTCTAAATATGGAATGAAAAAATCTGACCCAGATATTTCATATCAGTCGCCATCTTGAAATGACTGATTCTTCTTTAAATCGATATTCAGAATCAGGGAATCATTCGATTTTAATAAAAATGATGTCTATGGAATCTACAGTCGATTGCTAACAAAACATGGGAAGCCGATTTTTGAATTTCGATTCAGATTTTTTTTTTATTCCCGGTTTAAAATTTTCGGAAATAGTCAAAACTTTTAAGGCTCAAATCTTGTGGCCTTGACCTTGAGTGACCTTGTGACCTGAACAAAAGTCATTGCCCTTGATGAGATCTATCAACTGATGTATTCATTTTTGTTGTCCGATGTCTACTTCCGGTTTTATAGCCATTTGAAAATGTCGAGTTTTGACTTTAAACAGCTCTGTCACGTGACCTAATTCATGTACGTCACAAATTATCTTTTATTATTATCACGCTTTATCTCCTGTTTCCAAAAATGTATAACACTAGATATTTCAATCAAAATTGCTTTTTCGAATTTTGTTCTTTGTTCTATAGAAACTCTGCGTGTTTTTTTTGGCGGGAAAAAAACACATGTTATCTGAATTGCGGATTTCATAAGATAGGTAACAATTTCTTCTTAAGATATGGAAGAACATGACTAACAAAGAAAAAAATATGACAAAATCGTAACCGCTGGCCACCATCTTGAAATGAAAATGTTTTCTGTAAATCGAGAGAAGTGAACAGGGTATCATCCGATTTGTATAATATTGATGTCTAGGGCATTTTCAATCTATGGCCAACAAAATGATGACAGCCAATTTGCTAATTTCGATAATGATGTTTGCCTACTTCCGGTTAAAGATATTCAGAAATGACAAAAATTTTCAAAGCTTATTACACGTTACCTTGGATTTTGGTGACCTTATGACCTGAACAAAAGTTATTGCCCATGATGAGAACTACTCAACGGTGTATTCATTTTTGTTGTCCAATATTTACTTCCGGTTTTATTGTCATTTAAAAATTGTTAGTTTGAACTTTGAACAGCTCTGTCACGTGACGTCACGTCACAAAATATTCTTCTTTTCTTATTACGCTTTATCTTCTCTTTCCAGTGATATATAAAACTAGATATTTTGATTAAAATTGCTATTTGGAATTTTGTTCTTTGTTCTATAGTAACTGCGTGGCTTTTTTGGCGCGAAAAAACACGTGGTTCCTAAATTGTGGATTTTTAAAGAGAGTCGACACATTCTTTTGAAGATATAAAATGACATAACATTCATAGAAAAAAAAGGATAAAATTGGACCCGGAAGTAACTAGTAGACCACCATATTGAAATGACCAACTTTTCTTTAAATCGATATAAGTGATCAGGATATCATCCGATTTACACTATGTTGATGTCTATGGCATCTTCAGTAATTACTAACAGAATTGTGACAGCCGATTTCTTAATTTCGATTAAAAGTTTTGTCTATTTCCGGTTAAAGAAATTCAGCAATAGCAATCACTTTCAAAGCTCAAAACTCGTGACCTTGACGTTTAATGACCTTTTGATCTGAACCAAAGCTATTGCCCTCGATAAAATCTATCAAATGCTGTTTTACTTTGTGTTTTCCGGTGTTTACTTCCGGTTTAATAGCCGATTGAAAATTCAGATTTTTAACCATAAACAGCTCTGTCACATTTATATGCAGGACTAAAATGCAACCGTTCAAGGATGTTTAAATTGCGCACTGCTCAGTACCGTTATCACGGTTCTAGTTTTATCTGCCTTTATATACACCCACATGAAAATATGGACGTATATTGCCGTCACCCCAGTCCATCCGTCGGTCCGTTCGTCATTCAACAATTTCTTGTACACGCAATAGCGACTAGAGTTTTTATCCGATTTCAATGAAGCTTGGTATGTATAATTATCGTGATACTATCTCGGATCCTTTCATAATTGGAGCTATTCCAGTCGTCGGTTTATGAGTTATTGCCTTTGACTTAGTGAAAACGTTAAAATTAACTTGTGTATGTGATAAAAGCTAGAGTTTTTATTCGATTTGAATGACCTAATTTACATACGACACAAATTATTTTTGATTCGTATTATGCTTTATCTACGCTTTCCAATGATATATGACATAATTCCTCGTTTTAAAATTTGAAAATATTCTGCCAAATTCCATTGTAACTTTTCGTGTTTCGTTTGTCTGTGTGCTGGTATTCCCGCGTCCCTTTTAGTTAACCTGCTTGTATTCTGATAGCCGTGCGCCCCTTTTATTTGGTATGACTGCTTGTAGTTCTGCGCACCTCTTTTTGTTTGCTGGTATTTCTGAATCCATTTTATCTGCCTTTTTATACGCCCACATTAAAATATGGATGTATATTGTTCGTCGGTCCGTCCGTCAACAATTTCTTGACACGCGATAGAGACTAGAGTTTTTATCCGATTTGAATGAAGCTCTAGTATATGTATTTATCTTGATAATATCACGGATGAGTTCGAAACTGGCGCTATTCCAGTAGTCGGTTTAAAAGTTATTGTCCTTGACTTAGTGAAAACATTAAAATTAGTTTGTGTATATGATAAAAGATAGAGTTTTTATTCGATTTGAATGAAGCTTGGTATGTGTATTTATCTTGATAAATTCCATTGTTACTGTGAGTGCTTTTTTTCAAAATTCTTTAAAAACAAATTATGTCAAGTGACCTAATTTACATATTATTTATATGACACTATGTATTTGAATCATAATTCCGCGTTTTAGAATTTGAAAGTAATATGCCGAATTCCATTGTAACTGTACGTGTTTCGTTTGTCTGTCTGCTGGTATTCCCGCATCCCTTTTAGTTAACCCTGCCTGTATACTGGTAGCCGTGCGCCCCTTTTATTTGGTCTGACTGCTTGTAGTTCTGCACCCTTTTAATTAGTCTGTCTGCTGGTATTTCTGAATTCATTTTATCTGCCTTTTTATACACCCACATGAAAATATGGACGTATATTGCCGTCACCCTGTCTGTCCGTCGGTCCGTCCGTCAACAATTTCTTGTACACGCGATAGAGACTAGAGTTTTTGTCCGATTTGAATGAAGCTTGGTATATGTATTTATCTTGATAATATATCGGATGAGTTCGAGAAGCTAAAGTTTTCATAGTTAATTTTTCTGTTTACTTCTTGTAGTTTTGCATCCATTTTATTATCCCTGCAAACATATCTTGCAGTGCACTTTCTACTGACACACAAAAGAGAGTGAGTAATTTGACAAGTACGCTTTTATATTATTATGTAAAACTTTTATCATTGGTTGAAAATGTGACATTTCATCCATGTATCGGGTGGGTTGCGCACTGCTCGGTACCGTCTTCACGGTTCTAGTTTATTATTATTATTTCAATTATTTACATAATTTACAAAAATAAAGTCTAGGCTATGATCTACGTAGTTGGTTTCTGATATACTTCCATGAAAACTAGTTGTTGATTCATCGTTTGTTGTTGAGTTGATGAAATTGCAAGTCATTTCGTATAAAAAAAAGAAATGAAACTTAAACATTTAATTTTACTAAGAACAATTTTCAGTCAACGTCTATTTCTGATGTAATATCTGTGTTGAAAGTAAATACCTATTTAAATATTATTTATATTCAACTATATTAACAATCTCTCAAATTTTTTATCATAAAACAAAGACAAAACTCAATTCAGAAACCACAATGTTCAGACACTAATGAAAACTTTCTTGCTAGGACCATATTTCCTACCAGATAATAAGTGAAAGGCCTTGATAAGCCTACAGAACAAGATAACAGATCAATTATAGATTCAGGGTTCATACAGATCATCTGATCAAATTTTCCCTGATATTTCCATGACTTTCCAGATAACATTTCATCATTTTCCATGACCAATTTTACCCTGGATCCTGGATGGAACAGGTATCTAAGACTATTCTTGATCATAGTTTTCTTATTTACCATCGAAGAAAGATGAATAAAATAAGAGGACAGTAAGAAATATCATTTTTCCAAGTCATTTTGACAATTTTCCAGAATTATTATGATTTTCCCTGATATTCCATGTCTGGAAAAGCTTTTTTAAAATTCCCTGATTTTCCAGGTTTTTCATGACTTGTGCGAACCTTGTAGACTACTTTTATACATCAATAATCAAAATCTGGAATAAACTTATAAAGTTTTATGCTTATCAGGTCTTCTAATCTAAATCATCATCTTAGTTCATTTGTAACTGCATGATATGTATTTTCATATCATTAAAATTTATTTCAGGTCAAATTATCATTGTATATTGTGATACAGATCTTATCGAATGTTCACTAATAATGCTAAGTTATTTAAGTACCTTGGTACAAATAATGTCAAATTTGATGGCAAGGAATTTTTATCTGAAGTAATTTTCTCACAACTCAAAATATGTGTAGGATAATGCATGGTTTCAAGGGATTAGTTGACATAATGCCCGCGGGCTCGGGAAAGCACGAGGGCCGAAGGCCCGAGGGCTTTTCCGAGCCCAAGGGCATTATGTCAACTAATCCCGATAGAAACCATGCATTATCCGACATAAAAACCGATTCCTAATTCAATAATTGGTAAATATGTTGAAAAATCAATCAATACATTTAACATCACATGGGAGGTAATCCATGTCGTGTGAAAAAATGTTCCAGAATTTTCAGAAATATTTAGTTTTTAATATTAAATATCTAATTTTACATTAAAAAATTCTAAAATGTAGTATTGAAAGATATAAATCCCTCGAAAATTAATTACGCTCTAAAAATCTAGTTTTTAAATTTTTAAAACCATTTTTAAAAAATAAGATGACCAGTAAAAAACATTACAAGAAATTTAAGGGTATATATTGTTGTATCAACCTTCATTGTAGCATAGGAAGCAAGAAACCTTACAGATCACTGGGTAGTGACTTGATACTGTCTGATAAGATTGCATACTTTGTCACTGGGTAGTGACTAGTTACGATTCATCAGCTTGATTTTGAAACTTCAATATTAAGTTTGAAAGAAAAAAAAATCTTTAAGACGTAGAGTTGAATGCTCAAATGTATTGGTGTTAGATTAAAGTATATTCTCTCGAATGTACTTTGGTAGAGGGGATATTATCTCTAAATGTACCTGTCCGCGGGGATATTATCTCGAATATCCCTGGGTTGAGGGATATTCTCTCGATTGTCCCTGGGTTGAGGGATATTAGCAAAAAGAAAGACCTGCCATAACAATGGGATGACGTCACAAGAGGTTTTTATGAATAGGTGAAAAACAACATTTAAAACATTGACTTTGTTTTTAGTACTCTAACAGATGGGGTCCAACAAATTTCAACAAAACATTTTTCCATTGAACTCACTGTAGACTTGATCAATACAGATATTATGTAGAATATTGCAAAATTTCAACCAGATAAACCATCAAAAATTTAAATCCAATTGTAGATGTTTTTTTTCTCACCAAAATGAAAACTTACATGACCACAAAGTTTGGATTTTTTTCTTCAAAAAACTTCCAGAATTAAGCAATGTTCATTTTGATGATGGAAGCTTGAACGGTGAGATAATACACTGAGTAATGTGACACATTAGAGGATAAAATCCTATAACACTCTCTCACTCACCTATAAAACAAACATAATCTCTCATACTGTACACTCTAACAATATTTAAAACAATCATACAACATAAATTAATATCATATAATATATCAACGTTGTTCTGCTTTAGGCTTTGGTGGTCTGAAAAATCCTTTTGGTTTCTTTACTTTTCCTCCAGATTTAAAACTCCTCCAGCTATCAACTCGACCCGTTCTGGAAGCCTAAAAATACAATAGAACTATATAGCAGTATTATTTTTTGTATAAAATATATCTTATATTCAAAGATGAGCAAAAAATATCAATGCAAATAAAAGATGCCCATGGGGTCCAATTTTCTCCTCAAAGTTCTTAACATATAAAAAAAAAATATTGTCATTGTGATGTCAGCCCGAAGATTAATCCAAATTTTCAATATATAGGTGTCTTTTATGGCATTTTAAAAAAAATTAATTTAGAATGGCTTCTTTGAAGGATGGATAGTAATTAAACATAATATTATATATCCTTGACCACGACAATGCCTATTTCTTTCATGACACCCTAAATATCATATTGCAACAGAAAGTTGTAATTGACAATATTCAATACACCAAAGATTTACAATGTAATATAATCACCTCAAAATTTTTATCCCATTCTTTCTGTATTTTCTTCTTTTCTTCTTCATCTGCATCTTCCTCTGCCTTTCTCTTTCTAGAAATGATTCAAATAAATCATTCATTCATCACAGTCATAATGAAAGTCATGCTAAATAGGTTACATAATATATCATATTTTAAAGGGATTATGTTCACTAACGTTTGATCAAAAAACCTATTAGTCTCAGAACCTGGATTTTTTCTAACTAATGAGTAATGATGTTCCAAACTCTCCCACAAAATTAAAGCCTTCAAATCCCTGTGTATGCATAAATATCAGCGTTTGAAAGTAAAAAATACGACTCATAGTTTAGTAAGACTATGACTTGTATAGAAAACACAATAACAGCAAATGAGAGATAACTGTTAAGGTAGGAGTATAATTGAAGGGATTGTGCGATTTTTAGGCAGTTCCAGTAAGTATTAAGACTATTTACATAAATTCAAGGCCCAAAAAAATTGATCCGCGAAAATGCTGAACATTCCCCTTTAAAGTTGATTACTATCAATATATTTTGCAAATGACATGAATTATACTTAATGTTACAGAACATGGTAGCAGAGTACTAGACATCAACTGACTTTTTGGATTCATGTACTGCTTGTGATATTTAGAATAGTAGCACAAAGTTTTATAGTTATCACATGTAATATAAAACTAAATGTTCAACTCACTTATCATGCATATCTCTAGTTTCTTTTTCTCTTCTCATTCTTTCTAAATCAGCAAATAATTTACAAGTCTGAACATACACTGCATGCTTATACTGCAATAATAAACAATATTCTTTTTTAAATAAATACCAAAGTTCATAAAGATTGGATAAAAACTCTTCTTTTGAGCCTACAGGAAACGATGTGGGTGTATACAAAAAGAAATGTTTTTAACTCAAAATGGAATCTGTTTTGTTGATTTCTACAAACCTTTTCTATATTGTCTTCAGGTACATCTATTAGTTTACCATTTTTCTTTAATTGTTTCTTTTTCTGTTTAATCTGAAATTACAGAGAATGTTTACAATCATATCATTTATACCCTTCTAAAACACCTTATACCACTTAATAACAGTATCTCAAATCCCTTTTCTAAATGACACTATCATGTTTACCCTTCTAAAACACCTTATACCACTCAAGTAACAGTATCTCAAATCCCTTTTCTAAAAGACACTATCATGTTCACCCTTCTAAAACACCTTATGCCACTCAAGTAACAGTATTTCAAATCCCTTTTCTAAATGACACTATCATGTTCACCCTTCTAAAACACCTTATGCCACTCAAGTAACAGTATCTCAAATCCCTTTTCTAAATGACACTATCATGGAATCTTTAACATGTAACAAATCAAACTTGAACTATCTAACAAAGTCTGTTTAGATCAATAATACATTTTTTGGCTATGCCAATTACATGTAGTAATAGAGCTCAAAGCTCATCACCAAAATATGGGTCTTCATATCTGTGTGTACCCATCCATAATTATCAGTGTTTGAAAAAATTTACCCTTATTTAACGCTACACATTGTATATAGAGAACACTTAAGCTTATATAAATAGAAAGTTAAATTTCTAGTTACTAGAGACTAGGGTTTGTACCCGGGATTCCCGTTCCCGGGAATTCCCGGGATTCCCGAAGTTTCTGGCGAGTACTCATTCCCGGGAATAGCTCCCCATTCCCGGGAATGGGAACATAGATTTTTTTCACGTTTATTTCATCATTGACTGGAAAATCCTGTCATCTGGAGGGTAAAAAATTATCGAAATTTCCCAATTCCAAGTCCCGAGCCCTAATCCGCCCCTGATGGCAGTGATCTGGGATTCATATATAATGCTCTGAGGTCAATCAAATGGTCATTAGTCGCAGCGGAACAAGCTTTTCTGTTGCAAGCAATTTTGCTACCGACGAATCTTCAGGAAGACCGAGATGCACAAAGATTCCACACCAAGGCGAGATCTTTGTTCTTGGTCTTCTTGAAGATTCGTCGATAACAGGATCCACTTCTACTGCCATTAATCAATACTAGAACCTATTTGCAAAAAGACTTTTTTGGTTGAAAAGTTGTTGTGAAATATTGCGAATTATCTGAAACCAAATAGTTATTTTAGTTATTATGTCCTATATTAGGGTAACGGTTGCCAGTTTGAGTAGCTCTTATAAGCTGAAATTGATTCCCGAGAATCCCGGGAATAACATTAATTTCATTCCCATTCCCGGGAATGAGATATCCGGGAATGCTGCAAACCCTACTAGAGACTAGAGACAAAATGGATATATTCAATCAATTAAATCAAAGATGGTCATTGTCATTTGCTTACCATTTCATCTGTTCTTGATCTGGCCTCTTCTACTATTTCTTGACATCTCTTCATACCTTCTTCATTCTCTAAGGTTTTATATGCCTTGTTCAAAGCTATAAATTTAATAATTCTAACATAAACAATAGAAGAAAAACACTTTCAATTTTCTATATAACTATCATATTTCTTCAATTTGGTGGATCTAACTATTTCCACTTGATCTTGTATCTCTTTGAATGAATAGGTAACATACATCGAAAAAAAAAAAGTCAAACTAATGACCTAAGGCTTAAATTTTTTTTAAATTTTACAAATGTTGTGCATCAAAAATATTTAGTTTTTTAATTTGTGAAGAATTAAGATTGTGCATATTATTGGTAATGGTAATGCCCATTTAACCAAATTAGAATATTCTGAATTTTAATGTGAGATATAAATAATACGAACCATCAAATGTTTTCTGCGCTCTTTCTATATCATCTGGATTTTTATCAGGATGGACCAATATAGACATCTACAAATAATACAAAACAATTAAAGACTTAAATAACAAAAAATTATTTTTATACCAGGGATCTGGGAGATTTTTTTTAAAATGCTTTGTCATGTAATTAGTGAGGTGCATGAATGGATGAACCAAATAATGTGCAGAGAGTTACAAACATTGTAGACAAAAACCACAGAGTCATGTGTAAAATGAAGTCATATTCATATTTTGTACAAATATTATTATGTCATACCTGACGATACCGTTTTTTCACTGCTGCTAGTGGTGTGTCTGGATCAATTTGTAAGACCTACAATAAAAATAAAGTTATGGTTGATCTAAAATTTTAAACTTAATATTAGAACTATTTTCTATTTTGCAAAGACATTTAAACATTAAAAGGAAATTTCTTTAAATTGTGTTAAAAGCTTAAAGATCCATTGTCCATTCTATGCCCTGTGCAATAAAAAGATGCTTTATGTTTTCTTTACCAGTTAACAAGAGCTCAAATCAAGCTATCCATTGACAATTCACATTTCAAACTATTATTCTAAAAATTGATATTTAAATTGCAGACATCAAGTTGCAGTTTTAATTTAAACTTACATCATATGGGTTGAGATTAAAGTAAGTTGAGCCTGGTCTGTTTAATCTATCTATCTGTTGTTTGGAAGTTAAAACTGAATCTCTCTCTTCAATAGCTTTAACCTATAAAAAAATATTATATTTGATACTAATACAATTATCCAGACTCAAATTTCATGTAAATTGTAAGGCAATTATACATTGACATTGTATCGTAATTTATGTTGTATGTTATTTCATGAAATTTCTATTTTAAATGTATATTCATCAACTCTTTTATTTCTAATAATAGAACTTCTAAAACCAAAGTCATTGACATGCAATCATGCCTATGGCAGGCAATATCTTTTTTTAATTATTAAGCCTACTACAGTTACATGGCAGGCAATATCTTTTTTTAATTATTAAGCCTACTACAGTTACTTGCATCCCTTTTCAAGCTAAAAACTTTAGTTTTTGCTATTGACACTGACAGTGACAAAATAGTTTGAGAGTACAATATGTAGTAGTACTGTAGGAAACATGTACATAACATCTGGTACAATTAGATTTAAGGTAAATTACCTCGCTGTAGAATTCGTTAAAGGATTCATTTTTTTCTGTGGAGCTGGACTGTTGTTGTCCACTATCTTCTTCTGAATTTTCAACATTTACATCCGCCATCTTTAACTTTTAATGACAGAAACTGGTCTTCTTCACAAAAGAGTTTAAAGGGAGACTACTATAATCCATTCGAAAAAGATAGTCATAATCTTTTTATATCGAATGTACCTCAAATTTGATTAGATGTTTATGCGAACTGACTTTCAACCCAATATTTTCAGTTGTAAATGAATATATTAATATATGGATGACCCATCGGACACAGAAATTAGCAACATCATTTTTTCATGAAAATACGTATAAAATCATTGAAATTTAAGTATCTATTGTACACCCCCTGGTGATATCATGGATCTACTCCGTTTCGAAATGTGTATTATTAATAATTGTTATTTTGATGGTCAGTTGCTCAGTTTTTGTTTCGTGACTATGCCGTCTTTGGGCTCATAAAATTATTAATCTTAAATCGCTAATTTAAGGTACTAAAACATCGCAAGGCAGGGCAGTGATCAGCATACAGATTGAGTGATTTTTAGATTACCAGTATTATATACCTGTCTAAAACTCGCACTGGTTGACACATAAATACAGCTAGCATATTTATATCTAATTAGGAGTCAAGGACAATTCCTTGCCAATTGCTCTCCCAAGACGATTACCCCAGGACAATCACCCACCGGACAATTGCCCCCAAGGCAATTCTCCCTGGACAACTATAACCCGGATGATTGAGAGCGATTATACATACTGCCTTTTAATGAGCAAAATATAATCTTGAGCATGTTGGCCTACTCTCCACTTCAGATTGCCGATGTTGATCATATTTATCTCAATTGTAAAAGTGCTAAACAGGGGCCGCGGAGCAGGGGGGGGGGGGGGGGCACTTTTTGGCAGTTAATTTTTTTTTTCTTTTTTCATCAAAATATTTTTGTCATTTTTATAAAAAAAATTATGATTTCCGAAATCTGAAAATCGAATGGCCGAAATCCGAGGAGTTTTTGTGGTGGGGGTTAGGGTGAGAGGTGGATTTTGAAAATTTTCAATCAATGGCCCCCCCACACGCTCCGCGGCCCCTGCTAAATGATTATATTTTCTTGCCCTTATATACAGCTTTTCAGTCTAATGAAATTAATGTATATAATTTAATCTAAACAAAAAAAGTATTAAATTCAGGACTTGATGCACAAGTACATGATGATGATTGTGTGGTGTCTTTGGAACAGTTCTGAAGTTCCGAATACTTGGAGATTTTTTATTATGGATGGTGGGAATCCTCAGGAAAGCAACCATGAATAATTTACTTTTTTTTTAATTTTTACAGCACCATAAGGGATGTTTTATTATCTTGGGGGGTATTTGTCCAGGGGGGAATTTGTAAGGGGTAATTGTTTAATTGTCTGGGGAGATTTGTCCTGATACCTTTAATTAGAGGTACAATACAACAAGCCATACAAATTAAGCCAGGGGCTGATTTAGGCGGGGGCGTGGCGGGCGTGCGCCCCCTCCCCCCTTAAAATGTGCAAAGCATGGGTTGTCCGCACGTAATAAGTATCCGAAGAGACGACGAAAGCTAGCCTAATGTCGTCGCATTCAATCTGTTTTAACATTCAAACAAGTATTATTATATAAAACAGTAATTTAACAGAATTAACCCTAACTCTACCTAACCCTCGCTCCGCTCGGCGAAATTTTATTCTGCGCTCCCCTAACGTCAAATCCTGTATCCACCCCTTTTAGCTGTTTAAAGAGTTATCCGTGGTTTTTATTGAAATGGGTCCCTCTAAAAATTTCATATAATTGGCATCTGACTTGAGCACTGTGCATATTGATTAAAGCTTTTCATAAAGTTTCGATTACTTTGTGTCGAGTCGTAGTATGTGACATTCGTGTTAGAAGATTCAGTGCATAGTGAATAGTGCAAATAATACGTGTTTATTGATGGATTATAAATATAATACACTAATGACATTTTGAATTTCCTTTTTTTAAGATGTTTATAACTTGGTTGGATCGGATAAAAGCATTTTAACAATTTGTTTGGACTCGTGTCACTCGGGCTATGTGAATAGACTATGAATTCGAACGCGCCCTGAAAGCGTATTCTGTGACGACGAGCTCGAGATCTCATTCAACTATCATACTCAGCTCAAATGAACACAACGATCAAACAAGGTTAGACAAGGTGAACATTGCACAGAAGAAACTTGCAACAAACAATTTTCTTGATAGAAGTATAGTTATTTGAATACATCAATATAAAGGTAAAGTTTATAACATTATAATAGGTTTTGAGTCGATGCAATGTAGACACTGTTTTAGCAATGTTGTGAATTTTATAAATGGGTCAATGAAGGAAATGTAACTCAGCAGTTTCTACGATCCAAAGCAAGGTTTGGTTTTTAGATTTGGTAAAGGATGCTTGATGTAAAGAGTTTTAATAACATATATATGCATTTAACGCTGTTAGAATTGGATGGTTTTATTGAATTTTGTGATAAAGTTCTATTTCACAAGCTAAGCTTGAAATTTAGGCCTATTATATTAAGAAACGGTTAGTAACGAGATTATAATCGAGAGTTATGTCCCCTTTATCGGTCTAGTTTGGGGTTTTGGTTGACCTACTCTCTACTGATTTCAGTGTGGACTTTGATCCTTGGATGGTAAGTATATTAATCAGGCCACAAATTACCCTCTACCTTTGATTAATTAGATTATTGTAATATCCCGATTAAAATTCCATTACATTTAAAGTGCAGGTCAATTAATCTGTTGACATTTTATTGTTGAAGGAATTTAATTAATTATTTTTAAATTTTAGTAAATTCTAAAAATCTTCATTATTATCATTTTGGGGATTGTAAACTGTATCGTATGGTAATGTGTAGATGTGCCACAACTAGTTTGGTAGATTTAAATATAGGAGGTTATTTTGTAGTGATTAACATTTGTGTGTCTCTGCTCTAATTATCAGTAAGTTCTGTATGCAGCATCCTGACTAAAAATTGGCCTACTTATGGCATGGTTGTCTGATAAACTAGTAAAATTACTTATAGTTATAGGATATAGGTCTTCTCCTATCTAATATAGAATGTAACTAGTATCACAGTTTAATTAAGTTTTGAATATAATTGGTTTTTCTTTTGAACCTGTGTTGTATTGTGTCCTTGAAAGTGTTATGTAAGAATGGTGTAAGATGTTTTTATAGGGCTAAGTCAAGTTCATTTCGATATGTTTTATTCCCATCTATGTTCGTTGCACTGAAAATTAGAATTCAGTTGACTTACAGCTTGCTAGGGCATATAACATTTATAATAATTAATATTTGAACTAATCTTTGAACTCAAACGTGGGCTTATTTTTTTGAGGGGACTTTGGTTCTCTAATCCAGCACTATTAGTATTTCTAAGTATGGTAATCCTATAGGTTATAATGTATTATTTTGTCAATGTTTTTATTATGTTAGTAAAATTTAATTAGTCTGTAAGCTTATGCATAGGGCTGTAAGAGTTATTAATGGAAATATGTATTTTATTGGTATTGCTCTTTTTTAACCATTACATTATTCTTATAAGAACTTATAAACTGGTAAGCCTATTAGACAAAAATAGAAAAGATATAACCTCAAATATTGGACATTAGACCCACCATAGTTTTAATCAAATGAGACACAAACTATAAATCCCATAATCTAGCCTCAGGTAAAACCATTTATATTAACGTTATATAATTCAGGAGTTACTTGGTAAATTTCATGTTGTAGTTTATAACCTTGGTGACATTGATACAGGTTTAACATTAGCTGTTGAATAAGAACACCTTTTAATTCTGAAGATTTTTTTTTTTTGCATTAATTGTTTAGGATTTGATATTTTATTTAAATTTCCTTTCTTTGTTTTGATTTAAGAGAGTGTTTATAAATGTGTCTGATGTAATTTAAGTTTGGTATAATTGCTGTTCGCCTCTCTACAATCTAATTTTAGGGTTTGTAAGTTAGAATAAGAATGTGTGTTATTAAGGAACCAGTTATTACTGATGAAGATATTAAAGTGAAGTGTGCATCACTTTATGTTACACATATATTTTGCAATGTCTTTTGTTTGAAAACAGATTTAAAAATGAAAATTTAAGGATTTTCAAATCAAATCAAGGTTACATCTTAATGAAGTCCATAACATAAGGGTTAACATTAATGTAAAAACCAAAATTCACTATTAATATTTGATGCTGTTGACCATTTTGAGACAAGATTTTGTCAGAATTCTTGTTACTATCATCCCTATGCATCTGGCTTCCCCTTTAAGATTAGTTTTTATGAGCTAATTGAGCTTACATAAAATAAAGTGACAACTATGTTTAATGATAACTTTGTATATATATTATTGTTGTATAAGCTTAATCTATTTATGAATTATTTACTATTGTAGATCAGGATAAAGTAGTTCACAAACTGAAGTCATCATGGCAGAGGCACATGCTGCCGTAGCCTTCTCTTTCTCAGTTACACCTGATGGTGTCAATGTAGCTGTTAATCATGAAGCTTTATGGGCTGTATTTCACAGTGGAGTTTTATCATGGAATAGAAAAATACACAGAATAAAGGTAATTATTTTTTAGTGTTGGGAATTGGTTGGAAATAATCAAATCATCAACTCAACAGTTATCAGTTGTTGGTTATCATCAGTTCCCAGTGCTTCTTATCATTGAGTGTGCATGGCATGCAGCAAAACTAAAGTCAGAAATGTCAAAGTTTGCTTTCGGTTGTGTCATTACTCATTAATCTCCTCCAAGCAATCTGGCACAGGCCATGATTCAGAATATTCTTTGAAATTAATTTGAGAGCTTGGAATAATGTCATTAATGTTTGTGATTTTTTAATTTATAGAATAGTTTCCATAATGGTATCTACCCAGCATCAGCAATGAGTTTACTATTTACAATATCTATAGTACTAGCATTATGTCTTGGTGGTGTTGATGTATCTTATGGTTCTATAAAATATATTCAAACACATTTTCCTGGGTAAGTTAACTAATTTAATTCATGAACTTATATTTCTACAAGAAGTTAAACATATAGTATTTAGTCTTTGATAAGATTCATAATTTAAACTGTGTAATTGGCATGAGGTTGCTTCTATTATATTAACACAAAGCATCTTTATGATGTATGCACAGCTAGTAGGAATAATGTTCCTTCGAGACGCTTTATCCCTATCAGCCCCTCAAACCTGTATTACCGTATTGAAAAGGGGAAACCTGGTTGAAAAATCTGAAGGTCAGCAAAAAACAGTTTAACCCACTGCAGCTCCAACAAATAGCCTACTCTTTGACTTTATTAGAAAATAGATGAACTTTGATAATGTTAGTGTTGATTGTCAATTGTAAACTGTTGAAAGATAATGAGCTAATAACATAATATAAGTATTATCAAGTATTGAGGGAAGACTAAACTCTTGTTTTATTTCTATTGTAGAATATCCTATGCAAATGACACAGTGAATTTTGTAATCAGTTCTGTGATATTTTCTACTATACTATGGATCACTGTGATAAATGTAATAAAATATATATTACGATTGTTATTTAACTATCAGAATTGGATGTATGAAATGCGGGGAAAGAAGGTCTCATGGCAAACTAAACTGTGGGTTGTAAGTGAAGATTATTTTTTTTTTTTTTCTTTTTTTATATTACTTTTAAATATATTTGGCATGTAAATCATTGTTTTCCTAAAGATTATTTAAACAGAAAATATGAACCAGCTGACTTTTTTTCCTTTGCCAAGAATTTGAACGCCATTTTGACTTATTTGTAGGTTTTAGTGAGAGCATTTAGTGGAAAACATCCCAAGTTATACAGTTATCAAGCATCACTACCTAAATTACCAGTTCCCAGTGTGGATGATACAATGAATAGAGTAAGTCAATATTATCTGTAAGACTTTAAATTCGTTTATATTTATATTATTTTTCAGTATATTAGTTCATATCTATTTATATTATTTTTCAGTATTTATTATCTCTAAGTGACAGAGAACATAAGCTTATGTTAGTTCATATCTATTTATATTATTTTTCAGTATTTATTATCTGTAAGTGACTAAGAACATAAGCTTATATTAGTTCATATCTATTTATATTATTTTTCAGTATTTATTATCTGTAAGTGACTAAGAACATAAGCTTATATTAGTTCATATCTATTTATATTATTTTTCAGTATTTATTATCTGTAAGTCACTGTAAGAACATAAGCTTATATTAGTTCATATCTATTTATGTTATTTTTCAGTATTTATTATCTGTAAGTGACTGTAAGAACATAAGCTTATATCTATTTATTATTATTTTTCAGTATTTATTATCAGTAAGACCATTGTTAGATGATGAGAAATATAATAGAATGAAAGGTTTAGCAGAAGAATTTAAAAAAGGAATTGGTAACAAACTACAAAGATATCTTATATTGAAATCGTGGTGGGCTTCTAACTATGTAAGTCATATTCAATAACTTAAAAAACAGTCTATGTGTTTTGTGTTTGACAATCTTGCAAGATTAGTTTGTAAGAAGTTAATTTGATATGTAGTTTCTTAGTAGTTGTGCTACTTCCAAGTGATCTTTCCAACCTTTATAAATGATTTGATCTTAATGACTAGAAGATGATTTTGTAATGAAATAAATTATGATTTATTACAGGTATCTGATTGGTGGGAGGAATATGTTTATTTAAGAGGAAGAGCTCCCATTATGATTAACAGTAATTTCTATGGAATAGTAAGTAGTAATTGTGGATACTTATTATTTGATTATCAAGTATTCGAACTGCAAAATTTTCTGCCTTCTTGAGTAATTTGATGTTAGTGTTAATGTTAGTAGTTCTGTTATACCTTGATCAACACAATTTTTTATAATTTTTTTTACAGGATGCTGTATTTTTGAAACCTACACATAGACCCCTATCTCGAGCTGGTAATATTATTTATTCTATGTTAAAATTTAGACGAGAAGTTGATAGAGAAGAGTTAGAGCCAGTAAGTAATGAACAAAGTCCTATCTGCTTTTTTTTAATTTTTCAAATGATTTTGTAATAATGTCTTTGGGCCACTCTTAGATATATCTTAGGTCGACATTTGAGAAGGCCTTACTTAAAGGCGCACATTATTAGATAATACTCTGGCTTCCTAGGTTTGATATCATACAAACAGTTTATATTTTCCATTTAGCTTAATCTGCACACAAGGTACATATTCTAAATCTATGCCAAAACTGTATTCTCACTCAGCAATTATTGTATTATTATTACAGATTATTTTAAATAAGACAGTTCCACTATGTTCATCACAATATGAGAGACAGTTTAATACCACTAGAATACCAGGTGTAGAAACAGGTATCTATAATTTTACTCTACATACACTAAACTTTCTTGTAAATTATGTTGATTTTGTCCAGGTATTTCACAATATATTGTAAAAGTTAGAAAGAAATACTGGGTTTTTTTTTACCAATGTCTTCACTTTACTTCTTAAAGAAATATCACCTCTTAGAATAATCAAAAAAATAAAATTCTAAAACTTGGTGAATAGAGTTTATATTCATTAGGCAACTTGTCTGGTGTCATAACTATATGCTGACTGTATAATCTGATAAATCTAGAAAACTACCTTATTAAATATATTATGTTATAATTACTACAAAATATACAAAATATAAAGCAATTTTCAATAATAACCTGTAATTTTATGAAAAATGACATAGTGTTATGGTTTATTTGATTCTGTTTGTTTACTGTAGACACTTTTGATGAATATATACTCTTATTGGCCAAGTTTGAGAACTTTTTTATTCACTTTAATTCGCTTTGATTTAGTTTATGATTGAAATAAAAAATGGTCTCTTGAAGTGATTTCTCTAATGAATAATGTTTAAAATATCTATTGACTATTTTGTAGATGAACTCGTACAGTACCATGATAGCTCACATATAGCAGTCTATCATAAAGGAAGATATTTTAAAGTTTATATTAGAAATAAAGGAGTATTGTTAACACCATGTGAAATAGAATAGTAAGATATTATAGAAATATTTGATCTTATGATCTGTATTAAAATTAAAATCGCTGCACTCTGAGTGTGATATGAACTCATTCTGTTAGAAATTCTGCTCAATACAGTCATGATGCCATGTGAAGACTTTTTATACGCCCTCATCTCTCTATGAGGACGTATATTGTAGTCACCCCTGTCCGTCCGTCCGTCCGTCCGTCCGTCCGTCCGTCCGTCCGTCCGTCCGTCCGTCCGTCCGTCCGTCAACATTTGCTCGTAAACGCTCTAAAATCTAGAGTTTTTGACGGAATCAAATGAAATTTGATACGTATATACATATTCATGAAACGAAGATCAAGTTCGAATTTGAGCTATTTTCGATCGTTAGAAGCAGAGTTATTGCCCTTGCCCCAAATGCGTCGGTCCATCCATCAACATTTCCTTGTAAACGCTCTAAAAACTAGAGTTTTTGACGGAATCAAATGAAATTTGATATGTGTATACATATTCATAAAACGAAGATCAAGTTCGAATTTGAGCTATTTTCGATCGTTAGAAGCAGAGTTATTGCCCTTGCCCCAAATCCGTCAGTCCGTCCATCAACATTTCCTTGTAAACGCTCTAAAAACTAGAGTTTTTGACGGAATCAAATGAAATTTGATATGTGTATATATATTCAAAAAACGAAGATCATGTTCGAATTTGAGCTATTTTCGATCGTTACAAGCAGAGTTATTGCCCTTGCCCCAAATCTTAAATATGCTATTACTCTCTTAGTTTTCAACCGATTTTGATGAAACTTAAAATGGATGTTATTGGACCTAAATCGAAAGGTTTGAGAAAGTTTAGTTTTCTCCTGATTAAATTTTTTCCTTTTTCGACTTTTTCGTTAGGCGTATATGGCCGTGGTCCACTATCTTACTATATACTTTTATAGAAGTGTAAGCAATACTAATGATACGATCTTCATTTTCAGCACACTACAGAAGATAATAGATGATGAAACTGTACCTTCACCAGGAGAGAAAGAATTAGCTGCTTTAACAGCTGGTGAGAGAGTTGCTTGGGCTAAAGCTAGAGCTGAATACTTCTCTAAAGGCAAAAACAAGGCTTCATTACATGCTATAGAAAAGGTACTGCTTATGCACTTTGCTGTCATTGCTATAATTTTTATATGTTGAGCCTATTTTTGTAGTTGTTTGGCAGAATTCTTGTGGAAAAATTAAAAAGATGATTATGCCATCATGATATTTAAAATGCCCTTTTGATATAAGAAATGCATTCATGCCTTCATGCTTTTAGAAATGCCGTCATGTTATTAGAAATGCCTTTGTGATATTAGATGCCTTCATATTAGAATGACTTCATGTTATTAGAAATGCCTTCAAGATATTAAAAATGCCCTTATTAGATTAAAATTGAATGATGTTATAAGAAATGCCTTTATATTAGAAATGCATTCATGGCCTCATGCTATTAGAAATGCCTTTGTAATATGAAAAATGTCATCTTGATATTAAGAATGCCTTCATGATATTAGAAATGCCTTTATTTGAACATGTCCATATAATAATGTTGATGATACAAAAGACGGTCTCTGAGCTTTTAATAACTGGTAAAGCAGTTATTTATACTGTATCATTCAATTTAGTTAAAGTGGCACAGGCTTCATTTTCGTGGGTCGATTTGGATAAGTCTCAGAAACAGGGATTTTTTAGCTCAGCAATTTAGTACTGGTTATCACAACTCACCATTGAAATTTGAGCCTTCAAATCCATGTGCATCCATAATTATTAGCATTTGAAAGTTATAATACCTTACTACACATAAGCGATACTATGCAATATATAGAAAAGTCATCTATAGAAATAGAAGGAGAAATGTATAATTTAAGGTGTATTTGAAGGAAATACGCAATTTTTGTGCATTTCTAGTGCTTCTGAAGGATACTTAAATATATTCAAGACCCAAATCAACCAATAAAAATGAAGACTGGTCCCCTTTAAACTGAATAAATTCTATCAATCACTCATTTTCTCTTGATATTTTCTAGGCAGCTTTCTGTGTGACATTAGATGAAGATGGTCAAGAATTTGATTTAGTAAGTAAAACATATTATTAAAGTTACTACGCCTATTTTGAAAATATTTCTATGCCTTTTATAAGCTTCATATTTGTCTGAAAACTAAAGGCAAATTACCTGAATTTCTGAAATAATTCTCTGCTTTTATAATATATCTCTCTCTCTCTTCTTTACAGAATGTCGAGGTATTTTGTGTTTTCTTGTGTGATGTTCATTTTCTTTGATTTGAATTGTTTGCGTTTGTTGATAATAGATTCATTAGTATTTTACTTTAGTTGAAATAATTATTTGATCTTTAATCAGCCATACTTTTGAAAGAGAAAATCAGAAAGGCCAAAGAATGTTTCTCTTTATAGTTCAACAATGTTAAATATAGTTAATATGGCTGATTTTTAGTTGAAAATTACCTTAGATTTCATTAAACTGAATGTGTTACTTTGATTATTAATTCCTATGATTTGATATACTAATATATGAATTTTAGTCTAAGCTTATTCAACAATTGAAATTGTTTAATAGATAAAAATTGACTTTTGCATTAACTTTTAAGCCGCATGCTAAAAAACAAAATGTACTTCGAAATTTTTAGCATTTAGGTTGAGGGTGTAATTGTTAATTTTTTTGATAAGAACAAATTAGAAATGTGGCTTCACAATGTTTTATTGTTTTTTATTTTCTCTGCTCTAATTCTGATTTATCATAAAAGTTCTTTCAAAACTTCTTGTATATGTCAGAAAATGTAAATGCATGAATAATCTTATAGAAATATAATGGCTATATGTTGACTTATTATAGGAAAGACCTGAATTATTAGATAAGTATGGACAAAGTATGTTACATGGTAAAGGTTATGATAGATGGTTTGATAAGTCTTTTACTTTAGTGGTGTGTAATAATGGAAGGGTAAGTAATATAAATTTGTCCACTTAATAGATATGCATATATTGAAAAACCATAATAATTTGATTGACTAATCTAAATTTTCAACCTCACTTAGCTGCAGTGAGTTAGACTTGCCTGCTTACCTTGAAGGTCCAGGGTGTTTGGAATGTGATGATATCCCATGAATAAAGATGTAATGTTTCTAAAATATTTATCTGATGAATATTCGATGACTATGATAACGATGATGTGGCAGTGTCGAGTAGGTGGATGTTTCGATTTGTCGTCTCTGACAACTGAGTAATGTTCCATACCCTACCTAATTGAGTCGTTCAGAGCAATAATCCTGAACATTACCAGTAGTTCGAAACAACGATCCCGAATAAAGGGTTCAATTCTGACAAAGTTTGAGACGATGTCTACAGATTTTTCAACCAGTGCAGCTAAGAATGATATAAACTCTCTTTTCATTTCAAACCTTATATAAATAATGATGGATAAAATTTTGTTTTTGACAATACACATTGGTAATTGTCGTTATATATTTCAGATTGGTTTCAATGCTGAACACTCTTGGTAAGATATACTTACTGTATTCTCTAAAACTTACAACTAAAATAATATCTGAATTGACCAATATTAAATATTCTCAATATGATGAACGATGTTTAAAGATAATAGAAATTGTATTATTGATTATGTTTTAACAGGGCTGATGCACCAATTATGGCTCACTTATGGGAATATGCCATTTCTGAAGATAATCTTGTTTTAGGGTAAAAACATTACCACTGGAATCGGGGTTTTTATTTTTATAATTTACTAATTTTTTTTATCATAGATTCAAACATTCTCTTAACAACTTAGGTTAAAAATACTTAAAAAAAAATTAAAATTCTCAGAAATATAATTTTTTGGAATTAAATTTTTTTTTTTTTTAGAAAACACAAGCTCATATAGGAAATGATTTGAATCTATGATTATTTATATTTTACGTATGAACTAATTGCTTTTTTTTTATTATTTTTTTTTATTTTGTGTTGTATTTGGTGTTAATCCAATTTGTTGTCTTATTCTGTCTCTGTATCTGTCTAATCCTTCACACAATATTCCTGCTCTACCTCTCCCTACTGTTGTTTTGTGTGCGTAAAAATAGGGGTGATGCACCGATTATGGGACATATGATGGAGTTTGTCTTTACAGATGACCATAAATTAGGGTAACATAGATTTCTAATAGATATTATTATTGATTGTTGTAATAAACACTTAGTTAAAGATATACATTGCCATACCTTTTTATGTTACCTAGCTTTTACTAACTCTATATATGTACAATCTGAATTAAATAATTTAAAAATTATTAACAACAAACTGTAATGATATTTTTTATGTAAATTTACAATCATTAATAATTTTTTGTATCATACAAATTATTAAAGTAATATTTAGTTAAGTAAAGTTATATTTAAGTGGCAAATTTTATTTACTTTAGATACACTGAAGATGGACATTGTAAAGGTGAATTAGGACCAACACCCCCACCTCACCCTATAAGATTAGAATGGGACATTCCTAAACCGGTTGGTATATCATATTGAATCTATATAAACTATTGTCCGCCAAAAGAAACGATAACATCTGTTTGCTACAACATAAAAACTAAACAATGCAGATGTTTTAGATTGGTGTTATGCTTTAAGTTTTTTCCCAGAAGTGATCATATGTTGCTGGTATTTTTAATCGACTATGCTGTGTTTGGGATGTGCAATACGAATTGACATGTTTCCATACTAGGCAATTCACTTATGAAAGAAAAAATTAGAAAATAAGTTGGTATTGTGGGTATTTTTTAGTTCATAATTCTGTCATGTCAGGTCTTGCACTTCATTTTTTAGTCAAATATCCTACGCTAAAAGGAATAACTGCAGCAAAATGTCCCTCATTGCACATGGTAGTTTGTTTATTTCTGAATATTTGTTTTCTGATTGGTTCAGAAATATAAATTGGACTGATATGGTTTACATGTATTACCTTTTGAATATATGACAGGACTTTATTTATTCTGACGTTATTAATATTGTTACAGTGTCAGAGTATAATTGAAGAACAGTTACAAGTAGCTAAACAGTTAATAAGTGATGTTGACTTACATCTCATGGTACATACAGCGTTTGGTAAAGGTTTGATTAAACAGTGTAAAGTCAGTCCTGATGCTTTCCTACAAATAGCTCTACAATTAACATATTATAGAGTGAGTTTCTTTATATTTATATTTCTTAAAATAAATACTAGACCATATCCTGGTCATAAATAAGTAAATGTTGAATAACAAATTATTTTTTTGAAATAAGAGTACAAGTGATAAGAATTTAAAATAGATAAAGGCAGGACAGTTTTCTGCTTCTCTGATAATGTACTGATATATAATTTATTGTATTTCAGACTGCTGGTAAATTCTGTCTAACATATGAATCATCAATGACTAGGCTCTATAGAGAAGGTCGAACAGAAACTGTCAGATCATGTACAGTAGATTCTTGTGAATTTGTTAAATCAATGGATGATCCTAACTGTACAGTAAGTCCTTTTATTTTAAATTGTAATCTTTACTAGGTCATAACTTCTTAATTCGTTTGAACACTTTCAATGCATATACCTGGTATTACCAGATACTTATTTTATAAAAATAAATTGTTGATTTCTTTGTCCTTTCATTGCAGGTGCCTTGAAGTACCAGGTATAATAAAAATGTCGCTAGGGGGCCCACCCTGTCACACAAGAATAATTTTTAATGGGGCTTTTGTGTGTATTTTTGGCATTCATTAATAGATTACCTTTTTGCCTTAAAATTAAGATTAATTGAAGCTTGTTATAAATCCCCTGATTTGTAAATATATATTATATAGAAATTTGCATCATGTATCATTGAAATTCAGTAAACATATTTCTTCTCTTATAATTTTAGAATGAGGAACGTATTGCTAAATTTCAACGTGCATCTGAAAGTCATCAACAAGGTTATCGTGATGCTATGACTGGTAGAGGTATAGATAGACATCTATTCTGTTTATATGTTGTTAGTAAATATCTAGGTGTTGATTCACCATTTTTAGCTGAAGTACTCAGTGAACCATGGAGATTATCAACTAGTCAGGTACTTCATTACTTTTAACATATAACTAAATGTTTTATTTACAACTTTCAAAAAATTCTTCTTTTAACAGCATTTCATTATAGCGCATCAATATTCATTAATGTAGCAGTTTTTATACGCCCACACATTAATGTGGGCGTATATTGTAGTCGCCCCTGTCTGTCTGTCTGTCTGTCCGTCTGTCTGTCCGCCTGTCTGTCCACAATTGTTGTGGACACGATAGAGAGCTGGTTTCTTGATGGATTTTGATGAAACTTGCTGTGAGTGTTTGTTATCACCCAAGGATGAACCCTATTGAAAATCAGACGAATCGAAAAATATTTCATGGGTTATTGCCCTTGCTTTTGAAAATATCTTGTGGACACCATAGAGAGCTTGTTTCTTGATGGATTTTGATGAAACTTGGTATGAGTGTTTGTATTGACATTAGGATAAACCCTATTGAAAATCAGAAACATCGAAAAAATATTTGATGAGTTATTGCCCTTGTTCTTTAAAACGCGTTAATTTTTCAGCCTTTAACAAAGTTGTGTACACGTTAGAGAGCTGGTTTCTTGGTGGATTTTTATGAAACTTGCTGTGAGTGTTTGTTGTCACCCAAGGATGAACCCTATTGAAAATCAGACGAATCAAAAAATGTTTCATGGGTTATGGCCCTTGCTTTTGAAAATATCTTGTGGACACCATAGAGAGCTTGTTTCTTGATGGATTTTGATGAAACTTGCTGTGAGTGTTTGTTATCACCCAAGGATGAACCCTATTGAAAATCAGACGAATCGAAAAATATTTCATGGGTTATTGCCCTTGCTTTTGAAAATATCTTGTGGACACCATAGAGAGCTTGTTTCTTGATGGATTTTGATGAAACTTGGTATGAGTGTTTGTATTGACATTAGGATAAACCCTATTGAAAATCAGAAACATCGAAAAAATATTTGATGAGTTATTGCCCTTGTTCTTTAAAACGCGTTAATTTTTCAGCCTTTAACAAAGTTGTGTACACGTTAGAGAGCTGGTTTCTTGGTGGATTTTTATGAAACTTGCTGTGACTGTTTGTTGTCACCCAAGGATGAACCCTATTGAAAATCAGACGAATCAAAAAATATTTCATGGGTTATGGCCCTTGCTTTTGAAAATATCTTGTGGACACCATAGAGAGCTTGTTTCTTGATGGATTTTGATGAAACTTGCTGTGAGTGTTTGTTATCACCCAAGGATGAACCCTATTGAAAATCAGACGAATCGAAAAATATTTCATGGGTTATTGCCCTTGCTTTTGAAAATATCTTGTTGACACCATAGAGAGCTTGTTTCTTGATGGATTTTGATGAAACTTGGTATGAGTGTTTGTATTGACATTAGGATAAACCCTATTGAAAATCAGAAACATCGAAAAAATATTTGATGAGTTATTGCCCTTGTTCTTTAAAACACGTTAATTTTTCAGCCTTTAACAAAGTTGTGGACACGTTAGAGAGCTGGTTTCTTGGTGGATTTTGATGAAACTTTCTGTGAGTGTTTGTTATCACCCAAGGATGAACCCTATTGAAAATCAGACGAATCGAAAAATATTTCATGGGTTATTGCCCTTGCTTATGAAAATATCTTGTGGACACCATAGAGAGCTGGTTTCTTGATGGATTTTGATGAAACTTGGTATGAGTGTTTGTATTGACATAAGGATAAACCCTATTGAAAATCAGAAACATCGAAATAATATTTGATGAGTTATTGCCCTTGTTCTTTAAAACGCATTAATTTTTCAGCCTTTAACAAAGTTGTGGTCACGTTATAGAGCTTGTTTCTTGATGGATTTTTATGAAACTTGCTGTGAGTGTTTGTAATCACCCAAGGATGAACCCTATTGAAAATCAGACGAATCGACAAATATTTCCTGGGTTATTGCCCTTGCTTTTGAAAATATGTTGTGGACACCATAGAGAGCTGGTTTCTTGATGGATTTTGATGAAACTTAGTATGAGTGTTTGTATTGACATTAGGATAAACCCTATTGAATATCAGAAATCTCGAAAAAATATTTATGAGTTATTGCCCTTGTTCTTTAAAACACGTTAATTTTTCAGCCCGTTACTCTCTCAAAGTTATGGACATGATAGAGAGCTGGTTTCTTGGTGGATTTTTATGAAACTTGCTGTGAGTGTTTGTAATCACCCAAGGATGAACCCTATTGAAAATCAGACGAATTGAAAACTATTTCATGGGTTATTGCCCTGGTTAACTTGTAGTTGTAAACACTAAAAAATCATTCAATTTTTAAACATTCTTGATGGCACGGTTTTCGACAGATGTTTCATTTACTGATAGTTCTTGCCGACCTCCCGGACGACTTGGCTGCCATTACAAAAGTGGGCGTATTACGATGGGGCATCGCTATTTTTCAATTTCATTTCATTATTTTGATAATGAAATTATCATCATGCTTAGTTATGCCATTTGTTCTTGTCCCTGTTTTCCAACTTTATGAACACATAGCATTGCTGATATATATTTTTTATGAGATGTATCAATTAGTAACAGTTACTTTGTCATTCAAGAACTACTTTGGATAAATGTGAAACTTTTTGTATGCAAAGTAGTCCAGTTTTCGGAACCTGAAATAAAAAAATATTAACTTTAGTTAATATCATTACTAATTATTTCAGACGCCACATACTCAAACTAATCGTATAGATTTAGTGAAATATCCTAAACAGATCTGTGCTGGAGGTGGATTTGGTCCTGTAAGTAAAATATTTTAATTAACTTGTCAAGATTTGCATAAATAAGATAATCAAGTTTTAAAATAGATTATTGACACCATGAAAGAGAGAAACAACAAATATGAATTTTTTAATGCTTTGAAACAAAAAAATAAGAAAATGAATAATAAAGGAATAGATTTAAATTAGATCTGAGTTGAACTGAAAAAATTGAATAGAATGTTTTTTTTTTTGTTTTGAGATAATTATCACAAGTAAGAAATTTGGCAGAAAAACATAAGAATTAAAGTGGATTTTTATGGCAGTCTTTAAACTATTTAGACCTGTAACTGAGTTAATAATAAATTTATTATGATATTATTATAGGTAGCTGATGATGGATATGGTGTGTCATATATCGTAGCTGGTGAAGATACATTATTCTTTCATATCTCGAGTAAAAGGAGCTGTCCAACTACTGTAAGTTTACCATTTAAATACTTCTTTTTCACTCTTTAAAATTCTAATCACTTATAATATCAATGTGACTTGACTTTGAGATCAAAACAGAAATTTTTTTCTGCATATTTGTAAAGGTAGGATGGACTTGATTTGCATGCATATTCTAAGGCTCAGAGGGGTTTTGTCAAATTAGATCAACTTTGAAAGTTTTAAAATCCAGTAAAAGAAATTTGACTAGTGCCAGTATATATAACTCTATATCATTTATCTCTTGTATATTACAGAGTTCCCTGAAATTTGGAGCTGGTATAAATAAGGCATTACAAGATTTAAAGAATCTATTTGGAAAGTAATTTAGTATAAGAAGAAATAGAAAAACGAGAAAATGTTGTGAAACAATGCTGATTAATCTACCATCCTAATCTGATGTCCAAATTATTAAGTTTTCTGTTGATTTTATGTTTTTAATTTAAGTTTTAGCCATGTTTGATTGTTTTGAGTTTTAGCCGGTGATATTAACACCAACATTTAATAACTAATATTTTACTAATATTTTAGTGATTGAGAGAATTCTGAAGGCATTTATTATTCTTGCTACTAAGCTACATAATATTAAAATGTCAATGCAATTTTGAACAATGCAAATTTGGAAAAGAAATTCCATGTGACCAATTAAAAACCAGAATAAGATATTTCATCATCTTGCCCTGTTTTCTGGTTTTTACCTCAAAAAATATTTTTTTCTTTTATTTTCTTTATTCTATGGATTTAGTTGTTTTATTTTTGAATTGTATATAAAGGTGATATACACAAATATTGTACATTTTTTATTTACCATTATTGAACTGATAAAAACAAACTTAATATTCAGACTTTATTCAGAAAATTTGATAAAAACACCTTCTAAATTATTATTTGAATTTGAAGTTGTCTCAGCTAATTTGAATTAAGTATATGTATTCTGTCCAATTTTCAGTTTTACTCATTCAAAAGATCCACTCATATTTTTTTATCTTTTTTGTTTAGTTGTATATCTATTTAGGCCAAATATTTTCTTAATACAGGATACCAAGTGATATGTTAACAGATACACTGGTATTGACTCAGATTAGTTTCATGCTCAAAGAGTTCTCATATCATTTTAGGTTATTTTAGTTTTTATATCAATTTTTTAATTCTTAACAAAAATATTATATTATCTAGACCAATAGTATAGCCTACTCTGGCATTCCTAGTTTTAATATTGTGTGATGTTTAAGTTTGAATTTTATCATTAAATATTATGTAATCCACGTTTTTTTATTAGTATTATTCTGTGGAATGATATTTGGGAAATAGGGCTGAAGTTTGAACAATGGTCTTGCTGTTATGAAAGTGACGAATATCTAGCATTTTGATGCTCTTATTCCACCTACAAGCAGTTTCAGAGTTCTTGCCATTGATCTAGATTGTAACCTTGGGTCTAGCTTAAGGCTGTAAATGTGCTGAAATTTTTCTTTAGAGAGTCGTTTCCATTTAATGTTTTTAGTTTCTGCAATGCTTGTGAATGACTAGTTTCTTGCTGGGTTGAAACCTATAGTCTTAAAGTGTACTAATTATCAATGATTTATATCCTACTACTATACGTCAGAATAGTAAACTAAGAGTATGGATATATAAAAGACAATATTTACTATATTATCAGATTTATTGGGTTTTTATTATTTGATCAACCTCGACTACACTTTGATAATAAAGGTGTCACGTCGGTCCACTCTACTAGACACCAAGCTGTTTCTATAGTTGGTTTTATAAAATGTCACGAAAACCTGTTAACTAGCCAATATAATTAGCCAACATCTGAGATTTCCCTGAATAAATAAACCATCACTGGATTTTTCCACAGAAAAGAGACCGTAAGTTTAACTACACATTATTTTCTAATAAAGACAAGATACTCGATACTCGACTTTCTGGAGAGCTATGGTTGAAATGGGTTCTAAGTTTCGATGTTTTTAATGTTAATAACATTGTTAGGCCTATCTAGAAAAAAGACTTTCACGATAGACTACCGACTGTCTTCGGCGATCAACTTCTTGCAAACATTTCTTTCTCGTGTACATTGTTCACATTATAGAATCCTTACAAAAAAAAATTACTGGCTCATGGAAACGCCGGGGTAGTATGACGTAAAATCGTATTGTCACGACAAAATGACGTCACGTCACAAAACATGGCTGCTAATGTTTACCGATTGAATGTTAGTGCGGTTTTTAGTTTTAACTAAGTGTTGACATATGATTTCAGATGCCAACGTCAAGTCAAGCCTTAATACTGATCAATACAGATGGTGTCTTACCAAAACAGTACAGTAAGATAGGGTTTTTGGAGAACAAACCATGTCATTTGTCGAGGGTATCTGTTCACGGTGAAACACAAGCTCAAGACACTTCTTCATTGCTATCAGCATCCAGATACCTACCAGCAGATTATCATATAGAACAAGACAGTCTTAACGCCAGCCCAAGGTTGGAAGGAGATCTGCTACCAACTTCTACTGCGAAGGGTTATCGTGGTGTGTTCGCCTTCGATCCTTTAACAAGATCTTTTAGTTGGCAATTATTAAATGATTCTGTACTTAATAGGTTGCCACCACCAACTAAACAAGGAGTATCTTCTAGATTTTATAAGAATAGAATTTCTATAGACGAACTTCCAATGTGCAATTCTGGAGATGAAACATCATTACCGTTAGGTCGAGTTCCAGATTCCGAAACATTTGAAAAAAATATTAGACGGCTGATGGAGTTGGGTTTTAGAACAGATTCTAAGCTTTTTGAAAATAATAAAACAAATGATTCCGGGAACAATCCGAAATCGAATTCATCTAGAAAAAATACTCAACACGAGTCATATATTAAGTTGCCAAATTGTGTGAAGAAAATGGGTGGTTTACCATTATTACCATCTCGTATGTCCTCAGAACCAACAGTATCAGCTGGTGTTAGTGATCTAGCTGATAAAAATAGTCTACCACATATTCCTAAACGTATGGACAGGTAATTAATTACAGCTTATTCGTTATTTCTAAACAAATATACCGAAAAGATGCTCGGGAATCATTACGATGAACATGATTATGCATCAAAAATGGTTTAATTGATTAGGCCTAAATGGCTCCATGTTTATATTTGTATCATAACAAAACAAAGTGATTTAGGCCCTAAGTTCTTTAACAACTCTTCCGAACTCCGACTCCCAAAATTATGTTGCCATCCCAATACAAGACAACACTTAATTTGATATATTTGCTGCAACACATTCAGAAAGAGTCCTAGCTAGAAAAAAACTGTTCTTCAACGGCAGCACACCGTCAGGGTTTTAACCCCCTGGCAAATTTCGTTAACCCTCTGCAACATCTCGTTAAACCCATACTTTGAAAACCAATGATTTATTCTATTCAGTGTACAGTAATGGAGACCGGTTATATTTTTCGGATAATTTTGTTAATACCGTGAACAAAGAGAACTGCTATTATGGAGAAATCTGTTGTCTATTTCAGCTTTGTTTTAAACTATAAAACTATATCAACACCAACAGTAGCCAAGAAAGCAGAAAGAGCTCTGTATGAGGAAGTTAAAATCAATGATTCAAAGAAAAAGAAGAAGAAATATATTCCAACAATTCGAATGCGAAGAGAACTTCCTCCGCTCAATTCGAATATGTTATGTTTCAATTTCTACGATGGTAATCTGTCACATAAAGATGTTAAAAATATGATCGAATCACAAAGTGAGGGAAGAATTTTAAATTTAAAATTTGATCCTATTTACGTGCACCTAGGTGAGGCTTCGTCACAGTATAAATGTATGTGGGTATTTTCAATATCAGATCAAACTGCACGTACCCAGCTTCTGTATAACGGATTAAGATTTAACGAAGAACGGATTAAAGTGAGATTATATGATGATGTTATGAAAGAGGAGCACAATGCCTATAAATTCTTTAAGGAAGTGGAACAGGAACAAATAGAGAAGCATGTTAAAAGTGGTAACAGAGAAAATAAAGTATCCAGTGTGCTCGGTTTCGATTCTCCAAATTTATCTTCTGATATTAAACTTTATACTAATACAAATAACAAAGCAAATGTATCGAGAACTCGTCGGAAGTACAGTGGTAAAAACTCTTGTTAGTTTGCGATAAATATTTTTTGTAAGCTGAAAATAGAGGTAAAGAATATTGTTAATTCCATGGTAAATGTGTCAGTCTTGTATTTCTTATCTTTTTAAAACACAGGTACACTATTTTCAAATCTGTATATTTCGCGGATATAGAAATGTCTTCTCTAACCTCTATAATCATGAAAGATAAATTTATATTATAATCAATAAAAAGTCATTACAAAACCACAAAATTATTTACTATTCAAATCCCCTAGTTCATTGCTGTTATAATGATAAAGCTTCACTCAAAACGTGGTATTTCTGTATCATTAAATATCAAACAACTACAGTAAGTAGCCATCCCAGAAGGCTGTTTTGTATTCAAATCTATGTTACTAATATTACAGCCAATGTATAAAATCACGATGTTATACAACAATCTGTTTTAGGCATGGAAACGAGTAGTCGCCCGAAACGCCCACATATTTCAGCAGATAAACATTCCTCAAACTAATCTGGAAAATAATACATCATCTGCAACCTCACTCTACTTGTCAAAATTAGATTGCTTTATATTTCTTGGGTGACATTGTCCCATTTCTTTTTTTCTCTCATCCGCTGTCAAAAAGCAAAGATAATTTCGGATGCGGGACTTTTTAGTGCAACAAGAGTGCAGAGCAATTTTCCAGCCTCAAAATTTTTGAATTGAAACCACGTTTATCCCAACTCCTTATGAATGTGGTGCAGGTTCTGTTATTGACATACACTGTATACAACAGTATAACAAAACAGAAACAATTTTCACCAACAAATGTTTACCTTGATGACCTTTACAATCCAATGGGTTTCCACCATAGCCGTAGGAGACAGGGGGGCAAGTATGTTTTCGGGCAGCGAGTTCCAAAAAATCGGGCAATCAATGAGAAAACATCACTAAAATTCGGGCAGAAGTCGGTCTGCAAAAAAATTGTAATATTTTGTATTATCTGGATGGATATGTATCTAGCTCCACCGCCCACAACAACTCCATTTACCTGTATATGTATTAAACATATTAAACAATTTCTGTTTAGGGGGACATGGCAATTTCCTTATATTGTGTAATCAGTAACACTTGAGAAAACCAGTTGAAAACCTAGGACTAAGGCCCAAATCGGTGAAGTAAACACGAGATCTGCTTCATATAACACAAGACTTTGTTCTAGAGTTCTTGTTCTATAGTGTGTGAAGTGGTTTCTGATATTTTATATAATAATAATAATATTACATATTATACTTTTCAATAGACACCTGCTTTGTTATCTTGTCTGAAATGAAGTTTATTGTGTAGTTTGTGACATTTCAGTATCCTGGTTTGTTTTGTTCGGCCAAAATGCTTCAAAGAGGAGCAAGTTGTGATGTAAGTCATATTGTTTTCTACATCACTTCCCAGAAAATCCAGACGATATTAACTGTTACAGATTGTGGTATGTTCACCATCCGTTCGACCAATAAATCTATAGTCTCAGGACCCGGAATTTTTTTAGCTAATCTATTCCGTAATAATGTTCACAACTAGGCCCCTATCCCTCGAAATTTTCAGCGTTCGAAATTCAAAAATACGACTCATTTTACAATGTCTTATAGAAAATACATTAATACAGAAAATGAAAGAAAAACATTTGTTTATATATCAGTTAACTCATTGAAACAATGCAATTGTCAAACATGTCCCTTGAAAAACCCAAATTTAATTTTATAATGAATAAATATTAAACAGGGTCACAAATTTCACCAAACCTAAACTTTAAGTATGATGAAGATATATACATGTACTTAAATAATGTTACATGAGTAATATCATTGTGGGGTCTCAATGACTTATGTCTGAAATAATATATTGGTTTTATTTATTCATATCTATAATTATGTCATATACAGCTGTACAGAATTGGTCAATGTAAAAACAATATGGTCGATCAAATAGTATAATATAAGATAACTTGACATGATACTTTCTCTTAGAGAAGAGAATATTATGAATCTGAAAGGAATTTTACAACGTGAGTATAAGATCTTTCAAATCTTATACACCTATATTATCTCATATAATATCAGCATTCTAGTCTTGTTCTTTGAACGTATAGTATTCGAATTTACTTGTGAACCCAATCTTTGTTGTTATCTGATTTGATGATAACTATGATAAATATGATAATGTAAACTGATACGATATCGAGTGTTTCAAAACTTTAAAATAATCAAAATAGACCTGTGATATATATATATCGGATTTTAACATAATGAACATACCAACAGACAAAAATGTTTGGAATAGCTATTTTCCAGATAGTATTCAGTCCTATAATAAATGTGTACCTTTGTAAATACTAGCATTGAGTTCCTTCTAATAAAATATGGTTTAGGACTGGTTGAAGCAGCGTCCGAGCAGACCGAGACGACGGTCAAATAAGCATAAACTTTAATGATGATCCATTTAGAACGGCAGAATATTCCTATTATTCATTATATCAAAAATGAATGCATTTGCTTATCTATTTCAGTTTTCAACATGTCACTGAAGAATGTTAAATTCATATTGGTGGTGTTAGTAGTAATTTCAATTTTGATTACATTTTGTTTGTACAAGAATTCTTACATCAGATATCCACCAAATCTTCAAATAAAACAATTTCAAGAAGATAACGTGTTGAACTACCTTGTTAATCATAACGACGATGAAATTAATGGTTTTGTGACTAATAAAACTCCATTGAAAGACAACTGGAAACCCTCTGTACAAGAATATTATAAAAGTCATTATGGAAATTGTCAGTTTTCTGTGGTAAACGAGAATAATATAAGTTGTAAACAAATTCTAGATTCTGGTACAGGTTTCACTATACCTCAAGACAAGAACAGATTGTGTAATTTGACTAAAATCAGTGAAAATTGTGAATTATTTCGTCAAATCAATGGTTACAATAATAAATATATTACAAATGAAGAACAAGATTTTCCCTTGGCATTTGGAATTCGACTTTATGATTCAGAAAATCAAGCTGAACAATTATTACGAACTATTTATCGTCCACATAATTTCTATTGTTTACATGTTGATAAACAAAGTAGAAGTACCAAAACATATCAACATTTAAAATCTGTAGCCAAATGTTTTGATAATGTTATTATTTTATCTGAAATTCGTACAGTGTATTCATCTATTAGATTGGTTTACGCCGATTTATTGTGTATGGAAAAAGCCTTAAATTCAAAAATCAAATGGAAATATTATTTGAATATGGCTGGATCAGAAATGCCCATTAAGACTAACCTTGAAATAGTAAAAATCTGTAAGGTATTGAAAGGTAGAAACGACATAGAAAGTGAACCATTGCCTAGTATGTTCGATGATAGATATTTTTACAAGTTTTCTATAAACAGTTCCTCTGGGCCTATTGGTACCGGTGTCAAGAAAAGAGAACCGCTTCGATATAATCTAGCATTTAGAAAAGGCAGTGCTTATGGTTTGTTGTCAAGGAACTTTACTATGTTTGTTTTGACCAATCAGTTATCAAAATCATTTCTAGATTATTTAAAAGACACCTATGCTCCAGAAGAAACTTATTTTCCTTCACTAAATTTCTTGAATAATGCACCAGGAGGATATAAGGTATCAGTGAAACATTCCAGACTTGATGTTATTTCAAGGATAGTCTTGTGGGATTCGGAGAAAAAAGTATGTAATGGAACCTTTCGTCATCATGTCTGTGTATTTAATAGTAACGCTCTGGAATGGTTAATAAGAAGACCGGAAGTGATAGTTAATAAAGTTTTAGCAAGTTATGATCAGGTTATCATTGATTGTTTAGAGGAATACATGTTTAATAAGTCACGTGATCAAATACCATTCCAGACCGATATATATAAACGTTATCCACATATTGTAGATTTATATCAGTAATTTCATAACTTTTCTGAAAAGCAATGTCAAGAATTCCCTACAAGAACGGTGTGCTTATTGCAAAAGAGAGATTAATGCCGCACACTGAACCATGATGCTGATTTTCATGTAAAGATGATAAATGATAATAATAATAATAATAATAATATCTTTATTACAAAAGGGTAGAAAATTAGGCCATACATTACCGATGAGCATCAAGATAATCCTGAATACCCAACGATAGACCTGTCTTCCATTCTGCCCCTTATAGACAATACAAACATACACATATAAACAAAAAACACCACAATAACCAATCATTACAAGGATGACAAAATTATATGTACAGTTTATAGCTATAATGATGTATATCTTATTTATGAAAAAAAATAAAAACTAGATCCATAGGCTTTGCATGGTTCTGAGCAGTGCGTAACAGTTTTGGAATTACTTTAAAACTGTTTTTTAAAAGGTCTGTAATGGTATTATTTATAGACAAAGAAAGCTACCACAACTAGCGAAACCTTGGATGTTGCTGGTAAAGTCAAAAATCGCAAATTTGAATTGCTCACAAAACCGGAAGTATACATCGGACAACAAATATGAATACATAGTCGGATAGATCTCATCGAGGGCAAAAACTTTTGTTCAGGTTACAATGTCACCGAAGGTCAAGGTCACGAGGTATGAGTCTTGAAAGTTTTTGTAATTACTGAAAAAAATAAAACGGAAATGCAAGAAAGGCAAAACAGAAGATCAAAAATCGATTAACAATTCTATGAATGCAATCGACTGTAGTTTCCAAAAATATCAAAGTTACGATTTCCGCTCATAACTCTGAGGCCCCATTTTGAGTTTTACAAAAGTTAGTCATATCAATATGGCGGCCGATTTGTAACTTCCGGGTTAAATTTTTTTATTTCAAATTGTTGATATACCACAATGTTAAATATTGCAAAAAACAAATTTCAAATATATTCCAAATTCCGGAAGTTGAAATTTCAAATTTACAAGCTAATTACGTCAAAACCGGAAGTGGTATCAATTTTTCGAAAACTGATTTTGGATTGCAATCGAAATATCTTTCCATCTGTAAACTTTCAAATCGATTGAAATAAAATTTGAAAAAAACACGCACAGTTACAATGGAAATTTGCACAAAATGTTCAAATTTTAAATCGTGCAATTTTGATTTAAGTGTATATTGTCGTACATCATTGGAAAGAGCAAATTACGCATAATATGATTGTTAAATCATTTTTGACGTATTTACGCTAGGTCACGTGACATGACTGCTTAAAGTCAGAAATCACAAATTTCAATTGCCTATAAAACCGGAAGTATACATCGGATCAGAAACATGAATACATCATTGGATATATTTCATCAAGGGCAATAACTTTTGTGCAGGTACCAAGGTCACCAAAGGTCAAGGTCAAAGATATGAGCCTTGAAAGTTTTAGTAATTGCATAAAAAATCAAAACGAAAATAAAAAAAAAAATTGAAATCAAAATTCAAAAATCGGCGGCTAGACTTTTTTAGAAATCTATTGTAGTTTCCAAAAATACTAAAGTTACGGATGCCTCTCATAACCCTGAGGCCCCATTTTTAATTTTATAAAAGTTACTCATATCAAAATGGCGGATGATCTGTTACTTCCGGGTCGGATTTTTTTATTTCAAATTGTTGTTATAACAAATTATAACACATTGAAAAATACAAATTTGAAATATCTTCAAATTTCCGGAAGTTGAAATTTTAAATTTACAAGCTAATTACGTAAAAACCGGAAGTGGTATCAAAATTTTGAAAACTGCATTTTGTTTAGAATCAAAATGTCTATACACCTGCAAATTTGCAGATCGAACGAAATAAAATTGTAGAAGTTGAAAAAAACGCAAAAATTAAAATTAAGAAAATAGTCAACTAAAAGTCAAAATTGGAGAAGTTTAAAACTTTTATTTAGTAGCGCACAGTTATAGAAAACAGTTCAAAACAGTTTGATAAAAATCGGATCAAAAATAGAGCTGTGAGATTCCAAAAACCAAAACTGTGTTTTTTGTTCTACCTCATTTCCGGTTTGTCAAAATGGCACCAATTTATATTTAATAGTTGATGGTCAACAATTTATCGTAGGGAATTGAACAAATCTGTTTGTGGCATGTTGCCTTCTTACTAAAATAGCGAGTGTAAAATTCGAAAAAAAAAAAAAAAAAAATAGCCGTTTGCAAAACAATGCAGTGCGTTCGATTATCGAACGCACTGCAATAAAAATAAAAATTATAAATGTACAAATTTTTATCAAAAATGCAAACAAGTTTATAAGATTGAAAGTTTTAATACAAATTAATAGCCAAATTTGAAAGCCAAAATGGTCAGTTTATGTGCTGCGAGCGGGCTACCCAACCCCACTCCATTTTATAATCATTGGAGGGGGAGGTAGGATTTGTCCAGGCTCAAGACCAGCTTAAGGATGTTAACTCATCCTCTGACAGTATGATTTTTGAATTGCCAAATGGAACTAGTCAAAAACATGCACAAGACATAAAAAAGGAAAACAAAGTAAAATATTTTTTGAGTCGTCAGCTTCAGTGTAAAACATCTGTAAGAGATAAAAATACAAAAACACAAAATTATTGATAAAGGTGTGAAAAAAGTATAATAGATTTCACCATATACCATGAACTACAAGAAACATAATATTTAATTTAATATAAAACAACAAACAAAAGAATGAGAGAAAATATTGAAAAACCTGTTAATCATCCCTTACACGTAAGGATATTAGTTTCTTAAAATTAGACGCATTTATGGCATTTTTTATAGAGTCTGGAAGAGAGTTCCATAGAACTGCCCCAGAATATCTTAAACTATTTTTAACAATTTCAAGGTTAGGTCTGTACACATTTAGTCTTTTATTGAGGGATTCATAATTAGTGTTGTTAAATAAAAATAAGTCATTAAGATACTTCGGACATTGTTTGTTTAGAATTTTGAAGATAAAAAAGGATTTGTTTCGAACAAATCTTTCTGAAATAGAAAACAGATTTAACTGTCTCAATCCGGGGGCAAGGTTTTCTGTATGCTGAACGCCTAGGATAATTTTGAAAGCCCTATTTTGTTGTCTTACAAGTTTATTTATTGACAGCTTATCACAAGAGTCCCATATTGGAGAACAATAGTCGATATAAGATTGAAAATGAGCATTATAAAATAGAACCAAATATTTAGTTGGTATAAGGTATTTCAATTTTCGCAGTTGAAAAAGTTTCTGATTCAGAATTTTGGATACATGTATTGCATGATCGGTCCAGGTGAAGTTGTGATCAATAATAATACCAAGAAGTTTAAAGGAAGAAACGGTCTCTATATCTACACTGTTTACAGTCAGTTTTATAGAATTAACCAGTAGCTGCCTTCTCTGGGGGGTTGTTATTAACATAGCTTTAGTTTTATTTACATTTATAATCATGGAATTAGCTTCGCACCATTTCACAACAGAATTAGTTTCAAGTTTTAATTGTAGCTCATTAATTGATTTAGCAGCAGTGTAGACTGTTGTGTCATCAGCAAACAAGTCACAATTGGAGGCTATATTAGGAGAGATCATTTATAAACAAATTAAACAAAAGAGGTCCTAATATAGACCCCTGTGGTACACCATGGCTTATTTCTAACTGAGAAGACAAGACACCATTGGCAAAAGTAGATTGTTTCCTGTTTGATAAATATGATTTCAAAAATTTGCTGGCATTGGGAGAAAATTTATAGATATTGCATTTTTTAGTGAGTATTTCGTGATTTACCAAGTCGAAGGCCTTACGGAAATCGAAAAAAACCAAACCTGTTAGTAATCCTTCGTTAAGAGATTTATAAATATTATCTGTTATATTAGTTAAGGCAGTTAAACAAGAACTATTAGATCTAAAACCAGATTGATTAATATAAAGAAGATCATACCTATTCATGAAATTATTCAAATGACCGTGAATATGTCTTTCAAGTATTTTAGAAATAGTTGGTAATATTGAAATAGGCCGATAATTGTTAGGGTCTACTTTTCACCCTGATTTATGTAGCGGTAGTACTTTAGCAAGCTTGCAATTAGTTGGGAAAATGCATTGATCAATGCACAAATTAAATATATAAGTTAAGTGACCAGACACGATAGGGGAGCCTATCCTTAAGAAAATGGGATTTATTAAGTCAAGACCAACGGCTTTAGTGATATCTAGATTTCTTAAAGATTTGTACACATCATAGGAACTTATAGATGGAATATGAAAATATTTTTCAGGAGGAACATGACTATTAACAAAATTACGTATAATATTATCATTTTCGACTGATGGCTCGGATACATTGTGAGAAGTTGTAGAAGTTGAGAGTAGCTGATCAGCAATTTGAGTAAAATAAGAATTTAATTTGTCGGACTCTATCGGAATTTGCTCTAGTTCACTACTTTTGTTATTAGAGGCAGTATTTATAGCATTCCAGATTTGTTAAGAATTATTTTTATCGGTTACAAGGTTTTGAATATATTTTGCCTTTGATCTACGTATCATACATTTAACTTCCTTTCGGCATTCCCTGTAATCATTAATATTATTATTTTTCTTATGGAGATCGCGTCTTTTTATCATTTGCAAAATATCATCAGTTAACCAATCTGGTTTTACGGCATTTTTAACACGTTTGATTCTTATAGGGGCATGGATATCTAAAATTGGTGTCATTATTTCATACCACTTGTTCAAGGCAAGTTCAGGATCGGTTAATTTTAAAACTGGATCAAAATTAGTCAATTGCAAATGAGAAAGGAAATCTTGTTCTTTAAAATTTTTGAAAGACCTGTAGGTAATGGCGATATGTCTTGCCTTTGGTATTTTGACGCCTTTTTTAAACCACGTAAAACATGTTGGATAATGATCAGTCAAAGAATAAACAGGTACATTAATTTCTACAATATGATTAACAGAGGATACTATTACATGATCAATAAGAGTGCTACTAGTCTCGGTGACCCGTGTAGGGGTAGTAATAATTTGAGTAAGATGATATTGGTTAAGAGTATCAGTCCAGGAAGTGTTCTTATTATTTAACGTATCTATATTTGTATCACCAAAGAGAATAATTTCAGAATTTTCAAGCCAAACAGAGTCCATCATGTCTTTAAAATGAGTATGCCAAACAACTTTGGATTCAGGGTGCCTATATAAACAGCAAATAAGCAAGGGAGCCGTCTGCTTTTTAAAACGGATTTCTAACCAAATGCATTCTATTTCATTATGTTCTAGATCATATCGTCTCTTAAAATTAAAAACATTTCGCATTCCTGCGGAACTATTATTACAACGATCTCTTCGAAACGGAGAGTGAAATCCCTTTATCTTTAGTAAATGATCTGAGACAGAGTCATCTAAATGTGATTCGGTTAAGCCAAAAATATCAAAGTTTTCCAATAAAAGTTTTATTTGATCAAGTTTTTTTTGAGAACTAAAAAACAAAGTCGAAAAACCATATAAGAATTGTTGCCCTTGTTCTTCAAACCGCGTTTCAAATTTGGCTAATAAATACACAACCCGCCACATAATTTGATGCAACTTGCTGAAATTGTTTATTATCAAGAAAAGATGAACCCTATATTAAAAGAAAAAAATGAAGGAAAATATTTTATATAATTATTGCATGTGTTTGTCAAAACGCCTCGAAATGTATGACTAAAGGTAGATATTTAAAATTGCCTGTCATGTACAGCATTAATTGTATCGTCAACACCATATTAGACGTTTTTGATAGTTAAACTTAGGTAAGTTAAAGGGATTGTAAAGCTATTTTCTAAACTTTGTATGTGTATCTGGGACATTGATAACATCAATTTGCGCAACTCCAATTTCTATTCCGACGTCTGTGGTTCATGCAATTCCACATGACGTCACTGACAGTGATAATCGGAAGCTACTATTGATATCTATGCAGATAAAGAACAATTTCCATTATGGTTGGTAGACGTTGGAACACAAGAACGCATTATTAAACCATTTCTACCATTGTTTCTGAAGTCTATTCTATGCATGGATTGAGAAGAGACAGATGAAACTCCAGAAGCAAAACTTCACAATTCGTCCACAATTTTCATTAAACTCTGCAAAAATAAAGTGATAAAACCACAGTGATGCATCTGAAAACGATCAACACAATATTTTATGTGAAGAACAATAAAATAAGTGAAGGAATCGCACTAGTGGCGTTGCCGATCACGTATCTGGCATTGCCAAATTCTCCAGGCCCATGTCAATCGTTGACGTCGGTATCGTGTGAACTCTGCAGTTGGGTCAACATGCTCCATCCAATATCACGTTCCCTTAGTCGCAAGGACACTGAGTGTCAGCTGATATGGTGTCCCAATATAGAATGTGCCATTGACGTTGCAGTAACAAAATGATTCCACTAATGAATTTTCCTGATGTTACAGTCCTCAACCTGTGTTGTGACACGTAGGCCTGTCTGATGTACTGCCTGTGTGCCTCAAACGCTGTATCAATCTTGTTACAGTTTTGCTGTTGCAACCGAGGATTCTTGCAATCAAGGTTTGTTCCTTGTTGCACCATTTCCACAGTTCTCTCTCTTTCAATCCGGCTCAAACGTGACATACTTTTTGTGTTTTTCTTGACTCTCTTGTTGCTTATGTGTCCAGTAAGCTGTTTTATACCACCATCATCCACGTGCATTTCGTGCAACGTCAAAATTTGTCGCTTTTTGTTTTTTGCGCCGTTTGCGTGATTCGTTCACTTTTTTCATAATTTTTTTTACATAAAGTATTGTGTTGACCGTGTGTGAGATGCATCACAGTGGTTTTATAACTTTATTTTTGCTTTTGTTGATTTTACTGCAACATATATAGGTGGGTACTTTCTTTTGAGCATTAGTTTATAACGAAAGATACGTATAATATTTGAAAAGAGCAAAGTACACTTAGATCCTGAGTTTTCAACTTGGGGGACATGTCCCAGACTGAAATGGAATTTGGACATTTTCCAGGGGACACAAACTGAAGCATAGGTGTGAAATTTTTTTTATAATATTTTGTAGTATCTGGATGGATATGCATCTAGCTCCACTGCCCACAACAACTCCATTTACCTGTACCTGTATATGTATTAAACAATTTCTGTTTAGGGGGACATGGCAATTTCCTTGTGTAATCAGGGACACTTGAGAAAATCAGGACTTAGATGATGCTAGCCCAAATCAGATGAAGTAAACACGAGATCTGCTTCATATAACACAAGACTTTGTTCTATTAGAGTTCTTGTTCTATAGTGTGTGAAGTGGTTTCTCATATTTTATATAATAATAATAATATTACATATTATACTTCTCAATAGAATGGACACCTGTCATGTCATATTATGTGAAATGAAGTTTATTGTGTAGTTTGTGACATTTTAATTTCCTGGTTTCTAAGTTTTTTTCCGCCGAAATGCTTTAAAGAGGAGCAAGCTGCGATGTAAGTCATTTTGTTTTCTACATCACTTCCCAGAAAATGTATGGCGGGTTGTTGATGGTGAATAAAGAGTAGCCTGAATGATTATTGATTCAAGATTATTGTCTTCTAAATATTTTGCTATAGTGTAAGTGAAGTGACGCTCACCAACACCAAATCCAGACGATATTAACTGTTACAGATTGTGGTATGTTCACCATCCGTTCGACCAATAAATCTATAGTCCCAGGACCCGGAATATTTTAGCTAATCTATTCCGTAATAATGTTCACAACTAGGCCCGTATCCCTCGAAATTTTAAGCGTTGGAAATTCAAAAATACGACTATTTTTCAAAGCCTTATAGAAAACACAGAAAATGAAAGAAAAATTTTTGCGTAAGTTTATCATATCTATCTTTCAAGAAACGGATATAGGTTGACAAACGATGTCGCAAATACATTAGTTGATGATTTGCGAGAAGTTTCTAAGATCACGCGCAGTTTCTCCAGAAATAAAGGTGAGCTCAAGACTAATTTTTATGATGCTTTAAGTCTTTATTTATATCTGAAAAAGTGAAATTCGGATTACGAGGTTGTGAAGAAGTAACACCGCCTCAAGGTACTCCGTTGTAGGACGCAATTTTGTCCTCTGCTATATAAATGTTATCACGACATCATTTACGAAACGTCGTCAAATTGTCTTACGAAAAAAACCAAGCTTGATAATTAACTCTTTATATATCAGTTAACTCATTGAAACAATGCATTTATCAAACATGAACATGTCCCTTGAAAAACCCAAATTTAATTTTTATAATGAATAAATATTAATCAGGGTCACAAATTTCACCAAACCTAAACTTTAAGTATGATGAAGATATATACATGTACTTAAATAATGTTACATGAGCAATATCATTGTGGGGTCTCAATGACTTATGTCTGAAATAATATATTGGTTTTATTTATTCAAATCAATAATTATGTCATATACAGCTGTACAGAATTGGTCAATGTAAAAACAATATGGTCGATCAAATAGTAGAATATAAGATAACTTGACATGATACTTTCTTTTAGAGAAGTTATTTTATGTCTGGAAATGAATATGAATGAGAAAGGAATTTTACAACGTGAGTATAAGATCTTACGAATCTTATACATATAATATCAGCATTCTAGTCTTGTTCTTTGAACGTATTCGAATTTACTTGTGAACCCAATCTTAGTTATTATCTGATTTGATGAAACTTGATAAATATGATAATATAAACTGATAAGATATCGAGTGTTTCAAAACTTTAAAATAATCAAAATAGGCCTGTGATTTATATATCGGATTTTAACTTAATGAACATACCAATAGACAAAAATGTTTGGAATCGCTATTTTCCAGATAGTATTCAGTCCTATAATAAATGTGTACCTTTGTAAATACTAGCATTGAGTTCCTTCTAATAAATCATGGTTTAGGACTGGTTGAAACAGCGTCCGAGCAGACCGAGACGACGGTCAAATAAGCATAAACTTTAATGATAAGCCATTTAGAACGGCAGAATATTCCTATTATTTATTATTTTCAAAATGAATGCTTTTGCTTTTTTATTTCAGTTTTCAACATGTCACTGAAGCATGTTAAATTTATTTTGGTGGTGCTAGTAGTAATTTCAATTTTGACTACATTTTGTTTGTACAAGAATTCTTACATCAGATATCCACCAAATCTTCAAATAAAACAATTTCAAGAAGATAACGTGTTGAACTACCTTGTTAATCATAACGATGGTGAAATTAATGGTTTTGTGACTAATAATACTTCATTGAAAGACAACTGGAAACCCTCTGTACAAGAATATTATAAAAGTCATTATGGAAATTGTCAGTTTTCTGTGGTAAACGAGAATAATATAAGTTGTAAACAAATTCTAGATTCTGGTAGAGGTTTCACTATACCTCAAGACGAGAACAGATTGTGTAATTTGACTAAAATCAGTGAAAATTGTGAATTATTTCGTCAAATCAATGGTTACAATAATACATATGTTACAAATGAAGAAAAAGATTTTCCCTTGGCATTTGGAATTCGACTTTACGATTCAGAAAATCAAGCTGAACAATTATTAAGAACTATTTATCGTCCACATAATTTCTATTGTTTACATGTTGATAAACAAAGTAGAAGTACCAAAACATATCAACATTTAAAATCTGTTGCCAAATGTTTTGATAATATTATTATTTTATCTGAAATTCGTACAGTGTATTCATCTATTAGATTGGTTTACGCCGATTTATTGTGTATGGAAAAAGCCTTAAATTCAAAAATCAAATGGAAATATTATTTGAATATGGCTGGATCAGAAATGCCCATTAAGACTAACCTTGAAATAGTAAAAATCTGTAAGGTATTGAAAGGTAGAAACGACATAGAAAGTGAACCATTGCCTACTATGTTCTTTGATAGATATTTTTACAAGTTTTCTATAAACAGTTCCTCTGGGCCTATTGGTACCAATGTCAAGAAAAGAGAACCGCTTGGATATAATCTAGCATTTAGAAAAGGCAGTGCATATGGTTTGTTGTCAAGAAACTTTACTATGTTTGTATTGACCAATGAGTTATCAAAATCATTTCTAGATTATATAAAAGACACCTACGCCCCAGAAGAAACTTATTTTCCTTCATTAAATTTCTTGAATAATGCACCAGGAGGATATAAGGTATCAGTGAAACATTCCAGTCTTGATGTTATTTCAAGGATAGTCTTGTGGGATTCGGAGAAAAAAGTATGTAATGGAACCTTTCGTCATCATGTCTGTGTATTCAATAGCAACGCTCTGGAATGGTTAATAAGGAGACCGGAAGTGGTAGTTAATAAAGTTTTAGGACGTAATGATCAGGTTATTATTGATTGTTTAGAGGAATACATGTTTAATAGGTCACGTGATCAAATACCATTCCAGACCGATATATATAAACGTTATCCACATATTGTAGATTTATACCGGTAATTTCTTTTCTTAAAAGCAACGTCAAGAATTCCCTACAAGAACGGCGTGCTTATTGGAAAGGAGAGATTAATGCCGCACACTGAACCATGATGCTGAACTTCATGTAAAGATGAAAAATGATATATAGATGAGCCCTATTGAGAACTAAAAAACAAAGTCGAAAAAAACATATAAGAATTGTTGCCCTTGTTCTTCAAACCGCGTTTCAAATTTGGCTAATAAATACATAACCCGGCACATAATTTGATGCAACTTGCTGAAATTGTTTATTATCAAGAAAAGATGAACTCTATATTAAAAGAAAAAAATTAAGGAAAATATTTTATATAATTATTGCATGTGTTTGTCAAAACGCGCTGTTAACACTACATAATATTATGAAAGAAATGTATGACTAAAGGTAGAAATTTTAAATTGCCTGTCATGTACAGCATTAATTGTATCGTCAACACCATATTAGACGTTTTTGATAGTTAAACTTAGGTAAGTTAAAGGGATTGTAAATCGATTTTCTAAACTTTGTATGTGTATCTGGGACACTGATAACATCAATTTGCGCCATTCCAATTTCCATTCTGACGTCTGTGGTTTTTGCAATTCCACTGAAACTAACGCGTTTTATGCAGATCACTGTCAGTTTCATTATTAAAGAATAATTTCCATTATGGTTGGTAGACGTTGGAACACGAGAACGCATTATTAAACCATTTCTACCATTGTTTGTTTCTGAAGTCTATTCTATGCATGGATTGAGAAGAGACAGATGAAACTCCAGAGGCAAAACTTCAAGTCCACAATTTTCATTAAACTCTGCAACGGTGTTTTATGGTTTGTTGTTAGTAACTTTCATTATGATTGTTTAGTTGAGATTTAATTATTGTGTTGGTTATTGATACTTTAATGATAAATCAATATTCTTTATACGATCAGACTAACTTTCTTATTACTGATATTCTTAACTGATTGACAGTCTTAAATAATACTCAATCAGTCTCTCGTTATACTCTCTGTGGTACCAGCAACTATAAGGTATATCATAACGTCTAAGACAGTACTTATTATTGGGTAAGCATTTTTAACATTTTCTTTCATAGAGTGAGGAATCTTAATATGTAGTAATTATTTGATGTACATCATACAAGACATGTTTGTAAATAATACAATTAATATATAGAAATAGATGGTATTCTGGTATTCCTAAATCTATATTGAAAGCGCGACTTGTTTATATCAAAATGATAGCATTAATTCCATATCAATAGATCAATTTTGAAAAAACTGAACATCCACTTGAAGATTAAAATGAATTTCGGACTTTTGAAAGAATATCAACTATATACTAACATATAGTATTTGTCACATGTATTCTAGAATTGGATCATAACAAATAATAAAGCACCATAAGCTAATGGTTTACCACTTAGTAAATCACTTGAATTTCACCAAGGAAAACTGATGACTAATTCTGCCTTCTAGGTTGTATAATAAACTCCATATTTCAAAGAGCAAGGACGCTGATTAACGATCTTAAGGCGCTCAAATTCATGTCAGCACACGCTAAGTCAATCTAATTAAAATTAGATTACATTTCGTTTCGGTTATTTTTTTAGTGTTGACTCCATGTATTTTCACCACTTTTATAAGGCGAGCATCTTCTGGTGACGAAAAATCTATTTATAGCACGTGCCACCCTCCGCCAATCAGAACAACGTTCATATTTGAATATGACCATAGACCAGCGATCTTGAAGGAAGTTTTTGATTGGTTGAAATTTTCGTCACCAGAAGATGCTCGCCTTATATAAGTGGTTAGATTACATGGAGTTAACACTAAAAAAAATAACCGAAACGAAATGTAATCTAATTTTATTTAGATTGACGCTAAGTTAAATCAAAATCGATTAAAGCTTTGTATAATGGAGTGTTAACAAGGAAATTTGAAAGGGCAGACATACACGTAGGTAGGTCCCTGCACTAAACATATCAATACAGAGTTGTGGGCGTATATACAGAAAGAACTAGCATTCAAAAGAAACTATTTATAATCATAAGTACCAAAAGAACCCAACATGGTTACCGCTTGATGACCTTCATTTTGATTCCATATTTAGCTCTCATTATCACACTTTCAATTTTCTCTACCGAATGATTTAGATCGAGTTCAATACTAAATCTATTCATCACCTTTACAATGGCAACTTTCATTTCATGCAACGCAAAGTTCTGCCCGATACAGTTACGTGGTCCTGCAGAAAATGGTACATGTGCAAACGGATTCATCTTTTCCACATTTTCTGGTAGAAATCTATCTGGATTGAAAGTCAACGAATCGGGCCAATAAAGCGGATTATGATGAACATTGTAAATCAAAATGGACGCCGTGGTATCTTTGGGTAGCACCTTTCCATCTATAATATAATCTTGTTGTGTATGTCGAATTATAAAGCTTACAACATTATGGAGTCGTAAAGATTCTTTGATACACATTGATAGGTATGGTAGTTGGGTTAAATCTGCTGGACTTAGGTCATCACTGTCTTTCATTGCTAATAAACTATCCACTTCAGCTTGTAATCTTTTCTGAATTTCTGGATACTGAGCTAAAGAGAATAATGTCCAATAAATGCCACTTGCTGTCGTGTCATGACCCTCGAATAAAAATGTATCCACTTCATCTCGTATTTCACGATCTGTTAGACCAACGTTATTTTCATCTCTAGCACGTAGAAGTATATCAAGGAAATCGTGGTACTTCTTCTGGTATGATTCTTGTTGTTTTAAATTAAGTCGTCTTTGAGTAATTATATCACTAGCTATATCATGAACATAGTCGCAGTATTTCTTAAAATCTCTACCATCGTTAGTTAGAGAAAATATCCAATCGTAGTGCAACCAAGGTTTCATAAATCTTCTAATCAAAATCTTAGTTAATTCAGACACAGCTTTAACATAGGGGTGATTTTCTCCAGTAGATTGACAATTGGTTTCATAGGAGAACACACACTTCAAAATAACATCTAAGGTGTACATCGTCACCGGTTCACATATATTAATGTATTCTCCGGTAGCAGCAAAACCATTCAAATTCTCACAAAACACGTTGGCGGCGTTGTTTTTAATATCTAAATATGATTTAAGTTTGTCAAAATGAAAAGCTGGAGTCAGAAGTCTTCTATTACGAGCCCATTTCTGACCATGACTTAAAAGAAGTCCATCACCGAGCCATGGTCGTAAGAACTCATACAGTTTACCTTTAGGTTCAGCAGTTTTTAAAAGCGTCTTGACAGTTTCTGGAGAACTGAGGCAGACCGAAGGCAAAATTGGTCCATACTGCATATAGTAGCACTTTGGATATTTTCTGGTTAATTCTCTCCTCCATTTTAAACCTCGTTCATCCGGTTCATCAGGAAACATTAACCAATGTCCCCAAAACCAATGTAGTTTCTCATGTGGAAATTTCTTTAATTCTGACAACCACTGAAAATAGTTACTCAAGCCAATAATGGCTTTAGAAAGTAGATATACGGTAACTGTAGCCAACACTGTGTATATTGTCAGTGATACAGTCTCCATGATGATATTCTAATTTAAAACACTAGATATCTTATCAGTGAAACATTAAGGTCAAAAATTGTGATTTGCAGGTATGTATATCAGCGAAAAAAATCGATTGGATAAATCACATGTTCAAGGATACAGTATTTCACAGCACGGACTTTCATATACGTAATTATTTGTAAATACACCGTCTATATTCACAACTTGTATTGTGGTATATCGTATATATAGCTGTGTATAAACACATCTACATGTAGTATAACAAGCGACAGCGTATCAAACATTATGCACCCATACAACTGTGAATAATTTATTTGCGTGATTTAAATATCAAAGTATAGGAAACACAGCAAAACAATGCGGTTCCTGGCCATCCATATCAATATGTCGGAATTGACCTTACACCGGTTTTGGTGACTTCGATATACGAATTATTTTCGTGGTCACGGATACAGGTTTAAAATGTCAAACTTGCAACATTGATGGGCATTCAAAGTCAGCTTTCAGGTTTTATTTCCTGGTTGCTAACTATATAATTACGCAATTAATCAAGTCCGAGTATCCCAAATATTCGATGCAACCCTTTTTTAATTTCTAACTGTTGAAGAGAACTTTTGACTTCGGTATATCGACTTTTTCGTGGTTACAAATATCCGAAAATGTTACATTGATACACCCAACAGCACGCTAGCATCTAATCTTGTTTGAGAGATACTAGAATAATGTGTTCTTAACGCATAATATTGATTTTAATATTTTTTACGTCTCAGATATAACTTTTCATAATTACCCTTTTGTCTTAAGGGAATATGCTGGGGACGTGCCTCTCATTTCTCATTGAGGGGCGTAAGAGTCCCCCCCCCCCCTCCTATCGTAATTTTATTGCTAAGAAAGATTAAGTAAAGAAATAAAAATCGATCAGATGAAAATCAGAGTAGGAAATCACGACTGCAAACTACAATCCCTAAATATCTTTCAGAATACACCAAATTGATGCTATTTAGTAATTTTTCATGAAATTGTGGTTCCACCAAAAGTATTAGCTGGCAACAATTTCTTCAAACTGTTATAGCAAAGAATGAACAATAGCACAGAATTAACATCGGCATTCACTTTAAAGGAAATGCATGGGTTTTTAACTTTTTAAGGCTTATTTCTTTTTCAGACTACAAAGAATACAATTAGTATATACAGAACTATTTTAAGATATATAATCTGCGGATCAGAAAAGAAATACTAGAATGTCGGGTAGTGATTTACATATTAAACATAACCAATGGGATTATATGTATAATGATACTGAACAATCAGATATATCTATTAACAATAGACAATCAATAGACCATGATATAAACCATTTAACTTTTGATCACGTGTCCCCTGATATATCTACTCAACAAAACCCCTCTTTGGTTACCAACGAAAATGCATTTAATTATAACACGAGATCAGACGAGATTAGCTATAATGTAAGTGACACTTACGAAAGTTTCTTGAATGAACGTGATCTTGACTTAGACAAGTATAATATTGGTAATTCACCTGATTTGTTAAACCAAGACACTAGGCACAGACACGAACAGAATAGTGACAGTGATAACATTCAAACAGGAACAGATGAGGATTTATCTGGGATAGATGAGAATAGTTTATCTCAAATATCGGATGATACCACAGCAGAAATATGTGATGATTCGTATCAAGACGTTGGAGATAATCAAAGTGAAAGCTCCGATACAGGAAGTGACAAGGTAGGTCGGAGAAAAACTTCAGACAGCAATTCGGATGAGCTTGCGGATTCATTTGAAAGTAAGGTTAACGAGAAAATAAGCAGTCGACCCAAAGAAAAAGAGTACAGTTCAGATAACAGATCATCGACAAGGAAATCAATGAAAAGTGTATCGTTTCAGGATTCAGTTGGAATAATAGATGATTCTGAAAGTGATGAATCAGAATTAATTTTCTCTCAAAAATCTTTTTCATACGAGGAGAACGGAAGTTTGGTATCTGGTACCGACCTGTTTGATTCAAACGTTACATTCAATAAGGACCTTGTCGATGCAGATAAGAAAGAAGTATTTGATGCATCAACATTACGATCTGAATCATTAGATATATATACAGATGAACATGTTGATGATTATGATAGTGATTGGGAACAGTATTCATCAGATGGTGGTAGCATATTAGAACGTGGTTGTAGTAGATCTTCAGCTTCGGCATCAACTATTCCTTACCATAATACCGACAATACTGATTCTATTGATTCTTTTACTACTTCATTCATACCAACATACCTTGATAACCAGTCAGCAGACTTTGATAACAAACCAACAGACTTTGATAGTAAACCATCGGACTTTGGTAGCAAACAAACAGACTTTGATAGCAAGCCAACAGACTTTGATAGTCAACAAACAGACTTTGATAGCAAACCAATTGACTCAAAAAGCCAAAAAGCAAACTTGGAATACCAACCAACATACCCAGAAAACATTTCGAAAGACTTCCATAGCAAACCAAGGGAGGAGTCAGTTTGGAAAAGACCAGTTAGTGCGAAAATGTCAAACAGAGAAGAGGTTGTGAATATGGATCCAAAATCTCTGTCAATATCAAAATCATTTTGTCAAGAAGTGAAATACGGCAATCAGAACGTTGTCTCTCTGCAAATCAGTCTCCAGGATATATTCCAGAAATCAGCAAAAATACTGGGCCAATATAAAGACAAATTATCTACAGAACAGTTAAAAGACTTTGCCTTGAACCTATCAGATTTTCATGAAAATTTTGTAGCATTAAGTGAATTGTTTGCAAGTTGTGAGAGTTTATCGCAGGCTATAAACACAGATTTAAAAGATATTCGCCATGTAACTGACGATGTGTGTAATTTAATAAACCGTAAGTTTCGAGATGAAGACTTGGTAACCTGGATTGATCATACCGAGAAAGATTATCAAGGTAAATATATTCTCACTGACTTAAATGATCAAACATTTTATTGACATCAAGTTCATCAAATGCAATTCATGAACTTAAGATTATCTAGGAGATATAAATGTGGGACTTTTTAGTAAAGGGAGCTAGTTCCATATTTTTTTCAAACTTTACTTGAGATTTTAAAACAAAACCCCAGATACTGGATCTTTAAAGTTATTAAAGTGCACAGAATTGTTTTCTCTTACGTCGTCATACTTAAATGTCTACATTACAAATATCCTTTAATACGTCTATTTATGAATTGCTTAGTAACAATCAGATAAATGATTTCTACATTCTGATATTCTTATAAATATCACCGTTTCTAAGAAGCCTTCACACCATATAAAAAGTGACGATTATATTATGATAGCCATATTCAAGGTTTCTAGATAACGATCAACGATCTTTGGTGTAAACATATTTGACGTTTGTGAAGATCATTGTCAATACAAAAAACCACACAAAATATACCCCACACTACCGATTAAATATACTTAGATTATAAGAATAGTATATTGTAGTGTAGTTGTGAGGGTTAAGATAAAACATAAAAATATGATTGAATGAATGTATTGTTGAAGTAGTCAACATGTCAAATCTCGACTAATTTTAGCTTGATAGATCTGTTCTTTATAACAGTTCAATAATAACCATTAATAATCTAATTATTAAATAATATATCACTGATTCGTGGTAAACATCTAACAAGTTTCAGCTTTCATACATTAGTTAATTATATATTACTTATCATTTGCAATGAATTTGATTTTCCATTAAACTTTAATTTTTTTTTTGTGCAACCTTGCATTTGAATTTAAAAATCATTTCAGATATTGTACATCTGTTGACAAAGAATATTGTTTTGACAGCATTTTGAATATTTATTTTCGAGAAAAACCAGTACATCGATAACGTCTAGGAACGCTGTGACATTTTACAAGATGAAATCGATTATCAATCGAATCCCAGTAACTGGACAAATTTATGACTATATTTATGTTGTTCATCGATTGTTTTTGATCAAACTAACCAAATAATTTTTAGTTTTTATAGGTCAAAATTTTCTTGTACCCATTACTTTCTCAATGTATATTCCTAAAATAAAATATTGTATTGCAATATAATAATAATAATAATAAAGATAAGTTCCCTTTTTTGGGTAATCAATTAGGACTAATTGACTGGAAACTGTTTACTGATTGTTTTGAGCTTTAACTAATATTTCGTAAAGATAAGGAAACAGTCTTCAATACGTACACGTATCGACAGCATTTTGAATATTATAACCATATTCCATTCGATCGTTTTAAAGGAAATCAGTATATCGATAATGTATTGGCCCACGTTATTTTATAAACATCCATGTATTAATTTTATTATAAACTTATAAAGTTATGGTAATATTATGTAAATACGAGCGTATATTATTCAACTTCTTACAAGGTAACGGTAAAAATTTGTTATGTTTTTCTTTGATATCAATAATGTGATACATTCGATAATAAGATGCATAAGTTGTTTATCGTTTATACTATACCATTTCATGTATTTTATTATTTCAATTTATTTTATCACTCTTACTCATCCTCTCCTTTTTTCTTTATCTCCAGAAAAGGAAAGACTAGAAGAAGAACGCATTGCTACTGATAAGGCACTTTTAGCAAAAGCAGCCGAATCTAGAGCCTCGTCTGCTAAAGCAGTCACCATCATAGCTGAAACAGACAAAATTATTGCCGATTCTGAGACCGAAGCTGTCGAGGCAGAACTTGCGGCCAAACGAGCTCGCGAACTAGCAGATGATGTCATTAAAGCTGCCGAAGATGCTAGACGTGCTGCTGAGGAGAGACGAAAGGCAGAAGCCGAGGCAAAAAGAAGAGCAGATGAAAAGGCAAGAAAAAAAGCAGAAGAGGAACGTCAGAAAAAGGAAGAAGAGACCAAACGAATTGAAGCTGAAGCTAAGAAAAGAGGTACATCTTTTGATGTCGAAAGAAGCCGAGAAGAGGAAGAAAAACGAAAAAGGGAAGCCGAACGGAAAAATCCTAATAATTGGCCACGTTACATGTGAGTAATTTTTGGTTGTAATTTCCGTAATTGTACTAAAAGTTCCACTAAGGTAGCGAGCCAAGCAATTATTTCTCAACATAACCCTTATATATATGACACATTTGGTCCAATGTTTTTATCAACTTGCTCAGACCACATTTAAACCTCTCTTTGCCACATGTCCTGAACAACGGTAAGTAATGCGACATGGATAACATGCCTGGATTGGAAAAAAAACCCATACCCCCGAGCGGAAGTCATTCCCATCGCTTTGTTGTCTCCGTAAATGTTACCAGGATAATTAACATTCTTCTAATATCCATAACACAGTCCTCTTCAACTAGCTTCTAAATACCACTAAAGTAAATTGTAACAATTATGTTCTTATAGATACAGTATTGAAAGTGAAGATTTTAACCCTGGTATTGGTTGTATTATAAGATCTATGAAAGGGTCTTTAGACAGAGACGATATAGAAGTTAATCGGATAGATCAAATCACAGGAGGTTACCAAATACATGAAAATGAAGAACTGATATCTAATATTATTGAAGTTAAACAGATGACAGATAAAAATCTCGAGGTAAGAGAACAGACGGTATAAAGCAGCACACCAATCATAACATCTTTCGATTGGCTGGACTTCGTATGGTAAATAATATGTCGTCATCTGTAAACAGCAAGAAAACAAAACGTAGGGAAACAGCTAAAAATAGAAACGTGTAGGGAACAATGAGTAGAAAATCTCCATAAAATAAAAGTACATGTAAGTGAATATAACCTTTAATATATTGTCTGACATTTTTTATTGTAGTTTGAAGAACCGTTTTCCATCGTGATGCCGCATTGTGCACCACGATCTACGACCGGAAGAGAACCTGTAATAAAACGGTATGATGATAATACTGAAAGCTGGGTAGAACTACAGACAAATGATGTTATGTTTGAAGATATAAAGGTAACTTATAACATTAGAAATCTGTTTTAGTCACCCAATCAGAGAAATAAAACGTATGTAAGCAATAATATCAAGTTAAGGTCTGTTGTGAAATATACATGCTGGAGTTTCACTAAAGTGTTTCCAATAAACACAATATTTTTATCTATTAAGTATTCATTGAATTTATATTTATATACCAGAGAGCAATAAGGAAATACGATTCCAGATTGATCTCGACTGAATAGTGGATTTCCCGAATTACATATGATTGCAATGATGATTGCTTAATTTTACATTCTAGGATCTTCGATTTGTTGAAGCCCGGGGTACAAAATTCGGAAAATTTGTTGTGGTCTACAGATTGAAGAAAGAGCATTTTACCTTCACTAAAAAGGGTGGAAAACAAACATCGGTTGTTGATAGTCGGTTTACTTTAACAACCAAACCTGGTGCTTTTAGATACAATTTAGGTGTGTCTACTGAGGTATGTCTTTTTTTTACAGTAATTCATCTTGAGGAAGTTGCACTAGCTCACTTTTTTTTGTCCAATTACTAATGGCTTTGTGTCTTTATAATTTCAAAGAATGTATCAGACTTTATCCAATGTATCTTTATATACATACATATCTGTTTTGCGGGAAAATTAAGAAGACTTAACATCGGTATTTCAGATTCAACCTGTTGATTCGAACACCGTGTCGGATTTAAAACATCGAGATAATGAAATCTGTGGTGCGTTGTTAGCTTCCACCTCCATTATCACAATGACATGGAAACCAAATACAAGGCTATCGAAACCAATAAGCATCACCCTTCCTTGTCCACCTAATCCAGCTCGCATTAAACGACCATCTACAGCAGTGAACAGGGAAAAGGTGGCGAAACCAGATGCCAGACCTCAAACAGCTCGTCCTGCTTCAGAGTACTTTAAACATACAGGTTTGACTGAGATTTCATTATATACATATTTTATCTGTCTTTTGCTTCTTTATTCTTTAAAATTTGATAGTTTTACTTTGAGCCAAATTGAATCAAATTTGTCAGTTTTTCAAATAAACACATTTTTTAGTTCTTTAGGAGAATTGACGAATATTGCCGACGCTTAATCTTGTTGAAATGGCTTTTTTAATGTTGTAATACTGGTATTCTATTTCTTTTTTCGGATCAAAACTCAACTTTTCTATAGATTTTCAATTTTTTAAAATTATCAGACAAGCAGAACTTGTGGAACGTTCACCACTTCATATATTCTATTAACCATCGGTTGATATTTTTATTCAAAGATGATTGCAAGGTAGAAGAGGAGTTACATTTGGTAGTTAAAGATTCTGCTACTGGATGGATGACTATTCCAGACGTTGTTATAACACAGGCTAAAAATAAAGACATCATATCATTTGATATAACAGAACCTATTACCAGGTACAGTATATAGGTTTTAATTTACCCTTTATAAAGTATTGCATCACAATCATTAAACATCAAACATTAACAAAATCAAATTTCTGTGCTGAGAAACTCCTCCGACTCTTGTCATTAATACAGAATCTCAAAATCGAAAAAGTATCCGGATTGACGTATTTCACAGTAAACTGCTCCGTGTGATATGCAGGTTCTTGATCCTTCGACAGCTAGAAATAAGAGAATAGAATAATGCCTTACCTAACAAACCAATATACGCTGCCGTCTTCATTAGCAAAATTATTCAGTTTAGTAAACCAAGTATTAAGCCAAGTTTCTAGAAAGATTCTGACAAATCGTGCTCTTTTTCAGATTTGTGGTATTAAGAACTAAGCTAGATCTTGCAGAATATCAGGCAGAAAAGATAGTGAGCAGGTTAGAAAAGGCACTATTGCAGAGAACTATACAACTATTTCTACGTCAGAATAGTGAAGATTTGAATGAAATATTAGTGTCATGCGCCAACACGAATAAGATAGAGAAAGTATTAGCACGTTTAGATGAAGAAGGGTATGATGAAGGTCCACCAGTTAGTAAAGATATTACTGTTAAAGAAGGTCAAGTTTTCGAACTGAGATTTAGGGGCAATTTACAACCAGTGACAGAACATAGGACAAAAATAGCTTTTAACTCTCATATAACCAGTCAAATAACGTTTCGTGTAGAAGAATTAGACAAATTTGCACAGCGTGGTTTTGATAGCTACAGAGGATTTTGTCAAATCTACACAGATGGATTGGTACCAAAGGTTATTCAGGAACAAGAAGAACGAGACATGGGTAGAAACAATGCAAAGAACGCTCAAGTTAAAATAGAAATGGTTGAAGGGGAAATATTATTGGGAGAATTATTAATGAACATACCAAAGGTAAGTTGATTTCTCTTGATTAAGCTGCATCGCTTCAGTCTGGATTCCTCATTACCCTATTGAACCTGAATATTTAACAGACTGCTTCATTGTTTAGACTGATAGCAGCATACATCTGCTGGAACAATTCAATCAATTTTCAACGACAGCGTGTTTAGTAACTCGCTAAAGAGGCTCAGACTTCTGATTTCTTGTTTGCAACGGAGGAGTTCTAAGTCTTAACAGTTCTCAACTTTGACTTCACTTGATAAAATTTGTATAAAATAAAACAAGACGACCATTTAGTAACGTTGTATATTGCCCTGTTCGGTTATTATTTTTATACCAAGTATATTAATCCCTTAGCAATTCTGGATGAATTTTATTTCACAATTAGCATTACTACAGTAAGAAACAACCTTTGACAATTATTTTCCAGCCTGAACCAGAGCCACCGAAGCCATTGGTAAAAGCTCCCGTATCTATAAAACCAGAAGGTATGTATGTTTTCTGAAAATCAGATCGATGATTATTGTAAATAGTCTGCATGGTCAGTTTTACAAACTTAATTGAATACGAGCCCTTTTACAATAAAAAATAGTAGGGAGGTGAAATATGCTTTGAGTCCAAATTAAAAACTTAAAAGTCTCTTTTGCATGGCCTTAATTTTATATACAGTCAAACAATACAATAGTGGACAAAATATCAATCGATGGTTTGTTATATTTCTAGGTCCAGTAAATGAAGATGTATTTAGATTTATCTCTCGAGAAGTCGGTGATGAGTGGAGAAAACTAGCTCAGTATTTAAATGTGAGAAGAATGAGAATTCAGGCTATATTAAGACAAAATGTAAATTCAGAACGACAACAGACTATCTATGATATGTTGGTATCATGGGCTAAACGAGTTCCAAGAGCCATGGACAAGGTACAATTATTCAATTTAATCTAAGGCGCTCTCAAGATTCATATCGTTTCGAAACACGTACGTACAGTAACTGTAGTAGATTTGTTTGAATTTTCAGATTCTGTTGCATTAGTTCTTCAGTTCGGATCGGTCATCCATCTTTGTCTCTGTATCTCCCATACCCTCAAAATAACTTTGCATTGAAGAGAAACTTCGTGAAATATGAAAGCTAACAGTCGTCAAATTGGTATTTAAGCTTAACAAACATGCTTGTAATATGTACAAATCTAAATGCCTGTATACTTTCTCATTTTATTAGGTAGAAATGTTGTGTCATGCCTTATCAGTTTGTGGTCGAGGTGATTTAGTAGAGATTTTGAGAGAGCGAAACATGGAATTCAAAAGAGAACAGGCTTCCAGTGCTAAAGGTGAGCAGGTCTGATATAACTACTGTGACGAATGTCGCTAAAATGGTTAAATACTCAACCACCCCATTTGCTTTGATTGTGGCTAAATTGCTAAAGGGGCTAAACCTCGAAGGGAAATATATATACTTCCTTATTAGGATTTGAACCTTACCAGACCCAAACGACCACCTGATTTTCTGACTATTTTATCTATATATCAGCAGCATACAAAATAAATGTTTACCTTGACAGTGTCTATTTTAGATTCCTACCTACGTAAAGCTTTCATCAAAATATCACGTGATGAGAAGGTGTCTGGTAATTGGAAAGTTCTAGCTAAAGGATTAGGTTTAACTGACCATACACTACGTGAAATAGAAGGTTCTCGACCAACCCGTCAAGATAGGTGTTTTTATAGTCTTCAAAAATGGCGGGATATGAAAGATTCAGAAGCAACCATACCAAATTTATCACAAAAACTTCGTGAATGTCGCTACCGAGGCTTGGCGCGTAAGTATATGCAAGTGCATTTTTAGTCGATTCCAAGGGAGTGAATTTGTCCAAAATTTTGTGTGGACAGAACCTGTGTGTTTAGTATTACGCTGCGATGCGCCACGGCGCGAGCCCGAATTCTTAGTTCTTTTTCTGAAGAAAAACGGTACATTCTGAACCATATTTCGGTATTGGATGTCGGATTTTAGACAGAATTTTCGCGTCTCCCACACCTCCCTTAAATCAATGCAAATGGTCGATTCTGATTCTTGATGATTTTTTGGTATCATAATTTCCGAAGGAAAGATAACGGGGTTAGTTATAAGTGATAAAGGGACATGACTCTATCTGAAACTTCATTCCTAGTGTATGCTATGCATTTTAATTGTTAATTGTATGAAAGATACTTGCTTTGACTTCCATTGGATTGGCTGGTTTCAGTTGCTGCTTGTATGTTTTGATTAAAAAAAAGGGTTAAATGTTCAGTTTGATGTATCCTAAAGTTAAAAATCTTTGCTTGACATTTTAATTTTGACTTACGTTTAGTCGAAACGTTTTTAGAAAAACCGAAATAAGAATGTCACAAAGCTCTACGGACATAGTGACAACACTTTACTGTTGATAACAGTTGATGTTATTTTTTATTTCAGGCGAAGTAGAAGCTATAGGATGAGAGATATGTTATATGAATATTTGTGCTATTGTATTTATTATTATTATGTATTATGTAGATAAAACATTAGTTATAGCTTATAACAAAATTCTTATTTTTAATATGAGTGGCGATCATTTGAATGACTTGTGTTTCTTTATGATTATAGTCATCCTCGTTGTGATAGGTCTACATTGATTATGAAAGGCCATTGCTTAGTTGAGAACAGTGCTGCTTTTGATTGTAATGTGCAACAAAATTTCCAATGAATCGAAAAACCAAGGCTTGCCAGGCAAGGTATCGTGCGACCACTGGCAGATTTCAGAAATGACATTTTGGGGTTTTTTTTAACTTTAATACAAATGTTCTCATATCAAAAGAATTTTACACATTTTATTGTTCAAATTAATTTATGAAATTGATTGAAAATTAAAGCCACTATTGTCCTAAAAAACCAAAAAAGCAAATTCAAACTTGACAAAGACCCCATCAATCTATTTGGTCACACCAAGTTTCAATAAAATGGGATAAAATATGTAGCTTCTATTGTGTTAACGTTAACTAACAATTTTTGTCGCGTTTTAACAAAATCAAGGGCAGTGACTCAAAACACATTCATTGAAACTACGTCAAATTATCAATCTAGTGGATCACAACAAGTTTCAACAATGGCTTGCCAGGCAAGGTAACATACATCTATTGGAAGCTATCAGAATTGATAATATCTTCATTAACGAATTATATTATAAAGTTCACCAAATTCTATTATCACAGAGAGTTTCATCAGTTGAAAACTGTAACATTTATTGTACTTACAAACAGGTGGATTTTTACAAAGTCAAGGGAAATAACTCAAATTCGAAGAAAATCAGACGAAAAAATGTAATATGTTTGTAGATCGCAGGAGAACAAAATTTGACGAGATTTTACAAAAACAAGGACAATAACTCAAAAACCGTTCATCGAAAATACGTCAAATTCGAACATGACCGTGATCTAATGGATCATATCAAGTTTCATCAAAATCAGATTAAAAATGTAGTATCTAGAATTTCAAAGTCAAAGGATATTGATCGGTTTGTAGTTTGATATTTAATCCATTCTTAGCCACTATTACAGCTGTAGATGATTGACGTATGATTTTTTTTTTGTCACCTGGCCTGTAGCCAGCCAACTACTTTTGCGAGGGCACATGTCCAATCAGGGTAGCAGCCTAGGTATCCCCGCCCTACTTTGAATTGCTACCCAGTGCAGTGATGCTTTCATTTAGAAGACGAGGCCCATTAGAAGCCTGGAAACACAATTTACTGACGCTCGTACGCCTATGGATATAGTTGATAGTTCTATGACTTGTTTCCAATACAGATAACCTGCTCTTATGTAAAATGGTATAAACAAATACAAACATATTACCAGAAACTTTACTATTTATCAGCTAATTTTTATAGTAAGATTCATTATTATTTAACAAAAATACAAACCTATTTAGACATTTTAATTCAGATTAGTGTAGTTGTTTCTCATTACATTTTAATATTTCACAGATAGTGTCATCAGGGAATTGTGGAGTTAGTAACAGAATTAGGAATTTATAGACTTGACGTGTTATTTGATTACAGGAGAAGTGTTGGTCTAATTACAAACAATCTCCTCTCACGAAATTCATTTATATACCTTGCCAGCTTATATATAGATAATATAGAACAATCCATATATACCATTATTCAAAATGAAACTCGAAAACGAATGATTAATTTCTATACTTAACAGTTCTGTCAGCTGAAATCCTTAATTTGTCTTGTGTGATGAAATCCTTATGATAATAATCAATTTCAGAAAGTTTCAAAATCCGTCAAGAGTTGTGCCCCGTACAGTGTTTACGAGCTTAAAATCGACCGAGTTTTGAAGACTAAGGGCAGTAACTCATTGGTATAATTTTAAATTTTTGAAGAATTTCATTTATTGACAATGTTAAGCATTAGAAATTTTTCTGGAATCTTGTTTCTGTAACTTCCTCAACTTCAGTTTATATCGACAAATAGTATGACTCTCTCATTGATCTTGTTATTAAAAATTCAAGATCATAACATACAAGCACGAAGATACAGTCTCTTATAATGATACTTTTCAATTCATTAGTTCATTCTGGTGTTTAATGTCATATGTAAAGTAATGGACAGTATTTTAAAGGTGTGTTATATTTAGTAACAGTATTTAGTCTATACATTATGTCGAGACAAGATAAGCAGGTTACTGAACCTGGTGATGATGATGATGATGATGATGACTTTGACGACGAAGATACAGTCGAATTTAGTAATGAGTTAGAAAAGTTGAAGACCAAACTTGATCAAGATGATTCAAGATCTGCTTCACCAGTTAATGATTCTACGTCCACTCCAGTTCAAAATAGTGAAAGTAGTCCAGGTAATTTAGAAGTGTCTGAAATAGAGCCTGTAGAAAGGTAAGGTGCTTTTATTTCTTAAACGGAAAGATGAAGATGGTTTCTCAGGTCAACTTTAAGAATGCCAAAATTTTAGCAATAATTTTTTTACTTTTTGCGCAATTGACAATTAAGGACCTGTTGTATAAAAGGACGACAAGGGCGATAAAAAACCTTTTTTAGTTTCAATTTGATTTGCGATTGTTCAGTTAATCAATGTTTATGTATAACTTGGCGGATCCGAATATACAGTATAATCTGATAATCAGAAAACTACCTTACATGTAAATTAAAATTACTACAAGATGTACAAAATATTAAGCGATTTCAATAATTATCTGTAATGTTATGGACTGCATCTCTTGTCCATTATAAGAGGTGGTACCGCTTTAAATTCTCAAATATCACTATTCATGTTGAACCTGCAATATTAGTATATATTTTATTGGGGAGAAACTCTCAAACTCTTTTGGAAAGCTTCCATATCTAATAAATTGTACAGTTGTGCAATAATAAATCTAAACTCTATTTCTAACCCAAAATCCGAGAGTCTGATGACCAGGCAGCAAATTCGGTGACCCATTGATAAGGTATCTCATTTATGGTCTTGGTTTGTGGTTTGAAGATCGACCAATTTTGTGTCTTTAATCTCTACATATTAGAAGATAACCAGAAACTAAACTATGACATATATACATTGATTTCGTTCTGCCAGACCTTGTTTTATTACTTGCATTTCTCCATTACACATGTGAATCTGAAGCATCCAGTTTCAACACCAGATAAATTGCCTGATAAATATAAACCTTTTTTCAGTAAGTTTGAGAATTTGCTTTTTGATTATTCTCGGAGGTGGTATTCCTTTAAGGTTTACAACAGGGAAATGAACTTTACGATGTACATGTACTCGTTTCTTTTCAGCATGACCCAGGAGCCTGAAAACGTGAAAGATTTAGAGAAAACTAATACAGATGATATTATAAAACAATTAGTTAAAAGTCTTGGTAATGGACCAGCTAAACAACTTAAACCACCCGAACCGAAACCAGGAGCTGTTTGTTTCAATTATCCCAATACCGATCTTACTCATTTAGATGTGAAGGAGGCGGTCGAAAAATATCTACAATCTCAGCCTGACATAACTATAGAGAAGATTGAATTTCAACCGCGATTTAAACTTATGTTACCCCCTGATAAAGTTGATACCAATATATTATGTCGCTGGGTCATCACAGTAGATTCTGACTGGGGATGTAAACGATTGAATAATAGGGAATTTTCTATACGTGATATTAGTATTGTATTGAAGAATTATGATCAAATAGTTGCTCTGGAATTTAAGCAGTTTGGGCGTATGTCTCAAATCATGAACCTAGGGAACAAAAAGTGATTTGAAAACTTTTTACTTAGACCAAACGTACATGTGGACAGAATAGATTTTGGGTGCCTCTTGAATCTGAGTACCCCGAATAACCAGGAACCCCATGTAGCGTAGTTTTGTTTTATTTTCTTCATAGAGAATTATCTAAATTATGTATCTTCTCGGAATAAATATACTGAAAAATTGTCTTCCTCTCGCTATTTATTACTTTTCAAGCCATTATAAAGCGTTCATTTATAAATAACGGAAGTTAGTAGATTTGACAGAACATGCACGTACACTTTGACCTTAATTCTTGCATAAATTAAAGCAAGCGTTACTCTGACGCAATGGTTACAATATGATCAAAGTAAAAGTTCAAAGTGCACGAACCTGCGCTTATGTTGGGCAGCTTAATCAAGAACCAGTCCTAAGTCATCACAAATAAAACCAACGAAACATAGCAACGCTAATTAAAATGAAATTATTCCTGCACATATTTGAGCTACAGCTACTATCCGTAGAATACAATATGACATTTTAAACATTCCCCAGCTTAAAACTAGAATATGAATAGATGAATAGATACTCTTATATAAGGGTCTCAAGTTTATATCATCCAATAAAGTCCCCCACATTGACCATCCGTTGTGGCCAATTAGAGGTTTCAAGAAATTAAAAAGTAAACTACATTTGTACCTTTAGAAGGTAACACGCCTTCTAGTCGTTTGATCAATACATGTGTAGTAGCTACTCTCTGACCACAATGGGCTCAGAATCGCATTTTGCCTATTATTTTTTCATGAATTGAAATATCAACCCAAAATTAGTTCTGAGAGTCTTAGATTGTCTTTGGGTTGATGAAAATGACAACTATTAAAAAAATATTTATCTTGAAATATGATTTTACAGAGGGGAAATTTCAGTCCAAAATATTGGGTCATTTTCACTTGAAATTTCTAGGAGGGAACTGTATTTATTTTATAATGAAAATTTTCAAACCATATATTTTCATGGACCCAAAGGCATTCTAAAACACATGGCATGCAATAGAAAAACATAATATGAATATTTGTGATATCAGGGAAATAATTCAATTCAGATCTCAATGTGGTCAGAGAGTAGTGTCTGTGATATCTTTGACATTAACGTAAAATACATGTCCGTAACTGACTCAGCTATTGGAAGTGTTTTAAAACTCAACTCAAATTCAATGACTCTATTAGTGACATTATGAGCGTTATGATCTGTAGACACTCACAGATTTAATGATAATGACTTGAGGTGATTATGACCAATACTAGAATTTGAATTTTTACAGTGAGTAAGGTAAAATAGAGAAATGAAATATTCTAGGACTATTGACATATTGAAACTTTTAAAATCCATACTCGAGGAATGTTAAATCCAACAGATTTCATACATTGATTTGTTTATATACACTATGTAGTCATGAGAAGATTACTTTGATGTTTTGAAACATGTAAGAAAAAAACTGGGTAAACCAACCAAAGCTTTTCTTAGAAATTTATTTCATAAAAGCGTTGTATAGATTGTCAGCATTTTTCGATAATGTGTTCGATAATGCAGCATCTGGCCAACAACTCTGGGTAACAAATATTGTTCCTATATACACTCGACTATTTGACAATCCGTTGGCAAATTGTTACCATTTACTAATGACTGCTCACTGCTCAAGTTTATTCACATCACAATGACTTCAGATAGATGAGTGGTTCTCAACCTGGGGTCCTGCAGGTGTATTTGTTAGGGGGCCATGGGGTATTTGTCAGGGGGCCCTGGGGTATTTGTCAAGGGGCCATAGGGCATGAAGCTGTGCATATTGTTTTCGATTGCCCAAATTTTATTTAACTTTATTTTGCTGTGTAATGTCTGTAGTTAACTGTGGTCAAATGCATTTGGTCTCCAGATGACACAAAACCAACCCTTGGGCGGCTCGTGGTGTTTCGTGAATTTTGCGCCACGGTATGAAAAAGGTTGGGAAACACTGAGATAGACCATGAGATCTATTTTTGGATTGGATAAACTCGGCTACATCATTTGCATCTCTACAACTATTTATTATTTCTTTTATCGACACAATATGTTGTCGAATGTTTCCAAACCGTAACACTGACAAGAGTTTCGCAAACATAGCATACATGATTTACTATTTTCGAATCACCTGACGATACTTCTCGTTTGGGAAGTCCATTGCTATATGAGATTATTAGTCCACATTTTGTCATGCTTTGGACGAGACTTTTAATTGATGGATATGTTTTGCTTGTTGGATTTTTATTATCCATGCCATGCTTTCATAAACTGAAAGATTTTTTCACTATCTTTCTTGACTATAAGTAATTAATATGATTCGTCTCAAGTAATACTTAATTCGTTTAATAACCCTATGTAATTAACAACGCATAACACATAATAGCCCATGAAAGCTAGATTTTAGATAGATATATCATTTAATCTAAGTCCTTAAAAAATACCAGACGAAGCTACCATTGATCCTGGTCATATTATATTTAATGTTGGACAACAATAGAAATACAACTGCAGAAACAATCCTAAAAATGTTTCATCTTAATCCCATAGCTACCTCTTAATTCTGTTTTCTCTCATACTTTCAACCTAATTAACAATATAGACGAAATGAACTTCAAATACCACAGTCTTCCACTAAATACCACTGTCATTCCTCCAGCATGATCATCAAAGTATGATACCCAATGGACCTCAATTTCTACAACCACTGATTGAACTTCATCACTGGATATTTCCTGCACACATAACGAAGTTAAAATATGTTTTTTTCCTCGGTTTCTCTGTACACTAATTCAGGTATGTTTTAGAAACAGACTGTAGGTGTACATGTACCCGTATTATATTTTCATATTGGTATTAGTCTTGATGAGTAAAAATAAGTGCCATTTTCGCCCTTTTCAAAAAAAAAAAAAAAAAAAAAATACAATTTATTGATTCAAGCAAATTTGTTCCAGCCGCGGAATCCGTCTTTTATTAATGCTGTGACAATTAATAATCTGCGGAATCCGCGGATTTAAAAAAAAAGCAGTCCCCTCTACGGGTTACTAAAAGACGGAATTCGCCGAAATCCGTCTTTTAGTAACGCCGTGTACATTTTATGTATTGAGTTAAGTGTTGTACCTTAAACATTAAAAAAAGTGTAAATAAATTTTTTAATCATTATTGATGAAGTCTTCATGTATACATTTTTGTTTTAAAGGTGCATGGTGCTCGATAAATAATACACATGGCAAAGTAGTTTTCCCCACATAGTGGGTGCAATTTAACCCTAATAGTTTAGTTCTTGCTTTAATCCTGAAGTCTAAATCATTCAACCTTGGTCTTCAGATATAAATAATTCACAAAACAATAGGTTAAAATACAATATAAACATGCCAATTTTTTAAAAAAAATATCATGTGTTTTGTGAAGCCCCCTTGTTCCTTCAGCAACGTTAGATATTGGCATTATCTACCGTTGCTGGATTGACGGGGTTTTCTCGTCATCAACAACTAATAACCTCGTTTTAAAAAAACTACGTCACATTCAATTTATGACCTTTGAGACTCGATTATCACAAGTTAAATTTGCTACAAGAAATCTGACGTCTGGTCATTCGAAAGTTTTCTCGCAATAATTTGTTACAAGGAATATAACTGGTCGAACAATAATCGTTTGACCAATCAAAATTAATGACGAGAATCTCTTATCATGATAGCAACGGATTAATGTAATGAAATGAAATGATAGCCGTTGCTAAAGGAACATGTGAAGCCCCCAGCACCAGTAGGCTATGTTTGTACAAGATAGATGGGAATGGAAGAATAATAAATCCCGAGGTGTAAAGAGAAGTGATTCACTCACTACACCCATGGGAGTATTACAATCTTTCAACTTTCAGCGCACACGGTAGTCGGGAAATTTTGGCATGGTATGGCATGTTCACACTAAATACCCCCACTCCTTGAGGGCCCTAATATTGGAAATCCTGGATCAGCCATGCTATTCAGACTGGAAGTTTACACTAAAGCTGAGATCCACATGGCCCTTATTTCCACCTCCCCAGGCTTGGACCAGGATGCCTATGAACAATCGGTCTTCCATGGGATGAAGTCACTCTACCCCCCGTCCAGAGACCCTAACCGCCGGCACTATGAGCCGGACGCCCTTTTCCCCAGCACTCAAAACCAAAACCGGGCCCGCCTTTTGACACCCAGTGTGCAATTTTGCACGTTCAGTGTGCCATACATTACAGGGGCGGATCCAAGGGGAGGGGAGGGGGCTTTCCGCCGTCTCGAGATCCCACCTTTTTGGCCGAATGATCAGAACCCTCTTAAAGTTTGCCTCTCGCGCCTTTGGCTCTTGCTTTACCGTTGAATTTGAAGCATGTGATATTTTTAAGGACCCCCCTCCCTTCTCTAAATCCTGGATCCGCCCCTGTATTATGTCCGCGGGTTCCACTGGCCACCAACAGTATCTAGTTCTCGACAACATTTATATTAGAGGACTGCTTTATTCTTTTTTTAAAAAATCCGCGGATTCCACAGATTATTGTAACGGCGTCACTAAAAGACGGATTTCGTCCGTAGAGGACTGCTTTTCTTAAATCCGCGGATTCCGCGGATTATGTGTAATGGCATTAATAAAAGACGGATTCCGCGGAATCCGTCTTTTATGAACGCCGCAAAATTTGTTGTGTCCCTATGCCCCAAAATATTGGCATGACGTACGTTCTGGCATACCTAAGAAGTGATCTAAGAAGCTCTAAAATACAAAATGTTCTCGGGGGGCTTACGGCGCCCGACCCCCTTAACACCCAGACCGGAAAGTTCACTCGTTTCGCTCGGTCACATAGTGCCCTTTATTTCACAGCTCCGCCCCCGTCGCTAACATTTCCTTCCGGCGCCCCTGAGTAAAATCCAAGATTTGCTTCATAAAACTAAGGGAAACTTTGTCATCTTTCCGATGTAGTGGTTTAGTTTGTGGAACTGGTCTCTGAATGTTACATTACATATTACATTTCTTCATGCACACCCATCATGTCAACTTGACTGCAATCAAGTTTACTGTGTTGTCTGGTGACATTTCACTATCATGGTTTTATTCCCCTGAAGATGCCATATCAAGCTGCTATAAGCGGCACCACGTTAAACAACTTTCTATTAAATATTGCTGATGTGGTGCCAGGCAGATTGAAACATCCCAACACCCGATACTCTTTATTAATATACTGCTTCATTTAATGAAAAACTTCCGCATAAAAAACGGAAATTAGCTGCCAAAATGTTGGCTTAGATTTTTCTCACATGCTGAGTTATGCACAAGATCCCGTGGATATGAAAACTCACCTTATATTTCGCACCGAAGAAAGCAGAAGTTGACCTACAAAAAAGTAGGTACATAAAAAGTTGGAACATAAAAAAACGAGTATTAAGGCCCGGTCTCACAGCCGAAGTTGGCCCCCGTTAAGACAACGCCGTATACGCTCGGCCACCCAGAAAGTTTTAAGTTGCACAAAATATTGTGAGCGGTGAGGAGCGGGCAACTGTCCGCTCCGACAAAGTTCACCACCGGTCCAACATCACCCAATCAAAGATTGGCACCGCTAGACGCAAGTTCGTGTACGCTTGGGTCCACTAGGCAAACGCAGAAATCTTGAGCTATACCACCGCTGCTTCGCCAGATTTGCCCGGGGATTAAACGTTGCACAAACTTTGGTTAATCGGTCGAAAGCGATTGGGGACTTTTTTGATGATCAGGATGAGAGCTTCGGAATCCGAGCTATCATAATCAGTGGGAGGATCACAAATATATCGCTCACCATAGTCTGACTTTGCATGCATACCTAAAGCATGTCGAACTCGGGCTAAGGGCATGTCATCGAAATACGAATCTAAATCAATTGATCCCGCTATTGGCCTAATCGGATTAATAACTGTAGCGTTATAGTTTTTGTTGCACAAAGAGGTTGTTGTCTATTGCCTTGATTTTCGACATCCATTTGCACCTTGTCGAGAATATGTTTGGGTTCTCCACGGTCTTCTTCCCAAGCAATATTTGGATTAGCTGAACGTAGATGATTCATATGAACCTTTTTCGTTGTTCCAGTGATTTGGTGATACGGTAATAATGCTTCCAATGCTTTGTTAATTTTTGCGAATGGTTTTATTTAGTTGTACGATCATAGTAATAAACAGAATCACCTACTTCGTACTTGTGTTTACATTTATTATTAAAATATTCCCTATTTTTATGGCGGCTTTCTTCTAAATTGTCTTGACATCCACGTAAGCCTCATGTAACCAAGTGTACATGGAACATATTCCTCTCCAAAATATTTCATTTTAGGACACTAAAGTGTATCCATCGGTAAGCATATATCTCAACCGAAATTCAGAAAAAATGCAGAATATTTGGAACTCCCGTGGACAGATGATCGGTATACCATGCAAATGCCAGGAAGATAATCATCCCAGTCTCGCTGATCATTGCGAATTAATTTAGCCCAACTATTATTTAAAAAAAACGTGAATATTTTCAGTCTTCCATTAGATGCAAAACGACAACAGTGCCAACAATTAAACCCATGAACTAAAATGATCAACAATAGATAAAATATATTTATTGCCATTATCAGATTCTGGTAATGGGCCAACATGGTTAGTATTTCAAAAGGGTATTCCGGTTTAGGCATTTCTTGAATTTCAGCTCTTTGCTTTTTTAATTTTCTCGCTGTACATTTAACGCAAGTTTGAATAAAATAAACGACATCTTTGTCATATTTTTCCAAAATATCTACTCCTAACTTTATCATACAGCTTATCAATTCCGGTATGAGAACCAAAAGAGATTCAGGAAAATCTTGTAAAAAATTTATTTGGAAAGAATCAGGGATTAGTAATTGCAGCCTTTGGGTTTTATCGTTTTGAACTGGTCGAGATATGTGGTAAACGAAACCAGATAAGAAAACATAATCGTCCAAGGTTTTATCGTCGGACCCAGATGCCAAAGCTTTTCGTAATTTGCGAATGTCTTTGTCTTCCAATTGAATTTTTTTGGGAAACGTCAATTCTAATCTAGCGCTTCGTTCATCATACTCTTCGTCAGAATCAAAGTCAGAGTCGTTTGCGGTAAAGTCGTCAGGCAATACGTTATGGGTTGGGTTATCCGTTTCAATTACTTTAAGTCTTTTTCTATTTGTGGACTAGGTTTTTAGAACGAATTCGAGACAAAAACAAAACAGCTTGACAATTGAGTTTTTATTTTTGGTGGTAAATAGAGCATTTAAGGGTTTATGGTCAGTATAAATGGTAAAATCAGCACCGACTAATTAATGACGTAACTTATTAATGTAATATACTATGCCTAATCCTTCCCGTTCTATGGTGGGATATCGGAATTGAGAGGCGTTTAATTGGTGTGAAGCATTGAATAACCCTTTCGCCTTCAGGAAAGTCTTGTGTTAATACACCACCTACTGCATATTTAGACGCATCGATGTATAACTTGTAAGGTTTAGTTAGGTGGTGATAAGCTAGTATAGGGGCTGATATTAGTTTCTCTTTTAAAGTTTTAAAACTCGTCTCTACTTCAGGTGTCCATGAAAATTGTGCGTTTTTCTTTGTCAAATTAATTAATGGGTGAGCAATTTCCGAAAAATAAGGGATAAATTTACGGTAATATGAAGCCATGCCGATGAAGGAACGTATTTGTTTCACATTTTTAGGTGGTAACATATCTTTTATGGTGCTTACTTTTTCGGGGTTGGGTTGAATACCATCTTTTGAAAATATATGACCGATATACTTTACTTCCGGTTTTAAAAAACAACAGTTAGAGGGCTTCAATTTTAGACCGGCCTTGCACAATCTATCAAAAACTTCCTCTAAGTGCCGTAAATGTTCTTCAAAGGTCCCAGAGTGGATAATAATATCATCAATGAAAACTTTGACATACTTCGTTAAGAGACCGTTCATTATTTTATCCATGGCGTCTTGGAAGACGGCGGGGCTATTGCATAATTCGAAGGGTAATAGATTGAATTCGAATAATCACTTGCAAACTTGCAAATGCTGTTTTATTCTTAGAGTTTTCATCTATTTCCAATTGCCAAAATCCATTTTTAAATCTAAGCAACTAAAGAATTTGTAATCACCTAAAGAAGAGATGAGGTCGTCCATTTTGTCAATTGACCGTTCAACTTCCGGTAATCGATACAGAATCGTTAAGTTTTGTCTGGCTTAGGTATTAAAACTGTTGGTGGTGAGTATGCACTGGTACTAGGACGTATTATACCAGCTTCTAACATATCATTAATTTGTTTATCCGGTTTTATTAAGGAGTGATCCATGTTTGCCAAGTGGATGCAAAACATGTCCCTTTGTATCTGAAACACATTATTTTATGAGTAGATTTACTAATAAAGGGTATCCGATCCAGGAGCATTTATCATGTGAAAGCTCAAATGTAATTTATTTAATATCATGTAAGAAATGCACCAAACAATATGTAGGAGAAACTAAGAATAATTTTCGTTTTAATCCTCATAGAATAGATATAAAATTAAAGAAAGGCAAGCCCGTTTCTAATAATTTCAACCATTCGATGACCATTCAATAAACGATCTCATCCTAACCCCCATTGAACGTATAGAAATTGATTTACCGGAAGATGAAACCACCAAATTCCGACAATCTAGAGAAGCCTACTGGATTGAGACATTGAATACAGCAGGGCATATAGGATTCAATATTCGTCATTATGCAGGCATAGCACCCTTTGTTGTCACGTTTAATACAACCAGTAATCGAGCAAGCAAGATAGTTCATGCCCACTACAAGAGTCTTCAAGAGAAATTTCCCGATGTTTATAAGCAGAAAATGATAGTTGCCTACTCGAAAAATCAGAACTTTAATGACAATCTGGTTCATAGCAAACTAAAACCAATCATTAATTAGCAGATACTATTTAATTTAATTTAGAATAAGAACATTAATGGAGTAGGGTTGGGTAGCCCGCTCGCAGCACTTGGACTGACCTTTGGCTTCACAAATTTAATGAATTTTTTTTTTTTTTTTTTTTTACACAATTTGTCGCAATGTACTTAATCGCTTGAATATAATATGTCCATTTAATACACATGTACTTGTGTATATTGCTATATTGTATATCTTAAAAAAAATATCCAGTAGTCTGTGGTCATGTACTTAATCGCTTGAAGATAATATGTCCATTTAATACACATGTACTTGTGTATATTGCTATATTGTATATCTTAATCTGTGGTCATGTACTTGATCTCTAAATCATCAAACTCTGTACCTTAAATTTTTTTTTTTTTTTTTTTTTTTTTTTTTTTTTTTTGGTGTCTATATGTTGTATATTGTATCTATGTTTGTCTCCATGGGCTGGGTGTGAGGCAGGACCGTTACCACTCGTGGTATTGGGCCTAATTCTGACCCATGTAAAATAAAGAGTTTATTATTATTATTATTATTTATTACCACTCGCCCAATGGGTGAGTTCTTATTTTTTCTACTTTCAAATCAGAACAGAAGAAAAGCCTGAATCCAGACCCTCAATCCCATTTTCTCAATAAAGTATTTTATTTTATTAGAGTGAATTCATGACATAGCTCAATCCATGCTGCTATCGTGATAATTGTTATTAATTAATAAGAAAGCTGCTTAACTATACAAGTCTATGGTATGTGGATAACGTTTATATATATCGGTCTGGAATGGTATTTGATCACGTGATCTGTTAAACATATATTCCTCTAAACAATCAATGATAACCTGATCATTACGTCCTAAAACTTTATTAACTATCACTTCCGGTCTTCTTATTAACCATTCCAGAGCGTTACTATTAAATACACAGACACTATGACGAAAGGTTCCATTACATATATTGTCCCCTTTCCACACGACTATCCTTGAAATAACATCAAAACTGGATTGTTTCACTGTTACCTTATATCCTCCTGGTGCATTATTCAAGAAATTTAATGAAGGAAAATAAGTTTCATCTGGGATGTAGGTGTCTTTTAAATAATCTAGAAATGATTTTGATAACTCATTGGTCAATACAAACATAGTAAAGTTTCTTGAAAACAAACCATAAGCACTGCCTTTTCTGAATTCTAGATTATAATGGAATGGTTTATCTTTATCGCCAATTAAAGTTGGAATATCACCAGAAATGTTAAATCTTCTAGAATAACGTAAATAAGTACTAGCGGTCATTGGTATACTTGATATGTCGTTTCTACCTTTCATTACCTTACAGATTTTTACTATTTCAAGGTTAGTCTTAATGGGCATTTCTGATCCAGCCATATTCAAATAATATTTCCATTGGATTTTTGAATTTAAGGCTTTTTCCATACACAATAAATCGGCGTAAACCAATCTAATAGATGAATACACTGTACGAATTTCAGATAAAATAATAACATTATCAAAACATTTGGCTACAGATTTTAAATGTTGATATGTTTTGGTACTTCTACTTTGTTTATCAACATGTAAACAATAGAAATTATGTGGACGATAAATAGTTCTTAATAATTGTTCAGCTTGATTTTCTGAATCATAAAGTCTAATTCCAAATGCCAACGGAAAATCTTTTTCTTCATTTGTAATATATTTATTATCGTAACCATTGATTTGACGAAATAATTCACAATTTTCACTGATTTTAGTCAAATTACACAATCTGTTCTCGTCTTGAGGTATAGTGAAACCTCTACCAGAATCTAGAATTTGTTTACAACTTATATTATTCTCTTTTACAACAGAAAACTGACAATTTCCATAATGACTTTTATAATATTCTTGTACAGAGGGTTTCCAGTTGTCTTTCAGTGAAGTTTTATCAGTCACAAAACCATTAATTTCATCATCGTTATGATTAACAAGGTAGTTCAACACGTTATCTTCTTGAAATTGTTTTATTTGAAGATTTAGTGGATGTCTGACGTAAGAATTCTTGTACAAATAAAATGTGGTCAAAATAGAAATTATTACAAACACCATCAGTAACAATTTACAAACTGTAAATAGAAAGAAAGTTAAAAGTAATTCCAATCAATTTGCGTCATAAAAATAAATTTGTTACAATTAAAAGGTTCTTACTCACATTTTAAATTAGGTTTCAGTCTCGCCATTTTCATCACTTTCTTGCATATAAATATTTAAAGATTATTAAAATTGATTCTTTCAACACCTGTTTCTGATGGTATTATTGCACCATAGTGTATAGAAAATAATGTTATATTAAATTTGTGATTTAAGATATTCCTTTAGGTGGAATATATTATTATAGTTAATATTGATTTTAAGTTTTGTTTTTAAGACATGGAAACTGAGGACTACTTTGAGAGACTGGAAACCTGAGACTCTGAATGTATGCACGCGGGGTGAGTGCATGTGCTATGAAAAGTGTAAAAGAGGTGTGTGTTGAATGATTGTCGACAGTGTAAGTACAGACGGGAAGACCGGTGGACTTGGTTAGACTGAAGAGGGGGTTTCGTTATGCATGTCATTAGATACTTTCATATTGTTGTACATTAAGGAATATTACCTTTATATTATTGAAAGAATCATCTGGTATGCAAAGTCACTGATTGAATTACTCCACTGGGAGTAGTGCCAAGTCCCGATGATCTTGTCTGAACTCGGTGAACTGTAATTTGCCATATTTGGTGTGCAATCATTGATTTTGTTGTATAAAATTATATAATTCATCATTGTCTGAGAAAACACAAACTGATCCCTAAACCTACTTTGTGACACTACGCTTTAAAAAGTTTATTTTGAGGTATATGAAGTGATTTATATGCAAGCTTATGTAGCTTTTAAGGCTCAAATACATGTACATCGACACAAACCAGTCGCCAGTTGAAGTCGATGTACGCAGTGTTACCACTGAAAGTAGACAGATAACGCTGGTTCCAGTGAGTTGCACATATTCTACTATTTGGCGATGTGCCCGCTGTTGCCATTCGCTGGGACCCGGAATGAGCAAAGACCATTGAATAAGTCACATGACTTTAAGTGCCGCCTGTCGGATAAACGACAAACAACAGCCAATTATCTATCAGCCACTGGTCGATGAGCACTCGCTTAGAACTAAACACAAAACAAGGTGGGGGACTAATCAGTTACCAGCGATGTACGCGTTATTGCAACTCATCTAAACCAGTTGTATTCGGGGGTATGAGTTCTCACGTTAACACGCTCCGAGACCATTTTTCGTCGCCACAACAGCGCAGTAAGGACGCCTTTTCGGTGTGACGGAGGTATTACTTATATTAAAAGAAGATTTCATTAAACTCCTCCGCCTGCATCCAATTTTTAGCTATAAACAATCTACAAGGCATAATTCTTAGCACACTTTGACAGCGTTGGCGTAGTTATGGCCATTTTAGTTTTGGGGTGGCCTTGTTCCCGTTTTGAAGCAGTAAAAGCCAAAACTTTGACAGACTGCTGTTTAAAAACTAAGATAGAATCTTGCAATTTTCACTGCGTGTGCACATCGATATGAAGTTATTTTGTGCCACATTTTAAGTTCCTACTGCTCCCAAAGCAGATTTAGTGTCGCCAACTTCCTGCAAACACCGTTTAATGCAGATTTCCTCTCCAAAACTGGGTGAAACTTTAAAGTCGATTTTCTCAAAAGTTTTCAAAAATAAACTTTTTCTGTTTTCGCCTGAAATAGACGTAGGGGATGTTAAATTTGTATTCTGTGCAAAAATTATACCTCTAGCGTCAAAATTGGCGTAGTTATGGCCATTTTAGTTTTGGGGTGGCCTAGTTCCCGTTTTGAAGCAGTGGTCAGGTAAAAGCCAAAACGTTGACAGACTGCTGTTCAAAAACTATCAGAGATAGAATCTTGCAATTTGCACTGCGTGTGCACATCGATATGAAGTTATTTTGTGCTAAATTTCAAGTTCCTACCGCCAACGGTCTGGCTGCCAGAGCAGTTTTAGTGTCGCCAACTTCCTGTAAACACCGTTTAATGCAGATTTCCTCTCCAAAACTGGGTGAAACTTTAAAGTCGATTTTCTCAAAAGTTTTCAAAAATAAACTTTTGCTCTTTTCGCCTGAAATAGACGTAGGGGGTGTTAAATTTGTATTCTGTGCAAAAATTATACCTCTAGCGTCACAATTGGCGTAGTTATGGCCATTTTAGTTTTGGGGTGGCCTAGTTCCCGTTTTGAAGCAGTGGTCAGGTAAAAGCCAAACCGTTGACATGATGCTGTTTGAAAACTATTAGAGATAGAATCTTGCAATTTGCACTGCGTGTGCACATCGATATGAAGTTATTTTGTGCCACATTTCAAGTTCCTACCGCCGACGGTCTGGCTCCCAGAGCAGTTTTAGTGTCGCCAACTTCCTGCAAACACCGTTTAATGCAGATTTCCTCTCCAAAACTGGGTGAAACTTTAAAGTCGATTTTCTCAAAAGTTTTCAAAAATAAAAATTTTCTGTTTTCGCCTGAAATAGACGTAGGGGATGTTAAATTTGTATTCTGCGCAAAAATTATACCTCTAGCGTCAAAATTGGCGTAGTTATGGCCATTTTAGTTTTGGGGTGGCCTAGTTCCCGTTTTGAAGCAGTGGTCAGGTAAAAGCCAAACCGTTGACAGGATGCTGTTTGAAAACTATCAGAGATAGAATCTTGCAATTTGCACTGCGTGTGCACATCGATATGAAGTTATTTTGTGCCACATTTTAAGTTCCTACCGCCGACGGTCTGGCTCCCAGAGCAGTTTTAGTGTCGCCAACTTCCTGCAAACACCGTTTAATGCAGATTTCCTCTCCAAAACTGGGTGAAACTTTAAAGTCGATTTTCTCAAAAGTTTTCAAAAATAAATTTTTTCTGTTTTAGCGTGAAATAGGCGTAGGGGATGTTAAATTTGTATTCTGCGCAAAAATTATACCTCTAGCATCAAAATTGGCGTAGTTATGGCCATTTTAGTTTTGGGGTGGCCTAGTTCCCGTTTTGAAGCAGTGGTCAGGTAAAAGCCAATACTTTGACAGGCTGCTGTTCGAAAACTATCAGAGATAGAATCTTGCAAGTTGCACTGCGTGTGCACATCGATATGAAGTTATTTTGTGCCAAATTTCAAGTTCCTACCGACAATGGTCTGGCTGCCAGAGCAGTTTTAGTGTCGCCAACTTCCTGCAAACACCGTTTAATGCAGATTTCCTCTCCAAAACTGGGTGAAACTTTAAAGTCGATTTTCTCAAAAGTTTTCAGAAATAAAATTTTTCTGTTTTCGCGTGAAATAGGCGTAGGGGATGTTAAATTTGTATTCTGCGCAAAAATTATACCTCTAGCATCAAAATTGGCGTAGTTATGGCCATTTTAGTTTTGGGGTGGCCTAGTTCCCGTTTTGAGGCAGTAGTCAGGTAAAAGCCAAAATGTTGACAGACTGCTGTTCAAAAACTATCAGAGATAGAATCTTGCAATTTGCACTGCGTGTGCACATCGATATGAAGTTATTTTGTGCCAAATTTCAAGTTCCTACCGCCAACGGTCTGGCTGCTAGAGCAGTTTTAATGTCGCCAACTTCCTGTAAACACCGTTTAATGCAGATTTCCTCTCCAAAACTGGGTGAAACTTTAAAGTCGATTTTCTCAAAAGTTTTCAAAAATAAACTTTTTCTGTTTTCGCCTGAAATAGACGTAGGGGATGTTAAATTTGTATTCTGTGCAAATATTATACCTCTAGCGTCACAATTGGCGTAGTTATGGCCATTTTAGTTTTGGGGTGGCCTAGTTCCCGTTTTGAAGCAGTGGTCAGGTAAAAGCCAATACTTTGACAGGCTGCTGTTCGAAAACTATCAGAGATAGAATCTTGCAATTTGCACTGCGTGTGCACATCGATATGAAGTTATTTTGTGCCAAATTTCAAGTTCCTACCGCCAACGGTCTGGCTGCCAGAGCAGTTTTAGTGTCGCCAACTTCCTGTAAACACCGTTTAATGCAGATTTCCTCTCCAAAACTGGGTGAAACTTTAAAGTCGATTTTCTCAAAAGTTTTCAAAAATAAACTTTTTCTGTTTTCGCCTGAAATAGACGTAGGGGATGTTAAATTTGTATTCTGTGCAAATATTATACCTCTAGCGTCACAATTGGCGTAGTTATGGCCATTTTAGTTTTGGGGTGGCCTAGTTCCCGTTTTGAAGCAGTGGTCAGGTAAAAGCCAATACTTTGACAGGCTGCTGTTCTAAAACTATCAGAGATAGAATCTTGCAATTTGCACTGCGTGTGCACATCGATATGAAGTTATTTTGTGCTAAATTTCAAGTTCCTACCGCCAACGGTCTGGCTGCCAGAGCAGTTTTAGTGTCGCCAACTTCCTGTAAACACCGTTTAATGCAGATTTCCTCTCTAAAACTGGGTGAAACTTTAAAGTCGATTTTCTCAAAAGTTTTCAAAAATAAACTTTTGCTCTTTTCGCCTGAAATAGACGTAGGGGATGTTAAATTTGTATTCTGCGCAAAAATTATACCTCTAGCGTCAAAATTGGCGTAGTTATGGCCATTTTAGTTTTGGGGTGGCCTAGTTCCCGTTTTGAAGCAGTGGTCAGGTAAAAGCCAAACCGTTGACAGGATGCTGTTTGAAAACTATTAGAGATAGAATCTTGCAATTTGCACTGCGTGTGCACATGGATATGAAGTTATTTTGTGCCACATTTCAAGTTCCTACCGCCGACGGTCTGGCTCCCAGAGCAGTTTTAGTGTCGCAAACTTCCTGTAAACACCGTTTAATGCAGATTTCCTCTCCAAAACTGGGTGAAACTTTAAAGTCGATTTTCTCAAAAGTTTTCAAAAATAAACTTTTGCTGTTTTCGCCTGAAATAGACGTAGGGGATGTTAAATTTGTATTCTGCGCAAAAATTATACCTCTAGCGTCAAAATTGGCGTAGTTATGTCCATTTTAGTTTTGGGGTGGCCTAGTTCCGTTTTGAAGCAGCAGTGGTCAGGTAAAAGCCAAAACTTTGACAGGCTGCTGTTCGAAAATTATCAGAGATACAATCTTGCAATTTGCACTGCGTATGCACATCGATATGAAGTTATTTTGTGCCAAATTTCAAGTTCCTACCGCAAACGGTCTGGCTGCCAGAGCAGTTTTAGTGTCGCCAACTTCCTGCAAACACCGTTTAATGCAGATTTCCTCTCCAAAACTGGGTGAAACTTTAAAGTCGATTTTCTCAAAAGTTTTCAAAAATACACTTTTTCTTATTTCGCCTGAAATAGACGTAGGGGATGTTAAATTTGTATTCTGCGCAAAAATTATACCTCTAGCGTCAAAATTGGCGTAGTTATGTCCATTTTAGTTTTGGGGTGGCCTAGTTCCCGTTTTGAAGCAGTGGTCAGGTAAAAGCCAAACCTTTGACAGGCTGCTGTTCGAAAACTATTAGAGATAGAATCTTGCAATTTGCACTGCGTGTGCACATCGATATGAAGTTATTTTGTGCTAAATTTCAAGTTCCTACAGCCAACGTTATGGCTACCAGAGCGGTTTTAGTGTCGCAAACTTCTTGCAAACACCGTTTAATGCAGATTTCCTCTCCAAAACTGAGTGAAACTTTAAAGTCGATTTTCTCAAAAGTTTTCAAAAATACACTTTTTCTTATTTCGCCTGAAATAGACGTAGGGGATGTTAAATTTGTATTCTGCGCAAAACTTATACCTCTAGCATCAAAATTGGCGTAGGTATGGCCATTTTTAGTTTTGGGGTGACCTACTTCCCGTTTTGAAGCAGTGGTCAGGTAAAAGCCAATACTTTGACAGGCTGCTGTTTGAAAATTATAAGAGATACAATATTGCTATTTGCACTGCGTGTGCACATCGATATGAAGTTATTTTGTGCCAAATTTCAAGTTCCTACCGCCAACTGTCTGGCTACCAGAGCAGTTTTAGTGTCGCAAACTTCCTGCAAACACCGTTTAATGCAGATTTCCTCTCCAAAACTGAGTGAAACTTTAAAGTCGATTTTCTCAAAAGTTTTCAAAATAAACTTTTTCTGATTTCGCCTGAAATAGACGTAGGGGATGTTAAATTTGTATTCTGCGCAAAAATTATACCTCTAGCATCAAAATTGGCGTAGGTATGGCCATTTTAGTTTTGGGGTGACCTACTTCCCGTTTTGAAGCAGTGGTCAGGTAAAAGCCAATATTTTGACAGGCTGCTGTTCGAAAACTATCAGAGATACAATCTTGCAATTTGCACTGCGTGTGCTCATCGATATGAAGTTATTTTGTGCTAAATTTCAAGTTCCTACCGCCAACGTTCTGGCTACCAGAGCAGTTTTAGTGTCGCAAACTTCTTGCAAACACCGTTTAATGCAGATTTCCACTCCAAAACTGGGTGAAACTTTAAAGTCGATTTTCTCAAAAGTTTTCAAAAATACACTTTTTCTTATTTCGCCTGAAATAGACGTAGGGGATGTTAAATTTGTATTCTGCGCAAAAATTATACCTCTAGCATCAAAATTGGCGTAGGTATGGCCATTTTTAGTTTTGGGGTGACCTACTTCCCGTTTTGAAGCAGTGGTCAGGTAAAAGCCAATAATTTGACAGGCTGCTGTTTGAAATTATAAGAAATACAATATTGCTATTTGCACTGCGTGTGCACATCGATATGAAGTTATTTTGTGCCAAATTGCAAGTTCCTACCGCCGACGGTCTGGCTCCCAGAGCATTATAGTGTCGCCAACTTCCTGCAAACACCGTTTAATGCAGATTTCCTCTCCAAACTTTAAAGTCGATTTTCTCAAAAGTTTTCAAAAACAAACTTTTTCTGATTTCGCCTGAAATAGACGTAGGGGATGTTAAATTTGTATTCTGCGCAAAAAGTATACCTCAAGCGTCAAAATTGGCGTAGTTATGGCCATTTTAGTTTTGGGGTGGCCTAGTTCCCGTTTTGAAGCAGTGGTCAGGTAAAAGCCACAACGTTGACAGGATGCTGTTCGAAAACTATTAGAGATAGAATCTTGCAATTTGCACTGCGTGTGCACATCGATATGAAGTTATTTTGTGCCAAATTCCAAGTTCCTACCGCCGACGGTCTGGCTGCCAGAGCAGTTTTAGTGTCGCCAACTTCCTGAAAACACCGTTTAATGCAGATTTCCTCTGTAAAACTGGGTGAAACTTTAAAGTCGATTTTCTCAAAAGTTTTCAAAAATAAACTTTTTCTAATTTCGCCTGAAATAGACGTAGGGGATGTTAAATTTGTATTCTGCGCAAAAATTATACCTCTAGCGTCAAAATTGGCGTAGTTATGTCCATTTTAGTTTTGGGGTGGCCTAGTTCCCGTTTTGAAGCAGCAGTGGTCAGGTAAAAAGCCAAAACTTTGACAGGCTGCTGTTCGAAAATTATCAGAGATACAATCTTGCAATTTGCACTGCGTATGCACATCGATATGAAGTTATTTTGTGCCAAATTTCAAGTTCCTACCGCAAACGGTCTGGCTGCCAGAGCAGTTTTAGTGTCGCCAACTTCCTGCAAACACCGTTTAATGCAGATTTCCTCTCCAAAACTGAGTGAAACTTTAAAGTCGATTTTCTCAAAAGTTTTCAAAAATACACTTTTTCTTATTTCGCCTGAAATAGACGTAGGGGATGTTAAATTTGTATTCTGCGCAAAAATTATACCTCTAGCATCAAAATTGGCGTAGGTATGGCCATTTTTAGTTTTGGGGTGACCTACTTCCCGTTTTGAAGCAGTGGTCAGGTAAAAGCCAATACTTTGACAGGCTGCTGTTTGAAAATTATAAGAGATACAATATTGCTATTTGCACTGCGTGTGCACATCGATATGAAGTTATTTTGTGCCAAATTTCAAGTTCCTACCGCCAACGGTCTGGCTACCAGAGCAGTTTTAGTGTCGCAAACTTCCTGCAAACACCGTTTAATGCAGATTTCCTCTGTAAAACTGGGTGAAACTTTAAAGTCGATTTTCTCAAAAGTTTTCAAAAATACACTTGTTCTTATTTCGCCTGAAATAGACGCAGGGGATGTTAAATTTGTATTCTGCGCAAAAATTATACCTCTAGCATCAAAATTGGCGTAGGTATGTCCATTTTAGTTTTGGGGTGGCCTAGTTCCCGTTTTGAAGCAGTGGTCAGGTAAAAGCCAAACCTTTGACAGGCTGCTGTTCGAAAACTATTAGAGATAGAATCTTGCAATTTGCACTGCGTGTGCACATCGATATGAAGTTATTTTGTGCTAAATTTCAAGTTCCTACCGCCAACGTTATGGCTACCAGAGCGGTTTTAGTGTCGCAAACTTCTTGCAAACACCGTTTAATGCAGATTTCCTCTCCAAAACTGAGTGAAACTTTAAAGTCGATTTTCTCAAAAGTTTTCAAAAATACACTTTTTCTTATTTCGCCTGAAATAGACGTAGGGGATGTTAAATTTGTATTCTGCGCAAAAATTATACCTCTAGCATCAAAATTGGCGTAGGTATGGCCATTTTTAGTTTTGGGGTGACCTACTTCCCGTTTTGAAGCAGTGGTCAGGTAAAAGCCAATACTTTGACAGGCTGCTGTTGAAAATTATAAGAGATACAATATTGCTATTTGCACTGCGTGTGCACATCGATATGAAGTTATTTTGTGCCAAATTTCAAGTTCCTACCGCCAACGGTCTGGCTACCAGAGCAGTTTTAGTGTCGCAAACTTCCTGCAAACACCGTTTAATGCAGATTTCCTCTCCAAAACTGAGTGAAACTTTAAAGTCGATTTTCTCAAAAGTTTTCAAAAATACACTTTTTTCTTATTTCGCCTGAAATAGACGTAGGGGATGTTAAATTTGTATTCTGCGCAAAAATTATACCTCTAGCATCAAAATTGGCGTAGGTATGGCCATTTTTAGTTTTGGGGTGACCTACTTCCCGTTTTGAAGCAGTGGTCAGGTAAAAGCCAATACTTTGACAGGCTGCTGTTGAAAATTATAAGAGATACAATATTGCTATTTGCACTGCGTGTGCACATCGATATGAAGTTATTTTGTGCCAAATTTCAAGTTCCTACCGCCAACGGTCTGGCTACCAGAGCAGTTTTAGTGTCGCAAACTTCCTGCAAACACCGTTTAATGCAGATTTCCTCTCCAAAACTGAGTGAAACTTTAAAGTCGATTTTCTCAAAAGTTTTCAAAAATACACTTTTTCTTATTTCGCCTGAAATAGACGTAGGGGATGTTAAATTTGTATTCTGCGCAAAAATTATACCTCTAGCATCAAAATTGGTGTAGGTATGGCCATTTTAGTTTTGGGGTGACCTACTTCCCGTTTTTCAGTGGTCAGGTAAAAGCCAATACTTTGACAGGCTGCTGTTTGAAAATTATCAGAGATACAATATTGCTATTTGCACTGCGTGTGCACATCGATATGAAGTTATTTTGTGCCAAATTTCAAGTTCCTACCGCCAACGGTCTGGCTACCAGAGCAGTTTTAGTGTCGCAAACTTCCTGCAAACACCGTTTAATGCAGATTTCCTCTCCAAAACTGAGTGAAACTTTAAAGTCGATTTTCTCAAAAGTTTTCAAAAATACACTTTTTCTTATTTCGCCTGAAATAGACGCAGGGGATGTTAAATTTGTATTCTGCGCAAAAATTATACCTCTAGCATCAAAATTGGCGTAGGTATGGCCATTTTAGTTTTGGGGTGACCTACTTCCAGTTTTGAAGCAGTGGTCAGGTAAAAGCCAATATTTTGACAGGCTGCTGTTCGAAAACTATCAGAGATACAATCTTGCAATTTGCACTGCGTGTGCTCATCGATATGAAGTTATTTTGTGCTAAATTTCAAGTTCCTACCGCCAACGTTCTGGCTACCAGAGCAGTTTTAGTGTCGCAAACTTCCTGCAAACACCGTTTAATGCAGATTTCCACTCCAAAACTGGGTGAAACTTTAAAGTCGATTTTCTCAAAAGTTTTCAAAAATACACTTTTTCTTATTTCGCCTGAAATAGACGTAGGGGATGTTAAATTTGTATTCTGCGCAAAATTATACCTCTAGCGTCAACATTGGCGTAGTTATCTCCATTTTAGTTTTGGGTGGCCTAGTTCCCGTTTTGAAGCAGCAGTGGTCAGGTAAAAGCCAAAACTTTGACAGGCTGCTGTTCGAAAACTATCAGAGATACAATCTTGCAATTTGCACTGCGTGTGCACATCGATATGAAGTTATTTTGTGCCAAATTTCAAGTTCCTACCGCCAACGGTCTGGCTACCAGAGCAGTTTTAGTGTCGCAAACTTCCTGCAAAACACCGTTTAATGCAGATTTCCTCTCCAAAACTGAGTGAAACTTTAAAGTCGATTTTCTCAAAAGTTTTCAAAAATACACTTTTTCTTATTTCGCCTGAAATAGACGCAGGGGATGTTAAATTTGTATTCTGCGCAAAAATTATACCTCTAGCATCAAAATTGGCGTAGGTATGTCCATTTTAGTTTTTGGGGTGGCCTAGTTCTCGTTTTGAAGCAGTGGTCAGGTAAAAGCCAAACTTTGACAGGCTGCTGTTCGAAAACTATTAGAGATAGAATCTTGCAATTTGCACTGCGTGTGCACATCGATATGAAGTTATTTTGTGCTAAATTTCAAGTTCCTACCGCCAACGTTATGGCTACCAGAGCGGTTTTAGTGTCGCAAACTTCTTGCAAACACCGTTTAAATGCAGATTTCCTCTCCAAAACTGAGTGAAACTTTAAAGTCGATTTTCTCAAAAGTTTTCAAAAATACACTTTTTCTTATTTCGCCTGAAATAGACGTAGGGGATGTTAAATTTGTATTCTGCGCAAAAATTATACCTCTAGCATCAAAATTGGCGTAGGTATGGCCATTTTTAGTTTTGGGGTGACCTACTTCCCGTTTTGAAGCAGTGGTCAGGTAAAAGCCAATACTTTGACAGGCTGCTGTTGAAAATTATAAGAGATACAATATTGCTATTTGCACTGCGTGTGCACATCGATATGAAGTTATTTTGTGCCAAATTTCAAGTTCCTACCGCCAACGGTCTGGCTACCAGAGCAGTTTTAGTGTCGCAAACTTCCTGCAAACACCGTTTAATGCAGATTTCCTCTCCAAAACTGAGTGAAACTTTAAAGTCGATTTTCTCAAAAGTTTTCAAAAATACACTTTTTCTTATTTCGCCTGAAATAGACGTAGGGGATGTTAATTTGTATTCTGCGCAAAAATTATACCTCTAGCATCAAAATTGGTGTAGGTATGGCCATTTTAGTTTTGGGGTGACCTACTTCCCGTTTTGAAGCAGTGGTCAGGTAAAAGCCAATACTTTGACAGGCTGCTGTTTGAAAATTATCAGAGATACAATATTGCTATTTGCACTGCGTGTGCACATCGATATGAAGTTATTTTGTGCCAAATTTCAAGTTCCTACCGCCAACGATCTGGCTACCAGAGCAGTTTTAGTGTCGCAAACTTCCTGCAAACACCGTTTAATGCAGATTTCCTCTCCAAAACTGAGTGAAAACTTTAAAGTCGATTTTCTCAAAAGTTTTCAAAAATACACTTTTTCTTATTTCGCCTGAAATAGACGCAGGGGATGTTAAATTTGTATTCTGCGCAAAAATTATACCTCTAGCATCAAATTGGCGTAGGTATGGCCATTTTAGTTTTGGGGTGACCTACTTCCCGTTTTGAAGCAGTGGTCAGGTAAAAGCCAATATTTTGACAGGCTGCTGTTCGAAAACTATCAGAGATACAATCTTGCAATTTGCACTGCGTGTGCTCATCGATATGAAGTTATTTTGTGCTAAATTTCAAGTTCCTACCGCCAACGTTCTGGCTACCAGAGCAGTTTTAGTGTCGCAAACTTCCTGCAAACACCGTTTAATGCAGATTTCCACTCCAAAACTGGGTGAAACTTTAAAGTCGATTTTCTCAAAAGTTTTCAAAAATACACTTTTTCTTATTTCGCCTGAAATAGACGTAGGGGATGTTAAATTTGTATTCTGCGCAAAAATTATACCTCTAGCGTCAAAATTGGCGTAGTTATCTCCATTTTAGTTTTGGGGTGGCCTAGTTCCCGTTTTGTAGCAGCAGTGGTCAGGTAAAAGCCAAAACTTTGACAGGCTGCTGTTCGAAAACTATCAGAGATACAATATTGCTATTTGCACTGCGTGTGCACATCGATATGAAGTTATTTTGTGCCAAATTTCAAGTTCCTACCGCCAACGGTCTGGCTACCAGAGCAGTTTTAGTGTCGCAAACTTCCTGCAAACACCGTTTAATGCAGATTTCCTCTCCAAAACTGAGTGAAACTTTAAAGTCGATTTTCTCAAAAGTTTTCAAAAATACACTTTTTCTTATTTCGCCTGAAATAGACGCAGGGGATGTTAAATTTGTATTCTGCGCAAAAATTATACCTCTAGCATCAAAATTGGCGTAGGTATGTCCATTTTAGTTTTGGGGTGGCCTAGTTCCCGTTTTGAAGCAGTGGTCAGGTAAAAGCCAAACCTTTGACAGGCTGCTGTTCGAAAACTATTAGAGATAGAATCTTGCAATTTGCACTGCGTGTGCACATCGATATCAAGTTATTTTGTGCTAAATTTCAAGTTCCTACCGCCAACGTTATGGCTACCAGACCGGTTTTAGTGTCGCAAACTTCTTGCAAACACCGTTTAATGCAGATTTCCTCTCCAAAACTGAGTGAAACTTTAAAGTCGATTTTCTCAAAAGTTTTCAAAAATACACTTTTTCTTATTTCGCCTGAAATAGACGTAGGGGATGTTAAATTTGTATTCTGCGCAAAAATTATACCTCTAGCATCAAAATTGGCGTAGGTATGGCCATTTTTAGTTTTGGGGTGACCTACTTCCCGTTTTGAAGCAGTGGTCAGGTAAAAGCCAATACTTTGACAGGCTGCTGTTGAAAATTATAAGAGATACAATATTGCTATTTGCACTGCGTGTGCACATCGATATGAAGTTATTTTGTGCCAAATTTCAAGTTCCTACCGCCAACGGTCTGGCTACCAGAGCAGTTTTAGTGTCGCAAACTTCCTGCAAACACCGTTTAATGCAGATTTCCTCTCCAAAACTGAGTGAAACTTTAAAGTCGATTTTCTCAAAAGTTTTCAAAAATACACTTTTTCTTATTTCGCCTGAAATAGACGTAGGGGATGTTAAATTTGTATTCTGCGCAAAAATTATACCTCTAGCATCAAAATTGGTGTAGGTATGGCCATTTTAGTTTTGGGGTGACCTACTTCCCGTTTTGAAGCAGTGGTCAGGTAAAAGCCAATACTTTGACAGGCTGCTGTTTGAAAATTATCAGAGATACAATATTGCTATTTGCACTGCGTGTGCACATCGATATGAAGTTATTTTGTGCCAAATTTCAAGTTCCTACCGCCAACGGTCTGGCTACCAGAGCAGTTTTAGTGTCGCAAACTTCCTGCAAACACCGTTTAATGCAGATTTCCTCTCCAAAACTGAGTGAAACTTTAAAGTCGATTTTCTCAAAAGTTTTCAAAAATACACTTTTTCTTATTTCGCCTGAAATAGACGCAGGGGATGTTAAATTTGTATTCTGCGCAAAAATTATACCTCTAGCATCAAAATTGGCGTAGGTATGGCCATTTTAGTTTTGGGGTGACCTACTTCCCGTTTTGAAGCAGTGGTCAGGTAAAAGCCAATATTTTGACAGGCTGCTGTTCGAAAACTATCAGAGATACAATCTTGCAATTTGCACTGCGTGTGCTCATCGATATGAAGTTATTTTGTGCTAAATTTCAAGTTCCTACCGCCAACGTTCTGGCTACCAGAGCAGTTTTAGTGTCGCAAACTTCCTGCAAACACCGTTTAATGCAGATTTCCACTCCAAAACTGGGCGAAACTTTAAAGTCGATTTTCTCAAAAGTTTTCAAAAATACACTTTTTCTTATTTCGCCTGAAATAGACGTAGGGGATGTTAAATTTGTATTCTGCGCAAAAATTATACCTCTAGCGTCAAAATTGGCGTAGTTATCTCCATTTTAGTTTTGGGGTGGCCTAGTTCCCGTTTTGTAGCAGCAGTGGTCAGGTAAAAGCCAAAACTTTGACAGGCTGCTGTTCGAAAACTATCAGAGATACAATATTGCTATTTGCACTGCGTGTGCACATCGATATGAAGTTATTTTGTGCCAAATTTCAAGTTCCTACCGCCAACGGTCTGGCTACCAGAGCAGTTTTAGTGTCGCAAACTTCCTGCAAACACCGTTTAATGCAGATTTCCTCTCCAAAACTGAGTGAAACTTTAAAGTCGATTTTCTCAAAAGTTTTCAAAAATACACTTTTTCTTATTTCGCCTGAAATAGACGCAGGGGATGTTAAATTTGTATTCTGCGCAAAAATTATACCTCTAGCATCAAAATTGGCGTAGGTATGGCCATTTTAGTTTTGGGGTGACCTACTTCCCGTTTTGAAGCAGTAGTCATGTAAAAGCCAATATTTTGACAGGCTGCTGTTCGAAAACTATCAGAGATACAATCTTGCAATTTGCACTGCGTGTGCTCATCGATATGAAGTTATTTTGTGCTAAATTTCAAGTTCCTACCGCCAACGTTCTGGCTACCAGAGCAGTTTTAGTGTCGCAAACTTCCTGCAAACACCGTTTAATGCAGATTTCCACTCCAAAACTGGGTGAAACTTTAAAGTCGATTTTCTCAAAAGTTTTCAAAAATACACTTTTTCTTATTTCGCCTGAAATAGACGTAGGGGATGTTAAATTTGTATTCTGCGCAAAAATTATACCTCTAGCGTCAAAATTGGCGTAGTTATGTCCATTTTAGTTTTGGGGTGGCCTAGTTCCCGTTTTGAAGCAGCAGTGGTCAGGTAAAAGCCAAACCTTTGACAGGCTGCTGTTCGAAAACTATCAGAGATACAATCTTGCAATTTGCACTGCGTGTGCACATCGATATGAAGTTATTTTGTGCCAAATTTCAAGTTCCTACCGCCGACGGTCTGGCTCCCAGAGCATTATAGTGTCGCCAACTTCCTGCAAACACCGTTTAATGCAGATTTCCTCTCCAAACTTTAAAGTCGATTTTCTCAAAAGTTTTCAAAAACAAACTTTTTCTGATTTCGCCTGAAATAGACGTAGGGGATGTTAAATTTGTATTCTGCGCAAAAAGTATACCTCAAGCGTCAAAATTGGCGTAGTTATGGCCATTTTAGTTTTGGGGTGGCCTAGTTCCCGTTTTGAAGCAGTGGTCAGGTAAAAGCCACAACGTTGACAGGATGCTGTTTGAAAATTATAAGAGATACAATATTGCTATTTGCACTGCGCGTGCACATCGATATGAAGTTATTTTGTGCCAAATTTCAAGTTCCTACCGCCAACGGTCTGGCTACCAGAGCAGTTTTAGTGTCGCAAACTTCCTGCAAACACCGTTTAATGCAGATTTCCTCTCTAAAACTGGGTGAAACTTTAAAGTCGATTTTCTCAAAAGTTTTCAAAAATACACTTTTTCTTATTTCGCCTGAAATAGACGTAGGGGATGTTAAATTTGTATTCTGCGCAAAAATTATACCTCTAGCGTCAAAATTGGCGTAGTTATGTCCATTTTAGTTTTGGGGTGGCCTAGTTCCCGTTTTGAAGCAGCAGTGGTCAGGTAAAAGCCAAAACTTTGACAGGCTGCTGTTCGAAAATTATCAGAGATACAATCTTGCAATTTGCACTGCGTATGCACATCGATATGAAGTTATTTTGTGCCAAATTTCAAGTTCCTACCGCAAACGGTCTGGCTGCCAGAGCAGTTTTAGTGTCGCCAACTTCCTGCAAACACCATTTAATGCAGATTTCCTCTCCAAAACTGGGTGAAACTTTAAAGTCGATTTTCTCAAAAGTTTTCAAAAATACACTTTTTCTTATTTCGCCTGAAATAGACGTAGGGGATGTTAAATTTGTATTCTGCGCAAAAATTACTTCTAGCGTCAAAATTGGCGTAGTTATGTCCATTTTAGTTTTGGGGTGGCCTAGTTCCCGTTTTGAAGCAGTGGTCAGGTAAAAGCCAAACCTTTGACAGGCTGCTGTTCGAAAACTATCAGAGATACAATCTTGCAATTTGCACTGCGTGTGCACATCGATATGAAGTTATTTTGTGCCAAATTTCAAGTTCCTACCGCCGACGGTCTGGCTCCCAGAGCATTATAGTGTCGCCAACTTCCTGCAAACACCGTTTAATGCAGATTTCCTCTCCAAACTTTAAAGTCGATTTTCTCAAAAGTTTTCAAAAACAAACTTTTTCTGATTTCGCCTGAAATAGACGTAGGGGATGTTAAATTTGTATTCTGCGCAAAAAGTATACCTCAAGCGTCAAAATTGGCGTAGTTATGGCCATTTTAGTTTTGGGGTGGCCTAGTTCCCGTTTTGAAGCAGTGGTCAGGTAAAAGCCACAACGTTGACAGGATGCTGTTCGAAAACTATTAGAGATAGAATCTTGCAATTTGCACTGCGTGTGCACATCGATATGAAGTTATTTTGTGCCAAATTCCAAGTTCCTACCGCCGACGGTCTGGCTGCCAGAGCAGTTTTAGTGTCGCCAACTTCCTGAAAACACCGTTTAATGCAGATTTCCTCTCTAAAACTGGGTGAAACTTTAAAGTCGATTTTCTCAAAAGTTTTCAAAAATAAACTTTTTCTGATTTCGCCTGAAATAGACGTAGGGGATGTTAAATTTGTATTCTGCGCAAAAATTATACCTCTAGCGTCAAAATTGGCGTAGTTATGTCCATTTTAGTTTTGGGGTGGCCTAGTTCCCGTTTTGAAGCAGCAGTGGTCAGGTAAAAGCCAAAACTTTGACAGGCTGCTGTTCGAAAATTATCAGAGATACAATCTTGCAATTTGCACTGCGTATGCACATCGATATGAAGTTATTTTGTGCCAAATTTCAAGTTCCTACCGCAAACGGTCTGGCTGCCAGAGCAGTTTTAGTGTCGCCAACTTCCTGCAAACACCATTTAATGCAGATTTCCTCTCCAAAACTGGGTGAAACTTTAAAGTCGATTTTCTCAAAAGTTTTCAAAAATACACTTTTTCTTATTTCGCCTGAAATAGACGTAGGGGATGTTAAATTTGTATTCTGCGCAAAAATTACTTCTAGCGTCAAAATTGGCGTAGTTATGTCCATTTTAGTTTTGGGGTGGCCTAGTTCCCGTTTTGAAGCAGTGGTCAGGTAAAAGCCAAACCTTTGACAGGCTGCTGTTCGAAAACTATCAGAGATACAATCTTGCAATTTGCACTGCGTGTGCACATCGATATGAAGTTATTTTGTGCCAAATTTCAAGTTCCTACCGCCGACGGTCTGGCTCCCAGAGCATTATAGTGTCGCCAACTTCCTGCAAACACCGTTTAATGCAGATTTCCTCTCCAAACTTTAAAGTCGATTTTCTCAAAAGTTTTCAAAAACAAACTTTTTCTGATTTCGCCTGAAATAGACGTAGGGGATGTTAAATTTGTATTCTGCGCAAAAAGTATACCTCAAGCGTCAAAATTGGCGTAGTTATGGCCATTTTAGTTTTGGGGTGGCCTAGTTCCCGTTTTGAAGCAGTGGTCAGGTAAAAGCCACAACGTTGACAGGATGCTGTTTGAAAATTATAAGAGATACAATATTGCTATTTGCACTGCGTGTGCACATCGATATGAAGTTATTTTGTGCCAAATTTCAAGTTCCTACCGCCAACGGTCTGGCTACCAGAGCAGTTTTAGTGTCGCAAACTTCCTGCAAACACCGTTTAATGCAGATTTCCTCTCTAAAACTGGGTGAAACTTTAAAGTCGATTTTCTCAAAAGTTTTCAAAAATACACTTTTTCTTATTTCGCCTGAAATAGACGTAGGGGATGTTAAATTTGTATTCTGCGCAAAAATTATACCTCTAGCGTCAAAATTGGCGTAGTTATGTCCATTTTAGTTTTGGGGTGGCCTAGTTCCCGTTTTGAAGCAGCAGTGGTCAGGTAAAAGCCAAAACTTTGACAGGCTGCTGTTCAAAAAATTATCAGAGATACAATCTTGCAATTTGCACTGCGTATGCACATCGATATGAAGTTATTTTGTGCCAAATTTCAAGTTCCTACCGCAAACGGTCTGGCTGCCAGAGCAGTTTTAGTGTCGCCAACTTCCTGCAAACACCATTTAATGCAGATTTCCTCTCCAAAACTGGGTGAAACTTTAAAGTCGATTTTCTCAAAAGTTTTCAAAAATACACTTTTTCTTATTTCGCCTGAAATAGACGTAGGGGATGTTAAATTTGTATTCTGCGCAAAAATTATACCTCTAGCGTCAAAATTGGCGTAGTTATGTCCATTTTAGTTTTGGGGTGGCCTAGTTCCCGTTTTGAAGCAGTGGTCAGGTAAAAGCCAAACTTTTGACAGGCTGCTGTTCGAAAACTATTAGAGATAGAATCTTGCAATTTGCACTGCGTGTGCACATCGATATGAAGTTATTTTGTGCTAAATTTCAAGTTCCTACCGCCAACGTTATGGCTACCAGAGCGGTTTTAGTGTCGCAAACTTCTTGCAAACACCGTTTAATGCAGATTTCCTCTCCAAAACTGAGTGAAACTTTAAAGTCGATTTTCTCAAAAGTTTTCAAAAATACACTTTTTCTTATTTCGCCTGAAATAGACGTAGGGGATGTTAAATTTGTATTCTGCGCAAAAATTATACCTCTAGCATCAAAATTGGCGTAGGTATGGCCATTTTAGTTTTGGGGTGACCTACTTCCCGTTTTGAAGCAGTGGTCAGGTAAAAGCCAATACTTTGACAGGCTGCTGTTTGAAAATTATAAGAGATACAATATTGCTATTTGCACTGCGTGTGCACATCGATATGAAGTTATTTTGTGCCAAATTTCAAGTTCCTACCGCCAACGGTCTGGCTACCAGAGCAGTTTTAGTGTCGCAAACTTCCTGCAAACACCGTTTAATGCAGATTTCCTCTCTAAAACTGGGTGAAACTTTAAAGTCGATTTTCTCAAAAGTTTTCAAAAATACACTTTTTCTTATTTCGCCTGAAATAGACGTAGGGGATGTTAAATTTGTATTCTGCGCAAAAATTATACCTCTAGCGTCAAAATTGGCGTAGTTATGTCCATTTTAGTTTTGGGGTGGCCTGGTTCCCGTTTTGAAGCAGCAGTGGTCAGGTAAAAGCCAAAACTTTGACAGGCTGCTGTTCAAAACATTATCAGAGATACAATCTTGCAATTTGCACTGCGTATGCACATCGATATGAAGTTATTTTGTGCCAAATTTCAAGTTCCTACCGCAAACGGTCTGGCTGCCAGAGCAGTTTTAGTGTCGCCAACTTCCTGCAAACACCATTTAATGCAGATTTCCTCTCCAAAACTGGGTGAAACTTTAAAGTCGATTTTCTCAAAAGTTTTCAAAAATACACTTTTTCTTATTTCGCCTGAAATAGACGTAGGGGATGTTAAATTTGTATTCTGCGCAAAAATTACTTCTAGCGTCAAAATTGGCGTAGTTATGTCCATTTTAGTTTTGGGGTGGCCTAGTTCCCGTTTTGAAGCAGTGGTCAGGTAAAAGCCAAACCTTTGACAGGCTGCTGTTCGAAAACTATCAGAGATACAATCTTGCAATTTGCACTGCGTGTGCACATCGATATGAAGTTATTTTGTGCCAAATTTCAAGTTCCTACCGCCGACGGTCTGGCTCCCAGAGCATTATAGTGTCGCCAACTTCCTGCAAACACCGTTTAATGCAGATTTCCTCTCCAAACTTTAAAGTCGATTTTCTCAAAAGTTTTCAAAAACAAACTTTTTCTGATTTCGCCTGAAATAGACGTAGGGGATGTTAAATTTGTATTCTGCGCAAAAAGTATACCTCAAGCGTCAAAATTGGCGTAGTTATGGCCATTTTAGTTTTGGGGTGGCCTAGTTCCCGTTTTGAAGCAGTGGTCAGGTAAAGCCACAACGTTGACAGGATGCTGTTTGAAAATTATAAGAGATACAATATTGCTATTTGCACTGCGTGTGCACATCGATATGAAGTTATTTTGTGCCAAATTTCAAGTTCCTACCGCCAACGGTCTGGCTACCAGAGCAGTTTTAGTGTCGCAAACTTCCTGCAAACACCGTTTAATGCAGATTTCCTCTCTAAAACTGGGTGAAACTTTAAAGTCGATTTTCTCAAAAGTTTTCAAAAATACACTTTTTCTTATTTCGCCTGAAATAGACGTAGGGGATGTTAAATTTGTATTCTGCGCAAAAATTATACCTCTAGCGTCAAAATTGGCGTAGTTATGTCCATTTTAGTTTTGGGGTGGCCTAGTTCCCGTTTTGAAGCAGCAGTGGTCAGGTAAAAGCCAAAACTTTGACAGGCTGCTGTTCAAAAAATTATCAGAGATACAATCTTGCAATTTGCACTGCGTATGCACATCGATATGAAGTTATTTTTTGCCAAATTTCAAGTTCCTACCGCAAACGGTCTGGCTGCCAGAGCAGTTTTAGTGTCGCCAACTTCCTGCAAACACCATTTAATGCAGATTTCCTCTCCAAAACTGGGTGAAACTTTAAAGTCGATTTTCTCAAAAGTTTTCAAAAATACACTTTTTCTTATTTCGCCTGAAATAGACGTAGGGGATGTTAAATTTGTATTCTGCGCAAAAATTATACCTCTAGCGTCAAAATTGGCGTAGTTATGTCCATTTTAGTTTTGGGGTGGCCTAGTTCCCGTTTTGAAGCAGTGGTCAGGTAAAAGCCAAACTTTTGACAGGCTGCTGTTCGAAAACTATTAGAGATAGAATCTTGCAATTTGCACTGCGTGTGCACATCGATATGAAGTTATTTTGTGCTAAATTTCAAGTTCCTACCGCCAACGTTATGGCTACCAGAGCGGTTTTAGTGTCGCAAACTTCTTGCAAACACCGTTTAATGCAGATTTCCTCTCCAAAACTGAGTGAAACTTTAAAGTCGATTTTCTCAAAAGTTTTCAAAAATACACTTTTTCTTATTTCGCCTGAAATAGACGTAGGGGATGTTAAATTTGTATTCTGCGCAAAAATTATACCTCTAGCATCAAAATTGGCGTAGGTATGGCCATTTTAGTTTTGGGGTGACCTACTTCCCGTTTTGAAGCAGTGGTCAGGTAAAAGCCAATACTTTGACAGGCTGCTGTTTGAAAATTATAAGAGATACAATATTGCTATTTGCACTGCGTGTGCACATCGATATGAAGTTATTTTGTGCCAAATTTCAAGTTCCTACCGCCAACGGTCTGGCTACCAGAGCAGTTTTAGTGTCGCAAACTTCCTGCAAACACCGTTTAATGCAGATTTCCTCTCTAAAACTGGGTGAAACTTTAAAGTCGATTTTCTCAAAAGTTTTCAAAAATACACTTTTTCTTATTTCGCCTGAAATAGACGTAGGGGATGTTAAATTTGTATTCTGCGCAAAAATTATACCTCTAGCGTCAAAATTGGCGTAGTTATGTCCATTTTAGTTTTGGGGTGGCCTGGTTCCCGTTTTGAAGCAGCAGTGGTCAGGTAAAAGCCAAAACTTTGACAGGCTGCTGTTCAAAACATTATCAGAGATACAATCTTGCAATTTGCACTGCGTATGCACATCGATATGAAGTTATTTTGTGCCAAATTTCAAGTTCCTACCGCAAACGGTCTGGCTGCCAGAGCAGTTTTAGTGTCGCCAACTTCCTGCAAACACCATTTAATGCAGATTTCCTCTCCAAAACTGGGTGAAACTTTAAAGTCGATTTTCTCAAAAGTTTTCAAAAATACACTTTTTCTTATTTCGCCTGAAATAGACGTAGGGGATGTTAAATTTGTATTCTGCGCAAAAATTACTTCTAGCGTCAAAATTGGCGTAGTTATGTCCATTTTAGTTTTGGGGTGGCCTAGTTCCCGTTTTGAAGCAGTGGTCAGGTAAAAGCCAAACCTTTGACAGGCTGCTGTTCGAAAACTATCAGAGATACAATCTTGCAATTTGCACTGCGTGTGCACATCGATATGAAGTTATTTTGTGCCAAATTTCAAGTTCCTACCGCCGACGGTCTGGCTCCCAGAGCATTATAGTGTCGCCAACTTCCTGCAAACACCGTTTAATGCAGATTTCCTCTCCAAACTTTAAAGTCGATTTTCTCAAAAGTTTTCAAAAACAAACTTTTTCTGATTTCGCCTGAAATAGACGTAGGGGATGTTAAATTTGTATTCTGCGCAAAAAGTATACCTCAAGCGTCAAAATTGGCGTAGTTATGGCCATTTTAGTTTTGGGGTGGCCTAGTTCCCGTTTTGAAGCAGTGGTCAGGTAAAGCCACAACGTTGACAGGATGCTGTTTGAAAATTATAAGAGATACAATATTGCTATTTGCACTGCGTGTGCACATCGATATGAAGTTATTTTGTGCCAAATTTCAAGTTCCTACCGCCAACGGTCTGGCTACCAGAGCAGTTTTAGTGTCGCAAACTTCCTGCAAACACCGTTTAATGCAGATTTCCTCTCTAAAACTGGGTGAAACTTTAAAGTCGATTTTCTCAAAAGTTTTCAAAAATACACTTTTTCTTATTTCGCCTGAAATAGACGTAGGGGATGTTAAATTTGTATTCTGCGCAAAAATTATACCTCTAGCGTCAAAATTGGCGTAGTTATGTCCATTTTAGTTTTGGGGTGGCCTAGTTCCCGTTTTGAAGCAGCAGTGGTCAGGTAAAAGCCAAAACTTTGACAGGCTGCTGTTCAAAAAATTATCAGAGATACAATCTTGCAATTTGCACTGCGTATGCACATCGATATGAAGTTATTTTGTGCCAAATTTCAAGTTCCTACCGCAAACGGTCTGGCTGCCAGAGCAGTTTTAGTGTCGCCAACTTCCTGCAAACACCATTTAATGCAGATTTCCTCTCCAAAACTGGGTGAAACTTTAAAGTCGATTTTCTCAAAAGTTTTCAAAAATACACTTTTTCTTATTTCGCCTGAAATAGACGTAGGGGATGTTAAATTTGTATTCTGCGCAAAAATTATACCTCTAGCGTCAAAATTGGCGTAGTTATGTCCATTTTAGTTTTGGGGTGGCCTAGTTCCCGTTTTGAAGCAGTGGTCAGGTAAAAGCCAAACTTTTGACAGGCTGCTGTTCGAAAACTATTAGAGATAGAATCTTGCAATTTGCACTGCGTGTGCACATCCATATGAAGTTATTTTGTGCTAAATTTCAAGTTCCTACCGCCAACGTTATGGCTACCAGAGCGGTTTTAGTGTCGCAAACTTCTTGCAAACACCGTTTAATGCAGATTTCCTCTCCAAAACTGAGTGAAACTTTAAAGTCGATTTTCTCAAAAGTTTTCAAAAATACACTTTTTCTTATTTCGCCTGAAATAGACGTAGGGGATGTTAAATTTGTATTCTGCGCAAAAATTATACCTCTAGCATCAAAATTGGCGTAGGTATGGCCATTTTAGTTTTGGGGTGACCTACTTCCCGTTTTGAAGCAGTGGTCAGGTAAAAGCCAATACTTTGACAGGCTGCTGTTTGAAAATTATAAGAGATACAATATTGCTATTTGCACTGCGTGTGCACATCGATATGAAGTTATTTTGTGCCAAATTTCAAGTTCCTACCGCCAACGGTCTGGCTACCAGAGCAGTTTTAGTGTCGCAAACTTCCTGCAAACACCGTTTAATGCAGATTTCCTCTCCAAAACTGAGTGAAACTTTAAAGTCGATTTTCTCAAAAGTTTTCAAAAATACACTTTTTCTTATTTCGCCTGAAATAGACGTAGGGGATGTTAAATTTGTATTCTGCGCAAAAATTATACCTCTAGCATAAAAATTGGTGTAGGTATGGCCATTTTAGTTTTGGGGTGACCTACTTCCCGTTTTGAAGCAGTGGTCAGGTAAAAGCCAATACTTTGACAGGCTGCTGTTTGAAAATTATAAGAGATACAATATTGCTATTTGCACTGCGTGTGCACATCGATATGAAGTTATTTTGTGCCAAATTTCAAGTTCCTACCGCCAACGGTCTGGCTACCAGAGCAGTTTTAGTGTCGCAAACTTCCTGCAAACACCGTTTAATGCAGATTTCCTCTCCAAAACTGAGTGAAACTTTAAAGCCGATTTTCTCAAAAGTTTTCAAAAATACACTTTTTCTTATTTCGCCTGAAATAGACGTAGGGGATGTTAAATTTGTATTCTGCGCAAAAATTATACCTCTAGCATCAAAATTGGTGTAGGTATGGCCATTTTAGTTTTGGGGTGACCTACTTCCCGTTTTGAAGCAGTGGTCGGGTAAAAGCCAATACTTTGACAGGCTGCTGTTTGAAAATTATCAGAGATACAATATTGCTATTTGCACTGCGTGTGCACATCGATATGAAGTTATTTTGTGCCAAATTTCAAGTTCCTACCGCCAACGGTCTGGCTACCAGAGCAGTTTTAGTGTCGCAAACTTCCTGCAAACACCGTTTAATGCAGATTTCCTCTCCAAAACTGAGTGAAACTTTAAAGTCGATTTTCTCAAAAGTTTTCAAAAATACACTTTTTCTTATTTCGCCTGAAATAGACGTAGGGGATGTTAAATTTGTATTCTGCGCAAAAATTATACCTCTAGCATCAAAATTGGCGTAGGTATGGCCATTTTAGTTTTGGGGTGACCTACTTCCCGTTTTGAAGCCGTGGTCAGGTAAAAGCCAATATTTTGACAGGCTGCTGTTCGATAACTATCAGAGATACAATCTTGCAATTTGCACTGCGTGTGCTCATCGATATGAAGTTATTTTGTGCTAAATTTCAAGTTCCTACCGCCAACGTTCTGGCTACCAGAGCAGTTTTAGTGTCGCAAACTTCCTGCAAACACCGTTTAATGCAGATTTCCACTCCAAAACTGGGTGAAACTTTAAAGTCGATTTCTCAAAAGTTTTCAAAAATACACTTTTTCTTATTTCGCCTGAAATAGACGTAGGGGATGTTAAATTTGTATTCTGCGCAAAAATTATACCTCTAGCGTCAAAATTGGCGTAGTTATGTCCATTTTAGTTTTGGGGTGACCTACTTCCCGTTTTGAAGCAGTGGTCAGGTAAAAGCCAATACTTTGACAGGCTGCTGTTTGAAAATTATAAGAAATACAATATTGCTATTTGCACTGCGTGTGCACATCGATATGAAGTTATTTTGTGCCAAATTTCAAGTTCCTACCGCCAACGGTATGGCTACCAGAGCAGTTTTAGTGTCGCAAACTTCCTGCAAACACCGTTTAATGCAGATTTCCTCTCCAAAACTGAGTGAAACTTTCAAGTCGATTTTCTCAAAAGTTTTCAAAAATACACTTTTTCTTATTTCGCCTGAAATAGACGTAGGGGATGTTAAATTTGTATTCTGCGCAACACATATACCTCTAGCGTCAAAATTGGCGTAGTTATGTCCATTTTAGTTTTGGGGTGGCCTAGTTCCCGTTTTGAAGCAGCAGTGGTCAGGTAAAAGCCAAAACTTTGACAGGCTGCTGTTCGAAAACTATCAGAGATACAATCTTGCAATTTGCACTGCGTGTGCACATCGATATGAAGTTATTTTGTGCCAAATTTCAAGTTCCTACCGCCAATGGTCTGGCTGCCAGAGCAGTTTTAGTGTCGCCAACTTCCTGAAAACACCGTTTAATGCAGATTTCCTCTCACAAACTGGGTGAAACTTGAAAGTCGATTTTCTCAAAAGTTTTCAAAAATACACTTTTTCTTATTTCGCCTGAAATAGACGTAGGGGATGTTAAATTTGTATTCTGCGCAAAAATTATACCTCTAGCGTCAAAATTGGCGTAGTTATGTCCATTTTAGTTTTGGGGTGGCCTAGTTCCCGTTTTGAAGCAGCAGTGGTCAGGTAAAAGCCAAAACTTTGACAGGATGCTGTTCGAAAACTATCAGAGATACAATCTTGCAATTTGCACTGCGTGTGCACATCGATATGAAGTTATTTTGTGCCAAATTTCAAGTTCCTACCGCCAATGGTCTGGCTGCCAGAGCAGTTTTAGTGTCGCCAACTTCCTGAAAACACCGTTTAATGCAGATTTCCTCTCCAAAACTGGGTGAAACTTTAAAGTCGATTTTCTCAAAAGTTTTCAAAAATAAACTTTTTCTGATTTCGCCTGAAATAGACGTAAGGAATGTTAAATTTGTATTCTGCGCAAAACATATACCTCTAGCGTCAAAATTGGCGTAGTTATGTCCATTTTAGTTTTGGGGTGGCCTAGTTCCCGTTTTGAAGCAGCAGTGGTCAGGTAAAAGCCAAAACTTTGACAGGCTGCTGTTCAAAAATTATCAGAGATACAATATTGCTATTTGCACTGCGTGTGCACATCGATATAAAGTTATTTTGTGCCAAATTTCAAGTTCCAACCGCCAACGGTCTGGCTACCAGAGCAGTTTTAGTGTCGCAAACTTCTTGCAAACACCGTTTAATGCAGATTTCCTCTCCAAAACTGAGTGAAACTTTAAAGTCGATTTTCTCAAAAGTTTTCAAAAATACACTTTTTCTTATTTCGCCTGAAATAGACGTAGGGGATGTTAAATTTGTATTCTGCGCAAAAATTATACCTCTAGCATCAAAATTGGCGTAGGTATGGCCATTTTAGTTTTGGGGTGACCTACTTCCCGTTTTGAAGCAGTGGTCAGGTAAAAGCCAATACTTTGACAGGCTGCTGTTTGAAAATTATAAGAGATACAATATTGCTATTTGCACTGCGTGTGCACATCGATATGAAGTTATTTTGTGCCAAATTTCAAGTTCCTACCGCCAACGGTCTGGCTACCAGAGCAGTTTTAGTGTCGCAAACTTCCTGCAAACACCGTTTAATGCAGATTTCCTCTCCAAAACTGAGTGAAACTTTAAAGTCGATTTTCTCAAAAGTTTTCAAAAATACACTTTTTCTTATTTCGCCTGAAATAGACGTAGGGGATGTTAAATTTGTATTCTGCGTAAAAATTATACCTCTAGCATCACAATTGACGTAGTTATGTACATTTTAGTTTTGGGATGGCCTAGTTCCCGTTTTGAAGCAGTGGCCAGGTAAAAGCCACAACGTTGACAGGGTGCTGTTCGAAAACTATTAGAGATAGAATCTTGCAATTTGCACTGCGTGTGCACATCGATATGAAGTTATTTTGTGCTAAATTTCAAGTTCCTACCGCCGACGGTCTGGCTGCCAGAGCAGTTTTAGTGTCGCCAACTTCCTGAAAACACCGTTTAATGCAGATTTCCTCTCTAAAACTGGGTGAAACTTTAAAGTCGATTTTCTCAAAAGTTTTCAAAAATAAACTTTTTCTGATTTCGCCTGAAATAGACGTAGGGGATGTTAAATTTGTATTCTGCGCAAAAATTATACCTCTAGCGTCAAAATTGGTGTAGTTATGTCCATTTTAGTTTTGGGGTGGCCTAGTTCCCGTTTTGAAGCAGCAGTGGTCAGGTAAAAGCCAAAACTTTGACAGGCTGCTGTTCGAAAATTATCAGAGATATAATCTTGCAATTTGCACTGCGTATGCACATCGATATGAAGTTTTTTGTGCCAAATTTCAAGTTCCTACCGCAAACGGTCTGGCTGCCAGAGCAGTTTTAGTGTCGCCAACTTCCTGCAAACACCGTTTAATGCAGATTTCCTCTCCAAAACTGGGTGAAACTTTAAAGTCGATTTTCTCATAAGTTTTCAAAAATACATTTTTTCTTATTTGGCCTGAAATAGACGCAGGGGATGTTAAATTTGTATTCTGCTCAAAAATTATACCTCTAGCGTCAAAATTGGCGTAGTTATGTCCATTTTATTTTTTGGTGGCCTAGTTCCCGTTTTGAAGCAGTGGTCAGGTAAAAGCCAAAACTTTGACAGACTGCTGTTCGAAAACTATCAGAGATACAATCTTGCAATTTGCACTGCGTGTGCTCATCGATATGAAGTTATTTTGTGCTAAATTTCAAGTTCCTACCGCCAACGTTCTGGCTACCAGAGCAGTTTTAGTGTCGCAAACTTCTTGCAAACACCGTTTAATGCAGATTTCCTCTCCAAAACTGAGTGAAACTTTAATGTCGATTTTCTCAAAAGTTTTCAAAAATAAACTTTTTCTGTTTTCGCCTGCAATAGACGTAGGGGATGTTAAATTTGTATTCTGCGCAAAAATTATACCTCTAGCGTCAAAATTGTCGTAGTTATGGCCATTTTAGTTTTGGGGTGGCCTAGTTTCTGTTTTGAAGCAGTGGTCAGGTAAAAGCCAAAACGTTGACAGGATGCTGTTCGAAAACTATCAGAGATACAATCTTGCAATTTGCACTGCGTGTGCACATCGATATGCAGTTATTTTGTGCCAATTGTCAAGTTCCTACCGCCAACGGTCTGGCTGCCAAAGCAGTTTTAGTGTCGCCAACTTCCTGCAAACACCGTTTAATGCAAATTTCCTCTCCAAAACTGGGTGAAACTTTAAAGTCGATTTTCTCAAAAGTTTTCAAAAATAAACTTTTTCTGTTTTCGCCTGAAATGATGTTAAATTTGTATTCTGTGCAAAAATATTATACCTCTAGCGTCAAAATTGGCGTAGTTATGGCCATTTTAGTTTTGGGGTGGCCTAGTTCCTGTTTTGAAGCAGTGGTCAGGTAAAAGCCAAAACGTTGACAGGATGCTGTTCGAAAACTATCAGAGATAGAATCTTGCAATTTTCACTGCGTGTGCACATCGATATGAAGTTATTTTGTGCCAATTTTCAAGTTCCTACCGCCAACGGTCTGGCTGCCAAAGCAGTTTTAGTGTCGTGTCATGTGCACATCGATATGAAGTTATTTTGTGACAAATTTCAAGTTCCTACCGCCGACGGTGTGGCTCCCAGAGCAGTTTTAGTGTCATCAACTTCCTGCAAACAGCGTTTAATGCAGATTTCCTCTCCAAAGCTGGGTAAAACTTTAAAGTCGATTTTCTCAAAAGTTGTAAAAAATAAACTTTTCTGTTTTCGCCTGAAATAGACGTAGGGGATGTTAAATTTGTATTCTGCGCAAAAATTATACCTCTAGCGTCAAAATTGGCGTAGTTATGGCCATTTTAGTTTTGGGGTGGCCTAGTTATACGCCCTCATCTCTCTATGAGGACGTATATTGTAGTCACCCCTGTCATGCTGTCCGTCCGTCCGTCCGTCCGTCAACATTTGCTCGTAAACGCTCTAAAAACTAGAGTTTTTGACGGAATCAAATGAAATTTGATATGTGTATACATATTCATAAAACGAAGATCAAGTTAGAATTTGAGCTATTTTCGATCGTTAGAAGCAGAGTTATTGCCCTTGCCCCAAATCCGTCGGTCCGTCCATCAACATTTGCTTGTAAACGCTCTAAAAACTAGAGCTTTTGACGGAATCAAATGAAATTTGATATGAGTATACATATTCATAAAACGAAGATCAAGTTCAAATTTGAGCTATTTTCGATCGTTAGAAGCAGAGTTATTGCCCTTGCCCCAAATCTGTCGGTCCGTCCATCAACATTTCCTTGTAAACGCTCTAAAAACTAGAGTTTTTGACGGAATCAAATGAAATTTGATATGTGTATATATATTCAGAAAACGAAGATCAAGTTCGAATTTGAGCTATTTTCGATCGTTACAAGCAGAGTTATTACCCTTGCCCCAAATCTTAAATATGCTATTACTCTCTTAGTTTTCAACCGATTTTGATGAAACTTAAAATGGATGTTATTGGACCTAAATCGAAAGGTTTGAGAAAGTTTAGTTTTCTCCTAATTAAATTTTTTCCTTTTTCGACTTTTTCGTTAGGCGTATATGGCCGTGGTCCACTATCTTTTCTGTTTTGAAGCAGTGGTCAGGTAAAAGCCAAAACGTTGACAGGATGCTGTTGGAAAACTATCAGAGATAGAATCTTGCAATTTGCACTGCGTGTGCACATCGATATGAAGTTATTTTGTGCCAAATTTCAAGTTCCTACCGCCAACGGTCTGGCTGCCAAAGCAGTTTTAGTGTCGCCAACTTCCTGCAAACACTGTTTAATGCAGATTTCCTCTCCAAAACTGGGTGAAACTTTAAAGTCGATTTTCTCAAAAGTTTTCAAAAATAAACCTTTTCTGTGTTCGCCTGAAATAGACGTCGGGGATGTTAAATTTGTATTCTGCGCAAAAATTATACCTCTAGCGTCAAAATTGGCGTAGTTATGGCCATTTTAGTTTTGGGGTGGCCTAGTTTCTGTTTTGAAGCAGTGGTCAGGTAAAAGCCAAAACGTTGACAGGATGTTGTTCGAAAACTATCAGAGATAGAATCTTGCAATTTGCACTGCGTGTGCACATCGATATGAAGTTATTTTGTGCCAAATTTCAAGTTCCTACCGCCAACGGTCTGGCTGCCAAAGCAGTTTTAGTGTCGCCAAATTCCTGCAAACACCGTTTAATGCAGATTTCCTCTCCAAAACTGGGTGAAACTTTAATGTCGATTTTCTCAAAAGTTTTCAAAAATAAACTTTTTCTGTTTTCGCCTGCAATAGACGTAGGGGGTGTTAAATTTGTATTCTGCGCAAAAATTATACCTCTAGCGTCAAAATTGGCGTAGTTATGGCCATTTTAGTTTTGGGGTGGCCTAGTACCTGTTTTGAAGCAGTGGGAAGGTAAAAGCCAAAACGTTGACATGATGCTGTTCAAAAAACTATCAGAGATAGAATCTCTCAATTTGCACTGCGTGTGCACATCGATATGAAGTTATTTTGTGACAAATTTCAAGTTCCTACCGCCGACGGTGTTGCTCACAGAGCAGTTTTAGTGTCGCCAACTTCCTGCAAACACTGTTTAATGCAGATTTCCTCTCTAAAACTGGGTGAAACTTTAAAGTCGATTTTCTCAAAAGTTTTCAAATATAAACCTTTTCTGTTTTCGCCTGAAATAGACGTAGGAGATGTTAAATTTGTATTCTGCGCAAAAATTATACCTCTAGCGTCAAAATTGGCGTAGTGATGGCCATTTTAGTTTTGGGGTGGCCTAGTTCCTGTTTTGAAGCAGTGGTAAGGTAAAATCCAAAACCTTGACAGGCTGTTGTTCATCAAATCTCAGAGATAGAATCTTGCAATTTGCACTGCGTGTGCACATCGATATGAAGTTATTTTGTGCCAACTTTCAAGTTCCTACTGCCGACGGTCTGGCTGCCAGAGCAGTTTTAGTGTCACCAACTTCCTGCAAACACCGTTTAATGCAGATTTCCTCTCTAAAACTGGGTGAAACTTTAAAGTCGATTTTCTCAAAAGTTTTCAAAAATGAACTTTTTCTGTTTTCGTCTGAAATAGACGTAGGGGATGTTAAATTTGTATTCTGCTCAAAAAGTATACCTCTAGCGTTAAAATTGGCGTAGTCATGGCCATTTTAGTTTTGGGGTGGCCTAGTTCCTGTTTTGAAGCAGTGGGAAGGTAAAAGCCAAAACTTTGACAAGCTGCTGTTAGACAAATCTCAAAAATAGAATTTTGCAATTTGCACTGCGTGTTCACATTGATATGAAGTTATTTTGTGCCAAATTTCAAGTTCCTACCGCCGACGGTCTGGCTGCCAAAGCAGTTTTAGTGTCGCCAACTTCCTGCAAACACCGTTTAATGCAGATTTCCTCTCCAGAACTGGGTGAAACTTTAAAGTCGATTTTCTCAAAAGTTTTCAAAAATAAACTTTTTCTGTTTTCGTCTGAAATAGACGTAGGGGATGTTAAATTTGTATTCTGCTCAAAAAGTATACCTCTAGCGTCACAATTGGCGTAGTTATGGCCATTTTAGTTTTGGGGTGGCTTAGTTCCCGTTTTAAAGCAGTGGGAATGTAAAAGCCAAAACGTTGACAGGATGCTGTTCGAAAACTATCAGAGATAGAATCTTGCAATTTTCACTGCGTGTGCACATCGATACGAAGTTATTTTGTGTCAATTATCAAGTTCCTACCGCCAACGGTCTGGCTGCCAAAGCAGTTTTAGTGTCGCCAACTTCCTGCAAACACCGTTTAATGCAGATTTCCTCTCCAGAACTGGGTGAAACTTTAAAGTCGATTTTCTCAAAAGTTTTCAAAAATAAACTTTTTCTGTTTTCGTCTGAAATAGACGTAGGGGATGTTAAATTTGTATTCTGCGCAAAAATTATACCTCTAGCGTCAAAATTGGCGTAGTTATGGCCATTTTAGTTTTGGGGTGGCCTAGTTTCCGTTTTGAAGCAGTGATCAGGTAAAAGCCAAAACGTTGACAGGATGCTGTTCGAAAACTATTAGAGATAGAATCTTGCAATTTGCACTGCGTGTGCACATCGATATGAAGTTATTTTGTGACAAATTTCAAGATCCTACCGCCGACGGTGTGGCTCCCAGAGTAGTTTTAGTGTCGCCAACTGCCTACAAACACCGTTTAATGCAGATTTCCTCTCCAAAACTGGGTGAAACTTTAAAGTCGATTTTCTCAAAAGTTTTCAAAAATAAACTTTTTCTGTTTTCGTCTGAAATAGACGGGGGTGTTAAATTTGTATTCTGTGCAAAAATTATACCTCTACCGTCAAAATTGGCGTAGTTATGGCCATTTTAGTTTTGGGGTGGCCTAGTACCTGTTTTGAAGCAGTGGGAAGGTAAAAGCCAAAACGTTGACATGATGCTGTTCAAAAACTATCAGAGATAGAATCTTGCAATTTTCACTGCGTGTGCACATCGATATGAAGTTATTTTGTGCCAATTTGCAAGTTCCTACCGCAAATGGTCTGGCTGCCAAAGCAGTTTTAGTGTCGCCAACTTCCTGCAAACACCGTTTAATGCAGATTTCCTCTCTAAAACTGGGTGAAACTTTAAAGTCGATTTTCGTAAAAAGTTTTCAAAAATAAACTTTTTCTGTTTTTGCCTGAAATAGACGTAGGGGATGTTAAATTTGTATTCTGCGCAAAAATTATACCTCTAGCGTCAAAATTGGCGTAGTGATGGCCATTTTAGTTTTGGGGTGGCCTAGTTCCTGTTTTGAAGCGGTGGTAAGGTAAAATCCAAAACCTTGACAGGCTGTTGTTCATCAAATCTCAGAGATAGAATCTTGCAATTTGCACTGCGTGTGCACATTGATATGAAGTTATTTTGTGCCAAATTTCAAGTTCCTACCGCCGACGGTCTGGCTGCCAGAGCAGTTTTAGTGTCGCCAACTTCCTGAAAACACCGTTTAATGCAGATTTCCTCTCACAAACTGGGTGAAACTTTAAAGTCGATTTTCTCAAAAGTTTTCAAAAATACACTTTTTCTTATTTCGCCTGAAATAGACGTAGGGGATGTTAAATTTGTATTCTGCGCAAAAATTATACCTCTAGCGTCAAAATTGGCGTAGTTATGTCCATTTTAGTTTTGGGGTGGCCTAGTTCCCGTTTTGAAGCAGCAGTGGTCAGGTAAAAGCCAAAACTTTGACAGGCTGCTGTTCGAAAACTATCAGAGATACAATCTTGCAATTTGCACTGCGTGTGCACATCGATATGAAGTTATTTTGTGCCAAATTTCAAGTTCCTACCGCCAATGGTCTGGCTGCCAGAGCAGTTTTAGTGTCGCCAACTTCCTGAAAACACCGTTTAATGCAGATTTCCTCTCCAAAACTGGGTGAAACTTTAAAGTCGATTTTCTCAAAAGTTTTCAAAAATAAACTTTTTCTGATTTCGCCTGAAATAGACGTAAGGAATGTTAAATTTGTATTCTGCGCAAAACATATACCTCTAGCGTCAAAATTGGCGTAGTTATGTCCATTTTAGTTTTGGGGTGGCCTAGTTCCCGTTTTGAAGCAGCAGTGGTCAGGTAAAAGCCAAAACTTTGACAGGCTGCTGTTCAAAAATTATCAGAGATACAATATTGCTATTTGCACTGCGTGTGCACATCGATATAAAGTTATTTTGTGCCAAATTTCAAGTTCCAACCGCCAACGGTCTGGCTACCAGAGCAGTTTTAGTGTCGCAAACTTCTTGCAAACACCGTTTAATGCAGATTTCCTCTCCAAAACTGAGTGAAACTTTAAAGTCGATTTTCTCAAAAGTTTTCAAAAATACACTTTTTCTTATTTCGCCTGAAATAGACGTAGGGGATGTTAAATTTGTATTCTGCGCAAAAATTATACCTCTAGCATCAAAATTGGCGTAGGTATGGCCATTTTAGTTTTGGGGTGACCTACTTCCCGTTTTGAAGCAGTGGTCAGGTAAAAGCCAATACTTTGACAGGCTGCTGTTTGAAAATTATAAGAGATACAATATTGCTATTTGCACTGCGTGTGCACATCGATATGAAGTTATTTTGTGCCAAATTTCAAGTTCCTACCGCCAACGGTCTGGCTACCAGAGCAGTTTTAGTGTCGCAAACTTCCTGCAAACACCGTTTAATGCAGATTTCCTCTCCAAAACTGAGTGAAACTTTAAAGTCGATTTTCTCAAAAGTTTTCAAAAATACACTTTTTCTTATTTCGCCTGAAATAGACGTAGGGGATGTTAAATTTGTATTCTGCGTAAAAATTATACCTCTAGCATCACAATTGACGTAGTTATGTACATTTTAGTTTTGGGATGGCCTAGTTCCCGTTTTGAAGCAGTGGCCAGGTAAAAGCCACAACGTTGACAGGGTGCTGTTCGAAAACTATTAGAGATAGAATCTTGCAATTTGCACTGCGTGTGCACATCGATATGAAGTTATTTTGTGCTAAATTTCAAGTTCCTACCGCCGACGGTCTGGCTGCCAGAGCAGTTTTAGTGTCGCCAACTTCCTGAAAACACCGTTTAATGCAGATTTCCTCTCTAAAACTGGGTGAAACTTTAAAGTCGATTTTCTCAAAAGTTTTCAAAAATAAACTTTTTCTGATTTCGCCTGAAATAGACGTAGGGGATGTTAAATTTGTATTCTGCGCAAAAATTATACCTCTAGCGTCAAAATTGGTGTAGTTATGTCCATTTTAGTTTTGGGGTGGCCTAGTTCCCGTTTTGAAGCAGCAGTGGTCAGGTAAAAGCCAAAACTTTGACAGGCTGCTGTTCGAAAATTATCAGAGATATAATCTTGCAATTTGCACTGCGTATGCACATCGATATGAAGTTTTTTTGTGCCAAATTTCAAGTTCCTACCGCAAACGGTCTGGCTGCCAGAGCAGTTTTAGTGTCGCCAACTTCCTGCAAACACCGTTTAATGCAGATTTCCTCTTCAAAACTGGGTGAAACTTTAAAGTCGATTTTCTCATAAGTTTTCAAAAATACATTTTTTCTTATTTGGCCTGAAATAGACGCAGGGGATGTTAAATTTGTATTCTGCTCAAAAATTATACCTCTAGCGTCAAAATTGGCGTAGTTATGTCCATTTTATTTTTTGGTGGCCTAGTTCCCGTTTTGAAGCAGTGGTCAGGTAAAAGCCAAAACTTTGACAGACTGCTGTTCGAAAACTATCAGAGATACAATCTTGCAATTTGCACTGCGTGTGCACATCGATATGAAGTTATTTTGTGCCAAATTTCAAGTTCCTACCGCCAATGGTCTGGCTGCCAGAGCAGTTTTAGTGTCGCCAACTTCCTGAAAACACCGTTTAATGCAGATTTCCTCTCCAAAACTGGGTGAAACTTTAAAGTCGATTTTCTCAAAAGTTTTCAAAAATAAACTTTTTCTGATTTCGCCTGAAATAGACGTAAGGAATGTTAAATTTGTATTCTGCGCAAAACATATACCTCTAGCGTCAAAATTGGCGTAGTTATGTCCATTTTAGTTTTGGGGTGGCCTAGTTCCCGTTTTGAAGCAGCAGTGGTCAGGTAAAAGCCAAAACTTTGACAGGCTGCTGTTCAAAAATTATCAGAGATACAATATTGCTATTTGCACTGCGTGTGCACATCGATATAAAGTTATTTTGTGCCAAATTTCAAGTTCCAACCGCCAACGGTCTGGCTACCAGAGCAGTTTTAGTGTCGCAAACTTCTTGCAAACACCGTTTAATGCAGATTTCCTCTCCAAAACTGAGTGAAACTTTAAAGTCGATTTTCTCAAAAGTTTTCAAAAATACACTTTTTCTTATTTCGCCTGAAATAGACGTAGGGGATGTTAAATTTGTATTCTGCGCAAAAATTATACCTCTAGCATCAAAATTGGCGTAGGTATGGCCATTTTAGTTTTGGGGTGACCTACTTCCCGTTTTGAAGCAGTGGTCAGGTAAAAGCCAATACTTTGACAGGCTGCTGTTTGAAAATTATAAGAGATACAATATTGCTATTTGCACTGCGTGTGCACATCGATATGAAGTTATTTTGTGCCAAATTTCAAGTTCCTACCGCCAACGGTCTGGCTACCAGAGCAGTTTTAGTGTCGCAAACTTCCTGCAAACACCGTTTAATGCAGATTTCCTCTCCAAAACTGAGTGAAACTTTAAAGTCGATTTTCTCAAAAGTTTTCAAAAATACACTTTTTCTTATTTCGCCTGAAATAGACGTAGGGGATGTTAAATTTGTATTCTGCGTAAAAATTATACCTCTAGCATCACAATTGACGTAGTTATGTACATTTTAGTTTTGGGATGGCCTAGTTCCCGTTTTGAAGCAGTGGCCAGGTAAAAGCCACAACGTTGACAGGGTGCTGTTCGAAAACTATTAGAGATAGAATCTTGCAATTTGCACTGCGTGTGCACATCGATATGAAGTTATTTTGTGCTAAATTTCAAGTTCCTACCGCCGACGGTCTGGCTGCCAGAGCAGTTTTAGTGTCGCCAACTTCCTGAAAACACCGTTTAATGCAGATTTCCTCTCTAAAACTGGGTGAAACTTTAAAGTCGATTTTCTCAAAAGTTTTCAAAAATAAACTTTTTCTGATTTCGCCTGAAATAGACGTAGGGGATGTTAAATTTGTATTCTGCGCAAAAATTATACCTCTAGCGTCAAAATTGGTGTAGTTATGTCCATTTTAGTTTTGGGGTGGCCTAGTTCCCGTTTTGAAGCAGCAGTGGTCAGGTAAAAGCCAAAACTTTGACAGGCTGCTGTTCGAAAATTATCAGAGATATAATCTTGCAATTTGCACTGCGTATGCACATCGATATGAAGTTTTTTTGTGCCAAATTTCAAGTTCCTACCGCAAACGGTCTGGCTGCCAGAGCAGTTTTAGTGTCGCCAACTTCCTGCAAACACCGTTTAATGCAGATTTCCTCTCCAAAACTGGGTGAAACTTTAAAGTCGATTTTCTCATAAGTTTTCAAAAATACATTTTTTCTTATTTGGCCTGAAATAGACGCAGGGGATGTTAAATTTGTATTCTGCTCAAAAATTATACCTCTAGCGTCAAAATTGGCGTAGTTATGTCCATTTTATTTTTTGGTGGCCTAGTTCCCGTTTTGAAGCAGTGGTCAGGTAAAAGCCAAAACTTTGACAGACTGCTGTTCGAAAACTATCAGAGATACAATCTTGCAATTTGCACTGCGTGTGCTCATCGATATGAAGTTATTTTGTGCTAAATTTCAAGTTCCTACCGCCAACGTTCTGGCTACCAGAGCAGTTTTAGTGTCGCAAACTTCTTGCAAACACCGTTTAATGCAGATTTCCTCTCCAAAACTGAGTGAAACTTTAATGTCGATTTTCTCAAAAGTTTTCAAAAATAAACTTTTTCTGTTTTCGCCTGCAATAGACGTAGGGGATGTTAAATTTGTATTCTGCGCAAAAATTATACCTCTAGCGTCAAAATTGTCGTAGTTATGGCCATTTTAGTTTTGGGGTGGCCTAGTTTCTGTTTTGAAGCAGTGGTCAGGTAAAAGCCAAAACGTTGACAGGATGCTGTTCGAAAACTATCAGAGATACAATCTTGCAATTTGCACTGCGTGTGCACATCGATATGAAGTTATTTTGTGACAAATTTCAAGTTCCTACCGCCGACGGTGTGGCTCCCAGAGCAGTTTTAGTGTCGCCAACCTCCTGCAAACACTGTTTAATGCAGATTTCCTCTCCAAAACTGGGTGAAACTTTAAAGTCGATTTTCTCAAACGTTTTCAAAAATCAAAATTTTCTGTGTTCGCCTGAAATAGACGTTGGGGATGTTAAATTTGTATTCTGCGCAAAAATTATACCTCTAGCGTCAAATTGGCGTAGTTATGGCCATTTTAGTTTTGGGGTGGCCTAGTTCCTGTTTTGAAGCAGTGGTAAGGTAAAAGCCAAACCTTTGACAGGATGTTGTTCGAAAACTATCAGAGATAGAATCTTGCAATTTGCACTGCGTGTGCACATCGATATGAAGTTATTTTGTGCCAAATTTCAAGTTCCTACCGCCAACGGTCTGGCTGCCAAAGCAGTTTTAGTGTCGCCAAATTCCTGCAAACACCGTTTAATGCAGATTTCCTCTCCAAAACTGGGTGAAACTTTAATGTCGATTTTCTCAAAAGTTTTCAAAAATAAACTTTTTCTGTTTTCGCCTGCAATAGACGTAGGGGGTGTTAAATTTGTATTCTGCGCAAAAATTATACCTCTAGCATCAAAATTGGCGTAGTGATGGCCATTTTAGTTTTGGGGTGGCCTAGTTCCCGTTTTGAAGCAGTGGTCAGATGAAAGCCAAAAAGTTGACAGGATGCTGTTCGAAAACTATCAGAGATAGAATCTTGCAATTTGCACTGCGTGTGCACATCGATATGCAGTTATTTTGTGCCAATTGTCAAGTTCCTACCGCCAACGGTCTGGCTGCCAAAGCAGTTTTAGTGTCGCCAACTTCCTGCAAACACCGTTTAATGCAAATTTCCTCTCCAAAACTGGGTGAAACTTTAAAGTCGATTTTCTCAAAAGTTTTCAAAAATAAACTTTTTCTGTTTTCGCCTGAAATGATGTTAAATTTGTATTCTGTGCAAAAATATTATACCTCTAGCGTCAAAATTGGCGTAGTTATGGCCATTTTAGTTTTGGGGTGGCCTAGTTTCCGTTTTGAAGCAGTGGTCAGGTAAAAGCCAAAACGTTGACAGGATGCTGTTCGAAAACTATTAGAGATAGAATCTTGCAATTTGCACTGCGTGTGCACATCGATATGAAGTTATTTTGTGACAAATTTCAAGATCCTACCGCCGACGGTGTGGCTCCCAGAGCAGTTTTAGTGTCGCCAACTGCCTACAAACACCGTTTAATGCAGATTTCCTCTCCAAAACTGGGTGAAACTTTAAAGTCGATTTTCTCAAAAGTTTTCAAAAATAAACTTTTTCTGTTTTCGCCTGAAATAGACGTAGGGGGTGTTAAATTTGTATTCTGTGCAAAAATTATACCTCTACCGTCAAAATTGGCGTAGTTATGGCCATTTTAGTTTTGGGGTGGCCTAGTACCTGTTTTGAAGCAGTGGGAAGGTAAAAGCCAAAACGTTGACATGATGCTGTTCAAAAACTATCAGAGATAGAATCTTGCAATTTTCACTGCGTGTGCACATCGATATGAAGTTATTTTGTGCCAATTTGCAAGTTCCTACCGCAAATGGTCTGGCTGCCAAAGCAGTTTTAGTGTCGCCAACTTCCTGCAAACACCGTTTAATGCAGATTTCCTCTCTAAACTGGGTGAAACTTTAAAGTCGATTTTCGTAAAAAGTTTTCAAAAATAAACTTTTTCTGTTTTTGCCTGAAATAGACGTAGGGGATGTTAAATTTGTATTCTGCGCAAAAATTATACCTCTAGCGTCAAAATTGGCGTAGTGATGGCCATTTTAGTTTTGGGGTGGCCTAGTTCCTGTTTTGAAGCGGTGGTAAGGTAAAATCCAAAACCTTGACAGGCTGTTGTTCATCAAATCTCAGAGATAGAATCTTGCAATTTGCACTGCGTGTGCACATTGATATGAAGTTATTTTGTGCCAAATTTCAAGTTCCTACCGCCGACGGTCTGGCTGCCAGAGTAGTTTTAGTGTCGCCAACTTGCTGCAAACACCGTTTAATGCAGATTTCCTCTCCAAAACTGGGTGAAACTTTAAAGTCGATTTTCTCAAAAGTTTTCAAAAATAAACTTTTCTGTTTTCGCCTGAAATAGACGTAGGGGATGTTAAATTTGTATTCTGCGCAAAAAATTATACCTCTAGCGTCAGAATTGGCGTAGTTATGGCCATTTTAGTTTTGGGGTGGCCTAGTTTCCGTTTTGAAGCAGTGGTCAGGTAAAAGCCAAAACGTTGACAGGATGCTGTTCGAAAACTATCAGAGATAGAATCTTGCAATTTGCACTGCGTGTGCACATCGATATGAAGTTATTTTGTGACAAATTTCAAGTTCCTACCGCCGACGGTGTGGCTCTCAGAGCAGTTTTAGTGTCGCCAACTGCCTACAAACACCGTTTAATGCAGATTTCCTCTCTAAAACTGGGTGAAACTTTAAAGTCGATTTTCTCAAAAGTTTTCAAAAATAAACTTTTTCTGTTTTCGCCTGAAATAGACGTAGGGGATGTTAAATTTGTATTCTGCGCAAAAAATATACCTCTAGCGTCAAAATTGGCGTAGTGATGGCCATTTTAGTTTTGGGGTGGCCTAGTTCCTGTTTTGAAGCAGTGGTAAGGTAAAATCCAAAACCTTGACAGGCTGTTGTTCATCAAATCTCAGAGATAGAATCTTGCAATTTGCACTGCGTGTGTACATTGATATGAAGTTATTTTGTGCCAAATTTCAAGTTCCTACCGCCGACGGTCTGGCTGCCAGAGCAGTTTTAGTGTCGCCAACTTCCTGCAAACACCGTTTAATGCAGATTTCCTCTCCAAAACTGGGTGAAACTTTAAAGTCGATTTTCTCAAAAGTTTTCAAAAATAAACTTTTTCTGTTTTCGCCTGAAATAGACGTAGGGGATGTTAAATTTGTATTCTGCGCAAAAATTATACCTCTAGCGTCAGAATTGGCGTAGTTATGGCCATTTTAGTTTTGGGGTGGCCTAGTTTCCGTTTTGAAGCAGTGGTCAGGTAAAAACCAAACTTTGACAGACTGCTGTTCAAACACTCTCAGAGATAGAATCTTGCAACTTGCACTGCGTGTGCACATTGATATAAAGTTATTTTGTTCCTACCGCCAACGGTCTGGCTGCCAAAGCAGTTTTAGTGTCGCCAACTTCCTGCAAACACCGTTTAATGCAGATTTCCTCTCCAAAACTGGGTGAAACTTTAACGTCGATTTTCTCAAAAGTTTTCAAAAATAACCTTTTTCTTTTTTCGCCTGAAATAGACGTAGGGGATGTTAAATTTGTATTCTGCTCAGAAAGTATACCTCTAGCGTCAAAATTGGCGTAGTTATGGCCATTTTAGTTTTGGGGTGGCCTAGTTCCTGTTTTGAAGCAGTTGGAAGGTAAAAGCCAAAACGTTGACAGGATGCGGTTCGAAAACTATCAGAGATAGAATCTTGCAATTTTCACTGCGTGTGCACATCGATATGAAGTTATTTTGTGCCAATTTTCAAGTTCCTACCGCCAAAGCAGTTTTAGTGTCGCCAACTTCCTGCAAACACCGTTTAATGCAGATTTCCTCTCCAAAACTGAGTGAAACTTTAAAGTCGATTTTCTCAAAAGTTTTTAAAAATAAAAATTTTCTGTTTTCGCCTGAAATAGACGTAGGGGATGTTAAATTTGTATTCTGCTCAGAAAGTATACATCTAGCGTCAAAATTGGCGTAGTTATGGCCATTTTAGTTTTGGGGTGGCCTAGTTCCCGTTTTGAAGCAGTGGTCAGGTAAAAACCAAACTTTGACAGACTGCTGTTCAAACACTCTCAGAGATAGAATCTTGCAACTTGCACTGCGTGTGCACATTGATATAAAGTTATTTTGTTCCTACCGCCAACGGTCTGGCTGCCAAAGCAGTTTTAGTGTCGCCAACTTCCTGCAAACACCGTTTAATGCAGATTTCCTCTCCAAAACTGGGTGAAACTTTAAAGTCGATTTTCTCAAAAGTTTTCAAAAATAAACTTTTTCTGTTTTCGCCTGAAATAGACGCAGGGGATGTTAAATTTGTATTCTGCGCAACAATTATACCTCTAGCGTCAACATTGGCGTAGTTATGGACATTTTAGTTTTGGGGTGGCCTAGTTCCCGTTTTGAAGCAGTGGTCAGGTAAAAGCCAAAACGTTGACAGGATGCTGTTCGAGAACTATCAGAGATAGAATCTTGCAATTTGCACTGCGTGTGCACATCGATATGAAGTTATTTTGTGACAAATATCAAGTTCCTATCGCCGACGGTGTGGCTCCCAGAGCAGTTTTAGTGTCGCCAACTTCCTGCAAACACCGTTTAATGCAGATTTCCTCTCCAAAACTGGGTGAAACTTTAAAGTCGATTTTCTCAAAAGTTTTCAAAAATAAACTTTTTTCTGTTTTCGCCAGAAATGGACATAGGGGATGTTAAATTTGTATTCTGCTCAGAAAGTATACCTCTAGCGTCAAAATTGGCGTAGTTATGTCCATTTTAGTTTTGGGGTGGCCTAGTTCCTGTTTTGAAGCAGTGGGAAGGTAAAAGCCAAAACGTTGACAGGATGCGGTTCGAAAACTATCAGAGATAGAATCTTGCAATTTTCACTGCGTGTGCACATCGATATGAAGTTATTTTGTGCCAATTTTCAAGCTCCTACCGCCAACGGTCTGGCTGCCAATTCAGTTTTAGTGTCGCCAACTTCCTGCAAACACCGTTTAATGCAGATTTCCTCTCCAAAACTGAGTGAAACTTTAAAGTCGATTTTCTCAAAAGTTTTTAAATATAAAATTTTTATGTTTTCGCCTGAAATAGACGTAGGGGATGTTAAATTTGTATTCTGCTCAGAAAGTATACCTCTAGCGTCACAATTGGCGTAGTTATGGCTATTTTAGTTTTGGGGTGGCCTAGTTCCTGTTTTGAAGCAGTGGGAAGGTAAAAGCCAAAACGTTGACAGGATGCTGTTCGAAAACTATTAGAGATAGAATCTTGCAATTTTCACTGCGTGTGTACATCGATATGAAGTTATTTTGTGCCAATTTTCAAGTTCCTACCGCCAACGGTCTGGCTGCCAAAGCAGTTTTAGTGTCGCCAACTTCCTGCAAACACCGTTTAATGCAGATTTCCTCTCCAAAACTGGGTGAAACTTTAAAGTCTTTTTTCTCAAAAGTTTTCAATAATAAACTGTTTCTGTTTTCGCCTGAAATAGACGTGGGGATGTTAAATTTGTATTCTGCGCAAACATTTTACCTACAGCGTCAAAATTGGCGTATTCCCCTCCAAAACTGGGTGAAACTTTAAAGTCGATTTTCTCAAAAGTTTTCAGAGATAAACCTTTTCTGTTTTTGCCTGCAATAGACGTAGGGGATGTTAAATTTGTATTCTGCGCAAAAATTATACTTCTAGCGTCAAAATTGGCGTAGTTATGGCCATTTTAGTTTTGGGGTGGCCTAGTTCTTGTTTTGAAGCAGTGGGAAGGTAAAAGCCAAAACGTTGACAGGATGCTGTTCGAAAACAATCAGAGATAGAATCTTGCAATTTGCACTGCGTGTGCACATCGATATGAAGTTATTTTGTGCCAATTGTCAAGTTCCTACCGCCAACGGTTGGCGACACTAAAACTGCTTTGGCGGTAGGAACTTGAAATTTGGCACAAAATAACTTCATATCGATGTGCACACGCAGTGCAAATTGCAAGATTCTATCTCTGATAGTTTTCGAAAAGCAGCCTGTCAAAGTTTTGGCTTTTACCTGACCACTGCTTCAAAACGGGAACTAGGCCACCTAAAAACTCTAATGGCCATAACTACGCCAATTTTTACGCTAGAGGTATAATTTTTGCGTAGAATACAAATTTAACATCCCCTTCGTCTATTTCAGGCGAAAACAGAAAAAGTTTATTTTTGAAAACTTTTGAGAAAATCGACTTTAAAGTTTCACCCAGTTTTGGAGGGGAAATCTGCAATAAACGGTGTTCGCAGGAAGATTTTAGCTCATAAACACTCTACAAGGCAGAAAGATTTTGACTAAACCTGATGAATGCTGAGCCCTTGATGAAATCGAGAAAAAAATATATTTGGACGACACTTAATTTAAGTTCTGAACAAACTGTAGGCCTATGACTACAGGTTGAATATTTGAGTGCTGTTTTCTGCCAAATGTTCTTTTTCAAACAAAGCTGACAGTGGGCGTATATTACCTTGCCTTTCAAGCTATCTTAGTAGTATGGTATAATACTATTCACTGAATATTTAACACATGTGAATGTCTCACTCAGCTGTAAGATTTCATGCAGAAACCCTTTTCTTAATACTTTCAGTGTCAGTAGAAAAATCATTTCCAAAACCGTGAACATTTTGATCATATCCATCGCTACAAACTTCATTTTTATACGCCCACATGAAATGGGGGGCGTATATTGTCGTCACCCACGTCCGTCCGACCACAATTGCTCGTAAACACTCTACAAGTCACTGTTCTTAACGAATTTTGACGAAACTTGCTGAAATTGTTTATTATCACCCAAGGATGAACCCTATTGAAAATTTCAGAAAGTCGAAAAATATTTGATATGAGTCATTGTCCTTGTTCTTCAAAATGCGTTCGATTTTTAGCTCGTAACTCTACAAGTCACAGTTCTTTACAGATTATTATGAAACTTGCTAAAGTTGTTTATTATAATAAGGTGGTTTTCATTTCACGACCATGCATTAGATCTGATGGAGCGATACAAGTAGTAGCATGGTGAGTGAGTAGCACGATATATAAACAATTTCAAACAACAGATTTACAAAGTTTCTGTTCAATAACGGCAGATATAACAGTATCTTTGAGACATCTGTAGAAACGTTGAGTGCACCATTACATTGCGGATAATAGTTAGATGTTCGTAAATGAATAATGTTACGTTGTTTCAAATAATCGTCAAAGTCTCGAGATACGAATTGTACACTATTATCACTACGTAAATAATTCTCTAATTGTTTCTAGGCATAACTAATTTCCGGCCATTTTGAATAATGATCTATCTAAGTCACAGCATAGCGATTGAAACACTTTGGAATGGTCCAACAATATCAATAGAAAAACGAAATACCCAGAGTCATCCTAGCCACCATGAAATCCAAACCGAAAGAGGGTAATATTGGCAGCAACGAAGTCTCTCAGAGAAATAGATGAGTGGAGAAACACAATATACAAATCCCCTGACCTGACACCGAAGCAAAGAGAAGAAGGACGTGCACTCCGAGAGGAGCTACAAGCCAGACGAGATAACGGAGAAGAAAGCATTGCCGGACGGATTGTACATATCACTAAGAGAGAAAGCCATTCCAGCTCAATCAGACCCACCAGACTGCCTACAGCATCACCACAAACCATCCGAGACTGACTAGACCACAACCCCAACAAGAAAAATGTTACAGAGCCAAGCATTAACATCCTGTACACAAATGCAGACACTTTGACAAATAAAACGAAGGAACTATTATACAGCTAGTCACTGATGAACAACAAGCTGATATTGTACTAGTTAAACCCAAGAAGTCATCTACAGCAACAACAACACAGCAGCTATTACTCAAAATTTAACGAGGCATACACAAACCTAGATCACGACATTAGGGAGAGGTATCATTATCTACTTGCTTGGGCGGTTTTCGCTTCGTCCTTTAAGGAAGTCACGTCCTAAAAAAGACTAGGAAGACGTTGTGGATGAATAAAACAGCGATAACTTCAACAGAGGAAGCAGAATTCATGGAAAAAGTATGTCCAAACCAATGACTACCTTGACTACGTCCGAGCGGCAAGTGATCGTGATGCCCTTACCCGTACTAAAAGGAGTTTATACCGGACCTTTGAGCAAGACCTGGCTCGTTACATGAAAGAGAACCCGAGTGCGTTTTGGCGGTATACCAACAGCAAGCTAAATTGAATTTCCATTATTATTTTAAAATGTATTGTCTGATGAGTCAAATGACTCAAAGAATAAAGAACTTGATATGTAATATCCCGTGTCTCTATTACGTTCTGGCTTATGCTTCTGAATTTAGATGGCTTCTCGTATCTTTCTGTTTTTCCAGAAGGTCTGGCTGCTAGCTAAGATTTCAACTTTAATCCACCACCGCAATCTATGGCGACTGTCTTTAAGATAGTGCTTGGCCACTGCCAAGTCATCAGGTTTCCAGTTGGTACAGGCTGTTTTATACTAATCTGTCCTTACGGATATCGGTCTGGATGTTTCACCTATATATGACTTGTTACAACAACAATTAATTTTATACACAACACATTTAGTCAGGGTTAAGTTCTTCTATTCTGCCTTCTGCATGGATTAGTGATTTTAATGAGGTGCTGTCGGAAAAGGTAACTGTGGCCGCAACCTGTTCTGTCAATATTCTTTTGATGTGGTAGCTAGTTCTTCCTATATATGGTATATTAAAATGTATGGAGGGTTTGGGGTGGTCTGCAAGTTGGTGCTCAGGTATTCTTCGTAGTCTTTTCTGCCAGTTGGAGGGGTTATTCATTAAGGATGGTGATTGAGTTTTTTAAGGTGGTCCAGTTCTTCATCTGGTCCAGTTCTTCATCTAAGTTTTCACTGTCGCAAATCAGGTTGGCTCTTTTTGTAAGTGTTGAGATGAGTTGAGTTTTTACTGTAATTGGGTGATTGAAGTTAGTGTTTACATACTGGTCGGTGTGGGTCTGTTTTCGATATACCTTTGTGGATAGTTTATTATCAGATCTTGTAATCATTACATCCAGGAATGGTAGCTGATGGTTGGCAGATTCGTGTTCAATGGTAAAGTGTATTCTAGGACGGATGCTGTTGAGGTGGCGTCTGAGGTCTTCAAAGTCTTTTCGGTGTCTATGATGACAAAGGTGTCATCGACTTTCCGTAGCCATCATTGTTTTTGGTATGGAACAGTGATGAGGGCATTTTCTTCGAAATCTCTGTTAGTAAGGGGCTAATAGGAGAGTCCATAGGTAAATCATGAATTTGATTAAATTGAGCAAAGTAAGTTGTGAGACATGCTTCAACGAGGGGACGCGTAAAGTTCTACATCTAGGCCGTACCAATCCAAACAGGAGCTATTTGTGATGAATGGCACGACATTGACATCTGACCATGAAGGAAAGGATCTGGGCGTTACGATAGACGACAAACTAATTTTTCGACTCGCAACCAAGAAGGATGCTGGGAATGGTCAGGGCGACTATCACTACCAGAAATAGGATCACGATCTCGAGGTTGTACACCACACTGATACGCCCGTATTTAGAATACAGCAACGTGATCTGGACCCAAGGTATAAAAACAGTTTAGACGTTGAGAAGATCCAGCGGATAGCGACGAAACTTGTCTCCAGCATCTCCCACCTCAACAACCCACCGGAACAAAGAGCAGTACGAAATGCCATGATACCCAGTTCTAGATACAATAAGCCTATATAGTTCCGTACATCTGGTATCAAGGTATCGAATTTATATCAATCTTAAATGAATGTAAGCTACATTTATTGTCTGTATCCTTTAAGTGTTGCCTTCAACACTCCAGAGAAACCGGATGTCTGATTTTCGTAGTTGGCTATAGTCACCCACTAACTGTACAGGAAATGACATGAACAATGATAAAAGTATTTCCAGTGGCATAATAGATTAAAATACATATATTGCTAAATATATTTATTGTATCGTTCGCCATATTTTGACAGCATTAAACAACAAATACAATAGTAATAGTTATTACATTAATACAGACTGTACGTATAGGGTAATGACATAGGACGAGTTTTTACTGAGAAAGAGAAAGGCATGCCTTAGAATACCCGAAAGCGAAGCTACAATTGATATCAGCTATGCAGATCACTATTAGTGACGTCATAAAAAGCTTTAGTTTTAGTGGAATTGCAATAACCGCAGACGTCGGAATGTAAATTGGAATGGTGCAAATTGATGCAATCAGTGTCTCCGATACACATACAAAGTTTAGAAAACCTCTTGACAATCCGTTAAAGTAATTTCGAAGTCAAAACTCTACCTCTTGCCAAAAAGTCTTCATAAATTGAACAAGCTCTGACAAATCTATCAAAGAAGCAAACATATGAAGGAATTAAGGGCGCTTCTGGGGCTATTTAATGTTATGAAAGAATGTATATGAAATAATGATTTCTTTAGACTTGTGCATTTGTTGATGATTTGGGGTCCTTCCCGATAGTTCAAGGTTGATTTCATGTCAACCAGAATTTTTTTTTAATGTGTTGACAGCCCTTCAAACATTTCAAACCTTTGACACAAGTTTAAAAAAAATGTGAATGGATCAATCCAACTTGGCATAAATGTAGACAATGACATTGCTGAGAAACCTACAGAGCGATTTTCCAAAAAAATGTTTTTGTGGTTATTATGGAAATTCTAAAATTTAAAAGTAAAAACGGTAAACAATTTCCAGGGGCCAAACTATTTGGAATTTTCTAAAAAAAAATAACTCTTTGTACGTTTCTTCCTTATTGAATAAGCTTTTTATCAGACCAAGATCGTAATTTTCCAATAAAAAATGGCTGAGAAATAGTGTACCAACCTGGGGCCTTATTCTAGTCATTTGATTGGTCAATCACTAATATTGATTTTGAATTATGTTTAATTATCCAGTAAGATAACTGTATTTCTTAAAATTCTGATTTTATCTAAGTTAAGTTTTCGAGAATAAGGCCCCAGGACACATTTTTCTACGTAGTCAAAATTTAAGCAAAAACTAACGAGATACTTAATTTCTTGTCGGTTTCTTTCATTCCATATAGCTAACAAATAAAGTAATAATAATTATCTGCAATCTCGGCCCGAAAATAATAAGTAATAAACGAACATGCAACCAAACGTGATGTAACAAATTATGACGTTATTCAATAAGGAATGCCCTTCCGTTTCTATAAATAACTTTTACTATATTGATTATTTCTAGTCTGTCGGGAAACATAGTAAGAAAAACCTGACACAAACGTATTTTTTTTTCACCCTATTTGTGACTCAATCAAAGCATCAGGCCCGTTCATGCCATGATTTTTTCTCGAACGCCATCACAAGCTGCGCCCAATAAATATAGAATAATTTTGGAGAAAGCTGCTTAACTATACAAGTCTTTGGTATGTGGATACTGTTTATATATATCGGTCTGAAATGGAATTTGATCACGTGACTTATTAAACATGTATTCCTCTAAACAATCAATAATAACCTGATCATAACGTCCTAAAACTTTATTAACTATCACTTCCGGTCTCTTTATTAACCATTCCAGAGCGTTGCTATTGAATACACAGATATAATGACGATGGGTCCCATTACATGTCATATTTTCCCATCTCCACAAGACTATCCTTGAAATAACATCAAGACTGGAATGTTTCACTGATACCTTATATCCTCCTGGTGCATTATTCAAGAAATTTAGTGAAGGAAAATAAGTTTCTTCTGGGGCGTAGGTGTCTTTTAAATAATCTAGAAATGATTTTGATAACTGATTTGTCATAACAAACATAGTAAAGTTTCTTGACAACAAACCATAAGCACTGCCTTTTCTAAATTCTAGATTATATTGAAATGGTTTATCTTTATCGCCGATTAAAATCGGAATAGAACCAGAAATGTTAAATCTCCTTGAATAACGTAAGGAACTTATATCAGGCATTGAATTACTTTCTATGTCGTTTCTACCTTTCAATACCTTACAGATTTTTACTATTTCAAGGTTAGTCTTAATGGGCATTTCTGATCCAGCCATATTCAAATAATATTTCCATCTGATTTTTGAATTTAAGGCTTTTTCCATACACAATAAATCGGCGTAAACCAATCTAATAGAAGAATACACTGTACGAATTTCAGATAAAATAATAACATTATCAAAACATTTGGCTACAGATTTTAAATGTTGATATGTTTTGGTACTTCTACTTTGTTTATCAACATGTAAACAATAGAAATTATGTGGACGATAAATAGTTCTTAATAATTGTTCAGCTTGATTTTCTGAATCATAAAGTCTAATTCCAAATGCCAAGGGAAAATCTTTTTCTTCATTTGTAACATATGTATTATTGTAACCATTGATTTGACGAAATAATTCACAATTTTCACTGATTTTAGTCAAATTACACAATCTGTTCTCGTCTTGAGGTATAGTGAAACCTGTACCAGAATCTAGAATTTGTTTACAACTTATATTATTCTCGTTTACCACAGAAAACTGACAATTTCCATAATGACTTTTATAATATTCTTGTACAGAGGGTTTCCAGTTGTCTTTCAATGAAGTTTTATTAGTCACAAAACCATTAATTTCATCATCGTTATGATTAACAAGGTAGTTCAACACGTTATCTTCTTGAAATTGTTTTATTTGAAGATTTAGTGGATATCTGATGTAAGAATTCTTGTACAAACAAAATGTGGTCAAAATATAAATTACTACTAACACCACCAAAAGAAATTTAACATGCTTCAGTGATATGTTGAAAACTGAAATAGAAAAGAAAAGTAATTTGAATTAACTTGCGTCTTAAAATACATTCGTTGCAATTAGTGGTTCCTACTCACATTTTAAATAAGGTTTCTGCTTCACCATTTTTCTGACTTGCTTCTCAAATACACTATGAATAGTTTTACAAGTTTAAATACATAATGACAAAACAATCAATTATATAAAATGGATTCCTTGAACATCTGTTAAAATGTATGTCTGTTCCGTTGTCGAATGTGTCACCTATAATATTATATATATTATGTCTTTTGATTTATGCAATATTAAACTATTCAAATTACAAACATATCGACATTAGAAATATTTATAATATTATATAATAATACAATAATAACAAAATACTAGAGCTGTGAACAGCACTGAGCCCGTGATACTTTGCCTGATAACTGAAAGACTTTTTGAACTTCAAACCCCTAAAGCCAAGTGTTCACTTGCTCATTTTTAGTAAAAAGTTTTGTGAAAGTGTAGATTCAATCTTGTATGAATGTAACTTATCGTATGGTAATTTTTATAGCTTCATGGTAGCTATAATATCGGTATGTGTGAAATGTGAACATTATGTGACGGAATTCCTTTACTGATATAAGCATGATCTCTGAGTGTCCCACCTTCAGTAGTGTAATGCTGAACAAGTTGTTGAAAACCATATTTTTGAAAATAATTTAGTATAGACAAATGACCCTGCAAGATATTTTGATTGAAATCTCCCATAATAACATACTCTGAACCAGATTCTTGTAATTCAACTAGTAATCTTTCTTACATTGGGAGAAATAATTCTAATCGATAAACAGGTGGTCCAGAATGATTATCCAGAATATTCAAAGCAATGTGTTCTATATTTAAAACTTCCAAATTTAAGATATTGACATTTTCTTCTTCTTTATAATATATTCCTACTCCTCCATTCCCCTTTTTTTTTAAAAAAAAATGAAATCTTTAATGTCATCATAGTTGCTGCTTCGAGTTGGTGGTAAAGACGGAAAACATTTAACTTTAGTTTTGTTGGAGTTATTGAATTATTTAGCCATGTTTCTGTTTAACTAATGATATCACCTTCTAGCATTTTCCTGTGTTTCTGTAGATCTTGTATATGAATAGATAAACCCTGAACATTGTGTAAAATGATCAGTTATTAGTATCAGTTGATATGTTCCTATTTTCGGGTTGTAAAAAGTATCCATTGCTCCTAATGCTGATTCAATCTTTTCATCACAATATATGTTTTTTCCGTAAAATCTTGTATTGTAAGACACTGTAATGTTTTAACTCTGCTTAACGCAACATAGGCTTGACCAGCTTGAAATATTTTTTGAAGAGATATTACGCCTATTGCCCAACTTGCTGCATCGTGCTCACTACACAACGTCGACTTGTAAAACCCGGAACGGACATTTGTTTTACATGAAAGATTTTTCAATCTTTTGTCCCGCATCGATTTTTTTTTATTCATAATTTGGAATTAATTTTCCATTACAGGTTATTATTGAAAAACGCTTGATAATACGCTTAATATTTTGTATATTACATAGTAATTAAAATATATAAAGTAGTTTTCTGCATTTAACAGATTTTACAGTATCATTATGACTCCAGACAAGTTGCCTAATAAATATGATAAACTCTTATTCACCATTTTTGAGAATTTTGCTTTAATGATCATTCTAAAGGGTAGTATTCCTTTAAAATTGGTTGGGAAATTGGCACTCTAATCTTTTAACTGTTTTCCTCAATGCATCGTGATTGATTGCTTCAGAAACTGAACCTGGTACACAAAGTTTTAAATCTGATTGGATGAAATTAAAAATATCCTCAAATCTTAATTGCGGTATTTTAATCCGAATTTAGCTGAATCCGTTTTATGAGAATCAAACAGGCTTTCTAAACACCAATCTCTACCATTCAAATAGTAACCTGGAGTTAAAGCTATAACATATCACTTTTCAGACCGGTGAGTTATAACTGAACACCTTTCACCTGTTCTTTTGTTTCTACACATTCAAATTTTAATCCTTGACTGTACAGGTAGTTTAAACTGGTCATTAAGGATCTCAACAAAATCAAATATTGAAATTTAAGGTAAGTTGAATGATTATATTTTGTTAATTTGAAATAAAACCATGATATTTTATTCCTGAAAATTTCTTTAGTCGAGTTAATCATTGTGTCTCTATTTTAAAAGATCTTCTACCATTACTTTACGTGGCAAACATAAGCGATTTTTGTGCAGTTCTAGTACTTTAGGAGGCTATTTACATAATATTAAAGGCTCAAATCGACCCTCGAAAATACTGAACATTCCCCTTGAAGCCCTAAAATAGTTTGAAGTCAGATTTCATTTTAAATACACAATTCAAATATTTTTGTTTCATATCTACGTAATATGACCAAAGTAAAAATTACACAGAAGATACAGTTGATATGACAAGTGAGAAAAAAATACAACAATACAGTAGAAGTCCCAGACAGTTACCGTCGTTGTAAGTTTGCTCTCATTCTATAATGATAATTAATCTTGTGATATTTGCCTGTTTCATATTGTTGTATTTTGATGTGGGTTATACTTATGTAGGTTCATAATCTAAAAAAGAACACCAACCATGGCATTTTATTAATCGTTTAATGTAGCCTACAAATCAGTGGAACAACTTGGTTGCTTTCCAATTGCCAAATTAGGTACAGTACAGTAGGACAACTTGGTAGCTTTCCATTTGCCAAATTAGGTACAGTACAGTGGGACAACTTGGATTCTTTCAATTTGCCCAAAGGGATACAGTACAGTGGGACAACTTGGATTCTTTCCATTTGCCCAATGTTTCATAGTACAGTGTGACCTAAAACTTGGTAGCTTTCCATTTGCCCAATGTTTCACAGTGCAGTGGGACATAAAACTTGGTTACTTTCGATTTGTCCAAAGGGGTACAGTACAGTGGGACAACTTGGATTCTTTCCATTTACCCAATGTTTCACAGTGCAGTGTGACATTAAACTTGGTTGCTTTCCATTTGCCCAATGTTTCACAGTACAGTGTGACATAAAACTTGGTTGCTTTCCATTTACCCGATGAGGCCCATTACAGTACAGTTTTAATAATAGCCTGTAATTTTATAGAAAATTACTTTATAATATATTCAGCAAAGGTGTGTACAGTAAATAAATAGAATCAAATAAACTATAATCTTAGTTTGAGAACTTAAATTTTTTGTTCATTTTAAGAGGTAGTATCCCTTTAAAGTAGGACCTAAATCTCTGTCCGTTATAAGAGTTGCAGGAATATAAGACCGTGTTGGAAAAGTAAAAATTGAAGCTTTATAGTTCCTAAAACACAAACAAAAAGACCAAATTTTTTTGTATAATTGTAGGTTTAGAAATTTCCTGTGAATGTGATTAACTGTGATGTCAGTTAACTTAAAGAAGACGTTTACTTGTAATAATCAACTGCTTTCAACTAAGATTATTTATTAAGAATTCCAAAAAATAAACAGAATTTCATAAAGTAGTGAATATTAGAATCAGGTAAGAGGTAAAATTCTTTTGAAACAATATGCATTATACATCCCAAACTAATATACATATAAATGAATATAGCCTACATATCTTAAACAAATATTCATAATACATGTTGTCCTAAATAAATATTCATATTACATATCCCAAACAAATATTTATAATACATATTATCCTAAACAAATATTCATAATACATATCTAAAATAAATATCCATTTTACATATCCGAAACAAATATCCATTATAAATATCCTAAACAAATATTCATAATACATATTTAAAATAAATATCCATTATACATATATCAAATAAATATATATTATAAATATCCCAAACAAATATTCATTATACATATCCCAAACAAATATTTGTTATATATATCCAAAACAAATATCTATTATATATGTCTCAAACAAATATACAATTTACATATTCCAAACAAATATACATTATACATATCTAAAACAAGTATACATTATACATATCTAAAATAAATATACATTATACGTATATCAAACGAATATTAATTATACATAACCCAAACAAATATATATTATACATATTCCAAACAAATATATATTATACATATTCCAAACAAATATGCATTATACATATCTGAAACAAATACACATTATACATATATCAAATAAATATTTATTATACATTAAACCAAACATATATTAATAATACATATATTAAACAAAAATGAATTATACATATCCTTTAAAAATATTCATCATACATATATATCATAGAAAAATGTTCATTATATATAACCCAAATCTAGTACTTAAATACTGAAATATGTCAGTAACAGAATCAAATAAACCATAAAACTAAGTAATTTTCCGTAAAACTACAAGTTATTATTGAAAAACGATTAAAAAAAAGCTTAATATTTTGTTTATCTATTAGAAATTAAAATATACATGGTAGTTTTCTGTATTTATCAGATTATACCGTATGGTTATGACAACAGACAAATTGCCTAATGAATATAAACTCTTATTCTTGATCATTCTAAGAGGTGTAATTCCTTTAAGAAAATTGACTTATATTTTCAATAATAGTTGACCTGAAACGATCATACAAGGATCCAGTAAGATATGCAGTACAATAAGAGCCATTCTGGGCCACTCTATTTGTCCGCACAGCAGCGTCTCTTTTAGAGTGTCTACATTATTGACCAATCATACTCTGGCTTGGTTATTTTTAAACTAAGCTTATCAGTTACAATGTCCCACAACTAATAGACGAATTTTGAGCATTTCATTCCATCTGCATCAAGAATATTCAGCGTGTGCAAGTTAAAAATACGACTCGTATTTTAGTTAGACAACGCCATACAAAAAACATATATTGAAATAGAAAGTGAATTGTTTATTTTAAGGTATATTTTGTTTCTAAATGTCCAGGGTCAATAAAGCACTTGTAATATAACTTCTAGAAACTAACATAGAAATGAGTTACTCTAGACATGTTGTTTTTAAAATGTTCTGGGACAGTAAAGATCTTGTAATATAACTTTAGAAACTAGAATAGAAATGAGTTACTCTAGATATCTTGTTTCTAAATGGCCAGGGTCAATAAAGCACTTGTAATATAACTTCTAGAAACTAGAATAGAAATGAGTTACTCTAGACATGTTGTATTTAAAATGTTCTGGGACAGTAAAGCTCGTGAAATATAACTTCTAGAAACTAGAATAGAAATGAGTTACTCTAGACATGTTGTATTTAAAATGTTCTGGGACAGTAAAGATCTTGTAAAATAACTTCTAGAAACTAGAATAGAAATGAGTTACTCTAGACATGTTGTTTCTAAATGGCCAGGGTCAATAAAGCACTTGTAATATAACTTCTAGAAACTAGAATAGAAATGAGTTACTCTAGACAAGTTGTATTTCAAATGTTCTGGGACAGTAAAGCTCTTGTAATATAACTTCTAGAAACTAAAATAGAAATGAGTTACTCTAGATAAATTTTTTGTAAAATGTTCTGGGACAGTAAAGCTCGTGAAATATAACTTCTAGAAACTAGATTAGAAATCAGTTACTCTAGACATGTTGTTTTTAAAATGTTCAGGGTCAATAAAGCTCTTGTAATATAACTTCTAGAAACTAGAATAGAAATGAGTTACTCTAGACATGTTGTATTTAAAATGTTCTGGGACAGTAAAGATCTTGTAAAATAACTTTAGAAACTAGAATAGAAATGAGTTACTCTAGACATGTTGTTTCTAAATGGCCAGGGTCAATAAAGCACTTGTAATATAACTTCTAGAAACTAGAATAGAAATGAGTTACTCTAGACAAGTTGTATTTCAAATGTTCTGGGACAGTAAAGCTCTTGTAATATAACTTCTAGAAACTAAAATAGAAATGAGTTACTCTAGATAATTTTTTTGTAAAATGTTCTGGGACAGTAAAGCTCGTGAAATATAACTTCTAGAAACTAGATTAGAAATCAGTTACTCTAGACATGTTGTTTTTAAAATGTTCATGGTCAATAAACCACTTGTAATATAACTTCTAGAAACTAAAATAGAAATGAGTTACTCTAGACATGTTTTAAAATGTTCAGGGTCAGTAAAGTATTTGCAATATAACTTCTAGAAACTAAAATAGAAATGAGGTACTCCAGACACGTTGTTTTAAAAATATCCATGGTAAGAACAGGTTACTGTAGCAACGGTATACGATCTAACCGTTGCACCCATGACACAATTTTTCATTAGTCATTAATGACTAATAAACCCTTCTCATTGAACTATCGATTTCAAACTTGACAAAAACGTAACACTGTGTGTCCCATTTCTAAAGCTCCCTTCAATTTAAAATCAAGTTTCAAAGTTTTCAGGTGGGTTATTTTCCTAATAATGGCGAAATGAAAGAGTGACATTTTCCGAAATAATGTTTTTTAAAGAAAATATGTTTTTGATCATAAAATAAATTTCATAACCTTTTGAACCCCTGTTTTTTCTGAAGATAACCCTAAAAGTGCTTTTGTGGCGTTGCCTTATAGCAAGGTTACAACCATAGCCACCCCAAAAAACCTCAAGAGGCTTCGAAGAAGCTGTCTCAACGCATTATGAGTGCAATGTAGTTAAAATGGACAAATGGAAAACCGTAAGTATAATTTCCGTCATAATATTTAATATTACTAAGTAATACATATAGATGGTTAGGTTATCAAAATAGCTTTTATATACATCTTTGCTGTCAATCAAAATACCAAATGATTAATAATTGAGTCGCTTTGTAAGAGATTTAACCAACGCTGATTGGAAGAAAATAGGTTAGGTTCTCAGAATCCATAATTTGATTTGCAAGAAAGATTTTTTGAAGAATCAAAATCGATCAGATGAAAATCAGAGTAGGAAGTCCCTATTGCAACTCAAATTCCGAAATATCTTTGAGAATGTACCAGCTGTTTGGGCTTGCGGTTGCGGCGCTTCAACTTCATCCATCCTAGATCGTCCCCACAATTATTTTTTTAATTAAGAGTTAATTTAAAATTAAGAGTACTTGTGGATATACGAACTTCTAAATTTTGTCACCATATAGTTCTGATTTAACTGGTAATGTTTATTTTTTATTGTTATCTATTAATTGCCTATATTTCAAGACCATAAAATAACTAAAATGAATAATCCATTGAAATTAATGATATCGATATAATTTTTCTCAATTTCATAAAAGTCGGATTGATTTTTACAAAAATTGCTTTTCAAAACCTGCTATTACAATATATAATTCATTCATTCTTCAATTACCTAGTTATCATTCATTCATTCAAAACCATTTTCTGTCTATCCACCAGCGGCTGGATGAAATGAGAAGTTAGAAATGGACAGGAGAGAGTATAGTTACAATACAGGAATTTGAGATACTTCGTGGTCTTTGATACAGATAAATCCTTGATAGCAATATATTTAGTTCGTCTTGAAGATTTCAGTTCGTTTGAGTTTTAAAATAGTGTTTTAAGTTTTTGAGCTGAATATATCTAAGATTCATACCTTAAAGACTGAATGAGTTAAGATGTAGTTGACATTTGGTTTTAGAAGAAAGATATGCACCACCCTTTTTTGGATATTTCACCGTTATTGATAATTATAGAATTTATAATGAATGTAACAAAAACTTTACTTTTGATCATTGATCACTGAAGGGAAGAAAATAGATTCTGGTTGAGATTAAACCAGGCAGGTGTGTAGACTAGGTCTTAGTCTACGATATCTAGGACAGCCTTTAAGGATCATAAAATAGCAATAATAAAGCCCAAAAGAGGCATAGGAGCTAAGTCAACAAGCTCCGGGTCTTGGTATCTAGAGATGGTCATTAAGACCTCCTGGCCTTGATCTTTGAAGTAAGCAACATCATTTATTGCTAGTTAGATATTGGTTCCACTACCTAGGACGTGGTCCTGAAAGCTGTACACCTCCCTTAAGGTTCTCCTACCTTGGACGCTGTCCGGAAAGTTGAGCTACTTCAAATCCTAGTTGATAGCATCTAATCCCGCTTTAGTCGTGTCCGGAATTAAAAATTATTATCACCAAGTTGTGTTTAGAAGTCCTTGTATAAATTTCCAGAATGGAATAGACAGGACTGGCAACTTGGTTTATATCTTGGATGTCTTCCCTTCATTTACTTATACATTCCAAATTATAAATTAATTATTTATTTTTGTCAGCTTGAACAATAAATGCTGTCACTGTATGCAATGCTTTCTTGAAAGTTTTAGTCACTACACTTGACCATCTGGGGCTTAAAAAGAAATTTTCTTAGACAAATTCTGCCTCAGTTACAGAAAAACTTTATTTTAAGATCCAAATTAACTCCTTTCTTTAAGAGAAACTAAACATATTGGTATCAAGGATTTATTTGTATTATTGTTGTATGAAGGAACACCTAAGGACTGATTCTTGTATGTCAAAATTTCTAGTAAAAATAACCCTTTTTTCTTAGCTTTTTATTACATTCATTCATGAATAGATAGACAGAAGATAGAAAGGTTTTGGAATAAATAATGATATCTTGTGATATAGTGAGTTGGAACGAAAGAAAGCACTTGTTTGGCTATGGAAGCCTGAACAGCTCAATATTAAGACTTCTTAATCCTTAATCCTTAGTTCTTAATGTTTAATTCCTATTCCTTCATTTGTAGGTCATTTTCAACATTTGTTTCACAAGATCAATATTTGTTCACAAAAATCATCATTTGTTCATCATCGATAATTTGTCAAGTTAATTTGTTTTGTGGTCAAATTGTGCAAAAACTCATTCTCAAGGATGGAGGTGCCGAATTCAAGGCTGCTCTTGCCTATATAATGCAATTTTGATTTTACTGGACCCAGGACATATCAGTAACGTCTTGTTTTATCTTGAAATAAAAATGTTTTTTTTTTATTCCTTCAGTCATTAATGTCAAAATTATTAGGGGGGGGGGGGGGGGGGTGGAGCAGTTCCTACGGGCCTGGTAGGAGGACGTGAAATTTTAAGATTAAAATACACTCATATATGATGATACACTCATAAGACCAACAATGAAGTCAATACTTGGAAATATATATACTTTCTTATACTTGGGATTTTCTTTTGGGAAAAAATTTATGTTGTTACAACACATAGTGTCCGAAAATTTAATTTTTCAAGAAAAAATGCGATAAAAACATCATTTTCGGAAGTCTGGAGGGACGGGCTACAATTTTTTTTTTCGAGAATTCCCTGAAACGCGATTGCCTGACATATCCTAGTCAATATTTGATTCAAGATTATTTGCATAAAGTCTGAGGGATCTTGCCTAGAAATTTAAGATTATACAGGTTATCTTTCGCATGTTCAGGATTATTTATCTTAAACAAAGAGTGCCCTTGACTACTTAAAGTTAAATATAGATTTTAATTAGGGAGAACCCCAAAACCCATTTCCCCACTCCACCCTTTTTGGTTTTAGGCCTGACAAGAAAAGAAACGGTTTTTTTTTAACCCCATAAGCAATGCCACTTTTAGACCAAGCTTAATATCAATATAAGCTTAACAATTTTCCGATTCTACTATGTGCAGAATTTGTGCTTTCAAACATTCTTTATTTGTTAACATTTGCATTATGTCGGTAAACAAAAACCGGAATTCCACTTTGTTTTCTAATTTACGTTAGCATTATAGTATTTTTCTTGAAAATTTACGTTCACGGACACCATTCCCTCTGGAGGAAATCCCTGTAAATTTCCATGAAGTGTCCGCCGTTTGTGGCTGATATATAATGTCTGCTAGCTTGATTCCGACTGACAACCATCAGCGCCGCTTGTCGTCATAATTTCAATGTACACTATTTTGAAGACAGGTGGCGCTTTTTATATTCAAGAAATGTATTTGATGAAATGTTTCGCAAGATTTGTTGGGCAAGATTTGTTGGGCAAGATTTGTTTCTGATGATTTGTTATTGGAGAAATGTAAAGTGGAACTTGTGTTTAAGTTTATAAATATTGTAGAAGGACTTAAACAAAAATTATTTAATATTTGATAGAAGTAGAAAATATTTAAAACAAATTATAACTTGACAAGTTAGCTATGATGAACAAATGATGATTTTTGTGAACAAATATTGATTTTGTGAAACAAATGTTGAAAATGACCTACAAATGAAGGAATAGGTATTAAACATTAAGAACTAAGGATTAAGGATTAAGAAGTCTTAATATTGGGCTGTTCTGGCTTCCATATTTGGCTGCTCCCCATTTATTTCTATTATTGTCAAAAAGATTCCACATCAGAAAAATCTGAAAACGGCTTTTGTTGAAGAAAAAAAACAAGGAATGAAACCCTCATAATACTCAAAATATATTATGGTAGCATTATTTTAGATAATTATAGCGAATAACAACATTATCCCAACCCATTTGAAATTCACCAGACATTGGCATTGCAATTTCGCCAAGGCTTTCTTATCTCGTATTTTATATTTCTGAGAAAGGCATCGTCAAAAAGTATGATACATTGTTTTTAGGTACTTACAATCCATGAGTTCTTTAGAAGTTTCTCGTTCTAACCTGTTGCGTCTTGGGGGTTAGTTCGGCATTATGATTCACAATAAACCATTTTAAAGGAATACTACCTCTAAGAATGATAAAAAAAATCAAAATTCTCAAACTTGGTGAATATAAGTTTATATTCATTCGGCAACTTATTTTGGATGCGATTTTGATTAACGAAATTGTTTTGCTTGTACGGATTTTTATTAACTAGTGTCATAATCATACATTGTCTGTATAATCCCATAAATTCAAAAGAGCATGTTATATAGAAACAATTCAAAAACGCTCACAGATATTTTAAGCGTTTTTCATCAATAACCTGTAATTTTAGGGAAATTAATTTCATGTTTTATGGGTTCCTTGGATTCTGTTTGCATACTTTTGACATCAATGATGAATATATACTATTATAGGCCAAGTTTGAGAAGTTAAGCTCATTTGGTGGTATCGCTTTAAACAAGTGGCCAGAGCTTTTATTTCAGAACCAAAGAGTATTTTTTTTTTAATCTTGAACATTTTAAAAAAACAACGTATCTAAATGAGCAATGGTGTTTGGAGGTGGTGACAATGAATGTGATCTGTTATTCAACTTTGGTGAAATACAATGGAATCCGCTTGTGTGAATGTATGACAGGTTTTACTGATTCATCAACGCATACCCACATCACATCTTTTGTAGGCATAGAGTCAACATATACCCACACCACACCTTTTGTAGGCATAGAGTCAACACATACCCACACCACACCTTTTGTAGGCATAGAGTCAACACATACCCACATCACATGTTTTGTAGGCATAGAGTCAACACATACCCACACCACACCTTTTGTTGGCATAGAGTAAACACATACCCACCCCACACCTTTTATAGGCATAGAGTCAACACATACCCACACCACACCTTTTGTAGGCATAGAGTCAACGCATACCCACACCACACCTTTTGTTGGCATAGAGTCAACACATACCCACACCACACCTTTTGTAGGCATAGAGTCAACACATACCCACACCACACCTTATGTTGGCATAGAGTCAATACATACCCACCCCACACCTTTTGTAGGCATAGAGTCAACACATACCCACACCACACATTTTGTAGGCATAGAGTCAACGCATACCTACACCACACCTTTTGTTGGCATAGAGTTAACGCCAACCAACACCACACCTTTTGTTGGCATGGAGTCAACGCATACCAACACCATACCCTTTGTAGGCATAGAGTGTACCCACATCATACCCTTTGTAGACGTAGAGTCAACGCATACCCACACCATACTTTTTGTAAGGGAATGGGCGTGAGGACGTGTATCATTTTTTCTCTAGCAAAACAATTCCGTTGATCAAAAATATCGTCAAAGCCAGAAGGTTACAAGAAGCAACACCAATTTAAATGCACTGATTAATATAACCTTATTGACTTTGACACAGACTAAACAAGGGCGTCCGCAGATATGTTTTTTAGGAGTCAGGCCTATGGGCGAGGAAAATTTAGCATCCAGAAAGCTTAGTTTCGCACGTTTTGGATTTTGATATCTTTATCTTTTTTTCAGGGGAGGGGGGATTACTGTACGACACAAACACTTCAGCTAATATTGATAGTCGCCATCTAGTAATGTGTTGTTCTTTATTCTATTGACGAAATCTGATTAGATGTACGGGATCATTCCCACGAAGTCACTGCTTTGGTCAAAACTAACCATGTAGGAACGAAAAACGGGGACTTCCCTGGAATTTGTTTAAAAATTGGATTTTGAAAACAATAAGATTATTTTTTGTTATCTTAGCAGACTAAAACCTACTTAATCGGGTTATAGCCAATTAAACAAACATTTCTTCATTTAACATTTAAAAACATATAACAAACTATACTTTAATTTTAACAAATGTAAAACGGAATCAGCAAATACAAGAACATTTGATTTAAACTTATTTTATCAAATGGATTTGGATAAAAGTTTCGAGAACTTAATAAAAAAATTCCTATCCATAAAGAAATACATACTAATTATAACAGATGGGACAGAAACAAAAATATATATTATGAAAAAACAAATGTAAAAGGTGCACAGAACAACAAAAACACGAAGTGCTATGTAGTAAATGGTCGAGAATAGAAGTAAGAAATGGACATTATTAAAGATAAGATAATACCTAATCACCCAGGAAAACCACAAACGTGTTCAAAAACGTTTCGAATTTTTATTAAGTTTTTTAGATTGATTCCAAATTGAGGATATCAGATAAATTAGGATCAACCTCAAGGACTGCATCTAGGTCAAGGTTTAAGCAATGAGACGAATTACTAAGTAAATATCACCTCGTACAGTTTACACTCAAAGAAGTCATGATAGGCGCCTATCATTATTTCTTTAGGTGTAATCTGTATAATATTGAGAGGGAATTACTAAGTAAATTCGTCTCATTGCTTTAACCTTGACTTAGATGCATTCCTTGGGGTGATCCTAATTTATCTGATATCCTGATTGTGGAATTAATTTTACTCGTTCGAAAATTCATTAAAAATTCGAAACGTTTTTTAACTTGTTCGTGGTTTTCCTTTGTGATAAGGTATTATCTTATCTTTAATAATGTCCATTTCTTACTTTTTTTCTCAACCATTCTCTACATTGTACTTCGTGTTTTTGTTTTGTGCACCTTTTACTTTTTTGTTTTCATAATATATATATTGTCTGCCCCATCTGTAATAATTTGTATGTATTTCTTTATGGATAGGATTTTTTTTACTAAGTTCTCGAAATTTGTATCCAAATCAATGTGATATCAATCAAATGTTCTAGTATTTTCTGAATACTTTTCACATTTGTTGAAATTAAAATATAGTTTGTTATATGTTTATATAATTTTAAACAAATTATTTGAAGAAATTTTTGTTTAATTGGTTTTAACCCGATTAAGAAGGCTTTCGTCTGCTAAGATAACAAAAAATAATCCTATTGTTTTCAAAATCCAATTTTTTAACAAATTCCCGGTAAGTCACCGTTTTTCGTTTCTACATGGTTCGTTTTGACCTAAGCGGTGACTTCGTGGGAAAGAACCAGCACATCTAAGCAGATTTCGTCGATAGAATAAAGAACAACACATTACTAGATGGCGGCTATCAATATTAGCTGAAGTGTTTGTGGCCTACTGTTATCCCCCTTCCCCTGGAAAAAAAGATAAAAATATGAAAATAAAAAAAACGTGCAAAACTAAGCTTTCTGGTTCCTAAATTTTCTTCGCCCCTGGGCCTGACTCCTTAAAAAAAGTCTGCGGACGCCATTGTTCATTCTATGTCAAAGTGAATAAGGTAATAGTGATCAGTGCATTCATTCAGAGAGAAAATCGAAATAATATACGGTAATCGAAAAGATGAATTCCTGGGCGTCGTTACTGGTTACATCCACCTTTGTATACTGGCATCCAGCTTGTCCACGCCATTTGAAGACATAGTGATGTAAACCTTCCATGCATCAACTTAAAGCGTCCTAATGACACTACCTGAAAGGGTCGCAGGGGTTGTCGAGGGTCACATGGATCGAAATAACATTTATGGGTTAGTACCGTGCAGTGCAGTAACGATTTTTACGATAATTTTAACAGTTAAGAAGTAATAATGTTGATGTTGCATAACTTTATATGATAATAAACAGCGTTTTATTTTAACACATTGACAGTGTTCTTGATTCAAAATCTGGCATAGTTCAGGGTCGATAAACTGCTACTAAGCTTGGTTTGAGTCGCCGAGAAAAATGGGTGAAGACCGGGGGTATATAGACCTTCAAAAAATACTATAAAAATGTACCATGGCTGCACTAACATAGATTGGAAATTTCTATGAACCAAATTTCATTAAGCCAAAGACACTGAAGCATTATTTTGGAACGGATGTGTTGTTAAATATTGCCATTGGGATTCAGCAATCAACAGGCACCAGAATCTGGTAAAAAATTCACATATAGTTATATTGTTTAAGAGAACAAAGCAGACAAACAGATGATAACGAACTTGAAAATATTCCAAATCCAACATTCAAAGAGAGAATTAAGAGTGCTGATTATAAAACTGTTAAAAGCAAAGATGAAATTGGTTATGGGAATAGCAGATGAAATTCACAAAGAATTCAGAAAAAAAAAACATTTTCAAAAAGTTAAAGTATATGGTCAGCAGATTTAATTAATATGCCAGTTGTAGATTTGTACACGCATTTGAAACCAAATGAAATAATCCGACAAGCTACCTAAAAAAATGGCTTAAAATATTACCAGAAGTTGTAGATGAATACAACAACAAAATACATTCATCTATAGGTGTAACACCATCACAAGCCTCAAATAATCCAAATATTATAAAGTCAAGTATTTCACAAAATAATTATGAAAATGAGATACACAACTTAAATATTAAACACCAGGACAACAGGATTAGATGTCTGTGAAAGGGAAAAAAATCAGCCACAAAGTTTTCATTTGCTTCCTACGGCCCTGAAGATAGAGGAAAAAAGCTTCAGAATTATCTGAAATTTTCAATAATTATTCAGGATACATAATAGAACATCCCGTTGAGCTACCGTTATCAAAGTTGGAAAATATAACAGTAAACAAACATAGCCAAATACTTTGGCCTTGACTTTGACCCATATATCTCGATTACTTACATTTCTACATTGCAATATCTTTGTCTTCTAATATAATGCTAACGGTGTTTCACATTGTAATAATGCATAACAAGTTAGATGTATTATGTATTAAAGGTTTCTTGTATTTTGTCTTTTGCATTAGACGTTTTAGGTATTTGGTATTAAATTATGTTACATTTGCGTTTTGAATTAGACATTTCTAAAGAGCATTAGGTTTTTTCCGCTTTCCCCCGCCATACATCGCCTCCAACATATGAACATAGAATTGAAAGGTAGGGAATGCCAAGAAGGATAAATAAATAGTTTATGCTTGGCACGCATGCGCTGAATATGGGGGTTATCGCATAACTTCCGCTTTCTGCAAAATGGCAGACGATATTGATATGATGTTTGTTGATGTTATTTTGGAAGTAAGTTATGAATGAAAATTTTCATATTCTGTTTATTTTATAACATTTTCACAAAATTAATTTAACTATTCACCTATTCAACGAGTTGCCACCTTGTAATAGCGATAAAAAATGTTATTCTTTGTGAGATTTGAGATTGATAAAGCGTTGCCTGAGTTGCTTACTAAGTTACTGTTTAATAAAACTTACTGAGTTATTGTGTACTTAATAAAGTCAGTCTTTGAGATCTTTTTCGTTTATTATGACAAATATGGGACTACTGTAAGTTCTGGATGTTTCAGGAATTCCTGGTTATTGAGAATGTTGATTTTTTTCCAACAGTGAAGTAAAGTGAAGAAGAAGGTCAGGTAAATAAGTGTCCAATAATGCCATAATGGTAATGTCAATACCGGTAGGCTATAGCCTACCCATTTTTAATTTAAAGGGGAATTTTCAGCATTTTCGAGGGTTGATTTTGGTCTTATATAGCCATATAGGTCAATAGCCTCCATAAGTACTAGAACTTCACAAAAATTACACAATCCGTTCAATTATACCCCTACAGATGTCTGACCAAATAAATGCTACATACTAAGACCAGAAAACTCTTTTTAAAACCTTTATTGTATTGGCAGTATTAGTATATTTCATTGTTTGATATACAATTATATTCTACCTCTTAAATTCATCTATTATAAAACTGTAAGCCTTAAAGGATTAGTTTCATTAATTATAATTCTATATTTGTTTGCCAGTGGAATTAAAAATATCATTCAATTTCAGGATCCGTGCAGTTCAGTTTAAAAGGGGATGTTCAGCATTTTTGAGAGTCGATTTAGGCCTTGAATATATATAAATAGCTTCTAGAAGTACTAGATCTGCAGGAAAATCACAGAATCCCTTCAATTATACAAATACCTAAACGTTTATCTTTCATTTTGTGTTTATGTGTACTGTTTTCTAATATGAAGCATAAACTTACTAAACAACAAGTTGTATTTTTAACATTCAAATGCTAATAATTATGACTACACAGGGATTTGAAGGCTTAAATTTATTTTTGATTGTGAAAATACAGGCAGGCTCATTTTTCTTATTGGTGAATAGATTTATGATGTATTGTAATTTATTTTCAAGTTAGTAGTAAGATATTCACAAAGACTGGTAAATGGGTGATTTTTAATGAATGCCTTGTATTCTTGTATGATGTTCAATATATATATTCAGTTATTGTTTGGAATTATCAAATATGATAAAAATAAATTCTATGAAGTGAAATTGAGTTTTACATATAGTTTTTTCAGCACATTTTGTGCTAATGAGGACCAGCAAATGACATGCAGTGTGCAATTGGGCAATTTTTACAGGACAGTGTCATTATCCTACTCATATTTTGATATTCAGCTTTCGAGGGATATTTATCATGCTCAGTCTGTAACATACAGAACATCCATTAATTGGTCCATTTGAACGACTGCGGGAAATGGGTAAAAAATCGGTAGTAGTCATCTCATCTCATTCTGGGAAAGAACAATTGTTTTAACCCCCTGACCCACTGCGGCCCTCTGATGTTGTATCTGTAATTTTAATTAAATCTAAGAAAAAATAAGTTTTTATCACACAGTTTTTATCATATTTTTTCCAGATGAATTAAATAATGAATTATCTGGTGAATTATTAAATTTTGTATACACATCCTCACCACAACAGGAGTCCAATGCAGAGAAAAGTTGAAAATTATTTCATTCATCTTTGGACAGTATTGTCGAAGTACTTAGAAAAACTTATTCACATTTATATTTTTTTTCAAACTCAAAGTCAACAGGATTCTGTCAAAGGCATTGACAGTGATGAAAGAGACATAATTGCATATAGGAGGAAGCATAGTAGGGAAACTTTTAAAACTGTACTGGCACTGGTTGTAGAATACTTATTGCCTGCAAAAGAGTAAACAATTTTATAAACATAATAATATTATTATCTGCAAGCAATAAAACCAGTAGACATTCCATCATAAATCTTTCCAGTACTAGCATATAGGATCCCCAAATCACTGCATTGACTTGCAGTAATTTATTGTCTTGACAATTCTATTAATAATAGATTATTTTTTTGTCTGACAATTAGGCATAAATGCACTTTGTTAAATCAACTTATAAAGTTCACAAAGCTGTGACTATAACTTATAAGGTTGTTTCATATAATTACTACTTGTTTTTGGGAGTATTTAGTGTAGTTGAAATAGATTGTTCTGGTAAAAACAATGTTGGTATAATACCAACATGATGTAATACACATCTTTTTCTTATGCCTGGACTGAATAAATAATAATTAGACTGTTCTATAGCAAATTGGTGTAAATGCAAGGTAATTTACAGTAGAAAATAGTATGGGCAAGGGTCAATTTCAAGTGAAAATGTTCCAAGGAAAAGTCATTTTAGGGACTCAAAGTCTTCCTTGAACAAATGATGTATATATTAATTGACAATAATATTTTGAATATATGTGAATGAAAGAAAACAATCAATTCAAAACTCACTGCATGAGGTCATTAATACAGTAATCCTATATCATTTTAGAAACTATATACTGAGAGTAAAATATCAAATCAAGAAATAACAGTTGTAAAAACGTTGTAAAATTAAATTTTCTGTGATAATTTTTAAATTAACTTCTTTTGTTATTGTTTACCTTAACACCGGAAGTTAATAAAAGACCCCCAAGTAGAAATTCGGTCAACCATAAATTTAAACGGAAGTTCAATAGACTAAGAGAAGTCTCAGACTTCCAGTCTTTTACATTTCTATGATATGAATTAATCATCAAGACAAAGAACAAATCATATGTAGAGTAGCAAGATACGCCCACTTCCCTGATAAATTTTAAGTATATCAATGTGGGCGTATAAAAAACTGACTTTTAAAAATAAATAGTTTTCTTGATAAATATGGAACTGTTACAACTACAAATTTTCAACTTATCAGATGAATATATCACCGTTTTATGATTGTATTCCAGATGAAATAAATCTCAAGGATAATAATACATACATCAGATCAAAACGGAGTTCATTACTCTGCTTTATAAAAAAGACTCTTTAAATATTTTTATTGCATTGCGTGAACGCACTGCTTTGGTTTGCAAATGGCTTTTTTTTTACGCTACCCAGCCAAAACTACACATACCACACATAACCTGACATAATGTCCTGCGATGATTAACTGCTCGGTGTTTCTTAAATGTAAAATGACGTATTTTTGCCTAACCGGAAATATATTAAAAAGTCGTATTTCAGGGTTTTTCCATTTTCAACTCATTTTTCCAACAGATTGTGATTGGTCTTTTTTTGGTTCATTTGTTTAATCCAATAGCTACAAATTGCAATTTTGAAAAATTTATATTTTGACTTTTGTAGCTGACTTTTGGAGCACTTTTTAAAGCATTTTTTTTTTTAACTTTGGCAATTTTATTTCGATCGCTCTGAAACCTTCCAAAGAAAATCAATTCAGAACCGGGGGTTAATCGATTGCAAAAAAAATGTAGGTTGTCTATTTAATAATTTCGATTTCAATTTCTTTATATTTCCGGAACAAGAATTTCAGTATAAAGCTTTCAATTGGGGCAAAATAATCATGAGAGGGATTTCAGATGAATAAGACCTTAAAGATCAATCAGCATACATTCACAATTACTAGGGATAATGAATTCGTCACAAAGTCAAATTTAAAGTTTAACTTTCAAAGAAGTTAATTTAAAAAAAAAAACATTAAGGGAGAGAACTCTGTCAAAACTTTGTAACCTGTAATATAAAGATCAATGGCATTACAGGAAAAAATGTAAAGAGCATGCCTGAAATAAATTAAAACAGTAAAGCGGTCCTGTAGTGCCAACCTTCAGCAGTGTCCATATGTAGACCTAATAATGGTTTGAGTAAATGAAACAGAACGAAAATAGGAATTCAAAGTAATCTTTTGTCAATATATTGGTAGCAGCAAATGAACCCTACATAATATGAGAAGAGTAAGCATAATATTACACACAATATGAAGGTTAAAATAAACATAGTGCTGTGTAAAATTATATGAATATCTAGTCGGCGTGACTAAATGTAATATTGTTTACACAAAACTCGAAAATGAACTGGAGATAATACAGAGATAATACCTTTAGATGAGATTCGTGAGAGTTTATCAGGATGGAAAATGTTTGATATCGGTGGTCTATGGGGTGAAGGCGCCATGAACACAAAATCAAATATGTAATTTGCTCTGATATTGAATTTTCTGACACGCTTTTTTGTTCGAGGCAGTTCTTGTACAATTTTTATTTGATGACGTTCATATTTTCAGGGTCTGACAAGGACATGTTGAAGTAAATCTGTGAGAATTTTGAAACAGATCGGTTCATCAGCAGTTTGGATATTTCCCATCAAACTTGGGGACGTTTTTATTGGGACACCCGATATATGGAAAACGAAATTTCGGAATGACAATAAATTTGGGTTTTGCAAGGCCAACAAGGATACTGAGCTAGAATTAGAATTAAAATTAAAGGTTGTTTTCTATATAGGTGACACTATCGACAACGGAACATTTTTACCACTTGTGATATATTCCGAGTTGAATTATTGTTTATTAATACAATCCAAAACAGATGTTCAAAGAATCAATTTTGAGCATTGATGTGTTCATTATTTATTTAAACTTCAATTGTTTTACTTGAAATGGTGATGAACAATTATACCTGAAACCTAATTTAAAATGTGTGTAGGAACCTCGAAGGAACTTGTTTTTAAGACGAAGTTAATTGAAATTATTTTTGCTTTCTTTCTAAATCAGTTTAAAACATAAGTATGTTAAATTTTTATTGGTGCTGTTTGTAATAATTTATATGTTGGTCAAATATTGTTTGTATGAGAATTCTCACATCAGACACCAAATGTTATAACACCTTCTTTTATCTTATAAAAACAAACACATTCATATACATGTACCCTATACCAAATGTCCCAGTGTAAAACAAGCTGCCAGTGGGCGTGTAAAATCTCAACATTTCAGTGTGATTTAAACTAAATACCCTACATAATCCCTTGACATCCTCACACTGTCTTGCTTATTTTCAAACGGTATTTGAGTGCATTCAACGAGTGTCCTTAAGTTCGATTTTTAAAGTTGATGACAGACAAAACCACTTCCTAGAATAATCTTTTTTTTATGTTTTTAGCTGTTGGGGTTAGTTATTCCCTTTTATATATATCATAACATTACTTATCATCTCTATATGACCGTTTTTGACAAGACTTCCATCACAACCTTTAATTCAGCGTACATCTAAGGCCCAGTCCCACTGCACTTGCGCACGAATTACGCATGAATTGCGCATAAAATTTCCTTTGTGCGTGATTCGTCAGTGATGTGCGTAAATCAGTGGAGCATCAGTTTTTGTAAGTGATTGTACGCGGAGACGGGTTTGTGCGCGATCGCCGGTTTTGAACGGTTCAAATTTTTTTCCACGCACAACGTACGCGATTATACGCAGTTTATGCGCAGTTTGTACGTAGTTTGGACGTGGAAGGTGCGTGATATGTGCGTGTTCTGTCAGTGTTCCGTCAGTGCTTGTGCGTCAGGAGCTGGCTCCTAGCACGCACATCACTGACGAATCACTTACAGAACACGCACATATCACTTACAAAACACGCACAATCCACGTATGTTCCACTTACAATCACTTACCAAAATTATTAACGCACGAGACACGTTCGAATGTTCGTTCTTTGTCAGTGATTGTAAGTGATATATGCGCAGTTTATACGCGATTCATCGGTGATTCTGACCACGCACAACCCCAGAAAATGACCAATTTATCCACGAACAATCACGCACAAACCAATTTTATGCGTGATTTATGCGTGATTTATGCGTCATTGGCAATGGGACTGGGCCTTTAGATTTTCAACCAACAACCCATATGACTACACTATACACGCCAAGAATTATTTGCCTTATGTTGTTCCACATTGTCCAAATATCCTTCCCGGATATATAACTTACATTTCTTTGTGCCCTATTGTATGTCAAAAGTGACAACTTTTATGTTACTATGATGTTAATAACGTGCAGTTACATACCACAATCACCAGCTTTAATTTTTTACAGCTTTTGAGTTCAGCTTGAAACTGAATTGTTTCCAGGATTTTTTTTAATATTTTGGGTTTTTTTTTTAAATTGTTGTCAGAGTACCCAACAAAAACTGTTATACTTAAAAGATTTTTTGCATAGTCCGAGATATCCCAGACCTATTTTTTTTAATGTATTTTGTCTTTTAAACATATGACGTACCATTCGAAAAATATGTATGTTATAAATGCATCACGTTTTTATTTAAAGGGATATGTTCACTAACTGTTCGACCAAATAACATTGTCTCAGAACCAAGAATTTGTTTTAGCTTATCCGTAATAGTGTTCCAAATTCTCCCTCATTATTTAAGCCTTCATATCCCCGTGTATCCATAAATATCAGCGTTAGAAAGTAAAAAATACGAAAATGAAAGAAAACTGTTAATGATAAGGTACGGGTATAATTGGCAGTTACAGTAAATCTGAAGGCTATCTACATAACTTTAAGGCCAAAATCGATCCTCGATAATACTGAACATTCCCCTTTAAATTGTGACTGGGCGAGAGTGTTCTTTACAGATGAAAGTCGGTTCCCTATGTTCAGGATCATCTTGATCGTCATCCGAGAAGGCATGTACCACCTTCAGTGAACTGACAAGACCTTGAACAGACTCTATTGAACTTCTGGAACAGGATTCCTGTTGACGTTATCCGCCGCCTGACAACGTCAATGAGGAGGCGTGTGTCTGCGTGCATGTTTGCTCAGGGTGGCGATACTCATTATTGGTGAAGTTTTGCCTGACGACTGTATCATGGAATAACCTTTTTATGCACTTTTGCAAAGAACTCTGGTTTGTGTTATTTTTAATTTTGACCCCTTAACTCTTCTTTCGTGTATTGTGGAGAATAAGTAATATTACTAGTTCAAGGGAAGGAACTTGTACTATTAGTTGTATTTAGTAAATATACATTTAGTTAAATGTTTAATTTTGGTCATTGAATAAAACCATTTTGTTAATGTCAAAAGTTTTTGATCCATAGCCAAGAAATCCACGTAGAAGCTATAGAATACAGAATCAATTAAGAGACACCATAATTATGCTGCACGTAATAAAAATGCAAGATTAATTTATTTTACTCAAACAAATACAATAAGCAAGCTAAAATAAAAACACCTTAATTGTACATTGTAGTTTGTTAAAACCGGGATGTAAATGTATATCGAATAGTTGATTGCCATCTTCGTCAGATATTTTAAAACTTTGACAACTCATGTTTGGTTAATCACCATGAATTTAATTCTAGGCTAGTTGGTTAGTAGATGACAAATTAACATTCACTTCGAATAAATGCTGATATCGCAAACTATTTCAATTCTAATATCCTTTCTCCTTAAATAGGCTGAAACATATACTTTATTGAGTTTTCTGCGTCAATGTTAGTGAAGATGCATTTCAGATAAGAGGACGGGACGTATTTAAAATGCTGACTATAATACAATATTGAAACACTATCTGTCTTCGTCTGATTCAGCAATAATAAATGTATCGTCATCAAATACTGAATCTTTATCCAAGGACTGTGATAATTTCCATAACTTTATATTTTTCTCTAATATGTCACTGTAACATGCATTAGCTGACAGTTCATCACAGTTTAAAGGTACAGTGGCTATTAATGATACCGATCTTGTCCTTAATCGATCTACATGTTTCAATGATCTTATTGAGGATGTACTTTCGTCAAATTCACTTTCGGAACTTAAACCATCATCCGGAAAATCAAAATACTCTGAAATAAGAAAAATAAATAATGTTGATAATGACTCAAATGCGTGTTGCTCTCAGTGTAATTTTGTTCTGAAGAAAAAGCACAATATTGCTTAATTATAATTACACCCGTCTTTGCATTATGGAAAAGATTTATCTACAGTTGTAAAACACGGTAGTGAACTGTTGTTATTGTTATTCTTACCATCTGTACTGGAAGTTGACACTCCACGATAATAACCAGTTTCAGCACAAAAATAAGGTTCAGATTGTTGTCTGACTAATGGTGGTCTCTTACTATTCATGTAACCGTTTAATAGATTCAGCCCTCTGGAAGAACAGGATACAGGCCGGCGAGGTGTACCTCCTCTTGTTTTACTCAATTTCCTTATGGTTTCCTGGATGTGTATCAGTTGCTTTAATAGCTGTAAATCTTGCTCTCGCATTAATGTCTGAAAGTATAAGATGGATAACATAAGAACTACCATTCTTAACCGATTATAAATGAAAACATGAACACAAAGGTATAGGCTACTAATATATTTTACACTTTCAATGAAGCAAGGGAAGCTAATTTTTCGATTCTTGAAACAGCTCTATGTGACAGTATAAACATCTAATGATGGCACGATCCGGCAATCGTAGGAAAACCTCTTATGATCTTTTTATTTGGTTAAGTGTAACACACCAAGTCAAGTATAAGTATAGTAAACAATCATAGGGTAGGGTGGACTCTTCTGTTATAATAAGTATGTAAGTATTACAGTATACAAACATGATGGCCTATCATAAATACCTCATTATATCGATAGTAAACTAAATAAGTGGACTTTCTGTCCAGTTGTAAACTTATTATATATCATATAATCCGTGACTAAATTGTTAGAAAATAGTTAAATACCATGTAAAATAAACATGACAAAACCCTTGTCAATAGTCAACATTATATTCAAGTCAGCACCCAAGATTTTGACACTTTACCTGCGACGTGACAAAAATGAGTAAATGTGACACAGGCGATTCACATATACTATTTATGAGCTTGCTAGCGATCACTTAACCTACATATTAAATAGCAAATTTACACAAAATATTGTTCCATCTAGGCTACCGTAAGCCCTGTAATTCAAATTCTTAAATTTTTAAAGGTATAATTTTAACACCAAATTCAACTATCTGCGCTTCAATCGTTGAATAACCATTGATCTATCCCAAATGGACCCCTGTACAATGTGCTCTATGTTATAATAATAATACCTATGCCTTCTTTAATGCTTTTTCAATGTATGATGTATGCGCGATCGGTAAGCAGTCATTTAAGCACATGTCATAAGGCACAGTGTTATTTTGGCACAATGATTTAGGCACACTTTCAATTAGGCACACTGTCATTTAGGCACACCTTCAATTAGGCACACATTCATTAGGCACATAATCAATCATGTGGTAGTACATGTTCCTTTAGCAACGGCTATCATTTCATTTCATTAGATAATGCAAATGTCTAACGTTGCTGAAGGAACATGTTGGTAGTATGTCATTTAGGCACACCTGACTCCAAAGAGGGGGTTAAGGGTACATGGCTCCCAGAAACTCAAGTAACTTTAGAATGGTTCTGTATTTTCATAAACCAAAATAAACACCAACAACAACAGCAACACATTTTGATGTGCCCCCTAGGCCCTACCCCGCAAATTCAAACAGCTTCAGTCTGAAATGCATTTCACACTTGTGTGTGCTTACTAGGTGTACCTAAAAAGAGTGTGCCTAATTGAATATGTGACTAATTGAAAGTGTGCCTAAATCATTGTGCCTAAATAACACCGTGCCTATATGACATGTGCTTATCTGACCGTGTGCCTAAAATACCGTGTCTAAATGTAAAGTCAACGGTGAAAGCAGCTTCCTCGTAATATGCCTTCATTAAAGCGATACTGGGCTACGTCTTAGAATGAACAAAAAAATTAAATTTTCAAACTTGGTCATTAGGAGTACTATATATTCATCAGGGGACAAACCTAGTGGCACAACTTTAAAGCAGATTACCTAAATAATCTGATAAATCCAGAAAACTATGTTTAAATACAATAATTGATTAATGCCTTAATCCAATCCAATTCTAGCGAACGCACTGCTTTGTTTTCATAATGACTATTTTTTTTTTTTGTCTATTTCTGGTCACGCTATTTCGGTATGAAGGAGAAATACCACACATTATCTCAGATGATTTCCTACGACATCTAACTGCTCGGTATTTGATGAATGTAAAATGATGCATTTTCTTTCAACCGGAAATGACGTATGCGAGTTAAACCCATTTTAATTGTATTTTCACCTCCGTTTTTTGTCCGATTTTGATGGGAACTTTTTTGTTTATTTCTTTAAACGATTGTCTACAAAATATGAGTTTAAAAACATGAATTTTTAAAACTTTGTCGCTGACTTTTTGAAGCACTTTTTTGACCATTTTTTCAACTTTCGCAATTTTATTCTGATCAATCTGAAAACTTACTTGTGCATAGACATTTTGATCGCGAACAAAATTATTTTTTCAAAATTTTTATATCACTTCCGGTTTTGACGTCATTCACTTGTAAAGTTGAAATTTTGATTTCCGGGATAATGAAGATATTCAAAAAAATCTTTTTGCAATGTGCTAGAAATAACTATTGACAAAATATGAAATGATAAAATCTGACTCAGATATTTCATATCAGCCGCCATCTTGAAATGACCAATTTTTCTTTAAATCGAAATTCAGAATCAGGGAATCATCCGATTTGAATAAAAATGATGTCTATGGAATCTACAGTCGATTGCTAACAAAATATGGGAGGCCGATTTTTTAATTTCGATTCAGATTTCTTTTTATTTCCGGTTGAAAATTTTCAGTAATAGTCCAAACTTTTAAGGCTCATATCTTGTGACCTTGACCTTGAGTGACCTTGTGACCTTAACAAAAGTTGTTGCCCTTGACGAGATCTATCTAATGGCATAATCATTTTAGATGCCCGATGTTTACTTCCGGTTTTATGGCTGTCAGAAAATTGCAATTTTTAACTTTAAACAGCTCTGTCACGTGACCTAATTTACATACGTTACAAATTATTTTTGAATCGTATTGTGCTTGATCTACGCTTTCCAATGATATATGACAATATGTATTCGAATCATAATTCCGCGTTTTAGAATTTGAAAATATTGTTAGTATTGCTGGTATTCCCGCATCCCTTTTAGTTAACCTGCTTGTATTCTGGTAGCTGTGCGCCCCTTTTATTTCGTATGACTGCTTGTAGTTCTGCACCTCTTTTATTTAGTCTGTCTGCTGGTATTTCTGATTCCATTTTATCTGCCTTTATATACAGCCACATGAAAATATGGACGTATATTGCCGTCACTCCTGTCCATCCGTAGGTCCGTTCGTCCTTCAACAATTTCTTGTACACGTAATAGCGATTAGAGTTTTTATATATGTATAACACTAGATATTTCGATCAAAATTGCTTTTTCAAATTTTGTTCTTTGTTCTATAGTAACTCTGCGTGTTTATTTTTTGGCGGGAAAAAACACGTGTTATCTGAATTACGGATTTCATAAGATAGTCATGTTCTTCCATATCTTAAGAAGAAATTGTTACCTAACAAAAAAAAATATGATAAAATCGTAACCGGAAGTAACACACTGGCCATCATCATGAAATCAACATGTTTTCTTTAAATCGAGAGAAGTGAACAGGGTATCATCCGATTTGTATAATATTGATGTCTAGGGCATTTTCAATCTATGGCCAACAAAATGATGACAGCCAATTTGCTAATTTCGATTATGATGTTTGCCTATTTCCGGTAAAAGATATTCAGAAATGGCCAAAATTTTCAAAGCTCATTACACGTTACCTTGGATTTGGGTGACCTTATGACCTGAACAAAAGTTATTGCCCACGATGAGATCTACCCAACGGTGTATTCATTTTTGTTGTCCAATATTTACTTCCGGTTTTATAGCCATTTAAAAATTGTTAGTTTGAACTTTCAACAGCTCTGTCACGTGACGTCACGTCACAAAATATCTTCTTTTCTTATTACGCTTTATCTCCTCTTTCCAGTGATATATAACACTAGATATTTTGATCAAAATTGCTATTTGGAATTTTTTTCTTTGTTCTATAGTAACTCTGCGTGGTTTTTTTTTGGCGGGAAAAAAACACGTGTTATCTGAATTACGGATTTCATAAGATAGGTAACAATTCTTCTTAAGATATGAAAGAACATGACTAACAAAGAAAAAAATATGACAAAATCGTAACTGGAAGTAACACGTTGGCCACCATCTTGAAATGAACATGTTTTCTTTAAATCGACATCCGATTAATTATATAATTTTGATGTTTATGACATTTTCAATCTATTGCCAACAAAATGAGGGCAGCTGAATTGCTAATTTCGATTATGGTGTTTGTCTATTTCCGGTATAAGATATTCAGCAATTATTGTAACACTTTTAAAGCTCTTAACTTGTGACCTTGCCATTTGTTGACCTTATGATCCGAACAAAAATTATTGCCCGAAATGAGATCTATCCAATGGTGAATTCATTTTTGTTGTCCAATATTTACTTCTTGTTTTATAGCCATTTGAAAATTGTCAGTTTGAACCTAATTAACGTACGTCACAAAAAAAATCGTCTTTTCTTATTATGCTTTATCTCCTCTTGATATATAATAGTAGATATTTTAATCATTTTGCTTTTTTTTTAATTTGGAAATTTTGTTCATTGTTCTAAAGTAACTGCGTGGCTTTTTTGGCGCGAAAAAACACGTGGTTCCTAAATTGTGGATTTTTAAAGAGAGTCGACACATTCTTTTGAAGATATAAAATGACATAACATTCATAGAAAAAAAGGATAAAATTGGACCCGGAAGTAACTAGTAGACCACCATCTTGAAATGACCAACTTTTGTTTAAATCGATATAAGTGATCAGGATATCATCCAATTTACATAATAATGATGTCTATGTTATCTTCAATATATTACTAACAAAATGGTGACAGCTGATTTCCTAATTTCGATTAAAAGTTTTGTCTATTTCCGGTTAAAGAAATTCAGCAATAGCAAACACTTTCAAAGCTCAAAACTCGTGACCTTGGCGTTTGATGACCTTTTGATCTGAACCAAAGCTATTGCCCTCGATAAAATCTATTAAATGATGTTTTACTTTGTGTTTTCCGATTGTTTACTTCCGGTTTAATAGCCGATTGAAAATTGAGATTTTTAACTCTATAAACAGCTCTGTCACATGACCTAATTTATATGCCGGACTAAAATGCAACCGTTCAAGGATGTTTAAATTGCGCACTGCTCAGTACCGTTATCACGGTTCTAGTCTGTAATTGTATGGAAAATTACATAGTTTTATGGGTTTATTTGATTCTGTTTGTATACTTTGGACACTGTTGATGAATATTATACTCTTATTGACCAAGTTTGAGAACTTGATTTTTGTGTTCATTCTAAGACGTAGTATCGCTTTAAGCATGGTGCTCAGGATGGTCCCAATATTTGTTTTAGGTCAGTCCGAGAAGTTGAATTTACTGAAATATGAGTTGCATTTTACTATAATTGCATTTGCAACAATATTGTAAATTACATCGTTTTTTTTCAGCCCAAAACAACAAATTTGACGACAGACTCTATTTTGATTAAATTGAATTCTTAATATTATTTATCCTGCCAATTATCCTATAACATAAAAGCAAACTGATAATTTAAGACTAAATTTACTTCACCCATTTAAAGCTACAGTAAAATAACGGTATAAGTTTATCTAAATGTAATGAGATATTATAAATGTAATTTATACTAATTACAAATAGATAATTAGTAATTAACTTCCATATTGCATGTTACTGTCGCACTTATTTTCTCGAATATATAGCGTGGTCACGGATACTAAGCCTATTATTCACGTTAAGGAAATTATCATTTTGTCGAATAAAAATCCCTACAATCAAAATAATTCCGTTAAAAATCTCAGGCACGGCATGACATAGACTCCTTCACAGAGAAGTACCACCAGATGTTTCGAAAATAGTAAGTCACTACAATAAATTTCAACACGATAATATCAATTTATGAATGACAAAACAAACCAGCAGACACGATATCTGATATATTTGTCCAGAAGTTCGCTATGACGACCATAAAATTTTCAAACTAAAGTTCGACGTATAAGTGTCAAGCAACCCTGGTTTAGCCATTTCAAAATCAAAATGATCAACTTTGATTTAAGTATATTATAAGAATCTGATAACTGAAACTACGATTTGCAGTTGTCGGCGTCAGTCAACTAAATTGAGCGATTGATCAGATTCTCCCAGATGCAGTAAGTGGTTAGCAGTCGTTTAAAATCTACCCTCTGTCATTATATAAGCCGACTTCAGTCTATCTTGAGTGAATTATGGAGTTGATTCTTAGAACATAAATGCAAGAATGACAGTTTAACACAATATTAGTACATGTATACAGATTTAATTAAATATACACCATAGAATGAAAAAAAGGATTAGCATTGTATATGTTTTGATTTATCTTTTTATCGCTAGTGGGTCTATTTAACCAATTATTCTACTAGAGTAAATTTAACAATAACAAGAAGTAAATTGTATGGTGAAATGACAGGGTTGTAACTATATTAATATTGACCCTAATAAATCTATCATTATTAACCTATATGGTTATTTAGAAAATATTTTATAAACATTCATCAATTTTAATTAATCATATTAACATCAATCTTGATGGTGGACAAATTGACCCCCTGGACATGGTTAATCCGTTTAGACTGTCGAGTCGATGTTTCAAAATTGATCTTCAATCACTGAGCAGTTATCGCTAGCGATACAGGTCATATTCCAGAAAGATTAAATACCTATGAACAGGGACGCAATGATAGATTTTCTACTTCAAAAATTAAAGGTGACATTTTTGGAACAACGAATCAGAATAGTCAAATATTATTAGATGTTGAAAGTAAGACTTGCATTGAGTTTTGATGTTGGATTTCTTCTTCATGTTAAATGTTTGGCAAAATATAGTAATTTCGTGCAGTTAGAAGTCAAGAAGTTATTTGAAATATAAACCATGTACAATTGTACACTTAATCATTCATCATAAAAACTGACGGTTATCAATTATCAGAGAAAAGGGGGAAATATGGTTTTCCGTTAGGAAAGCTGATTAACGTTATGTTATTAGATTTATTTCCTGGTAACCGACTCATAATGTAATTATCTACCAGATAATCAACTACAACTGAGATAGGAAATATTTTTGAAAGGGGGGATTACAATTACATCTATCTCTAAAAAAAACATGTTCATAAAAAACAGAAAGAAGGAAGAGTATTGTGGACTCCTTTTGTATCACTTTAACTAACTGTCCTCAACTTTAAAACTTTAAAACTTTAAACATAAACAATATCCTGATCACATTTTTCTTTAAGCAGTGGTTTAAAAGTTAAGATATGAATTAGTTGTTTACGGTTTGAGTAAACATTTGAAAATAAAGTTAACAAAATCTTTGACGAACCATGAAAGTTTTAACGTTACACACGACAAACTCACAAAGCACATGCTGAATTTTTTGTATATCGACCATGATAGAAAAAAATTTTGTAAGAAAATCTGTTCATATACCTTGAAAACATCGTTTATCAATTATTTTTATTAAGTATACTGTATTCTTATAATTAACTTAAAAATGAAAAGGAATTTACATGCACAATTTAATGAAGTTATGAGTACATCTTGGCATAGGTTATATGTTTAATTATAAATGAAGTCTGGATAATGTTTACGATCTCTCCGACATACACTGTAAAATCTCAGTTATTTGTCAATTTATGAAGAAATGTACAATTTAACCTACTAACATTTGCTAATGAAATACCATTCACATTGTAATTACGATAATTTTTTTGTTTGAAATGACATTTCAAGACAGTCGATTGATAACTGCACGTATCTAAAATGATTATGCAGACTAGCAAAGTTTCATGGAATGCAGATCGGGCTCTTGTCCAACTTTCTTAGTAGTGCATTAACAGTGTTGCCTGGTTGATAAAAAAAACCATCCCTTATAAGATCAAATCCTACAAGCAGTAATCTTTGAAACAAGGGTAGATGAACAGACAGACAGATTGTCTTTTGCAACGTACATTAATTTTTTTTGATAGACGAAACTATGATGGTAAGAATAAACTTCAATACTTACTAGTTCGTGTTTTAGAGTAGCTATTGCTGAATTAATTTTCTCACTGCTTGATTTAAAATCCATAATAGTTGACATAAACAAAAATAATACAACTTGAAAATACTTGAAGATATAAAGTTGAAGTTATGAGTTTATTGCCATGTTACATCCATATTTATGTTTTAATACTCTATGTTGATAGATTAATTTGAACCAATTATTGTCTGACATCTTGATGGGTTACATATTCCAAATATAGTTCTCAAAGTTTAAAATAACCTTATAGTTTTCCATAAAACATTGTATGACCTTATGATATACCACTTGTAGTCTATTATATTATAAGATATTTATAAGTCACACCTTATATTATTGGTTTATTCAATCCTATCCTATGTTAACTTAGATTAATTAGACTACATCGTATATATCAATTATAAACCATATTACACACATAAACACTTCACTGTAATATTCGCCAAGTGTAGACCTACTTTCCTTAAACTTCATAATTCGTCTGCTCTCCCTGGTCATGTGATACAAATATAAACATCATACTTTTCAACTGGATAAATAACATAGTTTTACAGAGTAGAATATTTTTTTAATTTTTGTCACTCCAAAAGTTCTAACGTGTACAGCATGAAATTAAAACACTTAAAATTTGTTTTAAAATGTGTTTTAATAATAAATTACTCATCACTGATAATATCTTAACCGACATTATCAAACTATCCTTAGATATGGTGAGGTATAAAACAATAGGTCAATGATACTCGAGAATGATTATCTATAAAGAAACCTAGTTGGGGATCCGTCCTATACGAACCTATGGCGGAGGTCCGGGAATCCTCATTCCCGCTGTTTTGAACGCCTCTCAGGTCTTAACGAATTGGCCCACCTTTATAAATTTACGTTTTTCGGAATTTTTGTAGAATTTTTTCTCATCAATGGAATGTAAAAACTTAACAAAAAACTCCAAATTTTGTTTTAGTGTAAGACAGTACTTTTGGAAGCAGTCACAGACGACGGAAGTCGGGATAATTAAAATGGCAGCCATCACTGATAAAATTTTCGCTAGGAAACTTTCAATCAAAAGAATAGGTATTATTTGAGCTAGGAGATCATTTAATTTACATTTTTATTTAATATTTTATGAAAATGTATCGATATGTGCCGATTTCCAAGGACACAGGTATGGAGGTATAACCTTGCCAATATTGTCGATTGTGTCGCAAAATGTATAAATGTACTCAAAAATCCAATGAAATGCAGCTAACAATTTACTCTTTGCATTATGCTTTTTGCATTAGGCACTATTAAATTATACATTCTGCATTAGTGATGACGTATATTCATTTGCATACGTTAAAAACGGCGGAGATGTACGGAAATTAATAAATTTGCATGCGCATTGATACATGTTCTTGTTGACACTTAAAGATGGGTTCTCCCTTAAAGATAAATATCTCTGTATTGTTTCAAATTTCTGAAATATCTGAGAGATCTAGCCTAGACAATGTTGAGAACTAGACGCCATCGAACGCAATCGAACTGACATTTTAAGTTTTATTTGTATAGGGACGAATGGAAACGCTAAATTCTGACATTTTTCACTAAATTTAAGGCTCAAAATTATTTGTATAGGGTCTGAGGAATTTAGCCTAGAAAAAGAAATAGACGCTCACAAAATATGAAATTTCCTGACGAACTTGTGGGTTGTGGGATCACAGAAAGAAAATTTTGAGAATTAGGCGCCTGGATACTCAAATTCCTGACATCTCCCAACGAATTTAAGATTCAAAATTATGTGTATATAGGGTCTCAGGTATGTCGCTAAAAAATTTGAAAATAAGATGCTCATCAGTCCCTAATTTCGTTCGTTCGTTTTTTTTTAATCCGGTTTTTTAACCACTACATTAGGGTCTGAGAACGAGACGCTGTAACAGCCGTTCACGTTAACTTTGACCAAACCTTGATAAAAATGACCTAATAAACTAGTCTACAATACTTAGGAATCCTAGAATGCACCTATTGTTCGAGAACAAAATCCCAGCGCAGGAGAGGGCAAAGATCTGATTGGTTAAAACAAAGGTCATTAAGGTTTGGTCAAAGTTAACGTGAACGGCTGTTACAGCGTCTCGTTCTCAGACCCTAATGTAGTGGTTAAAAAACCGGATTTAAAAAAAAACGAACGAACGAAATTAGGGTCTGATTTTAATTAGACTGAGATGCTCATAAACATTTCCTGACATTTCCCGTTGAATTTAAGAATCAGAATGGGGGTGGAAGAAAAATGCGCTTACGGGCGTCTAGTACTCAAAATTGTCAAGGTTATATAATATGAGTCCCTCAGACGTCGAATTCCTGACATTTTTTTCTTGTACCCTATAAAAATTCGTCAGGAAATGACGTTTCAGGGAGTCAATTCTTTAAATTTTCTAGAGGGGCTCCCTAGAAACTAGACTACCATGGGCACCCTTGAACCAATACAGGTAGCAATAACTCAATTTGAAATAATACAGAGATATTTATCTTTAAAGGAGAACCCATCTTTAAACGTCAAAAAGAACTTGTATCAATGCGCATGCTTATTAATTAATTTCCGTACATTTCCGCCGTTTTTACGTATGCAAATGAATATACGTCATCATTCCATATAAGGTATATGTTCTATTGTGTAGAAGTCTATTCTGCAAGGTTTGATAATACAGAGTGCGTAATGCAAAGTGACTAATGCATAATGTATAATGCAAAAGTGCCTAATGCAAAATGCATAATGCAAAGAGTAAATTGTTATCTGCATTTCATTGGATTGTTGAGTATTCTTATACATTTTGCATTTTTACACATCGACAATTGTACTTTGCAGAATTGACAAATGCATTTTGTAATTACGACATTGGTATTTTAACATTGCAACACAATCGACAATATTGGCAACGTTATACCTCCATACTCAGGGGCTTATGAAAGGAATTGAATTTCCGCAATGCAATGATACAGCATTGCAGCATCTGACTATAAAGAAACCAAGTAGGCCTACTAACGATCCGAACCGCAAAACGAAACTCGAAATCCAAAAAGACATTTTGACGAAACATAGGTAACAACTTTTCACATGAGGAATTATATCAATCATTCATGAGTAAGTATTTCATAATGAAAAGTGGTATCGGGTGTATAGAAGAGTAAGCATACCCTGCCTGGCGCCACACCCGTCTTACACGAAACAAACTGCAAAACATGAAAAAGCGCCAGATGAAAAAACCGTGACTTGAAGGGACGTAACTGTTGAAAATAGATTAATGTCCAATTTCGACAAATCAAGGGACGTAACTAATCATAATTATGATAACAAAAAAATATCGAGTACGCCCGAATCAACGAGGAAGCATTCAACGACGAAAAGTGACACCAAGCTATCAGAAGGGCAAGTAAATACTGTCTAGAACAACACTAATGCTAAAGATAAAACAGGGAGGCAAAAAATTAAAAAAACCGTAAGGTGACGTCCTCACAAAAGTGTGTCGAGTTAAGTTGAAATGAATCGTTAAGCAAAAAAAAATTAAAATGACAGCAGAAACAGATGATTTATATTTATAAATTATACCTATACCAGGGTCATTTAACTACTAGAAGAAGATTTTGAAAACATATTTGAAACTATGTAGCTAAAAATTAAATACTCCTTGGATAGTTCTAAGAATGAAGTATACAAAGGAGGTTTCGGTCTACCTTTGACCATAGAGATCCAAAATGAGAGTATTGTCAATGACCAATAGGGATCTAGGTAAGACCACCTAATTTCCATTTATATAATTTATTGAAATGAGCAACAGCAATCTTTTAAAAGAGACTTTTAAGGTTTGTATTGGTAAAATTGTGAATGAAATGTAGGTCAACTGACTAACTTCAAACAACTTAGACCTACATTTATATAATATATATTCATAACTTACCATTATAAAATTTATCTAAATATTATATAAAGAAATATTTGACGCGACTCGTCAATCCTATCGGAGGGTACCCATAATATCGTACTTTCACTAATAGGCCGATGACTTTACTTTTGGTCAAGATAGTCATAAGCCATGTTTCAACCAAGTTACTCTTGGTGTAACACTCGAAGCACTGTGTCCAGAAGCAGAGCTCACCCTTCTTGGACATATGCTTTCACTCTGCGCCTTGTCAACCCGGTAAACTGATTTGGACAGGAAAATAACTAGAAATCTATTTTTTCTATAGTAACCATTTAATATTTCAATACAGTGTACCTGATTGGGAAAACAATGGTTGGTCGTTTTGAACTTTTAATTTATGAAATTTGTGATTGGAAGATGAAAATTTCCAGGTCAGTGATCAACCAATAAACCAATAGATGATTCGCTAAGCTTTAAAAATAATCACCGAACGTTCGTTACACCACATAATCTATTGGCCCAACATGAATTTTTCTTGGTATAACATCAAAACAATAGTTGGTCGATGATTAGGTAATTTGTGAGAGAGCAGATGGCAATCAAATTGATTTTATTGATTTACAGTTTATTGATTGAATTGAGAAACTCAATATATAAAGATTTTTTAATTGGACGCATTCTCTACGTTGTAAATATTTAATGCCCATTTATTCATTTTTAAGGGATGCTTTTGGCTAATGCCAGATTTCTGCTGATACTAAAAACTGACACAACCTCAACCAGGGTAATAACTTATTATAATATATATAACAATAAAATATTGTGTCCACATCAATGAGTTTCATGGGCTAATAGCAAATTAACAGAAACAAGCAAATGATGTATGGCATGTCAACTTTCTATCCACTGGGAAGCGAAGGAAAAACAATTAATACGTTTAACAAAATCATCTCGATAAATAGAAACCTCTGTATGAGTTGCTGCTGTTCTTGCTTGATATATTTTTTTTTCATAGTTCTTTCATCCAAGCATAGAAATATATTTTTATGATCCAAGTAAATGTTCGCCAAATTAGTGTCGTCTGAAAACGGATAAAAATTGTAGTTATTTCCCATGGGTTTAATATTCATTACTCATCCAACTAACTCACGTGCTAACTAAAGTTTTCAATGAGATTTCTGGAAAAAGTTATAGAAGGTTGAAAATCAAGATTTAACATTGAAACGTATGGCAAATTAATTGGTTGTGCAAGTCCATCTGTTTTCATGTGAAATTCAATCTCACTGAAAACATTACAATTAATATAGTTTGACATTCGGGAAAATTGCGCCAGGTCAGTGGCATTAGCTTACTGTTATTTTCGATATATGGATCTTTTTAATACAACTAGACGCTTTTTTACATGTCAGCCCCTCGGACATCAGTGTTAGATATCGCTGTCACAGTGGAATGTCACCATCGAAGTCTATCATCAAAAACTTCGTGAAAGAAAACATGAAGCTTTGTCAAAAATGTATCAATGTTTTCTTGTGACTTGTCAAAGGAAATGGAAATGAGATGAAATTTTATAGCTAGATTTTATTTTTAAAGGATTTTTGACTTTGTCAAATATTTATTATGTTAATAATAATATAGACGATATAGTGAATCAATTTATAAGTACTCATGTCAGAGAAGCTTGCTTTAATGACTTTATATTGAAATCCGTGATTCAATTGGTTGTATTTAAAATCACAATTTTTCTTTTCTTTAAAAGGCAGAAAACATTTTGTGAATGCTTGTTGACAGTTGTTTATAAACCACACGATAACCAGAGTAAAGGTTTTTTTCAGTTACCAAAATCAGAAAAGAAGTTATTTTTAGAAAATATTACACTCATGCTTAAGATGGATTTCCTTAGAGCATTTTATTTATAAAATTGAATTATAACTTATATGAACATAAAGTAAACATGTTCTAATGACTTGCAAAATTCAAGTTTGTTTCAGATGTGTATAATTTGGTTGGTTGGTAGATGACAAGTAAACGATCGCTTCCAGCAGCAACTGATATCGCAAACTAATGTGTATTAATTTAAATAAGAAAAGAATTAGACTTGTGGTCGATTACGAAAGGTCAACAAGTTTTATTTATTTTATCCAGACTGTACAATGTACATGGATATTTATATGTTCAAGGTAATAATGCAATTTTCGTGCAGATCTCGTACTTTTTGTATTCATGGATTCGAAAATGCAGAACCTTCCCCATTAATGTTGTTTTCTTTAAATCGCTATGCATTTACATTTCTTTATATATATATCAGATATTTATAAACTAGTGGAAATGCAAGTCACAAGTGTCATTTCCTCATTGTATATAATAAAGTGTCTGTACCATGAGCAAATTCCAAAAGATCACATGATGGCTCAATTATTATTGTCAATATATAAGTAGATTTGCCTAGAAAAGAATTTGCCCATTTTAGCCATATGGATAATGCTGTTAATAGTAACATACGCCCACATTCAGTACTTACGAAAATGAATATATAGCAGACGGCAACCAGAGATATCCCACCTTTACAATGATTCGAAGAACAAGCGCAATAACTCATATCAAATATTGTTTGATATTACTGTCTTGAAAAAGAGTTATTTCTTGAGTGATCTCAGCAAGTTTCATCAACATCTGTTGCTGCCGCGGTGACTCAGTGAGTAAGAAGCTTGCTCGGTTAACCTGAAGGTCCAGGGTTTAATTCCGGCGTGGGTAAGGATCATACCTGTATGCCACAGGCTGTGCACCTCAAAAGATCCGTTGGAAATCGAAAACAAGAGTAGGCTAATGCCACTGTCCTGGCAAAATTATACGACCAAACACGACCCTCATTCGACTGAAAACGACACTCGTATCGTTCACATATCTATGACGGTCGTATAACACGATTTTACCTCATTTAACACGACCCAATACAACTGTCATATGACCAAACACGACTGTTGTACGACTACACACAAATCAACGCGACCGCCATACGATTAAGCGCGAATCATTGCGATGTCTATACGACTACAAAAATTAACACGATCTACAAACGACTGAGCAAGACCTTCATACGACATATTTTTGTTTATTTTTGGTACAAGGTGGATGTTCATCGATGGTTTTTGGTCAAGGATGTTTCCATTTGAAAGGTTTTGCTTGAAGTAGCTTTCGCTTCGGCCGCCGGAGGTTCTGCATGACTGTAGAATGAGATTTCAGTTTCAGGGTATTTTCCAAACGTATGGATTTTGTGTTCACGCGTATTGAAGTCGTATAAAAGTAGTGTTGAATCGTGTTAAAACGTATACAGGTCGTATGAGTTTCTTCACACGCTCCCCAACACGACTGAACAAGATCTTCTTACGACTGAACTCGATTTTCAAACGATTGAACACGACTGTCATACGACTATCATACGACATAACACGACTTCTCAGCTCGGCTGACCACGCGCGACCAACCACGACTTAACACAAATGAAAACGAATGAATGAGTGCGCGACCTTCATACGTTCTAACACGATTTAAAGAAAACGTTTAATTGTGTTCTTTGATGTTCAGATTCGTGAATGTGACATAGGGGCTTTAGTGTTTAATCTGACCAAACCCTTTAATGATTCCGGATAGATAGGTTCCTTCTCATTGATGATGGTACTGATGACAAGATCATAGCCTTTGCCACTGACTTTCAACTTACAGCCCTTCAAGCCAGTGAATCCATTTTCATGTATGGTACTTTTTTTTAGCTTACCCCGGATTGTGGAATCAACTTTATATTATCGAATAGTTTTGAATATTTGGATTCAGTAGGATTTTGCTTAAGCTCAGTTAAAGTCTGTAAATATTTAACCAGAATGTGCTCATATAGCCACCTTGTTTTCAAATAATTTACTTGTGATTTGTGTCGGATTATGCTTATTGAAGTTATTTTTATTATTTTATTTTCCATGTCTTTAAAGTGCTTAACTATTTGTGATTTTGTTAAATGATGTTATTGAGATTAAAGTATTATTATCTGTATAATTGTATTGAATGATCTTAATCAGTTAAGTCCATGTGTATATGGGGGTATAGGTAGGGATTAAAGATGCACTGAACCATTTAAAATTTATTATGAGTATAATTGAATTATGAGTAATGGGATGTAACCGGATATATCCAAGCACGAACTTATTCTCGTATAATTACATTTTTACTATATATTTTTATTGACTGTTTATCCGGATATGATTTACTTACACACTGCATTTTATGAAGATAGTATTATAGACTTTGAGTGGACTACGTCATCACTTATATTACTTACATTTATATAGTTAAAACGAAGACTGGTTATTTTGTGCTCAAACAAACTATTCGGATACCAAATCTGTATTATAGATAAACGGATAAGATAAGATTAAAATGGGATTACGACATTGGTTGATATTGCTGTATTGTGTATATATAATATTGGATGGTATCCATTCCAGTGATTTTAGTTCCAATTCAGATGCTTGTGAGTCTAAAGTATGTAGTTGTAAGAGACGGACAATGACATGTGATCAAGTGAAAACACCATATATACCACAGCCACCAAATTATATAAAGTACATTACATTTCAAAATGGTTATTTACCGTCGATATCATCAGAAACATTTAAAAATGTCATTCACATGAAGAACAAACTTAAAGGAATGACCCTTAACAATAACAGCATTCAGGAAATAGCAAAGAATTCTTTCAAAATATTTACCCATTTATTGGTAGTGGAGTTGTCAAATAATAATTTATCTGTGCCATCAGTTTACAATCTGATGTCGGATTTGAAATATGTTGGAGCACTTTATATGTTGCATTTAGATAGTACAGGAATGAATAACCCACCATCTGACATCTTTAATGAACTTGCAAGATCTTACATGGAAGTATTAGATATCTCTGGAAATAATTTCCAAACACTAAATATGTCCATGTTTAAACAAATATTAAGGTTAAAAACATTAAGTGTAGTGAATAGTAATGTGGAAACGGTTATTTCTGGTGAAAATGAAAATCTTCGTGTAGTGGACCTGAGTTCGAATAGATTAAATGAAATTCCTAGTTTTTGTGTTGGAAACATACCACTGTCTCCTAAGCTACGGGAAATTATGTTAGTCAACAATGCGATTTGTCGATATATTCCAGAACATCTTAACTGTTTGACTAATCTTACAAAAATAAATTTAGAGAAAAACTGCATCGGTGAAATAGGAACTGGTTTCTTTTCTAAACTGACATCATTAAATATGTTAGTACTTAATAGACAGAAAAATCCAAATAAACGACTTGGACTTAAGAATTATGCTTTCAATAACAGTAAACTTCAGACATTGCTTCTCGATAATAATGGTATGTTCTCGAAATTCATCGATCCCAAAGCGTTTGTAGGTTGTTCTAATCTGGATATTTTAGGTTTTACTGGAAATCATCTCTCAAATTATGGCACATCCTATTCAACAAAACTTAACACAACTCTGTCGTATATTACTTCTGTTAGTGTACTGAAACTTTCATATGATTTTCTACATGATGTTCCTACAGCTATCCAAGGAATGAAGCGGCTCAAGATATTATACTTCCGACAAAACTTTGTCAAATCATGGTCACCTGGCTTCTTTGACCAGAATTCAAATTTGCAGCATATGAATTTCATAAGTAATCAAATCGAAACAGTTGAAAAAGGAATGTTCGACTCGAAAATGCTTAAAAATCTAAAGATTATTGAGATTGGTTTAAACCCTCTAGTTTGTGACTGCCAACTCGTGTGGTTCATAGACTTGGTTCGTGAAAATAGCAAGAAATTTATTGGTTATCCAGAACAGTTTAAATGTGCAAATATCACAAAAAGAATCTGTTTTCAAGACAGTACCGTGTATGCTTCAGTAACAGCGTTATCTTCAATTCTTATTATCGTATTTATTCTTACAACCGGAGTTTATAAATACCGCTGGCTCATTAAATATCAAATTTATATTTGGCGTCATCAACCAAAACAGAAAAACGAGCTAAATTCGAGGACATATGAGTATGATGTGTTTGTATCTTATTGCTCAGAAGACAGTGATTGGGTTCTAGACTTATTATTACCGAAATTAGAAGAAGAAGAAAATTTAAAACTGTGTGTACATGAACGAGATTTTAAAGGTGGAAAGCTGATTATTGACAATATTGTTGAAACTTTAGAAAATAGCAGAAGAGTGCTGATTGTATTGTCTAATGAATTCGCTAAAAGAGATTGGTGTCTGTTTGAGGTGGCCCTAGCTCAGAAACTAGTTTTAAATGAAAACATGGCCCCATTAACAGTTGTGCTTTTAGAGAGTATTGACAGTGAAAATATGACCAATGTTTTAAATGTGCTCCTAAAAACTACAACTTATATCACATGGGATGCGCTAGGTGATCATTCTCATTTATTTTGGAACAGACTAAAAGGATCGCTCTAACTAAATGATGTTATTTTATTTTATAATCTAATCTAGGGTACGATTTTCTTCTTTCTTGTCTTGTATTGACAAGGATGTTTATTTAAGTTTTGTATTTTTTTTTCTATTGGTGCAGAGCATGGTTATCAATAGTGTTGTATTAAGTAGAAAGTTTCCTGTTTGTATTACAACAGAAAGGAGCGGTTTTCTAAACGACCCTGGTATTTCTATAGGCTACCATCTCATCTAGGGTTTCACGTGAAAATATTCAATCAGAATTCATTTTTAAAGTGAAAGCTTTAAAGGGTGGTGTTAAATTCTTTCTTTTTTAAAATTCGGGTTGATCAAATTGTGTTACCACTGTAAAAATTATTCATGGTTTGATCATTAATGTCAATATAGGGAGTAATCCCTGTTTTAAAAAAACGAACATCTTGGCAATGATTTTTCCCGGATTGTCCGTTATGTTTGTAAAGGACGACTCTCTGCGAGTCGAGATTATTTTTTTTGTAAAATCCATGTGTTATGAACTTACTTGTAGGCCTAATATTAAAGTATAAACGGTCCAATTTAAAAAACATTCAGCATTGCACTTAGTTTTTTAATCTGCTTTTAGAATATGATATAAATATTTGAAAATGTACAATGTGTGTCGCCACGACATCACAGACTGTGTATGATAAGAGGTTTTTCCTAGAATTTAAATCCGTTGACTTTATATGGAAACTTGAATCAAGAACGTAAATAGAATGAAAGGAAATGGAGTTACATCCTACTATTCCGCACCTGTCACAGTCTATGAGGACGAGAATGTAGATTTATATATGTATATGAAAAAAGAGATTATATTAAATAAATATCTACATGAATGTGAAATTTTATATATACAATTATCTTCTAAGTTAAAAATTATCAAAGCCTAAGTAAAACATAATTTGGTTGGAGTTATCTTTCGTTAAAGTTGAACACCAAATGTAAAATTGTAAATAAAAATGTACTGTTATATAAGTTGGTAAAGCATGTTTTCAATGATTACAGATAATTGTTTGTATAAATACAATGATAACATTTGTATTTACAAAAAAGTCGTAAAAAATAAGGGATTTCCAACCAAAACATTGTCATAATACGTACAGTTTGTATGTTCAGTGTGGTAGAAACTGGTATTAAAACGTTTTATTATGTCTTTATTACTTATATGAGTATAGCTAACTGTCAAATATGTTGATCACTTTTACTATTGTATTCACCAAGTCAAAAGTCAAGCTTTATCTATACAGTGAAGTTTACTTATACGGTGTAGTCTGTACCCTTCATAACAACGGTGTATAGAATCTTATAGTGATTTATAAACACGATAATATATCAAATATCAAACAGAAGTTATTTATGAGATGAAAAGACATTTAAGGTTTGTTTTATTTTACTTTTTCACATACACGAAACATACCTAGACGTAATCCAGATATACGTGACGGGTAAACGTACTGTTGACCCAATGTATATGTTTGGCCTTATCTGACATCAACGACAGCATTTCTGTGGCTGTAACGATATCGTTATTATTTGAAAGAGAATCGACGTTATTTTACGTATATCAATGTGTTATCGTTTGGTTCTCAGAACATTAGCTGAGACAAATTCTTTTAGCACGACACTCGGATGAATCGAGAAACACAAACGTTGAGTCATTTCTGACACGACTCCAGCATCTCAGTATTTTCAGACACATTAGTCAACTTCCGGTGAATTTAGAAAGAAAGACACAGGCTAATGAATCTTTGTTAGTTTGACTTTATGTATGTACCAATATCGGCAGATGAAGCAAGCGTACGTACCATCTTCCAGTAAAGGCTCACAAAGTTGTTAGTGTACGTCTAAATTGTTTAAAACGTATTTTTAGGCTGTTCAGAAGAAGCACAATACTTTATATATTTGAAGGGCCATTAGAAGAATTTTAATCAAGAGTTGAAAATCTAGAATGATTTTAAAGAAATAAAACAAATCGAATGTTGTGGCGTCTTATTATGCTTACCAACACGTTTGATGCATTCTCAGTCACGGGCAATAACTCCAAAACCATCATAAAATCGAATCCTATCAAATTCCTATCAGTTGCCATGCTATTATGCTCAAGATCAAATTTTGATGCGTTTTTACAATGTCAAGGGCAATAACTTAAAAACTGCGTCAAAATTGTATTTATATTCGCCAAGAGCTGTAGTCTCTTTTGTGCTCACTAGAAAAGTTTTGCTTTTCTTTTTCTATTTTTCTGTTTGTCCAAAAATATGAATTTAAGGTTGAAACAGAAGGAATTCACTCTTCAACATATCAATAAACTCCTTCGTAATTCCAATAATCTTTTGGATATTATCACAAATATTGAGACTGTATAAAACATATTTTAGAATATTACTCAAGAAGCAATCTTTAATATTGTAGATAGTGAATGATAGGGTATCTATAATAAAAACCCATTAAAAGAAAATAAAACTACAAGATTTATGTTTATTATAACTTGAAGACAAGTGAAGGAAAATAAAATACAATTTTCTATGAGAATATTACAATATATTCTCTTGTCACCTGCTACTTCAACGGTTAATTACCAAAATTAAAGTCCATAAACCTGTCTATAAAATAACATTAAAGTCCCAGCCTACTAACATTTGTGTTCATTACTTACAGACATCTAGATCTTTTATTAGAGACACAGAAAGATCCACCACTCTCCAGGTAATCACAAACCATTTTTTTTTTTAATTGAAACAAAGAAATTTGTTTAAAAGATGAAGAAAAAATGTTTTTTATTTTAAAAATATGTGTAGGTACAATTGCAATGTTAAACTTCTTATAGATAAATCTATATATTTTAAACATGATAAGAAAAATAATAATTGTTATTGCTTGAAATCAACCATTTTGCAGGGCATTAACAACAGAGGGATAAATCTGTAGTAAAATTGATTTGAAAATATAATTTGTAACCTTGGTATTTTGATAAATCGAAATTCATGACTACAATAATATATGATAAATGACATTTAACCTATTTATAGATGTAATTAATAATAATTAATGTTATTTTGATCAGTTATGAGTATTAAGATGAAGACAATGGTTTGACTTTCATAATATCACCTGTCTCAACTATCAAAATTGATTGATGATATTAGACTATAATAATATTAATCATACTTATTCAATATCAACAGTGATACTTCATGTTATGTAAGTAATTAGCTCCTGTAAATCAGGTGAAGTTATACTATTTTAGACCAGTTGTTTCCTAATAACAGCATAGTTAACATAACATTGACTCGGGAAGTATAGAGAATATGGAAGAATTTAGAACAGGCACCCATTACACTGCTATACAAGTCAAAACCAATCAAATCTTTTGAATCTAAAACTTTCAAATAATCTGTTTTGAAGACAATCAAATCATCTGAGTTTAAATCATCTGATGCTAAAACACTCAATCTTTAATCTGAGACTAACACTATCACATCTTCTGAGTATAATCCGAGACCAACAATGTCAATTCCTCTGAGTTTAATCCGAGACTAAAACTATTCAATCGTCTGAAACCAACACTATCAAATTTTCTGAGTCTTAAACAAGCAAATCTTCTGAAACAAACAAATCTTCTGAAACAAACACTAGGAAATCTTCCGAAACCTAAACTATTAAATCTTCTGAGACCAACAATATCAAATCTTCTGAAACCGACACTATCAAATCTTTTGAGTCTTAAACAATAAAATACTCTAAAATCAACGAGATCAAATCTTCAAAGATCAACAATATAACAACCTTCTCCGTCTAAAACAACCAAATCAAAATCATCTGCAGCAGTTCACGTTGGATGCTAGATTTATCGTTCATTAAGATTGTAAATGGTCAAAAACGTGTATTCGTATTTGTATTTTTTTTTTTAAACCTATCTCTCTTTAATGGAGTATGTCATGTGATTTAATTTTCTGTATCCAATGTTATTTTGGATTTTGTGTTTAGTTTTATTCAGACCATTATTACACGTAGTAACTTTCGAATATTACCATTGCGTTGTACAATGTAATATCATATTGCTTTAATCGCTAGAAAAAATGCTGAACTAATTTTAACTTTACCTCATTTTGCCAAAGAATTCTTTCCCTTAATTCTTAAAAATATATCATAAGTCATAACCTTACTTTAACTTATTCAAATTGACCTTGTGGAATATTGAGCATTTTCTTAAAGACGCCTGATACCACTTTTCATTGGCTTGTATAGTTAACTAAAAGCAGATCAGTGTATAATTAATTAATCGACATTTCCTGTAACATTTCCTGTGTTCTAGGAAAAATGATAACTGAAAGACATGAACATTTTCTGAAATGTGTAAAATCACAGAAAATAATCATGATTTTTACGAAAAAAAATTATGTGACAGTTAGGAAACAGATATAGTAATTGACTAAAAGTTTTATATCACCAATATTGTTAAATCTGAAAGTATATATGATTAATTTAGGCATCATTTCATTTCCACCTCCTAATGTGACACTTCCAGATTAATTAAATGTTGTATCTTGGTAGAATTCATTTGAGAGTAATACATTTTCTATGGTTCTACATTATTTTAGTTCATACTTGAGATCAAGAATAAGTGACATATATAGGTCGGTTATCTAGCTTTTAAAAATCATCCTATATTGTGATATCTTTAGATTTATTAAAATATCTATCCATCATGTATCGTGAAATGAAGACAAACAGGCAATTGATAAGTATTTTAAAGGGCTTTGAACAAGTAAATGTTACTTATCACAATGGAAGTATATTTTCCATTAGTAAAGACCAAAGACTGATTTAGATACATGTAATCTGTAAATGGTATCTATGTCATTATTCTGTTTCAAAGCTTAAATTATATATAGCTTCAATTAGCTTTCCTGCAGTGTGTTAAATAGCTAAAAAACCAGAGCTTCAGAAGGCGAAGCCCCCTGGATCGCCATCTGATTCAGACAGACCTGTGGGCCCCACTCGTTATTCGCTTCGCTCGCAGTATCAATATTTTCTGTCTTTACCATTGCACCCCCAATTTCGAAAACCTGGCTATGCCACTGAGGTCGGTTCGATTTCTCGAATCACGGGCCCCTCCACTTCCGGAAACGCTCCGCAGCCCCTGAAAAAACTTTATAATTAATCTTAAATGAAAGTGATAAAACCAAACACAGTGGGAAGGGTTTAATACTGAAGGCAATATGTTCAACCAGCACAGTTTAAGCGAAAGGATTGAAACACTTGATATTATCATAGTTATACATTTACACGTGTATATAAAAATTATCATATCATTATTGGCAGGTATCAAATTTAAATAGATCGATTGCATATTATCCTGAGCTTTCCAGAGCCCAAATGTATAGAATGTTAAAGGGAGTTCTAATAATTATATACTGTGTTCGAACTATCACTATCACTTTAAAAGATGTATAGTAAGTAATTGTATTAGATGTGTGATGTTGACTGATCAATCAATTTTGTTTTCAGATTGAAGTTGGTAGTTCATTAACCATAATGACAGATATAGAACCTCCCGACCTTCTTGGATTCTCTTCAACTCGAATACAACGAGCTAATCGTATCAATAATATAGAACAATCTAGATTACAAGGTCGATTACAACTGCTGGAGAAGGAAAAGATTCACAAAATTCGAGTTACAAATCAAGACATTAGATTAATATCATTAACGTTGGAATACATACAATCTAGTAGCGGTAAGAGTTCAGAAGGTCGCGGCCCAGATGTACCAATTGAAAAGAAGAAAGTTGATCAAGGTCCATGTTTCCTCTATGGTGAACGCATTTTAAGTCGTAAAGTAAGACGATTTCAAAGGCCACAATCTGCTTTTGACCACACTACCAGTTTCGTCGATAGTGAGACATCATCTACAGCTTCTGTTCCAGTACGACCTCAAAGTAGCCCAGCGAAGCGCAAGCCTATCATATCGTGGGCTGCTTCTAGCTGTAATGCTGAAACAGTTAGTATAGTTTCTGATGATGAGTCTGAGCCAGAGTCAGTACGATCAGCTTGGGAGGACGATACCTCGGATGTTACCAAACGCATATTACAAATTCAAGAAGGAAAAACAGAATACAAAGTGGCTTTACACGAACGACAAATAGGTCATTTACGTGGTCAAAGAGAAAAGGGAAAGGCAAAAGTGATTTCATTACAAGAGACTTTAGAAAAAGATTTTGCGCTTCAACTAGATTCTGTATCGAAAGAGAATAAAGGTTCGGGTTTAAGTAAAAATGCTCAACTATCAGAAATTTTGAACCAAAGGCGACCAACATTAAGTGCTTCAACATGGGGACGGCATTTGTCTAAAGGCGGTCCTACGCCAATGACTTATGATATGCGCAGTCAGAATATTCGATCAGAAAAATTGAAATTGAACACTAAACGTCAATCAGATATTCAGACGAAACTTAATATGTTTCGACGTAAATATCCGGCTTAATATTTAATAAAACTGAATTCCTATCGAAAATGGAAATTATTACATTCAAAATTCAGGTCGATTAGCTTAACAAAGAGATGAATCATGTTCAAACATGCTACTTAGCTCAAATATCGACACCCACATTGTATGGTATTTTCCTTATGTGGATATCTTGGGTTTCTATACTTCATTCGATTTCAAAGTTGCAAATTATCGCTTTGATACCAAACGGTATTATTATAGGCAGTTTAAAATTTAAATTACTGTTGAAACTATCATTAATTTTCGTTCTATAAATAATTATACGTTAATCTCCAGTGCGAATACATTTGCAGCATTATTGGTACAAGAAATCTTTAAAGGCATTGAACATGTTTTCTAAATCTAAAGTCTGTGGTTCCTGTAGTTGCGTTTTTCCCAAGTGTCTGATGCCGTCACATACCGCGAAGGTCTTCTGAGAAAAGGAAACCATATTTTTCTAACCACATACAGATCACAAAATGTAATGGTGACATTTTTCAGTCTCTTTTCTTTAAGGTGCTTATGTCTTTATCAGCACTTATATTGTTAAGAATATTTTGACTTTAGATCATTATTTGAATCATTGAAATGAACATTCTGTTCTACCTTTTGTGTCTTTATTACTTTGGTCAAGAAAATATAAGAACCCACATTATTACACATTCGTTCACGTCCTGATCGAATGTAATCGTGCATGCACATCCAAATATAACTATTGTCTAGTTTTAACCATTGACAACGCATTCGTCTTCTTATACAATTTCTAATGTTATCTCCGATCTGTCAACCCATTGCTTAAAATGAAACTTGACATTATCTAAGAGCGATGTTTATCATAATTAAACATCTCAATTTAAACTGATGCTAGTGATGGGTTAAAAGACAGTCAATAACGCAGTATATATTTACTAGAATTGGTCATGCTGACCTGTTAATATTGTTCTATAGAGATGAAATGGAAATACGTTATCTGAACCATCTTTTATTTAAGAACATACGTAATTAGAGTAACATTAGAGAATAGTTCTGTCTGAAATTATAATATTACTACACACAAGTCACAAAGTTTTAATGACAGTCTAGGAATTGTAACAGAAGGACAAACATACGTTGCATTCATTAAATTTAAAGATTTACATACGCCCACGTTTCGTTTATTTACAATATCAGAAGAACTATATAATGCACTTTATAGTTATAATTTAAAATAATCCCGAGTTTCAAGTTTAAGCAAAAATCGATTGAAAATAAAACTGCAATTGCATTCAAAAACAAATTCTAAAGCAGTTTACCATGTCAGTCCAGAACTGTTTAAAAATATCCAATATATGAATACCATGGATTGGTTGATGTTAAAGACGTTCTGTACACGGGTTTGAAACAGGACTGTCTGGTTTGTCGGAATTATTTACAAAAAGGAAAGGGCATTGATCCCTTTCTGCGGAAGGTACTTGATGACTTATACCATTAATTCGCACCATTCTGATCCACATCCACGCTAAGTGGTTGATGATGTCACACCCGCGAAAATCTTCTATTATACCAGCATATTTCGCAGGTGTGATGTCATAGATCACTTAGATTAAGTGGAATTGCTGGAACAAAAGCCAATGATGGAAAAATGGAATGGTGCTATGTAATGCTATCAGTGTCCCTGATACACATAAAAATATCAACCTTTTCACAATTCCTTCAAGTATAACAAGGTTTAGTAAAATGGGAGTCGAAACCCTATCAGAAGTTCAAGGGAGACAATAAAACATTCGTTCTTAATAGAAAGTGGGTCAAGTGACTAGAAAGATACGATTTCAAGTGTCAATTCAATATAAATATTTATATGAATGAATAGTAGGCCTACATATGTTCTAATCATGCCAATGAACTGTTCTATATATCTGAAACGGATAGAATTAATATATTAAGTTTATGTTTATTCGATTTTAGATGTGAACAGAGAACAGATCTTTTAGCTTTCATGTAAGTGGTCTGAATAAAGTGTTTGAAAGAACAATTACATGTAACAATGAGATAGAAACACTGAATGCTGTTTTTTGCCTACATGAAAATAACCTACTGCACCTACGAAATTGTCTTAAATATTGTTTACCGACCTGCACTAAATATTGTATACCGAGCTGCACTATCGATTGAATGCGAATGAAAGCAAATTGATTTAGCAGAACAAATTTATTAAATTAAGACAATAAAGCCTCAAATGTGGCAGTCTTGAAATTAAGATATACGAAGGCACTTAGTTCAAATTTGTTTGTGTGTACTTAACATTATCCAGCTAATTGAAAGAAGAAAGAGATATTCTCTGGGACCTACGTGTAACATTTGACTGATTTAATTGATTAGTATGGAATGGAACTAAAAGAGTCGATAGTATATAAACCACGAGCTTTCACTTCCACTACAGAATGTGATTAGTTAACTGTCAGGTCAAGTCCCCTTGGTTTTTAAAATAGTAGACATAGTAGACCAACTGGACATACAAATACATTATTTTTTAATTGAATAATGCCCTACCTTACGTATGTTGTATGTTGAACAGTACGAAAAGAGAACATAGCTTGCCAGGCAAGGTAATATACGCCCTCTGGCAGCTTTGACCTGAACAACTATATTTCACAGTTACAGGATAAAATCTATTCAACCTTCAGTCAAACACCCCTTTTGAACTTTTTGTGACAATACTGAACAATATTATAAATCCATCAAGGATTATGTATTTTAGAGTGTTAACGAGCCAAAAGTTTAATGCGATTTCAAGGACAAAGAAAATAATTCACAGTAAATATTTTTCGATTTTGCTGATTTTCAATAGGGTTCATCCTTGGGTAGTAATAAACATTATTAGTATAGTTCGTAAAAATAGATCCGTCAAGAATTGTGACCTGTAGAGTGTTTATGAGCCAAAAATCGAACGCGTTTTCAAGAACAAGGGCAATAATTCATAGTAAATATTTTTCGATTTTGTTGATTTTTTATAAGATTCATCCTTGTTTGATAATAAACATTACCAATAAGTTTCGTCAAAATCAGTTAAGAATTGTGACCTGTAGAGTGTTTATGAGCCAAAAGTCGAACACGTTTTCAAGAACAAGGGCAAAAATTCATATAGTCAATATTTTCGATTTTGTTGATTTTAAAATAGGGTTCATTCTTGAATGATTAAAAACAGTACCAGTAAGTAATGTCAAAATCCGTCAAGAATTGTGACCTATGGAGTATTTACGAGCAATTGTGGACGGACGGACATGACTGACGACATTATACGCACCCCATTTCATGTGGGCGTATAAAAATGTAATATAATTCTCCTAATTTTTGCGACTGATTTATGTGAAATAGTATCTATATTAATCAATGGTAATCAGATTGTTAATAATTGTATCTAAATTAGTGATTAGTAAATAAGAATATTTTAATGTAGACGTGACTAGATGCTAATTAAGCTTGACTTTCCATTCAATAGAGTAATTCGACCTAGTAATATCCTACAGCAACCCATGCATTAGTACACTAATTTCATTACACGAATGCCTCGGGATTGAGTTGAGATTAGCAAACCCGAAATACTGAATTATACCAACTGTAAAACTATATTGCCAAGTCTTATTATGATTAAATTCCATATGGAATACGCTATTTGATGAAACAGAAATAATCTCAGTCAAACGGACACGAATGAACAGAAGAACAATCGAATCTTAATATTTGAATAGATTGAACTGTTATCTAAGTTCATGACAAATATATGTCTGCTTTGATTACACCCCGAAACAAATTGTCATTGTCTGGTGCAACATCGATTGCATGTATAACATTTAGATATTGACATGGTATTATGAAAATAATGGATTAGAAAGGACCTCGGGGATAACCATGTCATTGGACATAAATATATACAATTGTAGTATATAATACACAGAAAATATATTAAAGGGAAAATGGTGTTTAAGCTTAAATAAAAATCAAATTAAAAGGGAAATGGAACATGGTGTTTTAAAACTTAAAAATAACTTGATCTTTCATACTATAAGTAGGAGACATGTTTCTCGACAAATTGGCGTTTATTTCGCGTTTAATCCGTACATAAGGTTTCCAACACAACCTTTTTTACCGTAGAAAGCAATGCTTAGTATTTATTAATCAAAACTTACAGATGCCATAAAATCGATCAAAAAAATTTATCCAAAGAAGTTAAACCTTCCTGTTTTTGTCAAATTAAGTATAACATCCTACTGAGAAATGTAGAAAAAAACATCTTTTCATCAGATTGACAATAACAAGACAAGATTTATCGTTACTTCAATTGTTCAAGAAAACATTCTCCAAACATCATTTCATAAATCTAAGAGCTGCAAATTAACGATGATCATTAACAGTGACATTTACAGACTCAGCAAGACTTGCATACGGTTGTGTTAAGTTATTATTTGAATTCTACAACTGAAATATTCATGTCGATATTTGATACTCTGTTATATGATCTTAAAATGTTCACTCCAATACTCCCTCATATATTCAGAAAATATTATAATATGTTATCAGTTCTCTAGAGTGTTTGCTTGGGGAATTCTCTAACTAAAACACAATCATGTTAATTTCTACTATTATCAATGTGCCAAATCGTCAAAGTCAAACAAAATTATTCCTGAAATAAAAGCTTCAACAGCTTCCTAAGCCGCAAGGGAAAGAGTTAATGCATGAATCATGTCACTTCCAATTGCATGGTTCAAAATGAACAGAATTCAAATGCCATTGGTCGATGAAAGCGGTACTAAGAATCATTTTCATTATAAAAAAAGTAGCACAAACTTTCAGAATAAGTAGGAGAAATATTTCTGTACAATTTGGTGTTTTTTAGAATAAATATTTTAGATACTATGGGCGTTCTAAAAATGAACAGCATGATATTTAAGTTTATATTTTCATATAAGGTAAGGGACACATTTTGGACATCCCATTTAAGTTTCTAAAACTTGAGAATTTCGTTACTGGTGAGACCGGGTTTGCAAGCTTAATAGATAGTTTGTAAAAATCGGAGATTTGCATAACGTTATATAAAAATCCCACATAAAATTCCATTCCGTTATCTTTTACTACCCATATCTCTAAGCAGACCACAGTCTCATTGAGCTTTATATTATAGATATCATAAATAGCTGTGAAATTATTCTTAACTCAATAGTAAATGGACTGTTTCGTAAATTGAAGGTATTGGAAAGACATTGAATCTTTGATATCTGATTACTGAGAGGAGAGTAATATTTTTCTATTATAATGTTGGCGTGATGAACTAGACTAATTTCCTACAAGCTTATTCATAAATCAATACAAATTATATTTTAAAGTAAATTTCTTTTGTCATTGAGACAGACTTTCTTCTTATCGATTCTGGAAACTTTCACGCAATTAAATATACAGGTACAAAGACGAGCTAATAATCGTTAATTAAAAAATAACGCTAGAGAAAATTAAAGGTTTAATTATGACACAATATTAGCAAAAGTCACACTTTTGAAATGAAACTTACGAGACATGACTTTGTAGGCGTCTAAACTCATTAAATTATTAAAAGGTCAAGCATAGCTCACCACAAAATGAAATGAATGGAGTTTTACGTCCTACTTTTCTGCACCTATATGGATAGCTCTCCACAAATATCGACATTTATTTAGTTTGAAGGGAATAGATTAAATTGTGATTACGGGTTCTTCTGAACCAGCTTACGAAAGGCTTCCAAGAATCGACCACGATTCCCTATCAATGTATAATTGTGGTCAACAACGTTGCAGTACAGATATAATATATAAAGACAATTGTCGACAGTATAATTATTGTAGATATATTGATATTTCAGTGCCGATTAAGATCAGTCATCGTAACTTATAATTGTTTTAAACGCTCTAGAACCATAATTTACAATCTTTATATCGACCAAGTTTGCACTTCATGATAGGAAGTTAACAATTGTTTCCGTTGTATTTTTGTGTTGCTTTTGCCTTAGGATAAATCGTAAATAAAATAACAAAAATAAGAATTTTAAATTACACATGTAAAAACTCATTTGACATTCTAACACAGCTTATTTCCATGCCATTCCTAATAACCGAAGCAAAAAGTATTGCTGGTTTCAGGACCATCGCATGTCATCTCGCGGTTATTCAGCAACCTGGTTTAAAGACAATATGAAAGAATTCTTTGAAAATATATACCCAATGTCACGATTACTATAGAATTTATGTTAAACATACATGATCAAATCACATAAAAAATAATAAATAAATCTCTTGATCTCATATAAAGAAGTAATACTAATATTGATGGCTAGGTATTATCTGCTGAATATTGGAAATTTAAAGTGGAGTTGTCTGGTATTCATACGAACAAATGTATTCTGTTAAGAATATCAGAATATGAACCCGCCCGTGAATAGAGAAAAGAAAGAAACATCTATATTTTATAATGATAACAACTTAGGTTCCGTGCGGATCTTTTCCCCCAGCTGGTCCTTGGCCAAAACTCTTGGCATTGATCTTTCCCGGATCATCCGTACCCATGTACAGCTGGGTGGACTGGAATTAGTGAAGATGACTTATTCAAGTTCGTCGGACTTTCACACCCTGATCGAAAACCGAACTCTCAAACATAACGACCAACATTTTAAGAAAGCTAAAACTTGTAAATTGTAATTCTTTCAATTTTCCGAACACGATCTGGCATATAAGCAGTTTAATCAAGGGTTTAAAATGGTTTAGTTTGTTCAATTCATTATAGATCTTTCTACAAAATTTTTTCGGTTGCTGGAAAATTACCCACACTTATTTTGATAATCGTGCATTAGTTATAATAAAGACTTATATTCTCGTCTGACTTGCTGAATCACACCATGTTCCTTTTAAAGCTTTAATAATATATAAAAATATGACAGAAAAGTCATAAAGAAAACAGATATTTAAGATTCATGTCGCTTCATTAAATTGAAGATTGAAATAATAACTTATTTTCCGGCCTCTTAAATATCATCTTATATAAATCATTTCTTGTATTACTGATGAAATGATAACCTAAAAACTATTCTCCAGTATTTCAAATAGATAGAAGAAAAGTAGAAAAGGCCTTTATTGTTTTTCTTAACTTCATTGCTCAACTGCTGGACGAATTTTGTGCCACTGATTTTAGTCGATAGGTCTTAAAGCAAAACACACAATCGTCTGACGGCTAAATGCTACTACAAAGGTTTCGTCAATCAAAATGGCCTTTGGCAAACAAAAATCATAAATGAAGAAAACTCAGATCCAGAAGTCCGAAGCGTGGTATGTTGTTGTCCGTCTGATACCAATGTTTCAGATCTTCATTACTACATATTTGACAAACAATCTTGTATACATTCCTCTTCGTAAATTGTATTATTTCAAATCCAGATAATTATAACCTGTGATAACCTAACAATTTAAGTAATTATTTGCCTGTAACCAAATCACACACTACGTTTTACAGTTAGTTTCAACCACAGATTTACCTTTATGCACAAACATTCTTGCACATATCCCAGGTATGATTAGCCTACACGTAGGTATATACCATTGTCTTATAGATATTTTGATGAATTCCCTTTGGAGTAACACTCTTTGTTCCTTTGTGTTCCTTGTGTACCATTTTACCAATGTTTAATAACATTTGTAGAAATGGTTGATAGATGAATGGAATTAGTTAAGAGTTCAATACTTAAATCGTGATTATTACATGAGGATCTTCGAATCAAATAACACATAAAAAACGTGACTGTGGGATTCTAATAGGAAGAACGCGTGCATGTATGAGGTTGATAAATGTGCAATAATAGCTCTATTATTAATGCCATTTTCTTCTACTTAACCATACTCAGAGCAAACGAAACCCGGTCAAGGTCACTAGCACACCAGCATTAATCAATTTAAAATCAATCTAAATAAATACATCTTGGGGGCAATGTGACGAAGAAAGGGGCGCCGCACCACATGAAGATAGGAAATAGCCTGATGATCTGAAAGGTTGCTCTGACTAAACCCAAGGCGCTGGAAGGAGGGATACAAATGACACATACAGACTGACAAAGTAGAAAATCCAGGTATGGCAATAGGTATGGCAATGCCAAAGAGGGCTGAGGCGTACAACCTTCAAGGAATTTATCTATATAGGCCCTACATGTACATACCGCCATAGCTTTCTACGTCAGGTATGACGATATTTGATATTATCACAGTTGAATATCGTGTGGCTATTGAACAATTTCAACACCTTACCTCGTATTATATTAGAGTTATTTTATAATAAAGCTAATTTTGAAAAAAATAACAATTTTAATGCTTTTATCATTTGGGATCGACACTATTTCTAGAAACAGCACTTTGTTCAGTATTTGAGTCACATGGTTTTGTGCATAACATTCTTTTGATAGTTTTTCTGATTTCCTTATTCAAAAGTACGTATATAACAAAATTAAACCCTGAATTACACATACCAATTAAAGCTAGAACATCCAATACCTTATCACTGATATTGTATGTTTCTCGTAATATTGAACTAATAACCCATGGACACCAACATATAAAAAATAAACAATACACTAATAAAAACATCCTCATGATTTTTAAATAGTTCGAAAATGGCGTCAGTACTGGTCTCCGTTTCTTCATATCCAATCTTAAAGGGAGATTTAACATTTTTCTTAACTTTCTCTGTTGATCAACTGCAGTTTTTAAAATATAGCTATGTAGTCCTAAACACAACGCTAATGGAACGAAAAATGCGATTCCTTTTCCATAGTAATGGAACTCTTTTGGTATAACACCATATGTGCATTCCGTTGTTGCATCAGCATACAGTATCATTGGACTAAATCCATAAACGGTTGCCAATATCCAGGATATTGTTATTGATATTTTTGTTGATTTGGCAGTCACAAATCGGGCGTACTCGTATGGATGACAGATGTAGAGAAATCTGTCGAAAGTTAACAGAAACATACACAATACAGATTCATATACCGTAATATATAATCCCACGTATACTGATAAACATAAATAAACATTCTTCTCTAGTCTTAATGATGTTAATCTTAATAAAAACTCATAAAATAAGATAATACCAGAAAGGAAATCTGCTACAGCCAAACATACCACATACATATTTGGAATCCGTCGTAATGCAGGTGTCCGCCATACTGCTATTATAGTTAAAGCATTCCCAGAACAGATAAATATAGCTTGAATCAAATCAACAATTCCAATCACAATATTATATGTTGAAATATCAGAATCATTTGTAATTCTGACATTGGAATAGTTTTCCTTGTCCATGACACCGTCGTAAACAACCATAGTCATGGTCACGTTTGAACAGATAATTCTTGTAACACTAACTAGTACCACATGTAACCGGAGTAAATAGCCGCTAATTTCTTGTAGATATTTACATTATACCGATATAACAGTAACACTGATAAAATTACCAATATTCTCAAATCACTTACATTACACTTGACTTCTAATCCAATCACTCGAAATATACCTAGCAAAACTCCACACATTTTAACATTAGAGCACAAATACTATTTACTAACATACTAATTGTACTGTTCCTCATCGGTGGCTGCCTGGAACACGAACACTAATCAATTTATTGTTATATCACGACTTTTCATGCTGTACAATAATGATCAATTTGTGTCTATACAGAAACTGCTTCAGACTCCCAACAGATTTATAATTTTACTGGCAAACTTTGACATGTACAAGTTGAATCACAGTGTATATAGAAATTTATCGTGTGTTACAAGGGCCACCATAAATCTCAAGTTATCATTAATTTTATAAATCAGTTTATTTATAAATCAATGTCAATTGTAAGTTGGCTTTCGTTTGATTTTAAAGGTCAATTTGGGTGAATTTAACAGGAGGGTAGCGATAAAACAATATTCAATCAGCTTACCATAGATAGTCTAGCTAGGTTATTCAGTAAACGTTGATTTACAGAAGTACCTTTGTAGGGGTGTTCTCGATCACAGGAGGGTAACATTCCAAATATTAGGTAGGTCCTTTTCAGTGGTATTATAAATTATAAAAATATAATATAAACAAATTAATATTCTAAGATAATGATCTTCATCAGATATATAGAGAGAAAGAACGTCAACAAACAAGTTTTCCTTTTCCTATATACATATTGTATAATATATTATAATACCGTGAAGTTAAAATGCTATATGGGCCAAGGGTATTTTCAAAGACGTCATTTTTTTCCTCGAGCGATATGCATTAAATTCAATGTCAGTTGACATATTCATTTATGGGTGATATCTTACTGTATTATCTTTACAGTCATTCATGAGGTTGCTATGACATTATCAAAAACTGTAAGCCATTCATCTCTTAAAATAAAATACAACACACGGCTTCCTGGAAATGTTAATTTTCTTTCCACAGATAGGCATAGAAGGGATAGTAGTCCTAGTGGTATGGCTCTGATTCACAAAAGAAGATGGATCGTAAAGGGGAGGGTATTAAATTGTTGGTGGAAATCATTGTGAATAATGTATTCGAAGAAATGTTCTATTTGGAACAAAGGTGTTATTGGTTTGGGTTATCTGAGAGAAGAGTCTTAATGAGTTATGTGGGTTGATTTCAGTTGCCATTGATTTAGCCAGAACATCATAAAATTAGCTTTTTGTATGAAATTGACATGGTTAAATGGATTGATGAGAGTTTATGTTGCTCGTGAAACATTATTTTTAACCGGTACCATTATGTGTCTCTGACAACTTTACTGCTATTTGTAAAGTTAATGGCTGAATACCTCAACCGAAAGTCGTGAATTTGTCTTATTGTTAATGGAATGTCTGAACCCACAGTTGATATCCATAAGGCCCGGAACCTGCCATGTCACTATATTCTGTAATTGTGACATAAACCTGGTTTTATATGCCATTGCGTGACAATAAATAACGTCTGAGACTTGAACATCGGGTTATTTAAAAAACGTAATTTGTTTGATAGAATAGTATTATTTTACCCTAGAGTAACGTGATCAGATTGATAGATAATATGTCGCGACCGATGAATTGATAGATTCGTGTTGATGAATTAATCGAAAATAAAATCGTTAATGGATCGTTCCATCCCTCGATCTGTCTTTCGTTATTTCACTTGAAATCTCATACATTTCAGCTGAAAAGTTTTTTTTCTACTGACACAAACTTGAATTAAAATTTGATAAAAATGACTGATGTAAGGAGTAATTAAATTCGAAAGCCTTTGAAACAACAAGAGGGCATATATTACATTTTGCTGGGATCTGTTTTAAAGGATGTAGTAATTGTATTTGACAGAACATCCATGAAAGACCAAAGGATCCTAAGTTTTTATCCTTGTAAAATATAAATGTCTCTTTCAAAATAAATCTTTATAACAGTGACTGTCTAAACTTGTCTGTTTATTTGACAATCATAAGACAGATCTTTTCTTAAGAAACTATTAACGCCAACTCAAGTTGCACTCAGTCCAGTAAAAAAAACTTTGCCACTAAACTCTCTTGCAGGTAAACGACGTATATGCCAGCGAAAATTATCGTTGCTGATTCTTGGCAGTGTAGCAGTTGGCGAAACAAGAAACTTCTAATATGTTCATTTTCGATTTTTAATCTTTTGATTTATTGTTTCAGATCTCATTTGACTTTTATATGGTGTCTAGAAGAGTAAGCATACCCTACATCGCAATAACCAGACTCCGTGTGTTACAGGCTGTACACGTTTAAGATCGACAAACTGTCCCTCATTGTACACTACATGGCGCTCTCTTGACCGTTTTAGACCAATTCGTGCTGAAAATAGAACGTTTATATTAAGGGAGGCCACTTTATATTTATAAAACGTATGAAATTTACTGGATACGGGGTAAAAAAAAAAAACATATAGGTACAAATAGGTAAATAAAATTTTTTATTTTGACAAGTCATGATGACCTCAGTAAAATTTAAGGGCACTTTTGAGTCGAGTTGGTAAATACTACTTTGATGTCGAATGTTTCGATCTAGCCAAGAAATCAGCTCACAAAGAACAAGCTCAATCGAAACAAACTAGTTGAGATAAATACGTCCCAAATTATAGCGAATGTGGAATATTGCTAAATTTTATTTAGAAGAAACATAAACTGCTGGGAAATCATTATGTTATAAGCTATTAGCATTTTGATATCCGTTATTCAGTTAGTATTCATTAAAATGTAGAATTTAGAGTGTTCAGTGTTGTAAACAAATCAACTGACAAGTATGCTGAGAAAATGTAAGTCCATGGAAGTCAAATAAAAATACAATAGATTTCTTACGAAAACAGTTAACTTCTACCTAAACAGTAAGGAAATTGATGCGTTAAGAAAACTATATCTATGTAATCAATCTGGATAAATCGAATATAGTTTCATATCAACGTCTAGCAGTCTGGAAGACTGAAAATAAACTTTACGCAGGAAATTAATATTTTCTATTGATGAGAAATTAAAACTGGGAAAGACCTACATCATAAACTAAAGTCTTGTTTTTAGACGGACAAATTTACTCGATCTGGAAGAAAGGAAATATTTAGTTTTCTTTCTTTCTTAGTGTGTCTTATGGAAACGAGCAACACCATGCAATGCTTAATAAATATAATTTAGTTGGGGGAGTCTGAGCAACTTGCAGAACATGGTTCCTCGTTTAATTTTAGATATTGTTATCGGAAGTAACTCGTCACAAGTAGAGATGCGTGTATATAGTGCCTTTTATACGTTTAAATAAGTATTAAGGCGTATATACAGTAAGTAGTCTGCCTCAGTGGCGTGGTAGCTCCAAATTGGCTGGGAGGAACAAACCCTTTTTGGCGCTCCAAGTACAACTGCGCTTTTCCTGCAACTCATGGTCCCCACCCACACCCACTATAATAACTGTTCCAAAGGCCATTTGTTATGTAACACTAGACCTAACCATAACCCAAATATGATAAGAGTTCCTGGGATCATTTATTATAATAATTTTTGTTCCACGAGGAATATCTATTATGAGGAACTATTATACAGTCACACCTCTAAGGTATTCTGTTCAGGTATGGATCACAATGCATGAATGCACTGATGCACATGTATAACCTCTGGAGCCCTTCGACCGTGGAACACCGCGTCGAAGAGGAGGAACCAGGGAAAACGGGGGTCCTTTCATGGAAAATTGTGAAAATTAAGACTGTTGTGGGTCCGATCTAGATATTTCAGGCACTTGCAGCCCCGATAAAAATATTCGATACTGAAACGCAAAACACCAATTTTTTAGGTTTAATAAGTAAATGTTATCAGTAAATGAAAGATTCTGAGAGTGACATTTTTTATATTACACGGATTATTTTATTTATATTTCAAGTGGATTAACTTAAAAGGTTTCATCCTTAGGTGATTACAAACACTCCCACCAAGTTTCATCAAAATCCATCAAGAAATCAACTCTCTATCGGGTCCACAAACATTTCAAGAACGAGGGCAATAATTTATAGAAAATGTTGTTCAATTGCTCTTATTTTCATTATGCTTAATCCTTGGGTGATTACAAACACACTCACACCATTGTCTTCATTGTCCTAATAAACGCGGGTTAATTCAACATTGCGGGTTAATTCAACATTGTTCTAAAATTGAAATTAGGCTTTGGACCCCAGAAGTAAATTCAAAGAGCCAAAATAATTAATTCAGTCCGTAGGAAGACCGGAAATAGCTAATTTTGAAGTACAAAAGCAATTTTACCACTTGTCATAGTGAACGCTTGTAGCGAGCGCGGACCTATGAGAGACCCTCATAGTTGTCTCCCTTGAATAGCTGTAAGCAGTGAAATGTAACATTTCGGCTCACTCCCTTAATTTATCACAACTTAATAGGCTTTATCCTTGGGTGATTGCAAACACTCACACCAAGTTTCATCAAAATCAAGTTTCATCAAAATCCATCAAGAAATTAACTCTCTATCGGGCCCACAAACAATTCAAGAAAGAGGGCAATAATTCATAGTAAATATTGTTCAATTGCTCTTATTTTCAATAGGCTTAATCCTTGGGTGATTACAAACACTCACACCAGGACCCCTGGAAACTTCAAGGTTTTAGCTATTTGAAATAATGCAGGAAGGCTATTTGAAGCTATATTTTTGTATTTTTTTGTATGTTTATGTCTGCGGTCGGTCGGCTCAACTTTACCGACGGATATCAATAACGGGGGCGGATCCAGGATTTAGAGAAAGGTGGGGGGTGGGGGGACTCTGAAATGTAACATGCTTCAAATTGAACGGTTTTATAGAGGGTTCTCACATTATTCGGCCAAAAATAAGGGGGAGGGCCCGAGTTGTATTGGGACTAAAAGAATTAGCTCGAAAATAATTATTATTTCTTACCGACCGACTTTTTTTCGAAGGGCTTTTGGCGTCCCCTTGCAACGTCGGCCACCACGCCACTGGTCTGCCTGTCTGTATCTGTATGTCTGTCCGCAATTGTTGTGGACAAAATATAGAGCCTATTTCTTGACGCATTTTATTTTTAAGAAACTTGAAGTGAGCATGTTTGTAAGCATCCTACGATAAACCCTACTGAAAATTAGAAAAATCTAAAAATATTTACATGACTTACTGTCCTTGTTCTTGAAAATGTGTTTAACGTTTAGGCCTACTAATAGTCCTTATCAACCTCCTGGACGACTTGGCTGAAATACCGTTAGTGATGAAGTTAGTGAGAAATTTTGTCGGAAGACTTTGCACTTTGATGGTCCTCGTGGTCCTCGACAGATTAAAATCGATTTTATCAAAATGTCCTCATTTGCTTGGATACAGGGGAATGAAGGTTGTTATGTTGGACAGTTCGGTTCTCGATCAGGGTGTGAAAGTCCGATGACCGTAAAAAAGTCAAATCCACTCATAATTTCAGTCAACCCAGCTGTAAATGGGTACGGATAATCAGAGAAAGATCAATGCCAAGAGGTTTGACCATGGACCAGCTGGGAGAAAGGAATCTTTACGGAACCATAAGTTGTTATCCTTTTAAAATATAGATGTTTCTTTCTTTCTTTCACATTGTACATTACTTGGAACGTCTTTATAAACTCATTATGGAGTAGAAATTGATTTGTAAGACTAAATCCTAGCCATGATATTATCACCATAATTATCGGAATTCCAAAATATGTAATTCATCAACGAAAATGATTGACTGTAATCGATCAAGTTTTAAATTTAGTTACATTTGTCAATTATTATTTTCTTCTGTTTTGTTCTATATGTCTGTGAAACAGTAGAATAATGTAAGCATAAGAAAATTATTGATTAAGACAATCTGGTTATCAGGAATTCAAGAAAAAGTCTTGAATGTTACAGCATATTACATTAAGAATTTCTCCAAAAGGTCGTCGATTTTTTGTCTTTTTAAATAATACGTTTCGAAAAATGAAATGTAGAGGCCTATTATACTTATATTTAGTTTTCTGGATCTGGTGAGATCTTCCCATTACATCAAAGAGACATATACAAATATAAACACAAATATTATGTAGGCAGGTTCAGTGGTATTTTATAATAGTATGATCCTGCGACTTGTTATGTCTCGAAGAATGTGACTTCTCAAGTGAACATGATAAAAATGTTAAACTAGCAGGGAACTCTCCGAATTGAAAAAAAGATTGTGGTCAATAAAATTATAAGGAAAAGGATTGTAGCCCAATACCATGACGAACAGAAACTTTCATGCAGCCTAGTGATTTTTGGTTAAACTAAGAAAGCAACCCTAATATGCAAGAGACGATAAGCAATAAAATCTGTAAAATGCTTTTTTTTTTTTTTTTTTTTTTTTTACCAAAATATAGAATATGTCCGAAATCTGGTCATTAAACATTTATCTACCAAATTGAATTTAATTCCAATCATAAACACTGTAGTATTGTTCTTTAAGACAAGGTAAATGATAACACGATTATTCACATGTATATCAAAATGTGGATGTATGAGAACATAAATAAGACCTTTTACCTTCTCATTCTTATTTTACAACAAACCTAGTCCTAAAGGTAGAATACTTCGGACAATAAGTCTTCAAGGGAGATCACTCTCAATACCAAAATGGCTGCTTAGTTTGTGAAATAAAAAGAAATCTTTAGAAACAAATCGATCATGGAGTTGCAAGATATCAGATATCCACACGAAGAATATATTGAGACTGTAATGAAATTAAATTGTTTCTTTATTCATTTTTAAAGCAATTTATTTTTCAGAATTATTAAATTTTGTGTAATATCTAATAGATGACATCATGAATGAAACACTGGAGTCAGTTCAGTCAATGGAGTTAGCAGGTGTTGTTTGGTAACTGTCAGCTTATGCTTAGTTAGAAGTTGTCAATAAAGAGAGGAATAGCCTAATAAACAGAAGAAATGATAAATATATTGGAATCATTAGTTAATAACAAAACTGATCTGTCAAGAAATAAATGTTGCCAATTTACTCTTTGACTATTTTGTTGGGATCTGAATAGATTTTGTCTATGACTATACTATTACTATTACTTTTATGAGAATTGAAATATTAATCACCAAACTAAATAGTTGATAAATATGCCAAGATAATATTGGAAAATAAGATATGACTGAGGGGATTTTTTATACTGCAATGTGGGTTAAAATTTCATTTGAAATTTTCAGGAAGAGTGTTTTTTTATTGGAAAATTTTCGACCTTATTATTTAATGGACCCAAAAGCATTCTTTGACATATATGACAATCATATTTTGAATATTTGTGAGATTGACTCAATGTGTTCAGAGATTTGGTTAATTGTTTTTCCTATTTTATATTATATTGTTAACTTATTTGATTTATTTCAGGCATCTGGTAATAAAGTTAGTCGCCAATCAGTTCTTTGTGGTAGTCAAAATATTATCATTAATGGAAAGGTAACTAGTTTTATATATTGATTAAAATTAACTAACTAAAGTAGGTAAAAAATAGTAAAATGAGTGTAATCCCTTTATATATTCGCATTTCAGCCATCAGCCCTTTTAATATTGTTATCGGGACAGGTATTAAGTTCATATGCAACTCAAAGTTATCAAAAATGACCTAGATGAAAGTTCAAATTGTCATTACTTCTAAGAATTCTATGATGTTAAGCATTCACTCTTACCTATGACTGATATCATTTCATAAAAACTCTGACTTTCATAATAAATAGATGTACCGGTAATTAATTTGTTTTCATTGAATTGCAGGGAACATGCATCAGCTGTAATTAGATTATCTAAATCAAATCTTTAGATTAACTACCTATAAAAAAAAGCGATGGCCATCGTAATATGCCCACTTATGTAATGGTAGCCAATTCGTCATTGACATGAGTTGACATGTGTTGTCAGTAAATGAAATTTTGTTTAAAGTTGTTTTCTTTATGTTTCACAAGAAAGAAGCACATTAATGTGTGGGCGTATAAAAAGCTGATTCCCATTCACAACATTTAGAATTGTATGTCTTGACTTGAAATTAGATATAATAAGCAATAAGCCTGATGATAAATATTTTGTATGTATTTTCAGTCTATTATTATGAAAGATTGTATGATAAGAGGAGACCTAGCTAATGTTAGAATTGGTAGAAATTGTGTGGTGAGTCAAGGAGCTATAATAAGACCAGCATTTAAGAAATTTAGTCGAGGGTAAGTTTTATTATCACAATTACTTACTAGTTTATAATCTTATGATTTGTTTATTTTTTGGACTGATTATATCAAAAATAACTTAATAGATTACCTAAAGGGAGTAAAGGTGTGTCTGTGACTCGTAAAAGCCTGATTTTCAATGACAAAAAGAATCTGATCAATCACAGGATTCAGTTAGCCTGACTGTACCAACAGTTGAAACTATTAGGACATTTACTTTTGACAAAAAAAAACATCTGATGGTCAAAATACTTCATCTGAAATGAAAAACGTAGGTAAAATGCCTATCTCTAATTTTTTTTTTTCTTCAGGGTTGCCTTCTTTCCCTTACATATTGGTGATAATGTATTTATTGGTGAAGATTCAGTTGTTAATGCTGCACAAGTTGGTTCATTTGTTCACATTGGTAAAAATTGTGTTATAGTAAGTAATCTGTTGTAATACTTGTAGTAAAGTGGGGAATATTTCGATCATGAAAATACCCATGCTCAAAATGTCAGTTTACTTTCATGATGCATTTAGCACTATTTGACAAGGAGGTTGACAAAGAAAGGTCATCCTTTGCATTATGAGGCCGGTTGAAAAAAAGTAAAATTTTATGGCACATGGCACATTGCATGTCAATTTCAACTAGATTACATTTTCATCTAAGATTAAAGGAATATGTTCACCACATAACCTGGTATTGGTACGCTAATCTAATCAGTTATAGTGTGTACATTTTCAGTCAATTTTAATACGCCCTCATCTCTCTATGAGGACGTATATTGTCGGCACCCCTGTCCGTCCGTCGGGTTGTCTGTCAACATTTGCTCTAAAAAGTTTTTGACGGAATCAAATGAAATTTGATTTGTGTATACATATTCATAAAACGAAGATCAGGTTCGAATTTGACCTATTTTCGATTGTTAGAAGCAGAGTTATTGCCCTTGCCCCAAATCTTGAATATGCTATTACTCTCTTAGTTTTCAACCAATTTTGATGAAACTTGAAATGGTTGTTATTGGACCTAAATCGAAAGGTTTGAGAAAGTTTACTCCTTATTAAAATTAAAGCTTTTTCAAGATTTAGGCCTCTTTCTAGTGTTGAAACGGTTAGTGATTTTTACGACCCGGGTACCCGTCGGCAATAACCGGTTATTTTCCGGTTAACCCCGAATAATTTCTTAAGCCTTAAAACAAGAATGAAGAACCGCATTTGTAGCTGTGACACAGCGTAAATTAAATCTCAGTTAGTACAAATGAGTTCCGAAGTCGCCGAAGAAGAGTTGACCTACTTTGAATCAGTTCCACTCGGAATTGTCGGTAAATAAATACCAACAACCCATCGAAGCAGACATCAGATTACACCAAAACTGGTCAGATGAAATAACCCCACTGTCATTCATTGGCAAGGTATCAAATATTGAAATAAGCTCCAAACACGAACATGGTCGGGTACATTTAGCACCATCGAACTTGAAATGGATGGCAGTATGATAACATAGTCAAGATCATCAAGGTTACTAGCAACCAGAGAAGACAAAGAACGTCTGGATAATCGAGTTAAACAAAAAACCAAACGGGCGGTGTTGACACAATTAGGCCAACATTATTTGTTCCACTCGTGAAGTAATTTTAATTCTATATAAGGACTATAATTACTTGTATAAACGGAACAAGATCATCTTTTATATGATATATAATAATAACGTAGTCTAATCACACTTTGATACCTATATTTAAGATATAATGTAAGGATTTGAAACTTTGATATACCCCAATGCGGACGATATTGTCAGGCACTAAATTTAATAGACACCGCCGGATGTTTTGATCTCGCAAGAATGTTAAAAGTGAAAGTAGAAAGTTAATGAACGTGAGAAATGCATTGGCTGATATAAATATATATCTCTTATTGTCCAATCAGATAATAGCTTGCTTTGTTGATGGATTTTTACGAGTGTCTGTTCATCAATATTTTCAACAAGATTTTCTATTTTTTTACGGCTTTATCGTTCTTTGATAAACATCGGAGATCGTGAAGATGAAAAAACAACTATTTCAGATGGTTCAGTTGAGAATACGGCGGATTTATGTTATAAAATACCGTTTTTTAAACGCATTTCTTTATTAAAATTATCATGTTACAAATTGACGGTTAACCGATCATCTGAAATCAGACCCGGTTACCCGTGAAATCGTACCCGATATCGGTTAACTGATTAACCGTTTCAACACTACCTCTTTCATCAGTTTTGAGGAGTTTTCGTCCTTGAACCTCTATACAGTAAGTGCTTCATCAACATCAATTGCTTGTAAACGCTCTAAAAACTAGAATTTATGATAGAATCAAACGAAATTTGGTATGTTTATACATATTCAAAAAACGAAGATCAAGTTCGAATTTGAGATATTTTTGACCGTTAGTAGCAGAGTTATTGCCCTTGCTCCAAAGTCTTGAATATGCTATTACTATCTTAGTTTTCAACCAATTTTGTTGAAACTTAAAATGGATGTTATTACACCTAAATCAAAAGGTTTGAGAAAGTTTAATTTTATCCCGATTAAATTTTTCGTTAGGCGTATATGGCCGTGGTCCACTATCTTTAACATTCAAATCCCCTTGTATTCATAATAATCAGTGTTTGAAAGTCAAAAATACAACTTGTTTTTCATTGAGACTATGCCTTATAGAGAAAAGAAAAATATACAGAAAATGAAAGATAAATATTTGGGTAGGGAATAATTGTAGAGCATTGTGCCTTTAAATGGATTGTGTTCTATTCTTTTCTTACATCATTTTATTTATGAGGTGATAACAGGTTATTTTGTCTGAACCTTTCTCAATGTTTATAGTCGTTCCAGACAACAACTAAATAGTATAAGATAAGTAATTCAATAAAATATGATTATTTTCAGACCACAATTAACGTATATTTCTAATGATATTTTAGGGTAGAAGATCTGTATTAAAAGATTGTTGTGCTATAGGTGATAACACTGTTTTACCACCAGAGACTGTTGTTCCACCATTTACCTATTTCTCTGGTTCACCAGGTAATTACAACTTAATAAATAAAAATCATTCTAAGACCTATCATAAATAAATCCACCCAGTCATCATACCAACATGGCCATCAGGAAGTTGACTTTGCACTATGAATTTAGTCTATAGAGTTCTTTTTTGAGTATATTCATAAGAAGCACTGAATTGGAGACTTCCAAACAGGTGTGTATGGACCAATTCTAGCTTTAAAAATAACTAGTTTCTGAACAAAATATGTTGTTTTCAAAATTTACCCATCATTTTTTTTTCGAAACAAATAGCAATTCAGAAATATGAAATTCTGGTTGGTTCCATGAATCCAGAGGTGCTGAATTTACCAATCAAGTGTGCCAGCGATGTGTTTACCATAATCAAATATAAATTTAACATGGATTACATTGTCTGTTTTATGATTATTACAGGTCAGTATACAGCAGAATTACCAGAATCTACTCAAGAATTGATGATTAATGTTACTGTAGGTTTCTACCAACATTTTAAATCTATTGGTAAACCTAAAGGACGATGATAACAAGAAATATATTGTAGCAGTTTTATTTATTTTACATTTCAACATAATGTACCAAGTGCAATACTCTCCTAAGGGTTTTGGGTTTTCTCTATGAATTTTCTGTAAAATGTCAGCTTATGGTATATTGTGAAAGATCAAGGTTCTTATGGTGGCTTTAAATCTATGCTAGCGCTCATTTTGGTATCTCATTCTTGGTTCTGTCTTTGCAATTCTGACTTACAGTCTGACTGCACAGTATTGAACCAGATATGTCACATTCAGAATTTTCCCTTCTTTTATACTCCGTCATTTCGAATTCTGTATTCACCCACTTTTCGAAATGGGTGCAACACATCCTATACTCCTGTTCACAGTTGTTTTTTGGAACATCTTGTTGATTCTCTGAAGCAGAACTCGCCAAACAAGTGAGCCCTATTAGTATTACATCAGTGATTTAAAAGGAATTATTTTACTGCAAGAGTTGCTTCCCATTGTATATTGGAAAGATGTGTTGAAATTCTTTTGCTGGTATATCGCTTGCCCAACAATGTTTCAGGGAATATATAAAAACAGAAGAGTTTATTATGCTCTAATGTATAAGAGGTGATAATTGAAGACATACATTTCAGACTCATATTGTGTCCATTACCACTTACTCTTATGTTATATTGATAGGTCCCAGGGTGTACATAAATACCGTAGTTTCCCTATCATTTATTGTTTTGTTTAGTTCATGCTTCATAAATAAAGTGGGTAAAACTTTGATTTTGTTTTTAACCCTGTGAGATAATGGATCTAAGATGATGGGAATAGATAGTGTGAATGCTACTTGATTCACCCACAAATTGTCCTTGAAATTATCTCTTGGTTTCTCTTCGTATTTCAACTGCCAAGTACTGAACCACACTATAGTTAGCAGGTAACTGAAAACAAAGGTGAAACTGCTACCGACTGAAATTAGTCCGTAGAGGATATCTAATCACCGTATCATATTTTCATTACTAAATCATTACGGCTTAATATAAAAATATAGATAAGGCCACATAAAAAAAAAACAATTGGTGATCGTCCCTGCCCGTGCCCGAAAACGGCCCCGTCCCTGATTTTTTTTGATTTTTTATTTTAAAAAAAAACGTAAACAATCCGCTCAATAGCGTAGGTATAGCAAAAATTCAATTTTTAACGCGGAGTAACTGTAATATAATAGGAAATACCACCAGTAGGTCCATCTAGCGACCATAGTAGGAACTACAACACCCATCCGCGCAATGCGCTGCCATCGTATCATGTGGGCTTAAGTGTTTTAGGGTCCTGTAAAAAAATGAAAAATAAAAAAAAAAACCTCCCCCCCTCCCTTGATTTTGGAAATTGAAAGGACGATCACCATTTTTTTTTTTTATGTGGCCTAATGACCACAAAGAATCTGTAAAAATGGTATTCCAGAGTAGAAAGATCCAGGGGCGGATCCAGCATCAAAGTTTGGGGAGGGCCATGTGCAGGGGCTGATCCAGGATTCTCGAAAGGGGGGGGGGGTGTTTAAGCAAAGCTTTGGCGAGCGCAGCGAGACCAAAAAATTTTTGGCTTAAAAACATAGGATTTTCCCTTTTTATTCGCCGATATTTCCACCTGACATGTAATATGATGCGTTTCACGATGTGAAATCTTACCGTTTGGGGGGGGGGGGGGGGGGCATGGCCCCCCCGGCCCCCCCTGGATCCGCGCCTGGAAAGATCTCAGATTGTTCATTCCCTTAAAGCACATCATTGATGAACTAAATGCATTAGTTTAACTCCACCTCATTCTAGGCCTCAGTCTGTACGTCAAAGGGATACGTTCAGCATTAGATCGACCATAAGTCTCAGAAAAGGAAATTTCATTGCTCGGCTTATCAGTAATAGTGTTCATAATATAATCTCGAGATTTAGACAATCATAATTACATGGTTACAAAGGTAAGAATTCGACTCGTGTATAAATAAACGTGACAATGCGAAATATAAAGAAAAACATATTAGGTTTAGTTTCTAGTATGAGGTGTATTTGACGGATTTACTCGATTTTTTTGCAGTTCTGTAGGCTACTTTTCAAGACTATTTCTATATTATTCAAGACATAAATCAACCCCTGAAAATGCCGCCTCTTTAACGTTTCTTTTATTACAAGCAGTTTTTGTCCTTGACGCGCACACATCAGGCTATATTCACTAATTACAAATAAATAACCAATGTTTTTGTGTTATTGTGATTGAGGAATTGAAAGGAAGCATACAGTATGCCTGGTCAGATGTCTTTTTGAGCCTCCAATAGCTCACAAAATGGAATTTCATTTGAATCATTTAATTCGGTTGCTCCAGTTTTTACAGAAAGTGGAAAAGTACTTCAATTTACCTCTTTTCCTTATGATTTTTGATTGTTGCTAGCTGTAATGTTGTATTATGATTGTCTAAGTGAAATATTTCAGTTAGTTGTGAGGTTACCAGATCTGTCCTTTGCCAATTTGCCAAGATCTTACATTTTTTTGTTAGTGATTCTGTTTTAATAGATCTGATGTATACATTTATTGTATTACATTCCGAAAATGCGGTCACAGTATTCAAGCCACAAATACTGTTGGTTACAGTAATAATTGGAAAAGGGGTACGTATATTGGTCACTGTAATATTATTTTCTGATATAAATATTTGTGAAAATTAAGAATTAAAATGCCACTGTCACTCTATAAATCATATTATCAGTACTATTGCTGCTGTTCGGCGCATTATATAGGGCCCTACTTTTAGACTGTTCATATGATCATCAATAAGATTTCTGGCAGAAATATTATTATTGCTTCAAATGTGGATCATACATTTTACTGTATATGGCAACGCAGTGCCATTGCAATATCTCATGACATTATTATTGTCACTATATGTGTTGCTACCTTTTGGGTGATTGAATCACTTGAATTAGAAAATATGTTTGGACGGTTTGATCTAATTACTATATAATTGTTCTTCAATACCATTTGGAAAAGTATTGGGTAGTACGTGCAGCCATGAGACACTCGGCCCTATCAATTAGGATTGAAGATAATCATTCCAAAAAAATAAAACATGCGCTGAGAGATCCCCGCCCTTTTTTAAGTACCCTTTTGAGGTTGTAGTTCTCATCCTTTTTGCTTCCTATCGACTCAACAAATCGATTGTGAGATAGATGGAGTAAAGAGGTCAACTTCGCTTACAAACATCAGTTTATGTAGAATACTCAGTGATAATACAGAAGAATTTATGACAAGTTTTATAGTGAAATTTCTCAATCAAGTGAAAGACTTGCGGTATCAGACATAATAACCAAACAGTGAATTGTATACATACGATCAAATGAAGCATATAAACAGAATCTTATAGCAAAATGCTATGTTTATTTCCATCCTTCATGTAATGTGTGTGTTTAAACATTGAACAAGTACAAAATTGTTTATATACATACATGTAGTTATGAACATGATAGACATCTTTCATTTGATTTTGAAAATTACAACAATTTAATGTGCTTATATATATCCAAACTAAAAGATCCACTTAACTTGAGAATATATATTTAATTTGAGAATATTTTATTTACATTTAAACAATTTGTCATCTGAACATAAGAACAGATTAAACTTGAGAATATATTACATTTAAACCAAATATCATCTTAACTTGAGAATGCATTGATATTACATTTAACTTGAGAATAGTTAACATTTAAACTAGTTATTATCTTAACCTGAGAATACTAGTACTTTAAACTTGAGAATAGAAACATAAGATCATCATGTTAACATGAGAACAGATTAAACTTGAGAATAGATTACATTTAAACAATTTATAATCTTAACTTGGAACAGGTTAAGCACATAATAAATCACATTTAACAAACTACATTATAATTTCAGAATAGATTAAATATGAGAATATATTAAACTTGACAAAAGATGAAATTTAGCAAAATATCATCTTAACATGAGAATATAAGATTAAACGTGAGAATATATTAAACTTAACAATAGATGAAATGTAATAAAATATCATCTTAATTTGAAAATAGATAACAAGATAAACATAATATTATTTTAACTTTAAAAAATATTTTACATTTAACAAAATGTCATCTTAACTTGGGATCAGATTTAATTGAGAATGAATTAAAATAAACACAATGTAAACTTATAAATATATTTCATTGATACTATACCATTTTAAGTTCAGCATATAAATGAATGTAATCTTTTAAATTTGATGATAAATAACAGAATTTAGAAATGGTCTGTTAGCCGAAGAGCTCGAGGTTGAAAAGGTACCTAATAAAATATAGTAGTATAAGAGTGCAGTATTTATTATACCTTGAAAATATAAGGTATGCCAAGCATTATAGCATAATTTACAAATTAATTAATTTAATAATGTCCACTCTTAAAAGCTTGAAGCGGGTGAATAAGCTGAAGAGAGATGTTTGCAATTTGCATAGGTTAGTGATTCATTGAAATGGAACATGTACATGGCGTCTCATTTCCCTATACATGATTTGTATTTATAAGTATAAAATTAACAATGATATATTTACATAATGTCAGATTTATCTATAAATTACCTTCATATTTATTTAATGTTATAATAGGTAATAATACCGCCATTGATACTACTATAGTGGTAATATATATAATAAAAAATATCCTATCAAATATTAGTCCAATTGCCTTCCATTCTTTAGCTAATTTGTCTTTTCTGTCTCTATCTGAAATACGTTCTCTATAACTTTTTACGAAGTCCATTAGCTCTGTTAGATGATAGTTTATAAGAGCTAATTGACCTGATTGCTCGTCCGTTGGACTTCGTTTTAAATGAATTAATAAATCACCCGATGCTGAATCTTTGTTCCACTTTTGATCTCCGTTAATTCCCAAGAATCTCGTTCCATCAGCTAACAGACGGGCTGTATGGTTACCACCTTCTATATAAGGTTGAACCAAATTATCCATACACAATATTTTTGCAAAGAAATGGAAAAGAACCTGAAATAATGAGAAGAGAAACTCGTGAAACATTCAGTTTCGTTGTTAATAAAACCATAAAACTAGTTCTGAGAAATAAATGGAAAATAACCATATACGGCTTATAAAACACAAAGCTAAACTCTTTCACTAACAAAGTTCAAATTGATCATTTTAGCGGAAATTACTTCGACCGTTTCGACACTAGCATGGATCATGCGAATTCTTTGGGGACAAAATGATTTGTCTATTGTATTTTCATTCTTGATCTTACGTGCTTTTTCGACTAAATCAATGTCGTTCTGGTCTTTTTTATTATCAGTACATTGAAGTCCATTGACAGAAATTTGTCATCAATATTTAGAAATTTATAATGAAGGTTGACAACGCTGTAAGACTGGAATAACCACACTCACCTTTTTTAGGCACATGGGTACGGGCCTCCTGGCACCATAGAATGATAAATTAACAACAAAGGCGTTCAGAAATGATGACAATGTAATCAGTATCATATTAAGGCAATAATACGTGCCTGAAACAGAAGAAACATTTAGGCAACTGGTATACATGTATACATGAGTTTGGAGCAATCTAAAGGTATCTATTAAATAATTCTTGTAGGATCTGCGTATTCTGACAATGAAGATTAACGAAAGTTTATAAAGGTATTCTTCAACGCAGCTTTCTGCTTATAGATACCAAATTGGGTCATCTTTTAAGACTTCAAGTTCAACCAAAAACTAGGCAATTGAACATTCATTTTCAAAATTCTCTACAAACAAAGATACAACTTACCCAGTAGAGGTACTGAGACCGCCGCCGGTGGTAAATTTGACTCCATTAGTAACAATAGTAAGAAAAATGCCACAAAGATATTGATACCTGAAATATATTAAGAATATAGGCGAAATAAATAAAGGTCTGAGTGTAATAAGGGACCTCTTAAAGAGGCACAGGCTTCATTTATGCGGGTCGATTTGGATAAGTCTCAGAAATGGAGATATTTTAGCTCAGCAATTTAGTACTGGTTATCACAACTCACCATTGAAATTTGAGCCTTCAAATCCATGTGCATCCATAATTATTAGCATTTGAAAGTTATAATGCCCCACTACACATTAGCGATACTATGCAATATATAGAAAAGTCATCTATAGAAATAGAAGGAGAAATTTCTAATTTAAGGTATATTTGAAGGATACTTAAATATATTCAAGACCCGAATCAACCAATACAAATGAAGACTGGTCCCCTTTAAGATGAAGCACCGCAGATAAATTCTAGATCCTTGAGTTGGTGGTGTTTACTGTAACTCAATATCAATATTAACTATGAATATGTCATTTGCTGGCTGGATTGCTACTTCCAGACTAACATCAGTCGATCATTTCTGATAGTGATAGCAATGTATGTAAAAGGATTTTGCTGTTCTTTTCCGTGTTATAGGTATAAGTAAATTAATACAGAAAATGTGGTAACCTAACGTCATTCTCTACCATAACGATAGATCTTAATAAAATTACAATTTGATAGTACAGAAATGTGGCAATGTTTTTGGTTTTTGAGGTACTAAATATGAAACAGAAATTCATCAAAGCTATATAAGATACATGGCCTGAAGCTGGTTAATAACAACTCTTTTATAATAGACACAAATTCCATTGTCTTTTATCTTCTTAATAAATCATTTAGGAAGAGTAATCAAATATAGATATTAGAAAAGACAAGGTTATGCTACATTAATCATTTTTACTGACAAAGTCTATTTAATGTGTTGAAAATAGCTGTAAACTTAACAAGACGCGACTGAGACACGCAACATATTTTACATAAAAATATTAAATTGTCATAACCGAATGAAATTAAACGCCAGTTTCCATTAAGATAGTTAATCTTCTGTTTTCTGGTAAATCATCAATTCACGATTATTCAGAAATAATTATTTTTACATATTAATAAACCCAGTTTAGATTTGTTGAACATGGCATTACTTAACCATGGTTATGCATCCATAGAGCTATTTTGCTGGCATAGTCAGCCCTTTTAGGTGTATAACAAGATATAAACCACTTCCAGGGGTGCTGTTACCCTGTATTTTGATGTATTGCAAAATATATTATGTGAATAAACAGTAAGTTGTTCTTCTTAACAGGGTTTACTAAACCAAGCTTCGGTCTCTTGTCTTGTCAATGATATAGGTTGTTGATGTGGTAAAACGTCTTATTGTTTGAATTGCTTAGAGAATGGATGTCTATAGACATATGTGAGTTCGAGATTCATCGACTTAATTTCCTTTTTAAATATGTTAATTTTTGTTGCACTTCATTGTACTGAAAATAACTTTCAATGTACTCTTTGATAATCTGTGGTACATTTTGGTGTAGTATTCATCAAGAAAATTTATTGCGTACTTTGATGTGTTTCATGAACTTGGAGGAATAAATTTAAATGAAATCAAAATGGAATGAAATGGAGTTTTACGTCCTACTTTTCTGCACCTGTATGGGCTAATTGAGGACGGTCAAACGCCATTCAGTGTGCAATGAGGGAAATTTTGCCAGGACAGCGGCATTAGCCTATTCTTATTTTCGATTTCCAACTGTCGAGGGATCTTTAACGTACAGCCTGAAGCACACGGGGCCTCGGTTTACTGTCCCATCCGAACGACTAGACGCTTTTTCCATGTCGGCCTAAATAAAATCAAAGTAGCTTATCGTCAACCAATCTAATTAAAATTATATTACATTTCGTTTCGGTTATTTTTTGATTGTCGACTCCATGTTGAATGTTGAATGTTGACAATCAAAAATTAACCGAAACGAAATGTAATCTAATTTTAATTAGATTGATCGTCAACCAATACCAAGCAAACGTACACTTTTGAATTTTCGAACCGGAGTTGTTATGATAGATAAAGAATATGGTTAAGTCATTTAATGATTTACTGCAACACGTCATATTATTCTTTCCTTTACACCAGAAGATAACAAACATTTTCAGTTTGAGTGGAATTTTATTCATTTCCAATTAACCACAATGTGAAAGATAGGTGTATTTTAATACTAAGAGAATTCGGTGAAGAAACCATTTAAACTTTATCTTTATTTTAACTTTATCTTTGTTTCAATTTCAACATTCTCACCATAACATGTTATCAACATTTAATCTCACGCCTTCAAACTTATTCCAGAAATATATTCGATTCATTGATTTTATTTGATAGAGGAAAAGCTTAATGGTGCTTTTCCCGCCTAATTTTACTGTTTTTGTTGTGCTTATGGCATATCAACAACTTGTATTGAAAACGCCGATTAACGACTGTGTTTTGTAACGACTTGAGTTTGGTTTTGTCGATATTACAAGTAATATTTATGATTATGAATAAAACTGTTATTGATTTATTTTAGTATTCCCTAATGTTTGTCTATATAGTGAACGTTTAATACATCCTTTTCTTTAACGTGGCACCAGTAATTATTTTTCACTCTACAATCTTTGTAGAATACTCGCGGGGCATATGAGTGCTTAACGCTTTACTGACAATCACACTATAAAACTGCCATTATGCGAGTTTTAATTTGGAGAAAAGGTGAAAAGCTAATGGTTTTAGGAAACAGACTTCAAAATATCAATATTATATCTAAGATCATAAACTCATAAAAGTGGCAAAAATGGCAGAATCTACAGTCTTATAAAAGATGTGTGACTAAATCCCCAAAACAACTTTAACTATCCAGAAACAATTTAAGCAATGTCCGTATAAAAGGTGTTATGGAAAATAAAGTACTCAAAGCTCAACTGCAACAATACCACTGTTTTAATAACTAACTAAATTATAAAGTGTCCTCATGTGTTAATTTACAAGTTTTCTACATTCTCTATAGAATTATACTTTGATTAGTTTTCTGTTTGTTCACACTGATTCGGGTTATTTATGTTTTCTAGTCATAACGTAATGTGAAAGATATTATATAGAATCTTTAGGATTGAATTCCTCAACAAAGGATATGAATCAGAGAACAAAACAGGTTGCCAGACAGGGTAAAGATTTGCCCACATAGTAGTTTTTGTTATTGACCGTTTATCGATTAATCGCCCGAATCGAACTCCATATCGATTTCAATTCAGTAAAATAAGATATAAACTGTTGCCTCTTTTGTGCTCACAAGGAATGTTGACTGACGGACAGAAGTGAAGCTGCGAAAACAATAAAGTCCACATTTTCAAATGGACGTATATAAAAGAGGGTTGAACAACCGATGCTATACAATGAATGACTCAATCGCCTTAAATTAACACTATTCAAGTGGAAAATTGTTAACTAGTTATACGATGACAGTTGAATTGAAATATAGCTTAGTTTAGATGGTCGAGAATCAAACTGATTGACTTTCAACTATATATCTCTAATACAATACAATAGTTTTCACCCTATTCCAATAAGGTTACCATATTTCAATATTTAGTATAATAATGTATGTTAGAAATATAAGAATATTATAGAAAACGTGAACAGATATTGTCAAAGACGAAGAATTTGGATAACACTCCAGAGCTAAATCTCAAGCTAATTATATTGTGTACATTTGAAGAAGAAAAGATTGTCAAGAAAACGTCAATTTTGATATAGAGAGGTGCTAAACGCTGTAACCTGGATCTACATCGGGCATGATTAAATTCCATATCACAACACGTGTAACTTTCACGATTTGTGCAAGAATTATACCTCTAGGGACAAAACTTTGCCAATGTCTCATGCTTTGTCTTATCGAAACACATCAAGGATCTTCCTGTTCTTCCACTTTCACTTCTATACAACTTTTGCTCCGAATTTGTCAAGCTATGGAAGATATTTTTGATAACAGAATTGCTTTGCTTTAATAATTTTTATTTCTAGCATTATCCAAATTTTATGTTTGTAGATCAGCCAGTGCTATCCTACAGATCAACAACTATCCCAGACATCAAGAACTAGCCTACATATAAACAACTATCCACAGATCAACAACTATCTTACAGATCAACAACTATCTTACATATCAACAACTATCCTACATATAAACAACTATCTCACAGATCAAACGTTATCCTACATATAAACAGCCATTCTTTATTTGTTCCAATTTTCAAGAACAACCACTACCCCAATTCTACATTACATTAGCCACTTTACAACAGATCAGCCTGTCTTTCAAATTAACCACTACCCCTCAAATAAACTACAATATCTTTGAGATTTTCCTACAGATTAACCTAAATTCATATTAACCACTACATTACAGAATAACCATCATTCTACAGATAAGCCATGTTCTTTTACAAAAGCCACTTTCATTCAGATCAACTATTATCATACAGATCAACTATTATCATACCGATCAACTATTATCATACAGATCAACTATTATCATACCGATCAACTATTATCATACAGATCAACTATAATCATACAGATCACTATTATCATACCGATCAACTATTATCATACAGATCAACTATTATCATACAGATCAACTATTATCATACCGATCAACTATTATCAAACAGATCAACTATTATCATACAGATCACCTATTATCATACAGATCAACTATTATCATACCGATCACCTATTATCATACAGATCAACTATTATCATATAGATCAACTATTATCATATAGATCAACTATTATCATACAGATCAGCTATTATCATACCGATCAACTATTATCATACATATCAACTATTATCATACAGATCAACTATTATCATACAGATCAACTATTATCATACAGATCAACTATTATCATATAGATCAACTATTATCATACAGATCAGCTATTATCATACCGATCAACTATTATCATACAGATCAACTATTATCATACAGATCAACTATTATCATACAGATCACCTATTATCATACCGATCAACTATTATCATACAGATCAACTATTATCATACAGATCAACTATTATCATACAGTTCAACTATTATCATACCGATCAACTATTATCATACCGATCAACTATTATCAAACAGATCAACTATTATCATACAGATCACCTATTATCATACAGATCAACTATTATCATACAGATCAACTATTATCATACAGATCAACTATTAACATACAGATCAACTATTATCATACCGATCAACTATTATCCTACAGTTCAACTATTATCATACAGATCACCTATTATCATACAGATCAACTATTATCATACAGATCACCTATTATCAAACCGATCAACTATTAGCATACAGTTCAACTATTATCAAACCGATCAACTATTATCGTACAGATCAACTATAATCATACAGTTCAACTATTATCATACATATCACCTATTATCATACAGATCAACTATTATCATACCGATCACCTATTATCATACAGATCAACTATTATCATATAGATCAACTATTATCATACAGATCAGCTATTATCATACCGATCAACTATTATCATACAGATCAACTATTATCATACCGATCAACTATTATCATACATATCACCTATTATCATACAGTTCAACTATTATCATACCGATCAACTATTATCATACCGATCAACTATTATCATACAGTTCAACTATTATCATACATATCACCTATTATCATACAGATTAACTATTATCATACCGATCAACTATTATCATATAGATCAACTATTATCATATAGATCAACTATTATCATATAGATCAACTATTATCATACAGATCAACTATTATCATACCGATCAACTATTATCATACCGATCAACTATTATCATACCGATCAACTATTATCAAACAGATCAACTATTATCAAACAGATCAACTATTATCAAACCGATCAACTATTATCATACCGATCAACTATTATCATACAGATCAACTATTATCATACCGATCAACTATTATCATACAGATCAACTATAATCATACAGTTCAACTATTATCATACAGATCAACTATTATCATACAGATCAACTATTATCATACCGATCAACTATTATCATACCGATCAAATATTATCATACCGATCAACTATTATCATACCGATCAAATATTATCATACAGATCAACTATTATCATACAGTTCAACTATTATCATACAGATCAACTATAATCATACAGTTCAACTATTATCATACAGATCACCTATTAACATACAGATCAACTATAATCAAACAGATCAACTATTATCAAACAGATCAACTATTATCAAACAGATCAACTATAATCAAACAGATCAACTATAATCATACAGATCACTATTATCATACCGATCAACTATTATCAAACAGATCAACTATTATCATACAGATCAACTATAATCATACAGATCACTATTATCATACCGATCAACTATTATCATACAGATCAACTATTATCATACAGATCAACTATTATCATACCGATCAACTATTATCAAACAGATCAACTATTATCATACAGATCATCTATTATCATACAGATCAACTATTATCATATAGATAAACTATTATCATATAGATCAACTATTATCATACCGATCAACTATTATCATACAGATCAACTATTATCATATAGATAAACTATTATCATATAGTTAATCTATTATCATACAGATCACTATTATCATACAGATCACTATTATCATACAGATCACTATTATCATACAGATCAACTATTATCATACAGATCAACTATTATCATACAGATCAACTATAATCATACAGATCACTATTATCATACCGATCAACTATTATCATACAGATCAACTATTATCATACAGATCAACTATTATCATAGCGATCAACTATTATCAAACAGATCAACTATTATCATACAGATCACCTATTATCATACAGATCAACTATTATCATACCGATCACCTATTATCATACAGATCAACTATTATCATATAGATCAACTATTATCATATAGATCAACTATTATCATACAGATCAGCTATTATCATACCGATCAACTATTATCATACATATCAACTATTATCATACAGATCAACTATTATCATACAGATCAACTATTATCATATAGATCAACTATTATCATACAGATCAGCTATTATCATACCGATCAACTATTATCATACAGATCAACTATTATCATACAGATCAACTATTATCATACAGATCACCTATTATCATACCGATCAACTATTATCATACAGATCAACTATTATCATACAGATCAACTATTATCATACAGTTCAACTATTATCATACCGATCAACTATTATCATACCGATCAACTATTATCAAACAGATCAACTATTATCATACAGATCACCTATTATCATACAGATCAACTATTATCATACAGATCAACTATTAACATACAGATCAACTATTATCATACCGATCAACTATTATCCTACAGTTCAACTATTATCATACAGATCACCTATTATCATACAGATCAGCTATTATCATACCGATCAACTATTATCATACAGATCAACTATTATCATACCGATCAACTATTATCATACAGATCAACTATTATCGTACAGATCAACTATAATCATACAGTTCAACTATTATCATACATATCACCTATTATCATACAGATCAACTATTATCATACCGATCACCTATTATCATACAGATCAACTATTATCATACAGATCAACTATTATCATACAGATCAGCTATTATCATACCGATCAACTATTATCATACAGATCAACTATTATCATACCGATCAACTATTATCATACAGATCAACTATTATCATACAGATCAACTATAATCATACAGTTCAACTATTATCATACAGATCAACTATTATCATACAGATCAACTATTATCATACCGATCAACTATTATCATACCGATCAAATATTATCATACAGATCAACTATTATCATACAGTTCAACTATTATCATACAGATCAACTATAATCATACAGTTCAACTATTATCATACAGATCACCTATTATCATACAGATCAACTATAATCAAACAGATCAACTATTATCAAACAGATCAACTATTATCAAACAGATCAACTATAATCAAACAGATCACCTATTATCATACCGATCAACTATTATCATACAGATCAACTATTATCATACCGATCAACTATTATCATACAGATCAACTATAATCATACAGTTCAACTATTATCATACAGATCAACTATTATCATACAGATCAACTATTATCATACCGATCAACTATTATCATACCGATCAAATATTATCATACAGATCAACTATTATCATACAGTTCAACTATTATCATACAGATCAACTATTATCATACAGTTCAACTATTATCATACAGATCAACTATAATCATACAGTTCAACTATTATCATACCGATCACTATTATCATATAGATCAACTATTATCATACAGATCAACTATTATCATACAGATCAACTATTATCATATAGATCAACTATAATCATACAGTTCAACTATTATCAAACAGATCAACTATTATCAAACAGATCAACTATTATCAAACAGATCAACTATTATCAAACAGATCAACTATTATCAAACAGATCAACTATTATCATACAGATCAACTATTATCAAACAGATCAACTATTATCAAACAGATCAACTATTATCATACAGATCAACTATTATCATACAGATCAACTATAATCATACAGTTCAACTATTATCAAACAGATCAACTATTATCAAACAGATCAACTATGATCATACAGATCAACTATTATCATACCGATCAACTATTATCATATAGATCAACTATTATCAAACAGATCAACTATGATCATACAGATCAACTTTTATCATACAGATCAACTATAATCATACAGTTCAACTATTATCAAACAGATCAACTATTATCAAACAGATCAACTATGATCATACAGATCAACTTTTATCATACAGATCAACTATTAACATACAGATCAACTATTATCATACAGATCAACTATTATCATACAGATCAACTATTATCATACAGATCAGCTATTATCATACCGATCAACTATTATCATACAGATCAACTATTATCATACAGATCAACTATAATCAAACAGATCAACTATTATCATATAGATCAACTATTATCAAACAGATCAACTATGATCATACAGATCAACTTTTATCATACAGATCAACTATAATCATACAGTTCAACTATTATCAAACAGATCAACTATTATCAAACAGATCAACTATGATCATACAGATCAACTATTATCATACCGATCAACTATTATCATATAGATCAACTATTATCAAACAGATCAACTATTATCATACAGATCAACTATTATCATACAGATCAACTATAATCATACAGTTCAACTATTATCAAACAGATCAACTATTATCAAACAGATCAACTATGATCATACAGATCAACTTTTATCATACAGATAATTTTTTTTCTACAGAAAAACAATGCTCAGATAATATTCTCCTTACATTTTTACTAAGAATGTAATTTAACTTCAACTTGTATTTGAGATAACCTTGCTGTGATAGACGTTAAAATCCTGACAATTCCTGACAATAATTGATGTATGCCGTTTTGATAGCTTCATTATAAACATTGCATTAGTTTATGACAAAATATGAATATGTTGTCAAACTTACTCCTTGGTGGCAAGAACCGGTAATATCGGTTTGATTTACTCAAAATATTTTGGGTGACATGATTGCAGATAAGTGTTCTTTTATATTAATAAATAATTTTAACATGACTTTTTATAACAATGCCATAACTTTACACCTATTAGTAATAGTAGTAGTAACTTATATGTTAACCAAGAGGGCACTTCGTCACGTATTTAAAGATTTTATTAGTTTTCTGAGAGTGTGTAATCAAGTCTAAAATTTTAACTACCTATACAAAAACCTTCTAAATATAAAACATTATAAGAAGTTATACTGCATTATATTTAGCTATTATTTCAACACTAACTACATGTGTTGAAAGTTTTAATGCAGTTAAAGAGTTTTTCTGCTGGTGTGTCAGATAGTAATCTATTACGATATGTAGTTCATTTCACATTTACCAGTTCGTAATTCATTTGGCAACCACCAACAGTTTGTACTCATCCGCATGATATATTAATTTTGATGCCGGGTAAACATCAACATCTATAGGCTTGTCTTGGAGTTTCAATTTGATTTATTCACAGTACGTACATGTACGTGTATCTGGGACAAAACCCGACAAAATATTTGTAAAATTATTAAAATGACATAATTTCTGTAAGAACTATTATTCTCTCAGTCTAATTAAAATCAGACCCTAATTTCGTTCGTTCGTTTTTTTTAATCCGGTTTTTTAACCACTACATTTGGGTCTGAGAACCAGGCGCGGCAACAGCCGTGCACGTTAACTTTGACCTTACCTTGATAAACATGACCTGATAAACTAGTCTACAGCACTTAGGAATCCTAGAATGCACCTATTGTTCGTGAACAAAATCCCAGCGCGGGAGAGGGCAAAGATCTGATTGGTTTAAACAAAGGTCATTAAGGTTAGGTCAAAGTTAACGTGAACGGCTGTTGCCGCGCCTGGTTCTCAGACCCAAATGTAGTGGTTAAAAAACCGGATTTAAAAAAAAAAACGAACGAACGAAATTAGGGTCTGATTTTAATTAGACTGATTATTCTCTAAAACTCAAATGATATTAGGCCTATGTACTTTCGGGAAAATGAGGATCGTTTTGTTTTAGACAATCTAAAGACTAATTAAACTTTAGTACATGTACTTGTTAGTAATAAGTTGCTACTAGTTATCTTAGAATAACTATTTTTTAAAGGTTACTAAAGTAACGTGGTAATTAGTCACCCTTAGATTATTCCTCTAATTTAACTTTCATTCTAAAGCCAATCCTTTGGGTAAAAGTGTTTTTCTTTGTTTCGTTGTAACCCATAAAAATAAGTCTATCTGATATGAAAGGACGCCTAGATTTTCCTAGTATATTATATTTTTGGGAATTACTGAATAATGTTTAACGATACATTCAATATCATTCCATCTCTTACTCTAATATGTGTCGTACCTTGAAATCGACAATGTAATATTTAACATAGACAATTTCTTATATATTTCTGTACTGTCATGTACCGTAACATACCTCAATCACCAGCTTCTGGCATGTACGTAACACAATTCATGGGAACTTTCAGGCCTCAGTTCGAGTTTTGGCTTTAAAAAGGCAGGGTTATTGACACATGGACATCATTTACATAATTAGATAATCTTTTTAGCGAACTGCTGGACAAATATAAAAAAGTGTCTCTTGCATCTTATTTGATTTCAGTGCATAAATTGAACTAGCTGTATCTCGTTAAACTATATAGTAGTGATTTTTAATTAACGAACTCGTTTGCTTGTTCAAATTATTATTCCTGCTCATATAGCGAAAAAGTATCTGTGACATCCCGAAAAATTCGTCCTTGTCCTGATAAAGTCAATCCCATTACTCCACGAAGAACGGTATAGTTCCTTTTTGTCATTTCATTTCGATTTCTACCAATAACTTTATAACTTAAAATACTAAATGTTTATGTGTCAGACAGCTAGGTCCTGGGGTAAAGTTAAAGAATTTAAAATGAATCGAATGCTTGGAAATGATTAATGAGTAGACCAAGTGGTGCCTAAAATGGTTGGTGGTATTAATCAAGGTCAGTTGAAAAGCCCCTGTAATAAAAAAAGAAAGCTAAGTATCGAACACAATTTCTTTACAATATTATTCACTATTCATTCATTATTGATTCTTCCTCTTTAATATTATTAACTCAGATTTGCTTTTCAAATAAAAACTAGTTACATCTTCGCAAGGATCGAACACAGTTCATTCTAATTTCCTACCTTCAAAATAAATAAAAAAAACCTCGACGTCTGAGAGAAAACGGAATGTCAATTTGTTTTCCCAAATTTGTACCACAACAAAGTAGTTTGTGATATGTTTTTATAGACAAATTATTCTGTAGATTGAAGCTGGTAAATAGGCTACGCTAGTTGGGAAACTGGAACGTTTATAAACTTTGTCTGTAATTTGCTCCGTTTGAAAGAAGGGAAAATCAATGAAAGAGGTAACCTCCAAGAAGTGAATATCTAGAAAAATAGAGGAGTAAAATCTCCTATCTATTGCTACATAATCTATTATTTATAGAACTAGCTTAGTTTATCTGTCTCATAAACTGTTCCAATACTGACATTTATATTGGTATACTTCAACATTTTAATATTGAATTTTACAACAACAGCAACTCTTTTTGATGTGTTTTTTAAGAACTTAATTACAGAACAACATGTAAATTGTAGAATATTTAGTTTTTTACACGCATATACACATGTTACACATACAAACTTTGGGTATTAATCGAATTAGTTGTGGTCAGTGCAAAGATAGGAACGGTCACTTTTGGCAATTATAAGTCAAGAATTAAATAAGTTATGGACAATTTAAAGATCAAATCAGGCACATTTTCAGTTCATGCATATAATCGTATCGAACAACATACATAATTCTGGAAAGCAAGTTCAACAGAACATATCCAATTCAAAACAGTTTTTTTTTACGGAAAGAGATTTGTTGTGTGCCATTCACACAGAAGGGTTAGGGTATAACAAGAAAATATATATTTGACGTGTACCAGCTAAAAGGTGAATGAAATGGAACCAGGGATAATAAGCTTCTCGAGATCCTTCATGATACAAATATCACCATCAGAGCTGCAGCTTCAAACATGTTTAGAACACCTTTACATAGTGCTGATAACCTAGCTTGGTAAGTAGTCGTTTCAAATAGACTGAAATAGTTGAAATGAAATAAGTTGAAAGTAGGGAGAGCTGAATACTTACCTAACATTAATTTAGCAGGTGATTCAGGTGGAATCCAGAATAACACTAAGGTGAGTGACGTGAGTAAAACACATGGTAAAATGAGAATATAATTATAAAATGTAGACCGCCGCTGAAACACTAAGGTAAATGTAAGATCAACGAAAGGTTCCGGACAACATGTATATTTCTTCACATTTTTCACTGCTGGTGATTTTAAAATTGTCCAAGAATTACTCAGCACATATTCTGATAAGTCTATTTCAGTCGCATTATTCAATACTTCTAAATCAACTTTTGTACCATCATACGTCCAAGATCCAAATTTTAAATGACACTTCTGAACGTCAAATGGGAAGGCAGCGACATCGATATAACATGAGCTTCTATATACAGCTTGTGGCATCCACAATATCACTCCGGTACTGTCCAAAACAATCGAGGCTTCTCGATGTTCCTCTAAACGTGGATCTGCACTGAAATTACAGACAAAAATGCATGCATAACTGTATTTATAATTTCACATTTTGCCTTTAATTTTATGGCCAGAGAGATAATTTGATGTTTTGGTCGTAGAAAAAAATATTTCACAATTTTATTCAATTTTCATTGACTATTTTTTATTTGCATGGAAACCAATTCCAGACCAACCAATAAAATCTCTTCTAATGCAATTGTCTGTCTGTCTTTAGAATGAAAGTTAACGAGAGACACCAGTATCTTATTACAATCAATATTAATTCCTCAATTACACTCTCTCGCTTTTCTTTTAATTTTACAAATTTCGTTCAAAAATTAGATAGACTACAAGAGATATATTTAACCGAGTCGTTGCAGTGTCAATGCAAATTAGCCCCTATCTCACAAACATGAAAGACCTTCTATGCTCTTACCACAGAAAACAGGAGTCCTTTGGAGCTTTAAGCATTCCGGAGCTTGGTTAAAACACAATCACTTCCATGTAATATGGGCATGTTGTGGTTGTTTTTCAAATATTGGCCCAATAATACTCTTTAACAAACTGAAGATTAGTACGGACCAGACTTGTTTCCCAGCCTTGATGATGCAGCTTATCCAGTCGTATTGAACTTAGACCCGAAACCTTATGAGCCATGGACTGTACGTGTTTATTATTCTTGGAATAGAAATAGAGATCGAACTAGCCTTTAACCAGTTTGTTGTATGGAAAATAAAAGTGCCGCTTTTGTCCTCTTACATGCTATAAGCTAAGAATGTCTGTTCTTTTCTTAATGTTAAGAAGGAAGATTAGGAGTTCTATTTTAAACATTGGTGAAAGCTGACCAAGAAAAACGAATGTGATAAACCATCTTGAAATCCAGTCTGATGGATAGATATAGCCCGTTAGACTTTAATTTCCCGAATTAAAATTGGATTTTGTGACCTCTTCGATCTTAGAGAAATATTACTATATATTGAAGGGAGGTTAGTGTGGAAGTATAGTTGGTTGTTAGTTCATGTTGTTAGTTCATGTTTCTAAGCTCTTTCCTACAGATGACTGTTTGAATTTAACAATTTTATCATTTATGTAATAAACCTGAACAGGGCAATATTAAGATTTGAATCTAAATATGAAATATATTTGATATTATCACTGCAAAGTCAATAGTAGTTGATATATGATAGATCAGAAAGAAAAAGTGAAATTAATGTAAGAGGTAAACACATTGAAGTTAGTGGACTAATAAAACAAGTATCGATTGAAAATATATTGATCACAATTTTTATTCCCTAAAATAGAGATTGGTAAAAGTTGGCAAGTAAAAAGCTAATTATAGATTTGAAATCTCTTATCGTTTTCAAGACACCCCAGATAGATTGAGTCCAATTTATGTGATTTAAACGCTATACTAGAAGACCTCGTCCCATTTAACAATAAATCCAGGCGGGTTACTGTCAATGTCGATCTAATTGCAAGACGACTGTTCACATCCGCCTTAGTACTTCTGGTGTGAAATCGTTTTAAAAAGAAGGTGTAGATAATTGTTCAAGTAATTCTCCTTTGAGAATTTTCAGTGAAAATGATGTCTCTTGTAAGAATAATGTTAAAAAAGTTCTGAAAATAGACAGAAAGTACTTTCTTGTCGTAAATGTCAGTGAATTGAAAAGTATTTATAAGCTTTACGACATTGTGCGTCTGGTAGTTAAAAAAAAACTTTAATCAAGAGAATTTTTAAAAAGCCACTTATTGGTGAGTGAGAAGCTGTGTCACTTGTTAAAATGCCGGACTCTCTTTTTTCAATGTCTTAAATTAGCAATCTATATAACTTTAAGCCCCTTTAACTTCTTACCTTCTATGATAGAAGTTACGTTCTCTTAAATAATCAGATAGTTATAGAAACATATTGAATAGTGCTTCAGGTGTGCACCCTTACGTCTTTATGAGTTCACATGAATTGTGAGAAATATAATAATAATATGAGCCTTACTAGTTGTATAATTTGATATCAGGCGTCCACAATTTTTCTGCAGCTATTCTAACAGAACTAACTCCTCCCCAGTCTTTAGGGTCCCATCTCAAATATATATCCTCCCAACTCTGAAATATATTTATAAAGAATGACATTTATTGACCTAGGATTAAGGTAAATTTTAGATCGTAACAACTTATAAGCATCTAAAGATTAGACTGAGACCAATCAGTACTGTACTAATCTATTATAGACTGTGTTCTGTAATGAGCAGATCCAAATATGATATTTTCTTGTTATCACCAGAGGTCAACCCTCCGATGGCAAAAGGCAGCACCTCAATATTGTGGTATAAGCTTACAGATTTTTTTATACTTATGTTGGTATGTCAATGATTTGCTTCTGCGGATTTTGAAAATACATGACCAGCGTTTTCATGCTAGTTAACTTTTACTTACATATCTATCCCACACGTTTAACGTTAGGATTTGATTTTTCTCATCCAAATCCATGATTTGTATAAGCTGCATATTAAATCTAACTTCAACCGTATCATTGTAGTGTTTGACAGGGCGACCATATTTACCCCTCCACTTATAAATACGTAATAGATGTTTTATTAATCTGTCTTCATGGCTTAGCTTTATAGGAGGAAATTCTGAAACAAGAATGTTATAATCATGAAAAATGATCCTCTAAGGAATGATACAACGTCTGAAATATTAAGAATGCCAAAGCCTCTAGTTATTGTTTCTGACATTAATGCTTGTATAGTTGCGTATGTTATTAAAACGCCTGATATCATCAGTCTAGTGTCATCAGTTTCTTTAAGTATAATCTGTATTCGGGTTTCTTTAACTAAACTTGATCATTTGGGAGTTTGATCTATAGGATCTGTTATTTAAGGTTTTGGGAGTCGGAACACTCGACTGGTAAGGATATATTTTACATATACATAAAATGTTTTCTCGGTAAAGAAGTTTTCTAACGAAATGCAAATCTGATGAGATATTACACTGACTTTCACTCGTCTTATACTGGCTTTAAGTAACGAGTTGACGATAAAGAGAAAAAGATTCCTATCAATATTAATTTTGATAACTTTCCATTAACACACATCAACATAAAAACTTACAGAGGAACTCAACGAGAAAATTGAATGTCACACAAATACACGTAAACGTCCAGTAAAATACTTCACAAGCCCAATTCTATTTCCCTCTGAACATCGGAAATGTAATTATAAGCGTTATCAAAAACTAAATGTTCAATGTTTAGATGAAAAGCTTTTAGAATTGCTGAATTATTAACGAAACGAATTATATCATGTATTTAACACTAATGCAAAATATTCAGTTAACCGTTCTAACTTGACTAATTAAATTAAGAAGGCACGAGTTAAAAAGAGTCTAAGAATGATAAATATCAGATTCATTCTGTTTTATAAACTTAACGTTGCTTTCAATTTACTCATATTAAAATATTGGACCAATATCAAATACTGACAAAAAAACAGAAATTGCACCACGGAGAAAACTTTTAGGTCAAATATTCTGAAATAAAACCAGAGCTCTACGCACATGTGTTATAACGCATACTGTGTCTTCTTGGCGGCAAACTATTCAGAATTCTAGCCAATGGAGCGGACCATATATGCCAAATCTCTAGGAATTGAGCTTTCAAATTTTATCAAAGATGATCGAGGATTGCAAATAACTAATAAGACGAATCAACGAAAATTGCAATATACAGTATCTTAGAATTTAAACTACTTTGCTTTCTAATCTGTGCATATATAATATAGGCCTATATATTCAGATTCAATTTGAGATCATTTGAATGAACCAGAAAAAGGTCATTTCATGCAAAAAAAACTGAACTATAAACTGTCTACTGCTAACTTGAGATGGTGTTTATCATGTCTGTGTAACACTTGTATAAACACTAATTATAAATCTATACTCTTTGATAGTAGGTGTTAATTCCTACAATATATATTCATACCTAGTTTACCAGAAAAAGGAAACACTCATGCCTTTTCCGAGCAGACTTGAACTGCAATTCCAATCCCAATCTCTAGATGCATTTAGATACACCTTAAACCTTTGGTATGACATTATTTTGACATTAGCACCTCTGAACATAAACTAGGTCAGGTTTAGCTACGATATATCCTACTATCCCATTTATTACATACACCCACAACCTACGTTAAAAGGCAAATTGATCTTAAAGTCATTAGTCATTGTCAAATGTAATTACTTTGAAAACACTATTGAAGAAAGATCCAGCTCTATCACTGAGCTTTACAATATTTAAGTCAAATCAGAAACAGCTCTTCGAATCGTATCTTAAAGGCGTCCCAAATTTCATCATCTACAAGTTAACTTTAGGTTTCGTCAGAATCAGAAACGTTGTTTCTGCCATGTTAACACATGCAGGTATGTAAAACAATTTTATAGTAGCAACATAATTTGTTAAAAAATATACTCACTTTTATTTCCTTTTTTTAATTTTTTCCCACCTGTAAGATAAAAAGAGGATATTTTTGGTTTATAAATTATCATGTTTATCATTTGAAAAAAAAAAACAATCTATATAAAAAATCTAATGACTACAGAACTAGCTCTATTATGTTTCTTGAAATTTTCTACTGCTTATTCTTTGAGGTAAAAGACACCAAAAAATCTTACAAAATATCTTCAATTATTTGAGCACAAAGACGTTCCATTATACCCCGGGTTTTAAACTGGTTTTCTCAAGTGTCTCCGATTTCAAAAGAGAAAATGACCATGTCCCCAGAATTGTTCACATAAGTCATTGAAAACATACTATTTTGAAGCATGATAAAGTCACAGCATATTACTTTTTAATACGTTGCTGACAGTGCATTCATATCCACCCAGTTAATACACATTAAAAAAAAAAAGAAAATTGAGCCATATAGCTTAGTTTGTGTCCCCAGGAAAATATCAAAATGTCCCCAGTCTGGGACATGTCCCCCATGTTGAAAACCCAGGCATTATACCAATGATGTTAGTGTTATCGGTTGAACTGAACTAACCTATTCATACTTGTTATGGAATCTAATATAACTTAGTAAGGACCAGGTGACCAGTACACTAGAGAGAACCTGGTACAAGTTATAAATAATAGTAATATTAATTATATTAATAACTACACAACACAATCTGGTATATTTCACTTTAATTCTACTTGTACATCATACTGGTATTATTTTTATTTTACCAGACAATCTGATTCCTTCATGTCTGTAATGTCAAATAATACAGAAATACAGCGTAGGTCTGTTAAATCATTTAGTGGAACATGTTGTGAATTCCTGCAATATTCCACCTTTTTACAGAATAAAGTGAGAAATAGAAGAAGTTACAGACGGAATTAGGATTTTTATTATATACCTGGTATAGGTAGTCCGAAATGTTGCTCGAATGAACCAAGTCTTGCTTAAAGGGACATTCCCAGATGATATTTTGTGACAAGAAAGAAGAACAATTTCTTTAAATGTATGATTCTCTTTGAACCATGTTGCTAACGGGTCCTTTAAAATTTTTGAAGTCCCTGTTACTATGAACTTTCCAGTTGTTCTCTTTCTATATATATACCTAATTATAACCCTTATCATGTAATTGTCAATTAATAACTAGCTTGTTCTCTCACTATTTATTCATATCAAAAGGTTATAGTTATGATTATTACGTTTCTGATAAAGAGTGGCAATAATTCGTGATTGTTTGTCATTTAGACAATACAGTTCAGACTAAAATCAACAAAGACGATACTATTTTCGTAACAGTGACAATAAAATTGATCTTTTGCTATAACGTGACGTCAACTTGACTTATTCTATATCAAAAACATCTATACCGTTCTGAATAATTGTCATTTCTATTTATCTAAGTAGACATATTTTAATTACGACAAGACTTTTTTTAATTCAATTATCGTACTGGAAAGAGCACGAGGATACTGGCTGTCAGATACAATATCTTGTATTTGGTTTATTTCGAATTGATGTAAAAACAGTAATGTGCAATGGCAATTCTAGCGACTTTTTGTTGTCAAATGTTCAGTTCAGATTAACCCAAAGAAAGAAACAAATGCAATATTTCGTGCCACTGTAAAACACACTACAATTACGTTGATTAAAGTTATCTTATAATAGACATAATATATTACATAACAGCATAGAGATCTTGACAGATTTCTTCATGTGTTTATCGTACCAAAGAATGTCAATGCTACCAATTTTGATAGATACCTTGATGTACACAATACTGTGGGTGGTATACTCATGTGATGTTCTCTGCTAATAAATATTTTTTTTTTGTCATTTAGGTTAAATAGGTGGCAAATGGTTTACTTTCCTATCCTTGAATAACAGTATTCTTACATAAGGATTCTATTTTTTTCGAAAACAGCATTTGCTTTACATGAGTTTACATAAACATACGAAACAAAATATAAACACATGTAGCTTATATAGTGTGTGTATTACAACATAATCAATCATCAGTCTGTATAGTTCTATTAATATATAAACTACCGAAACAAGTTCAGGTTTTGATCAAGATCCGGATGTGCAGAATTATTTTTGATTGACTAATTTTCTCTTTTTCATTTAAAATTTAATATGCTAATATCAGTTACAAGTTATATAACTTATTATTACTTTCCTATTTTGCAGTCTTTTATAACAGTATTCTCACTTGGATTCGATTCAACTTTTTTTCGAAACGGCAGTTGCTTTACATGAGTTCACATAAACATACGAAACAAAATATTAACACATGTAGCTTATAGAGTGTGTGTATTACAAAGTTCATTTTTTGAACAAGATCCGGATGTGCAAAATTATTTTCGATTGACTAATTTTCTCTTTTTCATTTAGAATTGAAGATGTTTAGTTCAGTTACAAGTTATATAACTTATTATTACTTTCCTATTTTGCAGTCTTGTATAACTGTATTCTCACTTGGATTCGATTCAACTTTTTTTCGAAACGGCATTTGCTTTACATGAGTTCACATAAACATACGAAACAAAATATTAACACATGTAGCTTATAGAGTGTGTGTATTACAAAGTTAATTTTTTGAACAAGAGCCGGATGTGCAAAATTATTTACGATTGACTACCTTTTTCCTTTCCATGCAGATTAAAAGACGCTGAGTTAATATACCAGTAATATAGAGTATTACTATTTATAACTTGACCATATAGGACTATTATGTCAAATTATGTCATAAAGCAAAACTTTTGAAAAACATTTTACTATCCCCTAAGATACAGGTACTGTTCATTCTGGGATTCTGTCCCTTTGCATTGTATATAACCTTGTCATACACGTAACTCGTCACTTTGCCACTTGTTTTCAGCAGCAAGCAACACCAATTTCTAGACAGTTGTCAGTGTTATTGATACATTGACAGCAGGAAGGAAAGAGGTCAAATACAACATATTTCGAAAAAATAGTCTTTGCTCCTTATATTTTCGTAAGTGTACTGTGTCCCAATACCTACTACACAAGAAAAGAAACAATCCAGAATGACCAGGATACAATTGAAAGTCTTTCTGTTCTTTAAAGATGAAGATGTTTTGACTAGAAGACGTGAATGAGTCGGTTATAAACTCTAATAGAAAATGTTATTTGAAAGCAGGAAGAACAATGATATTTTCCAGATACCATTAAGCTCATTAATTGTAAGTTGTATTAGAAACAAGAGCTAGTAAGCAGACACAAGAAACTATTTGATGTTATGGTGAGGTTACAATGCTTTTGGCTAGTATATCTAGTGATATAAACAAATGAAGTAAAATACATAATATTTAGACAAGAGAACCTCGCCAATATATCTGTTTATTGTATTGACACTTGTGTTATGATATACAAGATATTTACAGACCTACTCGTCAACCAACAGAACAATTTGTTTTGTCTTACTCTTATTTAGAAATTTAAAAGCTTAACTTTTGGTTGCAAAACATGCAGTGATTTGTTTTATGTTTTTTTTTTATGTCGTAGGTTCCCTGGTGACTGACTTTACAAAATCACCAACATTTCCAAGTATTATCGTGGCTTCACTACAGGATTTTTACAGTTGTACTGCCAGTATCCGTTCTTCAGATCGAGGTATATCAAAGTATTGTCATAAGCTTCGCTAATCAAAGTTTGCTTGTTTTGTCTTAAGCCAACCGAAGTCGTTACAAACTTTGAAAGAACCATCACGTTTCGACACCATTACCACAGGAATATAATATTTGATTCAATAATATAAACAGAGCTAGGGACGTAAACTCCAGACTCTTAAGCCGTCTACCTACTTCATATATTCAAGAGCACTTATATTTTTTATTTCAAAGTAACTTTGATTATGAGATTGTTTATTTCACACTTGAAGCATATTTTAACACTTAATTTAGATCAAATAATATTTAGATTGAAATTACACTGCAATCAGTGAATGTGATAGAACAGGAAAAGCTAGTTTATAGAACAGACCCTTTAGAGTGGTTTTCATAATGGAATTTATCAGCAGACAATGTTATAGCAGTGATATTATTGAAAAGCAATTAACACATTCTACTCTAATGTTCATTTAGAGAAAGTAAACAATGATAAAAATAAATGATGGAATCTGATTTAGATTCAATGGATATAATCGACTGTCGGTGATATCATTTAATAGATAAAAATGTTTTTGTTACTTCTCCGTACTTACATATATGTACATGAAAAATAGATCGTGATAACTTCAAATGAGCAAAATCACAACACGAAATAGTCTATTTACACGAAGATTCGATCTTATATAAGACAATGCAATGTAACCATACACATGTATGTTCTGTGTGTAATGCGTTGTTTTGTTTCAGTTCAGAATTGACGTGTATGTGGTTTCTATAATATGCCTGGAATGTATCCCTTGTTAAATTATGTCACTGCAAACACAACCTTATTGTCAAATTTTCTGTGAAATAATATACACCAAATTTGCACAATAAAAACCGAATTGCGACAGTTTAGTTTAAAAGCAAGTAGGCTGCATATAAATTGCTTTGTGTTATTCATAAAGAGGACGAACAACCACAACGAGTTTCTACATAAGCAGTAAGTCTTATCATTACAGAGATGTGTATACAGGTTGTTGAAATTTAACCTATACAAACATATTAATGATTATTCTATATATCTACCATGCAATATATTTACTTCTCTTAAAATCGACTATCTAAAACACTGACATATTAATGTGGGTTTATTGTTGCCAGTGAATTTTACAACAGAAACTCTTTCGCTCAATTCCTCGGCTAATGATGCATCCTTTTTGTTTGTTAGTGTAGAATTTCATTTGAGAAACAGAAGTTATTGCATTGATGTATTATTTTCAGATCTGTTTTATGTATTTAATAAATCAAGTCAGCTTTTAACTGTTCTGATTAAAATTACCCTTTAGTTATAACTCGGTCTAGAGAACCTTGTGTAATTTGAACATGTTTTGGTCATTGAACTTGTGATAAGACACATTTAGAATCTTAAATGATTCAAACTTTATAAATACTCAGATACTAGCACTGTGTTGTGTGGATATATTATAGTCTTGCATGTACACTGCGTGTTCCCAGAACGGGGGAATTTAGCAAATCTGACTATCTGCTTCTGATACACATTTTGAAAAGACTTTTGAAGACAAAGTCTATATAATACACGTTATAAAATATACTCGTATAGAATGAAAGAATTAGAGATATTATTAAGATTGGAAAATATAAATAAGCTGTCAGTTGGTTAAAACAGCTGTAATATTAAAGTTCCCCAATCATGACGTTAATTATGACTGCTTTAATGAGAATCCTTGCTGCATTCCCTTCTTATTAGCATATAATTAGTGATAATTGACCTTCTAAAGCATCGTTCAAGTGTTTAACAGTCCGAAGCTATTCCTACAAACTTGACACGTTACCTACATGTTCTCCAAACTCAAAGGATCAAAAAGTATATCACAACATCAAGTAAAATCAACTGTACGTCAAGTATTATATATTGCATATTCTTGTAACTGTTATCTTTTTCGAATTTTGCACAGAGCACACAGCCTAAACTATGCCAGCTGCAAGAACTCTGCAACATGTTCTGACCTTCCATCATGGGGACGTTTTTAATTATTTCTTCACATTTTACAGCAAGTTCGTAGTTACCTAACTCAAACATGACTAAATTGAATAATACATCAATAACAAAGTTTATTCTTACCTGCAAATACCGTGAAGATCCCGAGTATCAGTACTAATGACGTCACTCGCATTGCAACTCCCGGTCACTCCAAACCTTGCTGAAATAAAAAAAAATATTACTTTTAGGATCGATAGTGCATGTATAGTGAGACCAATGTAACGAAAGCTAAATGTGATAATTGTTCGGCAATAATAGAACCTCATAATTTCATTACACTGTGATATTCCCATATTACAAGAAAAAACCATGACGGATTTACTGAAGGTTTAAACTCTAGTATGTATCATAGTAAACCACCTGTTAGCACTTAGTTATCAGAAAATACCCATTCAACTAATATTGGATGATGATGGTGATCATGATGAAAATAGTCTTTAAAAAAGTGTTTAATAATTTTAAGATTTCATCACTAACCCAATATATCGGTCGCAGTTACCGATATTTTAAAATCTGAACGCATCATAGGGAGTACTAGTAGATATAAACCAATAAAATTAACAGTAGATACATTTGACTTATATCTTCAGGACATGAATGTGTTTTGGTCTAGCAATGATTGTTTCATTTCCGTAAAAGATGTTTTCCATAAATGTTGTTGGGGTTTGGTTGTGACTTTTAATTTTGTTTAAGATTAAATTCTACATTAAAATAGATGGTCAATCAACTTCCCAAAATGTGCATTCAATTTCTTTGATCTACAAAAATAGGGAAATTCTTATTTTGGGAGGCTGAATAACAAATTCTACCAGCTGCAGTATAGATAAATTTACTGGCAATACCTTTAACGGTAAAATTGATCACCTCTTTATTAGCATTCTTGTCTCTATATTTAGCGAGCAAGTGAAACATGTAGAAACAAATTGGACTAAAGAATCAGGTCGATCTGGCGGTGCCAAACATGTCTTTTAATTAAAGGTACTATTCTTATCACGCGTGATAAATGTTTTAAAAGAGATCGGTATGGATATAAAGATTGCTTAACTTGTCACAGAAGTCTATTGTTTTAGACAATTGGATTCCGATTTTACTGACATACAGATCCTGTTTGTCGACAATCTGCCAACAAAACCACAAACCTACAGATATCCTGACGTCTCTTTTAATCCAACGTCCGGATAAAAACATCAAACTTCCTTTTTTGTATCTTCCTTGTCAGTAGTTGATGTCAATACCGTCATAATCTTAAAACAGATTAACCACTCAACTACACTATAGGTTTCTAAATATAGCTTTGATATCTCGGATTCGGTTGTTGCCTTCCTGAGTTGAAATTCGACGAAATTAGCAAGGAATAAATCATGCAGAGGTCAATGAAAATATTTACACAATCTTATTTCGAGGTTCAAAGATATAATTCATTTCAAACTATACAAGTATAAATGCAGACAGCTAATCGGTGTACAGAGTTAAATCAAGATAAAATAGTTTCTCACAAATTACATGAGTTTAAGCAGACATACAGTGGTATTCATAAAGTGCATTTCCATTATATTGCACACAGTCTACAAGAATATAATACTGCAAAGCTTACCTTCGCTTGTTCTGAACTTTATATCAAGAAGCCACAATTTTATTTAACGTGGTCAGATGTCTTACTAAGTTTGAATAATTCACAGTGCTACAGACAAATGAAGTGTAACATAATTCTCAGCACGGCTATGCTGACCATATCTTTGTAGCAATTCTACCCTACACTGTTAGCATCATTATTCTTGGAAGTTGTCAGTCAAAATGTTAAGATTCGACTGTATTCTAAAATGCCCTTCCCAAACACAGTGGGTCTGTCTCCATCAAGTTTTAAAATGGTTGATAATGAATGATTAAACTAGTCTGTACTCTAAGATTTAGATAGAGTATAACTCTGGTACCTTGTTTACTAATGATTAAAAGAGGGAGGATCAACACCACGGTGTTTCTAGATAGTCTGCTACCTGTCTTTATTACCGATTACATATATACTCTCTTGTTCCTTTATCTCAGACCTTTAAACAGTGTAAGATTATTAACTAAAACTGGCATCATCTAATGATTTCACAAAGAACTACACGAGATCTGGAAATACTATTCTACCAAAATCACCCATTGAAATAATTACCATTGAACATGTGTGAAAACACAAATGTCAAATGTTATGGGATGTAGAAAATAATTATCTGTGCTGACAAAAGACATTATTACATTAGAGTTTTATTAGATCGTTACAAGTTAATGCTTGAAAAGACAGAAACAGGAGTTTCTATTGGGAGTTTAGCTACTTAACACCTAAATAAAGTTGGCGTAAAAGACTTTTTTTTAACTCGATAATACATTAGGACCTTTTAATGGATAACATCAAACTAATCCCATCCATGTCCTAGTTTAATTTAATCTATCATTCAGGCTGATTTTTGTTTCGCCACCTTTTCTAAAGTATAGATTGTGGCACAGTCTCTTCTGAAATGAAATTTACATGGCCAATTAATCTTATACTTCGGTTTACATTTGTAAAATGTGTATAAATGAACAAATAAATGTCTTATTTTACAGGAACTCAAATAAATTTCGTGAACGAGCTTGATTACTAGACGTTGTTGAAGTTTTCTGTGTTAAAATGCGTTCTGTCCACTAACAAGCTCAATTTAATTGTCCAGCCAGTTCTTAAAAAACATGGGTTTTAACGTTCGTAAATACTAAATGAGTGCATACTAGATTGCTTTCCACATAATAATGTCTGATATCAATTGCTTTCTTAAAAAAAAAAAAAAAAAGCACAGCTGGTCAACGCAGGTGATCTACAAGAACTAGAAGTGATTTCGCTTTAATTGAAAACCATACAGATTGTATATATATACTGAGATATCATTGGGATAACGTAGACCAAATATGATTCATTTCAGTAAAAGAAAAGTTATTTCGAATTTTATCTCTGTTGATAAAATGATGAACTGCACGCTGTGAGACATGATGGCATACTTTATTACTGTATACAAACATGAGAGAATTTTAAATGAAGTTAGAATCTTTTTTCTAAATATCGAAGTCTTTAAACTGCTGATATGATTCGAGAAAACCTTAAGTACTAAACGATGTTACCTTAGCTTTATCAATTACAGAGTCACAGATAAAGCAGAAACTCTTTCAACAATTTTCTAAAAGGCACTTTAAATACAAAATATCAGTTAAAATATTGAAGCTGGTTTGCTTTAATGAAAAACCAAATGAAGCTACGCAGAAGGGAGGAAAAAAAGAGAATATCTACGAAATATCAATGACGAAATCAGATGAGTTTAATGAAATATATACTAGGAGTGGTAAGTAATTCGGAGCATATCTTTGATGTGCAGTGTTTTCAATTCAAAGTTTTATTACATTTTATGATATATAAGAAAAACTCCTAGTTTATTTGGTGCATTGATGTCCCGAAACTTCTTAAAGCATCAACACTGTAGTCAGAAGATTGAAATTGAATTAGTTGAGATATTTGAAATAAATCATAAATCATTATTTGATATTCACCATCAAACATTTCTAAATAAACTTGAAGATAATTATAGTGATTAACACAAATATTAGAGCGGGTATAAAATAAGTCGATATGGCCATACCCTTTCAACATAACGAGGCAATCTGTCGAACAACTTCAATTGAATAGAGCTAATTTACTTTCTATAGTATACAGTATACCAATTGATAGCATGTAAATAACATAAAACCAATTGTACGGATTGACTCTGGTGCAAACGATTGATTCATGCCGACTTTGATGGATTCTACTTTATTTTTGTATGTTTCCGCATCCTTAAACTAGACTAAATAAAGTAGCGTAGGTGAAAAAAAAAACCAATGCAAGTTTATATAATTTTCTATTCGAAATTTCCCCTATTACTACTACTAAATAAGTATTATCTTCACTCATAATTCTAGTCAACCCAGCTGTATCCGGGATCAATACCAAGAGGTTTTGCAAAGGACCAGCTGGGAGAAAGAATCCTAGCGGAATATAAGTTGTTATCCTTGTAAAATATAGATATTTCTTTCTAATAGCCACACACTTTAAGTTGACTATAATCTATTTAATTGTTTTAAGTTTTTTAATACTTTTACCCAAGGATTGTTTATCATTCAGAGATCTGACGTTCTGATATTGAGAGTATCTTTAAATTTGTATACGTATATAGTTATATCACTATAGTTCCAAATTATCTTTACAATTCTATTCTATTCTATATTATTTTCTTAGTTTGCCACCTGGTTTTAAAAATATTGCTGTCATTTATATGTGTCCATTAATGCGATACATACAAAGGCTATAACATCAATGGAAAGAAAATCATAGAAAAATAGTTACAATAGTTCTTTCTCTTCCAAGGGCTATAACAGAACAGTACTAATGGTTACTAATGGACAAAATAAAGTTAGTATCGTTAATTCAACTCTGTAAACTCTCAATACTAAACTTAGTTTTCGTTATTTAATAAAACAATTGATATCATATGAATCTTATAACTGAAATGAATTGATGTATTAGTAAAAGTCTAAGGTTATGAATAGTAAGAAATGAACCAGACCATGGCTTTTGTCAAAACATATTAAGAGATAAGCCATTTATCGGTCTACATTCACAATCCTGTTATACACTATTGTTACCCTAGGTCTAATATTGGGACTTATGTTATTGATTTTTATAAAACATCGTGTCAGTTTCATTTCTGTTTCTGACAGTGAAAACTAAGAATACTTTCATTTAAGTAAATAAGTTGGGTATTGTATAATTTTTCACGACAAACCCTGACAAGTTATAAAGAGTTATATTTAGTTACAGTTTCATCGAGACTTGTAGCTTCAGGTCAACCTCTATTGTTTATTGGAACCAGAAATTCTTTGTTATTTGGATCTGGTTATCATAATAAAGGTTTGTCCGACTTGACTCCATGAAAACCAGATCATAAAATTCTTTCATTCAGAAAACAGACATTGGAGTTTCTGGAATGAATAAAAACCTCCCCAGTTAACAGAATAGCCTCAAAAGTTCAGCTGTCCTCTAATGTTTGGCAAAATGGTAAAATATAACTAAAATAGTAGGTCGAAAAAAAAAAAGTTACGGAGGTGTTATATTTGTAACCTAATGCCAGAAAATTTAAATGTCATTTCAAATTAGAGAGAAATTTTAAAATTATATTCCCTTTTAAGTGGTAAAATGAATGAATGATTGGCAGGTTACATAAAGACATTAAAACATTAGAGACACTAAAATAACTGACATTTCGTAAGCATCTGTTCAAATTATATCATTAAGAAAACTTTTAAGTTCTTAAGTCGTCGTCGATTGTACTCAAGTATTTCGAGTCTAAACCAGAACAACTGACTTAACGTCAATGGCCTTACAGCTATGCAGCTGGATCATTGTAAATTGGAATCTCTGCATCACATAAAGATAAAACAAAAAGTACATAATGACACAACATACCATTTGATGTCCATCCAGTGAAACTAGAGCTGAAATTGAAGATGAATCGTTGAAAGCACTATATATAATATTGTATTTAAGGTAGAAGAGTGAAAACATATCAATAATAATAGTGGTATTGATGATCTTCTCACTGCCAAATATTACATGTTATATTGATTGTAAGATAGCAATCACAGTTCAACATATATAGTTATAACACAGTGTAATAGTCTATATACCACTATATCACATTATAAATATTCTTCTCATTAAACCAGAATCCAGTTTGATTGGAAAACTTATTATTGGAGAGTGTTATTATATAATGTACTAAAAGACAATCAGGGGATTGTTCTCTACTTACACAATAGTTACTGAACAATATTATGAAATTTGATTGGTTATTTTAATGAGTACAATAACAAGGACCAATCAGATTACCAACAAATAGTCGGTCATAGTAATGGTGTTTTTTAAAACAGATCCATATAATCACCGTCAAAAAACAAGACAACTTAACAAATAGAATGTTCAGAAGAAAATATAACGGCGATTCATCAAACAGATCTATTTTATTTTAGGAAAATATAGCAGAACTTAAATTTTCATGTCCTACGTCATTTGTGCAGAAGGAACAACTTACTTGTGTTCCAACAAGTGATAAAAATTGATTCTTAGTTTATTATGACAGAAAAAAGAAAGAACATTAAACCTTTCTGATGTAATTGTTAGATCATATTAAGTAAAATTTCAGTAATTAAGACGTGGGCGAAGCGACTTGAAACTAAACGCTCAAGGACAGTAAAAATGTCAAGTGGCTGTGAAATTCTTAACAATTGGGTAACCAAAAATTTAGTCAATGCTGATTAAATAAAGCATGGTTGCTGTTGTTTCAATGCAGAAAGGTCGTAATCTATAATTGTAGCATGTACCAATTGTTTCATAAAATGAAACTAATATCAAAGTAAATCATTGAGCCAAAAGCATTCATCTACAAAACACACTATACAATAATCGAACTAATCAAATTTCTCTTTTATTGAAGGAGGGGCTGAGTTTAGCCGAATTTGAAGAACTGGATTTACAACGACCGTAAGCCACTTGCGGCATTTAGGAGAACGTGATCAATCACTGGACTCCTCGCCCTCAGCGACCAAACAACTGTAAAATATCAGTATCTTGTCGAGCTCGGAATCTGCAACCATTCAGTAGTCGTTCGGATGGGACAATAAACCGAGGCCCCGTGTGATATTGGCTGTGCACGTTAAAGATCCTTCGACAGTTGGAAATCGAAAATAAGAGCAGGCTAATGCCGCTGTCCTGGCAAAATTTCCCTCATTGTACACTGCATGGCGTTTGCCCGTCCTCAATTAGCTCATTTAGGTGCAGAAAAGTAGGACTCCATTCATTTGCAACCATTCAGCTGATCAGAGTTGCTAGCTGTAAGTAACTTTCTTGATAAGAGTTTCTTTCATTGCTACTTACGGAAATTGGGATACCGACTGATGAGTAGATCTTCAAACAACAACTTAATGGTACAATGTAGAATTTGACCTTCGCATCAACATTACAATCATCGATTTAACATAAAAAAAAAGTCGTTTTTAAGATAAAATAGAATTTTATTGCATGTTTTAATCGTTAGTGGTGCCAACTCAAAACCAGGAATTGTTTGTTGTTAGCAATGTTTAAGTATCCAGAGAGATATTTTCCGGGGTTATAGGAGTTATGAGTGTATTAATTTCTTCTAGATGTCTATATTAGTTTAATAAGAAAATTAACTTAGTGGATAAAGGAAATGAGAACTAATGATTTAGATGTAATCATAAAGTTTTCACACGCTACTCACAGATTACTTACTACAATCATTATTAAACCAGGGATAGAACCAGCTCTATATCATAAACACTAATTTTATTAGCTACAACCTATGTGAAGTAGTAGAATTGGTTATGAGATGAGGTTGGTTTGAGAAGTGTTCAAGGTGTTAACGTAATGATTACCTAGCACTAAAGACAGATTGATTCTGGTCTGTATCGGTCAGCTCCTGAGATCAAAATAACCTTTCTTTATTTCTTATTATACCATTCTAGATTTAACTAGAGTAGAATAGTCTCAAGTAAATCGTGATATTTCACTAGGATTTGAAAATATATCAAGACTTAAATTTGAATTAATCTTGTTAATTCTAGACTGACTGTTCCATTCAGTTAATTCAAAATGTCCAATTGGTTTAATAAAACAGTAAATGTGAGTAATAGAACATCTAATTGTCGAAGTTCTAGTGATCGACATGACTGGGATGGTGCATTCATATGAAGCTGGAGCACCAGTTCTAACAGTTTATTTACCGAAGATCCATCATTATTGCCTGTACACTAGTATGTCGTAATAGCATTGCAATAGAGGGGGGGGGGGGGTGTTCTTGGTTTTCCACATAATTTAGTTGGTCAGGAAGTTTTCTGGAAGTATTAAATGATAATCAGTGGTAAATCCCTAGTTCAACATTCTAACCCCGAAATATGTTTCAGAGTGCACCACATTTTCCATTTTATTTTTAAGAGAGGACCTTCTGGTCAGGCTCGTGTCTGTGACGCTTTGCAACGTACTTGGACCCTACAAACCATCCTGGTTCATCCCCCATAAAATGTGGACAAATCCACTCCCTTGGTGATAAGCAAACGAACCATTTCAGACAGTTGTTCATTTTTCTGAAAGCTTTTTAAACAGACGTGCCCCATGGGATGTTACAATAACAATAAAATCTAATATTGACCTATTTTTCTAGTGTGTATTAATCTCGAGTTATAATATTATATCTATATCTAAATAAAATTAAATCTCTACCGTGTATGATAGAAATATCTTGATATAGACTAATAATATTGTCCATCTAATATAGCCCCTAGAGTATATTTAAATCTCTAATCACTTCCAAACATAGCAGTCAATTTCTCCCTTATTTGATCGTTTATCTTAGAAAGTATCAATACTAGCTGGTAATCAATGTGTAAAACCACACCTTAACTACTCCAATACATGGTTAAATGTACCCAAGAGAAATGAACCAAACATGTGAACCTCGCACCACAAAATCCAAATATACATAATTAAAAGTTAGGATGAAGAGTAGAGAATGTTTACTTTTTTCAGTCACGCTATGGGTACAGAAGTTAATATTAGTTTTATGTAAAATAACAGCATGAACCATAATAATTACCTATTTATTTTTTCTTTCTAGAAAATGTGCACAAAGATACCTGTTCACTCCATTATCATTGACGTGAGAATGGTCTGGGTTGTTTTTAATTAAAACAAACAAAAACTATAATGAGGCTGGAATCTTCCACTAGTAATTAGTCTAGAAACAATTTTTACTAAATTAAATATCACCTAATGACATTAAAAGTAAAGTGCCATTAACAAAAGGTGTAAAAGAGACGCGATCAAACGCTAAGTGCAAGAAATTATGAATTTGCATCTTAAAATTAACCTCGTTTGTTAATTATTCTGAACAATTCACTTAAAGAAACAGCAACGGATGTACAGATTTCAAAAATGACGTGTGGATATACAAAATTATCATCTTACCCTCGTTTCAAAGCAGTTTCGAAGTTAATTAAGTACTGTACAAACGAAGATAGAATACAGTCTATAACAATACGTCAAACAGATACAGTAGGAAGTTCATTGATATGGAGGAGAGATATGACTATTTTAATTGTTAAGTTATTGCCTGATCACGACATATCCTTTAATAATTTATCTTTTCACAATTTTCATTTCTCTGAATTATTCAATGTCTTCGTCTACATACAAGTTTTAAATACTAACTATCTATAGATACATGTTTCAAAATTTTTTAAAAGGAAATTAACCCATTGTTATAAATAGAAAATCTCATAAATATTTCATATTTCTATTAGAAATATAAACAAGTATGTCACTGTGTTTGAGTGCGAAGCACATTCTATACCAAAGCATTGATTATCTTTGGAAGTTTAAATATAAATTATCATTAAACGTTTAAATATTAATTGTCGTTGAATTTTGAATTTAAATTATCACAAATAGTTTCAATATAAATTATTGTAACACGTTTTTATATAAATTATCATTAAAAGATCAAAAACAGTTATCAGTGGTTGGTTGAATAAAAATTATTATTTGAATATAAATGATAATTGTCTCATTATTTCGATCATCACATGAAATCAAACGTGCATGAATCTATCGTATTAGATAAACTATTGCCACATACATATCATTTAAATAATTTGAGATCAAACGATGTTTATGTTGTTGTCATTTTTCTATGAATATATCTCCATTTTGTCTTTATTCATTGTATAATTCGTGTGTATTTGATGAAATATTTTATTGAATATGCTCATCCATCCAACTTGGACAAAATAATACAACAGAGGTGCACTTGTTTTGGAATTGGAAACTTCCATTGTAATACTTCAGACGTATGTGTACGCCATGCTTTACTTTTCACCTCTGTATCCGTACCATATTTGAGGTTTGTATGAATGTCGTACGGTACCAGAAGTCAATATTAGGTGCATTATATGTCAGATCATTTGGCGCCCAAAAAACACATTAATTAGGAATGGGTGTAGATTTGAATATTTTATAACATTAATTCAAAGAGACCGTTTGATTTCCCTTAAAATGAATGAATTACTTTAAGTATAATTTTAAAGCTGAATGAATAAACAAAGAAGATATAAGACAAATTTCTTCAGAAATATATAACATAAGTCATTGAACATTATTACTTTTATCGAAAGAAAGCACAATTGATGATGTATACTATTTCTATATTTCTGATATTGGCTCACTAAATGGTGTGAATTCTAACCTCGAAATCGTTATCTAGTCTAGACTTATACAGCACCAGAACTTAAAGGAATTCGTCCAGGTAGATACCCTGCCTACTTCTGGTATTAATATGTTGACACATGTACTTGCTGGAATCTGTCATCTACCTATACCTACCTATGTACATATCATGTACACTCTTATAAATAGAGCTACAAAGTTACTATACACTTCTCCATTACAAACGTTTGGGATACAGTAGAATAAGCTTATACTTAAAAAAAGCATGTTGGTTTGAACCCTTATGATGTCATAAAAAAATAGTTGTGTGCCTCTTTCACTCGTTGTATTATTTCTGTATCAGATTTTTTGCACCTTTTATATTATTACTTCTACGTGGGATGGTATCTTTATATTTGTAACATTACCATTGATTTATATCTGGCTCTATGCACCAGTTTCTACAAAGAACGAATCAAATAAAAAGAGAAATTAAAAACCAGGGACACATTCCTACGCAGACAGTAATTAAAAATCCGATGGTTTTCAATTAAACAGCTGAAACTTAGATGATTGTTAGTCTTTAACTCGGTGACAGATAGTGACAGATTCATTAGGTAGTAAGCTCAGCGTTAAATAACTAAATGACAAATATCAGTTCAATGAACAGGTTATAGACGTTCAAATGTATTGTTGAAATAAACAAAGTTCAAATAATGTTGGTGACTTACTTAATGGACCATAGGTTTAAATTCAGAAAACATAAAAAATATCAACAGAACATATATGTCAAAATAACAGTTGATCACAAAGGTTAAAAAAAGTTAAAAGGTATTGTTGACTTGAACAAATGTCAATTACTTTTAGCAACTTTCTTGATTAATTGTGAAAGCAAATGCTATTGGGTCGAAATATCAATAAAACAAGCTGCAAAATCAGGTCAATATAGGTCAAGGGGCAGCTTGGATCAATGAAGATGCAGATGAACAATTCTTGGCACTATGCCTTTTCTTATATAATGCCATTAATTTACGTGTAAAGTACTGATTAAATTCAGGGCTGAATCCATTCAAGATAAAGGGCTGTTACCACTTTGACTATATTGACTAAGCATAATTATAATCCCCCCATGGTTAAACTTAAGGACATCTTTACCTATCTAGTTTGCAAAACTGAATTTCTAGATTTTGATTGTATTGAATTAACTGTTGAGAAATCGCTTTCAAACTGGGTGAAATACAAGAGAATGTAGTTTAATTTAGTAAGTAGTTTCCAGTCTATATCTATCAATAAAAATAGAGTGTGAAATATGAAGAATATATCTGACAGTATTAATAGAGAGATGTGAATTGGGTATTTTTGTTATAATCCAGACAAGTTGAGTTAGTCTACTATAGACCTATTTCTCACCACGATATCTGGATAGATTCCTTCTATATTTCACTGTGTTATACACTAGGTGAATTGAACTTTTGATTCCCGCTGAAAATAGTCTGAAACTTGTGGTTTCACTTATCACTAAGTGACATTTTGGGTCATTGTTATTAGATTGATCTTGTAGCAGCACTAATCTCTAGGTAAACCTAAACCTTCTCATTTTGTGAATATAAATCATATTATCTTGTCATTTAATCTTAACTTGGTCAAACTTTTAAATTACTCATGTATCGATTACGCTTCATTCTACATTCTTTTTCTATTTTATAACTAATTTGAATTTCAGTATTTCGTGTGATTTTCTCCAGCTAGAATTCTACAAAACATTGTCATGAGTTGGTAGAAAAATAATTAGTTTTACTAATTAACTGAATAGAAAGCTAATTCGTAAAGTAGTGAAATTGTTATCACCAGAAAGTTGAAAAGTACCCAAGTTCCACTAGTATCCAATTTATTAGAAGCACTAGACTCGCTTGGCAATATGACACCAATCAAGTGTAAAGCTATACAATAAAAAGACAATCCCTATAGATTAAGTACCTACCTTTCATATACGTGCCAATGCAACTTTGTCTCAGTATATCACTATATGTCATCTTCCAATTAATAACTGGAACGCGATATGTCCAGTATTACAAGTGTCCACCATTGGTCATTGACTACAATCATTGGTCACTTGTCATAAATAAACACTGAAGTGGATATAGACACTGGCTCACGAGCCGTTAGAAGACGTAATGCCAAATAGATTCCTGTGTAATCTTTCTGCCTTTTCTTCGATCACACTAGTCTGAACGAGAATTCACCATACCATCTTAACCAGAGCAAACGAAATGCGCAGTCTCTCAACATTCTATCACACTAACAACGCAACGGTAAAGGATTCATTAATATTTGAAGATGCATGAAAGCATGACGTGTTAGAACTACTGTATGTTTTATATTGTTGTCTATTGTAGGATGGGACTAGCACAATACATAGACATATATCTATCTAAATACAGTTCCTCTCTAACTACCAATAACATTCCATATACAAATAATATACTTTATCTTATACAATTATTCCTCTCATTCAACTGTAATCCACCTCGAGTACATTTCTCCCAACTAATTAATCTACACGATTTCCAGATAACTAAATATCCATTTCTCTCTCTATTGAGTTTCAGCAAACTAGAAAATTCATCAAAATAAAGCATTGAAAATTCGTTTTACAAATCAGAAATGGAACGTAAATTGGCAGTTAATTTGATAGGAATCAAACGGGATGAAAGTAAAATTACAACCATTTTAACCGGCAGCAAGGAAATAAAGTTGCAATGTCAATGATATGTCAGTTTGACTAATCGCTAATAAAATAGCAATATTAAGATTAGGAAAAAGTATTGCAAATCAATCATAATAATAACAATAAGTCAAACTTATTAATTATTCTATAGAGAAGTTATTAAGCATGGAAGGAAATTATCGAGGGGCGACTACAAAATGATCTGTTGCGTGAAGACATGCGGGAATTAGTACGAATATGAAGCTATGGGACTTAACCTGATCAACTATATTTGTCATTACTACATAATTGCGCGGTCCATATAAATGAAGCGATGCTCACTTTATAGTTAATAAAAGTACTTAAAACCACCTTGCCATCCAATCAACATTGGCCTAATCTTCAGTGAAGTGACTGACTTATTCATTAAGAGCATAAATGTATATTACAACTATTTTTAGAAGTTATTCATCTAATCGCAGGCTATAAGCTGAATGATATGTCCTAAAAAAGTTAGATCAGAAAGAAAATTTTTACTAAATGTGGTCCATTATGTTAAGTCATCAAACGGACCTCTTTTGTTAGGCACAAGCATTCACCAATAATCAATAAATGAAATAATAATTGAGAACAATTCCCTACCAATTATTTATTAATTGCATTTCCTCATCAAGAACTTTATTAAATTTCACACTCCCTATTTTCAATCCATCTTTTATAACATGATACTGAGATAGGATAAAGAGAATTACTTCTGGTCATTGTAACGTAACAACAAAAGCTATGAGGATAAATATTTTATAACTTAGATCTTTGATTCTAGTTCTATTTATATAACATAGCTTAACATAACATCCAGGCATACAGTATTAATAACGTTAACAACATCAATATTAATGTTGTTAATTCCATACTAATACCATGTTAATTATACAGCATTAGTAGTAACTCATCCTAAATCAAAAACATACACACATTTTTGTAAGAAACATTTGCTTGCTGTTGTAATACTCATTAACAAACAACTTCCATGGTAAGACAGTTTGATCAACGATGGCAAGGGACAAATTTTTATGCATATCAACTCTAGATTCAATTCATAAATTGATACACGTGATCGCATACCTCCCAGAGCTAAGTGATAGCATGCGTTAAAAAACGAAATTACTGTGCTACGCTCGACATCGTAAATGATTGAACATAAATGTCTCCCAAAATCAAAAGCAGCAATTTGCATCATCATATTCACCATCTTTTCCTTCACCCAATCAGTGGATCATTAAGCTTGACGCTTGTTCGGGTTTCCTCTTTCAGTGTTGCAGATTGGTGGGCGCTAACATGGCAAAATGGCGTCGTTCGGATAGTACAATAAAACTGATGATCAATACAACATACCAGCTGTGCACAGGCTGATCTTTCGAGGGATGGAAATTTAAAATAAAAGTAAGCTAATGACGCTATCCTGGCATAACTTCCCCGAGGTATAGAAAAAGTAAGCTATACAAATTCATTTTGTTTCTTCATAGATGCCTTTTTGTTCAATATTGACATGAAAATCAACACTGAGTTAAGGATCTGACAGGATCACCAACGTTTCAGACAAGGATTCCAATCGTAGTAATGGAACATAGAAATTATCTGATATGATTTCTCTCTTTCAACAATGGTGGGTATTTGATTCAGAAGACATTTTTCATAAGGATAAATGCAGATACTTATTGACCATTATAGCATAATTAATACACATAAAAAACATAAATATTTATTACTCTTACATATGAGTCAGAGTGAAATGTAACGATCTAGAATAACAGATGTACGTTTTATTGAAATCAAATATCTACTAACTTTAAACAATACAAGCCTAACACTACCGGCATTTAACATAATTTACTGGCATCACCAACTATCAATAAAAACTCAGTGTAATAAAAACAGGTGTTTAGAAACCCCAAGTAATAACATGGATATAAACTACAGATCGTGTATCACACGTGCGATATTCAACCTGGATTGAACATGGCAAGAAAATAAACCATGGCATCCACTTTCTTCTTTTACCTAACATTACACTGATAAAATCTCTTTAGATCATAAATGTTAGAAATCACAGAAACCTTCCAAAATAAGCAACGAACACACACACATGGCTCCTTAGAAGTAGTAATATTTACTCTCAAACGTAAACAAGAATTGTTGATGGAAAACAATTTACATACTGCATTAAAAATTGCTAGAGTTAAATGATTAAAAATCTCGTATAGGGTTTTACTATAATTAGCAAATAGTTTCAACATTCTTGCAAGAAAGATTTAAGTATTCTATTTTCACATAGGTTATAAAAACATTAGTCAATTGCTATCTATTTTCGCATAGAGGCGATATGAATTTTAAGATCATTTCACAAAAACATCAAGAAAGTGACTCATATAGTAAATGAATTTTCTGATTTAATCAATCAATAATATTTTAATGTAATAGATTTAAAATATAATTTAAAAGCATACATCGTTGGTATGGGTAACTCGTTTCATGTTTAGAGTAACCTGTACATAATTTAAGGTAATCGTGAATCAATGAAGGTCCTTTTCAATAATTGCAATTGAATTTAATCCTTCTGTGATAATCAGATTTAATGTACAATCTTTGAATAAAAATCCGTGCAAGCAAAACAATACCGTTAATCAAAATCGCATCCAAAATCATGACAAAATCGAGAGCAATAGTTTTATAGTAGTGGACTGCTGGTAAAGCGATATCATTCAAAGCTGACAAAAACATACCGCTGGTTCAGAAAGAGCCTATATAAACTGCATTATCTTTTGAGACGTATATAAAGTCTGACCAGATTGAAAGGTTCACCCCTATCGTACAAACACTGCACAAACTTTGTCTTAAGTTCAATAACATCTTTAACAGGTGATGTTGTTTATTTGATGATAGTGATATTGTTTTCACTGTATATATGTTGTTGGTATCATGTTTATTAACTGCACAGTACAAAGTTCAACTCATTTACATTCCAACAAAATACATTTTAATTCAATTTAAACTTGAAAATGAAAATAATTCATGAGATAGCATATTATACAGGTGTATTTCGACACTCTGATTGTGAAGGAGAGGCAGCAAGATGAACGATCTTGAAGTAAAATAACTGACATTGTAATGAGCTTGAAATGTCTACCTCTGATTCTAGTAAATCTAAGGTACCGGTACTATAAAATTCAGTAATATATTAGTCACCAGTTAATGTATACCATAACATCTTCATTAAATTATAGAATTGTTTGATGTTAGTCACCTGTTAGACTGAATAATAAACTATAAGAATATGCCAGGTAGAAGGTAGAGAAATAACTGTACAAGTAGAAGATTTTATCACGTCAGCTGTTGACATATTGTGATTTAAGACGAGTTTAAAATCAGGTATATTTCTATTATCTTACATCACAGACTGATTTATATTCACCTCTTCAACAATAAATACTAAACATAGTATCTCTAATAGGCCACGAGTGCAATTCCTACCAGATAGAATTTCTTAGTTTCTTACACTTAGTCATTCTAAAGATGCAAAACTGATTAGAAAATGTAATGCTAGAAGTAAGTGAGACTTCCAAAATAAACCCTAGGAAAAACTATAAAAACAGCTTGAAGAACAAAGCAATTGGTTGTTATGATAAGGTGTAATGTACGTTTCTATTTTTAAAATAGCTTCATGTTCATATGATATTGTCTGTTAAACCTATCATAATATTAATTATTAAATTAGGTTTGAAATACTTCATTCAAAAAGTCGTTTTTCTTTGAACTTAACGACGCTATCATTAAGTACAAATATTTTAGTGTTCGTTTGATGAACAATCGCTAGGTACACAATTTAACTTGTTATAATATATAATAATTAAGGCCAGATTGGTGTGAAATGGTGTTTAACAAAAACAGTTTACTATCAGCAATGTTTGAAGAGGTTTTGGATATTAGAAACCAGCAACTGGTTAACTTATTCTCGAAAATTAAGAAAGTTTAAATCCATATTTTAGGAAATAATGAAATCTGATTGGTTTACAAAACAGTTTAAAATCAACCAATTGACCGAATAAGATACTACATGTATATTAATCCCTGTTGATTTTCTAGACTACGAATAGAATAAGTTTAAGCAATGTATAAAAGACAAGTCATGGTCCTAAAAGAGCATTTCGTGTTCGAACAACACCTCAGCAAACAAAATTTCACCCAATGTGTAGCAGCATATCACGATTAACCTGAAAATCGCTTTTCATAAGCTTATATGATCTCACCAGGCTTCTACGCGCGCCCAGTATTGCCATCAACAACATGTTGGCCTGGTCAACAAAATATTTGTTACTGTATACACTCAACAGTTCGACAACATGTTGCGCACATTGTTACCATTTATTGGTGGTGGCTCCGTTTTTATTTCTAATTGGATAAAACTCGGCAACATCATTTGCATCTCAAACAAAACACAAAAACTTGTATTTATTCAGCAACATGTTTCCGAACTGTACACATTGACAACATTTTCGACAACATGGTATTTAGGCAACATGTTGTTGAAAATGTTGTTAGTGTGTACAGTACTTAACACCGCGGTATTTGAGTAAATGTGATTCATGTAAAAATTTATTAGAATATCTTGATGATATAGTTGACCCTACGACCAAGGGTTATTGATGAAATATCCATGTATCATCGCAGTGTAGCCATACATTCACCTTTGATCCAATATCAATCTAGACTATAGAATTACTAGTGTATAGTTTCCTTACCAGGTTCCTTAAATACACAAATACAAAATAGATTAAAAATCACTAAGCCATAACTTTTGTTTGCTTTATTTAAATATTTTATGGGCAGTTTGTGTTGGAGAGTTGATGGCTTGTAATTTGATGTTACAAACATTAAATATCAATAACTATCTATTCTCTTTACACAATGTGTTTTCCATGTTAAAACCTTTTACACACCTCATAACACAAAATAACACCCATTTTGTTGGAAAAGACGCAACTTTGAAGGAAAATGATAAATTCTTGACTTGTAAGACACACACATTGATGATGTTTGGATTGTTGTAACATATGAAAGAAACATTACAAGTTTCTGCTTACTTAATTAAACCAAGAATATCTCGCTACTAATTTTGCTTCCATCTCTGATATAACATTACTTTTAGCCTTTCACACTATTTATCACCTGAAAACGTCAACATATTTAAATTTATAACATTAAAATAAACTTCAATGTAGCTTAAAAAAAGTTATTACCACTTTTACAGAGAGCCAGCAAGTAAATCAATCGCCGTCGTATGTTAAGTTTACAGAGAGCCAGAATGTAAATCAGTCGCCGTCGTTTACAGATAGCCAAAATGTAAATCAGTCGCACTCGTATGTTAAGTTTACAGATAGCCAAGATGCAAATCAGCCGCTGTTAAGTTTACAGATAGCCAGAATGTAAATCAGTCGCCGTCGTATGTTAAGTTTACAGAGAGCCAGAATGTAAATCAGTCGCACTCGTATATTAAGTTTACAGATAGCCAGAATGTAAATCAGTCGCCGTCGTATGTTAAGTTTACAGAGAGCCAGAATGTAAATCAGTCGCACTCGTATATTAAGTTTACAGATAGCCAGAATGTAAATCAGTCGCACTCGTATATTAAGTTTACAGATAGCCAGAATGTAAATCAGTCGCACGCGTATATTAAGTTTACAGATAGCCAGAATGTAAATCAGTCGCACTCGTATGTTAAGTTTACAGATAGCCAGAATGTAAATCAGTCGCACTCGCATGTTAAGTTTACAGATAGCCAGAATGTAAATCAGTCGCACTCGTATATTAAGTTTACAGATAGCCAGAATGTAAATCAGTCGCACTCGTATATTAGGTTTACAGATAGCCAGAATGTAAATCAGTCGCACTCGTATATTAAGTTTACAGATAGCCATAATGTAAATCAGTCGCACTCGTATATTAAGTTTACAATTAGCCAGAATGTAAATCAGTCGCACTCGTATATTAAGTTTACAGATAGCCAGAATGTAAATCAGTCGCACTCGTATATTAAGTTTACAGATAGCCATAATGTAAATCAGTCGCACTCGTATACTAAGTTTACAGATAGCCAGATTGTAAATCAGTCGCACTCGTATATTAAGTTTACAGATATTAAGAATGTAACAATCGCACTCGTATGTTAAGTTTACAGATAGCCAGAATGTAAATCAGTCGCACTCGTATATTAAGTTTACAGATAGCCAGAATGTAAATCAGTCGCACTCGTATATTAAGTTTACAGATAGCCAGAATGTAAATCAGTCGCATTCGTATATTGATTTTACAGATAGCCAGAATGTAAATCAGTCGCACTCGTATATTAAGTTTACAGATAGCCAGAATGTAAATCAGTCGCACTCGTATATTAAGTTTACAGATAGCCAGAATGTAAATCAGTCGCACTCGTATATTAAGTTTACAGATAGCCAGAATGTAAATCAGTCGCACTCGTATATTAAGTTTACAGATAGCCTGAATGTAAATCAGTCGCACTCGTATGTTAAGTTTACAGAGAGCCAGAATATAAATCAGTCGCACTCGTATGTTAAGTTTACAGATAGCCAGAATGTAAATCAGTCGCACTCGTATATTAAGTTTACAGAGAGCCTGACTGTAAATCAGTCGCACTCGTATGTTAAGTTTACAGAGAGCCAGAATATAAATCAGTCGCCGTCGTATGTTAAGTTTACAGATAGCCAGAATGTGAATCAGTCGCACTCGTATGTTAAGTTTACAGATAGCCAGAATGTAAATCAGTTGCACTCGTATCGTATAAATCGTATAGTAAAGATCAAAGTAATAGCACAATGGACATCGAGTTGTTGGACCAAAAGACCAGTGTTTGGAAACTTCACCTATTTGATATTGTATTAAACTTAAAAGACGATGGTGATTCTAAACAAACAATTGAAGTCGATACGTTTAATGAAGAACCAACAGTCTTTTGGTTTGGACCGCTGCTTTTGTAGTCTAGAAAAAAGCTTCTGCACTAGAATGAAAGAAACAATTAGAAAGGTTACCAAGCCTAATCATATATTATTAATAATTATGCTGATAGCAAAACGATGTTGGTGGAAAGAAAGTTATGAAACATGAACAGAAGAATGGTTGGTTTCATTACAAACAGTAATGTTGGAAGTGCCAAGGGACAAGAGACAGACAATTGAATAAAATCAAGTCAAGACTGTCACTATTTACTACAGATAACTATATCCCAAATCAATTTTCAATGTGCACTGTGTCTATATATTACTCTCCAATACAAATAAAAATACAATGTCATTAATTCCCTTCTGTTTTATGTCGTGTTTCACAAACCAAATCAGAGTGGCAAGATAAAACGAAATTGTTTTAGACTTGATATGATTTCCCAGCAACATACTGGAAATATCAGATTATAGAATAATATATCACATGTATTCTTAGGTTACAATATAAGACAAGGCTGATTTAGATACAAAAAATGACTTTTAAATTCGATTAAGGCTAAGAATTTTGAATAGGAAATAGAAAGAGAAAATCATTACACAACATTGAGTACATGAGCAAAGAATGAAAGACCAAATTAAAGACGTAACAGATAAGATTTTTTTTTCAATGAAATGATATAGAGTTTTACATCCTACATTTTTGCACCTGTTTGAGCTAATGAGAACACACAATCGCCATGTAGTTTGCATTGGGGTATCTTGTCAAGATAGCAGCATTACTCTACCCTTATTTTGATTTAAAAATGTCGATGGATCGGTTTATTATTGAGTCATTGTGTGTGGAGTTGTGGACATGTAGAAATATGTAACAAAATAAAAGTAGAGAATGGTGAGTAAAGTTGTAATGATTTACAAGATAAAGAGAAGGGTATGATTAGATGAAGTAATAAGTCAATAGAAATAACCTAAATATGTCTAAAATGATAATTAATTACACCGTATTATTACTTCTAATATAATCTAGTTTAGTATAGCAGGCCATTAGTCTCCAACAAGACAAGCTGACCAATATTTTAACTAGTAGTTGTATCCACCTGTTATATTTTATATTATCAAATAATCAGGTGAAATTAATCACTATTTATAAATACTAATAGAAATACTGGTACTGCTGTGGAAATATAATCCGAACGTTTCTACTTGAAAATGACATTGGTTCCGAGATGATTGAAATGTGAATCACGAAGGGAAATGGAAGATATATATCCCACTACCCGATAACAGCACCTGATAACTCGGTGTTTTCTAAAGGAATCAACACCTTTCCGTTAACCCAACACCAATGCGAATGCCTGTTAATCAGCAATTTTGTACACCAAATAACAATATTCATTCGGAATGGTATTCTGAGTTGACAAACCCGAAATTGAAATCATGTTTTAAAGCATACACTTTATGATATTCCTATGGGAATAAAAATCCGTACAAGCAAAACAATCCCGTTAATCAAAATCGCATCCAAAAACATAGCAAAATCGAGAGTATTATTAACTATTGTGTTATTACCTGGGCTTCCAAAGATTCCGTGTGGTTTAATAAACATTCATTAAAGACCTGATAGCCGTATCAAACTTAACATAACTTTTAGTATTTAGATTCATATTCCTTATAGGTAAAGATCTTGTAACAAGCAAATCAAAACGTCTCCTCCAAATAAATATAATTTAACTCAGACGGTTGTTGAAAGTCTTACAATACAGTGCTCACTTATCAAGCTTATTATTATTCTAAAATGACTAAACTAATTTAATTCAAAGGCGGAAATGTTTCATACACAGACTTGAGTCTACGGTGCGAAATAGATTTTAATATCGAACTGCTACCAATCCAACTATCTTAGCTGACATATTATGGTAAAACTCCGTATCTTTCACTCATGTGAAATTGCGACGTCGTGCGATCCCAGAAAAGTGGTATGATTGGAATCTCAGGAGTTGAAATGTTCTGATAAACATTTTTTTTTCTTTTCGGATGCGATTTGTTCACGATCTGTTCATTTCTTGTGTTACTAAACGATACGATCACATACGATTGATTCAACGAATCCAAGCATTTGTCTCAATCTGACACGGACGGGTTTCTCCGAAAAAGGGTGATCTGGTATGAGCAGAAATGTTCATCAAGAACCAAAGTGCTTTGTTATAGTAAGATACGATTATAATAGAGGAAGATCACGATTTGGTCTACGACTGGATCCAAAAGAATATTGAGATCTTCTAAATTGAAACCACGATTTCAACCATGCGGCAAATAGTGATATCGAGAACCTAGCATAAATAAGTTAATTTATTTGTCACTTATATTTCAGATTCTGGAATGATACAACATACCATTGTTTCGACTCCCTTTTCCTGAATAAAAAATTAACATCATAGTTAATAGTTGCATGTAAAATACTTAGTACATACTAATGTGTTCATGGGCAATGATTTGTAATGCCAACAAAGTTTTGTCATCACATGTCATAAATAACAGATACATTCAGACTAATTAAAATTAGACCCAAACTACGTTTCTGCACCTATTAGATATTAAGAAAGGTTATACATGGTTATACCTAAAGTGCCTGCTATATAATTCTATTTTTAAGTCGGTTTATCTTTTATTTGCAAAAAATTCAAACACACTCATTAGTTATGTAGATCTTCATTACTGAAATATATTAATGTGTGGTCCATAAAAACTGATTATAACTCTACTAAAGGGAAGTTACTCTTGTCGGTTCTCCAGACATGGCGATATCGTTTTTCAATAACATTTATTTGTCTGAAGATTCTGGTTATTTGAAGTAAAATAGAAGAAAGGTAAGTTTGAGGAATAATCGAGTTAACTATTCATTAAGCACATCTAACCTAATAAAGTAGTCGTATAGTTTGAGTTTGTTTTTTCTCTCGGTATTCACACTCTCTCATTCCTATTGATTATCATTCTACTCACTGATCAATTTCCATTTACAAATCAACTCTATCAATCAGATAAAGTGCGAAAATAAATGAGCAATTTTTATATCTTCATTAATTAAGATACATATTAATTAATAATACATATTGCATTGAATAAATATAGATTTCAGTTTTATTGCTGTATTCATAGACAAAGTATTTATTATAATTATTAATAACTATCCATTGATAAAACTAGGAATAGAATTCATGTTATTGTTTGTCCTCGTTCATATATCTGGACGTATTTATTTCAAATATGGACGACAAATATTTGTTAATCTTTAATTTAGTAGCTGTACAAGTTATAAACAGGTCATGTCAACTTGTCTATCGTTTTAGTCCTGTTCATTGACGTTAGCCACAGTGGCTAAGTGAGTTAAATGCTTGTGATCCTTTCTCCCAGCTGGTCTTCGGCCAAACCTTGACATTGATCTTTCTTGGATTATCCGTATACACATTTATAGCTGGGTTGACTGGAATTATGAGTAAAGATGACTTATTCAAGGTCAAGGACGTTCAAAACCCTATGGGGTTCCGAACTCTCAACCACAACAACGCTGAAGATGGGGTACGCTAAGCAGTATGCAATGAGAGGAATTTTGCCAGGGAAACACGTGCGATTGGTTCATTGTCAGGGGAAAAAAGTCTGAAATATCCAAGCGTTTTTTCATGACTCAAGATGGTATTAAACCCTAGATTTCCGGGTTACTCATTGGAACCTAAGTTGTTAATCTGTAACAAATAGATGTTTCTATCTTTCAGCCCAAACTGAAGCAGAAGAATAGGACGTAAAACTTCCATTTCATTTGACGCCATATAACGTAAAATATAAAACATAACTTTAATGCTTACCTTTCAAATATTTTGCCAATTCGAAATACTAATCCAATTCCACAAATATTCTAGTTGTGCATAGTTAACTGTAAACAGGGTTATAATGTGAAGTCATTGTTGACTGGAAAGATCGTTTAGTTATTCATAGTTCATACTCTTTGACACCAACATTACCTTAACACTATCTGTGAACTGTATTATATCTTAGACGTACAATTGTTAGCACATAATGCATGTAATGTATACAGGTATCATAGAAGCCTTTTAACAAAACCGACAATGATAATGGGCAAGTGTATTGTTACACATAAAATGAATGGAATTTCATTCATTGGTGTGTTTTAAACACTTTCTTTACGGTGGGGGTGACCATTTCAATGCATACTTCAACATACTAACTCTTTATGTTTGTGTTTTCACATGTGTGTGAGATTTCAGAGTTAGGATAGTACTGATAATACTTGGATCTCAGATGAGTTAGGATAGTATTGATAATACTTGGAGTTCAGATGAGTTAGGATGGTATTGATAATACTTGGATCTCAGATGAGTAAGGATAGTACTGATAATACTTGGATCTCAGATGAGTTAGGATAGTATTAATAATACTTGGATTTCAGATGAGTTAGGATAGTACTGATAATACTTGGATCTCAGATGAGTTAGGATAGTATTGATTATACTTAGATCTCAGATGAGTTAGGATAGTATTAATAATACTTGGATCTCAGATGAGTTAGGATAGTATTAATAATACTTGGATCTCAGATGAGTTAGGATAGTACTGATAATACTTGGATCTCAGATGAGTTAGGATAGTATTGATAATACTTGGAGTTCAGATGAGTTAGGATAGTATTGATAATACTTGGATCTAAGATGAGTTAGGATAGTATTGATAATACTTGGATCTCAGATGAGTTAGGATAGTATTAATAATACTTGGATCTCAGATGAGTTAGGATAGTACTGATAATACTTGGATCTCAGATGAGTTAGGATAGTATTGATAATACTTGGAGTTCAGATGAGTTAGGATGGTATTGATAATACTTGGATCTCAGATGAGTAAGGATAGTACTGATAATACTTGGAGTTTAGATGAGTTAGGATAGTATTGATAATACTTGGATCTCAGATGAGTTAGGATAGTACTGATAATACTTGGATCTCAGATGAGTTAGGATGGTATTAGTAATACTTGGATCTCAGATGAGTTAGGAAAGTATTCATTGCAAATATTTTTGCTTAACGATTCATTTAAATTTATCCTCATGAAACTTTGTCGAGTTGTCTGTCACCTTATTGTTTTATAATTTTACAAGACACTACTCTTTGTTTTACCTCCCTCTATCTTTAGTATTAAGCAGCTATTACCGGTGTTGTTCTCGGCAGCATTTGCTTGCCCTTCTGATAATTTGGTGTTCGTTGAGTTTCGTCTTTGAATGCTTCTTCGTTGATTCAGGCGTACTGATTGAGTGTATAAAAAATTGTCAAGCCACGATTATTTCATCTGGCGCTTTTTTATGTTCTTGTTTTGTAGTTTGTTTCGTGTATGTTTAACAGCTAGGACGAGTGTGGCGCCAGGCAGGTTATGCTTACTCTTCTAGTGAACGTTGTAATACCTACTGCATTGATTAGCTGCTAGTAAGTGTTGACTTGCGGGTCAGGCTCTTGTCATTTTTATTTATTTTTAGAAATGGGATTGTCCAAAACCAAACTGAAATGGTCCGTACATATTATATTTGTTATCGTAAATAATGGCAAATTTGAATCACAATGAGATAAGAAAAGTCATTTTAATCCCAATGGAAATGATCTTTTAGTTGATTGCAACATGTTGACATGGGGCCAAACAAAATGTCGATCTGTCACAATTGCCTGTCAAAGAAAAAATGTTTCAACATAAAGAAAATATTCTAACAATTAGTCAATATGTCATAAATTTGAACAGTTTCAAAAGCCACTTACAGATTTAATGTCAAGTCTAGCCTATACCCAATTGTATGAAGTTTTAATATGAGAGCCTTACATTGTCAAATTTTGAAGGCTTAAAATTTGAAGAGCCTTAACGAGATTTCTCTGTCAATTTGTAATTGAAATTCAAGTCAATCAGCATTGTTCTTAAAATATAAATCTGCATTTTTACATAAACCGTTAACTTGAAGATTTTTATTGTAAAAACTTTTAAGTCAGCAAGAAATCTTGTGTATTTCAGGGAAACATGAATTTAATGCATTATAAATAATGTATTATCAAAAATAATATATTTACATCAGGTCATCCAAGCGAGTGAGGTTTTCTTAGAATTTATGAAGTAAATTTTGTAAATGCCACATTTCTAGAAATGTAGTCGAGCAATAGTCGCTGAAATTCGTAGATATTAAAAACTGCTCTGGTGATCTGCCTTCCTTATGATTGTAAAGTGATTTTCTAAACTTTTTATGTGTATCGGGGACACTGATATTATCAATTTGAGCCATTCATATTTCCATTCCGGCGTATGTATTGGAAATGTTTTGATAAATTCTAGCAGACAAGAATAAAGTAGTTGAATTAATAAAATATTCTATTTGGTTTACACCTGTTGAAATCAGTCTACTAAATAAACACTGGTGAACTCGCAAACAAAACTATAAATGTTAATTTAAAATGATATATATTTGAATGATTTAAACTGCTGTCTGATTGGTGTGGTTCGCCAACATTAACATTTTAAGAGGTATTTGGTTATGTGTACTTTAAAATAAATAAAAGAGATTGATTGGTGACATTGAGTGTAAGAGTCAGAGGGGGTGAATTGAAATAGTCTATATAATGAATAATTAAATAGCTTGCATGATTTGCCTTAATTTCAAACAGAACTTTTAACTAAAGACATCTATTCAATATGTAATATGCCTTCCCCGCCAGCAAGAATACTTAGTGCCAGACAATATATTTTTAATTACAAACCCAGTGATCTCAATCAGAAAATCAAAATTAATAATGTATTCAAGACTATTCTAATGAAAATATTGTGCATATTCTGTTGCCATTGCAATCGTTTAATCAGTTAACTACAGAAGAACCTTAACAACAGCCAAATGTTTTGACGCGAAGCTGCTTTGCTTAGCTATGGGATGTGCCATCTAGTGCATCAGCGCAAAGTGGTATAAGAGGTACCGCAATCAGACATCTCTGGTTACAATATGCAGACTACATTTCAAAACTCAAACCAATCGGCTTTAAATCAATTGGACTTTGACCCAGACGAGACAAATGTTTCAATTGGTTTGCTTGATGAAATATTGTTATGAACCATCAGGAGTTTATGTGTTGAATGGTAATCACATTATTAAGCAATAATTGTATAGATGAGGAACACTGACAGTCAAGACCTTTAATCTGTAAATAGAAACTCACCAGACATCTAGCACAATACTTAAAACAATGCACATAATAACACTTTATCTAGACATGTGAATCATGTCTGTAAAAGATTTCTTTCACGTCCAAAATCAAATGTTTCACACACTTTTCGACAAGTATTATGCATAGTTTTATTTTCAACTAATTTTCGTGTATAAAATTAAATGTAATTAAAATAGTTATGAGTTCCATATTGATGCACCTGAATTGAATTATGGTATATTAAGAAATTGTGAAACGTTTGGGATACGTTTATATTCATGTCTGCGCATTTCATGGTACACTAGGACTGATAACATCAATAGCGGATAAGATGCGTTCATTTGCGTCCAGTAAAATATCATTTTCTGGCTCGAAGTATATCATCTGTTAGATGTGTAAGGCATACATCATCAATTGACATTATAATGTATAAATTATGAGAAGGTCAAATAAAATAAACAGTTAATTTGCTAGTAATTTAACATACTGACTATCTCTAATACGTATGATAAATGGTTACAATTAAAGTTATATAATTACAAGATTATCGTTTTTTTGGCTGAATTCTTAGTTTCATAGTTTTATGATGGTCGTAGTTTATTTACTACATGAGAGCATCGAAAACGTTTCAATCCTTGGCTTCAAGAGGATACTGTCGCGATAAAATAGAAAGGGGGTAGTAAATTAAATGAACGGGAAGGAATGTTTTTCTTTTTGAAGCATTTGATTTTCATTCTGGCGAATTGGTTAAGTTTCCTTTTCTCTAAGCTCAACTATAGTCTTTATCTTTGTGAAAATTGTAAGTTGTGAACGGCAGAGAAGACGCAGATATACTAAAATTTAGAGATGAAAAGAGATGATGAGATTTTAATTGAATAAATTAAGTCAGCTAATTCTGTAAACAGGATATATATCTTTCTTGTCAAACACTTGGAAAAGTCTTAGAAGAAAGACAATTTCCAAATGTCGCAATGAAGAGTAACAGAGAGGCTTACAAAATAGATATACATCATACTTCATATAGCCTGTTATAACACTTTTCTATTTTCGCTGAACAGACAACTGAAAGTAGTTTCAAAATAGAATTTTGTTATGGATATTGAATTGCTTTCACAATTTAACTTTAGAACTTTATTTTCGAGAAGAAAAAACATTAAAACGTAAAGTATGTTGTAAATAAACAAGTTAAATGTGAGTCAATATAGTGCCAGAATCCGGCATTGTGTTATAATTAAGTTGAACGTTTTATTTAAATACATTTCACTAAGGCTGACTAATGGTGCACAAATTTCAATCTGATCTCTTTTAAAACTCATAACAAATTTCATCATGCATTACAATGTCTGGTGTAATCTCGACGCGATCAAATCTAAACCTATATTTATTGATTACATTTTACAATTACATATTCTTTATCAAATCAATATCCTGCTCATTTCAGACTTCCATATACAAACCCTGGCCTATTCAACTGCAAGCACTTCTCTTTTTTATGGGCCAAATCTCGCTATAAGGACTTGTCTGTGAGGTCCCTTGTTTGTGTAACAGCTCAGATTTGTTACCACACGATCAAAACAATGTACTTGTGTATATTACATGTACTTGTGTATATTACTATATTGTATACAATGTATCTTAAAAAAAATATCCAGTAGTCTGTGGTCATGTAATCCATCATTTTTTTTTTTTTTTTTTTTTTTTTTGTCCCCATGGGCTGAGTGTGAGACAGGACCGTATCACTCGTGGTATTGGGCCTAATTCTGACCCATGTAAAATAAAGAGTTTATTATTATTATTAATGTCTTCCACATTATTACTAAATTGAAAGAGTATATGAGATTGCAGATGTTTTACAAAGGCCCTTGCACAATAAAGGTATTAATATATTAAAATATAATGATTTTTGTGGCAATTTCAGATTTCAGGGCATTGCAGCGTCAGCTTTGAAAGTTTCCATGTCTAATTCCCGAGTACTTATTTGGACTAAATGTTATAATTATGCTTCTTTAGAATTGGGTGAACTCTGCCCTAAAATTGCCACAAAAATCATCCTATGTCCATCCCGTGAATCTGGTAAAAGCGTTGGTATTTAGGAGTATGTTATAATGAACTCTTAAGAAGAGTCATAGAGCAGTATATCAATTACTCTCAAAATCATACCCGGAATAATTAGTAAAAATACTAGTTGCCAATAATATTGATTTATGCCTTTGTTTAGTTCTCAATGTTTTCTTGATTATTGTTACTATTAATTCTCAAATGGACAAATGACTATTTTATTCTATGTTTATTCTGAGAGTAATTTCCATTTTGCGGGTTCATGAAGCGAACTATTGAACTTCCGAGATTAGTTTTTTCTATGAAAGGCGATATTAGTTAAGTAAACTACTAAGGCCAGAATGACAAGTCTACAATCAAGACTATTTAAAGAGAATTACTCACAGTTGTACTGGTTTGCTAATTCCAAAAAATAGAATCACTTGTGCGTGAAAGGTTGAGAATTTCAACAACATAGAACTACACAATTCTGTAGATAAAAGGATTGTAAAGATGTTTTCTTAAATTTTTAATGTGCATCTGGGCCATTTGCATGTTTGACCATAAGGTCACTATTGCGAAAGCTTCTAATGAATTTATTAAGTGGATTTTGCGACAGTGGCGTCATTAAGCACCTGGGAATTGGAATTGTTCTAATCGGTGCTGTCAGTTTCTTAGAAAGACTTATAAACATCTTTCCGCTGTAAACGACGTCGCTGGCATATAGTGTGTCTGAGGTAGTTTTAGAATTTCGGTTTAAGTCAGTGGTCATTGTGACATTACAGCCCAGATGATGAGGATAATAATAAATTTTAATTGGTCTTAGAAGCTTTACATCTAGTTATTGTTAAATCTTACAATAGTTAAATTTAAATTGTTTAGAATGTCTTGTGTTCATTAGCGTCGTTTCAAAGATTATATTCCTGAGTACAAGCAAATCATTGTGTGGAATTAAAACCTAATAGTAGAAATCGGAGGTATATGAGCTGTTGTGGCAGAATAAAGGTTTTGTATCTCAGGTAATCGATAGAACAAAACATGATATTTCAATCATAATATATAGATGAGATATTAATATGTAGAGTATTGTACCATGTTTTATGGCACTGTGTTATATTAACTTTGATATTCTTTGAAACTTATAGAATAGTTTTAACAGATTCTGGTTATATATACCTATATTAATCAATGCATGTTGATTTAGTGATGTGTGCCAGTTGGAACCCTGTCATTACAATTTTATAATCTACATAGCAGATTATTGCACTCCATTCTCTTAGGTTTTTGCAAATCACCAAAAAATAGTAGATCTAGATACAATCATTGTAGTACGACGTTTTTGCTTTTATTTCTATCTCTTTTCTGTTAAACTCTGCCAAATTATCAACCAATATATTTTGTAATTTGATTAATTTGAAAATATTGATAGACCTATTGACAAAGTCCTACACAATTGGACAAAACATCTGCTTATGAACTATTTGTCACCAACTACGGCACTGAAGGACTGAATTCCCAAACCCTGACCGAGTAGTCCCTGGTCAATTTGTCAAAGTTTACCAAGAGCATGATAGCATGTTAACAAACTATAACCACTCCTATGATTACATAGCGTGATGTGTTATTCAGGTACGTTCTTCCATGCTTCATTGTTCCTGATATAACTAGCAGACTGTTCATGTATTAAACACTATGAAAGTTTTACATTTTATATGAGCTGTTTAATCTGATAACACCTGTTATCGACAGGACGTCTTCATACTCACATTTTATGGTGGTTTTCATCCTTGATCTTCTGATTTATTATTGGATGTAATGAATTTTTTACAAGGTGAAACTAAATTAAGACATTTATACTGGTTAATAGATTAATTCATCGTGTTTCAATCTCATTTAATTCACGGCGTCCACCTTCCTCTAAAACTTTCATAAGATAAACACAAATAATTGAAAACATGGCGTATGTATCAATCTGTAGCAATCGGGCAAAAAGATCCTGATACTTCAGGCAAGAATACCCACGTTATAATCACGGATATAACATTGCCTTTGGTTTCTCTACGGATTGAAAAGATTTTTTTTTTCATTTCTAATCCTGCAGATTTAGAATGATCTGATTAACTAATATACCAAGATGATAATCGTGTGACAGAATAGATGAAACTAAAACGATTGTTTTCTCGATGTATAAAACCCATTGATATGCAGGTGATGCAGGTCTTAAGGTGAGTTCCTACAGGCAATGGTTTTCTTGGAACCGTTTGTAATCATACACGGGCAACAAAACTAGTGAAAGCATTCGACCCTGAGTTTTCAACTGGTTTCCGCAAGTGTCCACGAAAACGCATGAAGAAATTAGCATGTCCACTGAACAGAAATTGTTCGAATATCTGGCAAGTTGGTTGATACACGCACTCTTCCTCTTGTTAACGATTACCTGTGTGCATGACAATTGTGGCCCAGATATAAAGAGTCTTAACGGCCAGTGGAAACTGGATAAACATTTACCCAGAAAATACAATATATTACATTTTTTTTCAGACCTATAGCTCAGTTTGTGTCCCTAGGAAAATGTCCAAATGTCCCCAGTTCGGGACATGTGCCCCAAGTTGAAAACCCAGGCATTAGATACATGTTCCACAACTTCTTTCAACCAGCAATTACATACCTTTCAGAAACTGTAGTTGTTAAGGATTGTCACTCTCATCTTGCGCTTACAATTTAGAAAGGTGTTGAGAGTCTTGTGAATTTAACCTATTGAGGATGCATGGCATGGAGGATACTGAGATACATGTAGTTGAATATCATTATCCATTTAGATGACAAATGCAGATTTTGTTTTTGTGGTTTTCTCCAAAATAGACAATGTTTCCCTATCAAAATATCTTTCAGGTTAAAGAATTAGACCATATGAGAACAACAAGGGTATAGGTTGCTCTAAATGAAGTTGTAAATAAAGAAGCGTTGCCTTTTCTTAACAATGCGTTAGTGATTTAGATCCTGCAGGAAACAGCTTTACAGGTTGGGAGCGTTAATAATCTTTCGACAGTTGGAGACTAATGCAGCTATCAAAGCAAGACTTCATCAGCGGCAGAAAATAAGACAAATACACGATTAAAGTTTACTTCTGACATTTTCTCTGACAATCATAAAAAAATCATTTTGAATCTTTTTATTATAACATACTGAAGTACTAATATCCACGAGTTAAATGCAATCCAAATATGTAGACTTTATGTTGTAAAATGTGTTGAAATTGTAAAATAATCCATTTAAAATATATAATGTATTGGTGAGAATTTTATCATCTTGCATGTCTTAATTCTACAAGCTTAAAGTAATAATTATATACACTTATAATACGCTTTTCTACGTTCATGTGCGAGTGGAAGAGAATTGTGCATCTCCAAATGACAAAATCGTAAATTTAAATATCTGAAGTGTTTTTTAAACTTCAACATTGCGTTATTTTAATAGTTGTATGGATCAAATCCCCCGCAAAATAACAGGGTGAAAAAGTAGCCCATACTACTAACTAAATGCATCAGTTAGTGGTCGTTGTTAAAGAGGCACAGGCTTCATTTTTGTGGGTCGATTTTTCCAAGTCTCAGAAACAGGGACTTTTTTAGCTCAGCAATTTAGTACTGGTTTTCACAACTCACCATTGAAATTTGAGTCTTCAAATCCATGTGCATTCATAATTATTAGCATTTGAAAGTTATAATGCCCTACTACACATTAGCGATACTATGCAATATATAGAAAAGTCATCTATAGAAATAGAAGGAGAAATTTCTAATTTAATGTATATTTGAAGAAAATATGCAATTTTCGTACATTTCTAGTGCTTCTTGAGGATACTTAAGTATATTCAAGACCCAAATCAACCAATAAAAATGAAGACTGGTCCCCTTTAATAATAGTTGGGCATCGATAGAGTAACCTAATCATACTTACCAGGCAGTAGCCTTATAATGTGAATTGGGTTATAATACTATATTTCAAAAAGATATCTATGACTGTACATTTACTTTTTAATGAAATAAATGTCTCTATACAACATGATTAAAAGATACAATCATCCCGCATAATAAACAAACCCAGTCTCTTTACTTCGGAGCCATTTTTTCTTAGTTATGAACAAAACGAGATCATTGGAAATTCTTTTTCCATTTTTTATCTCCCTTGAATATATGTAAACTGTCACTTTTGGAATTGTTATTGTACTGTAACTAAATATTACTGAGCATTTATTGTAGTGAAATAATAAATATCGTTGTGTACTTCTTTATTCTTGGAATTGATCGTCATATATACAAATACAAAAAATATACATTTAACAAATACAGTAATATTTACAAAACTACATAAATTTGCATACGTCACAGTTTTAAACAATCAAATTATATACATTGTGTTCTATATATGGTTTTCAAACGATCATAATGATATTTTAATGTTTCTCTCTTGATACATATTTTATCAGCAAGAAGATAATATTGTGTATTGAGAACTTCAATTTAAAAAACGACTAAGGCCTAATCTAAAAGCAGAAAATCATGACACTAACTTTTTCAATGTTCTAACACTAACAATTTATAGCAGTTAGTTGCTTTCAAAGGTAATTAGAAATTTAAAAATAGAAACTTGGACATCAAAGGACAACAAAGATCCATTGCTAAACATTGCGTTATATTTAATTAACTCTAGCACTTTGTTCTCTTTTTTGTAGAAACAAGTTATTATGCTGGCTTTTTTTCTTAATTTAAGTTAAAAGTCAAGTTTCAAAGACTAAAGGCCCATAGCTACTGCTAATGCAGTTGTGTTTTGGCCACTATCTGATGTTAAAACGGGAATAGTGTAGCTTAAAGACCCAACAATAATTATTAAATAAACAACAAAAAATATTCTATCAAGAATCAAAGCTATTGCCTTCCATTCCTTCATTAACAATTCTTTACGGTCGCGTTCAAATATTCTTTTACGATTTTGTTTAATAAAATCACGTAATTCACACAGTTGTCTGTCTATGGCGAATAATGGACCGCCAGTTTTAGCCAGATCTTTTTGAAGATGAACTAACATTTCCGTTGAGGCCATTGGATCCGGGTTCCATTTATCAGCTTGAAGGTCTTGTAGACTACCACCGGCAGTTACATTCTTTACAGCTTTTATATTACGTAGTGGACTAACCAAGGAATCCATTAGTAGAATTTTAGCAACGTAATTAAACAAACCCTGAAAAGCACAATTTATTTTTAAACGATGAATTAATAATAAAATTCTAATTAAAAACCCACCTGTTATATAGATCAATAGTTGAAGTGAAAGTATCTACATGTATAACCTATATCTCATCTATACTCGAAAATTTCAATGAGTTAATATAAATGGTTTATCAGTTCTGAACATTCCCAAATCAATATCAATGCACATAAAATATAACTTAGGTATGATAATCATCTGGGTTGATAATAATCATCACCTGAATAACTTTCATAACCTGAACAGGTTTTCATAACCTGAACAGTCTTTCATAACCTGAACAGTCTTTCATAACCTGAACAGGCTTTCACAACCTGAACAGTCTTTCATAACCTGAACAGGCTTTCACAACCTGAACAGTCTTTCACAACCTGAACAGGCTTTCACAACCTGAACAGTCTTTTCAATGTCTGTCATAATCGTTCTCATTTGATTGGAAGCACAAAAAACATCTTCAGATGTCCTCCAGTCAGCTTTAGTTCCAGACAACTATTAATCATCGAGGTATTTTTGTCTGTATTCATCTGATAGTTTTTTAGATATATGACTTTTTGAATATTGCAATCTAAAGCTTGTCTGACGAAACTCACTGAGGATAAATAAATATCTAAACAAATATCCAATCCAAAAAACTCATCGCTAGTAATAAGATGTTTCAATAGGGTTATTTAATCTTCTTTCATAGAAACATGTTCATTAAGACGAATGATTTATAAATAGATTTACTTACACTGCGGAATGGTTCTGGAAAATGAGATCGTGTTGCACCATAATGATTTAAATTCACAACCATAACATTTAGAAAAGATGACAGAGTTATAATGATCATATTTAAACAATAATATGTACCTACAAATATAAAGTATTTAAGTTGAAGGTGGTATTGGGTGTTATAGAAGATACTCTCCTATAGAAGCACTGGCCAAGGTCACAAGAAGAGAGCATACATTTCAATTATCAATTCAAATAATGAGTAGAATAAAAATATAGTTCAATTTACCTTATATAGTTTAAAAATAATGTCACATTAAATTATCACAACTTAAATTACATACAAAAAGACTAAAGTAATACAATGCATGCTAAAGGTTAATCAATTAATTACAAATATTGTTTAGAGAGTTAATGGGATGGGTTCTAGTTTTCCATGGACAAGTAAATTACTAAGGTTTCTATTTCGTTTAAAGGCAGTAACCAAACGTTTAGTATAAATATTAGGAAATTGATCTTTCAGTTCTTTGTAATATTTCTTTACAATCAAAGAAGCATTTTTGGCTGTTGTATTATAGGTTGCAACAAAGGGTATGATTTGATTGTCATGTTGGATATTCAGACCACTGGGTACAACAGTTTGTAATTGATCAATCCAGTGACTTTCTCTTTGTAATCGTGTGGTTTTAGGTTTAACGGTAGACAATATTGGAACTTGTTCGATAGGCATGACAAGGAGATCTTCAATGGAATGATTGGATGAGTTGAAGTGGTTCGCAATAGGTCTATCTTTCTTATGAAGTATATCGAAACGGTGGCCGCTAAATCGAGTACGCAACGCGTTTTGGGTTTCACCAACATATTGAACATCGCATTTTTTACAGGAAATTAGGTAAATTACATTTTTATCAACGCAAGAAAGTATGTTAGACATCTCAAATATTTTTCCGTTTTTCTTATTTTCAAAATAATGTGAAATATGTACATATTCGCAGGTACGACACCTAGAACCTCCACACGCTATTGAGCCGAAACCATTGGGTGGGGGAGGGGGGTTATTTTTCTTTTGAATATCCAAAATAGTGTCGTTTTTAATTTTGCGCAAAAATCGTTTTGAATAACCCCGTTCTCTTAATTTACTGAAAACTAGTTCGCATGCTGAATCAAAATCGGTCTTTCTAGTGCAAATTCTGTTGAATCTCAGAATTTGCGATTTAATCACGCCAGAAAATGTATGCTTCGGATGAAACGAAGTTTTAAACAAAAGTTGGTGTGTGTCAGTTTCTTTGAAATATACTTTAATATCTAATCTTTTAGTTTGGTCAAAATCAGGTCCTTTGAATACAGTCGTATCCAGAAAATTAATACTATTTTCGGAAATATTTGCAGTAAGTTTAACGGAGGGATGGTGATTATTTAGAATTTCGAAATATTCCCAAAAGTTTGCCAAAGATTCTGTCCAAATGATGAAAATATCGTCTAAAAACCTTCCATAGAAGAGAGGTTTAAAAGGGGATATCAGTGATATTTCTCGTTCCCATTCAGCCATAAAAATGTTTGCATAACTCGGCGCAAAACGTTTCCCCATTGCAGTCCCGGAAGTTTGAAGATATATTTTTTCATTAAAAGTAAAGTCGTTGCGCGTAAGACATAGTTCAAGGAGGTTCAATATTTCTTTATCTGGACGATCAGAACACGGATTTCTAAGAAAGGCTTTACGTACAGCGTCTAATCCCGATTTGTTATCAATATTGGTATACATACTCTTTACATCTAAAGAAATAAATAGCGCGTTGTCAGGAATATCTAATTTTCTAATTTTTTCTATAAAATCGGTAGTATCTTTTAGATAAGACGGATGTTTACAAGCCAATGGTAGTAAGAAGTGATCAATGTATTCGGAAACTTGGTATGATTCGCTGGCACAATCCGAAATGATAGGCCTTCCTTTGGGTATTTTGTTTGCGACGCACCATTCAGAATCTGAATTTTTATGAATTTTCGGTAAAGTATAAATGTGACGTTGTCGAACTTCCGGCTTCGCGCAAAGATAGTCAAACTGAGAATCGGAGATAAAGGATTTCGCTACTAAAATTTTCAAAATATCATTAATCTTTTTGGCTGTTTCTATAAAAATAGGTTGGTCTAATTCACGGTAGTGGTTTTTATTATTTAGTTGCTCTTCTAATTCAAAGATGTAGTCAACGCGGTTTTGAATGACACAGCAATTGCCCTTGTCACTCTTCCGAATGATGATGGATTTGTCTTGTTTTAAATTATTTAAAGCGGAACGTTCAAAATTGGAAAGGTTATTCTTTTCATTCACCAGTGGTAAATGGGAGACTTCGGCATATAGATTATCGCATTTACTTAAAATATCATGGTCAATCGCGCTGTCTGGTGGATTCCAGCCAGACTTTTCTACAAATGGTAATCGTTTACCTCTACCAAGTCTTTCGCGAAAAAAGTAATTTAATTTAAAAGTCCTATTGACGTGCTCAACCGACGACAAAATTGGTTCACGTGAAAGGGGTTTAGATGAAGGGATGAAAGTCAACCCTTTATCTAAAACCCTTTCTTCAAGGGGAGAAAGTTTTCGCGAGCTCAGATTCACGACGGTCTGGCCTAATTTTACGGCGTTTCCCCCCGCGTCTAGTTTAAATGGGAGACCCATTGAGAATAAATAGCTTTTGCAGTGGGGGCCATCCAGTCAATACCAATTCATTCATGTTCAAAGTCCAGTAAAAGAAGAAAGCATGTAAACATTTTCGATGACTGATGCGCATAACTATTGACGTAATATCATTCACAGTGGGGTATGCTAACTCTTCTAGACACTTGATACCACTTTTCAATTTTTTAATACTAACACATTTATTGATATACCTCCTCAAATGAACATTAATTAGCTGCTACCAATGTGGTGTCAAAATGGATTTCCAGATTTGTTTTAAGGTTGGAATCGTTCGTGCCAATTAATTGATAAAGATGGGATATTTCATACAATTCTAATACATGTACATGTATACATAAAGACAAGCTTGTTTTGAGACAATTAAATGATGGCCTGGGCCCATTGGTAATTTTTGATGAACAAAATTAATTAGGTCATAAATCTTATGCCAGACCGTTACTTTAATGGTTTGCTTGTTTATGCTATAGATCATAGATATATAGGCCAGCAACGATAACAAGCTTTCGAAAATGTTTCCAATTTTATAATCTGCCAACATGTTGAAAATCTCTAGAGATTTAAAATAAATAGATTTGTAATAGAGTAACGGACTGGTATTTTATTCTCAGATTAGAAGCTATTTTTAATCCTACGGGATGAAACAAATAGTCTTATGTAAATGGTTATATAGGATTACTTACAAACCCATTTCTGTATAGCTATGGTACCACTATGTGCTAAGTAAGAAATATTTGAGTTTACTCCAACCAATGATTTAATTACATAAAACAAGGATTGCGCCTATAGCTTAATTGAAATACTACATGACTTACCTAAAAGAGGCATGGTATCTGTACCTGGTGGTAAATTTTTCTCTAAAATTTTCAACAAAACGAAGAAAGCAATGAATTCTGTTAAACCTGAAGATATAAATAATATTGTTGATAATGTGATGTCAAAGTAATGTTATCTGTAGCACAGAAAAACTACGAAATTTGGGAAGATATTTTAAAGGAATACAACGTCTTAGAATGAACAAAAAAGTTAAATTTTCAAACTTGGTCAATAGGAGTATATATTCATCAGGGAACTTACCTGGTGTTATAACTATACTACAGATTACCTAAATAATCTGATAAATCCAGAAAACTATGTTTATATACAATAATTGATAAATGCCTTAATCCAATTTAAGGCATTTATCAATGATAATCTGTAATAATTGTATGGAAAATTATATAGTTTTATGGGTTTATCTGTTTGTATACTTTGGACATCGTTGATGAATATATACTCTTATTTACCAAGTTTGTGACTTAATTTTTTTGTTCATTCTAAGAGGTTGTATCGCTTTAATATCAATTTCAGTGAAAAAGGTTGCTATCATAATAATTATACTTGTACTTTAAATTTAATTGTTTTTGACGTCACTAATGTCCTATTAATATTTAGACTACATGCCTTTATCTTGTATATAAAAAAAAAACACGACAAAGACTAGATACCGGTGGTAATGATGTTCATGAAAAGGTAGAAATTGATTGAATCTATTATACAGATAATTTAAAAGAGATTTTAATTACCTAATTGCATTTTAGCTGGTGATTCAGGTGGAATCCAGAATAAGACTAAGGTAATTGAGGTTAATAACACACATGGTAAGATTAATATATAATTATATAATGTAGCTCGTCGTTGAAATATTAAGTTATAAGTTATGTCTACGTATGGTTGCGGACAGCAGGTATAATATTCGGTATTTTTAACACCAGGTACGTCTATGATCGACCAAGCATTACTTTGAATATATTCTGTTAAATCTATGTAGTTTCTATTTTCATAAAATTCTATATCTAATTCGGCACCGTTATAGGTCCACGAGCCAAATTTTAATGAACAGTTTTGAACATCAAATGGAAATTTATAAACATCTATTAAACAGGAACTTCGATAAACAACTTGTGGCATCCATTGTATTTCTCCTGTATGGTAGAATACACACAGTGGTTTTCTATGTTCTTCTAAACGTAGATCGGCACTGAAAAAATAGTAAATATAAAATTGTTTATAAGACATATAGAAATAGGCATAGTATATCCATATATCTTGTGCTTCTTTAAATATAAAATTACTAAGTATTTTGAACATAGATAAGGAGAGAGCTTATTACTAAGTATTGTGATTTAGTTTAAATGATATAAGAATAACAAAAAGCCCTTGCATTAAAATCATCTTTGCTTGTTTCTACTTGTATAATGTATGAATCAACTTACTAGTTATATAACTTAATATCAGGTAACCATATTTTATCATAAGGTATTCGAACTTTCTCTACTCCACCATAATCTTCTTTATCCCAATATATATGATCATCTTTCCACCACTGAAATTTGACATATATAAAAACGTTTTAGTAGCGCTTAAAAATGTTTATGACTTAGCTAACTAATTTCTGACATTCGAGTGTTTGTTTGGTTGATTTTCTTGGGAAATTATTCTTTGAGATACTCAAAACTGTATTAATGTACAGCTAATACCTGATACATTTATATACCCAAAATTCGATGGTTTTGTACTGATGTGTATGTTTTGTGTTGGTTTCCCCGGTTTTATCATCTGCATACAGTCTTGATTTATGATTAACGATGAAATGACTCTTTAAATGTGCTCTTTTTGCATATGTTTATTCAATCGAATTGTGTTTGCCAAAATACTATAATCTGAATTCAGAGAAACACTAGACAAAATTGAGTTTCTCTCATGACATGGAATGAAGATGAAGATATATTATGGTAACCTGTTTATTTGTAAGGTGTAGACAAGTAATTTTATTTACTTTGAATTCCACCTGAAGTTAGAATAGTTTGTTTTGATAAAATAAAAATTTACAAATAGTCTTAGACAAGCTTGTTTCTCTTAACAGCACGTACTATATACAATAAGAATAGATTGGCCTCAAACTGATAACAGTGATATATTGAGTTAAGATCTGGAAAGTTTCTTAATGAAATGGCATGTTAACATTAACCTCAACACAAAAGAAAAGCAGAAACTGATGACATTTTAAAGATAGAGTGTTTTATTAATCCATTAGCCAATCTTGTAATAAAAGCAGTCATTTGGAAATCATTATTTTACAATATATTTTCTGTCTATCATGTTGATGTGTATTTAACAGTTGTAAGGTGTGGAACCAACATTCTTCTATTGTCTTAGAATAATATTGACCTTATACTTGTACTGGTTCCTGGTAGTGCCAGACAATTCCTAAATATTTCTTAGATAGGTTCCAAGTCTTGACATTTGTTGTTTTGTTATCACTTCTTAAGAATGCTTTTACAAGACGACAATTTTACGCAAAGTTTACAAGTGTGCTTCCGCTTCCTTTGACAAGAACGCAGATATTTTTAGACCAAGATAACTGAAACAAGATCAGTAATTATATTCACTATTCACTAGATGTTTTATGGTACGCTATCGTTCCTTTGTCCAAGATCTGTTTCTTATACACCAAACTGGGATTCACTTGTGTTCTTTCTTATCAGTGGTAGACATCTATTTATTTTAAGTAATCTGTTTGATTTTATAACTCGCAGTTTATGTTATTCATGTATAACAAATCAGATCAAAAATATTAAACAGTTCTGTACTATATCGTCAACTGACAATGGAGTTTTACTTTTTGACATTTTCAGTTTTATGTCAGCATAGCCATGTCATTTTTGTTATTTCTGGTAAAATGTGATATGACTTAATGTCAAATGTTGATCTGGCGTAAAATTGAATATTCATATTCACTTCATCATCAAAGAAGTCCAACATGAAACGAGTAAGAAAACATCTGACAATCTGTCAATTTATGTTCATGGAATGTCAATTGATTATCATCTTTATCATAAATACGGCTTATATCATACTAAGCTGTAAACCTACAGACACTGTTACAATTTTAAATAAGAGTATACGAAGTATATCCTATATTGATGTATCAACATAAACAGTCAAGACTCTCTGATTTATGTAAGATACATAATATACACTCTTAAACCAATAAGTATAAAGATGCAAGTTTTCAACATAAATGCCAATGTACCGGGGTCTGTGATGCCGAGTGGTACTCGACTAATACAGCAATCACTGTTCAAGTTATAATATTTGTGTAACATAGAAAACATTTTATCACTCTTATCTTAAACGCCAATATTTTTTGTATTATTTACAAAATATCTTTCTTTGGTTATACCATTACCTGGTTAATTCATTCTTTGATATTATCAGATACATAATAAAGGCTAAATTTATGTTAGGTAAGATATTATGGGTAAATTAAGAGCTTACTAAATGTAAACTGGTTATATTAAGTAATGTCAGCATGATAATACTAGGTTGGAATTCAAAAAGACTTTTTTTCAACGAAGCCAAATTAAATCTATAACAAGTGGTACATCTTCTGTTCACAGAAAAAAGGGACAGTATGGAGCTATTTTAACTACTGTCTACGTCTTAATTATTGTCTTAAAGTAATTTGTTACAGTGTAGTGTAAGATTAGAAGTAATGAGAAGTAAGAATATTGGTAAGGCAATTAGTAAGATCATGTCTTAAAATCACTGAGTGATATCTCCACTTCCTCAATAAATCATGATTATTAAGAAAGATACTGTTATAAAAGGTTAGGAAGGGTAGTGTACAGACTCGGTATGGAATTATCTTACTCACGTATTGATCCCAAATATTTAAGCTCAAAACTTGATTTTTTTCATCGAGGTCCATGATCTGTGTCAACTGGATACTAAAATACACTGTGAGAGTGTCATTATATTTCTTCACTGGTCGACCATATTTTCCTCTTCTTTCATACGCATGGATAATCTTTTTTACGAGTTTGTCTTCATCTGAGAGTGAATCAACGGTTCCTTTTAATGCGGCTGTAATAAAAAAAAATTCTTTTAAAGGTCTCTGAAAAGAACTGAAACGGAAAGAGAAAACAATCAATGATACAATGAAAGGTTATCGGAGGAGGATAATGACTATTTGCGTTAATAGTTCCAAATTTCTTTCAGAGTGGCTAATTTTCTTTTGTCGATATCGCTTAATTTAATATATTGTTCGTACGTTTACCAAACCTTTTATTAAAACTAACAAAACACACAGAACATGGCAACTAATTTCTTAGCTAATGCCCAAAATAGATCCACCGACATGTTCAGTTACAATCTTTCTATAGTTTCTGTCGGTGAAAATAACTCTTCTGAGAATGGTTTTAACCTTTAAAGAATCATTTACTAATAAATCACGAACCTACACGCATTTGTCCTGAAAGTTCACTTTGTCCAATGCCGCATAAGATTGATGATTTTGACCATAGTGTTGTGTTGTAATGGATTACGCTTAAATTTGAAACCGAGAAAATCCACATTCGAATTTTCGTTTCAACTCAATAGCAAAAGTGCCAAGGATGTTTTTATAAAAAAGGATTTCTTTAAACTAACGATATAGAAAGGAAAACTCTTCGATCATTGCATCAGAAAAACTAACTACACGATAAATATAGGTGAATATCATGATGGTATGTTGAAGTCAGAAGATAGACAGACCAATTAATCAAACTCAACTTCTCAATTTGTCACAGTCATTTCATTCCTTTTCTATCTACTTATTCCGGCTATTGGTAGATAACCTAGCTTCTAACCGCGTCTAAGCTCCGTTTAATTAATTTTATTCATCCGTGCTGTAAACTTCATCCACTCTAGTTAAAAATAGCTTCTAGATATCGATAAAAATAAAGAGAATCTGAAAACTATTGTATCCGGTGTCGAGTTAAAGAACTGTCAGATTACATGTCGGTATTAGGTTTTTTTCCCTTCCAGAACCAGACAAATTAAAAGTTCCACACTAGAATTCGTGACGAGAATAAAAAAAACCATGGCATCATGTCCTAATAACTTAAACTTCCTTACTCACGAACATTGTCACCTGCTTCTTAACAATATAATTATACATTCAATAGAAGTCATTAACCTTAATCTACAAATAGCTCGCCTTAAACCCCGATTTCACCAAGGTTTTTGTTTTTTAATCGGAATCATGTGATTGTTCCCATGAACCTTTTTTAATCAACCCGAATGTCATTTAGGATGTCAAATAATTGTTCCCTTTTTGAGCTACTTAAGAGAGATCACTGGGCGAAGGTATACGTGAAATGTGTGTATTTTCGCACCTTTCACATTTGTTTTACCATTATCAAATTGAAAGCTATCAGATTCGGAATGTACTTAACTAATCTGTTATGTTATTTCAGTTATGCAGGAATGCATTACATTGGCATAATGTATCGACGCAGCTTGAAACATCTTGATATAGTTCATTTTAAAATCAGCTCATGTTTAAACCAGTAGATCAATGTTAGCTGTGTTTATGGCTTTATGCAGTTTCAGTAGAAGGTCAGAGATAAAGTAAATTAACAACCGACATGACATTTTGATAAATACATGTGTGTAATTTTAAATCATGTTCACATTACTTTTTCCATTTATCATCATGTAAAATTGACTTTATATCTTTATATGGCTACTAGAAAACTTTTGCTTCTACATTCGTATACACTGTTATTGTTGATATGGAGTATTTGTTGAAATCCTTACACAATATGAAATGTCGTGCAAATAAACTTGCAGCTCTTGTTTCAATAAGTAAAGTTTGAAACAATTAACTCATACCTAAGTAAACATTATGATATTTTTGCTGCATAGATGGGTTCCCCGAATGCTATTAACTTACATTACATCTGAGTGGTTAATTTAAGCAATAATCAGATAGCCTATGATGCAACACAAATCCTGTTCACAGACTTTCGTGTGCTTGTTAAAAGTAGACTCTACAATGATAGTATTTCTCCTGATCATCTACATCAGTGGTTCCCAACCTGGGGGCCATGGCCCCCTAGGGAGCCAGAGGTGTTTTTCAGGGGGCCATGACGCATGAGAATGTATATCATATTTTCACTAGCCCAACTTTTATTTAACTATATTTTGCTATGTAAGGTATGTAGTTGCTTGTGGTCAAATGCATCTGACCTCCTGATGATGATGAGGCACAAGACAACAACCCTTGCGTTATATTCCCTATTTTGCCCTAGTTTGGAATTTAACAGGGGCCATAGCTCTGGGAATTTAGTGAATTTGGGCCACGGCTTGAAAAAGGTTGGGAACCACTGATCTACATAAATTGAAAATGTGTACAGAAACAAAACTGATGTCAAAAATGGTGGGGACGATATTCTGAAATTTGCTGGTACACATTAGATGTTTTTTATAAGTTTCCTTCCGAAACGGATGTTATTATCTCTAATGATATAATTTGTTAAATATATAATATAGGCCTGTGTATATTTACTTTAGTCAGTTATTCGCCAATATGAAGTCCTTTATTTTTACCATTGTTCTTTTGTGTTGGATTCTTGTAACAGGTAAAACACCATATTTTACAATTTACCGTCGCTTATACGCAGTATCTAACTATTCTGTAATATTTTTTAAGGGTGGCTATACGCAAGATAAAATAAAACTGTTAAAATTCATTATATTTTTTTTACACAAAAACATCCGTTTTCATTCATTATTTTTATTAAAAAAAATAAAGGGAGTTATACTGATTTCATGAAGTTCATAACAAAAAAAGACATTGTTTTTTTTCTCATAAAATTCAGTATTGATAAAAATTATTTTATTATATGCAATGGTAGTATATAGGTTGTATTGCCCCTTATAACTTGTTGGTGTTTTTTTTTTCATGTAGAATCATTTTTAACCGGTTCATTAAAACGTGCTGAACGTGTTACAAGGGAGGCTGAATGTCCATTTCGTGGATGTTTTGACTTTAGTAATGTAACATTTGGGATACCACAAAATAAAGATCAGTTCAATGAAATAGTTCGAAGTATTTGCAGGTAGGCACGTTGAATTATAAGATATCTGATATTTATGCCCGAAACACAAGAATTAGCGTCTACATCATAAAACCAGTTCATACGAATAGAAAACCATAGTATTCACTAAGGAAATGAAATGAAATAAAGTTTGCTTTTATACTGTTAATCAGGTGGGATAAACACCATACAGTGTGTAATGAGGAAAACTTTGTCAGGACAGCGGCTTCTCACTAAGGAAGCAATCGTATTATATTAAATAGAACGAATTTTACATTATGTTACCAAGCAATAATTGCGCTGTCTTTGATATTTAAAGGGTATTTGAAGATGGCAAACCCTGTATTGGAGAATTACAATGTCCAGAATCAAGATTATTAACAACAGTTAAAGTTTATATGAAGTTCGCGGAGTTTGCATGTGACCAAAACTTTTCAGGTAATTTTTTGATTTAATAAAAGTCTTATCTGACCACATTATGTTGGACAATTTCACTTGTCACTTGCTGTAGATAGATTTAAGACTCACATGAACTTGAATTATAGTTCAGAACAAAATCTTCAATTTCGAAAAATGCCTTTTGATTTATTATTAAATGTTGATAAAACAATATTTGGTGTTGTTGAAGATATACATTAGAATAAGTCAATAAATTGATTTATCAGTTGTTTTTTGTTTTTTTATTGAAATAGAATTTTCTGCTCTACACAGTTGTTGGTCAAATCGCAATTGGTCTTGGGAATCTCATAAGTGTTATAGATTTCTTGGAATTGCCGACTGTTCGTAAGTACATATAATTATTATGCCTTTGGATCCTATTTGTATAATTAAAGGGAAACTAGAGTAAGGAAATATCTACATCTAGAGATCATAATATATCCAATGTTCAAACAGGTGTCTGTAATGCAACAGTACTTTACCCTTTTGCCAGTATGCAGAACGTGCTTACTCTTTTCGAAACACCGAATTGGTCTTCATTTTGGAGGAATCAACTTCTATACAACTTTTGCTTTCGATTTTGCCATGCTTTGAATGGGATTTTGATTGACGGATTTGTTTTGTTTGTTATCCATGCTGCATTTAGAAATGGTTTTAGCTATGGACTATGCCTGAATATTTCTTTTAAGGAAAAGTCTGACTTCATGAACAATCGTCGATGTCTAAAATATGATATTTACTTTTAAGTATCTACTAGACTAGAGAAACTGGATTTTCGTTTTAAACTAGTTCTAATATTAGGAATTAAAAGCTCACAATTTATTTGAATTTTCCAAATAAGAAGGAGACATAATTCTCTACAATTTTTGCGTATTTCGCTTAATTCCGTACTCTAATTTTCGAATACCAACCAAAAGCACAGTAAATTTATAAAATTTATGTAAACCCTTTAAATAGTTTTTGTTTGTTCAAAAATTAACGGTAAGATATAATAATGTATGGCCAGAATGGAATCACTTGTACAGCCTCAGAGGGTCGCATGGGTCGCAAATACATCAATGGGGTCGTACAGTATGTAAAGTAATAACTGTAGTGTTCGTCGTTTCTAAAAAAAATTGAGCATTCAGGGTCGCAGAAAAATTTCGAAGCTTGATTTTAGGTCAACTTTAAAAATTTGTGAAGATTGCGCGTGTATGGTCTTTATTTCTTTTGTGTTTATTCTACATTTTTCATTTATGTAAGCAAAAAAAAAAAAAATCCAACCTCCAAAAAGTCAAACCTTTTCTTTTAATTTGATGGTATACCACATTGTACTCTCGCAAGAAAGGAACAAATTGATTTTGAGGTTCGTGGTAAGGCACGGGATAGTACCTCTACAAATTTAACATATTTTTAGACCGGATATAGCGCAAAAGTGCTGAAATTGTCAGATACCATCTCATGCAGACTGGGAACACTACAAGACATCTTTCAGTTTCGGTTTTATAAATTTGGGCAAGCATAGCGCTTATCTTGTTTAAAATTGGTTAATGAATCGTAAACCATTTTACTTAGGATGTCAAATCGCATAGTCATATACAGGCTGTTACATGAAAGTCTCGGACATTCGTGAATACGTCTAAATTAACAGATTCAACAATAGGCCAAGTGTTCATCCTCAACAACGCAACTAAAAGTAATGTATGCTCTAGACTTCTAAGTAATTTCATATAATTCAAAAAAAAATATGTGACATTTACATTATAGAATAAAAAATCTTTCAATATAAAAGGAAACCAAATTTTTTGTGTTTTCCTGATATGAGATTGTATTTACGTCAGCTTTAATCCTGTTGACAATTATATTGTGACCGGAATTGTCTTTTTTAGAGATATTGAGTCAATTTGGAATTGTTTTAATGAAGTAACAGAAGAAATGTGTGGAACCGAGGAAGCAAGGTTCCTGGAGAGGATGCTACAACATGGTTATCCAGTATATGAAGAATTTTACGGATGTTGGTAAGTGTATGTTAAAAGACTATAGCATTGTGATTATTAGATCAACAAATTGTCAATGTTTATACTATACTATAAAATCTAGATAAATACTTCGATTTCTTAATAAACTGTTAACTATCTTATATTTTTTTTATTTTTCAGATAGACCACTGGCAATGATTTGTACTTATACGCAATTTTAAATAAATCTAATTCTCATGCTTGTATTGTTTTATAATGGTAAAGATATGAGTGAACCGAAATTCCCCGACACAACTGTTTTTGTCAACTGACTTTGCGAATATGTTCTCCAAATACACAACTGATTTTGACATCATCAAGACGACTGCTTTTGCCAATAGCGTCCCTAAAAATAGAACTGATTTAGCCAATATCATTCCCAAATATGCAACCGATTTTCCCAAAGTCATCCCCAAAGTTTCAATTGATTTTCCTATATAATTTCTGATTTTGTTAAAGTCAAACATGTTATTTCAATATGTTTCTTTTGATAAATCACGGAACCTGTAAATAAGATACACATTCAACGAGCGAACTGGGTTTGATCTGGCACAAACTGGACCCTAAGAAATACGATAAATCTAAGTTAATTAATTAGATGACAGATGAGTTTCTAATTAATCTGCTAGTTTCTGTTACATCTGTTTTATAATAAACAATCTGTGAGAGGTATGATTTGACCTGCAGGATGTGAATAAATCGCAAGGTTGAGATCAAGGATATTATTTTACTGTTGAGACGGTTAATAATATAATTAATTATATTTTATTACTTCACTTCACCGCTATTATATTTCAGTTCAGTCAATTTCTCACACAAGTCACTTAGACTTTATCTAAATTGATAGAAAACTGTCAGAATCAGATTCAAGTTAATCTAACTTGGATAATACTATACTAATGTTTATATCATTGCTTCCTTGTGTGACGGCTTCAAAATTACTGCATATAGTAAGTTATGTCTGTTTTTTAATGGCATGTGCTTACATCTATTTGTGTCCCTTCCAAAAAACCGTGTTCCAATATGATTCATCTGTGTGCTCTCTTTATTGTGCTCCAGACTTTGGTGTGAATGGATGAATGACGACTTCTCAGACGTATGAGTCTGGATTTAAGAGATTTACATTGATGTCAAAAATACTTCTAAAATAAGTATTCAATATGGCAAGCACCAGAGTCATTATGTCGACAAAATCATAAAATGCTTTATCAGAACCTATGTTCCCCTTCTGGAGCGCATTTGATTTAACCATGTAAAAACGATTGTCACTCAGTGGTTCAGATCTGCTAGTATAAAATACATTATTTTCCATTGCTCATCCACGTATAAAAATAAAGAATTCGAAAGCGCTGTTAATTATAATACCAATTTTATTCACCAATTCCCTTGATAATACTGTAACTTTAAGTTATACTAATGCTATTTTTTCATTGAAATGAAAGAACATAGAATATAATTCAAATTGAATAATAAGGTAATCTGTTCTTCAAGATTCTCTCTTAGTTTAATCGTTAACTATCATAATTCTACTCGCAAAAATGTTCTCGAGTTTTTATTAACAACAAAGGAGTTACATCATGCAACTTGGAAACCAATTACAATATTCTGAATAACTATAAATTATTGAAAGGGTGGTATTTAGAAATGCTTAATTATTGCATGTTTCATTTCCTACGTTTGTTTTAAAGAATCAGAATGGTTAATATACGCCTCGGGAATTCCTCTTTATAATATGCTACAGATTTGGGGTCGATATTTTTGGAAACCGATAAGACAGATGCATGAATGAATGATTATTTTCACTGGCTTGGAAACGAATATCAATCGAAAGCGAACATGGAAATATGTCCAACATTAATGACAGAAATATGGATTTCTAAGTACAATCAACGATTTTAGGGCTGGTTTATGACAAAGCCTTAAAATATGAATCCATATCGACCAAATGACTTTGGAAAATTACTCCAGACACAAAATTCTCTTCTAGTAAATGTTGATGCTATCTAATCTAAAATGTAACAGACAACTACAGGATACTTACCATTGATAAAATATCCCGATGTTACCAAGGTTAAGAACTGTAAAAAGAAGACCGCCATACTTTAGACTGTACAAGATGACATGTCTGTAATAAAGAATAAATATACACGAATTACTTGAATAATATTTTCTATATCAATACATATTTGACAAGTCGATATTGTATTTTATACATATTTGTTATTCAATTCTATTGTAGTGTTCTTACATTATACTTATATATCTTTATTCTGTTTTGGTCTATATACATACCAATATGTATTCTATACTAAACATTTAAACAATGACTTTTAGTAATATTCATTGCACATGGCAATATTATGTTATGTTATTACGTATTATTAAATCGAAATATAATTAGAAATAGAAAATAACATACACATAGCCAAATAACAATTCATAAAGCCACAAGCTGATAAAATCAATGGGGTTGACAAAGAACGAGTCAAATTGGTTCATTCTTACTATGCAAATGAATGTGAAAACAAGATATCCGAGCAGGGGCCTCGTAGAACACTTATTGGCCCATAATTGTTTTCGTCAAAATATGTTTGACATCTTCATATGACAATGTGCTGAATCTGAAAACCGAGTTGCTGAAATCCCAAGAGTTTTCTGAATCATGGTTAGAAGGTGAACGTTTGTTATCGCGTCTCGTTCTCAGACCCTAATGTAGTGGTTAAAAAACAGGATTTAAAAAAAAAACGAACGAAACGAAATTAGGGTCTGATTTTAATTAGACTGATGGAATGCTTCCCAGTCAAGTACACTTGATGTTTCAGTCTGACAGGGCAATTCGTTTGTATTTTTTTTTTAAATTAAGAACTAACATAACATTCTACTTGTATTAGTATGCGGATTATGAATATTTGCAAGCCCAAGCAATTCATCGCTTGACAACAACCTCGAACTTTATTGCGTGCAACGATGATGTATCAGTGTTGTGTCAGGCTTTATGGTAACAATTAACAATCTAAATCACCAGAGTCAGAGTAGTTCTACCAATACTTCAGTTCTACCGATACTTTCATATAAATAATAATAAATCTAAGATATTTATTACAGTACTAGTAGTTAACTAAGGATTTATTAGAATACCAGTAGTTAACCTAAGATTTAATTAATCCTGAAGTAATTGAATGAGATTAATTACTTGAGAATGATGTAAACATGGTAATTATAGTGATATGAAATATAGAAGTGAATATTAAATCATTACTTACTTGGTTACACTTAACTTGTTTCAAACTGTAAACCATACAATAAATAGATCTACAGTTTAATATTACCTTACAGACCAACCAAATACCACCTGATTTTGGCTCACTAAGATAAAAACATTTACCTACTGTGTTACATCAACAAATTCAGGTTTTCTCGAGTGAAACTAATAAATAAACTCTATAGAACAGATGGCGAGAATATTATAGAAATTTACCTTGGTATGTTATAACATTCCATAACACATCGAACTTTAATATCAAACCTTTAGTCTACCTCTTCTATCTTAAATTAGTTCAATTCTCCTCCAAATACTATCAGTTGGCATCAAATCAGTGGAAAAAAACAAGCTAGTTGAATATTATGATAAGAAAAGAACTTACCTTTCTAAATTCTATATTTTAGCAGTATAAATATTGAATGTAAAATTGTCCACCAGATGTTAAATGACACTATTTGATCTCACCAATATGTCTGCTTAGATTACAGCTTTCACTCTACTCTATAGACTGTTGGAAACCTTTTAGGTGTGATGCGAGCTTTTATTTATGACTTTCTCAGTCTTTCATGATTTCAACGTCTTTTGGGAATAGCTTTTTCTTATCTAAGAATTTCCAATGATGTGCTTGGCGTTTAAATTTTTATAACATGTCTCACGAAGTAATTCAGATAACTTGTAAAATGCATAATAGAGGTAATTAAATTGGGAGTTATTTTCTGAAAGGTTGGTGAAAGTATGAGATAAAAACTAGCCTTGAGTTCTTATCGATCACTAGACTTGTCAAAATACCAATAGACAATTAACTCCGTGAGATGTATGTGTTAAAGAAAAGATGACAAGACAAATGTTCCAACAAATGTTTTAAAAGAAACTTAGAGAATATAATGTCAAGTAATTCATGTTTTATTAATTACAGTGTTAAATTACAAGTAAGACTCGGTGACAGTAAATTAACTCTCACTGGCTTATTTCATTGTTCACAAATTGCTTTTCAATGACTTGTTTCTCGAGACTACCTATCCCCATAAGACAACAATAAGAGATACTGCTCTAACAGTATCAGATACCGCTGTATCTCCCTTCAACCAGTGTGTTCTCAATAACTTGTATAAACAATAGTAGCTAATAAATATAGTTTCCCCTTGGTGATTCTATTCTACAAATCAATGACTTTATGTTTTTGACTTGTTTACAAATATACATATTGTATAAAGAGAAATCGTTCATTTATTTATTATACTGTACTTATTAAAAGGTGAAATTATAATTGAGGGAGTGATGTTGCATTGCAATTTACTTGTTTGACAGTTTTTTTTAGCATGAGTGATGTTTTCAGTCAAAGTTACTACTGGAAATATAGGAAAATTGTTTGTCTCCTACCGTCATTATCGAATTAATCATCTTGTTACCAAATGTAATCTACCTGAAATCTGGAAACTATGCTCAACGTCATGTACAATTACATAGAATATTAAAATAGTATAAAACGAGTTGACGAATTGCAAGACAATGTGATCTGCTACACAGAATATAGTATAATTGTAATTCTTTGTATAGTACATGTTTACTAGTGTTACTATTTGACAGACCAATGTCTCTGTGGACAATCTGTAGTTGGCTGTAACACAACACGTGGTGAAAACATGTCAATTTGTAATTAGTCACTTATTCATATAGTTCCAAACAGACCGTTTCGTTCATGATCCGTGATGGCAAGTCTTTTGACCTACTTTAAAAACTTAAGTTTTTAGAATCGCAATCAATAAGTTCTGATCTGAATCCCATTTAAGGCGAATTATATACATACCACCAAAATAATGGATCGAATGAATTGACCAATTTGTGGATCTGAAACGTACTTAAGCCTCCACGTATATCATAAGTCATATGATAATGTATCATACCCAGGGAATGTTAAATGGAACATGCGTTAGTGCAATATATCCAATGATTTTGTCAAAATATCCATTAGATCAAAACATGGCAGATTACACCGGTTGATCAATAAAAACAATCGAAGTTGAAGAAGGATTTAGAGTTAATGTAAAGTGGAATGAAGATGGTGTTATAAAATTAGATAACTCATTAAAGTGTTGGTCTGTTTCCAGTAAATTTTACAGTTAACGTAACTAATGGAAAATAATAGACGAAGACTCGCTAACTTTCTGTCTGTGAAAATCCATTGTAACCAATTTGACCTTCATTATACCTTAGTAAACTTCATCTATTTCAAGACACGACAAAATTAATAATTCCTTAATTTAATATTTAAAATTGTTATAGATTTATCCGCCAGGAGATTGTCATATTGTTCTTTTCCAGACAGACATTCCATCCAAATGTCACCTTCAGATATATTCAATCTCATTTTCTTTTACATATACACAGTGATCACCTCACATAACACCTGATATATCTCTTAAATCGAATATTTGTAACCAATGTAGCAGGTGATTTTCTGTGGCCGAGGAAGTTTTGTTTGAGTTTTCCAGCGTTATTTAATTTGCTATTTACTTTTTTCCCTTTTTTAAATGATTTAAAAAATTAATTTTGTTTTCAATAAATTACTTAAATGGAAAATCTGATTTAATTTATAAAATATATTTTTTTTATTTCTTCAAAACACTTAGCTCTAATAACCATTTTGTCGATTTGTCTTTGACACATTTCACCACGTATAAAAATTATTCCGTGAAAGCTTTTAGTGGTGTTTTTATCGTAATGTTATTGGTGGCAAAGTTCGGATTTCTAATGTGGGAAACATGTACAGATATTATTGTAGAATTGAAATACAAGATTGCAAACGATAAACAAAAATTTCCTAATCGGTAATCTCGAGAGGAAAGCTTAAGCTGCTAGTTGTTAAGCTGATTTCCTGGGAATCAATTGATAACCCTGATAAAGATCTCAAATAATCATTGGAATATTATTAATATCAATACTCTTGGAACCACGAGTTGTTTACTAGAGTAGAGGGCCCTCAATGATCTTCAATCAACAACACGAAGTAGGCTCTTCATTTCATCAATATAAAGTTTACACTGTCAATTCAGCTAAATCAAGTATCTGTTTAATATTTCGGAGATAAAACCTGGTTTAGATTATCATTGTCAAACAGGACATCTTTTAAAATTTGATACTTTATGACAAACGAGACAAAGCTTCTATTATGAGTTAAAAATATTCGATTATGATAAAATATTAATGAAATCGATACTGTATCAAGCATTGTTTTTGTGTCGAATTTCGTTTTACATAGGTTGGTGGATTATATTAACACTTTGCAAATGGAAATATGGGTATCGCTTCAAACTCTTGCCTGTTGACGACAAACATTATCACAACTCTTCATCATTTCTGGCGACAGACACTGGTCAATTGGACTTCATCGTCACTTGAGCCTTTGAAATAAATTCATCTTCTTACCCTTCTGGTTCAAAGCTGAAGATTCATGTTCGTTTATGGTTTGACAGGTTTTGTACTCATTTCTTACATATTTCCCCATTACACGAACGCATGCATATTGTATTAATAAGCTTGAAACAATAATAATGCTTAAATATGCCATATTTGCGTTGGAAGTTCATATCCCCATTTAGTGACATTCCGCTTCTTTTGGGATTTTAATTACCTAATAACGTACAAATACTGACCAGTGATCAGCACAGTTAAATTATGTTTCCTTAGGGAAAGACAATGTTACCTTGCCGTTCATCAGAGCCTTGTCAGACACCGTTGTGTACAAAAAGGACAACCTAAGTCTGTCGTATGGAATGCCATGAATAGATTAAATGTAAACAGCGTTAATGATGCAGTTTCGAACCACAACAAGACAGACACCCATTAACACTTCAAATTTCACGTAACAGTTAACACCTTCCGGTCAGATGACCTACAGTCTAATAAGTGGAATGGGGCATAATACAAAAAATGTAAACTGAATTAAAATAGCGCAAAGTATCCAGGTATGATAATTTTGTTTGCATAATAAAGTGTATTTTGAGAACACAGTTAAAACATATATAATCAGAATAAGTTGTAGGCTGCTGACGTATTTAACAGGCGTGTGTGATATAAAGTATCGTTAATCGTTTTAAAATATACCGATTTCAAATAGTTGAAGGTCAAACTGAAAACTTTTATTATTGAGATGTCTACTAACTGATATAAAACAGTTATTACATGAACAAAATACATTCCTTTCCTATTGTCTATTGATTGAATGAGAGTACACGTGCTTCTTTATTATGACTTCATAATAATTATCTAGAGTGTTTTATACCGCAGATCAACATTTATTACCACAAAGTTTACTGCAAAATACCACACAATATGAAGTGCTGCATGCCAAAAGTACATTACATTACATTCTTGAATGTACGTGGTAAATACAATGAACCTTAGTAAAACACCTATATACTAGTACAGTAAGTAACAAATACCTATATAACTAGTGACCAACTAAAAGAATATAAGTAAAGAGTAACTTACCTGCTTATTTAGTCATCATTTCAACCTGGTGATTGTAGTTAGGAATAAATAGAAATAGACTTATCTTCGTCTCAACTGCTTGATTAGACTTTCTCACGCATGCAGCAATCTATTTGATATAACGGTCTAGTAACACTGACTGTAGTAGAATGATTGGCAGTAAGAATAGAGATGTGAGGCTAAGTGATGCTAGGGTCTCTATAATTCATTGATAATAAAACATCAAGAACACAATATTACACTTTTAACCTAAAACATACCATCAATCAATAAACAAACTAATATTATTTATCATATCAAGGCTAAATTTATAATAACTATTGATAAATTAGGAAGTGGAACCATATTTTCCTTTTAAATATTGATCGATTTTCGGATATTGTTCACTTTCTCAACTAGACCTAGTTACAATTATTTCGCCGTTTGTTAAGTTTTCCTCTCTAAGATTGTCACCCTCATTTACTGATTTATACGGTGATTTATATGAATCTTTTATTAATAGAAGGTGACAAAATCAAACTCACTGAAATTGACACATAATCGAACTATTCCATTAGTGGTAAGTTATTAAGAAAGTGGTCTTTAATACATCACAGAATATTCAACATTTATACATTTATTAGAGTGCAATACGTATAAATTGTTTTGTATCGAATTAATGACATAAAATTGCATAACCATTAACAAATAGGAAAAATACACAAGGTTTTTAAAGAGGGTTTTATTAATAACTAGAGATCATCTCATTTTTATTGATAACATTTCTTTACATTTGTATACATATGAACAGCACTAACTGATGAACGCCAACATGATTCAGATTCATTGAGTGTATAATTATCCATTATGAAAGTTAGCAACTGCTTTGAGAAAGTCGCAAGGAATCAGATTCTTGAGGCTGATCTGTGCCTACAGGGTGACTCTCTGAATTTCCTTTTTTATAATGACTGGCTAGGCTGTAATGGTTATACCGAGTCGTGTGGCAACAACAGCATGGTTCTTAAGAAATGTCGAACATAATCAACATAGAAGAAAGGTCGCGGCTCATTTACGGTTGAAAACCAACATTTTATTTCACAGAACGATGTTGACACTGGAGCCCGTGGGGTAATCTGGACCCGTCTAAAGATACTAGTGATATAACAATAACAAATCAGTACAAGCAAAACAATTCCGTTAATCAACAATTTCGTCCATAGTATGCCAAAATAATTCTATAGTAGTGGACTTCCCATATTAGAAGTACCATCAGGTGTTTCGAAAAGCATGGTCTGCGACACCAGCCACTACTACAAAGGTCAAAATCATGCCTGACTAAACAGATCTGCCAAAGTTTCCTACAAGAATTTTTAAGTTTGTGTCAAGTAACCCTGTTTGAGTCATTTCACGGTTAATATTCGACCTCTCGCCAGAAAGTCCTTATAAAGAGAACAAGCATAGTACATCGGTTGTGAAATGTGCACGCCATAAGAAGGCGATTGTGGTATGTTACTGCACATGAATGGAAAATTAACAATAGGAAAATCAAAATAGTCACGTTTGTCATACAATCTGCTGCAAAGATCAATATTGTTTTGAAAGCAAATTCAAATAGGACGCTTTAGTCTTGGAATCAGTGAATCCTTGGTAGATTTTATCAACATATGTGTTTTCACACCAGAGAATCCAAACCAGGCTCATCTGGGGTGTCATCGCGAAGGTATTCATCCCTTTTTGACGTCATCTCGACGAAGAGCCGTTGTTTCTTTGGTTGCTGTCTGCAAAAGGTTATTGTTACACATTAGTTAGCTCAAGCTTACGACAGGTACTCTATAAAGAGTAAGTAAGTCAGATGATAAAAGCAGCCTTGGGAGGAGACAAAGTTTGTCAAAAGAATCCAGCACCGATCACCACCAATAAACCATCATTTGTTATGGCGAGTTATTTGTTCTACTTCATTTGTCCGATGAGCTGCTGTCATGTCTATAGTAATGCACATCAATGGTGTGTTTTTGAGATGAACTGTCCTTGACGAAGCAAATTCGAATAACAATGTTGGCAGGTGAACTCGACAGTTTCTGTCAAGAAATCAAGAAGCTCTGACGAAGTAATATTTGTGCTTTTTTGATAAATGTGGTTTAAGTTACTTCTATTGACTTGTCCAAAATAAATTTATCCACTTTTGACGAAACTTAGTACTGTAGTGGCCGAAATCGCGGGTAAGTTAGTTTATTTCAGTTTTTCAATGAGTGGGCTTGAGTTTTTGGCGAAATTAAACCAGATTTTTGCATAACTAACTAGGTATTCTTATAGTACTTGAGAAAATAAAATGGGCATAACCGAAAAATTGATTGTATTTTAGGATTTGTATCACAAGAATCTTGATCAAGATTTTGATGAGAAGGTGATACACCAAAATGATATTCGTGTAAAAGCACATTGTAATACCAACCATTGTCGGATTTAATTTCAACTTGATGGCGTCAAACAGGTGAATTATTTGTTGGTAACGAGTTTTCTCAGAAGAATTTTCTGTTACCATTTAATCATCGGGCATCAATCCTTAACCTAGCGTGCATCCTATCTGAAACATCTATTAATTAATAACGAAGTTCTACACTCAGCCTTTGAAAAGATCTCATGTTGGTAAAATAGAAATAGAATTTATTTACCATTGGATATAACAGTCAATTAGACTTTCCAACTTCATAAATTATTCTTAAGTCACATTTCTTTAGTGAGTATCAAAAGCTGTAACTTTTAATCACCGACTGCTTTCAAGAAGATAAAAACGTTGGTGTTTTATTTATGGTATCCCATCATTGTATTTATTTTATGGTCTTACACCCTCTAATGTAAAAAGTTAATAAGGCAGTTCTCTCTTCAACTTGAACTGATTACGTGGTTTGAAACCGACTGATTTTAACGATAGGTCATAAAAATGTGCTCGAGGTATCTAAACTTTATCATGCCGTCTATTCTCTTATAGGTAATCGAATTTCATGGACCAAATTTTCGATTAGTGCCATTGGACCCCTTTATTGATTTGTGCCTTTGTTGCTTTTTCCAGACTACTTCTTTGTTACAGAAGTACTCAATCATCCGAAATTTTATTACTCATTCAATGACAATACCATTTTGTTAGCTTTTGCTGATACAACCCTCTAAACCAAACTGTAAAATACGTAATTGTAATGGATTATTTGACAGTATTAACGGTGGAAAATCGAATACGAATATCAAATGATGGGACATCAACGTTTGGGGGGATTTTCTAAAAAAAAAAAAAAAGATGTATGTGTATCGAGGACACTGATAGCATCAGACATCTGTGGTTCCAGCAATTTAAGTCAGTAATCACGGAGGCCGTATGTGATACACGTATATCCCGCTATTAATGACTCCCAACGATTCATTTGTTTAACACAGCGAATCGTACATCCTCCAATCTAAAAACACACATAACAACATGCTTCATACCTTCAACCACACACCTTCATTCCAATTCACCACCTGCAATATTCAACATCATCGTCATACGATGCCTCAATGTACTACTGCAAAATATCGGTGCAACACTTAGTTCGTCAAATCTACCAAGAAAATCATGATCACTTGTCAGACCGTAACCAGTTCCTCTGGAGTGAGGAAACATTCAATAATTTGTGACTTTTGGTGAGGTTGACGTGAGGATTCATCAACCTGAAATGTGGAGCGTATATTTGCGTCACTATGTCCGTCGATCCGTCTGTCCACAATAACTCGTAAAGACACAATTCTTGAAGGATTTTGACAAATCTTGGCGTGAGAGTTTGTAATCACCCATCCATGAACCCTGATGACAATTCGCAAAATCATCGAAAAATATTTACTATGAATTATTGCCATTGTTCTTGAAAACGCGTTCCATTGTTAACTTGTAAACACTCTAGAAGGTATACAATTCTTGACTGATTTTGACTGAAATCGAAAAATATTTGATATGAGTTATGCCCTTTGTTTTTGAAAACACATTCCAGTTTTAGTTCGTAAAATCCTATAACAGACACAATTTATAACCACCAAAGAATCAACCCTATTGAAAAAATTTGATATCAGTTATTGCCCTTGTTCTTGAAAACACGTTCAATTTTTATCCTGTAAACAATTGAGATGGCACGATTATTGACGTATTTGGACAAAAGATGGCAATATTGTTCAGTATATTAAAAAAAAGTTCAAAAGTTGTGTATAACTGAGAGTTTTATAGTCTATTCTGTCTTTAAGGTACATGAGAGCGGGTCATCTAATTTGTCAACACAAATTGGTGGCGACAAATTAACATAAGGATCTTAAAGAGACCATCGAATATTTGGATTCGGGACCGCGGTGACTGAAGATTCAGGGTTCGAATGCACACTCTCTTAAACTTAAGCTGAATTATCGATATTGATATTGATAGAGTAACAGTTGGGCATTTTGTGGAAGTATTGGTATATAAAGGGAGGCAACCTGTGTTAAATCAGACCACATCTCACTACACTTGTTCAAATCATAGAACTATAAACTAACTAGAAGTTCAGGACATTTCCGGTGCAGTATAAAGAGATCGTTCTAAACAATAACAAATGACTATCACTGACAATTAATTTTGTAAAGTTTCAATAAGTGTCAAATTAAGATATATTTGGCATACATGTATATGTCCTATTTATCAATCTGATGATTTGTAAAGCACAATATACAGGCAACTCCAGTATCAGCACTGCACTGATGAGGGCCAGAAGGCCGAAACAGTACTGTTTGCAGTTAGGGACTATTAATTATATAGATAGAAACTTTGGCAGAGACTGAATTTGCTTGTCTAATAACATATCTTATGTAGATAATTGAATTTCCCAATATGTCACATGACTAATACTTACATTCTCCTCAAAATTCGATATCTATGACCATGGAAATTTTGAGCAAATCGAAAGTAGACTACTGTATAAACACCGTAATATAGTGTCTTTTTGGACACTTTTTCTTATTGGCCTGTTGGAAGTGATAGCAATACCAATTACCATCGACTATAATACCGGTGTTGTATTTATTTCAGGTTCTGTTTGTGTCTTACGTGGCAGGCAGGACTTCCTACATAATCTTAGCCTACTCGATTTCTACATTCATGGGTACCAAATAAATCACATGAGCACTTGTTTTGTGACCGATCAAGCGACTTCGTTGCACCCGGGCCCGTTCGATTCATTGTTCTGGACATCCAGCACAGTCTGCACAGCAATCAAATGACACAGAACACTGTCCTGGACAGGTTCCATCTGTGCCCGCGAAATAGGAGGAACAGCCGGAACAGATACGTCATAAAGATGGCAATATTGTTGAGATAGGAGATTTCTTTACATGTTCTAGTGGCACCTTTTTCACTACACTTATGGCCGCAATGCAGCACATGTGTAAAGAAAATTTGAATTTTTTTCTTGTATTTTGGAAGATGTTTTATACCATTGCATGTCTGTTAAACCAGTATTTTGTACAAATTGGGCCTTTGTGAGCACTATTAAAATGGACTGACGTCCTACTTTTCTATACCTGTATGTGCTAAGGAAATTTTGCCAGGACAATAGCCTACACATTTTTAACTTTAAACGCAATTGTCGAGTGATCTATTATACGGGCTGTGGACTAGCGTATAATGGGTGTCTCAGAAAAAAGCGTCCCCAAGTTTGACAAATAGTATCTCAGCTGTTGGTGAACCGATCTCTTTCAAAATTCTCACAGATTTACTTCAACATGTTCTTGTCAGACCCTGAAAATATGAGAGTCATCGAATAAAATGTGTACAAGTCCTGCCCTGAACAAAATGGCATGTCAAAAAATTCAATATTAGACCAAACTACACCTTTTTAATCTGTGTTCATTGTACTTTCACCAGTAATAGGACTGGTTAGAAGGACACACTAACTAAACAGGAACTGAAAGGCAGGTCGATTCTCGAGTGGTACCTTTAGATGATATCTGTGAGAGTTTATCAGAATGGAAAATGAACACAAATTTAAATATGTAATTTACTCTGATATTTAATTTTTTTACATGCTATTTTGTTCGAGGCAGTACTTGTAAACATTTTATTCAATGACTTTCATGTTTTCAGAGTCTGTCAAGGACATGTTGAAGTATATATTTGTGCGAATTTTGAAAGAGATCAGTCCATCAGCAGCTGAGATACTTCTTGTCAAACTAAGGGACGTTTATTTTGAGACACTCGATAAAGACCTGGTGGGACTGGGTTTATTTTCATATCTGAAAGACAAGACACAAAACAACATGGCCTTCACATACACTGGTATATATGTAGTATTATAATTTAATTAAAAGCTATGGTTATTTATGTGATATATGGACGTAAAAACCACAGAGTCATGTCACCCCAAATCAGCTATTAAAGTAATATCACTGAGCAGCAGTGGCGAGTGCGGCACCAAGCCGGGTATGCTTTGACACCTGATACCACTTTTTAAATATCATATCATTTAGTGATATACTTCATCATATGAAAAGTTCAATAGGTGCTACCGATGTATTGCCAATGTGTTTACATGGATTTTTTTTACGGTTGGGATCGTTTGTGGTTTTTATTATCTTTATTACCCATCTATACCTGTCAATTTGCGTTTGATTGGTGTGTGTTCTGGAACAGTCCAGTACATGTTCTGGACAGCCGAATCGAACATTTTTCGCATTGGTTATTCATTTCTACAATAGAACAAGAGTTGCGTACCCTAGACCATGGAAAAATACCTTCTGTTATGATACAAGTCGCTGTCTGCAATAATATTCACAACAAAATTGCAACACATTCGCGCAATAGGTGCTAGAGAGGTAGGGAATACAAACCCATGGATGTAGGTGCTCCAGGAGTCGGCCATGTTTGTTGTAAAGCGATTATAACAAGTACTGTATATTGATAATTTATCAAACGTATTCTTCAGGTGGTCGTTGGAATTGTATTTTTTCTTGTGTGCTTTAGGACACTTCCGACATCTTATGTCATATTGTAGCTTTCATGTTTGGCCGAAAACCTTCTTCAAGATAGGCTACTCACAAACAGATCTCGAATCGAACCGAAGATCTTCGAGTGACTAAGAATTGGCTATTTTGAAAATGGCGCTCGTCTTATGTGCATACCTTTAATCTTATCAAAATTTTATTTGTTGACAATGGAAACTAGACACCTACATTTTGGTTTTAAGTAAATAATTGAAAGTTGTGTTAAAACTAATTTTAAGATCGAGAACCCCAACAAAGTAGTCCCACTGCCATCAAACTTATAAAGCATGAATATCATTGATGGTTGCTACACGCACACCTCTACAACAAGTTTCACTTCTAGAGCAGTACAGATGGCTGTTACGCTAAAATCTAAATTTGATGTACCAACAACACCGTCGTAACATAAAACATTCAAATATCATTGTTTAACTATTCACCAGTCGTTGTCGTGGAGAACGGGATCTTTAAAACATTAGTAATTATACTTGGCATGTTCCTGTGTCACAAAAACATTATTGTCATGAAGACCCATTTACTTAGAGGTAGAATTTCGAGTTGGTTAAAAGAACACACTGGATTAAGTGAGACCGGCAAAATATTGTGCATGAGTTGTAATCAACGCTATGCAACTTCTACTCCCATTAACTTTTTTAGCCAAGTAGTCTGGTTACAGTGCTCGATCATACAGATAAATAAAATTCCATTCTTTAGAATCTGAAGTTACTAGCTATAAGTGGACGTTTGAAGGGGGAAAGTGACAGGAACCTAACTATTTGTCATGCATGTGTGTCAAATAGTACGTCCTGTCAATGGAATTGATGTTCTCGGTATCGCATGTATTGCCGATTCCTTCTCAGTAGGCAACAATGGATTATTGTTGTTGATGCAAACTTTTCATAAACTGGGCCGCCTCTGCTTATAAATATTTGCAAATTGATATTGAAAAAATGTAATTCATTGCACCTTAACTCCCAGAATAAAAAAAATATGACGTAAAACCTCATTATTTCATGTCATTTAAATTGAGGCGCTGTAGTATTACTAGTATTAGTAACATACTGACAATTGTGTATGTGTCAATATTCGGTACTAGCAATGTTCCAGTTTTAAAGTAAAGGGGTATTCATCACTAGCAAAAGCTTTTGAAAATAAGATGTTAATTTGACTGGATTTCCCAAGATTTTATAGTCTTTTAAAAGGGGGTTAACGACACATTGAGTAGGAAAAACCAGATCCAGAGATTTGAATCAAAGGTAATCTTCAGCAAAACAAAAATGGAAATTGTTTTTAAGGGTGAAATAACTTTTCACGTGATTTCTTCCATGACAGATGTAAGCGCGTTGTGTAGAAAAACAGAAAGAAATCGCTTCAACCTGACAGTGCTCTTAAATTGAGCTTAGGCGATCGGAATCTTGGTAAACAAAATAAGAATAATGTCAATCATTTGCCAAAACGAACTGTGGTAGACGCATGAATAGGGTTTGTACAAGGTTGTAGATTGATCCTTGAAATTTAACGCATAGTTGTTAGTGGAATCAATATCTAAAAATGAAATGAAATGAATGGAGTTTTACGTCCTACTTTTCTGCACCTATATGGGCTAATTGAGGACGGGCAAACGCCATGCAGTGTGCAATGAGGGAAATTTTGCCAGGACAGCGGCATTAGCCTGCTCTTATTTTCGATTTCCAACTGTCGAGGTATCTTTAACGTGCACAGCCAATAGCACACAGGACCTCGGTTTATTGTCCCATCCGAACGACTAGACGCTTTTTCCATGTCAGCCCCCCCGACCTGCTTCACCGACAGGGGGAAACCGGGTTGAAAAATCCGAAGGTATCATCTCGACCCATGTCGGGATTGAACCCTGGACCCTCAGATTAGCGAGCAAGCGTCTAACTCACTGAGGGCAGGCAACTTTATCACAGGCTCTTATAATATGTTATATAATACTATATACTATTTCTAAGATTTAGACTAAATAAAGCTATTTGCATCTCGAAACGAAACATGTAAGTTCGCTGTATTCCCACCGCATAAAACCAGTGAGGCAAGAAATGTAAAGTCACCAGAACATCAGATGGTGATTGAGGTTGTTCATGTTCATCATAAAGGTGTCTTGTTTTTTGTTTTTTTCATTTGTTTAATCTACCTAGAATATTTTATGAAAAAGTGCTAATAATACAATTACACACACTAATTTGATGACTGTGACTAGGTATAGACAATAGCTTAACAGTAGCAGAAAAACATCACGTAAAATAAATTCCATGTGGGATTAAAACACAGCGAGTTTAATAAAGATAATAACTTATAATGGCACAAAATAATAATTATTAATATTAATAATGTAACTAGATATTGTACACTTATTAACTAATTACATATTTATAAGAATATGGAAATTTACCAATTAATGAAATTGTATCTAGTAAGGTATTGTGGTTTGAATTTTCCGTACATCAAATTTTTAGTTCAATTCTTATTTCAAACCAATACATAATTGTCGACATTTAACTGTGGTCGTACTCCTTTACATCTTGAATGTTGTAGATTAGAAGCTATGTCTTAATGAAACTTTTTATTAGCGTAATTAAGGCAGATATGTTTATGAGAGTGGTCGAGCAAATTTCTCCTCTGCCTCACTATAGAGGTGTAAGTTATCTGAAATGGACGAGACAAGAATAAGGCTACATTTGAGTAAGTTGCGATCCAGAAAGGAGTTTTAGGACTTGTCAATGCACGATTTTGTTTTTACTGGTACGATGACCTCGACATTGAAATCTTGAAAGTCAGTTTATGGTCAGACGCTAGGATTCAACTCCGATACCCATGAAACTAACAATAGACAAGATGTGACAATGTACTGCTTTGTATTATATCTTAATATGTTTATTCTTCTTTCTGTAATCCAAAAATTAATTCATTACATTTTGTTTATTATGAATATTAGTAAAACCAAATAAAATCCAAGCACGAATCAGCAAGAAGATAAGTCATTAGTTCAAGGGAAATAACTGTTAAAAAAAGTTTGAATTACATGTAGGTCAATAAGTTAATATTAGATATATAACAAAACATCTGAGATGATAGCAACAAATATGTTATAATTTTAAACTTCATAATCATGATGATAAAATATCTTAAAGACAGTGTTAAGCCTTGTTGGAAGATATCCTTGTAGTTGTAGTCGCAAATGTTTCGGTCTTGCCAAAAAATCAAAGTCCAAAGAACCAGGCTCTAGTGAACCAAATCGAGATACATTTATACGATTTTCTGGCGAATGTTCCTGCACATAAAAGGAAAATTGAAGATTGGAAAATCAAAATTATCTCGCTTGTCATACTATCTAACGTTAAGTCTATGATTTTGTTAAATTCGTGATGCCGATCCTGTGTGTTATTGCCATGATAATGGACACAACACGGGATTAAAAGGTCAAGATCAGAGATGTTGTTCTCTACAATCACACAAAGTATACTAACAATACACTAAACCACTGTTCCGGTGAATATCTCGACTATAAGTCGATTGAATCTGAGTGAATAACAACAATTCAAACCAAATACCAACAATTCAGTCATCCCCGTCCTCTAACCTTTACAGGAGGAGAAAAGCAGGAAGTAAACCGCCATTTACTTCCTCCAGTCATCATAATTGATATGTCTACTGATATCAACTCTTCAATCCCGGTATGGGTCGAGATGATACCGGTTTCCCCCTGTCAGGTCGGAGGGGCTGACATGAAAAAAGCGTCTAGTCGTTCGGATGGGACAATAAACCGAGGTCCCGTGTGCTATTGGCTGTGGACGTTAATGATCCCTCGACATGTGCCGACCGATTATTGAATTGTCGCTCAGTTACTTCACTTAGATCTGAGATCTTTATCCGAAAACATTTCAATGTGAATGATATTGAACATGAATAGACCAAGACTGAGATAAATAGTACTAATATCCAAATGAAAAGACAATATTTTTTTAAATAGGTCGGTAAATTAAAACCATAAAAGAAACATGACTTACAATTAGTCACAAATCCTTGTGTGATAGTTTCTCTAAGGGCATTGTCTGAGACAACTGATTCTAAATTATACCAGGTGGCAGAAAAAAACAATTATCTAATTTCAGTACTTTAATTTTCAAAAGACCCCTAGGTGAAATTGGTTTGAATTCAAGTTATAAAAACTTGGAACAATTAATCCAAAATATTGTGTATGCATAGAAGTTGACTAAGATAGTCATATCCATTCTTGATTTTATAATGACAAGAACCTGTCTCTTAACCGCTGATTGTCTTGAATGTCAACTCCTTTCACAGTATTCTTTAATCCAGCTTTTGGCACAACACCAAGGCCTTTCATCACCAAATCAACGCGTCCTGAACCCATGAGTCCCATGGTCTCCAAGATTGATTTTGCTGTATTAGCCTGTATTGACATTTCTCCTAATGTCTGATAGATCAACATGGTTCTTTTTGGAAAGTCAAACTGAGAATGCCTACCACAATCAACACAGCTAATAAAGCAGTTGTAAGGAAAAATTTGAATGTGTGGGGTCATGTCAACATTTTCAAGACACAAAATCAGGGAATCATAGTATTCTAAAATCATCTTCACTGCAGACTCAACAGATAGCCATCTAACAGAAGTTGGTTCCTGCACCTGCTGTATGCGTCCAGTAGCAGTTGTTGTAACTCACGTTACTTGTCATTCTTTACACTGGAATTAGTAAAATATTTGTAGAGAGTTCCAATGTGGTTGTGAAAATCCACAAGATATGACACATCTTTACCATCATTTGAAGCAGCTTGATTCAATCGATGTGCTGCACAATGAACTTGAATCATAGCCGGATTTCTTCTTTGTAACCTGGCACCAAGAGCATTCAGTCGACCTGCCCCATCTGTGCCTAATAAATCCCAATAATCGGTACAGATTACTGTTATCTTCAGCCACTATTGTTTTCCTGTGTCAAAACTGTAAAAGGGCTTCCTCAATATCACAAGCTGTACTGTGACCTGCTCGTTGCCTGCCATAGAAACATTGATCAACATAACGCAGTTTTTTTCTCTATAGCACGTGTTTCTTCTAACATGACTCCAAAGAAGGGACAGTTTTTATTAATGTGGGCATATATAGCCGTCGCCCATGTCTGTCCGTCTGTCTGTCCACAACCGATAGAGAGCTGTTTTCTTGATGGATATTGTTGAAACTTGCTGTGAGTGTTCAAAATCCTAGGATAAACCCTTTTGAAAATCAGACTACTGGAAAAATACTTCATGGGTTATTGCCCTTGCTTTTGAAAATATGTTGTGGACACGATAGAGAGCTGTTTTCTTGATGGATATTGATGAAACTTGGTGTTAGTGTTCAAAATCCAAGGATGAACCCTTTTGAAAATCAGACTACTCGAAAAATATCTCATGGGTTATTGCCCTTGCTTTTGAAAATATGTTGTGGACACGATAGAGAGCTGTTTTCTTGATGGTATGGATTTTGGTATGAGTGTTTGTATTGACCTCGGGATAAACCTTATTGAAAATCAGACACATCGCAAAATATTTTATGAGTTATTGCCCTTTTTTCAGCCCATAACATTCACGAAATTGTGGACACGAAAGAGAGCTGCTTTCTTAATGGATTTTGATGAAACTTGTTGTGAGTGTTTCTAATCACCCAAGCATGAACCGTATAGAAAATCAGACAAATGGAAAAATATTTGATGCCCTTGCTTTTGAAAACATGTTGTGAGTGTTTGTAATGCTATGGATAAAATTAATGGAAAATCAGAAACATTGCAAATATTTTATGAGTTAATGCCCTTGTTCATTAAAACGCTTAGCCTGTACCGTTGCACTCTCGAAGTACATAAATATGGGGTATAATATATTAAGGAAATAACATATGATGTATCTCAACTGGTTCGATTCGTTTGTTCTTTTTACACTGATTTCTTAGCCCGATCGAAACATTTGACATCCAAGCTACAACTACAAGGGTATTTACCAACTTGAATTTTACGTTTCATTTTGAATGAAATACTTCCTCATTTTATAATTGATATAATTGCTCATATGAATGGCTCATTTGCTGCTACCAATGTATTGCCAAAAGGTTACTTTGAATTCATTTTTTCGTTCTGTTTCATATACCCAAACTATGCTTAGGCCTATATGATATGGACACTGGTGAAGGTTATACAGTTAGTCTCTGCTAAATAGTTTTGGTTGACTAAGTGGTATTTCTTTTACTGGTCTCGGGTAAACCGAGGTCCCGTGTGCTAATGGCTGTGCACGTTAAAGATCCCTCGACAGTTGGAAATCGAAAATAAGAGCAGGCTAATGCGTGGTTTTACTTTTGACTATCATAAAAAATCTGCTGGATTTTTTTCCGAATTTTTTAAAGTATACTTTATTGTTAAAAATTATTCTTAAACAATAAGGGCTCATTGTGTAATATTTTAAGTGGACAAATTATAAGGAACCGTGCGTGCGTGTTACTAAGAATTACTAGAACAAAATGTCTGTTGTTTTTATGATTTGTAATGAAAATAATCAAGTCTATGAAAGCTATTAGTGGACGTAGTGATAAATTAGTTAAGTATAGACCATACCAGGGGGAGATTTATACTGGCCTATTGTTAATTCTATACTCCCTTATGACCATCATGGTAAAGGTCGACCAATTTAAGCACGTTGTAATGTTCTTACTATTCTTATCTGTACATCTGTAATATCCGAGTCACTTAAGGTTCTATCTAATTCTCATGATTTACCATGTTAACCGCTACGAGTAATTTGTTCACAGTCGTTAATAAATACTACGATTTATATCTAAGCTCTGATGAATCTAGAAACTTCACTTTACGATGTACTTTACGGAGACCTGTTTGAGCTACGAATTTAAGAAGTCAGTCATAGTCTCATTTGTTAAAAGAATTGTATTACTTGGAGTTTGTTAACAGACCAGTCTCGACATATCCGATAAACACCGTTTCAGTTAAGCGCAGGATCACAGCAGCAGTTTAACCGTAAAGTCGAGCACTACCTAGATCTTCCAAATGACACTTGGCGGGCTAGGAACAGGCATTTTTTTGTGAGTTCATCCACCATCAGTGGCCAATGTAAGCTCCTGACGCATTTTCATTGTTATTTGTATAACTGATCACATAATGATCGACGAAAATATGCGATCGATAAAATTTGCTTCGAAAGCCCATTACTAATGATGCTTGTATGAGTGGAGATGATGTTCAATGTTTGCCTTAACAATGAAAACCATAACGTGTCGGTGTAACTGTTCGAACTATTGGTATGAAACCTATTGATACGTCTATATCTTACTAACGACTGTTGCACGTTGTATGTAGCCCAAAGGAGTCAGAAGAATTCCCAAGCTAAACCGAAATATTTGAACATTCTGAGATGAAAGCGAGTCATCCGGTCTCTAAAGGACAGCACATTGAACACGATCTGAACTACACCAATTCAGATAGAAATCGATGTTAAGTCAGCTATAAGAACTACAGTGAACTTGTTTATAATCAGAGTTGTAATTTCGGTCATATCTTTGATATTCAGTATCTCGTCAAGTAATCTATAATTGACAACTGTAGTCATTTCTGATTCCATTATTATTTATACAGATTCTCATTAAGATTTCAAGGCAATTCTGTTAAGAGTTAAATTAGTTATTGAATGTGATGTGAATTATCATCTGTAAGTAAATAAAGTTTTATTGTTATGAAAGAAGGAATTTTCGAAAATCTGACGTCTTGCCTTTTATTAAAAATATCTTGTGTGCGTAAAATATTTACCAAGGGTGTTTTACCCTGTATGTCAAATGCATTTAAAATGCAGTTTTATTGGCAACTGAATGCATTGATTTTCTTTAATTCATATATTGACGAATAACATGCCTTACATTTGCCCTGTTTAGAAAACTAACATTTATTACTAACAAATGAAGAGTGACGGCCGTTTTCTTGTCTCTGTTTAATATATCCATTTCACCATCACATCCTCAGAATCCAGATTGTAGTCCTGAATCGTCTTCAATCGTTCCATTTTTTTACCCTATTGAGTCCCGTCCACTAGATACTTGCGATGGACCGATTGATAGACTTTCCGCGGTCGATCTTTGTCCAACCAGCGCAATTGCTTGATCACCTTGATCATCACTGATAGGTAAGAAAGAGGTGAAAGTTTTCAGTCTGACTTCAGGCACCCAAATCTTTGGTGTATCTAGGAAAATTTGCTCGACCAAAGATTATGATTCTGTACATTAGAGGCGATTTGAGAGGATTGGATGAGGAACAATCCTTGGTAAAAATTGGGGTATAATACATACTTTTATGTACGTTTATCATATATTTTCTCTAATTTGTACTCGCAAATCCTATCGAAGATTCAACCGGATGAATCCAGGATGGCTTTTTTATCATTTTAAGGACATTACCTTTTCATAATGGTTGGATAGTGTAGATAATTTTGCTTTCCCTGCATATGCGCCGAAGGCAAATGTGAGGGGCTTGGCGAAGCTGTGTTATAACTATATCACCGAGCGAAGCAAAGGAGGCCCAGCAGTTTGGGCTGGAGATATATTAGATGAGGAATTGATTATTATTCTTGAACACACTTGACCCTTCAACCTCAAAATTAGGATACTGGATAAATATTATATTATGGCATAGAATGTCCGTGACAAAAAGGGTATATATTCGCCCAGAGGGAGGGACAGAGTGCTTCTGGTGCCACTGTTTCTCTGTGTGGTTAAGAATCTTTACTAGGGATGAAATACAGTACCTGTCCTTATTCTTCAAATTCAATATTGTAAACTCAAACACAGTTATTTTATTAAATCATTTATTAAACGTATTGTTTACAAGACGTGAATAAAATTGGAAACGTTACGTGGACTATAACTGCTATAAAGATGTACTAAATCTAAAATAATCATTGAAGTAACCTTATCTATAGCAAGCAAAGCAATGAATATTTGCTGAACATAAGGTCTTCGGCGTTGTGCGTGTTAAGCTTACTGTCCGTTCTAATGGAAGAAGGATCAAAGTTATTGTTCTATTTTAAAATATACAACCAACAACATTTAGAGAATATAAGGGGTAAACGGCAATAAAGCAAGGTAGTTCCGGGATTGGTGAGGGAAAACTTCGGGTATCGCTTAAGTTCAGCAAACTCATTTATCAGCATAGCTCAAAATCAATTCCAAGTACAATATACGTGAAACAAACTATTAAAGTAACGGCACTTCAGTAACATAATTATCTAGCATAAAGCGAATTATCTTTACAAGATGGTATGATCTGAAAGTATTTTGAACTAGATATTTTGAGTGTTTCTGTGCACGATGTGTGTCATTTTTTTAAATACTAACTCGATATAAGAGTTTCTAGATATATGATGCAGTGATAAGAATGCTATGTAAATTAACGAAATAATAGGTGTTAAAAGTGGACGGCTGTTACAAGAAAATAATAGTAGAAAAAGAGAAATGTGATTCTGTAACCAGTGAAAACAGTCAGTCGGAAATCTACACTTGTGAAAGTATTAATCCGAAGCCTGGATAAAATGAATAAATTATTTAGAATAAATATACACATGCAACCTAAAACATTGAATAATAATGATATAAGGTTGTTCATGAGTTGTACACGTTTAGTGTCTGACTTGTGTCGTCTTTTATAATATCAATTAAATAAAACACATAAAATTACACAATTATATAGATAGACAATCACTTCTATAAGAAATATATTACAAGTTAATAGTTACGAATCTTGGCTGTGTTATGTGGTATTCACTCAGCAAAGAAGGGAATACAAGTCATGTATTTCAGAATGAGTTACTTTTTATACTTCTTTGAAAGAGTAATAATAGCCGAAACACCATTTTCTTGATCTTAAACCATTCGTTGTAGCGAAATCCTCTTCTTCTTTAGGATCTTAGTGTATAAAGAACCAGAATTGATTAAAATCGTATGGATAAGGTTTCAAATTCTTCAATGCTTACTCACATTTTTCTTAAAAACCCTTGATATAAGGAAGCTGTGACTGCTTTAACTTGTAATTGGTTATATTAAGATAAAAAGTTATAGAAATATATAGGTATATACACTATTTAGTATAATAAATGTGACATTATATCATACTGATCACAACCATCATCACAATACACTTATCACCAGTCCACACCAACATCACACTTACACTTGATCCTCTTGCATTAGTGTTGTTTCAAATATCGTAAACGCTGAGGCGAACATGGCGATTAAATACAAGAAAAAGAAGAGTCGATCCAGAACTAAGGCTACATTTTTCCACTCTCTAGCAGCCTTTTCCTTTCCTTCTCTTTCGCCTGCTTTGTCCACAATCACTTTTAAATATTGTTTGATATCCTTAATCTCTTTTTCTAAGTTAGTAATAGCATTAGGTAATGAATTATAGTGGCGTTCAAATGGATTATCTGGGTCATTCAATAACGGTGTTCCGTTTGATAACATACGCCACGATTCTTCTGTTTGCATTTCATACACACCAACTCGATCATATTTAAATTCCGAGTGTTTTCCTTTATCTTTATTATTATACGTTACGGGTACCCCTCTATTTTGAGTTTCTGGCGGTGCTTCGGTACCTTGTACCTCTACTAGATGTTTTCTCATACAAAACACTCGAGCAAAAAATTCAATCATAATCTGTAGGAGAAAAAACAAACACCTCTTAAGAATTTTCATGGACCATAGCATTATTTGTATATGAGAATGATATCAAAATTATTGATGAGAAGTTCAACTTGTATGAAGTTTATAGCAAATGATGGTGTCTTTCATTGGGATTTGGCACTGCACCATACAACATTTAAAGCTTATCAATGTATGCACTTATACAAACATCACAGTAATAATCCGGGTATTCGAGGGTCGTGTTTAAATGATGCATTTAGAGCTTATAAGCTCTAGATTTCAACGTAGATTTATTTTGATTTTAAATTTCAAAAGACATGAAACTGATACTTACAACTTTAAAAAATTTCGGAACTTTCGTTCTGTAGCCACGGAAATAAAGGTTGACAACAACCACTGATAATAAGGTAGACAACGTGATCAGTATCATGTTTAAACAGTAATATGCACCTAAAATACCAACACATCAATTTTAATAAATACACTTTTATGAAGTAATCTGAATCTGAAAGATCTTTGACATTTGATAAAATAACTGAGAAAAGAAAGAATATTATAACTTAATATTATAGAATCTCAGTTGAAATTGACATAAATAGAATATAATGGTTGTTTGTATAAGAATCTGTGAAGAAATGAAGGTAATTTTTACCAATTAAGGGTATAGAAGAGGCGGCTGGCGGAGTCGATTCGGCGAGAAGTAGTAATAAGACGAAAAACGCTACGAATATATTCATACCTAAAATAAAGAATTTATAGATATTTATTGAACAATAAAAAGGGAAAATTGGATCTTATTTTTTGATGAGGCAATAAATGTCTGGTGCCTGTCTGGTGATCATATTAAAGTCACAATGATTTCATAATTTAATAAATCTAAAAATAATACTCTTTGAGAGAATTAAATATTCCGACATTATACGTTTAGCTTTAGACATAATACGTTCAGCTTTAGATATATTACGTTTAGCTTTAGATATAATACGTTTAGCTTTAGATATATTACGATCTGGTATAATTATTGTACTTACCTAGCTGCATTTTGGCAGGTGATTCTGGTGGAAGCCAAAAGAGGACAAGAGTTAACGACGATAATAAGAGGCAAGGCAATATCAGTATATAACTATAAAAGGCAACTTTACGTTTGATTTTTAACGTAAAAGTAACATCAACGTATGGTTCAGGACAGCATGGGTAATATTTCGTATTTTTGACAGCACTCGACTCTATAATGTCCCATTCATTACTTGACATATAATCTGTCATCTCAAAACCACTGACGTTATATAGTAATTGTAAATCTAATTTAGAACCATCATATGTCCATGAGCCAAATTTCATGATACATTTTTGGACATCAAATGGGAAATGTCTGATGTCTATAGAGCAAGAGCTTTTAAAGACAGCTTGTGGTATCCAGACAACACTACCATCACTTGATAATACTGCCAGAGCATCTCTCTTTTCTTCTAGTCGTGTATCAGCACTGTAACATATATATTAACATGGATTAAGATTTAGTATCGTAAATAAAATCATTTATTTAAATAAAACGTGACACACAGTGTTAAAATATCAAATAGAATGTGTACTTGACAATTTACAACTAAATTAAAATGTATCAGATTCTCTCAAATTGGATCTATACGTGTAAAATATCAGCTGAGGAGGTTTAGAATTGTTCAGCACTAAACAATCACATACTGGCATATAATTAGAATTCAAAATGCAATAAAATAGTCTTTATCAAGGTCGTGGCTATTTTCTTAACAATTAAGACAAATTATGAAGATTTACATTTTCGTCCACGCAGTGACATGCCTCTATAGTTCCATCTGAAGTATAATTGGGATTTTTAACCAAGAGACATGTTAGATGTACATTTTGTTTGATTTAAGACAATTTCAAAACACTTGATAAGGTTAGAATTGATGTTACGAATTAGAAATAGAAATTGGAGTGCAAGAAATACACTTGAGAAAATTACTCAGTTTTAGAATCATAGTAAGGTCTATCAACTACACTTACAGAAATTCTGATCTTTTTGAGTCTTTGATAGCATACTTCAGATTTTTTTCAGACAAAAACTGATTGGCTTTAAGATACGGATGTTTTCTCCAATCATGATAAAATAGTTCAGTTTACATTATGCTAACTTAGCTTAGTAGTAATTTGAAATTGCCTTGTCTAGTCGGTATGACCAATCGGATTTTTGTCATGTTCACCTATTGTCACAGGATTATCCTTTAGACAAAATCAAATTAGTTCCCGACTTAAACAAGATGAACTGACATTCAAAATGTCTTCTTTTCTCAGAATACCAAATTGTTTTGAGATAGATTTCGACATAGTATTCAATTTTGAATCCTAAATGGTTAACCAAAGGAGACCACAGGGATGGAAAGTTATTGCGCAAACTTTAAGTTTTTACTAATCCAAATAATATTAAAACCCTTTTTTGGATTAAATATATACTGTTTAAAGGAAACTTTCAAACCCCGGATTCCAAAAACTTGATTAACGTATTATTTTTTTGAACGATCCCTATATTATGACGTCCACGACGAATTCACTTAATTTGGTTAAAGTGAAAGTTAACTACATGTATATGATAGAAATAACTAGACATTGGCAACATAATTATAATTATGAACATGTCCAAACTTAAAGTTTCTGAAAATACTTACTAATTATACAGTTTAATATCTGGCATCCAAATATCACTGGTTGGTACACGAATTGTATGTATACCACTATAATTACTAGCTTCCCACTTCAGATACATATCATTCCAATTCTAAAAAAAAAGAAAGTTAATAAAGATATCTATGCGTTTTGTAAGTTTGTTACCAACGTGTTCACTTGATAGAACTTTTGACGAATATTGCAGTTGGCACAACAAATACAACATTTAATTTAACATTTAACTCCGTCGCGTATATGCTGTAACAAGACCTGCGACGTAACCATTCAGATTCAGATATCTCGTCTAGCGTCACACATTTTCATATTTTTATCATTGAAGTTTACGAAAAGGGAAAATGAGGATGAAAATATATTGTTCCAGTTTTTCTTCTTTCGGGATAAGTTTGTATTCGGCAAATCAAGAATTTGATAATCAAAATGAATATTATATATCGAGTGTTCCGCAAGTTTGACGGTAAGTATCTCAGCTGTTGGTTAACCTTTTAAAATTCTCACAGATTTACTTCAACATGTCATTGTCAGACCCTAAAAATATAAAAGTCATCGAATAAAAATTGTGCAAGAACTGCCACGAACAAAATAGCATGTCAAAAAATTTAATATCCGAGCAACTACACATTTCAACCTGAGTCCATTGATCTTTCTCTTCATTGAATACCAATGGCATTCATTTTCCATCCTGAAATGCTCTCACCGATATCATCTTAAGGTATTTTCGTCCAAAAAGCAACCATCCTGCCTTTCAATTCCTGTTCAGCCTGTTTGTTCCACTGGGGTCGGTAATGACTCCAGACAGATTGGGTAAGAAGAACACACTGAATGAATATGAACTGAAAGTCAGAATAATCGCTTCCTGAGAGATAATACCTTTAGATGAGATCTGTGAGAGTTTATCAGGATGGAAAATGGTTCATATCGGTTGTCGATGTGGTGAAGGCTTTTTTGTTCGAGGCAGTACTTGTACAACTTTTATTCGATGACTCTCATATTTTCAGGGTCTGACAAGAACATGTTGAAGTATATCTGTAAGAATACATCCCCAAGTTTGACGAGATGTATCTCTGCTGTTGGTCAAATGATTTCTTTGAAAATTCTCACAGATATACTTCCAAGATGTCGTTGTCCAACTCTGAAAATACGAAAGTATGACTCTGTGCCATACGAGATTCTCATAAGGTAAGTGAGTATTGGAGTAAGCTCGACATACTAACTGAACAGGAACTGAAAAGCAGCCTGATTGCTTCTAGGAAAATGGTACCTTTAGATGAGATCAGTGTAAGCATCTCAAGATGACAAAAAAATAACAGTTGAGTTGTCAAAGTGGTGGAATGCATCAACACAGGTTGAAATAGGTAAATTTGCTCCAATATTGAATTCTTTGACATGCTAGTTTCTTAACGCGCAAAACCAAATTATGATCTGTATCTCTGCATTAATACAATATATTTATTGCATGTTCTTTTAGTGAATGTACTCCTTGCGATTTTCACGAATGATTTGGACATCTTTTCATTGGTTTATTTCATAGATAGTTCATCATTGTTATTGCTTGGAAATATAAAACTTGTGTAAAAAACATTGTTGAGTTAGGAATGAGTTATTTTCAGGCGTAATAATGATTGGTGTTCATTTTTAAAAATAGAAACAACCATTCAAAAGCAAACTTATACTGGTCGTTGTAACAGAAAAAGTGTGTTCATAGCGATCTGGAAGCATCATCTGCCTAGTTGATAATTTGATCAGAACTTTAGTCACCATGTTATTGAATTTAAAATAAGTTAAAGATTTATATAATGGTTTGTCGATAAGTTCACAAGCAGAACGCGTAAAGGTAAAAATTTATTGTCACCAGACGTTCTTATAGCACTCTTTTAAAGATTTTCTTTACATTCCGATTAGAGAGCAAGCTATATTTCACTAGACAATATAAAATCTTGATATTTATTGCCTCATATCGAAGAAGTCTTTGCTATCACGAATTTATCACGAAGACGGTTTTGGTGCAGATGTGTCATGTTATCGTGATATAGCATACTAATAAGAAATCATCACAAATAATTTCTTTAAAGGGTCTAATTTTGACCAATTACTAATAAAGTGGACTTATAGATTTTTTTTATGAAATATCAGACAATTCTCACTCTGGGAAGATCTATTTTAAATATTATTGATTTTAATTCAAAATCCGTTTGTATGTAGGCAGACCTGACAAAACATTTCTGTTCTAAATGTACAGTTAATAGCTGAAGTATATAATATTTTTTGCCATGAAGCAAACATTGACGACCTCATTTTTATCGTCTGTAAGTAATCAAAAATATGCTGTCCAGAATGGTCTTCCTGAACTCTCTAAAAGATACTATCGTCAGGTCAGCCTAGAGTCGCATGTCGGCAACGAGAGAGCTGTCATGAAGTTCTCAGATACAAGGAAATTTACTTTACTTTAATTTTCAAAATTTTCTTATAGGATGCCACACCATATGCAGTTTTTCAAGGCCTGAATTTTTTCTTGATCCGCCAATAAAACCTACAGAGGTAAACGTTTTCTGAAACCTTATGTTTGAATTTTTTTTTGCTCATTTTAAGAAGTGGTATCGCTTTGATTGCTTGTTTCTATTGTAAAAAGTTTAACCTTCTTGCGTAGAGATAGAATAAACAGTTGATATAATTCCAGACGATTATCTTAGAACAAATATTCAGAATTCTAAAAGTAGGGCTTTTTTGCGATTTCTGATTAGAATTGTTAAATTTAATTGAAAACTATAAGAAAAACATAATTTTACATACAACTGAAGATAGACAAGGCGCCAAACATCCATTTTTATTATACATAACTTCATAATGAAATAATTTTTATATGGTTTATTTCATCTCCAACATAGTTTTATTCTTAAGTGTCATAACCAATGCTGATATCAGACATTTAGATAAATGTTTTACTCTATGGTGCTATTTTTTGGTGAAATCCGTTTATTCCGTAAAATCTGATTGTATCTCATAATCTGTAAAGCATTTTAAATCATACTTACGTAAGTTGCCCAAACATTAGTTGATAAAACTTGATTTTTCTCATCTAGATCTAGAATTTGTATTAAACTAAGACCATAACTGACAACCAATGTGTCGTCTTGTTGAGCTACAGGGCGACCCATTTTCCCTCTTTCAGCATATTCTTCTAGTAATGTTCTAATAAGCATTTTCTCACTTGACATATTTACTGTACCTGAAATGTAAATCGAACAGACTGGTAAGAAACATGATATTATACTGGGAAAGAAACTTTGGTAAGCAGAAAAGATAATTCTCCACTAACGATCATAAATCTTTACTTTGTGACCTAGGCCAGTACCTTTACAAGACTATGTTCTCATCACCTCATCTGACAATCCTATTATATTTACATAGCTTACTATTGGAATTAATTAACCTTTCAATTTGTTCTTGGTTGAAGATGAAACCCACAGATTCATAGAGCTTGTAAAACGATGGAGGCTCATCAAATCTGAAACTCAAAATACATTTATCCCCTAATACATAGGATGAGTTAGATGTTTGAAGCTGCTTATAATGCTTAATGCTTAAAAATTCAGTTTATTCAAGATCTGGGATAACAATCGCAATACAGAACAGTTTAGAATTTGAGTGTGGGGAATTTAACCAAAACCATAACCCTTATAAAAAATATGGTTATTGGTTCTGATAGAGGATTTACTCACCAATTTCTAGTTTAATCCCTATTTCATAATTTAACGTTATATATGCCATGAAATAGTTTTAAAACTGTCTGAAAGCTTTCGTCATAAATATAATAATATGACATTTGAAATGAGAGACTAAGAAGAATCATGTATTGCTCAACTTTGATCCGTCATTTTTATTTTTTCCTGTCATACAGACAATAGATTAGATCTTAAATATTTCAAATTTTGTACGACTTCTATAAATACAACCAAATGAGTGTCCGTGGAAATCTCGCTCAAGTCATGAAAATGACTGATCAAATTTGTTCACAAGTTCCTAAACAGTTTTTCTTCCATTTATATCTGTGACAAAACATCTCTCGAAAGGCGAAAATAGTTTTTAGTTTGCGTGAAAAATTTGTTTGAATTAGCAAAGATTTTCTCGTACGCGATTTTATTCTTTATCATCACAATATGAATACAGTTTGATTGAAAATCTGTTTTTATTGTCCAAGTTTGTAATCACTAAAGGAAATCACGATTCCAATATTGTGTGCTAAATTAAACTTCAACACAATCATAAAATATCACTTGATGTGGATTTCAACAATCTTCATGTTGAATCAAGTTATGATTACTTTGATTCCCGAATTGTTATGTTGGCAATTTCCTTTCATGGCCGTAGGCGTCACAAGATCTTATCAAAGAATAGCATGGCAGATCTTCAAATCTGAACACAGTTTTGTCAACTAAGCGAGAGTTTGAACGATAAAAAAGTTACTTTCGATAAATTATATCTGAACAGTCTAAATGTGAAGATTTTTACATCATGCTGTATCATTTCTGCAGAAACATTTCGATATTATTATATTAAGTACTGTCAACCTCTCATTGCATCAGTATCAAATTGTGAACAACATGTATTAAAATATCTCTTCTTATCAATTCTTCACTTTAAACATTCACAAGAAATAAAAACATTTAAAATTGATTAAAACCTCACTCAACTAGTAGTAACTTTCTATACAAATAAAGTGAACATTTTGACAGACATGTATTCTAACTGAAGTCATTGTTTCAAAATTTATCATATCCCGTTGATTGTTTATCATAGGTTTTAAAATCAATCTTTAAGAAAAAAGGACATGTAAAATATAGTAAGCATTCACTTTCAGAATATACCTTTCAAGGTACTACAGAACTTGTTTATACAATGGATGAGGTTATCGGGACTCTACTTGAAAGTTAAGGTATTGGTCCCGTGCATGGCCGATTTTGAGGAGTTTCATTGTATATAATTCTTTGTGAACTCATTGTAGCTCCATTATCACTGGATTGTATTTACCTTTTCATTCCATGATTAAAAGGAGTCCCCAAATAATACTGTTATTGACCTTATAGCAGTAAATACACAGTGGTCAAACACTAACCGTTCAACCAAACTTCTGTTAAGCACCCGAATGATAAAACACTTAAAATATTTGTAACTGATGATTTAGGTACATACGATTCGAACGTCAACTAAACGTTTCGTTTTACTGCCCTCGTGTGACAATTTTTTAAAAAGCAATTTGAAACATGTAATTAAAATATGTATTCAGCAACAAAATACTGTTTGTTTTTAGACAAGTAATTTTCAGATTCACGAGTTGATCATTATGAACGACAGTTGTGATTTATCACAATGCAAGTCTTTAACCGTTATAAAACCTTCACTAACAGCAATATTTGTTCGCGTTGTCAGGCAATTACAGAGAAATGACGCGCTTTCATGAACTGCCTTTTAACAAAATTTTAGTTGGAAACTGGTAGAATTTAAGTTCATAAGCGAAAGTATCGCTCCAACTTAGTTTGTTGTATAACTAAAAGGCTTGCAATGTACAATATTACAACTATACAAAACTATCTCTTCAGCGATGCAATCATTTTAGTGTAGAACAGACAAGCAAACTTAGCTTTCATCAAATTGCGTATATCCCATTAATATATGAAAAACGTTTCATCAGTCAATTCCTACATTTGAAAAGAAAACTTTCGATTAACATTTTACTGGCAATAAAATAAAACGAATCTTTCCACTGGAACAAAAGTATTCGATTCAATTGATTTTATTTAATTAAATGGGCAGCGGAGGGAAACAGAAGTGAGTTTTAATCTAACGACAGAATTCAAGCAGACGTTATAAAATTCTCCCAATATTTGATTTTTTTCTAGCTTTTTTTCATGATTTATGGTTTTCATTGGGAAAATATTGAAAAATAAATAAAAATTCGTCTCGGTATTTTATAAGCAGAACTATATTTTAGAAAATAGTTTGATATTGATTAATGTCTTGCACGATTCCAAAAGCCACTTTGTCAGAATTATTTCCGACTTTGATGCATATTAGTATGAGAGAGCGTTATAATCAAATAGAGCTGTTATCTGATAGTACACAAATAGTATTTATCTCAATCAGAATTCTCTCTTCAGCTTTCCAGATCGATGCACGTTTTAACTCTCAATAGTAATACAGATGCTAATAAGTCTTTAAGTTTAGCAAACAAAATGTTAATCTTAGGTCAAGAATCATAGATGAGTTTAAGTGATCTTCAAAACTGACAAGGTCCAGATCAATTAATCAATCATATAAATGCATTTCTCATCGATCAGTATTCTCGTTAATTCATATATCTGAGAAAATGGAATTAATAAAACGTGATGACTTGAAACTTAAATATTTAACGAAGGAATCGTATTCCAAGCGTTTTAAAAAATACTTTGTATACACACTCTCACTGGATATTATATTTCCCTTATAGAGACATTTTCACACATTTTAAATTAGCATAACTATCATGCAATAGACTTTACGCCTGTGAGCGTCTTTCCTGGCATTATGGTTGACACAGGGTCATTGACAAATACAGCACAACTACACCTTGTCATTGACATCATTCACCAGAACAACATCACCAGATCATTGACATCATTTACAAGATCAACTACACCAGAACATTGACATCATTGGAACAGAACAACAACACCAGATCATTGACATCAATGGAACAGAACAACATTATCAGATCATTTACATCATTTACAAGATCAACTACACCAGAACATTTACATCATTGGAACAGAACAACATTACCAGATCATTGACATCATTTACAAGATCAACTACACCAGATCATTGACATCATTGGAACAGAACAACAACACCAGAACATTGACATCATTGGAACAGAACAACATAACATTGACAAACTACACTGGAACATTGACATAATTCAGCAGAACAACTACCACTAAGTTATTGACATCTTTTACAAGATCAACAACACCAGATCATTGATCATATAAGATCCACTACACCTGGCCATTGACATCATTTTCTATATCAACTACACTTGGCCATTGACATCATGTAGTGGATCAAATACACCAAATAATTGACGTTATTTTCTAGATCAACTACACCAGGTCATAGACATCAGTTTCTAAAACAACTTCACCAAGGAATTGACATCATTTTCTAGATCAACTTCACCAGGTCATAGACATCAGTTTCTAAAACAACTTCACCAAGGAATTGACATCATTTTCTAGATCAACTTCACCAGGTCATAGACATCAGTTTCTAAAACAAGTTCATCATGTAATTGACGTTATTTTCTACAACTACAACTACACCTGGCTATTGACATCAGTTACTTAAACAGCTACCACCAAGTTATTGACATCATTTATCAGAGAAACAAACATCAGATTACTCACATCATGTTCTAGAGCAACTACAACCAGGTCATTGACATTATTTACCAGAACAATACTAAGTCATTGACATCAGTGTACCAGAACAACTTCAACTGTTTGACTGATCATCTATTTGTTCTTCATTGAGATGGATTCTTAATGTTTTAGTAATAAAATCTCGCTATTGAAAGTATTCTTTAAAAGGAATGCCTTTTATATTACTCATATGACATGGCAGACAGTTGAAACCTTTCGAGATAGATGAATTCAGAAAGAAAATTGAAGTTTGATACCTAAACCTTATGGAATTGCAGCTTCAAAAATTACGAGATTGTGCTATCTAATTGGTTTCTGTACGTAGACAGCTTTATTGTTCAATGTCTGGGAATATTTTTCTTGTAAAATCACAGAAGAGGCTGGCCTTTTATTTTCCATACCGAATGACACGTAGACAGATTTTGGCGATGAAGTAGTGGATAATTAGGCATATAATAAATTCATTGTCAATTGAACTCTGGTCAACACTAATGGTTACAATACAATATCACGTAATCCTTGTACTGGTAAGAAAAATGAGGATACATCTGTGTACCATAATATAAGTATTGTGGTATGTGTTTACCTGTTTACCAACTAAAAAGAGAAATGGCTTGCAGATTCCATGCAATCCTTAAAGGGATTGTAAAGAGGTTTTCTAAACTTTGTATGTGCATGGGGGACACTGATAGCATCAATTTGCAATTTCCAAATCTGTGGTCCTTGCAATTCTACTAAAACTAACGCGTTTTATGATGTCACTACCAGTGATCTGCATATCAATAGTAGCTTCCGATAGATGGCTGGTAGTGACGTCATAAAACGCGTTGGATTTAGTGGAATTGCAAGAACCACAGACGTCGGAATGGAAATTGGAATGGCGCAAATCAGTGTCCCCGATACACATATACAGTTCAGAAAACCTTAAAAAATCACTTTAACATGCTTTTGTGACCATCTCTCACCCTGTAGCGATTTTACATTTGGCTACTTAAACGCTTTCCCTTGTAGCCTAACTATTTTACTCCTATCAAAAACTGCCTCTGAGGTAAGAAATATCTCTACTGAAGCTTACTTCAGATAACTATCGTTTAATTTGTGTTTAATATTTTTTTGTCACTTTGAACTCAACATCAATAAATTAAATTACAGAATTGATTTCAGCAAAATATAAATATTTCTAGCTTCAAAGGTCATTTTACATGCATCATTACTTCTGTTTTATCACATTTCTCTTCAGGGCAAATATTCAAACATCTATCTTGCTTTTTGAAACAAGATTGATTTTGTTGATACTAAGTAAGTGGTAAATATTCACAAACTGAATGGTTTATTACACAAAGTTTATGGACAAAATATCTAAAGACAATAACTTTATATAATTTATATTGACTATTAAAAACTGTTTATATTTTTGAAGCTTCGTAATATAAAACTGAAATATTAATCAAATAGTCTATGTCTAGTGAGAAAAAAACATTTTTTTTGTAATTCATTTATCTGTCTTTGTCACACTTTATAGGATTCCATCATATACGTTAATGATAAAATCTAGCTTATAAGATTGTTCTCCAATACTCTTTATTAAATTAAAATATTGTTCAAATATTAATTATTATAGCCTTTTGTTGTGATAATTATTATAATATTCAGTTATTATCAATTCGGAATATGAATTCAGTTATTAATTGATAATTCTGAAATTTTATCATTTACTTATTTACTTTCTTTTATGTTATTTAATTAGTGTTCAACGTTTTCTATTGCTAGAAACTGACAAAACCAAATTCCATTTTTCGATCAACATTTCGATTTCATTCATTCAAAATGTTTTGTTTTTTTTTTCTTGATGAAATTGTTCAGATATCTATAAACGGTTTAGTGAAAAGATGATGAGTGTTCAGATAGCGTATTAAGATAATAGGAAAACTGTGTACAATGTAGTGTACGTCAATCAAATTTTCTCTACATCTTCTAGGTTGTCAATCATAATGAATATCACATTTCTAAACATTACCTCTTCTCAAGGTTTACTTGACAAAATTTACTTCCCCCAATGAAACTCCCCCGAGATTAAAACATAACAGTGTTATTGAATAAACCAGTCATTTCAGGATTTCAGGTGCTGTTCTGTGCCTTTTTTCTAACAAGCCAAACGGATGAGTGACATTGGCTCAAAGCTGATGGTTCTGTAATCATTTAAGTTTTTTAACCATTGGGACATTTTAAGCCACATACGTCAGAGATAAGAATTGTCTTTTTCTGAAAGCTTCGTGGAAAAAATCAAGAAAATTTTATTAAGTTAAGATAAAAGTTAATTGGATTATTATTCCTTAAATATCAAAGTTCTTTAAAACTGTATTACCTTATTAATTTTTTTGTTTCAATTACTTCATTTTTTTTCCGTTTTTCTATTCTTTTACTTTTAAGTTATTTTTTGTTCCTTAAATTTCATTTACGATTAAATAATTGTGTCGTAGGTTCTCACAGACTGTCGTTAAGCAACTTATTCGTTTTACGTTTAGTAAAAAACCTATTGGGACTAGAGGTGTGACAAGGATAGTAATGAGCTAGTGAGTATATGCTCAAACATATATTACAAGCTATCGCATACCAAATCAATGAATTTCTTTCAGACATATTCATTTAAGTCTATACCAAGATAAGTGATTTTTACTACCATAACAAAATATTCAGGAGAGTTCGCTGCTATACTCAGTTCTAGTGGATTGTCCATTGCTAAACAGTTAAAGGGATATGTTCACCAACTGTGTGACCAAAAGACTTTTAGTCTCAGAACCTGGAATTTATTAGCTAATCTAATCAAATTAATTCAAACTCTCCGTCCAAATTTAAGCCTTCAAATCCCCGTGTATCCATAAATATCAGCGTTTGAAAGTCAAAAATACGACTCGTCGTTTAGTAAGACTATGACTTAGAAAACACATGTACACAAAATAAAAGATAAGGGTTAAGGCACGGGTATAACTGAAGGAATTTTTCGATTTTTAGGCAGTTCTAGTTAATCTGAAGGCTAGTTACATAAATTCAAGACCACAATTGATCCTCGAAAATCCGTGCATATTGAAAATCCTAATGCATCGTGCATATTGAAAATCTTAACGTATCGTTCAGAACAATGACATATCTAATGGCAATAACAGGATTGTCTTGAAGAATAATTACATTTGAAATTAATGACCAACTAGATTCGGGTTAGTTATAATTAATCTACAGATGTGACATGCATTTAATGGAATCTGTAGTGTAAGTAATCAGTGTAAAAATAGAGACAAGAATTAATCAGTAAATCACGACATTTAACTAGAAGATCTATTTCATGCAATCTCTCTAAATTCAACATTCAATTTAGCATTCATTAAAACTTCATTAAAACTAGAACTACCAATATCTACATTCTGCTTTCAAAAAATACCTTTAAAGATATACTGAGACACCTGAGATTTATCTTATCTAAAAAGTGTATTAAGGTGCAAAAAGCTGAAAAGTTTCGTAGATTCTAATAGAAGCCCATTTTAACACAAATATTATGCTAAGCTTTCTATCTGTTGACGAGACTATTAAGGTCTGAGTTTAAAGCACATTTCAAGCATCCAAATTAAACTAGAATCAACCTACAAAACTAAGGAATAAAGCCTTTGAAATAACCAAGAAAATTTGATTTCGAAATGTAAAATTTGATAGCATTGTATGTTGAGTTTCTAGAAAATGAAGTGAAGTGGAAGGTATGAGAAAAGTAAATGAAATGTCGGTGGGTTGATGAGGTAATTATAGGATATATATTAACTTAAATACAGGATCCTACTTGTGTCTAGAAGCTATATACAGAATAAAACTTAAATTCCAACATTTAAACATTGTGTTAAGATATCTCTTATTGTGTTATAATAACGTCTCTGGTTTTACTTCAAGAAACAGACAAAAGCAAAACGGGTTCGCAATAACATCGTAGGTTATCAAGGATTTTATAGAACCTCTTGGTATTTATATTTCCAAACATTGTGTTAAGATATCTCTTATTGTGTTATAATAATGTCTCTGGTTTTATTTCAAGAAACAGACAAAAGCAAAACGGGTTCGCAAAAACATCGTAGATTATCAAGAATTTTTATAGAACCTCTTGGTATTTATATTTCTTTGATTGGAATCTGTACTCATTTCCACTTTTCCCTACCGGAAAGAGATCGAAACCCGGTGGACAAGGCTTGTTTGCTGTCCTGAATTGATAACCAAGAAGCATCCCCTGAGACATGATCGCTGATATAGAACATGATAGTAAGACAGTTCGGTCTCTTGTTTTCAACATACATTCCTTCTCGAAACCACGAGGATATTCCCAGCACTGTAAATCCTTGGGTTACATGCATTATGTACTAATAGATAGTGCAAATAAACTGTGCATGGAGATAAAGCTATTAACTCAGTCTTGGCGACTTTCATGAACGACTACTACCATGAACAAAGTCAAACAATAACTTAAGTATACTGAACGAAAGAACGTTTTTAAAGCTGGTATTATTTTATGCAACGTTTGATAAACTGAAAGGGAATCTTTGTTTACTGAAATCTTTGAAATATGACTTTCTAAGTTCTATATATTGACCTATTAATATACTTTGTACAAGAAAGTAATACGGATGCGTATTAAAATGAATGAAAGTTGTTATTTATTCAATTTATTCTCATTATATTCAAGTTAGTAAGTAGAAAGGAAATGTAAAATCAATGAAATAAAATAACTTTCATGTTCTACTTAATCATTTTATTCAAGAGAATCGATCAAATCTTTTCAAATTAACAACAAAAGACAACTTGATTTGGCAATTAAACAACAATAATATCACTTGTAAAGTTTAGAGTTATTGAGAGGTTATAACAAATATCTTATTGGGCTTTACAATATCTTCTACTACAGATAATTGGAGATAGGAAAATTATCTTCTTTCTTTCCCTCAGTTTACATTAGTCAAATTACTCAAAAAATCTTTCCTTTATTCTCTATTGATTGGTTTAAATGTTGACGGTAGTGGATTGAATCTAATCGCTAATTTTACAGATGGAAAGCTGGAAAGTGTCAAGAAATCTTAACTGAAAAGTTTGCAATTTTGATTATATTCTCAAACTTTTCATGGTATTTAAATCGAAGCCAATGCAGAGCAATAGATGTCACAAATTTGTATTCAATATCTCATACATATTCTGAAACCTTTGCAAGATTCTTAAAAGGCTCAGAAACTATATAAGCATTTAGACCATTATTTGAAACCCTAAAATGCTGACAAAATATATATCAGACAAGTTAAATCCATTACTGTTAACTCAATATTCAAAATATCAGAATAAAGATTTATCATGAAGTCAAAACTAGAATCTCCAGGGAGCATATTTGTCTGAATATTCACGTAGTTATGTTGACTACTAATTTGACATTTATTATTAAAGGGGTGGAAAGCTTTCACCTTATTATCTAATTATACCTCATTTTGTCCTGAATGAACAATGTCCCCGACGTACCTGGTGAAAGTGTTATTAAATGATTGTTTGAAGAAATAGTCTAAAACATTTGTGATTAGGGTTGGAAGGCGACACTGGATCGACAATCGGAAGCACTGGTCATGGAATCTCTTTTTTCTGATCATGGGGAGGATTCGAACCTACTGAATTCCACTGTCACATGTGTAATTAAGGATTAAAAATGATTTCTAAATGATCAATTATCAACATTTATCCCACAATGGAACAACCAAACGTATGCTAGAGAAATGTTTGTTTTGAGCCCATATTAGATTTCCAACAAGTATGCTTTCCCGGATCTCATGATGGGTAACTTAAATGAATAACACTTTAAACCTTAAATAAATATATAACATAAAGATTTTGTTATTGTATTCCAAAAAAATATTGACAGAGTAAAGATCGATGATAAAAGAGAAAATTAAAATAAAACATAAAATATGAAATCGTAGATCAGTAATGTTATGCAATATAATACTCCAAAGAGTATCCACTACAAGCAAGCACCGTTTAGAATAATGTAAAGCTATTATGTTATTACAAAAAAGAAACTTGACAATATGTGAAGCCAACATATTTCATCAACTTTCCATTTGGGAATTGGATTTATTGTCTATGAGCTTAGCACGGAGTTACCATTGTTTAGTAAAGTTTTTAAATCTTTTCAAAATTATCTAAGCTTCTTATCTGTTGGTTGAAGGAGCAGGACACTTTTTGTGAACGCACTTAATAGTGTTAATGAGGAATATTCTGATGTACATCAACACCTTCAATAAAGCCCTCAGACGTTCCATAACTCCCTGATATTCAGACAAAGCCTTTATAACAATAGAAGTCTGAACTGGACTTATACAATTTTTAACATTGATTATCATTCAAGTCTTGTTATCAAACCACTCAGAGGTGTCTTAATTACCATATAGGTAACCATCTAATGTCTTAAATCACGTCTATGACCTATGTTCATATGTAATATATAAAATAATATCAAATATAAAAAGAAACAAGAAACTATGAAAAAGTTATCATTTGTTTTTTAAACCCTCGTTTTTAAGAAGTAAATATAAACTTACCTCTGGTATATTTAACCGAGTAAGCAGTAGATGTAGATACTATGATAAATAAAATGATTTTAACTTCCATACTAGAGCTGGACTAGATAGTTGTTGATGTTCAAGAGAGAATTGTCAGAATGAATATAAGTATAAATACAACAGCTATTGATTCCAATACTCCACCAATGCAAGACAGCCGACGGTCTTCACCACGCACGTTAAGCTTTGCACAATGTCATGAATATGTAATAGGTAATTTTAAGGAAATATTGTTAATGACTCAATTACTAAAGTATCAACAACCATTACGAACTTGTGATATAAATTAATGAGCAAGTTTTCATTAAATTATGAGCAAAAACAACATATGATAAGACGAAGTCAATAACATAGATTCCTAATATTTTATCAGATAGGAACCTATCTTAACACAGCAACTACACGCTATATGCCCCAGTCCAACTGCGTACATACTAGTACATAATTATAGATGAAAGGAAGCTAGACTATTCATTAACCTAATAAGGTTTTTCACACGGCACCTTGTCCTTCATCAGAAGGTTTTGGCTTAATTTATTTGTTAAGGATGGGTCCAGACGCTTTCATGATCATGTTCTGTTCACAGACCTTCCAAAACTGAACAAATATAGTTTCTTTGATTGAAGAAACGACGAAATCTGTCGAGTTGCTAAAATCATTGGCCGACAATATTGACAACCATTCCGAAGTGGCCGTTATGGTTGTAGGTAAATTGATATCTTCATGTTGTCTGGAATATATTGTGGGCTTATAGCACACACAAAAGATGCTGTAAGTATCAGTAAATATAAGAAATGAGCTCATGGCAATATTAGGTAAAAAGAAGGTACTTTCAGTATCTCAGGAGTAACAATATATTTTCGTTTTTTTAGTTGATACGAAAAAGGTGTTTTTAAGAGTTGTTTGTTTGATATGTTAACTAAGCAAATTTCGATGACCAATGAATAAGCAATACGTCTACTTGCTGGCAGTATTGCAATTCAAAGGTTCAAACATTGCTGTTGTATACGTTTCACGATTCTGGCCCACGAAAACTGGGAAGAGGATACTCATAGTGTTAACACATAGAGAGGTTACTAGTTAAAAGTGCTGCCGCCTTGTTGCGAAATTTACAGGAAGTTAACACGCCTAGGACAAATATTGAGTTGGCACTGGAACTGGAAATTATTGAAAGCAATGTATTGTACGACCTAGCATTCTCGTCTTTATTCTTATACATTTCTTACAAATTATCATAATCTAATTTTAATATCATTTGGGAATGTGAGTGTAAATTTAGATTAATAGATCGCATGATTTGAATACTGTATATATCTCGAGTAAATGCTTACATTGTTACTGTCCACGTACCAGAAAAAAATTCTGAAGTAACCATTTGTTATATTGATATTACTGAGTCGTTCTGGCTAAGATGAGACATTGGTTCGACCATTCACTTCATTATCATTTAAGTTCAGGTAAATGAAAAAGTTCAGGCTGCACATTCCTCAAAGCAGTGGCATGGTTTTAATCTTTAAGAGTTAACTTTAGTTTCATTCTGAAAATACAAAGACTTCAGTTCCATAAAGCTTCAAATCAAACAAAGCTAGGACTGAATTCCGTCAACACACATATAAATCAGAGATGTTTTCGTCTTATGGGATTCTTAATACAAATTTTATACACTGGCAGTACAATATTGAAGTACAATATAAACGTGTGATATGATGTTATAATTAGTATATAAATACTAGTAAGATTCTATCAGGAGAAAGGACATTGATTGTGAGCTATTAGTTTATTGTACTTCGTCATTACGGATGGTCATAATCTAATGTTAGTACAATTTAGAATATAGTCCGAGACAAGAACTATACGTCATACATTGTAATAGGCAATACTTTATTTACAGTAATTTACAGCATACCAGATGAATCGTTGACGCTACCTCACACCGTAAACCCGAACCCTAACTGAAGTTATCTGTGTATCGAAGGCTATCGTTATACTAGTACATGGTTTATCATTGATCCAGGTGGATATCTCATGAAATATTTGGATACATGTTCTACAACAGTGGTTCCCAAACTTTTTCAAGCTGTGGCCCAAATTCACGAAGCTCCTAGAGTCATGACCCCCTGTTCTTTCCTGTTCTTTTCCAAACTAGGGCAAAATAGGGAATATAGCACAAGGCTTGTTGTCTTGTGCCTCCCTATCATCAGGAGGTCAGATGCATTTGACCACAAGCAACTACAGACCTTACACAGCAAAATATAGTTAAAAAAAAGTTGGGCTATTAAAAAAATGATATACATCCTCATGCACCATGGCCCCCGGGTTGGGAACCACTGTTCTACAGCATCAGAAAGTAAGTTGTCCAGATGAAGTTAACCGTCATTCAAACCATAAATATGAATTAAACCATCTCGAACCATATATTTCGGACTAGGTCCATATGATAGATTACTATTAAAAGATAGTGGTCAATTTGTACAGGAATATAGAAGTATTTGTAGAGTTGTAATGTAATATAATGTACTTGTTGTAAAGTAATCATTATAACAGTTTCAGTGTTCGCTTGGTACTGACTGCTGTAATAAATGGTTTAAACAATTTATTGCCTTGGAAGGCCATAGAGTTCAGGAAAGTTCATTTCAGATCACGATCATTATTTGATACTTTCAATCAATCAAAAATATTTCTTCACATTGTGCTAGGAATTACATGTACTGGTCTACTTTTTAAAACCTTTTGTTAAAATTGTAGGTAATCAATTTAATGATTTTTTTTTAATCGGTATACAATTCGAAACTTTTGCCATGCACAATATACAAAAAGAAAATTGTTGAAATAACGTCTATATATAGTTCATAACAATTAGACATAATTGCAGTATTGTTTCTTGTGTCAGGGGAATGCACAACTTATTACGATTCATTGCTCAAATACATTTACATAATTTGAATTTGCAGTTCCAGACAATTTTCATAAGGAGTTTCAAAATATTAATTTTCGCAATTAGAATAAACGCCACGGGGATTTTAAAGTATGCCCTGTCCAGCTGACGGTATCCGCCACAGTTAATTATGTTGCAGGTAATGAAGTTTAGCAATAAAAGTACTATTTTATCAAGAACATCTAGATGTCTATTTCCGTTTTTGTTTGATTATAATGTTACTGGCCGCATTGCTGAAACCGGCTTTTTATTTCCCATGGAGGTCGGAGGGGCGGAAACGTAAAAAGCGTTTAGTCGTTCGGACGGGGCAATAAACCTATGGCCCGTGTGCTACAAGCTGCTCGCATTAAAACAATCTTTCGACAGTTGGAAGTCGAATGAGAGTAGGCTAATGCAGCTGACCTGGTAAAACTTATTGCACAGTATATATGTGACGTTTTCCTGTCGTCATTAACTCAAAACAAAAGTGCAGAAAAGAAGGATTTTAAACTCTATTTATGTTTATTATGTTTATTAATTTCCACTTATGTAATGTAATATACACTGAAAATTTTCAAGATAGCTATGATTACTATAAATAAATTGTTATATATCATAGTAGAGTGGCATCTTTAACTGATAGAATAATTGACATGTATTGAAACTGGCATCAAGAGTAAAAAGAAGCTAGTTTGACTTGATAGTCTGTTTATTTGACACGTGCTCTTTATTGCCGTCCAAATATCAAGGAACAATAAATGGTTTGCTTTTTGCTTTATCATTAGTTGTTAGTGACTCACAGTCATTATCGAGATTTGCCCAATTACACTCAATCCTTGTAGCTTCAAATTCTATTACTCGATACAGTTCTCCTTTATTGGCATGAATTGCTTGCTTTACCTCATTTACTGTACTGGTTTGAAAGATATTTCCAGCCTTCTCGTAGAAAATAAAAGAGGTTTTGTTCTTCGTGTTGACTATTGTTAAGACGACATGTTTTTAGAACGTGGTTGGAATAAAGAAAGCAATGATTGTCACATAAAGTAAACTTTCATTACATAAATCTATTAGCTTGACTTTTTGGTGCTAATTTGAAAAGCTTAACTTGCTTCAATACCAACAAATACTAGAGCAGTCGGACATTAAGTCGTTCGTCTTTCCATGATAGGCAATTAAAGACCCATTTCCAGATTTGATTAAAAGATGGATTCTCGAGAGAGACATTTCTTTCTTGTGGTATTAAAGGAAGCGCGATGATTATTGAAATAGTGAATACGTTCTACTTAACTTGCTGATTACCAATATAATATAGAGACAGACATCACACCTAGATGAGACTAATTAGGATCTGATTCCAAAATAATCACACTATTGTTTCTACATACTACCTCTAGATTGCAAGATCAATAAATACAGAGAAAGATTTAAATCTTAGATAAATGACAAGTCTTGGGGAATTTTCTTCAGTAATTGATGGTTATTGTACTCCCAGTAGGCGGTGGTACCTATCACGACTTCTTATATATTTCTCTCATTTATGTTTCAAAGCTATCAAACTTTTGAAATGAAGCCTGTGTATCCTCTCAGAGCTTCAAAGCTTGAAGAAGTCACGTTTCATGATATGGTGTATTCTATTTTGACTTGAATGATGTACTTGAGTTCTGTAAAAACAGCACTAGATTGTTTTGTTGGTTCATGATTATAGACAATTACCAAGCCTCAAGAATAGGTTTCGTACACCAATGAAACTTAAATAACAGAGGCCCTCGGGGTGGAAAGAAAATTAAGAAACAAGATTTCATATGAATAGATGGTTTAAATTCTAAAGTAAATCTTTACTACTCTTAAATGTATTCATAAAATCCTAATATGACTTTAACTTGGTTTTGAAAATATGATAACCTCCCATTGACATTATGTGAAGTGCGATTCAAGATCATCTACTTTCAACATAATGTTAACATTGCGTTTTGATTATACTTTACAGATGATAACAATGTTGCATTAAAAGCATATTTTCTTTGGTTCAGAAATTCAATATTGGAAGTCAGAACAGAACATTGAATGGCGACTTAACTTAATTTATGCTATTGTCTCCGAAACAATTTTATTTTATAAGGACTCTAAGTTCAACTGGGTCAAATAATGTCTAAATAAGAATGATATAAATTTATTATCTATTTACCATCATCAACTGACTTACAAGAGCATGAAAAGATTAGACAGTTGGGATCAAGTAATATCCGTCTCTCTTCTTCAACAGTAAAAATATACAAGGTATTATCAGCTATTATAATATATACCATATCATAAATACTGGTAGATTGAGACAGGCTTATATCTCGATAATGTCATTCCAAAATGAGATCAAGTCCTCGAGGAATTCTCCCACGTCATAAATCGAGCTGGTGCTCTAATAGAAGACTGTGAAGACTTTGACTTCTTAGATTTATTATTTTAGCTTTAGATCAAAGATAGTTACCAGTTTAGTCATTATCTTCCACGTTTGTTCTATAATATTATAAGAAAGTCAAATTAAGAGATTATTATACACCCTATGGCGATTAAAAAAATTTATGATGAAATTGACATTTATATTTCAGACTACCAGCAGTTGGTATAAGATAATACTAAAAGCAAATTAACTTATTAGAATGGTATGTCAAGCTCAATGTTTGACGAAACACAAAACGTGGGATAGAGGGATCGATATTTTATTGTATTAATACGTAAGCCTACCCTAAAGCATAGGCCTACAATATTCCATGAAACAGCAAAAAGAAAAGAAAGCAAATTCCGATAATGATTGTGGTAAAAAGCGAAACCATTATAATTGATGTACTTTAAACCAAACAATAACCCTAACATTGTCCTGACTGATTTTGTTTTTAATCTATTAGGATCTGTGTACATATTCTAAATGTATATTCCACTTCAAAATTCGTATATCGGGTATCCCCCGAAAAAAAACGTCCCTAAGTTTGACCGTAAGTGTCTCAGCTGTTGGTTTATCGATCTCTTTCAAAATTCTCACAGGTTTACTTACATATCCTCGTCAGACCCTGAAAATATGAAAATATAAAATATGAAATATAAAAAATGGAAAAGATTGCTACGAACAAAGTAGCATGTCAAAAAAATTTAATATCAGAGCAAACTACACATTTCAACCTGTGTCTATTGTACTTTTAGCACATCGACCACCAATATCATTCATTTTCCATCCTGAAATGCTCTCACCGATCTCATCTTAAGATATTTTCTCCCAAAAAGCAACCTTCCTGCATTTCAGTTCCTGTTTAATCAGTGTGTTCCTCTAACCTAAGTGCAGTCTTAAGAGAATCACATACTGCCAGAAGTCATTACCATCACCAGTGGAACAAACTGGATGAAAAGGCAGGAAGGTTGCTTTTTGGGAGAAAATATCTTAAGATGAGATCGGTGAGAGTATTTCAGGATGGAAAATGAATGATATTGGTGGTCGATGTGCTAAAAGCACAATAGACACAGGTTGAAATGTGTAGTTTGCTCTGAATTTTTTGACTTATGAAGCCTTGAATGGTACAGCACCCAGATATTTTACAGACTTGATTGATATTTGTAAACTTCCTCTTTCTCTCAGATCATTTTCTCAAATCCTCCTGTTGTCAGAATATTCTTTCCAACAGTTATCTCGTGCTTTTCATTGTGCATCACATTAACAATGAAACCCACATAAAAGTGTAGTTATTTAAAAACTAATCTGGAAACGTATTTGTATTTTTCAAAACTAGGGAAGCTAACTTGAAACCTCGATATATGTGCGCTTTATAAATTCGGATGTAATGCTATGCATTTGATGCCTTAATGTCATGATCGATAACGTGTTGGTGAAAAATACATGTATCAATACTCAAAGATAGAGTACACAGATCTAAGTTACAATAGAAGCTTCTTACAATGAAATGTTGGTGTCAAGTTGCCAATGTCTACGCGACCCTAATCACAGAAATTAGAAATCAGATAAATCGGTGCAGCTTTGACTAAGACAGAATTTACCATTTGATTGAAATATATCTCAACATGAAAGAAGAATTTAAACGGTCTAGAATATCACAAGTCATCAGATAATGTAATTCCATGATGTGTCAGTTTTAGTGAAAATACCATTATTTAACATCACCAGATAGCTTTTATAACTCCCGAGGATTTCTAGTTATGAATAATAATCAGGAAGAAAATCAGTTTTAACACTTTATTCTAGTCCAACTTAACTCGAGTTTTCAGGTTCTATTTTATTGATAGGTGGAAGGGTCTAATCTAGCCAGTAATTACAGACCGTAAACCATTGAGTTCAGGCACGACTGGAACCATTAATGTAAACGTTGAAAGAAATATTTATTATTACCAAGTATCAGGGTAAATTTCTAATGAATGGAATGACAAGCCATGATATCAAATAGAAATGCGGTTTTTACTTACTTCCATCAAGATTTGATTACCTATTGGAACCTTCTGTTAACTATCCTTGCAAATAACAAATACAATCTCGGTAAACACGTTCTAGTCATAAACTGTTGTTTTGAACAATTTTAATGACATTTGCAGTGCAGAAGTCGACGATTTTTAAAAGTATGAATGCAAGGCCTACATTCTTTACTATTTTCTAGGTTATTAACATGTTTTAATGTGTTATGCAGTTTTTTCTAACTCCTTTAAGAACGCTCAAACATGACTATTGTGTGATAAATTTAATTCCTATTCTCTTGCTGTTTGGAATCTTTCTAAAAGACTCGGCAAGTATTCTTGATGCACCATACTCTGATTCATATACTGTTAGTTCAATAATTAAATTTTGTAGACATTGAAATAAAAATATTCTGGTTTCTGTCACGTCATCTAAATTTGTTAGACGGTATCTTTTTGTATTGCACATTCAGGAACTTGATTCTATCAGAACACAGACGGTGCCATGTCGACTCCAGATTGATTTTGCTTCTTTCGTACTGATCATGTTTTCAAGACGTTTCTAATGATGTCTAGTGAAGGTGTCTGAAATTCAGTTCTTATGCTCCTAAACTTGACGATATAAGCATATACCCGCATTAATAAATTATAGATGGTTACTTTCATCTGTGAAGAGGGAAACACTAAAGATCATTAACTGCGTAACTTGTATTCCTATTTCCTGTCCACCATTTATTTGACAGGAAGTCCTAAAGAAAGTTTAAGTTTGTCATTGTTAATAAATATATTGTCAAATATTTGTTTTTCTTTATTAAAAAAAACTATGTGATTGTTTTTATATTAATCGAAAATATTGTTAAATGCGTCGTGTGGAACAAAGTATATTGTTTCAGCTTTGAAAGAATTAATATTTTTTATTACGTTTCAGTATAGACAAAACAATCCAGTAAATTTTGTGATAAATTACCTTAGTTTAAAGAGTAATATATTGTAGTGTGAAGGGGTAAGTGTTATGGGGCTATTTAATAGATAAGGAATGAGTAAAGGCTAAAGTATCACACGGAATGAGAAGAAAGGTCTAATCACCTATCAATTTCTAATATTTTAACTTCTAATAGACAGAGGTAATCTATAGAACTATTGACTACTAGTAATAAATAACATTCAATATATACACTTTCCATACAAATCACTGGTTAATATTTCTACCAAATGTTAACCACCATCAAATACACTTTCTTTCTTCAGATATATCATGCTACAACATATAGTCATTAAGGTCACTCAATATTACACTCTTCTCAACAACAAGATACCAAATAATTATTTAAGAATATTTTAGACAGCGAAGGTCAACGTGATATGGAAACATTTCCATAACAAACAGATTTCTAACGAGTGATATACGGTAATTCTTACTTCACATAGTAACCTCGTCCATTAACCTCCACTCATTCTTTCTCTTGGTAGGTTGATACATTTAGTGCTTAATTCATTATTAGTATGCATACTCCGAGGTGCAGGCTTTGTTTATGTAAAAGTGTTAGGATTAAAGGAATCAACTTATCGAGATATCAAGTAAATTGAGCTCAATTCAGATCAATCTAATTAAAATTATATTACATTTCGTTTCGGTTATTTTTTGATTGTCAACTCCATGTAATCTAAAGACTTGTATAAGGAGGTCATCTTCTGGTTACGAATAAGCTATTTATAGCACGTGCCACCCCTCTGCCAATCAGAACACCGTTTATATTTGAATATTTTGTATTGCGTCATAATTTTCCCACAATGCATATCAGTGCATAGACCCGCGATCTTGAAGGTTGTTTTTGATTGGCTGAAATTTTCGTCACTTGAAGATGACCTCCTTATACAAGTCTTTAGATTACATGGAGTCGACAATCAAAAAATAACCGAAACGAAATGAAATATAATTTTAATTAGATTGAATTCAGATGAGATGCTATGTAGTTATATATCAAATCTCACCGTTGTTATCCATCCATACAGGTTAAGAACTATAAGCTATGAACAATCATATATATTGAAAGGTGAAAGTCCAGTTTAAGATTTTCGTGTTAAAATCTATCAAACTATATATATTTGTATCATTTGTATTGTAGCGAGTTAATGAGTTGTCAGATATAAAAAGATGATTTGAATCTGGAAAAGCAGTGGTAATAGTAATAATACATTATTAATGTTCTCTACAAACTTGTAAATGCTTCACAATGCCACCTTTGTACATCGTTGAAAGTTTAGTCAACATTTATCAGATTATTATCCATTTACGTTCTTCAATGACAGGTTAAGAAACACATTTTCCCTTATTAAACAGCAATTTGAACTAGTTTTTAGACTTAACGTGACACAATCTATCTTAGTAATATAATGCAGTCCCTTGAGAAGACATTCCAAGCATCATTTAGGTTCAATAAACATTTTATGTTTCAGCTTTGTTTCAACATTTAATAAATTTTCTGAAGGTTTGATAAATCACTTGTCACTTGGTTAATATCAACTTTGTATAATTTTTATATTTTCAAATATAAAATATTTGTATTATAGATTATCACTAGAAATGTCAGAACAATATTGTTTTTCTTTATTTACTGCATACTCTTAAACAAATCAGTTACATAATATTAGAAATAATAGCATCTTGAAAGCTAATTTTCCCTCCATAGTACATCAGCCCAAATCTCAAATTCGCGATAGAAACTACAATATTTTGAGAAGTTCGAAGAAATTTGATATGTTGATAGATAAATTTGTGTTATTTTACTTGACTTGGCCACCATGCCTTAACATTAGTTCTAGAACGTGATACAGTCTGTCTTCAATACAGACACTTCTCCAAATTTATCATACATAATATAATTAACCCCTATCATGTTTGATCATTCTGACATATAATTGATGTAATAATGTATGATGTCACGGATAAACGTCGATGTCGAATAAATCTCTTTCGATCTTTTGTTATAAGATGGATCGAATAGAAATGAAAGATTCACAGTTATGGAAACTGCTGTCAAAAGGCGTTTCAGGTCACTATAAACGAGGACAAACCATAAAGAATTCGGACCTCAATAATCATACAGTGAACATATTTTGTGCTGACAATTAAATGTTATCCCAAAGTGAATCACATAGAAAAAATATAATTATTCTATTGTTCCAAAGGATTAAAATTGTGACAAGTTTAAAAAGAAATTGATAGATTGAAACAATATTATGCTTTACTTGATAGTTATATTAAACTTGTATTTTACCTTGTTAGTGGAATTAATCGTATCAAGGGAATTAAATATTCTGCACAACTCTTCTTTCAAAAACTAACAGATACTGGTGAATGATCACACATTCTGTAAAACCTCATTGACAAGACATAACTCGTATTTTAAAGTTTCAGTATAAATACAACCAAACGAAATAGACCAAGACTACGAGTTAACGTTATTTTTTAAAAAAAAAACTTATAGATTAAGTACCAGTCATAACCCTGACAGTCAATTGAAAGCAATGGTATTGGTAAGATATTTGTCTTGTAAGATATGACCTTTTTTTTGGACATACCTCGTATTTTAAAGTTTTAGTCTAAATACAACCAAACGAAATAGACGAGACTATACGAGTTTAAGTTATTTAAAAAAAACTTCTAGATAATGTACCAGTCATAACCCTGACAGTCAATTGAAAACAATGGTATTGGTAAGATATTGGTCTTGTAAGAAATGATTTTCTACACTATATAAAATAAGAACGACTGAGTACTCTTTACTATCTAATGGAATAAAATTGGCTCTGGATAAACCGATTTGTTGGGTAAATTGTAGGTCTATTTTGAATTCGTCTCGCAACAATACTAAAAGATATTTAACTTGCTTCTCATAAAAAAACACAATTTAAAAGAGAAAATTTGCAGTCTCTAGTGTTAGAGTAAAACCATTTCATTACTATTCTAACAAGCCAAGTGAAAACAGTTTAACCAAATGATGGTGGGCGATCAGCTTATCAAATCATCGATTTCTTTACCCGCTTAATAGTGGTTTAATCTGCTAGCCACAACCTTTCACATGGTTTACTTAAACACTAGACATTATACTCTAGTCTATACTCAATCCCTAGCTTGTTTCAGGGAGGTTTCCACAACCTATGTTGTTATCATACATACAGACTGAAATTTATAAGTGCTTTTAACATTTAAAAGCTATGTTAAAAGGCCGAGTTATAATAAGTTATCTAAAATAAATTATGTTTTAAACTGTTTATAGGTCTGGTATAGAGCTCATTCTATTCCTGATCTCAAGCCACGTCTAGTCTGTTGTTAAATTATACGGTAGGTCACTTTAACATTCTAATTACTCTATAGTCTTTACTTGCTTGCTCAACACAGCTCCCATGGTGACACACGGAAAAACTTAGAAATTGACATTTACTAATAATATATATCACACATTACTTCTTCTATTAACGTATATTTAAAACATATCTTTTTATTGGAGTCAATCTATTTGACAGTAAAAGGAAATACTTGACAAGTTTTCAACATGACTGCTTACAACATTTGATTAGAACATAGTTTACACGGTAAAATTCTTCCTGTCAAGAAAATGTCTTTAATTGTCAAAACATTGACCTATATAAATACACGGTTGTACTTGTAAATCCATGCAATTTTTTAAATGGGGATGCACATTGTAGTGGCTTGAATATTAATGTTAGTAAGAACGGACAGATTTCAAATTAAACAGCACACAGGGCCTCGGTTTATTGTCAGACCCATCCGACCTTCATCACTTATAAAAGGACACCCGGTTAATATATTCATAAACATAAAGTCTGAAGAGGCAAGGGCAATGGTTCCGATGGGACAACCCAACAAGGTGGTATGTGCTGCAAGATAGGTTAACAGTAGGCATTAAAGGGCCATTCTGCTTTTTTGAAAAAAGTTTTCTTTGTACAAAAAAATCGCAAATGCTACCTGAGAGTATTTTTAAAGTATGCTTATTGTATCTTTATACCTTCTTGATCAAACTGAATTTGGTTTTAAAGGGTTAATTACAAACAGGGAGTACTTATTGTTAATTAAGCAATTTGGCCTAGTTTTGGTGTTTGCCCTTTAAATGGCTCAATATTTCTAGCTGAAACCTTTCAATTACACAAGAGAGACATTTCTCTACAAGTAGGCGTTTATTTTACTCAAATCCGTTCAGTAGTTTCCTATCAACGTCCAAAAAACATAACACAGTTAAAAACCTTACGTAAGGTTTTTAAAAATTTTAGCATGTTTTTAGCGTTTAAAAATTAACGGTTGGATTTTTTTAGTTAAAACTTTCAGATACATTAAAGGGGACATGTTTACAGATTTTGGTGTAAAGTTTTCACAAATTTGAGCAAAAAAAATTTTTGATCTAAAAAAAATTCAGACTGTCCCTTTAACAAAAAGTGACCAATTACCATTGAATATGACCTTGTCATATTTTTGGCACACCTGTATCCAGGAGGTTGTAACTGTTTAAGTTGAGTATGAGTGCTCCCCAGCAGTCCATGTACCGCCCCCCCCCCCCCATCCTTTTGGGAATTTAAAAGAAGTTAAATCAGTCGTCTACCATCTTATAAAATGTGTTCATAGCCAATTTTTATGTCCAAGTGCATTTGTATCATCGTGCTATTCTATTTCTGTTTAATAAGAACCTTTGGTCCATGTCGCATTAAAATTGTTATCAACAAATTTCTTATGCATTCTCACAGTGTGAAGATCTGTTAGGAACGATAGATTTTATCACCAGTTATCTAAAAGTCATCATAAGGTAATATCATGAATGTTTCTATGATTGTTGCAACCCGTGCTCACTATTTGAAAATAAATGAAAAGAGAAATGACAGATGATTGCTGGACCCAATATCCTGCATTTTCTTTTGGATTTTATTACGCGATTCACCCACGCTAATAATGACAAGTTTAATTCTTTCAAAACCTGTTATTTTATCAAATTACATGTACCTGGGGCAGAACACCGCTCATTCGTGTAATAATCATTGGTTTATGTTCTATTTTAACTGTGGAATACGGAGAATTATCTCAATTATTAGCAAGTGAACTATATTAATATCTCAGGTTACCAGATAATATTATAGAATTATTTATAGGTTCTTGTAATTCTACATATTATAGTTTCATATGTTAGATTATATCACGTCTTATCGTCTTCTTAATCTCACATAATCGTCTATCAATCCATTCCTATCTTATCCTGTAACTAGATAGAAGGGAAATAACTCATGTAAACTCTTAACCATTTAACTCTGGTAATGGTTTACACTGACTGGCATACAGGTTGAAATTTCAATACGGAGAAAATAACGAATTATTACCGATTAATTTATGGTTAATAAATCAAAGTAAATAGACTGACAGTTGCGTGGTTGTAGATAATATACACATTATTAGATCCAGGGGAAGAATATTCGTTGATGCTCAATGACTTGGCAAAACAATCTTCACCAACGACAGTGGCGTTAAGAAATTTTAGGTGGAGGGGCCGAGTTGGGGCCAAATAAGCGTCAGGGGGGCTACCAGCACCAGGTATTTCAAAATGGGGGGGGGGGGGGCAAGACCGGGTCAGCCTAAATTCTGGTGGGGGGGGGATGCATTCTCACTATCAGTCGACGTCTTTTAAAAATGAAAAGACATCAAACTATGACATTATAGGGAGTAAATATAGGGTGTTCAATCATAAGCTTTTAAAAAAAAAAGCTTCTTATGGTACAAAAGATACGTTAGATTTATTGTCTACAGGAATATACATATCTCATATTTTATCTTCATGACAAGAAGTAAGATGGTGGTAATTTCCCTTTACAAGATATAACTCAGCTGGTAATGTCGCACGTCTATCTACAAAACAATACGAACAAATCATGACATATAAAAGATAACCGAAGTCATCGGAAACCACTGTAGGACATCAGTTTTGAATAAAATGTCTAGAAATGTACTTTTCTGTATGCAATTGATTTTTATAATTATTTAATTCCTCATATGGTTGTTATGGTTTTTTCGTGCATTTTAAGCAAATCAAAACTATGAAATCATAAGGAGACTTTATTAGAAATATCACTCAGGGACAATTCCGACCATCGGTAAAAATGTCACTTTTTTGGACGTTCACCGCTTGATAAAATGTCATCACGTCTGGTGATTGTGTAATAACCACCAAGTATAATAAAGTATAAGTCTGGCTAGTAGATGATGATGTCTGTAATATTATAAAGAGTATGTCCTTGAAAACTTCCCGTCCTTCACTAATTGGTGACGTTAAAATCACCTTTAATAATTAGCCTGGGGAAATGGTGGAACTATGTCTATATAATCTCTGGAAACCGTCTACAGATAACCTGAGTAATATGAGTTACAGACGAACGGATTGGAACAAAGCTACTTCCTTCCTGGAGATGGAATTAAATAAATAATGTTACAAGTCGTCTTCAAACCGTTTCTAATCACTGACTGATAATGTAAATATAGTCTTATAAATAGAAACATGGCGAAATCTCAGCATTTACAGAACGGAAGTTGGCTATTTTCAACGTTCTATTAAACAAACTGATCGGTACCGGCTTATTGGTGTACGTGCTGTGAAGTGGTCTTTAATTTTTCATGCTATATGTATTGATTCGAGTGATACTTAATGTAGAACTTGAGAATCCAGTCTAATGTGACCAAATGACTGTATGCAATCGATTTTAATGGAAAAGGTGGAGTTTAAAAGTTTATCGCTGTCTTGCATTTATCTCCCTGCATCGCTTTTTATCTTAACAAAATGTGTTTTCCTACCAATCCGAGTCTCTTTAGAAATTAACAATGGGTTTTCAAGAAAAAAACTTTCATTTTGATTTAGTATTAGGAAAGTTTAAAGAGGCGTCTGCGTGAGAACCAGTGTTATATAGAGAAACCGGTGAAATAAATCAGCTTTTTCTACAAGCTTTCAACAATATAAAGAAAACCCATTTACGTGTAATACAAAACCTGTAATGGTATTTTTTAAGATTTAACAATATGTGTATATTCCAACTGTCGGTAATGTTATGAGATGTGGTATAAAACCGATTGCTAATCAGTTGGCCTGATAACTTTTGACATAAGAGCATTTCAACTTCTCACTTTTCTTACATCAGCTACAAAAATCAATAATAAACCATACTTATTTACAACTTGTTTTAAGAAAAAATAATTTGATGGTATTTCATTGTTATTCCTAATCATGTCTTTGTATTGTTAGCTGGGTCAGCAGGTTATAGTGTTGTTTATTTTCAGAAGTGGATGACTACATAATTTTTACCAATCGATTTATCAGGTTCTGAATTTTACCTCGCTAAAGGCAATCATGTGGCAAATGTTATGTCATGTCAAAACATTCTATATCAGACAAACTACACATTCCAACCTGGCTTCATCACCATAATCCTGAAATGCTCTTACCATGAACACTGGTTCATATATGTAATTTGCTCTGATGTTAAAATTCGATGACTCTCATATTTTCAGGGGCTGACAAGGACATGTTGAAGTAAATCTGTGAGAATTTTGAAAGAGATTGGTTGATCTGCAGCTGAGATACTTCCCAGTGGCGTGGTGGCTCCAAATTGGCTGGGGGGGGGGGGGGGGGGGGGGGGGGGCACAAACCCTTTTTGTAAAGTAAATGTTATCAGTAAATGAAAGATTCTGAGAGTGACATTTTTTATATCACACGGGTTTTGTTAACATAATTTTTTTTCAAGTGGATTAACTTAACAGGCTTTATCCTTGGGTGATTACAAACATTCACACTGTTGTCTTCATTGTCCTTAAAGTTTTCGTTTTAACTGTAGTAAACGCGGGTTAATTCAACATTGTTCTAAAATTGAAATTCGGCTTTGGACCCCAGAAGTAAATTCAAAGATCCAAAATAATTAATTCAGTCCGAAGGAAGACCGGAAAGACCTAATTTTGAAGTACAAAAGCAATTTTACCATTTGTCATAGTGAACGCTTGTAGCGAGCGCGGACCTATGAGAGACCCTCATAGTTGTCTCCCTTGAATAACTGTAAGCTGTGAAATGTAACATTTCGGTTCACTCCCTTCATTTATCACAACTTAATAGGCTTTATCCTTGGGTGATTACAAACACTCACACCAAGTTTCATCAAAATCCATCAAGAAATCATCTCTCTATCGGGTCCAAAAACAATTCAAGAACGAGGGCAATAATTCATAGTAAATATTGTTCAATTGCTCTTATTTTCAATAGGCTTAATCCAAGACCCTCGGAAACTTCAAGGCTTTAGCTATTTGAAACAATGCTGGAAGGCTATTTGACGCTATATTTTTGTATTTTTTTGTATGTTTATGTCTGCGGTAGGTGGGCTCAACTTTACCGACGGATATCAATAACGGGGGCGGATCCCGGATTTATAGAAATGTGGGGGGGGGGACTCTGAAATATAACATGCTTCAAATGGATCGGCACTGCGAGCGCCGAAGGCGCGAGCGGCAATTTTATAGAGTGTTCTGACATTATTCGGTCAAAAATAAGGGGGAGGGCCCGAGTTGTATTGGGACTAAAAGAATAAGCTCGAAAATAATTATTATTTCTTAACGACCGACTTTTTTTCGAAGGGCTTTTGGCGCCCCCTTGCAACGTCGGCGCCCCCTGGTTTCCATTCGCTGGGGGGGGGGGGGGGCAGGCCCCCAGGCCCCCCCCCCCCCCGGCCACCACGCCACTGATACTTACTATCAAACTAACCCGATATATATGATCCTTGAGTAATAAATCGGTTCAGTTTCTGGAATACTGGCACAAAGGAAGTCAAATTTGAATAATTTAATAAATAAGCAAAATAAGCTTAATTGTATAAATTTTCTCTTTATATAACATCCTTGATATAATACAAAATTTCCTATATTGTTGGTTTATATTAGATTATTGATGAGTTTATAAAATATCCTGTCTTTTACGACATCAGAACCTAAATGTCTACACACATCAGTGCTAGTGATTGTCTAGTATGTTGAACCTTGACAGCTTCGACGCGCTATTAACTGTTAAGTTGGAACTTGCTGGGGCCATTAGTAATAAAGACCAAGAGCTAATTGTTGTTGAATGTCAAACTTGTAATATAAGTAATAGACATGTTAAAGACTAGAGTCTGATGGTGTCAATTTCAAGTGCCACCATCAACATTTGCGTCTATCAAGTAGATTTTTTTATCAGTTGAACGATCATTAAACTCTAGTATAAAATTCTGATATGATGGACAAACGCGTTTTATGGCAACTGTTTAATGCATGAACAGAAGGTTATCCATCATCGCAAGTCTTTGTCCTGATGGTTAAAGAGTGGACAAACAGATAAATCTGGCAAATTTTTATCTGGAGGTCGATTGAATGACACCAAGACTGTTAAATATTTTGCTTTGGGGGTTGTTTTCGTGTACGAAATTGAGTCAGAAATTCTTTGAATGAGCTCTTTTGTAGGCGTTTTGAAAGTATAGTTGTGATTTGCGAAGATTCCACAATAAACAGCTTGCAAAATATTGTGGCATATAAAAATTTGGCCATTAGAATTGACGTCTTCAACAGTATAAATCCAGAACAATATCAGGTTTCTATAAACAATATATTTTGATAATTAAAAATATAATCGCTTATATTGGATAAATAACGTTTGATATTTAAAGACCAACAACAAAATTTAGTTTGGCTGAACAGAGATCTGTGTTTTATAAGAAAACAACTTAAATACTTTTATGAGGTTGTTACACGTGTATTATCTTTGATGTGTTTACGAAAACATAGAAAACTGTATATGTAAAGAAATCATTAACTATAAATCAAGTCTAAATACCAGGTGAAGCATTTGGTATCTCCAATAACAAGACTAGTCCTTCAGGACACCTTCAAAGAAAATAATATTGAAGGAAAAAAGTCAAGATGTATGCCAGATGGATTTGTGGTCTCCTACGATAGGGCATACCTTTTGATGCTTTAGTTAAGTTATGATTATGTTTAATATAAGACTTGTACCATCAAGAAAGAATTTCCGATTGTCGTCTTAATTAACAGCCTTTATTGTATTTTTTAATGAAGTTTGATTTGTAAATGAAAATCCGCGTTGTAGTATTTTTCCTGTATCTATTTAATAACGTAGATTTATTTGATTTAATTATTCCCGACCTTATGTTGTTTTCAATTCCAGTTGATTAACATGCTACATGCAACAAAATTCCAATGTGTTAGTAAAAATAACAGAAATATTGACAATTACTACACTATGAAGAGATTAAAATCAGAAATTAGTAAATGTCAGTTTTTCTGTTGAAATATGTTAACTATGTTTTATTATTTTGCCGTTTTTATCTCGTCTTGTTGAAGAGTGAAACAAACCTTCTATTCTGAATGAAACAGTATACTGTTACTGGTATGTATTTATTCCTTACAGGTTCCTTCTCATCTTTCAAAACATAAATCTGATATTAGTCAACAAAAATATGGAAGACAGGAAACATCTGCAAAAGGCATTAATATCAATTTTGATTTTGATTTGTTATAAGTTATTCCATTATCACGAATGATTTTTCCCCCCAAAAAAAGAGAAAATGGTCTTAAGTTATCAGATTGGAAACGAAACTCCGATCTTCAACTGTTAGCTTAATAGCAGCAATGCCTTAAAGTGCAGACAATTTAAATCATATCAGTTTAAGACATGTATAATTACGCCAAAAAGCATCCGGTGAAAATGTTTACATGGTGGTAAAATCTGAAATTATTTGACTATCAAAAATAACCTGAATTTGAATACCATTAAAACGCCCAGGTCGAAGTAGAAAGTAAGTATACCATCCCATATCTGATAGATGAATATTATCTAATAACATTCGTATCTCAACTCAATTACATTTCAAATTTATAATTCAGCTGTTGGCACTTTCTAATACTTTATCATAACGACGAAAACGCATTTACTAACATGTTTTTCACTTCATTTCAGAACCATTGAACACATTTTATCATGCTAAATTTAAGTAATAATATTATCATACATTTACATTACTTAATGATTCGTTATTTATTAATAAAACATCCACAGATATCTATTTTATGATGTGGAACCGTTTTAACAGATTAAATAAGTACAGTGTGTTGGTGTGGTAACGTTATTGTACGATGCTTTGAAAAATAAATTCCATGTTAGCATTTACATTATAAACATTATTTGAGTTCTGTTGTGGCTGCAGTCAAAAGCAAGATAGATGAAATTCTACGCCCTAACTGTTAGTGAGCAGGAATACTTCATGCAGTGTACAGTGAGGTAAATTTTTACCAAGACGTGATTTTCGGCTCAGTCTTTACTATTTCTAACAGTCAGGGGACTCTTAATGTTCAAAACCTGTTTTTGTCCAATTTGAAAAACGCTTATCATGTCAGCCTGTAACTCAGAGGGGCATCGATATGAGCACTTGCTTTCCCATTACTGGTAAGAATGGCGTGGCTGTATTATCAAATTCATCATTCGGATTAGCCACTTCGTAAAAAGGTAATATAAATGTTAAAACTCTAATTAAGACTGCAATTTACATAATAAGTTTTCAGTGCAGTGTTCTAAATGTTAGAAGTATAAAATTGGTGTACCACTTTGAAACTTGCTAATTTATACTAATTGTGTATATATTTTTAGTACAGGACGCTCGTCAAGTTAACGCGAGGCAATTCTTTTATAATGTGAATTCTACAATCAGGCAAATAGTTTAATTATTTCTCTAGTGCTGTATTTTAACAATATATGCATATTTAGTAAAGTAAAGGGTAACAATGTCGCCACCACGTCAAATCACATTTCACAGCAAAGTTCTTCAGTTAATAGGAATAATTTGAGTAACATTTTTGATCCGTGGCGTTAAAAGGTTTCATTAACAGTGACAAAGACATTGAACACCATAGAGATCTATGGCACCACAGAGAAATATTAATAACCTTTCCTTTCAGATTTGATTAATTTTTAAGAAAACCATAGATGCGCATCCGTGAATTTAATAACAGCAAAATACTTGGATTATTTTAGATCTGAAGAGGCTTATTAAATAATTTATCTCCTTAGACGTCTCACCCATTATATACGTCTAAATTATTAGTGGAATTCGATGAGAATGGCACGCATGTCTTTGAAATATTTTCCAATGAGATTAAGTCTAAAATACAATACTGTTCCAGCCTAATACCTTTATAAAAACTGTTTAATCTGAGCAATAACCTAAAATTCCTGGAATAATTGAACTACTGCTAAAGTACAGGCTTATGGAAATCGTTTTCAAGTTCAATAAACAATTTTATCTGGAACCTTAACTTTGAATAATCGTTTTATTGCCATAAAGATGTTAAATGCTTGATCCGTAACAGAATCGTAAATTCTCTTCTGACAATATGAATTTTAAACAACTGATAAAAGACAAAATGATCAATGGTTGAAATAGATTCACTTCCGCATCCTCCTAAACGATTACTAATTTTATGCTAATTAACAATGGTCTGATAGCCGCCTATCAAACTCACAATAGTCTGATTATACTGGACATATCATGGAATGTTACTCAACTCAATTACAAATACCACTGGAATTACAGTTCCATGTTTACAGGAAAGTGAATATTTCATGAAGTAATTGTGGGTGATAGGAAATGATTTTCTGTATTTATATCACAAACCATGATAAATGGAACTCACACTATGATCTTTAAACACAGCGGTTGTCAAATTGGATTCCCTCTTTACACTTCTTCTCAAGATAGCTTTGTGATCATTTTCGCTTTTAGATGAAACGTAAGAAACCATACGGTATACTACATGAACTCAAATTTACACTTATTGCCAAGTTGAACTCTATATTCAGTATTTGTGTCTTACTGAACATCATAATACTCCCAGAGTATGCATTTGATCTGGACAACGAATTCTAATTGTGTAAAGTGATCAGGATAGCTGTAATAGAGTTTTATCACCTGGAAAAGCACAGATTTACAAATTTACATGAACATATCCTTCGAAAATTTGTATCAGAAGCATGATTCAATTTTAATATTAAGTTTCATTTTTTCATAGAAAAGAACAACCAATATTATCTTCAAACAAAGAGTTTTTATGAGTTAATATTATTTCAAAACCTGATATAGGGTAATAAATTCTTAAATATTAAATCTTCTATCCATGAAATAAATTCGCCTGAAGAAAGTTAAAGATTTCAAGATAAAATCGCTATTAGAAGGTAACCTGGCTAGGATCAATCTCAAATTTCATCGACTTTTAGAAATATTGTAAACAAAATCTCATTTGATCAATTGAAGAACGATTCGTTTATCAAGGCGGTTCAAGAAAGATAAAATATCAGATCTGTTTCAGAAACACTGATTAAATATATGGTAAAGAATACTGTAGTTTTGTATCCGTTAAGATTAAGGATTTATGAAATAAAACCATGTCGGTTACCATACACGAATAAAGTACGGCAAAATCGAGATAGTGCACTCCTGAAAAGAGAAGTATCATCAGGTGTTTTGAAAAAGAAAAAGGGTAAGCACGAGCAACATGAAGTATTTGCCTACGGGTGGAATTTTGATAAATGAATTCTTAGTGGTCTTTAAGTGATATATTAAAGTCAGCATTCTAACGAAATTGTCAGTATAAGTATATTTGCTGACAACCGTCGTAAGAAATGCAAGGTTCAATGCAAATCGTGTAAATGTACTCAGGTTGAAAAATCTGTTTAAAAGTTTAATAATTTATTTTAAGAGTTGAAAACTGGTTTAAGTGATAGTTTATACTTGAATCCAGGTGTATGTTTTATATCGTAATGCTTTAGAGTACTATGAAGGAAGTCATATAAATTATTGGGATGTACTCTCTCATTAAGGACGTCGAAAAAGCAACATCAAACGAAAATTAATGAAATTTTCGACATAAATGTGTTTTTATTAAATAGTATTAGAACCTAACCCACATTTTCATCTGATCAGCATTGGGTTAAAGGTTTTTAAATTGTATGGAGAACATGTATCAAATTGTCCTTCTTCACCAAAAGGGTATATTCATTTCTGACTCAAGACCATCACCAACCAACATATTTTTATGTATTGTTTGTATTGCTCAATGTTTTAAAGACAATAATTGTAGAAATAAAGCTACACATAGGTTCGAGGTTCTATGTTCTTACCTGAACCTACTATATACACCCATGACGGCATATATCTTTAATGCTTCAGGTTGCTTTAAAATCAAATCGGGTATTCAAAGGCCTGCATTTCTTTCTCGGGTTTACAAAACTCAGTAAAAACTCGTCTTCGGTCATTATCATATACGTAAAAGTTTGATCAGCTAACGTGAAGAAATATTGGTGATATTTGATGGTAATTTAATTTAAAGGGCAACGTTCAGCATTTTCGAGGGTCGATTTGGGTCTTGAATATTATGTTAATAGCCTTCAAAATTACTAGAACTGTATATGTGTTTTCTATATAAGGCATAGTCTTACTAAACAACGAGTCGTATTTTTTACTTTTAAACGCTGATAATTTAGGCTAAATTGGGATTTGAAGACTAAAGTACGAGGGAGAGTTGTGAACATTATTAAGGATAAGATAAAAACAAATTCCAGGTTCTGAGACGGATGATGAACATATCCCCTTACGGTATTTGCAGACGGACTGGCTCTGGCTGAGTATATTTCTGATTTGTTCTGATATAAATCTTGTTTCTAAAGGTAACTGAATAAAGTAAGGAGTCGATTTCAAGATACATGGTGCTAGCCACTTGCCATATCGGAATTTCTTGGCACCTATATTTAAAACATGCTGTCTAATTTAACAATGATAATTTGATTCGGCATCTGTAATTCAATTTGTTGACTGACTTAAAACATACAAGTTAGTATAACCTGGGTCAGCACCTACAAGTTACCTGATGGCTGATTAAGCACCTACAAGTATAACCTGGTTCAGCACCTACAAGTAACCTGATTCAAAACCTGAAGTATAACATAATAGCTTATTTAGCATCTACAAATATATCCCGATTCAGCACCTCATTCGGATCCTAAAAGTAATGTATCTGCGTATACAAACCACCTGAAAGAGCATCTATACAAGTATAATCGGATACTTGATTCAGCATCTACAAGTATAACCTGATGGCTGATTCAGCACCTACAAATATATCCTGATTCAATACCCACAAGTAGGGTCTATAACCTGTTTCAGAACCTGAAGTATAACCTGATGTCTGATTCAGCGCCTACAAATATATCCTGGTTCAATACCTACAAGTAGGGTCTATAACCTGATTCAGCACCCACAGGTATAACCTAATTAAGAACCTAAAAGTAATGCGCATACAAACCATTTGAAAGAGCATCTATACAAGTATAACCTGATACTTGATTCAGCATCTACACGTATAACCTGATTCAGCACCTGAAGAATAACCTGATGGCTGATTCAGCAACTACAAAAACATCCTGATTCAATACCTACAAGTAGGGTCTATAACGTGGTTCAACACCCACAGGTATAACATGATTTATAACCTAAAAGTAATGTAGTGTAATACACTAACCATCTGAAAGAACATCTACAAGTTTAGCCTTATGCCTGCTTAAGAATACGTAATTCTGACATGTTGCTTCAGGCTACGAAATATATAATGTCATTCAATTGGTTTATAACCGTAATCTGCCCTCGTAACAAAGTTTCCGATGGACTTGGGCCTAATGGGAAATCAGGCTGAAATGAATTTTAGGTTCTCATCAGTTCAGGCACTTTTAATTATTAAGTCTCTCTGCTTCAAATTTTATTGATTTGACTAAAATATAGATTTGTGCATTCGTTCGGTTTACTTGTTAGGGGCTTTAGGTATTACAATCATGATTTACAGACAGAAAACAAAAATCGGCTATAAAATCAGTACTAAAATCTATATATTTTTTTTCAACATAATTTAATCGAGATAAGATCCAGAAAAACGAAGTAGAAAAAAATAATCAATCGAACAGACGCTTTTATCATCATCAGTTAAGTTTTCGTTAATGTGGAAATTGGCTTGTAAAAAACAGACTAGTGGCTAAATATTATAGGTTCTTAACACACCCAATATTAAAATATGGGTGCTAACCACTCATCATATCTACAAAATGATAAACATGAAACCTTTCTGATAAAAATATTAAACACTGTGGATTAAGAACTATCGAATATATAAACATTTAAGTTAAATAGTCCTAACACGAAGTTAAGATAAAAAGAACATTTGCTGGAATCCTCTTAATAGCGGATGAAAAGATTATTTCAAGAAGATAAAAACCAATAACTGGCATTTCTCTATTCCCTACAGACTTCGTATAAGAGTCAATCCCGTTCTTTCGACTACAGTATTAAAAGCACAAGAGAATAAACAAGAAAATCTGTCATATTCTAAGTTTTTTTTATAACATACTTATATAGCCTATTATCATTTCCTTATATTAAAGAGAAATATTCCAGACTTTAAAGACCCGATTAACATTTACATTTTCCTGAGAGGTTAGTGTTTTACTTCTTTTTTCTCAGTCTAACACAGTCGTGTGTACACTTTTGACATATATAAATAATTCTATATTATTATGTCACATTAAACACAAGTTATTTTGTACCATATTTTGTAACAGCTGTATTGAGATGGACAGTATGATTGTTTTTCGTTCAGTTAATGTAAGTTATTAATGAATAATATCCTATGTTTACATTATTAAACAATAGACCATACCATAATAATTGACACAAATAATGAAAAATAATAATATAATGAATATACTGTAAATATTATTTGAAAAAAAAAACATATTTGGAATAATAACGTCTGAGTGAGGGTCTACAAAACCCTTAAAAGCTACACGTGAATTATCTTCCGGGTTTACAAAGCTGTCTAAGTATAGTTCTGCTCGCCTGCTTTACAGATATCTGAATACATATCATTGTCTGTTTTATAATAATAAAAAGACTTACCTATACGAGAAGAGATGACCAGTGTCACAAGTAGTCCAAACATCATCATTAATTTCAACATGAAGTCCCACTTGAATAAAATAGTTGAAAGATGTTCAGTGATTGTTGTACTATCCTATACCACCGTTTAGAAGACAAAGTATTTAACCATTTATACGTCAAGATGAGATATCAATCTAATCTTAACTTGATTACCACCAGTCCCTGTAGCTGCCTTCTGTAAAATAAAACACGAATGGTTTTCAAATTACACCTCACCATCTAATTTCTTATAGAAATATAATCTTCTTCCACGTGCTTTTATATTATTAATTCCTCAATACCACCCAGCTATTGTTTCTTAATTAAAGTAATAAATATATCACAATGCCAATTTAACACATCACTATAACATGTACTTCCATATTATTCCCACGATTCCGACACCATGGTAGATTGACATGTATTAATTGTTACAATTCCTAGATACTCAGTATTACAGACCTCACTTCACTTATACACTATTACAGTTCATAGTGCTAATGATAAAGGACAGGTTAAGGCCCTTGATTGAATTATTTCCTTTAATAGTATTGAATGTATGTCGACTCCAGTATTAAACCGAAGATTATATCTAGACTATAATATATTCATTGTTGTAAAATAATAGCTGTCACACGCCTCTTACATTTAAAACAAGTTATTGAGATGGCATTAAATTTGTGATCAGAAATACACTGTTGATTTGTAGCTGAGAGGGGTGTACGCTTTTTAGAAAAAAGGTGATAGAATTGAACACTTCATTTCGTTCAACCTCGGTCACAGGGCCTTGATAAGAATTTTAACATTTTGCAGAAATGGTGTGTAGGTGCTGAAATTACCGGCTGGAAACCAGACCTTTACACAAAGCACTAGAACAAGTTTAGTTTATTGCTGCCATATTTTAACGTAGCCCATTAGAAAAAAAGCAATCGATAAAGTTTTAAAGTTAGGTCATAATTTAATTATTTTTATTTGTTTAGTTGCTATGTCTCGCGAAGATAAATAAATGGAGACAAAATCGTTCAGAAAGAAGTATGAAAAAATATTTATATTTAATGCTAACTCTATATTTAAAGGTCTGTATACACTGGTAACATTTCAGGAAACATCAGGACACAAAACAAGTGGATACACAATGTTTCCAAAAATATTGATAGAGTATACAGAGTAAAACATTTCTCGACACAAGCCGACACATTTGTGTCCATTTGTTTCAAATTAATTGAAATGCAATTTGAAGGTCCAGGGTTAATTCTGGCATGGGTCGAGATGATATTCTTCCGATTTCCTACTGTCAGTGATCACCGTCGGAGGGGCTGACATGGAAAAAGCATCAAGTCGTTAGGATGGGATAATAAACCTGAGGCCACGTGTGATATTGACTGTACACGTTAAAGATCCCTCGACAGTTGGAAATCGAAAATAAGATTAGGCTAATGCCGCCGTCCTGGCATTTGCCCCTCCTCATTGGCCCACACATGTGCAGAAAAACAAAATTTCATTTGTGGGGATGTTCAAACCGTTGCTCTCGAAATGGGTAATGGCGACCAGGAATAACCTTTATTGAACAAGGTTAAGATAGAGCAGCAGACGCGACGTAAATGCAGTAGGAGTATAATAATGTTATGATTCAAGTACAAAAAATACCCATCTTTAATACTAATTGGAGGTCTGTCGGGTTTCGAGATAAATGGATAGGTTTTAAACCCCGAACAAACCACGACAAAAGACGTTTTCTGTGTCTACATTAGTCGACAACTTTACTGTCAAAAATAAGAGGCTGGAATCGAGTCTGGGAGGTTATATGTGTAATCGTGTACTTTCAAAATTCCGAGAAAAGAATGTTGAAAATAATTGATTTTGATTTTATTCTGAGAAAAGTATGTCAAAATTAAATGAATCAATTTATTTCGAGAAAAGTATGTCGAAACTAAATAATCAATCAGTTAAATTTCGACATAGTATGTTAAAATTAATGATAATATAATTTTTTTTCTCCTGTTAATATGGCCCCAGAACGCCTCCGTAATATTTTTCAGAAAATGTTCAAAATTACCGAGTAGATATCATCGAATCAAATGTCATTGAATTATACTCGTTGAATCAGTAGCATACGCCACCAATATACTGCCACTCATCTCTGCCATAGATTTTCAATAATTCAAGGTGTAGTTTTCTAGCTATGTTCTCAAAACAAAGATAGTTATGTGTCCTACTTCTCTGAACCTAATGGGATAATGAAGATTAGCAAACGCCATGCAGTGTACAATGATACTTTCTGTTTTGGTGGACTTCAAACTTACATCCCCTGTATAGTACGCATTGATATAGTTAAGGTTCTGGAATTATGGATTTGGAATTTAAAATCAAAGAAATCTTTTAATATAACATGTACTTTCAAAAAGGAGTTAAATGTTCATATGCATCAAAGAAATATTAAATGTAATCATCAAACGAATACAATCCATGTGTTATAAAAAAATGAATATGAACGATGCCTGTTTAACAGGTCTAAAATATTTATAACTGACTACTATTCAATGTAACTGTTCATGAGCTAGAAACGTATACCTCTCACGATAGTGCGTGTAAGTGTTAATTTAATTAAGTAAAGTGTTGTTGAAGGGTAGAGAGACAGAGAGATCCCCTGTCTCGCTACTAATTATACAGTCACGGAAATAGCACAGTTAGTCTTTTGACAAACACTGCATGGTATAGATACTCAGATGGAGTTGAGTTATCTGCATCGAATCTGTTATGAAATCTTTTCACAATGGCAACTAATAATGTAATTTAAAGGGGACAAGTCTTCATTTTTATTGTTTGATTTGGGTCTTGAATATACTTAAGTATCCTTCAGAAGCACTAGAAATGTACGAAAATTGCATATTTCCTTCAAATATATTTAAAATTAGACATTTCTCCTTCTATTTCTATAGATGACTTTTCTATATATTGCATAGTATCGCTAATGTGTAGTAGGGCATTACTTTCAAATGCTAATAAGTATGGATGCACATGGATTTGAAGACTCAAATTTCAATGGTGAGTTGTGATAACCAGTACTAAATTGCTGAGCTAAAAAAGTCCCCGTTTCTGAGACTTGGAAAATGGAAAAATCGACCCACGAAAATGAAGCCTGTGCCCCTTTAAACAGATAAAGAAAGAGTGTTGGTAGTTTACAGGTAAAGGGAAGAGTGTTGGTGGTGTACATGTAAAAGGAAGAGTGTTGGTGGTGTACAAATAAAATGAACAGTGTTGGTAGTTTACAGGTAAAGGGGAGAGTGTTGGTGGTAGACAAGTAAAAGGAAGAGAGTTGGTGGTGCACAAGCAAAAGGAAGAGTGTTGGTGGTAAACAAGTAAAATGAAGAATATTGGTGGTAATCAAGCAAAAGGAAGAGTGTTGGTGGTAGACAAGCAAAAGGAAGAGTGTTGGTGGTAAACAAGTAAAAGGAAGAGTGTTGGTGGTAAACAAGCAAACGGAAGAGTGTTGGTGGTATACAAGCAAAAGGAAGAGTGTTGGTGGTGTTTAAGCCAAGAAAGAGTGTTGGTGGAAGACAAGCAAAAGGAAGAGTGTCGGTGGTGTACATGTAAAAGGAAGAGTGTTGGTGATGTACAAGTGAAAGGAAGAGTGTTGGTGGTGTACAAGTAAAAGAAAGAGTGTTGGTGTTGTGCATGTAAAGGAGGACTGTTGGTGTTGTACATGTAAAAGGAAGTGTGTTGGTGATATTCAAGTAAAAGAAAGAGTACTGTACAAGTAAAAGGAAGACGGTTGGTGTTGTACATGTAAAAGGAAGACAGTTTGTGGTGTACAAGTAAAAGAAAGAGTGTTGGTGGTAGACAAGTAAAAAGAAGAGTGTTGGTGGTAGAAAAGTAAAAGGAAGACAGTTGGTGCTGTACAGGTAAATGAAGAATGATGTTAGTGTACATGTTGTATAAGTGAACAGAGAATGTTGATTCTAAACAATTCTTCTTGCACTGGCTTAAACCTCAGAATATCTCATAGGGCTGGAGATGATAGATTGCTGTTTTTAGAATTGACGATAGAACGACCATGTTTTTACTGTCTGGTATTGTCACATATCCAGAAAATTTTTAATGAAATATTTAGTAAAGGAGGTTATTAAACGATTTAAGCCGACAACAGACGATAAAAACATCTCTTTCTCTTTAACAATCATTATTTAACTTAACTTAAAAATTTCTATCGTTAAAATAGAAAAATCCAATCTTTTAAACCGAGTTAATCACTACATCTGAAACAGGGAATGGTTTTTGTAACAGTTGTACATTGATTTTAACGTCTTATATTACAATTAGGAGAAAACAAGATAACATACAGGGGGCTCATGCCAACTTTCTTTAAAAATTCAAATAAAACTTTCTTTCACTGATATTGCTATATTTCAGCAACGGAAATCTCATACTGTTAATTTGTTAACAAGATGAAAGGAAAAAAAACTATTAATTATCTGACATGCACCGTCGTTTTCTTGAATAATTTATAGTGAGACCCGAGACTTAATCATTTAATAATATATTAATATAAACCCATCCTTAAATTGTGGTAGATTTAGTGTGAGCTAGATGATTGGGAATAAAAAATCCAAATATTTTGGCGCATTGAAGCCCATGTAAGTAATATAGATATACTCCTTGACGATTGAAGCCTTTCCATTTTCAAGGTGTCATAACTACAATTTGTACGGAAGAACGTATCCTAATCAAACATTGAAGCTAATAATATCAATATATTCAAGGTGTCACAGTTAATATACGAGGGTAAAAAGGTCGTACAAGCAAAACCGTCGACCAAAAACATGGCAAAATCGAGAGTAATAGTTTTATAGTAGTGAACTAATTCAAAGAGTAATCACGCTCTGCTTCGTGCGCGACACCCGCCACTACTATATAGGTCAACATTATGGATACGATCATCAATGTATGACTGACTACACAAATCAGTCAATATGCAAGAAACAGATTTGTTATATTTGTCCAGTACCAAGTACCACTGAAGCCAGTTACCAAATTGAACCTCAATGAACCACGGCTTCTCTTGAGGAAGATTGATTCTTATATTTTCAGCATTTCCACAAATTTCCACCAATAAAAGAAAAGATATTTAACCTTTAACTTGCATTTTGCTTCATCATAAATCTTTACTTTGTGACCTAGGCCAGTGCCTTTATGAGACTATGTTCTCATCACCACCTAACACTATAATTCCAATATATGATCGAGAGAAATGATACAGACCAACAGATCGAATCTTATTTGGCCATAATGGGTTCCACTTCTTAGTGAAGAAGATTACCAAACATGGTTTTAGATCATTCCTGAGGTTAAAATACGTAAAGAAATTTATAAAACGTAAGCTGGTGAATGAGGTATGTTAATGCACATGAATGGAAAATTAACAATGAGAAAGTCGAAATTTAACAATTTTGAGTAGCACATCCAAGAAGGGCGTGGTCGGTACTTCAGTCTCTATGATAACTGGAACCACAATCCTGGCTGTGCAATGCTATTATTGTCGTGAGGACGAGCTTCATTGAGATTATTCAGCTTCCATTTTTCTAATCACATTGACCCTTTTTGGTACTGCAGCACTTTTGTTCAATGAGAATCCTATGTAGATTTTCTTTGTTTGGCCAATTTTAAAACATTAACTTAATGCAAACCATAACCATTTTCAAAAAACAATGTAATGGTAAAACATATAAATTGCTTAAAGGGACAGTCCGAATTTTTTTTAGGTCAAAAATTTTTTGGGCTCAAATTTGTGAAAACTTTACACCAAAATCTGTAACTATGTGCCCTTTAATGTATCTGAAAGTTTTAACTAAAAAAATCCAGCCGTTAATTTTTAAACGCTAAAAATATGCTATAATATTTAAAAACCTTACGTAAGGTTTTTAAGTGTGTTATGTTTTTTGGACGCTGAAAGGAAACTACTGAACGGATTTGCGTAAAATAAACGCTTAATTGTAGAGAAATGTCCCTCTTGTGTATTTAAACGGTTTCAGCCAGAAATATTGAGCCATTTAAAGGGTAAACACAAAAACAAGGTCAAATTGCTTAATTAACAATAAGTACTCCCTGTTTGTAATTAACCCTTTAAAACCAAATTCAGTTTGATCAAGAAGATATAGAGATACAATAAGCTTACTTTAAAAATACTCTCAGGTAGCATTTGCGATTTTTTTTATATTGGAAACTTTTTTCAAAAAAGCAGAATGGCCCTTTAATATACAAAATTGCTTAATAGAAAAAGTCTACATGCATAACAAACCATAAAAATATATTTGTCGGATACACTCTCTCATTATTTTGTTCAATTATTGAATTTCTATAAAATTATCAAGGAAAACAATAAAATAGACTGTTTTAGATATAGCAGGTGTGGCATTCATTCAAACTGTATATAAATATCCATAATTTACATAATACAGTCATTAGTGGGTAATGTAGCAAATTCTTCCTGATATCTTATTGTTTTTTATACTTACAGTATTTACATAACATAGCAATTAATCATACATAGCAATTATAATTATCAGTTATATGTTATTTTGTTTCTACAAACTGATAAACTGAAACGTTAAAACTCGCATTAATCTTACTGATATTCAACATTTTCATTTCTCTCGAATGTTTAGCAACGCAAATTAATTGAATTTGTGTAAATATATTGAAATGAAGTTTTACATCTTACTTTTCTGCACCTGCAGTAAGAGAAATCTTTCAAGGCCTCCGCTTATTTTCGATTTCCAACTATAGGGGCATCTTTACGTGTACAGCTTATATCACACGAGGCTTCGATGCATTCATCCGAAAGGCTAGACTTCTTTCAACCCCTCTAACCTGAATCACTGACCGAAATCGAGATCGAAAAATCCGAAGGAATTTCTTGATCCATGTCGGGATTAAAGCGAGCAAGCATCTGTAACTTAGACATCTCAGATCCAGCGTTGTTCCTTGAGTAAGTACATGTATATTGAAATTTTAACGAAAAGTCTTTACTTTAAAGGCATATGTTTACTAACCGTTCGACCTGAAAATTTTAATTTTCAAATCTCCGCGTATCCATAAATATCAGCGTTCGAAAGTCAAAAATACGACTTGTCGTTTAGTAAGACTATGACTTATATAGAAAATACATAGTCCAACCCCAACTGGCCAACTCCAGTATCAGCACTGCACTGATGAGGCCCAGAAGGCCGAAACAGTACTGTTTGCAGTTAGAAAATACATATGCAGAAAGAGAGAGATAACTGTTAAGGTATGGGTATAATTGAAGGGATTGTGCGATTTTTGGGCAGTTCCAGTAAATCTGAAGACTATTTATACATAAATTCAAAATGCTGAACATTCCCCTTTAATATAAAATATAGAAGCTAGAAGCTGGTTACCAAAGACAATTTTTTAAACGACCTTTTACCTTTAGTAGAAAAAGTGAGTAAGTGAATTAGTCTACCATTAAAGGTGATATGTAAAGTAATCGAGTCTTTTTAAGAAGGATGTTTTAAGTGAATTAGTCTACCATCATATATAAAGTAATCATATTTAGTATTTACCATGCTTATCACAAAGAATGATATGTTAGCCTTTGGTCTTCTAGGCTATTATTATAAAATCTTTATTTCTATTATTTAAGATGGTATTGTACAGCAAGCTGATCTATTATTTAATTTCAGTAAGCTAGTATATTATTAAGAGTAATGTGTTCGGTAAGCTGGTCTATTATTAAAAGTGGTATTGTACGGGAAGCTGATCTATTATTTAATTTCAGTAAGCTAGTATATTATTAAGAGTGGTGTGTCCAGTAAGCCGGTCTATTATTAAAAGTGGTATGATCGGCAACAGGATGGTATAGACAGTAAGCTAGTATATTATTAAATGTGGTATGGACAGTAAGCTAATATATCACTTCTGGTGACATGGACAGTAAGCTAGTATATTATTAAATGTGATATGATATGGACAGTAAGCTAGTATATCACCACTGGTGATAAGGACTGTAAGCTAGTGTATTATTAAAGGTGGTATGGGCAGTAAGCTATTATATTACTAAAAGTGGTATGAGCAGTAAGCTAGTATATTGTTAAAGGTGGTGTGGACAGTAAGCTAGTATATTATTTAAGGTGGTATGGGCAGTAATCTAGTATATTATTAAAGGATGGTATGGGCAGTAAGCTAGTATATTACTAAAAGTGGTATGGACAGTAATCTAGTATATTGTTAAAGGTGGTGTGGACAGTAAGCTAGTATATTATTTAAGGTGGTATGGGCAGTAATCTAGTATATTATTAAAGGATGGCATGGGCAGTAAGCTAGTATATTATTAAAGGTGGTATGGACAGTAATCTAGTGTATCATTAAAGGTGGTATGGACAGTAAGCTAGTATATTTTTAAAGGTGGTATGGGCAGTAAGCTAGTATATTACTTAAGGTGGTATGGGCAGTAATCTAGTATATTATTGAAGGATAATAAGCTAGTGTATTAATAAAGGTGGTATGGATAGTAATCTAGTATATTATTAAAGGATGGCATGGGCAGTAAGCTAGTATATTATTAAAGGTGGTATGGACAGTAATCTAGTGTATCATTAAAGGTGGTATGGACAGTAAGCTAGTATATTTTTAAAGGTGGTATGGGCAGTAAGCTAGTATATTACTTAAGGTGGTATGGGCAGTAATCTAGTATATTATTGAAGGATAATAAGCTAGTGTATTAATAAAGGTGGTATGGATAGTAAGCTAGTATATTATTAAAGGTGGTATGGGCAGTAAGCTTTTTTATCATTACAGGTGGTATGGACAGTAAGCTCTTAAAGGTGGTATGGGCAGTAAGCTAGTATATTATTAAATGTGATATGATATGGACAGTAAGCTAGTATATTCTTAAAGGTGGTATGGGCAGTAAGTTAATATATTATTAAAGGATGGTATGGGCAGTAAGCTAGTATATTATTAAGAGTGGTGTGTCCAGTAAGCCGGTCTATTATTAAAAGTGGTATGTTCGGCAACAGGATGGTATAGACAGTAAGCTAGTATATTATTAAATGTGGTATGGACAGTAAGCTAATATATCACTTCTGGTGACATGGACAGTAATCTAGTATATTATTAAATGTGATATGATATGGACAGTAAGCTAGTATATCACCACTGGTGATAAGGACTGTAAGCTAGTGTATTATTAAAGGTGGTATGGGCAGTAAGCTAGTATATTACTAAAAGTGGTATGAGCAGTAAGCTAGTATATTGTTAAAGGTGGTGTGGACAGTAAGCTAGTATATTATTTAAGGTGGTATGGGCAGTAATCTAGTATATTATTAAAGGATGGTATGGGCAGTAAGCTAGTATATTACTAAAAGTGGTATGAGCAGTAAGCTAGTATATTGTTAAAGGTGGTGTGGACAGTAAGCTAGTATATTATTTAAGGTGGTATGGGCAGTAATCTAGTATATTATTAAAGGATGGTATGGGCAGTAAGCTAGTATATTATTAAAGGTGGTATGGACAGTAATCTAGTGTATCATTAAAGGTGGTATGGACAGTAAGCTAGTATATTTTTAAAGGTGGTATGGGCAGTAAGCTAGTATATTACTTAAGGTGGTATGGGCAGTAATCTAGTATATTATTGAAGGATAATAAGCTAGTGTATTAATAAAGGTGGTATGGATAGTAAGCTAGTATATTATTAAAGGTGGTATGGGCAGTAAGCTTTTTTATCATTACAGGTGGTATGGACAGTAAGCTATTAAAGGTGGTATGGGCAGTAAGCTAGTATATTATTAAATGTGATATGATATGGACAGTATGCTAGTATATTCTTAAAGGTGGTATGGGCAGTAAGCTAGTATATTATTAAAGGTGGTATGATATGAACAGCAAGCTAGTATATTATTAAATGTGATATGATATGGACAGTAAGCTAGTATATCACCACTGGTGATAAGGACAGTAAGCTAGTATATTACTAAAGGTGGTATGAGCAGAAAGCTAGTATATCACCACTGGTGATAAGGACAGTAAGCTAGTATATTTTTTAAGATGGTATGGACAGTAAGCTAGTATATTATTAAAGGGTCAATTACAAACAGGGAGTTCCTTATTGTTAATCAAGCAATTTGACCTAGTTTTGGTGTTTGCCCTTTAAATGGCTTAATATTTCTAGCTGAAACCTATTAAATACACAAGAGGGACATTTCTCTACGATTAGGCGTTTATTTTACTCAAATCCGTTCATTAGTTTCCTATCAGCGTCCAACAAACATAACACACTTAAAAACCTTAGGCCACATAAAAAAAAAAAATTGGTGATCGTCCTTTCAATTTCCGAAATCAGGGGAGGGGGGGAGTTTTTTTTTTTTATTTTTTATTTTTTTATAGGACCCTAAAACACTTAAAACACTTAAAACACATGCTGATACTGCTTTATTCCTCACCAGAAGCATGCAAACAATGAATTAAAGAAAATATATTCCACAGACAGCATATATTCTGTTTTTGTAAATTAATAAAATTGCTTGATGGACCTACTGGTGGTATTTCCTATTATATTACAGTTATTCCGCGTTAAATGTCCGCGAAAAATAGAATTTTTTGTTATACCTACGCTATTGAGCGGATTGTTAACGTTTTTTTTTTAAATAAAAAAAATAAAAAAATCAGGGACGGGGCCGTTTTCAGGCACGGGCGGGGACGATCACCAATTGTTTTTTTTTATGTGGCCTTACGTAAGGTTTTTAAAAATTTTAGCATGTTTTTAGCGTTTAAAAATTAACGGCTGGATTTTTACAGCTTTCGAGTTGCGCTCGAAACTGTATTGTTACCATTAATTTTTTAGATATTTTTATTTTTTTTTTTTTTTTTTTTTTTTTTTTGTAAATGTTGTCAGAGTACCCAGCAAAAACTGTTATACTTAGAAGATTTTTTGCATTAGCCCAAATATCCCAGACCTAGTGAATAGCCCTTAAATATATTTCCAGCTATCAGTGTCCGACAGGAAGCAGTCTGGCGGAAAACTCCTTATTTTTGGAAATCGACCATAAATTGTTTAATATTTGTTTGATTTTCATAAAATTTTCTGTGTGCAATCTTGAAAGAACTTCTAAGCAGACATGGGCTTCAGAAATTTGAAATTTGAAAAGTTTGTAGATAACTTTTTGTACCGAATTTTGGTCAAAATTCAAACTTCTTTAATTTTTATTCGATTTGCACGAAAATTGGTAGGTTGGTAGAACCCAAATTATCGATTAAGATTCCCAAAAAAAAAATTCCGAAATGTTTCCGGAACATTCGGAAATTTCCCAAAAATGTCGAAAAACCAAAAAATCAGAGTTTTCGGATTATTTTTTGCAAAAATTTGCAAATTTGTTATTTCATTAAATTTGTACAACTGATATCTTCATTTTGTATATTTCCCGTATATGCAAATTCCTAACCGTTCAGCCGCCATCTTAAAAAAAGCAAAATATCTAAGAAATACTACTTGTCCCACATTTTTAATCCGATTTTTTTCAAACTTGATTTAAAATGTAATTATGAAAATTATCTAGGTCCTCTAGTCGCCTTTTTTTGCAGTGCGTTCGATTCTCGAACGCACTGCATTGTTTTGCAATTGACTATTTTTTTTTTTTTTCGTTTTCTGGTCTCGCTATTTCGGTATGAAGGGAACTTGTCACGCTTAATCTGACACGGTTTCTCATACTATATAGGTGCTCGTTGTGAGGTGAATGCAAAATGACGCACTTTTGACCAACCGGAAATGATGTATGACAAAAAGTGTACTTTCGGTTTTTTATCATTTTTACCTACAATTTTCAACCGATTTCGATGAATATTTTTTTGTTTATTTCAGTTATGTCTTTTTTACACGATAATCACTTAAAAACTTACAATTTTTTACTTTTGACGCTGAATTTTGGAACTCTTTTTTGACACTTTTTTCAACTTCCACAGTTTTATTTCTATCGCTATGAAAACTTCTAGGCATATAGACATTGTTATTGCGAACAAAACTGTGTTTTCAAAATTTTGATATCACTTCCGGTTTTGACGTCATTTGCTTGTAAACTTAAAATTTCAACTTCCGGAGTTTTGAAGATATTTGAAAATTTCTATTTGCATTATGTTAGAAACTGTCATCATGAAAGATATTTATGATAAAATTTGACCCGGAAGTAATATGTCAGGCGCCATGTTGTTGTGAGTAATTTTTATAAAACTCAAAATGGGGCCTCAGGGGATAATCGGATTTGCACAATTTTGGTGTCTATGAAATCCTTAGTCAATTGCCACCAACCTTATGACAGCGGATTTTTGAATTTCGATTTAGACCTTTTTCTATTTCCGGACAAATAATTTCAGTAATGACCGAAGCTTTCAAGGCTCATATCTAGTGACCTTGACCTTTGATGACCTTTTGACCTGTACAAAAGTTATTGCCCTTAACGAGATCTACCAAATGATATATTCATTTCCGATTTCTGATTTTAACTTCCGGTTTTATCGCCATTTGAAAATTGGAATTTTTAACTTTAAAGAGTTTTGTCACGTGGCCTAATAAACATACGTCACAAATTTTTAGACATATTTACTATGCTAAATCTGCTCTTTCTAATGATATATAACACAAAATATTTGAATCAAAATTGCGCTTTTTAAAACTTGCAAATTTTGCGCCAATTTTCATTGTAACTGTGCGTGTTTTTTGGAAATTTCATTTCGATCGATCTGAAAACTTACAAGTAGATAAACAATTTGATAATGAACAAAACAATATTTCTGAAATTTTGATATCACTTCCGGTTTTGACGTCATTTGTTTGTAAACTTGAAATTCTAACTTCTGGAGTTCCCGAATTATTTGAAAGTTTCTTTTTGCATCATGTTAGAAATGATCATCAGAAAAGATATAAATGATAAAATCCGACCCGGAAGTACTATGTCAGGTGCCATGTTGTTGTGACTTATTTTTTTTAAACCTCAAAATGGGACCTCAGGGGATAATCTGATTTGCATAATACCGGTGTCTAAGAAATCCTTAGTCGATGGCCAACAACCTTATATCTATTAACATGTGAGAATCAGCGCTGTTGTATTACAACGTATTATTCCCTCAGCACATCATACGATTCATGGTCAGAATACCAACAACTAGAAAGTTACAATTTACCATAGTGTTTCTTTTAACGCTTCTCACTGGTCAGAGTAGTATTTTAAAATGTTCAAATGCAGTTTTCTCCCTTCAACTGAAAAATGTTTGTTGTCTGTATGTTTAAATACAGTTCTCTCCCTTCAACTGACAATTGCACCATGCTTAACATGACTTTCTTTCATTGTAACTTGCATGTTTAACGTTGTAAATTATGTACTAAAAAAGATAAACAAAAAAAGGTAGATAACGATCCAATGCCAAAAGAAGAAAATCCGTTCTAAAAATCTGGTTCTGTCATTTATTAAAATTGCATGTCTAAAAACGTTGACCATTAAAATGTTTTCTAACAAAATAATAATATAAATTTTTTGCAAGGACTATGTTAAAAATGACAATTTACGAACTGTGCTGCGAACTTTCATGTATGGAGGTTAACACTCAGTATTCTGATGTCATTTATTAGACATATCAAGAATTGGCTCTATCATGTAGGGAGCTCAGGTGGCACAGTGAATTAGACGCTTGCTCGCTAAGCTGAAGTTCCAGGGTTCAATTCCGGCATGGGTCGCATGCCTTCGGATATTTCAACCCGGTTTCACCCTCTCAATGATGCAGGTCGGAGGGGCTGACATGGAAAAAGCGCCCAGTCGTTCGGATGGGTCAATAAACCAAGGTCCCGTGCGCTATTGGCTGTGCACGTTAAAAACCCCTAATGCCGCTGTCCTGGCAAAAATTTCCCTCATTGCACACTGCATGGCGTATTCCACTTCCAATGGTATAAAAATGTACATTAGTAAAAACAACGACTTTTTAATCCGATGACTTTTCACTACTGAACGTGAAATGGTTATTTACTTTTCACTCCCGAATATAAAAAAATTATATGCCGATTTTTATGTTCTGTAAATTTCGCAGTATGGATTGAAAACGCCATTTTTCACCCATGGACGAAACCGGATGAGCACTGCCCAGTATCGTCTCACGATTCTAGTTTAAATTTTGAATTTGTCTTTGCACAACCTTCATTCAAAGTTTTTTGTGATAGGCCTTGAATATCAAGGCTTATAACTTTTGACCTTGACCATTTGCAACCTATATTTTTGAACAAAACGATTTTTCTTTGGCTACCCTTTCATTTGATACCAACATTTATAATTTTGGTTAATTACTTTTGATTTTATGGGGTTTTGAAAATGAACAATTTTTAATTTTCTTTAAATTATTCAATTTCAAGATATACGATTTTAATATCCCTAATTTTGTTCATCTGACTTCTATTTAACTTACAGAAAAAATTCGAAGAGATTTATAATGTACAAATTCACAGCTTTAAAATAATATATAAATCATTGTGCATTCACAAAATTCAGCAATTTTTTAAAATAAAATATACTCTAATTACATGAGATTATGAAGGTGTTATAAGAATTACATAACAGCTTCAACAAGCCAACAGACACAAGTATCTAGGTCATAAAAGTGTTATCAGGTCAAACCATTCTACTACACCCTAGTCTCTACACAATATAAGCTTTATCAAAATATAGATGCAATATAACCAGGAAACTGATTATAGATTTGTCAATCAAATGTTGAACCCAAAAGTTTTAATTTCAAGTTCCAGAGAAGAATTGTTTAAACAGAATTACAAAAGGACAAAAACTTAAAATTCAATGGCCAAGTTTGAACATAAATATTTGGGACCGAATCCAGAGAAATGGATATGTATAGAAATATAATCTGAATACTTAAAATTTGTAAAACAGGTATACATGTATAATGTAAAATTTCAAAGCTTTAAAACCATATATTATTTATAATAGAAATTCATCAAAAAAGGAAACTGACCAATCTATGACATTGTTAAATAGATCTAGAACTTTTTGTGGGATACGAAAATGCACGGTATAGATTAAAATTTCTTTATATCAAACAAAGAGCTAACTAGTTATAGTTGGTTCAATTTTAATTGGATATTGGTTTGTGTATTGGATTATTTTACTAGTTTGTCCCAAAACAAAGGGTTTAATGAATGACAATCATTGATAATGACATTTTACAAATAAGAAAGTTGGATATTGTAAGGAAATAAAAAGAGCAATGTTTTGCTAAACGGGTGATAGTCAATTGGGTCCCTAACCAAAATGGCCCCTAGTCAAAATGGCCACACATGTTAAATTTGGTCAAAATGGCCATAAATGGTAAATATGGTCAAAATGGCCAGTCATGCTCCCTATTTTTGTCAAAATGGCATCTGAATTTACTCTTTGATTTCAACCAATTCATTGGTCAAAATGGCCAAAAATAGTCAAAATGGTCTCTGATTAATTTTTTTATAGATTACCCTAAAGGGGTAAAGTCAATTGGGCCCCTATCCAAAATGGCCCCTAGTCAAAATGGCCATAAAAGTTAAATTTGGTCAAAATGGCCAGTCACCATGGCCCCTATAACATGTGTCAGGAAAATTAAATGTCATGTTTCTGAAGCAAATATTTTGTTATATTCTGAAAAATATAATGACAGTATTCAGAGAATTTCAAATTTGACAAAGAATGGCTTCGCCAAAAAAGGGAAATAATCTGTATTCCATCCTGAAATCATGCTTATCTTTACGCAAAATAAATATATCAAACGAAAACTACTCGGAAGCTGACAGATCTGTGTCGAACAGGTCTAGTTTTAGTTAAAACTTTCAGATACATTAAAGGTCACATAGTTACAGATTTTGGTGTAAAGTTTTCACACATTTGAGCAAAAAAAAATTTTGCCCCCAAAAAAATTCAGACTGTCCCTTTAAAGAGGCACAGGCTTCATTTTCGTGGGTCGATTTTTCTCAGAAACGGGGACTTTTTTTAGCTCAGCAATTTAGTACTGGTTATCACAACTCACCATTGAAATTTGAGTCTTCAAATCCATGTGCATCCATAATTATTAGCATTTGAAAGTTATAATGCCCTACTACACATTATCGATACTATGCAATATATAGAAAAGTCATCTATAGAAATAGAAGGAGAAATGTCTAATTTAAATCAACCAATAAAAATGAAGACTGGTCCCCTTTAAACCATCAGGCAACGTAGTGAGCACAAACCAGCACGATTGTGACTCTCATAACGAAGATATGTTGTGCATAAATATTATACAAATTGATGTTTTCTTAATACCTTTTCTGCTGACTATGTTATTTCGCAAAACCATCCATTCAAAGTTGAATTCAAACATGCATGTACAAAATAATTGGTCTAAATGGGTATGCTTATTTGTTTCAAACTACATTCTAAACCAAGATAAGATTGACGATCTGTGACGTCTATAACTGACAGTAATTGAAAATGTTGTATATACCATTCCAAATTCTAAAAATTAGTTTTTAGGTCTTGAAGCAGGTGAAAGACTGAAATTAGTAAAATAACTACCCAACTTCCTAAAATATACATAGATCTTGACAGAAAATAAATTGAATTTATTTAACACTTTTTCAGATTCTCATCTTGTTGTTCGTTAGTGGGTTACATGTTAATGATTTCAGGATATAAAGATATTGTACAGATAATAAACTTTTGGCACGGGTGATTTTTGATAAGTTAGATATGACATGAAGATCTTTCTGTGCCATGATTGAAAATAAGATCTAATATGCTAATTATTATCGCTAACAAAGATTTGATAACGAATAACATTTGAGTTTTAGAATATAAACCAAATCCACATAGCAGAGACAATGACTTGTTTAGTGGTGAAAATTAATATGGAATTTAGAATTGTTATTTGGATTCAAGATTTGTAACGTTCATTTTGTTGTAGTTAAAGATAAATTAACTTAAAGCAAGAAAATTAACATACCTCAATGTAAAGAATCGCCCATTGTTACAATCGACTGTATTTGTCTGTTCAGAACGACCTGCAATTAATTATTTACTATACTGATGTAAAGAAAAACTAAAGTTGATCAAAGCAATCTCGATACTTCAACGACTTAAGAAAAAGAAATAACTGAACAAGTGGCGTGATAAATAATTAATACACGACTTTCAGAAAGATGATAAAATACAATTTAGATAGAGCTATAACTAGATCTTATAGTCAACATAACTCAAGAATAAACCTATTATTTTTTCTATTTAGTATTTCACACCTAATTTGTCTGCTTTTAAAAATGTTACTAATTAACATTGGACAGACAACTTTTCTCTCGGGGTAATAACAACTTATTTTCCAACTATATTTCTGTTATTCTGGAAAATCATTGAACCCACATCCTACCTAATGAAACGTAATGTTTCAATTAACTATTCATAATGACTGAAATTAATAAAACAATCACATTTCCTTCTATACTTCTACAAAAACAATTATAGACTTAAAACCCTTTTACTATTTTAGATACGGTACGGGTAGGCTATTTCCTTTTACACAATATCATGTTAATACCACATAATGTTTTTCTATACCAAAGTCCTAAAAAAGCAGCATGTTTTATAACTTCATTTTATTACTTCAATTAACAAATAAAATTAAAATTAAAAATAAAAACAAAGAATTTTTGTATTCATGCAGTATATTGACATCTGTAGATAACACTGCTATGCATGCGATATAATTTTAAAATAAACTAAAAGTTTTCTTTTTTAATCAATGGAAAGACTGAAAACAAATGAGTATTACATTGTGCCTTAGGATGCAAACCAATCTTTTGGTATGTACTTTTCCACTAACTTTTAGCAGTTCATTCAGATCTTGATTTCTGACCAATGGACAAAATAAGGTTCATCATAGTCACATACTAACTGCAAATAGTACTGTTTCAAACTTCTAGGCCTCATGAGTATAGTGCTGATACTGCTATTCATACTATACATTTGACATACTGTTCATGAGATTTTATCACGAAAGCCATTATTTTCGACTTTAGAGTATTAAACCATTATCTAATCTAAATATTGCAGTAATAAACGAAGCAAGGACGAATGAAGATGGTATAATGAATATTTGTTGTAGGTAGAAATTTAATGTGTCCCAAGTGAGATTATAATAGTATCTAGTTAACATACTTTAAGCACTTTCTAAATTTACTGTTATTTTTCTAATACCTACTTCATGTAATGATCCAGCACTTAACACCATTATACCATTGAAAGTTTCTAAACGCTGACACTATATACTCTCTGAAGGTAATCTGACATTTGGAGAAATTCCAAATAAAAAAAAAAGAATATTATAAAACGTATTTTCGTAATTTGATCTTTATTTGAACTTTAATGTTTTTACGAAGATTTTTTTAAATTCCTCCACTTTTTTATTTTTATTTTAAGATAATAAAATTAATGAATCAGTAAATTATGCTATTTTTTTTTTATCAAAGACTAAAAAACTACAGTTCTATATCGGGTTTCGTGTAATATCGTTAATCGTAAAATTCTTTACGGAAAGAGTTTCATTAATTTAATCAAGATTTCTATTTTAATAATGTTATTACATGACGTCACGTCACATTTTCCGCAATCTTTCAAGATACTCTGAAAAGCGCGAAATTGTGGGGTTATACACTTGAATTTACCTAACGATATAATTCCCCTGCAAGATGTTTGGCAAATATGATTATGATATGTTAATTAATTATTATCATGCTAAGGATTGTTGACTTCAATTACATACTATAGATACCATAATGTAAAGGTACCTGTTATTTGGAATGTTATACTCGTTTGTTATGCGTCGGGTTTCTCCTCATGACAACCAACAAATGAGTTTCTGAAATACTATTTCGTGACTGATAGTGACTGATCATTCCTTAGTACATTCAGAAAATTTGGTTGAAACAGGGCAGTTCAGTTAGTAAACATCAATATCCAATTAATATGAATCCAATTTAATCAGTATATAGAATAATTGATAGTGTTGTCTAGTTCCATTTTCCTATTAACACGTTATACTAATCATATAGTTACATCCTGCTACAAAATAACTCTTTACTTTCACTTTCTCGTCAAGGATAATGAGACTTTAATCAGATTAGACTTTGTTTCATTAATAGCTCTCGTCTTAACAACTTATCCCAATATCAATTAACTCATATAATGCATTATCCGAAACCTTTTGTTTCTGAAAACACTATAAGAGGACTTTGCTGTAAATATAATGAATCATATGGTGGAACTAAAACTATGAATTTTTCATTTAAATAATGAATTAAAACCAATACACGAGTCCTAAAATCGGATGTAACAAAAAACTTTAAAACAATGACAAATATGAATCTACACGGACAGTTTAATGAATAGATACATATCAAATTATGCAAAACCACTTGCACAACGCAAAATTTTGATGTTTTATCGACGGACACACTAAAACACACATCATCCAGCAAATTTGTCATCCCCAAGGAAGTAAGGAATATGGATAATTTGCTGTTATTAAAAAGACTACTGATAAATATCAAACTAGATCTGTTATTCCACACAATAAAAGCAATTGACATCTTGCATTTTAAATCTCAACTCATCAGAAAACATTTCTGAGAAATTATTATATTCAAGGACATCATTGTCAATACAACTAAATGTGTAATTAAACCTTCAATATAATGATTCTCCTTGCTCTTTAAAAGATCATTAAACAAACTACAAGAATAAGGAGGATAAGGACGAGACACAGTTAGTTCAATGACTGAGTTGCCCTGTTTTGTTTTCTACAATTTTTCAAAGCAAATGAGTGAACTGAACTGGGTCGTTGGAATAATGGTATGGGACATCTCTTATATAAACACTGTCTCATCCATGGCTGTGAATAGTAGTGTAAGATTTTATAAGCATCATCGCGTAGCTGCTGGAATTAGTGTAGAAAGAACGACCAATCTCATCGACAATGATGCCTTTTTATAGTTTGGTAGTTTTTTAAGTATTACATTTGCACGTGTTCAAGGTGGACCTTGCGATAAAATCCTTATTAGATACCAAACCTTGTATTCAGCTCTAATTCAAATGGTGTATGATGCCATACAATACAGTCTGCCTAAAAAAATACTCTTCAATTCAGAACGTTTAATAGTATTTTACTCCCAGTGCGTGCATTGACTTCTAAAGATTTTAGATTTTCGAGGGAACAAGAGACTAATGTTATTCTTCGATTTTAATTTAATCATTCTTTAAAACTCAATATAAATCTTTATAAAACACAGTAACCTATTTTTACTTTCTCGCGTTGTAGATACTTTTCTCAATAGGCTGATATGAGCTACAAACCTTTAATTTCATTATAAATGTCAAATTACATATTGATACATAATAGTAACTTGTGAAACCTTGTGGACTACTGTATGAGGATTCTACTCCACTAGACGAAGGTGAATTGTTGACCATTGACCATTGTTCCAAATTATGCTCACTTTTTGACCGTATCGATTCTTATAGCATCGTTAGAAACCATAAATATATCGCTAATGTAATTAATAGACCTACTGCTGCTAGCGAACACTCAGAATGAGCACGAGTTTGTACATCCTATATGGAATATTATGCGAGATTGAACACTGTGTGGCAATGCTGTAATTCAATTCTATAAACTTGTCGATGACAGTGTACATAAAAAGCGCTTGTGCTTGTTACTGGCACAGGGTGAGAACAGGAATGTACTTAGATTAGGGACCAGTTTAAAACTTTAAAACTCGATGATAAATATTTAAAGTATCGGAATAACTTATATCGGGATCTTAAATTTTTCTAAATTATAACTATGGTATTTTACAGTGTAAGACATACATTCAGAACAAAATGCTGCCAAAGGTGGCCATGTTGAGCATATTTGTTTTATTAGCCAGGTGAAATTACTACAATCCCGCTCTTATATAATTTTAACCAAGAAACTTTTAAATTCTGTTTATTTTTTTTTTAAATTTCAACCTATGAAGCGATTTTGTTATTAAAAAATGTCTAAAGTTTGTATTTTAATCAAATTATCAAGGGCGTGGATTTGTCTCCCCCTACCTCCCCCCACCCCCATTCTGAGTTCAAGGTGGCGAAATCCCCCGTTAATCCACACCCTTGCAAAATATAATGGTCTTAGATTGGAAACTCTATGATGAATGATCCTGAGATGATTAGAATTACCGTTGTTTATGCACCACCAGATACAAAACATTGTTGATGTTTTTTCAGCATATAAATTTATTATTCATAGTTATGCCTGACTAGTTTTTTTTTTCAAATCAGCAGATCTGCACTGACTGTAAATAGTAGGTGGCAGAGTGCTCATCAATTTACATTGTGTGACATAGCTATTGATTATCTTTAAAGGGATATATTCACTAACTCTTCGATCAATAAAATGTTAGTCTCAGAACCTGGATTGGTTTAGCTATTCTAATCCATGATAATGTTCACAACTCTCCCTTGAAATTTAAGCCTTCAATTCCCTGTGTAGCCTTAATTATGAGCGTTTGAAAGTCAAACGTCAAAAGTCATGCGTTAAATAGAAAAACGCATATACACAAAATGAAAGATAAATGCTAAATTAGGGGTACAATGAAGTGAATATGTGATATTTATGCAGTTCTTATAGTACTTCTGGGGGCTATTTACATATATTCAAGACTCAAATCAACCCTCGAAAATGCTGAATATTCCCCTTTAAAATGCAGAAAGACAGTTAAATATGTTAATTCTATATAATAAAGAGCATTTAAATGACGGAAATTCGTGTTTTGTCTGTTAAAAAGGAAATCTTTTAAATACCTACATCAGAAACAATCGATAATAATTCAGAGAGACTCTTGAGAGAATTTTAAGATGGCGCAAAGTAAACAAAGTCTATATTAAAACATTAAAAAGGATGAATACTTGATCAGTTTTAACAAAGGTAAATCTTCAGGTACAGGATAACCTAGCATAGTTAATTTTATTCTTTTATATTATATATGATGAAAGGTAAGAGAACAAAGACCGAGATATAGTGTGCTTCCTGCAAGACACGATTATCATCCAACAGAGAAAAAACTCAACATTTCCTGTCATTGCTTCAATGTCTTTTTCAGTGAAAACGTTTAAATATAATTACTATCACCATCTCAAACATTTGATACTTTGAGAACCTTATATTATATTAATCCACTTCCGATATAATGAAAAAACAATTTTCTGTAAAAAAAAAATGACATCGTATTCAAACCACAGAAGACCGTTGTTGGACTAAGATCAAATCTCTGTAACTTCGATCATCCATTTTATAATATTATACTGAATATGTTATATATACTGTATCTATTTTATAGATATACCTATTTTTCAAAATCTAATAATGTAAGTTAAGGCATCGTTAATGTTAGCAGTAAAACGTTAAATTAGTGATTGACCACAGAACATGTTTCTACCAGAGGTTGTATCAGTATTTTCTTTTTCTTTGCGGTATATCGTATATAATAAGGGGTGTCTGTTATACCTATGCGTTGTAAAAAGGAATTTCTTATTCTATAATACAAATATATTCCATTTTAGGAACACCATTCTTTTTTTTAATTTAGAAACTTCCCAAGTTTTAACAAGTTATATACTGATATTCCATATCGGTAACAATCATTTCAGTAAGATTTTTTTTAGATTCTGTTGTGTTTAATGCATGTCATCTAACTAACGTGAAATTGTTTGAATATTATGGACATGATAAATAACATGCGTGTAATATATTCAAAGAAATGGCACGCAAGATTTTTTTTTTATGTGCAAAATAAATCAAATTTCTGGTGACTCATTTACATTATTTTACAATCTAGCTAGTCAAACACGATGGTCTTTATAGTTAACATCTTAAACAAATTACAGAATTAAAAACTGCAAGTTATCGCTCTTTTGTGCTTCTTCATTTTCAATACCATTATTAGCATTCGTCGATATCGAAAAATGATTAAGAATTAAGCCTTATAATGAAATCAAAATTGAAATTAACCATTCTTACCTGTTAGTAAAGAAGACATGTTGGTATCTTCTACCTATAGAAACTATACTGATCACTACTAAATTAGATGTAAGTTTTTATCATTAGTACTATGATTAATGAATTCATGTTATAATAAAGACTAATCCATTGAGAATAGTCAAAATAATCAATTAAATCAACAAATAATGAATGGAATAGAATAATACAGTGATATTATTTATTATTTATCTTCAATCAATAACAGTTCGATTTAACTTTCTAATTTCTACAAATCACACTCTGTTTATTTACATTATCCGATAGCCACCTAGCAGCTTTTAACAAATATATAGCAATTGATCTTTTCATATGTTTCAGGGGAAAATGATCCTGTCTTCTACATACGTCGTTTTACATACTTATACTTTTGTCAGCGATTAAGATTACTGTAAAGTTTTTTTAGAAAACAAAAATATTCATTTACAACTCTCAATTTAAGTATGAAACATCATATCTTGCATGGATTAATTTGTATAAAATATGGTTATTCAGTAATTCTTGGGTAAGAATGATAAATAAATAAATGGAATAAAACGAGATTAGTTAAGATGATGACAGCAGCACTATGTGTATTCTGAGGCATACGATCGTCCTCGACAAATTCCATCAGAAAGCCGTCTCTTATACAATTTCAACCCCCTTGCTTTACTGACAGGGGATTGGACCCAAAGTTAACTGACCAACACAAACATTTTTGAGAAATAGACGCCTGGAAGAAGCAAAGTCCTGACATTTCCCAACGAATTTAAGACTAAACATTATTCTAATGAAGACTAAGTAAAATTAATCAATGTATTTAAAAATTAACAATAAACATCGCATACAGTCGTAAAGTAACATGACTGCTTTGTTTTTTTGTATTAATTACTTTGTATCTGGCATGCATTAATCAATTATCAGGGGTTTTGTTCGGATGGAAGGTTAGAAGCAATAGCCATTAAATCTTAGACCAGCAACGAGTATGTTTCAGATTCTAGTACCGGAAATTAATATTACTATTAATAGCGTGAAATAAATAAATCTGGTGGAACATCATTTTATACCCATCAATAAAGAACATAATTCTTCAGAGATTCAAAATAACATTTCTTGCTTGTGTTTGTGTACGAAGGTCGCTTCCCTATTGCATACTTCTAATTCTAGTCTGACACCAGCGGGACTTACAGTTATTCTAGAAAAACTTTCAATTTGCCATCTAGTCATTTTTCCCCGAGAGTACGATAACTACCACTTAATGTAGTGGTCAAAATGTTTCAGTGTTAGGGAATCTAAATTCGAACAGTCGGTATTTTCAGGGGTTAGGTTATGTTGGGTCCTTGTAAAAAGCCTTCAGAAGAACTAGAATTGCACACAAATTCTTTCAAAGATACCTCGAACTAGAAATCTATCTCTCTATCTATAACGTGTTTTCTGGGCAAAGTCTCACGAATAATCATGTCGTATTTTTAACTTTCAAACGCATGTAATAAATATACATGGATTTGAAGGCTCAAATATCAAAGGTGAGCTGTAAAAAACTCTTTTGATTATAAAATCCTTTTTCTGAAACTAGGGTACAATTGGTACAGATGGTGAAATATTGGGGGTATTTTCACCCTGGTTTATTAAAGGTATATGTTCACTAACTGTTGGACCAAAAAACTTTTAGTCTCAGAATCTTAATATTTTTAGTTAATCTAATCTGTAATAATGTCCCAAACTCTCCCTTGAAATTTAAGCTTCCAAATCTCCATGTATCCATAATTATGAGCGTCGTTTAGTAAGACTATGCCATATATAGAAAACATAAATACAGAAAATGGAAGATAACTGTTTAGGTACGGGTTGAAGGGATTGTGCGATTTTTGTGCCTTCGTAGTACCTCTGAAGGCCATTTACATATATTTAAGGCTCGAATCGACCCTCGAAAATCCTGAACATTCACCTTTAATCCAATTCTTAATCAGTAAATATTAGAAAAATAGGATTATGTTTCCTGGTTCATGTGAAAACGCCAGTAAAATCTTTTAGAATCCTTAAAACTTCAACCTACATTCAATATGATTTCATTTCTAACTCTTTGTAAAATTTGAAATCTTAAACATAAAAATTGTATTGATTTGAAACACTATAACACAATGAACTTTGATTTTTTTTTATTTTCTGTACAAACACAGAGTCTTTTTATATAGTGGAATTGTTAACAACTAAGATCATCAATTATTCGAGACAACAATTGCAATTTTTTTTTTCACACAATCTTTTTAATAACAAAGAATTTCAATTCTATATATTTCCTATTTTATTTTTCTTTCTTTTAATCTACATTATTTTCTTTCCAGTAACTCAGCTATAATATCGAGAGCATTCGATTCTGGTTTATATTTTACAGTAAGACTACTTAAACGAGAATTTGGAAACTTGAGTTGCCCAGTTGTTATTACTGTTGCGACGTATTGTTTTAAATATAATACACATAATGTCCAAAATGTTGAAAGTGACTAATCTTGGTCTCGCAGTTCACAAATCTAAATATAAAGAATATATAATGTTCCTAAATATTTAATGAAATAGGTCACAACGTAATTTATATATTTTACTAAATATGTTTAAATCAATTATCTTCCTTGAACTTTTACGTGTTAGTTATTCATGAGCACATTGATGATTGTGGGAGAGAAAAGAAGGCGGGCATCATCAAATGATCGTGAGGGAATACAGTGGAGATTCCAATGATGGTGATAAAAGTTTGGAAGACAACAATTTTGCCACAAATAAGCTGATTTGCCTAATTGGTTTTGTAACAACAGCTAAGGAAATAGTCGACAAGTCAACACTCACCTAGATGTCAATAGCATCATTTTTTGCAATTTCTGCCAACCGATCGGAAACCCAATTCAAATACAAGTCAATGTTAAAAGATGAAAATCATTTTCCAAGAATTCAACACCGTTATCAACTACTACTTAATTTCTATACGAGATCCAACACAGAAAAAAAAACAAAAAACTATTTAGATCTTTATTTTTGAAAACAGTAATAAGACCTTACCTTACTTCTCTATACATTCTATTTAGAGAAATAAATATATGATATGAAAAGCGTACATGTAAAAACAAAATGTAAACTTTTTGAAGAATAGAAAAGAGACACTCGAGACCTATTATCATTTTTATTATTTGTATTATAAAATGTAACAGGTCTCAAGTTGAAACAACTTGGAAGATGTATGAGGTCGTCTTTTCTTATGATGACACATTTCTTCAGAGACAAAAACAGACTTAAAAATTAATAGGTTAACATTCTGAAAGTGTTTTCGAAGCTCAAGTTGAAGAGAGCATAAAAAACTATAATTCGATTTGGCTTTTGTTAACCCCATCACCTTTCAAAACGTTTGACACTTTAGATGTTGTGCTCTACAAAAGTGTGTTTTATACAGTAAATATTATATTTTTCCATCTTGTATTGAATTGCCAGGTGTGGTCCATACATCATCGACAAATTAATGTTTAGTTATACTACAGAATCACTTTCAGTGTTCCACATCAGCGACTACCAGATTTAGTTCTATCATGTTTCAGAAAATCAAATACCAAGTGCCGTATATATGTACTCGTTTAACAAATAAATCTTTATTTGATATATCTGCACTGGGAGTTAAAGAGATATTAATTATGAGATATCTTTATTTAAGAGACGTTTTCGAATCATTCTATATGCAAGATGTTCTCTTTTTATTCAGATATTTATCATAATATGTTATGACAAGATGCTGGTATAATTCATTCAATGAAGTAGTGTTTATTCCATTGTTTGAAACGCGATATTGATGAGGTTTATGATCTTTGTTTAATTTCAAATTGGCCAGTCTATTTTGAATTCTGGAATATAATAGGACAAGAGGTGTTTTGTTCAATCAATTACTTTTTGTGTAATTCAAAACACTTTATGTAAAGATTATTTAACCGTGTAAAATCGAGTTTCTAAGCTTTTAGGTAGAATTCAGGTTTGAAGTAATATGATTGGTCGATAATTAACATCTAAAGTGGAAGCAATGGATAGATCTGATAACATCATATTCCGCTGCCAAAGGAGCATGATATCTCGACAAATATTATGAACTGCGAAGTTAAATTGACTTGTGTATCATATCAGTTTAAACTGAGTTTTGTTTTTATTTCTGAGATAGATATAAGAGGTGTTTCGACCGAAGTTTTAATATTATTGGTTAAGTTTCTAGAAATAACTTCAGACAAATTTCTCGTCTTGCCTGTATTCCACATGGATGTCTACTACTATCCAGAAAATAATTCGTCTCACACTTTAGCTGTGAAATCATGTCGGCAATTTTAACTGGTGTCAGAGCATTTGAAATAAAACCCTTTTAGAAAATACGTAGGAGTTGTAGTTATTGCTTGTCTTTGTAATTTTATGGAATGTTGACCTGTTATTTTATTACAAACAGGTATTAGCTATTTTTCTAACTTAGAGACAATAATCGAAGAGAAAGACATTTGTATCTTGGAGATCTTGCCTTTTTACATTATAGAAAACTCTGATGCAGATGACCTTACAAGTTTGGCTCACAATGCTAGAGTTCTAATGCTAATATTTGCCATGACTTTATCAGTTTGACTCACAATGCCAGAGTTCTAATGCTAATATTTGCCATGACTTTATCAGTTTGACTCACAATGCTAGAGTTCAAATGCTAATATTTGCCATGACTTTATCAGTTTGGCTCACAATGCTAGAGTTCTAATGCTAATATTTGCCATGACTTTATCAGTTTGACTCACAATGCCAGAGTTCTAATGCTAATATTTGCCATGACTTTATCAGTTTGACTCACAATGCTAGAGTTCAAATGCTAATATTTGCCATGACTTTATCAGTTTGGCTCACAATGCTAGAGTTCTAATGCTAATATTTGCCATGACTTTATCAGTTTTGCTCACAATGCCAGAGTTCTGATGCTAATATTTACCATGATTTTATCAGTTTGGCTCACAATGACAGAGTTCTTATGCTAATATTTGCCATGACTTTATCAGTTTGGCTCACAATGACAGAGTTCTTATGCTAATATTTGCCATGACTTTATCAGTTTGGCTCACAATGCCAGAGTTCTAATGCTAATATTTGCCATGACTTTACAAGTTTGGCTCACAATGCCAGAGTTCTGGTGCTAATTTTGCCATGACTTTACAAGTTTTGCTCACAATGCCAGAGTTCTGATGCTAATATTTGCCATGACTTTACAAGTTTTGCTCCCAATGCCACAGTTCTTATGCTAAGATTTGTCATGACTTAACAAGTTTTGCTCTCAATGCCAGAGTTCTTATGCTAAGATTTGCCTTGACTTTACAAGTTTGGCTCACAATGCTCTAGTTTTGATGCTAATATCTGTCATGACTTTACAAGTTTTGCTCTCAATGCCAGAGTTCTTATGCTAAGATTTGTCATGACTTAACAAGATTGGCTCACACTGACAGAGTTCTTATGCTAAGATTTGCCATGACTTTACAAGTTTGGCTCACAATGCTCTAGTCGTGATGCTTGTATTTGCCAAGACTTTACCAGTTTGGCTCACAATGCTCGAGTTCTGGTGCTAATTTTGCCATGACTTTACAAGTTTGGCTCACAATGCTCTAGTTTTGATGCTAATATTTACCATGACTTTACAAGTTTTGCTCTCTGAAGCGCGTATTTACTATGACTTTACAAGTTTTGCTCACAATGCCAGAGTTCTGATGCTAATATTTACCATGACTTTACAAGTTTTGCTCTCAATGCCAGAGTTCTGATGCTAATATTTGCTACGACTTTTTAACAGCTTGGTTCTCAATTGCAGAGTACTGATGATTAATATTTGCCACGACTTTAAGAGTTTGGCTCGCAATGCCAGAGTTCTGATGCTAATAATTGCCATGACTTTATCAGTTTGGCTCACTATGCGAGAGTTCTGATGATTAATATTTGCCACGACTTTAAGAGTTTGGCTTGCAATGCCAGTGTTATGCTTATTATACATAATTAGCTGATGTTTGAAACTTGTTTTTATGTAAGGAAGAGCTGATTCTGTGATAATCTTGAGAAATCTTGTATTCAATGAACTAGATGAAAACACATTTCTGTCTTGAAAGGTAAGACAATTCAATTATATTCTATATTAACCTATAAAAATTCCATTATACAAATACTTGACGAAATAATTAAAATAGTAATTTGGAAATCTGGTGTTGTGTATTGGCAACGGCAACCGATAGTGTTGGTCTTCTCCCAGACTGATTTATTAATTACACGGATGCTTCAGGATATATTATAACCGTCGCGTTGACTGACAACTTACATCAGCCACTTCAGACCAACACATAACATCCATTAAAATATCTAATATTTAAGCTAGTTGTTTGGAAGACATTTTCACTAAAACATTGTGTTATTGGACAATAGACGATGCTGTTAGATAAAAGAATCCATTATTTCCCAACTTTTACGAATTTCTAAATATAGTGTCCAGTGACTGAATGCACATTAGCTATTATTTGTCTACATAGTAAATAATATCATTATAAGGTTGTCTTCATTATTCTCATAAAGAATGATTCATAGCACGCAAATCTCAAATTGATACGTGTCTTAAGAGTGGAGAAATGTTGAATTATGGAAGATTTCAAGACAAGCTTACAGAACAGATCTATTGTCAATGTTTTAACCTAATAACAGATATTTAGATTCTCGAATAGCACAGTTTCTGTTCACGATGTACTCGACGAAGGATCTATAAGAACTTAGAACAAGTGGTTGTCTAACAAGACACGCCCACTTACTTCATGAATTTTAGCATATCAAGGGAACCATTCGAATTATGTCATTTTATCAAATATCTAAACATTCTCACTTATTTGGACTTGTTGTGGACGGACGGACAGGGGTGAAAAAATACAACTTTTCATGCAAGATGTCAGCCGAGAGAGAAAATTTATTTTTGTCAGCATGCCCTGTTTTATTATAAATAATCGAGGACAGACCGGCAATATTATGGAACATTTTGTTTCTTTTATTTCAGGAATAGTTTATAAATAAAAAGAAACAGTTCAGTCAGTGTGAATCTTGCTAGATTTGACATTCCGTTGACAGAGAAGGCATAATGTCAGCATGTTTCCGCCCCCATTTATAGTGACCCAGTGAAGATGGCCATTATTTTTTATTGTCAAATGTTTTGTTGCTTGTCCTCGAACTATTTCAACTAAATCTATTATTATATAGGTAGTTTATAATATGGCAATCTAATTTTTATCTATTGCTTAGAGGATATCAAATGTAATTTAGAAGCTAATTGCTAGTTATAGCTTCCTAGGCCCAACGGTTATGTTTTAAATGAACATTATTGTTCTGAAGTTCGTAGGTGGTTCTCCAGTCGATCGTTTGTTAGTAAAAAAAAAAGTGTATTTTAACCATCGACTACGAGCGCCTAGGATTCAGATCTGATTTGTAAACCACGATAGGTGACTTGTGATACGTGTCCTGCACGAATATCTTTCATAATATTCATAATATTTCATAATATATTTGATACCTAACATCAAATCCTATATTCCTATTAGTCATCATGTACCAAGTTAGCTCCTGGTTGAAATACCTGCTGCTGCATCGCTGCATTTCAATCAGATTTTAAAAAATAAAAGCAATATCAGTACGACCACATGGCATTATGCTTCTAAAATATTTCTCGTTATCAAGAAGCAATGTGCAATACATGTACTTGTAAGTTAAGGATATAAAATAATAAATGTGAAAGGAAAACGTACTTTAATGTAATTCTCTACTGGGTTAATATTGACTGAGAAACCAATTATTTTAACAATAGCCTTGCATCTCTGCCAATTGCATTGACATTTTATATAATAATTTGGCCTATTGCTTGCGGTCATTGAATGCAGAAAGCTGTGTTTGATCTTCATAAATGGTCTAATTTGCCTTAATGGATTGGAGATCACTTTCAATAACATGCGTGCAAATCAAAACTCTGTGATTTAATCAAGGAATCATTTTCCACGCAGTATTAAATCAAAGCGGTTGATACAATCGCTGCCTTGAACGATCTTTGCTCCCAATTTCTCATGTGATAGTGTAAGTCAATTTCATCTATATTTAGTTTATAATAAGTACTTTAAAATGGTCTCGAAGCAAAAAAAAATCTCGAGCATAAAGAACTAGTAGAACAACCAATTCCAAATATCAATGCATTTACGGCACATTAAACAAGCCGAAAGAAATGGAATTTTTCACCAAGACGGTTTTAATCCCCAAGACTGATTTAGATTTAATATTATAGTCAGTGAGCGCAGAAAACTTTCTGATAGAAAAATGGCTATAAATATCTAGACCTATCTTCATGCTAAATTAGTCTGAAACTATCAGCCTTTCATCAATGGTGTTATGATACATAAGAATCTTCTAACCTCAATATTTATATTCTATATGACTTGATTTACAGACACAGTTTGTGATGTGAACAATAGATTTGTATTTTCCAGGCCATGCAGACGATTAACTGTGAATAGTGAAATATAATTGTATAAAGTAAACCTTATCTGTAATCCTCTCACTTGGTGATTTTAATAGGTAATGTCTTAGCGTGGGTTTCAAATTTAATTCGCTTTTAAATAGCGACTTAACAATAGACTGCCTGAAAAGCATTTTAAAATGGACAGTTTCTATGATTATTCCGGTCTCATTCCTGGAAGTAAAGGTCTGTTATCTACCAAACGTCAGTTTGAAAATACACCCAATTACTGTGAGGCGTTAATGTTCATTTTTATCATTAGTTTTCGTGGTCGAAATGATCTTGCCCAACATGGTTGTGATGAGATAATGCAAGATCTCCCTGGGTGCTGCTCTACAAGTTAGCTCAGCTAAGGTATAATTGACCTTTTATAATATAAACCTTTAAGAAAAGATAAATCTTATGAAGGCCGTTCAACATCAGTTCCACTTCAAACAGGCTAATCGTTTATAGTGTTCACAGATTCGCCAACAAAATGTGAAGATCATCGGTTTTGTCTGATGACGACAGACCTTCGGCGATAACTTATTTTATAAGAAACAGATAATCAGATTTAATACACTTCTAGATTATATTCATATCAAAGTATATAAATATAAGCCTATAACCACAGACATGGACTGTTGTATTTAAGATAGTTCGGGGAAATGATCTATTTTTCGCATACAAAATTCGCTAAAATCCCATCAAAATTCTATTGCCTTATATCACAGCTTTCACCCTAATGGCTGTAATTTTATGATGATGTATAGTTTTAATTCAAAACTTATTTGGAAGAGCCCTTTTTAATAAATTGGTGAATCAAACTGTATTATTGAGAAGATTTGATTGATTAAAAACGTTTAAAATCTGTTCAATTTCGACAATGCCAAATCAACATTTTTTAAAAAGCCGACGGTATAATATTGTAAATGGACAATTTTGTTCAGATGAAGAATGAGGACTAGAATTCTCACAGTCTGCTGAGGTTTTAATTTTTTATATATGGACATTTTAGATCCAAATTAACTCATCAATCAAAACAGGTCTGACTTTCATATTTATTTTCAATATTTTTACAGACATAATCATAACATGGAATCATAACACTAGACCTTTGCTGGCTTTAACCAGATTATTTATCATGTATATTAGTTCAAGACTGTTTGCTATCATGGTATTCTAAGTCTGAATTCCATTGCGTGTACTGTTAAGAACATATTTCTTGGACTTCTTTGTAAAATAGTATTGCCCATTTTCCTATTCCCCTGAAGCTAAGTAATATTTTAACTACATGTATTGGAAATGAAATTTAATTTAATTTAATAAGTATGTATTACTTTCTACTCTTGTGTTCCTGTTTTGAATTCGGGCAACAAATGGAGTAAATTTTGTGACAGTGATAAAGGCAAGTTCGTACTCTCAAAATCTCCCCCCCCCCCCTTTGCCGTTTTAGATCAGGTTTTAGTCAATCAGTCAAAACTCTACTCAATCCAATCCAATAGCCTACTCTTATTTTCAATTTTCAACTAATGTCTGCGCACAGATTGCAGCACAATGGAAAAGTGAAACCTATCCATATGCTAGAAGGATACTTAAAGGTACTTGGTATTTTAAAGCATATAACCTGTAATACATTATATTGGTTGACCTCGAGGTGTAAAACTGATCAAATGAGTGGATTCACTCATTATCACGTAATTAAGTGAACGAGAACATGTATACAATATCCACTGATATACTAATAGATTTTACATACCGTACCATACCAACTCTCAACTTGAATTAACCATTTTGCATAATTCCTCAATAGTCAAACCTTTCGATATGATTTCTAAAAAATGCATTTATTATTGAGATTGGTGTTATTTTGCTGCAATCTCTCGTGACCTTTAATATGTAAAGTCGCATTCAGCTTCAAGCTATATCTAAAGACAAAGCTTTCAGCAATAAAACTTCAAAGGAATACAACCTCTTAGAATAAACAAAAAATCTAAATTTTCAAATTTGGTCAATAGGAGTTTATATTCATCAAGGGACTTGCCTGGTTGCATAACTATACAACAGATTACCTAAATATTTTGATAAATCCAGAAAACAATGTTTATATGCAATAATTGAAAAACCCTTAATCAAATTTAAGGCGTTTATCGATTATAACCTGTTATTATATGGAAATTTACATAGTTTCATGGTTTTTTTGCATTCTGTTTGTATACTTTGGACATCGTTGATGAATATATACTCTGATTGACCAAGTTTGAGAACTTAATTTTATTGTTCATTCTAAGAGGTTGTATGGCTTTAAATTGAGAATAAGGCTATAATGTTCACAGCTCATATATTTATATGGATATACAGAGAGAATGTTTAATATAGGTATAGATTTGCATGGATTTTGTAATTTTTGTGCAATTCTAGTACTTCTGAAGTATTTACGTAAATCCAAGTAACAAATAAATCCCCGAAAATGCTGTGGATAATGTTAGTGGATAAATCTGAAGTTTTGATAGCTAACTGACCATAGTTAAATGACTTTAAAAACACATGTCAATCGGGGTCAGGTTAGGTGTCATCACTTCTATATTTATTACCTATATAACATAATATAATGTAGGGGCGAACGAACCCTGGCCAAGGGCGAACGGACCCTGAGCAAGGGACAAACGAGTAATAGGGCGAACTCCGATGGTAGACGTTTGTTCAAAAACAACCATTGTTGGTGATAGATCTGGACAATGACAATGAAACGACGAAAGGTTGAGAAAAAAGGGGTCAGAGCACTAATCGTAAACTGTAGTCAGATAACTGGTTCACTGGGATCTATCTTTAAAGCAATATAAGATTGTTGGTCTCGTTGTAGATTTAATCTGGAAGAACTATCAGAAGCACTTTCTGAGTATTCTAGGTGTCGACCAGATTTATATTTGAAATGTCAATGGTACAAAGTAATGTTTTTGAAGATAAATCACTAGAGATATGAGCTGTACCTGATATGACTCCTCCAAGAAGATTCTGTACTTGATAGTATCTTCAGTGTTACAACTTGAATGTTAGATTATTTATTTAAGTTATAATTTAAAACATTATCGACACTTCTTTGATGTTGATTGGAAATTTAATAATTTCATTTAAAATTCATCTCGTTTAAATTTGTTTTCAAAGAAAATCTTTTAAAAATTATATTTTAAATGAGTTATTCAATCAAAAAGCTTTCAAAAAATGTGAAAAGTTTGACACTTTAAATATTTTAAGAGGTTGTAAAAAGATTTTTTAGCTTCTTTTTTCTTCTGTCAGATGTCTGTTATTTCTTCAATTATATGACAGATAATGACCATATATTATGCCATAATTTCTTATGAACCATGAACGCCATAAACCCTTGGTATGACTTGAATTTCAAGAAAAAATAGACTTTTGACCTAATTTTGGAATGATGCAAATCCATGCCATCACTGTCCTCAATACACCCAGAGATTAGAAAACCTCTTTTAAATAAAACCTTATTGAATTTGTATTATTGTGCACCTGAATTTGAATACATGATGAATCTAATCTTCTGTCAAGCTCTGCTTTAAAACCTTTTAATGTTAGTTTAATCTAATTTTATAATAAAAAGTGAATTTAAATAGATAACTGAATCGTCTTACCTTGCTAAATGTTCATCTCACTCTACAACCTTTAAAAATAACCAACAGACTGGCCACGTAAAAAAGTTCTATTCGCTAACTGTTGGTAAGAAAATAACTGTCACCTTGCGTTATATAGGTCTATATGATCTCCAATATGACAATATCGGCATAGATACTTAGTTCAGTATACACACATTATCTCATCACGACACGAAATCTACTGCTCTTTATCTTGTTTCTCTTGAAATATTCCAACTTTTAATGCATATATAATTGCTAAGATAGATTAGAAGTCAGAATAACTAAGATATCTCAAGATAATCACAACAAAACATCCATTATATTGAAATAACCCAATATTCATTGTACTCTATCATTTTCAATGCTTTAATAATACTTTAGGATGTTTTATAAGAGCGTTAATTTTGTAGCATCATTACAACATGCATTAGGTGATTTTAGAAAATATCGCCGTGACTGTAGAACTACTTCGAGTATTCGCTATCCAATTCAGCTTAATGAACGTGTAAAAACTAAGCGTGCAATCTTCAGTCTAAATATTCCACTTTCTTCCTACAGAATGTCAATTACTTTGTAAAGATCTGTGTAATCAATTTTGCCATATTAGGTAACATGGTAAAACAAATTATCAAGACATTAGCAAAGTCATAACAAAATGTAGAAAGGTCACGCAGTCTGTAATGTAAATCTTAGAATGAATCACAGCACGATTATAGAGTCACAACAGAGAAAATCTGGCAAATTTTGGAATTAATGAAAAGGTAGTGCACATTCTGAATAAAATGTCACAAGAAGTACGTTACATACGGCACATTACATCCAACACAATTTTTAAATAGATTTTGAACCCTATTCGAAATTGTTTTAATTTAGAATTATTTACTTTATTATTAAATTCAATTGTGATACAAAAGGTGCTGTGATTGAGAGAAACTATTACTTTTATATCGTAGTGATAATGTGACTGTGGTTGAGATATTGTGATTTGTATAGTGTGGTGATACTGCGACTGTAATTGAGAGGATTGTAGTGTCGTGATATTGTGAATGTAATTGAGATATTGTGATTTGTATAGTTTAGTGATATTGTGACTGTAATTGAATCATAGTGTCGTGATATTGTGACTGTGATTGACATACTGTGATTTGTGTAGTGTGTTGACATTGTGACTGGTTGTGATTTGTGTAGTGTAGTGATATTGTGACTTATTGAGATACTGTGATTTGTTTAGTGTAGTGATACTGCGTCTGTAATTGAGAGAATTGTAGTGTCGTGATATTGTGACTGAATGAGATACTGTGGTTTGTGTATATTGTGGTGATCTTCTGACTGATTGAAATATTGTGATTTGTGTAGTGTGGTGATATTGTGACTGATTGAGATACTGTGATTTGTGTAGTAGTGTGGTGATATTGTGACAGTGTTTGAAATATTGTGATATGCGTAGTGTGGTGATATTGTGATTGTAATGGAGATATTGTGATTTGTGTAGTGTTGTGATATTTTGACTAAATGAGATACTGTGATTTGTGTAGTGTAGTGATATTGTGACTTATGGAGATATTGTGATTTGTGTAGTGTTGTGATATTGTAACTGTGGTTGACATACTGTGATTTGTGTAGTGTGGTGATAATGTGAATGTGATTGAGATATTGTGATTTGTAATGTGTTGTGATATTTTGACTGAATGAAATATTGTGATGTTTGTAGTATGGTGATATTGTGACTAAATGAGATACCTTACTGTGATTTGTGTAGTGTGGTCATATTGTGAATGTGATTGAGATATTGTGATTTGTGTGGTGTGTTGACATTGTTTCTATACCTATTGACATTTCATGATGGTGTTCAATGTCAACATCCTCTTTATGCAATAGAATTCAAAGATGTAATCAAATGGTCAATAGCAATTAAGTGTCACTTTCCATGTATACTTTGAACAGAGTATATAGAATGATTCTCAATGATAATACGACTGTCTCTTTGGAGGAGTAGGTGATAAAATATTAATTAGAATGTGCAGGTCAAATTACAGCACGGGAATTGATGTCATAGATTATCTCTAGATCACTTGAGACTATATTTTCTCCTCAACAAAATAATATTGTAGGAATTTTTTATGCCAAACCTGTAATTATCTTGGGATTCAAAACTCATCATTTAGAAATGTAGTACGATTGTTTGACTTGACTACACAAGAATAATACTCTTCATTATCGCTGAATACTGCAGAATATGTAATTGCATTATTTATTATTGAAGATTCTGAATCGACAAACGATTTAGATGAAGTGTTTATGGTTATTGAATATGATGGATGATGGTTGAAAAGGTTTTTATGTCACAGAAAGAAAGAGCCTTGCTGACAAGTTGATGTTGGCCATATCCTAAGTATTTAAATATTATAGAAAACACAGATATCGGGTGGGCCTAAAGCAATGTCCCAACTTTTGACCTTCACTATTTTCCAAAGTATTTACTCAAATGGACTGAAATTTTGCATATGATTAGTTTATAATATTATCTACCTTTGGTGCAAGTTTGAATGATATAGCATCATTAACCTTTAAATGACATACAAAACTAAATCAGAGGACGAAAAATAAAATGCCGGAGTCTTCTGAAATCATCCTTGCATGTGCATGGTGCCATTGTGTCACCTGACATTTATAGTGTCATATGGGATGTTCGTGGGTTTGAGGTGCCAAAATGTCTAGAAAGAGAGCCTAGATGATGTTAAAACATAAACTGCCCAGTTACATTTTTTATACCCCTGGCTAACAACATGGTTTACAGTAGTGCTGATCGGGATTTTATTAAAACATGTTTTGTTGAGAAAGAATGGAGAGAAAGACGTATAGTAAGAGAATTTCCTGGAAAACACTGGTGTTATCGTTCAGTTTTTGGCACCTTAAACCCACGAACATCCCATATGACACTATAAATGTCAGGTGGCACCATGCCACCATGCACATGCAAGGATGATTTCAGAAGACTCCGGCATTTTATTTTTCGGCCTCTGATTTAGCTGTTCAGCGAGTTCGCTCTCTTTACCTCTATATAGCTGTTCAGCGAGTTCGCTGTCTTTACCTCTAGCTGTTCAGCGAGTTCGCTCTCTTTACCTCTTGCTGTTCAGCGAGTTCGCTCTCTTTACCTCTTGCTATTCAGCGAGTTCGCTCTCTTTACCTCTTGCTATTCAGCGAGTTCGCTCTCTTTACCTCTAGCTGTTCAGCGAGTTCGCTCTCTTTACCTCTTGCTATTCAGTGAGTTCGCTCTCTTTATCTCTTGCTATTCAGCGAGTTCGCTGTCTTTACCTCTAGCTGTTCAGCGAGTTCGCTGTCATTACCTCTTGCTATTCAGCGAGTTCGCTGTCATTACCTCTTGCTATTCAGCGAGTTCGCTCTCTTTACCTCTTGCTATTCAGCGAGTTCGCTGTCATTACCTCTTGCTATTCAGCGAGTTCGCTCTCTTTACCTCTTGCTATTCAGCGAGTTCGCTGTCATTACCTCTTGCTATTCAGCGAGTTCGCTCTCTTTACCTCTTGCTATTCAGCGAGTTCGCTGTCATTACCTCTTGCTATTCAGCGAGTTCGATCTCTTTACCTCTTGCTATTCAGCGAGTTCGCTGTCATTACCTCTTGCTATTCAGCGAGTTCGCTCTCTTTACCTCTATATAGCTGTTCAGCGAGTTCGCTGTCTTTACCTCTAGCTGTTCAGCGAGTTCGCTCTCTTTACCTCAAGCTGTTCAGTGAGTTCGCTGTCTTTACCTCTTGCTATTCAGCGAGTTCGCTCTCTTTACCTCTTGCTATTCAGCGAGTTCGCTGTCTTTACCTCTTGCTATTCAGCGAGTTCGCTCTCTTTACCTCTTGCTATTCAGCGAGTTCGCTCTCTTTACCTCTAGCTGTTCAGCGAGTTCGCTCTCTTTACCTCTTGCTATTCAGTGAGTTCGCTCTCTTTATCTCTTGCTATTCAGCGAGTTCGCTGTCTTTACCTCTAGCTGTTCAGCGAGTTCGCTGTCATTACCTCTTGCTATTCAGCGAGTTCGCTGTCATTACCTCTTGCTATTCAGCGAGTTCGCTCTCTTTACCTCTTGCTATTCAGCGAGTTCGCTGTCATTACCTCTTGCTATTCAGCGAGTTCGCTCTCTTTACCTCTTGCTATTCAGCGAGTTCGCTGTCATTACCTCTTGCTATTCAGCGAGTTCGCTCTCTTTACCTCTTGCTATTCAGCGAGTTCGCTGTCATTACCTCTTGCTATTCAGCGAGTTCGCTCTCTTTACCTCTTGCTATTCAGCGAGTTCGCTGTCTTTACCTCTTGCTATTCAGCGAGTTCGCTCTCTTTACCTCTTGCTATTCAGCGAGTTCGCTGTCTTTACCTCTTGCTATTCAGCGAGTTCGCTCTCTTTACCTCTAGCTATTCAGCGAGTTCGCTCTCTTTACCTCTTGCTATTCAGCGAGTTCGCTGTCATTACCTCTTGCTATTCAGCGAGTTCGCTCTCTTTACCTCTATATAGCTGTTCAGCGAGTTCGCTGTCTTTACCTCTAGCTGTTCAGCGAGTTCGCTCTCTTTACCTCTTGCTGTTCAGCGAGTTCGCTCTCTTTACCTCTTGCTATTCAGCGAGTTCGCTCTCTTTACCTCTTGCTATTCAGCGAGTTCGCTCTCTTTACCTCTTGCTGTTCAGCGCGTTCGCTCTCTTTACCTCTTGCTATTCAGTGAGTTCGCTCTCTTTACCTCTAGCTGTTCAGCGAGTTCGCTCTCTTTACCTCTAGCTGTTCAGCGAGTTTGCTCTCTTTACCTCTTGCTATTCAGCGAGTTCGCTCTCTTTACCTCTTTCTATTCAGCGAGTTTGCTCTCTTTACCTCTTGCTATTCAGCGAGTTCGCTCTCTTAGATACTTAATTAATATTAAAGATACTTAATTAATATTAATAACGGATAATCATTGCAGTAGATAATAACCTTTAATTCGTTAGTTATGTAGCTGAGCTATAACCTTAACGAAGTTGATATAACCATATGCATTAAAAGATAAATAGGCTAATAAAAATTTGCTTTCATAACCGTGAAGAAGGGCATCAGTAAGTATTGAATATGAAGATTCCAATGATGATTGATGTACACATATCTCTAAAAAGTACTTGAGACATGGCTCTTACCATATCATGTTTATCTATATTTCTATTTCTATTTCTATATTTTGTTATGTAAATTTATATGATTTGGCTCGTATTTATGTTAGCTTTCATATATTTTAAGTGTAACTAAGTTTATCTATTGATTTCTACATACGTTTTAATTAATATGTCCACAATAACAGTAATTATTATAGTGGTTTGTTTGGAAGTTTTGTCTTCAGCAAGGTCAAAGCCTTTTATCCATTAAGACCACCAACATTAAAGAAACGTATAACAAGAAACATGTATAATATCTGGTAGGTTAATATATGAACAACAACATCAAAAGCAAAATAGGTTTATTGATATAATGAAAGACAAATGCAATATTAACAACTTATTCACCAATATTTACCAAACATAATGTCCCTATTTTGATCATTTTCACCTTGGTCAGATTAGTGCTGTTTTTTTGTCTATGATTTAATTACTGAAAACATGAACATTAAAAACCAGTTGTGCTCATGGTTAAAATATGTTGTCCACAACATTGAATATGGTTATTCGATAAATTTCTTTGATCACGATCATTTCTTAATATTTTGTCTTCGAACGTCTTTTTCTTATTAGCAATTTAACATTTGATATATATTTGCATTTGAATTAGACCCCAAAAATTCCACAAATTGCACGTGACAATGATTCACATTTTGAAACAAAACAAATCCCGGAAGTTAAGATATACTGCCAGACAATTTTAATTTGTAAGGGTTTATTTTATCCAATCCAAATACAACCTAAGAATGTATATAAATTCAGATTCAGATAACTAAGATACGGTCGTGGGATGGTACATTTTTGTGTTGAAATCTATTGAAGGTGACTTGAAACAGTTTAAAATTTAATCAAATTATAAAATTTTAAGACGTTAAAAGGCTTTTATAATTTATTTATAGAGGTTGTGTAAGGTACAAACTTCTTAAAGCTTTCCTGTACCTCTAATTGGTTTGGACCTTTTATTATTCCATGCGCAGACAGGTTTATAATCATTTTTTTTTTATCTACCGAGGAGAACGTGCTATGGTACAAACTAAGGTCAACCTACACCAAACGACGATTCTTTACAAAAAACGATATAAACTGAGAAATGGTTGACGTAAACCAGTGGTTCCCAACCTGGGGGCCATGGAGCATTTGTCAGGGGGGCATGGGGCTTGAGCAAGTGTATCATTTTTATCAAGCCCATATATGTTCTAACTCGCTCTATACAGTCAGTAGTTACATGTATTTGTGATCAAATGCATGATGATGATATCCTATGCTCACTGCTCACATATTTCTTCAGATTTTAGTCATTAGATTTTTTTATTTCGAGCAAAGAAATTTTCTAACCTCCAAAAAAAGTCAGACATCTCGGTAGAAAAGTAGAACTATGGTCTGTCATTCATAATTCGATAATCAAATGATAATGACGGTTTCGAGCTATTATTATTATTATTATAATATTTTTGACAGTGCGCCACTCGAGTATATTTTCAGGGAATTTCAGTTCGATACAGTTTAACATGTTATGTTCTTTAGCTAGAAAAAAAATGCGTTATATATTTTATCGTATTATGTTCTGTGTATATACAAAATAATCATCATTTGAACAATAAAACTGTCTTACTTCTATAAGTTTTAAGCTCGCTTGATTAAACACAACTTTTAGAAGGAGCCAAAGATGATGGTAATTCGTACAAACCCCTGTATATAGTCAATAGGTTAAATAGATAACAAGATATTTATAGTACTATTCCAATTGTATTACAATCAGAGTCTTATTAGTAGTCATTCATTAACTTGATAATTACAGTTTAAGAATAAAAAACACGTTCTATAGTATTTAACATTTTACTGATGACTTCATTCTACTAATCGAGAATATTTTCTCCATGTGAAGTAATTACAGTAGACTACTAAGACCTATTGGGAATAATTAGTAACAATTAATAAAAACACTATTTATAGTACATGTATAAAGGTTGACAGAACTTAACTTAAATTTTGTTCTGCCTTTTTCGATTTATTCAATTCATTGAGGTGTTTACGGTGAAAATATAGTTAAATCCAAAAGGAGAGTTCAAGAAGAATGGTCCATATTTAACCCTTGGTGACTGTATTAAAGGGATTGTGAAGAGGTTTTCTAAATATCATAATATGTGTATCGGGGACACTGATAGCATCAATTTGCGCCATTACAATTTCCATTCCGACGTCTGTGGTTCTTGCAATTCGACTAAAACTAAAGCGTTTTATGACGTCACGGACAGGGATTTGCATAGATATCAATAGTAGATCCGGTAAATCACTGTCAATAAAATCATAAAACGCGTAAGTTTTATTGGAATTGCAAGAACCACATACGTCGGAATGGAAATTGGAATGTCGCAAATTGATGCTATCAGTGTCCCCGATATCTAAATTATGATATTTAGAAAACCTCTTCACAATCCCTTTAAGTTGCAATATAGTGCTTTCAAAGTTGTTTACCCCTTTTCATAACTATTAAAAGGTCGGTCAATATAATTAGCGCCCTCTTTGGTCGTTAACTTCACCTTGTGCGTTGATATTGTAGAAACTAAATGGTGACGAGTATTTAATCATTGTCAAACCATATTAAGACCCAACACATATTAGGATACCCAGAGGAGCCTCATTGCGTTGCTTTATTTACTCCAAGTGACAACAAGAATACCAATTAAACAGCTTTTTAATGGATCTGTCATAAACTGTGGTTAAAACTATTGAAGGTTAAATGATATGAACATGTGATCATGTAATCTATTTTAATGAGTATAGCATAGCATTCGATATTTTCAGGTATTGGTTCGAGTCCTAAATTTACATGTATCAGATGTATCAGAACGAAAAACGCATAATTCCTTCAATTAAAGCTCAAACTAGAAAATTCACTGTCTATAATGTGTTTTCTATATTAGGCATAGTCAAATGTGAAAAATTTGACGTTTTTCTGGCTATGGACACTGTACAACCACACAAGGGCATGGATTTAGGGGGGATGTGTCCCCCTTTAAACTCAGGAGGTGGGGGGCGAAAAGGTATTGGTCCCCCACATACTTTGATTAGTAAAATAGATTTTTCGAAGAATCAAAATCGATCACATGAAAATCAAATGAAATGTAGGATGCACAACTCTATTTCATTTCAACTAACTAAGAGGTGCAAAGAATTTTTGAAGAGAAATTGAATTACTAAAGTTTTGGTGTGAATGAATCTCAAAATTGACCTTGCTACAAGAAGTCGATGTAGGTAGTTAGAGACATGATATCATATCATATATCTCACACATCTGAATATGATGATATATATCTGAAATATTAACATCTGACTATCATATAGTTATTTTATAATCTCAAATATCATTACTGTACCTCATATACTCTACTTAATAAATAAACATAACTCTTTATTAAAACCATTTCAATAATCATTATTCCACATTGCTATCATATGTTAGTATATTGGTTCCAAGAGTTAAATGTTAAGATATCATGACAGAAATATTAGTTTACCTTGTACTTCTTTTAACGTACTTAATTCTGGAGGGTTCATATACATATAATTTTATATCCAAACATGAAAAACATAGGCGTACGAGCTGGGGGTGCAGGGGGGGCAATTGCCCCCCCAGTGATTTTCATGAAGGAAATTTTAAAAAATAAAATCGTTCGGAAATGATGTGATCAGGCAGATGGCGAGAAGTTTTTGGAATTAGGGGTTGGGTGGGGGTCGACTTGTCGGGCAAATATATTTCGTTGTCGGGCAAATTAGCATTAGTTGTCGGGCAAATTGGTTTTGCCCCCCCGCTCAACTAACGCCCCGTACGCCCATGATGAAAAATATACATACGTTAATCGTAAGATAGATAAACCTTAATTATAACTTCAGATACGATGGCACACCAATTCTCATATAAGAGGATGAAAAGAACACTGATCGACTGATGCCAACTGGGCCGTAGGAAGCAATGAAATTGGGATAGGGGAGGGGAGCTGAACATTTTTTTTTTCTCTTTACATGTTCCTTATCCTGTATAAGGATATGGCACCAGTACCTGTCGTTAAGAAGGTTTCAGGTATTGGAAATTAGGGTTGATTTCCTGCCATCTGGGTCATTTCGTAACAGAATTTTATCTCCGCTCATCTTTTGAAGAGGGTTTAGGGAATTATATCCCAATAAAATTTTAGAAATTATGGCCGATTTCTTTGGATCAGCTGCTATAAGTGATTATCTCACTAGGCTAGAAAACTAGTTGGCGACCAGTTGGCGACTCAAGACTCTGAAGACGTTCTGTGCGTCTCATGGAGACTAACCGTGTCTGGAAGTTGCCGAGACTAACTGAGTCTCCGGGGAGTCGTGAAATATTTCAGTCTCCAATAGGTCCACAAGATGTCTTTGCGACGATTCCATCAGTTGTGGTGACGTCTTGGAGACTTTGTCTGTGTCTATCTCACTAGAGGTCTCGGAAACATCGTAGAGACGTCCCAGACAAGTTGCAACAACATCGATGTTTTCTCTGGCAAAGACAAAATTAGTCTCCGTAACTAGTGGAGATTTGGCGAAGACGTCTCAGCACGCCCGTAGCCAAGCCATTAATTCATTTTACTTTCATTTCACTACTTTCAGCAGAGAATGTCAGGAATTTGCGTTTCCAGGTATCTAATTCTCCTGTGTTCGTCCCTATACAAATAAACCTTAAATTCGCGTTTCAGGGAATTAAATTTTCTAGAAAAGGTCCCCAGATTTTTCGCGTTTCCAGACTTCCGATGTGTGTCCTCGGCAGCAATAAAGGTAGGAATAACTCTAGAAGGCACTAGCGTCATACGTAACACTTGACAAAGTTTTCCAGGAGGGGTGAAGGGTACCTAAACTTCTGCCCTTGATTTGACGTTTTCCCCCCTAAAAGTACTTGTCAGGCTACGGGCTAGTGTCTTGTGAGACTGAAACGCAACCAAATTAGTCGTGAAAACGTCTCTGCTGTCTCCAACTAGATTGTTTTTTGTTCCATGACGGTATCTTCATTACCTTAGGAGAATTTATTTGGAAGCTTGTATTGAGCTTGTGAAAAAAATTCATCCTAGACATTTCCATAATGTACATTTATTATGCACAAAATTCATTCAAGTAAGGCATAACTGCAAAGTTGTTTTAAAGTTTTCAATTAAAATGAAAAAATATTGTAACATTTTTATTTAAAAATAAAAACAATCAAAAAATCAAACATTTTGGTGAAATATTTTCGCATGATAGTAATGTACATAGCATATATAAAATAGTACAAAATCTAAATTTTAAAATACTTTTACATTCTAAGATACAGACTGTTAACTCATCCACAAAAGATTTCTCAAATATGCCATGCCTACCACTGACTAACCACTGTCAGTGGGTACACTATACTGTCACTTTAGGTAATTCCTTAGTAACATAACGACTTAAAAATGTTTCTGTAAATCTTTTGAATATTCTTTAGTTTAAACTTTCAGATATTACAAGAGACACATTTCTCTTAATTTTTGCTTTTTTAAATTTAAAAAATCTTTGGTTCTTTCAAGTTCAAGATATAACAAAGATCAAGACTTAAAGACTAGACAATTAGATTTGAATTTATTTTTTAATTACATACTTTGTTGATGATGGAAATCATACCTAATCATTCCAACCCAATTAACCTTACAAAACTCTAGACCAGAACATTTAAATCAGCCAAACAGAGATTCTTTATAATGAACTATATACAGATATACTTTAAAATACAATAATTTATGGATTTATTATAATGATATTTGTCATTATGTAATAATTAAAATACTGATTAAAACAACACAATGTTATTAACAAATATTTAAAATATGATCAAACCTAAAATAAAACCTAAAATAAAACCAAAAATCTAGCTTAATTACGCTTTAGTGTGTGCAAGGTTTCACTTCTAATTAGACTGTAGAAGAAATACACTCTCCAAAAACAAATATTAGGATTACTTCCCTTGAATTACTGTAGATGTATTGAAATGGAATGACATTATGTTAAAAGCTAAAATTCAAACTGTTTCATAAAAGTAATATAATGGAATGATTTTGATTGAATTATTATATTAATTTAAAATCTATGTGAACAAGTTAATGAATAGAGATAAGAAGGCTTTAGAGATTAAAACTATCACACAAACTCTTAGTGCTATAAGTTATTATTTAAAATATTATTTTTAATTTGAACACAAAGTTGGACTGATGAAAAATATAGAGCTGCATAGAAAAAGAAATCACAAATAAGTCTGGGTACAACAGGCCATAAAACAACAAATATTCCCATTGATATGACCATTGTAACATGACTTCTACAACTTTCATAGGCTGACCTATAATAAAGATATAACAATGGTTTACAAATAGAAAGACAGTAATTAAAAGGATTGATGGAAGAAAATTTATTTTGTTTCAAGGAAATTCTTGATGACATTCTGGAATCCAAATAATCTTTTAATATGCCCACATCTTTCTATGAAAATTTGTACCTTACATCTTCACCAATTTTCATAAAATGTAGAAAATTTTCCTTATGTGGAAACCATCAACTATCTTTTTAAATGCAAATCTTATAACTAGAAGGGATGTCTTGTTGGTGATAAGACTGAAGCAAAATTAAATGCCAAATGAAGCTAATGAAAGGTATAAATATTACAACCTACCTTATTCTATTTCCACTTTTAAATATTAAAGATCTAAACAATGAAACTTCAATAAAGGAGAGTAAGAAACAGGAGAACATAACAAACAGTGATGTCCATCTATGTACGTCACTATATACCCATGAGAATTTACCAACTAACCAATATGGTAATAATGCTGTATACATTATAAATGTTATTAACTGCCATGTAGCTGGTTCACGAGGCTAAAAAATATATTTCATAAAAAATAAGTTTTAGCTGTTTTAACTGTAGTGTTGGTGTATAAATACCATATTAAAGGGATTGTAAAGCGGTTTTCTAAACTTTGTATGTGTATCGGGGACACTGATAGCATCAATTTGCGCCGTTCCAATTTCCATTCCGACGTCTGTGGTTCTTGCAATTCCACTTAAACTAACATGTTTTATGACGTCACTGACAGTCATCTACATAGTTTAAGTGGAATTGAAATGGGCAAATTGATGCTATCAATGTCAATGTCTCCGATACACATACAAGGTTTAGAAAACCTAGAAGTTTACAATCCCTTTAAAATAACCAAGTTTAATAATATATAATACTGTCTGATTTAAATCCATCCTTTGAAGCCAAAGTAGAAAAATGGTTAAAAGTGTACATTAAGAGAAATTTTGCTCTCCATTCTGTAAAAGTCACCTTTCAATGCTCTACTGGAAACACACAGTTTCTTTTTTACAGTTGTTCCTTTGATGTTTTCTTTTTATCCCCACTAGGTCCTCAAACCCCACTATTACAGTATTTGATAACACTAACCTCAGCAATAACATAATCACTTTCATTAGATGGTGTGGTATAATGTACAAATGGTAAAAATACTTCTTCATAATTAAATAGATATAAATATAATATGGTGGTACGTGGAAAATCTTTTAAACCATACAATAAAAATAAGCTTCTACCTGGATACAGTGCCTACAAATAAAATATTTCAATTTTTTAAAATGTTTCACATAATCCTTAAAAATTAATGTCGGGAATATTGCATTGTGATGAAAAAAGTGTTTCGTTGCTTATGTGTATATAGCCTCTCAACAACACTAATTTTCAAAATAAATTTTAATATTCATATCAATTTCAATTTTCATAACTTTGTGATAAATATAATGTTGTAGTTTCCATATGTCAGGGAGGGAAAATGGCCAGCTAATATAAACAGCACTGTACAATTTTATAACTCATTATAATCTGTGGTCTCCACCCTGTCAGGAATCTTGTACAGTTGTTAACAGCACTTTATAACTTTATAATTGGGAACAAAGGCTTTAACAGAATCTACCAAGATAATTATGTCAAATTGAAATACCTTATATTCCCAGAGATTTGTAGGAAATTTCACTCCAGTTTCTGTCATTCCCTGTACAGCATATAATAGAGCTTTTAGATGTATAGGATTGTCTATATGTAATCTATTCTTTAAAGTTTCCTCATCAAAGGCCATTAACATTGTGCCATCTAGAAAACATGAAAAAGACTGAAGTGAAAAAAAGATATCAACAATCAGATAAATATGATTTCAGGTAAATGAATAAACTGTACAAGCAATTTATATATTTCGAAGTCCATGAGTTGATCTCCACAAATTCCTTGATGATTTTTTCTCTTTTTTGAATAATTTTTGCACCATAAAATCCATAAATAAGTAAATTATTGTGAGAAAAATATAAAAGATAGTACGGTACCTATTTTTTCTTCTAAAACATATTGAGAATAAGGTTCAGCCCATGTTAATTCTGTTAACCATCTACTAACATCATGGGGTTTCCAAGACCACAATGGTTTCTTTATGAGTAAATCTTTATCACTATTACGCCAGTACCAAGCTAAATATATTACCTATAAATATTCAATATAAATTAAAAAGTCTAAAAGTTTGCCAAAGTAGTCCAATATGGATCAGTTTTATAAAAAAAATTTAAAATTCATAAGATGATGTAGATATTGCGATAACTGAAATTGGACACAATATTAAGACCACATTGGTCCAGGAACAAAATACCAATACTGGATGTGTCTGGATTTCTATCCCGTCAGCTGGATCACAATTCTTTGACTGTCTTGGAGATTGCTAATGCAAGTGTAGCCACCAATTAGACATTCTTATGTTTATTTTCTAAAAAAAAGGCAACAATTATAAACATCAGAACACCTCATATATAGCCAGTTCAGTCAGTATCACTAACAGTCAGTAAGTTCTCAGTATACTTATACTTACTAATATAGCAACTAAAGTAAGTAGAATTCCTGAACAAAAAGCTCTGGGATCAGATTCTGTTTCTTTTGATTGTAATTTCTTGTCAAAATCATTCAACTTTGTTTTGGTTTCTTCATCATTCTCTAAATCTATATCTAACTGCTTGACTTCCTCTTTAAATAATCTTAACATCATATTCCTATAAATAAAATAATGGTGGTAAATAGATCTTTGGTGGGTTGCAGATTTATTAATGTTTTCAGTTCAGTGTAGCACCTGCTACAGATTACATATTATTAAATTGTAATCTTTGTAAAGGTAAGCTTAAAACTGATACACATAATATTAGTATTTTTCAGTGTATTCATGTAGAGCTATTTTAGGGTTACCAGTACCAGTACAAGTTAGTCCTTCAGAAGGCGACACTGACAAAGGGTTAAAGTAATGTTCAGTAAACTGTAAATGCTCATCTTATGATTGATACAAGTTAATGCTTTTAAAACATACTTGATTGAAGATCCAAGATTATAAAAATCATATAAAAGTTCAAAGGGCAACTAAGCTGTGAGTGTATAAGACAAGCAGCAGACCAGTTTAGCACAATATATTAGTAATACGATAATTTACCTTAATGTTATGTTGACTTTCGGATGACCTTGCCATTTTTGTCGACATGTAGGACACTCTCTTTTTCTCGATGTTAGAAACCATCTAGCTAAACATCCTCGACAGAAATTATGTCCACACATTAACGATGTGGGTTGTGTCATTAGATTAAAACAGCAACTACACAAGAAATCATCTCTATTTTCATCAACTTCATTGTCAGATAATCTGCTCTCTGCTTCTCTTTTTACCTCCATTTTTATACATCCATGAAACAATTAACATGCAATATTTCCTGAAATAGAAATAGCAACATTCACTGAGGCTTAATATTTTGTGCTTATTTTGTGAAAAACAGAAAAACAGAAGTCTAAAATTTAGTTTTAAGGCAGTTATTCTTATTCATTTGGTTGCTTCCTCTTTTTCAACAATCAGTAGGCCTATAAAATATAATGATTGATTGTACGGTAATTTTTATCATAAGATTCAGGATACCATACTGGCCTACAGTAACAAAATGGGAGCCTGGAACCATTCGACATCAATGTCCCCAGCATTGTCTAAGATTATAGTATAGAATTGAGAGAAAAAATTCATTTCAGACTTCACTGTGGCAGTGTGGCCAGAGAGTAGGCATGCCTATTATTATTGATATGAATATTGTGACATATTTCATTTTGAATGATGACAGAATTCATTTTTTGAGCTCACTGTGTCTGTGCGGTGTGGTTGTCTTAGAATACTGACATTGTGACTTGTCCACTGTCCACAGTCCAGTGTCACTGAATCATTGAACATGATCAAGTCTATCTGATCAACAAAAGCTATGCTTCATACTGTGGTTTTACAGCTTAGCTACTTACAGATAAGAATGCCACTATCAATATGGTTTATTTGTGGAATCTTTGACACTCACTCTGGGAAAATGACATAAGTTTGACATTTGTGTAATCGAAAGTGAAAGGAGGTAAATAAATGCTAAATTGTACATTGCAAAGCTAGTTGCTACATGACACAAAACTTTTTTGTAAAAAGCTATAGGAAAGATGCAGAGGAGATTGTGACTAAATTCCATGTATGACAAATATTCTGCATGACGTATGAAGGAATGGAGATTATCAACATCACCATTTATCAAAATTTGTACTTACTTTAAGCCGAGACATGAATACACAGTGCATTAAAAAGTGACAACATTCGTGGCAATTTAGGGGGTCGCTTATGACAATCAACCTACTGAAATAAAATTTAAAAGGCTTTAAGCGTCAGTTATTTTTCTTCTAATCAAATGAAATTGGGATAGACATAGGTAATATTTAATTGTGGTAGGTTTCTAATAACATAAACTTTATATTAGGAGATATAAAAGGAAGGAAGGTGATGACTTCCTGTTGTCTTTGGTGTAAGCGTTGAAAATAAACAAAATGGAGGTGACGAGAAAGAGTAAGTTCCTTAGCGGGAATAATAAATTAAATATTACCTTAGATAAATATCATTAAGAAATGCAGCCTGTGAAAACTTTATGTACATCACACTCACACTATTATCTTTTCCTTTTAATTGTTTTAACGGGTGGGATATCTGGCATTTTGTTGGAACTGGGGTTGAAAATGAAACCAAAAGTAACTAGAGCCACACGTGGCACAGAGTGGGACTTTGCAAATGTGCAAATTGCTAAGTTAGAAAAATAAATAGGCCTTGAACGTAAATCCGAAGCGCCAAAAAAGTCGACAACTTTTAAACTTTTTTGTTTTTTTGAAAGGTTGTGAAACCGGAAATAGTCACCAGACCTAACAGTTGAACGTACCAGCTAATATCCTTTATCAATGACCTTCATACTACTGAAGGTCAAGGTCACTCAAGGTCAAATTCACGAGAAACAAGTCTTTAAAATTTGGTAATGCATACTGTAATAACACCGGAAGTTGACGCTAGACATCAAATATGAAAGTATAAATGAACAGCCAAAGTCAATGACATTAGATCCTTAAAAGATCAAGGTCAACAAAGGTCAAGGTCAAAAACGAAATTTTTTAATTTTTTTTAACCCTGTTCCGTTTTTGGAACTACAAAGCCGAAATCTATGAACCTTTAACATACGCTTAATAAAGCAATGCTGTAACTGAATGCAAGGTCATTTTTTGAAAAAAAATTAAACTTGACCTTTTTTTTTGATAAACAAAATTTTGACAAAAACAGAATTTTACCCGGATGTGCCACGCCCACGTTAGATTTTTTTATGTGACTTTATTTATATTAATAATATCTTAGTATGACTAAATTAGCAAGCCTTTGCATGTATTGGTTAACGAGATATACAATCATAAATGTCAAAATAGGTCAAAATCAATAATCGGAAATTTTGAAATTAATAAACCTTGTTCCCTTTTTTGAACTATACAGCCAAAATAGCTGAGATTATGATATAATATAGCTAAAGTAATGAGGTTGGTGTGTGCAGAAGCATTTTAAAAAAAAATGTAGTCTATATGGATTTTTTTCAGACAACAAAATGTAAACAAAATCAAAATTTAACCCGGATGTGCCACGCCCATGTCAATTTTTTTTTATGGATACATTGGTATGGGGAATGTTCACTTATGTTCAAATTTTCAAGCCTCTAAACTTAATAGATCATAAACTATGCATATATTACAGTAAAAAAATTCAAAAAACCGGGTAAAGCTTTTCAAAATAGCAAAATTTAAGAAAAAACTATTTTTGCATTACAATACATTGTGATATATCGTTCGAAAGAGCTCATGAAGCCCATTCAGAATATGCAAAAATGAACCCTCTAGGTTAATTAGGTCACCTGTAGGAGCAGTACAAAGTTGCGAATTTGGCTATTTTTGGACACCTATAAAACCGGAAGTTGATATCGGAGGTCAAATATTAAAGTATCATCAGGTAGCCAAGGTCGATGACCTTTGACCTACTTAAGGTCAAGGTCATCAAAGGTCAAGGTCACGAGATATTAGCCTTCAAAAACTGAAAAAATTCAACCGGAAGTTGTATAAAAGGAAAATCGAAATTCAAAATTCGGCCTCCTAGTTTCTGGTCGGAATCGACTATAGTTTCCAGAAATACAAACAGCTAATACACCACACTTACCACCAAGGCCCCATTTTTCGTTTTATAAAAATATTACAAATCAACATGGCGGCCAAAGTATTTTTTTCGGGCTAAATTTTATTTTAAAATCGGCTGTAGAATTACGATTAATAACGATATACATAATTTCGTTGAAATATTTCAATTACACCGGAAGTTATTCAACCGGAAGTGAAAATCGATTTTCCACTTTAACCGGAAGTGACGCAAAAAATTTGAATACGTCAAATTGTTTACGTTAGTGACATGCATCTTTTATCAAAATTTCAGATTAATCCGAAAAAAACTGAAAAATGGTCCGAAAATTTCGAACTTCGGCCAAAAAATGTGTACTATGAATTTTCGAAATTTGAATTTTTTTAACTCGTATCATATTGGAATTTAGTCACAGATTTCAAAAATGAAAACCCGAGCAAAATCGGCCCAAAAATGTGGCTTCCAGGGTCAAAAAACCTGTTTTTGCTGATGTTGCATTGTGCAACTTTCACTTTTGCAAAAATTTTCCAATTTATATTTATGCAATACCTCGAAAAAAATGGACCTCAGAAGTTGCAAAAGGGTTGCTGCAGCTGTTGTAGTTTAGGCTGTGTACTGATTGTAAAAAACGAAAAAAAAAAAAAAAAAAAAAAAAAAAAAAACATTTCGAAAACAAACTGGGACTTTGCGGTAGCAAAGTCCCACAACTAGAGCTGTGAACAGCACTGAGCGTGGCCCTTGATACTTTGCCTGATAGCTGTAAGACTTTTTGAACTTCAAACCCCTAAAGTCTGGTGTTCACTCCCTCATTTTTAGCAAAAAGTTTTGTGAAAGGGTAGATTCAATATTATATCAATATTACTTATAGTATGGTAATTTTTATAGCTTCTTGGTAGCTATAATATACAGGTATGTGTGAAATGTGAACATTATGTGACGGAATTCCTTTACTGATATAAATATGATCTATAAGTGTTTCACCTTCATTAGTATAATGCTGAACAAGTTGTTGAAAACCAAATTTTTGAAAATAATTATGTATAGACAAATGACCCTCCAAGATATTTTGATTGAAATCTCCCATAATAACATACACCAGATTCTTGTAATTCAACTGGTGATCTTTGTAACATTGGTAGAAATAATTCTAATCGATAAACAGGTGGTCTATGGATAACATTTACGTTAATATTCTTATCCAGAATATCCAAAGCCATGTGTTCTATTTCTAAACTCCCAAATTTAAGATATTGACATTTTTTTCTTCTTTAAAATATATTCCTAATCCTCAATGCCCCTTTTCTTTTAAAAAATTGAAATCTTTAGTGTCATCATAGCTGCTGCTTCGAGGATGGTGGTAAAGGCGGAAACGATTTAACTTGAGTTTTGTTGGAGTTAATGAATCATTTAGCCACGTTGTTTAACCAATGATATTATCTAGCATTTTAGTGTGTTTCTGTAGATCTCGTATGTGAATAGATGTAAACCCTGAACATTGTGTAAAATTATATTAGTATCAGTCGATATGGTCCTACTTTCAGGCTGTAATTGCTCCTAATGCTGATTATATTTTTTCATCACATATATGTTTTTTTCCTTAAAATCTTGTATTGTATGACCCTGTAATGTTTTAACTCTGCTTAACGCAACATAGGCTTGACCAGCTTGAAATATTTTACGGAGAGATATTACGCCTCTATCGACCAGACGATAAAAACGGGTTATAGTCAATTGGGCCCCTATCCAAAATGGCCCCTCGTTTGGTCAAAATGGTCCCTGATAAATGGTCAAAATGGTCATCAAAAAAGGTCAAAATGGTCCTTCCAAAAAGTCAAAATGGTCTCAAAAGAATATTTTTATTACATTATACATAATATATTTTTTTTATAATCTTTTTGAGAACTGGAACTGGAACTTCAAATTAATATTGTTAGTCTTTGCTTTGATGAAAATATAAATAGGAACACAATTTATGTCTTCAAAATTTGTTGTTACAGAGTACAATTTTCAGTCAAAATTAGTGACCTTTGTTAGGGTTAAAATAGCTTCCAACTATTCCTTTGATTATCATCATATAAGCTACAATTTATAAAAAAAAAATCAGGGACCATTTTGACTTTTATTATTTTGGCCATTTTGACCATTTTGTCCTCAAAAGGTCATTTTGACCAAAGAATTGGTTGAAATCAAAGAATAAATACAGAGTCCATTTTGACCAAAATAGGGGCCATGGTGACCGGTCCATTTTGACCAAAATAGGGGCCATGGTGAATAGCCATTTTGACCAAATTTAACTGTTATGGCCATTTTGACTAGGGGCCATTTTGTATAGGGGATATACCCCCTTCCCCAACATTCGAACTGTGTAAACGTCAATATTTTCCTTTAATGCTGAGTTGAAATACTGTCTTTTGTTTCAATGGATTGGAGCAGTCAATAGCCAGTTGAATTGATGTATGTTAGTCAATTAAGTGTCGTCGGTAAGAAGCACCCTCAAAATAAGAAAAAATCTGATATTATATCAAATATAGCAAACACTCGAAAAACATGTTAATTTTTATAAAGTTAACACAATGTGAAATGAGATTAATTTATTTTTGACCTATAATAATCTTAGCAGACGATAAAAAACAGTTTGAGCGCTTACTTTTTTATTGCAACGGATTAGCGCAGACGCGTAAACAGCCCCTAGAGTTAAAAGATTATGTAGTCTGACTAATTTGTTTATGACCTTTAATAACCTTAGCAGACGACAAAAAGAAAATTGGTCTTGTAGAAAGAGTTCTATCAATGGTAGAGGAAAAATTCGAACAGGTTAATGTATCAAAAATTCACTGCTCTAATTGATTGTATGTAAAATTAATATAAGTGAAAATTTTGCAAAAAAATGAATAAATTTTTGATACTTTTTAGAGTGTTAAAAGATTACATAATCAGATTAATCTGTTTATGACCTGAAATACTTCACACCTCAATGTAAAAAGTTCATGTCAATAGTTTTATTACCATATTATATAACCTGCTATAACCCTGTCAATCATTTTAATCCTCTCTACTAGGGCCTACTTTATTCTCAGAAAAGGGGTATCCTATGCCTATTTTCACTTTAATGGATTTTGTATTAAACTGCTCATGTCATATATCGTTGAAAAGAGAAAATTTAGTACATACTGACTATACACACCATATTGATATGAGATAATTGCTTTGTAAGTTTGAACCCTCAGTCGAAAAAAACCGCAATATTTTCAAAAAATATTTTATCGGGTTATTGTCATATATCGTTTAAAAGATAATCAAATCGGCATTACAAAATTGAAAAATTTAATTCTCTGCGTTGATTAGACAATGCAATATAGATGTCCAAAGTTGACAAAAATGTAAATTTTCAAATGTCCATAAAACCAGAAGTTAATATTTTTCAATTAATATCAGCATACCTATGGATATCTGAGGTCAAGGACATCCTTCATTGGAATTTTCAAGGTCATCAAAGGTCAAGGTCACATAATATGGCCTTTTGAATTTTCCAAAAATTAAAACGAACATAAAAAAATTTCAAATTCAAAATTCTGTTCCAACAAACTGTAGACAAGGTTACAAGGTTTTGATAGACACCAAAATCATAAAAATCGGATAACAAATAGAGGACTTATTGATTTTTTGCTGAAATGTGTCAGTCTGTGACGGCAGCTTATGCAACACTTCCGGTTTGGATTTTTTATGCTAAGTGCATTCTAATTATGACTGACAGACAATATATGTAGTTTTTGTCAATATCTGACATTTATACCGGAAGTGAGGCTGCTAGGCGATATTTTGAAAAACCGGAAGTTCTTACGTCAAAACCGGAAGTGATGAAAAAATTTTGATTGAGTAGTTTTATTTCTATGGACATTCTGTATACGTCCTGTACATTTCCGGTCGATCGGATAATTAGCGGCTGAGTTAGAAATTTTGAGCTTTTTTGAAAATTTTGGTTTCAAATTTTTTGGACAAAAATATTTAAAAATTGAAATTTGTGTAGTCCCATCTGATACTTCTTTTTACAATGAAGATATTAAAGAAAATTTCAGCCAAATCGGTCCATAAATAAACCCTACAGACTAAGTGCAAAATAATTGCATATTATGCAATAGCCCACTCCTGATTCAGCAAAAATTGAGTTTCAGATATTCATTTTTGATTCCAGGTCATTATATAATGTTTGGTGGATACAATTATGCTACACTATTTTCGATTTTCTCTAAAAAGTTTCCCAAAAAAAAAAAAAAAAAAAAAAAAATAAAAAAAAATAAAAACTAGAGCTGTGAACAGCACTGAGCGTGGCCCGTGATACTTTGCCTGATAGCTGTAAGACTTTTTGAACTTCAAACCCCTAAAGTCTGGTGTTCACTCCCTCATTTTTAGTAAAAAGTTTTGTGAAAGGGTAGATTCAATATTATATCAATATAACTTATACTATGGTAATTTTTATAGCTTCCTGGTAGCTACAAAACACAGGTATGTGTGAAATGTGAACATTATGTGACAGAATTCCTTTACTGATATAAATATGATCTATAAGTGTTTCACCTTCATTAGTGTAATGTTGAACAAGTTGTTGAAAACCAAATTTTTGAAAACAATTAAGTATATAGACAAATGACCCCCCAAGATATTTTGATTGAAATCTCCCATAATAACATACACCAGATTCTTGTTATTCAAATAGTGATCTTTGTAACATTGGGAGAAATAATTCTAATCGATAAACAGGTGGTCTATAGATAACAATTACTTTAATATTCTTATCCAGAATATTCAAAGTAATGTGTTCTATTTTTAAAACTCGCAAATTTAAGAGTGGCTCAGCGAGTTAAACGCTTGCTTGCTAACCTGAAGGTCCAGGGTTCAATCCCGGCATGGGTCGAGATGACACCTTCGGATTTTTCAACCCGGTTTCCCCCTGTCAGTGATGCAGGTCGGAGGGGCTGACATGGAAAAGTGTCTAGTCGTTTGGATGGGACAATAAACCGAGGCCCCGTGTGCTATTGGCTGTGTACGTTAAAGATCCCTTGACAGTTGGAAATCGGCTAATAACGACTACTTTGTGAACAGTGACTGCATAGACGATACATTACAAATACATTACAAATACATTCAACAATTACGAACAAATAATAAGCTTAGCAGATAAAAACAGGTAATAGTCAATTGGGCCTCCATCCCAATGGCACCTCGTTTGGTCAAAATGGTCCCTGATAAATGGTCAAAATGGTCTTCAAAAAAAGTCAAAATGGTCCTTCCAAAAAGTCAAAATGGTCTCAAAATAATATTTTTATTTATGATGTTACAAATTAACAAAACATAACGCTCTAAATAATATATTTTTTATATAATCTTTTTGAGAACTGGAACTGGAACTTCAAATTAATATTGTAAGTCTTAGAATGTCTTTGCTTTGATGAAAATATAAATTGGAACACAATTTATGTCTTCAAAATTTGTTGTCACAGAGTACAATTTTCAGTCAAAATTAGTGACCTTTTTTAGGGTTAAAATAGCTTCCAATTATTCCTTTGATTATCATCATATAAGCTACAATTTATAAAAAAAAAAATCAGGGAACATCTTGACTTTATTTTTGTGGCCATTTTAACCAATGAATTGGTTGAAATCAAAAGAGAAATTCAGAGGCCATTTTGACCAAAATAGGGGCCATGGTGACTGGTCATTTTGACCAAACCATTTTGACTAATAGCCGATTTGGATAGGGGCCCAATTAACTATGACAAGATTAAACATTTACTTTTTATTGCAACGGATTAGCGCAGACGCGTTGCCAGTTAAATAATTTATTGCTGTCTGCTAGATAGTCCATCACTACAGATTATGTACTCTGACAAATTTCTTTATGACATATAATAAGCTTAGCAGACGACAAAAACAAAATTGGAATTGGGTGTTACAGAAGATACTCTCCTATAGAAGCACTAGTCAATGTCACAAGAAGAGAGCATACATTTCAATTATCAATTCAAATGATAACAATTAGAACTAGGGGCCATTTTGTATAGGGGATATGCCCCCTTCCCCAACATTCGAACTGTGTAAAGGTCAATATTTTCCTTTAATGCTGAGTTGAAATACTGTCTTTTGTTTCAATGGATTGGAGCAGACAGTAGCCAGTTGAATTGATGTATGTTAGTCAATTAAGTGCCGTGGGTAAGAATTACCCTCAAAATAAGAAAAAATCTGATATTATATAAAGCATAGCAAACACTCGTAAAAACATGTTAATTTTTATAAAGTTAAAACAATATGTAATGAGATTAATTTATCTTTGACCTATAATAATCTTAGCAGACGATAAAAAACAGTTTGAGCACTTACTTTTTATTGCAACGGATTAGCGCAGAAGCGTAAACAGTTAAATTGCAGTCTGCTAGAGTCCAGCCCTAGAGTCAAAAGATTATCTTATAGAAAGAGTTCTGTCAATGGTAGAAAAAAAATTCGAACAGGTTAATGTATCAAAAATTCACTGCTCTAAATGATTGTATGTAAAATTAATGTAAGCGAAAATTTTGCAAAAAAATGAATAAATTTTATATATTTTTTAGAGTGTTAAAAGATTACATAATCAGATTAATCTGTTTATGACCTAAAATACTTCACACCTCCATGTGAAAAGTTCACATCATAGTTTTATTACTGTATTATATAACCTGCTATAACCCTTGTCAATCATTTTAATCCTCTCTATTTCTATTTTTCTCAGATTACTCAGGGTACTCTATGCCTATTTTCACTTGGATTTTGCATTAAACTAATCATGTCATATATCGTTGAAAAGAGAAAATTGTGTACATCATCATTAAACAATCGATATTGCTATTAGATAATTACATTGTAAGTTAGAACTCTCAGTCGAAAAAAACGCAATATTTTGAAAACATATTTTAAGGTATTATCGTCATATATCGTTTAAAAGATAATCAAATCGGCATTACAAAATTGAAAAATCTAATTCTCTGTGTTGATTAGAGAATGCGATATAGATGTCCAAAGTTGACAAAAATGTCAATTTTCAGATGTCCAGAAAACCAGAAGTTAATATTTTTCAATTAATATCAGCATACCTATGGATAGCTGAGGTCAAGGACATCCTTCATTGGAATTTTCAAGGTCATCAAAGGTCAAGGTCACATAATATGGCCTTTTGAATTTTCAAAAAATTCAAACGAACATAAAAAAATTTCAAATTCGAAATTCAAAATTCTGTTCCAACAAACTGTAGACAAGGTTACAAGGTTTTGATAGACACCAAAATCATAAAAATCGGATAACAAATAGAGGACTTATTGATTTTTTGCTGAAATGTGTCAGTCTGTGACGGCAGCTTATGCATCACTTCCGGTTTGGATTTTTCTTGCTAAGTGCATTCTAATTATGACTGACAGACAATATATATAGTTTTTGTTCATATCTGAAATTTATACCGGAAGTGAGGCTGCTAGGCGTGATTTTGAAAAACCGGAAGTTCTCATGTCAAAACCGGAAGTGATAGAAAAATTTTGATTGATTAATTTTATTTCTATGAACATTCTGTACATGTCCTATGAATTTCAGGTCAATCGGATAATTAGCGGCCGAGTTAGAAATTTTGAGCTTTTTTGACAATTTTAGGTTCAATTTTTTTTTACAAAAGTATTTCAAAATTGAAATTTTTGTAACCGCACTTGATACTTCTTATTTCAATGAATATATTGAAGAAAATTTCAGCCAAATCGGTTCATAAATAAACCTTACAGACTAGTTGCAAAATAATTGCATATTATGCAATAGCCCACTCCTGGTTCAGCGAAAATTGAGTTTTAGATATTCATTTTTGATTCCAGGTCATTTAATGATGTTTGGTGGATACAATAATGCTACACCATTTTCGATTTTCTCTAAAAAGTTTCCCAAAAAAAAAAAAAAAAAAAAAAAAAAAATAAACATAACGAAAACAAAGCGTGACAAATCGAAAGATTTGCCACGCAAAAAAAAAAAAAAAATAAACATAACGAAAACAAAGCGTGACAAATCGAAAGATTTGCCACGCAAAAAGTTTGGAAAAGTAAAAAATTAGAAATAGGCCGAACAAGCAAGCGCATTACACTTGATTTAGGGGTGTGGGGACGGAAAGGTATCCCTTTGAGCTCAGAAGTGGGGGATGAAAAGGTCCCCAGCCACCCTTCCCCTTTCTAGAATTGGAATGGAAAAGCGCATTGGAGGGGGGGGGGGGGGGGGGAGGTTGAGAAAATTATCAGAAGGTACGATATAGTAACTAGAGTGGGGGTGAAAATGAGATACCGATAGCATAAATTTGTTCCATTTCAATTTTCAACCAGACGTCTAGTAATTTAACTAAGTGTTTGATAACATCATTAATCTGAGGGGGCCCTATTAGATTAGACGTTACCGGTACATTAGTTATATTTTTATGCGCATTCCTAAAAAAAAAGTTTTAAAGTTGTTTACGAAGCAATCATTGAAATAAATAGAGAATAAGAGATGTATCAGAAATTGAAATATCTGAGTAATTTTACAGTGTTTTAATAAAGAGTGATTATGCAGAAAAAAGGCATGGCTTGGACAGCCAGCAATTCATAAATAAAAACATACAACCTGAAACTGAAGTAAACTTCTAGAATTTTTATGATTTTGTGATATAATGAGATGTGAGATGAATTTTAATCGATTATGAAATGTGATAATCAATTATCATAATTAAAAATTCATAGCGTCCATAATCGATTTTTTTACCTTTTCTAATGGTATCCACTTGATGCAAGGTCACCCGGTTCTGGTAGTAAGTTAATGAAATATATTATAAAATGTTTTATAATACAGTACCAGTATTTAATGTTTTTCAGATTTTAATGAAGTTCTAGATGATATATCAAAAGCTATTAAAGATGCTAGTTTTATTGCCATTGATGCTGAATTCACAGGTTTGAAAATGTTTTGATTTGAAAACAGAATGTTGTGAAATTTGTTAGGAAGAATTGGATAGAAAATGAACTTATTTCATCTCAAATATAGATCATTCAAGAACCTAGCAAATTGTCATCAATAGTTGATAGATTTTGAATTTTTAAACTGGAATTTGTACAGCAAATGTTGTCTTTATCATTAGAACATTTTGTGCATATTGTAATTAGTATTTGAATGTGGACTTACCTGGAGTCTAAAATATACAAACAGTTTCAAATAATGTCTATTATATATTGGATATATATATTGGTTTATTATGTTTGTATTGTATTTTCAGGCCTTGATACACCTAAATATGGACAGCCATTACCATTTGATTCACCTGAAGAACGTTATGTCAAATTGAAAAAGGTTGGTAAATTTTTTAGGAATAATTGATTCCATAATGATTTGAATTTCAAATTATCAAGTAAAACCATTATTTGGTAAAACATTTTTGTAAGAATGGTTATTTTAAGGAAAAATGAAAATTTTAGCATTACATGTAGTATAATTATTATTATTATTATTAATGATCAAAATGTTTGAATGATTAGGCCTATTGTAATGAAAGTTTTATCTAACATTGCAGGGTGGTATGGATTTTATTATACTACAGTTTGGGTTATGTACCTTTAAGTTTGATAACAAAAAGAAAAGGTCAGTGATATTTCACCATTTGCATTATTAATACATATTTGTGAAAACTATATAGAATTGGCTTTATTAGCAGTTTTATGTGTTTTATGTTGATATATTTTTAATATATTGAGAAGTTATTAACAATAATACTCATGTCCAGCTCCTGTTTCTACCCATTATCTAAGAATTTATGTTAGATGTTTTGACATTATATGAGAACCCATTTGGTAATATATATAAGATTATCATGTAGCTACCAGGAAGCTATAAAAATTACCATAGTATAAGTTATATTGATATAATATTGAATCTACCCTTTCACAAAACTTTTTACTAAAAATGAGGGAGTGAACACCAGACTTTAGGGGTTTGAAGTTCAAAAAGTCTTACAGCTATCAGGCAAAGTATCACGGGCCACGCTCAGTGCTGTTCACAGCTCTAGTTATGTTTTAGGTTAACAGCTCAACCATACAACTTTCAAATATTTCCTAGGCCATATTCTCATCAAGCTCCAGATAAAAGGTTTATGTGTCAGGTAAATACACATGTCTTTTTTGTATGCCCTAACTTAGTTCAACCCTATTTACGTTCTCTTAAAGCTTTAGAATTTACCGTTTTAACGGATTTTTGAAAAATTTTGCTATATATTCATTTTCTTAAACATTTATATGGCTTGCCTCCCAACTATGCATATATTAAGACAACCGATTGCATATTTTCCTTCTTGATTATCCTTCTGGAGATACACAGAATGGATGCTTCATATGAAAATACTTATTCCCCATACGCCCAATATCATGGAAACAATATGCCTGATTTAATATTCCAAATATGTATATATACATGTACATTGTATTTTATTGTAGAGTTCCAGTATTGATTTTCTAGTATCTCAAGGTTTTGATTTTAACAAGGTATTTTATGAAGGTAAATAGATTTATAATATTAGACATATTAGATATTATTCTGTATTCACTTTATTCAGTTTGAATATTTTACTGAAATAGATATGGTAAAAAGATAATGTAATGGAGAGATAACGGGTTTCACTAGATCACTAGCTGGTATCACTACTTATAAAACAGACCAATTATCCACTCACTCATAGACGCTGTGTCATTGTGGAGTGATCTTTTTGGTCATAATACTTGGTCATAATTCTTGGTCATAATTCTTGAACATACTACGTAGATAATCCATGAAAGTGGTCTCCTTTAGACAAATAAAGATACTGAACAACCAATATAGAATTTATGAAACATTCATTTAATACAAGCATATGGTAATGTTATCACTGAAAAGTTGTAGCTTGTAGAACTACTAATACAAGGAATATTTATTATATTATCTAGGTATACCATATTTAACAACACCACAAGAACAGACATTATTAGATTCTATGGAACTTAAACATCAACTGTATGCTCAGTTCTCATCTCCGGCTTTTACTAGCCCTCATGGTCAAGATATGGGACCAAATAAAGGTCCTATTGCTATACCTGATGATCAAAAAGACTTCATCAACGGAATTGTGTAAGTTTTGCAGATTTTCATGCAATCAGTATCTAAATTTGCTATTTAGCCTTTGAGTTCAACAGAGGAGGGTATTATAAGACAGAGGTCACGGTTTTAGATTACATGTTAGTTTCGATGGTAAATAAGTCACTAATAAACTGTTGAGCCAACAAATTTGAAAGGCATGATTGTAACAGTAGGCTATTTCCAAAAATGAAATTATATAACCCCCAGATAGTTCTAAATGGTACTGTAGCCTAGTTCTTTATGTCTAATTGGTTTATTTCAACAGATACCATTGCATGTGAAAGACAATTAATTAATTCTATCCTTTCTAACAAACAACTAATATACTGTTGACTTGAAGTATAATAGAGTGAACAAATTCACAATACTATTTAATTTTCCACTTAGTAAGTTAATATTTAAACCCTATTTTATTTCTAGTGATAGTATAAGCTGTTTTATGGATAAAAATGATGAACAAGCATTAGATTTACCATCCTGTAATGGATTTCAACGTAAATTAATATACCAGACAGTTCGTGCCAAGTAAGTTTTATTTTATCTTAAATATTTTAGGGCCTCTCACTTCATACTTAACCACCAAAATCAAAGTTTCATAAATGATATTTTTATTTGTGTCGGGATTGCTTATGACTTCTTAAAGGTATAGATGAGATTATATTGTGATTATAAAAATTCCATATTAGTCAAAGTAAGTTAGATACGTGAAATTTGATTTTTTATCACTCACTATTTTGGTGTCTGTGTTATGCCAACTTCAATTTTTTCGTCAACAAAGGATGCGCACTATACATGGGTAAATGAATTTTTCCCGATTTTGTTGGAGTAAGGAAGGGGTGCGCATTATATTCAGAAATAAATTGAGAATTGACCATTAATGATTACTGTTAATTAGGTTTACATCAGTACATCTAGAAGCTAAGAAAGGGGAGAAGAAAGAGAGATATATATGTGTAACTAAAGTTAGTGGTGAAGAAGATTTAAAGATGAGAGAAGGAGCTAAACAATCTGCTGAAAGGGTAAATAGATATATATTCATATAAGTCCCAATCTGAAACTGGATTATGAATCTGAGTCACTCGTTTACAACGGTTTGCCCTGAATCCCAATAGGATATCGAATCCGTGAATCGGCTTCCTTTGGCTGATTCGTAGGATTCAATATGGCGTCATTCAGCGGAAAATCGTAATAAATTTATTTACAAAACTTATCTGATATCTCAAACTGGTTTCAGATTTCTTGTAAATTCCACTTGTTTACAACAAGAATCTGATGTACCAAACCGGTTTTGGATTTCTTGAAATCTAGCAGGGCCTAAGCAGGAACCATTACAATATTTATTATGCATTTAAGAATTAAATATTACCCCAAACATTTTAGCATTCTTATCTATCCAATAATTAACCTATAAAATAATATTTTTTAGGCTGAAATAGATGATGCTGTTGGTTTCTCTAAAGTTATTAGAAAGTTGTCACAATCTGTAAGTTTTACTTCACATTTATATCTATTTTAATACACATTTATATACATATAGTCTGATTACGTTGTCTATTGTTTTACAATGGCCTCATATGTAGCTGCAAGAAAACCTTCCTAAATAGTTACCTGAAATTACAACGGTGTTGCCAAATTTTGTTCCTCAGAAGCTACTTATCTCCCTTGAAGACTCTCCACTTAGATATGTGAAAAAAGTTTAAGTTAATTGTCAGGCTAAGTGAGAATCTTTGACTTGGTATAAATGACTTAGGTTACATAGCAACCAGAACTGATATGAATGATACATACAAAATATATATATAAATATTATTTATATTACAGGGGAAAATAATAGTTGGTCATAATATGTTATTAGATGTTTTACATACAATAGATCAGTTTCATTTCCCTTTACCAGATGTAAGTACAGTCTGCTTTATTTTAACTCTGTGGTTCTCACCGATTTTTTCCAGCGACCCCATTTCCACCATCGAGCGTCTTGTTGCGACCCCATGCCAAACCCTTTTAGTCACAAAGCAACCATTTACCTATAATTTAATCTAAAAATGTACATACGGTATATATTAGTACCATTAATAAAGTATTATGCCAGCATCATTATCTGTTGTAATTCGTAACTTGCGTAAACTTTAGAAAATCTTGATAGATAGAATATAGCCACTGTTTCAAGGCTGTGCTAGGGAATAATAGATTGAAAAAAAAAAACAATCAGGAATTGACTCTGCGACCCCAATTTGGTCCCGCGACCCCACCATTTCGTCTCCGTGAACCCGCATTTGAGAACCACGGTTAACTGGTTGCTAACCGTCTTGAAAACTATTTTATTTTTTACTGGTAACAGCTTGATGTCAGGCCTAAAAATTCGTCCGAATCCACGAGAATCCTAAAGGATTCTCGCAAAAACAATCTGCGAGAGTCCTCCGAATACTGTAGGGTTTCCTAACATTTTTAAATACAATGCCTTGTTCTGTTAATTAATCACATGGAAATCCTCTTTATTCAATCGTCACCATTAGTATTGCCATAAATTTAAAATTTAAGGAAATTTTCCAAAGCCAACAGGACAAGTTTTTTTTTATTATCTAATGCTTCATATATCTAAAATATTTCAATTCATCTAAAAATGATGGGGGAAATCATGGCACAGTTATCCCTTTGCAATTGTGTAACACTACGGCTAATTAGTACTGTAATTTCGGTCAATTGCGTAAATTGAAAATATTTTCCACATCGCATCGGTACCGGTAACCTACTAAATTTTCATTAGGTCATTTTCCTGTATTCATAATGTCAGTTTTGTAGTTAACACCGCTGGTCAAGTAATCATTGTTATCTATTGTGATCTGTCAACCGAAAATGGTCGGGTGATCGGCATTGTCAGACATTTTTTTGTTTGTTTACAATTTTTTTATTGGATGTAGTTTAAGCAGCGCGTTTCCGGGTTTGTTTGATTTCTTGTTCCATGCACCTCTAATATGATTTAAATAATTGAACACGACACGGGTGAACTGAAAGCATCGTGAATCGAACACATCCCGCAATGATTTGCGACTTTCGAAAATGAAAGTTGAAATCATTTTGACAAGTCGGCAAAAAAAACCCTGCTTCTTATAGAAAATAAACAATGAACCGGCGGCTAAGTAGAACTTTCACTCGTATGGGACCGGAAAAACACCTTTTTATTAATTATTTTGCGCGAATCCAAAAAGACTCGGGCAATCAATGTTTACGCGAGTCTTGGCGCGAATGAGATTCGGAGACTCGCGTGAATTTTTAGGCCTGGATGTAAAATTTTGTACTATTTACATAACACTTGTATTGTGTTGTGACTTCCATTTTCATTGTGTTCAAACTCTAAAAAGAATTGCAAATGATATGTTTATTTATTTAGGAATATGAAGATTTTAAGTCTATGGTAAAATGTATTTTCCCAAGGTGAGTAACTCTTTTATATTTGTCTGGTTGTGATGTAAATTGTGGCCTTCAAAGACATTTTAAAACAAACATAGTTATAGTTAGTCAATAACATAATTATTGCACTTCATATTAGTTTATTCATGATAATTGTATATTCCAGATTAGTTGATACCAAATTAATGGCACAGAACCATCCTTTTAAGGTAAATGTATTTATTTTCATGTGTCATTTTCATACAGTGTCAATGACTTGATTACTTAAGAAATTGATGTCAATAAACAGAGACTAAGAAAACTAATGTTAACTTTTCAGGATTTAATTCATTGTTCAGTATTAAATGATTTACATAGGATATTATCACATAAACCATTTCAACTACCAGAGGTTGGTATGTATTATATCTTATATTTAGTCTCTGTCTGTTATTTCAATAACAACTAAGCATTATTGTGACCATAGAAATGTAGATAGGGAATAATAACACAAGATTTATGCTTGGCAGGCATGCGTTGAATTGAAGATATGCCCATAACTTCCGGTTTCTGCAGAAGTTATATTAATTAAAAAGCCATGATAAACGCGATTTAATTCGAAAGGAACATCCAGTCTCTCTGCCACAGTATTACTAAGAGTCAACTAGTCCTAGAGGAGAAACTAGGTCAACCATAAATTGAAACAGAAGTTCAGTAGACAATGAGTAGACTAAGACTTCCAGTCTTATACATTTCTATGTTGTGACTGATATTTTTATATTGATATCAATAAAAAGTTGAATACATGTGTGTATGTTGGATCTGAAATTAACATCAAGGCAGCTGATTTTGAAATAAGAAAGAAAAGAAAGAAAGAGGCAATCATATTTTACATAGGAAAGATAACGACCGTTTGGTTCTTGAAATTGATTTTTACTAGATAACCCATACTCATTTGGTTGACAGGAATTTTGAGTGAAGATGACTTATTCAAGGTCATAAGTTTTCATACTCGACCAAGATTAGAACCCACAATAGCCATCGTATTCAAGCAAATGACGTCATGGAGAGAAATGACTCTTTCTTTGACTGTGATTGAATTTCCAATATTTGAACTTGGGAATATAGGTCAAGTTATTGCACTCGTTGAGTTGAATATTATTGATTTTGTAGATTTCCCAGAAGGTTTTACCCAGTATACTACAGATAGTAAATATCATGAAGCAGGTTATGATGCATATATCACTGGACTTTGTTTTGCTACTATGAAAAACTTTTTAGGTAAGGGAAAATATGAAATGAACAAGTATGTTGCTGGCCTAAGATAACACATCATAATTTCTACTTTAAACCTGCATTTAAAATGTATTCATGTTGAAAATCTTTTTTAGGAACATTAATATCTTGATACTTTGATTATTTAAAAGTACTTGATGGCTATTCCTTGAAAACCTCATTCTCAAAACTTGAGTCCAAATAGTTACAAATTTTAATCAGTACCTTTAATATTGTAGGCAGCTATCAGAAACCACCAAAAGATTTTGTGTCGCCAACATCCCCATTAATTGAACCATTTATGAACAAGTAAGTTTTTTCTCTGACATCTTGTAGTGATATAATAATATAGTCTATTTCTATACACTGGTTTATCATATACACGTTAAAATAGAGAAGGTTTATATAAGCAATGACGTTATCTTGTAATCTTATCTTTGTTTATTTTAGAATATTTATGATGAGAAATTTTGAAGTACCCTATATGAATCTCAATGGTCCTGACTGTAAGTTATTTAAAATTATGATGACATAAACAGTATGCAGCTGACTTGATGACAATGACTGACTTGATGACAATGACTGACTTGATGACAATGACTGACTTGATGAAAATGGATGACAATGGATGACTTGTTGGCAATGGATGAAATGATGAAAATAATCGACATGATGACTGACTTGATGAAAATGGATGACAATGGATGACTTGTTGGCAATGGATGAAATGATGAAAATAATCGACATGATGACTGACTTGATGAAAATGGATGACAATGGATGACTTGTTGGCAATGGATGAAATGATGAAAATAATCGACATGATGACTGACTTGATGAAAATGGATGACAATGGATGACTTGTTGACAATGGATGAAATGATGAAAATAATCGACATGATGACTGACTTGATGAAAATGGATGACAATGGATGACTTGTTGGCAATGGATGAAATGATGAAAATAATCGACATGATGACTGACTTGATGAAAATGGATGACAATGGATGACTTGTTGGCAATGGATGAAATGATGAAAATAATCGACATGATGACTGACTTGATGAAAATGGATGACAATGGATGACTTGTTGGCAATGGATGAAATGATGAAAATAATCGACATGATGACTGACTTGATGAAAATGGATGACAATGGATGACTTGTTGACAATGGATGAAATGATGAAAATAATCGACATGATGACTGACTTGATGAAAATGGATGACAATGGATGACTTGTTGGCAATGGATGAAATGATGAAAATAATCGACATGATGACTGACTTGATGAAAATGGATGACAATGGATGACTTGTTGGCAATGGATGAAATGATGAAAATAATCGACATGATGACTGACTTGATGAAAATGGATGACAATGGATGACTTGTTGACAATGGATGAAATGATGAAAATAATCGACATGATGACTGACTTGATGAAAATGGATGACAATGGATGACTTGTTGGCAATGGATGAAATGATGAAAATAATCGACATGATGACTGACTTGATGAAAATGGATGACAATGGATGACTTGTTGGCAATGGATGAAATGATGAAAATAATCGACATGATGACTGACTTGATGAAAATGGATGACTTGTTGGCAATGGATGAAATGATGAAAATAATCGACATGATGACTGACTTGATGAAAATGGATGACAATGGATGACTTGTTGGCAATGGATGAAATGATGAAAATAATCGACATGATGACTGACTTGATGAAAATGGATGACAATGGATGACTTGTTGGCAATGGATGAAATGATGAAAATAATCGACATGATGACTGACTTGATGAAAATGGATGACAATGGATGACTTGTTGGCAATGGATGAAATGATGAAAATAATCGACATGATGACTGACTTGATGAAAATGGATGACTTGTTGGCAATGGATGAAATGATGAAAATAATCGACATGATGACTGACTTGATGAAAATGGATGACAATGGATGACTTGTTGGCAATGGATGAAATGATGAAAATAATCGACATGATGACTGACTTGATGAAAATGGATGACTTGATGACAATGGATGACTTGTTGGCAATGGATGAAATGATGAAAACAATCGACGTGATGACTGACTTGATGAAAATGGATGACAATGGATGACTTGTTGGCAATGGATGAAATGATGAAAATAATCGACATGATGACTGACTTGATGAAAATGGATGACTTGATGACAATGGATGACTTGTTGGCAATGGATGAAATGATGAAAACAATCGACGTGATGACTGACTTGATGAAAATGGATGATATTTCGAAAACAATTGACATTCTCTTTTTTTTTCTCAAATGTGGGAAGAACTGAAGCCATTTATTCAATGTCATATCTAATTTAGATTTAAAAATGTATATTTGTATTACAGTACAAGCAAACAGGGAACATGTATTTCATCTTATAATGCCTAAAGATTGGAAATCTAATGATGTATCTAATTTATTTACTGATTACGGTAAGTTTTTAAAGTAATAATTATATTGTGTCAGTAGCTACGGTATGTATTTTTTAAGAAAAAGTTTAAGGATTTGAAATTGGTAATATATTCTTTGGATTTAAAATTTTTAAAATATGAGCTATACATTATTATATTGGTTGAAATTCAAATGTTGGATTATGTGTGCCTTGAGACTAGTCCCCCCAAAAATCCACTTTAAAATTGTTGTCAATTATATAAATACTTTGGTTTTGAATTCCAGTATTTACAAATTGGGCTGCATTTCTAAAAGATTTGTTGTCGAAAACATTTGAAATCTCAATATTCTAATTAAGACATCTTTAAACGTTTTCTAGGAAATGTACAAGTTTTCTGGATTGATGATACTTCAGCTTTAGTTTCTCTATATAAGAAGGACAACTGGAAAAATGGTACGTTATTTTGTTTTGCTTCAGCTACTCTATAATTAGATCAGAAAGTATAATTTTCATCTAGATTTCTAGGTCTTAAGCAAAGTATAGTCATCAAGATATTAATTTTACAAGCTTATGGAGCTTAAACTGAAACTTTTTTAAACACAATACTAAATATTTTTGTAATTATCAAGCCTCATATGACAGCAATTTAATATCTGCAATATCTTGATACATAAAAAAGCAATTAGGCTCGATCAGCTGCTAAAGAAACTAACAAGGTCATTTTATCACATTTTTTTGATTTCACAAAATGTCCGTCACAAATCCCTCAACTTGATGAAATGTTTTGTTTGACTCATATTATTAAATTATATTATAGCGTATAATGGTTTAAGTGGTAAAAATACTAATTATGAAATTAGAACATATCAATCATTTATAACTGGTAAAAAAGACAACGAAAATAAAAATCATCCCCATAGAAAACGACATATTGAAGATGTAGCAGAAGATATTCCAAAGAAGAAGATGAAATCCTTAAATGCAGAGTAAGTAAAGATAAGCTGGGATGCAATCATTTTGAAAATTGTGATTTTCACATCGTTATGTTTAAATGAAAAAAAAAATCATCAAATCTTTGTTTATATTAATATCTGAAATCAAATATTGAAGATAGTTGGATGAATATTTAATTACAACTTCAAGAATTGTTGCAGTCCTATTCAAAGCTTTCAGTTATGGTTGAAAATATATATTTTGGTCTATAAATTTCATTTATTCAAGTAACTTACCAGCTTAAACTACCAGTAAGGCCAGTACCAGTATATTAAGATTGTAAAGTTGATATGATTATTTTAGAGCAGCACCATTTATATCTAAGAATACTGAAGCAATAACTGAAGGTGATGATTCTAGTAATTCATCTACTACTAGTGGTATAAAAACTGATGGTCTACCTATTAATGATAACACTACTACTCCTATTAAAGATAACACTACTACTCCTATTAATGATACCACTCCTATTAAAGATAAAACTACTACTCCTATCAAAGGTGAGTTATTTAAGTGTTTTCTGGTTTGGTAAATATGTAAGTGTCAGTATTGTGTGCTGTGTACTAAAGCATATTTATCAGTCAAGGAAAAAGTTAGCATTCATATCACTCATGGATGAACCCTTATTAAAATATTTAGTATGAGTAGTTGCCCTTGTTTTAGGAAACGCATTCAATCTTTAGCCTGTAAACACTCCAGAAGGCACAATTCTAGACAGATTTTGACGAAACTTATAATCTAGGGATGAACCCTCTTGAAAATAAGCAAAATTGAAAAATATTAAGTATGAGTTGTTCTTGAAAACTTGTTTAATCTTTAGCTTGTAAACACTCAAAGAGGGACAATTCTCTATAGATTTTGACCAAACTGGGTAATATTGTTCAGTATCATCCGAAAAAGTTCAAAAGAGGTGTATGACTGACTGAAGATTGAATATATTTTTCTGTAACAGTGGAATATTTTTGACTACTACCAAATGACATTCTGGGGAATTGAAATAAAAGAATTTCAATGTCATAGAAGGAATTAATTTTATTGCTGACAAAGACTTCGATTACAATATATACTGATACATATAATCAATAGCACCCACTCCTTATAAATTACATACACTTCAATAACTTCTTATGAATGATTATTGCTTTTAAAATATTTACTGTATACATTGTATTGTCAATGTGTAATATTTCCTTATTTTAATAGCTAACTATATGTAATAAATATCATTCAAATTATGAATACAATAGATATTAATATTTATAAATATAAATCTTAGCTCAGCTAATGAGATCAATTTTCAGGGAATGAAATGTATATGAATTTAAAAATATCTTGCACAATGAGGCTAATAATATATGCAAATATTCAGTGACTTGAAATTATTATTTTTTTTTGCCTAATCATCCGTAGAATTTCATAAACTTATAACAATTTTATTGCAATATAGAATATTAAAGGGATATGTTCACTAACTGTTTGACCAAAAAAATCAAAATTCAGAATCTGTAATTGTTTAGCTTATCTAATCCGTAATATTGTTCACAACTCTCCTACGAAATTTAAGCCTTCAAACACATGTATACCCATAATTATCAGCGTTTGAAAGTCAAAAATACAACTCGTCATTTAATAAGACTATGCATTATATAGAAAACACATATTCATAAAAAGAAAGATGAAGGATATGTGATTATCGTTCAGTTCTGGTACTTCTGGAGGTTATTTAGAAATATTCAAGTTCTAAAGTGACCATCGGAAATGCTGAATATTCCCCCTTCAAGATATTGAAACTTATTGGTTGGGATTGATATTGTCCACCAGGAAATATATCTAAAAACTGATATTAAATTTAACTGACATATCTACTACCTGCCAATACCAAGTGATATGTTAGTGTATTATCAGTATAGATAACTAACAGTATTGTATTGTTATTATTTCAGATGAAAGTAAAGTTAAAGATTGTGATAAGTTGTTTGAAGAGTCATCAAGTTGGTAGAACCAGTGTTGAGTGTATACTAATTTCATAGTGCTAATTTCTAATTGTGATAATCATGTTCATGCAAATGAATTTTCCATTAAGACAAATTCCTCAGAGATATCAGATATCCTAAAAAATTGTGTCTTTAAATTTTTTTGAAGTCCCAAGTTGTGAATAGATACAGAGAAACTGATATACAGTGCAATAAAAATTACCAACTTATGTTTCATCAAACCTGTCTATTTAGTACATTTTTTATACGCCCACATGAAATGTGGAGCGTATATTGTCGTCACCCATATCCGTCCGTCCGTCCATCCACAATTGCTCGTAAACACTCTACAGGTCACAATTCTTGACGGATTTTGACGAAACTTAATGGTAATGTTTAATACCGCCCAAGGATAAACCCTATTGAAAATCAGCAAAATCGGAAAATATTTACTAAGAATTATTGCCCTTGTTCTTAAAAACGCGTTCGATTTTTGGCTCGTAAACACTCTACAGGTCACAATTCTTGACAGATTTTGATGAAACTTAATGGTAATGTTTATTACCGCCCAAGGATGAACCCTATTGAAGATCAGCAAAATCGGAAAATATTTACTATGAATTATTGCCCTTGTTCTTAAAAACGCGTTTGGTTTTTGGCTCGTAAACACTCTACAGGTCATAATTCTTGACGAAACTTAATGTTAATGTTTATTACCCCCCAAGGATGCACCCTATTGAACATCGGCAAAATCGGAAAATATTTACTATGAATTATTGCCCTTGTTCTTAAAAACGCGTTCGATTTTTGGCTCGTAAACACTCTACAGGTCATAATTCTTGACGGATTTTGATGAAACTTAATGGTAATGCTTAATCCCGCCCAATGATGAACCCTATTGAAAATCAGCAAAATCGGAAAATATATACTATGAATTATTGCCCTTGTTCTTCAAAACGCTTTTGATTTTTTGCTCGTAAACACTCTACAGGTCACAATCCTTGACAGATTTTGACGAAACTTAATGGTAATGTTTATTACCGCCCAAGGATGAACCCTATTGAAATCAGCAAAATCGGAAAATATTTACTAAGAATTATTGCCCTTGTTCTTGAAAACGTGTTCAATTTTTGGCTCGTAAACACTCTACAGGTCACAATTCTAGACGGATTTCGTGAAACTTAATGGTAATGTTAATTACCACTCAAGGATAAACCCTACTGAAAATCAGCAAAATCGAAAAATTTAAACTATGAATTATTGCCCTTGTTCTTAAAAATGTGTTCGATTTTTGGCTCGTAAACACTATACAGGTCACAATTCCTAATGGATTTTGACGAAACTTACTGATAATGTTTATTACCACCCAAGTATGAACCCTATTGTAAATCAGCAAAATCGAAAAATATTGACTATGAATTATTACCATTGTTCTTGAAAACGCATTCGATTTTTGGCTTGTAAACACTACACAGGTCACAATTCGTAACAGATTAGCATTTCAGCAAATTTGAAAAATATTTACTATGAATTATTACACTTGTTCTTGAAAACATGTTCAATTTTTAGCTCATAAACAATATAGGAGGCACAATACTGGACAGATTTTGAAGAAACTTGATGTGAATGTTCTTAATCACTTTTCTTGTAACTGTCAAATATATTTGTTTAAAGTCAAAGCCAGTGGGCGTATATTACCTTGCCTGGCAAGCTATGTTTAAATCTTTTGATGGGCCATTACAACTTAGGTCCATTTTCATGCCATAGCAATTTGCATCGTGCAAATAACATTTCAAATGCTCGCCATGCATATAAATACACAGTATGCTAATGCTCTTCAATTATCTTATAATATAAGCCTTAACAGATATTTTTCATGTTCATTTCATAAACTGATATCAAGTTAACCATAGATTCCAATTTCATCATAATAATTGTATGAACTTATTTGTATAATTACATCTTTTCATTGTATCACACTATCAATATCGTGTAAATTATAAACATTTATAAATCTCTTTTGTATGTTATTGTTGTACACCCAAAAGACTTCCTTTACCTTTATGTAATTTGTCGATGCCATGGTTTATACCGATATCTCCCCTTCATATATTACCCCCTTCCTAATTCATCTGCAATCTATCATATTCCCATTTTTCCCCATTCCAAATTCGCACGCCATCTATTCCCATTCGTTATGTAGACCTATATTGTCGTCACCCTTGTCCGTCCTTCCTTCCTTCCGTTCGTCCACAATTGGCTCATGAACACGATAGAGACTAAAGTTTTCATCTGAATTTTGTGTGATCATTTGTATTGATCTTGGACAAGTTCGAATTTGACGAATTTTCGACGAACTGATTTTGAGTTATTGCCCTTGACCTTCCAAATTGACTTTTGAATGCAACCGAATCTAATTTGATTGAAATTCTATTCTGACTAAAAATGTAACAATGTAAGGTGACAGTTTATTTTGGACAGGTTAGATTTTTTATATGATTTGACACAAATTGGCGAGCGCCCTTGATATACTTAAAAGTTATGAGGGAAGTGGGTGTATCTTGGTTTATGATACTTTTCAATTGAAATAATAAGACCGACATTGTCTATATTTCGAACGAATAATCTTTAAAAAAGAAAAGAGGGGGTCATCGAAATGAGAAGAGTCTAGCTAGGTGGTTAGATGCCCAATACATAGATACAGTCATGAATCCCTAAAAATGATTTTATAATGTTTACAACTAATGATAAATCCTTGTACAAATGGAGAATTTCCTTTTAACTTAAATCCCGGATCCAGTTCTTGCATTCTATAGTCGAAGTCAAATCTGGGTTCATTGTCGTTAAGTGCTAGTAAGTGTATATATTCTTCCTTCCTTCCTTTGAAATATGGGCCCTTCCTTTAAATTGTGGATAACAGGTTATGTTCATACATGATATTTTTAACAATGGTGCACGGCTAATTTCACTTTCTGTTTATTTAATTTTTCTCTGAAAGATAGCTGTGATTGGAAATATGTCATTTAAAGGTATACCTCGAATAATGAAAAAATATTTTATTCACATACTTTGTCAATAAAAGAGTATATATTCATCAGTGGAGTACATTCACAAAACAAATCACTATTTGAATTTATCGAAGAACCCTAAAAATAATAAGCGTTTTGAATGATAGCTCAATTTCATGGCTTTTTCAAAATATATAGGGATTATCGTGTACATATTTGGTCGCACAGAAAATTGGAAACAAATTGGTCCCTGCAGTTATGTGGTAACTTGACTCTTTGGGAACACTGTAAATTAAAGGTGAATTTTCGAGGATTAATTTTGGCCTTGATTGTATTTAAATAGTCTCCAGAAGTACTATAACTCAGGCCCGTAGCTACAGGGGGGCAAAGGGGGGCAAAGCCCCCCCAAAAAACTTGATTGCCCCCCCCAAACAAATTGCCAAAAAAAAAAACTTTCACTGAACTCGTCTGTAAAACGTGTAATCAATTCAGTCAGTAAGGATGGAACCGTCGGTAAAACCGATTTATTAAAGGGATTCTTAAGAGGTTTTCTAGTCTTTTTGGATGTATCAGGGACACTTCCAACTTCTATTTTAATCCCTTTAACCTAAAGAGTTAAAACTTTGTGTAAGTTATGATGTTACCGTTCGTTTACATTTACATAATTTGTTTACTGAATTTACAAAATTGGTCTGTATATTAAGTTGGTTAAAGCTGGAGTCTTCGATAACCAATCGGTAAAACCGTTTGTCGGTTATGATGTTACCGGTAAACTGCGTCTACATTAAACAGGATTTTTACTGAACTTAAAAACATGGAATCGGTCGAAAAAAGTCATATAAAACAAATGCTTTTCCGATGAAAATTGATAATTTTGACCATGGGAAAAGAATAACAAAATCGCGTCAGATGTATTCTCCGGGTTTCCTAGATTTTAAAATTTTCCGGGGGAGGACCCCCAAACCCCCCGCTAATACAAGCGCCAAATACGAAGGAATTCGACCAATGGGCCTTGACTTACAGAAGCACCTCTCAAGTCTTTCGATATGTGTTTTGCATGCTAAATGAGATTCACAGGTGATTTGAATTCTATTCTGCTTATTAGCAAAATTGCCCCTCCGAATATATCACTTGCCCCCCAAACACTTACGTCTGACTACGGGCCTGCTATAACTGCACAAAAAAACGCACAATCCCTTCAATTCTACCTCTCTAAATTAAAATTTACCTGTGTACGCGATAGAATCTAGAGTTTGTATCCAATTTGAATGGAACTTGGTATGTGTAGCCTATTCATTTTGATAATATCTCAGATGAGTTCGAAAATGGCGCGATTCCAGTTGTAGGTATCAACAGATCTAAGATGCATTTTACAGAAAATAGTGTTATTCAAGTCATGATAACCAGAAGAAACAATTAATTTGGAAATAACAGGAAAATTATGATAAGCCTAAAACAATAGTTTGATGCAACATTAAGCGCGACTTTAAAATAAGTTTTAAAATTTTGAAAACACTTTTACGTTTATATCTCTGAAGATTTATTGAATTTTTTGGTCTTTATTATGAAGTTTCTTAACTTTCCAGCGCTCTCAGAGTGGGTTGAGCTACATATAAATGTTTCTGATAGAAAATGCGTGTAAATAATGAGCCAAATAGTGCAATCGAAGATCTATTGTACATGAGAAAGGGCACTGGCCACGTTCTCCGAGAGTTTGAGGGGCGTGGTCATTAAAAATTTTCGCTCCCGGAGTTTTCTATCCGAATGACCCTCCCCAAACTCTAATGCTGGATCCGACCCTGGTGGGATGATGGTGCAATCAACTTGGAATATTCAAATTTGCTGAAATGGGCGTATGTTACCTTGCCTGGCAAGCTATCTTCTATAAGGCATAGTGAATAGTCTTCCTAAACGACGAGTATTTTTTACTTTCAAACGCTGATAACAATGGATACACGGGGATTTGGAGGCTTAAATTTCAAGGGAGAGTTTTGAACATTAATACAGAGTAATTTTTCGTTGACTGTATCTCTACATTAGAATTAACTTGGTGGATCGAAGGCTGTTGATGCCCCATTATCGTCATCTGAGAAGTGTCTAATACTTCGACTGTAACTTGTTTAGGCGCTACCCAGATAGATGACGACCTATTGATTAATGTGATAGACCTGCCAACTGAAAATGAGCAATGAAAAATGAAGCAATATTTATGTGATCACATTCCTATATTTGAAATTTCAAAAGCAACAACTTAAAATCGGACTGTGCAATGTCAATTATCTGACATCCGCTATATATGCAAATTCTTAACATCAAATTATACGGCGAGGTTACCATGAACCTAATTTTTGGGGGTTACTGATTAAAATTGCGAAGAAGAAACGCATTTAGTGATCTCACTGCCTTAAATTACCAATCGGACACTGAATCTTAAAATTCTTTATAACTTTCTTGTGAAAATCAATTACATGTAATATTTGTCTTGTTCGAATTCATGTTACTGCCTGCGGCTATCCTCAAAAATTATATGAAGCGTTGCGCTCAGATGCAACAACAAAAAAATGACTGTCGGCAGCGAGTTCTTCATAAGGATTTTGTAAAAATACTACTAAAGGATTTATCGGGGCATTTTAAGTTTTCATATAAAATGACACCAATAAATCCCGAAGCCAGCATCACTTTATCGATCTTCCACGTTACCATATCCATAAGACAGAGTCTGCAGGTTACAAAAGGACGATGGAAAAGGTGCGATCAAATATTTTCAACAATTTTAAAGATCAAATGAGATGAATCCAAACGTTGTAGATGGGATAAAAACTTATGACATGGACTGAAATATCGTTGTCATTATAACTCACATAATTCCTACATTAGTCTGATATCAGAGTCGTATAATATACAAACAGGGCATTATTAATTATACTGGCATTGGATTTTAGATGTAGACCATAGGGTGAAGACAGTACAGTATACAAAATGTATAATTATATTTTGCTTTTAAATAGTCACAAGCACTGGACTGTAACGTTGTAAATTGGATAGTTTAATACCTTCTTATTTTTAAAGAAGGAAGTAATTACAGCCATTTTTTTATTTACTTCAGATAAGTTGTAACGCAGTGCATATTCGGGTGGAATTATTGATATCATGATATGTTAGTATAATTGGGGGCATTATACATCAATTACATTAGAATGCCGTCCAATTATCCCAAAATAATCAGTATAATTTCATGAGTTGAACCGGGAAGTGATACCAAGAAAGCCTCTATGTAGGTATTCCAAAAATGGAGCTATTACCTTACATGAAAGTCTACATCGTGCCCTTTGCCTTTCTTCACAACCAATAACATGAAGTCTCTACCAAAAATAATGAACTTACTGTTTGAGTATGTGTTGCAGCATAAGTCAAACTTTATAATAAATATATATCGGTGTAATGTTACATGTATGTAATAGTATATAACATAGCGAATAACTAACTCTACTTTCATTTTCATTTTAGTAGACTACATAAATCGTTACTTACCTCTTGGACTCTTAGGCTTACCTGTGTCTGTGCCTTTCTCAATCGAATATCAGGCCTATAAATATGCCTATCCACAAAGAAAACAATATACTTTATGTGGAGTTCTTGGAATATGACGTGATCTAAGTCAAGTTTCTACGTGTAGGCCTATACATATACCTATCTATATAAGTTTGAATGAACAGTTTCGTTTATTACCAAGGAAATATTTCTTATCGTTACTATGTAGCCGAAACCTATACATGTACATGTATATATATATATATAATTGAGTTAAAGAATAGAAACAATCATAATGATAAAATGTTTCATGATATACGTGTTGTAATATTTCTAAATCTTATGTCATTCTCGAATAGGGCCTACTATTCTCCAGAAATTGGAATGCCTCATTCTAAGAAATGATATTGGTATTTTCCTAAATAAAATACCTGGGAATTACATATTAGTAATACTCGGTAAATACTGTTATATGATCACTTTGGTATAATTTAAAAGGATAATGCAAATGTGTAAAATAATCATTAAATTGAAATACTTTCATCTCGTCTGACATATTTCCATGTTCAATAGTGTTTATTTCTTCAAAATATCAGATATCTTTTTAAAGTATCAATATTATTATTCATTTCAAAATATCAAAGATTTATATTTCAAACATTTATTTCTTTAAAATATCAGACGTTTTCTTTTTAAAATTTTTATTTAAAAAAACAGGAAATATCTATTTCAAAATTTCAAATATGTTCTTTTTAAGTATCAAATATTTATTTCAAAATATCAAATATTTATTTCAAAATATCAAATTTCTATTTCAAAATATCAAATTTCTATTTCAATATATCAAAAATATCTATTTCAATATATCGAATATTTATCTCGAACTATCAAATATTTATTTAAAAACATCAAATATTTAATACCCCAAATAACCATACCTTTATTCTTTCAATATTTACTTCTTCAAATATCAAATATCTATTTCAATATATCGAATATTTATCTCGAACTATCAAATATTTATTTAAAAACATCAAATATTTAATACACCAAATAACCATACCTTTATTCTTTCAATATTTACTTCTTCAAAATATCAAACATCTATTTCAATATATCGAATATTTATTTCAAAATATCAAATATCTATTTCAATATATCAAAAATATCTATTTCAATATATCGAATATTTATTTCAAAATATCAAATATTTATTTCAAAATATCAAATATCTATTTCAAAATATCAAATATTTGTTTCAAAGTATCAAATATTTATTCCAAATTATCAAACATTTTTGTCTTCAAAATATCATATTTTGTTTTTTTTATAACTTTTTTCTTCGAAATTTCAAATATGTTTTTTTAATGCCAAATATTTATTTCCAAATATCAAATAATTATTACAAAATATCAAATAATTATTACAAAATATCAAATAATTATTACAATATATCGGTCATTTATTCTTCAAATATTTATTTTTCTACTAAATATGAAATACTTATTTAAAATCATCAAAATAATTGTTTCTAATATAAAATAATATGTATTTCAAAGTTTCAAATAATATCTTAAAATATAAAATATTTACTTCAACGCGCCTTTTAAAAGATGTACCTTAATCACCGAGCCTAATTAACGCTATGCCTAAATGTCTTTGTGTCTGATATAAGTATGAATGTGCCTAAATAAAAGTCTAAATACTGCCTTAGTACTGTGCCTAAATGACTCATGTTAGAATATTGAACTAACATTGAACAATCGTATCATTATTTGTTGTGCTTGATAATTTAATGTGAATTGAAACGTTGCAGAAACTAAACAAAAGAGAAGTATAATATCCATAACAGTTTTTCTTCCTTAAAATTGAACCATTTTTATGCATATTTCATATATAACTGAACTGGGTGATCGATCTTTCAGGATATTTATTATTCATATGAATGAACAATGTGTTGTTTTCGCTAGCTCTTTTATTTTTGGTAATTTTAGAGAAGACGTTTTTACTGTGAGTGATTGGTGTTTTGTATAAACAAAGATAACTTTTGGGAAAAAAACTTACTCCACAATATCAGCAATAGTAGCCTACAAGTCATAATTCTCGCTTGGGGGTACTAATCTTGAGAATAATTCTTACAGCTGTCTATAATAGTTGCTTTGCAAAACTGCATACGACAGCTACGTATACGGTTGTTATCTCAACAAAAATGTATATATATTTGATCTATGAATTTGAATTTAAAATTTTGATTTTTGAATTTGAAAAAAAATAATTTTGAATTTAAACAAATAATTTTAAATTTTGAATTTTGATTTTGAATTATTAATCTTGATTTTGAATTTTAAATCTTAATTTTTGATTTGAAAATTTAATTTTATATTTAAATTTAATCTCTGGTTCAATGTATTCTGATAATACACTGAATAGCCAAAAGATTTTACCAAATTAAGAAATACATGTTTATGTATTAGAATAAGTTTGTTGATGCTGTTCATCTTATTTTAGATTATGATAATGTAGAAAGATAATATGAAACAAGAAATTTGTGCAGAAAATATCTATAACATACTGTCAAGGAATCAGTCAATTTAAGTTTGTCCTGAAACTTGTTCAGGAGGGTTCTCAATTGTCCTAGGACAAAATTCAATTTCAGTTTCTCCTAGGACATTTTAAAATTACCCTAGGAGAAACTCCAATTCGAGTTACAAATGAAAAAAATATGTACATGTACAGAATAAGTTCTTTGATGCTGTTTATCTTGTTTAGGATCATGATAATGTTGAATCTAATATGCAACAATAATTTGTGCAGAATATATAGTTATTATACATGAAACAAAATGAATGAAGTTTTACGTCCTACTTTTCTGCTAATTGATGACGGGCAAACGCCATGCAGTGTGCAATGAGTGAAAGTTTGCCAGGACAGCGGCATTAGCCTACTCTTATTTTCGATTTCCAACTGTCGAGGGATCTTAAACGTGCACGGCCAATAGCACACGGGACCTCGGTTTATTGTCCCATCCGAAGGAATAAATCAATCTAAGTTTGTCCTGAAACTTCTTTAGGAGGATGACAAAGTTCAATAAAATTCTAGTTTCTCCTAGGAGGATTTTAAATTCTCCTGGATTTTAGTTTCTACTGTGACATATACGTTATTGACATAATATAAGTAACAGGTTGAAATGTGCAGAACTTTTATCATTGTTATCTCCCATGAATTATAATAATACAAATTTATCAAATATTTTCACAGATTATCTTTCAATGCATAATCGCAATTCATATATCTCTAAAACAATTTACACTAATACTTATTTTAGTGCATTTTTATCAAATATTTTCACAGATTATCTTTCAATGCATAATCGCAATTCATATAATATATATCTAAAAAAAATAACACTAATACTTATTTTAGTGTATTTTTATCAAATATTTTCACAGATATCTTTCAATGCATTATCGCAATATCTCTAAAAAAAAATAACACTAATACTTATTTTAGTGCATTTTTATCAAATATTTTCACAGATTATCTTTCAATGCATAATTGCAATTCATATATCTCTAAAAAAAATAACACTACTATTTATTTTAGTGCATTTTTATCAAATATTTTCCCAGATTATCTTTCAATTAATAATCGCAATTCATATATCTCTAAAAAATAATAACACTAATACTTATTTTAGTGCATTTTTATCAAATATTTTCACAGATTATCTTTCAATGCATAATCGCAATTCAAATATCTCTAAAAAAAAAATAACACTAATACTTATTTTAGTGCATTTTTATCAAATATTTTCAAAGATTATCTTTCAATGCATAATCGCAATTCATATATCTCTAAAAAAATTAACACTAATACTTATTTTAGTGCATTTTTATCAAATATTTTCACAGATTATCTTTCAATGCATAATCGCAATATCTCTAAAAAAAAATAACACTTATACTTATTTTAGCATAGCCGTAGGGGCCCACGACTCAACAGGGGGGCAGACTGACTTTTTGGCCGAATTTTACCGAATTTTAATGATATTTTGCCCGATTTCGCGAATTTTTTGCCCGAAAACATAATATTTAGGGGGGCAGCTGCACTTTGTAATGGGAGCCAATTCGTAAGGGAGGTTGCCTGGAGCTGTCAGTCAATGAAAGATTTTGGGAGTGAAATTTTCCTATTACAGAAGTTTACAGCTTTTTTCTTTTTAAGAACAATCCAATACAAACAGATGGAAAAATGAACGATCATGATTCACAATTTTTTATCTGATTTTTTTTTCATTTCATACGCCCACATTGATGATAATATTGTCAACTTCCCGTTAATCCAATGACAATGAAATGAAAATGAAATCCGAAATGAAACTTGGCGTGCCTGTATGTTGATGAGATTGATATTAAGTTCGAATTAACGGTTGTTGAGTTATTGACGAAATAAAAATGGTTTAGATTTTCCTTATTGATACTGTAATTGAGAAAATTGAGGGTTGAAACTCGGATATTCTTCCAAGATTCTTTGTATTCCAAGATCTTTTGAACATAAACCTATACACCAAATTTCATTAAAAATAAAATAAAAACTATGGCCACTATCGCGTTCACAAGCTAGTGAACAAGCTAGTGACGGATCGACAATAAAAACCCACATACAAGACTTGTATGCCAACTCTATATTGATACAAATCTTGTATAGTATACCAACTCTATATCGATACAAGACTAGAATACCAACTCTATATTGATACAAGACTAGAATAACAACTCTATAATGATACACGACTATTATGTTAACTCTATATAGATACAAGACTAGTATACCGACTCTATATTGATACAAATCTTGTATAGTATACCAACTCTATATCGATACAAGACTAGAATACCAACTCTATATTGATACAAGACTAGAATAACAACTCTATAATGATACACTACTATTATGTTAACTCTATATAGATACAAGACTAGTATACCAACTCTATATAGATACAAGACTAGTACACCAACTCTATATCGATACAAGACTAGAATACCAACTCTATATTGATACAAGACTAGTATACCAACTCTATAGTGACACAAGAAAAATATACAAACTCTATATTAATACAAGACTATAAAGCCAACTATATATTGATACAAAACTATTATAACAACTATATATTGATACAAAACTATTATAACAACTCTATGTTGACACAAGACAGGTATGCCAACTCTATATTGATACAACACTAGTATACCAACTTTATATTGATACAAGGCCATTATACCAACTCTATAATGATACAAGAATAGTTTACCAACTCTATATTGATACAAGACTAAAATAACAAGTTTATAATGATACAGGACAAATATACCAACTCTATATTAATACAAGACTATAAAGCTAACTATATGGTGATACAAAACTATTATAACAACTCTATATAGATACAAGACTAGTACACCAACTCTATAGTGACACAAGACAAGTATACCAACTCTATATTGATACAACACTAGTATACCAACTTTATATTGATACAAGGCCATTATACCAACTCTATAATGATACAAGAATAGTTTACCAACTCTATATTGATACAAGACTAAAATAACAAGTTTATAATGATACAGGACAAATATACCAACTCTATATTAATACAAGACTATAAAGCTAACTATATGGTGATACAAAACTATTATAACAACTCTATATAGATACAAGACTAGTACACCAACTCTATAGTGACACAAGACAAGTATACCAACTCTATATTGATACAACACTAGTATACCAACTTTATATTGATACAAGGCCATTATACCAACTCTATATTGATACAAGACTAGTATACCAACTCTATATTGATACAAGAATAGTTTACCAACTCTATATTGATACAAGACTAGAATACCAACTCTATAATGATACAAGACAAATATACCAAATCTATATAAATACAAGACTATAAAGCCAACTATATATTGATACAAAACTATTATAACACCTATATATAGATACAAGACTAGTACACCAACTCTATACTGATACAAGACAGGTATACCAACTCTATATTGATACAACACTAGTATACCAACTCTATATTGATACAAACTAATATACCAACACTATATTGATACAAGACTATTATATCAACTCTATATTGAAACAAGACTAGTATACCAACTCTATAATGATACAAGACTAGTATGCCAATTCTATATTGATACAAGACTAGAATAACAACTCTATGATAATACAAGACTAGAATACCAACTTTATATTGATACAAATCTTGTATAGTATACCAACTCTATATCGATACAAGACTAGTATACCAACTCTATATCGATACAAGACTAGTATACCAACTCTATATTGATAAAGACTAAAAAACAAACTCTATATTTATACAAGACTAGTATGCCAACTCTATATTAATACAGACTGTTGTACCAACACTATATTGATACAAGACTAGTATATCAACTCTATATTAATACAGACTAGTATACTGACTCTATATTGATACAAGACTAGTATACCAACACTACATTGATACAGACTAGTATACTGACTCTATATTGATAAAAGACTAGTATACCAACTCTATATTAATACAGACTAGTATACTGACTCTATATTGATACAAGACTAGTATACCAACTATATATTAATACAGACAATTTCACTATTATACCAACCCTAAACTGATACAATACTGTATTAGTATGCCAACTCTATATTGATACATGACTAGAATATCAACTCTAAATTGATACAATATTAGTATGCCAACTCCCTATTGATAAAATACTATGATAATACAAGACTAGTATAACAACTTTATATTGATACAAGACTAGAATAACAGGTTTATAATGATGCAGGACTAGTATTAAAAAAAACTCTATATTGATACAGACAAGTATAACAACTTTATATTGATACAAGGCCATTATACCAACTCTATATTGATAGTCTTGTACACCAACTCAATATTGATAGAGACAAGTATACCAACTCTATAATGATACAAGAATAGTTTACCAACTCTATATTGATACAAGACTAAAATAACAAGTTTATAATGATACAGGACAAATATACCAACTCTATATTGATAGTCTTGTACACCAACTCAATATTGATAGAGACAAGTATACCAACTCTATATTAATACAAGACTATAAAGCCAACTATATATTGATACAAAACTATTATAACAACTCTATATAGATACAATACTAGTACACCAACTCTATAGTGACACAGACTAGTATACCAACTCTATATTGATACAAGACTAGAATACCAACTCTTTATTGATACAGACTATAATAAAAACTCTATATTGATAGTCTTGTACACCAACTCAATATTGATAGAGACAAGTATACCAACTCTATATTAATACAAGACTATAAAGCCAACTATATATAGATACAATACTAGTACACCAACTCTATAGTGACACAGACTAGTATACCAACTCTATATTGATACAAGACTAGAATACCAATTCTTTATTGATACAGACTATAATAACAACTCTATATTAATACAGACTATAATAACAACTATATATTGATACAGACTATAATAACAACTCTATATTAATACAGACTATAATAACAACTATATATTGATACAGACTATAATAACAACTCTATATTAATACAGACTATAATACCAACTCTACATTCATGCAAGACTAGAATAACAACCTTATATTGATACAAGACTAGAATAACAACTCTATATTGATACACCATAGAATAACAACTCTATATTGATACACCATAGTATAACAACTCTATATTGATACAAGACTAGAATAACAACTCTATAATGATACAATACTAGTATACCGACTCTATATTCATACAAGACTAGAATAAAAACTCTATATTGATAAACGATAGTATAACAACTCTATATTGATACAAGACTAAAATACCAACTCTAAATAATACTGGGACAAGATAATGCTTCATTCGGTACGGATTTAAGAATATGGGGTAACAAAATACCAATCTATATATCTCTGTTTTGTTGTTTTAACTCTCCCCAGTTGGGATTTTGCAGGCCAGTATGATTTTATCATTACATATAGACAAACAAAATCCCCAGTGAGAACAAGTTCTTTTCGTATCTATTTTCACTTCATCATTTGCGGCACAAAAGGTTCAACCTTTAAGACATTTGGATTTGGTTCTACAGTGTATCAATCGAGGTAATTTGAATAAAGTTTAATACCTGTATCTGAACGGTAACAAATGTATCTGTGTATTTATTTTTCATACGAAACTACATATGGAAATAACAATTTCATTCAAAATGCTCAAAAAGTTCGTATGTGTTATTTGCAAAAATAAAAAGAAATACCACCCCTTAGAATGATCAAAAAAGCAAAATTATCAAATTTGGTGAATAGCTATAAAACAGATTACCTGTATAATCTGGTAGATCCAAAAAAACTATTATAATTACTACAAGGTATACCAAATATTAAGCGTTTTTTTCAATAATAACCTGTAATTTTATGAAAAATTACTTAGTTTTATTGTTTATTTGATTCTGTTTATATACTGTAGACACCTTTGATGAATGACCAAGTTTGAGAACCTTTTTTGTTTGTTCATTTTACGAGGTAGTATCGCTTTAAAAAAGCGGATACAGTTTCAGTGCAGTGGGAAGTGAAGCCTCTTTCATCAACGAATCCTAAAAATTACAAAATATCAAGAAATAAGCTGAAGGTGCTCAGAAGTGCTAATAAAATTATGAAATTAAAAAAAGAATGTTCATAAAAACGGAAATATTCAATTTGTTGTACTCAAACCTTAGATATGTATTGTGCAATGGTATCGTTTAGGCTATATATTATTCAAATAGCCTTCGCCACGTGTCTTTGAATCAAACAAATACCAACAAAGTAAAGTCTGTAATATCCAAATATAAAAAAAATCAATAATCAAATTATAAGTAAAACAACATTGACGCAGTTCAGATGAAAAATGAGGGAAAAAAGGAAAATACAAATATATACATAATATGCAAACCGTTATTAGATCACGTGTCCCTATTTAAACCATTTTGAATATTGTATCTTAAAATGAGAAGGTGTGGCTTATAAGGGCTACTGTGAAAGGCCGATTCCCTAGGAAAGAAAAAATTGTATCTAGAAAATGTTAAAGGCTATCTCCAAGGTTTCAATTTGACCCTTCTTATGAATAATTCAAATGTGACAAGAGTAGACCCAAGATCACTGGACTATAGGCTATGTGAAAAATAGCTTGCCAGACAAAGTGACATACATCCTGGCAGATTTTAATTAAAACATTTGGCAATAGCCATCCATCATAATTATTCAATTGTCAAACTTTAGTCATATTTTGTCTCCCACAATGCTTTGGTTTACGATTTGGTTCTGCCTTATCCGATAATTATCAATGCAGATATTTAATGGTAATTTTCTTTTATGCTTTTCTTATTCACCATGCTGCAGTAGATGCAAGAAACAGATTTGTTATTTTTGTCTACAAGTTCGTTATAACGACCATAAAATTTCCTTAATGAAGTTTGAAGTCTATGTGTCAAGTAATTTCAAAGTCAAAACTCTATCTCTAGACAGAAAGTCTTCATAAATTGAACAACCCTTTGCATAGCGGATTAGTTGTGATACATACACGCCATAAGCTGGTGATTGCGGTAGGTTACTGCACTTGAATCGAAAATTAACAAAAGGAAAATCAAAATTGTCACGTTGGTCAGAAAGTCGAACACAAAGATCGTGATTGATGACAATTCAGAGAAGCAAATCCAAGTAGGACGCTATAGTCTTAAAATCGGTAGTGTCTTTAATGTCCAACTTTCCTGGATAGATTTTATCAACAAAGTCTCCAAAAGCGGAGTAATTAAGTGACAAAACATCATCCATATATCTGAAAGTGGAATCATAGAAATATCTATGGTGGAATTAAAGGAACGGGCTAGTAGTTTATTGCAGTGCGTTCTAGCGAACGCACTGCTTTGTTTTCATAGTGTATGTTTTTTTTTTTTGTCTACTTCTGGTCACGCTAATTCGGTATGAAGGGAGCATGCCACACATTATCTCATATAATTTTTTACTATGCCTAACTGCACGGTATTAGGTGAATATAAAATGATGCATTTTCGTCCAACAGGAAATGACGTATGGCCAATAAGCCCAATTTAATGTTTTTACCATTTTCATCTCTGATTTTCAGCCGATTTTGATGGAATTTTTTTTGTTTATTTTATTAACCGATTGTCTTCAAATTGGGGGTTTAAAAACATGCATTTTTAAAACTTTGTCGCTGACTTTTTGAAGCACTTTTTTGACAATTTTTTCAACTTTTGCAATTTTATTTTGATCAATATGAAAACTTACATATGCATAGACATTTTGATGACAAACAAAATGATCTTTTCAAAAATGTTATATCACTTCCGGTTTTGACGTCATTCGCTTGTAAAGTTGAAATGTCAACTTCCGGAATAATGAAGATATTCTAAAAATTCTTTTTGCAATGTGCTAGTAATCATTATTCACAAAATATAAAATGATATAATCTGACCCAGCTGTTTCATAACGGCCGCCATCTTGAACTGACTGATTTTACTTTAAATCGAAATTCAGAATCAGAGAATCATCCAATTTGTATAAAAATGATGTGTATGGAATCTACAGTCGATTGCTAACAAAACATGGGAAGCCGATTTTTGAATTTCGATTCAGTTTTTTTTTTATTTCCGGTAAACAATTTTCAGTAATAGTCAAAACTTTTAAGGCTCATATCTTGTGACCTTGACCTTGAGTGACCTTGTGACCTCAACAAAAGTCATTGCCCTTGATGAGATCTATCAACTGATGTATTCATTTTTGCTGTCCGATGTCTACTTCCGGTTTTATAGCCATTTGAAAATGTCGAGTTTTGACTTTAAACAGCTCTGTCACGTGACCTAATTCATGTACGTCACAAATTATCTTTTATTATTATCACGCTTTATCTCCTGTTTCCAAAAATGTATAACACTAGATATTTCGATCAAAATTGCTTTTTCGAATTTTGTTCTTTGTTCTATAGTAACTCTGCGTGTTTTTTGGCGGGAAAAAACACGTGCTATCTTAATTACGGATTTCATAAGATAGGTAACAATTTCTTTTTAAGATATGGAAGAACATGACTAACTAAGAAAAAAATATGATAAAATCGTAACCGTAAGTAACACACTGGCCACCATTTTGAAATGAACATGTTTTCTTTAAATCGAGAGAAGTGAACAGCGTATCATCCAAATTGTATAATATTGATGTCTAGGGCATTTTCAATCTATGGCCAACAAAATGATGACAGCCAATTTGCTAATTTCGATTATGATGTTTGCCTATTTCCGGTAAAAGATATTCAGAAATGACAAAAATTTTCAAAGCTCATTACACGTTACTTTGGATTTGGCTGACCTTATGACCTGAACAAAAGTTATTGCCCATGATGAGATCTATCCAACGGTGTATTCATTTTTGTTGTCCAATATTTACTTCTTGTTTTATAGCCAAATGGAAATTGTCAGTTTGAACCTAATTCACAGTACGTCACAAAAAAAAACCGTCTTTTCTTATTATGCTTTATCTCCTCTTGATATATAATAGTAGATATTTTAATTATTTAGCTTTTTTTTTAATTTGGAAATTTTGTTCATTGTTTTAAAGTAACTGCGTGGCTTTTTTGGCGCGAAAAAACACGTGGTTCCTAAATTGTGGATTTTTAAAGAGAGTCGACACATTCTTTTGAAAATATAAAATGACATAACATTCATAGGAAAAAAAGGATAAAATTGGACCCGGAAGTAACTAGTAGACCATTATCTTGAAATGATCAACTTTTCTTTAAATCGATATAAGTGATCAGGATATCATCCGATTTACATAATGATTATGTCTATGGCATCTTCAATATATTACTAACAAAATGGTGACAGCCGATTTTTACTAATTTCGATTAAAAGTTTTGTCTATTTCCGGTTAAAGAAATTCAGCAATAGCAAACACTTTCAAAGCTCATAACTCGTGACCTTGACGTTTGATGACCTTTTGATCTGAACCAAAGCTATTGCCCTCGATAAAAGTTATCAAATGATGTTTTACTTTGTGTTTTCCGATGTTTACTTCCGGTTTAATAGCCGATTGAAAATTGAGATTTTTAACTATAAACAGCTCTGTCACATGACCTAATTTATATGCAGGACTAAAATGCAACCGTTCAAGTATGTTTAAATTGCGCACTGCTCAGTACCGTTATCACGGTTCTAGTTGTCCTTGTGTTGGAGGTCTTGAATAAATTCCGTCTCATAAGAAAAGAGAAATAAGTCAGCAAGCAAAGGAGCACTGAGCACTGCTGAAATATTTCTCCGCAAATTCGACAAATATATAATTGATCAGAAAATTAACATTTTTACAATATCTTCTTCTGTATACTTACTTGTTAATAGCTTCAGAGTGATTCTTGACAAAATACGTAGAGTTAACAATTATAAATGACAATGTATTTTGTATCTTCGGTTTCCAGTTTTAGATAGAAAGTCCTGATTTATTATATCCTTTAATCTGGATTTTAATTTTGAATGAGGAATAGTTGTACATAAAAAAGAGAAGTCATAAGTTTTAATAGAATGAATTGATGAATTGATCCTGTAAATATTCAAGAAATTCTAAAGAATTTTTAAGAATCCACATTTGGTTAATAATAATAGATACATATGCCAATCATCAACAGTTGTAATAGTGGCCAGGAATGGATTAATTAAATACCAAACAATATAAACCGACAAATATCCTATGACTTTCATGTTGACTCTATAGTGTTACATAGGGACATGAAACATGTCTCAGCAAACAATTAACTTATATAACTCCCTTGTATGCACTAAGCGTACATGGAAATCTGATAAAACATAGAAAATGTATACATAACGCATATATTATTAAAAAAAAAAATTCGTAACCAAACTCCTGTAAAAAATGTTAAATTCTTCAGGGATTTCCCTGAATTTTATTTGTATATGTAGGTAAATAGTAATTTTTTTTTTAATTATTTGTAATAGAAAAAAAAAATGTATTTCAACAATAAAACCTATTTTAAAAGTAAAACTAGGAAGTTTATTTTATATATTAATTTGATTCATCCTTTAGTGATAATAAACAATTTCATAAAAATCCGTCTAGAATGCATGTTCTTTTAGCAACCAATCTAACCGTTCGTTGCTTGAAACCTCTTCTCGTCATTGTAATTTTCAGTGGTCGAAGGTTATCTTCTCGACCAAACATATTATTGCGGAAAATGTCACCCTTCAATTTCGCCATTATCTATTCCACCTGAGTAGGGCCTACTTTGAAACTTGATTTTACAACGAAGGGAGCTTTAGAATAAGCTGAAATTAGAAGGAACGATATCGAGGACACGCAGAAGTAGGGGAAGGGTTGACTAGCCATTATTGTACATCACGACTACGGGTTTTGACATGAGAAGGAAGTATGACGAATGGGGGAGAACGATGACTAGCCATTAACGACAAGATTATCGCACCACAAGAGCATTAGAGCAACGGTAAGATCAGTAAGATCGTATACCGCTGAATAGAGAAACATGACCTATAAAAAGTTAACGAGCTAAAATCGAATGCGTTTTAGGAGCAATAATTCATAATAAATGTTTTTTGAATTTTTTTTCTCTTCGATAGTGTTCAGCCTTAGGTAATAATAAACAATTTTAGCAAGTTTCGTCAAAATCCGAGAAGAATTATGACCTGTGTTTACATTTTACATTTTTTAATAGGATATAATAATATGTATTTATATTATGATTATGATAGATAACATGATTTTATGTTATAGTATTAGTAGTTATTAAGACGTTTTATTTACTTTTATGACAGATGGTGACACTGATAGTATAATATATGCACCATATAAACTATAACGTTACTATCTGGAAACTTCTTAAAATATCTAAAATATTTTTATTTTGGTAAAAAAATGATCAAGAACAGTATTCAAAGAAATTGTTATAAACTTGTCTAGGCCACTATGAGAAATACAACCAGAAAAAAAGTTTGAATTTTATAAAACTATTCAAGACCCAAATTAAGAGTTGTAGGCTATGTGGTTACATATTTTAAATAACAATACGAAATAAATACCACAATTAAAATATCAAACAAACAAATATGATACTACACGATTTCTTATAAAATTCTCATAGGAATACATTGAAAAAATATTAAGTATGCATCAAAATGATTTTTTTTGTTTTTTTGGTCTATTTTATTGCCGGAATTAAATCCTATAAATCTGACGATTGATAAATGAATAATTAAATAAATAAATAAATAAATAAATAAATAAATAAATAAATAAATAAATAAATAAATAAATAAATAAATAAATAAATAAATTTTCTTAGCCTTTATGTATATGTACATGTATATATATAGGCCTAGGCTTATACAGTTTTTGTTTCTGTGCAAGGTATGTGTTTTATACAAGTTAAATAAATCGATTTTTTTTTTTATTTAAATCAGCTTTTTTTTATTTAAATCGGATTTTTTTCATTATATACTTTGGAACTGTCATAAAATTGCCAAAATGTGTCAATAAGTTCCTTTACAATGTAATGTTACAGTATAAAATCAAACTAAAAGTTTAAATCTGTTATTCAAATGAAATTTAAAGTTACAAAAAATCATAATTTATGATTGGTAAAGGAGACTCTGTCTTTGTGGCTCATTGAGTACTGTGCTTCCTTGCTTACCATGAGGTCATGGGTTCAATCCTCTATCAGGGTCAGGGAATTATTATCCAATCCATTTTTTGTTTTATTCTTTAAGACAATTTAGAATAACTTGATTTAAATCAATGATTTAAAAAAAAAAAAAATTGCCTCATTTATACATGGAATATGAATGAATTGACGTGTTTTCGAAATAAAATTGAACTTTTTTATGGGTTTAATAATGCTGGAATTAAATTTCATTACATATATGCTGTCAGTAATTAATTTCTACAGTAAAGTGTTATTTTTTACAGCTTTCAGAATCACTTGATTTCAATGAATGATATTTTAAAATATTTAATATAGCCTAGTGTTCTAAATTTTGCAGGAATCTATTCATTTCTATGACGTCTATCATAGACTAGTATAAATTAGTCTTATTACCTTCTTCTATTAACTTTTTGTTCAATTACAGTCAATAATTTCCTTAATTTTTGAAACAAATAAAAATTTGATTTAAATCAGCGATTTTTTAAAAAAAAAATCTTTGATTCAAATCAGCCAACCCTGGTTTTATAGGCCTAGCTACGTAGCCTACGTCTACACTCAATTCGTTCAAGTTTGAGTGGTCTGACTTGACTCAATCACTATTGCCAGTGTTGCCATTCACTAACAATCACAATGTTGCTTTGAATCAATATCAATGACATCTCTATTTACTTGGCCAGACTCATGCTTACCTTTCTCTTCACCAGTTCCTTTCCATTTTCTTCATTGAAAGCGTTTCCTTGAACATTTTTCTACTTAGTGATGATGAACCCGGATGACCAACCGATGATCTGCAGTCATACAGTGCGGGCCAATATCTTCGGATATCGAAAATTTGAGAAAGCCTTCCAAAGTGAAAGTCAATTTAGATATCAATAGATTAAATATACCAATTGAAATATAATATGCCTAGTAAATGAATGAAATAAACCAAATCATGATTTAAACTTAGCCTACCTATGTGGCTTGATAAATTAAATGTCGAACTGCTGGAATGCTGATTTAATTTTAAGTTTGACGTACCGGTAGGCTACCTCTAAATATGATCTTCGTGAATCAAAGTCAAAGGTAACAACAACTTGGAGATTCTGCTGCGCTTGGACTTTTAGAACACTTGGAAGAACTAGCAGTCATGGATTAAGGCCCTTCTAGTTCTATGGTGCTAGGAGTAGGGTAGGTAGTTTTTGAAAAATGAATAAACAATATTTACCCTTTATTAACAAGCTACATAATATGACCCATTTAAAAAAATCCAAATAATTCTTTAATCGAAAGGCTAGCCTATTTCGAACATAACTTTCTACCGGCTCTCTTATCACTTGCATTTGATCCACGTGATCTTAATTCTTAGAAATGTTGAAATAGTAGCTTTAATCGTACTCAATGAGGAAGTTGTAAATAGTATCAACCTACTTTGCTTCATTACTATTATTATAGACCTACTGACTGAGTCGGAGGCCTAGCCTAACAAAATACGTTTATCATCATTCAGGCCTAGGTAACATCTGGCCTCTTTCCAGCTAAAATTGTTGAATAGTTGAAGTAAAATATTAAATAAAATTTGTCCTGCAGAAGAATAAGGTATTTTAAATATGTGGAAAATTACAGTAGACAGTAGACTGTTTCACTCTTAATATTATGTAACCAAATATAGGTAAATCGGTTGAATAATTCCATTGATAATTTTTTTTCCAAAAATAAAGACGGGAAAAATTAGGGAAAGTCCCTTATGACGCAGTTCACAGACGAACCAATCAGAATCCGAAATGGTTCGCGGTAATATTATACCTTGTTATCCAGACTAAATTGAACATTCGGCTCCATTTCCATCATTGTTCGAGACTACATATGACTCTTTTATTAAAAAGTTTTAATAGTGCCCGGTAAATGGGCAAGGGAAGACAACTTTTGTATGAAGATCAATTTTGATTGGCTAATATTAACGCAGAGACGTTATTGGCTGAACTATACGAGGTATCTAGCATGCTATTAGCTCCAAAGCTGTCTAGTGCACATTTTAGTCTAGCTCTAAAGTTGATACGAGTGTTAATAAAATTAAATTTTTCACATTACTGGTTAATCGAGATAATCAAAACTTTTCATTCATAAACTTGATGAACGAATACTCTGAGGAATAATTTCATACTGGACACTCAAAGCACTCAACAGCCTACATTATTTGAAAAGAGTCGGTGCTACATATGTATGACTTCAGCTTTGAGTAAATCTAGTAGCTAGGTAGCCTCTGCTCTAGGCTACACTTGTTGTACAAAAGCACTCGCAAAATACGATGCCCTTAAATTCTGCGGGAAGTCTAACCCTTGTGATCAGAAAACCATATAATAGTAAATAGGCTTAATTATAATTCCAACAGAATATTCTTTAGTATAATGTTACCATACTCTATGTGTACTAAATTTTGAATACGTGTGCGTTTGATTCATTCATTATAAATAGTTATTGATAAGTTGAAGTTTTCGGACTATTCCTTTATATGAGGGGAGGTAACACGTTTATGCTTTTTTGCGCTCTTCAAAGAAAAGGTAAATAAGGTTAGTATTTTGTAAACATGGAGGCATTGTATTTTGAGACACAGCAGCATGCAAACATAAGTTCTATATCTTTGCCTTCGGATACAAATAGTCACTGACACGGCTAAATAGTAGTGTACAACACTTGGCTGAGTGATAGTGATTGGCAACACTGGCAATAGTGATTGAGTCAAGTCAGACCACTCAATACTCCAATGATTTGACGGTAATGAGATGGAATGATTTGCAATGAAATAATATATTAATATTAAGCCTGATAGTCCAGAAAACCATTCAACTTTAGATATGCATAGTTTTCTTTCAAAATAGCAGCTAGAACTGAAGCACTATTCTTAAAAAAATATCAATGAAATTTTTTTGAATAATTTTAATGCCGTAAATGATGGCTACCACAATCAAAACGATGTTATTAAACCAACATGTTTTCTTGTTGTTATTTTTCAACAATAATAATGTTTTAACCATAGATATGCATAATTTTCTGTCAAAATAACAACCTGAACTGGTACATTATTTATTAAAAATACTGTATTAAAGATGCCAAACATTTTTAATCAACATATTTTTTTGTTAATGTCGTCAATATTTACATAAAGAACAAATGCTCCTACCAAAATCCATTTTTAATGGAAGCCATGAAAGAGCTTTGGATTCATAGATTTTTTGAATTGACCATCTTTACTCCGGTAATTATGACCAATAAGACTTATCCTTATTGATAAGCATTATTTTATATCTTTGAGAATGTATAATGTAATTGTACATTGTAGATGATGGAAGATGATAGACCAGTTTGTAAACCACTTGAAAAATATCAAGATGTTTTTTCATGGGAAGGAGGCAATGATCAATTCTCTGTTTCTAAAATACCTCTAGCAATCAATCAACCTAAAATGGGTGTACCTAAAACCTTGATTTGCCATGATATGAAAGGAGGTTATTTAGATGACAGGTAAGTGGGTCCCAGTAAATACCGGGTAAAGCCATGTCTTATTTCTTAGAATAAAAAGAACCCAAATTCTAACAATCCAAACTCAGATCAAAACCGGAAATCTAAAATAACAGACGATAATTAAATGGGGTTGTAATTCATAATTAAAGGTTGTATCAGGTGTCTGAATAAGCATACCCTACCTGGCTACAGTCAGTGCTGTTTAAGATTATATTGTAACTAAAAGAATGATTAATTTTTCCTGAGATATGTGGCAGTGACTTGGCATGAAATTGATATCACAGTAAATAACACAATCACATCACTTGAATAGAATATTGATTTTAAAGGAAGTATATTACTAAAATTACACCTCTGTGAGAAATCTCATCTTATAAGCTTATATTGGAATATTAAGTTGGAAATAAAGACAATAACAACACAATTATGTACTGAAAACCCTGCTGAAATAGATTCATATTTTTCAGATTTGTTCAAGGAAGCAATTCACCTGATGCTTATAGATTCTATCATTGGCAGTATATAGATATATTTGTATATTTTAGTCATAATTTAGTGACTATTCCTCCACCATGTTGGACTAATGCTGGACATAGACATGGTGTCAAAGTATTAGGTAAAACATTGTTTTGACATCTGTAAACATTGCAATTAGTAGCCTATGTAGAAATTTTGTCATATTTTCTTAAAGAAATTTAAAACATATTTGATATTTAATGAAAAGATAATTTGTGTTTATCCATGTTAGTGTTTGTTTATTCCAAATTTACTAGAACTCTAATTTTGATTATTATTTTTAGGTACTTTGATTACAGAATGGAAGTATGGTTTTGAATGTTGTAATTTATTTCTGGAAAATGTTGATGTTTATAAAAATTTTGCAACTAAATTAGTGAACATTGCTGAATATTACAGATTTGATGGATGGCTCATCAACATAGAAAATGAAGTGGAGGTATACTTTGAGAAAAACATATTCTATTTCTGAAACTGTGAAGAATATAAATTTCAAGCAATTTAGATAAAGAATATGATCAAGATTGACAATTCTAATACATGTAGGGCCTAAATTGAATATCTTTGTATAAACATGGCGTCTTTCAAAACTTCATATTATCAGTGTGTAGACAAAAATTCTAAAAAAAAATTGACCTCTATGCAAAAATTTGAAAACAAATTCTGTTTTCAGTCCAGAAAAGTCAATGATTTAAAAGATTTTGTGGAATATTTAACAAGAAAGATGCATGAAGCTATACCAGGATCAGTTGTTATTTGGTATGATAGTGTTATTAATACTGGAAAACTAGAATGGCAGAATGAATTAAATGATAAAAATAGGTTTGTTGTTTTATCTATTATTTTTATGTTAATAAGAAAATATCCATAAAGTAAACAGTGTCTTATTGCATTTTCTAATTGCAAAACATTTGATAGTTAATTAGTATGTCATGTTTGTAGAATGTATTTTGAAGTGTGTGATGGTATATATTAACATGGTTTGTATTTATGTTTGTAGAATGTATTTTGAAGTGTGTGATGGTATATATTAACATGGTTTGTATTTATGTTTGTAGAATGTATTTTGAAGTGTGTGATGGTATATATTAACATGGTTTCTATTTTATGTTTGTAGAATGTATTTTGAAGTGTGTGATGGTATATATTAACATGGTTTGTATTTATGTTTGTAGAATGTATTTTGAAGTGTGTGATGGTATATATTAACATGGTTTGTATTTATGTTTGTAGAATGTATTTTGAAGTGTGTGATGGTATATATTAACATGGTTTGTATTTATGTTTGTAGAATGTATTTTGAAGTGTGTGATGGTATATATTAACATGGTTTCTATTTTATGTTTGTAGAATGTATCTTGAAGTGTGTGATGGTATATATTAACATGGTTTGTATTTATGTTTGTAGAATGTATTTTGAAGTGTGTGATGGTATATATTAACATGGTTTGTATTTATGTTTGTAGAATGTATTTTGAAGTGTGTGATGGTATATATTTACATGGTTTGTATTTATGTTTGTAGAATGTATTTTGAAGTGTGTGATGGTATATATTAACATGGTTTGTATTTATGTTTGTAGAATGTATTTTGAAGTGTGTGATGGTATATATTAACATGGTTTCTATTTTATGTTTGTAGAATGTATTTTGAAGTGTGTGATGGTATATATTAACATGGTTTGTATTTATGTTTGTAGAATGTATTTTGAAGTGTGTGATGGTATATATTAACATGGTTTGTATTTATGTTTGTAGAATGTATTTTGAAGTGTGTGATGGTATATATTAACATGGTTTGTATTTATGTTTGTAGAATGTATTTTGAAGTGTGTGATGGTATATTAACATGGTTTGTATTTTATGTTTGTAGAATGTATTTTGAAGTGTGTGATGGTATATTAACATGGTTTGTATTTTATGTTTGTAGAATGTATTTTGAAGTGTGTGATGGTATATATTAACATGGTTTGTATTTATGTTTGTAGAATGTATTTTGAAGTGTGTGATGGTATATATTAACATGGTTTGTATTTATGTTTGTAGAATGTATTTTGAAGTGTGTGATGGTATATTAACATGGTTTGTATTTTATATTTGTAGAATGTATTTTGAAGTGTGTGATGGTATATATTAACATGGTTTGTATTTATGTTTGTAGAATGTATTTTGAAGTGTGTGATGGTATATATTAACATGGTTTGTATTTATGTTTGTAGAATGTATTTTGAAGTGTGTGATGGTATATATTAACATGGTTTGTATTTATGTTTGTAGAATGTATTTTGAAGTGTGTGATGGTATATTAACATGGTTTGTATTTTATGTTTGTAGAATGTATTTTGAAGTGTGTGATGGTATATATTAACATGGTTTGTATTTATGTTTGTAGAATGTATTTTGAAGTGTGTGATGGTATATATTAACATGGTTTGTATTTTATGTTTGTAGAATGTATTTTGAAGTGTGTGATGGTATATATTAACATGGTTTGTATTTATGTTTGTAGAATGTATTTTGAAGTGTGTGATGGTATATATTAACATGGTTTGTATTTATGTTTGTAGAATGTATTTTGAAGTGTGTGATGGTATATATTAACATGGTTTGTATTTATGTTTGTAGAATGTATTTTGATGTGTGTGATGGTATATATTAACATGGTTTGTATTTATGTTTGTAGAATGTATTTTGAAGTGTGTGATGGTATATATTAACATGGTTTGTATTTATGTTTGTAGAATGTATTTTGAAGTGTGTGATGGTATATATTAACATGGTTTGTATTTATGTTTGTAGAATGTATTTTGAAGTGTGTGATGGTATATATTAACATGGTTTGTATTTATGTTTGTAGAATGTATTTTGAAGTGTGTGATGGTATATATTTAAACTATAATTGGACTAATGAAATGTTAGAGAATAGTAAGACTATAGCAGTAGAATATGACAGACCATTTGATGTATATGCTGGTATTGATATATTTGGTAGAGGTACACTTGGTGGTGGAGGTTATAATGCAAGAGAGGTACTTTATTTTGCTCTCTTTATTACAGTCATATATCAAACGGGGGGAAATGAATCAGAATGGTGTGTTTGTATGAATGTTACCACTTATGTTACTACCCATAAATTTCCCATTTGCATCTATTTAGGTGCAGGGTCCAGTATGGAGAGTGATTATCAAAATAGTAGGAAAATAAAGTAGTGAATGGAGCAGGGTACATTTCTGTTCATATGTATAGTTAATGCTTCAGCTGTTTTCTACTGTATTGATCATTCAGTCCTTATTTGTATGCTTGAACTTTTCTTAATTTCATCAGCACAACCATGATTTTTTTTTTATGTCCAGAATTAAATACATTCAATATCAATTGTATTATATTTACAGGCCTTGAACATGGTAAGACAACACAATTTATCTACTGCAATTTTTGCTAATGGCTGGGTTTATGAAACACAAGGCAAAGAGAATTTTACTCAGAATGAAAATAGGTTAGGTAATGATATGATTGATAAAATAATACTTAATATTCTCATAGAAAAATACATTCAATTGTCTTAAGTTGTATTGTTTTTGTCTCATAAACAAATTGAAATAAAGACATCGGATAATGTTAAAAGTAGATTTTAGAAGTTAGAAGTAGAGCTCAGTTGATAAACGACATGTGTAAATGCTTATACAAAACCTTTTTTCAATATCCAACATTCAGTTTTTAATTTTAACATTGTAAAATTGAATTAATTGTTGGAATTTTGTAGATTTTGGAGATTAATATATGATTTATGTCCAAGAAATAAAAAGAAAACTTTACCTCTTGTTACATCATTTTGTCAAGGATTTGGGGACAAATTTCACTTACAAGGTTTGGTATGTAATATTTGTTAGATTTATTTGGATTTTGTTTAAAAGCTTAATGCTAATAAGTTACTGGGTGAGAAGAGTTTGTAAGATTGTAGTCAGATTTTGTTGGAAGGAAATTGATTTCAAGGCTTATTTATATCCAATAAATGATAACATATTTTATTAAAGAAATATGCATTGAATTTGACATATAGACGACTCTTTTCTCCAGGAACTTTCTAATAGACTATGGAATAATTTAAGTCTGCAACAGTTTCAACCCTACATGCCACTACAGATATTAAATGGTACAGTGATTAATGATAATGTACAGGTTGATATTAATACTGATACTGTTTATCAAGGTGGTACATCTTTATATATACATGGTGAAATACTACCAAATATTATGCCTTGTACACTCAGGTAAGTTTTACATGTGAAAGAGTTACACAATTATTTTAAAACACAAAGTGTAGTAACCAGCATTCCCTTACTTCAACTATTATCATTTTAGAATGATAAAGTTCCTTAATTTCTCTTCAATGTTTGATACGGCTGCTACTGTTTTCTCTCTGAATTTCACTCAACCACCAGTCCACCACTGTAATTATTAAGTTATTAGTTGGTTGGTAAAAATATTACAATAACTCTTGATAAACATTAAGTTGAAATTATTCCTACAAAGTAATGATATATCACAAATATTACAATTAGATTAAGTTTAGGAGTATGGTTCAATATGTTTGATAAACTATATTTGAAGATAAGTTGATTGAAAAATCATTCAAAATCATATTGGAATCATTTATTAACATGTTTTTACAGTATTTACAAATCTTGAATATGAATAGGGATAAAAGCAGGGGGTAGAATTTTAATAACATGACCTTATTCCCTTTGAAAAATTTTTTAAATGAGTTTTTCAACACTGTTAAAAGCATTATGTTCACATTCAAACAATCATACCTTAGTATCAGAAACTGGTATTTTTTTTGAACAAGCTGATCAGTAATTGTGTTCATGGATCACTGTTGAAATTTTATGTTGAAAATTCATGTGTATCAATAGTTATTCACATTTGAAAATGACTCGCATTCCAGGTACACTATGCATTATTTAGAAAAAACATATGTGGAAAAACACAGTGAAATGTTTTAGTTTTAGGTAAAAAAAAAAGTGGGATTTTCGTGCAATGCTAGTACTTTTGAAGTATATTCAAGTAAATCCGGGTATCAAGTCAATCCCCGTAAATGCTGGCCATTCCCGTTAAAATTTACCCACCAAGAGTACCGACTGTTTCCCTTTACGGGCTTTAAATACCATTTAAGATTCATATTGATTTGTTATGAAGTATTAACCTATACATGAACTAGTTAACAATAAATACAAGAGGTAACTAGTGTCCTCATATTTCATTTTATAAAAGACTTTTTGTGCCTTTCACATGATATAGCACACCCATAGACCATTCAAATGGTGATTCATAAAAGATATTGTTCCGATTCCCAGAGAATTCATTAAAAATTTGATGACCTAATTCTAAATATTTGTGCATTCTTCACAGCTATTTTGATTGTTTGTAGACCAGAATAGACCATTGTGTTAAAGAAATCATGGCTATTCAACATTTCTTACAAACTCTTGTCACATTCATAATTTCTTGTGAAATATTTAATCTTAAAATTTTTATTATGAATTTGTATTATATTATATTTATACTCCCACTTAGAGATTAATATTGGTGTCAACATGCCTGTCCGTCAGTCTGTCCATAATTTCTGATAAACAGTATAAAGGGCACAATTCTTGGAGAAGTTATTTAATATTAACCAAGTATGAAACCCACAGGCGCCTTTGTCGTCAATAGACAATTCAACTATTGACTAAAATATAAAATATATTTGATTTGAGTTATTGCTATTTATCTTCAAACTTTAACTTTATAACTTTCAATTAACTTTCTTTTAAAGCTCTATTAGCTAGAGACTTCCCCAAATATGGACTCAGCTGGTAGTAATATGGTTTTATTTCAGGTTATTTGAACCTAATATCAGATTAGCAGCAGGATTAAAGATTAAATTAGTAATTAAAGAGATTGAGCCTGCAGTTGATAACATGGTTCTATGTCTTTATTTAGTAGAAGGCCATACTGAAAAAACGATATATTTAACATCATCATTATCATCATCACCAACCAGTCAATCTCATCATCATACTCTACCACCTGACATCATTATTGATAATAATACTTGGTCATCAAGGTAAGATTCGCGCCAAAATTTTTACTACCTTTGCCCCTTTCCATAGGTCCATCTGACATGTCCATGACACTTTCAAAATTTGTTAACTCACATAACTCTGCATGAATATAAGTGACCTGCATTAACTTACATATTAGCAGTTGAAAAATACGTTCTTCTATCCAGATCACATCTATCACATCTCTTGACACTAGTCAAAGTGTTTGATTCATTAACATTTTTATTAAATAGAATTTGTTTTACAGGGTGTATAACATAAACTATGATATAGTAGAAAATTGTCATCTAACTGGAGTTAATCTACTGTTTAATTGTAACCAAATTACTAATATACAATTTTATCTTGGTCAGATACAGGTAAGTTTATTTAGAAACTCTCAGGATATGATATTTTTCTTAATTATTTTTTTACATGTTGGAATTAAAAATAGTCTTGGCTAGTCCTAGCTAGCTATGGCATTAGTCTGACAGACAATTATAGTTTATTTAGTATTAAAGAGGTTTTCTGAACTTTCTATGTGTATGACTGATACTCATAGCATAAATGTGTACCATTCCAAATTTCCGTCAAGCATCTGTGGTTCTTGCAATTCTACTAAAATTTGGTGTTGCATAGTTTCACTAAGTAACATTCACTACATTGGTTATTATTATTATATTAGTAGAATTTTAATAACCTTGAATTTGTGCAGTTTTAGAAAACCAGCTTTTAATCCTTTTTAATGTCTAATACCCTTTTTTTCAGATATTACCCATTGACAGTGTAACAGAGACAAGTGAATTAAGAAATATACATAGTACGTTAATACAAGAGACTGAATCAAGACAAGTATATAAAATAGAATGGTTCTGTTTAGAAGATAATTTAATAGATTATTATAATATATATTATAATGAAGTATTTCATGGTCATACTTATACAGAGAGATATATATTATCTATTAATAGATCAACAGGGGTTACTTCTAGTACAATTATTATACAGCCTGTTTATTATACAGGGGACATAACTCCATTATTGGACTCCACTGTCTATAATATACCAGTCAACTTGTAAGATATGTACCACTTGAATAGTGTGATTGTGTCTGGCATACCAGGAGCATTTAGATTATCGCTTACTAGTGTTTTATACTGAAAATAGACTCTTATGTGTTGAAAGCGTGCATAATTATATAGATAGTGCTGTAATTGAGTAGGATTTAATATGCCTATACTTTGTTTTAATGGCATGCCTTCTCAATTAATTTTTGCAAAGGGCCATGAAAAAAATATAAGGGCCAAATAGAGCTTAGCTAGCATAGTGAGATGAGTGTTTTAGTGCTAGGGGTCACTCTTGAGGGTCCATTCTAAAGGGTCATTCCGCGATTTGAGAAGGCCTGCTTTAAGGGGAAAATTTCTAGGTATTGAATATTTGTTTCATGTTGCTGCACATATTTCATGAGTCTACTGACTCTAGCTAGGTGATGCATTTTAAATGAAAATTCATAAGTTTGCAATGATTTTACATTTATTTTTACATTTATAGATGTTCTTATAAATAAGAGGTGTACATGTATATCGGGTTATCGGTCTTGACACATATATTTACCGGTGATCCATTATATTGGTGAGTAAGAATACTGTTTGCTTGCAATATTAACACAGAAATTGATTACATTAGTGACATATTTGCTGTGCAGAAGCTGCTGAAAATTTGTTATTAATTTGTTATTAATAGGTACACTTTAGATATATTTAGTGTCTTTAAAAGTGAAGTAAGGAATTGTACAGCAGCTTTGCATTCTTTTTAAATTAAAAGTTTTAAAAGAACTTGTCATGTAATTGTTTTGTAAACTTGTTTGTATCCAGTTACTTTCGTTGTAGATGAAGGCTATTGCTTACATGTTCCATTTCCTCCATTGCACACTGCTTGTTATTGCTCTTATTAATATTGTAATGGTAAATCAAACAGATGAACAATTTATTTTTCATATTCTATCAACATCTTGATATTAATCAATTATTAGCAAGAGACAAGGTTTAAAAGGTTCATAAAATCCCGAATTTTTGTAAATCCTCTGAAATGCACATAAATAAATAAACAAGTTAAATATAATTGAAGTCAACATGAGCTGAATGAATTTTTAATTAGAGATTAAAAAATAAAAGTAAATACAATATATACACAGTAAAATAAAAGAAATAGCTACGCTTATTTACATAGAATGTTTCTAACAATTTAAAATCACAAATATCTTTAACAACAGTTTACAAATGATTCTTAAAAATAGCAGGAAAATGAAAATTTTGCATTGAATAAATGAAATCCTTAAAAAATGGTAGAATGAATAGAAGAAAATAGCTTATAAAAACTGACAAAAAGTCAGGAAAAGTATGAAGTAAAAACAGTACAATATTCACAATTGAAAATAAAGCACTGTAACAATTTATATAGAATTTCTGTAACAGCACAACTTCAACATTATCACTAACAACTTCTATATACAATAATATTGCCATCGGCTTCAAACAACTACAGACAATTTATTTATATGAACAATGGTTTTGAGTGACATCCATTTCAATTATTATCTTCTAGAAAGTCACATTCTTTGAAAGAAAAGTGTGGATTATTGGGAAATTGAATTCCGCCTGGAAATTCTACTTTGAATTCTGTATATAAGGAAGTAATAAATATTATATATTGTCATTAACATATTATCATAAAATGCATAGAGTATTATTATCATATGACTTGTTTATAATAACTTATAGTTATAAATGCATGAAAATTATATTTCATAATGTATTTTGTACTATCTATCGAAAAGCTGCTCCAAAAATTACAAAGGAGACCAGAGATGACTACTGCCAATAACAAAAGAAATATCCACTTGTCTCTATGAGAGCACCAGGAACTCCAATTTAGATATCCTGCTTTGTGACTTGCCTCACACTTTGTAGAAATCTAATATTCAAGTAAATTTTGTGCCTGGTTAAAAACCTTAATACACCTTATTCACGTGTCGGCCATCTTGGATCCATTTCGAGGCTCGGAACGCAAACAAACAAAAGCTGCATCTTGCCACTGCATAAAAATCGTCGCCTTGACGTCTTTAACCCCTCCCTCTCCAATCCAACTAACTCAAACCTAATCAAATCTTACATCGTTAAAATCGGATGGAAAAATACACTGTTCCCTAGGAAGAAATATTTTGAGAGAATTTAAAAAATCAGAGTCAAGGAAAACATAATCTAAGAACACAACATAACATTAGAATATCTCATCTTGTGGTGTAATGAACAGGCTAAACTTTTTCTCATAACCTTTGATATCACAATCTTTCAAGCCTAACATAGGCCAAAATAAACATGAGATGAATTTAAGGTTTGATGATGTTTTAATAGATATTAATATTGGAGAGAAATATTTCTTAACTAAGAAGTGAGATGTATGGCACAGTTCATAGTAGTGTTACAAGATGAGATTGGGCTAACATCTCTAAGAGAGATTTCAAAGAATAATTCCATCAATTGTCAGTGAATTTAGATCATATTTAAATTTTCTGTAATTTTTCATTTCATTAGAGATTCAGATGTCCAAAAACAAAAAAGCACAGAAAATCAATCTGTTGCTTTTATATATGAATATGGTTTTGTCAAATTAAACAAAATCTATGAAATTTCATTGAATGCTTTTCTTCTATAATAATAAAGTATGAACCAGCTCCAAAATTTGAGTTGTTAAATCTTGTCTCTCTTTGGACAAAGATTTATCAGTTTTGGTCTTCCCTTAAATAACTATTTTAAAACATTTTCCAATAACATTCAATTATAACTTTACTTTTAGCCTTTTATATTGATAATTCAATATCTATGGAAATCTCTATGTATGAAACTACTGTACGATATAACCCTTGAAATTCCCCTAAAATAAAAGTAAGTTACTGTATGTGGATTAAACCTATAATGAAATGAGCACCAGTTACACTCTGTATATTATACCATCATTGCACTAACAACTAGAATCCATTATTCTCTTATCTTCTATATAATCGTATAGAATTTGACTTCTTGGCTACCAATATGGATGCCACTGAAAAATATAAAACAAAACCTTAGTTCATTGCAGATTTTTTTCACAAAAATTATTATGTATTTATCTTACTTCTTTTAGTCAACAGGTTCTGAATGAATGTAATTAGTGAAATTTTGCACTGGCACAAAGTTCTAACTACGAACGTGTGTATGACATCATCGTTCTCTGCGTGGTTACTTATCTTAGCATCCTTCAGTTCATTTGGCAAGTACGAAGATTGCTGCAGAATTTAATGTTAAGAAAACGAAGTACGAAATCTTGATATAAAAGAAACCCAAGAAATTTGGTAGTTAGCATGTCTTGGAGTATTAGGGAATACACATTTGACAGAATTAGTTTATTTAGTCAACTAGATTACACCCAATTCTACAGGCCATTGGCAGTCACCTAATTTGACATCTTGTGCGAAACCAACTTGGTGCCAAATACAAAATACGAACTACAAAGGCTGGAGTTCGTGTTCGCAGTTAGTACTTCGTGCCAGTGCGAAACCTCACTATTATCTCAAACGAGACCACATATTCATAGTTAACCAGCTAAATGAAATTAAGTGTTGAAGATCAACTAGCTCCTCTCAATGAAAATGACACAATTGGTTTATGAAACTTACATTTGCTATCTTGAGGTGACAATGACATTTCTACAACCTGATTTAATTTCTCCACCCATTGATCCATTTCATCTTTAGTTTCTGCTCTCATAACAAAATCTCTATCAGGAGTATGAAGTTGGAAACAGTTTTCACCACAATTAGATTCATCTTCAGGTGGTCCTACACTTACACTATAACCATTATCTTTATGGCCAATAAACACTTCACCCTTAGCAAATGCATTCTGTAATAAATATATTATTATCATTAATCATAATCAAATACAACTGTTATAAATTGACATCAGCCTTCTAATTTTAAATGTTGTAAATGTACACATCTGTTGCGCAGAGTCTTGGGTTATGAACTTTTGGTTTTAACCTTTTGGGTATCCTAAAACAAGGAACTGATTGCCATTCTCTAAACAGAATTAAAACATTTAAAAGAAACAATTACACTTAAAATTGTTATCCCCAAAAATTGTTTTATATTATTATAAACCTACCAGCGGGTCCTCAAAGTAGCTCAGCTTTCTTTTATCAAGGGTAAACCAACGTCGTTTAAATGGTTCATGTCTAGGTCCCATTTTACATAACCAACCTTCTAACGTAAAATCTCTAGTTAAATCATCTGCCAACTACAAAAAATTAAATTAAAAAATACAATTAAACCAAAACAAGTCTTTGTATTCTATTTAGATATAAATATGAATCTATGATCTATCGGTGTTATTTCTCAAGAGTGACAATACTTTGTGCAAGTTTTCTTAAAGCCTTTATAAGGGGAAATAAAGCATTTTCAAGGGTGAATTTGGGTCTTGAATAAATGCAAATAGCCATCGAAAGCACTGAAACTCCATGAAAAATTGCATAATCCCTTCAAATCCCTACTAATCATTGCCTTTAAATTTCTTTCTAATGTTGATAAATTTTGAGGGAGAGCTGTGAATAATACTACCGAAATGTTCATTCATAATACCTATAATATTACTTACTTTTCCTAAAGGTCTATCTGGGAAGGCAACTTGTCTTCTCTCTAATTTGGCAGCTCTGATAGCATTATACCAGTCTACTACTTCCTGAATACAAATAATATAACATTAAGCACTGCTATTAACAATATATATTTATTCAGGAGAACAAAACTTCACCAACTTGAAGTTACTGAAATCTGTTTCTTGCATCTTGACTGATTTGTTTAGTCAGGCATGAATTGATCTGATTGTATCTCATGATGTTGACCAATATAGTAGTGGCGGGTGTTGCGCGCAAAGCAGACCCTGCTTATTCTTTTAAAAATACCTGATGGTACTTCTCATGGGGTAGTCCACTACTATACAACTATTTCTCTCGATTTTTCCAGGTTCTAGGATGCGATTTTGATTTACGGAATTGTTTTGCTTGTACAGATTTTTATTCCTCTTGGATTTTTGAGGTAATTTTCAAAATGAAACTACAATAATATACCTTAGAATTGTCTGAATAAACATATAAGCATCTAGTTGAGCCATTTTTATAATAGGTTATCTGAAGACCATATGGATTGCCAATTTTCTCGGGTACAAAAACAGCATTTACTTCATCCAGGTTAATTTCAGCTTTAGGTTTAGAAGAGGTCTATAAATATATAAGTAAAGTATATGTTATATGAAATATCTCCTTAATATACTAGACTCTGTGAGACATTAGGTAATGTGGTGAACAAATTTCAAGGATATGTCTTACAAACATATTTGTAGGATGTAAATTCATATACTAAGTATTTTCTTTGAGGTTTTTTGGACATGCTCTATAATGTCTTTAATATTTCATTGAACTATTAATATTTTTCTACACTAATCTTACAAATTTTAATAGCAATTCATGGCTTAGAAGCATAAATTTACAAGTAATAGAAATTCATAAAATTTTATGATAAAACAAGAAGTGTATTCAAAAAAATCTAGAAGGATAAAAATTATACGAAAATGTCAAATTGTTCATGGAATTGACTAATACAAAAAAACTTCCTCATGCCTTTAAAGACAGTATAATTGCTACTTTTCTTTGTCAATAGTTACTTAATAATCCTTACTAATAAATTATTGTCTGTGCAGATTGAAAAGTTTTTTGAGATTATTTTTATGATAATTGGAATATGGAATATATCAGAATGACAATGGAACTGTTGGTCTTAGAATGTCTTTGCGTTGATGAAAAATATATTTTTCTAAGTTTACATTAAATAGAAATACATTTCTTTCCTAAACATTTTAACACAAAAAGTCACTAGAAAATTGTCCTTTGTATAAACAAATCTTGAAAACAAAAAGTGTGTTCATATTAAAATTTTCATCAAAGCAAAAGCAAAGACATTTTAAGACTAATAATACATTTTAAATATTATACTTTAATTCTGGAAAAATTTCTAAATATTTTTAATTTGTACAGACAATAGATAGTAAAACTGACTTTAATTGTTCAGATTTTCAGGGATAATTGCCCTACTGTACCTTAATTTGTTAACATTTTAGGAAAGTATTCAGAATTCCAACTAATTTCTTGCCTAATATTTCTGAAACACTTACAGCTTTTGTTTGCGTGAACCTCATGTCTGTCTTTGATCCCTTAATTTTCTAAGAAGTTAGGCTATTCAAGTCGCTGATAGTTGTGAGACAACAATCTGGTCTAATTCCACAATTCAGTTCCTCCAATGTGATATTTGGATGGGATGTCTATTATGTAGGGCAGTCCGTTTCAATTATTTTTGAAAAGGGCCAAATAAATATTATGAATGAAATAAAAAGGCCAATTAGAGTTCAGCTAGCAAAGCATTTTAGCGAATGGGGTCCAGGGGCCCCGGAAAATATAAGGTTAAACAGTCAGTTTCTGCACTCTTGCACCAAAAAAGTTTCAAATTATATCTTTTTTTTTCATTACAATATTTTTTAATTATTGTTTGTAGTAATGTGTGCGGGACACTCTCGGGACACAGGCCAAATTCGAGAAGACCTGATGTAGGGTCTAATGTATATCGTCAACTTTCATGGGTGTTTCTTCAAAATTTTCAAACTAGGATATCAATAACAAGGAAGGAAATAGTTAGATTATATTACTAATAATAATTTTAAATTAACTATTTTCATAGTGATAGTTTATTTTTACATCTTATAATATCATTTCCTAGTTAATGAGTAGATGTTCCTATTTTAACATATTATCATGTACTCATCTTACTTAACTACAGGATTTCAGTCATTAATTAGTTTAATCATTAGAAGATCAAAGACCAATGAAGTTAATACTAATGAAAAAATTTCTTTTTCTCTCTAGAAAATTTGGTTATGTTTTTATTTTATATTGTATAAAAATGTTCATTAAATTTTTGAAATAAAGTTGATAAAATGGGCAGATGTAATTGTTTGGTTTGGTTTTTCATAATTATCATAAATTTTTCACTCACCAAGAGCATTTGCTTGATATGGTCATGGGTTTTCATTACAGGTTTACATGCATAAATATGGTGACTTTATAATGCAATCATTTATGTAGGAAGCCAAGCAATTAATATTAGACTAGCTTCTAGTCAATTATTAGTATTACATATTTTCTTCATTCAGTAATAACTTTAATCTAAATATATCATTAATTAATGCACTAACTACATGCATATTTATATAGTATATAGCGTATATAGCTCATAGTTAAAGTATAATATTCAAATGAAACATACAAATATGATGACATCTACATTCTAGGCATGATGTATGAATATGCTTAATGATTATATAGAATTGTTGTAATGATTCACTTATTTTTAAAAAATTAATTCTTTGAAGGTATAGCTGACATGCATGGTCACACACAGGGTGAGACTATGGAGGTGATATGAAAGGTAACCAAATGACGCCTGCCACGATACAGTTTTGGGATTGGAACATTGGATTGGATTGGATAAGAAATCTAAATGACAATGTACGCCATGAGTATACGGACTCAAAACAGTTTGAAAAAGCAGTGATAACATTTATGATATAAGTGAATCATTACAACTACAGTAAGAGTTAGGATTAGTAATATTACCTTGTGATGTAAAGAATAAGAACGGGAAGCAGGTGACAGTAGAGAAGATGAGCTTTTTACCTTCCCAGAATCCTCAATAATATAATATGATAATCTATTTTCAGATCTATCAATCACAAATTTGCGTGGCTGGAAAATGCGTCTATCACGACCTAATTTCATTAATACACCTTCTTTGCGTTGACAACTATAAGCACTTTGATTGGCTGATTCCATAAATTCCAATCTCTGATATTTTCCTAGAATCCATTCTTTTTTTAAAAAGCTACAATTTAAAAGTTGATTATGTTGGTAAGATTAGTACAATTAAAAAACAAAAACATCAACTAAACACATAATGTTAAATGAAATGTGTTCAAAGTGACTTGCTGGTATAAACTTGAAAGAAGGATTTCAATCCACACTGATGTGTACAAAAAAACATACCTATATAATTTTTGGGATAATCAAGCCAAAACAATTTTTTTTACTAATGTGGAAAAAACAGAACCCTAAGTATTTATCCTTGTAAAATATAGAGGTTTCTTTTTCATAAGTCGATATAACAAGAGTAAATGTAGCTACATTTCTGAACCAATCTCTTTATCAAGCAAAGCAATGCTATTTATAAGTACATATATCACCAGTGTGAATTGAAGACACATTAACTTCCATGTTACATTAAAAGAGAGAAACAACACCCATGGTGCATTTGATTAGCTTAAACATTAACAATTATTTTCATGATTAGTTAAAGCGATACTACCTCTTAGAATGAACAAAAAAAATAAATTTTCAAACTTGGTCAATAGGAGTATATATTCATCAGGGGACAAACCTAGTGGCATAACTATAAGACAGATTACCTAAATAATCTGATAAATTCAGAAAACTATGTTTAAATACAAAAATTAATAAATCCCTTAATCCAAATTAAGGGATTTATCAATAATAATCTGTAATTGTATGGAAAATTATATAGTTTTATGGGTTTTTTTTTTATTCTGTTTGTATACTTTGGACACTGTTGATGAATATATACTCTTATTGACCAAGTTTGAGAACTTAATTTTTTTGTTCATTCTAAGAGGTTGTATCGCTTTAAAGATGATGTATTGTTAATGTAACTTAAGATTGAAATAATACAACATACTTGTAGTCGTTTGATTTTGGTCTTCGATAAAATACAGGAACACAATATTCATATTTCTGTTTAGCCTTTTCATTGCCAACACCATCCATATACTACAAATATATCAAATAAATAACAATGACACAATCTGATTTTTTCTCTTCTGAAGACAGGCAACATAATTAAGTGTGCAATAACTGAATTTTTTCATGACAACATTTAGCCCACTGGTAAAATGGGTATAAACTAGAATTTTCTGCTCCTTTCTCTTACTTATATCACTTACAGGAGTAATCAGTTTGATTATCTCTTAACATTTAACAGATTTATACTTCAGCTTAGGCCTACTGCTTATCTATATTTTGATTGTTATGAAGAATTCCTGTAGATATCTACTCTATGTTATGAAAGATTATTGTTGCCGAATTCTATCTTTGGTAAAATCTTGTGTGCCTTTGCTAACAAAGCAAGATTGTTATATTCAAGCAAAGTTCAGAGTGTCACAGAATAGAATCTAGGTAAAACAGATCAGGTGATAAATTTACACAGAAATCTAACTTACCTCTACTTGTTCAGCATCCCAATTATCTAATCTAGCTGATTTAACTCTACTATCTGTACCTAGTGATCTGTGAATACCAGCACATTCTTGACACAGAAACACCCCAATATTACAGGATGCCCATTCTGGATCTACAATAATAAACAATATTTTATATTATCATGTTCTAACATAATTCAGTATGGTACACTTTTTTCACTTTCTGAACTTAAACCATAAGCTTCACATATTTGTGTTGGACAGTAGATTGCTTGCTAGGTTATTAGATATTGTCAAAGGTCAAAGATCAAAGGCATCTGCTGAATTTTTTCTAGATATGGGGTTTCAGAGGCAGAGTGGGGTAGTGAAGGTACCCCATTTGGACATAACACCTATTCAATTACACCAAAAAATATAAACTGCCAGTGTGACAGTACAGATCAAAACAGGTCTATGATTCATACATATACACAGTATTAATCACTTAATCAATAATATTAATATCAATATACTCAACTATACTATTTTAAGTGAATTTTTGTAGGAAAGAGAGTACAAAAGTTAAAACAATATTATCTTTTTATTTTTAATAATCTTAATTTGTCAGTATTTCTGTCAAACACTTTCATAAAGTTTTTACCACAAGACCACAGTACGGTACTATCTTGGCTGTAGGCTACCCATAGATCAATATTCTCTATCACATCATTTTAAAATTCAAATATATGAAACTTTACAGTGTTAAGGCCTGACCCTCAGTAATAGGCCTAATATAAAGTCTGTCTCACACTCAGTAGCTGAAAGGCTGAAGAGGTAAGAGGAGTAGGGATACTGTCCTAGGCTACCTGACCTCTGAGAATAACCTATTAAGCGACTATTATAGCCTACCTAGGCTATACTGAATCATTATGTTCTGTAATTAATGCACAGAAAAGATTTTTTTCTTTCCTTGTAATTGACAGTCAGAAAAAAGCATGGATTCCATTGTATTTAATTCATTAATCATTACAAATACAATGACTCAACGACTGAATAATAAATAAAAATGACAAGGCCTACCCTACTGAAACCTTTCATGTTTTTATAGATTCTAGTCTAGAGAATTTTATAATATGACAAAAGTACAAACCTTTATCCCCACAATCAGCACACGTATTGTTTCCAGGCTTTTGAGCAATCTGCATTAAAACCTGTCGCTGTTTCTCCGCCATGTTGTTTAGCTTGACTTGAATGAAATGAATCACTTCCCTGTCAACATTTTGATTCTATTTTTAGTAACAGGGGGATGCCGATATGACGTCATATATTTTTATAGTACATTGTACCACTTTCCATTCACCGTGCAAAGGATTTCAAATCCATGTTTTAATGTAGCTTTGTATAATATGATGTTTTGGGATTTTTTTTTTCTTGATCATCAGCTAAACTGCTATACTATGAAATGTTGCGATTTTATCAAATAAGGGAATCTTAATTATGATATGAATTTTATGTTATGTATCATTTGGCATTGTGTGTCTAAAGACTAAAGACTAAATCCACAACTTCTGTTTTTATGAAGTTGGCATTTTCATAGATAGATTTGAATTGTTAAATTGTAAAATTTTCAGAAATGGTAAAACTCCTCGCAATATCATCATCCCTTCAAATCTATTCAAGTCCAGAAATTATACTTTCCATTTATGTATGTAATCCTTAAGCAACATTTAGGGGTCGAGATCACATTAAATAACGGAACACAATTTTATACCATAAATAAATTTTATATAATCAATCTAAGAAAAATATACTGTTAAGATGAGTTGAACATAATTTCTTTACTTCCTCTGAAAAACAAAATAATAATTCACCGTAAAAATAATGAAAACAGTATACTGGATTAATTATTTCTTTCTTTCTGCTTTTCATTGCATGGGCAAAGGTTCCAAATCCTATTTTATACCATAAAATTGTGATCCGTTATTTAATTTATGTATGTATGTGTGTTCTATATACTGCATAGTGTTAAGTAAAATATTTTAACTTTCAAACGCAAAAATTGATTTGAAGGCTTATATTACAACTGTCAGCTGTCAACTGAGAACACTCTTACTGACAAGCTTAGATAATAATTTCCTATTGTGATGTAGAAAAAAAAATCAAAATTATCATAAAAAAAAAATAATTCTCTATCAAACCATAGAAATATAATAGGACTGGAAGTCTAGGTCTTCTCATCGCCTATTGAACTTCTGTTTCAATTTATGGTTGACTTTCTCCTTTGGCGACAAGTTGACTTTAGGTAATACTGTGGCAGAGAGACTGGATGCTCTGGTCAAATTACATCAGGTTTAACGTGGCTTTTAAATTAATATGACTTCTTGCTGAATTGAGATCTTAAAATTCAACACATGCGTGCCAAGGATAAATCTTGTGTTATTATTCTACAATTCTATGATCAAACAGAGGAATGTTGCATCAAACCCTTAGACTATTGGAGAGTATGAAACAATTTTGTAAGGATATAAAAAGTCTTTATTGCACATGATCCACAAATAGTGACATACATACAATTCAAGATAAATAACAAGTAATAAAATATGTAGATTACGGAATTTTCTGAATTCATTCATAACGACATCTACAACTGTATAATCAATCTAAGAAAAATATACTGTTTAGATGAGTTGAACATAATTTCTTTACTTCCTCTGAAAAACAAAATAACAATTCACTGTAAAAATATTGAAAACAGTATAATGGATTAATTATTTCTTTCTTTCTGTTTTTCATTGCATGTGCAAAGGTTCAAAATCAGTAATATAATACACATAAAAAAAACAAAGAATAAATAAGAAACAAACTGCCTAGGTTTTGTTTACTAACCATTAATTTCGATCAAGTTGGCATTCTTTTGATTAATAACAACATAGAATTCCCTTTGATCTGATTTTTTACCAACTACCCAGAAATCTGAGGCTGTTTTAACTATAGTTTCACCATCATCATTATCCCTACAATAGATAACAATGTCAAAACAATTTATAAACCTGCATAAACAGAAAAACAACTCGGCATAACTCTTTTTATCAATGCAAAATAATAAAATATTTGATAATTTCAATTTGCATTTCCTTCAAGTATTGGAACCAATATCAACAGGTTACTCTGTCTATGTAAAGAAATGTAAAGGAAATATTGCCAATAAATTAATCAACCACATACATTTTAAATACCAAATTACATTCATGGTATTTTTCAAGAATCATACTTCATAAACTTAATCATAAATTTATATTAAGATGGGCAGTCTATATCTTCATAGTAATCAATATATTATTAGGTTTTAATTTCGATCAATAACATTTAATAATTATTTTAAAATTAGTAGGTCCAATTGTAATTTGTTATTTGTTAACATGATTTGAAAGAAAACTAACCTGGTTAAATCTGAGTTTATATCACCTAATAATCGTAATGTTTCTTGTGGTATATTAACACCAGATAGTTTTCTAATATCAATATGAACTGTTGTTTTCTGAGCTAAATTCATATGATTAAAATATACATATTTAAACTGAGGATCTGTATTACTGAAAGGAAAGAAATAATATATTACATGTTTTAACATCTATGTGAAAGTTCTCTGTATTAATACAAATGAGAACATCCTTTAATTCAAGAACCAATCTCAGCTTTTATTGAAGACAAACTACATTGAAGGGATAGTCTGATATTTTTTTGTAAGTAGGAAAAGCAAGATGCTCAAATGAAAATTTTAGACAAAACCTACACAAATGTGCCCCATATAATTAACACTATTTTTGGTAATATTGCATATTGAGCCTTTAAATTCACATATCACCCATAAATTGTCCTTATATATCCAATTTAACTAGGCTACTAAAAACATTTTATATATGAAAAAAATAATCTGACATAAGCTTTTAACGATAGGCTATAAGAGCTAACAGTAAGAAAGCTGTACCTTGCGACAGATTTCCTAGGATACTGTTCACTTATATCAGATGCTACTTTACTCATTTGAGCACCTAAAAATCCATCAACTGTTCTAAAGAAGTCAAAACTCATGGTACTATTTACTGAAATATTAAAAAAAAAAAAATTAATTTAAATCAGCCTGTTCTATCTTGGCTAGACATCAGAAATTTGTATCATTTCTGGCAATACTGTCTGTTAAACAAACTATATTGAGTAAAGTAATAATACTGCATACAAATGGTTTAAATCTAGAATCAACTGACGATTCTGAAAACTACTAATGCATTTCCTATGCTCATGAAACTGTACCAGAAAGTTAAATGTATACACAGTTTGAAGCAAAATATATTTTTGTATTTTTCTTGAAAAGTTATTTCCCACAATATTCCTATTGATTTTTACAACAAAAAAAACCTCAAAAATTCAACAGTGGACAAAGCCATTGTAATAAGCATGAAAACAAGCAAAAGTTTATCAATGTTTTTGAATATGAATACTTACCACTAATAAGCATACAAATTGTAGCACTCAAAGCTTTATAAACTAATAAATAACATTCTTCATTTTCTGTATCTGATTGTATAAATACTCTAGGTACTTTCCCTAGTGAACTACTGTCGTCTAGATTACTAGGTCCTGTTACAAATCTACAAAATAATTCAAAAATTTCCATTCTGTTACAAGTTTGCATCATTATTATAAACATGGCATAGAAATAAAAAGATAGCTTGCCAGGCAAGATAATATACACCCACTGGCAACTGTTATTGAAAAATAACATTGAATTTGGTCAAAATTATTTAGGTTTTACAAGCTACAACGCTACATATACATATTTTAGTTTCTAAAAATGTTCAATCAACCCTACCCTACCCTACCCTACCCTACCCTACCCTTTGTGTTGAAGAGTGTTTACATGTAAAAATTAATTATTAATTTAGTATGAATATTTTTTTATTTTACTGATTTTCAATAGGATTCGTCCTAGGGTGATTACAGACACACCAAGTTTTGCCAAATGTGCCTTCTATAATAGAGTGTTTACGAGCTAAAATTTCAAGAACAAGGGCCATAATTCAAAGTAAATTTTTTCATTTTGCTTATTTTTAATAGGGTTCATCCTTGGGTGATTACATACTCTCACACCAAGTTTCCTCAAAACCTGTCAAAAATTGTGCTTTGCAGAGTGTTTACAAACAATTGTCGATTGACGGACTGACAGACATGGGTTACACCAATATAGGCTCCACATTTCTTGTGGGTGTGTAAAAATTTAGTATATATCATCAACCTTATTTTGAGATCAAGGAAGTAGTATAATTGTTTAAAGATATACAGCACTGCTCAACTTTCCTCTGTTGTGTAAAAATGAAATTAAATAAAATGAATGGAATGATACGTCCTGCTTTTCTGCCACAGTTTATTGTCCCATCCGAAAAACAAGACGCTTTTTCTATCACTGACACCAAGGGAGACCGGGTTGAAAAATCCGAAAGTATCATTTGACCCATGATGGACCAACATAGTTGACAGCATTATGCAACCATATTTCGATATAGAGGTAAAAAGGTCACAAATATCAGTTAAGAAGTTGTAGGATTTTAATAGCAGTAAATTGATCACTTGTGTTCAATGTACAAAATGGTTGAAATCAAATGCCATGAAATTTTGTTCATGTACCACTTAATCTCTGCCATAGAATGTCAAAAAATATTCAAATTGTCTACTCTCTATTTGTATCCCCAAGAATAAGAATCTGGCATCTCTGATACAATTCAGCAGCTACTTCCTTTATGTATCCCAAGTTAGGAGGCTGGCACCTGATACAATTAGGCAGCTGGGTTTGAAATTTGTGTGTCCCTTCCATGCTTCTGGCACTCATTAAGGTTTGATAGATTTTTAGTCATGTTTATTTGCAAGTATGGATATACAGATATATTTTTTAGTCAAGGACTGTCATTTGAATACTTGGTCAGTTTTTTTTTTAAATACTATTCTCATCTCACTCTAAGGGTCAGAGCAGGGTAGCGCGGTAGCAGCATTAATGTACAGATGGTTTTAAATGTACAGACGCTCAGCTGTTTACATCACAAGCGGAATGACTGAGCAAGGAAGAGAGCAAAGCGATACGCTGTTCCGCACTTCACCCTGCTCTGTCTGTAGTGTGATTAAACCCAAACACTGGTACATTTTTAATAAATTATGTCTTCTTTTTGAACACCCAACTTGGTTAGCAACTTTGTTTTTGTTTGTGCTTACCACTGGCTATAATTGCACAAGCCTCCTCAAACTTGAAGTACTATATATACCACGGTGCTTACGAGTTAACATATTTAAACAAACGAATCCGTTAGGATGAGTTTGTTTAAATATGTTAATGAGTAAGTCACGTGGTATATATTACTTGTAACATAAATATGATTGACAGCTTAAAAGTTATGACAGCATCGATCACGTTACTCTTTAATCCAATGAAATCGAAGCTCGTGCACGTTTCATTTTCGTCTGCAAAGGGGATGTCTTTCCAAAAAGGGGCGGAGCTACTGCGAGTGCAATAACTTAGTTGGTTATTTCACTCATTTTTTCCTATTAGATTCTATATGGCTTTCATGTCAAATTACCCAAGAATGCAATAACACAAATTTGCTGTTTATACACCACAGTTTTCCTCAAACACACATTTTAAGCAAATTATTTCTCAAAAACATCAAAGGAAAAAACATCATTTATGTTACAAGTGCAATTACCCATTGTCCCTTTCTTTACAGGTATGGATGTGTTTATAAATTCTTTTCATAAGAAAAATGTGGTCCTCTAGCATGGACTATGAAAGCCACCAATTTTCATATGGTTTATGGGGTTGTAAAGTGTTTTTGAGAGGAGATATATTTAATACTATGTATCAGTGTGATTTTATTGCAAAGGCATCATTCTTAATCATCACCAGAGCATACTTGTACCAGTGACATGATATGTAACTAAAGGGCATGTTACTTTGAACATGACCATTTGTTCAAGTTAATTAGAGTAAATAAACAAGACCAAGACAAAATATTTTATTTCAATGTACATTTAAAATTATCTCTAGTTTGTTATCTTTAAAGCCAACTCAATTTCAGTTCTCAATGTCATTTTAAATACCAATATCCCAACTCCCCCTGCAACCCCAGCCCATACGCCTTTGAATGTTATATACCCTGAACTCTAAGCAATATTGTGAATATATATACGTTCCACTATAATAACTGTTCCAAAGAACATTTGTTATGTAATAATTGTTCCATTTGGAACTCTTATTATATAAAACTAGCCCTAACCCAAATATTATATGATAAGAGTTCCTAGGATCATTTATTATAATAATTTTTGGTCCACAAAGAATATTTATTATGAGTAACAAATATACAGTCACAATATGACTTTAACGTTATATGACATCACTTGACAATGCCCGCTTGGGTATATATATTAGGTAAGGATGGGCCGATATACCAGCGGCTCGGGTTGAAATGGTTAATATGTCAGTATATTAATATATCAGTCTCCTATCAAGGATGGTGCATGTGGAAGACCATCAGAAATACAAAAAAAAATAATCAGATAGGCTGTATCACACCACTTTCATCATTTTTTTCATCAAATCACAGCAAGGTACTTGATTGAAGATAAACATGTACTTCATTTTTCTTCTGAATCCTATACTTGTATCTTCATTTTTATTTCTGATTCTTTCTCAAGTCTGCAATTATAGTAAGTAATCAAATTTAAAAAAATCGTAGCAAATATCAAAGTAAACAGGGTCATATACATTTCCTTTGAAGTTGTCACAGATTCAGTTAGATTCCTATCAATATATGTTGACTATTCCCCGAATGACAACCGACAGAAACTCCAGATTTTTATTGATTACAATTCATCTCATTTTGTTTTTTGTTTTTCTAACAATATTGGAACGAACCAATGAAAATCTTCAGAAATTTGTAGATTTTCTTTTTCATTCTACGTCGCGAGTCGAAACAATATCAAACATTTTGAGCTTATAATAAAGCTGGAACGAAAAAATGAAAATCTTCAGAAATTTGTTGATTTTCTTTTTCATTCTACGTCGCAAGTCGAAACTATAACCGCATATCCACTGAGAATTGTGAAGGAAAGCTAGCTCTAAGCTAGCCTAAAGCTAGCTTTATTGCCGAACATGTTGCATTTACACTGAGTTTTTCTGGTTCCCGAACGACTTTAGTCTCGATCATAAAGTCACAGCACGCGATCTACAAGACTTACCATTTACTCTACTAGTTAATTAAGAGCGCGCGCCCCCTATTGCCGAACGAGATAAAGCCGGCTTTTTTGTGTTTCCACCGAGTAAATGAAAGCCGGCTTTCATCTGGCCCCCGATAAATTGCCGAACGCGAAAAGCTTCAATTGCCGAGTTCGGCAATTTGTCAGTGGAAACACAAAAAAGCTAGCTCAAAGTCGGCTTTTTATGTCAGTGGAAACACGGTTAATATCAAACATTTTGAGCTTATAATAAAGCTGGAACGAAAAAATGAAAATCTTCAGAAATTTGTAGATTTTCTTTTTCATTCTACGTCGCAAGTCGAAACAATATCAAACGTTTAGAGCTTATAATAAAGCTGGAACAAAAAAATAAAAATTTTCAGAAATTTGTAGATTTTCTTTTTCATTCTATGTAGCAAGCAAAACAATATCAAACATTTTAAGCTTATAATAAGGCTGGAACGAAAAAATAAAAATCTTCAGAAATTTGTAGATTTTCTTTTTCATTCAACGTCGCAAGCCAAAACAATAGTTTTTTTTAGTCATGTTTTCGATTTTCTAATGAAATCTTCAGAAATTTAAATATTCTTTTTTTATTCATTTAAACTTTTGGACTGAAAATTGGTCTACAGATGTGTCAAATTATCCATTATATGAAAAAATAAAGATTTTTAATTTTATTACAAATTTCTATAATTTATTTGAACCATTTGTTTTTTTTAAATGATTCTTTCTCATACGATTTATTTTCATTAGGTTACATGGTATTCAAATTTATGAATAGGTAATCTGAACGTGGCAATATTTTGAGACCTGTATGGTGTATATTTATCAGAAATTTAAGTAGAAGGTAAGTTAGGGTGAGTAAGGTTAAGTGTTAATGGTAAAAGCTGGCAATGACAAATAAAACGTTGCAGTACATAAATTTCTGATAAATATACACCATAGAGTTCAGTACGATACCAAATAAAATATTCCTGACTTCATTTTGGACATCGTAAGAAAGAATCATTTGATGAGCTAAATTTCCAAAATAGTTTTGCCAAAAAAACTGATTAATACAATTCTTCAAAAACTTCAAATAACAAAATAAGCTGACATCTGATTCAAAATTAGACTATTTCACTAAAATTTAGATAAAGGTTTTTTCAAGAAAATTATTTTTTTAAATTCGTACAAGTTATAAATTTGTTTTCAAAAGTAAATTCCCCCTACCCTTTTCCAAAACTGTTCTTCTGAGAACTAAATATATGTTGTCATCAGTATGAGATGAATTTTCAATAAAAATCTGTACAAGCAAGATAATTCTGTTAATCGCAATACTCATTCACAGAATGCCAAAATCGAGAGCAATAGTGGACCCTTCAAAAGAAAAGTACCATCAGGTCTTTCGAAAAGTGTAAGCATAGTCTGCTTCGCACAATAATGACATTGTTATTTAAGTTCACATTATATATTAAAAAAATGTCATGTAGGGAATAAGATATGAATTGGGAAGAGAAAATTTGGGAAGAGAAAATTTGACCAGACTTCACTTATAACCTAAAGAAGTCATCTTCTCTCTTCAAACAAAGATTTTGATGTAAGTATAAGATCACATTCACACAATTACTGAAAAGTTTAGGCAGCATAAAAAAAAACAATAGATTCTCAGATTCAAGTGTTCCACTCACAAAGGAGGGGGTAATATAGGCTCAGCCTGTTCCCCAATCCTTTTCATAATGTATCGGATATTTTATGAAAAAAATATTGTTTACAAAAAAAAAAACTCACAAAGGAGTTTCTGAGGAAGACTTCAGATATGCAAGCCTCATCGGGATAGCTGGTATTATGGGGTCAAATTTACAATTAGGAAATTATGAGCTAAATAAATTCATTCAATAAACACCCAAGAACATTAACCATAACAAATTAACAGATTATATTGTATATAATTTCTTTAATGAATTTTTTACCACTAAAAATTTAACACACTAGCTGTTATCAATGTATTGCCAATGTGTTTACATTGAAACAGACTAAATTTTACAAAATATTGATTAGAATTTCTCAATGCCCTAAATCTCAAACATTTCTATACCTTTTCTGCTCCAAATTATTCTTTTTCCCACAAAGAGTCAATAGGTACACAATTTAAATGAACCATGTCAGCTGAACACATTAAAACTGAGAATAATTTAGAAAATATCTGGCACTAGTCTAGTTTTGATCCCCCTGAAGCAAGGTATAAAATATAGAATGTCATTTGATTTTGTGAAGATCTAATCTGCAACCGTAGGACTTCATGATCACACCTACTCGGAGCCGCCCTGCAGTAATAGTGGCCCCCACACCTACCACATGCTTGCCTTCAGTTGTCATGCAGGTTGCCGTAGACGCCAGCCCCTATCCAATTTAGTAAAAAACAGCATCATCAATCCGATAGCCATTGCTGCAGAAGGTGAAAGCCTAATATATAAGACTTTAATCTGTCCAGTTAAAGCCAAAGTTAGTTTTTGACAACTCCCCTTATCCTAAAGAAGTTGTATTCATAAACAAAGCCCCTGTTGAACTTAGAAATACACTCATACTTGAAGTTGATTTCATGTTTAGTGACTAAATAACGTCAACATGAAATCAACCTTTATAAATCTAATGAGCTTTAAACATTCATTCTTTACATCTTATATGATACACAGCTCATCAGATTATAGCCACAGTGGGGAATAAGACTTGAATTGGGAAGAGAAAATTTTGGACAGACTTCCCTTATAACCTAAAGAAGTCATCTTCTCTCTTCAAACAAAGGTTTTATGATTGACTGATGAAAGTATAAAATCACATTCACACAATTAATGAAAAGTTCAACAGGCAGCATAAATAAACCCAATAGATTCTCAGATTCAAGTGTTCCGCTCACAAGGAAGCTAGCTACGGCTTCTCCAAGCCATGTAATTTATGCAAATATCACACATTAGAAATGAAATGGAGTTTTACGTTCCACTTTTCATTACACAATAAAACTTTCTGCAATTACATGATTAAAAATATTTTTGTAGAATTAGACAATAAACTTTTATCACAATTGTTTCAGGGCATCAAAAAACTCACCCACAACAAATTTAGTTCTTGACATTAAAATAATTTATAATATGACCAACAATTGCTGTCTCTATATGCAAACATAAATCTATAGTCATAACTAAACTACAGTTGGAAATTATTTGCATGACAATGTTAAATTTACTAAATCTTCAAAATAATTCAGGAATAACTTAAATTAACTGTTTTGAAAGTTAAACTTAAAAATTGATTTTGTGACAGGTGTGGTGCCAAGCAGGGTATGCTAACTCTTCTAGACACCCGATACCACTTTTCATTATGAAACATATACTCATTAATTGATATTCTTCCTCAAGTTCATTAGCTGCTACCAATGTATTACCAATGTGTTAACATGGATTTTGAGATTTGTTTTACAGTTGGGATCGTTAGTGCTCTGGTTTCATTATATTAAAACTTGTTGGTGTAAGAAAAAATTTAAATTTAGTATAATATATTTTCATAATCTAATTGAAAGAATGCGAAATCTATGGAAATATGAGCAATTTTCTAATAGAGATTATTATCAGCATTTGAAGCCTTAACACAATATATTATTACTATCCTAGATATTACAAAGATAAAACACATTTCACACATATTATCGTCACTCTATTATTTTATAATATCATATAGGAATTAGATTTAAATTCAAAATTTTACCAGAAAGAGTATTTTTTACATTTTTTTCATCTTTAAGCTTTCAGTAGTTAATTCTAAAACCAAAGACTTTATGTTTAATTCAAGTAATCATAATAGATATAATTGGGATAAAAATAATAATGGGGAAAATAAAAATATTAAAACAAAAAAGAATTGTGAATAGTATCTCAGGTAGAATATAGCACCTGGTCAGTGACTTTTGGTATATCTACCGTCTGATAAAATCCACACGGACAAAAAAAATAATTAGCATTGCCTATTATTTTGTATTAATTCTAAATATAATATGGATAATAATAATAAAAATAATAGGATAAAAATAATAACTAAAAAAAATGTGAATAGTATCTCAGGTAGAATATCGCCGTTGTCCAAATACTATTGTTATAGCAAGATTGTAGACGTACTTGAAGTCGGATATAGAAATATCTACCGTGTGATAAAATCCACTGGGACAAACCTAATCATGGCACTCCAGTCTTGATTTGATCCCTCTCAAAAAATTGATAAAAGGAATAATGTCAGATCTATAAGGTTCTAATCCTTTCCGTAGGACACATGACACTCCTTCGAGGATCATGCAGCAAAATGGTCCCCTCACCTACAACATGACCACTTCCAGAGGTGCACGCCGACCGTCCATCCAATTTAGCAGTTTTCTAATCTTTGCCGTAGGACACATGACACTTCCTTCGAGGATCATGCAGCAAAATGGTCCCCTCACCTACTACATGACCACTTCCAGAAGTGCACGCTAACCGACCATCCAATTTTGTAAATGGCAATACCCAATTCATCCCTACAGTGAGAGGGGGTTTTCCTAAAGTAAGGCTTTACAATAAGTGCCATTTCCTACAATTTAGACAACTCCCCTTATCCTAAAGAAGTTGTTTTTAAAGAGAAAACTTCCTGATGACCTCACAAAATACACACATACTTGGAATTAACTTCATGTTCAGTAACTAAAACACTACCCACATGAAATCAACCCTTATACATCTGATGAGCTTTAAAGAAATGCCAAATCTATGTTTTCATTTGTAAAGTAAACATTTTTTTATGATTCTTAAAAAGGAATAGGAAAGCTACTAAAAAGGGAATTATCTTTGGCATTTCCCAAAAACATTCATTCTTTACATCTTATTTGATACACAGCTCATCAGATTTTAGCCACAGTGGGGAATAAGACTTGAATTGGGAAGAGAAAATTTGGCCAGACTTCCCTCAGAGCCTAAAGAAGTCATTTTTTTCTCTTCAAGCAATTGGATAGAGAGAAAGTATCAGATAGATAAAAACACATTCACATTTTACTTAGGTTCATCAGAAAGTGAAAATAACCAATGGGTGATTCAAATTTTTACTTACTATTTTCTATTCTAAAATAATTCTACTTTTTAACCTTAATTCCTATTTTTAATTCAGTCGGCTTTATTCTCTTAACTTAATTCCTATTCTTAATTCGGTTTACTTTATTCTCAATCTAACCTAATCTAACTTAGTACAACTTAATTCAGTCTACTTTATTCTCAATCTTAATTCAGCCTACTTTTTTCTCAATCTAACCTAATATACCTTAATTCCTAGTCTTAATTCTCAATCTTAACTCATACAACTTAATTCAGTCTACTTTATTCTCAATCTTAACTAAAACAACTTTTTATATATTTGGAATATTCCTTACTTTGATGTGAATACAAAAATTTGAAAAGTTAATTTGAAGTGTACTTACCAAATAATTTTTGAGGTACAAAACAGTTTAAACATCAACCAATATTCAAAACTACCATGTTACCCCTGGCATACACCAACTACTGTATACATACCTACAAATAAAAATAAAGCAGATATTTTCAGTTGGTATGGGTATCGATTATCCAAGGCAGACAACCAATTAATAATCGAAATGTTTAAATTGTTCAATATTTTGTATGATCATCATGATATAATGGGTTGTGACTTGTCTGATAATTGTTTAACACTGTAAAAGATAATATTTGAAGAAAATTTGACTATGAAATTTAATCAATCATGAAATTTGATAATCGATAATCGCAATAAAAAATTTGTAGCTTTGATAGCCGATTATTTCAATTATTTGACCCAGCCCTAATTTCAGTTATTTAAAAATAACTCAAAGCTCAAAATAATTTTCTTTGCAACTTCAGCTCATATTCAGGGCTATTGATATATACTTGCCAGTCATGTCTGACAAGATTATTAGGGGTTGATTTACAAATCATATTAATGACTTCAAACTGAGGTACATTTTTAATTAAATAAACTATGAACAATTAAACTAAATGAAATTTTTACAAAAACAGTCTTGCATCAGACCAAATTTTCAAATTGAGGCACAGGTCCAATAAAAGATCCACCCTTAAATAAAACTATAGTAGCTGAATACTTATCTTTTCCTCCAACTTTGAAATAAATAAGTCTTCAGTTCTTCATCAAATGTTTTTTACTGCTTTCATAGCAACAAGAAGTGAACCCTGGGACATCTGCTGACTGAATGAGGCTGTATACTATTGTTGTCAACCTGTCTATAACCCCTGAATTCTACTCACACCCAAGCTAGGGGTAAAGTCTCCATATCCACAGTTTTAAAACAAAAGACTGACAATAGAGTGAACACTTTTCATCCCTTGGTCATAGTTTTAATCTTTTATACAGGATCAAATTGGTAATCAAGACTTTAAACTTTCTTCTCCTTGGGTTTTGATTTTTAGTCTAGTTTTAGTTTGGTCAAAGATCACATTGGTAATAAACATAAGATTAAATTGCTTCAGTATCAATAAAGTGATTTAAAGGGCATGAAGAAAAAGTTTCCAAATCTTCTCTTTATGTATTCAATCTCTGATAAAAGATTTAATCTTAAAGTTTAAGAACTCATTCATCAAGTTTAGCCATGTAGAGTGTTTCTTTTAGCTAAAAAATGAACGTATTTGGAAGAAGAAGGACAATAATTCATATCAAATATTTTTTGATTCTTTTGATTTTATATAGGGTTCATCCTTGGGTGATAATAAACAATTTCAGCAAGTTTCTTCAAATTCTGTAGAGAATTGTGACTTGTAGAGTGTTAACGAGCTAAAAATCAAACGTGTTTTAAAGAACAAGGGCAATAATTCATATCAAATATTTTTCGATTCTATTGATAGGGTTCATCCTTGGGTGATAATAAACAATTTCAGCAAGTTTCGTCAAAATCCATAAAGAATTGTGACTTGTAGAGTGTTAACAAGCAATTGTGGACGGACCGACGGACAGGCATGGGTGACGGCAATATTCGCTCCACATTTCATGTGTGCGTATAAAAATGGCTAATAATTAAAATTAAAGTTTTTTTAAAGTTAAAAATTTGTTTCTTTTTTCAAAAGAAGGTAAAAGGTTATTCCATTTAAAATTCTAGTAAACTAAAACCAAATAATTTTATATTGAAAAAAATATATTTTTACATTGGCATTATTCCAATCAAAACTTGAAATTTTGTTCAGAATACCATTGCATTATAATTTGGAATGGTATAGAGGGAACCAACCAAAATGTTGCTTTTTTTTTCAGGCAACGTAACATTTTCAAAAATATTCTCACTTTCCAAAATGGGTACCACCAGGGGCTGTCATAGAAGATCTTGTAGAACTACCATGTAATTCTTGGTCTAAATGTGATGGAAATAAACTAGTTGTTAAATATTTATACATTGTTCTCATATCATCTTGTTCTAGTCCACTCCTGTAATATCAATCATTATCCTTTTATCAATTAAAATAGACACTGTATAGCAGGCCTTCTCAATTAATTTTTGTTAAGGGCCAAATGCATACTATGAAAAAATATAAGAGACAAATAGAGCTTAGCTAGCATAGCGGAAGGGGTCACTCTTGAGATTTGGCCCGCGGGACGCCATTTGAGAGGGCCTGCTGTATAGTGACCGATTGGTCGTGGAATTATTAGTATAGTAAAAGTTGGTCATGTCAATACTCTATCTGTGCTTGAATGGCTTATTAATCTTATCTTAATCTGATAATTTTTTATCACATAACAATTTGTTTTTTTTTATAAATACCTGCATATTTCTGTATTGTGTATTTAAATAAAAATTCAATTACGGGTGAAAAACCCATCTTTAATTCAAGATGTGCCCTATACTTACACATTGGCATTTGGAGATACTTAACAAGGAAGTATTATGAACTTACCAGACTAACTGATCATTATAAAGGAATGCTGTATATTTAATGGTGGGAAATAACGCCTCTAATCTATTAATTAAACACTGTATTTGTAGATATGTATTTTTATCTAATGGTAAAAATGATATACCATTAAATACATCTAATAAATCACTCTGATGTAATTTCAATGTCAATAAATACTGAAAAACACAAGGTAGATATTTAAAGGAATATAGATGACCATAACTAAATAAACGCTGTAAAGGCACATCTAGTCAAGACCAAACCCTATTTATCTCTCTCAATGAGCCTTTCCTATCAATACCTATAAATGATTTTATTTACTGACTGCAGTAATCTACATAATAACAAGTCAATATCAATTTTGTTCATGATAAAAAAAATAGCGATGCCCCATCGTAATACGCCCACTTTTGTAATGGCAGCCAAGTCGTCCGGGAAGTCGACAAGAACTATCAGTAAATGAAACATCTGTCAAAATCCGTGCCATCAAGAATGTTTACAAAATTGAACGATTTTTGAGTGTTTACAACTACAAGTTAACAAGGGCAATAACCCATGAAATAGTTTTCAATTCGTCTGATTTTCAATAGGGTTCATCCACTCACAGCAAGTTTCATAAAAATCCATCAAGAAACCAGCTCTCGAACGTGACCACAACTTTGTTAAAGGCTGAAAAATTAACGCGTTTTAAAGAACAAGGGCAATAACTCATAAAATGTTATTTCGATGTTTCTGATTTTCAATAGGGTTTATCCTAATGTCAATACAAACACTCATACCAAGTTTCATCAAAATCCATCAAGAAACCAGCTCTCTATGGTGTCCACAACATATTTTCAAAAGCAAGGGCAATAACCCAGGAAATATTTTTTGATTCGTCTGATTTTCAATAGGGTTCATCCTTGGGTGATTACAAACACTCACAGCAAGTTTCATAAAAATCCACCAAGAAACCAGCTCTCTATCGTGTGCACAATTTTGAGAGTGTAACGGCTGAAAAATTAACGCGTTTTAAAGAACAAGGGCAATAACTCATAAAATATTTTTTCGATGTTTCTGATATTCAATAGGGTTTATCCCACTGTCAATACAAACACTCATACCAAGTTTCATCAAAATCCATCAGGAAACCAGCTCTCTATGGTGTCCACAACATATTTTCAAAAGCAAGGGCAATAACCCAGGAAATATTTTTCGATTCGTCTGATTTTCAATAGGGTTCTTCCTTGGGTGATAACAAACACTCACAGCAAGTTTCATCAAAATCCAACAAGAAACCAGCTCTCTATCGTGTCCACAACAATTGTGGACAGGCAGACAGACGGACAGACGGACAGGGGCGACTACAATAAAACAATAAAAATTCATAAAACTAGAAACTGTTGTAGGTATATGAATTTTAAACTATCTGGTAAATTTTAACAGGATAAAAGACCAACTGCAACATATCTATGAATACTTACTCTAGAATAAAAGTGTTCTAATCTATGTTTTAAACTACTAATATCACCACCTGATCTCTCCATTATATTTACAAAGGTTCCATTAAATAACTGAAAGATACATAATCAATTTCAAGATCATAAAACTGCTCTAAATGACATAAGTTTTTAATAACATTTCTCTATTTTTTCCCATGTATACCTTTAATTTTCTGCATATTGCTTTAGTTTATAAGTTTGTAATAATACTGCTCAACATTGCCCCACATATCTCAAACTTTAAAAATTTGTAATAATGCTGCTGTATATTGCTCTTTTTCATAATTGGTATTAATACTGCTCTATTTTATAAGTTTGTATTACTGTTAATATTGCTCTATATTGCCTCACATACCTTAAACATTTTATATGTTTGTAATAATACTGCTCTATAAACTGAATTCTGAACATCCTCTTCTCTATATTCGTAATAAGATTGATCATCTTTTTCTTTTTTACTGAAGGGTACAGCAACAGTCTACAAAATAGAAAATACATGTATACAGTTCACTTGTAGATTTCAATGTAACAAACATGACTTTACACTTTTTGTCCAAATACACTTATATCCACATTCATCTGATTTGTTTATTCAGTTTAAAATGTTGCAGTGACCAAATTAGTGACTGTGTCTATTTAAACATAGTGTGTGTTTTGACAATTAATTATGGCCTACTGATGATTTTTCATTTGATTCTAAAATCAATTCTCTTGTAGATAAATTCTTCATCCTTATATTCCAACAGCAAGCGTAATTTCTTTGCCTTCAGATTGTGAAAACCTACAAGATACATACCATAATAACCCAAAAATCTGGTTCAGCTTCTAAAAATAACTGCTTGGTTTTTTGTGTATGTAATGCTTCACATGGTTTATCAGCAAATGTTCTGGGAAAAATAATAATAATATGACATGAAATTTCATTGTTCATTTCATTTTTACCATATTTAAAGAACAAGTTGTTTACCATTAAGATCACATTCAATTATACATACAATTTATATTTACCATTAACCAGAAATTAAAGACATTGAAAAACTGTACCTACTCAGTAAATTTTACTACAGCTTCACAAAGGCCAATAGCTTTAATTTGTGTATCAATATCTGTTGTAGTTGGAAAGAAATATAAAGTTTTCTTCTCTTCCTGCCAAGAAAAAGAAAAAAAACAATCAAATGTCAGAAATAAAACATACTGATTGATAGGCCCCAAATCTACTTAACTAAACTCGATATTTAAAATATTTTAAAGCTAAGGTACTGGTAGTCTACTACGTATACAGCCATTGGTTTACCTTGTCCCTATAAGCTTCATCCACTATGCAATGATAGTCGGTATTCTCTCTGCACGACAAGGTTTATGGTTAAATTGTGAATATAAGTTGAAATCGGCAAATTTTGCACTTTTTGAATAGACCAACATATCCACACTAAAGTCCATTAAAGTCAGCACATAGTTCTGTTTATTAATTACAAATTTTAGATCGATCTGCAGTAAGTGTCGATTTGACATTTTTTCTTCAGTAGCGCGATAATGGTATTGTGAAATTTGATTGGCTGCTATTTATAATGTATGCGCTCTGATTGGCGGACTTGAACTGTCACATCTATTGACTTTTATACAGAGTGAAGCTGGACTCTGTATCGTAGTAAATCAGAGTCCAGGGCTAACTATAAGGTACCGGTAAGGATAAGGATTCAGAAAATGATCATATATCTTTCTTTTAGTTGGGGATCCGTCCTATTAAAATCCATAGCGATTTTCCGGGATGAGGATTCCCGCTGTTTAAACGCCTCTCAGGTCTTAACGAATTGGCCTACCATTATAAATTTACGTTTTTTGGAAATTTCGAAGAATTTTCTTATCGATGGAATGTAAAAATTTCACTAGAATCTCCCAAAAGTACCGTCTTACGCCGAAACAAAATTTAATGCACTCCCAGGTCAACTTGAATCGCCATTATTTGCACCCATTTTCCAACCTTCTTGACAGAAGAGTTGGCGGATGTGGGCGGAGTTTACATAAATAACCAGAGATAACTCGCTCACGACCTGTAAGCTCCGCCTTTATGACAGCCATCACTGATAGAATTCTCGCTTGGAAACTTTCGATCAAAATAAAAGGTATTGATTGAGCTAGGAGATCATTTAATTTACATTTATATTTAATATTTTATAAAAATGTATCGAGATGTGACGATTTTCAAGGACACGGGGGCTTAATATTATTAATAAAGGATTTGAATTTCCGCAATGAAATGATACAGCATGGCAGCCTGACGTTGACCCCGCTCAACGGCAGGTTTTATCTGACTAATCTTTCTATGTGATTATTATTGTAGGCTAATGTCTACATTTATCATTCTACTTTTCAGTAGGCCTATTCTGTGATTGAATAATATTTCAATCAATATAATATCAATAAAATGACAATCTCACCTCCCCTTCTCGAGGGCCATAATTAGAATTAAATATAAAAAAGTTCTTTAACGTTACATGGCTCTTGACATTCATGTTAATCTATAGTCAATTTAGGCCATTTTTTTGCTGACTATAAACAACGAAAAAATATATTATGCACTAATTAATTGGGAATTAGACGATGAAAGGAAAGTATCATCTATAAAAAACACAACTTTCCCAAAACAATAAAGTGCCACCTGGCGAGAAAATAAGTAACGTCGGGTTATCTTTCCTTTGCCTTTTTACAACCGAAGACATTTTCGTGGCCATACAATTCATCATGTTAATCCGAATAGTTCAAAATTTCATTGTTAGAGGCGGTATCGCTTTAAGAAGCCGAACGAAACGGCGTCAGCTTTTAGGATCTTGGTGGGCATATATGTCTGTTTATATACCAAGAAATTTTACCAAGAGTTTAATTCATTTATCCCGTTTTGGCATTCAATGTTGAGTTTATTCAGAAATTTTTTATGTAGCCTATATAGGCTACTTTTTTGTTGATTTTGAAATTTTACCATGACTGTCAAGTCGTAAGGATATCTTGCCAGACAAATCTGGTCCTGCCCAATCCCCAGAAAGTGATGTGTGATCACATTATGATGTCTATAAGAAGGGCTACTTGTTTTTGACTAAGAATGACTTTGTAATTTAGCGATTTCTTCTGTGCATCTGATGAATGATATTAATCGGTTAAATTTCAGACGTCGGGTCAAGTGGCAATAATCGGTTGATCGTTTCCATGTAGGCCTAATTCCAAGGATCCAAGCATGTCAGCTTTCAGAGAGAATATAAAAGCCGTCTTTTCATTTCATCTACGTAGGCCTACCCAACCAAGAAAATCGAGAGTTAAAATGTCAAATTTGGAATATGAAACCTTCTTCTAGATAGGACCTATAGGCTGTATTTAATATTGATCAAGCAGTGGAACGTCAGCTAGGATAGACTTTAATAAAATTGGGATAATTATGTTTACATGGAGTCATATATATACTTTATGGCAAAAAATAACATATCATTATCAGTTTAATGCACAACCTTTCAAACATATTTCTATACATTATGAAATAATTCAAAGAGAATCAAAAATTGTTTGTATGTGTATATTGGGATCATTGTAGCTTTTATCTACCACTTTCCAATCTTTTGTGCAGCGTTTGTGATTCCTCAATAAGTTCCAGTAAGAATGATGATGTCATTATCACTAATAACAAAAACATGTGTACCTTAAAATGTGTAATCTTATCGAAACACCTGATGGTACTTTTCTGCTGAAGGAGACCACTAATTATTGCTCTCAAGCATTACTGTTGAGCAACACCAGACAAAAACACAGCATATTTTAAAACGTCTAAGCGAAAACGTTTTAAATTGGTTTGGCATAAAACAAAATAACAGCATGATATTTATAAGCAAATCTTCCTGAAATGTAACTTCTGGTATCGCATGACAGAAAGATGTGACGATTTTCAAGGACACGGGGGCTTAATATTATTAATAAAGGATTTGAATTTCCGCAATGAAATGATACAGCATGGCAGCCTGACGTTGACCCCGCTCAACGGCAGGTTTTATCTGACTAATCTTTCTATGTGATTATTATTGTAGGCTAATGTCTACATTTATCATTCTACTTTTCAGTAGGCCTATTCTGTGATTGAATAATATTTCAATCAATATAATATCAATAAAATGACAATCTCACCTCCCCTTCTCGAGGGCCATAATTAGAATTAAATATAAAAAAGTTCTTTAACGTTACATGGCTCTTGACATTCATGTTAATCTATAGTCAATTTAGGCCATTTTTTTGCTGACTATAAACAACGAAAAAATATATTATGCACTAATTAATTGGGAATTAGACGATGAAAGGAAAGTATCATCTATAAAAAACACAACTTTCCCAAAACAATAAAGTGCCACCTGGCGAGAAAATAAGTAACGTCGGGTTATCTTTCCTTTGCCTTTTTACAACCGAAGACATTTTCGTGGCCATACAATTCATCATGTTAATCCGAATAGTTCAAAATTTCATTGTTAGAGGCGGTATCGCTTTAAGAAGCCGAACGAAACGGCGTCAGCTTTTAGGATCTTGGTGGGCATATATGTCTGTTTATATACCAAGAAATTTTACCAAGAGTTTAATTCATTTATCCCGTTTTGGCATTCAATGTTGAGTTTATTCAGAAATTTTTTATGTAGCCTATATAGGCTACTTTTTTGTTGATTTTGAAATTTTACCATGACTGTCAAGTCGTAAGGATATCTTGCCAGACAAATCTGGTCCTGCCCAATCCCCAGAAAGTGATGTGTGATCACATTATGATGTCTATAAGAAGGGCTACTTGTTTTTGACTAAGAATGACTTTGTAATTTAGCGATTTCTTCTGTGCATCTGATGAATGATATTAATCGGTTAAATTTCAGACGTCGGGTCAAGTGGCAATAATCGGTTGATCGTTTCCATGTAGGCCTAATTCCAAGGATCCAAGCATGTCAGCTTTCAGAGAGAATATAAAAGCCGTCTTTTCATTTCATCTACGTAGGCCTACCCAACCAAGAAAATCGAGAGTTAAAATGTCAAATTTGGAATATGAAACCTTCTTCTAGATAGGACCTATAGGCTGTATTTAATATTGATCAAGCAGTGGAACGTCAGCTAGGATAGACTTTAATAAAATTGGGATAATTATGTTTACATGGAGTCATATATATACTTTATGGCAAAAAATAACATATCATTATCAGTTTAATGCACAACCTTTCAAACATATTTCTATACATTATGAAATAATTCAAAGAGAATCAAAAATTGTTTGTATGTGTATATTGGGATCATTGTAGCTTTTATCTACCACTTTCCAATCTTTTGTGCAGCGTTTGTGATTCCTCAATAAGTTCCAGTAAGAATGATGATGTCATTATCACTAATAACAAAAACATGTGTACCTTAAAATGTGTAATCTTATCGAAACACCTGATGGTACTTTTCTGCTGAAGGAGACCACTAATTATTGCTCTCAAGCATTACTGTTGAGCAACACCAGACAAAAACACAGCATATTTTAAAACGTCTAAGCGAAAACGTTTTAAATTGGTTTGGCATAAAACAAAATAACAGCATGATATTTATAAGCAAATCTTCCTGAAATGTAACTTCTGGTATCGCATGACAGAAAGATGCAAATAGCCTAAGAATTCTCAGATAAAAAAAAGACGACCGAACTATTGTTTGTAATATAGGAAGGAATTTTTAAAGAGAAAATGCGTATAAATGCGTATTTCATAAATTTTACAGAGCCATGGTTAAACTGTTATTTGATTCCTTGCAGAATTAGAGCGGCTACTTAATGCTGAGTTTCTTGACGCTACAACAACTTTCCGAGAGTTTTTCTTAGAAGTTAAGCGCTCGGAGAATTTGGCATATCTACTTTTCGGCATCATATTCTCCGTGGGATATTGGTCCCATTTCTTTAATATAGCTTTCTGTAAATTAGCATGTAGTCCCTTGAATCTCGGATCTTTTAAACATACTTCGTGTCCACTTTCTCTCTTCTTGCACAATATGGTGTCGTCAGTTTTAAATCTTACTTCTGTTCCCTCTCGTCGAGTTTTTAACATTGGTAAAATTGGTTGGTTACATGATCTTGAACCATCAGGTAATGGTGGGTCCATTATCGTTCTCGAGTGTTGAAGAATTGGGAACTGAAAAGGCTTTACTTTGTGAATAACTGGTAAGATAATGGTAGACATAGCTATGTCATGACGATTTCTCCAGTCCTCATGCTTTCTCTTCTGGTTCATTTTAAAGGCTCTTTTATTTATATCTTGATATAAGCTGGTTCTGTTACGACGTAAAGATAACTTATTCAAATTCAGTTCCAGATAGCGATCCTCGATCACATTATCATAAAGTATCGTTTTGGTAAGGCTGGTTTTCGGAAGGCTATCTCTGACACACAGATATTGCTTCATGGATATATTCCCCGTTGAACTTGTTGATACTTTCCCCAAACACATTGGTTCCTTCTTCTCTTTTAACTCTGAAACAGATCTTCTTATTCCAGGTAACTTAATTGAGGAATCCATTGTTGTTTCACAATCCTCTATTAGCTAGACAAATTCATGTCAATATAACATACGCCAAATGATTTGTTCTTCACATTTTAAAATAGTTAAATCGGATATCACCACGTTAGTGACGTAAATAACAGTATTATGAAGCCCACCGTAGAGTCATTATATTTTTCAGATATACATTGATAACTATAACAAAAGAGTGTATTAAATATCTCTATCATTGATCTTGAATCAAGAATCATATTTCGTGTTGTTTTGAGAAAAATTGGATCACAGTGGGCGTAATAAATAACAGTAGGTAACCTATCCAGCGAGGTTATAATCGCTTAATCATAATAATGCACAGCAATATGACTGCGTACTAAAACAACTTAAAATTTTGATAATCTCGACCTGTATATATTATTATTAATATTATATATCCAAAACAGTATGTCCACCAATGCGTTCCAAAAAACAAAACAGAGAGCATAATTCAACCTTTTCGGATGCTAAGACGATTTCAGAAACACAATATCGGAACGTCTTCTCCAAATCTTCAACGGTCTTAAAGAAAATCGTTGAGGCATTTTTTGAAACATATTTGGCTTTCCATCTAATGATTTATGAAGTTTAAATGGGAAATGTTTGGTAGCTGATCTTGAAGATGGTTTGTCTATTACTGGTAATGACGTGGTACTGTCAGCCAAAGCTGATCTTCCCTGGAGTAAAAGTGGTACTGGTTTCGTTCTTCTGCTGTCAAAGTTTTCGTTTTGTTCAATATTTGTTTGATGAAAGGATAACGCACGACTTAAATTATCCAAACTTTGGAAATGGCTTATTCTTTTCCTTGTATCCACGTAAGTATTTAGCGATTCATTTAATCTCCCTTTTAACTCAAGATCTGGCTTCTGAAGTGGAAGTCTGATTTTAGACACAGATGGTAGTCTTGTCGATGAATATACACTCAATTCACGATTCTTTCTGTCGTTTAGAAAGGATTTTTCCAAGAAATATTTTCTATCAATCTGTATGTGATCGCTATAACGGAACATTTTTTCCGTCGGTGTCGTTGACGGAGCCATTAAAAAACGTTCAGAGTCCATGATTACCGTTATATCACAAAGATATTATTTTATAAATAAGCTGTACTTTATACAAATTGTTTCTCTTCAATAAAAACTTGTACCTAGGGTATTTGGTTTGTAATAAAGACAAGGATTCAACGGCTCACTAGTTTTTTAACATGTTTATAAAGTATCAAATAACATCTTGTATATAACATACTAACATAACATTAATCTACAGAGATATTGAACATGTCAATTATTAAATACATGATGAATACAGATAAAATACATGATGTATCACGAGGCACATTGAAGGATCTATGCAAACTGAAGATTAAATTCTTCTGTCCTATGGTTTTGTTGATAATTTTGTTGTCATTTTTAGATTAATTGGGATATGATTCACATTATGATATATGATTAAAACAGTGTCTTCACACCACATCGTTCTGATGGAAAGTTATTTATATACATTGTTATTTATACACTCCTAATACATAAAGCTTCTACAAAATTCTCTTCTATATATGGCACCATATCACTTCACAGACTTCACTCTGAAAAAAAAATTAAATCCTGAATTAACACTGCAAAATAAGATAAAATAGTTGGATATCTAATTCTTGATAATAAAAGAAGTAATATTTTCTTACCAGTAAAACTTTAAAATGAAATACCCTGAACTTGATCTATATTGCTGTAACTCAATGATATACCAAGTTGACTTGTCAGCTGAAAAATAGTATTTATAGTAAAAGAAATATTCCATTATTTAAGCATACCACCTCTTGGAAAAAAAAAAAATGTTGTATATAATAACAGTTTTCTGGATTTATCAGATTATTTAGGTAATCTGTTGTATAGTTATGCCACCAGGTAAGTCCCCTGATTAATATATATATACTCCTATTGACCAAGTTTGAAAATTTAGATTTTTTTGTTGTATTCCAAAATTCACAAGTTATAAGCTTAGGTCAGATTGACTTTTAAAATGTATGTTATAAAAATGATGCAGTAATTAGAGTAACCAACAGTTTTAAAATGTCCACTAACCTGTTTAAATTTAGCTCGAATTGTTTCCAAATCCTCAAATAAAGTTTGATTTAATACATCTTCCAATGGGAATTTATCAATCATAACACTCAGTGATTCAATTGTTTTCATAGTCCTATAAATGATAAGTATCCAATTATAGATAAATATAAAAAAAACTCGGACAGTTTAATTTAACATAAAACAATTCAAGACTATGTTAGTTTAACTGAAAAGAAATAAAAAAGTGATTTCATATCTGACTGACAACATGGTCACATGTAATGAATTCTTTTTACAATAGGGAACAAATCAAAGTTTTACCTTGGTTTTCCAAGATTCTCATCATTTTCTATCAAAGATTTTAATTGTTTTGAAAAACCTCTATAGAAACCAATCTGTAACAGTAATCATTTCAAGGTTTAACAATATTTCTATTTGTGGATTTTCTGGGACTTCACTACATGTATTTTCATGCATAGTTCTGACTGTAAAATTTCTCAAAATTAAGGCTGCTAGATCTAGGCTCTTATGCTAAAAAGCAGGAAATGCATACTGAACACAAGACAAAATTAAATAATAAAAAAAATGCTGTGGCTATATTACCTCTGAAGCAGTCTGCCTTCCCTTCTCTATTCCTAGACTACATCCTTCTATAGTTCCTGATTCACATCCTTGAATAAAACCCTCTTCATATCCTGTTCTGTAATGTCAATAACTATCAAATCAATAACCTGGTTAAATTCTATCAGCTTTATTTTTCTTGAAAAGGTGTCATATATATATATATATAAAAAAAACAAATAGGAAAAATAATTCATTTGGTATGATTTTCGTCCGATTGGATATTTGTATTGAAGGTGCTATGGTTCCAAATACATTCAAATACTAATATCACAACAGTCTGTCAGCCTTCATCACCTATCAGATGCACTTATATGTTGGATGTGTTTATAAAAGTAAGTCTATAGGCCTAGCTAGATAAATACTAATAAACTTTATTTAACATATCAAGAACATAAATCCACAGGCTCTTGTATCTTCAATAGTTGACTCAAGAGAATGCGCATAAATCCGACTACTTCGGACTGTCACTACTGTAACTCAGTAACTGAGTAAGTGCAAGTTTAATCAACGAACCGGCTACAAATTTTACATAAAAATGAATCACACGTTATGATTTTCATTTTAACTAACGGAGATATTCACACATATCTATTGTAACAATTAAACAAATTGGATTAATTAAATAACTGCGATTATTTCCATTAATAGTTCCCTACCTCTCTTTCCGCATCATGGGAGCTGCCATATTGGTAAAGGGAAGCAACTCTACTTAGCAGTAATTCTGATCAATCGAATATCTATATTATTATTTAAAAAGATTGACAAATTCTGTATATTTTCGATAAACAAAATTGTATTTTAGTGTGTTGTATTACGTATAGAATTCCCTTTCCCATGTCTGGGCCGTGTTAAAGCTAAAAATCGGGTACGAATAATTTGAAAACACCTTCGTTTTCACAATAGTAATGTCCCCAACACCAAAATATTTGAGATGTAATCCGAAATATATCGACCCGTTTCGGCATGTGTCCAACTTTAGTATCACTCCAATTTATGCAATGGCTTGTTTTATATTCGACAGGACTAGATGGACCTATGTTGTAATGTTCACGAGGGTTTGGAAGGACCTGAAAATTCTGCTTTAGTCAAAGGCAAATACGAATATTATCATTATGCATGTGATGGAACATCAGATCAGGTAAGATACTTGCTTTCAACCATTCAGAATATCAAATGATGTTATTCCCACATTTTCCTGATCAGTCCATGTTTGTAATGTGTCAAATTCCATTTTTCAGGGCTGGGGTTGCGGCTATAGAACATTACAGACTCTATGTTCATGGATAAAGGTTCATAACAGTTCATATAAAGATGTGCCAACCCTTCCCGAGATACAAAAGGCACTAGTTGAAATAGGTGATAAGCCAGAATCATTCTATGGATCAAAATCATGGATAGGAAGTTTTGAAGTTTGTCTGTGTATTGATGTCTTCTATAATGTAAGTTAAACATCATTGTAACATAAATGATGTTTTTTCCTTTGATGTTTTTGAGAAATAATTTGCTTAAAATGTGTGTTTGAGGAAAACTGTGGTGTATAAACAGCAAATTTGTGTTATTGCATTCTTGGGTAATTTGACATGAAAGCCATATAGAATCTAATAGGAAAAAATGAGTGAAATAACCAACTAAGTTATTGCACTCGCAGTAGCTCCGCCCCTTTTTGGAAAGACATCCCCTTTGCAGACGAAAATGAAACGTGCACGAGCTTCAATTTCATTGGATTAAAGAGTAACGTGATCGATGCTGTCATAACTTTTAAGCTGTCAATCATATTTATGTTACAAGTAATATATACCACGTGACTTACTCATTAACATATTTCAACAAACTCATCCTAACGGATTCGTTTGTTTAAATATGTTAACTCGTAAGCACCGTGGTATATATAGTACTTATGAATCGACATATTAAAATGTCTGGAAATAGTGCCCCATCCTTGGCATTATTTAGTGCTAATGGAAACTCCTGGGTTCTCAGAGGAGTAAGAGGAGTAATCCATCCTCAAAGGGTAAATGAGAGGTTTAAGGGAGTTGCAAAATAACACACCCACATAGACATATTAATGGAAATATTAGATACTGGAAAAGGGGAGATTGTTACCCATATAACATATCATTAATTATCGTTGATGTCTCTCATCACCAGCCACAGTGTTGTCAATCTGTACTGTATTTTTCAAGGTTTGAATTCGTGGGAAATAACTTTGCATTATACCATCAATAGCCTACGGATAAAATACAAAAATGTTTTCGAGTAATGAAATGAGATTCTGATCCCTCAAAAGGGACCAAGACCCTTTCATATTGAGTATTACTCTGTGATGGTATCCATTTAACACAACCACATTGAAATACCGATGGAAATATTTAGGCCCACTTTGTTGTGTTTCGTGATGATAGTCTGCAAATCTGGATGGAAATCGTCTTTGATACTTGCTTCATTTTTTGACTGCGATGTCTAGTGTTGAAAGTCTGTACTTTAATTCGAAGTTGGGAATGTGAAAAATTGGCATTATTTAGTGCTAATAGTAAATTAACATCAGTACTGAATTAGCACCAAGAATACTATTTCCATGACTCAATATTGAAATGAAAATTATATTTCCAACAAGGTAAATCTTAAATTGTCTTGGCCTATATTGCCATCAACATTACTCTGTGATAGTAGCTAAATAACACGATCACTGAGAAATACTGATGGAAATATTGACCATTAAAGACTACGTGAGCATTTGATTTCCTAAATAAAAATGTAATGTGAATCGTTTCATTTTGTGATGAATTGTAGTAATGTTTCCATCAGCATTACTCTCTTTGATAGAAGCCAACAAAACACATTCACAGTTAAATACAGTGTAATAATGATGGAAATTAACAGTATCCTTGATGTTATCAAATGTATCGTCAATGTAATCAATACACATCGTTACATCGTTGGATGGAATTCAGTAATGTTTCCATCAGCATTACTCTGTGATAGTAGCCAATTAACACAATCACATAGAAATACTGATGGAAATATTCATGCTCACTTTGGTGTGTTTCGGGATAATAATCTGCAAAGCAGGATGGAAATCGTCTTTGATGCTTGCTTCATTTTTTGACTGCGATGTCTAGTGAAGTCTGTACTTTAATTCGAAGTTGGGAATGTGAAAAATATCCTTGGCATTATTTAGTGCTAATAGTAAATTAACATCAGTACTGAAATAGCACCAAGAATACTATTTCCATGACTCAATATTGAAATGAAAATTTTATTTCCAACAAGGTAAATCTTAAATTGTCTTGGCCTATATTGCCATCAACATTACTCTGTGATAGTAGCTAAATAACACGATCACTGAGAAATACGGATGGAAATATTGACCATTAAAGACTACGTGAGCATTTGATTTCCTAAATAAAAATGTAATGTGAATCGTTTCATTTTGTGATGAATTGTAGTAATGTTTCCATCAGCATTACTCTCTTTGATAGAAGCCAACAAAACACATTCACAGTTAAATACAGTGTAATAATGATGGAAATTAACAGTATCCTTGATGTTATCAAATGTATCGTCAATGTAATCAATACACATCGTTACATCGTTGGATGGAATTCAGTAATGTTTCCATCAGCATTACTCTGTGATAGTAGCCAATTAACACAATCACATAGAAATACTGATGGAAATATTCATGCTCACTTTGGTGTGTTTCGGGATAATAATCTGCAAAGCAGGATGGAAATCGTCTTTGATGCTTGCTTCATTTTTTGACTGCGATGTCTAGTGAAGTCTGTACTTTAATTCGAAGTTGGGAATGTGAAAAATATCCTTGGCATTATTTAGTGCTAATAGTAAATTAACATCAGTACTGAAATAGCACCAAGAATACTATTTCCATGACTCAATATTGAAATGAAAATTTTATTTCCAACATTGTAAATCTTAAATTGCCTTAACCTATATTGCCATCAACATTACTCTGTGATAGTAGCTAAATAACACGATCAATGAGAAATACTGATGGAAATATTTGACCATTAAAGACCAAGTGAGCATTTGATTTCCTAAATGAAAAAGTAATGTGAATCGATTCATTTTGTGATGAATTGTAGTAATGTTTCCATCAGCATTACTCTGTGATATTAGCCAACAAAAAACCACATTCACAGTGAAATAACGTGAAATACTGATGGAAATTAACAGTATCCTTGATGTTATCAAATGTATCGCCAATGTTATCAATACACATCGTTACATCGAATTCAGTAATGTTTCCATCAGCATTACTCTGTGATAGTAGCCAATTAACACAATCACATAGAAATACTGATGGAAATATATAACCTACTTCGTTGTGTTTGGAGATAATAGTCTGCGAAGCAGGATAGAAATCATCTTTGATGCTTGCTTCATTTTCATCTGCAATCTCTAGTGAAGTCGGTACTTTAATTCGAAGTTGGGGATGTGAAAAATATCCTTGGCATTATTTAGTGCTAATAGTAAATTAACATCAGTACTGAAATAGCACCAAGAATACTATTTCCATGACTCAATATTGAAATGAAAATTTTATTTCCAACAAGGTAAATCTTAAATTGCCTTAGCCTATATTGCCATCAACATTACTCTGTGATAGTAGCTAAATAACACGATCACTGAGAAATACTGATGGAAATATTTGACCATTAAAGACCAAGTGAGCATTTGATTTCCTAAATGAAAAAGTAATGTGAATCGATTCATTTTGTGATGAATTGTAGTAATGTTTCCATCAGCATTACTCTCTGTGATAGGAGCCAATAAAACACATTTACATTGAAATACAGTGAAATACTGATGGAAATTAACATTTTCCTTGATGTTATCAAATATATCGCCAATGTTATCAATACACATCGTTAAATCGTTGGATGGAATTCAGTAATGTTTCCATCAGCATTACTCTGTGATAGAAGCCAATTAACACAATCACATAGAAATACTGATGGAAATATATAGACCTACTTTGTTGTGTTTGGAGATAATAGTCTGCATAGCAGGATAGAAATCATCTTTGATGCTTGCTTCATTTTCATCTGCAAACTCTAGTGAAGTCGGTACTTTAATTCGAAGTTGGGAATGTGAAAAATAGCCTTGGCATTATTTAGTGCTAATAGTAAATTAACATCAGTACTGAAATAGCACCAAGAATACTATTTCCATGACTCAATATTGAAATGAAAATTTTATTTCCAACAAGGTAAATCTTAAATTGTCTTGGCCTATATTGCCATCAACATTACTCTGTGATAGTAGCTAAATAACACGATCACTGAGAAATACTGATGGAAATATTGACCATTAAAGACTACGTGAGCATTTGATTTCCTAAATGAAAAATGTAATGTGAATCGTTTCATTTTGTGATGAATTGTAGTAATGTTTCCATCAACATTATTCTCTTTGATAGAAGCCTACAAAACACATTCACAGTTAAATACAGTGTAATAATGATGGAAATTAACAGTATCCTTGATGTTATCAAATGTATCATCAATGTAATCAATACACATCGTTACATCGTTGGATGGAATTCAGTAATGTTTCCATCAGCATTACTCTGTGATAGTAGCCAATTAACACAATCACATAGAAATACTGATGGAAATATTCAGGCTCACTTTGGGGTGTTTCGGGATAATAATCTGCAAAGCAGGATGGAAATCGTCTTTGATGCTTGCTTCATTTTTTGACTGCGATGTCTAGTGAAGTCTGTACTTTAATTCGAAGTTGGGAATGTGAAGAATATCCTTGGCATTATTTAGTGCTAATAGTAAATTAACATCAGTACTGAAATAGCACCAAGAATACTATTTCCATGACTCAATATTGAAATGAAAATTTTATTTCCGACAAGGTAAATCTTAAATTGCCTTAGCCTATATTGCCATCAACATTACTCTGTGATAGTAGCTAAATAACACGATCACTGAGAAATACTGATGGAAGTATTTGACCATTAAAGACCATGTGAGCATTTGATTTCCTAAATGAAAAAGTAATGTGAATCGATTCATTTTGTGATGAATTGTAGTAATGTTTCCATCAGCATTACTCTGTGATATTAGCCAACAAAAAACCACATTCACAGTGAAATAACGTGAAATACTGATGGAAATTAACAGTATCCTTGATGTTATCAAATGTATCGCCAATGTTATCAATACACATCGTTACATCGTTGGATGGAATTCAGTAATGTTGGGAATGTGAAAAATATCCTTGGCATTATTTAGTGCTAATAGTAAATTAACATCAGTACTGAAATAGCACCAAGAATACTATTTCCATGACTCAATATTGAAATGAAAATTTTATTTCCAACAAGGTAAATCTTAAATTGTCTTGGCCTATATTGCCATCAACATTACTCTGTGATAGTAGCTAAATAACTGATGGAAATATTGACCATTAAAGACTACGTGAGCATTTGATTTCCTAAATAAAAATGTAATGTGAATCGTTTTATTTTGTGATGAATTGTAGTAATGTTTCCATCAGCATTACTCTCTTTGATAGAAGCCAACAAAACACATTCACAGTTAAATACAGTGTAATAATGATGGAAATTAACAGTATCCTTGATGTTATCAAATGTATCGTCAATGTAATCAATACACATCGTTACATCGTTGGATGGAATTCAGTAATGTTTCCATCAGTATTACTCTGTGATAGTAGCCAATTAACACAATCACATAGAAATACTGATGGAAATATTCATGCTCACTTTGGTGTGTTTCGGGATAATAATCTGCAAAGCAGGATGGAAATCGTCTTTGATGCTTGCTTCATTTTTTGACTGCGATGTCTAGTGAAGTCTGTACTTTAATTCGAAGTTGGGAATGTGAAAAATATCCTTGGCATTATTTAGTGCTAATAGTAAATTAACATCAGTACTGAAATAGCACCAAGAATACTATTTCCATGACTCAATATTGAAATGAAAATTTTATTTCCAACATTGTAAATCTTAAATTGCCTTAACCTATATTGCCATCAACATTACTCTGTGATAGTAGCTAAATAACACGATCAATGAGAAATACTGATGGAAATATTTGACCATTAAAGACCAAGTGAGCATTTGATTTCCTAAATGAAAAAGTAATGTGAATCGATTCATTTTGTGATGAATTGTAGTAATGTTTCCATCAGCATTACTCTGTGATATTAGCCAACAAAAAACCACATTCACAGTGAAATAACGTGAAATACTGATGGAAATTAACAGTATCCTTGATGTTATCAAATGTATCGCCAATGTTATCAATACACATCGTTACATCGAATTCAGTAATGTTTCCATCAACATTACTCTGTGATAGTAGCCAATTAACACAATCACATAGAAATACTGATGGAAATATATAGACCTTCTTTGTTGTGTTTGGAGATAATAGTCTGCGAAGCAGGATATAAATCATCTTTGATGCTTGCTTCATTTTCATCTGCAATCTCTAGTGAAGTCGGTACTTTAATTCGAAGTTGGGGATGTGAAAAATATCCTTGGCATTATTTAGTGCTAATAGTAAATTAACATCAGTACTGAAATAGCACCAAGAATACTATTTCCATGACTCAATATTGAAATGAAAATTTTATTTTCAACAAGGTAAATCTTAAATTGCCTTAGCCTATATTGCCATCAACATTACTCTGTGATAGTAGCTAAATAACACGATCACTGAGAAATACTGATGGAAATATTTGACCATTAAAGACCAAGTGAGCATTTGATTTCCTAAATGAAAAAGTAATGTGAATCGATTCATTTTGTGATGAATTGTAGTAATGTTTCCATCAGCATTACTCTCTGTGATAGGAGCCAATAAAACACATTTACATTGAAATACAGTGAAATACTGATGGAAATTAACAGTATCCTTGATGTTATCAAATATATCGCCAATGTTATCAATACACATCGTTAAATCGTTGGATGGAATTCAGTAATGTTTCCATCAGCATTACTCTGTGATAGTAGCCAATTAACACAATCACATAGAAATACTGATGGAAATATTTAGGCTCACTTTGGTGTGTTTCGGGATAATAATCTGCAAAGCAGGATGGAAATCGTCTTTGATGCTTGCTTCATTTTTTGACTGCGATGTCTAGTGAAGTCTGTACTTTAATTCGAAGTTGGGAATGTGAAAAATATCCTTGGCATTATTTAGTGCTAATAGTAAATTAACATCAGCACTGAAATAGCACCAAGAATACTATTTCCATGACTCAATATTGAAATGAAAATTTTATTTCCAACAAGGTAAATCTTAAATTGCCTTAGCCTATATTGCCATCAACATTACTCTGTGATAGTAGCTAAATAACACGATCAATGAGAAATACTGATGGAAATATTTGACCATTAAAGACCAAGTGAGCATTTGATTTCCTAAATGAAAAAGTAATGTGAATCGATTCATTTTGTGATGAATTGTAGTAATGTTTCCATCAACATTACTCTGTGATATTAGACAACAAAAAAACACATTCACAGTGAAATAAATTGAAATACTGATGGAAATTAACAGTATCCTTGATGTTATCAAATGTATCGCCAATGCTATCAATACACATCGTTACATCGTTGGATGGAATTCAGTAATGTTTCCATCAGCATTACTCTGTGATAGTAGCCAATTAACACAATCACATAGAAATACTGATGGAAATATATAGACCTACTTTGTTGTGTTTGGAGATAATAGTCTGCGAAGCAAGATAGAAATCATCTTTGATGCTTGCTTCATTTTCATCTGCAATCTCTAGTGAAGTCTGTACTTTAATTCGAAGTTGGGAATGTGAAAAATATCCTTGGCATTATTTAGTGCTAATAGTAAATTAACATCAGTACTGAAATAGCACCAAGAATACTATTTCCATGACTCAATATTGAAATGAAAATTGTATTTCCAACAAGGTAAATCTTAAATTGTCTTGGCCTATACTGCCATCAACATTACTCTGTGATAGTAGCTAAATAACACGATCACTGAGAAATACTGATGGAAATATTGACCATTAAAGACTACGTGAGCATTTGATTTCCTAAATAAAAATGTAATGTGAATCGTTTCATTTTGTGATGAATTGTAGTAATGTTTCCATCAGCATTACTCTCTTTGATAGAAACCAACAAAACACATTCACAGTTAAATACAGTGTAATAATGATGGAAATTAACAGTATCCTTGATGTTATCAAATGTATCGTCAATGTAATTAATACACATCGTTACATCGTTGGATGGAATTCAGTAATGTTTCCATCAGCATTACTCTGTGATAGTAGCCAATTAACACAATCACATAGAAATACTGATGGAAATATTCATGCTCACTTTGGTGTGTTTCGGGATAATAATCTGCAAAGCAGGATGGAAATCTTTGATGCTTGCTTCATTTTTTGACTGCGATGTCTAGTGAAGTCTGTACTTTAATTCGAAGTTGGGAATGTGAAAAATATCCTTGGCATTATTTAGTGCTAATAGTAAATTAACATCAGTACTGAAATAGCACCAAGAATACTATTTCCATGACTCAATATTGAAATGAAAATTTTATTTCCAACATTACCTTAACCTATATTGCCATCAACATTACTCTGTGATAGTAGCTAAATAACACGATCAATGAGAAATACTGATGGAAATATTTGACCATTAAAGACCAAGTGAGCATTTGATTTCCTAAATGAAAAAGTAATGTGAATCGATTCATTTTGTGATGAATTGTAGTAATGTTTCCATCAGCATTACTCTGTGATATTAGCCAACAAAAAACCACATTCACAGTGAAATAACGTGAAATACTGATGGAAATTAACAGTATCCTTGATGTTATCAAATGTATCGCCAATGTTATCAATACACATCGTTACATCGAATTCAGTAATGTTTCCATCAGCATTACTCTGTGATAGTAGCCAATAGTAAATTAACATCAGTACTGAAATAGCACCAAGAATACTATTTCCATGACTCAATATTGAAATGAAAATTTTATTTCCAACAAGGTAAATCTTAAATTGTCTTGGCCTATATTGCCATCAACATTACTCTGTGATAGTAGCTAAATAACACGATCACTGAGAAATGCTGATGGAAATATTGACCATTAAAGACTACGTGAGCATTTGATTTCCTAAATAAAAATGTAATGTGAATCGTTTCATTTTGTGATGAATTGTAGTAATGTTTCCATCAGCATTACTCTCTTTGATAGAAGCCAACAAAACACATTCAGTTAAAACAGTGTAATAATGATGGAAATTAACAGTATCCTTGATGTTATCAAATATATCGCCAATGTAATCAATACACATCGTTACATTTTTGGATGGGTTTCAGTAATGTTTCCATCAGCATTACTCTGTGATAGTAGCCAATTAACACAATCACATAGAAATACTGATGGAAATATGTAGGTCCACTTTGTTGTGTTTTGAGATAATAGTCTGCATAGCAGGATGAAAGTCGTCTTTGATGCTTTCTTCATTTTTATCTGCGATCTTTAGTGTTGAAAGTATGTCCTTTAATTCGAAGTTGGGAATGCAAAAAATATCCTTGGCATTATTTAGTGCTAATAGTAAATTAACATCAGTACTGAAATAGCACCAAGAATACTATTTCCATGACTCAATATTGAAATGAAAATGTTATTTCCAACAACGTAAATCTTAAATTATCTTGGCCTATATTGCCATCAACATTACTCTGTGATAGTAGCTAAATAACACGATCACTGAGAAATACTGATGGAAATACTTGACCGTTAAACTTTAAAGACCACGTGAGCATTTGATTTCCTAAATGAAAAATTAATGTGAATTGTTTCATTTTGTGATGAATTGTAGTAATGTTTCCATCAGCATTACTCTGTGATATTAGCCAACAAAAAACACATTCACAGTTAAATACGGTGAAATACTGATGGAAATCAACAGTATCCTTGATGTTATCAAATGTATCGTCAATGTAATCAATACACATCGTTACATCGTTGGATGGAATTCAGTAATGTTTCCATCAGCATTACTCTGTGATAGTAGCCAATTAACACAATCACATAGAAATACTGATGGAAATATATAGACCTACTTTGTTGTGTTTGGAGATAATAGTCTGCATAGCAGGATGAAAGTCGTCTTTGATGCTTTCTTCATTTTTATCTGCGATCGCTAGTGAAATCGGTACTTTAATTGAAAGTTGGGAATGTGAAAAATATCCTTGGCATTATTTAGTGCTAATAGTAAATTAACATCAGTACTAGCACCAAGAATACTATTTCCATGATTCAATATTGAAATGAAAATTTTATTTCCAATGAGATAAATCTTAAATTGCCTTGTACTATACTACCATCAGCATTACTCTGTGATAGCAGCCAATTAACACAATCACATAGAAATACTGATGGAAATATGTAGGCCCACTTTGTTGTGTTTTGAGATAATAGTCTGCAAAGCAGGATGGATTTTGTCTTTGATGCTTTCTTCATTTTTATCTGCAATCTCTAGTGTTGAAAGTATGGTTCGAAGTTGGGAATGTGAAAAATATCCTTGGCATTATTTAGTGCTAATAATAAATTAACATCAGTACTGAAATAGCACCAAGAATACTATTTCCATGACTCAATATTGAAATGAAAATGTTATTTCCAACAAGGTAAATCTTAAATTGTCTTGGCCTATATTGCCATCAACATTACTCTGTGATAGTAGCTAAATAACACGATCACTGAGAAATACTGATGGAAATACTTGACCGTTAAAGACCACATGAGCATTTGATTTCCTAATGAAAAATTAATGTGAATCGTTTTATTTTGTGATGAATCGTAGTAATGTTTCCATCAGCATTACTCTCAGTGATATTAGCCAATAAAAACAGAATCACAGTTAAGTACAGTGAAATACTGATGGAAATTAACAGTATCCTTGATACTATTAAATGTATCGCCAATGTAATCAATACACATCGTTACAACTTACATCTTAGGATGGAATTCAGTAATGTTTCCATCAGCATTACTCTGTGATAGTAGCCAATTAACACAATCACATAGAAATACTGATGGAAATATGTAGGCCCACTTTGTTGTGTTTTGAGATAATAGTCTGCATAGCAGGATGAAAGTCGTCTTTGATGCTTTCTTCATTTTTATCTGCGATCGCTAGTGTTGAAAGTATGTACTTTAATTCGAAGTTGGGAATGCAAAAAATATCCTTGGCATTATTTAGTGCTAATAGTAAATTAACATCAGTACTGAAATAGCATCAAGAATACTATTTCCATGACTCAATATTGAAATGAAAATTTTATTTCCAACAACGTAAATCTTAAATTGCCTTAGCCTATATTGCCATCAACATTACTCTGTGATAGTAGCTAAATAACACGATCACTGAGAAATAATGATGGAAATATTTGACCATTAAAGACCATGTGAGCATTTGATTTCCTAAATGAAAAAGTAATGTGAATCGATTCATTTTGTGATGAATTGTAGTAATGCTTCCATCAACATTACTCTCTTTGATAGAAGCCAACAAAACACATTCACCGTTAGATACAGTGTAATAATGATGGAAATTAACAGTATCCTTGATGTTATCAAATGTATCGTCAATGTAATCAATACACATCGTTACATCGTTGGATGGAATTCAGTAATGTTTCCATCAGCATTACTCTGTGATAGTAGCCAATTAACACAATCACATAGAAATACTGATGGAAATATATAGACCTACTTTGTTGTGTTTGGAGATAATAGTCTGTGAAGCAGGATAGAAATCATCTTTGATGATTGCTTCATTTTCATCTGCAATCTCTAGTGAAGTCGGTACTTTAATTCGAAGTTGGGAATGTGAAAAATATCCTTGGCATTATTTAGTGCTAGTAGTAAATTAACATCAGTACTGAAATAGCACCAAGAATACTATTTCCATGACTGAATATTGAAATGAAAATTTTATTTCCAACAAGGTAAATCTTAAATTGTCTTGTCCTATATTGCCATCAACATTACTCTGTGATAGTAGCTAAATAACACGATCACTGAGAAATACTGATGGAAATATTGACCATTAAAGACTACATGAGCATTTGATTTCCTAAATAAAAATGTAATGTGAATCGTTTCATTTTGTGATGAATTGTAGTAATGTTTCCATCAGTATTACTCTGTGATATTAGCCAATAAAAACACATTCACAGTTAAATACAGTGTAATAATGATGGAAATTAACAGTATCCTTGATGTTATCAAATGTATCGTCAATGTAATCAATACACATCGTTACATCGTTGGATGGAATTCAGTAATGTTTCCATCAGCATTACTCTGTGATAGTAGCCAATTAACACAATCACATAGAAATACTGATGGAAATATATAGACCTTCTTTGTTGTGTTTGGAGATAATAGTCTGCGAAGCAGGATAGAAATCATCTTTGATGCTTGCTTCATTTTCATCTGCGATGTCTAGTGAAGTCGGTACTTTAATTCGAAGTTGGGAATGCAAAAAATATCCTTGGCATTATTTAGTGCTAATAGTAAATTAACATCAGCACTGAAATAGCACCAAGAATACTATTTCCATGACTCAATATTGAAATGAAAATTTTATTTCCAACAACGTAAATCTTAAATTGCCTTAGCCTATATTACTATCAACATTACTCTGTGATAGTAGCTAAATCACACGATCAATGAGAAATACTGATGGAAATATTTGACCATTAAAGACCATGTGAGCATTTGATTTCCTAAAGAAAAAGTAATGTGAATCGATTCATTTTGTGATGAATTGTAGTAATGTTTTCATCAGCATTACTCTGTGATATTAGCCAACAAAAAATCACATTCACGGTGAAATAAAGTGAAATACTGATGGAAATTTACAGTATCCTTGATGTTATCAAATGTATCGCCAATGTAATCAATACACATCGTTACATCGTTGAATGAAATTCAGTAATGTTTCCATCAGCATTACTCTGTGATAGTAGCCAATTAACACAATCACCTAGAAATACTGATGGAAATATTTAGGCTCATTTTGGTGTGTTTCGGGATAATAGTCTGCGAAGCAGGATAGAAATCATATTTGATGCTTGCTTCATTTTCATCTGCAATCTCTAGTGAAGTCGGTACTTTAATTCAAAGTTGGGAATGTGAAAAATATCCTTAGCATTATTTAGTGCTAATAGTAAATTAACATCAGTACTGAAATAGCACCAAGAATACTATTTCCATGACTCAATATTGAAATGAAAATTTTATTTCCAACAAGGTAAATCTTAAATTGTCTTGGCCTATATTGCCATCAACATTACTCTGTGATAGTAGCTAAATAACACGATCAATGAGAAATACTGATGGAAAAATTTGACCATTAAAGACCATGTGAGCATTTGATTTCCTAAATGAAAAAGCAATGTGAATCGATTCATTTTGTGATGAATTGTAGTAATGTTTCCATCAGGATTACTCTGTGATATTAGCCAACAAAAAACCACATTCACAGTGAAAAAACGTGATATACTGGTGGAAATAACAGTATCCTTGATGTTATCAAATGTATCAACAATGTTATAAATACACATCGTTACATCTTTGGATGGAATTCAGTAATGTTTCCATCAGCATTACTCTGTGATAGTATCCAATTAACACAATCACCTAGAAATACTGATGGAAATATTTAGGCTCATTTTGGTGTGTTTCGGGATAATAGTCTGCGAAGCAGGATAGAAATCATATTTGATGCTTGCTTCATTTTCATCTGCAATCTCTAGTGAAGTCGTTACTTTAATTCAAAGTTGGGAATGTGAAAAATATCCTTGGCATTATTTAGTGCTAATAGTAAATTAACATCAGTACTGAAATAGCACCAAGAATACTATTTCCATGACTCAATATTGAAATAAAAATTTTATTTCCAACAAGGTAAATCTTAAATTGTCTTAGCCTATATGGCCATCAACATTACTCTGTGATAGTAGCTAAATAACACGATCACTGAGAAATCGTTTCATTTTGTGATGAATTGTAGTAATGTTTCCATCAGTATTACTCTCTGTGATAGAAGCCAATACATGTATAACACATTCACAGTTAAATACAGTGTAATAATGATGGAAATTAACAGTATCCTTGATGTTATCAAATGTATCGTCAATGTAATCAATACACATCGTTACATCTTTGGATGGAATTCAGTAATGTTTCCATCAGCATTACTCTGTGATAGTAGCCAATTAACACAATCACATAGAAATACTGATGGAAATAATAAAATATAGGCCCACTTTGTTGTTTTTCGAGATGGTAGTCTGCAAATCAGGATGGAAATCGTCTTTGATGCTTGCTTCATTTTTATCTGCGATGTCTAATGAAGTCTGTACTTTAATTCGAATTTGGGAATGTGAAAAATATCCTTGGCATTATTTAGTGCTAATAGTAAATTAACATCAGTACTGAAATAGCACCAAGAATACTATTTCCATGACTCAATATTGAAATGAAAATTTTATTTCCAACAAGGTAAATCTTAAATTGCCTTAGCCTATATTGCCATCAACATTACTCTGTGATAGTAGCTAAATAACACGATCACTGAGAAATACTGATGGAAATATTTGACCATTAAAGAACATGTGAGCATTTGATTTCCTAAATGAAAAAGCAATGTGAATCGATTCATTTTGTGATGAATAATGTTTCCATCAACATTACTCTGTGATATTAGCGAACAAAAAAACCACATTCACAGTGAAATAACGTGAAATACTGATGGAAATTAACAGAATCCTTGATGTTATCAAATGTATCGTCATTGTAATCAATACACATTGTTACATCTTTAAAGGGATTCAGTAATGCTTCCGTCAGTATTACTCTGTGATAGTAGCCAATTAACACAATCACATAGAAATACTGATGGAAACAATAATATATAGGCCCACTTTGTTGTGTTTCGAGATGGTAGTCTGCAAATCAGGACGGAAATCGTCTTTGATGCTTGCTTCATTTTTATCTGCGATCTCTAGTGAATTCTGTACTTTAATTCGAAGTTGGGAATGTGAAAAATATCCTTGGCATTATTTAGTGCTAATAGTAAATTAACATCAGTACTGAAATAGCACCAAGAATACTATTTCCATGACTCAATATTGAAATGAAAATTTTATTTCCAACAAGGTAAATCTTAAATTGCCTTAGCCTATATTGCCACCAACATTACTCTGTGATAGTAGCTAAATAACACGATCACTGAGAAATACTGATGGAAATATTTGACCATTAAAGACCATGTGAGCATTTGATTTCCTAAATGAAAAAGCAGTGTGAATCGATTCATTTTGTGATGAATAATGTTTCCATCAGCATTACTCTGTGATATTAGCCAACAAAAAACCACATTCACAGTGAAATAACGTGATATACTGATGGAAATTAACAGTATCCTTGATGTTATCAAATGTATCAACAATGTTATAAATACACATCGTTACATCTTTGGATGGAATTCAGTAATGTTTCCATCAGCATTACTTTGTGATAGTAGCCAATTAACACAATCACATAGAAATACTGATGGAAATATTTAGGCTCACTTTGGTGTGTTTCGGGATAATAATCTGCAAAGCAGGATGGAAATCGTCTTTGATGCTTGCTTCATTTTTTGACTGCGATGTCTAGTGAAGTCTGTACTTTAATTCGAAGTTGGGAATGTGAAAAATATCCTTGGCATTATTTAGTGCTAATAGTAAATTAACATCAGTACTGAAATAGCACCAAGAATACTATTTCCATGACTCAATATTGAAATGAAAATTTTATTTCCAACAAGGTTTAATCTTAAATTGCCGTAGCCTATATTGCCATCAACATTACTCTGTGATAGTAGCTAAATAACACGATCACTGAGAAATACTGATGGAAATATTGACCATTAAAGACTACGTGAGCATTTGATTTCCTAAATAAAAATGTAATGTGAATCGATTCATTTTGTGGTGAATTGTAGTAATGTTTCCATCAGCATTACTCTCTTTGATAGAAGCCAACAAAACACATTCACAGTTAAATACAGTGTAATAATGATGAAAATTAACAGTATCCTTGATGTTATCAAATGTATCGTCAATGTAATCAATACACATCGTTACATCGTTGGATGGAATTCAGTAATGTCTCCATCAGCATTACTCTGTGATAGTAGCCAATTAACACAATCACATAGAAATACTGATGGAAATATAAAGACCTACTTTGTTGTGTTTGGAGATAATAGTCTGCGAAGCAGGATAGAAATCATATTTGATGCTTGCTTCATTTTCATCTGCAATCTCTAGTGAAGTCAATACACATCGTTACATCGTTGGATGGAATTCAGTAATGTTTCCATCAGCATTACTCTGTGATAGTAGCCTATCAACACAATCACTGAGAAATACTGATGGAAAAATTTGACCATTAAAGACCATGTGAGCATTTGATTTCCTAAATGAAAAAGCAATGTGAATCGATTCATTTTGTGATGAATTGTAGTAATGTTTCCATCAGGATTACTCTGTGATATTAGCCAACAAAAAACCACATTCACAGTGAAAAAACGTGATATACTGGTGGAAATAACAGTATCCTTGATGTTATCAAATGTATCAACAATGTTATAAATACACATCGTTACATCTTTGGATGGAATTCAGTAATGTTTCCATCAGCATTACTCTGTGATAGTATCCAATTAACACAATCACATAGAAATACTGATGGAAATAATAATATATAGGCCCACTTTGTTGTTTTTCGAGATGGTAGTCTGCAAATCAGGATGGAAATCGTCTTTGATGCTTGCTTCATTTTTATCTGCGATGTCTAATGAAGTCTGTACTTTAATTCGAATTTGGGAATGTGAAAAATATCCTTGGCATTATTTAGTGCTAATAGTAAATTAACATCAGTACTGAAATAGCACCAAGAATACTATTTCCATGACTCAATATTGAAATGAAAATTTTATTTCCAACAAGGTAAATCTTAAATTGCCTTAGCCTATACTGCCATCAACATTACTCTGTGATAGTAGCTAAATAACACGATCACTGAGAAATACTGATGGAAATATTTGACCATTAAAGAACATGTGAGCATTTGATTTCCTAAATGAAAAAGCAATGTGAATCGATTCATTTTGTGATGAATAATGTTTCCATCAACATTACTCTGTGATATTAGCGAACAAAAAAAACACATTCACAGTGAAATAACGTGAAATGCTGATGGAAATTAACAGAATCCTTGATGTTATCAAATGTATCGTCATTGTAATCAATACACATTGTTACATCGTTAAAGGGATTCAGTAATGTTTCCGTCAGTATTACTCTGTGATAGTAGCCAATTAACACAATCACATAGACATACTGATGGAAATAATAATATATAGGCCCACTTTGTTGTGTTTCGAGATGGTAGTCTGCAAATCAGGACGGAAATCGTCTTTGATGCTTGCTTCATTTTTATCTGCGATGTCTAATGAAGTCTGTACTTTAATTCGAATTTGGGAATGTGAAAAATATCCTTGGCATTATTTAGTGCTAATAGTAAATTAACATCAGTACTGAAATAGCACCAAGAATACTATTTCCATGACTCAATATTGAAATGAAAATTTTATTTCCAACAAGGTAAATCTTAAATTGCCTTAGCCTATATTGCCATCAACATTACTCTGTGATAGTAGCTAAATAACACGATCACTGAGAAATACTGATGGAAATATTTGACCATTAAAGAACATGTGAGCATTTGATTTCCTAAATGAAAAAGCAATGTGAATCGATTCATTTTGTGATGAATAATGTTTCCATCAACATTACTCTGTGATATTAGCGAACAAAAAAACCACATTCACAGTGAAATAACGTGAAATACTGATGGAAATTAACAGAATCCTTGATGTTATCAAATGTATCGTCATTGTAATCAATACACATTGTTACATCTTTAAAGGGATTCAGTAATGTTTCCGTCAGTATTACTCTGTGATAGTAGCCAATTAACACAATCACATAGAAATACTGATGGAAACAATAATATATAGGCCCACTTTGTTGTGTTTCGAGATGGTAGTCTGCAAATCAGGACGGAAATCGTCTTTGATGCTTGCTTCATTTTTATCTGCGATCTCTAGTGAATTCTGTACTTTAATTCGAAGTTGGGAATGTGAAAAATATCCTTGGCATTATTTAGTGCTAATAGTAAATTAACATCAGTACTGAAATAGCACCAAGAATACTATTTCCATGACTCAATATTGAAATGAAAATTTTATTTCCAACAAGGTAAATCTTAAATTGCCTTAGCCTATATTGCCACCAACATTACTCTGTGATAGTAGCTAAATAACACGATCACTGAGAAATACTGATGGAAATATTTGACCATTAAAGACCATGTGAGCATTTGATTTCCTAAATGAAAAAGCAGTGTGAATCGATTCATTTTGTGATGAATAATGTTTCCATCAGCATTACTCTGTGATATTAGCCAACAAAAAACCACATTCACAGTGAAATAACGTGATATACTGATGGAAATTAACAGTATCCTTGATGTTATCAAATGTATCAACAATGTTATAAATACACATCGTTACATCTTTGGATGGAATTCAGTAATGTTTCCATCAGCATTACTTTGTGATAGTAGCCAATTAACACAATCACATAGAAATACTGATGGAAATATTTAGGCTCACTTTGGTGTGTTTCGGGATAATAATCTGCAAAGCAGGATGGAAATCGTCTTTGATGCTTGCTTCATTTTTTGACTGCGATGTCTAGTGAAGTCTGTACTTTAATTCGAAGTTGGGAATGTGAAAAATATCCTTGGCATTATTTAGTGCTAATAGTAAATTAACATCAGTACTGAAATAGCACCAAGAATACTATTTCCATGACTCAATATTGAAATGAAAATTTTATTTCCAACAAGGTTTAATCTTAAATTGCCGTAGCCTATATTGCCATCAACATTACTCTGTGATAGTAGCTAAATAACACGATCACTGAGAAATACTGATGGAAATATTGACCATTAAAGACTACGTGAGCATTTGATTTCCTAAATAAAAATGTAATGTGAATCGATTCATTTTGTGGTGAATTGTAGTAATGTTTCCATCAGCATTACTCTCTTTGATAGAAGCCAACAAAACACATTCACAGTTAAATACAGTGTAATAATGATGAAAATTAACAGTATCCTTGATGTTATCAAATGTATCGTCAATGTAATCAATACACATCGTTACATCGTTGGATGGAATTCAGTAATGTCTCCATCAGCATTACTCTGTGATAGTAGCCAATTAACACAATCACATAGAAATACTGATGGAAATATAAAGACCTACTTTGTTGTGTTTGGAGATAATAGTCTGCGAAGCAGGATAGAAATCATATTTGATGCTTGCTTCATTTTCATCTGCAATCTCTAGTGAAGTCAATACACATCGTTACATCGTTGGATGGAATTCAGTAATGTTTCCATCAGCATTACTCTGTGATAGTAGCCTATCAACACAATCACTGAGAAATACTGATGGAAAAATTTGACCATTAAAGACCATGTGAGCATTTGATTTCCTAAATGAAAAAGCAATGTGAATCGATTCATTTTGTGATGAATTGTAGTAATGTTTCCATCAGGATTACTCTGTGATATTAGCCAACAAAAAACCACATTCACAGTGAAAAAACGTGATATACTGGTGGAAATAACAGTATCCTTGATGTTATCAAATGTATCAACAATGTTATAAATACACATCGTTACATCTTTGGATGGAATTCAGTAATGTTTCCATCAGCATTACTCTGTGATAGTATCCAATTAACACAATCACATAGAAATACTGATGGAAATAATAATATATAGGCCCACTTTGTTGTTTTTCGAGATGGTAGTCTGCAAATCAGGATGGAAATCGTCTTTGATGCTTGCTTCATTTTTATCTGCGATGTCTAATGAAGTCTGTACTTTAATTCGAATTTGGGAATGTGAAAAATATCCTTGGCATTATTTAGTGCTAATAGTAAATTAACATCAGTACTGAAATAGCACCAAGAATACTATTTCCATGACTCAATATTGAAATGAAAATTTTATTTCCAACAAGGTAAATCTTAAATTGCCTTAGCCTATACTGCCATCAACATTACTCTGTGATAGTAGCTAAATAACACGATCACTGAGAAATACTGATGGAAATATTTGACCATTAAAGAACATGTGAGCATTTGATTTCCTAAATGAAAAAGCAATGTGAATCGATTCATTTTGTGATGAATAATGTTTCCATCAACATTACTCTGTGATATTAGCGAACAAAAAAAACACATTCACAGTGAAATAACGTGAAATGCTGATGGAAATTAACAGAATCCTTGATGTTATCAAATGTATCGTCATTGTAATCAATACACATTGTTACATCGTTAAAGGGATTCAGTAATGTTTCCGTCAGTATTACTCTGTGATAGTAGCCAATTAACACAATCACATAGACATACTGATGGAAATAATAATATATAGGCCCACTTTGTTGTGTTTCGAGATGGTAGTCTGCAAATCAGGACGGAAATCGTCTTTGATGCTTGCTTCATTTTTATCTGCGATGTCTAATGAAGTCTGTACTTTAATTCGAATTTGGGAATGTGAAAAATATCCTTGGCATTATTTAGTGCTAATAGTAAATTAACATCAGTACTGAAATAGCACCAAGAATACTATTTCCATGACTCAATATTGAAATGAAAATTTTATTTCCAACAAGGTAAATCTTAAATTGCCTTAGCCTATATTGCCACCAACATTACTCTGTGATAGTAGCTAAATAACACGATCACTGAGAAATACTGATGGAAATATTGACCATTAAAGACTACGTGAGCATTTGATTTCCTAAATAAAAATGTTATGTGAATCGTTTCATTTTGTGATTTGTAGTAATGTTTCCATCAGCATTACTCTCTGTGATAAAAAAAAAACAGAATCAAAGTGAAATACAGTGAAATACGGTACTGGTGGAAATCAGTTGTGCATTACTGTATTTAAGGAATACAATCGGTATACAATACCCTTGTCATTTCAAATGTATCTCTTATGAAATCGAAGGACAAATTACATCGTTGGATGTAATGTAGTAGCATTATTCTGTGATGAAAGCAACATGACACAATCACGGCGAAATACTGATGAATATATTATTCCATTATTCAGCTATGGATGGAAGTAAAGCTTGCTGCGTGGAATAACGCTATTAATGCAAGACATTTATTGAAATTCTATTTTAAAAAAAATACAGTTTGGCTTCTTTTTTTCTTTTTATGGTGTTTATCCCTATTTTTTTAATTATTTTTTTTTATAATATCAATACTAACGTGATTTATTTACCTCTTTTCCCAAGTCCATGTTTTTTTCATGTGAACGGAAGGACTGAACAGTGTTCACTGATAAACAAACCAATTGAAGATATTTATACCCCATGTCTTCGAGTACGTTTTAATTAGTCAAACATGCTCAAATCATACTCCTAATGCCATAAAGTACTCATATAATTACATCTCTGACTCAGTTTAAAATAAACATCTTTTATTTTTTAAATTAGATCATTGTTACGAGTTAGTAGTCCAAGCTCGTAAAATAAACTACGAGTTAATGATGTCCCGACTTACAGCTTATCGTTAATCACCTAATCACTTTACTATTTGCCGATGTTTTTACAGTAGAAACCATATTGATCAAATGATTTATTTTATTTGTGATTTGGATTTGGTAGGATAACATCGAAAAAAAAAATCGAATTTGAAAAATGGAATTAACTTTGAACTAGTTGTGATATATTCATGCATTTAGTACTCCATTATGATTTGATTTAAAAATGAAATATATATTCTATTAATTTTTTTAGATAATTTAGGAGATATTTTGATCTGATATAGTTGATATGATTTGATAAAATTCAGATGCATAATACTACTATTACAATAATATGTACATTTTTAAATAAAAAGTATGGCCGATTCAGAAACAAACTAGGCTTATTTTATCAATCTGGGAATTATGAATTTGATGCATAATGGTATTTTTCATTGGACTTCAATTTTAGTAACAGCGATTGGTGCCAGTCTTTGAACAGATTTATAAGATAGATTTAAATCTTCTCTTCCATCTGTTTCCATAATAGACAGTGATAAATATTATTGAATAAACAGATGTCTATAATATTTTTTTACAAGCTCTCTCACTCAGGTGTGAATCTCCACCATATGAACTGTGTCATAAAGAATAAAAAAGCAAGCCTGTGTTTACGATATCTTTTGAAATAAACTATTTCTCTAGCTTTAATTTGATGTTGCGATATAATTGCATAAATTAGCATAATTGAAACATTATAGGATTCTAAATATAAATTTCCACACAGAAACATGCAAATAACTGTTTATTTCTTATGTAGTTTCTGTTGAGTTTCGAAAACATGGCAATATAAACGTTATTAGTTGATATTTGTAAATATATAAAAAAATATGTGTAGTGCATTTGACAAGTGTAATTGTTGATATAAAACAGAGATCGTAGAGAATAGTCTAATGTATATCGCTAAACATATCTGATGTAAGATAAAACTTGCATAGTAATATTGCATCATTTGAATTTTTTAAACTTGTTAATCCCAGATGAACTGTATCAATTTGTTTTTCAGGTTGCTTGTAAGATTATTCATGTTAATCATGGTTCAGAATTACCACAATACATACAACAAATATACAATCATTTTCAAGTTATAGGATCGCCTATTATGATGGGTAAGATAGTTCTACCTCAAACGATGAATTAAAAGACTGCTCGGAAAAATCTTGATGTATTTGGATGCAAGCTTGTCCGAGTACATTCGAAGGGATGCCACGACAAGATCACAAGTTGGTCCGACTCAGATTTTGACCCTTTTCTCCAATGTTGGAATATATTTGTTATTTTTTTAAATCTTTTATTTTGTTTTAGGTGGAGAAAGTGATAATTCATCTAAAGGTATCATTGGAGCTTCTCTGAATCCACCATCTTTACTAGTTTTGGTAAGTGGCTAAAAATATGATGAAAAACTGCCTTTGTGTCAGATACCAGCCTACCATTTGTACACGACAGTCTCTTAAAAATGATTTGCATGTAAATTATATCCGTTTCTTCAAAAAGAAGTCCCATTATGACTTTACATTGGATCATCATAGCTTTGTGAACTGTAAATAATAAGAAAATTTCAAACATTGCTAAAGCGGATACATCCGCGGATCCTTGAGGAGATTTATTTATCGCCTCATATTTATGTTATTTTGGTTTTAATGGGAATTATGTGTATGGAGAATACTTATAACATTAATTAATATATGGTAAAGCTATATTTTCAATACAAACCATAGACATCTGATGATAATTTAACAGCCCCGATACACATTTACAACCCCATAAATTAATAAAGCTTTGTATTTCATTATTAAATTGTGCCTGAATTATCTTAGTGAGTGAATCATTTATTTCAGGATCCACATTACCATGGACCCAAGTTATCAAAAAAGCAGCTCCAAGAAAATGGATGGATTCAATGGAGAACTCTTGAAACGTTTTCTCAGGATTCGTTTTACAATTTATGTTTACCACAGTATAAAGAAAGTAAAACGTAGATGATTTTTCGTATAATTAATTCTCTAAAATGCGGGGTTAACATGTCTTGAAACAATGTTCTTTGTATTTGCTGTTTGTACATGTATATTGTAATTGTAATTGGGTCACCGTTAAGTATTCCATCCTGACAGCGATTCTTTCGAGTTCTCAAAGTTAAAGGGGAATGTTCAGCAATTTCGAGGATCGCTTCAATTGGGTACTGAATATATGTAAATAGCCGCAAGAAGTACTAGAACTCCACAAAAATCGCACAATCTCTTCAATCACACCCTACCTAAACTTTTATCTTTTATTTTCTGTATATGCGTTTTCTATATAAGGTATAGTCTTACTACAATACGAGTAGTATTTTTCATTTCAAAATGCTGATAATTATGGTTCTTAATCATGCTATCATTCTTCAAAGTTCCTAATTAGGCTACCATTCTTCACAGTTCTACCAGCATCAGACTTTCAGATTAAAATTGTTATAATACCATATGTCTTCCAAACTGTTGCCACAATTTTTTGGTAGTTGCTCTAAATTATTTGACCAATTTGCTTAGCTCCAATTATCCAACGCAACAATTATACTGGTTTAAACAATATTTTATTCATTGTACAAAATATGTTTACAAAAATACAGAATTTATAAATGCATGAATAGGAATATGTATATTATAATAAAATAGTTTAATATACAGAAAATGTGCAAACGTGCATAGGGTGGCCACACCAGACAGGGGTCGTCATCACCATGAATATCGTCCGTTTACAAGCACATGAAAAGCTACAGCCAAAGACAGCCGGGCTGGTCAGTTGGAGACCCTGTTAACTTTAAATACATACATCGAACTTGTCCAAGATCTCATCAAAACAAATCACACCAAATTTCATTCAAATTAGATGAAAACAGTAGTATCTATGCGTTCACAAGCCAATTTCGATTTGTTTTGACTCAGTAAGGTGCAATAACTCAAATATTGTTCATCGAAAAATCGTCAAAGTCTAACTTGTTCAAGGTCCATAATCCTTAAGCGACATTTAGGGGTAGAGATCACATTAAATAACGGAACACAATTTTATGTTATACTACTCCTTAGTTTTATTACACAAAATCTACATTGTCATCTTCAGGTGAAGTAAGGGCAAATAATTGTTCAAGGTCCTATCAATACCAATGATCTTGATATCAATGGCAAGCATTACAATCGCATAAAAAGAAGATGCCTCGTATCATAATTTTCTGTAGGTTACTACATTTTCCATCCATGATCTGGCAAAGATTTCCTATAGCCAGTGGAGATTTATGAGGCATTTGACCCTCCAGAAAAACATTTTGCACGTCCATTTTATTTCAAAAGATAGTGGACCACGGCCATATACGCCTAACGAAAAAGTCGAAAAAGGAAAAAATTTAATCAGGAGAAAACTAAACTTTCTCAAACCTTTCGATTTAGGTCCAATAACATCCATTTTAAGTTTCATCAAAATCGGTTGAAAACTAAGAGAGTAATAGCATATTTAAGATTTGGGGCAAGGGCAATAACTCTGCTTGTAACAATCGAAAATAGCTCAAATTCGAACTTGATCTTCGTTTTCTGAATATATATTGATTCCGTCAAAAGCTCTAGTTTTTAGAGCGTTTACAAGGAAATGTTGATGGACGGACCGACGGATTTGGGGCAAGGGCAATAACTCTGCTTCTAACGATCGAAAATAGCTCAAATTCGAACTTGATCTTCGTTTTATGAATATGTATACACATATCAAATTTCATTTGATTCCGTCAAAAACTCTAGTTTTTAGAGCGTTTACAAGCAAATGTTGATGGTCGGACCGACGGATTTGGGGCAAGGGCAATAACTCTGCTTCTAATGATCGAAAATAGCTCAAATTCGAACTTGATCTTCGTTTTATGAATATGTATACACATATCAAATTTCATTTGATTCCGTCAAAAACTCTAGTTTTTAGAGCGTTTACGAGCAAATGTTGACGGACGGACCGACGGACGGACGGACCGACGGACGGACGGACAGGGGTGACTACAATATACGTCCTCATAGAGAGATGAGGGCGTATAAAAATTTAAAAAGTATGATTTGAATAAGTTTTTTCCCCAAATATGTGCGAGAATGCACCAAATTAATTCCTGGGGGAGGACCCCTCAGACCCTTTTTGTGAATCATAATCCCCACAATCGACCTTCATTTATGTCTTCCCCACATTCGCATCATCTGTTACGGTAGGCTGGCACCGCAAATGCATATAGCATGTTCTTTGGAATGTATAACGATATTGTCAGATTACGAATAGCAATTGGAGTCACCCAAAATCACGAAATGAAACATCTCGATCTCGTTTATTTCATATGGTTGACGCGAAATGAAGAGTTTCTTCAAATTATGAAGACTGTTCAAAACAAAAATATCCATAGCCTTTGTAGTATGTATAGTGACAAATGCAACATGTCAACATTTGTCTTTAATGTGTAGATTATGGAAAAACTATGCGTTGAAATCGGCAATTTTGCACTTCACGCATAGACCAACATACCCACACTAAAGTCCATTAAACATATTACCTAGTTATGTTTATTAATTACAATCTTAAAAGGACAGTCTGAATTTTTTCTAGGACAAAATTGTTTTTCTCAAATTTGTGAAAATTATATACTATAATGTGTAGAAATGTGCCATTTAATGTATCTGAAAGTTTAAATTAAAAAAATCCAGCCATTTATTTTTAAACGCCAAAGACATGCCGAAATATCTAAAAAACCTTACGTAAGGTTTTTAAGTTAGTTACGCTTTTTAAATGCTGTTAGAAAACTACTGAACGGATTTGAGTAAAATAAACGTCTAATTGTAGAGAACTCCAATGTATTCTAAAAGTTTCAGCTAGAAATATTGAGCACTTTATAAGACACACACCAAAACTAGGTCAAACTGCTTAATTAACAAAAAGTACTCCCTGTTTTTAATTAACCCTTCAAAAATAAATTCAGTTTGTTCAAGAAGATACAGAGATACGATAAGCATACTTTGAATTACTTTCAGGTAGTATTTGCCACATATATTCTTCGGCGGCGCCATTGACCTTGTGAAATTTGATTATAGATGTCTTCTGTGTATATGCGCTGTGATTGGCTATCTTGAACTGTCACAGGTATTGACTGTCTAGGGCTGGACTAGTAAATACAGAAGAGGAAAGCAGAGGAAACTGGTGATTTAGAGGTCCAAGAAGACAGCATTGAGTCTCCAACCAGAGAGGGAAGTCGGAGGAAATCCAAGAAATGTCCGTCCAAATGAAACTGAAAAGCGGCCCTGAGATGTTTCAAAGTCTCGTCGGCAATCTGAAAAGTTTCTTCACAGTCTGAAAGGTTTTCTCGACAATCTGAAATGTCTCCTCAACATTACGTTAGGTCTAACAGCAGTGTGAAAGTCTCTTTAGCAGTTTCAAAGGTATCTTCAAGAGCCTGAAAGGTGTCATCGGCAGTTTAAAAAGTCTCCTCAACAATCTGGAAGGTCTCCTCAGCAGATCGGGCTCCTCAACAGTCTGAAAGACTTCCACAGCAGTCTGAAAGGTCTCTTCAGCATTCTAAAAGTTCTCATCAACTATCTGAAAGGTCTCCTCACAACCTCCTCAGCAGTCTGAAGGATCTTCTCAGCAGTCTGAAAGGTCTTTTCAGGATTCTAAAAGTTCTCCTCAACAGTCTGAAACTGAAAGTTCTCCTCAATAATCTGAAAGATCTCCTCAGCAGCAGCAGCAGCAGCAGTCTGAAAGGTCTTTTCAGCAGCCCCAAGAGTCTCGGCAGCATTCACATTCCACATTCTCTCTTTTCTCCTCTCCAATTTTTACCTGCAAGAGTGTTCCCTGATGTGCATCAAAAGTCGTTAGTTCGGCATTCAATGGATAATTCCGCACTCATAACAATTTTTTATCGTAAGATTTTTTTTTTAGAAACAGGCCCTTGCAGCTCTGTAGAGTTGCCCAGAACTGACTGAAGAACATGTTCTGAGGCTGGCCTGTTTAAAATTCGAGGACGATTTGATAAGATTCCCTCACGATGACCTTACAAAGGGCAAAATGGATACACGAATTCATCACGAAAGTAAACCTTCGCGAAGTCTTTCGGCAATTTCTTTGGCATGCCAAAGATTTTCCCAGCGCTCAGGATGGCTCAAGATTCCCTCACGAATAGCTCGATGTTTTCACGATCAGACCCGAATTTGAACATTTCCATATTCGTGTGTCCATCTGGTGTCAAGTTCGGGACAGTGTGACAGGGGAATTAGAGTATGTTGATGCAAAGCAATATTAGCTTGCCATTGGTCATTTTCTCTCCTGATAAGAACTAGGAAAAACTTAAACTCTGAACAAATGATCCAGTGTTGAAGTAAAAAGCAAGGTACAAGGAACCAGCAACATACCATACAACCTTTTAATTTGAGTTTTTGTCTAATTCTCAAGAATTCTATCAAAAGATCTATTTCTAACATGTGTTTCGAAAATGTTGTCAAAAACGAATTCAGCATTTCAAGCTGGAATTAATGTGCTCAAGAAATTCCATCAGAAAAAAATGGCGTCTTATAGTTGTTCATGATCACTTCACCAAATCACCAAATCTACCTTATAAAATGTAAGTCAGAAGACAAATTTTGCTGAAATATATTTCATTGGTTATTTGTCTTCAGAAATTCGCGATCTTGGTTTGGACATTTTTTTATATAATATACTTTCTTAATGCGTTCATATTCAAGCTCATTTTTTAATCTTTATATTTTCACTAAGAATTAAAATGTATGGTACAAAGTGTTCTTATTTTCTGGAATATGTCTTTGAATTTGGGAGAAAAACATACCAGTTTGAACGGTGTTTCAGGGTTGTGGAGGTATGGTTTCTAAGTTGGCTCTACAATGAGTTCTAGAAAGACAAGGTAACACAGACACTTCTACACCGACAACTGTACATTGAGGTTAGGATGTCTTTACTGAAAGTTCTCTATGACGTCCGCGTTCACTATATAATAACACCAACACGAGATTTTCGTTATTTCTAATGTGAAACTCATTGACGATTGATATTAACAGTTTAAAAGGTTTATAAATGGTTATGGTTGCTACAGCGAAAAAAGCAAAACCGAAAGGTAAAACATCAAATGGTAAACCAATGAAAAGTGTGAAACAGAAAATAGATTTGATAGGTAAACCTAAGTATAGTGAGATGATCAAATATGCCATAACTTCTTTGAAAGAGAAACGTGGATCATCACGACAAGCCATTCTGAAATTCATCCTGGAATTTTATGATGTTGGTCATGATAAGCGAGCAGTTAACAATTATTTAAAACAAGCACTAAGAGCTGGAGTTAAAAATGGAAAGCTGAAGCAATTGAAGGGGACTGGTGCTTCTGGATCATTCCGACTGGGTGACCCAAACGATAAGACAAATCCCAGAAATACTAATATGACTGTCAAACCAGAGGTAAAGAAGAAAGGAAAAGAAATGCCTAACACCAAGAAAGAGAAACTAGAAAAGACTACCAAGAAGAAAGTTAAGAAAGACAGCGCCATCACTAAAACAACGAAAGGGAAACAACCACGAACGAATGAAAAAACAACTGCTAAAAAGAAAGCACCAAAATCAAGAAAGAGGCCGATAAAGAAAGAGAAGAAGTAATCTAATGTTTTCTTTATATTATGTAGGACTAAAAAGACTGACATTTTTGTGCTATTGAACATTTCTAAGATAAGAAATGAACTTCACTTCTAATTGTTTTTTCCTGTAACCATGCGTGTACTTTCTGGTTTAAAGGTATATGGTCGTCAAACTGCATGATATTTGTTAGACTCATTTGATATAGAAATCAAATTAATGTAAAGTGATATTAAAATCTGGAGATCTCTATCATTTGGAAAGACCACCACATTCCTTTCAAACCCAGTTCCTTCGGTGGAAAGATAACATGACCTTACCCGTTACCCAGTAAATTAAGCACTATCTCAGCTGTCAGTGAAACCCATCTCATCTTCGACGGAAAAGGAAAGTATTAGATTGTGCACGCGGGGTGTCTTCCCATACCTAATTCTCCCCTTTTTAACATTTCGCCCTTTTTCCATTCGCCCCTTTACATTTGCCTCTTTCAACTTCACCGATTTCGCTCTTGGTGTGGAAAATCACCAATTCTTGTGACCTAGTTTTTCTGGGGAAAAGAAATCGAAATCGATAGCATTGTTTTTTTTTTGTTTTTTTTTTTTATTAAATGTGATATTTTTGACATTTTCACATTACTTGATTTAATATAGACAGGTCGTCTAACAGAAATTAAAAGCTGGTTCATCAGTTAAATAAATATGCATGGTAGTAAAATTTCCCATCTGATATAAACAGTTTGGTGGATCTGAGATGAAAGTCTAAAATAAAATTAAAATGCGTTGTTAAATAAAAATATATCTATGACCTACTTTTACAAATAGTATCAATATTGCCTATCACAATCAACACCTACACCACTTCTACATAAACTTTAGTTAGCAGTGGCTCAAGAAGATCAGTGGTGGCTTATGGGCCCCTGGAGGTCCGAGGCATAATCTCCCGAAAAGTGTCTTATGGTTGGCATTTTTTATGGGATCGAGGGGCCTCTTTGGGTTGGGGATCCGTAGTCAAAACTTATCAAGTAAAATATTTATAGCCTAATGGGAATCAGGATATTTTTTAAACGAGATAAAATTATTCAGTACATATGTGAGTACTTACCGAAATGACTGATCTTAGAGGGTGTTCAAAACGTGGGGATATGATATTAGTAAGGAAAGCCCAACCAAAACTATTTAATTCACCCCTATTATACATCAGAAAAACTGGGAAGAATTTTCTACAATCAGCATCCCTGTTCATACCATACCAATAATGTTGCCCTAAAATAACAGAATTCGCTGATATTTTGGCTATAATTATACTTAACTAAGATTAATTCAAATTGAAAAATGTTTTGGGAGATTTTAAGTAGTGCACGTTGTCTCTTTCCGATCAGATTCCCACAAGGAAACAAATAATATCTATAAATCTGTGCTTCTTTTAGGCTCAAGGTCAGATAAGCACATGTCTGACTTAAATAACACTGTGCCTATATGACATGTGCTTATCTGACTGTGTGCCTAACAGAAGTGTGCTTAAAGCACTGTGTTTAAATGAAGTGTGCTTAAACATATCCTAAATGATGACTGCTTACCTTTGTGACCAACGAGCAAAAAGGATAGATTATGCTCAATTTCATCCCCTTGCATTTCCAAAAAATCACCCCTGAGAGTGCATAAAGATCCCGGTTGAGAAGCTAAAATAGATTTTTTTGAATAGCCTACCACAATGACCGGAGATGGGTGCTCTTTGCTGGACATATTTTCTGGAATAAGTACAACTTCATACTATATGTAGTATAAAGATTTGGTTCTATAAGGTATATAAAATATATGTTATTACCCATGGAACGAAAGCAATTTCCTTTGGCCCATTTGGTACCAGCCAAATCTTTCTGATATTTAGGAGCTTTAATGATGTCTCTTTGAATATCGGTACCATTCTGTATGAATAGATTAGATCCAGTGCCTTCATATTCGACCTCATACCTGTTACGTCCATCTGTACAGATGGTGGCTGTAAAAGACAAAATGATGGCAAAAGGGATAGGTCATTATCATTTATGAAATAAACTTACCTTTTCCCATTTGTATGCAAAAAAAAAAAATACATTTTCAATAAATATGAAAAAATTTAATTATGAAAAACACTAAATGTTTGCTGTAAAGGGAATATACATCCAGAATGTTGTTTAAAGTATTAGATTCTTACCTGGATTAACGAAATAGGCTGTAACATAGTATCGGTTGCCTTCTCTAATAAATGGTGGTCGGAGTTCAGCAAATGGATAACCATTTGGAAGATTATCAGCTAGCTGTAAGAGATAGTAAAGTTGCTTTAGGGATTAATTTTTTATTAAATGTATAAAAGAGAGTTTCCCGAAGTAATTAGTCAGTTTTAGACTCTTTTTGATGTAAAATATGATATTTGATTGCTTGAATTGTGTAATGCTATACTCTGATCTGACCGTAACACTCACCCCAGCCTGAATACCAGCAATATGTCCTTGAATATCAAACACAAGAATAAGAGCATAATCATTATCCTTCACATACCTATACCCCCGGAATAAACCTGTAAATAAACAAAATAAAGACTTTTGTAGGCTATATATCGAGAAATCATTAAAAGAATTACCGAAATCTAAAATTTTTATGTTTCCCCTTGATCTTTGTATTATTTTGTCACTGTCCAGTGCGTCTGTACGAGTGGGGAGACTGGTCCAGCTTTGTCCCTACTCCCTTTAGGTTCCAATATTGAGATATTATATGCCGAGTGATAGGAGTTCCCTCATCAAAGAATTCCTAGACATGCTGTAGGGTGTTGAGTTTGTGGTGTTTTAAAAAAAAACATTCTCCCATAAACATAATGTTGATCGATTGGTACTTTTATTGATGGCATATAATAATATCTACAGAGCAAAATGAACATCCAGAGTAACTACCCTAAGGATATATATATGATCGCTATACTTCAAGGTCAAATGCATGTTTTAAGTTTATACAGATTACGATGTCGGATTACGGTTTTGAGGGGTTCCGGTTTATAGAGGATTTCCTTGTATGGATTATATAGTGATTTGGCCAGGACTTTTTGAAACTGTCGGTTATGAGGGGATTCCGGTTTTCAGAGGATTCGGTTTTGAGGGTTTTCACTGTATATAAGATAATCCTTACAACAGATAGATATCAATGTTTGTAAAAAACAGTATCAAAGTCCTACTTGCCTTCACATTGTTGTGAAATCTTTACAAATCCTTCCGATTCAGCATCTTTCATGGTTAAAGGCATTTTTGCAAAGTTATACGGACCTGTTGGATCGAATCCAAATCTTACTGAAATCAAAAAACAAATTTAACATGCACTTTTTACAGTGGCGTGGTGGCCGGGGGGGGGGGGGGCCTGGGGGGCCTGGGGGGCCTGGGGGCACGTGCCCCCCCCCCCCCCCAGCGAAACCAGGGGGCGCCGACGTTGCAAGGGGGCGCCAAAAGCCCTTCGAAAAAAAGTCGGTCGTTAAGAAATAATAATTATTTTCGAGCTTATTCTTTTAGTCCCAGTACAACTCGGGCCCTCCCCCTTATTTTTGACCGGATAATGTCAGAACACTCTATAAAATTGCCGCTCGCGCCTTTGGCCCTCACAGTGCCGTTCCGTTTGAAGCATGTTATATTTCAGAGTCCCCCCCCCCCCCACATTTCTATAAATCCTGGATCCGCCCCGTTATTGATATCCGTCGGTAAAGTATAGCCGACCTACCGCAGACATAAACATACAAAAAAATACAAAAATATAGCGTCAAATAGCCTTCCTGCATTGTTTCAAATAGCTAAAGCCTTGAAGTTTCCGAGGGTCTTGGTGTGAGTGTTTGTTATCACCCAAGGATAAAGCCTATTAAGTTGTGATAAATGAAGGGAGTGAGCCGAAATGTTATATTCCACTGCTTACAGTTATTCAACTATGAGGGTCTCTCATAGGTCCGCGCTCGCTATAAGCGTATACTATGACAAATGGTAAAATTGCTTTTGTACTTCAAAATTAGGTCTTTCCGGTCTTCCTACGGACTGAATTAATTATTTTGGATCTTTGAATTTACTTCTGGGGTCCGAAGCCTAATTTCAAATTTAGAACAATGTTGAATTAACCCTTGTTTACTACATTTAAAACGAAAACTTTAAGGACAATGAAGACAATAGTGTGAATGTTTGTAATCACCCAAGGATGAAGCCTATTAAGTTCATCCACTTGAAAAAACAACTATGTTAACAAAATCCGTGTAATATAAAAAATGTCACTCTCAGAATCTTTCATTTACTGATAACATTTACTTTTTAAACCTAAAGAAATTATGTTTTGCGTTTCAGTATCGAATATTTTTATCGGGGCTGCAAGTGCCTGAAATATATCTAGATCGCACCTACAACAGTCTTAATTTTCAATATTTTCCATGAAAAGAACCCCGTATTACCTCGTTCCTCCTCTTCGACACGGTGTTCCACGGTCGAAGGGCTCCAGAGGTTTTACATGTGCATCAGTGATCCATACCTGAACAGAATACTTTAGGGTGTGGGTGGGGCCTATGAGTTGCAGGGAGCGCCAAAAAGGGTTTGTGCCCCCCCCCCCCAGCCAATTTGGAGCCACCACGCCACTGACTGTTTACACATGATACTTCTAACTGTCTGGTTTTTTGCCCCCTTTTATTTCGGCCCAATTAAGAGGGGTAAACTTGGAAGAATCAAATTGAGAATAAGGAGTAAAATGGACAGAGGGCAGAATGGAGCAGGGACAAAATGAAAAAAAGGTGGCGATATGGGAAAATGGCAAAATAGAAAATTTGTAAAGCACCAAATATTATTCTTAAAAAGTTTAACATCATCTTTCGAGGCAGAAGCAAATGCATTTGCTATCTATACATGTATAGTTCAATGAATACAAACAAAATTTGTTTTGAACCATACCACATTTACGAAATTCGACATTGAACAATAATTGACCTTGATTATTTTCAAGGTTAGGATCTAAACTCAAGATTGAATGTTCGTGGTTGTGATTGCTGCAATTATAATGTCAAATCCACATAACTTATAGTGTGCAAGGATAACATAAATTTGCGTTATTAAATTGCACGATTTAGTTTTTACCAGAAGGAGAGCAATCATAGAAAGGTTGAAATATGCGACAACGTAACTGTTGTAAACAATCTGGAACTTGGGTTAAACTTGGGGAGAGAAAATGTTTGAAAAATAGAATTGACATAATGCATTCTGACACATTTATTGGGGCAAAAAACGTGTAAAACATTTTTTTTTTTAAGTTCTAACCCTGGTCACAATCGCTTAGAAATATTTAAAAAGTGGAATTTTCCGTTATTAGGCTACTTTTTTATGTAGTATTTTTAGATTTTAAGTTATAGTAGAAAATGATGGTAATTTTATCATTAGAGTACAAATTATTACTTACCTCGAAGTCCGTCCCATTTTTCTGAAATAAAATTTGCTCGTATTATTTCAAAATTAAATGTCAAGAAATGTTATAAATATTCCGAACCAGTTCGTATCGTAAGTCCAATCGTAAGTCCATACTGTTTAGACTAGCAATTTCTCAACTCTTCCTCAAGTTACACTGAATTTTAAAACTTGGTATTACGCGTCAAAAAGTGCATTTTTTTTTTACTATAAACAAGAATTGGTGACTTACTTGAAAAGAAATCAAAGTGAAATGCATTAATAGCAGAAACTATACACAAAATAAGAAGCAGTGATCTCATGTTGATAGTTTAGTGATCATCTGATATTAATTGATATTCAAGTCCTATTTGTACACTTTACAGATTTGATGCGTCATTGTGTACTTAATACAAACTGAATTGAATTATTTACTCTAGAAACAAGACCTTTATACCGTATACTCTTATAAGGGTTGTTTTTTTTACTAGTCATAGTACTCCTATATAGGTAGGTTACCTTAAAGTGCATTCATATTTTCTCATGATATACGAATATAAAATCTTCAGTACCTTTTAAAATTCAGAGAACACCATTTCGTCCGAACAGAGAATATTTCTTGGGTATGCCCGCAAGGAACTATACATGTGCTATTTCGTGTATTATAAAACAAGAAAATGTTTTAATTTTGCAAAATAATCTTTGATCTATATCCTTGACTAAGAGGGCAGGCGTTGTTTCAATGTACAAAGTCCAAAATGGTGTACACAAACTTCTAATTCCTCGTCATCTTAAGAACTATGTGGAAAAGTGCATAAGAAATATTTTGCACACTAGCGCACTAGATAAAATGAGCACTTGTTTCTGTTTCTGTGGGCTGTAGTTAAGATCAACTTTAAAAAAATTAATATGACATTACATGTAACAGCAATGGTTACAATTATGGTTTCAGGTCTGCTTTAACCTCGATGTCTTTGGTTTCGAAGCATTACCGATAGTGTTACATCGCTAATTCATACCTAAGATATCACACAGGCAGTGCACCCTCCCCTGAATAGTTTGTACCTCCATTTATCTAGAATCTCAATTTTACTCATTTAATAAATCCGCCCATATTTACATCCATAGTTTCAGCTGGATGGCATCGTCACTGTACAGTTCTTCGCTTATATTGTTCATATTGGATCACTGTTTTAGTCATAAAACTATATGTAAAGAAAGGATAATGGTTTATTTGGTATATAACATCAATCAATGATACATAATACTTCTCAATCATCTCATATTTATAAAAATAAGATCACCTTTATAGACATATAAAATATAGCACCAGGCATTATTATAATAAAAATAAACAACATTAAATATATTAGTAATCAATACTGTATACTTCTCATTCTTCTTTCAACGTAGGTTTAAAGATAATATACACTCACTTTCATCATTTTGGCACTTTAAAAAATCATAGTGTTATCCATGATGTCTAAACCTACATGGTAAGTTGAATTGAAGAAGAAATTTGAATTTAAAGCAGCGGATTTGATAAAGCAAATATCAAGATGATTATGGCCGAATCAAATATCTTGATGATAATGAAAAAATCAAATATCTAGATGATTATGGTAAAATCAAAATGGTAAAATCAAATATCAAGATGATTATGACAAAATCAAATATCAAGATGATTATGACAAAATCAAATATCAAGATGATCATGACAAAATCAAATATCTTGATGATTATGACAAAATCAAATATCTAGATGATTATGGCAAAATCAAAATTGTAAAATCAAATATCAAGATGATTATGACAAAATCAAATATTTTGATGATAATGACAAAATCAAATATCTAGATGATTATGGCAAAATCAAAATTGTAAAATCAAATATCAAGATGATTATGGAATAATCAAAAATCAAGATGATAATGACAAAATCAAATATATATTTATGATTAAGCAAAATAAAAAATCAAGATGATTATACATGTACCAAAATCATTATCTAGATGATAATGGCAAATGCAAATATCTAGATTACTAAAAACATTTAATCTTAAAGTTTACATGTTACTGATTTTTTGTGATATGCATTATAATTTTTTTGATGTCAATAAGCATTTAACATAAAATAATGATATATCTTAAAACATAGCAATAATTCAAGGACTAGAATTCATTTGGGCAAGATAAAATACACAAACACAGAATCAGCTACTACACAAAATCAACAAAAATCATAGGTTTCAATCAACAAATAAAAAATTTACCTAACTAAAAATATAAGTAAGTACCACTAGGTATTATGACTACATCTAAACCTGATTTTCATTTTAACAATGGTTACTTTTAATTAGCAAATATATCTCCCATAGGAATCCATATATTCTTAACTTGTATGGAATGATAAAGGAATTCTTCTCCCTGCCCTTGTTCTGGATCACTCCAATTACGATTGGTTCCATAGTTAACCCATGTTCTCTTTAAGTTTTCAGCTGACATATATTCTACAAACTTAGATCCCTGAGCAGTACCAAAATACCACATAGCTTGTATATCTTGATGTTCAGCTAGATATTTAACTATATGATCTCTATCACCAGTTAATATATTAACTACACCACCAGGTAAATCAGATGTATCAAACACCTAGAAAATATTATGATCATTATAGTATTATAACATAACATATAACATAACAGGGTGTTAAAGTGAAAGTACTAGATAGATTTCAGTTTTTTTTACTTTGAAGGTTTCAAATTCCATATTTGATATAAATTGCTAAAATGAGAGTGAACTGTCTGGGTGAGATCCCAAAATTTGCATCCTACTATTCCCTAGCATCCATATTGCATTTATACACATTATACATATAATTTCTGAGAAGATTGTTTTCATTTTCTTCAAACACTTTTAATTCATGATCAGAAATAAATTTGACAATTGGTTAGAATAAATGAGTGAAAATTCTACTATACCTGATAGAAGTCTAGAGCTACCAGAGGATATTTCTCACTGGGTACAATAACTACAGCATTACCACGAATAACAGCTGGTGCAAATAATGATACAAAACCTAATAGAGGATAGTCATCAGGACATGCTATACCAATTACACCCATTGGTTCATGTATCTTTACTGTAGCACCATATAATGTTGTTTCCTGACAATTATAATATATATGCAATAACTAAATAATAACTTTCAATTTTTCGGTGAATGGTAGGGGTCAACAATAGTCTAGAATATGTAACTTAAGGATACCACGAATAACAGAAATCTGAAAATCGAGTGGCCGAAAACTGAGGAGTTTTTGTGATGGGGGTGAGGGTGAGAGGTGGATTTTGAACATTTTCAACCAAGGGCCTCCCCCACTTCCAGAGACGCTCTGCGGCCTCTGGATTTGATAGCCATTGTTTTATAGATGTATCTTGTACATGATGTCTTACACAAAGAGACATATAAAAATCTGTCAAAGATACTTGTTGTTAAAGAAATTTTCTAGTATATGCCAACTAATGGACATCAAAATGGTAAAAAGTTGTAATTTTGAGTTGTTCTCAAGAGAGAATTACCTGTACAGTGCCACCATATTTATCACAATAAGCACCCCAATGAAATAATCGTTGAATAGAATCATCTACTTCTTTATAGCACTGGTCTAGATCTTTACCAGTCATATTAGATATACGTTTACTCATTTCATCTCTTCTAACTTCTAAATTCTCAGCCATATAATATACTATCTGAGCTCGGTTGTGAGCTGCTCTTTTACCCCATCTATAATGTAGTTCAAAAATTAATCATTATAATGTCTTTGTTAAATTTATTAGTATCTTTGAAACCCTTCATAAATGTCATGAGCAACAGATATGCCACATAAGAAGCCAGGAACATTTTTTCTTACTGATTCAGCTTTCCATTTTTGATTTTTTATACAAATGAGATTTAAGCAAGAAGGAGAAATAATATACACTGCTGATAATCTAATAGCACTGGTTCCCCCATGTATCTTTCAACAAAGGAATTGAAAGCTAATACATATTGTTAACACAGGTTCAAAAGCAAATTATATATTCATTTTCATTATTGAGGTACATCTTTTAATTTTCAAATTGAAACTTATCAAGAACATGACTATCAAAATAATTACCCAGGAGCAGCTTTATGAGCAGCCTCTACAGCATTTCTTACATCTTTTCTATTACTCTCACCCACTATACCTACAACTTTACCCTGGGGGTTAGAGATAGGTCTAGAATACTGTCCATCTGGTCGTTTCTGTGCTCCACCATAATATAATTTATATGTTCTATCAACACTGAAATAACATAATAATTATTTGTAAAAATATTATAGCATTTGAGAGATTGTAAAGAGGTTTTTGTGTTTAAAACACTGTTAGCATCAATAAGAACCAATCCAACTTTCAATCAGATTTCTCCCCTAAACGCAAAAAAAAATTGATATGAAACTTTATCACAAAAATAAAATAATTATTAGTTCAGGAAGGTTAACATGCTAAACACACAATAATCTATACCAAACTCACGATTAGAAAGGCCAGTCATGTATAATGACAGCTGAATAATTAAAATGACAATAAACATAATCAATTAAAAAATATCCTTCACAGCTTAATAAAACACAGCTGCACTAAATAATTATTATTAGAGCCTGCAGTAAATACCATAGTTATAAATAGTAGGGAAGTTTTACATACCTTGGTGGATCAACATCACTTGTACAACTATCTGATATAGCTGGTCTAGGTGGTACAGTTGAACCAAATGTTTTTATAACATCATCAGTAATAGCATCAGGTCTAGCTCGGTCTTCCCATGCAGGTCTCACATATTCAAATAAACCCTATAGTAAAATAGTCATAAACATGTACCATAATCTTTTAACGCAAGAAATGATTATCCATATTCGAACCTAGCTAAAATTATTTCTTCTTGAAATGAATTCAGAAATCTAGCTCATTAAATTAAGAGTACGTAATTAATTATTGTTGTTGGGTTTGGCAGTATTGCAGTGAACAGGAATCTACGAAACAAATTCATGTTGAATTAAAGAATTAAATTTTAAAACACTATCAGCATACCTCTTTACCACCATCTCTTCCATATCCTGATTGTTTATATCCACCAAAACCTGCTGCAGAATCAAATACATTGTGACAATTAATCCATACAGCACCAGCTTTAATACTTAGAGCTACTTCCATAGCAAGACTAATATTCTCTGTCCAAACACTACCAGCTAACCCATACACTGTATTATTAGCTAGACTAACAGCTTCTTTAGCTGTTCTAAATGGTAATACTACTAATACTGGACCAAATATCTATTAATATAAAACACAACAGTAATATTGTTAATTGAAATATTTGAATATGATAAACAGGTAAGGTAAGCTAACAAATGTTTAAATTAGTAAAAAAAGAGAACAAAAAGAGAACAAAAGTAGCACAGTGCAAAAACTATATGATGATGCCATGTAATGATATTTTGCTTGAAAGACAGCATTAACGGAAATTATAAATACCTCTTCAACAACAACTCTAGAAACAGTCTGGACACCAGTTATTAATGTTGGTGGATAAAAACATCCTCTACATGGTATACTGATGCTGGCTTGATAAACCTAATAATAGAAAGTACATGGTATACTGATACTGGCTTGATCAACCTAATAATAGAAAGTACATGGCATACTAATACTGGCTTGATAAACCTAATAATAGAAAGTACATGGTATACTGATACTGGCTTGATAAACCTGATAATAGAAAGTACAAGGTATATTAATACTGGCTTGATAAACCTAATAATAGAAAGTACATGGTATACTGATACTGGCTTGATAAACCTGATAATAGAAAGTACATGGTATACTGATACTAGTTTGATAAACCTGATAATAGAAAGTACATGGTATATTAATACTGGCTTGATAAACCTGATAATAGAAAGTACAAGGTATACTAATGCTGGCTTGATAAACCTGATAATAGAAAGTACAAGGTATATTAATACTGGCTTGATAGACCTGATAATAGAAAGTACATGGTATACTAATACTGGCTTGATAAACCTGATAATAGAAAGTACAAGATTATAATAATACTGGTTTGATAAACCTGATAATAGAAAGTACATGGTATATTATTACTGGCTTGATAAAACTGATAATAGAAAGTACAAGGTATATTAATACTGGCTTGATAAACCTGATAATAGAAAGTACATGGTATATTAATACTAGCTTGATAAACCTGATAATAGAAAGTACATGGTATACTAATACTGGCTTGATAAACCTGATAATAGAAAGTACATGGTATACTAATACTGGTTTGATAAATTTATATTCCTGATGACGGTGTGAGAACCACATTGAAACGTTGAAGTTATAAACTTTCCAGAAGTATATATCCATAAAGTACATGGTATACTAATACTGGCTTGATAAACCTGATAATAGAAAGTACATGGTATACTAATACTGGCTTGATAAACCTGATAATAGAAAGTACATGGTATACTAATACTGGCTTGATAAACCTGATAATAGAAAGTCAATGTACATACCTCAGCACCTTCTTGTCTGGCACTATCAACATACTCAGCTATAGATTTTCTTTGTGATTCATCAACAATGGCTCCCATATCAATAGTTTTATCTAAACTATCACCCAGTCGGAAATGTGTTAATCTTTCTTTTAATTTGTTGACTAATTTTTCTTGCACAGACTCATGAACCAGTAGTCTAGATCCTGCACTACACACCTAGAAAAAGATCTCTAGAAATTATATTTCTAAAACTCTAGATTTAAAAAAATTTAGCATTTTACAATTGAATTTTTCAGAAAATCACCATTGAAATTGTCATCAAAAAGGGTTCTTTTCTAATGACCTAAGCAAAACAGATATAAGGGTTTGCTGAAAAGTTCTAAGTTCAGGCCGTGCAGACAATATGGATTACCCCAGATGAGAACTATGTAGTGAAATAAATGAAAACCAATGACTTAAAATGTGAATTGCACAGAAAGGCCATGACCTAAAGATTGAACTATCGCTCCATCCACATAAACTCCATTGTTTAAATCTATGGGTATGTGATTATTTTAAGACTTTTTTATTGACATAATAAAATGAAACATATAGTTACTAACCTGTCCTTGATTGAACCAAACAGCGTCTACAATACCCTCTACAGTACTATCTAAATCAGCCGTGTCAAATACAACTACTGGTGATTTACCTCCTAATTCTAATGATAACTTTTTACCAGTACCAGCTGTTGATCTCCTTAATACCTGTCCTACCTAATCATTCACAAAAAATCATTGTTTTACCCAAAAAAAATAAGAAGAGTTTATAATGAGAAATTCGCAACCTCCAGATATTTGATGTTACCATACAACCATATCTCCTTAAAGATAATACAACATGACTAGGGTTGGGAATCGATTACCAAATTGAGATTGATTATCGAAGGCAGGTTTTCGATCAATAATCGATTAATAATAGAAATATTTCATTTGGGAAATCTTCTTATCTTCATATGTTCGTTGACGTTTTTGTACCTGAGTGTTTGTTATTTATCAATATCAGGTATCGAAAACAAATGAAACTGAAGTAATGTCAAGAATTTTGTGTGATTATCATGATAAAATGGGTCGTGACTTCTATGATAAGCATGTAGCAGATAATATTAAAAGAAAATTTGACTATAAATTTTAATCGATTATGAAATTTGATAATCATTAATCGAAATAGATAATTTGTAGCGTTGATAATCGATTAAGTCAATTATTTGACCCAGCCCTAAACATGACATTTAAGGCCCATAGTGCTTAACCAATTTGTTAAAAAAACCAGTTTGTACAAACCTCTGTAGATCCAGTAAAGGCAACTTTATCAACATCAGGATGAGCTGCAAGTTGACCTCCAAATGCACCATTACCAGTTACCACATTAAAAACACCTGGTGGTAAACCAGCTTCACTACATATTTCAGCTAGTAATAGAGCTGTTAGTCTGGTATAGGTAGCTGGTTTTAATACCACTGTATTGCCCATAGCTAATGCTGGACATATCTTCCAAGTCAACAACATCAGTGGAAAATTCCAGGGAACAATAGCACCCACAACACCTACAAACCAATCATGTTACTTTTGATAAGATTAACAAAATCAGAGAGCAATCCAACTCACATACTATTGTTGGTCAGCAACACCATAATACATATATGCAATATTTTTTTAGAAAGTAAGTAAAAATATTACTTACCTTCATTTTATATTTTAAAATTGTTAATTGAGTTTTTATGATAATATACAATGACTAACCTATTGGTTTCCACCCTCTCATTTCAGTTTCCATTAGTTGAGCCCACCCAGCATGGTGATAAAAATGGCGTACAACAAGTGGTATATCAGCATCTCTTGTTTCTCGTATTGGTTTACCATTATCCATAGACTCTATAACACTAACCAACCGCTGGTGTTTCTGTACATGTCTTGCAATACTGTAATGGCAATGTTCATGTACATGGATTAATATTTGAATGACAATTTTTCTTTTCATCCAGCTTCAGGTTTTAATAAATACACTTGATTTCAGATAAAATCAACAATAAGATATATACATGCAGGCCTATGCTTATATTTCATGCTTTTTTTGTCAAAGGCAATGTATCTAGGGTCCTCCCCTTTCTCTTCGAAAGAAAAACTCTAGGAATTGTCAGACTTGCATAAATGTTTTTAAGATAAGCTTGAATTTCAGGAAAAGATGTATGTATGTTACCTGTAAAGGTGTCGAGCTCTGACATGAGGAGATAAGGTACTCCATGATTGAAATGCTTTTCTAGCAGCTTTAACAGCTAAATCTACATCTTCGCTGTTACCCTGTATAGTGGCAGTCAATACTTCCCCTAAATCACAAAAAATACATAAAACATAAGAAATACGTAAGTCCACAGTTAATGATCCCATGATTAAGCTGACAAATTTCACCCACTACCCACTACATGGAATTGTTTGACTTCATTAGTTCAAACTTGCACAGAAAAGTTTGACATTACCGTACTTCATTTAATTTTTTATAAAGCCTTTATGAAATAAAAGACCATGTTACCTGTAGATGGTGACTTTGTTTCATATTTCTTTCTTTCATTTGTTGGTTTATACCATTTACCATCAATAAAATGTCCAAAATCTCTTCCATGATCTTCTAACCAAGCCTTAGAAAAAAACAAATATGACACTGATGATATTTAATGCATTTTTATGTTGCACATACAAGTCAACTAAAAAATCAGCATGAAAATGTACCATTCCCGCGAGTCTTAGACTGTCTTTGGTTTAATGAACATGCTAGAAACTTTTTATTTAAATATGATTTTAGAAATAAAGTTTTTTTTAGTCAGAAGATATGGGTCACTTTCACATTTTTTGGTTGGGAAGTGTGTTAATCTCCAGGCCTAAATTAAAATCATCAAAAGTTACATTTCTATGGACCTGAAAATATTGTCATAAGGCAAATGGTACGCATTTGAATATTAGATTTTAAGTTTAAGTGAAATAAGAGAGAAAAAAATCATTTCTGAGCTCTGTAGTAGGATAGTAACTAAATGACCAAAATAACTCAGACTTCAGTCAGAGTCCACAGAGCGATTTACACGAGTGACAAAATCTACACAAACTTTCGAGTGCAAAGTTTAAGTTGACCAGCAATGAAATAAATTACAAAAAGTGTACATAAATCTAAACCTTAGCTACGTTGTCAGCCTCGGGTGCAGGACCATAATTCAAGGATTCAAATAAATTTGAAACCGAATTGTGCTCTGTGGAGATTCCAGTAGCTGCCATGTTTATGACCTAATGACCTAACTTAGATATGAGCCAATCAGAATTCGCGCACCTGCCGTTGTCAAGGTCATCTTTTTTGACGTAATGGGCTGTTTGATTGGATAATTCAACGGAAGTAAACAAATCGTCGAGGAAAGTCTGAAATTGGGATATCCCATTCTCGTATTAAATTTTCATCTACACATCTCTCATTACTTGATATCTTGAATATGTTTGAACAGGAAGAAAGTGATCAAGCGCAAGCAATGCTCAATCGTCTACTTTTGGAATCGGTACAAAGATAATTTATATTTATAACCTACTGTTTGTTATGATATGATACCGGTACTGCATCTCTCTATGGCCTATGCTATGCTATGCTATGCTAGCAGCTATATTTACATCCATAGAAATATTTCAGGAACCAAGTTGAAAAAATTTACTTGACAACTTGCAGATCTTGCTAAACTACTGTCTGAGTTGTCATTTCTAAAATGTTCAAATTAAAGATTAAATTTTCACGCACTATTGTTCATTATTTCATAAAGAAACTGTTTTTGGATAAAGAAATATAAATTGTGTTTTTCGCATTTTCTAGTATTTTTTAAAACTATAAATATCATGCATGTATATTCAAGACACAAACTAACCCACAAAAATGCTGACTGTTTTGTTTTTAAATTACGGTACACATGATTACTTACATTAAGTACAGTACGGAATTGTTTTGCTTGTACAGATTTTTACCGAAAATCCCGTCTGTAAAGTCACTTTTCTTAATGGTACCGGTAATTCATTGAAAGATAATATGAAAAAGAATTAAAGATAAGTAAATCACTAAGAAATGTCACTCTGCAAGTGTTAAGAGAATAGGAAAAAAAATATTATTTTCAGTCAGTATTGTATGTGAAGATGTTTTTTTATTTTTTTATATAGAATAATGGTGAAGATACAGATAAATTAACAAGTGAATTAGCAGCTCACAAACCATTTTCTACAGTTATACCATCACCAGGTCTGTCAGTTTAGTATATTTTAGTGCAAATATTGAAATTTTATAGGTAACCAAAAAAAAAAAAAAACCAGGGGACTATTATGATGGGTTTCCTTATTTTTTAGTGTCAAATTAAGCAAAATATTCTATAATTTGTGTTTATGATAGATATCCATGTATATGTAATTAGAAATATTTAAAATATTAAAATAGAACCTAAAACATGTTGTTACTCAGAGTTTCACGCTGTACGACCTTCAGACAACTGATCTATTTCAGCCTGCGTCCCTACTGAAGTTAGACAAGTAAAATTTATTAAAATTAAAACCACTGCCACTTTTTGATTCAGGATTTTGTGTCAAACTGAAGAGTAAAAAAGATGAGAAGTTTTTTGTCAATATATGTACAGCAGATAATGTAAGTAGTTTATTTTAAAATTCCAGATTTTTTTTTAGCTGGGTTCAATTGAAAATATGATTAGCAATTGTTCACAACAATTTAGTTAATCAATTACTATAAGATTTGAACGAGAAGCGAGGAGCACATATAACATAATATTGTCTTGTGTTTGTTCTATAATAAATTACTATGTTAAAAAAATGTTTAGACCATGAACAACAAATTAAGATATTTACTTAATGATGTAAATTTGCTGATAATTGAAAAACAAATAATCATTTAACCCTTTAACTGCCACAGTCGTAATATTGCGACATTTTACCCTTGCAACTTACACTTTAAATAGACACAAAACTATGGCTTAAAACATTGTAATGATATATCTAAAATATAGTCATGATGTTGATGGTTATTTGTAAACAAAAAAATATACATGTTTGTTCTATAAAAAGTCATGAACATTTCAATTGAAAATCAAAGGTTTTTTCGAAAGTCAAGAAATTTGATTGAACATGGCAATGACGTCGGCTTTTACATGACGTCGTTTGCTCATGGCGTCATTTTGCTGTAAAAAAAACTTTGAATTTCAAGTTGATAAAAGGTCACAGTGAGGCTACAATATGAAAATAAAGCAAAATAAATGTTTTTATTGTAACATGCTATTATCAAACTAGATTTAATCCAACGAAACCAACTGTCGAAACCCTGTTACTTTTGAGCCACACACTTTTGAAAAAAGGTACCACAAAATGCCAATGATCTCTAAAAATATCTGGCAGTTAAAGGGTTTAATTTAATTTGGACTATCATATTTTGACATGTTTTTCTGAATTTGACAATTATATTCTAGTAGATCTAGCACTTGAGTCTAGGAGCAGTATGATTTCTACTTTTAGAGTTTGTCATAAAAATAATGATGGAAGTTATAGAAATAGGTTCCTTAAAAAAAGCTAATTTTTATAACTCCTACTTAAGTAGCAACTATCAAATATAGCTTAGAGTCAGAATGTCAGAACTGATTATATTCTGGATTATATGTATATTTTTAAAGGTTCCCAGTCCACCAGATATCACTGATGATGAGTTGATAAAAATATTAGAATCAGATGACCCTACTCAGTATAGAATACCTATGAGTATAGGTGCACCACATGCAGAACTTGATAAATGTAAGATATTTTAATTAATTCAATGATTATGTGTTTTGTCCAGGTTGCCCTTGGTTGAAAATTTTCAAAATCCACCTCTCACCCTCACCCCCACCATAAAAACTCCTTGTATTTCGGCCACTCGATTTTCAGATTTCAGAAATTATAAAAATATTTATAAAAATGACAATAATATTTTGAGAGGAAAAAAAATTAATGGCAAATATTGGGGGGAACAAGGCCCCCCAGACCTCCCCCTTAACACATTCTGTGACCCCTGATGTCTCACTGTAAGTTAATATCATCTTATTTGTATTTCAAATGTGATGTCTGTATACTAAATTGCTACCAATTACCATTATGCCCATATGTCTCTAAGCAATAATATCTGGGCCTTATATAAATTCTAATGTGCAACTATAATAAACACTTATTAAAGGATGTCGGTTTTGAAAATATATCATTCCTGTATTGATGTGTTTGTTACATTATTATTCCATAATATCTGGAGGTGTTTATTGGTGTATTTATTTAGTGTTAACAAAATACTATCAACCTTATTATCTTATTAGCACTTACCAATTTATACTTTCCAATTTATACTTACCAATTTACACTTTCCAATTTATACTTACCAATTTATACTTTGTTATTTTCATATTTATTGAAAACCTTAATGAATGCAGATAGTAAGTTGTACTGTGTCTGTCTTCTGGCCTTATTAGTGCAGTTTAAACGAGTGAGCTAACCGTAGCGCTTCAGGGAACGAGCCAAGTAGCATAATTAACTGCTGACAATACTATTTTGGCTCTTTAGGCTTCATCAATGTAGCACTGTTGCTACACTCTTTAGACGATCCCACATATATGGTATCATTGTACCATGCCAGAGTCAAAATAGTAAATGATTGAGCTACACATTGTTCTAGAATGTTATTTTTCAAACAAAGCTGACAGTGGGCATATTTACCTTACCTGGCAAGGTATCTTGCATACTTTTTTTTTTCACTAAAAGTTAAAAACTTGTGGTACCGTAGTATTAAAGATAGTTGTATGATAATTGTCAGATGTTATAAAGACTAAAGTAGATTTGTTCATGATTGAAGGATAGTATTAATCCTCTCAATATTATTATTGTTCTTCTCATTCTAGCTGGTCAAGGTTGTACAGCTTATGATGTTATTGTCAACCCATCATTCTATAACCAATTAAATTCTAGTGAACTCATCAAAACATTCTTCCTCACTGTAATGTTAGAAGGGGTAGAGTCAAAATATGAACAGGAATTATCAAGAGGTACAGTACTTTACTATTTAACTTCTATAGCTGTAGTGTCACATTGAGTTAGACACATTCTCACTAAAGTATATGTGTGCTGGCTTCAATCCCAGCATTGGTTAAAGGAATACAACCTCTTAAAATACACAAAAAATCTTAATTCTTAACAGTATGGTTTTGTGCAATAATTGAAAAATGCTTACTCAAAATTTAAGGATTTTTCAATAATAACCTGTAATTGTATGGAAAATTACATAGTTTTATCTTGCTAAATAAGATTCTGTTTGTGTACTTTGGACACCGTTGACCAGGTATGAGAACTTATTTTTTGTTCATTCTAAGAGGTGGTATCGCTTTGAGAGAATATTTTTGGATTTATCAACCCAGTTTCCCCTGTTAATGATACCATCTGTTCTACAGACTTATGTCTGTCAGCATTTTGAAATTGAAAAATAGTAGGCTTATCTGTTCTGACAGAAATCCTTCAATGCGCAGTGCAGAGCATGGCATATCCTCAATAGCCAAAACAGGTGCAGAAAAACAGAACAAGATTTCAAAATATCATGAAAAATTATCTTGTATTTTATAGATTGGGTGATATTAAAAAATCGTAAATTTGTTGGTGATTTAGCTGAACAATATGTTAAAGATAGATCAAAGTCTTTGATAACAGAAGTGAATCAGTAAGTAGATGTGGTTAAATCAGGCCTTCTCAAATGGCGGCCCGCACTGCTATTAAGAATGGCCCCTCAAAATTTACCCCATCCGATAAAAGGCTTTGCTCGTTATGCTAGCTAAGCTCTATTTGACCCTTATATTTCATTCCTAAATGCATTTGGCCCAATATAAAAAATAATTGGGAAGGCCTGGGTTAAATGATATATTGAAGCCTGTTCTAACAATTAGGAAGAGTAATCTAATATTGGAATAGATTCTAATTAACAGTACAGATGTGGGAAATTAGACATTCATGTCCTGTAAATTACTTACTAATTCATATATAATGTACTTGAGATAGTAATGAACACAACATGACTTTTGGTAAAATAAATGTCAAGGTCAATTGTGATGCAAATGAAATATGAATCAAGGTGAATCAATCAATAATTGTATTCTTTTGATCTTGTTAATTTTAATGATATGAAATCAAGGTTGATTTAACAGTCAACCAAGCAATAACAATACATTTAAATAAATGATACGATGATATTGAGCACATTTAACACATGTATTTTTATACGCCCTTATCTCTCTATGAGGACGTATATTGTCGGCACCCCTGTCCGTCCGTCCGTCGGTCCGTCAACATTTGCTCGTAAACGCTATAAAAACTAGAGTTTTTGACGGAATCAAATGAAATTTGATATGTGTATCAGAGTTATTGCCCTTGCCCCAAATCTGTCGGTCTGTCAATCAATATTTGCTTGTAAACGCTCTAAAAACTAGAGTTTTTGACAGAATCAAATTAAATTTGATACGTGTATACATATTCATAAAACGAAGATCAAGTTCGAATTTGAGCTATTTTCGATTTTTTTGCCCTAAATCTTAAATATGCTATTACTCTCTTAGTTTTCAACCGATTTTGATAAAACTTTAAATGGATGTTATTGGACCTGAATCGCAAGGTTTGAGAAAGTTTAGTTGACTCCTAATTAAATTTAAGACTTTTTCGTTAGGCGTATTTGGCCGTGGTCCACTATCTTTTAAGTCCTCTTTGATACATTATTATCAATATGAACTTTTTTTTTAGAAATACCCCTGACATATTGAATAGTTTCAATGACCGATTACCAACAAATACCAACAAGAAAATAATAGAAGAAATATCACCATCAAAAGTTGAAAGAAAAAAGTATGATTTATTTTGATGAGATTTTATGGAGTGTTTTGGAATGTTTTAGTGGCAAGAATGCACACAAGAAAATCAATTCCTGTCGCTCCCCATTTCACATGGAAACATAATAGAAAGTCTGGCTAGTATTGTTTTGTTGTTGGATATATTTAGCAATTGTAACTGAGCACTAGTAGTACACTGGTATGTGTTCTTAGTGGGTTCGTCTTCTACTATTGCTTAACCCTTTGAACCCTGACGTTATTTTGGCTAAAACGTCATATACCCTGAATTCCCAGCAATATTTCTTAAAGTGTAATACGTTAACCAGCTTGTTGGGTATATACATCGTAAGATTGGTATACCGGCTTATAGGGTTGAAAGGGTTAAGCCATCTAAAGTTTTGTCAGTTACCAGTTTAATAGCCTGGTTTTCCCAGCAACATTTCACTATAAACCGTGCCTTCTATATTTGTACTATTATGTTATGAAATGTTATCAATTGTTTTTTATTGTAGAGCACCTGAACCTAAATTTACTATATTACAAGAACCTGTCTCTGGTCATCCTGAATTCTTAGTAGCAGAAATACATCTTCCATTAGTTGTAAGTAAAGCCTATTATTTAATCTTGAAAGAAATGGAGTCATGTCCTACTTTTCTACACCTCATTGGGTCAATGCCAAGCAATGTACAAAGGGACAATTTTTGCCAAGATAGCCTTTTAGTCTTGACCTAAAATCAGTTACAACAAAAAGGCAAACCATGTATTCCACTACTATACAACTAAAACTATCAATTTTGCCATGTTTTTGGATGCGATTTTCATTAACAAAATCTTTTGCTTGTACAGATTTTATTATAAGCTCAGAAGGAATTGCCAGATTGTGACCCTGGTCTTTCAGGTCACAGAGTCACCACTGCCACTTTCTATCAAGGGCAGATCCAATGGGGGGTTCCCCTGGCTCAATGTCAGAACCTTCTAAAAATTTGGCGCTCGCGGTGCCATTGAATTTGAAGCATGTTATATTTCAGAGTCCCCCCTTTCTCTAAATCCTGGATCCGCCCATGTCTATCATATTTTTGTACTATGCTATGAGTTTTTTTTTTCTAAATAGTGTTTCCCTTTTTTGATATTCATTCATTTTTTTTGTGGGACTTTGCTTCCGCAAAGTCCCAGTTTGTTATCGAAATGATTTTTTTTTTTTCGTTTTTCCCAAAGAGCACACAGCCAAAACTGCAACAGCTGCAGTAAACTTTTGACATCTGTACACCTTAGATTTAGGCGAGGTACTTGTTAAATATAAATTGGAACATTTTTGCAAAAGTGCGAATTGCACATTGCAACCTGAGTAAAAACAGGTTTTTTGGCCCTGGAAGCCACATTTTTGGGCCGATTTTGCTCGGGTTTTCATTTTTGGAATCTGTGACTAAATTCAGATGTGATATGAGTTAAAAAAATTCAAATATCGAAAATTCGTACCATTTTTTTTTTTATCGAATTTCGATTTTTTTTTACATTTTTTCAATCTTTGTTAGATTGATCTGCTATTTTAATAAAAAAGTTTTATTAGAAATGTTAATCAAGTGACGTAGTCGAAATTTTTACTTCACTTCCGGTTTAAGGGGAAAATCGATTTAAAGTTCCGGTTGAATAACTTCCGGTGAAATTTAAATATTTCAACGAAATTTTGCTGATCGTTAGCCATCGTAATTCTACGGCCGATTTAAAAATAAAATTTCACCCGCAAGTGGAACTTTGGCCGCCATTTTGATTTTCCTGAAACATTCCGATTTTTATTCAGCCAATTTGGCTGAACCGAATTTCAAAATTTTGGTGTCAAATGAAAGAACATAAAAATTGGAGAAAATTCTGGGAAGCCGATTTTTGAATTTCGAATTTGCTTTTTTGCAATTTCCGGTTGAATTTTTTCAGTTTTTGCAGGCTCATATCTCGTGACCTTGACCTTTGATGACCTTGACCTTAGGTAGGTCAAAGGTCATCGACCTTGGCTACCAGGTGATACTTTAATATTTGACCTCCAATATCAACTTCCGGTTTTATAGCTGTCCTAAAATAGCCAAATTCACAACTTTGTACTGCTCCTACAGGTGACCTAATTAACCTAGAGAGTTCATTTTTGCATATTCTGAATGGGCTTTATGAGCTCTTTCGAACGATATATCACAATGTATTAAAATGCAAAATTAGCTTTTTTTAAATTTTGCAATTTTGAAAACCTTTACCCGATTTTTTGAATTTTTCGACTTTAATATATGCATAGTTTATGATCTATTAAGTTTAGGGACTTGAAAATTGGAACATAATTGAACATACCCAATATAAATATATCCATCTAAAAAAAATTGACTTGGGCGTGGCACATCCGGGTTAAATTTTAATTTTGTTAACATTTTGTTGTCTGGAAAAAATCCATATAGACTACATTTTTTTGAAAAATGCTCGTGCACATACTTACCTCATTACTTTAGCTCAATGATATCAAAATCTCAGCTATTTCGGCTTTATAGTTCAAAAAAGGGAACAAGGTTTATTAATTTCATAATTTCCGATTATAGATTTTGACCTTTTTTGACATTTATGATTGTATATCTCGTTAACCAATAGATGTAAAGGCTTGATAATTAAGCCATAGTAGGATATTATCAATATAAATAAAGTCACATAAAAAAATCTGACGTGGGCGTGGCACATCCGGGTAAAATTTTGTTTTTGTCAAAATGTTGTTTATCCCAAAAGAAGGTAAAGTTTAAATTTTTTCAAAAAATGACCTTGCATACAGTTACAACATTGCTTTATTCAGCTTATGTTAAAGGTTTATAGATTTCGGCTTTGTAGTTCAAAAAAGGGAACAGAATTAAACCAAAATATTTTTTTCCCTGTTTGACCTTGACCTTTGCTGATTTTGACCTTTCTAGGATCAAAGGTCATTGACTTTGGCTGTTCATTTATACTTTCATATTTGATGTCTAGAGCCAACTTCCGGTATTATAAATGTTTGCATTTCCAAATTTTAAAGACTTGTTTCTCGTGAATTTGACCTTGAGTGACCTTGACCTTCAGTAGGTTGAAGGTTATTGATAAAGGTTTTCGGCTGGTATGTTCAAATGTTAGGTCTGGTGACTACTTCCGGTTTCACAACCATTCCAAAAAATCAAAAATTTTCAAAGTTGTCGACTTCTTTGACACTTCAGATCTACTATCAGGGCCGATTTTTTTTAAAAATTCCCCTTACCAATTTGCACATTTGCAAAGTCCCACTCTGTGCCACATGTGGCTCTAGTTTTTTTTTTTTTTAGAAAACCAGTCATACAGTACAGTTAGATTTAGGTGAAGATAGAATAGTATTAGAAACTAGATCAAATGTTTATGATTTAGATATATTTTTACCATATTATATACAACAAGATGAATGCGGTGCCCAGTTTGATAGAAAGACAAAGGTAAGAAAATTCTTACATCAAGAATAAAAAGTATTGACTTGGTTTTTGGTGCAAATTCTGAATTAAAAGAGTATCATATTGCTGGTGTCTGGAAGAAAATTTCCTTAAGAGCATATCAAGGTACAGTTTGTCTCTAATAATCAAATGAAAAAAGTTAAACTTCATTTTTTTTTGTGATTTTACAATTCGTATTTAAATTCTATGTCCTTTTTGATTGTTCTAAAAGAATTTTTATTTTATTTTAGATACTGACCATTACCATGCCAGTTCAAGATTTATCAAATTAAAGAATACCAATCTTTGTTAATTGTTAAAAGTATTTAAATTTTATACAATAAATTAAAAAGAAACAAATTGTTTTTATTATTTGCTTGGGTTCTTTTTTTGGTAGGTGTGTGAAAGTCTGGTGATCCTAATTAGTTATCTTTCCTATTTGACCAGTTGATCTTACTATAACTGAGTACAGATAATCAAGGATTGACCAAGGGTCAACATGTAGACTTGATCAACAAATGGTTGTTATCCTTTCTTGTATGTCAAGGGCCGATTACCCTATAACCGGGTGGTCATGTTTTCTCCTGGCTTGAACAGATAATTTTATGTACAATGTGATTAAATGAAGGGGGAAGGACACTAATAAATGAGGAATTTTGTAACTATTGGGAAATTGTGCATGAATTGAGTTTTCATTCATCTAGAATTCAGAGCATAACTTCATCTGACTGAAAATGATCAGCACAGTATAGTTCAGGCCTTCTCAACTGGCGCATTGCAACCGCCAAAATGGCACGCAGATCTTTACGTGAAAAAATTTAGTTCACAATTTTTACCTAATGAACCCACTTCCAAAAATGTTTTAAGGGGAGTCTTTGCATATTAGCTTGTTTGAATAACTAACTTCCCTCCCCTACCATCCTAAAATGAATCGATTAGTGGTGCTTCAGGCTCACTATTTTAAAAAATTTAGGAAATTATCTTGAGAAGGCCCGGTATAGTTCAATCTAATTAAAATTAGATTACATTTTGTTTCGTTTATTTTTTGAGTGTCGACTCCATGTAATCTAACCACTTACATAAGGTGAGAATCTTCTGCTGACGAAAATTTCAAAAACTACCTTCAAGATCACGGGTCTATGCATTGATATGCATTGTGGGAAGACGAAAAAGAAAGTAAAGCGACACAGCAGTCCAAATTATGATGTAATACAAACTATACCAATATAAACGTTATTCTGATTGGCGCAGGGGTGGCACGTGCTATAAATAGCTTATTCGTCACCAGAAGATGCTCGGCTTATAAAAGTGGTTAGATTACATGGAGTCGAGTAGTTATCACAAATTGGTACAATTGGAGACCAAAGGAAAAGTGTCAACTGAACTAAGTAGTGCAGATTCTGAAGGTTGAGTAGCACTGGTTTACATCAAGAAAACAATAAACAGAATCTCAGTATGTGTACCTTCTTTTATTTGTTTCACTTCAATTTGTTGTTAACATTACAATAATCAGAATCACACGTTAATACAATAAACATGTCACACATACTCGGAGCAAAAATACAAACAAAATGAAAGCAACATGAAATAAAAAACAGTAATAATTTATAAAATAAATATAGGATAGGACGGCTTCAATTTGATAAAACTAGATAACTCTTATCAACTCATAGATTAATCTTGCCATTTACTTTACTTAGACTAAGAATAACATGGCCTTTCAACAAATTTATATAATTTCACTAAATTTTTTGTCAAAATATCATTGATATGGATACAAAATTTTTAATTTCTTTCCCTTTTTGACTAGCGAACCTGGCAAATTTCTCAAGGAATAATTAATATGTAGAAAAACCACTCATCTTCTTTGATATGGATCTCATTCTGACCTATGTATTCTAAATATCTTTTATATCTTACCAATACTGATAGGAGCATTATCAAAGTAATATACTTGTAAATATAAGTACTATTTTAACATGAATAATAATAATGTACTAATTTAAACAGTGAATTCAAACTAAGTATCCTTGGTGATGTTTATCAATTTGTTTGTGCCGATGAAATTATCTTTCATGCTTAATTCATAGTGTCTACTTGTGACCAAGGTCAGTGCTTCTATAACACCTATAACTGATTTTAAAAAAGTTTCAAAGTCTCAAATAAGATTGTCTGATCCTTATTATTAAATGATAATTATTTAGACAAACAATATTAATTCCTCTAGAACTTTGATTAAAATACTTCTTCTTTATTGTAATTTGTTTGTGATTACAAGTGTTTGAAGAAGGCAGTTAGCCAAAATGTTAATTAATGTGACACTTATATAATTATATTAATTTTCCTCTCTCATGGGAATTTATGATATAATTTGTAATTATTTTGATTTGATGGTTTTAATCATGAGCACAATAAAAAAAAATGAGAAATCTGTAAAATGAGAGAATATACTATAAAGAATTTTGACAATTTTCTGCAGTTGGATATCTTTGTCATACGGCAGTAGATTTATCAATCCTTTACAAATATAGTTTCATTTAAAGATACGGTAACTAAAATAAATATATTTTAAAGTAAAAATAAATCTATTCTATTTTGACAAAAAAAGAATATAACATGACGCAAAGCCAAAACTAAGATGTTGTTTATAATTTAATTTCTTGAGGTAAACAAAAGTTGTAATGAAGATGTAAAATAATTCTATACAAATAAATATTGGACGGTTTAGGTCATTGTTGTACAAATGATATATATAAGTTATTATGAATGGACAAGAATTATGACTTCTACAACACTAAATCATGTGGAATCATCTAAAATGAATTTTGATAGATATTAAGAAATGAAATATTAAAATAACTATGTACATGTTTTTAAAAAAAGGGCTATTGTAACATTTTATCACATTTATATCACAACTATCAATAATTTACATGTAATAAATAGTTAAAAGCACTTGAATTTTTTCTTATAACTTACAGGCCTATAGCCATACTTGATTATTCAGGGGACCAAGTGATATATCTAGAGGGGTGATTTCATCAATATTAGTGGCTGTCCGAATTTTTCGATCGAGGCATCCTTTACATCAGTGAGCTGTCATAAAAATGTGGTTAATTTACCATTCTAAAATATTTTCTTGGAATGTAAAAATATTTATTCAAATGTAAGAATTCGGGGGGATTTCGATCATTCTAAAATAATATAAGTCTTGCATTTGAAAAACTAACTATAATAGTATTGGAATGTTTTAAATCAGGAATTATAAAAATTGTTGATATCTGTAGATCTAACCAATAATATTTTCACCATGTTTGATATGTATATATTTTGAACTATAAAACTCCTAGCTATTTCACAAAACACTTGTGTAATTCATATTTTCCAATTCTTTCTGTAGTCGTCCAATATGGCATGTGGAAAGTTGTATGTGATTGTAAACACTATATTTTATACATTGTATAATAAATTAAGTAGGCAGGAGTAGATGATATAACACTATTCACAAGCTAGTTTACCATCAAAACTACTCAGTGCTATTCCAAACGCTTGTAAAGCACACAGTGGGTAATTAAAGTCCATAGTAAACACATCTTCTGCTACTCGTCCAAACTGCATTACAATATAATCAACTGAAATATACAAATAATTTATGTTATGAGTTGAAATAAAGAGAGATCAAAATGTTTCATGTACATAAATGGGACTAATTGACATTATATCAGCCTAGATTTGCTCTTTTTGGATTAATAGGAACATAACGCAGCTTTTTTTGTAACTACAGTAAAGAAGGTGGAAGTCTGATTTTCCAATACCAACAACCTACTGAAATAAATATTATGCTCAGATAGTTATAACTAACAAATATTATAAACTACTTTTCTATAACAATTCAGTAGTAATAAAATGTCTTACCATCATTGTCATGAACAATCTGAAAATTTTTAACCGATGCTTGTGTGACCCGACCATGAAAATTTAACACATAAGATTGAGTTTCTGAAATAAACAAGATAATTAAACCATTATTATTGTTATTTGATTGTCAATCTAATTCAATAGATCAAAAATAAATGAACTGTGATGATCTGACACCATATTTCTTGTAGAATGTTTTTAAAGGTTGAAACAAAATACAAATATAACTTACCATCATTCCATACAGGAGTTTTATTATGTAATTCTAACAAATTCTCCATATTTTTTCGTTTCCATTTTTCTATTAAACCATCATGTTCCTGAAAATCAATAATATAACAATATAGATTGATGAAAATGGTTAAACAACACGGAACATCAGGTATAAAAAACATATTGTCAGAATGCCATTAAAGCTAATTACAAAAGCCATACTTTAAATTACACCACGAACAAAAGCAGAACTTGAATGGAAAAATCACCATTTTCTGTCAGATGTCTGCAGTTCATGTAATTATAGAAGTGATTATCTTATGCTTTTGCAAAAGTTGCATCAAATGCTCAGTTTTAGTTAAGTTATGAAACCAATAGACATCTAATTCAAAATTTGAACATTGCATATTGATGCTATTAGTGTCTTCCCAATACATCAAATGTTTAGAAAACCTTTTTACAATCCCTTTAAGTATTTAGATTGTATTGTGTTTTGTAATGATTTAACATATTGGCAGAATTTATTCTTTTAAATGGAACAATACAGCCATACAAAGTGGATTTTACATGGCTAATTGCCAATACTGAACTTAATCAAAACAAGTCTTTCTGTAGCCATGTCTTTAAATACAAATAGATGATATTGATTGGATAAATAATTAATATAATTACCCCTCTAGGCTTTATTTCAACTCGTTCATGATCAAGATTCATACCCGGTATAACAACAGTCATTTTACGGGGTCCTTTAAATCCTAATACATTTGTTTCCTGTAAAATATAAACACAAATAGACTATTATTACATGTATATATAACAGTATCTTTTCTCATTAATTAGATAATTATATTGGAATAAACATATATATTACTCAATACTCATATAAGATACAGTAATTATCAGTTAATAATAGTCAAAATACTTACATAAGCAACAGCTACTAATTCTTGTCTTGAAGCCACAGACCCTTTCTTTGGATTGGTACCATTATCAAATAGTGTGAAATGTGTACCAAGCAGGTTAGACCTATAATGGATGTATTCATGGAAATTAATTAATGGGTAAAACTAAATAGAAAATCCACATGCCAATCTCCATGGCAGGCCTTCTCAATTGGCGGCCTGCAACGCCCTTGAGAATGGCCCCTCAAGAGTGACACCTTCTGCTGAAACGCACTGCTCGTTATGCTAGCTAAGCTCTATTTGACCCTCATATTATTTTCAATAAAATGCATTTGGCCCTTTTACAAAAATTAATTGAAAAGCGTCGGGGCCTTATTCTCAAAAACTTAACTTAGATAAAATCCAGATTTTAAGAAATACAGTAATCTGATTGGATAATAATACCAAATTTAAAATCAATTTTAGTGATTGACCAATCAGATGGCTCGATCACTAAAATCATTGTAAGTTAAGTTTTCAAGAATAAGGTCCCTGCTCTATATTATAGAATTGAAATATGATTAAATATAGTGTACACAGATGATTTCAACAAATATTTTTTCTATAAACTTTTCTTTATAAAGCACACAAGGTCACTGAGAAATCTGAATGTTCAATAAGAAATCCTATAGAGTGTATAGAAGAGTAATTATAAGAAAATAATAGATAAGACATTAAGAGTAAGTGTATATTAATATTTTATAAAGACAGTAATAAATAGACCATGTTATTACGATCAATAAATCAATAATCAATAAACTCTATCACCAATTAGAATTACAAATAGATTATCTACATCTATACACCTCATAAATCATTCCAATCTGTCATTTAACTGCAGTTTCAAATTGATCTCTAATTTTAGAGGTACAAAAATCTCACTTCCTTTTTTCATGTGAAATTAGCTTTTAACCAAGTTTAATAAATGATTCATCAAACATTGTTAAAATCAATGCCTCTTCTTTTATGTCTGATCTGCGGAGTTTGAAGTAGCATGAAGTAATGTTATGGCTATTTGTGCAGATATCCTGTTCAATCCTATATTTAGCACAAACCAAAAGTATTTTAGTGAACATAGAATCAACAATACCTTAATTTTCCAATAAAAGCTTCGCCATTTCGCGTTAAATCTGTAGGATCTGTAGATAAGAGGTAATTTGAAGTGGTACTTCTTTTCCGTTTTCTACCAGCCAATAAAAATGTCTACAAGATAAATCGGATATCAAAATGATTAATGATATTTGAAAACAAATTAGAGATATTTATCTTGAAACTAGTTTTTCTTGTTTCAAACTTGTATAGTTTAATATTGATTTATTTACCATCTCACTTTGTCTAGGAATATGGTTTTTTCTTCCCTTAAATAGAACACAGTGAGTCTTATGCTTTGTTTAGGATTTTTCTATATCCTATTGCTAGTTGAACTGGATGCCAAATTTCATAAGGTGATGTATTTTTCACAGAAATAATGGAGTTCAAAATGGGCATCATCATTATAATGCAAGGAACATTTTTTCGGCTTTGATGACTTATCTAATCTTATAAAACATTAATCCTTCAATAGATTAAATGATTTTTTCTATTGTTATAAAAGAGTATATTAATGATATTATTGGCAACCTAATATCACCCCATGGTATGATTACTTTAAGAGAAGGTCATGTTATAACTTGACTTATAAACAATATACTAGACAATATCAGACAGAAATAACTCAAGTGTAAATATAAATAAAATAGAGAATAAGTCAAGTGTAAAAAGAATGGTCTGAGACGGTTATAAACTGTATTATTTATGTAAGACAAGAAGTTTAACAGTTTGTAAGACTCTAACATAACACTTTAAACTTGTTACATAAACATTACAATATTAGTCCAGTTAAATATAATCACATCTGAGGTATTTTTATAGCATTCTGAGGGTCTTATTTTAAATCTAACCATAATATCAACAATGTAATGTTTGCCACCAAATTTGTGTTAAATTAAATGAAATGGTGTCAAGTAGTTTTCACTGGTTTGGACACACACAAATCGGTGAACTATGATAAAATTTGCAGGCTACCTATGACTAGACAATTTTGTTAAGTCATTATTACCTCCAACACCCAGCATTGAACAAAATTGTTGACGACCATGACAATTTCCAGAATTCCTGGATCAGGCTAGCGTGTAAGCTTATAACCAAATGCACTTAATTGCTAAAAATAATTACCTTTTTTCCATCTTCTCTTTCTAAATGTAAGAAATATGTAGGGAAAATACCACGATCAACACCTTTTTTATCTCTAGTAATACGACATTTCATTGTGACACCTTGTGGAGCTGGTTTTAATACAAAGTCTTCTAGATTCTCTCCAGGATCAGGAGAGTACATTCTAGGTCCACTAGCACCACCCTTTTCATTTTCATCATAGCTATCCATCTAGAAAAATAAAACATCTCTGATATAACAAAACATATACCGGTATACAGCTTTTTTTTTAAAAAAACTCATGAAAGTAGATCAGTAGATGGGAGATTACACATGTATGCATGAAAGAGAGGTAGAGGTCTGTGACAATATTTCTGGATTTTGTTTCAAATATGACTAGATTTCTGATTGTCTTGTCAAAGAAAAATATAATTAACTGTTTTTTAATGACATAACTTACCTGATTAGCATTAAAACCAGCCATATTAGTGGATTGTGAATTACGTGAGTTAGGATTAGGTGAGCGTGGTGGTTGGGGAGCAATAGGTACACTTTCAATATCCACATCATCATCATCATCATCATCTGTTATTAGACTAGACGATGTAGCTGCTGATACAGTTTGTGACGGACCATTATGACGGTTATGATTATTTATCAATGTTTCGGATTCACCTGAAAACAATTCATATTGAAATTATTACAAAGTATAGAAAATTAAATAATAGGGCTAAAATGGTCGCGATTGAGTCAGAATAATATATATGTTGTAAAAGCATGGTGACTTTTAAAGGATCAGAATAGTTTGGACCTTCGATATCCGAGAGAAATTGTGAAACACATGATATTCAAAACTAGATGTTTGGTTCAAAATTCATTTAAAACCTTAAAATTTTCTCTGTAAATCAATGTTTTAAAACATTTTGAATCGCATTTAAATATAATTTAGAAAATTGCATTGGACACGATTTGGCAATATTTCAAATTATTTCAAAGTTTTCCTGATTTACCTAATATAAATCATTTCATTAAAGTAAACCACAAAAATCTAACTGCATTTCAAATTATTCTTTATGTCACAAAATACGTTCATTTATCAAATACAGAACCAATTTAATGCCAACGAAAAAAAATTGTAGCACAAACTGACAAAATACTGATCTAATGACATTTTCTATTTGATTTAAACTAGAATGATCAATAATATTTCATACTGTCTAGAGAAATGAACGATCTTTAATAGATAAAGAGTAATACGTCGTAAAAACACCATTAAATTAGAGAGAATCAAACTACCATGTAGAATTAACCATTGATTTCTATTATTTTTAATATTCCAATCTATAGAGGTTGTATTATCATTTCAAACAATTCTATAGATTTTTTATTCTAGATCAACATCATTTAAATTTTCATTCCTATTGATTTTTATTGCTTGTTAAAACAATGTAACCTGGTATACAATGGCATTCTAGATAAAAAGAATATATGTCAATATAATAGGAAATTGTTTGGTATTTAAAACTTAGTCTTAATCATATATCAATAATATCATGTGCAATTATATTTCAGATTCCCATTTTCCAAAAAAAAAATGCAAGGAAAATTTGCGGTATATTGCGAATTTGACAAGAGAAATATATCAACAATATTCTTTTTAAAAACAAAAGCTTACTGTTCGAAGCTTAAAGGGATTGTAAAGAGCTTTACTAAACTTTGTATGTGAATAAGGGAAACTGATAGCATCAATTTGCGCCGTTAAAATTTCCATTCTGATGTCTGTGGTTCTTGCGATTCCACTTAAACTAACGCGTTTTGTGACATCACCCCCACTGATTTATGCCGATCAGTGGGGGTGACGTCATAAAACGTGTCAGTTTAAGTGGAATTGCAAGAACCACAGACGTTGGAATGGAAATAGGAATGGCGCAAACTGATGCTATCAGTGTCCCCGAAGCAAATACAAAGTTTAGAAAACCTCTTTACAATCCCTTTAATAAAACAAGCCTTGGAATCATTAATGACAAACAACCCATTGGTTAATCTTATTAATTATCAAACAGGTCAGATCTATGAATATTTTATTACTATGAAATCAGGTATTCATGAAGGATCAGCAATACTCCAATATTTTGTTGTCAACAATCTTTTACAGTTGTAAGTAAGCTTGTACTTATGGTCACCTGTATTCAGCCTTAATGAACTTTCCCCACCACCGATTTATCCAGTAGTAGTAACACACTTTTTCTTGACCGTGACACAACAATGGTCCAATCAATTATCAATAATAAATTTTGAAATATTTTGTGACTGAGATTGATGTTTTATATGATTATGTTATAAAATTTGAGTATTTATGACTGTGATTATTACCAAAAAAAAAGCAAATGTGGACAAAAATTCTAAAAGATTGCTTTGTTATTGTTATTAAATGTGTATTCACAAAATATCAAGGTGTCATTCTTCACTGGGTGCATCATACCTCTGTTTATAACATCCCTCCAACAAGCAACCAATTTTGAGGATTCCCCCGACTGCTTGCTTAGTAAAAGTTTGGCTGAATTGACGAAAGAGAAATAATACTTTTCCTCTCAATATAATATGATCAAAGCGGTGGTATTAATACCTGTACAGTAATCAGCTTACAGTTTTACTGCTAAAGTACTTAAAGATACTGTCTGTCAACTTCCAGTGCATGACAAAACGGCAAATAAATCATATTATATTTTCAATAAGGTTTTTGTAGAAATTTTGAGACAGAATCATGACAAGTCAAGTACCCTTCAGCAAGTCATTAGTTCCTATTTTCTACATTAATTCCACTTGGATGAAAATTAATACCATTAGACATTATCAACTTTGTGAGAAATCAAATAGTTTAAAGAAAGTTCTTTTGTTAGAAAAAATAGAAAGATTGTTTTCTTCAAAACAGATATTTGCCAAGAGGTACACAGCAAATATCCTTTTTGAAAAACATTATGATCTTTCTCATCAAAGTCCACAATAGTAATTTTATTGAAACATTGTTATAATTTTCTGTTGTGAAGTACTCAAATACACTCACAAGTATTTCATGATAAAACCGAGTTAAAGTTAACTTACCTGTAGTTGTAATTGTTGGGACATCATCACTACCACTGTCATCACTATAATCATTAGTATGTCCTGATGTTACATCTAATACTTGCACTTTACTAGATGTTGTTTCATGTGTCATAATCCCTGGATTATCATATACTGAAATATAGGCAAACAATCAGTATATCAGAAATAGGCAGATTACTTCTCTTTCTGAAGCCTTGTATTTCAAGGCAAATGTCTCAGAGCATGTTATATTAATTTACACAAACAAATTTCTTTTTCTTCTGACAGATGATTTGTAAACTATGTTTTAAGAATACTTACCAAAATTTGCTGGTGGCGCTGGTTTTGTTATTCCATCTTTGACTAGTGGACGAGCGTCTTCACGATTTTTTCTACCTGAAGATGGACGGCTATCATTGTTTGGTTGCATCATTCCTGGAGACTGGCGCTTCTTTCTGTTAGATTTTTCTATGATTTCCAGCTGAAAACATATTTTTATTTCTATAAAACATCACATAAATATCATAGAATTTCTTTATTACCTAAAATTTGTAAAGATGACAATAAGCCATATTTAAAAGAAACAGCAATGCCAAAATATACTGAAGATTATTATGATATAATTCTATTACCAAACAATTCATCAACCGTTAAATTTGTTCAATTAACCAAATACCTACCTGATTAAGCCTTTTCTTTGAAGCGTAATCATCTTGAATGCTAAAAATATAATAAATAATATCATCTATACCAAACTATATAGGTCAATCAAGTAAAAGAAATCATAAGAATTTGCTTTATGGCACATTATAGAAAACTTTCATAAAAATCATAAAATAGAAATAATTTGCTTCATAACAATCTTTTAAATGCATGAAATTGTTAAAAATAAATAATTTTCATGTAATTTAGTCATTTAAGTGTAAAGGAAAATGTTTGGAAAAACAAAAATGTTATTGTTTTCAGAAAGCTTACATTATAGAAAACAGAGAAATGAAGAAAGAGTTCATCTGTCATATGATATAAACATGATAAGTAATAATAAGTACCGTATTCATGTAGAATATATATATATATACATACCTTCCTGGTGGTCCTCCACTCATTTTGACTGGTTGAGGTGATCTAAAATATATAAAATATTTCAAAATCAAATATACTTTAACAATCTTAATTGATACTAGGTCCTCTTTTAAAAACAACCGTGTAACTCAAACAAGGCAGTGTCAAAACCTTATTTACATCTAGAGCTTTTTCATACCAAAGTTAAAACTAAAATGAGAGAACGGCAATAACACATCCTTATTAACCTTGTATAAAACAAACTTGTTATAGATTGACGTTATAAGACGTGTTTAAATTACTTGATGTACTATATTAGCTAAATGTCATGGATAGCATCTGACATCATAAGGAAATGATCTATTAGTAAAGCATTCATTTTTTTCCAAATAAAACAAATACATACAAAAGAAACAAGGCAAATAATTGTGTCAGAGGCAACACCTTGATCAAAGTTTGTTGAACCTAAAGAGCACCAAAATCATGTCTTAGTTTTAGATTTCTGTAGTTTTAAATAAACTGACCATAGAAGTCTATCACATTAACTACTTCAGTATAATATTATAGACATTTTCAAAATAATTTCTTACATAAAATCACCAAAACAACAAGCTTTTTATTAACAATGTGTAGGTTTTCCTGTCATATTAAAATTGATTTACTGAACAAGTTTATAATATATCATAACTTTTTATAACATGACATGCAACAATCATAAAATATGGCTTGCTGTATTAGAGAAACACTCCAATATCAAAGAAAATGTTCAACAATTAAAGAGCCTAATTATAGGTTGTTATTCTTATAGATCAATAGATCCCATCATTATTTCTTCCAATTCTATTTATCTCGTGAACCTACCATTCTTTTCAAAAAATGTTTTGTTTTTTGTATAACAGACAGTTAAAAAACTAGTATACAGCATACTTGAGAACTGAAATTATCCCAATAAAACTGCTGTCTGAACTGTTATCCCAGATATAAGGTTCTACATTAAATCATTCTTAACATTTCCTATCTAACCTTCCAGTTAAAATCTATTTGTGAACCAAACAGCCAAATATTTGCTCAACCAGCTAATACAGCTCAATTCAAACTAATTTCCTAACAAACTTCATAATTCTCTAGATAAGAATCACATATAGAATACATTAAGTTTATACCTGAATAAAAATAATACCCTAAAACAAACGCAGTAGAACATAGATAATATGATAACCAAATATATTTTACCTTAGTTTTAAATTAACAGTCTCAGATTCAGTTAAATACATTATAGAAATCCTTGCACAATGCTATAAAACTTGTACTGACTTCTATTTCACAATATTCCTCTTTTATATTACAGCCATTGATTACCAACAATACCATAGTAACTATCATGTTAAATTACATTGAAATATTTTAATCTCTCCTACCAGGATTAGTATATTAACACTGTTATTGTTATTGTGAGTGCTGGTTGAAAAATTAATCTAATTAAGGGACAATCTGGTCAATGGATTTCTCTCATTAAGATAATTAAATACATGTCAACAAATATGTGAGTGACAACCAGAAATTTAACGAATTATCTCTACAACAAACTCATGTTACATATAAATACTTGTTCCCTTCTAATTCATTCTAATAAACAGCATTTTGAGTTCGTGATATATATTAGAACTATTTTCATCACCATGGCCTCAAGCTATTGAGGAAGAACAAAGTTGATGGAGTACTGCTTATCATGAAAATCAATGTAAGCTAATAGCATGTCACCAATTATGAATTCTTTTGAGACTACTGCCTGACTATAATATATGGTTAGCAATTACTTAATACATGTATAATAAATAACTTGGACAATGGTACCTTCCTCTTATCAAGCATTTGTTTTGAAACAATATCAGTAATTAGCAAGTCAGCTGATAATGAAGATACCACAGACCAAAAAATATTGAAAACAACTTTGCTATCTGCATATTCAATAAATGGACAGTGTCTTATGCAATACCTCTTTGTAATGAGCTAATCACAAGATAACTTGGAAGTTGTTGAGACTAACTGATATTATAACAATAATTACAACATCTCTTCTTTTGATTGATATCAGTATAAGACATCAAATAATAATGGAGTCAAAATCTTCATGAAAGGTTATTTATTCGATGATTATATCTAGATAACAATATCTTCAACAAGGAAGTCCATTACCACTAACAATATTTGACCTAACACTGTTCATATATAATATGCCAAACCTTGCTAAAATTTTATATCGTAAGAATAGATTAATTACTTACGCTGAATCTCGCATATTATAAGTCCATTTAGAGTTTGAACTTTGATGTTGAGAATCCATTAGGAACGTTATCCAGAAATCTATATCTTATAGCTGATATAAGTTGTATAATGAAGAATATAGAAATCAGTTATCATTGTCCCTCAGTCTTCAGTACATGATAACAATGTCATATTAATATTGATTTTTGGTTTAAAACACCTGTATCATGCAGAGTAGGTGGTTTCAATCAATAACCGGGCTACCTTCTGCTTAACAAACTATACAGCTTCTGTACAATTAGGTTTTCCTTCACTTCTCTTACACTGATCTTATTAATCCTATTCTTCTTAGATAAATGTCAAATATCATAAATATTGAACTATTATAACCTACGTCACACCTAATAATATAACACTCAGTCTATGCTTTATTGTCATTGTAAATAGTTATTTATATAGCAACAGGTATACATATAAAGCTAGCATGAATAAGATAGCCACAGTTTGGTATATAATAATGACAAAAATCAGACCTACATTTTTATCATAACCTGACTTTAGATAATGAAGTTAATTTGAAATAGGCTTTAGGCTTGAGTGACAGGCACAAATCTTAATGGTATAAAAAGTAAATCATGACCTAAGATCACAACAGCGGGAAAAGGGAGGCAAATCACCATGTTAATGTATCTAGATCAATAATGATCAGTTAGTTCTCAAAGAAATTTTTCTTTGATATTCGGTATGAACTTAAATGGATTGTGAAGAGGTTTTCTACATGTTATATGTGTTTTGGTGATTTTTATAGCATTAATTTGATGACCGCAAAGGTCTTCTCTGATTCAAAAAAATATTTTGTTACTTACCAGTCAATGAAAAAAAATTAACAAATTTTCTCAATCCAATTCAAACAAATTATATTGTCCACAATAACTAGTTTTAATAGCTAGTATAATAATTGATATACATGACATGAATAAAGTTTTGTGCAATGAACAAACACATAATACATGTTAAATGGCTTTATTTCTATGTTCAATTATATAACTGGATTATCAATATCACAACCTTAATCATTCTTAAAATATAACTGTTCATAGCAATACAGACATTTGGCAACAAATAATAGTTAATACCTCCATATATATAGCATTGGCCACTAGGTGGTAAGCAAGAGCTTTCAGTAAATGACACATTCATAGAGTCACATTTCATACTACAAGAGCACAGGCACCAGAATCTGATTAAAAATAATGAAAATAGTTATTTTGTATAAGAGAAAAAGGTAATGAAAGACGCCATCTTATTCTTAGTAGAAAACATCACCGTACGAACGTCAACAAAGATTACGTCATAAGTAAGCTTACGCAATGAATAAATTCGCATTATTCAATCCAGTAAAGTTGACATCCGTTCCACCTTCTAGTTATGAAGCAAGAAATAATATTTCGATTAATATTGACATGTTATACTTTTTTTTTAAGAAATACTTAATAATAACACAGATTTTTTAATCTCAAGTCACCCTAACACTATATTACGGTAGGCTACAGTACTCGAATGTCAAAGCATGTGGGAAAAGGTAAGTACATCAAAAAAGATAGCTTGCCAGGCAAGGTAACATACGCCCACTTCAGCAAATTTGAATTTTTGAAAAAGTTGATTGCACCATCGCACTTATTTGAGCTGATATTTAGATAAATCAATTCGAATGAAGACTCTAGCCTCTATCGAGGGCAATAACTCATAAAACTATGACTGGAATTGTGCCATTTTCAAACACATCCAAGACATTATCAAGATGAATACACATACCAAGTTCCATTCAAATCGGATAAAAACTCTAGCTTCTATCACAAACACAAGTTAATTTTAACGTTTTTTTCAAAAGTCAAGGGCAACAACTCATAAACCGACGACTAGAATTGCGCCATTTTCGAACTCATTCCAGATATTATCAAGATGAATACACATACCAAGTTTTATTCAAATCGGATAAAAACTCTAGCTTCTATCGCGTACACTAGTTAATTTTAACGTGTTTTCACTAGTCAAGGGCAATAACTCATAAACCGACGAATGGAATTGTGCCACTTCCGAGATATTATCAAGACGAAAAATACACATACCAAGTTTCATTTGAATGGAATAAAAACTCTGGTTTCTATCGCTTACACAAGAAATTGTTGACAGACGGACGGACAGGGGTGACGGCAATATACGTCCACATTTTCATGTGGGCGTATAATAAATCAAGAAACATTCCAAGTATGAGTAAGCTGTGCAAAACAAAATGACAGCTTTCATACCTTTTCTTATACAACATAAAATTTGTTTTTACAAGAACAGGCTTTTATTTTTTAAAGGGACAGTCTGAATTTTTTTAGGTCAAAAAGTTTTTTTGCACAAATTTGTGAAAACTTTACACCAAAATCTGTAACTATGTGCCCTTTAATGTATCTCAAAGTTTTAACTTAATAAATCCAGCCGTTAATATTTGAACGCTAAAAACATGCTAAAATTTATAAAAACTGTACGTAAGGTTTTTAAGTGTGTTATGTTGAAGGCAACTTCTGAACGGATTTGAGTAAAATAAACGCCTAATTGTAGAGAAATGTCTCTATTGTGTATTTAAAAGGTTTCAGCTACAAATATTGAGCCATTTAAAGGGCAAACACCAAATCTAGGTCAAATTGCCTAATGAACAATAGGTACTCCCTGTTTGTAATTAACCCTTTAAAACCAAATTCAGTTTGATCAAGAAGATACAGAGATACAATAAGCACACTTTAAAAATACTCTCAGGTAGCATTTGCTATTTTTTTGATAATGGAAACTTTTTTCAAAAAAGCAGAATGGCCCTTTAAAGAGGAACATTCAGTATCCAGTCAACTAATCATAGCCATAGGCTTAAGAAACGATTGATATTGGCATTCGAAGTGGTGAAGACACATTGAAATCTGTTATTTGCTCTGATAGTGAAATTTTTGACATGCTATTTTTGTAGGGGCAGTACATTGTCTTCATCAGGCTTAAAATAAAGAAGTAATTTCGTCAAATTCATACAAAATATAAACATAATTTTAATATGAGATGTGCAAATTTGGAAGTGACCCACTCACCCATTAAATGACTCATTATAAATGCTTTCAGAAAAGCATTGAAGCTGTTATAAAAACAAAACAGTACTTTGAAATATTTATTAGCTAGAAAGAATAATGTGTTGTTTTTCTTATAACAAAGGTACCGGTAGCACAAATCATTGTATCATTTAGGCATTTCCACTATTTTCAGTAAAATATTGAAGTAAATTTCCGACTTTGTCATGTAGCCTATTGATGTATCATTCATTACTTTGAGTTACAGAAGAGCACATGCTAGTCATAAAATCATTTTGAATGAAAGCAAGTTACATTTGCAATTTCTAATGATGAACAAAAAATATTTTTTTCCTCTTTTCTTTTTAACAAGTCTGTTATTGGGCCTTAAATAAAACTAGTATGTAATGTATGCTTATTGCTCGACTTTAAATTAGGGGGCAAATTTTGAAAGTAAGCTACAAACTCTTTGGCTAAATTACTAAGCTGAACAATTAAAGTTTCTGTGACTAATTGCATGGATGGTTATAATGCCCCTTCAATTATTTATTGCATGTCAAACTTTTTCTATAACATCCAACACCATGGCATGTAATTATTTCACAAAATATCAAGTAGAAAATGGTCTTAAGATACCATCCTGGCATCCAAATAATCATTGCAGTGCGTTCTAGCGAACGCACTGCTTTGTTTTCATAATGACTGTTTTTTTTTTTTTGTCTACTTCTGGTCACGCTAATTCGGTATGAAGGGAGCATGCCACACATTATCTCGCATGTTTACCTACGATAACTAAGTGCTCGGTGTTGCGTGAATGTAAAATGACGGTTTTTTGTCTAACCGGAAATGACATATGACGGAAAAAACCATATTATGTTTTTTACCATTTTTACCTCTGTTTTTCAACCGATTTTGATGGAACCTTTTTTGTTTATTTCTTTAAACGTTTGTCTACAATGTAAGACTTTAAAAATATGCATTTTGAGAACTTTGTTGCTGACTTTTTGAAGCACTTTTTTGACCATGTGTTTAACTTTTGCAATTTTATTTGTATTAATATGAAAACTTACAGGTACATAGATATTTTGATGGCGAACAAAATGACATTATCAAAAAAAAAATATCACTTCCGGTTTTGACGTCATTCGCTTGCAAAGTTGAAATTTTAACTTCCGGAATAATGAAAATATTCAAAAAAATCTTTTTGCAATGTGCTAGAAATAATCATTGACAAAATATGAAATAATAAAATTTGACCCAGATATTTCATATCAGCCGCCATCTTGAAATGAGTAATTTTTCTTTAAATCGAAATTCAGAATCTGGGAATCATCCGATTTGAATAAAAATGATGTCTAGGGAATCTTGAGTCGAGTGCTAACAAAACATGGCGAGCCGATTTTTAAATTTCAATTCAGAATTTTTTTGATTTCCGCTTTAGAATTTTCGGAAATAGTCAAAACTTTTAAGGCTCATATCTTGTGACCTTGACCTTGAGTGACCTTGTGACCTGAACAAAAGTTGTTGCCCTTGACGAGATCTATCCAATGGCATAATCATTTTAGATGCCCAATGTTTACTTCCGGTTTTATGGGCGTCAGAAAATTGCAAATTTTAACTTTAAACAGCTCTGTCATGTGACCTAATTCATGTACGTCACAAATTATCTTGTATTATTATTACGCTTAATCTCCTGTTTCCAAAAATGTATAACACTAGATATTTTGATCAAAATTGAGTTTTTGAATTTTGTTCTTTGTTCTATAGTAACTCTGCGTGTTTTTTTGGCGGGAAAAAAAAACACGTGTTATCTGAATTATGGATTTCATAAGATAGGTAACAGTTTCTTCTTAAGATATGGAAGAACATGACTAACAAAGAAAAAAATATGATAAAATCGTAACCGGAAGTAACACGCTGGCCACCATCTTGAAATGAACATGTTTTCTTTAAATCGAGAGAAGTGAACAGGGTATCATCTGATTTGTATAATATTGATGTCTAGGGCATTTTCAATCTATGGCCAACAAAATGATGACAGCCAATTTGCTAATTTCGATTATGATGTTTGCCTATTTCCGGTAAAAAATATTCAGAAATGGCCAAAATTTTCAAAGCTCATTACACGTTACCTTGGATTTGGGTGACCTTATGACCTGAACAAAAGTTATTGCACATGATGAGATCTACCAAACGGTGTATTCATTTTTGTTGTCCAATATTTACTTCCGGTTTTATAGCCATTTAAAAATTGTTAGTTTGAACTTTGAACTGCTCTTTCACGTGACGTCACGTCACAAAAAATCTTCTTTTCATATTACGCTTTATCTCCTCTTTCCAGTGATATATAACACTAGATATTTTGATCAATATTGCTATTTGGAATTTTGTTCTTTGTTCTATAGTAACTCTGCGTGGTATTTTGGCGGGAAAAAAACACGTGTTATCTGAATTATGGATTTCATAAGATAGGTAACAATTTCTTCTTAAGATATGAAAGAACATGACTAACAAAGAAAAAAATATGACAAAATCGTAACCGGAACTAACACGTTGGCCACCATCTTGAAATGAACATGTTTTCTTTAAATCGACATCCGATTTATATAATTTTGTAGCTATGGCATTTTCAATCTATTGCCAACAAAATGCTAATTTCGATTATGGTGTTTGTCTATTTCCGGTATAAGATATTCAGCAATTATTGTAACACTTTTAAAGCTCATAACTTGTGACCTTGCCATTTGTTGACCTTATGATCCGAACAAAAGTTATTGCCCGAAATGAGATCTATCCAATGGTGAATTCATTTTTGTTGTCCAATATTTACTTTTTGTTTTATAACCATTTGAAAATTGTCAGTTTGAACCTAATTCACGTACGTCACAAAAAATCGTCTTTTCTTATTATGCTTTATCTCCTCTTGATATATAATAGTATTTATTTTAATCATTTTGCTTTTTTTTTAATTTGGAAATTTTGTTCATTGTTCTAAAGTAACTGCGTGGCTTTTTTGGCGCGAAAAAACACGTGGTTCCTAAATTGTGGATTTTTAAAGAGAGTCGACACATTCTTTTGAAGATATAAAATGACATAACATTCATAGAAAAAAAAAGGATAAAATTGGACCCGGAAGTAACTAGTAGACCACCATCTTGAAATGACCAACTTTTCTTTAAATCGATATAAGTGATCAGGATATCATCCGATTTACATAATGTTAATGTCTATGGCATCTTCAATATATTACTAAGAAAATGGTGACAGCCGATTTCCTAATTTTTAAAAGGTCTGTCTATTTCCGGTTAAAGAAATTTAGCAATAGCAAACACTTTCAAAGCTCAAAACTCGTGACCTTGACGTTTGATGACCTTTTGATCTGAACCAAAGCTATTGCCCTCGATAAAATCTAGCAAATGATGTTTTACTTTGTGTTTTCCGATGTTTACTTCCGGTTTAATAGCCGATTGAAAATTGAGATTTTTAACTATAAACAGCTCTGTCACATGACCTAATTTATATGCAGGACTAAAATGCAACCTTCCAGGATGTTTAAATTGCGCACTGCTCAGTACCGTTATCACGGTTCTAGTTTAATTTATTAACAAAATGGAGATATTAAAGCAATTCAACTTTTCATGTATAAATTGGATTATAGGCTGTTAGAATATTTTCCATAAAGTTAAGCCTGGGGTTTAACCTAAACAGATAAATGATGACTTGATCAGTTTTAAGACTAAACATAGCTTGCCAGGCAAGGTAATATACGCCCACTGGGCCACTGGCTTTGACTTTAAACAAATATATTTGACAGTTACAACAAAAGTGATTCAGAACATTCACATCAAGTTTCTTCACAATCTGTCCAGTATTGTCCTGTAGTGTTTATGAGCTAAAAATTGAACATGTTTTCAAGAACAAGAGCAATACGGTAATTCATGGTAAATATTTTTTTATTTTGCTGATTTTCAATAGGGTTCATCCTTGGGTGGTAATAAACATTATCAGTATGTTTCATCAAAATCCGTTATGAATTGTGACCTGTATAGTGTTTACGAGCCAAAAATCAAACGCGTTTTCAAGAACAAGAGCAATAATTCATAGTAAATATTTTTTTATTTTGCTGATTTTCAATAGGGTTCATCCTTGGGTGGTAATAAACATTATCAGTATGTTTCATCAAAATCCGTTATGAATTGTGACCTGTATAGTGTTTACGAGCCAAAAATCAAACGCATTTTCAAGAACAAGAGCAATAATTCATAGTAAATATTTTTTTATTTTGCTGATTTTCAATAGGGTTCATCCTTGGGTGGTAATAAACATCATCAGTATGTTTCATCAAAATCCGTTATGAATTGTGACCTGTATAGTGTTTATGAGCCAAAAATCAAACGAGTTTTCAAGAATAACAACAATAATTCATGGTAAATATTTTTCCATTTTGCTGATTTTCAATACAGTTCATGGTGTTGATAAACATTACCAGCAAGTTTCATCAAAATCTGTAACGAATTGTGGCCAAAAATCGAACGCGTTTTCAAGAACAAGGGCAATAATTCATAGTAAATATTTTTCAATTTTGCTGATTTTTAATAGGGTTCATCCTTGACTGGTTATAAACATTATCAGTAAGTTTCGTCAAAATCTATAATGAATTGTGACCTGTATAGTGTTTACGAGCCAAAAATCAAACGCGTTTTTAAGAACAAGGGCAATAATTCATAGTACATATTTTCGGATTTTGCTGATTTTCAATTGGGTACATCCTTGGGCGGTAATAAACATTAACAATAGTTTCGTCAAAATCCGTCAAGAATTGTGACCTGTAGAGTGTTTACGAGCCAAAAATCGAACGCGTTTTTAAAAACAAGGGCAATAATTCACAGTAAATATTTTCCGATTTTGCTGATTTTCAATAGGGTTCATCCTTGGGCAGTAATAAACATTACCATTAAGTTTCATCAAAAACCATCAAGAATTGTGACCTATAGAGTGTTTACGAGCCAAAAATCGAACACGTTTTTAAGAACAAGGGCAATAATTCATAGTAAATATTTTCCGATTTTGCCGATTTTCAATAGGCTTCATCCTTGGACGGTAATAAACATCAACATTAAGTTTCGTCAAAATCCGTCAAGAATTGTAACCTGTAGAGTGTTTACGAGCCAAAAATCAAACGCGTTTTTAAAAACAAGGGCAATAATTCATAGTAAATATTTTCCGATTTTGCTGATTTTCAATAGGGTTCATCCTTGGGCAGTAATAAACATTAACATTAAGTTTCGTCAAAATCCGTCAAGAATTGTGACCTGTAGAGTGTTTACGAGCCAAAAATCTAACGCGTTTTTAAGAACAAGGGCAATAATTCATAGTAAATATTTTCCGATTTTGCTGATTTTCAATAGGGTTCATCCTTGGGCAGTAATAAACATTAACATTAAGTTTCGTCAAAATCCGTCAAGAATTGTGACCTGTAGAGTGTTTACGAGCCAAAAATCTAACGCGTTTTTAAGAACAAGGGCAATAATTCATAGTAAATATTTTCCGATTTTGCTGATTTTCAATAGGGTTCATCCTTGGGCGGTAATAAACATTACCATTAAGTTTCGTCAAAATCCGTCAATAATTGTGACCTGTAGAGTGTTTACGAGCAATTGTGGACGGACGGACGGACCGACGGACCGACGGACGGACGGATATGGGTGACGACAATATACGCTTCACATTTCATGTGGGCGTATAAAAATAGCGATGGCCATCGTAATACGCCCACTTTTATAATGGCAAAGTTGACAAGAGTTGTCAGTAAATAAAAGATTCTGAGAATGACATGTTCTCTAAATTCAAGAGCAATAACCTTATTATGTTAAATATTTTTTTGATCGGTCTGAATTTCAAAAGGGTTTATCCATGGATGATTACAAACATTCACACCAAGTTTAATCGAAATCCACCAAAAAACCAACTCCCTATTGAGTCCACAACATATTTTCAAAAGCAAGAAAAACCCATGAAATACTTTTTGATTAATCTGATTTTCAATAGGGTTCATTCTTAGGTGATTATGAACACTCATACCAAGTTTCATCAAAATCCATCAAGAAACCAGCTCTCTATCGTGTCCACAACATATTTTCAAAAGCAAGGGCAATAACCCATCAAATATTTTTCGATTAGTCTGATTTTCAAAAGGGTTCATCCTTGGGTGGTTATAAACACTCACAGCAAGTTTCGTCAAAATCCATCAAGAAACCAGCTCTCTATCGTGTCCACAACTTTGTTTAAAGCTGAAAAATTAATGTGTTTTAATGAACAAGGGCAATAACTCATCAAATATTTTTCGATGTTTCTGATTTTCAATAGGGTTTATCCCAAGGTCAATACAAACACTCATACCAAGTTTCATCAAAATCCATCAAGAAACCAGCTCTCTATCGTGTCTACAATATATTTTCAAAAGCAAGAGCAATAACTCATGACATATTTTTCGATTAGTCTGATTTTCAATAGGGTTCATCCTTGGGTGCTTATGAACACTCACAGCAAGTTTCAGCAAAATCGATCAAGAAACCAGCTCTCCATCATGTCCACAACTTTGTTTAAAGCTGAAAAATTAACGCGTAGTAAAGAACAAGGGCAATAACTCAAATATTTTTCGATGTTTCTGATTTTTAATAGGGTTTATCCAAAGGTCAATACAAACACTAATACTAAGTTTCATCAAAATCCATCAAGAAACCAGCTCTCTATCGTGTCCACAACATATTTTCAAAAGCAAGGGCAATAACCCAGGAAATATTTTTCGTTTCATCTGATTTTCAATAGAGTTCATTTTTGGGTGATTACAAACACTCACAGCAAGTTTCATAAAAATCCACCAAGAAACCAGCTTTCTATCGTGTCCACAACTTTGAGAGTGTAATGGCTGAAAATTAACACGTTTTAAAGAACAAGGGCAATAACTCATAAAATATTTTTTCGATGTTTCTGATATTCAATAGGGTTTATCCCAATGTCAATACAAACACTCATACCAAGTTTCATCAAAATCCATCAAGAAACCAGCTCTCTATCGTGTCCACAAGATATTTTCAAAAGCAAGGGCAATAACCCATGAAATATTTTTCGAATCGTCAGATTTTCAATAGGGTTCTTCCTTGGGTGATAACAAACACTCACAGCAAGTTTCATCAAAATCCATCAAAAACCAGCTCTCTATCGTGTCCACAACAATTGTGGACAGCCAGGCGGACAGACGGACAGACAGGGGCGACTACAATATACGCCCACATTAATATGTGGGCGTATAAAAAGTGTTTTTTGTTCTGACAAAGATATTGGACCACAGCCATATACACCAACCATGGAATGCGGATGGTAAAACAAAACATAGGCTTGCGGCAAGTCTCGCAAGCGTATACGCCCACCAGCAGCTTGATAAAGAGGTAAATGTGAACACCAAAACAAACGCGATATCAGAGTTTTATGCGATAAAAATTATCGCATTGTCATTAAATTCAATAGTGCACATATTCATAATGATATTGAAACACACACAAAATATCTAAAGGATCCATGGAGAATTGTAGCCTGTAGAGTGAGCACGAGAAAAAAAAAAAAGCGATATCTCGAAAGAAAATCATCGAATCATCACCAAATTCAATAGTGCACATCTTCATAATAATATTGACACACATACTAATTATCAAAAGGATCCATGAAAAATTCTAGCATGTAGAGTGAGCACGAGCAAAAAAAATAAACGCGATATCTCGAAAGAAAATCATCGAATCATCACCAAATTCAATGGTGCACATCTTCATAATAATATTGACACACATACAAATTATCAAAAGGATCCATGAAAAATTCTAGCCTGTAGAGTGAGCACGAGCAAAAAAAACAAACGCAATATCTCAAAAGAAAATCATCGAATCATCACCAAATTCAATAGTGCACATCTTCATAATAATATTGACACACATACAAATTATCAAAAGGATCCATGAAAAATTCTAGCCTGTAGAGTGAGCACGAGCAAAAAAAACGAACGCGATATCAGAGTTTTACACGATATCTCGGAAGAAAATCATTGATTCATCACCAAATTCAATAGTGCACATCTTCATAATAATATTGACACACATACAAAATATCAAAAGGATCCATGTAGAATTCTAGCCTGTAGAGTGAGCACGAGCAAAAAAACGAACGCGATATCAGAGTTGTACGCGATATCTCGGAAGAAAATCATCGAATCATCACCAAATTCAATAGTGCACATCTTCATAATAATATTGACACACATACAAAATATCAAAAGGATCCATAAAGAATTGTTACCTGTAGAGTGAGCACGAGCAAAAAAACAAACGCGATATCAGAGTTTTACGCGATATCTCGGAAGAAAATCATCGAATCATCACCAAATTCAATAGTGCACATCTTCATAATAATATTGACACACATACAAAATATCAAAAGGATCCATAAAGAATTGTTGCCTGTAGAGTGAGCACGAGCAAAAAAACAAACGCGATATCAGAGTTTTACGCGATATCTCGGAAGAAAATCATCGAATCATCACCAAATTCAATAGTGCACATCTTCATAATGATATTGACACACATACAAAATATCAAAAGGATCCATGAAGAATTGTAGTCTGTAGAGTGAGCACGAGGTAAATGTGAACGGACGGACGGACCGACGGACGGACGGACCGACGGACGGACGGACCGACAGGGGTAACCACAATATACGCCCATACTATCGTGTGGGCGTATAAAAATCTTAAATTTAATCAGAAGTAAACAAAACCTTTTCCATTATTTGATTAGAGCGTTTACAAGCAAATGTTGGTGGACGGTCCGACGGACAGGGGAGACGACAATATATGTCCACATAGAGAGATGTGGGCGTATAAAAATCATGTTTATTGCTTACCCTCTGACATTTGCTTTGTCATCCGGACAAAGATTTTCTGTTCCAACTAGCGAGGTGGTGCAGTGGGAACAGTGAAGAAATAAAGATGGCGGCAAATGTTGCAACGGTTTTTCAGAGCAGTGAATGCAGTCATTTCCTGTCCAGAAACTGCCTATAACTACTCAGACATAATAGTTCCGTACAGAAGTCTAGGATTACTAAAAATCTTGTTCAAAACAGAACACCTGCAACGTGTCAAGAACACCTGATTTGTGCAAACACTAGGACTCTCTGTTGACTAAAACTGCAGTAGGGTCTAGAATTATGAGTAGACAATTTACAATTTGCTAATGCCTAATGGAGTAATTTGATTCAAAGAATACTCACACGGAAATTTAGTTACTATTAATAGTCAGTGCTTTAGATTAACCTTTACATGAGCACATCCTCTATTTATGGAGTAGGTGGAAAAAATAGACTTTGAGATAGGCAAACATATGCTGACAGTGCCTGGTAAGTGGCCGAACATAGATTGAAGAGAGTGGGGGTAAAAGATGGCAGCTTGCATCCCTTGCTTTTTTATAGTAGTATAGGCCTATAATATGATTATTTATTTAAGTATATCACAACCCAATATTTTACCATCCTAAAGACAAGCCCCCGTGGTTTGATATGTGAAGAAAACTGGTTTGAGTTTGTGTTGATCATAGATTAAAATTTTTCAATTAAACTTGGTTCTCGCAAAGAGGTCTGAGTTTGATACAATCTTAGTTTAAAATGTTTTAGTTAATCATCCAAGAGTCTCGAAAAGTGGTCAGAGTCCAGAGGCAGAATGGTCATGGTTTCAATTTTTCTCTTTAGAATCTTGTCCGAGTCTTGAAAAAAGAATGGTGCAAGTTTTTTATAAAAAGTGGTCTGAGCACAGTCTCCAGAAGCCTAATTGACGATGGATTAAGCATAGGAGAGATTAACAGATACTATTTCTGAAAGTGAGAAACTTCGTTAACACATTTGAAGCGGCACACATTGCCACGCCAGACCCATTCGTGCGACCAAGAAACACCAGCAAATTTATAAACACCACGCTATCTACGAAGTCCTTGGACCCCGCCACTTTGAACTTTCGTATAATGTTACATACGGATATCTGGTGCTGGTGCCCCCCCAACTCGACCCTAGTTGGGGATCCGTCCTATACTTTTCTTTGACGGTTTTCCGGGGACCAGGGTCCCCGGCGTTTGAACGACTCTCAGGTCTTAACGAATTGGCCTACCTTTATAAATTTACGTTTTTCGGAAATTTCGAAGAATTTTCTTATCGATGGAATACAAAAACTTCACAAGAAACTCTCAAAAGTGCCGTCTTACGACGAAACAAAATTTGAAGCAGTCCCAGGTCGCCATTTTTTGTTTTTTAACTGTTGGCGGATGTGGGCGGAGTTTACATGTTTAACCAGAGATAACTCGCTCACGACCTGTAAGCCCCGCCTTTATGGCAGCCATCACTGATAGAATTCTCGCTTGGAAACTTTCGATCAAAATAAAAGGTATTATTTGAGCTAGGAGATCATTTAATTTACATTTTTATTTAATAGTTTATGAAAATGTATCGAGATGTGCCGATTTTCAAGGACACGGGGGCTTAATAAAGAATTTGAATTTCCGCAATGAAATGATACAGCATGGCAGCCTGACGTTGACCCGCTCAACGGCAGGTTTTATCTGACTAACTCGACCCCTCCACCTAAAGATTCCTAGAAACTACTGTCTACTATTGAATCACTTTTGTACCTTTGCTTGTTTTGTCATTGTTTTTGTCAGAATCCGAATTTGTTTTGTACACTTCGTCTTCTTCACTTCTGTTCCGACTTCTGTCTTCTCGTCGTTGTAAAGTAAAATCTTTTGCAATAAACAACTTAATTTTATTCAACGGTTGTGAAATAAGTATATTATATTACCTGTCTTCTTCTAAAGCTTGCAATAACGACAAAACAGGTTACTTTTTATATTTAGGAATTTTGTCGATTCCTGTTTCATCGGCTACCAGACTAGCGCCATCTGCAAACAGTGCCCTGTCAGGGAAAGTTAATGATTGCTAGTCGGATTGTCTCCCCTTGACCACCACTGAACTTTTAACGGTACCTAAGTTTTACAAACTTCCAACACGTATTCCTGTAAAAGAAAAATGCTGTTTCTTTACTCTCCGTTCACAAGAAAAGCCAAATTTTTATAAAATATGATAAAAAAAAAATTGATTTGTTCGTATAAAAGACTATCCCTTTTATTTGCAGTTTCTATTCCTCATTCGACTTCTGAAGTGGCCGATTAATTTCATTAAAAGTTCGACCTAAAAACTTTTAGTCTTAGAACCTGGAATTTCTTAGCTAATCTAATCTGTATTGATGTTTCAAACTCTCTCTCAAAATTTAAGCCTTCAAATCCACGTGTATCCATAAATATCAGCGTTTGAAAATCAAAAATACAACTCGTCGTTAATTAAATAAGACTATGACTTTTATATAGAAAACACATCTAGACCTACACCAGTGGCGTTTCTAGGAATTTTTTAGGTGGAGGGGCCGAGTTGGGGCCAAATAATTGTCAGGGGGGGGGGGGGGGGCTACCAGCACCAAGTAATCGTATGTAACATATACGAAATTTCAAAGTGGGGGGCCAAGACCGGGCAAGCCTAAATTCTGGAAACGCCACTGGCCTACACAGAAAATGAAAGATTAACTGTTAAGATTAGTATGTGGGTATAATTGAAGGGATTGTGCGATTTTGGGGAAGTTCCAGTAAATCAGAAGGCTATTTACCGAATCACGTAATCACACAATCCCTTCAATTATACCCGTACCTTTACAGTTATCTTTCATTTTCTGTATACTTGTGTCTTACTTAACGACGAGTCGTATTTTGACTTTCAAACACTGATATTTATGGATACACGGGGATTTGAAGGCTAAAATTTTGAGAGAGAGTTCGACACATTATTACAGATTAGATTACCTAGCAAATTCTAAGTTCTGAGACTAAAATGTTTTTTGGTCGAACAGTTAGTGAACATATTCCTTTAAGGACTCTTTGGGCCGAAGATGGTAGAGGGCCTAATTTTTAAAAATGTTAATGGGAGGGGGGTTAGGGTTCGGGTTTGCTGTTTTTAAAATTGTTGTCTCTAGGTAACAGCGCGATTAGTGCTTTCCTCTTGCGAAATATTTCAGATATTCTCTCCCAAGAAAATTTGAAATTTGAGTTGATTTTCTTGCACCCGAGGTCTTTTGAAAACCTCTTGAAATGAATTTTGGAACTGATTTTCTTACATCTGCGACCATTTCTGACAGAAGTCATTGACAGAGGTCATGTCTTGTCGACGGTTTGATGGTATTATACCTGAAGCAAATTGTATATTAGGATAAATTTCCTTCCCGAAAAATATTTTTCGTTGACAAGTATGACAACTCCCACTTTATGAATTGGGTTTAGAGGACTTTGTACCCCAAAAGTTTTTGAACTGATTTTCTTGCCTATGCGGCCTATACGCCAACATTAATATTTGAGGGTTGGCCTATGACAATCTGTTTCTTGACCCCCTATATCCATATCTTCTTGAGCTGATGTACGTTAAGGGTAGCAGACTGACGGGTAAACAATTGTCAGGAGGATTTTCTCATTTTATAGATAAAATGCGTCAGTCTCTCTTTAGGGGTCTGAGGGGGTCCCTCTCGGAAAAATTCTGCAGTTTCTTAGAATGAAAGTGGGGTATAAACGTGGGTACAAGCTATTTGGTTAAATGTTCTTGCCAGAAAGGTCCAAGAATGCTTTCATCACAACCGAAAAGCCTGCCAATAAAGATATGACCTTCAAATATTTTCAAGGACATAGTATAAAAACCCTATAATATACTCAGTTAAATATTCTTTAAATCTTGAAAGAGAACAGAATCTATCATTTCCGGCATGTGTATATATTAACTACAGATTGGTATAAAAACTGGATAATTAAAGTACGGAAATCAACTGATAAAAGGTTAATTAATTGACCATGTAAACACTGCCATCTTCTCCCGTCTGACACAGTTCCCGCGCTACGAGTAATATGATCTGTGAAAGTATAGTTGAGAGGTAGGAGATGGAGTGAAGAGCCTCATTGTATATTTAGTTGAGCGTGGTGCCTGCCGTGTACACCTTTTAGTTGTGTTGGCACGAATTATAACTTTTACAAAAATGTGGATTTATTAAATTTTTAAGACATTAAAAGTGACAAAATGGTTGTAAGTATAAGTAGACTACCTAAGATAAGATTTAACTGTTAAAGGAAGCATGGTATTTATTTTGTTTAAGAGAATTAAAAAAAATTTGATTATAAAATTTGATTATCAACATACAGAAAATATATTTTTGAAATTACTGAAAGGGGCCTACCTTACCTTTTGTTGCTTAATAAATGAATAGGCTAAAATTTAACTTCCAGTTAGGTGCTTCTGAGTAATATTTTTTTGAATTGGAAGTCATGCAATGGTATTTCACTTTTCAGTTGCCATATACCTTAGTGCTGAGATTATTAAGACTGTTTTGTCTGATAACAAATATTGCTACTGTATTTGGGAATTCTGTAAAGACAACAGTTGAAGATGACAGAAGAAATGGAAAAGGTAAGTCTAATCCTTTTTTTATTTCATCAGTCTGGATTTTTATATATAGATAATAACAAATAATCAATCAACTAATTGTTTAAAGTTAAACCTAACAAATTTTACAACTTGAAAGACAGCATTGCAATCTGTCAAAAAATTTATATTCAAGGGTAATGTTCAGCATTTTCGAGGATTGCTTTTGGGCCTTTATGTAAATAGTCTTCAGATTTACTGTAACTGCCGCAAAATCACACCATCTCTTCAATTATACCCATACCTTAAACATTTATCTTTAATTTTCTGTTATATGTGTTCTATGGAAGGCATAGTCTTTTTAATCAACAAGTCGTATTTTTGACTTTCAAACGCTGATAATTATAGATACACAGAGATTTGAAGGCTTAAATTTGTGTTTGAACTGTTTGGAACATCATCACAGATTAGATTAACAAAACAAAATCCAAATTTATTGAGTGAATGAAACGTGAAAATACCTTTAAAAGATGGCTGATACCAGGATAACTGTCAAAAACACTGGTAGTGTACAATGGTCTTAGTAAATGACGGTATAAATTATTTTACTTGTAAATGTTAACAGAACTATAAGTTGAATTAGATGAGAAAAGATGTATTATGTAATAATGTAATGATTTGTTAAACATGTGTAGTATAAAACTGTCAATCTGTCAAGAATATGAACCTGTGCCAATTTAGTTTTTTCAACTTATATTAGACTATACTATTAATTTTGTAGCCTACTTATAACTGACATGCAAATGTAATATACATTAATGAAAAATATAAACCAAACTGCTCTAGTTATATAGTTTAAACTTTACACAAATTTTAAAAAAGTTTTTTACATATGAATTTCAAACATGACAAGCAAATTAAGAGAAAAAAAAGTACATTGCAAGCTTTTTCTAATTTCCCTTTTCATACATGAATATATTAAAGCGACAGTATAATGCTATGTCCAACTGTCAAGGAGTTTTAAAAATCGCAACATGTAGAACACATCTCTAGTTGAAATGATTTTCATGTAAGTCATGCATTGCTGACTAAGGAGAACCTCGGTAGAAACATTTAGAGGGAAATTCAGTTGCAATTTCAAAATCCAAAAGTACCTTATGCTGACCACCAGGTTATGGAGCGATCTACCCACCCACTATTTAGGTGAAAGTAAAAAGCAGACATTGAAATAATTTCAGTAAAATAATTTATGACCACACACAAATTATAGAGAAACAATTTAATAGATGGTAATAGGCTGTTTTGATGTGCTGAGTTAAGAATTATTAACTACAGATGGAGTTTGTGATGTTTAAAAACAAATACTGTTTGATTTGAGGCCCCATTCCTCCACCAGATAGTACTCATTAAAATACACTAGATCAGAGAATCAAGCTGTTCAAACTTCTAACAAACATCTCTTTTATATCTGCTACAGAATCTCAGGTACTTCTGGTACATCTACTAAACTACAATCAAATAAAAAATATATTTGATGAAACAAGAGGCAAACTAGATCTTATTTAAGTTGTTGTCCCATAAATTTTTCTACTCATTTAACCTTTACAAAATCAGTTTTCAATTTTTTATTGTTACAAATTAGATAAACCAAAGAGAACTGCAACTTCAATTTTTATTGATATTCAAATTTAACCCGAAAATGATTTTAAGAAAATGTCACACCATCTGAATTTCTTGCTATACATTTATAAAGGTGAACAGCATAACATTTTTTATTCATGTATTGGTAAGATGGTCTATCAACAATTACAAAAAGGCTTGAAAAAATTGCTTGATAATGATTTTTTTTTAATTTGGAGGAAATGCAATGCAGTTGGAAAAAATACTTGATCTTGGAATTCTAAGCTTGTTTCGTTATTCAGATTTTGAATCATTTTAATTAATATGTTTTAAAACAAAACATGACAATTATAACCTTTTAACATGTAAAATCTGTTGTCCTGTAAAAATATTTCTATGACATAGTAACCTTCTAAACATTCCTTTAGATAATAAATTAATATAAACATGAGACAAAAATTTGAATCTTCATAACAATACTTGGTAAATAGTCTACCACCACAAAATCTAAGTAGCATTTCATACATTTAAAGTGGAATGTTCAGCATTTTCGAGGATGGATTTGGATCTTTAAAAAATCTGAATTTCAGAAGTACTAGAAATGCACGAAAATCGCATATTTCCTTCAAATTTATCTCTTACTAAACATTCATCTTCTGATTTCTGTATATGTGTTGTCTATATAAAGCATAGTTTCACTACAGTATGAGTCGTATTTTTGACTTTCTAATTATGGATAGAGGGATAGCTGTGAACAATATTACTGATCAACTTAGCTAAAAAATTCCCATTTCCTTCTCCTAAAACTGAGTTTATGTTGTCATTTTTGCAAAAGCCCTTATATATTACCAGCCCCAAAATAAAAGTGCCCAAATTAACAAAACTGAAATGCTCTCCATGTTGTTTAAGCACTGCAGAGCCAGAAATACCAACAAGGGTTACATCCTGAAACTGTTGAACATGAAAAAACTCTTATCATATGTTTAATTAAGCTTATTACCAGAAGTATGATAGGATCTAGACTGATTAGAGGTGTAATGATCTATAGGGCTCCTGCAGTGAAATGTGTAGAAATTGACACCATATGTTATAATTACAATCACTGGCTTAAAGGAATACAACCTCTTAGAATGAACAAAAAATCTAAATTTTCAAATTTGGTCAATAGGAGTTTATATTCATCAAGGGACTTGCCTGGTCGCATAACTTTACAACAGATTACCTAAATAATCTGATAAATCCAGAAAACAATGTTTATATACAATAATTTACATAGTTTCATGGTTTTTTGCATTCTGTTTGTATACTTTGGACATCGTTGATGAAAATATACTCTGATTGACCAAGTTTGAGAACTTAATTTTTTTGTTCATATATAAGAGGTTGTATCGCTTTAAGATACCAGGCTCATTTTTTAGGCTATAACCCCTTTTACACCATGCCGTTATGAAATGTTCTGTTCTTGGTCTGGTCCAGAATTGGAACTGTTCTCAGAACGTTTGACCATTTACATTACTCAAAATTTATCGGATTTGGTGTAGACTGTGTAATGATAATTTGCACAGTCTGTGTATCAAAAGGCCTTGGTTTACTACCTGAATGACCAACCAAGGCCTCTTTGTCCATGGGAGTATCTTTGATTGTTATCGCTTTTTAAGAAAAATTTAAAAAAAAGTCTTTATGCTGACTTTGCGTCCTTGACCACTTTTTCAAAAACTTACCAAACTCTTTAACATCAGATATAAAAACTTATATAAGTTGAATAAATTTGAAATCAAAATCTATTGATATAGTAGGCTACTTACATCACTTAGTCTTGAAATTTCTTGTCTAATCTTTGGTGAAATTAGTAAGGGTTATCGTATAAGTGATAAATCTAACAGTAAATGATAATTAACATGAAATGAGGTGAAGTTATTAACCTATATAGATATTAGATATAAATTATATATAGGTATATCATAGAGTTGATCATATTTACTGACTAAGCATAATATTAAAAAAAAATATAGGTAAATCGTGAAAGTGAGTAAACTAAATAAAATAGCACATTGTGACCCAAGCATAAATCTAATTTATTTGGGCATTTCCAATAGAAAATCTCTAGGCCCAGTTATGCACGGATGAAATTTTTAAAGTGAAGTGTTACATGAATATGTATTATTTACTATAATTCTGCCTATGCAAGTTTTATGATATTGGTGTCTTGTGTAAAGTAACCTTAATACTTTACAGGGGTCACAGAATTGCCATGAGATCCAGGAGGGTGAGAGGAGGGGGGAAAGGCACAACACATTAAAGAACTCAACAAAGAATAGTTGATTTTTTTTACCAAAGTTGGGCCCAGCCTTATTTTGGGGTAGGCCATGTCCCCTTTGTATCCTGTAGAAAAGCCATGATGTGACCATGCGAATTTTAAAGTGCAGATTTAACTTTAGAATTTATTCCCAGTATAAAAGTGTAATGGCCTGACCCCAACTGTCATTTTAAATATTACTTTGAAATTAAGAAAAAGGTGCTATTAGACTAATTTATAGGTGATAAAAGATGTAAATGGAAGGAATTATAAGATACTTTAAAGATTAGAGGTTATTTATTTATCTTCTACATGAGTAGGTATCAAATTTATCTCCAGTGTAAGGAGAGATTACTTCAAATCATGTTCTTAGGTTATAAAGATAAACATTAAACTAACTCTCCAATATGGAGGCAGAAAGAACTATCAATGATTCTAAGCACATGGTAATAATTGAATGAATTAATGAAAAGATTTGATAATTATTAAAACCATATGTTTCCCATCTTTAATCTGTTTTATTAATCTACTGGCATATTTTATCTATTTGACAAATCTTCTACTTACAAAAGACAAGTGTAGAGAAGTGTGATTAATCTGATGGTAGTTTTGATTTCCTGAAAAAACATTTTGAATTCTTATTTTGTTTCAAAGTGATAGTATTGGCACAAAAAGGATTCATTCTACATTTTTCTAGCACAAATATAATTTTTTGCTCAATGTCAGCAAGCATTATTACTTTTCAAAGTTGTTTCCTGTTTCCGTTAATAAAATAAATCAACCTGTGGAAATTCTGTTGTCACAACTGTCAAGTTGTTTTTGACATTATAAGATTATAATCTGTATGCAGGAATATCAATGAATGTCCTGAAAGTATGGTTTTGAATACATTTGATTCTGAAAAGTAAAAAAGAAATCTGGAACTGAAAATTGTATCATTTTTTAAGCTGATAAAACATACTAGATTAAAATCTGTCATGTCTTGAAATTAGTTTTGGCATGATATATCAATGAAATTTTACGATGACCGCAGTTACAAAGTTATAAATTACCATATACATGTATTGAAACTTTGAAGATAAAATTACATTTTTTTATCCCATTACCCCATTGAGATAAGTATTGTTATCAAATACGAATTGTGGCATGATTGGCGATACCCAGCACTACCTGAAATGAATGGGAATTAAGAAAACTATGATTTTTCCCAAATTAGCATAGAGAATATCATTGAATAAAGGACAATAAAGCCTGCATGTTGTGTGTGTGTGTGTGTGACCTTGAATAAGTCATCATTGATAATTTGAGGTGTGGTTTACTACAGGTTATGACTTGAGAAACCTGCAGTTACAGAAAAGAAATGTTTTAAATGACAGCTATATTGAAAACAGCAAGTTCCAGAAAGAGGTTTCTCAATTACTTCCCCTTCAATGCCAAATTCACAGATTAGGTACCTTGTTTGCGGTAAAATATGAATTTAACTTAACAATTTGTATAGTTTTGTGCACATGAGCCTGATTTTAATGATCTGTTTGATTTTATTTTCAGGTATGAATCTATTAAGAGGTTTAAATTTACAGAATGGTGTAGAACGTGTTTTACCTAGTGGTTTATATTTGACTTCAGGATATATAGGTCATCGTCTACCAGATACATTAACGACACATATATTAAGTGAATATTCAGGGGAACTTAGTCTATATATAGCAGGAAGTCTGTTTGATAACAAAACATTACCAATAATAACAATAACAAATAACAAATATAGACTACCTTATTTAGAGATTTTATTAGACATTCTAGACAATAATTTAATCATAAAATATTTAGGAGATCAATCTCTTCAACGAATAACTCTATCTAATTTTCTACCCTCGTGGGAATGGAGAAAATTGTTAATAAAAATAAACGGTACAGAATTAAAAGTACAAGTTGATTGTGGAGAAGAACTATTAAGAATATTACCACAACAACTGATTTTAGAAGATTCAGGATCTGAAATATGGTTTGGTGTCTCTTCTGATAGAAAACATACATTCCAGGTAAGTATTTTGGAACACCAAACCCAAAAAATTATTTGTGTCCAGACTCTTAACTGTTTCCTCCTTCTGAAAAAGGAAAATCCACACTAAATGAGGGTAAAAAATTAATATGCCTAGAGTATTGTAAATGTCAAAATCAAAATCGCAAACAAAAACATGGCAAAACCGAGAGAATTTTTAATGTTTTTTCATTTATGTGATTATTCAGCTTATATGTACTATAGTTATGTCACCAGGCAAGATCACTGATGAATATATACTCCTATTGACCAGGTTTGATTTTGTGAATATCCAGGGTAGTAAGAGTGTGAGATATTTATAGTAAAATGTATTATTTTATAGGGGATGCTTTATGAAGCAAGCTTATACCTATCAGCAGAAACAACTAAATGTACACAGAAACATGGTAATATTTTTTCATATTTAAATCTTACAAAAAAATCAGTACTTCACAGCATTACATTTCTGATATATAAGGAACCAGCTCTGTCTTCTTGGATCAAGATAAATATATTCAGATTTTCTGAAAGTTATGATAGTAAATGGCATGGATTTAAAATTCATATTTCGGCATTAAGTAATTATAACTTTATTTGTGTTGGTTATTGTAGAAAATGAGTTACAATCAGATGAAGGGGGTATAATACTAGGTATTGGGACACCATTTGAAGATAGAATATTACTACTAGAACAACAGATTACACAGTTAAATGTCATGGTCAATATGATGAAAGATGAGGTTTGTATTACATTAGATCTCAATAAGACAATATTATTCAATTTTTATCTCAATAAGACAGCTAGCTAGGCCTACAGTAATTCTGGATCTCAATAAGACAGCTACAGTAATTCTGGATCTCAATAAGACAGCTACAGTAATTCTGGATCTCAATAAGACAGCTACAGTAATTCTGGATCTCAATAAGACAGCTACAGTAATTCTGGATCTCAATAAGACAGCTATTTATAGTAATTCTGGATCTCAATAAGACAGCTACAGTAATTCTGGATCTCATTAAGACAGCTATAGTAATTCTGGATCTCAATAAGACAGCTATAGTAATTCTGGATCTCAATAAGACAATATCATTCAATTTTGATCTCAGTAAGACAGCTATATTAATTCTGGATCTCAATTAGACATCTATAGTAATTCTAGATCTCAATAAGACAGCTATAGTCATTCTAGATCTAAAAAGACAGTTATTGTAATTTTGGATCTCAATAAGACAGCTACTGTAATTCTGGATCTCAAAGCTGTTATCTTGGCAATATAATGGTTATAGTAATTCTAGATCTCAAAAAGACAGTTATGGTAATTTTGGATCTCAATAAAACAGTGCTATAGTAATTCTTGATCACATTCAGTAAGCTACAGTAATTATAGATTTTTAGTAGGCATTTAAGTGATAAGTGTAAGCTAGATTATTGAATGTTAGGATTTTTTTTTTATGCCTGACAATGAAGTATTAATATATTCTATATTAAATTCTATTATAGAATAAAAGATTGAGTAATCAAGTCTCAGTATTAGAAACTTGTGAATGTCGGCCATCTTGTACTCATAATGGAAGTGTTGTACCAGAGGGTGGTGTTTGGTCTCCTGATTTATGTACATTTTGTCAATGTTTGGTAAGTGTGGTTGTTTTTTGTATGAAGGATACGTAGGCATACATGAAAGAAAGTGCACCATAGTTTAAAGTTGGAAGTGATCATAGTACATGTATTTCAAATTTCTTAAAATTTTTGATAATTCCAAATTGTTTTCCCACCAACAATGATTTGATCTGAAAAATATTATTGTTCTCTTATAGGGTGGAAGGCCATCTTGTAACAGAAGATTAGATATTCCAAGTTGTGCCAGTAAGTTACAGTATCATATTTTTAACACAAGTGTGATCAGCAAATCACAGAACACATATTGTGATCTACATATTTGAAAGTTTGTTTAATGCTCATTTCATTAACAGTTTTGTTGTTCTGTCATCAGCTATAATAAATGTAATGATATCTTTCAGCACCATGTTTAACCAATCCATGTTCTAATAATGGAGAATGTATTGATGTTGATATATCTGGAGGAGAACATGGAGATTTTACCTGTCAATGTCAACCACCCTACGATGGAACCAATTGTCAGAATCGACAAAATCCATGTGCCTTGCCTCCTGATAGTGGTACCTGTGATGAATTGGTACCTCGATATTATTATGATAAACATAATCAACATTGTTTACCGTTTAATTTTACAGGTAGATCTTACGTTTATGCTAAATGTTTCGACATGAAGTTTCAGCCATTGTATTTCCTTTTAATGAGATGATGTGGACATACTGAACTCGAGTTTTAATCTCAGAGCAAAGTTTGTGGGACAAATTTTGGGAAAATTGGACAATGTTTTCTGCTTTCACTTTAAATTTTTCATAAAAGCAACAGGATATAATAATGTAGTCATGTGATTTGAATCAATATTGAACAAAGAGCAATGGATACCTCAAATGGAAATAATTTTCCATTAATTGAACCATTGATACCACCTCATCAAAAAATTGATGGATCAGTGCTGCACCTTATAAAATAATTTGTTATGATGTGGTGAATAATTGTATATTGTATTCTACAGTATTAAATTGTTAATCTATATTTTGTTGTCTAGGTTGTGGTGGAAATGCTAATAATTTTAGATCAGAAGAAGAGTGTAATGGTATAACTATGAAAGGTGCCTGTTGTTATAGAACTTATTCTATTATAGTACCAGATATATTACAAGACTTACAGACTATTCAAACATTCTGTCAGGTAGTTCATTTAAATGTCTTACGACTACGATGTTGTTTAAAATCACAATTAGTTTTGAGGGTAGACATTGACAAATGTAACAATAATCTTCTTTTAATCATCGCTAAAACCGGAATATATTATACTATTTAAAAATACTTTCAGATGAAGTTTTTAGCCCATTTTCTCCGTTGATTAGTGACATCATATTCCTTTTCATTCATTTGACGTCACATTTTATCAATGGATGACGTCCTTTGTATTAGGAACCTCGGTTACAAAGGGAGGCATAAATAAGGTCTATTAGAGTACTACTATTGCTATTCTGTTATGAAACAAGAACTGAAAAATAAAGTGGGCATCGCTTACTATTGACATAACAAAAGTAACATTGGTTGTAATATTTCAGTCTATGGACCTACTATCTTGTCAAAGATTACATCGTCAGAATACAGACAAGGAAGTAGAATCAGAAGTAATAAGTTTTGTACCTGGTATGACCTGTGAAGAAGCTGGTTGTTTAAAAGATAAAGGATGTTTAGATTTAATGGATGCTGGTGATGATTTGAGATTGGGATGTCAATCTTGTACCTGTTTAAACACTGGAGCCGTTACTTGTAGGTTAGTCATGTGTGTTTCATGCTTCATCAGGGGCAGTAGCTATCAGTTGGTCTTTTTGGAAATTTTATGTCATCAATTGCCTAGCTAGATGGTTGTCATAAGTATTATGGAAGAATTTATCAAGTGTACGACCTTTGTCTTGCTTGTGTAAAGTTAAATATAATGATTAGGGAAACTTATAAGAGATGCATATCATTTAAATGTTTGGAAATTTGGGTGGTATCATGATACAAATTGATGCTTTAAGAGTCCCTGATACACATATAATTTAGAAAACCTCTATGCAATTCCTTTAAGTGGAGTTTTAAAATGGTAGACACAAACTTTTCATTTCTAGAAGGTAATAGAATAAAATGATAAGAATGTCTGTTGTTTGTATTAATTGTAGATGTGAAAAGATGACAGTAAGAAAAGAAATGAGAGATATGAGTAGAGAAGAATTCGCAAGATTTCAGAATGCAGTTTTACAGTTAAAGAATTTTGGTGATGTCAGCATTTGGGATGATTTCCGTGACTTGTACATGAAACATAGCATGCATTCTAATGGTGGACAATTTTATTTACCTTGGCATCGTTTGTTTTTAAGACGTATGGAACAGAAATTACAAGAAATAGATTGTGAAGTTGTTCTACCTTATATAGATTTCTCTACTGATGTTGGTGCTTTTAGTCAAGCTATGATCTGGCAGACGGAATATTTTGGTGGTAATGGAGAAGAGAATGGTTGTGTAACAAATCATCCATTTGGTGAACCAACTCAATGGAAACCCTGTATTATGAGAAGTTTCAATACCAGTGTTAAATTACCTTCAGCTATAGAATTAGCTCTAGCTCTAGCTTCAGATGATTATAGTGAAATGAGTTTATGTCTGGAGACGTATGCTGCCTATGTTCATAACTATATAGGTGGTGACATGGCAACCACTTCTGCTCCTTATGATCCAGTATTTTATTCCATTCATGCTTATATTGACATGTTATATTGGACTTGGCAACAACGTCAAGATAATAAGTTTAAATTTCCCGCTGTATTTGGTAGTATTCCATTGATACCATTTAATGTTTTACCATCTGAAGTCTTGGATTCTGATGCACTATGTGTCACCTATGCTCCACCATCTAAAGGTCATATTTGTAATGAGACTGTAGCTAGACCAACTCAAAGACCAGGGGAACAGCGTGGTGATCAGAGTCCAGAAGTGATAGACAATCAGAATAGATTAAATCAGTTTGGTTATGATGTAACTGATATTGATATTCAGAGATTTAATAGATATGGATTTAAACTAGATGGTATGTAGAATAAAAACTCTTTATTGTTCTCATAAATCAAGCAAGAACAGTGGTTCCCAACCTTTTTTATACCGTGGCCCAAAGTTAATGAAACTCCCAGAGCGATGGACCCTTTGTAATTCAGACTCAAGGGGTGTTTTTTTGCCATCATCATCGGGAGCTCATCATTGGGCTAGAGAAAAAATCATACACATCTTTATGCCCCAGGTTGGAAACCACTGAGCAAGAATGAAAATAAGTGATTCTGTATACTTAAAATAATTTAAGGTTCTTATAATGTTGATGGTTAGGTTATGATATATATGGTGGAGATAGAGAAATGTAATAATGTATTTAATTTCAGGCTACAATGTTGATTGTTATGATAGTTTAGGTTATAAGAGATATGGTATAGATTGGAATGGTTTATTTCAGGTTATAGTGTTAATTGTTATGATAGGTTAGGTTATAATAAGGTAGAGATAGAGAAAGTTATAATAATGTTTTTAATTTCAGGTTATAATGTTGATTGTTAGGTTATAATAAATATGATAAAGAGAGTTATAATAATTTATTAATTTCAGGTTATTATAGGTTAGGTTATAATAGATACATGTATGGTAAAGATAAAGAAGGTTATGATAATGTATGTAATTTCAGGTTATAATGTTGATGGTTATGATATAGAAGGTTATGATAGGTTAGGTTACAATAGATATGGAAGAGATAGAGAAGGTTATGATATTTATGGTTTTAATATTAATGGTAGAGACAGAAATGGTAATATAGATAATTCAGATAGATTTAGCCAAACTGGTTATGATTCTAATTGTTTAGATATACATGGTAAGTAAATTAAGTTAAAAATATGCAGACGCCAAAATCACATGTGGTGGATCACAACATAAAAATTCACTATAAGAAAAAGTAATGTGATATAAACATTGGTTTCTCGTGTTTATATATGAATAGAATTCATGGCTTTGAAATTCAATATTTTATGATTAAATGAACCCACATGTTGATATTGAAGTATTTTCTATATACTCTGTTATAAATTAGAGCTCTTATTCTTATTGTATACATGCAAATGAAGGTGTATTATTTCCATGAGATGCTGAGTACTGGTATTCAATGGCCTTGATCCACCAATTATGAGAAATTTAAATTTGTACTGTTTGAACATGTTATATGAACATGTTATATGAACATGGCCAGTTCACCCACCACTTGGGTATATCATAAAATTATGCCGTCAGTAGAACAGCAGCTAGTGCTGTAAGGGTTAACTAAGTCTACATATCTGATGTTGCATGTTGTTATTAGAAATCTTGTGGTATGAACCATCATACTGTACATATATTGTTATTTATGTAGGTTTATCAGCTATAGGAACAGATCGTTATGGATTTAATATACAAGGATATGACAGAGATGGTTGTAACTTTTTGTTCCACGGACCATATAGTGTCATCCATTCATACCAGATTATGCAGGCATTAGGAAATCAGGGAAAGGGTTTTTTAATGAGTTTATATAGAACATGTCCAGCATTAGATCCTGTACCTAATACTTGGTATCAACAATTCTGGACATCTACTATTAAAGATGTTACTGGTAAGTCCCCTTTACACAATTTTTTTAAACTGATTTCTAGGATTCTTTAAGATTATTTGATTCATTGGAGTTTCATATGAAGTATCCATTATTCTTACAGAAAAATCATTTGTTGACTAAGAGAATGCAATTAACTTAAGTCAGTACACAGAAGTCAAATTTAGCCTCCATGTTCAATTACATGACCAAATGACATCAATTGACTGATGAATAGAAAATTGTCTGTCTTTTACAAAAAAAATCCTTCTGCTGTTTTTCAGACTCAAGAAAAAATCTGATTCATTTCATACATTAATTTATATTGTAGATATGGTACCAACAAAAGTAAAACCATTGCAGACATTACCATCAAGTAAATTCTGTATAGAAACAGAATCTATACTGTCACCTTGTGCTTGTCAAGCTGATCCTACTTCAAGTTGTGATATGAATCCCTGTCTAACTGATACTTGTTCTTCATATCCTGAAGCAGTTTGTCATTTTAGTTATTGTGGTGATTGTAAAGCTACTTGGTATTTCATGGATTTAGAGATTGATTGTAATTCTGTAAGAGGTAGATATTTATTTATTGTTAAGGTTTTTGCACTAAAAACAAAATATTGAACATAGGTATACTATAATATATACATTTTTCAGGGTTTAATGTTTACCATTATGGAGAAATAAATTCTGCTTTAGCATTTGAAAAAACAAATGACCTAGGGAAATGTGTACAGTATGGTTTCTCTGTTTTTAATGCAGCGTTTATGACAATATTCCTTAAATTAACAAATATGATAAAAATTTGTTGACAACTACCTGTCAATTAATTACACAATCTTGTGGCTCACTAAATACTGCTATATATGGGGCCTTGGACTATCTTTTTAGCATGTATTGGATTGTAATGATATCAGTGATGGCTGAATGTTTTGAATAACAATCATTGGTTATGTAATTATTATTCAATGTGATTTATGTTTCAGATTATTGTGATCCTAATCCTTGTGAACATGGTGGTACCTGTATACCATCTATATGGTCTAGTGATCCATCTTTAGTGACCTGTATCTGTCCACCAGGTTATGATGGTCATCTCTGTCAATACCTAGCTGTTGATATCTGTAGTTTACCACTAGATACAGGTGATTATAACTTAGTTCTTGACTGGTTGTCAGGCTTTCAATTTAAAAATATTGTTATTAAAATCTTGACCTTCAAAAGAAAAACAAATTGATAAGCATTGCAGTTACACTTCTGGAAAGTTTGTTTGGTAACCTTATAAAGAAAGAAAAGAAACATCTATATTTTACAAGGATAACAACTTAGGTTCTGTGCGGATCCTTTCTCCCAGCTGGTCCTTGGCCAAACCTCTCGGCATTGATCTTCAATCCGGATTATCCGTTCCCTTTTACAGCTGGGTGGACTGGAATAATAAGTGAAGATGACTTATTCAAGGTCATCGGACTTTCACACCCTGATCGAGAACCGAACTCTCAAACATAACAACCAACATTTCCTCGTATCCAAGAAAATGACATCATGCTTGTAAAGAACGATGCGCTAACCACTGTGCTATAGAACCTCACATAAACCTTAGGGAGGTAAATCATATGTTTTTAGAGCATAAAGAGATATCAATTTTAACAAATTTGATGTGATATTTTGTGCAGGCGAACTGTAAAATTTCCAAAAAATGTTGCTGAGATAGATTAGCATGATCTTTCTATAATATCATTATTTATATCTGTAGGCCTACTAGGTTCATGTAATAACAGAGTAACAAGATGGCGGTATAATTATAAAAGACAAACTTGTGAAGAATTTATCTATTCTGGTTGTGAAGGAAACTCCAATAATTTCCTATCAGTTGAAGCGTGTCAGAATAGATGTGTTATTGGGGCGTGTTGTTATAGAGAACCTATGTTTAAAAAGAAAGTCATTGGTTATAGTTTACAAGGTTTTGATAAGTAAGTTAATACTTTGATTCTTTCAAAGTCAATAACCAAATCATAATAGGGCTTGAAATTATATGGATTTTACACTTTGCTAATGTTTGTAATGTCATGTTTAATGAAATCGAGTTTTATATCCTACTTTTCTGCACCTGTTCGAGCAAATGAAGATGTTCAAAGTCCTACAGTCTATAACGAGGGAAATTTTAGCCTACTGTACTCTTTTTTCGTTTCCATAAATTTAAGAATCTTTAACGTGAGCTCCTTGTAGGGCATGTAGTTCATCCCAGCTCTCCTACCTGCATTACTGACAGGGGGAAATTACTACAAAACATCTTAAGGTATCATCTCAACCCATGACTTATTTAGATAGTTTAATTTATATACATGTATTTGTAGGTATGGTTACAGTGTAACTGGTACTAACATTGCTGGTGATAGAGTCACTATTCAAACTGCTACTGAATTTGGTGAAGAGAGATATGGACAGGGTGGTTTAGATTGGCAAGGTACGTTGTCTGTATTATTAACTTTGTGACCAGAGAAAATAGGATGTGAACTCTTATGTACAACACTGCTTGTTCAACAGAAAAGTGTTTTCCCGAACTTGCTGTGTATGTAATTGTTTCAAATGAAATCAACTGATACATGATTTTGTCCTTCAGGTTATGACAGAGAAGGTTATGATTTAGAAGGTTATAATAGGTTTGGTTATAACAGACAAGGATTTAATAGAGAAGGTTTTAATGCTGCAGGTTATAGTACTCTAGGAGAATATGATGGTATTATAGACTATAATCAGATGGGTTTTGATATGGATGGTTTTAACAGGTATTATAGAATGATTCTCCTGACTTAGATTTACCTAGCCATTTTGTACCTTCTAAAATGAGGAAGATAAATATAAATTTCACAAAATATTTATCAAATGTTCACCACTGTTTATCTCATATTTTCAGAAATAATTGAATGATGTATCATTTGCAATATGTGGAAAACATAAGTTATTAATTTATATGCTCTAATTTAATATTTTTGCATCTTATAGAGCTGGATTTTCTTGTCTTGGTATAAACAGATTAGGATTAAATGCTTACAAAGCTACTGCTGCTTATAAATATTCATGTCGACCAATGACTATGGATAAATGTCAAAGTTTAGAAAGAGATGGGCAGACGGAGGTTGTCAAATACAGTATAGGTCAAACATGTGACCAAACTAACTGTAGCAGTATGTGTGGATGTACCTATGACAATAGATCTTATAAAATAGGTGATCAATTTAAAATTGGATGTCAGATGTGTCGATGTACTATCACTGGCACTGTGTCATGTCAATGTGAGATGCCAGTGAAGAGAATTGAAGTGAGAGATATGTCAGAAGATGATTTAAAGAAGTACCAGGAAGCCATTAAATCTTTACAACTTAATATTGAAAACACTTCTGTTAATAAATGGTTTGAATTTGCATCAACTTATGCCAATCATAAACCACAGGCAGTTGGTACCAATCTATTTCTACCTTGGAATCGATATTTTCTACGTCTAGTGGAACGCCATTTACAAGATAAAGATTGTAGTATCTCTATTCCCTATTATGATTGGACAGTAGATGTAGGTAATCCTAGTAAAGCTATTATTTGGGCTGTTAATATGTTTGGTGGTAATGGAATGGGAACAACAGGCTGTGTAAGACATCATCCATTTAAAGATTTTTATCCTCCATATTGGTCGCCATGTTTACGACGTCAGTTTAATACTAGTGTGCAATTACCTGATGCTGTTCATGTACAACTTGCTCTGAACGAACCTAGATATGAAAACTTTAGAATAAGAATGGAGGTATTTGCTAAGCTATATCAAGGATTTGTAGGTGGTCATATGGCTAGTGACTACGCACCTTATGATCCTTTATATTTCTCACTTATGTCATATATTGATAAACTCTGGAATGATTGGCAGATGAAATATCCCGATGGTTTGTTACGTTATCCCAGACAGTCATTATTTATTCCCATGGTTCCGTTTAAATCAACACCTGATGAGGTCATTGAATCGAAATTACAAATGTGTGTAGAATATATTGATATTACTAAAGGAAGTCAATGTAATATAACAGAGATTCGTCATTACGGGTATGATGAGAATGGTTTTGACAGACATGGCTATGATAATTCTGGTTATGATAAGACTGGTTATGATATAACAGGATTGAGTATCAATGGTCAGCTAGATACAAGAGGTATCTATGATAATACAGGTTATAACAGACAAGGCTATGGTCGTGATGGATATGATAGTAGTGGATTTGATATGGATGGTTTCTACGTGGATACGTACAATCTGGATGGATATAATTATCAAGGGTATGATAGGTCTGGTTTTGATAGATATGGATTTGATAAAGATGGATTATCTAGTACTGGATACTATCAAAATGGAACAACTAATATGAATATTGTCACATCACATGTAAATGTGTATGATTCGTATGGATTCAATAAGTATGGTTATAATAAACAAGGTTTTGATCGTGATGGCTATGATGCGTATGGTTTTGATATTAAAGGGCTAGATAAGATGAAATGTAACTATTACTATCTAGGACCAATGTATATGTTAGTTAAACAGTATGTAGAAGATAAGTTAAAGAATCTAGACAATGAAACATTAATCAACATTAACAGACCATGTCCCACTGTATCAGAGTTAGAAGAATGGCAATTGAACAGTAACTGGTTGAAACGTAATAATCAAAGAGCTATAATAGAAACAATAGATTTCACTAGGAATGGAGAACCTATTGAACAAGATGATGAAGTGTGGTCACCAACACCTCCTGACGACAGGTAGGATATTTTTCTTTTTGAAAGTATGTCGAAAACATAGGAATTGCTTCTGAAGCTTTTTGCTCTGTTGATGTAAATATGTGATCAGATTTTGATTGAAATTGAGATTGTGAACTTTTGTTTAGATATATTTGAATTTTGTTATTATTACAGATTATGTTTAATAAGTCAAGTATTTAGTAATTGTGAAATAGGACAAGTACCAATGCTATGTGAAGAAGATTTATGTAAATCTAGAACATGTCCAGGTTGGTATTTGAAATCTTTACCAAAACATCAGTTATTAATAAAAAATTAGCTGTATTAAGAATTAGTGATAGTTATTTTTTCTGTTATCATGTAGAGCCAATAATTGTGATAGCTGTTATTTTTTCTGTTAACAGGACATCCTACAGCTGTATGTAGAACTAGTAATTGTGATAGTTGTTATCATGAATGGTATGATGGTATTACAGGACAATTATTAAACTGTACAGGTAACTGTTAACGTTTTATTTTGTGTTTCACAAAGACATATGTAATTTATTCGAAAACGGAATGAACTATAAGACAATTTGTCTTAATTTCCTATGGTAGACAAATTTCTTATATCATTCAAAAAAACACATTTTTCGTGGGTTTTAAACCAGCACACTTGGCCAGCCAAAATGTTGGTGATGGCCTGACAGATTTCTTCTTGTGATTTGTTATTCATTAATGCACTGTATATGATTGAAGATCAAGACTTGTATTATGAATGTATGTTGTAGGTTGTACTACGTATGAAGGTGTAGAGAAATATGAGGGAGAACAATGGAAGAATTCTGTTTGTGATAATTGTAGATGTGAGGTAAAACTTTTATTTCTGGTTGCTTTTAATTTATGATTGGTTATTTTACAATGGTATATTGTTTACCTTACCAGAAAAGTGTGATATTATTTTCCTACGTTTATTATTTGATTCAGAATAGTATGATATTATTTACCTTTGTGTATGATATTATTTAATTCAGAATGGTATGATATTATGTGAAGAGATTATTTGTCCACCAATATATTGTCAACATCCTATAAGACTACAGGATCAATGTTGTCCTTCCTGTGATGGTATGTATATTGTTATTTAGTTATACATAGATCAATTACTGAATCTGAGATAACATTGATGTCATAAGTATATGGACACTGCCATAATACAGTACTGTTAACTGTTTACTAATTTGAAATGTCGATACTATTTATAGCAGGATGTGATTTTAATGGTAAAATAGTACCAACTGGAAGTAGATTTAGACCAGATACAGATAGATGTTCTGTATGTGATTGTATGAGAGGTAATGTTAGTTGTCGAGCTATACCATGTCAACCAATAGACAATTGTCAAACAGAAGTATTACCACCAGGTGAATGTTGTCCAGTTTGTTTAGATTGTGGACCATATGCTGATGGTGAACAGTGGAATCCTTCACCTTGTCAGTCCTGTGTTTGTGAGGTTAGTTATTAAAAAATCAGACTTTCTTTTAAAGACCAATGAATTTTTCATTCATTTTTTAGGGCCCAAGTGGGAAGAAAGCCTTAATATACCACTGTTAAAAATGACCCTTGAATCCAATGTGTATATGCCCTTAACAATTTGTGCTTCGGCAATACATTTTAAATGAGTACATTGATTATGTAATTTTAATGTTTACAGTAATTGGGTAGCCTATTTGATATTAAGAGTGAAATTATTTTTGTAGAGTGGTGAAACTAAATGTGAACAGATAGAATGTCAAGTACCAGACTGTGCTCATCCTTATACACCAGAAGGTTCTTGTTGTCCTGTTTGTGATGGTAAATACTTTTATCATTGTCAGTGACGTCATAAAACGCGTTAGTTTTAGTGGATTTGCAAGAACCACAGATGTCGGAATGGAAATTGGAATGGCGCAAATTGATGCTATCAGTTTCCCCGATACACATACAAAGTTTAGAGAATCACTTTACAATCCCTTTAAGTCTAACATTTTTTATTTCCAAATCGTATTTTTTATGTACCAAATGTGATTGGCTACCTCACAGATCGCTCGTTTCAACTGATTTTAATGTACATGTACTTGATGTCTTTTACAGGATGTTTTTATCAAGGTGATCTCTATCAGAATAATCAAAGATTTAAAGCTGATGAATGTACAGTATGTGAATGTTTCCAAGGAAATGTACAATGTCGAGCACCAGAATGTGCTCCTTTAACTTGCAGGAATCCTGTCACACCCCTAGGCCAGTGCTGTCCATCATGTGACAATGGTAAGTGCTGGATAAGTTATCCAAATACATTATTGAGTTACACCACAAATTGGTGCCAAGAGTTGGGAGAAAGGAATGTGATCAGCAGTTGGCTTCACATTCAAAATGGAATGTACTAACTTTTAGATAGGCCTTTGTATCAGAGGGCAGTTCACTGTTTTGGAATATTGTGATATGGTGTATTTTATTTTTATCTTTCTTATTTTAGATTGTGATTATGAAGGAAGAGTATATAAACATAGAAAGAGTTTTACACCAACCTATAATTCATGTTTGAATTGTTCTTGTGATAATACAATGGTTAGATGTTCCCGAGTCCAATGTGATATCAGAGATTTACCTTGTGAATCACCAACAACTAAACCTGGTGATTGTTGTCCATCATCTTGTCCTGAGATAAGTAAGTACTTACCAATAACTAAACCTGATGACTTTTGTCTAATATTATGTCCTCAGACCTGTAAAAATTTATCAATAACTAAACCTTGTTACTATTGTCCTCAGTTTAGTAAGTACTCACAAATAACAAAACCTGGTGATAATTGTTCATTGTCTTGTTCTCAGGTGAGTAAGAACTTGCCATAACCAAACATGGTGACTTTTGTTCATCATTTTCACTACAGATTGCTAAGTACTTACAAATAACTAAATCTTTTGGTTAGTATCCATCAGTATTCCCTCAGATTAGTAAGTATTTACCCATAACTATAACCGGTGTCTGTTGTTCATTATCTTGTCCTCAGATTAGTAAGTAAAATGTCAAAACCTGGTGATTGTTGTCCATCATCTTGGCCTGAGATTAGTAAGTACTTACCAATAACTAAACCTGATGATTGTTCATCATCTTGTCCTCAGATGAGTAAGATCTTACCAATTACTAAACTTACCAATTATTAAACTTGGTGATTGTTGTCCACCATCTTGTCCTCAGAATAATAAAAACTTACCAATCAGTAAACTTGGTGACTGTTGTCCATCATCTTGTCCACAGATTAGTAAAAACTTACCAATAACTAAACTTGGTGATTGTTGTCCATCATATTGTCCTCAGATTAGTAAAAACTTACCAATCAGTACACTTGGTGACTGTTGTCCATCATCTTGTCCGCAGATTAGTAAAAACTTACCAATCAGTAAACTTGGTGACTGTTGTCCATCATCTTGTCCTCAGATTAGTAAAAACTTACCAATCAGTACACTTGGTGACTGTTGTCCATCATATTGTCCTCAGATTAGTAAAAACTTACCAATTATTAAACTTGGTGACTATTGTCCATCATCTTGTTCTCAGATTAGTAAAAACTTACCAATCAGTAAACTTGGTGACTGTTGTCCATCATCTTGTCCTCAGATTAGTAAAAACTTACCAATCAGTAAACTTGGTGACTGTTGTCCATCATCTTGTCCTCAGATTAGTAAAAACTTACCAATCAGTAAACTTGGTGACTGTTGTCCATCATCTTGTCCTCAGATTAGTAAAAACTTACCAATCAGTAAACTTGGTGACTGTTGTCCATCATCTTGTCCTCAGATTAGTAAAAACTTACCAATCAGTAAACTTGGTGACTGTTGTCCATCATCTTGTCCTCAGATTAGTAAAAACTTACCAATCAGTAAACTTGGTGACTGTTGTCCATCATCTTGTCCTCAGATTAGTAAAAACTTACCAATCAGTAAACTTGGTGACTGTTGTCCATCATCTTGTCCTCAGATTAGTAAAAACTTACCAATCAGTAAACTTGGTGACTGTTGTCCATCATCTTGTCCTCAGATTATTATGTACTCACCTATAGCTACTCCTTAGTGAATTAGTGATTGGTAAAGCCTTCTAATAGCTAAACTTGGTGACTATTCATTTTCATAAATCAATAAGATCTGAAGATCTGATCAGAAAGTAAACATGGTGGTAGTTGTCCATCAATTATCCCCCTGTTTAGCATCATGTCCCCAGATTGTTCATCAGCACTTGTTTTTTTTCAGCATGTCAACATGAAGGTAGAGAATATAATGATGGTGAAACATGGACACCAAGATCACCCTGTCAGATGTGTGTTTGTCGTAATGGTAGAGTATCATGTCGTACCAGAGAAACATGTTCATTAGAATGTACTCATGGTGTCGTGAACCAAGGAAAATGTTGTTCAGCTTGTTCAGGTAAGATTCTGTTTTATTCTATTACAAATAGTTTTTTTCAAAAGAAATAATTTATAAAGATAATACAAATTAAATGAAATATTGTTAATATATGTATATCATGGCTGTGGTCATATTATTAGCAAGAACAGATGCTTGGGAAATTTGATGTGATTTGAATGTAGATTGTCTGTTTGTCCTTAAAATTATGAATTTTATGTGTAGATTGTCTATATGATGGTAGAATTATAACTAATGGTAATAAATTCACTAGAAATAACAGACAACAAGCTGAACCATGTCAACAATGTACTTGTACAGAGGGTAATATAGAATGTGTTATAACTGGACCATGTCCATCTTTACCTTGTACTAGACCTAGAACTGAGAGAGGTCATTGCTGTCCATCATGTCCAGGTAAGCAATATTTTAATTCCCGAGAAAATATTTATTGAAGAAGTTTCATTCAATGGCAGATATATGTTGTAGATAATTTAGAAAATACCATACCTGGATTTTTAAAGCTTTATTTTTTTGGTTTCACTTGTAGTTTGTGAATTTGAAGGAAGAAATTACCAGCATGGTGAAATGGTTTCAAAAGAACAATGTCTAGATTGTAAATGTTTAGATGGACAAATTATTTGTGAAAAAAAAGAATGTCCACAAAAAAGATGTCGACAACCATATTTTCCAGAAAATGAATGTTGCCCTCAATGCAACGAATGTGAATTCTATAACCAAGTTTTTAATGAAGGGCAAAAGTTTTTGTCACCTCGTGATTCATGTCAGAGCTGTCTTTGTCAACAAGGTGAAGTTACTTGTAAATCTATAAAGGAAACATGTCCGACCACACAATGTAGTCATCCACAGAAAGTACGCAATCAGTGCTGCAGAAGATGTGAAGGCTGTGAATATTTAGGAAGAAACTTTCAGCATGGTCAGAAATTTGCTCCACCCAGAGGTGATGATCTGTGTTCAGTTTGCTCCTGTCAGGTGAGTTATTTAACCTGTTTAATTATACCATAGTATTGATTGTTGGTGCTCAAGTCTATTGATGGCCTCGAAGTCATTAATTAGATGTCAACTTAAACAATTGATCATAAGATTTAAATGGATTCTGATTAACTTAATAACTTAGCCTGTTAGCCATGGTAATTGAGTGATGCCTAACTTAATGTATTTTCCATTATCAATATGTATTCAACAAAGACCAGTGATCAGTAATTTTGAAATGATATTTCAGTATGGTTCAGTAAAATGTGAGAGAATGGAATGTCCTGATATTAATTGTTTACAACCACAGTTATTACCTGGTGCTTGTTGTCCTGTTTGTAGTGCCGTCTGTCAACTAGATGGTCAACAATACGAACATGGTGAACAGTTTAGTAATCCTAGAGACCATTGTTCAGTATGTAATTGTCAGGTAATATAGCAATGTTAACAACAAATAGCTTATTTATACGTGTCTCTTTTTGGTTGTGCTGCCCTATTCTCCAGACCCATGACCCACTACTGTGTAGGTAGTTGTCGGTCGATAGTAGTATCATGATCAAATGGATTATGGTTCAGAACTGTTGGTTTGGTATTTGAGAAATCAAAACACCTGGTTTGGGTCAGATGACATGGAATTGGAATTTGGCATGAGGCTCTGTTTACTTTTACTCCTTATATGTGATGCCATGGTAATATGGTATCTTGGTATTAATATTATTTAAAAGTTTGTTTAATTATTATCATTATATACTATAAAAGCATATTTATATTTAACAGGATGGTGAAATTGATTGTATAGCTAAAAATTGTCCAATATTGGCATGTTCTCATCCAGCTGCTATACCAAATGAATGTTGTCCATCGTGTGATTTCTGTCTTTTTGACAGGAGAATCTTCAGAAATATGCAGAGGTTTATTCATCCTGATGATACTTGTCAGAAGTGTGTTTGTCAGGTAAGTTTTCAATTCCCCTAGTATACTCTTAATTTACTGGTTGTTATGGCATTCCTGATAATTTCCAATAAGAATTTTTGAATGTGTGTAGACTTCTCTAAGTTGGTAGTCATAAACATGTATTTCTATGGTTACCATAACTCCTTACATTTCTTATGTGTGTATTTTGTTTTAAGGGAGGCTCAGTGACCTGTACCAAAATAAACTGTCCGGTACTACCATGTAGAGATTCTATGCCAATGGCTGGATCTTGTTGTCATGTGTGTCCAAAAAGCTGTAATTATCGAGGATTGACCTACAATGACGGACAAACATTTAATATTCCTGGTGAAAGATGTAAGGATTGTCTATGTCGTCAAGGTCAAGTACAATGTCAACAAACAGCATGTCAACGAGTAAATTGTCAACATCCAGCTGATGAAGATTGTTGCCCTATCTGTGAAAGTAAGTAAACCTATCACAATAAAGAAAGAGTTTTTAAGTGATGGCTTGAAATGGTCCTTGATGCTTTTACTGCATCTTCTGAACTGCATTGTAGGGATAGGACTGACTACAACAAAAAGTTTTTTTTCTGTTGCAGATTGTTTCTATCAAGGATTATTATGGAGAAATGGACAAAGATTTAAAGATCAACAAGATCCATGTATTAAATGTCAATGTACCGATGGGAATGTTGATTGTCAACAGAAACAATGTCCACCAGTCACATGTGATAATCCAATGTTAAAAGATTGCTGTCCTGTTTGTTCAGAATGTAAATTAGGTAATAAAATGTACAGGAATAGACAGAGTTTCACCAATCCTAAAAACAAATGTGAAACTTGTCTATGTGAAGATGGTAATGTAGAATGTAAACCAAGTATGTGTCCACCAGCACCATGTGAACATCCTGTTAAAGATGGCTGCTGTATGGTTTGTTCAGATTGTAAGTTTGGTGAAAGAACATATCGTAATGGACAGTCTTTCCCAAGTCGGCAGAATCAATGTGATGACTGTACTTGTATGGAAGGTACAGTAAAATGTTTGGCTAAACAATGTCCACCTGTCATGTGTTCACATCCTGCTCAAGGTCAATGTTGTAAGGAATGTCGACATTGTGATTTTAATGGTCAGACAGTACGAGAAGGTAATAGAATACCAGATCCTACTGATACTTGTAAAGAGTGTGAGTGTAGGTTAGGTAGCATCATGTGTTTCTCACGTCAATGTTCTAACTCAGTTTGTACACATCCTGTACAAGATGGCTGCTGTCAAGACTGTACCAGATGTATGTATAATGGACAAATAATGAGAAATGGACAGGAATTCCGCGATGCAAGAAATAACTGTAAGAATTGTCGATGTGAAAATGGTAATGTTGTTTGTAGAGAGAAAGTCTGTCCTGTACCTAACTGTGGTAATCCAGTACAAGGTGAATGCTGTTTACAATGTACAAACTGTATTTACAATGATAGAAATTATCAAAATGGAGAAGAATTTCCTGACATCAGTAATCAATGTAGTACATGTCGCTGTCAAGATGGTACCGTAGATTGTAGTAGATCACAATGTCCAGAGATTATCTGTTCTCATCCTGTACAGGGTCCATGTTGTCCTCAATGTGGTGGAAACTGTCTGTATCAGAACAGAGAATATCTGAGAGGACAAGAATTTGAGAAAGATTGTAAATCATGTACATGTATTAATGGTAATGTACAGTGTGTACCGAAGTACTGTCCACCAGTTACCTGTTCTAATCCTATAACTAAAGATTGCTGTCCTGTATGTGATGGGTGTATGTTTGAAAATAGAAGTTTTAGAAATGGGCAGTCCTTCCCTGATGTTCAAGATGAATGTAGTCAGTGTATATGCAAGGTAATGTGCTTTTGGATCTATAGCTCCTTATTTACTTCTTAGAATACTTTTTAAGCTGGAGCAATGTCAAAATCATGGTTAGACATAAATTCCATGAGCAATCTTAAAAACTTAATTAAAAACAGACCTGAATGTATCTTCAGACAACAGATCTATTTCAACCTGCAGCCCATATTAAGTCTGACAAATAGAAATTGTTTTTGTGTCTGCACTTTGTGATGATTTCAGAATGATTATCCAAAGATGTGTGCTAAGGTTGCTGAAGTAGATACATACCTTATGATTTTGTACCATATACTAATAAGTATTACATGTAGAATGGTTTATATATGCTATATATTACAGGATGGTAGTTTTGAATGTTCTATGAAAACATGTCCACCAGTAAACTGTGACAACCCGTCTCTAGGTGAATGTTGTCCTGAATGTAGAAATTGTGATTATAATAATCAAACTATACAACATGGCTACAGATTCCCTGACCCATCAGATCCCTGTACAGTTTGTACTTGTGAGGTGAGATAATTCTGTTTGAAATATCTATGCTTTTTTGACTATAACAGATACAAAACTGATTAATTTCTCTTAATTGTACTCCATTCTCCATACTCCAATCAGATATAACTATCAGTTCAATAGCTCACTGCAAATGAAAATCATTGGTTATAGATATGTTGCATACCAACTTTATCTTTTTCAAGGGTTAACTATGTACAAATGTCTAACATGTTTAGTACCGAAAGGGACGTAATTCTTTTTACAACGTTACGGCCAAATGAATTGGTCCCGTGCATGGCTGATTTTCAGGAGTTTTACTGTAAACAAAAAATCTGTACTATCTTAGCCTCTAGTTTAACAAGTTGGTCTCCCACAACCATTTTGAAGTCTGAATATTATAAATGTCTGAAAAAAGTTAATAATTTGTTTTAGCTGGGATCTATAAGATGTAAAGAGAAGAGTTGTCCATCTTTAAATTTCAACTGTCAACATCCAGTGGTTGACGGCTGTGGTTGTAGGTCATGTGATCAATGTGACTTTGAGGGACAGATTTATCAAAATCAACAGAAATTCAACCATTCAACTCATAGTTGTTTAGAGTGTACTTGTAGGGTAAATATGAAACAAATACTTCTTCTTTCACGATATGAATTTTTCTCCCTAAAACTAGGTTTGGATTTTATTTCTTAGATTTTATGAACCCATTACAGGAGGATTTATTCACCAATACCGTTGTGATGACCCCTTTTTTTGCATTGTTCATTTTGTGTTCAACTGTATAATGTTATGTGCCATTTTATCTGCAAGGCTATCTTAAAATTTAAAACTGAGAAGAGCTATCATTTTACTGTGTAATTAAAATTGTTGTTATGTTTGTAGAGAGGTTCAGTAGATTGTCAGGGTACAGCATGTTCTGTAAGTTGTACTCATCCTGCTACAGATTCAGGTTGTTGTCCTGAATGTAAAGATTGTTTATATGAAGGTAAAATACATCCCGATGAATCAACATTTATATCTGATGTAGATCCTTGTCAACAAACAACTTGTAGGGTAGGTTTCAATTTAGTATTTAATGTTTTTCATTAGATTGCTTGAAATCATTTTGGAAGTTCATGAAACTAGCGCATCTTTGTAAAATTCTTTAACCTTTACGAGCAAATTCTGTGGTAAAACATAACCAAAAAGTCATAAATATGGTTGGATAATTTGCCTTTTAAAAGAAAATTTTTCCCTTCTAAAAATTACATGCGAAATTGACCCAATATTTAACCAACATTAATATTTCAGAGAGGAAGTATTTTAACACAGACTATCCAATGTCCACCGCCATCTTGTTTAAATCCTGTTAAAGAACCCACTGAATGCTGTTATTCTTGCCCAGGTATTGAAATATTTTTGTGAATTAATTAAATCTTGTGATCTACTTATCTTTCATAAAAATTGCTTTATTTGAAGAGCAACTATAAGAATGTCCATTTAATGAAATATTTTGACTGAAATATGAGCTTTACTAAACATTTATCATTTAAAGAAGAAACAGATATTTCTATATCAACATACCTTACTTCCTATTGTGAATTGAAACTACAGAGTGTATAACAGAACTACCAAATTTGAATAGTCTGAATAAGAGTGATTTTCAATCAGATATAACAAGTTGACATCATATAAGATATCATAGTTGTCAGATGTCTGATAAAACCAATAAGAAGTCAGTTATATGTGATCGAATGTGAACAGTTAAATATTCTCAGTGACTAGATCAAACCATGAATATAATTAATATTACTCAGCAATCAAATGTTTACAACTTAATGATGTTTAACAATGTGAATGTTATACTGAAAATGAAATGAGAAAATCTTGATTTGTAGGACATTAATTTATTCAGGAGCTTCTGAGATTATAATGAACAGTTGTTGGGGTATTTTCTTTTAAGTTCTTGTTTCATTGAACATTTTTGAAAATATCCCTGGTTACTGTTATGATTATTGTAAGTTTGTATGAAATATATTTCAGTATGTAAGTTTTTCTGAAATATATTTCAGTATGTAAGTTTTTCTGAAATATATTTCAGTATGTAAGTTTTTATGAAATATATTTCAGTATGTAAGTTTTTATGATATATATTTCAGTATGTAAGTTTTTAGGAGATGTATATAATGATAATACACAGTTTACTCATCCAGAAGATCCTTGTCAAGTTTGTGATTGTCAGGTAATGGAAAATATATATAAAATGGAGTATATGCAATATAAAATCTTTAGCAATCTAGTGAGTTCTGAAAATGGTACTGGCAACATCCTTGTGGTGCTGAACAGTGAAACATCCATTTTACTCTTTTACTCATATTTGATGTACCAAATGTAAAAAGAAAATATTGGTTAAATTGAAATGATATTTTTTCTTTTGTAGAGTGGAAGAGTTAGTTGTATAATGAAAGATTGTGATGCTATAACATGTAGTCATCCTAGACATGATATGTGTTGCTCCTATTGTGATCAATGTTATTTTGTTTCTATTGTAGAGTGGAAGAGTTAGTTGTGTAATGAAAGATTGTGATGCTATAACATGTAGTCATCCTAGACATGATATGTGTTGTTCCTATTGTGATCAATGTTATTTTGTTTTTATTGTAGAGTGGAAGAGTTAGTTGTGTAATGAAAGATTGTGATGCTATAACATGTAGTCATCCTAGACATGATATGTGTTGTTTCTATGTGATCAATGTTATTTTGTTTCTATTGTAGAGTGGAAGAGTTAGTTGTGTAATGAAAGATTGTGATGCTATAACATGTAGTCATCCTAGACATGATATGTGTTGTTTCTATTGTGATCAATGTTATTTTGTTTCTATTGTAGAGTGGAAGAGTTAGTTGTGTAATGAAAGATTGTGATGCTATAACATGTAGTCATCCTAGACATGATATGTGTTGTTCCTATTGTGATCAATGTTATTTTGTTTTTATTGTAGAGTGGAAGAGTTAGTTGTGTAATGAAAGATTGTGATGCTATAACATGTAGTCATCCTAGACATGATATGTGTTGTTTCTATGTGATCAATGTTATTTTGTTTCTATTGTAGAGTGGAAGAGTTAGTTGTGTAATGAAAGATTGTGATGCTATAACATGTAGTCATCCTAGACATGATATGTGTTGTTTCTATTGTGATCAATGTTATTTTGTTTCTATTGTAGAGTGGAAGAGTTAGTTGTGTAATGAAAGATTGTGATGCTATAACATGTAGTCATCCTAGACATGATATGTGTTGTTCCTATTGTGATCAATGTTATTTTGTTTTTATTGTAGAGTGGAAGAGTTAGTTGTGTAATGAAAGATTGTGATGCTATAACATGTAGTCATCCTAGACATGATATGTGTTGTTTCTATGTGATCAATGTTATTTTGTTTCTATTGTAGAGTGGAAGAGTTAGTTGTGTAATGAAAGATTGTGATGCTATAACATGTAGTCATCCTAGACATGATATGTGTTGTTTCTATTGTGATCAATGTTATTTTGTTTCTATTGTAGAGTGGAAGAGTTAGTTGTGTAATGAAAGATTGTGATGCTATAACATGTAGTCATCCTAGACATGATATGTGTTGCTCCTATTGTGATCAATGTTATTTTGTTTCTATTGTAGAGTGGAAGAGTTAGTTGTGTAATGAAAGATTGTGATGCTATAACATGTAGTCATCCTAGACATGATATGTGTTGTTTCTATTGTGATCAATGTTATTTTGTTTCTATTGTAGAGTGGAAGAGTTAGTTGTGTAATGAAAGATTGTGATGCTATAACATGTAGTCATCCTAGACATGATATGTGTTGTTTCTATTGTGATCAATGTTATTTTGTTTCTATTGTAGAGTGGAAGAGTTAGTTGTGTAATGAAAGATTGTGATGCTATAACATGTAGTCATCCTAGACATGATATGTGTTGCTCCTATTGTGATCAATGTTATTTTGTTTCTATTGTAGAGTGGAAGAGTTAGTTGTGTAATGAAAGATTGTGATGCTATAACATGTAGTTATCCTAGACATGATATGTGTTGTTTCTATTGTGATCAATGTTATTTTGTTTCTATTGTAGAGTGGAAGAGTTAGTTGTGTAATGAAAGATTGTGATGCTATAACATGTAGTCATCCTAGACATGATATGTGTTGTTTCTATTGTGATCAATGTTATTTTGTTTCTATTGTAGAGTGGAAGAGTTAGTTGTGTAATGAAAGATTGTGATGCTATAACATGTAGTCATCCTAGACATGATATGTGTTGTTTCTATGTGATCAATGTTATTTTGTTTCTATTGTAGAGTGGAAGAGTTAGTTGTGTCATGAAAGATTGTGATGCTATAACATGTAGTCATCCTGGACATGATATGTGTTGTTTCTATGTGATCAATGTTATTTTGTTTCTATTGTAGAGTGGAAGAGTTAGTTGTGTCATGAAAGATTGTGATGCTATAACATGTAGTCATCCTAGACATGATATGTGTTGTTTCTATTGTGATCAATGTTATTTTGTTTCTATTGTAGAGTGGAAGAGTTAGTTGTGTAATGAAAGATTGTGATGCTATAACATGTAGTCATCCTGGACATGATATGTGTTGTTTCTATTGTGATCAATGTTATTTTGTTTCTATTGTAGAGTGGAAGAGTTAGTTGTGTAATGAAAGATTGTGATGCTATAACATGTAGTCATCCTAGACATGATATGTGTTGTTTCTATTGTGATCAATGTTATTTTGTTTCTATTGTAGAGTGGAAGAGTTAGTTGTATAATGAAAGATTGTGATGCTATAACATGTAGACATCCTAGACATGATATGTGTTGTTCTTATTGTGATCAATGTTATTTTGTTTCTATTGTAGAGTGGAAGAGTTAGTTGTATAATGAAAGATTGTGATGCTATAACATGTAGTCATCCTAGACATGATATGTGTTGTTTCTATTGTGATCAATGTTATTTTGTTTCTATTGTAGAGTGGAAGAGTTAGTTGTATAATGAAAGATTGTGATGCTATAACATGTAGTCATCCTAGACATGATATGTGTTGTCTCTATTGTGATCTTTGTTATTTGGTTTGTATTGTAGAGTGGAAGAGTTAGCTGTATAATGAAAGATTGTGATGCTATAACATGTAGTCATCCTAGACATGATATGTGTTGTTCCTATTGTGATCAATGTTATTTTGTTTCTATTGTAGAGTGGAAGAGTTAGTTGTGTAATGAAAGATTGTGATGCTATAACATGTAGTCATCCTAGACATGATATGTGTTGTCTCTATTGTGATCAATGTTATTTTGTTTGTATTGTAGAGTGGAAGAGTTAGCTGTATAATGAAAGATTGTGATGCTATAACATGTAGTCATCCTAGACATGATATGTGTTGTTCCTATTGTGATCAATGTTATTTTGTTTCTATTGTAGAGTGGAAGAGTTAGTTGTGTAATGAAAGATTGTGATGCTATAACATGTAGTCATCCTAGACATGATATGTGTTGTCTCTATTGTGATCAATGTTATTTTGTTTGTATTGTAGAGTGGAAGAGTTAGCTGTATAATGAAAGATTGTGATGCTATAACATGTAGTTGTAAGCGAAAATAATGTCCGGGGGTATTTATGTCCGGGTTGGACATAATACGCTAGATAGAACTGTCCTTTATTTAGTTATGGACATTAATCACTAGTTAAAAATGTCCATTGGACATGTTTCACTAGTGCAAAATGTCCAGCGGACATTTTTCACTGGTGGACATTGTACACTTTTACATAGTCATCCTAGACATGATATGTGTTGTCTCTATTGTGATCAATGTTATTTTGTTTCTATTGTAGAGTGGAAGAGTTAGCTGTATAATGAAAGATTGTGATGCTATAACATGTAGTCATCCTAGACATGATATGTGTTGTCTCTATTGTGATCAATGTTATTTTGTTTCTATTGTAGAGTGGAAGAGTTAGTTGTATAATGAAAGATTGTGATGCTATAACATGTAGTCATCCTAGACATGATATGTGTTGTCTCTATTGTGATCAATGTTATTTTGTTTCTATTGTAGAGTGGAAGAGTTAGTTGTATAATGAAAGATTGTGATGCTATAACATGTAGTCATCCTAGACATGATATGTGTTGTCTCTATTGTGATCTTTGTTATTTGGTTTGTATTGTAGAGTGGAAGAGTTAGCTGTATAATGAAAGATTGTGATGCTATAACATGTAGTCATCCTAGACATGATATGTGTTGTCTCTATTGTGATCAATGTTATTTTGTTTGTATTGTAGAGTGGAAGAGTTAGCTGTATAATGAAAGATTGTGATGCTATAACATGTAGTCATCCTAGACATGATATGTGTTGTCTCTATTGTGATCAATGTTATTTTGTTTCTATTGTAGAGTGGAAGAGTTAGCTGTATAATGAAAGATTGTGATGCTATAACATGTAGTCATCCTGGACATGATATGTGTTGTTTCTATTGTGATCAATGTTATTTTGTTTCTATTGTAGAGTGGAAGAGTTAGTTGTGTAATGAAAGATTGTGATGCTATAACATGTAGTCATCCTGGACATGATATGTGTTGTTTCTATTGTGATCAATGTTATTTTGTTTCTATTGTAGAGTGGAAGAGTTAGTTGTGTAATGAAAGATTGTGATGCTATAACATGTAGTCATCCTGGACATGATATGTGTTGTTTCTATTGTGATCAATGTTATTTTGTTTCTATTGTAGAGTGGAAGAGTTAGTTGTGTAATGAAAGATTGTGATGCTATAACATGTAGTCATCCTAGACATGATATGTGTTGTTCCTATTGTGATCAATGTTATTTTGAAGATGTCCTATATAATAATGGGGAATCATTTCAACCAGATCAATGTAGATCATGTTATTGTCAGGTATGTTAATTATGTTCTCCATTTTTTAAGTAAAATTGTGTTTTCAGTTTTATCTTTCCTACTGTTATTCTCATGTATAATTTGGTGTTTGCACACCCACCTGTTCTGAACATTACATTTTCACATGCACTTATAACAGCACATATTTAAATTTGCTCCATTGACTAAAGACAAAAAAATGTAAGATTTAAATGTTAGTAGCATAAAATTTTTGTTGAAGACTTCTTTTGGAACTCATGATTAAACTTATTAAAATTTTACTGGAATCTGAAATAGCATAACAATACTATTCGGCAAGACAATTGACACATTTTCTTCAACCTGAGACATTGTGGATGTGTTACATAGAATTGGTGATACCATATTATTTGCAAATCAAAGTATTCTTCCAATTATTGATAGATTGATATTTAATATGATGTATACGATGATTGATAATTGTAGGATGGTACTGTAACGTGTGAAGAAGAGAAATGTTTAAGTCTACCATGTGTTATGACAGAAACTCTACCAGGGTCTTGTTGTCCTGTTTGTAAAGGTAGATTATTTATTTATCACTGATATAGTATACCTCTTATATAAAAATAGAATAAATTTCATAAATAGTTTTAAACCCTAACCTGTAGGAGATATTAGATTTGAAAATCAGATTTTTGATAATCTCAATTTTGCAGTGACTTTTGTTAAACATGCAACTCAAAATAGTCAATGAATATGATTAAATATATGATAATGTGTTCTTGTTTATATTCTACTAGGATGTACATATAAAGGTGTACAATATGATACTGGTACAACATGGATATTACCAGATAAACCCTGTGTATCATGTACATGTCATGGTGGTTTAGTAACGTGTATGGAGTTAGAATGTTATGTACCATGTAATAATCCTATAACATTACCTGGTCAATGTTGTCCTGTCTGTCCTAGTAAGTTTACATATTTATCTTTATCTTAATAAACATGACTTATAAATCTGTATCTGGATTATTTTAGTGTTGTAGTTAACATGTCCTTGTCCAGCAAATATCAGTAACTTTCTAGAGATAATCTTCATGTTCATCTATAAAATCGAGTAATTACATTGAAATTTTCTGTCTTTATGTAAGCGAAAATAATGTCCGGGGGTATTTATGTCCGGGTTGGACATAATACACTAGATAGAACTGTCCTTTATTTAGTTATGGACATTAATCACTAGTTAAAAATGTCCATTGGACATGTTTCACTAGTGCAAAATGTCCACCGGACATTTCCCACTGGCGGACATTGTACACTTTTACATTTACACATTAAAGAACATTACAGACCTTCACTTATCCACAAACATTCCATACCTTTACCCTTTCTATTTGAAATTGATCTGACCATAAGTGGAATTTCAATATGTTGATATTTCTATTCTAGCTTGTATATATAATGGTAAGACATATAATAATGGAGATAGATTTAGTCCTAATGGTGATCCTTGTGATACATGTACTTGTCAGGTAGACATTTTTAAGTTTTTATAAGATAATCAAAGATTTGTATGATATAAAAATTGAAAGATGTTAATGCCTTGAGCATATTGATAATAGAAATTGGCATGTATCAATCATTTCTGTTCTTATTATATTATATTGATATTATTTATTTGCAGGGAGGAAATTTACAATGTAACCATGAATCATGTCCTAATGTAGCCAACTGTCCTCCTGAACAACTTGTACCTTCACAGACAGGAGAGTGCTGTCCAACTTGTGCAGGGTGTAAGTAAATTTTCTGTTTTGGTAAAGTAAGTGAAAAGAAGGGTCTTGAATGAAATATTTGAATTTAAGGTTTATCTCTATTTTTTGCTGACAGTGAGTTTCAGTTTTAAAGTCATAATAATTATAATTTTAGTTGGAACTAATTGTACCAGAAGTGATCTTGGAATGAGGATAAGACCTAGATTAGAAGATCCATGTTTTTATTGTGAATGTGCTAATGATTTCAATTGGATTTGTGCTAGAGATGATTGTCCACCATTGAATTGTCCACCAAATGTCCAGTTACGTCTGCCAGGACAATGTTGTCCAGTTTGTCCAGGTAACAAACTTTTAACTGATTCTGCTGAATTTTTGAAATAGATACATGTACAAGTTAATAGCAAATTATGTGAAAATATCTTTTAAATATTTTACCTTAAAAGTGAGATCGAACTATTTTCTGAAACATTCTTATCTAGTTTTATCTATTTTTAGCATGTTTTGACAGTCAGCAAGGTAGATATTATAATGATGGTGAAAGTTGGATACCAGAAAATAAACCTTGTGAATCTTGTCAATGTTTGGTAAGTCCTGTTTGAAATTATGTTTACCAGAAGTTCTATTTTCAGGCAGATAATTTGGGTGTTTTTTAAGTCAAAATATGAATTATTTTGGTCAAGGCAATCCTGTAGTTTTGAAAAGGCCACAAACTATATTTGAAATAATTGTATGCTACATTCAAAGAACCTGGAAATCTGTAAAATAAGGAAGAGCTGGTACCAGACCTGGAATATTTTCCTTTGACCAGAAGCTGGAGAAGAAGGACTTAAAGCTACATAATTCATGTTCACATCATGTTTTTTTTTTTCCAGGACAATTTGATACAATGTAGAACATTAGAATGTCCACCTATAGTTTGTGGTGTTAATGAACAGTTAATTAATTTACCAGATACTTGTTGTTCTGTTTGTCAACCATTAGAAATAAAACAATGTTATTATCTTGGTAGACAATATCAGGTAAAAATATTTATTTATTTTAAATCTGTCTGCAAGTTCTTAAGATCTTAATGGTAATTATAATATCACTTTCAGAATAGTATGATAATCTGACACTTTTCTTTGTATGCACCTTGAATTATAAGGATATAGAGTGTCAGATGGTATACTTCATGGAATATTATGGAACACCTGATATCACCAAACTGATGGTGTCCCACTGTAGAACTAATACAAGGGGCCTTATTCTAGAAAACTTAACTAAGATAAAATCAAGATTTTTAGAAATACAGTTTGAGAATAAGGCCCCTGGACTATGATTTGTTACATCATTCGACCAATGATAAACTACATGCATTTAATTTCCTAATGTGTTAATATATTTAATAATAACTGTAGGCTGGTGAAGAATGGAATGTAGATGAATGTACTAAATGTAGATGTTTAGGTGGTAAAGTGAACTGTAATAGTATAATATGTCCACCAACTGACTGTAAATCTAATGAAGTACCATCATTAAAACCAGGAACTTGTTGTCCAGTGTGTGAACAACGTAAGTCAATTTCTCTATTCAACATTTTCAACAATATTTTTCTATGGATTTGGCTTCAAATGCTTACTTACATATTTTATTATTCTCGAATTTATAAAGATAGTGGACCACAGCCATATATACGCCTAACGAAAAAGCCTTAAATTTAATCATGAGTAAACTAAACTTTCTCAAACCTTTCGATTTAGGTCCAATAACATTCATTTTAAGTTTCATCAAAATTGGTTGAAAACTAAGATAGTAATAGCATATTGAAAACTTTGGGGCAAGGGCAAAAATCTGTTTCTAATGGTCGAAAATAGCTAAAATTCGAACTTGATCTTTGTTTTCTGAATATGTATATATATACCGAATTTCATTTGATACCATCAAAAATTCTAATTTTTAGAGCGTTTACAAGCAATTGATGTTGATAGATGCACTTCTTGTATTGAGGTTAAAGGGCGATAACTCCTCAAAACTGATGAAATTCCTTGATTTCAAGATAAATTTTAACTACCGGTAGTAGTTGGGCTTTTCTCATAAAATTTAGATCCGTTGTCATTCTCAGCCAATATCTAATTTTTATTATTATTATAAGATTTGCCTCTTGTGTGTTTAGAATAAAACGTTAGTTATAAATTTTCATTTCAGAACCTGGTAGTTGTTTAGTATTTGGTGATCCTCATTATAGAACATTTGATGGTACCACTCTTCATTTCCAGGGACAATGTAAATATATCATGGCTGCTGACTGCGAAACAGATACATTTAGGTACGGTAATTGAATAACTCAAATAAACAGGGGTTAGACATCTTCATACAATAGACAAATCATGGATAGTGTAGAGCCTGGATCCCCTTTTGCAGGCAACTGGAATCCAGATTGCAATGCTACACTTGTACTCCATAACATGAAAAGTGGTGCTTTAAATAGGTTAATTTAGTACGGATAACCCCGAAAAGACTTGCTATATATCAATTTAAAGACAATTTCTACCCTCTAACACTGAATCAATATGATAAACACTGAGTTAAAGTATTAATAAGCTATAATTATACAACAATTTATATGATCTGTGTCTGTATAACTATAAATTATTTCAGCTGTATAATAGACATTATCAGGAAAAATAACAAGAATAACAGTCCTTGTGTTATCATAGAAAATCATATCAGTATAAATATATTTCAGTGTGGAGGTACAACATGATAATAGAAATGTTTATGGTGATGTTTCATGGGCTCAGAATTTTACAGTTCAAGTTGGTGGTTTTACTGTAGACTTATTACAGAAACATGCTGTACAGGTAAGGTAGTTTTAGTCATGATAGAAATAGAAATTCATGTTGAGAAACCTTTCATTCTATTTCTAATATACCAATGATATTTGTAGGTAAATGGTGAAAGAGTTAGTCTCCCATATTTAAAAGAACCATATATACAGATAGAATTAAGTGGTAATACAGTATTATTGAATACCAATATAGGACTTAAGGTATGTTATTTTATATGAAGTCATATATATTCTTCTTTTGATGACTGTTACTATAATATAAATCTAGTGCAAGTAAAATGAGTTCACAATTTTGATTTTAAGGAAATATTCCTCTTTTTTTACATTGTGCAAAGCCGTTATTTCATTGCATCTGATGATATTTCAATTTAAATAATACAGGTAACATGGAATGGTGAAAGTTATGCTGAAGTCAGTATACCAGGAACCTATAAAAGAAAACTTTGTGGATTATGTGGTAATTTTAATGGTTTTCCACAAGATGATTTAAGAACAAGATTAGGACAAATAACTAATTCACCTGCTGTATTTGGTAATAGCTGGAAGGTAAGAATCATTGCCCCCATTGAGCGATTGCCTTTGTATAAATATTATTATTTCCAACGTACTTTGCCCTGAAATTTTTCTGACGTTATTTGGTCTGCCCTTTATTTATACCCCTAGTTCCTGAATTCTGTATTTTAAACCTGTGTTATATATATTTTCTAGGCTAAAACTCAATATAAAGATTTGTGTAAAGATGCTAAAGATATAGATCCCTGTATTAAAGCTGGTTATAGAGTGAGGAAGATAGCTACCACCAAGTGTGCTGTTTTAAAGGTTTGTAATAATTGAATCATTTCTTCTCAAAAGATTAATAATATTGGGTACCGTTTGAGTTTATTTCTCTTATGTTAAATATTGAATGTAGAAAGATTCTTTGGTTATGAAAGCTTAGATTAAATTATTATCAATTATTGTTTGTGCTGTAATTTCAGAGTAATGTGTTCTCAAGATGTCATAGAGCTGTATCACCAGAACCATTCTTTGCTTCCTGTGTATATGATATGTGTGTTTGTATGGATAATCCAGATTGCCTATGTGATATACTATCATCTTATGCTCATGTTTGTGCTAAAGCTGGGGTTAAAGTTCAATGGAGAACCAGTAATTTATGTGGTAAAGTTCTTTTACTTATATTTTAACCAATTTAGAACTCATCAACCATTATCAAGCACCGTTCCTTTCTAAACTATCAAATTTTATGACCTGCATAGATTCAGATACTACTGTAATGCAATATATACTGAACAGATAAAGAAACGTTGCATTATAAGATCTTTAGGGCGAAGTCATGCATGAGAAAAATTTTTATTTTTCTACATAGTTATTATTTTTAGACTTTTAAAAGTCCAGTTGTATATGAAATTCCACTGACAATACCAGTTGCGTTCTTATAATTCTGTAGTTTTTTCACTATTTACTTTGTGTTTTCGACGTTTCTTTATCTGTTCAGTATAGTATGATCGCAACAAATATTTGTAATCTAAAAATGTTATAATTGATACATTTTATTTCAATTTCTATTTTAGCATTTGATTGTCCTGCTAACAGTGGGTTAGTGTTTGATGATTGTGGTCCAGCTTGTCCAAGAACTTGTGAGAATATGAATACACCTTTAGGAAATGTTAGTGAGAATTGTTTTAAACCATGTGTAGCTAGTTGTCAATGTGCTGCCAACCAAGTTTTATTTAACGGTAGATGTATTGACCCAAAAGATTGTCCAAAAATACTGTCCACTAAATAGTTTCTAGGTTTTATAATTTTACCAGTGCCAAATTAATATTTTTATATCCCAAGCTGAGGTTATTTTTATTGTTGTGCCATCATGTAATCATGCTTAGTCTACCTCATAATCATTTTAAAATCATGCTAGGTTCATCATAAGTTTGTAATATTTATGTTGTTTGTCCAGTACAAGAATACTCTAGACTATATTAGTGATCTAACAAGGTTGTGTTTTAGTATTATATACTTTATATTTAGTGACGAGAACTCTACTAAGTTTTATATATTGTAATCTATTGTAATCTCATTTTGTATTTTTATACCATGTAATCCATTAATTCAATAAAAATGTACCCAATAGTACTCCCCTTGAGTTAAAAGTCAGTAATTGGGTTTTGTGCCATAATGGTTCTATCTCAGCTTGCCTGTGAAATTAACAACTGTCTAAATTTATATTTCCGAGAAATAATGCTCACCCGTTCCTGACCCCCATTAAAATCTGGAGAAAAAAAACATTTACCCATGTAGTAGTTGAATCAGTTGTAACAGAGTACATATAGTTTCATAAGAAAACATTGTCAAAAGTTCCCATTCATGGCAATAATGCATTTCAAGTCAACTTCCTTGCAGGACACAATTTTCTTGTCATTAATTTTGATTGGTAGAGAGTACTTCTCATCCAATTACAGTAGCTTTACTTTAATGTACTCTTTCTTTACAAGATCACTGCTATAAGAATTTGGGGGACCTTTATCAGTGAACAACTTTTTAAAACATAACATGATTTTATTTGATTGTAACAACATTTAGTAGATCTTCATTAACAAATATTGACTATATTTTACTTCTTTTTACATCATCAAAAAACCTAGAAACATTTCAGTAGTATAAAATATTCTTTAAATTCGTTGAAAATAATATAGCAACTTTACATTTCTTTCCAGCTGATAGCTCAACTTAAACTATCCCAAACACTTATCAAAATTAAAATCTGACATTCTGTTCTACTCTAAACAACTATTTCCATTCAAAATGTAACGTAATAAATATATTCAACCAGAAATTTCATTTAACAGATGGTCCGAAAGATTTGTTTGTTTTCTTTTTACCCTTTTTATAAGTTTTTATTTCACTTGCGCTTTAAAACTTGTATTATATCTACAAAAATAAGACTCCATTTTCTTAAGCTTAAAACAATGTGACTAGATTTTTACAAAACTAAATATTTTACAAATTAAAAACAAATTAACAATAAAATAAATATAAATAACAACAATTTAGTTCTTAATGTGTTGTTTTATAATAAAGCTTTAACTTGGTTATTTCAGACCAGATGGTTACCAAACTTCAATCATTAAGAAGTCAAGTCTAAATCAATACTACAGCAAAAATCATTACAAAGTCTTAGATTCAAAATTATTGTGACATCTATACATAAAGTATTATATAAATCAAAAATACTGGCAAATTGAAGAAAGATCATTGGAAAAAAGACCACTAAGATTATCAACACCCATTCCCAACAGATATATAAGCACTAGTGAGCAAACAAATTATTCTGCTAATTTTCTAATTTTCAATTATATAACTAAATACTTCATCATAGCCACACTAATTCTACACGACACGTTTCTTTACCTTGGTTCAAATTCTATACTCGATCAATTTTGCTACAAAGCTATAAATTTTGATTTTTTGAACACAAAACTATAAACCTTGATATTCTAATTGAGCATTTCTAATTGAATTTGAAGATAATATATATCAATACATTCATAAAAAAATTAACAATAATTTTTAGAAACTTTCAGATTACATTATGTATTTTTAATTAGAATGGACTATGTAATTAAACCATTATTTTAATGTTAACAATTCAGATGTTAATTATCTTATATACCTTGATAAAATCATCATATCTTACAATATACTACATCAAATATTGGACCAGCCAATAACATTATATATCATTCTATAGACCACACGGTCAGATTTCATAATCATTTATGGTTCTTTATTAAGAAAATTGAGTCACAGGTTTCAGCTATTTGATTCAGATTCTTGATAAATAAACACTCAACAACAATAGAAAATGATAATCAGTAAAAAATACCTATTCTAAAGAAATCAATTTGATTTTGGAAGAAATTACAACATCATAATATGATAAGAAATATTTTGAATGAGATTTTTAAGTGAAAAAATAATTTCTCTGTTTATCACATGATATTATTAACAACCTTGAGTAGAAATAGATTTTAATCAAACATATCTTAATATGTCATGATCATGCTAATATTTGATTGTCAAATTAATGAGTCGCATAATTTTACATTTCATAAAAAATATGAAATCAATGAAATCAAATATTTAAACCCTGTAAAACAGATGATTCTAAAACAATATTGAACTCATTCAATGTTTCAATAATATGAACAAGAAATTTAGTTAATCTTGCATCACGTAAAAATGAATTAGCTTCATACATCTGACCTGTTACTGGAGTATTTACCATTAATGGTAACCATTTCTGTAAACAATGATCTCTGAAATATTAAAAACACAGTAGATATTAATCAAAACTCCATCTGAAACAGTGCTTTACTTCTGATCCCCCAATGTCTTATGGAAGAGTTAGTCTCATTTTGTGTAATAAGTACTGGTAGCCCAATGAGAAAGAAATCTAGTTCTGATTAGAGGTAGCTCAAACCATTAGCTTGAATTGAAATAATATTTTTACGCTCAAACATGAATAAGCCCAAATGGGAATTAGCTCGAACAGGAAGACACCTTCTGGAATATTTATCAATGAAGTCTCAATGAACAAAGGTCTAAAGGCCTAAAACACAAAATTTTAAAATTTAAATTTCTCTAAATTATTTTTTTGCGGAATGGTTTGATATATACTTTTTAATATAACTTACCTAACACCAACACAAATAAATATTTGAAATTTGCCATCTTTACCAATAGATTCTGTAGCATTGTTAATTTTATTGAGTAGATTACAGAATAACCAATAGCCAGCTCTAGCTACTTCTGTTAATGGACGTCTTGTTACACCACTTAATGTATTCTCAAAATATATTCTTACTTTCTCTGTAATATCAAATAATCAAATGATCTCAGAATTGTTTAGAGTTTAAAATCTCATGTTTGCTTAGATTAAACAAAATCTGGAAAATAAATATTGTCTACATTAAAACTATTAAACCAAAATATATCCTTACTTTCTCTGTAATAACAAATAAGGTTTATTGATCTCAGAATAGATTAGAGTTTAAAATCTCATGTTTGCTTAGATTAAACAAAATCTAGAAAATTAATACTGTCTACATCAAAACTATTAAACCAAAATACATCCTGGAAAATGATTGGCAATAACAATGTTGAACTTGTAAAAATTAAAGTAAAGATTGTTGATTACTTACCAAGATAATCCCAAATAAACATTTTATTTCTAAATAAACGAGATGAACGGAAACCATATTGAAATACTAAATCCATACAGTGAACCAAACCACGATCACCACATAACAAGAATGTGAGACTTCCTCTCTGAAATAAATTATCGTCATAATCAGAGAACTGAGTGTCACTATCTTATTTCTGTTAAGTGTTACAGATGACTGCAATTAACCTCTATTCCTTTATATTAAATAACATCAATTAATTATGTTTAAAGCATTAAGCCTCATACTTCAGACACAAAGCCTAACATAATCTTAAATGTTAAAGTTGAACAGAACAGAAAGCTCACCTCTTTTGCTGGTTTATAGAAATGTTTGACTAGATTGTTGACTGAGTGACCTAACATTTCTTGTATGGTTGGTATACTTAAAGTACCTACAAATAATAAAACAAAATATTTCAATACAAATAACATATTATCAATTCAAAATAGAAATTGTCAAAATAAAAAAAATACATTAATGTTTTAAAAAGAAGACAGAATAAATAGTTTACCTGGATCAATCTGTTTTCTAGGTGTAGCAGGAGATCTAGGTGGAGTATGTACACCTGATAGTTCACCTATAATATAATAATCAACATATATTATATATTATAATAAATGTTAGGGTTAGGGTTAGAATTATATCGGGTGTCCCAAAACGTTCACGAAAAGTATTTCAGTTGCTGATAAGCCGATCTCTTTCAAAATTCTCACAGATTTACTTCAACATGTCCTTGGCAGACCCTGAAAATATGAAAGCCATCGAACATAAAAATGTACAAGTACTGCCTCGAACAAAATAGCATGTAAAAAAATTCAATATCAGAGCAAACTACATTTTCAACCTGTGTCTATTGTGCCTTCAACACCTCAAACACCAATATCAAAAATTTTCCATCCTGATAAACTCTCACGGATCTTATCTAAAGGTACCACTCGAGAAGCGACCATCCTGCATTTCAGTTCCTGTTTAATCAGTGTGTCCCTCTTACCGAAGTGCAGTAAACCTGTTTCTTAAGAGAATCCCATACTGCCCGGAGTCATTACTATCACCAGTGGAATGAACTGGATGAACAAGAAATGAAAGGCAGGAAGGTTGCTTTTTGGGAGAAAATATCTTAAGATGAGATCGTTGAGGGCATTTCAGGATGAAAAATGAATGATATTGGTGGTCGATGTGGTGAAGGAACAATAGACACGGGTTGAAATGTGTAGTTTGCTCTGATATTGAATTTTTTGACATGCTATTTTGTTCAAGGCAGTACTTTCACAATTTTTATTCGATGACTTTCATATTTTCAGGGTCTGACAAGGACATGTTGAAGTCAATCTGTGAGAATTTTCAAAGGGGTCGGCTCATTAGCAGCTGAGATACTTTTCGTCAAAGGGACACCTGATATATTATAATAAATGTTGAAATGAAGATTGACTTGATACATCTCATTTAATGTATCTAAAACAGAAAACTATTGAAATTCTACATGGAGAGTGTAATAAAAAATTGTAATGTAAATATTCTAAAAACAATGTACACAGTAAAATTTAAAAGCACTGCCTAGAATCAGCATTTCTTCCCATTACCTTCAGTTTCTGTTTTATGAGGCATTAATTCTGCTACTAACAATCTTTCTATACTTCCATCATCTACACCTTTACCTAACCATCTACCACAATTATACCTACAAATATTATATTGATTGTTAGATATCCTAGTCAAATGTATTCTGAGGAGCTTGTTTTCACATAAAAGTAAGCATTTATATGGAAGTTCAGGTAAAAAACCATTACATGGAATATGCAAAACATGCTTCTACTGTATAAATTACTAGTACCAATTTTACAATTGGGCTTAATCTTTGGGAGTAACTTAAGCAAGATTCTGCACAAATTTATATTTTGATAAAAAATTGTATTACCTGTATGTATGTCCTGTGACTTCATTTCTTACTAGAACATATTCTACTAACCATTTAGCAGACATACCACTATTATCATGCCCTATACGTAATGTTGTTAATATACCTAAATTCTTGTGCTGAAAATATTAACACAACATAAATACAATTTCAACTAAATTCTTGGTATAACAATTAAATATTTCTTTCCCAGTAAAAAGTGTTCAGATATCGAGGATTTGCGGATTATCAACGTTTGGATAAACAGGGATCCACTGTACATATTATTTTAACAATTCACATTGTCATTAACATGAGGCTAAAACTGTGTTTTTTCAAATTTGGATGAAAGAGTATAAGGAATTTTGTAGTTTCATACAAATAAGATGTGGGTCTCTAATATACTAATACTAACCTGAAAATTAAATTCCAAACAACCTCTAGGTATGTCTAAAACCCCTGATTCACCTAGTTGACCAGCCACACTAATCCAAGGATTAGCTGTTGTTGTAGCACAACCAAATTTAGTACTAGGATAGATTAATACTTTATAGTTTACCACTGCAAGAGATGATATAAACATTAATATTATACATGAATGTGTAATCTTACTGAACTATACTGTACTGATACAAGGAGAATCAAGATCATGCAGTAATTGGGTAGAGTCGCATTAGATTTTTTGACTAAATACAATGATTAAGATTGAGTAGCCATCTATATTTCCATCTCCATTAGCTAATTCCAATCTGCTTTAAATGATGCAAATGGCAATGAATTAAAATTAAACTATTTTCATCCAGTCTATGGTTTTCATTGGGATAACCTAACCATTATATTACTTATGTAAAACTTAAACTTACTGGTATTAACAAATGTATTGGTAAATGAAAAAAAATCAACAGCATTCAATGATAATAGATGATATAAAAACTGTTCTCTCTCATCTTCACATCGTAAAAACGCATACCTTTTATATAAACTCCTAAAATATACAAATATAAACTTCTTTTATAAACAAAATTCATACAATAGGCCTACTAAATTATCAAAAATATATAAACTTATGATTTAAATATAAATTCTGTGGACAAAATTCATAAATTATTCAATTAAACCTTTTAAACCTTGTTAAAGTATGAAAATATATAAAAAATATTATACACTCAAATATACAAAATACATCAACCTCTAATACATATCATAAATAATACATATTTAATTCTTATATAAAATATGTAATTTCAAAATATTTTTTTCTGTTAAATATACAACTAATTTGATCACTAATTTGATTAACCAATTAAATCTTAATTTTTTTATTATTCTTGATTACTCAATTAAAGTCACATAGCGGGATTCGTTTGTTTACAAAATGACATTTACGGGATTTCGGGACAAAAGGCATTCTAGATTAATCTCTGATGTCTAATTAAGTCAAAAAACTAAAATTCACGGCTTTGGGTACTCAGATGGCTTCGATGCAGCTGGATTTAAAGTCGGGATCTAATAAAATGATTTCCATTAAATAAAATGCTAATGAGGTCAAGCGGGGGGCGTGTTAGTTAAATGACGTCACACTCCAATCTCCAGTAGCGCGTGCTAGTAGTGGGCGGAGCTTGTGAGTTATTGACGTCTCCCTCAATCAACACAGTGTTGAAACGTAAACAAACAAAAAACGATGAAAAGACTTTTTCTGAATGTCCAAGTCTGGGCTTATGTGGCTTTAAGTGACATTTTTGAATCTATTCTCTTTTCTTACTCTAACTTATAGTAAAAAAAGATTTTTAAGCATAATAAAATCTCACCTTAATAAATCTGCATCTGACAATAATTCTTTTAAATGTGATGATAATATCTTTTTCTCTAATGCTAGTCTAACCCAGGCTCTAGCATAACCTACATCTGTTCTAATATCACACATATGTTGTACTTTCCTGTAATTTTACAATGCAATGAAGTCAATAATAACTCTTTACATCATTTAGTAGTTTATATCTTTATTTTAAAAGATTTGTGATGTCAATGATACATCTTTCTTTAAGGATCATAAACAAAAAATGAAAATCATTCTGATATATAGACATAGATAACAGTAGATAGATGTGTACACATTCAATTAACATTTTAAATGTTTTTGAATTTTGAATAACCAAATATATCTTACTTCATATCATGAATAACAGAAGATGGCATATTTTCTAGAACTGGCAATTCAATACGGCCCTGACTACTACGTCTTCTGTGAGTTTTGGTAGGTAATGTATTGGTATTAGGTTTATCATCTAAACCCACATTAGATAAATCTACAAAATATCAAGACATTGTAATAAAAATATATAAGCTGTAATGCTGTATTACAATATTGTGTATTATAGTCAATGTAAAAATCAAGAGGCATTAAAAATTACCAATATACGGTTATTGAAAATACAAAGTAAAGCAACCATTTCAAAAATACGCTCAGAACGAAATTATAAACTTATTTACATTTTTATGCATATTTTTGCAATAATATCATATAATATATCTAACATGCAATTCACAATTACTATTCTACTATATATATTTGGAAATGGATATCACCATGCTGGTTAAAAGACACAGAAGATTGTATTAAGAAAGTTATATATTTTTATACATAAAGTTTATATACAAAGAACACATTCATGTCTAGGAAAATAGGTATTATACAGAACATTAGATCATAAAATATAAAAATAGCCTTTACAAAATTTCTTCCCTTAACCAAGAGTACCAAAAAGATAAAGTTTGGAATTTAAACTTAAAATACTAAGAAAATGAAAATTTTTTTTTTTTTTTTTAGAGTAAACCATATATGTTCCACAGGAAAGAAGAGAGATCTAATTAACCAACTTCAAACTGTAGAGATCAAAGAACATGGATAACAGCTATAATTGTACCAACTCTGTTTACCAAAGCCACAATAACGATAATGACACCAGATGAATATAAAGTAAAGTCATTCCAACATTAAATTCAAAGTGACATCCAATGCAACCTTTCATTTGGGATCTAATCTAATAAGTTTTTGAAACTTATTAGTAAACCCTATCCTTGATATACTACCTATATCAGACAATATCAGGGAATATTGTTCAAAACCTTTTTCTAATTACTCTCACAAATACAACAAAAAAAGCAAAATAAAATAAACACTGCAAACAGAAAACATGATCTAATGTTGAAACAATCAGACACAATCACACTAGAAACACACTACTATGAAATAAAGAGAATGAATTGATGATAATGTTATTATGTTATAACATCTACAGTTAGGGGGTAGGAGATGTAGTAACCTTTCTCTTGTTTATGTTTATAACGTTTTTGAAGTAAACACCAGGCCACGGCTGCATTAAGTTTTAAGAAAATAGAAAGTAGTAAACAATATTAGTATTAATCAATATAAAAATCTACTGTCAAACATGGGTCAGTTGATAAATTCTGGTTTGTAGCACACTAGTTAGTAAGAGTATCCTACGTTTACATGGATTTTATCTTCTTTATTTTGATTCATGTAGTTAGTTTTACATAAATCACAGAATCATCAATTATTATACACAACTTTCAATCAAATATATTGATAAACATTGCTGTAGGTCCCTGTTATAAAAACAAGTTAATGGAGATTTTGAAGATTGTTATATTTCTGACTGAAAGTTATGTTACACGAAAATCACATGATCACAAATACATTTTGAAATAAATCCATGTAAACAAACACTAGACTGGGATTACGATACACAATAAAGGGAAATGACCAAATTACCATGCTCATTGTTGACTTATACTTACTAGTTAGGGAAAATGATCTCCCTAATATTGTTATAGACCCTTCCAATAATGAGCCCATATCTAATAAACTATGTCGTTTCACTAGACCTTATAGAGATAGGGTAAACATTGATCAAAATCAGGTATAGAAATTGTGTCATTATTCAAAATAGCACTACTGAATTACATTTTAATTTAAGGAGCTTTTCTAAAAATTATTTGCGTATAATGGACACTGATAGCATCATATTGCAGCTTTCCAATTTTCAATCAGACATCTGTGGTTCTTGCAATTCCACTATAAGGAAGTATTAGATGACATTACTAAATGCAAAATATGCTTTTTTATCAGGTATGGCTTTTGAGATCCAATAAGATCATACTATATATTATAAATAATAAATGAGACAACCTATGAAAGAATGCAAACCTTTTAAAATACAATGGGGAACCAAAAAATCACACTTTTTGACTAATTTCAACCCAAAATTAATAATTTATATTATATTTTTTTGCTGATTTCTAATATGATGTAAATGAACAGACTGGTCGAAGATATACAATACAGAAGGACCGATTACTTTTTTCACAGGACGGGTCTTACATTAAAGTTATATAGCAAAGGGATGATTATAGTACAGGATTATCCCAGGGTCCCATGTGTAAAGAGTTTCAAAAATATGTCCAACATGAAAATACTAAAAATTAATTAGTCAAAAAGTTTGATTTTTATGCCTGTGTCACACTGTCTTGAAATTGACTCTAGATGGCAAATGATCAAGAAAATGTTTTTTTTTTTCAGATGTAAATTGATTTTTGACCACAAGAGGTCAATCATATCTTAGCACAAAATTCAAAATCTCATATTTATAGGGCCATCTGGTCAGGACAGTAAGACACATGCATAAAGGACACCTGATGAATATAAACATTTTAGAATAGCAATTTAAAGCCTAGATTCATTAATATGCATGGATGGTGCTATACTATTTTGCAGTGAAGTTTTTCCCACATTATAAATTGCAATTCACTTTACTATGCAGAATGAATAAATGAATGAATGAAAGTAAATGAATAAATAACATACCTGGAGTTAATTTACTAGGGTTTATAGTTTCACCTGTATCAGTACATTCTTCTATTTCTTGATAACTCAATAAATGTGACCATAATGCTGATTTTCCCTGAAAAATAGTCCAGAAGTTTCCATAAGAAACTAGCTTTTACAAGCATGCGAAATCTAAAAGAATGATAAGAAACATATTTAACAATTCTGGGATCATTATATTAAGTAAAATTTTAGTGGTGAAGAAGTGAATGTTTGCCATTGGGTAAAAAATGTGTCCAATACTGATTTCAATTCAAAAGCAGTTAGATTTTAAACACACAAAGTTTACAGAAACTTATTGCAGATAACTACTTATATGAATCTATTAATTATACAATATATTTGAGTACATTCAAGATTTATAATATCAGGTATAACAGATAATATGAACCTTTTTAGTTTGAAGACCATGACTCCATATTCTTTCTAGGAGATCACAAAGACTAGCTATTAAAGTATTTTCTTCTACACCAGTAATATTTAATTCACCATGTCCTAGTTCTACAGCTTCACGTCCCATCTTAACAACTAACATCTTCTTTGTCTAAATAATATACAGTAATGGTCATATAAGTATCAAATTAGAGAGAACATTTTGTTCTTGCTTCCGAAAAATTGCTTTCAAGCAATACTTCCTCTTAGAATGAACATAAAAATAAAATTCTCAAACTTGGTCAAGAAGAGTATATGTTCATCAACGTTGTCCAAAGTATACAAACTGAATCAATTCCATACAATTACAGGTTATATTGAAAAACGCTTAAAATTTGAGAAAGTGTTTTTCAATTATTGTATTTGAGCATAGTTTTCTGGATTTATCAGATCATTCAGGTAATCTGTTTTATAGTTATGCCACCAGGTAAGTCCCCTGATGAATATACTCCTATTGACTAAGTTTAAAAATTCAGATTTTTTGTTCCTTCTAAGAGGTTGTATTACTTTAAACAGTTATGACATGATTTGTCCATGTGATCAAATAACTTCAAATGCTAGTGGAGATATACAATAATCAATATCAATACCTTAGTTTTACATTCTTTTAGCAATGTTTCCACAAATTTCCAGTTAGTTTGAACCATACCAGCTGCTGACATCTCTGATAATTTAGGCTGTCTATTTTTAGTTCTAGCCTCTTGTATGTATCGCTAAATAAATAAATACATACATGCATCAGATTAAGTTTAAATATCAAATATACCATTGTCTTCAACACCAATTAATATTATATTATATATATTATAAGCATTAGATGCAATATTAAATAGTTATAATTACCTATCTTATCAATATCAACTTCCTAACTATAAATATACATATCTGAGTCTGACTAGAACAATTCAATATGGGAATAAGTTAAAAAAAAAGAATTCACACAAAAGGTTTTTCCTGCTCTTTTAAACCATTTGCAAAATTTGGGTGGTAAAACTTATCACAGCTATAAGTTATAAAGTAGCAATCTACAGCAGCTTCTAATTTTGATGGTTGGACTCACAGAGGCCATAATGTGTACACCTATTAATGGTCAAATGGTTACTAATATTTACTATTTAGATAAAGTAATTTAAGGTAAGATGCGTATTTAAAAACAGCCGATTTAAAAAAAAAACTTAAAATAAGAATTGGCTTGTTTATATTCTTAAACGTCTTTGAGGTCATCAAAAAGCTTTTTTAGAAGAAAAAAATTAAATGTTTTTGTTGTAATTTGACAATTTGAGAATTTAATTGAGCACTGACATTTGTTTAGTCCATATGAATATATGTTCAATAACTGGCAATATCATGCATCAAAATGTGTACAGCTACAGAATGTGTTCTGCTTTGATAAAAAAAAGTCTGCCTATGTAATTTCTTATGTATTAATTCAGAACAACCTTTTGCCAATGTTTGACATCTAAACATTATGACCCAGTTATAGGCAAACATCTTGGTAAATGTGCAAGAGAAGACTTAGACAACTCAGTTTGAAAAAATGATATTGATTTTCAATAGTTTAGTCTCAAAGTTGATATCAATGCCTATGTATTGTGATGACATGAAGAGACACTAGACAACATTAACAGATACACCAGATAACATGAATTAAATATTAAGAGTTTAACACTTTTGACCACATAAAAACCCTCTTTGTTAATGTTTGTTAACTTATACCATTTCAAAATTCTTTTATAGTACTTAGTCATTTTGATATTAATTAAAATTATTTTACAAAGATACAACTAGAAAAATGGAAATAATATCCAAGAATACTGCTTACTGTAAAGAATATCAGAATGACACTCTAGAATATTAACAATAACATGAGAGAAAAGTAAATACATGTAGTACTGTTTGGCTATGAATTCTTGGTGTATAAAGGAATGTCAAAAAGTTAAAAACATTTGCATTTAATACGTATAAAAATCTATTGAGATCGTCTTAATACCCATGTAGATTATGATGATGTGAGAGTCACAAATTAACAAAAGTAACACTTAACAGTAAATGATCAAGTTTCCAGTATATACTCGCATGGTTATAAAAAATAGATCCTGCTTTAATGTCTAATCTATTCCCTAAAATTTATTCACTCTACAATTGGACTTGGAGAAGTTTCCAAACTTAATGATATTCCCTTCTACACCTTTCAATTATTTGATGATCATGCAGTTGAATTTTACATTTAGCACTACATTTTTAACAGATGAGACACCACTGGTAATGTTGAAATATGATAAGTTATATAATATAAGATATATAAGATATATACATAGATAGAGAAAGAGAGGTGTGAGATATAAAGAAAGTGACTGGTTAAAAAGGTAAAAAATTAAAGTTTTAGAGGGTTAGGTACTCACTAGCCACTGTTTGGCATGTTTCTCAACTAGAACAAACTTTAGAACAAAATAACTTGATATTAGACAGTTGAAGTTAAAACTAATTTAAATTAGAAGTCTAATAAAGAGACATACTTCATACAAACTCTCATTAGAGAGAATATTGGCAACTGACAAAATGATTATTACTCACTGTTCCAAGGGTCAATGAGATTTTCATTAAAGACCTTATAAAATTGCAATCCAAAGTATATGAAATATGTCTGTTTATTCTAGACTAAAAAAATTCAAAGTAACAAAATGCGAAAATAATTCATGCTCTGAAAAATTGCAATCCATAACATATTTCTCTTAAATTCACATGCTAAAAAAAGAATTTAAATTAATCTTACTTTTAAAATAAGAAATGGGGGTAAAACTGTATATAATTTTTGGGTAATGATGTTGTTCCCCCAGAAATGTCACCAGTGATAGGGATGAAGGGTAAAAAAACGACCAATAAACAAACTTACCTCTCTCTGATCAGAGTTTAATTGTAAATGTTCAGCATGTTGAAGTACCCTGTCTTTTCTACGCCATTTAGCATTTTCTCTTGTTTTTGATCTGAAGTTATGTAAACACTTTTGTTAATTATAAAAGAATATAAAGAAATGATTTAAGAATTTCCAAATGATTATATAAAGTTCACAAATCAGTGACAATAGAAAATACAGAGGCTCCTGATACATAAAAATCTTTCTTAATCTGCATCACATTTCTAATTTAAAAACATTGAACAGAATACTTACTTATTAGCAATGATTTCAGTATTCAAAAACTCCTTATTTAATACAGGAAAGAAACCAGGTTTGATATCTGTGTGTGATAGTTCACTAGATAACTCTTGTGGTTTAACTGACGTATGATCTATAAACGTAGCTCTCTTTTCAGGAAAAACCTCTTCAATAATAAATAAAAAATTTTTTTGAACAGACTAATTTTTCTGATTCCAATGCTCATAAAAAATATTGGAGTAACAAAAACATACAATTCTTTTCTCAAAATGCAAAATATCAGGAATCGTGCAAAATCTGATCCAGCTTATATTACAGTATAAAAGAGAAAAATGTTCGTATCATGTTTCTCTTTCGAATGCTCTTACCTGTATCAGTAATTGTTGTACAAACACTATAAGTTGGTGTTCTAACTTCACCTAATACATCATTTACATTTCTGATTCGAGCCTCAAATACACCTAAATATGGATCAGTTTCTTCCCATTGTGATACAATCTTATTATCTACTAATGTAGCAAACATCTGAGTTTCTATAAAAGGAGATAAAAAAGGTAGATCTCCTTCAGGTTGATCACTAAGAAATGAAGCCTTATCAAAATTTTGCATCGTTTCACGATTGTTTATCCATGATTCAAGATCATGTGATGGCTGGATGACAAATGACTCGTAACTATTGAACATATGAACAAATCTATTCATAAAGATTTCGCGTATAGCACTATTAAATTTGAGATCATTGACTTCTGAGACAGGCATTGTATCCACATCTTTTTTATTTTCTTCTATAGCTTTATCTGTATCAATACATTTCTCTTCTCCACTCATTTCTCCTAAACCTTCCCAAACACCAGTCTTCTTAGCTATGGAGGATATCTTCTTCCATGCTTCACTTTGTTGTAGCATCTCCATACGTTTTGGTGAATTAGGCCAGCTACCAGTACCTACTGTAGACTCAGTTGAAGATATATTTTTACTGACAGTATTTCGCAATGGTGAACTTGTTATAGTAGTACCACTCTTAATAGGTGGAGTAAAAATATCTTGATAAATATTTAATAACTGTAGTAATTCTTCTTTTAATTCTTCATGATGTGGAAAATATGGCAAATCTTCAGGTACTTCTACTGAATTATTATCAACATCAACAAAACACATGTTAGCCTGAAATATTATAAAATATTAACTGAATTATAAATTGATTTTCCCAAAAAAGTCCACAAATTTTCTTGTCATCACCCTTTATGTGGTAATAGGCAATATACAGTGACCAGTAAGGTCTGGTATGAAGAATTATCCATGGAAATAAATGGAAAATTGAAAAGGCAAATATACAAAGTATGCAGAGTACAATTAATTTCTATTATATCGATCATACAACACAGGATGGACACATAACATCTCCAGTCCTATCATTATAACTGATCATTACGACAATGATAATAATTTTACCTCACTAACTAATTCAGGACGTTCATCATTACTTCTATGTAAACCCATAATAAATGGTACTGGAGCATCCAGAAAGTGTTGTAATGAAGCAGGTAATATAGGTACATATACATGTTGCCATGTGAAGGGAAATATTAAACAACAAACACCCTCAGCTATCAACATTAATTTTTGGTAATCTGGAAATACAAAACAATACAAATAGTTTAAAGGAAATGTTCTCCATTCGTTCGTCAAATACAATTTTAATATCAGAACCTGGAATTTGGTAGCTTATCTTATCTGTAATATTTAATATTCACAACTCTCCATTGAAATTTAAGCTTTCAAATCCTCATGTATCCATAATTATAAGAGTTTAAATACCTTATATAGAAAACAAATGTACACGTGTAATTGAAGGGATTGTGTTTGGCAGATTGATTGGGCAGTTGTAGTAATACTGAAGTTAAAATGATATGTATTATACACAAGTCTTCTCTTTCTTATAAGTAAAGAAAGATCTTACCTGCTGAATAGAGTAATACTTGATGTTCCATAAGTACACTTACAAATATCAACAGTAAATTATCTATACCTAGTAATTTACATAGTTCCCATAGAGAGAAATCAAATAATGGTAGTTCACCCATACCTGTAAAATAATATAATATACCACATTGAAACATACTTTTTTTTTGTAAAAGGAAACTCAACTGATATAAAAGTTTTTGTTTATTTTGATTTTTCACTAATGTTTTTTTATGTTTACATTTATCAGTAGGATTCTTAATATGAATAAGTATTTACATATGCCTGGTATACGGTATCCCATATCATTTTACATTACAACTTTTTTTTTTATCAAAATGATTATTTCATGTCATAGCCTTCAGAAAGTTTATAAGATTTTGGAGAAAACTAAAGTCAAATCTTTAAGGTTTACTTACTAGGTCTTTGACAGAATACAGGTGATGTTACACCATAAAACTTTAAACTTCTTCCAGGTGGTGGCATTGGTACATTGTATAATATATTATAAATATAACTCTCTAAGGGTAAACTAAGTCTTGAAGGCTTATTCACTGCTTCATGTAGTTGTTTTAAAAACTTCTTACAAGACTTAACAAAAGGCAGTTGAAGTAGGAGACCAATACATTTTGTAACATACAATTTATCTTTGTGAATATCAAATACTCGTGATTTCTCTTTACTTGGAATAATTTTCTTCATCAATATGGGACTATCAGGTGAGAAGATTTCAGGAAATTGAGGTTTTAATGCTGGACTATGTTGAGCCTGATGCATTGCAATTAATGTTTGCATTGCTGCACATATCTGTTTATTAATGACCTCTTCATAGAACACATACGCTGCTCCAAATATTCTCGATCCATCTTCTTTTGTGATTATAAAAGAATGAAACTTTGGGTTGCGTGAATCCCTTTGAGTTCGAAACTGGAGACCTTTTGGCAAACATAGCTGAAAAAAAATACAAATTGTACAAATGAAATAAGCATAAGTTAGCAAATTAGTAACTTATTAGTGACTTATGACATACACTGTGAAAAGCTTACAACTATTTCACACATTTTGAAACTCTGCTAATCAAAGGAAAGACTCAAAGCAAACAAATTTCACTTAAAGTAGCAAAGTAAAGCGTTGCAATCAATGCATTTGCTGTGTAAGTAAAATGAGAAAATATTGAGAGGATAAGCGTATATAATGCTGATATTAGTTAATGGAACAAGACTGAGCTGCTTAAAAAACTTACCATGCCTGCAGCCTCTTTGTCGAATGGATTCCATGATACTGATTCTGGAAAATGAGCTAGCACTTTTGACTTATAAGATCTGGCTAAAGGTTCGATTTGATGACTTTCTCCTACAAATTAAACATGTTTTATCAGTAATCATACTGTAAGAATAGGTATACAGTAGTCATATAAGATAATGTACGTGTAGTTTCCCCCGAGTCAAACAAATTTCAAACCCAAAAGAATTACTACATTTATTTCTATTTGAATTGGATAAACAACAGAAAAAAAAAGTCTACCAGCTGTAATAACAGTACGTTTTATATTCTCTGTAAATTAGCAAAAGAACAATCCTAGTTTCGCAAATAAGCTTATATTTAAGCATTGAACAATTTTTGTAACTTAAATTGCCAAATATGATCAGTTACTCAAAAAATATGCATGGTATTATTATTAGATAGGTTGACATTAAATATATAAACTCTACATAAAACATCATGCAATATCAAAAAACATTTAAAATATAATATCTTTAAGCTTATCTAAAAGAATAAGCTTAATAATAGACTAAAAATGTTATCACAAAACAGTACAAGGTTTATTCTCACTATGGTTTAGTGAGATGACAGCATGACATAATTTATTTTTAGAGAAAAGACAAAATAATAATAAAAAATAATGACAAAGACATAAGATAAGTAGGCCTACTTCAAACGTGGGGCTCTAAATTTTAAATCAATATTAGGCCTAATGTCACTGAAATTTTACAGCAAGCTAAGCTTAACTAGTTGACAGCCCATACCATAGTTATTAGGCTAATGTTATCTTCTTTGTAAACTTAGAAATTTTTACATAAGCTAGGCTAGCCTAAAATGGCTAAATACTAAATAGTAATACTTAGGCCTACAAGCCTCTAGACTCTAGGCCTAGTAGTAATGGCATATGGGCTAATATTAATTTAATAATTTTAAGAGTTTCTTGGTCATTAAGTTTTAATTATACAGAAGATCTTAGGACTAAATAGTAGTAGGCCTATATTGACATCTTGCTCTACTGTGACAGTGACACTGAACTGACAGATAAATAAAATGTCAACAAACACAAAACAAACCTCCAGCAAGTCGATCTGGTTCCAATCCGGACGAAACATCCAGTCCACAAACCACAAAATAATCTGCAAATCTACTCGCAGCAACGTTTAGTGTCATCTTTAAAATGTTAGGTCATTTCTACTTTATCACATAAAAGATATAACATCATTATGGCAGGTTATATTTAACTACGAACTATTTCATTTGTCGTCCATATTTCCTCTTTTTTTCTTTTCCTCACCGCCAGATGTCACCATAAAGCTTGATGTATTGTTCAAGGGAGATAATTTGTAAACAAAGAGTCAAAATACCCCTTGTCCTTACCAGTAATGTTTCTGTGCAATGCTTATTAAACAGGCTTAGGTTACTTTGCTAGTTCTTCTGACTTACTACATTACCAAATATTTTAAGATTTAAAGTACAATTAGGCTACCTCACACCTAACTAAGCTTATATTATTATTCTTATTATAATGTCAATTACTTATATATATACTAGTCTTTTTATGATCTTATCCCATTCCTTTATCTGTAATTAGGTACATGAGTTATATTTTTTGATATACTGTTGTTTATTGTCTATTTAGAATGTTTCGATTAAATCTTATCAAGCGCATTATTGGTACTGGTATAAATTCATACAGAGTTCCACAAACTGTGCAGTTAGTAAATGTTAAGGTAAGCTGTCAAATGAAATGCAAAAAGATATTGGACCAAGTCCAGTATTATCCTCTATTCTCTAAGGCTTGAGGTTTTTTAAACAGCTTTTACATAAAGTTCAAGAATAAATCAGATTTAACAGCCATCAAGAGTACAGATAATTTAAGAAATGCAAAGGGATAATAAAGATTTATTTAATTAAAATAACCATAATTAATTCATCTTTTAGAATTTTAGTGATGAAGTGGAGAAATCTAAATCAGCAGTTCATGATAAATATAAACCAACAATATTTACCAAGATATTAGATAAAACAATACCAGCTGATATTTTATATGAAGATAAACAGGTCGTTTAATCTATTTATTTAATTTATACCAAACCCGGCTAATTTTTTAGTTTTCATTTTTATCATCTTTCGAATCTTTTGAAGGTAAAGAGGTAGCAATGATTTAATGAATAACTTGATTGTACATATATTTCTTCAGTGTATGGCATTTAGTGATGTTAACCCCACAGCTCCAGTACACTTTCTAGTTATACCCAGAAAACCTTTACCTGGAATCAGTGATGCTCAGGATGAAGATCAACAGGTAAATCTGATTTTTCTCTTTATGTTCATTATTCACATCATGATAACAGCTTATAGTGCCAATTTAACAGTCACATATTTTAAATTACACTATATTCATTGGGGTATTTTTCAGTTGTTGGGACATCTCCTATTGGTGGCCAAGAAAGTAGCAGAAGATAAAAAGTTAAACAAAGGATATAGAATAGGTATCTTACATTTTTCCTTGCAACTTCTAGATATATTACTTTGTACTAAATATGCTTAAACATTAAATTATTTTAGTTTAAAAAGATAGGTATATTTTAAGGGATAGTATGTTTACAAAGATAAGTATTGGGGTTGTTTTCAAGGTTAGTTAGGTATAAAAAAAAAATGGACAATTTTATATTTCAGTGATAAACAATGGTGTTGAAGGTTCCCAATCGGTATATCATCTACATATACATGTTATTGGAGGTCGACAGATGAACTGGCCTCCTGGTTGATAAAACAGGATGCTATGATCATCTAATAGCAATTTCTTATGCTAATTTTTTATGAAATGAATGAATGATAAGTAAAATTATGATGTACGGTACTGATGATTTTTAAGGATATTTGTAATTTCAAGTATAATATTTGTGTTTATTTTTAATCTTGTATTTTTTTTACATCTTAAACCACAGAGATACTACTTCTTAGTTAGAGCATAAAATGTAAATTTTAAAACTTGGCCTATAAGAGTAAATATTCATTAGTGGACTGACCTTGTGTCATGAGAATACAAAAAAATCCTTAAAACTGTAAGCGATTTTCAATTATTCGATAAAGTTTAAGAATCTAGATTTTGTATTCATTATAATTCAGTATTGCTTTAAATAGGAGGGATATACAAGGTCAAAAAGACTCAATAAAGAAATGTTTTCCATCAACAAAGCATCCAGCATAAAGGTTTCTATAGAACAGATTCCATGTTTGGATAAAGTTGATTTAATTCTGCTTTATTTATTTTATTGTGAGATATTTTATTCTCAGAATTACTGACTTTTGATTTATTACATTTTCACATCACAGAACATATATAAATCAAATGGTTTTGAAACAGTCAAATTCATAATAATAACATCAAAATGATCATAAATTTTCATTATCATCCCAATAAGCACTAAAATATAAATATACAGTTAAAATATTTTATAAAATACAAATCATAACAGAGTTATGAAGCAATATACAACATAAAATGAATGAAGAAAAAGAAATATTTTACATCTTTGTGATTTTTGTTCTAATAATTTATTGATTCCTCATATGAAGAAAAATATTCAAGCCTAGACAGAACCAAAACTACATTGCTTTTTTTATGAGTATGTGAATTAAGATTGGATCTGAATTGTGAGATCTGGACTTGAATGGTCACCTTTTCATAATGAGGTACCCATGAGACAGGCAATAACAAAGAATTGAATCAAAACATATTGAAACAGAAATGAAATTGTGTCATGTTTATTAAACCATGAGTATAGTTATTTAGTAAATTAAAGCATTATTCTAGTTATCCAGAATAAAAGATGAGAATTAATTATAAGAATTATATACAACTATATAAAATACACTATATTACATTATAATATTATTATACTCATTATTATTATCATTATATTCTCTTTATAGTTTTTATGCATAGAACTGGATTTATCTTCTTTAATAGATTAAAATTCTTCTTATTAAGACTGAAAATCTTCTTAGGACACTTTAAGAAATCATTTATTTATATCATTGAATTTAATATATATTTCTGTATTTTTGTACATAGAATTTCCAAATATAGATTTTTACGAAACTGTAATATTTAGTCTTACAAAAAATATTCTATAACTATTTCATAAAGGAAAGTCTGTAACGAATAGAGATAAAGCTCTGTAAAGCATGCTACATACATGAACAAGTTATTACTTCAAAAGCAACTGAGAAAGGACAAACAATTAGGCAAAAGAAACAGTGATTTTCTATTTAGTCTTGTGTACAAAAAGTTATTAGAAATATATATTCTGAACATAATGATTGAACTTTAAATTTCAATAAGATTAATCCAAAAAAAGACTTGTGAAATTAGCCAGACTAAACTCTATATCAAATAAGTTGAATTCAAGAAAATACAATTGTGATTAATTATGGACTTAGTACTTAGTGTTAATTGTTCCTTCATATGGACATTAATCATCACAGCAAATAAATTCCCCCATTGTTCATCAAATTAAATATTATTCATATATTATGCTAATGGTGGTAGTCCAGCCTTTTCTCGACATTTCTGTATTAAAGCTCTCAACATAAATTGATTTCTGGATAATTCTCTAATCTTCTATAATTATAAATAACATAAGTAACATAAATAAACTAAGCTTAAATTCACCAAAATTTTTTTTTTGTATTTTGAGCAACTAACAAATTCCAGTCAGCATTATCTTCAATGATTTGTACATATTTTTTAATGAACGTGTAGAAATTTATTTTTTCTCAAAATTGTTGCATTTTTAGTATCATGCTGATGCAATCAGACTATATGTAAGAAATAATTTTGAAACCGATCTAAACATGTACCCTTTTATTTCTCTACAACTTTATAAATAATGTGAAATATGTAACTTACTTTAAGGAAAACCTCCAAATCTATTACATCTTTTCTTAGAGCTTCGCCCAAATAATATATTGTATCTTCTATAGCTTGTTCTTCAGAGAATGAGTTTAACAGCCTTAAAAACAAATTATACACAATATACAATTTATTCCTGCAGTTTTGACATCGTAGTAATGAGGTCAGGCAAACATGGACCATGTAGTGTGCAATGAGGGAAATTATTTTCTATTTTGAACTGTGGAATGATCAACGCAGCATGATTTATTGTGGCATTGGAAGGTATTGAGGCTTTTTACATATCAGTCCCTCAGACCTGCATCACTGACAGTGGGGAAACCAGGTTGAGAAATCCACAAGGTAGTATCTCTACCAATGCCAAGATTGAACCTTGGATTTTCAGGGTTACTATGGCCCCAATAAGTGTTATAATTACATACTGTCTATATAAAGGTGTTGTTGTAACTACAGCCTCATCCATATTTAATTCATCATCATTTTCAATCTTTCTCAAGGCTTCTTTTACTTCAGTAGATTTTTCACGTAATAGAAATAAATTCTTTTCACAATCAGTCTGAAACAAGACATTCATATCATTATTGTGTACCACAGCAAATATGAAGAAATGAAATCTATTTGTCATTCAATTAATTGATTAATAGTTTATATATACACATGACATCCAATTCCTTTGAACTATTAAAATTTGAAGACAACTGAACTAGAAATATAATGTTATGCTGATCTTACATTATGGAGCCCGTATCACTGAATTTAAATATCTATCTTTCAGATGATTACAAATAAAGGAGTGTAAGCATACCTTTTCTTGATCAAGATCTGTTAACATCTTCTCTAGTTTGACCTTACCAGACTGTAAATCAGTTTGTGTCTTTTTTAATACATCCATTTCAGCCTAGACATATATAACAAAACCATTAAACCTCAATTAGAACCAAATTAGAATTTGATGTGACCATGATACTGATACTGTATATTACAAATATAGTTGGCATGCATCTCTAATGTGGGCCCCCCACTCAACAAATATAACAAATAAATAAATTTTAAATTCCGTTCAAAGAGACATCAGCTATCAATAATTATCTTAAATCTAACCTGTGCTTGGGCAAATGTTTCCCTTAATCTACGTTTTAACTTATCTTCGACTGCTGACATTAATGATGCTTTTATATGAGCCTCTGTCACTGTACCAGTTCCTGGTCGAACATTACTAGCCGTGTCTGCAAAAAAACAAAATACAAATTTCAGATTGCCTCATTTTTAGTACAATGCACAAAAAACTAGAACTTAAAATTAGAACTTTTCTTATATATATATATAATAATTTGGCTTGGATTAAGTGACAAATTCAAAAAATAAAACCTCAAATTAAGATTAGTCCAGTGGGTCCTCTAGTTGATGTATTAGAATAACTAGAATACTCACCTGAACTAGTTGATGTATTAGAATAACTAGAATACCAACCTGAACTAGTTGATGTATTAGAATAACTAGAATACTCACCTGGTCTGAACTAGTTGGTGTATTAGAATAACTAGAATACTCATCTGAACTAGTTGATGTATTAGAATAACTAGAATACTAACCTGAACTAGTTGATGTATTAGAATAACTAGAATACCAACCTGAACTAGTTGATGTATTAGGGTAACCAGGATAACTGGGAGTTTGATTGTATGGATACTGTTGTGGGTATGATGAACTACTTCCATAACTCTGACTATGTGGTGGGTATCCTGAACCTCCATACTGATTAAAACCACCATAATTCTGTCCAGGATAACCAGATTGTGGATAAGGTGGAGTAGGATAACTAGAACTAGGATATCCACTTGTTGATGTTGGTGTATATGATGGGTAAGGGGAATTCCCACTTGAACTACCAACAGCTCCAGGAACAGGCATACCACCTTCAAAAATATGACTATGTTTAGAGTTTATGCCTGATTAAATCTGTAGCTCAAGAAAGCACAAGCAATAATTAAGGTTGTATAAAATGATATGTTGATAAAGGGACAAAAAATGTTAAATATCTATCAGCAATAAGTTGTTCAGATTGTAAATAGATATATTCAGTTTTAATTAAATAACAAAGAACAGTATACTTGTTAAAAACTATGTATAATAAGCTTAACATATACTATACCTCCAGTTGGAGGGTACGGAGGTTGAGCTGCTCCAGAATTGGTTGAATATGGTGGGGGACCACCTCCTGGTGCAACCCTAGAAAATACTGGACATTCATCACCAAATGTCATTGTTAATATTTGTACCAAACTTATTAAATCTGCATGAGGCTGAAATCAAATTTAAACATGTTAGTTGATCTACATAATGCAAGTATATTTGAAATTAAAAATAGCACATATAACTGATATAAAGTATTCAAATAAACATTTGCTACAGTGAAGCAATTTATAACATAACAAATTATGATATACTTACATGTCTCCACTCACGTAAGAAAGGTAAATCTATTTTACCATTAGTATCCACATATTTTCCTGATCTGATCTGCATTGAACTTGTAGGTTTAACATAGGCCATAGGAGGATTTTGTGGATGAGTATCAAGTATCCATATACATATTGGAATATTATACTGATTCCCTAAAATGAATGAAAAGCCAGATTAGCAAGTTTTCATTTAAGGAAAATGTTCATCATTTTCGATGTATATAGCCTTAAGATTTTCTAAAACTGCCGAAAATCACACAATCCCTTCACCTGTACCTGTATTGTAACAGTTATCTTTCATTCTCTGTATATGTGTTTTCTATATAAGTCATAGTCTTACTAACGATGAGATGTATTTTTGACTTTCAAATCTATCATAGAATGAAACAAGTTTAAGAAATTTAATAAATGGGCAACTTTTAATGTAAATTGTCAAAGAAAATTGTAACCCTTTACCAGTCATTTGTACTTATTGGCAGCCAATGAAATTTAAAAAGTTTTGCAGATGAAGACAGAAACTCAGGAATTGCTTTATGGTTGTAGATACATATTTAATTTATTAAAAGAATATTTTAATATCCCCTGCAATATTGATGTATTTAGCACATATTGTTAGTAATTATTAATTATTGAAATTGTGTGTTAATATAGTTTTTCATATACCATAATGTTGAAATAGTTATAACATACCTCTATAAGTGACTGGAATAGTTCCCTCCAGGTTCAATAAGTCTCTCTGTTCACCATTGTTAAAAACTGAAAAAAAAAGTATAATAATAGTAGAACTGCACATACGTGTCTATAGGAATTCAATATTGCATGAGGGGCTTGGCGTAGGGATATCACGAGTGTGCGTAGCACACGAGTGATATCCCGCCGCCAAGCCCCGAGTGCAATATTGAATTCCTATAGACTCGTGTGCAGTTCTACTTTTATTACATACACTATCGTTGATTGTTTTGAATTATGAAAATTTGTTTCAAAATAATGACCTGAGGTCATGTACTCGACTGTGGGATACCACCTGGATTGTAATGTTTACAAACAAATTCCCAATGCCGTTCAACACGTAACCAAGGCTATTTTGCTTTCAAAAACATTAATTACGGTGTTCTTTATGGGTTTTGTAGACTATTTTTGTTTGGACATGTTTTAAATTAAGAATTTATTTTAATTCATCATCATTTGTTTAAATTGAAACTTGTAATGCAACTGGGAATATTCTAAGTGAGATAAAAAAAAAAAAAACAAGATGGTGTCATTCGCGAGTCAGTAGAAAAAATAGTTCCGACCGTATTCAATGACCGTTGAATATGGATTCAATTATTACATGGGCTTGTATTCAATGATTGGCTGTCATAGTATTACACATGTATGTAATAAAAGCTTATATATTGTACTGTACTTAAAATACTGAAATGAATCATTCTTATATAAGGAATACTTTTCTATGAGTACAGTACAGAACACTTTCAATTTGTTTACAAAAGTGGTCCGAGTCGGTAATGATCAAAACTAAAAAAGTGATCAGAGTCTTTCATGTCATGGTCCGAGTCGGTAAAGTTATGGTCCAAGACTAGAAAAAAGATAGTGGACCACGGCCATATACGCCTAACGAAAAAGCCTCAAATTTAATCAAAATCGGTTGAAAACTAAGATAGTAATAGCATATTCAAGACTTTTGGGCAAGGGCAATAACTCTGCTAGCAACGGTCGAAAAAAGCTCAAATTCGAACTTGATCTTTGCTTTCTGAATATGTATATACATGCCGAATTTCATTTGATTCCATCAAAAATTCTACTTTTTAGAGCGTTTACAAGCAATTACCTACTGTATAGAGGTTAAAGGGCGAAAACTCCCTTAAAACTGATGAAAGAGGCCTAAATCTTGAAAAAGCTTTAATTTTAATCAGGAGTAAACTAAACTTTCTCAAACCATTCGATTTAGGTCCAATAACATCCATTTTAAGTTTCATCAAAATCGGTTGAAAACTAAGAGAGTAATAGCATATTTAAGATTTGGGGCAAGGGCAATAACTCTGCTTGTAACGATCGAAAATAGCTCAAATTCAAACTTGATCTTCGTTTTATGAATATGTATACACATATCAAATTTCATTTGATTCCGTCAAAAACTCTAGTTTTTAGAGCGTTTACGAGCAAATGTTGACGGACGGACAGGGGTGCCGACAATATACGTCCTCATAGAGAGATGAGGGCGTATAAAAAGTGGTCCGGGTCGGTAGGGAGAAAAATATCTTTGGTCCGACTCAGTAATAAAAAAAACATAGGCTTGCGGCAAGTCTCTCAAGCGTATACGCCCACTAGCAGCTTGATAAAGAGGTAAATGTGAACACCAGAACAAAAACGATATCAGAGTTTTATGCGATAAAAATCATCGCATCATCACTAAATTCAAAAGTGCACATCTTCATAATAATATTGACACACATACAAAATATCAAAAGGACCCATGAAGAATTGTTGCCTGTAGAGTGAGCACGAGCAAAAAAACGAACATGATAGAGTTTTACGCGATATCTCGGAAGAAAATCATTGAATCATCACCAAATTCAATAGTGCATATCTTCATAATGATATTGACACACATACAAAATATCAAAAGGATCCATGAAGAATTGTAGTCTGTAGAGTGAGCACAAGGTAAATGTGAACGGACGGACCGACGGACGGACCGACAGGGGTAACCACAATATACGCCCATACTTACATGTGGGGGTATAAAAATAGTGGTCCGACTCGATAAAAAAAAAAATAGTGGTCCGACTCAGTAATGGTCCGACCGGTCCTGATTACGCTTATCTATTAGAATTGATATTGACACTTACCAAATGGTTCCAGTTTTGGTCTAAGATCTCTGTATTGGTTTAAAACATTTATAATTTCCCTTTTAGTAACGTCTGCATTTTTATACTAAAATATAAAACATTGACTTTGTATCTACTGCATGTACGTTATTTTTTTTTCCCATTATAACAAGCCGACAGTTAATCAAATTACGGTACTGATGTTATTTAAATGTGGCTGAATATAATTCTAATTCTATTTTTCAACTTCTTGTGAATCTATCTTAATTTTGTAATTTATTATTAATTAAATGCCGTGCTGATATTAATGGACCGTATTATGGATTTTATTCTATGGACGAAAAGCAAAATTGATAGATACAATGCACGATTCATGTCTGAAAAAAATTGCAGACAATTGACATATATTATAAAAACAACTCTGTGGTTTGACTTTCTCAGACTCACATTATTCAGTTTGGTGAATAATCTATAATTTAATTAAATAACATTTGATTAAAAAGAATATTATATATCATTTTGTCTGGGGTAATATTAAGTAAATCTACAGACAATTCAGAGACAGAGATCCGAAAATAAAAATGAAAGTTGTTTTTCTAAATAATAAGCTTACTCAATTGATTTGACAAAAATAAGATCAGACAATTATACTAACCTTGGCCAAAGCGGTTTTGAGGTAAGGTTCGTGAGCGCTGGCCATGCTTGGGGCTTGATCTTCTACACCTGTGCAAATATTTCACACACAAATCTCAGGCATTACTAAGTGGTATTAATAAAATACGACAATTTTTTTATTTATGTCGACATTACAGCACCACCTTTACTAACTTTTAACTAAATATTGACCGAAGAGTTGTAATCAGGGGAGGCAACCATTTGACCGACTACACTTATTTTTTATCTCTATAGAGTTGTAGACAGCTTTGCTTCAAACAGATAACCAATCGGTATTATTCAATGTAAAGAACCTAGAACTTTGTAAGAGTTTGATAATGCAGTAAACATTCTAGTCTTATATTATTTAAGTAAGCCTATATTATTAACGTTTGTAAAATTGTCAATATTACAAAATATAGTCATGCATAGTTGTCATAATCTATATTTAGATTTTAATGACGTCATTAACTTCCCATTACATTAAATTAAAGGGAGACATCAAAAATATTTTATAGCCTACACCATAGAAATATAGGATAGCCTACACATAAACTAAACCTTAGAGTCTAACTGCAGGCAGTAAGAGGGACCTACCGGGCCATCAGTGCAGTGTTGAGTCTCAGCTGATTTCACATTTTGTATATTGATGGAATTAACAAAGAGTGAATACGAAATAGTTTGGCATGATTTAGATTTAGAAATGTTTTCAGACAAGAACCCTTTGAACCTATATATAGAAACAATCTTGAACCTTAAATTCGCTGGAAAATATCAGGAAATGTCATGATATCGCGTTTCAAGGAGTCAAATTATCTAAAATTTTCTAGGGGTCCCCATCCCTCAGAAAATTTTATTTCCAGGCTTTCGACTGCACCAATAAATGTAGAAATAACTCTACAGATGGCACTGTAATGGCGTAACAATGCATTGCAATAAAACAAAGTTTTCCATAAAAGGGGGGTAGGGGTGTTTTTGGGTGGATACCTAAACTGCCCCCCTTGATTGGACGTTTGCCCCCCTAAAAGTACTTGGCAGGCTACGGGCCTGGCATCGTGCCCAACTAAACTGAACAAAAACGACTTGTTATACGACATAAAAGGTTTCTGATAAAATTTGGAATGGCCATGAAATATTTTAATCGGTTTTCTTTTTATTTATAATTTGGACCTATTAGGGAAATCTGGAATGAAATAAATATCAAGTACAAACGATCTATCAAACTGTAATACAAAAAATGTACAATTCGATGCGGAAAGTTGTGCTATGCGGCAAAACCAACTCATTGATTGTATCATTGATATTGAATATTGATTTGAATCACGGTGTGTCAAAGTGCTCGAAGTAGCAAGAAAAACACTCTTTCGACAATTATAAGGGTGTTCTTCAAAAATGATAAAGGCACTTAGAATAGGAACTAAAATATAACATGTTTCTAATAATATTATCTCAGATGTTCCAACATTATATAGGCTGTTTGGGCCTCTACTTAATGATTTCATCACCATAATTCAAGTTGTAACTGGATATTATATTTTTCACAGCACTTTAAAGCAATAGCTCCGCTAAAAATTTTGTTTCAACCTTCCTTTTTTGTGTGACGGTATTAAATTGCTTTTTTCGTCTGTTTCATTATTTAGGCCTAAATATGGACACTGCACGGGGTGGTGCTTAGGCTCTGCATGACTCGAGACTTTGACTATTTAGGCTACATTTAAATCAGAGTTAGACATGCTGTTTACATTTGTAAAATTTCGCCAGGAGCTCTCTTCCATATTATAATGAATTGACCTAATTATTACAGTTAACAAAATTTAGACAGAGTTCTCTCCCTTAATGTTGAATTATATGATTTTTTTTATAAGATTAAAGATATATTCGCATATTTTCATTTATCCATGAACATAACATGTTTATTCCATATAGGACTACATATTTTTCAGTTGACTCGATGCTTTGCTATACAGACGCATATATTTATTTGGAATTCTGTCCCTGTATTTTTTTTTACCTTAATTTATTGAATTAAAAAAAAATGACAGAGTTATCTCCCTTAATGATGAATTTTGTGATTTTTATCAATATAATTGATATATTAAGATTAACTCCCTTGAAAGTTAAATTACATTTCTCTTCAAAAAACCTGAATACCACTTTTCAATATGAAAATTGAAATTGATTTACTTCCTCAATGAAAATGCCATTACCTGCTACTAATGTATTGCCAATGTGTTTACATGGATTTAAGATTCGTTTCACTCGTAAGAAAGATTTGAGGAATTCATCCACAAGGAAAAGTTGATGGATAATTTTTACTGTTACAAATTTTTTCATTTTTCGACATGACCATAAGCTGGTAGACTTTATGTCTTCTAGGTGACTGAAATGGGAGGGCAATTTTTTCATCTTTTGAGAACTTCATCATATTCTTTTTTGAAGTGACTTAGCCTAACTATGCTCGAATTTTATATGCGCTGACCAATATGACCTACAGACCTAGGAAAGGTGAAATATGGTGTCTTGTGTGATGGTAAAATTGGAGGTTATATCTTCAAGTAGATAAAGCAGTTATGTACGGACTTGTATCTATAACACCTCTTGCTCTTCTTGTGAATCAGTATATACCTTTACGGATTCCTCAAAACTTTTAGAACAATCGCGAAGACGATATAAAAACATTAGCTCTCAGTAAAGATCGCATTGATATCAGGAGCAAAATGCTGATTCGACATTCGATAGACACCGGAACAGTTTGTGGGCCGCGTTTATATCCAACAACATTGCCATCGTCAAGACTGGAACGAGAGCGAGAAGGTACTTCTTACTTGCAAATTCAAATTGTCCGTGTCAGCACAATGAGGGATAAATTGTACTATGACAGCTTCCCAATCCTCCTCCGTTTGAAAGAAACGGATGGAATTTAGAGAAGGGACTGTGAGATTGAGATTCGGTTCAGATTTGAATAACGGTGCTGCTTTCCACTAAAATAGTTGATTTTAGACGTTGGAGTAGTCGATGACGGAAATGGCCCTGCCAGAAGTGGGAAAAGAAAGGGAACTTTCAGATCTTTCATTTTCGGATCCTTATTGAATCCAAAGAAGCAAAAAAAAAAAAAAAAAAAAAAGAAAGAAAGGAAGAATAAAAGGTGTCAAAATGCACTATATCCATTCTTTTTTTCAATTTTTTCTTGGGGAGAAAGTCTTCATAGAGGCGTGTGTATTTGGTTATTTGGTATTATTTAGAAAATCAAATCCACCTCGATAGTTACACTTCCATTAATCAATCTAACCCCTGATTGTACCCTCAGTTACTGGATATTGGCCCCGCCACTGGGAATGTTTGGTTGAGTATCTAATGCTCCTAAACGGAAGATTATAGATATAAGACGTCGAACAAGAAATAAAACACATCAAATTAACAGTTAAACCAATGTATATATACATGTATACGCATTTTGAGCTCCATATCTTTCATTGAAAGCGACTGTATCTTTAAATTTGTAATCAGTCTTTTGATTACTATAATCTTTTCTATCGCGCGTTCATATATACCTGAGATATGGTCCACTTACGTTAACGTATAACTACGACTAGAACATTCAATAAAATGGAGGCCTCTTTGGGTTTACTTGGTGTAGCGGTTGTTCTCCTTGTAATAACATGGATATATCATTCATATAAAAGATATAAAGTGTTTGGTAAAATTCCAGGACCTGCTGGATTACCTATAATTGGTAATGCACATCAGCTAGAAACAGTTGGGACAAGTAAGTGTTAAAACGCCTAACTGACTTGGTGTCTGTGCGTTACTAAACAATAATAAGCCTTTATCATATACAGTGGAGGATTTCTTTATGAATTTATTTGTGTATTGTATTGAGGCAATAAGACATATTACATAAATGCGGACCTACTTATACTGTATTATTTACAACCCTTTAAAGAGAGAGCGCCGAAGATATATACGGTAACAAAAATGGGTTTTATAAAATTTCCATAAAGTAATCTTTTTTACTGGCTTTTAAGGCTGATCTTCAGTATTTTCACTTTTACAATGAAACCCGATTGCTTTCAGCCAAAACAAAAAAGTATTAGATCCATTTTGAAAATTGGTGCCTATATATACGAAGATCATAAATGCTTGTCGTTTGAAGTTCATGGAATACATTCATTCAACGCAACATCTTTTACGGACACTTTAAAAAATGTGTTAAAGGGTAGCCGATTTTCAAAATGGATCAAATACTGCTTTATATTGGTCGAGTCTGATGCAACACGAAGAGCAGGCGTTGAACTCGCAGAAAATCGATGATTTTCAACGGGAGTGCAAATAACTATACGAAATCCCATTGAATGGTTCGAAGCATTGAACACGACGCGATTAAAGTGAAACGTTCACCATTTTGTCGACCAATAATATCATATTCTTCTAAACATGGATTTGTTTTAGCTAAGCTTATATCAATGATATTGTGCACAGCTCTGCTTGGAAACTGAAGCCTTCAAATCCCGTGTATCCATCCACTATGCCTTATACTGAAAACAAGGAAATCAGAAGACAAATAATGATTAGTAAGAAATAAATTTGAAGGGGTTGTGCGATTTCAATGCATTTATTGTTACTCTGAAGGCTATTATAAACAAATATTCGAGACCCAAATTGATTATCTAAAATGCTGAACATTCCCTCTTAACGCATAATGCGCATTGGATAAAGACTGTTAATTTAAGGATCCAGATATATCTTCAGTCAACTTTCAAGGGAGTTAATTTTATATTTATAAAAATCACGAAATTCATCATTTAAGGGGAGAACTTTTTGTTTCATGCAAAAATTGGGTCATAATACATTACCAAGGAGAATTCTGTCAAAATACGGTAATAAAAGTCCAAGACCAATGGACACCGGTCAGTGTTTTTTCTAATGTCAAACAGACATATGACACCTATTCTATATGAATGCAAAACTCTGTATACATTGAAATATAGTTTGACATCAATTTAAAAGTTCGATGCAATGCAGATGAGAGATGCTCTTGGACGTTCAACCCCATTTCATTTCATTTTTATACGCCCACATGAAATGTGGAGCGTATATTGTCGTCACCCATGTCCGTCGGTCCGTCGGTCCGTCCGTCGGTCTGTCGGTCCGTCCGTCGGTCCGTCCACAATTGCTCGTAAACACTCTACAGGTCACAATTCTTAACGGATTTTGATGAAACTTACTGATAATGTTTATTATCACCCAAGGATGAACCCTATTAAAAATCAGCAAAATCGTAAAATATTTACTATGAATTATTGCCCTTGTTCTTGAAAACGCGTTCGAATTTTGGCTTGTCAACACTCTACAGGTCACAATTCTTAACAGATTTTGATTAAACTTACTGATAATGTTTGTTATCACCCAGGGTGAACCCTATTGAAAATCAGCAAAATCGTAAAATATTTCCTATGGATTATTGCCCTTGTTCTTGAAAACGCATTCCTTATTTGGCTCGTAAACACTCTACAGGTCACAATTCTTAACGGATTTTGATGAAACTTACTGATAATGTTTATTATCACCCAAGGATGAACCCTATTGAAAATCAGCAAAATCGTAAAATATTTACTATGAATTATTGCCCTTGTTTTTGAAAACATGTTCGATATTTGGCTCGTAAACACTCTACAGGTCACAATTCTTAACAGATTTTGACGAAACTTATTGATAATGTTTATTACCACCCAAAAATAAACCCTATTGAAAATCAGCAAAATCGTAAAATATTTACTATGAATTATTGCCCTTGTTCTTGAAAACGCGTTCGAATTGTGGCTTGTAAACACTCTACAGGTCACAATTCTTAACGGATTTTGATTAAACTTACTGATAATGTTTATCACCCAAGGATGAACCCTATTGAAAATCAGCAAAATCGTAAAATATTTACTATGAATTATTGCCCTTGTTCTTGAAAACGCATTCCATATTTGGCTCGTAAACACTCTACAGGTCACAATTCTTAACGGATTTTGACGAAACTTACTGATAATGTTTATTACCACCCAAGAATGAACCCTATTGAAAAAAATCAGCAAAATCGTAAAATATTTACTATGAATTATTGCCCTTGTTCTTGAAAACGCGTTCGAAATTTGGCTTGTTAACACTCTACAGGTCACAATTCTTGACGGATTTTGATGAAACTTGCTGGTAATGTTTATTACCAACGAAAAATGAACCCTTTTGAAAATCAGCAAAATCGAAAAATATTTACTATGAATTATATCCCTTTTTGTTGAAAACGTGTTTGATTTTTGGCTCGTAAACACTCTACAAGTCACAATTCTTAACGGATGGTGACGAAACTTACTCATAATGTTTAATACCACCCAAGGATGAACCCTATTGAAAATCAGCAAATTCAGAAAATATTTACTATGAATTATTGGCCTTGTTCTTGAAAACATGTTCAATTTTTAGCTCATAAACACTAAAGGAGGCACAATACTGGACAGATTTTGAAGAAACTTGATGTGAATGTTCTTAATCATTTTTCCTGTAACTGTCAAATATATTTGTTTAAAGTCAAGGCTGGCAATGGGCGTATATTACCTTGCCTGGCAAGCTATCTTTAAATTATGAGGTGATGTTAAAGCTATCTTTAAAGAGGCACAGGCTTCATTTTCGTGGGTTGATTTTTCCAAGTCTCAGAAACGGGGACTTTTTTAGCTCAGCAATTTAGTACTGGTTATCACAACTCACCATTGAAATTTGAGTCTTCAAATCCATGTGCATCCATAATTATTAGCATTTGAAAGTTATAATGCCCTACTACACATTAGCGATACTATGCAATATATAGAAAAATCATCTATAGAAATAGAAGGAGAAATGTCTAATTTAAGATATATTTGAAGGAAATATGCAATTTTCGTACATTTCTAGTGCTTCTGAAGGATACTTAAGTATATTCAACCAATGAAAATGAAGACTGGTCCCCTTTAATTATTTGGTTATCATAAAGATATAACTTATGTTGATGGTTATGGTGACAAATTTTATAAATAAAAAGCGTTTGGTTTTCTTTAAAATTATCAGGTGATATTAGCTATCTCAAATTATTTCGTCACTAGACAGATATATAGGTCTGTCTTACTGTTTATGATTATGATAACAAATTTGATTAAACCCATTTGGTGAAATTCGTGTTTATAATTTAATTACGACAGCACAAAAACCAGACATTCCATTCCATAAATCATCATTCATTGGCTTGTATTGCCAAGACAACCGACGAATATAATATACACCAACGAAACAATCAATTCAGTTCTGTAATTAGAAACCTTTCTTCCCAATTAGTCCCGTAACGTAACTTAAAATATCAATGACAGTACGTAATATACACTGTTGAGGTCAGATGTGTCTCACTAATTCTGACAAGTGTAAGGATGATTTCGTAAGTTCCATAAATTATGAAACCAGGGACGATAATTATTTCCTAAAGTTGCTAAAGAAGCAAGGTACTCTAACTCTATCCCTTTTCTCATCATTAGTCTGCTATTATCTTGGCCATATATCAACAGGTGCAGAAAAGTAGAACATAAAACTTTCGAAAATCGCTCCGGAAAAAGCCATTTCAAGGTGGATCTCTTTGAAAGACAAATAATACAAATAATAAAGCAATTACACATATGCACATTTAAATGTGGATTGTTCAATTAATGAATATTTCTTTTTATTTCATAATTTTATACACAATGTTTAAATTTCTCCAATGATTATGGTCGGGAAAGTATATTTGTTATTTGGTTGGGTCACAAACCAATGATTTGTTTAAGTAATGCAAAATCGGCAGAGGTAAGTACTTATTATCTTCAAAATAACTTAACACTAAATTTGAGTCTTGGATCTTTCATAATGTTCAGTTGTTGAATCAATGAAGTTATTAACAGAGTAAAGTCTGGCTGATAAAAAATTCAAACTTTTCTTAATTTTTCAATAACACATTTGGGCATAATTTCATATTTATGTACAGGTTTTACTGAATAGCTCTAAACATATGGAAAAGGCTTCAGAATACAGATTTTTACATCCATGGTTAGGTACAGGCTTACTAACAAGGTAGGTTAGATCATGTTATGGAAGCTTGGAAGTGTATAAACTAAATAGTAAACATTCATGTATTGAAGCGTTAAAACTAAGCTGTTGGTTTTAAATTAGCACGCAAGAGTTTTCCTAACACATTGATAATGATAAGTGATTTGGCGTAGTTCAAATTACATATATTAGTCCTTCTTTTTCCAAATAAGTTCAACCAGAGATCTTCCTTATAAATTGTGTTTTAATAAAAATCCGTACAAGCAAAACAATTCCGTTAATCAAAAATCTCGTCCAGAGCATGACAAAATCGAGTGCAATAATTATATAGAAGGGGACTTCCCATACGAGAAGAACCATCAGGTGTTTCGAAAAGAGTAAGCATGCTCTGTTTCGCGCGCGACACCCGCCACTACTATAAAGGTCAAAATCATGAGGTGCAACGAGATCAATTCATGTCAAAATGCAAGTAACAGATTTGTCGTATTTGACAAGGAGTTCTCCGTAACGACCATAAAATTTTCTAAAAGAAATTTTAAGTTTGTGTGTCAAGTAACCCTGTTTCAGTAATTTCAAGTTATATTGTGTTTAAGTACTGGTGATAAATGGAGAAGTCGAAGAAAGATGTTGACTCCTACCTTTCATTTTAAAATATTGAATGATTTCCTCTTGGTATTTAATGATCAAGCTGATTTTATGTTAACCAAGTTAAAGAAGAAGGCAGATGGCAAAGTGTTTAATATATTTAATGATATAGCACTTTGTGCTCTAGATATTATTTGTGGTAAGAAAAAAACAATAATTGATTTATTAAATGTTTCCAAAAAGATTTATTTGTAAAATTGATGAAATTATAGCATTAACTGTAGTACTCACCCGAATAGTGAGAAACTAACACTCAACGTTCGTTTCGCCGCGTCGTTGAATCACCGAGATAGTTCGTAGACCATGCAGCAGAACGGAATAAGTTGCAACGCTAGACTAGTTAGTCCGAGAGAAAATGTGTGCAAAAGACATGGAGACATACATACCTATAAGCAAAGCGATATTAATACATATAGGTGGTTAATGTTTATAGGAAATGTGCAGGGTGACATAGAGATATTGTAATATAATATTCCCCTCAAGAGTAAGTTGGAAAAAATGTGTAAAGCGACGTTAAGACATAGCTAGAATTCATAATTTTTGTCCCCACTGTAGGAGAGCGAGTTGATAGAAATGTGTAAAACGACGTTGAGGTATACCGTGAATTTATATTTTTTCCCTCACTATGGGAGAGGCAGTTGGCTGGTCCTCAGTCAATAGAGGTGTCTTGTCGTTTCGATGGTCGGATTTCTGCGAGTGCAGTGAATTACCTTCTACGTATTCCTCGGTCGTCTTCAGTTCCTCCATTTCTCTTGGTCGTCTTCTTGGATGGTCCTCAGTAAGCCGGTATTCTTGATCGTCGTGTTGCGATAGTGGAAAGGTTGACATTCTCTGAGAGAGACATACTTTGTTCGGTGTGTCTTCGCTTGGGAATAATTTGTGTAAATTGCATAAAATCTATCAGATACTACTTCCAAAATATTTAATCATGGCCAGCTGGAACAAGATTGCAGAAAAATCCAATAATGTAATTATCGCAATATTTTCTGATATTTGCAAACTGTTTTAATTATTTTAACAGAAACAGCTATGGGAAGAGATGTTGGTGCTCAAACTAACAGTGATTCAGCCTATGTTCAAAGCGTATACAAGTACGTGTAACATTTCAATAATACTTTACACGTGGATTATATACAAAATAATTTGTAAAGGGGGAATGATCAGAATTTTCGAGGATCGATTTGGGCCTTGATTAAATGTAAATAGCATCCGGAAGTACTTAAACTGCACAAAAATCGCACAATCCCTTTAATTATATCCCTACCCGAACATTTATCTTTCATTTTCTGTTTTTGTGTTTTCTATATAACGCATAGTTTTCCTAACGACGAGTCGTATTTTTAACTTTCAAACGCTGATAATTATGGATATGCAGGGATTTGAAGGCTTAGATTTTGAGAGAGAGTTGTGAACATCATTAAAGATTAGATGAGCTAAATAATTCCAGGTTCTGAGAAAAAAAATTCCTTGGTCGAAGAGTTAGTGAACGTATCCCATTAACTTTACGTTCTATCTAATTAAAAGATGATAATACGAAATTTCTTCGAACATTTAATTGATATGCAGTTTCTAATGAAATTTCCTATTTTTTGTTTGTTACAGAATGAGTGAATTTGCTCAAAACAGAATGAAGTTGCCATGGTTTTGGAATGATACGTTGTATAGAATAATTGGACCGGGTCTAGAACATGATCAATGTTTAAAAGTACTGCACAATTTTACAGAGAAGGTGGGTAATTAGTAGAGGTTTTAATACAGGCCTTCTTAATTAATGTTTTAAAGGGCCAAATATAGCTTAAATAGCAATGCTATCAGAGCGATTTAGCGGAAAGGGTTACTTTTGATGGGCCATTCTCAAGATCGTCGTGGGCCGGAATTGGCCATTTGAGAAGGCCTGTTTAAATAGGATGTATAAGAATTGATACTATCAAAACTATTTTGAACGATAGTTTAGATTAACATTTTGCTTATAGCTGTTTTTGTTTTCCACTATTTGTTAGTATAATATGTGGATTTTGAATTTTATAAAATAGACTTGACTTATGTCTGTGTATTTAAACTACTAGGTTATACGTGAAAAGAGAGAAGAATTAAACAAACGTGGAACCATGGGAGAAAATGACTTTCACGACTCAGCTGAAGAAGACAGATTTGTTGGTGCCAAAAAAAGACGATTAGCTTTCCTCGATATGTTGTTACACATGTCTGAAGATGGCGAACAACTTTCACAAGAAGATATACAAGAAGAAGTCGATACTTTTATGTTTGAGGTAAAGTTGTATGATATATATGTTTCATCATCACCATCGCATTTGTAAAATTCAAAACTTACATGCATATATGAGCTGATCAGATTTAAACTCACCATTTAAGGAATGTACTATTTTCAAATTAAGATCGATCACAACGAGTATTCATGTGATCTGTATGAACTGCAACGTATGTATTTAAAGGATCCATCGACCAATCAAAGAAAAAAGAAACCAAGTACTGACGATCCGAACCGCAAAACGAAACTCGAAATCCAAAAGGACATTTTGACGAAACATAGGTAACAGCTTAAGAACTTTTCACATGAGGAATTATATCAATCATACATGAGTAAGTATATCATAATGAAAAGTGGTATCAGGTGTCTAGAAGAGTAAGCATACCCTGCCTGGCGCCACACCCGTCCTAGCTGTTAAACATCCACAAAACTACAAAACAAAAACGTGAAAAGGCGTCGGATGAAACAAACATGACTCGACGACAAATTTACACAAACTCAATCCGTACGCTATCAATCAACGAGGAAGCATTCAACGACAAAAAGTGACACCATATTATCAGAAGGGCAAGCAAATACTGCCTAGAACACCACCAGTAATAGCTGCTTAATATTTAATATTAAACCTAGACTCAGAACCTGGATTTTTTTTACCTAATTAGTAATACTATTCACAACTTAAAAATTTCAGCCTTTAATTCCCTGTGTAGCCATCATCATCAGCGTTTGAAAGTAAAATATACTACTCGTATTTAAGCAACATTAAGCTTTCATTTTTGTATGTAGAAAACACATATTCAAAAAATGAAAGATTAATGTTTAGGTATAGGGAAATAATTAGGCATAATGCGAGATTTCGTACAGTTTGAATACTTTTGGAGGTTATTGACGTATTCGAGGAACAAATCTACTCTCGAAAATTCTGAACCTAGGCTTTATAGTGAATCATTACCTGTCTGATAGGATAATCATGCCAAACGATATACATATACAAATCTATATTTTTTAGGGCCATGATACAACAGCAGCAGGTATAAACTGGGCGACATATTTAATTGGTGCTAATTCTGATATACAGAATAGACTACATGATGAACTTGATGGAATATTTGGTAGTAGTGAACGTTATCCCACAATGGAAGATTTGAAAGATATGAAATACCTTGAATGTTGCATAAAGGTTAAATTTATTAATATATTTATACGGTGATAAGATAAACAATTTTTATTTACATAGTTATCAAAGTTATCATTTAGTTATTATCAGTAATAAAAATGGACTTTCTAGATTTATTAAATTTCTAATCTTACATAACAAAATACTAAATGCCAATTCCCGAATTTTTTTTTAGATTGTTAAAACATCGAGGGGTTTTGGGTGTGTCATTGTCGAGGGATAAGGGGATACATGTATGTGTGAGACGCATCCCCACCCATGAATCCCCACCCCATCCCCAATAATCTTGATTTGTAAGACAGCTTTTGTGAAGAACCACTTAAGCTCTACAGAACATTCTGGTTAGTCCACCCCAATCTCTTTGACAAATCTGCTCCCTTGGTCAGCGTAAGGGAGTATAATGAAGTATTTGGGCGTACAAGATAGATAGATTAAGCAGAAGTGTCATTGAAGTAAATCATGTCTATCTGCTGGTTGCATATGAAGCTGAGATGTTCCCATTTTACCCCGAAACATAATTGAATGTATTGTGGACAACTCTTAATTTTACAGGAAGCTTTAAGGTTATATCCGTCAGTTCCAATATTCGGAAGAACATTGTCTGAGGATGCTGTAATAGGTAAATATAGTTAACATATATTGGTAACAAATATTGGCTCACGTCTAGTCCGAAACTTGCCGACTCCATTCCCAGCCTTTGATAACAGATATTTGGACAGATATGGCTGGGTGAGAGTAGACTAGGTCACAAGAACTTGCGATTTGCCACATCTTGTGCGTGCAGCCTTCATGGCGACCGAAAGATTTTATTTCCCCGGAAAAAAACTTTGATTGACTCGCATACATGGTCTGTATGGTGTATGGGAATAATGATGGTATGATTGAACCATCATCCATCATTCGAAATATATCGAAGTGTGGATTCGTACTAAGTATTCTTCCAAATCTGATTTCAGCATTTATAAAATCAAGAGCCACATCCCAAAATCATCATCATATCGTCAGTGTATTATAATGATACTGACGATAAGTTTCATTCAAAAATACTAACATTAGATGCTTGGTACGCATATTTAAGAGAGTACATTACTTCCAGTCGGATTTTATTTATAGTTCCATGAGTTTCTCCAATATGACCGTGAAGGTTGATTCCAGTCGGTGTATAGTTCTATTGTATAGTTCTATTGTCCAGGGCATAAAACATTTATAGAATTTATCAAAAATGCGTATGCGTATATTTAGCTTAAGATAAGATAAAGAACACATTGCCAAATTTCAGGTCAAAAACCTGATATTATATTTTCTCCCTTATACAAATCCAGCTGTTTTTTTTTGTATAAACAATATTTATTTACCTATTAGGATAAGGGAACAGGTTTTCACCTATAGTACCCAACTTCAACTGTTGTATGATAAGTTAATTGCAGTGTAATTCTGCCTTTAGCTGGGTTACAGAATTTAATTTTCTATCTTTCCATATCATCAATTGTTTCGCTTATTAGTTTCTGTTAATTAATTGTTTAATATGGATAATAGTTAAATGACATTGTTATCGCTGATAACTTTCGTAATGGTATTTCTATTATATTATTACAGATGGTCACCTTATACCTAAAGGAACAACTGCAAGCATAATGACTACATCCATTCACATGGATCCAAAATATTTCCCCGATCCAGAAGTATTTGACCCTGAAAGATTTTCTGATGAGAATAAAGTAGGAAGACATCCATTCTGTTATATTCCTTTCTCTGCTGGTTTCAGAAACTGTATAGGTAAGAAGAAAAAAAAGAAATTAATATCTCTATTTTACAAGGATAATTACTTTGAGGTTCCAATGAGGATACTTTCTTCCAGCTGGTCCTTTGCCAAACCTTTTGGAATTAATCTTCCCGATTTATCCGTACCCATTTATACAGCTGGGTTGACTGGAATTGTGAGTGACGATGACTTATTCAGAGCTCATCGGAGTTTCACACCCCGATCGAGAACCAAGCAACAATCTCCATTTGCTCGTCATTTAGCCCGACATCTCATCCAAATATCACGTCGGGGGAACGACCAGGGTCAGATTTGTAGGGCTAATTGTCAGTGTGTAATGTTTGGTAGCTATACTAATGAACTAATGATTAAATAAGGATACTACCGGATATTGTACGCCAAGTGTATGGTTCTTCATCTGAAAATAACATTCAATGTCTGACACTCAGTGGCGTGGTGGCCGAAGGGGCCTGGGGCACGTGCCCCCCCCCCCCCCCCAGCGAATGGAAACCAGGGTGCGCCGACGTTGCAGGGGGGCGCCAAGGCCCTTCGAAAAAAAGTCGGTCGTTAAGAAATAATAATTATTTTCGAGCTTATTCTTTTAGTCCCAATACAACTCGGGCCCTCCCCCTTATTTTTGACCGAATAATGTCAGAACACTCTATAAAATTGCCGCTCGCGCCTTCGGCGCTCGCAGTGCCGTTCCATTTGAAGCATGTTATATTTCAGAGTCCCCCCCCCCCCCCCCCACATTTCTATAAATCCTCGATCCGCCCCCGTTATTGATATCCTTCGGTAAAGTTGAGCCGACCTACCGCAGACATAAACATACAAAAAAATACAAAAATATAGCGTCAAATAGCCTTCCTGCATTGTTTCAAATAGCTAAAGCCTTGAAGTTTCCGAGGGTCTTGGTGTGAGTGTTTGTTATCACCCATGGATTAAGCCTATTATTGAATTATTGCCCTCGTTCTTGAATTGTTTGTGGACCCGATAGAGAGCTGATTTCTTGATGGATTTTGATGAAACTTGGTGTGAGTGTTTGTAATCACCCAGGATAAAGCCTATTAAGTTGTGATAAATGAAGGGAGTGAGCCGAAATGTTATATTTCACTGCTTACAGTTATTCAAGGGAGACAACTATGAGGGTCTCTCATAGGTCCGCGCTCGCTACAAGCGTTCACTATGACAAATGGTAAAATTGCTTTTGCACTTCAAAATTAGGTCTTTCCGGTCTTCCTACGGACTGAATTAATTATTTTGGATCTTTGAATTTACTTCTGGGGTCCAAAGCCTAATTTCAATTTTAGAACAATGTTGAATTAACCCGCGTTTACTACAGTTAAAACGAAAACTTTAAGGACAATGAAGACAATAGTGTGAATGTTTGTAATCACCCAAGGATGAAGCCTATTAAGTTAATCCACTTGAAAAAAATTATGTTAACAAAACCCGTGTGATATAAAAAATGTCACACCCATTCCTTATTGCGCTCCCTGCAACTCATGGTCCCCACCCACACCCTAAGGTATTATGTTCAGGTATGGATCACAATGCATGAATGCACTGACGCCCATGTAAAACCCACAGAGACTTGGAAAAATCGACCCACGAAAATGAAGCCTGTGCCTCTTTAACTAACACGGTGCGAATATCACATTCTGAGGTACTGTGTAGGCAGGTAGGATTATAGGCGTTAATAAGAATTATTAAATGATTATTTTCAGGTCAGAAGTTTGCAATGATGGAAGAGAAAGTCATGTTATCAACAATATTTAGAAATTTTAATGTTACATCTGTACAGAAAAGAGAAGATTTAAAACCAACCGGTGAATTAATTTTACGTCCAGAAAATGGAATCCTAGTCAAATTAACCCCCAGAAACTGAAGTATTTACTAATATATTCAAAATGAACAAAAAAATTCAAGTCTTCAAAGTTGGCGAATAAGAGTATATTATATTCATCAATGGTATCTGCAATATTCAAACAGTATCAAATAAACCATAAAACTAAGTAATTTGTCATATTACAGGTTATTATTATAAAATGCTTAATATTTTGTATATCTTGTTGTAATTATAATATATAATGTAGTTTTCTGGATTTATCAGCTTATATACAGTATATAGTTATTCTATATAGATCATTCTAAGAGGTAGTATTCCTTATTAAGGATTTATGAACATGAAAATGCTAATATCTATTCACATTTGTAAAATTATTCATATATGGATATAAGTAATGTTTTCGGACCCTATTCCAATTGTATTATCTAGCTGAAATTTTGCATGTACAATTATTTTTATCTCTATAGATTAAGTGGCAAATTACAGCTCCGAAGCTATCAAAAAATCGAGAGACGGTGAAAAATCAGCAAAGGCACCCTCCTGCAGGACAACGCTCCTGTTAAGAAGAACTCCTCCACACCCACCCCCTACTTTCCTGACCTTGCATCCTCTGACTTTCACCTCTTCTCAGCCATGTTGTTTTTTTAGTTTCAGCCTTGATTTCGCGTCGTGGTTGAAGTACCAACCTGGGTAGTTCTACAAAACGGGTCTCCAGAGCTGCATCAAACGATGGTAGAAATGCGTTACTCTGGGTGGTTTCTATGTTGAAAAAGACTAATAACTGTGCCAAGTTTCGTTGCTCTACTCCTATAGGAAGTGGCTCAGGGGCATTACTTATTGAACGTAATTAGTTTAAAGAATTGCTAGTCGAGTGGCCAAACAAGAAACGTCACAAAGTCTTTGATTGTTTGTTTATGCAGATTGTATGAATAATATATGATTAAGAATGATTCGATGATTCGTTAAAATAAAAATTTACCAAAATGTTTGCCTTATTCATTAAGAAAGCTTGCCAGACAATGTAACATACGCCCACTTCAGCAAATTTGAATATTTCAAATTGCACCATCATCGCACTTATCTGAACTGATATTTAGATGAATCAAATTAAATGGAAACGCTTGCTTCTATCGTGTTCAAAAGTCAATTTTAATGGGGTTTTTTTTTTACTAAGTCAAGGGCGATAACTCATAAACCGACAACTGGAATCGCCCGATTCTCGAATTTATCTGAGTTATTATCACGATGAATACACATGCCAAGTTTCATTCAAATTGGATGAAAACTCTAACGTCTATTTTGTACACAAGTTAATTTTAACGTTTTTTCAATAAGTCAAGGATAATAACTCATATACCGACGACTGGAATCGTGCCATGTTCGAACTCATCCAGATATTATCAAGATTAATACACAAGTTAATTTTAACGTTTATTCACTACGTCATGGGCAGTAACTCATACCGACGACTGGAATTGCATCATTTTCGAAAATATTATCAAGATAAATACACATACCAAGTTTCATTCAAATCGGATAAAACCTCTGGTCAATATTGCGTACACAAAAAATTGTTGAAGGACGGCAATATACGTCCATCACATTTCCATGTGGGCGTCTAAAAATAAAACATAGGAAACCTATCGTTATCGTCAATAAAATTATGTAAACTGTTTTGGTAAGAGGTAACCTGTGGAAGAAATCATGAGGAAACATCGAGATCTGTGATTTTCATCAGAACGTCAAAAACAAATACTGATAATTATTCTTTTGAGTATTGTTTGGTGATTTTGTATAGTATACAATTTAATAATTTTTCAAAGATTTTATTGCAATAAAATTTCTGCACTGATTGTCCTTTAACTTAAAAACGGCTCTGTTATAACGACTACCCCCTGGCTAGTATAACGATACAGATCAATATTGTAGGCAATGTACCTCACTGCGGCTTAAATGTTATATAAATATGTACATATACACATCCGCTTTCATTTCACAGCATTATTATTAATTATCACCTTAGTCTTTAATGCGACAAATAAGACCTGGAGTTTGACTAAGATGTTATATTCTTTTGTTCATTTAACAAGAACTACTGGGTAATTATCACTAATTATAATATAAAACAGTTATTGTGTGGGAAACCAACTAATTACATGTAGGCAAGGATGATATACAGTTCATGTTGATTATTTCCTGATCAATGTCCACAATAGATACATAATGACAACTCCTATCAAAAAGTGTGGCATCTCTTTGAAAGTCTTAACAGATATTTGGACACAAGGTTTCAGAATTTAGGCTTTAAAGTTTCAATTTTGATGACATGTGACACAGTATGATACATTTTTCGGATATTAATAACACTTGAAGAGTTTCCTTGTTACGTATTCGAGGAAAGGGCCATCTATATGAATGTATTTATATGATAAATGAGAGTATAAAAGAAAGGAAAATGAATAAGTTTGATTTATTATGATGTGGAATTAGCGTGGATTGAGTATTTAACACATTAAAAAAAAGGTAAGTTCCTAATGATTTATTTCATTCTTTGAAGACGGAGTGTGTATATATGTATTGGAAATTCACATCTGATCAAATCAATGAGTTGTCAATTTGTAATTTGAGCTACTAATTTATATCTAACAAATCATTCTGATAAATTTAATGATCTGATTTCTTAATTATCCCATAGACATGAATACCGAACTGGCACTGTTCAAAGATCAAACATCACTATGCCAGATTAGTTACTGCAATTCACATAAGAACTATCTTAAACTGTTCTTTGTCCATAGAAAAAGCTATATTTAATATTCCTGACACTACATCAGTTCACAACCAGCAGACAATCGTCAGCAAGTATAGTACTAGATGAAATCAAAACCGACTTTTCGGTAAAAGCGTATATCTGTTAAGGCTATAATCAACAATTTAAATTATTTACATTGATACATTGGGCATCTATCAGAGGAAAGTGCATTTTATTAAATAATTGTGTTTTGATTTATCGCCAAACTTCGAGTGAGAACTATGGATTGGGTCTACCAAGAATAGGCCTTCCATAATTTTGTTCATATTCGCGCTCCATATTTTGAACCTTTTCTGACTCTGTTCGTACTTAAATCTCGTATCCATCTATTATTTTCATTACTTATTACCAACGCAGTTGGGATCAGTCTTCGTCTGACAACACCATTGCAAATATTATATTCCTGCGGACCTATGTAAGTTACCAATTAGCCCTATTGAGACATAATAATGTAAACGTGTGACTAAATATTTCAAATGACCAAAATATCGCAGCTCATTGAAATACGCAGTCAATATAATTAATCGACTATGGACTTTAAATACATAACAAGATGTTGTCCGGAAATTAAATTGTTTATGGCAATAAACTAATAAAATAAGAGATACTTATAATTACATCTCTCCCATTTCAGAATGATAGCCTAAATAATTTGGAGAAAATGGCAGAATCCGTCATGTGGAAATTGTTACTGTTATTGTGTATAATAGTTGGTACGCCTGTTTTTGCTGGATTCGAACGTTCGTGTAATTTAGAAAGACAACAAGAGGATCCACGAGGATATTGTGGATCTCAACTAGAATCCATTCTACATAATGTGTGTTTCTATTTAAACAAGAGAGCTTCACCTAAAGGTATATATATAAAGACAGATTACTTCCTTCAGAAAGGGATAAGTTAAAGCGATACAACCTCTTAAAATGAACAAAAAAATTAAGTTCTCAAACTTGGTCAATCAGAGTATATATTCATCAACGATGTTCAAAGTATACAAACAGAATGCAAAAAAAAAAAACCCATGAAACTATGTAAATTTCCATATAGTAACAGGTTATATTGATAAACGCCTTAAATTTGATTAAGAGTTTTTCAATTATTGTATATAAACATTGTTTTCTGGATTTATCAGATTATTTAGGTAATCTGTTGTATAGTTATGCAACCAGGCAAGTCCCTTGATGAACATAAACTCCTATATTGACCAAATTTGAAAATTCTGATTTTTTGCTCATTCTAAGAGGTTGTATTCCTTTAAGGTTCACTACCAGCGTGGTTATTTTGAAGCATGAAAACTTTGCGTTAATCAAAGCAGGTGGATTGTTTCATACTTCCACTGTGAAGTAGAACAGACACCTGTATGTGGTCTATTTATTTGATTCTGTAAACAGATATCTGCTGGGATCGTTTCACAGCAGCACGCCTACATACTGACGTATGGTATACCAATCGGTGCTCAAAGTTACAGCAATTCGAAAAATCTTCCTTGAAGAAAAGTTTACTCTTGTAAATTATTTAAGGAGTCTGGCACTAAGAGTACTGTTCAGAATGGATAGATATAAATAATCCAATAGAATCATGGTTTAAACATATTGAACTAACCATGTTGATATTATTTTTCAGTTGGTCCAGAAAGAGTGAAGAAGAGAATGGAACAGTCAATTAAACTGGACAAATTTAATGCCTTATCGTTTTTAGTGAAGAGAGGAGAAGGATTTGGAAATACTGGAATTACGTGTGAATGTTGTTTAAATCGTTGTAATGTTTTAGAACTGTCGGGTTATTGCATGAAATGATTGCATCAAATGGACATGAAATTGGATATGCAAAAAATTGCATGGTAACATCACCGCCATCACGTTTTTATGAATAAAGAAGTGGCATGTCAACCCAATAAATACTGGTTGATACAGAGGTATTTCAGAAAAGGATGCATAAAAAATTTATATATATATAAACACTGCCCTAATAAAGATTTTCAAACCAGATGAGCTCATGGTTACTGAATTTATATAATTAACTTAGCAAATAAAAAATGTTACCATTAGACTTGTAACTTGTTTTTTTTTTTGCAGTAAAAAATCCGACCTCACTTTTAAAACTAAAGTAGTGTTGAAAGTTCATATGTGGCCTTAGAGTTGTGCCAATATTATAATTATATACATCGTATATACTTGGTATTTTCTGATACTTCAGCATTGATGACTTACCTGATGGTTGATTCAATACTTAAGACATACAATCATTTTGTGATTTTAGATAAAATATGGCACTGTTCAGTCATCTTCAAGGCTTCCCCTCTTGATTTCAGCTGCCCAGTTGTGTGTTATTTGATAACAGGGTGCCAAATTTTATCCATATTCACAAAATGCTCAGTTGATGCACAATAAAATGTACATTGTATACCAAGTTTCATTTGTGTGGCATATTTTCTTTCGAGTAAGCCTATGAACTTTTCAGAACAAATAATATATGCTAAGGATTCCATTCTGGCTACAAGATTATGCATTCCATTCTACTTCCAGTATCCAAATACTCTATACTTCCAATATCCATTTTAACCCAATTGTACTGAATGTGAAAGGCGTGTAATTGAACAGAAGCTGACAATTGTATATCCTTTATTCAGACGTGGGCTAGTAAAATACTGAAAGTATACAAATGAAATAAAAATAATAATAAGAAAAGCAACATAGTTTTATCTACTTTGGGGAAAAAGGCGCGTGGACCGTAACTGTAAGAGAGAAGTCTACATGATAAAGTTAATATGCTGGCACTGAGTCGGCCTAATTTATGCTCTGAGTATTATTAAAGCATTTTCACAGTTTACAGAACTTACATTATGGCAAACCAAGCTTAGGGGAATGAAAGTGTGTGTATGAATTCAATGTTTACTATTTTTACCATCTTTTATGGCTTTTTCTAATTTCCAAACAAAAGAGCTTATGCAAGGGACTTAACTAAGAAGGCTTCAGACTACAAATCCTAGTAGTTAAAAATAGACTGAACGTTCGACGGGCAGTACACCTGATTCGCCTGATATTGTTCCTATAATATCACAAACTAATTTAAAACTAAAGGAATGGTTTCCGTGATTGGACGGATATAAATCGCAGATTTTCCTGAATTTGTCACACGAAGTTCCACTTTTCGGACGAGTCCATCCTCACTAGGGAATACGCGAAGGATTATTCCGAGTGGCCATTCGTTCCTAGGAACGTTTTTGTCTTTTAAAAGCACGACATCACCTGGTTTTACATTGTCACACGACTGATGCCACTTCCTACGCGCTTGAAGATTTTGGAGATAATCGCGGTTCCAACGTTTCCAGAATGTTTCGGAGAGAACTTGAATATGTTTCCAAGATGCTCTGTATATGTCTTTGACGTCGAGATGGTCATATGTTGATGTCGGCTGACCTGTCTTCTGTGTAAGTAGGATGGACGGGGTTAGGATGAATGGGTCCTCCACATCTGATGATACAGGTACTAGAGGTCGATTATTGATGATTGCGGATACTTCTGCTATGAGGGTCACCAACACCTCATGAGTTAGTTTCTTATTGACGTTTTCCAGAAACATGGAGTCTAAAATACGCCGAGCAGAGCCTATCATGCGCTCCCAGGTTCCTCCGAAATGGGACGCATGAGGTGGGTTAAATGTCCATTTTGCCCCAGTATTATACAGAAAGTCTTTGATTTCAGCAGAATCTTCGATTTTATTTGCATTGATTTGAAGATCGTCAGTCGCACCGATGAAATTAGATCCCCGATCTGATCGAAATTCCTGAACTTTTCCACGGATGGCATAGAAACGTCTAACGGCGTTGATGAATGACGAAGAACTCATATCTTCTATCACTTCTATGTGCACTGCTCTAGTTGTGAGGCACGTAAAAAGGGCTGCCCAACGTTTTCCTGATGAAGATCCTCCACGAGTGCGACGAACAGTGATGTTCCACGGACCAAAAATATCGACTCCGACAAAGGTGAACGGAGGACTCGGGGTGAGGCGGTCTTCAGGGAGATCGGCCATTTTTTGATGATTAGGAGTACCACGCAATTTGCGACATTTGACGCATTTGTGTAGAATAGAGGAAATAAGTCGTTTTGCTCCAGTTATCCAAAAGCCGGTGCTGCGGATAACTCCCTCGGTCAGATGTCGACCTTGATGATGAATAGATTCATGGTAATGGCGTATGAGTAGAGTTGCAGTGTGGTCATTTCCGGGAATTAACACTGGGTTCTTCTCATTTTGTGAAAGTTGGGATCGGTTCAAGCGTCCGCCGACTCTTAAAACACCTTCGTCATCCAGTATAGGTGAGAGACTGAGAAGACGACTGTTACGCGAGAGTGGATTACCATCCTTGAGATGCTTGATATCTTCTTTGAAGTGCGCTTGTTGAACTTGCTTAATGATGAATTGTTCTGCATGGTTATATGCGTCAACAGTTTTATGTTCGGAACATGTATGCCAACTGTTGCAAGTAGTTTGCTTTGCAAATGATTGAGCGATATGTTGAAGTCGAGCGATGACTTCCACAAGAGTTTTCCAACACGAATATCTCTTAAAGCGATGGATGCCAAGATTAGTTGTCGGCAAAGCAGTAGTTTTACGACATATCGTTTCTGGTCTCACTTCTTTGTCGTTCTCGGGATGTTGGAGTTCATATGATTGAATGTTTTCACTGCTGTTAGACATGAGGAAGCTCGGTCCTAAGAGCCACATGCTGTCTGATAGCTCCTCAGCCTTGATTGACCTTGTTGCTTGATCTGCAGGATTATCTGTAGTGGAAACATATGTCCATTGATCTGGTTTGGTAATGTTTCTAATTTTGTCGACTCTGTTAGCGACATAGTTGTAGAAACGTCTTTCTTGGTTATAAATATATCCAAGCACAACTTTGCTGTCGGTGTGGAAACTAAATTTGTCTATTGGAATGTCCAATTGATTAGATATGGATTCGGCTAGCTCTGTAGCGAGAAGAGCAGCGCACAGCTCGAGTCTAGGTATGGTATGTCCATGAACTGGCGCCACTTTAGCTTTTCCGAGAATAAATCCAAGGTTTGCTTCTCCGTCTGACGTAGATGCTTGAACGTACGAGCCTGCAGCGATGGCTTTTTCGGAAGCATCTGAGAAAACATGGATGTGTTTGTCCTGAGAACCGATGAATGATACACTTAGGTAAGCGCGTGGGATGTTAACTTCTTGTAGAGCAGTAAGAGATTTTATCCAACTTTCCCATGATTGTAAGTAGTCAATTGGTAGGGGATCATCCCAATCTCGCGATTCCTGAAGTAACGAGCGTAGGAGGAGTTTTCCTTCTATCACAACTGGTGCGAGGAATCCAAGAGGGTCAAAGATACTGTTGATTGTTGAAAGTAAGCCGCGTCTCGTGAAAGGTTTAATGTCTTGTGAAACTTGAAACAGGAAAGAGTCGGTTTCTAAGCTCCAACATATTCCTAAACTACGTTGATTAGGAAGTGGATCAACACCAATGTCAAGTCCTTTGATGTCTTTTGCGAGATCATCGGGAGGGAACGCGTTCATAACTTCCTCACTGTTAGATGAAATTTTATGGAGTCTCAAGTTTCCTCCTGTTTTAAGAGCCTGTTGTGTTTTCTGCATAAGATCGATGGCTTCCTGTGGAGTGGGGACGGATGTCAGTCCATCGTCGACGTAAAAGTCTCTGTTGACATATTCACGAACGTCTGGATCTGTGTCAATTGGATCAACGCACTTGCGGAGTCCGAAGGTCGCAACCGCGGGTGACGGGCTGTTCCCAAATACATGGACTCGCATGCGATATTCTATGAGTTCGTTTGATAAGTCATTCTCTTTGTACCAAAAGAATCGTAGGTAATTTCTGTGGTCTTCTCGTACGCGAAAACAGTAAAACATCTGCTGAATGTCTCCTACAATGGCGACGCGTTCTCGTCGGAAACGAAGAAGGACACCTAGTAGACTGTTGGTCAAGTCAGGACCCGTAAGTAGGACATCGTTTAAAGAGATGCCATCATGTTTTGCCGATGAGTCGAAGACTGCTCTTATTTGGTTGGGTTTTGCGGGATGATACACCCCAAAGATGGGTAGATACCAACATTCTTCGTTATCTTTGAGTGGTGGAGCGATTTCTGCATGTTGATTTTCAAAAATACGTTTCATGAAATCCATAAAGTGATTCTCCTTTTTAGGGTCTCTTCGAAGGCTTGTGTCAAGTGTTTTAGCACGTTTGAGGGCTTGTTGTCTGTTATTGCTGAGTTTAACTCGAGGTTCCCGAAAAGGAAGAGGGGCTTCCCAGTTTCCGTCAGAGTCCTTTTTGAAAGATTCGTCAAGTATTTTAAGGAAGAGTTTTTCATCGATGGACAACGATTGCCTTTCGTCGTCGCTGTTGCGTTCGAACACTGTTGATCCGAAGGTTTCATCTCGTCTTAGAGCATGTGTTGTAGGTGCAGAACTAACGGAGGTTTCACGTAGTTTAAAGTTATATCCGCAAGGTGGGAATAGAGATACACGACCATCCTTCAGTAGATGTGTTTTTTGGACATTAACAGTTGGTGTGTGAGCTTTTCCAAGACAGGTTTCTCCGATTATTGTCCATCCAAGTGGGAGTTTTTGTGCATACGGCGCGTTAGCTGGTCCAATACGTTGATCTAGGACATGGTGAGCGCTGATGATGTCTCTACCAATTAACAACAGGATTTCAGCAGTAGCGTCGATAGGAGCGATATGATGTGTGATATCATATAAATGCGGGTAATGCTGCGCGACTTCAGGGGTTGGGATTTCTTCACGAATGTTAGGTACTTGTTCGCACTCAATAAGTGAAGGTACATCCAAACTCGTAGACCTATCCATGGATTCGATTATAAAATTGTTGATAACACGACCAGAAGTTGTAACCTTTCCGGCGCATGTTAAAAGGTCGTAGTTTCTCATTGTTCCAGTTGAAATGCCTTTACTTTCTAAGAGGTCAAAAAGTTCGGGACGACCCAAAGAACGGTTACTTTGATCGTCCACCATTGCATAAAGTTTGATAGCGTATTCAGGATGTCCCTGAGGATAAAATTGAATTAGTAATGTCTTTGCACAAGACTTTCCAGCGAAACTGTTCCCACAGATTTGGGTGCATTGAGACTTAACCTCAATTTTATTTGACTTTGGTGGGTTTTGTTCTTTGGTTTCATCCTTAGATCTTTGCTCCTCGCCGTGATTTACTATGTGTAGCGCAGAAGCATGCTTGGTACTGTTGCATACGGAACAATGCACTGTTGAGTCACAATTTCGATATGAGTGGGACGAAGAGTTGCAACATCGAAAGCAAATGTTTTTGTCTCTTAGAAATTAACGTCTTGTTTCAATGGGTTTATTTCTAAAGGATCGACATTCATTTAGGGAAAGAAAAAAAGAAAAGAAAGAAACATCTATATTTTACAAGGATAACAACTTAGGTTCCGTGCGGATCCTATCTCCCAGCTGGTCCTTGGCCAAACCTCTTGGCATTGATCTTTCCCGGATTATCCGTACCCATTTACAGCTGGGTGGACTGGAATTATGAGTGAAGATGACTTATTCAAGGTCATCGAACTTTCACACCCTGGTCAGGGACCGAACTCTCAAACATAACAACCTTCATTTCCTCGTATCCAAGCAAATGACGTCATGTTTGTAAAGAACGATGCGCTAACCACTGTGCTACAATGTGGAGCATTGTGTAAAGGGCAACACTTTTTATCAGGATCTCCTGTCTCCGTTTTTCTGGATGAAATGCGTGTGCGAGGATTAGTGTTAGATTGATAATCTTTCTTTGGTTGTGACGATGCTGTTGTTGTCGTTTCGTATTTGAAGCTAGGATTGTTTCTGATTCTACTTTGTTCTCGTAGAAATTCTGCAAAATGACCAAAAGGCGGATAGGTTACAGCGTGTGTTCTGTTATACAGTGTTGCGGATGTTGTCCATTTCTCCTGAAGACTATTATACGGTAATTTGGCGACGATAGGAGAAACTCCAGAGGATGAGTCATAATAGGCCAGAAATGCTTTGCACGCGTCGTCCTCCTTGACAGCTTCGATTTCCGATGTGATGTCGGCCAAATCGTATAGTTTTTGGTACTCTTTGTTTCCTATTTTAGGATGGTTAGCTATTCTCTGTCTGAGTGATTCTTCAAGCATCTCTGGGCTTCCATACCTTTCTTGAAGACGTTGCCAGATTCTTTGAAGACCTTTTTCAGGATTACAGGTGTTTGCAGAAGCGATATTCCTAATTTGCTTTTGTGAATCAGGTCCAGACCACTTGATTAAGAGATCGATTTCCTCTCGGGGTGTCACACCTAACTCTAACATGACTGCTGAGAAACTAGTTTTCCAAGATCTGTAATTCTCGGGGCGATCATTGAAACTCGAAAGGCGGGTGAGGAGTAAGTCTTTCTTGAGGAGAAATTTTGTTAGTTCCGATGTCATGTCTTGACCAGGTGTCAAGGGTATAATCGGAGGTAGTACACCTGCATTAGGGTGTGTAGATGGGTTGTAAATAAATTGGGGCGCGTTTGGATTTAAGTTTGCTGATTCGGGTGCATGCTGATTAAGAAGCAAGTTACTATGATTTTGCTCTTGTTGACTGTCTAAGGGTTGAACAATAGAAGATCGAACCGATTGAGGGGAATGAATGGCTTGTGGTGAATTGAACGAAGTTTTTTGAACAAAGTTTGCAGTTCTTTCTGTTGGATTTTCTTGTCCAAGTGATCCAAGATTGTTTTGGCTGTCTGCTTCCCTGAGTGCTGATACCTCGGCTGTAGCGACTGCAGCTTCTTTTTGTTCTTTCAGAAGTAAAAGTTCAGCCTCTAGTTCTTCCCTTTCTCTTTCTGCCTTCGCTTTTAGATGTGCTTGCTGTTTGCGAAGTTCCAGTTCCTTTTTTGCAAATTCTACACGTACAATTGCTCCATCTGCTTTAGCTTGTTTTTGAGTTATTTGTGAGCTTAAAGATGACACGTTAGAAGTGCATGATTTTGACCTAGATGATGAACGAGTTGATCTGTTTGATTGTGATTCCAATGAAATCTGAATTAAAGTTTGTAGTAACTGTAGTTTACTTTGCACTGTTTCATCTCTAGACTGGCTAATGTCAAGGTGTATTTTCTTTTCTTTTAGACTTTCTTCAGTGTGAGTTTTCTGAAGAAATTCAGAGTATTTGTCACAATGTTCTTTATAACGTTCATATCTATGTTTTATTTCTGCGAGAAATGTTTTCAAAAGATCAGTGTTTCGTTCTTGCATAGAAATACGGTCAGTTCGTTCTATTATACTGGACCACAACTGAGCTAATGAATCGGTATATTCATCACGTGTTTCATCATACTGTTTTTCACCTTTCTGTGTCAGAATTCTGACTCTTTTTGTAGAATGTTCATCTGTGCCTTTTAAATCTGGCTGTTCACTAAACTGTGCCATGATCGAGAGATTATGGGCTTATTAGTCTTGACTTGAATGTCTGCGTACACTTCGTACTCTGTGAGCTGTAGTGCCAATTATTTTACTGTACTGAATGTGAAAGGCGTGTAATTGAACAGAAGCTGACAATTGTATATCCTTTATTCAGACGTGGGCTAGTAAAATACTGAAAGTATACAAATGAAATAAAAATAATAATAAGAAAAGCAACATAGTTTTATCTACTTTGGGGAAAAAGGCGCGTGGACCGTAACTGTAAGAGAGAAGTCTACATGATAAAGTTAATATGCTGGCACTGAGTCGGCCTAATTTATGCTCTGAGTATTATCACAGGAATTGGAGGAGCCATCAATAGAGTCGTATCACTCACTCACATACTATATTATAAAGACAAGGACTGAAACAGCCAAATCAAAACACGGCACCCCGCCTCACTAAAACATCCTCAAAATGACACTTCCACTTATTTTTTTCGCTTGAAACTTCACACGCACATCAATAAATGGTTCACCTTTCATTTCCAACCAAATTTTAGGTCCTTAATTGAAGGGATGGAGCGCAATCTTCTTTTTTCCACAGATATTTTCATTACAAATTTGTTTACCACCCTGACCGTCTGTGACGTCACATTGTGACGTCACATTTAGCTCCGCACCAAAGTGTGGTAAGGGAAGTAATTATGTGATTCAGACAACATTTGTTTATAGTAATTTACGATCCTTTCTGTCAATTACACCACAAAATGATATTTTCTGGCTGATTATTGCAGTAATGATATTTTTCATTCCCTGCATAATAATTCACATAAATATTCTGATCAAAAGGTAACTATTAACTTTTTAGACAACAATTAAATGCTAAGCTTTTGAAATTGACAGTTAACAGTGGTCTAGATGAAAAAATTACCTCCCTTTGCCATTCAAATTATCAGTTAAAAATGAACACTAAATCAAGCAAATAAAAATGTATTAGTCACTCAAATACATTGGATTAATTATTTTGTAAATTCAAACCAATTTCTATGGGCGAAAAGTAAATATAAACAATTTTTTGATGAACTTTCTAATTTGGTGCGGAGCTAAATGTGACGTCACAATGTGACGTCACAGACGGTCAGGGTGGTAAACAAATTTGTAATGAAAATATCTGTGGAAAAAAGAAGATTGCGCTCCATCCCTTCAATTAAGGACCTAAAATTTGGTTGGAAATGAAAGGTGAACCATTTATTGATGTGCGTGTGAAGTTTCAAGCGAAAAAAATAAGTGGAAGTGTCATTTTGAGGATGTTTTAGTGAGGCGGGGTGCCGTGTTTTGATTTGGCTGTTTCAGTCCTTGTCTTTATAATATAGTATGTGAGTGAGTGATACGACTCTATTGATGGCTCCTCCAATTCCTGTGGTATTATTAAAGCATTTTCACAGTTTACAGAACTTACATTATGGCAAACCAAGCTTAGGGGAATGAAAGTGTGTGTATGAATTCAATCAGAGAGTATAGATAGACGAGAGTTGTCACTCCGTCAAATCTGCATTGCCGCCATTTTGTTAGCATGGACTGTGGCGCCATCTAGTAAACGAGTGTTCATCAATGACGTCTATAAATAGACGTCATTGATGTTCATGTAGATAGATAGTTAAAAGGCTTCAACCCAGCCGTATCAGCGTCAGTTATGTTCGAATGCCAAGAAACTCCACATACATGCTCTTTTTCCGGCAATATCCCACAAAAACATACATACAAAAATTTTGTTCCCGATTCGGGCAGGTAGGCCTACGCCTACGGGTCATGACAGAATCTATACGAAATAAAGCGTAATATGCAGGCCAAATGTTTCTCGAATAATATTTACTATGGATTTGTTTTTACTTTGGTAATTTTCCAGATACCCTGAATTTGTTTTTGAAATAAATTTTGTCACAGATTTGGATTTATTTTGTTGATTTATCCTGACCCTTGCATCCGATCTTAAAATTACTTCTTCAAATTGTCCTTATTTCTTATTGTTTTTCCTTGCTTTGAAATAGTACCGATTAAACCTGCACGTAGGTTTTAAATGCGGGGGTCTGGCAAAATCAAGAACTAAAGCCAAAATCATACTAAATAAATTATCTAAAACGGCAATTATTTTTAAAATCGTTTTCCTCAAAATCTTTTTCACCCTTTTTTTTCTCTCTCATTTAACCCCAAGGAAGAACTTTCCCCGGTGTTATCCTTCCCCTGTCGCAGTATAATATTGCTTTATTTTGTCGTCTCGCTATGTAATAGTACCTGCACGTCCTGTACGTAGGTTTTAAATACTAAAAAAAATGTCAAAAACAGCAAATTTTTAAAATTGTTTCCCCGGAAAAAAACTTCTTAGCCCCTTTTCTCTCTCTCTTTTGCCCCTATAGGAGTATAAAAACCGTCACAGGGGTTCTCCTTCCCCAGTTGCAGTAAAATATTGCTTTATTTTGTCGTCCCTCTCTTGTATATAGTCCCGGTAAACCATGCACGTATGTTTTGAATGCAGGGGTCTAGACAAATTCACGAAAAAGGCAAATTCGTGTCTATAAAATTGTTAAAAACGGCAATCCCAAAAAAACTTCTTCACCTCTTTTTTTTCTCTCTGATTTGTCCCATGGAAGAACCTTTCCCGGGTTCTCCTTCCCCAGTCGCAGTATAATTTTTCTTTATTTTGTCGTCCCTCTCCTACATATTATAGTCCCGGTAAACCATGCACGTATGTTTTGAATGCAGGGGTCTAGACAAATTCACGAAATAAAAGCAAAGTCGTGTCTAAAAAATTGTCAAAAACGGCAAATTTTTAAATCGTTTCCCCAAAAAACTTCTTCACCTCCTTTTTCTCTCTCATTTACCCCTCTCATTTACCCCAAGGAGGACCCTTCCCCCGGGGTTTCCTTCCCCAGTCGCATTATACATATTCTTTATTTTGTCGTCCCTCTCCTATATATAGTCCATATAAACCATGCACGTATGTTTTAAATGCAGGGGTCTGGAAAAATTCTAAAAAAATTAATGTAAAAAAAAACTTTTTTGAAATCGTTTCCCCAACAAAAATTCTTTACTCCTTTTTTCTTTTTCATTTACCCCGGGGTTCTCCTTCCCCTCTCACAGAATAATAGTCTTGGGGCAAATAGCATTAAATAGCTGTAAAATTGTCTTTTTGTGATTATATTGGGTGGTACAAACGGGCTTTACTCTGATGCATGGGAGTAAGAACTGATTTTTATTTGCCTATTTCAGACAGAGTTTGCCGTTTCCAATAAACTTGATTCATTGAGTGAAAGTCAGGACAATTTATCTGTAGGCTAAGTCCTTGGTTTATTCCAGTATAAACGAAAACTTGTAAATCTAAGTTAAATAACCGTGTTGTAAAGCACTGTATGTTACAGCACTGAAATCTATATGAACACTCTCCCACTAGATGGCGCCACAGTACATGGAAACAAAATGGCGCGAGCGAAGTGATCACTCTCGTCTATCTATACTCTCTGATTCAATGTTTACTATTTTTACCATCTTTTATGGCTTTTTCTAATTTCCAAACAAAAGAGCTTATGCAAGGGACTTAACTAAGAAGGCTTCAGACTACAAATCCTAGTAGTTAAAAATAGACTGAACGTTCGACGGGCAGTACACCAATAATAGGTAATAACTGTAAGTATGCCACTAGCATTTTATCAAAAATCAATCTAATTCTAGCACGTATCTTGTCAATCTATGGCACGTTTCCCGCGTCCAACTGTTAATCACTTTGCCACTATAGACGACTGCTGGGTCAAATACAATTCAATTGAAAGTATCCATCTATTATATCAGATTTTAATCCACTGAGTGTTTCTTTTTCTATACATCGACTACCGGTATCCATCACTGTATTTGATCTAGAAGCAGGATACTGACTGTAGATTGACATGTGATCTAGAAGAAGGATACTGACAATAGACTGACATGCGATCTAGAAGAAGGATACTGATGGTAGACTGATATCTGACCTAGAAGAATACCGACAGTAGATTGAAATCTGATCTAGGAGGATACTGACAGTAGATTGAGATTTGATCTAGGAGGATACCGACAGTTGAATGATATCTTATCTAGAGGAGAAAACTGACAGTAGATCGATTTCTGAACTACAAGGAGACTGAAAGTAGAATGATATCTGATCTAGGAGGGGGATACTGGCAGTAGATTGATATCTGATCTAGGAGGGGGATACTGTCAGTAGATTGATATCTGATCTATGAGGGGGATACTGGCAGTGATTGATATCTGATCTAGGAGGGGGATACTGTCAGTAGATTGATATCTGATCCAGGAGGGTGATACTGGCAGTTGATTGATATCTGATCTAGGAGGGGGATACTGTCAGTAGATTGATATCTGATCCAGGAGGGTGATACTGGCAGTAGATTAATATCTGATCTAGGAAGGTGATACTGTCAGTAGATTGATATCTGATCTAGGAGGGGGATACTGTCAGTAGATTGATATCTGATCTAGGAGGGGGATACTGTCAGTAGATTGATATCTGATCTAGGAGGGGGATACTGTCAGTAGATTGATATCTGATCTAGGAGGGGGATACTGTCAGTAGATTGATATCTGATCTAGGAGGGGGATACTGTCAGTAGATTGATATCTGATCTAGGAGGGGGATACTGTCAGTAGATTGATATCTGATCTAGGAGGGTGATACTGGCAGTAGATTGATATCTTATGTAGAAAGGGGATACTGGCAGATGATTCATTCATTTTACCACAGAAAACTGCTAATGGTGCTAAGCAGTTTTGAGTTTCAATGTTATATTAGCTGATGTAACTAGCTTTTTTTTTTTATCTAATATAAATATTATACATGTATTTCGTATTTCTACATTTTAGTCTATTTTCCAATGTCTGACAAGATTTTGAACCAGACATGGTATAAGTTTTAAAAAATTCTAAAAATGATTTCACTTGGTGAAAACCCAAATATCGAAGTAGGATTTAAAATATCAAAATAAAAGGAAAAAAGATAATACGTGTACAAATAAAATTATTTTATCACAGTCAGTTTTTTAAATCAATACAGATTAATATACAAATATATAATAAATAAAATATCAATAATTTACAGAAAATAAAATAAATTCATATTTATCTTCTGGTACATTTAGGCTGTTATACCTGTAAAATAATTATATATATCATTAAGAAACAGTGGGGAATTTAAAACAATTGATGAGTTTGGAAGAGTCAATCTAACACTAGTGAATTTAAATGGGATATGTCACATTTAAAATTCTTTTTCGGCAGGTTCTTTTTTTTTTGGCACACATGGAACTTATTCTGATTCCTATATGTTCCTTTTTTACAAACAAAAACCGATTTTTTTAACCGAAAGTTTTAAAATGTTTAAAATAATCTATGGCTATGAACAAGTAACTTATCAATAAATGATATTCAAATCCAATGGTAGTAAAAAGTCTGTTGTTATCATCAACATGGTATTTCAACATAATAAACATCTTATATATAAACTGTTAATGTCTTATAACATCAATATTATAGATCATGTCTTCTTAATAAGACATATTTATTACATGTAATATGGCCGATAATTAATGAAATTTTCATTACTAATTTACTTATTTATACCAAAGCCAGCCATAACAATTTTGACGTTATAAGTTTACAGGAATACCGGTACTACATCTTAGAATGAAGATAACAAATTTTTAATTCTAAAACTTGGTCAACAAGAGTTATAATATTCATTAAAGAACTTACTACTTGTCATAAATACGCCAATGATTACTTATAAAGGGTTGGATCTAATAATTGAAATAATCGATTATCGACGCTATGAATTATTTATAACGATTATCAAATTTCATAATCGATTTAAATTCATAGTATAATTTTATTTTAATATTATCTGCTACACGCTTATTAGAGTAATCACAACCCATTTTATCATGATAATCATACAAAATTCTGGACATTACTGCAGTTTCATGTGTCTTTGATTTCCCAATTAAAATATTTAAATTATTAATTGATTATTGATTGGTAACCTGCCTTCGATAATCGATCTCAATTTGGTAATTGATACCCAGCATTAATTATATAATCTGATAAATCCAGACAACGCTTGTCATATAATTATTGAAGAACGCTGGCTACATTTTTTAGGCCTTTTTACAATAATAACTTGAAATTTTATGGATAATTATTTAGTTTTATGGATTTATCAGATTTTATTTGTAAATTTACAACACTGTTAAAGAATATAGGCCTACTCTTATAGGCCAAAAATTTTCTTTTCTATTCTATAAGCAAGGAAGTAAATCTTTAAACTATTATTTCAAAACTATTCCATATTGATAAAACAGGACAGCTAACTAAACACATTTCCGTTAAACATTTTGGAAACGGGTACCTGTATATATGTCTCACATTACCCGTTAGCCGTCTTATTTGAAAAATATTGTTTACCTAAAGGTAGATTATCCTTCCGTGTTCTAATAATTCCAGTAGAACTAGGTGGTCTGGTAGAAATTAAAGATGTTCCTGCTGTTCGCTGATAACCTCTGTTCTGGGAAATTCTCTGTTCATATTCCTGGGCTGTTAGAATGGGTGATAACAGTTAAGGATAAATAGAAGAAATTATAATATAACAACATCAATTACTCATCTGGTGTGAAAACTGCGAATATATTTAGTTAGAGATGATTGGACAATAATTAAGGAAATCATCAACAAACACTGATATTAAAAATATTGTAAGTAAGATTTATAATGTCCATTATTTAAAGCCAAAGATTTATAATGTCCATTATTTAAAGCCAAAGATTTATAATGTCCATTATTTAAAGCCAAAGTTTTAGTCCCGTTCAAAATGATGTACAGATTTGATCGTCAATAAAGAGTATTTTTTAAGATTAATTGTTGATTAAGAATGTTTTTTTAAAGGATATTAGCTCTAATGGGTAGATATAAATTATCAGTTTCTGTAGTAATCTGTAAATCATGTTCTATTCCACCAACACCTGATTCTCCCTCTACACCAACAGCTATAGCAAATAATTCTAATCTTAATTCTGTTCTCATACCAGCTGCTACCTAAAAATAGATACAATTTTGAGGCATGTTGCATGCATATTCACCCACATAATAAACAGTAGCATATTAGAATTTTTTTCAGACCTATAGCTCAGTTTGTGTCCCCGGGAAAATGTCAAAATGTCCCCAGTCCAGGACATGTCCCCAAGTTTTAAAACCCAGGCATTAAAGGTTCAGTTCATCGTAATAAACACTATTTATTTTTTATTTCCAACTGTCTTTCGAATATGTTCAACCAAAGCCCCTGTAAATATTTATATTCCCAAATATATTCTGCTTGGTTTGGTCAACATCATTATATCAGACAAATCAAATAGGAAACAAAGGCTTTTTACAGTTACAGACTTCCATCTGTTACCTGCAGTCCAAAGTGAATAAAAAATAAAATTAGTTAAAAACTTACAGGTCCTGGTTTATAAATAACTTTTAATCCAGTAGCAGGTGGGGGTTGTTTTATTTTATATCTACATGTATCTACACCAGTATTCTTTAAATATACACTGTAAGAGTAAGTATACCCTTCTCTTAATACACCAAAATTAACTTTATCTGGTAGAATATTTAATCCTCTCATATCTTCTAGCTCAGCTCTACCTTTCTCAGTGGCTCCTGTTATCATAGTATTCTTAACTTTACGTCTTACTGGTTCTTCTATTTCTAAAAACTACAAATATACAAAAATACAGCGATTTAAAGAATTAACACAAAATTACATCTATATGATTGTGTCATGCATAATTATATTAAAAAAAATATTGTATGAAGGTTGAAAGAAATCAATCAATGGATAACAGTGTATATTGCCTTGTAAATAAATAACTTTCATTTATTGTTTTTGATATTATTCATACCTTAATATTCTTTTCAGCATTTGGTCTAGAACCCATAATAGATTCTGGTAATGATACAGAGTCAGATCTTGGATCACCAGTAACATTTAATCTTAAACTTTTAGTGAATTTATCACTTTCTCTTGATGGTCCATTAGATGTGGACAGAACTAAAATAAATAATACAAAATGTCATCAAGAAACGGGAAAAAATAGCAATTCATAATTTCACTCTGTGCAATCTTCAGACAACTGATGTATTTCAATCTATGTCCCTTCTAATCTTTGACAGACATCTATATTATGATAAGCAAAGCCAAATTTCAAATAACATGCACTATTTACTATAGCACAATATTAAGCTTTTGGTCAAAATCAATGTGACATGTTATTTACTATTTTCTTTGCCACCATTAGAAAGTCTATTTCACATCCTAATTAGTAAAACCTACATGTATCATCATCTTCCTCTTCTTTAATTGTCACACTTTTTCTTATAGAAGTTTGATCTCCATCAGAAGGTGTTGAAACTACACCACCTGCTCGTTTAGGTGTGGGATTTCCTATAATTTTAAACAAATATATAGAATTATCTATTCAGGTGAATAAGTTATTTCAGGTAAAGTACAAAACAAACTTGTTAATGGTAGAAAGATCATGACTTTGTATATAAATACATACCTGGTCTGTAGGGTGCTGATTTCCCTACTTTATTTGGTGTGGGATTTTCAGGTCTCACTGGTGCTGGTGATCCTTGACCTGTAGCATGGGCTGGGGTTGGGTTCAAAGGTCGAACACCAGATGGTGTTGCATTGGTATCTACAGTGCCAGCTAGAAATAGAGTAATGAAAATATTAATACTGTGCCTTCAATATATGTTTTAACTTTTGCTATGAAAAATGATTTTACTTATTATTTTTGAATAATAAAATGTGCAGTTAGATCTTAAATGTATATATGTTCATCCATTGCCATTTACCTGTATATGCTGATATTGGTGTTTCTAATTTAAGACTTCCTTGACTAACACCATTAACACCCGGAGATACTGAGGTCACAGACTGGTCACCATTTTCAACAACAACTTCAGCTGAAATATACAAAAAGAAATTCTCAAAACAAGCATGGTCATGAACTACATGACACAATTGCATCCAAGAAAATCCTCATAATTTCTGAGAACTGTTACAGACTGATCAACTGATTATCAGACAACAGTTGTTCAATTTTAAATTTGTACACACTAATGTCAGATCATCTTGTTACATTTAATTATAAAATTTAAACAGCAGACTTGACAAGTAAATGTCCTCGTTAAGTAGGCCTGTATGGAAATTGAAGAACAGGTTGTAATGTACTCTACTTACAATGTGTTGGTATACCAGTACTAGGGGTTGGTGGTGTTCTATTAATACTGTTATTATCTCCATTAACTACTTCAGTACCATTATTCTCAACTTTAATTTCTCCACTTTTAGACTATAATGGAAACAATTATTATTTTTAAAAATATTTCAAAATAATCACAGAACATGATAATTTTCATAGAGGGTAGGGTCTCTGCAAAAGAGGTTCAATTATTACAAAATGTAACTTACTTGTGACTGCAAAAATGCCATTCCTAGTTCACTATCAAAATATTTTGGGATAGCTTTATTTCTCAACATAGTTTTTCCTTCCAATTCTAAAGCAATTTCATATTGATCTCTCTCCCAATCTGAAGCTTTTCTTCTAGGCATTGGTGTTGGTGGTGGACTGGGCTCTGGTACTGTAGTAGCACTTTCATATATCTGTTTAACAGTTGCTGTAATCAAATAATTTATAATGGTTACCAATGGTTATCATATGTTACTGGAAAGTTAATATAAGGTTTCCATTGTCATTGTGTTTTCCAAAGTGGCTATTTTAGGTAGTTCACTTCTTATGTCAAGCACTTGAAAGCAGTATTTTCTGATTTGGACTGTTTTTGCACCAAATGTTTTCCATTCCAACACAGGCTCACTTATATTTTTCTTTTTAAATGTTCACCTTTTAATCAGAAATCATCATACTTACTTGGATCATATGATGGTGGTTCTTGTAGTTCTTCAGATTGACTTCCTAACTGCCTAGCAACACTTTTATTTAAATCATGTGCTAGCATCTGTTCATTTTTACTCCTAGGGTCATTGACCTGCATCATTTCAGATTCTTTATTTCTGGCCATTACATATTCAGCATAACTACGTAAACCATGACATAATCTGAAAATGTTTAAAATTTTAAATAAAGTTGAACAAACTACTGACTTGTCAATTAACAAAAAAAAACCTGCTTTATGAAATAATATTTTGGACTTTCCAGGTGGTAATGTAACAAATATACTTACTTGATGCGTAGTTGGTCTGTTATAGGTTCATACTGTACTAATTGTCTTATCTCCAGTATATCTGGACATTTCAATATGGCCACACGTCTAGATGCCTTCTGGGTAGAACCAATAGCTAAACCTTTACCAACATTAGTACCAAATGGTGGTCCTGGTTTCTTGTATTCTTTAGGAGGTAAATTAGTTAAATCTCTAGATCTTATACCATTAGGTATGATAGAATCTAAATCATAATCTTTAAACCATTGTTGAGATGGTCCACCAATGAATGGTTTTAAAATATTAATACCAAAAACACCCGGGCACTCAGCTATAGGATCTTTACATACAGCTATAGCAGGATTCTTTTCAGCTACCTCCAAATACTCCTGAACCTGTTTAAATCTTGATAATTCACTACCACTACCATCAGGATGGATCATGAAGAATCTTGGAGCATGTTGATGGTAATGAGTGATGTGGTGTTTACTAGATTCTGCTACACTAGACTCTGATGAGAATCCATCTTCTCCATTAGCTAACATTACCGAGAAATCACCAGTATGTTTGACATTAAATATATTGCCTTCAGTATCAACAGTTTCACAAATAACATCAGCATTATGACGTAAAACATATTGTAATTCTCTTTGTAAATTATCTTTAGGTTTGTCAGGTCTAGCGTAATATGTAACAGTGCCCTCTGTATCAACTTGTATACGTCCACCATCGTTATGTTGAATCATATAAAAACCATCAGGAAATACGTTCACACTGGTGTTGTTACCAAATATGGTCAGGTTTTCACTGGTAGAACAATTAAACTCTACAGTAGCATAGGCTGGACATTCAACTTTCACAAACTTAGTAGTGGTTACATCAGAGTTCAGAGCTTCACCTGAAAATAGCAAAACATCTTCAGTTACTTTCTGACAATTGTATGAACACCAGATCTGATTCCCGATATGAAGACCATTATTTAAAGAGCAAGTGACTAGTCTTAAATCCAAAATTAAATGAAGAGGTGAATGTTGCTAGGGTTGAAGCTACAGTTGTGGTTAGCAACTGTTTGCTGTTGTCGCAATATAAGTAAAGGCTGAATTCAATGATCCCCCATGACTACAAACAAAATAATAAAATAATTAAAGAGAAGGTCAACCTCAATACCAACCTGTATCATCTTCATCGTCTAGGGGTACAGCACTTTCACAGTAATAAGTTGTTATACGGGTACCATCACTATGTTCTACTATAGTAGTACCATCAGGATAACTTACTGTTACTACTTTATCATCTCTGGTTGCCATTGACTACAAATTAGACACAGTTTCAAAAGAGGAGGAATTAGGCTTTTGTCACTTTAACAATATTTCTACGATAACAAATCTGAGAAATCCTTTATTCATAACAACATTCAAAATTGTATCCATTTTTTTTGTTTATGGAAAAAAACATTAAGAAGTAAAAACTAAAAATAGATTTTTAAAGAAAATTTTACCTGTTTGGTTTCAGGATCAGAAGCTAAACAAATCATAACTGGTTTTAAATCTTCAACTGTACCATCTGCTCGAACTGAATATTTCTCACCATTAGGATAAGTTGTTATCCATCGACATTTCTTCTCTTCTTCATCAACAGGAGCTTCTTCTTGTTTCTTAGCTGACAGACTTTTACTACTTCCTTTAGATCTCATAGCTAAAACACAATTTTTAACATTTGAAGAGAGAAAAGATTAAATTTGGTCTAGGTTTGTACACAAAAAAGTGAAAATAATAAGTTGCTCTCTTGGTGAAATATGGTTGCTAAATCAAATTAAATTATGGTATCTTTTATTGTCTAAGGTTTCAATACATGAAACTTACTCTTTTTAGTAGGTGAATCACTACGTCCACTAGTATTTCTCTGTGGTGAACTGTTTCTACTGGAAGCTGATGGCCATTTACCAACTCTACTACTAATAGTACCATCAGCATACAATACCTACAAATTAATGTCAATATTTCTCAAAAATATTGAACTAACAGCAATACAGCGGTAGAGGGCTTTGATATCTCAATGCAACATTCTTCAAGTGGAACAGCTGTATGGCAAACAGTAACTTGAGACATAGATTAGAATTAAATTCATGATCTCTTTTGCTTAGTTTCATCAAATCACAGTTGGTTTTCAAGTGAAATTCTGATGGCCCTAAATAATTCATTGTTTTTTATAATTCCAGTAAACCGAGTCGCACATATATAATCTGAGGAAGATTTGGCCGGGAGTTTAAAACTATATAAAACTCTTACCTCCACTGTACCATCTACCATAGTTTTAACTACAGTACCATCTGATGATATAACACGAGATTGTTCACTTAACATATATTTCTTTCTACTTGACTCACAAGCTTGTTTACCTTTAGTTTTATATGGGTAAGATTGTTTTACTAGTAGTCTTCTATCTAGTAAAGAATCAGCTTTAATACCTATAAAAATAAATAAATGAACATTTAATCATATAGATCAGATCAGAAATTAAATTTTACATCCTACTTCTTTACTATTAGAATTGTTTTTAGAACGTTTTTTATTTGTGTGGAGCACAGTGGGTGAACTAATATTATTCAAAGACATAAATAAAATAAAATGACAAAAGTTTCATATGAAAAAGGGTGTTCGACATTTTTTTTTTTTTGTTCACAATATTTATTTATAAGAAAAGGATTGGAGAAAGGCATACGCCTATGAAACCTCCTCTCCCATTTAGGGAAGCCAATGTGAATAAAAATTATTCATGCAATTTTAACTCATTTTCTGTAAAGTCTAAACACTTGCATTTATTTGTGTGTTATTTAAATATAATAATTACACTAAAAATACTTTTCTTTAATATTAAAACTTTACCTATAGAACTCTCCAGGAAATATCTAACATGTAAGCCATCAGGACAAGTCAGAAATAGTTGTTGAAAACTTTGATTTGATGAACTTTGATCTTCCTTTGTATCTTCTTCTGTTTCAACACCTTCAGCCTAATAAATAAACAATATACATTTAATAATATTTAATAATTATACATACTACATAATGTAAACATTGCAATCTTAATGCATTTGAAAGCAATTCTAGAAATGAAGTTACAAACCTTTGAAAACAAGTTTTTTCCCTTATCAATACAATGAATAACTGTTGAAGCTTTGAAAGGCAAACTAAAAGCACGTGATGTTCCTTCACGGTCAAGTCTCTATCTATTATATACTATAGATTACCTGTATCTGAGGAGGCTCTGGTGTTGGAACTCCTTTCTCTTTTCCCTTGTCACCTTTTTTACCTTTGCCTGGTGAAGCTGGTTGTGATACTGGTGTAGGACTTGATACTGGTGGTATGTATGGTTGAGGTTCATATTTTTTACCTGAAAATGGTAGTTTATTCAATATACTCATACTTACTCATAATACTATATATTCAATATTATATTCAGGGAATTACAAAAAAAGCACAACGTGAATAAGAACATATTTTTCTGAATAATAAAAAGTTCAATCTGTTATTTAAGGTTTAATTAAAGAATAAGGCAGGGCTTCTTTAACAAATCTGGTTAAGATTGTATTCTAATGGAACAAATGTCTTACCCTCTGGTGCCTCTCCAGTAGAACCAAACTGTGATACAGCTAAAGTCATACCATCATTTAACGTAGCAGTCACAGAACCAAAAGCACTCTTTACAACTTTTTTATTTTCTGCACCTAAATATGAATAATTTTCATTATCACATGAAACTAATAAATCAGGAGCAACCAAAATTTACCAAAATTACATTGAAGAGAACAACCTGGTATGTCTGTTAATTCAGACTCATTTAATACAGATTATTAATATAATGTTGAAGGGAGTGGGGCACTGTCTTATTCTTTGAAATCTAGAATGGTTATAAAAAACTATATCATAGAGAATTAGGTACCATCTTTTTCTAGTTTTTCTTGCTCAGATTTTTCAGGTAAATCTTGTTTTTCCTCTCCTTCGTCTTTCACAATTTCTTCTTTTTCTTCTTCATCTTCACTGATTATCTCCTCTTCTTTAGGTTCTAGTATATGTACTGAGAATATGTGACCATCTTTTAGTACTGTACTATTGATACTAGTTGTACCTATAAAAATATAACACTTTTAATTAACAAGAGGTTCAAGCTATTTTAAATCTAACAAAAGTCTAAAAGCGATACCACCCCTTGGAATGAACAAAAAAAAATTTAAGTTCTCAAACTTGGCCAATAAGAGTATTTATTCAAAGGTGCCTACAGTATAGTAAGCAAATGGAAAATTACAGGTTATTATTGAAAAACGCTTAATACAACGCTTAATAATTTGTATATCTTGTAGTAATTATAATATATAAGGTAGTTTTCTGGATTTATCAGATAATACTTGTAATATGTTGTAAAATTATGACACTTTGCCTACTAATGCTTAATCCATTTATCAATTGCTAATGAAAAATACTGAAATTGTAAGATTTTAGATACCTTGAACAAATTCTGTTCGTTCCACTCTAATTTGTCCTCCATCAGATGGAAATAATGATGTTGTAATACCAGAGATATGAATAAGATTATTACCCACATCAAACCCTGTAAACTAAAATAATAACATACATTACAATATAATCTTCTAAATAACATATTTAACATTTCATATAGTTTAGTAAGCTTATACTACAACATAATGTATTACAGTCAAAACCATGAAGACTGCAAACCTGAATACCAGTTTCCCCTGCACATCAGCCTAAAACATTTGTTTTCCCTGTTTTCATGGAAATAAGTGAAACATTCTGTAACCCAGAGGAAACTATTTACCCAAATTATTTGAATCAAACAGTTTTACTTACTGGCCAATATTTTTCTTCTTCATGTAGATCTAATGGAATGGATTCTTGTTGGGGTTCAACTTCCTTAGTAGATGTTTTTGATTTAGCACTTCCTCTAGAACCAGGCCTCTTCTTTTCCTTCTCTTCTTTCTCTTCCTATTAATCAAAATAAATTATGATATTAACCTCATTAAATCTTATGTTTTTAAGGCACTTTGTCAGAAACACTAGGCTGTTGTCGTGGAAACTATCATAGTCCATTTACAAAATCAGTTGGATTAGTGTATGCTTGTCCATAAGTTGCCAAATCATGGATATGCAACACATAGCACCATAACGTGAATGCCTACCTTTTTCTGAGCACTCTTGGATCTCTTCGTTCGACTTTGTCTATCTTTCTCTTTCTCTTCCTCTTCAGCTTTGATTCTATCAGCCTCTTCTTTCTGAGCTTTTAATGAGCCTGCTCTGATAAACTGAGAACTCTTTTCAGTGGCAGATTTCTCAGCACTACTATTTCTTGAACTTGTCTTTGGACTTTTTGAGCGAGCTGCAGAACAAATCATACAATGATCAAATTTTAGTTTTACACCTGTTTTCAATTGTCTGTGACAGTCAATTCACCTATTTACTTTTTCATTTTTCATTTTCTGAATTCATAATTATAAGCATGATCTTACCTCTAGAAGATTTCTTAGGTGAATCAGGTTTTTTCATTTTTTCAGCTAATTTGGCAGCAGCCTCATCTTCAGCTTGGAGTTTTATAACTTCTTTAGATAACATTTTAGCATCATATTCAGCTTGTTTCTCTTTTAACCATTCACCAATAGATTCTTGTACATACTCTATATAATTTCTGAGAAAACATTTATCATATTATAGTCTCACATTTTATTGGTAGTCTATATTCTTAATCAGATAAATTCTTTTGTGATTTGTTCTGTACTAGCTATATTAGCTGTCATTAAACTTTAGCTATCTGGGTCACTTTTTAGAAGGAGTATTCCTTTAATTTTTAACAGTGTTCATAGTGATCATATCATTATATAATGCTTAGATGGGTTTAAAAATAGATTTTAAGTTACCTAAATCCCATATTGGAATGTAATTCCGTATGCCAATCTACATGACTTTGTAATTCTGAATTATGTGGAGAATGTAGAACCAGCATCAAGGAATGGTCACGTTTGTTATAATAGGTATTAACAAATGGCAGATAATATGCAGCATCTCTCAAAACCTGTAAAATATATTTGAAAAAAATCGATATTTTGAATGGACAACTAAATAATACAATGCTAGTTCTATTAAATCACACTCCCATAAGTCACATGTGTTTAAGAAGATGAAATAACGTTATTTCAATTCAACCAAAAATATTAACAAAATTTCGTAAATATTACCTGAAGTAAAACATTAGATTCAAAATATTCTGAAATACAGAATTCATCTAAATTACGTTTTTGAGCATCTACAACTTCCATCATACTGTCTTCAATAGTCTTTTCCTTTATATCTTCTTCTTTTATTCCTTCAAATTCTTTTAATTCATCTGCATTTAATGGCAGTGGTTCACCTTCCTCTTTCATAAAGTGAACTGAAATATAAATGAATTCTGATAAAATAAAGAATAAAAACTACTTTCATGTTGTTGATTTCTCACCTCTGTTCAGTAAGGATTTTTTATTCTCTCTTAGGAAAAAGTCAAAAGGAAGTAGAACTTTAAGTCCACTTTTATGTCAGCAGTTAATTGATATATTATTGTTGTTGGTTCTAATTTCTGACGGTATGTGAAAATCTGATGACATTAAGTCATCTTCACTCCTGTTGACATAGCTGTTCATGGGTATGAATAATCCAGGAAAGACAATTGGCCAAGCACCATCTGGTAGAAAGGATCCTCTTAAGAACATTAGTTGCTAAACTTGCTTTTATTCTTTCCTTCCTTTATACAAAAAGATCGGTACTTACCTGAGTTACTTCTAGAACGTACACCATGAGCAGGAGACTGAGATCTAGATCTAGGTTTTAATATTCCTTTCTTACTATCAGTTGATGAAGGTCTAGATATTGATTTAGTTTGAGATACATTATCTGGAATATCATCTACAAAACCAACTCTTGATGATCGTGTTTCTGTTGTTATCATATCATTATCTAAAATAGAATAAACATCATCAATCCTATAATCTAAAACAATAATACATGTATCTTTTCGTCTTTTTAATAGCAAAATCTCCTTTGGTAATAACAACTCATATTATTTACAATTTTCCAAATGATTTTTTGAAAATGTATTGCAAGCAGGTACTCCATTTATATTTGTTGGAAATCCACAGTTGAATCCCATCATAAGTCAAGATTTTTCAAACCCTGTTCCCCCTTTCAGTATGCAGATCAGAGTGATGACATAGAAAAAAATCAAGTAGTTCAAATAACCAAATGTAAAACTGCCTTTTTTTATAAAGATACTTCAGCTATTTGAAGTCGAAAAGTCAGACTTTTTCAGCTGCCTCACTTTTTCCCCCAAAATAACACAAACTCACTTATTTTTTCTTCATAAGAAGAGCCAGAAGATTCAGAAGAAAGTGGTATATCAAGATGTTTCTCATGATGTGGTATCATTCCTTTAAAGAATGGGTAAGGATCATCCCAGGGTATAGCAGTATGTTCTAGACCTTCTCCTTCTAATGTCATTATAAAACCATTGGCGTCTGTAGTAGTTAGATCCATAGATTCAAATAGAAACTGTTTAAATGCTCTATCAATCTCTAAAATGAAATAATATCCAAATTTAAAATCTATGAGATAACAGCAAATGTGAATGTTCAACTCTACATGGACTAAATAATGGCTGTACAAAAGAGGTCCCAAATTTGATATCGAAGGTTCAGACTCTTAAGTATGACGTCTGTGGTTCGCATTCCACTAAAAATATACTGTAAGCTAATAAGTCTGCCAATACATAAAAATTTAGAAAACATCTTTACAATCTCTTTAAGGTATATGTTGCAAGAGTCATCTGGTTCATCTCTGTTCTAATAAACCTTTGAGCTTATCATAAATTCTTCACAGAATAAAGCATTATATTCATAGTGAAATCAAAATCAATGGGAAAGAAAATAAATTTACCTGCTTGAGTCATCATATCATTGGCACAGAAATGGATGAGTTCTTGCAATCTGGCTGCTCTTTCTTTAGCTACAGGAGTTGTTGGTCTCTCCAGTTTTACCATATCACTAAATGGTGAAAACTGTAACATATCTGCTTCAACTTGTTTAGGATCAAGAGAATAATGTGGTTTAAGGTGATTACATCGTACTGTATTTTCATCATGATAATTCATTAACAATGGTTGTGGTGGTGCATTAGGTGGTATCTCTGGTAAATCCATTGTTTCTCCTAATGACTACAACAAATTAAAAATAAACTTTCATACAATTCAAATGAATAGTAATGGAGGTTAACATCATACTATTTCGTATCTAACACAATGCAAAAGAGAAAAATTCTTAATAACTCAGTTCTTAACCCTTCCAGAGCTATTGTCGGTGACGTCATACTAGTATGACGTAGAGCGGTTCCCGACTATAGTCGGGACGGCCGTTACATCTAGTTAGCGCACCCATGAGCCATTCATATTGGCAATAACGTTTTCTATTTGTGATCTATAAATAGAATAATGTACGGGCGACTTATTTACAGTGTAATTATGATCGAATAGCCAAAACAAATGGCGTCTCCTCGGCCAAAGTACCGCAGCGTTTGAAGCTGAATCAAGCTCATGATTACGTTCAAGATTACTACTCAAACGAAAATATATACGATTTTAACAAAAACTGACCAAAAGTGTGAAATATTTGATAGTCGGTCCTAAATATCACAAACGACTGGTTCAGACCATCTCTAAATCTACATACACCCTAATATTTATCAACTTTCAAAGTTACAATGACATTTTGCGCAAATTTTTTCACCATTTAGTAACCATGGTAACGATAATTTTTCAGGAAGAAATTTTTTTTCATAAACACACATACAATCTATGTCTGACATGTGTGTGGAGTTTCAAGGTACTGCAAAATCAAATAAACTTTCTGTAGGGGGTTGAGTAATGCATTACAATAAGTCTGTATTTTTGTAAATTTGGCTTAGCTCTCCATGGAATTTCACATAAATAGCACCAGCTCAGAAAGGGTTAAGACTTTATTTTTGAATTTTTATACATCATAATGAAACAAACATAACACTGAGTATACAAAAAATGATTCACATAAAAATGTTACTTACTTTATGTTCGTCCTCTGATAAAGCGAGTTTGAAAGCCATAGAACTAAGATAGGAAGCAAGTTGTGGATTTAAACCATCTGAACGTTGTGGTGGTACTTGTTCACTGGGTGGTTCTTTACTTTCTTCTGTAGCAACAACCTGTTAAACAGAATAGTGAACAAAACTATACTTCATCATACATATTCTAGTTAATGAAAGTGTAAATTGCCACTCACTTATCGAATAAGCTAGAGCAGTCTTCTAGAAAGGAAAAAGGAGCACTGTGGTCTAAAAACTGAAATTTAATTGATACCACACAACGATGCTGATGCTGAAACCAAAGAATCTATATCCAATATTTTAATAATTCTAGAAGAGTTATGTTTGATTCATTTACTACCCCAGTTCAATCAGATATAAATGAAAGATCACTACTGTCTGGTTTAGCTAAGCATTAGATTGTAGAAAGGATCCTTTGTTAATAACTTACCTGTTCCAACATACAGTGTAAAATCAAAGGTACACTGACACTTTCTTGAGGGACACAGTTCATCAAATCACTATAATATCTCAAATCAACTGCTGGGGCTTCAGTGGCACTATCAGGTGGTAATGTTGTAGCACTGACAGGTGCAGCGCCACCAGGTGCAGGTGTAGCAGCAGAGCCTGTTGACTGTCCATCTGGAAAATAAAACAAAAATATATTATAAGACTTGCTGAGAAAATGGCCTGAAGCAGAGTTGAATAATCAAAGGAGTTGTCTCAATTGCTTTGTCACATCAATTATGGTGGTTGAGTTTTTAACCTTGGTTGCTCTTCCTTTTCTTTCATATAGGTATCTATATCTTTCAAGTAAACTTACCTTATGAAAAATCACACCAATAATGCTTATATATCAAACTAACAAATTGATGGACTAATTTGACAGATATAAGAGTAAAGGTCAATGTATATTTACCTATATGTTGTATATGAGGTTGACCAGCTACTTGTATATGAGTTAACTTTAAATTCTCTAAATAGGTGTGATATAGACGTCTTGAATCTATCAAATCATATATCTTACAGGCAACATCTTCAAACAGCGTGGTACAGAAATTTAACTGAAATGGAATTTGATCAAATGTGAAAATTTACATATCAATACAATCCCTATTCTTCCTTCTTCAGTTCTTTCTGTTTTCCTAATGAAATACACATTTCTATCATCCAAAATTTTATTTAAAGGGATTGTAAAGAGGTTTTCTAAACTTTGTATGTGTATCGCGGACACTGATAGCATCAATTTGCGCCATTCAAAATGATATTCCGACGTCTGCGGTTCTTGCAATTTTACTTAAACTAACGTGTTTTAGAACGTCACCCCCACTGATATACCGGTAGCTACTATTGATATCTATGCAGATCAGTGGGGGTGATCTAATGGAAGCTACTATTGAAAATCTATGCAGATCAGTGGGGGTGACGTCATAAAACACGTTAGTTTAAGTGAAATTGCACAGACGTCGGAATGGAAATTGGAAGTGATGCTATCAGTGTCCCCTATACACATACAAAGTTTAGAAAACCTCTTTACAATCCCTTTAAGATTCTAATTGAAAATGATTTAAAACTAGATTCAAGTGAAACAAACCTTTTGTTCTGGATCTTCTATATTACTGGGGTATAAAATAGTTTTTATTTCATAATCTAATATAGCAATATCATGTAGTTTGGAATTATCAGAATTCTTTTGTAAAACCAACAAAATATCTTTCCAAAATTTCTTCAATTCTTTCTTTAATTCTTTACGTTCTTCTTTCAAAATCAGCTCTGCATCTGAAAAATGAGTAAACATGTTGTTTGAATTTAAAACTGTGAAAAAAAAAATCAATAACACATTTTGTAATAAGAATGATGTTAAAAACAAAATGTGAACAAATTTATTTTATACAATTCAAATCCAGTCAAGTGAAAGATTCAAAACAAATAAAGAAATGACTTGACTCTATCAGGAAACAATCTGTGGACAATAACTGAGTTATCCATAGTTTTAATCAAATTATATACTCACTAGCTGCCTTTTCATCAAGATTATTTTCTGTTGGTGGTTGTTGAAAGATAGAATAATCTTGTGTTGATAGACGTAAAATACAATCCACATTTATACCAATTTCACTGAGATGAGTAAATAAATGAGGTTGATGGAAACCATAAATAATAACATAATGTTGAGCTCCATCATCAGGTTCATCATCTACAAACAAATTACAATATTTACTTATTTTGATTTCTTAAAATCATTCATAAAGTATTATGTTAAATTGCAAAACCGGCAAGTTAGACTGAAAATCAAGATATAAGCTTAAATATATATAAAACTAAATAAGAAACATAAGTAAAGTATCTAATCTTTTATGATAATAAAACGAAAATGACTTTTACATAAAATAAGGTAAAAGACTAGTCTCCCATAAAGTCAAGATTTTATTGAAACTCACCAAGAAATTTACTCTCTACATCCTCATCTCCACGTTTTCTAAGTTTACTGCCTTCTTTAGCTGATGGAGGTTCAGGTGTCTTTTTACCACCTTTTTTAGGTGACTTCCCTCTTTCTTTGCCACCTTTATCTTTCTTTCCCTTATCTTGACCTGAGGCAGCCTACAAGAAATAATCTTAATGTTGTCATATTGCATACAGAACTTTATTTAGCCTAAGTGACGCAAACCTTCAAAGGTCCATGAACTAGAAAGCTGGTCTGGAGCACACAGAACAAAAATATTCATCCCCACCCAATGGTCCAAAATATACAGGCAACTTGTGAAAGTTTTCTCTCTAATCAAATTTTTATCAAGACATTTTCAAATTTTAAAAGGTGACAGTATCAAGTCGACATGCATTTAGTGTTGTGTCAGTGTCAGGCAAGACATGAACCAATATCAATCAGTTAAAAGAGAATTCAAGCCATTATGATTAAATTAATAAGCATATGAAGCAAACACTCTTTGTCAACTGTCACATTACAATATTGATATATATACATGCAAAAAGAGTTATTCATTACAACACTGAAACATAATAGACATCTTTTTTTTCAGCACAACATTCCTTACCTCTGGTGCATTGGCCTGACAATAAAAAAATGGTATATTAAAGGATTGTTAATATCATTCTGATGTTATATTGCATTCATTGGTAACAGAGCTTTAGATTACCTTAATTTGGGCACAACCTGTATTTACGGAGTAAAGATGGAAAGTATAGGTGCATGCCTTTAAAGTTGTTGGCATCTCTGGCACAGCAATACTTTTTAGGCACAGCATAACTAGCATGTAATCTAAAGCCCTGCGATAAATTGATACAAGTATTTTTTGACAGTCAATTATTTTCTCTTTATTTTACTTATACTGATTTTGAGTACTAAATTTGGAATATATGTACGATAAGTAAATGAAATGGATTCAAATTCATTTTCACTCACCTTCTTCTCAAGTTCACGTCTTTTTAAATCTTTTTGTTTAATATTCAGTAGTCTGTATTTGATAAGTTTGGCCAGCAGAGGAAGTGGGATTTCATCTCCAAGATCAAGATGTAGTTTACATGCCTCACAAATTTCATAATTTTGAGGAACTTCTTTTGTCTTTTTAGATTTTGGATTTCCAAGGTCATGCACCTGTATAAAAGTTAATGAATATCATTAGGTCATATATCATCTCTTGCACAACATAATGGGATTATTCAAGTTGCTTCTGAAAACGATATGCATTAGTTATTGCAATTATGAAGAATTTATGAACAAAGCACGCTTTTGCTAGTAAGTTTCCAGAAAAATATTTTATAATATACTTAATTTCCTTACCTCTTGAAATAAATCATCTTTAGTAATGAGACTAAACAATTTTCTTGTACCACCTAAAACAGCTTGTCCCAATAGTTTTATATGTGCATAATCTTCTGGTGAATTCCCAACAACAAAAGTTATATTTGATTTCCAACTGTCCTGTAAATTATCAATAAAATCCTCTGAACTAGCTACAAGATATTTTGATCAGTTTTAAAAAATTACAAATTTATAAAATTAATAAATCAAAAGAGAATTCAAATAACTGTATTGTGACAACTTAAATCATGATCAACCATGTAATTTAACATTTCATTTCTAATAAACCAAAATTTACCTACTGTGTTACCTTTTTTCAAATATACAACACTTACTTTTGTCTCAAATGATATTGTCAGGGCATGTGTGAGTAACAGTGTGAAATATAGTTAAGAATATCACAGCTAATGTCAGATAGTCGTAGATTTTTCTATTTATAAGCCAGTTATGTCTCACAATATAATAGCAGGTTCACGTCCAAAAAAGTATGGGGATCACTATCATTTTTTTTATGAATTGAATTATTAACTTCAAAATAGTTCTGAGAGTCTCAGATTGGCTTTGGGTTGAAGAAAATGACATTTGTTAAAAAAAATATCTATTTAAAAATATGATTGTACAGAGGGGAAATTTCATTCCAAAATGAGGGTCATTTTCACATGAAATTTCTAAGAGGGAAATGTATTTATTTCATTTTGAAAACTCTCAAAACTTATATTTTCATGGACCCAAATGCATTCTAAGACACATGGCAACCAATCGACAACCATATTTTGAATATTTGTGACATGACATAAAAAATTCAGTTCAGACCTCAATGTGGCCAGAGAATAGTTATGGCATTAATTAATCAATTCAAACTATTATTTTTGACTTAAAATTGAAAGCAATAAACAAACTAGCCTAACCTAGCTACTATTATTAGTGTTATAGTAATATGTAAATTAGTAAATATATCTTAATCTACGGATGCATAAAATGTGTAGGTAGGCCTACGCCCGTACCGTAGCCTACGGTATGCCCTTAATTAGTCCTTTTAAATTTCTTAACTGTAGTGAAGTGAAGTGTGTGGAGAACCCGAATGCTGAGTACAGATATTCAAGAACACCTCCCTGCTATATTTTCATTGTGTTGTATATTACAATGTATACACATATATTTAATTATTTATAAAGAAGGACAAAACAACATCAACCTAGCCTAGCTAGTACTAGTCTAGGCCTAATGACATAATAATATATTGGAATAGTATCGAGATATTAATTCACCGTCTGCATACAGGCTACATCTAACGCAATATATTTCGATCTTTTAGTGCATAATCAATGAAATAGTTGCAGGCAGACGTCACCTTAAGTGTGGCGATGACCACGGGTAAATTTACGACTGATTTCAGACGTAAATGAAATATAATTTACGTTTTATTGAAAAACAGATGGTATGCGTAGGTTTACGTCTAAAATCAGGCCATTGCCATTTCAAACAGACTTAATATCGACTTATTATTTATAGATAGATCTATAAAAATATAAAGATCTAGATTACTAGATATATTATAAATAAGATAATAAAAATTATTTCAAACAAAAAAACAAAATAATTTCATATCAATCTACCTCCTCTAGTGGTGTTGATTGTAAATTAAGATCCCATTTTGATCCTCCAGGTGGTGCAGTTCCACTTTTTGCACGTTTTCCAGCCTTAGACATTTTCCAAAATTATTGGAAAGTGGTTGCATATGGGGTTGTTTAGAGCAAAGAGAAAAATAACTATTCCTTGGTAGCCATCTTGTTTGTTGTTGCTATGCAAGAGCGCATGCTCAGTAGTCATTTCCGTTAGATTTGTCATCCAGTAATGTATGCCCGATTTATCCAGTCCTTCAAATAAAGTGAAAGTACAAAAGTCATGACATCTTGATTTCTCGTACAGTAAAAATGATTTTAAGACGTCTCCAACACATGTTGAGGGTTAAGAACACCAGCAAATGGGTTAATGTCAGTGAAAGGTGTAGATCATCCTATCAAGTAATAATAAATGAGTTTGGCAAACCAAATGAAGTACTGGAAGGAGTTTCAGTGCAACTTCCTGATAAACTGACCTCTAATCAAATTTTACTTAAAGTTCTAATGTCTCCTATAAATCCATCTGATATTAATATGATAGAGGGAACCTATCACATCAAACCATCTCTACCAGCAGTTGCAGGAAATGAAGGGGTGGGAGAAATTTTAGAAGTTGGGGGTGCTGTTCAAGATCATCAAGTTGGAGAACAAGTAATATATTCTGTTGCTGATAGAAGAGACTGCCAGTTGGGAGCTGGAACATGGAGGCAGTTTTCTATTGTAAATCCAACAAATATTATAAAAGTTCCAAGCCATATTTCCTTAATTGGTGCTGCTACGTTAGTTGTTAATCCATGTACAGCTTATAGAATGTTAAAGGATTTTGTCAAATTGAAGACAGGAGATGTTATCATTCAGAATGGAAGCAATAGTGCTGTAGGGCAATATATTATTCAATTGTGTAAATACTGGGGTATAAAAACTGTAAATTTAATCCGAGAAAGACCAGAAAATGAAAAGGTGGAACTTGTTAAACATTTACAAAATTTGGGAGCAGATATAATTTTAACAGAAGAAGACAGAAGGAAGGGAGCTTTAAAAGATATATTGAAATCATTGCCAGAAAGACCTAAATTAGCTTTGAATTGTGTAGGAGGTGATAGCTCAGGACATCTAGTAAATAGTTTAAACCAGAAAGGAGTAATTGTTACATATGGTGGTATGTCTAGAAGGCCAGTCATGATTCCTACAGGAGCAGCCATCTTTAAACAAATTACTGCTTATGGTTACTGGAATACAGAATGGATGAAAGATTATAAGAATTCTCCAGAAAGAACTGATATGATTACAGAATTGTGTGATTTTCTTGATAAAGACATTATAAAAACACCTAAGGCAGAGTTATTTTACATTAAAGATTTTAAAACTGCTGTCAGTGAATCTCTCAAAGAATTTAAAACTTCTAAAAAAGTACTAGTTATGGATGAAGCATTAAAATGTTAAATTAAGTGAAAAAAAATGTATCTTTTTTCTTTCCTCTCCTAATTTTTCTTGAGTGTGATAAGGCCATGTCTTAATTAAATAACTATAACCTTTCACTTATAATGCTAGTTTAAACTTCTGTATTATAGTCCAGGCGTTTCTAGCAATCAAAGGGGATGACATTGAATAGTATCAAGTCTTTTAGATGGAGAATAATTTGAGGTATGGTGTGCAGCAGGCCGTGCACCTTCTTATAATTTTTTTTTATCTCGAATTTAGGCCTTTGTGACATTGACATAAAAAAATTGGTAAAAAAATGTTGGCTATAAACCTCATAAAATTTCCCTCATTGAACACTGCATGTTTAGCATGTCTTCATGAGCCCAAACGGTTGCAAAAAAGTAAGATATAAAAACTCTATATCAATTTGAATTCTATAAATGAAAATACAGTTGAAAATTGAACAGCTCAAAGGAAACCTATTCATGTTAGATTTTTGCACCCATAGCTATGGTGCACCAGCTATGGGTGCACCTTACAACAGACATCATTAGGGATAGTTACGTTTTTGACAGCACGACAAGAATCTGGGAGTTGAGCTGGTTACGTTATATTAAATTCCAATATGGCTGCGCCCATAAATTTCTGTAAAGTGAAAGTAACCTAAATTTTTGATTCCTTCAAGTGAACAATAATAAAGCCTAATTTATTGAGTAGAAAACTTTTTACGATCATTGAATGGAAAAATCAGTAGATATCATCATTGTTGGTGGCGGAATAAGCGGAGTTACATGTGCACAAACGGTACGTAGTCTACTCCATCGTATTCGTACGTAAATCAGAGTCCAGGGCTGGACTAAAACGGTACGATGATTGATTGAATTAAATTTTATTGCAGGAGATATTTACCACGCGTGGCAAGTAGACACTTTCCAATTTTGTCTCTCATGTCACAAATTTTCAAAATATGATTATCAATTGCATGCCATGTGTCTTAGAATACATTTGGGTCCATGAAAATATATGGTTTAAAAATTTTCAATATGAAATAAATACACTTTCCTCCTAGAAATTTCATGTGAAAATGACCTACATTTTTGACTGAAATTTACCCTCTGTAAAATCATGTTTCCGAAAAAATATTTTTTTAATAGTTGTAATTTTCATCAACCCAAAGACAATCTAAGACTCTCAAAACTAATTTTGGGTTAATATTGCAATTAATTAAAAAATAATAGGCAAAACTCGATTCTGAGCTCATTGTGGCCAGAGAGTAGTTTAAAACGGCAGGAGATATTTACCACGCGTGGCAAATAGCCAAAAGCCATTCAAACGGCTATATGCCACGCGTGGTAAAAATTAAAATAACACAAAATGAATTCTTTTGAATTCAATGATTTTCGGGCATGGTTTTTGATGATTTTCCAATTAAAAGTAGTTATATATTTGGAAAAGCGTCGTCTTCATCGATATTTTAGTAAATTATAAAATGAAAGTAGTATTTACAAGGTCATGGTCAAGAACTGCTCAAGGTCGCATAATGTTTGTTTTGGACTAGACGAAAATGCCCGGTATGAAATTTAGTATCCAGTTTAAATTTTTTGTGATCGGCGTAGGCTTTAAAAAGTTACTGATAATGTATAGCCTATGATATACATGTATAATGTATTTTAAACATTTATCGACAGGGAACTAACTCCTTTTCACCAAGGATTGATATTGTCAAATCCTCCCGATCCAAAACAGATAGTCTCCGATCATCGGCTGATCGATCTCACGTAGGTACCCGGCTAAGGCCCGGTAGAGACCCGCTTCTAACCGTAAGTGGACGATCTTTGCAAAGATATAGGCGAAGAATGACGCAGGGAGCCACCGTACACGATTTCATTTTTGTGGTCGATTGGCCGTATTTTTGCAATAAAAAGTCTGGTATCTGCGAGTGCTAACGAGTTATATCTTCGGGGGAAGGTCTGACGCAATCGCCCCAGTCCTTCGAGGGTCGAGTACCGAATACGTGGTGCATATGTAGGCTATGTAAAAAAAAAAAGAATTACGTGAATGCATTACATTGCCACTTATATCATCAATTATATTTTAAGATTCATGAATTAAATCCAGATGTCACAGTTTTACTTATTACTGCAAGTCCTTTGATCAAAACAGTTGTCAATTTTAAACAGGTATGTATGTCAGGTACAGGTAGGCCGTACTTTGTATAATCCAATCCAAACATTCTCTATTTTACAAGACAATATAAAATACATTTTACTCCCTATTCTGGGAAATGTAATATATATATTGTTATTGAATTAATATTTTGATCCATCAGTTTGTAAGTTAAATAATAAAATTAAAGCAGAAAACAATATTTATATAAATGACTATTATTGATTTTAAATATATTTTGTATTTAGGTGACTGAAAGAATAGAAAGTTTTCAAGTTGAGGAGAAGAATAAGAGCTATTTAGAAGTCTCTTGTAGTAATGTTGAAGTTATTGATGATGTTGTTACAGAAATACAATCTGAAAATCATGTAGGAGCACATTCTTTCTCTGTACTAAAGAAATCATCTACTTTATTCTTTATTTTAATATTTAAGTTTTGATATTATGTCAGCTTTAGGATCTAGTTTTCGTGGGCTGTTAAGGAAAGTTCAGTTAGTATTTGAAATAAAACGATAAAGAGTAAAATAATTGGTTGCTCGGTAGCACCAACTCATTGCCAAAAATGAATAGCCTGGGGAATTTAGGCAATAATGAACACTTACTGAATAATTATCATTATTTATCTATAGATATTGTTTACCAAGAATGGTATGAAGATAAAATACAAGAAGATTTGTTTATGTACTGGAGGGAGACCAAAGGTTAACATTTTTATTATTACTGAAAAGGACACAGTTCTTTGAACCCAAAGTGTTCATGGAAAAAGCAGTAAATTATTCAAATATGAGTAATATGGGAACAAACTGTGCTTCAGGCAGTGTTAAAAAAGTTTCACAAAACAATGCCAATGCAGAAAATTTGGACTTAAATGTCAATTTGATTGCATTTCTCAACATCTCTTTCTAGACTTTAGGAAACCTTGATGTCACTTGGAAAAAATCTGGACTAAAAGTGTTTCTAATGTAAAAGGAAGAATGAATTTACATTTACTTTAAAATTCTTTGACATTTTCACTTCAGGTTATCTCAGAAAATAATTCATATGTACTAGGTATAAGAGATACAGAGAGTGTTCAAGAATTTCAGAAAAAATTACAAAATGCTAAGAGAATAGTTGTGGTTGGGAATGGTGGTATAGCAACAGAACTTGTGTAAGTTTATTTCATTCATGGTAGCAGATATAGTTTATACTTTTTCATATTCGAATATGTGGTGTTAAGAAAAGGTTGAAAACCCAATGTAATTGATCTTTTGGTATTTGTGTACCCTTCAAATGCTGGTGTTCCCTTTGATACTTGCAATAGAGCTTTGTATTAATGATAATAACGTTATCAATAAACAATTATTTGTAGATATGAAATAGAAGGTTGTGAAGTAATATGGGCTATTAAAGATAAGTCTATAGCTAGTACATTTGTTGATGCTGGAGCTGCTCAATTCTTTCTACCAAATATTAATAAAGATAAAAGTCAATCACACGAACCCCTTAAAAGACATAAATATACAATAGCAGGTATGTACCATTTAGTAACCTATTTGATTACTTTTACTTTATACTATTTGTTTGTTGATTATTTATACTACAATGTATAACTATAGTCTCAGCTTAATTACTTGAAGATGATTCATCTTGAAGTTTATCTATTTTGAAAATTATTCTCTTGATTATTACCTTGAAAATCAATCTTCTTGATGATTATTCATCTTAAAGATTAATTTATCTTGATGATTATACATCTTAATAAATTGATAATTTTGAAAATTATTTATCTTGAAAATTATTCATATTGATGATTATTTTTCATGATCATTTCTTGATTTTTTTATCTTTTTATTTTGATGATTTCTTATTTTTTTATCTTGATTATGATGTATTTTTTATTATTATACCAGATGACAAGACAGCCAGTAGAACTATTAATGGAGGGGCTCTTGGTCCTGATTGGTCTCTCAATTTCAATATGGTTGGACTGAAACAGGTAAATACTCTTATTTTGATTCTCCTTACTTGATTAGTGAAATATGTACAATCAATAACCATGGCTATCTACTTAACATTTTAAGCAATTTACTTTTTACTTTTAGGACTCGCATAAAATTCATATAGAATATAATGTTGAAGTTAAAAATATTCTGACTGCTGAAGAAATGTTAGGTAGTGGAAAAATGGAAGAAAAACTGCCACCCAATAATACAGAAGGTAAAAGTATTATTATAATATTTATTTAGTTTTAAAATTTGCCTATGAGCACCTATATATCCTTTACATCACTTTCACAAACCAATCAGAGTACAATGAACTGAGCTGAGATGAGACTAAATTGTGTTTTAGAATGTGACAAATGGCCAGTATATACTGAACTATCTAATTGTAATATATACTTTAGAATGTGATAAATGGCCAGTATATATTGAACTATCTAATTGTAATATATATTTTAGAATGTGATAAATGGCCAGTATATATTGAACTATCTAATTGTAATATATATTTTAGAATGTGATAAATGGCCAGTATATATTGAACTATCTAATTGTAAACTATATTTTAGAGTGTGATAAATGGCCAGTGTATATTGAACTATCTAATTGTAATATATATTTTAGAATGTGATAAATGGCCAGTATATACTGAACTATCTAATTGTTATATATATTTTAGAATGTGATAAATGGCCAGTATATACTGAACTATCTAATTGTTATATATATTTTAGAATGTGATAAATGGCCAATATATATTGAACTATCTAATTGTAATATATATTTTAGAATGTGATAAATGGCCAGTATATATTGAACTATCTAATTGTAAACTATATTTTAGAGTGTGATAATTGGCCAGTGTATATTGAACTATCTAAAGGTTATATATATTTTAGAATGTGATAAATGGCCAGTATATACTGAACTATCTAATTGTTATATATATTTTAGAATGTGATAAATGGCCAGTATATACTGAACTATCTAATTGTTATATATATTTTAGAATGTGATAAATGGCCAGTATATATTGAACTATCTAATTGTAATATATATTTTAGAATGTGATAAATGGCCAGTATATATTGAACTATCTAATTGTAAACTATATTTTAGAGTGTGATAAATGGCCAGTGTATATTGAACTATCTAAAGGTTATATATATTTTAGAATGTGATAAATGGCCAGTATATACTGAACTATCTAATTGTTATATATATTTTAGAATGTGATAAATGGCCAGTATATACTGAACTATCTAATTGTAATATATATTTTAGAATGTGATAAATGGCCAGTATATATTGAACTATCTAATTGTAATATATATTTTAGAATGTGATAAATGGCCAGTGTATATTGAACTATCTAATTGTAATATATATTTTAGAATGTGATAAATGGCCAGTATATATTGAACTATCTAATTGTAATATATATTTTAGAATGTGATAAATGGCCAGTGTATATTGAACTATCTAATTGTAATATATATTTTAGAATGTGATAAATGGCCAGTGTATATTGAACTATCTAATTGTAATATATATTTTAGAATGTGATAAATGGCCAGTATATACTGAACTATCTAATTGTTATATATATTTTAGAATGTGATAAATGGCCAGTATATATTGAACTATCTAAAGGTTATATATATTTTAGAATGTGATAAATGGCCAGTACATATTGAACTATCTAATTGTAATATATATTTTAGAATGTGATAAATGGCCAATATATATTGAACTATCTAAAGGTTATATATATTTTAGAATGTGATAAATGGCCAGTACATATTGAACTATCTAATTGTAATATATATTTTAGAATGTGATAAATGGCTAGTGTATATTGAACTATCTAATGTAATATATATTTTAGAATGTGATAAATGGCCAGTATATACTGAACTATCTAATTGTTATATATATTTTAGAATGTGATAAATGGCTAGTGTATATTGAACTATCTAATGTAATATATATTTTAGAATGTGATAAATGGCCAGTATATACTGAACTATCTAATTGTTATATATATTTTAGAGTGTGATAAATGGCCAGTATATATTGAACTATCTAATTGTAATATATATTTTAGAATGTGATAAATGGCCAGTGTATATTGAACTATCTAATTGTAATATATATTTTAGAATGTGATAAATGGCCAGTATATATTGAACTATCTAAAGGTTATATATATTTTAGAATGTGATAAATGGCCAGTACATATTGAACTATCTAATTGTAATATATATTTTAGAATGTGATAAATGGCCAATATATATTGAACTATCTAAAGGTTATATATATTTTAGAATGTGATAAATGGCTAGTGTATATTGAACTATCTAATGTAATATATATTTTAGAATGTGATAAATGGCCAGTATATACTGAACTATCTAAAGGTTATATATATTTTAGAATGTGATAAATGGCTAGTGTATATTGAACTATCTAATGTAATATATATTTTAGAATGTGATAAATGGCCAGTATATATTGAACTATCTAAAGGTTATATATATTTTAGAATGTGATAAATGGCTAGTGTATATTGAACTATCTAATGTAATATATATTTTAGAATGTGATAAATGGCCAGTATATACTGAACTATCTAATTGTAATATATATTTTAGAATGTGATAAATGGCCAGTATATATTGAACTATCTAATGGTAAAATATATGGTAGTGATATAATAGTTAGTGCTACTGGTGTAATACCTAATAGTCAACAACTTCAAACTGATAAACCTGTAAGTAATATATGTATATTTCATCCCACTAAAATATTAGCTGTTTAAACTTACAATACAATACTATTGTTTAATGTAAACTGGGGTAGTAATAGGGGGCAGATTGATTATGAGGGGACAACTTTACTATTGGGATCAGAATTCCAATTATAGAGAGGTTAAAGTATCCCCTTATAGGTATGAGGGTTTCTCCCCTAAAATAAAATTTGAAAAATAAAATTTATTTGGTGGATCACTTTATATTTGAATATATTAAAGTTTGATATTGAAGAAGATGGTGGTATAAAAGTTAATGATAAAATGGAGACTAATATTAAAGATATTTATGGTGCTGGTGATATTTGTTGTGCCAACTGGAAACCATCCAAACATTGGTTACAGGTAAATGAGTTAACTATCATTTTATTATACAAATAGTTCTACTTTCTAGCTTTCTGATATGATTCAGTTGTTTTCCATTAGAATTAATTTTCACATTAAAATATAGTCCAATCTCTTGATAGTTTATACTGAATTATTTGAGTGAGCTCGCTCGCTCTATAAAGAATTCTGTAACAATTTAACCCTTTGAACCTTGACTTTATTTTGGATAAAAAGTCATGTACCCTGAATTCCCAGCAAATTTTCTTAAAGTGTATTACGTTAACATTTTATGACATCACTTGACAACGACCGGTTTTGCAGCTTATCGGGTATATATTGTGTAATGATTAAGCCGCTATATCGGCTTTTAGGGTTGAAAGAGTTAATATGTTTATCATTTTCTTGTAGATGAGATTATGGTCTCAAGCTAGACAAATGGGATGTTATGCAGCAAAATCAATGTTAGCAGATTTTGATAACGAAGAAATTACTTTAGATTTTTGTTTTGAATTATTTACTCATATGACTAAATTCTTCAACTATAAGGTAGGTTTGAGACGTGTACAGCCTGAAACTCTTTCAGATTATTAAACAGAAGCCAGCCTCATAAAAACAGAAATTATGTCTTCCAGTGGCCAATGATGATGAATAGAATTTAAGTTTCGAGTAATCCTTGTTATAGGCCTAGTAAGCATCATGATATCACAAAAAAAAAATCTTTGAGACATAGTACAATATATAATATGAGTAAATTATATATTTTATTTTGTAGGTTATATTACTTGGTAAATTTAATGGTCAGAATTTAGGAGAAAATCAAGAAATATTATTACGTATGACAGAAGGTATTTATCACTGTATTATTATATCGATATATACAGTGGAGTATCATTCACTTATTCATGTGATAAATTTGGGTATTATGAAATAATGAAAATCAGAGTTTTTTGTTAAAGGAACATTGTTATAATCAAAACTCTATCTGGAAATATGACAAAATCTTCCCTTCATGGTAAAAAATGTCCAAAATTTTGTTTTTCAGGTGTAGAATATATTAAGCTGATATTACAAGACAATAGATTACAAGGTGCTGTATTAATAGGAGAAACAGATCTAGAAGAAACTTTTGAAAATTTAATATTAAATGAAACTGATTTAACATTATTTAAAGATCAGTTATTAAACCCTGGTATAGATATTGAAGATTTTTTTGATTGACTTTATTGTGATATTTTATTGTTTATTAAAATTTACTATTTTCATATTGTTTTCTTTGTATTTTTGGGAATAATCCAATTTTATTATGCAATAATGGCATGAAATGTTTGGAGTAAAGTGATTCATTATGTTGTCACTCAGAAGTATGGCTATTGGCTAGTAGTCCTATAGTTCAGATCAACCATTACATACTTACATCCATCTGGTTACATTTTTTATTCATCAACTTGTTGGTTACGTTTTAGAATATATTTATAGATATCACGTGACCAGGTCATATGATCTGAATGTAAACATTCAAAGTTCTCCACAATTTCGATGGACAATCATCAATATGTTTTTGTCAATGAAAATACCCTGGTTTCTGTGCTTTCTTGTCCTTTTATTAACTGAAACACTTTTAGCAATTTATCCTTTTCAAAATATAAGCTTGTCATTTGAGGAAAGGACTGATGACCTCGTCCGAAGATTAACATTAGATGAAATTGTTGTTCTTATGACCAAGGGGGGAGGGGGTAAGTATGGTGGGCCTGAACCAGCTATCCCTAGACTTGGAATTAAAAAATTTCAATGGGATTCTGAATGCTTAAGGGGTGATGGATATGCTGGTAATGCAACATCTTTTCCTCAAGCAATTGGTTTAGCAGCATCATTTAGGTAAGATAGCATTTTTGTGGGGAAAAAAGCTAAGTTTCATTAATTAAATTTTAATTATTGATGACACACTTAAAACCACAATACATTCATCTTGATATTTTGATTTCCTAAGCTGTACAGTATTAAAAATTATGACAATATGTGAATGTTTTCTGATCAATTTGCAATACATAACAATAGTATATAGGCCCTATACTTAATTACTCCTGCAGTAATAAATTCACTTGATGTATGAATATTGTAATAGATCAATTAATTGTGCCTTTACCAATCTTCATGAAAATGTCTATGATTTCAGTACAGCTATAATACAGAGAGTTGCTGATGCTACATCAGTAGAAGTACGAGCTAAACACAATGACTTTGTAAAACATGGTAATTGGTCTGATCATACAGGATTAGGTTGTTTTAGTCCTGTCATTAATATCATGAGACATCCATTATGGGGAAGAAATCAGGTTAGTTGGTCATTGTTTTATGAATTCCAATGTTAATGATATATGATGTTAAAGAAATTGAAAAAAAAATACTTTATTGGATATGCTGATAATAATCGTGTGTAATTAGTTGTTTAATGAAATCAGATACCCAGTGTTACTCAGTACCTGTAAATTTCTTATGATTAGAAGTGTGTCTCTTATCTGAACTATGTTTTAATAAATATTTAATTATGTTAAATGATAATAAATATTTCAGGAGACATATGGTGAAGACCCGTATTTAAGTGGTATACTAGCTAGAAGTTATATTAAAGGTTTAACAGGAAACCACCCTAGATATATACGTACTAGTTCTACTTGTAAACATTTTGATGCTTATGGTGGACCAGAAAATAAACCAGTGTCAAGACAGTCATTTGATGCCAAGGTTACTGTTTTACTAAATTCTACTTAATTAGGAGACGACTGTTTTTGCTTGTCATTAAATTTTGTTATATTTCTAATGCAGCATTTTCACAATCAGCATTTTCTGGGGTCAATTTGAGTCTTGAATATAATATAATCCCTTCAAATATACCCATACCTAAACATTTATCTTTCATTTTCTGTAAATATGTTTTCTATAGAAGGCATAGTCTCAATAAAGTATGAGCCATATTTTTCATTTTCAAATGCTGATAATTTTTTATTTGAATGCTTAGATTTTAAGGGAGAGCTGTGAACAATATAACTGATTAGCTTAGCTGAAAAAAATCTGTTTCTCAGATTATGATGAACGTGTCCCTTAATGGAAACTTTCAGATTGAATAGGTTCTACTTTGAAGAGTATGACTCTATCAGAATGTTACATAAATATTTGTATATTTGTAGGTATCTGAAAGAGATTTACGTACAACATTTCTACCTCAGTTTAAACATTGTGTTGATGGTGGAGCGTATGGTTTAATGTGTAGTTATAACAGGTAGGTCATGGTTAGTTATCATCAGATTGTTGACATCTTACTGCAGTGTATTGCCTTAAATCCAAAATTTACACATTGACTGAATGTTTATGTAAAACTTTTTTATATCTGTACATTTCAGTGTAAACGGTGTGCCAAATTGTGCCAACTCTCATTTCATGACTGATATATTACGAAAAGATTGGGGCTTTAAAGGTTATGTAATCAGTGATGCAGGAGCTCTGGAATTCATGTTATTTTTTCATAAAGGATATTTTAATAACACATTACAAGCAGCAGTAGGCAGTGTTAAAGCTGGATTGAATTTAGAATTAGGACCAGATGGCTATAAACAACATGTATTTGATAAAATTAGTGAAGGTTTAAAGAAGGGTTTGTTAAGTGAAGAGCTAGTTCGAGAGCGTGTCAGACCTTTAATGTACACTAGAATGAAACTAGGAGATTTTGATCCTGTTCAGATGAACCCATATAATTATCTCAATACAAGTGTAATACAGAGTAAAACTCATCAAGATATCTCAATATTAGCAGCTGTTCAGTCTTTTGTTTTATTGAAAAATGATGGGTTATTGCCCTTGACAGAAGAGATAGGAACTCTAGCTGTAAGTTACTGTATATTTTAAAACTGATTTTGAACAAAGATATTTTTAAGTTGGTCAGGCACTTATTAAAATTTCTTTAAGTATTTGTGCGGTAACTTTAAATATGCGTTTCTGAAACTTTCAAATCTGCATTATTATTCTCTGTATCCAAACTTAATTTATGTTACATCCTATATTACAGATGGTTGGACCAATGTCTAATAACCCAACTCAACTTTTAGGAGATTATTCAGCTAATGTTGATGAGAGTTTTATTTCCACACCATTAAAGGGGTTATCTACCCTTGGTAAGGTAGTAAATCATGCAGACGGATGTAATATGACATCATGTTTACAATATGATAACACTAAGATTATTACAGCTGTGAAATCAGCAGATGTAACAATTGTTTGTCTTGGTACAGGTAGGTATGCTGAATTATTTGATGTATGAACGATTTTTTGAACCGTTGCTCCACTACATGGAGGTCGACAATGAAAAGTTGGATTTTAAATATCAATTGAGAATATTCTTAGCTATTTAGTGTAGTCTGATTTTTCTGACAAAGATATGATAAAATGACACTGCATGTACCTTACCATGTCTTTTTATACATAAATATTGAAGAGAAATGATGATCTTTTTACTCATTCTTCATGTATATGACCTTTTATCTAAAGAATATAAATTACTCTATATATTTTTATAATAACCTTTACACGTGCTCTTCTTAAAATGTCGGATGTGATGAATTGTTTTTTTTACAAGATGATAAATTGTATATAAGACATATAAAAATGAGATATTTGTATGTTGTATAGGTCAAGCTTTAGAAACAGAGAATGTTGATCGAACTAGTCTGAGTTTACCAGGAAAACAACAAGATTTATTGACTGATGTTATAAAACATAGTAAGTCATTAATCTAGTCACAGATTTTCCAGTGACAAATTTAGATTGTTAACACTATTATTAATAATAATAATAATAATACATATAATAAACTTTGCAATCCCGGTGAAGGACAATTAGCATTTTTTTTTTACCCCTGATGCAGATCATAGGATCTGACTTGGAAAAACAGAGGCCCTGTGTGTTAAAGGCTGTGCATGTTAAAGATCCCTCAACATTTGAAAATCAATAATGTCCTAGCAAAATTTCATTGCACACTGCATGGCTTTTCAGATCTTCATCATCCAAATTAGGTTCAAAAAAATAGGACGTAAAATACTATTCATTTCTGTGACACTAAAATAATGATATTGAGAATTGTTTGATATATTTTTTCAGCTGAAGGTAAAATAATAGTATTAATATTTAGTGGTGGACCATTAGATATCAGCCTTGCTGTACAATCAACTAAAGTTTCAGCAATATTTCAATGTTTTTTCCCTGCTCAATCAACTGGTATAGCTCTATTTAGGAGTATTAAACTGGTATCTGCTATAGATAATCCTGGTGCTAGATTACCTTATACTTGGTATTATGATATGTCACAGGTATATTAGATAGATAAATAGTTTGGTTTCAGATATTATACAGAGTGTCAAATACATGGGTGTCGGGGCATGGGGGCGCCCCTCTAGAAATTTAAAAATGTTTTGGTCTCTCACCCCCGAACATAAAATACTGTAGACGCTGATATTACAGATCTCTAATTTGATTTGTTATAGCTTATGGTAATAATTGTATTGATTTTACAGATTTTTATTGTAAATTTTTATTTCAGGTACCTAATATGACAGACTATACCATGACAGAGAAAACCTATCGTTATTTTACTAGTAAACCATTATATCCATTTGGTTATGGATTATCATATAGTAGTTTTAAATACAGTAATTTAGAAATATCACCATTAAGTATAGCCAGTGGTAGTGATGTTACTATTAGTTTTATAGTTATTAATACTGGACAGTATGATGGTGATGAGGTTTGTGTTTTTATACAGTACGTTAATACAAAGAAATGAATAATATGAAGAGGGTAACTGGAGGCATGATCAAAATAACTGTGATCCTTGTTATAGAAAATCAGCAAAATCAAAAAGTATTTACTATGAATTATTGCCCTTGTTTGTGAAAACGCATTCAATTTTTAGCTCATAAAGACTCCAGAAGGCACAATTCTTGACAGATCTTGAATTGGAATTTGTGTGTGTGTGTTCGTAATCACCCCAAAGATAAACCCAATTGAAAATCAGAAAAGTCAAAATATACTTATTATGAATTATTGCCCTTAATTGTGAAAAAGTGTTAAATTTTTAGCTTGTACGCCTTCCAGAAGGCACAATTCGTAATGGATTTCGATGAAACTTGGTGTCAGTAGGCCTATTCATAATCACCCAAGGTCTAATCCTACTAAAAAATCAGTAAAATCGAAAAAAGATTATTAATTAATTTTGGCACATAAACACTCTTCAATCCTATTGAAAATTTTTACAAATTAAAAAAAAATTATCTTCACAACTTGCAGGTTTGAGAATTCTTAATTGTAGTAGACATTAGTTATAATATTGACTTATGACCTTGAATCGATCTGTAAAGGAAAAACACAGATATTGTTGGCAATAACTTTGTAAGCTTCTTTCCTCCAGCATGAAACACTAGAAATACTCTGATTAGATATGTAAATGATGAATTAAAGGAAATACAATGACATGTATAGATGATGAATTAATGGAAATACTATGACATGTATATTACAGGTTTGTCAGATGTATATATCCTGGTTAAACTCTACAGTAATAACACCTCTCTATCAGTTAGTAGGTTTTAAACGTTTACATTTAACACATGATGAACCTGTTCAAGTTGCTTTACCTATATCATCACCACAAATGGCTGTATGGATTGATAATAAAGGTTTTATTATAGAACCAGGTTTGTTTTAAAATAAGTTCTTAAAAATTACCTTAAAAAAATAAAGTGTTATTTCCAATCTGAATGTTTGGGTTTTTTTTGTCTTTGACTCTAATTATCAGTGATCTGACAAATCTTCCTTCCAGATCTATAAAATCAGCCAATCAAATGCTCTGTTATATATCAAAATATCTTTTGGTCATATGTGAAGAATTCTGGGATATTCATTATATGTTACTGATTTCGCAATGGTTTCCTTGACTGATGGTAAATAGGTCAAAATTCGTTGTAACACACATTAAAGAAATATTTTTCCAGATCATGTATTGTTACAGAGTATATAGTAATGTTTTCTATTGTAGGAATTATTAGAGTGTATGTTGGAGGTCAATCACCAGGTCATCTAACTACTATAACATCAAATGAATTAGTTGGACATTTCGCCATTACATAATAGTACTTATTTTTCTTCTCTTTTTTTATTTATAAAATTTGTTTTTGATAATAAATTTATTTGTTATAATTGAGTTCACTTATTACCTAGATGTATGTAGAATGGGCAGTAATTGTAATCATTTATAAACTATTGTGCCCCTCAGTTATTAGACAATATGTATGTATGTAATGTCCCATTTTTGCAGGGCATACTTACTTTCTGTTTGTCAACTTTGCATCCTCTTCACAGATTCCTTATGTATTGAGGACACTGATAGCATCAATTTGCTTCCTTTCCAATTTCAATTCCAACGTCTGTGTTTCTTGCAATTCCACTAAAACTAACGCGTTTTATGACATCACAGGCCCGTAGGAACAGGGGGGGGGGGGGGGGGGGGGGCAAGGGGGGCATGTGCCCCCCCCAATAATTTTGACATTAATGACTGAAGCAATACAAAAATTTTTTTTTAAAGATATAACAAGTAATAAGTGGTATGTTGTGCAGAATTCAAGGCTGCTCCTGCCTATATAAAGCAATTTCGCTTTCACTAGCCCTAACAACACCCTTGAGAATGAGTTTTTGAAAATTTTGCCCCCCAATCTGAAATTGCTTCCTACGGGCCTGCATCACTGACACTTCTACCGGAAGCTACAATTGATACCTATGCAGATGTTTTATGACATCACTGACACTTCTACCGGAAGCTACAATTGATACCTATGCAGATCACTGTCAGTGAAGTCATAAAACGCGTTAGTTTTAGCGGAATTGCAAAAACTACAGACGTCTGAATGACAATACATGGCGCAAATTGATGCTATCAGTGTCCCCGATACACATACAAAGTTTAGAAAACCTCTTTACAATCCCTTTAAGTGCCAGAAAGCAGCAAATAGATTCTATTTTTAAAACATTATTACTTAGGAAAGAGAAACCCTCAGAACTCTCAAAGCAGAATGATGTTGAGCATCAGAAATAAAAAAATAAGATGCCATTGGCAAACAACAGTCTTTTTGAAATTGATTAAATCTAAAGAGAAGGGGAGAGACATGCAACCTACTTGTCAATGATGACTACAAAGGAAAAGTGTTTTCGTTCATATCTGATTTTAACACAAAACTACACAATAAAATTGGAGATAAATTATATTGATCTTCATATTTCAATCATCAACCAAAAAGAGCTGTGAAAATAACAGTCCTAGCATTTATAGGTGTTATTAATGAAGCACCACAACATGGAAAATGATATGAAGTGGCAAATAAATTTTAGTTTGAAAGATTTTTCTCATTAAAAATGTAATCAATGAGAATTTTGTCATATGGTTGTCAATAGTTTATAGATAAGACTATAGAAAGGTTAGTGTAATTCTTTGTTTATCTTTTGTTTAAAATGTGGAGATATATTCTTAGTTGTGTTTTATTTGTACTGTTGGTAAATAACTTTATGTCTTAATATCATGTCTTATTATACTCTGTTGTTTGTTTATCATTAATTAATATCTCCTTTTTAATTTCTAGTACAGTGATATTGATGGTGAACTAGTAACAGAACATGGTGATTTAATAGATTATGTAGATAAATGTAATCCGAATCACCACAACTCATGTGGTGGTGATAAATGCTGTACAAAAGAGGTATGTATTTTATTTTATCAAATGGTCGTACTGATTTAGACAAAATTATTTTCAGTTCATGGTTACACTCAAATTAACAGACATATGCCCACATAGTTGAAATTTTGAACGATCAATAGAAATCTACATACTATTGTGCGCTTGGGTTGGGTATTATGTACTTTTTTGCAGATGACCATTATAGCCAAAGCTCAGAACATACAAATCATTTTTCGACTAAACTGTGATATTTTACAAGAATTATTTTCTCACAATCTTTTTGTGAATTATTCAGAAATATATTGTAATTCTGTAGACACAGCGAGATATTTAGCTATTCAAATAAGATTTTTCACAGACCTTGGGAATATAATATTAGATTTATAACTTCCTTGTTACATTCATGTTTAACCAATATGAACAATCTTTATCATGTTTTAACAATACATTCGCAATTTTTTATTTTTTGATCGGTAATATTTCAACAAGTTATTGGTATTCCTATGGGGGCCGCGGTGGCTTAGTTGGTTAAACGGTTGCTCACTAACCTGAAGGTCTAGGGTTCTATTACGGCATGAGTGGAGATGAAACCTTCGAATTTTTAACCCGGTTCCCCTCGGATGAGACAATAAATATTGTGCAACAAATTGTAAATCGAAAATAAGAGTAGGCTTATGCACACTGCATGGCGTTTGCCTGTCGTCATTAGCCCATACCTTTTGGAGACTTTGTTGATGAATTCTAACTAAGACTAAAATTTGGCTGGACAGGTTTTGACAGACCTCTCCAACACCCACGCCACCCCCAGTTTCAAATTTGTTATCAGGGAATTCTTACATATATGATGCATTTAGCCTCCTAGACAATTCTCTGGTCCCTGCACCCCTCCACCTTATAATTTCTGGAAACGCCACTGGACTAGAAATTATGATGAAGTATACGTTGATCACTTGTGTTTTATTTCAGGCATTAACCTACACTCCAGAAACAGCCATAGGACCTATGCCTAGATATAGGATCAGTTGTCAACCGCGTGGTGTGAAAGGTAAACCATGCTTTGTCCATAAAGACAGTGTAGAGGTTTGTCCATGTGCTACGAATATGTTCTGTGTTCCTGGCGTATTACATTATCTGGGTACTTGTTATCCAAAATAAAACACTTGCATGTTATTTTAATGATTTATTATCAACAAATACAAATATTATACATACAAAAGAATAGTAATATTTAAGGACAAGTTTAGCAATGGAAAGATATCAACTAGAAATAGACTTTTTTCGGCAGAATTCACACGCATGTGAGACATAGCCTTCATTATTTTGATAACAAATTTGCTTTCATAGCCAGTTGCTATCTATGTATAGTTTAGCACTAGTGTTGCTATAAGAAACGAAATGAGAAAAAATTGTTTTAGCTTACACAAGTAAATACATTTATTCTAATCTGAATGAAGCAAAATCACGATGTTTTTTTCTCCGAAATGAAAACTAGTGTCTAATTATTATTCTTTTAAAAAAGTGAAATTGAATTTAGAAATATAAAAATTCAATTTGAATCATATGATTGGCACAACATTTTTAAGAATATATATTTACACTTTTTGTCCACGAACAATTCCATGGAAAATATAAAAAAGGAAGGAATTTTAGTGCTCAAACGATACAGATCTTTACCATTAATAATACATGTACCACAGATAATACTTGGTAATTTGAATTTAAGACAGTATCATCCATCAAAACTGAATTGAAAATGCTAAAAAAAGTTACACATTATACTCAATTCTCATTGTAATATTAACAATTCTACAAAAAATTTAAAGACTTTAAAATAAGAGGTGTTTGAGTCCTTGTACGAGTATCGGGTACACTTATTGCTTCCATTTGCGCCATTCTGATATCCCGTTTGACGATTCTTTACGACCCCTTTTAAAGTTTAATATTTAATACAAAATTCTACACACGCAACTCAGATCCATTTGAAGCTGTTTCATCAAACCAATGTATCCATATTTTAATTTAAAACGTATTAATCCGAAATAGATATCCGTTTAGTCGTTTGAGCACCAAGAAACCTAACTATTATTATCACAGTCTGCTTGGATCATAACACGTTATTAGAGGAAACTCCTGTAGGTAACAGCCCCTGGTGCTGAATGATAGCTATAGGTATGTGGTGGTCCAGCAAATGTTGTATAACGGGGAGTTGTTTCATAAGTAACAGCAACAGGATCTTGGCGATAAGTAACTGATCTAGGTGTGGTGGCATAAACCATAGCAACTGGTTGACTCTCATATTCTACTTCAGCTGGTGAAGTAACGTACTGTATACCAGTGGGTCTAGTAAGATACTCTACTGATGTACCAACATTTTGATATGTTACATGTGTTGTTGGTGCACTTTGATAGGTTACCATGTTAGAAAGATAGGGAGAACTGCTATAATATCCATACATCGTGATTGTTATGTTGTTTTGTTTATTAGTTCGTATTCAAAAGTTATCACAGTAAACGTTTTAGCCTTCTTTTTTTTTCAATTTGTAAACATCACATGTCTCTGAAAATATAAGATATCACATCATTATAAAAAGGAAATAGAGTAGAAGCTTATCAAATTTGTATCCTTGGGTGTTGAATTCTGATATCCATAGGCCTGCCTTATGGAAATTTGAAATCAATATTGTATTAAAAGCCCCTATATTGTAGTCTAATGATAAAATGTATTCAAGATATTATAAATGATATAGAGGTCCTTAGTTGGTCATGTAGTTAAGGGGTGGGGTGAGGAGGGCTAGAAGGGGGACGAAAGGGTCTCGAACTATCCTGGTTCCGTGCTCCCCTCTCAAATATTTTGGACAAATCCTAGCCCTTGGCTGTTAGGTCAACATTCAATTATTCTATATTGCGTCGAAGACTTATGTTAAACATATCGAAATTTATACAGGAGTGGCCCTTTACTTATATACCAGTAGACTAAAGAAAAATATGATTAATTGTAGACTGACTAGGTTATTGTTTGTTGTCATGCCACATTAAACATATCACTTATTCATTTAGATTTTTAACTGGTACAAAACGACGCTATAGAAATATTATATTGAAAGCGAATATATTGACCCCTTTATCTAGTCATTTCTCGTGCAGATTTTGAAAGAGGAACATGGAACTGATTCTGAACCGGCCACTAGAGATAAGATTCTAGCATTCCAGTTGTTGGTATCATAATTACAAGAATGATATACAGAAGCTAGAAAGAACATGGTTGTAGCCTATTCAGATTTGGGGTGAACTTTTCAGATCTTTTAATTCAATTCAAAACCCCAACTTTAATATAACAGCAAATTCATTTCTTTAGTCAATGTTTTCCAATAATCTAATGATTCGTGCCTTTGCAATCATACGACCAAAAAATCTATATACCCTTTACCAATGGGTCCGGGTCATCCCGAAACTAAGAATGTCGCCAAATGACCAAAAATAGTACAGCTATCTCTATGAACTTGGTAATGATTTCAGCTGCAATTGATGTGGTAATGTATATTAATTAAATATTGAATTGTCATTTCTGAACCATTGAATTTAAGGACTTGCTTACAATAACACTTTGCACTTCGATCACCCTTCTTCGCTGTTCGTTGATACTTGGTGAAGCAACAAAGCTCACCGTACGCGTCTTTGAGCTAGCAAGAAATTCACACGACGAATTCAAATCGATAACACTGTTTCAAAGCAGCCAGCAACTTTGTCTGAAAAGCCTAAAAACTCGGTGCCTTGACATTATTGTCAGGCAAAATATGACGTCTGCTACAGATAGCACTTGTTCGGGAACCGCAGGGAAAGGACATACTCTCATCTCAGTAACAGTAAGCAGTAAGAAGTAAGTAAACTATGAGGTATATCAAATCTCAACGACCTGAAAAGAAGTTGCGATCAAAGTGCATAGGGAAATGGATTTTGATAATCAACTTGACGTTTTGCTAAAATGATACATCTGAAAACTCTAATTATACAAAATGTATACTCAGAGAGAACCTTTAAGAAATACCTGTTCTGAATCGTATCTATTGTTTCATATGTTATAGAAAGTTCTAAGTTTGAGACAAGCTGCATCTCTCTATTTTTAGGTTTAGTTTTAATGTATCTTTTTAAAAAATTAATTCAGTTGAATTTGATCTATATGATACCTTGACATTTATATCCTATGGACACAGAATAAGTCAGAAAAGAAAACTTACAGTTTTGCTCATATCATCTCATAACTCCTTTTAGGCTGTCATACTAAATCCGTTTTAGTTTAATATCGCAACCAAGTGTAAACAATAATCTATGTTAAATACCTATTCTACAATTTGAGTTGCGAGGGTAATATTCTATTCAATACATAAATACGTCACAAATCGTGCATTGTATAGATTTCTTTGTATAAGATATTTTCAATGTGTAAGTCAATATTAGAAAATATATTATGGTGTACCATTGTTGTTTTATATTTCTGTTTATACAAAGAGAGTAACCTATATACACGATATAATTGCAATACATTAGCTTTAAAGATCCATATTAATAACATTATGACCTGAAAAACTGGTTTTATTTTATATATTGCTCATTCATCGTTAACGATGTTAAATAATATGTTCTAGAACATGCTGAGGATGACAATATAAGCCAATAAACCAAGCACGAATTTCATCAGCAGTAAATCATACACATGATAAAGATATTCTCTGGTCCCAGATTCAAACTTCCTGATACCTAGCATTTCAATAGTCCTGGTTTCAAGACCCGTGGTCTCTTCTTACACCTTAATCATTCCTGACCACAGGGGCGCCGGAAGCAAATGCGAGGGTGGGGCGAAGCTGTGTTATAAAGGCCACTATGTGACTGAGCGAAGGGTTCTGGGGCACCGTGAGCCGTCTGTTTTTTATGCTTATATTTTGGGAAGTTATATAATATATATACGGTAAGGACTGCTAAAGGACACATAAATTAATTTAATCAGTACTAGTATTCGACTGGCATATGTCCGTAACAAAAATGGCCTGACCAAAAATTGTAGGCTAGAACAATGAAGTTTGATAAATGTCTTGCAGTGGTCAAGTTCCTTTGGACATGACCCCAACCTACATGAATTACTATTGGCACAGCTGACAAAAATGTCTGAAGCAGAAATTGATTATTGAATACACCAAACTTCTAGCCCAATTTGTACAAATAATACGAAAGTGTTCCCAAGTTCAGTCGCTTTCACCCAATAGAACAGAGATATCCCAGAGTTTAATCCTCCCAAGCCCTAAGTAGAGGATTCAACAATAATTGCATATCTCTTTTTGATACTGAATTGCGAAGTTGTCCTTCTTATGAATATTTTTTGTGAACCTAATCTGACGAAAACTATACAAGAAAAGCTATCTTTATTTACACTATTATACCTAGATTATGATAAAAGAAGATGACACACTGTCAATCAAGAGCCACAGCCATTACAAGGATTTAAATGATGTTGTCTGGCCATTTACAGACACTTGTAACAGCTTGACTGCGCGCAATTCCGATTTCCAATCCGATATCTCTGCAGTTTCTCAAATTCCAGTTCAGTAGAGATCATAATATTACTTTTATCTATATACTTTATAACTACAGCTTTTCTTTTCTGAACAGAGTTGAAGAGTAATCCGAAAAAATTTACTTATAAACCGTTAGCCAAATTGACACACAATATTTCGGATTATCAAAATCTACAATAATAAACTCGCTCTTTTTCGAATAATTCCGTATTAATCATAATTACATGTATGTGTCGCTTTACATATTATGGTGACAGATGTCTATACCTATATAGGCCCTAATAGGTTGCTGTTTCGACCCATTACGTTAAGAATGGTATTATTTAGCTTGTTCAATCAATACATAACAATATTTACTTTGTATTATATTTCATAATACAGTTACATAGGCCTATAGTTCTGTACCGCGTAGTCTATCCAGCTTACTAACAGAGAAGAGTGACAACAATTACATGAATGGGGTACGAAATATATTTTACACACGCGGAAATTGTCGATACCGTTCCGACTGAATTACCTATTTAAACGACACACAGGAAACGAAATAGAGTTCTGTATCACTCTAAATAAAAATAAACAGATTAAATTTATTCCCTTCAAATATTTCTCCTCCGATTACTTGCCGAATGTTCAACAACGCATTAGAAAACAAACATCAAACGTTTAAATAATATTTCGTTTTGTTTGTTTATGGGCAGTGTATTAAATTTGATACGCTATAATAGTAAATACTGATAATATTGTTTTGTCGACCTCGATTATTTGAAGATAACACGCATACTAAGCTGATTTGCATTAGACAGCGTAGCAAACTTCATTTAAGACGTGTGTAATAATGGCATGCAAGTCGGAAAAGGGTAAAATTGCTATAATCGGAAGGTAAGCGACTGCTTGTATACTCCATTTTTAATCCGAAATATTCTCTTTATAAAAGATAGGCAACTTAATGCATTATGGATTCATTATTGATGAAAAACTAATCTGAAGACACGGCGCGCTATAAATTAAATTACTTACATTATGATTTTATTTGTATGATTTTAAGAAGTTATATATTAATTATTAAATTGCATACCTGCCGCATAGTTATCTTCTACCAATCTGTGAACCAACACGAACTCATTCTTCTGTAAAGAAGGTGTTTCTCAGTTTGCACTGTCCAATCCATTGTCTAGCAATTACAGACATAACACCCTGTTCAATTGTCCAATTTTCAGTGGACTTATTGGTCAAAGTTGGGCCGCTATATTTGCCGGAGCTGGCTATAATGTTACTGTGTTTGATATTGATGATAAGCAAGTAGAAAATGCTTTAGCCAATACGGCAAAAACATTAAAGACATATGAAACACAGGGATGTCTAAGGGGAAATTTGTCAGCAGAGGAGCAATCCAAGTTGATAACTGGTAGTCATGATATGAAGGCGTGTGTGGAGAATGCTATACACGTTCAGGTATTCTTCCTAGATTATTTTGTGGGATTAAATAAGGTTTTTGATCTATTGTCTGTCTGAAATATAATTGATTTAATTCATTATAATATTTATCAAACGTACTGAAATAAACATAGCCTGCAGTTACAGTTACAAATTTGACCTGGCGTTGATCTTAAAGAAAGTATAACAATGCAGGAGACACATTTGCAAGTGAAAAGAAATTGTCGCTTCCAGGAGGATTGTGTCACAAATTTTCTTTATCTATTAACGCGACAAACCTAAAGCACGCTCTATCTGCTCCAATCCTCATCGGATTCCATTTTCTGAAATGTCTCTTTGAGTACACTGAAAATTGACCATTGGTTAACTATTATTCAATTCATTGCTTGTTATAGGAATGTGTACCCGAAAGTATTGAGTTAAAGAAGAAGGTGTTTGAAGAATTAGATAAATACTGTACTAAAGATATGGTTATAGCAAGTTCCAGTAGCTGTATCAATTCATCACAATTTACAGAAAATTTAAATCATAAAACTAATATGTTGATAGCACATCCCGTAAGTATCTTTTACTGATAGTTTATTGAATATTTGCATTGCTAATCTTGTCATGTGTGAACCCCGTCTGAATTTTGGATCAAGAGATAGATATCTAGAAGGTGATCTTGTTTTCAGATGGACATCAGGAAAGTAATCTTGTTTTCAGATGGATATCTGGAAGGTGATCTTGTTTTCAGATGGATATCTGGAAGGTGATCTTGTTTTCAGATTGATATCTGGAAGGTGATCGTGTTTTCAGATTGATATCTGGAAGGTGATCGTGTTTTCAGATTGATATCTGAAAGGTGATCTGGTTTTCAGATGGATATCTGGAAGGTGATCGTGTTTTCAGATGGATATCTGGAAGGTGATCGTGTTTTCAGATTGATATCTGGAAGGTGATCTTGTTTTCAGATGGATATCTGGAAGGTGATCGTGTTTTCAGATGGATATCTGGAAGGTGATCGTGTTTTCAGATGGATATCTGGAAGGTGATCTTGTTTTCAGATGGATATCTGGAAGGTAATCATGTTTTTAGATGGATACCTGGAAGGTCATCATGTTTTCAGATGGATACCTGGAAGGTGATCATGTTTTCAGATGGGTATCTGGAAGGTAATCGTGTTTTTAGATGGATATCTGGAAGGTGATCGTGTTTTCAGATTGATATCTGAAAGGTGATCTTGTATTCAGATGGATATATGGAAGGTGATCTTGTATTCAGATGGATATATGGAAGGTGATCGTGTTTTCAGATGGATACCTGGAAGGTGATCGTGTTTTCAGATGGATATCTGGAAGGTGATCGTGTTTTCAGATTGATATCTGGAAGGTGATCATGTTTTGAGATGGATCTCTGGAAGGTGATCTTGTTTTCAGATTGATATCTGGAAGGTGATTATGTTTTCAGATGGATATCTGGAAGGTGATCTTGTTTTCAGATGGATATCGTTTTCAGATGGATATCATGCAGGTGATCATGTTTTTAGATGAATATTTAGAAGGTGATCATGTTTTCAGATGGATATCTAGAAGGTGATTATGTTTTCAGATGGATATGTCGAAGGTGATCATGCTTTCAGATAGATATCTCGAAGGTGATCATGCTTTCAGATAGATATCTGGAAGGTGATCATGCTTTCAGATGGATATCTGGAAGGTGATCATGTTTTCAGATGGATATCAATCAGGTGATCATGTTTTCAGATGGATATCAATCAGATGATCATGTTATCAAATGGATATCTAGAAGGTGACCATGCTTTCAGATGGATATCTGGAAGGTGACCATGTTTTCAGATGGCGATCTGGAAGGATCTTGTTTTCAGATGGTCATCTGGAAGGTGGTCGTGTTTTCAGATGGTCGTCTGGAAGGTGATCATGTTTGCAGATTATGTATAGAAAGTGATCAAGTTTTCAGATTAATATCTGAAAAGGGATCTAGTTTTCAGATGGGTACATGTGTCAGGAAAGTGATCAAGTTTTCAGATCGATATATCTTTGGAAGGTGATCATGTTTTCCAGTGGCGGATCCATGGGAGGGGGGCGTAGAGGGCGTACGCCCCCCCCCCCTTTTACTATGTCTTTTTTTTTTTTTAAGTATGGGGAGAATACGACATCAAAAATGTCTAACCCATTAACGTTTACTATAAAACATACATGGTCCACGTCAGAAACCGTTAAATTAGTACAATTTATACTTATTCTCTGTTTTTAAGCCAAAAAAAAGGTAAAAAAAAATTTCGCCTCGCTACGTTCGGCATCTACGCCCCCCACCCTTTCCAAAAACCTCGCTCCGCCCCTGTTTCCAGATGGATATCTGGAGGACGGTCATTTTTCAGAAAGATCTGAAAGATGATCTTTTTTTCTCATCGACATACTTCGTTGGAATCTTTTATTATTATGTTGAATATTTTCTGATTAGGTTAATCCACCATATTTTTTACCATTGGTTGAAATTATACCGGCTCCATGGACAGCTAAGGAGATTACAATCAGGACTAGACAATTAATGGAAGAAATAGGACAAGCACCTATCACATTGATGAAAGAAGTTCCTGGATTTGCTTTAAACAGAATACAATATGCTGTTATTAATGAATGTTGGAGTCTTTATAAGGTTATCTTCTTTTGATCTTACGTCTGTTGAAATTCATAATATAAAATATATAATTGCGCGGTGACACTTTATTTTATCGTGTAAAAATGGTAAAAATTGCTCCATGCCTTCAACATAAATTTGTTATGTGATCTTGTAATATCCTAAAATATTATTATCAACAGAATGGTATTCTGAGTGCTGAAGATATTGATAAGGTTATGTATGAAGGGCTTGGTAGAAGATACGCTTTTATTGGTCCATTGGAGACGATGCACTTGAATGCAGATGGTAAGATCTTAACGGACTACACAATAGATTCGTTAAAATATTAAAGCTCATTTACTGATTCTTAGTCATTTCCAACTCATAATAGTTTTGATAAGTTCTTGAAAGCGAACGAACAAAAGGATTTTGGATTCTTAACTAGTTTGTCTTAATGAGAAGAAATGTTTTCTGAATCGTCTTAATAAATTGACACAAAGAACAGCTTTTATCTTTAACTTAATGTTTTTTAAATGCCTACATTAACGTTTTCTATTTCAATATAATATTATAGGGATTAAAGACTATTGTAAGAGGTATGCTGAAGGAATGCATAAAGTATCGTCAACATTTATACCACCACCTATTGAATATGATGCTACTACAGCTGATAAAATTCAAGATGAACTCACTAAAATAGTACCAGCAGATCAAACCCAGGCTCGTAAAGAATGGCGGGATGAAAGCCTAGCAAAGTTAGATAAACTTAAAAGAAATAAATAAATGCAATAAAGATGGTTTGATACACAATGTATCTCGCAAAGTTTTCATATTTTGAGTATGCTCAAATCAACATTATTTTGCTTTAAACCGCTTGGAGCTTAATTCCAGTTATCGGCATCACCGATGGCGTCGTAATATCTGCCCGCCAAGGGGCACAGCACACGGAAAGGACATTTCGAAGCTCTCAGTAAGGCCCAGCTACTTGCCCACTCACTACTTTCCGTATATGATCCGCATTTTAATCAGACTCTTTCCAGCTGTATCACTAGTCAAATGACATACTATTAGGCCCGAGTGACAGTTCAGGCGATTAGAAAGTAAAGCACTGTATGTGTTGGTCCATCGGCCAAAAGGGGCAATAAAAAACGATAGATATTTTCAACAAGACCAAGAGTAGCCAAATTCAAACCTTAAATTGCTCGAAGACGAAAACAAGTAGCCCTGATATCATTCCTGTCCGTTTGCATGCGCCTTAAGAATAGTAATAACGCCAAGAATTGGTTTTACAGAACGTTTTGAAACTAAAAATCACAAAATGATATTAAAGAAAACAAGGATTCTAATATGCGTTCCTTATATCACTCTCAATGATATATAATTAACTTGATTCACTGTCTTCAAATTCTTTTTTCAGTTTAGCTAGAGCCACTAAGCGTTTATCTCTCCACTGGCGTCTTAGTGGAATTTCTGAAACGGGACAGGAATATTTTTCAAGAGCTTTCTGGATTTTATCGCCCGTTTCCCCTTCCATTTTTATTGGTGGTCCAAACGAGTTCTGTATCCTATAGATCATATCAGCATACCGTTCACAATATGACTGCATACCTGAAATAAACATCAAGATATCATAAAATCTGTCATTTCTATGATCTCATCTGAGTGTTTATTTCCCTTTGAGAATCAAACACTTAAAGGGATTGTAAAGAGGTTTTATACACTTTATATGTGCATTGGGGACTCTGATAGCATAAATTTGCGCCATTCCAATTTCCATTCCTATACGTCTCCGGAAGCTACTATTGATATCTATGTAGATCAGTGGGGTGACGTCATAAAAGTGGAATTGCAAGAACCACAGACGTATAGGAATGGAAATTGGAATGGCGCAAATTGATGCTATCAGAGTCCCCAATGCACATATAAAGTGTATAAAACCTTTTTATAATCCCTTTAAGCTTGTTGATGAAAATATCAACACAGAAACCCAAAACAAATGATTCTCTGCGTCTAGGCTAATGAGTATGGAAGGCCAAACAGTCCATAATTAAGACTTCTTAATCCTTAATCCTTAGTTCTTAATGCTTAATTCCTATTCCTTCACTTGTAGGCCATTTTCAACATTTGTTTCACAAAATCTATATTTGTTCACCAAAATCATCATTTGTTCATCAAATCGATAATTTGTCAACTTATAATTTGTAAAAGCATATTCTACTTTTATCAAATATTAAATACTTTTTATTTATGTCCTTCTACATTTATTATAAATCTAAACTCAAGTTTCACTTTACATTTCTTCAATTTCAAATCATCAGAAACAAATTTTCACATACAAATCTTGCCCAACAAATCTTGCGAAACATTTCATCAAATACATTTCTTGAATATAAAAAAGCGCCACCTGTCTTCAAAATTGTGTGCATTGAAATTATGACGACAAGCGGCGCTGATGGTTGTAAGCCGGAGTCAAGCTAGCAGACATAGTGTATCAGCCACAAACGAAAAGATTACTGGCGGACACTAAAAAAGCTGAACAAAGCAGGCTGACGCGAAATCGAACGAACATTTTAGATATTTGATACACTCATCGCGATAAGGCCAACAACGACGTCGATACTAGGAAATTTACAGGGATTTTCTTATGGGAATGTGGCATGGCGTGAAAATTTTCAAGAAAAAATTGGACAAAAATATTTTTTGAATTAAATAAGACAAGTTAAACTATGGAAAACGTTCATTATTTCTTAAACTCATCGCGATTGGGGATTTTAAGGTATTACACAACTACCCGTCCCTGAAAATCTAGAGCATTTTTATGCATTGTGTAGTGTCCTCTTTAGAGTTATTACTGCGTACCTTTATTGTTGACAACTGGTAGCCTGGAAATACGATTTTCTGATGTCTGAAGGAACAGACAACAATTTTTTTTTTGAGAATTTTACTGCGTGAAACGCATTTTCCTGACATATCCTAGCCAATATTTGATTCAATTGTATCAGCATAAGGTCTGAGTGATCTTGCCTAGAAATTTAAGATTATACGGGTTAACTGTTGTAGGTTCATGACACCAGATAAAGTCCCCCAATGAAGGTTAACTCTTATGGACTAATTTTTAGATTTTTTTTTCATTCAACGAGTTTGCATTCCTGTAAGAGTCAGGATTATTTATCTTAAAAGACTGCCCTTGACTAATTTAAATATAGATTGAAATTAGGGAGAGGGGGAAAAAACCCACCCCCTTTTGGTTTTGGGCCTGACCCTGACATGGGAGGAAAAGGTTTTTCTTAGACCCCATAAACAATGCCACTTTTAGACTAAGCTTAATATCGATATAAGCTTCATATTTTCCAGATTCTATTAGGTGTAGAACTTGTGCTTTTAAACATATAACCTTCCATCCCAATCATTCTTTATTTGTTAACATTTGCATGATGTCGGTGCTTTTGTATATTTGTAGGATAAAAAAAAACGGAACTCCACTTTGTTTTCTAATTTACCTAAGCATTATAGTATTTTCTTGAAAATTTACGCTCCCTTGAGGAAATCCCTGTAAATTTCCATGTAGTGTCCGCCAGTAATCTTTTCGTTTGTGGCTGATACACTATGTCTGCTAGCTTGACTCCGGCTTACAACCATCAGCGCCGCTTGTCGTCATAATTTCAATGCACACAATTTTGAAGACAGGTGGCGCTTTTTTATATTCAAGAAATGTATTTGATGAAATGTTTCGCGAGATTTGTTGGGCAAGATTTGTACATGAAAATTTGTTTCTGATGATTTGAAATTGAAGAAATGTAAAGTGAAACTTGAGTTTAGATTTATAATAAATGTAGAAGGACATAAATAAAAAGTATTTAATATTTGATAAAAGTAGAATATGTTTATACAAATTATAGCCTAAGTTGACAAATTATCGATTTGATGAACAAATGATGATTTTGGTGAACAAATATAGATTTTGTGAAACAAATGTTGAAAATGACCTACAAATGAAGGAATAGGAATTAAGCATTAAGAACTAAGGATTAAGGATTAAGAAGTCTTAATTATGGACTGTTTGGCCTTCCATAAATGAGGACTATTCAACGTCGTGTGTAACCAGAAGTAAAGTGATGCGGCATTGGCTTACTCTCTATCGAATTATTTAACGTTTATTCCCATCCGATCGATTGGACGCTTTCCCATATCAGTCTCTCTAACCTGCATCATTGAATGATGAAAATATGGTTCAATATCCGAAGTTATTAACTGTACACTCTATCCATTTGGGGATTGCACCCTAATTCCCCAGGTTAGCAAGCAATCGCCTAACCCACGCCTCCTCCGAAAGAATAAGGGAAATAAACTTGAAGATATTTTACAGAAACAATTTGACTTACCATCGGCATTGAGATATGCCGTTTCTAATGGCCCCATAAATGCGTAGCGGACACCTAGTCCAGTAGACATAACCTTATCTAAATCTTCGGCACTGATAACATCATCCTGTAAGAAAAATGACGGCTTTTCCTACACATAAATGTTTGTTAACTTTCGTTTAATTCGAAATTTTTGCATTGGTTCTGTTTGTTACTGACATTGTAGATGATAAAAGGAGCGGATTATCTTGAAAATATTATTCAGGAAACCTTATTCACAATTACAGTACGTTTAATATGTCCCCCCGCTAAACACATGAATAGAATATTAAATTATGAAATCCTAGCTCCAAAGTAGACCCAATTGAATTCAAATTACCAATTACACTATATATTCCTCTTTCGGAAAAGCCAACCTTAATTTATTCATCTAATAATAAAACTGAATTGAAATGAATTCCTCAGGGTTTAACTAGACTTGGGATTTCTTTTATAATTCTATTGTAAAAAGATAGTAATATGTTATACTTGACACTTACATTTATAAGTCGCCATGCTTCTCCCAGAATTGAATATTGTATTCTATTGAGAGCGAAGCCATCAATCTCCTTCTTCAATACAACAGGAACCTGACCTACTTGTAGCATTAAAGACTTAGTTGTTGGTACTACATCATCATCTGTCCATGGTGCTGGAATTAACTCCACTAGAGGAGCATAGTACGGAGGGTTTGTCTGACAGTTGATATTATGAAAAATAAGGTTTGACATAAAAAATGTTATGAATATAAGAGACATTATATTGTCTGTCTGACAAGCCTTCAACACTATATCAAATATCTCATATCACACTGCACGATACAATAATATTTCAAGAGAAGCTTTACAATAATCAGTTCAAGACTAGAACTAGAATCGTGTTAGAGATACTTAATAGTCTATAATTGCCCCAGATAGTTTTTAATAAAATAGAAAAGATTCTGAATGGAATCCTACATTAGCATTGAATTAATCTCGCATTTTCACTGAATATGAATATATTAGTTTTCACTGAATTTTTAGCTGTATAGGATTATAATGAAGAACGATTTCACAAGCCAATCACAGAGTCTGACATCAGTTTATGTTATTTAGATATAAATTCCCTTTAGAATCTCTACTGTAATTAATAAAATCAATCCTCCTTCAGACTTCAGTGCACAGAATTAGAAACTTCAAAAGGGAACTCACTGGGACAACAAATGGATAAAAGTGTGTCATGAAACCCATTCTAGTTCCATTATTACAGACTAATCAAAGCTTAGAGACGATCATAAATCTCAGTTACGAAGGCACTGTAAAATTCAAATTAACCAATGCGTTTGAACATTTTCTAAAGTAATTACATGTACCATGGGTTTTTAAACATACGTGTCGCAAATATTGTCCTAGTGAACATAGATTATTTCTTCTTACTCATCCAAGATAGTGCTCGAGTGGTCCTTTACGACCACAAGAATAACAGATGATAGTATAAATATTTGAGGTTTAATGTAAAAATACTGTACCGGATGAACAACAAGAAAACGGTTTTTATTTTGAAGATGTTGCGATATACTGGACGGCAATAAGGAACTTGTTGAACTTGCAAATATTGTTGTGCTATCTGCAAGTTTATCGACTTCACTCCATAGTTCTTTTTTGATTTCTAGTCTTTCAGGAACACATTCCTACAAATGCGATATCATACAACATTCGAAAATCGTTATTTGAAAAGAGAGATAATCTTTACCCTCTTATGTATGGGAATAGGGTCAGGAATTCGACATGCTACCCATTCGAATTAGAATACTAAAAGTTTTGTTACTTGAACTAATTATATTTTTCAATAGTTCTTCAAATAATGCACTTTATAACAAAACTTGGTAATGTTTGGGCCGATGTGGTGTTATACAATAGAGATTCTTTTATTGATATCCACATGGACTTATTCAGTTAAAGGTGCTGCTATCATGAGTCTAGACGAGATCAAGGAAGTATTGTGGTTAATTACCGAAATTGAGCCTACGGCTATAGCACCATATCTAACATGGAATACAATTTCCAGGGGCGTCGTACATTTATAGATAATTAGTAATATGCCTTTCTTTCCGACCTGTAGAACAACTTCAGAATAAGGTTGAAGATGACATTTAGTTTATCAATTGACATGTATAGTGAGCATGTGTAGGTTAATTTGGGTTAACACTCTTCGTTATGTAAGAATATGACACGACAACCGACTATTAATTAGAAATCCTCTGAAATAAATATTCTTACTTGAATGTAAAATGAGTCTTTAACGCAATCTTCTAATGAAGGACAACTTGATATTCTCTCTCGTTGTTCTTCTCGAGATAATTCACCTCTTAACAAGCCTTCCTTTTCTAGAAAATGTAGTTGTTCTTCAATATTTTTTAATGCTTTTTCCACTTGCCCTGGTTGAGAATCAAATAGCTTTATTTCGTAACCCGAACTAGCAAAGAGCATGGCCCAACTCTGCCCTATTAAACCACTAAAATAAAAAATTAAATGTCAATATCAGTTACTTTTAAGGGCAATATTTTGAGATAGTTGGATCAGAGACTTTTTTAAGCTTTGATTGAATATTGCTAAAAAGTCAAGAGTTATTTCCCTTAACAAACAATATTTCTCCTTGCATGGTAAAGCATCAAATTATTTTTAAAAGTTATCTCCCCTAACTTCAGAAATAAATAACGTCCTTGTATCTTATCGAGAAGATAGCAATCAAACAATTTAAGTCGAACGGTTGTGTACTTATCTTCACTCGACACAAAGCCCTTTTTTAAGAATCTTTATCATTTGCATTTTTTAGGTTGGTAACTTCTATACAGTTGAAGTAATTCACTTGAATAGAAACTTTATATCTAAATTTGTGTTAGATGTAAAACAAACCTCGAAATATAATTATACTTCGTTGTTGTCTGTTACATAAATAAACCCCCTTGGGCAATGTTCATTTACATTTCTTTTAATAAAATGGATTTGTGTTTAAATCTGCCACTCTAGTCTAACTTCTAGCTAGTAACGACAGTTCCGTTGACCTGGTAAGTCCACAAATCGTGCCTGAAGCTGATAGTACTGCGTAATTATTTCACTTACGTGCACATTATTATAAGATGTGTGGCACCAAACAACTATAATGATATTCCTATTACATAATTCAGATATACTACCCAACATTTTATTATTGAAAACCAGTGTCATTGAAATCAAAAATATTTAAAATGAGTTATTGCCCTTGTTCTTGAAATTTTATCACTTAAGGTGGCATTATCCTATATACGGCTTTCGAAAAACTTGGTAATATTGTTCAGTATTTATTAAAAGTGGTATGTTTGCAGAATGTCAGTATGAAAAAAAAAACAAAAATAACGAACTTAATGTTTGTCCTCTTTACGACTGTGAAGGCCCTGTCTCGAGAAACGTTAATTGAAGCGCCCTGAATCATGAAAGAAAAGTATAAGAGATCAAATACCTACCTTCCAATTATACCAATTTTCTTTGTGGGTGTTTTAGATGCCATATTTATCTGTTACTGTACACTTTTGAAAAGGTAACACTATCCACTGTTAATTAAATGATAACAACGTCATGTGACTGTATACAGATAATAATACAGTTTGATAATACATGTATTTATGATGTAATACCTTTACAAATATTATGTCTGTAGCTCAAGAACTTAGTTCACATAGGCCTATCTATATTGTAAATAATTGTCACAGATATGCTTGATGTACAATAAGTAAGCTTACATCGTGTGATGTAATTAGCCACCACTGTCCATAACTTCAAATAAATCAATCAAATTACCACTAAAAGATTTGCCACCAAAATATAATTAGTTCTTCTGATATATATTTATTGTCAGTTTCAAAATGCTGATACGATTGGATCAAATACGACTGAATAAATGTCTCCAGATCATGAATAGTGAGTGAAATCACGACAAAAAAAAAACTACCCCCCTGTCCCCAAAGAAAAAAAAAATAATACGAAACTATGTATTTATTATACGTATGATATAATATTGAATGGCACTCAATGAATGGAACTTTTTTTTAATTCTTACGATTGACGCAGTATGGCCATAATTAAGTAAGAGACATTTTGCACCACTATTCTAAAACCGCGTTTCGGAAGACGTGGTTAGAAATTGGTCAAATGTCTCTTCGCATAAAAAAACAAAACAGGATATATTTTATTTATGATAAAGTGATAACATATCTTTGTCCACTTTGTTGAATATTTTGGTCTATATAATATACCTATAAATAGAGAGATAATGTTCTTAGTCACGTTATCACAACTCACTATTCTAATCTAATAATCATTTGCTTACCACGCAGTCTACTTAAATACACCAAAATAAGTTACGTTATTTTTCTAGAACACATTTCAAATCTCCAGACTCATGACTGAAAACAGTTGATGAAGTACAAACGTCATATAATGCTGATTCTGGACAATTACAATACTCATGGAGTTTTCTCCTTATCAGTACTTACGAAATATTCATTTCGAAATATAATTGGAAACTTCCACTCTCTGAAGTTTTATTTCATTAATGTAGGCCTACCTAGTAAATCTATAATACAACGGTCAATGTTCACTTTAATTTAGTCTGTGTTATTTCCACATTAATTCCCCCAACCTCCTGCATTTGATGATAGTTTTGTGGGTAATCTAATTTTCTCAATTGAATTAGAAAGTTCAGACAATTTTAAAAGCTTTCGATAAGCCATTCAGAAAGGACTGAGATAATGTCTGTTTGTCTCACGGGGTAACTAATGGCTTTCTTTCAAATTTGAAAACGATGACACTATAGCACAAGAACAATAGGCCAGTCAATTCTATTCAAATCAATTCAAACAAACTGAAAAATGCTGTCCATTTGGAACACTTTAAAGTATTCAACTGAAAAGTAATCCACTGTAAATTATATATTGTTGTTGATTCGAAGAGTTTATTAAGACAGGCTGGGAATATTCTCACAAAATTAATACTCATCCCCTTATTCCGAATAAAAGAAACCAAGTACTAACTATCCGAACCACAAAACGAAACTCGAAATCCAAAAAGACATTTTGACGAAACATAGGTAACAGCTTATGAACTTTGCTCATTAGGAATTTTATCAATCATACATGAGTAAGTATTTCATAATAAAAAGTGGTACCAGGTGTTTAGAAGAGTAAGCATATCCTGCCTGGGACCACATCCGTCCTAGCTGTTAAACATGCACGAAACAAACTACTAACTACAAGAACATAAAAAAGCGCCAACTGAAAAAAAAGTGATTGACGACAAATTTACAAAAGTTCAAGGGACGTAACTGGTGAAAATGTCTAGAGCCGTCTCTAATTTCGATAATTAAAGGGACGTAACTAATCATAATAATTGTTATATTATGATAAAAAAAAAGTCGAGTACACCCGAATCAATGAGGAAGAATTTAATGATGAAAAGTGACACATCAAGTAATCATAAGGGTTAGCAGATACTGCATAGAACAACACCGGTAATAGCTACTGAATACTAAACGATCCTTTCACTAAGATGTCACGGAAACAGCGTTGGAAATATTATTTTTTTGTTATACTTTTAACTTGTTGAAAGGAGCTGGCTATTCTCGATCTGAATATAAAGTAAGTAATTCTAGGATAAACACGAGTTTAATACAATAACAGAAACCATTGAAATAGAAGAGTCAGTGACGTCAATTGTGGAATTATTTTGAGATATGGGGAATGCATAAACAACATTTTTTTCTGTTTTTAGATGTTTTTGTTGTGTATGGCTTTCCAGTGGCGTAGACTGGTTTCCGAAACCGGAGGTGCAATGGCAAAGATGAACCGACAGAATACATTGACATTTCAAGCGGAGCGAATAAGGGGTGGGGTCCAGGGCCTTGCTGAACTTGGATGGGGAGGGGGAAAAGCCCACGGAAGCTCCGAGGTTTTAGCTATTTGACACACTGCAGGAAGGCTAATAGAAGCTATATATTTTTAATTATGATTATTCCTGCGGCTGGTCGGCTCCTTTTCAACCGTCGGAAATTTCCTGGTATTAATCATATTAGTCTTCAATATGTGTATTTTTCTGTTGAAAAAAGATGCTGTTGAAAGAGACGTGACGTAGATCACGATAAGTTCAGTAAAGTCAACTTAATTTGTAATTTCAATCTCAAACAACACAAGTGACAACTTGTAAATCGTGTTGTAGAGTGTGTATGATATGAAATGTAAATCGATATGTATTTAAATATCATACTTAACAACTTCCGTAAAGGGAGCTGTAATTAGTGTCAATGTTGTTGTTAAGGTGATTCATTTAGAACTATAAATTATATTATAGGTTATAATTAATTAGAAATTAGTTAGTAAACATCAATATCTTCAAAATAATCAATATTTCTCTAATTACATAAGCCAAACAAACTATCAGCATCCCAGCAAGGGGAATGTTTACTAAATCCGTTGCCGCGGCGTTGGCCGACCATAGCCTAGCCAGGGTGTTCAAGGCTTGCCGTAAAAATTTGATCCTTCAAATCCATGCGAATAAATGATTATCCTTGTTTGAAATTGAGCTCATCAAAACTTCAATCAATATCGTCAAAAATTCAAAACATCCGCCATTTGCAGAATGCGTTAAGGTTCGATTATCCAGTCTCATACCTTCACTCTGGTTTCATATTAGCCTATACTTTATCGGCAAGACGTACAATTATCGAGTAGCCTAATTTTTAGGCAGAAGAGAAATTTGTAAACGAAAGAAATTACAAGGATTTTGTTGTTGTTCTGAGGTGTATTAATGGGAATTGTTTGATTTGTTTGTACAGTTTTAGTTTTTTAAATTGGAAGATCGTATAGACCTATACTGCTGTCAAAGGAATGTGACGCAAACACTGTCCTTGTGTTTTAAAAAGATTTTCAACCGAATAAAATGTATGTCATCGAAGTGCAGATATACTGTTTCAGGCCCGTAGGAAGCAATTTCATATTGGGGGGGCAAATTTTGCAAAAACTCCTTCTGAAGGGTGTTGGTACTGAATTCAATGTTGCTCCTGCATATATAAAGCAATTTTGCTTTTACTGGCCCTAACAACATAACAGTAACTTCTTGTTTTATCTTGAAAAAAAAATTTGTTATTGCTTCAGTCATTAATGTCAAAATTATTGGGGGGGCAGATCCAATCCAATTTGGAAGGAGTTGAATTTGACCCAAATCGTATTTCCAAAGTCTTTTACATATTGAAATATCTGATCTACTGTCCTTTAACCTGGGTATATAAATGTGTCTGGTAGCCGTATAAAATGGAAATGGCACTTCCCATTCATCAAGAATTAAACTAGCTGCTTTAACACGTGTGATGAAGGTCTATGTAATATATTACACCAGCTGTCGTACGCACAGTCTGGTATTCCTGAGAGACCACCTTGATTTTTAATGTCGACCTAATGTTCCATCTAAATACCTTACAAGCCATGTGTTTAGCCATGCAAGAATGTTTGTTAGTCTGATTTTTTCTTATTCTATTGTGACCAGACTGAAAACAATTAATATCTTAAAATATGTATTCACATTAGACCATCAAAATAACTTAAGGAAGATACAGTTGTTAGCAGTTAAGTTGCATGTGAGAATCAGAATCTCAGATCTCACCAACTCTCTTGTTCTATTAGGAACTCGTACTCGGTATAGATAGGCTTACAGTAGTTTGCGAAATTTGCACTTTGCGAAACGAAACGAAATAATCTGCACTTTGCGAAACGAAACGAAATATCAGCACTTTGCGAAATAAATATTTCGCAAATCAGTATTTTGCGAAATATATTTTTCTCAAAGTGCAGTGATTAGCACTTTGCGAAATATATATTTCGCAAAGTGCAGTAATCAGCACTTTGCGAAATCAGCACTTTGCGAAATATTTGAAATGAATGGTCATACAGGGATGTAAAATATAATTCTAAAAAATGACATCCGGGCAGTGATTTTTATACGCCCACATGAAATGTGGAGCGTATATTGCCGTCACCCATGTCCGTCGGTCCGTCGGTCCGTCCGTCCGTCCGTCCGTCCACAATTGCTTGTTAACACTCTACAAGTAACAATTCTTTACGGATTTTGACGAAACTTGCTGAAATTGTTCATTATCGCCCAAGGATGAACCCTATTTAAAATCAAAAGAATCGGAAAATATTTAATATGAATTATTGCCCTTGTTCTTTAAAAAAACGTTCGATATTTAGCTTGTTAACACTCTACAAGTCACAATTCTTTATGGGTTTTGACGAAACTTTCTGAAATTGTTTATTATCACCCAGGGATGAACCCTATTGAAAATCAAAAGAATCGGAAAATATTTAATATGAATTATTGCCCTTGTTCTTTAAAACGCATTGATTTTTAGGTTGTTAACACTCTACAAGTCCCAATTCTTTACGGATTTTGACGAAACTTGCTGAAATTGTTTATTATCACCAAAGGATGAACTCTATTTAAAATCAAAAGAAACGAATAATATTTAATATGAATTATTGCCCTTGTTCTTTAAAACGCGTTCGATTTTTAGCTCGTTAACACTCTACAGGTCACAATTCTTTACGAGTTTTGATGAAACTTTCTGAAATTGTTTATTATCACCCAAGGATGAACCCTATTTAAAATCGCAAGAGTCGGAAAATATTTGATATGAATTATTGCCCTTGTTTCTTTAAGCTTTCTGAAATTGTTTATTATCACCCAAGGATGAACCCTATTGAAAATCAAAAGAATCGGAAAATATTTAATATGAATTGTTGCCCTTGTTCTTTAAAACGCATTGATTTTTAGGTTGTTAACACTCTACAAGTCCCAATTCTTTACGGATTTTGACGAAACTTGCTGAAATTGTTTATTATCACCAAAGGATGAACTCTATTTAAAATCATAAGAATCGAATAATATTTAATATGAATTATTGCCCTTGTTCGTTAAAACGCGTTCGATTTTTAGCTCGTTAACACTCTACAGGTCACAATTCTTTACGAGTTTTGATGAAACTTTCTGAAATTGTTTATTATCACCCAAGGATGAACCCTATTTAAAATCGCAAGAGTCGGAAAATATTTGATATGAATTATTGCCCTTGTTCTTTAAAACGCGTTCGATTTTTAGCTCGTTAACACTCTACAAGTCACAATTCTTTACGGATTTTGACGAAACTTGTTGAAATTGTTTATTATCACCTAAGGATGAACCCTATTTAAAACCAAAAGAATCGGAAAATATTTAATATGAATTATTGCCCTTGTTCTTTAAACGCGTTCGATTTTTATACGCCCACACATAAATGTGGGCGTATATTGCTGTCTGTCTGTCTGTCTGTCTGTCTGTTAGAGAGCTGGTTTCTTGATGGATTTTGATAAAACTTGCTGTGAGTGTTTATAATCATCCAAGGAAGAAGCCTATTGAAAATCAGAAAAATCGAAAAATATTTGATGGGTTATTGCCCTTGTTTTTGAAAATACTTTGTGAACACGATAGAGAGCTGGTTTCTTGATGGATTTTGATGAAACTTGGTGTGAGTGTTTGTCATGACCTTGGGATTAACCCTATTGAAAATCAGAAACATCGATAAATATTTTATGAGTTATTGCCCTTGTTCTTTAAAACGTGTTAATTTTATAGCCCGTAACACTCTCAAAGTTGTGAACACAATAGAGAGCTGGTTTCTCGATGGAATTTGATAAAAATTATTGTGAGTGTTTATAATCATCCAAGGAAGAAGCCTATTGAAAATCAGACAAATCGAAAAATATTTAATGGGTTATTGCGTGGCAAATCTATCGATTTGTCACGCTTTGTTTTCGTTATGATTATTTTTTTTTTTTTTTTTTTATTTTTTTGCAGTGCGTTCGATTCTTCGAACGCACTGCATTGTTTTGCAAATGACTTTTTTTTTTTTGTCTACTTCTGGTCACGCTAATTCGGTATGAAGGGAACATATCACACAATATCTCAAATTATCACCTACTAAATCTAACTGCACGGTGTTACGCGAATGTAAAATGGCGCTTTTTTGTTTAACCGGAAATGACGTATGACAGAAAAACCCATTTTAAGTTTTTTACCATTTTCACCACTGTTTTTCAACCGATTTTGATCGGACTTTCTTTGTTACATTCTCTAATCGATTGTCCGCAAGATAGGTGTTTAAAAACATCCACTTTGAAAACTTTGTCGCTGACTTTTGGAGCACCTTTTTTTACCATTTTTTCAACTTTTTCAATTTTATTTTCATCGCCCTAAAAACTCGCATATGCATAGACCTTTTGATTGCAAACAATTATCAATTTTCAAAATTTCGATATCACTTCCGGTTTTGACGTCATTCGCCCTCAAAGTTGAAATTTCAACTTCCGGAATTTTGAAGATATTCGAAAAATTCTTTTTGCAGTATGTTTGTTATGTAGACACAAAATTATACAAATCATAAAATTTGACCCGGATGTAACAGATCAGTCGCCATCTTGAAATGGTATATTTTCATAAAACGCAAAATGGGGCCTCAGGGTGTTATGGAATTTGCATAATTTTTATGTCTATGCAATCTACAGTCGACTGCGACCAAAACATGGGAAGCCGATTTTTGATTTTCAATTCTGAACTTTTCTTATTTCTGGTTAAAATAAATCAATAATTGTCAAAACTTTCAAGGCCCATATTTTGTGACCTTGACCTTTTGTGACTTAGTGACCTGTACAAAAGTTATTGCCCTTGATTAGATGTATCCAATGACATATTGTTTTCAGATGCCCACTGGTTACTTCCGGTTTTATAGCCGTTTGAAAATTGTAATTTTGAACTTTAAACAGCTCCACCACGTGACCTAATTTACATATGTCTTATTTTCTTTCACCGTCTTACTATGCTCTGTCTGCTCTTTCCAATGATATACAACACAATAAATATGAATAAAAATTCCGCCTTTTAAAGTTTGAAAAATTTGTGCCAATTTCCATTGAAACTGTGCGTGTTTTTTTCAATTTTTATTTCGATCGTTCTGAAAACTTACAGGTAGATAGACACTTTGGTGGCGAACAACAATATGTTTTCAAAGTTTTGATATCACTTCCGGTTTTGAAGTTATTGGCTCTCAAAGTCGAAATTTCAACTTCCGGAATTTTGATGATATTTGAAAAATTCTTTTTGCAGTATGTTTGTAATGTAGACACAAAAGTATGCAAATGATAAAATTTGACCCGGATGTAACAGATCAGTCGTCATCTTGAAATGGTATATTTTTATAAAAGGCAAAATGGGGCCTCATGGTGTTATAGAATTTGCATAATTAAGATGTCTATGGAATTAACAGTCAATTGCTACCAAAACATGAGATGCCGATTTTTGAATTTCAATTCTGATTCATTTAATTTCCGGTTAAAATAAATCAGTAATTGTCAAAATTTTAAAGGCTTATATCTCGTGACCTTGACCTTCGGTGACCATGTGACCTGAAAAAAATCAATGGCATTAATGTTACCTATGCACGGATACTTTCATTTAGGTTTTCCGATGTTTACTTCCGGTTTAATATCCATTTGAAAATTGCAGTTTTTAGCTTTAAGGAGCTCTGACACGTGACCTTATTCATGTACGTCACAAATTCTTTCACAATCTAATTATGCTAAATCTACTTTTTCAATTATATACAACACAATATTTTTAAATGAAAATAGCGCCTTTTGAATTTTGAAAATTAGTTATTCCATCTGCTTGTAAAATATTAAATTCAAATTTCAGTTGAAGGGAGAGTACTACATTTTGACATAAACCTGCGTTTGGGCGATCGCCCTCTCCCATTAACTTGCGTTTGGGAGATACGTTATCATTAATGTACTTTTTTTTACATTTAAACTGTTTAAAAGAAACATTAAGATATATTTTCTTTGAATGAAATATGTATTGATAAAATTCGATCTGTATTTCAAACTATGAAGTATGAATACTGTGCAGTCCGTTTCTAAATTGAGATTTGGCTCTTTCATGTGTCCTTTCTTGCACTTTAGAACTTATTTACAAATCTTAGAAATATGCGTTTTCCACTGTGATTACGCCTTTTCTAAATCAGATAACTTTTCACTACCGAACATGAAATGTTTATTTCACTTTTGACTGCCGTGTGTGAACTGGTTATTCTACTTTTCACTACCGAATTCAAAATTGTGCGTTTTAATATTTTGTACCTTCTGCATTTTAATGTAAAACAAGCTTTCTTCTGTAAACCTGACATCATGGATTGAAAGATGTCACTTTTCACCAATGGACGAAACCGGATGCGCACTGCATGGTACCATTCATGGTTCTAGTTTTTTTTTTTTTTCTTTTTTTTTTTTTTCCAAATTCTGGTCAGCGTCTGTAGAGAAAACTGGAAATGGTATAGAAATTCTGGTTTGATCAGCTAGTTTCACTCGAGGGAAATTTTCCCTTAAATATGAAACGGCACATTTTTGCGGAACCAGAAGTGGGCTATTACATAATGTGCAATATTTTTTCATCGAGTCTGTAGGACTTATTTATGAACCGATTTACCTGAAATTTCCTTTATTACGTTAATTGTTAAAAGAAGTATCTGGAGCATTTTCAAAATTTTCAATTTTTAAATATTTTTGTAAAAAAAATTTGAAACCAAAATTTTCAAAAAAAATCAAAATTTTTTTCTCAGCCGCTAATTATCCGATTGATCTGAAATTCACAGGACATAAACAGAATGTCGATACAAATAATACAAGATAATTAAAATATTTCTATCACTTCCGGTTTTGGCGTGAAGACTTCCGGTTTTTCAAAATTAAGACTGGCGACCCTACTTCCGGTGTAAATTTCAGATGTTGGCTAAAACCATAAATATTGTATGTCAGGCATAATTAGAAGGTACTTAGCAGAAAAAATCCAAACCGGAAGTGATACATAAGCTGTCGTCACAGACTGACACATTTCAGCAAAAAATTAATTAGTCCTCCATTTTTTATCCGATTTTTATGATTTTGATGTCTATCAAAACATTGTAACTTTATCTAAAACTTGTAGGCACAGAATTTTGAATTTCGAATTTGAAGTGTTTTTATTTTGGTTTGAATTTTTTGAAAATTCAAAAGGCCATACCATGTGACCTTGACCTTCAATGACCCTGAAATTTTCAATATAGAATGTCCTTGACCTCAGCTATCCATAGGTGTTTTGATTTTAGTTGAAAAATATTAACTTCCGGTTTTATAGACATTCAAAAATTGACACTCCAAACCGTTATATAATACAGTAATAAAACTATCCATGTGAACTTTTCACATGGAGGTGTGAAGTATTTTAGGTCATAAACAGATTAATCTGATTATGTAATCTTTTAACACTCTAAAAAATATATAAAATTTATTCATTTTTTTTGCAAAATTTTCACTTACATTAATTTTACATAAATCATTTAGAGCAGTGAATTTTTGATACATTAACCTGTTCGAATTTTTTTTCTACCATTGACAGAACTCTTTCTACAAGATACACACCAATTTTCTTTTTGTCGTCTGCTAAGGTTATTAAAGGTCATAAACAAATTAGTCAGACTACATAATCTTGTTTTTGTCGTCTGCTAAGCTTATTATATGTCATAAACAAATTAGTCAGAGTACATAATCTGTAGTGATGGACTATCTAGCAGACAGCAATAAATTATTTAACTGGCAACGCGTCTGCGCTAATCCGTTGCAATAAAAAGTAAATGTTTAATCTTGTCATAGTTAATTGGGCCCCTGTCCTAATCGGCTATTAGTCAAAATGGTTTGGTCAAAATGGCCAGTCACCATGGCCCCTATTTTGGTCAAAATGGCCTCTGAATTTCTCTTTTGATTTCAACCAATTCATTGGTTAAAATGGCCACAAAAATAAAGTCAAGATGTTCCCTGATTTTTTTTTTTATAAATTGTAGCTTATATGATGATAATCAAAGGAATAATTGGAAGCTATTTTAACCCTAAAAAAGGTCACTAATTTTGACTGAAAATTGTACTCTGTTACAACAAATTTTGAAGACATAAATTGTGTTCCAATTTATATTTTCATCAAAGCAAAGACATTCTAAGACTTACAATATTAATTTGAAGTTCCAGTTCCAGTTCTCAAAAAGATTATATAAAAAATATATTATTTAGCGCTTTATGTTTTGTTAATTTGTAACATCATAAATAAAAATATTATTTTGAGACCATTTTGACTTTTTGGAAGGACCATTTTGACTTTTTTTGAAGACCATTTTGACCATTTATCAGGGACCATTTTGACCAAACGAGGGGCCATTTTGGATGGAGGCCCAATTGACTATAACCTGTTTTTATCTGCTAAGCTTATTATTTGTTCGTAATTGTTGAATGTATTTGTAATGTATTTGTAATGTACCGTCTATGCAGTCACTGTTCACAAAGTAGTCGTTATTAGCCGATTTCCAACTGTCTAGGGATCTTTAACGTACACAGCCAATAGCACACGGGGCCTCGGTTTATTGTCCCATCCAAGCGACTAGACACTTTTCCATGTCAGCCCCTCCGACCTGCATCACTGACAGGGGGAAACCGGGTTGAAAAATCCGAAGGTGTCATCTCGACCCATGCCGGGATTGAACCCTGGACCTTCATGTTAGCGAGCAAGCGTCTAACTCGCTGAGCCACTCTTAAATTTGGGAGTTTTAAAAATAGAACACATTACTTTGAATATTCTGGATAAGAATATTAACGTAATTGTTATCTACAGACCACCTGTTTATCGATTAGAATTATTTCTCCCAATGTTACAAAGATCACTAGTTGAATAACAAGAATCTGGTGTATGTTATTATGGGAGATTTCAATCAAAATATCTTGGGGGGTCATTTGTCTATACTTAATTTTTTTCAAAAATTTGGTTTTCAACAACTTGTTCAGCATTACACTAATGAAGGTGAAACACTTATAGATCATATTTATATCAGTAAAGGAATTCTGTCACATAATGTTCACATTTCACCCATACCTGTGTATTGTAGCTACCATGAAGCTATAAAAATTACCATACTATAAGTTATATTGATATAATATTGAATCTACCCTTTCACAAAACTTTTTACTAAAAATGAGGGAGTGAACACCAGACTTTAGGGGTTTGAAGTTCAAAAAGTCTTACAGCTATCAGGCAAAGTATCACGGGCCACGCTCAGTGCTGTTAACAGCTCTAGTTGCCCTTGTTTTTGAAAATACTTTGTGAACACGATAGAGAGCTGGGTTCTTGATGGATTTTGATGAAAATTGGTGTGAGTGTTTGTCATGACCTTGGGATTAACCCTATTGAAAATCAGAAACATCGATAAATATTTTCTGAGTTATTGCCCTTGTTCCTTAAAACGTGTTAATTTTATAGCCCGTAACACTCTCAAAGTTGTGAACACAATAGAGAGCTGGTTTCTTGATGGATTTTGATAAAACTTGCTGTGAGTGTTTATAATCATCCAAGGAAGAAGCCTATTGAAAATCAGAAAAATCGAAAAATATTTGATGGGTTATTGCCCTTGTTTTTGAAAATACTTTGTGAACACGATAGAGAGCTGGTTTCTTGATGGATTTTGATGAAACTTGGTGTGAGTGTTTGTCATGACCTTGGGATTAACCCTATTGAAAATCAGAAACATCGATAAATATTTTATGAGTTATTGCCCTTGTTCTTTAAAACGTGTTAATTTTATAGCCCGTAACACTCTCAAAGTTGTGAACACAATAGAGAGCTGGTTTCTCGATAGAATTTGATAAAAATTATTGTGAGTGTTTATAATCATCCAAGGAAGAAGCCTATTGAAAATCAGAAAAATCGAAAAATATTTGATGGGTTATTGCCCTTGTTTTTGAAAATACTTTGTGAACACGATAGAGAGCTGGTTTCTTGATGGATTTTGATGAAACTTGGTGTGAGTGTTTGTCATGACCTTGGGATTAACCCTATTGAAAATCAGAAACATCGATAAATATTTTATGAGTTATTGCCCTTGTTCTTTAAAACGTGTTAATTTTATAGCCCGTAACACTCTCAAAGTTGTGAACACAATAGAGAGCTGGTTTCTCGATGGAATTTGATAAAAATTATTTTGAGTGTTTATAATCATCCAAGGAAGAAGTCTATTGAAAATCAGACAAATCGAAAAATATTTAATGGGTTATTGCCCTTGTTTTTGAAAATACTTTGTGAACACGATAGAGAGCTGGGTTCTTGATGGATTTTGATGAAAATTGGTGTGAGTGTTTGTCATGACCTTGGGATTAACCCTATTGAAAATCAGAAACATCGATAAATATTTTATGAGTTATTGCCCTTGTTCCTTAAAACGTGTTAATTTTATAGCCCGTAACACTCTCAAAGTTGTGAACACAATAGAGAGCTGGTTTCTTGATGGATTTTGATAAAACTTGCTGTGAGTGTTTATAATCATCCAAGGAAGAAGCCTATTGAAAATCAGAAAAATCGAAAAATATTTGATGGGTTATTGCCCTTGTTTTTGAAAATACTTTGTGAACACGATAGAGAGCTGGTTTCTTGATGGATTTTGATGAAACTTGGTGTGAGTGTTTGTCATGACCTTGGGATTAACCCTATTGAAAATCAGAAACATCGATAAATATTTTATGAGTTATTGCCCTTGTTCTTTAAAACGTGTTAATTTTATAGCCCGTAACACTCTCAAAGTTGTGAACACAATAGAGAGCTGGTTTCTCATGGAATTTGATAAAAATTATTGTGTGTGTTTATAATCGTCCAAGGATGAAGCCTGTTGAAAATCTGACAAATCAAAAAATATTTGATGGGTTATTTCCCTTGTTTTTGAAAATACTTTGTGAACACGATAGAGAGCTGGTTTCTTGATGGATTTTGATGAAACTTGGTTTGAGTGTTTATAATCACCCAAGGATGAACCCTATTGAAAATTAGAAAAATTGAAAAATATTTCATGGGTTATTGCCCTTGTTAACTCAAAAATCGTTCAATTTTGTAAACATTCTTGATGGCACGGTTTTCGACATATGTTTCATTTACTGATAGTTCTTGTCGACCTCCCGGACGACTTGGCTGTCATTACAAAAGTGGGCGTATTACGATGGGGCATCGCTATTTTTTAACTCGTTAACTCTCTACAAGTCACAATTCTTTACAGATTTTGACCAAACTTGCTGAAATTGTTTATCACACAAGGATGAACCCTATATAAAATTCAAAGAATCGAAAAATATTTGATCTGAATTATTGCCCTTGTTCTTTAAAACGCGTTCGATTTTTAGCTTGTTAAAACTCTGCAAGTCACAATTCTTTACAGATTTTGACGAAACGTGCTGAAATTGTTTATTTGCACCCTAGGATGAACCCTATATAAAATCAAAAGAATCGAATAATATTTGATATGAATTATTGTCCCTTTTCTTCCAAATACGTTCATACAAGGCTAAACTTGATGAATGAGTTCTGAATGAAATGTATGTTTATGACTACAGGTTGAATATTTCATGCTTGTGATGGTTGCTGTTTTCTGTCAAATTTACTTTTTCAAACAAAGCTGCCAGTGGGCGTATATTACCTTACCTGGCAAGCTATCTTAATTCTCCATTTCATGTTTTAGGTTTATACGCCCACATAGAAATGTGGACGTATATATTTCCGTCCGTCGGTCCGTCCTTCAACAATTTCTTGTGTACGCGATAGAGACCGGAGTTTTTATCCGATTTGGATGAAACTTGGTATGCGTATTTATCTTAATGATATCTCGGATGAGTTCGAAAATGGCGCGATTCCAATAATCGGTTTATGAATTATTGCCCTTGACTTATTGAAAAACGTTAAAATCAACTTGTGTAGGCTACGCGATAGAAGCTAGAATTTTCATCCGATTGGAATGAAATTTGGTATGTGCATTCATTTTGATAATATCTCGGATGAGTTTGTAAATGGCGCGATCTAGTCATCGGTTTATGAATTATTGCCCTTGATTTAGTGAAAAAACGTTAAAATTCACTTGTGTGCGCAATAGAAGCTAGAGTTTTCATTCGATTTAAATAAAACTTGTATGTGCATTCATCTTGATAATATCTCGGATCAGTTTGAAAATTGCCCGATTTGAATGCAACTTGGAATGTATATTCATCATGTAGGCTTATAACTGGGATGAGATAGAAAATTGTAAAATCTCAGTTGTCGGTTTATGAGTTATTGCCATTGACTTAGTGAAAGCTTGAAAATTAACTTGACTTGTGTATGATAAATATTTAAGTTTTCATATGCCCACATGAAATTCAACATGGAATATTCAAATTGCTGAAGTGGGCGTATGTTACCTTGCCTGGCAAGCTATGTTTTCTTTATAATGTAATAACTCATATCAGTCTATATTTCAATTTTCAAATGCATACAATTATGTTTACAAATGGATTTTATGGCTCATGTCAATACTGAGCTGTAAATGCCATTACTGAATAGCGTTGCTAAACCCTTCACATTTCTTATGATCATTACACAGAAATACCGACTGTTTACCTTTAAACCAGGCTTGTAAATACCGTAGCACTTAAGTTTCATTATAAATTTTGAACTTGTATTTTTATTTCTTTCATGAACGCAGCCCCACCCCCATAAAAAAACCCAGGGGAAATGATATTATATGCTCTCCTTTCCGTTAATAGCTAAGCTTGGTCAGGCTCGTAGCAAGCCAAGTACTTTTGGGGAGGCAAACGGCCATTCAAGGGAGGCAATGTATCCACCCCTTTGTAAGGAAGGCTTCTGCAATGCAATGCTGCGCCATTAGATTAGAGTTATTTCTATCTTTATTGGTGTAATAGGTAGCCTGGAAATGGGACTTTATTCAAATGGGCTCCCGATTTACTAAAACAAACTTTTCCCATTTTTCAGGACTTTCCCTGTAAATTTAGGTTTTAAGGTTATTTGATCAAAGCCTGATATTGAGAAAATTTTGAGAATTCAACACGTCCAAAAGCCCTCCCAAGACCGCCCCCTCGCCTTGGCTACGGGCCTGAGCTTGGTTGAGGCACAATTTGTCAGGCATTAGAATGTAACTGTTCTCTGATGTTTCGTCCATTAAAGAAACTACTCATCCAAGCCATGCCCGTAGCTTGCTAAATATTTTTAAAGGCGAAGTTTTAATGAAGGGATGGTGGCAGTTTAGGTATCCCCCCTTCTTCTTCGTAAAACTTTAAGAATTGATACGCTTTGCAGTGGTTCCCTCTATTGTCGTATGTTAAGTTTATTGCTTCAAGGATACCAATTTGAAGTCAGAAAAAGTCTGTGAAATCCTCTTTTCATGGTTTATTTGAATAGGAACTGTAGTGCCACAATACAATTTTTGGGAAAATTAGACGTCTGTAAACCCAAATTCCCCATATTTCCCCGCAAATTTGATGCCCCTGCGGACCAAAAGCAGGCTCTGAGTCGTTTGGGTTCCCTGTATGACCATTCAATTCAAATATTTCGCAAAGTGCTGATTACTGCACTTTGCGAAATATATATTTCGCAAAGTGCTAATCACTGCACTTTGCGAAAAATATATTTCGCAAAGTACTGATTTGCGAAATATTTATTTCGCAAAGTGCTGATATTTCGTTTCGTTTCGCAAAGTGCAGATTATTTCGTTTCGTTTTTGCATATTACGTACTATGTGGAAAGCATACACTTTCCCTATTTATGTTAAATCTTTTACCTATTATACGGTATAGACTTGAGTGTAGGTTTAGATGTATATTATGATACTCAAGAGTTTTACTTTATGATACAGAGTTATGAAAATCAGTCTACCTTATCAGTGATCTCTTATCCCATGTCTGAAAATAATGTCATGACCTCCCTTGACAGTTCTAAAAATGACAGTACTGTAGTATATTCAAGTATACAATTAATTATTTAGATCAGTCATAACTACATTACCGAATATTCAACAAGAACGGCAAAGAAAAGACATTTGCCATATCATGTTGAAGCATCGAACGTAGTACACTCAGAAAAAAGACCTTCTTTGTTTATGCTAAGCAGATAAAGACATCACTTTCAGTAGGCCTATGATCTGTGTCTATTTTATCAAAATGAAACCTCAAAATAAAACCCTTTCGCAAGCCACCTACTTTATTTATTTTCATATAATCTCACATACTAAAGTAAGTAACTAAACTTTAAAAGTATAGATACAGAAATCCTACTGATAGCTGCTGCGCTTTTATAAAATGATACCCTATATCGGATTCTACTATGATTAAAGTGAAACTAATTACCATGATATTCGATTTTTATCTCAACTTCCCAGACATTTTTAGGGGATTTGTTTAGTACATAAAATGTCAAATGCCAAATTAACTTTGGTAATATTAGAATGAGATAACTGTATTTTGAAGACACATCTTCATGTTTGTATCGGGTTCTCTTCCAACTGTTTCGATTTAAGTGCGAAATTGAAACCAAAAATAACTTTTCTTGTGTAATGACTTGGTTTCTTTGAAGATATGGCGACTTTTAAGGTAAATTAAGTTTGATTTTCTGTTAGATTTCACTTTTATCACATCACATATTTTTTGGTCTGATTAACCTTTTGTGCATGACGTTTCCGTGTCGATCCATTAAGCCTAAGGCAACTTATATAGATTCAGAGGAAAGAATGAACATGATAATTTAGGCTACAATTTCACATGAATATGTATGCGTTTATATACATTAGATTTTAGAGGAACCACACGTGGAACTCTTTAGAATTGTATTTGAATTCTGCTATTTTATGTAACTTGTTTGCTTTAAGTTTGCTGACAGTTTTCGGGTATTACGTGGTTTTACATGTATTTATATATTTACCATGCCGGGGAAGCTTGAATCAAACGGGAAATTGTAGAGTATGTAAAGAGTGACAGGTAGCTATCATCTCATCAATAAAGCTTGCAGATTATTATGAAGTTGGAAACATCTCCCCAATCCGTTTTGTTCGAAAACTAGACAGTCGACAACGAATTTGTATTGATTATGGAATAAAGAATATTTGATGCTGACAAGTATGTATCAACACTTTCTTCATTCTTTGTGGCTCTCGTTTTCATCAAAATTTTAAACCTGTTCAAAAGGCAAGATATGAAAATCGGTTTATGGCAGTTGATATCAGATAGCCATCAATAAGCTATGTTTGCTATCTGTGATAATCTGTAGTAACTCGTAAAATGTATCATATGTATCATAAAGTTCTTTGGATAATCATACGGGGTGGCAGTTGTAGGAAGCAAAATAAGCAATTACATATGGTGGGGGGGGGGGGATAATTGCGCCAAAACTCTTTCTCAAGTGTGGTGAAGCCCCCATACGGCCATTGGTCGTTCTCTTTCAGCGGCCAATTCGTTTGCATAATTGGTAGTTTGGGTTTTCAACATAGTTTAGAATCCTTTCCCACAGTAACAGATTATACTGCTACATAATTTAACAGTAGTTACATAACGGACAGTATCTTCAAGTATAAGAAAAATAAAAACTAAAAAGTGAATTTATTTGTTACAAGACAATGAAATAAAACGATTTAAGGGAGCAGCTGTACAGTATCAGTTCAAGATAATACATTTAACTTTACATAGAATAGAATATCGTCTACAGTACGTCAGTTGATGATAGAGTGCTGTTGAAAATGAGTAGTAACATGTAAAATGAAGTGCTGAGAACAGAAACTAAACGGTACATATTCAATTGTTTGTTTGGTTCAGTGACGTTCAGATACATCACTAATATTTTGATGAAATCATTTCATCCCCAGGTACGACCGACACATCGACAATTCTGCATCCATAAATTACATCGACAGACTAAATTTGCACTCGTACAACATGCTTCTCCTGGTTCAGATGTCCATGGTATACAGGGTGCCCTCCACCCTCGACATGTTCTTGGTTCCACTTGTTTATTTCTTCTAAACGAAACTCGTCTGAAAATTATATAAAAAATTTTGGTAAAGTATCGTTGAAATAGTTTGGAATAAGAAAAATGATCTTTCACCATATAATTAAATAATATGTTTTTTTTTTTGTTTTTTCATACCGGTACTGGAAGACACAGCAATCATTTCAGACGTGTCGTCTTTTCGTTGGTATTTCTTTGTGAAAGCTGTAGAAACTACTCTTTTCAAACCGATGTTTCATGAAACTGCTAGGTGTATTTTATTGAGCATTTTCCAATGATAAACACCGTAAACATCCTTCACATTCTCGGTCTAATTTATAGCCTTATATCGACTGAAACGTGATATATTCACAGCTCAAATAAACATCTACTTGTAAAGATCAAATGGATCTAGACTAGAATCTGATCTACTAACATCCCTTTTCAGTCTTATATTTGACATATTTAAAAACTTGATAATACTGCTTATTTCAGATAATGACATTTTTAAAGTAATTTTAAAATAGCTTACCTTTTAATTGTTTTTAATTTATCCAAGGCATCAATATCATCATAATTTCTCACTGAATAACCTGCAAAATACAAGCGAAAAAAAAAATCAAATGCATGTTTAAGGTTGTAAAAAGCAAAGAATTCAACACAATTATAGGACCGGTCACAACACAGCATCGACTAGTAGCTAGACATCTTGTTCAAAGACAATATTAAGGGTTCCTAGCTGGTAGTCTTACACCTCCCCTTTCGAGAAATAAACTAACATCAATTAAATACATGTAGCTGTACCGATCGACTTATTATGAATATTGATGCAGATGCAGTTTCGGGTGTTTAAGAAGAGTGAGCATGGTCTACCTAACTACAAATACAGCAACTACTTATAGAGCACCTTTGAAAAATTAATAATGTATTTGGAGCCAAGAGTTTAAAACTGTAAAGGTGTATATACAGTATATAGACTTATTTTTCCCAATATATGAGTTCATCAATTATTAAGAAGATAACTAGGGGACCCTTCACCTTTAACAGTGTATTAGATCCTTATAAGTGCGAATTAAAAGAAGTACTTATTAATATAAAAAGTAAGCTAATTAGTTCGTCCATTGATTTGTTTGTCAATATAATTAAAGCTTCTTAATGATTTTTTTCTCGTCTGAAAAATTAATCTATGATGAAAATGAGAAAAAATTATCGCACTAGATAGTACTTATAAATTACAAATACCATAAACATTTAGTTCATGTAGTTTGGTTTAAAAAATAGCTAGTATGATAAAAACCCATCATATGGTACATTTTACAATATTGAGATGAGATCTTAAAGTTAACTTTGGTGTTTAGTCATTGGCAAGGTGCAGCTTTTCAGAACTTTTACATCGTTAATTGCAGTATTCTAAAATTTGTCAACTCGTTCTTGGCCTTTCATAAGGTGTACACAGTCTAAAGGGATATGTTCACTAACTATTCGACCAATAAAATTCTAGTCTCAGAACCTTGAATTTTTATCTAATCCGTAATAATGTCCCCAATTCTCCCTTGAAATTAAAGCCTTCAAATCCTCAGCGTTTGAAAGTCAAACATACACATAAACAGATGGGATTGTGCGATTTTTGTGCAATTATAGTACTTCTGGATGCTTATTACATATAAGCAATGCCCAAATCGATCCTTGAAAATGCTGAACATTCCCCTTTAATTGAAATAGACAGAAAACTGTAGCGATGTAAAAATAGGAGTTTAACAAGATATACATCGGCTAGTTTATACAATTAAACCAATTTTCTCTTCAAATTGTACTTAAGTAATTGGAAACATGTCTATTGATTTTCCGACCTTAAATAGATTGATTAGTGTTTCCACCCCCACCCAATCATTCTAATCATACATAAATACCACAATCACCAAGTTTTAAGTATTGATTCGTACTTTAATCAACCAAGAAATACAATTCACCTTTAATACTTTCAGATCGCTTCCAAATTAGCTTAATAGTAGTAGTAAATATCATGTCAGGAGAAACACAAATGGTCCGCATCTGGGCAATTGTATAAGAAATTATATTTATTTATTTCAAACCAAAAGAATCTTTAATTGTAAGTTATAGCCTGAAAAGTTGGCACACCATCAGGGGCCTTGAACTCAAGAAAAAGTAAAAGCTATTATTTCACAATTGTTTTCAAAGATATTTCAAATTATGTTATTATTTTTTAATTTCTACCGATGGGATTGACATTAGGTAAGCGGATATAGCGATAAGCGGTGCCTGTGTGCACGTTTAACAGCCATCGAATCTGCGAAATGGAAAAATTCTCGCTATAAAACAAATTTTAAAAGATGTCAGTAGACTATGTATCAAAGTTATATTTACACCAACGAAATAAAAAAGATTAATGTTTTTACTAAAAAAATATCATTACAATTAGATTTACCAATGACTGATATCAGACGGTAGGTCGTGTCTTGTTTTATTTTCAGTTCACGCTAACTTAATATCGATATCTGTTAAAGCGTCGTTTTTTCAGCCTTGAAAATATCAACAGTGACAGTGTGAAATCGTTGTTGATTCCGAAGTTAAATGCGTGGGCAATAGTTATATTAAATTACTTTTTAGTTTGACAACCAAACCGACATGATATTTTATATTTCAAAATAAGAATCGGTTAAGGAGCTGGTATCAGATAGATACATGTAAATTATGGTAAGACCAGACATAACTAAGTTATAAACCAACTTGAGATACGTAAACTGAATAATTGAATTATTATAAATTGATTTATATTATTACTAGCTAAGACCGCCTAAGTTTCGAACATAATAACCACATTTAAATATCTCCTTGTATAATCACAGCCTTTTTATATTATTCATGTCAAATCAATGTTAAATATTAAAAAAAACACATCGTCGTTCCAAGGGGACCATTGAAGTTTGATATATTAGATATTGTCTTTTTCAGGGGTAACCTATATTCTTCGAAATACAGATTGGCTATTAGGCATGCGACGACCTTCTATCTATTTACAGAAATGTCCATAAGGCATGAGGATTGCAGAAATTCAATAATAGTACCAATCTAAACTGGCAATAACACTCCGATAGCAAAAAGTAAATGGTTCAAGCAAGGTTGAGAGGTATATACATGCACGATACTGGTTTACTGGTACTTGCATTAGACAAGCTTGAGTAACAGAAATCTTTCTACCGTTAAAAGGCAATCCTGTTTACAAATGCCATCTTTGTAGCTTTCTTCAAAAAAGATTGTAAAGAAGTTTTCAAAATTTTGTATTGGACTTATAGCATTAATTCCGGTTCCAGCATTGCCACTTTAAACAAAGTTTTTGATGATGTTACAACTGCAAAGTATTCTGTGATATAATCAGGTTTCGCAAATTGATACTATCGTACAACAAGTAGAAAACCTCTTTACAATCCCTTTAAGATCTTGATTCACATTTCTGCTAGAAAAAAACCCATAAAAAACGTGTTATGGACTTTTTTTTAAGTTTAAAGAAACTAAAATATTCTAGCAATTCTTCAAACTATGTGTTCATGTTTGTTTTGGCTGAATAGATTGCTCAATATGTTTTTTTATACAAAATGTAATAAAATTCGACATAAATTTCTTCGTAAAATATCAATTTCAGTGAGAACAATTTCAATAAGAAATCACTACCATTAACAAGATGTTGACAAATTCATTCTTAACAAAACAAGTTTGTTTTCCACTTGTTTCAGGAAATTGCACAATTGACGTGAATGTTAAAAATATTTTTGTCTAATTAGTGTCGTATTATTAGCAGTTGTGATCAAGTTATTGCTTCACATTCCTTCAAGCTGTTTACCATGACAAGTTTTAATCTATCACCTGATCTAAAACAAGTTTGTATGGGAGTTTAAGTTCTGTAATATTCCATCAATGGAATTTTTTAAGTACCTAGTGTAATTTGTATGCAGCAAATCTCCTTCCTGTATAATCTCATTACAATTTGTGCACTGGCCAATCCCACTGACAAATTCCATCTATAAAATATCAAAATATAATTTATCTATCACAAAACCGAAGAAAACTCAGTTTATAGAGAGAAAGTCGTTGACACCCGCCAACACACTTCCAGTTAAAACATACTTGATATAAGTGGAAATCAATTTTCATCTCTTGAATGACACTGAAGTTATATTATATATAATATGTTATTGTTAAATAAGTAGCTTTAATACGTTCGTGGGTTAACAATTAGTCTTCAAACTTGATAAAAACATATTTCTTAAATATTTCAGATATAAAAAATAAGACTTTGTTTTAGCGATTTGTTTTGTGAATCCGTAAGCTACAGAAAAGAGAATAACACAGCCAAAGTTCTGAATGTTGAAACACTTATGCCGAGTTAGAGTCCGATAAATTGACATCATATGTATCTTGTATGTAACATTTAGTTACTAGTAATGGCGAAATGATATTTGATCCTTATGCAATTCGGTTATTTTCTGTCAAAATCACTCTATATCAAACGCGAATAAAATTCAGTCTATACTCCCGAAACGAATACATAAGGAAGGAAGGTGTTATTTATTAGACATACACAGTTGCAGGGTTGCATTTACACTACACCATGATCTACTAATAATGTAGCAGAACCGTGTATCAATATGATCTACAATCATTGTAACACAGTCTTGTATCAGTATACTACACCATGATCTACAATAATTGTAACAGAATCTTGTGTCAATACACTACACCATGATCTACAATAATTGTAACAGAATCTTGTATCAATATACTACACCATGATCTACAATCATTGTAACAGAATCTTGTATCAATACACTACACCATGATCTACAATAATTGTAACAGAACCTGGTATCAATATACTACATCCTACAATCATTGTAACATAACTGTGTATCAATATACTACACCATGATCTACAGCCATTGTAACATAACCTTGTATCAATAAACTACACCATGATCTACAGCCATTGTAACACAGTCTTGTATCAGTATACTACACCATGATCTACAATAATTGTAACAGAATCTTGTGTCAATACACTACACCATGATCTACAATAATTGTAACAGAATCTTGTATCAATATACTACACCATGATCTACAATCATTGTAACAGAATCTTGTATCAATATATTACATCATGATCTACAGCCATTGTAACACAGTCTTGTATCAGTATACTACACCATGATCTACAATAATTGTAACAGAATCTTGTGTCAATACACTACACCATGATCTACAATAATTGTAACAGAATCTTGTATCAATATACTACACCATGATCTACAATCATTGTAACAGAATCTTGTATCAATACACTACACCATGATCTACAATAATTGTAACAGAACCTGGTATCAATATACTACATCCTACAATCATTGTAACATAACTGTGTATCAATATACTACACCATGATCTACAGCCATTGTAACATAACCTTGTATCAATAAACTACACCATGATCTACAGCCATTGTAACAGAGCATTGTATCGATATACTACAACATGATCTACAATAAGTGTAACGGAATCTTGTATGAAGATACTACATCATGATCTACAATCATTGTAACAGAACCTTGTATTAATATACTACACCATGATCTACAATCATTGTAACAGAACCTTGTGTCAATATATTACATCATGATCTACAATAATTGTAACAGAACCGTTTATCAATATACTACACCATGATCTACAATCATTGTAACAGAATCTTGTATCAATATACTACACCATAATCTACAGCCATTGTAACATAAGCTTGTATCAATAAACTACACCATGATCTACAGCCATTGTAACACAGTCTTGTATCAGTATACTACACCATGATCTACAATAATTGTAACAGAATCTTGTGTCAATACACTACACCATGATCTACAATAATTGTAACAGAATCTTGTATCAATATACTACACCATGATCTACAATCATTGTAACAGAATCTTGTATCAATATATTACATCATGATCTACAGCCATTGTAACACAGTCTTGTATCAGTATACTACACCATGATCTACAATAATTGTAACAGAATCTTGTGTCAATACACTACACCATGATCTACAATAATTGTAACAGAATCTTGTATCAATATACTACACCATGATCTACAATCATTGTAACAGAATCTTGTATCAATACACTACACCATGATCTACAATAATTGTAACAGAACCTGGTATCAATATACTACATCCTACAATCATTGTAACATAACTGTGTATCAATATACTACACCATGATCTACAGCCATTGTAACATAACCTTGTATCAATAAACTACACCATGATCTACAGCCATTGTAACAGAGCATTGTATCGATATACTACAACATGATCTACAATAAGTGTAACGGAATCTTGTATGAAGATACTACATCATGATCTACAATCATTGTAACAGAACCTTGTATTAATATACTACACCATGATCTACAATCATTGTAACAGAACCTTGTATCAATATACTACACCATGATCTACAATCATTGTAACAGAACCTTGTGTCAATATATTACATCATGATCTACAATAATTGTAACAGAACCGTTTATCAATATACTACACCATGATCTACAATCATTGTAACAGAATCTTGTATCAATATACTACACCATAATCTACAGCCATTGTAACAGAACCTTGTGTCGATATATTACATCATGATCTACAGCCATTGTAACAGAACCTTGTATCAATATACTACACCATGATCTACAGTCATTGTAACAGAATCTTGTATCGATATACTACAACATGATCTACAATAATTGTAACAGAACCTTGTGTCAATATACTACACCATGATCTACAGCCATTGTAACAGAGCCTTGTATCAATATACTACACCATGATCTACAATAATTGTAACAGAACCTTGTGTCAATATACTACATCCTACAATCATTGTAACATAACTGTGTATCAATATACTACACCATGATCTACAGCCATTGTAACAGAGCCTTGTATCAATATAGTACACCATGATCTACAATCATTGTAACAGAACCTTGTGTCAATATATTACATCATGATCTACAGCCATTGTAACAGAATCTTGTATCAATATACTACACCATGATCTACAGCCATTGTAACAGAACCTTGTATCAATATACTACACCATGATCTACAATCATTGTAACAGAACCTTGTGTCAATAAATTACATCATGATCTACAATAATTGTAACAGAACCGTGTATCAGTATACTACACCATGATCTACAATCATTGTAACAGAACCTTGTATCAATATATTACACCATGATCTACAATCATTGTAACATAACCTTGTATCAATATACTACATCCTACAATCATTGTAACATAACTGTGTATCAATATACTACATCATGATCTACAATAATTGTAACAGAATCTTGTATCGATATACTACAACATGATCTACAGCCATTGTAACAGAACCTTGTGTCAATATACTACATCCTACAGTCATCGTAACAGTCTTGTATCAATATATTACATCATGATCTACAATAATTGTAACAGAACCTTGTGTCAATATATTAATCATGATCTACAATAATTGTAACAGAACCGTGTATCAATATACTACACCATGATCTACAATCATTGTAACATTACTGTGTATCAATATACTGCACCATGATCTACAATCATTGTAACAGAACTGTGCATCAATATACTACACCATGATCTACAATCATTGTAACAGAACCTTGTGTCAATATACTACACCATGATCTACAATCATTGTAACAGAACCTTGTATCAATATATTACACCATGATCTACCATCATTGTAATAGAACCTTGTGTCAATATACTACATCATGATCTACAATCATTGTAACAGAATCTTGTATCAATATACTACACCATGATCTACAATCATTGTAACAGAACCTTGTATCAATATACTACACCATGATCTACAATCATTGTAACAGAATCTTGTATCAATACACTACACCATGATCTACAATCATTGTAACAGAATCTTGTATCAATACACTACACCATGATCTACAATAATTGTAACAGAATCTTGTATCAATATACTACACCATGATCTACAATCATTGTAACAGAACCTTGTGTCAATATACTACACCATGTCATTAGCGTTATGCGAAGCCCACTAGCTTGCTAGTTTGAGCACTCTGGCATGGTATGATGATATCACATAATTATGTGAGATCACCTGAGGTGACTATATAGCCATACCTCAACTCCAGTATCAGCACTGCACTGTTTGCAGTTAATATAAATGTTATAACAATACCATTATGAATGAAATTGTTATATATAACAAGGGCGGATCCAGAATTAAGGGATATGGGTGGGAGTGAAATATAACATGCTTCAAATTCAACGGCACCACATTTGTTTAGAGGGTTCTGACATCAGTCAGCCAAAAATAGGGGGTGATGTGGGCTCGAGCCGGGGGAGCCCTCCTCCTTGGATCCACCCCTGTATAACGCTAACTGTAAAATTGTTTCAGAACAGTGGAGTAGCTAGGACTTGTTTTGTAGTTTGTTTTTTGTATGTTTAACAGCTAGGAAGGGTGTGGCGCAGGGTATGCTTACTCTTCTAGACACCTAAAACCACTTTTCATTATGATATACTTACTCATGTATGATTGATATAATTCCTCATGTGAAAAGGTCATAAGCTGTTACCTATGTTTCGTCAAAATGTCTTTTTGGATTTCGAGTTTCGTATTGCGGTTCGGATCGTTAGTACTTGGTTTCTTTATTCTGGGGTGGTGGGGGCGGCAGGAGGAACTTCAAGCATAGAAATGGTCAAATCGTAAGATTTCTAAGCAAAAATAGAACATCTACGAACGAAGCAAAATAAAATCTGAATCCACGATTTTTAACTTGAAATACTATTACTCTGGGTAAAGTCTGACATGAGAACCGTTCCACCGAAACACAGGTTTGAAAAACTTATAACCCGAGAAACACTACCAGCAATGTCATATTGGTGTACATTTATTAAATGTTTTGCATAAGTATGATTTTTATTTCAAAGTTATAGAATAAAATAGCTCAATCTAAACTCTTAGACGATTACCTCTCTTGAATTGTTTAATTAACCCCTAGAGAAATTAAATATTGTTATATGTCGAGGAAGACAGATTAAACTACTTATAGTTGTGAGCCGCATTGGGAATTTCAAATTGAGCGTCAGTAATTTCCTAGTGATTAAACAGCATCATTCTCCGCCCAACAACGGAAGTCCTGCATTTACCATTCTCAATATTATCAGAGTGTCTGGTGTTTAATTTACAAAAGCACTTATATTTATATCATCAACGTCAAATAGCAAGTATATTTATAAGATAAACCCTAGTGTTATCCCAGTCAAATCTCATTAGATAAACCAATTAATTGATTTTTATACGCCCTATGTATTGTTTATGGGGTTCAAAGGCTTAAATTAATATTATTTAATAAAAGGATTGTCTCTTATTGTTATAATGGTATTAATATAATTACCCAGAGCAAACTATTTATGTTTAATTTTCTAATAGAAAAATGTCTATTAATCTCATAATAAATAATATTTATCTACCTAGGATTATTGTTATGTATTGGTTGATTAGAATCAAGTAATATAATTAGCAATAAATTTTCCCCATTAATTCTTCTTTCGTTTTATCTTATCGATTAGCATTTTACATGTTGCAAAATCTTCATTAAATCAGATCAAAGTGTGTCCCTCTACTTGGTGAATTTCCCAAAACAAACTACAAATCGGCATCAGTTTCGTTTTCAAGGATGAAAAGGTTGGACTTCGTCAGAAAATAAATTACAACAGTACACATACTTTCCAAACTCATTTCGATGACGCTAATTTCATTATGGATGCGCATCAGAATTATGACAAGAATCTCGACTTTTTTCAGCACGAATATTAAGACAAGTGAATACAACATCAAATGTTTTTAACACTAAAGATTTGTTTTTTATATACAATAATGTATTCATAAGAAATGGATTAGGTAAAATGCTTTCTTTTCCTAAACCATTACATTCAAGTTAGACCACTGATATAACATTTAGACTTAAAACATATACCATTGTATCGCAATCTAGAAATGATGATGAACTAAACTCATCAACAATACACCCACTATAAGTAGTATTTTATGACCCATATTAATTCAGAACACAATGCTGTATCTGTTATTTTTATTATGGAAAACTAAGATAATGAACTTCGTGCTTCTTGACGAATTGTACGCATTTTGTTTGCTTTGAAATTTCGTGTTTAAAGCTTAACATTGCTGATAGATAATAAAGTCGAGAAAACCATCAAATCGGTTTATCTCCAGAGAAATGCAAATGATTTTAAAACCAATCCTGAATGGTTTTAGACTGAGTTAATGATTAATGTGTTTGTAAGTTATTTAGAAATGACAAAAGAATACAGACATTTCAGCTTCCCACGGGATCACAAGCTCTAGTTAAATATCAAACAACATTGAAGGATTAAAATAAAATTAGATCAATCTCTTATGGTCTGATAAACGATTATAATGACCACTATACGGCTAAAATTAGAAATGGAAGACCATTTTCAGTTGCTGATGGCAAGATCCAATACTTTAATTGGCAGAAGAAACTGAAACAATGATTCTTATAACTCCAGTTCCTAATAGGCTAGTTTATTCAATTACCCACCTTGCTCTTATCACAATGAACTTTGTGTACGTGTAGGCCCACGTTGCAGCCTACACACCAACGATAGAGGGAATGACCAAGGGACAGGAAACATTAACTCATCTACCTACTAATAATCATTATTCTGTGTGGTTAATCAATTTAATTAAACTTGTAACTTTAGTAATATAGTTCTACACGTGTATAGCATCAGTCAATTAGACAATGACGTTTTGCTATACGTATTTCATTATATTCAGAACCGGACATGACATACATCATTCTATATAATTAAGGCACTTTCTTACACGATTCCATAATATCAAACCAAGCAGTGGCGTATTTACGTGCCAAGCTCATCTATTTTCACTTGAAAATCGTAGAATTTGAGAATTCATATGCCCATGACTCCCACCAACCCACCCCATCAAACATTTGTCCTCTCGTTTTTCGCCATGCCACTGATACCAAAGACCAATAATAAGTATATGATTGTGTAACATAATGGTCATCATAAAATTAAAGGCATAACAAATATTGATAGAGGTGATAAATTTATCACATGCTAATGAACCCTATCGAAAAACTAAATATTTCATATGAGTTCTTGTTTTAAAATTACGTTCAAAATTTTCCTGTGAACCCTATAGTCAAAATGAGAAAAGGTTCAAATGAAATGTGTGACTTGAGACTGAATAGTTCAGTTCTGATGGTGGAAGTTCTATGTTCTTTTCCAAACAAAGCTTCCAATAGATGTAATATTATGTTATCTGGTCTGGAAAGCTATGTCTTCTTAGAGAATTTACATATGCAGTCATCAAGAAGAAACCGACTTTTTTAAGGAAGCTTGCAATTGATTTTATTTTTGTTTGCACTTTTCGCTCTTAGAATAAGATTGTGAAACAAAATACATTATCAGAATAATAAAACTGCAATATTAAACTAATGTTTTATGAATAATATACGAAAATAACCATATTATAATGTAGATGGCGTCACAAATCTTGTACATTTTACATCTTTCTTCTCTCATTTCTATCTTTGATAAGATTAATTTACATTATATTTCAAGCGATCATTATATAGTCATGTTTTCCTGAACCGTAGAGCAACCGGATAGTCTGGTCAAATTTTATAGCTGAATCACGGTGGCGATATCCATGAAGCTTTTGAATAGGTTTGCATGGCTTCCTTCTCTTTTGAATATTATATTTCAAACCATTATGAATGGAACAGGATGAAAGTGAGAGGAATAGACGGATGTGTTAAACTGCAGATTTTAGTTTACGACCACAATTTTTACTGAATTATCTAATATTAGTAGCCTAGTATGAAATGAAACTCCAAAATAGTAAAGAATTTTAGAATATTTCGACACAGGTACTAGATTCTGGTAAAAAAAAAAGAGATAGAGTTATTTGAATGCCGCCATCTTGTATGCCTTACTTAAACTCCGAGATGTTTCTTGTTTTATCTTCGATATTCTTACCTCCTCTCACATGCTTTGACATTCAAACAATATTGTTAAGTATCTCTTAAACAAAAATTACGACGTTTACAGTATAACAAACAGTATGTATAACAGTTCGGTGTTCTGATGAAACCCTGAATTTACAAAATTGCCATTTTTCAGGAGAGCCCGAAAATGAATTTATATAATTTCAATCATGATGAAACCTCTTCTGTCATGCAAATACCATTTTTTAGGTACCATGCACCATTTGACCAACATTTGATTAGGTTTGATTAAACATTTTGTTCAAAATATGTCAGAAATTCACCACTGAAATGAAATACTCTTTATTTAAAAAAAAATAATTGACATACGAGGTTTCATTAGAACACACTGAGGTGTTTTAGGACTTAAATGTTTTGTTTATACAGTAATAAAAAGAATTTGATTGGCTGATGGTGTACTAGGTTTTAATAGAAGATGAACAGTAAAAATGCTTTCTTGTGATACCAAAATGTCATTGTTGTGAAAAAGTGACATTCAGGGTTTCATCAGAATACCGTCGAATGTCGTATTTTATCGAAATATATTAATTCTTGATCCCTTAAGAGAAGGTGAAACGTATGCCAACAATATAACTATATGCGATTTTTTTTTTACCAGAATCTGATGCCTGTGTACTGTGTATTTCGGGTTTTAGTTTGAAGAAATAACAACCAATCTGCCCATCTAACATATTTTCTTTACAAGTTGTATCGGGATTCGTCTAGAGCCTACAGTAAAAATCTGATCTTGATGAAATGTGTATGCCTGACAAGCCTATTTTAAACATCGAACAAAGTCAAACTAATCCAACCGCCAATATCTTTTCATCAGAAAACACAAGATAAAAGAAGTGCTAAAATATAGATGAATATTCACTTTCATGGAAAGGATGTTATTTTATGGAACGGAATGTATAGAACTGATTCTAATCTCTCATTTCAAAATATTCATGATGGAATTTCATCTCTAAATCTAGTTTATGTGTTTCAATACAGACTACAAAACAAACGTTTGGTCGATTTTTCATTAAAATGAATTGCTTTCTGCTATAATTTAACGTATGGTCGCCATGCCTACACGACACAGTAGAAAAATATAACACTTGATCTTTTTGTAGGATATATTTTTAAAATTGAACTGTCATAAACCTCACTATTAGGCCTATACACTAACAAATTAAACAATTTCGTCGGAACAGATCCAGTTTCTACTTTATACAAATCTAACGTGAAAGGACAAACGGGGACGATGCACATGTGCACTAACATTTTAGTGTAGGTGAATTAAATTCAATCGATCTAGTAGTATTTGATAAGGGCTACCTTTTCTGGCATAATTAAATCGCAAATCTTAAGATTCCATAGGATTTGCACGCAACAGACCGACTTTGATTCCGCGTGTAGACTTGTTTTCGAAAAATTAAGAGAGAGGGGTTACTCAAAACGATTTTTGCGCAAAATTAAAAACGACACTCTTTCGGATCTTCAAAGGAAAAGTGACCCCCCTCCCCCGTTTCATGGCTTTAGTTTAATACCGTGTGGAGGTTCTGCGTGTCGTACCTGCGAACATATACTTATTTCTCACTATTTTCAAAATAAGAGGACAGGAAAGACCTTCCTCATGAATGACCTACTTTCTTGCGTTGACCAAAATTTGATTTACCTAATTTCTTGTAAAAAATGCGATATTCAATATGTTGGCGAAACTCAAAATGCGTTGCGAACCCGTTTTAATGGCCATCGCTACGATATCGTACATGGCAAAAATAGACCAATTGCGAACCACTTTAACCTTCCCGACCACTCCATTGAAGATCTGATGATCATGCCTATCGAAAGTTTAACACCAGTCCCAAACATGAAACCCAAGCACCGAAGATTACAACGCGAGAGCTATTGGATGGACCAACTTGGTACAGTACATCCACATGGTTTGAATATCCAACATGACAACCAAATAATACCAATCGTAGTTACGTTTAATCAGACAGCAGTACAGGCATCGTTAACTGTCAAGAAATATTACAAATCTCTACAGGAAAAATATCCGAATCTATATATACGAAGAGAATCGTTACAGCCTATAGACGAAATAGGAACTTAAGCAATCATCTAGTCCATGGCAAACTTGACCCTCCCCTCACCCCTACCCCCATTTCTATTCAAAGTAACAATGAGAACAATTAGTTAATGTGTTATTTTCCTTCCCTCCCTGTTAGTTTTATTGTATACATGTATTAATAATTTTCAAGTACTTTCTGTTTTAGGTGACGGACTCGAGTGAAATAATGTTTAAGATATATTTAATGAATATTTCTTATATAATTTATCTTTTTATTTATTTTTTTCATATAGATTCGATAGAATGAATGTTTTCATAAATAAGCTCTTTCTTGTTTAATTTCATAGGACAAGGTGGTATATATTTCCAGATAATCTATTTGATGTATTCTTGAGCTAAAAATAACTAATCTAACGAGCACCTTAAAGTAAATAGTTCTTGTTTCTGACCTAGGCCGTGCTTTCTATGAGATCTATCTCATTTCACTTTAACACCATGACGTTCTGGCCAACGTTCTCTGACGTTTGAGGAAACGTTGGAAGTCGTCCATGGTCCCTGGGATAGCGCCAGAAGAACAGGAAAAAAGAAGAACATGCACACACATTCTACTAACGTTCGACGAGCGTAGCACGCGTTCGGCAACCGTTACTCAGTCGTTACTCTAGCGTTACTTGGTTGTTACTAATCGTTTGCTTTGCAGTCAACGACTCACTGGCGACCTGCTAACGACCGCTGAACGGTTTCCTAGCGCACACGTCAGTAAAGCGCTAATCTGACGTTATTTACACGTTAGTCACACGCTCAACACGTTCGCCTAATGTTGACAAATCGTTCATCACACAGTTGGTTGCTATTACATGCTTCTCATGCGTTAGACACACGATAATCAAACGTTATGCACATGTTCATCACACGCCACATGTGTCATCGGACGCTCTAGAATGCTCAAAGTTTGAACGATTGAAACGTTCAGAGAACGTTGACTATAGAACGTCATGGTGTGACGGACTCATAAGGATTAAGTTCATGTATAGGTTCAATAAAAATATCAATCTATCAATATCTTGTAAGATAGAGTTCAGTTCATGTCTGATTTCGTCCTGGTCCATCATTCATTAAGAACTGTGATCAGTGGAACGTTTACAAGCTCAAAATTGAACACAGCAATAACTCATATCGATTTTTTTGTTCGATATTTTAAAATTCTCAATGGTGTTTGGCGTTTTGAAGAACAAAGACAATAACTCATATGGGACACGATATTTCGATCAGAGATATATCATCACGAAAATCGAGAGGGATCATTTTATGATAGTATTGACCCAAAAATCCAAAGAATCTGTAAAATATATTCAGTCAATCATCCAACATTCAAATTTCGTTCAAGATCTTATAAAAACTTCATCAAAATGTAATAGAAACTGCAACTGCATAAAAAGGAATGTTCATTACATCCTCTCGTAGCAATGCAGTATCACTGACTTACGAAAGTGACGTGTGTCATACACAAATTAACCTTTGGTAGATTAATTGAATTATCTGAAAGAAAGATAAAACTATCGTCTATCCTGAATACTAACAACTAGAATATATTACAAAATAAGGTACTTGATTGGGGTAGACTGACATTGACCATGACCTGCGTTTTACCATTCCATAAATATCAGTTTTCGTTTTCTTTATTTTAGAAGGAATAATAGGAATGACATTCAGTCCTATTTTTCTGCACCAGGTTGGCTAACGAAGACGGTGGTGCCATAATACAGCGTGACATAAGGAAACTCTTACCAAAACAGTGACATTAACTCATTGTTTTGTTCTGTTTCTTGACATGGAAAAGGCGTCTAGCCCGTTGATCTGCAGGCTGTGTACGTTTAAGAAATTAAGAGTAGGCTAATTCCGCTCTCCTGGCAAATTGACCACATTGCATAGTATTTTCCCGTCCCCGTTAGCCAATAAGTGCAGAAAAATAGGACGTAGAACTTCATTTGATATTTTTCTGTTCCCAACTGTCCGTCTATAGAAAGATTAGCAAATGAATGTATTGTATAATATGGATATATGCGATTTTTGAGAGAGGTCCTTCAAAATCATTAAATGAAGGTATCTGAACCAATCAAAGTCGAAACTTTTAGATGTGATCTGCCCGATTTGAATGGTGAAATATTATAATAGGTAACCTACCTTACCTCTGTCGTACAGTTGTAATGATGAATAAGGTATTAACATCAGAAATACACTTAAAATCAGGATCGAATTCCACATTATTTATCCTTTTTAACCACCTTCACCTAGAAAATATGTAATAAAATGCGCATTAGGTGATAATTTCACTGCTATCCAAGCAAAACTCTTGACAATTTGAATAAAAAAATTGAAACCCACACACACAAATAGAAAATGTTCATGATTACCATTATTATTTAGTTCTGGTATCTACCAACATTGTTTCATGATAAGTGTAGATATACGTCGACGACCAACAAAAGTTACCAACAATTCGCATTCGGCTCAACCTTCGTCATTGGTGAGATGACTCTGCCGTGATCGGCGTCCATCTTGCCCGATATATGGGCAAGGGAAGATAACTCTTATTGGGAGATTGATTTGGATTGGCTGTTTCTACCGCGAAAGAAGATCGCTATCTCTGTATAGTATACAAGGTTATCTTGCACGCTAGTCTAGTTCAGAAGTTGATACGAGTGAACAATCCGATGACAAAACAAAAAAGCCCCAACTAACATAAAATATTGGTAATAAATTGGTATTAGCTAAAAGGTATGTGAGTAAGTCAATCATAAAAGCGGAAGTGTTTGACAATGAAAAGTGATTTAAATGTCTAGAAGGGTAGGCATACTCTGCCTGGCACCACACCCGTTTTGATGCTCAATATTACTTTCAAAACAGTAGGGATGTTAATGTGTTTTATCGGGTGTCGAAAAAAAACGTCCCTAAGTTTGACAGTAAATATGTCAGTTGTTGGTGAACCGATCTCTTTCAAAATTCTCACGGCTTTTCTCCAACATGTCCTTGTCAGACCCTGAAAATATGAGAGTGCTCGAATACAAATTGTGCAAGAACTGTCCCGAACTGTGTGCATTGTACCTTCTTGTTGGTGGTTGATATTAATTGTGGTTGATGTGGTGACAGCACAATGAACACAGGTTGAAATATGTAGTTTGCTCTGATATTGAAATCTGTTAAATGTTATTTTGTTCGGGGCAATACTGTTACAATTTTTATTCGATGACCTTAAGGTCTAACTGCGTAGAATTTTGAAAGCGATAGGTTTACAGCTGCGATACTTACAAACTTAAGGTTTTTCTTTTGGAAAACCCGATATAAGATTATATCAATATATAAGTAATATGCCAAGTACTAAACTAGAGGTTGGGGTCCATGGGTTTGCTAGTGGCCACGCGAAATACTATTGTGATGACAGCATGATAGTTTTATAAGAGAACATTTTCATAGTTAAATATAACCAATGTCGCGAATTAGGATGAGGCAATATATGAGCTACAGATGGAATCTGAAGGTTTTTTAGATTCGCAGCTACGATTCAAACAAGTTTTTCCATGTTTTGCAAATTCACGTTCAGGTGGTCTCATATAAGTCAAAATTTCCAAGCATGCATGCATTGCACAGAAATTTTCTCATAAATTGTCATTAAGATAACTATATGAGTTCATAATTGAGATCTAATTGTTTATTAATTTTTGCCACTTATATGGACGCAGCCCTTTTACAAATGATAATAATTGGTCAGATCTATACCAGAATGATAAATTTAGATTATGTCATAGAGTTATATAACCTAAAAGAACCGATTTTCCTACAAAATCATGACAAATCCGCACACATATTTTTTTGTTGTTTTAAGTTTTGAATATATAAGGATTTAGAATATCAGACTATTTTTTTATTTCTAAGTAGCATTTTCTTTGGATTCTATCGCATGCACTATATTGAAATTCGTCAGATTGACTAAGATCAATAAATATTAAAAAAAGTGAACACTGGGTTTGACATTTTTAAAACAAAAACTTGTTAATCCGTTGAGTAAAAACTAAGAGAACCATTAAGAGATAAAAACTAGAATAGCTTTCAGAAATTGATCCTAGTTATATGTCAAGCTGATTAAGAGATTTCTATACATAATATAAAGAGGTTTAATTCACCATAATAGAAAACATTATTATCTTCTCCAGATGATGTCCTCCGTCGAGTATCAGTCATTAAATGTCGGTTTTCTTCTTGAAATCCCAATGCAACAATCTATTCTATTATCACCGTTTTATTTCTCAGTAAATTCCGGTAAAAATTATTTTAATTAATTCCTTTAAAAATACAATATTTACCGGTGAAACTCAAATGATGTTAATAGTAGAGGTCAAACTAACATACTGCATTTCATCTAATTCAATAACGCTGATATTTCACGAAAATGCTTTAACTTCCACCAGCAGGATTCACGACAGACAAGTTTTTCAAATGATCTTCCGTATTCATATTATCCTCAACCAAAAATTGAATAGAAGTGTGACGATGAACGTATATTACCTTCTCAAGATTGCTTTCCTAATGTGGTTGTAAAAGCTTTTTTTGAGATGGTACACAATAAATGCATTATGTATCCCATCTCCTTATCCGGTGTTTTAAACCAAACACGCAAACAGTTTTTCAAATTGTAAAATATTACACTTCATGATTATCGTTCAGTTTAGTGCTTTTAGAAATAAAGTGTTTCCAGACTCGATATAATTCACTTTATATCATGTCATTCCGACATAAGCCAAACGTTCTAAACATTATTATTTAAATAAATCTAAAAAACGTACCCGTTTTGTTAAAGCCTGTAATAAAAATGCCTACCTGTTATAGAAGTATCCGAAACACACGAAATTTTATTATTTCTATTCCGTTTGATTCCTTTTTCAAGTTCTAATATTAAAAAAAGTCACGTTCAGTGTGTAATGGAATCACTGCTAAATACTTTTAATATTTTTTAATTAACTCGTCTTTTGCCACAATGGAATCCTGTACTCCTTTATAACAGCTCAATCGTTCTTCCATTGAGATGTCATCAGTCGAACACCTACATTCAGTATAGAGAGTTTATAGCCAGTGATGTAGCGAGAGACAATGAGAATGGAGGTTGAACCCTTAACGTTGATAATCACCCACATTAACTACAACTGGAAGTAGAATATTATTGGATATTGTGGGTTGGATTGGGACTAAATCAGAGAAAATATGATTTAGTAGTATTGATCTCAGACTCTCAATTCACTTCAATATGAGAAGGGAAAGAATCATAATCCATGCTTCACTGATTGGTGTTCGGAAACGAATAAATCTAGAACATTAAATTATCTGTAAGAAAAATATTTATTACCATTATCCCTCAGCACAAAGTTTTCATTCACCATTATATTCAGTATTTATTATACGACCGTAAATAATTTCAGTCTAATTTTCATATTGTAGAAGACTTTCATTGATCTAGTCTGATTTAAGAGGACATAGCGTATGATATACCACCAGGCACGTCTCTTAAAACTCATTACTTATAGAAAATATTACTTTCATTTCAATATGAGTTCTTCAGGTCGAGAACCGTCAATAAATTTTCATCTCTGTTTTCAATATTTTGAATATCTTGAAAACAAAGCCTCAGTTTGCTCTGGCAAAATTTTACTCATTGCACACTGAATGGCGTTTGTCCGTCCTGTCAGGTGTAGAAAAGCAGAATGTAAATCTCCATTTAATTTCATTTCATTTGTTTCTTGTATTGTTTAAGCTCTTTTAATGGTACAAACAATATTTCGTTGTCATTATTCCAAGAGCGGACATACAGAATATATTTTTTATCGATGTCACCGTTTCTACATGTTTCTATGTAACGGTAATCAAGTTAAATCTGATATTGGTGTAAAACTAAAATGAAGGTTGGTATTTAATTTAAGAAACCCAAATCATAGAACCGGAAGTACAATCTCCCTTTAATATTTATTGTCCACGTTCTGAGACCTATTCGTATATTTCCTTCGTTTGCATGTCAAACATGCAAAATGTGGTATGACATTTGGAAAAAATTTAAGGTACCTTGCAATTATTTCAGAACTTTGATGTTTGAATCGCAACAACGACAGGGCAGAAGCTGACCAGTAGCCCGATGTTATGTCGACAGATGAAGAGAATATTGCGAAATTATTTTTTGCTTAAATTTGTATACTGATCAAACAAGATCTTGGATTTAGAACGATGTCTGAAATTCCTGCAAACAATGTGATAAGTCAACCCTTAACTAAAGAATCGTTTAACTCTCATTATAAAGGGATCACCATTGTTGATTCTAATGAGTTTTATTAAAATCCAGTTAGAAATGTGAACGTGGTTGATTACTTTCTGATCAATACTAGTTTTCAACACCACACACTTAAATAAAGTTACATCTAATAGACGCCACTCCTTTTATGTAATATTAACAGTTCAGATATAATATCCATTATTAGAATGTAATAACACGTGCTGGTATATTGATTCTATACAGTTCATGTTGGTTTTAATTGTTAATTTTCATAAATCATGTTGTTTTCTGATGAATGACCGACCTGTGGAATCAGTGTTGTAATTCGGATATCACGATATAGGTGTCTTAAATATAGGCCTATCAATGTATAAGCAGATTCATTTGGTATTTTTTCTATTTTGATGTTTTCATCAACGAAGCTTACGTAATCCGTGATTTAAGCAGTTTGATAGCTTAGGCATTTGATTAATCTGATTACATGCAAACGTGGATGTTTGGTTTTGTTTTATTTTATACAAGTAAATACCCATACCATTCATGATCTGATAAATTGTTACGCATACAGATATCAGGAAATGCGTCATATACATTTTTACATTTAACCCATCAAAAAGAGTGGAGTTATCTTGACGAAGTCGGTGCCACGATCCTTTTTAGATAGTTGGTTTGAATATATTTGTGATCAAAATATCTTTACTAAAAAATTTAAGACCCATCATATGTGCTGGTTATTCGAGGATATTGATGATGACAGAGCGCGATAATGCATGATAAGTGTAGAAGATTCTAAATTCAAACACGTAACTTATCGTCCATATCAGATATTTTTTAACCACATTTAATTTTTATCAAAAACAATAGGCTTACTCAGTAATCTTTCTCTATTGGAAAAAGATGTTTATCATTATATTGTCTTCACGAATGAAATCATAGTTATGGTTACAATTCAGATCAATTTCCCAAACGCCAATAATAGAGACAAATAGAGTCGCTGTGTCTCAAGCTGCAGTATTAACCGGAAACAGCGATTCAAACCAGGAAATTTGTCCGGAATTGATAGTTAGCTTTAATATTAGCGATTGCTGTTTTTGCTGAGAAGCAGAAATTGTAAGAGCGGAACGAGTTTTAAAAATCATATCAAGTCTAAAACGAGATGAGATGTTGGAGTGCGATACGATGTGTTCTCCAATATGATTTGACGGCCTAGTCTGGATGTCCACCTAAAAGGTTATGATTAATAAGTTTGGTCTCTACTTGCTAAAAAATAAATACATGTTGTTATGTATCTTTAAACCAGTTTACCTGTTCTGATTAGCAAATGCGTTGAAGAGTACGAGGGCGCGAAATGATGATTTAATAGTCTTTGATGTTAAATTATGGACATTTAATGGTGTATAAATAATAGAAAAGTTATAGTGCTATTTTAATTTGTCACTAATTTCTGATTTTCTGCTTTATTTGAAGTTGAATTAGTTCATAAAATATTTAAAAAATAAATTGATTAAGTTATTTTTATTCCAGAAAAGCATATTATTTATGCGATGAATTATGGTATTAGTGCAAACAACTCTGCCTTCAGCTTGAAAACAATATTAAATGTGTTCCATGTACATACACTAAACGCCCTTGTGAGCGCTTCAGGAATATTAACCTACGTGTATTGTATTTTGAAAATGCTTTTGACAATGTAGACATATGACCAAGATATTATCAAGTGAGAAAGTTTCTCGTTTCTCTAACAACTGATTCTATGTTGCAAAAACCTAAAATTACATTGAAAAGAAATTAGGCCAAAATTGTAGACCATTTAATACATAGTTTAAATAAGACTTAAATAAACTGACTGACAGATTACGTTAAAACTCGCGAGGGAGTATAAAAGTATGTGTAAAAATGAAATATAAACTTACAAGTTGATTGATCAATAGATTAGTAAAGCTCTGATAGAATCCTGTACGATTATCTTATGTCAAACATCATCTGATTATTTATAAAGCAGAGGAAATGGAAATAGCCAAATGTTAAGCTGTATAGAGAAAGATTAGACACTGTCTGGCAAAGAAATAATCTGTTGCAGAGTTATTCGACTGATCAGACAAACAAACAATAAACAATTACAATCTAAGCTAGAGAGTTAATTCAGGTTTAAACGTACAATAAACAATTACAACCTTACAATCTGAGTCAGACCTTCAGGTTAAAACAAACAATAAACAATTACAACCTTACAATCTGAACCAAAGCGTCAAATTTAAGGACATCAAGAAATATTAAATATTTCAAAAGAAAAAGTGATGGCAGGGTCTAGAAGAGTATACCCTGCTTGAATATCACGTCAATAAGAAAATGATGTCTCAAAAATCAATTTTTATACGCCGACATCGCGAGTGTTCGTAATCTCAGAGTCATAATAGTCAGAGCTTCAGGTTAAAACAAACAATAAAAAATTACAACCTTACAATCTGAGTCAGAGCTTCAGGTTAAAACATACAAACAATTCTAAACTTGCAATCTGAGTCAGAGCTTCAGGTTAAAACAAACAATTACAACCTTACGATCTGAGTCAGATCTTCAGGTTAAAACAAACAATAAACAATTACAACCTGACGATCTGAGTCAGAGCTTCAGGTTAAAACAAACAATAAACAATTACAACCTGACGATCTGAGTCAGAGCTTCAGGTTAAAACAAACAATAAACAATTACAAACTTACAATCTGAGTCAGAGCTTCAGGTTAAAACAAACAATAAACAATTACAACCTTTCAATCTGAGTCAGAGCTTCAGGTTAAAACAAACAATAAACAATTACAACCTGTTAATCTGGGTTGTCAGGTTAAAACAAACAATAAACAATTACAACCTTACAATCCTAGTTGTCAGGTTAAAACAAACAATAAAAAATTACAACCTTACAATCTGAGTTGTCAGGTTAAAACAAACAATAAACAATTACAACCTGACGATCTGAGTTGTCAGGTTAAAACAAGCAATAACCAATTACAACCTTACAATCTGAGTTGTCAGGTTAAAACAAACAATAAACAATTACAACCTTACAATCTGAGTTGTCAGGTTAAAACAAACAATAAACAATTACAACCTGACGATCTGAGTTGTCAGGTTAAAACAAACAATAAACAATTACAACCTTACAATTTGAGTCAGAGCTTCAGGTTAAAACAAACAATAAACAATTACAACCTTACAATCTGAGTCAGAGCTTCAGGTTAAAACAGACAATAAACAATTACAACCTTACAATCTGAGTCAGAGCTTCAGGTTAAAGCAAATAATACTCAATTACAACCTTACAATCTGAGTCAGAGTTTCAGGTTAAAACAGACAATAAACAAGTATAACCTTACAATCTGAGTCAGATATTCATATCAACACAAAAAATAAACAATTGCAACCTTACAATCTGAGTCAGAGCTTCAGGTTAAAACAAACAATAAACAATTACAACCTGACGATCTGAGTCAGAGCTTCAGGTTAAAACATACAATAAACAATTACAAACTTACAATCTGAGTCGTCCGGTTAAAACAAACAATAAACAATTACAACCTTACAATCCTAGTTGTCAGGTTAAAACAAATAATAAACAATTACAACCTGACGATCTGAGTTGTCAGGACTAAACAAACAATAACCAATTACAACCTTACAATCTGAGTTGTCAGGTTAAAACAAACAATAAACAATTACAACCTTACAATCTGAGTTGTCAGGTTAAAACAAACAATAAACAATTACAACCTGACGATCTGAGTTGTCAGGTTAAAACAAACAATAAACAATTACAACCTTACAATTTGAGTCAGAGCTTCAGGTTAAAACAAACAATAAACAATTACAACCTTACAATCTGAGTCAGAGCTTCAGGTTAAAACAGACAATAAACAATTACAACCCTACAATCTGAGTCAGAGCTTCAGGTTAAAGCAAACAATACTCAATTACAACCTTACAATCTGAGTCAGAGCTTCAGATTAAAACAGACAATAAACAAGTATAACCTTACAATCTGAGTCAGATATTCATATCAACACAAAAAATAAACAATTGCAACCTTACAATCTGAGTCAAAGCCTCAGGTTAAAACAAACAATAAACAATTACAACCTGACGATCTGAGTCAGAGCTTCAGGTTAAAACATACAATAAACAACTAGAACCGTGATAACGGTACTGAGCAGTGCGCAATTTAAACATCCTTGAACGGTTGCATTTTAGTCATGTGACAGAGCTGTTTATAGTTAAAAATCTCAATTTTCAATCGGCTATTAAACCGGAAGTAAACATCGGAAAACACAAAGTAAAACATCATTGGTAGATTTTATCGAGGGCAATAGCTTTGGTTCAGATCAAAAGGTCATCAAACGTCAAGGTCACGAGTTTTGAGCTTTGAAAGTGTTTGCTATTGCTGAATTTCTTTAACCGGAAAAAAGACAAAACTTTTAATCGAAATTAGGAAATCGGCTGTCACCATTTTGTTAGTAATATATTGAAGATGCCATAGACATCAACATTATGTAAATCGGATGATATCCTGATCACTTATATCGATTTAAAGAAAAGTTGGTCATTTCAAGATGGTGGTCTACTAGTTACTTCCGGGTCCAATTTTATCCTTTTTTTTCTATGAATGTTATGTCATTTTATATTTTCAAAAGAATGTGTCGACTCTCTTTAAAAATCCACAATTTAGGAACCACGTGTTTTTTCGCGCCAAAAAAGCCACGCAGTTACTTTAGAACAATGAACAAAATTTCCAAATTAAAAAAAAAAGCAAAATGATTAAAATATCTACTATTATATATCAAGAGGAGATAAAGCATAATAAGAAAAGACGATTTTTTGTGACGTACGTGAATTAGGTTCAAACTGACAATTTTCATTTGGCTATAAAACAAGAAGTAAATATTGGACAACAAAAATGAATTCACCATTGGATAGATCTCATTTCGGGCAATAACTGTTGTTCGGATCATAAGGTCAAAAAATGGCAACTTCACAAGTTATGAGCTTTAAAAGTGTTCCAATAATTGCTGAATATCTTATACCGGAAATAGACAAACACCATAATCGAAATAAGCAATTCAGCTGCCCTCATTTTGTTGGCAATAGTTTGAAAATGCCATAAACATCAAAATTATATAAATCGGATGTCGATTTAAAGAAAACATGTTCATTTCAAGATGGTGGCCAACGTGTTACTTCCGGTTACAATTTTGTCATATTTTTTTCTTTGTTAATATGTTCTTTCATATCTTCAAGAAATTGTTACCTATCTTATGAAATTCGTAATTCAGATAACACGTGTTTTTTCCCGCCAAAAAAAAAACACGCAGAGTTACTATAGAACAAAGAACAAAATTCCAAATAGCAATTTTGATCACAATATCTAGTGTTATATATCACTGGAAAGAGGAGATAAAGCGTAATAAGAAAAGAAGATATTTTGTGACGTGACGTCACGTGACAGAGCTGTTCAAAGTTCAAACTAACAATTTTTAAATGGCTATAAAACCGGAAGTAAATATTGGACAACAAAAATGAATACACCGTTGGGTAGATCTCATCATGGGCAATAACTTTTGTTCAGGTCATAAGGTCACCCAAATCCAAGGTAACGTGTAATGAGCTTTGAAAATTTGTGTCATTTCTGAATATCTTTTACCGGAAATAGGCAAACATCATAATCGAAATTAGCAAATTGGCTGTCATCATTTTGTTGGCTATAGATTGAAAATGCCCTAGACATCAATATTATACAAATTGGATGATACCCTGTTCACTTCTCTCGTTTTAAAGAAAACATGTTCATTTCAAGATGGTGGCCATCGTGTTACTTCCGGTTACGATTTTATCATATTTTTTTTCTTTGTTAGTCATCTTCTTCCATATCTTAAGAAGAAATTGTTACCTATCTTATGAAATCCGTAATTAAGATAACACGTGTTTTTTCCCGCCAACAAAAACGCAGAGTTACTATAGAACAAAGAACAAAATTCGAAAAAGCAATTTTGATCGAAATATCTAGTGTTATACATTTTTGGAAACAGGAGATAAAGCGTCATAATAATAAAAGATAATTTGTGACGTACATGAATTAGGTCACGTGACAGAGCTGTTTAAAGTAAAAACTCGACATTTTCAAATGGCCATAAAACCGGAAGTAGACATCGGACAGCAAAAATGAATACATCAGTTGATAAATCTCATCAAGAGCAATGACTTTTGTTCAGGTCACAAGGTCACTCAAGGTCAAGGTCACACGATATGAGCCTTAAAAGTTTTGACTATTACTGAAAATTGTTTACCGGAAATAAAAAGAAAACTGAATCGAAATTCAAAAATCGGCTTCCCATGTTTTGTTAGCAATCGACTGTAGATTCCATACACATCATTTTTATTCAAATCGGATGATTCCCTGATTCTGAATTTCGATTTAAAGTAAAATCAGTCAGTTCAAGATGGCGGCCGATATGAAACAGCTGGGTCAGATTTTATCATTTTATATTTTGTGAATAATGATTACTAGCACATTGCAAAAAGATTTTTTAGAATATCTTCATTATTCCGGAAGTTGACATTTCAACTTTACAAGCGAATGACGTCAAAACCGGAAGTGATATAACATTTTTGAAAAGATCATTTTGTTTGTCATCAAAATGTCTATGCATATGTAAGTTTTCATATTGATCAAAATAAAATTGCAAAAGTTGAAAAAATTGTCAAAAAAGTGCTTCAAAAAGTCAGCGACAAAGTTTTAAAAATGCATGTTTTTAAACCCCCAATTTGAAGACAATCGGTTAATAAAATAAACAAAAAAAATTCCATCAAAATCGGTTGAAAATCAGAGATGAAAATGGTAAAAACATTAAATTGGGCTTATTGGCCATACGTCATTTCCTGTTGGACGAAAATGCATCATTTTATATTCACCTAATACCGTGCAGTTAGGCATAGTAAAAAATTATATGAGATAATGGGTGGCATGCTCCCTTCATACCGAATTAGCGTGACCAGAAGTAGACAAAAAAAAAAAAACATACATTATGAAAACAAAGCAGTGCGTTCGCTAGAACGCACTGCAATTACAAACTTACAATCTGAGTCGTCCGGTTAAAACAAACAATAAACAATTACAACCTTACAATCCTAGTTGTCAGGTTAAAACAAACAATAAACAATTACAACCTGACGATCTGAGTTGTCAGGACTAAACAAACAATAACCAATTACAACCTTACAATCTGAGTTGTCAGGTTAAAACAAACAATAAATAATTACAACCTTACAATCTGAGTTGTCAGGTTAAAACAAACAATAAACAATTACAACCTGACGATCTGAGTTGTCAGGTTAAAACAAACAATAAACAATTACAACCTTACAATTTGAGTCAGAGCTTCAGGTTAAAACAAACAATAAACAATTACAACCTTACAATCTGAGTCAGAGCTTCAGGTTAAAACAGACAATAAACAATTACAACCTTACAATCTGATTCAGAGCTTCAGGTTAAAGCAAACAATACTCAATTACAACCTTACAATCTGAGTCAGAGCTTCAGGTTAAAACAGACAATAAACAAGTCTAACCTTACAATCTGAGTCAGAGCTTCAGGTTAAAACTTACAATAAACAAGTATAACCTTACAATCTGAGTCAGATATTCATATCAACACAAAAAATAAACAATTACAACCTTACAATCTGAGTCAGGGCTTCAGGTTGAAACAACTAATAAACAATTAAAACCATACCCTGCTTGAATATCACGTCAATAAGAAAATGATGTCTCAAAAATCAATTTTTATACGCCGACATCGCGAGTGTTCGTAATCTCCCAGAATAAACCTTATTGAAAATTGGAAAAATCGAAAAATATTTACTATGAGTTATTGCCCTTGTTATTGAAAACGCGTTCAATTTTTAGCTCTAAAATAGGCAGAATTCTTAATGTATTTTCATAGGAAACTTTATATATTGTTCAGTATTATTCCTATGGTCAAAAAAGGTGTATATCTGAAGGTTGTAACTGTCAAATATTTTGGTTTAAAAATTAAATCTGCTAGTTATCGTATATTATCTTGCCTGGCAAGCTATCTTAAAGTTTAACTCTCTAGGGAGTTACTTTTATAAAAAAAAATCATAAACTTCATCATCTAGGCAGAGAACTCTGTCGAAATTTTGTAAACTGTAATAATTAGGTTATCTTGATACAATGCTGTTCACATTTTCCTGAAACGTAACACACTTGAATAATATATACTTTCTTGTATTCATTCAGCTCCTATATCTACTGCTGTAAGTTACCGAAGTCGAGATACATAATTATTATTGCTTGTTACTTTAGTACTGTATCTTCAATATGTTGATATGTTACTTTATCTTTCCGATCTCTTCTTCAATCTTCGTGCTACAGCTAGGGTTGAAAAAATAGACAAGCTTTCTGTTGCTATTTTTGAATCCTTTTTATGAAGTTCTTAAATTGAAATCTTCTCCAGCAAATTGTAACTTGTTCTTATTTGTTCTCCTGTAGCAACCTACCAAGATCTAGACAGACAGTCTGCTGTTCTCAATGGTCTGACATTTCAGTGAATCAATAAGATTACAAACGTTTATTGACGATTACATTTAGTTATGATCTTTATGTCACATGCAACATAGAATAAATGTAGTTTCCAATACTTTGTGATGTGATAAACGTCGATTTATTTCACTGGCGTTTCACATTACTATTCATTACATACCCTTTGGACAAAACATCAGAGTATTTAATTGTATTTGTAAGATATATAGTGTATCTAAAACTTAATAACCTACAGATCAGAAGACTGTTTCACAAGGCAATATTTTAATGATATTGAGCTATTTCTCGCTATAAATTGTCTTGTTTGTCAGATATTGAATTTTTTCCTAAAGGCTATAGTATTTCATTCTTACTTTACTTCATTACATCTCATCATTTAGTTTATTCTAACAAATTATTTTGTTGGTCTTTCATTTCCGCGGGACTGATCAGTTGTAGAGGAAATCGTTACTAGTATCGACAGCTTTTAATCATTTTCAACCTACGACCTCCTTTGATGGGTATAATGTCTACCCTAGAGGATTCTATCTCTTATTATATTTAACAACGTGTAAATGACCTGTCAATTTTGTTGCCATGAAATCTGGTAATTTGCTGAATTCTTTGCTCAAGTGACAGAGAAAGGAAATTAGTATTTGTAAATAGCTTATCAACACAGATTTTCTGTTAAGTTCTTATCCTAACGTTCAAATATTGACAAATTATGACAAATGTAATTTTCAGACAGTTTTCAATGCTATGATTTTTTCCGTCTGATATCGATCAAGAACGATGTTTTATTGTTAATGTATCTCCCCGAAAAATGCTTCAAATTCCCTCACTACATGTATATATTATATTATCTTGTCTTCACACTCTTAAATCTGTCTAAAACATGTTTTGTGGAGTCAACTACTTATGAGGTTACGTAGCACGACTTGTTAACAGCCCACAATTAGAGTTACAATAACATTTGATTCGAGAAAAACAAGGTTAAAAACGTACATTAGTAGGTAGTTGATGTCGATAATGTAAAACAGGGTTATTAGTTTTATAATAGACTTTCCAATCGGGAGGTAAATTTGACAACTGTAGCTTCTGATACTTCCAGCTGATGGGTATGTCAATGGCGATATTCACCACAGTACTCAGTAAATATTGTACACACTGACAGCATTTTCGACAACACGTAGGTGTTGCCGAAACACCTGGGCAACACAAATTTGGTCCTGTACACACACGACAACAGAGCCTATATATAGGCTCTGACGACAACCATTCGACTACATATTGACCACTTGTTGCTGAATGTTTCCGAACCTGTATACCCTATGTTGACAGTGTGTACAGTACTTTGGGGTTGAACACTGAATATAGCTTTTGGATCTGACCAAAAATCCTGACCCTTAGTTGGAGAACAAATATTTGACCACTGCTTTTACAAAATACCATGATGAACTCTATTATGTTAGTAGTTTGGTGTTGTCCAATTTCTTTTATATTTCACATCCCACAAAGATTTCCCACAAAGATTTTATATCAAATCTCGTATTTCTGAAATGCATAAATTGAATTAAAAATAGTTTCCTACGTTCCAAATCGATGAATGGAATCAATAAGATTTTGTATTTACCTTTATTTGACTATCCAAGTGGGAAATTAACCTAATTCAAATGAACTTGATTTAATATCACTTAATCAAATTTGTAGCGGAAAGTTGAAAATTAATACAACTGTGTTTCCACTGAGGAATAAAGCCAGCTTTACCCCATTTACACGTTCGACACGTTCATACTGATAAAATGCTGTATTTTTGGTTAGAATGAAGTAGGTCAGTGGTTCCCAACTTGGGGGGCCATTGGACATTTGTCAGGGGGGCATGGGGTTCAGTGAACTGTATTAAGAAAATCCTATCTGTATCTATGTAGAATTATATTTGTTAAAAATCTGTGATTTGACCATTGAATTCCTTGTTTGGAAACGAATTGGGCCACAGAACTGGGAGTTTCATGAATGTGGGTCAAGGGCTGGAAAAAGTTGGGAACCACTTCTATAGTAAACGTTTTCATGGAGAAAAAAAATGTGAGGTAAGACAAACAAACCTGAGAACATTGTAATTAAAAACTCGTTCGTATAATGACGAACCTGTGTGTGGAGTAAACAATTTAATAACATAGTCAGATACATAAATTACAGGACAACAGAAACTGATTCATGACTGTTATAACACCTTTCTCTGATTACACTGTAGCACAGGTACAGCAATACATGTGATGTAATTAATGGTCAGCATACAATTATCTGTTTATCTGAACTAAAAGATAGCCTTCTCATGTATAATATTAAAATACCTGTATTTTAACTCATTAAATTTATCTTGAATCAAAGATCTCAAGTTATTTCTCCACAAATACAATAATCAACATAGCTGGATACTTTCTTTTTATTATTATACATCATAATCCCGAGATCAACTAGCAACACAATGGTGTACAATTTTAAGAACACGCTTATTGTGTTAAAACTTGACAATAAAACATGTTATATCATAATTCTGTTGTCAATTCTTATGAGATTTATTCTAACAAGCTTGCTATACAGTTTTAATTCGCCTACATGAAAATGTGATCGTATAATGTCTTCGGCCCTGTTTGTCGGTCCGACAGTCAGCATTTCTTGTTGAAGCAACATATATTTTTGCCCAAAACACTTAGTAAAATTGCGAATAATTCACTTAATTGTGATAATAATCTGTAATTGTATGGAAAATTACATAGTTTTATGGGTTTATTTGATTCTGTTTGTATATTTTGGACACTGTTGTTGAATATACTCATATTGACCAAGTTTGAGAACTTAATTTTTATGTTCATTCTAGAATCGCTTTAAAATATTCTGAGAAATACGTGTGTGACAGGGTGTGTTTTGTACCTTGTTGCACTTGGAATGCATGTTATGTACCAAGTACCATAATTAACTTCTTCATATTGGTTAGTGTATATATCTGCGACACGCGATTATTTAAAAAGTGGGTGTATGTTTACCATGGAAGCTAGGCTCAAATATAATGTAACTAACTCGAGTAAATTTCGTGGGGGTTGTTCAGATTACTGTTATCAAGCTTTTCTGTTAATAGTTTATGACAATTTCAGATTTACTGTGTGAGGTAATAGAAGGAGCCAAGATTATATTAGTGCTATTCCTTACAAAAATTTCCTTAATTGATAAGAAATCATGAATTTTGAGCAATAAATCTTCATTTAGTCAATAAAAAATGACACATATCAAATAAAATACTTGAGATAAATCTTGCTAAACTATCAATAATACAGGAAGATAAGAATAATCAATTACCATTCCATTTGACCGTTTTTATCATTAAAATCCTCTTCAAATGACATAAAATCAATCTGACGTATTCTATGAATAAAACCTAACCATTTTTTAAGAAGAAGAAATTATTTTAAAATATCAAGAATAACTGAATCATTTAATTACAGATGACGCTATCAATTCCTTTGGGGTAATAAAGAATTTAAGAAGCATTTAAGATAAAGATATTATGATAAATGTAAGGAAATGAAAACCATGTTCCATTATGATGCTATTGGCTACGTATTCCGATGCAGAAAATGTTGATGTCATGATTAGTGCTTCTGAAAGTCAGCTTTAATTCCTATCATTTAACATTTAACATCAGAAAACCGTTTAAAGGGGAATGTTAAGCATATTTGTTGGTCGTTTTGGGCCATGAATATATAAAAAAGACTCCAACAAAACTGCACAAACATCGCACAATTAGGCTACTTCACTTACACCTCTACCTAATTATAAATCTTTCATTTTCTGTATACGTGTTCCCTTTTTATTTTCAAACGCAAATAATTATGAATACACAGGGATTTGAAGGCTTAAATTTCGAGGGAGTGTTGTGAACACCATTAGTGATTAGCTTAGCTAAACAAGTCGAACGATGGTGAACATATTCCTTTAAGAAAGTTAACTTTATTTTTCAGCCTACCAATTAACTTGTTCTTGGTGCTGTATGATCAAATAAACTGTGTGCGTTCTTGAGGTCGTGCGGAACATCGCGCTCTACTTATCAATAGCATCTGCAAAGCAGATATATCCATTTGAATTCAGTTGACAATCCACAGATCAGGTGATACTCTCTCTTACAATTACAAAAACAAAGACCCTTAAAAAATCTATTGAATTAAATTTAACTGGCGGTTCCCTGAAACGAACGAAGCAACAATTGTATTAATATTGACCTCATAAGATCTGATCACAATGCTAAGTTCACGATTGATACCAACGATTCTGATCGTGTTGTGAATTGTGATACATAAAAGTCAATGGTTAGTTGGCTTGTAATATAGCTTCATGGTCTGGTCGAAGAACACCTTCCATCCAGTGCCTCGTCTAAGGAATTGTTACTGGACGGCATTTATTGAACAGGCGAGGTTGAAAACTAAATCACCGGAAATGCAATCAGTGAAACAGACATCAAATAGTCTCTATGAAATGTGGCGATATTTGATATTTATTTGAAATTAAACACGGTGAAAAAAACAACAGAAGAATTATTCCGAAACAACATATTATTCTTATTTCTGTTATGTTATCTTAGTTATATTTAAAATTCGATTGCTAGCCGCCTAGTCACAGTGTTAGTCGAGGCACTGCTTCAATCATGATCGTGAAACAAATCGCTTCAACATTTGATCTTATCATGTGGGAGCACATAGTGCCTTGATGCCTAGATGACAAGTTAACGTTCGCTTCCAGCAGTAGCTGATATCGCAAACAAGGTAGTTGTTGGTAGTGGTGGTAGTTGGTAGTGGATTGGTTCAATCGGATGGTACTGTGCTGTTGGTTTGGTAATTTGATAATTCGTAAGATCTGGTCGGGTCGAATGACATGGGAGTGAAACTCGGCCCTGAATAGTGTGGCATGAGTTACTCGGTCTTCTTCATTCTTCCAAACTCGTTGTGATCATGGTTATTTCTTCTTGATGGTGGTAGTTGAATGGTAGTTTGAATCGCACGACAGTTGGAATCTCATTTATAGAAGGAATGAATTCTAGGATTGGAGCAGTTTTCTCCCCTTATATATTTTTCTCTTCTGGATAGGATATGGCTTTGGCTTCAGTGGCGTGGTGGCTCCAAATTGGCTGGGGGGCACAAACCTTTTTTGACGCTCCAATGAAAACTGCGCTTTTCCTGCAACTCATGGTCCCCACGATATATAAGTTCTACTATAATAACTGTTCCAAAGGACATTTGTTATGTAATAATTGTTTTATTATAACTTTTTAATAACTTTTATTATATAACACTAGACCTAACCCTAACCCAAATATTATATGATAAGAGTTCCTGAGAACATTTATTATAATAATTTTTGTTCCACGAGGAATATTTATTATGAGGAACAAATATACAGTCACACCTCTAAGGTATTCTGTCAGGTATGGATGATATTACACAGGTTGTGTTGACATAATGTTTCTTCAAGTGGATTAACTTAATAGGCTTTATCCTTGGGTGATTACAAACACTCACACCATTGTCTTCATTGTCCTTAAAGTTTTCATTTTAAAGGGCCATTCTGCTTTTTTGAAAAAAGTTTCCATTGTCAAAAAAATCGCAAATGCTATCTGAGAGTATTTTTAAAGTATGGTTATTGTATCTATATTCCTTCTTGATCAAACTGAATTTGGTTTTAAAGGGTTAATTACAAACAGAGAGTACTTATTGTTAATTAAGCAATTTGACCTAGTTTTGGTGTTTGCCCTTTAAATGGCTCAATATTTCTAGCTGAAACCTTTTAAATACACAAGAGTGACATTTCTCTACAATTAGGCGTTTATTTTACTCAAATCCGTTCAGTATTTTCCTATCAGCGTCCAAAAAACATAACACACTTAAAAACCTTACGATTTTTTTAGTTAAAACTTTCAGATACATTAAAGGGCACATAGTTACAGATTTTTGTGTAAAGTTTTCACAAATTTGAGCAAAAAAAATTCACTGTCCCTTTAACTGTAGTAAACGCGGGTTAATTCAACATTGTTCTAAAATTGAAATTAGGCTTTGGACCCCAGAAGTAAAGTAAATCAAAGAGAGAAAATAATTAATTCAGTCCGTAGGAAGACCGGAAAGACCTAATTTTGAAGTACAAAAGCAATTTTACCACTTGTCATAGTGAACGCTTGTAGCGAGCGCGGACCTATGAGAGACCCTCATAGTTGTCTCCCTTGAATAGCTGTAAGCAGTGAAATGTAACATTTCGGCTCACTCCCTTCATTTATCACAACTTAATAGGCTTTATCCTTGGGTGATTACAAACACTCACACCAAGTTTCATCAAAATCCATAAACTCTCTATCGGTCCCACAAACAATTCAAGAACGAGGTCAATAATTCATAGTAAATATTGTTCAATTGCTCTTATTTTCAATAGGCTTAATCCTTGGGTGATTACAAACACTCACACCAAGACCCCTGGAAACTTCCAAGTTTTAGCTATTTGAAACAATGCAGGAAGACTATTTGAAGCTATATTTTTGTATTTTTTTGTATGTTTATGTCTGCGCTCTGCTGTCGGTCGGCTCAACTTTACCGACGGATATCAATAACGGGGGCGGATCCAGGATTTAGAGAAATGTGGGGGGGGGGGGGGACTCTGAAATATAACATGCTTCAAATTGAACGGCACCGCGAGCGCCGAAGGCGCGATCGAGAGCGGCAATTTAATAGAGGGTTCTGACATTATTCGGCCAAAATAAGGGGGAGGGCCCGAGTTGTATTGGGACTAAAAGAATAAGCTCGAAAATAATTATTATTTCTTACCGACCGACTTTTTTTCGAAGGGCTTTTGGCGCACCTTTGCAACGTCGGCGCCCCCTGGTTTCCATTGGCTAGGGGGGCACGTGCCCCCCAGGCCACCCCCGGCCACCACGCCACTGTTTGGCTTTCTGTGTTGAAGCAATCTGAATTCATGTTTCCGTAACTATTTTGTGTTTTCTTTTGTTTATTCGCACTTCGCCCCTTCCCACCCCAAAATATATATTCGAACTAAAAAAAAAAACATCCAACAGCTAAAACGCTAAAAATATTTAAAACCTTACGTAAGGTTTGTATGTTTCAGGGAACCTTTACGACGATTTTGATAATGAAAACTTTTTTCAAAGAAGTCGAATGATCCTTTAACCTGCAAAACTGACAGGAGGGCACCCGGTTTAAAAGACAGAAATAATCATCTTGACCCATACCGGAATTGAACCCTGGACCTACAGGTTAGCGAGCAAGCGTCAAAATAACTGAGCCACAGCGGTTCAAGATGACATTTTATAATACGTATATGAAATAGGAGCGTCAACAGTGCTAACGAGTTACTTTTGTATCTTATTTGATGCTAAAGGGTTATAAGAATTAAATGCTACTTTCTGGAAGCAATTGACAAACCGTGACAACAGAGTGCGTAGCCATAATAATGACCTTTTAAAAACATGGTTTTCTATTGCTCATACATTTTTTTTTATTGTTTTATCGAATTAAAACCAATAATCAATTCGACTGAATCAGTGTGAAGCAGGACGTCTTTGAAGACAAGTCACTTAAATCTGGATCGCAAGGAAATTGTGGTTCGACAAATTTAAATAGGGCCTATCTATATATCGACCCTCCCAACTAAAGACTTTTTATTTTCATAAATGGTTATCTGAATACGATTACATTGTATACATATTTTCGTAGGGTTATGCAGATCTAACGTGTGTGTTTTGTACACATCCACGCCAATGATCACTATCGGATGAACCCTGTCGAAAAAAGGTCATACTTTTAATATGAGTTATTTCCCTTGTTCTAAATAATTCAGATACCTGATGATAATGGGTATATATCATATGAATATACAAACTGTTTACAATTATATTATGATAAAAAAAAAACGAAATAGAAAAAAATAGATGAACGAACGATTGACGATAATCGACATTATTTAAAATTGCGTTATATTCTTGTCAATTGAAATATTGATTCGAATTTAATATAAGATGGGTATTGATACAGGTACTTTCAGCAAATGATACATATTACCAGTTATTCGATGGACATAAATGTGACATAATACATTAGCATTACTTTACTTCTGCTTCCAGATAGGTCTATAGGCTTTTACTTTCACACATTGTAGAACGCTTAATTCCTGACAGATTGTTGATAAAACTTAAGTAGTGAAATCATCTATTCAACTAAAATAATAAGCTGATTTAAAAATAAAATGTAGGCCCGATGAATGTACGTCCTTGTTCTTCAAAACAGATTCAATTTTAGAGCGTCGATCCTTACAAACTTGCTTGAATTTTCTTGGTTAAGACCAACTTGAGCACATGGAGGAAGTTGTGGATGTGAGTGTTCGTTTGTTGATCTTGCTCTGAAAGTCCAATAACCTCGAACAATTCATCTTCACCCTCAAATCATGTCCACCCAGCTGTAAATAGGACCAACTGGGGACAAGAATCCTCATTGCAGTTGTTTGCTGAAAATATTTCTTTATTTCAAATAATGCTGCCAATAGGCGTATGTAACTTTGGCAAGCTCCCTCTGTAGATAAAATCTCCAGAAAAGGTAGCAACAAATTGGGGCTTTTTGTCATATCAGCCGGAAAAACCAAAAACATTTAGCGGCAGGTTTGTTGTCGTTTATTCTACAATAAGTTGACCAACGATACTGAACATTTAACCAATTCTAATGCAGTTTGCTGTTATATAGCTCGAAATAAGGAGAAGTTAATAACAATAATACATTGCATGTTTAAAATCACAAGTAACCAGTTCTTTTCAATTCTTGTATCACGCATTTCCATCGATATTATCAAATATTTAACCGATAACTTTTGAAAAATGTCTCCAAGATCATTGTTTTAATATTCGTTGCGCTGTGACAATACTTTCCATTTAATTTCAATGATGGAATTGATCGGGTCTTATTGTATTATCAATGACATGACCTGTATTTAGTTCTTCCTATGTCTATATATATACTAATTAAAATTGTTTTAATTACATGTACATACCATCACAACAATCAATTAATGTGTCCTGGAGTGAAAGTGTTACAAATCAAATCTCTCCATATACAATATGGTAACACAGACATGGATTTAAATACTATATATCGTAACCGAATACCGGTTTCAAATTATTTTTTAGGCTAATAATTGGCTTTCCAAGCCGCTTGAACTTTTCATATTAATTTTAAGCTATTTCATTACCTGTTGGTGGAGATCATAAATTTCAAGAAATATAACATGAACATGTATTTCAAAATTCGGTGCCTTAGTTTCTCCGACACATTTTGGGACTTGATATCCGCGAATTGGGAAACAAGTTTTCTTGTCGCTAGCTGCATTAAAAAGTTGGAATGTTCTTTTATGTATGATGAAACGTAACGATAAAGAATTATTCAGTTCTCAACATGAATTTTTGTGCCCTTATTTTTCGAAAGCCTTTATGCTAGGTTTACACTATGTTCCCGATGACCATGGCGTTCGAAACGTATTGCACCGTGGGATTTGGACGTTTTTTGTCTTCATGTCCAAGTTTGTTAAGTTGTGACAAAGTTTCCCCACGGGCACGGTTCATTTCTGTGTCCTTGACAGGTCGATGGGGCGATGAAGCGGTTCCACCAAAGGGCACCAAGGTTCGGACCACCGGTCTACCAGTGATGCATGTTTTTTGCTTTCCGGTCTGATGCGTGCTGATGGGATCTATCACGTTGATCACGTTTTCATCCAGGTCTTATGCGTCTGTCAAGGTCTCCTATGGATCGAACGTGGAAGTTGTGGTACTTGTTACACGTTTATAGCCACAGTACAATGAAAACTCCTCAAACAATTTCAATCATACTAAACGTTTACACTATGTTCCCGACGGCCACGGTAAAAGAGTCTCAGGCCAACGTGGTGTAAACGGCGTGAACGTGAGACGTCGAGTAGGGACGGGATAGCCAAATGTGACAGATTGTGATTACAGTGGCTGCCGGGCCAGATTTTTAAACTGTCAAAAGATTTGCCACGGTGCAGAGAAACGTAACAAGTCGTATAAAACGGGACAAACGCTACAAGACGTGACAGATCTTGGTCCAACGGTCACCTGTATTCAGCACCACCCCTTAGTGCAAGGCCACCCAAATTACATCCCATGCAATTTTCAACCAAATTTACCTCTATTCAACACCACCCTCTTGACGCGGCCAGCGGTCACCCTTTTCTTGACAGTGAACATGTGTCACCCTGCAATCGGCGGTCATTTTCCGTTAATCCTTCTTAATCCCATTAATTAAATTAACAGTTAATTACTGCCAAACAGATTAATCTTAGTCTATAATCCATGAATGTTACTCATATATTGATATAATCAGGCCTAATGTTGTAAATGATTATTAAAATAAGTAATGAAATATTCAAAAGTGTATAAGAGACTTGTCTAAAATAATATTTTTATGTAGGACATCTCTAATGCTATTTAAATTGCTATTGTTGTTTTTCTTTCATGCATATACATGTAATTACAAATTACCAACTTATCATTCTAAACTGGGGTTGCCATACATGTACCTCTATTAAGCACCACCCCTTAGTAAGCAGCCACTTTTAAGCATTCCCTTGACTGGCTGCTTAATACAAGTTATACTGTATATTAGGTTGTTACAGAACTTGGTAAACGCTACAAAACGTGACAGGACGTTTTATAGGTCGTTTCATAACTTGGAAGTGATCCGTAGTGAAACGGGAATCGTGCCTATTCCCCGGTGTATGGCGTTTCTTTCCATTTTTTGTCAACCCGTGGCCCGTTTTGTCAACGGTTATTACTGCAGGCTAGGGTGAAAATAACCGTTTCCGTACGTTTAATTACGTTTTATTGCGTTTCAATAAAGGTGCTTTCCGATGTGTGACGTTTTTGTAGATTGCAAAATAGTCCAGATAGTCCGATGTTTGTAAAGAAGAATTAAGTATAAAGAGCTCCTAAATTTAAATTTCCTTGAAATTTTGATTTGAATTAGAAATAACTAGTTTCATCCATTGGCAAATATATATCTAATCTCCATAAATAATAGTTGTCAATGCTGAAAGGATTCTGATATCAGATCTTAGAAACGAGAGCGTATAAATTATTCTTCGTGTCTTACATATTGTAAGGGGGTAAATTATTTAAAAAAAAATTTCACGTTAGATGCTTCTGAATCAGGCACCTTTGGAAGCCTAATAGTGCCACGCATATATATTTTTTCTTTAAATCCAACTGAACTCTAAACTCCGACTTGGATAACTCGAAAATCAGACTTATTATACTCGTATCTCGAAAATTCCAACTTAGGAAACTCGAAAATACTAATTCGTAAATCAAAAACTAATGAAAAACTGTTCTTGTTCATGAAATATTTTCTGTTTATTACAATTCTGTTAATAGAATGTTCTGAAATGTTTTAATCTATATATCGACATTTGTTTTTATTATGTATGATTTGGACTATTGTTGTGCTTTAAGTAGGTAAAGTGGGATTTAGATATTAAAAACAAATGGCTCTCAAATTATATATTGTTGATGGTTTCCGTTAAATTTCTATCGGAAGTTCAGAACAAGCTCATAAAACCGATTTTAAAAGTTTATACTCATTACGCAAATTTGGTCATCAAATATTCGAAAGTTGACAATGTGGTGTTTAGTACTTTTTGATCTTGCGAAGGAAGTGGAAATTGAACCGTTATGAAACGATTACAAAAAGAACTTTTCGTTTTTTAAAATAATTAGTTTGGTAAAATAACATCTTTGGTAAACTGTTTTCTTTGTATTTCCAATGTTTATGTTATTTGAGATCATGGCAAATTCGTTATTTATTGTGGTTCTACACATCGAGTTTTAATTAACTTGCATGTAAACGTTATTAATGTACATTCTTTCTTTGTCTACACGACTTGCATAACATTTCAAAAGCATTAATAAAACGAAATTAGAAAACCTTTATTAACTTGAAGTGAGACAAGATTAAAAAAATATATATTGTTGTGTGATAATGAATACGGTTTTTTGGCTAAAGCTCATCGCAAACATATTTTAAATTGATCACTGTTGTTGATATTATTCGACTTTTCCGAATCTACTTCCAGACGCCCTTCAGACTTCGATATCCGATAAAAACTCGATGATTTTGGACTTTACGTACGTCTTGCTAAACAGAGTTCTAAACATTTCAAGTTTTTATATTTCATTTGATCAGCACGTAGTAATTATTGAAATCAATTCGTTCTTACAAACATAATTAAAAGTTCGGCAAAGCGGTTGATTTATCGAACGATTACAATCAATAAGGCATACTTTTTATTAATGATCTATTGGTGTCATTTTTCTTAATATGTTGTGAACACTTACAGTGTACTATAAATTTCGTAAGAAAAGCGAATACTGGTTGTATCAACATTTTGTACACAAGGAAACATCAATATGTGTATCGAAGCGTACTGAGGGGAAATCGAATATCATTATTCATAGATCACAGCTCTGCATCATGTGGTTCCAGATATTTTGTTGTCAATTAGTATTTGTTTTAATTTTCGCTAAAACGTCAAAATACGTAAAAACTAATGTTCTACAAGATACTTGTGATTATAGTAGTAAAATAACAGAGGTAATTGTAAGAAGTGAACATCATTGCGCTTTGAAATGTTCTGAATCACCAACTTGTCGACGATATAAGTATTGTGTGGAATCCGGTAATAAAATATGTTCTCTTTATTCAAGTGGTGCTAACTGTGTCACCAATTTACAACCAAATCAGTGCAAATGTTTTCGAAAGGTAGGTTCTTTTAATATTTGTTTACTGTCAACTAAGGTTTGGTCAAAAACTCCTCTTCGGTATTATCCGTCATTAGATGACGTTTTGTCACTGAATAACTCTTCTTTTGGAGACTTTGTTGATAAAATCTACCAAGGAGAGTTTGAAATTAAAGACATTACCGATTTTAAGACTAAAGCGTGCTACTCGAAATTGTTAACAATCACGATCTTTGTGAAACGTGACGATTTTAGTTTTCCTATTGTTAATTTTCCATTCATGTGCAGTAACATACCTCAATCACCAGCTTATGGTGTGTATGTATCACAGCTCATCTGCTGTTCAATTTATGAGTACTTTCTGGCTAGAAGAAGAGTTTTGACTTTGAAATTACTTAAGCAGGGTAACTTGACACATTGACTTCAAACTTCATTTAGAAAATTTTATGATCGTTATAACGATCTTGTAGACAAATATAACAAATCTGTTTCTTGCATCTTGACTGATTTGTTTATTCAGACAGGAATTGATTTAATTGTGTCTCATAATGTAATAGTAATGGCGGGTGTCGCGCACGAAGCAGACTATGCTTATTCTTTTCGAAACACCTGATGGTACTTCTTTATGGAGTAGTCGCTGTCCATCATAAACGACTCTTTGCACAATTAAGCGAACTATGTGAATACAGGGGCCATAAGGAGACAGTACCTGTAAGCGGTCGACAATAACCCGTTCCGACATTGACCACGGATCAAAATTGGTTTTGTGAAGGACAGTAACATGTCTGAATGGTCTTCAATTCCACAAGTTCTTTGTAGTTCGTATCACCGAGAGAGACCAGTAAGTCTCTACAATTATTGAATAACGTTATCAATAATATATATAAAATTGCGTATTCTATATGGTCAAGGAATCATTAATGAGGTATTAGATTTCACGATTTTTAGTGGACGGGTTCTTGGTATGTTTTTTAGTAAGTTAAAATAAAAAAAATATCATTGGCTAATGTCCATATTTGAGTCTTGATTAATGTATGGAAATTAAATTTGCATGATGATTAATCCTTGCCTTGAATTTCAACAAGGCTGATCATATTTCGGCATATTAACATCAAACACCATCAACGTTTTTTTATGCTGAAGTCGAATATAGCTTTATCTACTTTATCTACGTTTTATATTGACCAAAGTTGTCCTTTGGACAATAAAGGCCATATTTTAAAATTAAAGAATTTAAGACAAATCTTAACAAATCTTAAATGTATATTATAATATATAACAGGGAAGTTGTTTAATCTTTCCATTAGGCCTACATTTGTGGATGCGTCTTTATTCAAACCTTTTTTTTTAAAGATATATTTCACTTTTTATGGGCTTTGTTTATAACATTTCATATACTTTGTGTTTTATTAATAATTATTGACTAATTGTTAATCACACTCTGTCATAGAGAAATAACACACTTTCATTTAGAATTCGATAATTCGATGGTCAAAGTTTAAGTCGATGTCTATAAACCAGTAATACTGTAGATAAAAAATGGTAGCAACATTTGCAGATACACCGAACACATTTATGTTGGACTGGAATAATTTTTATAATATTTATCGCATGTAAACATGTAGCACAGTATTTACTATAACGTCATTGCACGGATTCATTCGATTATTTTCAATTCATTATTTTACACATCATCGGATTGTTAATGATTGGCCCCAATAGTCATAGTATACTTTCCAATTCTACTACTTCCTCCTTTTTAAATCGGGGTAAAAACAATCGATTACAAGGTTTGGTCATTAAGAAAGCAGGAAATAAGTATCTGCTTATTCTTGTGGAAATAACTGTACAAAAACTAAGCCACCGATATGATATCGACAGAAAATGAATAATTACTCTAGTTCAAGATCGTAGACTTAAATGATTTTATTGATTAAATGGCCAATAGTTTTAAGTGAGAAAACACGAGTTATCAATTAAAAATACGAAATCGTAAATAAAAACTCAATATAAATTTAATGAACCGATTGTAAGATTGTACTTTTGTTCGTCATCAAACATATCTTGTTGATTGAAAATAACTACTGTTTATTTATCTATACATTTCCTAATTATTTTGTGTCTATTTTAAGCATAAAATGCTTGGATGAATAAATAAGTGGAAGATATTTGTCGTGGTTTAGTGGAAACCCCCCAAAAGACATGTTGAAAAGACAACATAATATTAGATAAAATGGACTCGTAGCATAAAATTACTTCATTTCGGTCTCAGGTCAAATTGGACACATACAGCTTTATCAGTTTTGAGTTAGGTAATAAAATGTCACATTTTAAGACTTCGTTCTTCAATTTTAAAAGGAGTACAAGTGAACTTTTAACAGATAAAATTATAATTTCCTAACTAAAAAAATACATCGACTCGATACATAAAAAATTGTCAATATCAATCAATATTTTGGAAAATTAAGATGAGAAATATTGATGTTGTATTTTAAATGCATTAGAATAATGAAGTTTTTATTTTACATGAACTTATTATAATCGACTACAGCAGTACTGTTATAGCCATCCATTGTGATAAATGAATAAAGTGGCTGAGAATTAATGATTTTGTTGTTGAAAATATTCATTAAATAAGTATAAGTTGTTAATATTAAGGAATAAAATCTCTATATTTCAGATATCAACTTGTGAAAATGGAGTTTGTCTATGTCCCATTGGTTACTTTGGAGATAAATGTGAAAATATTATAACAGGTTCGTCAGTTATTCTACATCTTTCTGATGAGTAACAATTGGCACAAATATTTGATCTATTTTCAAACAAGAATCAAGAATGATATCAATTCCATGATCCAAGATATTCAAATGGCAAGTTCCTTCAGTTCTAAACCATACAAATTTAGTAAATTTGTTTAGGTGAAGAATTTAATCATCAATATTAAAACATTAAATTATTGTGCAGTTACAGTGCATAAGTTTAGAGTGTGTGTCATTTATTTTTCCAGATTGTTCTCATGGTCACGATCTTGGATGGGCAGCCTTAGAACAGATATTGTCTTATGTTAAACCAACTTTATCTCCTGAACCGTTTGAAATCTTGTGCCATTTTGATTATGGTGGAATTGCACATGTTCTGACTAGACATTCAGATTGCATTCCTGATCACTATAACAGATCGTATTCAGAATATCGACAAGGCTTCGGAGATGCTAGCACAAGTCAATGGATCGGTTTAGATAAATTTTATCAGATGAGTCAAGAAAGAAGTAATTTTAAATTGAATATGTATTTCATTACTGGGCCGTCTTATATCTCAGCTCAGTGTTACTACAACGTATTTTCTGTGATGGATGTCTCTAGTCAGTTCAGACTACAAGTATCCGACTTCTCCTCTCATCCAACTGAAACCTGCTCTGATTCTTTGACAAATTCGGTCAATATAAATAATGCTCCGTTTTCTACAATCGATAATGATGCCACAGCAAATGATTGTCCGAACAAGATGGCGGCAGGTGGATGGTTTTCGACAAATGACCCACAATGCACACATGGTAATTTATTCGGTCCAACAGATATATGGAAAAACGGACTAGATGGTGCAACATTCCATCATATTTATCTCAGAATTCTGGTATGAGGTTTTCAACGACTCAGAAGCTATTATAGTTCCTATGAAATCTTTCTATTCAATGATGTTGTTACAATATGAAAATATACATAATATCTTTTTTTACTTTAAGAGACGGAATCTATAGTGCCAATTCAACTTTGTTTAGACTTTAAATATTTTATTATTGCTAAAATGTACCGATGTATTGTTATTTTGTGCTGCTAAGAAAAGTAGCAAAGATTTACAAACTATTTGATAGAGGTAGACCCCCTTAAGTTAAGGTTACCCTCTCTCCGTATTGTTAGTTATTGATATAACTTAATTGCTGCAGAGGACGCCTATTGGTAGTTTGGAAACATCATTTTCTAGTCTAGAAACCACTCTTAAGCATATTCCTGACATATTTCCTGACAAATTTAAAGATTTATTTTTTATAGGGATTGCGGGGACAAAACTGTTATTGGGTACGGGCTTGTTTAACCCTAGCTGTTAAAAAATATAGATTTGTTTGAAGTGGTCGTTAATTTTTTTTCTGGATACAAAACAATGATCAATACTGATGTATCTAATTGATATAAAATATCCTATAGTCCAGGCCTTCTCAAATGGCGGCCCGCGGGCCAAATCCGGCCCTCGACACTCTCAAGATTGGCCCCTCAAGAGTGACTACTTTTGCTAAAGCGCTCTGCTAACTATGTTAGCTAATCTCTATTTGGCCCTTATATTTTATTCATAATTTGCCCTTTCAACAAAAATTATTGAGTCACATATTTTAATTTGATGATAATCAAACTCCTTTAAATCCTTTTCAAGCAAAGATGCTTTCGTTGGCAACTCAAAAGAACTTAATAAAATAACATTTGGGGCCAAGTATACTGTAGTAACCGAGTTGGAAGATCAAGTAAGCTGGGTGATACAATGGGTGTCACTAAACCAAGAAACACAATCTTGTCTATTTGAAATTTGGTATATTATAAATAAACGAAATTATTTATGTTTTTGATATAATCAGGGCAAATATAATTTTGTTCACGTGTTGGAAAAAGCTATTTCCCAGGATCGAGGTTTCAAATTTCACTTCAATGATCTTTTTATACAAGAATCCAATATAGAGAGCTAAACTGTTCTATACAGGCCTACTATAAAGATTGATCTACGATTGTGGCACATTCGCACAAAATCAGTAATAAAACTTTAATTAACTGGAAAGAGCTATTATCGAAAGAGATGTATGATTCGTAATGGACGATAAAATCTCAATTACTCATTGGGAATGAGCCCTCTTCCATGTAGTCCAGTCCAGCTAAAACATTTAACATTCAGCTTGCGCACTGTAGCAAGAACCCGGAACCAGTGGCGTGGTGGCTCCAAATTGGCTGGGAGGGCACAAACCCTTTTTGACGCTCCCACCCACACCCCTCTACCTACCCTCTGTGACGATATATAAGTTCCACTATAATAATATTTTACTATATAACACTAGACCTAACCCTAACCCTGATATTATATGATAAGAGTTCCTGAGATCATTTATTATAATAATTTTTGTTCCCCGAGGAATATTTATTATGAGGAACAAATATACAGTCACACCTCTAAGGTATTCTAGGTATAGATCACAATGCATGAATGCACTGATGCACATGTAAAACCTCTGGAGCCCTTCGACCGTGGAACACCGCGTCGAAGAGGAGGAACGAGGGAATAAGACTGTTGTTGGTGCGATCTAGATATATTTCAGGCACTTGCAGCCCCGATAAAAATATTCGATACTGATTCGATTCGATTGATAAGTAAATGTTATCAGTAAATGAAAAATTCTGAGAGTGACATTTTTTATATTACACGGATTTTGTTGACATTATGTTTCTTCAAGTGGATTAACTTAATAGGCTTCATCCTTGGGTGATTACAAACACTCACACCAAGTTTCATCAAAATCCATCAAGAAATCAACTCTCTATCGGGTCCACAAACAATTCAAGAATGAGGGCAATAATTCATAGAAAGTGTTGTTCAATTGCTCTTATTTTCAATAGGCTTAATCCTTGGGTAATTACAAACACTCACACCATTCATTGTCCTTAAATGAAATGAAATGAATGGAGTTTTACGTCCTACTTTCTGCACCTATATGGGCTAATTGAGGACGGGCAAACGCCATGCAGTGTGCAATGAGGGAAATTTTGCCAGGACAGCGGCATTAGCCTGCTCTTATTTTCGATTGTCAACTGTCGAGGGATCTTTAACGTACACAGCCAATAGCACACGGGGCCTCGGTTTATTGTCCCATCCGAACGACTAGACGCTTTTCCATGTCAGTCCCTCCGATCTGCATCACTGACAGGGGGAAACCGGGTTGAAAAATCCGAAGGTATCATCTCGACCCATGCCGGGATTGAACCCTGGACCTTCAGGTTAGCGAGCAAGCGTCTCACTGAGCCACCGCGGCTCCTTCATTGTCCTTAAAGTTTTCGTTTTAACTGTAGTAAACGCGGTTAATTCAACATTGTTCTAAAATTGAAATTAGGCTTTGGACCCCAGAAGTAAATTCAAAGAGCCAAAATAATTAATTCAGTCCGTAGGAAGACCCGGAAAGACCTAATTTTGAAGTACAAAAGCAATTTTAGCACTTGTCATAGTGATCGCTTGTAGCGAGCGCGGACCTATGAGAGACCCTCATAGTTGTCTCCCTTGAATAGCTGTAAGCAGTGAAATGTAACATTTCGGCTCACTCCCTTCATTTATCACATTTATCACAACTTAATAGGCTTTATCCTTGGGTGATTACAAACACTCACACCAAGTTTCATCAAAATCCATCAAGATATCAACTCTCTATCGGGTCCACAAACAATTCAAGAACGAGGGCAATAATTCATAGTAAATTCAATTGCTCTTATTTTCAATAGGCTTAATCCTTGGGTGATTACAAACACTCACACCAAGACCCCCGGAAACTTCAAGGTTTTAGCTATTTGAAACAATGCAGGAAGGCTATTTGAAGCTATATTTTTGTATTTTTTGTATGTTTATGTCTGCTGTCGGTCGGCTCAACTTTACCGACGGATATCAATAACGGGGGCGGATCCAGGATTTAGAGAAAGGTGGGGGCGAGCGGCAATGTTATAGAGGGTTCTGACATTATTCGGCCAAAAATAAGGGGGAGGGCCAGTGTTGTATTGGGACTAAAATAATAAGCTCGAAAAAAATTATTATTTCTTACCGACCGACTTTTTTTCGAAGGGCTTTTGGCGCCCTCTTGCAACATCAGCGCCCCCTGGTTTCCATTCACTGGGGGGCACGTGCCCCCCAGGCCACTACGCCTCTGCCCGGGACTGCGGTTTATTTTCTCTGGAATAGAATTTGCTTATCGTCGAGACCAAATTTCATTTCAGCAATCCCCGATCTAACATCAGGGCGAACACAACAATATGCATGAATCACATTAGGTACAAAATTGCAGAAGTTTAAGCTGGTATCATTCATTTCCAGGGCAAAGGGGATCAAAACGTCATTTTGATAATAGTAGGGCCTATGTCTTGATATAGCCCATTTAATGGGAATTTACGGAAAGAGTTAGTAAAGTATTCATTGGCACAAGTGCCTTAGTTTAATAGCCGTGACGGAATCACATAATTTTAGACATCAGTTATCACTGTGGATGATTCTTGGTCTATTTCTTGCTAAAAAAAAAAAATGTTTGATTCAAATTTATTTGAATTTTCATAGCAAAATTCATTGTCATTAATGATTTATAAATACAAACAAACAAGCACAGAAAACAAGTTTTTATTCTTGTTAAATGTATATGTGACGGAATCACAAAAAGAGCGTGACGGAATCACAAAATGTCCACAAAATTAGTGCTATAAAGACAAAGTTCCTAAACTATTCAGAGTTATACAGGGTAAGTTCCTAAATTATTCAGAGTTATACAGGGTAAGTTCCTAAACTATTCAGAGTTATACAAAGTAAGTTCTTAAACTATTTAGAGTTATACAGGGTAAGTTCCTAAATTATTCAAAGTTCTTAAACTATTCAGAGTTATACAGGGTAAGTTCCTAAACTATTCAGAGTTATATAGAGTAAGTTCGTAAATTATTCAGAGTTATACAAAGTAAGTTCTTAAACTATTCAAAGTTATAAAGAGTAAGTTCCTAAACTATTCAGAGTTATACAGGATAACAGGGTAAGTTCCTAAACTATAGAGTTAAACAGGGTAAGTTCCTAAACTATTCAGAGTAAGTTCCTAAACTATTCAGAGTTATACAGGGTAAAGGAACAGAGTTATACAGAGTAAGTTCCTAAACTATTCAGAGTTATACAGGGTAAAGGAACAGTTATACATGGCAAGTTCATAAACTATTCAAGGAAATACAAGGAAAAGCATAACTATTCAAAAAATATGCCTAATCGTGCGAATAATAGAAAATAGAACATATTGGTGACTTCGGGTCATTGTGTAGAATTACTACAGATTTAATCTCTTCAATTAAAAAAATATTTGTGATTCCGTCACAATTCTTGTAATTCCGTCACAAAATTTTGTGATTCCGTCACACCGATTCCTGCTGAAATATTTGCAATGTCCATCTTTTGCTAATTTTTTCATGATATATAAGTGTATTCTTTAATCATTTTGAAACAATACAATTATAATTTAAACAGGGGGCTTTAAATGAGAAAAGAAATGTAAATTTCGTAATGGAATCACACAATCGGCAAATTTAACCATGAGAAGAATGTACATTTTGATTTTGCCATTACACAGATGAATTTAAACTGTTGAGAAATCTGATCAGAGTTATTTGAAGGCAAATAATTTAATTTTTTCATAAATATAAAATTCAGTAACTACTTATTTTTTTTCATATTTTTTCGGAATATGAAAAAAATCCCTATTCACAAAAAAGGCATTGAATTGCAGACGAAACTGAAGTTATGACGTCATTAGTACCTTAATGACGTTTTCGACCAGAAAAGAATATTCTACAGGGGAGACGTTATAAGACGCACTTGTTATTTTTCTTTCAAAATATGTCGGATTTTTAGAATATTTCTGATTTTTTTTCATACTACCTGTGTCCTGCTTAGCGTGGAATTCATGTATAGGGTGGGTAATTTTATAAATAGATATATATACAATATGGTATAGTTAAACGTAAAAACCATAGAATTCATGATCATTTCTGTTTTACAAAAAGTGAAACATTGGTTTTTTCATCGATTGTGTTCTGTATGGTCTGTACTGGTCTCCCTTGCATCAGTCTTGTAAACTGAATACTCTTAAAGTACCTTGATAAATTCAGCACGGTTTTAATATACTAGTCTGTTACACATAAAATACAACCTCTGATTTTAAAAAAAAAACGTAGTGGAAAGAAATATGAATGGTCAGTGTGAGATCATTTTTTTATGTGTTTCTTAGGAATTGAGCTGAAAATGGTAGTAATCTAAGACAAAACCATAGAAAAATAACTCGACAGAAGACATAGATATAAGCCACACGAAAGCATGATAAACCTTTTTTCACCGAAGAGGATGCGAAAGAGAGATACATATAGTTAGTTTGATTACCCAATAAACTTTGGTACAGTAACTAATCTGTACAGTAAAAAAATTCAAATTCGAATAATTATTGATATATATTAACAATATTTTAAGGTTAAGTCAATAAAAATATTTTAATAGGTTTTATCATAGCCGATTTTCATAAAAAATTAAATAATATGTTGAAATTTGAATTGATGTATGTTCTTTCTAACTTGATAAAACATTTATTGCTGGTGAGTGTATACGTTCCTTAAGTCAAATAGCCTAATAGATATGATGATATAGAAACTGGTAAGGGACCAATCGATAGAGCCAATGATAGGTGGGTGATATATTAATTAAGTATAGAAATTATATATGACGTGAGCATCTATCACCAGTAGAAAACAATACTATTAGTAAGTGATAAAAGTATTTTATTGTATATTTATTGATAGCAGACAACATTTAACTCTATAATCATGATGATATAGTGTATTGTAATTATAGGATAAAGCCCAGGGTTTTTATTAATGATAGTACAAGCGATATAAACATTCTCATAATCGCATTCAAAAACCTGGCAAAATCGAGAGTAATAGTTGTATAGTAGTGGATAACCCCAAAGAGAAGTAACATCAGATGTTTCGAAAAGAGTAAGCATGGTCTGCTTCGCGAGCGACACTACTATATAGGTCAACATCATGGGATACAATCAGATCAGTTTCTGCTCGACCAAACAAATCAGTCAAGATGCAAGAAACAGATTTGTTATGTTTGTCCAGAAGTTCGTTATAACGACCATAAAATTTTCTAAATGAATTTTGAAGTCTATGTGTCAAGTAACCCTGCTAAAGTAATGTCAATGTCAAAACTCTACCTCTGGCCAGAAAGTCATCATAAATTTAACAAGCTCTGGCATACCAGATGAGTTGTGAAACATACACGTCATAAGCTGGTGAATGAGATAGCCTATGTTACTGCACATAAATGGAAAATTAACAATAGGATAATCAAAATCGGCACATTTGTCATAAAGTCTCCAAAGCGGAGTTATTAATTGACAAAACATCATCTATGTATCTGAAAGTGGAATTAAAGGAACGGGCTAGTAGTTTATTGCCCTCGTGTTGAAGGTCTTGAATGAATTAAGCCTCATAAGAATAGAGAAATAAGTCAGCAACAAGTCATTCTTCAACAAAGGTGTGCAACTCGTAGGACCAACACACAAACCTAGTAAAATCATCTTGAGAAAAGTGAATTACACTACCTTTTTGTCCTTCTATTAAAATGTTGGCCGTTTCAAGTAATCAAGTAATATCTAAATCCCTTAAAATGTGTGTTACATATCTATCCTGTACGACGGGAATTTTATCGGACATCAAATACCACCAGAAGAATGGGATAAGAACGTCAAACTAAACAGAACAAAACAGGTAACAGTCAATCTCAGTTAATACTTATGTAGTATCACAAGTATCACTTGTATGAGAGAGATGTTCGTCTATACCGCCAGTGCTAGCCATGATTGTCGAATTTGTTTTAGTTTTACTTGTCGAATTGTCTTTACTTGTGGAACTAGTTTTCCTTATTGTGGTTAATCGAACTAAATTGGCCTTCCACAGGCGTAAAACGTTTCGATTTACCGTAAATGCTACAAAGAGGAAAACCCCTTGAGAGCCATTTAGAATAATAGACAAGTATTCTAGAATGAAGCTGTTTAAGGTTTCAGCTAATAATGCTACAATCCAGAACAAACCCGTTACAACTGATAATTTTAAATAGATATAAACATTATTTCGTTCACCACCAGTTTGTCGTCCCATTATCTGAACACGCTGTATAGATATTATAGTAAATATAAAAAATATAACATTGCTGATAATAATCAATATAAGGGGAATAACGAATGAATATAAAATAAGTTCTTTTGAATTCAAATAACAAACAACCCCACCATAACCCATTTTTAATCCGCCGGAAACCTGGAGGTTAGCAATGATAGTAAACATTACAATAAGTCCAGGAAAACCATTGGCATAAACAGTATATTTCAAAATATGTCTTAAATGTCCCTCTGACGGACTCTTGGTTAAATTTTGTAGAACAAACACTTTGAACATATGAAAGGAGCAGACATGCATCCAGAATATCGACGTCAGCCACAGATAATGTATAACGATTCCAATAGCTTTACAAAATGTTGGATTTTTGATACTGATACCGCTAATCAGAATAATCTGAGCTAAAAATAATGCTGCTATCAAAATCATATTAATTTTACCAGGCAAAGTCCGAAGTTCGGGATTGGATAAGAAAGTGATAAAGGATAGAGCAAGACAAACAAGAGATGCTGTTATACAAACAACATTTAAATACCAAGATACGAGGTCTTCTAAATTTTCCTCTTCAACAATATACAACAAACTATTATTGAGAAAATCTGTGTCCAGTTTTACAATGATATCATTGACACATACAACGAGTTTCTGTTGGAAATTAACATGATATTGGTTTGACTCTAGAGAGATATTAAGGTGTGGAATATACGCTGAAAGATAGTTCACTACATATTCGGATGATTCGAACTGAATATAGGGACACATTAATTGTTCACTGATGATTGAATATTTCTCATTATTAACTGATTTTGGCTTTGCAAGTTCCGTGCAACAAAGTTCTACGTTGTTATCAGATTGGTAGAATCGTTCAAAACTGATATTATTAGGAAGATTATTAACATATGTAGAACCAACATGAATACCACCAACGCGATGAGTTTGTTTTCCAAAAAAAGTAATATCTCTTTGTAGTTCCAATAGTTCTATTGATTGGCCCACTTGACACCAATATCTGATATAAAGAAATTCTGAATCTGCATTTGCCCAACCGTTCCAGTATGATTGTCTGCTTGGTTTTGAAACATGTAATGAATAGTTCTTAGAAATAAGACCTTTAGATACAACCGAGAACACATCTCCAATAATTTGATTCAATAGATGTTTTACTAAATGCAGAGATCCTTGGATTATCATTAAACGAATGTTGATGGCAAAATATTTCATATGACTGTCGATAGTGGCAACTGGACAGGTTTGATTGACTATTTCAGTATCTTCAAAGCATAGTATTCTTCTACATTTTAGCTGAAAGGGAATTGTATGATATTATTTATCAGTTCATACTAAGACTTGTAAAAATGTTCAACATAAACCTTTATATCGAATTAAGAGTCATTTTCTTCGACCTTGTTTTGACATTTATCAAATTTTGAATTATTTATACATTTATTGATATACGTCCTCATTTGAAAAGATGACGAAAGGTGTACATATAGCCGAGCCGACCGGCCGCAGGCTTGAACATTCAAAAAATCCAAAAATATAGCTTTAAAATTATATTTTGTCGGTTCATCTTTACCATGCCCAACATCTCACCACCCCAATTCCCTACACCCCCCCCCCCACCCCCCCTATTTCGAAAACCTGACTACGCAACTGGATTAGACCGAAACATCTGTCTATATTCTTTACTCTTGAACTTCTATTTGAACAGAAGTATGCTGGTTTTTAAACCTCTGAAGATATCCCAGGTGTGCCAGACGCCCATATATTTAGAAAGATGGATATTTTTGTAGCTCATTCTTGCCAACATTAACGCACTACATCTTCAATGTTACATCTGCAGATCCATCAAAGTATTTTTTTTTTTTTTTTGAACGAGAGTGATCACTTACTGCAATTGTATCCATCCATTCTTCATCCTTAATACATTTCAGAATTTTATTATCAGGAGAGAAATCTTCGGAGAATCTTGTTAGAACTCTTAATGGATTTTTTCCTTCACTCTTCACCGCAGAGACAGGACCACCATTACATTCATAACAATACATATTCTGATAAACGTTATCATAATCATCATATACAGGATAGTAATACATATCACATAAATCTTGATTCACTTGAGAGCCTTGAGAACAACGAGAAATAGGTACCTTAGATCTTAAATAATGACAAACTCTTAAGGAAATGTTATCAGGTGGGTGAAAAATGGTTACCGTGCTATTATTACCTTCATCTGAACATGAGGTCCAAGGAATGGAATAAGGTTCATTGTTTTTAATAGCACATTCTAAGTTGTTATATGTTTTTCCTGTAGTGTTTGATGTGACCGGTTCAATTTTTTCCTCACAATTTTCTACACTTGTACCAAATTGATAAGTTGTTGTCATATAATAGCCATATTCCAAATGTAACTCTGAAAACTTGTATTCATTTTCATTTTGAGCAACACAGGTAAATTTAGGTTTAGATTTGTGAAGATCAAATTTCTGTGCGATATCGATACAACAGTCTCCGTATATCATACAATCTTTATCACAAAAACACTTTACACAATGTGGCATAGTCAAGCGTCCTTTGTCTGGATCATATGAACATTCTCTACACATATTCATTTTACTGGTTGAGTTGAAATCAAAAATATTACTTGAAACTGGACATATCAATATATAGAAACGTAATATCTGAAATATGTATTTAGGGTGAATTAATTCGTTATCATTCGTGTGTTTTTCTGAATGAAACTGTGTAAAAACTGTAAATAGGCCTACTGTAATTTACAAAACCAAGAAGATTATGAAGATTAAGATATCTACTGTCTGCGCAAGTTAAACATTTTTTTTTTTAATTTTTCGCGATTATTTTTACGAGAATATCAGCCTGAAAATGCTACTGTTATAGTCTTAGAATGTCTTTGCTTTGATAAAAAATATAATTTTTGTAAGTTTACATCAAAATAATGGACATTCTAAGACTAACGATACTAATTAAAAAAAATTATGGCAAAAATGTTTCAACTTGCACAGACAGTAGGCTCTTACTTTGCATACAGGGAAAATAAATCAGATGTAGGAAAGTTGTTCACAGGAAATTTAGTCACCCGAAAAAAGTTTACAGTAGTATGGGCACAAGGTATTTTGGTCACAGTAATACGAGCATGCGGTATTTTGGTCACAGTACTAATGGCATACGGTAATTTGGTCACAGTAATAAGGGCACAGTTAATTTGGTCACAGTAATAAGGGCACAAGTTAATTTGGTCACAGTATTAAGAGAACATCGTATTTTGGTGACAGTAATAAGGGCACATGGTAACTTATTACTGTGACCAAAATATCGTGTGCCCTTATAACTGTGTCCAAATTACCACGTGCCCGTATTACTGTGACCAAATTACCGTGTGCCCGTATTACTGTGACTATATTTCCGTTGATCAAATTTCCTGTGACCATGTTACCTCGCACCAAGAATTCATGTGCAGTTTTGAAGCTTTACATCCGAAGGGGGCATAATAATTTACGTCACTTTGTGATTTACAACTCATATGTATTATACTTCATTACAAAAATATTTTTGAAATGGTTACAGAGCAATAAAAAAGAAGGTATCTTGGTACCTTACCTTTTGAAGTAGATCCATATCGAATGGTAGTCGAATGAAAAAGACCCTTTATTTTAAAAATATAAACTATTTATACGTCATTAGTATGTTATTATTTCCATTAATTGTGTATCACCTAATGTGTTAGGGAGATAAAGCTGATTTGATGTATAATAAACATTTTCACTCAATAAAACCAATATTAATTTGATTGAACTATATTTTTTATTCGCCCACGTGGAAATGTATTTTATCGTTGCCCCTGTCCCTCCATCGGTCGTTTCACATTTCTTGAATATATTATGAAACTCGGTCAGGTTTTTGCATTTTGCATTAATCTGAAGAGATTTAAGTTCGACAATCGTTCCCTAGTCTCAGGCACGGGAATTGCTTAGTTTATTTTAATTAATAATTACAACGTGAACTTCAGTCGAAGTTTGAGCCTTCAATTCAAAGTGAATCCATAATTTTATTATCCATGTTTGAAATTGTACCAGAACTTTGATAATCTAGTCTGTATCCTCTTTAATGATTTCTTCATATATTGATACGTACAATTTACTCTAGCACCTTTATTTGTAGGCATGAGAAAGGATGAAATTTCTAGTTTGAGGTATATTCATAGGTAATTTCGTATAATTTTAGTTCTTCTAAAGAAAATAATCGTTCGCCTTTATTGTATTTCCACTAAACAAAATCACCTTTCTAGCATTCAACAACAAAACAAAAGTAGTATTTTCAGATAATTGAAAGAAAACAGACAAATACAAATCCAACAGCCCTGCTTTGAATCTGCGACTTCGGGGAAAATCTTGGTAACCCACAGAATCATTTGTGGTGTCAAATATAAAATGTGATGATAGGTATTCTTAAATAGTTCAGGGGCACAGCCGAAGGGGCCCACAACTCATCAGGGGGGGCAAATCAACTTATTGCCCGAATTTTAATGATATTTTGCCCGATTATGTGGATTTTTTTGCCCGAAAACATAATATTTGGGGGGGGGGGGGGAGCGCTATGGTTCAGATGCTTGTAGCTATAACTTATTCTCATCTATATCTATCATACATAAACAATATATTTATATATCCAAGTCACATCACATCAATTATTGATCTATTGAATAGGAATTAGATTGAAATGGTTTAATAGAAATCTGTAATGATTAATTGTGAGTAAATGAGTACAATACTTCAAATCATTTTTATTCCCTAAACACAATTAATCGAAAAAAAAAACAATAATGACATATAAATAGTTTATACTTAAAAAAAAACAGCTTAGATTTCATGCAACTGTCATTCGAAATGGATCTATTATATAAGGTAAGGTACCAAGATACTTCATTTTTTTATTTTTTTGCACCGTTACCACTTCCTTAATATTTTGAATGAAATATGATATCTATGTCTATATGTTCTATACCTTAAAATGAAGAACAAATTGATAAAGAGGAAGTATGTAAAAGGTTCATTTGAAAAAAGTCGACAATTATACTTGAAATGATTCTAAAATATTATACTTACTTCTATGTATCTACTTGAACAACATTGTTGGTTTTGAAGGGTTTAAAAAAATGTTTTAATTAAAACTTTAAAAATGATTGGGAGACATATACATTAGTTTTCAAAAACATAAAAAGTTTACGGTTTAACTAGTAATTTTATTGATAAATGCATAGTTTTATGGATCTGTTGGAGTCTATTTGCCTGTTTCTTATTGGCAAGAAATTTAATTTAATGTTAATTCTAAGAGTTTTCATAAATTCGAGAATAAAGTTTCTTACCCACTTGAAAATCTACGGAGCCCCTTAGGCACAATTTTCAACACTTTTTATTATTATTTCGTTATAACGAAATAATATTTCGTTTAAACGAAATAATATTTCGTTTAAACGAAATAATTAATTCGTTTAAACGAAATAATATCATATATTTCGTTTAAACGAATTACTAATTCGTTTAAACGAATTAATCATTTCGATTAAACGAATTAATTATTTCGATTAAACGAATTAATTATTTCGTTAAAACGAAATATTAAGTGTTGAAAATTGCGCCTAAGGGGCTCCGTAAAAATCAGACTGCCTCTTCAACAAAAGTTTCAAACAATGGTCTTGAATCAGTACTTATGTTAAAATTTCGATGGCATACGTGTTACTAAACCATTAAATTTTATAACCCTGTTAAAAACAATACCTCATATATTTCAGATGATATGCTTCTATACATGTATATTAAACTCCTCTGTTTTAATGACTATGTGTAGAGAATGTTCATATGATCCAGACAAAGGAATCTTGACTCTTCCAAAGTGTGTGGAGTGTTATTGTGATAAAGATTGTATGATATATGGAGACTGTTGTATCGATATCGCACAGAAATTTGATCTTTACAAATCTAAACCTAAATTTTCCTGTGTTGCTCAAAATGAAAATGAATACAAGTTTTCAGAGTTACATTTGGAATATGGCTATTATATGACAACAACTTATCAATTTGGTGCAAGTGTAGAAAATTGTGAGGAAAAAATTGAACCGGTCACATCAAACACTTCAGGAAAAACATATAATAACTTAGAATGTGCCATTAAAAACAATGAACCTTATTCCATTCCTTGGACCTCATGTTCAGATGAAGGTAATAATAGCACGGTAACCATTTTTCATCCACCTGATAACATTTCCTTAAGAGTTTGTCATTATTTAAGATCTAAGGTACCTATTTCTCGTTGTTCTCAAGGCTCTCAAGAGAATCAAGATTTATGTGACATGTATTACTATCTTGTATATGATGATGATGATAACGTTTATCAGAATATGGATTGTTATGGGTGTAATGGTGGTTTATTTTCTTCAATAAAAGATGCAGGGTATAATCCATTAAGAGTTCTAACAAGATTCTCGGAAGATTTCTCTCCTGATAATAAAAACCTGAAATGTATTAAGGATGAAGAATGGATGGATACAATTGCAGTAAGTAAATTGCTTTGTTTTATCTTTTGTACTTTAAATATAAACATTTAAATACACTCCAAAATCCAAGGTTTGTAACGAGTTATTTGACCACATTCAGCTTTTCTGTTGACTTGACTAGAATGAAATTAGACTTGTCAGGGAAAAATACACCTGTTTCTTATATTCTATTGTTTCGTTATTTGACTGATTCCCCTCATGCATCCCAATATTATCTTTCTAAATCGTGTCCTTAACTTGAGCCTTTCGCGAACTTGAATGTGATATCTTGTATGACACAGTGCAAATGATTTGATTCCATCTTCAGGATTTTGTTAAAGATCTTGACAAGTATAATCATATTATTTCGTTTCAGTTAAAATGTAGAAGAATACTATGCTTTGAAGATACTGAAATAGTCAATAAAACCTGTCCAGTTGCCACTATCGACAGTCATATGAAATATTTTGCCATCAACATTCGTTTAATGATAATCCACGATTCCCTGCATTTAGCGAAACAACTATGGAACCAAATTATTGGAAATGTGTTCTGGTTTGTTTCTCTGGGTCTTCATTCTAAGAACTATTCATTTCATATTTCAAAACCAAGCATACAACCATACTGGAACGGTTGGGCAAATGCAGATTCAGAATTTCTTTATATCAGATATTGGTGTCAAGTTGGCAAATCCATAGAACTATTGCAATTACAAAGAGATATTGATAAGTTTGTAAAAGGAACTCATCGCGTTGCTGGTATTCCTGTTATTCGTTACTCATATGTTAATAATCTTCCTAATAATATCAGTTTTGAACGATTCTACCAATCTGATAACAACGTAGAACTTTGTTGCACGGAACTTGCAAAGCCAAAATCAGTTTATAATGAGAAATATTCAATCATCAGTGAACAATTAATGTGTCCCTATATTCAGTTCGAATCATCCGAATATGTAGTGAACTATCTTTCAGCGTATATTCCACACCTTAACATCTCTCTAGAGTCAAACCAATATCATGTTAATTTCCAACAGAAACTCGTTGTATGTGTCAATGATATCATTGTACAACTGGACACAGATTTTCTCAATAATAGTTTGTTGTATATTGTTGAAGAGGAAAATTTAGAAGACCTCGTATCTTGGTATTTAAATGTTGTTTGTATAACAGCATCTCTTATTTGTCTTGCTCTATCCTTTATCACTTTCTTATCCAATCCCGAACTTCGGACTTTGCCTGGTAAAATTAATATGATTTTGATAGCAGCATTATTTTTAGCTCAGATTATTCTGATTAGCGGTATCAGTATTAAAAATCCAACATTATGTAAAGCTATTGGAATCATTATACATTATCTGTGGCTGACATCGATATTCTGGATGCATGTCTGCTCCTTTCATATGTTCAAAGTGTTTGTTCTACAAAATTTAACTAAGAGTCCGTCAGAGGGACATTTAAAACATATTTTGAAATATACTGTTTATGCCAATGGTTTTCCTGGACTTATTGTAATGTTTACTATCATTGCTAACCTCCAGGTTTCCGGCGGATTAAAAATGGGTTATGGTGGGGTTGTTTGTTATTTGAATTCAAAAGAACTTATTTTATATTCATTCGTTATTCCCCTTATATTGATTATTATCAGCAATGTTATATTTTTTATATTCACTATAATATCTATACAGCGTGTTCAGATAATGGGACGACAAACTGGTGGTGAACGAAATAATGTTTATATCTATTTAAAATTATCAGTTGTTACCGGGTCGTTCTGGATTGTAGCATTATTAGCTGAAACCTTAAACAGCTTCATTCTAGAATACTTGTCTATTATTCTAAATGGCTCTCAAGGGGTTTTCCTCTTTGTAGCATTTACGGTTAATCGAAACGTTTTACGCCTGTGGAAGGCTAATATAGTTCGATTAACCCCAATGAGGAAAACTAATGCGACAAGTTATACTTATTCGACAAGTCAAACTAATTCGACAATCATGGCTGGCACTGGCGGTATAGACGAACATCTCTCTCATACAAGTGATACTTATACTACATAAGTATTAACATAGTTTGGCTGATATAATGATTATTTTATTATGCTTTTACTCGTGTAGTCGTGTTGTTATGTTTATTAACATTTACCATATTATAGAGTTAAATGTTGTCTACTATCAATAAATATACAATAAAATACTTTTATCACTTACTAATAGTATTGTTTTCTACTGGTGATAGATGCTCACGTCATATATAATTTTTATACTTAATTAGTATATCACCCACCTATCATTGGCTCTTTTCTGTACACAGAATCGATTGGTTCCTTACCAGTTCCATGTATATTGGGATATTAGAATTCAGGAACCAACACAAACAATCTTAAAGGGATTGTAAAGTGATTTTCTAAACTTTGTATGTGTATTGGGACACTGATAGCATCAATTTGCGCCATACCAATTTCCATTCCGGCGTCTGTGGTTCTTGCAATTTTACTAAAACTCGTTTTATGACGTCACTGACAGTGATCTACATGGGTATCAATAGTAGCTTCCGACCGATGCACATATACAAAGTTTAGAAAACCACTTTTTGAATGTAGGGATGGATTGTAAGGAGGATTTGGACCATTCAAATTTTCATTCAGACGTCAGTGATTCAAGCAATTCCACTTAAACTAAGTGTTGGTCACATCAATGATACGAGCAAATTTCTAAGGTGTGACGTCATCAGACACATTAATTAAATAGTTTAGATGAAATATCAAATAATTTCTAATAGTAACTGTTAATAAGACATTTTTTCTATTGTTTCTTATTTGGTTGAAAAATATAAATCTTGATGACATATTATTTATGTTATTACTCTAGTCAAAAATATAAACGCCACCCCATCATTCAACAACTCAAAGGTCCGTCACAAAAAGTACTGGTTTGAATTTCATACATTATATATTCCCCCCGAAGACACTCTTCACCTTCTCCATAAGTCTTTAAAGCGAGCGAAACTTGGAAATTCCCCATTTATACGTTCGTTTTTGATTGAATCGAAATAAATGAGATAGATAGAAATTCTGGTTGCATACAAATGAGGCTAACCTGATTCTAGGGATAAATAGTTTGATCTTTCCAAACGAGACATGGAATAATTCTCATTTCTGTCTTTAAGCAGACACGACTTGGCATGGCTATGGAAGAGAAAAGTGAACAAAAATAAAATGGAGTTACTGTACACACTGCGTTAAATTTGACTGGTAAGAAGGAACTCGACACCCTTGGGACTTTGGTCAGGGACGAAGTCTTGGATATCAGTTAACGTGAAGAGGATGCTAAAGTGTCACCTACCAATATATAATACACTATGTACTCAACGAAAAACACCATTCATAACCGAGACGTATTTTGGTTTACAGAAACTGCCGAGGATTGCCATGACATGACATGAGGATGTATAATTACATTATTCTTTTTAACAGAGAAGCATATTTTGCCAACCCCACCCACTTCTCTTTATGTTTAAATTTAAAGCCGATTCAGAATATGCAATGCATCTATGAAATCATATCATTTTGTATTTTAAAAAAAACTTAATAAGACTTAATTGTACCATTAATATCCTTATATTATTGATCGCGATATATTTTACTATGATCTCTATGAACCCGTAGACTTTTCCTTAATGTACATGGCAATAAATCGTCAATTATTCAAATTGTATCCTGCTTATTGCTTTTTTATTTCATGGTATATGGAGTTTAGGTCATACATTGACCCGATATATCATTATTAATGCTATAATTCATTCTCTCACTTTCTCTCTCATTATATTATGTTCTTTATTAATATTATATGGAGGAATAAAACAAAAGACCATAATTGCGTTCACATATGGAAGACCTTCTCAAATGGCGGCCCACAGGCCAAATACGCCCCGCGACGATCTTGAGAACGGTCCCTCAAGAGTGACCAAAAGACAAAGGTCATTAAGGTTAGGTCAAAGTTAACGTGAACGTCTGTTATCGTGCCTGGTTCTCAGACCCTAATGAAGTGCTTAAAAAACCGGATTTAAAAAAAAAACGAACGAACGAAATTAGGGTCTGATCTTAATTTGACTGGAGTGACCCCTTCCGCTAAATCGCCCTGCTCGCATTGCTTACCAAGCTATATTTGGCCCTTATATTTGTTTCATAAGATATATTTTATACATATAGATTGTAAATGACGCCCGAAGAGTTTGCAACTATTTACATGTACTGCCTTTAACTTTCATTTAATGTATTGTTTGTTAAATTTTAGGTTTTTTTTTTTAGGAAAAACCATTATTTACAAAGAACTCTTACAATTACATTGGTTATAATGTAGTTTTCTTGTTGCAAAAACTCACAGAGCAGTTAAATGGTAAAGTTATGTAAGATATTCCATTGTAAAGTGAATTTTGTGCGGAGGAGAAAATGTGCATAAGTTTTCAGCTTCAGTATCATGTTTTTTTACCTTTTGAGCATCCTATGTTCATCCTGCACATTAATAAGATAACCATCTGAAATGGCTTCAGATACAAGCAAATTGGTCCTAAATTTCAAAATTTTCAGTCTACATATTTAAACAAATTTGAAGAGAATTCCAAAACCACTAGTTTCCAGCTCTTTTAGTAGAAATGTTGTATAAAAAGGTCTCAGATGAAAGGAACTCAACAGCAATTCTTAAAATTAATTCACCATTAATTATCTTCATGTGTCAGGTGCTGTCAACAAGAATGCTGTCCAGAAAGGTCTCAAAATTAATCAAAATGTTACGGAGAATGATGCTCCAAACCCTTACAAACCAGTCCCTTACAAGCGCTTTGTTGATTATGCCTGAGATGCAAGGAAACAAATCCTAATTTTAACAATTTCTCTTGTAGAATTTTTACATTTTGTATTTGCTTCGTATGACCCTGGGCGTAATATTTGAATCTGTGTCTGTGTTCTTTAAATACAAGTTTAACCCAATAATTAACTAGCATATTTGAGTTTTTTAATTACATGTATTTTTTAGGGGTGATTGGCAAAGAATTTGTTTCTCAAAAGGAGAATTAGACCAAAAAGGCATCATAGTATATATAATAATATGTAAAATGTTAAGAACAATATAGGTTCAACAAAAGTACAACCGGAGTCACTAACCGTTCACAGGATAATGATAAGGATTGAAAACCAAATCTGTTTGTGGGTTGTCTGCTTCTTGCATCTTGCCACAGAATTATAAACTTTACAATACTATCATTTTGCAAACTTACTAAATAGTAAAACTGAAATGGCGTTGGCCTCTTTGTTCAAAAATTGGATGACTATTCATTAGCAGAAAAGGGAGAGAAAAGGGGTGGGAGTAGATTATTTATCAGGCTAACTATTGGCAAATATATTTTATTTTCTCTTTTGATGCTTTTTGGGAGCATGGTTCATACTTCAGACAATAGCTATTTGTTTTTCAGATGATCAAGAACACAATATGAAATAATAGGAAATGTTTCACCTCTTTCTTGTTTGCACCTGTTTGCACTTATTCATTTCATTTTCCAACTGTCGAATGATCTTTAACGTGTACAACTTGCAACACACGGGGTCTCGGTTTATTGTCCCATTCGTAACACTATAGACTCTTTTTCCATGTCGATCACTTTGACCTGCATCGCTGACAGGGGAAACATGGTTGAAACATCTGAAGGTTGTATCTCGATTAATGTCGGCATCGAACTCTGGACCTCCACTCGTATCAACTTCGGAACTAGACATGCTAGATAACCTCGTATTCTGTACGGTAGTTTCCATGTTAAATAAATAATAGTTCAACCAATCACAAAACCATCTTGCCCGGTATTTGGGCAGGAAAAGACAACTCTTTTTTCAAGATTCATATTGATTGGCTGTTTTTTCCGCGAAAGATGATGATACATTCTGAAGAATAATTGTGATTGGTTGAACTATAATTTATTCAACATGGCAACTACCGTATAGTATACGAGGTTATCTAGCATGTCTAGTTCCGAAGTTGATACAAGTGTGTTGACCAGAATGTCTGGACGTCCAGGTTAGCGTGCAAGCGCAACCGCAGCTCACTAGTCAAGTGCATCTGAACTGAAGCCTATAGGGATCCTGATTATCAATCTGAAGGCTATGTAATGGATTACTCAGATGACAATGGCATGGACGAAACATGCTTCTATTGTTAGTCATCATCTCATAATTCGTGATCCAAATGTTCTTGGTCCTGATGATTCTGATGCTATCCTTGGTCCAGTCATTACTGACTTTGCTATCTCTGATCCAGCTTATGCCGTTCCCGTCGTATCAGATTCTGTTCTTACTGGTGTTGATATTTCCAGTGAAACCAATCCTGTCGTCCCTGCTATTAGTGCAGACTGTTTCCTGATAATTCTGTTAATAATGATCAAACCGTGGAAGAAAATGTCAATCTAATTTGTAGGAATACAATGTTCCCAAAGTAGGAGTGCTGTAGCTGGCAAAGTAATTAGAAAGGAATAGGAAACCCTTGCCGAAATAATGTTCAAAGCAATGCACTGCCATTGAAAAATACGTGTGGACGATTGAAAAAAAAAAGAATTTGTCTATTGTTGTTCAGTGAGTTGAACACTTGCTTTCTTACATGGAGGTTCCATCCTGAATTAGGTCGAGATGATACTTTCGGATTTTACAACCCAGTTTCCCCGTGTCAGTGATGTAGGTCGGAGGGGCCGATATGGAAAAAGCATTTAGTTGCTCAGGTGGGAAAATAAACTGGGGATTCGTATGTTACGGGCTGTGCAGGTTCAAGCTCCTTCAACGATTGGAAACCGAAAATAAGAGTTGGCTTATTTCGTCGTCCTGGCAAAATTTCCCTAATTGCACACTGTTTGAGGCTCTTATTAGCCCAGTAGGTACAGAGAAAGTGGGACATAAAGTACCACTTCATTTACTATGTCTAAATTGTGTGCTAATATTCCTGGAGCACAAAAACAATATGTCCAAGTTTTGCATTTTCTTCTTCTGCTATGCATATTGCAACATTGTTGTATTATAATGTATTCGAAGGCTACAATTACCATACATGATATAATTACAAATCTTCAAATAATATAATATACCTGATTTAATAATAGGGCCTACATTTTACAAAGTTTAAAATGACGTTTTCTCAAAACTACTAAAATGGACATATAACAATTGTGCTCTAAACCCTTGAAATCCAGTAATTGTCATTAATACAAGAATAAAAATGTCCTTTTTATCAGAAGACTTCATCAATTTTATCTCGTCTTTTACTGTTAAATTATAAGAAATGTTAGCAAGTAATAATAAGTACATATATATTAATCGATCTAAAACCAGAGATAGTTGAAGCAGCGTGAATGTTCATCTTCCAACTTTTCTTCTGACAAACCACAGATATTGAACTGACTCGTGAAGTCAATGAAACAAGAGTCTGATTTTCATGAAATTGGAATACTTCAAAGTGACACTTTTTTAAACCGATCCAAACAGAGAAGTTACCAGCATGTTCTCTTGATATCGAAATAGAACTAAGATACAATACTAATTGGAAACGAATAAGGTGAAAAGAAAATTGATGAAAATGGCATTTTTACATAGGCTACTAATTATGATAGTCATTCCAATGTTTACCAAAGGTAAGTATTTGTTTATTGAATTTGTTGTTGTTCTTTGGTTAGAACATGATATACGTATCGATTACGATGGCGTTTTGTTCAGTTATGATCCACACTCTTTAACAATCTAAAAAACATTATTTTGTGGTGGATTCCTGTGTGAGAAAGCATATATAGTTAATTTCAAACATGACACGTGTCCTATAATGATTTTTGTTCCCGATTCATAATATAAGGCAGACTAAGCTTTGAAACTTCAGGTTCATAATGTGCAAAATAAATATATTGTCTTCAGCTAAAACTATTGGAAAAGACCTGTCTGAATATTATCAAACAGTAATTTGTTTCAAGATTATTTCAAGTTTAAAATACCATAGACAGCTGAAATGTGACAGTATTCTGCCACGGGCATGAACTGTTTTGTAAAATTCGTGATTTCGTAAAGATCATCTTAATCTGTTTTGACTCAACACCCGTCAGACTTCTAAAACTGTAATTAATTCCAGTATAAATAAGGAAGAAGCAATTAATATATTCTGTCACGATAGTCTAGAAAAAGTCGTGCGTACTGTCAATAATATCAAGTGAAATAACTTTAACTAATTCTTAAATTGATAAATGAAATCAATTTTTATCTTGAAGAGGAGGGGAAATTTGTTTTGTTCATTCTCACTCTTAGCATCCATGTTTTATTTTCTTAATATATTCTGAAAATACGATCATTCATATTCAAACATAATTCAAACATATTCGATCATTACGAAGTGACAATAATTATTACTATGAAATATTTATTCTTCAGAACGACACTTATTTCAGAACTTGTTTAATTTTGCATATCAGTCATGTTTTGTGCAAATTTACAAGGTTATATTAAAATTTGTATATTTTTTTTTTTGATTTTACCAGTTTTTAATCGAGTTCATCCTTGTGTAATGAAAACATAATGATACCAAAATTCGTTAAAGGGGAATGTTCAGCATTTTGTTTTAGGTTGATTTGAGCCTTAAACCTATGTAAACAGTCTTCAGAAGTAATAAATCTTTACGAAAATCAAAAAATCGTCTCTGTAAGGCCTCATAGAAATTTTTTAACTTGTATCTTCTTTCGTTTATAACTTTCTCTTCAGACTAAAAAATCAGGGGCCTGGTTTTCGAAAGTATCGTAAGATATGTCTTAAGATATATCTTAGGACACATTTTATGACTATCTTATGACCATCTTACGATATGTAATAGGGTGTAAATCAAAGCTGTCTTACGATGGTCATAACTAAGATGATCTTAAGACTGTCATAAGTGAAGATATTTGTATCAATTTCAAATAATGATTAAAAAAGTGTAACATTTAATATAAAAATATAAAATAATATTTTTTTTTATTATTATATTAACATATATCAGGGAATATATAAAATTAATTTAAAATCGTAGTGGATCATTTGAATTAAGTTTGTTTAATTATAATTTTATGCGAATATGTGTATTGTCATTGGCACCAACTACACTTAAACATAAGTGTATATTTTCATAGAAAAAAAAACATCTAATGATGTTGCCAAATTCCAGCCTGGTCAGTTGCCATCTTAATATAGATATTACAAACCCCCTTTAAACATGCAGTTACAACACGTATTATTTTAGATCTGGATAGGTTATGAACATCAACATTGACCATCTGACAGAACCAGTGGCATAAAACCTTCGTACAACAATGACATGGACATGTACTGGAAAAGCACGAGATCTTGCTCTTGGCTTTGTTATATCTGTTAGGAACATTCTATTTAAAACTAGTATCAATGAACTTGAAAGTCTATATTAACATACTATTTGTTCTAGTGGGTTATTATTTCTGCATCGAAATACTTTGTTTCCACGCAAGTTTTCAGCTCGTTGTCGAATATGAATGTAAAAAGTAGGCTTTTTTTTTTTTACGTGATATCGAAGCTTTATGCGAGTCAAAAGACCTCATAACTTTTGTGATCATCTTAAGTCATGTCGCGAGGTGTCTTAAGATTATGATAAAAGTTATGATATATCGCAATTTAAGACACTTTCGAAAACATATCTTACGACTATGACCTGTCATAAGACCATCGTAAGACACGTCTTAGTCATAAGATACTTTCGAAAACCAGGCCCCAGGCTACAAGGCTACGTCTTGTTGATCAGGTATGAAATCATGTGAAGGTATGAGACTGGATAATCCAAACGTAATATTTGCGGCAGTTCGCTTAAATTTCGATTCGCCGTGCTCAATTTCAAACAAGGATAATTATGGATTCGCATGAATTTGAAAGATAAAATTTCTACGGTAAGCCGTGAACACTATAATTGATTAGATTATCTAAAAAATTCTGGTGTCTCTGACAAGGTTACGGTCGTCCAACGCCGCGGCATCGAATTAATGAACATAGGCTACTCTTTTAAATCCACCAAGAATTGTGTGTTGTCGAGTGTTTTTGAGCTAAAATTTACAACGCGTTTTAATGAACATGAACAATTTCTATGTTTATGATTTTAAAGGGATATGTTCACTATCTGTTCGACCAAAAACAAAAATTTCTCAGAACCTCGTATTTCTAAGCTTATCTAATCCGTAATAATGCTCCAAACTCTCCCTCAAACTTTAAGCCTTCAAATTCGCATATAAACATGATATTAAGTTGTAACAGGTAACGTTTCAAACCTGTTGCATAATTGAGTTGTTTTGTTCAGTTAAAAGCTACTTTCAGTACCTTAAATTGTGGACGTGGTTATCGCTGAAGCACATTTAAGATGGTTTGCGCTCATTTTACTGAATTTATTCTATACAACAATATCCACTTATATCAAGATGGAAAAAATTGATGATTTGCGTGTCTGTATCCTCAAGGGGGTTTATGCCTCTAATATAAACCATCGATACTCACATATCTGTCTGAAATGATTTGAACTGTAACAAGTTCCAATGTGGTATTTTTAAAAGCATTAATTATCAACGACAAGTCATTATTTAACAGAAACCAGTAGACATTAACGAAATTTATATGGTAGTTTTAAAAAAGTTTCCATAGATAATGATTTTGTCTGCTGACCTCACGAACTATAAAACAATAAAATCGTTGCAAGTTGTAATCATGGTGAACCGACATAATGCTCAGACCATTTAAAACAGTTATATACTAGAAAGGTATAATAAACATGTCTTTAATTTATGCCATGGAAATAGGCGTGAATATTAATGACAGTATGTAGGAAGTGTCGAAATAAAGAGGTTGCTATTAAGATAAGTACCCATTAACTGAAGATTTGTGTGTTTAGAAAACGGGAAATCGTCTCATTGTCGAAAGTCTTGTTATTTATCTGGATAATGTTAAATGCCATTAACCTTGACATTGTATATTTTAAATCGTATTTTAAACCAGTTTAGGTTTTATTAAAAACACTAAGATATATGGATAGGTTTAGGTTTGTCAAGTGTTGATATGATAAATATATAGAAGAAACGTGTGTATGTAAAATAAGAGGAAATCGGTTAATGTCTATATCCCAATGGTGTAATTATAACACAATTCAAAGCATCTTTTACTTGTTTTTATTGTCTTTTGTTCGTGTTCAATTCCAATATTGTCTAGAAAAGCATGTTTATTGAAGATTTCGGCCAGTAATTAACTTGTACTATCAGTAACAACATACCAATATCTGGCTCCATGGATCTCCAACACGACCAATACAACCATTATTAAATTAATCTAGAGATTTAGTGACAGCTTATGGTCGACATTGTTGACCCTTAGAGCGCGTTCTATCATGGAATAATACCTTATCCTAATAGCACTTATTGAATTATATTGATCCCTTGATTTGGTCCCACCAGAATCAGATTTTTATTAAACAAGATGACGACTCCTGATGACCTAATGGTTCAATCTATTGCAAAACCAATAACTAATGCTAACTTGCCCGACAACGAAATATATTTGCCCGACAAGTCTACCCCAACACAACCCCTAATTCCAAAAACTTCTCGCCATCTGCCTGATTATATCATTTCCGAACGATTTTATTTTTTTAAATTTCCTTCCTGAAAATCACTTGGGGGGGGGGGGCAATTGCACCCCCAGCCCGTACGCCTATGTCAATGCCCGTTTGAAAAATTTAATTAACCTACCAAAAATATTTGAAGACCATTCAGTTCAATATTATCATCATTGCATTGTCCCTCCAGATATATGATTTGTCCCCCGAACAATCAAGTCTGGCTACGGGCCTGCTGCTTTCCACTCCTCTATAATTTCATTATGGTAAGAGGTGTTCTAAAAATGCTCATTCTATGAATATGATTCAGTCATTATGGTATGATTAGTCCTTGTAATAAATGCTTTATCATATGGTCATGATTGTATTATGTGTCCTGATATTGACTGGTCATGATGGTATGATTGTCTTAGTAATACATGTAAATGATATTGACTGCTGTATGATTTAGTCATGATGGTATGATTGTCTTAGTAATACATGTAAATGATATTGACTGCTGTATGATTTAGTCATGATTGTATGATTGTCTTAGTAATACATGTAAATGATATTGACTGCTGTATGATTTAGTCATGATTGTATGATTGTCTTAGTAATACATGTAAATGATATTGACTGCTGTATGTTTTAGTCATGATTGTATGATTGTCTTAGTAATACGTGTAAATGATATTGACTGCTGTATGATTTAGTCATGATTGTATGATTTGTCCTAGATAAAAAGTGATATTGACTGCTCTATGATTTAGTCAAGATGGTATGATTGTCTTAGTAATACATGTAAATGATATTGACTGTTGTATGATTTAGTCATGATTGTATGATTTGTCCTAGATAATAAATGATATTGACTGTTCTATGATTTAGTCAAGATGGTATGATTGTCTTAGTAATACATGTAAATGATATTGACTGCTGTATGATTTAGTCATGATTGTATGATTGTCTTAGTAATACAATATACATGTAAATGATATTGACTGCTGTATGATTTAGTCATGATTGTATGATTGTCTTAGTAATACAATATATATGTAAATGATATTGACTGCTGTATGTTTTAGTCATGATGGTATGATTGTCTTAGTAATACATGTAAATGATATTGACTGCTGTATGATTTAGTCATGATTGTATGATTGTCTTAGTAATACATGTAAATGATATTGGCTGCTCTATGATATAGTCAAGATGGTATGATTGTCTTAGTAATACATATAAATGATATTGACTGCTGTATGATTTAGTCATGATTGTATGATTTGTCCTAGAAATAAATGATATTGACTGTTTTATGATTTAGTCATGATTTTATGATTGTCTTAGTAATACATGTAAATGATATTGACTGCTGTATGATTTGTCCTAGAAATAAATGATATTGACTGTTCTATGATTTAGTCATGATTGTATGATTGTCTTAGTAATACATGTAAATGATATTGACTGCTGTATGATTTAGTCATGATTGTATGATTTGTCCTAGAAATAAATGATATTGGCTGTTCTATGATTTAGTCATGATTTTATGATTGTCTTAGTAATACATGTAAATGATATTGACTGCTCTATGATTTAGTCATGATTGTATGATTGTCTTAGTAATACATGTAAATGATATTGACTGATGATTGTATGAATCGTTCAGGTAATAATTATTATAGACTTTTGTATGATTTAGTCATTTGAAGAGGTGTTATTTGACTCAGTAGAATGTATCTAGGGAACAGAGAATTGATATCGACTATCTCGTGGCTCAGTCATAATAAATGTGCCGTAATTGATATTGACTGTTCACATCCGACATTTTTCTATAAGATGTAATCAGTCAATTTAACCCAATAATTTAGTGTATATAAACTTTTTTTTTTATCACAAAATCAATATCAAGAATGTCTTTAGAAGACCTAGAAATCCCAATTATTATGTCTTATTTACTTAAAAAATACTGGAGGCTACTATGTTTCTATATTCGTATACATGTAATCCAAGTTAATCAACCTTGTTCTAATTATTTACCCTATAACAAGTAATCAAAATAGGTCGTGTTCAATGGCGTAGCTAAGGGGGGCAGTGGCGTTTTTACGGGGGGGGGGGGGGCCAGGGGGGGGGGGGGGCAAAAATTTTAGGCTTGCCCGGTCTTGGCCCCCCCACTTTGTAATTTCGTATAATGTTACATACGGATACTTGGTGCTGGTAGCCCCCCCTGACAATTATTTGGCCCCTCCACCTAAAAAGTCCTAGAAACGCCACTGAAGGGGGGCGGGGGGGCCCACCCGTTATTCGCTCCGCTCAGGATGTCAATATATTCTGTCGTTTCATCTTTACCATTGCACCCCCAGTTTCGAAAACCTAGCTACGCAATTGGTGTTAAAAGAATAAATAACCATAACCAACACTTATTCTTACCGTATCCGACCTCTATATTATCATTTGAGGCAAAGATTAGTAGCATTCTTAAAGTAGCGTGATAATCATGTATTTGATGCGCCTTATTACCTTTATTATTTCCGCCTGTCTCTTTACATTTCAATCTGGAATCTATTATCGTACACTGATACTGGGGAAAACCTTGAGTAGTTTTCAAAATAAATGACTTCTCAAATTTTGACGTAACTTAATAACATCCGCATGTAGTTACACTGTCACGTCATAGATCTGGTTTTAAAAAACCTGTCAGGAAGCAAATTAGTTTTAAACTTGACTGAGAGTATCAGTAATGATTTTATTTAGCATTAAATGACTACTGTGTGAGAATTACGCTGATGATATTTGTTTCTGTTACAGGTTTACGATGTTCTGTTTGTGATAGTATGACTTTTGCTGATTGTGAAACTGCACCACCTGATGGTAAAGAATGTTGGGATCCCGGTAGTGGTGTACCTAAAACATGTATTATTATACGAGAACGGGACCAGAATGGTATGTATTGTGGCTGTTTTATTTCTATGTATAAGATGGTTGTGTCGACCAAGGTACCTCGAGAAATTAATGGCGTGGTAGTCAATCCAGGCTTTATTTATTATAGGGAAGAAAGTTAATGATTGACATAGCAATGTCGAGGTGCTGTCGGCTTAAAACCGCGGCAGTGTCGGTCGAGATATCCTGTTGTAAAATCCCTCTATCGTGTCCATCTGTTCGAACCAACCGTAGCATATTAAGTGGTTATGAGAAAATATTTCCACAGAATCGACAGCCTTTTCACAAAACAGAAAGAAAACTTGATAATGATTAAGATATTGGGTTGACATTATCTAGAAAACTACATACTTATTCATAGTCCTATTAATATTCTTAACAGTAATAAGTGAAGCTTCAAAAACTCTTTTAGCTGATAAAACACAATATAACATGACCTTTTAAATTAATTTCTTATTTATTAGAAACAACATTTACGGCCAATATAAAATAAATGTATTATGTCGATTGATTCTGCTGAAACAAGAACAATTCTTGAAAATCTCATTGAATTAAGTAACTTAAATTCTATAGAACATTCACATCACGATAGATGTTATATTGAATTATTGTTGGTAAAAAGAAAGCGTTAATGCTATTTTGTAGAATAATAGATTTTATACAGCCAATACAAATTTTATCTAGAAATGGTCATCAAACTTTATCTTAAATCTTATGGAAAATTCGAACTTTATAAGAAGGTATTAAATAAAAGGAAGATGAAATAAAACAATATTACTATGATAAATCACAGCATTGATGCAGTGTAATACAAGAATAAGTTTGGGAACAAAAAAATCAAAGCACAGAGGATAACACTCCATCTACATAAACATACCAGAAGGCAACATGAAATACACAGAAGCACATCACCGACCAAGGATACCGACTAAACAATAAACCATTCCAGGGACCTGCCGAGGGATACTTGAGAGCGACTGTTGTCGCAGAAATTATAGGCAATTGCCCATAATTTAAATGAGACAGCTATTTTTTTTATAAATTGAAAATCAGTCTGTGATAAAGTAAGATTACAAATAATGTCTAATATCCCAGTAATATGTTTTTCATCTCCATGGACTGCCTCCTGGGCAATCTAATTAAAATTAGATTACATTTCGTTTCGAAAAATAACCGAAACGAAATGTAATATAATTTTAATTAGATTGCCTCCTGGGCTACAGATCATTTCTCTGGCCCGAATTCATTTTTTTTTTCTCAAATCATAAATGCTCAAAATATGGTTGTCAGTTGCATGGCATGTGTCTTAGAATGCCTTTGGGTCCATGAAAATAGATGTTTTGAAAATTTTCAATACGAAATAAATACATTTCCCTCTTAGAAATTTCTCTTTCGTAAAATCATATTTCCAAATAAATATTCTTTTAACAGTTGCCATTTTCATCAACCCAAAGAGTATCTAAGACTCCCTGAACTACTATTTCAATTCATTAAAAAGTAATAAGAAAAATTCGATTCAGAACTCATTGCGGCCAGAGAGTAGATGACTCATTATTTTGTACAGGATCATTTCCGCCCTAACCTTTACATTATTTTACATCTGGTTTAGAGTCCGTAATTTAAAACAACTCAACGACGTTTTCTACTAAGAGCTGAAAATCTAGACACCCTTCATTCCTCCAATCAGCACAACCCACCACCACATCCACGATCCTATCTATCAACAACAATAATGTAATCTGCATCTACCAGGAGTGGTATCCAAAAGAAACCCTTTTGCATGGTACATGCTGTCTGTGTCTGGTTACTTCTTTATAGCATTGATATACGTTAAAATGAACTATAAATGTAAGGACAAAAAAAGGTGATATTATTAAAATGAAACACTGCTGTAATAAAATAGAACAAGATATATCCCATGGCACCTTAATCATTGTATGGTATACATCTCGATATATTTGGAGAGGAGATAAATCATATCTACTGTCTACCAAAACTTTCATAATTTTATTACGACATATATCTAATAGTTTCTAAAATTCCCTTGACTTTCTTCGTCAATTATGCGCCATATCTATTACGTGTTTCAAAATGTTATAGCTATTTTCTAGCTATCGTCTCTGATAACCTCATGACGATAAAGAAATGTAATATATCAATTATGCTATTTGATCCTTTCGGGATTTAAGTCCGCAACTACATATCCATGTACCCCAATAGAATTACTAGTGTTACCAACAAAAATTTGTAACCATATAAATTGCTGTAGAAACCATCTTAAAAAACCCTAACCGTATTCAGTCACTAAAGATACCTCTTACAACCAGTATCCCTATTCACATAGCCGTAGGAGACACGGGGCATGGCCCCTAAGGCCACGCCTATTCAGTTTCTAAAGATACCACTAATAACCAGTATCACTTTACAGTTACTAAAGATACCACTAACAACCAATACCACTATTCAGTTATTACAAATACCTTTAACAACCAGTGCCACTAAACAGTTACTAAAGATACCACAAACAACCAATACCACTATACAGTTATTACAAATACCTTTCACAACCAGTGCCATTAAACAGTTACTAAAGATACCACTAACAACCAGTACGACTAAACAGTTACTCAAGATACCACTAACAACCAGTACGACTAAACAGTTACTCAAGATACCACTAACAACCAGTAGGACTAAACAGTTACTCAAGATACCACTAACAACCAGTACGACTAAACAGTTACTCATAATACCACCAACCAGTACGACTAAACAGTTACTCAAGATACCACTAACAACCAGTGCGACTTAACAGTTACTCAAGATACCACTAACAACCAGTACGACTAAACAGTTACTAAAGATACCACCAACCAGTACTACTAAACAGTTACTAAAGATACCACTAACAACCAGTACGACTAAACAGTTACTCAAGATACCACTAACAACCAGTACGACTAAACAGTTACTAAAGATACCACCAACCAGTACTACTAAACAGTTACTAAAGATACCACTAACAACCAGTACGACTTAACAGTTACTCAAGATACCACTAACAACCAGTACGACTAAACAGTTACTAAAGATACCACCAACCAGTACTACTAAACAGTTACTAAAGATACCACTAACAACCAGTACGACTAAACAGTTACTCAAGATACCACTAACAACCAGTACGACTAAACAGTTACTCAAGATACCACTAACAACCAGTACGACTAAACAGTTACTCAAGATACCACTAACAACCAGTACGACTAAACAGTTACTAAAGATACCACCAACCAGTACTACTATTAAAACAGTTACTAAAGATACCACTAACAACCAGTGCCACTAAACAGATACACAGATACTAAAGATACCACTAACAACCAGTACTACTAAACTGTTACTAAAGATACCATTAACAACCAGTGCCACTAAACTGTTACTAAAGATACCATTAACAACCAGTACGACTAAACAGTTACTCAAGATACCACTAACAACCAGTACGACTAAACAGTTACTCAAGATACCACTAACAACCAGTACGACTAAACAGTTACTCAAGATACCACTAACAACCAGTACGACTAAACAGTTACTAAAGATACCACCAACCAGTACTACTATTAAAACAGTTACTCAAGATACCACTAACAACCAGTGCCACTAAACTGTTACTAAAGATACCATTAACAACCAGTGCCACTAAACTGTTACTAAAGATACCATTAACAACCAGTGCCACTATTCAGTTACTAAAGATACCACTAACAACCAATACCACTATACAGTTATTAAAGATAGCACTAACAACCAGTGTCACTAAACAGTTACTAAAGATACCACTAACAACCAGTGCCACTTAACAGTTACTAAAGATACCATTAACAACCAGTACCACTAAACAGTTACTAAAGATACCACTAACAACCAGTGCCACTAAACAGTTACTAAAGATACCATTAACAACCAGTACCACTAAACAGTTACTAAAGATACCACTAACAGCCAGTACCACTAAACAGTTACTAAAGATACCACTAACAACCAATACCACTATACAGGTATTAAAGATACCACTAACAACCAGTGCCACTAAACAGGTATTAAAGATACCACTAACAACCAGTGCCACTTAACTTTTACTAAATATACCATTAACAATCAGTGCCACTAAACAGTTACTAAAGATACCATTAACAACCAGTACCACTAAACTGTTACTAAAAATACCACTAACAACCAGTGCCACTATTCAGTTACTAAAGATACCATTAACAACCAGTACGACTAAACAGTTACTAAAGATACCACCAACCAGTACTACTATTAAAACAGTTACTAAAGATACCACTAACAACCAGTGCCACTAAACAGATACACAGATACTAAAGATACCACTAACAACCAGTGCCACTAAACTGTTACTAAAGATACCATTAACAACCAGTGCCACTAAACTATTACTAAAGATACCATTAACAACCAGTGCCACTATTCAGTTACTAAAGATACCACTAACAACCAATACCACTATACAGTTATTAAAGATAGCACTAACAACCAGTGTCACTAAACAGTTACTAAAGATACCACTAACAACCAGTGCCACTTAACAGTTACTAAAGATACCACTAACAACCAGTGCCACTAAACAGTTACTAAAGATACCATTAACAACCAGTACCACTAAACAGTTACTAAAGATACCACTAACAGCCAGTACCACTAAACAGTTACTAAAGATACCACTAACAACCAATACCACTATACAGGTATTAAAGATACCACTAACAACCAGTGCCACTAAACTGTTACTAAAGATACCATTAACAACCAGTACCACTAAACAGGTATTAAAGATACCACTAAGAACCAGTGCCACTAAACAGGTATTAAAGATACCACTAACAACCAGTGCCACTAAACTGTTACTAAGTATGCCATTAACAATCAGTGCCACTAAACAGTTACTAAAGATACCACTAACAACCAGTGCCACTAAACAGTTACTAAAGATACCATTAACAACCAGTACCACTAAACAGTTACTAAAGATACCACTAACAACCAATATCACTATACAGTTACTAAAGACAGCACTAATAACCAGTATCACTTTACAGTTACTAAAGATACCATTAACAACCAGTACCACTAAACAGGTATTAAAGATACCACTAACAACCAGTGCCACTAAACAGGTATTAAAGATACCACTAACAACCAGTGCCACTAAACTGTTACTAAATATACCATTAACAATCAGTGCCACTAAACAGTTACTAAAGATACCATTAACAACCAGTGCCACTAAACAGTTACTAAAGATACCGTTAACAACCAGTACCACTAAACTGTTACTAAATATACCATTAACAACCAATACCACTAAACTGTTACTAAACATACCACTAACAATCAGTAGCACTAAACAATGTGAAGTTATAAAAGATTCCATTTCGACTTTTGGAAATAAACATATTGTGAGAAAGGGATAAGATAAATTTCATACAGACGAGACAAACACCTACTAAAAAATGACTGACTAAGGAAACGAGCGCCATTCCAGTCAAATAAAATAGATAGTGTGGTAATAAATCCAACACCGGAATTAATGAGTTAAATTTTCTCTTTCAAAGACACTTAGGGCTAGGGATAAACATTGTGAGTCAATATTATCCCCTTACTTAACTTAAGGTGATCTGCAACAGTGACGATTATTAATCAAGCAATATAAAGTACCTTCACTTAAAAAATATTTTGAAATCAATGGCATAAATATAATCAATAATACTATACCATTTTTGTAAAGACTACCCTCAAAGACTTACTATCATAACATAAGAAAATTGATTAATTTTAGGCGAATCTGATAGATGTTTGATATTGATATTGTATTACTTAGAAAATCAGATACATGTACATGTATATCTTTTTTGTTGCCATGTTCATAAACTATCTTTAAGTTTATCTACAAATTCTTAAATTCAACTTAAGAAACATTAAATAAGATGAAGAAAATAAAATCGATAATGTTATTCATAGCTTGGCAATAACAAAAATGCAATAAATATTAGTTCAATGTAACTATTTCTGCAACTTAATTACATAGCCGCGTTTTCATAAGAATTGTACAGCTAAAACACTGCAAACTAATCTAGAAAGTAATAAATGTATTCTGAGGGGTGACATTTCTATTCCACTTCATTCGTCTCTTAGTCTACTTAAAGCTTCTAGTGTATTAATTCTGGGATTTCTATTCTTTTCAAACGTCACTTCTAATGATGTCTTAAATATTAAGAGATGTTTCTAATCAATGGTATCTCGTTGTTACCTTCATAAAACCCTAAAGGATTTTGTATACAGTACTAAATATCAGAAGGTCATCTCAATGTTTAATTGGGTTTAATCAAAATAAGTTCTGTAAACGAACGTACAGTGTATTTAAAGTCAGTTAAGATATCTAGAGGCAGAGAGTCATGTTGTATTTAAATATTTTAATTCTGTTCAGATTAGTCCTGCTCAAGGCACGATAAAATGCTGTTTTGTAACTGACGTAGTAAACTTACAGCGTCTATCATAACTTAGCACAATATCACTTTCATTGATTTAGAGAAAGTAACATTAGGTTTAAGCTGATTTAAATAGTTATCATGTGATAATATTACATCCCAAGGCCACACATAATCATATTGACTGAACAGATTGATTTATTATCGTCAAAAAAAAAAATTAAGTGGAACATATTTTGCCTTTGAAAAATTCAAATTCAGCGTGATCTTGTCTAACTTGAATGATTTGGTCGATTGAAATAACTCATTGCCATGGATCAGACGAGTGTCATCGACCATGGTTGACTATATTGTACCTTTATTCTTCACTTAAGAATGCTACATGTCTAAACCAAATTAATCATATACACCGTAAATTGAATGACTTTAATCAATACTCATTAGCATAACACTGGTTTCAAGAAATCAATTTGCATCTTTAGCTTCCAAATACCAAGTCAAGGTCATGTCATTTGTTTATTAGCCGTGTTCATCATGTATCATGTATTCTGTTGATAAAATGATTTCAATAGATATGTCGAAGAGGCTAGTAGTCTATTGGCTTCACCGAAATTCAAGCTATCGTTGTCACCTTTTCTGCATCCTTAAAAAATACGAGGTTTGAGTTCAATTACCAAAATACTAGGTGAAGCCATTGTTAACGAATAAGACAGTGTAAAACAGGACCTTTTTATCTGGTAGCTGCCAGAATCCCTTCCGGGATGAGGCAAATTGAACCTATTATTTTATTGTTTATGATTTCTTCTAATTCCAGGAAAATTAGTCGTATTTAGAAGAGACTGTTCTACAACTAAAACCAGTAAATGCCACGATGTGCCTGAAACTGGTCACAAAGCCTGCTCAGAAGTATGTTTTACAGATAATTGTAACACTTCCAACCAAGCTGCTTCCTCTAGACACATTATTTTTATATCTTTTATATTTGGTTTTATTTGTATTTTTGTCAGTTTTGTATAATTAAACAGATTGAAAATTCAACGAAACAGAAAGCAACAAGGCTTTACTTAAATTAGTTAAGGTTAAAACCACGATTATCGACATATTATTAAGTCTACATAGTCACTGGTCTGATAATTCAAAACTTATAGATACGATTTTGGTTTGAATGAATAAATGTTTTGTATGTGGGTGAAGGATAGCACATAATATTATATGTACATCTGTTTGTTTCAAAAGTGTAAAAACTGTCAAAAGCTTACAAATTCTTATTTTTGGTTAGGATCATTTAAGACTGGAAGATTCCAAGATCTGCCAATATAGCACCTCTTATAACACTTTTTTTTTTACATAATGGTATATTGTAAAATGTTGTTTTTATCAATGTACATAGACAACCATCTTTGTTAGAAATCCAATGAATTATGTTATGTGTTAAAGGGATATGTTCACTATTCGTTCGATCAATAAAATTTTAGTCTCAGAAACTGGAAATGTTTAGCTAAGCTAATCAGTAACAGTAACAACTCTCCTTCAAATTTTTAGCCTTCATAGTGGAGCGGCATAGTAACTTCTTTGTGCATTTTTTGATACAAGCACCAAATTTGGCACACAGATACTTTGTTATGTTGTGAACATTTTTGGATATGGAGCCACTCGAAATTCACTTTACATGGCGAGATCGATGTATGGAACAAACACCCCTGTTTCGTATTCAAGGAATGTTCTGTTGCCACCTGGCTTCAGAATCTGAACAATGGCTGCACCATTAAGTATGACACAGGTGACATGTAGTGCATCTGCTATGGGCTTGAGTAGGTCTGATTTGTTGCTGTATCGAAGCTGTCCTTCTTGGAAAGATGGCAGGCTCGGATTTCGTGCTTAAAGAACTCACCAGGATCACAAAACACACAATTCCCAGTTAACTGATGTGGGGTCGTAGCCTTAGTCAGATGAATTAGCTTGTACTCTTTCGACTGCTATGTAATATAAGTTTTGGGTTGTTTTACAGATTGGAAACCTATATAATATCAATCGATTGTTGATCGGTCAGTAATCGCTAAAGAGACAGACACATCTGGTACATCAATTGCCTTAGCACCTTTTGGGTAAAAAATAACAAGATATTGGTTTAAGCATGTATATTTTGCTGTGTCACTATCTTGAAATTCAATTATTGTAAGTTGAACAGTTTGATTCCCTGACCACAAAAATGTACAATTAGTTACCGAGAATAGGTTTACAGTTATCATAGATATAGAAATACCAACAATTTTAGAGTTTTATGTTCGTCATTTTGATATTCAATATGGCGGCAGTTGTCAGTTTTAACTTGAACCCTGAACCCCAAACATACAATTTCCCACCAAAAACCGGTTAATTTCTCGCATATATCGAGAAATATCGCAAATTATAGACGTCATTTTGAAATTAGACATGGCCGGCTGTTTCAGCCACTTGTAGCTTGAATAGTTGACTTCAGAATTAGCCATCAAGGATGCTTTTATAGCTGACATAGATTCAAAAATATTTATACCGGTACTTAAAGTTTTTTTTTCACCATTTTGAAATTCAATTTGGCGACAGTTGTTACCACTTGTAAATTAAACTAGTCGATCATTCAGCCCCCAAAACATACAAATAGCAACCAAAATCGATTTAAAATAAAATTGCTGACATAGATCGAGAAATATTGCAAATTATGGATTTTTATTATCGCCATTTTGAAATTAAACAGGGGTAGCCACTTGTAGGTTGAATAGTTGAATTCCCCGATACAAAAAATGTACAAGCCATTTTGAACAAGGTAATAGCTGACATAGGTCCGAAAATATCAACTATTATATATTATGTCTGAGGGTGGCCCATACGGCCCACCGTGATCGTATTGTATTGTTTTTAGATGGGAGCTTGCCGTCTGGATAATCGAAGCTAATTCTCTGGACTACTTTTACTACGTCATATTTCGCGTGATATATTGCTCACGTGATAGTACAAAATGGCCGAAACACCGAAAAAAACAGGATTTCGCTTTAGCGAAGAAACCGCAAATAAATGTATTTTCTGATAGTCCCGTCCAGAATATGAATTTTCCAAAATTCCCAGCTGATTTTCTTTTAATTCAAAGCTGACACCAAGCATTTTCTTCGCATTTTCTATGACCCAGTTATGGACATTTTTAGTTTCGGGGTGGCCTAGTTCCCGTTTTGAAGCAGTGGTCAGGTAAAAGCCAAAACTTTGACAGGCTGTTGTTCGAAAATTATCAGAGATAAAATCTTGCAATTTGCACTGCGTGTGCACATCGATATGAAGTTATTTTGTGCCAAATTTCAAGTTCCTCCCGCGAACCGTCTGGATGTCAGAGCAGTTTTAAGGTCGCCATCTTCCTGCAAACACCGTTTAATGCAGATTTCCTCTCCAAAACTGGGTGAAACTTTAAAGTCGATTTTCTCGAAAGTTTGAAAAAATAAACTTTTTCCGTTTTCGCCTGAAATAGACGTATGGAATGTTAAACTTGTATTCTGCACAAAAATTAGACCTCTAGGGTCAAATTTGACCCAGTTATGGACATTTTAGTTTCGGGGTGGCCTAGTTCCCGTTTTGAAGCAGTGGTCAGGTAAAAGCCAAAACTTTGACAGGCTGCTGTTCGAAAATTATCAGAGATAAAATCTTGCAATTTGCACTGCGTGTGCACATCGATATGAAGTTATTTTGTGACAAATTTCAAGTTCCTACCGCGAACGTAAAGTCGATTTTCTCAAAAGTTTGAAAGAATAAACTTTTTCCGTTTTCGCCTGAAATAGACGTAGGGAATGTCAAATTTGTATTCTGCACAAAAATTAGACCTCTAGGGTGAAATTTGACCCAGTTATGGCCCTTTTAGTTTTGGGGTGGCCTAGTTACCGCTTTGAAGCAGTGGTCAGGTAAAAGCCAAAACTTTGACAGGCTGCTGTTCGAAAACTACCAGAGATAGAATCTTGCAATTTGCACTGCGTGTGCACATCGATATGAAGTTATGTTGTGCCAAATTTCCAGTTCCTCCCGCGAACGGTCTGGCTGTCAGAGTAGGTTTAGTGTCGCCATCTTCCTGCAAACACCGTTTAATGCAGATTTCCTCTCCAAAACTGGGTGAAACTTTAAAGTCGATTTTCTCGAAAGTTTGAAAAAATAAACTTTTTCCGTTTTCGCCTGAAATAGACGTATGGAATGTTAAATTCGATTCTGCACAAAAATTAGATCTCTAGGGTCAAATTTGACCCAGTTATGGACATTTTAGTTTCGGGGTGGCCTAGTTCCCGTTTTGAAGCAGTGGTCAAGTAAAAGCCAAAACTTTGACAGGCTGCTGTTCGAAAATTATCAGAGATAGAATCTTGCAATTTGCACTGCGTGTGCACATCGATATCAAGTTATGTTGTGCCAAATTTCCAGTTTCTGCCGCGAACGTACTGGCTGCCAGAGCAGTTTTAGTGTCGCCATCTTCCTGCAAACACCGTTTAATGCAGATTTCCTCTCCAAAACTGGGTGAAACTTTAAAGTCGATTTTCTCGAAAGTTTGAAAAAATAAACTTTTTCCGTTTTCGCCTGAAATAGACGTATGGAATGTTCAATTTGTATTCTGCATAAAAATTAGATCTCTAGGGTCAAATTTAACCCAGTTATGGACATTTTAGTTTCGGGGTGGCCTAGTTCCCGTTTTGAAGCAGTGGTCAGGTAAAAGCCAAAACTTTGACAGGCTGCTGTTCGAAAACTATCAGAGATAGAATCTTGCAATTTGCACTGCGTGTGCACATCGATATGAAGTTATGTTGTGCCAAATTTCCAGTTCCTGCCGCGAACGGTCTGGCTGTCAGAGCAGTTTTAGTGTCGCCATCTTCCTGCAAACACCGTTTAATGCAGATTTCCTCTCCAAAACTGGGTGAAACTTTAAAGTCGATTTTCTCGAAAGTTTGAAAAAATAAACTTTTTCCATTTTCGCCTGAAATAGACGTAGGGAATGTCAAATTTGTATTCTGCACAAAATTTAGACCTCTAGGGTGAAATTTGATCCAGTTATGGCCCTTTTAGTTTTGGGGTGGCCTAGTTACCGTTTTGAAGCAGTGGTCAGGTAAAAGCCAAAACTTTGACAGGCTGCTGTTTGAAAACTATCAAAGATAGAATCTTGCAATTTGCACTGCGTGTGCACATCGATATGAAGTTATGTTGTGCCAAATTTCCAGTTCCTGCCGCGAACGGTCTGGCTGTCAAGAGCAGTTTTAGTGTCGCCATCTTCCTGCAAACACCGTTTAATGTAGATTTCCTCTCCAAAACTGGGTGAAACTTTAAAGTCGATTTTTTCGAAAGTTTGAAAAAATAAACTTTTTCCGTTTTCGCCTGAAATAGACGTAGGGAATGTCAAATTTGTATTCTGCACAAAAATTAGACCTCTAGGGCGAAATTTGACCCAGTTATGGCCCTTTTAGTTTTGGGGTGGCCTAGTTACCGTTTTGAAGCAGTGGTCAGGTAAAAGCCAAAACTTTGACAGGCTGCTGTTCGAAAACTATCAGAGATAGAATCTTGCAATTTGCACTGCGTTTGTACATCGATATGAAATTATGTTGTGCCAAATTTCCAGTTCCTGCCGCGAACGGTCTGGCTGTCAGAGCAGTTTTAGTGTCGCCATCTTCCTGCAAACACCGTTTAATGCAGATTTCCTCTCCAAAACTGGGTGAAACTTTAAAGTCGATTTTCTCGAAAGTTTGAAAAAATAAACTTTTTCCGTTTTCGCCTGAAATAGACGTAGGGAATGTCAAATTTGTATTCTGCACAAAAATTAGACCTCTAGGGTGAAATTTGACCCAGTTATGGCCCTTTTAGTTTTAGGGTGGCCTAGTTACCGCTTTGAAGCAGTGGTCAGGTAAAAGCCAAAACTTTGACAGGCTGCTGTTCGAAAACTATCAGAGATAGAATCTTGCAATTTGCACTGCGTGTGCACATCGATATGAAGTTATGTTGTGCCAAATTTCCAGTTCCTCCCGCGAACGGTCTGGCTGTCAGAGTAGATTTAGTGTCGCCATCTTCCTGCAAACACCGTTTAATGCAGATTTCCTCTCCAAAACTGGGTGAAACTTTAAAGTCGATTTTCTCGAAAGTTTGAAAAAATAAACTTTTTCCGTTTTCGCCTGAAATAGACGTATGGAATGTTAAATTCGATTCTGCACAAAAATTAGATCTCTAGGGTCAAATTTGACCCAGTTATGGACATTTTAGTTTCGGGGTGGCCTAGTTCCCGTTTTGAAGCAGTGGTCAAGTAAAAGCCAAAACTTTGACAGGCTGCTGTTCGAAAATTATCAGAGATAGAATCTTGCAATTTGCACTGCGTGTGCACATCGATATCAAGTTATGTTGTGCCAAATTTCCAGTTTCTGCCGCGAACGTACTGGCTGCCAGAGCAGTTTTAGTGTCGCCATCTTCCTGCAAACACCGTTTAATGCAGATTTCCTCTCCAAAACTGGGTGAAACTTTAAAGTCGATTTTCTCGAAAGTTTGAAAAAATAAACTTTTTCCGTTTTCGCCTGAAATAGACGTATGGAATGTTCAATTTGTATTCTGCATAAAAATTAGATCTCTAGGGTCAAATTTAACCCAGTTATGGACATTTTAGTTTCGGGGTGGCCTAGTTCCCGTTTTGAAGCAGTGGTCAGGTAAAAGCCAAAACTTTGACAGGCTGCTGTTCGAAAACTATCAGAGATAGAATCTTGCAATTTGCACTGCGTGTGCACATCGATATGAAGTTATGTTGTGCCAAATTTCCAGTTCCTGCCGCGAACGGTCTGGCTGTCAGAGCAGTTTTAGTGTCGCCATCTTCCTGCAAACACCGTTTAATGCAGATTTCCGCTCCAAAACTGGGTGAAACTTTAAAGTCGATTTTCTCGAAAGTTTGAAAAAATAAACTTTTTCCGTTTTCGCCTGAAATAGACGTAGGGAATGTCAAATTCGATTCTGCACAAAAATTAGATCTCTAGGGTCAAATTTGACCCAGTTATGGACATTTTAGTTTCGGGGTGGCCTAGTTCCCGTTTTGAAGCAGTGGTCAAGTAAAAGCCAAAACTTTGACAGGCTGCTGTTCGAAAATTATCAGAGATAGAATCTTGCAATTTGCACTGCGTGTGCACATCGATATCAAGTTATGTTGTGCCAAATTTCCAGTTTCTGCCGCGAACGTACTGGCTGCCAGAGCAGTTTTAGTGTCGCCATCTTCCTGCAAACACCGTTTAATGCAGATTTCCTCTCCAAAACTGGGTGAAACTTTAAAGTCGATTTTCTCGAAAGTTTGAAAAAATAAACTTTTTCCGTTTTCGCCTGAAATAGACGTATGGAATGTTCAATTTGTATTCTGCATAAAAATTAGATCTCTAGGGTCAAATTTAACCCAGTTATGGACATTTTAGTTTCGGGGTGGCCTAGTTCCCGTTTTGAAGCAGTGGTCAGGTAAAAGCCAAAACTTTGACAGGCTGCTGTTCGAAAACTATCAGAGATAGAATCTTGCAATTTGCACTGCGTGTGCACATCGATATGAAGTTATGTTGTGCCAAATTTCCAGTTCCTGCCGCGAACGGTCTGGCTGTCAGAGCAGTTTTAGTGTCGCCATCTTCCTGCAAACACCGTTTAATGCAGATTTCCGCTCCAAAACTGGGTGAAACTTTAAAGTCGATTTTCTCGAAAGTTTGAAAAAATAAACTTTTTCCGTTTTCGCCTGAAATAGACGTATGGAATGTTCAATTTGTATTCTGCATAAAAATTAGATCTCTAGGGTCAAATTTAACCCAGTTATGGACATTTTAGTTTCGGGGTGGCCTAGTTCCCGTTTTGAAGCAGTGGTCAGGTAAAAGCCAAAACTTTGACAGGCTGCTGTTCGAAAACTATCAGAGATAGAATCTTGCAATTTGCACTGCGTGTGCACATCGATATGAAGTTATGTTGTGCCAAATTTCCAGTTCCTGCCGCGAACGGTCTGGCTGTCAGAGCAGTTTTAGTGTCGCCATCTTCCTGCAAACACCGTTTAATGCAGATTTCCTCTCCAAAACTGGGTGAAACTTTAAAGTCGATTTTCTCGAAAGTTTGAAAAAATAAACTTTTTCCATTTTCGCCTGAAATAGACGTAGGGAATGTCAAATTTGTATTCTGCACAAAATTTAGACCTCTAGGGTGAAATTTGATCCAGTTATGGCCCTTTTAGTTTTGGGGTGGCCTAGTTACCGTTTTGAAGCAGTGGTCAGGTAAAAGCCAAAACTTTGACAGGCTGCTGTTTGAAAACTATCAAAGATAGAATCTTGCAATTTGCACTGCGTGTGCACATCGATATGAAGTTATGTTGTGCCAAATTTCCAGTTCCTGCCGCGAACGGTCTGGCTGTCAAGAGCAGTTTTAGTGTCGCCATCTTCCTGCAAACACCGTTTAATGTAGATTTCCTCTCCAAAACTGGGTGAAACTTTAAAGTCGATTTTTTCGAAAGTTTGAAAAAATAAACTTTTTCCGTTTTCGCCTGAAATAGACGTAGGGAATGTCAAATTTGTATTCTGCACAAAAATTAGACCTCTAGGGCGAAATTTGACCCAGTTATGGCCCTTTTAGTTTTGGGGTGGCCTAGTTACCGTTTTGAAGCAGTGGTCAGGTAAAAGCCAAAACTTTGACAGGCTGCTGTTCGAAAACTATCAGAGATAGAATCTTGCAATTTGCACTGCGTTTGTACATCGATATGAAATTATGTTGTGCCAAATTTCCAGTTCCTGCCGCGAACGGTCTGGCTGTCAGAGCAGTTTTAGTGTCGCCATCTTCCTGCAAACACCGTTTAATGCAGATTTCCTCTCCAAAACTGGGTGAAACTTTAAAGTCGATTTTCTCGAAAGTTTGAAAAAATAAACTTTTTCCGTTTTCGCCTGAAATAGACGTAGGGAATGTCAAATTTGTATTCTGCACAAAAATTAGACCTCTAGGGTGAAATTTGACCCAGTTATGGCCCTTTTAGTTTTAGGGTGGCCTAGTTACCGCTTTGAAGCAGTGGTCAGGTAAAAGCCAAAACTTTGACAGGCTGCTGTTCGAAAACTATCAGAGATAGAATCTTGCAATTTGCACTGCGTGTGCACATCGATATGAAGTTATGTTGTGCCAAATTTCCAGTTCCTCCCGCGAACGGTCTGGCTGTCAGAGTAGATTTAGTGTCGCCATCTTCCTGCAAACACCGTTTAATGCAGATTTCCTCTCCAAAACTGGGTGAAACTTTAAAGTCGATTTTCTCGAAAGTTTGAAAAAATAAACTTTTTCCGTTTTCGCCTGAAATAGACGTATGGAATGTTAAATTCGATTCTGCACAAAAATTAGATCTCTAGGGTCAAATTTGACCCAGTTATGGACATTTTAGTTTCGGGGTGGCCTAGTTCCCGTTTTGAAGCAGTGGTCAAGTAAAAGCCAAAACTTTGACAGGCTGCTGTTCGAAAATTATCAGAGATAGAATCTTGCAATTTGCACTGCGTGTGCACATCGATATCAAGTTATGTTGTGCCAAATTTCCAGTTTCTGCCGCGAACGTACTGGCTGCCAGAGCAGTTTTAGTGTCGCCATCTTCCTGCAAACACCGTTTAATGCAGATTTCCTCTCCAAAACTGGGTGAAACTTTAAAGTCGATTTTCTCGAAAGTTTGAAAAAATAAACTTTTTCCGTTTTCGCCTGAAATAGACGTATGGAATGTTCAATTTGTATTCTGCATAAAAATTAGATCTCTAGGGTCAAATTTAACCCAGTTATGGACATTTTAGTTTCGGGGTGGCCTAGTTCCCGTTTTGAAGCAGTGGTCAGGTAAAAGCCAAAACTTTGACAGGCTGCTGTTCGAAAACTATCAGAGATAGAATCTTGCAATTTGCACTGCGTGTGCACATCGATATGAAGTTATGTTGTGCCAAATTTCCAGTTCCTGCCGCGAACGGTCTGGCTGTCAGAGCAGTTTTAGTGTCGCCATCTTCCTGCAAACACCGTTTAATGCAGATTTCCGCTCCAAAACTGGGTGAAACTTTAAAGTCGATTTTCTCGAAAGTTTGAAAAAATAAACTTTTTCCGTTTTCGCCTGAAATAGACGTAGGGAATGTCAAATTCGATTCTGCACAAAAATTAGATCTCTAGGGTCAAATTTGACCCAGTTATGGACATTTTAGTTTCGGGGTGGCCTAGTTCCCGTTTTGAAGCAGTGGTCAAGTAAAAGCCAAAACTTTGACAGGCTGCTGTTCGAAAATTATCAGAGATAGAATCTTGCAATTTGCACTGCGTGTGCACATCGATATCAAGTTATGTTGTGCCAAATTTCCAGTTTCTGCCGCGAACGTACTGGCTGCCAGAGCAGTTTTAGTGTCGCCATCTTCCTGCAAACACCGTTTAATGCAGATTTCCTCTCCAAAACTGGGTGAAACTTTAAAGTCGATTTTCTCGAAAGTTTGAAAAAATAAACTTTTTCCGTTTTCGCCTGAAATAGACGTATGGAATGTTCAATTTGTATTCTGCATAAAAATTAGATCTCTAGGGTCAAATTTAACCCAGTTATGGACATTTTAGTTTCGGGGTGGCCTAGTTCCCGTTTTGAAGCAGTGGTCAGGTAAAAGCCAAAACTTTGACAGGCTGCTGTTCGAAAACTATCAGAGATAGAATCTTGCAATTTGCACTGCGTGTGCACATCGATATGAAGTTATGTTGTGCCAAATTTCCAGTTCCTGCCGCGAACGGTCTGGCTGTCAGAGCAGTTTTAGTGTCGCCATCTTCCTGCAAACACCGTTTAATGCAGATTTCCGCTCCAAAACTGGGTGAAACTTTAAAGTCGATTTTCTCGAAAGTTTGAAAAAATAAACTTTTTCCGTTTTCGCCTGAAATAGACGTAGGGAATGTCAAATTCGATTCTGCACAAAAATTAGATCTCTAGGGTCAAATTTGACCCAGTTATGGACATTTTAGTTTCGGGGTGGCCTAGTTCCCGTTTTGAAGCAGTGGTCAAGTAAAAGCCAAAACTTTGACAGGCTGCTGTTCGAAAATTATCAGAGATAGAATCTTGCAATTTGCACTGCGTGTGCACATCGATATCAAGTTATGTTGTGCCAAATTTCCAGTTTCTGCCGAGAACGTACTGGCTGCCAGAGCAGTTTTAGTGTCGCCATCTTCCTGCAAACACCGTTTAATGCAGATTTCCTCTCCAAAACTGATTGAAACTTTAAAGTCGATTTTCTCGAAAGTTTGAAAAAATAAACTTTTTCCGTTTTCGCCTGAAATAGACGTATGGAATGTTCAATTTGTATTCTGCATAAAAATTAGATCTCTAGGGTCAAATTTAACCCAGTTATGGACATTTTAGTTTCGGGGTGGCCTAGTTCCCGTTTTGAAGCAGTGGTCAGGTAAAAGCCAAAACTTTGACAGGCTGCTGTTCGAAAACTATCAGAGATAGAATCTTGCAATTTGCACTGCGTGTGCACATCGATATGAAGTTATGTTGTGCCAAATTTCCAGTTCCTGCCGCGAACGGTCTGGCTGTCAGAGCAGTTTTAGTGTCGCCATCTTCCTGCAAACACCGTTTAATGCAGATTTCCTCTCCAAAACTGGGTGAAACTTTAAAGTCGATTTTCTCGATAGTTTGAAAAAATAAACTTTTTCCGTTTTCGCCTGAAATAGACTTAGGGAATGTCAAATTTGTATTCTGCACAAAATTTAGACCTCTAGGGTGAAATTTGACCCAGTTATGGCCCTTTTAGTTTTGGGGTGGCCTAGTTACCGTTTTGAAGCAGTGGTCAGGTAAAAGCCAAAACTTTGACAGGCTGCTGTTCGAAAATTATCAGAGATAGAATCTTGCAATTTGCACTGCGTGTGCACATCGATATCAAGTTATGTTGTGCCAAATTTCCAGTTTCTGCCGCGAACGTACTGGCTGCCAGAGCAGTTTTAGTGTCGCCATCTTCCTGCAAACACCGTTTAATGCAGATTTCCTCTCCAAAACTGGGTGAAACTTTAAAGTCGATTTTCTCGAAAGTTTGAAAAAATAAACTTTTTCCGTTTTCGCCTGAAATAGACGTATGGAATGTTCAATTTGTATTCTGCATAAAAATTAGATCTCTAGGGTCAAATTTAACCCAGTTATGGACATTTTAGTTTCGGGGTGGCCTAGTTCCCGTTTTGAAGCAGTGGTCAGGTAAAAGCCAAAACTTTGACAGGCTGCTGTTCGAAAACTATCAGAGATAGAATCTTGCAATTTGCACTGCGTGTGCACATCGATATGAAGTTATGTTGTGCCAAATTTCCAGTTCCTGCCGCGAACGGTCTGGCTGTCAGAGCAGTTTTAGTGTCGCCATCTTCCTGCAAACACCGTTTAATGCAGATTTCCGCTCCAAAACTGGGTGAAACTTTAAAGTCGATTTTCTCGAAAGTTTGAAAAAATAAACTTTTTCCGTTTTCGCCTGAAATAGACGTAGGGAATGTCAAATTTGTATTCTGCACAAAAATTAGACCTCTAGGGCGAAATTTGACCCAGTTATGGCCCTTTTAGTTTTGGGGTGGCCTAGTTACCGTTTTGAAGCAGTGGTCAGGTAAAAGCCAAAACTTTGACAGGCTGCTGTTCGAAAACTATCAGAGATAGAATCTTGCAATTTGCACTGCGTGTGCACATCGATATGAAGTTATGTTGTGCCAAATTTCCAGTTCCTCCGCGAACGGTCTGGCTGTCAGAGCAGTTTTAGTGTCGCCATCTTCCTGCAAACACCGTTTAATGCAGATTTCCTCTCCAAAACTGGGTGAAACTTTAAAGTCGATTTTCTCGAAAGTTTGAAAAAATAAACTTTTTCCGTTTTCGCCTGAAATAGACGTAGGGAATGTTAAATTTGTATTCTGCACCAAAATTAGACCTCTACGGTCAAATTTGACTAAGTTATGGCCATTTTAGTTTCGGGGCGGCCTAGTTACCGTTTTGAAGCAGTGGTCAGGTAAAAGCCAAAACTTGGACAGGCTGCTGTTCGAAAACTATCAGAGATAGAATCTTGCAATTTGCACTGCGTGTGCACATCGATATGAAGTTATGTTGTGCCAAATTTCCAGTTCCTCCCGCGAACGGTCTGGCTGTCAGAGCAGTTTTAGTGTCGCCATCTTCCTGCAAACACCGTTTAATGCAGATTTCCTCTCCAAAACTGGGTGAAACTTTAAAGTCGATTTTCTCGAAAGTTTGAAAAAATAAACTTTTTCCGTTTTCGCCTGAAATAGACGTAGGGAATGTCAAATTTGTATTCTGCACAAAAATTAGACCTCTACGGTCAAATTTGACCTAGTTATGGCCATTTTAGTTTCGGGGCGGCCTAGTTACCGTTTTGAAGCAGTGGTCAGGTAAAAGCCAAAACTTTGACAGGCTGCTGTTCGAAAACTATCAGAGATAGAATCTTGCAATTTGCACTGCGTTTGCACATCGATATGAAGTTATGTTGTGCCAAATTTCCAGTTCCTGCCGCGAACGGTCTGGCTGTCAGAGCAGTTTTAGTGTCGCCATCTTCCTGCAAACACCGTTTAATGCAGATTTCCTCTCCAAAACTGGGTGAAACTTTAAAGTCGATTTTCTCGAAAGTTTGAAAAAATAAACTTTTTCCGTTTTCGCCTGAAATAGACGTAGGGAATGTCAAATTTGTATTCTGCACAAAATTTAGACCTCTAGGGTGAAATTTGACCCAGTTATGGCCCTTTTAGTTTTGGGGTGGCCTAGTTACCGTTTTGAAGCAGTGGTCAGGTAAAAGCCAAAACTTTGACAGGCTGCTGTTTGAAAACTATCAAAGATAGAATCTTTCAATTTGCACTGCGTGTGCACATCGATATGAAGTTATGTTGTGCCAAATTTCCAGTTCCTGCCGCGAACGGTCTGGCTGTCAGAGCAGTTTTAGTGTCGCCATCTTCCTGCAAACACCGTTTAATGCAGATTTCCTCTCCAAAACTTTAAAGTCGATTTTCTCGAAAGTTTGAAAAAATAAACTTTTTCCGTTTTCGCCTGAAATAGACGTAGGGAATGTCAAATTTGTATTCTGCACAAAATTTAGACCTCTAGGGTGAAATTTGACCCAGTTATGGCCCTTTTAGTTTTGGGGTGGCCTAGTTACCGTTTTGAAGCAGTGGTCAGGTAAAAGCCAAAACTTTGACAGGCTGCTGTTTGAAAACTATCAAAGATAGAATCTTGCAATTTGCACTGCGTGTGCACATCGATATGAAGTTATGTTGTGCCAAATTTCCAGTTCCTGCCGCGAACGGTCTGGCTGTCAGAGCAGTTTTAGTGTCGCCATCTTCCTGCAAACACCGTTTAATGCAGATTTCCTCTCCAAAACTGGGTGAAACTTTAAAGTCGATTTTCTCGAAAGTTTGAAAAAATAAACTTTTTCAGTTTTCGCCTGAAATAGACGTATGGAATGTTAAATTTGTATTCTGCACAAAAATTAGATCTCTAGGGTCAAATTTGACCCAGTTATGGACATTTTAGTTTCGGGGTGGCCTAGTTCCCGCTTTGAAGCAGTGGTCAGGTAAAAGCCAAAACTTTGACAGGCTGCTGTTCGAAAATTATCAGAGATAGAATCTTGCAATTTGCACTGCGTGTGCACATCGATATGAAGTTATGTTGTGCCAAATTTCCAGTTTCTGCCGCGAACGTACTGGCTGCCAGAGCAGTTTTAGTGTCGCCATCTTCCTGCAAACACCGTTTAATGCAGATTTCCTCTCCAAAACTGGGTGAAACGTTAAAGTCGATTTTCTCGAAAGTTTGAAAAAATACATTTTTCCGTTTTCGCCTGCAATAGACGTATGGACTGTTAAATTTGTATTCTGCACAAAAATTAGACCTCTAGGGTCAAATTTGACCCAGTTATGGACAGTTTAGTTTCGGGGTGACCTAGTTTCCGTTTTGAAGCAGTGGTCAGGTAAAAGCCACAACTTTTTTGCACTGCGTGTGCACATCGATATGAAGTTATGTTGTGCCAAATTTCCAGTTCCTGCCGCGAACGGTCTGGCTGTCAGAGCAGTTTTAGTGTCGCCATCTTCCTGCAAACACCGTTTAATGCAGATTTCCTCTCCAAAACTTTAAAGTCGATTTTCTCGAAAGTTTGAAAAAATAAACTTTTTCCGTTTTCGCCTGAAATAGACGTAGGGAATGTCAAATTTGTATTCTGCACAAAAATTAGATCTCTAGGGTCAAATTTGACCCAGTTATGGACATTTTAGTTTCGGGGTGGCCTAGTTCCCGTTTTGAAGCAGTGGTCAGGTAAAAGCCAAAACTTAGACAGGCTGCTGTTCGAAAACTATCAGAGATAGAATCTTGCAATTTGCACTGCGTTTGCACATCGATATGAAGTTATGTTGTGCCAAATTTCCAGTTCCTGCCGCGAACGGTCTGGCTGTCAGAGCAGTTTTAGTGTCGCCATCTTCCTGCAAACACCGTTTAATGCAGATTTCCTCTCCAAAACTGGGTGAAACTTTAAAGTCGATTTTCTCGAAAGTTTGAAAAAATAAACTTTTTCCGTTTTCGCCTGAAATAGACGTAGGGAATATCAAATTTGTATTCTGCACAAAAATTAGACCTCTAGGGCGAAATTTGACCCAGTTATGGCCCTTTTAGTTTTGGGGTGTCGCCATCTTCCTGCAAACACCGTTTAATGCAGATTTCCTCTCCAAAACTGGGTGAAACTTTAAAGTCGATTTTCTCGAAAGTTTGAAAAAATAAACTTTTTCCGTTTTCGCCTGAAATAGAGGTAGGGAATGTCAAATTGGTATTCTGCACAAAAATTAGACCTCTAGGGCGAAATTTGACCCAGTTATGGCCCTTTTAGTTTTGGGGTGGCCTAGTTACCGTTTTGAAGCAGTGGTCAGGTAAAAGCCAAAACTTTGACAGGCTGTTGTTCGACAATTATCAGAGATAGAATCTTGCAATTTGCACTGCGTGTGCACATCGATATGAAGTTATGTTGTGCCAAATTTCAAGTTCCTACCGCGAACGTACTGGCTGCCAGAGCAGTTTTAGTGTCGCCATCTTCCTGCAAACACCGTTTAATGCAGATTTCCTCTCCAAAACTGGGTGAAACTTTAAAGTCGATTTTCTCGAAAGTTTGAAAAAATAAACTTTTTCCGTTTTCGCCTGAAATAGACGTAGGGAATGTCAAGTTTGTATTCTGCACAAAAATTAGACCTCTAGGGTGAAATTTGACCCAGTTATGGCCCTTTTAGTTTTGGGGTGGCCTAGTTACCGTTTTGAAGCAGTGGTCAGGTAAAAGCCAAAACTTTGACAGGCTGCTGTTCGAAAATTATCAGAGATAGAATCTTGCAATTTGCACTGCGTGTGCACATCGATATGAAGTTATGTTGTGCCAAATTTCAAGTTCCTACCGCGAACGTACTGGCTGCCAGAGCAGTTTTAGTGTCGCCATCTTCCTGCAAACACCGTTTAATGCAGATTTCCTCTCCAAAACTGGGTGAAACTTTAAAGTCGATTTTCTCGAAAGTTTGAAAAAATAAACTTTTTCCGTTTTCGCCTGAAATAGACGTAGGGAATGTCAAATTTGTATTCTGCACAAAAATTAGACCTCTAGGGCGAAATTTGACCCAGTTATGGCCCTTTTAGTTTTTGGGTGGCCTAGTTACCGTTTTGAAGCAGTGGTCAGGTAAAAGCCAAAACTTTGACAGGCTGCTGTTCGAAAACTATCAGAGATAGAATCTTGCAATTTGCACTACGTTTGCACATCGATTTGAAGTTATGTTGTGCCAAATTTCCAGTTCCTACCGCGAACGTACTGGCTGCCAGAGCAGTTTTAGTGTCGCCATCTTCCTGCAAACACCGTTTAATGCAGATTTCCTCTCCAAAACTGGGTGAAAATTTAAAGTCGATTTTCTCGAAAGTTTGAAAAAATAAACTTTTTCCGTTTTCGCCTGAAATAGACGTAGGGAATGTCAAATTTGTATTCTGCACAAAAATTAGACCTCTAGGGCGAAATTTGACCCAGTTATGGCCCTTTTAGTTTTGGGGCGGCCTAGTTCCCGTTTTAAAGCAGTGGTCAGGTAAAAGCCAAACCTTTGACAGGCTGCTGTTCGAAAATTATCAGAGATAGAATCTTGCAATTTGCACTGCGTGTGCACATCGATATGAAGTTATGTTGTGCCAAATTTCCAGTTTCTGCCGCGAACGTACTGGCTGCCAGAGCAGTTTTAGTGTCGCCATCTTCCTGCAAACATCGTTTAATGCAGATTTCCTCTCCAAAACTGGGTGAAACTTTAAAGTCGATTTTCTCGAAAGTTTGAAAAAATAAACTTTTTCCGTTTTCGCCGGAAATAGACGTAGGGAATGTCAAATTTGTATTCTGCACAAAAATTAGATCTCTAGGGCGAAATTTGACCCAGTTATGGCCCTTTTAGTTTTGGGGTGGCCTAGTTACCGTTTTGAAGCAGTGGTCAGGTAAAAGCCAAAACTTTGACAGGCTGCTGTTCGAAAACTATCAGAGATAGAATCTTGCAATTTGCACTGCGTTTGCACATCGATATGAAGTTATGTTGTGCCAAATTTTCAGTTCCTCCCGCGAACGGTCTGGCTGTCAGAGCAGTTTTAGTGTCGCCATCTTCCTGCAAACACCGTTTAATGCAGATTTCCTCTCCAAAACTGGGTGAAACTTTAAAGTCGATTTTCTCGAAAGTTTGAAAAAATAAACTTTTTCCGTTTTCGCCTGAAATAGACGTAGGGAATGTTAAATTTGTATTCTGCACCAAAATTAGACCTCTACGGTCAAATTTGACCTAGTTATGGCCATTTTAGTTTCGGGGCGGCCTAGTTACCGTTTTGAAGCAGTGGTCAGGTAAAAGCCAAAACTTGGACAGGCTGCTGTTCGAAAACTATCAGAGATAGAATCTTGCAATTTGCACTGCGTGTGCACATCGATATGAAGTTATGTTGTGCCAAATTTCCAGTTCCTCCCGCGAACGGTCTGGCTGTCAGAGCAGTTTTAGTGTCGCCATCTTCCTGCAAACACCGTTTAATGCAGATTTCCTCTCCAAAACTGGGTGAAACTTTAAAGTCGATTTTCTCGAAAGTTTGAAAAAATAAACTTTTTCCGTTTTCGCCGGAAATAGACGTAGGGAATGTCAAATTTGTATTCTGCACAAAAATTAGATCTCTAGGGCGAAATTTGACCCAGTTATGGCCCTTTTAGTTTTAGGGTGGCCTAGTTACCGTTTTGAAGCAGTGGTCAGGTAAAAGCCAAAACTTTGACAGGCTGCTGTTCGAAAACTATCAGAGATAGAATCTTGCAATTTGCACTGCGTTTGCACATCGATATGAAGTTATGTTGTGCCAAATTTTCAGTTCCTCCCGCGAACGGTCTGGCTGTCAGAGCAGTTTTAGTGTCGCCATCTTCCTGCAAACACCGTTTAATGCAGATTTCCTCTCCAAAACTGGGTGAAACTTTAAAGTCGATTTTCTCGAAAGTTTGAAAAAATAAACTTTTTCCGTTTTCGCCTGAAATAGACGTAGGGAATGTTAAATTTGTATTCTGCACCAAAATTAGACCTCTACGGTCAAATTTGACCTAGTTATGGCCATTTTAGTTTCGGGGCGGCCTAGTTACCGTTTTGAAGCAGTGGTCAGGTAAAAGCCAAAACTTGGACAGGCTGCTGTTCGAAAACTATCAGAGATAGAATCTTGCAATTTGCACTGCGTGTGCACATCGATATGAAGTTATGTTGTGCCAAATTTCCAGTTCCTCCCGCGAACGGTCTGGCTGTCAGAGCAGTTTTAGTGTCGCCATCTTCCTGCAAACACCGTTTAATGCAGATTTCCTCTCCAAAACTGGGTGAAACTTTAAAGTCGATTTTCTCGAAAGTTTGAAAAAATAAACTTTTTCCGTTTTCGCCTGAAATAGACGCATGGAATGTTAAATTTGTATTCTGCACAAAAATTAGACCTCTAGGGTCAAATTTGACCCAGTTATGGACATTTTAGTTTCGGGGTGGCCTAGTTCCCGTTTTGAAGCAGTGGTCAGGTAAAAGCCAAAACTTTGACAGGCTGCTGTTTGAAAATTATCAGAGATAAAATCTTGCAATTTGCACTGCGTGTGCACATCGATATGAAGTTATTTTGGGACAAATTTCAAGTTCCTACCGCGAACGTACTGGCTGCCAGAGCAGTTTTAGTGTCGCCATCTTCCTGCAAACACCGTTTAATGCAGATTTCCTCTCCAAAACTGGGTGAAACTTTAAAGTCGATTTTCTCGAAAGTTTGAAAAAATAAACTTTTTCCGTTTTCGCCTGAAATAGACGTAGGGAATGTCAAATTTGTATTCTGCACAAAAATTAGACCTCTACGGTCAAATTTGACCTAGTTATGGCCATTTTAGTTTCGGGGCGGCCTAGTTACCGTTTTGAAGCAGTGGTCAGGTAAAAGCCAAAACTTTGACAGGCTGCTGTTCGAAAACTATCAGAGATATAATCTTGCAATTTGCACTGCGTTTGCACATCGATATGAAGTTATGTTGTGCCAAATTTCCAGTTCCTGCCGCGAACGGTCTGGCTGTCAGAGCAGTTTTAGTGTCGCCATCTTCCTGCAAACACCGTTTAATGCAGATTTCCTCTCCAAAACTGGGTGAAACTTTAAAGTCGATTTTCTCGAAAGTTTGAAAAAATAAACTTTTTCCGTTTTCGCCTGAAATAGACGTAGGGAATGTCAAATTTGTATTCTGCACAAAACTTAGACCTCTAGGGCGAAATTTGACCCAGTTATGGCCCTTTTAGTTTTGGGGTGGCCTAGTTACCGTTTTGAAGCAGTGGTCAGGTAAAAGCCAAAACTTTGACAGGTTGCTGTTCGAAAACTATCAGAGATAGAATCTTGCAATTTGCACTGCGTTTGCACATCGATATGAAGTTATGTTGTGCCAAATTTCCAGTTCCTGCCGCAAACGGTCTGGCTGTCAGAGCAGTTTTAGTGTCGCCATCTTCCTGCAAACACCGTTTAATGCAGATTTCCTCTCCAAAACTGGGTGAAACTTTAAAGTCGATTTTCTCGAGAAAGTTTGAAAAAATAAACTTTTTCCGTTTTCGCCTGAAATAGACGTAGGGAATGTTAAATTTGTATTCTGCACCAAAATTAGACCTCTACGGTCAAATTTGACCTAGTTATGGCCATTTTAGTTTCGGGGCGGCCTAGTTACCGTTTTGAAGCAGTGGTCAGGTAAAAGCCAAAACTTTGACAGGCTGCTGTTCGAAAACTATCAGAGATAGAATCTTGCAATTTGCACTGCGTGTGCACATCGATATGAAGTTATGTTGTGCCAAATTTCCAGTTCCTCCGCGAACGGTCTGGCTGTCAGAGCAGTTTTAGTGTCGCCATCTTCCTGCAAACACCGTTTAATGCAGATTTCCTCTCCAAAACTGGGTGAAACTTTAAAGTCGATTTTCTCGATAGTTTGAAAAAATAAACTTTTTCCGTTTTCGCCTGAAATAGACGTAGGGAATGTTAAATTTGTATTCTGCACCAAAATTAGACCTCTACGGTCAAATTTGACCTAGTTATGGCCATTTTAGTTTCGGGGCGGCCTAGTTACCGTTTTGAAGCAGTGGTCAGGTAAAAGCCAAAACTTGGACAGGCTGCTGTTCGAAAACTATCAGAGATAGAATCTTGCAATTTGCACTGCGTGTGCACATCGATATGAAGTTATGTTGTGCCAAATTTCCAGTTCCTCCCGCGAACGGTCTGGCTGTCAGAGCAGTTTTAGTGTCGCCATCTTCCTGCAAACACCGTTTAATGCAGATTTCCTCTCCAAAACTGGGTGAAACTTTAAAGTCGATTTTCTCGAAAGTTTGAAAAAATAAACTTTTTCCGTTTTCGCCTGAAATAGACGCATGGAATGTTAAATTTGTATTCTGCACAAAAATTAGACCTCTAGGGTCAAATTTGACCCAGTTATGGACATTTTAGTTTCGGGGTGGCCTAGTTCCCGTTTTGAAGCAGTGGTCAGGTAAAAGCCAAAACTTTGACAGGCTGCTGTTTGAAAATTATCAGAGATAAAATTTTGCAATTTGCACTGCGTGTGCACATCGATATGAAGTTATTTTGGGACAAATTTCAAGTTCCTACCGCGAACGTACTGGCTGCCAAAGCAGTTTTAGTGTCGCCATCTTCCTGCAAACACCGTTTAATGCAGATTTCCTCTCCAAAACTGGGTGAAACTTTAAAGTCGATTTTCTCGAAAGTTTGAAAAAATAAACTTTTTCCGTTTTCGCCTGAAATAGACGTAGGGAATGTCAAATTTGTATTCTGCACAAAAATTAGACCTCTACGGTCAAATTTGACCTAGTTATGGCCATTTTAGTTTCGGGGCGGCCTAGTTACCGTTTTGAAGCAGTGGTCAGGTAAAAGCCAAAACTTTGACAGGCTGCTGTTCGAAAACTATCAGAGATAGAATCTTGCAATTTGCACTGCGTTTGCACATCGATATGAAGTTATGTTGTGCCAAATTTCCAGTTCCTGCCGCGAACGGTCTGGCTGTCAGAGCAGTTTTAGTGTCGCCATCTTCCTGCAAACACCGTTTAATGCAGATTTCCTCTCCAAAACTGGGTGAAACTTTAAAGTCGATTTTCTCGAAAGTTTGAAAAAATAAACTTTTTCCGTTTTCGCCTGAAATAGACGTAGGGAATGTCAAATTTGTATTCTGCACAAAACTTAGACCTCTAGGGCGAAATTTGACCCAGTTATGGCCCTTTTAGTTTTGGGGTGGCCTAGTTACCGTTTTGAAGCAGTGGTCAGGTAAAAGCCAAAACTTTGACAGGTTGCTGTTCGAAAACTATCAGAGATAGAATCTTGCAATTTGCACTGCGTTTGCACATCGATATGAAGTTATGTTGTGCCAAATTTCCAGTTCCTGCCGCGAACGGTCTGGCTGTCAGATCAGTTTTAGTGTCGCCATCTTCCTGCAAACACCGTTTAATGCAGATTTCCTCTCCAAAACTGGGTGAAACTTTAAAGTCGATTTTCTCGAAAGTTTGAAAAAATAAACTTTTTCCGTTTTCGCCTGAAATAGACGTAGGGAATGTCAAATTTGTATTCTGCACAAAATTTAGACCTCTAGGGTGAAATTTGACCCAGTTATGGCCCTTTTAGTTTTGGGGTGGCCTAGTTACCGTTTTGAAGCAGTGGTCAGGTAAAAGCCAAAACTTTGACAGGCTGCTGTTCGAAAACTATCAGAGATAGAATCTTGCAATTTGCACTGCGTGTGCACATCGATATGAAGTTATGTTGTGCCAAATTTCCAGTTCCTCCGCGAACGGTCTGGCTGTCAGAGCAGTTTTAGTGTCGCCATCTTCCTGCAAACACCGTTTAATGCAGATTTCCTCTCCAAAACTGGGTGAAACTTTAAAGTCGATTTTCTCGAAAGTTTGAAAAAATAAACTTTTTCCGTTTTCGCCTGAAATAGACGTAGGGAATGTTAAATTTGTATTCTGCACCAAAATTAGACCTCTACGGTCAAATTTGACCTAGTTATGGCCATTTTAGTTTCGGGGCGGCCTAGTTACCGTTTTGAAGCAGTGGTCAGGTAAAAGCCAAAACTTGGACAGGCTGCTGTTCGAAAACTATCAGAGATAGAATCTTGCAATTTGCACTGCGTGTGCACATCGATATGAAGTTATGTTGTGCCAAATTTCCAGTTCCTCCCGCGAACGGTCTGGCTGTCAGAGCAGTTTTAGTGTCGCCATCTTCCTGCAAACACCGTTTAATGCAGATTTCCTCTCCAAAACTGGGTGAAACTTTAAAGTCGATTTTCTCGAAAGTTTGAAAAAATAAACTTTTTCCGTTTTCGCCTGAAATAGACGCATGGAATGTTAAATTTGTATTCTGCACAAAAATTAGACCTCTACGGTCAAATTTGACCCAGTTATGGACATTTTAGTTTCGGGGTGGCCTAGTTCCCGTTTTGAAGCAGTGGTCAGGTAAAAGCCAAAACTTTGACAGGCTGCTGTTTGAAAATTATCAGAGATAAAATTTTGCAATTTGCACTGCGTGTGCACATCGATATGAAGTTATTTTGGGACAAATTTCAAGTTCCTACCGCGAACGTACTGGCTGCCAAAGCAGTTTTAGTGTCGCCATCTTCCTGCAAACACCGTTTAATGCAGATTTCCTCTCCAAAACTGGGTGAAACTTTAAAGTCGATTTTCTCGAAAGTTTGAAAAAATAAACTTTTTCCGTTTTCGCCTGAAATAGACGTAGGGAATGTCAAATTTGTATTCTGCACAAAAATTAGACCTCTACGGTCAAATTTGACCTAGTTATGGCCATTTTAGTTTCGGGGCGGCCTAGTTACCGTTTTGAAGCAGTGGTCAGGTAAAAGCCAAAACTTTGACAGGCTGCTGTTCGAAAACTATCAGAGATAGAATCTTGCAATTTGCACTGCGTTTGCACATCGATATGAAGTTATGTTGTGCCAAATTTCCAGTTCCTGCCGCGAACGGTCTGGCTGTCAGAGCAGTTTTAGTGTCGCCATCTTCCTGCAAACACCGTTTAATGCAGATTTCCTCTCCAAAACTGGGTGAAACTTTAAAGTCGATTTTCTCGAAAGTTTGAAAAAATAAACTTTTTCCGTTTTCGCCTGAAATAGACGTAGGGAATGTCAAATTTGTATTCTGCACAAAACTTAGACCTCTAGGGCGAAATTTGACCCAGTTATGGCCCTTTTAGTTTTGGGGTGGCCTAGTTACCGTTTTGAAGCAGTGGTCAGGTAAAAGCCAAAACTTTGACAGGTTGCTGTTCGAAAACTATCAGAGATAGAATCTTGCAATTTGCACTGCGTTTGCACATCGATATGAAGTTATGTTGTGCCAAATTTCCAGTTCCTGCCGCGAACGGTCTGGCTGTCAGATCAGTTTTAGTGTCGCCATCTTCCTGCAAACACCGTTTAATGCAGATTTCCTCTCCAAAACTGGGTGAAACTTTAAAGTCGATTTTCTCGAAAGTTTGAAAAAATAAAATTTTTCCGTTTTCGCCTGAAATAGACGTAGGGAATGTCAAATTTGTATTCTGCACAAAATTTAGACCTCTAGGGTGAAATTTGACCCAGTTATGGCCCTTTTAGTTTTGGGGTGGCCTAGTTACCGTTTTGAAGCAGTGGTCAGGTAAAAGCCAAAACTTTGACAGGCTGCTGTTCGAAAACTATCAGAGATAGAATCTTGCAATTTGCACTGCGTGTGCACATCGATATGAAGTTATGTTGTGCCAAATTTCCAGTTCCTCCGCGAACGGTCTGGCTGTCAGAGAAGGTTTAGTGTCGCCATCTTCCTGCAAACACCGTTTAATGCAGATTTCCTCTCCAAAACTGGGTGAAACTTTAAAGTCGATTTTCTCGAAAGTTTGAAAAAATAAACTTTTTCCGTTTTCGCCTGAAATAGACGTAGGGAATGTCAAATTTGTATTCTGCACAAAATTTAGACCTCTAGGGTGAAATTTGACCTAGTTATGGCCATTTTAGTTTCGGGGCGTCCTAGTTACCGTTTTGAAGCAGTGGTCAGGTAAAAGCCAAAACTTTGACAGGCTGCTGTTCGAAAACTATCAGAGATAGAATCTTGCAATTTGCACTGCGTGTGCACATCGATATGAAGTTATGTTGTGCCAAATTTCCAGTTCCTCCCGCGAACGGTCTGGCTGTCAGAGCAGTTTTAGTGTCGCCATCTTCCTGCAAACACCGTTTAATGCAGATTTCCTCTCCAAAACTGGGTGAAACTTTAAAGTCGATTTTCTCGAAAGTTTGAAAAAATAAACTTTTTCCGTTTTCGCCTGAAATAGACGCATGGAATGTTAAATTTGTATTCTGCACAAAAATTAGACCTCTAGGGTCAAATTTGACCCAGTTATGGACATTTTAGTTTCGGGGTGGCCTAGTTCCCGTTTTGAAGCAGTGGTCAGGTAAAAGCCAAAACTTTGACAGGCTGCTGTTTGAAAATTATCAGAGATAAAATCTTGCAATTTGCACTGCGTGTGCACATCGATATGAAGTTATTTTGGGACAAATTTCAAGTTCCTACCGCGAACGTACTGGCTACCAGAGCAGTTTTAGTGTCGCCATCTTCCTGCAAACACCGTTTAATGCAGATTTCCTCTCCAAAACTGGGTGAAACTTTAAAGTCGATTTTCTCGAAAGTTTGAAAAAATAAACTTTTTCCGTTTTCGCCTGAAATAGACGTAGGGAATGTCAAATTTGTATTCTGCACAAAAATTAGACCTCTACGGTCAAATTTGACCTAGTTATGGCCATTTTAGTTTCGGGGCGGCCTAGTTACCGTTTTGAAGCAGTGGTCAGGTAAAAGCCAAAACTTTGACAGGCTGCTGTTCGAAAACTATCAGAGATAGAATCTTGCAATTTGCACTGCGTTTGCACATCGATATGAAGTTATGTTGTGCCAAATTTCCAGTTCCTGCCGCGAACGGTCTGGCTGTCAGAGCAGTTTTAGTGTCGCCATCTTCCTGCAAACACCGTTTAATGCAGATTTCCTCTCCAAAACTGGGTGAAACTTTAAAGTCGATTTTCTCGAAAGTTTGAAAAAATAAACTTTTTCCGTTTTCGCCTGAAATAGACGTAGGGAATGTCAAATTTGTATTCTGCACAAAACTTAGACCTCTAGGGCGAAATTTGACCCAGTTATGGCCCTTTTAGTTTTGGGGTGGCCTAGTTACCGTTTTGAAGCAGTGGTCAGGTAAAAGCCAAAACTTTGACAGGTTGCTGTTCGAAAACTATCAGAGATAGAATCTTGCAATTTGCACTGCGTTTGCACATCGATATGAAGTTATGTTGTGCCAAATTTCCAGTTCCTGCCGCGAACGGTCTGGCTGTCAGATCAGTTTTAGTGTCGCCATCTTCCTGCAAACACCGTTTAATGCAGATTTCCTCTCCAAAACTGGGTGAAACTTTAAAGTCGATTTTCTCGAAAGTTTGAAAAAATAAACTTTTTCCGTTTTCGCCTGAAATAGACGTAGGGAATGTCAAATTTGTATTCTGCACAAAATTTAGACCTCTAGGGTGAAATTTGACCCAGTTATGGCCCTTTTAGTTTTGGGGTGGCCTAGTTACCGTTTTGAAGCAGTGGTCAGGTAAAAGCCAAAACTTTGACAGGCTGCTGTTCGAAAACTATCAGAGATAGAATCTTGCAATTTGCACTGCGTGTGCACATCGATATGAAGTTATGTTGTGCCAAATTTCCAGTTCCTCCGCGAACGGTCTGGCTGTCAGAGAAGGTTTAGTGTCGCCATCTTCCTGCAAACACCGTTTAATGCAGATTTCCTCTCCAAAACTGGGTGAAACTTTAAAGTCGATTTTCTCGAAAGTTTGAAAAAATAAACTTTTTCCGTTTTCGCCTGAAATAGACGTAGGGAATGTCAAATTTGTATTCTGCACAAAATTTAGACCTCTAGGGTGAAATTTGACCTAGTTATGGCCATTTTAGTTTCGGGGCGTCCTAGTTACCGTTTTGAAGCAGTGGTCAGGTAAAAGCCAAAACTTTGACAGGCTGCTGTTCGAAAACTATCAGAGATAGAATCTTGCAATTTGCACTGCGTGTGCACATCGATATGAAGTTATGTTGTGCCAAATTTCCAGTTCCTCCCGCGAACGGTCTGGCTGTCAGAGCAGTTTTAGTGTCGCCATCTTCCTGCAAACACCGTTTAATGCAGATTTCCTCTCCAAAACTGGGTGAAACTTTAAAGTCGATTTTCTCGAAAGTTTGAAAAAATAAACTTTTTCCGTTTTCGCCTGAAATAGACGCATGGAATGTTAAATTTGTATTCTGCACAAAAATTAGACCTCTAGGGTCAAATTTGACCCAGTTATGGACATTTTAGTTTCGGGGTGGCCTAGTTCCCGTTTTGAAGCAGTGGTCAGGTAAAAGCCAAAACTTTGACAGGCTGCTGTTTGAAAATTATCAGAGATAAAATCTTGCAATTTGCACTGCGTGTGCACATCGATATGAAGTTATTTTGGGACAAATTTCAAGTTCCTACCGCGAACGTACTGGCTGCCAGAGCAGTTTTAGTGTCGCCATCTTCCTGCAAACACCGTTTAATGCAGATTTCCTCTCCAAAACTGGGTGAAACTTTAAAGTCGATTTTCTCGAAAGTTTGAAAAAATAAACTTTTTCCGTTTTCGCCTGAAATAGACGTAGGGAATGTCAAATTTGTATTCTGCACAAAAATTAGACCTCTACGGTCAAATTTGACCTAGTTATGGCCATTTTAGTTTCGGGGCGGCCTAGTTACCGTTTTGAAGCAGTGGTCAGGTAAAAGCCAAAACTTTGACAGGCTGCTGTTCGAAAACTATCAGAGATAGAATCTTGCAATTTGCACTGCGTTTGCACATCGATATGAAGTTATGTTGTGCCAAATTTCCAGTTCCTGCCGCGAACGGTCTGGCTGTCAGAGCAGTTTTAGTGTCGCCATCTTCCTGCAAACACCGTTTAATGCAGATTTCCTCTCCAAAACTGGGTGAAACTTTAAAGTCGATTTTCTCGAAAGTTTGAAAAAATAAACTTTTTCCGTTTTCGCCTGAAATAGACGTAGGGAATGTCAAATTTGTATTCTGCACAAAACTTAGACCTCTAGGGCGAAATTTGACCCAGTTATGGCCCTTTTAGTTTTGGGGTGGCCTAGTTACCGTTTTGAAGCAGTGGTCAGGTAAAAGCCAAAACTTTGACAGGTTGCTGTTCGAAAACTATCAGAGATAGAATCTTGCAATTTGCACTGCGTTTGCACATCGATATGAAGTTATGTTGTGCCAAATTTCCAGTTCCTGCCGCGAACGGTCTGGCTGTCAGATCAGTTTTAGTGTCGCCATCTTCCTGCAAACACCGTTTAATGCAGATTTCCTCTCCAAAACTGGGTGAAACTTTAAAGTCGATTTTCTCGAAAGTTTTCAAAAAATAAACTTTTTCCGTTTTCGCCTGAAATAGACGTAGGGAATGTCAAATTTGTATTCTGCACAAAATTTAGACCTCTAGGGTGAAATTTGACCCAGTTATGGCCCTTTTAGTTTTGGGGTGGCCTAGTTACCGTTTTGAAGCAGTGGTCAGGTAAAAGCCAAAACTTTGACAGGCTGCTGTTCGAAAACTATCAGAGATAGAATCTTGCAATTTGCACTGCGTGTGCACATCGATATGAAGTTATGTTGTGCCAAATTTCCAGTTCCTCCGCGAACGGTCTGGCTGTCAGAGCAGGTTTAGTGTCGCCATCTTCCTGCAAACACCGTTTAATGCAGATTTCCTCTCCAAAACTGGGTGAAACTTTAAAGTCGATTTTCTCGAAAGTTTGAAAAAATAAACTTTTTCCGTTTTCGCCTGAAATAGACGTAGGGAATGTCAAATTTGTATTCTGCACAAAATTTAGACCTCTAGGGTGAAATTTGACCTAGTTATGGCCATTTTAGTTTCGGGGCGTCCTAGTTACCGTTTTGAAGCAGTGGTCAGGTAAAAGCCAAAACTTTGACAGGCTGCTGTTCGAAAACTATCAGAGATAGAATCTTGCAATTTGCACTGCGTGTGCACATCGATATGAAGTTATGTTGTGCCAAATTTCCAGTTCCTCCCGCGAACGGTCTGGCTGTCAGAGCAGTTTTAGTGTCGCCATCTTCCTGCAAACACCGTTTAATGCAGATTTCCTCTCCAAAACTGGGTGAAACTTTAAAGTCGATTTTCTCGAAAGTTTGAAAAAATAAACTTTTTCCGTTTTCGCCTGAAATAGACGTAGGGAATGTCAAATTTGTATTCTGCACAAAAATTAGACCTCTACGGTCAAATTTGACCTAGTTATGGCCATTTTAGTTTCGGGGCGGCCTAGTTACCGTTTTGAAGCAGTGGTCAGGTAAAAGCCAAAACTTTGACAGGCTGCTGTTCAAAAACTATCAGAGATAGAATCTTGCAATTTGCACTGCGTTTGCACATCGATATGAAGTTATGTTGTGCCAAATTTCCAGTTCCTGCCGCGAACGGTCTGGCTGTCAGAGCAGTTTTAGTGTCGCCATCTTCCTGCAAACACCGTTTAATGCAGATTTCCTCTCCAAAACTGGGTGAAACTTTAAAGTCGATTTTCTCGAAAGTTTGAAAAAATAAACTTTTTCCGTTTTCGCCTGAAATAGACGTAGGGAATGTCAAATTTGTATTCTGCACAAAAATTAGACCTCTAGGGCGAAATTTGACCCAGTTATGGCCCTTTTAGTTTTGGGGTGGCCTAGTTACCGTTTTGAAGCAGTGGTCAGGTAAAAGCCAAAACTTTGACAGGCTGCTGTTCGAAAACTATCAGAGATAGAATCTTGCAATTTGCACTGCGTGTGCACATCGATATGAAGTTATGTTGTGCCAAATTTCCAGTTCCTCCGCGAACGGTCTGGCTGTCAGAGCAGTTTTAGTGTCGCCATCTTCCTGCAAACACCGTTTAATGCAGATTTCCTCTCCAAAACTGGGTGAAACTTTAAAGTCGATTTTCTCGAAAGTTTGAAAAAATAAACTTTTTCCGTTTTCGCCTGAAATAGACGTAGGGAATGTTAAATTTGTATTCTGCACCAAAATTAGACCTCTACGGTCAAATTTGACCTAGTTATGGCCATTTTAGTTTCGGGGCGGCCTAGTTACCGTTTTAAAGCAGTGGTCAGGTAAAAGCCAAAACTTGGACAGGCTGCTGTTCGAAAACTATCAGAGATAGAATCTTGCAATTTGCACTGCGTGTGCACATCGATATGAAGTTATGTTGTGCCAAATTTCCAGTTCCTCCCGCGAACGGTCTGGCTGTCAGAGCAGTTTTAGTGTCGCCATCTTCCTGCAAACACCGTTTAATGCAGATTTCCTCTCCAAAACTGGGTGAAACTTTAAAGTCGATTTTCTCGAAAGTTTGAAAAAATAAACTTTTTCCGTTTTCGCCTGAAATAGACGTAGGGAATGTCAAATTTGTATTCTGCACAAAAATTAGACCTCTACGGTCAAATTTGACCTAGTTATGGCCATTTTAGTTTCGGGGCGGCCTAGTTACCGTTTTGAAGCAGTGGTCAGGTAAAAGCCAAAACTTTGACAGGCTGCTGTTCGAAAACTATCAGAGATAGAATCTTGCAATTTGCACTGCGTTTGCACATCGATATGAAGTTATGTTGTGCCAAATTTCCAGTTCCTGCCGCGAACGGTCTGGCTGTCAGAGCAGTTTTAGTGTCGCCATCTTCCTGCAAACACCGTTTAATGCAGATTTCCTCTCCAAAACTGGGTGAAACTTTAAAGTCGATTTTCTCGAAAGTTTGAAAAAATAAACTTTTTCCGTTTTCGCCTGAAATAGACGTAGGGAATGTCAAATTTGTATTCTGCACAAAAATTAGACCTCTACGGTCAAATTTGACCTAGTTATGGCCATTTTAGTTTCGGGGCGGCCTAGTTACCGTTTTGAAGCAGTGGTCAGGTAAAAGCCAAAACTTTGACAGGCTGCTGTTCGAAAACTATCAGAGATAGAATCTTGCAATTTGCACTGCGTTTGCACATCGATATGAAGTTATGTTGTGCCAAATTTCCAGTTCCTGCCGCGAACGGTCTGGCTGTCAGAGCAGTTTTAGTGTCGCCATCTTCCTGCAAACACCGTTTAATGCAGATTTCCTCTCCAAAACTGGGTGAAACTTTAAAGTCGATTTTCTCGAAAGTTTGAAAAAATAAACTTTTTCCGTTTTCGCCTGAAATAGACGTAGGGAATGTCAAATTTGTATTCTGCACAAAACTTAGACCTCTAGGGCGAAATTTGACCCAGTTATGGCCCTTTTAGTTTTGGGGTGGCCTAGTTACCGTTTTGAAGCAGTGGTCAGGTAAAAGCCAAAACTTTGACAGGTTGCTGTTCGAAAACTATCAGAGATAGAATCTTGCAATTTGCACTGCGTTTGCACATCGATATGAAGTTATGTTGTGCCAAATTTCCAGTTCCTGCCGCGAACGGTCTGGCTGTCAGATCAGTTTTAGTGTCGCCATCTTCCTGCAAACACCGTTTAATGCAGATTTCCTCTCCAAAACTGGGTGAAACTTTAAAGTCGATTTTCTCGAAAGTTTGAAAAAATAAACTTTTTCCGTTTTCGCCTGAAATAGACGTAGGGAATGTCAAATTTGTATTCTGCACAAAATTTAGACCTCTAGGGTGAAATTTGACCCAGTTATGGCCCTTTTAGTTTTGGGGTGGCCTAGTTACCGTTTTGAAGCAGTGGTCAGGTAAAAGCCAAAACTTTGACAGGCTGCTGTTCGAAAACTATCAGAGATAGAATCTTGCAATTTGCACTGCGTGTGCACATCGATATGAAGTTATGTTGTGCCAAATTTCCAGTTCCTCCGCGAACGGTCTGGCTGTCAGAGCAGGTTTAGTGTCGCCATCTTCCTGCAAACACCGTTTAATGCAGATTTCCTCTCCAAAACTGGGTGAAACTTTAAAGTCGATTTTCTCGAAAGTTTGAAAAAATAAACTTTTTCCGTTTTCGCCTGAAATAGACGTAGGGAATGTCAAATTTGTATTCTGCACAAAATTTAGACCTCTAGGGTGAAATTTGACCTAGTTATGGCCATTTTAGTTTCGGGGCGTCCTAGTTACCGTTTTGAAGCAGTGGTCAGGTAAAAGCCAAAACTTTGACAGGCTGCTGTTCGAAAACTATCAGAGATAGAATCTTGCAATTTGCACTGCGTGTGCACATCGATATGAAGTTATGTTGTGCCAAATTTCCAGTTCCTCCCGCGAACGGTCTGGCTGTCAGAGCAGTTTTAGTGTCGCCATCTTCCTGCAAACACCGTTTAATGCAGATTTCCTCTCCAAAACTGGGTGAAACTTTAAAGTCGATTTTCTCGAAAGTTTGAAAAAATAAACTTTTTCCGTTTTCGCCTGAAATAGACGCATGGAATGTTAAATTTGTATTCTGCACAAAAATTAGACCTCTAGGGTCAAATTTGACCCAGTTATGGACATTTTAGTTTCGGGGTGGCCTAGTTCCCGTTTTGAAGCAGTGGTCAGGTAAAAGCCAAAACTTTGACAGGCTGCTGTTTGAAAATTATCAGAGATAAAATCTTGCAATTTGCACTGCGTGTGCACATCGATATGAAGTTATTTTGGGACAAATTTCAAGTTCCTACCGCGAACGTACTGGCTGCCAGAGCAGTTTTAGTGTCGCCATCTTCCTGCAAACACCGTTTAATGCAGATTTCCTCTCCAAAACTGGGTGAAACTTTAAAGTCGATTTTCTCGAAAGTTTGAAAAAATAAACTTTTTCCGTTTTCGCCTGAAATAGACGTAGGGAATGTCAAATTTGTATTCTGCACAAAAATTAGACCTCTACGGTCAAATTTGACCTAGTTATGGCCATTTTAGTTTCGGGGCGGCCTAGTTACCGTTTTGAAGCAGTGGTCAGGTAAAAGCCAAAACTTTGACAGGCTGCTGTTCAAAAACTATCAGAGATAGAATCTTGCAATTTGCACTGCGTTTGCACATCGATATGAAGTTATGTTGTGCCAAATTTCCAGTTCCTGCCGCGAACGGTCTGGCTGTCAGAGCAGTTTTAGTGTCGCCATCTTCCTGCAAACACCGTTTAATGCAGATTTCCTCTCCAAAACTGGGTGAAACTTTAAAGTCGATTTTCTCGAAAGTTTGAAAAAATAAACTTTTTCCGTTTTCGCCTGAAATAGACGTAGGGAATGTCAAATTTGTATTCTGCACAAAAATTAGACCTCTAGGGCGAAATTTGACCCAGTTATGGCCCTTTTAGTTTTGGGGTGGCCTAGTTACCGTTTTGAAGCAGTGGTCAGGTAAAAGCCAAAACTTTGACAGGCTGCTGTTCGAAAACTATCAGAGATAGAATCTTGCAATTTGCACTGCGTGTGCACATCGATATGAAGTTATGTTGTGCCAAATTTCCAGTTCCTCCGCGAACGGTCTGGCTGTCAGAGCAGTTTTAGTGTCGCCATCTTCCTGCAAACACCGTTTAATGCAGATTTCCTCTCCAAAACTGGGTGAAACTTTAAAGTCGATTTTCTCGAAAGTTTGAAAAAATAAACTTTTTCCGTTTTCGCCTGAAATAGACGTAGGGAATGTTAAATTTGTATTCTGCACCAAAATTAGACCTCTACGGTCAAATTTGACCTAGTTATGGCCATTTTAGTTTCGGGGCGGCCTAGTTACCGTTTTAAAGCAGTGGTCAGGTAAAAGCCAAAACTTGGACAGGCTGCTGTTCGAAAACTATCAGAGATAGAATCTTGCAATTTGCACTGCGTGTGCACATCGATATGAAGTTATGTTGTGCCAAATTTCCAGTTCCTCCCGCGAACGGTCTGGCTGTCAGAGCAGTTTTAGTGTCGCCATCTTCCTGCAAACACCGTTTAATGCAGATTTCCTCTCCAAAACTGGGTGAAACTTTAAAGTCGATTTTCTCGAAAGTTTGAAAAAATAAACTTTTTCCGTTTTCGCCTGAAATAGACGTAGGGAATGTCAAATTTGTATTCTGCACAAAAATTAGACCTCTACGGTCAAATTTGACCTAGTTATGGCCATTTTAGTTTCGGGGCGGCCTAGTTACCGTTTTGAAGCAGTGGTCAGGTAAAAGCCAAAACTTTGACAGGCTGCTGTTCGAAAACTATCAGAGATAGAATCTTGCAATTTGCACTGCGTTTGCACATCGATATGAAGTTATGTTGTGCCAAATTTCCAGTTCCTGCCGCGAACGGTCTGGCTGTCAGAGCAGTTTTAGTGTCGCCATCTTCCTGCAAACACCGTTTAATGCAGATTTCCTCTCCAAAACTGGGTGAAACTTTAAAGTCGATTTTCTCGAAAGTTTGAAAAAATAAACTTTTTCCGTTTTCGCCTGAAATAGACGTAGGGAATGTCAAATTTGTATTCTGCACAAAAATTAGACCTCTACGGTCAAATTTGACCTAGTTATGGCCATTTTAGTTTCGGGGCGGCCTAGTTACCGTTTTGAAGCAGTGGTCAGGTAAAAGCCAAAACTTTGACAGGCTGCTGTTCGAAAACTATCAGAGATAGAATCTTGCAATTTGCACTGCGTTTGCACATCGATATGAAGTTATGTTGTGCCAAATTTCCAGTTCCTGCCGCGAACGGTCTGGCTGTCAGAGCAGTTTTAGTGTCGCCATCTTCCTGCAAACACCGTTTAATGCAGATTTCCTCTCCAAAACTGGGTGAAACTTTAAAGTCGATTTTCTCGAAAGTTTGAAAAAATAAACTTTTTCCGTTTTCGCCTGAAATAGACGTAGGGAATGTCAAATTTGTATTCTGCACAAAACTTAGACCTCTAGGGCGAAATTTGACCCAGTTATGGCCCTTTTAGTTTTGGGGTGGCCTAGTTACCGTTTTGAAGCAGTGGTCAGGTAAAAGCCAAAACTTTGACAGGTTGCTGTTCGAAAACTATCAGAGATAGAATCTTGCAATTTGCACTGCGTTTGCACATCGATATGAAGTTATGTTGTGCCAAATTTCCAGTTCCTGCCGCGAACGGTCTGGCTGTCAGATCAGTTTTAGTGTCGCCATCTTCCTGCAAACACCGTTTAATGCAGATTTCCTCTCCAAAACTGGGTGAAACTTTAAAGTCGATTTTCTCGAAAGTTTGAAAAAATAAACTTTTTCCGTTTTCGCCTGAAATAGACGTAGGGAATGTCAAATTTGTATTCTGCACAAAATTTAGACCTCTAGGGTGAAATTTGACCCAGTTATGGCCCTTTTAGTTTTGGGGTGGCCTAGTTACCGTTTTGAAGCAGTGGTCAGGTAAAAGCCAAAACTTTGACAGGCTGCTGTTCGAAAACTATCAGAGATAGAATCTTGCAATTTGCACTGCGTGTGCACATCGATATGAAGTTATGTTGTGCCAAATTTCCAGTTCCTCCGCGAACGGTCTGGCTGTCAGAGCAGTTTTAGTGTCGCCATCTTCCTGCAAACACCGTTTAATGCAGATTTCCTCTCCAAAACTGGGTGAAACTTTAAAGTCGATTTTCTCGAAAGTTTGAAAAAATAAACTTTTTCCGTTTTCGCCTGAAATAGACGTAGGGAATGTTAAATTTGTATTCTGCACCAAAATTAGACCTCTACGGTCAAATTTGACCTAGTTATGGCCATTTTAGTTTCGGGGCGGCCTAGTTACCGTTTTGAAGCAGTGGTCAGGTAAAAGCCAAAACTTGGACAGGCTGCTGTTCGAAAACTATCAGAGATAGAATCTTGCAATTTGCACTGCGTGTGCACATCGATATGAAGTTATGTTGTGCCAAATTTCCAGTTCCTCCCGCTGTCAGAGCAGTTTTAGTGTCGCCATCTTCCTGCAAACACCGTTTAATGCAGATTTCCTCTCCAAAACTGGGTGAAACTTTAAAGTCGATTTTCTCGAAAGTTTGAAAAAATAAACTTTTTCCGTTTTCGCCTGAAATAGACGCATGGAATGTTAAATTTGTATTCTGCACAAAAATTAGACCTCTACGGTCAAATTTGACCCAGTTATGGACATTTTAGTTTCGGGGTGGCCTAGTTCCCGTTTTGAAGCAGTGGTCAGGTAAAAGCCAAAACTTTGACAGGCTGCTGTTTGAAAATTATCAGAGATAAAATTTTGCAATTTGCACTGCGTGTGCACATCGATATGAAGTTATTTTGGGACAAATTTCAAGTTCCTACCGCGAACGTACTGGCTGCCAAAGCAGTTTTAGTGTCGCCATCTTCCTGCAAACACCGTTTAATGCAGATTTCCTCTCCAAAACTGGGTGAAACTTTAAAGTCGATTTTCTCGAAAGTTTGAAAAAATAAACTTTTTCCGTTTTCGCCTGAATTAGACGAAGGGAATGTCAAATTTGTATTCTGCACAAAAATTAGACCTCTACGGTCAAATTTGACCTAGTTATGGCCATTTTAGTTTCGGGGCGGCCTAGTTACCGTTTTGAAGCAGTGGTCAGGTAAAAGCCAAAACTTTGACAGGCTGCTGTTCGAAAACTATCAGAGATAGAATCTTGCAATTTGCACTGCGTTTGCACATCGATATGAAGTTATGTTGTGCCAAATTTCCAGTTCCTGCCGCGAACGGTCTGGCTGTCAGAGCAGTTTTAGTGTCGCCATCTTCCTGCAAACACCGTTTAATGCAGATTTCCTCTCCAAAACTGGGTGAAACTTTAAAGTCGATTTTCTCGAAAGTTTGAAAAAATAAACTTTTTCCGTTTTCGCCTGAAATAGACGTAGGGAATGTCAAATTTGTATTCTGCACAAAACTTAGACCTCTAGGGCGAAATTTGACCCAGTTATGGCCCTTTTAGTTTTGGGGTGGCCTAGTTACCGTTTTGAAGCAGTGGTCAGGTAAAAGCCAAAACTTTGACAGGTTGCTGTTCGAAAACTATCAGAGATAGAATCTTGCAATTTGCACTGCGTTTGCACATCGATATGAAGTTATGTTGTGCCAAATTTCCAGTTCCTGCCGCGAACGGTCTGGCTGTCAGATCAGTTTTAGTGTCGCCATCTTCCTGCAAACACCGTTTAATGCAGATTTCCTCTCCAAAACTGGGTGAAACTTTAAAGTCGATTTTCTCGAAAGTTTGAAAAAATAAACTTTTTCCGTTTTCGCCTGAAATAGACGTAGGGAATGTCAAATTTGTATTCTGCACAAAATTTAGACCTCTAGGGTGAAATTCGACCCAGTTATGGCCCTTTTAGTTTTGGGGTGGCCTAGTTACCGTTTTGAAGCAGTGGTCAGGTAAAAGCCAAAACTTTGACAGGCTGCTGTTCGAAAACTATCAGAGATAGAATCTTGCAATTTGCATTGCGTGTGCACATCGATATGAAGTTATGTTGTGCCAAATTTCCAGTTCCTCCGCGAACGGTCTGGCTGTCAGAGCAGTTTTAGTGTCGCCATCTTCCTGCAAACACCGTTTAATGCAGATTTCCTCTCCAAAACTGGGTGAAACTTTAAAGTCGATTTTCTCGAGAAAGTTTGAAAAAATAAACTTTTTCCGTTTTCGCCTGAAATAGACGTAGGGAATGTTAAATTTGTATTCTGCACCAAAATTAGACCTCTACGGTCAAATTTGACCTAGTTATGGCCATTTTAGTTTCGGGGCGTCCTAGTTACCGTTTTGAAGCAGTGGTCAGGTAAAAGCCAAAACTTTGACAGGCTGCTGTTCGAAAACTATCAGAGATAGAATCTTGCAATTTGCACTGCGTGTGCACATCGATATGAAGTTATGTTGTGCCAAATTTCCAGTTCCTCCCGCGAACGGTCTGGCTGTCAGAGCAGTTTTAGTGTCGCCATCTTCCTGCAAACACCGTTTAATGCAGATTTCCTCTCCAAAACTGGGTGAAACTTTAAAGTCGATTTTCTCGAAAGTTTGAAAAAATAAACTTTTTCCGTTTTCGCCTGAAATAGACGCATGGAATGTTAAATTTGTATTCTGCACAAAAATTAGACCTCTAGGGTCAAATTTGACCCAGTTATGGACATTTTAGTTTCGGGGTGGCCTAGTTCCCGTTTTGAAGCAGTGGTCAGGTAAAAGCCAAAACTTTGACAGGCTGCTGTTTGAAAATTATCAGAGATAAAATCTTGCAATTTGCACTGCGTGTGCACATCGATATGAAGTTATTTTGGGACAAATTTCAAGTTCCTACCGCGAACGTACTGGCTGCCAGAGCAGTTTTAGTGTCGCCATCTTCCTGCAAACACCGTTTAATGCAGATTTCCTCTCCAAAACTGGGTGAAACTTTAAAGTCGATTTTCTCGAAAGTTTGAAAAAATAAACTTTTTCCGTTTTCGCCTGAAATAGACGTAGGGAATGTCAAATTTGTATTCTGCACAAAAATTAGACCTCTACGGTCAAATTTGACCTAGTTATGGCCATTTTAGTTTCGGGGCGGCCTAGTTACCGTTTTGAAGCAGTGGTCAGGTAAAAGCCAAAACTTTGACAGGCTGCTGTTCAAAAACTATCAGAGATAGAATCTTGCAATTTGCACTGCGTTTGCACATCGATATGAAGTTATGTTGTGCCAAATTTCCAGTTCCTGCCGCGAACGGTCTGGCTGTCAGAGCAGTTTTAGTGTCGCCATCTTCCTGCAAACACCGTTTAATGCAGATTTCCTCTCCAAAACTGGGTGAAACTTTAAAGTCGATTTTCTCGAAAGTTTGAAAAATTAAACTTTTTCCGTTTTCGCCTGAAATAGACGTAGGGAATGTCAAATTTGTATTCTGCACAAAAATTAGACCTCTAGGGCGAAATTTGACCCAGTTATGGCCCTTTTAGTTTTGGGGTGGCCTAGTTACCGTTTTGAAGCAGTGGTCAGGTAAAAGCCAAAACTTTGACAGGTTGCTGTTCGAAAACTATCAGAGATAGAATCTTGCAATTTGCACTGCGTTTGCACATCGATATGAAGTTATGTTGTGCCAAATTTCCAGTTCCTGCCGCGAACGGTCTGGCTGTCAGAGCAGTTTTAGTGTCGCCATCTTCCTGCAAACACCGTTTAATGCAGATTTCCTCTCCAAAACTGGGTGAAACTTTAAAGTCGATTTTCTCGAAAGTTTGAAAAAATAAACTTTTTCCGTTTTCGCCTGAAATAGACGTAGGGAATGTCAAATTTGTATTCTGCACAAAAATTAGACCTCTACGGTCAAATTTGACCTAGTTATGGCCATTTTAGTTTCGGGGCGGCCTAGTTACCGTTTTGAAGCAGTGGTCAGGTAAAAGCCAAAACTTTGACAGGCTGCTGTTCAAAAACTATCAGAGATAGAATCTTGCAATTTGCACTGCGTTTGCACATCGATATGAAGTTATGTTGTGCCAAATTTCCAGTTCCTGCCGCGAACGGTCTGGCTGTCAGAGCAGTTTTAGTGTCGCCATCTTCCTGCAAACACCGTTTAATGCAGATTTCCTCTCCAAAACTGGGTGAAACTTTAAAGTCGATTTTCTCGAAAGTTTGAAAAAATAAACTTTTTCCGTTTTCGCCTGAAATAGACGTAGGGAATGTCAAATTTGTATTCTGCACAAAAATTAGACCTCTAGGGCGAAATTTGACCCAGTTATGGCCCTTTTAGTTTTGGGGTGGCCTAGTTACCGTTTTGAAGCAGTGGTCAGGTAAAAGCCAAAACTTTGACAGGTTGCTGTTCGAAAACTATCAGAGATAGAATCTTGCAATTTGCACTGCGTTTGCACATCGATATGAAGTTATGTTGTGCCAAATTTCCAGTTCCTGCCGCGAACGGTCTGGTCTGGCTGTCAGAGCAGTTTTAGTGTCGCCATCTTCCTGCAAACACCGTTTAATGCAGATTTCCTCTCCAAAACTGGGTGAAACTTTAAAGTCGATTTTCTCGAAAGTTTGAAAAAATAAACTTTTTCCGTTTTCGCCTGAAATAGACGTAGGGAATGTCAAATTTGTATTCTGCACAAAATTTAGACCTCTAGGGTGAAATTTGACCCAGTTATGGCCCTTTTAGTTTTGGGGTGGCCTAGTTACCGTTTTGAAGCAGTGGTCAGGTAAAAGCCAAACCTTTGACAGGCTGCTGTTTGAAAACTATCAGAGATAGAATCTTGCAATTTGCACTGCGTGTGCACATCGATATGAAGTTATGTTGTGCCAAATTTCCAGTTTCTGCCGCGAACGTACTGGCTGCCAGAGCAGTTTTAGTGTCGCCATCTTCCTGCAAACATCGTTTAATGCAGATTTCCTCTCCAAAACTGGGTGAAACTTTAAAGTCGATTTTCTCGAAAGTTTGAAAAAATAAACTTTTTCCGTTTTCGCCTGAAATATACGTAGGGAATGTCAAATTTGTATTCTGCACAAAAATTAGACCTCTAGGGCGAAATTTGACCCAGTTATGGCCCTTTTAGTTTTGGGGTGGCCTAGTTACCGTTTTGAAGCAGTGGTCAGGTAAAAGCCAAAACTTTGACAGGCTGCTGTTCAAAAACTATCAGAGATAGAATCTTGCAATTTGCACTGCGTGTGCACATCGATATGAAGTTATGTTGTGCCAAATTTCCAGTTCCTCCCGCGAACGGTCTGGCTGTCAGAGCAGTTTTAGTGTCGCCATCTTCCTGCAAACACCGTTTAATGCAGATTTCCTCTCCAAAACTGGGTGAAACTTTAAAGTGGATTTTCTCGAAAGTTTGAAAAAATAAACTTTTTCCGTTTTCGCCTGAAATAGACGTAGGGAATGTCAAATTTGTATTCTGCACAACAATTAGACCTCTAGGGCGAAATTTGACCCAGTTATGGCCCTTTTAGTTTTGGGGTGGCCTAGTTACCGTTTTGAAGCAGTGGTCAGGTAAAAGCCAAAACTTTGACAGGTTGCTGTTCGAAAACTATCAGAGATAGAATCTTGCAATTTGCACTGCGTGTGCACATCGATATGAAGTTATGTTGTGCCAAATTTCCAGTTCCTGCCGCGAACGGTCTGGCTGTCAGAGCAGTTTTAGTGTCGCCATCTTCCTGCAAACACCGTTTAATGCAGATTTCCTCTCCAAAACTGGGTGAAACTTTAAAGTCGATTTTCTCGAAAGTTTGAAAAAATAAACTTTTTCCGTTTTCGCCTGAAATAGACGTAGGGAATGTCAAATTTGTATTCTGCACAAAAATTAGACCTCTAGGGTGAAATTTGACCCAGTTATGGCCCTTTTAGTTTTGGGGTGGCCTAGTTACCGCTTTGAAGCAGTGGTCAGGTAAAAGCCAAAACTTTGACAGGCTGCTGTTCGAAAACTATCAGAGATAGAATCTTGCAATTTGCACTGCGTGTGCACATCGATATGAAGTTATGTTGTGGCAAATTTCCAGTTCCTCCCGCGAACGGTCTGGCTGTCAGAGCAGTTTTAGTGTCGCCATCTTCCTGCAAACACCGTTTAATGCAGATTTCCTCTCCAAAACTGGGTGAAACTTTAAAGTCGATTTTCTCGAAAGTTTGAAAAAATAAACTTTTTCCGTTTTCGCCTGAAATAGACGTATGGAATGTTCAATTTGTATTCTGCACAAAAATTAGATCTCTAGGGTCAAATTTGACCCAGTTATGGACATTTTAGTTTCGGGGTGGCCTAGTTCCCGTTTTGAAGCAGTGGTCAGGTAAAAGCCAAAACTTTGACAAGCTGCTGTTCGACAATTACCAGAGATAGAATCTTGCAATTTGCACTGCGTGTGCACATCGATATGAAGTTATGTTGTGCCAAATTTCAAGTTCCTACCGCGAACGGTCTGGCTGCCAGAGCAGTTTTAATTTCGCCGTCTTCCTGCAAACACCGTTTAATTCAGATTTCCTCTCCAAAACTGGGTGGAACTTTAAAGTCGATTTTCTCGAAAGTTTGAAAAAATAAACTTTTTCTGTTTTCGCCTGAAATAGACGTATGGAATGTTAAATTTGTATTCTGCACAAAAATTAGACCTCTACGGTCAAATTTGACCCAGTTATGGCCATTTTAGTTTCGGGGCGGCCTAGTTCCCGTTTTAAAGCAGTGGTCAGGTAAAAGCCAAACCTTTGACAGGCTGCTGTTTGAAAACTATCAGAGATAGAATCTTGCAATTTGCACTGCGTGTGCACATCGATATGAAGTTATGTTGTGCCAAATTTCCAGTTCCTACCGCGAACGGTCTGGCTGTCAGAGCAGTTTTAGTGTCGCCATCTTCCTGCAAACACCGTTTAATGCAGATTTCCTCTCCAAAACTGGGTGAAACTTTAAAATCGATTTTCTCGAAAGTTTGAAAAAATAAACTTTTTCCGTTTTCGCCTGACCTAGACGTAGGGAATGTTAAATTTGTATTCTGCACAAAAATTAGACCTCTACGGTCAAATTTGACCTAGTTATGGCTATTTTAGTTTCGGGGCGGCCTAGTTCCCGTTTTAAAGCAGTGGTCAGGTAAAAGCCAAACCTTTGACAGGCTGCTGTTTGAAAACTATCAGAGATAGAATCTTGCAATTTGCACTGCGTGTGCACATCGTTATGAATTTATTTTGTGCCAAATTACAAGTTCCTACCGCGAAGGTACTGGCTGCCAGAGCAGTTTTAGTGTCGCCAACTTCCACCGTTTAATGCAGATTTCCTCTCCAAAACTGGGTGAAACTTTAAAGTCGATTTTCTCGAAAGTTTGAAAAAATAAACTTTTTCCGTTTTTGCCTGAAATAGACGTAGGGAATGTTAAATTTGTATTCTGCACAAAAATTAGACCTCTAGGGTCAAATTTGACCCAGTTATGGACATTTTAGTTTCGGGGTGGCCTAGTTCCCGTTTTGAAGCAGTGGTTAGGTAAAAGCCAAACCTTTGACAGGCTGCTGTTCGAAAATTATCAGAGATAAAATCTTGCAATTTGCACTACGTGTGCACATCGATATGAAGTTATGTTGTGCCAAATTTCAAGTTCCTACCGCGAACGGTCTGGCTGCCAGAGCAGTTTTAATGTCGCCATCTTCCTGCAAACACCGTTTAATTCAGATTTCCTCTCCAAAACTGGGTGGAACTTTAAAGTGGATTTTCTCGAAAGTTTGAAAAAATAAACTTTTTCCGTTTTCGCCTGAAATAGACGTATGGAATGTTAAATTTGTATTCTGCACAAAAATTAGACCTCTAGGGTCAAATTTGACCCAGTTATGGACATTTTAGTTTCGGGGTGGCCTAGTTCCCGTTTTGAAGCAGTGGTCAGCACCCGATGCAACCAAAGTTAGCCTCTTTATTAGGAGTTATGTTAGTGAAGTTAGCCGTGTTCATTAGTCTCCATATTATCATAGGATCATAGGTATGATAATACAGCCCTGTTCAAGCGCTAACTTTAACACCAATGCCTTGACATGGATATACATTGACCAATCAACGACCGAATTGGCAACCTGTAAGGATTATTACGTCCAATCAGATTGTTGTATTTTCGATAAATTTAAAAACAAAAACGATTTTTTTTTACATTCTCCACAATTTTTAGGCTTTTTCGAGAGATTTGCCCTCATATCCCGGCTTGTGGCATATTTTGTTCACTTTTTTGTTCATTTTGGCCAAAACTTTACATGAAGGCCAAGGTCACAGGGCATTTTGGTCCACTGGCATTAGGCCTAGAGTTAGAGCCTTTAGGCTTTACAATTCTGGACGTTTAGGCCTAGGGCCTATATAATTAAAACTCAAAAAGGCTTTGACAACAAGATCAATATGTGTTTTTGTTTGTCCCTCATTGGAATTAATATGCCTAGATCTTGGGCTAGGTTACCGGAGAAAAAAATTGATAAACCCCAGAAAATGCGCCTGGATAACGCAGACTAGAAATTGAGCGATCCATGACCATAATATTATCATCGATCATGGCATTGATTTCTGGCGATTGTAACCTATTCGATGTGAAGATTCCTGACTAAGGTACGTTATGTTTCATTTGATTAACTTCAACTTATTTGTACATACACTGTGAATTGAAGATAAAGCATGCACGATTCTGTGTACTTTTAGTTTAGTAGGTCAAATAACAGTAAACTTCCATTGCCATTAGATTGGTCATACATATTCAGTTCTCTGTTTGTTTCTCCATAGAAAGGCCTATTGTATTTGTTTTTAAATTTTATTGGCAAGCTTGTTTTAATATGGACTACATTGTGAACACCCCTGTCTGTTTGTATTTCTCTCCAATGAAACTTTGTTTTTAAACATTTAAGGGGAAAATTATTAAATTATTAAGCTTATAGCTTTCACAAAAACTAGAAGAATAAAAATCTTTAAAGGCAAAACAATTATGTTTAGCAAAATCCCATTCAAACATGATAAAACGAGAGTATTAGTTGAATAGTAAAAGAGTAACTTACCATCAGGTGTTTCGAAAACAGACAGTAACACTAGCCTACTTACTGTAGGCCTAGGCCTATGTCAACATTATGATATAAAATCAGATCAATTTATGCCTGACTTAACAAATCAGTCAAGATGCAGATTTGTTATATTATAAACTCCATAAAATTTCTAGTCTATTTGTCAACTAGAAATGCACGAAACATTTATCTTTCATTCACCGCCCTGTAGGCCTAGGTATGGCAGATTATTTTACGAGTCGTAATTTTTACTTTCAAACACTGGTACTAACTCTGGAAACAGTGATATGAAAATTTTAAGGGATATTCGCTATATTCAGATAGGGTTAAATTTGGATTATCAAATCACTAAAATGATTTTATATTAGACCTTATCAACAAGACATACAATTACTGGCTAGCCTAATTTTAAGGAAAAATGGAGATCTGTAAACATAAAAAGGGATTATTTATGGGTAAGCTTATATCAGAAGGGATGTTTTAATATCTATAGTACAGGTGCTTCTGAAGACTGTTTACATAGCTTCAAGGACCAAATCAAACCTTAAAATGCTGCACATTCCCCTTAGACACCATGGAGGGGGGGGGGGGGGTACTTAGTTGAAGATCCAATAATAATTTATTTTGTTGTTTAGAAAGAATTTGTGCAGAATAATAATACGCCCACTTTTCTAGTGGCAGCCAATTCATCCAGAAGGTTGAAAATCGGTCAGATGTAAATCAGAGTCTGAAAACCGGATTTAAATCTTCAATACCTGAATATGATTTGGAATGCACCAATTCAAAGCCATTCTTCTTTTTTTTTTCCTAGTTTAAAGCATGTGTCTGAGGCACATCGCTACTTAGACTCTAAAAACAATCCCCCCCCTAATATTCTTGACAAATCCACACCCTTGTTAAATACTAAATATTGATATTCATAAACAAATATTACAAGTAATACTACTCTCTCTGAACACCTTGAGTTCTGAATTATCTGTTATTTCAATGATCTTGCACTAATTAATATAATAATGAACCAGTGCATTTATTTATTTCCTGACTTAAAACAATAAAGTAAAAATTGTCTTATGAATGTGACAGATAACAGTTTTATTTGTATTTTTTACAAAACTTGGTATGCTTTATGACAATTTATGTGTATGATGAAATCTCAAATGAGTTTGATTTGTACCACAAACATTCAATGAAAGAAAATACGTATGCAAGTGAAATATAGCCCTTTTTTTTATATTTACAGAGACTAGAGCAAGATACCTCAATGAAAATATTACTGGGAAATCTTCAAATGGCATGACTTCATCATGAAAGAATTGCAAAAGTTAAATAAAGGTATCATTGCTTTGTCTTGTTTTCAATACATGAAATGTACTGCTAATAGTGAATATTATGTCATTACCAAGGTGGCTTTGTAATATGTATAGTTTATGACATCACTGAAGACCTCATGGATAGTGTGAAAAAAACCAGCTTGTAAACTGCTTTTCCCCTTCTGTTAATGAGTTGAAGGAGGTGATTTCACTGCACTAATGTGTTCATAGGGTCTATTACTTTTCTGTTTGTTAATATATGGCTGTATTGCTGTCAGTCTATATGCATTTTCTCAGGATTGATTTGATTTTTGATTACTGGTACGTAAATAGTCCTCAAAAGTACTAGAACTGAACAATCCTATTGTACAGAATATTGTTTCAACAGTCAGTGATTCTAATTTAGACATATTCATCAGTATTTCAGTGTTTGAGTAAGAGTAAAATTAAGGGGTAAAATATCCCATCATTTTATCTAAAGTAAAATATGAAGCAAGCATAATTGAAATTGGCATCAATTCTTAGTACAGAAGAATACATGCAAAAACATAACACCCTGACATACACAATTTAAAATGAAGAAATAAAATACAAGATAATAATGGTATGTCCTAAAATGCTCAATAAGATAAGTGAAAAATACAAGCATAATATAGAAGCACAAAGCAGGCTTGTTGATGGTGTTGACAAGAATGAAAGTGTTGCTTCAAAAAAAAACAAAGATGATTGTAATATAAAAAAAACATTTAATGAATTTTATATTTTAGAGAGAATAGGAAAAGATTTTGATATGGCAGAGAGAGAATATGATATGTTATCAAAACATTTTGTGCTTTCAAAAGATTAAATTAAGGTAAAATTACTATGTACAGTTATTGACGTTGTTGTATCTTTTTTATGTTCGAAAAGTTATTGTTGTTTTATATTAACAGTAATCTACATTTTCTTACTTTTCGATTGCTCTTTTGCTGAAGTCCAAATATTTGAACAATTTTTGCATACTAGCTGTCCAGATTAGTATAATGCTGTCATAAGATAAATCTTATTTCAATTTAAACCAAATTAATTTTTGTTTTATCACAGGCAAAGAGAAATAACAACATGGCAAAGTCTTTTTGGAGAAAATATGTGATTATGATAAGATTTAAAAGTACAGAGGTAAGTTTGGTTGGTTCTGTGATAAAAAAAAAAGTTAGGTAGTTCACCTCTATATAAGTATCTCAAAACATTAAAAAGTCAATAGTTTTGACCATAGATTAAATTTAAGTAACAATCATAAAATTCATTAGGCCATGATTATTTGATCACAGTCCAGATGGTATGTGCTGGTCACAAGAACATATTCCATTGTGATTCTTATAAATTTTATGCACGGTATTTAATTATATTTATACCTACTGCTTGTCATAGGAAGACAAACTCATCAAAACAAAATTTTTTGTCAGGTCAAACTGCTATTTCATTGGCCATTTCATTTCAAGTAACTGGAATGTGTTTACAAAATTTTATCCTCTAACCATGTTACTGTTAAAAATTTACCTTTTGAGTTCAATCAATTAAATTGTGACCAAATTGCTGTAATCACAATATGTATTACTGTCATAAATTTATGACCAAATTACTGTGATCAATATACTTGGTATCAAATAAGTGATTACTAATTACTGTTATCATCTTTTAATATACTTGTGACCAAATGACTATGATCAATTTCCTTTTGGGCCAAATTATTGTGATGAATTCCCTTCATGACCTTATTACCATGCATTCCCTAGATTTTCTTTGTAACGAGAAAAAAAAAAAAAAAAAAAAATATTGCAATAAACTTACTCTGTGACCAAATTACTGTAAAAAAAATATTTTGTGATCAATTTGCTGTGATAAATTCATGTTGTGATCAAATTATTGTGATAAATTCACTTTGTAACCAAATTATTGTGACAAATTTACTTTGTGACCACAGTATTGTGATAAATTTACTTTGTGACCAGATTTGTTTAGTCAGGCATGAATTGATCTCGTTGCACCTCATGATTTTGACCTTTATAGTAGTGGCGGGTGTTGCGTCCGAAGACCATGCTTACTCTTTTCGAAACACCTGATGGTACTTCTTGTATAGGAAGTCCTCTACTATATAATTATTGCACCTGATTTTGTCATGCTCTGGACGAGATTTTTGATTAACGAAATTGTTTTGCTTGTACAGATTTTATTACACTGATAAATCTACTTTGTGACTAAATTATTGTGATAAATCTACTTTGTGACCAAATTATTGTGATAAATTTATTTTGTGACCAAATGTGATCAATTGAATTTGACCAAACTACTGAATAGATTATTATCAATGATTTTTTTTTCTCCAGAAAACGTCCTATTGGAGATAGTTGATGATGAATTGTGACAGCTGTTCAAAGTCTACAGAGACAGAAGAATTTGATTTAAAATATAGTATATTATAAATACTAAATTGTATCAATTAAATTTGAAGAATATAAAGAATTAAACCTTAAATGATTTTTATTTTGTTCAAAACCTTTGATTAATACTACATTTTCACCACAAAAAATATTTGTATGGGCTGTACCAAAGCAGGCCGTAGCAACAGGGGGCGGTTGGCATTTATTACTGAAGAATGATCGTTTTGTACTTAATAGAAATTATGGGTATGTTGATAGGGCCAGTATAATCAAAATTGCTTTCTGTACCATAATGTAGGCAGAAACAGCCAACGAAAAGTCTTGAAATCTGCACCACAATCCTTGAGAATGAGTTTTGCACAATTAGCCTCTCCCACCCCTTCACACTGCTTTCTATGGGCCTACAAAGACTGCCAAGTTGAAGATGAATCGGATGCCCTTGAAAAGTTCTAAAACAAATAGCCTACACATACCTCATAGTATATGTAACTAATGACGCAGGTCATTTCGAAACTTATTGACTCTATATAAGGCATATTTTGTCACTGTCAATAGTGCCAACCCAAAGTTTAGCAATTACCTTTAGAGGAGAAAATAAAAAATAAATAAAATGCGCATTGTACATGCAAATATACGGTACTGGCATAAATTAGTGTTTGTCTGAAACTTAATGACTCAATCCTATAATATGATTAGTTACACCCAAGAAATTTCGGACGTCATATTCGTCTCATGCATTTAATACACAATAAACATTCGTCTTGTCTACGACATTAAAAAAAAGTGTTGAATTGATGGACAGTGAACGTATAATTTAATTGTACATTAAATATCTCCACAGGTCTAACAGATCTTGACACTGGAACCGGTCTTGATTTGATAGAAAGTGAAAAAATCATTTCTTGATTTCATAAAATATCTCCATTGGCATGACAGATCTTGTCCAAAGGCATGTATTGGTCTTGATTTCAGATAATGTCAACAAACTATTTTTCGTTTTCATAAAATATCTCAATTTATCGGGCAGATCTTATCGAAAGCGAGGTATTGGTTTTGATTTCATGTAATGTGAACAAACTATTTTCTTAATACATAAAATATCATATATATCGGAAAGATCTAGTGCAAAGCGAGGTATTGGTCTTGATTTGATGCAATGTGAACCAACGTGTACATAAAATATTCCCATTTATCGGAAAAATTCCAAGGCGAAGGATTTGTATTTATCTGATGTAGTCCTAATGTGAATACTGTATAACATTTCCATCGTACATGAAATATCCCAATTTATCGGTCAGGGAGAGGGATTTGCCTTGATTTGATAAAAAGTGAACAAACCATTTACATTTTTCATAACATATCTCCATTGGTCGGACATATCTTGAAGGAGAGGTATTGGTCTTGATTGGATGTAATGCGTAAAAACATTTCCATAGCAAATAAAATATCTCCATTTATCGGTCAGATCTTGTCCACGGCGAGGGATTTGTCTTGATTTGTTAGAAAGTGAACAAACCATTTGCATCTTTAATTAAAAAAAATTCCATTTATTTGACAGATCTTGTCCGTGGCAGTCTGATAGATGTAATTTCAATTGTAAACCAAATATCTACATTGTACGTAAAATGATTTTGTCATGAAAATATTTTAGTGTGTAAAAAGACATAGTGACATACCTACTATGATGACCCAATTTATTATTCAGCTGAATCTGCCTACACGACTATTCAGTTTTTGAGCTGTTTAATTATACAGTTAATGAATCTATTGGTGATACATTGCTTGGAAATATGCACTACGCATCTGTTGGGCCTTTAGAATATCCAGTTTTTTAGACTTACTGACTGAATAGTTGATAGGATTTCGGACTTTCTTTTGCTGGGTCTATTGACTATATGCTGGGTTTATGGACTATATGTTGGGTCTATTGACTATATAGATGCCAGGTCTATTGACTGTATACTTGCCGGGTCTATTGACTATATGCTGGGTTTATTGACTCTATGTTGGGTCTATTGACTATATTGACTATATGGTTGCCAGGTCAATTGACTATATGGTTGCTGGTTTATTGACTATATGTTGGGTCTATTGACTATATATATTGGGTCTATTATAATAATAATAATAATATTTATTCAGGAATAACAGGCATAAAAGGTTTACATATTTACATGTATCTAAACATTAAAATACACAAAACATAAATATTATGTTGAAGCACTGATATGATAAAGCACTAAAGATGATAAAAGAACAATAAAAATCGATAAAAATGTATTTAACTTAAAATAATTTTTTTAAATGATTCATCATTCTATCCAATCTAAGAGACTAGAATTCACACTGCAGCCCATTACCCTAGGATGACCCACAAAAGTTGAAAACTTATTTCCAGTGGGGTCCTTGACTAATTGACTAATATAGTTTTGGTAGTCCACAACTGGGATCTGAATTTTTTTTATTTTAGTAGCAATCAATAAATGTGACAGTAAATGACAGCTAATAAAACCAAAGTATGTAAATTAGAAGCCAAATGAACAAAAATGGCTGCTTATTGGTCAAAGTCAACACACTCAGCTACTTGCAAACAGATCTAAATTTGTGATAAATAAACATAACTAGGTGTTGATATGAATGGAAACATTGCAGACAGTTCAGCTACAGGGATCCTAAAGGAAATTGTGCGGTAGGTTATGGTTATGAATTGAACAACATACTGGTATCCACACTAAAATTCATTCATTTCAACACCTAGTATTAATATTATCAGACAGTACTAACTTCACGTTATTGGGTCTTAAGATTATATTGTTGAGAAAAATTTGGACTATACTGTTGCTGGGTCTATATTAACTATTTAGCTTTAGGGTCTTAGGACTATACAGTTGATAGGAATATTGACATAATGCACTATACAATTGTTGGTTTACTGCATTATTTTTGTTAAATGATCTTTGATGAAACAATGTCTTCAAATTTGAACATTTTTATTTATCTGATCTACAGTTGATTTAAATCTAACAAGATTTCTGTACTGTACTGTACTTTCCATACTTCTAATGGATTCATGGTTTTTAGAGAATCTATAGGTTCATTTTTCTTTCAATGGAAATTGTCTTCCACCTAATAAGGGTGTTATCTAGACTAAAACTTACTAATCATCTTTCTCCTGAAAAATACAAAGTGAGAACGAGTCAAATTTTTTCTTACTCAATCAATACATCTGTATGTAATGGGTCACATAAAATTGTTATAGTATTATGGTTACACTGTAAATGTGTCAAAGCAATTTAGCTTGGATGACAACAATTTAGTAACAATTTTACTAAACAGAGTTTACTCATTGTCAATAAATGAATGACCAAGATGATACTTTCCAATGTCCAAATAATTCTGACCAAATGCTCATAAATCAAATAGGTGACAGAAATGGTTACCGTAACTGCTTAAGTTATATAGTTGACTTATAAGAAATGTGATCACGGTATATTGGTGACTACTTTGTAGAATGGTCACATGTAAACAAGAATAGTAAACAAAAACATATACAAACAGTGTATTGGTAATAGTAGAATGGACAAAAGTTAATTTTGAGATTGTAAATGGCTGACAGTATTAAGAAGGTAGCAGAAATTTGGTATTACTATACATTTGTAAAAGTAGTATGGTAACAAGTTAAATAGGTGGTAAATGTGGTCACTCATTTGTCACAATTTACATCAACAGATGACATTCGGTCAAAATTAAATAGATGAAATCAACAGTAATATAGTCACAAGTAAAATTGGTGAAAGAAATTGGATCAAGCTGTTACACATTGATGACAATAATCATGACTGAATAATCATGACTAAATGACTCTTTATAACTTGCCTTGTGAATGTGAACACAATATTTTGACAAATTTTTTTTCTACCCATCCACATTTAAATATAACCATGGTTCATGAAGATTATCTGGGCAAATTTTCCTAATATTTCCATTATTCAGACATTTTCCACAACCAATGTTTTTAAAAAAATCATCAGAATTCCGGATCATGATTTTTTTTTATCTAATAATGCAGAAAAAATAGAATAGTATGAAATATCAATTTTCAATGTCATTTTGACAATTTTCCAGAATAATCATGATGTGCCATGTCTGGAAAAGCTTTTTTAAAATTCCCTGATTTTCCAGGTTTTCCATGACCTGTGCCAATCCTGCATAACTGAGACAAATTTGCCCATATTATGTCAATTTGTATGACAGATTTACTGCAGCAGGTGTAAGATGGTAAAAGTAAAACTTACCTATGTGTTTTTTGGAAGTAACAAACAATCATACTTAGCCTTCTCATTAATAAACTTATTTTCTCCAAAAACTGTTTATTGTTCATTCTTTTTGCCTAATAAAAACAATCAAAATATACAAATTATATAATTATTATATAAACATTTATACATAGAAAAACATTTTTAAGACATTTTTAGAGTTTTATTGTCTTTCACACATATCAATAAGTCATTTCAATAAAACCAAATGGATGAATTTTTGCATTGTCATTTTGTCAAAATATTCTCTCACCACACCAAGAAAATATAAACCATGACAGTTGATTTTATGGTGAAAAAAAGTGAAAAATATTTGTACATATACATATTACCAACTGGAGAGTACAGTACTGGTACTGTAAATATTAACGTTAAATATATGCCGAAAACAAAATTATTAGATAGTTTACCATTAATAAATCTTTGACTCTAAAACTAACAAGTTATGACAATCTTCAACAACTTTGTCTAAGATCCAAATTTTTTCCCAGTCTCTGAAATAAAAAAAGTAAGCAGTAAAAAAATTATATTACAAGATACTTAATATAACTAATAGACATCATGACAAAGCCATCTTCTCTATAATATATCAACTGGTCACCTTCTAACAGTAAAACCTTGTATATTGTTCCTGAGATAAATATCAATGATGTCAGGGGGCTTACATGGAAAAAGCATCTTGCTGAACAGACAGTAGGACAATAAACCTTGGCCCTGTTTTCTACAGATGGTACATGTTAAAGACAGTTAGAAATCAGAATTAAGAGTTGGCTGATGCTGCTGTCCAAATTTCCTTCATTGCACATAACATGGCCTTGGCCATGATTTCAGTACCAGGTAATTCACTTATTTCTTTATTATTAACAAAAGCACAAAATCTCAATATTACATGAGTAATGGTAAACCCTCGGTTTGTTTGGATATAATTCACAATTTAATAATAAAATCAAAACAAGCGATTGCATTTTGTAATTTTTGTACAGTGATTTATATTTCTAAAGATGTTTATATTCACCCTGAAAAAGTTGTTTGTTTGCCTTTGATACATAAACAAACCCTGTTACAGCAAATAATAAAGTGCATAGTCTTTGTGCAACATGAAATGAATAGAGTTTTACATATTGCTTTACTGCACCTCAATAGGCTACACCTTGCAATGTGCAATGAGGGAAATTTTGCCCGGACAGCGGCATTAGCCTACTATAGTACACAGGGCCTTGTTTTATTGTCCCACCCAAACGACTACATGCTTTTTCCATGTAAGCCCCTTCAACCTGCATCACCGATAAGGGAAACCGTTTTGAAAAATCCGAAGGTATTTTCTTAACCCATTTCTAGATTGAACCCCAGACCTTTAGGTTAGCGAGCAAGCGTATAGCTCACTGAGCCACCAAAGCTCCTGTATAACGTCTAAAAAATGATAATGAATTAATTTACGTCACGATGTTTGTAATGCGGTAAACAAGACCAGCTTTTCCATGTCAGCAACTACGACCTGTTTCACTGACTGGTAGTGACATTTATACTTTTGACACATGATCCACAAATATATGTGACTGATATAATTTGCTTTGTACCCATTAGTTACGATGCTTGTACTAGTGAAGATGATTTACGAAAGAAAGGAAGGAATGAGTTTTTCATTTGACTTCACCATAAATTGTAGCAATAGACCCCTAGTGCGGAGTAGGCAAACAACTATGTATGTGACTTCAATGTATAGATGCTTATCTGGAGACACAAATGGTTTCACGCACCCCCCCCCCCCCCCCCCGCCCCCAAAGTTTTCTGACAGGGTGGGGAGAAGTGTAACCCCCCCCCCCTTCTGTGATCTGCGCCCATATAGCATATATACTAGGGGTCAACAAAAAAATAGTAAAAACTATAATTATAAATATACTTAGGCCTAATATAACATGGATTGATGGGTGCATATAGTAACAGAGAACTGAACATGTTGGGTCATTAGAATTGGAAGTAACCTTTGACCCCATGCCTGTGGCTAAAAATACACTGACTCTTGTGTGCTCTGTTTAGATATAGATTGTTTACCAATCACTGTGAAATAATAAATCAACTGAGGTTGATCAAATAAAACATAACATACCTGATTACCTGAGAAAAAAGTCTGAAAATACAGCCTCCTGTCACTGGCCCTGAAATTCTGCGCCAAATAAATGGTTCGTTCTTCCATGTCCATGCTATGGTTCTACTTCCTTCGTTCTACTCAGTCTAGTAGTCTCCGTTATCCGGGTGCAATTTCTGGCGTTTATCAATATTTTTTTTCTCCGATAATGGCGATAACCTAACCCAAGAACTAGGCATATTAATTCCAATGAGGGACAAACTAAAAACACATATTGATACGGAAGCTCAAATACGACATATTTTTGTTTTTTTAATTTCTAATTTGTAAAAATAATTTTGAGTTTATAAAAATAATTTCGAATTTGTAAAAATAATTTTGAATTTGTAAAAATAATTTCGAGTTTGTAAAAATAATTTTGAATTTGTAAAAATAATTTTGAATTTGTAAAAATAATTTCGAATTTGTAAAAATAATTTTGAATTTGTAAAATAATATTGAATTTGTAAAAATAATTTTGAATTTGTAAAATAATTTCGAATTTGTAAAAATAATTTTGAATTTGTAAAATAATTTCGAATTTGTAAAAATAATTTTGAATTTGTAAAATAATTTTGAATTTGTAAAAATAATTTTGAATTTGTAAAATAATTTCGAATTTGTAAAATATCGTTTGAATTTTCATAATGAACTTAGTTAGAGAGGTGAGAACATGGCTTTCAACATGGTGGAGTTCTTTCTTATATGTTTGTTAATACTTTGTGCTTCTCCTTATTGCTGTAGCATTCCATTGGATGATTTGCAATACAATTTTAGTGATCGAAATGATTTAATTCGATCCTACTTTAACCGTGGATATTCCTATTCCGAAATTTTGACATTTTTACATGTGTATCATGGAATCTCGATTGGATACAGACATTTTCAACGTATTCTACGGACACTTGGACTTCGTCGACGAAATAATTCACAGAGAGTATTTGATAATGTTTATCATGATGCATTATTAGCAATAAAACAAGAGCTGCAAGAGAGTGGACAATGTTTTGGTTACCGAACAATGCAGCTTCGACTTCGACAGAAATATCACATTCTTATTTCTCGTCATTGGATTAGACAGATTTTACGAGATGTTGATCCAGAGGGTGTTGAATTGACGCGTCAAAGAAGACTTCGTCGGAGGCAGTATATGTCACATGGTCCGAATTACCTGTGGCATATAGATGGCTGGGATAAATTAAAACAATTTGGTATGTGTATACATGGTTGTATCGATGGCTATTCCCGACGTGTAATGTGGCTGGAGGTATCCGCAACTAACAATGACCCTTACGTTATTTGCAGATATTTTGCAGAGAGAGTGAGAAATCTTGGTGGGGTACCGAAAATAATAAGAGCAGATCGTGGCACTGAAAATGTAAATGTCGAATATATGCAATGTACCTTAAAAAAATTAGAAGAAGAGAAATGTGTGTCCTTTCTATACGGCAAGTCCACAGGGAATCAAAGGATAGAAAGCTGGTGGAGCAAGTTTGGATTATTAGGAATGAACTCTTGGATAAATCATTTCAAGAATCTATCTAACTATGGAATTATTGATACATCTAAAGAATTGGACATTCAGTGTATCCTGTTTTGCTACACCCATCTTCTTCAAAATGAATTAAAAGATATTGTAAAATTATGGAATGCACACTTGTTTTTTTATTAGACTCAATTCAAAACGAATTAAATGAATAAAAACCTGAAGTTTGTAATGTTGAGTTTTGTTATGATTTAACAGATTTGTAAACATATTCTGCATTCCTTTACCACGATCAGGCCTACAGAGGGTGAACCTAGCATCCCTAATTTCATTGGGCTGTCAATAGCTATAGGATAAGGCTATATTCACACAAACTTGCCTTGTTCCTTGGGTAGCATCAAGATGGTATATATTATGTACATGTCAGGTGTGGACCCAGCTACTTGACTGAGCACCTTTAAGTAACCAAGCCAAGGGCGTCCGCATAAAAATGACAAAGGGAGGTGGGGGTTGTAAAATAGTTGGGGGGGGGGGGGGGTCTGGGGGTATTGAATATGGTGCATTGAGACATTTTACAGCGTAAGATTTTGATCTGTCAAGTGGAAATATATTTCACTTACTAAAGACTCCCTTCCCCTGTCCCCACCCCTTCCGAAAGCCAATGTTTGATGATGTTAATATGGTGCTTCATACCCAATACATTAGAATTATATTAAAGGGGCACAGGCTTCATTTTCGTGGGTCGATTTGGGTAAGTCTCAGAAACGGGAAATTTGAGCCTTAAAATCCATGTGCATCCATAATTATTAGCATTTGAAAGTTATAATGTGTACTACACATTAGCGATACTATGCAATATAATAGAAAAGTCATATATAGAAATAGAAGGAGAAATTTCTAATTTGACGTATATTAGAAGGAAATTTGCAATGTTCGTACATTTCTAGTGCTTCTGAAGGATACTTAAATATATTCAAGACCCAAATCAACCAATAAAAATGAAAACTGGTCCCCTTTAATAGTCTGCAGTGAGCTCTCTCCTTCTCCTGCCTACATAAAAAATATATTCTATCACATTAACAGGGGGTGGGGGGGGGGGGGGGGGGGGGGCAAGTGGCCCCCATTGCCCCCCCCCCCCCTCCGGACGCCCATGTAAGTGACTAAGTTAAGAATTCGTCTCTGGAATATGATTCAAAGACCATACATTCTTTCATTATTTTTGAAAGGGATCATCCGCACCCAACCCTTGCTACAGACCAATCCAGCTATACATATTCCCATACTTAATCACGTGCCATCAGAACATGTGGCGTAGACATCTTCTTCCAGTCACACAAATAAAAAAAAATTCGAAATTATTTTACAAATTCAAAATTATTTTTACAAATTCAAAATTATTTTACAAATTCAAAATTATTTTTACAAATTCGAAATTATTTTACAAATTCAAAATTTATTTTACAAACTCGAAATTATTTTTACAAATTCAAAATTATTTTTACAAATTCGAAATTATTTTTACAAACTCAAAATTATTTTTACAAATTCAAAATTATTTTTACAAATTAGAAATTAAAAAAACAAAAATATGTCGTATTTGAGCTTCCGTATATTGATCTTGTTGTCAAAGCCTTTTTGAGTTTTAATTATATAGGCCCTAGGCCTAAACGTCCAGAATTGTAAAGCCTAAAGGCTCTAGGCCTAATGCCAGTGGACCGAAATGCCCTGTGACCTTGGCCTTAGGCATGTAAAGTTTTGACCAAAATGAACAAAAAAGTGAAAAAAATATGCCACAAGCCGGGATATGAGGGCAAATCTCTCGAAAAAGCCTAAAAATTGTGGAGAATGTAAAAAAAAAATCGTTTTTGTTTTTAAATTTATCGAAAATACAACAATCTGATTGGACGTAATAATCCTTACAGGTTGCCAATTCGGTCGTTGATTGGTCAATGTATATCCATGTCAAGGCATTGGTGTTAAAGTTAGCGCTTGAACAGGGCTGTATTATCATACCTATGATCCTATGATAATATGGAGACTAATGAACACGCCTAACCTCACTAACTTAACTCCTGATAAAGCGGCTAACTTTAGTTGCATCGGGTGTGGTCAGGTAAAAGCCAAAACTTTGACAGGCTGCTGTTCGCAAACTATCAGAGATAGAATCTTGCAATTTGCACTGCGTGTGCACATCGATATAAAGTTATTTTGTGCCAAATTTCAAGTATCTAACGCGAGCGATCTGACATATTACAACCCTACATCTCTAATAGTGGTTAAGCTGCAGCCTGTCAAAGTTTAGGCTTTATTATAGTCAAACCCTGATCTGCAAGGTGAAAAAGCCGACCTCAATATTCAAATGGCCCTTCCTCCACCAATTATGATCCTAGCAGTATAATTTTTTTTACCATATGAAAATTTAACATTCCTTGTGTGTATTTCAGACAAAAACAGAAAATGTTAACTTTATCAAATTTTGGAGAAATTCGAGTTTGAAGTTTTACTAAGATTTAGAGATGAGAACTGCACCAAATGGCGTTTGCGGGAAAATGGCGAGACTAAAAATGCTCTAGTACCCAAACCCTTCAGGATAGGAACTTGTTGGCACAAATCATCTTTGGTGGATTATGCAAATCCAAACTAAATTACAACCCTACATCTCTGATAGTTTTCGTGCTGCAGCCTTTCAAAGATTTTGGTTTTTCCCCACCCCTGACCTGCAAGCGTAAAATGGTCAGCACTAAACTAAAAGGTATAATTTTTGTCAAGGATGAAAGTTTTTTATTACCTACGACTATTTCAAAAAGTGTTCAAACTTTCGAGAAAATCGACTTTGAAGTTTCTCCTGGAGGAAAACTGCACTAATTAGCGTTTGCAAGACGTTGGCGCTACTAAAAGTGGTCTAGCTCCCAGACCGTTCACGATAGGAACTCTATAACAATATAATATGGAACAATATAACTTCAGATGTACACACGCAGTGCAAGTAATAACCTTACATTTCTGATAGCTTTCAAGCCGCAGCTTGTCAAAGATTTGTCTTTTACCCCACCTCGATCTTATAGCGTGAAATTATAGTCGGCCCCTAAATTGAAGTTGCAACCTGGAATTTGAAAAGGTCATCGTTAGCTTGGGCTGCATTTTTTTTTCTTCAAATTTATGGTTTTGTAGCCACTGACTATCAAGCGTGATACAGATTAATTCAAAATGAAAAAGGCCATAACTTTTCCAATTTCGGTCTGACGGGTATAATTTTTGTATTACTTGTGATTGTTAAATAGGCCTAGGCATGTCAGTCGAAACTAGAAAATGTTGATTTTTTGAATTTTCGTTCAGATTTTGGTCTGTAGTTTTCAACATCTTCAAAAAAGTCAATTCTCGTTAAATTTATATTATATGTTCTCATTAGATGATTTTTTTTCTGATTACGTACTAGGTTTTGCCAAATGAGGACATAATGATGATATGATTACTTTAAAGAAATTGGTCGATTTGACTTAAAATTCCAAATCTTATTTTTACACGTAAAAGATTTTCTGCATTCGACTGCTTTTCCCAACAAACATTATTGTACTCTACATTTTATTAATTTTGTCGAATTCTCAGTGATATTAGAACGATTGATTCTTTGATTCGAATAACTAATTCTAAGATAAAACCACAATTGTCTTAAAAAGTGTATTAATGGACAAATGGTGACTGTTTATCGAGGCGGAAACCGAGAACTTACTCTTCTGGTTCATCTCGAATGTCTGAAAATGGCTTGTGATTGATTGAATTGAAAATTAAATAAATCTAATAAGGCATTTAAAAAATTATATTTATGAAACTATTGAAGGGAGTTCAAACCAAAGAACAACTACTGTAGGCTAGCTCTGATCATACCTAAATATCTGCATAAGAGATGTAAATTAGGAGTTTATTAGAGGGCATTTGCCTCGAATCATTACAGGTGAGGTTGACTTGAGTTTGATTTTTTATTTGGAAATGACTAGGCCTATATTATATTAGTTTTGTGTCGTGACCTGATAGCACAGTTACTTATTACAACGATGAATTTTCACGACACTGCATAGTTAATATATGACTGATGTATGTAATCAACGTTAAAGGGATATATGTTCACTAACCGGTCGACCAAAAAACTTCCAAGTCTCAGAACCTGGAATTTTTTAGCTTATCTAATCTGTAATAATAATAATGTCTCAAACTCAAACGCTCCCTTGAAATTTAAGCCTTCAAATTCCCATGTATCCATAATTATAAGCGTTTGAATATCAAAAGTAGATTCACCAGTAGGCTATATTCCGAAACTTGCGAACTGTATTCTCAGCCTTTGGATAGTTGTTAACTAAATTTAAACTAAACTGCATGCAATTTTGATTACCAAGGCACTTGTCAAATCAGAGAAAATCTCAAATTCGCTGCTGCATGTGTAAAAAAAATGTGGCATGCTTCAGAGATGAAATAATTGCTTCAAATTCAACATTATAATAGTCATTTGATTCAAATTACTTAATTTCAATACATGTACTTTTTTTCCCAGATATTCTTGAAGCCATAGCCAAAGATGGAGGGACAAAATGGTGAAGATGGTATTTCAGCTGACCCAATATCAGCTCCTAACAGACATAGAACACAATATAGAAATTATGTTGATTGTCAGAGACCATGTTTATCTATGAAATGTTCTAAACAAGGTGGCTGTAGGTTATGGCGTCAAATGATGTTAGGATTTATTATGACAGCCTTTATTGGACTGATCTTGTTATTTCTGGGTTCCATATTTATAGCTGATGCTGTTCATGAAAAGAATTCTGTAGCTATAATGCTGTGTGTTATGGGCATAGGTTGGTGATTTTCATACTATATTTATGCAGTTCATTTGGTCACTTGACTTTCTAAGTCTAAGTGATCATGGTCATTGTAAAAAAAATTAAGCAAGGTTTTTCATCAGAATTTTGTCCTCTATAAGCAGCCTAGCAAAAGGATTGGTAGTTAAAAATGTAGCTTTAATTTGGTAACAAATTAATTCAATTTTTCATATTTTTTTTTCAGTGTGTGGTGGTATAATTATTATGGCGACTATAATACTAGGTAAAATGTGTAAACTTTGTATATCTAGAAAATCTAGAAATGATGAAGAAGCACCATTTCCACATCAGCAAGGAGCCTGTTTTCATACATGTTCAGGTAATTTGAATTATTTTATTATTCATCATTGTAGTCTTGAATCAATTAGAATTTACTAATTTAAGATTAGCAAGAGGTAAAGTTCCCCCCACCTCCACCTCCACTCAGAAAAGTGCGACTCTCATTTATTTTGTTGTCACTGTTGAGCTTACGGTAAAGATTTTCTTTATAATGTGCTCTCTTTTGGGAGATCTTTCATTATAATTCTTTGTGTTTTTTGGTGACATAAACTAGGTTAGTTTCTAAAGATGAGGGTTATTTCTCTTTAGTTCACTACCTGGTAACAACATTAATATTTTTAATTGTCATTATTTGTAGTTGTGTACACTAGATCAACAGATCAGATACCAAATGCTGGTATAGGTGACCCCCCACCATCATATGATACCATAGTTACCAATAATCCTCTTAATACTGATAACATGCAACAACCACTTCAACAATCGACTGAACACCAGGCAGTTGTCATGATACTACCACCTAAATATGATGATATCATTGGACCATTACCACCTTATAAAGAAACTGAATAGTTCTTAGTTTTAGTATACAGATATTATATTATTTAAACAGTCTCATATTGTTCATTTATAAAATTAGTGGTTTTTATGCTTTATTTCTGATGTTAAAAGCACTTGAAGAATTGTGTTTGGATTGGCATCAGACATAAGGAAAGTTTAGCCAAAAGATACTCTGAATTTCTTGCTTCACATGAAGTTTAACATAAATTACCTATAAACAATATTGTAAATTGACTTGCCGATGACTGTCTGTAGACAATGGTGTTATTGTCTCAAGTATAATTTAAAAGAAAAGAGTAACAAGCCGAAATCAAAATTAAACCGTTCTATTGAAATTGTGGGACTTTGCTTTACATGACTATAAAGTAAAATACCTCCTCCATCTTATATTTATTTGTTTTAAGGAGAGGGGCAGGTTTAATGCTTCTTATTTATCTTAAGAGAAAGATACAACTTTTCAAAAATGATGCTGCATGCATGGACAGATTTCATGTATCATTTTTGAATTGATCCCATGTTACGTAAAGCCCATTTTTATCAATTGATGAAAGAAATTATATTGGACCAGCCTCTCCCTTTAAGAATAGTATTAAATGGTATTATTAAATAATACCGTTTGTTATGGATATTGTGATATTATTGTCTTTATGTCACTTATTTGTTATTTTTACCATGTACTGACTGTGTGTTATTGTTGTATATTTATTTTAAGCACCTAAGAAGTGCTCAAGACCTACAAAAAAGCTGAAGAAATTGACTAACCAATATCTGTAATAATGTAATCATTGTTTTCACATTCCATTGATAAGAAAGTAAACTACCATAAAGCCATGTAATAAATTTAAGGAATTAACAAATACTTGTAAAATTCAATTTTAAAAATCGAAACTAACTGTAAATAGTATTTATATATTTACACAATATTTATGTTTGTGCATTTATTTATTATATTTTCAAACTGTGTTATTTTTTTTTTCATATCACTAATATTTTATTTGAATATTTATCAAATACTTCTTATACTTCACAGCTAGCTTAAAATTTTAACCATATAAATACTTATGTTTTTTATTCATTTATAGAATTTATGTTTTTTTTTATAATGAAGATAAAAGCTGTGTTGTGGGTGTGATTGTATATTTATGTTTGCATGAAATGACTTATTATGCACTAGAAAGCTTTGACTTGTTGTATTTCAGCATATAACTCAATTTCATAGTTTCTCATTCATTATGTACATGTAGTTTTAAAAAATTATCAGTATCAATATGGAATACGATTTTTTTTGTCAGATTGATGTGATTTTGGTACAAGTCATATTATGTAAAATTTAGAATAGTGAGAAACCCTCAGATGCAATGAATATCATTGGATTGATAATTGATATAAAAACATTTCAATGTATCTGTATTGTTTTCAAATTATGTCAGTAACTGAAACTATGAAGAAGAAAAATGTGACCTAGTTTGGACAAACTAGTATCTAGGCCTATTGTTTATTTTTTGTTTTGCATATATTAGATGAAGAAATGGTAAAATATTATGATAATCAATCTATAAACTTTTGTCATGAATAGTTCTTTGGAAATTACATTGCTATACAGTGCATGGACGGACCTGGTCGACGCCAATATACACTACATATTTCATGTGGGCGTATAAGAATGACAAATTTAAATTTTTTATCGATCATATTCTTATCTCCATGAATTTATAACCCCAAAATCCAATCTATTATTCTTGAATGTTTTTGTTGAATTGTTTCTTAATTTTTATTCAATGTGCGATGTTTCTGAATGCACATGCGAGACGAATTTGATGGATTTGTCGTATAACATTGAAAATAACTACGGCGTGAAACATTATATTACAACTGTTTATAATATATTACAAAATACTGACACAGAATATGATACAAAATTTCTGATACTAAAACACTACAGTGCCCGTCGTTGTTTTACCCGTTTTTAGATACTATTCAGCCTTCTTTCAACTGTAGAGAATATATCTCCATTTCTAATTTACGGTTCTGTAATTTCAAATTCTCGATCTGTAATTTCAATTTCTTTTTTTGAAGTGCAACCATTTCTTTATCAACGTAATGAACGTTCCAATCTGGTTGTAGTTGTGATAGTTGAGGTAGTGGACTGAAAGGTGATGACGTAGGTGGACTCGATGGTGAAACTACTGCTTCCTTGTGTTCAGGTGGTTTCTCTGACTCTCCCTCCATTTCTGAAACTATATTTAAAATGATTCTTTATGTAGTGTCTCACTTTAAAACTGCTTGAAATGATAATTCAATACTGGAAAGGGGCTACTTCGACTGGGGGGACTTTTAAAAATAAATTGTTAACTAATAATGGTGTACATTAGAAACATTGGTCTAATATTGCCAGAACTCTCACTCTGTGTGAATTATTGTGTTACGAAATGAGGGAAATTGAATTACAGTGTAGTTTTCGAGACGAATTTAAAAGCATACACTTATAAAATCAACTTGACCGACTCGAAAGCTACAAATATTATGTACACGAAAAGACGTGCCAAGAAACTAAGAAGCTCGTACATGTTAATACAATCTTCTGTGCTTTTTACTGAAATACTTAGACAAAATAATATCCTGTATAAAAATAATTCACAGTAACATGAAGAAATATTGAAAATATTTGTTATACTTGGGACAAGATAGCAATCTTTGGCTGGTTTGCAATGGCTCGAATATATATTTATCTTATATTTATTACAAATTGTAAACATAACAGCATTAATCATAGTTTACATTTTTAAATATTTACATGACGCCGATATGTTACAAATGGTGTATACATCAAGAATAATATGGTATTCAGCTTTCAGCAATAAAATACACGAGGCCTTGGAAATTATTTTTTTTACTTTACTAATAAAAACGATTAGATGTAATTCCAATTGAACAAAAAACCATTCATGCAGGCAGGGGTGGGGGTGGGGTGTTAATCCCCATTCTGACGGCCATCTACATAACATCATCACTGCATTACCACTCTGGGTAAATAACATGTCCACCTGAACCATCAAGTTTGTCTAAATACAGGCCTGAATTCGTATATACACAACATATCAGGTGCCCCCCCCACATCCCCCATCCCCCATCATAAAAACATCCGCTAGTTTACAGGGGAAGTATTTAAGTCTTTGGTAACCCGATCTTTTTGAAAATTCTCATAGATGTACGTGAGGATGTCGTTGTCTAACAAACATACCCCATATCACATATAGTCCTCGAATAAGAAATAACTTACAAATACAAAAAAAGAAACATGTAAGAGCAAAGTACCCATATTTCCACCTTGTCAGCCGATATCAACTATTTTTCCAACCCAAGATGCTGTCACTGGTCTCATCTTAAAAAAAAACTTCTTCGAAAAAGCGAACATCCATGAGCCTTTCAGTTCCTGTTCAGCCAGTGTCCAATTGGTTATGATTAATATGAATCTGGGCCATATAGAATTTTCTTAAGGAAAAGGCATATTGCGGTATTCGGGACACGCTGACTGAACAGGAACTCAAAGGTAGGATGGTCGCTTTTTGGGAGATGGTCCTTTAGATGAGATCCGTGACAGCAACTCTGGATGGAAAAAACGATTGATATTGGTGGTCGAAATGGTGGAGGGCACACAGGATGAAATAGTTATATGCTCTGATATTGAATTTTTTGACATGTTATTTTGTTTGTACAACTTTTACAATTTTCCTTCAATGTTTCTCTTATTTTCAGGTTCGGACAACGACATCTTAAAACGGTGTCTTTAAATATATTTTCACACAGAATAGAGAAATAAATGAAATGAAGTGGAGTTTTGCGTTCTGTTTCTGCACCTGTATACGGACAGATGACGACGGGCGAACGCACTGCTGCAGTCGGCATTGAGGGAAATTTTGCCTATAGGCTTCATCTTCTAAACAGCTTCAAAATTTAAGATCTGACCCAAAATTATGTATAAGCGTAGAAATTCTTGGAAAAGGTAGGGACGAAAATCAACTCATCGGGTATGTCAGAAATAAGTCTTAGCGATAATATGACAAAGATTTGATGATTCTCGACCTTTCACAGAAATATTACCTAGAATTTAACGAATATTAAAAGAAATGAAGTACACTGTATAAAGAAACCAAAATCAGAGTCCCTTTTATGAAGTTTCAAAGTACATAAATATGGTAAATCTTGGGCTGCCGTTCATAATTATATCGTGCCAAAAATTTCGCCCCGATTTAATTTGAAAAGAAAAATATGTCTAGATTTACTAGGCCTTCTTTTCACAATAGAGAAACTTGTTTTCACCATTACAGATATTATCAGGATTGTGTCAATTCATGAATCTATAACGAGAATTATATTCTGTAATCCAGTAAAGTGGTTGCAACGCAGAAACAGGTCAAATGCTATGGAACCGAATACTGAACCATGTTCATCGTTTCTATAGGAGTAGCCCTTTTTGTTGTTGTTGTTGACCGATTAGGAAGTTCTCTGGAAATAGCATCCTTATATTATCTTTGCGAAGCTTAATCATGGAAATACTAAGTCTAAAGCAAGGTATAAGATCTTGCCATGAATTGTAAGAATCTATAGAGAATTGAGTAAATAACATACCTGTTTATATCGTATTTCTCCCTCAATGTTAATGTAGTACAGCTTCAGTTAGTGAGGAAAGGTGTACAAATTATATATAACAGGTATTTGGTATTTCCTGCTATTCCTTTGGAAGTTTCTATTGCCTGTCATCAATAATAGTACTAATAGACTTGAACTGGAGGCGTAATTAACGCGTCTGTTATTTTCATTTACTGTCTTGGCTATTTTTATCTTTAACTTGGCACCTATTGGACTAGAAAATCTTAAAAAGTCATAATAATATTTACAATTTAGGTTTATTTATTGAAATAAAGATATCCTCGTGGAGGTAGAAGTAGTGTGTGTATTCATTGCTAACCCAATTAAAACTATCTAAAATAACAAAATTTAATCTTTTAGATACAATAATTTTAACAGACAAGAAAACTCTATATAGTTATTCCACGCCCAACTATAAAATAAGAAATATAATACATAAAAACTAAGTAAATTTGAGAATGGGAATGGGGTGAAATATTTGTTTACAATATATTTGTGTATAATTATTAACGCCATAAAGAGCATCTTATTTAATATAAGTAACTGGTTGTACATATATTTTGCTTTTACTGTGATTTAAAAGTCGATGATGCTATAAGGCCGATGAAATCCAGTGATTGACTAGATTCTACCTTTATATAAGCAGGACATTTACTATGCACCATCCCCGTTACCAACATTTCCACAATGATTGTTTAAGATCTCTTATTTCCCCCAAATATCGTCAGGTCCTAGCACATAGATATGCGAAACGTTCGGAATGGTCATATTGATAGTCATATCAGGTATGGAACGATGTGTGTGCGTGAATCACTTATAACTTCCATCCCTTCCCCCTCCCTCCCCTAAAAAAATCTATATTTTGCAGAAAATCTCATCAGAGATGATCAGAGTGTGGTGGTGTCACTTTCACAAAACCAATTCAAGCCAAATGATCATTGATCGTTCGCATATCCAGATTTTGATTGATGCCACGACCTTGCATTCTTTCTTGAGACTTCATAATCTGGGCAAGTTTTCTTTCTGGAATAATATATGACGTCAGAATAAAAACCAGAATTATGTGCATAAATTAATTAGCGATAGGCCTAAGTATCCCAGATACCCGAATTCACTTATATTTTATTAAAATGAATTACCTTTACCAACTGAGCTATAATTGATTATAACTGACTTAATGAGTTGGCATATTCTGAACATTAGGCTAACCAATGTTTGTTCAGAATTTCTGTAGGGAATAAAAATTCTGTGTATATTTGTATAAAATGAAGTGTATTTCACAGCTCAAGTTTGGAATATTTACGTATACGTTCGTTTAGTTAAACTAAACATTGGCATTGTATCCAAATGTTCTCGAGTGACAATACCATTACTGAAATGACATAAGGATTAATGTGTCGGGTTTTCGAGTTGTCGTATTTGAGAAAAAAAAATGTGTGGCACTATTACGCTTATCCAATCCAACTTGTCCAATAAACCTAGTTTACTTTTTAAAAAAAATCCGATAAAAACTAGTAGGCCTTACTCTGAATTAGGAGAATTTTCAGTATTTTCGAGGGTCAATTGGAGCCTTGAATGTATGTGTATCCAAGGCCCGTAACCAGCCCAGTGATTCAAGGGAGGGGGGGGGGGGGCGTCCAAACAAGGGGGCGGTAAAGGAGACTTTTTACAGTTTTTGTCTTCTCCCCCCTCCCCCCCTTCTCTCTTTTAGTAACGGACCTGGACTGTATCCTAATAGTCTCCAGAAGTATGCCATGTAGAACAGCGACTATTGCATAATCCCTTCCATATATCCCTGACTCAACATTTATCTTTCATTTTCTGTAGGCCTATGTGTTTTCTATATAGGCTTATGCATATATTCACTAAAATACGAATCGTATTTTGACTTGCAAACGCTGATTATGGCTATTAAACAGGGATTTGAAGACTGAAATTTCGAGGGAGAGTTGTGAACAATCAGGCCCGTAGCCAGGAATTTCCAAGGGGGGGTTATATGGACTCGCAAAGCAATCAAACTCAACCTTAACAATTACAATTCAGACAGAAGGTCTAATTTAACAGTGCTTATTTGTTTTTAAGGGGGGGTTCGTACGAACCCCCCGAACCCCCCCTGGCTACGGGTATGACAATACTACTGATATCTAAATTGATCAAATTCCCGGTTTTGAAACTATAATAAGGTTTGATTGTTCGAACAGATAGTGAAAATATCCTTTGGCTTTAAAATGTGGGCATAAAAAAACTGAACATTATGTATAGTTACTAGTTCAAGGGAAATAACTGCAATAAAATAGTTTCTAACTTTAAAAATATTACTAAACATCAGTAGACTTTCATTGGGTCGACTAAGGCTTATATATAAATTAACAAGATAATTCTTGACCCTGTAGAGCGATTTTCTTGATTTAATTTTCTGATATCCATTTCAACGGTATTTTCCTTTTCGGTGATTTGGGCGAATTTGATACGCCAAGAAGAAATTAGTATATATGTGTACGAAATTGAAAACGGACGAAATGACACCTAATAATCCATGTCCAGAATTTATATAACACATCGTATTCTGAATGACGTCATTTTTTGTTGACGTTTTTAGAGGAAATTGTTCCAGAAATTACGAAATAAGATATTTAATTTACAAAAAGGCAGTTGTCGAACGAATTTCGAGAAGACAGTTGTATAGTACTGAAACTTATTATCAAAGATGTCATTGAACACAGCTCATGCTCAAAATAATGGTGTTGTGATATACACAGGTGAAAGGTAAACGTTTGTTTATATACCGTAGGTCTAATTAAGTAATTTATTATTATGTGATTTTGAGATTCAATAATATATTCACTAAAAATAAGAACTTGATTTATATCTATGGGATATATGGGATAATGATGAATTAACTAAATAAAATATTGATCTTTCCAAATATATTGAGGTTTGGTAGGCCTATATTCAAGGTAAATAAATACATTTTTTTTACCATATTACTATCATATTACTAATTTCCACAATTTATTATAACATCATGATGTCAAAAACTTTCTTTGTAGGATTCTCATTTTCTACAATGCTATTGAGATGACATTTGAAGGGCCAAATATACCTCATTTTAAAGGCAAGAAGAAGGGCAGAATATATCTCACAACTCACCGAGTAAGTTTTATTATTATATATACTCTGAGCTGCCACTGCTCTGAAATAGGCTACTCTTTTTGATGAAATTATCATTTTTTGTATCATCTTTACCCATACTTGAAATGAAGCTCAAATATCGATGATTAATTTTATTGTAGATGATATTTACGAGTACAGAAGGAAAAGATTCTTTACAGTCATTCAGTTTTCCATTTCTCAATTTACGTGACGTGGAGTTGGAGCAACCAATATTTGGAGCTAATTACATCAAAGGAAGAATAATTGCAGAGCAAGGAGGTGATTTGTTTTACAAATTTACTTTTTTGTTTCAAAGATAAATAAGTGGTAGTTTTGACTACGGTATATGTTGAATATATATTATTTTCGTACAGCTGAACGTTTTTAAATTTCTTGATAATGATGGCTAATGATTACATTTTACAGGCAACTGGAATGGTGAAGCTAAGTTTAAGATGCACTTTAATCATGGAGGAGCTATTGAGTTTGGTCAGTGTATGTTGACAGCTGCTAAACTAGGTATGTATCATTTTAATTGAAAATAACTAGAACATGAAATAGAAGATGATATGTGAAGCTGTGTGATAAAAGAAGTTACAAGTATCAAATTATATTGAATCTAATTGATTGTTTATTGAAAAATAACATATTTCTTTCCCTTAGACATGAATCCATTAATCTGAATATTGAGATATAGCTTGATAGCAAAGTTTATCATCTTGTCCTTCTTAATGATATCTGATAGAGCTTGCCATGTTTTTCTGAACTAACGCTAGGTATTGCCAATCATGTCTCAATATAATACAATGATATAAGGATTATGAAGCAAGCTTAGCATTATATTCAAAGTTTCAATAAGTTTTTACCACTGTATATTATCAGATAAATAGTCATTGTTAATATGATTACATAATATAATAATTATGCTTCTTGGTATGATCCTTCATAATGTAAAATTGATGTTTTCAGCATCAAGAAATCGACCATCTCAGCCACCACCTTATAGCCCTCCTACAGGACCAATATACCAGGCACCACCACCAGCTTATGAGGCACCACATACACAATATTATGATTGGGTTCCTTACCAAACATTCCCTACAGCTCCACCACGTAAGTGTTTCAGAAATGGCTCTTAAAACTTTAGTTTATTCTTTACCTGAGTACCTAAAACAAGAAATTTAGCTTCAATTTCTATACAGGCGTACTTGATGAGGCTTATATAAAATATGATAATGAGGCTTTGATTTAAGATTTACTTTTTAACTAGTAAAGAGATATAAGATATGTAAAATCATTTCATTCTTAAGATGTCAAATTATCTATTTATATTAAATTTATTTCAGCGGAGTATGTTTATACCTATGATGCACCACCACCTTATCCAGGTGTAGATCCCAATGCAGCTGTTTATCCTCCTCCATATGCAGCTGGGAACACAACAGGTAACTTTAAATTTAATTCTTCTCTCTTGTCAAGCTAAAGGACAAGTTATGGAAAGCAAACACAATTGATCTAACTGTGAAAGCATTTGAATAAATGTATATTTAATTTTATGATGTTCTAACAGACATTCAGATGAATTCCAGGATTCTTAATAATCAATAACTTTTTATAATGTATATAATTCTAGTTTCATATATTATAGGTAATAATGCTAAAGAGAGGGAAGCTGCAGCCAGCGCCTATTATAATCCTTCAAATCCCCATAATGCTTATTTACCACAACAACAGAATGGATTTAGTCAGCCACCTCCCAGCTATGATGATGCTACTAAAAAACAAAACTAATCAGTATAATCAGAACTGTTTAATTTAGATATTAATCATTGCAATATATTATCAAAATTTCACTTGAAGATAGAGTTAATGCTCAAAATAAAATACAGATAAGGAAAATCTTTTAAAGAGTTTTGTGTTTTTGTATATTTTATTTATTTTAAGAACTAAGATTTGCTTCTTGTATAAGATAATTATGTGACCTGTTTATGATGTATAATAAAGCCTACATGGCTATGATGAATATAGGCTTTCAAAAATTTGTAAGTGTAAAGAAGTTTAGTTTAATGTATTTAAGTAACATTTTTGTAGATAGCTGTATTAACTTTTTAGAAAACTGAACTAATATGGTGTTGAGATAAACACTCCAATTGAACTGTCTGAAAACAAAATTTTAACTTTCCTCAATTTCTTTGCTTTTTTTTACTGATCATTGGTTAGATATTTTCTGAAAAGCTACTGTAGTGACTCATTGTTAATTATACAATGACTGGTAATTTGCTGTTGTTATTTTGAAGATATTAAAGATGGAATTGTTAAAGATGATTTGTTATTTTGTAAATACACTTGTTGAGAATCGTTATGAATCAGTGATACAATTTTATGTAATGTAATGTAATGTGATAAGTTGGTGGTTTTTTATTTTATTTGTGTTATAGATGTGTAGGATTTGAAATTCATTTGTTTAAACTTTAAACATTGGGCAAACTAAATACCAACTGTATTATTATTAGCTAATTAATTGCTTTATATTACAAATGATGCTGTGGAATTTTGTCAAAGACAATAATTGTATTATTTCAAGAAGCATCCATGTCGGATCAGCTTTTCTTTCAAAATTTGTAATGTGATATCATTTGCTAAATAAATGTACTACAATCTATATCTTATTTTTTTTAACATTGATAATGTACAACTTACATGCCATTGTGGTCTCGCGGGTTAAAATTACCTCCCTTACAAAATGGCTGCGCCCATGATAACTCGGAAGTTGGCGAATTACCAGGTTCAAAACTCACTCAAAAGGTTCTTTATCCTACTCTAATGCTTTGTGATATCATCTCTTTCACTCAGAGAATGCTGAATCAAACATAAATATTTAAAATTGTCAATATACAATTGTAATTTGGAGTTAACTCAGTGACTGTTTGGTTTGTTGATTAATAATAATAATAATAATATCTTTATTACAAAAGGGTAGAAAATTAGGCCATACATTACCGATGAGCATCAAGATAATCCTGAATACCCAACGATAGACCTGTCTTCCATTCTGCCCCTTATAGACAATACAAACATACACATATAAACAAAAAACACCACAATAACCAATTATTACAAGGATGACAAAATTATATGTACAGTTTATAGCTATAATGATGTATATCTTATTTATGAGAAGGAAAAAAACAAATAAAAAATAAAAATTATAAATGTACAAATTTTATCAAAAATGCAAACAAGTTTATAAGATTGAAAGTTTTAATACAAATTAATAGCCAAATTTGAAAGCCAAAATGGTCAGTTTATGTGCTGCGAGCGGGCTACCCAACCCCACTCCATTTTATAATCATTGGAGGGGGAGGTAGGATTTGTCCAGGCTCAAGACCAGCTTAAGGATGTTAACTCATCCTCTGACAATATGATTTTTGAATTGCCAAATGGAACTAGTCAAAAACATGCACAAGACATAAAAAAGGAAAACAAAGTAAAATATTTTTTGAGTTGTCAGCTTCAGTGTAAAACATCTGTAAGAGATAAAAATACAAAAACACAAAATTATTGATAAAGGTGTGAAAAAAGTATAATAGATTTCACCATATACCATGAACTACAAGAAACATAATATTTAATTTAATATAAAACAACAAACAAAAGAATGAGAGAAAATATTGAAAAACCTGTATGTCAATCATCTCTTACATGTAAGGATATTAGTTTCTTAAAATTAGACGCATTTATGGCATTTTTTATAGAGTCTGGAAGAGAGTTCCATAGAACAGCTCCAGAATATCTTAAACTGTTTTTAACAATTTCAAGGTTAGGTCTGTACACATTTAGTCTTTTATTGAGGGATTCATAATTAGTGTTGTTAAATAAAAATAAGTCATTAAGATACTTCGGACATTGTTTGTTTAGAATTTTGAAGATAAAAAAGGATTTGTTTCGAACAAATCTTTCTGAAATAGAAAACAGATTTAACTGTCTCAATCCGGGGGCAAGGTTTTCTGTATGCTGAACGCCTAGGATAATTTTGAAAGCCCTATTTTGTTGTCTTACAAGTTTATTTATTGACAGCTTATCACAAGAGTCCCATATTGGAGAACAATAGTCGATATAAGATTGAAAATGAGCATTATAAAATAGAACCAAATATTTAGTTGGTATAAGGTATTTCAATTTTCGCAGTTGAAAAAGTTTCTGATTCAGAATTTTGGATACATGTATTGCATGATCGGTCCAGGTGAAGTTGTGATCAATAAAAATACCAAGAAGTTTAAAGGAAGAAACGGTCTCTATATCTACACTGTTTACAGTCAGTTTTATAGAATTAACCAGTAGCTGCCTTCTCTGGGGGGTTGTTATTAACATAGCTTTAGTTTTATTTACATTTATAATCATGGAATTAGCTTCGCACCATTTCACAACAGAATTAGTTTCAGATTGAAGTTTTAATTGTAGCTCATTAATTGATTTAGCAGCAGTGTAGACTGTTGTGTCATCAGCAAACAAGTCACAATTGGAGGCTATATGAAAGGAGAGATCATTTATAAACAAATTAAACAAAAGAGGTCCTAATATAGACCCCTGTGGTACACCATGGCTTATTTCTAACTGAGAAGACAAGATACCATTGGCAAAAGTAGATTGTTTCCTGTTTAATAAATATGATTTCAAAAATTTGCTGGCATTTGGAGAAAATTTATAGATATTGCATTTTTTAGTGAGTATTTCGTGATTTACCAAGTCGAAGGCCTTACAGAAATCGAAAAAAACCAAACCTGTTAGTAATCCTTCGTTAAGAGATTTATAAATATTATCTGTTATATTAGTTAAAGCTGTTAAACAAGAACTATTAGATCTAAAACCAGATTGATTAATATAAAGAAGATCATACCTATTCATGAAATTATTCAAATGACCGTGAATATGTCTTTCAAGTATTTTAGAAATAGTTGGTAATATTGAAATAGGCCGATAATTGTTTGGGTCTACTTTTGACCCTGATTTATGTAGCGGTAGTACTTTAGCAAGCTTGAAATTAGTTGGGAAAATGCATTGATCAATGCACAAATTAAATATATAAGTTAAGTGACCAGACACGATAGGGGAACCTATCCTTAAGAAAATGGGATTTATTAAGTCAAGACCAACGGCTTTAGTGATATCTAGATTTCTTAAAGATTTGTACACATCATAGGAACTTATAGGTGGAATATGAAAATATTTTTCAGGAGGAACATGACTATTAACAAAATTACGTATAATATTATCATTTTCGACTGATGGCTGGGATACATTGTGAGAAGTTGTAGAAGTTGAGAGTAGCTGATCAGCAATTTGAGTAAAATAAGAATTTAATTTGTCGGACTCTATCGGAATTTGTTCTAGTTCACTACTTTTGTTATTAGAGGCAGTATTTATAGCATTCCAGATTTGTTTAGAATTATTTTTATCGGTTACAAGGTTTTGAATATATTTTGCCTTAGATCTACGTATCATACATTTAACTTCCTTTCGGCATTCCCTGTAAGTGTAATCATTAATATTATTATTTTTCTTATGGAGATCGCGTCTTTTTATCATTTGCAAAATATCATCAGTTAACCAATCTGGTTTTACGGCATTTTTAACACGTTTGATTCTTATAGGGGCATGGATATCTAAAATTGGTGTCATTATTTCATACCACTTGTTCAAGGCAAGTTCAGGATCGGTTAATTTTAAAACTGGATCAAAATTAGTCAATTGCAAATGAGAAAGGAAATCTTGTTCTTTAAAATTTTTGAAAGACCTGTAGGTAATGGCGATATGTCTTGCCTTTGGTATTTTGACGCCTTTTTTAAACCACGTAAAACATGTTGGATAATGATCAGTCAAAGAATAAACAGGTACATTAATTTCTACAATATGATTAACAGAGGATACTATTACATGATCAATAAGAGTGCTACTAGTCTCAGTGACCCGTGTAGGAGTAGTTATAATTTGAGTAAGATGATATTGGTTAAGAGTATCAGTCCAGGAAGTGTTCTTATTATTTAACGTATCTATATTTGTATCACCAAAGAGAATAATTTCAGAATTTTCAAGCCAAACAGAGTCCATCATGTCTTTAAAATGAGTATGCCAAACAACTTTGGATTCAGGGTGCCTATATAAACAGCAAATAAGCAAGGGAGCCGCCTGCTTTTTAAAACGGATTTCTAACCAAATGCATTCTATTTCATTATGTTCAAGATCATATCGTCTCTTAAAATTAAAAACATTTCGCACATAAACTAATATTCCTGCGGAACTATTATTACAACGATCTCTTCGAAACGAAGGGTGAAATCCCTTTATCTTTAGTAAATGATCTGAGACAGAGTCATCTAAATGTGATTCGGTTAAGCCAAAAATATCAAAGTTTTCCAATAAAAGTTTTATTTGATCAAGTTTTTCGTAGCAGTAACGCGAATTAAGATGGCCACAATGGATTCCTTTGTTTGATAAAAAATCATGCATATTTATAGAAAAAAGGAAAATATAAAAGAAAACACAATAAGCACAACTATATTGTCTGAAAGTAGAAAGCAAAAATATAGGAGTACAAATTACAAAGGGAAAGAAGGAAATAAAAAAAAACCAAAAAACAAAAAAACACAGAATAAAAACAAAAACCAGATATGTGCTGTAAATAAAAAATAAAGCAATAGTTTGTTTTGCCGCATTGCCGCATCGTGCCCAACTGCACCAAAACGACTAGTAAAAAGAAAAAAAAGTTTTTTTTATAAAATCTGGTATGGCCATGAAATATTTTAATCTGTTGTCCTGCATTGATTTTCTTTTTGTTCATAATTTAGACCTCTTAGGGAATGGGAAACCTGGTAAAATCTAAAAAAAAAAAAAAATACCCAAGTTGAAGTAGCCTACATAGCCTACAATCAGTACCAAAATACATAAACTTACTTAACGGTTTCCCAGAAAGTAGTTCCAAGACTTTACAAAGCTTTAGTTTTGTTTTACAAGTCGTTTTTGTGCAGTTGGGCACAATGTGGCAAGTTGGGCAATGCGGCAAAACGAACCCACTGTTGTTTATCCTGCAGTTCAGTTCATGTTAACTGTAGGCTACAGGATTTGGATGGCCTAATGCCATATCACTATACTACATACAACTACCAGTATATCAATCTATCAATTGCAGAAGGAAAAGTATAGTAATTAGCATCCTTTTTATGCCAATGGACCTATACTTAAAGGGATTGTAAAGTGTATCGGGGACACTGATAGCATCAATATGCACCATTTAAAAAATGTTCAAAGGCAACACACTCAACTACTTGCAAATAGATCTAAAGTTTGTTATGCATAAATATACCAAGGTAATGACATGAATGGACTTAAGTGTGGATATGTTGTTCTATTCATGATGTGCAAAATTAATCGATTTCAACACACAGTATGTTCACAATTTGATCATAAAGTCTGTCTATACATTGCAGACAGTTTAGCTACAGCGATCCCAAGAGGCCACAATTAAACGGTAGACCGAAGAACAGGTAATAATAGTAGCCTACTATTGGTACTACCCAACACAAGCTATGGGGCCTTCCTCTGTTGTAGGCTTAACACTGCTACCTGAAAGTGATATTCAGTAAATTTAATTAAATTTGTTCCGATACCAGTTATAAATACATCTCTCCTATTTAAAACATGCTCACTGTTTCACCCAAGGTCAAGACTGGAAATACATGTATATAATTTCATGTTGTATTTTTTTTCTTGTGTAAAATTGTAGATTTATCAGACGGTTTTCATCATCTACTCCTGTTGTTGGTAACTTATTAGATGTCAAGTCAAGAGGATTGTTTCAATATGTTCATCCTGAAAAAGGGTAAGTCTGCTTAAAGGGTTAAATCTTCAATGTACCACTATAAAAAGTCTTCAGAAGTTATAAAACTGCTTGAATATTGCAAGCTTTTAGCTTTCACAATCTGGTTAACTGAAAAAAAACAAGTCAGTTCGTTTCATCTGCTAGCCAGTCACTTTTTACAAAATAAATCGGCACAAGGGTCTAAATGTATGTGTGTGGCTACAATGCCACAAAATAAAACTTCTGCTTCATTTTAGAGGTTCTGCATTACATGACAAATTATCAACAACTCAGTGTGTATATTGTGGTTTTGATCCAACAGCAGATAGTTTACATATAGGTAATCTACTAGCTATCATTGGTCTCATACATGCACAAAGATATGGTCATAATGCTATTGCTTTGGTAAGTATGTAGAGCTTGAATTAATCTGATAATTATTTTGAAAAATTTGTCGCAGTTTGTCAATGTATGTTCTCCATTTTTTAGAGAATGAATTAAAAGGCTTAAATTTATTTTGGGTTCGGGTTTAACTTTTTTTTTTTTTGTCTTTTTTGAGTTTAGGTTGGTGGTGCTACAGCCCAAATTGGAGATCCAAGTGGTAGAACTAAAGACAGAGATCATATAGATTTACATGAGGTTGAAAGAAATGTTGAAAAACTCACAGAAAATCTACAACGAATCTTTGATAATCATGCAACATATTTTGCACCTAAATCTCAAAATCTTGAGAATATAAGGTATGGATAAGTATATTGTAGAGATCCGACAGGAAAATGAAATTAAATGGAGTCTATGTCGTACTTGTCTGCAACTGTGTGAGCTAATGACGATGGGCAAACACCATGCAGCATTCAATGCATAAATATTTTCTAGGCTAGTGATATTAGGCTACTCATATTTTGAATTTATAACTGTTGAGAAGTCTTTTACTAGCACAGCTTGTAGTACATAGTGCCTTTGTTTATTGTCTAATTTGGATGACACATTTTCTATGGCAGCTAGGCTAACCTCCATCACTTACAAGGAGAACCAGGTTGAAAATTCAAAGGTATTATCTTGACCCATGCCAGGATTAAGCCTGTAAACTAATGTGAGCAGTAAATGTTTTATGGACTGAAATCACCACCAAAATAGATTAAACTTCTTATTACAGCTTATGGTGCTAGCTATTGAGATTAGATTTGAAAACTAATAGCTCAATGTTTTTATTCTACAGGATTCTAAATAATATAAGTTGGTATCAAAATAAAAATGTGATAGATTTTTTATCAAATGAAGGTAAAAAGTTTAGAATGAATCCTATGTTAAACAAACACAGGTTAGTATAATATTTACCTCTCATTTATTTTCAATGTATATTTACAATGTTAAAATATCTCTTATCACCGAACATCTCTCAGTTCAAATTCTTAATTATAAATTGGATATTAATCTTTAATTTCGAATCTGTCAACATTGTTAAGATGCTTGCATTGTCTTTTCTTTCAGTGTAAAAAGTCGTCTATCAAAACAAGACGGAATGAATTTTTCTGAATTCACCTACCAGATATTTCAATCTTATGACTGGTATCAACTTTATAAAGACTACAATTGTACAATTCAAGTAAGTTATTGTAGATATTATGAAGATTTTTTTTTATAATTTTGACTTTTTAAATGACTTTTTCAATGATATCATGTGATACATGCATAAATTTTAATGGCTCTTAAGAAGGGACATTCCACTAACTTGAACTCACATGATGTAAATGTCATAATCTTCAAGTTATACATGGAGTTCAGTTATGCAATGATCATATTCTGATTAAATGTCTTGATATTTTGTTTTAGATTGGTGGTTCAGATCAGTTAGGTAATATCACAGCAGGTTTTGATTTCCTTTTGAAGCAAGTTGAAAAGGAAAGATTTTTTGGTAAGAATAATTGTATTTTATTCCATAAATCTGGATGTCACAATAATTAATTTCAACAACAACCATCCAAAAATTTGTATTCACATACCAAATTTCAGTTGATTCCATCCAAAATTCTAGTTTTTAGAGAGTTTACAAGCAAACAGACCGACGGACGGACATGTGTGCTAAGAATATACGTCCACATAGAGAGATGTGGGTGTGTAAAAATACTTTTAAAACTAAAACAAAATATTCTAGGTCTGACTATACCTTTAATAACAACATCTAGTGGTAACAAACTTGGTAAATCTGTTGGTAATTCTCTATGGTTAGATCCTTATAAAACATCAGCTTATCAACTATACCAGGTAATTACTAGGCTTACATAGTTATCAGGAGAGGAACGCAAACAATGGGTCTTGGGGTGTAAGAATAGGACACACATTTTTGCATGATTGAAAAAAAAAGGTTTTTTGGCAGTTGTAACAACTCTAATGGAATGCTTTAATGTACAATTTGAACTAAATATGAGTAGAGCTCATTTCATCTTCATTGTTCATTATTTAAAATTCATACAAAAAGTTTGAGAAACCATGAGAAAGAAGGCACAAAAATACTGCGTCTGTTAAATTCTTACAAGCAATTTAAAGATCCTTGAATTTTACAATTGGTATTGACCTTCCTTTACAGTTTTTCTTCAATTTTGCTGATTCAGATGTTGAAGAATATTTAAAACTGTTTACATTTCTATCAGACCAAGAAATAGCTCAAATATTACAAGAACATGAGGTACTGGTAATATTAAAAAAAGATAAATTGGATTGTTTAAATTTATCATAATCAAATTTTTCTACTTTTTATTCCCCCCAAATTATGTAAAGACCATGTGCTTGCATCCATGGATTTGTATTGTGTAATATGTCCATGTTATAGCATGCACATACATTTAATTTTACGGTAATGTTCATGGACAAGTATACATGTATTAGAATCTATTATTAGTAGAGTCTATTGTCAGGCATACATGTATATGTATTGTGTAATTTCTTTGGTCTATATTTGGAATGGTTAGCATAATGTATTGTGTAATGGCCATGGTCTAGCATACATATATTTCTACTGTTCATGATCTAGGATACATATTTTTGTTCTTCATTTTAGAGTTCTCCTCATAAAAGAATAGCACAGAAAAGACTTGGAGAGAATATAGTTTTACTTGTTCATGGAGGTTGGTATTCATATCCATCTTTTCACAAATTGGTTTATTGCACTTTAATGTATGTACGGCTCAAAGAAACACAAATATTAATATTCTCTGACCAAAAGTTCCAGATATGTAGTCATCACTATCAATATGAAGTTGTCTAAAAAATGTTATTCCAAGATGCATTAATCTTAATTTTCGTAGTCAATGTCGCAATTCCATCAAAGGTAAATTGATTGTACACTTTTAATAATGTTATTGATGTTTTCTATAGAAAAAGGATTAAATACAGCTAAGAAATGGACTGATATATTATTTGGTGGAACAATAGAATTATTACAGACATTAACTAAAGATGATTTACAGCATTCACCAGAATCATTAGTAACTGAAGTACCAATATCAGAGAAAACTAATATCAAAGATCTATGTGTCAACTTCTTAAAGCTTCATCCTTGTAAATATATCTTTATATTCAGTTCTAGAAAACTAATATCATAAGGTTATCTTTGGTGTCATATAATTTGAATTAATTTGAAAGTGACAATAGTTTCAAGGTGCATCTAACTTCATATTTCATTTCATGTTATATATATTTATACAGCTTACTTTGAGTTTGAGTATCAGATTGTGAAATGGAAATATCAAGACCCCTGTATACCTCACTTAAAATTGAGACAACATCTTTACATGTGTAGATTTTCTAACTGAATCCATTGTTGAAAAGGATATTAATAAAAACCTTTCCAGATTTTCTATTAGTTGAGGAAATGATCTCCAACTAAAAAGGGATGAAAGTCAAAGTACTGGTAAATGTTTTTTATAAATAAAAATTTTGTATCAAAATTATAGTTGGATTCTGTTTGTGTTCCTTTTAACAATAAATATTAAGTTTTTAAGTAATAATTTTTGATGACCATTTATGATTTTCAGCTAAGTTTGATAAATTATTACAAAATGGTGGTATATATATTAATTATGAACGTATTAATGAAAATGTAACAATAGATGATCAACATATATTGTCTAATGGTATAACAGTGATTCAGATAGGTATGTTCATTAATCCTCTGTTTTACTGAGTCATGACTTTTGTACATTCTTTCATGTTTTATATAACTGAAGATAGGGATATCCTATCCAAAATAAATTATATCTTTAAGGTGCAAATAGGTGTCTGATGTATTGCATGGTATCAGATTATCTTTACAATAGGAAAATGGAAGTGAATAAGGGTCCATATTTGATCCTTCTATTTGACCTAACTACATGCTCACTCTACGAGTTTCGACAGATTCTTTTTATTTCTGGTTTGCACTAATACACACATTTTTTTAGATGAATTGAAAATTAATCATTTAACTATGTGCAAGAGTGATAACTTTCTTTTAGGTTGATAATTGTGTTTTAAGACCAACCTTGTATATTCATTTTTCTATCTTTCAGGAAAGAAGAACCATTTTTTTGTGAAATGGTCAAATGAATGATCATATATTGAACTCTTAGTACATGAAAAATAAATTTATTTACCCATAATAAACTTTTATTGTTTTCTCTTTATTACCGTATCAGTCAATGAAACCAAATAATTGGTTATTAGCTTAAATTTGAAGCATTGAAGTTCCATAAAACTCAATAATGTTTATAGCTTTCACTAGCAGAGAAGACCACTTTTGCAATTGTCAAGCTTTTACTTCCTCTTACGAAATTTCCCACATTCAATGGAATATAAAGTATCAATTACAGCTTTATCCATAAAAACATCTCAAGAATCTAACAGTGATTCGAAGTTAGGTGTACAGATAAGTCTATGTTTAATATGCCCTAAAACACACATAGAACCAGTTCCATCTGCTGTATTAACTGAAACCACTTCCTACAAACATAACATATCTATCTGTCAATTCACTTGGAAGCAAATTTTTAAACTAGAAATTACATGAGCGAAAAGTTCAAAATTATGTGCAAATAATACTTATAGGAAAGAAATTGAAAGTTTTATGCCCTTCTTTTCAGTTCATGATTGAAGAAGCAACAATATGCAGTATGTAATTAAGGAATCTTTAGCCCACAAGTAGAATGAAATAAACATGGCCTCAGTTTAATGTTCCTTTCAAACTACGAAGTGCTTTTTATATGTATCCGAATAAAACTTGAGCGAAAAAATTACCTGTAAAAATCCACTTGGTGTACCAGCAGTTACATCTAATTTCACATTACCTATTAAAAATTCAATCTTCCCTGATTTTCTTATCTGTAGTTTACCTATTTGACCTTCAGAGAAGTCTGCCAGAGAACATGTTGAAAGTTGATCTGAAACTGTTTCCTGAAAATAAATACAAAGATAGCTTGCCAGGCAAGGTAATATACGCCCACTGGCAGCCTTGATTTAAACAAAAATATTTGAGTTTAGACCTCTAGAGTGTGTATAAGCTAAAAATTGAAAGCGTTTTCAAGAACAAGGGCAATAATTCACATTAAATATTTCACTGATTTTCAAAAGGTTTCATCAAAAACCATCAAGAATTGTGCTATTTCATGTGGGCGTATAAAATAATGTGGTCCTCTAGCAGGGACTATTAAAGCCACCAATACTTATATGGTTTATGGGCTTGTAAAGTGTTTTTGAGAGTAGATATATTTAATACTATGTTATCATCAGTGTGAGTACATCATTTTTATACGCCCACATGAATATGTGGTTGTATATTGTCGTCGCCCCTGTCCGTCGGTCCGTCCGTCAACATTTCTTGTGAGCACAACAGACACTACAGTTTTCATCTGATTTTAATGAAACTTGATATGATCTTTTTGATTGATAAGATCTCGGTCAAGTTCGAATTTGACGTATTTTCGATGAACGGTTTTAGAGTTATTGCCCTTGACTTTGAAAAAATACGTCAAATTTTGTTCGTGAGCACTCTAGAGACTACAGTTTTCATCTGATTTTGATGAAACTTGCTATGATCCTTTGGATTGACAAGATCTCGGTCAAGTTCGAATTTGACATATTTTCGATGAACAGTTTTTGAGTTATTGCCCTTGACTTGGAAAAAATGTGTCAAATTTTGTTCGTGAGCAACTACAGTTTTCATCTTATTTCGATGAAACTTGCTATGATCCTTTGGATTGATAAGATCTCGGTCAATTTCGAATTTGACGTATTTTCGATGAACAGTTTTTGAGTTATTGCCCTCGACTTTGAAAAAATTCGTCAAATTTTGTTCATGGGCACTCTAGATACTACAGTTTTCATTTGATTTTGATGAAACTTGCTATGATCCTTTGGATTGATAAGATCTCGGTTAAGTTCAAATTTGACGTATTTTCGATGAACAGTTTTTGAGTTATTGCCCTTGACTTTGAAAAAATGCGTCAAATTTTGTTCATAAGCACTCTAGAGACTACAGTTTTCATTTGATTTTGATGAAACTTACTATGATCCTTTGGATTGATAAGATCTCGGTTAAGTTCAAATTTGACGTATTTTCGATGAACAGTTTTTGAGTTATTGCCCTTGACTTTGAAAAAATGCGTCAAATTTTGTTCATAAGCACTCTAGAGACTACAGTTTTCATTTGATTTTGATGAAACTTGCTATGATCCTTTGGATTGATCTCCAGTCAAGTTTAAACTCTGATGATTCTCAGTCAAGTTCTAACATGAGGCATTTTCGATGAACAGTTTTTGAGTTATTGCCCTTGACTTTTTATTCTTTTGATATAATGAAATTTGTATTATCGTTTATTAAAATATGATAATTTCCGACATCTGCCAGTGGGCGTATGTTACCTTGCCTGGCAAGCCCTGGTTAACTATCACCAGAGCATACTGGTACCACACCCGTGGCCAGCTGAGGTTCGAGGGGTTCGGATGAAACAAATAAAGTTTAAGTTCTGTATGAATTATAATTTGTTAAAGTTGATTATGATTGCTTCATGAGTCCATGTAACCCCCCACTTGAAAATTCCTGGCTATATTGTACCAGTGACGTGATACCAGGGCATGTTACTTTGAACTTGACCATTTTTTCAAGGTTATTAGAGTAAATAAACAAGACCAAGACAAAATATTTTATTTCAATGTACATTTAAAATTATCTCTGGTTTGTTATCTTTAAAGCCCACTCAATTTCAGTTATCAATGTCATTTTAATATCAAAATCCCAACTCCAATCTGTTATACAAAACAAATTTCAGACATTTCCAGCATTAACCCTTTGAACCCTGAATGTAATTTAGATATGACGTTTTTTCCCAAAATCACAACAATTAATTTGATTGAACATGTACTTCATTTTTCTTCTGAATCCTATACTTGTATCTTTATAAGCCCAATATGGAATGATGTAAAACTTCATTTCATTTCTCATTCTTCCTTAAACCTGCAATTATAGTAAGTAATAAATTAAAAAAAATAGAAATATCAAAGTGAACAGGGTCATATACAACCGACAGAAACTCCACATTTTTATTAATTTCAATTCATCTCATTGTACAATCTTTTTGTCATGTTTTTGATTTTCTAATATTGGAACGAAAAAATGAAAATCTTCAGAAATTTGAAGATTTTCTTTTTCATTCTACATCGCAAGCCAAAGCCATATCAAACATTTTGAGCTTATAATAAAGCTGGAACGAAAAAATAAAAATCTTCAGAAATTTGTAGATTTTCTTTTTCATTCTACATCGCAAGCCAAAACAATATCAAACAATATTGGAACGAAAAAATGAAAATCTTCAGAAATTTGCAGATTTTCTTTTTCATTCTACACCGCAAGCCAAAACAATATCAAACAATATTGGAACGAAAAAATGCAAATCTTCAGAAATTTTCTTTTTCATTCTACATCGCAAGCCAAAACAATATCAGACAATATTGGAACGAAAAAATGAAAATCTTCAGAAATTTGCAGATTTTCTTTTTCATTCTACACCGCAAGCCAAAACAATATCAAACAATATTGGAACGAAAAAATGCAAATCTTCAGAAATTTTCTTTTTCATTCTACATCGCAAGCCAAAACAATATCAGACAATATTGGAACGAAAAAATAAAAATCTTCAGAAATTTGTAGATTTTCTTTTTCATTCTACACCGCAAGCCAAAACAATATTGGAACGAAAAAATGAACTTCAAATATTCTATTTTTTATCCTTTTAAACTTTTTGACTGAAAATTGGTCTACAGATTGTCAAATTATCCATTATATGAAAAAATAAAGATTTATAATTTTTTTCAAATGATTCTTTCGTTTACTATTTTTTTCATTAGGTTACAGGATATTCAAATTGTACGAATAGGAAATGTGAACGTATCAATATTTTGAGACCTGTATGGTGAATATTTATCAGAAATTTAAGTAGAAGGTAAGTTAGGGTGAGTACGGTTAAATGTTAATGGTTAATGCTAATGACAAATAAAACGTTGCAGTGGGCCTACATAAATTTCTGATAAATATACACCATACAGTTCAGTACGGTACCAAGTAAATATTCCTGACTTCATTTTGGACATCATTAGAAAGAATCATTTGATAAGCTAAATTGCCAAAAAAATGTAAACTACAATTCTTCAAAAGTTTCAAATAACGAAATAAACTGACAAATCTGATTCAAAATTAGACTCATGATAGTTCACTAAAATTTTCATAAAAGTTTTTTCAAAAGTAAATTTCCCCTACCCCCTTCCAAAACTGAGCTTAAGATAAAGCTGGAACGAAAAAATAAAAATCTTCATATATTTGTAGATTTTCTTTTTCATTCTACGTCGCAAGTCAAAACAAAATCAAACATTTTCAGCTTATAATAAAGCTGGAACGAAAAAATAAAAATCTTCATATATTTGTAGATTTTCTTTTTCATTCTACGTCGCAAGTCAAAACAAAATCAAACATTTTCAGCTTATAATAAAGCTGGAACGAAAAAATAAAAATCTTCAGAAATTTGTAGATTTTCTTTTTATTCTACGTCGCAACTCCCAAGTCGAAACAAAGTCAATCTTTTTGATTTTCTAACAATATTGGAACGAAAAAATAAAAATCTTCAGAAATTTGTAGATTTTCTTTTTCATTCTAAGTCGCAACTCGCAAGTCGAAACAAAGTCAAACTTATTGATTTTCTAACAATATTGGATTCTAAAATGTTTTTTTTTAAAGTCCTACAAGTTTTAAACTTTTTTTAAAAGTAAATTCCTCCTTTGTGTTGTCATCAGTACAAGATGAATTGTCAATAAAAATCTGTACAAGCAAGATAATTCTGTTAATCGCAATAAACTTTCAAAGAATGACAAAATCGCGAGCAATCATTGTACTTCTCAAAAGAAAAGTACTATCAAGTCTTTCAAAAAGAGTAAGCATGGTCTGTTTTGCACAACAACTGCATTAATCACATATGTGAGATCATCTGAGGTGGCTATATAACCAAACCTCAACTCCAGTATCAGCACTGCACTGATGAGGCCCAGAAGGCCGAAACAGTACTGTTTGCCGTTAATTTCACATTATATATTCAAAAAGATAAAAAAAACCACAAAAAATATATTTTAGTTTCCATTTTTACTATAACATGTGTGTCTTGTATTTGTATTGTGACTTTCCCGTCCCAACTTTCAGAGAGTCTACATAGTTTATTTTAGAACATTTAATCAAGTAAATATTGTTGTCATTATGAATCTCTCTCTCTGTTTTGATTTCTATCATTTTCTGCACCTATATGGGCTAATTGAGGACGGGCAAATGCCATGCAGTGTGCAATGAGGGAAATTTTACCAGGACAGCGGAATTAGCCTGCTCTTATTTTCGATTTCCAACTGTCGAGCCAATAGCACACGGGACCTCGGTTTAATGTCCCATTCGAACGACTAGACGCTTTTTCCATGTGAAATCCCTGTAAACACATTGGCATTAAGCAATACATTGGTAGCAGCTAATAAACTTTTCTTATGAGGAAATCTGAAATATTCTTTAATTATTAATCTTTATTTATCTTAGAGCACACAAAATACACACATACTTGGAATTGACTTCATGTTCAGTGACTAAAATACTGTCCACATGAAATCAACCCTTATAAATCTGATGAGCTTTAAAGAAATGCCAAATCTATGTTTTTATTTGCAAAGTAAAAATTTTTTTATGATTCTAAAAAAGGAAAAGGAAAGCTACTAAAAAGGGAATTAATTTGGCATTTCCCTAAAACATTCATTCTTTACGTCTTATATGATACACAGCTCATCAGATTATAGCCACAGTGGGGAATAAGACTTGAATTGGGAAGAGAAAATTTGGCCAGACTTCCCTCAGAGCCTAAAGAAGTCATTTTTTCTCTTCAAGCAGTTGGATAGAGAGAAAGTATCAGATAGATAAAAACACATTCACACTTTACTTAGGTCCATCAGAAAGTGAAAATAGCCAATGGGTGATTCAAATTGACATCATATCCACAGGGACAAACCTAATCATGGCACTCCAGTCTTGATTTGATCCCTCTCAAAGAATTGACAAAATGAATAATGTCAGATCTATAAGGTTCTAATCTTTGTCGTAGGACACATGACACTCCTTCGAGGATCATGTAGCAAAATTGTCCCCTCACCTACTACATGACCACTTCCAGAGGTGCACGCCGACCGTCCATCCAATTTAGCAGTTTTCTAATCTTTGCCGTAGGACACATGACACTTCCTTCGAGGATCATGTAGCAAAATGGTCCCCTCACCTACTACATGACCACTTCCAGAGGTGCACGCTAACCGACCATCCAATTTTGTAAATGGCAATACCCAATTAATCCCTACAGTGAGAGGGGTTTTCCTAAATTAAGACTTTACAATAAGTGCCATTTCCTACAATTTGGACAACTCCCCTTATCCTAAAGAAGTTGTTTTTACAGAGAAAACTTCCTGATGACCTCACAAAATACACACGTACTTGGAATTGACTTCATGTTCAGTGACTAAAACACTGTCCACATGAAATCAACCCTTATAAATCTGATGGGGTCAAAGTTACAATTGGAAAATAATGAGCTAAATAAATTCATTCAATAAACATTTAAGAACATTAACAGTTTATATTGTAAATTATTTCTTTAGTGAATATTTTTACCATAATATAGCTTTAATAACAATTACCGGTAGATTACTTAATAATTTTCATTATAAAAAATTTACTCATTTATTGATATACTTCCTCATAAGAAAAGTTCATTAGCTGCTACCAATTTATTGCCAATGTGTTTACATGGATTTGAGATTTGTTTACCGTTGTAATCGTTCGTGCTTGGTTTTTATTATCATTAATATGATTGAAAACAGATTAACAGATTCAATTTTACAAAATATTGATGAGAATTTCTCAATGCCCTCAATCTCATACATTTTTATATTTTTCCGCTCCAAATTATTCTTTTTCACCACAAAGTGTCCATAGGTACACAATTTAAATGAACCATGTCAGCTGGACACATGAAAACTGAGAATAATCTAGAAAATATCTGGCACTAGTCTAGATTTGATCCCCCTGAAGCAAGGTATAAAATATAGAATGTCATTTGATTTTGTGAAGATCTAATCTACGACCGTAGGACTTCATGGACACACCTACTCAGAACCGCCCTGCAGCAAAGTGGCCCCCACACCTACTACATGCTTGTTCTTCAGTGGCCATACAGGTCGCTGTTGACGCCAGCCCCTATCCAATTTAGTAAAAAAACAACATCATTAATCCGATAGCCATTGCTGCAGAAGGAGAATTCCTAATATATAAGACTAAAATATGTCCAGTTACAGCCAAAGTTATCCTAAAGAAGTTGTATTCATAAACAAAGCCCCTGTTGAACTTGGAAATACACTCATACTTGAAGTTGATTTCATGTTTAGTGACTAAATAACGTCAACATGAAATCAACCCTTATAAATCTGATGAGCTTTAAACATTCATTCCTTACATCTTATATGATACACAACTCATCAGATTATAGCCACAGTGGGGAATAAGACTTGAATTGGGAAGAGAAAATTTTGGCCAGACTTCCCTTATAACCTAAAGAAGTCATCTTCTCTCTTCAAACAAAGATTTTAAGATTGACTGATGTATGTATAAAATCACATTCACACAATTACTGAAAAGTTCAACAGGCAGCATAAATAAACCCAATAGATTCTCAGATTCAAGTGTTCCACTCACAAGGAAGCTAGCTACACAAGGAGTCCTGACATGTTAAGGCTTCTCCAAGTCGTGTAATTAACGAATTATCACACATTTGATATGAAATGGAGTTTTACGTCCCACTTTTCATTACACATTAGAACTTTTTACAATTACATGATCCAAAAATATTATTGTAGAATTAGACAATAAACTTTTAACGCAATGGTTTCAGGGCATCAAGAAACTCACCCACAACAAATTAAGTTCTTAAATGACATTATAATTATTTATAATATGACCAACAATTGCTGTCTCTATATGCAAACATAAATCTCTAGTTTTCAAAATCAGTCATAATTTAACTACAGTTAAAAATTATTTGCATGTTACTAAATCCTCCAAACAATGCAGGAATAACTTAAATTAACTGTCTTGAAAGTTAGAACTTAAAAATTGATTTTGTGACAAGCAAGGTATGCTAACTCTTCTAGACACCTGATATCACTTTTCATTATGAATCATTTACTCATTTATTGATATTCTTCCTCAAGTTCATTAGCTGCTACCAATATATTACCAATGTGTTTATATGGATTTTGAGATTTGTTTTACAGTTGGGATCGTTAGTGGTATCATTATATCAAAATTTGTTGGTGTTACAATTTTACAATGTTAAAAATTTAAATTTAATACAATATATTTTTATAATCTAATTAAAAGAATGCAAAATCTATGGAAATATGAGCAAAAACTGACAGTGTAGTTTTCTAATAGAAATTATTATCAGCATTGGAAGCCTTAACAGAATATATTATTACTATCTGAGATATTACAAAGATAAAACACGTTATCGTTACTCTTATTTTATAATATCATAAAGCAATTAGATTTAAATTCAAACTTTACCAGAATGAGTATTTTTAGACCTTTTTTTCACCCTTTAAGCTTTCAGTAGTTAATTCTATAACCAAAGACTTTCTGTTTAATTCAAGTTCTAATCATAATAGGTATAGATATGACAATTTTAATTGGGATAAAAATAATAATGGGGAAAAATAAAAATATTAAAACAAAAAAGAATTGTGAATAGTATCTCAGGTAGAATATAGCACCTGGTCAGTGACTTTTGGTATATCTACCGTCTGATAAAATCCACACGGACAAAAAAAAATAATTAGCATTGTCTATTATTTTGTATTAATTCGAAATATAATATGGATAAAAATAATAATAATAACTGGGATAAAAATAATAACGAAAAAAAAAGTGAATAGTATCTCAAGTAGAATATCTCCTTTGTCCTTCAACTATCGGTTGTAGCATTAATCCGAGCCGCGCTTAAAGTTAGACACAGGAATATCTACCGTCTGATAAAATCCACTGGGACAAACCTAATCATGGCACTCTAGTCTTGATTTGATCCCTCTCAAAGAATTGATAAAATGAATAATGTCAGATCTAAAAGGTTCTAATCTTTGCCGTAGGACACATGACACTCCTTCTAGGATCATGTAGCAAAATGGTCCCCTCACCTACTACATGACCACTTCCAGAGGTTCACGCCGACCGTCCATCCAATTTAGCAGTTTTCTAATCTTTGCCGTAGGACACATGACACTTCCTTCGAGGATCATGTAGCAAAATGGTCCCCTCACCTACTACATGACCACTTCCAGAGGTGCACGCTAACCGACCATCCAATTTCGTAAATGGCAATACTCAATTCATCCCTACAGTGAGAGGGGGTTTTCCTAAAGTAAGACTTTACAATAAGTGCCTTTTCTTACAATTTGGACAACTCCCCTTATCCTAAAGAAGTTGTTTTTACATAGAAAACTTCCTGATGACCTCACAAAATACACACATACTTGGAATTGACTTCATGTTCAGTGACTAAAACACTGTCCACATGAACTCAACCCTTTTAAATCTGATGAGCTTTAAAGAAATGCCAAATCTATGTATTCATTTGTAATTCTTAAAAAACGAAGGAAAGATACTAAAAAGGGAATTACCTTTGGCATTTCCCTAAAACATTCATTCTTTACTTCTTATATGATACACAGCTCATCAGATTATACCCACAGTGGGGAATAAGACTTGAATTGGGAAGAGAAAATTTGGCCAGACTTCCCTCAGAGCCTAAAGAAGTCATTTTTTTCTCTTCAAGCAGTTGGATAGAGAGAAAGTATCAGATAGACAAAAACACATTCACACTTTACTTAGGTTCATCAGGAAGTGAAAATAGCCAATGGGTGAATCAAATTTTTACATACTCTTTTTTATTCTACTTTTTAACCTTAATTCATATTTCAAATAAAGTCTACTTTATTCTCAATATTAATTCAGTCTACTTTATTCTCAAACTTAATTCAATTCTCAATCTTAATTCAGTCTACTTTATTCTCAATCTTAATTCAGTCTACTTTACTCTCAATCTTAATTCAATTCTCAATCTTAATTCAGTCTACTTTATTCTCAATCTTAATTCAGTCTACTTTATTCTCAATCATAATTCAGCCTACTTTATTCTCAATCTTAATTCAGCCTTCTTTATTCTTAATTCAGTCTACTTTATTCTCAATCTTCATTCAGTCTACTTTATTCCCAATCTTAATTCAGCCTTCTTTATTCTCAATCTTAATTCAGTCTACTTTATTCTCAATCTTAATTCAATTCTCAATCTTCATTCAGTCTACTTAATTCTCAATCTTAATTTAGTCTACTTTTTTTTAATCTTAATTCAGTCTACTTTATTCTCAATCTTAATTCAGTCTACTTTATTCCCAATCTTAATTCAGCCTTCTTTATTCTCAATCTTAATTCAGTCTACTTTATTCTCAATCTTAATTCAATTCTCAATCTTCATTCAGTCTACTTAATTCTCAATCTTAATTTAGTCTACTTTTTTTTAATCTTAATTCAGTCTACTTTATTCTTTATCTTAATTCAGTCTACTTTATTCTCAATCTTAATTCAGTCTACTTTATTCTCAATCTTAATTCAGCCTACTTTATTCTCAATCTTAATTCAGCCTACTTTATTCTCAATCTTAATTCAGTCTACTTTATTCTCAATCTTAACTAAACCAACTTTTTATTCTATTTGGAATATTCCTTACTTTGATATGAATACAAAAATTTTAAAAGTAAAATTTAAGAGTACTTATCAAATTTTTGAGGTACAAAACATCAACCAATATTCAAATCTTCCATGTTACCCCTGGCAGACACCAACTATATATACCTACAAATACAAATAGAGCAGTTATTTTCAGTTGGGATGGGTATCAATTACCAAATTGAGATTGATTATCAATATCTGGTATTGAAGACAAATGAAACTGAAGTAATGTCAAGAATTTTGTATGATTATATGATAAAATGGCTTGTGACTTCTCTGATGTAGCAGATAATGTTAAAATAAAATTTGACTGAATTTTAATCGATTATGAAATTTGATAATCGATAATCAAAATAAATAATTTGTAGAGTTGATAATTGATTATTTCAATTAATATTTGACCTAGCCCTAATTTCAGTTATTAAAAATTAAATTAAATGAATTTTGTACAAAAACAGTCTTGCATCTGACCAAATTTTCAAATTGAGGCACAGGTCCAATAAAAGATCTATCCTTAAATTAAATTATAGTAGCTGAATACTTATCTTTTTTCTCCAACTTTAAAATAAATTAGTCTTCAGTTCTTCATTAAATGTTTTTTTCTGCTTTCATAGCAACAAGAAGTGAACCCTGGGACATCTGCTGACTGAATGAGGCTGTATACTGTAGTTGTCAACCTGACTATAACCCCTGAATTCTACTCACACCCAAGTAAGGGGTAAAATATCTCAGTCTCTATATCCACAGTTTTAAAACAAAAGACTGACAATAGAGTGAACACTTTTCATCCCTTGGTCATAGTTTTAATCTTTTATCAAGGATCAAATTGGTAATCAAGACTAATTCCCATTGTTTACAATTAGTATTGAGCTACTGCACTAAACTTTTAGGACGTTAAAGGTGCACTATCATATAAAAATTTGTTTTTAACTTTCTTCTCCTTGGGTTTCGATTTTTGGTCAAAGATGAAATTGGTAATAAACATAAGATTAAATTGCTTCAGTATTAATAAAAGTGATTTAAAGGGAATCAAGAATATTTTCCAAATCTACTCTTTGTGTATTCAATGTCTGATAAAAGATTAAAGTGGTACTCTCATTAAAATCTGGCCTTGAACATGTTTAAAGAGACAAGAATATTCAAACAAATATTTTTTTTATTTTTCTGATTTTTCATAGAGTTCAACCTTGGGTGATAACAAACTCTCACACCAAGTTTAGTCAAATTCTGTAAAGAATTGTGCCTTTTAAGTTGTATATGAGCTAAGATTGGACACAAGAACAAGGGAAATAACTCAAACTAAACATTTTAAAAATTGTCTGATTTTCAATAGGGTTCATCCTTAGGTGATTATAAACACTCACACCAAGTTTTGTTGCAATCCAACATGAATTGTGCCTTCTAAAGTGTTTACAAGGTAGAAATTGAATGTGGTTTTGAAGGACAAGGGCATTAATTCATATCAAATATTTTTCGATTCTTTTGATTTTCAATAGGGTTCATCCTTGGGTGATAATAAACAATTTCAGCAAGTTTCATCAAAATCTGTAAAGAATTGTGACTTGTAGAGTGTTAACAAGCTAAAAATCAAACGCGTTTTAAAGAACAAGGGCAATAACTCATATCAAATATTTTTCGATTCTTTTGATTTTCAATAGGTTTCATTCTTGGGTGATAATAGACAATTTCAGCAAGTTTTATCAAAATCTGTGAAGAATTGAGACTTGTAGAGTGTTAACGAGCTAAAAATCAAACACGTTTTAAAGAACAAGGGCAATAATTCATATTATATATTTTTCGATTCTTTTGAATTTCAATAGGGTTCATCCTTGGGTGATAATAAACAATTTCAGCAAGTTTCGTCAAAATCCGTAAAGAATTGAGACTTGTAGAGAGTTAACGAGCCAAAAATCGAACGCGTTTTAAAGAACAAGGGCAATAATTCATGTTAAATATTTTTCGATTCTTTTGATTTTCAATAGGGTTCATCCTTGGGTGATAATAAACAATTTCAGCAAGTTTCGTCAAAATCCGTAAAGAATTGCGACTTGTGGAGTGTTAACGAGCTAAAAATCGGACTCGTTTTAAAGAACAAGGGCAATAATTCATATTATATATTTTTCGATTCTTTTGAATTTCAATAAGGTTTATCCTTGGGTGATAATAAACAATTTCAACAAGTTTCGTCAAAATCCGTAAAGAATTGAGATTTGTAGAGAGTTAACGAGCCAAAAATCGAACGCGTTTTAAAGAACAAGGGCAATAATTCATGTTAAATATTTTTCGATTCTTTTGATTTTCAATAGGGTTCATCCTTGGGTGATAATAAACAATTTCAGCAAGTTTCGTCAAAATCCGTAAAGAATTGAGACTTGTAGAGTGTTAACGAGAAAAAAATCGAACGCGTTTTAAAGAACAAGGGCAATAATTCATGTTAAATATTTTTCGATTCTTTTGATTTTCAATAGGGTTCATCCTTGGCTGATAATAAACAATTTCAGCAAGTTTCGTCAAAATCCGTAAAGAATTGAGACTTGTAGAGTGTTAACGAGCTAAAAATCGGACGCGTTTTAAAGAACAAGGGCAAAAATTCATATTCAATATTTTTCGATTCTTTTGATTTTCAATAGGGTTCATCCTTGGGTGATAATAAACAATTTCAGCAAGTTTCGTCAAAATCCGTAAAGAATTGAGACTTGTAGAGAGTTAACAAGCCAAAAATCGAACGCGTTTTAAAGAACAAGGGCAATAATTCATATTAAATATTTTTCGATTCTTTTGATTTTCAATAGGGTTCATCCTTGGGTGATAATAAACAATTTCAGCAAGTTTCGTCAAAATCCGTAAAGAATTGAGACTTGTAGAGTGTTAACGAGAAAAAAATCGAACGTGTTTTAAAGAACAAGGGCAATAATTCATGTTAAATATTTTTCGATTCTTTTGATTTTCAATAGGGTTCATCCTTGGCTGATAATAAACAATTTCAGCAAGTTTCGTCAAAATCCGTAAAGAATTGAGACTTGTAGAGTGTTAACGAGCTAAAAATCGAACGCGTTTTAAAGAACAAGGGCAATAATAATTCATGTTAAATATTTTTCGATTCTTTTGATTTTCAATAGGGTTCATCCTTGGGTGATAATAAACAATTTCAGCAAGTTTCGTCAAAATCCGTAAAGAATTGTGACTTCTAGAGTGTTAACAAGCAATTGTGGACGGACGGACCGGCGGACGGGCGGACGGACCGACAGACCCACGGACATGGGTGACGGCAATATACGCTCCACATTTCATGTGGGCGTATAAAAATTATTGATACAAACTAGTTGGATACTTTCACATCAATTTTAGTGATTTGAACAATCCTATCCACATCAGTAACACCATCTAAAGTTAGGATTGCATATAACAAGCCCAAGAGTCCTAACCAGGAAAAAATATTGTATTGTAGGCGAGGATTGTAAGTGCTCTAAGCTACAATCTCTCTTCTATTTATGTATAATTCTTAAAGCTTAAGTTTTAAACAAGATGAAATAAAGAATATATTGAGATAAGAAAAATCTTACAGTATCAGTTTTATTTGGATCTGTTGAAGTATTAGAAGGTTTATCAGAATCTTGTTTTCTAGTTGGAGCTAGACCTGGTAAAGTATCTGGTAGTTGAAAAAATATCAATTCACCATCTTCTATAAATTATTAAAAGATTACTGAAAGGTCATAAGATAACTTGCTAATCTAGTTCTTCGGTTGGAGAAAGAGCGAGTTACAACTTAGTTTCTCCAGTCTGTTCAGTAGAAAAATCTCTGCACATAAAAACAGCCTACTACAAACTTTACTTTCTTGCACAATGCATGTTCATCTTCATCAGCTTATTCAGGAGCAGAAAAGAATAATTAAAAATAAACCTGTACCTGTTTTTCCACATTTAGAAAATATTGTTTTGCAAGACAGGTCATCCATAACATCAATTTTAGATTTTCTTGGGCTGGTTGATTTTTTAAACTTTTCATCACTTGTCATTTCTACATCATTACTACTCTTGGAATCTTCCAAAATGAGTTAAAAATTAATGTGCTTGATATTATTTTTAAAAACCTTAAGACAAACTTTAAATCATTGGAAAAAATAATCCTTAAATTGAATTTTCTAAATTTTATATGCAAATTTTAGATGACTGAGAAAATGAAACAAATAATAATCAAACCATTTAATCGAACTACTACAGATAAATGTTCTATGTGAATAGCCTCATACCTTCATCTTCTTTTTCTACTTTAAGATCAGTTTTAATCTCAGTCTTGATTTCCTCTTTAAGTTTATAAGCTAATGGTAACATTACTGGTGGCATTTCATCTTGTACATCACCATCATCTATAAACTAATACAATTCATAACATGTCTAAGATAAATCATTCAATACTATTACATATTTCAATTATTGATATAATCTAATATTATACCGGTATATCCAACAGTTTATATTGAGTTAATAATGGTTTATTCTAACATGAAAAATCTAAACCTATACACCTTGTGGCTACTCATGTCAATCACCTCATAATCAGTGTGGTACCATAAGGCAATGACATGTTTTTATTTAAAATTAGAATAAAACATTATTGTAAATGCTCATTTCTTATTTGAAATTGAAATACATACATCATCTCTCAATAGGAGGTCTAAATCCTTGTGAGAGACATTCTTCTCTTTCTTAACACTGACTTTAGATGAACCTCCTCCTTCTTCTCTATAAGATATTCCACTTCCACCTGTTTTAATGAAAACCAGAAATCAAAAAGATATCATTCAAACAGCACTTATCATTACGGTCATTGTAATTTACAACAGAATCCAATCGGAGCCAATATAAAAACAAACTATGGTTATGGGGAATATTAGGCGTTCTTTTTGGTTGATTTGGGTCTTGAATATATGCAAATATGTTTCAATGTATTAGAAGTCCCTGCTAATTGCATTTAATCCCTTCAAATATACCTTAAACTAAAAATTTCACTTTCTTTTCTATGTATGTGTGTTTTCTATATATAGCAGTCTCGCTAGAATACAAGCCTTCTAAACCTGGAAGATTATGGATTACCAGGCTCAAATTTATATGGCCAGGTGTGAACACTATAAAAGCTAAGCTTAAAAAATTTCAAACTAATACATGATTGGTCAAATAGATAGTAAATTTGCTCCTATAATCTTCATTATATGATTCTATAAAACACATTGTGTTGAACTTTATGAAACAATAATGTACCTCTACTCTGTAACTGTTTCTGAGCTGGACCTTGTTCAAATATCGAATGTGATTGGACTAAAGTATTTTCTCTTCCGCGTCCCCGCCCTCTACCTCGACCCCTCTCATTTCTTCCTCGGTTAGAAGTACTGGGCTTTGCTGATTTTTGTTGGGTTGGACTGAAGTTATAAAGAACATGATAAGAATGAGTATATCCGAAATAATGCTTTTCACTATTTAATAATTTCACCTTGCCACAATAACGCTCTAACATATTAACAGATCTTGATGTTAAAATACAGTTATAACAGCTATATACTTAAAGATAAATCAATAGATCATTTTTTTTTCATATACATGTAAGACATTTTTCAAGGTTTCAAAAAGAAAATATCATTTTGCAAAGAAGTAAACAAGCATGTGATTACTTGCAGAACACAATATTAAAGGTTTTAAGGAAAGTAAACTTGGAAGTAAATAAGATGTACGGTAACTTACTTTTCTTTGACTTTTTCTCTTCTAGCAGGTATAGTAGGTGTAAAAACTTTCTTAGGAACACCACCTAGTGTTAAATCTCTTGGACCTTTCAAAGATGGTAACCTAAAAAAGAATCAAAATGCAACTGTCAAGATTCACGTATAATTCTTATTCTGGTCATTTTTAGTTATTGTGATTTGGCAAATCTCAACCAAACACTTATTCAGATTAGAATTTTATAACCAATTGCTCATCTGCTCTTAAACTAAATCGGGTGGAAATATAGTCAGATTAAATAAATATAATACCTTGTAGATTTTCCTGAAGATGTTCCTTTCCTACCAATTAAACCTTTTGGTAACTTTTCAACTTCTTTAGCATTTTCAGACATTTCAGCCAAATATTGTTTCTAATGATTTATATTCGATACTGAAAATGACAATATACACAAAATATAATTATATAAATGAGGCCCATGGAATAGATCTACCAGTAGCCTACTCAGTACAATTAAGGGGATTGTAAAGAGGTTGTCCCTGTTGCACATACAAAGTTTAGAAAACCTCTTTACAATCCCTTTAAACAATGTACGGATAAACGAGGTTCCACTGTAGGCCTATATGTATAAATTTAAAACTAAAAGAAAAGCATGTGGACAGTTGATTGTGCATTCCAAACACTCAATAAATAAAATAAAATGAGATAATAAAGAGAAAAAAATCAAGGTTTGAGATATATTCTATATTTACACAAATGTCTGCATAACTATTGACTGTTTGCTAGGCTAGTGGTAGTAATAAATACAACCCATACCTGCAAATATACAAATTACAAACGATTGCATTCGACAGCATCAGAATCTTACTTTCACTTTATATTCATGACTGGACAATGTTTCTTTAGATATCAAGGGGAACAATCAGAATTTGTTCAGAAGGCGCCACTGGTTATGACACCCACTGAGAAAAAAAAATGTATTTATTTACATATTTTGAAATGGGAATAACAACCGTATCTATGCTGTGATGATGAATTACATATTTTAGAAATCAAACCTCTAAGTTTCAAGAAGAAGGTGAAGTAAATTTTTCATCGATCATATTGCAATTTCTAATATAAACATGGACATATATTTACCAGTAGTGTGGACTAAGCAATGACACAGACCACAGTAAATTTTGCTTGTAGTGCCCAATTTTCTGTCATCATTATCATTTGTTTAAGTATGTAAATATAAAATGTCAACTCACGAAAATATGTTTTATCAATGTTAAAGGGATTGTAAAGAGGTTTTCTAAACTTTGTATGTGTATCGGCAATCTAATTAAAATTATATTACATTTCGTTTCGGTTATTTTTTGATTGTCGACTCCTAGTCAGATAAAACCTGCCGTTGAGGGGTCAACGTCAGGCTGCCATGCTCTATCGTTTCATTACGGAAATTCAAATCCTTTATTAAGTCCCTGTGTCCTTCAAACTCGGCACATCTCGATACATTTTCATAAAATAATAATTAAAAATGTAAATTAAATGATCTCCTAGCTCAATTAATACCTTTTATTTTGATCGAAAGTTTCCAAGCGAGAATTCTATCAGTGATGGCTGCCATAAAGGCGGAGCTTACAGGCTGTGAGCGAGATACACCTTGTTAAACATGTAAACTCCGCCCACATCCGCCAACAGTTAAAAAACAAAAATGGCGGTCCAAGTCGATCTGGGACTGCTTCAAATTTTGTTTCGGCGTAAGACGGCACTTTTGAGAGTTTCTTGTGAAGTTTTTGTATTCCATCGATAAGAAAATTCTTCGAAATTTCCGAAAAACGTAAATTTTTAAAGGTAGGCCAATTCGTTAAGACCTGAGAGTCGTTCAAACGCCGGGGACCCTGGTATCCGGACAACCGCTATGGGATTTAATAGGCCGGATCCCCAACTAGTCGACTCCATGTAATCTAAAGACTTGTATAAGGAAGTCATCTTCAAGTGACGAAAATTTCAGCCAATCAAAAACTACCTTCAAGATCGCGGGTCTATGCATTGATATGCATTGTGGGAAAATTATGACGCAATACAAAATATTCAAATATAAACGGTGTTCTGATTGGTAGAGGGGTGGCACGTGCTATAATTAGCTTATTCGTAACCAGAAGATGACCTCCTTATACAAGAGTTGACAATCAAAAAATAACCGAAACGAAATGTAATCTAATTTTAATTAGATTGGTGTATCGGGGACACTGATAGCATCAATTTGCGCCATTCCAATTTCTATTCTGACGTCTGTGGTTCTTGCAATTCTACTAAAACTAAAGCGTTTTATGACGTCACTAATACTAATAGTGATCTGCATAGATATCAATAGCAGCTTCCGGTAGATCACTATTAGTGACGTCATAAAATGTGTTAGTTTTAACGGAATTGCAAGAACCACAGACGTCGGAATGAAAATTGGAATGGCGCAAATTGCTGCTATCAAAAAATAAGCACCGGTATGACTTTGATGACTTAGAATTCAGAAAAAAAAACTTGCAGTCCATGGTGACTGGGTGACAATCACATGATTTGTTGTCAATTTGTTGAAGCAGACATACAATTGACTTCACACACGTACAACTTTTGTCAATAGCTTCTTTTGATTTAATTTTGTCTGTCACCAAATCAAAGACACGCAAATTGGGAATATTAAAAACCTGCCATTTTTTATTTGTTTTACAAAAATAATTTTGTACAGTCTTTTTCCGCTATGATTTGATTCCAGTGTACTGACAAGAAAGCTGAGTGTTTGCCAACAATATTGACACAGAAACTGATTGTTTTAGTGATATATTAATTGTGCACTAGCTGTTTGAAATGACAGTTTGAAATTGAAAGTATTAGTAGGCTAATGCTGCTGTCCTGGCAAAATTTCTTCATTCCACACTACATTGTGTTTGTCTATCCCCAGTCTTTCAATTTGAAACAAATGCACTTGCTTCTAGAAATCCCAATTGAAAATGACCCACATTACAGACTGAAATTCCCCTTTGTAAAATCATATTTCCAAATAATGATTTTTCCAACAGCTATCATTTTCATTGATTCAAAGACAATCTAAGGTTTTTGAGTTTTAGAACTTATCTATAGATTTATATTAGTGGTCGCACAGTAATAAGTCAATTTAAGGGTATTGATTGTAGCGTTCTAGAAAAGAAACACGAGATGGAATTATTGCGAATTACTTATTATTTTTTAGCTCAGATTGTAGATAATTATTATTACTTTATTTGTAAACTATATAGAATGAAAGAAACCGACAAGAAATTAGGTATTTCCTTAGTTTTTGCTAAAAAATTAGGAAAAAGTAAAAAATGTGTCCCGGTTGGTACAAGATTTCTCAGCCATTTTTTATTGGAAAATTACGATCTTGGTCTTGATTGAAAGCTTATTCAATAAGGATGAAGCGTACAGAGAGTTTTTTCGAAAATTCTAATTAGTTTGGCCCCTGGAAAATGTTTGCCGTACATTCGTGTAAATTTTCGTATTTCCATGGTAACCACCAAAATAATATTTTTTTTGGGAAAATCGCTCTGTACGTTTCTCGGCAATGTAATTGTCTACATTTATGCCAAGTTTGATGTAGATTGATCCATTCACATTTTTTTAAACTTGTATCAAAGGTTTGAAATGTCCAATTTTTATGACATGTTTGAAAGGGCTGTCAACTCATTAAAAAAAATCTGATTGACATGAAATCAACCTTAAACTATCGAGATGGACCCCAAATCATCAACAAATGCACAACAAGTCTCAAGAAATCATTATTTCATATACTTATACCATTTTTTCATAACGTGAAATAGCCTAAGTAACACCCTTAATACACCTAAGTTCTTTTGGTATGTGGTTGGTAACATTTCATTATTAGGTTAGAGTATTTAGAAAGCTTCGTTATAACTGTAATATAAGATAAAATTTAATTGTTTTCTATTTAGAGGTAAACAAATTTTCCATGTTATTTCACAAGGATAAATAAATGAATACTTTGGCTACAAATTGCTAAATAATTTAAAACCTACAGACTCTCAAAACAGTAATTTAAAGACTGCACTTCCAAACTTTTGTGATTGTTATCATTTAAGTGACAAAAAATATTTCTGATCTTTTTGATGGAATGAATTTATCTTAATCAAATTCCAATATACCCACTTATACTTTATTTTAAAATTTTATTTGTAATTAAAATATACATGTAACAAATGAAATGGTAAAAAAAAATTCAATAATATTATAGTTCGAAACTGTTGTGAAATGTTTTAATGCTATCTTAGTACAATTGATTTTCCTCTTCAGATCTAAGCCAATAGTTTGATCATCAAACAAACCTGTTTACATTTTGTTTTAGCCCCTTTTAAATCAACATATTGTTCCAACAATCTCACTAGTTCTTTTAGCCTAATCAAATAATCAGGTTTTTAGTGGACCTGTATTTTATTTACTAAAACTTTCCTATCTATTCTTTGATCAAGTCAAGCTAAACTCTAAACAAGTGTTTTGACTCTTTCTGTGCCTTTCTTAGATTTCAACTATATCATATACATGTACTACTTCTGGGTTATTTTGTCTATGAACAGGACAGGTTGGTAAGTAGTAGAATGTTGATATGTATGTTGAATGTTTTCTTGGTACTTGACCTTAAAAAGTGGTTGGATTTAAATGGATTGTAAAGAGTTTTTTAAACTTTGTTTGTCAGGGACACTGTTAGCATTTCCATTCAGACGTCTGTGGTTCTTGCAATTCCATTTAAACTAACGCGTTTTATGACGTCACCCCACTGAAATATTGTGTCTTGAATTAAGAGCTTAAATTCACTTTCATTTAAATAGATGCAGTTTGCTATGTATGCATACTTATGATCAAGGTAACCTTATAAATTGTCAGGGGGAAGTTATATTATATATGATATATTTATTTTAAGAAATATTGTCTTGTTATATATGACCTTGTTATTGTTAATTCTATCAATGTAATATATACAGTTGTATCAAGTCATATTTCATTGAATTGTTGGAAGTACATGTAAGCTTATTTGATGTTTTTTTATCCTTAAGCTTATTCATAATGACTCCATTGTAATAATATATTCCGAATTTTTTTTATTCGAGAAGTATCGTTTAGTATTGATACATAACATTGTGTTATGATATGTGTACCTTGGCATGTTTGATTTTGATACATTGATTCTCTGATGTATCATTCCAGCAACTGTAGTAGCTCAATATAATTACACTCTTTTGAGACATCAAATATCTGTAAAATCTCATTATTTCAGACCCCAAAGTTTGAAATTATATAGTTCTTAAAGAAAAATATTCTGAAAATAGAAATAGTCTGAGTAGTCAGGTACACTCTCACCTCTGCTCCTGTAGACAGTAATTAATAGAAAGTAGAGATAATAATAAGATAAAAACCATGTAATATCAGTAATCTGTTGGAAACATTACTAACAGATGTGTTTTTATCTGATACATGTACCACACTTTTTCTTTCTCTAGTTCATTTATAACTTTCTTTTCTTGCATTTTGATATGTTGGATTTTGTGTTCTTAGGCAAGATTTGGGCAATAAACTATATAATCTGTCTACTTAAATGTTTAATGGTTGAGTTTGTTGAATGTTAATACCTGAATTAAAAGTAAGTGTGTAAATGTTAAAACCTGGTGATATGTAAATTGTATTTAAAAGGTGAATCATAATATTGAAATATAGTGTAATAGGTAAGTTTAACCCACAGATACTTGAGTTTAGATCAAATTCTTACTATTATACATAAATTATATGAAATGAATTATACAAATATATTGTTACATTGTTAGTGAGAGAGGGTGTTATATCATTATGTAATGAGGTGAGGTTTTTTTGTTTACATGAAGTGACTTAATTTACATGAATAACAGTAATCACTGTTTTCAAAATTATTTTACTTGTGGAGTTATAATAGCCAGATTGTTTCTGTGATCATCAGTATAAAAGACAATAAGACAAGAGTGCACTCAAGGTGAAAGGTGATACAATAAGGTGAAAATACATGTAGAACTGAATAGCCAATAAAATGATAGTGTTTTTTTAAGTACAAGTTTGCAACTAGTTTGAAAAACTTTCCTTGAAAAATCAAACACCTGGGTTTGTTTCCAACAATATTATTAAATGAAACAAACTGTAAGAAATTTTAAATAGAGAGCTATATTTTCTTCCAATTTTCTAATATTTAGGTTCCATTTCTTTAAGATATCTTGGAAGACATTATTTTATTGAAATCAGTAGGAAGGACCTTATGTTCAACAATATAAAATCTGTTGTAAGGATATTTATATGTTAGGATTATATAACAGGAAGGATATTCTACAGTGATACAGGATAATCCCTAGTATGACATTTTATCAATGTGAACATAACTCAAGGATATTATACCAGTTGACAGTTCACTCCATAATGATAATTAATTAAATCCTGCCTGTCTATTTTGAGTTTTCCACCATGCCTGAGATGAGATCAAGTTTTGAAGTTGAATAGGGAGTTATGGTTGAGTGACACTATGTCTATATCATTAGTAGAAATAAGTTTAAGATCTAATTGATGTTAATCATATTGACAAGTTGAGTAAAAACCACCTTGTGATATATTTGTACAGACAATGACATACTAGAAGATCATTCTATCCATGTCAGTTTCAACCACTATACTGTAACATTTATTTATTTGACTTTTCTGTAAGACTTTTTTTTCAGTTGAAAGATTTTAACCTTTGTCACTAATATAAGTAAGCTATGTCACCTTAGATGAAAGGTGTTTTGAGGTGAGAAAGGTCACCAAATTGGCCCTGATAAGTAATGTCCATTGCTATTAAAGTGATTTTTATCAATTGATGTCTTTTCTTTTATTATAGTTTATGAGGTATTTTTCAATTTATCTTAACAGTTTGATATCTTATATTTTGCAGGGTGTAAATTAAACCCAATGTAAGATGGGAGGATGTTATTCTGCCAATAGTGCAGAAGCATTTAAAAATAGCAGACTACCACGAGATAGACCGTTTAGGAAATCGGGAAGTAAGAAAAATGGTAAAGTTGAGAAAGAAGCATATTCGTATGGAGATAAAACAGCTGCTAGTGAAGATGACAAGTTAATATCAGCTAATGAACCAACTACAGATACAGAAGAAAAGAAAGAAGTTGTACCTTCTGACAGTGGTATTGAAAGTCTGGCTCCCAACTCTATTAAAGATGACAATGAGCTGACACCAAGTCATACCGAACCTGTGATTATAGAAAATAAATCATGTGAAAATGATTGGTATAATAAGACATCAGATAATGACATAGAAAAACCACCTTGTGAAACAAAAGCTGAAAACAATCTGGAATCTATTTCAACTTACTGTTCTTGTGGTCCTAGACAAGCTGGAAATACCTCAAGACATAGCAATAACTGTCCAACTCATATGAGTAGTCCGAAGTCTTACCGTAATTCTGATATCACAGGATTGAAATCAAGTTTTAAAGATTTTATGCGCAAAACTGAGAAAAAAGTAAGACTCTCTTGGAAATCTACAGACAGTTTAGATATAAATAAACAATTAAGTAATCATTTAGATCGAGCCAAAAGTGAACAATCAGAAATATTTCAAGATGACATTAGTTTTTGTGCTCCACTGGCTCAGTTTGATTCAGTTGGAGGTAATTTAGATCGTCCTGATTCTAGAAATCGAATGAGTACTGTTAGCACTGCTAGTGAAATAGAAGCAGTAGCTAGAGATATTTGTAATTGTGAATTTTATGCGAACAATCTGTCTAGTGAATTAGATGTGTTAGTACCTGAAAGAGATGAAACTTGTCCTCTACAATCACCAGACAATCAGACTAGTAAACCAAATAGTTCTAATAAAAACTCTGATACAGAAAGTGTTTATGATAATGATCCTAAAACTGATCAGAAAGATATCAGTATCAGTAATAATGATAATAAAGAGACTAAGGAATGTGAGTCATATACAGCTCTACCTAAACGATTAAATGAAAGCCATATTGTTAAACAAATATCATTAGCTTCTTTATCTAGTATCAGGTTAGTATACAATACCATAAATAGAATATCATAGAAAATACCTTTTTAGTTTTTTTAGTTTAATTTACAAAGTTTGCGAATCTCTTGTATAGTTGTGAATTTAGTGCTGAAACTTGTGTGATGACACTCTACTTAAACTTAGATTTTGTAACAATTTATATTTTTCCTGCAAAAAATCATGACATTTTTCTTTTATTTTAGGCCTTCATTATCATCATTAGGAGATGTTACTATGACAACGTATGAAGGACGTGATATGGTCATGATAGATGTTGAAACTTACACTCAAATATTAGAAGAACTTCAATTGTTAAAAACTAAATTGAGTCAATTAACAACAATAATTCAGGTTAGTTTATCACAGAATTATCATCTTGTTAGCCAATATGTGCTTGTCACAAAATAAGGTTGGTTGAAAACGAAAGAGATAAAAGTATATGTTCACCATTCATTGGACTAATCATACCTTAGTCTCAAAAACAGGATTTCAGTTATCTTGTTCACATCTCTCCCTCAAATCAAGACGTTCGAATCAATATGCATAAATAAGTATTTTTTAATGAGACTATGCCTTATATAGAAAACATATAACTGCAAACATTACTGTTTTCGGCCTTTTGGGCCTCATCAGTGCAGTGCTGATACTGGAGTTGAGGTTTGGCTATATAGCCACCTCAGATGATCCCACATTATGTGATACCATCGTACCATGCCAGAGTGCTCAAACTAGCAAGCTAGTGGGCTACGCTTCACGCTAACGGCAATGGTACACTCCAGATAGAGTGCTCAACAAGGTATGAACCAAGGAGCTTATAGAAACTGACAGACAAATGTCTAGTCAGGAATATATTTTGAGAGATTATGTAATTTTCATGCAGTTTTAGTACTTCTGAAGACTATTTACATATATTCAAGACCAAAATTTACCCTCGACTATACTGAGCATTCCCCTTTTATATTTCCTTCCAGTTAAATAACTTAATAGATAGTTTTAGTTCTCGACCAATTAGATATGTTCTCAACCAATTAGATAGATTTAAAAATCAATGAATTGTGTAGCTGACTGTAGCTGACTGTAGCTGCCATATACTTCATATACTTGAACAGGATAAATCAATCAATTAAACCACATTATAAGTAGCATGACAGAGAGTTTATAGCAGTGAATTTGCTGAATAATGGGAAGATAAGCAAAGTATGCACTCTTGATAAGTTATGCTATTAAGGGTGTTAATTGGGCTATTTCACGTTATGAAAAAATGGAATAAGTATATGAAATAATGATTTCTTGAGACTTGTTGTGCATTTGTTGATGATTTGGGGTCCTTCTCGATAGTTTAAGGTTGATTTCATGTCAATCAGATTGTTTTTAATGAGTTGACAGCCCTTTCAAACATGTCATAAAAATTGGACATTTCAAACCTTTGATACAAGTTTAAAAAAATGTGAATGGATCAATCTACATCAAACTTGGCATAAATGTAGACAATTACATTGCCGAGAAACGTACAGAGCGATTTTCCAAAAAAAAATATTATTTTGGTGGTTACCATGGAAATACGAAAATTTACGAAAATTTATTTGTAGGTACGGCAAACATTTTTCAGGGGCCAAACTGATTAGAATTTTCGAAAAAACTCTCTGTACGTTTCATCCTTATTGAATAAGCTATCAATCAAGACCAAGATCGTAATTTTCCAATAAAAAATGGCTGAGAAATCTTGTACCAACCGGGACACATTTTGCTACTTTTTCATAATTTTTTAGCAAAAACTAACGAAATACCTAATTTCTTTTCGGTTTTTTTCATTCTATATAGTTTACAAATAAAGTAATAATAATTATCTACAATCTGAGCCCAAAAATAATAAGTAATTCGCAAAAATTCCATCTCGTGGTTTTTTTCTCGAACGCTAGCCCAATCAATACCCTTAATGCTCATTTAAAAGGCCTATTATAATAATATGATGAAGACTTAAACCTGTTGTTTTGATTTCTTTCTTAGGAAGATCCTGTTTTAGACCAAGCCTTCCAGATGATGGATGCTTGTCAATTGAATTTTGATGATAGTTTAGTGGGTAATGAAGATTATGAGGTAAGTAATAAATAGTTATTGCATACATTCATACAGAAAAAATGGCCATAGAACTACATTTCATTTAATTTGGTTCTTCTTTATTTCTACTTACAAAATGGACACTTATTGGTTCATCTTGTTAGCTATTTCTTTCTATGAAATTCACGGCTAGGTATTGAAGTACTTGTGTAAATATTTGAAGAAGGAATATATTCTCATCGTTGTGGTTATTTTTATATTTCAGGCTGAGTAGCCTATCAGAGACAGAGTGAAATCACTGAAAAAATTGTGCTATAATTAGAATATCAACAAATTACATTCCGTAAATGGGCCTTTATTTTGAATTTTTGTGACAAAAATTATAATTCACGAATGCTCATGTGGACCACTTGAAATTTTTATCTTTTACATTTTTTATTTGTTTTAAGATCTCTAACTTTTACATTTTTATTGATTTTATGATATACTTGTGGATCATTTAAGCATTTTATTTCCCCCGTTGCTTAATGTGCTTTTTGACAATTTCAAGAAGATTTTCTTAGTCTTTTATAACTATATAAAAATTAAAGAGGCAAATAGCTATATTTTTGTTTTACTTGATCTCAAATAAAATATTGCTATGAAATCATTGAACTTTTTGGATGGTTTGGAATATTTCTAGTTTAGTTCATTGGTATCATGGTAGTCAATAGAATAATAAATTGTTTTTATTTCTTTGGGCTTTATACTCGAGGAATACAAGACCATTTAATTTAGTGTATGGTGTTCATAGTTCCTTCAAGTTCTTGTAAAATATCAATTTCAGCTCATATTTTTGTTGCTAAATGTTTTGATTTTTTTAATATCATGTCCAGAAGTACTAAAGAAACGTTTTCTTCTAATCATTTTATTATACCATCGAAATCATACTATTATTTAACTATTGTATTTTCATATTATTTATTTATTGTTGGTATATCTTCCATATTCCATCCATGATCAGCTATTTTTATACATCATTTTATGATTAAAGGGAACATTTTATTTATACAGAATGATTAACTAATTGGTATATTATTTATCATATTTTGGTCTTGTTATATATATGATTATTTGATAGCATATATAAATGTTTGCTCTATTTGATAAGTAAATTAATTACTATAAATATAAATCTAGTCATGCATATAGTCTTTCAGAATAAATAGTATATTATTTAATATAGAGTGATAATAGTAAATAGATATAGATATATATTGAGTTGATATTCCTATATTAGGTAGGTAGTGTATACAACACAATGTTATAAGCATTTGCTGCCTGTAGATGCCAAGTAACTCTTTATTACATAACATTATTATATTTACTCCAAATAATTCATCAATATTTCTTCATTCTCATCCACAATATTTAATGTATACTAATTGGTTAAAGAGTGAATCTTTGATTTGAAATTAATCAATTAGATACAATATAACCTTGCAACGGAAAAATGTGACGTTGTTCTGTGAATGTGTCACAGAAATTTGTAAATACAATTTTATCATTAATTTCACAGAAGGCAAGTAAAATAATGTTATGTTATGCAATGAGGCATCACTTGGCATCTGATGGTGATAATTTTTGGGATTATAATAAACGTCAAAAAGAATTGATTCAAAAGCTAATTTATAGAATTGAAATATTTTTTTTTTCAGCAATAATGAAGATTAAGGCAATAATTGAAATTGTCAATCTAGATACATGTATATGATAAATTGAATATGATTAAAAAAAAATTATTTTAGTATGTACAAATTTAATTTGTGAATTTGGTTGTTTTTAATAATTTTGAACTTGTGGTTCTTTATTATTTTGTGCTTTTTTTTTCGCATTTTTTTTGTTATCTTGTTATATATTTTCGTGTTGGATTTTATTTGATTTTTATCTAAATCAGCTACTCCCAACTTAGTTTGATGCTATTGAGTTTATTTTTTGACCAAGCTACTTGCACTTTTCTTTGAAAAAAAATCATGTATTTCATGATTGAACAACAATTCTGGGTATGTAATTGGGTATAAACTTTGTGATTATAAAAATCCATTTTATTTTTTATCTGTCAAGAAATAAATCGATTATATTGTATTTAATGTGTAGTATATTCTTATTTGGATGCAATCATAATCATATCGCCACATTTACCATGTGATGCAAGTAAGGGGGAACTGGACTGGTGAAATCATTTCTGCTGGAATAGAGAAAACCCATACATGTAACATGCATTGCATGTGTTAAGAAACATCTGGAAATGAGAGAGTTGCCTCTATAATGGTTTCTAATTAGGACTGGACTATATACCTGTATCACAATGAATATTGGTAACTGGTATAGAAATTTATAGGCCAACTGCTACTGATTTTGTCTCAAAAATACAGTGATTTCAAAATATTTACCCAAGTAAAAAATCAGGTGTAATCAGACTTCTCAAGCAACTACAGAGAATTTAAGTAAGATTTTTCACTATCTTGGATCTGCTAGCCATAAGGAGATCATCTGACAAAATATTGACATGGTGATGGTACAGATTATCCCAGATCTCCCCTATTACATTTATTCAAATCTTAAAAAGGGAGATAATGCGAAATGTTGACAGCGGTAAGGTTACTTGTTCAAATTTTATATTTTGATCATACTTCGCATTAGACAATCTCAAAAAGTCAACTTATAGCATTTTATATGCTTGTTAACTAAAGCACTTAGTTGTAATTTTAAATGGATGATAATAATATGTAACTTTTAGTAGATCTGCCAGTCAACAATTTTAAATTATATTGCAAACGAAAATAGGGGAGAGAGTGTAATTTACGTCCCCTGATTTTTAAGAAGAATAAAATTGTGTAAATTCAGAGTTTTGAGTGCTTTTAAATACTATTTCAGGAATGATCTGAGATAGGCCTACTATCCATTATAAGTAAAAGTTGAAAAAATGGAAAAAGTAGATGAAAATATATTAAGATTAATGCGAAATGAAAGTTTAAAAATTGAATCTGTGGATGTGATAGGGGATGGTGCAGGTAAGAAGTTTACTCTTATGATAATAAACTCTTAAGTCTATCTAATACATTTTTCTTTTGTAACATTAATTACTAGATGGCCATCTTTATAAAAGAATTAGTTTCAAGAACAGATTTGAAACTTAATATTCCATGACAATTATTGAAACTTGTTGGCTTTGCTCTTTGATGAAATTTGGAAGAATATAATGTAGAAATTGTTCATTTGATACAGGTTTGTTTTATGAGGTCACTGAAACCATACTGAGGCATACTGTACCTTGACCACGTTACTTATTTTATCGGATTTTTTCCTATAAGGATAGTATTTCCAATAAACAATGATTGAAGTTAAAAATTAAAATTGACAATGTTTCAGGTGAATTTATACCAAGAACTAAGAAGAATGTTGGTTATATAGTTGGTGGTATTGTATTTAATGATAAAAATGAAATCTTAATGACTCAGGAATCAAAAAGATCATGTTATGGAAAATGGTATTTACCAATGGGTAGAATGGAACCTGGTGAAACTCTACAAGTAATTATCAGTCTATATATTACTTAGCTACCGTTTTTCATTTATTATATCATGAAATGATGAAATTACTGGTAAACTTTATATGACTTAAGATCTATAAGCCTATTTAATTCTTCCTGTTTAATAATAATATGTCAAAATTTGGCAATTTTTTAAATAAACTTTGTTAAGAATTCCAATTGTCAGTTGATGAAATTCATTTCCTTACCAATATGAGCTATAGCATACACAACATTATTTAAATTGTACAGTCTTTCACTATGTGACTTAAAGGTGTTAATTGGGCTATTTCACGTTATGAAAAAATGGAATAAGTATATGAAATAATGATTTCTTGAGACTTGTTGTGCATTTGTTGATGATTTGGGGTCCTTCTCGATAGTTTAAGGTTGATTTCATGTCAATCAGATTTTTTTTTAATGAGTTGACAGCCCTTTCAAACATGTCATAAAAATTGGACATTTCAAACCTTTGATACAAGTTTAAAAAAATGTGAATGGATCAATCTACATCAAACTTGGCATAAATGTAGACAATTACATTGCCGAGAAACGTACAGAGCGATTTTCCAAAAAAAATTATTATTTTGGTGGTTACCATGGAAAAATACGAAAATTTACACGTAGGTACGGCAAACATTTTCCAGGGGCCAAACTGATTAGAATTTGCGAAAAAACTCTCTGTACGTTTCATCCTTATTGAATAAGCTTTCAACCAATAAAAAATGGCTGAGAAATCTTGTACCAACCGGGACACATTTTGCTACTTTTTCCTAATTTTTTAGCAAAAACTAACGAAATACCTAATTTCTTTTCGTTTTTTTTCAATCTATATAGTTTACAAATAAAGTAATAATAATTATCTACAATCTGAGCCCAAAAATAATAAGTATTTCGCAAAAATTCCATCTCGTGTTTTTTTTCTCGAACGCTAGCCCAATCAATACCCTTAAAGTTCATATTATGTCTTGGCTTAGGTGAAAGGGATTGAAAGCTGTTCTTCAGAAACACAGGTCATGGCATGAAAATTATATTTAACTTAGAGGATTTAAACCCAAAATGTTCTGTTCTCTTCTAATTTTGTATATTTTTATAGTTGTATTAATGATATAAATAATGATGATATTATATTGTGTATTAATAGGAAGGAGCTATAAGAGAAGTGGAAGAAGAAACTGGTATTATATCACAACCTGTAACATTATTAGTTATTGAATCTGGTGGTTCCTGTTGGTTTAGATTTTTATTTATTATGAAGCAAACAGGTAAATGATTTAAAAAGGACGTTCACCATCTGTGTGATCAGTTAATCCAGTAATAGGAAATGTGTAGCTAATCAGTAATACCGGTAGTTTTCTTATCATCCATTTTTATCCATAATTATTTCCATTTGATAGTTATATCTTCTCTGGTTGGAGAGTAGTCCCTAAGGTATTTTTAATATAACCCTTACTATTATTTATCTTGTGGTAAGAAGTAATTCACATCACTTTGATTAGGTTGTAAGATTATTTCTGCTGGATACTTACCATATTCAGGCACATGATAAACAATTACATATAAAGAGAGTAAAATTTTTAGTTCAATTTTTGTAAAGTTCTATTCCTGAAGACTAAGGAAATATACAAGGATCCAAATTAAGCCATGAAATGGCCAATTATTGTCCATATTTTCTGGCAACAATATAGATCTTACAACATAATGTTGACAGGTGGTATGTTAAAAACTAAAGAAGATAAAGAATCAATAAAAGCTGAATGGTTTCAACCTGAAAAGATTTTAAATAAACAGATGGCTATCAGGTAACTGAATATATTGATTAATTCCTTGACAATTCTTCTCTGTAGACCCGATTTTATTTTGATCAGCCAGTCTTAATTCAGCTTATTTATTTAAATAAGTGCTTGTGGAGATAATTAATTAGAATCATCAATTAATGAATAAAATAGTTTACTTGATTTGACTCTAAAAATAAGAAAACCTATTTATAATATGAGGTAAACATGCTGTTAGTAACATTTTAGTTCTGAGAAGTTAGCTTGTTAAGGAAAGATTATCTTTTCCAACACTGTCACAGAAATACTGTCAGTACCTTAATTAATGATGATGTTAATATCGCATAGAATGGTGTGGTATTTCAAGCTGATCCATTTTGTTTTTAATTCTTTACACAGCACTTATAGTTATAAACTATTTAATGTTCAAATTTTAATTATTTTCGACAGATCAACAGATATATTTCCTGTAATAAAGAGAGGAGTGGATTATATAAAAGAAGAAGTTATAAATAGACCAAATATTTTACCAGTTATAGTACCTCATATACAAATGATATATAGATTTCTTCTGGTATCAAAAACACAAGATGGGCAAGTTTTTATTATCAGTATTTGTGACTTCTTTAAGGTTGTATGATGTTTATTTCTAATGTTGATGCATTCTTATCTGGCTAAGAATTCGAGGAAATATAACACAATAGTTTTGTAACATGCCTGAGGATATATGCCTTACTTGATGTATATTTACCAGTACTATATTAACTGATCTAATTTGATAGATTCTAATGTGTATATTGAAACATAATATTTTGATATTAACAGGGATTATGGTGTATTAGTTAACGTTAATAAAGATGTACATTTACCATGTTGTATGATTGGACAAGCTGATATGTCCATCATGGTTTCATTATTTACATTATTTAAGGTATGTTAGAACTTTCTCTTTTATTAATCCAATTTATTGCCTGTTAATGTTGATCAGTATCTAAAATTCATATATATATATTAATTTTTGTTTCAGTCAATTTAGAATTGTCAACAGAAGCTGTCCTAGTAAACTTTGCTATTCTTATATTATGTTGACTTCACTAATATGGCATTTCCCAATTATTTGTTATTTGCCGAGTATAAATCACAATTTCTGGTTTTTGAGTCTGCATAAATATATATTACCTACTGTATACCAAAAGCTGAAATAACATTATTTTTCTCTGTAGGAAGTGTTTGGTCGAGTAAAAGAAACACCTAAAGTATGTGGTATAATTAATGTAGAATTTTGTGGTAAACCTGCTAACCAACATGATGGCATGTGTATAACATGTTTAATATCATTACAAACATTACCTAAACTAGAAGGTAGTCAAAGACAATATTATGATTGGCATGTTATAACTCATACACAACTTATAGAAAAGTTACATCTAATGTTACAATGTAAAGCTATTTTACCATTTACTGATGTACATGCTAAAGTCAGATGATGGGATGGTTGAGATATGAATATGGTACAAACTGTGATCTTTGTTTATGTTAAAATGTCTGTTTTGATAAATTTGCATTATATTTGACCATTAATATTTATCTCAAACTGCTGACCTGTATCTGACAGGAATTTCATATGATTTTCAACTCATATAAAACCTATTAACTACCTGCTTAAAGGGAACCAAACGGTCTCTGTGAAAGTTATGCAGGCGCTCTGCAAGATATCATATCAATGAATAGCAGTCATAGTCTGTTGTAACTGCGTCAAAATTGTCCCATGATCACATGAGGATTTTGAAGCTATGGACTATATTTATGTCACAATATTCCTTCACTTGAGAAATCTGTAGTAAAGTAAAGACTCTTGCCCCAAATGACAGAACAAAATCCATCATTCATTACTGAGACAGATTATGGTTTATCTGATCAATGAAAGTGCATTTTATATGCAGATTAGGTGTCATCTAAGATAAGGTTTCGTATGCCTACATTTATATTTCTCACACAATAGATGCATTTACTAATGGAAATAAAACAAAACTTATAAATAAAAAAAGTTTTAATTCAGAATTCAGGAAATTATTTTCAAATACAGGTGATTAAAAGGCAGTCTTTCTTTCATTGTTGTCACATAGGCACAGTGAAAATTGATAATACAGAAATCCAGATCACAAAAATAACTATAAGTAATTGTTTAGCACTAAAAAAATGTTAACCGGTATAATCTAATGGAATCATATCTGTCTACAACTCTACATAAAATAAAACCTTATTTTAAAAATGTTATGAATTCCACTCTAAATTAGTAATATAAACTCTTACAAACAATAACATGATGTTACATCAGAAGTAAACAGAAACCAGTATTCTATCAAACAACATATTCAAGTTAATATCACAGCCTATTATCAATAGTAACTTATTAAATTTTAACTTTGTAAATGCATGTCCTTTATACAAATAAAATACTTCTTAAATGTACAACATAAATCAGATTTCAGTGTAGATTTGTCCAAAAATAATATAAATTTCCATTGAAATAACTGTAAATACATATAACAAGCTTTAAATGTACAATAACATGTACATGTATATACATAACTTGTAAATATTTGTATTTTATTGTATATTTACATATTAAAACGTTTTCTAAATTTTACAACAGTAAATCTAACAACTTTCTGTATTTGGGGCTACATGAGACAACAAATATATTTCAGACCTAAAATAATAAAATTCAATATTGTATCTACAAAAAAATTATATCTTCAAAATATATTCACAAAGTGAAAGATTTTAATTGTGCCTTATGCTGTCCTGAATTAGAAAATACACATAAAGCCAAAATGAGGTACTATGGAAACATTCCAATCATATGCACTAAATCAAACTATTAGTTGAATACAAAGCCTATTAAGGTAAAAAAAATCTATTATTACATGTAGCATGTTTTCTACGAAGCAGGTCAATGATGTAATGGTCAATATTCCTGTTTCTTACTCTCTTACTAATTACTCTTAAACAATGAAGACTAGAGAACACAAAGGAAGTATTTCTACTATAATAGTTAACCCAAAGCTAGCTATATAATTATTTAACTAGTATTTTGAATCTTAGAAATAGTTGATGAAAAATAGTTATGCACATTCATTATTACGAAATATATAGTGCAAGGCAAAAAAAACTGATGCAACTAAAAAGACACTGTCAGTTACTTGTTCTCTGATATTATTCTACTCCTTTTTGTCTTCCATTACACCCCACTATAGAAAGGCTTTTAAAAAATGACCTAATATATGACACATCTAAATAACCTTTCTTTTGTAATTCAGTATATAGACAATGATAATATTATTCTAATAAGTGATAACGAAGGGGCAATCCATTGAATTAAACTGGTACTCTTTTATAGTATAAACACTGTTGCATTTTGAACATGGATGGACATGCATAAATATATTTAATCAACTGTTTAAGAATACAACTAGTTAATATAATTAACAACACTGGCCATTATAAGTACATTAATATGAAGCAGATTTTCCTACATGCCATTTACAGTAATAAGTTGCCATTTCATGCAATGAGACTTTTATGTACATTGATACTCTGATAACCTAATCTTTGGTGTAAAAATTAAGAACTACAAAGAAAAATACAAAATTCACTTGTAATTTTTGTTTTCGTAATACAACTAAAAGTAACGGAATCAATCCTTTATTCCAAGCTAAATTATGATTAAGGAAAATATTAGTGCTTTTGAGGATTAGTGAAGTTAAAAAAAATAGAAACAATTCAAACAACCTACTAAAAGCTAAATGCACTAAGGAAGCAAATATTAACTAACATGTTTTCAAATGGAGAATAATTTGTATTAAAATATATTATCCCTGATACATCAATTTTTATTTTTGGTAAATGTACAAAACTCAGGATCTATGAAATAATTGCTATCTTCTTTTTGATCGTGTATTTCTCTTGGATAGAATTAATCTCCACAATCTACATAGAACACCACCTCTGTAATATAATTAAAAATTTACATTAGCTATCTAAAGATTAATCAAATATTACATAAACACTTAAAATGTAAAATTTGCTTTATAATGAGAAGTTTAGTTAGTATTAGTGCTGGCATCATATATTACTAAATTGATGTATTGTAAAACAACATACTATGATACGCGTATTGTATCACAACGTAGTGTATCACCTGACATTACCTTTCATTCCATAACAAAGTGAGATGTCAGTGAATGGAATCATAAATTGTTATAACTTGATTTTAATTGTCGGAAACTATATAAATGAAATGAATGGGAGTTTTACGTCCTGCTTTTCTGCACCTATATGGGTTAAAGAACGGGCAAATACTGTGCAGTGTGCAATAAAGGAAATTTTTCCAGGACAGCGGCATTAGCCTGCTCTTATTTTTGATTTCCAACTGTCAAGGGATCTGTTACGTGCACAGTCAATAGCACATGGGACCTCGGTTTATTGTCCCAAACGAAACTGTATAAGATGTGTGCTTCAAGTATCAAGTGACCCTTGTATTGGGATCCTTGTACATGATTTGCAATACCAAGCACTGCTTATTGTATATAGTTATAGAAAAAAAATATAGGTTTACCTCAAGTGGAGACGTTGTAAATCTTCGTAAGTTACCAGTTCAAATAAATCTTGTAATGTATATTCTTCCTCACAAATACGACATATAATTTCACGATCAAAATTATTATCTTCTAACCATTTAGCTAAATCAGAATCTGCATTTATCTGAATATTTGGTACTTTTCGTTTTAATACTGCAAAAAAAAAAATTTGGGGGTTGAATTTGGGCCTTAATATATGTACAAAATCTATAGAAGTATCAGAACTGCATGAAAATCGCACAATCACTTCAAGTGTACCCCAACATAAAGATTGAATTTAAACATGTATTGCAAGTCTCACTAAAATTTTAATCATATTTTTTACTTTGAAACACAAATAAAAATCAATTCACATGCATATGATGTCGTTCAAATCTTATATGCATATGAAGTTAAAATTTTAATTATGAGAGGTGAAAACTATTACAGATTATCATATACTCATGGCATGAATCTCCTGCCATATGTAAATGTATCTAAGTCAAACATGTTCACTTTAGATGAAGATATTCCTCCTATAATACTAAAGATGTACTTACCTACAGATGATGAAGGTGGTGGACTAGCAACATCTGGTCTCTGTACAGAAGTTAGAGATCTAGTGAAAAAAAAATCATAATTCAAGATTTCAACTCAACAACAAGATAGTGGACCACAGCCTTATACTAAAACTACGCCCAATGAAAAAGTCTTAAATTTAATCAGGAGTAAACTAAACTTTCTCAAACCTTTCGATTTAGTTATGTCCAATAACATCCATTATAAGTTTCATCAAAATCGGTTGAAAACTAAGAGAGTAATAGCATATTCAAGATTTTGGGGCAAGGGCAATAACTCTGTTTCTAATGATCGAAAATAGCTCAAATTCTAACTTGATCTGTGTGAATTTATAAATATGGATACACATACCAAATTTCATTTCATTCCATCAAAAACTCTAGTTTTTAGAGCATTTACAAGCAAATATTGACAGGGGTGTCAACAATATATGTCCTCATAGAGAGATGAGGGCGTATAAAAACCGTTACAAAATTTGTTAAATATTATTATTATTAACATGGAAAGAAAGACAATACTATATACTTTGAGGTTACTTACTGTAGTTGGCTTATATGTAATTTCTTATCCTGAACAGACTGCTGTAGTAAAGAGTTATAAGCTTTCTGGGCTTCAATAAATTCTTTCATTAATCTGAAATTATGAATACATTTATCAAGTTAATATCTACGAAATAAGTCACATACATCTACTAGAAGGACATAATATTTTGTGATAAGATAAATTGAGGAATATATTCTCAGACAAAATGAACAGTTTTTAACTGACCTAAAATTATCGCTCTGTAATAAGTCTAGTTGGTGTTGTAATTCTTGAATGGCACTAGATTTGAATGGTGCAATTTTATTAGAATTGGCTGATGAAACGCCAGATGTTGATACTTCTTCATCTTGTTCTCGACCAGCTAGATTAGCTCCAAGTTCTAAAAATAAAAATTTAAAATTATTCTAGAAATATATAGACACAAAATTAATTAGCTCCTGATTCTGCAAATACCAGAAACTAATTAGCTCCAGATCATAAAGATTTGATAAAAACTTTGCCCTCTATCGTGTCCACATTAATCATAATTTCATTGTATCAAGGTTTGAAACCCCGTGATCTTTTGTCAAATGCATCCTTAATTTGAACCTCTGAAAGTTATGTTCTCAAACTTGGCCAATAAGATTATATATTCATCAAAAGTTTCTACAGTATACTAACAGAATCCAATAATCCATAAAAATGAGTAATTTTCCTTAAAAAACGCTTAATATTTTCAATAATATAATATATAATATGGTAGTTTTCTAGATTTATCAGATTATACAGGAAATCTGTATGTTAAAATGTGGTTAAAAAGTTCGAGAAATATCACATTATAACAATTAAACTTAAACAATTCTGACCTGGTGATATGATATATATTGCAGCAGTAACAGCACTGCGTAACAAATTATCTACAGCAAACATCCAATGGGGCTGTATACTATGCGTTTTTAAACTACTGCCAACCTACAAAATAAAGCAGTACATAGCTATTACATATTCAAATAAATTTAGCAGTCATTGAAAAAAATTCCAATTTATTTAGCAGCCATTAATACAAATTTAAGTTGATTTAGCTAGCATCAAAACAAATACAAAAAAAAAATTTCACACATTATTTGCCCATGGATTTTTAACAAATAGATTTTTAATTGATATTTTTCTTGTTCATGCTATAAAAATTGTTTTGACATATCTTTAATCATTAGTATTATTATAAAGATGTTAATAAAAAAAATCCATATATCATATTCCATACATAAACTGACCATTACAGATACATTTAATGTTTATTATAATACTTACAGCTGATTGAAACAAGTAAAGTGCAAGCTGAATCTCCATTAAAGCTGTCACATCAAACTCTACACCATCTCTTAATTTATCTGTAATAATAATATTTTAATCTTAATACATGTATTTATATTATTAGTGTTGAAACGGTTAGTGATTTTTACGACCCGGGTACCCGTCGGCAATAACCGGTTATTTTCCGGTTAACCCCGGTTTATTTATTAAGCTTAAAAACAAGAATAAAGAACCGCATTTGTAGCTGTGACACAGCGTAAACTAGATCTCAGTTAGTACAAATGAGTTCCGAAGTCGCCAAACGAAGAGTTGATCAGTTCCACTCGGAATTGTCGTTGTCAGATAAAAACCAACAACCCATCGAAGCAAACATCAGATTACATCCAAACTGGCCAGACAAAATAACCCCACTGTCATTCATTGGCAAGGTATCAAATAAGCGTCCAAACACGAACATGGTCGGGTCCATTTATCACCATTGAACTTGGAATGGACGGCAGTATGATAACATAGTCAAGATCATCAAGGTTACTAGCACTCAAAGAAGACAATGAACGTCTGGATAATCAAGTTAAACAAAAAACCTAACGGGCGGTGTTTGATACAATTAGGTCAAAATTATTTGTTCCGCTCGTGAAGTAATTTTAATTCTATACTGACTATAATTACTTGTATAAACGGAACAAGATCATCTTTTATATGATATATTATAATAAATAAGTCTATAATCACTCTTTGATACCTATATTTAAACTATAATGTAAGGATTTGAAACTTTGATATACCCCGATGCGGACGATATTGTCAGGCACTAAATTTAAAATAGACACCGCCGGATGTGACCATCTCACAAGAATGTTAAAAGAGAAAGTAGAAAGTTAATGAGAGTGAGAAATTCATTGGCTGATATAAATAGATATCTCTTATTGTCCAATGAGATAATAGCATGCTTTGTTGATGGATTTTTACGAGTGTCTGTTCATAATTATTTTCAACAAGATATTCAACAAGAGATCGTGAATATGAAAAAACAACTATTTGATGAGCTAGATGGTTACTAATATTCAGTTGAGAATACGGCGGATTTATGTTATAAAATGCCGTTTTTTTACACGCATTTCTTTATCAAAATTATCATGTTACCAATGAACGGTTAACCGATCATCTGAAATCAGACCCGGTTACCCGTGAAATCAGACCCGATATCGGTTAACTGATTAACCGTTTCAACACTATATATTATAATATAAATAATATACTCATATTCTGTATATACATGCATGTTATTAGTCATAAAGTCCTGTTGAAGTACTTGGTTAGTTCTTATTGACATTTATTAAGAAAGATCTGACCTACCTATTGCTTCACTTATACTTCTACTATTAGGATCTTTAACATGACCCATCAACCCTACCAATAATATCTTTAAATGTTCCTGGAAGTAAAATAGATAAATTATATTATAATATTTGAATAAAACAATTAAATTTATTTTCAGAAAGCTCCAGCAGTCTCCCAGCTAGCCAGTCCCAGGCTATACATCCATAAAGAAGGATCAACAGAAACTCCTTTGTAATATCCTGACATTGTAAAGGTGACACAGTAGCCACCTTTCCTACAAATTATTAAAATTACAACATGAATTTACAATCCATTACATGTTGGCCTATAGAACAATAAGAACTCAAAGATCTCACTAGTATACATGAGAATACCAACTTCAAATCCCAAGTCAAATCAAAATCAAATAAAAACTTCAGCCTAAATCACATTCACACACAAATTGTGATGTACAAATAATTAAACTTAGCTGGTATCTCATAAATAAACATATATACATGGAACTTTATCAAAATCTTATCAAAACTGTAGCCTCAACTGAAATTCAAAACCTTATTGTGGACAGATGGACAGGGATGAGGACAAAAGACGTGCACATTATTCTTTGGGTTTGCCACATTGCCCAACTTGCCGCATCGTGCCCAACTACACAAAAACGACTTGTAAAACGAAACTAAAGGTTTCTGTTAAAAAAGCGGAATGACCATTTGTTAGGGTTATGTAGGTTAAGCAACCCAAACCCAACCTAACCCTAACCCTAACCCTGCCTAGTTTTTGTGAAGTTGGGCACAATGCGGCAAGTTGGGCATGCGGCAAAACGAACCCACCCCACATTATTTCAATGTGGGTGTATTAAAATTGATTTCTTGCATTCAGAATAGCCCTTATCTGAAAGTCATCAGAGCTGCACTGTTAACAGCCCTAACTTTATAATGGAAACATTTTACAAAAATATACTAACCGCAGTTAGTTTAGGATGTGATATTGTAGCTTCTTTATGTAATGATGCCAGCCATGCATCACATATCTACAAAGAAGTAAGAAGAGAGGTAAAGAAAGTAATATAATAACTTAAAAAATACTGATTTAAGAAAACATGTATTTTGGGAATGTAGGCTACATAAATATTTATCACTGTAAAGTTGAGCAAATATATTTGTGTGCACATTTAGGTCACATCCAGACTTACAATGTTTTCCTTACAAATAAGCCTACCTATAAACTAAGTGAATTTACTTATGTTTGAACCTGGATGTAGACCATCTGCTTCTATTTCCAATGATACTTTGCAATACATGTACAAGAATACTCTTGATAAAGTTCTGGATAAAATTTAATTTTATTATGTAGAAATATATTCTATTTACTATTAAGTAAATATATTACTTTTACCTTATCTCTATCTTGTGCCATTATCTGTACCAGTGTATTTCGTCTTTCAGAATCTTTTCGTAATAAATAAAAACCATCTTTAGAACCACCTGTGTCTGGGGTAGATTCTATATCAGGAGATAATATATTAGTACCACCACTGGCAGTAGATAATGCTGAATCCGTACTAAAATATACAAAATAAACTATTTTTTTAAATCATGAGCTTTAGAATAGAGTCTTATTAAGATTTGGGTATATTTCTGGCATCAAACTATTAGTTAAAGTGGAATAGTTGAAACCACAGATGTTTGATTAACAGTTAAAATGGTACTCTGACTGTACTGATGGTTAGAAACACTCTTAATTCTTTAAATTTTTATTTATTTCTTGCTTCCACTGATTTATTTACTCAGTATAAGACAAAAATGTTAGATATTATGTTTAATTTTATTCCAACACTAGTTCATTGCAAGTTAAAATATTTAAGCACATGATCATATTTTGTCAATGTGTCAAACATGATATCACCATCAATAAAAGCAGGGAAATATGTCAGTGCTTTGAGGTTATTGAGGAACATAAAAAACATTCTATATCCTTTTCCTTGCAGGATTAGTGGCAGTGAAACACCTACTATCATCAATCCCAAATTATCTACAGATCATTAGCAAGCACTACCTTGTTTTGTGATCAATTTCAATTTGCATGATGTCTTTTCATGGAACAAAACATCTAGCATTTATCGACAAATATTAAAAAGCTACTTAGGGTCAATGACACTAATTTATAAACTTCCAACTAGAAAATTAGAAATATTAGAAATTATCATATTAAATCCAAAATAAAAAAAGTCATATGACTCGTTGGGTGATTAATTGCATAAGGTTAAAAAATACAGCAAGGTATTGGATATCAAAACACAAAATGTGTTAAAATAATGACCTGAAAAATGGTCCAATTCTGAAGAATGATCCACAACTGAAAATGCAAAACAAATTAACCAAACACCATGCTTATATTCAATGGAATCAGTGGTGGTGCCAGCCTCTAAGAACTGAGGGTACAAATAGTAGCCATACTGATTAATGGAGTGGGAGTGGGGGTGAATTATTTAGGAGTTTCTTCCCTTGAAAATTTAAAAAAATTGAGAATGGAAATCATTCTAATATTTTGTTCTGCTTCACTCAATCCAGACCAAATGCTATCTATAGAAGTGTTTGCCAATTGCACCAATCAAATAATCTGTTCTGTAAAAGCTTACTCACAAAACCCATCATAGAAGATTACTTTCTGACAGTATGCAAGCATCAAACTCAAACTCACTTAACAAGAACTGCTCAAGTAGTTTGAAATTACAGTGTGTTAAGTGTAACATATAAATAGAGACAGGAGCCAACTCTCATAGTCACCCGTTATTAGTTTAAATAAGTTCAAATTTAAAATCTGGTGCCTTAATTAATTATTAATATTTTTCATAAAACAACTTCACTATTTGGAAAGAAAATTTTCTATCAGTTATCAATAAAATCTGAATAAGAAAAATAAATCTGTTAATCAATATCTCCAAAGAGAAGTACGTGTACCACCATTCTAATCTCCTTTTCACAAACTGATATACATCTGATAACTCTTGCATTATCATTAATATCAGTCACAATTTTGTCTACTGATGGATGATTTAATGAGAATATGTAATATCCTTCTAATTTGTAGTTTCAATAATGGAATATCTTAATGAGTTAACCCTTCAATTAACTAATTAAAAGTAAATTTGGATGGGGGGATCTACTGAAGAACATAATCTTTTTCAAATTCTACTTAATCAGATTCTGATGCCTCGATCAGTGCTTTAGAGATTGAGACATTTTTTACCTGTTAATCCTTATGATATATAGACAGAAGTAATGTATGAAAGTATGTTAACATACCTTGGTGTTCGACTATAATGAGGATCAGTTGTATGGTACAATCTACAGGAAATAAAATGTATAATGTAATTGTTTGTTCTATGGAAGAATATTACATGCTTATAAACAAATCAACCAATATATGTTATATATTTTGATATATGTTGCTTTATAATTGTGTTATCTATAAAACATACAAAGACTGAAATATATATATATGATATATTCAAGCAGAAAGAGAAATACCACTGTTAGTCAGGTGAATAGAAAAGAAACAAAAATAAAGAAACTGAAGATAAATATGTAAAGAGGTCAATATCATGTATTAATATAAATATATACTGTCAATTATGTAGACAAGCTTCTTTCCAGAATCAAACAAATTTGACATTTTGTCGTTAAACAAGTGCTTGCAGTAGTTGCAGGATAATAATTTGTAACAAAATATTGTTATTACAACTCATTTGGATTTAATGTAATAATAATATATTTTTCGGCAAATCATAAGCACAATCTATTTAACATTTATGAAAAGTGTATGTTACAAAAAAAAGAGGAAATATTTGCCAACACCTTTATCTAGGCTTACAAATATACTTTACAATGTGAAATACATGTACCTACTTTCATTAATTTACTTCAATATTTTAATAACTGTACATTAATGTACTAAACATCAAAGTTGATTTTTGTTGTTGATAAAAATGCAACATCACACATCAATACAAATCACATTATGCACAAAACAATCAGATATTGCATACAGAATGCACCAGTGTAGTATAGGAGTTTACTGCTTATCTAGGAAATAATTTTTTATCAAAAGAAATATCTTCATAAATATTCTACTGATATTGATACTCATCCTCCAATCTTACTAAAACCTAATAAGCTTATGCAACAATTCACACTTAAATTTAATTTCTTGGTAATAGAGTTGCAACTGGTTTCGAAAATCTTTTACAAAAACCTGGTTTAAAGCCGGGTTAAAGGGATACGTTCACTAACCGTTAAACGTTCAACCAAAAATATTATAGTCTCAGAACCTGGAATTTTTTAGCTTATCTAATCTGTAATAATGTTCCAAACTCTCCCTCAAAATTTAAGCCTTCAAATCCCTGTTTATCCATAAATATAAGCGTTTGAAAGTTAAAAATATGACTTGTCATTTAGTAAGACTATGACTTATATAGAAAACAAATAGAAAGAAAAATCCAGATAACTGTTTAGGTACGGATATAATTGAAAGGATTGTGCAATTTTGGGGCAGTTCCAGTAAATCTGAAGGCTATTTACATAAATTCAAGACCTAAATGGATCCTCAATAAAAATGTTGAACATTCCCCTTTAAAAGTTATTTATAATTCTAAAGACCAGACATACAAAAATCTTAAGTGTTTTTCAGCATTTTCCTTAATTTCCGTTGATGATTTTTTTTAGTGATGTTGTATTAACTTTATAACTAAATTGATAAAACTATGTTAATATCTTATGAAATGACATTCATGCCTCTTTTCTTATGAGTGTCAAACTCAGCACCACTGTAGCACTGGCTAAAGAATTAAACAATCATATCTATTTTCAACCAAATCAACTCTCTCTCTTTTTTCACTTGATATCTATGAACTCTCTTCAGATGGTGATTTACAACTTTCTATAAGACACAATGACATCACAGTCCTAACATTCAAACTGACTAACCTACACTCTTGGCCTCATAGAAAACATTTGTTTAAAGCCTAATTCAATGTGACAAACCACTTTTACTATGCGGTCATTCATAAGTACCTTAGGAAATAATTGAACAATTGTTTGATCAAAAATAACTTCATTATACAACTAATGGCAGTCGTCTAATCTTGGTCATACTTTAAAATTACTACATATTTCATTCCATAAAAGGAATATCCAATCGAACAAACTATTTTCATCTTCCAAATATACTAATTTCAAATCTCAGCTTTTTCTTATTTTTTTTTTATAAAAAATCAAAATGTATACAGTAGCTTTAAGTCTGAAATAAATTTTTTCAAGACTACTTCACATAAATCAAATTTTCCAAGACTTAATAACAATCTGTCAAAAACTATGAACTAATCTTTCATTACAATAAATCCAATGAAAGATACAAGGTAAAAATAATAATTAAGAGATAAAAAGTTTGACTTGTGGTCATTCATACACATGTATAATAATAAGTAAATTGGGTTTTTTAGAGAAGGAAGTGAGAAAGGAATGCAGAATTTACATTAATATGAAGCGATAATCAATATATATTAGTGCTCAAACAGTTAGTGAATATCACTATCACAATCATATCCTTATTTTCTACTTGAAGATATCAAGTTAATTATCCATGATACATCAGCAATGCAATTTATACCTATCTATCAGGAAATCTAAATTAACATTGTTTTACCAAAGAAATATATCTTGTCAGTGGCAGATTCAAGGGGTGAGTCATTTGATTAAAATGTTGAAAAATCTTTGGATACTTTTAGAGATGTAAATTTGAACCTTAAACTATGTGAACCTCCAAAAATTGTCGCCTGCACCTTGGGCACAAGCAGGTTTGAGACACATTTTTTCCATTATTCACCCCATTTATGAAATTCCTAAATCCACCACTGCTTGCAAGTCAAATCATCCAGATATCTTTATGATAATAACCTGAATGCATGCCTAATTACTTGTAAGAACACTAATATATATTGTATAATGATAGCATGCCCTATATACAACACATGTACTACAACAGACACCCAATCATAAACTATTGAGACAAATAATGCTTCACAATCATCACAATTAAACAAAATATTTCTATACCCAGTTTCAATCATTAATTTAGCTAGAGTTGGATATTGTCTACATTTAACTTTTGGTAGACTTTTAACCTTTGGCAGACTATCAGCACTGAAATATTGGTGAGTTAATAATGTGAAATTCATATTTAGTATAATAAGCAAAGAAATGAATAAGAAATTTAAAAATTTGATACATATTTTCTAAAAATGTAATACTTTATTAAAAAAGAACCCATATCCGTGACGATTGTGCCATGTATAAAATGTAAGCTATATGAACTCAATAGTAAATGATATAAACCCACCTTGCTGAAGGATGTATACTGTCAGAATAACAGCGTTGTCGGTATGGTTTTGGACCACTGTAATTAAGTTTTAAACTCTTTCTAGTATTTAACATCAATAATTAGAATTATTCTCTTTTTATTAATGTTTTATAAACTGTTACTATGGTAACATGTTGGTTTAATTGTCTTATGAAGAGCACAGAAACCAAGAATTTTTCAAAAAAATTCATAAAAAGAGAATAAATTCTTCAGTCAAAGAAAACAAAAAGAAAATTATAAGATTAAAATTAATGAAAAACAAAGATAAAGCCACACTAAAATTAGTAATAATAATAGTAAATAAGGGCATGCTACAACATTTAGTCCAAACTTTAAAACAAAAATATGTTTTAAATCATAACATAACTGGGAGATTCAACTCAATAACTACTGATAAACAAAATAAACAAAGAAAGGGACAGGGACATTAACAAGTGGTTGCCTAGCAAGATACGCCCACTTCCCTGATAAATTTTTATTAAATCAAAGGGTGTTCACGTTCACCAATTTGTGTCAAATCGTACCAAAAATCTAATCTGTCAAAATATTGTTGATATCTTTTGATCATAAAATCAAATAAAATTCTGACTTAAACTGTCTATTCCACAGTGAAATTCGAACTTGTCCAAGATCTCATCAATACAAATCATCACACCAAATTTTATTCAAATCAGATGAAAAAGTCAAGAGAGATAACTCAAAAACCATTCATTGAAAAATCAACAAATTCAAACTTGTCCAAGATCTCATCAATACAAATTTAATTCAAATCAGACGAGAACTAAAGTCTCTATTGCTTTCACAAGCCAATTGTAAAAATGAAATGAAATGAATGGAGTTTTACAACCGCCATGCAGTGTGCAATGAGGGAAATTTTGCCAGTACAGCAGCATTAGCCTGCTCTTATTTTCGATTTCCAACTGTCGAGGGATCTTTAACGTGCACAGTCAATAGCAATAGCACGGTTTATTGTCCCATCCGAATGACTAGATGCATTTCCATGTCAGCCCCTCCAACCTGCATCACTGACATCAGGAAATCGGATTGAAAAATTCGAAGGTATCATCTCGACCCATGCCGGGATTAACCCTGAACTTTCAGGTTAGCGAGCAAGCGTCCAACTCAAGGAGCCACCGCGGCTCCTACAAGCCAATTGTTGAGTTGACCGACAGACAGACATGGGTGACAACAATATACGACCATATTATAATGTGGGCATATAACAAAACAGAAAATTAAATTAAAGTCCAGGCGTAAAATAAGTATTTTAAGCCAAATATATTCTGTTTTACTAGTGTTTTATAGATGTAATATAAGAAAAACTTATTTTCACAAAACGGATAAACCGTAATGATAGTTTTTAATAGCTGATATTTCACTAAAACCATTTATTTTTTGACTAACTAACATACGTGCAAAAAATACAAAGGAGTTAAATACTAAAACAAGGAATTTGTCAAAAAGGGTAAGGAAGGTAGTTAACACAAATAAAACTACTAAGAGTACATTCAGGATGGTTTCAAAATCTAGTAACACCACAACTGGTTTTTAGACATTTCTTTTATCTATTCAAATATCATCACTCATTAAACTACTATAAATAGAAAACTTGGGGTGAACACAATATAACTACAGATAATACACAAACAAAGGAGAATGAACTAGCATCTAAACTGGCAGTGTATCTAATTTATCATAGATAATAATATATACCTACCTCAAACCATTATCATTAATATCTAAATAATTAGATGGGGGTGATAGAAGATGTCTGAAAACAATTGATAATTTACTACAAACTATTCACAACACTCTAAATACATGCTATAGAGCACAACAAAGTTACATGCACAACATTAGGGTAGTCATTAGACAATATATCTATAATGATGCAAGAAAATAATTAGGCAGACAATTTTCAAATCTTTTATGCAGAGAAATAAAGGATCTGAGAAACTATTTACAGCCAAAATGTAAAGAAACAATTTATTATGTGTGTGTGCATATCAACAGAATAAAGTGAATTAAAACAAAAAACAATCTAGTAAGGAATTACTTACCCCTCTTCTTCCACTGGCTCTAAAGCATCTAATAAATTCTCGACACTATTAGATAATCCTTCTCTTTTTAATCTAAAATACACATATTTTACAATTTATACATACATTCTTTTTTGATATTTTTTTTAGGTATGGATAAAAATTGCAACTTAACAATATGAATACTAAATTTGGAGACATTTTTTCTTGGAGAACAAAAGTAACTGCTAACAAATGTTGATAATATTTATAACTTTCATCAGTTATTGCATCTGCATCAAAATTATAAATAGGCCTACTTACACTGATACTCTGGGAACATTAACATTTAATTTCAAAGCAGCGCTCTTTCTGTCAAATGGCTCTATAAATTGAAAGAAGAGACAATTAGTTTAAAATTGAACAATTCAAGACAGAAATCAGTTTTTTTTACTTATTATGGACATTTTTATATTCAAGTTATTGAAAATGGTCTAAAATTACAAATTTCAATTGTTTTTTCGTGAAAGTAAATCCAAAAAATGTTAATAAAACGGTTAATACCTGAGGTACTTCTATGTAAATCACTCTCTGATACCTTTTTTCTTTTCTTCTTCTGATAATTTCTGTAAAAAATGGACACATAGCATAATGTTTTATGAAAATATATTATGATTAAAAACAAATTGAAGGTCACACTCCATAACATTTCAGAAAAAACATTGAACTTTGCATCAGATGACCCAAAAATTGATAAGTTGAAAATCAAATGTGAAAAATATAGACATTAATATAAAATCTTACTCAGTAATAAATTTATGTTGTAATAATTCAGCTGCTGTAGCTCTTTTATCAGGATCAGGTTCAAAACATCTACAAATATATAAATATACAATATACATCATTAAATAATATTACATTTATTGTAACACATTTTATATCAATTACATTCTTTATATTATCAATCATACAGAAAAAGACTTACTTGAGAAGAAATTCATGTGCATCTTTAGACATACATTCAGGAATATCAGGATGCATTTTATAAAAACCAACTTTAAACATAGCAGCTTCAGCAGAACCAAGCTGAAATAGTAATTGAATTCAGATCATAGGAAAACATTTAAAAATCAATTAAATACAATACAGTGAATGCATGAATAGTTCTAATTTTTTTTTCAAAGCTGCCAACATTTCTATCATAAATGACATACCGACTTACCTCTATAAATGGTGGTTTGCCTGTAGCCATTTCTATAACTGTACAACCTAGTGACCAGATATCAGCCTGAAATATATCATATAAGTACTATATATACCACGGTGCTTACGAGTTAACATATTTAAACAAACGAATCCGTTAGGATGAGTTTGTTTAAATATGTTAATGAGTAAGTCACGTGGTATATATTACTTGTAACATAAATATGATTGACAGCTTAAAAGTTAAGACAGCATCGATCACGTTACTCTTTAATCCAATGAAATTGAAGCTCGTGCACGTTTCATTTTCGTCTGCAAAGGGGATGTCTTTCCAAAAAGGGGCGGAGCTACTGCGAGTGCAATAACTTAGTTGGTTATTTCACTCATTTTTTCCTATTAGATTCTATATGGCTTTCATGTCAAATTACCCAAGAATGCAATAACACAAATTTGCTGTTTATACACCACAGTTTTCCTCAAACACACATTTTAAGCAAATTATTTCTCAAAAACATCAAAGGAAAAAACATCATTTATGTTACAAATATTAATACAACCATACAAGCAATGTCATAAATACCAATTGTAATACAAACTGATAGCATATTTATAGTACTGCAGTTTTTAAGGTTATTGTCTACAGAAGATAGTATAGCACAGATAACACTAGCAGCTGCTAGAACCATGCCAGATATAATTAATATTAACAGCTGGTAATGATGACAGTCTGAACTTTGTTAAGAAGTTTAACTGAACATACAGAACAACCAGATGTCAGAATTCAATTGACCAAGCAGAGCATTAGAAATAAAAATATGAACTATTATTTACCGGTGGTCCATAGCCTCTAGCCCCTTTATCTATAACTTCTGGAGCCATATACTGAATTGTACCTTAAATAGACAACAATAATTCCATTTTTCAATACTATTTATCTGTAATACTTAAACTTTCTTCAAGTACAATAACATAAATCTTTAATTTATGTAAAAAAATAACAGTAAGCTTTTATCATCTCATGGTGAGCAAATGGCAAGCCATATTAGGAAAGCATGGCAAACTGGCTTTTTTTCCAAATTAGAGAGGTCCCAGTACAAGAGCATTAATAAACATTTTGTATATATTTATAAAATTCTGATGAACCTACCAGCAAAAGTTTCAGCACAAGGATTAATACCAGCTAATCGACGAGATGTACCAAAATCTGAGATCTTTAAAACACCACTATAGGTATTGACTAGCACATTATCTCCCTTTATATCACGATGTACTATCTTATTGTCATGCTGTAAGAAATCATTCATATCAGTTATCATATTGGAAAATAAAGTTATTGTATGTCATTATCTGACTGTGATCAAAATGTATGATTTATTATGTCCTTTGTTGAATCAAATCTGTCTAATTAATGGACCATTCGTGATCAGCTTTCTTGAACATCAATCATTCACATACCATTAAAGATAATTTAAATTGACTTTACCAAAACCGATTTCTATTAGGTTAAAATTAAGAATATGATTAGTTCTTACCAAATATTTCAAGCCCTCTAATATTTGTTTAGTATAATGTACAATAGTTAATTCATTATCTTTTAACGGCCCCCATTTAGACTGTAACAACTGAGACAGGCTGCCTATAAAACACAATAAATCAAAATCACAATAAAATAAACACTATTATATATCATGAATACATTGTAAAGATATGTAGTGTGTGAAACAAGAAAATTTTTCACTTAGGTATTATCTTTAGGTGATATACCATCATGAAAAAATGAAATGGAAGGTTATATTGCATTTTAAATATTTGGAAGGTCCATGGACATGTTTGTTGCTACCGTTATATAACCTAGTGGGTGTATAAAAGGCATGATAAATGCATGAAATACATCCAATATCTAACATAAAAACTTTACCTCCAGGAACTTGTTCCATAAAAATCTTAAAGAAACCATCTTCACTCATGGAACCTCTATATTCTACAATATTTTTATGTTTTAATCGACTATGTAGATGAATTTCTTCATGTAAAGGCTGTACTTCTCTGTAAAAAAAAAAATATATTTTAGTAATCCTAAATTTGTAATCTTGAACATTTCATATTTGAATTTTAATTAAAAAAACATTTATAATAATATTTATACATGTACTTACTCTTTACATTTCTCAGGAACTTCTTTAACTGCTATTTTAATTTGTCTTTTATCTCTAGCAGCATAAACACAACCAAAGGTTCCTCTTCCTAACAATATCCGGTTAGCTTTATCATCATATTCATATACATACTGAAAATATTACAATATACATATTAAAAATATTACAATATACATACTGAAAATATAAAAATATACATATCAAAAAAATATTACAATAAGGTTATCATATACATACTGTATATACTATTACATTATATACATACTGTAAATATTACAAAATACATACTGAAAATATATCAATATACATACTGAAATTAATTACAATAATAAAATATTTGTTTTACCTCAACCACATCTTCAACAACATCATCAACGAAACAAAATGGATTCTGGGTTAATTCACTAACTAAACCATAAAATCTGTAATAGGACAGAAATATATTCTTTTATAATACTGTAACTAATTTGATGGAAGCTGTAGCTCAAAAATCAACCATGGGCATTGGGCAATCATTCATTATGAAAACATCATGAATAATACCGGTATTTCTCAGTTTGATAATTGAGGTTATCAGATTATGTCCCTTAGGTTCGAAAATAAAATTATCCTAATAAAATAAAATAAATCTTATCTGAAAAAGCCAGCATCTTTTATGTCACAATTTGATAAAGGCTCACTTACTTCATTTTCTGTACACAGGAGGGAAAAAATATATGGAAATCATCTGAATTTTCTTGAACATATAAAAATACAGCTCTCACATCTCTTTTATACATACTGGTAAAAAAAAACATGAAATTATCAAGTCAAAAATCAACTTGATTAACAACCAATTTTTATTTGATATCTTACTATATCTGGGCTTTAGACTGGTATCAATTTTGAAACTTTAACGCTAGATCCTTGATTCTCAACCTTATGGACTCTTTGTACCCTATTTTGTTCAAGCAATCTCCTGGTACCCCTTCGCCCACTTAAAGTAACATCAAGAGCCAACATGAAAGTAAAAGGATATTTGTTGGTTGATGGAGTTTGATATTTAATCCATTCATACTTTTTAAAATTGTTTAAGAGGCTTCTCAGGTACCCCTTGTGGCATTTGCTGGTACCCCCAAGTCAGCTAATTTTCATTTAAAAAACAGTAAAATGGAAAGTGCAGCAGACTAACAGAAAATGTTCGTTTTTTGGGGGGTGCTTTCCTCTGCAGACGATACAGTTATCTTGCCAGAACTTTTCAAATACCCAGGATAGAGGAAATGCTGATGTACAAAGGATGCAGTTTAGAGAAAATTATTGTTTCCTTAATTCTCAACACTGATTGAGACAAACAACAATTCCAATATAGCAGCTTACCTCACACGTTTTATAGCTTCTGATTCAAATGTCCATTCACAAGCAACCTTACAATCTGGTAAATTTTCAACATGCCACAATTTAATACACTGTAAAAGATTTAGAAATATGATAACTAAACTTGGTTTGTTAAAGCACACTTCCTACAACAAATCTAAAATATCTTCGAAGGAGTTTGACTTTGTGAGATAAACGCTAGCTGAATATATATTATTTCCTCTCAAATTTCCCTTACTCTGCATGAATATTCCAATCTGTGTTTGCTCAATGTTGAGATAAAAATAAGGACATTTTTCATTTTTCATAATCCCAATATGACAAAGTACATTCTACAGAACATTAATATCATAACTTACCTTATCTTCTGTATCTTTATTTACCTGTATATAACTAGGTTTATATTGTTTATTAGGTTCTAATATCAACACCTAAAATATATCACAGGTTATTCAGTTTCATAACTCAGACGATATCCAAATCACAATTCAAGGTGACCAAGGCAAAACAAAATATTTGTAAATATGGACACAGACATAACTCTTAAATATAATATGAGTTTTGACAGCCACTCTCTTAGAAAAGGGGCATTTGAGATTGATTAAACTTAACTTAACTGTCTTATCCATCCATTGATAAGGAAACTGGTTAGGTTTTATCAAAGTTTGTAGCAACACTTGATACAAGAATTGCTTTGCATAAATGAGTAAGTGATTTTTGAAGTAGTACTTACAGGAAAACGAATTCCAACAACTTCATCCTCCTGTTTTATTGCTTCAACAAAAAAATCCATCCAAAAATCAAACAACTGAAATAGATAAGGACAATGATAAAAGACTTATAGTATTCAAGATTTAAGAGAGCAACTAGTTTATATCTGTTCTGTTATCAGGTTATGCGTTTTCTAAAAAGATAAAGTTTGTACTTACAGGATCAACTAAACCAGCTTTCACACTTCTTCTAAATCTATTTATTAATAATATATTACCAACAGTTGATTTTAAATACCTATAATACAAATATATACAAGCTTATAACAATCAGATTTTGAAGTTTCCTTTTTCTTTCTTCACCGCTAGTTACTTCACTTGTGGTTTAATGATTTGTAGAAATTCTTTGTTTTTATTGTTTTCGGTCACATTTTGACCTGACCTTGACTTTTCGTCCTATCTATATCAAGCAATCAACAGCATAGCAACAAGAAGACTGGTGATATTAGTCAATGCTTAACATTAAATATTTTCTAAAAATATATCTTCAGATGAGGTTGCTTTTATTGTAAGGATCGTTTGATTGATATTTGGTATGATACAACACTGGACAAAGATAGTTTCAGTTTTGATCTCTTCTGTACAAATTTTCAAAAGTAACATACCAATCTGGTGGTTCTAATTTAAACATACAGTATGCTGCTTGTGAAGCCTTAGAATAATCTTCTGCTAAAACACTGATTTCAAAAAATGTTGCTACATCCCAATAATCTGTTAATGATTGGAGACTTCCCTTTTTACCAATCAAATTATTCAAAATAATACCTACAATAAAATGGAAATTAAAATAAATAGACAAGATTAAATTTTATTTAAAACAAATATAAAAGGGGCCTACATGGATGAAATATCAGCTTATCTCACAATGTAGCTTCTAAACCCATGAACAATTGAAAATAAAGAGAGTGAGCATACCTGGTACCAGTCCAATCATGAAGACCAACAAAAATCAATATTTAACTTACCAATACGCTGTAATTCCTGACAAGATGAGAAATCTTTCCCTGATATAACTAATAGTGTGGCAAGATTTATTCCTGCATATTCATTGGGTTGTACATCAAAACCTTTTCTGTACCTAAATAAAACCATCATTTACTATTTACTTCAAATTATCAAATTTTCAATTTACAAGTTTAGCCTTGAATGAGAAAATTATAACAGGAAAATATAAAAAATACTGTGCATGCTGCATAATAGAACAATTCACACATATTTTTCCCTGGGTAATCTCAAGCTACCGATAAGTAACTGTCAGATCTCAAGCTGAAACGTAATATCCAGTATATATAACTCTTATTAACTCAATTTAAGATCTATAGAATAAAGAAAACGTCCTACCATTTAATAGCATTATCTAAAGCTTGATTATCTTTATAGTCTGATTCTACAAACTTATCTTTATATATTCTACCACATAAACATATCATATCAGGTACAGCATTATCACTCATATCTATAGCCTATAATAAATATACACATAATATGTTTTATGCAATGTATTTTATGGCAAGTTTTATACATGTACATGTATATTCGAATCATTTATATAATCAAAAAATGTGCTTTCCCATCTTTTCTGGCCAGCAATTATCCTTTTTGCAGAATCTTGCTTCTCCTGATTTTCAGGTCTTTAAGTAAAATGATTAACCAGTCAAGAGTCAATACTGGGTAGAACTCAATTTGGAAGTTCTAAACAGGTTCCATTGGTTCCAATTATGCACTCAATCAAACAGTTCAGAACCAAATATGTTCCATTCAATTTAGCCATATATTTCCTTTTACGCCAGTTTAAATTCTGTCTACACTCTTTTATTGAAATTTCGGTAAATTTAATAAACCCAGTACATGCCGAACATGCCAATTAAGCTTTCCCCTAGATTGCTAGTGACAGTTTAATTTTAAATATTATTGTTGAATTTTACAGAACTGGAAGGCAGAATTTAGCCAGTACTGGTAAATATGAAAAGACTATATCTTTATACATGTAAAAAAGAAAAATATAAATCAGCTAGACAAAAGAATTTAAACTCATCAAATGACTTACCTTTAATATAACATCTAAAGCTTTATCTCTATCTCCAACATTATTTCTCCTACAATACATAGACAAATATAATAAGTATTCCAAGCTATCCTCATGGTTTTAAAAAAATACTGACAATCATATTCAATAACCATCATGTACCATAAAATTCATTATATTAATGATGTGCCTTGTGACTTTTCTAAAAAAAAGCCTCAAAATTACACATTTCAGCCTGATAAAACTTTAAACAATGTATTTTATGTATAAGAATGTTAATGTGTCGTTATGTAAAGTTATGACCAATAAAAATTCTCATGTTTATTTATTTACAAAAATGAATCTAACCTATTTAAGGCAAAAGCATACAACTGTAATATTGCTATTGTTGATGATATTTTACTATTTGGTATCTGTTCTAAATCTTCTACAAGTTTCACCATATTATCATAATCCTAAAAAAAAATCATGAAAAAAATTAAACTGTATTTTTAAAAAAAAAATGATATTATACACTGTTCTACAAAAAGGTTCTACTAAAAACTAGCTCTTGTTAATCAAGTACATACATAAACAAGTTTCTTCATTTTCTGAACAAGCATAATACATGTTTTTGATAACCAAATTTTTCATTCTGTATTAAGTAATATATAAAATTCTGACAAACCTGAACTTCTCTATATGATATCAACATATTAACTATAATATCTACTGATAATAGCTTGGGATCATCTAGTCTTCTTCTCATACCAGCTAAAGCCTAGAAATACACATTTACATATTATCAAATAGATACAACATATCGTGATTGAATCTTGAATACAGGATGGCAACTTCATTAATTCCATTTGCATTAATTCTGCTCAAATTAGTCTCAGTTTAACTAAGACATTATAAAATGATATTTCAATATCACACCACATTGAAATTAAAATATATACCTCTTTTAGTTCTTCACCACTGAAATTAGTTATTGCTTTTCTTAAATCTTTCAAAAATCTTTCTTTTGAGTGAACCCTGTAAAAAATAATTAAAACATACATGAATTAATATAAGTTTAATTAACAAAACAAAATCTCAATATTTATTCATAAATTAAACATTCTGAAATTGGGGTCAAAATTCAAACTATACCATCCCTCTCATCAAAAGTAAAGAATATAGTTGATTAGTGTCAATGATAAAGGAGATCAATACATAGGTATTCCGGGACAATATAGCTCCAATTAACAATAGTCATAAATTGAAATATTTGAATATTAATTAGCAATATTACCTGTTGAATTCATCAACATCACTTAAAGCAGTTTTTAGTTTTTTCATCAATGTAGGTACATCTGGATGAGCACAACTATCTTTTAATATGGGCGGTGAGGAAGGGTCACCGACAACACATGAATTACAAGCATCTATAGTGTAGGCAAAAAATGTTGCACCAGTTCCACAAGACAACTAAAATGAAAAATGTAAGAAATAGCATGATATATTACAATACTGTGTGATACATACATATAAAGCTAATGGTATCAATCATTTTATTTGATTTTTAACCTTGCACAAGTCAATGTGCTACGGTATCTGAAAACTTCAGTCCAGATTTATTTCTGTGATTCTAGAAAAGCTTTCCAAATCAGAATCCATTTCCTGAGAATTTATAGACAAGGCTACTTAAAATACTCTTATTCATTCTTTAAATATTGTTTTAAAGCCTTTTATAAGCTTAGTTTATTTAAGATTCTTAGATTGCTTTTGTTTATATAAGATATATTAAAAATGTTTACCCTCAGGGATAAAGTTAACTCTGGATCCACATCATAACATATAACAATATTATGTTTCATGCCCATACTTTCTCTTATACCCAGATGATAGAATAACGAGGCTTGTTGTAGAGGAGTTGTCATATCTACTATAGCTACATCAGCATTATAAAATGTATCCAATACAGCAAGTTCACCAAAATCTAACTTCTGAAATACCACTGTATCTAACTGTGCTTTATAGCTGAAAATATACAGGAGAGCAATTCTGAACTAGAACTAAAGATAGAAATCAATAGTGGCTGATAGATATTTATTCATACAGTCTCAGTTCTTACTCGTAGAGAAATTACTAGATAACTATCACTAGTCAGATATTTTTCACATCACAACTTTTAAGACTTACCATTCACAGACTTTCTCAATTTCAGCAAAGGCTCTTTCCTTAGCTTTTGTTCTTTCCACCAAATCAACACCCTTTTCTGCACTTCTAGTTTTAGAACCAGTTCTTGATGTTTCCCCTCCATTTCCATTACCATCTATTATACAAACTACTAGCATTGTGTATTACTAGATAGTTACAGTTACAGTGCAAATGAGATCTGTTTTTAAAAAATAAATGAACAACAATTGAACACATATTACTTTTTTTAAATCCTTTGAAATGCCAAATTAAAGGAATACAACCTCTTTAGAGTACACTCTTCTATGGCTATGATGTGTGTTTGATAGTTTTAATTGATTCAATTAAAATACATCTCACATACAATCAATGTTGAGAATGCAACAATAAGTTACTTCCTTTCATAAATTCAAAATTCCAATTTCGCATACAGGATTATTAAACGATATTGAAATCTTACTTGATTTTATGGATTTATCGAATTATAAAGGGACTGTGATGTATAGATTTGACACAAGGTAAGTCTTGTGGTGGATATATACTCTTATAGGCCAGGTTTGAGTGAAATTAAAATTCTATGTTCATGCTAAGAGGTGATATTCTTTTAATAGCTTTCCAAATTTTTATATCTATCTGAAACTTGCTGACTCTTTCAGCAGTGAGTCACATTCTATTCATTAAGACCTACAATCTTATAGGTATAATAATGCAGAGGCTACTTATAGGCCTTATAAATTAATTTTGTCATTTCTGGAGATTATTCTTTGATTGTTGAGTTTTATTCTCTTTTTTACCTGGATAACTATGCCTATTTTTATGTCCTGATGATAAGATTTTACTAGTAAAATGTTATCATTAATGTTTGAAAATATCGCGTATATAATCGTGTCAGCTGTATTAATTATAATATCATGTATGTTATATGTATCATATTTGTTGTGTATATTATGTATTATACCTATATATATCGTGCCGTGACCTGAATTGGTGAGAACTCATTTTGGTTGATGGCTTCCAGGCAGCTAGTGCATCTCTGATATTATCAGTTTCTGTCTTAATATTGCAAACAAACGGTCAGCTTTCTTGTCAGTAGTACACTGCTGTGTAATAATTTTTACTGCTCAGATATAAAATTATTTCTATTTCTATACCACCAACCAAAATAGGTGACTCAGTTTACACATGTAAAATTTAACCAAAATTTGTTACCCAAATTTTACCCAAAGATATTTGACAAAAGACTATCATTTTTGGACAAAATATTTTAGGAAAGAATGTGGATCTTGTTATCGTTATGGGGAAATAAAAGCTGGTTTATCACGTGACAAGATAAATGGGCGGGTCATGTACATCTTGTCACGTGTAAACCAGCCTTTATTTCCCCATAACGATATTAACAAGATCCACATTCATTTCTTATATTTACATTTGTCAAACTACTCCATAATTTTCTATTTTTTCTATGTAAAAATACTAAAAACAAATATGTTTTTTTAATTCACCAGTATCTGTCAATCATGTTGACCGACCTGCCTTGTTTTACTTTGTGCCAATAGATCGTGAGTGTGTTGAAGACGCCAAAGAGTCATGTGACATAGTAGCGTTTACTGATAAATAAATGCTAGTTTGCTAAACTGGTTCATTGAAGAGAGTGATAGTCGAAATGTAAATATAAGCTATTGATTAAATTTTATTTTCAAACAACATATTAGCTACAAAACCATGAGTGGGGCCGGGGGATATAATTTTAAGTTACTGAACGAGCTGTAATAAAATAGTATCAGATGATACACCCCAGGTAGAACACACAACTTATAGATCTTGTTTATAGATTTGTAGGTTAATGCTACCTATTGCTATTATTGCCCTTATTATTATATTTATATTTATAAAATAAATAAATAGGTAAGGAAACTTAGAAAGTGTGTCATGCGTTAAACACGCATAATTTTCAATCTAATACTGAAAGCATACCTGCAACATTATCCAAAAGCTGTACAAATATTAGAAATTAATAAATGTAAACAAATTAACATGATAACATCGAGTTCTAAACGTTGCAAAGCTGTTTATTAACTCCAGGAATTACAAAGACGCCATTGATAAAATATCTAAATAGCAGTGACCTCCCTTTCCTTCCTTTCCAAGGTCAAGGACATTTTGAATCCGGTTTTTATCACAGGGACTTGAATGAAGAATGATATTTACACAGGTGCCAGCAATTTAGTTCAACGCAAAAAAAAAAACTTTGGCCTCAAGAAAACTTTTTTTGTTAACCTTTTGGAAAACTTATTTTTCAAAAAATTACAGGTTATTAATTATTGAAAAACGCTTACCGGATCAGATTATACAACCGATAAGTTGCCTTATATTATGTCTGACTAAACAAATCAGCCAAGATGCAAGAAACATGGTCATATTGTCCAGAAATTCGTTATATAACGAAATAAATAAGGTTTGAAGTTTGTGTCAAGTATCCCTGCGTAAACAGAAACAGGGTTAGACCTACTTGACACACAAACTTAAGATTTCTTGCATTTTGGCAGATCTGTTTAGTCAGGCATGAATTGTTCTCGTTGCACAGGTTGGTTGGTAGATGACAAGTTAACGTTCGCTTCCAGCAGCAGCTGATATCGAAAACTAGGTAGTTGTTGGTAGTGGTGGTAGTTGGTAGTTGATTGGTTCAATAGGATGGTACTGTGCTGTTGGTTTGGTAATTGGAGAATTCGTAAGATCTGGTCGGGTCCAATGACATGGCAGTGAAACTCGGCCCTGGGTGGTGTGGGGTTAGTTATAACTCAGTCTTTTTCATTCTTCCAAACTCGTTGTGATCATGGTTATTCTTCTTGATGGTGGTAGATGAATGGTCGTTGTTTGTTTGGTTTGGTTAGATTATCTAATGGATGTGGAAATCTCGTTGCACATCATGATTTTGACCTTTATAGTAATCGCGCGAAACAGACTATGCTTACTCTTTTCGAAACACCGGATGGTACTTCTCGTATGGGAGGTCCACTACTATATAATTATTGCACCCAATTTGGACGAGATTTTTGATTAACATAATTGTTTTGCTTGTACGGATTTTTATTATTTCAAAGTCAAAACTCAAACCACCGGCCAGAAAATCTTCATACATAGCCTACGTCACAAGCTGGTGAATGAGGTATGTTATTGCACATGAATGGAAAATTTGTCACTTATGTCATAAAGTCGAACAAAAAAGATTGTTGACACTTTCGAGTAGCAAGGCCAAGTACATACGACGTTCTATAAAGGTCGATAGTGTCTTAAATTTCCAACTCTCCTGCCTCCTGGACAGATTTTATCAACAAAGTCTCCAAAAACTGAGTTGTTATTATAAACCGAAAATGACAAAGGAAAAAAATTATCTGATTCTGTTTAAAGTGTGTAGCCTATAGAAATTATAATTTGTGATCAGAATTTACAGTTGATAATTTAATTATAAAAGGTTCTTAATTATTATAGTGTCGCTATATACTGTTAATCATGCAGATAACTTATAGAAACCTCCATCTGCAGTTGTTAGTCGCTTGGCAAATTTAGTAAAACATCAGATTGCTTAATCTTCAAACAGTAGCTGAGTTGGATACATAGTAGGCTATATATTAATACGTAAACTTTTTAAATAGTTTCAGCGTACAAATATTTACCGCAAGTCATTTTAATCAAAATTTTCAGGAAGTAGCAACATTGAAAAACAAATAAACATCTGTTATGGAATTATGTAAGGTAAGATCGTGAAATCGTGATAATGTAATATAGAGGTCAAGGATTTAAGCCTTATCTGAAAGTTAATAAGAACCAATTCCATAGTGCCATTAACCAGAAGTTATATATCTACCTTGTTGGCAACATGTTGAAATTAGTTATATTCACTCTCGCCTGTTACGTCACAGCAATCATTGCAAAAGGTAAGAAGATATAATATCAGCTTATGGCTCATTCTGATCGACAGAGAAATTCTACCCATCACAGAGCTAGGAAAGATGCGAAGTTTCGTATGCTTATGGCTATGTTATAGTATAATAATATAACTTGATTCTTATGTAATGTCAAAACAACCAAAAGGAAAACAAGCCTTTTTTTTCAACATTGTAGTCACTTCTGAAATCTTTCATTATCATGACCGGATAGGAACCAGCTATATAGCGTTGTCTTTTGAGTATAGTTGCTGAGTATGGATGAAATATGAGGATCCCTGTTTTTCGGCTACAGGGACCTCAATTTTTATCAAAGAGCATGGAGCGACGCAAAAGAGGACTAAGGAGACGAATGCTGCAATGCAACCCCCTACAAGGCTTAAAACATTGGTTCTGCGGAAATGTTTGCTAGAGAATCCAAATCAGAAAACTTTTATAAAATTATATATCAATTTACTCATTGAAACATTGCATTTGTCTAATGTAGCTAAAATAGAATCCTCATATTTCATCCATGCCAGCAATTAGTAGCCTACTAAAAACAAAAACAAAATCCCAATATAGAGTGTTTACGAGCTTAAGAGCGAACGCGAACAAGGGCAGTAACTCGTAGAAAATTTATCGATTTGTTTTATTCTTGGTGAGGATCTCAGCAAGTTTCGTCGAAATTCGTTAATAATTGTGCTCTGTAGAGTGATCACGAGCTGAAAATCAAACGCGATCAACAAAATTAATAAAGGTACATGTTTCAGATTAGTTAGTATTACGTGACTCTATCGACAGTTACTGTCAAAATATTTATCAGGGTACATGAACGCTGGACTTATTTGATTTGTCTGATTTTCAGGTTGTATACCCGAAGGTAAAGGTCCATGGGGGTGCATGAGAAAAGATAAATGTTATAGCGATTCACTGTGCGGAGTAGGTCATAAATGTTGCCCCCACATATGTGGCGACTACTGTTATTTGGTAGGTTAGTATAATATTATCACACAGACAGTGTGATGCATTAGGAATTGGCAGGATATATCAAGGTCAAACACAAAAAACCTTAATTTATTTTACAATTTATCCTCATTAGTTTTAAAATGCATAACCCTTTTTAGAACCTAATCTAACCCTTTTGTCTCTCATAGTATTATCTTGTTACGTTGCATACTATTGCTCGGTTATTGTTTTTGCTTGTAAAAAGGCCTTGTATGCCTATTTGTTAGTCAAATAAAGAATTTATTTTAATCCATTGAGCACGTTTCCTAAATCTTCTAAATTAGTTTAATAACTTCACTTCTTCCGCTCACAATCCTAACATATATTATAAATTATCCAATTTCCATATTTATATGTTTATATGTTATTTAGTAAACTGTGCAAAACTTGACTGCCATCTAAAATGTGTACATGGATTTGAGCGAGACGCAAGAGGTTGTGATGTATGTAAATGCAGAACAAGTAAGTTATATACAATTTTTAATTAATATCAAATATTTAGCCAGTAACAACCCATTTTACCTAATTGAAAGAATCACAAAATCGAGAGCAATATCTGTAATCTGTATAATAGACTTCTCCATTATTGTAAAAGATATAATTTCACTAAATTAAGTGCTAACTTGGCCGTACCCGATTAGGGAAGGCAGAGTGTGCGGCGCCCCCATTACAATTACCCCCCCCCCCCCCCTCCCCCCTACCTAGGCTGGTAACGGTATGGCGCTAACGTCTTTTGCTGGTTATCACACAATGAATGTGAGATCTTAGCTTGAATATTATTCTTCATCCAAGAAATATTTTTATATCGTGCGAGAGTAGTTTTTGTAAAAAATAATATTTTGTAATTTAATAATTAATTGGCAAGTTCTTTCATTGTCTTTTAAAATGTTAAAACACAGCTGCTTTTCCTAAAAACACAATCTTATCTATTTTCTGCACCTAATTTCCATAATATCAGTGTGTCTTACACACAGATAATAACTAGCAAGGAAGCAATACTAGCATGAGCCTCTGAGCACAACGAAAAGTTTATGCATAACTTTAATGATATTATGTAAAATAATTATTGAATTTTTTTTTCAGCCGAGAGATGTACTGATGTAAGTACACATAATATTTCAATATTTTAAATTCTTTTATATACCTAATTAGCTTGAGATCTTATACAGCTTGGTGCTGCACTGATTCTGTAAGCAATTCTATGTGTCATTCAATGTTTTTAACATGTCAACAACATATAGAAAAACCTTTCTTTTTATTTTCAGATTCTTTGTTTGATAGGCTAATTCTTAAGGAATTATTTCTTTTTAAGTTTCACAAGTGATGTGCATAGCGACGTAGGGACATACCTACTTTTTGACACCATCATCGAAATAAAATCACATAATATACACTTTCTTTTCTGCACCTGTTTTTGGTCAATTTAGACGGACAATGAGCATGGGCTACATAGTGCGATAAGAAACAAGTGGTTGCCTAGCAATATACGCCCACCTTCCTTATAATTTTTTTTAGTATATCAAGAGCATTCCCCAATTGGTGTCAAATCGTATCAAAAATATAACCTGTCAAAAATATAGTTTATATCTTTTGATAACTGTGGTCTCTTTCGCGTTCACAAGGCATTTATTACATATTTTAGGTGTAAAACTCCGTAAATATTTGTCGAATCGATCCGGAATTCAAACTTGTCCGAGATCTTATGAATATAATCCTACATACAAAATTTTATTCAAATCCAACCCAAACTGTGGTCTCTATCACGTTCACAAGCCATTTTTAACATATTTTGGGTGTAAAATTCCGTGAAATTTAGTCGAATCAAACCCAAATTCGAACTTGTCCGAGATCTTATGAATATAATCCTACATACAAAATTTTATTCAAATCCAACCAAAACTGTGGACTCTATCACGTTCACAAGCCATTTTTAACGTATTTTGGGTGTAAAACTCCGTGAATTTTTGTCGAATCGAACCCAAATTCGAACTTGTCCGAGATCTTTTGAATATAATCCTACACATAAAATTGTATTGAAATTCAAGCAAAACTGTGGTCTCTATTGCGTTCACAAGCCAATTGTGGACGGACGGACCGACGGACGGACGGACGGACATTGGCGACGGCAATATACGACCACATTTCAATGTGGGCGTATAAAAATGCAACAACATAAGAATTCTATATTTGTGGAATTCCAAAAGGACTAAAAATGCCTGTAGCGCACGAGCTAATGCTTTCGACATCACCAACTTAAAAGGTTGATTCGCAAGTGGCTAAGAAATGAATTTTGCCATTTTTGCACAAATCCAAACAGGTGCTAAATGTAGGATGCAAACTGCATGTTGACATCAAATTCTTAAAAAGTAGGTATGTCCTAATGTTTCTGTGAACATCAGTAATGAAATTTAAATAAAAACATTCAATAAAAATCCGTACAAGCAAGACAATTCCATTGAGTCATTCCATTCATCAAAATCTTATCTACATCATAACAAAATCGGGGGCAATAATTGTATAGTAGTAGGTGTCCCATACGAGAAGTACCATCAGGTGTTTCGAAAAGAGTAAGCATATTCTGCTTTACGTTCGACTATTATAAAGGTCAAAATAAGGAATTCATTTATGACTGGCTAAACAGATCTGCCAAGATGCAAAGAGCAGACAAGTAGTTCTCCAAAACGACCATAACATTTCTACATGAAATTTGAAGTTTGTGTGTCAAGTAATCCTGTTTCAGTAATTATGCACGATTAATATTAGACCTCTTAGAAAGTCCTTATAAAAAGAACATTTAGGTCTAACATTGCGGATCAGTTGTAAAGTTTATACGCCATAAGCTGGTGATTGTGGTATGTTACTGCACATGAATGGAAAGTTAATATGAAAATCAGAGTCCTACAATTTGACAAAAGATCGTGATTAGTTTCAATTTCGAGTAGCACGAGCGAACGTTTTAGTATTAGAATCAATGGTGTCTTTTACTTCCAACTCTCTTGTGTAGAATTTAACTAGTCTCTAAAAATGAAGTTATTCAGTGACAAAACGTTACCTATGTATCGGGAAATGGAAATGAAAGAACGAAAAGATTCAGTAAAAATCCGTAAGCATGACACTAAAGTACCTTTAATCAAAATCTCCTTCAGATCATGGCAAAATCGAGACTGCAAGTTGTACTTGTAGTAGACTACTAAAAAAAGTTCCATCAGGAGAAAAATGTGTTCAGTCTATGCCGGACCGAAAAATCTTCCAAGATGCAAGAAATATCGTTAGAGAAGCTACCCGATACTATGGATATATGCGACAGTTGAGTAAGTGGTCTACTAGCAATCCATCAAGATTTTACTACATCAAGTCTCAAGTATAGGACAGGAATATTGATATAAAAAAAACTTTAGAGAGTACACTCCACCAGTAAATACAAAATAGGATGAAATACCTTCAGAGGGTAATATCAATTTGTTTGTAAGAGGACTACAAGTATCTTCCTCATATGAAAAGTTCATTGGATGCTACCCAGGAATTGCCAATAATGTGTATATAGATTTTGAGTATAAGATACTTGGATATGAGTTTAAACTAATCATAAATATCCATCTGAATAATCCAAAAATTTCTCCTATTCCTTATAGATATGTGCGCCAAACTGTTATTTTTCTAAGTCATTAGAACACATCTTCTTACAATTTATGTATGTACAAGTATTGTGATTTTCATAAATAAAAATAAGAAAACCCATCTTTAATGATTAGCTTAGCTCAAAATAAATCTCCTTTGTGAGACTAAGATTAAAGGGATTTTAAAGAGGTTTTCTAAACTTTGTATTATGTTCTAGGGACACTGATGCCATCAATTTGCGCCATTCCATTTTCAATTCTGACGTCTGTGGGTCTTGCAATTCCATAAAAACTACTGCGTTTTATGACGTCACGCCCCTACATCTGCATAAATGGAATGGCGCAAATTGATGGTATCAGTGTCCCCGATACACATACAAAGTTTAAAAAAACACTTTACAATCCCTTTAAGATATAATACATTGTATTATTGAAGAAAGTGAACATTTTTCATTAACAATTCAAACTTAAATTACTCAGAAGTAAAAATGACATAAAATAATGTTTTACCCTCTTCGTCTGTGTGGGCCAATGAGGACGGCTACTCATGAGTAAAGGGAATGATTAATTAAGCTACTGTTGGTTGAATTAGAAAGACATCACTTGTAAAACCCTTTAATATATCATTATAAACTATAATACTAATAGGTAAAACATGGATATAAAGCTATTTATTAATAATACTGTTTATCAGCTATATAATACTGCAAAAGGCAAATATTAGAGATAAGTGAGCTTAAAACTAGGCAAAATATCATATTAAATGTGCCAAAATCACAAAATAACATTTAAAATACTGAGGTAATAAATTTCTTTATACCTCAGAATACTTTAGCTTTACAAAACAATTCAGTTTACTTCTGAAACAAATCACTGTTGATATTTTTAAATTATCTGACCAATGATGGTAATAATTTAAATTTCTTTATTACAAACATGTCACAATAATATAATTAATGATGTAGAAATACAATATTATAAAAATAAGATCACTTTCATCAAAAGGGACACTGAAAATTATTATTTCTTATTATCTCAGAATTACATAAATTGCAGGATTTTCAGAAATGAGAGCTAAGTGAAAATACCTTTACTTTTCCATTTAGAAGATGGAATGCAAGGATGATCATATTACTATATTTACATTTGCTAAGATGTTTTCCCATTGACCTGCTAACCACGTGACATAACTTGATGTCATTTTACTTAGATACCCCTAACAAAATGACGCCGTAATCTTTGATAAAGAAATAGTTCTCGGAAAATCTGATGACCTCGAGTTGAATCTAATAAAAATCCCATGTTTTCCAAACGTAAATATAAGCAATAAGTGTATTGGCGTGTATGGTCGTATATCAGGACATGGGTTGACTGCAAAATTGAAGAAATATACGACCATACACGCCATAGGGTAACAGTTTATTGCTTAAATAACAATTTATTCATTTTGAGGAGATTCTAAAAAATATATAACAATAATCTCATATATAAGGCACAAATACATTGCATAAATAATACTGAATATAATACTGAATAATATATCAACCACCAACAAATCATACAAATACGTGTATTTATCTCATCATAAAGCTTTTAAAATATAAAAATAGCACAATATGATTCAATCATAATATAACAATATGCATAATAAAACTGTTCACTAATAGCTGCCAAGTGAAAATAGTTTTTTCAAGATTCCATGGAATGTTGATTTCTCAACTTTTCATTATTAAAAACTATAGGTTTTCTGTTCTTTATCTTTACCACTACCTTTAATAAAAGAGAAAAAAAATCACATTTTTAAGTAAAAGTGAGATTCCCATACCAGAAGTACTATCAGGTGTTTTGAAAGTGATCAAGTTGGTAAGTTTCTAAAACTTGTTGTTTTATATTATAGTTCTGTTTTCCTCATGAAAAAGAGATCAAAACTCGTGGTTGCTATTGCTCAGAATTATTCAGAATTTTATTGGACACTTCCTAATAATGCTAGCTTACAAAGATTTAGTGGTTTTCAATAAGTTATTTGCATGTTCCTTTTATCAAGTTCGATGAATTAATTGGCAGATTACATAGAACATTTTTAATTTCAACACTGGAAGTTTTCTATACTATACTTTATCCAATATATTTATCAATGAAATATAAAATTTTATAAGTTACAAACCAGGAGCCTTCCAGTTGGGATCAAAATGTTTCTGTAAAGGTTGCCAACATAAATAATAATCTTTATCAACTTTTGTTTCATTTCCCCATTTAGTAACAGCCATACTGAATGATGATTCAAACATAAATGCCTAGAAATACAATGATAACAATATATAGTAATTTAAAATGAAGAAGCAGTAAAATTATATCTATTACCCTTGTCATTTGGGTATTTAACTAAAATCAAACATCAAGCTCATCTATGTGTAATAATACATGTACATGTAGTGTTAATATAACAATTACTTCTTCAGCAAGTTTTAATCATTTTCACAGAAAAAGTTACCTTTTTAATATGTGGTAGCTACATGTACATATCTATAAAACTTATTTGATATACCGGTACACTTATCTCATACACACTACATAGCCCACTTAGCTCATAAACACTTACAATCTTATCTCATACATATAAGCACACATCTTATCACATACACACACACCTCATGGGCACCTATCTCATGCACATTATTATCTCATACACACTTATCTCATGCATACTTATCACATGTAAACAGATCTCATAATACTTATCACACACACTTATCACATGTAAACAGATCTCTTAATACTTATCACACACAATTATCACATGCATACACTTCTCATACATACTTGTCTCTCACTTACATATCAATCTTATACATGAATTGGTAACAGAAAACTCACCATTGTGCCACCAGCAATAAATTCAGGCTTTAAGTCAGCATTTGAGGCTTTTTCAAAACAACCCTCATCAGGACCATGTGGTGTCATCATACTATGTAAACTTGCTCCACCTGGATTGAAACCCCCTTCCTACAAATAAATTGAAGGTTGAAAAACAGTTAGAAAGTTATCTATGTCTACACGTAGGTGTAATTTTCAATTCAGTACAATAATATACATACCTTTGCTTCATATTGACCATGAATAAGACCCATAAACTCACTCATACAGTTTCCTATAAAATAAATAATAGTATATGTATAGCCTAATGTTATATCTATTGAAAAATCAACTTAGAATCATGATTTACTCTTTTATTTGTCATTAATGATTTACTCCTATTAAGCCCTCTACATATAACCATGCATTACTTTTTTTTCAAATTCTCTATAAATGCCAATAGATTTGTTATCTTGATGAGAGCATTAGAAACTTACTATGATAATATGGTGGTCTAAAACTATGTTCTTGTACAGACCATCTTGGAGGAAATATAACAAAATCAGCAATAGCTACACCAGGCTTGGCTGATGGACATGTTAATACTGTAAATATAGATGGATCCTGAAAATAAAATAGAAAGATGTTTAATATATAGAATGATGTCAAGATATCGACTAAGTAGACTCTCTAAAAAGAATGACTAGTTGACATCAGAAGTGACAATGTCTGTCATAGATTAAGTATTATAAAAATCTAAAATAATCATCCGTTATCAAAATAGGATGTAGAAAAAGAAAACAAGGATCCACTTACAGCATGGTCAAAAGCAACAGCATTAATCACCATGAAATTCTTTAAATCATATTTATATGGTGCATAATTACCATGCCAGGCCACAACATCAAAAGGTGAATGATTCTACAATAAAACAAATCAATCATACAAGTTAAATGTAAAGTGACAGAATTTTTAAGACAATTAAGGTGTCTTTATATTATTTTTCGCTATCAGACCTAAAAAATATACATGTACTTCAAACTAGGATATTCACTTTTGGATAATTATGGATACACAACAATTTGAAGGCTAAAATTTTAACAGTAAGTTGTGTACACTTTTACTGATAAGATAAGCTATCATTTCCTGTGTCTAAGATTAAGGAACTTGCCTTAAAAAAATATTGTCATTACCTGTCTAGCTTGAAATAAATAACCATGATATTTACTAATAACTTGATACTGTTTCACATCTCTATCTTCATACCATGCCACAGGGGTCAGAAAATCTCTCGGATTGGCTAATCCATTAGCACCTACAATATAACTAACATAACTAATTTAAGGCCTTTTACACTTCAACTATGGACAGACTGGTCATTGCTCCAAGATGGCTTGCTGTTCAGGAGTTGGAGACTTTACAGTCAGTCTCTGTCTCTGTGATCATACATGTGGAGACCGCAAAAATTTGGAGATTCGGTGCTCGAGATAATCACTTCAAGCAAGTTATTTGTTTAATGAACCACAATGCAGGGCCTAACCCCTGTCCAGGCTTGTTTCTAATTGCTTAGTGTCAATAGGCCTTCAGTTAGTATCTTACTTACTATCCTTCATCATTTGAAGATGATGATTAATAGATGATTTGGTAATTCAATATAATTGTTTATTAGTAAAATTTCATTTTAGATTAAACATAGGAAAAATCTTACCAATAGGTCCCAAGTTAGGTAACTGGAAATGATCATTAAAAACTTCCAGAACATATCCTCTTGTTTCACCTTCTACACCAATATTAAACCTTATTCCTCTCTGAAACAAATTATACACTAGTGTTACATACTGCAACAAGAAATATTCTCAAAACAAACAACAAAAAGATGTCAGTTTGACTTGAAACCAAACTAAATTACATAAGTCATAAATTTACATAACTAACTATCATATTGTGTTTTCCATACATAATAAGTTCACTGTTTTATAATATCAAGGTGGGATTACCTGTGTTGGCTACTGAAGAATAAATAAACACAAAAGAATTATCCTTGATTATTTCAACAAAAAATCTAACAAATGAAATAATCACTACCTGAATAACACAGATTTCATTGGGAGCCACTTTCATTTTACCAAACTCTGTTGTTATTAACAATTCACCTTGTTGTGGAACTACAAACAATATAAAGGTTGAAAATTTTACCCATTTTTTAGTGAAAGAGAAATATCAGCTGCTATTGTCTTCAAAATAATGATAGTCTTAGCATAATGACAACATAAGACAACATAAACATGAGCACACATTATCACGTAAAGACAAGAAAAGAATGAAAGACAGAAACATTTATATTTCACTAAAAACTTAGGTTCTTGATCTTTCTCAGATTACTGTTTTACAGTTGGGTCACTCGAATGATGAATGGAAATGACTTATTCAAGGCAAGGTCAACGACTTAATCCTGACTTCAAACTCAAAACAACCATGTGATTGTTAAGATCAAAACTCAACTGTGACATTGAACCCACAATAAATTCAACATTGATATTCAAATTAAATTAAAAAGGCGCAAAATTAAATTTATTGACAATAGTGCCAAGACAATGTAATCATTTGTGATGGAGAAACTTTTGGTATAATTAATAAATATGATGGTTTCCAATCTATTGTGTGAAATTTTGACGCACACTAATGAAACCAAAAACTTATTATCTCCACAAAGCATATGATGTATTGAGGAGGTTATGGATAATTAGAAATTCTTGTGTGATGGGAAACAAATAAATCAAATACCTTACCTATCAAGAAATCACCATCTGAACTATATAGGCATCTACAAAAATATTTATAAATTTTAAATAATGGATTGGGTTATTTTTGTTGTAATTCATTTTATACTTAAATTTTCAGTATTGTGAAATTGGGTAAAAGATTTTAATCTATCAGATACTCTTCATCTTACACTGGATCCAGTGGACATTTTTGGGATGATCTGGTTGGTATATACCGGTATGTAAAAAGTCTTAAGAAGTACGCATATTAATGCTGATAATGTGCTGATTTGCATAACTTAGACTAAGGAATGATAAGTCCAACAGATGGTAATCATGCCTCTTTTAGATTATATTTTATCTTACCTATCACCCATAGAAGTATTACAAACATAGATATAAATACTAATACCACTTCTGGATTTAGGATCTCCTGCACCACAAACAGTAGCCAGCCCCTATAAAAATTACAAGTGTTTATCACCATTAAGTAAAGCCAAAATTTGTTGGGCTTTGAGCTCCCATAACAAAATTCATTTACCTATAGTACTATTTCTACCATGATATTTGTTCAATATGTGCTGAGAAAATATCCTAAGTAAAGGAAGCCAATACAAGGACTCACTAGTATCAACTTTGGAACTAGACTAGCTTGCTAGATAACCTGGTATAGTCATATACTGTACGAAGATCCCCATATTGAATAAACTGTAGTTCATCCAATCACAATCATTCTTTAGAAAGGGTTAATTCTACGACGCTATGTATGTCATAGTTTGAAAATTCCTTCAATTTTTCTACTTAAAATGAAAACAATAGAAGAGTAAAATAGAAGATTATAAACGATTACAGTACCTCTACAAAATCTACAGAAACTTCTCCTTTCTTTGGAATATCAAATGGTTGCCATCTGAGCTGAAAAAGAAAGATCAGAATACAATATCAAAATATGTTTAATAAATTATCTTGTGTGCTATTTATCATTATCTTATGTTTTTAATCACACTAGAATGATTTTCAACCTTAATTTCTCTTTTAATCAGTGACATGTGACAAACAGTGGAAAACCAGTGAAAAACTGCAGAATAATACCTGGTTTGGGTTTGGTTCAACTTCATCCCAATTGTGGGTGATATTTCCTCTATCAAACTTTACAAAAGGTTCATGTAAAACTGATGGTCTTATTCTATACAGCCAGCTACGAATACAAAGAAATATATCAGATATAAGGTTATTAAGTGTTCAGACCAGCACAGCACAGCACAGTTAATTAAGCTGCATTTTCTGTTCATGACTGACTGCAGCATCAAAATGATCTTGCAACTTATTCAAATTTATTGTTTACCTTCTCTGATTGTTGGTTCTTGGTGCAGTAAAAGCATCACCCGAGAGCTGCTCAGCATATAAACCATAAGCACATTTTTGGGGATTATTCTGAAAATGAAAAGATTTTATGAGATTTACTTCCTAAAAACAAACTCATTGACAATTGGTAAAATTGTTGACCACTAAAAAAGCCTGATGGAGTGAGCACAACCTAAAAATCTAAAGAATATGTAATGAAAAAATATAACACTATATATAATGATTGTCGCATCATCACAAAAATTGATAGGAATCATCTTCACAATGAAATTGACCCACAAAATAAAAAAAAGATTCTGTAAGCTTACAGAATTGTAGCCTGCGGAGTGAGCACGAAGAGCACAATATAGCTAATAGAGTGAAATGTCAAGTCAGACGCAATATTTAGGTAAAAAATTATCTCTATCTCATCATCACCATAATCGATATGGATCATCTTCATAATGACACTGAATCACAAAATAAAAATCAAAAGAATCTGTAAAGAATTGTAGCCTGTAGAGAGAGCACGAGATGCACAATATAGCTAATAGAGTGATACGTCAAGTCAGACATGAAAAATTATCTGATCATCACGATAATCGATATGGAGAGCAAAAAGTGATAGACTGATGGACCGACAGGGTGATTACAATATATGCCCAAAATATTCGGGGCGGCCAATAAAAAATGAAAAAAAAAAATACCTGTCCCTCCGGTAGAGCTCCTGGACATCTTGGGTCCTCTGATGCAAATTCATTTCCAAAACCAGACTGATACTGGAATCAAACATATGCAATTATATAATTCTCATAATAAAAACCAAAACCAAAACCATACTGATACTGGAATCAAACATATGCAATTATATAATTCTCATAATATATCATCTTTATCAGTGTACATGTAAGCATGTATTAATCATCACAACTTTAAGACATAAGATAGTGGACCACGGCCATATACGCCTAACGAAAAAGTCAAAAAAGGAAAAAATTTAATCAGGAGAAAACTAAACTTTCTCAAACCTTTCGATTTAGGTCCAATAACATCCATTTTAAGTTTCATCAAAATCGGTTGAAAACTAAGAGAGTATTTGCATATTTAAGATTTGGGGCAAGGGCAATAACTCTGCTTGTAACGATCGAAAATAGCTCAAATTCGAACTTGATCTTCGTTTTCTGAATATATATACACATATCAAATTTCATTTGATTCCGTCAAAAACTCTAGTTTTTAGAGCGTTTACAAGCAAATGTTGATGGACGGACCGACGGATTTGGGACAAGGGCAATAACTCTGCTTCTAACGATTGAAAATAGCTCAAATTCGAACTTGATCTTCGTTTTATGAATATGTATACACATATCAAATTTCATTTGATTCCTTCAAAAACTCTAGTTTTTAGAGCGTTTACAAGCAAATGTTGATGGACGGACCGACGGATTTGGGGCAAGGGCAATAACTCTGCTTCTAACGATTGAAAATAGCTCATATTCGAACTTGATCTTCGTTTTATGAATATGTATACACACATCAAATTTCATTTGATTCTGTCAAAAACTCTAGTTTTTAGAGCGTTTACAAGCAAATGTTGATGGGCGGACCGACTGGTTTGGGGCAAGGGCAATAACTCTGCTTCTAACGATCAAAAATAGCTCAAATTCGAACTTGATCTTCGTTTTATAAATATGTATACACATATCAAATTTCATTTGATTCCGTCAAAAACTCTAGTTTTTAGAGCGTTTACGAGCAAATGTTGACGGACGGACGGACCGACGGACGGACGGACGGACGGACAGGGGTGACTACAATATACGTCCTCATAGAGAGATGAGGGCGTATAAAAATTAAGATTAATTAATTGAATCAAATACAGTAGGATAACCTCATCAGGAAAGTGGCTTTATCTCTTTTGCCATTGCAGTGGATATTATTCATCATATAATTGCATGCTACATAATTTACTAAAACAATGTCATTGACAAGAAATATATGAAATTTAAAAAAAATGTATTTCTGAATGTTAATTAGCTCTTAACATAACTCAAATTTGTATTATACAACATTTTCTCAGTCAATGCAAATAAAGTCAGTAAAGATTATATCATAATTATAAATGTATTTTAATCCTAGAATTGAAGTGATGACAGCCGTGACATTACAACAAATAGTTCACAATTCACTGTCAAAAAAAAAACTGTATTGAATGTAAAGAATTTAGGATACCTAGATTAATAGATAAATACCGGTATCTATATATGAAAATGCAAATAGACCTGTTTAAGCACAACAGGATTCTGACTAACACCCACTGACAGCTTTGATTTTAATCGAAAATATTTGACAGGAACATCAAAATTTTGTCAACCTTTCAATTTTTGGGATACTGTATAAGTTTGTTAAAATCTGCCTGGAATCATGCCTTCTTGAGTGTTGTAAGGCTAAAAATTGAACATTTTCAAGGACAAGGGCATTACTCATAATAAATATTTAAATTGAACATTTTCAAGGACAAGGGCATTAATTCATAGTAAATATTTAACAATTTTGATTTTCGATACGGTTCTTCCTTGGGTGAATACGAACACTCACACACAGTTTCGCCAAAATCTGTCAAGAATTGTGCTTTCTAGAGTGTTTACAAGAAAAATATTGAATACATTTTCAAGATCAAGGGCAATAATTCATATTAATTATTTTTCAATTTTGCTTATTCTTGGGTGACACCAATCTGTCAAGATTTGTGTCTTCTTTTTCATGTTGCCTCAAAATAAGGCCCGCCCTCGGCCATATGCAGAAATACCGTTTTTAGGCAGAAGTTAGTTTTCATAATGAGTTTGGGCTGAGATTTCCACAGCAGTGGATACACTTTTCTGGTAAGATCTGACCTGTGTACTAACTAGTTAAAACTTAAAAACAATTGCCAACATCTGGAGAGTTTGCAGTAGTTGCAGGGGCACAAATCATTGTCTTTTTAATGTAGGAGGGGTGGGGGAGTTGGGATAAAATGTTACGTGTGTTAAATTGCATATAAAACAATTATCAAATACAAAAATTCATAGGGTTTATCTTCATAATGACATTGACCCACAAGATAAAAAATAAAAGAATCTGTAAAGAAATGTAATGAAATGAATGGAGTTTTACGTACTGCTTTTCTGCACCTATATGGGCTAATTGAGGACGGGCAAACACCATGCAGTGTGCAATGAGGAAAATTTTGCCAGGACAATAAACCCTCAAAATATTTGTGGGTGTATAAAAATGGTATATAAAAATGATCCGTCATAGACCTGGTGACGGGCCTTATTTTTGAGTTACATAATCAAATTTACTTTTAGGTACCTTCTTTAAGGCCAATGAACACAACCATAAGCAGATGGTCGCAGGAATTGAAAAATTCAGAAAACGCCTAATTATCATTCATCCTTGGGTGATAATGAACTCTCACACCAATTTTCATCAAAATCCATAAAGTATTGAGTTTTCTAGACTGTTAACAAGCTAAAAATTAAACGCACTTTCAAGAACAAGGGAAATATTTAACAGTCTTTATATTTTTTTTATTTAGCTGATTTTCAAAAATGTTTATTCTTGAGTGTTTACAAACACTAAAAATCTGACAATAATTGTGCCCTGTACTCACAAGCAATTGTGGACGGATGGACTGGGGCGACAACAGTGTACTGCAAATAAGGAATAATGTGAGATACTATGATTAAAATCTTAAACATTAAGCATCAAGAGTTTGTTAGTGTATGTTAACTTCAGCCCTTTTGTTGTTTTGGGGAATCGACTCCAATCTATCATTCAATAGTCGTAAAAGTTCCTTAGAGGTCAGCTCCACCAACTAATTTACATAGAACTATAGAACTCTCAGTCGAAATTGACAAATGTACAGTAACAAAGTCTACATTTGTAAAATCAACATTTCACACATTGTCATTGTTATATTGCTTATTAATCACTCATGTACTTAATTGGAGTTGCTTTCCTTTATGGTACTATGTTTTCTATGATGCGTATGAATACAAGAAAGTAGTACACACATGTATGTAACCGCCATGATGTCTTAATTTGATGATTAAAGTATATTTGATTATATTGGATTCTTCCTGTCCTGCTTATGCTACGCTTGACCATTCTTACGATACAACATAATTGGCGACGAGGTAAACAAATTTAATACTACACAATGGATTCTCCTACATCGGATATGCCTTCATTATTCCGAGAAACTCTTACACCGTTACCTGCATACAGTGAAGAGCCTGCTGCACGTCATAATTTCTACAATTACAAACCAAGTATACCAATACCTCCAGCCTACAAACCATCACCAGGTAAACCTACTATTGAATGGAGGGTATGGGAACGCATGTTCACGAATTATTTAGAGCTGATTTCTGCCGAAAGTATGCCAGATAGAAAGAGAAGAGCTTTATTGATTCATTGTTTAGGCACTGAGGGCCAAAGAATTTTCTACAATTTTCCCTGTCCAGGTGAAACATTTCAAGAATCGTTGCAAGCAGCACGAGAATATTTTCAACCAGAATTAAATACGGTTTCAGAAAGGTCAAAATTTCGCGGACGAAGCCAGCAACCCGGAGAAACTATCGATGAATATGTCACTGCTTTGCATGGTTTAGCCTCTACATGTAGTTTTGGGATTATGGCTGATGAAATTATACGTGATCAACTTATTGAAAAGACTAACAATCGGAAAATTCGTGAACGCTTGTTAACTGAAGGTTCGGAAATAAATTTACAACGAGCGGTTGAACTTGCTCGCTCCATTGAAGCCGGTATACGTGAATCGAAAGTGCTTACTGGTACTACGGGTACTAATTCTCCTTCAGGAAATGTTAATTCTTTGAATACAAAGTCTAAAACCAATTTTTCACGTAATCGCAAATCGGAAAAATTCAGAGAACAGAATTCGTCTAAATCTGAGAAGAAAACTTGCTACAGATGTGGATCTCCTAAACATCTCGCAAATTCTACCGATTGTCCAGCAAAAGGTCTTATATGTTCAAAATGCGGTAAAAATGGTCATTTTGCGAAAGTTTGTATGTCTGCACGTGAAAAAGATTCGGTAAATACAATTGACAGTTCAAGTTCTTGTGAAGAATTGGGCACGTGCGAGATAGAACAATGTAAACAATACACTGTAAAAACTAATAATCAAAGTAATGTACACACTGTAAGAAATGAGTGTGAAATTCAGATGGAAGATTCAGTTACGGATCCTGTTTTCATATTTACGGTAAATACTGCTGCTAATACTAAATTATACCGTATGTTTCATATTTCTACACCTACTGGAGAATCATCTGACGTAAAGATGTTGCTCGATACAGGTTCTGCAGTTACAACTTTGCCTCATAAAATTTACCAACAGCATTTCTCTACTGCTTTACTTTCTAAACCTGTTATGAATTTAACATCATATCAAGGAAATGCTATTGATGTTGTTGGATGTTTGCAAGCTGCTATTGACTTTGAGAATAGAACTGCAAATGTGACTGTATTTATTACATACGGTGATACTGCCCTAATTGGTATGGACGTAATAAAGAAATTGGGTCTTGTGATTTCTTCAAACTCTGTACGTGTCAATACAATAGTGGACTCATTTGTACATAAAGTTATGGTTGATACTAATGTTAAACCAGTGCTACAAAAGTTGCGCCGTTTACCACTAGCTGTACGTGATAGTGTTAAATCTGAACTGGAACGCTTGGAAAATTTGGGTGTTATCGAAAAATGTGATGCTTCACCATGGGTTTCTAATATTTTAGTCGTAAAGAAGAAAATTGGCATTCGTTTGTGTTTGGACTGCAGAGAACCAAATAAAGCGATTGTTGTAGACCAACATCCACTACCTCATATTGATGAACTTTTATCTGACTTTAAGGATGCTACTGTTTTCAGTGTTATTGATTTGCAAGAAGCTTATCATCAGATACCACTTCATGAGTCTAGTCGTAATCTTACCTGCTTCATAACACACGAAGGAATGTATCGTTTTTGTCGTATTCCTTTCGGACTTGCTTCTGCACCTGCTTTTTTCCAAAGGATGATGTCAACAATCTTAGATGACTTGCCAGGTGTAAAATGTATTCTAGACGATATTGCTATTTTCGGTGGTAATATGGAGGAACACGATCAACGATTGACTGCTGTACTCCATAGAATAAATCAACATAAGTTACAATTAAATCTGAATAAGTGTAAATTACGACAATCTAGTATAAACTTTTCAGGACATACTATTTCAGCTTCTGGAATATCACCTAGATCAGAACTGGTAACAGCTATTATTTCTGCACCTACACCGACTGATGCTACAGCTGTTCGCTCTTTCCTTGGTACAGCTACTTACTACTCTAGATTTGTCCCTAATTTTAGTACAATTACAGAACCCTTACGTCGATTGACCAGGAACTCTACAACATTCCTGTGGGATAATTCAGCTGAAAGGAGTTTTACAAAACTCAAAGGACTTATTGCTGCCAGTCCAATCCTTGCTTCATATGACTCTACATTGCCTACTTACATCTCTACTGATGCTTCAAATTACGGTTTAGGAGCAGTTCTTACTCAACTTCATCCGGAATTTGGTGAACGTACTGTTGCTTTCGCATCTCGCACTCTTAGTGATTGTGAACGACGTTATTCGACGATTGAAAAAGAAGCCCTAGCTTGTGTTTGGGGAATAGAAAAGTGGCGTTTATTCTTATGGGGTCGTAAGTTTGTTTTACGCACTGACCACCAGCCCTTAAAGACTATCTTTACTTCGAAAGGTCTTGGTCGTTCAAGTATGCGAATTTCCAGATGGGCTGCTCGCCTAATGGTTTATAATTTTGATGTCGAATACAAAAAGGGTAAAGACAACTTAGTTGCAGATTTTATGTCTCGCCTACCCTTACCTGACTCTGATTCGAAAGAAGAAGATTTTGACTCGGAAATGATCGCCATCATAGATAGTCAATTACAAGCAATTTCCGTTGCTGAACTACAAGCTGCAAGTGAACAGTCCGAGTTGTTTGACAAAGTTCGTCAACAAATCGCTGACAATTGGCCGAATAAGAAGATTCTACCTTCGGAACTTTTGCCGTTCTACAACGTTCGTAATGAACTAGCCTGCAAGGACAACTTGATTTTTCGACAAAATCGACTTGCTGTTCCATCATCTTTACAACCACGTTTGATTGAACTTGCCCACGAGAGTCATCAAGGCATTGTCCGCACTAAGCAGCGTCTCCGTTTGCTGTATTGGTGGCCTTGTATGGATAACGCAGTTGAAATTGCAATAAAATCTTGTGTTACGTGTCAGTCGCACGACAAGACAGCTACTACACATACTGCACCTATGCAACCTATACCGTTTCCTAAAGAACCTTGGGATCGGGTCTCTATTGATATTGTTGGACCATTTCAAAGTGCTTCAATGCAAAATCGCTATGCTATGACTTTGATAGACCATTATTCAAAATGGCCGGAAGTTAGTTTTATGCCTAACATAACTACTGAAAATGTGATTGAGTTTCTAGAAACAATATTTTCAAGAGAAGGTTATCCTAATCATTTACTAAGTGATAATGGTGTTCAATTCGTATCGCACGATTTCGAAGATTATTTGAAACAACGTAACATTATTCATTTACGAACATCTAACTATTATCCGCAATGTAATGGTGCACTCGAACGTTTCCACAGATGCCTCAAAGATACTGTTATATCTGCCGTTATTGAACAGAAACCTTGGAAATCTGCTGTTCGAAATTTCTTATTTATATATCGTTCTACGCCTCATGCTACAACTGGTATCGCTCCATCAGATCTAATGCATGGTCGTGAAATGAAAACCTTATTACATGTTCTTCAACCTGCTAATTTAAGCGATTCCAGTGATAAAACCATCCGTGAACGTGTTAAACAAAAGCAAAGTTCTATGAAAACTTATTCTGATTCTCATCGTGCTTGCAAGAGTTCGAAGATTGCTTCGGGTGACTACGTTCGTATCCGCAAACCTATAAAACCTCTAAAAGGAAATCCAGGATATACACCACCACTCGAAGTTATCCAGAAAGTTAGTGATAATACATATAAGTTAAGTGATGGAAAAATATGGAATTCTAAGCATTTATCTTTGTGTAATGTGCCAAGTAAAAGTGATACTAGTCATAATAATACTAGTTCAAAGTGTGCATCTAATAGTGCTATTATTCGCAAATCTAATCGCGTGTCAACTCATACCAAGGATAAAGACTTCGTTTACTATTGATGTTTACAATTTGCATATATGCTATTGATTTCGATATTAACTTTGCAAAGGTTATGCATTTCAGTTTAAGTTATTTTTCTTGACATTGCTACGTTGTACTTCGTTATTTTCCTTATAGATTGAGCATCAATCTTCGGGTGGGGGATATGTTATATTGCTTATTAATCACTCATGTACTTAATTGGAGTTGCTTTCCTTTATGGTACTATGTTTTCTATGATGCGTATGAATACAAGAAAGTAGTACACACATGTATGTAACCGCCATGATGTCTTAATTTGATGATTAAAGTATATTTGATTATATTGGATTCTTCCTGTCCTGCTTATGCTACGCTTGACCATTCTTACGATACAACAGTCATTTTTAAGCCCTCACACCCTTGGAGCAATCATATGAACCTTTTGCATCACTAAAACATGTTTTTCTTAAAAATTCTTGATAGATACCTGCTGAACATGACTAATGGGCCCATTTTTAAATATGGACTCTGGTGAAAATTTATGAAACAAATAACGGTACCGGTACGTCCAGAAATCAACATGGTATCAGCCAATCAGCATTTGAAATATTGATAGTCAAGAGTTTTGTGTCATTATTTTCCATATATTATGATCTGATAAATCATGTGATCTCCTCTATCACATCGGTCTGTAGGCTAGACTGGAGAAAATTGAGAGCTATACTTTACAAAACACGAAATAGAGTGGATTTTGACAAACAGACCATCCGTATGGTCTAAATCTACAACAGTTAGGCCATATAAAAAAAAAAAGTTGGTTAGCATCCTTTTGTTCTCCATTTTCAGGGGAGGGCGGGAGGTTTTTTTTTTTTTTTTTAATTTTTATTTACGGAATTGCGCATGCGCAGATACTAAAGTTTCGTTTCGTATATACAATCAGATTTTTAAAGGCTTTGATACAGTTTTATGGCTTCGTGGATGGATAGTAGATAGCACAATGTAAGAAAATGTTGACTGCTTCCCGACTTATCCGTTTTTATAATGCTTTCGGCGATTTTTTAAATGATTTTTTTGAAAATAAAAAATAAAAATTTTTTGAGGCGGGGGGATATTTCGATGGCGGGTGGGGATGCTAACCAGCTTTTTTTTTTTATATGGCCTTAGTCAATGGTAGAAGGACATTTCATTGCCTTGATGTACAGATCACGCAATTAGACATTAGGCCTACTACATTAGGTACCATAATGGGGCATATGGAATAACTCAATAAGGACATTCCTGTTTTGTAAAATCTTGCACAGGCTTAAAAATTGTCATGAATGAATACTATTTATTATTAGAAAAATTTACAAGGACATAGGCCTTCAACTAAAATTAATCTCTACTATATAAGGGCCTTCAATTTTACATAGGTCTATAATAAAATGAATATTATTCTAATTGTATCAATGTCATGTCATATTATCATATAGGCCTATACTAGCCTATAGGCATAAGGATTGATTAGGCCTATATATAAGTATAAATTAATAAAAAAATATAAAGATAAAGTAGCCAAATACAATTTTAATACAATTCATAGTTGTGAAATATGTCAATGATTATTTTGTGTGTTAATTACAGATGTTGTCATTAGTAATGTTAAAACTCATACCTTGAAATCCATGTTAGTCTACTAGCAGTCTGTAATCTCAGGTGATGTGTGCCACAATGACAAAGTTGGTAGACCTTTAATGATATTGATAGTCATCGTTATCCAGCCTGACTGATGTTTGAAGAAATAAATACCCTCACGACTGCTCTTCTTCGCTATGCGTATATCATAATAACATTTATAAAATAATATTCTAAAAATATTCCTTTCGAACTTAAAACTCATGACTTTATTATCATAAATTAGTCTTAATTTTTCGTCTGTAAAACTTAGAGTTATCTGCCCTCGTAATATAAGTAGGTCAAGGCCATTTTTAGTTTTACACCAGATGGCCCTGTCTAAAGATGAAAGAAAAACTAAACTGGAAAGGAAATAATTTAGGGGAAGGATGAATTTGTCAATGGTATCCTAACTATCCTACAATAAAATGTTTCAAATAAATTGAATTGTAAAGAGCGGAAGATATGCGACGTCATCTTTAATTGCATGTCAGTTAGAACCTTATAGTTATATTATCATTAATTCGTTAGATTAATATGTCTACAGTCTACGGCAGTTACTGTTAGGCCTTATGCCTGCTAATGGCCTGGTACTCTAGTCTCTAGAGTAGGCTAGCCTAGCTAGACTAAAAATTACTAGCTAGGGCTACTCTCTGGCAACATTGAGTTCTGAATCACATTTTGCCTATAATTTTTTATGAATTGAAATCTAATCCGTAATAGGCCTAATGTTCCAAACAAAAATTTAAGCCTTCAAATCCTTGTGTTGTGTATCCAGAAATATAAGCGCAAAATACGACTCCTCGTTTAGTAACTTATATGGAAAACACATACCGGTATACAGAAAATGAAAGATAACTGTTGAAGGGATTGTGTGATTTTTAGGCATGTCCAGTATATCTTAAGCCTTAAGGCTATTTACATAAAGTCAAGGACCAATTCGATCCTTGAAAATGTTGAACATTCCGCTTAAACCTCATAACTCTGAGAGTTTTAGTAGTTAGATTGTCTTTGGGTTGATGAAAATGTCAACTGTTAAAAAATATTTATTTGGAAGTATGATTTTACAGAGGGAAATTTCAGTCAGAAATATGGGTCATTTTCACATGAAAGGAAGGATATATGTATTTATTTCATATTTAAAATATTCAAAACATATATTTTCAAAAACATCTTTAGATTATAAGGTTTTGCATGTCTATATCTGACTATAGCCCCAACTTACAGTTTCATTTTCTTTTTTCTGCAGTTATTAAGCTTAAGAAAGATACCAGCTTTGAACAAAATATGCATATGTCAAACATGTCCAATGATACCATTGATATTATGATTTATGGGTGTGTGACAAATTTTGAAACTGTAGCATGTATCAGGTATGTCACATGATTTTTTCATCTTTATAGCTTGACAAATAGATTGTTAAAATGTTGAATCCAAAACAATACTATTAATTTAAATTATTGTTTTTAATCATAATTATTTACCGAGATTTTAGCTTTGCAGTATTATTGAAGCCTGAACATCATGTCTATATATTAATAAATTTTATCTCAAACCCTGCATTAAATTACCTTGTGCAAAATAATTATTTCCCATTTTGTTCATTGAATATCAGAGCAGAGTTTAATTGGATTTTTTTTCCATCAAAATTTGTTTTGTATTATAATACACACTATAACATTATTTTCATTATTTTTCAGAAATGGTACTTTATCGTCACTGGGACTGATAACAGCATTACTCTGTATATTTAAATTGATACGGTTTCACTTGGCTCATCATAAATCATGTCATCAATACTTCATCTTTTATTGTGCATCTCTCGAATCTTTAATAGGGTGAATATGATTTCTACTCTTCCACTTTGATTGATGTACAGATTGTAATTATATTGAGACCCCAGTTGTACCTATATTGTGATAGCAGTCATCTCAAAATACCACAACCTTCTGCAATCTAGCTAGACAGTGTTATGGATATCATTGTGATTAATTTTCTTCTTTATTTATCTTAATTAATTTGACTTCCACTGGCATATATATCATTTAATATATATTACTTTATTTAAAAGAAATTAATGCAAGTGTAAGCTTATATGTTTTTTTGTTTTATTGCAATAAGAGCTATATCTAATCATATCATATTAATCAACCATATTTTAAACTGTATAAAAATCTTGTATTAATTTCAGGAGTGTTCACTGGTTATTAAGTAGTTTATGTCAGTTTGATTTTGTGTTGCAATATCTCAAACTAGTACAGTTTTTAGTGATGTGCCATTTCTATTGGACATTAGCTACTAGAGCATTAAGAAGAGAGCAGCTTTCCAATCGGTGTGTACTACTGTATTATATTTCACTACAAGCATTTTTATTATATAGACTTATCACTAGAGGCTTCTTTTGCTAAGAGGGAGCCGCGGTGGCTCAGTGAGTTAGACGCTTGCTCACTAACCTGGAGGTCCAGGGTTCAATCCCGGCGTGGGTCGAGATGATACCTTCGGATTTTTCAACCCGGTTTCCCCCTGTCAGTGATGCAGGTCGGAGGGGCTGACATGGAAAAGCGCCTAGTCGTTCGGATGGGACAATAAACTGAGGCCCCGTGTGCTATTGGCTGTGCACGTTAAAGATCCCTCGACAGTTGGAAATCGAAAATAAGAGCAGGCTAATGCCGCTGTCCTGGCAAAATTTCCCTCATTGCACACTGCATGGCGTTTGCCCGTCCTCAATTAGCCCATATAGGTGCAGAAAGTAGGACGTAAAACTCCGTTCATTTCATTTCATTTCTTTTGCTAAGAGCCGTTTTATTTTATTAATTTCAATCTTTTGATATTGTGTTTTGATATTTCAGATATTTATTACCATTCCTGTTTATGGCTTGTACATATTTCACTGTGATAAGTGTTCTGGGTATAATTAATGTTCAGTCAACATGGGTAGAATGTTTACGTGAGTACCGTACTATTCAAGTGGTAAACATTATTACAGAAATTATAATTATTGTTATATAACCCACAAACTGCTAACAAATTGGTAGTATCAATATCTTGATGAAACGAAGTCTTGAAAGGGATATTTAGATTTCAGATATCTCTGTTTGAAAAGTCTTAGATAATTAATTTCAGTGAAAATTAATGCAAGTACATCCACCATTTGTGTTTTAGAGCCATACTGGTTAGAATTATCAGCAGCAGAGCTAGTAATTGTACAGTTGTTTGCTGTAGCAGGTTTTTATATCACTAGAAGATTAAATGAAATTAGTACATTAGATTCTGTTCGCTGGTCACAGAAGAGAGATCTATGGTGGTAAGCATGTGGTTGTTGTTCTGATGCTTATACATTTCTATATATAAAAAATAATGATTTTCATTGTGAGTTATTGCCCTCATTCATTGAAACACATTTATAGCTTGAAAACATTCTGAGTTTTTCAAGAAGTGTTTTATTAGCTTGTTTTCATTTCATGTATTTTTTTTAAACAAAGCTACCAATGGGCGTATGTTGTCTGGCAAGCTGTATGTAATTATCCAATGGTATTGCTACCAATTCTTAGTACTTTGTTATTGTATTTCAGTATTATTATAGTATTTGAACTATCAGCTCTAATTGGATTTCTTTATGATGTTACATTACAAATAGGTAGGTATCTATACTTATGATAAATATTTGATATTGAATCAGTGATGAAATTACCAACTGTATGAAGAATAAGTGATAAAATATTCTACAAGCTGCAAAAGTGTTTCAAAAGAATTTTTTTTATTATTATTGAGTAGTCTTCTAATAATTCAAGCTATGGATATCATGCTATTCATATGAGAGGTAGAAATGTTTGGATAAAACAGTAATTCTTTAAACGTCTTTTTTGCAAATGGTTGTCTGTATTAATACCAACTTAAAAACCATGCAATACTACAAAGTTTTTTTGTTTTGTTTTTTAAGTTGGAGATGAAGAAAATGGCTGCAGTGGAATTTTTGTAAGTAACTTGGCAGTTCATGGTGATCCTTTCAATTTTAAAAGCTTATGTAAATTATTTCCTGTCGGCTAATTAGACACAATTATTTTTCACCCTAATAAAGCCTCATTTAACATTATCATATAAAAAGTTCATTTTATTGCAACTTGACAATGTGTTTAATAATGCATTTCAGCTTCACACACAAGAATTATATTCACCAATATTTGTCACTTTTACGGTAAGTATTATATCTTAGATCTCGCATTGCCAACATTTTCGGAAATATCAAATAGAGGGTTCAGATGAGGAAAATTATTGAATTGGAATGAGATATTTAGCTTACAAAAATTTTGTACTCTATATTATGCTTCAAATAATCAAATCAATCAATATTTGCTTTGCAATTTGTACAACATGGCAATGATTGTAGTATATTTTTTCAGATATTAAAACTGTTACTTCCGATATGGATTATGTTGTATGTTTTTCAACCTTCTCCACCAGTCATTGAGCAGGAAGATTTACGCCCTGTTGTCAGTGAAGATGCTGTAAGTATTCAAGTGCTTCTTTCATAGATATTTTAGGTTATGTCTACTATAAGTTCTTATCTATCATTAAAATATCAAGGAATGATGAAAGAAATGTTAAAGAAGGACTATGAACTATACTTGTAAAAGAAATGTCACACAAGCACAGAACATGTCTTAGAAATGTCAAGAAAGGGCTCTGCTTGTCATTTGCTTCATTCCTATTTTAACTGTTGTCATTGAATTTTTTATATTGTTATTGTCATTGTTATTTTCTTTCCTTCAGACATACACATCAATATTTAATGAAGATCATCATTATCGTCAGTTATATCATCCAACAGATTATCAGAGTACAGATGATACCACTACTACATCATCAACTACCAGTACACCAACTGGTCCTGTTACAACTAATACTACAGCTTCTAATTTACATACCATTACAGAGGAATCTTCTTCTACATCTACTAATAAAACTCTATCACAACCTTCACCTCCACAGGCTAAATTCTATCTTTAAATCTTTTATTATATCAGTATTTTAACTAGCTTCACAGTCATAATTTTAATAGCCTAGATAAGTAGGTAACTGTTGGATGTTTTGTTGGAAATAACAAAGGCCTCTATCTTCAAGACTTGATTATTTCCAATTTTTACACTCTTAATGTCACAATTGTGTCAAACAGACCCAGTTGTTTGTATGCATTTTAATCTTTGATATTCCATGTATTTTCATCAATCTTTTTTCTATAAAATAATATATGTATTTTCATTGATTTCTCTATACTTTTCCCTTTTATAAAAAATAAGTTTTATTCAATATTTGTTATGTTAATGATAATTTACTGACATTTTGATATCATTCTTACATGTATAATATATATGGGTTATTTTATATCAAATGCTATTTGCTCACATAGATAAATACAAATTATGATATCTAGAGGCATTGTAAAAGTTATGCTTTAAAATTCAATCAAAATCAATACAAAGAGCTTACTTTGTGAAATTTTTAAGATATTTGTTTTCATTTTGTATAAATGTTTTGTATTTATGTTTATTAATTAATGTTTAGAGGCCATTCCAGTATACAAACATTTTATGTTTACATCCATAATCGATTTTAGCAATATCCTTGTTACAGAATACATTATAATATTCATAGATCTGTTTCTTTTATTTTTGTTAAATTTTAATAAAATTAATTATGAATTTGGATACTATTGTATTGAAGAGCTTATCTTATGCTGTATTTTTTGGTTAAGAACCAATTAGGCATCCTGGAAAATTATCACTGAACACATGCATTCAAGCTGCTTTAATTTCTTTATTATCACAGAATTACAATTCATAGTCCATCATCAGCAGTCCCTGGTCATCTTGTATTCTTTCACCAATTCCTTGGTTTCTTCCAAAATTATTTATCCATTTTATGGATACTCACAAATAATTTCTGTCAATTCCAGTTCATATCTCTGTTCAATCTAGATCTATTCTAGTAAGCCTCCTGATAAATCATAGCTCACATGAATCTTATAACTGTAGTAGTCTGGTTGTGTTCTGTCACAGATATTCTACATATATCATCATTATTTCAAATACACAGTAGTTTATGTTTAGGTGACATACCACTTACTCTCTGAAACAATAGATGATAATATACAATCAAACTATCATTCTTACATATAAATAACATAAACTTAGTTTACCACTGTGGAAATCACTACAACAGATGTGTTAATTTCATTGGTTGTACATTATGTATGTATACAAAGTTCCAGCATAGAACTGTAACATTTAATATAAAAAATATAATAAAGCAATCATTTAACGTACCATACTGGAAGCAAAGGGACCTATTGTAATGCTATATCTTCTAATAGCTTCTTGTATATCTGATGGAGTAATCACCTGATCTCCTTGTGATTCAATATTCATAATCTGACCGCTCTAAAATAGAAATACAGTAAGAAACTGTTTAAAGCAACCACTCGAGGGAGAAATCCAACCTCGGTCACTTAACCTGAGTTCTCATTAAAGTATAAAATCAGAAAAAGTAACAGCTAGTTCGTGTTTATGGTGGTTTAGAATGCAATTTATACAAGGTCAACACTATACTACATGTGAAAAAAAGAATCACGTAATGAGCGCTAAGAATAAAATGTGACAAATTCTGATGTTTCACTAAATGCATGATGATGATATAAAAATGCTTACTGGACATGAGCAACAGAGTCACATTTGAGCCAGATTTTAAAGAGAGCTGTGGGGATGGTGCAACAAGGAGAAAACAACACCTTAATTACAATCTTCATCAGCACCTTCAACACTGACATGGGTAATTTTTACATGAAGTTTTGTGTTACCCTGTGTGAGGTGGATCAGTGGTTTTATCACTTTATATTAATTTCTGTTAATTTTACTGTAATATGTACGTAAAACTGTACAAATTCTTGAACATAAGAGTACAATATGAATACTATTTACCTTTCTGCGTTTTTTTGATTTTGGTTTAGTACTAGAGTTGGTAGAAGATGTAGTAGAAGTATTGGTTGTAGTTAAAGATGGTGGTAATGTATTAGATTGTATTGATGGTGTAGATGGAGTGGAAGGAGGACTCACGTGCTGAAATTCAAATAAATATAAACAATAATTCAATAGTCATATTTCAAATTCTTCTGCTCTGGTATTATGATTGTGTACAGTGAAATGATGTTCCTTATTTATCACTTGAAGCAAAAGACTAAAAGATAAATAAACACAATACATGTTTAAAATGTACATGTTGATGTATAAAAACAAAAACAAAATGTAAGATAGTGGACCACGGCCATATACAACTAACAAAAAAGCCTTAAATTTAATAAAGATAAAACTAAATTTTCTCAAACCTTTCAATTTAAGTCCAATAACATCCATTTAAAGTTTCAACAAAATTGGTTAAAAACTAAGATAGTACGTATGTAATATCATATTCAAGACTTTGGGGCAAGGGCAATAACTCTGCTACTAACGGTTGAAAAAAGCTCAAATTCGAACTTGATCTTTGTTTTTTGAATATATATATCAAAAATTCTAGTTTTTAGAGCGTTTACAAGCAATTGATGTTGATCGAAGCACTTACTGTATAGAGGTTAAAGTGCAAAAACTCCTCAAAACTGATGAAAGAGGCCTAAATCTTAAAAAAGCTTTATTTTAATCAGGAGTTAACTAAACTTTCTCAAGCAAATGTTGACGGGCGGACGGACAGACCGACGGACGGACAGGGGTGCCGACAATATACGTCCTCATAGAGAGATGAGGGCGTATAAAATGAGATGAAAATGACTACATACTGCTGATGTAGGTGATCCTAATACACCTAATGTAGATGTTTTAGCAGTACCAGTAACTAAATCTCCCGCATTATGGTAATTCTGACATAACTGGGGTGTATTTTTTATCATAGGATCATTGATACAACTTCTCATATCTTGTTTTACTAATAAAGCTAAATCTACTATCTACAATACATAAGTCAATTAGATAATTAGGATCAAAATTACCAAGACAAAAAGAAAGAAGCAAACAAACAACCATTTTTTTACATGGATACTTTTTACCAGCTGGTCCTTGGCCAAACCTCTTGGCAACGACTTTTCTCAGTTGGGCCGACTAGACTTTCACATTCAAACCAAGATTAGAAACCATGACCATAGTTTGTTTGACATTTCCGAGCAAATCACTTCATGTAAAGATTCTAATGCTCTTATCACCAATTTGAATCTGTAACATCACGTTCTAGCTAGAAGGTTTCAGTTTTAATTCAGGAGTGTAACAGATTCAAATAATACAATTGCACTTTAAAAAGTACCTTTTAAAATAGCCTTAAAAACCTGATAGGCTACCCTATCCTGATTTTCTAAACTAATCAGTAGGATTAGTACATTACATACCTCAGCAACTGTTTCATAAGCTAGATAACTGACTACTTCTAATGCATGTAAATTAGGTTTAATATCTAAATTAATACCAGCCATAATCCATTCCTTAAATCTTTGAAATTTATATTTTCTACCTGGAATTATAAAAAAAAAAATAGTTAATTTCAAATATTTGTATATTCCACTTGTGGCAACTTTAATCATTATAACCTCAACTAAAAAAAAATCTTTTGGACAACTCCTTGGCATAGATCACAGAAAAGTTTAGAATCATACTAAAAATAACTTACTAAAACCAGCCTGTCTTGCTTCACAAAACTCTGTATAACTTTTAGTATCTAGGTTTCGACTCTGTAATTCAGCTCTCTGTAACAAAATTTACTATTAGTTGTTTCTGGCATATGAATAAAGATGAAAACTACTATAAAAGTAATTGAACATAGACCAACATAGGGAAACAGTTGAATTAGTACTGTTTAGCAGTAGCTCAACTAGGCCTGTGGGTTGAGGGTCTTTTCTAGGGGGTCCAGGTGCATACAAACCATAAAACTAAAATTCCAAACAAAGCAAAAGGCAACCATTTTAAAAATTCAAGGGCAATAACTCAAAAAATGTTCATCGAATTTCAATGATCTCACCAAGTATCACCCAATTCGGTAGAAAACTGTAACTTCTATTGTGCTCAAATTTTGATGTTTTTTTATACAGTCAAGGACAATAACTAAAAAATGAATCAAGGTGGAAATTGTCTAAGATCGAACCAATTTTCAATCAAAGTTCATCCAAATCTGTTGAAAACTATAGCTTCTATTGTACTCATGAACATATTTTGATGGTTTTAACAAAGTCAAGGGCAATAACTCATCTCATATCTCATCCTTGTATATGTGCTTACCAAGTTTCATTAAGATCTGATAATAATTGTAGCCTCTATCATGAATACAAGTCAAATTAGACATGTTTTGACCAAGTCAAGGGCAATAACTCAAAAACTATTTATCTGATTATTGCCAATATCCAACTTAACATATCTTCTTAGATTTTGTGTTAATTCTAATGTAGTATTCCTTTAATAAATTTATACATATTAGTTTTTCAGATTTTTATCACTTTTGAAATCTTTCATAGGAATAGAATTGTAAATTTGCTTACCATCAATCTTTCATGCTTTATTTCATCTACAGTTTCATCATCAAATAGAGCTACTAACTCTCCTGTAATAAAAAATAGACATTATTACCATGCTTACTCTTTTCGAAACACCTGATGGTACTTCTCTTTGGAGTCGTCCACTACTATGCAACTATTACTCTCGATTTTGCCACTTTTTTGGATGCGGTTTTGATTAACTGAATTGTTTTGTTTGTACGGATTTTTATTACCTTAACTGTAGGATATTATTAATATATTCAATATTACATGCATGAAATAATTTTAATATTGAAAGGTGCCAGGTGCTACAATTAAAATTAAATCAGTTTTGGCCTATTTGTCTATACTTAGCTTGAAAAAGAATGGTAATAGGTAAAAAAAAAAGAAGGATTTATTGTCTTTTAATAGCAATCAAATGCATTTATTATAGTCATTTCATAGTAAGTCAAATTCTAATATGGACACTTCTTGCCATTGTATATTTTCTTCATTTGACTAATAGAAAGACATACTAAATATTCTCTAACCTGTTTGATCAATAGAAGAAAGGAAATCATAACAAACTTTTCTTCTTTTATACGTAGGTACAGAAGGTGCAGGAGGCTTATCACCTGAAAAAAACAAAAAACAAAACCAGTATAGTTGAGTAATTAATTGAAATGTGTATCTCTAATTGTAGCAGACATGTCTGATTTTAAGAAGATTTAATTCCTCTAAAACATTATTAGTCTTGTATTCTATATCAAATTAGTCTTTATTCTCCTTCAAAACAAAGCGAACTGAGGTTGTGTTTACTTTTAATTATGTCCACAAACATATTGGGCTAAATGATGCTGTACATGTGAATTCAGAATTTCATATATAAGATTCAAGAGCTGGATTTCTAATATTAGGAGAAACTTTAAGATAAAAACAAAGATAGTGGACCACGGCCATATACGCCTAACGAAAAATTTAATCGGGATAAAATCAAACTTTCTCAAACCTTTCGATTTTGGTCTAATAACATCCATTTTAAGTTTCATCAAAATCGGTTGAAAATTAAGAGAGTAATAGCATATTCAAGATTTGGGGCAAGGGCAATAACTCTGCTTCTAACGATCGAAAATAGCTCAAATTCGAACTTGATCTTCGTTTTATGAATATGTATACACATATAAAATTTCATTTGATTCTGTCAAAAACTCTAGTTTTTAGAGCGTTTACAAGCAAATGTTGACTGACAGACCGACAGATTTGTGGCAAGGGCAATAACTCTGTTTCTAACAATCGAAAATAGCTCAAATTCGAACTGGATCTTCGTTTTATGAATATGTATACACATATCAAATACAATATACGTCCTCATAGAGAGATGAGGGCGTATAAAAATCAGAATAGAGAGGTCTTACTATTTTCACCAATTTCTTCATTGTCTTCTGTTCCCACAGATCTTAATAACATTGCTTTAGTATCTTTCACTTTCATATACCTTAATAATCTTCTTAACTTTACCTAGAATAGAGTAAATAGGTGTGGTTACAGTTTCTCCAATTCAAAACATCTTCTACATTTGATGAGGTAACAGTTTCTCCAATTCAAAATATCTTTGTACATTTTATCTTTCAAATACATTAGTCAAAATAGAAAGCTTTAGACATATAGGTTTAAAATGTGATCTATAGCTATTTGTAGCCTAAATTCAATAAGAGGTTTCCATAAGAGCATGGTTTATTCCAACACCCCTTACTATATTGCCTAAAATTACCTGACTATATCCAAACAAAAATTAGTATTAAAGACCAAACAAAGCTGTCATCTTAATCTGACATTGTCTAAAGTACTGTACACAATGACTTCATTTTCAACAACATGTTGGCCAACAAATCTGGGCAACAAAATATTTGTTCCTGTATACACACGACAATAGTTTAACAACAGGCTGCGCAAATTATTATTATTCATTGGTGGTGACATCATATTAGATCAGACAGATCGTGGTATTTATAGTCAATTTCTGATTGAATAAAACTCAGCAACATCATTTGCATCTCGACAGCAAATTGTATTTATTCAGATTGGGCAACAACTGGACAACATGTTGCCAAATGTTTCCGAACTGTACACACTGACAACATTTTCAACAACATGGCATAAAATGTTGTCAGTGTGTACAGTACATTAAGGCCTAACTTTAGCAAATCCTCTAAAGTACTGATCATACTGACAACATACTGCCGAAATGTCATGTTGTCGAAAATGTTGTCAGTAAAGTACTTTTTATATATTTGCTAAATTCTGTACACACTGACAACATTGTATGCCATGTTGTCAGTTTCTATGAATCAGGGACCATGTAGGGCATATATTAAGATATCAATGAAAAAATTTGAATCTGGGTGGGGGTGGGGCATTGCCACTGTATACAATGTATGATAACATCATCATCAACTATAGATATCTAGACTTAGCTATTTAATGTGAGTATATATTTGGGATACTGTATGACTGTGAGTATAGTGCAATGGATGTACAATGCACCCTTTCTTGTAACATATATAAAAGAAAATACCTTGTCTTTTCTCATTAAGAATACAATATCCTCTATACTTATAAAGCGACTGTTTCTGGTAGCAGCTACTTCTGATGCCTGATGTAACTAATAACAAAAATATTTACATTATAAAATGATCATTTGAAACATGTGTTTCTATTCATTATAAAAACTGTAATAATCTAAAGCTTTTGAGATTTAATATTTTAAAGTGGATTGACAATACTGGAATATTGCACAATATAAAACATAATACAAATCAGTTTTTAAGTAGTTTGAAACTTACAAGATTAACTAATTGTTGATGAACAATGTCTTGTACCAAACTTGCTGAATCATGTAATGGCTTTTTACAATCTCCGAATCCATACCTAAATTCAAAATAAGATCAAATCATTAACCAAAATAACAAAAAAATAATTAATAGTTCATCCTTGATTTCATTAATATTCGTAGTAAAAGGTAAATTCAAATTTTGTATTTTAGTTAGTGTTAAATCACTCCAATTAGAATTAGAACATCCGTAACCTAAGGCAAATGAAAATTTCAATCTCTAAAAGTTATTGCATCATTTACATTTTTTATCAGATGTCTTTGACACTTGTGATTATAAATAAGATAATCACAAGCACATATAAGATGGAATTTTAAGAACTTTTTACAATCCCTTTAACTTGCTGTCTGATGTTAAAATCACAGTGTATCAGATTCAAAAACTATGGAATGTCTTATGACTGATGAATGTTAGAAATATAAAGTTTTGAAATTTTTTCCTCAAAAATATAAAAATTCAGAACACTTGATAAAATGTATATTGGTTCGAAGAGTGAATCTCAGAGCTTAAAGACGAACATAAACTGTCAGATTAACTTGATTTGTAATCTCATCAATATCTATTTATTTCATGATGGAAAACAAAAACAGTCACCATCTGTTTACAAGTTAATTCTTATAAAAAAAAAAATCCATACAAGGAAAACATTTTGTTAACCAAAAAATTGGGAGCAATAAATTGAGTAGGAAACTCCTCCAAGAACCAGCAGGTGTGTCATAGTGTTGGGTATTGTCAATCATGCCACGATACGATAAACATTGCAATACAAAGGTCTTGATGCAATATGTATCACGATATGGGATAAAGGGACAAAAATTAAAACTCCATCTTCAAGTTCCAATATCTATTTTGTAGAGCTGTATTAATGTGAAATTTGGATTGGTTCATAACCACATCTTAAAATATTTCTCAACAATTTCAGTCAAGTAAGTAAGAAAAAATTGTGATTTCATTTGCCAATTTGTAAAAAATCATATCTTTTTATGAAATAAGGTATCGTCAAGTATCGATACACAACCTCGCGATATGATACGCGTATTGTGGCATGCAATATCGCGATACAACGATATATCGTGCCAGCACTAGTGCGTCAACAGAGTATGCATGTCGTAATTTGTGCAAAATTTGAAGGGATATGTAGGCCTATATGGTCTTTGCATTGACTAACAATAAACCATTTATATATATATAAACCTGATCCAAACTATGGCTTCAATTAATGAAATCAATTATCAACTTTATTGAGTGGGTGTGTTCAGTACAGTATGATTACACATTCTATGGGTACATACAAAAAATGTCGGATAATGCAGAGTGCCATAGTACTCAAAGTTTCTGCCACTTTTACTATTTATAGCCAGTCACTATATTGTGCACACAACCTTATATCTTTATTAAAACAAATAGTTCTTGGAAGCAAAATGAATCTGAAGTTACTCAAACCAATTGCTATGAAGGCAAAGTCCTTTTTTAAAGAATTAAAACCAGCTATCTTAAAGGAAAATAATTTTAGTCTCCGAACTTATTTTTTTTTAGCTAAGCTACAACTCTCCCTCAAAATTTAAGCCTTCAAATTCCTGTGTATCCATAAGTGTTTGAAAGTCAAAATTACGACTCATATTTCATTAAGACTATGCATTACACAGAAGACACATATACAGAAAATGAAAATGCAAATACGTAATTTACTCTGATATTGAATTTTTGACATGCTGTTTTGTTCAAACCTCTGATGTCATTCTGAGGGTATTTTGGTATAGATTTAGGTATGAAATGAACAATATCTTGTTTTGGCATTATATTAGAAATCATGTCAAATCATATATCATATTCGAAAAACATAAAATGAATGTTGCCTCTTTTCTGAAATTTCGTTTCCTGGCACTTCATAAACCAAAATTAAGAAATAGACTGAAATCTTAGAGTAATTACATCTTAAATCTTATTGTCTTGTGGGTGTGCAATTATAGATTATACATTACATAAGCTTAACTACCTTACAAAGTATCTTGAAAGATTTGAAAGATTCTTATAAAACATTAGGAGCAATGTCCTTGACTTCATTACACTAACTATTGCCTTAATTTGAGAAGAAATGAGAGTATAAACCATTACCTTCACATCTAATTAGCCATTGACAAGAGTTGATAGACCTAACTTTAAGAGATAATTCAGAATATATGTCATGAAAAAGAGTCTGTGTCATTGTGTCATATTATTCTCCCAGTTCTAGAAGTCTGTGAGTGTCGTGGCAGTCATGAAGATTATATTGTGCCACCCACATAGCTTTAACTGACAGAGAAATTGTGTTATGATTGCGAGGTATATAATTCATTATTAACAATCCTTCAATTCATGTTAATATTTCACAATTTTCTCCTACATTAAAACCTGGTGTCAACTGTATAGATTTCTAAATGACAATATATAATAACTATGTACAGTAGCAGACGTTCTACAGCTAGCATCAGGTAAGTTACATGTAACATTGATTTCAATTATTTTACAGGTGTCATTATTCACATCAAAAAAAGGTGACAGAAGATGAAAGTGCATATTTTACTATCCATAAACTTATTGAAATTGATTTGTTTAAAGTCAGAAATCTTGTTTAATTATTTCTTTGAATCAGCAATTTAAATTCTAACTCTGATTCAATATTTGATACAATATTGTGTTGTGATCTATGTAAACTTTGTTATCCATGTATGTTACCTCAAAATGCAAATATAGAAAATGCAGCTTGAAAGGCAAAGTAAACATACACCCACTGGTCACTTGGATTGATAAAACAGCATATATTGCAGAAAATGTTGCAACAAGGTCAAGGATAATAACTCATATCTGAATTTTATAGAGATCTTATCATTTTCAATGATCACACCAAGTTCCATCAAAATTATTGAATATTATTGCTTTCATTCTACCAAAAAACAAATTTTGACAGATTTTTACAAATTCATGGACAAAAACTCAAAAACTCTTCAAAAATAATACTTTTAATTCGAGCTTGAACAAGATCTATCAAATACAATGATAACACCAAGTTTTATCAAAATCATTTGGTAACCGAAGCTTCTTCTATTGAAAACAAATTTTGATGTGTATTTACAGTCAAGGTCAATAGCTCAAAAATTGTTTATTGCAAATGTGTCAAGTTCTAACTTGACTAATACTGCGTTCAGACAACTAAAGATAAGGCAGCTTAACTTCCAACCATTCTTCGAGCGGGTTTTCTTTTTTTGGTGAAGATTCGGATTATTTGGATTTATAAACTTCTTCAACTTTCCTTTCTACGCCCCTATTTCCTTTGACTCGTTCATTTTCATTTTCTTGCTCCATGGCTAAAGTTGTTGGTTGTTGACAAATACAAATAGGTAATGGCAGGTGTCGTAAACAGGACTGTGCAGGTCGGAAAATGTTATATCCGGCTTTATTAGCCAGGAGCGTTCAGATGGCAAAACTAAGTCAGCTCAACTTTCCAAGTTAAAACAGCTAATGTTCATCTGCGTGCAGACGACAGAAAAAAACAGGCTGAAAGAACGCTGAACTTTAGTCGTCTGAACTCAGTATTAGATTTTATCAATTGCAAAGGTCTGATACCAATTGCTAGACCAACAAATTCACTATTAATTACTACATATTTTATAGACAGACAACCAAGTATATAAATATCACAAAATTTTGTATTATGTGATTTCAAACATTAATTTTGGTTAAAGCCTTTAAATCTGTTGAATCTGTCAAGAATTGTAGTCTCCACTGTGCTCAGAAAAATTTGTTGATGGACTGACGAAATGACAAACTGACATGGTAATGGCAATGTAAATATTCTTAATGAAATTGAATAGATCCAAAATAAAATTTTACTGGTAACCATACCATAAAGATAGTAAGTTTTTTTATTCAATTCAGAGTTGTAGAACCAATGAAAGAAATATCTACGAAAATAACATCCCACTTTCACATCCAACATATCAACATCAGATATCTATTTTGTTTTCGTGTGATGTTATGTTTATTATGCATGTACTATGTGTAATGCTTTAATTCATAGAACAAAGTGTTTGATTTCATCATCGTTAATTTAATGGACAATGAACATATTGATAATTTACACACCTTATTACAAACAGCAAAAATAAATATACATAGAAAGATAAGCATATCAAATATCTTTTCTGTTATATTCCATGATTGATCCATTCCAATTGGAAAATGCAATCATATTGAATAGATCTATGAAGAAATTGATAAAAGACCACTAAGGGTAATTATCAAGTTTAATTTCAAACGATCTCCATGAATGTTACGCTGACGCTCTGAAACATATCACAGTAATGAACAGCGCAAAATTTACCGAACTAGATCAATATTGTCATGTAATCTCATGATTCTAGTAGTTCAATCATCATTAGAGACAGGTTTTGTAAACAGGAAATAAAAACAAACGATTTATTTAAAATGATAATAAAAGGCATAATTGGTGAACATATAGTCACGATGTAGCATTAAATACACACGTATGTGTCATAATATTGTTCCAAAGATTCTAACCGGTATGTTATTAATATACAATTTTTGCACAAAATCTTTAGGGACAGTTCAGTTACACATATTATGTAAGCAATCGATCACTTAGATACAGAATTATTTAGGCACATTATTCCTTCAATTAGACACATATTCATTTTTGCTCACTCTTGTCTGACATACAATGTTATTACGATTATCATGTATCAGAATAAATCAGTTATACCACAGTTTATAACACATTTGAAACCAAAACCTCAATCCACGAGTAGCTCATATGCATCAGGCAGCATAATGATGGTATGTTTAAAATATTTGTGCTTAAATGACAGGAATTACAAACAATATACAAAGATATTATAAAGCAGCAATACAAGTCGTTGTTTAAGAGAATTTTATCATAAATTTGGGATCACAAGCAAGTTTAAATTGTTATACTTGGTCAGTAGAAGCGTATCAATTCTAGTCAGAAAGCAAGAGCTCTTTTTTAAGATATGGTAGCCATGTCATTTTCATGAACTGTTGTTTTTCAATTAATCTCAATTATACCTTCTGTAACCAAAAGTCAAGATCAAAGCCTACATTGACATGATACTGATAGGACTCCATTGTTATAATTTTATTGCAATTTTATAACATATGCCTTCATATCTACATGAAAAACCATCAACCATATGATTAAGATGGGTAGCCAACGATTGATGATTACAGGTTCACAGTCACAGAAAAGGTTCGACAAATTAACCTTCCGTGGGATCCAGAAAATGATAATTGTGAAAACGGTGATCAACGACAGAGAAGGAGTAGGGAGCAAGTGTTACCCAATGTGACTCGCTGTGTCCGTATAGTGTATAGCGAATACAGTATGCAGTATACCATGTATTCCTTTGTGAACCTAGTCTAAAGGAAATTCAATCAACTGCAAGGGTGGAAAGGTTTTCTGAGAACAACAAAGTTAGGAAGCCAATTTTCATGCGAGCAATGGGAACCACGTCAGATAGTTTGAGATCTTATAATACATGGCAATATGGACTGCTGTGATTCTTTGTGATGTACATTTGGGTTTTAAATATCGGGTCTACCAACTTAAAAATATAAGTTTTATTTAAACGAGGGATTTCCAGTGATAACAATTTCCTGGGAACGAGGTTCCCAACTTTCTTGAGTCGTGATCAACTTTGAAAATCTCCCCCTCACATCATATCAATAAAAAGCTGTACAAGTAACAGAATTTAATCCAACCAAAAATCTTGTCAAAAGCATGAAAAAATCTAAATAAAAACAATTAATTTATAGAAGTATCATCAGGTGTTATGAAAAGAATAAGATTCGATTTGTTAAGGACACCCACCACAACTAGCATCTAAGAAAAGGAATCAAAATCAGACTTTACATGATACTTTAAATTAAAGACTAAGAATTTCACAACGGTCTAGTACTAAATAAATAAATCAGCTTATAGACAAACTGTAATAAAAGTTGCACATATGTATGTAATCATGTGTGATGTTAAATGGCAACTTGCGCAATATCAACATATTTCAAAAAATAATTGGAATCTGTGGGTTTGAATAACTCGTTTCAAAATAAAATGACAACACAATAACAAACTAATAGATCATTGAAATATTAGCTTCATCATTTCATCTATAAATATCTCCATTGAAACTCAACTACACTTCTCAAAAATCTTTACCAGAAATACTCAAAATCAAAAATAACACAAAAACAACAAATATTTTTCTAAAGAATTCTAATCAATTCATGTGGTATCCTGAAAATATTGATTTTATTACTGAAAATAAACATGTAGTGTTAAAACTCAAAAGAATTTGTAATGATATTTATGTTTCACATGCTACAAAACATTCTAAATCTTAAATTTATTCCTTTTACATTGAACTTTTCTTCTTCCAACATAACTTTAGTTAATATGTTTACTCAATCTTTAGATGTCTGTTGAATAGAAACTGAAAAGCTGAGACAAATAAGGGTAGACAACTCTTTCACAACTAAACTAAACCAAACAAGATTCAAACTTTGATCTGGTGGTCAATCCCCTGACATTCTAGTAATATTTCAAGCATGATTTTTGGGAAAGGTGGAAAAATATGTATAAATCCCAGTTTCTTGTGCACAACACAAAAATCTAATTATTTCATAATGGCTCTGTTGGTTTTATTCTGTGACAAAGATTAAGAAAAGAACATTAATTGTTGTTTTATTGGAAAACAAGGATGCAAGTAGAAAATAAAGCTTACTTATAACAAAAACTTAGGTAAGAAATGTTATAATTATTTGCAATGTTAGTTTTTCTAGAGATAATGTTACCTTTTCTTTCCAATTTCACAATAAAGAAAACAATGAGAAAAGAAAAGAAAGTTTTTTGATAGAAGCGTTGATATATTTTAGGTGTGCTAAAAGTCGAACAAAAATGTATAAACGTATGTTTGTGGTCAACCAACCAATCAGACAAGCCCATTCATAAGTTCTTACCACTCCTCGATTTCTGCCCTTCCAAATTCTAGCCATCTTAACATAGTTCATGTTTCATATAACCTCTGCAGACTTTATTTTGTGTTATGACCATGGAATAATGATAATCGTGACACAGTTTGAATGAGTATCGAAACAGGATTGAAATTGGGACGAAAGTTTCGTGAAATTACAGAAAAACAGGAAAACCACAGGAATTTCAAAAGGATTATTGGGTATTTGAATGAGTAAGCTAATGTAATATACAAGATGTAGTCATGTTGTCTCTTTTAACATACTAAACATGTAAATATGCAAATTTATATCATTATAATATTATGTAGAAATCATGCAGCTTAATTGATGATTTAATATTTTCATTTCTAGATTTCAACAATTCATTGTTCATATAGACTTCTGGTGTTATGATTTAAAATATTATCAGTAACCAATGGCTGAGAAGTATTCTACCTCCTCAAGTCCAGATGAAGACCAATCTCCCCTCCTGGATGATTTGGAACAAAAACAACATTTATTTACATGGCAAGGTAAGACTAAGACCATTTGTTAAATGTAAGATGGAGTATTGAGGGCTTGCATTCAGTATTTATTCTACAGTAGAATAATTTCCAAAACAGGACATTAAAATCAATTCGATGTTTCATAAATAAAAATTTAAAATAAAAAGACCATTTTCAATATAAATAATCTTAAATTGTGTGGATAGAGCTTTATGAATGTACTTTCAATAGTCAGATGACCCACAATACATCAAATAATTCAAGATAGATATTAATATCTCCTACTATTTATGTTTGATTTGAAGAAACACATGTACGGTACCGTATGCATTTAAGGAAAGTAAGCACGTACGTCTCATAACTATTCTTTAGTTGAAGGTTTCAGCAATTACCCTTTTTCTGATCTGGTTCATATATACCATTTTAATCATTAGAAGTATAACAATCTTAATTTAGAAATCATTTCACATTTTTTTTATTAAAAATTTTGCCTATTTGGGGATATGTTCACTAACTGTTCGATCAAAAAAACTTTTAGTCTCAGAACCTGGAATTTTTTCACTAATCTAATACGTTTTAATGTTCCCCTTTAAAAACTTGATTTACATAAAGAAAAAGAGCTTACAATATATCCTTTTTAAAATTGACAATATCTTTAAGGAAGCATGCCTTAAGGCAAAAGTTCAACCAGTTTTCTTCAAAAGTACAAACAATTATGCAACATATAATAATATGCATCAGGTCAAGCTGTTTTGTTATATAAACATATAAATAATGACGTAATAAAATATCAACTTAAACAACAAACTTCACAATATATCTATATTACTTTCATGTACCAAGTCAGATAAGATTGTTCTCATTTCCAGGAATCAAGTTTAATAAGTAGTATGCTTATCCTTCTATCTTTCCTATAATACTTATGCCTCAACATTGAACTTTTTATACTACAATGCAGAGAGGAGGAAATAAAAAATAAAAATAAAGAGTACTTTATTAAACTGACAAATGACATCCATATTAAAAAATAATGAAAATTTTTAATTACGTCAAGCCACATTATAATGAATGCATTTCCTTAAGATTTGAAAAATGAGAGATTGATTTTAAAAAATGTAAAGAGACCATGTGGCAATCCTTATTTTTAGGGAGAAAGTAAATGAAAGTTTGTTAGACAAGTTAATCTAGTTTGTAATGTTTATCAGTTATTGGTGATTAGTCATTAGTGATAGTTCATCTTGACATTAGTTCAATATTTCATACATAAACAATTTCTATCAGCTAACAAAATTCACAGCTTAATTAAAGTCAAAACCCAAATTGAATCAAATGGCTGAAGAAAGAAAAATGTTCATTTAGATTTCATACCATCTGGAGATATAAAGAAAACAAGTAAAGTAACAGACACACAGCATTATGCCAACATCATGTCAAATTACAACAACCAGTAACATTAAGATTAGCAGTAACATCACACCACATTCAGACTAGCAAAATCACACTAGCAGTAACATCAAGCCTCATTAAGATTAGCAGTAACATCACACCACATTCAGACCAGCAAAATCACCCTAGCATTAACATCAAGCCTCATTAAGATTAGCAGTTACATCACACTACATTCAGACCAGCAAAATCACACTAGCAGTAACATCAAGCCTCATTAAGATTAGCAGTAACATCACACCACATTCAGACCAGCAAAATCACCCTAGCATTAAAATCAAGCCACATTTAGATTTGCAGTAACATCACACCACATTCAGACCAGCAAAATCACCCCAGCATTAACATCAAGCCTCATTAAGATTAGCAGTAACATCACACTACATTCAGACCAGCAAAATCACACTAGCAGTAACATCAAGCCTCATTAAGATTAACAGTAACATCACACCACATTCAGACCAGCAAAATCACACTAGCAGTAACATCAAGCCTCATTAAGATTAACAGTAACATGATACCACATTCAGACCAGCAAAATCACACTAGCAGTAACATCAAGCCTCATTAAGATTAACAGTAACATCAGACCAGCAAAAACCATACTAGCAGTAACATAAAGCCTCATTAAGATTAGCAGTTACATCACACTACATTCAGACCAGCAAAATCACACTAGCAGTAACATCAAGCCTCATTAAGATTAGCAGTAACATCAGACCAGCAAAAACCATACTAGCAGTAACATAAAGCCTCATTAAGATTAACAGTAACATGATACCACATTCAGACCAGCAAAATCACACTAGCAGTAACATAAAGCCTCATTAAGATTAACAGTAACATCACACCACATTCAGACTAGCAAAATCACGCTAGCAGTAACATCAAGCCTCATTAAGATTAGCATTAACATCACACCACATTCAGACCAGCAAAATCACACCAGCAATAACATCAAGCCTCATTAAGATTAGCAGTTACATCACACTACATTCAGACCAGCAAAATCACACTAGCAGTAACATCAAGCCTCATTAAGATTTGCAGTAACATCACACCACATTCAGACCAGCAAAATCACCCTAGCATTAACATCAAGCCTCATTAAGATTAGCAGTAACATAATGAAAAGTTCTTAAGCTGTTACCTATGTTTCGTCAAAATGTCTTTTTGGATTTCGAGTTTCGTTTTGCGGTTCGGATCGTCAGTACTTGGTTTCCTTATTATAATACCATATTCAGACTTAGCTACTGATAAACCAATATATTTCAAGATGAGAGTTATCGAATGAAAATTCTTTAAATACTATTTTTTGACCACTATTATCAACTGTTTTTCCATCCTGAATTGCTGTCACTCATCTCATCTGAGGTACCATCTCTTAAGAAGCATGAACCCTACCTTTCAGTTCCTGTTCATTCAATTGTATTGCAAATGTGCAAATATTAATGTCTCAATAATTTTTGATCAATAAATAGTACTTTACAAATTACAAATAAAGCATATTGAGTTCTAAAGACAACCAACCATGCTGTCCTTTGACTAGAGCATCAATATTTTGAGTTTGATTTCAGCTGTTATTTAAAAATCAGTAATTTCTTCGCAGGTTCATTGTTGCCGGTTGTTCTTCATTGTATTGCCATAATCTATTAAGGGCTGTAAATCTAGACTCTAGCACCAGTATCACTAGTTTGAGCAAAGATATCTAATGCTACGTTACATGGAATGTCTCCTTTAATATTGGTTAAGATGAGGTTTGATGAGTAAGTGAGGAGATTGACAGAATAATATAAGATAGAAACTAGATACTGACAACAACATCATCTCCTCAAACAGTCTGTGATTTATGAAATAAAGAAAACTGTTGACAAAGTTTGAAACATGTAAAGATTGTAAACAGTTAGACAGCTAATCATACCAAACTAATCCAATATTTTACATGATGCCTTAAAAACATGTCAAATTCTCTGAGTAATCAAAAATATCTCATCAATATTAGCCAGTTTAAATTAAGATTTTTTTGTGCAATTTCAACTCAATTCAAGATTTTTTTTTCCCCAAGATTTATAACACTAACAGTGATGATGTAATTCTTGATCTGAATAGCAATGAAAAAAAATAATCAATGTTGTCATCTGAATTTCAAAAGTAAAAATCCACAAAATCTGCCAAACCCAAGATAGAAAAGTACCGGTAACAATAAATACAAACAAAAAATAATCATATTGACTTGACTCAGATGGGCTTCAAAATAACACAAATTCTTTAAGCATTTATACAAGTCAGATTCATCAACATTAGAAAATCAATCTTCATAATAAAATTCAATTGTAACTCTAATTTTAAACTATGATATATATATATTCAAAACATGCATTGTAATTGATTCAGACTTCCAATGAGCAAAGAAATAGGAATTTATAAAAGTGTTGCGATTGGAAGGAAGGTAGGTAGGGTTTAAGAGCTGATCAAGAGCTAGCATGTGTACCTTCTAGCTACTAATGATGCGGGTCAGTGGCTATTATTGTGTGGTCAGTGCGTGGGTGTGAGAAACCTTCACTTCTACAATATTTATTGTTATTACAAGGTAATATACCCCAGACAAGATACTGACTCACTTCAAATACTTTGATGTTTAGTTATAACCTAACATTTGTCAAGGTTAAAAATGTTGGGAAAATATATTTTGACAATAAACTGATGTTACATTTGCACAAAAAATGCTTTTTATATTGCAATTGATAAAAACAAAAAACATACATAGATAAATTTATTCATTAAAAAAATAAACGTTAAGAGAAATTTTACATTTCAATAAAAACATTTATTGCATAAAATTAATCAAATGAGTTTTCATAACAGTTAATATTACTTCTCAATTCTGACATTAAATCAATGATTTATGAAAATTTCAAATATTTTCAATTCACCAAATACAAACCATTGAAATGAGGGGAAAGTGTAACTTTTGTTCTATTCAATATCATGAGCTTTAAGATCATGAATTAAACATATACACCCATTGAGCACTGCTACACAATAATATGGAAAATGTGTAGAAAGGAATATTAAAAGCCTCAAACTGGCAGCATTAAATTTATTGAAGTTAATAATTGGCAGCATGCAAGTATGACAATTAAACTATGGAAAGCAGCTTTAGCAGATGTCATTGGTGGTGCAGCAGAATGATTAAAAACACTGAACTTTCTATTAGATCAATCTACATAGAGTAAACACACAAACTGTAAAAATCATTCAGGCATATTAAAAGCAAAAAATGTAATACCCGTTACTAGAAAGTTTATTCATTATAATATCACAAAAAACTCTACAATACTCAGGGTAGAGTATAAAGAATTTGGCATATGCTGTTACACAATTTTCAATTTTTTTCAATTTTCTTTCAAGATAAAATGAAACAATAAATAATTGTCAGTAATAATTATGAAAATTTATCACCTGCCATTTATCTCACAATCACCCTCAGTTTTTTAATCTTTATAATAGAAAATGCTTACATTTTTTTTAATGATGATCCATTATCATTAAAGAAAAAAAAAGTCTTTTAAAAAATAACAATTTGAACATGCAGAATTTTAGCAGGTAACCATGTTCAATAGATTAATGTTCACTAGAATTAATGGAACATGTGTTGACACATGGATATAATCATTTTCTTGGAAATTTGGTTACCCCTTGAAAAGATCATCAAAGCCAATTCATCCACTAATTTCAAAATATCTCAAAATTCATCTTTTAATTTCCTCAGATTAAAAACCAATTCAAGACGAATCTACTTCAATATTGCATTTAAAATTTATTCAATCATGAAATTCTGCATGGGGGATTCTTCATGCAATGGGATAAGAGCAATAAAAGGGGCCACCAAGTGCCATCTTCAGTTATAGTTTATTCACTCTAGTTTTTTATTCATTCATTCAATAAAATTACTCTCTTAAAAACCATCTGCCGAGAAATTGTTAAAAAATTGTGGTGTCTTTTTCTTTTACTAAACAGATTTAAGATTAGAACGGATGGTCAAGAGTTTATCTGTGGACATTTTTTTTCACCAATCTTGTTGTCAACCTTACAATCCACATCTTAACAGCTAGTGTCCAATACAATACTACTAGTAGTCTACTCCATTCATTAATAGTAACATATGAAGGGAAGAGCTCAAGTACTATAATACTAGTTGAACATGTATTGTTCTCTTTATTTCAATCTTTCATTCACACCAAACCTTCCTACTTGACGACTTGTCCTTATTATAATATTTTATCTTCACAATATCATCAAATCAGCATACCAAATAATTAGACGTATTTTCCATCCGATTAACATTATAATAGTCAGTCCATATCTTCTATAGAAATGTGTTCAATAATATAAAGCAGTAATTTTAAAGAAAGTAGTTTGTTTTAAAAGAATAAAATACATGAGATAAAATCAACAAGGTTGAATTGCATTGTTAATAATGATGCAATTATAAAATCAAACAAAATTGGTCTATTTTAAAGCAGAAATCATTTGTTCTATTGTAAAATTAACATTGCAGTGAACACCTTTTTATACAACTTAACTTGTACACTGAACAGCCTTTATTTACATAAATCTGAATGTGCGCACACACACACATCTCCATCTACCAGGTGAACACATTTCCTGCACAACTCAACTGTTTTCATTTCTAAAAGTTTTTCATTTTCTTAACACAAAACTCTTTACACAGTAAGACTCTTGAGACTTTCTCAAAGACTAATGGTATTGAATTTCAACAACCATAAATTATCAAATCATAGAAAGTTTATCTGCAACAATTATTCCTTATTTTCAATGAAAACACCAGTTACAAACTTGGACAAAGATTCTGTATTGAAATAATTTAAAACAGTTAATGATAAATATAATTTTAAATACTACAATTGGAAAAATCATTGAAATCGTTCTACATATATAAATAAAATAACTAAGATAGTGGACCACAGCCATATATGCCCACCACATCATGCGGATGGTAAAAACGAAAAAGGCTTAAATTTAATCATAAGTAAACTAAACTTTCTCAAACCTTTCAATTTAGGTCCAATAACATCCATTTTAAGTTTCATCAAAATAGGTTGAAAACTAAGAGAGTAAGAACATATTCAAGATTTTGGGACTAGGGCAAAAACTCTGCTTCTAACGGTCGAAAATAGCTCAAATTCGAACTTGATCTTCATTTTAAGAATATGTATACACATACCAAATTTCATTTGATTCTATCAAAAATTTATTTTTTAGAGCGTTCACAAGCAAATGTTGACGGACGGACCAGAACAGGGGTGCCGACAATATACGTCCACATTGAGAGATGTGGGCATATAAAATCGCATATACTCACATCACACAGTGGCAGTATAGCTCAATCAGAGTTGGATTGCTTACAAACAATTCTGATAGACTTGTATACAATATTGATTAACTTACATCATATGCTGAACTTCTGTTGTGAACCAATTATTTAAAGATGACACTTTCATCCCTGTAGAGCTGGCCATTTCAGTTTTTTATTGCCTAGAACAATTTTTCAATCTGAAACCGAAAAAGAAACATTTAATCATCTATTTTCCATGTATTGGTCAAAAAATGTATCATGCAGATTATAGAGCTTAATTTTAGCAGCCCAAATCTATCGTATTGTTTGTCTACGGTTAAAAATTTATTAACAATTAACATTACGGTATAATAGTCAGTCCATATCTTCTATAGAAATGTGTTCAATAATATAAAGCAGTAATTTTAAAGAAAGTAGTTTGTTTTAAAAGAATAAAATACATGAGATAAAATCAACAAGGTTGAATTGCATTGTTAATAATGATGCAATTATAAATTCAAACAAAATTGGTCTATTTTAAAGCAGAAATCATTTGTTCTCTTAAAATGTAGATATCACCAATATTATACATTGGAAAAATCTTGTATATTGCATGGAAACAATGACTTTTACTCTATGTCATGAATTTAACTATATTTAAAAGGGGTATGTTCACTATCCATTTGACCAATCAAACTCAGATCTCAGAACCTGAATTTTTTTTAGTTAAGCAATCAGTAAAAGTGTTCACAACTTTCCCTCGATATTAAAGACTTAAAATCAGCATTTGCAAGTCAAAAATATGACTTGTCTTTTAGTAAGACTATGCCTTAAGGGTGTTAATTGGGCTATTTCACGTTATGAAAAAATGGAATAAGTATATGAAATAATGATTTCTTGAGACTTGTTGTGCATTTGTTGATGATTTGGGTTCCTTCTCGATAGTTTAAGGTTGATTTCATGTCAATCAGATTTTTTTTTATGAGTTGACAGCCCTTTCAAACATGTCATAAAAATTGGACATTTCAAACCTTTGATACAAGTTTAAAAAATTGTGAATGGATCAATCTACATCAAACTTGGCATAAATGTAGACAATTACATTACCGAGAAACGTACAGAGCGATTTTCCAAAAAATATTATTATTTTGGTGGTTACCATGGAAATACGAAAATTTACACGTAGGTACGGCAAACATTTTTCAGGGGCCAAACTGATAAGAATTTTCGAAAAAACTCTCTGTACGTTTCATCCTTATTGAATAAGCTTTCAATCAAGACCAAGATCGTAATTTTCCAATAAAAAATGGCTGAGAAATCTTGTACCAACCAGGACACATTTTGCTACTTTTTCCTAATTTTTTAGCAAAAATTAACGAAATACCTAATTTCTTTTCGGTTTCTTTCATTCTATATAGTTTACACATAAAGTAATAATAATTATCTACAATCTGAGCCCAAAAATAATAAGTAATTCGCAAAAATTCCATCATCTCATGTTTTTTTTCTCGAACGCTAGCCCAATCAATACCCTTAAGTAGAAATCACATATAAAGCAAATGGCGAATAAATTTTTTATGTAGGGGTATAATTGAAGGAAGTAGTTGATTTTTGTACAGTTCTAGTACTTTTAAAGGCTATTTACATTTAAGTATATATTCAAGACCGAAATCAAATCTTGAAAATACCATACTGAACATTCCCCTTTAAAGAGGCACAGGCTTCATTTTTGTGGGTCGACTTTTCCAAGTCTCAGAAACGGGGACTTTTTAGCTCAGCAATTTAGTACTGGTTATCACAATTTGAGCCTTCAAATCCATGTGCATCCATAATTATTAGCATTTGAAAGTTATAATGCCCTACTACACATTAGCGATACTATGCAATACCGGTATATAGAAAAGTCATCTATAGAAATAGAAGGAGAAATGTCTAATTTAAGATATATTTGAAGGAAATATGCAATTTTCGTACATTTCTAGTGCTTCTGAAGGATACTTAAGTATATTCAAGACCCAAATCAACCAATAAAGATAGTGGACCACGGCCATATACGCCTAACGAAAAATTTAATCAGGATAAAATTAAACTTTCTCAAACCTTTCGATTTAGGTCCAATAACATCCATTTTAAGTTTCATCAAAATCGGTAGAAAACTAAGAGAGTAATAGCATATTCAAGATTTGGGGCAAGGGCAATAACTCTGCTTCTAACAATCGAAAATAGCTCAAATTCGAACTTGATCTTCGTTTTATGAATATGTATACACATATCAAATTTCATTTGATTCTGTCAAAAACTCTAGTTTTTAGAGCGTTTACAAGCAAATGTTGACTGACAGACCGACGGACGGACGGGGGTGCCGACAATATACGTCCTCATAAAGAGATGAGGGCGTATAAAAATGAAGACTGGTCCCCTTTAAGTGCAGATGAAATATATTAAATTTTCATTCTGAAAATAACTTTGGATAGCTCAAATTGTGCTTAAATGGACACTTGGGTATGCGTTTATTGGCTTGTTTTGAACAGTTGATATGTTAATGTCTGTGTCCACATTCGCATTAAACATCGCGTAATATGCGTCAGAATATGTCTCGCAATTATTCAGTGGATAAGCTGTGTTGTACTATATGTCCACATAAGTCTTATTGGATGTATAATTTTTTTAAGACGAACACATTATGGTGGACAAATCTGACATTTAAGTCTCAACATTTTATATCTACAATAAACGGCTGTAGACGCAAAAAAAACTTTGGTGTTTTTACGTCACGTATTACGCAGGGTCATAATCCGACGCTACGCATATGTGGACACAGACCTTTAAAGATCTGGTGTCAATCCACAGGCTGGTCCAGAACCTGCTATTTCACATTAAGAATTTATTTACCCTTTTATTTCTTACTGCGTCATTTTCTGACAACACCTACTATTTTTTCAGCAAACATTAAGGGTGTTAACTGGGCTATTTGACGTTATGAAAAAATGGAATAAGTATATGAAATAATGATTTCTTGAGACTTGTTGTGCATTTTTTGATGATTTGGGGTCTTTTTCGATAGTTTAAGGTTGATTTCATGTCAATCAGATTTTTTTTAATGAGTTGACAGCCCTTTCAAACATGTCATAAAAATTGGACATTTCAAACCTTTGATACAAGTTTAAAAAAATATGAATGGATCAATCTACATCAAACTTTGCATAAATGTAGACAATTACATTGCCGAGAAACGTACAGAGCGATTTTCCAAAAAAAATTATTATTTTGGTCGTTACCATGGAAATACGAAAATTTACGAAAATTTATTTGTAGGTACGGCAAACATTTTTCAGGGGCCAAACTAATTAGAATTTCCGAAAAAACTCTCTGTACGTTTCATCCTTATTGAATAAGCTTTCAATCAAGACCAAGATCGTAATTTTCCAATAAAAAATGGCTGAGAAATCTTGTATCAACCGGGACACATTTTGCTACTTTTTCCTAATTTTTTAGCAAAAACTAACGAAATACCCAATTTCTTTTCGGTTTTTTTCATTCTATATAGTTTACAAATAAAGTAATAATAATTATCTACAATCTGAGCCCAAAAATAATAAGTAATTTGCAAAACTTCCATCTCGTGTTTTTTTTCTCGAACGCTAGCCCAATCAATACCCTTAAACACATTATGAATCCTGGAGAATTATAACTTGAGCCACAAAATAGAAAATAAACTAGAGCTGTGAACAGCACTGAGCGTGGCCCGTGATACTTTGCCTGATAGCTGTAAGACTTTTTGAACTTCAAACCCCTAAAGTCTGGTGTTCACTCCCTCATTTTTAGTAAAAAGTTTTGTGAAAGGGTAGATTCAATATTATATCAATATAACTTATAGTATGGTAATTTTTATAGCTTCATGGTAGCTACAATACACAGGTATGTGTGAAATGTGAACATTATGTGACAGAATTCCTTTACTGATATAAATATGATCTATAAGTGTTTCACCTTCATTAGTGTAATGCTGATCAAGTTGTTGAAAACCAAATTTTTGAAAACAATTAAGTATAGACAAATGACCGCCCAAGATATTTTGATTGAAATCTCCCATAATAACATACACCAGATTCTTGTTATTCAACTAGTGATCTTTGTAACATTGGGAGAAATAATTCTAATCGATAAACAGGTGGTCTATAGATAACAATTACGTTAATATTCTTATCCAGAATATTCAAAGTAATGTGTTCTATTTTTAAAACTCCCAAATTTAAGAGTGACTCAGCGAGTTAGACGCTTGCTCGCTAACCTGAAGGTCCAGGGTTCAATCCCGGCATGGGTCGAGATGATACCTTCGGATTTTTCAACCCGGTTTCCCCCTGTCAGTGATGCAGGTCGGAGGGGCTGACATGGAAAAGTGTCTAGTCGTTTGGATGGGACAATAAACCGAGGCCCCGTGTGCTATTGGCTGTGTACGTTAAAGATCCCTTGACAGTTGGAAATCGGCTAATAACGACTACTTTGTGAACAGTAACTGCATAGACGATACATTACAACTACATTACAAATACATTCAACAATTACGAACAAATAATAAGCTTAGCAGATAAAAACAGGTTATAGTCAATTGGGCCTCCATCCAAAATGGCCCCTCGTTTGGTCAAAATGGTCCCTGATAAATGGTCAAAATGGTCTTCAAAAAAAGTCAAAATGGTCCTTCCAAAAAGTCAAAATGGTCTCAAAATAATATTTTTATTTATGATGTTACAAATTAACAAAACATAAAGCGCTACATAATATATTTTTTATATAATCTTTTTGAGAACTGGAACTGGAACTTCAAATTAATATTGTAAGTCTTAGAATGTCTTTGCTTTGATGAAAATATAAATTGGAACACAATTTATGTCTTCAAAATTTGTTGTAACAGAGTACAATTTTCAGTCAAAATTAGTGACCTTTTTTAGGGTTAAAATAGCTTCCAATTATTCCTTTGATTATCATCATATAAGCTACAATTTATAAAAAAAAAATCAGGGAACATCTTGACTTTATTTTTGTGGCCATTTTAACCAATGAATTGGTTGAAATCAAAAGAGAAATTCAGAGGCCATTTTGACCAAAATAGGGGCCATGGTGACTGGCCATTTTGACCAAACGATTTTGACTAATAGCCGATTTGGATAGGGGCCCAATTAACTATGACAAGATTAAACATTTACTTTTTATTGCAACGGATTAGCGCAGACGCGTTGCCAGTTAAATAATTTATTGCTGTCTGCTAGATAGTCCATCACTACAGATTATGTACTCTGACTAATTTTATAATAAGCTTAGCAGACGACAAAAACAAAATTGGAATTGGGTGTTACAGAAGATACTCTCCTATAGAAGCACTAGTCAAGGTCACAAGAAGAGAGCATACATTTCAATTATCAATTCAAATGATAACAGGGGATATGCGCCCTTCCCCAACATTCGAACTGTGTAAACGTCAATATTTTCCTTTAATGCTGAGTTGAAATACTGTCTTTTGTTTCAATGGATTGGAGCAGACAGTAGCCAGTTGAATTGATGTATGTTAGTCAATTAAGTGCCGTGGGTAAGAATTACCCTCAAAATAAGAAAAAATCTGATATTATATCAAACATAGCAAACACTCGTAAAAACATGTTAATTTTTATAAAGTTAAAACAATATGTAATGAGATTAATTTATCTTTGACCTATAATAATCTTAGCAGACGATAAAAAACAGTTTGAGCACTTACGCGTAAACAGTTAAATTGCAGTCTGCTAGAGTCCAGCCCTAGAGTTAAAAGATTATGTAGTCTGACTAATTTGTTTATGACTAATTTGTTTATGACCTTTAATAACCTTAGCAGACGACAAAAAGAAAATTGGTGTGTATCTTGTAGAAAGAGTTCTGTCAATGGTAGAAAAAAAATTCGAACAGGTTAATGTATCAAAAATTCACTGCTCTAAATGATTGTATGTAAAATTAATGTAAGTGAAAATTTTGAGAAAAAAAAATGAATAAATTTTATATATTTTTTAGAGTGTTAAAAGATTACATAATCAGATTAATCTGTTTATGACCTAAAATACTTCACACCTCCATGTGAAAAGTTCACATCAATAGTTTTATTACTGTATTATATAACCTGCTATAACCCTTGTCAATCATTTTAATCCTCTCTATTTCTATTTTTCTCAGATTACTCAGGGTACTCTATGCCTATTTTCACTTTAATTTTGTATTAAACTAATCATGTCATATATCGTTGAAAAGAGAAAATTGTGTACATCATCATTAAACAATCGATATTGCTATTAGATAATTACATTGTAAGTTAGAACTCTCAGTCGAAAAAAACGCAATATTTTGAAAACATATTTTAAGGTATTATCGTCATATATCGTTAAAAAGATAATTAAATCAGTATTACAAAATTGAAATGATTAATTCTTTGTGTTAATTAGAGAAGGTGATACAGCCGTCCAAAGTTGTCAAAAGTGTCAATTTTTGAATGTCTATAAAACCGGAAGTTAATATTTTTCAACTAAAATCAAAACACCTATGGATAGCTGAGGTCAAGGACATTCTACATTGAAAATTTCAGGGTCATTGAAGGTCAAGGTCACATGGTATGGCCTTTTGAATTTTCAAAAAATTCAAACCAAAATAAAAACACTTCAAATTCGAAATTCAAAATTCTGTGCCTACAAGTTTTAGATAAAGTTACAATGTTTTGATAGACATCAAAATCATAAAAATCGGATAAAAAATGGAGGACTAATTAATTTTTTGCTGAAATGTGTCAGTCTGTGACGACAGCTTATGTATCACTTCCGGTTTGGATTTTTTCTGCTAAGTACCTTCTAATTATGCCTGACATACAATATTTATGGTTTTAGCCAACATCTGAAATTTACACCGGAAGTGGGGTCGCCAGTCTTAATTTTGAAAAACCGGAAGTCTTCACGCCAAAACCGGAAGTGATAGAAAAATTTAAATTATCTTGTATTATTTGTATCGACATTCTGTTTATGTCCTGTGAATTTCAGATCAATCGGATAATTAGCGGCTGAGAAAAAAAATTTGATTTTTTTTGAAAATTTTGGTTTCAAATTTTTTTTACAAAAATATTTAAAAATTGAAAATTTTGAAAATGCACCAGATACTTCTTTTAACAATTAACGTAATAAAGGAAATTTTAGGTAAATCGGTTCATAAATAAGTCCTACAGACTCGATGAAAAAATATTGCACATTATGTAATAGCCCACTTTTGGTTCCGCAAAAATGTGCCGTTTCATATTTAAGGGAAAATTTCCCTCGAGTGAAACTAGCTGATCAAACCAGAATTTCTATACCATTTCCAGTTTTCTCTACAGACGCTGACCAGAATTTGGAAAAAAAAAAAAAAAAAAAAAAAAAAAAAATAATCATAACGAAAACAAAGCGTGACAAATCGATAGATTTGCCACGCAAAAACATTACTTTGGAAACATGAGGTGAAAAGAAAGATAAATTCCCACCATAACCCTTATTATATAACCGAGAATTTAGTAGCCTATATAGCTGTAAGCTTATATGTTACAAAGTATTATGGAGCTCAAGCTATAGCTTACTAATTTGTTAGCTTATTATCTAATGTACTAAAGAAAGGTATAATACTTCCACCTACACATTTTCTTATCAAAGACATGTGACCACAAACACTCAATACCACAAGAATGTGACCAAATTTAAAACTGACATAATCAGATAGTTGACATTCTTGATCCAGGGCTTTATATATTGAACTACAAAAAGTTCAGTTCAAGATCAACAATTAATCCTGTTATTGACTTCTTTATTCTTTATTACATACCTGAGATCAATTATTGACAATATGAAAGGGATTGTAAAGAGTCTTTTTTAAAGGAATAGGCTACTACCGGTACCTGTTAGAAAATCAAAATTCTCAAACTTGGTGAATAAAAGTTTATATTCATTATCATTTAGGCAACTTACAATACCTAAGTCATTTTTAGCCTAGGCCTAAATTAAGAGAAAAAATAAAGCCTGTGCTAGTGCTGTGACTGTGAGTGTGATTACTGATAGTGATAGTGATTAGCATCAACTAAAAAAAAACTGTGATCTTTTTTCATATTTTTGGCCTACAATTTCATACAAATTTTGGTCCTTAAGGATGTAAATGTAGGGTAAGTTACCGGTTTGACCTATCATAATACGAAACATGTGACTTGGTACTTGAATGAAAATTATCAAAACACTCATACCACGCCCACACAACCCATGTGCCTCTTACCATGTGATTGAGCGTAGGTGTAAATCAATCGCTTCGAAACTTTGAAACAAAATATCTCATATGTTTGTACCTGAATGTCCTTGAAACTTGACAAGTCACTTCTATTATAATCAATCTATCATTCTGCATTGATGATTATTACCGTCAATGTGTATTTGGAAGTACAAATGTTGCCGAATTTAACATAGAATTTACAGTTATTTATAAGCCGCCATTTGCATTTTTCCATTGCGCATGCTTACAACGACCTTTGACCCATATTACCTGCGGTTTTAACATCAAAGGATACCGACAGAAATGCAATTAAAATGACAGGTAGGGATAAATTATTTTAAACGTTTGATTTTCTAATGGTAAGCTCTGTAAAAAAAATTAATGTCAAATATAACAGAGAGAGCAAATTAATAATCGCTTACTAAAGCACTCAAGTATCAAGAAAAGTCAAGAACTCTATCCTAATATTAATACAAAAATTGGTGATGTCTTCAATTCAGAGGAGTAAGCAATCCAATTAAACGATGACACATGTGACTGCGTGGATAAAATATTTACCAAGTTTTATTTTTTCTAATTTTTAAAGCCCATATGATTTAGAGCCCACGAATGCAAGGGAGTGTGTTATAATATTTTTTTGTGTTATTAATTGGTCATTAATGTGCTTGTTTATTATATTTTGCTGAGTACCTAATATTTTTTTCTTCAGTAGCAATGGTCAATATTTTTTGATTTGACGATTTCTGTTTGTGGGGGATTGGAACCTACAAGGTCAATTTTCCCTTAGCCTTAGGATTAAGCTAATTGCCATACTATACGAAATTAAGCATCAATAACAAACCAATAGTATCTAATCGGTGGGCAGAATATAAAGTACTATCGCTTCCATAAATAGCTTGTGTTTTGCAGAAACGTCAAATAACTAAAGAAAACAGTAAACAGTTAAAATCAATAATGTGAATATTCATGAGACGGCAGTCAGGTCTGAGGTTGGCTAGAGTTAGGTTGAGTCATGAATTATAGGAGTGGCTTATAACTATAACCACATACTTTGGCTCATTCACAAAACCACATCAACCAGTTCTCTAACTTATCGTTGTGTGGTATAGTAATATTATTTTAACTTCATGCATTTACCTACAGATTTGAACGGTTTGACACCGTTCCCAGACGCTCATAGTGCCATGGGAGATGTCTTCCCAGGTGACAGACCATTATCTTCTATACTGGGGGAACATCCTGGAGAATTAGTGCGAACTGGTAGTCCAAATTTTGTGTGTTCTGTCCTGCCATCACATTGGAGATCAAACAAGACGTTACCTGTTGCTTTCAAAGTAGTGTCACTAGGAGATGTCAAAGATGGAACTAAAGTTATTATACGTGCTGGAAATGATGAGAACTTTTGTGGTGAAATTAGGAATTATACAGCTTACATGAAGAACAGAGTGGCCAAATTTAATGATTTAAGATTTGTGGGTCGCAGTGGTCGAGGTAAGTCAGTACAAATTCTTTATTTTACTTTTCTCAAACTTTTTTGGTGATCAAACAATTATTTGGTAAAATGTGTACGTATGACAATTGGCATATATAGTGTACCGTTAGAGTAAATATACAGTTAGTGTAACCATGACAGACATATCAAACATTATTTTTATTCCTTAGTTATTTCTGTCTGTGACAACCTGGATGTAATAACATGTATTTTAGTCAAGTTTATTTACCACAACAATAGAGGGTTTATCTTGATATTACTGTTATAATACCAATATAATCAAGTCCATACTGCGTTGTTAACAGTATAGGCCTACTACTATAAGTAGGCGTTCCGGTAGTATTTCTCTTTTAGTCATTTAAAAAAAGAGCAATTTGTGTGTACTTAGTGACAAATAGGCCTAACCTAGCTTATTTTCTTCATTCAAATATAGACATTATTTTCTACCTACGTATTGAAGTAACAAATTTTTCTCAGTCAAAAAAAAAAAGATTTGAAAAATATAACAAATTAATGAATACCGCAATTGTGTTACAAACAACTTATTGTGTAAAAGTATATTTACTATGAATAATGTCATTTGTTATTAATAATGTCGCCCTAGGTCAGATAAAATGAGAGAGTTAAGGGGTGGGGAAGAATTTAAGAATAGGCTAAAAAAGTGTGGCATTATTATATTATGCCACTCTATTATTATTCCTAAAAAGTGATTATCATGGTGATTATTGAGTACGGTCTATAGCAGGCCTTCTCAAATCCAGCCCGCGACGCCCTTGAGAATGGCCCCTCAAGACTGACCCCTTCTGTTAAAACTCTCTGCTCGCTATGCTAGCTAAGCTCTATTTGGCCCTTTACAAAAAATAATTGAGAAGGCCTGGTCTATAGTTTAGCCTGCACCTCTCATATTATTTATATGTGGTAGAGTTAAGTCATATTGTGCATAAATATTGAATTGTGGTGACTTTATACTAATACAATGTGGTATTAACACTAGATATATCGCAGTGATAGCAATGATAATTTCTATACATAATTAATCATTTGTAGTTGTAGGCCTATTCTCCAGCTGATATTTGATTGAGAAAGTGGACTTTACTTTGTTTAAAAACTATAGCATAGTTTACTGTGAAGAAGTTTGATTATAAATGTTAGAGGCATAACTTTATAATGAATTTCACAACATATTTTTTTAGTAAAACTACATTTTAGTCTGTAGCAAAATAGTTAACTGGCACATAAATGATAGGCCCACATGGCTGTATATATTGCAAAAGTACCTATGTAGTATGTGGTATGTTATGTAAATGTAACATATGACTGATATACAACAGTATTTTTAAAAATAAACATTTCATAATGCTATGTTTGTGGTACAAGGTAATAATACAGTGGTGGGTTTGTGGTTTGTAGTAAATTAAAGGAATAAAAATGATATTTATTCCAGTCATATGATTGTGGTTTTATAGGTAATAATGTATGGTGTATTATTTCACTATTCAATGATTCTGGTCAATAGTTTTATATGTTTTAATTTTTATTTTATGAATGATATATTTTATAGTGGTACAAAAAATGAATTGTGGTTTATATTGTGATAATATTTAGTGTTCCACTGATAGTTTTATAGTGGTCTTAATAATTGGAACTTATCTTTGAAATTGTTTAATTTGGTCCAAAAAAATATTAAAAAAGTTCTTGCAAATTCAAATGATATTTACAACAGGCTGTGTTAGGTAGTGATGTCTTTTGCTAATATACCGACTCTGCAATGGCTTTCTATGACCATTTTATGTCCAGAAAGAATTAATAAAAAATCACATTTTCTGAATATACACTGTAATATTAAAATTGTGAAAATGGACAATATGTGAATACCATAAAAATTTGCTGGTATCTTGAGGTGTAATTTCTGAATATCTCTGATAAAAATTGCTATTGCAACATATTATATTATTTTAACCTATAACTTAATATATCTCTCTAAACCACTCGAAACTTATTTACACTCCTAAATTCATCTTAAAATTTGCCTCTTATAAGTTTAAACTAATTGAATCAAGAGATTTGATTTAATAAGTGCTGCACCTTATATTGAACTGTGCTATTGTTTTCACTTGACACAGAAGAATTACCATGCAACCGAACTTATCATTAAAATATCAAATAACATCTTTGAATTGAGAATGATGAAAAATGGTGGTTTCAGTGGGGATTTTAATTCTATTTGTTCATGGTGTAAGATTATGGAGCTAAGAGAATAGAAAGTGTGATCGCCTTCTGGTCTTGTGGCTTAGTAAGAGACATTTTAGCGGAAAGAATTTAATGGTTCATGGTTTGTGTGGTCACCCACTGTGATGATAGTCACACAATGCTTTGTATTTTTCTTTTTTAATTTTCTTAAGTATATAAAAGTATATTAGTTAAAGGGATATTTTCACTATTTGTTTGATCAATAATATTTTAGCCTCTGAAACTGGAATTTGCTAGCTCATCTAATTATCTAATCCTAGTAATGTTCCGAACTTTCTCCCTGGAAATTTTAGCCTTTAAATCTCAGTGTATCTATAAATATCAGCTTTTGAAAGTCAAAAATATGACTCGTAGTCTAATAAGACTATGCCTGATATAGAAAATGTAAAGGTACTGGTATAATTGTAGGGATAGTGTGATGTTTGTGCAGTTTTAATACTTTTAAAGGCTTAGATGTACATAAATTTGAGGACCAAATCAATCCTCGAAAATGCTGGACATTCCCCTTTAATTTTCATTATACAATAAGTTGGCAATCTTTTGAAATTGTGACTTATGAATTCACAAATAAAACAGAATTTTGTACTTTTTGTATAGAATTATGTAGCTTACAGTATTGTTATCGTGGGGTTCCACTATTGGATGTTTGCTCCAATAGGTCATGACTTTGGATGAGGAAATAAACTGCTAGTAATTTGGTTTAAATGTAACCAAAATGAAATAAGGTGTCAATATATGAATCAAATGAACTGATCTGCAACAAATTTATCATATGGTTTAGAGAACGAAAAAGTTAAAAAAACAAATTATGCATTTTTATACTTTAGCAATTATGTTTATGATATAAATCATGGGATACATCTAAGTTATAAGTACAATAGATAAATACACATTATAGTAAAATATTGCAATCATAACATGCTACAAAATTGCAACATAAAAATTGTGGGAAACCTTAGATTATTACAGAATCATTAGATTTTATCATTATAACAGTTAATACTCTAAATTTTCTGCATCAAAATAAATTCTTTATTATCTTTTTATCTATTGTTATATGTTAGGGGCTGCACATTGTGTCTATCTGGTAAATGATGCTATCAAACAATCATTCAAAGGCTGATTATTTTACAAAATTAATGAGCAAATCTATTAGCCATTTTCATATAACCTTTTTGAATTGTTGATTTCATTTTAGATAAAACTGTACACCTATTTTTTGCTTGCTGTAACACCTGCAAATTTGTGTTTGCCAAAAGGAAATCAGTGATGATTAGAATAGATGAAGTGTTTTGGCATCAAACTGGCATACTGTGTCAATATAACAGATATTGATACATGCAACATCACCATAGATTGTGTCTTTTAACACTAGTTTTAATCTCAATTCAACACAATTTGTTTGTCAGCTCAACATTTCTCACTAAAATATCCGCCAACTTGTAATTCTCAGATAAAAACTGTCAGTAGACAGGGTGAGGATTAGGTCTAAGTTTTTACTGGTTTTTGATGTTTATGTTTTTTGTGATAACTATATTTGAAGATACAAGACTGACAAAGGTTTTATAAGATTAACATATTGAAGGGAAGGGATGAAGTGACATCCTTCTTAACAATAAAGATATCTTTTTTTATCAAACTACTTTTGATCTATTACACATTAAAGCTTGTGTTATATAAGGTAATGCACACTTTGTCCTTTCATAACACATTGTATATTGTTTTATAATTGCCTTTTGCACTTTAACCAAGTCATATGCATAATTGTCTGCACTGATTATTTCAAGCATACATCTTCTAAACATTGGTTTAGGACAAAAGCAGAACGTTTATAAATGCATTTTGGAAATTACTATTAATTACATTGAATTACTAATTTATCTTAAAATTTAAATAAATCCAATTAAATTATTTCACCTTCAATTGAACCTTAATATGAATACTAATATGTGTGGAAATTGTAATTTCATGCATATAAATTTTTATTAGGGTTGTTGTTCTTATTCATTTACACAACAATTGTTTTCAAGTGTTACTGTCACTACTATTTCCTTCTACTGTCATAAAAATATGACATGTCAACAAAATCAGTGGACAAAGACACTCCACCATTTTTCTTTGACTTGATTGATTAAGGAACTTGTGTGAGGACTGGGCCATTGAAGAAAACCCATGTGTTTAAATTGCCTCTAGTTGATGACTTTGTCTTGCATAACAATAAGATCTTTACAAAGAAAGAGGTTGACAAAAAATCAGTGAAGACTAACAAAGCAGACCTTTCATACCAGATGTGCTAGAACCGTTCACTTTCTGTTTTATTTTCACTCAAAAGAAGAAAAGTCTTGGCTTTAGATACACAGTAAATAATTGTATTGGTCAATATTGTGGATTAGTGGACTACCATCTTGAAAAAACCTCCTTAATTAAAACAAACACAGTGAATTTTAGTGGTTGATGTTGAACTGGTGTGAAGACTTGTTAAAATATTTATTAATATAATGAGTTATAATGAGTGTCCACCTGTCACTATTTTTATATTATTATAACTATTAATATACTCAATGGTCTGACTGAATATAGTTTTATATCACAAACATCAAGTACTCCCACTTTCTAATACAATACAAACAATCGCTTAATTCCATTTTTATGTAATTTGATCAGATTAAGATTAGGATTACAATCTAAATTCAAATTTTATTTCTATTTTGATGACAAAGTCATACAAATGGAAGTGTTTTGTCTGCATCTCAGAAATACAAGAGGCTTTTTTTTTCTTTTTATAATGATTGTTGTTTTCGCTGCTATTTTGATTGCTCTCTGATAGAAGACGTATTATGAGGTCATCACTGCATGTAATGTATTGAATATACGCATAGAAGTGATGACTTTCACAGTGCCTGTTTATTGAATAACAGGAGAACTGGATTTGGCTCCTGCCATAAACCTTAAAGGGATTGTAAAGCTGTCTGTAGTTATTCCAGTGATCTACTGGAAGCTACTATTGATATCTATGCAGTTCACTATCAGTGACATCTTAAAACGCGTTAGTTTTAGTGGAAATTGCAAGAACCACAGACGTCGGAATGGAATGATGCAAATTGATGCTATCAGTGTCCCTGATACACATACAAAGTTTAGAAAACTGCTTTACAATCCCTTTAAGGAAGAAAACAATTCTAGTTTTTTTAACATTGACCTGAGTTTGACCAATATGAGAGTTGATAATAGATTATCAGACTTGTAATTTATCTGATTTGGTTACTATAAAATCACATTAATATTATATCAGATAGTAACAGATTCCAGAATGCTTGTTTTCTTGTCTGGTGTTTGTTTTTGGCATTGATTTAAAATTTTATTCATCAACAAAAATTTATCAGATTTAAAATTGTTACTTAATAATAGAACGAAGGTTAGAGATTTTAAAAACATTGTGTTTGTCTGAGTGTAGGTTAATAATAGTATAATTTCAAGAGAAAATCAATAATATTGTAGGTGTATATAGGTATTGTGAAATATATAACATATTAACCTACTATCATGGTATTTCAACTGTTATAGGTGGTAGATATCATCTCTTTGACAATCTGTTCGCAGGAATTTCGCAATCTTTCAAATTATGTACAATTGATTATTTATACTATGATGAAATTTAAATGTAGGTGTTATTACTGTTGTATGTTTGAGTTATTAAAGTAAATATCAAATAGAAGTTATTTCTCTCTTGAGTGTTTTGTTTATATCCATAATTTCAAGTTATTACAATATTGTCATGATATAATCTTTGAGAAATTTGTTTATTTGAATTCATGATTTGTGGTTTCAGGTCTTGTACTAATAAATTACTAGGTCATTCCTGTAGGTGGAAGAATCACTTAGTCTAGTTGACTTGACCTGTGTTTAGTAATTGAGCTAGGGAGTTGTTTACAATTTCTCTATCTACCCAGGATATGAATATTTAACAATGTTTTTCAATCTTTTAACAAATGTTGAAGTAGAGATTCAGTTATTTATTACAAGGTTAATCTTTCTAGGTTCTCACAATTTCTTCAAGGATCTTTCAATGAAGCCAATTTGTATGAAAATGAGTCTTTTCTTTAAGACGATAAAATGGGTGAGAAGATATTTAAGAGAAGTTAGCATGCAGTAATTATATTTGATACACTTGACATGAATCAATATGCTATGAGCTCAGGGATGTGACTGCTCAGACTTTTAAGCTAATTAAGACTAATTCATTGTGCCCTCAACATGAGGCCAAGTCATATTAATTCGACCTTCGACATGGGTGACGACCTTTGACTCTTCAATCATAATTGTTGACAGAAGAACAAAGAAAGTAACAAGCTGATCAAGCCTGGTTTGTTATTTGTACAACTGTTTAGTTTAACAGCCAGTCACTGTCTAATATTTGATATGTCATTTTTTACATGTAGAATTAACACTGTCTGTGAACCGGAGTTTCTAACAAATCTTTTTATTTCTTACAAATTCATTTCTAATACTTTAAAATATTTCAAATATTTTGCTGGAATTTGAATTCAAGAATAACTTAAATAAATGTCATATATACTTAATTTATATCCGAACAAGAGATATGTTGCAAAGTCATGATATATCATAGGCTCTTGGGTTTTATTAATTTATTTCCTTGTATATTTTATCCTTTAATCTGACTGTAATAAAGTAAATCTCTTGTTGGCAGTGTCAGAATGAGCAGTGCTGGGCCCCTGGTACATTAGATTTCATACCAAAGTTCAACAATACTACTTCAGATTTTTCTTTGCCCTCTCACATCTCACCTTTCCACAATTTCTGCATCTGATTAAGGCCATTCTTTTGGTCAATGAATTTTATAAGACAAGAAAAAATGTTTTTGTGGAAATATTTCTTCAATTTTCCTTTTAAAACAGTCAATGAGCCCCTTATCCCTGTGGACCTGCATGATGTTTGGTGATCCAACCAAATGCATAAAAATTATGAAATTTTTAAAATGTTATTGTGTTATCAATATGGTGCACACTGATTTTTATCTTACTTAAAAAATAGAAATCCCAAGCAGGTTAGATAAATAAATTATTAGATATTGTCTGAGACTTATAAATAAATTATCAAGAGGAAAGGTGTCTTTGTGATACAGCCTAGGTTTTTATTGTATTTAAAGGTTAAAGTGATCTTATCATGGTAAAAATTAATCTTCAACATCAAACAATCTAATGATGAAGGTTAGAGATGATTGAAACCTTGATAAACAATTCATGTTAATTGACCAACACCAGATTGTCTTCTCTAGTTGGAATAAAATATTTTTTTGAAAGAAAAGAATTTCATATGAATTGGTGTTTGCAGTGCACAAAGAGTGAAACTTGGCTTTGTCTATACTGTCAAGAATGTGCACTTTTAGGACCCTTGGCAGTCTGAAAAATTTTCCCTATGGCACACAGCATTGTGTTGCCTCTTGGCTCGATCTGAGGTAAAATAGTAACACCTTAAATTCAATATCATTTCAGTTTTATTGTCAAGTTACTTCTCCTTTCTCATTCTCATCTGGTTTTTTGGATACTTGACAAATCCTGTAGTACTCAAATTGACCACCTGTCCATCCATCTTTGTTCTATCTTTATTTAGAGGTCCAGATATAATCAGTTAGGGGCTTAAAATATTTTGATTTGAAAAATACAAGCCTAGCTTTGTTAATTTAAATTTAGATATGCAAAGTTAGTTTGAATTTTTTTGGATCACATGATATTATTACCAGAAAAGTTATGTAAGATGGAGAGTATAAAGGTTATTAATATATTTTTACTCAGAAGTTTCAATTTTGATTGTTTAATCTAATTCAGTTTCATGAAATAAGATATATAGTGTTCATGTTTGCCTTAGGTATATATAATTCTAAACAAAATTTGAGTTTTTGTTTGAAAGTTAAATATTGTACTTGAGAAGATTATGCTAGCATCTGGTAATTTATAACATTTTTTGTGAACACTACTTCAACCCTGCGCCAGTGCCTTCTGTTGAATAGTAACTTGTTGCTTTCAACCACTCTAACCATATCCAGAATGTAAATTATATTTATGCATGTCCCAAACTCAACAATTTTATCAAAGAACTTTTGGTTCCCCAAAATCATAGATATCATCATTGCGTTTGGAATTTATGCTCACTATTTTTATGCAACTATGACGTGGTGGTAATCAAGTTAAATCCATTTTTTGTTCTGTAAACAGTTTGATATCCTAGAGTATTCTGTGGACAATATTGGACTGATATTTACTGTGTGTTTTCTCTAAATTAAATAGATTTAAATTGTAACTTATGTTTTATTTTCATTTATTTTCAGGTAAAACATTCACTTTAACTATAACAGTATCATCAAACCCACCACAGATAGCTTCATATAACAAAGCTATCAAAGTGACTGTAGATGGTCCTAGAGAGCCAAGATGTAAAACAAGTAAGGATGGATTTAATTTTCCCATCGGTATACTAAAACATTTTTCCAAGGGTATGTTAGGTTTCCATTCATCTTGATGTTGTCAGCTTTATCATTTCTACTGCTTATTGTAAGCAATTTTGGTAAAATCTTTTTTTTAGTTTATTTTACTTCTATATATGTTGTACTCATAGACAAAGAAAGGGTTTTTTGTAAAATATAAGTCCCAAAAAACTATCATCTTTTGTGTTATATGTCCAAAGGGTTCTTCCTTATATAGCCAGTCAGTTTCTTACATTATGTTAGTCTCCAAATTCTGTTATGGAACCAATTTCTTGCAACAATATAAAATTTGAATAGTGCTTTAGTTCAACTAAAAATTCAGGGTTAAGGGTGAAATTATAGGTGAATTAAAAAAAGTGGTATAAAAAAGTGTTTTCTTGTCATTTTTTGCACCATTTACAGGGCTTAATAAATTGACTTTTCTTGTAGTAACATCAACAGGTCATGACTTATTTGATCTTAACAATTAAAAATGAGAGAAAAAATGGCCGTAAAGATTAGAGAAGTTTAAAAAACAAACATGTGACATTGTTAATATGATTAGAATAAAACCTCAATGTGATCAAAAGAAATATTATTATCAAGTTTTCCTTTTAAATTGCGTGGCATACTGTTAGTTAAATGATTTTTCATGTCTTACTACTTATAAAATATTTTAATATTAATCTTTACAAGTCTTCCAATCTCACTTTACACGTACTGTTTTACATAACTTCAAATCAAGTATAAATTTTCAGAATAATGTTTAGTACCTGTATGATACAAAAGAATGGATTGTATGAAATGTATTGTTTTCTTTTACCAACTTCCACAATGGTTACACATCAAATTTACAAATAATTTTTAACGTTATATTTAATGGTTATTTTGAAATAATATTTAGAGCAATAAGCTTGATGAAAAGAAAACTTAATTGTTGTATTTTCACATTATATTTACATTAAGTCAGTGGAGAAAAGTGACATTTGATTAGTAGAAGAGAATAGAGAATGATGAGGGTAGCTGACTAATACGATACAGGAAACTGTCAATTGTCAATCACATCATTTAAACTTGAATTGTTTCACCTGCTTTTCACTCTAGTATTATCCACGCCCATAGATCAATAAAATATGTACTTTAATATGTATATAATTAATTCTCTTGTCTAAATACCTTCATGCCACTTGATTTATTTTACATTGAATATCATTCTGCCATGTTGATTCACTTCATGATTGTATACTATTAATGATAGCATTATAATAATCAGTGTCTATAAAGCCATTTCTATATTATAATTAAACATAAAAATATAGTTTAAAAATACTCATTAATCAAATTCAAACTTGACAAGTTCCTTCTTCAAGACAATTTCAATTAATCTCAGTTTTATCAAGACAGAATTTCATTGTTCATCTTTTTCATTTTCATTTATTTTTCATATGCTTTCATTATCAGCATGTATATTTGTATATTGTGTGTGTTGTGTATATTATTAATGTCATGATTTGTTTATTTAATCATTCATTTAAAAATATAATTGAGAATCATCAGATATGTGACATCCCAATGTGTCCTTTATTTATTTATTTATTTATTATTATCTTAGAGCTTATCCATACTGATGATAGAAGAATACCACTAAGACCTGGACCACTTGATTTAAATATTCCAAGAACCACATTATCAGATCCACTAGCAGACAGAAGATTTTTACACCTAGCAGAATTAGAATTATTACGTCGTGAAACCACACAAGCTTCAGAAATCCAAACAAATTCTAATGGTTTACGTTCACAAGCAGGTAAACGTCTTTTTTATTTCTATTTACCATCTAAATAGTGTGCCGACTTTGTGAAAATTTGATTTGGAGGTATACATGTTGATGTTATTTTTTTAATCACTTTAAGAAAATCACATCAGTGAGGCAGTCTTACATAATGATATGAAAATGTTTTGAGATTATATTAATATCTGAGTGCACACTCCCACATATATTTTCGAGTTGACAACTCAGTTGCAGGTATCAGGTATTTTGGAAGTTTGTTGTATCCAGCAAATAATACTCTGCCCAGTAGAAAATCTTAACATCCTAATCATCTCTTTGAATGAATTTAAAAGTTTAAATAGCCCAATCAGTGATATCTGTGTTTATTTCTATTTTATAGATAAATTATCAGATGCTAACCGAGGGTTATGGTACGACACTTTATCTCATACAACAAAAGATTATAGTGTATCCAGTCATACATCACCTTTACTAAGTCAAACCCAACCTATACGAGTCACTCCTTTACCTGGTAGGTTATTCAGTGTTTAATATCTGTACTCATTACCTTTATTATCAAATTTTATATAGTAAAAACATAGCTACCCACAAACCATAATTTGACAAACATGGCTTCAGGCAAGGTTATACAATGAACCCCTGAGATTTGAAGAAAAAGGTCATGTGACACACGACAATTAGGTTGTTATACTATATGAACTATTAAATAAAAGAGAAACATGTTGCCAAATTATGAAATTATTTTCTTAGAGCTTTTTAGTACTGTCATTTATTTTAAATATCAGCAAAAATAATTTTCACAAAAATGTGTTTTAAGAAAACCTGAGGCTAATTAAAGAAAAGTAGCCTCTGAATTTCCTTAAAAAACATCATTCTCTAGAAGTCTATTAGAAGCAATGATTGTAAATGAGAAGAATTAACATGTAAATGTGTTATAATCAAGCTGTATTTGACAGTAATGTTAATCAAATGTTATATAGATGTTTGTTTAATGACACTATTATTAGTGTGCTTCTTTAAATTGTATTTTACCAATAAATTGTCTTAAAGAAAATAAACTGATAGAACTATTATCAGCTTTCTGTGACTTCAATCATTGTAAAATACTACCTCAGATAAAGATGGTATCTATTTTGTGTAATTGGATGGTTATTAGAAACCAACATGTTATTATCATACTCTACTTTACTCTTTGTTTTTTCTGACATTTTGGAAAAATATTTGTGATGTGTTTTTCTATCCAAGATAACGTTGATTATTGAACAGCTTTAATTTTGTGATTTCAGCACGCCCTACAACTATTGAATCTCGAGAAGCCGATAGATTATCAGCAGTTCCTCCTCCACCAGTCACAGATATCCAGTCTGTTATTACTACTAGTATTTTACATCCTGACAGACGTCTACCAATGTTACCAGACGTGACTAGACCAGATTATTCAGTCTTACACGAGTCTAGATTATCACAGTCCCAGTTACCACTAGTCTTACAATCTCAATATACCACGTCTGCTGATGTCCGCCTAACAGATCATAGAATGAGTGATTCTATTTATGATACAAGATCATTATTTATACCACCCCAAACCTTACCCTATACAGCTAGTAGTTCTAATTTATCTATTCTAGAAGAAAGTCGTGCCATTTCCACATTACCTATATCAATGACCCACGGTAACTATACTCCCATGTCACCACATGATTTCTTTAGTCGAATTAGTCCACCAAGTGGTTTGACATCATCACCATATCTTAGTAGTCCTCCTGCTAGAGTTTTACCCCCAACATTCCTGTATCCACATCTTTATTCATCCAACTCATCTCAATATCAAACACGACTATATTTACCAACTGGTGAGATGAGAACGTACGAGGTACTGGGACAAAGACCTGGTGAACCTTCTACAAGATTAGAAAAACCCGTTCCTGTTTCCCCAACAGCTCGCTTAGCTCTAGAAGGTTCTACTTCATTACAAATGAGGGAGGAAGAAATGATGGAAGAGGGAACATCATCTTCAGATTCATCAAGAGATATTATCCTCTCTAGACCACCACAAAGATCATCATCAAAATCTCCACCAAGACGAATTCACGACCCTGAACACAGTTCTGTGTGGAGACCTTATTGAACTTTTTAAAATGTTTGAATCAAATATAAACAGACGAGTCAGAGTGACTTGTGAAAGCATATCAATTGTTTTATACTCTGATAAGAGGTTTTGTTAATTGTTACCAAAGTGCTATAATTATTATATACCAAAGAGAGATTGTGTTAGAACTGTTCAATCCACTTTTTCTCTCATTTTGTGACTGTGTCTGAGAAATGCTTATTGCATTTGCACAATTTGGAGGCCAACTAGGGTATATATTGAAGCAGTGTCAATTTTTAAAAGTGCTCAATTTTAAGCATGCCTTTGGTATTATTGCCTTGTGTATATTTCACATAATGCTTTATATCTTTATGGCTTAGCATCTTAAATATAAACTTCCAAGCACCATGTTATTTGTTAAAATTGTTTTGAAATATTTAATGCCTTACTATGATTAATTGTGAATTTCTATGATTGTGTTTTGTATTATATGTATGTTCAGTGTGTACTCTTTTAACTTATATCTTATTTGGGATTTATTCCATTAATTGAAACCAAATAACAAGATGGGGATAACCTATCTATAAATTGAACCACAAGTATGTATATATATTGAAACTATTATGATTATGTTATATACCAAAGATAAGATTTATCAAAGGGAGTGGAATACTATGATTAAGACATTACCATGGGGTTAATTAAATAAGGTGATCCTTGAAAACTTTATAACAGCAGCAGCAGGTCTATCTAGTTAGTAGTACAAGGCTAGGTTTAATGATGTTATATTGTAAAGTAATCAAACGGTATGAGTAATAATGAGTAATTATATATGTAGGTAGATAACACCTCTATTTCTAGAGAACATCTCATATTGATAGCCACTTCATGGTACAAAATAAACTTTACAAAGTACTTTGTCACTTGATTACTCTTATCTTATTAGGCCTACTAATCATACTGTTTCTATCTCCTAATATGGAGAATATCTTCCTACTTACAATGCAATTACAGTGCAATAATTAAATACTGATTCTAAAGTTCATTCAAGGATCACCACATAAGAATGTATTGATAAATTAATGTAGAACATGAATGCAGCAAACCACATATTCCACTGACAATGTGCACTATAAGGTGTAGCTATATTGTCAGTTAAGTATGCAAGTAATTAATTTGAATTAGATTAGGACTATCAGTCTTATGTTCTAATGTCAAACAATGCAATCAATTTATAGGTATTATTATCATTATACTGATCATTATTTTATTTAAAGGAATCATTTTATAGCCATTCCTATTGTCTATCATGTTTGTTTGTCAATAGTTTGTCCATATTATTATTATTATTATAATTCATAAGTGGAAGGTTTTGTCCATTTTGAAGAGAAAGTGATATTTTTCTATAATTTTTTTATGTATATTTTTGTATACAAGAATGTGAATTGGTAGGCTTAGCCTAGTTTTGGTATATATATTGAAGTGTCTTAGATTTAAAAGGAACAGTTTTTATATGAAATGCCACAATATTTATAGGGTAGTTCCTAAGTTGAAGGATTTAAGGTCAGTGCTTATGAAAATGAAATGGTACTTTTCACTTTATTAATGTCTATTCTTTATATTAATTGTGACGTTTATAGTATTTACATGAAATGGAAATGTTTGTGAACAGTTTTGACACCAAATTTTTAATGTGTCAAATGCTCAAGTTTTATTATTTTGGCACCTTGTCACTCTAAGGCTTATTTCATAATATATTTTTGACTGATGACTTTTCAAAGAACACTGCAAATAACCACCAAATTAAAAATGAGTTTTGAAATTTTGAAATTCACTTACATATTAGGTCCTCACGAGGTCTTACTTATTAACCTTTACAACATCAACCTACAAACATAAAAACATGACCACTATAGGTTTCAGTTGGTTATGGTTGTAAGTGTTGAGAAGTCAGGCCCATAAATATGCATGTTTATAATTTATGTCAAATGGCAGTTTCATTATATAATTGGTGAACCTTTCGAAATATATAATTGTTTTTGAAGGTTATACAAATGACAAGTTATAAATAAACAAATCAAAACAATATTTTTTACATTTTTTATCATGTATGTGGAGCGGTATCTCTCGATTCTCTAGGCATGGATTGTGAACCATTAGAGGTGCCCACTGAAGTGAACAAGTGCGTATGTTTGAACTATGCATTCACATGGAGGAAATAAATACTGATCTATTTTTTTAAAAGGAAGAGCAACTGCTTAAAAAAAAGTCATAATTTTCGGGGTAAACGGGTAATTTAAATAAATGCACTTATTTACCCAAATTTCTGTACCACAAATAAATTCTTTGTTTTCATTTATTGCGCAGTTATCTTGTGGTTTGTGGGTTTATTTTATTATGTATCTTTAAATACCTACTTCCTGACAACACTCCTCAAAAACCAGAATCAGTCATCACACTGTAGGTCTATATAGGCTAATATTACAGTAGTATATTTATTTATCAAAATTATATGACTACAGTTTCAAAATGTCATTTCGACATAAATAAACAAATCATTAACTTAAACTTTGAGATGAAATATTGCTTGAAAATATGAATTAATAAAACATAATAACACTTCTTATAAACGAGACGATAATTTGTCATTTATTCTGAGAGAACGGAGAAAATGAATCAATGCATATGTTACACGTTACAAGGGTTAAACTCCGGGGGCTGAACTTACTGGCCCGTTTAGTTTCCCTTGTCGACCTTCAACATCAGAAATCACTTCTAGGTCAGCTCATTGTAACCCAGCCTTTTGTGGAAGGAACTTTGCGGTAATTAGGAAGTTTATCACATTAATTTGTCTCTGACTCTCGAGACCTGTCTTTGTGTTCCTTCTCACTATGATTCCATTGATTACAAAATTAATTGGTGCCAAGTCGCTCCAGGCAATTCCGAAAGCGCAACGACGCAGAGCAAACAATATTACCTCATATAATTTTGGTTTAGTTCATAAAAAATACAACAAGGGATTGAAACCTCAAGAGGACAATCAATTTAAATTAGAAATCTGAAAATTGTTACTATTTGGTTTTCTTGTCACATTCAATACCCTAATTCCAAACAGCAGATATATTGCTGAAACTGAAAAGCAAACAGGCTACATTTTACATTTGTACAAAAATCACCATATAAGCATCTGTAAGATTTATTGTAATTATGGGTGTCATGGTCTTCTGTTAACATCTAAAACATTTTGTATAAACTGGTGATATACATTTTAAAACGATAAAAGATCAATTCTTGTACTTTTTGAAAGGTTAATCAAGTTAATAAGCATGATTTAAAATGTTGCCAAGTAAATGAGAGAAAATGGGGGGTTATTTGTCTTAAGAAGCTGCCTATTAAGATGCGTCATGACTATTCGCGGTTACACAAAACTTTTTGTTATCAAAGACAAGGGCCTTAAGCACGACCGCATCTGTCGACTGAACAATGACATTAAATTTGATCGATTAAAAGTAAGGAATTGTCGGTTGAACACAAGAAGATATGGGATAGTTAATAAAAGACAGTCCAAAGAAAGTTGTAACAAAATAACATGAGTCATACAAACTGTTAACTTTAACGACTAAAATAAGGAACCAAAAAAATCTTTCTGCAAAACCTTTATTTTGGGCGATTTTAAGATTACCCGATATACATTAAATTAATTGTATATATATATTGGCCTAATACTTTTTTTCAATAAAATTGTGGAATAGTTTTCAAAATGTCGAGATGCATTTCTCAGTTTCAGTTTGAAAGTCGTTTCTATATCAGTTTAGAATAAAGCATTCTTAATCATATTTCATTATAATCTTGATAAGAAAATGAATGACGTTGAAAAAAGAGCAAACCATCAATTTTTTCATTAATCACACTAAGGTGTCAGTCAAGGCGAAGTTTTTTCTCCCTTTTTAATCCATATTTGCGTTGATGTTATAATTAACATTTCGGGTCCATCTGGCCAAAAAGAGTACACGACTAATTTGTCATAAGCTCATCGCATATTGTGCATTATGTATTCAAACTGATAAAAGATAAAATTCAAGAGCTTTGTATCAATTTCTTTGGTTTCAGTTCAAGAATAAACTAATAATCTGCCTGGATTCCCCTTGGTGACACACCAAATGATTTGATTGACATTTCCTTTCATACTGGATTCCACATATAATAATTTATGAATGATCCCTCATTTTCTTTGGTGTTTGGTGAGAATTAATGTGGACATGTTCTATAATGGGGTTCTTTTTTAAACTAAAGATCGAATTATAACATAGAACAGATCGATTTATGCAGGGTATGAGCAACATGGCAAAAGTATATGAAAAAAGGTATTATAAATAAAGTAATCAACTAGTATTTACTGATCCTGATGATTGAGCTAACTGTTGATCTTTTAAAAAAAAAATTCTTGAAATAACTGTTCCAAATAAGCTGACAATGTTTTCTTTGGTGGTATTAAAGAACACTGCATTTAAATGGAACTGTTCGCTAAATATAAAGATCAAAACACGTGTTTATTAAAAGATGATTATCTGGATCATTATGAAATATTAATAATAGTAATAATACAAACAACTCAACAAAGTATAGTGGAACTGATTTCAGGTTTCAATTTGTCACGCAATAACAAAAACCTTCAATAATATACAGTGAGAACAAGTCACATTCAAGATGTTACCTTTAACACCTTCTTGTACTTCTTTGTACTTTACAAAAGTTTTGCACATCATTTAGTCCATGAAGCCAACATAATTATGATCACAAGTGTTAAGTTGAAATATTAAATGGTAATAATAATTAATTGATGAGTCGTGATGCCTCTATCAGTCTACCTGGTATCATCTGTACTTTTATTGTAATTAGTGAAGCGCTCAATATGCTTTTTCAGCCATTATGTAAAACTGCACTTTATTCTTGCTTTTATTTTGCACGTGTTGCACTTTTCATCAATGAGCACTCAAGCCACAATCACATTGCTTCCTACAGAAAGCAAAAAATATTTTATGCATTTTAGACCCACTGCTGCTACGCATTTTCCTCTGATAAAATATTTAAAACAAATCAGTAAGAAAATAGATAAAGGACTGTCAACATTTCTCGAACATTGAAGTGATGGTTCCAACGCCATTTTGGAGAATACTGTTGGCAGGTGTCGCTTGCTGGTAAATGTTGGAAGAACGTTTAGGTTGTAGAATTGTTGGCCAGCGTATATAAGACGAAACACAGTTAACCAGTTCAGCAACGTAGGCTTAAACGACCATGGATGGTGTTTAAAATACCAATAGCGACATAGTTACGGCAAAATATGGCTTCTTTTAAATGTATGTAAGGTAGAGAAAAACTTTTTCAGTAGGTCGTATGCCATGTGATTGCCAAAGTGGCAGCCAGAATGGCTATGACTGGAAATTCAGAAATTGGTTTCAACTGTTGCTAAAATATATAGAGGGCACGTTGAAAAGTTGAGAAAAAGTTGTTACAGGTAGTTACTAATTAATTAATGCTGTGTATACATTGACAACATTTTCTATAACATGTTTTGCAACTTTTCGACAACACACTGCTTTCAGCAGACAGTGGTCGTTCCATGCTGCCGCATCCCCCTTATCATAGCGAAAACAGGTAAAAAACGTAACATTTCATAAAAAAAAAACATGATGCCTTGTTCCCACTCTTTTCACATTTTATATATTAATATATTTCATATTTCTAATAAAATCCTATATTCTGTAGGAAACGCTCAGTAATTTTTCCAATACAGGACCAAATTTTGTTGCCCAGGCATGTCTCCAAGATGTATCATGATACCGAAATTGTTTTGGGCACTGACTAACAGTTAAACAGTCACATTATTTATCCTCTCCAGATTTGATGTAACTGTAACTGCATCATGAAAATGTGTTTATGTTAGCATGCATACCGTTTTCTACTCCACTACATAATATATATCGGGTGTCCCAAAATTCTCACAGATTTACCTCATCATGTCCTTGTCAACCACTGAAAATATGAGAGTCATCGAATAAAACTTGTACAAAAACCGCCCAGTACAAAATAGCATGTCAAAACATTCAGTATCAGAGTAAATTACAAATTCCAACCTGTGTTCAATGTGCTTTCACCACATCGACCACCCATTTCAACCATTTTCCATCCTGATAAGCTGTCACGGATCTCATCTAAAGGTACCATCTCTCAAGAAGCGACCATCCTGCCATTCAGTTCCTGTTCAGTCATACCAAAAGAAGATATTATATGAACATATAATTGTCTGTGCAAGTTGAATTTTTTTTGAATTTTTACAATTATTTTCTTGATAATTGGAATATCAGCCTGGTGGTAATGTTGGTCTTAATTAAAATGTCTGTGCGTTGATAAAAAAAAATCATTTTTGTAAGCATACATTAAATAAAAAATACATTTCTCTCTCAACCCAAAAAGTATTTTGGATGAAAATTGTCCTCTGTAAAAACGAATTTTGAAGACATAAATTGTTTTACTATTTATATTTTCATCCAAGAAAAGACATTCAAGACTAACAATACTACTTTGAAGCTTCCATACCAATTCTCCAAAAAAAAAAATAAGGCAAAAATTGAGAAAAAACTTTTCAACTTGCACAGACAATAATTGATAATTTATGAATTTTATCAGTAAATCACTAAATATGAGATGATATTAATATTAAAATCACTAATTATTTAGCTGAATAATAATGAAGGTGTAATGTGATATATAGGAAACTACCTTTATTTCAGCCAACCCTAGACTTGATAAAACACCGCTTAATGGCAATTTTCACGCTACACTTCGCACCTGCTAAAATTTCGTTTTCACACCTTGATAAGTTTTTTTAACGTTTAAGCCTTGGTCACGTGTCGCTCTTATTAGATGTTACGCTAAATTCAATAATTTCAAATTTCATACGTGAAATATTCCAATCAGAAATACATAAATCATGTTAATGGTTGTAGATGAACAATTGATGTAATTTCAATATGTTAGAAATATTCTTCTATTATTATTATGACTCCAACTATTGACCTTTAGCCTTTTTTATACACTAATATTCTGCGAATTACCAATTTAAATAAGCTCACCATAATATCATTATTTCAACCAAAATAAAATCAGTTTTTATTCTGAGGATTAATATCACCGGTACTTACACGTGGCCAACCGACAAAACACATCGAAACCCGAGAAACATCAGCCAAACTGTTACATTTTGCTTTTTGACAGACGGTTGGTCTCTCAAGCTAATTTTGAATGAAGACCATCGTTCGGTCTAATCAAGGAAACGACGAAGAAACGGAAAGAAACTACCCAATCCTTTGTTATTTAGTGACGAACGACACACTACTCTTTTAGCTATTACAGTCATTGTTCAATATATTCGATGAATTTGATTAATTATTTTCTACAAAACGACACAGCCTTATATTCAGGGTGAATTTTAATTTTTTCCGAGTGAAAATGACGCCTGGCTCAGTTTTAATTCTCCTTCCCACACTTAATCTATCTTTTCTTTCTTCATTGAAAGTGGATTCAATTTCACTTTCTGATTTAAATGTAAGTTTCATATTTCCTTTCGAAATTTCTTTTATACATCAAGCTTAATGAAAAAGGCATCATATATTTTACAGAAATTTCTCAACGATTGAGCTACAATAAATAAATTCTGATTCTTTTAGAAATAATTTAAAAAAAATTGAAATTTAAAATCCAGATATCATAATCTGCATAAAACATAGCTTGCCAGGCATGACAATATATGCCCACTGTCGGGAATGATAACAATGTAGCATTTATCGTGTCTTCCAAGTAAAATCACGAACTTGGGTCAGACGACACGATATTTCGGTGAGAAATTGTCTTATCATTTCGAAAATCGATAGGGATTATACTCTTAATGACAAATAACCCACAAAGATAAAAATGAAATCAAATGGTACTTTTATGCACCTATTGGCTAAAGAGGACGGGCATAATTCGCCCGAAATATATCTGTGGACGTATAATTACCTCGCTTGAACTTTACAACATAAGTGACGTAATATTCATTGAGCGGTTATGGCTTTCGGCAAGTTATGCTTACTTTTTAGACAACTGATATCACTTTTCATTTTGATATTTTTACTAATTTTTTGATATTCTTCCTCATATTTTCGGGATTCATTCGGAAATTGTAAAAATACTCAAAACGTTGGAAGCTCACTAGAAACCCCTGTATTTGTGCGCTTTATAAATTCGGATGTTATGTTATGTTATATAAAAAGTTCATTACCTGCTACCAAATAGCCTATGTTTACATAGATTACAGGTAAATTAGGGTTCCTGGTTTCTGTGATTTGTACAAAGTCAGCTGGGGCTTTATTCCCACCTACCAGTATCAAGCCATTACCCTAATGGGTTAGAATAAAAGAAAAGTATCCTTACCCGAAATTAATTTGTGATAAATGTCCATGAAGTTTGTTTCAAACTCTGATGAATAATAATTTTCATAGATATGCATACATCAATGTTAAAAACGTAAGTTTTCGCGTACATGCAAATGTTTAAAGGGAGAGAACAAAGTTAAATCAAAAATTTCAGACAACATGTATGGAAAATCATACACATAATAAATTTTACGGTAGATTATTGCGATTACATGTGTTTCCTATATGTAGGACAGAGGACTAATGAATGAATCAGGTAAGACTGATTGAGTAATTCAGAAAATTGATTGGATAGACGGAAAGTTGACAATATAGTTAATTATTTTTAGACGCATAGGAAGGAGAGTTCATTCTTGGATCTGCATAACGAATATATCGATATATGACCAAAAAAAATATACTTAATAGGCCTATAAAGTTATCTGTTACGCGTGATGATTTTGTTTTCCCAATCATCAATTTTCCTTTTACAAGAACATTGCAAACAAACTGTTCAAGATCCATTCAGTTTTATAAACGTCTGTTTATAATTAATAAAAAATTAAAATTACCTCCCTTGAAATATAAAAACCTAGCACAACCGTAAAATAAAATTCAACATTAAGGGAGAGAACTGTAATAATTAAGTCCAGGTCAAACCATTACGGCAGATAACTCCTGAGGAAATTTTGCAATTACAATCAGTATGTCAGAATCTCGATTCATGTAGAGCTTAACTGTTAACCTTCTAAATAATCACTGAGCTGCAGTGGCGCCATACATATAGCAATTGGCAATGCATTAAACAAAAAGCACAAAAGGCCCCTGTAAATGAAATGCTTTCTCAATGGCAGTAGGCCCTAGTGTATGCTATGACAACAGTGGCTGTTGTCGAAGAGGAATTCAACTTCTTCTGGAAAAGAAAGGTCTGAATGATCTACCGTGAGGGAAAAGTTCAAGTAGGCCTATTATAATCAAGTTCAGTAGCCTAGGTCTACCCTTTCAAACTTACAACTACATTCAAAGATAGAGGAAATTTAATCAGGGGTAAACTAAACTTTCTCAAACCTTTCATATACACGTATTTTAAGTTTCATCAAAATTGGTTGAAAACTAAGATAGTGATGGCATAATATATAGACACAGCTTTATGGAACAACAATCACTGGTTAAAGTTTTATGCAACGTTTCGACGTGTTTCCCCCGTCGTCCTCAGGCACATTTAAAAACAATAGTGATAGCATATTCGAGACATTGGAACAAGGGCAATAACTCTGCTTCTAGCGGTCGAAAATAGCTCAAATTCAAACTTGATCTTCATTTTCTGAATATGTATACACATATCGAATTTCATTTAATTCCATCAAAAATCCTAGTTTTCAGAGCGTTTACAAGTAATTGATGTTGATAGAAGCACTAACTGTATAGAGGTTAAAGGGCGATAACTCCTCAAAACTGATGAAAGAGGCCTAAATCTTGAAAAATTCTGAATTTTAATCAGGAGTAAACTTAACTTTCTCAAACCTTTCGATTTAGGACCAATAACATTCATTTTAAGTTTCATCAAAATCGGTTGAAAACTAAGCACTTCCAAAGAATCCACGCAAACGAGCATCTCTGTTGAAGTTAATGGCTTGTGACCTTTTAGGAACATATATAGCAAAACCTTAGATCAGGACCAATCAGGAAATCGAAGAAACCGTTATTTCATTTTACGAAAGTGAAAATATATCCAAAATGCAGAATGATGCCTGGAAAAGCCGATTTCATAACACTGAAGTTGAGGAACAAACACAAAACGAAAATGACATCTGCGCAACAATTGCCGAGACATATAAATGTTTTATTGAAGATAACCCATCTGCTGATCTTGAAAAATCCAAGTTTGCATCTCTTCGTCCTCGATGGGTTCTGCTGTCGTCGGAAATGTCGCATAATGTATGTGGCTGCAAATATCACAATAATGTGATACTACTATTTGTAAAACTGCATCGGAGATATCCTGATTTGATTCCATTATATTCTAAAGACAATTTTATTGCCCATTGAGTTTGTGATATTAACGAGATTATGATGGCTGCGAGAGGTGTAGTGACGGAAAGCTCTTCAAAGAAAAATATGAAAATAAAACTCTAGTAGATAACGAATTTTCTTAGTACCAATGGGAAGATACAAGTGGATTCCTATATACTAAAGGGTAAACGATGGCAGTTCAACTGAAACTTTTGAAGAATTAGGTATGAAGCTTCCTAAGTTCAACTGGTATCTTTTAATTAAAGAAAAGCAATCATCATCGTACCAGCACATGAAAATATTATCTTCTAAAGACACATCTGAAGAATGTCTCCTGAAAACTTCACCTGTATCTGTCAAGATGATATTCAGTCAGCCCACTGGAAGCAGTTTCAGGTGAAGATCTATACCATCCCTTACCGAAATAAGAAGTTATCTTATGTGATCATACGTGATTTTCTAAGCGTATGCTGTAACTGCATTTACTTCAACAATATTGGATATTATCATTGACAAGTTCCCTACTGTAAGAACCGTGAATGTTTGGACCGACAAGAATAAATATATATTTGCAATATTGCCACGTCTTCATGATCAACATGGTGTCAGGATACGATGGAATTATTTTGCTACAAGTCACGGCAAAGGACCAAATGATGGCATAGGTGGTAATGCTAAACGCATTGTTCATCGAATGACCATGTCACGTTCTGTTGTAGTTTCAGATTCAGATTCTCAGTCATTTGCTAATGCTGTTCGTTCCAGTGGTACCTCAATCAGTGTAATAGAAATGACCGAAGATGATATCAGAGACAAATGCAAAACGTTGGATGTTGAGACTTTATGGTCTGGTCTACAATCATTTCCTGGAACAACAGCTACACATTGTGCTCAGTCAGATGGAAATGGAAAAGTTGAGCTCAAGATTTTCACCACAGATCCATACTCAAGACATGTTACCCTCAAGTACACGAAAGAAGCAGTTGAAGTCAGTTTGAAATCGGATAAAAACTGGAATTGCATACTTTGCAAGTGGAAATATGGTGACAAAGCAGATCCTAAAATTTCCGAAGAATGGATTATGTGCACCTCTTGTCAATGCTGGTTTCATGAACCATATGCGCAGCAGAATGATATGGACGATAACGACAAATTCATGTGTAAAATGTGTTTGTAAGAAGAGTGAAAATTGTTAAAAATGCAATCATTGTGCATAAAATGAATTCTAAATAACTGTCAGTCTAATTAAAATCAGACCATAATTTCGTTTAGTTCGGTTTTTTAAATCCTGTTTTTTTAAAAGTGGTCAAAAGAAGTTAACATGGTTATTTCGCGCATAAGCTAAATACGGAAACTTTTCGTCGCCACGTTGCAGTTGCTTGAATTCTCTAAATTTCTGGATACTAGTATTCGATGAGATACTCGAATCGTCAGTCCCAGAAACAGATCCCACTAATCAAACCGACGTAGGTATAACTAACTGGACCTAGAGGGAATAGATTTTGGCCCTAAAGGTTAGCAAAAATGTAAGTCGTTAAGGTATTTATGGTGGACAGAGAACCATTAGTTATATTTTTTTTTAAATCTATAAATAAATCACTATATTTTATTCATTTTTTTTAGATATTCATCTTAATAAACATGTTTACAGTATCATTAATAATATTGTTTGTTTGCATTCAACTTTATATGAACTTTTCACCTGAAGTACTCTGAAGCATTTTGACCTGATAAATTAACAGATTCTATCTGCAACGTTGTTTTTTTTTTTCTACAACCGAGTCGTTTAGTTTTGCAAAGCACAACGCAAAGATTAAATTTCTTTTCTAAATCGTTTCAAAAAGTCCATAAAACAGCGTTTCTTGAAAACAAATGGTTCGAAATTTCTCATCGAGGGAGGGAGGTTTCCTGTGACCCTAATTTTCATTTTGAATACATGTTTATGTAAATAGTCTTCAGGGGTTACTAGAAATGAACGAAAATTGTGTATTCCCCTCAAATATACCTCTAATTAAACATACAACACAACCGCCATACGATTAAACACGAATCATTGCGATGTCTTTACGACTACAAAAATAAACACGATCTCCATACGACTGAGCGAGACATATTTTTGTTTATTTTTTGGGTACCAGGTGGATGTTCATTGATGGCTGGTGTTCTAAATACACATAATGTGTGTCACGGGGAGCAAGTTTTTTCCATGTAGCTACATACGTGTTACGAAATTTATCAAAACTTAAAGCTTCAAGCTAAAAATATAGCTTGCCAGGCAAGGTAACATACGCCCACTGATAGCTTTGATTGTAAGTGCGAGTGCTTGTTTGTTGCTCATTGACATTTAGTTGAAAGAAAGAACTGTGAATATAAACTGAATTAACACTTATGAACACACTGTCAAGACAATATAGCTAATAGAGTGAAGCGTCAAGTCGGACACGATATTTCGGTGAAAAATTATCCGATCATCACAAAAATCAATAAGGATCATCTTCATAATGACATTGACCCATAAAATCAAAATTAAACGAATCTGTAAAGAATTGAAGCCTGTAGAGTGAGCACGAGATGCACAATATAGCTAATAGAGTGAAAGTAGTGAAGCGTCAAGTCGGACACGATATTTCGGTGAAAAATTATCCGATCATCACAAAAATCAATAAGGATCATCTTCATAATGACATTGACCCATAAAATCAAAATTAAACGAATCTGTAAAGAATTGAAGCCTGTAGAGTGAGCACGAGATGCACAATATAGCTAATAGAGTGAAAGTAGTGAAACGTCAAGTTGGACACGATATTTCGGTGAAAAATTATCCAATCATCACGAAAATCAATAGGGATCATCTTCATAATGCTGATCCATAAAATCAAAATAAAAAGAATCTGTAAAGAATTGTAGCCTGTAGAGTGAGCACGAACCAAATGTGAACGGACCGACAGGGTGATTACAATATACCCCCAACTTTCGTGTGGGCGTATAAAAACCAACTTATTTATACCTTAAATTTTGTTTCAAGGTTTTCTCAAGGCAAATTAAAAAAAGTTTTGGAAATGGAGGCCATTTTTGGCACCATTTTGGATTTCAGAATCACTTAAAAGAAGATATAAAGTGATTTTTAGTATGACAGTCGATCTATCTTGGAAAAAACACCACTTGTTTTAAGAAATGTTCAGCCTAAAGTCAATTTTGATCGAATGGTCTTGGCCATAACGTCATGAGCAGGTGTGTGGACCAGTCTAATTAAAATCAGGCACTAATATCGTTTCGCTCGGTTTTTTAAATCCGGTTTTGTAAACACTACATTAGGGTCTAAGAACCACGTGCGTTAACTCTTGTTTTAACCAATCAGATCTTTGCCCTCTTCCGCGCTGGGATTTTGTTCGCGAGCAATAGGTGCATTCTAGGATTCCTGAGTGCTGTAGACTAGTTTATCAGGTCATTTTTATCAAGGCAAGGTCAGAGTGCACGTAGATACTTTCTATCGCACGTGGTTCTCAGACCCTAATGTAGTGATTAAAAAACCTGAATTAAAAACCGAACGAAACGAAATTAGGGTCTTATTTTAATTAGACTGGTGTGTGGACCAAACTTCAGGAGCCTATAACAAAATTTGACCAAGCAATTATAAAGATAGCTTGCCATACAAGGTAATATATGTCCACTGGTAGCTATATTTGACAGTTACAGGTGTGTTGTGGAATTGTGCAGAGTCAGCAGAGTGTAGAGTGTTTACGAGCAATTGTGGACGGACTGACGGACATGGGTGACGACACTATACGCCCCCCATTTCATGTTGGCGTATAAATATTATGGAGGAAATATTTTGGGAAAACCACATTCCTGGAGTATTTCTCTCCGACTAATATTCAGTCAAAAATCGAGCCCTATACTGAAGGACAATTTATATGTGCGTGTAATTTTGAAACCCATGCACAGTTCCTTAATTCCATGATTATTAAAAAACAATATTACCTCCCTTGAAAGTTCAACTTTACAAATTGACTTTGTAATTAAATTAAGCCAATGACGTCATTGACTTAAGCCTACACTTTTAGACACCATCTGATAAAATACCCCCTCTTATGCAAAGTTAGCTGCTACCAATGACAGTGTATTGATTATATTTCGGAATTCGTTTTACGGTTCTGATCGTCAGTTCTTGGGATTTATTATATGTATAATCTGGATATATATGTGTTCATATGCCTTTCTTTACGTCATTCTCGATATTACCTATTTAGGACTATACAAGTTCAAGGGAGGCAACTTATACATAATTCAAGGGAGATAAATGTTCGAACAATTCACCTTACTGCAGCTCACTATTCATTAAAGCTACTAACATAATTATGGCATTTGGAAACTTCAAACTTCATCGTAAGAGAGTTGGGGGAGTCCCAGAGTAAAAGTAATCTAAAGAGTTAAAAATGTACGTCTATGATGTCCAGAGGAAGCCGATGCTGTCGACTATTGAGAGATATATTCAATTAGAGTACACTATTCAGTAGGAGATAAATACCAACATCGCAGAAAAAATAACCCATGAATCCGATTAAGTTTTTACCATTAATTTAAGTTAGTTATTAAAATTAGAAAAGACCATTTGCTTTATGTCTTAATTTTTCTTCCCCAAGGTCAAATTAGCACGCGTCAATCATAAATAAAAGTTTGTGGTTGAAAGTGGTAGATTTTATCAAGTTTGATGAGACAATAATAATATTTATATTAAATTGAGAAAGTTGAAAAGGTTTAAATGACATGTAACTTAAAGGATTATGCAGCAAGTAAAACAAGTTGAAAATGATATATGAGTGACAGAAAGATTAATGATAGACGGCGCTTTTCTCCTGGTGACAGTTTACCTTACATATCTATACTAAACTTACATTGTTCACCAAACATACACTTTATATTTCGCTATTAAACTGACCAAAATGGGCGCATGGCGATTGTTTCTCGTCATTAGTTTGCCATTTGTGGTTTATTGTCAAAATCTTGGGTGAGTTTTATTTTTCTTTTTTTAATTTCAAATAAATATTTAAAAAACTGTAGCATATAACTTTCAATAAAACGTTTTGGAAAATTTGATCCTGGAAATTGAAAAAGAAGTCACAAATCGCCTGTATTTGAATTGTTTGTTTAAAAAGTCTTGAATAAGTATTGAATTGAATTTCGGTGCTTCAACTTATTTCATTTTTCTTTAATGTTTCTGCGTGCAACTGAAAATATATCTTTGTTACAGGTACAAGTTTTAAAATTCAGTAGTTTTTATATTTTTGTAATGATAGGAAACTTTTGTAAACATATGAACGTTAATAAGAAAAATGGGGCATGTAACAATGTGCACGTTCATTTGACCTATATTTAAATAGACGGTACATGAGGGGCAAACGTTATTCTTTGGAAATTCGACATTTAATTTTATTCTGAAGTTATAGTTCTTCCACTTTACCACAGATATTATCTTTAAATTATCTCTGAAATCGTATTTTGGTATTTAATTGCACTAGGATAATGTATATATCATTCTTTACCTAATTTCATTTCCTTATATTACATACATGAATACAAAACAGTTATCCTTCTTGTCTCTTGTCAACTTTTCTTCTAACTTTGTCTTTAGATTGAGGTCAAATGTCATAGAAGACGAATTTATTACTGTATGTAAATGGAAGCTCTAATGAATAGAAATGTATTTACATGCTAAGCTTGTGTGGTTTAAATGCGAGTCCCTGCTGATATAGTATCATCTTTGATGTTGTCAAATGAAGGTCAACACAGCGACTTTACATCTTTTGACTTTAAGTAATTGAGTGAAAACAATTTGACTGATTTCAATTCAGATACAAACATAATCATTGGTATTTTAAAACTCTTCGAACCAAGTCAGTTTATGGAAAACCAATTTAGAGAGCAATAAAGTTTTGCAATTATTCTATTATTCTAAGGTTGATTCGCATATCTGCACGTACGAAAGAAGAAGACATTGGAAAACCCACAATATAAATACAAGATTTTCGGTTTTGGGTTAGCCATCACCTGACTTAAAAGATAAAATAGGTATCAATTCGTGCTATTAGGATACTAAAAGCTTTGAATATTTTAAATTCTTGATATCGGTTATGATGGTAGGTTAGGAGCTAATGTACAAAACCTCCCCTTTTGAATGATATACCATTCCTGTAAATCTCAAGGATCCCATTCAAGGATCCCATACAAGATATGTAAAAGCTGACTTAGTAAAGACTCTATAAATAACGTCAGTGGTAAAAATATAGGCGTACCAGAAAGAAAAATTCAGAAAGCAAAATTCAGAAAAAATGTTAAAGAAAAGTCATTATTAAATTAAATAATAATACAAAAACAGAGAAATGTACGTGATAATAAACCTGACACTTAAAAGGAAGGGTAATTATAGAGAACACACACCCGGGAAAACATTGTTCATTTTTTTACGAATTTTGACTATTGTTTTATTGAGTCGTAAAATGAAAAATAATTAATGTCAAAAGGTAAAGGAAAATGCATTATAAAATAATGACTGATAGGTCCATCCATCAGTCATATCCAACATAAACAATGCGTCATATTTTGAGGATTCGGTTCATATCGTGTCAGATTAGGGAACATATTTTGCTCGGGGCCTTTTCTGTTCAAAAGTTTAAAATAGTCAATTTTCGATCAGTTTGATAACATGCTTTAATTGCTATGCTATAGTATACAATTTGTAGACCCAATTTTGTTCTAAATTCCAACCTAACATACGACAGCACTTAAAAGTTGCTATAGTTTGACAGCACATAAATATTTCTGTAGAAACAGTGCAGTAGTTAATAGCACATAAACATTGCTAGTGTCGATATCACATAATCATTGCTGTAGTTGATAATACAAACATTGCTGAAGTCGATAGCACATAAATATTGCTGTTGTTATTAGTACATAACAGTGCAATAGTTAACACATAAACATTGCAGCTGTTGATAGCACATAAACATTGCTGTAATTGATAGCACAAACTTTGCCGAAGTCGATAGCACATAAACATTGCTGAAGTCGACAGCACATAAACATTGCTGAAGTTAATAGCATACAATTTGTGGCACAAAAATATTCAAGCTGTATTTAAATGCACATAAAATATACATTCTGTAGTTGTAGTTGCTAGCATTTAAACATTGCTGACATACAACAATATTGCTGTAGTTGATTGGACTTAAATACTGAAGTAGTTGGTAAAGACGACTTTTTTTAAACATTGACTTTTGTAGAATAGTTCGTTGCTCTTCTTGACTGACAATGGCATAGCGCGGATTTCATTGGGGTGGTATAGGAGTATGGGCATGAAAATGTTCAGATATTAATACCTGCAAGTGAAATTTGCACCATGCCCTCGATGTGTATATTCTCGGGATTAAATTCTGAAAATAGAAATGACAAACACGAAGAAGCATGACGAAGTATGCATGTCACTATCATGTTGTTCATAATAAATAATATTTAGTTGGCAATAATGGTTTTAAATTTTGCATTTAATCATTTGTTTTTGTCAGAGAGCTTTGTCATGTATTAAAGAAGAAAATACACTATATTTCGTTAAATACGCAGTAGTTCACTTCTCAGCTCAGAGTTGAGACATTATTTTCTTTTTGCACTCTGAGAGAATATTACGGAAGTAGCAAACCAACCTAAACAATAAAAATATACCTTTATATTATTCTTAACATCAATCAAACTGACAGGGTTTTACATTATATCACTATGTTACCATACCCCTTTGTTAATTTGTTACGGTAACAGACCAGGACATCCAAGACGAATTGGTAACCCAAATGTACTAATTGGTTTTAAAGCCATCTCTTCATCGACTGAGACAACGAGGAACTTATATTTTTGCTTCACCTTCAGAGTATTTCCACTATAACTGGGATCAATGTGACAATGCAGCCCATTTAAACCATCACCCACCAACAATGGACTGATGGATATGATTTCCGAAAATATGCACCCATATTAATACTGGGCGTATAAAAATGTATAGAACTGGTATACAAAGACAATATTAATTGCGCCAAACGGAAATGAACAAGTGTTCATCAAAATCGGACCAAAACAATAATTTTAAAACCCTGCCTGTAGAAAAATCGTGGTTGGAAGCAAAATACGCCCACTTCCCTAATAAATTTTTAGTATATCAAGAGCATTCGACTAAGTCAAGGGCGATAACTCAAAAACCGTTCAATGAAAATCGTTTAATTCCAACCTGTCCAATATCTCATGAATACAAATGATCACATCAAATTTCATTCAAATAGGATGAAAAAATAAATGTAATCTCTATCGCGTTCACAAGCCAATTTTGACGCAATTTGTCCGAGATCGCATGAATATAAATGTTCACACTAAATTTCATTCAAATCAGGTAAAAACTGTAGTCACTATCGCGTTCACAAGCCAATTTCGACGCATTTTGACTAAGTCAAGGGCAATAACTCAAAAACCGTTCATCGAAAAATTGTCAAATTCGAAATCATCCGAGATCTCATGAATACAATTGTTCACACCAAGTTTCATTTAAATCAGGTGAAAACTGTAGTCTCTATCATGTTCACAAGCCAATTGTGGACGGACCGACCGACAAAAAAAACGTGCCTTCACTCATCATGTTTAGTCAAACTTAAATTAAAAAGTATTAAAAAAAATTGATTGCATCCTAAAGAAATGCACACAAAACAGCCTGGAATTATAAAGACCAAATTGATCTTCCTTGGAGAAATCTATCTTGTGATTTAGCCTAAGTCCACTATCTATTTCAGAGGATATCAACAATATAACCACCAGATTGGACGAAACCAGGAACCCGTAGTTAATCCTGATATACAAATCCCAGCTTTCCCTTATGACGGAAGACGATGCGTTTCTGTTGCTCGAAAAACAAAGATTGTGGACATTCAATTGCCGTATCTATGTTTACCAGGAAAACCAGGAGGAATACCAGTTCCACAGAAAAATGACAGACAAACAGAAACAGCCTTGTTGGCTATGTACTGGTATGTATGAAACGTTTAAAAGAGTGCCACCATAATATAATAATACTATCTGACGCCGTTTTATGCAAAATGATAAATATGAGACATAAATAGCCTAACCTACTGTTTTGAGATGCCCAATATGACATTTATTTAATATGATCATATTCATAAGAATCAGATACCCGTTTTTCAGGAGTGGATGGAGAGTCTGTAAACAGGAACTAAAAATGCCGATGAGCAACTATGTGAAAGTTCCGACATGCTGTCCTGGCTGGGAAGCAGGACCTACTGGAGATTGTTCTGTTCGTAAGTATTATGTCACTCTTGGTTGAAACGATGTATCTTTTTGATGAGATCTTAATATTTGACTGATATTGTGACTTTATTGCAGGAAAACAAGAACCGTCATTCCACAGTCCTTGCAGAAATGGTGGTTTCCTTGCTCGAGATTCTCAAGTACCGAGATGTGTTTGCCCACCAGGTTTCAAAGGGACTTACTGTCAAACTCAATGCCCAATGGCATTAAACAGACTTATGACAGGACGACTTAACAATTCACCATTTATGAAGCAAATCCCTCCAAGAATGAGAAATCTGATCAACATCCGAACTAAAAACCTTATGAGAGGTTTAGGTCCTCGAAATTTACCAGTAGGTAATCCTTACATGCCAACTGTGATGAGAAGAACAAATCCATTCAGCGTCCCCGGAATTATGGGCGCCTCCATGCCCAAACAAATGACACTACTAAATATAATGGCAATGAAAGAATTAATGAATTCAAGAAGGAAATCTTTCATGAGGATTAACAAAATTGTACCACTTGGTGTGATGAACAAACCTGCTGTAAATCAACAACAGACACAGGTTATTACAGATCAGTCGACAGGAAATCAAATGAGACAAGACGCAAACCCTATGTACAGAATTAATATTCTTGACAACTCTACACCAAATCAAAACCAAATTGATGTAAATCAACAAGATATACCACAGCATCAGGAAACCCACCCAGCATCTCAACAACAGCCAGTTAATGTGCAGTCATTACCGCAACATCCACAATACCAATCTCAAGCATTTCCACAACAAGTTTTCCCAAAACATAACCAACAACAAATACCAAATTTCAATGATAAAAACTTAAATGGAGGTATGTATAAAAAGATTCACAATAAAACTACTAGTATTTGAAATAAAACATTTTGCAGGACGAGTTATATCTCCAAAATTAAAGCCCCGAAAAGTAAGTTATCGTTATTATGCAAAACAATAGACAACAAAGAACAAGGACACTGGAGATTAATATCAAGTGGTACAAGTATCAAGATTTTTATATTTTTTATTTACAGCTTGCATAGATACAGCATGGGTCATTAACATAACCATTGAAACAATATTTACATTTTAGAAACAACTTGTAAAGATGTGTTAAAAATGGGAATAACTCGTTGCGTTCAAGAAGCTGGTATTGATGCTCTACCAGAAGATATATTTGAATCTACAAGCCCTCAGAATGAAGCAGTAATACAACAAATATGTGCGTAAGTGTCAAAATCTGGATTCAGAATAAAAATAGAATATTTGATTTTCTATTTGAGCTATTAACATGGATCATTGTATGTATTGTGAAGACTACTGTATTCATTGGGCAATCACCATACATTCTTAAAACTTTTCAATGTTTCAGATTACCGGGTAATCAGCTTTCATCTTGTATAATGGCTGGCCAAAATGCTTGTGGAAATGGAATACAAATTAGTATAACAAGGAGAATGCTTTTAGAATTTATCTCCAGCGTAGGACAAAAGTGTAACCAGCAATGTAAGCGATAACTTGAGTATTTTTTTTTTCTGAACAATATAAGCACTTGTATTATTTCATTTTCTTTCAGTAAAACTTAGAATGCCTTTTTACTAAGAAAAATGTGAATTTATGAAACAAGTTTCACAAAGTTTCTATACATATTTAATTGTTTTGTCCTTCTTTCCAGCTAATCCAACACCCCCAATCGTCAACTTGGCAAGTCCACAGACCTTTGACATCAGTAGAATTGGACCAATGAATCCATACGTAACACCACAGGCTTCTATGGTTCCTTTGCCACCAGCTAGTCTAAGAACCTTTATTGGGAAAAATCCATTCTTACCCCTACAAGAAAATAAAATTATGCCACTAGTAGGTCAACAAGTTCCACTAAGACAAGCCAATGCAAACTTAGGGCAATCTGTACCCCCAATGACAGAATCCATACCATCAATTGAATGTTTCAACAACGGATATGTTATAATGGATAATGGTCAACAAGTATGTGAATGTCCAGAAGGTTTCTCTGGTGAAACTTGTGAAATTGGTGAGTTGTAACATACTGAAAATTAGAAATAAATTGGTTTTGGATTATACAAAAAGTGGCTGTCTAACCCATTGAGTGCATTGGTCCTTTTAAAAAAGACTTTAAAACATGCTGCAAATCTCTAGATACTCCTGGTACAAGAAATACATTTTGTTTCAGTTGTTTGTGATCCAGAATGTATGAATGGAGGTAGTTGTGAAGCTGTTGCTGGTACTACAATGTGTATCTGTGAAGAAGGCTTTACCGGAATACAATGCGAAGAAGGTAACATTACATTATCTACCTGTGTTGAAATATTTTAGAAATAAGATGGCAAGGGCAAAGACTGACAAGATATGGTTAGCGCTTTCCCAATAAAAAGTCACAATAAAATGTCAAAATGGTAAAACAGAAGTCCCTGTTACAATCCTGCAACCAGCAATAAAAGATTTAGATTTGTTAAAACCTATTTGATTCTTTATATTTGAACTGATAGAGCATAAAAACATTGTAAAATTGTATCTGTACCAAAATCTATATATTTTTTTATAGCTGAAGCCGAGTTGACTGAAGCTGATATCACAGGTATTTTCAATTTAAATTATATATTCATTAAGTGAATAAGAGTAATTTCCTAGTTTAAAGAGGCACAGGCTTCATTTTCTGAGGCGATTTTTCCAAGTCTCAGAAACGGGGACTTTTTTATCTCAGCAATTTAGTACTGGTTATCACAACTCACCATTGAAATTTGAGTCTTCAAATCCATGTGCATCCATAATTATTAGAATTTGAAAGTTATAATGCCCTACTACACATTAGCGATACTATGCAATATATAGAAAAGTCATCTATAGAAATAGAAGGAGAAATGTCTAATTTAAGATATATTTGAAGGAATTATGCAATTTTCGTACATTTCTAGTGCTTCTGAAGGATACTTAAGTATATTCAAGACCCAAATCAACCAATAAAAATGAAGACTGGTCCTCTTTAAGAAATTTAGAGGTTAGAGTGGTTGAAAGCAACAAGTTACTATTCAACAGAAGGCACTGGCGCAGGGTTGAAGAGTAATTCTTCGCACAAAATTTCAACTGATATTTTACATGGATATTATACATTTTATCTGCATTTCTCTTACAGCAATAATAGATGATAGTGTAATGGCCCAGGACACAAGTGTTACAGGTAGGTAGTAACAAATACCATAACATAATTCAGATATTATACTCCAAATTATTCACAACTCCACAAAAACTTAGGTTGAACGACTCATTTCTTAATAACAATCAGCATCACAATGATCTTTATTTCAGGACCTGAAGATGTTTCCCTAAAAGTCATTGATAGTTACCCCATTCCTCACTTACCACAAGAATCTCCAGAAGGTTTCCTAACTACAGAAAAACCAGTGCCAGTTGTAGAAACAGTGTCAGTAAGCATCCAACAAGAATCTCAAAAACCAATTGAAACAAAAGAAGTAAATAGATTAAACCAAGAGGAGATTCCAGAGGCAGTGAAAACCGAGATTCTAAGAGCTGAAGATGATTTCAATTTAGATGACTATCCATTATGGATGATACTGTCTGTTTCCTTTGGAGCACTATTATTGGTACTTTTACTGACCACGTGTGTCTGTATGTGTGTTAAGAGAAGATCAAGAAGAGTTGTCACTGTAACAGCTAAAGCAGAAGGCCTTCCTGAGAAGTCTCCAGTAAAAGACAACATTTATGTTGTTGGAATACCACCGCCTGTTTATGAGGTAAAGGGAATCCCACCGCTTTCTTATGAAGAAGCTAAGGGGGAAGTCATTAATGGGGATAATGCTAAAGATCTTGAAGAAGATGTTGAAAAAGGAGGCAAAAATGAATCTGAACAAGATGAAAGTCCACGAGTGAATGTAATGAGTGAAGTTACCAGAATCTAAGGCGCCTGTGACATGATGATATTTGCCTAGTAGAGCGTATATGTAGTGACTTACTGTAGTTAATAACTTAACGTCAAATATTATTATTATTATTGTACATAATGTACATAAAAAAAAATCTTGTTTGAATAATTTTATATAGCCCACAATAAACATATATCAAAACCTTAGTATAACAATAAATTTGATGGTAATTATGTTTTAATAATTATTTCATTACAGGACTAACCTTTTAATCCTTTCATCACAGAAGTATTCTGTCAACTTCTATTAACAGCAATATTTATCTTAACTCAGAAAAAATAAACCTTTTCTTTCAATTGCTTTTTAATTTACAATTGAGTTATGGACCAAAGGGATCAAAGGATCTGGTCCAGTAGAAATATTTGTTTGGGATCTTATAATAGTTAATATGTCAACCATGCTACCTTAGATGTTCCCCATAGGTCTTGTAGGTAAACACTATGAAACATTTGGGACAGATGATGATTATAGTCTTTGTAATGTCAAAAAATTTCACCACAATCAAACTTGTTACTGTATAAACCTATCGATATGGCTAACACGCTAACTGTCTTCTTAAATACCATCCTTGATCTCTCATTGGGATATTGGCAGTTACACCTTAACATCCTCCCCATGTCAGCCTGGCAACATGATCTGTCTTCCTTTTAGTAGGTTTAATAAACCCTAGAAACTGTAGTTCAGAAACAGCTCTAATAAAACGTGCTCTGATACTAGTTAAGGATAATCGTTATTTTTATGAAGACGATGTATTGAATAAAAAATAAACTTAACAGAAGCTAAGTTTCACAGTTCAAGATAGTTCAATTCTGTCTCTGCAGATTAAGATTTATATGTCAATGTCCAAATTTATATTGCAACTTAGTACAGAAAAAGTGTGGAGACATGATATTGGTCTAAAGGAATCATAATATGAATTTTGACAAGATTTTGACTTTAAAAATATACATTACATATAAATTAAAAGGATACTGTAAAATTTGATCTGGCTTTTTACTTTTGCCATCATTTTCTTCATCTTCACTAGTAACCACTGTTATAAATGCCTGCAGAGAGAAAACTTTAGATTATAAATAACATATATTATATGATTTGCATAATAATTCATTCACTTTTATATCATTTCTAATTTAAAATTATGTAATAACTGTAAAGTATACTTACTTGTAACCAATCATAAAGATTTATAAGTTGTCCACATTCTAGATGTAACTTGTACACGATACAGACATCAGGCATAGTTGGTAATATAGAGTTAGGATCACCTTCACAACAATTACACTGAAATAATACAATCAATTAATATTTATATGAAATACAACTTCTTACCACGCAGACGATATTCAATAAATAAATAAACCTCTACATTTATATGACTTAATAAATGGTATAAAATAAATTTAAACTCCAATTAAACATCATATCAATTAAAAATACAACTACTTAAAGGATTATCCTTAAAACCAACATATAATTAATATAACTGAAAATTTGATTTGTAATAAAACTATATTAAAATATAACTACTCTAGAAGTAGATCAAGTATAATATTTATATATAAATATTGAAATTAAACTTACCTGTAAGTATTGATGTGGTGTACTTAATGCTCTCTGAATGGCAGATCTTGGAGCTGCATTAATATGATGTTTAATGACTGATACAGAATTATAATATAATAACTCATATAATGGTAGAGATGTTGGACATTTCAAATACTTTCTAAAATATACAAGGGTAAGAATCAGTAGCCTTTTTTATTTGTTATCCTGGTACTTTGATCTACATCAATTTGACAACTAAGGCCCTGCTAGATTTCAAGAAATCCAAAACTGGTTTTGTATAACTGATTCGCTTTGTAAACAAGTGGAATTTACAAGAAATCCGAAACCAGTTTGAGATATCAGATAAGTTTTGTGGCATTATATCTTTGGCAAAAACCAAATTTCAACTTATAACAAGTTTCTGCTGAATGATGCCATCTTGAAACTGACAAATCCGTCTTAGGAGGAAGATTCACAGATTCGATATTCGGACTAGGATTCAGGGCAAACCATTGAAAACAAGTGGCACAGATTCAGAATCCAGTTTCAGTTTATTTTTTACATTTATGTCATTACTAAGTACAAACTAAAGAATTTGTATATCAACAGATCAAGGACTACTAAATAGTAGTTTTTGCAACAGGCATAAATCTAATTACTTTTACTTACTGAAATAATGAATCTAAGAGATCTATGGTTTCATTTCGTAATTTTTCATATGGTGTTAGTCTCTTTTTCTGTTTCTCCATTTGTCGTAGCGTCTTTAAAAAAAATATGTCATTCTTAAATTAATTCTCGAGTAATACTATTTATCAAAGTTATTGAATTCATTTCCAAAAACACTTATATCAACATCTAACATTTGTTTTCCTTGTACGTTCATCAGGAAACATAGTATTTGATGTATCACATGCTCATACAATGTTGTTGAGAGAAGTGTATAATAAATTAAGTCATAAAGGTCTGTGTCCACATACGCGTATTACGTCCACTATGACCCTGCATAATATGCGTCATTAAAACGCTAAGAAACACTATAGCATTTCAATAGTAACATGTCCACATCAGCGTGTTTCATAAAACATTATGATTTGCCAATGCTGTGTAATACGCCTATAACCTCCAATGTAAAATGCAAATGGACACAGGCCTTTACAGTATACATAGTATTTCAACTATAATGGTCCCCACACATGAATCAAACAAAATCAAGCTTAATATTGATACCTTTCTTAGATTGTGTAAGTCTGTTTTCTTGGGTATTAATAAACTTTCAACTTCAACTTGTGGTTCTTCTTCAGGAATATGTTCAGTTTCAGCTATATCAAATAAATTATCAATTACTATATATATTATAGTGAGAAAGGGAAGATACCTAAAAATTATTTTGCCAAAACCCTCAATAGCTAGTCATAATATAAATACATCTTAGGAAATATCAGTTCAGTTCTAAGTATATTCTGTCAAGTATAATATTTAACCAGTGTAAAACTGTGTAATACTGTGAGCATTGTTGACTGTTTCAAGGAAGATAAACATGTGATGATTTTGATAATATGAAAGCATTAAACAATTAGAGAACAAGTCATGAAGAAGTAGCATATAAGATAAAAAATACTTTGGAACAAATGAGAAATCGTCAATTTTATTTTATCATAAATAATAAACCAAGTGTAAGGGACAAAGTTATACCCACCATCTAATTGTGTAAAATGTTGTAAATAAGTTTCTATTTGTGATGGTATAGTATTAAGTTCATGTGGTAAATTATATTCTGTTATTTGTCTAATACAATTATTTAATAAATTCATCATTTCTTCTTTAGATAACATCCTAAAATAATAATAAAACAATCAATGAATTCTTGTAAACTTTGTAAACTGATAATTTGATTTGGTTCTTATATCGGAAAAATAATGTCCCCATGTTTGATTTTGTTCGGGGCAGAACTTTTCAAAGTCTGACAAGAACATGATGAAGTAAATCTGTGAGAATTCTGAAAGAGATCGGTTCACCAACAGCTGAGATACTTAGTGCCAAACTTGAGGACGTTTTTTTTTAAACACCCTATATATATAAAATTTCTTAACAATATGATTATTGATAAAAAAGTATTTGAATTACAGTATAAATAATCAATATTTTCAAAATTTATGATCGAATATGACTTGTATATGTCTTCACATTAATATCATCCTAAACTTCATGAGCTTTTTACTATCATAAAAAGAATATTATAAGTCATTAATTTTCCCATCTGACATTTATATACACATATTTCAAAATATGAAATATACTTGTACCTTAACAGGTCAAATGCTTCTTTATATCCATCACTGTCTGTTAAATTACATTCTATACATATAGAATATAACTCACGCAGCTGCAAATACAATATTAATAAATTTATAAAAACAAAATATTTTCACTGTTTAAGGGGCATGTTTAAATTTGTCTCTTTTAAGATAGTGCTCAATTCAGTAATTTATCGTAAAGGGATATAGAATTATTAGAACATATTCACATATCTATTTTGTAGAACTGTTATATTATTTCATACATCCATGCATGTGGTCAACAGAAGTGCCAAGTTTTATTCATATTTATTTGAGACCCTACTGCAAACATCACAACTTGACTTGCAACGTAACGAAATATTATTACAGGCAAAATGGAAGTGGATCAGACAACTACACAATTGAGATATATTTTTATTACGTTATGAAAAAAACTGTCTAAAATTTATTTGTTAAATTTATTGCTCAAGGGCAAATGTTGATTGACATTTTTAGAGACATCAGACTTTATATGTCCTGGTCTTTTCATCAAAATAATATTAAATGATGCACAAGATCAGTCACATTATTAGACTTAAAATAAAACAACTGAATATGCATTGTTTGATACAGAATAGGCACGTGACATGTAAAAAATTTGATTTATTCAATATCTTTTTAACATGACTGATATATTCATTTTATTTAGTTCCGTCAATTTATTTGTCAGTTGAAGTTGAATGATATATTTTTTAAAGGTCATAGAACCCACCAAACATGTAATACATATAACGACATGAAATGACACAGTCAGTTATTTAAAGAAGTGTCACTTGTTTATTAAAAAAAAATAATAATACATAATTTTGAGCTCAATCTTATGGCCCAGTAAAATATACATATGGCATTGATTTGCTAAAAAATTAAAAATTTTACCTGTTTTCCCAAAGGATGCCTAGGTAAACGGCAAACCAGTACATGTAACAAATTCATCAGAGGAAAAAACGCTTTATGATAATCATGTAAGCCTTGTAACAACTCTGTGACTTTTGACTAAAAAATAAATTTAAGATTACAAATAGAAAATTCTGCGCTTATTGGCTGTTTTCAATAAACCTCATTGTAAGGCCATGTGCACACCCTATTTACTATTACAGTCCTTGTTCAAAAGATATGTAATATTCAAGCAGAGGAGAAACCAGTAAAACCGGATGATGTCTGTAATCTGAAAGTTCCATATTACTTGAAGTGAAACCATTGTCATAACCATACATTTTTTTTAAATATTTTTTGTCTAGAAATTCTGTTCATTTCAAAGACCTTCATTTGTGTTCCTATGACAATTGTATACAATGTTACTGTTGCTTTTATGACACAATACTCTCGTCATTAATGATTACTCCTTTGCATCAAGCTAACAATTTGAAACTTGACAATCAGACAGATCCCTTATGTGTCCTAAATATCGACTTATATTTCAGATATTTCTACTCTCTTTCATGTATAGTTTTTAAGCGGGAAATTTTCCGGCAATAATATATCTAAAGGAATGAGATTGTTGAAATTTTCGACCAAAGAAAAGTATAATGACAAGAATATTGTGTCATGCAAGCAACAATTAGATCAGTAAAATTGAATACTCTAAAGGAACATTCACACACTTGGACATATCAAGGTTTTACTGTAGACAAAAATTCCATATAATTCCAGCTGGCAATACTTGCATCATGTTTTATTGAAAATATACAACATTCCTTCCAACCATCTTACTTTGAGATATTTTTGTGAAGACACTCAAAACAAATGATTTAATACAAAACTCATACAAGATTACCAACCTTCATAGTTTTATTATCTTTAAATTTAGCTTTTTCTTCTGAAGAACATGAATCAACATATCTATAATAGAAAATATTACAGATACAAAGATTCATCAGATTTCAGCCTCATTAGGTCAAGAAAAAAATCATTTTATACTTCAAAAGAGTGATAAAAATTTACAGTCACAGTCACCAACAGTCTCTCTGAAAATTACGCTAGGGCTCTATATTTACCGAACTAGGTCAATGTTTTCATGTCATCTCGTAATTCTGGTAGTTCTAACATCAGAGGCTGGTCATTAGAGAAAAAAAATAAAATGTCGCGACGTTGAGAAGCAAATGGTAAAGCGTCAAAGTAACGAGTCTCACCCATGAAGACACAAAACGAAAAACACCATTCATTATTGAGACAGATTATGGTTTACAGAAACTGCCAAGGATTGCCGATTGTCCCAGTCAAAGCAAAATGACAATAAGTAACTAATGGAATTCTAAGATACAAACACATCTGACTTAACATTGGTGCTATGCTTTTACAATCAACTAAACACTTGTAGCTTCATTAATGGTATTGACTTTCCTTACAAAAATACTCATTTCAACCTTGTGAATTATAAAGTCATTAGATCTGAAACCTTTTGTGGTTTGTATTTAACGTACTTTGAAAAACTTGGTAACAATTTGATTTTCTCTATATCTGCCTCATGTAATTTCTTCACTGTTGATGATATATCTGGTTCAGGACAACATAAATGAGCTAGTGGATTACTGTAGTAATGATCTAACATACAAAACTGAAATAAACACACCATTATTTATTAATACAACAATGGCAAGATAGAACTATTCAGAATTTGAACAAAATATTATTGCCTCATGGAAAGATCAATGCCAAGAGGTTTGGCCAAGGACTAGCTGGGAGAAAGGATACTCATGGGAACCTATGTTGTTATCCTTGTAAAATATAGATGTTTCTTTCTTTCTTTTTTCAATTGTAAATCTGATGTAATTCTGCTTTTTTGAAAAAAGTTTCCATTATCAAAAAAATTGCAAATGCTACCTGAGAGTATTGTTAAAGTATGCTTATTGTATCTCTATATCTTCTTGATCAAACTGAATTTAGTTTTAATGGGTTAATTACAAACAGGGAGTACCTATTGTTAATTAAGCAATTTGACCTAGTTTTGGTGTTTGCCCTTTAAATGGCTCAATATTTCTAGCTGAAATACACGAGAGGGACATTTCACTACATCTAAGCGTTTATTTTACTCAAATCCGTTCAGTAGTTTATCGATTTTTTTAGTTAAAACTTTCAGATACATTAAAGGGCACATAGTTACAGATTTTGGTGTAAAGTGTTCACAAATTTTAGCAAAAAACATTTTTGACCTAAAAAAAATTCAGACTGTCCCTTTAAGTTCATCTATCTTGAAATGCACTAATTTCACATCTTACATCTTCATGGAATCTGTTTTGAGAAACATTTCCATCCTCTAGTTTCTTGTGTTTGATTGAGATGGACAATGTTAAATAATCTTACCTGAAGTCCTTTCACAAAATTAATAACGGAAAAATCATGATAGAGAAATAAATCTAACAACAAGTGAAAAACTTTTGGTCCAAGTTTAAAAGGATGAGTTGATGTAAATAATATCTGAAAACAAAAAGCAATAACATCAAACACTTCCCATTTAATGTATTATATCAGAAAATCATTATCACCACAAATCAACTTATTTTATCTAACTAAAACATGTAAATAAACAAACTTTTGTTAAATTTTTATCAAGGGTGTATTTGATGAAATGGGCAAAGACCCAGCATTATATAGCAAAAAGTCCACAAACAACAAGTCTGTATTTAAATTTGATCCAGACAGAGAGACTTTCAGTCCTATCAGGAATTTCAATTAGCTGAAAGAACAGGGCAATTAAATTGGACCTCTTCTTCATTAAAGAGCAAAAAATTCCAAAATTCAGTGACTTGTTCACTGATGTACATCTTACTTGATTTATAACTTGTGTAAGATAATCTGATGATGGTGGTGCCTGAAATTTCTCCATACATAATAATGATGATACAGAGTTTGAGAGTAATCTATGGACAGCAGATACTGATGTAGCTATACCAAATACTAATACTATAGGTAATTCTTCTATATAGTTACTATAAATAGATTTAATTAGTTTGTTTTAACAAAATATTGTAATGTATTTCGTTAAAATGAAAGAAGTAATTTGCAACATTCTAATTTGTAGCATATTTGAAAGTTTAAATAATTTTTATGTTTTGTCTCAAGGGAGTTAACAACCAAACACTATTCTTGAGTGAAATACCCTTACAATGGTATGTGAAACCGAGTGAAACACCTTTACAATGGTATGTGAAACACCTTTACAATGGTATGTGAAACCGAGTGAAACACCTTTACAATGGTATGTGAAACCGAGTGAAACACCTTTACAACGGTATGTGGAACTGAGTGAAACACCTTTACAAAGGTATGTGAAACCGAGTGAAACACCTTTACAATGGTATGTGAAACCGATTGAAAAACCTTTACAATGGTATGTGAAACCGAGTGAAACAACTTTACAATGGTATGTGAAACAGTGTAAATTGTAATTTACAAGCAATTGTCAACAGATGGATTGACAGACAATAAAAACTATGTGTACCTGCAAATTGTAATAAAATCTTGTAATACATTAGATGAGAAACTTTCCATATCTTCTAATACAATAACTAAAGCTGGTCTATAATCAACATCATCTACTGAACCACTTTTAGATCTTCGTTTCTTAGGTGATGATTTACCACTCTACAGAGATAAACAGAATAAATCTGAACATTGAATTGTTTCATGAATGAGTTCAATGGTATTGACTTATTTTTCATTGTATTACTTAATTAAAATGGTAACACTAAGCAAAACTCTATAATTGTGATGGGTTTCAGTAATATCCAGGTGCAAATTCTATCATTTTTTCCTCAAAACCCCAATACCTTAGAGACGATTTTTGAAAATAAAAATTATATGTGAAACATACATTATACATATCTTGATACCAATTAATTAATGTAGACATAGTACATGGTGAATTCTTCTTGAGAACAGTTTGAATTAATTCATCATCTTCATCATCTAAACCCTGCAAATTAACAGATATACATGTATATATAAACCACTACAGGTAGTGTTCAAGCATCAAAAATATTCTACAAAAGCAGCATCAACAATTTTGTATTTCATCTGAATTAAAACTTTAACACACATCTTTTCTAGATCTTGCTTCAAATGGTCAATGATTGTTACAGTATAGTCTGTAAAGAGCTATGGTTTCGTCCTATAGACTGGGTGATTTTTCATAGTCTACCCCTCTTTTCTACAGTAAAAGCACCAAGACGATAATAATATAACTTACTAAATCTGGTCTCTGTGTTAACTGACTGATAGTTTTTGATAGTATATTTTTCAGTGCTGGACAATCTTTAGATCTTAGTGTAGTTATATGAGGTGTTACACGTTCTTTTATTAATGATACCATATTATTAAACATAACAGCATGATCTGGTGTATTCACTCCTACAAAATATTAACATTAAACAATTTAAACATAATGTTGATAAAGATATTGATAAAAGGGATTGTGAAGAGGTTTTCTAAATTCTGTATGCGTTTTTAGGACAATGATAACTTAATACCATTTCAATTCTTAATCCGACATCAGAGGTTCCATCAATTACATTTAAAATAAGTGTTTGATAACATCACACCTCACACCTACAAAATATGATTGACAAAAGCTTAGTGTAGCGATTTTTGACGCATCTGAATGCCTTTCTGCTTGGAGATCTCCCAAATGTGACAAATTTTGTGGGGATTCCCTGTTTTTTTCCCGCCATATTTTGATAAAGCATACATCTGTCTAGAAGTCTGTGCGTCAAAAGAAAGATAACACATACGTTTAACGCACATATGGAATCATATTTGACGCATGTCAGATCTGCAAGGGCAATTTATGTCCGCATGTCGCGTATATAGAATCTTAGCTTTAACCAGACATCTTATTGGAATTGAATTGGAGCAAATTGATGTTATCAGTGTTGTTGATACACTTACAACATTAAGTGAACCTTTTTACAATTTCTTGTTAAAAGAAGCATATAGATATGGATTTTAACCAGATCAACTCAACTATAAAATGTGATGAACCAAATCATTTTGCAATACACAATATATATATAAGATAGCTTGCCAGGCAAGGTAATATACGCCCACTGGAAGCTTTGTTTGAAAAAAAAACATTTGGCAGAAAACAGCAACCATCAAATATTCAACCTGTAGTCAGAGGCCTACATTTCGTTCAGAACTTAAATTAGGTGTCGTCCAAACAATCTTTTTCTCGAATTCATTAAGGGTTAAGCATTCATCAAGTTTAGTCAAAATCCTTCTCTGTTATGAGCAAAAACCTAAAACCTATTTTATACAAGAAGGGCAATAAGTCATATCAAATATTTTTTTGATTTTCGATAGGGTTTATCGTGTGAAAATAAACTATTTCAAAAGGTTTCATTAAAATCTAATCAAAAAAGAATTGTGCCTTCTCGAGTATTTACAACCTAAAAATCAACGCGTTTTAAAGAACAAGGGCAATAATACATATTAAATATTTTTCGATTCTTTTGATTTTCAATAGGGTTCATTATCGGGTGATAACAAAAAATTTCAGTAAGTTTTGTCAAAATCCATAAAGAATTGTGACCTGTAGAGTGTTAACAAGTTAAACATCAAACGCGTTTTAAAGAACAAGGCCAATAATTCATATTAAATATTTGTTTATTTTCAATAAAGTTTATCCTTAGGTGATAATAAACATTATCAGTAATTTTCGTCAAAATCTGTAAAGAACTGTGACTTGTAGAGTGTTAACAAGCTAAAAATCAAAAGCATTTTAAAGAACAAGGGCAATAATTCATATCAAATATTTTTTGATTCTTTTGAGTTTCAATAGGGTTCATCCTTGGGTGATAATAAACAATTTCAATAAGTTTTGTCAAAATTCGTTAAAAATTGTGACTTGTAGAGGGTTAACAAGCTAAAAATCGAACGTGTTTTAAAGAACAAGGGCAATAATTCATATTAAATATTTTTCGATTCTTTTGATTTTCAATAGGGTTCATCATTGGGTTATGATAAGCAATTTCAGTAAGTTTCAACAAAATCCATAAAGAATTGTGACTTGTAGAGTGTTAACCAGCTAAAAATCGAACGCGTTTTAAAAGATAGCTTGCCAGGCAAGGTAATATACGCCCACTGGAAGCTTTGTTTGAAAAAGAACATTTGGCAGAAAACAGCAACCATCAAATATTCAACCTGTAGTCATAGGCCTACATTTTGTTCAGAACTTAAATTAGGTGTCGTCCAAACAATTTTTTTCTCGATTTCATTAAGGGTTAAGCATAGATCAAGTTTAGTCAAAATCCTTCTCTGTTATGAGCTAAAAACTAAAACCTATTTTATACAAGAAGGGCAATATGTCATAGGGTTCGATAGGGTTTATCGTGTGATAATAAACAATCTCAATAGGTTTTATTAAAATCTAATCGTAAGAGAATTGTGCCTTCTAGAGTATTAACAACCTAAAAATCAATGTGTTTTAAATAACAAGGGCAATAATTCATATTAAATATTTTTCGATTCTTTTGATTTTCAATAGGGTTCATTATCGGGTGATAATAAAAATTTTCATTAAGTTTTGTCAAAATCCATAAAGAATTGTGACCTGTAGAGTGTTAACAAGCTAAACATCAAACGCATTTTGAAGAACAAGGGCAATAATTCCTATTAAATATTTTTTGATTCTTTTGATTTTCAATAAAGTTTATCCTTAGGTGATAATAAACATTATCAGTAAGTTTCGTCAAAATCTGTAAAGAACTGTGACTTGTAGAGTGATAACAAGCTAAAAATCGAAAGCATTTTAAAGAACAAGGGCAATAATTCATATTAAATATTTTTCAATTCTTTTGATTTTCAATAGGGTTCATTATCGGGTGATAATAAAAATTTTCATTAAGTTTTGTCAAAATCCATAAAGAATTGTGACCTGTAGAGTGTTAACAAGCTAAACATCAAACGCATTTTGAAGAACAAGGGCAATAATTCCTATTAAATATTTTTTGATTCTTTTGAGTTTCAATAGGGTTCATCTTTGGGTGATAATAAACAATTTCAGTAAGTTTTGTCAAAATTCGTAAAGAAATGTGACCTGTAGAGTGTTAACAAGCTAAAAATCGAACGCGTTTTAAAGAACAAGGGCAATAATTCATGTTAAATATTTTACGATTCTTTTGATTTTCAATAGGGTTCATCCTTGAGTGATAATAAACAATTTCAGAAAGTTTCTCAAAATCCGTAAAGAATTGTGACCTGTAGAGTGTTAACAAGCTAAAAATCGAAAGCGTTTTAAAGAACAAGGGCAATAATTCATATCAAATATTTTTCGATTCTTTTGATTTTCAATAGGGTTCATCCTTGGGTGATAATAAACAATTTCAGCAAGTTTCATCAAAATCCGTAAAGAATTGTGACTTGTAGAGTGTTAACAAGCAATTGTGGACGGACGGACGGACCGACGGACATGGGTGACGGCAATATACGCTCCACATTTCATGTGGGCGTATAAAAATGTGATATTACCAGTTATTAGTGCAGCAGTTGGTATTTCTTTAACTAATGTTTTTCTAAGCACTCCTTTATGACTTGATTCTACAAAACTCAACAATTCTTCAAAGATTTTACTATTTAAGTTTGATTGTAAAATCTGAAAAAAAAAAGATAATACATGTAGTTAAAACAAATATACTTTTCTAAGAAAGAAATGCCACACATTTCTCTTTGTGATTTTCTTTCTTATGGTCATTAAAATGAAATGGGTCCAGTAGGCCTACAATCTGCCAAAAATGTCTACAATCAGAACGTATCGTTGCAACAGAGATTTTTTCAATACTTTTATTTATTTTAACACAGATATAAATTATCTAATGAACAAAGGGTAAATCACTTGAAATTGCCTGACCAAGGCAATTCTATTCAATTGAAATTATAAAATAAAAAACCTGGATTTCTGTATCAACACTCTCCCACATCTCTTGATAAACTTCATGTCTCTGATTACCAGTATTATCTTTCACAGGAAAATAATCACCTGAAAAAATATAAATTTAACATGACACTAACTTTTAAATGGCTGCAAAATGAGCTGAATATTATAATAGCAACCATTATCTTCTTATCCTCTCTGTCCCATTTCTTTCCTTTTGCAGAAGAGAAATAAAAGTACTAGTCATATTAACATAACATACAAAAATATTGATAGTGAGAGTCGAAAATCAAAGACCTATCATGCTACAAAACATTATTCCATTGTCTTATGCTATACTACCAATTCTCATATTCAATGTACACAAAATTAACTAGGTAGTACAGCACACAAAAATTTTTTTGTAAGGCTATGATCTCAAACTCACTTGGCTTGGCAACTCTTTTCTTCCCTTTGTAGGCAAAACAACCCTGAAAACAAAACCAAATTTTTGTAAGTCATTGTAAACAGAAATGTGACAAATATATGATTGAATCCATTATTTATGTGTCTGTGATGCGTACGATTGTTGTCCATGTCCACTTTTGGTCAATATAACATAACTTTCACCTTGTCTTCCTTCAGTCTCCTGTGATTTCAGATTCACATCTTACCAAAACAGCAACGTTAGACATGTAATTTAATGAAATGATAGCCCTTGCTAAAGGAACATGGCAGTATGCGTGCAATGAGGGAAATTTTGCCAGGACAGCATAGCAATGAATAAATATAAAATATCATCATAGATCTTAATAATTGAGGTATAAATCATAAATAATTTTACCTTAGAAACTGACTCTGCTGTGTTCATTTTGTCTTCAAATCATAACAAAAATACCTGTTTGATCTCCCGCGGTATTTGCATTGACTTTCGCCCTCTAATTGTAAAGAGCATCGGAGAGTTACTCCCCTTCATATGAAGAAGGCATGGGCTTCAGTCCACAACAAATTCAATAAGGATCTCTTTCATGGACTTCAGTCATCTTATAGGTTTAGGGACATATTTTGGGACAGTCAGAAATTTTTATGGTCGAAAAATAACACCCAATGGTACAGAAATATCTCCTTTATGTATTTTAAATGATTCAGCTATATATCTAAAAAATCTTTTAAAATAAATTCAGTTATCACAAATGTATTCCTTTTCAGCACAGTGTGAAAATAATCAATAACAAACTTGTCAAACTTTCCTAATTTATTTCAGAGGTCAACAAAACAGCATCAATATACATGGAACAAATTTAAAATTAAAAGTTTACCGAAATAAAATGTTTCACGTCATTTTTTTCCTACTTCAAAATAATATTTGAGAAGCAATGAATACTGCTAGTGCTGGTATTGTTTTGCAAATGTCAGGCTTTTCTCTTGGTAATAAGATTTCAAGGCACTTTATATATTGGAATACCAAAGAACAAAATATGGTTGGAAAAAAAAAAAAAAAGAGCTTATTAATTAAGTCAACAAAATGGAAGAATCATGGAAATCAATATTCAAATTAGGAATATAATACAGACATATTTGTACATTCAAGATGCAAATAAATGTAAAGACGGCATAAAATCATAGTAATTTGTTATATTCATAATTATCATTTAAACTGACAAGAAGTAAGTTCTATTATTTACATATTATGTCATTAATTAAAATTTTGTACATTTATACATATTATTGTTTTCACATTTATTTCTTTTCCAGACAAAATGATAATAGTTTCTGATACCAGTATCAAACATTTATCTAAATTTATGCCTCAAATGCACATGAGCCATCATTATAATATGTTACAAATCATTTATTTGTATTTTACAAGAATCAACCTTAACTAAGTCAGCAAAATATATTACAATTAACAATAAATGGAATACTTCCTCTTAGAATGAACATTAAATTAAAATGTTAACCTTGGCCAATATGAGTATTAATATAAGACTGAGTGCTGTCATAACTACATACAAATCCCTTCAAGAATTCAAGTTTTATTTCATTTTAAGAGGTAGCATTCCTTTAAAAATGTTATGGTATCAGATTATTTAAAAAAACAAATTACAGCAAAATTGAAGCTACAAACAGCTGAATAGTTAATCTATAATACAAACATAAGCTCAAACATTAATGACTAGAAACCTTAACAGATTTCCTAATAAAAACATGGGAATTCATATAAGATTAGGTACCGGTATAAAATTTGCTGCTTCAACAAAATTGCAAGATATGTAGTGGTGTACAGGCAACACAGTTGGAATATATGATCTACATAATCCCTTTTCTATAAATGCAGTATTAATGGGAAATGATGGATTTTCAAATAGGGCAATGAACAATGGTAGATTTCTATACATCTTTTTCAAACCATTGAATCAATCCATCCTTGTCACTCATGCATGAACACAGCAAATACAACAACTAAATAAAGCCATTCTAAATCATTCACTAAATCTACTGAACTTTCTTTACTCGAGGTCTCCATGCTTTTAGAAGGATAGAAGAAAAATAAAGACCAAATACATGAAGTTGAGCTGATATGAATAAGAAAGTAGACCATAAAAGTATTGCTGGAAAACTAAACATAACATAAGTATATTTTCTTTCTGTAATATAGACATATAAGTCATTGCTAATATCAATAAAACCAAACACTACAGGAAAAATTCCGAAAACAACAGTTCCTAACATGTATTGTTTAAGAAGAAATGATTTATTATAAGAAGTTGAACGCCAACCTAGAACTGCTGCACTGATACTTATGATCCAAGCATATTCCCAGGGTCTTGGTGCTGGAAGGTCCCATCTTCTCAGACTTTGAAATTGAAAACCAAATAATGCTGATAAAGCTGGAAGAAGTCTCATAAACATCAAGAAACCCAACAGCATTTGAAGGAATATATCAAATCTTAGTCTTGATTTATTAATGGAACTGGAAAAAAAAATAATATATATATAGGCTATTTGTGAACAACTTTTAACAAATTAATCTGATAATGCTGATATGCAGTTCTATATTCATATAAATAAAAGTCCAAACAACAGCGTATCAATAACACTTATAGCGTCAATTTTAACCATTCCAATTTTTATTAGGCCTAGATACATGTCTGGTTCCATGCCATTCATAAACTATATAATTATAAAGCTGTGTTTAAAGTTTAAATAATGTAGGCCCTATGACTGAGTATGGCTGGCAAAGGTCTCATCAATTTCTGGATTACACACTTATGACTCTACTAAGATTTAATTAAACTTAGGGGGAATATAAAATGCTTCTCTTTTGCATTAAAAATATAGGAACTGGAGATGATGGTTTTTTTATAAATGAAATGCCACGGAGTGACGGAGTTTACCTGAGTCTATATTGCCATGCAATACTTTCTCTGTGCCAATGATCACTTCCATCTGTGCCTTCCGGTCGTGCCCCGTACGTACTAGACATAATGAAAGGTTTATCAAGTAATTACTTATCCAGTAACAGTGTATATTCACGCTTTTATTCTATCCTTATTGCAATATAAATTTCATGACCGGTGACACGACAGGAAGTAGCTCAAGACCAAATAGGTAAATTACTTCCGGTGTGTCGCTTACACCATTATAATTTTTATTCCTAAATATATTTAGGTCCTAGACGTGCATTTAAGTCCAGATCCTTTTCATACTTGGTTGTGGTGAAAATTTATTTCCTTACATCAACCCTTTTCGATATAGATATCTACATGAGATGTAAAAATTGACTCCCAAATATCAGAAAGTGTGTTCGATTTACCGCTCTCAAGAGTCTGAGCAAACAAATATCAGTGTCAAGAACTGTGAAAGAGTAAATATTATTTCCGTTTTGCTAATAATATTTGCACAATATAGTTGTGTTAAATAAATATCTCGTTATGTCTTGAAATTACACTTCAAACACAACAACAATCAAACAGCGATACTTATAACATGCCAGGGGCACCTGTTTCCATACACCCAGCTATACAGTGTACAGAACAGTGAATCGAACACACCCGAGAACTTTAGCGGCCTTAGCACTTGTTATGGCTTGATTGGCAACACATACCTCCATAGGATATGATTCACATTACAGTATAATAGAAGTATATTTATTCCAATAAAAACTTAAAATAGAAGCCACTTTGCATGGCTTTGTATAAACCCACAATGGTATTTACGGAATTGCAATCTAAATCTTCGAGTTCGAATAATAGAGTACAGCAGGTTGACGAAAATGTTCAACTAACAGTAAAACCAACTGACAGATATATTCGTGTATCGGCCGTCGGGGAGACAATCATTCAGCCAAACAAATGTAAAATCTCAATCACTGTCACTGGAAGAAAAGAAGAAGCCCAGGATGCCAAAAGCAGTGTTTCAAGACGAGTGGATTATATCAAACAATGTCTCGCTAATTATGGAATAAGAGTAAGCTTTTTACATTTTTGTTGGAAGCCAATATAAATTCCAGAAAACTACCTTATATAAATGCTGAAAAACGCTTACAAAATATTTATTAGCGTTTTTCAATGATAACCTGTAAGTTTATGGAAAATTACTTAGTCTTAAGGGTTTATTCACAGGCTCTTGACGTTCTGTCCATATATTGAAACAATAATAGGGTCATATTGGCCCTATTTTGGGGATTTTTCGCGTTTTGAACTAGGCTAACTTTGAAATTTCTGTGGTTGACCCTCACACGCGAAAATCATGTTCCAGTTCAAGACAATTACGCGTTTTTGTTTTCTTTACTATCATGGTCGAGAATGATGATTCACATTAAGTGAAAGGATATGGTATTAACTTTTTTAAAAGCCATTTTAGACAAATTAGGGTACCTATTGCGCTTTATACACAAAAACGTGGACACTGGTGATTGGGAAAACAAATCTTAAGCATTGGTATCGTCACACATTTCAATGAGCTAAACTTCGGCAATTTCGTCATTGTCATCGAAATGTTTGCCCTCATTTGTAACAAAGGGGTTACGTATCAAGGCGAACATGTTCCTTCAGCAACGTTAGACATTTGCATTATCTACCGTTGCTGGATTGACGGGGTTTTCTCGTCATTATCAACTAATAACCTCGTTTAAAAAACACTATACGTCACATTCAATTTATGACCGTTGAGACTCGATTATCACAAGGTAAATTTGCTACAAGAAATTTGACGTCTGGTCATTCGAAAGTTTTTCCGCAATAATTTGTTACAATGAATATAACTGGTCGACAATAATCGTTCGACCAATCAAAGTTAATGACGAGAAAACCTTATCATGATAGCAACGGATTAATGTAATGAAATGAAATGATAGCCGTTGCTAAAGGAACATGCAAGGCGAACTGCTTAGTATCAATGTCAGGAAAATACCTTTGATTCTAAGGACAGGTTCTTTATAGGTTTTTTTCAGATTAGCCAGTGGCTTTTATAAAGGCAAGGGTGAATAACTTGAAGGTGATCAAATACTTATATACCAAATTAAAATTGCCACCGGTAGACCTACTCTGATATTGTAAATATGACGAATGACTCGAAATGGTGGCAAACTGGCACTTGTAATGGACATATCTGACCTATTGTCTACTTCCATGTCAATATATAAAAGATATTCTCCTTGGACAATATTTATTGGAAACTGTTGTCAGATTGAGATTTCACATGCCGTTGAAAAATGTCCGATAAGTAAAATATGAAATCAACAGCCACCTCCAAGTTTTCATTCTCCTCTATGAACTCTGACAAGGTCGGGAACAACGCATAGCTACCTGATCGTACCTTTCGAATAAGCAAATCTAAAACTCCTAAAAATCTCTTCAATTTATCATGAAACTCATTGTGAAACTCCATCATATTGTTGTCGAAGAAAGTCTCCCATTTCCATTGTCAGCTCACGTTGCATGATATTCCCACGAGACAATCAACGATCTTGGCAGAACTGTCTGAATACCGAGTGTTGAGAGCACTAGATTTGATATAATTCACCATCTGTATGACTTGTTGCATGACATTTTTCAATGTATCCGAGAGAGATTTTTCTGCGAGAGCTTCACGATGAATCATACAATGAACGCTGAGGATGTTCGGGGGGACTACCGAAGATCATCTTTGAAATCATCATTGTGTATGAACCGTACCAAAACCACAAAATAACTCAGCGACGCCACATCTGTAGATTCGTCCAGTGCTATGGCAAACATTGGGAATTGTGTCATCTGGCTCACAAGCTCCGTTTCGAAATTGTCCGACATGATCTGAATTCGTCGCTGAATAGTATTATCTGAAACTGGCACACCGGAGATTGGCGTCCTCGCCAATAATTATTCTAACGATGTCCTTGGTTCATGACATAATCTAATTTTCGGCTATTGTGTTCATGGTCTTGGCTGTTCTGGAAGCCACATGGAACGACGTTTCTAGAAACTTTTCTTGGATTCGTTGTACATGTCCTGTCTGTTCTGTCTGATACCGCCTTACGTTCAAAATATTCTACAGGATGTGGTTCAGATGTCGCTCCAAAATGTTACGTTTCATCGAAGAGACGGGAAAAAACGCCACCACAAATGACAATTTTGGCTTCTCTACATCAATCTTTCTAAGTTTAATTAAGATTACTTTATTTCTTCCAGAGTGAGCATATAGATATATTTGAGAGGTTGAGTAGAGAAGGGAAACTAGTGGTAATGAAATGTGATATTACAGCAATTTTCACCGACTTCAACAAATGTCAAGAATTCTCAAATCTTGTCATAGAAAAATTAGACCAGAACGTCCAGGTAGCCCTTCCTGAATTTCAGCACGATGATAAGTCTATAGAATCTCTAAGGTAAGTTCATTTTAACCATCGTAACTTTGAACTGTACTATAGCTAGAAAGTTATTATAAGAAACTTAATTACAATGTATCTCTTATATTTCAGAAAACAAGCTAGTTTACTTGCTATTCATAATGCTAAACTGAAAGCACAAGAAATAGCAAAATTTGTTCATCTTGATGTTGGTCGTCCAATAAACATTCAGGAAGAAGAAACAACTGAATCAACACCCCCTGCCGATCTGGCAGATTCCGTTCATCAACGTAAAATAGATGCCACCCTGACAGTCACCAGCAAAATATCAGTTTTATTTGAACTTAAAAAGAGAAGCAAAAAGAAATGAATATATATGCTGGGGTTGTTGGAAAGCATGACCCTTTTTAATTTTTAATACATATCAGTCACATTCATCTACGATTCTTACTATGTTCGTGTTTGATTTTGTTACTAAATCAGTCATGAAAAGTTTCGTCTGTCAGATTCATTTGTTAATTTTTTTAAAGTTATTTTATTATTACGCATATGATTAAAATATGAAGATTTTCAAGTGTACATGGTTTTTTTTCCTCTAATATGTGGTGTGTGTAATACAATCGTATATACGTCGGCCATTTTCTATCAATAATAACCTCGTATGCATCAGGCGGATAAATCGCACTACTTTTGTCTCTATTGATGACGTCATCTGAAAAGTCTCTGACATCCAGACTTTTCCTATCTATAAGCATAATGTGCAAGGGAGGTAACTAACAACCCATAAACAGAACTATTTTTTATCGCGTAATCTCCTTCCGCCCATTGGCATTGGAAGGTTTTCTTCTATCTGCATACGAGGTTATTATTGATAAAAAATGGCCGACGTATATACGATTGGTGTGTAATAGCGTACATATTGGTAACAATAGCAGTCGAAATCCCCATGGGGGAAATTCTATTTTTTTTTCTAATCTAAATTTTCAATTTGTAATTAAAAAATATAGACTATATCTTGTGTTAATAAACACATCAAAATCCCGAGATGTCGGCATTCTAATCATTTCAAAGTTGAAATGTCCGTCTGTAATATTTGAAGTCAAATAGGGGGCATGCAGCTGCCAAATAGTATGTTATCGGGCAAAATCGGCCTAGTGTGCTGGGTAAACATCATTAAAATTCGGGCAAGTCGCAGGCCCCTACGGATATGTTAAACCTTACCTTAAGTTGGTATGTTATGTCTACAGGTGATACATTTGAAAAATCAAAAGTTTTCTAAAAGTCAAATTTCAGAAGAGCTTGGATCGTCTCTACTGCTTTTTCTTTGTTATACGTCGATAAGACCAAAGCATCTGACAATGAAGCTACAGCTACAAGGATATTTACCAAGCAGACTCAAAACTATACCTTTAGAAAAGTTTACGGTCGTCATCATGATTGAAAATTACAACATACATGTATTCGTTTCAGCTATGTTTTTGTTTGGGGTTAATCCGAATATGGATTCATTGGAAAAATATACAAGAGTATGGTGGCCTATCGCATTCATTCGATATATTAATGAAGACAGAAACTGGTGTAATGTCCACAATCCATGCATATCTACATAGTCACCATGTTATGGATGTTAGTCCAGAAGACACTGTAATATATGGTCCATCAACGTCCAATCAACAATGTAACAATCTCAGTCCCATGTTCAGGCAGGGTACTTTAAAACACTTCTGCAGGGAGTCTACATGGTCTACTCTTACAACCTATTTTCCCTGCAGAAGTGTTTTAAAGTACCCTGCCTGAACATGGGACTGAACAAGGTTGTCTTCTCCAGAATGAACACTCGGGAACACCACTTATGGGCTGCAAGCTTCTAACCACTCGGTCAAACTTGGCTAACAATGTTGCAACCTTCTGCTATTTATATACAGATATAAGATTGTTACATTGTTGATTGGACGTTGATGGACCATATATTACAGTGTCTTCTGGACTAACATCCATAACATGGTGACTATGTAGATATGCATGGATTGTGGACATTACACCAGTTTCTGTCCCTCGATCCATGCGTAGGTATGTAGGCATCATTTTGTGCTCTACTAAATACTCCATGTACCATCGACCTATCAAACTAGGATCGCTATTTGATGTCCAAACTTTCAACCATAACAACTTGCGACTGCATGTATCAATACAGCCATATACTGCAATAGGAAAAGTGTGGTACTGGTACCCCATGAGTTTGTCATGGCCATCAACTGCATGAACCCAGTTGGGTCCACTTGAAAAAAAAAAACAACCTTTTTTCTTTTTTTTCTTTTCAATGACAGATCTTCCTCGAAGTCCTTCGGGGTCTAGTTTTGTCATAGCTGCATATGTAACATCTCTAGGCACTTTCAAATTATGTTGTATTCTTATTTGTTTGTGCATTGCTCTGTAGCCAAGCAAGGATCCAGGACCATCCAACTCATCAGCCACAGCATGCAAAACAGTATTGACAGTTACTTCCTTGTCTGTGTAGGAAATATCAAAATATCTTAGACGTCTGTCCAAAGATGACATGCTCCAAGCATAATCAGGAAAATCACGCTTTAATAAATAATCTAACATTTCATTCCGCTTCATACCTTGTAGGACATATGTATCCATGTCAGAGTTTAACTTAAAATCGTTTCTCCAAGACATCGCAACTAGAGTAGCCTACAGGAATAATGACACACTAGAAGAAACTATAGAGATGAACATAGAGGAGCAGCAGCTCCTGCGTTCATAACAAACGTAGGTAGGTAGGTAGGTAGGTAGGTAATAAACATTGAAGCTATCCTCCCGAGAAAACGTTTGGTTATCCAGACGGTAACTAGAGTCGTTTTTATGCGTTTGACAGCGATAGGCCGATGATTTGTTTTGTTTTTTCACTAGCTGAGATTTTTTTGTGAGTGACAGCGATAGGCCGATGAATTATTTTGATTTCAGTTTGTTCTTTTATTTTGAATTTCATTTTCGTTTTTTTTTTAGAATTCATTTTAATTTCATTTTTAATAATAGAGTTGCTTTTATTCTTAAATCGAAATTAATTCTAAGTTAGCATTTTACTTTCATTTGATTTTGATTTGATAATGTAATTTATTTTTATCTCTCAAATGTATTTTGTTTTTGTTTTACTTTTTAAAATTTACTCTTTAGTTTTCATTAATATATCGAATGAATGCGATAGGCCACCATACTAGAGTTTATAGGAAAGATATACCAAAGCTCATGGGAAAGATATATCAGAGTTAATAGGAAAAATATATATACAGTATAGGAAAGGTATATACCAGGGCTAATAGGAACGAGATATCAGAACTATACAGGCCAGAGGACCAGGGGCGGGTCGAATATGGATTCATTGACCTACATTAAGTTAAAACTATTTGTGATCAGTTATTTCCCTTGAATCAGCAATTATACTTTTGACTAATTTCATAATGTCCCATATTTAGTCGAAAACTATTTTAATTATCATTTACTTCCCTTGAACTAGTAAATGTGAAACAAATTGCCGATTTCATTGTTTTACCTTCCTACTTTGGGTGTAATTTTGTGTAGCAATGGCGGGAGTGACACCAGGCACGACATGCTTACTCTTCTAGACATCTGATAACAGTACACTATTCAATATGAAATACTTCCTCGTCTTCCTGATATGAACTGTTTCACGGATTTCGATCCATGTTTTGCGGTTTGGGTAGTGCGTACATTTTCTATTGTAGTCTGCACAGGAAAGAGATATCAGAATTGATAAGCTAGAGATACTAAGAGCGAATAGGCAAGATATATCATAAGGAAGGGGATCAGTGCCAAAAATCTATGCTAAGTAGAAATGTCTAATTCACTAATGCTATGTAGATAATACATATATTTTGTGTTATAAGTTAAAAGTTGAAGGTCGAAATACCAGTAATGCATAAGACATACGTCAAAATTCATATGTTACATGTTTTAAGTGAAAAGATCTAACACTTGTTACAAAAGTCACATGTTAAATTTTCACTTTAAACCTCTGATATAAGTATTTTGTCCTCAATCGCCTTCCATAAAACATTTGACCTTTTGAACTTTTCAAGCGACACAAGTTTTTTGTCGCTTTACATATTACATTTGCATCTTTACATTAGACATTCAACATAGAATCAGTTTAATGATGACGTCACGTTGCTAGGTCTCGAAAAGTCTCACGTGACTGATGTATATATAGTTTTTCAATGGACACTTCGTGTTTACTTTAGTGGCCGACCAACGGATACACTAATTTCTTGGAATTGTTGTATCAAAATGAAAAAACGAAAATCTTATAATTCAAACTAGTCTTCAGTAGACCTAGGCCTAATGGGGGTGAAGCGTATTAGTCTACACAGGGGGGTGGTCGGATCTGGATGGAATTGGTAGAAACCAGTGGCGGATGCAGGATTTTTATTGGGGGGAGCTATGTAAAATAATTATCATGAATAGGCATGCGTAGCATGTAGTTTAAAAATCAACATGAAATCATGTAATTTTAGACCATTTTGTGCTGAAACTCCCTGTAGGCCATAGCCTTTGGGGGTAGCTACCGTAGCCAGACTTGATTGTTTGGGGTGCAAGTAATGTTTTCGGGGGGGGGGGGGGGCAATGAGGGAATTTGCAGTGGTGGAAGGGGTCAACTAGCAGAATTTTTTTTTTTTGGGGGGGGGGGGGGGCCCTGTAGCTACGGGCCTGGGACTGATTATAACTAAATCTGTTATTGGCAAGACAAAGAAGAAACCCCGTAATGACCAATTTGTTCGAAACTATCCATAGAATTTCTACGATGCCAAGCTAACAAATTAAAGCCTAAAATGGATGTAAATATTTTCCATTTCTATAGTTTCTAGAAAATGGTCAGTAAGTGATATCATATTATATCCCTTAGCTGTTACTGGAAAAAGCGATAGGGTTGGGCAGTTTTTTCCACGGAATTGGGAAACTCCAATACTACAGTGCCAGCGAAGTTGTGCAAAGTTTCCACAATAATGGCAATGGGATTGCGTTTTTTACCAAGTCCGTGCAAAAATCTACCCCACCTCCATAAAAGAAGAAAAATTTGGCCATGTCGAATCTTCTTTTTGACTGGCCAGTCAGTCATATTAGTACCAAAGTTATGTCAGAAAATGCACAGGTAAGGTGCTTGTGGACAGGATAGCCTATATAGGCCTATACAGGTGCCTATCATGTGTCCCCCATGAAATTTAAATTCTGTTTTATTTTTTACCGACTTAGTTCATATTTTGGCATGCAGTGTTCAATGGAGGATTTTTTTTCTCGAAATAAACATTTATCAAAAAATAAAACTTCATGGGGGACACAAAGGCACCTGTTTAGGCTATCCTGTGACTCCTGTCCGTACAGGCACCTGTGAGAAAAAGCGATTATTTTCTAAACTTTATTATATTCACTGCTTTGGTGGCACTCTAGAATTGCGTTTCTACCAATTCCGTCCGTCAAAACATCTGTCCCAACCCCACCACAGAATAAGGACAATTTTGGATATCACTCACTAGAAACTGTAGAAAAATAATATTATGTACATCCATTTTAGGCTTAATTTTTTAATAACAGATTTAGGTACGAACATTCAGTTTGAGATGGGGTTTTTACCAATTCCATTCAAATCCGCCCACCCCCTCTCAGTAGACTAATACGTACGCAGCCCTACGCTTCATCCCCATTATGCCTACTGTAGACTAGTTTAATTAAATTACAATATTTTCGGTTTTTCATTTTAATACAACAATTCCAAGAAATTAGTGTATCCTTTGGTCGGCCACTAAAGTAAACACGAAGTGTCCATTGAAAACTATATATTTCAGTCACGTGGGACTTTTCGAGACTTAGCAACGTGACGTCATCATTAAACTGATTCTATGTTGAATGTCTAATGTAAAGATGCAAATGTAATATGTAACGCGACAAAAAACTTGTGTCGCTTGAAAAGTTCAAAAGATCAAATGTTTTATGGAAGGCGATTGAGGACAAAATACTTATGTCAGAGGTTTAAAGTGAAAATTTAACATGTGACTTTTGTAACAAGTGTTAGATCTTTTCACTTTAAACATGTAACATATGAATTTTGACGCATGTCTTATGCATTACTGGTATTTTGACCTTCAACTTTTAACTTATAACACAAAATATATGTATTATCTACATAGCATTAGTGAATTAGACATTTCTACTTAGCATAGACTTTTGGCACTGATCCCCTTCCATAATATCAGAGCTAATAAGAAAGATATCAGAATTTATTGAAAAATATAGGCAACAAAAGTTTATAGGAAAGATATACCAAAGCTCATGGGGCAGATATATCAGAGTTAATAGGAAAAATATGCCTACGCTAATAAGAAAGGTATACCAGGGCAAATAGGAACGAGATATCAGAACTAACCGGAAATATATACAGGCCAGTAGGACCAGGGGCGAAATCAAGATGGTGGCAAATGTTGCAACTTTTTTCAGTGCAGTGATAGCAGTCATTTCCTGTCCAGAACCTGTCTATAGAAGTACTCAGGTATTAGTTCCGTTCAGAACTTTACCTTCATGTCCAGAACAATTCCAGAATTACCCGAAAGCTTGTTCGGAACAGAACAGGTCAAGAACGCCTGATTCGGGCAGATCCATTAGGGATAGACAGATCTTAGGTAGTTGGTGGTCCCCCATCCCGAAGTCATCCTCTACCCGATGACCATGACCTACCTGCTGTAGTTCAGACTTCAGCAGCTTGACCTTATGCTGACCATCTGTCGGCTCAAGACCATAGACATTGGTGACGAAGTCACTGCTTCAGTGGGTTTTGAGGGTTATGTGGGGACAAGACGGGTGGAATGAAGTTTCAGCTGGAGGCGATAAAAGACTTAGTCATACAGTACAACTGCATAACAGATACTAAATGTGTCTTTCTTTGGTTGTCTGTTGTTTAAGACTCGTTTTGTAAAATCTGAAAACTGCACTGTTGATATGACTAGTCTGTTGTCAATCTGATGAAATTGTGCAAGGTTTGTGAACTTGTGGACTGATTTCAGTTTAATCTCACCAGAGGACAATATTTTTGCCGGGTTCTTCGTGTCTTCTTCAATTCCAATTAGTATTAAATTATGTAACAAGCATAACAATATAGTTTAAAAACATCGTCTTTATTCTTTCTCACATTTTCACTCTGTTTATACGAATACTGACAATATAAATGAACTTCTACATTTGATGTAGAGGTAGAAATGATTATTTACAATATAAATATAGAAATTTGTATATATACATAATTAATGATAATATATTAATATTTACATGTGTAATTAAATAGTTGAATAATGACGAAAGGTCGTTTATGGTATATAGCACTTTCAACAGAAAACCAGATATATTATTACCATCTATTGTTTTTCTATTTTATAGCAGATGACGTGAGCACCGAACACACATTACAAAATATATTCCCAATATACACTTACATGTATCATACACATATTAATCGTGGCCCCCGAACTTCCATCGATTCATCACTGTCAATTTAGTTTTTAACAAATAGAACAATGATAGATTAAGGTCGGAAGTTGTGTTTTTCTGTTCATACACCTATCTGTCAATATGTTCAAATTTTGATTGAAATATGCAGGAAATCAAATGTTTATTTTTTAAACATTGAAATAGAATTATACGCTAACATGCAGATGATGTCCTTGTGTTTGGGAGACCTACAGCAGAGTTTCCCGCTGTTGTACTTGGACTCTGTTGAGAATTATTTGATTGTCTGGACTCATTGACACTCGGAGCACTTGCTTGATGACTTGATGATTCATTTGAGACAGTGGTTGTATTTGGTTGGTTAAATTCGTTTACAGTTACGGCTGTAACCTCTCCTAGTGGAACCGGTCGGTCCGAAATTCGCAACTGTGTCGATTGTTGAATGTTTTGATTTTGGTCAGCTACTGGCCTTGGTTTCTCTGGCTCTGGTCTTGGCAAACAACAACATACCAGATCATATATAACTATGTCAGGTTTTTGATGAATTCCATTTTCCTGATTTATGTCGGCATCTGGTGGAGGTCTGTAAGTAAAAATTAAATTGCGTAACTAAATCAAACGTCGTTTCCCACAAAATAAAGACAAAATCAAACAATAGATCTTTTGGTTAAAAGAATTTAAAGAAACTGCATGAACTTGTGATAAAACCCACCAGCACTGCAGGCTCTTTATATTATAAGGTGTAGTTCACATAACAAAACATTTGAATTCATGATTGCATTATACAATATTCACTTTACCTGCATAGTCGTTTGACAACTAAATATATAGCAAATAACAGCATTATGACGGTGATTATGACTGCAACAACACATCCAGCAATTAATCCAATTTCTGAAAAGAAATCAAACGCAACGTGAAAATAATTCAAGTACCTTGATAATAATCGACCTTGAATATCTATTGCCTTTGATTTTTCCTGCTTAAATGAGTAGGCTATCACTGGCTGGAAATTAAACAGTATTTCAGGTTGACCGTCGAAACATATTGCCAGATTGTCTCATTTAAACTTTTACCACAAACGATGTATTTAAAAGTTGTTTTAATTCCAATAAAGATATCTTACCATCAGCGGATGTTTCTTTGTCCGGTGTAAGACTAGGTGTGTCATCTCTGATAGCTATTGGTGGTGACCATAATTTGTTGTTATTAACATCTGAACTTGTTTTTGATACCACTTCATTAGATGCAACTGTATTTTGTTCTGAAATAAAAAAAATCAAATAATACAATTTTAATTCGGGGATACCAGAATATGTCACTTCGATTCCAATTAAAACTGTTTCATTATTGCCACTGAGCAAATCAAATGGTTAAGGTCAACTTGCAGAAATGGAATCACTATTCTTATGTGACGCTATATATACTGAAAGAGTCTTCTGATTAAAGGATAAACAATATTTTACCTGGTTGACAATCGTATAAAACTCTCAAGAATGTAGCATAACCTCCACATTTAGATGAATAAGTCTTATTTAATACGATAGAACATTCGTTTTTCCCTTCACAAGAATTAAACAAATCAATTTTTTCACTGCAATCACCAACTGTAAGGGAACACTCTGTACTGGAAACCCATTTACTTATACCATAAATTGTTTCATCTAATCTTATTCTGGTATTAACAGGACATTTTAAATCCACTCGGTCGGTAATACATTCTTTTATTTCATAATCTAGAAAACAAATAACAGGTTATATTGACTTAAAAACATTCTTCTCTATATAAAATATAATGATATGTATTAAATAAATATAGAGGAATCGGAGAATGTTGATTATGGTTTAAACAATGCTTCTATTGTTGATAATATGCCAATATACATACACATTTTCAACTTATAGTTTTTTGTTTTATATATTTCAATTGGGGTATGTATTAAGGTAAATAGAATGTTAGACTGACATCAAACATGTAAAATATTAAGGTAAACTATTTTAAAGGGACAGTCTGAATTTTTTATAGGTCAAAATTTTTTTTTGCTCAAATTTGTGAAAACTTTACACCAAAATCTGTAACTATGTTCCCTTTAATGTATCTGAAAGTTTTAACTAAAAAAATCCAGCCGTTAATTTTTAAACGCTAAAAACATGCTAAAATTTTTAAAAACCTTACGTAAGGTTTTTAAGTGTGTTATGTTTTTTGGACGCTGATAGGAAACTACTGAACGGATTTGAGTAAATTAAACGCCTAATTGTAGAGAAATGTCCCTCTTGTGTATATGCAAGGTTTCAGCTAGAAATATTGAACCATTTAAAGGGCAAACACCAAAACTAGGTCAAATTGCTTAATTAACAATAAGTATTCCCTGTTTGTAAACAAAACCTTTAAAAACAAATTCAGTTTGATCAAGAAGATGCATAGATATAATGAGCATGCTTTAGAAATACTTTCAAGTAATATTTGTGCTGTTTTTGATAATTGAAACTTTTTTGAAAAAAGCAGAATGGCCCTTTAAATGATTGTCATGGATCATGAAACTTCAGTAAAAACATATTTCGTCTTCATCTTACTGTAAAGAGACGTGCCTATATTTAGTGAGAGGAGTGAATCTTTCCCACGCGATTAAATTATACAATAAAATCGTCTTCAGTTCACAAGTATATCATTTTATTCAAGTATTACGACACTGAATAGATGAAGTCTTAATACAGAGTAACATGACACCGCCTTACAATAACACGTCAATGTGTTTTTGCAATATGACACTTGTAATTTTTTATACGTGAAAGTGACTTGCAAAAGTTGAGATCTGCGTTAAAGAAACTTCATGACTAAATACTGTCTGTAGCATGGTGCTTCTGTACATACATGTAGAGTGATGTTTTGTAAATATAGGGCAAAATAACTTTGAAAACAGTGGAATCTAAGTTCACAGCTTCTTTCCAGCAATGGTATCCTAGTATCCTGCCTCCAGAAGGTAGTCAATCCTATTTATAGTAACAATATGAACAGATGGTCCTAAATTCATTGAGCCTCAAAAGCCCATGAAAGAGTGACAATTGGTTAATCTGCAGTCCGCATGTTTCACCACTTTAACCTTATTTATACAAGAAATTAAACTAGAACTTGTATTGATCTGACTTCATTGAATCCACAGAACACAGACGCGTTTTATGTTTAGGGTTCATCATATTGGTGAATGAATGAAAGAAGGAATGATAAGATCAGATAGTTTTATCTCCAGCAGACAAACAGAGTGTTATTAAAGAACCGGATATAGTTAATGAATGGAGGTTAAAGGTTTTTTAAAGTAAAAACAAGATGATGGGGAGATGACATCTGGAACAAATTGAAAACTCTTACAACTTGCATCATCTCTATAATAAAGATGGAATATATAGGTCAACGGTTCTGTTATATACATACAAATTGTAACTGTATCAGGAAATATCACATTTCACTACTGCTCAACACCACATGTACATTAAATTATTCTTAACAAATTCCTGCTGTAACTTTCTCTCTCTCTCAATATATCCCTCATACATTTATATATTTACGAGTTTAACATTTTTATTAACACGAGAAAATACTCGACATCTTTGGTTCTGAATAGTTTTAAATGTGATGGTACCCTAGGGCATGTCTCAATAAAATTATTGAAGTAGTTTTCTCCCTCCCCACGGGATTTCGAGGGTAAAGTAATTTATGTAATATTCTGATCCCTGAACAAATAATTTGACCTGTGACCTTACTAATACCCCCGGGGAATTCGTGTTAATTGAGAAATATATTGAGAGTATTTTAATGACTATTGCTGTGTTATAAAGAGATTAAATTAACTAATATGATAGACTATAAAACAAAATGTTGTTTATTATTGACCATGTTACTGCCTATAGGCAACTTGTTTAATGCTTCACAAACTTTTACAACTAAATTCTTCATGCTTGAAGTGGTTTAAAAGAAAAGAGTATAGAGACAGTATTTTAAATTGTACTCTTGTATATAAAATATTTGTTGAAAGACTGTGAAAAGGGTAGCCGTGGGGTAAAACTATAAACAATGAAATGTATTGATATAGTTGAGATCAAGGCAGCTGGTAGACCTTTTTACTAACTTTCAATTTATTGAAACTATTTCATATTATATAGGGCACACTTGTTACCCTTTAAATTTCTTTACCTTTTCAAAGGCGCACTCTAGACTCTAGATACAACGAGTTTGTTAGTAAAGAAGGCAACTTTATTTGGTGACTTTTTATCATATGCCAGATGCTTCATGCTTGTGCATTAGACAATGTTAAAATAATGTTTGCTTGATTAAAAACAGGTCACATGCCTTCTAATTGAAAGTTACATGAAATCAATATTTGGACGATTAAGGAGACGAGAGAAGAATTAGAATGTTAAACAAAATGTCATGTTTAGGGTCAAACTAACCATCTAACAACACACAATAACAAAGACCTTTATAAATTGTACATTGTGGCCAACATCTTCTTTAGAAATAAATCATTCATAAATAAATATAGACGTCGACTAACATAGATATTGAGGTTATATATATATATAGGATTACTTACCTTGAGATAATACACCCAGAAAGTTAACAGCGAAAACTAAACTTGCCAGTTTCCATGCCATTGTAAATATTTCCAAAACCTTCGTCAAGACAAAATTCTTCACTTATCTGTTGATGTGTTGCATCTCTTGCGGCACGCGCACTGATTCTGTATGACGCGTGGCCTAACCTTACAGAACTTTTCCTTGGGATATATAAAGATTGTTCCTCGATTCTAACCCTGATCCTTAAAAAGTTAAATCGACACCCTAAACATTGAAATCGTACTTCACATGTTACAAACTTTAACTGAAGTTATTGCGGTTTACTATACTTCATTTGTCGTCGCCTAATATAACCATGTGAATGAGAAACTGGTGACCCCACGATTTGACCTCTTACATTGCGCGTACGACCAATCAGAAAACAGTTCTAGCCCAGATGTCGAGTGAAGTCAAACAATGAAGATCAGTTTTAAATGTCTACTATTTAAAAAGAAATAGATTGATGTCCAAATATTTTTTTCAGAGGTGATTATGTGTATAGAAATTTCGCGCCCTTTTGTCGGTTCACTGTTTGCTAGCTATATCTTTAAATGTTACACGATCATATTGTTTGTTCTATATTTCAAGTGATAATTGGTATATATTGGTACAATCAATGTCTTCTAAATCCGTCGCCACAAACTTTAACCAACCACAAAATATATATGTGCGATAATTATTATTTATTGTATATAACGAACGGTATTGTCTCCAAATCGTCGTTGTTTTACAACCTGTCGCCGTCTGCGATAAATTTGCTAGACATAGTCATGGAATCTATCATCAACTCATCCTATCATCAAATTAGTTTTCAAAGAGAACAATTTTCATCTTAAATTTTTTAAACTTGGATATTTTCGATTATCAGATTGGGATGTGTATTTATATCTTATATTATATAGTTTCAATCTTAATTTCTTAATCTGATAATCCTCGTTAAATAAGTCTACATCAGTTATTATAACTGAACAAATCAAAAGTTCTAATAGCTCTATATCATGAATTTGAAATCCTGCTTTTCTTTAATGGTGGCATTTGTATTTCTTGAGAAGACATCTTCATACTATAAATGGGACAAATTTAATTACATAACGTGCCAATATGATTTCTTTATCCTTTAAACAAAGAAATGTTGTAATCAGTGAAGAAAGAAATACACTATTGGTGGTCGATGGCCACTCACATGTCAAGATTGGCTTAAATTAGATTCTGTTTTCTGGTTAATTAAATTGAAGACCATGGTTGAACTTGAAGTGTTGTTCTGTAATTCTTGTCAACTAATGATTCCGGCTACCAATCCTGAAATTTGTTCTTTTCAAGTAATTTGATTGAATTATTGAACAGTCCAGACACTAACTAACCGTACAATGAAGGTCACTTCTACAAACAAACTCTATCTTCATCATGGCAGATCAAACTGTCTTATCATTTCCCAGCTTGATTTTATCCAGATTAAAGTCTTAAACTTGGACATAATTACTGACATTAGTCCAAAATGGCGCATGTGAAATAAAGATATATATATATATATATTTCTAATTTATCTATATAAGCTTGAACGATTCTTGGTTGAAAATCAGTGAATCACACGTTCTTACTAAAGTTTTCAGAGAAAACGTTGGTTTTTTTTTTAAAGAATAAGCTACCATGCATACAGGATTGTTTTGCTTGTACGGATTTTTTTTATTACTACCATGCATACAGGAACCCACAAGGTTTGTTTGCAAGGATCATGTTCGTTATTATATCCCCAGGGACAGAAACTTGTATAAGATAATTTAATTTTAAGTCATTTGATTGGTTTAAAACTATAATTGATTGTTAATTGAGTTTTATCATCAATTCAGATTACTGTATTTCTTTAAATATTGATTTAATCTTTTAAAAACTAATAAAACATCATAGAAATATTCAATAACTTATTCATAATCTACAAATCATATTTAAAACCATTAATTAGCACTTGGAGTTACACATAGAAATCATTTCAGGAATGCTAGCATATTCCGTATTTTCATGATCTTGAATTTCAATAATTGGGGTTAATGGTGTATGACACCTATTTGTATCAGTTGATATACAATTATCATAGGTATCTTCTTCACTCATAGAGTTGTTGTCAATGTTATCTGCTACAGTTGAGTTATCATAGACAACAGTTGTCGAGGCATGTTGTACCCCACTACTTCCTGTTTCTGATGCTGTTGTTGATGGTAATGCTAGTTTATTCCGTTTCCTACGTGGTGGAGCTACAAGTTTGACTTCTAAGGATGCTGAGGCTTCAATTTGAGATTTGGTTGTATTGCCGAAAATAGATTGACCACTGTCTTTAGACTGAGTTAAATTGGTGGTTACTTTATCTAGACTAGAAGGTTTACCCTCTATCTGTACTGTCACACCATTATCTTCACGAACATCATTTTCATAGGATTCGTATGTAGATTCCTCTGTATTGTCTTCGTGTGGGGTCGCAGTTCTATTGTCACCATTGAACTTTCTCTTGACAAAGTTGGTTACCCCATAATAATATTCACTAAACCACGTACTGCTGGTATCAGAGCCTACCTGGCTCATATTTGGAAGTGCTTTTTGACGCCTATAACAGTAGAAAAATATAATTCAGATATTTTGTTTGGTTCAATAACTTCTCTGTGAGAATGGGCGTAGCCCTTTCCCAGTGTTTATGCAAAGAGATTTTCAAGATCACAGTTTTGACAAATATAAAGTGACTCAAATTAAATTGATCTCTGACTCACATTGATTAATAATAAAAATCCGTACAAACAAAACAATTTCGTTAATCAAAAACACCGTCAACAGCATGACAAAACCGGGCACTATAATTGTAGAGTAGTGGACTTTCCAGTACAAGAAAGTCCCATCAGGTGTTTTGAAACGAGTGAGCTTGGTCTGCTTCGCGTTCAAAACTACTATATAGGTAAAATATAGTTTTAAAAGCAACATGTGTTGATCTCAAATATTTGGCGAAAAAAAAAATCGTCTCTTAGTTTTCTGTATATATAGGATTACCAACCTCTCTTTCAAGAGCTGAAAATATGTCCGATACCAGAATAAACAAAGACGTAATGGGAAAGCATCACAAAATGCTTAACACACAACTTTCAAGAACATTGCTCCATGTAACACCAACCGGCGGACATGCCCGATTTTAAAGTGGAAGAGAAAGACGTGACTCACTTTCTATAGAAGTAGTAAAATCCAACAGATAATATAATGACCAGAATGGACGCCATACTAGCAATAACTGCTACCAATGTTCCTTTAACTGAAAAATACAGAACCGTTTCATACATAACATACAATTTGTTAATCTGGTACATCAAAAATATTTTTGAAGTCTGAGTGATCTTTGCTTTTGAGTCATCTTCACACCAATAATTTAAAAATAGATGTCGTTACTTACTACCAGTTGAAGCAGCTTTTACAGAAATTTCTTCTTCACCAGCTTTAACAGCTCCAGCACTGTTAGCAGCAACAACAGTCTTGTTTGTCATGGACGTCATGGGCATAGTACTATTACTACTATTACTATTATTACTACTATTATTACTATTATTACGATTATTACTATTATTACGATTAATCGGACCACTCGTTGTTGTTTCATTGTACTTTGTGATGGGTTCAACCTTTGTTTCTATTACTACAGGTCTAGTAAAGTTGAACAGGAAAGGTGCTACAGTAGTTCTAAGAATTCTTCTCCGTAACCCAGGTCTAAATCTCCTCTGTACACCCATACGACCTGGATAACGTCTTCTGACACCTGCAGGACCTAATCCATCCTGAAACAATGGTCCATTTGGGTTACCAGGTCTTGGTATGTACTTACGACCACGCGGTCCTACTAACCAGCGACGGGTAGTAGCAACCGGAGGACTGGACGTTGTAATTCTTTGATAGAATATCGGCACAGGGTGAGAAACGTTGCTCATTTCTTTAACAAAAAAAGGTGAAATAATAGTTCTCCTGATCGGCGTTGGTACGGCTCTTACTGGATGATTTCTATGAGCCTGGCCTGCTGCATTAGTTTGAACAGCAGAACATTTAACGTTGATAAGACTGTTGCTTCGGACAAATGAATGAGCTGAAAGTGAAAAGAAATCGACAAATGATTGAGCTGAAAGTGAAAGTAAAATGTGCACGTACTGTATTTGAGAAATAATCCATTCAAATAATCATTTTGATTCTTGATCGTCTGTCCAAATTAGTGAAGTCCTCCTAAAGAAACTGGTATAGCTAACTGCAACAATGTACATGCATATAAGAGATCAATGTTGCCTCATTTCACCATATTCCACACCTCTATACTTACCTGAAATTCTTGCGAGAAAACCACCACGCTTTTTAGTATCGTCGATTCCGCCTATTAAGTATGTCATTCTTATTTGATTATCTCCAAATCTTCTAGAATAAGAAGACTTCTTGCCACATATTTCCCCAGTCACTTGGAACCTTGACGAATTATTGGCATTATATTTCTCTTCAAACAATAATACTTCTTCATCACATTTATCATCTGAGCCGGACATATCGCTTTTTAAATAGGATATAGAGAGAGAAGATTTATCATCAGTAACAACCTCACATTCACATGTTTTAACGTTAGTTGATGGTGCTGATGCTGTAGCTGGGAAGGATGGTGATTTAATAGCTATTTCTTTCCATCGACTTACATGTATTTTAGAACAAATATCCACCAGTGAATGATCTGAAATATAGTCAACATACTTTGAAAACAAAATGGTAAGTACGATCCAAACTGCGAAAGGGGTTGGCATAATTATTCATGTACTATATCACGTGGATGTGTGGCTTGAACTGTTCCTGCAGGAAACATCGAAATAGGGGAAAGAGACGAACAACCCTAGCTAGACTAATAAGTTTAAGACAAAGGGTCATTTCGCTGATAAAACGTTAAGATGAAAAGGTATAAATGTATCTTAAATTAGACTTGAATTTAAATCATATATATTCTAATGAAACTTCGACCAGAGGCTGCATCTGAGATTGATACCATTAGGTTCTCCTAACTTAAGTTACTTCCTCAATAGACTATTACAACACACAATAAAACATAGAAAACTCACCGTAAATGCAATCATATTCTATTTTAACATAGTTACTTCTATCACAACTATCTTGACCATCTGTAGGCAGCTCAAGTTTACACTCACCAAATATTCCTTCACAATCCATTACCTGGAATTCAAACAGCATAATATAATTAATTGGAAGGAGGTCAACCTGCGTAGGAGACGACCTGCTAAACCACATTATGAAACTGCATTGCGAAACCAGCAAGTTGAAACAAATTTTGTATTTTGCACAGTTTGGAAAACTCTAAAAATATATAAACATACCTGTTTAAAATCTGTAATGTCTTTAGAGCAGTGCGTTGAATCTCTAACACAATATCCCGTACTCGAATACCCCGTCACTACTTTGCGAAAGTGGAGTTTTTGTGAAGGGTTCGGACATCGTATAACTCCTGTAAACTTCTCAGTGAAGTTAGATGACGAACTGGTATTTGTTACATCAACACTAGAAGTCAAGGTGTTGCTTTCATAGTCGCGGTACATTTCAGTTTCATCATACTCATAATTCATTTCTGTGTCATCACGAATATGGTCGTTTATTCTAGAAGATCTGGAAGTTATGTTCTGTTGAGATGTACGGACTTCCATATCGTCAGTTGAATTGACTAATGTTTTAGGAATAGCAGGTGCTTGTCGTTTCTTCCTGTCATCAATATGTTGAGAGGTGTAATTACTATTAACGTCTGTTATGTTATGGAATCCTGACTCAAACTCATCATCTTCTATCTCTTCATCCTCTTCCATTTCTTCTCGTCCATAACCTCCGCCAGTTTCAGCCTCTTCACTTTCTTCAGTTTCATCACTATCATCGCTCTCCGTATTACTTTGTGAAAATCCAGGATCAAATACAGTATCAAATCCTCTCACTTGTTTACGATATTCTTGTACGTCTAATACTGGAGATCCATAAGGAGGACTTTTCTTATATGGAGCTTTTCCGCTTGGATAGCTCACTGTCAGACAACTGTATCTTTGTCCACCTGAAAAATAAATGTTCCCTTTTATGAGTCTGTCAAGGCTGGTCATGAAACATTATAAAAACAAATTTGAAGAAATGTTCAAGCATGTATGTAAAAAATATTAACTTACTTGAGTCATGAATAACACTGAACAGTATCAGTCCAAACAAAATATATCCACTTTTCATCACTAAAAATATTAATGTCGAAAAGTCAGAGCATGTCTAAAGCACTGCTCTCACGACTGGCGGTATCTTCAGAAATATTACATATAGATGTAGTTTATAGCCAAGTTTGATCTGATTGACAGATTTTACCAGTCGTGTCGATTTAATTGTACCTGATTTTTGAATTCAGACATTTTGATGTATATGACAACAGATCATAAATAATACATAATTTATGAAAGACGGGATTATCAAGATCACCTTTCTATTTAAAGACATATAATCACCGAACTGGACAATCAAGATGATAAAGATGTATGTCATTAACAACAAGGAGACAATGGTGTAACCATAAGAAATTCTTCATCGTTCATCATCGTTGTCCATCACTATAGTAAATTTAGCTAGGTCTACGTCGAGAAGTGTTGTCCTAGATTAGCAGGTTATGCAAATGATAAACAACAAAAAATAGCTATTTCAAATTTTATTTTATGTGGTAGCCTATACTGTTACCTCCTAAAAAACACAAAAATGTTTTAAAAACTGCTTATAATTAAATTGAACTTAAATTAAACAATACTGGAAGAAAACATGGCTGAGGATCACTGAACATAATATTACTGATTTACTAATATTCAAAAGAGAGCTATTGTTTTCACTGGTCATTTTTAATGTCCATGTAAGGCAGAAGTCTTGGATACGTTTTGTAATATTAGGTTTAGTATCCAATTCACCCACTATATTAGTTCTATTAAAGTACTCGCACCATATTCTTGGATTATTAAGCAAATTAACACTAGACAAAGAGTTTGCACTTTGTGAAGAACAGTTTGCACAACTCGTACTACCAATGGAGGTCATGTTCCTGCAATATTCTTCCGTGATATTATACATCTCATACAGTCCTTCACGAGAACACTTCTCATCTGATACACATACAATATATTCCAGAAAGTTTCGACAGTCAACGACAGATTCATGTATAACCTTTACGGTTGTGATTTGTTCACAAATATCCAGAATTTCATCACATTTTCTATTTTTTGATCTACAAGAAGAGTTGAATTTATTTTTGTAGAATGCAATTGATCTGAGAATAAACTGTTGATGAGAACATGCATTTAGAGCATCGTCCAAACACTCAGTGTATAGTTTGTAAGAAGAGCATAATACGTTTTGGTTGGTAGTATTAAAGAGACGTTCATCCCTGACGTTTTCACAATTATGTAGTTTCATACTACACGTCTCAGAGCTAGCGTCACACCGAAAATATACTAACATCACCCATATCACAAGATTTTCACTAGAAAACATCTTTTCAGTTTAGATTTTCATTCCGTATTGACTGTTCTAATACAATCATGTTCTATTATATGCAGAGATCTATATGTAAATGCCTTCAGTATTATATTGCCTTCGAGACTAGAAGACATTTCTATATAAATAATACTCATCAAAATTCATCAATTACCACAAAGTAAAACTGCCAGTTGATTAATTCTATTACATCTTTTATTGATCAAATTCCGTCGTTATATATGGCCAGACGAATCTACATTTTTCACGACCTGAAGAAATAACTCCCAATAAAATGATTTTTATTATTTGAATGTAAATGGTGAATATTCATAGTCAATGGTATGATGCCAACCTACATGCTTAAATAACATATAGGCCTATTCCTTCGATTATATGCAAAGTCCATCTTTCAACCATACTAATATGACTAGCATCAAACAATAAACATACCGGGCATTTTATAGAAGCCTTTATATATTTTTCACCCTCGTGTCCTTCGGAGCCTAAATATCGTTTCTTTGAGATTAAGGTCCTTTTTTTCCTTTATTAAAAAAAATGACAGAGTTCTCTCCCGTAATGTGTAAATTTTATGTTTTTAAAGAGCTGTCAGCTTGACTCAACTTTTTCGAAGATTCGTGACTGGGGTGGGTTTTGAAAATATTCCCGACACCAATTTTTTTTCCCAACGATGAGACCCTCGGAGGGGCAGTGCCTATACCTGCTGGAAAACTTTGTAAATTGTTCTGCATTACAGTGATGACCTTTAATTGTAAAGCTACTGACTATCTTTATTGCTGCCGAATTAGGCAATTCTGAGGTGTGAAAGGACCTTTTCTAGATTGTTAATTTGTTATTCGTGGAACAAAGATTATTATAATAAATGGTCTCGGATAAATATTTTCTCCAGTACAAGAGTTCTTATCATGAAATCCAAATAATATCTTTCATTTCAACCTACTGTGACGATAGGTCTACATAATTTTCACTTTAAGTTCCAAAGTACTGGAGAAAATGGTATATATATGCCTTTGGAACAGTAATTGAACAATCTATCTAGAAACTCTCTTTCAGCAATAGGACATTGATTTCTGAGAACACAGCGTCAAAAAGGTTTGGAACCCACTGACTGAGTTGTGTGGTTTCATGATGAAGAAGTGTTTGCCATTCAAGGCATCGTGGTTTCATGATGAAGAAGTGCTTGCCATTCAAGGCATCCATCGATATTTGAATTGGTTGGCAATGCCATTCCAGTCCTCGTTGGTCCTTGGTAGTTGCATGGCTTCAGCCCTTGTTCATGAAGTTATACACAATAAAATGGGAGTATACAATGTATGTCATAATTATCCCTATTCGGAGCAGCCTGCTTCAGTATTTTGTTTTTGTTCATCCTTGAGTGATATTATTGTAAGAGCCAGGAAATCAAATATTAAAGCAAAAAGTGTGCAGAAAGTATAGACCCTCAAGAGCATCAATCGAGTTATTTCCCCTTACACTATTCCAAATGTTCAAATTAACGTTATTTAAAAGTTTTCTAAAGGTTTCAAAAAAACGTTTCTTCAGGTGGTTTTTGAAACATTATTAAAGGGAACCAGTCTTCATTTTTATTGGTTGATTTTGGACTTGAATTTACTTAAGTATCCTTCAGAAGCACTAGAAATGTACGAAAATTGCATATTTCCTTCAAATATATCTTAAATTAGACATTTCTCCTTCTATTTCTATGGATGACTTTTCTATATATTGCATAGTATCGCTAATGTGTAGTAGGGCATTACATCTTTCAAATGCTAATAATTATGGATGCACATGGATTTGAAGACTCAAATTTCAATGGTGAGTTGTGATAACCAGTACTAAATTGCTGAGCTAAAAAAGTCCCCGTTTCTGAGACTTGAAAAAATCGACCCACGAAAATGAAGCCTGTGCCTCTTTAAGAGTCTACAAATTGAGGTCTTTATCACGTTTTAAAAAAACATTTTAGAAACGAAAACCAAAAACGTTATTAAAACGTTGAATTGTTTGCTGGGTTAATGTCATATCTGAACGATTAGACGTCTTTCTATATGTAAGTTATTTTGAAAGTCAGATAAACAATTTTTTTCACTATATTGTCGCCCTGCAGCAGCAGCATACTTCATAACACAACATTCAATATAATAAACAATGATAATTATTAATTATACTATTTCCTATTTTAATGTAAGTAAACTATGTCAACTTTTCAAAATAACAATATAAGACAGATTTTAAAGATTGCGCTAAATCCTATATTAAGAGATGTTGACTTTTATATTATATGGATTGAGACTCGATTATAATTATTGTCAAGTCTTAAATATTTTTTAGACCTACAGTTAACAATATGCCTATATATATCTCAACAATTGACTTCCTCTTTCTAATATGACAAGGAAGAAATATACCATTAAACTGTTCACTATTTCTCGCCATTTTTTATGCTTTAGCGTTTTATGAATCTTTGACAACTTACAAGGAATTATGGAATGAACAGAAAAGACCTACAAGTGCCGCAAGTAAGTTTAAAGCTTCACACACAATTTAATGCAATGTCTAATCTTCTTTTTAAAGTTGTCAAACCACATTGTATGAATTCTATTTTTAGATAAATTTATTATCAGCCTTTAGTTGTTAATATTTGATTTTGTTATATGGAGATATTCACGTACGTAAAGTAAGTAGGATCGAAGCACGTTGAATATATAATATTTTTCTCATCAATTCGCAACAAGGAGCACAATTAATCCTGTAGATTCATCATGTTGAATTTAAAAAAAAAGTCATTAAAGGATGACGTCATATACTCCTCATCTTCCTGTACCAAGGGTCATGCTTCCTTTACGGAATTCATATCACATGATTTTATATTTAATGTTTAAAACTCATTATGATATTTCAGTTCATCGGAACATTTTAAAAATGATAACATTGCTGGACATATTAAGGTAAATAAGATTGTTATTTTAATGTCTAAAATTAAGTCTACTTTATATTGTTGAAATCAGCATATCAATAGATATGAACAAGGAAGTATCAGGCATTCATTGATAAAAGAAAGTTGTGTCAGTTATGTAATTGTACACAACTCAAATTCACCGAGTAGGCTAAATAATACTATTATATTTTAGTTCCCTGTATGAGATGAGCTTTTAATTTTACTAAAATATCACCATGTCTAACACAACGAGTTTGCCGAATAACACAAGTACCGTTCCACCGTCTACACAACAATCTGTCATTAATACTACGTCTACTGGTACCAATGCAACCACAATCACTACCACCACAACGCTACCTTCAACAACCATTTCTTCAACAACCATTTCTACTACAACCATTTCTTCTACAACCAATTCTACAGATGGTAGGTACTTGTGTACATGTATTTTCAGTTTTTCGTCTTAACTCTATCCTTCTCTTTCAGAATCCCAACTGTCGATGTATCTTGTGTTCGACCGGCCTCGGTTTATTGTACCTTTCGAACGGCTCAGAGAACACAAGCATGGTTCTTATCAACGTACTAGTCATGCACAAAATTCCATTTTCAAAAACAAAATTGTTGTGCAGATTAAAAACTATTATACCTATGTTTGCTCGTATATGTGATATTTTGCCCGTATACATTTAGGAATTAATCAGATATTTTAAGAATCCTACACATGTATTTTTCATTTTCTAGCTGATGACTTAGTCATAATTGTACCATGTGCAATTATTGGTGGTTTGATTATAATAGTTCTTATAATAGTGATATGCATGTAAGTTTTTACATTTCATAAGATGAGAACTCTTTTAAATCTTTTTTTAATCACCGCTCGTGATCACAGAAATTCATCATGGTAGACAGACAACAGATTGGGATCCACTTAATGTTAGCTGTTGTGATCATTTTGCAACAACAACTAGATGGTGATAGACCTAAGTTGTGATCAAATTATCTTTTGCTACAAATCATGTTACAATTTTTGTTTGATGGAAGCAAAAAACCCTGGTCTGGTGTAGCAACTATTATTGCTCTCTAATATTAAATGGTTTCATGCCATATTTTTTAATATCTTTTAAATGACTTTTGTTGTTATTTTTTAGATGTTGTAAAAAGAAGAAAATATTTAGACGGAGAAGAAAATCACCTCCAATATTACCATCATTTACAGTTCCTAATTTTAATGATAGTCCTCTACAACAAGATGATCCTCCACAAGAAGAAGCTATCTTGCCACCTCTCCCGAGTAAAACACACTCTCCCATTAAACCTGTTCTTGAAACAAAAGAAAGTGTGACAAGTGTAAACAGTGCATATAGTGATGGATATTTTTATCCATGTCCTCCACCACCAGATGTAATTCAGGATGATTCATTGTATATTGATATGTCACAGCAACTTTCTCCACCCAAACCCTGTGGCGTTGTTCATAAAGGGTATGTCAATGATCCCAAAAATCCACAAACAAATATTAACATTTCAACAATTGATGAGTTGGCTTCCCATTATCAAAATACTGGGAATGCTATGCCTGATATGAAGCCACCAGTAACAGTGAATGAATATGCAAATGTTAACAATGAGATAAGGGAATCCACAAAGCGACCCACAAGCGTTATTTATCAGAACACCAATCAACTTTTAGACGATCATCAATTGCTTGATTATGAAAATGCTCCTCCAAAAGTGATTCCTTTTAGTGTAGTATCTAATGAAAATTTGTCAACAAACAATCTCACACCTCAGATAAAACCTAAAAAACCTCTCCCATCACCTAGAACTAATCGTAATAAATTATCTCTAGAAAATAACTCTCCTAAACTACCACGAGGTTCTCCTACATCTAAATCTTCACCAAGAGGATCTCCATTGTTGTTTAAATCATCACCAAACGGATCTCCACGTTCTAAATCATCACCAAACAGATCTCCTCGGTCTGAATCTTCACCAAGAACTAAACCTGAAAAATACAGAGGAGTAAAAGTTATGTGAAAAATTATCAAACACATTTAACAAATGATTCTTCAAATGAAAATTGTTCTTTATAATGTGTTTTTCTAACATTTTCCCTTCTACTCAAAACAACCCTTCCAAACTAAACAACGAAAAAAGATCTTACATCTTATTCTTTTGTGGGTAATTTTAATGATATTCCAAATTAAAGAGATTTAACTATTTATTGGATATTGATCAAGATTTTAATCTTATGTATTCATTTTGTACACTATTAGTTGTAAATATGTATATTTAAAGGTATTTATTTTATGTGATAATCACTACATGTAACTTAAAGAAATTAATAATGTACAATTAATACTACAGTACTGTTCTGAGTGTACTAGTGTTAATCAGTATTACAAGGCAGTTTTGAGGGTTATTTCCCCTTAATCAGGAGCTACCTGAATACCATGTTCCTTCAGCAACGTTAGACATGGGGACTGAATGCATAATTTTGGTCTTGCCATTTCAGCTTGTAGTGGCAGAACTAAAGTTACCCCAAAGACAAAATGACCGAATTAACTCAATAAGGTTCTCTTTAATAGAAACTTCCATGTTTTATAGCATTACTGTTTTGATCTACTGAAAATTGAACTTCTATTTCATCTCACATTAATACATAAGGATGATCAGATTCATCCATTTAAACCATGAAACAGAATTTTCTTGTTCATACTTCATACTACTTTCATTAAGGATATTTTCATTTTAAGGGTGTTATGGGTCTTTTTTTTTTCATATGAAAGTCCCTATTTGAGGCAAAATAATTATTTTAAAAATTATGCTTATTTTCTTGATTAAAAGCACCAATCAATTTTTTGCTTGCTAATTGTTTCTGTACATTATTGTCACACATATAAAAGACTTGTGACTTTTTTGTGATAATGGCCCTTATCAAATAATTGCATATTACTCTATGCTCTTAAAAACCATTTAAAGGGATATTTTCAACCAAAAATGTTTACAAGTGAAAGTCAAAAATACAACTCGTATTTCATTGAGCCTATGCCTTATTTAGAAAACACATATACAGAAAATGAAACATAAATTTTTAGATAGGGGTATAATTGAAGGGATTGTGCGATTTTTGTACAGTTCTAGTACTTGGCCAATAAGGGTATTTATATATTCATCAACTGTGTCAAAAGTATTCTCCATATCAGTACAAGATATTATTGGAAAAACGCTAAAAAAATGTTGTAAGCTTTTTTTCATAATCATATTTAACATACTTTTCAGGTACAGTATTACCAGATTATACAGATAATCTGTTGTAGATTTGTGACACCAGATAAGTTGTCCCATGAATATACATGTATAGTCTTATTTACCAAATTTGCTTAAATGTTCATTAATCCTTAAAATATAATATTAAAAGGCTCTTATTAATAAAACTCTAGATCTTTTATTTATGAAAGATTAAAATTCTTTGTTACAAAAAACACTCATGTCATTACTGTAAAAAATATAGCCTGTAATTTGATGTTATTATGCAGATGGCACACACAACTGACAGCGCTCTTACTCAACAAGTTCTTTTTTGTATCTATTGTCTTCTATATAATATCATTGTACAACAGGCTGAAATTTTAATATAATTGGCACCATTCTATTGTCATACTATGTTTAACATTGATAAAATGATGGTAAAATCAGTCAACCTTGACAAACACGTGGACAGATAAATAGGATGACAATCAAATTTTTTGAAGTTTCTTTGTTTCAGTAGCTTGACAAAGTTTCTTTGTGTGGTTAAAAACAGAATGCACAAAATATTTCCAGTCTGTAAAGGAATATATGGTATAGTTAATTCTAAAAAAAAAAGAGCCAGATTTTTTATTATAAATTTTGATCAATAATATTAGCAACCAACTAATTAAGTAAAATTAATGCATGAAAATTAATTGAACATCTTCCAATATAACCTGATGAAATCAATTTCCTGATGAATGAGATTTCAAACAATCAATTTGTTATTTGTCTGTTCAGATTGGCTAGACTAACAGAACGGTCAGATAACTAATAAACCTAGTTTCAAGTCAAACTGGACTTAGTGCCATCTTTATTTTCTATTTACACAAGATTTCCAACTGTGTTTTCAACTTTAAGCTGCCATTAGACAGGATGCAGAGTGTAGGAGGATGTTCATTAAAGCAACTGTTAAAAAATTAATGGCCATCTAATCATGACCATAACATTTCGTCCAATTAAATGCCTCTTGCCAATTTTTGTTCTGAGCATACTGGATGATTAATATTTCCAATTTTTTGCTTTTACGATAAAAAAAAATGTATTAAACCTTATTTTTATGCCAAGGCATCAATTTTTGTCATCTTCATTGTTAATGACCGAGAGATGTTCTGCATATCACCTCTTGAATTCAATCATCCTTTAACCAACATCATACTGAAAATAAAATATATTTTAAACCAATGAAATAGTTCTTTGATTCTCAAATAACTAAATCAATCAATTCTGCCCTGAATCCTGTTAGTGATCACTACTGCTATCAAAATTAACAACTGGCATAGTGAAGTTCAATCATAAACTCATATGATACTTGCATAAAAATAGGTTTGGGAGTTTGTTAGCTGAGAAAACAGATATTGTCTCTGTAAAACAAATCTAGCTAAAAAGAAGGCTACAAAACAATGCAATAATATTTTGATGTGGAAATTATATTTTAAAGACTTGTATTTTTTCAACAATAAGCCACTCCAGCTTGATTTATGAAACAGGGCCTTGGTATAAAAAAATATTTCACCAGTTAACCTAATTCTTAAGGTTTAACTAACAGAATCTTTAGCACTATAAAATATGCAAGACTTGAAATTTGTTAAGTTGGAATTGAGGTATAAATAATTAAATAGTTGAAGTAAAAGACAAGATTTAATGCTGGCTAGTGTAGAATTACTGTCACAGCTAATCAACCAGTTTATCTGTCTTTAAACAGATAGATTACATGTTGAAACTAACACTCTACAGTTGTTTATTGTTGTTGATTGTGAAGAATAACACAAAGTGTTGGTGGTATAATAGTTCTAGATCACCTCACACCATTTCATTTCAATATTTCATGTAATTTAATAAGACTACTTGTCTAGCCTCCTACCCAGGAAGTCTACAACATTAAATAGAACAATTTACGTCCAGTTAATGAGGATACCATAAATAATCAACATTCAGTCTAGTCAACTAGCCAGGAACCAGCTGAACTATCAGGAAATCTTTATAGTTCCACAGTTCTCTTAGAACTTTCAATTAGTATTACATGATTTCACTTGGAATTTCTTGAATTCATTAGATTTACTGCCATTTCATAGCATAGGTCAAAGTCAATAACTTTTTTTTATCTCCAACAGTCGAATGCCAATTGGTATTTGTCAATTGTCAGATTTTAATCTGATTCTCTGCAGAATTTTCCAGCTATTAAGTGATAAAAAATATTCTTAAGTTTTGATGAATATGTACTTGCAGGCTATATAGATTAATAAACTGAATGAGTCATAGAAAACTTGAGTCAACCTTAAAAATCAAGATTACTAGCCTTTACAAATTTGTTTTTTTGAAGAAGGTTCTGAATGATTCTAATGAAACGTATGTAGGAAATGAAATGTAACTGTAGAATATTGGAACTGTGAATAAAATTGATGATTCTGACCTCTTGTAGTGAAGTAATTTACTAGCAACATGTAATAAAGTAGCTAATAAAGTGAGAGAGTAAACTATGATTACTAGCACTGATTATACACTAGCTTCTACCACTGAACTACTGTCTGATTAGACCCTTCACTTCTACCACTACATAAATAATATAAATGACCCTAGTTCCACTGAAGACACAGTAAACTAAGTACCAACTATTCAATGTATGTTGTATTCAGACTATACTGATAGAATTATCAAAGATAAGTACCTACATTATTTGCATGATTGAGACAGATATGTAAATAAAAATATCAGAACAATACATTCTATACCTTTGATAATTACACCAACTAACATACCTCAGATAATGACATGCAGTCAAATATTCCATGATTTCATCCATTGTTATTAGAGAGGTTCCGCAACAGGCTGGATATGCCCGCGCAGCCGTTTACGTCATCACTTTATGTGTAGCTGTGACGTATCCATATTCTGCACACTCGTGGATATCCTGTTTACCAGGTTACCACCCGCCATAACCGTTAGTACTAGTAAAGATACGAATTCGGCAAATTTAGGCCATTAATTACCCATCCTTACCTCAAAGATGTCATTGTATGTAATCTACATGAATCTCTTGAGGAAAATACTATGCATAATAGTTTGAAAAGTGGAGTATGGTTGTTAGAAATTGGATCTGAATCGAGCGTGGTATTCGGCCTCATTTCATTTGTTTGCCTCTATATAATCATCTACTGAGTATCCAGCACAGGATAGCGGAACGCATAATCGTACCGGTCACATACGCTTACACTTACGGATACGTGTGAATCCCGTCAGCATATCCAGCCTGTTGCGGAACCTCTCTATTATGAATTGTGTGAGATAGGAAGGAAATATGCTATTGTCAAGTTTAATCTTTGCTGGAAAAATTGGATAAAGTTTTAAAATTAATTTACTAATGTTTAAGGGAAACAGGGTGACATTTTCAGGGTTAAGGTTACTTGAGGTATGTGAAATTATTATATAATAGTCTAAAAGCTGATGTCAATTGAAAATGGGAATGGTGCCTGAAATGCGTAAGAAGTTTAGAAAATCACTCTAAAGGGATTGTAAAGAGTATTTCTAAACTTTGTATGTGTATCAGGGACACTGATAGCATCAATTTGTGTCATTCTAATTTCCATTCCGACGTCTGTGGTTCTTGCAGTTCCACTAAAACTAACGCATTTTACAACGTCACTGACAATGATCTACCGGAAGCTACTATAGATGTCAGTCAGGTATTACAAAATGCATAAGAAAAGATTCTTTATATAAACCAATGTAATGGTGTATTTATACCAGCATACTTTAAACATAGTAAAAACAAGAGGAATGTAGGCAGTGGAATTTTAAGTTTATTTAATAGTAAGTAACAGACAGCACCAAAAGGAAGTCAAATACTATAATGTACTACCTAGTGAGAAGGTAAATTGCCAGGTATCAAATGTATCCTTTTACCTACCAGGTGCTACAGTCATTATATACAAGAATCTGATCAATGTTCACATCTGCTATCAAATTCTCCTTACTTCATATTCACCAAATACAAAGAATGTATTGTTTATATATGATAAACTATAGGTATTGACACCTTTCACATCTCAATTGCTTTTCAAGCACCTAATTCACAAACATACAATTTCTATAGCTTCAATAATGTAAATAAATGTAGATAAAGTATCAGAGATGTTTCTATTCTGACCAGATGAACTAGTACAACATACTGACCATGGACATGGCACCAAGAGGATTGTGAAATTCAAGTTTTCAGGAACATAGTTCTACTGAATATTCATTAGAACTATTGTTAGGAGGTATTCAAAGGGTTCCTTAAGGGTTCCTTTCATTTAGAAATATTTCTGCTTTATTCTCCCCAACCAAAGTTGAATAAAGGACTTAGTGCTATGATTAAATAGAAAGTGAGATATAATATATGAGATATTAATTGATAGGGTTATAGAAGGTCAGGCAGCCAGTCTTAATAATTAGATTTATCACTTTCTTAAACTACCCTTTCATCATCTCATACTCATATTAATTAGTAGTGTTAAAATATATATCAATTTATTCTAAATAACTGTTTGATAGTTTCAACAGAGTAGCAGGTAAAGGAAATCGATGCTTAATTGATTTAATTCAAGAAGTAATCTGCATATCAGCACCATCATATTACATAATATGCATAGGTGGTAAAACAAATTGATCTTTGTTAAAGGGATATGTTCACTAACTGTTTGATAAAAAAAAATTTAGTCCCAGAATCTGGATTTTTTAGCAAATCTAATCCGCAATGTTGTTGACAACTCTCCTACGAAATTTAAGCCTTCAAACACATGTGTACCCATAATTATCAGCGTTTGTAAGTAAAAAATAACGACTTGTCGGTTAGTAAGACTATGCGTTATATAGAAAACACATATACAAAAAATGAAGGATCAATCCCTTTAAAAACTTGGTACTTCTAAGAGAAGCAGTCTCTACAATAGGTTTAGAAATAAAAAAGTAAAGAAAATAAACAACAAAGACTGTAACCTTCAAATTAAGAACCAAAGAAGTAAAAAACAAAAACTGCAAGGTTATTATGTCATGGCATTAACCAGAATATAATCATGTGCTTTTAATTTCTTTAATAATATGATGATTTCTCACACCTAATCCCAAAATAGAACAGTCAAATTTTGAGAAAAAAAAATTATTTGCATTAGACCTGAAATATACGTATGTATATACACAAAAGCTGTAAATATACCATTTTTAGTAAGACATCTTAGCTTTATGTTTTTACGTTACCTACATCATTGCTTAATGCTGAAAATAGACATTCTTGAAATTGATAATAATCATTTTTGAATTGGCACTGTACAGTAAGTGACAGAAACATTTACTGATTGAATTGTTTCTATAAGCTGATATTAATTTATTATGATTATTTTATCCAGTTTGACTATTGGTGCAGGTGTACTATCACTCAAATAAACCTGATACAAGGGACCACCCTGTCTTACTCCTTCAACAGATCTTGATATCTTTGGCATTTTACAAACTACTAAATCTTAGATATACTTTAAAATTCACTTCATATTGATCTGATAATGAATGACTATTCTAATTTATCCCAACTAGAAGTTGGACTAAAGTACATTTTTTTTTTATAAAAATGTTGAATAACACAATGCAAGAACCTTACATGATACGATTTACAGAAATTTGATTAATCTTCTCTAAAAAAAGGAAATCAATACAAATTTTTCTGGCATATTGAGCTTGACTCAATTACCATTCTAGCTGGATGATGAATAACTCAGTTGATTTACGTGCATGCATGTTGCACACAATAGTAATAAAATATGTTTTAGTTGATGGTAACAAAGCCAATGTACACGGTCTGGGAAATCCATAGAAATTATCATTGATAAATCTTATTTTACTCATATACAGGATACACCATCCAGCTGTTTCTAACTCTCTTAATTATTAATTAAAAATATGTCAATTCAGGAAGCTTTGAATTACCGTGTCAAAAAATATAGTAAAAGACCATCACTGTGATAATAGTCATACAACAGTACATATCCAAGTTTGTGAAAGGGGGAACAAATCTTCAACAAGTTACTGCATTTCTACTGAATGCATCTGTGTAAATCTTCAATATGCATGCTTTTCTACTGAATACATCTGTGTAGATCTTCAATATGCATGCTTTTCTACTGAATACATCAGTGTAGATCTTCAATATGCATGCTTTTCTACTGAATACATCAGTGTAGATCTTCAATATGCATGCTTTTCTACTGAATACATCTGTGTAGATCTTCAATATGCATGATTTTCTACTGAATACATCTGTGTAGATTTTCAATATGCATGCTTTTCTACTGAATACATCTGTGTAGATCTTCAATATGCATGCTTTTCTACTGAATACATCTGTGTAGATCTTCAATATGCATGCTTTTCTACTGAATACATCAGTGTAGATCTTCAATATGCATGCTTTCTACTGAATGCATCTATGTAGATCTTCAATATGCATGCTTTTCTACTGAATACATCTGTGTAGATTTTCAATATGCATGCTTTTCTACTGAATACATCTATGTAGATTTTCAATATGCATGATTTTCTACTGAATACATCTGTGTAGATTTTCAATATGCATACTATCTGGTTATAAATGTCAAAGAAAATTTTTTTGCATGGCCAAACTATTACCAGAAGTAAAGATAAGAAATACCACAAGACATTAAACAATATTTTATCATGAATATCTACTCTATCATCTGGAATAATTCACCAACTTAAAGTCTAATACCATCAGATATACCATGGGGAATACTGTTTTTTATATGTTGTATTCACAGCTGTTAACTAACTACATAATCATTCTTTTATTACAACTTTATTTTTAACTAACATCCTGAAAACATGGAATAATATGGAAGTGAAAGGATTATATTTATAAACTTTACTTAAAATAACATAAATTCACATGCTGTCCTATTGGTATGATATCAAAACTAAAATAGAGCACTTTACAGTGTCACATACGCCCACAGTAGCAGCAGCAGACATAAGAATGTTTTCTAGGAATAGCATTGTTGTGTCAATAAACCAAATGGAAATTGTACCTCAAATTGTGCTTACAAAATATTGATGGACAGATGCAATCATAGTATAAAATAATGAACTTATTAAAAGACAAGTTGTTCTAGCTTCTATCCTTACACTTTTCAAGTAATACACAATCAAAGCTAACTCTATCGAGTGGAATAGAAATTACCAATAATGATTTTAATAGGGAAATAATTGAATAACATGACAACAAACATAGAGATAATGATATTAAATCATCTCTGGACTTCCTTAATCTATCATATTACTGTACCAACTAACTTGCATGTAAATACCTTTCAGATCAACCAATACATGAGTCATTTAGAATGGCAGTAATTTGTCTAATAGTAAGTAGTGTAAATCAATATACTGGTGTATTTACTGTTATTTCAAAACTATCAAATCAATACCAGAAATTAGGAGGTTTCTATCCCGTGCAGTATTTGACAGAGTAATTTAGTGTGCAACAACATCCTACTAAGCCAAGGTGTTTTAAGTACCAAGATAGAAACTTTGATCAAGAAATTATTGATTCTGCATGTTAGAGTTCAATCTGTTAACAGTACTGTAGTTTTTATCTGTAACTATCCATTCGAGCAAAAAAAAATAATCGTAAAATGTCTGCAATGAGAATAAATCACACTTAAGTCAAAATTTTTGAAAGATGTTGAAACCTATCAGTAATAAATGTAAACTAGAACAAGTTTCCTCAAGATTTGCTAATAAAACTTTAGTCACTATATGTATCATTTCTGTTAGTCAATGGGTTTGGTTTGTATATCCTCATTTTAATGTGGGCATATTAAAATTGAATTGATAAATATTCTAAAGAAGTTTCTTGTGTTCAAAATATTTTCTTTGTGTGATCCTGTGAGGGTCTAATGAGAGTTGTTGAAGAATAAAAAGAAGGTACATTAACTTCTGTGACATGATAATGATAAATGATGTCTATACTACAACTAGTAAATTACTAACATAGTACCAATAAATACTTCTAGTAATATTTATCTTCTTTGATAATCATATATCTATCACTGAACTTTAACATCTTGGATTTTTTACATCTGAGTACAAGCTACTAATATTACATTGAAGATTCATACTGAGAGGTAAAGAGAATGGTGCTGCTAGTTTGTAGGAGGTTAACTAGCACAAGTTCCTTCAAGCCAGTTTTTTTTTGCAACTGGTTGAACTGAATCACCTACTTTGGATGTTACTGAACATCTGTTTGGTCTTCTGAAGGCTTCTGGTTGACAATGTTCATGCATAATTGACTTTGTGACCTCGCCACATTTTGATTAATTTTAAGGTATTGTCAATTTAATTTCTGAAAGTGCCTTTAGATAGCCAGAGATTTGATAGGAAACACATTCTGAAAACAATGCAAGAAGCATAATATGTTTGTCACTTATCAAGTCTGTACAGATATTTTTTGGTTTCATATCAAACTATTCTCATCAGGCCTGTTATAATAACATAAAGAGCAATTAGCTAATTTCTACATGAATTATACAATTATCATTATTTTCTAAATTATTCATGTCTTGTAGTTTCACATCACAGATTACAATACATCAGTAGTTAGTGTTGATTGTAGAATTAAAATGTCAATAAAACAATTAAACCATATTAATTATTCTCATTTATTTCATTACATTATTCAATAATATTATAATTGTTCATAATTTCATTTCACTTGTAATCAATTATGTCAGGTCACTTAAAGCGATACAACCTCTTAGAATAAACAAAAAAATGAATCAGGGGACAAAGCTAGTGGCATAAATATAAAACAGATTACCTAAATTTTTTTATAAATCCAGAAAACTATGTTTAAATACAAAAATTAATAAATCCCTTAATCCAAATTAAGGGATTTATCAATAATAATCTGTAATTGTATGGAAAATTACATAGTTTTATGGGTTTATTTGATTCTGTTTGTATACTTTGGACACTGTTGATGAATATATACTCTTATTGACCAAGTTTGAAAACTTAATTTTTTTGTTCATTATTAGAGGTTGTATCGCTTTAACAACCAACTTTACTGACTAGTGTTTCATTGAACAAAGTCCGTCTCACCTAGAAGCAAAAAAAGATAGCTTGCCAGGCAAGGTAATATAAGTCAACTGGTAGCTTTGTTTGATAAAGAAAATATTGAATTTCAATAAGAATCATCCTTGGGTGAAAGTAAACAATCAAAGTAAGTTTCTTCACTGACAGGGTGATAACAAGGCATCAAATAAACTCTTAAACATCTGAATTTCTTCCCAAATTCATTGTTTAGTAATTGCAATAACTATTTCGCTATTCAAGCCATATAAAAAAAAAAAGTTTATGGAATTTAAAATGTATCAAGAGGCTGAAACAACATTAGCTAGAGACATTAAATGGAAGATATATTAGATCAGATGATGAATGTTGAATATCATAAGTTGATTTGGAAAACCTGTAATTTATATTTAACAGATTAAACTTCAAGTTTTAATCTTTCAACTTATCAGAAAATAGCCTGGAATAACTCAATGTAGAACAATTTGTGTAAAACATATAACAGTTATCACAGTGCTCGAAATTCGACTACGGCAATCAGCAATGCCGTAGTAAAAGCTGAAGCAGCCAGAGTTTACTACGGCAAAATCTTTTTTTTTTTTGCCGTAGTAGGTATGACCCGTTGATGATCTTTTTCTTTTATAAACTGAAGTTTTGGTGGCAAAAAAACGTATAGTTTTTTTTATTTTTGGCAACAATCGCGGCAATGTCAAGGATTTTTCTGATTAAAAGTGTGTGCTATTTTTAGAAACCATGGTAGACTTACCATCCAGACAACGCAACAAACGATAAAAATAGCATGACCTATTTGGACGATCGAGACTACGTAATACCTGTTCACTAACAAAAAAAAAACAATCCGCTGAATATAGTATCGGATGAACTGATATTAGTGCAAAACGATTCCGTAATATTTTCAATTTTACGATGTAATATGAATCAAACAATCGTTATTAAATATCAGTGAATGAATATAATTTTCAAATTGTGCGTAAATAATTAGTAAGTGGTGCGGCGTAATGATATAAGAAAAAATCGGCTGCTACTGCTAGCCGGTGAACCGTTCTATTTCCATTTCATCTTTCAAATACAACGTGATTAAACATTATGTATACATAACTATACATGTAATTTTCATTTGTATGGGTAGACAATCCATTCTCATTGTTTATTTCATTAAACTGAAACCAAGTAGTATAGTTTTTATATTCTTTTTATTTTTGCCGTAGATGCCGTACTAGACTGGTTTTGCTACAGCATTTTTCTTTTTTTTTCTGCCGTACTAGAAATAAGCGAATTTCAAGCACTGTTATCAGGCAGGTTAATGACACAAGTTACTTGAACATGTATTTTCTTTTTTCTGAAAATAGAACATTTGAAGGTACCACAACACTTGACATCTGCTGTTACAATAAACAGTTCCTGATTGTCCCTCTATAACATACAATGGTTCTGTCTGCAGTATCACAACAGTAATGTGTGTCTGGAAGGGTTAGATTCTTATGTAACATGATAGTATATTCTTATGTCAGATAACCTCATTTTTGATCCTACTTCTTGATGTTCTAGATGATATAACATATAATTAGTATTCTTTGATAATCTTTATTATAATCTATATAGAATATACAGTAATGTTTAACCTGTATCATTAAATATCAATATCACTGCTCAATAAAGATACTTATAAAGCTGTATTTTATCTTTAATTATAAACAAGTAGTTTACTTATCTTTAATAAACAAACTATACCTGAACATCATAACATTGATCTACTAAAATACCTCTTATATCTACAGTTACAAAACATCATGTAATTTCTGTTTATCTTCATGATGTGTTCACCTACTTGGAGCCAGAATGTCAAACAGATAATTGGTGTGAGTTCACATTATTTTCAATATTTCACACTGTTTATTTTGGCACAAAACTTGCAGACTATCGATCAAATTTGGCAAGAAGAAATTACATATCAGATAAATTACATAAAATCATATCTCCTGTTCTCTTACGTACATTATTAAGTTATTTACACTTATCATACAAGTTGTTTGAGGAAACCAAAACTTTTAAATATCATGCACGATTGTTTTAAGGAAATAAATAGCAATGTTCCTGTTCCTCACTAATATAAAAAAAAATCATCTAAAATTTAATGATTTGGACATAATTAAGAATTGAATCCTTGTTGATAAATGGCTACATATGTCAAGTTAGTTTAGACTGGGCTTCAATTTTACACAGCTGTATTTAAGATTTAGACGTCAATATCTAGGTATTGATTCTATACTAATGTCATCCCAGTTCAAAGATTAAAGCTTGAATACAACCGTCTAAAATTCTAGTCTAATCCAACTTCACATAGCCATTTATCAGATTCCAGCATCAAAGTATTCAAAATGGTGCAATGGTGCAATACCAAATTAATATTTCATATCTTTCATTTCATTGCATGTATGATAATCAATAGAAACATTTCAAACTTTCAATGAATGAATTATACACGAGGCACCACATCTGTTAGCTTTAAGTCTTTTATGTAGCTGCCATTTGTATAGATCTTAATCAGACAGACATTTCCTTTCTTACCATGTAAAGCTGTTGAAAGTGAAAATATCAAACAGTTACACTTATATATCACCATTCAATATTATAGGATTATCTATTAACCTTCATTATGTGAAATGCACTAATTAAATACAGTAGTGATCTGAGTTAATCTCTATTAATTGTTAATCTATATTTATGTATTATCAGTGTGTTTTGCATTTTGCTATTGATTGCTATGGTTATCAAGATAAAGGTAGCCTATATATTGAGAAGTAGACATTGTACCAGACAGAGAGATCAGAGAGACAGAATAGAATACAACGACTCTGATCTGAATGTGTAAATATTTGTATATATGAATAACTTGTAAATGAATCATTGATGTTACTGAAGAATTAATACTTATTATCAACTATACAAGAGTTACGTATTTTTATGAAGAGATTATGTCAATAGTAGGAACCTATTCTACAGAGTGTCCCAATCGGTCTCGCTAAAGCTACACCCCCAGATTAAGTTAGAGACCGGTAGGTGATATATGGTGGACATATGCCGGGTAACTCACATCAATTGAGATGCTAGAGTTGAAAAACACGATCCAGGAACCTCTTACAGACAACAGATAACAGATGAAATAATAAAGAAACCAAGTACTAATGATCCGAACAGATGAAACAGATGCTTAACAAATACAGCAGAAAGGAGATGCAAGTTGGACAAGTTTAGAGGAATGGTTTAAAGAGATCAGGAATAGAAATTTAGTAAGATAAATCAAATATTTCTAGTTCTATGCTCTGAAGTTTACAATTTTGTGTGAGATAATAATAATTCATATAATTTTTATTTAACCTATTAATAATTGCTGAAATTATACAACAAAGGTTTAAATTTATAAAGATGGGTAGTTTTCACTCAAATGTTAGTAACACCAAACCTGTAAAACATGAGCTAAATTTGGTAACACCCTTGAAAAATAGTTGTATTGACCTAAAAATACAGAATAATTTAGTATCTGGTCTAATTGACACAGGGGCATCAATATCTTGCATTTCCCAATCTCTGCTAATTAAAGTATTACCAAGTGCTATAGTATCATCATCTGATGTAATATCAATACTAACTGTAGGTAAAGATGTTATACATTGTGCTGGATCTACAGTTGTAGAACTATTAATTGCTGGCGAAATAAAAAAACACAAATTTTATATCTTTAATAATATCCAACATGATTTGATATTAGGTAATGACTTGTTAGAAGGAAATAAAGCATTAATTAATCTTGATGATAAAACGCTTACTCTTCAAAAAGAATCAAGTAATAATCCATTTATATCAACTATTAATTATAAATGTATAAATGATAAAATGTATGTAAATAATAATATGAAGTCAAATTCAAATAGTTTGATAAGAAGTATTTATGATATAAAAATAGATGCTAAATCTGAAATGACAGTTCCAGGAAAAGTCAATAAGTTACCAAATAATACATTAACTTTTGTACATCCTAATAGAGGTTTACAAAACAAATTTGATGTTTTAGGGGCTAAGAATTTAACAAATATTATTGATAATAAAGTATATGTAATGCTATTAAATTTGTCAGATAAACCAGTGTATATAAAAGCAAATTCTATCATAGGTACAGCTTATAAAATAACTAATGAAGAAATTATTTCTTTGAATGAAAATGAAACTAAAGATAAGAAAGAAATTAATTCATTATCTAGTGCTAACTGTCATTCTCGTAGTAAATATGTGAACAAGGCATCAGAGATGAACTTCGACCTCCAGAATTCAGATCTCAGTGAAGAACAGAAACAAAAACTTTTAGACTTTCTTGGAAGATATCGAGATGTGTTTGCTACCAGCTTAGCTGAGCTTGGCAAAGCAAAAGGCTTTGCTCACAGGATCGAAACAGGTGATGCTACTCCAGTGAGAAGTCCTCCTTACAGACAAAGTCCTGAAGGCAAGAAAATCACAGAGGAACTCACAAATGAGATGTTGAAACACAATGTTATTGAAGAATCCTCAAGCAGCTGGGCATCACCAATCGTCTTGATTAAAAAACCAGATGGATCACACCGATTTGCAGTGGATTATCGGAAACTCAATAAAGTTACGACTCCTATGACCCATCCACTACCTTTACTCTCTGATACCATTGATGTAATAGCCGCAGCAAAAGCCAAGGTTTATTCAGTCATTGATCTTCAACAAGGATTTTGGCAACAAGAACTAGATCCAGAAACAAAGTGCAAGACTGGGTTTATAACACATCAAGGAACTTTTGAGTTCAATCGTTTACCATTCGGACTACGAAATTCACCCTGTGCTTTCCAAATGATGATGAACAGTATTCTACGGGGACTCAACTGGAAAATTTGCCTTGTGTATGTTGATGACCTCATCATCTTTAGTTCAGATTTTGAAACACATTTAGAAGATCTTAACCAAATATTTTCAAGACTAAGGGAAGCAAATTTAACAATAAAACCATCAAAATGTCAATTTGCTAAAACACAAGTTAAATACCTCGGACATATACTCAGCAAAGATGGTATATTCGTAGATGAATCAAAATTGGATGCAGTCAGAGAATTCCCAGTTCCTAAAAATGTTAAACAGATCCGTAGCTTTTTAGGGATATGCAATTATTATCGTCAATTTATTAAAGGATATGCTCACACTGCTCGACCATTGAATAGACTACTGTGTAAAGATGTGAAATTTGAATGGACTGAAGACTGTAACAATGCCTTCGATATATTAAAAAGTCATTTGATATCAGCACCAATCCTAGTGTTTCCAGACTTCAGTAGACCATTTTCTGTATCAACTGATGCATCAAACGAAGCTATCGGATATGTTCTAGAACAGAAAGATGACAATAATAGGAGTAGAGCTATAGCGTATGGTGGAAGAGCATTACATAAATTCGAAAAGAACTGGTCAATAACAGAAAAAGAAGGACTTGCTATTGTTGAAGCACTAAAAGCATATAGACCTTATCTTACAAATAATCACTTTGATGTCTATACTGACCATATTTCTTTAAAATGGTTGGAGAATATCAAAGATGCTAATGGTAGACTAGGACGATGGTCAATGTTTCTTCAGCCGTTCCTTTTCAAGATACATCATAAACCAGGAGCATCTAATGGCAATGCTGACGGCTTATCTAGACGAGAATACAACACCCCAGAGCCAGATGAGATAGAAGATCAACCAGTTTACTCTGTGACCAGAACAGAAGAAAAAGGGATTGCAGTGACCTTTGAGTATGAGAGTGATGAACATCAACCCATATTTACATCAACTCAACTTCCGCTAGTTGCAGCACTAAATATTGACAACTTAGTACCTGATGATTATGATGTTCATAAATCTTGTACCATCCAAGACAATCCAACCTTAACTCATCTTCAGAGACAGTGTCCAGACTTAAAGCCAATAATTCAATACAAAGAAACAGGACTACTTCCTGATAATGTTAAAGCAGCTCACTCAATATGCATCAAATCTGATCTTTATGAGCTTGAAGATGGCATTTTATATTATTATAGACAGTTAAAGAACAGAGGACCTAATAAGGAAGAACGACTTTTGAAGCTACTGGCTGTGCCTAAAGCTCTGCGTGATACAGTTCTGAAGGCCTATCATGATTCTATGTTTGGTGGATGTCATCAAGGACAAGAGAGACTTTATGCAACAATTCGCATGAAATATTACTGGGAAACTTTAAATCCAGACGTTGTGAAGTATGTTAAAACTTGTGAGGTTTGTCAAGAGTCAAAGAGAAACTACCATGCTAAGAAAGTACCCTTGACACCAATGCCCATTCAAGGAGTCTTCGAAAGATGGCATATGGATATTTTACAGTTAACACTAACACCAGAAGGTTATAGATATGTATTACTAGTTGTAGACAGCACAAGTAAATGGCCAGAAAGTTTCCCAATGAAAGACCAACATGCCTCAACAGTTGCAGATATATTGTTTAGAGAAATATTCACCAGGTATGGAGCTCCTCGAACTCTTTGTTCAGACTTAGGACAGAATTTCATGTCATCTCTAGTGAAATCATTGTCCGAAATGCTGAACATTAAGAGAACTCATACTACACCATACCATCCTCAAACAAATGCAACCTGTGAAAGAATGAACTCCTTCATTGTCCAGTCACTTAAAACATACTGTGATGAAAACCATACCAACTGGCCAGAAATACTTCCTGGAGTAATGGCAGGATACAGATTGAGTCCAGCAACACAGTCAACAGGATCATCACCTTTTGCAATGCTGTTTGGAAGAGAAATGCGACTTCCCATAGATTGTCAACTACTTCCTAAAGAGACGTTGCCAAAAACAACACAGCAATATCTTCAGGATAAAATCAAGATATTGGACATCACCAGAAAAATAGCTGAGGACAATATGAAAAGAGCACAGTTGAAATACAAACATCAGCATGACAAGAAATCATCAGAACCTAACTTCAAAAAGTCTGATAAAGTATGGTTGTTTTGCTCTAAAGTTAAACAAGGGTTGTCTCCTAAGCTTTGTAAAAAGTGGCTAGGCCCTTATTATATATGCGACTTGGGACCAAACTATACCTTCAAACTTAGAAGATGCATAGATGACCATCCTTTAAAGAATTTAGTCAATGCTTGCCGTTTGAAATTTTACTATGATCCAGCAACTAGGCCAACAAATATTCCAGTTATTTTGAATGAAGAGGTAGATACAGAAGAAGTATTGGATGCACCAACAAATGATACAATACAACCACCAAATGATCCTTCAACATCACAAGCAGCAACTTCATCTCAGAAACCACAAACTGATAAACTTTTACCAAATCAAATTGAGAAAATTATTAGAACAGCGAAGTATCAAGGCAAACAGTCATACAAGATTAAATTATTAAATGGATCAACACAGTGGGAGTTTGCTGAGACTGTTCCTGAAGCATTACGTAGAGAGTTTCATATTAACAGAAATGCTTCAGGTAAGAAAAGAAAACGTCCATTGAAAGAAAATAAATATTTCTATGAAAACAAAGTTTCCAGTTTAAGTTGCGATCAACAAGAAAGAAAAACATCATTTAATGAAGTTCTCCAAAGAGTGAATGACTGCATTATCAATCAAAATCAGAAGTTCAAAAGAAATAAACTACGTCAAGTAAATTACTTCAAGACCAAGTTTGATAAGCAGCATCAGTGGACTGGTGATTATAATGTGGCAGAAAAGAAGATACATCAACACATTCCAAAATGTCCAAGATCAGAAGAAACAGTACAGGCACTAGAAAATATTAATTATAGACTTAACTATATAGAACAAAATGATAGGCTTGATTATTATATTGAAAGTAATGAAATGACTATAGATAATATTAGCTGTCACCTTAATAATTTAGAACAAACAACACAAACGCTTAAAACTTTTGCAATTGAAGAGTTTAAAATGATAATAACATTAACTATACAAATGATACAAATGAGTGTAGCACCAGGAATTAAGTCATTTCTTCCAGAGATGGAAGATATGTTAAAAATGATGAATGGTCTCACGTGGAATTAATATTTTTACAATTTAAAAATAAATCATATCAGATTATAAAATTTTATATTTACAATATTTAAATTATATTAATTTCTCACACTTATTGAATGCTTTTGGGTTGAATAAGAAATATTCAGGTTTAACAAACTAAAATAGAACCACAACATCAGGGTGTCCAGAATTCAAGAAATATGAACTATGATTGGAGTATTCCAAAACAGAAAATTGACATTTATTTTGTAATTATTATACTGGTACCAGATTTGTGCTGGAGAAAAGTTCTCATACAAAACTCCTTGGAGACTTACTGATTTTATTTCATAATCTATTGCATATATTTTTTTATTTTTTTTGTTATTTTTTCTTATGTTATAATATTTCATGGTTTGCTTCATTTCAAAGATAAATATATATTTTTATTGCGAGGACGCAATATTTTTAAATGGAGAGGCATTTATCACCATTCAATATTATAGGATTATCTATTAACCTTCATTATGTGAAATGCACTAATTAAATACAGTAGTGATCTGAGTTAATCTCTATTAATTGTTAATCTATATTTATGTATTATCAGTGTGTTTTGCATTTTGCTATTGATTGCTATGGTTATCAAGATAAAGGTAGCCTATATATTGAGAAGTAGACATTGTACCAGACAGAGAGATCAGAGAGACAGAATAGAATACAACGACTCTGATCTGAATGTGTAAATATTTGTATATATGAATAACTTGTAAATGAATCATTGATGTTACTGAAGAATTAATACTTATTATCAACTATACAAGAGTTACGTATTTTTATGAAGAGATTATGTCAATAGTAGGAACCTATTCTACAGAGTGTCCCAATCGGTCTCGCTAAAGCTACACCCCCAGATTAAGTTAGAGACCGGTAGGTGATATATAGTTGAAATCACCAACTCTACCAATTTCCATCAAAATATCAGTAAACCACTGAAAGGAATCATTGAAGATAAAAGACAAACATTTAGAGTTTTTCTAAAAGAATGAATGGTGATGTGTTTCTGTGACTAGCATGTAATCAGTATACTGACAACTCTATACTTCAGTTTACTAACATGACACAATATTTCACTGGTAATACAGCAAAATCTAATCATTGTCAATCAATTACTATGTAACTTGAACTTCTACATTTCCTTTTTAAATCTTTTTATCTGAAGATCAATCACATAGATTTCAGCTTAAGAAAAAAAATCTTTAAAAATAATTTGATGCTTTCAACAACAGGAAATTTTAATCTTGCTGCTTTCAAATGACAGTCAGAATGCAATGCACGTCTGAATCTGAATCTGAAAATTATTAACAACAGATGAAAATGTGGACATAGTGGGCTAGAATCTTGATAGTCTTCTATTGGAAAGAAACAACCATTACCTAGCATTCATAACTGAATAAAAATAACAAAGCCAAGCCAGCAAAATGTGGGCATTTAAAGTTGAGTGATTTATAATTTAATACCTAGAGATATAAATGGTATCTATTTTAAGGTTTGTTATTATTGTTAATCTGAGAGTCAATAATAGCTATGGTGGGAAGAGTATTATTGGTAAAATAACAATATTAAATTTAGTACCAATATAGAAGTAGATATAGACTGGTATTTATCATAGTGATCTACTACTGACATATAGACAATATAGGTACTTATCAATAGTAAAATATAACACCAGTGTCAGACAGCTACTTATAATGTGGTGAATAACATCATACAATCTCCAGTCTTTACATCTCATCAACTTTGTGAAGAATTATTCCAAATAAACCCACAGAATATATTTAAATTGATAAAAACATTTGGAAACTTTTTAAGCAAGTTAGACAACTACAGCATCAAATTTTTGGGACATGTAGTCTGCCCACATAAGTATTACCACTGAAATAAATAATATTTCCATTTGCAGAAAACAAGAAAACTTGCCATCTTTATGCTACTTTTGTGTGTAAGAGGACTCATTAAATGGGTCCTGTGGCATGATGCATAAGGTTCATACCCTAATCACAATGGCCAAACTTTTCATTGACCATATACCTGAGAGTAGAGTAGACCAGATCTAGATTGGTATTGCACCAGCACAACCCAATGATTCTGTTCTCTAATTTAAATCTATACAAGCAAAACAATTCCGTTAATCAAAAATCTCAAAATTCCAATACGAGAAGTACCATCAGGTGTTTCAAAAAGAGTAAGCCTGGTCCGTTTCGCATGCAACATATTTGCAGGTGAAAAATAAGATCGTAGCCTAATATATATCAGTCATATTCAGTAAATATTAAACGTCATATTGGATAAACTTGTTTTTAAGTGACCTGGTAGCTAAAGATTAATATTTTGTAAGATGTTGATTTTTAAAACATGTAAGACAAGATAAAAAGTAGTCATTGTTTGTTTATCAATCCTTGTTTTCTCTAAAAACTTGTTTCATTTCTACCTAACAGAGAGATAACATATTTCATAATCAAGTTCTACAACTTTCATGTCCATTTCTGATCTTTATGAATTATGTTTACAATAATTAAATTTACATGACATGAGGGAGGTATGTATGAAAACATCATTTTCTTAAAGGGATTGTTAAGAAGTTTTCATTTTTTTTAAGTGTTGGCATAAATTTGTACCATTTCAATAATCAATCACACATCAATAGTTCCAGCAATTCCACTTAAACTAAGTGTTTGATGACATCACACCCTTGAAATATGTTATATCACAGAAGATTTTCTAGGTGGGACAACATCAAATACTTAACTTTAAGTGGATTTTCTGGAACCACAAAAGTAAAAATGAAAATCGAAATGGTGCAAATTGATGTTTTTAGTGACGACCAATACACATACTAAGTTTAGAAAACCTCTTTATAATCCCTTTAAATGACATAATTTCATATCTATCTAGGCAAGACCGCCTACTCCAAAATGAAAAGTTGAAAATCTTACTCTTCAGATACATGCAACTCTTTTTAACTCAGCATCACATTTGGTATATATATATATCCATTTGTAATAATGTGAATGAAATGTACAAATATACTCAAAGGAAAGTTTTTTATTTACGTGATATTCAACACTCTATTTAACACCTGGATTTTCTACCTTTACAACATCTTTATAAATGATGTGGTAAAAAATATAATAGTGTTGATAAGTCAGTGAATAAATCAATATTATTATAGTCATCAATTAACACCTTCTATAATCTTCAACCAACATTACCTTCCAGTAATCTCAAATTTCTCAACATTTCTGCCAAGTATAGCTACATAACATTACTCTCTAGTGCCTTGTTTTAATTGGTCGAATTATTCTATTGATCTATTGGCTCTAAGAAAATCCTGCTGAATATATATTAATAGAGGAATAATGATGTTAGTTATTTAAAAGTCATGCTGCATTAAAGACTTAAATAGAACTTGGCTTCAACCTAACACCCCTACGATGTATAATGGATTGAGTCTAATGTAGTTTGTAATATTGGACCATTGAGTTTTCATCAAGTGGGATATAGCAGGCTTTACCAGTTCTATAGAATCTAGTATTGGCCATACTACTGTCTGTGGTAGGGGGAGAATGTGAGTAGCACTGTGATTTAACTAGGAGTAATAAGAACTATGGAAGGAATTTTTCTACTACTCACCTTAGCTGGCCTGTTAATATTTTCAGGTAAGTTCCATATTCTTACAATCTTTTAAAACCAGGAATAAACATCTGACAATACAAAATTTATAATACATGCATATATATATAGCATATTACAAAAGGAACACATTATTGCATTTTCATAATGTCATTTTAACAGCAGTGCAGCAATTTTCAAAATAAGCACATGTGGATATTTTTGGATGTTTCAATATTAATTTCCATGTCATTCCATTTAATGTCTTTTAGGTACCTAAATATTTGAAACGTATCGCATGTGGATCTTATTTGATAATGTCATATAATAGCATATTCAATACTCAAGAGGTTTACATGTACAGTTAAGTTGAATAATATAATAATGAGTGGTAGACATAACTAGCATTTATAAAGATTCACTCTCATTAAAACTAACATCAATTTCAGAAATTATGACATAAGCAAATATATTCTAAATATGCAAGCCTCCAGACAGCAAATACCATAAAGAAAAAGAACACCAGTGCTAGCACAAATATACTGTATTAGTAAGATTGTATTTAAAGATATTCTAGGCATGGGATATATCACAAGTAATGGGTAAAGTCAATGAGGCAGGATACTAAAAGTATTGATTTAGCTGAAGTAATTTGGGAATTCTTGCCATCTTTCTGTAGATGATGATTTGACTAAGTTAGTAGTATGATTGGGATATTGATTCTATAGGGATTATCATTGTTAGATATATAACACTAGTTAGATATAGAATTATATTACATTATATTTACTTGACTAGTTAAATAGAAAATCATTGCTACTAGAACTAATTACTCAATTACTCACTTCTTTTGACTGTTGGGTTCATGTAGCTTGCAGGATTAAGTAACATGGCAAATTGATAAGAAAATTGGCTAAACCCTCTATTCCTTGTATTCGATGCTCCTTTTGCTCAGTACTAATAAGGTGATGATGATTTGTCAATATGGCAGATTACTGCAGTGACAGTTCAAACTAAGAGAAAATAGTGCACTGTACTGTAGACATTGTGCAACCAGACATTTTCAACATGACCACAAGTGGACAAATTCACACCAAAAATCAACATCAGATGATGTGCTAGAAGTCAATCGTAAGTAACGCTGTGCAATTTCCACTCTGTGTGCAGACGCTTTTAGAGTTGAATTATTTACAAGTGACCGTGTGAATTTCAATACTTCAATTTTCTATACAAATGTAACATGAACAGTGCATATGTACTGAAATTTCAAAGCTAGCATGATTAACAATAATGTCATTAGAAGTTCACAGGATTAATTATATTTATCAGAATAGGTAATTCATCTTAAACAGAACTACATCCTGTTCTGTATGCTTCATTGGACACTTCTCATAGTGTGAACATCAGTAGTCATTAATGCTTATCTTTCGACTAATCATACTGTCTAATTAACACAAATTAACTTCTTTCTTTATCACAGTAAAATAAATAAATTCAGTAAAAAAGTTGATGCTAGCTATAGACATGACATCTGCTACTGTATAGATAACTAATTGATAGTTTAATTGAACAAAGAATAATTTATTTCATGTATTTAAAAAGATGAAGTTATCTCTCTTATCATTTAACCTGAAAAACCAGAATATGCCGTTTTTAACTGCTCTTGATAAAGTAATTTGATATTTTCTGTTTTTTTCCTGTTGAAGAATAGAGATAAAGTTTTATTTATATCTGTGTTTTTTAATGTAGATCCAACCCCCACCTTAATATACTGTTAACAGATAAACTGGAACCACTCCAATATAATTTATATATTTTATCATACAAAATATTATAGCAAGTCTCAGATAAAACTAATAAATATCAATCTCATACTTTTGGTTATAAGAAGGCACAGTGTCCTTTGTAAAATTGACAATAGGATGTAGTTTGCAGACAATATATTGAAATATTATGCAATATGTAATGGTTAAAGCTGTATATATATGATTTATTCAGAATATTCAACTGTATAATATAGATATATATGTCTAATGTCATATAGATATTGATTTTTATCTTTTTAAAATTAGCTTAAATCTCTCAATTATACTCAATGTAACGTCTGTATGACGCCTGCAACCAACACAACACTTATTCTCTATTCAACAATTTCAATAGACTTTTGTCAAAAGCCTTCCTTCAAACTGAATGAAACAGCTGCCAAATTGTAGAAAATACTTTTCATTTTCTCCCTTGCACCATGCCTTGTAACAAAGCAAAATGGAGCAAAACATCAATAATTCAGTCTGGACCACCTTGTACATTGTAATGTATAAATCATTTAAATGATCTATTCTTCGACAGAATAAAAGAGTATGTTATTGTAGTCTTTTTAATTCTTTATTCAAAATGAACAAATTAGTTCTCTACTGAATGGTGCATCATTCATCGTGTAGATGGGCAAATCCTTATTCAAATGATAAGATTCAAATATTGTATTCTGTTGTTGATATTGCATGTGCCAGTGGTAGGTCTACCTTGCACCATCTTTCACTGAATTTTACTTCAACAACAAAAATTCAATTTGCACCTGTCTATATGAAGTTGAAATATAAATAGTTCAAATATTGGGAGATATTATTTCAGTGTCATTGTGAATATTGAAGAGTAGGAAATCATCATTGATCAATTCCTTCCTACTCTCAAGTTCCTTGTGCGTTTTACTCAATTACAATTTATATCTATGAAGTTTTGATATTAATAAACATGAATTTATTTAAAAATTTGAATATTTCTCAACAACGAAGAACCAAAAAACTTCACATTCACCATTAATGCACATTTTGGTATCAAAATTTGAGGTCACTATTGTGTTGGAAAAAGTGGGTTTATGTGTCTGTTTGTGTCAAATGTTTAATCGGGCACTGAATTTACATCTTGGATATTATGTCAAAGTTATTGGTAGTTTTCATTTTCCATCTGATGAATATTGCAAGCTTACTCTTTAACCTGAAGTAGCAGATGTAACTTATTTCAATATAAAGAAGACTTCTTCTGGGTGAAAACCACAGATGACCTTCTTTCTAGAATATAGAATGATTGTTGATGTTATAGAAGTGATTATTATTAATCATGTCCCACTCTATCCTAACATAAACAATCCTTGCTTTCTCAATAATCACATATTCTCATAGCACTGGCAATTAAAGTCAACAAGATTCTTGTGGTAGGAGATAGTTTCAATAGATGAATACCAGAAGCAATGTTTATGTAATTATTTCAACAAGGTGACTCTTCTGCATTAATTTTTCCATTAAAAAACATGAAGCAATTTGTGGCTACAAGTGGGTCTTTGCTGATGTGCCAATTTGCTAGAGAATCTGAACAATAAATATGAGCTTAGCAAACGGCAATGTGCCAGAGCAATCCAAATAACAGGTCATTTTGTAAACAAATGGTCAATAAGGAGGTACAGTCCTGTAAGTAAATTGCTCACACAAGTGTCTATTCTCTGTTTGTCATAAAAGTGAAGTTTGAGCTCTGAGTTTGGTGACTTCTTCTAAATCTAGTCAATCTGCAAAGACTTTCAGAGGCAAACGTAGCAAGGATGATTCCAACAACAGTTCCTATGCTATGAGTTTGGTGACTTTTCATAAGTCTAGTCAATCTGCAAAGACTTTCAGGGACAAACGTAGCAAGGAAGTTCCCAACAACAGTTTCACTTGGCAGCTTTTTAAACAGTTGGTATTAAAGTCACTGCTATATTTCACAAACTATTGTTAGAAGTTGAGGAGAAACATTAAGAAAATGTGAATGATAAGATATAGTATAAATAAAAAACAGTTAATAAAGGTATAAAATGATGAAGTATTGTCTATCATGTAATCTTTACAGTTCCTGGTAATTACCTTCCTACAGTATGGATGAGAATCTTGATCACGATGATGATATTCCTGTAGATATTTTAGAAAAGCACATCATTGTCCTCTTTTGAAAAGGTGTCCAGATATAAATACCAGGAACAGGGGCGCTGGAGGCAGGGGGAGAATAATCGCCCTTTTCATATGTATTCAAGCAAAATTTGTTGTGTCCTTACCCCATACATATCATTTACCAAAATATAAGCATGAAATACATTCTGGTACACCTCAGAAGTGATCGAAGAGGCTCTAAACCAGGAAGGTTCCTCTAGTGGAATATATTTGTTTTTCAATTGATACAGGATTCTAAAGCAGCTCAGTAATGTATGTGAAATCCTTCATTCATGCATTACAATACAAAGAAATATGTAATAAGCTCTATATTTATTCTTGGCAGCAAAAGACTTCCATAATACTGTGAGAAATAAAGATAAGAATGAATAGTAATATTTATTATTGTAGGTTACTATTACTAGTAAAAATACCAGAATAGTAACTACCGATACACCAACTGGTTACCATAATACTTACATACCAATTGTTACCAAATGTCACTATCAGGAAATTGGAATAAAAAACAATAATAGTAGCAAGTTTTTTCCTTGTTGATAGTTAGCCTCATTTTTTTTCACTTAGCAACAACTAAATATAACAAATCATGACATTGTTTTTTTGCAACATTTGTTAGTGAAGTCACTCAAACATGGAATTCATGAAAATCTTTTCCGCTAGTAATCATGTTTAATAATTTCTTTGTCTTTGAATATAATAATTATAATTCCAGCATGTGTTGTATGACTCAACTTTCATCATTGTCTTTCCTAGATCAATCCCCTACTCATCCCCTGTCTACTCAACTCTATTCTACAACAATCAACACAGTGTGAGGGCCATCAGGGGTCAATTATAATGAAGTATTGCAGGGTGTGGTTATTATCACCTTATATTAACTAGACCCTAGGGGACACACTATTAGCTAGATTAAGTCTGTGTTTTATTGAAATCGGTAATCTAATTAAAAATGGTTCAATAAATCTGGTTGTACTAGTGTAGAAAGATCTATTGTAAAATAATAGACCCTAGAGAGTATTAAACACTACCTAGTGTTATACTTTTAATTACTTTAACATTTCTCACTCTTCTTAAAACAATATATCATCTATTTCATAGTTTATATTTAAAAAACCTGGTTGAACACAGCTTGAATGTTACTTCTGTAATAGTTTCAATTACAACTCTAGTACTAAATACCAAGGCATATCATACATACTATTTGTTTAAACACAATGATTGATGAATGTAAGCAAGTATTTTAGGATCTCTACCAATTCTGATTTTATTTTTTATTAATGTAGATTTAAATAGAATACATGCTACACTGAGCTTAACTTATTTTGATGAAACTAGATTTCTAACATGCAGGTTCACTAATTTTAAATCAATGCTATATTCTGAAGGGAAATTACGTCTCCTTTTTCTGTCAGACAAGATTAGGTTTTGAATGCATTAAGAATAACTCAATTCAGAATTGTACAAATTGAAAAGCAAGCAGAAATAATTCTGTTCATTTGTCTATGAGAATCATATAAAATACTTCAAGATGTAGGATATATTTATATAGGGGTGTTGTGGTGGTTTAATGCCAAGAGGGTGAATAATAATCAGTTGAAATTAATTACTACAACTAGAACAAATGTCTCTTTCATCTACTTCTCTCAACATATTGAGTAAATTAAAATAACTGGGGGCTAACTGGTGGTGTCTGTATTATTCATATCATATAATGTCTGATATCACAGTGGGGTAATGTCTGAACTATTTGATATCAAAGTGTATATGACTATTATATGATTAGTGAACAGATTAACCTCTGTCTATTGATATTTAAATGTTTGATATTATAATTAATATTAGGGTACAATAGTAATAAAACCAGGTGGGTGTATGATAATTAGCCATAAAGTTGTTTCATCTAAAGACTTCATCCTTGTGGACACAGGTCTCTAATATAACTTTATGATCAACATTACTTTGTAAGAGTTACTACACAGATGATAAACTACTATAAACCCCTTTTTGTATGGTCTCATTTAGAACTTTTTGATACTAAAATACAGAAACCTAATCAATGGCTTTATGTTGAGTTCATAACAAGGACCTTTGTTATTGAAGGAATGAAGTTGAAGTTGGTTGAAAAGGCTTTGAAGGATTTTAAATTGAGTCAAAATGCCTTTGAGGCATCCAACAGATCTGTAGGCCAGGGGTCCCCCTAGCCCACGGACTTGAAGCGATATGATATCGCTTTATAGTGGACTTGGGGCGATATTTGGGAAATTGGGGCGAAATCAAGGCATACTTGAACAGAATGAATGACGATCATTTCGTCGATGAAAACTCGCGAAGTTTTTAGCCGACATTGAAAGGTATATACTAAGTATTGATAGGCCTGTAAAAGCAGTCATGAGCTGAATCTTTACAGGCTACATTAAAAAAATAACTGATTTTATGAAACGAAATTACAGGTATATTAAATTTGTACTCCCAGTCTCGCATAATAATCTACCCATAATGGAAGGACTTGCTAAACGATGTCTACAGACGTCATATTGATGATTGACTGTTATTTTAATAATAAGAAAACTTCAAAAGGCTTCAAAATTTCGTTTGGTGGTAAAGATTAGGCTACTGTAAAATTTAGAAATACCCGGATGTTGTTATAAACATTTGTCACGTGTTATGGTGTGTTTAAAATGCCAATCATCGTGTGAAAATAGATCAAATTATCATCTTAATTAGGGGATTAATTAATAAGACAATGATAATCTCGTTACATGATGAGATTAACACGTGTTATGGGTTATCAGAATTTAATAATGATTGATTTTTTATTGATTTATGGTAAAGAATTTGGACATTGAAAATCGGTAGGTCCCGTAAAAAAAAATTCGGAAGGCGATATGATATCGCCATTGCCGACAAACAAAGCGATATTGATGGTCTTACGGCGAGATCTTCGCCCATGTCGCCCTGTAGGGGGACCCCTGCTGTAGGCTATGTAAATGTTCTACCATATTAAGTAATTTACTGTATGATTTATCTGACTTTGAACAGTAGTCAAACCTTTAGCTATTGCTGATTGGATGAATGAATTTGGTGTTATTGGTGCTTATAATGAATAAGTGATCCTACCTCATAGGAGATTTAGTCAATTGATTGGGTGAAAAGTGGTTTATGTTCTTAAGTGTGTGGTTGGGTTTTTACCCAACTGTTTCTGGTAAACTAAGCTAGGAGTGTCTTCCCTTATCATGATGTTGTTACAAAAAATATATAAGTCTTCTTTCAGTAACACTTCTGGTAATTTAATCAAATAACAACCTTATCTTCTTACAGTAGCAATAAATCTTAAATCAATATTGATAATACTACAGATTGGGCTAGATCAATATCAGATCAATTTATGTCTACTACATGTTCAACTGTCAATAAACTCAAACTTCTATATACAGACATAATGTGATCAGCCAACTTTCTCTCTTGCTACAAATTTGACAGGAATCAATAAGAATTCAGCAGATTTATTTACACAAGACTGACATAGGTTCAAATTTACTCTTATCTTCTACAGTTTGACAGTTGCTCATAAAAACGCCTCCATCTCATCATTAGCATGAAGATAAAAAGACAAATTCTTAGAATCTATCTTGAAAAGGTTCTACTCTGTTGTCTCCTGTAATAATATTGTGAAAATGTCTCATTTTGTAAGAAAGTAATGAAATATTTAGAATGAAAACATGAAATGTCCATCTGACTGGTTCTGAATAACTATTATTAGCTTCTATTCTGATCTGGTAGTGTCAATGATTGATCATTCTTCCAGTAAATTCACCCCTACAACATGGACATGGACAATGAATCATGTGGTCAATGGTGGGTTAGCCCTTAACATTCGATTTTATATGTGCTCCTTTTTTATTATAAATGAAAAACTTTCTAGAGAGACATTGTTGACAATAATTTAAAAAGAATTTGGGAACACCCAAATCATTGCTGTAACCTTGACTCCAATTCCTAAATACCATACCATTATGAATCATAGGGTTTTAGATTCTTAAAATGTTGAGTGCTTGATTAAAAGAAGCTAGAATTATTTTGCTAATGAACTAAGTGTCAAGTGTTTTTTCCACTGTAATTTGACCAGTAATAAATCTAGATCAACTGTGGACAGTCTGTTAACATTAGATTAAAATCAGATCCCATTTGGCAAAGATATATGACAGACACTAACAACTACTATTATTATAACAAACACCACAAATAACCATAAACCTAACTTCTAGTTAAATTCTCGGGCCATGTGGCACGTGGCTGAACACAACGCCCAACAAAAACCTCAATTACACTCTATAATAAAGAACGATCTCGCGTTACGCGACTCAAAGTGCTAAATTAACCACAAACTCATTCTTTTCAACTTGCTATGGCTTTATTTTTTTTAACTGGAGGCAAATATTGTTACCTATTATACTGTGTACTGGATCAATTGATCTAACCCCCGTCTGCTCCATCTGTCAGACACAATAACACAAAGGATTGTCACAGCTTAAAGGTGCACTTATACCCAAGATTGAGAGAGATATCTTTTCTTATGTTAATATTGATAGAATACAACATATAACAGTATCTAATAATATCATAATAAAAAATCTTCATCATCAAAGACTAATATCGACTAGAATATTGTAAAGAAAATACTAGGAAGAGAAAAAGAGTACTGAAAGAACTATATTCTAATAAATCATACTAGTTAGTTGATTTACTATGCTAGGTACCAACAGGTGTAGTCAACTATTTAATGCTATAAAGTGATATTAATGATACAACATATGGTTGTATATTATAGATAATCTTTATTTCCTAGTCAATATTACACTACACATCTGCAGATAAAAATGCAAGATAGGAAATTAATCAATTATACAATCACGTAGATATTAAAAAGAATGAAAATTGCTGAAAACTGTGCATAGCAAATGCAGGGGCGCTGGAAGCAAATGTGAGGGGCGGGGGGCGAAGCCGTATTATAAAGGGCTCTATGTGACTGAGCGAAGCGAGGGAGGTCTGAAGGTTTGGGGGCACCCCTCTAGAAAATTTTGTATTTTAGAGCCTCTGGGATCGTTGGATCACTTCTGTGCCAATCTGTGGTGTACCAGAACGTATTTCATGCTTCTATTTTGGTAAATTACATGTATAAAAGGACATATATAACACATGTAACTGCCAATGTCAGTTAAAATTATATCTGTACTTTTAAAAGTGACGTTTCTTTTGCCTTTCAATATATAATCATTGCTACTTTAATACATGTTTTTTAACATCTCAGTTTTCTCAATTACATTATCTGTAATTCACATCAATTATTAAAAAAATGTAAAGAGAAAAAAACAACAATATTTACTGTTATTTAAGTGATTCTAAAGAGAAAATAAAAGAGAAATGGAATGCCATAATGAAGTGTTACATGAAAAAATGTGAGTTAATAATAATTAACTAATATAAGATGATATTTATTATCTGACATTCAAGTAGAGATTAATTAACGAGAGTAAAGTGTTTTGTACTGATGCCAATTTTCTGGCATTGAATGAAATGTAGTGTTTACATGTCGTAAAGTGATTGACATTGCTATGATATACAATGTAGTAAACTACCGTAGTAATTTTACAAGAACAGACATAAACAATAGAATTATAGTAGAATATTTATTTCTTATTCTATAAAAACCTGGTAGTTATTCTAGTCTGTCTCTAAACATATCTGATTATCTGGCGTCTGATCTTCAACCTTACTAACCGCATTACACATATATCATTTACGTGCAAACCACAAACTAGATTTCTAACTTAACCACAAATCTCATCATGTTTTATGCTTATTTCACAGGCACTAACTAAATTCAATACTCAAAACCATCAAAGTTCATTACGTTAAAAAATTCAAATTTTCTTCAAGGTCTGCAAATTCCTTTCAGACTTTTTGTTTTTCTTCTGCCACAGAAAAGAGTAGCTGAATGACATTTGAAAAGAAATGAGATTTATGAACCTGAAGCAATGAACAAGGGATAAGACTGTCTGAAGTATTGAAGTAAAACATTGATCTTATTTTGGTGATATGTGAGTTAACATCCCTGGAGAGATACTTCTTATATCTTGTTAAACTCTTTAGAAATAAGCTGGTCATTAATCAATAACTTCCTACATATATATCTACAATTATCATAAACTCAACACCATATCTTCAATTGTACCCATCTCATATTACACTTGAAAATAGGTGAGCCAATGTTTCTTCCAAAATAATCTAAAAGTTATAAGTTGTTTGAAGAATCCATGATAATATGTAATGTGATAATCTAGAGTAAAGTTTTTCTATAACTGTTGGTGTTACTAGAAGCCTATCAGGATGTTAGAAGGGTCCAGTAAGATTCCCAGATAAACATGCAGATGTAAGAAAACCTCTTTTGAATTAAAGAGATTGTAAAGTGGTTTTCTATAAATGTGTATCGGGGACAATATTAGAATCAATTTGCGCCATTCCGACGTCTGTGGTTCTTGCAATTCCACTAAAACTAACACGTTTTATGACGTCACTAACAGTGATCTGCATCTAACTGTGATCTGCTTCCGGTAGATCACTGTCAGTGACATTATAAAACTAAATTTTAGTGAAATTGAAAAAACTACAGACGTCGGAATGGAAATCAGTGTCCCCGATACACATACAAAGTTTAGAAAACCACTTTACAATCACTTTTAGTATTTTATATCGTATGCATCAGAGAGTATTCATATTTGATTGGTTACTTCAGTGTCACCTATGACCAAAGACAATGTCATCCATAAAGTAGACAGAAAACTATCATTTCCAAAACATAAGGTATTTTCTGCCTGCTTCCTCAACCAATTATATACCTCAAACCAATTTGAAGGTAAAATTAAAGTATTAAGTTTTTAATTACAAAAAAACTAAGAACATGTTAAATAATATAAAATAGTAGATAAATCTAGCGGAAACAGGAAATCAGTTGTAGAAGTGTTATCTATATAGTTCTAAGAAGGTTTATCTTATTTTTAAATGATTATGCCAGCTATTTTAAGAAATCATACCTTGATTAATATTTTACCCTTGACTTCTGGGTACAGTTTATAAATTATAAATATTGAGGTTAACTTTAAATGTTACAGATTGACACACAGATAAGTTAAAAAGGCTAGTTTTAGTAACAGAAACCACGTTTCCACTGAGAATTGTAAAGGAAAGCTAGCTCTAAGCTAGCCTAGAGCTAGCTTTATTGCCGAACACCTTGCGTTTACACTGAGTTTTTCTGGTTCCCGAACGAATTTAGACTCGATCATAAAGTCACAAATTATAGACAGCACGCGATCTACAAGACTTACTATTGACTCTACTAGTCAATTAAGAGCGTTCGCCCCCTATTGCCGAACGAGAAAATGCCGGCTTTTTTGTGTTTCCACTGAGTAAATGAAAGCTGGCTTTCATTTGGTCCCCGATAAATTGCCGAACTGCAAAAACTTCAGACATAGACAAGAGTTTGTCAGATGACAAATCCTCATCTGGACATTAAGTTTTGGAAATTGGAATCACAGAGGGGCTCAAAGCACTGGGCATTATCTAATTGAAATAGTGAGAATATGTGAATTGGGGGAGTTATCAGGCAGAAAATCCACTGCTTATCAAATGTATTATATTTCTTAACAAGTCATTGCTTAGACTCATTTAAACAATTTAGAATGAAGCCCCAGGTAAAATTGATGTAATATGGAATATTATTGAATATTGAAAGTAAATATAAATGTAGGACACAATGTCTAGAAACTCAATTAGAAGTTAAAAAGCATGTTCTAATAGATTTTCTTTATTTACTATAAAAGACAGTCTAATGGAAGTTTGACTTTTATCATAAATTTTAGTGTTACAACTACACTGTGATTAATCCATACCGATAGCTTACAAAGTGTTTTCTGACTTGCTCTTGTCATGCAAATGCCAAAGGGTTTAAATCTATTTTGCATATCTTCAAATTTCCAGTTCAGATAGTACAATAAAACAATTGAAAGCCCTTAGGGTTGTCCCACAGCAGTTGAAAATAAGCTACTGACATTATCTAGGCCCGTGGTTCTCATCGATTTTTTCCCACGACCCCATTTCCACCATCGAGCGTCTTGTTGCGACCCCATGCCAAACCCTTTTAGTCATAAAGCAACCATTTACCTATAATTTAATCTAAAAATGTACATATATGTACCATTAATAAAGTATTATGCCAGTATCATTATCTGTGTTTTGAAAGTCTGAAAACTTCGGAATTCATTACGATAATCATGCTGCAAAGAATATTTCTTGCACAAACTTTCGTAAACAATATCATAGACAATAGTTTTCATAGAAAACAAAATAGAAAATCTTGGTAGATAGTATATAGCCACTGATTCAAGGCAGTGCTAGGGAATAATAGATTGAAGAAAAAAAAATTTCGTCTCTGTGACCCTGCATTTGAGAACCACGGATCTAGGCCCTCAGTTCCCAACCTTTTGGACTTTTCGTACCCCTATTTTTGTTTAAAAAATCTTCTGGTACCCCTTCGCCCACCCTAAGTAACATTAAGAGCTAACATGAAAGTAAAAGGATATTTGTTGGTTAATGGAGTTCGATCCATTCATACTTTTTAAAATTGTCTAAGAGGCATCTAGGCATATATATCACTATCTTGTAGGTCCATGTAGTAGGTACAGAAAAGTAAAACATAAAACTTAATTCATTAATATCTTTCTTCTTGGTACAAATGTTCCCTGCACAAACTCCAAGCTTACCAAACTTGTTACAGAATATTTCATGGAGTTACTTATGAGAGAGAGTAGTTATAATCTATTATTAACATTAAGATATTAAATCATTAACAAATCATACAGAGAATATAGACATGCATAATAATATGTTAAAATCATCAATAATACTGTTATTAATGCGATAAAATAATAACATAAATCTGACTTTAGTAATATTATTATATAATTATTGATTGTGATCAACTTCAAGTTTCTATTGGATTTAATCAATCATTCACACTTACTCTTTTATTTTCAGACTAAAATAACGGCCAATTACATATACTTTGATGTCTATAGAAAAATAATTACAATTTCAGAATAATGATCTGGTATTTTTTTACTGTGATTGTATATAAATCTTTCAATATGTTACTGTCTGGGGGACCATGCCAACATATAGATTGGTTACATTGAATACAATTCAATTTCTTTGCCTTGCACTGAATACAATTCAGTTTCTTTGCCCTGTAGAATATGTTTAGAATCTTACTGAGGCAGTAAAGTAAAGTTCATTTTACCTCAGTCCTAAAACCAGATGCAGTGAAATTGGACAGCCTCCGAATCGGCAGTTGTGATATCACTCCTTCACAGTCTGTTAGAAACTTGGGTGTCGTGTTTGACGATGACGGTCTAATGACATCGCAAGTGAATGCAATTTCCAAGTCCGCTTATTTTGCTCTATTTCGAATTAGTAAGATTAGGAATCTTCTCGACCGTGCTACGACTGAAAAACTGATTCACGCTTTTGTTTCATCAAAATTAGACTACTGTAATAGTTTGCTAGTTGGTCTTCCTCAGAATCAGTTGTCTAAATTACAGTCTGTCCAGAACGCTGCGGCAAAGTTGATTTCTAGATCACGAAAGTATGATGAAGTCTCACCGATTCTGTACGATCTACATTGGTTGAAAGTTGAATTCCGTATAAATTTCAAAATTATTTTATTTGTGTTTAAAATTATAAGTGGTCATGCTCCTCATTATCTCAGTTCACTGATTGAGCGCTATGTTCCAGGAAATCGCAGTTTGCGATCTGGTGACTCGGACAATGTAACACTTGTCAGAACGGATAAACACAAGAGGACGAAGGACAATCCACAAACTACCATCAAGAGATACGGCTGGAGAGCGTTCTCTGTGGTTGCCCCGCAGTGTGCGCCAATCACCAAATCTAGCGACTTTTAAATCCGGACTTAAAACATTTTATTTTAAAAAACAATTTCAATTTATAATCTAGCCAGTCGATTGTTTTAATTTGTTTTTAAATGTGTAAACTGCCTTACTTATATTTGTACAGCGCTCTGAAACGAAGTGTAGATCGCTTTTATCAATAAATATTATTATTATTATTATTAAAGTTAAGATTTAATAGTATACATTGCAGTGAGTTTGGTAACTGAGTGCTAAGCTGTAGATCTTGAATTTTGTTTTTCATTTCCATTTGTCAGCTAAGCATATTGGAGCGACTTATTCCACTAGAGTCAAAATCTCCAGACTTCATTTAATTTGAATTCTACCAAAGTACTGTTGATGAAAAGGATGGTGAGACAGGATATTTTCATGCTTTTGGAAAACCTGGTACCACTCTACTAATTGGACTTTTAAATTGACATCCCATTTGTTTTGTTTTTGTTAATTTGATACATTTACTTATGAAGTGATCAGCACTTTTTCCCAGATAGACTACTGGTAAATTCAGTTTAACGCTACTATTTTTTATAATGATACCTGGTTGAAATTTGGCAATCTCCTGTATGTTTCTATCATTAAGAGTAAAATGGCAGTGATGCATACAGATGTACCTGAATCTGACAATTTAAACATATTGAAACTAACATAACATATACAAACAGTTTTCAGCTTTTATATACAAGTTCTGTTATAAAAACAACTAAGTTACGTAACTTATCACATTCAGTTACCATGAAATACAAAATGCATATCATAATTTACATCACAGATGGTTCTCTAGTATGACTCAAGTTTCAGGAATAATAGTGCATCTATTTATATACTGGATAAAGTGGCCTTATTCCCTTTCCATCTCAATTTTTTTTTATTTATATAGGGAATGCCTGGTACTGTGAACCAACCCCCTTGACAATTCTGATGCTTCTAACTTGTCCACTTAATCTATTGGTTCATAAAAAAAATCACAGACTGGATCTTGAATTCATAGTTGTGAAATCACATTTCCATTCGTCTTAATCTGCGCATCATTAACTGCCCCCCTTGTTTAGGCATTCACCCCCCTAAAAGCACTGGGCTAGTTACAGGCCTGATTCTGATGCTCCTAACTTGGCTCCCTCAACAATTGATTCAAAATAAGCCACAGACTGGGTCTTGTATTTATGCTTGTGATAGTGGATTGTTCTTGAAATGTTCTTGATATGTCCTGATCTAATAAGTATACAGTATCGCAATTCTGCTTCTCAAATTCCAGCATTCACTTCAAATAATTGTTAACATTTTAAATATAATTCAAGTGAAGCTTTCTGCCATCGATTATTATAAAATGTTGAAGAATTATCTTACACTCTGAATCAAAACATAAAACAGTTTTATACTCAACAGATTTTTTTCCAAGGGAATAATTAGTCAGTGAGAATACATTGATTTGGCTCCATTCCAAAATTAATATTTGTAATTCTTGAGTGAGTGGCTAAAACTGATCATAAAAGATCAATAAAAGAGTTAAAGAAACAAAGCAATCTCCATCCTATATTTGATATACATTTCTAAATTAATCTTTAGATAAAATATAATGTTTTAACTATTGACAAGGGAGTCATATTTATTCAGCCAAGAAAAATAAATGTTTCAGATTCTACACAGAGGATTTAAACTTGTAATATAATTTAAAATATAATTGTCTAGAAATTGAAGCACTGAAATCTTTGAAAATACATTGTATTCTGTCAAAAAGCTACCTTAAAACAGTAGTCAAGACAGTTTAAATGATTTAAAGATTAGGCTCTAAGAACATAAAATATTACAAATTTTGACATTTTTCAAATACAAGAAACAATTTAGACTTTAATTTTAAATTACTGAAACAACCAATTCTATCTGTGATTCCTTCGTTAGATAATGCTAGACTACTGATCTACTAGAACAGATGAAAATAATTGCCATGGAGTACTTCATTTAATCGTAACAACAATTTCAATAAAATTTAAGGTTACATTTATTTAGAAATTTTTGATGCCCTCTATCAAGTAAAAGCTTTTTTTATCATTAATAGCAGAAGAAAAAATTAATTACCAGTGCTTCTTCATTTAGAATTATTGGTCCCAATTAAGTAACTCAAAACGAGAAATATTTAGATGTTTTAAATTTAATTCTGCAGTTTTCTCTCAACCTCAAATTGTATCTTTACATTATATGAAATTGTGACAAGCCAGGATCAAATTTAAATCTAAAGATGGAAGTTGTGTTATAGAAACTAAATATCTCTGAGAAACAAGCATTTTCAGCACCAGGTGATGTGCATAAATTTCTACTGTGCTGAAAAAGCAAGAGTACACAATGTTATCTTTTGTCTTTCTTGGACATCAACAGTTGCCCACAACAACAACCAACCATTATTGAAAGAGTTTATTTTGTAATATGTAACTTTTATAAAGGAAGAAAATCAAGACATGTACCATGATGGTCAAGTCTTTTTAAGACAAAAAAAAAATGGTGGGTTTGAGTTAGATTTTTGAACACGTCTATAGAGGGATCTTAAGATGCTGTCAACTGGGATTTGAAGTAGCTCAACTTTTAGGACTGCGTCCAAGGTGGGAGAACCTTAAGGGAGGTGTACAGCTTTCAAGACTACGTCCTAGGTAGTGGAACCAATTGCTAGTCAGCAATAAATGACTTTGCTTACTTCAAAGCTTGTTGACTTAGCTCCTTGCCTCTTTGCACTATATTTTGATTGTTATTTTGCAATCCTTCTAGACTGTCCTAGATATCCTAGACTAAGACCTAGTCTACACACCTGCCTGGTTTAATCTCAACTATAATCTACTTTCTTCCCTTCAGTGATCAATGATCAAATTATAAAGACATGGTTACACTTTAACAATTAAACTATCTTTTAATATATAAGTTAAAATTGTAGCACCATTGATAATCTAAACAAATGAATAACACTTTGAACAATGCTTTTCAGAAGAGGCCCAATATAAACTGCACATAAACACTCACTGAATAATGCATGAATCTTAGAAACTTGTGTCCAAATACTAAAAACCACATTTAACAAATCTGAACCTTCCAATTTTTCAGAGAACTAAATGAATAGATTTATGTTGGGGAAAATTTAAGAAAAGATCTTGGCATACCTTTAATTTTTCTATTGTAAATATACCCTCTGACTGCTTATTTTCAACTTACTTCATTAATACATGACATGTAAATGAATACTGGTAATAATTATCTTCACAACATATTTATATATTACTCCTTATAATTATTTCATCTTTAATATTGTTGTACAAGAACATGCCAATTTTGGAACAATATTGCATGCAATTATGAATAAACCAAACAGATCCAATTTAAGGGTAAAATTGGCATTTCACTTCTTTGTGTAAGGTGAAATTATATAATATGTAATTTTGTTTCACTACATTAGTTTGTTTAACATTTACCCTTGGTTTTAAGGCATTGCAACCCTTCTAAAAAGGTTTGGGTTTGTTGCTACTATACTTATAATTGCATAAGCAGAAGTCAAACTCATAATCATGGAATAGCAAGGGCTATATAATTGGCAATTATTTACGTCGCTTTTTGAGAAATAACAAAGAAATCATACCATTTGTTTTTTAAACATTTTAAGACATGGTGTTCTAACATAAAAACGTTATTATTTAGTACTGGGTTTGGGTATGTTTGGGAAGCACAATCTGTCGGCGATATTAAATTATTTATGCTTCAATTCAAAAATCGGCTGAAGGATATAAACCTCCAATCATGGCATTCTATCATAAGCGAATCTAGAAAGTGTAGTTTTTATTCATTAATTAAAACAGAATTTAAATGTGAAAATATTATATATAATGTATTGTCTCATAAATTGAAATTTGCTCTGTCCAATCTACGTTGCTCAACTCATAAGCTCCGAATAGAACAAGGTCGCCGAGATGGTGTTCCTAGAGACAAACGTATTTGTCAACTGTGCAACACAAAGCAAATAGAAGATGAGTTGCATTTTATTCTAATTTGCCCCATATTACATGACGTTAGAGTCAATTTCTTGCCGTCATTTTATTGTCTAAAGCCATCATTGTCAAAACTTGTTGCATTATTTCAATCAAATTCAGAATCAACATTGAAAAATCTTGCATTTTATATTATAAAAGCTAATGAAATTCGGCAAGAAATGTTATCTTTGTAGGCAATTTGAAATAGTTCATTCTGTTTAATTCATTTATTGTATATACATGTAGATTCGTTATATATTTACTTATAAATTATTGTGTAATATTTATCCTCTAGAAATAGCTCTAGTTATATCATATTTATATATATATATTTATTTATTTATGGCAATTTTTATTTGTAATAGTTTTTCTAAATATTATATATTTTGTTAAAAACTTTGTAAATTTGTGTACGATAGGCATAGCCTTTAAGTATTGAATAAAATGTATTGTATTGTATTGTATTGTAAACATTTTAATTCATTTTTTCAATGACTACAGTTTGAAGTTGCTTTTTTGACAGAATAAAATGTAATTAGCAAGGTTTTTATGATGATATTTCCAGATTATGATCCTTTCATCTTACCCTTTTGAATTGGTTTAAATTTCATTGAAATATTCCAACAAATCATTATCATATTATATAATCATAAACCCTGTAAATCTTAACCAAGCAAATCATGGTTATAACAATATGGAAAAAGAATGCTTAAAATCTGAAAAGTACCTTACAGGTAACAATATTCTGTTATTTTTATTATAGTATTCACAGCTTAGTGTAGAAATCTACCAATTATATAAAGATGTAACAGGTTATATTTGATGTAATGTTTATTGAATATAGTATAAACAGTGGAAATGTCAAGTTATGTTAGTTATAAAGTTTGTTGTTACAATAGATTGAACATTTTAGCAACCATTCATTCCGTAACTGCTATATAACCATATAATATTTGTAACTGAGCATGAACAAGCAGAAACTGTAATATTGAACCCAGAGTATCTTTCACTCCTTCAGTCATTAAAGTTGAAAGAATAGCTTATAATATGGGCATCATTATGTTTTATGAATAATTATCAGTTATTCTAGTACAACAATCCAAAGAACGTCCTATTTAACCTCAAAATGGCATATGATTGCAAATTTGGAAGTCTTTCCAGTTCATCACAAAAATAGAATAGTCTCTTAAGGAAGCAGGCAAATACTTAAGAGTATGGCTAGCAGACATCATCTTTTTCTTGAAGATAAACATAGATTTATGAAGATACAAATGTCACATTGCCATACACGTCTTGTACTCAATGTTTCCACACAATCTACTGATTCTATTGATAAGCAAACTTTTGTTACTGCTAAACAAATTGGAGCAACAATTGGAAATCTTTGCTTTTTAAATGCAAATCAGACATGATAAAATAAGAAATGTGGTTACACATTTGGGCTAATGAAGACTTGAGTTATATATTTTTCATGTAAATCTCTCCAAAAGCAATATATCCTGGAATATTATTCAGCAAAATGTATTCTATTTAAATTAAATTAGTTTTCATGGTGAAACCCATAGACTCAACTTGTGACATAGGCCAGTGCTTCTATAGGAGTGTATCTTCTATTACACCTATAAGCAACAATGCAATGCAATTGTGAATGAATTTTGCTAGCCTACTTCTTTTCAACTTCCAACTGTCCAGGTATCTTTTACACAGTTATTTTTATTCATAAGATATTTATTTGTTTGATTAGCATTACTGACAGGGGAAACCAGGTTGACAAGTTTGAAGGTATTATCTCAACCTGCAAGGATCTACCTATGGACCTTTAACTTAATGAGCAAGGCACCACCCCAAGGCGCCTTAAAACAAATTTTACAAGAGTACTTTTTAGTCTTGTGTGGTCTTGATAAAATATAATCTAATTTGATGTTATATAAACACTTTCAATAGTTTTTCTCAATAAAATATTTTTTTGAACATGTTCCAACAACAACCATGATAAAATTAAAAATAAACAATAAAATGTTTCTGAACACAAATAGTAAGATTTTACTACAGGTAATAAACAGAAAGTTCACTAGAATCCTAGAGTAAGAATTAAGATCAGCCAACAGATTGAAGGTTATAAGATTTGATCTTTTACATGTGTAGAACATCTTACATTTATTACATATTTACATATTACATACAACTGTTAGGAGAACATAATATAGAGTTTTACACGACTAGAAAATATCACGAACTTTCCTTAAAATATAGCCCTCTTTATGCTTCTTTATAAATATTATACTATACTGCAAGTAAATCATATCAACACTTTATTGTATCAAAAAATATGCAAAGATTTTGAATTTCAACATCAAATATTCCACAGTCATTCTGTATGTTAAAAATAGTCTCACTTACAGATATTAGTATAATCATTAACAGTTATCCCCTTATAAACTGGCACAATATTTTGAATTAAGGTGATATTAGCAAAAATTTTGCAAGATTATTTATAAGTTGTTGCTAATAAAATTTTGATCAGAAATTGCAGACAACTGATACTTAGCTTTACAATCACTTTAGATTGAGCAAATTACTGTTGAATATAAACCAGTCATGAAATGTTTATAAATTCAACAAGATAGACTTATAATAAGAAAATCATGTTAGATTCAAACTGACCTTTCAATATAATAAAGAAATAACCTTATTATTTAATAACAATTTACTGTCATTTCAGGTTATACAGAAGCCAGACAAAATATCTACGCCAGTGCCTGTAACAATAACTACTTAAACCTTCAATGTCCACGTAATCAGAGAATAGCCATCAAACGTTTATTTTATGGTGTTAATACTGCTAAACGGTGTAAAAATCGTAAATTGGGAGATTGTTGTCGTGCTACACAGAATGATTGTAGAGAATTTGATGATACAGTATATCCCAAGTTAAATAATCGGTGTTCGGGGTATGACAAATGTAGTATTATTGTAGAAAGTGTGCCAATAAGATCAGCAGCTTGTCAAACTGATAGAACCTATACTGATTATATGACAGTTATATATGATTGTGTACCCAGTAAGTAGACCTTAAATAAACCATTTCACAAAATATTTCTTCTCATCAGAAAATGTAGCATTAATCTATTTATGCCATGAGAAAACTAACTTGACAAATTCCAGTTTTGATTTTAAAGTAATGATCAGTCTTAAAGGTCACTGTTTTTGTGCTGTGACATTGTCATTTCGTAGAAGTATAACGTATAAAAATCACTAAGTCTTAAAGAGAACATTGCATGAGTTCATATGGTAAATCAAAGGTGATATTTATAACAGTGTTAAGTCTGTAAGGTTAAAAATCAATTTCAGTCATGGATAAAAAGGACTGAGCTCACATGAGTTATCTCCCATTTACCAATTTGTTATTTCAGGTGAAGACATTGCTTCCTTCTGTTCTGATGATATCAAGAGAGGTAAAGTGTTGTATTTAGCCAATGAAGAATACCCTAAATCAATCTCTACGAGGAAGTCTTCCTGTCAGTGTGTAGCTGCTACTGAATTCTCAAATGGAATCAACCTATTCTCTATTGATGTATTAATTGCTAGAGCAGAGTTTGGTGATAGAAAGTGCTCTAGAAGTATAACTATTACTGATAAACATGCATTTGAAAAAGAAATAACTTGTGGTCACCGTGGATGGTTTGGTTATAGAACTGTTTATAGTAGAACTGTTAACAATGTCACATTAGAATTACATAATGGTAATAATGAAGGAACAGCTTTTGTCTGGTTAGAAGTTAAAGGTAGGTAAAATATCCTGTTTCTGTGGAAGCACATATGTTAAAATTACAAATCTTATTTATTTGCGAGTTGAACCACAAAAATGACCAAAACCAATTGCATATAAATACCTGAATATTGCTTTAAGCCACAATTACGTAATTGTGTAAGTTTGGTACCATTATATTAAAAAATTAAAAATCATATTTTCTTCCTTTAAGCGAGCAATTTAACAAGAATATTTGAATTTTCCAGCAACCAACTCCAATGATTATGTTCAGATCCATTGTGGTGATTCATTACATAGATTATTGGTAGGATCACATGAATCTGGAGAAAGACGAACAGAAGATGAAAACATCATCAAAACAAGTACAACTACATCAGGAGTAGGCATCAATCTTGGTGAATCAGCTTCAGCTTATGGACCAAATTCATTATCATCTGACATGGGTAAATAATCTATATTTTGAATCTTTTTGTGTTATTAAGACAAGACATTTAAGAAAAGTTACTAGAGCAAAATAATCAAAACACAAAATTAAGACAATTGTTGAAAACCTTTCTATGATTTTTAGGCAGTTCTGTATTTAGAAAGGGGGATATAATATGGTTTTCTACAAACCATGTCATATGTTTTCTCCAAATAGTGAATTTCTGAAAGCAATTACAGCCTGTAAAAAAATTCTGACCAAGTCAGTCATATGTGATTTTTATCTCCTAAAAACAAACAAGATTTTAAGTAAAATTTCTCTGGGATTGATTTTGGAGTACTAAATGCTTCATTGAGGAACAGTGTGTCTAGTGTCTACCAAATTAATTTAAAATAGTCCACAATTATCAGTTAAAAGCTAAATCGCACAAGGTATATAAATTTATCTTGTGAATTATTTCAGCTGCAATAGTTGGTGGTATTGTGGTGGCAGCATTCTTTATATTTACTATAGTAATAGTAGCTATAGCTGTTCACTGTCGAAGGTAGGTACACAATAACATCTTTAATGACATTTATTCACAAGCATATCACTAACACAAATATTGACATCTTTACATTAGGTTAACACACATCAAAGACTAATCATCTCCAGACCTTTCAAATTTCAGATCACATGCTTGGATAAGTTTTTTTGTCAATAGCCAAATTAGACTTATTATGCATTCAAAGTTAACAGACACATTTAATTATAAGGATATCTCAAGGGATGTATAACAGGTTTTAAAACATGTTACAAGCCAATTATTTTCTATTCTGCATGGGTTAAGAAAAATTGTTTGAATTATACACTTGTAAAATACTTTTCAACTATGGTATTTATCCTTAAAAAATATTGCATTTATTTCATTATATCCTGTTTGGTATTAAATGCTTTTTTATTTATATTTCCAGAATTCGGAAAGAGAGAAATAAACCAATGAAAGTAGAGTTATATCCAGCTATACCACCATCACAATTAGAAACCAGTTCATATCGCCATTTTGATTATGATGATGATCATTACTGTTCCATTAGCAGAAGTCCAATGAAAGTCTCCAGTTTTTCAGATTGTCCTACTGGAAATTTAACATTTCGAGAATCACAACCACCTGCTATAGTCACAGATCATGATACAACTAATGTGATGCCAAATGATTTTATTGAGAATCAAGCATTAATACATCATACAGAACTTCCACAACGAGACTATATGTCTATTGATGATAGAGAAATGAATGGACATAAAACATTACCAGCCCAACATACTTCATCTTCTATCAGTAATCCTTTTCCTACCAAATTACCACCCAATAAACGCAGTAAAAGTGTTACATTTTCACAACCAGTTGCCAAAGTAACACCAATGAATTCTGAGTCTGAGGAATCAGTGCCTGATCATCCTGGAAGTAAAATTTCCCTAACTTATATTAATCCTGATGATGATTATTATGAGTTCCCTCCCCCTCCTCCATTAGAATCACTAGAGATCAAACAAAATGAAAACAGTGTCCAGCCACCAGTGGATATTCAAGATCTATATGCAGTGGTCAATAAGCCTAAAAAAATTGTGCCTATAGATGATGACAAGCCATATGATAATGTTACTGTTGCACCATATATTAGTGATTATGATAAATCCTTTAAACCCACAAATTACAAAATACAGGTCAACGGCATGGGAACACTTGAACACCAAAAGGTAGAAACTGGTGTTTGAATTTTGAACTTTCGAAAGAATAATGAATTAATAGGCCATAATATGAATTGTACATTTTCATTTTTCAATATTCATTTTACTCATTCTTTAAAACATAGGAAATTTTTTTTCCTTCTAAAATATTATAACATGTGTCATTATAAGATCACCATCATTCTAGTCAAGTTTATACCTAGTATTTTGTCACACGTTTATATTATAAAATGTATTTTTATATTATTGATATTGGCCTGGACAAATAATTTTTTTGATATACTATACAGATCTCAACTAAACACAACTGGTTTGCCTTTATGCTGTATCATTTTTGAAAGGCTTTAAGTTTAGTTTTTGTGTTTATAATTTAAATTTGTTTGTTTATGAATATTTATTTTATCATTATATAAAATCTTTCTTTATCTTTAAAAAATCTTTGTCATTTGCATCATAGATCTCCTAGCATTGTCAGACACTCTGTTTGGATGGTATACCAATTTCTTATCACTAATTTGATACAAAGTTTTTTTTTACATTTATTTAATTTATTCAAGTATTGAAATCCTAGTCAAGTTTCTGTATTGTCTTGATAATTCTGTATGTGCTATGTTTTTTTTTTTATCATAATTTTTTTTCTACTGTATGTCTAGTCTTACTAATTTATGGTTTTAATGCTTCAAAAACCAGTCTGAAATCCGGTGTTGAATTGATTTCTTAAGAATTAAAACTTTTTTTGTGCCTCTCAAAACGATAAAATAACATAACAATTACAACAGATATATGCAATAAATGTTTTGTAAATAATAAATATTGTGCTGTAATATTAATTGGTAACATTTTGTAATTTATTGTCCTTCATGTTTTTTGTATTCTATTTAAAATAAAATATATCATAACAATACATTTGACTGTATTTAAACAAGCATGATTGGTGAATACTACCTTGATATAAATCTTGTTAGATCGTAGTGGAGAACGAAAAATATCTGAAAAAATGTGATTAAGTTTTATTTGATTAATAAATGACTACCAGTTATCAAAAAGGAAAAAAACTTCAGAAAACAGAAATTTCACTTTGAGAAAACTTTACTTTAATCCAAGGCAATATTTCAAAATATAAAAGAACAAAAAGATCAAATATTCAAACAGGTAATTCTACTTTCCATCAAAATAATGTAAAACTGCTTTCATTTTAATTGTTCCATAATTGAACATCCTGGATGACAGTTTAGTAGGAAATATTTCTATTAAATGACCTTGAAGTTAAATACAGGAGTGGTATATAGACCAATTGACTTCTGTTGAAGATATGTCAACTGTTGAAATGTCCTAGAAAATAGAATATTAATGAGGAATTACAGAATAATTGAGAAAAACATCAACTTTAGTAAATAAGTCATGTTGATATTGCCCATTCTTTTACTAGGTGAGAAGGTCAAATCTCTTGTATAAATATCAGTCATGTTGAGACGGAATTTTATATTTGTAACACAAATGCATGCATGTCCCTGGTTTTCAGAATTTCACAATTTACTTTTTAAATTTTTGATATCGAGCTTGTAATCAAATATAACTTTCGAAAATCCAAAATCATAGTAGAACATCAGAGAGTGACAGTCTACATGAATGGCAAATACTATGAATTAGGCTTTGCTGAACAGACTATGGTAACAGAATATTTAAATTTATTTTTATTCCGATTAAGTGGTGTTTATGTACATATCTCACGAGAATGCTGTGTCCAACTAATATTGATATTGATTTTAAACTTAATGATGATATGTGATATATGTATTATACTTATAAAACATATACTAAACAAATAAACATGAACAGTTAAATCCATTATAAAATATCCCCTCACATAAAAACTTTTATAAAATTTCTGAACATGTCATGTTTCAGTCAGTTGGGCCGTTGTTTGCTAAATTCAAGGCCTGGGGTTCAGTCCTCACAAATGTTGAGATAATACCTTTTAATTGCAATCCAAGTTCTTCCTGTTAGTGATGCAGGTTCACATGGCTGTAAGCTTTTGGTCATTTTAATGTGACATTAAACCAAGATGCAGAGTACTACCATCCCTGTCGTTAGGGTGTGGTCCTTGGAACTGGACCCCTGCAAGTTAGAAAAATTAGGCCCCAGCAAACTTTTTACAAAACCCAAAAGAGGAATAATTGATGGAGATTTTGGCACCTCAGAATCATCTAAAATGTGTTCGACGGGTTTCTAGATTACAAAATTTTATGGGTAGACCCGTCGCTCCACTTGCACATTGAACCTGGACCCCATCACAAATTCATTCCTGACGACGGGACTGCGTATTACATACAAACTATGCAAGTTTGGAACATTTGGAAATTGGAAAATAGTTCTGATGCTTTCCTGACCAAATCTCTCTCTCATTGCTCATTCAGTGTTGCCCATCTTCATTAAGATGAGAATTTTCATTACATTTCTGAATATTTCATGACATGTCATCTACCATGGCAATATCTATACCTGGGTAATCAAGTCTGCCTATATTGAATAAATGTATGCATATATCGGGTGTCCCAAAAAAAAACGTCCCCAACTTTGACGAAAAGTATCTCAGCTGCTGATGAGCCGATCTCTTTCAAAATTCTTACAAATTTACTTCAACATGTCCTTGCTAAACCCTGAAAATATGAAAGTCATCGAACAAAAATTGTACGAGTACTGCTTGGAACAAAATAGCATGTCAAAAAATTCAATATCAGAGCAAATAACATATTTGAATTTTTGTCCATTTTGCCTTCACCACAACCACCAATATCCAACATTTTCCATCCTGATAAACTCTCTCGGATCACATCTAAGGGTACTACTCGAGAAGCGACCATCCTGCATTTCAGTTCTTGTTTAATCAGCGTGTCCCTCTAACCCAAGTGCAGTAAACCTGATGCTTAAGAGAATCCCATACTGCTCGGAGTCATTACCATCACAAGTGGAACAAACTGGATGAACAGTAACTGAACAGCAGGAAGGTTGCTTTTTGGGAGAAAATATCTTAAGATGAGATCGGTGAGAGCATTTCAGGATTGAAAATGAATGATATTGGTGGTCGATGGGGTAAAAGCACAATAGACACAGGTTGAAATGTGTAGTTTGCTCTGATATTGAATTTTTTTACATGCTATTTTGTTCGAGGCAGTACTTATACAATTTTTATTCGATGACTTTCATATTTTCAGGGTCTGACACAGACATGTTAAAGTAAATCTTTGAGAATTTTGACAGAGATTGACCCACCAACAGCTGAGATACTTATGGTCAAACTTGGGGACGTTTTTATTGGGACACCCGATATACACATTCTGCAATTAAAATATACTTGAGATGCAAATCAATTACGGTAAATGTAGACTTAAATCAAATATTTACTTTCTTTTCTTACTTGAAATTTGGTTCAATTAAAATAGAGATGTCCTATAAAATGTATAAAGAGTGCATACATGTGCTGGAAAGAATTAAATGAGTTATTTTCTTGGTTTGTAGTAAACTAGTGATTTGAATAAGAGTTATTATGCTATGTTTAAGTGTTGACCATTATGTGTTTAAAAAGAAGGAGGGGTGACATACTGTTGAGTCTATCTACTGTCATCTTTCCACCATTTAAACTCCACTCCATTTATCTTTCTTCTCCGTTCAAATACCAGCTGACTTCAAATCCAGAAAAGAATCTATGGAATTTCCAACTGACCATGACCAACTGATATGCCTTTACAATGTAACAGCTTAATGTCAATGGATCTATTTAATGTTCAGATCAGTGGTGTATCTACCGGGAAACGAAGCAGGGTGCAGATTGCTATTTCAGTGCGTAGGGTGGGGGGGGTGGGGGGGGGAGGCCATTTGTACATACGATCAGAAAATATTGGAACTTCAATGTTCTCAAATGCCAAATTGTGCCTATTTTATGTCCATTACTATTCTACTCTACTCAACCAAGCTTGACCATTTGTGGGGGGACACAGGGTATCTTGTCCCCACAAAGTTTTCTGGCGTGATCTGCGCCCATGAAACTTCTCAAATATCTTATCATTATCATATCTTATTAATGCTGTAAGCCCCCTATGACTGGCCTACTGGCTCAGAACTGTTAAATTCTACATGAATAATCGTAAGTATTTTAATGACTGAATAATCCTTGAAAGAATGAAACCAGTGAAGTAGCAAGGTATCTCTAACTGTTATACCATCTATTGAAACTTGACTGAGTTGTGTTATTATGTCAAGATGCCTTTATCAATTAAAAACAACACTTTTTATGTTGTGATGGTTGGAGCACTGATTTTGCTTTCTTCTATCAAAGGAAATATTTTTTGTCTGTTAACCATAGTTATCTCTAGTTGATATCTGTAAGATTTATATCCATGAAATCTTTTTTTTTCAATACGCAGAAAAATCATCTCTTCAGTATAAACAGTAAGTGAAAACATTTTGCTTGTGAGATACATGAAAGCAGGAGATTTTGATGCAGGAGATTTTGATACGGAAATGATGTCTTGTTTGGTATACATTGAGGATATACCAATAGGCTCGACAGTTTTGTAGAATGGAAACAATAAGATGAAAGGCATAAGATCAAAAAATATTTGAACATCAGAAACTGTTTCTTTGTTAAAGTTTTATTGACATGGGTCAACACAATCCTACGAGGTTTTTAACTTAAGCTTGAACAAAGTTGTCATGAAAGAGCAAAGAGACCTAATCCTATTCACAGTTATAAAAGAAGTTTTGGCATTCATCACAGTCTCGAAACAAATTCCTTTTGCTTCACAAACTGTCCAACTTCTTATTATTGACTGCCAGCTATCACTGAATATTGTCAATAGAAATTGAACATTACTTCCAATACATGTCAAAACAACCTCAATCATATCTCTAGAACAGAAACTTACTACTAAACAACTGAATATCTATCTTTAGAAAAAAATAACAACTTGGATCATTCATGTTTTTCATTGATGCAATTATTACTCTGAAAAGAAAGTTATGGAAAGATAAGGCAGAATTCATTCATTCACTTTTCCATTGACAATTTGCGCCAGACTTGTAAAAACAGCATTCAGAAATAAATATTTAAAAAAAAAGTCAGATTAACGCACTCCAGTAACTCATCATAGAATACTAAATGTACAGAATTAACCTAATGTTATAGCTATGAGGACTCTTTGAAAGGAATGCTGAATTGACAAAAACGAGAAATGACAGAACCAGTAGTAGAGTATCATCGGTTCTGGAAGAGCATGTCTTGATCACTTGTGACAACAGTACTTAATGGGTTGAATATACAAGAGCTTAAAGGTATGGGGCTGAAGATACAAGAGCTTATAGGTAATGGGCTGAAGATACAAGAGGTTAAATGTAATGGGTTGAAGATACAATAGGTTAAATGTAATGGGTATACAATAGGTTAAATGTAATGGGTTGAAGATACTACAGGTTAAATGTAATGGGTTGAAGATACAAGAGGTTAAAAGTCATGGGTTGAAGATACTACAGGTTAAATGTAATGGGTTGAAGATACAAGAAGTTAAAGGTATGTGTTGAATATACAAGAGCCTATAAGTAATGGGATGAATATACAAGAGCTTATAGGTAATGGGCTGAAGATACTACAGGTTAAATGTAATGGGTTGAAGATACAAGAAGTTAAAGGTATGTGTTGAATATACAAGAGCTTATAGGTAATGGGATGAAGATACAAGAGGTTAAATGTTATGAGATGAAGATACAAGAGGTTAAATGTCATAATTTGAAAATACAAGAGGTTAAATGTTATGGGTTGAAGACAGAAGAGCTTAAAGGTAATGGGCTGAAGATACAAGAGGTTTTATGTTACAAGAGCTAAATTGTAATGAGTTTCAGAATTGAGCTGAAGACACAAGAGCTAAATTGTAATGAGTTGAAGATACAAGAGGTGAAAGGTAATGGGTTGAAGATACAAGAGCTAAATTGTAATGAGTTGAAGATAAAAGAGGTTAAAGGTATTGAGCTGAAGATACAAGAGGTTAAATGTTATGAGCTGAAGATATAAGAAGTTCAAGGTATTGGGCTGAAGATAGAAGACCTTAAATGTAATGTGTTGAAGTTACAAGAACTTTAAGGTAATGGGTTGAAGATACTTTTTTTGTATAAACAATATTTATTTACATATTAGGATTAGGGAACAGGTTTTCACCTATAGTACCCTCTCCTGAAGGTTGAAGATACAAGAGGTTAAATGTAATGAATTGAAGATAGAAGAGCTTAAATGTAATTGGTTGAAGATACAAGAACTTAATGGTAATGTGCCGAAGGACAACCTAATTCATGTCAACCCTTCTTGCACTATAATTGTTTTAAAAATGAAGATGAGAAAATCTTTGCATTTTATAATCATTGAATATTGACCAGACGGGAACAAAATTATCATTCCAATTCCTACTTCCTGTGGGTATCTACATCAAATTGTATCAAAGCAACTTTCATTTTATTACACTATTACTGTGATTGAGCCACAATCAGAAACCAAAATGAATGTACAAAGGATCAATAAAAATTTAGGTTAGTCAAACCTAAAACGTGAATCAAAGAAAGTTTTTACAATTAAAGAATTAAGCATCAACAGCTAATATACCACAATGAGGTTTATAATTAACAAATATTATTCAAATTAATGCCCAAATGTTTTTCTCACTAGTTTTAAGTATTGAAAGAGAGTAACTTTAAGTAAACATTGGCTTGACAAAGGATTGTGTACAGAAGAATCGTACAGCCAATACCCATGAAGAAGTAAAAGATGTGAGAGACAGGGCAAGTTTAGATACATTGGTAAAGCTCAACTGAAACAACCTAGTTTAGTTTGTTAATTTTCACTACAGCTCCATAATACTTTACCAACAACACATTTGTCCACTGTAACATTCGTGTTATTTCTTGTTTAAACCCAAAAAAGAACAGATTGTTTGTGTACTTCAGATCGTTCAATAATTTTGGAGCAGTTAAGACATGGTTATAATCAAAATTTCATAGTAACAAGGATCAAATTTATACTAAATGGATGACCATAATGTGAATTTATTTGTTGTTGACATTATCTTCTAACTAAAATGAATCAAAGTGGATTTAATTTGGTGCTATTGTGCTTTATATTGGAATTTATTGATATAAAGTGTGACACAAAAGGTAAGGATAACAAATGAAAATTTATAAAATTAGGTTAAGAATTTTTAGCTTGTGATTAATTAATGGCTGACATTTGTTAAGAACTTACAATGAAATGATGTTGTTACTTACTTCAACAGATCAATTGCCTTGAATGGTAGTTTATATTGAAATTTTTCTTGAAAATATCAGTTTTTGTGAAAATTTCATATGGCATTTATACCTAATTCATATGTCTACAAATTTTTTTCAAATCTACAAAAAATATTTTGTCTGTTTCAGAATTTTCAGCATGTTATGGAACATATAAAAACTTTTTACAACTAGAATGTGATTGGGGGGATAAAATAACCATACATAAAGTCTTTCAAGGAGCTAAAGCAATTCATCAAGAATGTCCTTACCCTACTGATCAGAGCTCTTATAAAGAAGATTGTTGTGTATCAAATAAGGGAGACTGTATGTTTGAAATTAAACCAGCAGAAAGGATATCCTATGAAACAACCTGTAACGGCAAATCTCAATGTCAGTTATTAACAATGTGGACAACTACCACTGGTATCTGTGATCCGAAAAAATTTAACCCTCACACAAGCTTTATGAAAATAACCTATTCATGTTCAACAGGTAACATTTCTCTATATTTTGTCTATCTTAATCTAAATAATTTTCATAACTTCTACAACATTCTGGTGATATTGACCTGTGCTATATGTGCCAATGTCAACATTCTGTGTTGTCAAATTCCAATAATATACTCATCAGACAGATATAATGCAATATTTTAACAGATCTGTAACTAAAAGATAAATCATTCTCAAATATCCTTCACAAACCAATTTTTCTTGAAAAATAACAGTTGTTTCATCTCAAATGTATTAAGGCAATGTTAATTGTTCAAAAGATACATGACATAAAATTCATCAATAAATTCAGCTGTCATTTCATGTGTTATAAAGGGTTGACGCTTACAGAGTATTGATAGATATTTAGTTGTTTGTTTTCTACAAACACTAGCATGATCATTATCTCAAAACTTCAACTTGAGGGTTGTAGCATGTTTTTATATTGGACATTTCTTAGAGCTGGCTGCCTCTTCAAAATTTCAAACAATTTCAGATATCTAAATAAAATTCTCACATTCAGTTTGAAATGGATTTGTGTTTGTTGATGTCAATATATGTAGCTGTATCTAAAAATTTGGGAATTTTTGTGAAAATTGCTTGGCTACCTGGGGTTTTAAGTCTGCAATGTGTACTTGTTGTAGTAATATTTTCGTATGTTTGTTATTAATGTATATCTACCTCATTATATCCACCATGTTGTCTAGGTATTGGTTCTCAAGGTAACATTCTTTCTTAAGTTTCTGGTTTTGGGTGACTGAAAATTCTTTAATATTAAATGTCAAACTGGACACAATTGTATATCCTATATATCATCAATACAATTGCGTCCAGTTATTTATTGTACAGCTTTTTTTTTTATGATGACTCCACTAAATTTAACTTTAAAAGGATTGTAAAGATATTTTCTTTGTATGTAATCTGTGGCAATTATAGCATCAATTTGTACCAATTCAATTTTCAATCAGACCTCTGTGTTTCTAGCAATTCCACTTTAAGCTAAGGTTTGATGACGGCATACATGTGTACAGGTCAGGGGGAAAAAATTCTCTAGACGGGCCATGAAAAATCTGGACATTAGGGTAAAAAATCAGGAGATTTTTTCAAAGAGAATAAATTCATGAAATTTCAATAATTTGCACATGAAAGTAGTAAAGTCTACAATATACGGTTCCATGGGGTGGTTTCCCACCTCTGCTAACTCACCCCACCCATTTTTTAGATTTCAACCCTGGTATTTTCATCCTATTCCTAGTGATTTCCTCCAAATAATAATTTGTAATTTCCAATAATACTGATTAACTGATGTTTGCAGCTATGTCATGTTGTCATGAAATGATGAATGATGATGACCTCACATCTGCAAAGGTCTTTTGTAGTACAAGCAAATTTTGTAGCTGTGATCTCATCAAACACTTACTTTAAGTGGAATTGCTGTTACCACAGATTTCTGGAATAATGATAATTGATCAGTGTCCATATACATATAAAAATCTAGAAAACTTCTACAAAAAATTTGCATCTGAATTTCAATCAAAATGAATGCACAGAATATAACAGCATACAAATATGCTTGCTTTTGGCATGAATACAAGAACATTATCAGGAACCAAAATAAATAATTGTTTGTAACCAAAATATCAATCTATGGTGATGATTTTGGATCTCACTTTTCAAGTTATTCAAAATACAAAAATCATGAGCCAGATCATTCAACAATAATATTCTCAATGGAATCAAATGTTTTTCTCCTAAGCTTATTTTCTATCGTCACTTTTTCTTATCTCACAGATCTTAATTCAAAACATTTCTTACATAATATATATCTTATATCAATCATGTAGTAAATTATATTGTCATGAATGAGACAACTTCAAACTCCAGTCTCTTTCTCGTTTCAAAACTTTCTCATTTATATCTCTATATCTGTTTCTTTCAGGAAGAACATCAAAGACAACAGCACAATCACCATCTACAAGTACTTTATATAGTTCTTTAACATCAACAACAACAACATCAACAACAATAACAACAACAACACATAGTGTACCAATAGTACATGAAGATACCAATAAATTACATAAAACTACTACAAGTATTCTACCTAGTACAACATCAGTTAATGCTTTAGGATCAGCAACTAAATCATCCCCTTCCTATATCTCAACAAGAACTTATCATATAAAAAATACACCAAGATCCACTACTAACTCTGCTCTTGCACAAGAGGATTCTTTTGCTTGTAAGTATAGACCTACTCAGTATGAAATTAATGTCTGTCATAGAACTAACAAACCATCTAAAAAAGAAACACAAGATGACTTCAGATTTGGAGACAATTCAACTATTTGGATTATCATCCTCATGGAACATTTTTCAAGTGTTTGCACTTAGAAGATGCATCTTTAATCTAATCAAATAAAGATTAGCTGTGATGACAGACTGAAACAATCAAATGTATTTTGTATAGCAAATAAAGACAGCTAGCTCTCTATAACCAATGATTTGTCATCAATTCTCATTAAAAACACATATGTTGGGGATTCTTTTGGTGTTGCAAATATCCCATCTACTCATACTTGTGCAATTCTCCAGTAAACTGTGTTTCTATGTCATATTACAGTTACAACAGGAATGATGGGAGGTATGGTTGCAGCTATTATAGGATTAATATTGACCATATTTGGTTTTATATTTTACTGGGGAAGGTAAATATCTACGTTACTAATACTAATATAGTTTATGGAAGAAAAAAAGCCAGCTGTAATAGGCTGTTTAATATCTAAAATTCTTGCAAAGATAGTCATAGGCGTACGGGGCGTTAGTTGAGCGGGGGGCAAAACCAATGTGTCCGACAACTAATGCTAACTTGCCCGACAACGAAATATATATGCCCGACAAGTCGACCCCCACCCAACCCCTTATTCCAAAAACTTCTCGCCATCTGCCTGATCACATCATTTCTGAACGATTTTATTTTTTTAAATTTCCTTCATGAAAATCACTGGGGGGACAATTGCCCCCCCTGCAACGCCAGCCCGTACGCCTATGAAGATAGTGCCTGTTCAACATTAAATTGATATTCAGTAGGATGATTTAATTTCAAATGGTTGAATTTTAGTTTTCACTTGAAATGGTTTAAATGAATTTGACTAAGATAAGCACCAACTTCTCTTGAACTTATTATTTTAAAAACTTTTTCTCTATAAATAATATTACACCTTCGTGTATTTGTAAGTGTCCAATTTTCAAACCTTTCAATTCAATTCAATATTTGTTTTTAAAGTTTTGCATGGCTTTTTTTAACTTAAATATTATTCTAACCTGTCAAAGATCACCCTTATTGTTTTCATTTATTTGTCAAAAAGTTTTTTTACTTTCATTAGTAAACTAAACAGAGTTGTCCCCCTTTAGTCTTCAGAGATTCTTAAATCCAAACTCACTTTAACTTGTCCTGTTTCAGAAAAAGAAGACATCTTACTATGACCAAACCAAATCAGTCCAGTGTGTGGGATTTCTTGTTGGCTCAAAACATATCATTTCGACCATTCCGTAGAGGAGGGTATGATAACTTTAATAGTCACAGATCTTCTATTAGTTCTGATGGAGAAACTAGTTCTCCAGTTGTTATAAATAAATCTACTTGGACACCTAATATTGCTGTTGAAACTGTGAATGTAGAGCCTACAACATCAGATGATAATTGTAGCATTGTGGACGTACATAGACATGTGTAATATTATTAGTCAACTGTGAATGTTAAATTATGGATTTTATAATGCAGATATCCATATACAAGAAACCACAAAAATTACTTGAAGTCACCATACAATATACAATATATAATTTTACATACTATTTAATATATGGTTAAAATTATCTTTGACGTTCATTTGGGCCTGAATAATTATCTTAGTCAATATTATTCAGTGCCTTGTTCAAAATGTATTTGACATCCATTTTCAGAGTTAGATATTTTTGCTTTCAGTTTTGGTAAAAATCATGATAGGAAAATTTCAATATAACTTGTTAATAGCGTAAATATATATTAAACAAAGTAACACTAATTTAGTAAGCATGCTCCACTTGCCGACATAATATAAATGCTCAACGGACATTTCTGCTTTATTCCTGTAGAAAATCAGAATTCTCTATTGCACCAATATTCATTTTACTGTCAATGGTACCTGATAAATTATCATCTCAATTTAGAATCAACTCTGAAGGATAATTTTAGCATGTTGATCTTTCAATGTTGATCTTTCAACAAACTTTATAATTTTTTGGAATTAGAAATCTGGGGCCTTATTCTCGAAAACTTAACTTGATGTGATTTTAGTGATCCAGTAATCTGATTGGTCAGTTACTAAAATCCCTTTTCAATTAGGTATTATTATCCAATCATATTGCTGTATTTCTTAAAATCTGGATTTTATCTAAGTTAAAGGAATACAACGTCTTAGAATGAACAAAAAAGTTAAATTTTCGAACTTGGTCAATAGGAGTATATATTCTTCAGGGGACTTACTTGGTGTTACAACTATACTACAGACTACCTAAATAATCTGATAAATCCAGAAAACTATGTTTAAATACAATAATTGATAAATGCCTTAATCCAATTTAAGGCATTTATCAATAATAATCTATAATTGTATGGAAAATTACATAGTTTTATGGGTTTATTTGATTCTGTTTGTATACTTTGGACATCCTTGATGAATATATTACTCTTATTGACCAAGTTTGAGAACTTAATTTTTTTGTTCATTCTAAGACGTAGTATCGCTTTAAGTTTTCGAGAATAAGGCCCCTGGTTTTAAGATCAATCTAATTTTTTATGTAAAAAAACGCTTCATACTATATGATTCAAAAAGCGATTCATGTAGACTCATTTTCTATATTAGTATCTTAGAATTAGCAGTTAATCCTTTTATGTCTATAAACACAACTAGTCATTGAACTTGGTGTTTTCACTGATGTATTTCTGTATATAATGTATGTATTTTGTCTGCTCATGCATTACTTTAAAGGGGAATGTTCAGTATTTTCAATGATCGATTTGGGCCTCAAATTAATGTAAATAACCTTCAGATTTACTGGAACTGCCCAAAATCTGACAATACCTTCAATTATACCCATACCTTAACAGTTATCTCTCATTTTCTGTATATTATATGTATTTCCTATATAAGGCATAGTCTTATTATAATAAACAGTTTATTACATTATTACAGGTTAGATTAGTGAACACATCCCTTTGATAAATTTGTTTTAAGTTCAAATAATTTAAGACTGTAAACTGTTATACATGTATATATATGACAATCTCTGTAAGTTGGATGGTTTATGTCATGTGATTTGAGAAACTAGGGTTAAAACAATGTTTGCTTGTTGAAAGACTTGAAAAACATTTAAATTGATTTAATATCATATAGTTTTCAATAAATATTGTAATTGTTAAAAGTGTATTATTTCTATATTGTGTTTAATTGTAAATAAAGTGAATATTTGAATCTGATTTTCAACTAGCCAATGTATCTCCATAAAAAAAGTTGGGGTTCAATCTCAATAGTAACTGTGACAGTCAAAAACTGGTTTCTGTTGTCGGCTGTAATTGTTTGTATGGGATAAAAATGGATGTGGAGACTTGTCCACGACAATGATTCTCCAATAATAGTTGTAATTAAAAATTAGAGTTGGATAGGACACCTTTTTTTACATTTCATGACCTTACCAAATGCACATTTTATAAATGTAACAGTAATTGACATATAATAGCCCATTTTTGCACCATGCTGCTATAAAGCGTTCCGTTCTTGGACAGGGCTGCGCTGCAATAAAATGTGACCATTTACAGTACAGTAAACTCTAGAGCCCTGAGAACCGTTTTTCAGTTGTAGTGTAAACGGTAACCGTTCTCGGCACGGTTATCTGTGGAACTCTTCTTGAAAAAGTTCGATTTAATGCCTTGTAGACACGTTTATGTAATCAAAGACATCTGGAAGTAATCAACAAACATACTGAAATGACAAAAGTTCGCAGGAAAAGGAGCATCTTGCTTTCAAGGCATGCACAGTAAAGTGTTCTCAGAACAGTGACCGTTTACATTACACAAGGTCAAATGCCAAGTAAAATGAGTCGTGCTTATTGCAAGGATGTTGAATGCTAAAATGAGCAATCAAAAACTATGCAACTATTTAAAAGCCTGACATTGAGTCATATAGTTTCCCTATTGAATCCCGAAAGTATATGATAATTTCCCCCATATCAGTTTAACATAATATGTCAATAGATGTCTTAAAACTAGTCTAGGAAGTTTGTTTTCTTCGCCTCATATTACTAGGTGCCCTATATATTCACTAATTTAAAATACTGTCACGATAAAACCCCAAATATCATACAAAAAAAGATCACATAATGTAATTTTACGAGACCCATGCACACATGACTAGTTGTAAAGAAAAACCTGGGCATGTATATAAAAACACCACTTACAATATGCTCTACATGTATAACAAACATATTAGATAGTTGCTTGATATCAAAATGGTTCAACAAAATGTACTTCTAGCCTAATCTTTTATTAACTGTTGAAAAATACTCAAGATGTGGATTAATTTAGGAATTATTGTTTTTATATTAAGAATAGAGGGTAAGTTATCAACTTCATTTTTTAAAATTCTTGTTTGTAGTCAATTCAAATTAAAGACCTATTCATTTGCAATAAATGCTGACATTCCATGACAACTTTCCAGTCAATCTCACTTAAAGGGGACCAGTCTTCATTTTTATTGGTTGATTTGGGTCTTGAATATATTTAAGTATCCTTCAGAAGCACTAGAAATGCACGAAAATTGCGTATTTCCTTCAAATATACCTTAAATTCTTAAATTCTATTTCTATAGATGACTTTTCTATATATTGCATAGTATCGCTAATGTGTAGTAGGGCATTATATCTTTCAAATGCTAATAATTATGGATGCACATGGATTTGAAGGCTCAAATTTCAATGGTGAGTTGTGATAACCAGTACTAAATTGCTGAGCTAAAAAATCCCCGTTTCTGAGACTTATCCAAATCGACCCGCGAAAATGAAGCCTGTGTCTCTTTAAGTTTAAATTACATTCAGATGATTGTTAGTGGGATACTAGTATTCAGTAAAATATTTCAAAATATAGGACAGTTATTCTTGTCAAAATAACATTGAAAATTTCAAAATTGTAAAAAAAAATACTTCGCTGTCATAATTTGCAGAAGCTTCAACATTTGGGAACCATTCTGTAGCAGTTTTAATGGCAGAAAATTATAACAGGACCAATCAAAGATAGTGGACCACAGCCATATACGTCCAATGAAAAAGCCTTAAATGTAATCAGGAGTAATCTAAACTTTCTCAAACCTTTCGATTTAGGTCCAATAACCTCCATTTTAATTTTCATCAAAATTGGTTGAAAACTAAGATAGTAATAGCATATACAAGATTTTGGGGAAAAGGCAATAACTCTGCTTCTAACGGTCGAAAATAGCTCAAATTCGAACTTGATCTTTGTTTTCTGAATATGTATCTACATACCGAATTTCATTTGATTCCATAAAAAAATCGAGTTTTTAGAGTGTTTACGAGCAAATGTTGACGGACGGACATGGGTGCCGACAATATACGTCCTCATAGAGAGATGAGGGCGTATAAAAAGCAATCCATCAGCAATTGTAATGATAGAAACAAAGATGTTGTTGATCAAATATAATTTTTCAGTATTTCTGATAACACTTAATTGCAGCTTAGTGACACCCGGTGCATAGAACAGAAAACACTTAATAAAGGAAAAAATGTCAATCCTGTAGTTGATTGGTAGTAAATCAGACACCCTGTACCGGTAAATTGCTCTGCATACCTAGTTCATTTTCTTCTGAAAATAATGGTTTCTGAAAATCTGAAAATGTCAATATTTTGTTTTAAGCTGCAAGTTCAATGGTATCCAATACAACTACCTGTTTTGATGCTGGAAAAGGAGCATACACCATTGAATGTAAAAAGAATGGCAGTGAAACAAGTCTTGATGTTATTGCTATAAGAAATGTATATTATGGAACTAAACTCAGGACTACTTGTAATGGGGATGCCTGCTGTATACCTAATACAACAAGTGACTGTATTTATAAAAGAAATGATAGAATGGATGACATCATAAAAGCATGTTCTGGAAACGTGTATTGTAGGTCTCAGACAAATCAACAGTTTAATGTTGCAAGGTGTAAAAAACCTTCTAAATACTCACTGTTTACAGATTTTGCTCTGTTGGAATATGAGTGCATTAATAGTAAGTGTGTTTACTTTTCCTTTTTAAATCAAGATGCGATTAGGGAAAGCATGTCATCTAAGATCTTCAAATTAAGACTGCATGCCTTTAGGGTCTTCACGGTAAAAACATTATTCATAAAACGAAAAAAAAAAATCATATGTATAGTACTCATGGGCAGTATGTCAACTGCTGTCCCTAATCTCATGTTTTTCACACTGTCTCATCTCAAAACATGTTAATTATTATCCTTGTCTGTTCCCCTACTGAAATCTACACTTCACGATAAATAAACAGATTTCAGATGGATGTTTATTCTTATACATGTTAAATTCATTATGCCAACAGTATACAATATTATCCTGTTTGTCTTTTATTATTATTTTACCAGCAGAATCACTGCACTAAAAAGTCTTAACATATAAATTCTGATTATTGTTTTCAGTACAGAAACTTGTAGATATGTGTGATGCTGGTATAACAAAGAGAGACAACAGCCTGTATCTTACTAGTAATATATTTCACAAAAATGACCAAAAGGTCAACACAACTTGTTCTTGTGTTGTTACTACCAAATGTAATAGTACTATCCAGATATTGGCTGTTGATGTCAGACTAGCTAAAGATGTTCAGAATTCTGATTGTTATGAGAAATTGGTGATTACTGATGGTAATACTACAAAAAATGTAACTTGTCATGACACAGGATTGTATGCATTTCAACCATTATTTATGAGCAACTCTAATATTGTTCATATAGATTTAAATACCAGACATAAACATATTGGTAACGTGTGGATACAAGTTCAAGGTAAGTTTGTGAAAAGAAAGTTTTATGTAGCTGTTTAAACATTAAATTGAATAAAATACAAATAGATTAAAATTATGAATATGAGTCAATGGCTATGTAATAAATATAAATGTATCATGGTTGAAAGCACACATAGTTTTCTTGAATGTAGGCTACATATATATAAGGCCCATAGCCAGAAATTTCCATTGTGGGGTTACATGGACACTCAAATCAATCATACCTCAACTTTAATAGTTACAATTCAAACAGAACATTGTCTTTAATAGTGCTTATTTGTTTTTCATGGAGGGTGTGTACAAACCCCTAGCTATGTGTGTGTCTGTTTATATGAATAAATACTTCTAGTATATTATACAAAAACTTACCTGAGCATCTACCAATATGTGTAAAGGGAGGTAAATCTATTTCTAGGTAGAGATGAAGAATCTGAAATAGAAGTAAGATGTGGAGATAATACTCAATTACCAATCCATGATAATCATATGTGTGAAAAAGATCAGTCTACAACAACTAGGACAACAGGTATCCATTTAAAAACTTTAATCGACTAATTCATTTAGATAGTAGTACATACATTAGATGTTAAGTTGTAAGTTGAAATCTATGATAAATGCAGACAGGAATTCATATGCACAGGTCTTTAGATTACATGCTAGTTATAGCGGTAAACGTTGTGCCCAAATCAAAGAAAAAAGATGCTGCATTGTGCTAATTTAGCACTTCAGAGAAAGAGATGCCAACATCTTCGAAGGCTTATCTGATCATAACAGTAGTCCTACCTTGAAAAACACCAAGATAATTCTTAATTAGTAAAAATGCTACTGTATGTACTGTAGGCTTCCCAAGATCTCTTATATCCACTGCGAATACAGGGTGTGCCCAAATTAATGTAATCTAAAGCTGTGATGAAATGAGGTGACTGATCAGCAATGTAATGTAACTCAGCTCTCCTGGTAATTTCTTATGAATTTTAATATGGTTCTCACATGGAAGTAACACACACTTACTTCTATGCATACCTCATCAATTTTAAGTCCAGTTTTTGTTACAGAATTGACAGAATCACCATCAAGCAGTACTTCCACCAGTCCCAGAACAACCACCATATGTACAAACTGTTACCAGAATAAGCCAGGTAAAATATCATTACTAAAAAAAAAAAAATATGTATAAGCAAAACTAGTTAAAGGAATCATTATTTTTTAATACTACGGTACTCTTCAAATTAAAAATTCAGATATTCAGTTCATCAAATTTAATATTCCTTAAATAAAGCTTGCCAGGCAAGATAACATACTGCCAAAAATTTCAGCAAGTGCCCTGTATAGTTAACAGGTTACACACTATAGCTAACAGAATGAAAAAGTTAATATTTCAGTAAAAAATATCTGATCATCACAAAAATCAATAGAGCTCATCTTTATAATGACATTGACCCACAATAAGCAATAGAGATCATCTTGATAATGACATTGACCCACAATAAGCAATAGAGATCATCTTTATAATGACATTGACCCACAAAAAGCAATAGAGATCATTTTTATAATGACAATGACCCACAATAAGCAATAGAGATCATCTTTATAATGACATTGACCCACAAAAAGCAATAGAGATCATTTTTATAATGACAATGACCCACAATAAGCAATAGACATCATCTTTATAATGACATTGACCCACAAAAAGCAATAGAGATCATCTTTATAATGACATTGACCCACAAAAAGCAATAGAGATCATCTTTATAATGACAATGACCCACAATAAGCAATAGAGATCATCTTTATAATGACATTGACCCACAAAAAAGAATCGTAGCCTGTAGAATGAGCATGAGGCAAATGTGAATGGTCAGACAGACAGGGCGATTTCAATATATGCCTAAAATACATTTGTGGACGTATAATTGTTAGAGAGCAACATACCTTTAAAGGGATTGTAAAGTAAACTTTCTTTGTGTATTGGGGACACTGATAGCATCAATTTGCGCCATTCAAATTTCCATTACGACGTCTAGGGTTCTTGAAATTCCACTAAAACTAAAATGTTTTATGATGTCACTGACAGTGATCTACCGATATTGATATCTATGCAGATCACTGTCAGTGAGATATAGCTTTAGTGGAATTGCAAGAACCACAGACATCAGAATGGAGTTTAGAATGGTGCAAATTGATGCAATCAGTGTCCCTGATACACATACAAAGTTTAGAAAACCTCTTTACAATCCCTTTAACTTTTCCAAAACAGTTGAAAATTTGTCTTTAAAGAAGGACATGTTTTGTAATGTTTCATATTGTAAAACTGAAATGTATTGTACTAGAGGTCTGGTTCATTTGTTCTCAATCCAGCACTGATAATGATATTATATTACAGATAAACAGTCAGGATTATCAGCAGGTATTATTGGTGGAGTGTCTGCAGCAGTTATCATTATAATAATAGCAATAGTTATCATTTTAACTTTAGTCTTCAGGTATGATATCATTAACCTCCTTTGTTCAAAAACTTCTTTTAATCAAATACTTTACTCAGTGAAATTCTAAGCTGACAAACCTTTTCTTGTTATTTTTCTACACTTGTATATTTTTTTTATTTATAGATCAAGGAAAAGTGAAAATAATGGAGGCAATGAAAACATATACAATACTTCTATAGAAGAAGACCATCATTACGAAACAATAGGTGGTCAAGCTACTGGTGGTGCAGTAGGTGTAAGCAATCCTGCTTATCATTATGATAAAAATGAACACCTTGATGAACACCCTTATGATAACAAGACTTATGATAATGGCATGAACACACAAGATGGTGTTGTCTACGACAATGGTTTTCCAACAAAATCTTAATTTTAAGATAGTTATATTTGGACCAGATGTTTACATATTTAGTGCAATTGTCTTTGAGAAAACAATTCATGTACATTGTTAGAAATCATACTTTTTTCACAAGACATTCTGCTGCTTTTTTTTCTTTTTAATAAGCATTTATACTTCCATGTTTTTTACCTCTTATTTTTGTACAATAAATGATAAAAACAAATTGGAATATTTTTTGTTGAGCTTTAGCAGACAAACTTCCTTGTTATGAGTGTTTTGAGTAATATAAATGTTGTAATGTGGGATGGGCCTGCACAAATGCATTAATAGCTTAAAGAGTTACTACCTTGATCATAAAATTCAAACACTACAGCTTGGAAAAATTGACCCTATTCACACGTCAGCCATTAGGCTTATGCCAGATTTAAGAATTTTAAAAAGGATGTGGATAATGAAAAGATTAAGAATGTGACCCAAACCTGCGAGCACCGATTGCGAGAGCTGCACATTTTTGGAGGTTCACAAAGTCTTCCATAACACGATGTGAATCTAGAGGCTAATGTTTTGTTTGTTGTTTCGAATGATATATAAATTGTTAATAACAAAATCATGTCTACACAGGTTTGGGGGGTGGCTAGCCACCAGATTCTACCCCTGAATCCGCCACTGCATGCCCACTAATTTTCTACTTAACAAAATGAGTCAATATGTTTCATAATTCAAAAACAAGCTCTTGTGCTTTATTTCAATGCTTTGAAAAACAATAAAAGTATTCACTTTAGCATACACTATACCTTTAAAATTGTTGCTCATTTTACAGTTGCTTTTCTGGTGCAGAACAAAAGCTTCCTAAATATTTTAGAGGTTTAAAACCGCAATTTTAACTGGTGTATTACTGAATACCTTTGACACTTGACAGATAACGGCTCACATGGGAATAACACAAAAGAACAGAATCTTATATCAGTTCAAATGAGCAGATCTCTACTTATATCAAGAATTTAATTATCAAAAACAATAGCCTTATAGCAGAGATCAATTCACAGATTAATCAATCAGGGTTTCAATGACTTCTAATAACTTTTGTAGTATTATCAATTGGTAGAAACCAAATCAATCGTGACAGTCTTATAAAAAGCACACTAAAATCTTGCTAACTTTGCATCCATCATGTAGTTATTAGAATCATTTATCATACATACCAATAAGCTCTGTAGGCCTATGTTTTATACCAACTATATTGCAGCACCAACATCCACATGATTGAAAGTCGACCTATATTAAATTTTCAAGGTCAAGGGTATAGCACAATTCCCGCTCTTTTCTCACATGACCTTCAGGAAACATTCCTATTTGGAATAAAGTAGAATGTAAGCACAAGTTATTCTTTCAAAGAATCTATCAAAGAATTCAATTTGAAAACAGGTAATGAATTAAATCAATATCGTCAGGAAATCTTTCTCCTTTCGATGTCAAATTTTAATCACTTATTTAGGGAATTTTGACCTTCAGTCTCTTTTAATGATTCTGCTCAAAATCTCAAATACAAAAAATGTGTTATTATTGACTTTGATTTAATTCTATATAGGCTGTATGCAACTTATCGCCAAATCATTAGCAGAATTTGACGCCTTGAAACGCAAATTCCTGACATTCCCTGAAGAATTTAAGGCTCAGGATTATTTTTCTTATAATAAAAACTCCCCTTGATTCGGTTAAATGAATAAATGTAGTTAGAATATAACAATTGAATTTTTTTTTTAAGAGGTCAGCCTCTCCTACACCCCACTTCCTCCCTTTCCCCCTATAATTGAAGTGGGGCTAATATGACTCAGTAGTGTTTCTATGAATTATTTTATATGGAGGGCTGAGTATGGGCTACAAAATGGTCCAGAAGGGCAAGGGCGTGGATTTGTCAAAAAGATTTGGGGGGGGGGGAGCAACCAGCATGGATTGTAGAGTCCAAGTACGTCGCGAAGCGCTGCAACTGCAAGCCCAAACATAAGGTCAATTTCATGCATTCTGACATATATTTTCGGGTTTTGAGTTGATAATAGGGACAGAAAGGGGTGAGAGGTGCTGATGCCACTGATATACCTTTAATTAGTTGACTGGTTGACTTTGTCTTTTTTTTTTTAAGTATAAGATTTAGCTGATAAGATGTCTTCAGAGAAATCAAGTAAATTTTTGTCTCAACTAAGAAATAGCAGAATTCCTGTGTCAGTTAAATATGTAAATGAAGTGAAGAGAATAACTCCTCAGTCTGATGTTCCACACATAGAGTCTGCTGATTCACTCTCATCAGGTTCTAGACAGTTCATCACAAGGAAAAAACAGAACTTGCAAAAGGTGAAGAGGAGAGAGAGAAAACTAATGCATTTACTTCATGGTGTCCAAGACAGCATTAGAATGACCAGAGCAACTAGTAAATTAATGGAACAACCAACAGACACAGAGACCCCATCAAGTAGTTCACCAGACAGACAGTCCAATCTTTCTAATCTTATTAGATATAGATATCCATCTCATAAACATCTATTGAAGAGATTACATAGAAAATGTAACAATAGATATTACACCATGGCACAATTAACTAGAAAACTAGCAGGAAGTGAGTCAGATGACAGTACAGATGACAGTCTAGAGTCTGATGATGATACTTGCTCTAAAATTACTGATGGTAAACAAGTACATTCAGAACACAATACCAGATCAATGGACAAGATACTGTCACCAATAAGTAATGTCAGTTCAGATGGTGGCAGTGGAGAAGTTGACAATAATGTTGAGCCAGTTCATGATCTAAACACTGTTAGAATTTTTGAAAGTGAATCTGGATCTGATGAAGATAAAAATACTGAACCTCCCCAGCAGACACCCAAGGTTGGCGTTAATTATAGCTCACATTTTTAGATATTTGTTTAGCATAATTATCATAGGGACTGATCAAACCAATTCTTTATAAAAAACTTTATAACACGATATATAGGCATCCAAACCTACTTAAGTCCATTGTCATCACTAAGTTGGTAGATCCACTGAAACAAATCCAAAGCACAATTCTGTGATTTCTAATAGCTCCATTACTGTTCATGTTTTGTTTGTCCACAAGTAAAATGTCTTTCTGTTATGATTTGTTATGACTTTAAATCACAATTTCAATGTTGGTCCAAAATAGGGCTGGGCGATATTGGTAAAAGTGGATATCACGATATTCATCATTAATATATCACGATATGGGTATATATCGCGATATTTTTAAGAAGGGTTTTTACTGGTTTTTGAAACAAAATGTTCATGTTTTGTTCTATCAAAAAATCTTAAATTTAAGAAAAACAGTAAATATCTGTCAAAAACAACCAAATCTTCAATAGCATGCATTAACACATCTTTTTCAAATATCTAAAAGTATTAAGTTATGTGTTAAAACTGTTAAAATGACTTTATCTTGACCAAAATTTGACGATATATCATGATAATTACTTTTATTACGATATGGCAATAATTCGGTATTTTTATTTGAGGCGATATTACTAACGATATAAATTCCTATACCGGTATTTATCGCGATACCGGTATATCGCCCAGCCCTAGTCCAAAACAGGAGACATATATCGATATTAAAATGCTTGAAAGTGAATTTTAAATAGTTTAAATTTTGCTTGATTTTATTAATTGATTCTAAATTTGAGGTAAAGAATAAAAAGAAAACATCATTAGCTATTTGTTCTATGAGAGATGATTCATTAAGACCAAATCCTGTTAAAAGACAACTTTTTCAAGTTATAAATAATGAACCAAAAAAACGTGTCAAAATGGAAAAGAAATGTGAACAAACAGTACAATCTAATGTTATGTCAAATATGCCAACTTCTGGTAAAATGAAAAAGTTTCATATTGAAGTTCTTGAAGATGATGATGATGATTTTATTGAAATTGTAAGTAAAGATTACTAATGCAGAGGACACACTAGGCGAATTTTCACGGCGAATGGTTCGGGCGAGTCGATCGGCAGTAAAATTTGCGCCGAGTCTCCTAGTGTGTCCAGTGCTCCGACGTTCGCCCGATCGTCGGCCGAAGCCATTCGCCTCATTTGGTAAGTGTGTCCACTCGGGCAAAGTTTAAGACGAACTTTCCTATAACTCAACCAACCAAAGACGTTGAAGCGTCATATGACAAACAAAATGGCAACCTTTCTGGACACCGCAATTTTGTGATCATGCGACTAATGGAATGGATTCGGCGGCCAATAGTTCGGCCGAAGTACCAGCGAATAAAATTCGCCTAGTGTGTCCGCTGCATTAAGTAAAATTTTACTGGTTTGATGGCTTTCTAGAAAGTACATGTCTAATTGTGCACCTTTTTGTTTCATCAGCAATGCCATAAGTTTAGGCCTGAATTACTGCACTTACTGTCATTACTTGAATCATACAAGACATTGTGTGGAAAAGTGAAATGGTAGAATCTGAATTCACCATAATGTCAATATTATTTGTGTTGTTTGATCTTGTTTGAAATCCAAGCATATGCTTTCTTTGGTGTATTACAATTTGTTTTCAATTGAATACAGGAAAGTCAGATGGGAAGACTAGTATTTGCTAATTTAGTTGGTTTACAATGGTGGCCAGGTATTATAGTAAAAGGATCTATGTGTCACCTGTTTACAGAAAATAAGGGTTGTTCCTGGATTTTTTGGTTTGGGGACCACAAAGTTTCATTGGTAATGCAATTTATTACAGACGCAAAGATAATGTTAATTTTTTATTCGAAGAGATAATGTTTATTCTTTATTCGAAGAGATAATGTTTATTCTTTATTCGAATAGATAATGTTTATTCTGCATTCCAATAGATAATGTTTATTCTTCATTCAAAAAGATAATGTTTATTCTTCATTCCAGTAGATAATGTTTATTCTTTATTCCAAGAAAAAGATATTTGGTACTAGCAAACAATTTCACTCTTCTTGTTTTCTCAGACAAGATAACCACATTGAAAATTGCTGAAAATTGGAAATTGATTATTTGCTATGATCTTTTGCAGGTACAGAAAGATAGAATAATTCCCTTTTCAGCAAATTTTAAAGAGAAATCCAATGGAAAAGGGAAAATGTTTCAGAAAGCATTAAGTGAAATCATTAAGGTCAGTGTTCATTTTCATCCTGCAAAAGATAGCATGATCATTAAACTTCCAATTAAGTTCAAAATTGTGTTTGTACCAATCCATTTTAAGAATTTAGTTGTATTATAATAATTGTGTGAAACTGAGTTATACCTATAATTATAGGTCTATGGTGAAAGAATTGGTTTAAATACATTCACCATGTCTAATGAACAGTTGTTAAAATGGGCTCAAACAGAATTTAGATTATTTAGAGGAACTAAACAGACTGAAGCAGAAGCAGGTGAGAGAAGGTCAATAGCAAATATTAACTAAGTGAGTTCCAAGGGCTGACAAACTCTCTAAACCAGGCCTTCTCAATTAAATTTTGTGAAACATGTTTATGAAACAAATATAAGGGCCAAATAGAGCTTTGCTAGCATAGAGAGCAGAGCTTTTTAGCGGAAGGGGTCACTCTTTGAGGCCATTTTCAAAGGTGTTGTGGGCCTGCTCTAAACATACCAATAATTTGGAGCTAAAATTCAAATTGTTTAGCAAATCTGACACAAGATTGCCTTTGAAAACACTTGAATTGTATCAGAAATGTGTCTTTTGGACAGAACAACGATACCATAGTCATCACCATTCTACTGTTCCAGATTACCATTTCTATAATGTGACAGTTCTCATAGGTGCATCAACAAAAGATTGATATTTTATTGTAAAATTAACCTTTGTTATGTGTTTCAAATCTGGAATGAATTGACATTAGATTTTTTTCCCAAGACAATAAAATTCCTGATTGGATTTTGAGAAAATTAGAAGAAATTGGTGCCAATATTTTAAAGAAAGTAGAAGGAAAACCAGTACCTAAATCAAAACATGATAAATCAGAAGTAAAAATTGATACAGGTATGATATTCAACACAATAAATGTAAGCAGCATTAAAATGTAAATACTTCTAACTATTATAACAATATTTCTGAATTATGAGGGTGGGTGTTTTGGGAGTATATGGGATTCTGTATAGAAATTGAGAAATGTAAATACAGCAGACTTTGTATAGTATTAACATTAGATTGTTTCTGTTTGATAGAGAATGCTATAGATGCTGTTAAAGAGGGGAAATGTGAAATTAGAGGTAAGTTTTTGTGAACACCTCTTCCGAAAGTAGTCAGTGTCGAGTTTTTTTTGCTCTATGTCTCTTCTGAAATATATATGAGAAGATGTGAAGAACGAGACAGACGAATGCAGAGAAAAGTGAACCAGCTGTAATCCTGTAAAGATTCTTCCTTGATCATATTTCTCGGACAACCCTACCCATTTACAGCTTGGTCAACTGGAAATACATACTTGTATTTGTTAATTATTTTTGTAGATATTTGTATAGCTTGTGCTGATCTATCTGTACCTATAGTTAGTCAGCATCCATTATTTAAGGGTGGAGTTTGTAAAAAGTGTAAGGTAAGAAATTTAACTAGAGAATATTAATATTGGCCTGTATTAAATACAAATAAAGAGTAACAGAACTGTACTATTTGGTACCAAATCTTTCAATGAAGCTCATGCTGTGTTAAATCTTTTAAAGTTAGTAAATTATATAATTTACTAGCTCTAAATTTTCTTGATCTAATAGGTTGATATTTTGGAGACAATTTATGCCTTGGATGAAGATGGAATAATGGTGAGTTTACATATTCAATTCTTATGTTTGTTATTATTAAAACATAAGAAGAAATTGATCAAATGGTACCATTTATTTTAATAACCAAGGTTGAAGACTTTTCTATATTTCAATGTACAACAATAAAACATGATATAAGTTACTCCAAACAGTACTGTTTCGGCCACATATGTGATACCATTGTACCATGCCAGAGTGCTCAAACTAGCAAGCTAGTGGGCTACGCTTAACGCTAACGACAATGGTTCACTCCAGATAGAGTGCTCAACAAGGTATGAGCCAAGGAGCGTATCTAACTGCAAACATTACTATTACGGCCTTCTGGGCCTCATCAGTGCAGTGCTGATATTGGAGTTGAGGTTGGCTATATAGCCACCTCAGATGATCCCACATATGTGATACCATTGTACCATGCCAGAGTACTCAAACTAGCAAGCTAGAGGGCTACGCATAACGCTAACGACAATGGTACACTCCAGATAGAGTGCTCAACAAGGTATGAGCCAAGGATCATAAGTTATATTAATATTCGCCCAATTCCTACTGTTTTCCAGGCCTACTGTTCTATATGTGGACATGGTGGAACAGTATTTTTGTGTGACAAAGAAGACTGTAACAGGTATGTAGTTTAACCAAACGTTTTATCACATACCCTTTCCATCTTTCTTTAAGAATACAGTGGCAGATTTAGAAATGTCATAAAGGGGGTGGATGATGGAAACGCACAGAAAATTTAGTTTAAGGTTCAAATATACATCTCTAAATGTATCCAAAGATTTGTCAACATTTTAGTCAAATGATATATAAATTGGCAATAATAAAATCACGTCACCACAGGTAAAGGGGGTGGCTGGCCACACGATTCACCCACCTGAATCCGCCACTGGAATATAAGGCATGAGGTTCAATCAATTCAGGTAGTAGTCAGAAACATTTCTATTTATCTGTCTCAATCACATTGAATCAGATTGAAGGATATCTCTAGACCAGAATAAAATTGACCATGATATATTGTAGGGTGTACTGTGTGGAGTGTATTGATGAGATGGCTGGTTCTAATATTCTAACTGAGGTAATATACAACTTGATGTCAGTTATTCTATTTCTCTAAATTCTGTTACAATGGGACTGCTCATGATTCCAGCAATATTTGATTCACCTAAACTTTGGAATTCTTTGTTCATGGTGTTCAACTTTTCATTACTGCTAGTATTTTGATAAAATTTGAATAATTGTCAAGTAGCTCAAATTTTGTTAAAGCATCTGACTGGCAGCAGTGTTTCCTGAATCTTGAAACCTGTAGACTATCTCTATTTCAGATTGAGCAAAAGAAGAATTGGGAATGTTTCTTGTGTTCTGAATATAATATCAAATCTCATGGGCTTATAGAACCTAATACAGACTGGCAACAAAGAATAATTCAGTTTTTTGAAACAGAAATGGTTCATGAGGTAAATTTTCAAATGAACTACAAGAGTAAGTGTTAACTGATGGACAGCTCTCAAGTGATATCTGTCCAGAATATGGATCGGATGACATCATTAGAAAATGGTATAATTCTGAGAGTTATTTCAAAACAAGGTTGAACTAAAAATGTTTAAATTAAATTTAATCTGATGTCAAAATAACATCATTAATTCTTAATACAATGAAAACCTTTATTTTTAGACCCCAACCTATGATATGTTTAAAACAAAACGTCCCATCAGAGTGTTAAGTTTATTTGATGGAATTGGAACAGGTATTTACATTATTTATGTAAATAATTAAATTAATTGAAGCCCTATGTTCAATATTTCTTTCTGAGTAAACTGACGTCATGGTCAGCTATGTCAATGAAAGAAATTTTTTTTTTTTTATTAAGAATATAAAACAGTGAAATTACAATTTGGTAGAACACCTTGTTTGATTAGCGGTAACATATTTTATTGTGATAAACTAAAACCCTAACAGTGGTAACATATCTTTTCAGGGCTCCCCCCAGATTGAGCCCCCCCCCCCTATCTTTGGCCGACTGATGTCAGAACCCTCTAAAAATTTTAAGCTTGCGCCAATGAATTTGAAGCATGTTATATTTCAGAGCCCCCCCCTTTCTCTAAATTCTGGATCCGCGCCTGCTTTTGTTAAATGTTGTGAATAAAATTTTCAATATAATTGTAGGAATTCTGGTATTAAGAGAATTAGGGATAGATGTAGAGGAATATCATGCTAGTGAAATTGATAGTGATGCTTTGATTGTCACCTCTGTTCATCATGGTGATATTGTACAACAAATTGGTGATATAACAGAAGTCACTGAAGATCTGGTTTGTTTAATACATTCATGTTGTTTTTTAAGTTACTACATTAGAATGAAGCTGATATTTTAAAGATTTGGATTTTATGAATAAAACAAATTAAGGTGTTGATAAAGGTTATTGTATATTTGTTACAGCTGTGTTGAATTTGATAATGTAATTAAAATTTATTTCTTTATTTCACTAGATATCTTCAATATTACCTATAGATTTATTACTGGGAGCATCACCTTGTAATGATTTATCATTAGCTAATCCAGATCGGAAAGGTTTTAATTTTGGTAAGTAGAACCATAATAGGATAAAGAAAAATAGAAAATTTGGAACTATGATGGCGATCAAGAACTAGCCACAAGAAGTAATTGAGATTCACATAAAATCAGATACATTTTCAGATTTCATGGTATTAATATGTTGTATATATTTGTTTTATAATAATTGTTATTTGCCTTTTTAGGTGGAAGTGGTATATTATTTTTTGATTTTGTGAGAATTCTAGAAATTATTCGTAAACTTCAGGATAAACAAAGACATTTATTCTGGCTGTTTGAAAATGTTGCATCAATGAAATTAGAATACAAGAAAGTTATATCTAGATTTTTAAAGGTAATAAACTCTAATGAACTTTAATTCTGGTGTTAAAGATTTAAAATTTAATAATCGAGCCATAATCCAATTTTTGCAAAACGAAAACTAAGGAGGATAATGACATCTTTATCACAAAAGTTGCAAATAATATTTTAGGGCCTGTGAAATATACTAGTCTACAATATTGAAACAATAGAAACAATATTGCATGAGCCACAGACATTTGACTGAAACTGCAATACACATACACATAAGTTAAGAAAGCCCTTAATTGTAGCCTATTTGTATATTATTTATTATAGTGCCCAGCTGCTATGTGGAATTCTGGTTATTTTAGTGCTCAAAATAGGGCTCGTTATTTTTGGGGCAATATACCAGGATTATTCAGGTGATTTATAATTATTTAAAAGATATAATTTTAAAAACATGCTTTAAGTTAGATCTCTGTATATGAATATACATCTTTTCACAAGTTCTGTAATATACCAAGTTCAGGGGCCACCGAGCATCTCCTGACGTGGAGGGGCCCGTGGTGTGAAAAATCGAACAAACTACACTTGCACCCTTAATTCCTTGGTTTACGGCCACTCATTTTTAAAATTCAAGATATTATGGTATGAAATATGAAAAAAAAGAAAAGAAATTTTCAGATGTTGATGAAACATTGTATTGAGAAAAATAGGAAATGCCTGCGTGTGCCATAAGAACAGCCATGCCGGGATATTAGGTTTTAATCGTTACTCTTGTAAAAGTTGAAACACATAGCTTATGGTCTGCGGCATTTCTCTCAGTATTAAAATGTCTATACTTATTTATACTGATTCTAGACTTCCACTTTAGTTATCACCAATGCTAATGATAACTAATAATGAGTTATAACTTCATTCAAATTTGTAACAAATTATGCATAAACATATTGTATTGAATTATTTTTATTTCAGTACACCATCAGTATCATCCTACAGCCATGAGAAGGTAACATTAGATAATTTTCTTACCAAGAAATGTAAACGTCAAGCAACAGTAGATCAGTTACGTACTGTTACTACTCGTACTAATAGTTTAAGACTTGGTAAAGATGATAAAGGCTTCCCTATTAAAATGGATGGACAGGATACAGGAATATGGATACCAGAGTTAGAGAGGTAGTTGACAAAAATCTTAGTGGGCTATGTTTTTTTGTACGGTATATATTTAACCCATGAAGATGATTTTGTGTTGTTTTGTATACATCAAATTGTGTTGACATGAGGAGATTATGGGTTGAATTTTTTATTTTTGGTCTATTCAGAAACTAGTTAAGCTGATCTGCATTGGTCTCTAATTTATTTTTCATGATACAGTCAATATTATGTTACTCTACAAAAGATTTTGTGTACGTAATTGATGTTTTGATTTTTAGAGTATTTGGATTCCCGTCTCACTACACAGATGTTCAAAACCTACCATCTACCAGACGTCAGAAGTTACTAGGAAAAGCTTGGAGTGTTTCTGTGTTAAAAAACATTCTAAAACCATTAAAGCAGTATTTTCAATGTTCTGCAGAGGAAGACGTACAAGGGATAAAAATTAAGGTTCTGAGTTGAATTATAGACTTGTTGCATGAATAAATGATGCAGCTATTCATGTTGTATACCAGTACAGTACAGTATTCCATTACCATCTTGTTTTGTTTTGTTTTTTTATTTTTTGTCACCAGATGACCATAACATGTTATTGTTTGTATTTGACTGTGTTGTGTTTTTCACAAATCTAGATTGTTTTGTTATTTTGTTTAATCATTAATCATTTAATGTAATTTATTCAAATAATGTTTTTGAAATTTTGCATTTTAAAAATTTTTTTTATATTTATTAGTGTATGATTGTTCTGAGCATTTTGGTTAGTTTATCAAGAATGGAACTAACGTAAGATTTTATGTAAATTTTACTTTTAATCATGAAGTTTATTTATGCAAATTTTACTTTTAATTATTATGTTTAATTATGTAAATTTTAATATTAATTATTTTTTTTATTTATGTAAATTTTAATATTAATGAAGTTTTTAATGATAAAGATTTAACACGCTGTTGAACTATTGTGTATTTAAACCCATCTGACAACAACTGTTATTACCATAATGACAGATGTAGTTTCAGTAGGCCTATAATAAGGGCTGTAAACCAGTCAGTATGTGTTGAATCATACCCAAATTAAAATTTAGTGTAAATATGTTGAAATGGATCTAACTACTAAGAAGAAGGGAGGGAAATGGGGCTAAATATTCATTTTATGATAAGGGACTTTCAAACACCATTCCTTATAGGCTACACCATGAATATGCTGTCATTGTGAACCATCCTACAACACAAAAATCAATCAACATTCAAATTATTTTGAAGAAAAACTAATTTGGTCACGAAAGCGGGTAGAGAATAGATGTATCGTATGTATTTTCGAAATCATAGAGTTTTTATGATCAATTAAGACATTTTAAAACTTATCAATCATTGCTGAATAGGTTCTCTCCCTTAATTTCGTGATTTTATTAATTACCTCCCTTGAAGTTTTTCAAATTTGTTCTAGAGTAAGACGATTGAGAGATTTCTACTGTTATTGTCCCTTGCATAAATTGTAGGAAAGCATAATACTTGTTCAGGAATAATACTATTTAGCGATTTTTATCTAAATTTCAGGGGCTCTAAGTTTTTATTCAAAGGAATGTATTCATTAGAGTCACTGCGTGTTCTGAGGTGCCATGAGCCATCATAGTTAAAAAGCCAGACTGATTGTAGACATCAGAGTACATGCTGGTAGTCATCAGATTCAGATCAGCGTTCGTGTTGGCATGCTGGTAGTCATCAGATCAGAGTTCGTGCTGGCATGCTGGTAGTCATCAGATCAGAGTTCGTGCTGGCATATGTTGGTAGTCATCAGATCAGAGTTCGTGCTGGCATGCTGGTAGTCATCAGATCAGAGTTCGTGCTGGCATATGTTGGTAGTCATCAGATCAGAGTTCGTGCTGGCATATGTTGGTAGTCATCAGATCAGAGTTCGTGCTGGCATATGTTGGTAGTCATCAGATCAGAGTTCGTGCTGGCATATGCTGGTAGTCATCAGATCAGAGTTCGTGCTGGCATGCTGGTAGCGAGGTTCAATCAGACGAACTTAAGATCTAGTTGATCGAGTCGTTTAGTGCAAGTTCGGGTCGTAACAATTCTTTGAGGTAGATTGGTGCCAGGAGTGGCGTGTTCGTGCTTCATAATCAGTGCAGCAGAGTTTTGAATTGATTGCAGTTTATTTGTGATTTGATCGAGAGGTTTGTGCTATAAACTGTTGCAGAAATCTAGTCGTTAAGTTATGAAAGTATGAATTAAGCGTTATGTGGTGGTGCAGATATTCGAAATGCAATGTAAGGCAAAGAAAGTGGATTGACGTATAGTAGAAACATGACTAGATACAGAGGCGACATTGTCAAACTATCACTGCTGATAGTCATCAGAGTTCGTTCTGGACTGCTGGTAGTCCTCAGAGATTGTGCTGGTAGTCATCAGAGATTGTGCTGGTATGCTGGTAGCCATCAGAGATTGTGCTGGTATGCTTCTAGTCATCTGAGATTGTGCTGGTATGCTTGTAGCCATCAGAGTACGTGCTGATGCTTCTAGTCATCAGAGATTGTGCTGGTATGCTTCTAGTCATCAGAGATTGTGCTGGTATGCTTGTAGCCATCAGAGTACGTGCTGATGCTGGTAGTCATCGGAGATTGTGCTGGTATGCTGATAGTCAGCATAGATTGTGCTGGTATGTTGGTAGCGGTAGCCATCAGAGATTGTGCTTGCATGCTGATAGTCATCAGAGTTTGTACAGGAGTCATAGGGGCTTTAGGGAAATTTTAGTACAGCTACATGTTTTTTCATTTTCATAAGCTACATCAAAACTTTTATTGGACACATTATAATTATTAAGGAACGGATTTCCTGGAAAACAATGGATTGAGTATTATTTATGCAAAATACGGTTACCATTCTACTAATGAATCTGTATTCATCTTAATTACCACTCGTAGTAGCAGGTTGGTATACAAATGTACATGTACATACTTGCTGATGGCCCCTTTCAATTAGCACAGCATGTAAATAGTATAATAACTAATTGTAAAGCCGATGATCATACTTTTGTAACAATCAAGGAAGTTTTAACAGGTTTACTACGAACACCACGGCAACAAATCGTGGTCACGTGACTGAATTATATATATAATGTTGTCAGTGTGTTGAGTAGCCGTCAAGAAAAGAAGTTTTAAACTTGTGATTTTCAAGCAGACGATTATATTTCAGACCAAAATGAATCACCAAGGTAATGTAACTCGTTTCTATTAAAAAGTATAATGATTTTTCGGACGTGAGGGTTGGAGGTTTATGAATTTAAAACATGGATATGATACCATTCCTGATAATAAAGAGTGTTTGATCGTAGTTTGTTTTCATAGCATATACAAAAGAACTTCCTGTTTGTAATTAAGAAAGTTTTAGGAATAGATTGTAGGTTAGATACCTTAAATATTTTTAATGGATGAACATCATTATGGAATGTGACCTAATAATTAATATATAGGCTAACATATTTTTAAATACATCTGGAAATGGACTGACTCATTAATATAATACAATTAGCTGATTATATTCGAGGTTAACTAAAGAATTCCCTCGTGGCTAATTTGGTTAACTGCAGCCACTACAAGTATGACTGTCTGTTTTTGTCGAGAACCTGTTTCTTTAGATATATTCCTCATGTCATGTTACTTCATAAAATGAACACTACTAGTAACATTTGGTCGAGCTGAAATCGAGTAGTTTTCACATTTAAATTAACAACTGTTCAAACTCAACTCTATAATACAATATGTCAAATGAATTATAAATGTAATCGTTATTAAGACGGGAAATGCGATGGTCAGTAGAGTATCTTGACTGTATGTCCAAGGTCACAGATTGTCATCCGGTTATTTGTGACAGGTGATCTATTTCCAGTTGTGAACAAACAAATACATACATATTACATTCCCCCACATAGTGAGAATTATAGCCTACTCTCCACAATGAGCTAAGAATCGAGTTTTGACCATTATTTTTTAATGATTTTACAGAGGGGACCAGTGAAAAATGTAGGTATTTTCACATGAAATTTCTAGGAGGAAAGTGTATTTATTTCATATTGAATATTTTCAAACGATATATTTTCATGGACCCAAAGGCATTCTAAGACACATGGCATGCAATTGATTATCATATTTTGAATATTTGTGACATGAGAGAAAAAATTCAATTCAGACCTTAATGTGGCCAGAGAGTACATCATGTAGTTCTATAGTAACATACGGCGACTAAATCAGGTCAGACGTAGGCCTATGCTACATCCCCCTATATTTCCATTATAGACACGAGTACAAAACATTAATTCCTTAATCAGTAGGGTTGGGTGACATGCTCCAAGCAACCAAATTATAATAGTCTAATTATGAGACTGATTACGGAACGAATGTTAAGTAGACAATGTGTTGTGAACCCTGTCGTAAGGGTATAACCTTAGATAAAATTATTATATAATAATGTTGACGACAATGTCATGTTGGCCTACGGTTATTCAAATGGGAAGTTTTATAGATTATAGGTCTACTGTTATTATGTAAATGATTTCATATGGGAAGTAAACTGAACCGGGCTTTTATTTGGAAAGTTTGTTGATAATTATAAAGATAGACGCACAAATCCTCTTCTTCCTGGTTACATATATGATCCAGATAAAGTTTGATCTTAATATAATGCTAGATCTAATTACACGCACTGGTCTCGACAAACAAACTTTGCTCATATTATGCATTATAGTATATGCACCACTGCTTTCGTCATGGGAAATATAAAGATTATCCTGTTATGTCCGCATTTAACAGTAGTTCATCTACAATCTGGAGTCAGTCCGCGATCCCCCACCCAGAAAGAAAATACAAAATTCGAATATAATGCTTTAAAGTATATATCTAAAATGCCCCCCACCCCCTCTCATCTAGTTGAACTATTGCAACCTCTTGAAAATGGGGATACAAAAAGGGTGAAAACTGATTAAGGGGGAAGGGACAACTGTCTGGGTTGGGTTTATAAATATAACTCATCCAAAGGGCAAGGGGTTTTCAGCGAAGAAAAAGAAATAAAAGTAGAATTGAATTTTCATCCTAAGTTTCGTGGTCAGACATTTTTTTTTATCAAGGCTTATAATTATTTTACCTGCACTAATGGTAGACAAAAGTACCCAAGAACAGTCTCAGTTGTCAAGGAAAACAAAATGATCATACTGAACAGAACTATTTTACCATGATTAGTAAATGTATAATTATGATTTACAGGTGGAAAAGAATTTGGAAAGTTGATGAAGGAGATTGAGATATCATATGATGAAATAAATCAGGTACGGCATCCTATTTAGTTACTGTAAGGCTAGAAATTAATGCGTCAACAAATTAATGCGACATGGGGTATACAGACTAAAATGCGAGTACAAATTAATGCGATCCGCGATAGGTGTCGCATTTTTTAATATCATAAAAAAGAAAATGGAAGTTTGACGGCTAGTGCTGTATTCACCTCTACACTGTAAAACATTTCTGTAAAATCACGTCGAATTGTCTGTTAAAAAGTAACAGAAATGATCTGTAATTTGGATTACATTTTTATCAATGTATTTTTACAGAGAAAATCTGTATTTTGAATAAATTACAGACATATGACTGTATAATTACAGAAATAAAACATTTGATTCAGTAATGTTATTTACGTAAACTACTTTAGACTTATTTGTGTCAATCTTTTAAAAAAATTGTTGAATTATGTCCACTAGAAGTAAAAACTTCAAATATTACGCAATCCAATAGCAAAATACACAAATGTTGCTTACATGCCATGTCCTATTATTACATTTATCAAAATGCGTGTCCAAGTTTTATACTATCGTCAAAATCAAAGGCATGCTGGGATTGACGTTCCTGACGTGAAGACTTACATTAATTAAGTTTATTCTTTTACCATAATAATAGATGTTACAAACACCAACGTCACGTATTTTGTTTAGGTAAGATATTGTTTATTATCATAGAAGCGAATCTTAGTGATTTAGATTGTAACTGGTGTGACACTCTATGAGGATTTGATTGTTTTCATTACAACACAGTTTGTTTTTCTTTCAAAGACCGCGAAATTGTTGGGGAATCCCCTGCTCTCACTGGATGACATACATTTGTTTAAATTTTGGATTTTTGTTATTGTTTGATCATTACCAAATAGCTGGTTAAACACTATTTTAATTTTAGGTATTCCCACGAATCGTCTTTTACAACCGAAGAGAATCGAAATGGGTGAAGACAGACTTGGAGTAAGGTCTATTACTATGACAAGTCCAATGAATTATGAATGAAGAACTGAAGAAGTGATGTGAGCATATCTACAATATGGTGATGTTTAATAAGAAATTGTTTAACATGATTGATACACATAGAAAATATTCACGAAGAATAGATAAAGCCTACATGATGGTGAGTTAAGTAAACTTTTTTTTTATATTTTGCACCCCAAGCAATACAAAAAAAGCTATTCATTTATTGGCATTGGGATTATTTTTTTCATATTTTTCTGAGAAATCCTTTTTGAAACACAATCAAGTTTAACACCCTACAGCCTATACTCTACAGTAGCCTACATTCATCACCTGACTAGGCCTTTAGTGATAATGATAGTGATTTGGCCAATAACAGGGAAGCATTCTGGAATGTGTCAAAACTTTGCTAATAGTGTATTTACATGAACATGTAATACGATTTAAAAATTTCTTTAGTCTGAAACTAGTTACCAATGGCTGGCTAAGGGTTATATACTTATTATAAAGAATAAGAAAGCCAAGCATTTTAAATGAATGATAAACCAATAAAGGTCAATTGTCATTTAAATGGCTTAAGCTATTGATGATTTCTAAGTTAACTTTTTTATATGAATAATGTGAATAAATTATATATGTTTCAGAATATTGTGATGGTACCCAAAATGTGTCAACTATTTTTAGTAAGCCTTTTTAAGTATGCCTTTCTGTATTTTATTTAAAAATTGAAATCAGCAATTTTGAGTCTAGAAAATTATGGCACTCTGTCCAGTTTGAACGCAACGAATTAATGATCATGGATTTGTATTAGGAACTTTTTTTATTTCACTTTAAAAACGCTAATGCTGTTAAATTAAGTTGAGGTTTGCTTTAAACTAGTGTTTTGTTTTAAGAATTCCATGTATATAAAGCATAATGCTCATCCATAGATATTTACAATGCTAAGCTTATATCTTTTTCAGATGAATGCAGGATTAGTTATATGGTTAATAGCACTATACACCTAAATTGTTTTTTCTTCATATATCGCGTAATATAAGAAAAATTTCCTCTCTCACATGGTGAATGAAATTAGATTTTTGGTATTTTTCATTGTTTAATCATTAGCAAAAAGCTTGAAAATCAATATTTTAACTGTGTTAAGTTTGGAATTGTTTCAAAAGGACTATAATAAGTTGACCAACCTTTCAAGTGTATAATAATTTGAATGACATTCTGAACACTATGGAGTTGTGTTTGAAGATCGAATTTGTTTACATTTTATTGCACTAATAATTGTTAATTGTGTTTTAATGTCATGTTCTATCATTTATTTTTTATGTTCAAGGCAGAGAAGAAATAAATTTTTAGATAGTTATATAGTTTGACATATTACATTTTTCCTGTAAATTAACGTTTTGTCTGTCATTTAACATCTAATTACGGACAATTGTCTGGCAGCTAGGTTGCCAGAGGAAAATCCGTAAAATTACATTTATTCTGTAAAAAAAACTGACCTGTAAATTTACAGATATCCGTAATTTTAACGGATATTTCTCTGGCAACCTAGCTGCCAGACAATTGTCCGTAATTTTTACAGAAAATGATTTGCAGTGTAATCTTATCAATTAAGGGTTGTTTTCATTAAAACTCAAGCCATGATCAACGAGTTTGATTACTAATCAGCTTCAAATTTAGAGATTACCTAATTACTTAATCCAGCCCGGTCTCAATTTAAATACTTGACCTATATTACCTTTTGTCCATATATAATTCACTTGGAAATATGTATTTTAAAATGCGGATACAAATTAATGCGATCGCGGATAGGTCGCATTTAACGCATTAATTTCTATCTCGCAATAATTTGTAGCCTTGTAGTATATACAGTGGTTCTCTACCTTCTTTCCCCACTTCACACTCCAGGAGCAATTATATCCTTGGTTTTTAACATTGTAATCCATGAACCTACTTGGCTCCAATAACTTTAGATTAGTCGTTTTGATAAATTGTATTGTGTATATACCACAAATATTATATTCTCTGTCTCAAACAGAATACGAATTTCATTACAGACATTTTTAGAAGATGAGTCCTGGGATGATGTGGAAGATTTACAAGATCAACTCTGTAGATATAAAAGTAAGAATTTAATAAGTAGGCCTACCATTCAATATTGATGAAATTTTGGTGGGGATATATTTCTCTGTTCTGAAAGTAAATGATGAATAAACGAGAATGTCACATGAGGAATACATATTGAAATCATCTTTGTCATCTTCAAACGAGTGTCTGTTTTAATATATATTTATACCACCCGCGAAATTGGTGTACTTAAATTCGGACGTTTGGTGTGAATATTACTTCAATTGACTTTTTTTTATAATATTTTTCAGAACAATTTATAGAATACGATGCAGACAAATCAGGCGATCTGAGTAAGTAATTATCATTTTAGATATTTGTATGATATCATTTGGATAATTTAAGTAAAGTTACTACAGAGCGTATTATAGCACACCTATAGGTATCAGTATTCTTGTAGCAAGAAGAACTGTTCTTGGCGTAATGACAAATTCGAATTAATTAGCAAATCATGCAATGCCATTTGTTTTTTTGTTGAATGAACACTTTCATTGGAAGTTAAGGAATAAATGGTATTTTCAGATATAATGGACGTGAAAATTATGATGGAGAAGTTAGGACAAGCAAAAACACACTTAGAACTGAAGAAAATGATTCAAGAAGTAGATATCAGTAATTCAGGAACGATAACTTACAGTGAATTTTTACATATGATGCTTGGCAAGAAGTCTTCAGTGCTCAAATTGTAAGTTCCAATTTTAATTTTGAAATAAAACTTCTTTATAAGTGAGCATATTGAACCTGGAGGAATACAAAAGCGGCGAAGGGACAAGGTAAGGTTTGCGGTTTGGGGTCTGTCGATTTTAACCTACACTGACGTTTACCTCGTTTAACGACTTTATGAATGTTTATTAAGTAAAAAGTATAGGCATATTGACTTTTAAAAACAAAATTATCAATATTTTCATGTTTTCTTTTAGAATTTTGAAGTTTGAAGAAAAAATGAAGGAAAGAGAAAAGCCGACAGGACTTCCACCAAAAAGAGATTTGAGCAGTTTACCATAAACCATTTATATCAATTTTGCTTGAACATTGTTTCATTTAATCTTCAACTTTATCACTGCAATTGAACACTAATAAATATACTCATTCATGTATAGATCAAGATTGTTAAACCCATTATTTTACTTTAAGGTTACACTCTTATTGTTAAATTTTATAATTTATATACTATAAAGAAGTTGTAAATATTTTACTTTTCTTCGTCATATTTTTAATGGAATCATGGATTTGTAGCATGGAAGATCGCGATATTGAAGCCTATTCGTGTTGATTTGTCCAAAATACAATTCTCTATGCTCATCACCATCTTGATGAACGTCATTGTGAATCTTCCATGTCAGCGCCCATCAACTTGTTCTTATAAAACAGGGCCTACAATTCTAATATGAAAAAACACACAAACACAAAATGGTCTCTTATTTAGTAGCAACGTTCATTGAAGCATTCGTTTTGAAAACATCACTTCTCCACACAAATAATCAAATTTTTGACGTAATTCGATCCAGTTCCTGATTTATTTTAACCTGATTTCAAATTAGATTGTTATCAAATATACGCCACTTTGCAATATGTGTCGCAGATAATTTATCTGTTGTTCAGAATGCATCAAATTAAAGGGATATGTTCACGAACTATTTGACCAACAAGTTTGTTGTCTCAGAACCTGGAATTTTTTTTAGCTATGCCTTGAAAACACAAATACAGAAAATGAAAGATAAATATTTAGGTAGGGATATAATTGAAGGGATTATGCGATTTTTCTGCATACAAATAATTGGCAGCCAATCAAATTTTACAATACCAATATGGCGCTACTGAAGAAAATAGTCAAAAACTTCCTGTAAATCGATCTAAAATTTGTAATTTATTAACAGAACTATGTGCTGACTTTAATGTGAATATGTTGGTCTATGCATAAAGTGCAAAATTTGCCGTTTTCAACTTATAGTTTGTTCACAATTTGATCATAAATCTTGTCGGACTTGAACGGACAGACGTCCTTTATAATAAGATCGTAAAAAAAAATACTGCTGCAATAAGTTATTATCTGAAAGCCAGGAATAGTAAAATATGAGTTGATGATAATTGAACCTGTCCCAAAACTAGTATGAACAGAAAACAAATTTTTAAAAAATCATTTATTTCAATATAAAATATATAGTATTTTTTTAGATTTAATACATTACAAAATCATATGTACATATCTATAATAAAAAAATTATTACTTTAGAGAAAAAAAAAAACTACAAGTTTAAAAATGAAGTGTATATAGAAATGAAAACTGGCTAAGATAGGAAAGACTAGCTAAGATACCGTTTTGATTGCAAAATGAAATTCGCGATTGTGATGCAATGGTATGAAAGATAAATAAGCACTAGAAAATAGTCGCGGTGCAATAGTCTAATTATTGTGATGTTTAGTATTCTTAATCTATAGTCACAAATAAAATTACCAATTAATCAGTTCAAAATGAAGCATTACTTATGTGTGTATACATTGGCACTTCCGGTTAATCAATGAATGAGGTCCCCCCAATCTGAATCGACAGCACTTTTCTAAAAGTTATGGAAAATTTTCTAAAAAATGAATATTTACAGCAATATTTACATTATCACAAAAGTAGGTAATATAATGGGACAGACTTTAAAACCTGTTATATAAAACCCCAATAAAAGTTAAAAATGAAATTAAGTAGAGATTTAGCATCACACTAGAAGCTCCGGCAATTCTACACTTCAATGTGTCAAATCTGAAAAAAAAAAAACATTGTAATTTTAGAACTGAATACATAAAAATAGTATACAACTACATTTCTGATACTTCCAGGAAAAATTTTAGCATTGATTTTTGAAGCACCATGTGTTTTCTGAGACGTAAATATCCGATTTGTGGGGATTTGTGAGTATACAGGAACCCGGTAACAAAATTTATAACGGAAAGCCGCAAAAAAGATATATGTATGAGGCTTCTGAAACGTTCAGTCTCATGATACTAATACCATAAAAAAAGTATAAAACCTTAAAAATAAAATATACTTCGACTTACCTGTTGGGTTCGTTTCTCTGCTTCTTTTTGAACTCTTCTTCCATCGTTTGACCATCAAAGTACCAATTGAGATCATTAAAGGTATATTCATAACCTTGTCTACATTCACATTTATAGCCACCTCTATCAAACCTTTTACCTTGTAACGGTACACACTAAAATATACAATGATATAACACAAGTTAAAATGATATCAGATTTTCAAAAGTAAAACATCATTTCTTATTAACTGCAACTAAGAGAGATATGTAAATCTCAATGTGGGTTGTTAAATTAAGTATAGTTCATCAGAAATTGAATCTGAACAATTAGTTATGAAGGTCACTACCCATTATTTTAACAGTTATCTTAGCTGTAATCCCAGCTTTAGTATACTAATATTAAAAGAAAAAATATCAGATGCTGGAAGAGTAAATTAACAATGCTTCAACTGACCAACAAGTGAAAATCTGGGAAAGAGCAGTTATTCATGCAGATTCGGTACATTGTTAGTTCATCAAGAAGACTAGCAGATGTAAAACGTACCAGCAAACTAACAAAATTCTTTAAATGACTAACTAGAGAATGAGCTAAATCTAAACACTGAGTAATAAATAAAGTAGCCTTCCAGATTGTTGTAAAGCTACAGGGGGGTATGGGACACTAAAAGTGTTGCAACAAGCCATCAGAGAGCTCCCCATACATACAAATGACCATATACAAAGAGAACGGAACTATACAAGGGCCTATCTTGAAATTCTTACATTGATTTACTTTTCTACACATATATTAACTAAACCCTCTGTAAATTTCCGTAAAACTATATCATTCTATAATCTTCAATCTCTGACATCATCTTCAAGATAACTTCTATATCTCTTAGTAGAACACGAGATGACAAAATACGACTTGGTTGGTGTTCACACTAAACAGTACTGATATAGCTCATATTGATCTTCGTGCGTTAATCTTAATAATACATCATTGTAAAAATATAGCACAAGATGAGACGGATTTTATATTAGTGATAGCCATAGAACTAATATAAGACAACTGTACTTACATTCAACTCAGAAACGTTAAATTCCCAAGATGTTGACCGACCAGAACTTGTTGATCATTCTCAAAATCCTTTTTGACACCAGGTAACAATCACTGATTGTATCACGTGATTATTCCGCCAGTGCCAAGTAGGAGCAAGAGAGCTTTCATCAAAGAAGGAAGGAAGACAGCTTGGATTTAATACCCAGTCTTCTTGCAATCCTGATTTCTTATATGAACGTATACTATGAAATCCAATATTTATATATCCACATTCTAATTTTACTTGTTTAGACATGTCATATTATACACGGAAAATTCAATTAAACACTTTAATAACCAAAAGCTGTTACCAGTTTATATCTTTACAGACCTAATGCCCCGTCGAGATTTGGCTATAAACTAACATGGAGAATTGAACTTTAAACCATTTATAAAGAGTACAAGCCCAATCAAAATGATATTGTTAAATTCTTCCATTTCACTGAGCACAGATCATCCATAATAAACAATGAGTTTAGACAGATCCGCTCTTTTCACATAGTTAATGCGCTACTTGTTAAAAAAAATAGTTTCCTCTAATGAAAAACATGTTTTGTGGGAAGAAAAATGCAATTAAGCTAAATAAGAAGATCCAAGAGACTGTCCCTACTTCATTAAATATCGTGGTACGTTTTTCTCCTTAATATAATATATCCTACAAACCACAATCTTTATTTTCTAACCCCCTGACATACCTAGGGCAACATATAATCAAAACAGCATCTAAGACCTCGACAGTTGGGCAAAACACCAAAGATTGTGTTGACGAATCAGTTCTGGTCTCAGATCAAAATATATACATAATCTGTAAACTATAAACTCAATCAAACCAACCTCACAGAGGATACGCAACCAACCAGCAGAAATGAAATTTTACGTTCTACTTTTCTGCACAACCAATCAGCAGAAACTGGTGGACGGTCATATACTTACAGATAAAATAAAAAGTGACTTACATATTGTGATTTATAATGACATCTGGCTGTGTTTTTAAAAGCATTTGGTACATGGAATTCTGATGGACATTGGTCGATGTCTAAATAATCTAATTTTACGTCTACAGTAACAACACCCCTAAAATTTAACAAAAACGTTTGATGTTACTGAGCGAAATTAGAGTGGGAGTGACATGAATACAGTCTGAAGTTGGTGATATGAATTCTATGCTCAATAAAACAATATGCTGTGATAGATGATTTTAATTTGAAAATAACTTATGAAGGTTATATATTTTCTCATCACATAAAACTTTATATGGTGCAATGATTTTCGGTGCAATATGGACTTACTTGAATTCAATTTTGGTCTTTAAGCTGTTTTTACCAAAGAATGGTACAACGTATGTTGAAACCCAGTCGTAAACTTTACCATCACATTTATATTCTGGTCTTAACCATTCACCATCTTTATAATCTGGTGCCCGATAGATGATTGGATAATATTCAAATCTAATCAAACTAGTTCCCTCTTTATCATTACGTATCATAGGTTTAGATGTATATTTCTTCAAACCATGTACATTGGTTGCCCATCTAGCTTTCATGTTTCTGTACCATTGATGATCCGTGTAGAATTGTTCATACCCTGCGAAATCAATGGCCTTAAATTGATCCAAGCCACCATCTTGTTGAACCTGTTCTCTCCAGGCGTATGGACCAAAGAATTCTCTTGTAATACCATCAATAAACCTAGGATCTGTATTGTTCACTGGAGGAGACATTCTAAACTGGTATCTATCAAAAAATACACCACTTCCCAAAACTCTAAAATCACTCATGACGTTGGCGATTACTTCAGAAAATATTTGGGTCTCATTTAACCTTCTGTCTCCTTTTAAATCACCAAATTCTTCATATTCATCAATATTCTGAAGGAAATTACTGAGAAAGTGAGCCAGACGTAAGGCTGTTCGCCCTTGACCTTCAAACTGGGCATCAACACCATAGCCAACATCACCAGGTAAAAATAATTCATTTGGTAATTTACTATGACAGTTCACTTTGTTTGTTTGATACTTTCTCTCCATTATATTGATCATTCTAGTCACAGCTTCTTCATCAATGGCTTCTCTCTTCCGTCGTCTTTTAGAAACTAACCTCACTTTAGGTTTAGCTGCTCTCTTAACTTCTTCCTTTTCATTACGAACATGTTTTAAGGATGATATGAGTCGTCGTTTTTGTCTCTTGTTCAAACGTGGACTGTGATTTAATGGTAACGTGTTCAGGAATTGATCTTTCTTCTTCAACACAGATCTTTTCTGACGTTCTACGAATTCAGGCATTACATTTGGCAGTACCTGTCTCTCTGGAATAAAAGGTTTAAACTTAGAATAACATAGTTACTTAAAATGATTGATGCAGATGAAAATAGAATTTGGAATTCTGAAGAAAAACTTGATAGAAAAATAGTGTTACCTTCAACAACAATACAATCAAATCCGCCACCTTCATACTCCTCTTGCGTAGCCTCTTCAATCTCAAGTCCAAGGAATGGACCATCGTGATACCAAGGATAATAGTAGCCTGGCATACAAGCGCATTGGTAACCACCTCTTTTGAATCCAAAACCAGATAATGGTTCACACTACAATGAAAATGGACAACATTTTATACGTATGTGTACATGTTTCGGTGTAAGAACTGCATTACAGTGAAAGTGACATCATCCTGAAGAATCTATCCATAATGATTAGTTCATTAATAGAAATCCATTTGTTTAAGTAAGTCATAGATTAAATCAATTACATTAAATTGTATTTACCAAAGTTGTTGGTCGACAACGAGCTGTACCAGCAAAAATATTAGGCGCAGGATTTCCTTCTGCAATGGGACATTGATTCATATCAATTCGTTCAAATTCTATATCCATGGATGAAACCGCTACAAATCTGAAAGTACACAAGTATATTAAACTCAAATATGTGAAGTTGATTTTCTTCTACATACTAATGAAAAACGTCGTCTAAAACATTATATTTTACAGTTTTATAACTAATTTTGTTTACACTATATTGTGAATTAATGGAAGGGACTTTACTAGGTCTGTCACACAAAAAAATTAATTGGCTTAAATATCATTTGTCATAATCTTATTAAATTTTTCTGGAATATTTTGGACCTTAGGTTTTTGGTTAAGAAAAGGGAATGGTTATACATTTGTTCTCATTATATCTTTCTAATTATTGTAAGGTTTGTATTCTATTATACATGAATAATATTTCATATTATTCTCTATTCTCTATTAGAGTATATAGAGAGATCTAATCTATAATAAGTTGTTTATGGGGAGCTATATATCGTATTACAGCCGTAAACCTATCAAGAGCAGGTAACTCTTTATAAAAATAGGTATGACTCAATCAGGAAAATTTGTTACACAATAAAAGAAACAGGAAATGTCTAATACCTGGCACGTCGAAGATGTAACCATACTGAATATCTTGGCATGTATTCTACAACTGGGGATGTGGCACTTACAATCCATCTATTGGATCGGTCACAGTCAAAATAAGGTGCGGTGAATCGAACAGGCAGATATTCTTCTTTATCCTGCTGACCAGGCTGAGGTGGTCCAAAAAACGTATTAGATTCATAATCGTCTCTAACAAACACACCAGTAGCATTAGAGGTCTTTATTCCCACCATATAAGTAAACTTTCTCAATGAATCTGTTTCTCCAGTTTTATCAGGTAACCATGGATCATACCAGGGGTTATATTTATAATTAGTACTGGTATAATTATACATCCTACCAGCACCATAATCATGTATATCTATTGTTCTATTGGTAGGCTCCCTCAGCCAATTTGTAGCTTCATTGTAATCATCAGCTCGCCAGGCCCTCGGACCAAACAGGGGAAGTGTGTTGTTGAACGGCACAGAAGATCTATACCAATTAGGATAACTACAATTGGTGTCAAAATACAGAGCTGATCCATTGACCCATCCCGGACTGGCAGAAACATCAGCAGCAGCTGACATATAAATATAACTCAGTCCTGGTTGTGTTTCAAAGTCCCATGATTGATTTAGTTTTTGATAAACGAAACTGTAGAAGAAAGCTCTGTTTAGAGCCATATTATGCAGATGTAACAATGAAGATCTATTTCTGTAAATAATCGTACTCAACAACATATTATAACGTGGAATTTGAGCAACACTTTCAGTAGGCAATCTGAGCTCACTTTCAGCCTTTGCCCGACAATTTTGAGCATTCACCGACGAAAATTTGTCGTTGATCAAATCGAAATTATCAGGTCGCATCCATTCTAAAGGCGCAGTTCCCACAATTGTTATTACGACTGTCACACTGAAACACAGCAAGAGAAAATCGCTCTTCTCCCACATTTTGAAATGATTAAAATGTTTCACCTTCAGTCCATCATCCAAATATTACTAAATCCACAAAATACCTGTATTATTGACAAATACCACACTGTTTACTGTATTCAATATGGCGGAGGCCGTCTCACCTTTTTAAATAAGGGACGCTGTGTTATATTGAGGTCACGCCAGGTATAGTGTTGTTATAAATGGGTCAGGTAGATACGCTTCGATAGTTGAATGCAGCCTGTCTTATGCCCTGTAGCAACAATAGCTTGATCAATAAAGAAGCAGTCTTCCTGATTATAGTTCAATTCTTTATTTGCAAGAATTAATTACAGGTAAATAAAGGTAAACTATATAATTAGCCAGGTGAAAATAGTCGTCATATTTTCCACAAGATGGCGCTATGTAAGTATGTGTCACCACAGTGAGTCAGTTTTATGATAAAACTTTATGTCACGGTTGGAGAAGTTTCACAATCCTGTAGTGAGACAATTATTATTCACACGCAGTATACATGTCAGACTGTCTATTTTTAACAGAGTTCTGTAGATTGAAGATAAAAACTTGCATATTAAAATGAAGTTTCAAGTTTGAAGTCTGGAATGATTTTTTCTTGCCATGTGTACTAGGGATATGATATGCAACAGTTTTAGATAACAACAATGTCTTTACAACCTTACTTACAGTTTAAATTAACAAGAACGATTCAGAGAAATACATTCATCTTATATTACACAGTTTGACAGAAGCTTTGTTCTTTTTTCTCGAATCCAAGTTATATATAAGTATTGTAATTGATATGTGCATTTCATGCAATAAATATTGTTTAAATCATCAGATATTACTTTTTACCTTGTGCCAAGACCGATTTTATTGAAAAGTTTTGTTACCTTCTCAACCACTCAATTACCTTTGGCAATAAATGAAGGAATTGCGTGAATTTAATAGCATGCATCCCTTTACATGAAAAAGGAGTGATATCAAGTAGATATACCATAGATTCGCCCGAGCAATAGTTAACTGCAGCATATGTTTATTGTGTGCATACGATGCAGTCAAGCAAAGAATATTAAATTTCCTATTTATGTAAGTGCAGTTTGAATAGATCCCTAATAATATTTATTTATTTATTAAACTTCGAAATAAACTATTTCCGCTTTTAGGTCTTATATGATGTTTCTGACATTGGGCGATTTCTAAGTCAGTGTCGGTGTTGGTTTCAATAACCTCAAACATCATGTCAGGTATAAACACTGGGTCTTAACACTGAAGTAAACATTGGTGTTTTTTCAACTCCAAGTGTTTATGAGCGGTGTTGATCTGAAGGCAAGAACACCACGTCAAATTCAGCACCGATGTTAACACTTATTTTAAAGCCTGGTGTAAACACCCGATATTTCACTGGTATCATTACAAACAGCTAATGTGTGTGCGTTGGAACTAATCTAGGGTTGTTTTGAAGTAAGAACATTCGATAATTTCAAGGCATAGTCAATATTTCTAGTACGTACTACGATGATGTTTAACCCGAAAGTACTGAAGATAATGAGTTATGCCCCTTTAGTGCGTCGAAACCTGGGTTTTCTATCACTATCTCGTTATTAATATCATTTACTCGTGTTTTATTATGAAGTAAAGTTGTAACAGGTAATATATTAATAGGTTTAGACAAAGAAAAGTATGAACAAAGAAATTAAGGCAAGAATAATGCGATGATGTGCCAGGAATTGCCAATGCAATTAGCAAAAGAGTTTTGTCCCTTTGGCCTTATAAATTTGAAACGATTTTTTCAAAATGATTTTACAAATAGAGTTTGTCCTAGTAATAGCTAAGGAAATTATTAAAAGGGATTGGGGTGCGAAAAACAGTCGTTTCCTGTGCATTAAAGATTACAGTGTTTACATCCAGCAGTAGTCTACTTTCGATTTTAACTCAAATTTTTCATATTATATTGGACTTTTGACAATAAGCACTTTTTCGTGTGAAATATTGGAAGTTCTGAACGAGATACATGGAAAAAGTTAAGGAAGAATTTCGTGGAAGGTAATGAAGTGGTGGTCTGAATCCAATCTTAATAATAAGGGGGACAACTCATGAAAGTAAACAAAAACAAAACAAAGTGAAGAAAATAAGTGTTATATTTTTTCGTGGTAAATGCTATTTTCCATCTTATACATGATACACATAAAAGGGTATTTCTCTATGGTTAAAGCTTTGTTCACATTAAATATGATGATTTATGGCATAGATAGGCTGTAGAGTCAAATCAATCTTAAAATTAAAAAATCTTAAAATGTGTCTGTGAAATGCATATTCATCAACAAATTAAGAAATTATGAAACGTATAATGTTTTGTGCTAAAGTGTGGCTTGGACAGTCATGTCATTGACAAGAGCATAGGCCCAATCTGTTTTTGTTATTATTCATTGATTATTGTAGATGAATTGACTGCACATCATTTTTTAATTTATTTTTATTCCTTGTTAAGGCCGAGGGCGAAGGTCAGAATGAGTGAATCTCTGCCAGCTATAAACATTGAAGAATTGACCGATGCTGTTAACGCTGTGGTCAACATGAAACAGAGAAATATACCAAAGAAATCCTTTAGAGACATTGCTCCACATACAGAATCAACAACTATACCTTATAGTTCATCATATCTCTTCACAAATAATAATAATACTCCTTCAAATAATCGTAAGGATAATTTTTTTCATTAATTTGAATTGGATACCATCTCTGTAATAAATGAACAAAAAAAGTTCTCAAACTTGGCCAATAAGAATATATGGTATATTCATCAAAAATCACTACAGAATTCAAACAACTGAAGTGATAGAAAAAAATTTATGATTACTGTTGGCTCCTCTTTAAGACAAATCTTGCTTTGTTATTATTTCACTACAGTGTTCTGATATTTGCACAACTGACTACAAAAATACATATATTTAGAACTAAAAGAATGAGAACAATAATGGCACTTGATTAATATTTACATTTATTTACATATTTTCTTGATTTGTTACAGAAATTGTCCTGAATCCTACAGAAAATAAGATACCAGTCATGGTGTCTGTACAACCATCACAAAATAAAAGTAAGGAGTTAATTTTCCTTGTAATAAATAATTCAGGTTTTAAATACAAAAAATTAGATGTGGACTTAAATAAAGCAACAACATTTTTAAAATGAACTGCAGGCCTAATTGTATTTTTAATATCTTTATGTACAATGATCTGATTTTCATTTTTGTAAGATTAAATTAATTTATTTGCTTTTCAGTTGAAGCTTTATGTTTATCTAGTTTAGAAGGCAGTTATAATAAAGTATCTTCAATCAATGATAGTCAAGCTACTGCAGGTAGTTTTTCTCTTTGTTATACCAATTGGTTTCTGTTTTTGTGAGATTTAAAATAACTTGAAGTTTGAAGAGGTCTGGATATGGATTACAACATTGAGATTGAATATCTAAGGCTTGGGTTTTCAACTGGTTTTCTCAAATGTCCCGATAACGCATATAGAAATGTCCATAATCGATTAAAATTTTTGAGAAATCTTCTGATTTTCGTCTGTTGTTGATGTATGATTTTGTAGCTGAATGTTTGTTATTTAACAATATCTGGTATAAAAGACATTAAACTGAAGTAATGTCCAGAATTTGTTATGATCATCATGATATAACAGGTTGTGACTTGTTTGATAATCATGTAACAGATGATGATAAAAGAAAAATATGACTATGAATTTTAATCGATAATGAAATTTGATAATCAATCTTTGAAATAAAACAATTTGTAGCGTTGATAATGGATTTTTTTGATAATTTGACTCAGTCCCATTCATCAGACATTTAAGTGTTACAAACCAGCCAATTAACTGTAAATAGCGGATTTTAACTGTCACTGCCATGCGCCTGAGCTAAATATGTACTTAGAGGAACCCTACTCAATATTTTAAAGAAGAAGAAGAATTATTAATGGAATAGAAAAAGAGTTAATGGTTGAATGTAATACTTAACAAAGCATTTCATGATGTACTGTAGGATATTGCCCAAAGACTGATAATCCTCTATGCATGTTTTACTGTAAAATTTCTAATACCAATTTATTTCATTTCAGGGCCTAGTATTCCACTGTCAGTGATATTAAATGGAGACACATCATCAATAGTTGATATGAATAATCAACCATTACCTCCCTTTACAACTCAAACTTTCTGTAGTCAAGGTTCATCAGATCTCCCTAACTTAGATTCTAGTCATATATATAATACATGTAGTCAAACTGATATCTCCACTTCACAACAAGTAGGATATTTTACATATTTATATTGACTTTGTATGCTACAGCTATAGCTTGAAGTTCTTACAATACCACCTCTTAAAATGAACAAAAAAGTTTTCAAACTTGGCCAATAAGATTATATATTCATCAACAGTGTCTTAATAGTAGTTTTCTGGATTTATCAGATTATACAGGTGATCTGTTGTAGGTTTATAACACCAGACAAGTTGCCTTATGAATATATACTCTTATTGACATAGTTTAAAACTCTTTATTTTTTGGTCATAAGAGGTGGTATTCTTTTAAATCCAATCCAATTATGCTGTTTCCTTTTAGAACAAATATTAGTTAGGATATTAATTTGAAACACAACAGTAAAAAGTGAAAAATTATAAACGCTATTTAAAGTGTTTCTTCACATATTTCTGAGGAAAGGGCGGAAAAGGCAGTTTTTAGTCCATTTTCTCACTATTGTTATGGTGATTAGTGACATCAAATTCCTTTTCATGCATTTGATGTCACCTTATATCATTTATTATTTATATATATCTACATAATTGTATTTCAGGTACAAACTTCATCACCATCTACACAGTCTGCTTTATCAAATTTAATATTTTCTCCATCTGACACGAATACAACATCTAGATTCTTTATGTCTAGTCCATTACCAATATTTTCAGTAGATACTCCAATACCTAGTGTTAATAGTTATTTACCAAGACCATCTAGTGTTGTATCCAATATCAGTGGTATTTCAGGTAAAATATGTATATTGCCCATACATTTCATCACAATTTATCCTATAACCGACATGAGAAATACAAATTTCAAATTTGTTTTTAATGAATTTTTTTCTTATATTCTGTGTCAGAATAACAGTAGATTATTCTAGATAAATTTTTTTTTATAATTATGATATTCTTGCTTCCCGTGGAATACAGCCCATTGAATAAATATGGTATTCAATGGGCTGTATTCAATGGGCATGGGCAAGATTTAATGCATGCTCTTCACTCGTCAGTCACACTTAAAATGCCGTCGGACAGGTATTGTCTGTCCCTTCTGAGACTTATTAGCGTCGAAATAAACGTTTCGTACTATGATGAAAAGTGAATTGTCAAGATTGTTTACTAATAACTGTCAGTGATATTTGAAAGATGTTATGGTACAGTATGAGTAAAAACCGTTTTACATATAACGACAAACAGGGAAAATTATCGGATAAATAGGTTATCACAAGCACTCATGGCATAAAAACCATATCTACTCGTAGCCATAGAATAACCTCTATGTATCAATTTAGTTATTATTCTAATAATAAATATTATCTGTTGCAGTTTTTGATTCCTTATTAAAAGCACATGACAATGGTCAGTTTTTGGCACCTTTACCCCCAGTTACACTAGACAAGACATCTTCCGATACAGTTAAACCTTGTCATAATACTGCTTCACATCGACAGTCTATGTTACCAGATTACTGTAAGTGTGATTTATCTTTTTGTTTCTCTAACAATAGTTCAAAATCTAACAAATAAATAACCCTTGATTGTCTTTATTAACTAGTAGCATATCTGTGTAGATTGAATAAAAATATTCCCCAACAAGTCTTGAATCATATAGTAAGGAAAATATTGATTCGCACAATGTTTTGCAATATCTGTGATATATGCTGTCAAGAAAAAATATTATTAAAACTGTTCAGTTTTTATTATGAAGATATTTTTTGACTTTGTTTTTTTCATCAGTCCCTATAGATTATTTTGTCTGTATTTCTCATATACAAATTTGATTCCACAAAATCTATATTTATGTATCACTTTTATAGTACCGGTAATTAATTCAACAGCAAAGAAAAGTAAAAATCAACTTGTCTTGCCACTATGGATTTTGATTTATTTACAGACTGTGTAACCTGTGCTAATTGTGTTTATACTGAATGTAAACATCATCCATGTGATTATAAAATGATAGAAGATAAACCTGTTTTAACTCGTGCTGTGCAAACATTACCTGAACATTTTACTTTAGAACAATCCAAACTATCTGGTCATTTTACAGATTTAGGTAATTTATATTTTTGCAATATAAATGTCAAATAAAAAATCTCCAAGGTTGATATTCTTATTGGATATGAAAGTATTATGCAACCATAATGCACTTATATTACTTATTTTACTCAAATTAGCAGATTTTCCATTTTTTAGGTCAATACCGGTACTGTTTTATACTTTAAAGTAATACTGTAAAATTTTCTGATCAGGTATTTTTGCCAAAGATTTCATACCAAAGAAGATTCAGTTTGGACCATTAGTTGGTAACAGAATAAGTGAAGGTGTTATGTCAGAGATGAATGTTTTTAGACATTGGAAGGTTAGAAGATATAACGCCCTTGATTAATGACCCTTCAATAGTGACCCCTTCCTCTAAAACGCTATGATCGCTATGCTAGCTAAGCTCTATTTGGCCCTTATATTTTTTCATAAAATGCATTTGGACTTAACAAAAATTAATTGAGAAGGCCTGATATATGTTATTGATAATCTATTTGCAAGTGTAGGACAACAAGGCTGAAACTCAAGCTAGTGTAGAAGTCATCAATTGACATATTCTGTATTTCAGTCAATGTTATTTGTACGTTTTGATCATGCAGAATTTAAAGGGTCTGTCAAATTATTTCTTTCTGACAAATGAAAGTGGTTGGAAACAGTCAAAGTTTTCATTGTTTTATTATAGATATTTTATAAAATAGAAGAAGATATTAAATATGATATTATTGATATCTCAGATGAAAATAACAGTAATTGGTTAATGTTTATGAAACCAGCTAGGAATAAAGAAGAACAAAATGTAATAGGTTATCAAGCCAAAGACTGTATAATGTTTGTTACTATTAAAGATATTGAACCACAAGAAGAATTGTTATTCTGGTATTCTAAGGAATATGCTAAACATGTTGGTAAGTCACAAACATTATCCTGCCTCAACTAATTTTTAAAGACAGATATTGCAGAATAAGTGTAAGAGATCCATTTCTGCATTCCATTGAACATTTCAGAATGAAATATTCATCTGGTTCATCTACATAAATAATGATAATAATCTTGAAGCTTCAATGTCGTTGCAATCATTCTGTATTGATAATATTCAATTATTTATTATATTTTGCAGGTTTCATGCCAAAACCAAACCGTCTAAAATATTGTCCTTATTGTACAGTATGTGATGAGATATTTCCTGATAGACTGATATTAATAAAACATCAGAGACAAGAACATAATGAAATACCTGTAAAAAATCACAAGTGTCAGTATTGTGATAAACCGTTTGGAACAGTAGGAAAAGTGAAAAGACACATCATTACTACTCATACTAATATAAGACCATTTAAATGTTCACAATGTGGTAAAGAGTTTGCTGATAAAAGTAATTTACGAGGTCATGAAAAGATACATTCAGGTAATTTCTGCTTCAAAAATATAGATGACTATGTATAATTATTTTGCACCTTGAATCTCTGGGTCGATCTTAAGTATTCTACAAAAAATTTGCCCGTAACCCGACTGTTTTCATGAGTTTTTTCCCTCTTAAATACCAGTCTAAGATTGAGGATTACAATATTAAGTTCATTGTAGTCACGTTAAATGATACTGTACAGCTTAATGCAGCATGTTTTTATAATTTCAGGTGAAAGGCAGTTTAAGTGTACACTTTGTGAGAAATCATTTCGTCAAAAAGCTCATTTAACATCTCACATGTATAGCCATACTAAAATAAAAGGAGTGCCATGTCCTCACTGTGATAAAATGTTCTCTAGGAAAGCGGATATGATACAGCATACTATTGTACATACTCAAAAGAAAATTTATCAATGTGAACAGTGTAGTAAAATATTCTATAAACCACAGACATACAAAAAACATCTCAAAATTCATACAAATGAGAAAAATTATGAATGTGATTCATGTCAGAAAAAATTCCATACCAAATATCATCTTCAACGACATTTTAAAAGTTGTAAAAGTTTGAAGATGAATACAATGTTAGATAAACTAAGTGAAAGACAGAAAGATAAATCAGAGGAAAACTCTATTTGTATTGAAGCTTTGACTTCCTGTCAATCTAAAGTATTGTCAAACCATTCTAATGATAACTGTGATAATATTAATAATATTCTACCATCCTGTGATACATTTACTATGAATTCTATACATAATTATAATATTGGACTAGTTGATAGTGGTATATTAAATACTATAAGTAATACTGGAGAGGAATGTAATAACCATCTTGTATCCAGTCATCATAATACTAATACATTACCTAGTATATCACATGTAGTATGTAATACCACTACCAATTTATTATAAGATACCGTATTGACTGGAAGCTGGAGATTTTATTCTTGTCAGATATAAAGACTGGAGGGGAAATTGTCTGGTCAGAAATATAGCATGACACCCTATATACTGATTATTTTGTACACCTTACAGATAGTTTTCCTGAAAGTTTGTAATTGCCATTGAAGCCTCTCATTGCACACTGCATTGCTTTGTTCATAATACTGTATCTTGATGTTTTGTTAAGAATAAAAAGTGAAAGATAATATAGTGAATAATTTTCTTGGTCATGATATAATATAACCCTGCAACAAGGCTGAATATGGCATACATAACCATATATACTTATAAACTGACAGCATTTTTGAAGGTTGATTGGGTCTTGAATATATATAAATAGTCCTCAGAAGAGGTAGAACAATACACAAATGCATAATGACTTCAAATATTCCTAGATTTTAGTTTTATTTCAATGCATGTGTTTTCAATATGGTGTAGTCTAAGTAAAGTATGACACAAATTTTTATATGCTCACATCTCTCTTTGTGGATGTATATTGTCGGCACCCTTTTTTCAAGATTTAGGCCTCTTATGTCAGTTTAGAGGAGTGATCGCCCTTTAAACTCTATACTCCGTAAGTGCTTCTGTCAACATCAATTGCTCCTAAACACTCTAAAAACTAGAGTATTTGAAGGAATCAAATGAAATTTGTGCATACATATTCATGAAACAAAGGCCAAGTTTGAATATTTTTAGATTAATTACTGACTTTATCAATAGAATATATATGGTTTTAAAACTGACATGAATACAATTTTCAATACAAGTTACAACAGAATGCAGAGGTGGGCATATATTGCTGTGGTCCAGTATCTTCAAAATATTTTTCGTTTTTTTTACTATCAGCATGCCATGGTGGGCGTATATGGCTGTGGTCCACTATCTTTAACTTTCAAGTGCAAATATCCATAGATACACATTGACTTGGTGGCTTCCACTGATATCTGAGACTAAGGTATGATTGGTTGAACAAACAATAAAGGTGCCCCTTTAATACTTCAATATGGTTTGCCTTTATTGACCTTTTATGAGAATTAAGAATTAAAGTAGGCACAATAAATATAGTTGTTCATTGGAAAAAGTTTACATACTAAACTACAGTTATTTTTGGAAGGAAAGAATTTCCATTGGGGCATCTGTTATCCTTGCTAGTGAGATATCTATAATATATTTTTTGATATTTTGGTTAAAATGATATCAATACTTGAGCCAGTTTATGACTCAGTAAATTTGACATAACAGGGTAAATATAAAATATTAACATAAATCATGATTCATTGAAATATATTTCCTTACTGAAATGAGGAAAATCTTAAGGAGAAATACAATTATATATAGTTTAGTATGAATAGACAAATTACAAGAATTCAAATATGTTTTTTCCTCCCTAATTTTGACTGTTATTTAGGTAAGATTATTTTCCTCCTACTATAAGTTGACATATCAATCATTGAGATGTCAATCAATCAGTGATAATCAATATGTCAGAATATCAACATGTTTATATTGATATTAAATATCTTAATTACCACTGTAACATCTTATAACTTAACAACTGGTAAGAAACTTATTTACTATTTTATGTTTTTTTATCTGTGCAAATGTCAACAATTTTTTCCTTATTTGAAACAACAATACGTAAAACTTGTCCACCTTCACACTAAAAGGGAGTGTTGAAAGGTGCTTTTATGCAGGTCAGGGACACTGAAAACATTAATTTGCAGCATTCTGATTTTCAATCAAATGTCTGTTTCTACCCTACAAAGACAACAAACTATGGTCAAACAAAATCAAACACTTGGTCTTTGTGGAATTGCTGGTGCAGATTGATGCTATCGATCCTCACTACACATGAAACAAAATCAAAAAACCCTTTACAATGACTTTAATTTTTAGTTTCTTGTTTGTTGTGCAATGTATTTTTCCTCCATAGATAAGTTTGTTTTTGGTAGTAAGATAAGTGACCATGCTACAATGAGTAGTGTAATTAATGATAACAGTACAGTTACTACAACTACCACTACCTATTTTACTACCAGTCAACCATCAGGTAAGTCAAATCCTTCACAAGTTTCCATTTCCCACCCTGCATAGTTAAAGTAGTTTTTAGGCAGAAAGTTATTGAAATGTGTGTGTGCTTTCTACAAGGCCTTGGAAGTATTCAACCAAGATAGTATTTGTCTAGGTTATCTAGCTGCTTACTTGTATTTTGAATTGTTAAAGAGATTTAGTTGACTAGGATTTGTCTTATGCTGCAGACATGTTTTTTGAAATTGGTTGTAAACTTTCAGGTTCTAACTGGTAAAGCAAATCAAGCAAATGACCAAAATGTTTTTTTATTTAAACACAAATTGGTTTATCAGTTGCTGGATCTTAAATCAGCTATTATTTTTGTGGAATGAAAACTTACTATTTCATAATTATCATCCCCTACACAATTTACACATCTTAAATTCCACAATGTAGCTATACTTCTCCCCTGGTCATTGGTAACACCTCACATGACATTGCATTGGCACGGTTCTTTTAGAATAAATTTCATTAGAACCGGTTGTCATATTATAATAATGAAAATCTCTTTTAAGTGGTATAAAGAGGTTTAGGCCGAAACATATTCCAGTCTATGTCCAAAAAGCTATCAGAGGCTGGAATAGAGAAATATGTAGGCTGAACTTATATTAGTCTGATAATATATTGATTGATGATTGTAAATATTGTTTATATTTTAGAAGAAGATAATCTTAGTTTATTAATAGCATATATTAGTATTGGTATTAGTGGATTAACTTTAATATTGATTATCATATTAATATTTATTATCTGTTTCAGGTTAGTAGATTTTATTACTTAAACTACAAAATATGTCCTGCTAGAGAATTAATCTATAACTAAGCAAAAATATGAAATCATATGCTTATAACTTTGAGAAGTTTGTATTTTTCCATGTGGTTTTTCATATCTTTTTTGAATGTTAAGGAACCATTGCCAGAAAAGAGCATAAGATTAACATGTTTATGTTGGGTAATTTATATTTCAGAAGAAAAAAGAAAAATTTCCGAGGCTATAAACCACAGTTAACAGGAAGTTATGTTCTTAAAACTAGAAGACATTATGACTCAGAATATAATACAGAGAATACTGATCCCGATTATTCCATTGGTAGTTTCAGTTCACATCAAGTTTTATCTAGAAAACAAACAAATGACTTAAGAAGCAATGAAGAGAAACCTGAAATGAGGGAAAAGGAGAAAGATGTTGATTATGCTAATCAAGATATGGTGGCTAATAATAGACATACAATATATAATGATAGAGATTTAGAAATATTGAATAATGATCTATATATCCCTTCAAATTTTCATTAGATTTATTATTAAGTTTTGTTTTTGATTTATGTGACTGAGGGTGAAATTTCTAGTGTTCACACAAAGGGATGCTTACTCAAGGCCATAGCAGTTCAAAATATTTGGGCTGTAGTATTATTTCTTATCAAAGATTATGCAAATTTCTAAAAAAACAAACACCTATCAAAGAAGCCAATTTCAAGAGTCAAGGATGAGAATTTGACCTAAAGATCTTCATTCCACAGGTCATTGTTGTTTAAATATATGATCACATGGAATTAAAAAGAAAACTGCAACTACATATTAAGTATAACACTTCTGTTAACAGCATCTGTATTTATTCATAGTCAATTTTAGCACTTTTTGTATAAATTTCATCAAAATATATGATTTCATACTAATTCACAAACATATTTTAAGATAAACATGATGATTTATTTTATTTTCTTAAGAAAACAGCAATTTCAATGCAACACTTCCTATCACAGTTAATTAGGTTTAGAAATTTGAATGGTAATAATCATAATAATTTCCAAGTAATTACATAATAAACATGTGTATCAATAGAACAATAATAAACTTTATATCACATCTCATTTAAACACACTAAATTATCTTTTTTACATGATTTACATAACAAACATTGCATTATTAATTTAATTTTTCTACTTTCATAAACATGTTCATTATTTAAACAATTACCACCAGCACCAATATATTGTTGTCCTGCATTGCTGCATAATATCTCTATATAGTCAAACAGAGATATTTCGGCTCATCCGGGTACCGTCAAAACATATACAAAACCAGTCTATTATATTTTCAAGGGTATAAAATTATCTTATTTAGAGGGTTGTTTGTTTGGTAAGTTACAGCAACAACCTTGAAAATATAATGAACTGGTTGTGTATATGTTTTGACTGTACCCGGATGAGCCGAAATATCTCTGTTTGACTATACATCATTCATTGTTTGAAGATAGAATATAATATTGTTTTTAATAGGACTATCAGTTTCAGCTTGTAAATAGTTAATTATCACACATCATCAAAATTTAAATCACTCAATTCATCTTGAAGTTCTGTATTAACTTGAGCCTCAATATCCGATGGTATAACATCTAAACATAGGTCATATTGCTGATCTAAACCTAGGTATGAATCACTCATAATATAAACAGTATAAATCACACGACCTGTAGTCTCAGGTGTAGTTATAGCTAGATTTATTGTTGTCTGTCCTCTATTATAACCAATACGTTTTAACGCTAGCACTTCTTTAGATTCTACATCACCTACTATTATCATCCAACCTTCATCTTTAGGTTTAGGAAATCTACTCATACAAACTTTACTATCTCCTCTCTACAATAGAAAATCAACCTCATTAGTTTGTGTATAAACTGCTATGATATATGATTTGTGGCAGCTACTCAGATCATAGGTCAACTTTGTGGCTTATTGTCTATGCACTGGAATGGCTTACCGGGCACCCCCTTCCCACTCCCGAAGACCATCTTTCTCAAATTATACTCCATCCAAATCCATGTACCATTGGAAAAACTGGGACTCACATCAAGGGTAGGTAGATACTCAAGTATGAAACAGACAGACCCAATTATGTGACTGATGGATGGAAAATTAGAATTATTTTTTCAAACCTGACTAATTTGAGAAATGATTGTACTATTTTACTCTAGGAGTTTGATACCCATGGGTCAGTGTGTTTGTTAGTCAATTGTATGTTTGTTACTGTTAGTCAAATGGATAAAAGTAAAAGTTACCTTAGCTTTTTTATTTCTGAACATTTTAATATGTAAAGCATATTCTTGATCAGCATGTACTTGTATCCAATCTTCATCTTTACGCCTTCCACCTGAAATATTGGTAATCTAGTAAAACATACCGTCAGGGTATATCTTACATGCTTCAAGAACTTAGCATATAGCTTTTAATCATCAAGACCATTGTCAAGATCACAGGCAAGTCAGTCTGTTACTATATAAGCATTTAATCAAATGTAACTTGCTAGTATAACCAAATTATTTACAATAATTCTCTGATTGACAATAATTCTATTTTTATATTATACTGAATAAAGCTAACCTTTATGATATATATTAAATGTTTTTTCTATCTGTGTAGATTGACCAGCCCACCATCCTTTGATAGAAATATCTACATTTATTTGTGGTAGTTGAGACAGAGCATTATACACCTTAAATAGACAGCAATATACAATGTGAATATACAACGTCAAACTTTGAGATTCAAATTCCTGTACTTAAGCCACATAATCTGACAGGTCTTGTCTTTAGGAATGCTAAATCTTTCTGTTCTCCATTCATATGTACAGTAGGGTCATAATATCCTCTCGTACACTATGCTGATATGAAGTGTTTTCGGTCCAGAACAGGCTGCGATAAAGATGTGCCCATTTACAGTAAACTCAAGTATCCTTTAGTTGTTTCGTAAATGAAAATTGTTCTCATCGCCGTTCTCATACAGCAAATATAACATACAGTACCTGATTTATGTTACTGGCATTCATTTCACCTTCTAACATTGATGATAGATGTTCAAATTTTCCATCACAAACTGACATTAGTTCTGGTAATGTTTCTATTGGTGCCTTAATATCAGGATATCCTTTCTTCTTGGCACCACCACCACTCTGTGGTCTACAACAAAAAAATAAGATAGTGGACCACGGCCAAATACGCCTAACGAAAAAGTCTTAAATATAATTAGGAGTAAACTAAACTTTCTCAAACCTTGCGATTTAGGTCCAATAACATCCATTTAAAGTTTTATCAAAATCGGTTGAAAACTAAGAGAGTAATAGCATATTTAAGATTTGGGGCAAGGGCAATAACTCTGCTTCTAATGATCGAAAATAGCTCAAATTCAAACTTGATCTTCGTTTTATGAATATGTATACACATATCAAATTTAATTTGATTCCGTCAAAAACTCTAGTTTTTAGAGCGTTTACAACCAAATGTTGATTGACAGACCGACAGATTTGGGGCAAGGGCAATAACTCTGCTTCTAACAATCGAAAATAGCTCAAATTCGAACTTGATCTTTGTTTCATGAATATGTATATACATATCAAATTTCATTTGATTCCGTAAAAAACTCTAGTTTTTAGAGCGTTTACGAGCAAATGTTGACGGACGGACAGGGGTGCCGACAATATACGTCCTCATAGAGAGATGAGGGCGTATAAAAACAAATATAAAATGTCATATAACCTATACGTAAAATATAAAGACATGACAAAATATGATGTGACCATATTATAGATTACAATTCTGACACTTACCTAAAACAATAAATATGATAAGCCGTAATGCCTGGTAATTGTAATAAGGTATTATCATGATACCATCGTCCTTGTATAACCATTTGTATCAATATTATAACTTGTAATGAAGTTATTAACCATCCTTGATCAGCACTAACATCTAACATAGCCTAAAAAATACAGCATGAATATAAAGTATCATCAATTATCAATAGCAATTCCTGTCTACACTTTCTACAATAGCAATATCTTTATGAATACTTATGTTAGTTACAATGTTTGAAAAGAAAAATTGCTTATGTTTATGGCAACAATAAGAGGCGGTAGAATGTTAAATGAGTTATTGACCACATGACAGCCAGTGTCTGTATTAGTATTTTCACAAGTAATGTTTTTTTTTACTTTTGATACATAATATAATATAAACTTATTGCAAACAGTTACTTTACTGCTTAAATGCCTCTATGAAATTATTGCCTATATATTTGTTTCTTGTTATTTGGTTATCTAGAATTGGTTAAAATTTAAAATGAAAATTAAATACCTGTAATATACGTATTGCCTGATCTAAAACAGATTTAGTATCAGTATTGTAATCTGTAGAAGGTAGTTGTAACTGACCGAAATGTGCTTGTAGTAAAATATTAGTTTTTGTATGTGAGGAGTCATATGAATGTGGATTTACTTCTAATGGAACTCTCTGAGCTAAATCACTGAAAAAAAGTTTATTTTTCTAGTACAGATTTTAGATTAAGGGGAAATAACCGAGGTTAACTAAAATGAAACTGATTTTAGTTTTAAATTTAAAGGACCACCTGTACTATCTATTCACCAATCATAGAAAAGACATAAATAAATATTAGTTTATTTTAAGATGATTAACATATATTCATGTTACAAATCAACCCTTGCAAAATACTGACTGTTCCCCTTTAAAAAATGTATATCAACTGTATAATGATATGGTTATAAGAAATAATAAAATACCTATTAATCTGATCTTCATTATGACGTACTGGAAGTTGAGCATATTCTGTAGCATTCTGAAAAATAGATAACAAATTAAGTAAAATCATGTTTATGGATTTACATGAAGATTTGATAGTTTAAGTCAATGTTGCCTCTCATATCATGTACAAAGGCTAATAAAAAAGATTCTAATATATCCATATACCTGACTGTAAAAACTTTGCCATTTTTGTAAAATATGTATGGTGACAGCTCAAAAATAGCATTTTATCTAAAGAAATTCTAATAAAAGGAGCATGTTTGTGAATTCATATGAGAAACTTGAGAATGAGAGTTTTCATAATATACTGAACAGATAAAGAAACGTCACATAATTAGATCTTTTAAGAAAAGTCGTGCTCGATCAAAATTGATATTTTTCTACATAAATATTATTAAAATTTTAAATGTCCAGTGTATGAAATTCCACTGACAATACCAGTTTTGTTCTTATAAAGTCCCAGTTTGTTTTCGAAATGTTTTTTTTTTTTGCAGTGCGTTCGATTCTTCGAACGCACTGCATTGTTTTGCAAATGACTTTTTTTTTTTTTGTCTACTTCTGGTCACGCTAATTCGGTATGAAGGGAACATATCACACAATATCTCAAATTATCAACTACTAAATCTAACTGCACGGTGTTACGCGAATGTAAAATGGTGCTTTTTTGTTTAACCGGAAATGACGTATGACAGAAAAACCCATTTTAAGTTTTTTACCATTTTCACCATTGTTTTTCAACCGATTTTGATCGGAGTTTCTTTGTTACATTCGCTAATCGAGTGTCCACAAGATAGGTGTTTAAAATCATCCACTTTGAAAACTTTGTCGCTGACTTTTGGAGCACCTTTTTTGACCATTTTTTCAACTTTTTCAATTTTATTTTCATCGACCTAAAAACTCGCATATGCATAGACCTTTTGATTGCAAACAATTAGCAATTTTCAAAATTTCCATATCACTTCCGGTTTTGACGTCATTCGCCCTCAAAGTTGAAATTTCAACTTCCGGAATTTTGAAGATATTCGAAAAATTCTTTTTGCAGTATGTTTGTTATGTAGACACAAAAGTATACAAATCATAAAATTTGACCCGGATGTAACAGATCAGTCGCCATCTTGAAATGGTATATTTTCATAAAACGCAAAATGGGGCCTCAGGGTGTTATGGAATTTGCATTATTTTTTATGTCTATGCAATCTACAGTCGACTGCGACCAAAACATGGGAAGCCGATTTTTGATTTTCAATTCTGAACTTTTCTTATTTCCGGTTAAAATAAATCAATAATTGTCAAAACTTTCAAGGCCCATATTTTGTGACCTTGACCTTTTGTGACTTAGTGACCTGTACACAAGTTATTGCCGTTGATTAGATGTATCCAATGACACATTGTTTTCAGATGCCCACTGGTTACTTCCGGTTTAATAGCCGTTTGAAAATTGTAATTTTAAACTTTAAACAGCCCTACCACGTGACCTAATTTACATGTGTCTTATTTTCTTTCACCGTCTTACTATGCTATGTCTGCTCTTTCCAATGATATACAACACAATACATATGAATAAAAATTCCGCCTTTTAAAGTTTGAAAAATTTGTGCCTATTTCCATTGAAACTGTGCGTGTTTTTTTCAAATTTTATTTCGATCGTTCTGAAAACTTACAGATAGATATACATTTTGATGGCGAACAAAAATATGTTTTCAAAATTTTTGTATCACTTCTGGTTGTGACGGCATTTGCTCTTAAAGTTCTTCCGGAATTTTGAAGATATTCGAAAAATTCTTTTTGCAGTATGTTTGTTATATAGACACAAAAGTATACAAATAATAAAATTTGACCCGGATGTAACAGATCAGTCGCCATCTTGAAATGGTATATTTTCATAAAACGCAAAATGGGGCCTCATGGTGTAATGAAATTTGCATAATTAAGGTGTCTATGGAATCTACAGTCAATTGCTACCAAAACATGAGATGCCGATTTTTGAATTTCAATTCTGATTCATTTTAATTTCCGGTTAAAATAAATCAGTGATTGTCAAAATTTTAAAGGCTTATATCTCGTGACCTCGGTGACCATGTGACCTGAAAAAATTCATTGGCATTAATGTTACCTATGCACGGATACTTTCATTTAGGTTTTCCGATGTTTACTTCCGGTTTTATATCCATTTGAAAATTGCAGTTTTTAGCTTTAAAGAGCTCTGACACGTGACCTAATTCATGTACGTCACAAATTCTTTCACTATCTAATTATGCTAAATCTACCTTTTCAATTATATACAACACAATATTTTTAAATGAAAATAGCGCCTTTTGAATTTTGAAAATTAGTTATTCCATCTGCTTGTAAAATATTAAATTCAAATTTCAGTTGAAGGGAGAGTACTACATTTTGACATAAAGCTGCGTTTGGGCGATCGTCTTCTCCCATTAACTTGCGTTTGGGCGATACGTTATCATTAATGTACTTTTTTTACATTGTAACTGTTTAAAAGAAACATTAATATATATTTTCTTTGAATGAATTATGTATTGATAAAATTCGATCTGTATTTCAAACTAAACTACTGTGCAGTCCGTTTCTAAATTGAGATTTGGCTCTTTCATGTGTCCTTTCTTGCACTTTAGAACTTATTTACAAATCTTAGAAATTTTGTGATATGCGTTTTCCACTGATGTATATCAAACTGTGATTACGCCTTTTTTTTAATCAGATTACTTTTCACTACCGAACATGAAATGTTTATTTCACTTTTGACTACCGTGTGTGAACTGGTTATTCTACTTTTCACTACCGAATTCAAAATTGTGCGTTTTAAAATTTTGTACCTTCTGCATTTTAATGTAAAACAAGCTTTCTTCTGTAAACCTGACATCATGGATTGAAAGATGTCACTTTTCACCAATGGACGAAACCGGATGCGCACTGCATGGTACCATTCATGGTTCTAGTTTTTTTTTTTTTTTCGTTTTTTACACAGGGCACACAGCCTAAACTACAATATCTGCAGCAACCTTTCTGCAACTTCTGAGGTCCATTTTTTTCGAGGTATTGCATAAATATAAATTGGAACATTTTTGCAAAAGTGCAAGTTGCACATTGCAACATCAGCAAAAACGGGTTTTTTGACCCTGGAAGCCACATTTTGGGACCGATTTTGCTCGGGTTTTCATTTTTCGAATCTGTGACTAAATTCTGATGCGATATGAGTTAAAAAATTTCAAATTTCGAAAATTCAAATCATACACTTTTTGGCCGATTTTCGAATTTTTTTTTACCTTTTTCATTTTTTTTCGGATTAATCTGAAATTTTAATAAAAGATGCATGTCACTAACGTTAACAATTTGACGTATTCAAAATTTTTGCGTCACTTCCGGTTAAAGTGGAAAATCGATTTTCACTTCCGGTTGAATAACTTCCGGTGTAATTGAAATATTTCAACGAAATTATGTTTATCCTTATAAATCGTAAGTCTACAGCCGATTTTAAAATAAAATTTAGTCCGAAAAAAATACTTTGTCCGCCATGTTGATTTGATACATTTTCATAAAACGAAAAATGGGGCCTTGGTGGTAAGTGTGACGTGTGTGATGTTTGTATTTTTGGAAACTATAGTCGATTGCGACCAAAACCTGGGAAGCCGACTTTTGAATTTCGATTCTCCTTTTTGGCAACTTCCGGTTGAATTTTTTCAGTTTTTGAAAGCTCATATCTCGTGACCTTGACCTTTGATGACCTTGACCTTAAGTAGGTCAAAGGTCATCGACCTTGGCTACCAGATGATACTTTAATATTTGACCTCCGATATCAACTTTTGGTTTTATAGCTGTCCGAAAATAGCCAAATCTGCAACTTTGTACTGCTCCTACAGGTGACCTAATTAACCTAGAGAGTTTATTTTTACATATTCTGAATGGGCTTTATGAGCCCTTTCAAACGATATATCACAATGTATTGTAATGCAAAAATTTTCTTTTTTAAATTTTGCAATTTTCGAAACCTTTACGCGATTTTTTGAATTTTTTGACTTTAATATATGCATAGTTTATGATCTATTAAGTTTAGAGGCTTTAAAATTGCAACATAATTGAACATACCACATATAAATGTATCCATAAAAAAAAAATTGACATGAGCGTGGCACATCCGGGTTAAATTTTAATTTTGTTTACATTTTGTTGTCTGGAAAAAATCCATATAGACTACATTTTTTTGGAAAAATGCTCCTGCACACACCAACCCCATTACTTAAGCTATATTATATTAAAATCTCAACTATTTCGGCTGTAAAGTTCAAAAAAGGGAACAAGGTTTATTAATTTCAAAATTTCCAAACATAGATTTCGACCTTTTTTGACATTTATGATTGTATATCTCGTTAACCAATAGATGTAAAGGCTTGATATTTTAGCCATAGTAAGATATTATCAATATAAATAAAGTCACATAAAAAAAGCTGACATGGGCGTGGCACATACGGGTAAAATTTTGTTTTTGTCAAAATTTTGTTCATCAAAAAAAGGGTAAAGTTTAATTTTTTTTCAAAAAATGACCTTGCATACAGCTACAGCATTGCTTTTTTCAGCTTATGTTAAAGGTGCATAGATTTCGGCTTTATGGTTCAAAACACGGAACAGGGTTAAAAAAAATTATTTTTTCCGTTTTTGATCTTGACCTTTGTTGACCTTGACCTTTTTAGGATCAAAGGTCATTGACTTTAGCTGTTCATTTATACATTCATATTTGATATCTAGCGTTAACTTATTGTGTTATTACTGTATGCATTTCCAAATTTTAAAGACTTGTCTCTCGTGAATTTGACCTTGCGTGACCTTGACCTTCAGTAGGTTGAAGGTTATTGATAAAGGTTTTCAGCTCAAATGTTAGGTCTCTTGACTGCTTCCGGTTTCACAACCTTTTTAAAAAAAACAAAAATTGAAAAGTTTGTCGACTTATTTGTCACTTCGGATTTACGTTCAGGGTCGATTTTTTCTAAATTCCCCTTAGCAATTTGCACATTAGCAAAGTCCCACTCTGTGCCACATGTGGCTCTAGTTCTGTAGTTTTATCAATATTTACTTTGTGTTTTGCAACATTTCTTTATCTGTTGAGTATAAATTAAAACAGCAGATTGACTGTATAGGAAATATAAATCTTACTTACAGATAATGTCTCAATTAAATCAGGAATTGTTGAATCTGGTCTCAATTCATCACAGAACATTCTAACAGTATTATGATTTAAATAATAATAGGAGGAGATTTTACCTAACGTTAATGATTCTATAGCACAATTATCCTAAAATATAACAACAATATACAAAGCTATATAATATATCAGGCAAAATATAAGAATGTAATCATTATTAATGACCCTACTTATATTTCTTAAGCCAAAAATGAGCCTTAATCGACTATTAATTCTAGAAAGTACTATATTATCAACATAATGTTTGATATGGTAATAATTTAAGACATCAAGAAATATTTAAACTTCATACTGTCCAGAAAGTACAGGATTTCATATTTCATAAAATCTCCCTCCTAATTTTCCTAGGGATTTTATATACTTTCCTTGGGAAATATAAAATTTCTGAGATATTACACATAAAATATAGAATAGATAGTCCAGTTCAATGGTCGCCAGATTAGTTAATTAAGTATGTACAAATTTCACCCCATAGAAATAAAATGGCTCTTGATAGTTTTTGACGAATGAGACACCACAGGTCTACGGTAAGTATTTGTCATTGTCATTTTAATGTTACTAAGATTTATTCAACCTCAGGAAATCCAACTTTACTCAAACTACCATGAAAGTGCTTCTTCCTCTTTTTCAGAGAAATAATGCACTACAACAAAAAATTCAAATCTATTAAAAATATTTAATGCTCAACAGACTGAATATTAAAGGCATGAGTTGTGCCCCTTAATTTATTATCGATTATTGTTTTATTAAGGCATTGTTGGTTTTTAAGCCAGATAAGACACTTTTATGTTATTGAAACCCTTTCCCTTGTGATTATATCCTTGTTTTATCTTATACACAGGCACCAGTTTTGGGGAAAAAATGTTACTTTTGTTTACTTTTCTTTATGTGACGATTTATAAGTTCCACTATAATAACTGTTCTAAAGAACATTTGTTATGTAATAATTGTATAATTGAATACTGTATTAAGTTACTCTGACCAATCAGTGGACAGGATTTTGTACTATGATGTAATCATTATTTACTTTCACTTCAGATACTTTTATGAGATTTCAAGAACAAAACTTGTGTACCGTTATACTAATATAAGTATGAGATTTAATTTTTTTCTGAAATATTTTTCCTGAATCTTTGTACCTGTGCCTGTGCATGTATTAAATACATAATAAAGAAATAATACAATATAATCATAATACAAACCTCTCCTATTTCAATACAATAAGAACATTGTAATTCCATTAAAGCTTTTTCTACCAAACATGATAAAAATTTGTTTATGCTATCAAAATCTGTATTGTCTAAATTGTAGTAACTGAAAACAGAAGAAAAATAAAATATGAGGAAATGGAAATATAAAAGAAATCTTGTCGGACCAAAACCCTCCTTGACTTTATATTTATATCCAAAAGCTAATAATAAATAGCAAAAAAAGTTCAAATCAACTTAAAAAAAAGAAGGGAATTCAACTTCACAGACTTTTGAAATACAATAATATTTGGGATGTCATCTCCTTATCATAATGGAATTGCCTGAACCACACATTGAAAATTGGAATGGTATAAATCAATGTTGGTCAGTGTCCAAGATTTATTAAGATAAAAATTTAGAAAAACTATTTACAATATCTTTAAATGCAATGTACAAGATATCTGAATTTTCATTGTGAAAAGTATTACAAACAGCTTAAATGAAATCTATCAATTGAAAAAGTGACCGTGGTATTGTAATATTTGTATATATGTAATTTATAATTTTTGTTACAGTATGTAATATTATAGTGGTAATTATTAGAAGGAAATAGAAATTGAATATAACAGAGAAGGAAACACACATCCTGTTTATTTATTGGTATTTTACAATACAACAAGGATGTAGTCTATAGTTAATTCCTTGTTTAATTTGATTGTTTTACTGTTAATCATGAATTATACATCTTTATTACATCTGTTATCAACTTTATCTTGGAATATATCATCAGGTAACTTTAATTTCACTGTAATATAAAATTGGAGAGTGACGATTCCAGACATTTTTCATGGGAGAGGGGGTGTGTAACGAACAGGCAAGAAAATAGTGCAAATATTTTGACCTGAGTCGGAAGACTTAGGGTAGTCTTAACTATCCTAAAGGTTAAACAACAGGGTAAGTGGGGGTACCCAAGTTCAGATTTTGATTCCGTGGGGTTGGACAGTTTTCAATCTTAAAATCCAATGAAGTTCAGTGGAGGGTCTATTGGTATTAGAGTGTGATAGGCCCGGGCTGGTACCTGATAATTTGTAGTCGAGGCTTCGACTGATGGTCCGGGTTGTTACCGAGTTGTTTAATGATTATGTAATCGGGATTTCGACAGAAGTGACTCGGGGATGGAAGTGAGAGGCGACAAGAGCGTCTCTCGTGTAACGGATATCAACAGAGTTGAGGATATTGCGAATATTGCTGTTGGGGGCCGAATTGAGGTTATGGTCCGTTAAAAAAACAAGATGTTTGTTATGGAAGGGTGTTTTATTTTTAACAACGTAGTCCGTTGAATAATATCGGCAATGGGTCTGTTTGATTGAATGGTATCTCTGGGGAGACCCAAGTTGAGATAGCAGGCTTGTTGTAGTGAAGTGGACTGATTGTCTTCTGGCCGATGGGACATCTTCCATTATCGTAGTTGTAGATTCCGAGACTAGGGAGGAATCAAGACTGCCCGATAGGGTCAAGAAATTAGCCATAACTGTGTCATCGGCAGAGGTAAAATATAGACGAGATAAGGTTGGCAGATCGACCAGTTATCCCTGATTTCAGTTACTAGTAACTGAAATCAGGGATAACTGGTCGATCTGCCAACCTTATGATTTCAGTTACTAGTAACTGAAATCAGGGATAACTGGTCGATCTGCCAACCTTATCTCGTCTATATCCTAAAGGTTAGTTAACTTCATGAATGAGGCATTTTCAAGTTTATAAGTAACATTATGTATTTGACGGAAAGGAAACAGAATGAGGTCTGTACATGTGTCTAGGCAATTATTTTGCTAGTTTGGTTTGCTACATTCGCTACCAAAACAAAACTGCATTTTCTATCAAAGGGGAATGTTCAGCAATTTTGAGGGTTGATTTTAGTCTTTAATATATGTAAATAGCCTCGAGAAGTACTAGAACTTCACAAAAATCGCATAATCCCTTTAATTATATCCTACCTAAACATTTATCTTTCATTTTCTGTTTTTGTGTTTTCTATATAACGCATAGTCTTGCTAAACGGCGAGTCGTATTATTGACTTTCAAACGATCATAAATATGGCTACAAAGGGATTAAATTTAGAGGGAGAGTTGTAATCATTATTATGGATTAGAATAGCTAAAAAATTCCAGGTTCTGAGACAAAAGTTTTATTGGTCGAACAGTTAGTGAACATATCCCTTTAACTGACTGATAATTCTATTCAATACATTTTATTCAAATTAACATGTTTTCTTTTTAGATAATTTCATACCAATCTGTAGTGACAGAAATGAAACTTTCAACAACATTGACAATAAATATATCTTCATATATCATGATGGTTTTTCACAGAAAAGTTTAAAACAACATAATTGTTCTTGTGATATCAGCGAATCAAAAATTAATATCCAACATTTAACCCTTATTAACAAACAAAATACATCACTTGTTCTCAACTATTACAATAAAAAAGACAAGAGCAAGAGCAAAACTGAGCAATTAACTCAGACTCAAAAATTATTCAACTGGTCCACCAAGCGAAACAATGGTACAATAAAGTTCAGTGAAAATGGTGGCATATCACAATTTCTATTTCAAGTCAAGTTAATGGAAAGTGAAGGTAAGTGTCAGGCACCATTTAAAACTACAAGATAAATATGCGATGTACATCTAAAACACACACCCTTGACTGCAATGAACATTCTAATGTTACCTATTTTGAAGTATTATTGGACAAATTTCTAGTGTATCTGTAATTTTATGAAATTTTGTCTATTGATCTTAATGGGCTAATAAAACATTCAAATCACTATTGAAATTAGTTCTGTTTAGATACACATGTAAGATAGGGAACCTTTTTCTTCTAAAGAATGGAAAAATGAAATTCCCGTGTTTAGTTATTTTGAAAAGATACCATTTTTACACGTCCGCATCTCTCTTTGAGGACGTATATTGTCGACACCCGTCAACATTTGCTTGTAAACACTCTAAAAAGTTTTTGATGGAATGAAATGAAATTTGGTATGTGTATACCTATTCATAAATTCACGAAGATCAGGTACGAATTTGAGCTATTTTCGATCATTAGAAGCAGAGTTATTGCCCTTGCCCCAAATCTTGAATATGCTATTGATCTCTTAGTTTTCAACCGATTTTGATGAAACTTAAAATGGATGTTATTGGACCTAAATCGAAAGGTTTGAGAAAGTTAAGTTTACTCCTGATTAAATTTAAGGCGTATATGGCTGTGGTCCACTATCTTTAAGTCAACAGTACAAAAAAGTACGTCTGTATACCATTCAGATATTAAGAGATAGTTTGAAGCAGTAGGAAGCACTTGTCAAAATATTTATTGATCTTAATGCATGTTATTGGACCTAAATCGAAAGGTTTGAGAAAGTTTAGTTTACTCCTGATTAAAATTAAAGCTTTTTTCAATATTTAGGCCTCTTTCATCAGTTTTGAGGAGTTATCGCCCTTTCAATACAGTAAGTGCTTCTATCAACATCAATTGCTTGTAAACGCTCTAAAAAATTTCTCATCTCTCTATGAGGACGTATATTGTCGACACCTTTGTCAACATTTGCTTGTAAACACTCTAAAAACTAGAATTTTTGATGGAATCAAATGAAATTCGGTATATATATATATATACATATTCAGAAAACAAAGATCAAGTTCGAATTTGAGCTATTTTCGAACATTAGCAGCAGAGTTATTGCCCTTGCCCCAAAGTCTTGAATAAGCTATTACTCTCTTAGTTTCCAACCAATTTTGTTAAAACTTAAAATGGATGTTATTGGACCTAAATCGAAAGGTTTGAGAAAGTTAAGTTTACTCCTGATTAAATTTAAGGCGTATATGGCTGTGGTCCACTATCTTTAAGTCAACAGTACAAAAAAGTACGTCTGTATTCCATACAGATATTAAGAGATAGTTTGAAGCAGTAGGAAGCACTTGTCAAAATATTTATTGATCTTATTTGCATATATGCATTTGACTATGAGGTAAGTACAACGACTTTCATGTGAAAAATTGAAATTATTTAATTCGTAATCATCATCTTATTTTAGATTTACATGTAATATGTAATCAGAATTCAACTACCATTAACATTGAACATGCTGGTAAAAAGGAATTAGAAGAGGGAAAATCCACTTTAAATGATCAAATACCACTTACTCTACCTAAAAGTAACATCAATAACGGCAAAAGTAGTAAGTAAATTTCTGTTGTTGGTTGGTAGATGACAGGTTGTTTGGTATTGGAATGGTCAAATCTTTTAACCCTTGTACTTAGATGACTTTTTATAGTACGGTACGAACAACAACTGGCTTCTTGCAAGAAAGAATTTTCAGTCTCAACTAATTTTGAGTGAGTTCATTCTTTCGGTGAATAAATGGTAGACAAGCAAGAAAGACCCACTAACTAAAACATTTTCATGAAATCTGAAAGCCACATATTTCTGTGTGTTCAAGGTTGAAAAGTTTTTCAGGTTGTACCCAAATCTGATCTTTCTGAGATCTTTCAAATCTGACAATAAATGTGGCCTACATTGTATCTACAAGAAATGTTATTGACAGGATGATGACAATATATATCTATTGCATTCTGGCTGTATAATTGTATTTATTTGTTGAATTGGTGACCAATTAAAATATTGATGGTCTACACTGTAAGAATATATCTGGTTATCTCCCTTTATTTCTAGGTATTAATATTGGAATGGTATTAACAGGAATTGGTATCTTCATGATAATTAGTTCAATATTAGTTGTTGTTATATTTTGGAGGTATTTGGATATCATTTATTTTTCAAATTATACTGAGCGACAAAATATAGGATTCACTGAAACAATTACTTTACCGCAATATTGAAAAATACAATCGCAGGTTATCAAATATACTCCATTTAGACAATACTTAGTGCAAGAATTCAGCAATTTCACTAAAAATATGATACTATCTAAAAATTTATAATTATCATTTCTGAACCTTTTTAAAGTTAAAACTTGTACTTATTTTTTTCATATTACTTCGTTCAAAAAATTTATTGTATCATGCCTTTTTCCTTACAGAAAATATCGACAAAAGAAAAAAGTTCCTGAGAAAGTTATAAATACACACATAGTATCAGAGATCAGTCCAGAAAAAACAGACAAGATCAGTACCAAAGGTTAGTATAGAAAAATATAATGTTACAAAGCAGTCATCAGAAAGAGAGTAAACAGCTATCATAAAACTTCTGTAATATAATATATAGAATGAATGGAAGAGGCAGGTGTTGATTGTAAGTGTACCGGGGTAAGCTCTCATTGTGTTGTGTGCTAAACTGTATCTTCAGGGCATCTCTGAATAATTCTATTGGACAAATTTCATTTTGTACTGCAATTTGCTGCAAGGCACATCAGAATGTTGTTCCTAGTGAGCTCCAAACTTTACTAATGAGACATGTAATTTCATGTTTATTGAATTAGTTTCAGAATCCACGCCTTGTCAAGAAGATTATGAGTTTTGTGAAATCCCAGAGTATTATACAGTATGTGAAGAAAAACCTGTCAAAACTATACCCAATCCACCTTCAAAACCACCTCCAATCAAACACGAATCTGATATCACCAAATCATCTGACACTGGTGGGAGAAAATCAAATACAGAGATAGATCAAACTACTACTCCACAAACAGAGAGTCATTCAGGGGAGCCAGAGAGATATTCTAATCACAATGTCAATCAACCTGATCAATCTAATTATGATAATGTAGATGATATTGAAGACACTTATAATCATCTTGAAGATGTTCTTTCACCACAAATATCATTAAATAAACCATTTACAGAAAAGAGTCCAACCCAAAATCCAAATTTACATTCTGATACTCAAAAATACTCTTTCAAAAATGGTGAAATATTTGGAAAACTAGAAATTATGATACTAGACAATTCTGATACCAGTGACGGCAAAGATGTCAAAGACAAAAGTCCACTGAATGTAAAAGATGAAGTTGAACATAAAAGTTCCAATCAAGATGGTGATAATGTAGAGTTAAGAACAACAGGACCCTCTTCATCTAGAAGTCACAGTGATACCAAATTGTTGAACCATTCAGAAAAAGGTCCATTTGATAATGTGGTTTGTGAATTGTTGCAAAGGTCAAAATCCTGTTTACCAGCAATTGATAATAATCAGAACCCAGATTTGATAATCATTGAAAATGATTTGTATGAATCTATGGATGGCTAAACCTTTATGAGCGTACAGTTCTCTAGATTGTTTTCACACATCTATATAATGGATTAAGACTATTTTGTTTAGATAGTTCTTGTGACAAAAGGCAAATTTATATAATATAAAGGTTAAATGAGATCAATTTCAATCTAAATAGTGCTTATTGTAGTTATTTGAGTAATTCAAGTAATTTGAATACTGGTAATCTAACATTTTAAACTATGAAGTGTAGTGTAAAAAAATCATTTCATTGAATCATTAATTAATACTTTTTATATAGTTTTATTTTTAATCACTTATTTCAGCTTATAGTTTACATATTTTTTTTTATTTTATTTTTTAGACTTGGCCTTCCATATTAATGCTTTTCACTGCTTATCATTTAACTAATGCTCCTACTATGGAGAAAATGCTAACATTTCACTAGGCTGCAGAAAATCACAACTAAAATGCAATATTGCCATTAAAATGCCTTTTTTATAGTTTCATCCTTTCACACTCATTACTTCATTTAAATCTATGAGGCTTGTATATTTTAAAATAAATTATCTTGAAGTTTTCTCCTAATTGTTTTTCATGTTGGTTCACATTTCATCAAAGCAAAGATCTCAGTAGCAAGAACGCAAATTCTGATAAACATACAGTTTCTAGAGATTTACTCACTTAAGAGAAAGTCATTGAAACTTTCTGCTCAGGGGCGCCAGAAGCCCTTTTTGTGTGTGTTCAAGCAAAATTTGTTTGTGTCCTTACCCCATACATATAATTTACCAAAATATAAGCATGAATACGTTCTGGTATACCACAGGAGTGATCCAAGAGGCTCTAAAATACAAAATTTTCTCACAGCATTTAATTGCATTCAATACCACTAAAAATTCATAATGATATTTTAGACAAATGTAATATTTATGCAGATTTCATGCTGCCAAACTCAATATCTTGTACAATTGCACAAAGCCTGGATTCAAATGTGTTATGTGCACTATTATATTTATTTCATTCTATGTAAAATATTATTCTCTAGTATTTGGCACGGTAAGAATTTGGCAGACGTGTATATCAGCTGATTTAAAGGTAAGAGATAAGAGAGGAACTGTTTTTACAACAAAAGGAATTTACGCACACAAACGACAATAATACTGACATTTACCTTGCCAGTTGTAATATCTAGGTTAGTAATGATGTAAATCTCACAGTGTTATTTTATATATAGATACACATGTAAACATTATGCTTTATTCTGGGTTGATAGATATAAACATTGTGCACAGCTACCAAGACTTTAAAACATACATACATATACAGGAGTGCTCTTGCTTTATTTATGCATAATCAAAAACTTGAAAACTTGACTTCACATACATCTCAATCTCATACATATCAACCTATGAAATTTTCTCAGAAAACCTATTCAAAGATGTCAATAAAACTGTTTTGAAATTGTTCTACACAAAAATAATAAAAGAAACAGTCAGTCTTATTAAAATCAGACCCTAATTTCGTTTCGTTCGGTTTTCAAAATTCCGGTTTAAAGCACTACATTAGGGTCTGAGAGCCCTGTGGCCTGTGCGATAGAAAGTGTCTACGTTAACTCTGGTTTTAACCAAACAGATCTTTGCCCTCTCCCGCGCTGGGATTTTGTTCGCGAACAATAGGTGCATTCTAGGATTCCTCAGTGCTGTAGACTAGTTTATCAGGTCATTTTTATCAAGGTAAGGTTAGAGTGCACGTAGATACTTTCTATCGCACGTGGTTCTCAAACCCTAATGTAGTGTTTAAAAAAAACAGGATTAGGGTCTGATTTTAATTAGACTGTATTATAGTTTTTAGATAGCTGTAGATTAAAAGATTTTTTACTTGTTGAAAGCAGAATTGTACAATTTCTTCCTATTTTGTATATAGTTTGATAATAAAAAATAAGTTGTGTCTTGAATTTGAATATTACCAACATCAGATCTATCTGGGATGTGGCCTTTGAATTCAATATCTTTTAGAAAAGGGCAGTAACTCTTTATCATTCTATATCTTCTGAGGCTTTACAGCTTGTTTTTGAGCAAAAATAAACCCTAAAAGTTCACAAAACATTACTAAGGGATATGTTTAAACTAAACTACAACAAACATATTTGTATGGTACTAATTATTGGTGTAAATAACATACGCTTACTAGGTACCAAATGTAAAATGTGATGTAAATTAAACGATGTAAATATAAACAAAGTAATGTTGACTGTTATCAATAAACATCATGCACTACGTGTCTGACATATATTATGTAAAGATGGCAGCTAGAACAATTCCACAGCCTCATAACCTTCCAATCGAGGTTGAACTACAAAAAAATGGCAATATGGAATGAAGCCAGAAACTCTAGCAAGATTATACATACAGCATCATAACATCTTGCGTAAATAGAATTCAAGTTAAAAAACTAAGTTGTCTGGCAGAGTTTCAAGGAAACCAGCTGTAGTAAAATAAGTCAGGTAGATCAGTTTACCTGCTTCAATATCCTTTAAACTTCATAACAACATAGATCAAGGTAGGTCAATTTTATTACTTACTAAAACCTTCAAATGTGTCTCTATATCTTTATTTTTATAATTATTGGATTCTTGATTCCATATCAAAGGTTTTTTTAACTTTAGCTCACGTAAAGCAGTAATTAACTAGTACATATCTAATGGTAGTAAATCTTTTATCAATGGAAGTTTTACGTTTTTCATTTTTGTGTGAAATCATATATCTTTTCAATTATTGCCATAACAACTGGAAGCAAGACTTTGAAATAAGCATATATCAAGAAATAGGGGAGAACTTTGTCAGCATAAAACAGTTTTATTAAAACCTGCTTTTAAATGGGAAGAAAAAAAAAAAATTCCGAACATTAGTATCCAAAATCAAAATAGACTAAGGTCAGAACAGGGCTGGACTAAAATATTTAGTTTTAGTGTGGTTTTAGAGAAAACAATCATCACATGTTTTAAATAAAGAATTTTGTATGTGCATGCTTAAACATCTGACTAAATTCACATTCAACATATTTTGACTCGACTGAACTTTTCGATGTACATTCTAATGGAACAAGTATTTGTTCCTGTAAGTTACTAATGTGATGACCCTTTTGTATGTCTTTCTTATAAAATAATAAAGGGGTAAGCATGAACCTTTTTCAATTTGTATACAACAACAATGTTATATGAAATCTAGTAGCATGTTGGCTCCATTCTGCCTGTTTTACCCTGATAAGAGGGATTGTTGAAAGATAGAATTATTTCTAGACATAGTGCCAAATATTAGTTCAAAGACATCATACAAAAAGTTATTACGCAGAATACCTGAACTACGTTAACTACAAGTTTAATATGAGAAACATGCATAGAGAAAGTGTATTCTTATAGAATGTGCATTCTAATAAATAAACTCATAGACAGAGAAATAGTTCTAATAATTCAAGTGCCATACTTCAATTTAACAAGTAAACACATCCATGTAGGATTCTAAACAAATATATTTTCAACATGGTTCTTGAGGACTATGATTGACAGTCATATCATCTGAAATCCAGATTAATTGTCATGTGATACATACAGAGCAGAAACTAATATTGCCATTGATGATAGACCAGCTTAAAGTTTAGATTCATTCAAATACCAAAAATATATATTGTTTAGGAAATGTCACATTAACTAATTTTCATATTGCAAAAATTTCTACAACATTTGAAGACTTGTGAAGGGTTAAAAAAGCAACCTGCATATTTAAATTTTGGTCTTATGATTACTATCAATTATTTTGTAAATCAGTTTTTAACTTCATTTCAGTTTCTAAGTTTTTATTTGTAAGGTTATTGAAGATTAAGAATCCATCTTAATTATGTATTTTGAGGTGCTCTGATGAAATAATTATCAACTAGAAACCCAAGCCTGTGGTAATCTATCACAACTTTCATTCCTGCCTTTAGTTTCCTGGTTTTAATGAACTTCCTCTTGTACCCTCAATTGGTCCACTAGAATTTTAATCTTAAACAGACTTGAAATCTAATTGATGTTTGTTAATCTATTTACTAGAAGGTAATTTGATACCAAACAGCACACTTCTCTACTTGAAAATATCAATCTATTTACTAGTCAATCTTCTTTTATATCTTATTATAGCTACTAACAGAAATATGTTAGAAATACCAATTATTGTAGTAGTGGCGGGTGTCTTTTGGAAACACCTGATGGTACTTCTTGTATGGGAAGTCCACTACTATATAATTATTGCACCCGATTTTGTCATGTTTTGGACGAGATTTTGATTGACGGAATTGTTTTGCTGGTACAGTTTTTTATTATTGGTACATTTCTTTTAATGTACACAATTTGACAGCTTTCTTGATTTCTTCATACTATAACTGAAATTCCTAAAACATGTTGAAATCATCCTTTATTCAATAACTATTTTGTTCCCTACAAGGTAGAAAAACTGTCCAGCCTCTCAGAATAGTTATATTGGTCAAAATAGAACAGTTAAAATGATGTTCAAATCATTACACAATGAGTCACACAGATTATTTTTCAATAAAAATATTAGAAAATATTATTTCATGTCAAGTCAACATAACGTATAATCTAATCAATCAAAGCAACTAAACTGGACTAATTAATAAAAAAGCCTACAGGTTATAGTTCTAGTTAGGGTGATAAGGATCTAACTCTCTATTAGTTGGTTGAGGTGCAGATCAATTCGATCAGTTGTTCTTAAAAGTTCTGTTAAAGGTGCCAGATTTTAAGTGTCATCATTCGGCCATTAAGTTGGTTGTTCAAAGAGCCAGATTTAATCAGTTGGTTGTTCAAAGAGCCAGATTTAATCAGTTGGTTGTTCAAAGAGCCAGATTTAATCAGTTGAATGTTCAAAGAGCCAGATTTAATCAGTTGAATGTTCAAAGAGCCAGATTTAATCAGTTGGTTGTTCAAAGAGCCAGATTTAATCAGTTGGTTGTTCAAAGAGCCAGATTTAATCAGTTGAATGTTCAAAGAGCTAGATTTAATCACTTGGTTAATCAAAGAGCTAGATTCAGACAGTTGGTTGCTCTAAGAGCCAGATCTAATCACTTGGTTAATCAAAGAGCTAGATTCAGACAGTTGGTTGCTCTAAGAGCCAGATCTAATCACTTGGTTAATCAAAGAGCTAGATTCAGACAGTTGGTTGCTCTAAGAGCCAGATCTAATCACTTGGTTAATCAAAGAGCTAGATTCAGACAGTTGGTTGCTCTAAGAGCCAGATCTAATCAGTTGGTTGATCAAAGAGCTAGATTCAGACAGTTGGTTGCTCTAAGAGCCAGATCTAATCACTTGGTTAATCAAAGAGCGAGATTCAGACAGTTGGTTGCTCTAAGAGCCAGATCTAATCACTTGGTTAATCAAAGAGCTAGATTCAGACAGTTGGTTGCTCTAAGAGCCAGATCTAATCACTTGGTTAATCAAAGAGCGAGATTCAGACAGTTGGTTGCTCTAAGAGCCAGATCTAATCACTTGGTTAATCAAAGAGCTAGATTCAGACAGTTGGTTGCTCTAAGAGCCAGATCTAATCACTTGGTTAATCAAAGAGCTAGATTCAGACAGTTGGTTGCTCTAAGAGCCAGATCTAATCAGTTGGTTGATCAAAGAGCTAGATTCAGACAGTTGGTTGCTCTAAGAGCCAGATCTAATCACTTGGTTAATCAAAGAGCTAGATTCAGACAGTTGGTTGCTCTAAGAGCCAGATCTAATCACTTGGTTAATCAAAGAGCTAGATTCAGACAGTTGGTTGCTCTAAGAGCCAGATCTAATCACTTGGTTAATCAAAGAGCTAGATTCAGACAGTTGGTTGCTCTAAGAGCCAGATCTAATCACTTGGTTAATCAAAGAGCGAGATTCAGACAGTTGGTTGCTCTAAGAGCCAGATCTAATCACTTGGTTAATCAAAGAACTAGATTCAGACAGTTGGTTGATCTAAGAGCCAGATCTAATCACTTGGTTAATCAAAGAGCTAGATTCAGACAGTTGGTTGCTCTAAGAGCCAGATCTAATCAGTTGGTTGATCAAAGAGCTAGATTCAGACAGTTGGTTGCTCAATAAAGCCAAATTTAATCAGTTGGTTAATCAAAGAGCTAGATTCAGACAGTTGGTTGCTCTAAGAGCCAGATCTAATCAGTTGGTTGATCAAAGAGCTAGATTCAGACAGTTGGTTGCTCTAAGAGCCAGATCTAATCAGTTGGTTAATCAAAGAGCTAGATTCAGACAGTTGGTTGCTCTAAGAGCCAGATCTAATCAGTTGGTTGATCAAAGAGCTAGATTCAGACAGTTGGTTGCTCAATAAAGCCAAATTTAATCAGTTGGTTAATCAAAGAGCTAGATTTAGTCAGTTGGTTGTTTAAAGAGTCAGATCTAGTCAGTTGGTTGTTTAAAGTATTTAAACAATATTCTTTTATAGCAGCAATTAATACATCTGATTAAAATCACCATCAGTTTACAGATCATTAGTTACAGACAAATTGTTGAATTATAGATTTATAGACATTTTCTTTAATTCTAATTAGTAATCAATAATAAGAATTAGAAAATAGTTTTCAGTAATAAAAGACAATGTTTATTTTAACACAAGATTGATTGTCTGACTGGAGAACACCATCATTAACAAACTTCAAACAAAATCAATTTTCTACATGAAACATTAATAATAAGATTTTCAAACTGCTGCTATTTTTTGTGTATGAAACATGATGGATGTTGAAATGGGAGAAGATTAAGTCAATAAATGAAGAATAAAGTTAGCTGTGATAGAGATGTCAATATTTAAAGAGGAATCATTGAGATTTGATATGTCAAGTTATAGAAGACTAGATTCATGATTAATATATCAACTATCATACAATCACTAACATCAGGCCTTAATCAATCTCAACTCATGTCTCAAGGCATTTTAATTTCATCAAACTATTTCCATCCAGCTGATGCCTGAAGATTCTTAACCAAATTGAATTCCTTAACTTCTGCCATGTTTGAATAATAACAAATGTTGCTTCTCATTCCAATAGTGATGATGAGTTCTATTCATTCTTATAATAATTCACATAGTTATAATCCTAAGAAGTATTTTCCAGACTTCAGAGAGTTAATTTTGTAAAGGGGTAAAGATTTAATGCACATGTACAAAAAATCCCTGTTTAATTCAAATAAGCTAATATACAAAGGGAAAAAAGATTTTGAATTTCAAAAAGTAAACAAGATCCAATAAACAAGGTTATGAATTTAAGTTTCCTTCAAATGCTATCAGTAAAAAAATGAACTAGGCTTATGTGGATTCAGAAAGATTTGCGGATCACCGGATCTGATGTGTACGTCCTACTTTCACTTTCAGATAAAATTAGAAGTACTGGACATTTGAATTTAATACTGACTTTATCAGTTGGAATATTAAATATTCAGATGAGTATTTCCCTTTAACACGACCGACCAGTGTAAATGTGAGAAAATTGTACTAGTATAATATCTTGTAGAGTGATGATAGAATTCTGTCAAGATTCCAATTTTCGAAATCAGATACATTGAAATAAAAATATATTTGGCATTTACTATTTATTTTCAATCATCTCTATTACATTTCATCCTTATCTACGTTATCTTATATACCTATAGCACTACTACTTGCTTTCAAACTGTTTTCAAGTTTTACTACTTATTTATCAAGTGATGGGGTGTCAAAAATTAAATCAACCATCTATCTTTATAAACAACTTTCATGTTTTTAACTTTGATAAAAATGTTGACCACCAACAGCTATTTATCATATTTCATGTTAAACTGACCATTCTACTATGTTTTATAGAGTGAATTTATAATTACAGTAGACATATTGGTACCAATAATTTACCTTCTTAATTCATCATCCATATGCTTTTCTCAGAATACATTTTTAGAGGCTTATGTTTAAAGAAGATAGTTGGCAATTTTGGAGATTATTTCCTATTTTAAACCATTCAAAGTAGATAATTATGGATACACAAGGATTTGGCTCAAAGAATCAATAGCCCATTGTGAGCTGTGAACACTATAACTGACTAGCTAAGGTTTAAAATTCCTGTTTCAGGGACTAAGTTTCCGATGGTTATGGGCCCCTTTAAGAGCTGGCCAACAAACAATCAGCATACATTCATCAAGAGCAAGCTTTTTCTACACTCAATTGTTTTCTGAGAATAAATACATTTTTTTTTTCAATTAGACATTTGAGAAAGTTTTATGGTAATGGCAGCCTCTGTGGAGAGGTAGTATGTTTTCTATTAGAAGTTAAGAATGATCATTAGGACCAAGTTAATGAATCTATTTTACAGTATATCTACCATATGTATCATAACCTCTTAAATATAGAACATTAACCTTACTGTTACCAGGCAAAACATCCCCTTATATCTTACAGCTTTTTCTGTTATATTTTAACTCTTATCAACTGTAGTCATACGCCATTCTTCACTATAATTATTTAAAGAGCTATAAAATATTATCAGTCTAAACTTTCTGGCATAAGTTTCTTTTCAAAATGAAAATAAAAACTAGGTATAGTCTGAAAGATAACAGATGTAATATAAGAGATTAAACAATAAAAAACTTTTATATAAATTTATATAATATAAAAATGTTTCATGTATCCTCTAAGATATTAAAATATAAAAACATCTGCGCTATGAACTCAGCTTATAATATAGCATAACAACAAACAATTTACGGGGCTTTTCTATATTTCTTTATAAACATTCCAGATAAAGTAAGAAGCATTTTCAGTAATAGACATACGGTACATCTATTAAAATAGAAACTATGCATCTAAAATACAATATATATCGTAGAGTAACCTAGAATAAGAATGTACACAGTGAAATTCTATGAATAACTCAAATCCCAGTAGTAAGATTGTATTCTACAGGTCTGCTCAAATTACTCTACACCAGCTGTAAATATTCCTGTTACTATCCTGATACTCACAGACATGTGCCATTGTTGATACAGTACCCATAATAAACATGAGATTTAATTAATATCAGGAATATTTAATTAATTCTAGCCCGAGGTTAGATCATTGGTCAACAATGTCATCACTCCTGGCTATAGTTTCTATTGACTTTGTATAATGCCTCCTATTCTAAATAATGAATTGTATTTTATATGATACAGATACAAGGCATTATTAGCTAGCATCAACATTTTCTTTTTACATTATTTTATGTGTTCAAAATGTATGTGATTTTGGCATAAATAGCTACGTACAGGATGTATAAAATTCAAGTACTTGTATATGATATAGGTAATGAAGTATTTTATCAGAACATATATCAAAGTGTTAATTTATAACACATTATAACAAGTGTTCATTCACACTTTATATTCCACTTATTAACATTCTTAACACATACTTAATTAACCAAACCCAATTAATTATTCCCTAATGAGTGTGTATATTCAAACTATCTAATTTAACAGTTTTATTTCTTATTTACATCCAAGCACCTAAATAGTATAACTGTGATGTCCAATAAAAATTTGACAAGTTTCTAACTCATTAACACCGAAATCTCTTAACACTGGCTCCTGTCTTAATTTTGTTTTTCTAAACTTGACATTTATGACAGTTTGAAGACAAACTGTGATTAGAAATTAAAGATTAGTAGAATTCTACTAGACCCACTGTAGACTGTAGGCTAAATACTGACAGGTGTTAATATTTCTGATAAATAACTACTTCAAATATTGGCCTGCTGAGTTTAGACATTTGAGAATAAAGACCTTTTCCTCCAGATACAGAAAGATAAAGGAAGAGGTTCAATAAGTCAACTACTTCACAAAAGCTAGGTGATAGCAGGTGATGTAATGTTGATGATATGTCAACACTTCCATCTTGAAATTGCCATTCTTTTTGTAAAGTATAAATAAAATTCAAAAACATTGCAGAAGTTGTAATGCAACATTATGTGAATAATAATGAAAAAGAGTGACTTTTCGTCTTAATTAATATTTTAACTGTTAACATTCTCTGATGAATAAAGCAATGAAGATATTTCATTTTAATTAGTTCATTAAGTAGTGCATGTACATACATTGTGTTCAAAATAAAAAAAATCGCACAACAAACTTGTCATGAAGCACTAAAGATTTAAAGCCTTAACCAAAATAATAACTGTAGCCTTCATTGCTATTGGTGACAAATGTATAATTTCATATTCTTCATATTATGTACATGCATAATGACACTTGCAAACATATATATAGCTTACATGCATAATACAAACTGTATCTTTTGTTTTACTACTGGACATTTAATTCAGCAGAATCAGTATTAGAAAGTTAATTTTGTTAAGATTAGATGAAGTAACAGTACAAGATATTCTATAAATCATCTAAAATATTTTAAGTGGACCAAAATGTGTATGAGTATTTCTACAACTTTTGGCTCCATTGACAGCTGGCACACGCCACTAATAAACATTCAACCTAAGGCATGATTTGATTGGCTGATTTTCTATCATCTGCTCATAGAATACAGACAGCACACGCCACAACAAAGACTGTTTGTAGGTTCTCTTTATATCTTCTACAAAGTAATACTACATTGAAGTACCGAAAAGTGAGCCTATACAAAGCCTTTTGTTCTTATGAAATGAGGTTTTGAGGGGTCAGGCCAGCCAGGTGGAGTTTTGATATAAAATGTTGTATTGTAATGACTGTCAATCATTCTGTTGTACATGAGTGATCAGGACTAGATCAAAGGAAATACCGGTGCAGTTTAGTTAAAGGGATAATGATAATCGTTTGATGACAGACTGGTTAATTAAACATTAAAGGGGTTTGTACAGGTAAGGGCAGGTGTATAAACCAGTTTATTAATATAAATATTCTTAACTATAGTGACATTAACACTTTACTTAAAGACTGACTGTCTCTGTAAACCTTGTCTAACAACATACACCCTTTCTTTTATCTCCTAAACTACTAGCCAATAGAAGAGGGGCTGTGACCAATTCACCCCAAGTGTGTACCAGCCTAATCTAATTAGTAAACAATCTGGAGGGCACGCGCCAGCCTCTATAAATTGTTCAAGTAGTGAAATATGTGAAACATTAGTAAAAGTGAAATGTAAGAGGACAGATCTGTAGAAGTAGTATATATATTTATATTTTAGTTATTGACTATAGAAGATGAAGAAGTTAATGGTAATATTAGTTGTCTGTATCCAGACCTTTATATCTACACAAGGTAAGTTTTATTATATATTTCCTTACTTCTAATCATTTCTGCCAAATTTTAATCTTTATTGTATACTTCAATGTATTTAATCTAGACATATCTTTTGATATCAAATGCCAAAATTTCAACTTTCATTTTTCAATCTTTACTACCCTTGCCAAAAGATAATGGAATATTTTGGCAGATTCAATATAAAAACATTGTTTTAGTTTAATAAATATTAAAAAAGATGTTGGAACTTTTTATTACAGGAATAAAAATATCAGCTTGTTTTAGTCAACAGCAGAAATCATTGGATATAACATGTCCTACTGGTTCTATGGTTAGAATTTTACAGACATTCTATGGTTTTAGTCCAACAGGAAAATGTATGTACACTAAAGGAGATTGTAAATTAAAAGAAGATGAGAATTATCCGTGTGTTGGTAGAGAACAATGTAGTATCAATCTACCAACTGGTAGTTATGGTCGTTTAGTACCATCATGTGGACAATATAGTAACTATTTTCAAGTGGAATATGAATGCGTTGAAAGTAAGTTATCATTTTATATATTATTTCATGTTTGTGCTACTGTTGACATAATAACATCTGATGCCACGGCAAGTTCTTTCGTGAGTTGGCTTTCACCCCCTACCATCAATTTCTCTACATTCAAAATGTCTGTACCGAAAGATTTTACTGAATATCTAGACAATAGTGTACTGGGTAACATAATGTATTCAATAGTTTTTTTCCCCAGGAAATAAAATCTGTCGGTCGCCATTGGATGCTGCACGTGCAATATGTGGAAAATCGCAAGTTTTTGGGGCCTAGTTTTTCTAAATCTCTCCGAGCCATATCTGTCCAAATATCTATCAAAGGCTGGGAATAGAGTCAGCAACTATGTGGATCATTGTTTTGAATTAAAATCAAGATCAGAGGCTATGTACATTAATTTTTTTTATTTGAACTAATACATGAATTCAGACAGTGTTTTTAAAGAAAGTAAAATAAAGAAATGAGTCAGAGGACAATAGACTAATAATGATTAATAATCAATACGAGACATCATAGACTATTACTAGACCAAGTCTTTCTTATATATACACATAATATCAATATTGTTACCCTTGACAACACATCAATAACAATTCCTGGAACTTTAACGTAATGTAAATATTATCTTGCCTATTCCTTACAAATTATTTATCCAAAAAATAAGTTTTGTACTTTAAAATTTTCACATTCATATACAAGAATAATCAAATAACCGAAGTGATGTAAATTGTTGAAACATTGTGGACATTTCCAAATTTCTCCTTAAAAATAGAAATTTTAATCATCTCATAATGGCATTTAAATGTTCCTATATTACAACATATTTGGAAAATTAGTGAATCCATTGTGCATTGTTCTATTTATAATATTCTGTAGTTTTTAACTGATATTTGGTATTTTATCTCTTGAGGTATTCATCAAATAAACATGTTGTAAGTTTTTAAATAATGAATCTTTTACTTTGAGTTTGCTATTCTCATCAAACCAAGACTTAAAAACAAGTAAACTATATTTAAACAGAGACGGGTAGAGAATTCTTATCAAAATAAAGTTCCTTCTCCACTTGACTAATATTTTTCATGTAAACAACAACAAACTTTAAACAAAATACTTTCTTGTTCAACTTAAACTTGATGTTGAGAAAGAAATTAAAGTAATTTAAACTCTGATTCAGCAAACTGATGTTCATTTGTAAAATATAATCTATAAAAATATATGCGTGGGTTGTTTCATTGAGAAAATTGAATAAAGTATTTAATTAAAAACATTCAATCTATGTTAAGATATAATTAATATATTAATACTTCCTCTTTTCAAATATTGGCTGTTTTCCATCAATCCAAGTACATGAACTTATCTAAAATTACTTCTTATTTAGATGGAAAAAACATGATTAAGATTTTAAATATGATAGGATTAGAACATTCACTCAAGATTTGGGTAGTTCACATAATCAAATGTGAAAGCATGCAAAGACATAGCCAAAATTTGGTTAGCATGGATTTAAGAAATTCATCTTTTAACCAATGAAACTGTTGATTTGCTCGCATTGGGCTGTATTTTATACATGATCTGCAGCATTTTTTTCCACCATCAAGCGTATTTTATGACAAAAAAAATAAATTTAAAATTCAAAAGTTTAAATCTTCCACCCTTTTTTGACCTGTGACAAACAATGGCTCAAACATTTTGAAAATAACAATGAAGAGAGAAGAAAGAGCAGTCGACATCTGTTTTATGCAAATGAGTTTGCAGATGATAAGAAAATGAGAGAGGATGATTGGTTGTTATGAAAATACCTGGAGACTAGAAAGTCTACCATCTGTCAAACTCCTGGCTTTATTTTAAACAAAAGACTTGGTGAAACCAACAGATGTATTGTTAAATTATCATCAAACTAATAAATAACATAAATAGTTTTAAATGTTAAAATAATTCCATAATAAACCATGGTCTATCTAACTCTCTTTCATCTATATTTTTTTTAACATACTATTTAAATTTTCTTTTATCTAATGACTAAAGAAGCCATGTTTTAAATCTAGGTGCTTAAGATTAATGGAATTGTCAAAAATACTTCAGAAATTAGTGTTTGATCAGAAATTTCTTGTCGGTTCTTAAAAATTAGAATAGGGATATAAAATTGATGAATTTTAGTAAGATCTTCCACAATTTCTATCAATCATTTCAAAAAGTCTAAGCTTAGAATTGATCACCTGCTTAAGGGACAGTTGTTCTTTTGTTTTCAAAATTTAGAACCAATAATTTCATATATTTGCCTGTTATTTGTAGGCCTGTAGATTCATGTTAAGGTCTTGAGGTAGATGATTTAACATGTTCTTGTTTTTACTTTTCAGTATCCAAGACATACGGTATTTGTGATGCAACCATATTAACAGATCAAAGTGGATATATATCAACACCTCGATATCCTAATAACTTTCATAACAATTTATCTTGTTCTATACAAATACAAGCACAACCTGGTCAAAAAATACAACTGACCATCATTGATATGGAGTTACAAGCAAATGGCAAGAAAGATTGTTTTGATTTTATGTATTTTAATGATGGATTTCACAGTACAACTTTATGTGGCAGACGTTCAGAATATACCTTTCGTTCTCTTGGTAACCATTTTCAAATAGAATTAAAAGCAGAAACAGGAAACAGTAAAGGATTCTGGTTATATTATGAAGGTAAGAGATGTCTGTCATCTTGATTTCATTATCTCATATCTTTACATCTCTCTTTCAATTACTTTATTCTACTCATTTAAAACTTCAAAAACAGATCTACTTCCTTAGCAACAAATATGTTTTGAATTAAAAGTTCAAATTATGTAAAAGAACCAATTGAAACATTACAACGCTAATTGGCAAATAAATCAAAAATTAAAAATTTCCCCGATTCAATCTCATAAAATAATATCTTACTTTCAGCTGTTCCTAAAATGCCAAAATTGAAGCCAACGACAGATTTAACCAATGAAATGACCTGGATGATGCCAATTTCTAAACAAAACAACAATGTCAACAACAATCAGTATCAACAACAAGATACAGAAGTATCAACAACATCAATGTTATCTAGTACATTAGTGCCTAGAAACACTGAGACAACACCAATACCAGTTTATCACGACTATTTACCTAGTAGTGGTATTAGTAAAACACTTCCATTTGGTAAGTTTTATTAACATATTCACATCTTGACTCAATGTCCAAAATATGGTTTTGACTGATTGAAACTCTAAAAGCTAAAATAATCCACAAATTGCCAGTGAAATAATCTCTGAATATCTTGCAGTGGTAATAAAAAGATAGCATAGAATTAATCATAGAATGACAATAAAAGACATGTAGAATAACTAATGTGTTAAAGAAAGAATTGTTTATTAAGTTTCTATGGTGTTTGAAGTTTTTCTATCAACATGTCTTCGCTAATTAGTTAGAATTTACTGAATAATTTATCAATCTCTTCAAGACTACACTCAAACCTAACTCATCAATAAGTTAAGACTATTCCAAGAAAAGACTGAAATTGCATGTAGCATATAAGCCTAAAACATTAGGAATCAAATTGAAAAAAGTTAAAAAAAAAAAAAAAACTGTCATAAAATGATAATGGAAAGAGGAAAATATTAACTTCTGTACAGAAAATTGTTTGATAAAAAAAAACTGACTATGGTATAAAAAAACAAATTTGGGAAAGTAATTTAAGGAACTATTTTCAATTTATTTACAGCTGCTATAGCAGGTGGTGTTATTGGTACTTTAACTTTGGTATTATTGGTCTTACTAACTTTACTAGTAATCAAATGGTAAGTTTTCACTTTTAACTATTATACATATATTGTACAAACTGGTTCAGAAATATTGATTATACCTACATTGTTACATACACAATAAATAAACATCTGAATCACGTTCACCTACTTTGATATAAGCTATATTCAATGACTTCTTGCTTAAAGGGATTGAAAATTGGTTTTCTAAACTTTGTATGTGTATCGGCGGGGACAATTTGTGCAATTCCAATTTTCATTCAGACATCTGAAATTGAAATTGCACAAATTTCAATGGAATTGTAAGAACCACAGATGTTGGAAATTGGAATGGTGCAAATTGATGCTATCAGTGTTCCCGATGCACATACAAACTACTTTACAATCCCTTTAACACAAAAATGCCATTTTTTGGTACTTAATTCATTTTAGTAGGAAAGTCCAAATGGCAACATCAATTCTTCTACAAATTTTGCTTGAATGCATCATGAAAACTGTATGAATTCATATGCCACTGAGCATGTTTAAATTTTGAAGACAACTTGTTCATCCACTGTTTATTCAATACATGAGATGACATGAATGTTTCATTATATTACAGGTTGAAAGAAAAGAGATATTTCCAGAATAAAGAGAGATTTTTAGAAATACGGAATCCTGCGTTCCGAAGTAGTGGTGATTTTAATCAGTGTAATAATGAGTATAATCCATACACTAGTAATAATGACTATAATTGTTACGTAGAATGTGCCTGAAGAAAGCTTCAGGTCTTGTGATATTAGACACTATTAATGCTATGTATGTAGTTGTACAACCGTCCACCTAGACTGAAATAACTGTGAATATCTACCATGTAAAAGTGCCATATTTGATGAGTCACAAGTGTATATAGATAGCTATAACTAGTCATTGTAAATATTTTCATTTATTATTTATTAATATTGTCACAATTAATCATAAAATCAAAACATGTGGTCAAGACAATAATCATTCTTACTACTGACTTTCATAAGTCAGATTAATAAGAATACTAAAATGACAAATTTTGGATATTGCATATCACACGAATTAGTAAGTTTTATTTGGCTATGAAAGACACAAAGAAACAAAATATTCCAAAGGAATCACAATTTCAGCTTAGATGTAAGTTTTGTGACACAAAAGAAATGTTATTCAGTGATCAACTGTTCCACTTGTTCATTATCATATCATTATTTCATAATTATGTTTAAGTCTGTATACAATCATTATTTTTAAATATTGAACATGTACCGGTATCATGAAATTTGCTAAATTATTGAACATAATTGCTTCATGTTACATGTTGTTAAAAAAAAGTTTTCATAGGGCAAATTTTGTTACATTATTTCATGAATTATGAGTGCAATATAATACCACATCTAGTCATTGTTTTAATCCTAACCTAGACAAAGATTAAGCTAGGAATGAAAACTATTAACCTAGTAAAAGAATTAAGCTAGGAATCAACCTAACAGGCAGCTTAGGAGTAGAAAAACATCTTGGTGAAAAAGGAAAAACGCTCATGGAATTTATTAGCCAGAATTAATACTGTGATATTTTTTTGAATCATTCATTCCTTGTTTTATTATTGTGTATTTATTTGTTTATAGTGTATTTTTAGGTATTATAATCTTAGATAAATATTGAATTATTACATGCCTAGAAACAGATGGTTTAACTAACTTACAAAACACATAATTCAGAAAAATTTCCTTTCTTTGTAAATTAACTAATATCCATAAACATAACGCTTTGTTATAGAAGTTAAGTATGCATATTGTGTAGAAGAGTTAAAATTTGGTTAAGAATTTTTAAGAATATTACATTTTACACATTTAACACATCATAGTCACGATTCTCATTGCAAATTACTTTAAGTAAAAATCTACCATGTTAACTTTATATGAATTTTTTGTAATATTTCTAGGCATTTAATGATAAACATTACTAATATATTACTCATCATTACTTACATATTGTATATATAATGCTTATTTATTGTATTATTCCACGTACACGGACACTGAAATCCAATTGTCAATATAATCTCTCGTCAATATATTTAATATTTATCATAACTTATTATCATAATTTATTCAAATTCAAGTGTTGTGTAAAACATTGTAAACTGTTAATATTTCATATTCATATTAATTTATGAACACCCAGGGCCCCTTTCTCAAAAAATCTTACGTACAAATCTTTAATGAGGTAGAATAAACATCTACTGTGTCAATTAATATTTCATCTCTCGTGGATGAGTTCAGATATCATGGACTTGCTATCATTTGTCTCGAATTATGAAATTTATGATGTCAATGGTTTCTATTGTTGCTTATTAAAATATGTAATATTGTGTATAATTGTCTTGTATTTATGAAAGTATTACTAATAACTATTAGTATTAACACATTATTATCAGCTGAAATAAAATGATAAACAATAAATACTCACTTTGTTTATTTATATATGACTATAAACTGACAATAAAAACTCTGATCTGGTGCCAAATATAATATCTCACTCACCTTGGATTCATAACAAGTCTTCTAAAAAAATAGGTCCAAGTAATATAGTCCATAGCATCCTGTTTCGACGCTATAGTACCAGCTACTATTTCAGCATTTAAATGGTCTGGCAACACTTCTAGTAAACTACAGATAAAAAGATCAAATATTAAACAACAAATGGTTAAGGATATCATTTCTGTTATTCATCTACTATTGCCATAATAAACATATAATTCTTTAGAAAAGTGGGTCTAGACTCAGGAGGAACTCTCATGGAAAATTGAGTTATTGGAGAATTTACAAGACATGACTTGAAAACAGAGGAGTTATGTCTATCCTTTGTTTGCAGTTATATAAATACTTACTTAGATTCTACAGGGAAAGGTTCATAGAGAAATCGTTTATAGAAATGTTTTTTAACATCATGTACTAATATAACAGCTTTACCACTATCATCAAACTGTGGTCTACCAGCTCTACCCATCATTTGTAATACATCTATAATTACAAATAAATACAACGTTATAAACAGATCAACAAGGGCAGATCATGGTTGCAACTAAACACAATATTTATCAGGGCAGACATCAACAGTTTGCAATAGAGAGCAACTGCAATTTGTCAGTTTTTGGATAAGCTAAAGTCAGATTTTTCCATAAACAATTACTACAACAACAACATGCATAAGGACATTTATACAAAAGTTTTACTTTTTATAATTACTCAATATAATATCTTCAGATTTAAGACAATTATTTGAAAAATTCTATTGAGACTGTGATAGCCTCCAAATCAACCATAACCATTTTTGAACACCAATAAGATAAAAAATACTGCCATAAAAGCTAACACTTTATCATTCAATCTTTATGCAAAATGGCAACACTTAAAAAAATATATTGCAGTAAGATGGAAATCTTATGTGAAGTAACAACATTTTTCTGTTTTAGGACCTGCTGTACATCTATATCATTTTCTTTTTTAAAGAGAAAACCATTAGTTTAATCTGTTAAAAATATAAAAACTAAATCTGATTCCTAGAAAAATAAATCATTAGCCAGAAAATATGTATACAATTAGAAGAGTTACTAGATAATATATAGTCAACTACATTTACCTGTGATAGGAAAATCAACATATCTTCTAGTTTTACCATCAAAATACTCTGTTCCCTTAATAACTACAAGATGAGCAGGGAAATTGACACCCCAAGCTAACGTACTGGTAGCAATTAACAACTACAATCAAAATAAAATAACATTTCAACTCAAAACTTTATCCCATTATTTAGAGAGAATTTCTCACTTACTCTGTAATGAATTATAATGAAAGAGCTTTTTTAAATAAATCTTTAAACTTGTCCATTAAGTAAGCTGCAGGCTTCACAAAACTTTAATAATATTATTCTGCATTGATAATACTAATGAAATAAACATTCTTAATAATAATGTTGTGTTTGAATGATATGGGGGGAGGGAGATGGGTATAGGGGGATGGGTATGGGTGTGAAAGGTCTGATACATAATGGTGCTGCTTTAACAAAACATGCACAAGTTGACTAAATCAGAGAGTAGCTTTTTCAGTCTAATCTGTGTCTGAAATGATATCCACTAGGGGAGTTACTTCCCATTTATGACAAATTTTAGAAATAACTTGTTATTTTCCAATTTTAAGTTTTAGAATGCACATAATCAAATCCTTTTTCTTAAATTTTTCTGAATGAGAATGACTCTTCCATATTTGGAATTTGATTTCTGAATGTCTGTCAGTTCAGGGGGATGGCGCTGCATGTCTAAATCAAAGCTTGACATATTGAAGAATTTCTTGATTTTACCTTATAAGTTTAGAAAGGAAGTTATTTATTCAATTACCTGTATTTTTGAGTTAACAAATAATTCTTCAGTAGTTTTCCTGTCTCTTTCTACCAACCCAGCGTGATGTATACCAATACCAAACGCCAATGTTAATTTTAGATTGGTATCTTTAATTCCACATATAATATTCTCCATCTAAATAAAAGACAATGCATTTAAGACTCTTATGAGTATATATTTGAAAAAATGAACCCCACTTCTACCTTCTTTTTTTCCAGAAGGGAAAGGGTTGGTATGGAATCAAAACTGCACTAATTTAAACTGCTGTTATTATGGATCATAGATTTTTATGTTATGGACCTTTTCTATTTTTGGAAGATATAAGCTTATCAAATGACTAAATTGGAATCAGCAATATTTGTAATATATTTTAATTTTTCTGTCAAACTGTTAGCAATAAAATGGTGTTTATGATCAAATTCTATTGAAATTTTTTTTCTCATGTGTATGAAACTTGTAAGCCTTAATCAACACCTGCAACATGTTAGTATACTAAAATATTGATCCATAGTGGATTCAAGTCTAATATTTTTAAATTGAAATGTAATCCATGGAAAAAAAAAATTCAAAGGCCAACAAATTTTTGAATAGTTTATTTGATCAAAACCAAAATATTTTCTAGTAATTACTGAAATTACTGTCAGTAATTCAAAGACTTTGCCAACTATGACTTTTATATTACCAAGTTATTATTGATTAAAGATTTCAGTATCTGTTAATGTCAAATTAAGCAAACTATTTGATACTTCATATAAATGAAAACCTGTCTCTAAAAGGATATGTTCACTAATTGTTTGACCACTCCCTTGAAATACAAGCCATATTTAGTAAGACTATGCATTATATAGAAAACACATATACAGAAAATGAAGGATAAATGTTTAGGTAGGGGTATAATTGAAGGGATTGTGTGATTTTTGTGCAGTTTTAGTACTTCTAGAGGCTATCTAAATATATTCAAGGCATAAATCGACTCTTGAAAATGCTGAACAATACCCTTTAACATCACCTATTATGGCTATTAAAACCAAAAGAGAGATGGAATATTTTGTTAAATATTTGGAGCTAACAATAGAAGGAAAAACTTTTAAAATTTCATATACTGTTTTAATTATAATGAACATAACATGTCTACATGTAGGCTCTATATATATATATGTATAACAATCAACAAAATCTTATTCATAAACATAATTATGTCAATAAAAAAAAGCAATTAAATTCCACACTATTAATACTTATAAATTTAAAGGGATTGTAAAGGGTTTCCTTAAAAAATCTTGTCTATTGGGAGCACTTTTATCATCAATTTACACTAGATATGGTAATCCCACTAAAACTAAGTGTTTACAAACACGATGACCTGCGAAATATGCTTTTTTGACAGGTGTGATGTCATCAAACATCTTAATTGGAATAGGTGGAATAACTGAAACCACAGACGTCTGATAGAAAATTGGAATAGGTGGAATAGCTGAAACCACAGACATCTGATAGAAAATTGGAATGGGTGGAATAGCTGAAACCACAGATGTCTGATAGAAAATTGGAATAGGTGGAATAGCTGAAACCACAGATGTCTGATAGAAAATTGGAATAGGTGGAATAGCTGAAACCACAGATGTCTGATAGAAAATTGGAATAGCTGAAACCACAGACGTCTGATAGAAAATTGGAATAGGTGGAATAACTGAAACCACAGATGTCTGATAGAAAATTGGAATAGGTGGAATAGCTGAAACCACAGACATCTGATAGAAAATTGGAATAGGTGGAATAGCTGAAACCACAGATGTCTGATAGAAAATTGGAATAGGTGGAATAGCTGAAACCACAGATGTCTGATAGAAAATTGGAATAGGTGGAATAGCTGAAACCACAGATGTCTGATAGAAAATTGGAATAGGTGGAATAGCTGAAACCACAGATGTCTGATAGAAAATTGGAATAGGTGGAATAGCTGAAACCACAGATGTCTGATAGAAAATTGGAATAGGTGGAATAGCTGAAACCACAGATGTCTGATAGAAAATCGGAATAGGTGGAATAGCTAAAACCACAGATGTCTGATAAAAAATTGAAATAGGTGGAATAGCTGAAACCACAGATGTCTGATAGAAAATTGGAATAGGTGGAATAGCTGAAATCACAGATGTCTGATAGAAAATTGGAATAGGTGGAATAGCTGAAACCACAGACGTCTGATAGTAAATCGGAATGGTGCAAATTGATGCTATAAGTGTCCTTGATAGGCATCAAAGTTAAAAAAAAAAACTACATACAATCCCTTTAAGGTCTAATTCATACCCTGAAAAATAGGCACTGAACACATAGTGAAGAAATAATATAATATGTGGATGTTATATGACTTCGATACATGTACGGTTGACACAAAATATGAAATAAACAATTAACACCATGTCCAGTAATGAACAAATTTGGCTTCATATTTCATTTAATCAACTAAATCTGTTAGTATTCAAAAATACAATTAAGATACATTTATGGATAAATTTGATCATTTTATGATTGCAAGAATAGGTAAACTTTCTCACTAATGTGCTGATTAGTCTTCTGTGCATTTGTGAGCCAGTAAGATTTATACTGACTCACAAATGCACAGAAGGCTATTAGGAAAATTTGTAAGAAAGTTTACCTAAACTTATTAGGCTAATCATCCTAGTCCTCCAAAGAGGTTTTGAGACGATTAGAATTGACTTTTTAAATATGGAGTCATGTGGAAGTTAGTATTGTAAAAAAAAAATAGCAGCCTTTTATTGTTGTCATCAGCAAATCGAAGATTTGAATTTGGCATTTGTAGAACTCTGCTAATCTCAACCAAATCTCATCAAATCGTAAAACAAATCAAAACCAAATCAAATCGGGTGACAAAAATAACTTATGATATTATATGCGTTCTAACTTTGAATTCTCCTTGTCATGGATAAAACAAATAAATGGAATGCTCTTGAGCATTTTGTGAAAAGAGTATAAGCTAATAGTGCATTTCATGGAAAACAATTAACCTCAAAAGTGGAATGTCTCATTGTTATAAGGCACATATACACACTTGGAAATCACCAGTAAGGTCTTGCTCACTTCATACACACAAATAATGTCTATTGATATTTAGGTAAAATAACAAGCTGACAAAGAGAAAGCTTGTCAACAGCACCAAGAGATAATGTCATTTACATATAATTCCATACTAAAATCCCACAATGAGAACTTTTGGTGGCAGAGTTCCTTCAACTTATTACAGAAAAATCTAGATACCAAATATCTTTGCGGGATACAAAGCCGACTTCATAAGGTGTCATTTTTGGGCAGAACATAAAGTGAATAAAATATCTTTGGAATAAACATATATATATATATCATGTTAGGTTGGTTCTTGTATAGATTTTAATAATGCAATATCCTTTTCAATTTTCTCCATTTCTTGTGTTAGATGTCGAATAATTCTATCTTTAGTTTTTAAAGCAGAAGTTAAGTTAGTAATGAGTTGTATATTTTGTTGTATAGTTTGAGATAACTTGAATTGTTCTTCCATAATATCATTCACAACATCATCTGTAGTTCTAGACACAATATCTCCATACTGATTTATAGTAAACGTCACTTTTTTCTCTTTAAAATGCATAGCAATAAACATAATATCTAATACACAAATTAACAACAAGATATGCCACGATCCATACATCTGTAAAAATCCTAGAAGTGCAGGCATTTTAAACACGTTTCCACTGACTGTCTAATGACAATATGAAATTTGATGATTTTTCTGTTAAACGGAATACTGGTGTTGGTATTCTCAGGTAGTCATTATATAAAATAAATTGTTGTTTATAACACCATATCGATATCTTCAGTTGACAGTTAGACTGTACTGTAACCTAGGAAAAATAAAAAAAAAGTGTAAATAGACATAAGTAGATGTGATGGTTTTAGTCAATGATGTGAGAATATAATAAATATTCTGTATTCATAACATAAACACCTGTTACCTTGTATTAATAAAATATCAATTAATATACATATATATATTACATATTACAACTATGTAAACTAGAGTCAGATTCAAACGCTCCAAATACAGATTTCAAGACTAAAGCCCCTCTCCCACCTACAGGAGTTGCAAGCCGGGTACTTCCCGACTAAAATTTGGATAAAAATTGGGAAACTGCTAATATCTTTAACACTCGCAGCTCTAAACAAAAATTTTAAACATGTTTAAAAATGTTGTCTAGAGCCGCGAGTGTCCACGAGTACAGTTACAACCAAGTGTGTCGAGTTGACCAGGAGTTCCTTCCGAGGATAATAGGAGTTTCCCGATTTTAATCCAAATTTCACTTGGGACGTACTCGGCTTGCAACTCATGTAGGTAGGAAAGGGGCTAATTGCTTCTAGATCATTGCTTCTCAACCGGGGTCCATATGCACCCCCAGGGGTGAATTAAAAATAAAGGGCTGAATTTGTGTAGAGAAGAAAATGTGCATAATTTTTCAGCTTCAGTATTATATTTTGTATCTATTGAGCATCCTATGTTCATCCTGATAAGATTACCGCTTGGAATGGCTTCAGATGCAAGCAAATCGATCCTAAATTTCAAAATTTTCTTTAGGGAGAATATCCTTAATAGTGCAGTACTATCAAAGAGAATTCTGTCTGAAAAGACCTGAGATACCAGAAAATCAATCTATATTTTAAAAACAAATTGGGGGAGAATTCCAAACCCCTAGAATTCAGCAAAGTTGTTTGAGAAGGTCTCAGATGCAAGGAACTCAAAAAGTAATTTTTTAATTTTTTCTATAGAGTTTCACCATTAATCATCTTCATGTGGCAGGTGCTGCCCAGAAAGGCCTAAAAATGAATTAAAATATATGGAGAATGGGTTCCAAGCCCTTACCCTTATCAAGAGACAAGCATTTTGCTGATAATGCTGAAATGCCTGAGATACAAGGAAATCAATTCTAATTTTAACAATTTCTCTAGTAGAATTTTCACATTTTTTTAATTGTTTCCTATGTCCCTGGAATTAATATATAAATTTGTTGTATCTGTTCTTTAAATAGAAGTTTAAACGAACACCTAACTAGGTTATTTGAGTTTTTGTTTTTTAGTTATTTGCTGGGGGTAAATGGCAGGAAAAAATTTTCTCAAGTGGGGAATTGGACCAAAAAGGTTGAGAAGCACTGTTCTAGATTGAGATGCCTATCAAATTATTAAGCATTTAGAAATAGTCATACTGTCTATTTAAATTGCGAGCAATCAATTGAGATAATTATCTCATTGTCAGTGAAAGCTGTTACAAAATTCAAAATATTTTCCCAGCTATAGCCAGAAAAAAATAATTCTGCAATTATTCATTAGATATGTTTTACATTACTTCCAACTTACTTCTATCATCCACTGTCTTATAATAAATTTTAAATTTAGTTTATGAACTTTAAGAAATATAATATCAAATTATTCAGCATTTAGAAATTTCTAACCTTTGTTTATTATTAATACTTATTTATACAATTTATTAATGGTAATGAAAATGATATGTTAATGAGCAAGATATATGCATATATTAAAGCCACATAAGCCCAGACTTGGACATTGAGAAAAAGTCTTCTCATGGTTTTTTTTTAAAGTTAGCACTTAGAAATGAATATTGAACTAAAAAAAAATCGATTCCCTTTCGTGGTTCCAATTCTACAGCCATTCGAAGGAAATTTTGATTGTTTACATTTCAACACCGAGTTGATTGAGGGAGACGATAATAACTCACAAGCTCCGCCCACTACTAGCACGTGCTACTGGAGATTGGAGTGTGACGTCATTTAACTAACACGCCCCCCGCTTGACCTTATTAGCATTTTATTTATGGAAATCATTTTATTAGATCCCGATTTTAAATCCAGCTGCATCGAAGCCATCTGAGTACCCAAAGCCGTGAATTTTAGTTTTTTGACTTAATTAAACATCAGAGATTAAGCTAGAATACCTTTTGTCCCGAAATCCCATAAATTTCATTTTGTAAACAAACCAATCCCGCAATGTGACTTTAATATAATTGCTTGAATAGAATGTCACAATTCATAAAAATATACTTGAATTACAAATTTATGACAAAATGCCTTTTAAAAGATAGCTTGCCCGGCAAGGCATCATGCTCCACATGCAGCTTTGTTTGAAAAAGGAATTTGGAATTTGGTCAAAATCGTTTAAGAACTGAAAAAAAAAAAGAATTTTTATTAAAGTTTAAAGACAAATTCCATTTCCCCACAATTTACAAGAGCGATTTTCATGTAATTAAGCAGATTTTTTAGTGATTCTCATTAAAATCAGTTTATTTTCTCAAATGTCACGTTCACCTTTAAAATCAAAGGTTATTTTAAACTTAATCTAACTCTTATTTCCAACCATTAAAATTACTTTCAATCTCTGTTAAGCAAAACAGACAAATATTCTAGGTTTTTATACTAAAAGTAATCGTATGCCATTGACCATTGATTGTGATATTTACTGCTTCAAATAAAACACAATTACCTATTACCTAATTAAAATATTAACTGTTTTATGGCAACATCAATTCCATATCAAAAAGAGAAATGTATAATTCTCACGCCAAATTTTAACATCTAAAATGTCCACAAATTAAATTCCTACCCGCTGTGATTTATGTTAAATTTACAATATCTACATTGGACATCAATAAAGAAATTTTAATGTGAACAATTCAAATATAGATGTAAAACATATAAATAAGCAATCAGAGGTTCAGACAGCTGTAGAGAACATCAATATTGTTCCAGATGTTACACAACTCATGAAAAAATTATTAAGAAAATCAATTGATTCTTTGTTAAAAATAGCCTGTTTTCAATCTCAGAAATAAGACGTTTAACTGCATTTCATTTTTCTTAAAAAATTTTCTTCAATTAAATTCTTATAAATCTGTTGCCAATATAATTTTTTTTTACACTTTTTATCAAATAATATAAAGAAATATCAACTTACTTTTGGTGAATAAAAAGATATTATTTGAAAAGCAGTGAGAGTAGAATAACATGCACCTATATACTCGATGAACTCTACTAAACTGGTAAATAAGTATATATACTATTGTCTTAACATTGTAGCTATAAACTGTCATCACATCATACTGTCACTTGTAATGATTGATTTATTGTTTATATATTGTTTGTCTATGTCAAAATACAACTTACTAATTGTATCAAGTATGACAAAATACAATGGACTACAATGTAATACTTCTATTTTTTTTTTTTCATTATGAAACCTTACATCTGTAACTCAAGGAGGTCTATCCCTCATTCTGTCCCAACACCGCCTACCAGAGAAAATTATTTGAAATAATGTCCTAATATGTCAGAAAAGTAAGCTAAGTTTTTCAACAGGGTTCATACAGATCATCTGAGAAAATTATCCCAGACAGAATGACATCATTTTCCATGACCAATTCTTGATATCTTTGCAGATCATTGTCAGTGACGTCATAAAAAACATGTTAAATTTAGTGGAATTGCAAGAACCACAGACATCGGAATTGAAATTGGAATGGTGCAAATTGATGTCCCCGATACAAATACAAAGTTTAGAGAATCACTTTGCCATCCCTTTAATAAGCTTTGCATGTCTCCGTATTGTCTAAAAGGGTCAAAAGGTTCTTTAATTTTATCTATTATTTTTACAGCAATTGGAATAGAAGCTTCAATAGCTTTGATATTCAATTTTTCATTCAATATAAATTTGAACAATTTTTTTTTAGATACACAGAAAGCTGATATTTTTATAGGAAATAAACAGGAATGGAAAAATGACGAGTTATTACAGAGATCATCTTGAAATTACCCCTATGGAAAATCTACTAAAAATTATAACTAAAATAGATTTTAGTATTTGTAAATCAATTAAATCTTGATATTTTCTGACAAGGAAACATAATCAATATCTTATAGGTAAACAATCTATATCAAAATATTATTAAAACCTAGATTTATTATTACTACTGTTTAAAATAACCTAGAATAATATTGATATAAATGGCCTATTATAACTATTTAAGTAAAAACATTAGATATAAGATTAAGCTATATTAATACCAGGGGGTAGAGCATTTGTCTTTTTATAATCTTTATATCTTGAATATGTAATTCAAATTCAAATCTATAAGTTTTCAGTTGTTATAGGTTTACAGAAAATACACCAGGGAGTTCTTTTACGAAATAACATGATAAATATACATTACTGTTGAGATTTCTAATGAGCTCCTTCAGAAACAGTGACATAACAAATTTGGCAAATAAATGTGATTTGAACAATTGAACAGTTCCAGTGGATGTAAGGGTTTATTTTTACAGCTAAATATCTAGATTTTATCTCTTCTTAAAGGGATTGTAAAGAGGTTTTCTAAACTTTGTATGTGTATTGGGGACACTGATATTCCGATGTCTGTGGTTCTTGCAATTCCACTTAAACTAACACGTTTTATGACGTCACACCCACTGATCTACCGGAAGTTACTATTGATATCTATGCAGCTCAGTGGAGGCGACGTCATAAAACGCCATTCCAATTTCCATTCCGATGTCTGTGGTTCTTGCAATTCCACTAAAACTAACACGTTTTATGACGTCACACCCACTGATCTACCGGAAGTTACTATTGATATCTATGCAGCTCAGTGGAGGCGACGTCATAAAACGCGTTAGTTTTAGTGGAATTGCAAGAACCACAGACATCGGAATGGAAATTGGAATGGCGCAAATTGATGCTATCCGTGTCCTTGATGCACATACACAATTTAGAAAACCTCTTTACAAATCCTTTAAAACTATCTTGCAAAAAGCTAAAAATTCATACAAACTAGCATCTTATCATTATTTGAAGAGCTAAGACAGAGAGGTATTTTGTCAAAGTCATAAAGGTGTTTTTGTTGTTTAAAATGACAAGAATAATAAATCTAAGTTTTTAATAACTAGCCAGAGGCTACAGTCTATTGTAATATATCTAACTCTAATTTATATTGTCTAAATAACATCTTATATTGTATAAATAACATCTTATAACTTGGACAGATTAACTTTGATCTCTCAACATAGGTATTTCAGTTTAACCCCTTAAAGAGGTTAGACAGAACTAAACCTGTCTTTAGCACTCTTAAGAAAATCTAATTACTGTAATATATTTCACAGCCAATTGTTTATAAGAAGTTTTTAGACAAAATGTTCTTCATAACTACCCGTTTATCATTTAAGGTCCAAAATTTTAATCAAATGTCAACCTTTTTTATGTTTTTCTACTTCATTTTATGTAATTAGATATAATATCATATTCACAAAAATGAAATGAAAAGAATCATAGTTACTGATCAAAATCAATTAGTCCTTTTCAATGTTTAAAAGCTTTCATTATATTTTAACATTTAACTTTACAACATAAACATTATATGCATTACATTCAAATTAATATGGAAACGTGGTTAATGAAAGCTAGCTGATAAATTGCCAAATACAAAAAGCTTCGATTGCCGAACCGCAATGGTTCGACAATTTCCCGGTTGAAGCTTAAAGCTGTCTTTTTCTGTCAGTGGAAACACAGTTGGGTTTTAATATACTGATAGATCACTGTCATAACAAATGTATATTGAAAGTAACAATCATACTAATCATAGCCACTTAGGAGATCTTTCTTGACTCATTTGTGTTCAAAAACAGTTTCTTAACATAAAAGAATTTCTTTAATGAATGACATAATATGGCAGTTTCCTACTCAAACACATTTTCTTCAATCTGAAGTACCTGCTTCAAGTTGTTGTAATATATCATGTGATACATTATATCATCAAATCATGTCATAGGTTTTATCAGCATATCATATCAATAATATCATGCAGTATATCATCATATCATACAATATCTCATATCATATCATAAACCATACTATAAATAATTGTATGAATTACTTACCACTAATAAACTTTCTATATGCGTCTATGCATTCAAGGGAAAGCTTGATGCCATCATTTCCATTGTTTTCTTCAATAATTGTCCAGTAAAACATTAGATCACAGCAGAAAAAAACCACGACTGATTAACTTTTATAAGTACTACACAGTTTACAAAACCAATTGGTTAAATATTGTTTTGAATTATATTTGACATTGTAAGAATTGCTGTATGTTTTCTATGTGAATCATGTAAAATGCAATGTTAACGCTATCTATATGAGTTATCTTTAAAATCAAGTTGAAAAATGTAGAGTTGATTGTTTTTTTCATTTGAATTTTTTATCTGAACATCTCATAATTCCTTTCATTTATATCAATTTTAAATTTACATTTTCAATGTATTATGATAGGAGATTGTCAGATTGCATAACTTGAATATGATGACAATTCTGTTTGATTTTTACAGTGTTGATTAGAAATTTCAGACAGTAGTTTGCAATGTACGATGATATGCTGAAAAGTTCATAGGCTGACGTGGAAGGAGTTATGTTGATGCAAAGAAACTTGGCATACATTAAATCCAATATTTTCTGATACTAACAACATTTTTTAATCTTCAGATCAATTGATTCTGATGGAGTAATTGAAAGGTTTAATATGATTTGTATAAGACTAGTTTACAGAGAAGTTTTGTTGATGAGATGTAGGTGATTTTAAAACATAGGCTTGCGGCAAGTCTCGCAAGCGTATACGCCCACGAGCAGCTTGATAAAGAGGTAAATGTGAACACCAAAAACAAACGCAATATCAGAGTTTTATGCGATAAAAATTATCGCATCGTCATTAAATTCAATAGTGCACATATTCATAATGATATTGAAACTCATACAAAATATCTAAAGGATCCATGGAGAATTGTAGCCTGTAGAGAATGAGCACGAGCAAAAAAAACAAACGCAATATCTCGAAAGAAAATCATTGAATCATCACCAAATTCAATAGTGCACATCTTCATAATAATATTGACACACATACAAAATATCAAAAGGATACATGAAGAATTGTTGCCTGTAGAGTGAGCACAAGCAAAAAAACCAACGCGATATCAGAGTTTTACGCGATATCTCGGAAGAAAATCATCGAATCATCACCCAATACAATAGTGCACATCTTCATTACGATATTGACACACATACAAAATATCAAAAGGATCCATGAAGAATTGTTGCCTGTAGAGTGAGCACGAGCAAAAAAACGAACGCGATATCAGAGTTTTACGCGATATCTCGGAAGAAAATCATCGAATCATCACCAAATTCAATAGTGCACATCTTCATAATAATATTGACACACATACAAAATATCAAAAGGATCCATGAAGAATTGTTGCCTGTAGAGTGAGCACGAGCAAAAAAACGAACGCGATATCAGAGTTTTACGCGATATCTCGGAAGAAAATCATCGAATCATCACCAAATTCAATAGTGCACATCTTCATAATAATATTGACACACATACAAAATATCAAAAGGATCCATGAAGAATTGTTGCCTGTAGAGTGAGCACGAGCAAAAAAAACGAACGCGATATCAGAGTTTTGCCCGATATCTCGGAAGAAAATCATCGAATCATCACCAAATTCAATAGTGCACATCTTCATAATGATATTGACACACGTACAAAATATCAAAAGGATCCATGAAGAATTGTAGTCTGTAGAGTGAGCACGAGGTAAATGTGAACGGACGGACGGACGGACCGACAGGGGTAACCGCAATATACGCCCATACTATCGTGTGGGCGTATAAAAATGTATTATATTGAGAATTTTTTGTTTAATGTTTTAATAAAAGATAGTGGACCTCGGCCATATACGCCTAACGAAAAAGCCTTAAATTTAATCAGGATAAAACTAAACTTTCTCAAACCTTTGGATTTAGGTCCAATAACATCCATTTCAAGTTTCATCAAAATCGGTTGAAAACTAAGAGAGTAAAATCATATTCAAGATTTGGGGCAAGGGCAATAACTCTGCTTCTAACGATCGAAAACAGCTCAAATTCGAACTTGATCTTCGTTTTATGAATATGCATACACATATCGAATTTCATCAAAAACTCTAGTTTTAAAGGGCCATTCTGCTTTTTTGAAAAAGTTTCCATTGTCCAAAAAATCGCAAATGCTACCTGAGAGTATTTTTAAAATATGCTTATTGTATCTCTATACCATCTTGATCAAACTTAATTTGGTTTTAAAGGGTTAATTACAAACAGGGAGTACTTATTGTTAATTAAGCAAATTGACCTAGTTTTGGTGTTTGCCCTTTAAATGGCTCAATATTTCTAGCTGAAACCTTTTAAATACACAAGAGGGACATTTCTCTACAATTAGGCGTTTATTTTACTCAAATCCGTTCATTAGTTTCCTATCAGCATCCAAAAAACATAACACACTTATAAACCTTACGTAAGGTTTTTAAAAATCTCAGCATGTTTTTAGCGTTTAAAAATTAATGGCTAGATTTTTTTAGTTAAAACTTTCAGATACATTGAAGGGAACATAGTTACAGATTTTGGTGTAAAGTTTTCTAAAATTTGAGCAAAAAAATTTTTTGACCTAAAAAAAATTCAGACTGTCCCTTTAAGAGCATTTACGAGCAAATGTTGACGGACGGACCGACGGACGGACCGACGGACAGACCGACGGACGGACAGGGGTGCCGACAATATACGTCCTCATAGAGAGATGAGGGCGTATAAAAATCATCCTACCTCTATCTCAGGCATGTGAAGCCATTGTTTAGGGTTTTCATCAGCTGCTAAGAAAGCTATAAGATCTAAAGCTGTTAATCTAGTTTGTCTTCTAGATGATACAAATACTAGAACAGGTTTACTTGGTGAATAGGTTTTAACAGCTACAAATAGAAGATAGAAATATTAAGAATAGGTTTTAACAGCTACAAATAGAAGATAGAAATATTAAGAATAGGTTTTAACAGCTACAAATAGAAGATAGAAATATTGAGAATAGGTTTTAACAGCTACAAATAGAAGATAGAAATATTGAGAATAGGTTTTAACAGCTACAAATAGAAGATAGAAATATTGAGATTAAAGACATTTCAAACATAATTCAAATATTCAAAACATCCTATTTGATTTCTTACCCAGAAAGCATATCAAGTTTGCTTGTATAAAAGTTCCATTTATAAGGAAAATTTACATTTAGTTTTGCACATGAGAGTCTAAAAAAATGAAATGAATGGAGTTTTACATCCTACTTTTCTGCACCGACCGGTATATGGGCTAATTGAGGTCGGGCAAATGCCATGCAGTGTGCAATGAGGGAAATTTTTGCCAGGACAGCGGCATTAGCTAGCTCTTATTTTCGATTTCCAACTGTCGAGAGATCTTTAATGTGCACAGCCAATAGCATACAGGACCTCGGTTTATTGTCACATCCGTTCGACTAGACGCTTTTGCCATGTCAGCCCCTTAGCCCTTCATCACTGACAGGGGGAAAGCGGGTTGAAAAATCCGAAGGTATCTTCTCGACCCATGCCGGGATTGAACCCTGGATCAGATTAGCAAGCAAGCGTCTAACTCACTGAGCCACAGCGGCTCCCTACACAGACTCTAAGAGACTACCAAAACTGCTTTAAGCCTTATGTATGAGACAAACAAAATTTTTACCTTGGAATGTGGGTTTATTCATTGTAGCCATTCTAGGACAATAATGCTGACCAGGAAAACCAGCTATATGTACTTCTAATGGTACAGGTCGTACAGATGGTCGGAAATTAAATAATCCCATCTAAAATACAAGTCTCCATTATAAATTTAGCCTTGTCGTAACATATAAGCAAGAAAATTGAAGTGATAAAAGTTTTGGATAATAACTGCTGACAAATTAAATAAAATCTTATATTTACCTGTTTGATACCTAACCAATCTGCTAAATCTCTAGCATTAGCTAAAGCTGTAGACAGACCCACAACACGAACAGGTTTCTCAGTATGAGAAGATATAAAATTAGTTCTAGAAACAATAACTTCTAATACAGGACCTCTATCATCACCTTGAGAAATACAAAGGTAAAATTGTCTTAAAATAACCTAACATTAACCACTAATAAATTAAAACAGAATCACTCTTTATAATGAATAGAAAAGAATGTAACAATTAAACTTAAAGGGGAATGTTCAGTATTTTCGAGGATCGATTTGGGCCTTGATTATATGTAAATAGCCTCCAGAAGTATTATTACAGCACAAAAATCACACAATCCCTTCATTTCTACCCCTACCTTTGTGTTTTTGTGTTTTCTATGTAAGGCATAGTGTTCCTAAACGACAAGTTGTATTTTAGACTTTGAAATGCTGATAATGATGGATACACAGGGATTTGAAGGCTTAAATTTCAAGGGAGGGTTTTGAACATTATTACAGATTTTCAGGTTCTGAGACTAAAATTTTATTAGTCGAACATTAGTGAACTTATCCCTTTAATATAATGAAGTTCTGGAAGGTGTTTTGGAACATAAGCAACTCACCCAAAAGATGTATTTCATCAATAACAAGTAAATTGACACTTTTAACATAATTTCTAGTTTGCCAGCTACGACTAACACCATCCCATTTCTCTGGTGTTGTAACAATTAAATCTGCCTTAGCTACAGCTCTCATATCAGGTGTTACATCACCAGTTAACTCTACTACACTATAATATATAGACAAACAACATTATGATATGCATTAAGTAAATTGATGTCGGCAAGAATGCAAAATTTGGGGGAATTTTAACATTTTTCATTCACAATTGATGATATACATGTGAGCTCAATTTCAAAACCAGAATATATAATATTTAAGATGCCTTATTATTTTCATTATCAATATTACTGTGTGATTAAATTTGAAACATTAAATATGATGAAAACAAAATATCATTTCTTACTTTTAGTCATCTGGATGTGTCCAACATTTTTCACTTTAGAATGAAAGGCAAATTTGATTGAAAAGACAATGAAAAGTTAGAGGATATATCTTTTGCCAGCTAGGAATGACTTATATGAACAATTAAAGTTCAGTTAACATCAATGAAAAGTCTCATTTATTACTTTGTGTCTACTCACTTTTTACCAAGTTTTTGTTGAAATCTGACTCTCCAATCCTCCATTCTTTCTCTAACTAAAGCTTTGAGAGGAGCAATATACACTGCCTTAAATATAAAACAACAGAATATATTAACTTTTAGTCTGGGATGATTTTTTGAAATTTTGAAATTTTAGGCAATTTCACTTTAAAAATCACATTAAAAAAGAAAGAAACATCTATATATTACAAAGATAACAACTTAGGTTCCAATCTTGATCCTTTCTCCCAGCTGGTCCTTGACAAAACCGCTTGGCATTGATCTTTCTAAGATCATCCATACCCATTTACAGCTTGGTTGACTGGAATTTTGAGTGAAGATGACTTATTCAAGGTTAACTTTCAGACCCTGATCAGAAACAAACTCAACAATCATACCATTTACAGTACATCTTCATTCCAAAGCCTACAAATCATTATAGTTTATACTAACCTTACAGCCAGGATATTCTCGGAAGATTCTAAATATAGCTAATTCTGCTGCTATAGTTTTTCCAGACCCTGTAGGTGCTCCTAACAATACATTACAATCTGTATGATATAATGCATGAAATATCTGGGTCTGTACAGGATTAAAATGAGTAAATCTATATAAAGCTTCTAACTTGGGATCATTTAAAACTGTTACTGGTAGTGGATGTAGATCTAGTAATTCTGAAATAACAAAATACAAGTTATGCATAATTTTAATAGAGAATGGAAACCACATCAGAAAGAGGACATCCACTTTACCAACATACTAGATCTTCACATCAATCAAAGAAAGAATCACCCTTTTATAAGTTTGACTGAATCCAATCTGGTTGATTTCCAGCAAAATTCGTTCATTTTAATAATTAACTTTTACAAGCTGCTTCTTATTTCTTTGTAGGTTTAATATGTGTTTATAATATTGTCCCGTTTGGTTGAATGTTAAGACTGAAATTCAGGTTAATGGAAAAAACCAATGCAAAATAAAAAAGTTTATGATCATTAAATAATACGTCTCTCACCTGTATGAGGGGGGTGTTTTTCAGGTAATATCAGATGTTGAAATGATATAGCACACATACTCTCTGAACCTAACCATCTATCTGATACAGCTTTTATATAGTACTGACTTGGTAATGGTTCAAATATAGGTATTGTAAATACTAGAGTCTGCATTTCACCCAGTTTCACCTAGCAAAATAAAATCAAGAATGTATTACAAGATAATGGTGTAAAAAACTAAAACAAGATAGAATTGCAAACAACCAAAACAAGATAATGTTGCAAACAACCAAAACAAGATAATGTGGCAAACAACCAAAACAAGATAATGTGACAAACAACCAACTCAAGATAATGTGGCAAACAACCAACACAAGATAATGTGACAAACAACCAACTCAAGATAATGTGGCAAACAACCAACACAAGATAATGTGGCAAACAACCAACACAAGATAATGTGACAAACAACCAACTCAAGATAATGTTGCAAACAACCTAAACAAGACAATGTGGCAGACAACCAACACAAGATAATGAAGTTTATATAGAGAACTTCTAGAAGACATAAAAAAAAAAACAGTATAAAATTTAATTCAAAAAGATGCAAGATAATTCATACCTGTTTTTTAAGTAACATGAAATATTCTGAATGATAAATGTGATTATTCTCTGGATCTTCAACCCAAATTTGAAATGGTTCTGAAACTGTCCCATGAACCTGAAATAAGGAGTTATGCTACATTGTTCAAATATCAATTAATTGGCTGCTGACTATTGGCTATTATCTCTAAAATATACTATTAGATATCACAAAGTGATTGAAAGTGTTCAGATATGCTTCTGATTCAGATACAGAAGAATATCTACACAGTCCCTCAGTTTATTTTCCTAGCAAAGTCACGAAAAACCTTTTCCATTAAGCGTTTTAGAGCCCCTCACTACATCACTGACTTGTAGAAACTACTATCTTATTATATAAGTACAAAATTGTGTGTTAACAGTACCTTATCATCCCAGGTAAATTCTGGTGTAATGTGAAGACGTACTCTAAGTACTGTTCTAGTAATGGGTTGTATAGAAGCATCTAATATTAGATTAGGTAGTTGTTCTACACATCGTTTGACAGCACTACCCATTCTAACATGATGTATCATATGACCTACAAATAATAATATAACAGTTTTTAATATCAATGCTAACAATGAATACAAAAGGTGTCCATGGAAAAACTCAGTTGAATATATGTTGAATGTCGTGTGCAAGGAGATTCAGTTAAAAAATCTGAAGCCATTGACAGTGCCAGGCACCAGACTATAACCTCTATCACAAATAATATCAAATATAATCGTAATAAGACACTTAGAAGCAGGTAATATATTAAGATTATTTAAAGAAAAGAATATTGATTTTGATTCATTTGTCATTTTGATTTGGCTCCGGATCTGGACACTTACTGTCTATCATTTAAGGTGGTTCTCAATACAAACGACTGTGCTCAATATATACATGGCATTATTTGCCAAGCAAATGCTGATCATAGGTTCAATCATAATTTTCATTTGTAAATGGACATGGATAATTACAAAAAAAAATTAATTCCAAGAGGTTTGGCCATGGGAGCGTTATGAACCAAAGTTATTATCTTTGTAAAGTCTAAATCAATTATTCATAGATATAAAAAAAAAAATTTTCATTTTACATCGGTCAAATTTATGCCAAATAAACCATAATAATATGGTTTTGTTTCAACATATTTCAGTTTTAAGGTTTTTTTTGCAAACATGTGGTAAAAAGTTATGTCACATCATAAATTTACAAGTTTTGACTTAAATAGCATTTTATATACATAAATAGTCAAAATAAGTAGGCAATCAAGCACAATAAAATCTAACTATTTTTTAACAGAAGGAGGAATGTGAAGGCCATTAATATACTTAAGATAGTGGACCAGCATGCAGGAGGTAAAACAAAAAATCTTTAATTTAATCAGAAATAAACTAAACTTTTTCAAACCTTTCGATTTAGGTCCAATAACATCCATTTTAAGTTTCATCGAAATCGGTTGAAAACTAAGGAGTAATAGCATATTCAAGATTTTGGAAAGAGGGCAATAACTCACTTACAAAACTTTTACAAGCAAATGTTGACGGACGGACTAATGTACGGATGGACGGGGGTGCCAATATACGTCCACATAGAGAGATGTGGGCGTATAAAAATCATGATTTTGTTTTTTTTTCCTCCATTTTCTTTCCAACCGTCTTATATTTCATATATGGATTTATAAAAAAAAGTACACTATTCAAGTTCCAAACTTACCAATTTCCTTAGCATCCATCTCTCTCAATCTATCTATAGTTAAATTTCTATCATCTAATTTTCTTAATATATCAGGACTTAGTGATGAAAATTGATGTAAAGGACTTTCATATCCCCACAATCTTTTATCTACCACTTTACATAATGATAGTAGTCTACTAGCCATAACAGGCCATCCTTGTCTTAACGCCATTTCAAATAGAGCTCTAACAATTCTTGCTGCATTCTGTAGAGAGTATAAATTGTTATACGTAATAATTATATCATAAAAGGAGTTTAAGAAGCTAAATTCATTTAAAATATATCAAACTAAATCACACAGTAGACTTAGATTAAAGAAAATCAAATACAATACAATGAAACATGAAATTAGTGGTAATGAGCATTTTAAGATGGAGCTATCCTTTAACAGTATCATTTACATGTTGGTATGACTTCTGTTCTCACAAGCAAGCAGTCTATATATTGGTGTATTTATTTGCGATAACAAAAATTTCAATTTCAAATGACAACATAGAATAGAATATGGTACTCTCTGATCACTTTGAGCTCTGAATGGCATTTGGCCTTGTTTTTGATGTTGTTTGGATTGAAATATTAACCTTAAAATAGTTAAATAGAGATCATTATATAGTCTTTGGGTTGATGCCAATGGCAACCGTTAAAGAAAACATTACTTGGAATTATGATTTTACAAAAGGGATTATCAGTTCAAAATATGTTATTTCCAAGGGAAAATTTAAAAACCTTATATTTCCATCAACCCAAAGGCATTATAATACAAATGGCATTTCAATGTGGTCAGAGAGTATAATTACCTGAGCAACGTAAGCTGAATCTGATATAAGTGAGAAACTCTGTAATGGTGATCTAGAGATGTAAGCTTGTAGTAAGATATTGACTTTACCATAGGTATTCTCTTTACCACCTGGTACTGACATTACACAATCATTCTTCATTAACATATCTAGTTCTACCATCTCATCTTCTCGTACCTACATTATTATATTAACATGATAACTATAATAGCCATGAGATACTGTATAATATCGGTAATAGTCATGTTATTTTATGTCATATCCACATGATACTATATAATATCGACTTGATGCATTATCATATCCACATGAAACTATATAAGAGTCAAGTGATGATATATCATAGCCATGTGATACTGTATAATAGCCATATGATACTATGTTTAGCAATGTAATACTATATAATAGTCATGTTATACTATATATATCATATACATCATACTATATAATATCGACTTGATGCATTATCATATCCACATGATACTATATAAGAGTCAAGTGATGATATATCATAGCCATGTGATACTGTATAATAGCCATATGATACTGTGTTTAGCAATGTGATACTATATCATATCCACATGATACTAAACATAACCATAAACTTTAACAATGCGCTAATCCATGATAAATAAAATACATACCTTGATTTGATCAAACTCTTGAGCTCTAGAAACAACTGATAATATATCTGACTCTGTCATTAGAGATACAAATGATTCATTTATAACCTAGAATCAAATAATATAAATTATATCAATAATAAATAATAAAACAGCTAAAATAATCTAATTTAATAATCATAAATTATAATTTAAGACTAAAAACAGAAATGTAATAGAAGTTTTCTGAAATTTTTACTTCATTTTAGAAATTTTTGAAAATGATGGCAAAACGACTTTTAATACATTTAATTGAAATAGCAAAGATTGTAACAGGTACATTTCTCAGAATAAATTCAGTTGTAGGTTTTCCTTGCTTTCTTTTAAAAACGAAAAGATGTTATCAAATAGGGCCCATTACGTTATAAGGAACTATATTTATCTTTTTATTTATGATTTGACATAAGACCATTAACTTGCTGCAATTTTCTGGCTAAAAAAGCACAATGATAAAATGAACGGATCAAAATTACCTCCACAGTATCATATTTAATATAGAAATGACTAGATATTCTTCCTAAATCCGTGGAGGCAAAATATCCTGTAGCCTCATTAAATCTGATCATTCTAGCTTTATCTAATCTTCTACCAGCAGCTATTATTAAATCATATCTATGTTTCTCTAACATTGGATCAGTCTACAATGAAAAAAGATTATAAATCAGTCGCATGTACTCCCATAAAGTTATTGAATAACATAGCAACAATAAAGACTAATAGCTTGCAACTATAGTTTTCATATTCAAGCAAAATGAAAGCATCTAATGATTCTATTTTTGTGAACCCTATTGGGTGATATCAAGATTATTATTATCTAGACTCTGGATTCTGGACCTTTACAGGTTAAATTCCAAGTGATGTGATATCAAGTCTAAGTATTTATTCTAGTAAAACTGACCTCTATCTTGTTGTAATTTATACCATAAGCTAAAGGATTAATTCTCATTCTAACAAATAAATAGGTATAACTGATCCATTTAACAGCTTCTTCTACATTGGTAACAGTACCTAATGCTACCTATAAATATACAATAAAATATCTTAATAAATGTATGATATATACCTTAATCTCAATAATATATTTGGTTTACATCATTTCGGGCAGAAGAAGATCACTTCATTTGGTTTATATCATTTCGAGCAGAAGTTCACTTCATCTTAGGCCCTACTAGATTACAAGGAAGCAGGTTCACAGATTCGGAATCCAGTTTCCGATGGGTTGCAAACGAGCAGGGCCTTAGTCATACTCTTCACATAATAATTAAGTATGCAAGATCCAAAATGATATTTATGAGTAAGTCTGAATGTCTTCAAGTTAAAGTTCATTAAATACATTAAGTAGACTTTAAGGTGCTAGACTATATTTTCATAGATCTATCTATAGAAAAATATGAATCAAGATCGAATCAAAGCATTTAAGAACCAATGTACAGTCAAAAATAAATAGAGTCTTATAACTATAACATACCTCGGCATTAAGGTTATCTGTTAAGCTATTGATAAATTGACTCTCTATAGGATTCTGTCTAGTCATTAATGATAAATAATGAGAAAGTTTATCATGTGTTGTTAATATAGTACCATGACCAAATTTATCATATTGTGGTCGACCAGCACGACCAAATATCTGCATTACATCTAAAATACCTAAATCTACAAAACTTCCTCTTTTAGCATCATAGATCTGGGTTCCCTATAAGAAATATATACTGAATTAAAATAACTGATCAACTAGTTTTAACAAAATAAATTCCTTCAAAAAATCACGAATACAGAAATCTGTGCTATATCGGTGAATTTTTCTGGTCAAATATATAAATATGGTTGTAGGTTTACTCTATAGATAACTCCTTGAAAGGGTTAGTAACATTTCCAATTGTCAAATACTTTCCTCTAACGCTGGTTTGGAGAACTTTTGATTGTGTTTATTTTCTCTTCAGAAAGTTGTCCTGGTGTCACCTTTTAATCCATATCATCAACATGCTTCAGAAGTGTGTTATATTTCATTATATTGTCTTGATTAAAGGCCATCGCACATTAAACGATTTTTTGACGCCGACTACAAAATCAAATTTCGTTCAATGTGCGTTGGCTTACGACGATAAAATCGAGAGATATTTAACATGTCGTGGCTTATCGTCTTGTGTGCGGGTCATCCTGATAATTTGTCGTGACCTGGATTTAAGTCAACGAATTGAATTGCAGGTATATATTGGGTGCCACATCGCTAGAAGTGCCCCAGTGGCAATAAAAAGTCGGAAAGTGTGCTTTGACTGCACGCTCCGATAATTTGATGCCTTCAAAAAATGGTAAGGTTTCCGTCAAAAAATCGTTACATGTGCGCCGGCCTAAAGACAGTGAAATTGATTAACAGAATTGCTTTGCTTGTACAGATTTTTATTATAAAAGCTTATGTCTGATTGGAGACTACTGTCCCCTTGTAACCAAACTGTTTGAAATATGAAAAATAATGAGCACCATTTTTTTTTCTTTGCTAACATAGCAACCACAAAAGATGGAAAGGGAAACAAACCTTAATCACAACGGAATGAGCTGGTAAATTTACACCCCAAGCTAATGTTGCTGTACAACAGATAACTTTTAACATTCCATCAGCAAAAAATTTCTCCACTAAATTTCTATCTTGTCTTAACATTCCAGCATGATGTATACCAAATCCTTCCGGCATTAATTCTTTTAACTGTCTGTTACGTGAATGAGAGGCCTAGAAAATATTTCAAGTATCATTATGATGGGTTACCCAAAATTCTAATTCACAGCTTGCCTATGTTATTGGCACATCATATTGGAATCAAAATCATAAGGTAGATAATTTTTAATACTGAAGGTATATGCATATTAACAATGCAAGATATTTCATTGAACAGTAAAAAAAGATAAATTACTTTAAACTAACTCACTACAAAAAAGAAAGATACAAACATATGCATTTTAACAATTTTTTTTAAATAATTTTATCATTGCGATACCTGAAATAGGTTTACTTACAGATTTTTGAAAGTCACCATATCTAGAAGAATTATTTGGTGTAAATAGTTTGATATCACCTTGATTTCTAGCCATCTCTACTAGAACCATAGCTGTTCTTACTGTTTCATTACGAGCATGTACAAATACCATTACCTATTGATATACATGTAGAAAATAATTAGTACATAAGAGGTTACGGATAACTTGATACAAATCAGTTAATTTTTGTTGTAAATGTTCTTAAACATGTGAATCGTTATGACTTACTTTGATAGATTTTGAGAAAAGGGGGCAATATAGAAGCCTCAAATTCAATTTCATATATACTAACAATATCATGTACAAATTCATGGAGCATATTTCATGTTTTTTTACATGATGATGTCCTGGTAAAGCCACAAAAATAATAACAACAAAAATTAATTTACAATTAATAAAAAAATAAATATACCTGGTGTCCTTTTTTAATATCTTCTAGTATTTTCTCATAACAAACTGTATTAAAATCTTGTAATTGTTGAACTTTATTGGTAGTTTTTATACCTTTCAATTAAATCAAATAACCATTATTTTTTAACTATTAAAAATGACACTACAAACTATGACCACAGTAACAAGTTCTATCTTTGTCTAATTCATTGTTGCGAGACATATTATAATTTATCACACAACAGTACTGTTATCGGGTTCATAACGCGAGTTAATATTAGAGATATTACACAGTAGACAGGTTAATAACTATGCAAATTAGGTAGAATTTAGGTTATGTATTCATGCGCCAGTTACACAGAACCTTTGAATTTGGCGACTCCGTTAAAATTAACAATGCGGGGCATGTAATTTTCATTAAAATTGTTCCGAAAAACATTACTTTGATTAAAAAAATTAATTTAGTTAGCACATGAAAGTATTTTTCTTGATGTTATTTGTTAGCCCAAGGACATTTAAGCATACGTGAACGCGCCTAACCTAGTTACTAGCTCTATGACGTCAGAAAAGAATGACGTGATAGCTTAGTTTACAAAAAGATTAAACTGAAAATTGGCGAAAAATGCATTGAATTTTAGGAAAACATGCATGTATCGATAGTTGTGTGATAAATAGAATCTTAAACAAGTGCTTATGTCATATAAAATTTATGAAATTCGTTGCCGAATTAAATATTTCCCTCGCCAAGGCTCGGGGAATATTAAAACCGGCAACTCATTTCATAAATTTGATATGACATAAGCACTCGTTTAAGATCCTCTATGTATCAAGTCAGCTATGTTAGTTTTACAACTTATATTCCACATATCTATTGTCCATCTCTGTATAATCCCGAAAAGGTAAAAGCATTTTACTGTTCATGATATAGACCATAAGAAAGAAATCTTACCTATAAATGTCTGACCTAATGGAACAGGTCTAAATCTTCCATCAAAGAAAAATAAACCAACATAAGGGTTAACATTAAGAAATCTAGCAACATCTAAATAATTAGGTAATGTAGCTGATAATCCTACAATACGGATCATACTCTGTGAACTCTCCACCTGAAATAACATTTACAACAATGTACAATGGAAAAACATGAAGTTTAAATGATAGCTTTACGTTGAAATAAACAGGTGAACATGTTCCAAGAATAAAGAATATGAGGTAACGGTTTACTGTCCAATGCAGGTATACTTGAATAAAAATATAACTCTAAGTAACTGCTATTTTAGTCCATGTGGAGGTTCTTTTTTAAACCTTAGAGTTTATTCACAACACAAAATAATTTTAGTATTTCCATCTTCAGAATGTTGAATAAAATTGATTTTAAAACTAGACTAATTATATTAGATTAAATGTTTCCAATCTATCATAGACAATTTTTTTTTCTTATAGTAAAACAAAATATAACCCAGTGTTTATACCTGTCGTATAGTTCTAGCTACCAATGTCTCTATAACGGGACCTCTACCATCATGTAATAAATGAACTTCATCAATAATTAGTAATTTTACTAATTGAGCTAAAGCAACATCACCTGTACTCTTTCTCGTTACAACATCCCATTTCTCTGGTGTTGTTACCAACATCTAAAACATACAAATTTTATTTCAAATAACTAGCACAATAATCAAACTGTTTAGGCAGCAACTGCCATGCAGAAAAGCTCAGTTGGAATTGTTTGAATACTCCTCATGATAAGAAAAGATGCTATAGCCAGTGTTTCTGAGAGTTAGACCTTTGTCAACTCCAAATGCCTTACATACACATCACTTCTGTTTAAAATGCTTCACTATAATAAAGATTACTATAGGTAAGAGCAGAAACTGACCTGTGTTTTTAGGATTTCCTGTTTAGTTAATGACATATCACCAGTTAATTCTTTTACTGTTATTCCTAATGATGCTAATCTTCCTCCAAAATTTCTTACCATCTCAGCAGCTAGAGCTTTCATTGGTGCTATATATACAATCTGTAATTTAAACATAAGTATCAACTAATCTAGACCTACCGATCGACATAAGAAATTCTTTAAAAAGTTTCCTTATTCCTATTAATCTTCTAGGAATATAACCTGTTACATTTAAAAAACTAATCTTAAATGCCAGGAAGGCAAAAGTTTAACTATGGGTTTTTATACAATAGTTTTGGATATCATGATTACTGCCATTATCTTATATAATACCAATATATTATATTATACCATACCTTAAATTCATCTTTTTTGATAATTCCCTGTGATAAATGTTGTTTTATTTCATGTAATATTGTTAACATGGCTACATTAGTTTTACCAGCACCAGTTGGAGCACAGATTAACAAGTTTTCATTAGTTTTATATGCTGAATCAAACACCACTGACTGTATACGATTTAATGTTTTCATTCCTTTAAATGCCAGCTGACCAATCTACACAAATAAACAAAACCATTTTTTTTAATCAATGTTTCTATTGACATCACAAACCTTGCCCCTTTGGTGTGGCACCAAGCAGGGTATGTTAACTCCTCTAGACACCTGATAACACTTTTCATTATGAAATATTTACTCATTTATTGATATACTTCCTCAAATGAAAAGTTTATTAGCTGCTACCAATGTATTGCCAATGTGTTTACATGGATTTCGAGATTTGTTTTACGGTTGGGATCGTTCGTGCTTGGGTTTTATTATTTCAATGTAAGATAAATTCTGATGACTGTGCCTGTAAACCTGATATGGGCTTTCTAATATCTAATATGGTTATAAATTATAAGAGTATATACTGACCTCATCTAAAGAATCAATAGGTACTAATTTATTACCAACATCTACCGGAGCAGGATCACTGGGTGGCATATTAATTTCTTCATATAATTTACAATCTGTTTTATCAAAACCACCAGGTAGATACAGCTAGTAATAATAAATACATATCAATTAGATAGCTAGTTATAATTATTTCTCTTTATATATTTATTTACCTATATTCACATTAAGAGCAGCTAGTGGTTTGTGTCAAAAGCCAATGGTCCTTCATTGTAACAACCCTAAATATAATCTAACTTTTAAAAGATTGTGTGTTATTCATCTTACCTAAGGCTCATCTTGTGCTGCCGAAATCCTCATATATGGACAACTTTAGTAAATGGAGAAACTGTTCAATATTGAACTTTAAGCATAATAAGACATAGATTTCACATCAATATCTTAAAGAACTAATGATGCGAGTTACCATGACAAAAATTAACAAAAAGAATATATAAGCTTTTATTTTGATTTATGAATACCTTAGCTCCCCCAACGTAAGCTGATGACTGTCTAGCCTCTTCATATGTATCAAAAACAAATGGATACTTTTCTCTGGGTTGGTAAGATGGTCGAGTTGATCTAAACAATGGAGCTGTGGCAGCAGAACGTAAAGCTGCTTCCCTACAAATAGATTTAACAAATGTTATATCATAAATATTGTTCTTTAATATATCATACAAAGAAAAAAAGAAACTGGAAAATATTTTGAAAATCAAAACATATCTTCAAATCTGAATTGGCATCAAAGGGTATATTTCAGTCTAATATAAACTTGAATCAAAGAGATTTTAACAATGAAAATTTACATTCTTACCTTTGTAGTTTTAATTCTCTTGGATCAAACTTCTTCTCACCTGAATGATCATCTGATTTTTTACCTCCCTTTTTAGATATTTTCTTTTCTTCTTTCCTATATAACTTAGCTAATCTTTTTTCTTCTTCTGACTGATAAATAGTTACAACAAAAATTAATAAGTTAATTCAAAAAAATATTTCAAAATTGGGTAAAGCTAACATTGATAAAATATGAATGTTCAAATGTGTCTAAAAATTGTTATGTTTGACAAAGAATATGAGCATTGGTGCCACTCTTCTAACAGTACTTTCCTTATTGTACACTTCAGTGATTGTTATATTCTATAAAAATATAATAATTAGTTAAAAATATATCAGGGCTTTACCTGTACTGTAATTTGACAACCATGTAAAGGACGATCATTTTTAGGTTCTAAATATAAGAGAAAACTTGTGTAAAAAATAAAGCATTGTAAGTTATATTAAAAAGTAAAAACAGCAGTTAATTATAAGTACACTAATAAACCATTTACATAAAGAGTCTCAAAAAACTAAACATTGTAAAAATATTTAAACAAGATTTTGAGAGAGACCGGTAGAATAAATAAAATAGAACTTACTTGGTACAGTTGCTAAAACAGCCTTAGTTACCTCGGTAACAACTGATCTCACCAATCTCTTACGATTTTCTAATAACATTTGAATTAATTCAAATCTGTCAAAACCAAGCAAATCAAAGAGCTGTAATCAAAATAAAATATAGCATAAAATAATAACACAAATAACCACTGGATACTGTAAAAATCGAAAAAAAATACAGCTCTCAATACATATTTCTGTTCTTTGCGGGTACACAACTTCATTCATTACTTTCATGAATAAGTATAATTAGAAAAACATAATCATAAAAATAATTGATGCAGTATATTCAAGTAACAATATGACAATCAATTTTGCTGAATGCTTTAGAAAGTGTCAACCGGAAACCTAAGATCAGAAATTGTTATAAGTTTACCTCGTTTTGTAGTTCATTGTCTGTTCTTGTAGAAGATAAAACATCAAATACAGTCTGTGTTAACTGCGATATTGATAAACCTATAGATCCATCATCATTAAAATACTTTCTTATTTCTGTTTCTAACCATCTCATATCTTTCTTAGGCTTACTAACATTTGGTTCTCTTTCTTTAGATGTAGAAGCAAAAGCTGCATTAGCTGAATAACCAATATCCCACTCTTTGCTTTCTGGTTTTTCATCTTCAGACTCTGAGCTAGAGTACTCTTGTTCATACTCTTCATCAATCCCGTTAAATCTGATATTACTACCAAATTCAAAATCATCCGCCTCCCCATCACCATCTTGTCTTCCTGTCTCTAGACTACCAGTTTCTAATAATTCATCAGGTAACCATCCTGATAACCTCTTTACAATACTACAGGTCTTAGTAGCAGCAGACGCTGGGAATGGACCAAATGTATTTCTTAATTTGGTTGTCTCCCTTTGACCAACAACTTCTGATGTTTTAAATAATTCAAAAAGAAAAGCTGCTGCAGCCTCCACTGTTTCTCCATCTGCGTCTGTAGAAACTAAAAATAGACAATATTTCATAACATTTTAATTGTAGAAAATTTGAACAAATAAATGTAAGCTTAGGCTTAATAATAGATATATGCCCCTCAATACAAAAATAATAAATACATAGGCCTACCTATTGAACGAGCACAAGACAACAAATCATTTAGTGCAGTAGTTATAACTTTTGAGTCCACTTTTCCATGTTTTTTGACAGCTGTGGATAATTCATTCCAACTCAGTCCTTCACTTTTGTCTGATTTAGATTGGTTCAATCTTCTTATTGACAAGTCATCATTCTTTAACTCTGGATATTCAACTGTTACATCAGAAAATACTCTTATAGCACTTGATAAACGAGGCAAATTCATATTTCAAACCATTATTCTGAAAAGTAATATAATATGGAAATAAACAGTAAAACTAAATCTGACATTGAAAGTAGGCTATCACAATTTAATTCAGTCTGAAACCGAAAGTAAGACCCACACCTCACAACTACAAGTGTCAAAATCAAAGTGCAAGGTTTTTTTTATTTCAAATTACAAAACATTTTCCAAAGGAACTGACACCTCAGACTCATTGTAATTAACCAATAAAAGTCCTACCAACTCATTACTCAATGATGCAAAGTAAAGGCGATTAAACTATTCAGTAGGCCTACTGTCTACTTTCACTTTCAAAATTGTATAATATATACACCTTCAAATCGAAAATTGCGATTCAGATGTGATTCTGTAAACCTGAAAAAGTTGTTAATAGATAGTTGGCCAAAATATGAAAATTTCCCCTCTCCTGTAGTGTAGCCTGTACTGTGGCCAGTGTGGGCTGTAGTAGGCCTAAATTATGTTTGATTCCTCTCCCAAGAAAGAAATAATAATTTCCCCAATCCCATTACTATTAGGGTGGCATTTACAAATTACAGTACATCAATCAAAAAAAGGATATCTAAAGCCGAGGGCTTTCAAGACTATTCTAGAGTTGTCATTTCAATTTTATAAAATATATTTTAACAAAATGATGTTCTGAAAACAATATGGCTATGGTCTCTTTGCTGGAGTTCAGTTGGCAAAACACAGACACCAAATCCTCAAAATCAAATAAGGCAAGATACTTCAGCATTATAATTGAACACCTACCTGTACCTCAAACAAGATAGTATATCTACTTTATTTGTGTCCATTCAACAAGCAAAAACAGTCTGTCATTGAATTTTTATCTATTGGATTACGAATCTCCAGATTGTTTTCTTTCCATCGATGTTGCAACTTTCAACCAGGTTATCTGCCCTTGAAATCATTCAGGCACAAAAAATACCCATTGTAAAGATTACAGTTCTCTGCAACACGGACCATCCATATTAAAATTTAGAAAATGAACTGAAATGAAGTTTTACGCCCTGCTTTTTCTGCACCTGTATGGGTTAATTGAGGACGGGCAAACACCATGCAGTGTGCAACAGCGGAATGAAACTAGCCTACTCATTTTCGATTTCCAACTGTCGAGGGATCTTAACGTGCATTAAATTTTACAGATATCTTAACATGGTTATTTCTGCACTTCCTACCTTAGTACCATACCTTATTCTATTATCTATACAGAAATCCTTGTTCACATATCTTTTGAGGGAGGGTGGGGGGGGGGGGGGGGGTGACGATCCAGAATGGTTTATAGAGTCCAAGTACGTTGCAAGGCGCGGCAACCCCCGTCAGAAGGTCCTCCCTCTTAGGAAAAAAAATTGGAGTGTGTAATCGGAACTTCCTTCTCAGATTTTCATCGAATTTTATTCTTCACAAAATCTTTCTTATCATTATTATACGTTATTTACCATTCACCTTATTATATAATTTTGTAATTTCATTTAATATAGTTGTATGATGCCTTTAATGGTCGTATTTGATGCAATAAACTTATCTATCAAGCAATCGAATTTTTTTTTGGGGGGGGGGGGGGGGAGGGGGGAGTTTAATAGTGGATCGAGTCGGTGGGTTCGTTTTGCCATAATTGCCCAACTTAAATTGCCGCATTGTGCCCAACTGCACAAAAACGATTTGTAAAACGAAACTAAAGGTTTCTGAGGTCTTGAAACTACTTCCTGGGAAACCCCGACGTAAGTTTATGTATTTTGTATTATGGTTCTAATCGTATGAACTTGGTTATAGTTTATGTTCCCCAAACAGGTCCAAATTATAAATAAAAAGACAATAGATGCGGGACAAGAGATTAAAATATTGTATGGCCATACCAGATTTTATCAGAAACCTTTTGTTTCTTTCTAATAGTCGTTTTTGTGCAGTTGGGCACGATGCGTCTAGTTGGGCAATGCGGCAAAACGAACCCATCCATTGTCGAGTTGTTGAGTGGAAGAGTCAGGGCTACCTCCATACGTCAAACGTCAGAGAGTTCGTCACTCCGTCAAGGGAGTTCGTCACTCCGTCAGAGAGTTCGTCACTTCGTCAGAGAGTTCGTCACTCCGTCACTGGAGTCCGTCATTGTTTTGATGCTACCTTACAATTTTATAACTTTTGTTATTATTAATTTCTTAATCAAAAAACGATATTTGACGTAGTATTTGAATCCGATCGTCAATAGAACGTGAAAATACTATTTTTTTTTTTAAAGTACAAAATTTGGAATATCAAATTTTTGTCAGTAAACGAAAAAAAGAAACAAGCTAATGACTTTTAACTTCGAGATAATTTCAGGGGCCGCGGAGCGTTTTTGAAAGTTTGTGTTGTTGGGTGGGGGTGTGTGTGGGGGGGGGGGGGGTTGAAAATTTTCAAAATCCACCTCTTACCCTCACCCCCACCGGATTTCGGCCACTCGATTTTCAGATTTCGGAAATTATAAAAAAAAATTATAAGAATGTCAAAAATATTTTGATGAAATAAGAAAGAAAAGTGTCTGTTGGGGGGGGGGGGGGGGGGGCATGGTCCCCCCCTGGCTCTAACGTCCGAAAACAAATTGTAGAACAGATTTTTTTTTTGGGGGGGGGGGGGGGAAATTTTGACAAAAACTGTTTGTGTGATAGTCCGATGACTTTGAATAAGTCATCTTCACTCATAATTCCTGTCAACCCAGCTGTAAATGGGTAAGGATAATTCGGGAAAGATCAATGCCAAGAGGTTTGGCCAAGGACCAGCTGGGAGAAAGGATACGAAAGAAATTAAGTTGTTATCCTTGTAAAATATAGATATTTCTTTCTTTTTTTTAACCTGATTTTTTGATGAACAATTTAATTGATTAATCGATGTCATTTTTTTGTTTTTCATCTAGGAAAAAAATCTTCTGCTGGGGGTCAGCTGCGCTTTGCGACTTAATTAGACTAAAAAAAAACCTGGAAAACACTGGAACTTTTGAATTCTTATATATATATATCTTGGTGATATGTCCCATCTTCCATTGAAGTTAATGTTTTGAGTTATCGGAATCAGGAGCTTCAGAGGAAAATATGAGGGTGTAGACTGTGGGTTTTGGGTTTAATCTATTGGAAATATTATTATGTAATAGTATGGCATTAGATATCCGTGACAAAAAGGGCACATATTCGCCAGATTTAAGTTAAAAACCATATTTGATTGTGCTGTGAATAACCGAGATATAACGTGATTGTTTGAAAAACTGAAAAATAAAATGAAAGCTTCTGTTGTGTAGGCGTATCCATGCATTTCAGACAATCACTGTGAAATGTGTAATTTTTAAAAACTTGTTTGATATATTTTTATTTGTTATAAAAAATAATATTAAGAAAACTGTTTTGTACTTTCATTACACTATGCAGTCGTTAGATGATTCTGAGGACTCTCTTCTTCACACGGCCTTCATGGCCCACCCCCTAGATACGAATTGCTTCATTATGGCTTATTTAGGGGCTAAGAAAATAAGAGGGGGGGGGGGGAGGGTTTGGGGATATTTTTATACTCTCACTATCAAAATCGCAATAATAGATCTTTTCACAACCCTCCCAGATAACATACATGTTTCTGTCCTTTTTTTTGAATATGTTTCGGGAAAAAAATCTAAATTATCGCTAAAATTCACCAAAATCGCGCATCATGGCACCCCAAAAGTGTGCCGCGCGGCGTTCAGATGCATGACAGTGACGTTGTATATTAGTGGCAAATATATACATTTTCGTTTTTAGGTGGAGGGGTAAGGTGGGGGAGAGGGGGGAGGGGAAGGAAATGAATGAGTGGGTAACTGGAGCGGTCCATCCTAGCTGTTTCTCCTGCTCAGCAGGAATCGCGTATATATTATATATATTTCACATATATGGCCATCACCACATATGTCCGAAAATAATGCAAGCTTTTGAGTAACTTAAAACAAAAGTCAACTCTTAAACTCAATAGAGCTCACTTGATCCTATCTCGATTACTAAAAATGCTTCTTACATTATTCAGGGGGTAAAACCCCCTTCCAACCCGCGCGTAAGGCGTCATCGTGTATGCTCCGCACATATAGGCATAATAGGGGCGCTGAAATTTACATTGCCCCCGGGCGCCCAAATACCTAGAGCCGCCACTGATCTGCCAATTTGTAAATAACAAACCCAGTGACGGAGTGACGAACTCTCTGACGGAGCGACGAACTCTCTGACGGACTGACGAACTCTCTGACGGAGTGACGAACTCTCTGACGGAGTGACGAACTCTCTGACGGAGCGACGAACTCTTTGACGGAATGACGAACTCTCTGACGTTTGACGAAAAGAGGTAGCTCTAACATTAAATAATAAACCCAGTGACGGAGTGACGAACTCTCTGACGGACTGACGAACTCTCTGACGGAGTGACGAACTCTTTGACGGAGTGACGAACTCTTTGACGGAGTGACGAACTCTTTGACGGAGTGACGAACTCTCTGACGGAGTGACGGACTCTCTGGCGTTTGACGAAAAGGGGTAGCTCTAATATGGGAGTATGTGACTTTTGACGGGAGTGACGTTATTCCGTCAATGACCTCAATTTGTAAATAATAAACCCAGTGACGGAGTGACGAACTCTCTGACGGACTGACGAACTCTCTGACGGAGTGACGAACTCTTTGACGGAGTGACGAACTCTCTGACGGAGTGACGGATTCTCTGACGTTTGACGAAAAGAGGTAGCTCTAACATGGGACTTTTGACGGGAGTGACGTTATTCCGTCATTGACCCTAATTTGTAAATAACAAACCCAGTGACGGAGTGACGAACTCTCTGACGAAGCGACGAACTCTCTGACGGACTGACGAACTCTCTGACGGAGTGACGAACTCTTTGACGGAGTGACGAACTCTCTGACGGAGTGACGGACTCTCTGACGTTCGACGAAAAGGGGTAGCTCTAATGTGGGAGTATGTGACTTTTGACGGGAGTGTTGAAGTCATGATGGAGGATAATTATATAAACCTATTCTTTATTTCTTGAATTTGTGGGGATATAGATGACTACAAGTTTTCGGAAGGGTGGAAGAACAATACTTTATTATCTCCTTTTGTAGAGAGCATACAATAACGTAATCACATAACGTAGTGACGAACTCTTTGACAGAGTGACGAACTCTCTGACGGACTGACGAACTCTCTGACGGAGCGACGAACTCTTTGACGGAATGACGAACTCTCTGACGTTTGACGAAAAGAGGTAGCTCTAACATGGGAGTGACTTTTGACGGGAGTGACGTTATTCCGTCAATGACCTCAATTTGTAAATAATAAACCCAGTGACGGAGTGACGAACTCTCTGACGGACTGACGAACTCTTTGACGGGGTGACGAACTCTTTGACGGAGTGACGAACTCTTTGACGGAGTGACGAACTCTCTGACGGAGTGACGGACTCTCTGACGTTTGACGAAAAGAGGTAGCTCTAACATGTGACGAGTGACGAACTCTCTGACGGACTGACGAACTCTCTGACGGAGTGACGAACTCTTTGACGGAGTGACGAACTCTCTGACGGAGTGACGAACTCTCTGACGGAGTGACGAACTCTCTGACGTTTGACGAAAAGAGGTAGCTCTTAGATGTGACTTTTGACGGGAGTGACGTTAATCCGTCATTGACCAATATTTGTAAATAAACCAAGTGACGGAGTGACGGACTCTCTGACGTTTGACGAAAAGAGGTAGCTCTAATATGTGACTTTTGACGGGAGTGAAGTTAATCCGTCATTGACCAATATTTGTAAATAAACCCAGTGACGGAGTGACGAACTCTCTGACGGAGTGACGAACTCTTTGACGGAGTGACGAACTCTCTGACGTTTGACGAAAAGAGGTAGCTCTAATGTGTGACGGAGTGACGAACTCTCTGACGGAGTGACGAACTCTCTGACGGAGTGACGAACTCTTTGACGGAGTGACGAACTCTCTGACGTTTGACGAAAAGAGGTAGCTCTAATATGAGTGACGAACTCTCTGACGGAGTGACGAACTCTCTGACGGAGTGACGAACTCTCTGACGGAGTGACGAACTCTCTGACGTTTGACGAAAAGAAGTAGCTCTTAGATGTGACTTTTGACGGGAGTGACGTTAATCCGTCATTGACCAATATTTGTAAATAAACCAAGTGACGGAGTGACGAACTCTCTGACGGAGTGACGGACTCTCTGACGTTTGACGAAAAGAGGTAGCTCTAATATGTGACTTTTGACGGGAGTGAAGTTAATCCGTCATTGACCATTATTTGTAAATAGACCAAGTGACGGAGTGACGAACTCTCTGACGGAGTGACGGACTCTCTGACGTTTGACGAAAAGAGGTAGCTCTTATATGGACGGAGTGACGAACTCTCTGACGGAGTGACGAACTCTTTGACGGAGTGACGGACTCTCTGACGTTTGACGAAAAGAGGTAGCTCTAACATATGACTTTTGACGGGAGTGACGTTAAACCGTCATTGACCAATATTTGTAAATAAACCCAGTGACGGAGTGACGAACTCTCTGACGGAGTGACGAACTCTTTGACGGAGTGACGAACTCTCTGACGTTTGACGAAAAGAGGTAGCTCTAATGTGTGACGGAGTGACGAACTCTCTGACGGAGTGACGAACTCTCTGACGGAGTGACGAACTCTTTGACGGAGTGACGAACTCTCTGACGTTTGACGAAAAGAGGTAGCTCTAATATGTGACTTTTAACGGGAGTGACGTTAATCCGTCATTGACCTAAATTTGTAAATAAAGCCAGTGACGGAGTGACGAACTCTCTGACGGAGTGACGAACTCTTTGACGGAGTGACGGACTCTCTGACGTTTGACGAAAAGAGGTAGCTCTTATATGAGTATGACCTAAATTTATAAATAAAGCCAGTGACGGAGTGACGAACTCTCTGACGGAGTGACGAACTCTTTGACGGAGTGACGAACTCTCTGACGTTTGACGAAAAGAGGTAGCTCTAATACGTGACTTTTAATGGGAGTGACGTTAATCCGTCATTGACCTAAATTTGTAAATAAACCCAGTGACGGAGTGACGAACTCTCTGACGGAGTGACGAACTCTCTGACGGAGTGACGAACTCTCTGACGGAGTGACGAACTCTCTGACGTTTGACGAAAAGAGGTAGTTCTTCTTAGGGTGTGTCTAAACATCGCAGTCATTCGTCTGTCAGAACATACCACTTTCAGCTATTCCATTCACCTCCCTATTCAATAACTTCTTTCTTTGTAAAATACAGTTTGCCTAAAAACGATTCAGAAGATATTCTACAGTGTCTAAGATGAACAATTCACGATTAATATATTGAATATATAAGCTGTTATGACAAAATTTTAATTTTAATTGATTTTAACATAATTCGGACATATTAGGGAGGATAATAGAACAGCCATATTTCTGATGAAACAAAGATTTCTTTTTTGCTCAGTAAAGAAGTACTGTCTTTGCAAATAAATACCATTCTCTATTTTGAAACAGTTTCCCACTCCAAAATATTTTGAAATTTGACACAAGATTTTGTATTTCATTTTGTCTTCTTTTTAAAAGACGTTTTCTGTAGACAAATTTCATTTAATGCTCATCTATAATATATTCAAAAAGTAAACACCTATCATCGACGAATGACGGATGAGATGTTTGGAAGACTTTTTTTTTAGAGCTACCTCTTTTCGTCAAACGTCAGAGAGTTCGTCACTCCGTCAAGGAGTTCGTCACTCCGTCAGAGAGTTCGTCACTCCGTCAAAGAGTTCGTCACTCCGTCAGAGAGTTCGTCACTTCGTCAAGGGAGTCCGTCACTCCGTCACTTGGTTTATTTACAAATATTGGTCAATGACGGATTAACGTCACTCCCGTCAAAAGTCACATATTAGAGCTACCTCTTTTCGTCAAACGTCAGAGAGTTCGTCACTCCGTCACTTGGTCTATTTACAAATATTGGTCAATGACGGATTAACGTCACTCCCGTCAAAAGTCACATATAAGAGCTACCTCTTTTCGTCAAACGTCAGAGAGTCCGTCACTCCGTCAGAGAGTTCGTCACTCCGTCACTGGGTTTATTTACAAATATTGGTCAATGACGGATTAACGTCACTCCCGTCAAAAGTCACATATTAGAGCTACCTCTTTTCGTCAAACGTCAGAGAGTCCGTCACTCCGTCAAAGAGTTCGTCACTCCGTCAGAGAGTTCGTCACTCCGTCACTGGCTATATTTACAAATTTAGGTCAATGACGGATTAACGTCACTCCCGTTAAAAGTCACATATTAGAGCTACCTCTTTTCGTCAAACGTCAGAGAGTTCGTCACTCCGTCAAAGAGTTCGTCACTCCGTCAGAGAGTTCGTCACTCCGTCAGAGAGTTCGTCACTCCGTCACACATTAGAGCTACCTCTTTTCGTCAAACGTCAGAGAGTTCGTCACTCCGTCAAAGAGTTCGTCACTCCGCCACTGGGTTTATTTACAAATATTGGTCAATGACGGTTTAACGTCACTCCCGTCAAAAGTCATATGTTAGAGCTACCTCTTTTCGTCAAACGTCAGAGAGTCCGTCACTCCGTCAAAGAGTTCGTCACTCCGTCAGAGAGTTCGTCACTCCGTCCATATAAGAGCTACCTCTTTTCGTCAAACGTCAGAGAGTTCGTCACTCCGTCAAAGAGTTCGTCACTCCGCCACTGGGTTTATTTACAAATATTGGTCAATGACGGTTTAACGTCACTCCCGTCAAAAGTCATATGTTAGAGCTACCTCTTTTCGTCAAACGTCAGAGAGTCCGTCACTCCGTCAAAGAGTTCGTCACTCCGTCAGAGAGTTCGTCACTCCGTCCATATAAGAGCTACCTCTTTTCGTCAAACGTCAGAGAGTCCGTCACTCCGTCAGAGAGTTCGTCACTCCGTCACTTGGTCTATTTACAAACATTGGTCAATGACGGATTAACTTCACTCCCGTCAAAAGTCACATATTAGAGCTACCTCTTTTCGTCAAACGTCAGAGAGTCCGTCACTCTGTCAGAGAGTTCGTCACTCCGTCACTTGGTTTATTTACAAATATTGGTCAATGACGGATTAACGTCACTCCCGTCAAAAGTCACATCTAAGAGCTACCTCTTTTCGTCAAACGTCAGAGAGTTCGTCACTCCGTCAGAGAGTTCGTCACTCCGTCAGAGAGTTCGTCACTCCGTCAAAGAGTTCGTCACTCCGTCAGAGAGTTCGTCACTCCGTCAGAGAGTTCGTCACTCCGTCACTGGCTTTATTTACAAATTTAGGTCAATGACGGATTAACGTCACTCCCGTTAAAAGTCACATATTAGAGCTACCTCTTTTCGTCAAACGTCAGAGAGTTCGTCACTCCGTCAAAGAGTTCGTCACTCCGTCAGAGAGTTCGTCACTCCGTCAGAGAGTTCGTCACTCCGTCACACATTAGAGCTACCTCTTTTCGTCAAACGTCAGAGAGTTCGTCACTCCGTCAAAGAGTTCGTCACTCCGTCAGAGAGTTCGTCACTCATGTTAGAGCTACCTCTTTTCGTCAAACGTCAGAGAGTCCGTCACTCCGTCAAAGAGTTCGTCACTCCGTCAGAGAGTTCGTCACTCCGTCACTGGGTTTATTTACAAATATTGGTCAATGACGGATTAACGTCACTCCCGTCAAAAGTCACATATTAGAGCTACCTCTTTTCGTCAAACGTCAGAGAGTCCGTCACTCCGTCAAAGAGTTCGTCACTCCGTCAGAGAGTTCGTCACTCCGTCACTGGCTATATTTACAAATTTAGGTCAATGACGGATTAACGTCACTCCCGTTAAAAGTCACATATTAGAGCTACCTCTTTTCGTCAAACGTCAGAGAGTTCGTCACTCCGTCAAAGAGTTCGTCACTCCGTCAGAGAGTTCGTCACTCCGTCAGAGAGTTCGTCACTCCGTCACACATTAGAGCTACCTCTTTTCGTCAAACGTCAGAGAGTTCGTCACTCCGTCAAAGAGTTCGTCACTCCGCCACTGGGTTTATTTACAAATATTGGTCAATGACGGTTTAACGTCACTCCCGTCAAAAGTCATATGTTAGAGCTACCTCTTTTCGTCAAACGTCAGAGAGTCCGTCACTCCGTCAAAGAGTTCGTCACTCCGTCAGAGAGTTCGTCACTCCGTCCATATAAGAGCTACCTCTTTTCGTCAAACGTCAGAGAGTCCGTCACTCCGTCAGAGAGTTCGTCACTCCGTCACTTGGTCTATTTACAAACATTGGTCAATGACGGATTAACTTCACTCCCGTCAAAAGTCACATATTAGAGCTACCTCTTTTCGTCAAACGTCAGAGAGTCCGTCACTCTGTCAGAGAGTTCGTCACTCCGTCACTTGGTTTATTTACAAATATTGGTCAATGACGGATTAACGTCACTCCCGTCAAAAGTCACATCTAAGAGCTACCTCTTTTCGTCAAACGTCAGAGAGTTCGTCACTCCGTCAGAGAGTTCGTCACTCCGTCAGAGAGTTCGTCACTCCGTCAAAGAGTTCGTCACTCCGTCAGAGAGTTCGTCACTCCGTCAGAGAGTTCGTCACTCCGTCACTGGCTTTATTTACAAATTTAGGTCAATGACGGATTAACGTCACTCCCGTTAAAAGTCACATATTAGAGCTACCTCTTTTCGTCAAACGTCAGAGAGTTCGTCACTCCGTCAAAGAGTTCGTCACTCCGTCAGAGAGTTCGTCACTCCGTCAGAGAGTTCGTCACTCCGTCACACATTAGAGCTACCTCTTTTCGTCAAACGTCAGAGAGTTCGTCACTCCGTCAAAGAGTTCGTCACTCCGTCAGAGAGTTCGTCACTCATGTTAGAGCTACCTCTTTTCGTCAAACGTCAGAGAGTCCGTCACTCCGTCAAAGAGTTCGTCACTCCGTCAGAGAGTTCGTCACTCCGTCACTGGGTTTATTTACAAATATTGGTCAATGACGGATTAACTTCACTCCCGTCAAAAGTCACATGTTAGAGCTACCTCTTTTCGTCAAACGTCAGAGAGTCCGTCACTCCGTCAGAGAGTTCGTCACTCCGTCACTTGGTTTATTTACAAATATTGGTCAATGACGGATTAACGTCACTCCCGTCAAAAGTCACATCTAAGAGCTACCTCTTTTCGTCAAACGTCAGAGAGTTCGTCACTCCGTCAGAGAGTTCGTCACTCCGTCACTGGCTTTATTTACAAATTTAGGTCAATGACGGATTAACGTCACTCCCGTTAAAAGTCACATTTTAGAGCTACCTCTTTTCGTCAAACGTCAGAGAGTTCGTCACTCCGTCAAAGAGTTCGTCACTCCGTCAGAGAGTTCGTCACTCCGTCAGAGAGTTCGTCACTCCGTCACACATTAGAGCTACCTCTTTTCGTCAAACGTCAGAGAGTTCGTCACTCCGTCAAAGAGTTCGTCACTCCGTCAGAGAGTTCGTCACTCCGTCACTGGGTTTATTTACAAATATTGGTCAATGACGGTTTAACGTCACTCCCGTCAAAAGTCATATGTTAGAGCTACCTCTTTTCGTCAAACGTCAGAGAGTCCGTCACTCCGTCAAAGAGTTCGTCACTCCGTCAGAGAGTTCGTCACTTCGTCACTTGGTTTATTTACAAATATTGGTCAATGACGGATTAACGTCACTCCCGTCAAAAGTCACATGTTAGAGCTACCTCTTTTCGTCAAACGTCAGAGAGTCCGTCACTCCGTCACTTGGTTTATTTACAAATATTGGTCAATGACGGATTAACGTCACTCCCGTCAAAAGTCACATTTTAGAGCTACCTCTTTTCGTCAAACGTCAGAGAGTCCGTCACTCCGTCAGAGAGTTCGCCACTAGGTCAGAAAATCCGTCACTGAGCATCGACGAATGACGGATGAGATGTTTTTCACTGTTTATGACTTCCTCATACGTCAAACGTCAGTCTCCATGTTAGTATCACCTCTGACTCACTTCATACATGTAACGAGCTTGTCACTACTGGGTTGATTGACGGACTGACGACATTGGGGCAATGACAGACTGGCATATTCCTTCGTTTTGTTTTTGAAATACGCAAGTATTCCCCATTTTGTACGGAAGCATCGACGTACGTGTTTCTAAGAATATCGTTTTAATTTCGTTTTTTGATTATAATTCATAAATATTACTTTTTTTGTTCGGTAACCAGTGACGAATGACGTGAGTGGCGAACTCCCTGACGGAGTGACGAACTCTCTGACGGAGTGACGAACTCTCTGACGTTTGACGTATGGAGGTAGAATTGATTGGGAGAGTCGAAGGTCAAGATTGTTTTGACATGACGTCATACATCAGCAATGAGAGGAACCGTCATTATGAGTTAATGACAGCTTCTAACTTCAGACTTCCGTTATATAAATTATATAATAGGAATGACAGTGGATTTTTTTTATCAGTAGCAGGAGCATTCCTACTCTTTTGGGCCTATCGCCGTATCGGCGTTACTTAACACTAGGCCTAGACCTAGGCTAGAAACAGGTCAAAAAGACTAGCCTAGTCCAAATCAGATTATTACTAAAACTAAAGAGGGATAAAGTGGCTATCTTGTACTCGCAGTATAGCCCCCAAAAGGTTCAGTAGGCTTATTTTGCCTCTTCATTAGGTTTTATTGACAGTGATATTAATTGATGGACGTCCTGGTACGCAGTATGGTGAGTCATTTAATTGTGGCTGACTGTTTCGGACTACAGTTACCGTAATAAGTATCGAAATATATGATGAACTTTCAATGACTTCATTTGAGTTGTTATAAGATTTCCGAGTCCGTACCTGCTAATCATTTATAAGCTGAAAATTGACATTGGGAGTTCCAAGGATGTTGGTCCTAACTTCTTCAGTGAGTTGAAATTGCATTGATCTTCATTGCACCAGGTCCAGAGTATTTTATGGCAGTAGTCTGCACTGAAACAGAAGGGAGAGGTGAGGGGGTTACAAGGACAATACAGTACAGTATCATTTTTTTTATTGATTAGCCTAGTTGATAGAAATGCAACTGACAGCACTGAGTAAGTCCCCTTAGTCTGAAACCTGCTGACTCAATTCCCACTCCCAGCCTTTGATATCTAGTTTGACAGATAGGCAGATAGGCCTAGAAAAGTAGAAGTAGGCCTACAATCTACAAGAGAGAGTCATGAAAGCAACAAAATTTGGGAATTTTTCTCACCTGCGTGGGTGATTAATGTATTTATAAACCTCAAATCCACCAAACCTCGAAAGATATTTTGAAAGATCAATATTTATGTATAGGCCTACCGGTTGTAGTTCATTCATACCATCATTATCCCCCTTCACCCATGCTTGCCAGTTGCCATGTCTGTGGTTCCATCAAAAAAATTTTTCCAAGAAATAAAAACTGTTGATTGCCATTGGCATTGAAGTCTGCTTGCGCAAGGTGTGGAAAATCCCCAATTTTTGTGGCTTAATTTTTCTACCTTGGGAGATTTGTCCAAATGAAATAGCTATCAAAGGCTGAGAATAGAGTCAGCAAGTTTCGGACTAACTTTGCCTTTGGAGACAAAATTTATAAAATGATGGTTGTTAATAAAGACTTCTATGACTAAAGGAGCATTTATATAAGAGGAAAGATAGTTTAGAAAGAAGGCGATTTCAATACAAACTGACAAGTTAGACCTGTTTAATTATTAATCAGTTTTTGTATGTAAAGCTTTTAAAACAATGTCTTGTAAGTTGTTAGCACTTTCTCTATCTATATATTATTTATCAAAGCTTTAAAAGCAAATTTACAGTATTTTTATAAGCCATGATGATTGTATTAGGAGATCATTTTATATGGCACAAAGTTGGTAAAGAGGTTTTCTAAAATTGATAAGAGTATCATGGATACTTTGAGTATCAATTTGCACCATACAACTTTTAATCCGATGTCTGTGATTCCAGAAATTCCACTTTAAACTAAATTTTAATGGTGTCACACTTGCGAAGGTATTCTGTGATACAAGCAAATTTCGTCACTTCATAAGTTTAAGTGGAATTTCTGTAACCACAGAAATCTGATTAAAAATTTGGATGGTGCAAAATTGATGATATCTGTGTCCCTGATACACATACAAATTTTTAGAAAACTTCTTGAATGGAAGATTCAATCCCATGATTTAAATTGTAACCCTTTGTTTGACAAGATATATCTTTTAACAACCTTTCAAATATTTTTTTTCTATGAATAAATACAATGTCTCACCTCCTCTTTTTTAGTCTAAGTAGCCTAATGTATTTGGCACAAGTTTGTTTTCTTACCTATTCAAATTTGTAGGAAGATTGCAGTTTATATATACAGTTCATATATAGTTATGAAGTAATGCAAACAATAATGGTTTATTTAATCTATAATACGGTACCAAGTATTTAAGTATCAGCTTCAGTATTTGAGTTGTCAGGCAGCTTTGAGGTCCTAAATAAATGCTATTATGTTATGTTGGTCTAAGGAAAACATAAGCTTATTAAATTAATGATTGTCCAATTTTGTGAATTGTTGGTATTTTCCTTGCAAAAAGGCTATTATTAGAAATATTCAAGCTGAAAAAGATCAACCTTATAGACCTGTTGAACCAAGTCCCATCTCTCAAGGGAACCCTAAACTCAAGAACAATGCCAAATTAGTCAAATATACCATATTTTACTTCTCAGGCCCCCCACTAATCTAGTAAATACACTGTAATTTACTGTAAGAATCAGATTTTTCCATTGCAATAAAATGAAATTTCAACCAGCTAACAGAATGACCTTTAATTTCCTGAATTTTATCCTGTTTTTATTGAAGAGATTATCTTAGAATATGGAAATGAGATGTCATGAAAGGGAAGTAAAAGTTGGTGATGTTATTTATGTAGACTATAGTTTATGGCATATTGACACTTAGCCAGATTTTATGTGGGAAATAAGAAAACCTTGGGGTCAAATACTAAATGACATTTATTGATTATTGATTGATTTTAGCTTCATCAAAAACATGTTTGTGTTTGTTTTTAAGGTTTGTTTATCAAGTTAATTAATAAGAATTTTTTAAACAGAAATAATTTTAATATTGTAGAGTAAGTAAATGAATTTCATTATTTATCATTATCATTACATAGAATTATATTGTAATAACAGAAATAATTTCAATATTGTAGAGTAAGTAAATGAATTTCTTTATTTATCATTATCATTACATATAATTATATTGTAATAACAGAAATAATTTCAATATTGTAGAGTAAGTAAATGAATTTCATTATTTATCATTATCATTACATATAATTATATTGTAATAACAGAAATAATTTCAATATTGTAGAGTAAGTGAATGAATTTCATTATTTATCATTATCATTACATATAATTATATTGTAATAACAGAAATAATTTCAATATTGTAGAGTAAGTGAATGAATTTCATTATTTATCATTATCATTACATATAATTATATTGTAATAACAGAAATAATTTCAATATTGTAGAGTAAGTGAATGAATTTCATTATTTATCATTATCATTACTTTATATAGTTATATTGTAATAGGACACCAGATGTTTATATAATTAATTGTTTTTTGTTCAGATGATCAGATCCTATTTTATTGACCTTGTGTGTTTATTGATGGCCAAATTAAATGTAATTTGGATTTAATTCAGAGACAAACTTAATCTTATCTCAGAAAAGTTTCCAATTTCCTAGTGTAATTTGATTTACATACAAAAATAGTTTGAAGTCAGAAGGGAAAAGATATGAAACTCGCTGAAATTATCTCAAGAAAAATTCAATGCTAATTGTATTAGACTGAAAGTTTCAATTACCACGTAAGAAAACTAAATAAAGTCTAAAAAAAGAGAGTGAAAAAAACACAAGTTCAAATTTCAAGGAAATTACTTTTTAAAAAAAATATTTGAAATGTTCCTTGTAATTTAGAGACAATCTTTTCTTTTCCTTTGGCTTAATTTTTTCCTGCTTTTAATTTCTTCAATTTTCCTACTTGTCATCGAGTTATTTGTTTCTTCAATGTGGTATTGCGTTGTTGGGTTATCCAATAAACCTTCAATAATTATTCATGCTACGCTAGAAAAAATTCTGAAAGGTTTCAGGATATGAAATAATTGTTAATTATTACTACTATATATTCTCTGTGTAAGTGATTTAATGTAATATATGTTATTTCTATAAGTCACTCATTATTGTAGATTCTTCATTAGTATCCTGTCTGCAACTATCTGGCAGCCATATTGGAAGAATAATGGTTGTCAATGGCAATGGCTCCATGGATCAATAATAATGTTATGGTAGTGGAGGACTATTGAAAGATTCCAATGCTCACATGGTACTCAATTTGGTGCCACGTTTTGTTCATAACATCAGAAGTCTGTTATTAGATTTTTTTATTGGTATTTTCTGAACTGACTGATGAAATGGTGGTCAGAAGAGGAGACATGTTTATAGGTATGTTAGCCTTTCTTTTTAAATTTTACATCATTGTTTACATTTTGAAGATTGTGACATCAACTGGAGAATTGATTGATACATCATCTGGTGAATATTATCTTTCCTCAGTGAACTGCTTTTAAGTTTGTGTAACAGCTCAATATTTTTTAGTTTCAATTTGTCTGGGACTAGATCACCACATGAAGAGAAATTCCACTTTATCCTGACGATTTTATCTTTAAAGAACAAGATGTTGACTGCTTTTTTTACAGGGAAAACAAACTATTTATTACATTATCTTGTATTAAGATCAGTAAGAACCAAATAACAGATTTTCACATTTTGATGATAGTGGAACCTAAACTGATATTATTGTCATTTGTCTTAGAAATTTGAAATTTTGTGCAATGATTGCTCAATAGTCAGTAAAAAAAATTTTTCAAAAATAAAGCATTGGCATAGAGACATATAGGTTTAAAAATTCCCATAAAATCTAGATTAGGATAATTAACTAAATTTAGGTTTTTATTGAATCAGTGGTGAAGCCAATCAGATATATTGAAGGAGATAAGATGAAGATTTAATTGCTTGTGATCAGTTTGTGTTCAGACTGGAATGTCTTATCTTCACTTTCCACTTGATCAGTAAGCTTCTTTAGTCGGCTTATAATTTGATGGATGATGATATGTCAGTTAATAGTAAGAGACAGTTAACCTATGGAATTTATATTATTAACCAAGCCTCAGTCGGTTTGGTTAGATTAAAATTGTCACTTCTTGCAAATAAAAATGCCAAAATTTCAAGAACAAAGTTACATTTGACCTTTTCATTGCTGAAATTATTCATCAGTTTGATATCGATGGAAATTTCTGGTTTCCACTACCTGTGTCATTCCTCTGTTCTTCATATATTTTAAACAACACCATTGTAGATCTTGATTAACTAGAATATTTATTTCGCTTTTGTGTAGGCCTGCATAAACTTCAATATACACAATTTTCAAGTATATATATATGTTTAGATTATTTTACCCTTTACGCTTTGAACCTTTTACTTAATATGGAGCAAAGAAACAATTTACAGAATATTTATGCTTTTATGTTAACATGTTAATACCTTGATATCTATCCTGTTCAAAGTCATGAAAATTGTCTACAAATTGTCTTAAAGAGCAGCAAACATGCTAAAGTTTTTGTTATTTAAGTAAAAAGCCCTAAAAAATCTCCTTAAGGGTATTGATTGGGCTAGCGTTCGCAAAAATATGGCATTTTTGCGAATTACTTATTATTTTTGGGCTCAGATTGTAGATAATTATTATTACTTTATTTGTAAACTATATAGAATGAAAAAAAAAACGACAAGAAATAAGGTATTTCGTTAGTGTTTGCTAAAAAATTAGGAAAAAGTAGAAAAATGTGTCCCGGTTGGTACAAGATTTCTCAGCCATTTTTTATTGGAAAATTACGATCTTGGTCTTGATAGAAAGCTTATTCAATAAGGAAGAAACGTACAGAGAGTTTTTTTCGAAAATTCAAATTAGTTTGGCCCCTGGAAAATGTCCGCCGTACATACTTGTAAATTTTTGTATTTCCATGGTAACCACCAAAATAATAATTTTTTTTTTGGAAAATCGCTCTGTACGTTTCTTGGCAATGTAATTGTCTACATTTATGCCAAGTATGATGTAGATTGATCCACACATTTTTTTAAACTTGTATCAAAGGTTTGTAATGTCCAATTTTTATGACATGTTTGAAAGGGCTGTCAACTCTTTAAAAAAAATCTGATTGACATGAAATCAACCTTAAACTATCGAGAAGGAACCCGAATCATCAACAAATGCACAACAAGTCTCAAGAAATCATTATTTCATATACTTATTCCATTTTTTCATAACGTGAAATAGCCCAATTAACACCCTTAAACTGACTACATCAGCTTTTGATGGTAAATTAAATGTATAACTAGCTTTCATGTTAACATGTTAATTCCTTGATATCTATCCTGTTCAAAGTCATGAAAATTGTCATGAAATTTTTGTTATTTAAGAAAAAAACATCCAAATGTCTCCTCAAACTGACTACATCAGCTTTTGATGGTAAATTAAATGTATAACTAGCATTCACTTGAAAACAAAATATGTAAAATAACAGGAATATTCTCCACCACAGCAAAAATGTACTTGTTTCTTTTAATTATCTGAATAAACTTATCAAGTTTTCATAACGTGAAATAGCCCAATTAACACCCTTAAACTGACTACATCAGCTTTTGATGGTAAATTAAATGTATAACTAGCTTTCATGTTAACATGTTAATTCCTTGATATCTATCCTGTTCAAAGTCATGAAAATTGTCATGAAATTTTTGTTATTTAAGAAAAAAACATCCAAATGTCTCCTCAAACTGACTACATCAGCTTTTGATGGTAAATTAAATGTATAACTAGCATTCACTTGAAAACAAAATATGTAAAATAACAGGAATATTCTCCACCACAGCAAAAATGTACTTGTTTCTTTATCTGAATAAACTTATCAAGTTTTTGGTCAATGGTTCTGAAATTTTATTGAAAATTAATTTGCAAGTGTCTGACTGAATAGATTCTGTTAGTTTCATATAACATTATTTTTCCCTATAAATTTCCCTATGTAAGTCACAATGACTCACATTTTAGTTTGGTTTTGATAGATAATGGTGAACTGTAACCAGTAGTTCATTGTTATATATTCATGTTAAAATCATTGTTATCATGTTAAGTGGAAATCATTGATTCATTTAAGTTATTAAGTATTTAGTTATTTAATCAGGCATCATGATTCAGTGATGTATGCAGTATTAAACTTGCTCATTTCCCATCCTTTCAACAAATCAAACCTTAGTTGCAGAAATAGAAATATTTTGCTAAGCTAATCAGTAATAATGTTCATAGCTCACAATTGAAATTTATTATCCATAATTATCTACATTTAAATTTGAACCATATGTGTATATCCATAATTCTCTACATTTGAAAGTAAAAAATATTTTTAGACTACTCCATATTATAGAAAACATTTATTAGAAAAAGAAAGTGTAATTTCTAGTTTTAGCTAAATTTGGAGGGATTGTGCAATTTTCATATTATTGTTCTTGAACTTCTGAAGACTATTTAACATATATTCAAGAGCCAAATGAACCTCTATAAGATGCTTACTTTTTCCCTTTTAACTAATGATATATTTTCTTGAACTCAACTTTGATGGAAGAAAAGTGTTGAAGAATCTAATTAAATCTCTTAGGAGACTGAATACACAAATTGATTTTTGATTTAAAATCAATGACATTCAAGTATCACTAGTATATTAGACTTTGTCAAAATTCAATCTCCATATTGATGAATTGTGTTAGGTTTTAGTGAGAGTCTTTATGATGATTTGTCCGTGGACAATGATAGTCTAGAGTCTGAACTATAAACAGTCTGGTACAGTTCATGTCCATTTAACATTCCAATATATATTCCAGTCACACTTTACTAACATTTGGACAAGTTGAATGATCAGGAAAAGCTTTCCAGATTTATTATTTGAAATCAAGTCAGAAAAGGAAATGAATTTTTGTAATATCAGTCTGTCTCCCAGTCAGTTGGAAATTGGAGATTCTATTTTATTAGTTTACAGATATTAGTTAATGTCAATGGATTTCTTTGACTCAGCTATTGTATTTAATATAATTAATGTATTTGGTTCTTTATCGGAAATCTTAAAGATTTGATAATCCTTTAATCTTTGGTGGATTTGAACTCAACTGATATCTTATTTTCAGTAGGGACAATATAATTAAATTGATATTGATATTTAGTATTTCAGTAGAAATCCTTAGAATTCTGTACCAATTAAATGAATGTTTTTCAATCCTATATGTATTGATCACAAAACAAATTCAAATTTTAAGTTGAAGATGACCCATTAAATTTGACCTCTCATAGTTGTTGCTGACAAACAAAGCAAACAAAATTTTTGTTTTAATTTTGGTAAAAGAAATTAACATTCAATACCACATAATTTAATTTTGTAGTATCCACAAACTTTCAGGTGGCAAATATTATATATTGTAACATAAATGATGTTTTTTCCTTTGATGTTTTTGAGAAATAATTTGCTTAAAATGTGTGTTTGAGGAAAACTGTAGTGTATAAACAGCAAATTTGTGTTATTGCATTCTTGGGTAATTTGACATGAAAGCCATATAGAATCTAATAGGAAAAAATGAGTGAAATAACCAACTAAGTTATTGCACTCGCAGTAGCTCCGCCCCTTTTTGGAAAGACACTTTGCAGACGAAAATGAAACGTGCACGAGCTTCAATTTCATTGGATTAAAGAGTAACGTGATCGATGCTGTCATAACTTTTAAGCTGTCAATCATATTTATGTTACAAGTAATATATACCACGTGACTTACTCATTAACATATTTAAACAAACTCATCCTAACGGATTCGTTTGTTTAAATATGTTAACTCGTAAGCACCGTGGTATATATAGTACATGTATCAAAATTTTATGATTTAAAAATACGTAAAATATGCTATGATTTGTACTGTTCAGTAATGTTTTATATTTGTAAATAACATAAATATTTATGATTTGAAACTATGAGAAATGTTTAATGATTTGTAAATATGAGAAATGTTTTATGATAACAAAATGTAACGATTATTTAGTATTTTATGATCCACTCATGTGATACTTCTGAGATACTTCGTCTATTTCTAAATATTCCCTATTTAGGGAATCAAATCTGAGGGTTGTTAAAAGTTTAAATTTAGAAAAAGAAATATTTAAATGTGAAATTTTAAGGTTTTGTGTTTTGGTATACCAGACTATGTGAATTGTTTGTTTTCTGGGTTAACCAGTTTTAATTAGATGTAAAAACTAACATTAACATACAAATGTTAGCGATACAGAGACAATTAAAGCCATAAAAAATACTAGAAAACTTTCATCTTGGATAATCAAATTAATCAGTTTGATTGACCATACGTCATGTTGAGGTTAAAGAAATATATTTTTATTTAAAGCTAAAGTCCAGGAAAGAGATAGTGAAAACAAGGACATGAATGTACAATATTTAAAGGTTATTTAGGACAAGATTTGGCATTGTAAAGAAGAAGTACAATGTTTGTTATAAAACAAATTGACAAAGCCACAGCACGTGCCAGTTAATCATATTTTTGACCTGTCTAAGATTATATAGCCATGTTGTCTATTGACTCACTTTTCCTCTTTCCTAATATTGATTTAGGTAAAGAATCACAAAAATTACCAAGTTTATATATATTGTTGCTATTGTTGGTGAACAGTACATAGCTCACAATGATTGCTGATACAGAACAATCCTGCAAGTTTAAAGGGACGATATGCAAAATTATTATTCTTTAAAACATTGTGAATATGAAACGGTTTCTGAAATGTTATCTGCTAAGCATCCATTAATCAACCTGTTTTAGATTTGATCAAAAAGCTAACGAAAGCTAATCATTTTTAAGCAATTTTATCTAGTTTTGTTGTTTTTCATTATATTGGCTTGATTTTTTATGTTTGAAACTTAGAAGTGAATGTTAAAAGACATATCTTATTAGGCGTTTATTTTGCTTGAATTAGTACAAGTTTCAAACACAACTAAAACCATAGTGATGTTAAAATGTTCAACTAAATCTTTTACATGTACCAAATTTGGCCTCTTAAATTAAACGCAAAGTGGTTTGGGATAAAACTTGCATATAAGTAATGGAACACATAATTATAGGCTTGGTGTATAGATTTAATATAATTGTACAGAAAAATAATCAGACTTAAAATTTAGGCTGTCCCTCTTTATAATCCCTCTCTTTTTAAATGCATTAAGATTATCATAGGTTATGATTATGTGTTATTAATTACTTATCAAGTGTATATGGTATTCAAATACAGATGTTGTTATATTGATGGTCATGGTTATTATATACCCCCAGTGAATGCTGGATTAATTCTCAGTGTATAATGTTACAGATGTGATATTTTATATATTACAAACAGTGTGTTATTAATATATATCATACAATTTGAGAATTACACAGACCACATCACAGATAATTGTCATACACATTATTATTCTAACATAAATTAATGGTTTAACTATCGGCCCACTTAAATGGCAAACTATTGTCATGATATTCAGAGTAGTTTGTTTGTTAAATGATCGACAATGGAATATTGAATGATTGCATAGGTAATGTTTCTTATACATTCATTTGAACTACTGAAAACTGCTATTATGTCAAATGTTGTAAGTTTTATTGTTCATTGTTATAACCATACTTTAATATGTTATTTATCAAAATCAAAAGCAGAAGATTAGGTTGTATAAAATTTATATATAACCACAGTCTGTTATATTTGAACTATCTTTGTGATCAGTTAAGTTCTATAATTGTAATTGTAGGCTAACCATTTCTGATAATATAGAAAATGCTTTGACTCTCATACAATATACATAATATGTAATTGCAATTGAGGGTTAGTACAAATCTGTGGTTCCCTTTTATGTCACAATAAGTTTGTCAATTCAACACTAGAATTTGATATGCGGTGCTTGGTGGGCATTTACTATTTTTATATGCCCTCATCTCTCTATGAGGACGTATATTGTCGGCACCCCTGTCCGTCCGTCGGTCCGTCCGTCCGTCAACATTTGCTCGTAAACGCTCTAAAAACTAGAGTTTTTGACGGAATCAAATGAAATTTGATATGTGTATACATATTCATAAAACGAAGATCAAGTTCGAATTTGAGCTATTTTCGATCGTTAGAAGCAGAGTTATTGCCCTTGCCCCAAATCCGTCAGCCTGTCCATCAACATTTGCTTGTAAACGCTCTAAAAACTAGAGTTTTTGACGGAATCAAATGAAATTTGATATGTGTATACGTATTCATAAAACGAAGATCAAGTTCGAATTTGAGCTATTTTCGATCGTTACAAGCAGAGTTATTGCCCTTGCCCCAAATCTTAAATATGCTATTACTCTCTTAGTTTTCAACCGATTTTGATGAAACTTAAAATGGATGTTATTGGACCTAAATCGAAAGGTTTGAGAAAGTTTTATTTTTTTCTGATTAAAATTAAAGCTTTTTCAAAATTTAGGACTCTTTCATCAGTTTTGATGAGTTTTTGCCCTTTAACCTCTCTACAGTAAGTGCTTCTTTAAACATCAATTGCTTGTAAGCGCTCTTAAAACTAGAATTTTTGATGGATTCAAATGAAATTCGGTATGTATATTGTATATACATATTTAGAAAACAAAGATCAAGTTCGAATTTGAGCTTTTTTTCGACCGTTAGTAGCAGAGTTATTGCACTCGCCCCAAAGTCTTGAATATGCTCTTACTATCTAAGTTTTCAACCAATTTTGTTGAAACTTAAAATGGATGTTATTGGACCTAAATTGAAAGGTTTAAGTTTTATCCTTATTAAAGACTTTTTCGTTAGGCGTATTTGGCTGTGGTCCACTATCTTCATGTACTATAGCCCTAGTTTCACAAAGGTGTATGAGTATATATATTTTATATATGATGAATTAAAAGTTCCCTGAAAGATGTAAGTTATAACTTGTAGCCATATTAATGATTATTAATGATTATAGTATACATACAAAGTTTATTTATGTAAACTTATAGATTGTATTGTTATTTGGTAATAATTTAAATCTATATTCTACTTTATGATAGGGTTGTCAATCAAATATTGGTTGAATGCATTTGAATTTTCTTACAGCTAAAGAAAAAGAAAAGAAAAATTTAACGATTTCAGTATGTATGAGTAGTTTAGTGAAAAAAAAAATAACAATGTGGTTGCTTTGATCAATGATCTATGATTAGTTTTCATTAGAGTGTGAATCTTTATACATAAAAAATTCATTTATGTTTATAATCATTAAAATTTTGATTTGACCCAATGATTTTGCCTATTTCATCCAAAACCAGATACATACAGTATAAAAATATCTTTATTTATGCCTACAAATATCATAATACACCTATCTTATCTAATATTTTAATGCAATTCAAACAATAAAAAGTAGAGAAAGCTAATATAGTGGTGATATCAACTGCTTGTAAATAATAGTTGGTAAAGAATGATATTGACATTAGTTATTTAATCCTTTGTAAATGATATTGAATGGTGTTTCAACAGTATATATTTATCTACTGACCCAATGAGTTGTACAGTGAATACTTGGTGAAAGATTCCAGGAACACCACGTTGCTATGTAAACAATGTTGAAATGAGGTAAACTAAATGAGAGGCGAAAGTTGACAGAACCCAATAAAAATAAACAATAATGGACAAAGTTTTTACAAATTGGTCTACCTCGTTGTCAGTATGGTCTAAGCTGTCACTTGATTCATGTACAAGTTTATATATCCCATTTTTTACTTGGTCTCTTACAAAATTAACATCATTTATTTGACACAGGACTAATAAGATTAATGACATTCATCTATAAGTAAGTTGTCTTTACTTTTCTTGATTAACATCCACACAGAAAGCTGAAATTTCTAAGGTATCAACAAATATTCATTTAACAAATCTTACTTTTTATTTTATTTAGATTTTTTTATTTTATCAGTAATGATTGACTTACAGGAACTATGGTAATGTGAATGCTTTTGCTTGGTGCCAAATTAATTGATCTATGGTAAAGCCTGTCAATGAATTTGGCACCTGAACCAATATATTCATATTACTACAATTACTGTAGATCCATTATTCATTGCTTACAACTCAAATGTGCAATATAGCCTACTAAAGTACTAAGGCACTAAGGAAATCTCAGAAATAACTGCTAAAACATAGTACATTGATGCAAAAAGACATTTTAAGACATTATAGTGAGTGATAATGACATGTCACTACAGTAAGTGGAAATTTAGCTAACTTAAATAATAATGTTGAGATATATACCACTATTGAAAAAAATTGCTCTACAAAAAATTATCTATTTGATAATAGATTGAAAAAAGTAGATATAATATATATGGTGTATCATTTTATAGAGGATTTCTAAAACTGTTACTACAGTAAAGAGATAAGTTGGCATATTATTATACAGATTATTGAATTGACAGTATTTGCCAGTCATAGGCTACTGATTTCATCGCCTAATTGTCTTGTCAAACTGTGATTTTGGTATGTGGGTCAATTTTTTTTTTACAATCATCATTGACCCTATTGATAATCACCTATAAATCTATAAGGTTATAAGATTTATTTGAAACGAATATGGATATTAACAGATAACAAATTTATTCAATTATGCAGTATAAAGACTCTTTAAAACATAATAGTAAAATTGAATACAATCACTATCTATTTAAATAGCCTAGAAGGAAGTTGAAAGGTGATAAGTGAAATAAGATATTGTTAGCAAGTTTTAGGTTTTTGTATAGACTGTTAGTGAATGTTAACTTCATGGACTGTTGAATCACATTTATGATAAACTTTTTAGAAATTAAATAACGGTAATACTTCATGGGCTTCACACAAAAAGTAAGTGATAGAGTAGTTTTTTTTCTCTCTCTTATAAGTAGGCGACAGACAAAGAAGGTAAATTTTCATAGATTGAAAGATAAGGTCTTTTTTATTTGGTTGTCATTTTTTAAAAGTCTTTAGATGTTGTAGTTTTTTTTTCATTATGTCACCTGTATTAAGTATTAAAATTGGTACTAGTAGGTTTGATATTAAACTTGGTACTAGTAGGTTTGATACCAATATTGTGTGTTGGGATCATCCTAGTCCGAAGCTTGCTGACTCTATTCCCAGCCTCTGATAACTATTTGGTCAGATATGGCTAGGGGAGAGTCAGAAAAACTAGGCTACAAATATTGAAGATTTTCTGCATCTTCACGGGTGAGTTTTAATTAAACGTATTTATATACCTTGAATCCACCAAACCTTGATATACATGTATTTGGAAAGATTGATATTTCTGTAGTTCAATATCATACCCTCATTATCCCCCTTCACCATGCATGTCTGTGGTTCCATCAAATTGGTTTTTCTCAAGAAATTAAATCAGTTGGTTGCTATTGAATGCTGCACGCAAGGAGTAGAAAATTCCCAATTTGTGTGGCTAAGTTTTTCAGCATATCTGTCCAAATAGCTATCAAAGGCTGGAAATTGAGTCAGTAAGTTTCCAACTAGGATCTTTCCAGTGCTATACCTAGATAACACACCAAGATGCTGTGACCTTAATAATGATGATCTTATGAAAAATCCTAGGATGATATCTTCACAATGTATGCATCTAACGTACTTGGGCTCAGCTTTATGTTACGATTCAAACTCTACTTTGAGACACGTACACGTAAAGTACATATATATCTGAATATACGCCAATTTATTCAGAATTCAAGTTTTGTATAAAAGTGATTTGTGAAATGACATTTTAAGATATTAAATTGAATTTCATTGAATGTTTGTCTGTCAAATTGTCCATTAAGGGAACAATAATTGAAATATGATAGAAATAATAGATAAAGCTATTATGTCAATTTTGTCAAGTAAAAGATTGTAATTTTGAGTATTATGAGAATATTTTAAGGTTATTTCTATGGAATAATGAATGATAGAAATATTGCTGCCAAGGGAATATGACAAGATTTTATTCTTCATGAATATATTAATATTACCATGACAGTAAAGAATAGTGTAACCTTTAAACATCAGACACTTTATTTTTACAATGTCACATTATAATAGATTAATTTAAGTAAGATTTGTATGCCCCATATGTATATTTTGGGATAGCATGTCAATAGTGGATCCAATTCCAGATATTGGTTCTGTGTTGGAGACATGTCATTTGAATATGGTGTATACAAATTTATTTTATCATTTCAATCTTGGTAACAAAGTTCCTTAAATTTGAATTGTTTCTGATATAAAGATATCTTTTTTTTTGTAAAGAAGTTGATGCAAATTAATTTTCTATAAAAAACCAAGTGTAAAGTATGTCTTGTAGGGTAAAATTGACATTGGTGAGAAGAAAAAAGGTAAGATGAACTTGTGGTATCTGACCATGTTAAAAATTGTAATCTGTTGATTTGTACAGGATTAAAAATAGAAGGTATGTAGACAAATAAAAAGATTTTGTTGGTGTTTGTCTACTTCAAATAGTTGACATAAAGATTAACTTTACCAAATTTAAACATTGAACGTTGAACATTTTTGTATGGTTATAAGATGTTTTTTAGTATATCGGGTTAACAGGTGGTTTAAATTGTTGAAATGTTACTATATGGAATAGTTTGTGGTGTGTTTACTATTAGAAGTTAGTTTATACCACACCCTTGTAATGCTATCAGACTTTTACCTATAATATTCAATGATCCTTTTAAAGCATCTTGTTTGACCAGTCTAAAAATAAGTTTTTTAATAAGTTTTTATAATGCTATAAGTGACTTCTTCAGGCTACTGCTTAATGTTTTATGCAACTTTTCTTCTCTTGTCATTCTCAAACACTTGATAATAAAAAAAATGTGATAGGCAAACTACATAAAGATAAAATAAAACTAAAGTGTTGAAAGGTTAAGTTGGATGGTCAATGATTTAATGATACTAAGGCGAGACCAATTTTATTTCTTGTTTTACGGATTTTTTCTGGAAAAAAGTGTAAAGGCAGGAGGGAAAAAAAAAAAAAAAAAAAAAGACCAAAATTGCCTGAAGGGTAGGAGAAAAAAAAAAGAAAGAAAATCCAACAAATAAGATTATTTATCTGCTACATGGTTCAACAGTTCATCTTTTTCCTGCTGTGGTTGAAACCTTTTGCTCATGGCAAGGTTCTCGGTTCAATCCCTTTAAGATTTTCAAGAATACAGGGCTGCAATAAACCATGATCTGTTAACTTCTGATGCTGTGAAGTAATATACCATATAAAGTTTATCCTAACAAATTTCTTCCCAAGACCATTAACATTATGGGCTGTGAATCCAATATTCATTTCTCTCAATAGACTAAGAATGTCGTTTAACATCATATGGTCTTTTACTAATAACTAGGCCTAATATTGTTGATCTTTTTTTGAGGGAGGTAAACAATCATATTTTATGGTTAGTCTACTGGTCATCATGCATGTATAATCTACCGATGATGTCGGGTTTCTACCGCTTTTATTACCACTCAACGGCCGGTTTTATCTGACTATCCCTTTTACATAACGTCTACCGATCTAGCAGGCCGGCGGGAGGAAAAAATCTACCGATTTTTTAATTTTTTTTCCAAGGACAGGACCTACAGTTTTTCTGTCCCAATTCTGTAACATAAATCAATAAAAAATCAATCATTATATAATTTTGATGACCCATAACACGTGTTAATCTCATCATGTGACGAGATTATCATTGTCTTCTTAATTAATCCCCTAATTAAGATGATAATTTGATCCATTTTCACACGACAATTGGCATTTTAAGCACACCATAACACATGACACATGTTTATAACAACATACGGGTATTTCTACTTTCATTTTTCTATTGGAAATTTACAGTAGCCTATTTGTACCAAAAAACGAAATTTTGAAGCCTTTTGAAGCTTTCGTATTGTTATTATAACATTCAATCATCAATATGACGTCCGTAGATACTGTTATGCAAGTCTTTTCATTATCGGTAGATTATTATGCGGGACTAGAAGTACAAATTTAATGTATCTGTAACTTCGTTTCATTAAATCAGTTTATTTTTTAATGTAGCCTGTAAACAATCAGCTCATGACTGCTTTTACAGGCCGACTGGTACTTAGTATATGCCTTATCATGTCGGCTAATAATTTTGCGAATTTTCATCGCTGAAATGATCGTCATTCATTCTGACTCTGTGCAAGTTAATAGGATTGAACAGTTTTAGAAAATATGAATTACACTTGGGAATGTAGCTGTCAGTTCTTGCAGTATAAGGATGAATATAACAGAGCAAGCGTCTTTCTGAAACCTCAGATTTTTTTTTCATCGGGGATGGAGGGTGTTTTTTTTCTTCATCGGAGCCGATTTTGATTTTTTTTTTTTTGTGATTTCTAGAAAATTCAAGTCGGCGGATCCGTAAAACAAGAAATTAAGTTGGTCTCGCCTAAGTTAATATAGAGTTGATGGTAGTTTTAGTTGAATGATTTTGTTTAGAATGATTTTGTTAAATAATTGATGTTTTATGAAGGTTTGAAGTATGTTATTATAATGAGTATATTAGATCTTTATTGTGTTTCTGGTGACTGGTAGAGAAGTTGAACTGGATTTCATTAATATGATTGCAAACAGAACCATTGGGAAAAACACAGACATTTGTTTAAAGGTATATTGTCAATTAAAGCTATTCATATCACTTTTCAGAATTAAAAACTGATGTATGGTTTTTCAGCAATTAATAAAAAAAAAATGGAAAACAGATTAAATTCTGAAAATTATATGGATAGCCGATAAAGTGCTGCATATGAAATATGAAAATAAAGCAAATATTTATATCCTAGTAAAGATAAAAAATATTCAACTCTTAAACTAACATATCTTTAGTAATTCTTAAAATATTTTCAATTAGTCTGTACAAGGTAAGCAAAGAATGAAATATAAAAGATGATATTGATTGTAATTTGAAAACAGTTCTTAGTTAAGATATTTGTTTTTGAAAATAACCACAAGGCTAATATATTAGTGAAGATATTGAAAGGTTTCTATAATTCACAGTAGAATATTGATATTATCAGCTATAGATTATATTAGGTAAAGGTATATAATAATACAAGACATCTTGAAACTTATATTGGTTTAACTACTGTTTAAATAGACTAGAGGTAGACTTTATATTATGATGCGTAAGTTATTTATCCTGCCATATAATACATCTTATTCAAAATAAATCACAGTTTTTTAGTTGAGAGGTTTAGAAAAAGGAGGACAAATTGTTGTTAATTCTTGTTTGGTAAGATTTTTTTTTTAAACATTGGTAAGGTCATTTGTTAGCTGATCTCCGTTGTTCAGTGAAAATAAAACAAAACAAGACTATTGTTGATGAAAGAAGGGTAATATTAGAGAGAGTTCTAGTAAAATATATAAATCTGTTGAGTCTCGATGTCTAACAAAGATCACTTAGTATAAAATTATGGTATCCAATAAAACAGTATCGACAGTTTGGAGTAAGGAGTAATCGAGTATAGCATTTTGCCATTCTTAAGACATGATTTTTAATGGAATGGTCTGGAATGGAATGGCATGTACAGATTTTAATTTTATTGAAAAACAGATATTGAAGTGATTCATCTAGAAATTGACTAGGCAGCTGGAGACATTATAATAATGATTGTCTAATAATGAGAATAATTAATGAAGATGGTAATATGAAGTGTACGATTAGATAAATCATTGTCTGTATCATACAAAACCACATGTTCTAATCATATTGTCTTCTTTCTAATTACAGATGTAGCTTAATAAGACAGATGGTATCCTGTTATTCTATATGCTTCTAATATCATCCAACCAAACTAATATCACTTCAACTTCATTCCAAGGAAATGAAGGAATCGTGGATGAAAGAAAAAGACAGAAAAAGTTGATGTGGCTTAAAAGCTTTTAGTCATCATTTGACCTGGTGTAAAATTGGAATCATGCAGAAAAGTGGATGTTTACAATCTATGACTTTCAATCGATTTATTCTTTTACTTTGTGGAATTTATATTGGAATGGTAGTTTTTATACATAATCGTCTTCAAACTAATCCTACTAATACCTCATTTGAAAATGATTTTAAACTACATTATAAAGATATAGAAAATACACGTATTCAACAACTAAAACAGTGGGTTCAGAAACAGAAAGATATTCAACAACTTGCTAAAGATATCAACCAGTTTCAAGTTGAAATAAACAAAACTACAATCAAACTAAAAGACAAGACTAAAGACCAAAAATCTCAGTATTTTATTGGTGATTGTTTAAAATATGGCTATGAGAATGTAGAGAAGAATACGTTTCAACAATTAGATACGGGAATTTTTGTTTATTCTGCTTTTCTAGATGATAGGAAACCTGATGTTTATGTTCGAATCATGACTATTGTAGATAAAACAAGGAAAACAGTTCCCATATTATGTCATACAGAATCTTATAGCATTTTAGCTACACAATATGAGATGTGTGAAAATCATAATAAACAATATGGTGGATATATTTATTCTTGTTTACTGCCAAAAAACATCACTGTATCATGTCCTCTTCGTGTGTCTACTAAAGAAATTAAATCTTCCTCAGATATTGTTCTTCCTGTGATTAAAGTACAACCAATGAACAATCAAACACAATTTGGAATCTGTATTTCTCCTTTATTTGGTAGTATACCTGGTGCAAAACTTATTGAATTTATTGAACTGTCTAAAGTTCTTGGTGCTCAAAAATTCTATTTCTATGACAATAAAATATCGGATGAAATGAAAGAAATATTAAACTATTATATGAAGAAAGGTGAAGTTGAAACTATTCCATGGCAAGTTCCAGTTGGTGAAAATAGTATATGGTATCATGGACAACTTATAGCTCATAATGATTGTCTATATCGAACTATGAGTACTATAAAATATGTGTTCTTTAATGACATTGATGAATTTGTTATACCACATAATAATGTGAAATATTGGAAAGATATTTTTCCAGATGAATTTAAAGACCAATATTGTGGTATAGCTTTCTCTAGTGCTTTCTTTGATCCTGCTGTACAGAATTCTCACTCTTCAGGTCTTCAAACCATGGGATTAACAGCACGATCTAAACTTTATAGTCATGTTAGAACCAAAGTTATGACCATGCCATCTCGTATTTTTGAGATTGGTATTCATCATATAAGTAAACAAAATGAAGAGAAATGGACCGTGATGAAATATGCACCAGAAAAAGCCTATTTACACCATTATAGAAAATGTATGGGAACTTATGGAATGAGATGCTCAGAATTTATAAAAGATGAAACTATGTTAAAATATTATGATGATGTTAAAGATGAATTTAAAAAAGCTACACAGTATTTTAATATAGATTTTAATACAAATACTAAATCTAACAAAACATCAAATATCAAACATAATTAATCTTTAAAGTAGGTGTGTGGGTTTATGATAGTTTAATTCATGGGGTTGAATTTTTTGGTGCTTAAGGAGTTGCTTATCATGCATGAAATGACAGTCTTACTGTCGACTAGTCTATATAAGAAGTTCTACTTCTCTTTAATAACAGTATCATGTCATGATCTTTTTGAAAATTGAAATTCCAAAACATCTCGCATATATAGTACCGGTACCTACTAACCAGGGGTCTTATTCTCGAAAACTTAAGTTAAGATGATTTTAGTGTTCCATTTATTTGATTGGTCAGTTACTAAAATCGATTTTAAATTAAGTATTCTTATCCAATCAGATCACGGTATTTCTTAAAATCTGGATTTTATCTAAGTTAAATTTTCGAGAATAAGGCCCCAGGTGCAGTTTTAGACAATATGGTTGACCAATTTGAGTTCAACACCAAATTTGATCATTGTCATCATGGCAGAGATTTGAATCTCCGAATATTGAGCAAGTTTACTGTTTTAAAACATTATAGATAAAGATCTGATATAATATGCCCTTTAAAATGATCAAATTCTATATTTTTACTCAATGTCTCAATTATTATGCTTTATTATTTTATGATATTGTTATATTTATGAGAACAACTTCCATCGTAATGCATGTTATTCATTTCATTATAGATTTTATCATTCTAAATTTTTAATAACATTTGTGTACTTGTTGATGAAAAGTTAAAAGCTGTAAAGCATGTATTTACTTTGCCGATTTAGTAAATCAAAGATTCAAGTAACCATGAATTTAACCACCTTCTTCAACTATTTTAATACAAAAAAGGTTTTAATTTACTTGATGATAAGTAGTTCTTATTTTTATATTATTTGTTATTTTAAATGTCACATTCCACATCAGTTGTTATGTTGAATGACTTTTTGCAAAGTTTTTATTTTTAACTAAACCAAATCATTAAAACTATTTTATTTTATTAAAGATTTTTTAATTGTGTTAAGGTAATAAATTAAACTATATTTACACTTCATGTTAGTGCTAGAAAACTCTCTGTTTCTGTTCTCTTTAAGAAACTTTTGTCAATTTGAAAAGAATCATATTAAAAATTAATTTACAGTTGTAAGAAATTCTTGTAAGATATTTTTGTTAAGCTTCTAAATCAAATTCTAATAAAAAAAAAAAATTTCAAATTTACAAGAGCTGAAATTTTTAATACTCTCAAGTTTAAATAAAAATAATTTTGATATTGGAATGTTCAATGATTATTGATCATTGTTAATCAATCATATTTTACCGGGTATGGACCAATAGGCCTATATATTGGTTATAGATATATATTAGGATATTTATTATGCTTAAAGGGGACCAGTCTTCATTTTTATTGGTTGATTTGGGTCTTGAATGTATTTAAGTATCCTTCAGAAGCACTAGAAATGCACGAAAATTGCGTATTTCCTTCAAATATACCTTAAATTAGACATTTCTCCTTCTATTTCTATAGATGACTTTTCTATATATTGCATAGTATCGCTAATGTGTAGTAGGGCATTATAACTTTCAAATGCTAATAATTATGGATGCACGTGGATTTGAAGGCTCAAATATCAATGGTGAGTTGTGATAACCAGTACTAAATTGCTGAGCTAAAAAATCCCCGTTTCTGAGACTTATCCAAATTGACCCGCGAAAATGAAGCCTGTGCCTCTTTAAAGGTAAACAGATGTGTCAATATCCATTTAAACTATGTTATTTTGACTATGAATATATCAATGTCAATAAATTTGTATTCTTGTGGCATTATACTAGTTGAAGAACAAACATGAATTATGAAAAAAAATATAAATTTAAATTTTATTAAGAATCTCATTACAAACTTTTTTGTGTCTAGCTATCATACCCGTAGCCAGGTGGGGTTCGAAGGGTTCGGACAAACCCCCCTTGAAACAAATAAGCACTGTTAAAGTTGACATTCTGTTTGAATTGTAACTGTTAAAGTGGAGTATGATTGGTTCGTTGGTCCATGTAACCCCCCCTTGGAAATTCCTGGCTACGGGCCTGGCTATTGTATATTTTTTAGTATGCTTTGGTCTTAACATTCCTCAAGTCATCTAAACTGACTTAAACTTTACCCTACCTATATTCAAAACCATAAAAAATTATGGGAAATAATACAATTCAGCAATTTTATTTTGTTTTGCTTGCAATTAAGGTTTAATGCAATATTGTTATTATAGATGTTTTGTTTTAACACCTATTGTTATCAAAGTAATTTATATTACTAGTGTTTGTTTGTTTGTTTGCTATTAAAAATGTTGAATTATGTGGAATATTGGTTGTAAATTGTGTACATTCCATTATTTAACTATTTTATTTTTGTTTAAAATTCCACAATAAAATGATTTATTTTGTTCATCTTGCAATTTTTAAAAGTCTATTATTAATCTAACTTGATAAATCTGGTCCTACAAGTACCAGGGATGTGATATTGTCACGGGTATGTAGCGGCTACCTTGTGATTGTAACTTGTATCTAGAAAAAAGTGTTCCTTGCATTATCTGAAGGATATATTTCAAAATAACTTGCCCTTAATGACAAAACTACTTAAAAGGTTTAAGTAAACATTCTAAAATCGTCATGTTCTCTGATTTTAATCAAAATTAGCACCAATTTATAGAAGAATATTCATTGTCTGAATAGTCCAAGCATCAACCCCAAAATGTCGCCTAAATCTAGTGGGGTCTACATGTAAAACTTTTATCTTTCTTAATTCTTTTGCATTAATTGCCAAGATACTAATTGTAATAATGTGTATCAGGATTCAAGCACATATTCTAATCTTCAACTACTATTCATATACTTTCAACTCTTTGGCTAGTCAATAGTGGCTATATATCTGCTTAAATAGATGGTCAACCTTTATTGGAACTGACATTTACATAGAAAAAAAAACTCTAGATTTACAGTGATAATGAAATATTTGAACAAGCTGAATCCCTTGAATAACTTTAACCCCAACCCAGTTTACTTTTATTTCATAAATACATTTCACTTCCTGTTGAACATCCTGGAGAAAGCATAATAAAATGTCAAATTGTTTATTCAAATGTATTAAAATTAATCAATATGTTTCTTCCTCTAAACCCACATCAATTTAGTATGTAACTGGAAGTATTCATTTATAAATAATATACAACCAAAGAGATCACATGTTCATTCCTTAATTATACGATTTAGAAAGTTAAATTATAGTAGGTTATATACTTGAAAAAGTTTAAATAACTACATTTGACCTGACCAATGGGTTCCAAGATAGTAGATAAAGAAAAAAATATTGACAATTGGTAAATACCAACTATGGAAGGGGTGTCTATAAAACTAAGACCTAAGACCTAAGACCCAACTAGGATAGTCCCGCTAACATTTACATTAGCGTTATATTTTGCATGTTTTTCCTGTACAAAGAATAGCGTTCCCTCAAGGTGTCACTTATGAGAGAAGGAGGTCCAGGGTATGATGGGCATATCTCAGGATATGGTATTCTCCACGGCGGTGCCAGATAGGAAACTAAGACCCTGGATACTATGAAACTAAGACCATCTTAGGTCTTAGGTCTTAATTTTATAGACACCCACTATGGAAGAGCAAAATATGCAATGAGGATTTAATTAGAGATGCAAACTTTTTTTCTTTGAGCCCCTTAAAGGAAAATGTTTAGCAATTTCGAAGATCAATTTGGGCCTTGAATTTATGTAAATAGTCTTCATATTTACTGGAACTGCCCAAAAATCGCACAATCCCTTTAATTATACCCGTACCTTAACAGTTATCTTTCATTTTTTGTATATATATGTGTTTTCTATTTAAGCCGTATTTTTTACTTTCAAACGCTGATATTTTTTGATGCACAAGGATTTGAAAGCTTAAATTTTGAGGGAGAGTTTGGAACAAAATTACGGATTAGATTAGCTAAAAAATTCCAGGTTGACCCATTTCAGAAAACAATGTTTGAGTAGAAAATAAAATATTTATTATAACACTGATTGATTTTATACCAATTCAGATCAAATATACATAAATATTTCATTTCTACATTAAGTGACAAGTTATGAATATTAAATGAAGAAAATAACATCTTACAGTTCCCTAGAGTATATATAAGAAGATATGTTAACCTTTAGAGAATAATGATACATGTATAATTTGAGTAAAATATCACAGATATCTTTATATAAAACCTATATTCATTCTCCTTTAATATATCTTCATGCAATAACTATAGTCCATAGGGAAATCTTCTACCTTCTAATTTACAAGATAGATTATCTTCTCAACAATTTCTGACTTAAAATCTTATACTGTATTCATAAAATAGATTGTTTTTCTACTGATTTCCAATAAAATATAATGGAACTTTCTGCTTCCAGAGACTTATCAAAATGTTTTACAACCATAAATAGCCCTAAATATTAAATGAAGGTGCCAACAATTGTTTCATTATCTCCTAAATAGTGCTTACTTACATTGCACATTCGGAATTTAGATGCACTTTAATTTCCAGTATTGCATGCACACACTGCATTACCTATTATAACACTATCCCTTAGTAAGCAGCCACTTTTAAGCATTCCCTTGACTGGCTGCTTAATACAAGTTTGACTGTACATATATAAACTCTGAAGACATACTATATTCAAGCAGTAGAGAAACCATTGTTAGAAATACAAAATGAAATTTATAGTTTAAATATATTTGAAGGTATTAAACAAATTTTCATACAGTACTTTGAGAACTATTTAGATATTTTGAATATCAAAATTAAACCCAATAAATGTAAATTTAGAGTTCAAATAGATTTTACCAAATTACTAGTTATCAATATACAATGCCATTTCTAATTTTTCTGATAACCTTTTTGGAATACTGATTATGGACCATCATTAATTTTTATTTTCTATAAAAGCTGATGTATATTTCAGTCAAAACTGTATAAACATTTTTTGTCTATATATCTTGCACAATTGATAAAAGTTAGTGCTTATTTATTTGTCTTAATGATCTTGAAAAGTGACATATTATTTGATTTTGTACTTGTCAATGAGGATCCCACTAGAGTTAACCATCTCTAGAAGAACCATCTGTTGAAGAATTTAAAAATGTAAAAGTATGATAATTGTATCTAAATTAGTACCTTATTACAATGATAAATACTGTTATTATATGGTAAGTAATAATTAGGTACAAAGAGCTTATTAAATGATGTTAATAGTTAATCAATATAATTAACTTAAAGATATTAACTGTTCATATAACAATAACTACATCAATTTCTATTATAATATCATAATTATCCATCAAGCTGTACAAATCACTTACAGGTAGTCATGAAAAAATAGTCAGCATTTTGATGGGTTGGGTTGATTTGGGTGTTGCATATATCGGGTGTTCCAATAAAAACGTCCCCAAGTTTGACGGCAATTATCTCAGCTGTTGGTGAACCGATCTCTTTCAAAATTCTCACAGATTTACTTCAACATGTCCTCATCAAACCCAAAAATTGTACAAGTACTGCCTGAAACAACATAGGAAAAAATAAATACACGAGAACGTGCAAATAGTAGGTAAAAAGTCGATATAATGAGAGTAAATGTAGCTACGTTTCGGGACTAATCCCTTTATCAAGCAAAAAAAAAAAAAAATTTAAGGCGAGACAGGTCCTTTCCCTAAGAGAAACAACACTAATCTGACAAAAATAGGAAACTTAACTAGCATGTCAAAAAATTCAATATCAGAGCAAACTACACATTTCAACCTGTGTCTATTGTGATTTCACCACATCGACCACCAATATCATTCATTTTCCCTCCTGAAATGCTCTCACCAATCTCATCTTAAGATATTTTCTCCCAAAAAGCTACCTTCCTGCCTTTTAGTTTCTGTTAATCAACTTTGTTCCATTGGTGAAGGTAATGACTCCGGGCAGTATGGGATTCTCTTAAGAAACAGGTGTACTGCACTAGGGTTAGAAGGACACACTGATTAAACAGGAACTGAAATGCAGGATGGTCACTTCTTAAGTGGTACCTTTAGATGAGAGTTTATCAGGATGGAAAATGTTTGGTATTGGTGGTTGATGTGGTGAAAGCACAATGGACACAAATTCAAATATGTAGTTTGCTCTGATATTGAATTTTTTAACATGCTATTTTGTTCGAGCCACTACTTGAACATTATTTGTTCGATGACTTTCATATTTTCAGGGTCTAACAAGGACATGTTGAAGTAAATCTGTGAGAAATTTGAAAGAGATCGACTCATCAGCAGCTGAGATACTTTGTGTCAAAGTTGGGGACATTTTTTTTGGGACACCTGATATATAAATATACATGTACCGCAAATAGAAATTTCATATATGTCTGTTTCATACACTGATTATTTAGTAAGTATTTATTACAAGTTCTACAAGAAGCTTTTGTAAAAGAATTGAGTGCAAAAATAAAAACTCTATAAAAATTACAAAATAATATATATTTTCCAAAATATACATATCCAAATTGTATATCTCGAGTGATTGTTAATAAACAAAATAATTTAAGAGTGAATAAAACAAACTATGGTACTATGGAGTGGATATTTCTTACTGAAATAGCAGTACCATTCAAGGTTTTAAAATTTGTGCTTTGCACCTCTTAAAACATCAAATATACTCTCATATAACAATTTGAATTCTCACAGAAATAAGGGTGTGTAGAAAAATACATTTTACAAAAATATACTACATGTATATAATTGTATAACAATTAGCCATGAAGCGACAATAAATGGTAATAATGTTATTATTTATTAATAAGCTTAGTATCAGTGATCATCAATAAGGATGAAACAGACAACATAACCTAAGGAAAGATAGGCGAAGTCTGTTATCTAATTCTGTTATGTAAATACATATCGCTTATACAAAACAAACAAATCTCTACCTGAAAAATTACCAGGTGCAAGAAAAAAAACAAAACATTTATGTGCATTAATCTATTACGCATGATCTAGTAGTAAACCTCTTAAAAAAGGAATTTGTTTGTGTATCCTATGCATTTTACTCTTAACAGTTCATCTTACCTCATATCAAATACAAATATAATAGATAAAAACTTCTTTTCTGCCTATTACTAAAATTGATTAAAACTGTAGAATTTACCTTCTTAACAAGAAGTTAAGGATAATCCTAACATTTTAGTAACAATAGAAACCCAATCATCTCCTAATTCTAAAGTATAATAAACTAAAGGATATTTATCATTGATAATTTTATAAAATTTAATTCCCTTTTCAATAGAAGATAATAATGAAGTTTCTTGTCTTTCCAGCAATTTTGATCTCAGAGTAAAATTCTCTATGACAGATTTCCATGTATGATTATTTTCAATAAATTTTTGTCTATGTGTTATTGGTAGTTGTCTCCATGCCACCTCTAATATAGATAATACAGCTATTAATGTTATCAATAAATCCATGATATCATCAGAAACTTTTTCACCTAAATTATAAATAAACAACATGTTACATCACTCTGTATTGTATTAGTATCAATTCTTCCTACTTCTCTTTAGCAGATGGTGATTGCTGTGTTTGAGAGTTTGCTCCTTGATTGAGGTGTGAAAGTCCAATAACCTTGAGTAAGTCAACTTCACTCATAATTCCAGTTTATCCTGCTGTAAATGGGTACGGATGATCCGGGAAAGATCAATGCCAAGAGGTTAGGCCTAGGACCAGCTGGGAGAAGTTGTAATCCTTTTAAATATAGATGTTTCTTTCTTTCTTTAATGACATAAGGTGTGGCACAGGAACTTAAAGTGTTATCCTTGTAAAATATAGATGTTGATGCCCTGGCGGATTTGCTTAGTTAATACATTACAATAAGTTTAAGCTCAAAAGTCCAAAATCCAAAAACTTATTGAAAGCGGTTTGAAAAGCCTTAAAGCAGACCTTCTCAATTAATTTTTGTTAAGGGACAAATGCATTTTATGAAAAAAATACAAGGGCCAAATAGAGCTTAGCTAGCATAGCGAGCAAAACGCCACTCTTGAGGAGCCATTCTCAAGGACGTCACGTGTTGCCATTTGATAAGGCCTGCCTTACAGAAAGCTTGATACTATGTTAAAGTGGCCATCCCTGATAAAGTATACAATAGACAATTAAATCAAAGTTAATTACCTAAAGATTTGACGCCACTTTTGATTAATAAATCAACACATTTCATCATTTCAATTTCCATTATACTATTGTAGCTCCAATGTCCATCCTGAAATAATTGTTTTTAACACTAATATCTATGAATTTATACCTATTTATATATGTGACCTATCTCACTAGATTTTTAACAAATATTACAAGAAAATAATGATACAGAACACTAACTAAATCATTTCAAAACTCTTATAATGTTTACATACCTTTGACTGTAGAGTGACCAACTGGTTACAAGCCTGTGTTGTAAGAGTTGTATCATTGTCTCTTATACAAGGAATATTGACACCAATACCATAACTTGTTAAATCATCAGGTTTCAGTTTTTTACATGGTGTTAAAGACTCGTCAAATGTAATATCTGTCATATCATTATACATAGATACAGCTTTTATACCAACTTTCCTTTCTGCATCATACTTCTTCATAACACATTTCTTCTTTTTCTTCTTACTTTCATTTGATAGTGCACAATCTGACAAAATAAATCAAATTATCCTATGATTCAGTTAGATACTAAATATGATGGGTTGACAGAGAGTGGATATTGGTCAAGTTCAGTTTTAAACTTGGTAAAAATCAACTTCAACCTTCCACTGTGATTTGATGTTCTTGCAATATGTGATATTTTGATTAATATTATTCAACTTCACTTCATATTTTGAAGAAGTGCAGAAGTGCAAGATGAAGTTAATCATTTGCATATGCAAGGATACATTTGTCATACATCTCTGTATCAGTGTATTCAACTGCTTGTGAATGATCTAATTTTCCTCAGTTCATCAATTCCAGGTTATTCAAGTCCTTGAACCAGATTGCAAACAACCTTGTTCACCTCCTTGTCAGTGATATTAACACATCTAGATGTTGACTTCTGCTCAATAATAAAGATATTCACTGTTTAAACAGCTTAAAAACATGTAACAGATTGTTCTTACCTTTCTCAATATGTACAACTGAATCAGAATCATTGCTAAACCCAGATCTAGATCTTGATCTTTCTCTCATTTTCTGATCATCCTCATGAACATCACGTAACCTAAATCTTGATCTCTCGTCTTCTGTGTGATCATCACCACGAACATCACTAAACCTAGTTGTTGATCTTTCTTCTACTGGATGATCATCACCACGATCATCACTAAACCTAGATCTTGATCTCTCCTGTACTGTGCGATCATCTCTTCGAACATCACTAAACCTAGTTGTTGATCTGTCTTCTACTGGATGATCATCACCACGATCATCACTAAACCTAGATCTTGATCTCCCCTGTACTGTGCGATCATCACCTCGAACATCACTAAACCTAGTTGTTGATCTTTCTTCTACTGGATGATCATCACCACAATCATCACTAAACCTAGATCTTGATCTCCCCTGTACTGTGCGATCATCTCTTCGAACATCACTAAACCTAGTTGTTGATCTTTCTTCTACTGGATGATCATCACCACGATCATCACTAAACCTAGATCTTGATTTCCCCTGTACTATGCGATCATCACCTCGAACATCACTAAACCTAGTTTTTGATCTCTGATAATACACATCACTTGGTCTGTCTTCTACACATAATCTGTATCTTATTTTACCATCACCTCTACTTAAAGGCTTAGCTGGGAGTTCTGAAAAATGACAAGATGGATAAATTCTTACTAATATACTAAAACAAAGGTATTTGTGCAAAAAGAACATCAGAACAAGATGTATATTACTGTCCAATTTAATCTTAGGTAATTTGAAAAACTATGAATGGAGTATCAGTAATAAAGAAACCAAATACTAACGATTCGAACCGCAAAACAAAACTAGAAATCCAAAAAAACATTTTGACAAAACATAGGTAACAGCTTATGAACTTTTCACATGAGGAATTATATCAATCATACATAAGTAAGTATTTCATAATGAAAAGTGGTACCAGGTGTCTAGAAGAGTAAGCATACCCTGCCTGGCGCCACACCCATCCTAGCTGTTTAACATACACGAACATGAAAAAGCGCCAGATGAAAAAACTGTGACCTGACGTTTGCATATGGGATAAAATTTGATTTTTTAAATTATTGTAGAGTTGATCACAAGGTTTACTTGGAAATATCTAACATTATCCAATAGAAGAGTATAAACAAATAAACCTATCGATATAGATTTTGAAACATGGAAACAAATGACCACATAAATACTTTGAAAAAAAAAACCTGGTCCAATCTATGCATTAATTTGTTTTAAAAGTTGATAGTTTCAAAACAATTAATATTGCAATTAGCTTTGAAAAAAAGACATTTTTACCTTTTTGTTTGAAAGAATATGTAATTGGTTTTTCTTTTAAATTTGTTGAAAGTGGTGATTCTGAAGACCCTTTTGATAGTGGTAAGGGTGCTTTTGGGCACAGTGGTATATTTTGTCTATCTCTATTCTCTTGTAATTTTTTCTCCATTTGGATTTCAGTTGATTTAACTGCTGTTTTTGTTAATGGTATATCTTCAGCTGACGCAGGACAGGGTGACATCATTGGCTGATTGATAGATGGTCGGCGTGGAGCAGTGGGTGGTAATTCTAGCCCACTATCAAATGAAGGTGGAAGAGGAGGTAGTTTACGAGCAGATTTTGTAATGGGAGGAGGAGGTGGGGGAGGAAATTTATTCTTCATGTGCATTTTAGGGAAAGGAGTAGCTGTTTTAGATAATGCTACACCTTTGGATATCATGTCACATAATTGCATTCTAGGAGAACGTGAAAGAGGAACACTACCCTCAGAAACATTAGGTGGTGAGACAGGTGAAGACATTAGAGGAGGAGGTGGGGGAGGAATGCTATCAACAGAAGCAACAGATCGTTTAAATGCTGGTAAATTACCAGGAAAAGGAGGTTGGGGAGCAAAGGCAGATGGGGGAGCAAATGGAGGTGGAGGAGCAAATGGAGCTGGGGCAGCCAAAGGAGATGGGGCAAAAGGAGGCGGGGGAACAAAAGCATCATCACTTGGAAGAAATTCATTTGCAGTGAGCTTAACTTCATTTCTTGTAGGTGAGAAGATTGAAGGGACGTTTATCATAGGTTGAGTGCTTGGTTCAGCTTCACCACTGAAGAATGAAGTGCTGAACTGATTTTCTGAAGGTGGTGCTACTGAAGACATCACTTTACTTTCAGGAACTGCACTGCCTCCAAAACTGAAACCAGTTGCTTTAGAACTACTTCCACCATCATCACTTGGGAGAAATTCATTTACATTTCTTGCAGATGAGAAAATTGATGGGATGTTTATCATAGGTTGAGAGCTTGGTTCAGCTTCACCACTGAAGAATGAAGTGCTGAACTGATTTTCTGAAGGTGGTGCTACTGAAGACATCACTTTACTTTGAGGAACTGCACTGACTCCAAAACTGAAACCAGTTGCTGTAGAACTGCTTCCACCACCAAATAGAGCACTGCCTACTGATTGAGATGTACTTGAAACTGATTTGTTTCTATCAAACTCAGCATTGCTGGATTTCAGTAACATTGGACTACCACCAAATGGAGCTCCTGTTACAGCACTTCCAAAAATAGAACCACCACCAAACATAACATTGCCGTCAAAATTCTTGTTTCCATCAAATCTTTGCCTGCCAAAAACTGTTTTATTTCCAAAAGCTCCACTTTGACCAGCTGAACTAAAGCCTTGACCAGCTGAACCAAAGCCTTGACCAGCTGAACCAAAGCCTTGACCAGCTGAACTAAAGCCTTGACCAGCTGAACCAAAGCCTTGACCAGCTGAACCAAAGCCTTGACCAGCTGAACCAAAGCCTTGACCAGCTGAACCAAAGCCTTGACCAGCTGAACCAAAGCCTTGACCAGCTGAACCAAAGCCTTGACCAGCTGAACTAAAGCCTTGACCAAAATTTAACATTCCTGAAGATGGTTTATTTGGAATTTCAGAATCTTTGTCTGTATCTATTGTTTTGTCATCTATGGCAGTGTTTAAGTTATCTCGAACAGCTCTACCAGTTATTGGTGCTAAAAATAATTTGAAAAGAGTCTTTAGTCTTGTTGCTTATTTTTAAAAAGAATCGATATATATATACTTTAATTACATTTCTTGGTCATCAATTATAGTAGGATAATGTTGAAATAGCTATGTTTATTATATTTAGTACTTATTGTATATATAATATAGAGTATGAACATAACTCACCTGTTATATTTTTATATGAACCTCTACCTCTCATTGACTTTCTTTTTTCTTCAGAACTCACTTCATTTCCTTCAGAAAACAATGTGGGTTTATCTATAGATAAAAAATAATTTGTTATTTAAATTAGCTAAATACATTACATTAAAATGCTGATAAAATTTCTGATTATCATCAAATTTAATACAAATAAGCTAAATTTTTAGTGGATATTGATTAATTTGTGATGAAATCAAGTCTTATACTTGTAAATCATTAACTTATCACAAACATAGCTTGCCAGGCAAGGTAACATATCTACACTGGCATCTGGCAGAAATGTGTTTATATTAATCAATATTTTCACAATATACAGAACTGTATAATGCAGTTTCGATGAATAAGGGCAATAAGTCGTAACAAATATTTCTCCGATTTTCAATATGGTTTATTCTTGAGTAATAAACAATTTTAGTCTAATCAATCAAGACTTGTGCCAACTAAATATTTTGAATTGGGTACATCCTTGAGTAAAAAGTAAACAAAGTTTTCTCAAAACACATCTAGAATTCTGCCTCTCGTGGTACTTTTTTATCACTTAAATAGCCAGTTTGTGATATGCTAATTGAAAAATATTTTATTGATATATATTTTTCACTTAACAATTGATTATTTGATTTATGAACAGATTTCAATTTTAAATACCTTGTTGCTGTTGTTGAAATGTTGAGCTGTAATCATATAAACTATCTTCTTCATCAGCAGTAATTTTGATTTCCTTTGATTGGGGTGCTTTTCCACCTGTTGAAAAACGTGCTGTTTGTGTTGTGCGACCTGTTTGTCGTTTTGGTTTATTCAAGATGCTGGTAGGTTCCACCATTTCATTAACATTTACAGGTTTATTAAGACCTTTGTCCTGAGACATTCCAGGTCGAAATCTATGTGGTTTTTTGACACCAGAAGCTGTTATATTTGAATCTAGAAGATCAGTTGTAAGTTGAGCTGATCCCCCAGTTGATTTACCAGCAGTCACTGTTGTAAATGATGCAGATTGTTCTTGTATCTCTTCAAGCTTTTCCTCTAAAATTTCATCCATTGCTTCATTCATATCACAGAGAGCCTCTGGAGTTTCATCAGCATCAAACACTGTATAAAAAAAATACCTTCAACTCTCATTGTTTTCTCAACAAATTGGAAACAAAATTCACAAATAACTGTTGTTTAAGCTACATCCACACATCCATAAACAAATGAGACCATGGAACTGTGGTTCACATTATCCAATAGTTTATAATGTTTCAGACTTGTTGAAGATACATAAAACACATAAATAAGATCAACTGATATGGTGATGACAACATAAACTTACTTTCAAATTCTACGTCATCACTTTCTTCTTCCTCTACCATAGCTTTCTTATCTTATCAAAATATACAAAAATATTCATTCATTGGTCTATTGAGAACACAGTTATTCGTTAAGTAGAATTAAGAAGGTTAATATTCGACTCATGTTATATAGATCTATCAGGTACTTTACTTACCTAGTCTAATTGTTTTTTCTTCTTCTAAATATTTTTTTTCTTGAACAACATCATATAACATTTCTACAGGTTCATAATCATCAAACACTGTAAAATAAATAGTAGATCATGTAGACAAGCTCATATAGTAACTGATTGTTACCACCTACTATTAAAGATACTACTGCAGTATGCTAATATGCTCATAATGTATACATTGTTTTTTACAGTACATAATTATGATGATAATTATTTTACAATATACAAAATTATCCAGTAATAAATAAAAATTTACAATTATATCCCATTTCTTCATCACTTTCATCTTCCTCTATATCTGCTTTTCTGTCTATGGTTGAACAAGCCATAACATTGAGGCGATTTAACATATATGGTTCATCAGGAACACCACCTCCAATTTCAGTAACAGCATCCACATTATCACTGCTAGTATCACTATTAGTATCACTACTAGAATCACCCTCTTCTTCTTCTTCTTCTTCTCCTTCTTCACACCAATCATTATCAACACTGTCATCATCATCATCGCCATCTTCATCTAAACTAACCTTTCTGTATCTGACATTCATATCATCAATGGTTTTCTATAAACATAACCAAAAAATATAAACATACATAACACATGATTATGAAATCATAAAATATACAACATTTACAACAAATATCAAAATCATTGCAAAATTGTCATTAAAAATATTTGCAGTCATATCTGCAACCAATATATGTAGAGAGATGGATACAGGGGGAATGGTTTGATACTAAGTATTTAAAATATAAATATTAATAAATTTAAAACTACCTTATCATCATCCTGCATCAGAATATCAGGTTGTTCAGTATCAGGCCAAGATATTTCTGATAATATATCAACATCCTCTTGATTAACTAAATCTATTATTTGTGGACCACGACCTTGTTTTAAATCTTTCTCATCCTATTAAATACATAACAACATGAAATTAGTCAAAATATCATCTCCAAATCAAAAGTTACAGTCTTACCCTTGTAATCTGGCCATACACCATATTAATAACCTGGTTCAGTTGGGAATTTGTTAATAATTTCTTGAGAAATGATGGGTCAAATTTTGATCCAAGGTTGATCTTTTAAACAAATTATCCCTGACCCTGATTATCCAGACAACATTTTATCATCATAGAGTCATGGATGGAATGGGTAACTAAGATTATTCTTTCGCACATTTTTTAAAATTACTAAATGCAAAAAGATGAATTAAATAAGAGGCAGGTATGAAATACAATTTGTCCAGTTTTCCAGTACGAATCAGTAAAATCAGTAATATTACTTACATCATCTCTCTTTTCTACAGCAATAAAACTTGTAAACTGTGTAACTAATGAATACTCTTTACTGATATTTATTATATATTCTTTTAAATTCTTCTTTATAACCTGACAACATAATATATTATGTTAATTTATTTTACACTATCTTAATTTTACTATCAACTTTGCAATGATTCCATTCTGAACTGTTTGTACATGCATGTAATCTAAAAGATAGTGGACCACGGCCATATACGCCTAACGAAAAAGTCGAAAAAGGAAAAAATTTAATCAGGAGAAAACAAAACTTTCTCAAACCTTTCGATTTATCTCCAATAACATCCATTTTAAGTTTCATCAAAATCGGTTGAAAACTAAGAGAGTAATAGCATATTTAAGATTTGGGGCAAGGGCAATAACTCTGCTTGTAACAATCGAAAATAGCTCAAATTCGAACTTGATTTTCGTTTTCTGATCATATATACACATATCAAATTTCATTTGATTCTGTCAAAAACTCTAGTTTTTAGAGCGTTTACAAGGAAATGTTGATGGACGACCGACAGATTTGAGGCAAGGGCAATAACTCTGCATCTAACAATCGAAAAAAGCTCAAATTCGAACTTGATCTTCGTTTTATGAATATGTATACACATATCAAATTTCATTTGATTCCGTCAAAAACTCTAGTTTTTAGAGCGTTTACAAGCAAATGTTGATGGTCGGACCGACGGATTTGGGGCAAGGGCAATAACTCTGCTTCTAACGATCGAAAATAGCTCAAATTCGAACTTGATCTTCGTTCTATGAATATGTATACACATATCAAATTTCATTTGATTCCGTCAAAAACTCTAGTTTTTAGAGCGTTTACGAGCAAATGTTGACGGACGGACGGACGGACGGACGGACCGACGGACGGACCGACGGACGGACGGACAGGGGTGACTACAATATACGTCCTCATAGAGAGATGAGGGCGTATAAAAATACCACATTGGTAGATGTGGCTATAAAATTTAACTGCTATTATTTTTGCTGATAACAGTGTGTGTAGCATAATATATCTGAAATGGAAGTTTCAAACATCCAGTATGAAAATTTATAATGTGTATAACACTAATTGGTTATATCACCTATAAAAACCAAATCTTACTTCATGTTGAGCTTTATCAGATGATAACATTCCATCTTCCCAGTCTCTTATAACACTTCTAGCTGTTAATCTATGTAATATCTATAACAAATTAAATATATTGTATCAATTTCAAACAATCAAACAATTTTAGCTATGTGGACTTATGGTGTGCTCTCCATCTTTAAAATCAGCACCTAAACAAAATGTATAATCACTCTGCCACAATTAAAACATCTATTAGTGAAATGAAATACTAAGTAATATATTACCTGGCCTGTTGTAATATTTAAATCAGGGGTTGAAACAACAGTTGATATCTCTTCACCATCAATAACAGCTTTTAATGTTGCCTATATCAATATATAAATAAATATTTATCATATCATATACATATCATTGAAATTTAAATCTACCCAATATCAACTTGAAGACTAATAGATAAACAGGTACCTACCAAAGTACAATTAGGAACAAAGCCATATACAACTTGTCTAGAGCCATTAAATAGTGCTGTTATTTTCCTTGGTGCTTGAATAGGTTCGGGTAAATTGTCATCAAACTGTTGCCATTCTACACAGACTGATGTTAAACTTGGTTGACAGGCTTTATTTAACTGGTTTTTTATCTGAAAACAGACAATTATAATAATGATTTGACTTCTTCCGACTAAAAACACTCAACACAATTTACTTTCCAATCTGAAAGCATAATTTTTTAACTTGAATTCATATTCAAATAAGACATATTTGGTCATATATTTGTGCATTTTTCATCATTATTTTTACCTACTTTTTTTTTAACTAAAATCGTGAATTTAATTTCTTTGATTGTCATCAAAATGAACAATTAACATTTAATATCATCAAAATACTTATCCTCACCTTTCCTTCCCATTTAGATTTACTTTTTCTATCAAAGTATTCAAATGAACCTCCACTAACTCTAGCCAAACCTCGGTGGAAATGAACATTAGCTGAAGAACTACAACAAAAAAATATAAGAAACTTTATTCAACTGGGCCTTTTTCTTGAAAATTTAACTTGGATAAAATCAAGATTTTAAGAAATAACTGGAACACTAAAATCAGTCATCTAAAATCAGTCATCAAGTTTTCGAGAATCATGGCCCTGATCTGCATTTTAAATGATATAATTTTCTTTCAAAACAATTGCATGAAAAATGGGCACTAACCTGACAGCAAATGTAAAGATTCTAGAATGTTTAGAATGTAGTGAAGCTGTATTGAGTACAATATCATCATTATTAATATGACCATCAGAAAATATAAACATATTTCTAGTTGTAGTAGTTGGTGGTAGTAGATATAGGCTATGTAATGGTTGATATAGTTCAGTATTACCTCTATCAGCACATAATCTCTAAAATAAATTATAGAAAATATCTCAAATCTGGCCTGGTTTTTCCCATTGTTTTGCTTTTGATAGTTCTATTCTCAAAAATACTCATTGAAATTAAAATGGCTGACCTACTTAACCAGCAGTTCAATGGTGTTTAGTTTCCAATTTTCATCAGACTCATGTAGTTTCTGTATATATGCGCAAGTTTCATCAATATTGGATGAAAACTATGATTTCTGTTGTGTTCTTAATATATTATTTTGCACAGGTATCATTGCATATAACATACATAACAAGTTTCATCATCATAGGCCAAAATGACATTTTCATCCACCACATCACTCTAAAAGATGTTGAAAATTACTGCTTATAGAGTAAAAGAAAAGAGCTCTTTACCTTTAGAAAATGTTTAGCTGTTTGTAAATTGTATTCTGTTGGTTTTACACTACATGTAAATAATTCTTCATACCCTGTTAAAATAAATAATAATCTTACAATGTTATATTTCATTTTCTACAACATAATCCATTATTTTAAGGGCAAATTCAAAATCTGTTTGACCAACCGCACTAGTAAAGGGAATTTAGTTAAGCTAATCAGTAATAGTGTTCACAGCTCAGTGTCAAAATCTAAGCAATCAAATCCAAATATCCATAATTATTATCCAATTATTGAAATTTATGGTTTGAGGTAAATTTCATGTGACTACGATTTTTGTGCAGTTCTATAACTTCTTATTTACATATACTCAAAACCCAAATCAAAAGGTGAAAATTCTGACAAAAAACTAATTTACAACTTCTTTAACTTACCAGTACCAAAAACTAAAATGTTGAATTCCGATTTTTGTGATAAATGATGTAATGTTAAATAGATCAGTTTTTTAGCATCCTCTAAACCATTACCAGTCATAGAATTAGATAAATCTAATATAAATATTATTTCACAATCTTTATTTTCTCTGGCTTCAAATTCAGGATAAAATGTTAACATACAAGCCTACAATAACAAATCAACTATTCAAAATTATGTTATTCATGTTATGTAACAATTCAGATCATGTTCAATGAAGGTAAATACAAGTGATTATATACGTGGATAAACATTATACATTTTAAATTGACATCAACAAAAATTGACATATCTGTGTACAAAAAGACAATATTTTTTGTAACACATTATTTGTCTTTTGAAGCTAGTTATGACATCACACATGTTTACTAATGAATGTGTACAATAATTGACTAGATAAATTAATGTTCCTTCTGAGAGGCTGCATCTCTTTAAAAACCATAAACTAACCCTATTCTCGGAATCAGATGGTGTTTTCTCTACCCACATTCTAGGTACATGTATTTCATTTAAACCAATTAATAATTGAAAACCATCACCGATCTGTTCATCATCACATAATTTTACTACTGCTTTACTAGCTGTTTTCTAAATATAAAACCACGAAATACATTAACAAATATTCAGTTTGAAAACTATACTCAATTCACATTTATTTTGTATCCAATAAACAGTAATTTGAGGATAACTAAAATTGTCAGTGCAAAACATTATTTCTATAAGTAATTGTTATCCTTCAGATCGTATCCAGTTATCCCCGATCTAATATCCATATGCCAAAATAGTTATATACATACCTTAATTTGAACTTTATTTGTTGGACTGTACAGTTTAACAATATCAAAAGGCATTTCTACAGCTATCTGTAGAGTAGACATCTGTTGTTTTAGGTTGAATGTATCTAATTCTGACTACAAAGAAAGATTTAAAACAAATAATATTGACATTATGATTACAAACAATATTGACATGAAAAGATATCAATAACAACTGGCCAAATTAGTCTCCAGTGTATTTAGAAACTAGAGGATATACATTTGAAAATCACCCTACCTGAGTTATATCATGCATTGCAGAATCCTTTTTCCATGGCGCAACACTACCAGGTAGTCTAAAACTAATCTCATCTCCTTCAACTTGTAGTTCAGTTACATAGGTTATTTTAATTAAAACACAGGCACCTGGTGGTAAATTACCTACACTGACTGTAAATATATCCTACAATTTATAACAATCATTGTGTTAACACTATGCCTGAATATTCACTTGGTACGATTCTTAGATGGAACTCTATATCAAATTATACGTTCTTTTACCAACGCAGATAATAAAAGAATTATTATTATTGTATCCCTCCATTCAACAAATTTGAATAACTGAGAAAAAAAAAAGAAAATCCATAGTACTTCAAAAGAAAAATATCTCAGAGGCCTACTTTTAGAGAACTTTTGTGGGATCTTAATAAGTTAATAAGTATTTACTCTCCAGTGCCTTCTGTTGAATAGTAACTTGTTGCTTTCAACCACTCTAACCTCTAGTCAGAGATAGGTTTACATCTATTGAAATATGATCGAAATTATCTAGGTATCCTCATATATATACAGTAGAGAAATAGTATTCAAAGTCTTACAGGTGTTTCTTCATCTCTATCCATTAAATAAGCTCCATGTCCTTCACTTATAGCTTCTTTATATTCTTTCCTAGCTATTTCCTTTTCTTTTACTTCACCAATTATATGTTTTCCATTAATAAATGCTTCAAAACCACATACAGCAGCCATATCATCTAATGGAAAGACATATTTAGCTTCTATAGAACTATCTGTACTACTGTTATAGTATTCTTGTAAAACTATCACCTGAATAGAAAATTAACAAAAAAATATCTTTAATATACTGTACTATAGTTATACATAGGGGATGGGAGGAATCTGAAGGTACAAATTAAAGTCGAGGTTCTCAATGTGTGGTGTTTTCACTTGCTAGGATCAAGGGTATGGCAAACATTTATCCTTTTGGATTTAAAGTTTTTTGGTACATGTTTTTCAATTAATGGTCATGTTACAGCAGGTTTAAGAACCTGTTACAAGAGAGGTACCAATACCCGTTTTGAGTTGGTGTTTAATGTTTTGCATGTCCATTCTCTAGTTTAGATAATAAGCATCTAACTCTTTGAGCTCTAATCATCTTACCTGAGCAGCCAGATCTAATAATCTAGCTTTAATATGAACTGATTTTAAATCAACAGGATTATCTGAACCAGTTGAAATTAAGCCTGGCTTAACTTTATCTAGTGGATTTTCTATATCTTTGATATCATCTATAGCTAAAATACACAAGAAATAAGTGCTATCAATACAAGTCAAAAATTTACACTCATACAATTAATATCAATACTCCTCTAGACATTGCAGATACTGTATACAATCATTCAGCATTTTCGAGGGTTGTTTTGGGTACTAGAACTGCAAAAAAATCACAATATCCCTTCAAATATACCTTTTTGTGTTTTCTATATAAGGTCTCACTAAAATACAAGTTGTATTTTTGACAATTTTTTTAATATGACAACTGCATAAATTTCACCTACCAATATTATCAAATTGCGAGATTACACTGGGTGGTTGTGTATGTATTTCAGTGTCTATATCAGTAACATCTAAAGTTTTATTGTCATCACCATCAATTATAAACTCTACTAGATATTGTACAAGTTGTTGATTTGTATTATATATAACATATTCATCATCCTATAATGAATACTTATATTAGTAAAATAACTTTTCTGTTACTTTAGTTTCATAAGTTTTTAAATTTTTTGTGTCTAGACTTTGAGACAACATCAGATCATGTACCTAATCAGATATCTAATATTCAGACAGTGGAGAACTCATTTTGCATAATTGCTCTAAAATAGTAAAAGCAATGCATGGAGTGCTATTTTAACAGTAGAACATTTCTTGTTGCAATTTATTCAAACCAAGAATCTTGTGCTGTTACTCATGGCAAAAACCAACATTAATTATGGACAACTTACGTAAAAGTCAGAGTCCACTGAACCAACACCATGTACACTGTTATAACCTTCAGGTGGTTGTTTAAACTCACTATTATATTGTGTTGTCTTATAGATATTACCTAATGCTACCTCACATACCAACATAAATCTACTACCAATAACATTACTAGCACTTGAATATCTGGCACTTTTACTGTATGGAGAGAGTAAGATTACAAAATAAATGATTATGATAACTCTGTTTCTGGAGAAAATATCACATGAAATTTTCATCTGGAACTGAACACACACAAATATGTAACAAGAAGATCATTCTGCTCTCAGAAAACTGTATCTGTTTCCAGTACAATTCTCATACTAAAAAGGAAATATATCAAGACACAGATATTGAAATTCTAGATAGAAATAACAATAACAGTACCTGGCTGAACTAGCAAAATAAATTCCACTTCCCAATAGACCTGCATCTGTTCTTTTACCACCAAAATCATCTACTACCACTTTAGGTAACAATAATCCTCTACAAAAAAATATTGATAATATCAATAAAATAGTTCTAGGCAAAAGGAAAACAGTCTTAGCAATGTAACAAAACACAATTCTACAGTGTTTTGAAGTAATGATCAAAAAAATATACTGGGATAGAGAGATGTGAGATAAAAATAAATAAGCCTACCTTGAAAGAAGACCAACAAAATTCTCAACTTTTGAAGAATGAAATAATAGTTGTTTAGGATGAAGTTTATGAGTAAAACTATCATCTTCTATTGGTCTGTGTACTTCATATATATTCTGTATATCTATCTTCATATTACTACAAATATCAAAATACACAATTATTATAAATAATAAGTTACTTTTTACATTCTAGTATAGCATGTCACACTGTCCACTGAAAGATTCCTAGACATACTTTTGATATCAAAAGTACAAGTAAACCAAAAACCAAAATCAAGAAAAAATTAAGTTTTTAAAGGGGTAGGTTCAGCATTTTCAAGAGATCTTGATTGATTTAGGAATTTGATTTAGTAAATACCTTTACCTTAACAGTTATTTTTCATTTTCTATATAAGGCATGGTCTTACCAAACTACCAGTTTAATTTTTTACTTTCAACGCTGATAATTATGGATACACAGGGATTTGAAGGCTTAAATTTCTAGGGAGAGTTGTGAACATTCTAACGGATAAGATAAGATAAAAAATTCCAGGATCTGATTAAAATTATATTGGTCGAACAGATAGTGAACATATCCCTTTAATTCTACATGTAATTGCTAAATGTTGATGTAAATATGTATTAACAGTTGTTGCTCAAAACTATATCTATGATAAATAATATATAAAACTTCAAACTTACTTATCTAAAGATTTTAGTATATGATTTTTGACTGTATGAAACTGTGTATTATTGGTGTCTAAATGTTGTATGTGACATCGTAATGCCTTGTATTTAGCTTCACTGCTACTTCTTATAGACCAATTAGTAGCTTCTGTTACTGATATCATATCACATATTAACTAGAAAATATCATATATAATATATATAACCATTTCCTAATTCACCATTACTGACTATTAGTTTACCAATCATATTGTATTGCTTATTGCAAAGAGAGAACTACATCTAGAGAGCTATTCCTAACTTAAACAATAAAATTCAGTGTGTAGTACCATTGCAAGTGTTGATTATAAACTCAAGAGTCAAGTAAAACAGTTTTCTAGGTATGTGAATCATAAACAAGTGGTTGCCTAGCAAGATATGCCCACTTCCCTGATAAATTTGAGTATATATCAAGAGCATTCGCCAATTTGGGTCAAATCGTATCATATTTGCTGTGCCACACGATGAAACTCTCTATGAGCTTTTTTCAGAATAGTTACAGTTCTCCTGTATCTTAATGAAAATCTATCATGAAAACTGTCACTTGCATTTATATTCAATATGGGACCTATATGAATGAACTATGTCTTACCTGACATAAGTCTTGTTTATTTGAAAGCCATCTTTTATCTATATTATCTTTATCTTCTGTTTTATGTGGTAATATAGAGTAAAATTCACTTAATAAACTGGATATCTTATTGTTATCATTTTCTGTTAAACACTTTTTAATTTCTAATAATACACCTTCAACTTTATCAATCTGTAATATATAATATAATATATAGAGGATTCGTCACAAGTGTTTTTGAATACGTGAAATATCAACCGAGTCTAAGATAATCGGTATTTTTCGAGCCTTTGGCGAGAAAAATACCGATTATCTTAGACTCGGTTGATATTTCTCGTATTCAAAAACACGAGTGGCGAATTCTATTTATCATATAACCTCACTGTATCCCAAATTAAGGTTCTTTTATGTATTTTTAGGTATTATATGCAAGAAAACGTTGACATATGAAACTTGACTGTGTATGAATACATACTCTGTAAAATGTGCCTTGCCGATTAGTGTTATTGCGCGACCAATATAGTTCACAAAGTAAAACATGTGATATTAAAATACTGTTAAAAAATAAAGACAAAATACATTGAACACTGTTTAATACAATTATTAAAACAAATGCGAACAGTAAACAAGGTTCAAAACTTTAGTTGGAGTTTGTTTATTAGAAAAAAGTAGTGCGGCTGCCGGGTACCTAATTTGAATATTGACCTAATTTACCTAATTTGCATAGTTATGTAATGCCGAGTTGATACGTGTTTATATGTAATGAACTTATCACAGGGATATTTGTCCTATTTATATGATAAAATCATATAACAGCATACAGATCACAGTGGAGACACATGTACAGGTCCTAACCACTTCAACCACTTCTTTCGATGGTAATGACACAATATGGTCGGTCCACACAACTTTTTGTGGCTAGAATAATGAGCAAGATGCATTACTCTGCGCTCAAAATCGCTTTAAAGGTATGCATTATTTTTTGTAAATAGTAAAATAGATGATATCTAATCAATCAAATCAACTCTCATACTCTCATGTGCGTCAATGAAGTTTTTGATAATCTAATAACCAAAATGTTCTGAGGAAGACCCCAAATGTCTGTTCCTGTTAATGAAAAGAGAATAGATACCTGTTGTAATTTGATATCTGTTATAGGTATAGTTAATATATCTTCTAATTGTCCTGTAGCCTCTAACCATATATAATCTACTAATCTCTTAATGTTACAACTTAAATCTTCTTTTCTGACTGATCCTTCTGCTATCAACTTTAATAACAAACATAATATATCATACAATTTAATCAAATGCTTTGGAAAAAGAAACTATATTTGCTTTATCAAAAAAATTAAAAAGCCATAAAGATTTCAAATTATAACTCACATTCCTTTGTATTATCTTTTGTGGAATGTTTTTGATCCGAATTGTCAAAAAGAACAAAAACAATTTTCTAAACTTACCCGTTGAACTTTTCTAGATCCAATATTTCGTGGTATATCATGTTTTTGTGGAATGTATTTTTTAGATATAAAACTATCATAAATATATTTATATATATAAACAGCTTCATCACTGATATTGGTGAGTCGATATTCTTCAGATTCTTCATTAATTTCCTACAAAAATTCAAAAACTTCATGATTTTATGAATAGAATGATATGGACTGTAGCAGCTTTGTTTAACCATCTCATGCATGCTAATTCAGATAAAGTCATACACTGCCTGCTGCCTACTTTATTCAAATCTTATAGACCTGATATCTCAGTCGATTATTCCAATGTCGGTCATTTTTCAGGTAAATGTGGTTTGGTCAAGGATCAGGCGGTAGATAGGATCCTCTGATGAAAGGAGTAATATTGTAATATATGGTTGTTACTATTTTTCTTACCTGTTTATCATTCATTGTAGAAGATTGAGTTAAAACTCTGTAAGTATATTGATGATCTTCAGATGATGGTTGTACATGTATTTCAACACAACAGAACATGTTGATATTCTTTTTAATATCTTCATGCTGTAATACATACAATATAAACACATATACATAAAGTAAGGAGTTTCTATTAGGTTTTTTCAAGAATATACTGAAGATACATTTCACAAATTATTAACTGAAAAAACTGTGAAACTTAACAACCAGAGATGGAAAATTAATCTTATTACAAAAACTGAAAAGGAAATAAAAATGTCTTACATGAAAAACTGTATATTTTGCAACTTCAAAATCATCCTCATTGAAATCAGGAATGTTAGAATCATCTGGTGCCCATACTTTACAACTTTTAATATTGTATATCTTAACACTTTTTTTCTGGTTATTGTTGTTGTCTGATATTGAACGAGCTAAATAATAAACACAATAACTTTATCAGTATCAAGTCATATATTATCAAGGACATACAATTTAAAAATAAATATTAAAATATTTGTTAAGAATTTAAGAAGTTTCTATATATATTTCACATTTTTGTTAAACTCACTGATACATTTTAATTATTTTCAAAGGAAATATTTCCATTTAAAACATACTAAAATCAACAATATAATATAAACACATGTTTTTGAAAATTTTCTTACATGATGAAATTTTTCCTGATTTGAAATCTTGTCTTTTACTTTTACCACCAACTACAAAATCTTCAACATTAAGAATTCGTCCAGCTTCTACAGACTTCCAGAGAAACTCGAGATCAACAATAGGTATACCATATTTAACAGCATTACGACATTTAGATGATATATCTATCTTCTCTGTATCATTCACAACAACATAACTGCTCTGTAGAAAACAAAATTAAGAATTTCTCAAAATTTATACATAAATATTTTTTACATAAAATTTCAACTTTTTTTTTATTTGTTTGTTAGTAAGAGGTCCAGATTTTTCTATGAACTTTCTGTAAACAAATAAATGTTACTTTTACTACTTCTATTCAAAACAGCCATAAAGTTCAAAATTGTTATAGAAACTTGTCATTAACTTTATGTACAAGATTTGAACAACGATCTGATGACGACATGTGTATCTCGTTTTGAAACGTTACGTGCCTAACTTTATTAAAGAAGTGTATTATATTTCATAATATTGTCTTGTTATAGGAACTTTATATACAGCTGATACTGAAAATATAACAAACAAATCTCTTTGTAAATATAGCATTTTTAGGATTCAATTTGTAATATTCATTTCAAGCTGATTAAAACATCTATCTGGGATGTCATATATATTTTATTGTATACCATAAAATTGTGTTCCGTTATTTATCTGGGATGCCCTCTTTAATGCATATCAGAATAGAGAAATATAGTATACAAATTTTACTGATAAAGTTACATGGAATAACTTACTAATATAGGCTTATTCTTACCTTTTTAGTCACAATATATGATATAATGCCTCCATTACTTGTAACACAATTCTTTATTTCACATTTCTTCTTAAAACCAACATCAAAACTTAAATCTAAAGCTATTTTTTTACCATTAAATATACCAGAACTCATCTTGACAGCTCCTTGAAACATAGGTAAAACAGAGTTTAGAACCAGAAATATTAAAGATCAAACTTTCATATTTGGATATAATATAGGTTATTGATTAAATTTTATTATTGAACAAAAAAATCGCTGGTAAAAAGTATGTATCAACAGGGAAACGACGGCAAAGCTTATGTGCATCAAAACTGTTAACCCGAGGATACCTTAAATTGTTGCTAATAGAAAATCACTTTCACTTTCAATTTCAGGAAAATATTATACATGTACTTCTAGCTAGGCATATGTGTTGTGACCTGAATTGACGAGAACTTATTTTGGTATATGAATTCCTGACAGCAGTTACACAGTTAATATACCACTGACACAATCAATTTCTGTGTAAATATTTGAATCAGCAAAACCGGTGATACACAATACACATTTTATTGCAGAAAAAAGAAAAAGTAATTATTTAATTGTGGGCTGTAGGCCTATGCCTCATAATCAAATTAGATAGGCTAATAATTAATGTGGTCCAATGCACACAGGTTAATAAGATGTTAATAGTTTGTTATGTAATCTGTAATTTAATTTTACTTACTGTCAATAATGAGAATTCAATGGTTTTACCTGTTATTGAGGAAGAAGGTTACTTTATTTCTATTTTTAGTAATATAGTCAATCACGTGATTTGCAACGATAACAAGTAATTTAGTCTGGTACAACTAAACTTAAATTAGTAAATAACTAGATTATCGAGAATGACTGGATTTATAAAAAAAACGTAATTAGACTAAAGAATTACAAAATCATGACTGATATCATTAGAAAACGATATTTCATTTTTGTAGCGTGGTAGTATTATTCAGATTTTAAGACACATCCTCCAAAATTGCAAGTTTAAGTTGGATTAACTCAGACTACAAAAACAAGATGGCAGCGCCCACAAGCAACACGACTGAATTTTTGCTCTATCCAGAGTTATTAACTGAAGATGGTTTACGAGTGTTGTTTAGACAGGTATGATATTATCATTTGTTGTGCTTGATAAAGATTCCTGTTTGAAACACTGCAAACAATAACAGGACCAAAGGATCTCACAATTTGGTTGATATGTAACGTAAGTTTTTAAAGGAAAGGAAAGGGATATGTTCACTTCGTTCGACCAAAAAACTTTTAGTCTGGATTTTTTTTAGCTAATCTTATCCGTAATAAATTCTCTCTTATTTAAGCCATCAAATCCCTGTGTAACCATAAATATCATCATTTGAAAGTCAAAAATACGACTTTCGGTCTGATTACAACTAATCTGAAACTGGATTCCGAATCCGTGTCACTCGTTTACAACGGTTTGTCTGAATCCGAATCCGGATACCGAATCTTTTTCATATCACAGATTCTTCGGATTCAATATGGCATCATTCAGCGGAAATTCGTAAGTTATGGGCGCAGCCATCTTGGATTCCGAATCTGTGCCACTTGTTTACAAAACTAACCTAGCATACTAAACTGGTTTCGGATTTCTTGTAAATTGTACTCGTTTACAAAGCGAATCTGATGTACCAAACCAGTTTCAGATTTTTTGTAATCGAGCAGGGCCTATGAGTATGACTTATAGAAAAACGCATTATACAGAAAATGAAAGATAACTGTTTAGATCCTCGAAAATGCTTAACAATAACATTTCCCTTTAAATGAAATCACGAATTGTGGTTCAGAATGCACCAAATTGCATCCATTTTTCTTCTTTTAGGTGGGGGTTTGTGTCTGTGGCACTTTGCGATGTACGGTACCTGGTTTGTCCCCCACAAAATTTTGGAAAAAACCACACCCTTAATCCATATTAGTTTTCTTCCTTTAAGTTCTACCTACTTCTAATTAGGTTTTATATTGGAATGATCCTTGTTACCATACTTCTCATTTCATCTCAATAATATGTCAGTCCCAATCTTAATCTTATGTATCCAGCTGCAGGGCACAAATCTATCTGGATCATGTATAAAAACAATTAAATAAGGTTTCAAATAGATAACATAGAATGCACGAAAATGAAAATATTGAAAAAAGAAAAAAGTTTCAAAAGTGAAGAATTTGTTAAAACATATTTGTCTTCACATCCTATGAAGGGAGATGATTTTTCACAGTAACTTTTATTTCCAGAGATATATTGAAGAAAAAGGAATAGAAAATTATGATAAAGAAGATTTACTAAAGTTATATTACAAATATTTCTTACCTTTACCACAGCGTAAATACAGAAGCAATAGACATGGTCGGGAAATGACCAGAAAACAAATATTATTAGCTAAGAAAAGAAAACTGAATGTACCAGAAGATGTAACACCAAACAAGTAAGTACCGGTACTGGGAATTGGTCAAGTTACAATGTGTTGAAAAATGTTAATTAGTTTTGTTGCCTTGTAAAGAGGGTATCTAATTTTTATGTTTTTCACAGACATTGATTGCATCCATTCCATTTTTCAAACCTGTGAAATAAGCTTGTTTCACGCATTCATGGCATCACACCCTCATTTGATGCTCATCTTAAAAAAATTTAGAAAAAATCTCTAATAATCATTCTCATATTGAGATGGCTGCATCCTGTAGTTAGTTAGCTTAATTTCAATTATTTTATCTTACAGGAAAAGATGTTCAACAGGCAGTCAGCTGATAACAGCCATAGATCAATCTAGTTCAACATCACCAAGGTTAAAACCACCACCAACATGTATTGATTTTAAGAAGAAAACCATCAAACTGAATTCTTCATCATCTAATGTAGCTGAACAAATAACTGATATAAATTCTAAAGTGAAAAAACTGTCAACAAGTCCAGTAAAATGTGATAAAGACCCAGCAGTTAATAGTTTAAATAAAGTGACAATTGTCAACAAACTTATTTCTAATAAAGAACCACAAGAACCGGGTGAAGAGTGTATGGATATAGATACAGAAGACAAGGTATATAAAGTATTCATAATCATATTAATATAATTTTCATCTGTATCATTGTCTAACTTGTCTTAGCTCAAATTTATGAAACGAAACATTTAGGCTTGAATTGATTAGATTGAAATAAATGATATTGTTAAAGGGAATGCGTGACTTCTTCATGAACAAAAAAGATAAAAACTAGTTATGATGATAGTTAAAACTTAAATACCTGAAGAAAATAGCATTTGTAAGAATGGAAGTCAAGAGCTATGATAGCTAAGTTAGTGTAATACAATAATACAGTAACATCTGTTTGTTCACAGACAAATTTACGTATGTTAGCCTACAATAAATCATTTACGGCTCTGATTGTCATTAACTGTACTGTAGTCAAAAAAGGTGCAGAAAATTTGACCATTCATTATTAATAGGTAGTAGTCGATAGCATGTGGGATAATAATATTTCATTTAAAGCTTATTTATTCTTGTACATTACAGGTAGATCTAGATAAACAGCCAAAGAAGAAAATTAAGAAAATATCTTGGCCGTGATATCTTTATTTTAATTTAATAAATGGGAATTTTTGTATGAATGAAATGTTACAAAATAGTGTATTTTAATTTGGTGCTGGTCACAAAATAGGTGTTTTAATAGAATTATGAATAATAGTTTTGTATTTTTCTGATGGTAAAGGTGAAAAATCACCCTGGCTAACTAGCAGTAGTCACAGGAATATATAATGGGGGTTTTGGACTTGCAAATCAAAGAACTTTAAAGGCATTAGATTAAAAAACTGCCTCTAAACAGCCTTGGTAATTAGTTGCATAGGCCTATCGAATTCTAACCACTACAATTCTCTGATATCAACATCCCTGTCTGTACAAATATCATTGTCCCACCATACACACCCTCAAGTAAATCACAAACAGTTAAACATTTTTTCAGTGTTGATTTATTATGAAAATGATTTGTTAGTATTAAAAAATATAACAATATAAACATAACAGAAAGACAAAATGGCAGTTATAAATGAACACATTAAAAAATAAAATATATAAACAATGATTTCTAGAATTAATGCATTGAGCAACAACTAATACTACCGGTACATATAAAAATATATTTTCACAACTAAAACATCTAGATTATTTCTAAAGTAAAAAATGATAAATACTTGATTATTGCTCTCTAAAAATATTCTACCAAAAGCAAGACACTAGTTTCCCTAGTCTTAAGCACTTTTTTTATAAGCTTTTTTATTGACAAAGAATTTGGACAGAATAAAACACATAAATGGAATAGAACATTAATTGTTTCTAAAGTTAATTCAATTGAACGAAATCAGCAGAATCAATAAATGAACTAAGCACCTTATAATGTAGTTCACGCCTTTGAAGCATTAGTATAATGTTTTATAGATGATATACTATCAGTAGTAGAATCACCAGTTATATTTAATGTAGATCCAGATGTAAACTTAATAGGTATATATCCATCTATATTAGAACTTAATACCATAGGTTCATCATCTGTGGACAAAATAATACAAGTAGTGATGTAATCTGACTTAATACAAAGATACTTGAGGGTCAAAATCATTGAAAATACTTGCCAGAGTCATTGATATAAAAAATAATTCATATTTTGTTATTGGTTTTGGCTGCCAGCAGCAAATGATTTCTCTCCATTTTCAAAATGACAATTTTCATTTTCAGCACAGTCCTGTTATGCTTGAATATTTCTTACAAGACTCACGGCACAACTTCTGAACAACTTTTCATATCTTGATAATTAATAAGAACTCACCTATTACGAGTTCAATATAATCTAATTTAAAAGCCTTTTTAAGTGTATCAAGTTGGAGTCTACCATTATCTAATAAAAACTTTCTACTTCTTGTACTACCATTGTCATATTCACAAACAACTTTCACATGATCTATAAATATACAGATAAAAATATCATTTTCACATAAAACTTTCACATGATCTATAAATATACAGATAAATATATCATATTCACATACAACTTTCACATGATCTATAAATATACAGATAAATATATCATATTCACATACAACTTTCACATGATCTATAAATATACAGATAAGTATATTATATACACATACAACTTTCACATGATCTATAAATATATTATGTACAATTTTCATCTGATCTATAGTATAATACACAGATAAATCTAGACATAATTTTCACATAATCTATATTAACAAACACATTATGATATTATACAAACAATCTATAAATACATATAATCTTGCACTGATGAAAGTAGGCTAATACGGCTGTCCTGGCAAAATTTCCCTCATTGCACACTGTATGGTGTTTACCCGTCAACATCAGCCCATACAGGCAGGCAGGCAGGCAGGATTTCATTTATACAGATAAAAAATTAATCTCAAAACAACTTCAAACGATTCAAATATGCCAGTGTCTACAGAAATAAAAATAAAACATACCAGGGTCTTCAGGTGTTTGGTATTTTGTTATATTGAGAACAGAACTTTCATCTACCAATCTGAAATATCACAAAGTAAATTTTGAAAGGAGATACATTTTCTTAAAACTCTTCTTTATAAAAATATCAGGTTCCTGTCTCTCAAAAAATCTTAAAATAAATTTTGTCGTAAGTTCAGCATTTTGTAATGAAGAATTCCAAACTTAATTTTCACTGTTGTAACACTTCGGAAGATGAGTTTTGATGGATTTTAATATTCTGATATATTGGAGAACTATCTAATGATTTTTTTATTTACATTTTTTTAGTTATTGACCTTGACTTCGATATATGTGAAAAGCCAAAAAAATACATAAATCTGTCAAATTACACCATTTCAACCAAAATGAGTTGAAATTTGTTACGTAAATTATTGACAGAACATTGTCAGAACTTTGGATGAAAATGGGTATGCTTAGATAAGTTTTATTGGCGACTACACATTTCAGAATAAATATATCAACTTACATTGATAAAGACTGGATTTTTTTCTGTAATTCTTCAATCTGATCTTTCTGTGTTTCTACAATACCTTCTAATACTTCATAATTACCACTACTACGTGAACTTATACTTAATCCTGGATCAGACAGAGAATCTTCTAATTGCTCTGATTTCTTATTAGTTAAACCAGGTTTAGTAGAACTAACTTGAGATTCATCACACAATGTTCTTGATTTATTACCATTCAGAGTTTGAGATTTATTTCCAGTGTTCTGAGAATCATTAGACTTTACAGCATTGAGTTCAGAGGTAAATTTAGGGACACTGTCTTTAAACTGAGTGGATTCTAATTCTAGTTGTTTGTCTGAAGGAATGGTATCATCTATATTGGATATCAATGTTTTAGAAGTTGGTGTAATAGTGACTGTTTGAGGTATCACTAGGGACACTGGTTCTGTATTGTCACTAACTTGTATTTGTCTTAAAGCTGACTCACTAACAGATTTATTTTTTGATGAAGGTCGATGAAGTTTGTTTTTATCAATCTCTGATTGACTATGACAATGCTGTAAACTGCGATCTGAAAATAAAAGAAATTTTATTTTAATGATTCCCAAATTGTTGGTGATAATGTGCTCAATATCTTATCTCTCAGCCAAACCACATACCTGAATAACTGTCATTTTTACGAAATAATTACCCTTATCTATGTACATTTACATAACTGAGAATCATGTTCACATATCAACTAAATCTGTTTCAACCAGGGTTGTAGCTAGGACATTTTGAGTGCCGGCTCTATAACGGCATGGGTTGTCAATAAGAATTAGAGTAGGTGGCTAATCCACCAAAGTAGAAGGCTAATTAGTATGAGCACCGAAGGTGGGATGACGAGCACCGCGTTAGCGGTGCGAGAGCGTATAAGCTGGAGGGGCCGTAGGCCCCGGAAGCATGAAGGGCATGGGGTTTTTGACAAATGAGGAGCAATTTGAGGCTTTCTGGTGCATTTGAATCAATCAGTTGGCTGATTAAAATGTTCAAGTGAATCCAAATTTATTTATATTTATTAATTTATTGTAATTATGTTCATTTTTGCATTAATAAATATATATTCCCAATTATAGTGCGCAAGCATGTATAATATGCACCCCTTCCTTGCCCCCCTAAAACTGGGAAAAATTCATGTGCGCGAGTATAACACGCACCCCTTCCCGAGCTTGGTTTGCATTTCACAGACACCAAATCTGATCTTCACAATTTCACTATCCAAGAATTTTAACAGCTATAATCCAAACGATTGACCGATCAAAATTTGATCTTAATTCAATGTATATTATTTTTATCACGGTACCGATATTCTAAAGTCCTATTTGTAAGTAATTAGTGAATCGTTGTTGAAACGTTTGTACTGCGTACGAAGAATGGAATTTGGGAAGGCTATACAAAACAATAAATATACTATATTCTCACTCGCGAGAACAGTCGGGGTTACCGTCAAACTTCCAATAACAAAGATGTATCGAAGGTTTACAGGGCCTTTTTGAAGCTTTCGGGGTAGGCCTATATATTATTCGCGGTTTCTAATTATTGTAAGAAAAGCACGTCAATGGAATTTATTTTTGTCTAGTATAAAATCGGGAACCTCTGATAATAATAATTTATTCGGATTCTGCGCACTGTAACAATCGCGGTTATTATAAAAATTGGTCTCGGTATTTCATCTGCTTTCTCGAGCTATTATTACGATATATTTTGGAAGAAACCCCATTATATGACGGAATAAATATAACCAGTACGTGATGAAACACGAATATCGATCTTATTATAGGCCTACCCCATATCACCCTGGAATCATTCCTTTGAATATGTTTAAATCTTGTCTATTTTATTAATTTTTTTTCACCATTTTTGTGCTGGTCGGTAAACTGGTAATTTTGTGCCGGTCGGCCAAGCCGAGTGCTGGCTTCTACCGACCGGCGCCGACCACCGTGGCTACAACCCTGGTTTCAACTACCTAAAACATTAAAAAAACACCAACATACCAGGAGTAAGATGATAATATTGTACTAATAATTTATAGTCACAATCGGTACTAGAGGATGGAAATATATTCTCTTTCTTTTCTACTTCACCAATCAATACCAGTACACCATTCACCACATTACTAACATTACCACATACACTAGTAATACCTTTAGGTCTCTCATTCTTCTCAAGTTGCTGAAAATATATAACAGAATTCAAAACTTTTCAAGATTAAAAAAAGAATATCAGAATTCTTTTAATGACTGTTTAGAAAATACATACAAAGTGTGCCAACCTAGCAAACTTAGACCAATAATAGATCTCCTTTTCTATCATAAGAATATTAATTTTAAAAACTTACTATTTGAGTGGTAAATGTAAGGGTAGAATCTGATACTGTATATATTTGTAATTGAGGTAAATTATTACATCCCACTATTATACAACCACTTGACTAAAATATACCATAATATCAGATCTTATTTTCAATAGTGGAATAGAAAATTGTAAAGTCAATGAAATGAAATGTACTCAATACATAATCTATCTTTATGATTTACTACATACATCATCAATATAGAGTTTATCTGAGATATATTAATTTATAATCTATCTTTAAGATTTACTACATACATCATTAATATAGAGTTTGTCTGAGATAAATCTATAATTTATTTTTATGATTTACTACAAACATCATATGTGTAGAGTTTGTCTGAGATAATTCAATATATAATCTATCTTTATGATTTACTACATACATCATCTGTGTAGAGTTTGTCTGAGATAATTCAATATATTATCTATCTTTATGATTTATTACAAACATCATCTAAATAAAGTTTGTCTGAGATGATTCAATATATTATAATCTACTTTTATGATTTACTACATACATCATCAATATAGAGTTTGTCTGAGATATTTTTATATATTATCATCTATCTTTATGATTTACTACAAACATCATCAATATAAAATTTGTCTGAAATAATTCAATACATAATCTATCTGTATGATTTACTACATACATCACCTGTGTAGAGTTTTTCTGAGATAGTTCAATATATTATCTATCTTTATGATTTACTACAAACATCATTAATATAGAGTTTGTCTGAGATAATTTGATATATTATCATCTATCTTTATGATTTACTACAAACATCATCAATATACAGATTGTCTGAGATAATTCAATATATTATCTATCTTTATGATTTACTACAAACATCATCAATATAGTATAGAGTTTGTCTGAGACAATTCAATATATAATCTATCTTTATGATTTACTACAAACATTATCTGTGTATAGTTTGTCTATGATAATTCAATATATTATCTATCTTTATGATTTACTACAAACATCATCAATACAGAGTTTGTCTGAGATAATTCAATACATTATCTATCTTTATGATTTACTACAAACATCATCTGCGTAGACTTGTCTAAGATATTTCAATATATAATCTGTCTTTAAGATTTACTACAAACATCATCAATATAGAGTTTGTCTGAGATAATTCAATATATACTCTATCTTTATAATTTACTACAAACATCATCTGTGTAGAGTTTGTCTGAGATAATTCAATATAAAATCTGTCTTTATGATTTACTACAAGCATCATCTGTGTAGAGTTTGTCTGAGATAGTTCAATATATAATCTATCTTTATGATTTACTACAAACATCATCTGTGTAGAGTTTGTCTGAGATAGTTCAATATATGATTTATCTTTATGATTTACTACAAACATCATCTGTGTAGAGTTTGTCTGAGATAATTCAATATAAAATCTATCTTTATGATTTACTACAAACATCATCTATATAGAGTTTGTCTGAGATAAATCAATATATTATCTATCTTTATGATTTACTACATACATCATCTGTGTAGAGTTTGTCTGAGATAGTTCAATAAATGATTTATCTTTATGATTTACTACAAACATCATCTGTGTAGAGTTTGTCTGAGATAATTCAATATATAATCTATCTTTATGATTTACTACATACATCATCAATAAAGAGTTTGTCTAAGATATTTCAATATATTATCTATCTTTATGATTTACTACATACATCATCAATATAGAGTTTGTTTGAGATAATTCAATATATAATCTATCTTTAAGATTTACTACATACATCATCAATATAGAGTTTGTCTGAGATAATTCAATATATTATCTATCTTTATGATTTACTACAAACATCATCTGTGTAGAGTTTGTCTGAGATAATTCAATATATTATCTATCTTAATTAATGTCTGTCTGTCAACTAAAACCTTTTCATCTCCTATATAAATGTTTTTTTCTATGTAGGCCATCCAATTATCATAACTTGAGTTATCACAGCCAAATATTTTTTATATCAATAAGAAATCATAAATGGATCTATACTCACATCATAAACTAATAAATCAGGTGAAACTAGGCCTTGTAATGATACCGTATTTAACCTAATAGAACTTCTAGCATCATCATTAATTTGAAAATAAATTAACTGGGAACTATCATTTTCTATACACTAAACAATAAAAAAATACAGAATACTATATTACTGTCATCTGTAGGAACGTGTGGAACAAAAGTTGTGCTTCTCCAAATCAAATAAGCTTATTTCATCAGATATTTATATAACTAATGTAATGAATAATTTATTTGTGAAATCGGCTGACCAAATTTTCACTAAAAGATTCTTATGTCAGAAACACAACATGAACATAAAAAGAAATACCTGAGGATTCTTTGGAAGATTTAATAATTGATCTTTAATAGAAATAGATTGTTCACTCTTTAATACATCTTCTTCACTCTTGTTATTATTGTCATTTTCTGGTAATTCTAAGAAGAAACAGGTGGTAAGATATTTTTTGTAGATCAAGTTACATATTAGCTTATAAACAGTATAACAACAGATGAAGTTACAAAAATTACTATAAGACAATAATCAAGAGTATATTCAACGACAGTACTTTTTGATCTGGGCTATGAAAGTCAGTCAAGATCTTGTGACAGGCTTTTCGCCACAGTTTAAGATAATTCTCCCTTCAGAGTAGCTACACCATCAATCTGACATATGAATCTTTCCCAATTATGATCAAGCCTAATATGTGTTCTGATCATTGCTTTACAGAATTCTAAAATTTCAGCAAATTACAACCAAATTTCAAGTGTATCTGATTGGGCTAGTGTAGTGGAAATCAACTTTCAATGACGGCAAATTTATGTATGATTCTGATGTTTACTTACCTGGTATCAAATAAAGATCTTGATTATGACACAATCTTTCTAATGGTAAATCAACACAACAGATATATTTACTATCATTTACAGGTACAATAGCTGTTACATTACCATCAGATCTATAAACATACAAAATTTTATCACTTTATGCCTACCATTACGGAGATCAAAGCAATCAAATTTTTATACTCTTTTTAAGATTGTGTTCATGGTTGTTCTTGTCCACATAATCAAACTCTATTATGGAGCTTTTTTAAATAGTTCAGCAATAGTGAGGTAGTTTTGACATAAATTTCATGTATTTGAAAATACTCTTTCACAAATATGACTTACTTTGGTAATGTCCAAGCACTGGGCATAAAATCACTAAGAGAAGTTTCAATATCTGACCATGTATAAATCTATAAAAGAAAATAATTTAATTGAACAAGGAGAGAGTTTTTTCAAACAAATATGTTTGTTCAAAATTGAAGGCATGATTAGATAATGATAAGAAGGCAAAGAAGCTTACCAACAGAGAAGATCCAACACAAACTAACAATTTATTACCATCTTTAGACCAACAACCACAACTTATTTTACCACTGTATTATAGAAATCAGAATAAAAATAACTAAAATCTAAAATGTGCTATTAACATCAGAACTCAACTTGCCAACAGTCAAAACTCTAGTTTGGCATTTTGCACAGTCAGGAACTATTACGTAAAAGTTAAAAAAATAATAGAAATTCTTTAATTTAAAGATAATTTTGAGCCAATTGCTCCCTCATAGGATATTTATCATTCTAAGACTATTGTAATTGTATGTTGCTTCTTCAACATATTTTTGGAGGAAGTGTTTGCAATCTGTCTACCAACAAGTTGCATCTCTTTTATTTACTAAGCATCCTGTTAGATACCACACAATTTACATAACAGTAAAGTAGCGTTGCATTTACATAAGGCATGTGTTGGATGTGAAAATCAAACCTACCTTACTAAAGGTGGAAAAGCATAGCTTCCTTTCTGTTTTAAATGATTAAAATAAAAACTGACTTGATTACGACTAAATAAACATAAAACATCACATTTAGGATTCCATAAAACACCTGAAATAATAATGAACAAATATAAATTTAACATATCAAATGATTAGTCATTATGCTTCATATGTCTTTCTAATTTTAGACATGATGTATTTCCTGTCACAGTTTGATAAGACTGGCTTATCTTGACAGGGCTCCAATTTATGAGATTTTTGTGCAGTTTTAGTACTTCTAAAGACTATTTTTATATAAGACCCAAATGAACTGCCAAAAATGTGGAATGTTCCCTTTAATAATCCAAAAAATACTATCTTACCTTGTGAAATAGGTTTAACGTTGATCTTTCTGACTTGTTTAAAAGAGAGTTTTGGTGATAGGCCTGTTACTTTCCAAACTGTTACATAATTATGATGTATGACACACATAAAACATGTATTTTTATCAAGATCATTACTCCAACATACATTCTGTACATTACTGTAATAAACATATAGAACTTATAAAGATGCTATGTTATATCAATATTGGAATCAATATTACAGGCAATGAGATCCATCTAAAAAGGCCGTATTGACATATCATTGAGATGGGTATAATATCAAGTATTTAATCCCAGGCCTTGATAAAAAAAGATCGATTATTCATTCAATTATGTCTCCACTTTCAAGCTAACCCTTCAATTTACTATATCAAAGGTGATTGATCAGATTTTATAACAATTAAGTATGACATTGGTTTTGAGTGGTAGGAATTCAGTTTAAACTATTAATGTTCAAATAACTTCAACTACTGACAAATATTCATTATTCAACAGGATGTTACAATTTAGCAACAAATAAAGTAGGCTTGGCAAACATTTTGAATTGCAAACAAAAGCACATGCACATGTACATAATATATCTGCATAACATTTCCTGGATTGCTATGGTTTGACTGTCAAGTTGTTGTACAGCATTCCAATACAATGTATCTCAGGTCTGAACAATACATGTTTATATGTCAATAATGATGTTCAATGTCAAGTGCTGACAATATTGCTAGACACTAGACCAGTTGATATTTCAAAATAACAATGACTACTAGCTTGTAACTTAATACTGTGGCCTTCAATCAACTTCTAGTACAATTGTCTTGGTCTTTTGAAACTTGAAAGGTCAAATCTAATAGGATACAATCAAATTAGACACACCTTCATACACAATTTTGTATAAAGACTATCTAACAAGCAGAAAGATCTATAATCTATGCACATGAATTAATGTTATCTATATTTCACATCTATCATTAAGGATGATTCACCATTTAGAATAAAAATAATTCAATTCAGGATAACTGTGACCAGTATTGATTGGGCTGGATTTATTGACGCGATGTAATATTAATGCTAATTATCAATTATAAAATTTCAAAATCATTCTTAATTTGATGTCAAATTTTCTTTCAATCTCATCATCAACAAATGACTTCTGAATAAAAATATTTTGATTATTTATATAATATTAATCAATTACTGATTTGTAGCCTACTTCATTTGGTAATAAATAACGTCCTGTCCAAGACATTGCTAATATTGTTTGTTGGAAATATGACAAAAAATAGTTATTAGACTGCAGGATTATGTAACTTTAAGCAAGTGTATTTTGACAATTGGTCATTTTTAGCCTATTTTGTGAGTTTTCTTGACTTAATGACTTTGTTCTTAAACCTTTGGAACAATGGCAACTGCCGAAATAAAATAAGACTAAAAAAGTTAATAAAAGTCCCTTAAAAAACATCAAATTTAATACATTTGGCCCTAATACCTATTATTTCTTAAATTCTTTTTATTAATATTTACTGATATTATGTCATAGTTTTAATTATTTAACTAAATTGCAATAACTAGGCCATCATTCCAACCATCCTCTAATATCATTACCGTACTTGACTGGACATTTCACTTAAGTTTATTGAAAACTATTCATGTGTACAATTATATGTAAATAAGTACTTTGAATAGAAGTTTTAAAGCTTCACTGAAGTTGAATGAATTGATGAGTCATGTGAATGAAATTTATTAAACAAAACTTTTGATACATTTTCATACATCCTCAATCTCAAATATTGCATATTGCATTGTGACAAACTGAAACATCAATATACTTGATGTCTTTTACTTGATGGCGATTAATCAAAATCGCATCAAAGACTGTCTGCTTATGCTATGTAAATAGAAACTAAGTTGTGAATTGTGGCATATAAGTAAAGCTGATGAAATTTAACTTATAAATAAACTTAATCCACCAAAACTTACTCAAATTCTCCTAATCTAGTTGAAGTTGAATTGTGTAGTTGATTGTTAGTTATATTTAAAGGTGATAAATATATAGCTTTACCATCTGACCAAACTAACCCATGTCGTGGATGAATAGCTGAAATTAAAAGAAACATAGCCTTGATAATCATATACATCATCACCTGAAACACACGGAATAGAAACTTTGTTAGAAATTAGATCAAATGCATAAGAAGAGTTTATAGGGGCATTGTTCACCATCTCATTCAACAAAATACAAATTTTATCAGTAATAGGGTTACAGCTCACTGCAAAAATATTAGCCTTCAATCCTATGTGTAAGCTTATCTATAAATATTCAGATGTGAAAGTTAACTAATCTTATTAAATGAATCTTGATGAAACTTCATAATATATTGAAAAAAGATACCGTAATGCTATAGAAAGAGAAATCAAAATTCTTCAAAAATGATGAATGTTCCCAATAACTATGTCATTCAATCATTCAGTTTTCTTATTAATGTTTTTCTACAGTAAGATTTGTTCTAATGGTTTTGTCTGGAGTAAATCTACTTGTCTTACATATTTCAGATTACTGTCAGATTTATCAGTGATTTTGATCCCTCTTTGATCTGTGTACAAGCTTATTGATTATTTCTAATCATGTGTCCAGTAAATGAACATTTCACTGCGCGATGACCTTTGGTTTAGATTTAGTACTGTATGGTACTGAAAAGATTTATATCTATTTTATCCATTTTTGGAAATCTGATATCTCTGTCATTCTGATATTTAAATCATGGGTCGCCAACTCAGTCATTACGGTACCTCAATCAAAGGGTCACCAGGTCTGCATCCAGGGTCGCAAACACATGTGACCACTGATTCCTGAAAATGGTGTTTCATTCTGAGATTAATTAAGGTTAATTAAGGTTAATTTCACAGAACTTGATGACATTGATGATTGATGATAGTATTCTTGATCCAAAATGTTTTATAGTATAGTATAGTGATAGTCATAGATTAGGGTTGCATAACAGTCAAGAAGAACTGTGGACTGGGTATAAGTATTAATTATATTCATAAATATTAGGCTTATATTGAAACAATTCTGTGCATAATAAGTCATATGTCATACTCGATTTATGATCAATGATATTGATATTGATATGATGAGCAGTGAACTTACCATTTGCGAGGCCATTCACACCCGACCTCTTCAAAATTGACTGACCCAAATTCATGTCTAAAAGTCCAATCGTTAGATAAAATTTTAAACTGAAATCAATCAATTTTTCGATAAAATTACAAAACAATTTAAAAATTCCATACAACTGGTTCCTTTTAAATGGCCTATCCTATTTTCTCATTTTGTTTACCGCGCGAGTGGCGAGGTATATTTCCGGTCTAAAATACTACAAGAGACCGCTGTCTCTTCTATCACGTGACATATCAAAACGAGACTACTTTCACTACTTTCACTTTGTTTATATAGAACAACGCATAGATAGGGCCTAACCTATAATAGACCAGCGTACACACAGGGCCCACGATCATTAATGATAGTACTATTGTAAGGTTGGATTGTTAAAGAAGTGTATGATTAGACCTATTTGAAATCTCTCTTTCCTACAACCAGGATCAATTCCCACCGGCATGAGATCATGGACCGTATTATATCTCTCAGTCTCACATCGCTTGGTCTCTATATTTTCTACTACATGGATTATTATTTGTATCTTTTCCAAGGCAGGCTCCCTATATTTTACTACAAAACATCTTTTACATAGTACAGTCTCTAGTTTTCACTTTTCTACATGAGACCATGGACCTTTCTTACCATTTAACATGAGACCATGCACCTTTTCTACAATTTAACATGAGACCATGGACCTTTTCTACCATTTAACATGAGACCATGGACTTTTCCCACCATTTAACATGAGACCATGGACCTTTTTTACCATTTAACATGAGACCATGGACCTTTTCTACCATTTAACATGAGACCATGGACCTTTCCTACCATTTAACATGAGACCATGGACCTTTCCTACCATTTAACATGAGACCATGGACCTTTTCTACCATTTAACATGAAATTATGGACTTTTCCTACCATTTAATATGAGACAATGGACATTTCCTACCATTTAACATGAGACCATGGACTTTTCCTACCATGTAACATGAGACCATGGACCTTTTCTACCATTTAACATGAGACCATGGACTTTTCCTACCATTTAATATGAGACAATGGACATTTCCTACCATTTAACATGAGACCATGGACTTTTCCTACCATGTAACCTGAGACCATGTACCTTTTCTACCATTTAACATGAGACCATGGACTTTTCCTACCATTTAATATGAGACCATGGACTTTTCCTACCATGTAACATGAGACCATGGACCTTTCCTACCATTTAACATGAGACCATGGACCTTTTTTACCATTTAACATGAGACCATGGACCTTTTCTACAATTTAACATGAGACCATGAATCTTTTCTACCATTTAACATGAGACCATGGACTTTTCCCACCATTTAACATGAGACCATGGACTTTTCCCACCATTTAACATGAGACCATGGACATTTCCTACCATTTGACATGAGACCATGGACCTTTCCTACCATTTAACATGAGACAATGAACTTTTCCCACCATTTTACATGAGACCATGGACCTTTCCTATCATTTTACATGAGACCATGGACCTTTCCTACCATTTTACATGAGACCATGGACCTTTCCCACCATTTAACATGAGACCATGGGCCTTTCCTACCATTTAACATGAGACAATGGACCTTTCTTACCATTTAATATGAGACCATGGACATTTTTTACCATTTAACATGAGACCATAGACCTTTCCTATCATTTAACATGAGACCATGGACTTTTCCCACCATTTAACATGAGACAATGAACTTTTCCCACCATTTTACATGAGACCATGGACCTTTCCTATCATTTTACATGAGACAATGGACCTTTCCTACCATTTAATATGAGACAATGGACATTTCCTACCATTTAACATGAGACCATAGACCTTTCCTATCATTTAACATGAGACCATGGACCTTTCCTACCATTTAACATGAGACCATGGACCTTTCCTATCATTTAACATGAGACCATGGACCTTTCCTATCATTTAACATGAGACCATGGACCTTTCCCACCATTTAACATGAGACCATGGACTTTTTCTACAATTTAACATGAGACAATGGACATTTCCTACCATTTAACATGAGACCATGGACCTTTCTTATCATTTAACATGAGACCATGGACCTTTCCAAACTAAGGACTTGTGAGACAAACTAGTATTTTTCCCAGTCATTAGAACACCTCTACTTTATATTTATATAAGTATTAGAATTTTCATTTTCATCAATCAAAACAAGGGAATGCATCTTTAAGAAAGTATTAATAAGCCAAAACATATTTTGACCTAATTCATTTGTTAATAAATTGATAATGTTTGAAGGAAACATTACAAACCTTTAGCCTATGGTTTAGGCAGATCTGTATTATCAAACTACAAGAGGCCTCATATTTGCATACTTTTGTTTGATAGACAGTTCATCCTTTGTGTCATGAGAGTAGATCTATATACTAGGCTGCATATTATATACTTAAGTTCTTCATTCTTGTCATTTTCCTTTAGTCAGAGAAGCTTTGAAGGTACTTAATTGCAGAAGTGGAAAGAATGCATGTAATGGAACAAACAGCAGTTCTTCTGATTTTAAACAAAATTTGACTTGAAGTAAGTATAAGAATAAAGTCTTCAAAAGCTTTTATTTTTCTGGTTGGTTTTATCAGGGTCCTAACAATTAACCATTGATGTATTATTTGTTTGCACTTAAATATGTGTACAACATATTAGTGTGCATTGTGCTTTTTTGTTTTCACCTCTGCTTACTAGAGACCATAGCATTATTTTTCTTTGTCTGGAAGTTTGATGTCACCGCTGTAAATACCTGTTATTCTTATGCTTTTGACTTTGTTTTTGCAGATGTAGGATAGCTAGTTTGGAAATACAGTATGTTAAATGTGATGTTATGAGTGATGTTAGGATACAAGAAGCTGTGAAGAACTTAAATTGACTCTGACAACCATGCACAATACTTTACCGGATTACTTAACAGAGACACAGATGTTGAATGGAATATTTATTATAATGTCTATTGTGTACTGTAATTTAAGGATTATTTTACCAAAAAAGAAACTTATTTTAGCCCTCAGAGGGGTTTGCCCAATATCCAATTTTTTCTTTGAAGTTCCAGTATGTACTAATTAACATTTAACATCAAATATTTTTAAATATCATAGTCTAAAAGCAGAGTTAAAACTGTTTTACAAAAATATTACAAACAAATGAATTTCACAAAACAATTATTACTAACTCTATTGACATAAATATTTACTATGTTAACAAATATTGATATACTTGCATACAAAGGAGACATAATTTTAAATAAGACTCTAAAGCTACTCTGTATATTGTAAATATTTAACTGGTGGACATTTTTGTGGATATGATTTACTTTCAGTTGATAGTTTTTAAAATTTGCATGCTCATCCTTGCAACTGGGACTGGGTTTATATTTCAGAGATTTTACATAGCTACAGTTATTTATTTTATATTCATGTAGTTGTATTTCACTGTGATGTTAGTTTTAAATGACATACTCATTGGATTTAATGGCCTGCATAAAGAATTTTGTTGAAAAATATTGTGTGGTAATATAGTAGAGGTTTTATCTACAGTGCATCATAATTATTGATCATCTGACATTAGATACATCATGCAGTATATAGGTACAAATATTTGAAGTCAGTAAGAAGCAGTAGGCCCTACTTTAAGCACACTTGTTGCAGTCAAAAAGCGCATGTCCATCTTGATCATAGAGTTGATCAGAATACTATTGATATCAACGCTCTCCATAGAATATATGGACCCCTCTATGACAGTTTGCTAATATATACATCAAGCCCGTAACAAAGGGGTGGGATAGAATTATTTCCCCCCCCCCCCCATCCCCCTGCAAGATTCAAACAAGTTCTCAATTAAAGCTGATATCTGTCTCTAAAAATTGTTTCAGTCCCTATGCAAATGCGGCCCCTTGGCACATTGAGCTGGTTACGGGCCTGATATACATACGTAACCGATACTTTGTATCTGCATATATTTTGCATAAACCAGCTTTCCCTTTTTTAAATGCTTTCACACCAAAAGTAATTGCTTCATCTCTTAAGAGCAAAATATTTTGGTTTCAATGAGAAAAATAACCTGAAAAGGATGTCACACATGGACCCATACACCGATCGAGCCTTAATTTTCAGCAAAGTTGCATACGATATTTGACTACCACTTAAAAAGGTTTCAGCGCCCAAGCTCCCATAGGGCCCGAAAAGGGGTAATTTTGGGGAAATCACTTAGTCATTTTGTGCATATAATGGGGCGTTTTTTAGGATTAAATGAGCTAGGAAAGGGGTGTTGAACCCCTCTCCAACCCCAGAACACTCTAATATTTCACCTTACCCCATGAAATTTATAATTTGGAAGTTTCATGAAAATGTGTAAAAGATGGGTTATGCGGATATGCCCACAAGGTCGACTCTACTTATGATCCAACTTTTACCTATTCATAAAATATTTTTTGTGCGGAAACGGATGTCACACATGGACCCATACACCGATCGAGTCTCAATTTTCAACAAAGTTGCATACCATATCTGACTACCACCCAAAAAAGTCTCAGCGCCCAAGCTTCCATAGGGCCCGAAAAGGGGTAATTTTGGGGAAATCACTTAGTCATTTTGTACATGTAATGGGGCTTTTTTAGGGTTAAATGAGCTAGGAAAGGGGTGTTGAACCCCTCTCCAACCCCCAGAACACTCTAACATTTCACCGTACCCCATGAAATTTATAATTTGGAAGTTTCATGAAAATGGGTAAAAGATGGGTTATGCGGATATGCCCACAAGGTCGACTCTACTTATGATCCGACTTTTACCTATTCATAAAATATTTTTTGTGCGGAAACGGATGTCACACTTGGACCCATACACCGATCGAGTCTCAATTTTCAGCAAAGTAGCATACCATATCTGACTACCACCCACAAAAGTGCAAGGACAGGGTGTTGAACCCTTCCCCAACCCGCGAAAACCCTATACGATTTAACCTTCCCCATGGTAATGACATTAATAAAGGGGCTATGAGCATTCTCCAACTCAAAGAACTCCCTAATGAAAAGAAACCACAAATTTATTAAAATATTTTGTTTTATTATTTTACTAATTCATAGACAATCTTATTTAACAAATTTAACTGATCTATAATAGAGCAGACTTTCAATAAAATGCTGCCTAGGATGGAGATCAAGTGGATCATGATTTTTAGATACAAAATAATCATTATTCGATGTAAGGTTATGTAAATTTTTTTACCAAAGTTGAAAGATATATAGATATACACAAGCATGCATTAAAACTTCAATTCATTGTAGACAATTGGATCATTATTTACCAATTGTATTGGTAATTGAATACTACCATCCTTTTCCCTTTCAGTATCCCAATAATATTTTGTCGTTATCTGTTAAAGTTATTTATCACAGCCCATATAATGCTTTACATTCACGTCAGGCAATTTATACAATTTATCATGATTTGTTTCACTACACTATTTCCTACACTATTACGCGTTCCAACTGGTAAGTGATTTATTCCTCTTCTTGTTCAATATTGTCTTCTGTTTTTTGCCAATATTACTGCAATGTGAAATCAATTACAATAATTTAGCAAACTTTCAAAATACCAATAGTTAATGGTAAGAAAGGTCTATGGTCTCATGTTAAATGGTGGGAAAGGTCCATGGTCTCATGTTAAATGGTGGGAAAGGTCCATGGTCTCATGTCAAATGGTAGGAAATGTCCATGGTCTCATGTTGAATGGTAGAAAATGTCCATGGTCTCATGTTAAATTGTAGAAAAGGGCCATGGTCTCATGTTAAATGGTAGGAAAGGTCCATGGTCTCATGTTAAATGGTAGGAAATGTCCATGGTCTCATGTTAAATGGTAGGAAATGTCCATTGTCTCATGTTAAATGGTAAAAAAGGTCCATGGTCTCATGTTAAATGGTGGGAAAAGTCCATGGTCTCATGTTAAATGGTGGGAAAGGTCCATGGTCTCATGTTAAATGGTGGGAAAGGTCCATGGTCTCATGTCAAATGGTAGGAAATGTCCATGGTCTCATGTTGAATGGTAGAAAATGTCCATGGTCTCATGTTAAATTGTAGAAAAGGTCCATGGTCTCATGTTAAATGGTAGGAAAGGTCCATGGTCTCATGTTAAATGGTAGGAAAGGTCCATGGTCTCATGTTAAATGGTAGGAAATGTCCATGGTCTCATGTTAAATGGTAGGAAATGTCCATTGTCTCATGTTAAATGGTAAAAAAGGTCCATGGTCTCATGTTAAATGGTGGGAAAAGTCCATGGTCTCATGTTAAATGGTAAAAAAGGTCCATGGTATCATGTTAAATGGTAGGAAAGGTCCATGGTCTCATGTCAAATGGTAGGAAAGGTCCAAGGTCTCATGTCAAATGGTAGGAAATGTCCATGGTCTCATGTCAAATGGTAGGAAAGGTCCATGGTCTCATGTCAAATGGTAGGAAAGGGCCATGGTCTCATGTTAAATGGTAGGAAATGTCCATGGTCTCATGTCAAATGGTAGGAAATGTCCATGGTCTCATGTCAAATGATAGGAAATGTCCATTGTCTCATGTTAAATGGTAGGAAATGTCCATGGTCTCATGTCAAATGGTAGGAAATGTCCATGGTCTCATGTTAAATTGTAGGAAAGGCCCATGGTCTCATGTTAAATGGTGGGAAAGGGCCATGGTCTCATGTTAAATGGTAGGAAATGTCCATGGTCTCATGTCAAATGGTAGGAAAGGTCCATGGTCTCATGTCAAATGGTAGGAAAGGGCCATGGTCTCATGTTAAATGGTAGGAAATGTCCATGGTCTCATGTCAAATGGTAGGAAAGGTCCATGGTCTCATGTCAAATGGTAGGAAAGGGCCATGGTCTCATGTTAAATGGTAGGAAATGTCCATGGTCTCATGTTAAATGGTAGGAAATGTCCATGGTCTCATGTCAAATGGTAGGAAAGGTCCATGGTCTCATGTTAAATGATAGGAAAGGTCCATGGTCTCATGTTAAATGATAGGAAATGTCCATTGTCTCATGTTAAATGGTAGGAAATGTCCACGGTCTCATGTTAAATGGTAAAAAAGGTCCATGGTCTCATGTTAAATTGTAGGAAAGGGCCATGGTCTCATGTTAAATTGTAGGAAAGGTCCATGGTCTCATGTCAAATGATAGGAAATGTCCATTGTCTCATGTTAAATGGTAGGAAATGTCCACGGTCTCATGTTAAATGGTAAAAAAGGTCCATGGTCTCATGTTAAATTGTAGGAAAGGGCCATGGTCTCATGTTAAATTGTAGGAAAGGTCCATGGTCTCATGTCAAATGATAGGAAATGTCCATTGTCTCATGTTAAATGGTAAAAAAGGTCCATGGTCTCATGTTAAATGGTGGGAAAAGTCCATGGTCTCACGTTAAATGGTAAAAAAGGTCCATGGTCTCATGTCAAATGGTAGGAAATGTCCATGGTCTCATGTTAAATGGTAAAAAAGGTCCATGGTCTCATGTCAAATGGTAGAAAATGTCCATGGTCTCATGTTAAATGGTAAAAAAGGTCCATGGTCTCATGTTAAATGGTGGGAAAAGTCCATGGTCTCACGTTAAATGGTAAAAAAGGTCCATGGTCTCATGTTAAATGGTAGGAAAGGTCCATGGTCTCATGTCAAATGGTAGGAAAGGTCCATGGTCTCATGTCAAATGGTAGGAAAGGTACATGGTCTCATGTTAAATGGTAAAAAAGGTCCATGGTCTCATGTTAAATGGTGGGAAAAGTCCATGGTCTCATGTTAAATGGTAGAAAAGGTCCATGGTCTCATGTTAAATTGTAGAAAAGGTGCATGGTCTCATGTTAAATGGTAAGAAAGGTCCATGGTCTCATGTAGAAAAGTGAAAACTAGAGACTGTACTATGTAAAAGATGTTTTGTAGTAAAATATAGGGAGCCTGCCTTGGAAAAGATACAAATAATAATCCATGTAGTACTGTAGAAAATATAGAGACCAAGCGATGTGAGACTGAGAGATATAATACGGTCCATGATCTCATGCCGGTGGGAATTGATCCTGGTTGTAGGAAAGAGAGATTTCAAATAGGTCTAATCATACACTTCTTTAACAATCCAACCTTACAATAGTACTATCATTAATGATCGTGGGCCCTGTGTGTACGCTGGTCTATTATAGGTTAGGCCCTATCTATGCGTTGTTCTATATAAACAAAGTGAAAGTAGTGAAAGTAGTCACGTGATAGAAGAGACAGCGGTCTCTTGTAGTATTCTAGACCGGAAATATACCTCGAGTGGCCGTGTTTTGGTTTAATGGCTTATTTCGACTTCGTCACCGAAGAACTCCAAAACAAAATCACGTGATAAGATAATTCACATCCAACCTAACTAGACCACAACTAAATTGTGTACCCAGATTTCTGATCCAAGTCTCAAATCGACTCGAATTAATACTAATGAATTTGCCTTTTCTCAAAAAGCTAAAGCACCAAAAGTGCGAGAAGCCGTCAATACATGTATATAGGCTATTAAAATATTTACACGTAATTCGAGAATGCCAACCTCTATAAGAGGGTTTGGAGCATTTTACACCAAGAACATTTTGAAAATAAGAGTTGATTTCCCGGCATCTCAAACTTTTCCGAACAGCAGGTAGTTTGAAGGTGTGCACTCTTAAAACTTAAAAAAATTCTAAAATTATAATTCCTTGCATTTGAGGCCATTCCTGACGGAACTCTCGTTATTTATCTCTTGAGTAGGCTAAGGTTTACTGGGGGATTGTATTTTTTTGAATTTATAAAATAAGAACACATTTCCTGTTATCTCAGACTTTCCAAGCAGCAAGCGAATTAAGAGGATTGTACCAAATAGTGACAAAATTTTGAATATTAAAGTTGATTCCCTCTTAGACCAGAGCCTATATATAGGCTCTGCTTAGACCTTTCTTGACAAATCTCTTGTTGGCGACGTGCAAAGTGCGATGACGGTAGCATTGAAGGAGGGTTCAGATTGCCTTTGAGTCTTTTCTGAACAGTATTCTGTTTGAGTACTACCATCCATTGAGGAGGGTTTGGGGACATTGTATCCCAAGAGAATTTTGAAAATTAAGGCTAATTTCCTTGCATCTGAGACCGAGCAGCAAGCGGTTTGGAGCGATTGCTCTCTAAGAACATTTGAAAATGAGAGTTAAATTTTTTGAAACTGAGGCCGTTTTGACAGATCTCTGGTCTCATGGCAAAATATGAAAGGGGGAGGGTGCAGCCCACCGAAGAATTTAGAGAAGTGTTTTGAGCTGAAAATTAAACACGGTCCGAAGAACCGGCCGCCCCCCCTCTCCCCCCAAAATTTTTCGTGTGGAAGCCTTATGGGCTGGTGATATTTACCTTGGTTGTTCGGGCACTTTAGGATTCATGGCGGTTTCGGATTTGATCACCGGGCATCGTCAAGGTCATCATCAAGCACCGATTTAGCTCGCGAAATAACAGTTCACTTGGCCAGTGTATTGTCTATGATAATTTATCAATATGAGTATTTCGGTATTTTTGGTATGAAACCAGAATACAAATAAAAACATTGTGAGCATATTTCATGTTTTTTTCTCATCCCTCTCGTCCAATAATCAACCCGCAATTATGTCTCAGAAGTCAGAATGCAACAGATTGAACGTAGATTTTCAAAATATTCTGGGGGAGAACCTCCCGCCCCCTGCAGCGGGCTCGTAGTCAGGCTTGGCCCGATGCGGCTCCGCGTTTAGTAGAATTCGGGCAGAGTCCGAGATTCGGGCACAAATCTCTCCCGCACCCCCAGTTTCAAAACCTCCCGTACGCCTATGGCAATATTTTTTTTAATAATTTCAGCAAGGTTGGTCAAATGCAGTGGAGAATTACTGAATAGTGTTGAATTGTTGAACATGAGTAATAACTCATATAATATATTTTTCGATTATTCTGATATTCTGATTAGTCAAAATCTTTGATATATCGTGCCTCCTATATTATAGAGTGTTTACGTGCAATTGTGAATGAACGGACGGACATTTTAAACAATATTTTATTCATATAAATCGAAAAGGATTGGGGAACAGGCTTTCGCGAATATTATAACCCCACTCCTAACCCCAGCTCATTAGTCCAGTCATTGACAGTGTTGAAAATGTTCTCTCCTTTTTTTTTCTTCATTTAATCGGTTTTTGTCACCTTCAACTTATTAGCAGTGATCACAAAGTTCTCAATAGAAAGGCTAAAATATTTTTTAAACAATTGATTTAATTTCCATTTGCAAATGGTTTGCATTAAGAATAATTTCAAATATAATTGTTACCAGAAATTTAACTGGTTGAATTCAACTGAAAATGTGAAAATAATTGTTTGAATATGTTACAGTCGTTTATATAATGAACAGATGATATGAGTCATTCCAAGTGTAGGCCTTCTGTACAGGCTGCTATAATAACTCACCGCTTATTAGAAACGTATATATATATTTCTACGTGAGGCTATATATCAATTTCAAATTGATCCAATATTCTCTTTGAAGCCTATGAAATTTAGGTTAAATAGACAGATCATACAGCAGCTGTCAGCCTATTTTGTATGTAAATGGAGCTCTACCTACTACCTACCTATCCGAGCAAATACCTTGGTGGTTTAATGCAATTGTTTAAAGATAAATAGGGCTACCAGATCAGTGATTGTGAAGAGAAGGCATATAGGCCTACATATTGCTCAACATTCGGTTAAGCTATTTCACAATTCTTGCTTATACTCTTAATTACTCTACGTGATTGGTGAATGCAGCCATGGTAAAAAATTTCGTTAGATAATAATGGTGAAAAACAAATCTGAAAAAAAAACCGAATCTGTCATGTAATTGTAGGCCTAATTAGACTATGAATATGAATAAGCCATCGTTATTACTCATGAATGCTATAATATTTAATTTATACATAACTCGATGGACGATTCTTTGAGTTTCAAATTTATATTGAGTGAATTAATTTTGACCTACTTTTTAAATTTACCAAATTTTGAGTTCTCTCCCGTAATATGTGTAAATTTTATGTTTTTTTTTTATAAATGTAAAATTACCTCCCTTGAACTTTACAAATTGACCCAGGTTCTATTGACATGCGTTGAATATCAACGGCGCCAAACAGGGTATGCTTACTCGTCTATGAACTATATAACCTATACTCATAAATTGACATAGCATATAAGCGGTCTATACTTTCTCATTTATTGGCTCAACGTTTCGATATAAAACGCTTTAGCCTATTACGGATAGTTCGTGCATGGGTTTTTATTAGGCCTTAATATTTAATCAGATAGATTTGAATGTATAGATTTGGATTGATACAGGAAATGTTTAAAAGAAAAGGGAAAGGGGGGGGGGGGGTAATTTTTAGTTTTATTGTGAAAATGGGTCACTTTATGAAATGAATTTCAAGGGAGATAACTTTTACCTAATTTCTCACAAGTATTGAATATGATTTTCCCTGTACTGTTAAAAAATGAATAAATATAGCTACTGATAAGTCAATATGGTTTATAAAATATATAGTAAATAAAGGAAATGCGTTGAAATAATATATATACGATTTAATAATATAAAATTGCCTATCCATAGCCACTTTTGATACATTTTGAGAGATAACAAAAGGAGGTGGAATGAAACCATTCTAAAAGCTAAAAAAGTTAAACAATTATGTACAAAAACAAGTAGCAACAATAACAATAACAATTTATGAGACATTCAACAAACACAGGAAAGGGTAGTCTTTCATTTTTATAGGCATTATGAAAAAATAGCCGGCAAAATATGAGGATATAGGCCTTAGTCTAGATATGCCTTACTAGCCTTCCATTAAAGACTACATTTCATCTAATTTCGAAATTACAATAAAGGATAATGTTGTAACCAAAGTTGATCTCTGAAGACTTTAAGGTTAAGTTAAATGTTTAGAATGGCTATGATGAACTTGAATTTGAATGATGAGCTTAAACTAAGGCTCCCCAAAACAAACCCATTTACGATATAAAAAAAATCTTTAAAATTTCCTCTATAGTCACAAGTTGCAATTTCACCAACTTTATGGTTATTGAATTCCTTTATTCTTTTATTACTTCCTTTCATTTCAACAAAACGATGACTAATAAATTATGTAAAAAAATATAGTAATATGCGGAGATAAAAGAAATATTGAGTGGAGATCAAAGGAGGAGGAGACATGTTTCTATTAACAAAATTTACAACTTGCTAAATTGCATTGATTCATAGCATCAAATTTGTTGCCTACTATATAAAGTCGTGCTAAAATATCAAATTATTTTCTCAGAAAGAAGCTTTCTACATGTATGCATAGGTCTCATGGCAAGGCACTTACTATCAACAATATATACCAATTCATAATTGAGGATTTCTTGTTCTGGAACTGATTTAGAATGAGGTACTGGTTGTTGATTTCTAGACAGAGTCGTTTCTATTTGGATCAAACTCAGTCAGTGTCTAATTTGGATCAATCTTACAGAGTCAGTATCTATTTGGATCAATCTTACAGAGTCAGTGTCTATTTGGATCAATCTTACAGAGTCAGTGTCTATTTGGATCGATCTAACAGAGTCCATTGTCTATTTAAATCAATCTCACATAGTCAGTTTCTATTTGTAACGATATTACATAGTCAGTGTCTATTTGGATCAATATTAACAGAGTTTTTTGTCCATTAGATCAATCTCACAGAGTCAGTGTCTATTCGGATCGATCTAACAGAGTCCATTGTCTTAAACAACAATCTAACAGAGTAACTTTGGATCAAAAAACATAGTCAGTGTCTATCTATTTGGATCAATCTTACAGAGTCGGTGTCTATTTAGACCAATCTTACATAGTCAGAGTCTATTTAGATCAATCTCACAGAGTCAGAGTCTATTCGAATCGATCTAACAGAGTCCATTGTCTTTAACAACAATCTAACAGAGTAACTTTGGATCAAAAAACATAGTCAGTGTCTATCTATTTGGATCAATCTTACAGAGTCGGTGTCTATTTAGACCAATCTTACATAGTCAGTGTCTATTTAGATCAATCTCACAGAGTCAGAGTCTATTCGAATCGATCTAACAGAGTCCATTGTCTTTAACAACAATCTAACAGAGTAACTTTGGATCAAAAAACATAGTCACTGTCTATCTATTTGGATCAATCTTACAGAGTCAGTGTCTATTTGGACCAATCTTACAGAGTCAGTGACTAATTTGGATTAATCTTACAGAATCATTGTCTATTTCAATCAAACTTTCACATTCAGGGTCTATAAAAGACTATAATAACTGTCATGTCAAACGGTGTCAGATGAGGGTAGATTAAGTAGTGGTCTATTTGAGAGAAAATATACTGTGTCAATATATAGGTAAGATTGATGAATTGACCTATTTCAACTCATCTGGATTATATACCTATATAATATATTGTCAAAATCTGTTTCATCATTCTTTCCGTATGTCAATTTGACGAATCTTTTTGTATTTTTATTGAAGTCTTTCAAGTTTATGAATTTCATTGTTTGTTCCGAAAGAGAAAAAAAGTGTTCACATTGATCTGATGTTAGTTTAATTTTGATTTGATGAGGTATAAGTCTATAGTAGTATTATCAGTATCATTATAATTATACAGACTTATCCATCAATCATAGCCCCAAGGGCATTGCATATCTTTGATACAAAATTAACCTCATTACTAGAAAAGGTGGACAACATTATCTCCAACCGGCCTTGTCATGTGTCACTTTACTAAGTTTTAAGATATTTATAAAATAGTCACAAAGTAACATTCTTGTGTATTGTACGACTCGTCAAGTTATATTTACCTTTTCAATGTACTTGATTTTATATTCATCATTATTCAAGAACTATTTGTGAACATTATATGAAGGGTGTGTTAGCAGAATTTATTTTTCTATTTAGATGAATAATTTGACCTAAATGCAAAATGAAAGTATTAAGCATATTTTATCGTCTGTTTCTAAGTCGAAAGCTAAGCGAAACAAGAAACAACTGGTCTTTAGACGACCAATATCGACAATATTAAAACTTTGTAATAGTTTTATAGCACTTCAAAGAACAGAATTTCTATTGTGTTTAAAGGTGATTGGGTGTTGGTAGCCAGACTGAAAGAATTAGTATTATAATGGACCTAAACTAACTCATTTCATTTGACTCAATAATGCCCCTTATTTCTCAAATGACACAATTTTTTAAGTCCACGAGGCGTTGGCTTTTGTGTACTCAAGAATCTGAATTTATGCATTGAACCGGTAAATACCTTGAAAAATAACTAAAGTTAAAAAAATAAAATCAGATAGAAGTAAATCATAAATTTGTCTTTGACAATATTCCACATTTCAGCTTAAAATGCTAATCAAAAATAGAGATTATGCTAATCTATTTAAAAAAAAACGTTATATACTAAACACCTCCTATAACGATCTCACTAATATCCTATTGCAACTCTATTATAATATAAGTCTTATTATGCAAGCCATATATAAATCCTTTTATTCATATAACACTCTTTTATGGGATTAGTCATGGGATTATTGTAGTTTGAATGATCGTTATATCAGGACATCACGTAAACGTATCGACTATCACTCTCATGGAAATTAGAAGTAAAACTCCAGAATATAATCTAATATATTCTACTATTCCAATCAAACATAATTCCAATTAATCCAAAATCGTTAGCACAGCAAAACACATGGAAGAATGAAAAATTCCAGAAAATGAAATTACAATTCTGTTTCATCTTTATTGTATGTAATCTCACTACTGTCTTGAACATGATATAATCGTCCTGTATCTTGGATTTGTTTACTGGCAGCTCTTATAATACTTTCCTCTTGCTGCTTTACCATATGTTCTATTGTATCAGTGGTATCAAAGAAATCAAATCTATCAGCTCGCTCTCTCACTCGGATTTTATGATCAATTTCTATGACATTTTTACCTTGCAAACACATCACTGGGGCTATATCTCTGGCAATGAGTTTACCCACTTCTGCTAGGGTAGTTTCTGGTCGAGCAATGGCTTCCCTATCAGGCATATATTCAAGTTCCTTAAACTTTTTACTGTCTCTGAGTTCTTTATATGAACAAGGTACACAGATACAAGCGGAATTCACTTTACTATAGAAAGATGTAACAACATGGCCTTGCATTAATCTATAAAAATAAGGATTCCACCCAATAGGCCTTTCATGACGAACTGTTAATTGATTGAATTCTTGAAGAACTTTTAAAGTTCCATGATGTTCATGACAGTTATCACAGTGATTATTAGTATATGTCATAGCCATACTCCTTGACTGAACATTTTCTTGTTTTAACCTCCGTAAAGTGTTATTTATACCATTAAATTTCTTGACAACGTTGTCAAAATTGGACATTAGAGTGATGTTGGGCAATTCATCCTCAGCATATGCTAAGGTGTAGTTATCTACTGGTGTATTTACATCAGTACTATGACTACAAACCGGGCAGGTCACTTTGGTCATCTTGGGTTTGATAGTTTCTCTTAAACATTGATGACATAACACGTGTCCACATGGAAAAGAATCTGGTGCTCTTCCTTCCTCAACTGTTCGATAATATTCCGTGTCCTCTCTTTTATTCTCGTTGATATCATACAATTTCATTTGTCCTGTTGACGACGCCATTTTTCCGACACAATAATCCTAATCTGTAGTTAGAAATCCAAATATATATCCCTGCAATCTTCTACAGTCTACTATATAGTTTCTAGTTAAAATTATCGTCAACCATGTTGTTTGAAGTCCCGGTTAGCTATGAGTAAGAACGATCAATATAAATATATATTTATGTATGTTAATTTATGAAGCAGTAAGCTAGCAGGTAGTTTGACCTCGACTAATAATAAACAACTATAATCCTTTCCACTTTAATTTTTACATTGGTCATAGGTAAATTATACAGACGGACACTCACATAATTCCATATAAACCGTTTATATCACCAAAACTAGACGTCCTCCACTGTATCGATCATACGTATAATAAACCGGTATTTTATATTCAGTCACTCTACACACCTATCTATAGCTATGCATAATACAAAACTCAGTGGAGCTTGACATAGCGACTAGAGTATAACTGCTGTTTCACCAATAATAATATATATTTCAACCTATTTCAACTCGAACGACAATTTATAATGAGATACAATTATTCATAAATAGTTTCCACTTCCAACTTTAAGCTGTTGATTTGGTTTGAGCTTCGCTAGGTCACCTGTAAAAAGACAAAAATAATCTCAACTTGTACTCAAATATTCTTTTCAAACCATATTTACAATGGGCTGGTGTTACTCTCTTTCACAAGGTCGACGTTCAAAAACCCACGCAATATTGTATAATTTTATATAGGAGTATGGTCTGAAACAGCTTTAGGCGGGATAACATTTTATTTATAGGTCGTGGCAACCGAAAAATGCATGTAGCCTAAATGCCCAGGGCTAATTGCTATAGAAGAGACCTACTTTATTTTGTATCATTGAATAAATCAGTGCATAATTATTTCATGACATTTTGAAAAAAAAAAAAAAAGGAATGAAATTTTATCAGTACACCATTCATAAGGGACACTTGTACTTGCTGTGATTGTATATAGTTATACATTCATACACATAATACTAAAATTTCCAACTAAATTCTAATTTATGTACCAGATATTCAGCTTGGTTGAGGAATAAATGTCAAATTTAAAAGCATTCCATTTCTTCTTTTTTTTTTAGAAAGATAGGATATCCGTTGAAGGGATATAATGATGTAAAATATTATGTATGTAGGTTTATATTTGATTAAAGTGAATGGTGATGTTACATTAAAGCCCACAAAAAATTTTGTATTGAAACTGTCACAAAATAAAAACATTGCAAGGTTATCACATGTGATATCTTTAACAGGTTTTGTTTGATTAAACTTTCTGTAAGTGTAAATACTGGTATACAAAACTTTTAGATTGTAAGATATTGTGTCGTTCGATAAAAACCTGGTACTGTTTGTACCAATGAACATATCGCCACCCAAACTGGGGATCAATTCTTCAAGAAAAAATCTCCAAAACCATTTGAGACAAATCTAAACCTCAATACGTTTCATTTTTTAATTCACACATGTCTCAATGGTCGTAATGCATATACTAAGGCTTTATCTATCTCAAATGGGGACTAAGATTTAAATAAAAAGGCATTTCATTGGTCCAATTGGTGAGCACTCGATTGAAATAAATGTCATTAGATTTAGACTGAGGTAAATTATCAACATATTATATCTTAAACTGCATTTCAGTTAATTGACTTAAACCTAAATATTAATCGAATGAAACAGGTGTCGCAATTCACACCAAACAACAGAACTATATTTGGTTTGTAAAAACTAAAATGCATCAGAAAACTAGAATTCCAAAATGTCTGTAAATTTACATTCATAATTCAGTGCAGTGCAGAGACAAGATTTATTCTAATATTGAACAATTGAATGTCAATCAGATACCCGGTTTCCCCGTAATAGAAAATTGATTTATTTACTTTTCTACTAGACATATAAGTATAATGCAATTTGCCTTTCTTTAATCAATATACAAAACTACCTGTTCTAGTGGTCGAAGTAACCTGCTATCATTATTAATATTCTCTCACCTATATATGTATAGTTAGTCTAAACACGTTTAATAAAATCTCAGTAGTAGTTTCTCTAATATGACAATAACAAAGACTTTATTTATAGAAGGTACTTAAACCTGGTTTTATATCACCTATTCTTCTTACATGTTTATGTTTTATGACAAGAATAAAAGAAATTTCACTACAACACTACCTTCTTTTGTCCTAAAAACATCACATTAATCATAATCTTGTCAATCACCCAAAATATCAAACAAAATATTACTTTTAAAAAAGACACCAGCATGCATAACGTGAGAAAACTATCCTGCCAGCTTGCCATGATTAAATCTTATCGTAACCATAACTACCGTGTCTATCACATCATAAATATCCTGTCTATATCCAATAAATACCATGTCTATAATACTTCAACAATAAATACCATGTCTATAATACCACTACTTCAACAATAAATACCATGTCTATAATACCACGACTTCAATAATAAATACCATGTCTATAATACTTCAACAATAAATACCATGTCTATAATACCATGACTTCAACAATAAATACCATGTCTATAATACCACGACTTCAACAATAAATACCATGTCTATAATACTTCAACAATAAATACCATGTCTATAATACCATGACTTCAACAATAAATACCATGTCTATAATACCATGACTTCAACAATAAATACCATGTCTATAATACTTCAACAATAAATACCATGTCTATAATACCACGACCTCGACAATAAATACCATGTCTATAATACCACGACCTCGACAATAAATACCATGTCTATAATTCCACTTCAACAATAAATACCATGTCTATAATACCACGACATCAGCAATAAATACTATGTCTATAATACCACGACTTCAACAATAAATACCATGTCTATAATACCACGACTTCAACAATAAATACCATGTCTATAATACCACGACTTCAACAATAAATACCATGTCTATAATACCACGACTTCAACAATAAATACCATGTCTATAATACCATGACTTCAACAATAAATACCATGTCTATAATACCACGACTTCAACAATAAATACTATGTCTATAATACCACGACCTCGACAATAAATACCATGTCTATAATACCACGACCTCGACAATAAATACCATGTCTATAATACCACGACCTCGACAATAAATACCATGTCTATAATACCACGACATCAGCAATAAATACCATGTCTATAATAAAACGACTTCAACAATAAATACCATGTCTATAATGCCACGACATCAACAATAAATACCATGTCTATAATACCACGACTTCAACAATAAATACCATGTCTATAATACCACGACTTCAACAATAAATACCATGTCTATAATACCACGACTTCAACAATAAATATCATGTCTATAATACCACGACTTCAACAATAAATACCATGTCTATAATACCACGACTTCAACAATAATTACCATGTCTATAATACCACGACTTCAACAATAAATACCATGTCTATAATACCACGGCTTCAACAATAAATACTATGTCTATAATACCACGACTTCAACAATAAATACCATGTCTATAATACCACGACTTCAACAATAAATACCATGTCTATAATACCACGACATCAGCAATAAATACCATGTCTATAATTCCATTTCAACAATAAATACCATGCCTATGATACAACGACTTCAACAATAAATACCTTGCCTATGATACCACGACTTCAACAATAAATACCATGTCTATAATACCACGACTTCAACAATAAATACCATGTCTATAATACCACGACTTCAACAATAAATACCATGTCTATAATACCACGACTTCAACAAAAAATACCATGTCTATAATACCACGACTTCAACAATAAATACCATGTCTATAATACCATGACTTTAACAATAAATACCATGTCTATAATACCACGACTTCAACAATAAATACCATGTCTATAAAACCACGACTTCAATAATAAATACCATGTCTATAATATCACGACTTCAACAATAAATACTATGTCTATAATACCACTTCAACAATAAATACCATGTCTATAATACTACAACTTCAACAATAAATACTATGTCTATAATACCACTACTTCAAAATAAATACCATGTCTATAATACCACGACATCAACAATAAATACCATGTCTATAATACCACGACTTCAACAATAAATACCATGTCTATAATACCACGACTTCAACAATAAATACCATGTCTATAATACCACGACTTCAACAATAAATATCATGTCTATAATACCACGACTTCAACAATAAATACCATGTCTATAATACCACGACTTCAACAATAATTACCATGTCTATAATACCACGACTTCAACAATAAATACCATGTCTATAATACCACGGCTTCAACAATAAATACTATGTCTATAATACCACGACTTCAACAATAAATACCATGCCTATGATACAACGACTTCAACAATAAATACCTTGCCTATGATACCACGACTTCAACAATAAATACCATGTCTATAATACCACGACTTCAACAATAAATACCATGTCTATAATACCACGACTTCAACAATAAATACCATGTCTATAATACCACGACTTCAACAAAAAATACCATGTCTATAATACCACGACTTCAACAATAAATACCATGTCTATAATACCATGACTTTAACAATAAATACCATGTCTATAATACCACGACTTCAACAATAAATACCATGTCTATAAAACCACGACTTCAATAATAAATACCATGTCTATAATACCACGACTTCAACAATAAATACTATGTCTATAATACCACTTCAACAATAAATACCATGTCTATAATACTACAACTTCAACAATAAATACTATGTCTATAATACCACTACTTCAACAATAAATACCATGTCTATAATACCACGACTTCAACAATAAATACCATGTCTATCATATCACGACTTCAACAATAAATACCATGTCTGTAATACCACGACTTCAACAATAAATACCAATTCTATAATACCACGACATCAACAATAAATACCATGTCTATAATACCACGACTTCAACAACAAATACCATGTCTATAATACCACGACATCAACAATAAATACAATGTCTATGTCTAATAAATACTACGTCTTAAACTATACATTTCCCGTCTACAAGAATAAATATTCCGTCTATAACCAATTAATATCATGTCTATACAGTATTCAATAAATAAGTCTATAAATAGCAATTCTTAAACGAGCAATGCCATGTCAATATTATGATGTCTATATCCGATAAATACCATGTCTATAACCGCTAAAATACCATATCTATAATATCTGATAAATACCACGTCTATCATGTCTATAGCAATAGTGGTTATATCAATAACACATCATGTGTATATCCAATAAATGACATAATAAATATGTCTATGACAATAAATACAATGTTTATAGCTACTGAAATACCATGTCTATATCTGCTAAAATACCATATCTATTACAGTTACATATCATATCTATAACAATACATACCATGTCTATAACCAATAAATACCATGTCTATAACTAATAAATACCATGTCTATAACTAATAAATACCATGTCCATAACTAATAAATACCATGTCTACAACTAATAAATACCATGTCTATAACCAATAAATACCATGTCCATAACTAATATAACCAATAAATACCATGTCTATAACCAATAAATACCATGTCCATAACTAATAAATACCATGTCCATAACCAATAAATACCATGTCTATAACCAATAAATACCATGTCCATAACTAATAAATACCATGTCCATAACTAATAAATACCATGTCCATAACCAATAAATACCATGTCTATAACCAATAAATACCATGTCTATAACCAATAAATACCATGTCTATAACTAATAAATACCATGTCTATAACCAATAAATACCATGTCTATAACTAATTAATACCGGTAAGTCTATAACTAATAAATATCATATCTATAACAATAAATACCATGTCTATAACTAATAAATACCATGTCTATAACTAATAAATACCATATCTATAACAATAAATACCATGTCTATAACTAATAAATACCATGTCTATAACCAATAAATACCATGTCTACAACTAATAAATACTATGTCTATAACTAATAAATAATATGTCTATAACCAATAAATACCATGTCTATAACCAATAAATACCATGTCCATAACTAATAAATACCATGTCTATAACCAATAAATACCATGTCTATAACCAATAAATACCATGTCCATAACTAATAAATACCATATCCATAACTAATAAATACCATGTCTATAACTAATAAATACCATGTCTATAACCAATAAATACCATGTCCATAACTAATAAATAAAATACGATGTCTTTATCCGACAGACACCATGTCTATGACAATAAATAACATGTAATAATTATGTCTATATGAAAAATAATTCTTTAACTAAAAATACCACCTGTATCCGGGAAATAATATATTTTGGATAAAAGGATTGCAAGATTGTAGACACTTTGATCAGATGGAAAACAACAGCACTAGAAAATTGTATGGGATTATTTATATCATGTTATATTGGATTGGTGATAAGGAAAGTAATAAATAATCTAGATATTAAGAGCAGGTTAAGACGACACGCAGCTAAATGCCCATTGAAATGGATATAAATCATGCTATTATACCATTATCATCGTATGATATTCAGATTATCTTATAATTAATTATCCCACTAAGAATTATCACACTTTTATAGAAACAGACCTATCAACTGGTGGAACTTTTATTAGACATGCCTACTCATAGAACTTTCAGGATTCATTTAGATTGATTATTATTGGAAGACTCCACTGAGAAATACAATCAGGCGTTTGGAAAAGAGTAAGCATAGTCTGCTTGAAACTATGTATCTATATTTCCCCTGCATGATCCCTTTTTCGTTGCTCTTTTCTGAAGCTTCCTAATCCTATGATCTTCAAGTTCACCATTTGTGCGACCAATAATACCTTAGTCTCAGAAATTGATATTTTTTAGCTAAGCCTTCGAATTCATATGAGAATAGTAACCATAACCTCATTATCAGCGTTTGACAGTCAAAAATACGACTCGTATTTTAGTGAGGATATAAAAAATACACAAATCGAAATCGGAACACAAATGTTTTTGTAGAGTTTATTTAGGGATTATGCCTCTTTTGAAGGCTCTCTTACATATTGTATTCAATACCCAAATCGACCCTCGATAATGCCGAACACTCTCCTTTAAAGTGATATGTTCACTAACCGTCACAAACTCTCCCTCAAAATTTAAGTCTTCAAATCCTTGTGTGATGCCAAGGTATTTTGTTGAACATGTAATTATGTCCTACCACATTACCAAAATTAAATACATCTTGATCCAAGCCTATGTCAAAAGTCCAGAAGGCTGTAACCGTATTGTCTGTAGTAAACCAATAATTTGGCAATTGGTCTCATCTAATTGATATTATGGGCTAATAGAAATTGAAATAAGTCATCAGACAACCGGTTACTGGAATAAGATAATGAGTATACACCTAAATGGCTAGAAACGTTAAATACACTTACATTTAATTTTAAACTTCAATGTCAAACTCCAGAACATATACCAAACGTGTACCTTTCATAGGAAGCCGCGCATTTTTAACAAAGGTGACACTCGATTTAACTGGAGCGGAATGATACATTATATTAGAACACTGAAAAACATGTTTACAAGTTTATAAGTCTATCTTAACGTGGGCTTAAGCCAAATTATATAACATAATTTTTTTTTTAAAGTTAACATTTTAAATCAATATGGCCAATTAAGGCTGTTACAGTTATAATGTGTGGATGCCAAGGGATTTTGTTGAACATATAATTCTGTCCTACCACATTACCAGAATAGAATTTACATGGTTTGAGATAAGTTTCTGGATCATGAATAATATCAAAGGAGCGGGAGATCATATATAACCTATAGTTTATTTTAAGTTTTATAGATTGAACATGGATTGCAATTAAGGTTCTTGTTATTTTCATTCACTCAACAAGACAGTTTATACACTTATTATCTTACCATGTAGGCTAAATTAGAAAATAGTGTCAACTTGTGTCTTCTGACAATTAAAGATTCTGATCATAACGAATGGTTTGATTTAAACTATTGATTACTCAGTAAGTTAAGTGAATGTATGTCATAACAATTACTGTCGCCACACAAATCAATAGGCCTATACAGAAGTATAAAATTAAACCGACACTTTCATTGTATTTAAATATTGAAATGTCAAATTAAACCTTCAAAATTGAATAAAATTGCTGTGGTTTATAATCTTATGATAGATTGCTGGAAATGAAACGGAAATTTGAACTGAATTACAAGAAAGAATAGAAGCTGAGTTAGAGTCGCCAAAATATTTCAAGACTAATATCATATATCTCCTTTTCTCCTCTCTCATATTTGCATTTAAACCTCAATGGTCAGCGACCAGAATTAAAAAGTCATATCTGGCTATCTCTCCGACTTACACGAATGAAAAAGTTCAGGAGCATAGATCACACTTACCTGATCGAATATCTAAGGTTCATAAACCCATAGATATAATAATTGTTATAATTCGACAAACTATAAATAAAGAGTATATTCTAGTACTAATCCATGGTAATTTGACAAATAATAAGATAATGTTAGATATTGAGTTGACATATGATAGTAGACTATCTCTCAGGTGTGACAAGTAATATTAGTACATACTATATACAAGCTAACTTGTCAATTTGTTTTCCTTTTGTCATAAATATATAGTTACCTTTAATCTACCAGTTCATCATACCAACTACTATTATACTATAATGTTATATACAGTTCAAGTTGGTACGGTCACAAAAACACAGTGGCCTAAAATAGCCTTTATAAAAGCAGTCATTCAAACCAAATTTCTGTTGTTTACAGGTCAGTTATGACGAACAAAGACACGCCAACTTTAACAATAATCTACAAGTGACATTAAGAAACTCAAGTAGATGTCTTCACACTTTATCTAATTGTATATAATAGAGGATAATCACAGATCATTTTACAGACAAATAAAATTAGTGTGATAACTGAGAGAAATCAAAGCCATCATATTGATTAATCTTTTTCTTTTTTGAGAAATAGTGTAGTTGAACAACGAAAATGTGAATTGTACCATTACATGCTTAAACAATTGCTTAAAAAAATGGACTAATATGTGCATGTGTTATAAACGGACTAACATCTATGATGTTGGCATGACCAAGGACTACACAACAGCAGTAAAACTTAAATATTATATTATAAAACGTTGACAACAACCTGAGTAAATAAACCAGAACATTGAAAACATTTGACATGCATTGGTTACAGTAAAATAGATCTTATCATAAGATTTCAAATGGATTACTTACACAATATTATATTATAATCTGCCACTGCTGTTTTAAGGTTTATTATTTAGAGTATCAATTGAAAAGACATACCGTATCTAACAAACCAACAAACTCTGGCTATACACAGTTCTTGGGCGCGAAATGAATTCAAATCAAAGTGAAAATATGCGGGAATGTCCCACAATTTACAAATTCTGAACATGTTTAAGGCTAATTAGTTAAAAAGAACACAAACTGACTATTTTCGACAACAACGAAATCTTTGTTATCTTGTATCAATATTTACATATACTTAAAACATTTATTAAAACATCAGGTTGGATTCCCCATAAACTTATATTTTCAATGACTAATCACTATTTGGCCTATTTAGAACATTGCCTTTTTATGCATTATACATATAATAGCCTTATCGAATAACATTACACCTCTTGACTCCTTAATCGTATTTCATAATATAGCTAGAAAAGGAGTTTCATAAAAATTGAGAGTAGGCACAAGTCACGTTTATGGTTTGATTTAAAATGTCGAGCTAACTGACACAATTTAATACAATACTTTATTCATTTTGTTGACTCATGTTTGAAAAGAGTTTTAAAATGAATGTAGATATCGAATGATAGCACACTTATATTTCATAAATTCAAGGCTAAGAGCAGCAAATATACAATAATAACGAAAGACAATCCATTTGACTCCTAAGTGCAGATAAGGCATGATTTAAAAAGTAAAATAATCCAGAAAATAGCTCACCGGGGCTGATTAATCAGAAGTCCATACAAGATACACATTGGAGACAATGAACTAGTAAATAGTAGTACAAGATACATATTGGAGAAGGTGAACCAGCAAAAGGTTGAACAAAATACATATTGGAGACGATGATCCAGTAAAAGGTTGAACAAGATACACATTGGAGACAATAAACTAGTAAATAGTAGTACAAGATACATATTGGAGAAGGTGAACCAGCAAAAGGTTGAACAAAATACATATTGGAGACGATGAACCAGTAAAAAGTTGAACAAGATACATATTGGAGACGATGAACCAGTAAAAAGTTGAACAAGATACATATTGGAGACAAAGAACCAGCAAAAGGTTGAACAAGATACATATTGGAGACGATGGACCAGTAAAAAGTTGAACAAGATACATATTGGAGACGATGATCCAGTAAAAGGTTGAACAAGATACATATTAGAGACGATGAACCAGTAAATAGGTGAACAAGATACATATTGGAGACGATGAACCAGTAAAAAGTTGAACAAGATACATATTAGAGACAATGAACCAGCAAAATGTTGAACAAGATACATATTGGAGACGGTGAACCAGTAAAAAGTTGAACAAGATACATATTAGAGACGATGAACCAGTAAAAAGTTGAACAAGATACATATTGGAGACGATGAACCAGTAAAAAGGTGAACAAGATACATATTGGAGACAATGAACCAGCAAAAGGTTGAATAAGACACATATTGGAGACGATGAACCAGTAAAAAGTTGAACAAGATACATATTGGAGACAATGAACCAGCAAAAGGTTGAACAAGATACATATAAGAGACGATGAACCAGTAAATAGGTGAACAAGATACTTACTGGAGACAATGAACTAGAAAAAGGTTAAACAAGATACATATTGGATACATATTGGAGACGATGAACCAGTAAAAAGTTGAACAAGTTACATATTGGAGACGATGAACCAGTAAAAAGTTGAACAAGTTACATATTGGAGACGATGAACCAGTAAAAGGTTGAACAAGATACATATTGGCGACGGTGAACCAGTAAAAAGGTGAAGAAGATACATATTGGAGACGATGAACCAGCAAAAGGTTGAACAAAATACATATTGGAGACGGTGAACAAGTAAAAAGTTGAACAAGATACATATTGGAGACGATGAACAAGTAAAGAGTTGAACAAGATACATATTGGAGACAATGAACCAGTAAAAAGTTGAACAAGATACATATTGGAGACAATGAACCAGTAAAAAGTTGAACAAGATACATATTGGAGACGATGAACCAGTACAAAGTTGAACAAGATACATATTGGAGACGATAAACTAATAAATAGTAGTACAAGATACATATTGGAGACGATGAACCAGTAAAAAGTTGAACAAAATACATATTGGAGACGGTGAACCAGTAAAAAGTTGAACAAAATACATATTGGAGATAATGAACCAGCAAAAAGTTGAACAAGTTACATATTGGAGACGGTGAACCAGTAAAAAGTTGAACAAAATACATATTGGAGTATACAACCAATGAACAAGTAAAAAGTCGAACAAAATACATATTGGAGACGATGAACCAGTAAAAGGTTGAACAAGATACATATTGGAGACGATGAACCAGTAAAAAGTTGAAGAAGATACATATTGGAGACAATGAACCAGTAAAAGGTTGAAGAAGATACACATAGGAGACAATGAACTTGTGAATAGTAGTACAGGATACATATTGAAGACGATGAACAGGTAGAAAGTTGTAGAAAATACGTATTGGCGAGATGAATAATTGTGTATTTATGAAAATGAAAATTCCAATACTTCTATGAATAGAAAGACAAGGTATTCAAATGACTTGTAAAAATGTTTGTCTCACATATAAATAATTAACTCAAAATTATTAGCTAAATAAGAGGAGAATTACCTACCGAGTGGCCGATCAAGAAAAGTCAATGAGAATTTTGTTTGGAAAGATACAAATAAGTCCTAATTTTCAAAAGTTTCTTGGGATAGGCCTACAATGCCCCAAAACTCTCTTCAAGAAATGTACGCTCTCAACGAGAATTGTGTTCGGAACGGTAAGGCCCCATATGCAAGGAAATCAACCCTTATCTTCAAAATTTATTACGGGGATAATCCCTGAAAGCGATTAGGATTAGGAGTCTGTAAAGGAAATTTCTGACATTCTGGTATATAGGATGGTAACAGAAAATAGTATGTGCAATGTGCATGAGACCAACACCACAGATGATATAAAATCCCTTACTTTTGTACGCACCAAACATTGACAAAATCTACTAAGAAGACTGAATCAGAAGGCGGGCCAGGAAAATTCTGAGCTTCTCCTGGGCATAATAATTCTGAGGTCTCTATCGAAATAATTCTGATGTCTCTATTAGTCAGATAAAACCTGCCGTTGAGCGGGTCAATGTCTCTATATGAATAACTCTGAAGTCTGTATGGAAATAATTCTGAAGTCTCTATATGATAATTCTAAAGTCTGTACGGAAATAATTCTACAGTCACTAAGGAAACAATTTTAAAGTCTCTATGGGAATAATTCTTAGTATAGAGCTCTGTGGGAATAATTCGTAGCGATCTGTAGACATAAAACTGAAGCATCTATGGGCGTTATTACGAAGTCTTGAAGTCTCTTTGAGAATATTTCTGAAGTCATTTTTTTATGATAATTATTCTAAAGTTTTTATGGGAACAATTCTGAGGTCTCTTAGAGAATGAATCTAAAGTATTCAGGTAATTCAGGTAATAATGAGAGATCTCTAGGTATAATCATGGAGTCTGCATAGGAATAATTCTGAGAGCTCTGTGGGAATAATTTTGATGCCTCTATATTAATAATTTTGATGCCTCTATATTAATAATTCTGATGCCTCTATATGAATAATTCTGATGCCTCTATATGAATAATTCTGAAAGCTCTGTGGGAATAATTCTGATGTGTCTGTATGAATAATTCTAAGTCTCTATATGAATAATTCCGAGAGCTCTGTGGGAATAATTCTGATGCCTCTATATGAATAATTCTAAGTCTCTATATGAATAATTCTGAGAGCTCTGTGGGAATAATTCTGATGTGTCTATATGAATAATTCTGATGCCTCTATATGAATAATTCTGATGTGTCTGTATGAATAATTCTAAGTCTCTATATGAATAATTCCGAGAGCTCTGTGGGAATAATTCTGATGCCTCTATATGAATAATTCTAAGTCTCTATATGAATAATTCTGAGAGCTCTGTGGGAATAATTCTGATGCCTCTATATGAATAATTCTAAGTCTCACTGCAAACAGTACTGTTTCGGCCTTCTATATGAATAATTCTGAGAGCTCTGTGGGAATAATTCTGATGCCTCTATATGAATAATTCTAAGTCTTTATATGAATAATTCTGAGAGCTCTGTGGGAATAATTCTGATGCCTCTATATGAATAATTCTAAGTCTCACTGCAAACAGTACTGTTTCGGCCTTCTATATGAATAATTCTGAGAGCTCTGTGGGAATAATTCTGATGCCTCTATATGAATAATTCTAAGTCTTTATATGAATAATTCTGAGAGCTCTGTGGGAATAATTCTGATATCTCTATATGAATAATTCTGAGGCCTCTATATGAATAATTTTAAGTCTCTATATGAATAATTCTGAGAGCTCTGTGGGAATAATTCTGATGTCTCTATATGAATAATTCTGATATCTCTATATGAATAATTCTAAGTCTCTAAATGAATAATTCTAAGTGCTCTGTGGGAATAATTCTGGTGCCTCTATATTAATAATTTTGATGTCTCTATATGAATAATTCTAAGTCTCTATATGAATAATTCCAAGAGCTCTGTGGGAATAATTCTGATGCCTCTATATGAATAATTCTAAGTCTCTATATGAATAATTCTGAGAGCTCTGTGGGAATAATTCTGAGAGCTCTGTGGGAATAATTCTAAGTCTCTATATGAATAATTCTGATGTCTCTATATGAATAATTCTGAGAGCTCTGTGGGAATAATTCTGGTGCCTCTATATGAATAATTCTAAGTCTCTATATGAATAGTTCTGAGAGCTCTGTGTGAATAATTCTGATGTCTCAATATGAATATTTCTGAGAGCTCTGTGGGTCTAACTCTCAAGTCTCTGTGGGAATAATTCTTAGTCTCTATACGAGATGATTTTATCATTTTATTATCACAAAATTATAACAAACTAATGTTCTTCTTTGAGAAGTTTTCAGATGACACATGATAATAAAATCGTGTATTATAAATGATTCAAACTATAACGTCTAATATTGCCATCACGACAGGCTGTATATATGTGATTATCATCACAAGATGTGCTATATATAGGATCACAATCAGATCCAGTTAGTTCAACCTCCGTATCATATTGTTCATTAACATAATAACATGATCCATCACCTAGAAAATATAAGAATGTTTATAACTTTACACTCATTAATATATCATTTGTGCATATTTCTATTAATATTAACTATTGTATATGTAACAGGATTAGTATGAATAATCCAAGATTGAGGGATAATCTGAAATCAACTTCAAATTCATGTGCAAGAGTTGCATTAACTGTGCCAACTCAAGTACAATGCAAAACATGAAAGAAATACATACCAGTTGCAATGAATACACCTTGTTTATAAGGTAATAATGATAATATGGCTGAGCGAGATTCTTTCCATTCTTTTAAAGGTACACTGTAAATATAACCAATAACTACTTTATTATCAAATATATTTGGTTTGATAAAACTAAATGGATCCAATCCACATCATGTTGAATGTTTATATTATGAAATATATTGTTTATTTCTAAGAATAAAGAAGAGTTTATATGAAACTATTTACCTCCAGTGGTAAAAATACCCAATATATAAAATCAAATACCCATAACTCAAAAACAGGACCCCCCATAGTTATATGAATACAAACAGTCAACCAGTCAATTTATGGCCTTCAGAAGAACAGTTTACAGATGTGCATTTTTCCTTTTTTTTTTCTTTCAATGGGAGGACTTTTTTTTTGGGTTGCACCTGCTGTACTCCACGATGTACTTTGACTACAAACAATCCTGGATCGCCTCCCATAATATTTTGGACAAATTCACTCTCTTGAAAGATTACCCACCTCATATTTCTAATATCTGATATTGTTATGTGACCATCTTGTGTTCCACAAACCACATTAATATTTGACAGAAAACAACAACAATTTACAGCACTGTGACAATCTAGTTCAAATAACTAAAAATACAACATTTAGAAATATTAAATATATTTATTTCTTTCAACCAGTGATGAAAGATAAAATAGAACTTTCCAGACCAAGGCGCTGTATTTGGTTCAATAAAAGATCCAAATCTGATTGTATAAATTCTTAAAATCGCATGGTCATTTCTAACTAATCTAATAAAACGCAGTAAGCGAATTGTAACATTTTGAACTCACCTTTTTTCTACTTTGTAAACCATAACCTTGCAACATACTGTTTTCACACGCAACTAATAATAGTTTACCTTCTGTAGCAATTTCTCTTTCTTCTACTAATAGAAAGAATGAAGATATTCAACATCATGTATTAAATAATTCAATTATAGTGTTCATCAAGTATCAAGTTGTTCCACTGAAATTGTCAAAAATCATGGATCACAATATTAGATGGAAAAAAAAAAAAATAAAAACAAGATTTCATTTGTGGTTCAGACTGTTAGCACCATGGTTTTACTATGAAAGAAAAAAAGAAATAAAAAAGTTGAGCAATGAATTAATTATAAGGAAGCATTTTTTCCTCCAACATTTGGTCTTTTTCTATATATTCCATACTAATTCAACAAATTTTAATGCTGACAATCAATGGCTTGTATGTAAATCCCTCATTTTAAAAGATCTATCTGTATTACCTGTAGGAGAATCTGGTATACCTAGTAGATATGAATTATCTGGTTGACCAATACAACATGAGTTGACAATACCACCACATTCATTAAATGATGTTATACAGGATTGTTGTCCTACATCCCATAGTTTAACACTGCCATCTCTAGAACAGGACAGTATATTTCTTCCTCTATCTATTATTGCTGTGTCTAGTATACCTATATAAATATAATATTCAAATAATTACATAACATAACAAGTTTGACAACTTTAAATATAAACTAGATACATCTTCATATGTAAATAATAATTAATTAAAAAATGCCAATGGATTGCATCCAGTAATAATAATGGACCAACTGATCCTGGACTTAAATATCAAACCACTCTATTGGTCTGCATCACATCTAATCTAACTTTAGTTCTTATTTCTATTTTTAGAAACTGACACCTGTAGTAGATTCACCCTTAAAGGAATACACCACTTAAAATGAACATGAAATCTTTCGGATTCTGTGTGTATACTTTCAACACCAGGCAAGTCTATTGATTTTGACAAAACTTGGTGTGAGTGTTTATAATCACGTAAGGACGAACCCTATTGAACATTAGCAAAATTTGAAAAGTATTTTCTATGATTTATTGCCCTTGTTCTTATACACTCTACAAGGTACAATTCTTGACGGATTTGATGAATGGTGTGAGTGTTCTTAACTTAGTGTTAGAGTGAGATGAGAATGGCATTCTCAAAAAAAGCACTGGCCTAGGTCATGAAGTAATAAACAAAGTGAGATGATTAGTGTAAAAAAATGTTAGAAACAGATACATGGATCTTGTTTTTCTTGGTTCTGGAGAATCTAATCTATAAAGTGTTTATAATCACCTTATGATGAACCCTATTGAAAATCAGTAAAATCAAAAAATATTTACTATGAATTATTGTTCTTGAAAACGGGGTCAATTTTTATCCTGTTTTTATCCATTTGACATTCTTCGATATTGCACTTTTTGACCTCTAATTTTAAAATTGCTGGCAAATTAACACTATTTGGTCTTTTGGTCTGAAATTTCTAGTGAAGATGTCAAATTACTATATTGTGATGGGTGTGTAATATCAAAATTATAGCTCCCATACATTTTCCATAATATCATATTAAAGTGTGTTGCCACTTTTTTAGGCCCACCCGATATAAATGTTGGAAAATATTTATTGGAAACTTGTCAGATTGAGATTTCATATGCCATTGAAAAATATTGTTTGGTAAAAAATTAAATCAACAGCCCTGGCAAAGACTACTAAAGCCACCAATATTTATATGGTTTATGGGCTTGTAAAGTGTTTTTGAGAGGAGATATATTTAATACTATGTTATCAGTGTGATTTTGTAGCAAGGGCATTATTCTTAACTATCACCAGAGCATACTGGTACATTGTACCAGTGACATGATATGTATCTTAAGGGCATGTTACTTTGAACATAACCATTTGTTCAAAGTTATTAGAGTAAATAAACAACACCAAGACAAAATATTTATTTCAATCATCTCTGGTTTGTTATAAACATCTTTTATGTTGTTTTATCATTTATATTGCCAGCCACCCACTCAATTCTAGTTATCAATGTCTCTTTAATATCGAAATCCCAACTCCAATCTGTTAAAAAAAATTTCAGACAGTTCCAGCATTAAGATGATTACTGATAACTGCACGCCAGCACAGTAATAATACCAGTCTACTATTAAAGATGGTAAATACACCCAAAAAAAAATGAGCTATAATCAAATAGCCTACATCACACCACTTTCACCATTTTTTCCCTCAAATCACAGAAATGTATTTGATTGAAGATAAACATGTTCTTCTGAATCCTATATTTGTACCTTCTTAAGTCCAATATGGCATGATGTAAAACTTCATTTCATTTCTGATTCTTTCTTAAGTCTGCAATTATAGTTAAAGTAATCAAAATTAAACAAAATAATAGAAATATCAAAGTGAACAGGGTCATATACATTATCTTTGAAGTTTTCACAGATTCAGTTAGATTCCTATCAATATATGTTGACTATTCCCTGAATGACAACCAACAGAAACTCCAGATTTTTATTGATTTTAATTCATCTCATTGTTCTGTTTTTGATTTTCTAATATTGGAACGAAAAAATGAAAATATTCATATATTTGTAGATTTTCTTTTTCATTCTACTTCGCAAGCCAAAACTATTTAAAACATTTTGAGCTTATAATAAAGCTGGAACGAAAAAATGAAAATCTTCTTATATTTGTAGATTTTCTTTTTCATTCTACACCGCAAGTCGAAACAAAGTCAAACAAATTTTAACAATATTGGAGCGAAATAAATGAAAATCTTCAGAAATTTGTAGATTTTCTTTTTCAATCTATGTCGCAAGTCAAAACAATATCAAACATTTTGAGCTTGTAATAAAGCTGGAATGAAAAAATGAAAATCTTCAGAAATTTGTAGATTTTCTTTTTCATTCAACATCGCAAGTCAAAACAATATAAAACATTTTGAGCTTATAATAAAGCTGGAACGAAAAAATCAAAATCTTCAAAATTTGTAGATTTTCTTTTTCATTCAACGTCGCAAGTCAAAGCAATATAAAACATTTTGAGCTTATAATACAGCTGGAACGAAAAAATAAAAATCTTCAGAAATTTGTAGATTTTCTTTTTCATTCGACATCGCAAGTCAAAACAAAAGTTTTTTTGATTTTCTAATATTTGACTGAAAAAAAGAAATTTAAATATTCTATTTTTCATTCTTTCAAATTTCTGTCTGAAAATTGATCATAATAGAAATAACAATTCAAATCTACAGATGTGTCAAATTATCCATTAAATGAAAAAAGTAAAGACTTTTAATTTTATTACAAATTTCCATAATTTATTTGAATAATTTCTTTTTTCAAATGATTCTTTCTCATACAATTTATTTTCATTAGGTTATGGGATATTCAAATTATATGAAAAGGAAATCTGAATGTGTCAATGTTTTGAGACCTGTATGGTGCTTATTTATCAAAATCTAAGTAGAAGGTAAGTTAGGGTGAGTAAGGTTAAGTGTTAATGGTTAATGCTGGCAATGACAAATAAAACGTTGCAGTACATACATTTTTGATATATATATACACACCATAGAGTTCAGTACGGTACCAAATAAATATTCATTTTGGACATCATTAGAAGGAATCATTTGATGAGCTAAATTTGCAAAATACTTTTACCCAAAAAATTGTAAAAATTCAATTCTTCAAAAATTTCAAATAACGAAAAAGCTGACAAATCTGATTCAAATTTAGAATTACTATTTACTAAAAGTTTGATTTTTTCAAGAAAATTATTTTTTTAAGGTCGTACAAGTTTTAAATTCCCCCTACCCCATTCCAAAACTGTTCTACTGAGAATTGTGTATCTGAAATATGTTGTCATCAGTAGATTTTCTTTTTCATTCAACGTAGCAAGTCAAAACAATATCAAACATTTTGAGCTTATAATAAAGCTGGAACGAAAAAATAAAAATCTTCAGAAATTTGTAGATTTTCTTTTTCATTCAACGTCGCAAGTCAAAACAATATCAAACATTTTGAGCTTATAATAAAGCTGGAACAAAAAAGTAAAAATCTGAAATATCTGAAATATGTTGTCATCAGTATGAGATGAATTGTCAATAAAAATCTGTAGCAAGATAATTCTGTTGATCACAATATTTTTGCAGAATGGCAAAATTGCGAGTAATCATTGAAAGAAAAAAAGAGTTTCTCACAACAACCGCATTACCATATAAGTTCACATTATATATTCAAAAAGATAAAAAAAAACACAAAAATATATTCTTTTTTCAACTTTTACTATAACATGTATAACATTAATTTTGTATCTTGTATTTGTATTGTGGCTTTCCCTTCCCAACTTTCAGAGAGTCGACATATTTTATTTTAGTACATTTATTCAAGTAAATATTGTCATTATGAATATCTCTGTACTGATTTCTACCAGTTCACTAATCAGAGACAGGGTAAGTTTAATAAAACCCAAGCATGAAACGATCCTAACAGTAAAACAAATCTTGAAATCCCAGTAAACACATTGGCATTTGGCAATACATTGGTAGAAGCAAATGAACTTTTCATATGAGGAAATCTGAAATATATATATTTGTAAAGACATTAACCTAATATTTAATATATTGTTGACCCCAAAAACTTCAAATTGAATATAAACGGTAACAATATGGTTAAATGTTGAGGATATAAATATTATTATTATTATTATTGGATGTAAATCTAATATTCAGTATTTTTGTAATTTGTGACAGACCTCTAGTATTTGACTCCGGATCTAAAAATTTAGTTTAAAACTTTTATTTTCATCATATAAAATATTGGTATTGACACAAATATTTAAATGTCAAAATTACCTTTTCTTCACAATTTTAGCATTCAGTTGTTAAAGGGCCATTCTGCTTTTTTGAAAAAAGTTTCCATTATCAAAAAAATCGCAAATGCTACCTGAGAGTATTTTTAAAGTATGCTTATTGTATCTCTATATCTTCTTGATCAAACTGAATTTGGTTTTAAAGGGTTAATTACAAACAAGGAGTACTTATTGTTAATTACGCAATTTGACCTAGTTTTGGTGTTTGCCCTTTAAAAGGCTGAATATTTCTAGCTGAAACCTTTTAAATACACAAGAGGGACATTTCTCTACAATTAGGCGTCTATTTTACTCAAATCCGTTCAGTAGTTTGCTATCAGCGTCTAAAAAAACATAACAAAGGTTTTTAAAAATTTTAGCATGTTTTTAGCGTTTAAAAATTAACGACTGGATTTTTTAGTTAAAACTTTCAGATACATTAAAGGGCACATAGTTACAGATTTTGGTGTAAAGTTTTCACAAATTTGAGCAAACAAAATTTTGACCTACAAAACAATTCAGACTGTCCCTTTAAACCACATTAAATGAAATTCTAATTATATCAGGAATGAAAATGATATTCTTATTGGGGATAAAAATAATAACGGGGAAAATAAAAATAGAAAAAATAACAAAAAATGTGAATAGTATCTCAGGTAGAGTATAGCACTTGGTCAGTGACTTTTGGTATATTTACCGTCTGATAAAATCCACACGGACAAAAAAAATAATAATTAGTATTGCCTATTATTTTGTATTAATTCTAAATATAATATGAATAATAATAATAATAACTGAATAATAATAATAATAACTGGGAAAAAAATAATAACGAAAAAAAAAATGTGAATAGTATCTCAGGTAGAATATCGCCCCGTCCTCAACCATACAGATCACTACTATTCACTAGTCACTAAAAGTTAGACACTGAAATATCTACCGTCTGATAAAAATTCACAGGGACAAACCTAACCATGGCAATCCAGTCTTGATTTGATCCCTCTCAAAGAATTGACAAAATGAATAATGTCAGATCTTTCACATTCTAATCTTTGCCGTAGGACACCTGACACTCCTTCGAGGATCATGCAGCAAAATGGTCCCCTCACCTACTACATGACCACTTCCAGAGGTGCACGCTGACCGTCCATCCAATTTAGTAGTTTTCTAATCTTTGCCGTAGGACACGTGACACTACCTTCGAGGATCATGCAGCAAAATGGTCCCCTCACCTACTACATGACCACTTCAAGAGGTGCACGCTAACCGACCATCCAATTTAGTAGTTTTCTAATCTTTGCCGTAGGACACATGACACTACCTTCGAGGATCATGCAGCAAAATGGTCCCCTCACCTACTACATGACCACTTCCAGAGGTGCACGCTAACCGACCATCCAATTTTGTAAATGGCAATACCCAATTCATCCCTACAGTGAGAGGGGGTTTTCCTAAAGTAAGACTTTACAATTTCCTACAATTTGGACAACTCCCCTTATCTTAAAGAAGTTGTTTATATACAAAGAAAACTTCATGATGATCTCACAAAATACACACATACTTGGAATTGACTTCATGTTCAGTAACTAAAATACTGTCCACATGAAATCAACCCTTATAAATCTGATGAGCTTTAAAGAAATGCCAAATCTTTGTTTTGATTTATACGGTAAAATTTTATGATTCTTGAAAAAAGAAAAGGAAAGCTATTAAAAGAGAATGATCTTTGGCATTTCTCTAAAAACATTCATTCTTTACGTCTTATATGATACACAGCTCATCAGATTATAGCCACAGTGGGGAATAAGACTTGAATTGGGAAGAGAAAATTTGGCCAGACTTCCTTCAGAGCCTAAGAAGTCATTTTTTTCTATTCAAGCAGTTGGATAGAGAGAAAGTATCAGATAGATAAAAACACATTCACACTTTACTTAGGATCATCAGGAAATGAAAATAGTCAATAGGTGAATCAAATTGACATGTTTACATAATATTTACAACTTAATTCCTATTCTTAATTCATTGTACTTTATTCTCAATCTTAATTCATTGTACTTTATTCTCAATCTTAATTCAGTCTACTTTATTCTCAATCTTACTTAGTACAACTTAATTCAGTCTACTTTATTCTCAATCCTAACTAAACAACTTTTTATTCATTTTTGAATATTCCTTACTTTGATATGAATACAAAACTTTTAAAAGTTGTATTTAAGTGTACTTACCAAATACTTTTTGAGGTACAAAACAGTTTTAACATCAACCAACATTCAAAACTACCATGTTACCACTGACATACACCAACTATACAAAACTACAAATATAAATATAGCAGTTATTTTCAGTTGGGCTGGGTATCGATTACCAAATTGAGATTGATTATCAATACAATCTGGTATTGAAGACAAATAAAACTAAAGTAATGTCTAGATTTCTTTTATGATCATCATAATAGGTTGTGACTTGACTGATAATTGTGTAACAGATAATTTTAAAAGAAAATTTGACTATGAATTTTAATCAATTATGAAATTTGATAATCGAAATAAACAATTTGTAGCGTTGATAATTGATTATTTCAATCATTTGACCTACCGTATAATTCCGATTATAATGCGCACCCATGTATAATGCGCACCCCTTCTTTACCCCATCAAAATCGGGGAAAATTCATTTACCCATGTATAGTGCGCACCCCTTGTTGACGAAAACATTGAAGTTGGCATAACGCAGACACCAAAATAGTGGCTGATAAAAAATCAAATTTCACGTATCTACCTTACTTGACTAACATGGATGATTTTAAATAGAGGCTTCATTAGTACTTTTTATGATTTTATAAATTATTTTGAAATTAACGATAATTTTTTAATTTTTTCCCGTGACATTGAGTCTAAGTTGACAAGGTCACGCGCGTATAAATCTCGTTAAAGTAAATAGATCGATCTATTGGTATCGTATTATCAACGCTAATTTCATATCTTTTCTTTCCGTGTTTTTAAACATCGATCCATTGGTATCGTATTATCAACCCTAATTTCAAATCTTTTCTTTCCGTGTTTTTAAACATCGATCTATCTATTGGTATCGTATTATCAACGCTAATTTCAATTTTTTTCTTTCCGTGTTTTTAAACATCGATCCATTGGTATCGTATTATCAACGCTAATGTCAAATCTTTTCTTTCCGTGTTTTTAAACATCGATCCATTGGTATCGTATTATCAACGCTAATTTCAAATCTTTTCTTTCCGTGTTTTCAAACATCGATCTATTGGTATCGTATTATCAACGCTAATTTCAAATCTTTTCTTTCCGTGTTTTTAAACATCGATCTATCTATTGGTATCGTATTATCAACGCTAATTTCAATTTTTTTCTTTCCGTGTTTTTAAACATCGATCCATTGGTATCGTATTATCAACGCTAATTTCAAATCTTATCTTTCCGTGTTTTTATAATATCGAATTTTGGAATACGAAAATAAAACAATTTTCGTCGCGCGTTACAAATAATATTTTCATCCAAATTAAATTGGTAAAAATGGTACATTGTAATTGATAAGACTTTGTCATGTGGCTGCCGTATTCCATTTTAACACCTTCATCCATCAGCGATCAATTACAAAATGGCGTCCAGACAATATTGCCTAGGGAATCACTAGTGAAAAATATTGTTTTTTTAAGTCACCGTGTATAATGCGCACCCCTTGTTTGACGGGTACTTTTCAGGGTAAAAAAGTGCGCATTATATTCGGAATTATACGGTAGGCCTATTTTCAGTTAAAAAAAAATAACCCAAAGTTCAAAATAATTTCCTTTTTATACTTTAGCCCAAATTCAGGGCTATTGTCGCCATTGATATATACTTGCCAGTCATGTCTGACAAGATTTAGGTGTTGATTTACAAATCATATAAATGACTTCATTTTGAATTAAATAAAGTAAAAATAATTAAACTAAATGAATTTTTTACAAAAACGGTCTTGCATCAGACCAAATTGAGGCACAGGTCCATTAAAGATCTATCCTTAAATTAAACTATAGTAGCTGAATACTTATCTTTTTTTTCTTCAACTTTAAAATAAATAAGTCTTCATTTCTTCATCAAAAGTTTTTTCTGCTTTCATAGCAACAAGAAGTGAACCCTGGGACATCTGCTGACTGAATGAGGCTGTATACTGTTGTTGTCAACCTGACTATAACCCCTGAATTCTACTCACACTCAAGCTAGGGGTAAAATATCTAAGTCTCCATATCCCCAGTTTTAAAACAAAAGACTGACAATAGAGTGAACACTTTTCATCCCTTAGTCAAAGTTTTAATCTTTTATAAGGGATCAAATTGGTAATCAAGACTAATTCCCATTAGTATTGAGCTACTACACTAAAACTTTTAGTACGTTAAAGGTGCACTATCATATAAAAATGTGTTTTTAACTTTCTTCTCCTTGGGTTTTGATTTTTGGTCTAGTTTTAGTTTGGTCAAAGATCAAATTGGTAATAACCATAAAATTCAATTGCTTCTGATCAGTATTAATAAAGTGATTTAACCCTTCCTGAGTTGAAACTATTTATGTGAAATTCCATGCAGAGCTAAGCCAAATTTACAAAAAATACAGACTTCTTGTAATGCATTACTCAACCCCCAACAGAAAGTTTATTTGATTTTGCAGTACCTTGAAACTCCACACACATGTCAGACATAGACTGTATGTGTTAATGAACATATTTTTCTTCCTGAAAAATTGTCATTACCATGGTTACAAAAGGGTGAAAAGTTGTGCAAAATGTAATTGTAACTTTAAAAGTCGGTAAATTAGAGATGATCTGAACTGGTCCTTTGTGACATTTAGGACAGACTAGCAAATATTTAACACTTTTTTTCAGTTTTTGTTAAAATCTTATATATATTTTTGTTGGAGTTGGAATCTTAGACTTAATCAAGGGCTTGATTCAGCTTCAAACGCTTCAGTTTGTTGGGCAAGGAGAAGCCATTTGTTTTGGCTATTCCATCATAATTACACTGTAAATAAGTCGCATGTACATTATTCTATTTATAGACCAAACGTTATTGCCAATATGAATGACTTAAGGGTGCGCTAACTAGATGTAAGAGCCAACCCAGGATTAGCTCTGGAAGGGTTAAAGGGCATCAAGAATATGTTTCCAAATTATCTTGTGTATTCAATCTGTGATAAAAGAATAAGTGGTACTCTCATTAAAGGAATACTACCTCTTAGAATGAGCAAAATTCTCAAACTTAGTTTATATTCATTAGTCAACTTGTCTGGTGTCATAACTTTACCACATATTACCTGTATAATCTGATAAATCCAGAAATCTACCTCATATATTATAATTATTACAAGTTTCGTCAAAATCTGTTAAGAATTGTGACCTGAAAAGGGCGATAATTCATACTAAATATTTTTCGATTTTGCTGATTATCAATAGGGTTCAACCTTGGCTGGTAATAAACATTATCAGTAAGTTTTGTCAAAATTCGTCAAGAATTGTGCCACGTAGAGTGTTTACAAGCAAATGTGAACGGACGGACAGAACCCGACAGACAGACAATAGACATGGGTGATGACTATATACGCCCCCCATTTCATGAGGCTTTAAAAAAATTTGATGATCAATGATCAAAATTTTGTGTTTCTGGCCTTCCTCATGGAGTTATGATTTTCAAGGTAAACTGAATTGAGGTGCTTTTTTTTAGTGGTTTTATAGTGAAAGCCAATGTTAGCGAGGAAGGTCAGTAACAACACAAAATTTTGTATTGTTTTAATATACAAGCTTATATGAACATTTGGTAAAAATATTAAAATCTTATTGAACTAGTTCAAAAAAGAATTTGAAAACCAGCAATTTTTTAAAAATTGAAAAAATAGACAAATATCAAAAATATTTTTGGCACTGTTGATAAAGAAATAAGTTTTGTTTCCTTTCAGATGTTTTTTCTTGCATACATTTTGAGTAATAACCATTTTAAAGGGGACGTAATTTTTTGTCTTTTCAGAGCCCTGTGGGGAGAAAAGGGCACAAACCATACCAAATCTGACACAATTCTCAGATCACAAAAGGAAAAGTTAGTCCCAGAGAGTGATTTTCAAATCTGTTCTATTTATACAGAGAGATATTCATGATGAAAAGTGCTTGGAGAGACTTGTTTGCACAAATTGAAATGGTGACCTAAAATTTCTAGGGGTTGTGGTTTCGACATTTTTTGAGATACAGACCTAATATTTGGGATTTCTGCATATTTTTGGTATTCAGTACCTGTGATTTTTTTTGAAAAGGTGACCTGAGAAAATTTTTCAAAGTTGGGTGATTTGAGATGGAATGATAGGCCAACATTCAAAAATACAAAACCTTGTCGTATTTGAGCATCCATATTTTTAAGAATTTACCTCCTTTGTGACCAAGCAATGTTGTAGCACACTGCCCTGTTTCAGCTGACCAAATTTTAAGTTGCATATCTGCACCACCTGATAAAATAACGATTCCAGACGGGAAAAATCTACAGGTATATACATCTCCATAGTGACCAGACAATTCTCTCTATAACACAATAAAATTAAAATATGTTAGCCTAGAAATATATGATCAATCCAGTAATAATAAAACCACACGACCCTAGACTGAACCATTACAGGACAAATAACGCTCTGTCATCGTAGAAATATATAGTATGAAGACTTTCTTGTTTTGATGAAAATCATGTTAGTACCGTACACAATACTTTAGAACAAACAAGATGGTGGACAAATCGGCAATCCTCGGCAGTTTCCGTAAACCATAATCTGTCTCAATAATGAATGGTGTTTTTCGTTGTGTCTTCATGCGCGAGACTCTTTACTTTGACGCTTTACCCTTTGCTTGTATTGTTTGATTGGTTAAACAGATAGTGAACATATCCCTTTAAAAGTAAACTCTAGCGTCAGGGGCAATAGCAATATATGCTCATTACGACAACAAATGGCATCAATAATCTTCTTGATCTTCAGTAACACTAAGAAATACGAAATAAATTGAACTTTAGACTTACTCTTACTTCTCCAGTTCTGGTTTCCCACACTCGAAGTAATCCTTCACTATCACTTGATACACCTAAACCACCTGTTGTGACATCTAACGATAGTACCTATATCAATAGTAACATAGGTAAACATATTATCATTACAAACTGTCTCCAATGAATCTAATATAAATAAATCAAAAATTACATATCTCATGTTCTTCTATAGAATGACAATACATAAGATTATCAACTTAATGTAGGCCAGGTAATGACTATTAACATATTGATTATTGATAAAATCTCTAAAAAAAGTGTTTTTATCGTATAAGCTTACACCAAAACCAAATACATTGAAAATGTAACACTCACCCTTTTCTTTAAATTATGTATCGTGGAATATGTTATTTGAGCAGCAACAAATCTTCTAGTTAATTTAGCGGCATTTCCAGTATATGTTACTGATATTCTTTTCTTTAATAAAATAGAAAGTAATATTACTAAAGGTATCAATCTTATGAAAATCTAATGAACAGTAAGTAAAACTAAAAGATAATCTTTTTGCCATGATTTGGATGCAATTTTGATTAACATAATTGTTTTGCTTTTACAGATATTATTTCACAATTGCTATAGATAAAATCCTTAATAACGTTAAATCAATAATTCAAATTTACCTTATCCACTTTATCAACAGAAAACCCATCAGAACCAACAACATAAGGCAATCCCTCGGAAGATAAACCTTTTGATTCTAATTCTCCATGTCTACCAGGTCTATCTACAAAATCAATCAATTTGTCCACTGTACAATGAATTACTGCCTATTCAATGGCCACATTGAGGTACGAGAGAAAAATTCAATTCAGACCTTTCAAAATCTGGTTGTCAATTGCATGCCATGTGTCTAAGAACGTCTTTGGGTCCATAAATTTAGAATTTTTCCTCTTAAAAACTTTAATTTTGGATTGAAATTTACCCTTTGTAAAATCATATTTCCAAATTAATATTTTTTAAACAGTTGAAATATTTATCAACCTTAAGACAATTTGAGACTCTCATAACTATTTTCAATTCATAAATATATAGTAGCTACGATAGCCTACAGAGTCCATCTTCACTCAGTATAAAAGTCAATAGCTGTGACAGTTCAAGACAACCAATCACAGCGCATACACATATAAATAGCAGCCAATCAAATTTCACAATACCATTATCGCGCTACTGAAGAATAAAGGTCAAATTGAAACTTCCTGCAAATCGATCTAAAATTTGTATTAATTAATAAACAGAATTACATGCTGACTTTAAAAATGTACTTTAGTGTGGATATGTTGGTCTATTCATAAAGTGCAAAATTTGCCGATTTCACTTTATAGTTTGTTCACAATCCTATTCTTTTGAGTTTGAAGTTTAAGACTTATCACTATCAGTGTTAGGCAATTAGGACCCATATATTCTTTAGTTCTGCTCATTTTAATACTTTTTGTTTAGTACAGTATTATTGGTTGAAAAAACTGCTTCTTAAGACAATGAATTAAATGATAGTTGCAATTATAGGATATGTCAACAATCTTAGCACTGTTTAATGTGGAATATAAGGTTTAGAAGATTATCTCCCTTTAATTCTCTTACCTCCTCCTTTGTAGGTTATCCATGTTTTACCACAGTTTTCACTGAAAATATTAAGAAAATAGATCAGTTTAAACTAATAAAAGACTCCATACATAAAAAAAGATCTGTGGAAATTGTCATATGAAAATAAATTACTTCAGAGATTGTTCCCAATCGCTTTGTAAAATAATTCTTTCTACGGAGTCAGCCATTTTTGCCGTTGTTAGGTATTTCGGCCAGTTTGCGACATTTTTAGTATAGGCCCAGATCAAGTTGTACTTTATTTTAAAAAAAAAGATGAAAGAAAGCTGAAATTGTTCTGTGTTGAATATAGAAATTGAATAGAGAATAGCTTTTTCTTTCTTAACTATTTTTACGACAATCAAAGTTCAGGTTGTGTCTTAAAACGGAAGTTCTAGAAGAAAAATAACAACAATCACCTGCCAGATCGAATTTACAGATTAGGGGTATTTAAAAAATAATGAAACTGTAAATTTCTTATTGCACTAATAGCATATGTCAATGGGCTTTTTTAATTTCTGGATGAAGATATAACCTTGCCATTAGCCTAACTTCCTGTACTCACTCACTTCATTTGAGGCTTCACTGTCATTACTACACAGTAGTAAGACCAATGCTTTGGCCTCAGAAATGAAATCAAATGAAATGGAGTTTTATGTCTTTTTCTGCACCTGTTAGGACTAACGAGGACATCCCTTGTCATGCAGTGTGCATTAGACATCGTCTATATTATTTTCAATTTCCAAACTGTCGAGGGATCATTAATGTGCACTGTCTGTGTCCAGTAGTCCTTGTGAGAATACTATGAGTGTGTTACCTGAATTGGGTTTTTCTGTCATATGCGTGACCTGAATTGACGAGCACCTGTTTTGGAGGATGAATTTTCTAAAATGATTGATTGATAAATAACTGATGCAAAGAATTTTCACGTCAGGAAAAACACACAATGAATCAATGAAAACATTCAGATCTGAAATTTAAATTCCAAAGGTACAATAGGCTAGTTTTATTATTTTTAAGATTTCAAAATGTTTTATTTGCAGATGGCAACAATAAGCTATTAATATTAGATGGATGATTGTTTACTGCTAATGATTCAAAATGGATTCCAGTAATTCTGTGATATTTAAAAAGAAGATTTTTAGGGAAGTGAATGTAAGTGGACCAAAGCTTTATCTTTAACTTTACTGTTTGGGAATTTGAAGAATGTGAAGAAACATTATTTCAGTTTAAACATTTGCAAGCAAAATGAAGAATTATTTGAAAATAAGATTTAATATCAGTAAGCTTATATGTATAATGGTTACTTCTATTTTTTCAGGACAAAAATCCTCAGAGTTTTCAAAGAAGTCAACATGTAACTGCAGATCTAATAAATAGATTAGGTTTGGAAAAAGAATTAGAGGTAAGTCTTCACAAATACCTACTTGTAATAAATGTGCACCAAATAAATGTTGAGTTTGATTAATTTAGTCCTAAATATTAAATATTAGCACAACCTTCTTCTGAACCAAGGGAGAAAGAAAACATCAACCTTTGATATACAATGTATCAGAATGGCTCTTTAAAAATTTAAATTGTATAAAGTTGATGATTTAAATTCCAGGGACATCAGGGTTGTGTGAACTGCTTAGAATGGAATGAGAAAGGAACGTAAGTATATTTGGTAAAAAAATTCTGAATTCTCTTGACATCCATGAGTTTTTTACTTCAAAAGTTAGGCAACATATAAAAAAGTCACAGACAACAGTTTCCGAAGCACTAGAGACAAATTTTAATATTTCTGAATATTTGATAATACAGGTTATTGGCTAGTGGATCAGATGATGTACAGATTATAATATGGGATGCATTTAGACACAAGCAAGTCACAAGTTTAAGAAGTGGACATCAAGGAAATATATTTGCAGTGAAGGTGAGGATCTAAAAACCAATAATGCAATGAAATAGACACACAAATTTCAATTTCTTACAAAGAAATATTTGACATGATTGTATGTGCAATATTTGAAAAAATCTTTTTATGGTATTTCATTTCAGTTTTTACCACATTCAAATGATACCATATTAGTGAGTGGTGCAGCAGATTGTAAAATTCGAGTCCATGATATAAATATGAAAGATACAACACATGTATTTAGCTGTCATGCTGGTCGTGTTAAAAGAATAGCCACTGCACCAACCATTCCTTTCATGTTCTGGAGTGCTGCAGAAGATGGAACAATTATGTATGTTGTTATTAAGCATCTTGAAACTCAACCAATATTTGTTATTAAGTTATTAATATAGCTTATTTCTTCCAATTGACTTAATAAACAAAATTGTCAGCAAGCATATGTTACTCTAATATACTCTTTACTAATACATGTTTATATTATACTCTTTCTTAATACATCTAACATCATCTTTGTAAATTTATGATCTATATGTGTATTTTGACAGGCAATTTGATTTACGTTGTACAGACACTACTCAAACCAATCCCCAGAATGTTCTGATTAATTTAAATGCACATATGGGAGAATACGCTGAAGCTAAATGTTTATCAGTGAATCCTTTACGTCCTGAATATATGGCTGTTGGTGCTAATGATCCCTATGTTAGAGTTTATGATAGAAGAATGTTAACATGTAAACGAATGCAATATCCTGGTGAAGCTAGTAACAGGTAGGTCAAATTATTTCTCACAATGTTAGATCCAATACTTACAATGTCAGATCTAATACTTACAATGTCAGATCCAATACTTACAATGTCTGTTTCAATACTTACAATGTCAGATCAAATACTTACAATGTCAGATCCAATACTTACAATGTCTGTTTCAATACTTACAATGTCAGATCAAATACTTACAATGTCAGATCCAATACTTACAATGTCAGTTCCAATACTTTCAATGTCAGATCCAATACTTACAATGACAGAACCCAGTAGTTATTGTCTATTTACACAAGATTTTGTTATTTGGGTGTGCAACTGATATGTGCTCTTTATAACTTCTTTAAATAATTGCAATTAATCTGAATTGCTGTTTATGGATACATACACTTTGAAAAAGTGTGTTTTAAGTGTGTTTGGCAGAATTGTCCAGAATGGTTTATGTATGAACTTTACTTTTTCTGTGAAAGTTCCCAGTTTTTATCTTGAGGGCCATGATTGAAATTGTATAATGTCACTTTCTGTTAAGATTTCCATGGGATCATCCACATTTAGATTCATTAAGTGATGAAGATTATAGTTTACCTGTTGGTTGTGTTGATTATTATGTAGCAGGTATTAATATACATCATTAAAACCTATATTACGATTGTCTCAGTACATATACTTCAAGAAATGAAATGGAGTTTTACCTCCTTCTTTTCTGCACTTGTTCATGCAATGTCATATAGTGTGCAATGAGGAAAAGGACATCAGCATTAGCCTTTTTTGTCAAGGGATCTTTCAAAGAACTTAGCCTCGGTTGATTGTTTGTCTGTCAGACCTGCATTCCTGAGTGGAGTAAACAAAGTTGTAAATTCTGAAGATATTATTAGGTGTCCAGCCCGCTCAGCCACAAGGTTTCCAGTAAAAAAAAAGATAGTTGCTAGAACATTTCAACTGTAACAATGAATTATTGCTAATTGAATAATTCTTTTTCATTTAATCAAGTATTTTGTCTGGAGTAGCATTATTTCTATTGAGGTTTTTTTTACAGGGCATCTACCCAAGAAACAGTCTGATTACATGAAATTTAAGAGGTATAGAAGTTTAGCTTCAACTTATGTGACTTTTGGTCCATCTGGATCAGAATTGCTGGTGAACCTAGGTGGTGAACAGATATATTTATTTGATATAAATAGAAAGAGACAAGCACAGAAATATGATATTTCTCTATTTAAGTCTTCAAGTAATGGTGTTTCTAAAGGTAATAAAACAACTTATAATAGAGAAATTAGCTGTAGGATTTTAGATTACATGGGGTAAAATTGTCAAAATGACAGTTTTCAAAACTTTCCACACATTAATAGTCAAGAAAATGATAAATGTTGTTGCTGATTAGATAATGGATGTCAAGGTTACAGTAACATAATCAAATCCATAAGTACTAGCATATTCACTTTGCCGTCAAAGGCAGATTGTACTAGCTCTGTGGTGGGAATTTCACGTTCAAAATGATGAAATACTATTTGATAGAATAACCTTATAAACACTATATTTTAACTAGAATCTTGTCAACCTACTAATGGATTCAGTCTACATCGTACTGATGTTAATGGTGTAACAAATGGTGTCAAACCTTTAGTATCTTTACCATCTACTAGTTCTACTAATACAACATGTTCATCAATAGATATAGATATAGATGATTCACATAAACCTAAACAGAGACAATCTAGAAGGTATTATCATATATTATATTTCTTTATATCTAAATGTGATGCAGTGCTGATAGTATCCAATTCTCTACATTCTCCATCATTCAAATTTCAAATCCAAGCTTTGTTCCACATTGCAATAATCTTTTCTAAATTGCCAACTAATTGACAGGACAGGAAAAACAAGATTTTTTGAAAGGTTCAGAAAGACGTTTCACAAATATTTTGATTTTATATTCTATTTAATTTATTCATGTAGAGTAAAATCAGATGTAAAATTACCACCAAGAGTTGAATATTTAAAGAAGAGAGCAAACAATTATTTTGAAAAAGAAGAATTTACCAAGGCCATTATAATGTATAATCAAGCTATATCACAACTATCCAACTCTTCCGTCCTTTATAGTAATCGGGCAGCAGCTTATATGAAACGCAAATGGTAGGTAAATTATTTTAAACATTAAAAACAATTCTGGTAAAAAAAACTTTGACAACTGGGAGCTCTTAATCGAGATGGTTTAAAGCTTTGCATGAAAAAAGGGTACCGGTAATATATCTTTACAGATTGAAGGAAAAAAACTAATTCCTGATAGAATTTCTATTATTGCTTAGAATGATGATTTTTGTTCAATATTCCAGTAGAGTTTAGAACACTTAGACTGAGAACAACTATCTTTCTTATCATTAGCTTTTACAATAGTTTTCATAGTAATATTTCGGTATTCTTGTTCTATAAGTATTCTGTTATTAACCTTGTTCATAGAATAAGTTAATCTATTTTTATATTGTAGGGATGGTGATTTATATGCAGCATTAAGAGATTGTCACTGTGCCTTGAAATTAGAGCCAACTCATCTTAAAGCCCATTTTAGATTGGCACGGTGTTTATTTGAATTATCTTGGGCTTCAGAAGCTTTTCAGTGTTTACAAGAATTTAAAGTTCTGTTTCCAGATTATGCTAAAAGTCATGCGTGTGAGGCATTAGATCGTGATATTAAGGCAGAAATATATTCACAAACAGATTCTGGTAGGTGGCTTTCTCATATCATTTTACTATTTATGGTCAACTTTCTCATTGTTGGTTATGATAAATCTGATAATGTTTTATCAAATCTGAAAACATATGGAATTTTTTATCAATTCTACTGAAAGAAAGAATTGAAATTTTCAACCTCATTGAAATCTAACAAGATTTATTGTTTCATGTTTCTTTTCTCTATCCATCGCTGATCTGATGAAATTTTTATATGTTCTAGGCCAATCAAATGCTCTGTTCATTGAAATATTTTGAATCTACAAGGCCTTGTGTAACATGAATTATTACTTACTGTATGACATCAAGATTTGTATTTCATTCAGATTATAAATTGTATTATAGATGATAAAGAGAGTGGTGGAAGTGAAGGTTCTAATAATAAATCTAGTGGGGCTGCGGGTGGTGATAATCAAGAAAAACAACGACCTGTTACTATATCTGAACAAGAAAAACAATGGACTAGTCAAGCTTATGATTATGAATATAGATTTTGTGGTCATTGTAATACTACTACTGATATAAAAGAGGCTAATTTCTTTGGCAGGTATGTTGTGAAACCTGAAGCGACTTCTAGCAGCTAACAGCATCTGATCAATGGCTGATTGCAACAGTTGTTGAAAAATTGTATTAAACCAGACTATCAATATTGTCAGGGTACTCACTTTTGTGGAGCTGATATTCTGTATTTTCAAATCTAATAAATTTAAGAATGCTTATGAATAGTCTTGCAATGTATTTTAAATTTAAAATAATAAATCAGTAAAGAATGTATTGTTAATGTGTAAGTGAATTCATTATTTTGTAGTAATGGTCAATATATTGTGGCTGGTTCTGATGATGGCTCGTTTTTTATTTGGGAGAAAGAAACAACTAATATAGTAAGAGTATTAAGAGGAGATGATTCTATAGTAAATTGTTTACAACCACATCCTAGCTATTGTTTACTTGCTACTAGTGGTATAGATCAAGTTGTTAGATTATGGAGTCCTAGACCTGATGTAAGTAGGTTTTTTTAACCATAAATTTCAACATACATTTCTCGTCTGTGAAGTGTTAGCTGGTTAAAGATAGTGCTATAAAAAACAGTTAAATATGTACAATATTGATATATTTGTACTTATTGCGTTGTTGTTGTAGAGTGTAAATTAATGAAGCAAAGAGCTCGAAAAGTCAGGTGTACATCAAAATAACAAGAATTTTTTTTTTTTTTAAATGTCTCCCTTTGGAAATTTCCTTAGACCTTATTTAATTTTATCTAATTCTAAATTGTTTTAAGCTTATTTACTTTTATTTTTATTATTTTTATTAGCTTTGATTAGTATGTGATATTAAGATATCTACCAAGTAAATCAATACATACTCACACTCCTATTCATTATTTGTGTATAATTTCTGTGATTTTTATGTTGCAGGATGGATCTAAGAATGAACGTGAAATTGATAATTCTGATGATGCTGCCTCAGCTAATCAGAAGAGAATGAATGCTGATCCATTAGAGATTATGTTAATGAACATGGGTTATAGAATAACCGGGTTTTTAGATGTTGATGATGAGGAAAATGACAGAGCTGAACATCAACAAGTCAATTGTCGACAAACATAGAATTTCATATCCTACAACCTAATTTAGTACTTAATACTTTAAATTATCTTTCTGTGTTAGCAGCATAAACTTCCCTTTTTCTGCTGTTAATATTATATAGAAACAATATCTTCTTGCTATTGTAAAGGACGTTTTAGAATACCAGTTCTAGAGTAAAATAAGTACCAGTAGTGAGAAATAAGAATACTATTATATTTAACCCATTATTTTCACATTTCACAGGTCTTCTTCTTTTTTGTGACCCAACAATATGTTTATATGGACTGCTTACATAGGCGTTCATTTTGTAATTTAATGGGTTCAATTCATTTCTTTTGAGACATCCCTGATTAAAAAAATTGTTATTTTTCATGAAATGAATTGGGTGTAAAACAACATTTCATCCAAAGAAGAGTCCAAGACTTGCTCTGAAAATAAGTCATAAGTGAAACATGAAACGAAACATAACATTTAGGAAAAATAATGAGTGAAAATCATGATGCGTGGACATTTAAACAGGAGGTTTGTCTAATATTGTCATGGTTACTCAATTGTAGTATTCAGTTTTACTATTGGTATCCCTTAAGGATTGGCATTATTCAGTTGAAAATTATATGCTTGGTTATGCCACAGTTTTTGTGTCGAATTCTAAATTCTAGTGATAAAGATCCTGTATTTTTCCTGTTCACCCAGATGTAAATGGGTATTTACATATTTATATAATGGGTATGGATAAGTAATCGTCACCTAGGTGTTTGGCAATTGACATGCTGGTAAAAAGAAAGAACTAAAGAAAACAATTGAAGAACACCTAAAAAGTTTATTTTTATTTCTATTCTTTCAATTTTGTTCTTCTGCATATTGTATTGTTGCTTCAGAAACGAACATAAGATAAAAAGAGAGATAAATTTTGAATGTGTACTATGTGTGGTAGGTTTTTGAAAATGATAGTGATATAACAGTGTGTGTTATGGTCATTGTCTCATATTCTTTGGAGGGTGTTGGAGCCTTGCAAAGGTTACAAAAGTAGATTAAGGGAGTATTTATGTTATTTGTTAACCTCTTCATTTTAATGTCAGCGTTGTTGTGTATATTGTTGATATTATGTTACTGTTTCATTGTGTATTTATTACATAGAGAATAAATTCTGCAAGCAAGTTTAAAAGCAATGTTTACACTTTTTCTCTAACGAGAGAGTACAGTAGTTAGAATTGATGTGCCTGCATCTGAAGCCATTGTGGAAGGCATTCTTGTTGAATTGCAAAATGCTCAAAATAAGACATCAATATCTATCAAAACTCATGAAGTCTGGACAGGGATTTAGGGAAACAGTGTGCCCAAATTAGCAGGTCCCAAATTAGCTGCACCTAAATTAGAGAAAATAAGATGCTACTTAAGCACTTTGAGGAGCTAATCATAACAGTAGTCCCGCCTCCATAAATGAATTTATGACAATCCTAAAGTTGTGATTATGCTTTTGTAGCTTTCTCCAGAGCTGTTGGTGCCTATATTTTACCATCTGTATGCCGGAAAAAAGGTTTGCCCAAATTAAGGTAATCTAAAGCCCTGCTGGAATTCTGGATTATAAATTTCAGTTTAAAAAAAAATTGAAGATGAAATAAATTTATTTTTAAATATTAAGGGTGTTAATTGGGCTATTTCACGTTATGAAAAAATGGAATACGTATATGAAATAAGGATTTCTTGAGATTTGTTGTGCATTTGTTGATGATTTGGGGTCCTTCTCGATAGTTTAAGGTTGATTTCATGTCAATCAGATTTTTTTTAATGAGTTGACAGCCCTTTCAAACATGTCATAAAAATTGGACATTTCAAACCTTTGATACAAGTTTAAAAAAATGTGAATGGATCAATCTACATCAAACTTGGCATAAATGTAGACAATTACATTGCCGAGAAACGTACAGAGCGATTTTCCAAAAAAAATTATTATTTTGGTGGTTACCATGGAAATACGAAAATTTACGAAACTTTAAACGTAGGTACGGCAAACATTTTTTAGGGGCCAAACTAATTAGAATTTTCGAAAAAACTCTCTGTACGTTTCATCCTTATTGGATAAGCTTTCAATCAAGACCAAGATCGTAATTTTCCAATAAAAAATGGCTGAGAAATCTTGTATCAACCGGGACACATTTTGCTACTTTTTCCTAATTTTTTAGCAAAAACTAACGAAATACCTAATTTCTTTTTTTTTTTTTTCATTCTATATAGTTTACAAATAAAGTAATAATAATTATCTACAATCTGAGCCCAAAAATAATAAGTAATTCGCAAAACTTCCATCTCGTGTTTTTTTTCTCGAACGCTAGCCCAATCAATACCCTTAAAAAGACAAGCAATGATATGAAGAGATATAATATTATGCATATAAAGACTTCACAAATTTGCGTATAAAATAAATAAATATTGGCTTATAGTCTATAAAAATTAAAATCATTAGTAGACCAGAGATCCACGTTCTCCTTTCCATTGTTCTTTCAATTCCACTTTACATCCCAAATCTCTCAAGGCAGCTTTTGCTTCATCCTCTAAATCATTATGTTGCATTCTGGCTTTATTAATTACATCTTCAATACCCAACTCTGTTATAGCATCACAATGTTGTCTTGATCTAGCAACAATATTTCTTAATGCCATACATCCTTGTTTCTGTACTCCACAACTTGTAGGGTGTATCTTCATAGCTTGTACTATAGCTTGATGGCCATTACATTCCATAATTTTTTGACAATTACCTGTGTTTCTTAAAGCAACCGTCATTAAAGTAGCACATCCTGCTTCAGCTATAGATGCATTAATTTGATGTTTGGTCATTGCTGCTACAATTAATTCAATTCCACCAGACCTGACAATTGATACTTTAACATTGTCATTACCAGCAAGAGCTTTCATAACAGACAAACATTTACGTGTTATATTTTTATCATTGATATTACTTTCAAATGAATTTATAATCAATGCTAATCCACCCATATCTAAAACTTCTTTACAGAATTCATCTCTTACAGCTAAACATCCTAATGTAGACCATAATTCTCCCAAGACTACAGAATCTTCACAATAATCCTTGCAAACCTCAATAATTCTCTTCAGGGCATCTCCTTCAGTAACAATCATCTTGGCATGTTCATGAGCTTTTCCAAACGGAACTCTAATATCATCATCCAGTGTTAAAACTCTATAACCAACACATATCTCTTTTACCAGGTCAGGTTGTGATTTATATTCAGCTAATAATTCAGATAATGTGTTGATAATGTTATTTAGAACAAATAATTGTCGATTTTGTTCATGTTTTACACAGAGATACCCAATAAGTTTTATAACCAATGGTTTCACAGAAATGGGAAATATCGTAATATAGCTCACTAATTTAGTTGCACCTTCTTCGTCTAATAAATCAGGTTGACCATTCACCAGAGAACAAAATGTATTTAAGATGTCAGTTAGCCATACCGGATCATCCTTATAAATATCCAACGCTTTCATTAAGACTGGATAGGCTCCATTTTTACCTGCCAGACATCTTCTAGCCAAATCTGTGTCACATTCAGTTTTCAATCTTTGAAGAGAATCTTTAAGCCCCTCAGTTGTTTTACCATCCAAACAATTTGTTATTTTCTCAATGGCTACTATAACTTCATGCTTTGTCAGATCACCACCACTTTTAAATAAACTTGGTTCTTTGATAATATTTAGAAGATTTACACCCTGTGACTCAAACTGACTCACCGCGTCTGAAATTGCATCTTCGACACTCATGTCAAAATCAGACATGTTTTCTCGTACAACATCATCAAAAGTTTCCTGTGAGATAACCTTAGCCATTTTGAGTGATAAGTATTTCTTTAAAATTGCAAAAACCCTTCCAAGTTGTCAACACGTTTTGGAATGTTTACATTGAGCAACCATATTTGTAAAGGGAGGTAACTACCAAACAAAGTGGACCATTCTCATTATTTAGTAAGGTATGATAGGTATGGGAATTAATAATACTAAAATACGATAAATTTGGCTTATTATTATAAGAAATAATATCAATAATCATCTAAACCTAATATGGCAGATTACAATCGTATAAAGATTAAAAAAGATCAATATTGTTTTTAATGTGAAAGAAATCGAAGAGTCTATTATCAGTAGAAAATACACAATCATATCACATGATAGTTAAGAGTCAAAATGGCGTGGTTTGTTTTGTAAAAAGGGAATTTACAGGTTTGTTTTTTAAAATAAAAAGCTGAAAATAAATTCAAGATTACCAAAAAAGAAATCTACAGCTGAAATTTCTATAACCTGCTTCACATTGTCACTCATGATCGTTGTTACCCTAATACTAAAAATATTAAAAATGAAATATTTTTCTCTTCTAACTCTTCGAGTTCTACCATTTACCACATGCACTTTTCCAAGGAATCAGGACCGGTCGGACCATTACTGTGTCGGCCCATTACACACTCGGCCCAATGATTTTTTTCTCACTACTGACTCGGCCCAAGGTTTTTTCTCACTACCGACTCGGCCCACTAGACTTCTGTTGTTATATTATATATTTATGTGTATCAAATGTAAAATCGGTAACAAAATAAAGAATTTATTCCTCAGAAATATTCGAAATGTCAAGGTCATGCGAGTAAAAAAAATATATGGTATCAAATCGGCAAAATTTGATGTGGTCTTATTTTCGCCAGAAAAAGCCGTTTTTTTGGGGTTGTTTTTTGGTTATTAAGAAATGAAACTAAACCAATTAATGATTAAGAGGTTGTGTGAATATAAACAATGAGAGAACGTTAATTTGTCACACCTTAGATTAATTTCCTCAGGAGGGCTTGGATTCAATATAGAAACAAAGGCGGCAATCAAGGTTGATTGTTACTATAAATAGAATCAAAGTGCTGACATAGAATATTAACAAAGAAGCAGACGACGTAATGTAGATTTAATATCTGAATTCATAATGCAATGATCAAAATGAGGTTCAAATAGATCTATTTTGATTGCATGACAATATCTCTGCTTTTGAAAATCTCAAACTTTATCGGTCCACTCAATTTATCGACTAGATTTGCCTTTTTCAGATTTTTTCGAGATTCATACGCGTGCGACCTTGAGCCAAGGTCATCACGGGAAGATAAAATATAAATGACATCCATATCAAAAAAAATAAATTTTACTTATTTATAAAGACAATATAGGACTTTAAAAAACATTTTGAGGATAATATTACAATTCATTCAAATATAATGGACAAAATGTGATTCGGCAAACGATATCTTGACAATGCCTACTTTGATGTCGTCCATGATGGGCCGTTTGGTATCAATTGATATTTTACCGACAATTCAATTACGAAACCACATGTTGTGGGATAGGATATTTGTTTTATCATGGTAGTGAGAAAAAAAACCTTGGGCCGAGTCGGTAGTGAGAAAAATATCATTGGGCCGAGTCGGTAGTGAGAAAAAATCATTAGGCCGAGTTTGTAATGGTCCGACACAGTAATGGTCCGACCGGTCTGACATTCTTTTTCCAAAACTTGCTGATTATATTCCCAGCTTCTGTTAGCTATTTGGACAGATTTGGTAGGGGATATCTGAAAAACTGAAAAAGACCAAAAAATTGGGGATTTTCCATCTAAACTTTGATGGAACAGCAAACATTGCATGCATGGTGTAGGAGGATAATAATGTATGAATGAACTAGGCTACTAAAACATCGAAGCCAGGGAGATTGGAGGTAAATAAATATGTTAAAAACCTCTGCACCTTTGAAGATGTGAAAATCCAGGCGACATCAGTGAAAATATCTTGATGAAAATTTCTACGAAAAATTTTGACCCACCCAACCTTGTCAATATCTTTAAAAAATATCAAATCGCATTGCCAGAGCGACCCTCTCCTCTCCACCCTGGCCTACATCAATTTAGTCCTAGAGAAATGAGTAAAGCTGTCGACCTCCTTAAGACCGAACTTGTCTATATAATGTGTGATAGTTTGATAATTTTGGTTATGTATATTGTTACATTAAAATTTTTTGGAATTGCAATGTACGTTACCATTTTTCCAGCTACCCGTGAGCGTATTAATGATATTTTACATTCGCAATCTATCTTACCTCATTTTATCACAAATATTGATCTATAAGTCTGATTTCAAATGAATCGATGCTTGGAATGTTTGGATCTTGTTTGTTTTTTGTTAGCCATCCTTTGAAATGAAGTACCATATCAAACTTAAGCATACCTAATTTCTTATAAATCATGGTCTTTTGAAAATAGAATCAGTAAGGGAATCTGGTACCATATTATTTCTGGTACCATACTATTAGAGGCAGCAAGTTTCAGACTACACATGCACCAGTACTGCAGCTGTTAAAATGCCATTTCAGTCATACTAAAAAATGATGGTAGCTAAAGATCTCACATACTTTTTACTGTATTAAGTATCGGTTTCTATATTATAGTCTCACTAAAGATAGGTGTCATATTTTTTACTTTCATATGATAATTGATATTTATGGATACACGATATTTGAAAAAATAAAATTCACGGAAGACCTGACTAGATAAGCTTAAAAATTTGGACGGTGAGCGTACACCTTTAAAAAGAAAACATACAGATATGCATTAATCAACATGGATATTTTTCTATTGAAAAATACATTAGACAAACGTAAACTAGCTAAGAGATAATCTGTTATGTTGATTACAATATTAATAAGGCCTTCTAATTATAAGAATGGTATTATAAACATTGATTTTATAATTATAATGTTTTCGAAATAAGTACCGGTATTAATTTGATTGAAATTAATGAGATAATCTATAATCTGTGATAATTGAAAGTGGATTAATTTAGTGTTAATTGATTAATAAATTAATTACTTACCATAATGCTGATTCAAATTGTTAGTCGCTGAATTAGGTTTAATATTTGAAGTAGCATATAAATCATGTTTATTATTTAAGGATTAGAACTTTCAATATGAAAAATTCTTCAATAAAACAATATGATTCAGATTGCATTCCATTAATTTTTAGACAGGAATTCCTGAATAGAATCTATTTTATCACAAATTTTCACAAGTCATAATGATTCGGATTTTAATTTTTTTTTATAATTAAGCAGTTAAACTAGTATGGTGATGTAATTTAAATGATCAAAATATGGATCCATTAGGTGCCAGAGATGATGTTATTGATGTAGACTCATTAACCAAATGGAACTTAACCCAATTGCCAGAATATACTCCAAGAGAATCTGGTGATGAAGAGAAACAGTCACCATTTCCATGGAGAAAGGATCTAAATGGAAAACTCTGTGTTTGGTGAGATTCATTAAAGTCAATTTCCTTTTCAACACACTAATCCTGCAGTGGTCATGGTGTCAGAATTTTAACTGGGTATTTGCACAAAATCCTCAAGCTGAAGCTAATCATTATCAACTCAGCTTAGTAGGTATATTTGAAAACAAATTTGCAATTCTAGCAGTCAGTCTTTTGCCTAATTTAAACAACTACTGTATACACACTAACCATGTTGGTCATTTCATCCTGTTAGCAGTGAAATAAATATTCCACCCAACATGATATATATTTTTTATTTTAAAGGAGTGGTGATATTAGTTTATTAAATACTCATGCTATTGTACATACAACAAATGAAAAGCTGAATGATAGAAGCATTGAAAGTGATAAAATATTTCAAAAAGCGGGTCCTGACCTCTATAAAGAAATCCAGTCTGATATTAAAGGTAATGTGGTTTAAAAAGACAGCTTTATCTGTGAAACATAGCAAAAATTTGTTTGGCCTTAATGACAGTGGTGATCTAAATGCAATCTTAAGGGAGAGTTAATTAAGACTATTACTGATTTGCTTAGCAAAACAATTCAAGCTTCTGAGACCAAGGTTTGATTGGTCAAACAGATAGTGAACATATCCATTCAAAGAGCATTTTCGAGGATTGATTTGAGCCGTGAATTTTTATATATAGCCTTCAGATTATTGGAACTGCCCAAAAATCGCACACTCCCTTCAATTATACCCATACCTTAATAGTTATCTTTCATATTCTGTATATGTGTTTTCTATATATATATATAAGCCATAGTGTTACTAAATGCTTAGTCGTATTTTTGACTTTCAAACGCTTATATTTATGGATGCACAGGGATTTTAAGGCTTAAATTTTAATATATAATTTATTTCAGTGATAAAAACCGGTGAAGCTAAGTTAACTAAAGGCTATGGTCTTCCTTCAAGATTTATAATACATACAGTTGGTCCTAGATTTAATGTTAAATATTTAACAGCTGCTGAAAGTGCATTATACAGTTGTTATAGAAATTCATTACAAATAGCCAAGTAAGTTTGAAATATTAGTACCATCTTGTCTGCTTGTCCAAAATCTTTTTAAAAAAGGAAACTACATGTAGATGAATCTAGCCTTTGAGCAGATTTTCAAAAGTGAAATTTAAAATAATTGTTAATTATATTATTTTTCTAGAGAGAACAATATAAGAACAATAGCTATAACATGTATTCATACAATAAGACGTGGTTATCCCCCAGATAGTGGTGCTCATATAGCATGTAGTAAGTACAAACAGTTTATGCCATTAATCATTTCATAATGTTATTATTGAATATTAACATTAACAAATAACAAAACACAAGACAATATTATGGAATATAACACACTTCTTTAATACGGATAAGCACATAACGTTTCAACACAATATACACGTGTCGTCATCAGATGCATTACATGCTCCTCGCTTCTATATGTCGTTCAAATCTTATAACATTAACAAAGCTATAATTTAAATTTGGTGTAATAATATTTGAAAATAAAAGAATATGACTTATAAAAAAGCATCATATTAAAGAATGTATTTTATTGATTTGATGTTTGCAGGAACAATAAGAAGATTTTTAGAGAAGTTTGGAACTTGTTTTGATACAGTAGTTTTAGTATGTAATGAGGAGAATCTGGTAGGTAATTTCAACATTCAAAACCCAACTGTCAATTTACCACAAACTTCTTAAACTTACAACTGTTGAGTATCTTGTTAGCAGCAAGTAAGGTTAAAAGAAAATATTTATCTTTTTTATTTTCAGGATATTTATAACAATATACTCCCTCTATATTTCCCAAGAAATTCGAAAGAAGAAGAACATGCTATAAGTAATTTACCTAGTGATATAGGCAATGAAAATGGAGAACCAATCATACCTGAAAGGCAAATAAGAATTTTAGATAAACCTGCTTTTGCAGCTTATAGTAAGTTATCAGCCAGTATACAAAATTACACAGTAGGGACAGTGATTTATGAACATGTTCAAATTTAAAATAGATATTTATTTTCGGTGCGCTCAATTTTTTGCAAATGAAGTACCTTGACCTTGAACTTTGATGGCCTTGACCTTAATCACCCAAATATTCTTCATATGCATAGCATCTACTTTTATAGCTGTCCAAAAAAAAAAATAAAATTCTACTCTAGACTCTAGACTGTTATAGCTGGAAAGTTAATATTTTCATATTTGTAATGTACTTGATGTCCTCTTATCAGCAATATTTAACAACAGAAGGATTTTCATGCACGTAGAATCTTTATATCTTTTTGTGATTTGGAGAAAAAAACCAATGTTGATAAAAACCACAGAGCATTTTTAGCATATGCTGAATTTTCTCACAGATCTGTACCAAATATTTTTTTTTTTTTTTACTCTAGAGGATGGTCAGGAAGATTTTGAAGAGACAATTGATTTAAATCGACAGTTTTGTACATCTACTGCACTGGATGTTGGACATCATCCTTTTGCAAGCATGGAAGAAAATCCAGATTCAATGAAGCAAGGAACATTGTATGGAAAAAATGCTGCAGATGTACGGAAAATTGAAATACAAAGAAGGTTTACATTATTAAAATCTTTATTCTTTTTTAAGTATATATCTATTTTGTGTATGAAAAAAGATTATAATTTGAAATCATTGGGGAAACTTTGGTATATATATATATAATAAATATATTGGAATTCTTTTTAAAAGCCATCATAAAAATTATTCCCAAAATTCATCTATAATTGCATGGAAATAGTCTGAAATAATTTTTGATGGTAGTACAAGGTAACCCCACCTCTAAATATATATAAATAATATCTATTTTAGATATGAAAGATTATTAAAGAGATCCAAATCAGAAGATTTAACAAGTATTGCTGGTACAAGATTTCTATATCGTGCTGGAAATGATAAATTTGGTAGACCAGTGGTAGTATTTGTTGGTAGAAATTTCCCTGCTTCAACAATAGATTTTGAAAAGGTACATTTTCTTATGTAGTGGCTAGATACTGTCCATGTGGATTATGATTTGACTAGATTGTTTATTGTGAAATATAAGTTTGGTTGAGTTGAATGGATAATCAACAGTTCTAAGAAAAGACAATTTCTGTCATCGTAAACCACATGTTATACTTATAGTCTTCCTTATTTACTTTCTGTATAGAAGTATAGTTTCATGTCAATTTATTGTATTTTAGGCTTTACTATATTTAATACGAGTAATGGATCCAGTCGCAGACAATGATTATGTGGTGATATATTATCATACCTTAACATCAAATCAAAATCATATACCAATGGCTTATCTTAAATTAGCTTATAACTTCTTAGATTACAAGTAAGTTTGTTCTGGCTGTTGACAATTTTTTGTTTGATATGATATACAATAAGCGGGGTATAAAAGTCTTATGATCTTGAATAAGTCATCTTCACTTATTATCCATATAAAATATAGTTGTTTCTTTTTTATAGACATGCTTTAGAGAAAAAACAATGGTTAAAAAAAATATGCTATAGGTTATAAGCTCTTATATTCTCTAATTGATATTTATGATTTAGTATTTATTTATGTTATTTCTTTTTCAGATTTAGAAAACATTTAAAAGCTTTTTATATTGTTCATCCAACATGGTGGACTAAGGTTTGTATTTTAGAACTATAAAACAGTATTTTAGAGTCTTAATAGTATACTAAAAGATAAACCAAAGCAAAATGGTATGTTTATTTGTTGATAATTTTTTGATGTATTGAATATTGATATTTTTCCTATATAAATAAACATAACATGTTAATCTTTCAGTTAGCTACATGGTTCTTTACAACGTTTACAGCTACAGATATCAAATCCAAGTTACAAATTGTTAAATGTGTTCAGTATTTATATTCTACTATAACTCCAGATCAACTAGATATACCTAACTTTGTTCTTGATTATGATACTAAGGTACATGTGACATTTTATTATTTGCAGATGAGCAGGACGTAAAAATCCATTTTATTTCATTTCATTATACGTCCACATCTCTCTATGTGGACGTATATTGTCGGCACCCCTGTTCGTCGGTCCGTGTGTCCATCCATCCGTCCATCAAAATTTGCTTCTAACGCTCTAAAAACTAGATTTTTTGATGGAATCAAATAAAATTCGGTATGTGTATACATATTCATAAAACGAAGATCAAGTTTGAATTTGAGCTATTTTCGACCGTTAGAAGCAGAGTTATTGCCCTTGCCCCAAAATCTTGAATATGCTATTACTCTCTTAGGTTTCAACCGATTTTGATGAAACTTACATTTTAGCCTTGATTCTAACTTTTTATAATGGAAGAAAGGAAATTGTTTGGCTCTTTTCAACAACCCAGATAGGCAGATACTTAATCCAGGTTGGGATTATCAACCTGTTTTCTCTTGCCTTTAATTCAAAGTCCGTGGGTACTACTGCTGTCCTCTCTTCACTAGCTTTATTAGCCCAACCAGATAATGAAAAGTGGGATATAAGCTAGAATTCAAACAGGTGGATCTTGTTCAGAACTCCCCTATCTAGTTCTATCCATGTTTATTTAACCAGATCTGTTACATTAAAAATTTACCCTTCTATTTCCATCTGAATTCTGTCAATGCCCGCTTTTTTTTATAAACTGGTTGAGCTCTTTTTGTCACTCTGTTCTAACTTGTTTTATTTGAATTCCGGTTGATTCCATTAATCCCAAACATAAGGACCTCTTCAAATGTAGTTATGTCCCTTTCATCATGTGTATATTTTCAGATCAACGGTCCAAGATACAGTGTACCTGAAAACACCTCACCAGATGATCTCTGACATATTTTACTGAGTTGGATCAATAAAGATCATCATGCTGAAAACATTCTACAAAGTATCATCATTTGTTAAAACTTTCTGTCTTTTTACAGATCATTCATTATATATCTTCAGTTTATAAATAATCTGGTTTTTATCAGTGCTCATATATTTGGCTTAGATATATAACATTATAACTAGGGTCTTGCTTTTTTTTTTATCCGGTTCAGAATTATTATAATAAAAATTGGTGCATGAAAATGGATGGCATTGTGCTTGAACATATTGCATTGTATTCTTATTTTGCTTTTGCAATTTGGTGCAATTCGGCGATTGGTGCAGAATTTAGAAAGGAGCATTTAAATTATAGTCTTAATTATGATAGCATGTTTACAAGCTGGTCAAATATGTGAGATATCAACTATAACAATGAAAGTATTCTCTTCACTTATTGTCCATGACAATTCAATGGTTTTGGATGTGCTTTCCTACATGGGTAATGTTTTTAACAGTTTTAAAATGATCTATACCTAAATTTAATATACAAACTACTATACTAATTACTATTGAAGCCTATGAAATGCTCAGTATTTTTGTCTACTGTGTTTGTTTTTTTATTTTACTAGTCAATTATACTTGATTAGAACTAAAGATAATTGAATGTAATATAATTCTTGTTGTTGATGTTATGTGATATATTGATTGAATGATTGGTTGTTAAATTGTTATAACATTCTTTAGTTAGAAGTTTTCTTGCACCCATATTATAATGGTCCATCTGTCAGTATGTCCATTTGGAATTGATTTCTAAACTTAATTTTGATTGGCATTGGATATGTTAAAATATGATCGTATTACATGATCAAAATAAATTGTGAAAAAAGACTTTGGATCACAAGAGAAATCACAGTTTAAATCAAATTATGATTTACATTTTCTATATTTATAATATTACCTTGATTTACTACATACATCACATTTACTATATTTATAATATTACCTCGATTTACTACATACATCACATTTACTTTATTTATAATATTACCTCCATTTACTACATACATCACATTTACTATATTTATAATATTACCTAGATTTACTACATACATCACATTTACTATTTATAATATTACCTAGATTTACTACATACATCACATTTACTATTTATAATATTAACTTGATTTACTACATACATCACATTTACTGTAGTGATAACATTGTCTTGATTTACTACAAGCATCACATTTACTATACTTAATAATACTGTCTTGATTTACTACATACATCACATTTACTGTAGTGATAACATTGTCTTGATTTACTACAAGCATCACATTTACTATATTTATAATATTGACTTGATTTACTACATACATCATATTTACTTCATTTATAATTTTGACTTGATTTACTACATACATCACATTTACTTCATTTATAATTTTGACTTGATTTACTACATACATCACATTTACTATACTTAATAATACTGTCTTGATTTACTACATACATCACATTTACTATACTTAATAATACTGTCTTGATTTACTACAAGCATCACATTTACTATATTTATAATATTGACTTGATTTACTACATACATCACATTTACTTCATTTATAATTTTGACTTGATTTACTACATACATCACATTTACTATACTTAATAATACTGTCTTGATTTACTACATACATCACATTTACTATATGTTTTCATCCAGCAAACTGTGAAACTGTCACCGTCATCAAAAAATAGCCAGAGTGCTTAATCTAATTATACTCTTCTATGAGACCAACTCTAAGCGAATGTTTAGGATTTTTCACTTGAGTTGTCCCACATATACATGTCTGAATAAAATCCATATGGGAAATTTGTTTTGAAAAACATTATTTTCGGGCACATTTGTGTGAGACAATGGTAATATTTTGCAAAACTTTTTCCAAGTAGTTCCGACCATCTGTGTTTTCTGTTTAGCAAGAGAGGGAAAACCGTTTTTATACGCCACATGAATATGTGATCGTATATTGTTTTCGCCCCTTTCCGTCAGTCCGCCCAAACTCTATAAAGACTGTACAGTTTTCATCTGATTTTGATAAAATTTGGTTTTTGAGTTATTGTCCTTAACTTTGTAAAGATAGTGGACCACGGCCATATACGCCTAACGAAAAATTTAATCGGGATAAAATTAAACTTTCTCAAACCTTTCGATTTAGGTCCAATAACATCCATTTAAGTTTCAACAAAATTGATTGAAAACTAAGATAGTAATAGCATATTCAAGACTTTGGGGCAAGGGCAATAACTCTGCTACTAACGGTCGAAAATAGCTCAAATTCGAACTTGATCTTTGTTTTCTGAATATGTATGTACATACCAAGTTTCGTTTGATTCTATCAAAAATTCTAGTTGATGTTGATAGAAGCACTTACTGTATACAGGTTAAAGGGCGAAAACTCCTCAAAACTGATGAAAGAGGCCTAAATCTTGAAAAAGCTTTAATTTTAATAAGGAGTAAACTAAACTTTCTCAAACCTTTCGATTTAGGTCCAATAACATCCATTTTAAGTTTCATCAAAATCGGTTGAAAACTAAGAGAGTAATAGCATATTCAAGATTTGGGGCAAGGGCAATAACTCTGCTTCTAACGATCGAAAATAGCTCAAATTCGAACTTGATCTTCGTTTTATGAATATGTATACACAAATCAAATTTCATTTGATTCCGTCAAAAACTCTAGTTTTTAGAGCGTTTACGATCAAATGTTGAGAGACGGACAGGGGTGCCGACAATATGCGTCGTCATAGAGAGATGAGGGCGTATAAAAACGCACTAGAGACTACATTTTCATCCGATTTTGATGAAACTCGGAGTGATCCTATAGATTGACAAGATCGTATTTTAATCAATAGTTTTTTTAGTTATTGCCCTTGACTTTGTAAAACGCATCAAAATTTGTTTTATTTTGATGAAACTTGGTGTTTATGGCGGGGGAAAGCGGCAATAACCTAATGCTATGTAGAAATGTCTAATTCAAAACGTAAATGTAACATAATGCAATACCAAATACCTAAAACGTCTAATGCAAAAGACAAAATACAAGAAACCCCTAATACATAATACCTCATACGTCTAATTCAAAAGACAAAGTACAAGAAACCTCTAATACACAATACATTTAACTTCTTATGCATTATTGATTTTACAATGTGAAACACCGTTAGCATTAGACGACATATCTCGATAAACTTACTTACATTTCTACATTGCAATATCTTTATTTGGGTCATTGGGTCAATGCCAAGGCCGTAGTATTTGGCTGTGTTTGGTTACTGTCTTCCCGTTGAGCTACCGTTATCAAAGTTGGCAGATATGTCCTATTATGCATACTGAATATTCATTGAAAATTCTGAAGCTTTAATCCTTCTTCTTTTTTGTACAGCCATCCAATCCTATAAAGGATACGGCATTGAACATCAAAACGCTTGACGCTGAAGGAAGCTTTAAGGCATAGCCGTAGGAGACAGGGGGGCCAGCTACCCCCCCCCCCCCCCCACACTCCCCAAATATTATGTTTTCGGGCAAAAAATCCCAAAATATCATTAAAATTCGGGCAAGAACCAACCCGCTCTGCCCCTTTGAAGAAGGACATTTGTTATGATACCTTTCCGAACAGAATTGTCGTTAAAGACAGGGTCCAGCGCTAAACGATATGGTACCACAATGATGTGTTTACCTATCAATAACTTAACAAAAAAAAAATTAGGTGAATCGGTTGAACCATTCTCCTGTTATTAGCAAATAACTACAAAACTCACCTTTATCAATTCACCAAAAAGTCAGAAATTTGACCTTTGACCGATGACGTCAGTTGTGTGAGACGTTACACTGAGCTTATGAGTTCTACTGCATTAACAACATGTAGCTGACGAATTCACTGTCGATAAGACAATGAAAACATGATCATAAATCGGTATCAAAGGCGTGATTGTTGCCATAAATTAAATTTTAGTGCAGTGGGTATGCATTTTACTAAATATAAACTTATTTACTAGCAATATAATTCCGATTTTATTCGATTGGGGTCTAGGCTAGATGGTCTAAAACTAAAGTCAAAGTAAAATGGCGAGATCGCTACGGATCACCATCGCGTATTTTAAAACTCCTACATTTAATCCAAACATTTTCATTAAAGCATGTTACTGATTATAAAAGTGGAAATGAATCAGCTATTTAGAGATATTTTCAAATATTTTTTATCTGAACGCATTGCCGAGATTTTTCAGTTTGAAGTTGACATTCCGCTTGCCGTAAGTCATTCCATTTTTCTCCCTAGTCTTCGAAATTTCCCGGTGCCCGCCGGTTGATTTACTAAAGTCGAACTGTAAAAACAAAATTCTAATTGTAAAGAATTTTTCTGGATATACATAATCCACTAAAACTACGGATCTTTCATGTGAAATTTGTGAAAATAGCGTGGGTTATCTACGATCCTCCCGCTTCGGTAATTGAGGCGGCCTACATTGAAATGAAAGCTTTTTGGCCCAGTCTAGTTCGCTAAATATTTCCATATTATTTCAAGGCACTATAAGATATTGTTACACTGAAATTATAATCCTGGTATACTTGCAGAATTGACCTTTAATTTTTAAAACATTCGTTGAGCCAAATCGCGAGAAAAAATTGATATGTAAAAAACTTTTCCCGTAAAAAAGTGAACAAACTCGAGACGCCATTTTGCCTCAATGTTAATGTAATGTGTTTCTTGATCAACAAGACGTAAGTCAATAAGCCCACAACGGTGATAGATGTCTGGATGTTTCTGTCTACGCACTCTGACATCGGTGATGAAATGACCGACTGCCGAAAATTCGACTTCAAATTGCCGTTTCTCGGAAACACATGCCTATAAAAAATATTCATAAATATCGGTAAAAAGCTGATTTAATTCCGCTTTTAACGATGTATGACCTGGTTTGATGTGAATTTTATGGATTCTGGTATGAGCTGTTCAAGACGTGAAGGTTGAGAGGCCGGCCTATCGTCATACTCAATCAGTCTATGGCTATGGTATGACTATGTAATGTAGGTCAATCAACACTACGACTTTCCATGTGTTTTCCTCCTGAATCGGGGCCTAAATTTAATAAGTATGATGTTGGAATGGTTAAATTCCTCTATCTATTCTATTCCACATCACAATATATGTTAAAAAATAATACATGGCCTATTGAGAATGAATTTATGTCAATATGAAAACAGCCTTCTTACCGCTTCAATATAGACGTCATTGACGATGTGTTCCACAAGTGACGTCACACGTGGATTTTAACTAAAACCGGATGTTAGGCTTTTCACTGATTAGTTTTTCTCAGGCAGGTGAAAATGGACACTTTGAGGAACGATTTCTCAAAAACTGCTGGATGGATTTTCATGAAATTTTTTTTATTGTCTTATAAATTGTCCAATGCTTTACAGTTTAAAAAATCGTTGAGCGCTGGACCCTGTCTTTAAAGAATACCTAACTCTTGAATAAGACTTTGGGCATTTAGCCTCTACAGCAAGAAAATTTTGAAAATAAAATTTTATTTCCTTGCATATTAGACCTTTCCGAATAGCAAACGATTTTGACGGATTGCACCCTCAGAATATTAAAAAAAAAAAAAAATTGATTCCTTGCATCTGTAGTAGGTTTTATTGGGGGATAGTAGCCCAAGAAAAATTTCTTTACATCCCAGACCTTTAAAACTGCATGCGGTTTGGAGAATTGGCACCCTATAAGGAAACTTTGAAAATTAAAATTAATTTCCTTTCATGCGACGCTCGACTGACGGTCCTATTATCTTTTGAAGAGTTAAGGAAGACATCGAAGAAAAGATTCAAAAAGTGGGTGGGTGTTCTAAACGAGATTCTGTTCGGAAACCCAAAACTTTCAAAATTTTTTGAATGGGAGAATCCCTTAAATATTCCTTTAGCGCCAAGCGTTTTGATGTTCGATGCCGTATCCTTTACAGGATTAGATGTCTGTGAAAGGAAAATAAAATCAGCCACAAAGTTTTCATTTGCTTCCTACGGCCCTGAAGATAGAGGAAAAAAGCTTCAGAATCATCTGAAATTTTCAATAATTATTCAGGATACATAATAGGACATATTTGCCAACTTTGATAACTGTAGCTCAACGGGAAGACAGTAAACAAACATAGCCAAATACTTTGGCCTTGACTTTGACCCAAATAAAGATATTGCAATGTAGAAATGTAAGTAAGTTTATCGAGATATGTCGTCTAATGCTAACGGTGTTTCACATTGTAAAATCAATAATGCATAAGAAGTTAAATGTATTGTGTATTTTTTTTTTTTTTTTTTTTTTTAAACAATATTTATTCATAATTTACAAGATATGTGGTACATGAATTCAATGTATGGTTTCAGAAACAAGCCGAAGCTTATATTAATCCGTTACCATCCGGTATTGTGTATTAAAGGTTTCTTGTACTTTGTCTTTTGAATTAGACGTATGAGGTATTATGTATTAGAGGTTTCTTGTATTTTGTCTTTTGCATTAGACGTTTTAGGTATTTGGTATTAAATTATGTTACATTTGCGTTTTGAATTAGACAGTTCTACATAGCATCAGGTTTTTGCCGCTTTCCCCCGCCATAGGTGTGATCATTGGAATTCAATTACCTTTTTGTTAATCTTCAATTAACATATTATCAATTCTGACAGCTGCCAGTGGACGTATGTTAACTTGCATGGCAAGCCCTGGTTATTGAAATGAGTTATTTCATCCAGTATATAAATTATAGACAGGAAAAAATACTCAGAATCAATAAGTGGAAGCTAACAAGCAGATTGACATATCTGCACTGAGCTATCATTGTTCTCGACTGAATGAATGACAATGTTTTTAGTACAAAAAGAGGAAATTACTTGCCCATAACATCATTTTTATAATACGAATTAAAACGCTTCACAAATTTGGCAAGATCTGTAACATCAGTATGCAGCCCTGCAAAATTCTTAAACAGCTAATAAGACTTTAGAGAACAGAGAGATGCAGATAAAATTATTCATTTCAATTATTGTTTATTCTGTTATCAGGAACAGGTAGCCTCTTCCGCTGTAGGAAAATCTTACATGGATGTTCATAATATGTACATGGATCTGCAATTGGCACATTTGTAATTTTCTGTGGTCAAGATGGAAAAATTGTTTTAGTGTAAAAAATGAATTTAAGTGCATGGAAATAGTAACGTGTTCAATGATTGACTACCAGTAAGAAGATGATACGAGATAAAGAATGTCGCAGTTAGTTAGAATGTTTACCCAATACCTCGTGTGGATTGTTTACCCGAAAATCTCTTTAATCCTTCTTTAGCTAGATTATTTACTGGAAAGATCACCAAGTTACTAAGACATTACTAAAGGAATTACTAGTGGTTTGTCCAGACACCCTTCATAGCTGAACAAGATCAATTATGTTTCCGTGTCTTAAAGAAAAATGTCCAAAATTCTCTACAGGTATCAGGTACCAGTTTTATTACTGATGGTCTGTTTCTAATCACGTTTAATCCACGAACAAGTATTTCTTCAGTTTTTGGGTTTTTGTTGACGACAACCCTTTTAGTTGAATTTGGCTTAAAACAAAACTATTGGTGAAAAGTATAGCCCTTTCAAATTGAAAAATATATTTTTTTCTCGTTTTGGTGACTGGAAGATCAGATTAACAGGGGTCTGATTTCTCTTTTTCAGTAAGGCTGGATTTTAGTCATTCATATGTACATCTTGGTAGTAATCATTATTTTGTCAGGAGAGCAACTTGAACAAAGATTAGCCCTTTTTTACACCAATATAAAATGATATGCAAGAATTTTGATTATACATGTATTACGTAATTTCCGAAGATTTTACATATCAATGCAGTAATGTTATAGGCTATTCATCAACTGATGGCGCAATATCCTCAGTATAATAATTAATCAATATATAGGGTCGTTTGCGAACATTCCCCTTTAGGCCAATAAGGGACGGTATGTGGTCAAATTAAAGCACACGGGGTTTTCTTTTCTTAAACTTAAAAATTGATGAACATATTTCAAAATCTAATTAATTAACATTGGGTAGGCTATAATAAAATAAGATTTAAGTCACGTTCTCAATCTATCCCCTAGGCATTGTACATACAGTAGGTAAAATTACTAACTCATTGATGAATGTAATCTAGAAATCATGATATTTGCACATGTACTTAGATTATGATATACACTTTCATTAATTTCTTAATGAAATTATGTATAGGCTAACAAATTAGAAATCTGCATTAAATTTTAAATGTGTCAAATGCTCAGAAAATTGGCCTTCAACATATAGCTTGTTGTTCGATGACCATGAAAATAGTGTGTATAGCTTATTATTCACTTATAACTAATAATAACTAGCTGACTATGAACTGGTACTAGCCGACACCACTTTAATAAAATAATTATACAATAATATTAAGCCTATACTTTATGTTTACATTATAACTTAGATACAGGAATAAACTTTATCGTTTTAATATTCGTTTTCTTGTTTTATTTTGACACCAGTAGAGCAGTGGGTCAGACATTTAAGTGCAATGGTCTATACAATAAAACTTTAACTCCAACATTAATTCATTCATACATACAACCCTTACTGAAAATATTTACCATAGGCCTATACTACAATATTGATCACTCAATAGTCATGTTAAACATTTATAAGCATAGCCCTTTAATGATCACTACATATCCCTTATAAACTTTAAAAAAATCATAGGCATGGTAAATTTTACTGATCATGCCATATGCCTATATAAACTTTACTGATAGTTGCATAAACGCAATATACTTTACAGATCATTGAATGATCCTCATATACTTTCCTGATTATCACATAACCGTAATGACTTTACCGATCATTCTATGGCCCAAATAAACTTTACTGATCATAGCCCAATTAAACTTTTCTGATCATTCTATGCCTCTAATAAACTTTACTGATAATAGACATGATACACCTAACTGATCATACCATACCTCGTATAAACTTTACTGATCATACCATACCTCGTATAAACTTTACTGATCATACCATACCTCGTATAAACTTTAAAGATAATTATATAACAATAATAAAACTTTACTTATAATTTCATATCCATAAAAACTTTCGATCAGAGCCCAGCTTGACTGATAACACCATAACCATAGACCGAGTAAACTACTATCCATACCATAGCACGGATAAACATAAATGATCATACCATAACCCTGTTAAACTTTACTGATCATACCTTAATCGTGGTTAACTCTACTGATTATACCATAATCTTGGTAAACTATAATATACTGATAATACCATAGCGTTGGTATGATCATACTGATACTGATCATACTAAACCCTGGCAAACTTTACTAATTTTACGATAGTCTTTGTAAACGTTACTAACTGATCATGCCATAAAATATCTAGGAGTGGTCACTTTAAATTTTTTATGATTTTTAGAGTCATTGAGTGTCTTTCTCCAAAAAGCTCTTTGGATTAATTAGGCCTACTTGTTTTGACTAATGAGCCTGCTTGGAATTTAGTTTAAAAGTTTGAGGTCGTTTCCTGGTCGTTTTCCTGCACGGTTCACGTTTTCGTTGGTCGTTTCTTGGTGAGTTCATGTTTAGTAAGTATGATTTGGTTGGGTATCCGTACTGTTCTGATCTGTGTGGACGCCCAACCTTTGCCTTGATCTTCTATGTGAACCCTTATAACAATTAAAGTAACATCGCAGACATAAATCGGGGCATAGGCCTATTACCAATAAGCTTAAGAGGTACTAGAACTGTGCGAAAATATAATAGTCCCTTTTAACTTAACATTAATTTTGTCTTTTATGTACTTTCTAAATAAGCCTTAGTCTTATACTAAAATACGAGTCGTATTTTTCACTTTCAAGCGCTGAAAAGAAAGGATGGATGTGAAGGCTTTCATTTTGTGAACATCTTTACATGATATATTTTGTCGTTTATGTATATTTTTTCTGAAGCTCCAACCACCTCAGCCAGACATGACACAAAGTTTCTTAACACTATATTACGATTCTGAATCTTCTAGTTATTGACAAACTTTTAGCCTAAGGCAAAGTCTCGATATGGAGTAGTATCTAAATAAATCTGAGGAATGTCTGTATGAAAACATTCAAGAATGTCTATTTTTAGTGACATCGTGATACCTGTGACACCATAATAGAATATATTACGACAATAAATTTGATAATATACCTGGTACAATAAATTTAATAATGTACCTGGTAAAGCTAGAAAGATATAGGTAAGTAAACAAACACGCTTTCAGATAGATACATAATATTCCCCATGTATTGTCAAGAAATTATTTTCAATGAGTAGCTGTTCAGAAGATGCGTATAGAGGCCGACTCATTCACAAAAGTGATACTTTCCAAGCAATCCAAACTTGAGACGACTCGAATGTAGTAAGTTGTTGTATCTTTATAGTGATTGGAGATGATTCGAATGTAGTAAGTTGTTGTATCTTTATAGTGATTGGAGATGACTCGAATGTAGTAAGTTGTTGTATTTTATTTTTATACGCCCACATGAAAATGTGGACGTATATTGCCGTCACCCCTGTCCGTCCGTCCGTCCGTCGGTCCGTCTGTCAACAATTTCTTGTGTATGAGATAGAGGCCAGAGTTTTTATCCGATTCGAATGAAACTTGGTATATGTATTCATCTTGATAATATCTCGGATGAGTTCGAAAATGGCGCAATTCCAGTTGTCGGTTTATGAGTTATTGCCCTTGACTTAGTGAAAAAACGTTAAAATTAACTTGTGTACGCGATAGAAGCTAGAGTTTTTATCCGATTTGAATGAAACTTGGTATGTGTATTCATCTTGATAATATCTCGGATGAGTTCGAAAATGGCGCAATTCCAGTTGTCGGTTTATGAGTTATTGCCCTTGACTTAGTGAAAAAACGTTAAAATTAACTTGTGTACGCAATAGAAGCTAGAGTTTTTATCTGATTTGAATGAAACTTGGTATGTGTATTCATCTTGATAATATCTCGGATGAGTTTGAAAATGGCACGATTCCAGTTGTCAGTTTATCAGTTATTGCCCCTGACTTAATGAAAAAACCTTAAAATTAACTTGTGTACTCGATATAAGCTAGAGTTTTTATCCGATTTGAATGAAACTTAGTATGTTTATTCATTTTGATAATATCTCAAATGAGTTTGAAAATGGCACAATTCCAGTTGTCTGTCTATGAGTTATTGCCCTTGACTTATTGAAAAAAACGTTTAAATTAACTTGTTTACACCATAGAGGCTAAAGTTTTTATCCGATTTGAATGAAACTTGGTATGTATCTTCATCTTGATAATAACTCGGATAAGTTCGAAAATTGCGCGATTCCAATCATTGGTTTATGAGTTATTGCCCTTGACTTAGTGAAAAAAACGTTAAAATGAACTTGGTATGTGTATTCATCTTGATAATAACTCAGTTAAATTCGAGAATTGTACGTTTCTAGACGTCGGTTTATGAGTTATCGCCCTTGACTAAGTGAAAAAACGTTAAAATTAACTTGTGTACAAGATAGAGGCTAGAGTTTTCATTCGAATTGATTCATCTAAATATCAGCTCAAATAAGTGCGATGGTGCAATCAACTTTTTCAAATATTTAAATTTGCTGAAGTGGGCGTATGTTACCTTGCCTGGCAAGCTATCTTTAGTGATGGGAGATGACTCGAATGTAGTACGTTGTTGTATATGTATAATGATTGGAGATGATTTGAATGTAGGGCCTAGTAAGTTGTTGTAACTTTATAGTGAGTGGAGACGACTCGAATGTAGTAAGTTGTTGTATCTTTATAATGATTGGAGATGATTCGAATGTAGTAAGTTGTTGTATCTTTATAGTGAGTGGAGACGACTCGAATGTAGTAAGTTGTTGTAACTTTAAAGTGATTGGAGATGAAAATACTTAAATTTGTGAAAATTGTTATAGATATATTTCCATCGATACAGCATCTACAAATTGATAATACATGTATATGTTATTACAATCCTAAAGTCAGTGTGGCTTTAAATAATTGTTTCCAATGTCAAATTTTTACTTTTACGAGTATCCAAAGTCCTACGTCACTCCTGCCATTCCGTTGATTATAATATTGTCTTTGAGTTCTCTAGAGCTCTCGCAGATCTTCGATCGATAATCTGTTTCCATTTCGGGAACTAGCCGTCTTTCAACTACATAAATAATACATATTATTTTCAGTGAAGGTCAAACGATCTAGGATAGTCTGGACATTTGAATCAAACGCAATTGATTTCCAGATCTTATTTTAAATGGTATACAATTTTCAAATTCAAATGGTATTGTTTTTGTCAAATTGAACGATCAAATATACCATTATAGAGAGCCATTATCTATGTTAGAATGAAAACAATTGCTTTTGAAGTCGTTACATCGAGCGAAAAAGTCCTGCCATTTCGTCATATTGAGAAACTTGACTGGAAGGTTGCATAAGAATTAGCTGAAATTTGAAGTGGATGAGATATATTTAATTTTATTATATGCCCACATGAAATAGGGGGCGTATATTGTCGTCACCCATGTCAGTCCGTCCGTCCACAATTGCTCGTAAACACTCTACAATTCTAAACGGATTTTGACGCAACTTACTGATAATGTTTATTTATTATTACCTCCCAAAGATGAACCCTATTAATTGAAAATTGGCAAAAGCGCACAATATTTACTATGTATTATTGTCCATGTTCTTGAAAACGCGTTCGATTTTTACCTCGTAAACACTCTACAGGTCACAATTCTTGACGGATTTTGACAAAACTTAGTCAAGATCAAATTTGACGTAGGCATATTATCGATGAACCGTTTTTGAATTATTATCCGTGACTTTGTAAAAGCGCGTCAAAATTTGTTCGTGAGCACTCAAGAGACTATACATGTTTCATCTCATTTTGATGAAACTTGGTGTGATCCTTGATAAGATCTCGGTCAAGTTGGAAATTGACGTAATTTACTTCAACGGTTTATAAGTTATTGCCCTTGGCTTTGTAATAACGCCTCAAAATTTGTTTGTGAGCACAATATAAGTTACAGTTTTCAGCCGATTTTGATGAAACTTTGTGTGATCATTGTAATTAAAAAAAAACATAGGCCTACACAAGTTCCTTTTTGACGCATTTTCGATGAACTATTTTGATTTCATTGCCCTTGACTTGGTAAAAACGCGTAGAAATTTGTTTGTGAGCACTACAGTTTTCATCTGATTTTGATGAAACTTGGTATGATCCTTTAGATTGATAAGATCTTAGTCAAGATCAAATTTGACGTAATTTCGATGAATGGTTTTGAATTTTTTACCTTGAATTTGTAAAAATGCACCAACATTTTATTTTTCAATTAATTTTGATATGATCATTTGAATTTGGTGAACGTTTTTTAGTTTTTATATAGGCTAATCATATCTGTATTATCGTTAATTATGGGATATTATCAATTCTGACAGCTGCCAGTGGGTATAGGCCTATGTTATCTTGCCTGGCAAGCACTGGTTATATTTTAAAATCGTCTGAGTCAATAGAATAGGCCTATGTATATAGGCTACATGTAGACTACGTAGTGAAGAAGTAATGACGACCACAGAGTCTTTAAATCAAAATTATATATCCATCTCGCTAATAAATAGTCAGCTTGAGGGTCATTGTTGGGTCAGGTTAATACAATCCCACATTGGGTCAGGTTAATACAATCCCACATTATACATTGTGCATCCTAGTGAAAGTTTCTTTCCTACTGCCATTAGCCTCTACATAATATTATGTACCAGAGGGTTTTTTTGCAGGACAGCGGCATACGTGTACATGTATATAATTATGTCGGCCTATTCATGGGCTGAAAAGTTCATCCTGACTCAGAAGGAGTTATGCCATAGTGATGAAACTTGGCATGCATTAATTTAACATTTTCTGATACTAACGACATGGTTTATTTTCATATTAACTGACGAAGGGAGTCCTGTTTCACCAGGACAATTTTCCTGCACACAAATCGGTGGTTGCAATGGATGTGAGAGACTGTGGCTTTGAACTGGTTGATCACCCCCATATTCTCCTGATTAGGCACCATCCGAATAATTTCTGTTCCCGAACATGAAAAAAACACGTGGCTTGGAAGCGGTACCGGCCTGATGATGAGGTCATATCTGTTGTTGAGGACTTTTTTGGTGATCGGGACGAGAGCTTCTATACCACCAGGATCCAAGCGCTGCAACACCACTAGAAGAAGTGTGTGGACCGCAGGGGAGACAATGTTGAAAAATAAACCATCGTTAGTATCAGAAAATGTTGAATGTAGCCTAATGTAGGCCTAAGTGCATATCCTGGGCAACCCTAATTGCCTCCGTTCCTGAATGCTTTTTTCTGCCCAAACGGCCTCTGGAATCTCATATGATATCCGATAAGAGGACATTAAGTAAAATTTAAGACTATAATATAATATTTCACTGCGCCTCTGGAAGTAGACGATATATTTAAATAACAGATCGGTCTTTAAAGAATAATGTTTGGTGCATAGGCTATATTAGGTTTTTAAATCGTTTCAGTCAAGAAATCGGTTATTCCGATGTTAGAAGATTCTGGAGATTTTTCTGAGACTAATTAAATCAGAGTGGTGAAACAAAATGTGATGACGTCTCAATGTGTGTACGACAGTGACTTTCATACAAGTTCACCTTAAGATCAATACCCATATGATTGATCTCGGAACAGTTGTAAATTATTCCAGATGTTGATTGGTGGTCTGAAAACAACGTCATTGCTACGTCAAAATTACCATGGAAACACAGAATGAACCGGTTGTATTCTGACCATATAAGGACATTTTAACTTCATTGATGATATTTTTCCTATAGAAGATCGATTTAGCCACAAGAGTTGGTTTATTATGTCGAATTGTTACAAAAATAAAACGATCAATAGAGAATAGTTATCAGTGACGTCAAACAGATTAATGAGTTGTCACGAGTTTTACGCACTTAGTATGTTGTGGTTAGGTGATTATTCAATAGTTTTTGTGGGGTAAAGACATTAAACCTGATGTCAGTGTCAACCATAGCATATAGGCTACATATACTGTCATTGCTAGTTAGTAGACACTAGTATTTCTATATCGTGCATGAGAGTATGGGAACTGTATTGCTGTAATAAAATCGACCCTGTAAAGGATTGTAATTTGTAGGCCTTATTTATCAAGGTAGGTGATAATAGTATTTCTATTGATTATGAAATTCAAATTGATGACAACAAAAAATCATATTTTCATTAACACCTTACTCTCTTCATGCAACTGTAGGGCTATTATTGTCATAATCCATGGAAATTTCAGGTTTTTGTATCTGTTTCACAATGTAATGCAATCGAACGTGTTCCGCAAATGTCTTCCACAATTTATTATTAAGCTTCAATTTTATAATAACCATTATTCTAAGAAATCGTTTACATAAGTACTATTTTTAGTTTCATAGTCGAGGAAGATTCTAGAAATATTTAAAGTTAAGTTTCTGATTGGTTGAAAATGAAGATTTCTTCTTAATGATTGGTCAATTTGGTCGTTTGCTAAATAACCACGAGTATAGTGACAAGCTACTGGGAACTATTTTCAACCTATAATATCTACATGTATATAAAAAATCCTACTTCTGGTTTGAATTCAAAACGATAAGAAAATTTCCCCACACAACAAGAAAACTTAGATTTTCCTATCGGTTAATTATTGAAAGGGTAAAACTTTTTTTTATCATTATCACTTACATCTTCATGATTAAAGTAAAAAAAAGGTAAATAATTTACAGGATTGACAAATGTGTATCTTTAAAAATAACGTATATGGCGATATCGTAGATTCTATGGTATTTTATAACTAGCATTACTGACAATACTGTACTTCAATACTCAATATTAAGTAGGATATATTAGGGACGTAGTAACACAATGTTCCATGTCACGGTTTAAAGAGGCGTTGTAGGTTAATTAGGAAAAAGAGACAGTGTGAAACAGCAACAGTTCCAAGTTTAGGTTTTTCTTTTTTAATGGGGGTGGGGGTAAGGTTTTTTTGTAACATTTGTCTCTCTTGTCAACAAAAATAATTTGACGTGAATTTTTAACTTTAACAGAATTATCTCAAACCTGTTGAAGAATTAAAAGATCACGCTTGAAAATAATTGTAAAAGATCGTACATATTCCGTGGAAATTACTTGTTTACTTCTATTAAATTTCACCATAAATTGACAGACGTACGACCCGAGTGTTGCGACACACACTCAGCCAATCAATAAGCAGCTAGATATATTTACCTCCGCACTAGAAAGTAGTCCCAAAACTTTTGGTGATTATTTTCTTTTATCGTAGATAATTTCTCCACCTTAAATATTCAGTTTCTTTCATAGAATAAAACTGATCATAAAACGATCGATAAAAATCAAAATTTTGTCACTTATAGAGAAACAGCTGGTAAATAGCGTAGGAATATTTGTGATAAAAGTTGACAATCGAGGAACGTAATATTTCTGCCAATTCTGCAAATCGTTTGCTCGCGTGGGGAAAGATATAACTGTCATCAATGTAAGTAGGAGTTCTAACAGATTTTCTTCAATTTAACTTTCAGACATCGGTAAAATCAAACATAGAAGACTATTACAGCATGGAAAAAGTGGATTTAGACAGTCGCTTTCAAGTTTTGGGATATGAACAAGTTGTGCGATTAAATGAAGTATTGGAAGGAAAACTGCCAGTGCACGGCCGAGGAAATTTTCCGACTCTAGAATTAAAGTTGAAAGACTTGGTTAAGATTTTACGTGAAAAATTAGTGAGCGAAGGAATCGTTATACGCGATGTACGACTTAATGGTGGAGCGGCTTGTTATATACTTGGAACAGAAAAAATGAACTATAAAGATCTCGACTTAATATTTGGAGTAGAACTGTCAAACCATAATGAGTTGCAGAAAATTAAGAACTGTGTTCTTGAATGTCTCATAGACTTTTTACCTGACGGTGTTAATAAGGAGAAAATGAATAGCTGCAGTTTAAAGGAAGCTTATGTTCAAAAAATGGTAAAAGTATGCAATGAGCATGGTGATAGATGGAGTTTAATCTCCTTAATGAACAATAAAGGTAGAAATATTGAACTGAAGTTTGTGGATAAAATGAAGCGTCAGTTTGAATTTAGTGTGGACTCCTTTCAAATTATTCTGGATAGTTTATTAACTTTCTATGGCGTGTCTGAAACTGCTATGAGTGAACATTTTTATCCTACCATATTTGCTGAAAGTCTTTATGGAGACTTTTGTGAAGCATGGTTCCACTTGATAAAAAAGAAAATTGCTACACGATGTCCTGAGGAAATACGTGGAGGTGGGTTATTGAAATATTGTCACCTGCTAGTTCGCAAGTACACTTCTGCTGATGATGTAGATGTGCGGATAATGGAAAGATACATGTGTTCAAGGTTTTTTATTGATTTTGGTGACATTCTTCAACAAAGTCAAAAGCTTAGTGCTTATTTGGAGAGTCACTTTATTGGTGAGGAAGAATTAAAGTATGAATACTTGACAACCTTATATAAAGTTGTTGATGAAAGCACAATATGTTTAATGAACCATGAAAGAAGACAAACACTTAATTTAATTCACCAATTAGCATACCAAGTGTACATGGAAGAGGAACAAAAGGCCAAGGCTAAAGCCAAGTGTATTGAACTTCATAAAATTGATCATTTAAGTAATTTGGTGATAGATCAAGTGTTTTATGGCCCCTTTAATCCAGAGCTACCCCCAGGAAGCCAAATTATTAACAGTTATACTAAGTACAATATGCCTTCAGTGTACCAGGGACCACCCTCTCCACCCTGCCCCTTTTGTCCACAATGCCCCCCTCAATATATCCAACAGTGCTCCTAATTCAATTTTTCCTCTCAGAGATGAAAATGTTTTTTTGAGAGGTGGGACATATATTCCAAAATTCTGTGATTACTAATTGAACATTCTTGATGGATTCAGGATGTGTACTAGGTTTACAGTATGCAGTTTATCACAACAGATGATATATGCATAATTTGTGAAGTGAAAGATTGCAGAAGAATGTGTCATGTATGTACTTTTTGTGTTAAAATCATCAAATGTTGGAATTTGTTTATTAAATACAATATTTCCAAAGTTAGCGAGAATAAGATCGGATTCTGTTATTTTCATTATCTGGAATAAACACTACTGTTCATTATGGTGTTTAATGTAGAATGATTGATGAATATCAATAGATAAGATTATCTGCTCATTCTCCCCTTATATTTCAAACTACCTACTATACTGCTGTGTGTTCGCAACTATTATATTTCTTGTTATATTTTTCTATGGTCCTAAATGTTCAAAATTATTTTCAGAAAACTCACTTGAATTAATATTGAAATAACAGTATTAAACATAACATAACAGTCTAGAATATTGTTAAACTTTGATTGTTTATCTGTTTTTTATGAAGTTTCTGTCTCAAGTCAAATTTTAAGAAGTAGGAAAAATAACCATCATTTTAAGAATAATTCTGTCTGTGGATATCTGATTTCTTCAACTGAGGAGAAATTACATTCAATGCCAACTGACTAAAATTTAATGGTTTAACCCACTATGTTAAATTATTATAGCTAGGATATTCCAAGTGACCGATTTCCTTTCCTGTCTCTTAAAAGGTCAAGGAATAAACACTTGAGACTGAAATAAACTGATACAGTCATAATGCATGATCAGATAGAATTTTGCTACTTATAACTTACATGATTGCTTTTCAATATTTAACAGTTATTATCTGATGCTTACTTGGAATACACTAAGCTTTTCAAGCTATAGCTTAGGTTTATGAAGTGTGATATAAAATTTTCTTAAATTTTTAAAAATCTAGAGGTAAATAAGATTATGAAAGATGGTACAGTCTGATTATTTCAAAAGAGTAAAAATTCCCAAGCTTTATGGCAATAACTTGACTGTTTTGTTTAAGCAATATTTTATATAGATTAAGTGTTATGAATCTAGATAGTACAGTAGTAGATAATTATTGTTGACAGTTCTTATCTAAACTCTATAAAACAGGTTATCTGTAAGGTCTGTAACATATTGCTGTTGACAAATTCATTTAAACTGTAAAGATATTTAAGTACATGTTTTAAATAGTCTCAATTAAATCATTTTATGTCTGATATTGGCATTGCTAAGTTTTATTAATCAAAAATTGTGTTTTTTTTCTAAACAGTGCAATATTTATACATTGTTTTTGGAGCCCCTGGAAAATAAGTCTTATCATCTTTATTTGTATAAAGTAATCAAAAGATATATGCAGAGAAACAAAATTGGACCAAAGTTTTGAAATTATTTTTATTCATGTACTTCCAAAGCACAATAATAAAACTTTGAAACTTCCATTAAAATATGTTCAATGACAGTAATGATATTTGTAATTTTTCATAACTTTAATTTCAAGTTGTTTTCAACGTTTCATAATTTATAAATATAATTTATGTTTCTACAGAGGCTGGACCTCTGAATAGTTTTCAATGAGTATATAATGCTAGTCAAATTGACCATTTAAGTTGCTCTTTCAAATTGCAGGAATTGATTATGTAATTGTCTCTTTGTTTATGCTCAATATACATTATTATCATAATATTATACATATGTAAGTCTTGTTTAACTTGACATTTTTCTTGTAACTTCATACCTTTTGTTCAAGTGAACGAAGCTTGAATTGCTTGTTTGCCTGTTGCTACACAAGTGACTAGTGAACTGATTTTCATCTTGGCTGTGAATCTGTGGTTAGAAAATACTGTTTGATCTTGATCTTTATTTCTCAAAACAGCAGGTCAATCCAAAATTTAAAAACAGAAAGAAATATGAAATATATGGCCTGTTATTATAATGGAAAGTGTTTTCCACCATGAACTTCACAAGACATGTTTAACAAACTTAATTGCTTGCTAATTTGTGCCTTATTTAGGAAAACTTAACATTTAAGACAAATATAATGGCGATGTTTTACCGATGTCAACACATTTTCTTGTTTGGGGACAACTAAGAACAACAGAATAATGTGGGTATAAACACAAAATCTTTTGAGAATCCAGCTATGAGTAGCCTTTTAATTTTTCATGAAAATGTCATTGATATATTCAAATTAGCTAGAGCAATGTATTTATGTAAATAATCTTTACTTAAATTTTTGGTGAAAGTTTAAGGCTACTTTGTGATAGGGTTTTATGGAAAATAAGTCAATAGGGACTATGTCAATATATTCTGACATATTTATACATATACTGACATGTTATAATAGTTCATGGCTTTTGACATATATCTATCATTCTATATTTAGACTCTTGTCACTCGGTTTGGCTCTCAAGTAATTTAAATCATTTTATGAAAAAAAAATTGTTCAATCTTGTGGTCAGTGCTAGGGCAATATGTTATTATTGAAAGATTTAAATTGTAACAAACCATATTTGACCTTTGTCAATGTTTTTAGAAGTAGATAAATTAATGACAAATTAAAGTAGTTACAAGTTTACTGAATCAGTGAGTTTCATCAAAGCAAGAACAATATTGTAATTAAAATGATTTTTTGGGGTAAGATTGAAATTAATAGAGAGGAATAGGCAGTCCAGTTCTAACATTTATAAAAACTTTTATTATTACTTTTTCTTCAGGAATGGGTATTGATCTCATTTTGTAAAGTACATGTAGATGTATAAGCTTAAATGAACAGTTCAACATTTACTTGAATAGGGAATAATAGTTGACCTAGAAGCTGAAAAAGTTTAATGTATAAATAGTGAACTTAAGTCAACACATTATACAAATATTAGAATTCAATTAAATATCAATTGCTTATATTTTGATATACATTTAATGGCAGTTTATGTAAATTGCCTCTTTTTTTTAAGGGAAAAGAATATTATTTAATGTGTAATGACCATGTTATCAGTAATTTGACTAAGTATATATTAATGTTTTAAAATTGGTATATATCTGTTCATGCTGGACATTTTTTATGTGAAAATAAAAACATATTTTGACAAAGGAAACATATTTTTTTATGTACAGTGTAGGTTACCATTTCAGTAAAAAAAAAGAATAAAAAAAAAAAAAAGCTTCAATACTATAACTATTTAGTTTATCTTATTAATGTGAAGATAAATTTGCTCATTTGGAGATGAAAAAAAATCTGTGATTTATATATGTTGACATTATTTTAAAAATTATCACTGACATCTTATTTTTAAGGCAGTACTGTAAAATTCCCGTTGCTTACTTTTGTTAAAGTCTAAATCTTGTTTCAAATATCTGAAATTACTGACTTATCAATGAAGTTTCTTGTTTTGACTCTCTTATTCAAAACAATGACTGACAGATAACATTAAATGCTCATAAGATGTATTACATAGTGTTACTATATGTAGTAATCTGGATGTAATTTTGAAATGCCCTAAAGCGATATTTGATCAAATTATATAATTGTGATGATAAAGTGAGCTTATAGAATATTATTATTGTTATTACCTGGTTAAAGTGACATCTTACAACTGATTAAATGACAGGAGAACATCTATCTGGATGTGTAATAATCTAATAGTATCATTTATATCAAGTGCCTATATAAATCATATTACTCTGCTTAGTAGATAATTAGTTGTTATATGACATATTTTTCCCTTTTACTACTAAATTAAAAGTGGTTATTGTTTGTTATAATTTAAATGTTATATTATAAGATGTTATAAGAGGGTAAATAGCTTTAAGAAAGTGCTGTCTGAAAAAAATGTCTACATTCATTATATTTGTTGGTACCATCATTTACAATTTTGTTTTATTTTGCTGATGTGATTGGAAGGTGCTTTAAATTATGGTTCATTCTTACTGGTATATTTCATCATTGATCCATTTATGTGTATATTTTCTTTACATCAAAAAATATTTGAGAAAACACATCTGGACCTGACATTCATAAAATGTTATGCATAAATAAGTCAAAGTAGTATAAAAAGCAATCTGAAAACTGTATCCGACTCACCATGAATATGTACATTTAAATTTCTCATATTGCATATTTAGTACATAAAAACAACCTATATATTTCATTGTTATATCTCTATTTTTCTTCAAGAAATAGTTTTGTCAATTGTATTTGTATGTAATTTTAAAATCTATTATAAGTCAGATATTATATTTAAAGAAATACATGAAAAAAATTCACAAAAAATTGAAAAAATGCAAAAAAATATAAAATAAAATTATCCAAAAATATATGGTTGTATGTTTACTTTGTTGTCTGGAAGCCTCTCTTCTGATGTTCATCAAGGACATTAACTGTGTTTCCACTGGGGGAAAAATCTGGCTTTAAAGCTAGTTTTCTTGTGTTTCCACTGGGAAAATTGTGGAAATTTTATTGTTCGGGAAATTTAAAAGGGGCCTTAGCTGAAAACTTGCTTAAAAAACTGGAAACACAAAATGCAGTTCTTCTAGTTAAACTTCCTAGCTAGCTTTCCTCTACAATTTTCAGTGGAAACGAGGTTGAGGTCAAACCTAATCAGCTGGAAGGGTATTGTTTGAAAAAAGATATTATTTGGAAGAAATAAGATTAATATGCACACTTGAGATCAAATTATAGAGAGTGCCATGCCATCCATTGCTGACAGTCCAAAACAAAAACCCAGGTTGGTCTCTTAAGACCATGGTATCTCAAACACTAGCTTAGAAATAAAACTAAAAGTTATATATGTAATTGTCCTGAAATCAACCTCTGTCTTGATCCTTAATTATAGAGAAAATTTATTTTATGAAGCAATAACTGTACCACCTACGTTATCAATCTAATGTGAAAGTTCACTTATTATAAATATTCTAGTAGTAAAAATAATAATTAACATTTATGATAATAGCTACATACATTAATTATACCCAGAAACAATTAGAAAAGAGAATTGTACTATTTAATTACAACATGAATATTAAAGCATGAATACATTATCCATGTCACAAATAACTTGCATCAAACATACCAATCCCAACAATTTGTCATCAATATAATGAAATATTAAAGCCTACACAAAAATCAATAAAACAAATCTGTGGTAGATTAATGCTTTTTTATACACCCACTTTACAATGTCCAATTTTGACCTCCTCTGATGTTGAAACTGTATGAATAATTACACATTTCACAATCTCTTAATCCTGTTTAACAAATATGTGATGTGATAGTGATCAAGGAAATGAAATGAAATTTCACTACATCTTAATTTTATTGATCAGGGCAATAGCAGCAGCTCATGCCAAATTTGGTGAAAGAATATTTTGGGTTAACCTGCTGGACTATCTGTAAAATGGTGGACATATGACATTGAATGAATATCCAGGGGCGCCGGAAGGAAATGTTAGCGGCGGGGGCGGAGCTGTGATATAAAGGGCACTATGTGACCGAGCGAAGTGAGGGAACCTTCCGGTCTGGGGATTCGAGAAAATTTGGTAATTTAGAGCTTCTTAGATCACTTCTTAAGTATACCAGAACGTACGTCATGCCTATATTTTGGGGCATACGGACACAACAAATTTTGCTGGAACAAATTTGCTTGAATCAATACATTATATTTTTTTTTTAAAAAGGGCGAAAATGGCACCTATTTTCACTCATCAAGACTAATACCAATATAAAAATATAATACTGGTACATGTACACCTACAGTCTGGATCCAACGCGCTGGTCGGGCTCCTTGAATTTATGGTTAATAGAGGGAAGGGGATGGGGGGTTGAGGGTCCGTGAACACCAGCTGACTGCAGCTCTGGGCTGCCGCATGGTTTGTAGTATCGGCCGGCTCTTATTTTGGGGGGATGTGAGCCCAGTCCAGATAAAATCCCCATTTCCAGTCTCTTGCCTCGGTCGGCTGTAATTATTATGACATAAAAATTCTCCGTGTCTCTGTGACAAAAAGGGCACATGTTCGCCCCTCCCCTGCCCCAGTGGTTCCGGCGCCCCTGTGTATATCATTGTTAATATAGTCACATCGATCCCAACATAATAGACAATTTCTTGTTGGTAACAATAATATTTACTTCTATGGAAGATATTATTATGAATATGGCATGCATTATTTAAAGTTAAAGTTACCATGTTAACAATATCAAAGTATGCTTAATTTTCAAACCCTTTTTGATTGGGCATTTCCTTTTTAAGAGCGCAAATGGTAAATAATGTTTATTTTTGTTTTTCAACAAAAAATTTACAAAATAATCGTGTCATATTGCAGCACAGAAAAACAATATTTAGTACACATTCAGAAATAATGACTGAGACTTCAGTTCAGTCATGCTGATATATTATCTACATCAGCAGTTTTAAAAATAGCAAGAATTTTAAATTAAAAGCATTTCAAATGTGACCAAGTTTCAGTTGTAAAGATTTCTTGAGAGATAATGAACCATACACAGCTGTAAAATGCATCAAAACGAAGAAAATGAGTTGGTTGTTGACCTTCAGATTGATTCTACATTATACAGTCTCTGTGTATGTTAAAATATTTACATGTTTCTCACGATCATATCATTTCCTTATACAATAAATAAATCATCTTCAGATATTTTATTATATAGAATATGTTTTGATGACAGTGTCTAGAAATAAGACCAAGATCTGTATAAATGTAAACATTTCAAATTCAGTCAAATTCTAGGTTTTTAGTATCAAGAACAGGCCTCAATTAATTTTGAAAAGGGCCAAAATGCATTTTATAAAAAATATAAGGTCCAAATATAGAGCTTAGCTAGCATAGCGAACAGAGCGTTTTGGCGGAAGGAGTCACTCTTGAGAGGCCATTCTCAAGGGTGTTTTGGGCCGAAGTTAGCCCTCAGGCCGCCATTTGAGAAAGCCTGATCTAGAAACCTACTATACATAGTGTTAACGAGAATTTGTATATCATGTTCAGATTTTTCTTTCAAAAATTATTATCATTACCTTTGACATAACTGTGAATTGCTATCAATATTATTTCAAAGTTAATCATGCGACATATTCTAATAAAAAAATTATTTTTTTTTAACTTTTTGAGAATAAAGCTAATTAAATTGCGTTTGAAGTCTTAAGTGATACAGAAATAAGTTAAAAAAAAATGGTGAATACAAATTTGTATCTAATTAAATACATAAAGCAGAAAATGACATTGTTTTCTTTATTTGGCACCATTTAGGATTAAAATTTCCTTTGTATTTAAACAAGATTTGCATAACAATCATATTGTTATGTATGTTCTTAAGTCATTTAAACAAGTCAGTTTAGTTTAGTTAAATACTCCACTTTTATGTTTTACATTTTCTTTGTCACCAAATCTTTTCTCTTTCAATGAAGAATTTAAGTCATTTATATTCACTAGCCACAATCCCAGTTTATTTCCTCTTCTATAGATGCATCCAATGATACTCTGCCATTGTTCTTGAAATTAATTGAGCTCATTCTGATTTTGAAGAAAGTAATTTTCCAAATACCCTTCTCTTTACATTTGAGCATTTGAAATATAAGGCTATTTTTTAGAATCAATTGGATGCCAATTAATTTTTATATGCCCACATTGTATGAGGTAATTGGGCATATCTTGCTAGGCAACCACTCTTGCCAAACTTTCATAGTCAATTTACAAGCAATATTCAAATTTTTTACAAAAATGTGTGTCAATTATGCTAAGAATAGAAACAACTTTTAAATTCATAGGACATCATATCCTAGAATATAATCTTCACCAATTCAAACTACCACCTTTTTACTATGAAGAATGTGAAAAGACTCAAGAAGATTATGAAGAGAATGTTATATGATATTACCACAGATTTACTTTCCTAGTTTCCCACTATACAAACTTTTATTTTACAAATACTGTACAAATTTTAAATCTCCTTGATTAACTAGAGTTTTTTATGTTAAAGGTTAAGAGGAGACAAGGATTTCCATGTGTCAGCTCAATCTGAATATAATAATACAAGTGTGATTACATTACAAATAATCACATATTTTCTCATGTTTCATGACATAATTTGTTTAAATTTATCAAGATAAATTCTGTAATCAAATTAAAATTCACTCTTTATAGAACCTTACACTGTCTTACTAACAAATTGCCTGCCCAAAGAATATATTACTTAAGAAATGTGATGGAATTGAGGTCAGACAAAACTTTCAAAGTTACCAGACATACCCTTTTTGCAAAGCAGGGAAACTATTTTGTCAGAGCTGTCTAGGGCCATCTTTATGAGGTAAAACAGAATTAGAATGGTACTTGTTGAAAGGTTGCCTGTTAACATTACAAAAAGTTCAAACTTTTCATTCTCAAATGGATAATTTTAACGAAAAAGCTGTTTTTGATATTAAAAAACATTTAGCTTGCTGAAATATGTGTTGAGAAAAAAGATGGTTTGCAAGGTAAGGTAACATATGCCCACAGTAGCAGTAGCACAGTAATAAATAAATAAATACAGGTGTAATAATGTTTTCAAGGTCATCATTGGTTAAAACTTCAAGGCGTCATTCGTTGAAATTCCATTAATTTATAGCTACCCCAAGATCTTTTACTTCAAATAAACACAAAAAAGGAATATATAGCCTACCCCTGGCTGGCGGTCCGACTAAAAAGCGCAAACAAGCGCAAACAAGCGCAAACAAACCCAAACAAGCGCAAACAAGCGCAAATATGCCCAAACAAGCGCAAACAAGCTCAAACAACGATAAAAAAAATACATAATATATGATATCGACATATTAAAACAAAATCGTTGGTAAAATTTGAAAAACAACTACTACACGGAAGTAATCAAGCGCGACAAGTACTATATATACCACGGTGCTTACGAGTTAACATATTTAAACAAACGAATCCGTTAGGATGAGTTTGTTTAAATATGTTAATGAGTAAGTCACGTGGTATATATTACTTGTAACATAAATATGATTGACAGCTTAAAAGTTATGACAGCATTGATCACGTTACTCTTATTGTATTATCCCTTGATTAAAAGAAATTGTGGTAATCTGTTAGCAACAAAAAAGCCGGAAATGATCAGTTTCCTAATCAAAAATTGGTCCAATTTCGACCCAAGCTAATTCGATCTTTTAAACCTGTGTAATTGACCCCAATCTTCATTTCATTTGGTTCATACAGTGCGCATGTCAGCAAGAGAGTAAGACGAATTTCAATCTGCAACCATATCACAGGGATTTTTACCAGTCTTTATTTTGCTGTTCCGACGGTTTTGGAATAAAAGAATAAAATGTGCAAAAACCATTACCCCTCGTTAAAAAACTCTGTTGTTATGCTATTATTTGTGCTATTGTTGTCTTGTTTATGTACATATATATATATATATATATAGAAAATAAAACTTGTATTCAATCCTTGGTTCTATTCCTTGTCTCACTGAATAATGGTGATCAACGCATGATATTCAGTTATTTGTGAGATTTTGTTGGCCTAAGATAGCAAAGTTGTATAGCTACATGTTGTTTGCGCTTGTTTGGGTTTTGTTTGCGCTTGTTTGGGCTTGTTTGCGCTTGTTTGGGTTTGTTTGAGCTTGTTTGCGCTTGTTTGCGCTTTTTAGTCGGACCCCTGGCTGGAGTGTTAACAATCTTCAAAGACAGGCCAAAATCTCACTTTCAAGATGTAGAAAAAGTAGAATTAGATAAATAAATTCCAGTTGAAATGGCAATAATGCTGAATAATACCTATTCAGATAGATGTAATACATATTGCAATAAAATAATAGTTAAAATAATAAAAAGTTTGAGAGAGAGAAAGGAAATCAATGTGATATGATTATGTGAGTGTCAAGGGATCAATAAAACACCTGGAAAGATCAATACCTTATGAGGTCATCACCATCAATCTACCCCATTTAACGACATTAGATTAATTGATATAACCATTAATCATTTGACTGATCATTTCACACTAATGAAATACTTTTCAACATTATACCTTCCTATAAGATCTTTAACATTGAAGTTTTTCAATTTAAATGTTTTATTAGAAAAAAACTCTTTATAAGTGTTACTGATTTATAGATTTATAGCTTGTAGTTGGAAGCAGATGAACATATTGTAAATATTCATTTCACATTTCTGATCAACTTTCATTTTCTCTTTATTTTCTATTATATTGAGTCCAAAGGTTCATATCAAATTACCCTCTTAACAAAAGTGTTATAAAATCAGCCAAATAGAAAAAATGTAAATATTTCAGTAGAGAAAACTGAGAAAATGTGCTTGGCAACTAAACAAAATCTAGGTTAATTTGAGGCTTTCTGGTATTTGTTTTAATGCAGACCAAATCTTTTGAGAGAGTAAAAATGTTTATTCATTCATCTGAATGTGGAGAAGACAATGATTGTTTAACCATAAAAACTTGCAGTTTGACAATGAAACACTGTTACAAGTTGTAAATCCCAAGAGAAAGACAACTTATGTTTCACATATGTTGAGTGAAAAGTGAAAGTTATTAGACATAAATAGTTAAGTAAATGGGTCTTCATGGTCTATATTTTTTTGTTTAAAGATAATCTGGTTAGCAGATGTAAAAATTTAAAATTTGATGTCCCAAAGTCATTATATCTTTTTGTGCTCCACTGTTTTTTTTCTCCCCATTTGTTTTCTTCCACATCCACTATGATTTTTAAAAAATCTTAAGATCCTTGACTAATGTTTGTGAAAATGGTACCTTCAGAAAATACTATAATAAAGTTTTGTTAATAGTGATACAAGACAAACCTTGAAAATTCTGAGATTATTGTGATAATAGATGTTTTATTTTTGGTTGAGTAGGTTGGAATGATTCCAGAAGTTGACCACTTGTTAGAAGTCAGTTTCTCAGATTCTCTCAGACTGAAAAGAAATCAAGAAGGTATATGTTGTAAGTAAAATATTTATATTGATAAGAGATATGAAACAGTAGTAAACTGACAGTTTAATGTAAATATATGATGGTGGGAAAAATGAAAGCTAATATATTAAAGTGTAAAATTTTGTAGAAAGTAGATTATGGGTGGAACTATTAGAAAGAACAGCTGGTATTATGATCTGTATACAAGTTTAAAATCTGGTGCCAACTTTATGACTTTGGTCCAGTTTAGAAACTAAAGAGATAACCATAATAAATAACCACAAGCCAACTCTCAAGGTACTGTTAATGTGATTTCTAGTTTTTAGATTTTAACAAGTGGCACAAAGTTCATCTCTTCTCCAACTGAGTGATGTTATGAAAAATAATCTTAATGTCATTCTAACCTTATTTTGAGTCTGCCATGGGGAGTTAATTAAAAATAAGTGGAGTTTATGGGCGTGTTATTCTATACTCTAGTTAAATGGAATTTTCAACAAACTGAAATTTTCTCAGACAAGCATAAAATAACAACAGTTGTTCTGCTCCATCATAATTTTTAATCTGAACATCTGGAAAATGTGCTGACTCAGTTACTTTTTTTACCTCATAATGTCACTTTTAATCAGATTGTTAGACAAGTGAAGTGGTTACACCAAAAATTTCAAATAGGGGAATAATCTTACACTGTACACATTCAAATAAACAAAGAAAATAGAAATAAAAGAGTCCAATTACATTGCAAACTTTCAGTTTTTATCATTAATGTCTAATAGTCGAGGAATATTTTGTACAGTACTCATGTTTATAACAGTGTCATGCTATTCTGCAGACAAAGAAATACACTAATAAGCCATACAAATTGTCCAGTACAATTCACCAAGGGAAGTTTGTGATGAAAACGCAGCTGACTGTGGCACATGGGGATTTGGTTCAATGAAAACAAACTACTTTCTAAAGATAATTGCATACAGAGCTCTAATTAGCGCAAATGAAAATATAAACAAAATGAACCAACTGTTTTGCCAAAGTATTTAAGCATATATATATAAGGAAAAGCAAAATGACGTAGGCAGTTATATTTTAGGTAAATTAAGGACAATGAAGGTATATTTACTAAAGGTGACCCTAAACCACAAATCACTATAATGCAGTAATTAAAAGTCAACATTTACATGAGGGTGACATCACATCAGAATTCATGGGTAAATTTACACATTACCAAGAAGCTGAGAATATTCGACTGAGTACACTGAGATGACAACACCTCTATTGACATACTTTAACATCTGTACAATCTCACTATTTATCTATTGCATTTTATTAAATTTAAAAAACATATTCAAAATCAAATTTTTTCAATCTAAAGCAAAGATTTCAATCTTTTATTTTTTCTTCGGAATAATGTCCAGACTTTATTAAATACAAGCTTCATTCAAATATCAAGACAATATTTCTGAAAACCTGCTTATTACAGTGTAAAGTTTTTTTCAATTCAAATCAGTGATGAATTAAACCAATTATACCACAAAACTGTATTCACATCTGAACTCGACCTGCTCAGGTTGGTTATGCTCTCCACCTTAAATAAAGTTGCTAGCATGTAATTTGTTTGGTAATTTGGGGGTTGTAAAATGAAGGGTTTCATAAAGCCATGGCCAAACTCATTAAAAATATAACAATGTGTTAGTACTATATGCATGTTAGCATGAAATGTGCAATCAATTAGTATAATAATGAATGTCGGAGTTAATTATAAGCACCATGGAATCATTTGGTTTTCAGAAGTCATGTTTATTAAAGAAAATGCAGAACTTGAATTATAGGGGAATGTTCGCATTTTTCAGAATCGATTTTGGTCTTGAATGTATGTAAGCAACCCTCAGAAATGCAGGAAAATTGCATGATCCCTTAAATCTATTACAGAACATTGTCTTCTGATTTTTTAATATGTGTTTTCTTTAAAGTCAGTCTTGCTAAAATAGGAGTCAGATTTTAACATTTAGAAGGAGAGCTGTGCGCAGTATTACTGATAAGCTGAAATTCCTGTTTCTGAGAATATGGTATTATTGGTCAAATGAATGGTAAACGGTTCACTTAAACTGACAAATGATGATAGGTCTTGTTTCCAGATTATACAGGTATTGAGAATAAAAAAGCAATCAACATTCTAGATTCTCAACAAAGTATGTCTTACTTTCGGAAATCTGAAAATCACAACAGTCAAAGATAATATGACAACCATTGTACATTTCCTCTAAGTTTTATTGTGAGAACATTATTGCATCTTATGATATTCATCTGAAAATAAATGATTCTTTATTTTTTTAATGAGACAACAATTTTATTTCATGTTTGTCTTAATCTGTTTAATATGAACTATGATCAAATATAAGGATGTTAATATTCATTTTTATAGATTATCTTGCATTGTCAAATATTGAATACCGGTATTCATAGCCGATCAGGAAATAACAATAATTAAAAATATATTTACAGAACCAATCATTATCAATCTATCCAACCATCCCTGACATGGTTTGACCCAATAAAAACTATGACAAGCCCGAGACAAGCCTTACATGCCATAATTATGCCGGGTAATTTGTCTTGTCTTTCTGCACCTGAATGTGTTATTAGGATGGGCAAATGCCTTGCAGTGTGCATTAGCCTACTAATTTTTTCGATTTTCAACTGTCAAGGGATTTATTTATTGTTGACATCCTGTAGCACACATGGCCTTGGTTTATTGTTCCATCCGAAGTACTGGACCCTTTTTCCATGTCAGCCCCTCTGACCTGCATCACTGACGGTGGAAAATCGGGTTGAAAAATCAGAAGGTATTATTTTGATTCAAGGACACTGGACCTTTAAATCAGGTTAGTGAGCAAGCGTCTAAAATACTGAGCCACCGCCTAGGGCCCCCCCTCCCCACCGAAATTAAGAGGTATTCTGGAAGATCCATTGTGTATAACATTTACTCTTGCAATATCAGTCCATTAAAGGGATATGTTCACTAACCGTTTGACCAAAAAAATGTAGTCTCAGAACCTGGAATTTTTTAGCTAATCTAATCCGTAATAGTGTTCAAACTTTCCCTTGAAATTTAAGCATTCAAATCTCCATGTATCCATTATTATCAGCATTTGAAAGTCAAACCGTTTCGTAAGACTATGCCTTATATATACAGAAAATAAAAGATAACTGTTAAGTTCCAGTAAATCTTAAGGCCATTTACATAAATTCAAGGCTCAAATGGATCCTTGAAAATGCTAAACATTCCCCTTTATAATAATGTTTTTGAATGGTTGGCATAAATTACAACGAATTCTAAAGCAGTTGGGTCAAAATATTGACTCAACAAACTATTATTGGGAGGTATTTCCTCAGACATTGGGTGAAAAAGTAAAAACGCCAGATCGACATACTACTCTTATTGTGCAATGTATGCATATATTTGAGTTTCAGTGTAGGCTCACTTAAAATAAAATAACACAATGACATGAACTACAATTTTACTCTTATTTCTTTATTTATATTACAATGTCGTCACAAAATTTGTGAAAATTGTTGAGATTTGTTTGCTCTCAACAATTTCTAAAATAAACTGCATTTGTTTAAATAAAACAACGGCCCCAAGACAATCAACCACAAGTAACACATGTGTTGGTTCACATCATACAACAAGAATAAACATTTACTAAATTCTTTTCTAATTCTCTTGTTTTAGTGTTGTTATTTTTTGACATGCACTAGTTTAATCAGGCCTATGGCAACCATATCTTCAAAAACTGTGATAAATAAAAATATTTCTTAAATGGTTCTATATTTGAAAAAAGAGATCAAATGTGCTGCCTCAGGATATTTTCAAAACTTTTTCATATTTTTTTAAATATGGTTGTTACAGAGGATATTATACAGATTTACATTTTCTGCTCCAGATTGGGTCAATAAAGGTCAACAACCGAATTGAGTGTTTTCAATTTGCCATTGCCAAGAGAAAGAGAAGCGCTCCAGGCCTCAGCCAATTGTCTCATTCAAACAGGCGTACTCGTGTCACCCTAGAACAAATCCCAGAAACAAATCACTGGTCAACTGATAACAACCATCCAAAAGATTTGAAAGGTACATTTATATTCTTAACTTTCTTAGATTGTGGTCAAATAGAACTAATACAAGAAACATTTGGTATGGTGATAACAGTAAACTTTACTTCTATTTAAAGATAAGAAAAAAGTAGATTGTGAAGGATTATAAATTATTTATCTGATACCAGTTGTAATATATAGTAGACCTTGATATACAAACAACCAAACCAGAAAACCACAAACCACACAAACCTCCCAATATCTACTTCAAACTTCTAACTCAGTTGGTCTAACATAAATATTTATGTCCATTCTTATATAGTTTTTCTCAGCTTTTTAGGTCACTAGTTTTTGTTCTAGATAACTCAGATTTCCTGGCAATGATCTCTAAAGTAACTAATGCCACTGATTTAAGGTATATAATGTATACTATTTTGTAAAGTATAATGTAAATTATCCATGAAGTATCAAAAAACTATAATTTGAAGTATAACAGCTTTTCTAATGATAAAAAAGAAAGATATTGGATAGTAATAACCATCTAGTAGAAAACAACCCTATTATATTACCATAAAATTGTAGATCTAATAGGAATATATTTTGGCAGTGAAATTATTACCTCTATCAAAACCATTACAATTTTTTATATCAGTATTGTACACATCTATTAAATCAATTTATGTTGATTTTGGCTAAGTTCAAGGTGATATAAAATAAGAACTGACATAAAAAAGATATCCTTGACCTTAAAGAAGCTTTTATTCTTAATAACATTGACAGTACATGTTCGTGTCCTCAGCGTAATGTTATTTCAGCCCCAAAAAATAATAGTATTTTACAACTAGATATAACTCATAACTATTAGATTTCAACTGCAAAATCATAAAACAATTTTTGATTGTAGATGACATTGGATAATATTGGAACTTCTTATACACATTTAAAGGGGACCAGTCTTCATTTTTATTGTTGATTTGGGTCTTGAATATACTTAAGTATCCTTTAGAGGCACTAGAAATGTACGAAAAATGCATTTTTCCTTGAAATATATTAGACATTTCTCCTTCTATTTCTATAGATGACTTTTCTATATATTGCATAGTATCAATAATGTGTAGTAGGGCATTATAACTTTCAAATGCTAATAATTATGGATGCACATGGATTTGAAGACTCAAATTTCAATGGTGAGTTGTGATAACCAGTACTAAAGTCCCCGTTTCTGAGACTTGGAAAAATCGACCCACGAAAATGAAGCCTGTGCCCCTTTAAGGACGAGTCATATTTTTTACTTTGACTTTATAGTGAACATATCCCTTTAAAAACACTGATAATTATGGATGCACAGGAATTTAAAGTTTTGACGGAAAGATGTGAATACTATTACGAATTAGGTATAAGCTGAAAAATTGCCTCTTTAAGATATGGAATCAATGTCAGCTGTAATGTCACTTAGGATAGGTTGGATAATTTTTATTACAGTATTTAAAAGGCATCTTTAAAAGTTGAAATAAAGAAGAAAATCTCTTTTCATTTGTAGTCTATTTAAATTACCTTAGAACATCTGAAGTTGTCTCATCTATTTAATCTTGTCAGCTTTATGTTGGAGGCATGAAGTGCACAATTCTAACTCTGTCAACATCCTATGTGTTGAAAAGTTTAACTTTCCTGACTTGGGTTATCTGTGTACACTTCAGCACAAATCTTAGCATTAAAATCTCCACTGATTGTATGAATTCTTTCATGTGTAACTACAAACTTCAAATGTGAATTACCAAATACTCTAAAGGTTGTACAAAAATATATATTCATTGGTAGACCTATATATTATTCTAAAATACAGACCATGAAAGTCACACTGATTTACATTCAAATTTTTTATAACCAACATCAATATCTTAAATTCTACCATTTGTCAAATTTTTCATTGAAAAAATTAATAAAAATGTCTGTCAACATGATAAAAAATTCTTCAACTGTCAAAGTTAATTACTACTTTTAATAAATAGAGAAAATTTCACTTAGATTAAAAAAAACGTGTTATAATTCATTGTATTTTTAATAGACTTGAGGTTAACTAACAAACACTAATTTTATAAGATTATCAGTTATTATAAAAGGGATAATCCTTATAAAAGTTGAAATTAGAGAAATCAGATTGAATCTTATGATGCAGAATCTTATTGAGCACATATTACAATAACCATTATATGAGACATTACCGGAAAACCAGTACTTCTAAATTGATCTCTGTTTTGGATAATCAGCATAAAATCTATTTAAAACAAAAACTTATTTCATTACCATTTATTAATAGGATGTTTAGGCATGAATATCTGAAACAGTCTACTACTTGATTTTTTCCATTTAGGTTTAATTATCTTCATAGTCTAGTAGATTTGTCTACCTTCGTTTGTGATTACATTTCATTTACATAAATAGTCATGATGTTCTCAACATGCAGGCCTATTTCCAAGAATTCTAAATTTGGTAACATATGTAATTAAGTGTCACTCATGTGTAGTAGAGATTCTGAATCATGAAATACTCTCTATATCATGTGCTACACAAGGTAATTGGGGTGCTCAATGAGTTAGAAGCTCGCTCGCTAACCTAAAGGTCCAGCTCAAGGAAAGTTACAAGAACAACAGGTTGTAAAACACATTTATTTTTTTATTTTTAAATGTGGTAAAAATGAATAAATTCCAAGAAAAGTCATATCTTGGTTAGGTAGCTTTTGGGGATTTTCAATATTCAAGGTCACTGACTTTAACTTCTGTTCTTTTTGAATTTATTTCATTGAATGATCTGTATTATCCACATAATGGTTCACATGATCTGAAAAACTATAGATTTTAGACTAACTACATACTTTATTGAATTCATTGATGATTCATTGGTTACATTATCACAAAAAGATTATCATAATAAAGAATATGGTGACAGCCACAAGTAATTAAATATTATATAAACTTTTGAAAAGTTAGTGATATAACTTTTACATAACTGGAAAAGAACTATAAATCCAATCTGGTGCTTAGAACAGTAAAACAATGTCAATATACGTAAACAACTCCATTAATCAATCACGTTGATTTTTATATGAAAATCAAACAATTAACATTCTTTACATCAAAGAAAGTAATTCAGCTGAAAGTTTAGAGTGAAATAAACATGATAATAAAAGTGTTTTTTGAAATATTAATAGTGTAACGTTCATTATGAAAAATGATTAGAAATAGTAGATTAATAGAGAAACACCTACTGGTTTGTATAATCTGTTTAAATTAGATAAATGTAGAAGGTAAGGTGGTTAATGATTAGAAGCTACAGGTAGTAGAGTTAAAAAAGCTTTAGTATGAATAGTGTGTTATATTAGTTAAAGGTTGATACACACCGGTCGATAGTCTATATAATTGATCATGAAACATTAGGTGATATAAAAGACTAGTGTTTAAGCGTTTAAACTGTCTATTTAAAAAAATGGCTGTATTTAATGTTGAGTTAAAGAGTTGGTTGAGATGAAAGGAAAGAAATCTAACTAATTCAAGACAGACATACAACTAAATACCAACTTGTTTATATTTTATATTTGTAGATGGACCTTGAGAACTTTCTCAAATTCTTTGGGTTTTTCAGTCAAACTTTTTCTGTTGACACAAGTGACCGTGTTAAAATGACCGATAAAGAGAGTTAGTTCCGGGTGTGTAGAATAAGTATTGTAAGGTAGTTATTATTCTCCGCAGTCTGTAAGTTACGTGTCTAACGTGTGTTTTTTTTTACACCTAATATTTACATAGCCCAATAGTGTATTGACTTAAGTAGTTCATCTTATGATGTAAAATTTCTTCATTCAATATCGTTTTCTCCACCTTCAAAATAAGATGTTTGTTAAAAAGTTGGGTTGAAAGAAAAAAGTATTACTCATATCTTTAAAGGGATTAAGGGATATCTAATAAAATAACAGATTCAATATGATATAATATTTCATAGAAATTGATATAATCAAACTTCGTCCTTGGAAATCTTACAACTTCTTTTAAGCTGTATTTTTTTTTTTTTTTTTTTTTTTAAAAGGCATGTCAAGTGAAATATTACAGCTATGAAGTATCAGATAAAGTTCAACTCTAACTGTCAGTAATTGTCATTCAACCTACAACCTTTTAAGAGTTCTTTTTGGGACTTTTTCACTGGCTTTTGTTTTAAAGGAAATGGACTTCTTAACTCAGACTTGGGGCATTCAAAGTATGAATGATCTAGTCGTCTTAACTATACATAATCCCTGTATAATCTTATACATGTCAGTAATTATTGAAAACACCAATAATTACTTGTAGTTTTCTGGATAGATTTTTGGGTTATACATGTGTAGGGATTCTGAGGTATAGTTGTTACTCCAGGAAAGTCCTCTAATGAATAAATACTGTTATTGGCCCTGTTTGTTAAATTCAATTTTATGTTCACCCTACAAGGTAGCATTCCTTTAAATCAAGACTCTCTTGATAGATAGAATGTATTTCCGTATCACTCAAGTTTTCTTATGCAGAAATTTCTAGATTTATATAACTGTATCATTAACCTCTTATATTATCAATATCATTTACTGTCAATATTTCAATTGACCTACCAAATTACAATTATAGACGTGGACAAATAGAATATATTTAATGGTGGATAAATGAATAGTAAATTATATAATAATATGTAGATTTAATGTATTTCTATAATATTAAGAGTGTAGGTGTAGAAATCTAATCATATATAATGATATGATAATTGAATTATTATTGACTTAATAGACCAATGACCTTCTATATCCTAGAATACATACGCAAATAAGCTACTCTTGTTTTTTCTTTTGATTGTATAATGACAATAAAACACTTTGTTGACAACAAAATTAATTTTATTATAAAAATTACTGGGATTGACCAAGACAACAAAGTGAACTTGAGTCCTGGTGATCACTATTCTTGGTTTATGAAGTTGAGAAAACAGACCATGCCACATTTTCAAAACATTTTTGCACGATCACGACAGGTTTAACATGTGATCAGTATTAACGTTATCACTTTAAAAGAAATAGAATGTCATTGTAACATACAAATTTGATTTAGGAATGTTAAATCATTGACAAATTGACCAGTTTGCTCATTTGTCCTTTACTTTTCTCATTCACTTGTTAAATATGACACAGAGTTTATTGATAAATGTGGTGTTGTTGTGGTCTATATTGAGGTTAATGTAGACATAAGAGTGTGTATATCAATATTATTATGTTCCTTAATAAAACATTAAATAGATCACATGAAACCAATAACTTAGAGATCAACCAGAAATCTATCTCATAAACATATTTCTTAATCCTTGATTGACAATCAGAGATAAAACTACCTAAAATAAATAAATACAGAATAATAAAACAGTACGTAATCTAAAAGAAAACAAACAAGGAGAACAACCGAGAAAATCAAAATACCGATTTCAATGACCACGGCAGTTGTAGAGGGAAGGTGGGGGATTTTATGGACTCCCCCAACAACCCTTTTAGGAACTTAAAGAATGACAAGAGACAGGACTTGTGTCCACAAAAATGTAAGCATTCTCTGACTAATGCTGAGATAATGTCTTATAATCAGAAAATAGAAAAGCAGCACAACAACAGGACAACAACCATCTTTTTATGCAAAGTTACAATAGACTGAAGGGGCTACTTTTTTCGAATATACTATCTTCTTTGTTTCTTATTTCATGCTCAGTGTTTTTAACAATCATATTCTCATATCACTTTATAAATAATTTTTACAGTATGCTATGTACAGAAAGTTTCAAACCTTTCAAGGTAATAAAAAATAGTCTCGTCCTCCCAATATTGATCTTTGGAATAAATGTGCTTTAAAAAAGAATCAGTTTTAAACAAAAGAAATTGACAATGTAACCATTATTATCATATTGTACTAACAAACAGCTATTTTACACCCTACATAGTGTTCTAAGTTAACTTGACAAAGTGGGATGTATTATTACAATACATTTGAAATACAAACAGTTTGAATAAAAACAAGCAGTCAAATAGAGAAAACAATAGTAACATTTAAGTGAAAGGTTAAAGTGTGTAAACCTGATGATAATAATAATGAAGTTTAAATACTACGAACAACTTGTACCCATCTCAATAAATGCCATTTTAATTAATTCTAGAAAATAATCATTTTTTTTAATCAAATCTATTGATACTGTTTTTTTTTAAGTGGAGATTTTTTATTTTTGTGAGAGATTGCACTGCCTATTATTTGTCCAAATTTAGTTTCAACAGATTTCAGTGTTTCATCACCTCTTCTAATAAATATATCCTCATGAGTGCCTGCTGCTGGTAAGTGCTGGTGCTCATTAATGATCCCTAAACTTTCTTGATATATTTGTCTTATGTCCTAGAACTATGCCAAGAAACTCTGATTTCTATGATTCAGCACAACAACTTATTCAAAGACAGCTTGCTAGGCAAGGTAATATAAGCCCACTGGCAAACTTCTAATAAGTGTAAGGGCAATAACTTTAAAGAACAATTTGTTCTTTGATTTTTTCTGGTTTGAATCAAGTCTAAATCAATCAAAAATTGTGTGATACACGGAAATAACTTATAGCCAAATCAACAACCCTAGAACATACACGCCATGTGACAGATTGCATTAAATCTCAGCTCAGTTCTAATCTAATAATGCATGCAAAAATTTTAAATATGAAAATTTGGTTGACAGCAGGCTGCCAATTTAGAATAAATATTAAAACATTATATCAGACAGATGTTGAGTGAAATTAATATATTATAGTTATCAGGGCACTTATTAACAATATTTCATATTCTACCTTATCTTATTATTATTACTTGAATATATGTTTATTATTATTACCTTTATCATTAAAATACACTTAATTAATAATAACTGGTATCCCTAAATAAGAATGGATTCCAGTAATTGTTGCACATCTGACTCAATTTATATTTGTAATAGTTCATTGTGTTTTGAACTAACAATTTCATTCAGGCCTTGAAAGCATTCTTTCACAATTCTACAACATTTATCTAAAATAATTGAGAAATTTAACACTGTAACACTGTCTTGTTGCTATATTCAATTTATAATGATTTTAAAATTTTGCATATATCAGGATTGAAACAGTAAAGTTAGTTGCCTACAATAACCACAATTGTAAAAAAATATAGTTAAATGTGTAAATTTGTATTTGTTAACTTTTGACTAATATTTAATACAATAAAGATTACAATATAGAGTCATGATTACCTAGCAATATACATTTTGGGGTATGAAAATCTATTTTCATCGAAAAAAAAGATGTCTCTCCTCATTACCCTATTTCATTCAACTAATACCTTGGTAGAGATTATTTTGGGAAGATCAATATCAAGGGATTTGACCCGGACTAGCTTTAAGAAAGGCAAACTAAGATGTTTTCCTTGTAAAAACTGGTTGTTTCTTTCTTTGTTTATCGTCTTGAATTTTCGTTGTATAAAACCATTCTAAGATTCAGTTTTTTCTTATAAGACTCAATAGAGATAAATATAGAGATGTAAATATATCAGTTTCTACTTGAAACATGAAATGTGCCACATTTCACTCCTTTGTTTGCTAGCGTGGTAAAAACTTTCTTAATAAGTGTTCCTACACATCTTATTTTCTAAATTAACTTTGATTGAATTCAAGTGTTTCATTTATAGAATAACTTAGTTGTCTATTTATGACTTAATAAAGTGATAGTTCATTTTCAGTTTCAAGTTTCAAAAGTTTACAAGAATGATCACCCCAGCTTTAATATCAGATGTCAAAAGAAAGTAATAGAAGTTTGGTCAGTACAGTCTAACCCAGACAATTCATAAACTCACTTTTACTTTCAGAAATGAGAAAGGCTTCAGGAAATGCCTGACAATGAAGATACAGATGAGACAGATGTGGACTAAATTAATAAGTAATTCTTCACCCAAGTTCAGTGTCATAGACTTTTGATCCAAGACATAATCAAGAAATTTTGAAATTTCACAACAGTCACAACAATAACAAACATATTGAACATTTACAATAAATTGAGCGTATTTGTATATAACAAATATCAAATTCAAACTTTAAAATGATATAAGAGCGTTCACACTTCATGTCAAACTAATTAATCAATTTTCATGAAAAAAAACTTGTCCTTCAAAACAACATTAAGGTAACAGCTGTTGAAAGAATATTAGTGCATACATACTAGATACCAGGATAGAATGAATTGAACATTTACAATTTACCATTGAACTTCATATACATTCACTTCTTACAACCCATATGTTATTATATTTGACTTTGTTTGAAAAAAAAACCTCACAATACAACTTATAGAATAATAGATTGGCAACACATGTACAGTATCTTTAAAATGAGTGGGCTATCTCATATCTTTTATTCTATTCTATAAAATAGAGAAAAAAAAATCTATTTCTACGAAACCAAATAAAAGCTTCAGTCTAGTCATAATTTGATATCTATCTACTTTCCTTGTGATAAGTGTAAAAGTAATAATATATATGGTAATGTAAAATCAATAGCTATTAATGGAACAGGTTGAAAATAGCTAGTGTTTCCTTTTATGGAAACATTTCATTCATAAAAGATAGATTGCACCTTAGAACTGCATAACATGGAAGCGATGTAAAGAATATTGGCTTGGCGTGTAGCTACAGAGAATGACGAAGTGATAAAGGAGTGTATCATTATTGATTTGTCAGTCATGTAATTTAATAATAGAAAAGTTGCTATCAGAGGTTGATATCACTGTTATATGAAAAATATACCAATATATGTATATATATTATATTAAAGCTAATTTCCACAATATTTTAATGAGATACACCAGAATCATATGGATATTTATCTGATGGTCTAAAAGGCAACATATGGTGTTTTTACAGGAAATTGTAGAAAAGGGAAAGCAAATGGCTAGTACAATCTTATATCAACCTTGTCAATTTCTGAAAAAGAAAATCTAACCTACTCTATACTACTATAGCAAAGAAACCCAGGATACATTTAAATCTTAATTCTTGGTTTCGATATCAGATATATTTGCCAGTGCATTTAAATGACAAGAAATTTCATAAAAGATTTTATGAAAAAATGTCATGTTGAGACTCAGATTACAGAAATGATCTTTTCTAAATGTTACTGACTTTTTTCAAAGAAAATTTTGGAAAATTTATGTTCTAAGATAAGGCAACCAAATTTTCAACTCAGGAAATAGCCCTTTTTTACATCAAACTTTGTTTTGGTTCCTAAATACATTGAAATATTTTTATAAGCAAAAAACCATAATTGGCAACACATCGACAGTTATGTGTCAGAGTGATTGGATGCTTCCTATGATTTTCTTAGACACTTATTATACTTGTTGGGAAGTGGAACTAGAAAGTGAAACAGTATTACACTATCATCTGTAACTATTATTTGGGAAATATGATGAGGAAACACAGGATGTGTTCAGGGATATTATATCTAATTATACCAATATATCAAGGAAAGTTAATCTAATAGGAGTGGAATCTTGAAGGTAAAGAAAAATCATATGTTGAGGAGCCAGATCGATTCAAACTCATAGATGCAGATTTTTTCATTCAAAGATACAGATCATTATCATTCCTCATTAATATTTAATATCATAAATTATAATAGGCAAAAATTACCAATATTAAATCAATGTAGCACAGAAATTTCCATAACCATTATTGGACCAAAAACATTTAGTCACATTTAAAGTGATTTTACTTCATTTCATAATTTGAAAGAATTTTTTGGATACACTCCTTCTGATTACAGTCAATCTATCATACCTCTTCCTAAAACTTACCATAATTTGAAATAAATATGATATTATTAAAATAAATTATTTATATAATTAAAATGTTTGATAACAGTTGTAACATATACAACAAATTCCTAAACATAAACAAATATCACTAGTTACATAGACCATACTGATATAATCTACGTTTTTTCATCAACAAATCAAAAGTTGAAGACAGCTGATAAAGATAAATACCTTTCAAAGAAATCTAACCTCTCTAACAATAAAATATAATTCTTCTTTTTTAACCATAAAACATTTATTTTTTACAAGTTTAACCCATTAATATTATATATGTCAGTAATATGTTAGATTTGAGACAGTAGTTGATTTTCTTTGGCATCATAGATTGTGAAATGAAAAAACTAACATGACAGAACTACAATATTCATTATTGGGGTTTATAGGATTTGAGGTTGATAAATATGGTTAAAACCCCAGCATGGTGAAAATTACACAAACCCCCATAGATCGTACTCTAGTTCTTCTTACCCTACTCCAGCTAGCATCTGTCAAAACTATAAGAGGCTGCAATGGAGTCAGCATGATTCAGACTACCCATAAATTCAATGAAAAAAAGGATTAAAAAAATCAGGTCTATCTATTTAATTATATTTTACAATGTCCAATATCTAATAATAATAATAAGGTATATCAAAAACAGTCCTTCAGTATAAAAAAAAATACGTATTCTGCAGCTGGTGTTAAACTATTTTCTATTTCACAAATGAATATTGAACTTTTGCATTAAAAAATATAATTAATGATGTGATGTTAAGAAAATAGTTACTTTTTACTTTGTCATCATTCACTTCACAAGATTTTTTTTTAAAATTAGATTTTTTTTGAAATAATTTTTTTACTGATTTTTCATTAATTAGTGTAAGTTTCTGGTTTTACCAATGGCATGCCAAAGATGTCTGTTAACTTTTTATTTTCACGAGATTTACTACCGAAAATAAAATTCTTAAATTTAAATCGATACCTGATACATAATAAGGTAGGAGAAACCAATAAAAACTGCCTATGCAGGTGTTATAACGATTATGAAATAAGAGTTTTATGTTCAAAATTTCTGCTCATCATTGAGCTAATGACAATTTAATACAGCGCTATGCCAATTTTTCTGTTAACATTAACAAACCATTCACATAAATATCATGTGTAAGTGTGCCTAAAAAAATACACAGATTGTGGCATAATCAGAAATACTTTTAGTCAAGGGGAGACAACTTCATTATTTTAACAGATGTCTTGAAAAAATCAAGTTATCAAAATAGTCAGAATGTATCGTAATAAATGGTTGATTGAAACGTCTAAATAATTATAAAATATTCCATACATGTAATAAAACAAGCTTCTTTTTACTATAAAATATACTATGTTTATTATCATTATAGTATGTACTGGTAACAAATATTTATATATAATATGAGAACATAAGTAATGAACTGTCTTTTAATTAGATCACCTTTTAACCACAATAACAATAATATTAAAAGGGAATTTCAGACACATCTCTCGCATATTGAAAAAAATCATTACTTTACATTCAATTTTTTAAGCTAGTTATAATCAAAAAACAATGAAAGAAGAAAAAAATGGATATACACAGATATGTTTTTCAAAACATTATATTCATCATCAAAATCTAACAAAAACACAGTCAAAGAAACAAAATAAAAAAGTTAAACAAAACAGAAAGTCTATAAAATTTATCAATTCAAGATCACATAAACATATATATATTATATAGTAACAGAAACAGAACAATAACAAAAACTAAAATCTGAACACAACTGTTCAACACCTTACCTGTAAAACTTTTATTGTTATTTCATCATTATTATATAGTATAGTAAAAGAAATGTACCATCTACAACCAATGTATACTCTGTCTAACCAATGTTATACTGTCTATTTAAAACATCTATTTACAAAAGTGTTCGATGTGCACTATTTATTTAAGATTAATATCCAACTAATTTCTTTACAGCTTCAAAACATCTCCATTTATCTGGCATATAGAATGGTTCAAACACATGAGGAAAAGGTGTATCATAGCCACATACTCTCTGTATTGGAGCTTCGAGATTCAAAAAACATTCAGACTGTAATATAAAAATGTATCAATATTACTAGTTATCATTCAATCTAAAATATGTATCGTCTTTTAGACTCTGCACCTCACTCAACAGACCACAATATATTCCATGGAGGCTTGAAACCATCCAGGAAATGTTAACAATTTAATTACGAATGATGCAACAGATAGTTGAAATTAAAATACCCTTTTTTGACATCTTAGAGAGTACCAATGAAACTCTTCGCTTTAAATTAACAAAATATTTCTTTGATTCATTACCTGAATAGTTGATGCTATTTCTGCAGCAAAACCACCAGTTAATGGTGCTTCATGAGCTATTAACAATTTACCAGTTTTAACTACAGACTGGAAAAGAACAATGGAACATTTCAATCAATCAAACAGGCTATATCTGTTTTATCGTTTTTCAAATCAACGACTAATACAGTATCACTTGAAAACATGTTGGTTTAACAATATCAAGGACACTAACTTTCTTTCCATGAAAATATCAAATTCTTATATTGAATAATTCACATTTGTTGTTATGAATAATACTATATTAGTGATGCTATATTGACAAGTATCTTAAACAGTGAAATAAAAACAAACCTTAGCTATAGTGTCTACATCCCATGGTAAAATAGTTCTCAAATCTATAACTTCACAGGATACATTCAACTTCTCTTGTGCCATTAAAGCAACATCTCGTAACACATGTACTTGAGTTCCCCATCCAACTAATGTTACATCAGTACCTAGTTAGACATAAATACATTAATAAGTATGACAGTTTTAACTGTAAGCTTACAAATACTAGTGAATCATTTGACTTTATACTGTAAACATTGATTCATCCAAAATCACAGTCTCCTTCATAATTCTTATCTTTCTTTCTTTCTTACATTTTTCTTCTCTTTCTTAACAGTATGGAGTAATTTCAATAATTCCTTAGGTTAAATAGAGAAACATAAGTGAATGGATATCGGAAATAACAATAGAAATATTTTTTGATGGTCAAATTGTGAGAGAATAAATAAAGCATACCTTCACAAAGAACTTCAGCCTCTGATAGTGGTATCATATAATCACCAAATGGTACATCTTCTACAGCTGATCTATATAATATCTTTGGTTCAAAAAATATACAGGGATTCTTATCTCTTATACAACTTAATAATAAACCTTTAGCTTGTATTGGTCCTCTTGGTACAACAACCTGAAATATGATATCATATACTTTTGAAAGAAATAAAAGAACCGTAAAAGAAAGACAGACAAAAGGCTCATTCTTTTAGAACACTGAAGGGAGACTGTCAACTCGATATTCCTTATAGGCTACAATGATATATGAGTTAAAAGTCAGTCATAAGGATCCGCAGGAGATATAATATTAAGAGAAAAGAAGCAATTCATAAAGTATAGAGTACCAACAAATTTCAACCACTGTATTTGGAATGCTGCTTATAACAGCACACATATTTTTTTGTTCACATGGTAAAATCTACAGTACCTTTATTCCAGGAATATGAGCAAAATAAGCTTCTGGTGATTGAGAATGGTAAATGGCACCATGACCTACAGCTCCTGATGGTGCTCTTATAGTTAACCCACCACAATCAAATTGATTACCACTCCTATATCGAAAATAAGCTGCTTCATTATGAATCTGAAAAATAAAAATAATCTGTTTTTATTTGGTAAAACTTACTAGTCAGAAAGATTTGTCTGAGCTTTAATTATGGTAATGGACAATGGTAAGTGTTTGGATCTTGTCTGAAAATTTAACTCGAATTTGAATTGGATTTGATTAATGAAACAAGTAAATTTTACACATAATAATGTAAGTAGGCCTACCTGATCAAATGCAGGAAAGATATAATCAGCAAATTGTATTTCAGCAATAGCTGTAGATCCTGCAGCAGCAATACCAATACCAAATGATACAATTCCCTGTTCACTCAGAGGACTGTTAAACACTCTTTCTTTACCTAAATAAATAATAACAATGTTTATTGGAGAAAACCACTTTAATGCAGTACTCTTGAGTTATTTTTTTTTTGGCCAAATCTATTTTTTATGGTTTAAGCAAGGAATTCAGGACAAATGGAAATTGAACTCATGCATATCATATGCATACAAAGTTTATATGTATAATTAAGAATAGAATACTATCAAAATGTTGATTGTTGAATATTTAATTAATATCTAATTATCATAAATATTTATTTGTTTGTGAAATAAATCTGGGTCATTGTCCAGGTTGTGGCAATTTGTATTCCTTGTATTTGGAATTCTATCATTCAAACCAATTGTTACTATTTTCTGCTATATTTTCATACTTTAATATTACAATGATATATTTTATCATTCATTCAGAACATTTCAGTCTCATTGTGAAAGTATGACAAATCATGAATAAGCAAACATTCATATTTCTAAAGAAATAGCCTAAATCACCATTGACCATTCATCTTGTTGCTAAATACAATGGTCTATATAGATAGAATTTTAAAGCAGGGTTCATACAGCATTTTGTCTCAAAAATTCAAAGACTTTTCAAGGACTCTGGGCTTTGAAATTCAAGGACTTTTCAAGGATATTAGTCTGACATAATACACAAGTACCTAACTCCTGAACTGTGAAATCAATATGCTTTATACCCCCTACTATGTAATCTATATTGAATACTTCCAAGTCAACGTTTATGATTTTCAGTGACGGCTGTTCTGTTGATAAATCTTACTCAAACAAAAATATCTGATAAAAAACATACGGTAGACAAATTCACTCAACTCAAAATTCAAGGACTTTTCAAGAGAAAATGGGTTTTTTATGGTGTTTTCAAAGACTTTTTTTTAAATCAAGGTTTTTCAAGGCAACGGACTGAATTCAAGGGTTTTTCAAGGTTGTATGAACCCTGTAAAGTTTACAAACTTCATGGATGGATACACACTCTGTTATGTGCTATAAAGCATTCAGCATGTTTAGAATTTACATAACAGTAGGTCTACTGTATGTAAGACATGCCTAAACAAATAGGCCAACAGTAATCTCTGAAGTGAATTTATTAATATATATCGTATCATTCTAAGATATGAATTTCATGTCAGCCTATATAATTCAACTAATAGATCAGCTTTCCCATTGCAATAAATAATATTTACCATATTTGTCTTTTAATCCTACAGTACATCTAAATACACCACCAAAGGCAACGTCTTCCCCAAAAATTACTAGAGAAGAAACAAAGAAGAATATTTAAAGATGCCAAGCTACAGTTCTACAATTTAAATACTCTGTACTATTTAAATCACTAATGTCACAATTTAATTTAGACACTTTCTTATGCTATTCATTTTGTGATTTATATAAAGACAGGGATGCCACACGAATAATTTTTTTTTTAAATAAATGAGTTGTGCAAAAAAATCATATTAATTCAAAGTATTGAGAAATCAACTAGATCCAGCATCTTTGATGAAAATCCTTCCTAAGTTTTTACTATATATAATTATACTATTTTGAATTTCTAATAAAAAACAAACCTGAAGTAGGATCTTTTTCTAAAACAATATCCAATGCACTTGTAATGGACTGAAAAAAGTTCATGCGTACAGTTTCTCCTGAAAAAAAAAACAACTAATACCTCAGTAAGGGTAAAATTATTTATCCTTTGATTTCAACCATACCATTAGTCCATAAGGCCCCACACAAAAAGTCAAAATGGCCAAGTTAAAAAAAATTCAAAACAAGGACCATTCCGATCATTAGACTATTGTATCGTTTTGCGACCTTATACAACGGGTACCTATTGTGACGCATGAAGTTTTCCCATAATCTTATAAACCCTATTGTCCAGTATGGTTTGAATCCATTATAATGGTGAGTGAGGGGACTGTTTGCTTGAAATATTAAAACAGAAATTGAATGCATCAGTGATATATTTACTGTGCAGTAGCTGCCGAAAATTCATGCGTCGAATTAGTAGTTATTAGTCGAATTAGGTCACAAGACGATATTATATTTAAATTGCTCACTCATCCTTATTCCTTGGCTTTAGTCTAAAGTTAAAGTTGAACGTTGATTTTGGTCAAAGCTCCTAAATGATTAATTAATGATACTGTAATACCTAATTTTGACATGTAAAATATATACAAAGGTTATTATAATATTATTATTACAAAAAGTTTCAGTATTTCGGACTATCTAAAACTCTAAAAGTAAAAGCTGCAGATGTCAAGGACTCGGGAGGTCCAACATTAGGCCTAGAATCAAATTATGCTTACCGTGGGTTGACAGGGCAGTCTCTGGCTGGTATGTGAATGACACATTCCTAGCACTAGTAACTTGCACTGGAACATATTTGTTGAGAATTGATAAAAGTCCCTTATTTGTAGATTTTTTCCTCAGCACACTTCTCCATACAGAGGCCATTTTTAATAATGTTGTTTTTCTTCGTTATCCAGACACTTTCTTCATTCGAAACGTCATTCGGCTCCACCTTCGTCATTGTTCGAGACTATATGACCGGTTTCTGAAAAGTTGCCATCTTGCCCGGTATTTGGGCAGGAAAAGATAACTCTTGTTTGGAAATTGATTTTGAATGGTTGCTTGATTGGCTGACTTATAATTTATTCAATATGGCGACTAGATATACTATACGAGGTTATCTAGCCACTAATATTGTTCCGAAGTAGAAACGAGTGGTAATTGTTGTTGACAGAATTATTTTTCATAATGGCTTCAAAAAGAAGTATAGTTGAATATTTTTCTGGCCGTGAAAGCCATCGTTGTGGTTATTGTGGCTCTCCAGACACCAATTGTTCTAATGGTGAGAATTTTATGGACCTTCACTTTACCTTTTTTGTCTTCACATTAGGCCTAGTTACTTTACAAATTGAAATTACCTGGAAATGAGGAAATATTTCACTAGGCCTATGAATTTTAATAAACATTCTACAGGGAAGTAATCACTGGGTATGTAAACTCTATAAATGAAAAAGACAGGTGTGAGTTGTCACTGTATGGATCAGAAATCTTTATTGTTTTTTTAAAGCGATACAACCTCTTAGAATGAACAAAAAAAAATTAAGTTCTCAAACTTGGTCAATCAGAGTAGCCTATATATTCATCAACGGTGTCCAATGTATACAAACAGAATGCAGAAAACCCATTAAACTATGTAAATTTCCATATAATAACAGGTTATATAAATTGATCAACACCTTGAATTTGATTAAGGCTTTTTCAATTATTGTATATGAACATTGTTTTCTGGATTTATCAGATTATACAGGTAATCTGTTTTAGGCCTGTAGGTAATTCCCCTGATGAATATAAACTCCTATTGTTCATTTTAGGAGGTTGTATTCCTTTAACTTTAAAAGGTATTTTTTTTAATTTTTAAAGGCCTCTTTCACATGAACTGATAAATTTTCAAACTTTGCCTTTTTTAGATATTCTTATAAAAAAATGTGTCATAAGCTTATATATAAACTGATATCTCCATTTTTGTTTAGACATATTCTAGGCAGATGTTATAGAACAGAAGTATTTATAAGAGAAATATTAATTGATTTATTTTCAGGTATGTGGGCACATACAATGACTGTACAGGATTATCAAGACTTAATAGATAGAGGTTGGAGAAGGTATGTAACTTATTTTTATTTATTACATTAAACATTGTAATCAACATGAAGTAGGCCTACAATTTAAGTTTAAGTTCCCCTTTGGATCCCTAGACCTGGTGCCTGTACCTGTGATTTTGTAATGTTACAACCTACAATTCCTAGTGTTAATTAATCATCTTGTCAGTTTTGTTTTGTTTTCATATTGTCAGGATGATATTACATGTGGAAAACTTTTTACATATCCTGACATTTAGCACATGATCTTTATGTAGGTCTTTTATAAGGGGTTGTTAAGAGGTTTCCTAAATTTATATGTGCATCAGGGACACTGATAGTATCAAATAGCATTAGTCTTTTTTGTTGAATTTGTAGAATTTGCATAGATTTTTCTGGAACTACAAATGTCTGATTAAAAATTGGAATGGTGTTTTAAACCTTGAAACAGTCCCTTTTAATGATTTTTTTGTCTCTTGAATGTTTCAGGAGTGGAATGTATTGTTATAAACCCACCATGAATATAACTTGTTGTCCAAATTATACTATCAAATGTGCTGCACTAGATTTTCGACTCAACAAATCCCACAAAAAGGTGATAAAACGTGTTAATAAATATTTGATCCATGGAGAACATAAAAAAGAAGAAAAAGAAGGTGGTATTACGTCAGATAGTAAAGATAATGTTGAAAATATGGAGTTTAGAACAGGAAAACATACACCAAGTGATATAACAATACCAAATCAAGTATCTCAAGGTGAAAGCAGACGATCTGAACATGAAATGAGTGACATTAGTCCATCAAATAAAGCACAAAATACTGAAAAATCTGAACCAAAAACTAACTGTGATAAATGTAAAACTACACCTCAACCAGGTAGGCTTTAGTATTTTAAGGTTTTGTTGTTGATGTAGATTAATTTTTCTGTTCTTTTATGAATATTAATTAATCTTGATTTATATCATATCTATAATAACATTTATTCAACAACTTATTAATTTCAAATTTTGTATCCTGTTTCAATAACAAAATGTAGGTTGCTGGAAAAGTGTAATCAATATTTAATGAAATGGGCCAAGTAAATAATTTCACATCAGCTTTTTTGATATTGGATACATTCTGTGAACCTAATTTGGTAAATTGTTGTATATTTCATAGGAAAAGGAGCAGATCCTAATTTACCATCCTGTAAGAAAGCTAAACAAATAAGATTGGAAAGGAAAGCTGAGAAATTACATAGCATTGGTGAAAAATCAAAAGTAAATCTGTTTTAGATGATATCATTTTTTTATTTGTTTTAAAAATACATTTCAAAATAGTGCTGAGACTGAAGACTTGGTTGTCTTCTGTTTAATGAAAGTGTCACATGAAAATGTGGTGAAAACAATTGAATCCAAGGAAAATTGACAAATACTTATGCATAAATGTATAAACTTTGCCGTAAACAAGAGTATTTTTTTGCAGGTAAATAGAGATAAAACTAAAGAAAAAACCCTAGAAGAATTTTTGAATGAACCTGATACTGTTGAAAATCCTGCTCATAAATTAGAGGTAAATATTTATGAATTATTTTGACTACTTTTTAGACCTCTGTGGTTTTATAATTTCATTTATGATTGTGGGACTTCTGTTACGATCAGTTCTTCAAAGTTGTTGGCATCTTCGACTCTACTGTGCTTAAAGAGCATCTTATTTTCATTTTTATACGCCCTCATCTTTCTATGAGGACGTATATTGTCGGCACCCCTGTCTGTCCGTCCGTCCGTCAACATTTGCTCGTAAACGCTCTTAAAACTAGAGTTTTTGACGGAATCAAATGAAATTTGATATGTGTATACATATTCATAAAACGAAGATCAATTTCGAATTTGAGCTATTTTCTATCGTTAGAAGGAGAGTTATTGCCCTTGCCCCAAATCCGTCGGCCCATCCATCAACATTTGCTTGTAAACGCTCTAAAAACTAGAGTTTTTGACGAAATCAAATGAAATTTGATATGTGTATATATATATTCATAAAACGAAGATTAAATTTCGAATTTGAGCTATTTTCGATCATTACAAGCAGAGTTATTGCCCTTGCCCCAAATCTTAAATATGCTATTACTCTCTTATAGTTTTCAACCGATTTTGATGAAACTTAAAATGGATGTTATTGGACCTCAATCGAAAGGTTTTAGAAAGTTTAGTTTACTCCTGATTAAAATTAAAGCTTTATCAAGATTTAGGCCTCTTTTATCAGTTTTGATGAGTTATCGCCCTTTAACCTCTATACAGTAAGTGCTTCTATCAACATCAATTGCTTGTAAACGCTCTAAAAACTAGAATTTTTGATGGAATCAAATGAAATTTGGTATGTATATACATATTCAGAAAACAAAGAGCAAGTTCGAATTTGAGCTTTTTTCGACCGTTAGTAGCAGAGTTATTGCCCTTGCCCCAAAGTCTTGAATATGCTATTACTTTCAACCAATTTTGTTGAAACTTAAAATGGATGTTCTTGGACCTAAATCGAAAGGTTTGAGAAAGTTTAGTTTTATCCTGATTAAATTTAAGACTTTTTCGTTAGGCGTATATGGCCGTGGTCCACTATCTTATTTGGGAGCTGCTAATTTGGGCACAACGTTTACCGTTGAAACTAGAATGTCATCTAAAGCCCTGTTAGTTAAACATTCATATTAGGTCAGTTAAGTTACACATTCATATTATGTCAATTCAGTTACACATTCATATTATGTCAGTTCAGTTACACATTCATATTATGTCAATTCAGTTACACATTCTGATTCATATTATGTCAGTTCAGTTACACATTCGTATTATGTCAGTTCAGTTACACATTCATATTATGTCAGTTCAGTTACATAAGTAATGTTTTCAGTTACATTCGTATTATATTGTCAAGTTACATTCATATTATGTTGCCAGTTACATTTATATGTTGCCAGTTACATTTATATGTTGTTAGTTACATTTATATGTTGCCAGTTACATTCATATGTTGCAATCATATGTTATTATTATTAGTAAGTCTGATAATTCACCAGAATTAGACACCATTTTGAATTCAAAATACGCAATTAAATGAGTCACATTTGGTACCAAACTATTTTGATGTGAATCAAGTGCATGTATTGATTTTACATTTCAGATCAGACTTGTTCAGTCTACACCTCAAAGTGAAGAGTTTGTTAAAACATTCACTGAATCTCATGAAGTATATCATAAATATCAAATGGATGTCCATAAAGACCCACCAGAAAAACCAAATCCTAAACAATATAAACGATTTTTATGTGATTCACCGTTAAAGGTATTGTTTTTATATTTTAGATTAAGTTATATCAATCTCATCCTAAATCAGCAGGATTTCTTTCAACTTTTAAAGATTCTCATTCAGTATTTAGAAAGTATCAGATGTCCATTCACAAAGAAACAGAAAGTGATTGTACGGTACAGAGTTTTACAAGATTTTTAGTAGACTCTCCCTTACAGGTACTCTTTTAGATTATTATTTATTAGTGTCCTTTGTTTTGTAGTTTATAATTATGGTTGCTCTATTTTTTGCTGAATCTGTTGATAGACCATTGTAGATTCAGTAGATTCTCCAGCAATTATACAGTCATAGTTTAATCAGACAAACTGAATGTTAGGTTTTCATATTGAGAAGTATAGGTAAACTTAAATTGTAGCTTAAAGGCAGGTTAAGTAAATATTTTAAAAACCATACCCCATTATTCTACCTAGTAATAAAGTTATGTTATGTATATTATAGCATGTGAAAGGTAATTTACCAATGGGTTATGGATCATTTCATCAACATTATATATTAGATGGTAAATTGATAGCTATTGGTGTAATAGATATTCTACCAACCTGTGTATCATCAGTATATTTATATTATGATCCTGAATATCATTTCTTATCACTCGGTACTTATACTGCTTTAAGGTAGGTCAGATTTACCACAAGCAAGCTGTCTGGTGCTTTAAAGCTTGAGTAAAAATTATTTAATCTGTTCTAGAACATTGACTAATGCCAGCTTTATGAAAAAAATTAATAATAAATAGCTAGCTTTTATCATAATTTGATCCAAACAAACTTTAGGAATCTAATAAATTTTTTTGTTCTTTTTCTTCAGAGAAATAGCTTTTGTACGTGCACTGAATAGATTAAGTGATAATCTGAAATATTACTATATGGGATTTTATATACATTCCTGTGTAAAAATGAGATACAAAGTAAGTCTCGTACTATTCATCTAAGTATAAGAAACATAATATCTTGGTATTATTACAGACAGTCTTCTGAAGCATCTCAAAAGAACATAACTTACAATGTTTGTATCAATAGATTATTATTATGTTTGGTAGTAATGTTGAATAATTATCAAACAAATTGGGTTTTTTTTTTAAAATAAAAGCCATTTAATGCCAATGTTATTATGAAATATTTACATTTCAACTATCACTCCCTTCAATGAACCAGTTTAGCAAACTAGCATTTATTTTTCAATAAACGCTACTTTGTCACGTGACTCTTTGGCGTCGTCAACGCAAACGCTAGTGACGCTATGATGTCGTCAAAGCACTCACAATCTATTGGCTCAAAGTAAAACAAGGCGGGGCCGGTCAACTTGATTGACAGATGCCTATGAATTAAAAAAACATAGTTTTTTTTAGTATTTTTACATAAAACAATAGAAAATTGTGGAGTAGTTTGACGAATGTAAATTTAAGGAATGAATGTGTATCTTGTTATCGTTATGGGGAAATAAACGCTGGTTTACACGTGAATAGACGTACATGACCCGCTTCGCCGGGTCATTTATCTTGTCACGTGATAAACCAGCGTTTATTTCCCCATAACGATAACAAGATCCACATTCATTCCTTAAATATATTGTGAGTATATTATATAAAAGAATATTGTGTTATATTTGTCATTAATGCTATTGATATTTTTGCAGGGTCAATATTACCCTTCTTTTATAGTTTGTCCAGAAACTTATCAATGGGTGCCAATAGAAATATGTCGACCAAAATTAGATAAAAATAAATATAGTAGACTAAATGACTCTAATACAGGTCAGTAACATATCAACAATTTGTAAAAACAGTGTTAATAATATACAAAAACATTATTTCCTGATTGCTACAAGTATTGCTATAAGCAAATACTGTCTAAATACCTTATTATAATGCATTCTATTATTAATTTGATAAGCTAGCTTACTTTTATTTGCTGTAATCAAATTAATGTTTTTATACTTTTAGAAGATGAAAATAGTAAAATAGATATCAACAAAGTCCTAATTCTTAATAATGGTGAAGCTATGCCTTATGAAGTTTATAAATTTCTTAATCCCAGATCTAAAGATGAATCAGAAGTACTAGAATATGCTACTTTAGCTGGTAAAACCTGTTCTGAAAGAATGTTGTTATTCAGAAAATAAATGCAATCAAATAGTTATTTTCTATTCATTGAATTATTTTATTGTTTGACCTTGGAATTTTTTGACTTGTTGTAAGCTTACTTAGATTTGTAGGTAACCAATGAATTCCTTTCAATAATGAATTATTGGTTGCTTTGCTTTATATTCATAGAATAGAATTGATCAAACAATTCATAGAATAGAATTGACACAGCACTGTATCTTTTAAATTTTGCAAGGCATTAGCTTTAATTTTGAATATTTTTAAATCAGAAATAAACTCAGTTGAATGGAAAACCCTGATAACCCTTTAAATAACTGTGATAAACACAATATAGTTAAATATTTATTTATTTATTTGTTTGTTAATTTTTTGTTTTTAATGATTGTAAAATAAGAAAAATGCTATAAAACACAGCTTCATGTTGTTAAAGGGAAGATCTGACTTTTTTTTAGGTTATAAATTTATTTTAAAGATATATTTTTTCAATATATGCCTACTGGCAGCTTTTATTTTAAACCAAAATATTTGATAGTTAAAGAAAAAAATATTCAACCTTCAGTTATACACCTCTTTTGAACTTTTTCGTCAAAATCTGTCTAAAATCGTGCCTTCTAGAGTGTTTACAGGATAAAAATTAAATGCATTTTCAAGGACAATAGCATTAATTCATACTTAATATTTTTGAATTGTTACGATTTTCCATAGGGTTCCTCCTGCAGTGATTATGAACACTCACATCAAGTTTACTAGAATTCTGTAAAGAATTGTGCTTTCTAGAGTGAAGGACATTGGTGACGTCAGTGTACACTCTTCATTTCATGTGGATATACTAAATAATAAAAAATAATGGACTAAACAACTAATGTAGTAGTTTCAGCAAATAAAACACCAAATTGTAGAGAAATTGTTTCCTTCTTTACTGAAAGTTTCATTTAAAGATAGCTTGCCAGGCAAGGTAATAAACGCCCACTGGCAGCTTTGACTTTAAACAAATATATTTGACAGTTACTTTTGGTGATAATAGGCCCTACTGAACAATATCATGCCACATTTTCAAGAGCGAGGGCAATAATTCATAATTTTTGATTTTCCATAGGTTTCATCCTTGGGTGATATAAACATTATCAGTAAGTTTTCGCTTATAAAAATATCAAAATGTTAATAGTTGATACATAGAGGTAGTTTGGATATTTTAAGCGCCTTTTCATGTATAACTGTATAGGTACTACATGTACTTAGTTTATGAAAAAAGGAATGAAAGGAAAATTAATGAATGCTAATGGGCCTATCTCAATGGGATAACTAGTTGTGACTAAATGGCTACTGGAGTCTGTTGTTTGCAGAGACGTCTCGGTGACCTTAGTGAGAGTGCACCCATTTGATGGTCACTTGAGTCACAGAGACTAATCAGTCACAGTGACATCTCTTCCAGTGAGATATTTAAGTCTTTGCTGCACATAAGAATTGAAAAAGCTGGTCACTCAAAACTATGTAAATTTCTGTTGTGTGTAACTGTGTGTGTGTAATAAAATTTTTGATAAGCACATATAAACTTATTATTATCAAAACTATCCAAAGTCACAAGCACAGGAATTGTTAATCAGCTAATCAGTAATAGTGTTCTGTTTAAAGTTGACATTGATGATTTGTCTTTTTCAAGAAGGAATTTTGACCCAAAATTTGGTGAAATATGCAATTTCTAAGTCATGAATAACCTCAATTATAAGAAAATAAAGTTTATATCAACTAGCACCATAAACAATTATCAGTAACATAAATTAAACAACAGAATGATGATTTTAAACAACCCTGATACTAATGATATTAATACATACATCAGAAACTGACTGTATACGTATGCTTCAGTAAAACATCATATTATGTTAATATGCCTCTGGTTTGACAAAGTACTCAGAGAATCATTGTCTGCATCTCAATGCAGTAAACATACGTCATATACACAAAATAGTTACGATTCTATGCATCAAATATTTATAAAGTTGAAGATAATGCTAATGAAATGCCCATTAAAACAAAATCTTTAAAAATTTAAGAATGGATATCTACATATACATGTAACATTGGTCCAATCCTCCTAGTAGAGATGCCATTTGTCATCTGTCCTAGTTGGATTGGCAATCCTCCTAGTAGAGATTGCAATTGGCATCCCTAGTAGAGATTGCAATTGGCATCTCTACTAGTAGAGATCACAATTGGCATCTCTACTAGGAGGATTGCAAATCCTACTGGATTAGAATCTCTACTGTGACATATACATGTATGACATTGCACATGATGAAAATGCATTTCAGATGAAAAATGATATAAAATGACCATGAAATGTCACCAGATACTAGATTTAGGTTTTGGTTTCTCTTTTATCCACAATGGTGATGCCGTTTGTCTAGGAACACGTTCAACTGTTAAATATTCATCATAGTTATTGTTAACTTTATAATGTTCCAACAATTCTTGTATTGCTCTTTCTTCAATCTATTAAAAAAAATACATATTTATATCTCTGATATAACAGCTTATGTTAAATTAAATAACTATAAACTCCTATAATACATGTTCAAACATAAATTAATTATTCATTTTTATTTTATCAAAACGCTTCAAAGAAGAAATCGATCTCCAAATCTGATGTACCTGTGCAGAAAATTTATTATGCAATACACATTACAACTCTCAATAAGAGTCCCTCCATTGAGCTAATGTATTAATAGGATAGAAGTGTCAGACTGGTCTTTTTCACTTTCCACTTGTAGGGCTGGGTCAAATAATTGAAATAATCGATTATCGACGCTACAAATTATAAATTTTGATTATCGATTATCATATTTCATAATCAATTACAATTCATAGTCAAATTTTCATTTAATATTATCTGTTACACAATTATCAGACAAGTCACAACCCATTTATAAATACAAAATTCTTGACATTACTTCAGTTTCATTTGTCTTCAATACCAAATATTGATAAATAACAAACATTCAAGTACAAAAACATAAACTAACAGACACAAATTAGAAGATTTCTCAATTAAATAATTTGATTATTAATCGATTAATGATCGGTAGCCTACCTTCGATAATCAATTTCAATTTGGTAATCAATACCCAGCCCTACCACTTGCACTTGTCAGCAAATTGAGCCTCTGATGTCTCATAAGTCCATGCTATACCAACAGGGGAAACCAAAGTTAATATCTTGATCACTCTTGCAATTGAATAACCACACCAACCAGTATAATATAAATATCATCTGTAAACTTTACCTGAACTAATTTAAAAGGTTTCTTCCGGATTTTTTCGGAAGCAATCTTTTTATGTTTTTCATCTTTAACAATATCTATAAAACTGGAATCAGTAAGTACTGGGCTTGTAGGTGATATAGGTGGCAACTTCTGCCATGGATTAACAGGTTCTTTACTAACTGGTGGGCTAGCTATCTTTGGTTTCTGTTTTTTTGGCAATGTTACCCAGCTGTAAATTAAATACGAAAACTTTATCCTATTTTCTAAAATTTATTGAAAGTGAAGATTATTACAGGGTTTTATTTTGAAAATGACATATAAGATACACTTATATAATATTTAGTTAGATGCAGGACAAACAGACATGTCCAAATATGGCAAAATAAACAGCCCTGGGGCCTTATTCTCGAAAACTTAACATAAGTAAATTTTAGTGTTTTTGTTATCTGATTGGTCAATCACTAAAATCGATTTTAAATTTGACTTTATTATGCAATCAGAATACTGTATTTCTTAAAATCTAGATTTTTATCTAATTCAATTTTTCGAGAATAAAGCCCCTGATCTTAACTGTTACCAGAAAAAATTTTTTGGAAAATATTTCCCAGATTTCAAGAAAGATGAAGTAGGCCTGATCAATTACCTTGATAGAGTAACATCTTGATGTGGTGATGTAGAACATATATCATTAGAATTGTCAGGTTCAGGACTACTAATACTTAATCTAGGTTTTCTAGTGACTATAGGTTCAGGACTTGTTGGACTAGGACTAGATTTAACTATTGGGGATTTCTCTTCTTCAATCATCAAATCACGAAACGACTTGACAACTTTATTAACACCAGCCCTAAAACAACAAATAAACATGTATCGTCATTATTTTCTTTAGACAGTCTTTGGCCTCTAGTCATATGAAATGCTGAGCATTGATCAATTTTTTAAAACCTACCAAGGACACACCAATTCTTTAGGCTCTTCTTTTTTCTTCTTCTTTTCAGCAGCCCTTTGTTGCTGTTCTTCAATTTCTTTCTGCTTTTGAATTTTCTTAGCTTCTTTCCAAGAAATCTTTTTCTTTCCTGAAGGGGTGCTAGGTAAATAAAATCAAAGATGAATTCAAGTAACAATATCATTCAAGTAAATAAATTACATGATAACGTGCAAAGAGTAGGTAAAAGTCGATATAATTTGAGTAAATGTAGATGTGTTTTGATATCCCTTTAAAAACAGGAATTAAAAGTGAGTGATTTCAAAATACAAAGCCTTCCTTACAGTGGAGCTATAGGCAGGCAAGTTTTATTCAAAATGTATATATGATCCATTCACTTTACACAATATTGGTTTGGCTTAATGTTTCAATTACCTATTTATTGTATTTAAATTAACATGAACTGCTCATGTATACACTTTAGATCAGTATAGGACAAAAGGTACAAACCCTGTACATAGAGTAAGGTTTAATATTTATTTCCCTGTCTAACCTTTTCTTATCTTGTTTATTATGAGATTTCTCTGACTTGATGATATCTCTTAAACTAGGACTGTCAGTTAGGTCACTGTTGTTTGTTGAGTTAATAGGAAGGGAAGTATTGAGATCTGGATTGGACTGATTGATAATGTCTTCAGACTGACTGGTTGTATCTTCAGATATATCGTGTATACTATTATTAACTATATCATCGTATATTATACTTTCTTCACAAGCCGAGTTATTCTAAAATACAACAATAGTAAAGGTAAACAGCTTCAAATAAAAGTTTTTTAACATATATCATGGTATGACAAATATATTTTTTTTAATGTTTTTACCATTACTGCTTTGAAAATATGAAATTAAACAAGTTACATGTATTTTCCTTTTGATCTTAGCTTTCCATTGAATAATTGACACAACTACTATTAGCATGTTTGTAGGCCCCAACTTATTCAGATTTTCTTACCTTATCTGTAATGTCATTTATCAAAACAGCATTAATATCATCAGATTGTACACTAATATCAGAACATATTGATATCTGTCTATCACGTGATTTCTTAATATCATTGCTCTCACTTTTAGTTCTATTTTTAGGTTTTCGTGGAGTCACATCACATAGCACTGTATTAGTGTCTTCAGAATAATGTTGAGAGAGATATTGTAAATATTCTCTAGAAGGACCACAACTATAGGGTGTTATATATCGTTGATCCATGGCAGGTATCTACAAACAAAAACAATACATAATTGTTATAGGTTAGGTTAGGTACAATTGTGTTATTTCATGCAAGAGTATAATTGAATATAAATCAAACTAGTTCTACACTGGAAAATGATGCTCATAAAGTCTTCTTCATTCTGCTGTTGTGATAACATTAATTACAAAAAGTCATCATGTTTCCAAACTATCCCAGACTTAAAATGGCAGAATTGGACAGCATTGCCTGTGATATCAGTTTACTGGTCATCTACCAACATAGAATATACTGGAGCATCGTATTATCAACTTACCAATTGTCTATAATACACAGTTAATTTCTCTAGCTCTTCTTCTTCTAGATTATTTAATAGTCTATAGAAATATATAAACACTATCATACATGTATAGCAAAACATACTTTCAAAGATTCATATATATCAAATTATAAGAGTAAACTTGATATACAATTGTGTAGCTGACAATTTTTAAGTTAAAAGACCCTTCATCAGGCTAGAATATACATATCAATTACAGAAAACAATGAGATATGGTTTTAATTTTTTTTTAAATATTGAAACCTTATTACTGAGAAAGAAATATATTTCATAACGTTACCTGGATTCAAGGAAGACAGGAAGATTAAGGCATATAAATTGTTGACAAGATAGATATAGTTGATGAGCATTATATATGATAGAAAACTTCAATAAATCAGCTACATTCCAAAAATTTACTGAAACAAAAAAAAATACATTACAATACATGTATCTTTTTCATGTAAGTAACACTGTTGACATAATGTAGTTAGTAGCAAGAAGTTATTAAAAAACTATATAAATGTTATGCATATGTATCAACTATTAAAAGATATGCGATTATATGTATTGTAAGTTTCTTACATGAATTCACAATAGCCACCTCACTTAATTCTTTTAATCTTTCAATTAATAATTTATCAGCTAAAACTAATATATTACATAATAAATCTACATTCATAGTATCTGAAATAGTCAAATTATACAATGTTAACATACTTCTCTTCTTCATGTTTAGTTTTCATGGACCTTAAGTCTCTATATTACTTAAATGAAGGGGTGTTACTCAATGAAGTTTACAATGAGGGAAATTTTGATGCTATAACAAGGAAGGTATCTGACAACGTACCTGTTATTTGTGGAACATCATCAGTATAAATATACTCTATCAATATATTTAATATTTTACCAGCTATAGGTAATGATAACCCTGTAGAGTCTGATGTCTACAATAATAATAATAATCAAAAAATTAAATGAAAGGTCAAATAAGTTAAAGCCACATAAGCCCAGACTTGGACATTGAGAAAAAGTCTTTTCATGGTTTTTTTTTAAAGTTAGCACTAGTGTTGAAACGGTTAGTGATTTTTACGACCCGGGTAACCGTCGACCATAACCGGTTATTTTCCGGTTAACCCCAATTAATTTCTTAAGCTTTAAAACAAGAATGAAGAACCGCATTTGTAGCGTAAACTAAATCTCAGTTAGTACAAACGAGTTCCGAAGTCGCCGAAGAAGAGTTGACCTACTTTGAATCAGTTCCATTAGGAATTGTCGGTAAATAAATACCAACAACCCATCGAAGCAGACATCAGATTACATCCAAACTGGCCAGACAAGACGAAATAGCCCCACTGTCATTCATTGGCAAGGTATTAAATAAGCGTCCAAACACGAACATGGTCGGGTACATTAAGCACCATTGAACTTAGAATGGACGGCAGTATGATAACATAGTCAAGATCATCAAGGTTACTAGCACTCAGAGAAGACAATGAGCGTCTGGATAATCAAGTTAAACAAAAAACCAAACGGGCGGTGTAGACACAATTCGGACAAAATTATTTGTTCCACTCGTGAAGTAATTTTAATTCTATGACTATAATAGAATGATCATGAAAGATCATCTTTTATATGATAAATGATAATAACGAAGTCTAATCACACTTTGATACCTATATTTAAAATATAACGTAAGGATTTGGAACTTTGATATACCCCGATGCGGACGATATTGTCGGGCACTAAATTTAATAGACACCTCCGGATGCCTTGGCCATCTCGCAAGAATGTTAAAAGTGAAAGTAGAAAGTAAATGAAAGTGAGAAATTCATTGGCTTATATAAATAGACATCTTATTGTCCAATCAGATAATAGCATTCTTTGTTGATGGATTTTTACGAGTGTCTGTTCATAAATATTGTCAACAAGATGTTCAATTTTTTTAACGGCTTAATCGTCCTTTGATAAACATCGGAGATCGTGAAGATGAAAAAAACAACTATTTGATGAGCTCTATGGTTACTAATATTCAGTTGAGAATACGGCGGATTTATGTTAAAAAATGCCGTTTTTTACACGCATTTCTTTATTAAAATAAGCATTTTACAAATGGACGGTTAACCGATCATCTGAAATCAGACCCGGTTACCCGTGAAATCGTACCCGATATCGGTTAACTGATTAACCGTTTCAACACTAGTTAGCACTTAGAAATGAATATTGAACTAAAAAAAAATCGATTCCCTTTCGTGGTTCCAATTCTACAGCCATTTGAAGGAAATTTTGTTTGTTTACGTTTCAACACTGTGTTGAGGGAGACGTCAATAACTCACAAGCTCCGCCCACTACTAGCACGTGCTACTGGAGATTGGAGTGTGACGTCATTTAACTAACACGCCCCCCGCTTGACCTCATTAGCATTTTATGTATGGAAATCATTTTATTAGATCCCGATTTTAAATCCAGCTGCATCGAAGCCATCTGAGTACCCAAAGCCGTGAATTTTAGTTTTTTGACACAATTGCTTGTTAACACTCTACAAGTCACAATTCTTTACGGATTTTGATGAAACTTGCTGAAATTGTTTATTATCACCCAAGGATGAACCCTATTGAAAATCAAAAGAATCGAAAAATATTTAATATGAATTATTGCCCTTGTTCTTTAAAACGCGTTCGATTTTTAGCTTGTTAACACTCTACAAGTCACGATTCTTTACGGATTTTGACGAAACTTACTGAAATTGTTTATTATCACCCAAGGATGAACCCTATTGAAAATCGAAAGAATCGAAAAAAATCTAATATGAATTATTGCCCTTGTTCTTTAAAACGCGTTGGATTTTTAGCTTGTTAACACTCTACAAGTCACAATTCTTTACGGATTTTGATGAAACTTACTGAAATTGTTTATTATCACCCAAGGATGAACCCTATTGAAAATCAAAAGAATCGAAAAATATTTAATATGAATTATTGCCCTTGTTCTTTAAAACGCGTTCGATTTTTAGCTTGTTAACACTCTACAAGTCACGATTCTTTACGGATTTTGACGAAACTTACTGAAATTGTTTATTATCACCCGATGAACCCTATTGAAAATCGAAAGAATCGAAAAAAATCTAATATGAATTATTGCCCTTGTTCTTTAAAACGCGTTGGATTTTTAGCTTGTTAACACTCTACAAGTCACAATTCTTTACGGATTTTGATGAAACTTACTGAAATTGTTTATTATCACCCAAGGATGAACCCTATTGAAAATCAAAAGAATCGAAAAATATTTAATATGAATTATTGCCCTTGTTCTTTAAAACGCAATCGATTTTTAGCTTGTTAACACTCTACCAGTCACAATTCTTTACGGATTTTGAGGAAACTTACTGAAATTGTTTATTATCACCCAAGGATGAACCCTATCGAAAATCAAAAGAATCGAAAAAATTTTAATATGAATTATTGCCCTTGTTCTTTAAAACGCGTTCGATTTTTAGCTTGTTAACACTCTACAAGTCACAATTCTTTACGGATTTTGACGAAACTTGCTGAAATTGTTTATTATCACCCAAGGATGAACCCTATTGAAAATCGAAAGAATCGAAAAAAATCTAATATGAATTATTGCCCTTGTTCTTTAAAACGCGTTCGATTTTTAGCTTGTTAACACTCTACAAGTCACAATTCTTTACGGATTTTGACGAAACTTGTTGAAATTGTTTATTATCACCCAAGGATGAACCCTATTGAAAATCAAAAGAATCGAAAAAAATTTAATATGAATTATTGCCCGCGTTCGATTTTTAGCTTGTTAACACTCTACCAGTCACAATTCTTTACGGATTTTGACGAAACTTGCTGAAATGGTTTATTATCACCCAAGGATGAACCCTATTGAAAATCGAAAGAATCGAAAAAAATCTAATATGAATTATTGCCCTTGTTCTTTAAAATGCGTTCGATTTTTATCTCGTTAACACTATACAAGTCACAATTCTTTACGGATTTTGACGAAACTTACTGAAATTGTTTATTATCACCCAAGGATGAACCCTATTGAAAATCAAAAGAATCGAAATAAATTTAATATGAATTATTGCCCTTGTTCTTGTAAACACGTTTGATTTTTAGCTTGTTAACACTCTAGAAGGCACGATTCTTTTTCAATAAGATTTTAATGAATCCTATTGAAACAGTTTATTATCACACGATAAACCCTTTCGAAAATCAAAAAAATATTTGATATGACTTATTGACCTTTTCGTTCAAAATAGGTTTTAGTTTTAGCTCATAAACAGAAGAATTTTGATTATCTTGATGAATGCTGAACCCTTGATGAAATCGAGAGAAAAAAATGTTTAGACGACACTTAATTTAAGTTCTGAACGAAATGTAGGCCTATGACGACAGGTTGAATATTTGATGTTTTCTGTTTTCGAACAAAGCTGCTAGTGGGCGTATATTACCTTGCCTGGCAAGCTATCTTTTAAAACTTGAACGCTACTCACAAACTATAGATCTTGAAAAAAAAACTAATCATTTCCAAAAACGAAATCTAAAATCATTTACTGTTAGATATACATGTAAATTTCAGATATTTACCTCAATCCATCCAGTAGCTAACATACTGTAAAAATATTCCATTCTAGCAACTAATATACATTTATGACATTCTACTGTTACATTATCATCTGACTTAATACATACATCATATAGTTCTGGACTAGAAAAACAATATAAATATTGGTAATCAGGGAGCTCTGTGCAGGAAAATCCAATGGACTTTTAACATAGTCAATGACAAAACATGTTTCTTCAACATTTTAATTAAAAAATATTGTCTCTTCAAAACTATTTCATAATTCTTCTGTTTTATTTTAGTAGGTTCCACTCCCCCACTCCCCCACTATTTTCAAAAGTCACTATAATGTTTTATCAGATTTTAAAGTTAACTTACTGTTCAGTTCTATGAAACTTGAGTTTAGGTTTAGCTAGTGGTTTACCATTAGAACAAATAACATCATTAACTAACTTCACACAATCTAGTCTAATAAATTAACATTAATATTATAAACATGAACATACTGATAAGAAAAAAGTTTACAGAGTTTACAGAACTATCAGGTGATTTCTTGAAACTGGAAGCAGAGTAAGATCGTTCCCAGAAAGATTGTCCTGGACAGTCGAGAATCATGACTTACTGAAAGATTTGGTATGACACTTTTATTCTTTTTTCACAGATAACAACTGCATATGAAATATGCAGATTTCCTTTGTCAATGGCAATTTGTTGATTCTGACTTTTAAGTTGACAAATATTTACAATAAATTATTTAGTACCCTGATGGCATAATTCCCCACTAAAAAGTTCCTTACCTATCCACCAGATCATAAATACCAAAATCTTCAGCAGTATCTTGTAAAATATTAACTGCCGTTTTAACTTCTCTCTCTTCTAATTTTTCATTATTTTCTTTGTGTAATCTTCGATAATATTTTTTACGTTGTGTTTTTGTCATATATTCTAGTTTAGGACCATTGTCTGTATTATTATTGCAGTTTGTTTCAAGTTGAAAATGACTGTCTATAGTTAAAGCTGTACAAGTATCAGTATATATAAATAGTAACATCTCTTCTATAATAACAGGGTGAATATCACTGAGATCAAATATTGGCGTCTGGTCATTATTATTTTCTGAGAGTGTATCTTTTATCATTTTATCAAACTTTTCACTACGACTAGCTAGTATATATCTATGTGCTGCCCATCTTCTATTTCCACACTGTTAAAGATAAATACATAGTTTATCATAAATCATAACACAATCACACATTTTGTTTTGGAAAATTTCAGATAATAGCATTTCAAATTTTTGGCAACTAATATCAATGAACAAAATATACATGAAAGGTAGTCTATGATATAAAAAATCCATACATTTGATCAATTTGGCATTCACAACTGATGATCCCTTAAAGTGACATATTTTACATGATAAAAAACATTAAAATTCAACCTTGTTGTATTCAGAAGTCTGCAACATGATAAATACAACATAAATATTACCTGTATTATTACATCATGTATCACATCAGATTCACTACTTTCATTAAATAGACACAATATATCCTTCCTTAAACTTGATTCTCTTATATACGGTATTTCTGTTAGGCTGAAATTAATTAAATATTTCAATGAAGAAAAGGGATAAACAGAGCTTTTTTTGACATCTTCATGAATTCTAGATAAATAACCATTTGAAAAGATCTGAAATATAAAGTTATTTTACCGTTCATCATAAGAATTGTGTTCAGATATACCTACCAGCCATTGGGTAAAACTTGTAAAGCAGCAAAATTTCTTCCTTTAGAATCTGAGACAATATTAGTAGCTCTATGTATGTTTGGTATTCTTTCTATCTGTATATCTTCTACTTCATTTTTTAATATAAAATCTAATAATCTTACGGTAGGAAACTCATCATTCACTAAAAAGGAAAATTGTTAATGTTATATATACATCAGGAGGTGTCCCCAAAAAAAGGTCCCCAAGTTTGACAGTAAGTATCTCAGCTGTTGGTGAACTGATCTCTTTCAAAATTCTTACAGATTTACTTCAACATGTCCTTTTCAGACCCTGAAAATATGAAAGTCATCGAATAAAAATTGTATAAGTACTGCCCAGGGCTGTTGATTTATTTTTTTACCAATCGGACATTTTTCAACGTCACGTGAAATCTCAATTTGACAACAGTTTCCAATAAATATTTTTCAAGTAGAATATCATTTATATATTGACATAGGAGTTGACAATAGGCAAAATATATCCATTAAAAGTGTCAGTTTGCCACCATTTCGAATCATTTATAATATTGCCAATATCAGAGTAGCAAAATTAATTTTGTATAAAAATATTTCATCACCTTCAAGTTCCGTACTCACCATTTTTGCTTGGTCAACATTTATTCACCCCTGCCATTATAAAACCCTTTATTGCTTTTCCTGGTGATTGGCATCACTAACTATGAATTAGCATATCTCCTACATATTTTCCATAAGTTTCCTGTCACATAGTCACATATTGAAACCTCTTTAACAGATCCCCAATTCCTAAATACATCGTTTTTTGATGTAAACAAGCACAGTTTTAAGACTGCCATTGAATGACAGATAGAGAGATAATTTATGCTTGTAACTTCAAGGGAGGTAACTGGTGAACAAAAAATACAACTTTCTAAATAGGTCAAAGTTTCAATGTCCGATTCTAATGTAAACAAATGTACAGGTAGTAGATAAATGAATTGATTATTAATTGATCACTTCTAACAGGTAATTAAGGGATTATCAGATAATTAGATTAGTATCTATGTCCTTCTATTACCCTACACTGATTGATGGCATGGTATCTTATCTGTGAGTTGTCATCAAATCTGGCATTTTGACTAGCATGGAAAAACACGTAGTGGGTAGCCTATACTTGATGTCCGATTGACCCTTGACCCAGGCGGACATTTGAATGGGTCAGACGGACATGTCCGGAATATAGAGCCAAATCAACAGCCCTGGTACTGCCCCAAATAAAATAGCATGTCAAAAATTTCAATATTAGAGCAAATTACATATTTGGTTTTTGGAATTCTGTCAAGTTAAGGTGATCAACATAACATCCAATCATGTGTAACTTAAATTCAAACATCAGAATTTTATAAAACATACCTTGTTTAGATTTATTTGCTGTCTTCTGTTTTTTCTTATCTTTACTTACAGCAGACCATATTCCTATAAAACCTTCACCTTTATCTGTTACTATACCCATATTATTAGTATTTAAATATACATCACATATAGATAATTCACGTCTTATCATCCAATTACATCGTTTAAAATGTGGGCTCTTCTCTCTCCACATAAAAACCTAAAATATTATGTAGATTTTCAAATCTTATTTTCACCTTGAAAGGCCAATAGACTCATTCAGTGTCCACTTTGTTAACTTCTTTTCACATTAGACTTCCAATATTAATGTTAATCAATATGAAGTTTGGTTGACACAAATTTAACTTTTTACTTACCATGCCTTTATTATTTACCATGGCAACTATTAATTCTGAACCACCTTTCTCCTTTAATAAATCTCTATCAGTGGTTATTTGATGATCTAATGTACCACCAGATACAGTTATAGTCTTTATATCCAACCATCTGTAATAAAATATTACTGGTATTTTAAGAGAATTATCAGATTTCATTACCTATAATGTTTCAAGAATAATTATTTATTTTCTGTTAACTCATGTACCATGTATGGTTCAATTGTGATTTTGGATTAATAGTTTTCAGTTCTATATGCAGATTCAAATTCAAGAACTAAGTTTTTTATATGCGGTTATTAATTTTCTTACATTTATGTTTCTTAAGAAGTTTTAGTGGTGCATTTTGAGCTAGAAAAGACTATACCTACCTGGAACCTATTTTACGACAAGTATATCTTGAACAAGAATAAATATCACCTAATGATGTTAAACATACAATAGTAGAATCAGAACATTTAACTTGAACAATATTAATATCAGACTCATTAAAATTTGAAATCATTCTAGGATGTATCTGATATTTATCTCCCCTCTTATGACCTAAAATAACAATGTATATTATTAAAAAACTATAGAAGGAAATCTGGAGATTGTGATCAGAGAAGTTAGTCCGAAGGAACCTAAAATCTAAAAATCTAAAAAATGACTAACTTCTCATTGCCAACATGAATCTGAACAACGCCTTTCACTGTGCAATAATGATTACTTGCAAATATACAGTTAAGTGTTTCTTATTCAGGTTTTTTTAATCTTAATTTGTTGCAAAAATAAAGTCAAGTAAAGACTAACCTTACACGTTACCAAATCAGCACAAATCGCTACAGCTTTATAAGAGATGTGATTTGAATAGTTGCTTTACCATTAAATGGATTATTAAAATGGCAAAACCTTACCTAATTGTCCAGCATTTAGTCCAAAAGTGAAGACAGCATCTCTAGAATATACAACTGAGTGGTATCGTCCTGCACAAATTCCAATTATACTATATCCCTTTAATACTTCATGGTTTATCTAAAATATACAATTTTATTATTTCATGGTTATCTAAATTACACAATTTTATTATTTCATGGTTATATAAAATATACAATTTTATTACTTCATGATTAATCTAATCTAAATACAATTTTATTACTTCATGATTAATAAAAATAATCACCAAATATTAGGGAAAAAGTTGTAAATAAAGAATAAAACTCTATTCAATTACTTGTTTTCACTGTTTTTATAAAAAAAAAAACACAAAAAAACAAATTATCTTACCATTCTAGGAGTAAATGAAACTTCTAACACAGGATCAGTAAAACCTAGTTGATGATTAGCGTTTGATCCACAACCATACACAATACCTCTAAAATACAAAAAAACAACATGATACAAATGTATTTTGTTGGAAAAAAGAATTTCCTAAGAATTTATATATAAACAAGTACAGTCCCCATCCAGACAACTCTTGAATTCCTAGTGAGATTTATATTTATCTCAAACGCTTTGCTACCAACATATCAGTAGACAACACTATTTGTTTTGAAATAGATTTGAGATACATACATACATCATAAATAGAAAACTAACTTATCAGTAAGAAACAGGGTGTGATCTTGTGCTGCTGCAACTTGTATACAATTCTCTTTCTTTATACCTTCTATTAATTTAGGTACCTACAATTAATTTTATAATCAACATATAATTATAGGTATTAAATCACCATTGGAGCTGCTGAAAATAACTTAAATCATAAACACTAGCTATTAATCAGTAAATTACATAATGATGTTACTATCGATAGCACTTTTAAGCTGCTGAATAAATACCACTACTACAAAAATCATAAATACTAGCAATGATTCAGTATTTTATTACATCAATACTTACATTACTCAAAATCTTTCCACAATGAATATTTCCTACGTTAGGCAATTCTATAATAAAATCTTTTAGATACTTATACTTACAACATGAGTTTGTTGATCAGAATGACCTAATCTACCACCATGACCATGTCCACAAGAATAAACTTGTCCAATTTGACTTAAAAATACAGTATGAAACTTGCACATTACCACCTAAAATAAAAAAATACTTGTAATAATGAACAATATTTTGATTTCAAAAGGACATGGTTTGTGAAAATATTTCTGTGAAATCATATTTCAAAATTGCAAAAAAAAAAATGAATTATAGTATATTACAATGTATGTACACGTCTATTTGTGATAAAACCTACCAGTAACTTGGTTATGATTAAATTACCTGTATAATAAATCCTGAAATTCTTTTTAAAACCCCAACTCTTTCAGGTATAATTCTTCTATCTTGACTGGAGTGTCCTAGATTAAAATTAGAGTTGTCTCCCCATGTATACACTTCATTTGGTTCTGAAAATATACAACATCAAAGTTACCTTGAAAGAACCCTTTTCTGACAGCTATATCAAATCTTTTAAGTGTTTTTAATTTTATAGGCCTATGGTTGAATTAAATTAGTTAAATACTTACCTCTTGGTGAAAATGATATATAGCTAGGTCTATCTATTAGTATTATATCTAACGGACTTAACCCTTCAAAATCTCTTGTTCTGATATCATGTTTATACTGAAAATAAACCATACCAGTGTATAAAGTATTGAATATATTTATTTGTCTGAAACAAATTTCAATCGTGCATTTTTAACAAAAATATACAGGTAGGCCTTGCAATACACAGTTGAACAGCGGTTTACAATGTTAAATATTCTCACCCTTCAGCAAAACCTAATGCAACATATGATGAGTTCCATATGAACTGTTATTTTGAAGATTTTTTTGTCGTATAATATGCAAAATATAAAAAAAATATCCAATCTAACCTGTATGAGTAATCTAGCTGCTGCCAACTGACCATAAAATAAAGCTCTATGAAGGGCTGTCCATCCAGATTCATAATCTTTAGCTTTTAGATTATACTCTTTTTCTTCTAATAGATATTCAATTATATCTAGCTTTCCACATGAAGCAGCCATATGCAACACATTTCTACCAAATTTATCATTAACATTGGTAGCATTAGAACACAATGAAGTATAGGCTTTGAACTCTTTTAATCCACATTTAGTTATTGCTGCATTGATCTCTAAGGCATGTTGGTGTGATCGGCATCTAGGCCCACACTCTTTATCTAAATTAATAGGCATCTTGTTCAGTCCTGATTTTGTCAAATATTTCCTCTTTTATTAAAGGCTTAATTAGCTAGCCCATACAAAAAATTGGGCAGCACAAGCCCTACAGTTTAATAAGCCATAATTTGAATATTAGCAAGCCTGAAATGAAAAAAAAAATTATACTTAAATAAAACAATATTGTAAGAGGAATCAATCAGGAATTTTCATTTTGTAGGTAAGTAGGGCTGGGTAAAACAACTGAAATAATCGATTATCGATAGTAAGAATTTGTAAATTTTATTTCATAATCAACAGATGAAAATCACTTTTTTCAAAAAAAAGTCTTCACTAACAAAACATACTACATAGCAAATGTTACCTGAAAAGTATTTTTAAAATATGCTCTTTTTCTACTTGATCAAACTGAATTTGGGAGTACTTCTTATTGATTATCAGGTGTTTTATAATGCCTCAATATTTCTAACTGTAGAGACATCTCTCTACAATTAGGCATTTATTTCACTCAAATCCATCACTCAACCAGTAGTTTTTAACAGCTTCCAAAAAACATTACCGTACATTTAAATATTTTATGCATTTGAAAATTAACGGCTTGATTTTGGATACATTGAAGGGAACACATCTCTGTCTCTAGATTTTGGTGTATACTTTTCACAAATTTGAGCAAAAAAAAGTTCCTAGAAAAGAAGCGGACTTTACCTTTAAATCTTTATGATTTTATGATATAATAGACTAGAGCATCTAGAATTCTGTTTGCATTCAGTTTGAGGGCCTAAACTCATTGAATTGGCCCTACACATGCTTATTATATAACGATATTTTAAAGTTAAATATAGCCTATTATTAGGCCTTTATACCGGTTCAGATTAAAAGGTAATTCTGAGAAAGAAAAAAAACATAGGCTACCATGATCATTTTCTTGATGAAGATATAACTGCAGTAAAACAATGACCACTGATGTTAACAATCATAATATCAGAAGAGCACAAACAAAACATTTCTTTTGACATTGCAATACTACTTTCAATTCGTGATGTGTAAGCTGCCATATTTTACATGAAACGTCAGCAATGAAGTCTAAATTGCAGTTGTTCCCCTTCAATCACAATTTTCACTGCAATCCAAGTTAGCTAGAAATGAAGACTAAACTAAAAGATAATGGAATAATATTTGCCAACGTCCAGTTGTATTCATGCATCTTGTGGTTTCTCTTGTGAAATATATTGTTTGATTCTTTATAAATGTAAGTCAACAATTAAATTATTACTGATAAAACAAATTATATCAAGGTCAAAGAAGGACATTTTAATTTTTGGCGGGAATCATGCCTCCATGCAGTAGTAGGCCTAAAATCTCGATTTTGCTGACTGAAAGTTTACAACGTTATCAGTGACTTATAAAACATTCCTTTATCTTTTAAATTAAATTAAAAGTTCTGCATATTTATAGGCTAATAGCCTCTCAGTGACGTAGGCCTATTTAGGGGGTGTCAGTGTCATGAACCCAAATTCTCTCCCCCCCCCCACCCCACCTATATTCTGTAACCCTACAAAGGTTATAATCAACTTAGGTCAATGAAAAAAGTTTAAATGAAGCTCCAGTTTGACAGATTTGAGAAAACATCCTGATCATTTGCATATGTTAAAGGCCTACTTGTGGTAGCATGAAGCTAGTAAATTAGTTGATATTTATTTGAATTTTTTTAACTGTAAATAGATATTGGATAGGATTAAATGAGGGTCAGAGAAAAAAAAACAATCAATAGTTAAAACATTTATATTTATTGAGTTAAAACACAGTCTATATTCTGACAAACTTGGTTACAACAGATCAATTTTCTACTGTAACAGCTTGTATAGTCTAACTTATATTCTTCAAATGGTTTGAGTTGTTATGTTTGTTTGATTATTCATCTCTGTATATTTAGTCTACAAAATATTAGGAACAAAGAAATATTCTTGTTGGATGAATTTTAACTTATGAAACAATATACTGTGAGTATATTGATATTCTTATTCACACTCTTCAGATATAGAAACCAATATAAACCAAGAAAACATAAAAGCTGATTGTCATTTATAGACTTATGCATGTAATGATCATCTGATGCTACAGCAAGGGCGTCGATTTAAGGAGGGACAGGGGGGGACGAAAGGGTCTTGTTCCCCCCATAATTTGATTAGTAAAATAGATTTTTTGAATAATCAAAATCGATCACATCACATTATCAACTCAAAACCTGGAAATATCTGTCAGAATGCACGAAATTGATGCAATTTTCCATTTTTCTATAGGATGAGGACCTTATGTTTTGGCTTGCGGTTGCGGAGCTTTGCGACGTACTTGGACTCTACAAGTCAGGCTAGTTGGTCCCCCCCAAAATTTTGGACAAATCCACGCCCTTGTGCTACAGGGTTGTTATACCGATTCATGTAATTGAATGTTGAATTGATACTACAGTGATTGCTATAAATCTTATATTCCTACCATTGACAGATTTAAGAATTTCATAATTGAAGGTGTCCTAGAAGGCGCTAGCGGAAAAATTTTTGAGGTTCACATGGTTTTAGGTTTAAATATACATCTCTAAATGTATTCAAAGCTTTTTCAACATTTTAATCAAATGATATATAAATTGGTAATAATAAAATCACGTCAACACAAGTAAGAGGGGTGGCTAGTCACCCGATTCACCCCCCTGAATCTGCCACTGCCTACTTGGTTGACTTGATACTACCAGGTCAATGATTCCTATCTTATATTCCTACTTGGTTGAATTGATGCTACCTACAGGTCATTGATTACTATACATCTTATACCTACTAGGTTATATTGATGTTACAAGTCAATGATTACTAAACTAGCCTTTAGACAATAGACAAGTTTTGTTATTTTTGTCAATCGGCATATTTTATTCTACATGCAAGATAATTTATTGTCCATTTGATGATCATGCTGCCAGAAGTCTTATAAGATGTGAAAACTGCGCTCCATATCAGATATTTAATAATTTAATTAGTTCAAAGAAAAGAATTTATATCATCTTGTTCTAAGCACATATGACAATTCTGAATTGAACTTTTTGTTAGTGCCTATAAAAACTTCATCACCCTTTACAGACCACTTGGTAAAAAAGTTCTTTTATTCCAGTTTTTATGTGATGATTGTTAAGAAGTTTTTAAGACTGATTGATATTATAAAGTAATAATCAGAGAATGACAGGTACTTATTGTGACCCAGACTAATCTCCTTCTATACCTCAATAACTCTCTCTCTCTCTCTCTCTCTACCAGAAGCTATATCATGTTCACAGCTAACATATTGTTAGGATAGCAGGCAGTCAGACATCATTGGTCAAAATGTACAATTTATGAATGTAAAATCGCATGATTTTTAAATTTTAACCATTTTTTTCCCCCATGATTAATAGATATAATGTTTAATCACCAGAAGTTCTCAAAAGGCTGCAACTCAATTAAAAGAAATTTAAAAGGATTAATCTCCCGCCAAATATTTTCTTTAAATTTATTTTAAAAAGTTTGATGAGAAAATTGGGTATATGTTAGGTGAGGGCAGGAACAAATTGAGAGAGCTGGTAATTATTTCTCACATACTTTTAATGTACTATTCTGATCATCAGTTGGGCATTCATGTGAGGGCAAGAGAAAAACTGTCGCCCAAGAAGTGCTCACAATAGCGTGCAGTCTACTCCAGTGACAGAGAAATATTGATAGTTTATTGTGTTAAAATGAAAATTCATACTTTAAATTGGTGTCATCCTCAATCTAGAGATACCAACAACTGGAAACTCTAAACTTGTAATAGAATATATAATCTTTTTTGGAAATTAATATTTTAGCTTCATTTTATGGTTCATGGCCAATTTATACAAGGTTGTACTTTTATATTGAAGGTATTGAATATTGAAAATTTTATGCCTTTCGGTTAATTAACTTGAATGGATGCAACAAAGATTTTATAGCCAAGTTATTAGAGAAACCTTAGAAGCATTCAATGATAAATGATATTCATTAGCACCATGATTTCCAAGTTGTAGTGAAGAAACACTGTGTATAAAAGAAATAGAAAGAACTATATTCAAGTCTGGTTTGTTGTGTGTCTGTGTTAGAATGACATGTTGATAGACATCATTAAAATTCTACCATATTTTCTCATTACCTACATTCAACTAGTTTACAATTGATTAGGTGGCATGTAATTAACATGACCTTTCTACAACTCCTTATTTTAATCTGTTTCTGCCACTATGTGAATTATGTCTGCTCAAGTCTATCGCTATCTGCTTTAAATTAGTTTCACTTCTTTAACCTGAGGCCATTTTTTTGTCTGTTGCACTAATTAGATTTGTAGAATTGTATTTCAGACAGTTTGTCTGGTGATATTTCATTAAGGACAATACAACTTCTAGTGTGATTGGATTTGGACTAGTTGAATTGCCTCTCTACAAGACTGTTTAAGACCTATATCGTTATTGTGATCTTACATTGATTTCACATCAGTTAGTCTACCTCCAGACATTTTACTTTTCTATATTTCAATTGCTCTTGTCTATTTTGGTATTATTAGCATATATTTCATATATTACTGCCATCATTTTGTTTCTATATAAGGAAATGAAGTGGAGTTTTTTTATATTTTATCAATAATTTTTAGGATACAGAGGATCAATTTAAGAAATAAATGAAAGTTTACTTTCTTTTTTTAGTGAGTTAATTATTGTACAGGTCACAAGCTTCAGTGATTTGACAATAGTGGTTACTGGTTCTGCACATTAACCGCGTTTCCACTGAGAATTGTGAATGAAAGCTAGCTCTAAGCTAGCCTAAAGCTAGCTTTATTGCCGAACATGTTGCGTTTACACTGAGTTTTTCTGGTTCCCGAACGACTTTAGTCTAGATCATAAAGTCACACATTATAGACAGCACGCGATCTACAAGACTTTTCATTTACTCTACTAGTTAATTAAGAGCGCGCGCCCCCTATTGCCGAACGAGATAAAGCCGGCTTTTTTGTGTTTCCACTGAGTAAATGAAAGCTGGCTTTCATTTGGCCCCCGATAAATTGCCGAACGCGAAAAGCTTCAATTGCCGAACCGTAGGCAATTTGTCAGTGGAAACACAAAAAAGCTAGCTTAAAGCCGGCTTTTTATGTCAGTGGAAACACAGTTATTGAGTCCTTTTTTTTGTTTGCCCTTAGTTGAGTAGTCTAAAAGATTCAGGGGCCTTATTCTCGAAAACTTAACTTGCAATGATTTTAGTGCTAGGGTCATCTGATTGGTCAATCACTAAAATTGATTTTAAATACAGCTTTATTATCCAATCAGATTACTGTATTTCTTAAAATCTTGATTTTATCTAAGTTAAGTTTAAGCAAATAAGGCCCCAGACTGATAGGAGCTACAATATAGCTAACAATGGAGTCTCGCGAAGCATTCTGAATATTTGTTGAGTTTTTACTTTCTGATTAGAAAGTATCCTATTGCTAATTTTGTGGCTGGTTGGAGTTGCACAACATCTTGCCGTACCATAAGTAGGCTTCTGTCGGATATATGAGAACTAGGAAGGAAGCATACTTAAAAAATAAAACTGACTTTGTATGGTAGATTTGTTAAATTGTTATAGAGAGTACATCTTGAGTAACATCTATATATAGATATATAACACCTGTCACATCATATTTTATAATATTCTACTTTCACTTTTATCTTTAATTTCTAGTAGCCATGTTTTTATTGGGCTGGGTAGTTCCTGTACCACTTGAAACCAATTTACGATGAACACTTTGCTGTATAATATAGAATTGTGAATGTTATATTTTGGGATATATGTTCAGACTTTAATCTCGTCAAGTAGATTAGTTGCCAGTAAAATTCTAAAAATATAACATACTTGTCTGATTTTGGAAAGTGGAAGACAAATTATTAGCTATTTTATATTCTAATTTTAGTTCTGTTTGGTACCTTCCATTTGTATTTATATAAAAATAAATAGTTTGGACCATTTCCACTTCTGTCATTATAGTTGGTACGGTAGGTGTTTTGTGCTTTCATCAACCAAATCATAGTGCAAGTTCTTTCGTTGAAAATTCTTAGATTAAAAATCTATTGTTCAGCATTTATATGGATTAATGAATATGTTTTGTAATTTTCTGAATGAAATCATCTTAAGTTTCCTCATATAGCTAATGAGGTTGAAATATTTTAAAATGTAATGCCAAATATTCAAAAACACATAACCTGAAATGTTGAAATCCACCAGCATGTATTGTGGTGATTTTGCCAAGAAAAATGTGTATTTGGAATGAAAATGTGTAAGAGTATGTGTTTACAGTGTTATTGTGTTTTTTATTCACACTATGTAATTCTATAAATATCAAGTACTTCATGGAGGTTCAGACATTCCTTCTATCAAATATATTTCAATGCTAGAAAAGATGTTAAAAATAGCTTAAACCTTCGAAAAAATTATAAACACTATTCAATTTATCACATCTCAAGTTGGTTGATGAATTTCTCTTTTCTATTAGAGTCTGAATTTGGCTTGTGTTAAGTTACATGTAAGGAACAAGTTATGTTATTTCGGCAAAGGTAGGCCTATGTTTACATATGAATGAATTAAGGTTTTCCTTTATTTCAAAATGTAGCAAAGGGTGAAGTAAAAATCAGTTTGTTTTATTTGGTGTGTAGTGTTGGTCATATTGGGTTGGACAAAATTCACTAGGGTCTAATGTCCCGGACTCAATTAACTAGGGAAATTTGTCCAGATAATATTGTTTAGTATTAAATTTTCCTGTCAACTGTGTTCCGAACACAATTAAGTAGTTAATTTTGGCCGGGAGACTCGGACAAAATTCTCTATTTATGGACATTAATCACTAGTTAAAAATGTCCATTGGACATTTTTCACTAGTGCAAAATGTCCGCGGACATTTCCCACTGACGGACATTGTAGACTTTTACAATAGCTTTCATTTAAATATTATATTGAAAGTATGTTTATGCTTTATTGTAAATTTCTTTAAAATTACATGTAAATTTTGAAAAAGGCCTAAAAATGTTAAATGCCAGTTAAATATTATGTCATTTCAGCCATACTGGACTGGCAAAATTGACAAAATCAATAGCTGTACTAATGTTTTCCATTAAAATTCTCTTTTTATTCTGTACTAGGATTGTCGTCCTACTAAACACAACAACATAATAAAATTATATCCCATTTTTACAGCCAATTCACTTTGAATTTTCTTCCCTTTATCCAGCTTTAGTTCTGACAAAATTCATTGATTTTTGTTTTCAGTGGTAGCTGTGTGTGGATCTTAGCAAGGCAGTAGTTCACCAAGTGATATGTCATCATTGGAACAATTGGACGTTAGGTGTAATGAGAATTTAGCAGTAGTGATTGTTGGATTCTTCTAGAACTAGCTGATACAGACAATATTCACTATTTCTATTTATCGTGTTGTAGTGTATTTTGATGAGAATATTGTGTTAGAGTAAGTATTGTTTATTATCTACAGTAGTTTATAATCTACTATATTTCTAGGTTACAATAACACCAAGATCAATATATGAAATATAGCTGATAATCCTACAAACTCAAAGTGTTTCTGCGTGTTAATTTGTTCAAATCAATTGATATTATAATATTTTAGAATGTATCTAATCGTACACTAGCCTCTATCAGATATTGATTTTTGATAAAGTTAGATGTATTCATAATAAAACTTATATCCACCATTATAATCCTATTGATATACATTATACTCAAAATAAACAAACTCTATAATAGTTATTATTATTTTTTTCTTAAACAGTATGTTTTTATCATTATACAGACAATGTTCTTTATTCATTATTTTAAGTGTAAATTTGAAAGGCATGAATAGCCATATTAAGATCACAATTTACATATGGTGTATGTAATCAAAGAGAAAAGGGGGAGATATTAATGAAGAACTATGTTTATGTTTATGTTTATGTACAGTCTGTGTTTAATTGACAATACACAAACAGAGAGCATGTCAAGAAAAAAATGTACCTTAAGCCTTTGCCAATCTCTCCATGGTAACTGCAGTTTTATTGAAATTCATATCCTTCCAGTTCTCAGACAGATGTCTGTTGGTGGCAGTTTTATGAGACACAGCATTTTAGTGCTAAAGGATTGCTATAATTGAATAAACCAATCTGATTGGAACATGATGCAATAAATTACCTCCTTCCCTCTTCATAATTAGAAAACTGACCCTTTTAAAGGGATACATTCATCATTTGTCCCACCAATCATATCTCAGTCTCAGAAATGAATTTCAGTAATGTTGACAGCTACCTCTAATACTTATCCATAATTTGAATGTCAAAAAAATGACTTGTATTCTAGTGATACTATGCCTTATATAGAAAACATATAAAGAAATTGAAAGTTTGGACTAAGGGCACTTTTCAGCATCAAAATGTGATGGTGCAGACATATAGTTATTTTGGAGAATTTTTAACTTAAGTGGTGAGAAGAACATTTTGCCTTTCAAATAAGATGTCTTGAACAACTAAAATCAAAGAAGGTTGATAAAAGAAGTTTCCAGAATTCTTTGCATGTCAAAAACCATGCTTTTATTGAAAAGCATATTACGGTTTATTTATAAAGAGTTGTGCATTAACAATTTCATCAGACCATTGGTGGAAAGTAGTACTCAGAAGACATTATACTGAGTATCTATGATGTCCAAAACCACTTGCACTGACCTTTGGCTTTACAAATTTAATGATTTTTTTTTTTTTTTTTTTTTCTTTTTTTTTTACAATTTGTCGCAATGTACTTAATCACTTGACGATAATATGTCCATTTAATACACATGTACTTGTGTATATTGCTATATTGTATATCTTAAAAAAATATCCATTAGCCTGTGGTCATGTACTTGACCTCTAAATCATCAAACTCTGTACATTAATTTCTTTTTTTTTTTTTTTTTTTTTTTTGGGTGTCAATATGTTGTATATTGTATCTATGTTTGTCCCCATGGGCTGGGTGTGAGACAGGACCGTTATCACTCGTGGTATTGGGCCTAATTCTGACCCATGTAAAATAAAGAGATTATTATTTATTATTATTATTATTATAGTCACCAAGTAGTTTGTTTTGGTAAAAATCTGCCCTTGCAGAAGACAAAAATTGTGCACAGCAGAAACTTGCTTGAATGCATTGAATATGGTAATACTTTTGCTTCTTAGGTCTTTTGTAAGTTATAATGCTGCAGAGGAAATGGTTCTTGGTGGATTTGGAAAGTTTGATATAAACTCTCTAGAGGGTTAGTTTACAATAAATTGTAGGCCTAATTAGAAATTTTATAGAGTTTATTAGCCTGTATAGAGAGTATTTTATATAGAAAACTTCTTTACATCACTGATTTACGATGAAACTGCTCAATTATTGGTCCAATATAAATATGTGCACAGACACACAATTTGTGATGGTCCATAGAAAAACAGATAAGTAGAAAAAATGCAATTACTTTTGGAACAATTAAGACAAGGATGCCAATATATGTGACATAATTTGAATATATATTGGAAAATTAAGATGTCTGGTTTCTGTAAATTAAATAATCACATTCATCTTATTGAGAAATATTGACCATTTGCCGAGACTGTCCAATAACAATTCAATAAATTAATTGTAAGTTAGACCTATCAGACATGGTAGCTTACTAATAATAGGAATTATTATACCTGATACTTATATTTTCCAATATAGAAAACATACCACCGGTTGTTGTTCTCATTATTTAAGGAATGAATGTGGATCTTGTTATTGTTAACATCAAAGTGTAACTTGAAAAACTAGCATTTATTTTGACAACGTCAAAGAATCACGTGACTCTTGCGAAACTGGTTCATGAAGGGAGTGATGGTATAAATATTATGTAGATGAAGAATGCTCATTCATTGTTATTTTCTGTTAAATTGAAATTCTATAAGTATCTTTCTCATAAGATCATGGACATGTTCAAATTTATTCGATGATTAATAGGAATATTATTGAATTTGCTTTCTATGCAGAATTTCAGTTATCAGTCCAAGAAAAGAACTAGAGAAGCAAGCTTGATAGACAACTATTGTTTTGATAAGAATAAGCAAACAAAGAGAACTGGGAAATACTATTGAATTGATCTAGGATAAGTATCAATATGAAGATATTTTGATCAATGGCTATCTTATTTATCTTTCTTGATTTGGTCAAAATATGTCAAATATAACCTTGTAAAAGACAATATCATGGGTCAAAGGTCAGCTATTGAATGTCTGTTTACATGCTACTAGATAATGATGAATTTCAAAGCAATTCGTATGTTTGAAATAGGTTTGAAATTTGTAATCAATCAGTTGTTGTCATCCATTGTAAACCAACAAGTATCACTAAATTTGTTAACATGTAATATAATTTCAAAATTGACATATGAAGACCAGAATCATGCAGAAACAACAAAGTCACATTTCAAACATAGAAGTGTGCTTTTAGCTCATGGGGCCAAAATCTATAAAAATGTCTCATTCTACATTCAAACATCCAGATTTCATCATAACGTTGGTACACCAGAAAGGAATGACCAAGGCAATTATTCTGTCTCCTATGTGACACTTTTTTATGGTCAAACAAGAGAAGCACAAAGGTTGCCATCTTGTGTTAATGCACCATTAGTGATCACTTATGCAAGCACAATCTCATTCTTGTTTTTTGTTTGGAATCAGTATTGACATGAACAAGAGTTCCACCATACAAGTGTTCTGATTTTAATGCTAGCTCTAATATTAAGCGATAGAAAGTAGATAACAGCTGCATTTAAGAATCAATAGTGAATTAATTTTTTGTGTTTTAGACAGAGATATTAAATGTTGATATTGAGTTGTAGTGATGTAAGAGAATTTAAACATCTTCAGTTTAAATTTTAACAGTAGCTAATGCTATATTAAAGAGGTGATGCCAATGTACATGATAAATGTTATACTCTTATTAAAATCTGGTTTAAAAGAGCTCTACCAGATAGATGTTGTAAAAGTGTACAATGTCCGCCAGTGGGAAATGTCCGGCGGACATTTTGCACTAGTGAAACATGTCCAATGGACATTTTTAACTAGTGATTAATGTCCATAACTAAATAAAGGACAGTTCTATCTAGTGTATTATGTCCAACCCGGACATAAATACCCCCGGACATTATTTTCGCTTACACTGTCTCATCACTGAAAGACTTGGTTCATTTTGTCTTCAAATTACAATTGTTCATTACTTTTGATTTTCTCTGATTTTTAAGATTAAATATTTTGGTTAGATCTTTTATGTGTTATTCATAAATTGTATTAAAATTTATTTCTCCATATTCTGTTTGGGACCTAACCTTTAATGCAATATTTATGTCTGTCAACATCTTGTATTTGTATATACAATTGGATAACAAATGTGATGTTATTCTTGAAGGTCAGAGTGAAAGATTTTCGCTTTGCACGAAAAATAATTACAAGTTAATAAAGTCTTTCCAATTTCCTATTTTATTGAATGTCATGTCTATAGCAATCTAACCAAACTATTCCCTAGTGTATACTTCTCAAAGCAATGTTATTTGCTGTTGACATGTTTTTCACTGGTAATTTATGAATAGAAATGGAATGAACTATGTGTTATGGAATTGTTACAGGGGGGCTCCCCCGGCTAGAGCTCCCTCCCCATTGAATTTGAAGCATGTTATATTTCAGAGCCCCCGCCCCCCCTTCTCTAAATCCTGGATCCGCCCCTATATTATGTACTATAATTGTAATTTCTGCTTTATTTTGAAAGATGCTAACAGTTTTTGTTTGCCAGTAAATGACCTTAAGTGTTCTAAACCTTCATTAACTATTGTTTAATACATTTTATTTAATGAATAAAGAATCCAAAGAGTTTGCACTGGACATTTGTCAAGTCTTAGTTTATCTGTGCCCAGGTACACCCTTTGGTGATTAATGTGCTCAGGTAGACCCTTCATCAATATTGTGCTGGCACACCTTGCAATAATTAATGTGCCCAGGTACACCTTGTAATGATAAATGTGCTCAGGCATACCTTGTGATGATAAAATGTGCTCAGGTACACCTTGTGATGATAAAATGTACTCCGGTTCATCAAATGTGCTCAGGTACACCTTGTGATGATAAAATGTACTCAGGTTCATAAAATGTGCTCAGGTACACCTTGTGATGATAAAAAATGTACGCAGGTTCATAAAATGTGCTAAGGTACACCTTGTGATGATAAAATGTACTCAGGTTCATAAAATGTGTTGAGGTACACCTTGTGATGATAAAATGTGCTCAGGTTCATAAAATGTGTTAAGGTACACTTTGTGATGATAAAAAATGTACTCAGGTTCATAAAATATGCTCAGGTACACCTTGTGATGATAAAATGTACCCAGGTTCATAAAATGTGCTCAGGTACACCTTGTGATGATAAAATGTGCTCAGGTTCATAAAATGTGCTAAGGTACACTTTGTGATGATAAAAAATGTACTCAGGTTCATAAAATATGCTCAGGTACACCTTGTGAAGATAAAATGTACTCGGGTTCAAAAATGTGCGAAGGTTCATCTTGTGATGATAAAATGTACTCAGGTTACAGTCAGGTTCATAAAATGTGCTAAGGTACACTTTGTGATGATAAAAAATGTACTCAGGTTCATAAAATATGCTCAGGTACACCTTGTGAAGATAAAATGTACTCGGGTTCAAAAATGTGCGAAGGTTCATCTTGTGATGATAAAATGTACTCAGGTTACAGTCAGGTTCATAAAATGTGCTCAGGTACACCTTGTGATGATAAAATGTACTCGGGTTCATAAAATATGCTCAGGTACACCTTGTGATGATAAAATGTACTCAGGTTCATAAAATGTGCAAAGGTTCATCTTGTGATGATAAAATGTACTCAGGTTACAGTCAGGTTCATAAAATGTGCTCAGGTACACCTTGTGATGATAAAATGTACTCGGGTTCATAAAATATGCTCAGGTACACCTTGTGATGATAAAATGTACTCAGGTTCATAAAATGTGCAAAGGTTCATCTTGTGATGATAAAATGTACTCAGGTTACAGTCAGGTTCATAAAATGTGCTCAGGTACACCTTGTGATAATAAAATGTACTCAGGTTCATAAAATGTGCTCAGGTTCATCTTGTGATGATAAAATCATATAAAGATAAATGTACTCATGTACACCTTGTTATGATAAATGATAAATGTACTCAGGTAAAACCTGTAACTGTATTAAAAGCTGGTTTATTTCAAGAGATGCTAGTATCTCAGGTCGACAGTTAGATAAAAAATATCATGTCATGGAAGTTATTATTCAGATTGGTTTCTTCATTCAGCTTCAGTATTCTTGTTAAGAAAATTTTAATGAACATTGACTAAGATAGCAAGTGGAGGTTTTAAAGTAAAAGAACTCTGGACTATAGCTCCACAAGAGTTGAATAGAAAGTAATTAGGTGATTGTAAAGATGTAACTGAAATAAGGAAGACATTTTCTTCAGAGATTCAAAATCAACAAACCTTTTTTCCTTGCAGTTGAATAGAATGAAAAGAAAAAGTAAATACAGGATTGAGATATGAAAACATGATATATTATAGTAGAAAACTACTATTGATTTTTAATCTTATTGCTAAACTTTCACTATAGATTGGTCTGTATCTTTTACATTTGGCAATTTGCCTTAAGTCAGTAACACACCATTGTAGAAATTGTATAATAGTATTTTATTGTCTTGCTCATAGTCTTAATTATACCAACTTGTCTGTACCAAACTATGATTATTCATTTAGTAGAAATAAAGTCTCCAGTGAATGGAATATCAGATAGTTAAAACTAAAATAGTTGTTAATAGTTCAATCATACTATTGTCTTCAAGTACAAATTTTCTATAGGATACATGTTGTGGTTTTGAAATTTTTAAATTTTGGCAAACTTATTTGTAGTCTTAGAAGTGGGCTGGAATTGGAATTTTAGAATATTGGACTGTTTAAATTATTCAAAATTCATTTGTGTTGTTCTGAAAAGATATATTTTTTGTAACGTAAAAGAAGTTTTTGATATAAAACTGTAGGCTGTAGGGAAAAATACATTGTAAATTGCTGTATATACTGCCAGTTTAAGAGTACTTTTGACCTTTGTTTCCATCCATCTTAAAATGATGCAGACAGTCTGAATTACTGTGACATTAAATAGCATGAATTAGAACTCATTTCAGACTGACACAGGATGGTGCTCCATGTAACATTTTTAATTGTGGAATATAATGGTAAATAATTACCTGACATTATTGAGACAGTCGGTCTATAATAGTAAAGTTTGAAGGGAGCAGGAAGCGTCCATTAAACATTATCTGATTGTTGAGTCAAAGAAGTCTAGCTTCTGTCAAGAATGAAATTAATAATGATATATTAGTTTTAACTTGGATGTCTAAACCACAAATTCTGTTTGTCTTAGAACAGTAAGAAGACTAGTCTGATATGGACAGAAATCACGATTTTCTGGCTTCAAAATGGTTGTCCACTTTGATGTTGGAAGTAACAATGTAACAGCTAATAGAGAGAATTGATAAGTTTGGACCTTTTTAAGATCAGACTTTTATACTTCCTCAACAGCAAGTTATTGTTTATTTTCATCTTGTTTGCTCAAATTTATCTGTATATATCTTGGTTCACCTTTACCTGCTCTCTTCATGCTAACTTTGTGTATCTAATTGATATATTTACTTATTTGCACCTGAAAATTTGTATCTGTTCACTTTCGTATGAGAATTTATTCATTTTACTCGGAGTATGTATTTATTCATATTTAATTTAGGATGCATTGTTCACTAGTACTTGAAAATGTATTTATTTACCTGAATATGATGATCTATTTGAATTGAGGATGGATGTGTCCATTCATCAGAAAATAAAATGGAGTTTTATGTCCTGCTCTTCTGCACCTGTATGGGCTAAAGAGGACGGGTGAATGCCATGCAGTGTGCAATGAGGGAAATTTTGCCAGAACAGTGACATTAGCCTACTTTTATTTTCGATTTCCAACTGCTGAGGGATCTTTAACGTGCACAGTCTGTAGCACATGGGACCTTGGTTTATTGTCCCATCCGAACGACTATACGCTTTTTCCATATCAGCCACTCCGACCCGCATCACTGACAGGGGGAAATTGGGTTGAAAAATCAGAAGGTATTATCTCGGCATGGGAGATTGAACCCTGGACATTCAGGTTAGCGAGCAAGCGTCTAACTCACTGAGCCACTGCGGCTCCTCCATTCATCAGAGGATGTGGTTTAAACTTCAGGTATATGTATATATTTGTTCACTTTTATTTGGAATTTATTTCTTTTGATACCCAAGGCTAAATTTGTTTATTTGTTGTTCAGAACTTGATTTTTTCACATTGTACATGTATTTAGTTACTTGTACCTTAGGATGTATTTATTCTACTCAACCTGTAACACAATCAATGAATTATCATGTAGATTAACTTAAAAGATTTTTATCAGTAGAAAATATGCTCTTTCTCTGATTTTTCTTTTTTGTTTTACTGTTAGTGATGTAATTATCTACAGCTCAATGTAAATTAGTTATAAATAGCACCAATAGAAGCATATTTAAAGTCTTTTTAATGTCAAATTGTAGAAGTAATTTGACAGAGCAGCTGGAATATTTCAAATAACTAATTGAGTAATGAAAATAAAGTTGTTGTTTTTTTTAGATAATAAATGAGGAGTAGAATATTATGAAATTGAAGGAAACCATGACAAATTGTGTGCTATTTGACATATAGTTAATCTTTCTTCTCAGTTATTGGTAAAATAGTTCTAACACTTAATCTTCTAACCTTTTATTCTGGCTCTCATCTTTCTCCTTGCCATCCCTTGACAATTAAAGGTCAACCACTTCAAACATATTGATTCTATCTCATGAATATTTGTGCATTTGATTAGTGAGTTAAATGGTCAGTACAGTATATTAACATAAAATCTCCTGTTCATCTTATGTTATCAGTAGTTGTATAGCCGGTAAAACTGGAAGCCATATTGTGATAGCTGGCGACATTAATTAGTTCTTCTCTCTATCACCACTCTTAACCTACAGTCAGATAATAGATTCTGTATATAGTGGAAGGAATGAGACTCAACTTGATGTTATCTTCCGCCAGTAAACAGGTGGGTTCAACTTCTATATATAATATCTATCTCTTATATTTTCATTATTATTCCGTACCATCCAGTATATTAATGTTAATGTTTGTAGATTCTATTATATTGTCTGTGTAGAGGATACTATAGAAAACATTATATTATAGTTGAACGCCTCCTGGAACAACTGTCTAGTGAAATGTCTACATAATGTGGGATTATAGTGATGTGAATGGATTTTAATGCTAGACCAGCTTGTTTATTTCATAACACTTGCACAAGGATAGAATATGAGCAGTGTACTTAACAGATGTAATAAAATGTAGAGCAAGCAGTGTATTGTTGCTTACAAATTGGTCTTTTATTCAAGTCATTTACATGCTGTTTTTCTGATTCAGTCTTGTGTTGTACATTGTTTAGTTGTGAACACATCTTTTAAGTGTTTGATTGAAAATCTTCTAAAATCACATCACAACGGTATGTATTTATATTTGTCAATATTTTCGTTGCCCATAAATGATCTGTTGTAATATATTTGTGCAGCAATAGTAATTAATTGATATTATGCAAATTTAAGACATCAAAGTGATTAAAGGTTTTAAATAATGTATAAAGTATCAAGAAATTAAACAATTCTGCATCAAACAGTGTAAAACATTTCCTCAAGAGAAATCTATCAAAACAATCACCATCAGAACATAAAAAAATGAAAAAAGAGTCTCATTCATTTGCCTTGAAGTCAAAATAGCGTTTTTTCACAAATTTTCTTTACGCTTTTCTGAGAATCATCCTGGGGACATTTCTAGAGAGATTAACTTGTCACATCAGCACATCAAATCTGTAAGTTTTCATCTTTTCTAGCAGGGAACTGACTGTGTGGATGATTTTTGATACACATGATACGATGTGATAGGAAATTCAGGTGCTTTGCTATGTTTGAGTATTAGTGATTACTTATGATATTTGAAGAGTTAGGGGAAGGTAATAGTAATGTATTTGATGAGTAATTGTGATTGTATTAAACTCATGGTGATTGTATTAAATTCATGGTGATAGTAATATTGGGTTGTGTGATATATATTTATGTGATATTTGTGATATAGTTTAGATAAACAATATTGATGATGTGATTATACAGGGTGATTTTATTAAATTATTACTACAATTTGTTGATCAAGTGATACAAGTTGTGTATGATTTGAGATTCTGTGGTGCTCTGAGGACAAGTGGGAAAATGTTGGGTCAAGTATATAAAGCATCGAGTTGTATTTTTCTATCCCTAGTACATTCTTTGCAATGTCTACAATGGGGAAGTCAAGCCTTTGGGCAATTCAATGTTGTTGTTTTTTTAAGGAAGGAGACATCTCTCAAAAGAGCTGCAACGCCACCTTTTTTTTACCTAACTATATTTACGATATCTTTGGTTCATTTTTTACATGAATAGTTTATATGATTGCAAGTATGGACCTTATTCACGTGTTGGCCGTCTTGGATCCATATCCAGGCTCATAACGCAAAAAAAAGCAGCGCCTTACCATTGCAGCAAAATCACCACCTTGAGGTCTTTAACGCCTCCTTCTTCAATCCCACTAGCTTGAAACTACTCAAATTTTATATCGTTATGAAAATGCCTCGTTTCTGAGAAAAGGGCCAAAAAGGCAGTTTTAGCCCGTTTTCTCACTGTTGATATGGTGATTAGTGATGTCATATTTCTTTTCATTCATTTGACGTCGCATTTTATGAATGGATGGCGTAAGTTGCGTTATGAACCTCGGTTTTAAAACGAGACGTGAATAAGGTCTGTAGGGTACTCAAATTCTATCATCTCATGGCGTATAAAAATAATCATTGTTGTAACAATCAGTAATCAGTTCTGTTTAAGTAGTGAATAGATGTTTAAGTGTAAATTACTACAAACTAACGTTATTATATGTTGTTAATCTATAAGAGTATTAATGGATACCAGCTCTACATTATCATTAAAACTAAAAAGCTGGTATTATTACATTACTGTGTGTGAATTAGAGTAGAATAGAGGATAGAATTGGAACTTCTATTACTGACAATATTGATAAACCTAGACTTATTCTCTCAATGTTTACCAACTGGTCATCAAACGGGCATTTTGACAGGTCATGACTGAAACCTAAAGAAAATTACTGACTTGGAAAATTCTCCATCAAGTGTCAGGCTATAGTTGAAATCATCACATTCATTAAAGGGATTGTAATTTAAAGTGGTTTTCTAAATTTCGTATGTGTATCACTGTCAGTGACGTCATAAAACGAGTTAGTTTTAGTAAAATTGCAAGAGACACAGACATCGGCATGGTAATTGGAATGGTACAAATTGATGCTATCAGTGTCCCTGATCACATACAAAGTATAGAAAACTACAATCCCTTTAATGATATATTTTAAGACAATGAACACTTCTAAATGGCTCAAATTGTTATTGTGTTTGTAATGGCTGTGAAAAAGCATAGCTTATTAAACCTCTGATACATTAACTAAATCAATACATAGAACTGAAATGGTAGGAAGCACTCAGAGTATCAACATCTGATGTCTCATTAGTGAATACCCTCTTGACATAAGTCTGTTTTGAAGCGAGGCATACATGTATGCTGTCAAAGCGATGAAAAATATTATTGAGCTTGTGGTTTGAAAAACTGAATTCTTTCTTTATTGTTTTAACTATTGATTTGAAATTCTTAGATAATAATGTTTATGCGTGTTTCAAGATGTCAATTTCACATCAGACAATATGAAAAATACTCAGACATCTAAGAAATTAAACAGAAATGCTTTTAGTCTGTCTGAATTTTTAAGGTTTTAGCCAATATTCTAACATAAACAACCTGTAATTATGTAAGAATTCATAGTACATGGTAGGAGTAAAACTCTAGTTATACCTTAAGACAAACTTTCTTAAATGTGGAAAAGATCTTATCATATTATTGATAATAAGTTGTGCAGAATATTGAAATTTCTAGTTTAAGGTATATTTCAAAGGATTTCATGCAATTTTTGTGCAATTATTGAACTTCGGAAGAATCAAATCAATATGGGGACAGTTTAAGACGACAATAACAATAGTTAACTTATTACTCCACCTTTCATAGTCAGATAGATATAAATTAAGTTAGATTGCAACATTTAACCCTAAGGAGCAAGAAACTTACAACCATGTGAAACAGTGAAAGACACTTCTACACGAAGAAGAGGATATATGCTATTAAATCAGTTTCTACATTAACAGAATTTGTGGAATGCTACTTGTTTCATTTTAAAACCATAAAAAGTGAATGCTTGATTTGTAATTTTTGATAAAGTTACATTTAATTCAATAGGTTGTTGCATGAATACAGGCACAACACTCTTTTAAACATTGAATGAAGTCCATAAAACTGTAAAGGTCAGTTCTGTCAATTAGAGTTTTTTAAAAGGTTTTCTGTAGGCAAGTTAACTAAGTGTGTAATATGATGAAATGTTTTCAGATTAAGTTAATAATTTGAAATTCTAGATTCCTGTTTTTCTAAAGTCTGTGTAGACTGATGGTATGTTTGTTGTAGGAGATGGGGAGGCTAGAAAGTCAACATATAGAGAGATAAGATTTATGTCAATACCATTACCCCTTCCTCTTGATATATATTGATTCTTAATCACACTAACCATCCATTTAAATATCTTTTTATTCACGTTTTATATAATCTTACGCATAACTTCATCTTTCATTAAACTTTTGAATTTTAGTTGACAGGCTCTTTAACTGGTAAAATTTATGAAAGGTGAATTAACTCAGACAAAATATAATTTGTTACAATATTTGGTATTTCAAGTCTTATTTCACATGCAATTTTCTGGTATCATGTTAACAATTCAATCTTATGATAATGATAATAATAATAAACTCTTTATTTTACGTAGGCCTGAATTAGGCCCGTTATCTAAAGGGACAAAGCCATGTGAAAGGGATTATAAAGTGGTTTTCTAAACTTTGTATGTGTATCAGGGACACTGATAGCATCAATTTGTGCCTTTCCAATTTCCAATTCTGACGTCTTTGGTTCTTTAAGGCAGGTGTATTAGATGACACAATTTTATGGTACATTGCTAATGAGTTGATAATATTCAACCTTTACATTCAACTGATGATGGCAGAGTAACTTGATCAAAATTTTATAATATTGAATATTCTTTAATCACCTAGAAGGTTTTTGAATCGTACAATATGATGGTAAACTGTTTATTGTGGACAGTTGTTAGTAATTTACTTTAAATATGAGAACAGATGAATATAAATTATGTTTGAACATATGTATAGATATAAGTAAAGTATTTAGACCATAGTTTGTATAATGATGTATATCAATATGAATGATGGAATAAAGAACAGCTGTGACAGTATAATAATTGTAGAAACCTAGTGTCAGGTGTATATAGTACAGGTATTTCTCACATCATACTAGATAGTAGATATTATCATTATTGTATACTATTCTACTGATATTCATATCTATCTCCATTGCTATTCTATTGTGTATATTTGTGACTGTTAAGTGTCATTGACTTACCTGTACCTATGTTTATGGAATTGGTTAATGTTAGTTAATGTTTTAAGATTTGATCAGAACATGGATTACTGATCTAATTATGTAAATGCACTGTTTATTCAGTAATATTTGATCTTGTGGATACAACACACCATTCTATCATAACCATATTTTAGTCTTCTGTTGTTATTGTATGTGAAAAATGTGATTAAAACATAGATACACATATGCATATACTTTTTATGTACAAATCTAAGTGTAAGTCATTAAGATTTATTTTTTGGTGTGTTTGCAAGATTCATTATACAGTAATTCGTAAAGATAAGGATATGACTGTGAATGTTATGAAAGGATCAATTCTTTGGCATTGAAGTTTATTTATTCATAATAAAGTAGGTAGATTCAAAGTTGATCATTGTCACTAACATCATACATTGTTGCACAGGAAGCCATGGATTAAAAATTTCCTCATTACTTTTCTATATTACTTTTGATTGGTTTAAGTATAACATTGATACTCTCACAAGTTTAAATAATCACACGTGTTCACATAAACAAAAAAAAGAAGTGAAACATGGTGACTCATCTCTTGCTCAAATTAAAATATTTTAAAGTGAATTTTTTTATGTTAATTCAGGACACTGATCATATCTTCCAAGTTTCAGTCAGATATCTCTTGTTCTTGTAATTCTTTTAAAACTAAGCTTTTAAGATGTCACTATTGCAGATGTCTTTGAAAATTTCATATCTTTTGTGATAGAGATAAAATAGGAAGAACCATGTACATCTGATTATAAATTTAGATTAGCCTCTTTACAATCCCTTTAAATTTAGATCTTGGGCTTTTTCTGTCCAGAAGTTGTGTGTTGTGTATTGTCTGAAAGTCAAAGTGCTGTATCTCATAAACTTATAAAATATTCACTTTTAATATTTTATATTTGCAGATGTGTGAACTATGATTTATACACTAAATGGGAAAAGATGAAGAATGGGAAATAAGCTGTGTGCCCCATTGCTAAAAAGAGGATATAGAAATGATACAAGTTACCCGTGGAATGTACGAAAGGATTCTCATTTGTTACGGTAAATAGATCTGTTACAATTTCATGATATTTTATTTCTATATGTATAGTTCTTATAAATCTTTGTACATGTATTGCTGATATACAGGGATTGTTTTAAAAGTTATTAGCCCAAGTGGGATATCTCTATTGGATTATGACAAAATTTTGCCACCAACAAGTACAATCATTCAATAAATCTAGACAAGAACTGTATTATTGTCAAAACTGGCAGTGATAATGTGTCTCCTACTGAAAGAACTAATACAGATACTTACTGACATCTGCTTCACTTTAAAAGATGACGATACTTACTTTTACAACTGTAAAGAAGTTATGATGACAAATCTGTAAAATCTGAGATTTATGTCAGAATTGTGCCACAAGTGAGGCAGTGCATCTTCCAAAGTGGCGCTGAAGTTTGTGTGAAAAAAAATGATGAAAAAAAACTCCAAAGAATAATAAAACTAAACACCAGATGATTTTGCCTATCTTTTTGTTACTGACATTCAGAAGTCAATATTATCCTTTAAATTTTCTTCTTCTTCTTCTTCTTAATGAACAAACTTCCACAAAAGTGTCATCTATATATATATTCTATTTCACCATGTAAGTTGTTACAATAATTAACCAGATTGGGGGGTGGGCTTTGTACATTAGCTTGCTTGAAAATCTTACCCTTTTCCCTCTCCCCTGTCAGCCTACAAAATTATTCAATTATTGGTGATCATTGCTTACTATTTTGACTAAAGTGGTGCTTTAGGAAATTATCTTGAGAAGGCCTGATATAGATGAAATAGAGCAAAAATACCTAGTAGTATTGTAACTTGTAAGAAACTGTTGGTAAAACAATGGTATCTAATTATTAGTATTTAATCAGCATGACTTCACTATGGTGGCCCATGAGCGCCATAGCGGTTTTATTATTTTACATACAGAAATAATATTTGTTTTTAAATTTAAACTCATTTTCATTTCACTTTCATTTCGTTTTTATTTTACTTTCATTTTTATTTCACTTTAATTTTATTTTAAATTCATTTTGTTTTTAAATTAATTTTACTTTCATTTCGTTTTTCATTTTACTTTCATTTCGTTTTTTAAATTTAAATTCATTTTCATTTCACTTTCAATTTGTATTTATTTATTTTTTTATTTTTTACTGTCATTTCACTTTCATTTTTTAATTCACTTTTATTTCACTTTCGTTTTGTTTTTAAAATCATTTTACTTTTACTTTCATTTCACTTTGAAAAAAAAAATTACTCCCCATTTACTGCGCCATAGTGTCCAGATCATCCAGTCACACTTTTGTCTATAAGTCAAGTATTAGCGGGAGTTATTCCCCTGAATAACCGGGCTGAAGATAGCATACACTTAGCCAACAAACAATAAGGAATATGGATGATATGACGATTCAAATCGAGCCAATGTCAAATACCGTTTTGACCTCCCGGACTCTGTTGAATCAACTGTTCGTCTTTTTTGCGAACGACTACATCCTGTACAGGTGCATAAGGAATATGGCCGACCATGCACAGCTTTAGAAGGACCTAGTGGAGTTGGAGAAATGGGCTTCTACCTGGGCTGGGGTATGAGGTTCAATGCGAAGAAATGTGTAGTTATAAGCATCAACTTCAAATCCCAACACTTCTACGAGCTTGACCATCACATCCTCCAGAAGGTTGAGGAAACCGCGCCATCACATCCTCCAGAAGGTTGAGGAAACCGTGTATCTCGGAGTCACACTGTCTGACAACCTCAAGTTCGGACCCCATATCACCAAGATAACCAAGAAAGCCAATTCGACGTTTGAATTCATGAGAAGAAACCCGAAGCATTGCCATGAATCATTCAGCTGCATAGTATGGGACCCTTATCTCAACAAGGACATTGATCGTATTGAGCGAGTTCAACGACAAGCTGCAAGATTCATAACTCGCGATTATACCTCACGAGACCCTGGGTGCATCACTCGCATGCTAAATGAACTTGGTCTCCCACCGCCCCAGGACCGTAGGAAGGAACTTCGACTTTCTTCTATAAGGTGGTCGAGGGGCTGGTGCCAGCCTTGCCTATCTGTAATTATCTGACCCCTTCACATGGGAAACGCCTCAGACAAGCTAAGCGTTTTACAGACTGTGTTTCAACCAACATCATTGAAAGGCAAGAGGTCAACAACACGTAAACAGTTTCAAACTTATCTAGTCACGGACAGACCTCTACAAAAACTTTTTTTCCTAAAACTGTGATAGACGGGACTACCTGACGAAGTTGTGTGCGCTGAAACATCAAAGGGCTTCAAATCAGCCCTCCAAATTTTGCGTTAAAAATTAGGCCTAATACCTTTCCGAATATTTACGCATTACCAAGGGTGTTTTTGATAGACCACTATACAACAGGTAAGCGAGGTTACACTTTGATCTTTTCATAATTTGAATGTCGAGATAAGCTTACTGTTATTGAAGTTTGGATGTGTTTCTATGACGCCCTATAAGCATCAAAATTTTATGCCAATTATGGCACAAAAAACGGTATTTGACATTGGCTCGATTTGAATCGTCATATCATCCATATTCCTTATTGTTTGCAGACTTAGTGTATCCTATCTTCAGCCCGGTTATTCAGGGGAATAACTCCCCCTAATACTTGACTTGTAGACAAAAGTGTGACTGGATGATCTGGACACTATGGCGCAGTAAATGTAGAGGAATTTTTTTTTTTCAAAGTGAAATGAAAGTAAAAGTAAAATGATTTTAAAAACAAAACGAAAGTGAAATAAAAGTGAATTAAAAAATGAAAGTGAAATGACAGTAAAAATAAATAAATACAAGTTGAATGTGAAATAAAAATGAATTTAAATTTAAAAAACGAAATGAAAGTAAAATGAAAAACGAAATGAAAGTAAAATGAAAAAACGAAATTAAAGTAAAATGAATTTAAAAATAAAATGAATTTAAAAACAAAATTAAAGTGAAATGAAAATGAAAGTAAAATAAAAACGAAATGAAAGTGAAATGAAAATGAGTTTAAATTTAAAACAAATATTATTTCTGTATGTAAAATAATAAAACCACTATGGCGCTCATGGGCCACCATACTTCACTGTGTGGGTTAGGAGTTCCCCATGGGTTCTTTAGCTATTCATCTGAATACTTGACCTTTTATATATAAAAAATCACTAGTTCTTTATAGTGATGATGAAAGAAATAGATGTGATTTTATAAAAAAAATATTTTTTAGGTATATGTTATAAAAGAATTTTTCTGATTTATTTTTCTCTACCTTTCATAATAAATAGCGCCTCAAAGTTGACCTTTAATGATAAATTTTTAGATTAAGATGTTATATGGTAGAAGATGGCAATGATTATGATATAAATAAAGATATAGTACTGCTATGATATATTATGAAAGATTGATTCCAGTACACAAGCTATCTATACAGCTTGTCTACTTCATATAAACATTCTGATAAATGAGATAAAATGTTGATATTTTTATAAAAAATCTAGTCACTTTATAAGAATATTGGGTTCATTTTTTAAAATATAAATTCTGTAAGCTTATACATTAAAATTCTAAGTAAATCATAAAATTAAATATTCTACTTAAGATTAATGGAGTTTCTTATATAAAAGTTCTTATTTAGACTGGATCTAAAGATTCTTGGAACCATTTCAAATATCAGAAAGTTCTACGACCTTGCAAATTTGTCTATTTGACATTTCCGTGTTTAAATTGTGTAGAAAATGGTTTCTCAAATTAGTAAAGAAAGAAAATATATGTTTTTCACAATTGCTTATTGATTTACAAATAAGTTAACATTGATCAAAGATCAGACTCAGTGAATAAAGAGCTTTGTTATTGCATTTTCATTGAATTTCATTCTGAGAATGGTCTCGTTCAGACAATATGTACACATGTAGGCAGGGTGATTCAAGGGGTTTGTACCCATGTGTATTCACAATTATCAGCATTTGAAAGTAAAATATTTGATTAAGATTTTAATGAGACTATGCCTTTATATAAAACACATTTACAGTTATTGAAAGACAAATGTTTTGGTAGGGGTATATTGAAATTATTATGTGATTTTTGAGTAGTTGTAGTACTATTGAAGGCTGAACACACACATTCAAGACCCAAATCAAAAATACTGACTGTTCCCCTTTAAATCCCAAAACATGTCTTAGTAATCTGAAGTTATAAAATCTAGATTACAGAAAGATTCAAGGACATCCAAATAACAAACAACCTTGATAAGAATATAACAATGTTGATGACAGCTCTCTAGGGTGTATAACTAATGCCTTACAGATACACTAGACCTCCATATTATTTTACTGTTACATACCTTCTAGTTATTATCAACACATTATGATGTCATTAATATTACTCCGTTATATTGATCAAATATACAGATTGTCTTCAAACCTCTATATTACAGTCCATAATTCAACTGGCAGTTCTACCTCTTTATCAAATATACAAATTGTCTTCAAACCTCTATATTACTGTCCATAATTCCACTGGCAGTTCTACCTCTTTATCAAATATACAGATTGTCTTCAAACCTCTATATTACAGTCCATAATTCCACTGGCAGTTCTACCTCTTATCAAATATACAGATTGTCTTCAAACCTCTATATTACTGTCCATAATTCAACTGTCAGTTCTACCTCTTTATCAAATATACAGATTGTCTTCAAACCTCTATATTACTGTCCATAATTCAACAGTCAGTTCTACCTCTTTATCAAATATACAGATTGTCTTTAGACCTCTATATTACTGTCCATAATTCAACTGTCAGTTCTACCTCTTTATCAAATATACAGATTGTCTTCAAACCTCTATATTACTGTCCATAATTCCACTGGCAGTTCTACCTCTTTATCAAATATACAGATTGTCTTTAGACCTCTATATTACTGTCCATAATTCAACTGTCAGTTCTACCTCTTTATCAAATATACAGATTGTCTTCAAACCTCTATATTACTGTCCATAATTCAACAGTCAGTTCTACCTCTTTATCAAATATACAGATTGTCTTCAAACCTCTATATTACTGTCCATAATTCCACTGTCAGTTCTACCTCTTTATCAAATATACAGATTGTCTTCAAACCTCTATATTACTGTCCATAATTCCACTGGCAGTTCTACCTCTTATCAAATATACAGATTGTCTTCAAACCTCTATATTACTGTCCATAATTCCACTGGCAGTTCTACCTCTTATCAAATATACAGATTGTCTTCAAACCTCTATATTACTGTCCATAATTCAACTGGCAGTTCTACCTCTTATCAAATATACAAATTGTCTTCAAACCTCTATATTACTGTCCATAATTCAACTGTCAGTTCTACCTCTTTATCAAATATACAGATTGTCTTCAAACCTCTATATTACTGTCCATAATTCAACTGGCAGTTCTACCTCTTATCAAATATACAGATTGTCTTCAAACCTCTATATTACTGTCCATAATTCCACTGGCAGTTCTACCTCTTATCAAATATACAGATTGTCTTCAAACCTCTATATTACTGTCCATAATTCCACTGGCAGTTCTACCTCTTATCAAATATACAGATTGTCTTCAAACCTCTATATTACTGTCCATAATTCCACTGGCAGTTCTACCTCTTTATCAAATATACAGATTGTCTTTAGACCTCTATATTACTGTCCATAATTCAACTGGCAGTTCTACCTCTTATCAAATATACAGATTGTCTTCAAACCTCTATATTACTGTCCATAATTCAACTGGCAGTTCTACCTCTTATCAAATATACAGATTGTCTTCAAACCTCTATATTACTGTCCATAATTCCACTGGCAGTTCTACCTCTTATCAAATATACAGATTGTCTTCAAACCTCTATATTACTGTCCATAATTCAACTGTCAGTTCTACCTCTTTATCAAATATACAGATTGTCTTCAAACCTCTATATTACTGTCCATAATTCCACTGGCAGTTCTACCTCTTATCAAATATACAGATTGTCTTCAAACCTCTATATTACTGTCCATAATTCCACTGGCAGTTCTACCTCTTTATCAAATATACAGATTGTCTTTAGACCTCTATATTACTGTCCATAATTCAACTGGCAGTTCTACCTCTTATCAAATATACAGATTGTCTTCAAACCTCTATATTACTGTCCATAATTCAACTGGCAGTTCTACCTCTTATCAAATATACAGATTGTCTTCAAACCTCTATATTACTGTCCATAATTCCACTGGCAGTTCTACCTCTTATCAAATATACAGATTGTCTTCAAACCTCTATATTACTGTCCATAATTCAACTGTCAGTTCTACCTCTTTATCAAATATACAGATTGTCTTCAAACCTCTATATTACTGTCCATAATTCCACTGGCAGTTCTACCTCTTATCAAATATACAGATTGTCTTCAAACCTCTATATTACTGTCCATAATTCCACTGGCAGTTCTACCTCTTATCAAATATACAGATTGTCTTCAAACCTCTATATTACTGTCCATAATTCCACTGGCAGTTCTACCTCTTATCAAATATACAGATTGTCTTCAAACCTCTATATTACTGTCCATAATTCCACTGGCAGTTCTACCTCTTATCAAATATACAGATTGTCTTCAAACCTCTATATTACTGTCCATAATTCCACTGGCAGTTCTACCTCTTATCAAATATACAGATTGTCTTCAAACCTCTATATTACTGTCCATAATTCCACTGGCAGTTCTACCTCTTATCAAATATACAGATTGTCTTCAAACCTCTATATTACTGTCAATAATTCCACTGGCAGTTCTACCTCTTATCAAATATACAGATTGTCTTCAAACCTCTATATTACTGTCCATAATTCAACTGTTAGTTCTACCTCTTTATCAAATATACAGATTGTCTTCAAACCTCTATATTACTGTCCATAATTCAACTGTCAGTTCTACCTCTTTATCAAATATACAGATTGTCTTTAGACCTCTATATTACTGTCCATAATTCAACTGGCAGTTCTACCTCTTTATCAAGTATACAGATTGTCTTCAAACCTCTATATTACTGTCCATAATTCAACTGTCAGTTCTACCTCTTTATCAAATATACAGATTGTCTTCAAACCTCTATATTACTGTCCATAATTCCACTGGCAGTTCTACCTCTTTATCAAATATACAGATTGTCTTCAAACCTCTATATTACTGTCCATAATTCAACTGTCAGTTCTACCTCTTTATCAAATATACAGATTGTCTTCAAACCTCTATATTACTGTCCATAATTCCACTGGCAGTTCTACCTCTTTATCAAATATACAGATTGTCTTCAAACCTCTATATTACTGTCCATAATTCAACTGTCAGTTCTACCTCTTTATCAAATATACAGATTGTCTTCAAACCTCTATATTACTGTCCATAATTCAACAGTCAGTTCTACCTCTTTATCAAATATACAGATTGTCTTTAGACCTCTATATTACTGTCCATAATTCAACTGTCAGTTCTACCTCTTTATCAAATATACAGATTGTCTTCAAACCTCTATATTACTGTCAATAATTCAACTGTCAGTTCTACCTCTTATCAAATATACAGATTGTCTTCAAACCTCTATATTACTGTCCATAATTCAACTGTTAGTTCTACCTCTTTATCAAATATACAGATTGTCTTCAAACCTCTATATTACTGTCCATAATTCAACTGTTAGTTCTACCTCTTATCAAATATACAGATTGTCTTCAAACCTCTATATTACTGTCCATAATTCAACTGTCAGTTCTACCTCTTTATCAAATATACAGATTGTCTTTAGACCTCTATATTACTGTCCATAATTCAACTGTCAGTTCTACCTCTTTATCAAATATACAGATTGTCTTCAAACCTCTATATTACTGTCCATAATTCAACAGTCAGTTCTACCTCTTTATCAAATATACAGATTGTCTTCAAACCTCTATATTACTGTCCATAATTCAACTGTCAGTTCTACCTTTTATCAAATATACAGATTGTCTTCAAACCTCTATATTACTGTCCATAATTCAACTGTCAGTTCTACCTCTTATCAAATATACAGATTGTCTTCAAACCTCTATATTACTGTCCATAATTCCACTGGCAGTTCTACCTCTTTATCAAATATACAGATTGTCTTCAAACCTCTATATTACTGTCCATAATTCCACTGGCAGTTCTACCTCTTATCAAATATACAGATTGTCTTCAAACCTCTATATTACTGTCCATAATTCCACTGGCAGTTCTACCTCTTATCAAATATACAGATTGTCTTCAAACCTCTATATTACTGTCCATGAGTTTACTGGCAGTTGCACCACTTTCTGATTCTTTTATATCATCTTTGCTAACCAGTTCTAAACTCAAGAAGTAACATTTGTTGATGCATTTACCATAATTGGTTCGACCAATCAAATTTTAGTCTGGGAACCTGCAATTTTTCAGCTTACCTAATTCGTAAAAACTTTCCGTTAAAACTTTAAATTCCTGTGCATCCATAATTATCAGTGTTTTTAAAGGGATATGTTCACTATAAAGTTGAAGTAAAAAATATGACTCATCCTTTTGTTGAGGTAAGGATTGAATGGATTGTGCGATTTTTGATCAATTCCATTAAATCTGAAGGCTATTTACATAAATTTAAGGCCCAAAGCGATCCTCGAAAATGCTGAACATTCCCTTTTAAGTCAAAAATACAACTCATATTTTCTGAGACTCTGCATTTAATATAAAAACAATGGATGGGATTATGTGATTTTTATGCAGTTCAAGTACTTCTGAAGACTTTTTACATGTATTCAAGGCCCAAATCGACCCTTGAAAATGCTGAATTTCCCTATTTCTTTAACAATTCTTATAATGAATCTGAAGAACCTGAAAAAATTTGATAAATATTTTTCAAACTGACAAACTATTGAGATGGACTAGTGAAAGCTCAGAACACTTGGCAACTAGTAACAACTACAGTGATTTATTAGAATGTCCAAGATGAAGTCAATTTCTAGATGTTGAATTGTTGGTCTCAGATTCTGTCCTGAGTTTTCTTTAACCTTGAAAGATTCACATTCTGAATTGAACTTATATTATGTTTAATCTGTTGAAATAATAAATATAGGTTACAATGAAAGGTTGAAACAAAACACTAAAAATATAGCTGAAATAATTGAGACTGTATTGTAAAACATGTTATATATAACTTACAGATTGTGGGCTGATGTATTTAGAGTACATGGTGATGGTGAATATATGAGATGGCAACGTGTTTCTGATGATGTGGTTCCAATCAACATCTCCTGTATTGAAGATACGCCTACCACTGTTTTTCAGATTACAGCTTACAATCGACACGTGGAAAAGATTTTCGATGTAAAGATCACTCAACCAGGTAAATAGAGAATATTTCTCCCCACCCCTATCATTTTACATAATATATATGTTAATTTGTTATTATATAATAACATTTGGTTTAAATTACCTGTTTTTACTATACAGATATACTGTTTCGTTACTGGCAGTTCTTGACCTTCATCACCCAAAAAATTAAATGAACACAAGGTTTTCTTAATGCTTGATACAGTCAAAGCAATTATTAGTTTAATGCTAGTTTTGTATTGCTGAATGTATTCAACACTATTTTAAAGAATGATGGAATTGTACTCTGTAAATATAGTATTTGATCCAGGAATTGCTCATATTAATGAAATTCTACAATTTCTGTTACTGTTTAGTTGTTTTATGTTAAAAAGTATGAACCCTGAAGTAATATCGTGAAGACAATATATGTAGTTAGATAATCATACTGATTTTAGTGTGTCAAGATCATTAGGAATCTGACTAAATTAAGCTCTGCCCTTAGGAATAGGATTCTCCAGAATTGTTAGGAACATTATCAGACTTTTGAATCATTTCAATAAAATATGGTCTTCCAACTCCTTGAAATTGACATTCAGACATTTTTTAAAGAACTTAACTTAAATCGTGATAAAGCCATTAGGTGTTCAGACTGGTACACATATAATTCAATAATACAATTTAAATGTCTTCATATAGACATCATTATATACTAGACTGTTTGATTCTGTCTTGTTAATTCTGCACTAGACTGTTTGATTCTGTTTTGTTAATATTACACCAGACTGTTTGATTCTGTCTTGTTAATATTACACTAGACTGTTTGATTCTGTCTTGTTAATATTACACTAGACTGTTTGATTCTGTCTTGTTAATATTACACTAGACTGTTTGATTCTGTCTTGTTAATATTACACTAGACTGTTTGATTCTGTTTTGTTAATATTATACTAGACTGTTTGATTCTGTCAATCTGTTGATTTTGAATTTGTTTAAGATTTTGATGATATAAACCTACACAGCAGATGAGAGGAATAATGAAGCCTGAATCGCTTTAACAAGCTAATTGAGGGCAGACTAATCGATGGGCATGGGTGACAACAATATACATCCTAGTGTCCTAGAAATATTTTTCATCTTAAAAATATGCATGTCTGAAGATTTTTTTTTCTATTTCCTTACTGGAAAATTTGTTAAGAATTCCAAAAATAGACTATTACATATAAAAGTTTGGTTCTAATTTATTTTTTTCAAGTAAAATGGCATCACTGTAATGGTTGCCACTTTGTAATTACAATCTTTAACGTCAATGGAAAGGCCAAATAGCTAATATTGTGTGATTTGCTATCAGAAAGACTATCTAGTTCACAGTGACCTGACATAGACTGAATAATGGAAGCAATTTCCCTTCTTACTTCCACATTAGTAGAGAGACATCTATAGATTTCTTTCTATCTGCTAGCTTGGTATTTGGCTGTCTGTTGTTGAACACAGGGTATTATAGAAATCAGTTTAATACTGGTGTCACATGAAACTAATAAAGACTTGAATCACTTCTACTTTATTATATATCTATTGGATTTTTATCTTCACAGTTCTGCTTCAATTTCATCATTATTCTAAAACCTAGTCTTGGAATTAGATTTTACAATAAGTCCAAAATATGGAACAATAAAGTACATGTTTTAACAGTATAATAAATATCAGCCTGATTTATCAAGGGTGAAGTGAGCGTTCAACATCTAGACCTTGATCCAACAAGCAGAGCAGACATTAATTTGCTAGATTTGATTGGTCCAGGAATCAGTTTTTGACCAGTCATATTCATGGAAATGATGTCTTTAATTGCTCATTTACAAATGAAAGTGTACTATGATACAGGATTAACTTTATGTTGCATATCCAAAACATGGTTGAATTTATTTTGAGCAGGTCTCTAGAAATATTGTTTTGAATATGAAATCTGTTGACTATTAGAACATCTTTAATGAAAGAATTTACTTTCTAAAAAAGCGTGTGTGTATGGAATAATGAAGTCACTGAACAGCAGAAAAAGGTCAAAAGTGACAGTATTCTTTTATTCTTTGTATGAAAATTCCTTATATATGATTTGGCATGTAATTTAATGAAATACCGTACTTAAAAAAATACGCTTTTAAAACGAAAAATAAGTCTGCTTTAAATTTTGCTTTTTCTCTTTTGATAAACTGCTAAAATCCAACAAAACAAAATAAGCAAAAGCAAACTGACAGTAATTTGACTTTTTAAAAGGGAAGTCAATTTAATCCACGGGATGGTATGGTTACATCCTGTTGTTTTTCAAGCATGCCCAACTGATATAAAAGTTAAATTTCCATTGATAATAATATCACAATGAGACTATTAGTAGAATGGAAGAGTTCTATAAATGTCGACTGATCAATAAGGATCAAATATAGAGAGAAAAAAATTCTCTATTGTAGACTAGGTTTAATAATAAAAATAAATTTTAATACTAGTAGAACTAGACTATAGTTGTCATACTCATATATCATTTCATTTTCATTCTGTCTTGTTTCAGGAACAATAATATGTCCAGCAACTGAAAGCTTTGTTCATTGGCGTGATACTATCAATCAATGTGAATGGGGCCTTAATTTCTCCACGGCTACAGATGCTCATCGTTTCCGAGACTGTTGTGCGGTAATTAATCTTATTTTATCACTTATACTCAAAGTTTTAGTTTTGATCAACTATACGTCTGCTACCAAACAATAATCAAATATTACTTTATACCAGAACCAATCATGCATTGGAATTTAAAAAGTAGAAATATGTTTTGATAAGTTACTAACTTGATTATTGAAATATGTTGCCTAGGTGATATGAATATTTGATAATAATGATTATGAAGAGAGTTATGTCCGAGAAATTGACTGCTATGGAAAGTTTACTCACCTATAGATGCGAATATATTTATGATTAGACAAGATTAGGATAACAACTGTAGTTCGTAATGTGATAATTCATTAGTCGACTTTTCTTCATCTCTAACACCTTGTGTTTATTGGACGCGTTAAATTTCATTTTACACTTCTGCTCTCTCTGAATATTAGTCCAATTCTCATCATTTATTGATATCCTTGGAATTATTTTCTTGTGTTCTTATTTAAAAACAGTCCAAGATTGACATGCCTGCATGATTTTTGTTTGATAAATTTGATTTTCTAGAAATATTATAGGTTATGTGTATTCCTATTATTGAATTTTAGGTCTAAAAATGTTTCCTAATTTCGGTGTGTGCTGTTGGGTAAATAACTTGTTCTCCTAATTTGGGCATGATTTGAATGTAACGTAGGACAGTGGACAATGAGCTATATTATAATGTTTTATATATTATGCCAATGCTGATGTGAATTTTTGATTCCTATAAAGAGCACAGTGTGTTTTCTCTATATTTTTAGCCAATGGAGAATGAATATTTTATATTTATTATATTTTTTTTGATTTTGAAACAGTTTCCTAGTCAAAGGTTTGCACGGAAAGCATCTTCAACCAGTTCGCTTCGACTGTCACCACCAAAGGTTAGATGTGTTAGCTAACTGAAACATGCAACTGCTTTTGTTTCATATGGCCATTGCTTTATTAGTCTTAGCACTTTATTATTTGTGATTGGTAAATGTATGTATTTTTTAGTTTCTTGGTTTTCTAATTTGGCAGTCTGAAACTTGCTGAACCTTTCCTTACCTCTGATATTTTGAATTATCAGCCATGTTAAAATTTGAATCTAAGGGCACTTTCTACAACACTATTTATCAAATTATTGAAAGAATTTTTGAAACTAGAAGAACATTTTGTGTTAAGCTGCAAGATCAACCTGAAAGAATAGGTTCTCAAACATTCACGGAGAAACTTGTTTTTTCCTCACATTAGTTGATAGCCATCAAAACATCAGAGATAAGTTAAGGGTTGCAAGTTTGCACAGCTTTCAGTATAATAATCTTCATTTAACTCTGTATGTTCATTCATGTTTTAGTTTCGTATATTAACCTCATATTGTAATCCTTTGTTAAACAGAGTAATATACCAACAAGACAATGTCTAACTGGACCACAAAGTCCATCTCTTACTTTGTATGTCAAAGTCAGTGCATTTTGATTGTCTTTCAAGACACTTGCTGAAATTGGATTTTCAATTAACTTTTCATTCAAATGACATTCCCAATTCTAACAAAAGATCTGTCAAAGTTGGGTTAAAAAGAAAATATCAAATCTTGTCTGCCATTGAAATTTATATCAGACGTCTGCTGGAATATTACTCGGGTCAGAATATTTATTGATGTAAATCAAGAAAAATATCAAAAACTACTTTAACTTTGCAATTCATATAAGACTAAACAAAATCCTTTGATATGATTTTATTTGCCTTTGGTCTAATTCTGATCTTCAATACTTTTAAAAAATCAAATGTTTTAGTGCATTTTTTTCCATTTTCACCTAGACATGTTTTAAAACTATCTATAGCCTCCTGAGCAGACCTGAGCTGTAATATAATTGCTCTTGTAAAAGGTTTCTTGATTTACGTTCATCAAATATTTTTTTCAAGTGTCAAGGTCATGGCAAGAAAACAATGTATAAATATTTTATGTTATAAATAACTGTTGTATTTTTTTGTTATCTGTGATGAATTTATGTAATAGGCGTAATGTTTTATTCAGTTTCAACAATAATAGGATAATATTGCTCATGAATATAAGTGTTGTTTACATTGAGTTTAAAGTATTGGATATTACCTCACTTATGCAGTGAAGAACTATCTAAATGTTACTAACAAATTCTATGGAAATAGAGCTAAGAGTCCAAGAGCACCAGTGCATGCCATTTTGAGAGAATAAATCAATACTATAGCCTACAGAAACAGTAAAACTGTAACCAGAGAAAGACAGTTTTTATACGCCCACATTGAAATGTGGTCGTATATTGTCGTCGCCCCTGTCCGTCCGTCCGTCGGTCCGTCCGTCGGTCCGTCTGTCCGTCCGTCCGTCTGTCCACAATTGGCTTGTGAACGCGATAGAGACCACAGTTTTGGTTGGATTTGAATGAAATTTTGTATGTAGGATTATATTCATAAGATCTCGGACAAGTTCGAATTTGGGTTCGATTCGACAAAAATTAACGGAGTTTTACACCCAAAATAAGTCAAAAATGGCTTGTGAACGCGATAGAGACCACAGTTTTGGTTGGATTTGAATAAAATTTTGTATGTAGGATTATATTCATAAGATCTCGGACAAGTTCGAATTTGGGTTCGATTCGACAAAAATTTACGGAGTTTTACACCCAAAATGTGTTCAAAATGGCTTGTGAACGCGATAAAGACCACAGTTTTGGTTGGATTTGTATAAAATTTTGTATGTAGGATTATATTCATAAGATCTCGAACAAGTTTGTATTTGGGTTCGATTCGACAAAAATTCACGGAGTTTTACACCCAAAATACGTTAAAAATGGCTTGTGAACGCGATAGAGACCACAGTTTTGGTTGGATTTGAATACAATTTAGTATGTAGGATTATATTCATAAGATCTCGGACAAGTTCGAATTTGGGTTTGATTCGAAAAAATTTACGGAGTTTTACACCCAAAATGTGTTAAAAATGGCTTATGAACGCAATAGAGACCACAGTTTTGGTTGGATTGAATTAAATTTTGTATGTAGGATTATATTCATAAGATCTCGGACAAGTTCGAATTTGGGTTCGATTGGACAAAAATTCATGGAGTTTTACACCCAAAATGTGTTAAAAATGGCTTGTGAACGCAATAGAGACCACAGTTTTGGTTTGATTTGAATAAAATTTTGTGTGTAGGATTATATCCATAAGATCTTGGACAAGTTCGAATTCCGGATCGATTCAACAAATATTTACGGAGTTTTACACCTAAAATGTGTTAAAAATGACTTGTGAACATGATAGAGACCACAGTTGTGGTAGGAATTTAATAAACTTTTGTGTGTAAATATATGAACACCATCAAAAAAATTAAGATAGTAACATTCCTTGATATATTGACAATTTATGGTAGTAAGTGGGCGTATATTGCTAGGCAACCACTTGTTATTGTTTCGATCAATAATCAGGTCCTCTCTAACATATTTTCATAATAACAAAAGTGAACATAGCAAATGATTTAATTTCCATATCATATAGAAACAATAAATTCATTATTACAGAAAACAAAATCTCATAGACTCATATAAGGGATGCAACTCTAAATATGTTGAGATTTATGAAATATTTAGACCACATACAATGTTTCTGTTAAAAAATGTAGTCATAAACTTACTAGCATGGAGATGATAGGAAAATTTTACTAACAAATGATTATAAGTTATCAGACTGCTTACTCACTAATGTCAATTAACCACTCGTTAAAAATCGTGGCAAAATGTCATTTTAGTCACCTATTGTTTTTATTATTTGATTTAACTAACTAGATGTGTTTATAATTAGCCTACTAGTTTAAACAAATTTAAATGCGAAATGTTATAAAAAGCTTTTAAATTGTCAAGAGTAAACTAAATATAGGCAATAGTTTGTATAAACTTTTAGATAACAAATAAATATATGTCTATTTTCAGAGGGTCAAGAGTAAAAGTGCATCAGCCTCCTCACCAAGTTCCCCGTTGAATCAACAGAGACCCTTCTCAGCTGATCATTTAAGTGAAAACTGTGATCATTTGGACCATGCTACAGCAGGCTGTAACACAATAGAGAGAAACATTCCAACTTTTACTCCCTTTCCTCCAGATGACGATTGTGATAAAGGAGGTTTCCGTTATTCAGCAATAATTAAACCCCCCTCTAACGCCTCAATATATGATAATGAAAGTGGACATGTGTTTAATAAAGACTTTAAAAATGAAGGTCACAGGCAATCGATGCCATCTTCTTTTTCATCACCTTCACATTCGTTACAAGACCGACCTGTGTCTGCTGTATCCAACATGACCTACAGTAAAGACAGTAGTATGGGTGGTGGAAGTACAAATGATATATACAGTAAAATTCTAGTGGAAAATAAATTTCCTGTTGAAAGAGAAAATAAGCCTAAGGAAGGTGGTCATATTGAAACTGTTATAAATGGTACTACATCACCTATATTAAGACCAGTATCTAGATTAACTGTTGATACTAGTTTATCTGTTGGTGGTACATCAAGACATACTTCTTCTTCAGAATCACCAGAATGGCCATCTCCACCAGAACCTTTAACACCAATAACACCACTTAATCCTGAATATGATATACAGTTTGATAGTGTTACTATACAGAAAATGCTGCGTTCCTTGCCATCATCGCCGGTTGATAAAGAAAAGGACATGGGTTTTCATGATGAAGGTGAGAATGGTGTAGGATATAATGGTAGTCGAAGAAGAAGTAGTGGATTATCTAGAACTAAAAGCCTTAATGTACATGATAGAAATAATCGACCTGCGGTACCTATTAGACATCGAACAACTCAAATAAATCATCCACAACCATCACCGTACGTTTCTACACAAGTTCTAACAAATTCAGCAAAATCTAAATTATTGAGTAAAGTTTTAATTGAACAGGAACTACACTTACGAAATCAAGTTGCTCAACAAAGTTATCCTGACAGTGGAATAGGTGGTATGACTTGTAATACGTCTGGTTCATTATTATCAGAAGACAGTGGTAAATCTGAAGCTTCTAAACCTGGTAAGTTGATTTTTTCATTTTCGTCTTATTTTCCTGTAATGTTAGCATAGCAAAGCCGTACAGGTTCGAGTATGAAAATTTTACTTGATTTCAAACATAGCAGTTAAAAAGATTTGTCTCAGAATAACAGTATCCTTGATATAATCTAAATGTTGATATGATTCTTATTAATAAGAAAGCAATTGTAAATTTTGCATAAGACATAATTTTCTCTCACTTTCATATCAATTTAGAAAGTAAAATCCTTTTCAAGATAAGTCTTTTTTTCTTTTGTATACCCCTTTAGAATATAAATTTTATTGTAACAAAAAGATTACTTAGAGAGGAAACTATAAATTTTGACCTTGATAGATATTTCCTTCCTTGCGACAGATTTTGTACTTTATGACATAACTTTCAAGTAGGCCTACATATTTCATACGAATTTTTAAAAATAACTCATTTCAATTGGCTGTTGTTATATCTGATAAAGGTTACTGATCAACCAAGCATGTAAACATTTCTTTATGAATTAAGTTGTATCAGTTTCTTCACAGTTTGAATTCAAATTATTTTTTCAAAATGAAGTTTATCAGATATATAGCTTGTATTCGTGAGTAATTATTGTTTTATTATGATTATAGGGTACATAATAAACTTCTTCAAGGATTTTGATTATATAGCTACTTTACTATCAAACTTTTTAAGGACTAATTGCAAATTATTGAAATTATCCGTTGACAATAAGTCTTTTGGAACATTGGCACTAGAAATTTTGTTGCTGTTAGGTCTATAAAACTTATGGAACCCAATTCTTAGCACAGATCCAATACATTATTTGACCAAGTATTGCTGTGGTATTATAAAAATAAAGTAGCACATACTTAACTATCCTATATAAATTTAGTCTAAGGTCTAGCTGTTAATGAGATATTAATAAAACAATGATTAAGACAAGGATTAGGGTGAATATCCTTATTAAACAAAACATATTGTTGATAGTAAGAATAATAGAATAGTAGGTAAAAATAAAGGTTAAATTAACACATAATTATGTTTATTAGCATATTAGATGATTATTATATAGTATTATTGTCATTATCTCACTAGGTTGTATGGTAAATATAACACCAATAACACTATTTCATACTCGAAATAATAATCATTATTAAAAATCAATAGGAATATGTAACTATACAGTTGTTCATATATATTCCACAAACTTGTGAGAGTTACAGGACTATGTCTGGTGTAGAGAAGAGCTTTAAGCCATGATTCCATTATGTACTTGTGGTAGGTTTTTGTTTTCATTATAAAATTTCTTTATAATTCTGTTTATGAGGGCCTGTCAATGAGTTCCAAAGTGTTCATTACCTTCTAAGGCAACACAATGTATCTGTGTGACTTTTGGTTTTTGCTGTGCAGGTTTGTTCGTTTTTATTGTAAAATATCTTTATAATTCTGTTTATGAGTGCTTGAGTTTTGAAGTGTTCATTACATTATAAGGAAGAAGGATACAAAATATGTTTCTAAAAAGGCAACACAATGTATCCTTATGACTTGGTTTTTGCTGTGAAGGTTTGTATAAATGATACCAATGCTTTTTGTATAGGTTTTGGCATAATGTAGCATTCAACATTGCATGATTTTTTTCATTCTATATGTCCATTTTTTTTAACAGAACTGTAAAAAGAAACATTGAATGCTACATATTTGGACTTTTATTTTGTTACAATATATTTTGGATAGCTACCTTTTAGATAAATATATATAGTTGTGTAAAAGATTTGTCTCAGAATAACAGTATCCTTGATATAATCTAAATGTTGATATGATTCTTATTAATAAGAAAGCAATTGTAAATTTTGCATAAGACATAATTTTCTCTCACTTTCATATCAATTTAGAAAGTAAAATCCTTTTCAAGATAAGTCTTTTTTTCTTTTGTATACCCCTTTAGAATATAAATTTTATTGTAACAAAAAGATTACTTAGAGAGGAAACTATAAATTTTGACCTTGATAGATATTTCCTTCCTTGCGACAGATTTTGTACTTTATGACATAACTTTCAAGTAGGCCTACATATTTCATACGAATTTTTAAAAATAACTCATTTCAATTGGCTGTTGTTATATCTGATAAAGGTTACTGATCAACCAAGCATGTAAACATTTCTTTATGAATTAAGTTGTATCAGTTTCTTCACAGTTTGAATTCAAATTATTTTTTCAAAATGAAGTTTATCAGATATATAGCTTGTATTCGTGAGTAATTATTGTTTTATTATGATTATAGGGTACATAATAAACTTCTTCAAGGATTTTGATTATATAGCTACTTTACTATCAAACTTTTTAAGGACTAATTGCAAATTATTGAAATTATCCGTTGACAATAAGTCTTTTGGAACATTGGCACTAGAAATTTTGTTGCTGTTAGGTCTATAAAACTTATGGAACCCAATTCTTAGCACAGATCCAATACATTATTTGACCAAGTATTGCTGTGGTATTATAAAAATAAAGTAGCACATACTTAACTATCCTATATAAATTTAGTCTAAGGTCTAGCTGTTAATGAGATATTAATAAAACAATGATTAAGACAAGGATTAGGGTGAATATCCTTATTAAACAAAACATATTGTTGATAGTAAGAATAATAGAATAGTAGGTAAAAATAAAGGTTAAATTAACACATAATTATGTTTATTAGCATATTAGATGATTATTATATAGTATTATTGTCATTATCTCACTAGGTTGTATGGTAAATATAACACCAATAACACTATTTCATACTCGAAATAATAATCATTATTAAAAATCAATAGGAATATGTAACTATACAGTTGTTCATATATATTCCACAAACTTGTGAGAGTTACAGGACTATGTCTGGTGTAGAGAAGAGCTTTAAGCCATGATTCCATTATGTACTTGTGGTAGGTTTTTGTTTTCATTATAAAATTTCTTTATAATTCTGTTTATGAGGGCCTGTCAATGAGTTCCAAAGTGTTCATTACCTTCTAAGGCAACACAATGTATCTGTGTGACTTTTGGTTTTTGCTGTGCAGGTTTGTTCGTTTTTATTGTAAAATATCTTTATAATTCTGTTTATGAGTGCTTGAGTTTTGAAGTGTTCATTACATTATAAGGAAGAAGGATACAAAATATGTTTCTAAAAAGGCAACACAATGTATCCTTATGACTTGGTTTTTGCTGTGAAGGTTTGTATAAATGATACCAATGCTTTTTGTATAGGTTTTGGCATAATGTAGCATTCAACATTGCATGATTTTTTTCATTCTATATGTCCATTTTTTTTAACAGAACTGTAAAAAGAAACATTGAATGCTACATATTTGGACTTTTATTTTGTTACAATATATTTTGGATAGCTACCTTTTAGATAAATATATATAGTTGTGTTTGCTTTTACAAAATCATTGCAAGTTGGAATCCTTCAATTTGGATCTTCAAAGAGGCCTAAGAAATAATTATGAAGTTGAATTTAGGATGCATCCTTTAATGCAATAAAAGTGATTATTAATGCAATGCTATGTTATATAAAATGAGACTAGACTGTTGAGGGATTTCAAGAGGTAGGAAATGATTAAGACTAGTGTGTAGTATAAGATGTAAATCTATATGATAAGACTATATCAGTCATTAAAGTAAAGATAAGAACTAGTAAGTAAAGTGAGAAGATTTTACATACTATTTACTTAGGATTTTACACTCTAGTTTTAACCTAGATACCTTAATCTCTGCAATTCATTTGAATTTAAACTTTCTATGACTACATTTATTCATTTAAAGATTGACTTCACAAATACAGTTTGAGACAAAAAACAGAATTTTCTAATTTTCTGGAATGGATTCACAAATTATTTGAGTGTTGTAGAAATATTAGTATTGGTGAGATTTAAAACTCTCAATTTTATGACGAGTCTGTAAAAATATGCTGCTATTGTTTTGAATGGTTAAACAAATAAATTTGTATAAAAATGGCTATCACATTCAGAAATTTTGACGGACAATGAAAGTGCCCATAAAAATACTTTGAAAAGAATAATGCTTTAATTTACAACCCAAATAAAAAGCATATCCATGAAATTTGGTGCTTGTGAAAAATAATCAGTAACTGGTGATGTAATGATTTGTGTAAAAAATAACTTGGTAATGGTATATTCAAACAGTGCATTGTAATTATGTAAAACAAATTCAACCTTCTTTGATTCTTGACTGTTCTACATCATTAGTTGATTGGAAAGCTATAAAACCTGTTCTCAAGTCAAACAGCAGATCTTGTCATTGTTTATAAAAGATACAGTTTGATTTTTCTAGTTGATGTGATATTTAGCTGGAGGGCAGTGATAAACTGATACCAGTGAGAACATGTTATAATGACTAGTTGACTAGTAATAGCAGCAGGGGTGACTGTACCCTAGTCTCTCACTCACTCACCATTCACCACTCTCATTCACTTGACTACTGTTAACTCGTTAGTATGTCTATAGTAGTTCACTGTTAGAATTAGTCTCACCACTCTATATTTCACTATTCTACTGATATTGTTGTGTCTGGATTATTGGACTCTACAGACCATTACACTGACCATTCCCCTGGTCATCATTCTCTGGGAAGAGACTAAGACTATTGATTGATTTGTGTGTAAAGGGTTTGGAATGTATTATTGGTCATCTAGATTATATTCAATACCTCTTTGTGTTGGTTCTTAGTTTGTGACTGCCTGCCTGACAGCTCTGTTGGACTCAATATTAGGATTAGTGAGTGTAACCTTGAAGTGAAATAAGATAACCTTTCTGTATTTGGATATAACTTATCAACTATCAATAGGTAAGAATTTAGTAATTTACTGATTTTGATAGAATTGTATTGGATGTGACACATTCTGAACATTAGTCAGGTCATGCTCTGCTTACTTTAAACTAAAAGGATCAGCTTGACAATAAGATTTGAAAGTAAATTAGGTACTTGTAAGATGTTTTAACTTTGTTAAAGTTATATCTGACTTGATGATATTACAGTTTTTAAGTAAGCAAAGTAAGAAATTCTCATCCATCTTAATTGTTAAGATATACATTATAATATATATTCCTCTAATTGAGGAACTTGATAGAACTTTGATTTTTGAGAGTTGAATGATTATTTCCACTAGATTTAAGTCAGTTTATTGGTTTGATAAGTTGATAAACAATTGTGTCCGCAATATGAGGTTTTATGCTGTCTCTAAATATTCCTTCAGACCAACATCTAAATTTTATTCAATTCTGATCAATTTTGTTATTTTCTGTACAAAATCTAATCATTTCATAAGCCATTGTGAAAATCAATTTTGATATAAAATGTGTAAGATCTGTACACTTTACGTTTTAACTTGATTCAACATTCAGCTGTTCAAATTGAATTCTATCAGTTGACTGCTATATCACTGACACGTCTTATCGTTTGAATAGAATTGAAAGTCAAACTTTCTTTGAATTGTAAATTACTTCATTTTAATGTAATTAGTGTAGAAGTAAGGTGATTTACGACAGGAAGGAAAAACTACTAAATTTCCACTTTCATTTTTCACATTAAGTGTAGAGCGTTTCAAATATCACAAGTTAAAAGTGTTATAAAATATGTTATTAGGTGCACATATTGAAATTATCAATAAACTAGTGGAGTTATAGGCTGATAGAAAATTATAAAGTGTCTGATACAATTATGATGTAATGACTGTGACATTTTAAGAACAAGATAACCTTTGACCTAGAGGAATATTGATTAATTCTACAAGACTCCTGGTAATGTCTCCATTATTCCAATTGCCTGTATCAAAATCTATATCTGGTGGACAAATACTTTACTTTCATCAATAACAGTGTTTCTTTAAAATATTCAGTGACTACAAACTTTACTTTACAAACATTTAATAGGTTTTTTATGTTCTTCAAATAGAAGAGTAAGTAATCTGGTTTTATTTGTTTTAAGGATGTTTTACTGGTAGGCTTGGTTCTATTGTATTTACATCATTCAAATCTTGTGTTTTATTGTGAAAAAATTGCTGACTAGGTAGCTAAACCATAGTCTTGAGTTCGCTGTATTTACTTATCTTTACTTTCCAAATTGTATGCTGTTAACATAATTTTTTGCATTAAAACTTAATGAAACTTGCATTAAAAATAGATGTTAAAATTTGGATCTTTGGCTTTTTGATGTCAAAGACATAGTAGCTTATCTACAAGAAAAGATCACATTAACAACATTACCAGTGATTTAGATAAAATATAAACTCCTTAGATATTGATTTAAAGTTTATTGAATATGAATGTTACATATTAGAAGGTTTGTTTTTCTTTATGGAAATTTTTGTTTGATCACTGATAAATATTGACTGATCAGAACATAGTGAATATAACCTCCAATGATGGAGAGCAAGCTTTTATGTTTCTAGAAATTGTTAAAGCTAAAGGAACTTAGATTTTATTGCCAGTGTTATATTACTGTGGTGAGAAAGAAGTCAAGGATTATTTTTCTTTTGGTCTCCACTCAGTGGCAATTCTATATATTTTATGGTGACCAATGTGCCAAATGGTTCAACATTCCTTTTTGGAATAACAATATTATCACAACCATAATGTCAACAACATCAAAGATCTAGCTATATTTTAATGTTTAACTTAACCGATATATTTGTAGGAAACTAGCTTTGGAAACCTGACCTCAATATTTTGCAGACATACAGAATATAAAATAAAATATAGAGAGCACCACATGCTGTTTCCAAACTTTTCTTATTACCAGCTTTAGTTTTGACATTTTAAATCTTGGTTTACTTTACTACAATATTAGGTGCAGTACAACTGCTTTTAATTTTCAAATACAGATTTCGTGACTTGACAGACTTCAGGACGTTTATCGTTGTTTGTTTGTGTTTGAGAAATGAAGCTCCATTTAACTGAATTGGTGTTTTAAAAGTGCTAGATGGGTGTGAAAACTAAGCTAATAAAGTCTATTTATTTACAAGTGATTATATGTCAATAGTGAAAGGATTGGACTAAGAAATAACTAAAATAACAAAATTTAAATTTGTCTAAAACTGGACAGTTGTTTATTTCAGGTAAATTTCTATTAAATAGTTTAATGATTAAAATCGAACTTACATAGTAAATTTGTATATTCTTAGTAAGTATTGATGCATTTTGCTATTAATCAAGTTGAATCATAGATCCAGACAATGGCATATTATTTACAGTTAGTTTCAATGGAAGTCTTATTAAGCTTTAAGCTCCAAAATCACACATATATTGACTGCAATTCTGTGTAGACATGTCCCTTATTTTGTTAAATGTACAAAATTGATTAAATGGTTTATTCAATTGTTCATGAAAAAAGGATTCGTGTAGATATATCTTAGATTGCAGCTATCAAAACTTCTGTACATCTGAGAGTATATTATGTTATGATTCTTTTAAATATGTCTATTTACTTCACACTTTCAGACATCCAACTGTTTAAAAAATCTTAATCTCCTAATTTCTCAAACATACGACAGATATATTGAGCACTGAAGTCCTTCGAATGTCTTTGAGAATTTTTCTCTTTATTTTGTGTGACAGTCTAAGTGTAAGTTGTCATTATATTTGCAAGTGGTAGAAGATAAGCTGTCTGAAAGTTGAGAGATTAGCTAGCACTGTAGAGAAGTAGATGTATATTATAGAGAAGGTAATTTGTTGGCTGTCAGTGTGTTCCTATGAAAAGTAATAATATTTCTCTTAGTTTATATGTTATAGGTAATTGAAGAAGGGTGAAAATGTATTCAATCATTTTGTGAAGTGAGTAATACAGAACCAGAGTGAGACTGACATTTGACAAAAGTAGGCTACATTTGACGTATGTTTTTAGGATTGAAAAGAGTTCTTGTGATTAAAGTTTGATTTCTTAAAAGGTTTTAGAAATGTGAGGTCAAGAAATTGACTGAGTTGAATGTTAAATTGATGAATGAAGTCCAACTGATCTATGTGAATGAGATAACACACTACTTTAAAGTAAAATAGTTTTCAAGATATTTGCTTTATCACATCCAGGTCCAAATTTGAGCTTTATCATTTCGAGTCTTATTACAGAGGCATATTCATCATTTGTTATATTATAGAACATCATACATCAATATCGTGGTTACAGGAATATTTTCAAATCAATGTGTATCCATTATTATCTACGTTAAAAAATATGATTAGTATTTTAATGAGACCATGTATAGAAAAGTGAAATTTGATAATGACAAATTCCTGGTATAATGTTCTTTTGACATTTATAAATTGAAAGAAATTTTTATTATAGGCCTATTAGTGATTTTGAAATAGATCCAAACCAATAAAGAAAGGTATAGCCTAGCTGCCTATTTAATTTCATATATTTGAAATAACGGTAAGGAAGTTGATGATTAAGAACGTCCTTACATGTAAATAAATCTTTCAGTCATATTGAAGCAACATTTGGTTACAATATTTTCTATGAATTACTTAAAGGATTCAATAACCTCGCTTTTTCAGATCATCACTTTAAAGGTCAATTACTAGATCCCCTCAAACAATCAAGTAAATTCCCAAACATAATGGCAGAATATAGAACTAGAAAACCATGAATTTATTTCGATTAGTGATCGCCTGATCTGACATTTCCCATGTGAAAGTGATCAGCGAAGAAAGCATTGTCTGGTTAAAGGTTGCTCTTGAGGTTTTTGTTTTCTAGATTGACCAGACTTGGTGAAATAATGACCCCCTAAGTAGACCGTCTGATTATTGGCTATATTAGGATTCTACTGATGGTAGCAATTTTAGCCTCAAGTTGTCTGCCACTCATAGTTTGTTGATTTGAGTGACTATTGATTGTAGCAGTTGTTTGAAGGCTGAAGTGTTAATGTTGATTATATAGATGATTTACTGTGTAAAGATTATTCATGCATACGATTTGGTACCGTCATTTACTTTGATCATCAGATAGTTTATATCCTGTATGTTAAAACCTTTCAGCTTACAACTTGATTGATAGAAACAGTTGTGATATATAGTGAAGAATTTTCTAAAAACTCCAATGTAAAGCACTGGCCAAGGTCACAAATACTGAGATAAATAAAAATTCTATGGTGGAGTATTAAGAGTGAAAAGTTCCTAAAAACTCATATGTAAGGCCAAGGTCACAAATACTGAGATAGATAAAAATTCTATGGTGGAGTATTAAGAGTGAAAAAGTTTCTAAAAACTCCTGTGTAAAGCACTGGCCAAGGTCATAAATAAAGAGATAGATAAAGTGTAAGCTATTCCATTTTTATGAGAACGGAATGGAAATAAGGTCCTTTTTTGTCACCACAATTTATTCATCCAATCATTTGTAAATCTGTGGATATTTTTTATGGAGACCCTGAGATTACATGGCAATTTGTCTTATAGTGTTTTGTCACATCATTTTGAGTTAATGCCCTTGACGCTAATAACTGAAGTCTGTATTTTGATTTGGGGAAAGTAAGACTCTTGATATTTGCTTGAATCTGATCTCAGAGGGCATGTAGAAGTCTGGTGAAAATTGGTAGTCTATCTGGAAACACCAATTCTATGGAACAGCTGTTTGATATGATCCTCAAGGATGTAAGGAATGTTCTATCTGATTTATTCATATAACACTATCTTAGCAGCTGAAAATTGTGTATTGTTGTTTTAGTGCACAGTACATTTGTAAAGGAGATTGTGGAAACCTAAATTTTATCGGCCAAGGAATTTTAGCTCTAGTCAAGCTTTTGTTAATGTTTAGTACAGCAATTGTGGGTGTATCTTACTTCACCTGGCATATTTTAGATACTTTGTTTGATCAATGATGTGATTTGTTTATCAGGGATCAGTAATATGTCGCCTGAAGGTAGACTTATCTAAAACTTCATCAAACCAGAATCAACTCATACTTATACTGTAACAATACAACACAAATCAATATACCAGTTAAAAAACAGAGTTATGAATACTGTTATATGAATAATATTAAGATAGAGTATGTATGAATTTAGTTTTCATCTGTGAAGGGAATAAAATTTGTCAGTTAAAGTTTACTTGGGACAGTTTTAAAGGGATTAATAAGAGGTCTTTAAAATTTTGTATGTACATAAGGGACTCTTCTAGCATCAATTTGCAGCGTTCCAATTTTCAATCAGACATTTGTGTGTCCAGCAATTCTACTTCATTAAACTTAAGTGTTTGATGACGTCACTCCTGCAAAATTTGTGGCTGTGACATCAATAAACCTGTAAGTTAAGTGTCATTGCTTTAAACACAGATCAAAAATTGGAATGGTGCAAAATGATGCTAGAAGAGTCCCTTATATACATAAAAAACATAAAAAACATTCTTACAATTACTTTAAAGAAAGTCTGTTTTTCTATTCATTTTGTATCAGGATGTATCAATTCAACGATGTATCATTTACCAGCACTTATGTCATACATAATTGTATGAACAATAACAATTCGGCCAACCCAGCAGTGGAATTGAATAAGCCTTTTAAAGTTTGACAAAAAGCATCCTTTATGAACAAAATAACATGAGTTGTCAGGTTTTAACAATGTCACATTGTATGACTTTGACGGTGATTTGTGGAACTGGATGCCTTTTTAGCTAAAATAATTTCAAATTTATAGAAGTAAGTTTAACCAGTGACAGTGTACTAGTTAATGTAGTCTGATCTTCATGACCAATCTTTAAGACAAAGACTTATTAAAGGGATTGTAAAGTGTATTTCTAAACTTTGTATGTGTATCGGGGACACTGATAGCATCAATTTGCGCCATTCCAATTTGTGGTTCTTGCAATTCCACTAAAACTAACGCGTTTTATGACGTCTATGACAGTGATCTACCTTACCATAGACATCGTAAGGGAAATTGGAATGGCGCAAATTTATGGTATCAGTGTTACCGATACACATACAAAGTTTAGAAATACGCTTTACAATCCCTTGAATATGGTTCCTACCTGGTTTTAGGAGGAAACAAGAGTATATGAAGTGACATTGCTGTCATAACTACAAATATTGAATCCGGACAGTACATGTGTAGGATCTTCTGCCCTTGAGACACTCTAGACGAGCGAAACCTGTCGTGCCTTACACACCAGAGCATGGATGTCCCGAACGAAAGTTCTTCTTCCTCCTTTCTTCTAATTTCAAATTTAGGAAATTTAGATTTGTATCAGAAGGACAAGCTAATATTACAAGTTTCTAGTCTGTTGTGATGAATTACTAGATATTATTGGTCTAGTTTTATTAATGTAGAATTTACTATTAAGAATAAAGTTAAAAGATTGATTTTTCTGTGTGCCTGATTATTGAATAAGTTTCAAGGACCCTTCAGTCACACTATTTATTTTCTATTGATTAAACTACTTTCATTTTATTCTTACTCTCTACTTTATCTTTGACTACTTCCACAAATTGAAATATGTCTCGTTTTTACATTACTTCTATTCTTTACAACATGTCAGACTTTGTGTTGAAAGTCGTATAAATTTCCTGGCAAGTCAGATTCTGTTTATGATAGGAGTTGTTAGAGGAAGTATATTCAGTTACTGTTGAGATTTTTTATTGATTATCTGATAGATAATGCTGTTAGTAAATGATTAAGATAATTAGATTTATTCTTCTTTACTTTATTTAAAGTATCTACACCCCTCTCAAGGTTAAAGTAGGTTTTGTTGTTTTCCTGGAAGAGCCAATTTGACATAGTTAGTTTTCTATGGAATTTGTTGTAGAGTGAGGCCAAACACCATCAAGAAATTAGCTTTCTGTTTTCAGTATAGAGCTAGTAAAGATAAGAAACTCTATACATTCATCTGAACAATGATAAGAAATGATCTGACAAGTCTGTTTGATAGTACAGATTAATGAAACATGGACTACTTAATGAATAGGGTGGCCAATGTCAGCCAGAATTGATTTCATTATTATATTTTAAAAGTATTGGAGCTAGCTGCAGCTGATTCTTATCTGTCACCAAGCACAATCTTGTTATATGCTTATTTTCTTGTTTTATCCCTCATATTAACTAGTCTACATAGTTTAAGCCTATTTTGTGTCGTCTTATTCTCGAAAAATGATTTAAAGGGATTGTAAAGTGATTTTCTAAACTTTGTATGTGTATCGGGGACACTGATAGCATTCAATTTCGCCATTCCAATTACCATTCCGACGTCAGTGGTTCTTGCAATTCCACTCAAATTAATGCATTTTACATGACAGTGATCTACCGGAAGCTACTATTGATATATGCAGATCACGGTCATTGACGTCATAAAACGCGTTAGAAATATGCTTTACAATCCCTTTAACTGTTCTTTGTCATCTGATTGGTCAATCATTCAAATAGATTTTAAATTTAGTCTGATGACTGGGTGGCATTTCTGGCTTGGAAGTTTACATATTGGCTCAGTTCTGAAATGATACCAATCATTCTGCTCTATATACTGTATCTAGTAATTACAATAGTAAATACTATTTAAAAACAGTGACTATATAGTATATTTACATTAGTAATAACTGAACTGTATAATTACTACTAGTCAACAATGTAAGTCATTATTCTATACTAATAAAATAACATATTAATCTACTAGTTGACTAATATTAGATTCTACTATTTATATTCTGTCAGCAAATCAAACACCATTCTCTCTCTCTCTCTCTTTATATCTCTCTCTTCTGGCATTATCCTGATTGATTTCTAACTGAAAGCCAAAGTAATTGATTACTATTTTTTCTCTCTATCAGCTTTGAAAGATTGATAAAATGTGCCAATTCCACAGAATTTGTTTTGATAATGCAATTATATCAGTAGTTTAAGGTTTTGATTTTTACAATGTTGATACCCTAGTTTCTATACACTCAGCTGAGCATTCAAATCTATCAGTTTTAAAGTTTGGTGAAAAGGGAACATCTGCTGAAGTCAGTTCCCCACCATTGGTTTGGTGAAAAGGTGCAAAATAGATACACCTAATCTGAAACTTATGCTCAGTGTTTCAGTTCATCTGAACTCTTTGTGTTCAAATAACTTATTTTGATAAAGACTTTAAAAACTTTGTGTGTCAAAATTTATCTTAAATGATGTTAAAAATAGTTGATCTATGTTAATTAGGTAACTTGTAACTTAATAACAGGGAAACTGTTTTCTTTGTAATTCTGAGATCTAATTGAAATTTGTTTATAGTAGAAAAGTGTAATATGAACACCAACACGCTATATTTCCTTTAAGTTTATATAGTATGTTTAGAAGAAATAAATAACACAACAATAATAAGACAAACAATAATCTGTAAACTATATAATTTATTTACTTTTCTTCTACCTTCATAGTTTTATCCCTTTATTAATGGTCATTGTTTGTCCACTACTGGTTTTAAACTGGACAATGAGTGTTATATTTATTTTGGCAATGTGAAATGAGGTTTAGATTTTCTCTTAAGACTGTTTTTCTAACTGTACGTGACTTCTGTTTTTGTATTTGACAGGTGTGGATACAAATAATGAACATAGACCTGGTTCATCAGGGGCTAGTAGTGGGGGCAGCCATTACAGTGATATTATCAATCAATTAGGAGAGGGAGGAGAATTTAAACAATACCTAAGTGAGGTGAGTAGACCTACCTTCTTTTTATTTATTTTTTGCACATTTGTTCAAGTTAAAATGAGGCTAACAGGGGAGTTTGAGTGGATGTTCATATAATTGGAAAAAATAAACGCTTGGAATTGTGGTCAAGTGATGCTACAAGAGGCTTGTAGACATAACCTCCTGTGTTTTAGAGTTTAGGGGTTGTTTGTGCATAAAATTTGATACAGCATGTACCTCCATTACGCTACAGCCTTATTGCATTCTGACTTGAACCCCTTGCGGCCCTCAGACAGATTGTCATTAACATGAAGAAATATTTAATCACGTCAGGTTTTGTGGTATTTTGATTACTAAATAATCTAATACCTTCTATAACAGAAAATTTAACCTGCTTTAACAAATTTAATCCTTTTTTAACCAGAAATTTAAACATAACAGTGTCTGTCGTGTCTGTCATGACAAAATAGGAAACTCTGGCATAGTTAAATAAAGTCTAGGAAAGAAATAACTGTAGAAATGTTTAAAGAATATTGTGGACTGATGGTGAAGGAATGATAAATGGAATGTATGTCTGAAATTACCATGTTCTATTTTATTCTATACAGTATTTTAATCCAGTGTCTACTGGGAGATAGATTCCTGGTATTTGATATCAGTATTTAGTACCAATATTATGGTCTAGTTTATTTTGGCAAGACTTGAAAGCCTTTATTTTCTTACTTCACAAAAACTATTATCTTAACATTTTCTGGCTACTAACTGCTAGCTACATACATATTTTAATTAAACATACATAATTTGATCAATAGAATAAAATTGTTCATGAGGTTTTTTTTATTTTCTAGAAATAAGCCTAGATTTAATATCATATTAGATACATTTTTCTAGAAATAAACCTAAATTTTATAGTATTTACCTGAGAAATACAAGACGTATTTTTAACTTTCAAATGCTGTTAATCGATGCACAGTTATTCGAGGCTAAAAATTGAAGGGAGAGTTTTTAACACTATGACGTATTAGATCATATGAAAAAATTCCAGGTTCTGAGATAAAAACTTGATTTGCATTAGATACACAACTCCAATTGTCATTCTTCTTTTTTATATCAAAGTTAAATAGATTTTAGTCGGGATTGGAAAATCAATTTAAGAATAAATACCACTTTCAATCAAATCTATTCTAGTTCAATTTGCTATCAGATTGATTTTTATCCCTTTTAGAGATATTTTTGGATGTTTTGTATTTAAAGCCATTTGTCAAAAAATAAAGAAATTGATAAGAACCAATTGCAATAAAAATCTGTACAAGCAAAACAAATCGGTCAATAAAATTCTCATCCAAAGCATGGAAAAATCAAGAGCAACAGTGATATAGTAGTGGACTCCTCCAAAGAAATGAACTATTAGGTGTTTGGAAAAGTGTAAGCATTGTCTGCTTCGTGCTTGATACCCATCACTACTACATGTAGGTCAACATCATGAAATTTGGCACCAATAGTTGAAGTTTACATGTGTTAAAACTTTTTATTTAGTATAAAATTTTACTTAGATAATATAGAAAGAACAAGGGTATATGATAGCGAGAGCAGATTTGCTGAGAAAAGATTAGATGAGAAGAAGATATAGTTAAGATCAAGTATATGAAATAGGAAACTGTTAGTTTATTCTTCTAATGAACTATAACACGTTGTATTTGCCTCCGTTTTGAAGAGCGTTAAAATGGCAGATTGCCTGCTATAATAATATGTTAAGTAAAGTTAGCACTTGTGTTACCTACTGTCTATAGAAATAACTTTACTAGAATTACATGTAAAATATGACGGCAGCAGACTGGATAGAAATAGTTCACGAATCTTTACGTTTGGTAAGTTTGGATGATATAATTCAAAATTTCAGACATCTTACATTCTTATTGATTGAAATATTTTAGATTGTCCCTCTGTTTGACAATAAATGAACATAATTCTGTTCAACTTCAAATTACATGCTGTTGTAAAGAAGTAAATGGTTTATTTTGCCTGTCTGTAGATGATGTTTTATGTAATGAAGACAGAGTTGTATGTTAATCGCATCAGACAAGAATAAAAACATGAGACTAAATAAATCAAAACTGTTATTATTTTCATTAAGATATCTTCAAACCTGCTGATAACTTAATGCATGTAATGATGTTATAGACTGCATGAAAACTCTTCTAATCATATAACCTTACTGCAAGAATAGAATAACAGACTTGATTTTTACTGTTGACTTTATTATATGATAATGTCTATATAATATATATAAAAGTACAAAATACTAATTTTTCTAAAGAAGTACTTCATATTTAAACTTTATAGTACATCATTATTTGAAATTTATATTGTGCCACCAAAATAATGAATTAAATTTGATCTATTGGCATTGATTTGTTTCAAAATAAAGATATTAAGCATATTTTTTTATTTAAAAATTGTTAGTAGTTTTAAATGTAAATTGTAGCTTGTTCTACATTCTTGGTTGACAATTCCATAGCACTCCGTCACTTGTAGGCCTATTTAAATATGACCTCATTCTACTAATGTTATTTTTGAGAAGTTTGTGTTGAATTCCATTCCAATTCAGACACATTTTGAATTTGAATGAGTACCTTATGAATCGCAAGGCATCAACAGATTTTTTCTTGCCCTTCTATGTATTTTAGTGCTTGTCATAGTTGTATCTCCAGGAAAATGGTATCAAATTGTGACTTCATTATCACTTATATCATTTGTGACTCCAAGTTTTTTAGAGTCGTATAACAAAAGGTCTAAACAGGATATAAATCAGATTTATAAATAGAAGCTTAAAGTGTTTTCAATACTCATACAAAGTAATTACAAATGATTCTTATTGTGCATGTTCAAAACATTCAATTGCTATGCTGTTGTAGATAGATTTTTTCTGCTGGTAAACAAGGTATAAATATGAAACCCTTGTTCACTTTGGAAATAAAAGCAGTACTTTGGAGAAATATCAGTTATTAATGATATTATATTTAATTTGTAGTTATCTGAAGAAGATGGTGATTCTGATGGTAGTATAGACACCATGACAGAAACTGAATCTCAACAATCTTACACTAGACAAGTAGGAGCTATACGCAAAGCTGGGTAAGTTTTCAATGAAAAATTAAAACAATTTGAAAGAAAGAAAGAAACATCTTTACAAGGATAACAAGTCGGGTCTTGGCATTGATCTTTCCAAGATTATCCATACCCATTTAAAGCTGGGTTGTCCTGGATTATGAGTGAAGATGACTTATTAAATTTCGTTAGATTTTCACAACCCTATTGAAAACTGAACTCTCAAACGCAACAACCACCATTTGCTCATATCCAAGCAAATGACGTCATGTTTGTAAAGAATGACACACTAACCAAAGTCAAGAAATATCCTTAAAGGGACTATAAAGAATTTTTCATCAAAATACAAAATCTAGAAAACTGCTGCATAATCCCTCTAATGTGCATTTTTTCTATGCAATTTATTTTAAGTGTCTATGCAAAAAACCTCTTCCTCATACATTTCTTACCTGTATGGTAAAATTCTGAATTTCTGATAGCAAATGGTATAGTAATTAAGCTACTTTAAGAGTATAAATTTACCTCTGTTAAAACATAGTATATAAAGACTACACCAGACATACAAGTATATTTTAATATCATCAATAAAAACTTACAATAACAACCATGACTGTTAAAATATTGTTTGATTATTAATGTTTTATTATTGTAGCCAGGTTCACTTCTGATTTTGAAAAATGATATTCAATAGGAAGTGATGTATGATCAAAAGTGACTCTTTTTGTGAAAGTATTATTGATTTTAATCTCTATTAAAATGTATTCTGGTTTTTATGTTTAATTTTTCTGCTATTGACACATGTATAATGTATGATTCTATATACAATGGGTTACGCACTTTCATTACTCAAGTTCTTTGAAGAAACTACACAAAGTTATTTCTGGATTGATGTAAATGAACATAATATATCTTATTTTGAAAATATCGCCCTTGTTCTTACTTATCAATTAATTCTTATCTATTCCTCAACAGGTGGCTTGTTGTTAAAAATTGGTTGGTGCATAAAAAACGCAAAATAGAATTAGCTGCCAAGAGAAATTGGAAGAAATATTGGATATGTTTAAAGGGAACAACCCTCTTATTTTTTGACTGTGATGAAGAAAGTGCTGTAAATGAGAATAGTGTACCAAAACACATACTTGGTAAGTTCATCTTTAATCACCTTGGATTATTATCTAAATATTCACCAAAACACATACTTGGTAAGTTTATCTTAGCACCTTGGATTATTATCTAAATATTCACCAATACACATACTTGGTGAGTTTATCATTAATCACTTTGGATTATTATTCAAATCTTAGACACATACTTAGTAAGCTTATCTTTTATCATTTTGGATTATTATCCTTGATCTGATTGGCTGACCATGTACTACTGGCTGTCCACATTAAAGATGACGGTGTTCGTTGTTAAACTCAATTTATTTGTTGATTATCATGTAAATGTTCTTCATGTTGAATTTGATTATTTAAAGGAATTTTAAAAGATGTTAGTGAGTTTTGTGTAGCTAAAATGTGATATATATTTATTGTAGTTATTGAAGGTGGTATATCACAAGCCGTACCAGAACATCCTAAAAGAGATTATATTTTCTCTTTAAGTACAGCTTGTGGTGATGCATTTTTATTACAGGTATTTACAAACATTATTATATTATTGTCATTGTTTATATAAATATTATTACTCATTATTATTCTAATCACTATCATAATTATCAAAAATAACAATATAAAGCTACCATTATACCATATAATAACTATTAATATAGCCATTATATAAACCAACAGATAGACCATATCAAATATTTCTCTCTATACAATTAGTGGGAATAACCTTCAAAGTTTAATCTACAAGTAGACAAAAAATACAAGTGTATTTTTGTTCTCTACATTACCTGTGTGATATATATTTTATGACATTCTTGACTATTTGCTGTTATGAAATGTAACAAATAAACATTTACATGTGCAGACACAGGCATATGTATGTTAGTCAGCTCTTAAATGTTGCTTTTAATTGAGAATTGGAATAAAGTAAAGGAATTATTCTGGAATCAATTATTAAACTTTACCAACATTCTCACATAGGCCTTTAGTCATTACTGCAGTCCTGATATTATTGGCATTAAGAATATTAATTGTTCATGGTATATTGAATGAACATTAAAACACATAGATCCTTTAATTTAAGATATCAAGTTCTAACAAATGACATTTCTTTAATAGGTACATGATGTTTCTACAAAAATCTACAAACTATTTTTATCTAAGTTTAGAACTAAGTTTAAATCTAATTTAAATCTATCTATGTAAAAATAATGAGTCCTGTAGGATTTTAAATGTTGAATTATTGAGAAATTAAAATAAATTTGTCTTCTATCACTGTTTAAATAACAGTTACAATTGATTTTTACTTTGTCTTTCAGGCGTCCAGCCAAATTGATTTAGAGAACTGGATTCGATCTATTCACTCAGCTTGTGCGTCATCATTCGCCAGACAACATGGCAAAGATAATACATTAAAGTTATTAAAATCTGAATTAAATAGATTAGAAAGTAATATAGATACGGTAAGTAATCATGTGTAATGTACTTGATGTCAACTAAAAGTACAAACATAAACACATCATAACACACTGATTCCATTACTTGACAAGTTGTACAGTGTAGATAACAACATAACGAAAATTCTTATCATGTTGGTACTCTTTCAGATCCACACTCTGAGATTTTATCTCAGTCTGAAATTAGGAGTGCATGTGTACAACAGAATGGTTATGTTCATTACTTTCATAGTTCAGAGTCAAGAAAATATAACGAGCTCCTCTTAAAAAAAATTCTCTTGTTCCAGTAACAGTGTTGTCTTTCTCTGTTTTGGTATTGTTTTAAGTTCAAGTTTAAATTTCAGCAAACCACAATGTTACATCTGTAGGTTTATTTATCACTCCCTAAAGTTTTCAATCTACTCTAATAGCCCAATTTAAGATTATCACCAAAGTAAAATTGTTTTTCATAGAGCGCTAGTCTATTAAAATTTAGTTTTGTTTACTTGTCAAATTCTGAACTGATAAAAGATAGTAAATTATATATTGTATATGTATAGGATGTAAAAATGAAGAAAATGGCTGAGTTACAGATGACGGTAGTGTCAGATCCTAGAAGTAGAATGGCTATAGTTAAACAGATAGCTCAGTGGGAAGAGAATCTAGAGAAATTATTTATAGAACAATATAGATTCCGGTGTTATATAGCTTCATTACAAGGAACAGAATTACCTAACCCTAAGGTAATCATTTATTGTCAACATAATAAGTTATGGTTAAATGCTTTTAGCTAAAGTAGAAATCTCTGTTGCAATTTATTTCTGATTAGTCTATAGATGGCTAAAGATCATAATCTTAGTGTAATTTATAAGATTTGTCTTTGTAATGAATTGAAATCAATTTTTCAATTTTTTAAACAGATAGGTTTTCTATTTTACATGCCTAGTTATGCCTACCATCATTCAAATACCTGTGGTTTCTGTATTTTTAAAAATCCATAACCATAATTGATTTACTATGGCATCTTTTACTATGTAATGAATGATTTATTGCAAGACTCACAGATGTCTGACTGAAAATGAGAATGATGCAAATGAAAAATATCAATGTCCCTAAAGAAAAGCTCTATATAAATAATCCCTTTACTTTTTTTTAAGTCTGAAATTTAGGTCCACAAAAGGACAAAATGTCAAAAACAGAGAAGAATTGTGTTGTAGCTTGAAAAACCAAATTGTCTTTGAAATGGAAATGTTAAATAAGATGATGTATGTATGTTTATATTGCAGGTTTTATTAGCTAATGCTGCCAAATCAACAAAAGCAACATTAGGTAGATTGGGTATTTTTACTGTGACATCATTCCATGCTCTAGTGTGTGCACGTAAACCTCTAGTATTACCGTATATTTATGGTAAAGGATCTAAGAAAGGTGGTTTATTGTCTCCTACTGGTAATTCTAGTAAAGCTAGATCTATAACACCAACAGCATTACAAGGTTCTTCTACAGAGTAAGTTGTTATTTTTAAATTAATGGCACAGATAGATTCCTCAAAAAGATAGGCATGTTTAGAATAGTGATACAGAATCTAGTTACAAATTGAAATATTTTATAAACCAAGTTGGAGGATCTGACACTTTGACAATATTGTTGCTGTCTTTAAATCTATAATTTGATTTCATTGTAAAATTCAACATTTTCAACCGGTTTTTCACATCTGTTTATTTTTACTAGAAATTAAAGTTTGTTTCCATACGCTTTCAACCAAATTTATCTCTGAACACCATGTCCTTCCCACTCTTATTACCAAATTCATTTTGGGCACATTTTGACAAATACATTTCTGAGCATTTTGCACCAAATTTATTTTCAAACATTTTTACCAAATTAATTTATGGGAACTTTTTTTCCCAAGTCTAAATTTACCTGAGGAATTCCTACCAATTTTATTTTTTAATTTCCCTTCTACATCCTGAACACTGTGACCAAACTTTACATTATGTAGAAAATCAGCAATGAACACTATTTAGATACAGACAAAATCTATATTTACCTTACCAATGGATTGCAAATATAAGTTGAACTATTTTAACCTATTTCAGATCTGTTGTTAAAACCAATGAAAGAATTTTATCAGATTCAACTGATTTATTAGATAAAAATTCTGAGAGTTCTTCTGGTCATGAAAGTTTATCAAGGGTCACATTACCAAATAAACAGGTTTGTATATATATTTTCACTTTCTTAGTTTCCATGACAACTCAACTCTACAGATTTCTGCTTACAGAGAATTTCTCTCATAAATGTACAGTAAACACATTGATGTATAAAAACAAATCAGGCATTATATCTAAAATCAAAACATAGCAATGTAAAAACATAACTTATTTATTTGTTTGTGGTAAGAGCCTGTTGGTATCAATCTGCTCCAACTAACTAATTGAATTTCTAACCTAAAATTTGCACCAATCACAATCATTTAAATATAAGATTAATTCTTTTTCTAATAATTATATATTATAACGTTCAAAAGTGTCATAAGAAGGATGTTGTCAGAGCTTGATTGAATGAAGGAACCCACAGAAAATAAATAAAACATGAAGGTCAAGGATTTAATCCTGTCATTGGTCGAGATGATACCTTTAGATTTTACAACCCGTTTTCCCCCTGTCAATGAACCAAGACCCTGTGTTCATTAAAGATCCTTCGAAAGTTGGAAATTAAAAATAATAGTAGACTAATACTGCTGTCCTGGTAAAATTTCTCACATTGCATTGCATTAAGTCGTTCTCATTAGCCCAGTGAATGGAGAAACATAAGACTTAAAACATTTTTCATGTAGAGCTATGTTTGGATGAGATTGAATAAATTGTAGAAATAATAATAAATGTAGACTAGAATAGTATAATGTGGTAGTACAGTCTTATGATTTTCAGACATTATTGGTGGGTGTTGATAAACAGACGGCAGTTAAAGATTTATTAGAATCAGTATGTAATAAAAGACAATTGAATCCTAGAGATCATTATGTTCGTATAAAACCAGTAGGATCTCATGATGATAGATTTATTATACCTGCTAGAAATGAATCTATAAAACGTCTGGTAAGTTATATTTTATAATCTTAAGATTCGTCACACCATAACGTTCTGGTCAACGTTCTCTGAATGTTGTTATCGTTCAATTTTCGAGCGTTTAGAGTGAAATGGACACATCTGGTGTTGACAAACGGGTGATTGATGCATGATTGATGTTTGACTAAGGATCAGGTACAAGCGACCAAGTACTAGTAAGAAAACCATAAGCGTGTGCTGGAGTGTTATGATAAAATTAGAGGGAAAATTTTGTTGTATATGATTATTCTTGAGACTTGTAATTAAAGAACCTAGTTTGTATTTGATAGATTGATCTGTGTATAATTATCTATCTTATCTACACCTGTGGTCTACACTGAAATATACATATATCGGGTGGGCCTAAAGTAATGTCCCAACTTTTGACCTTCACTATTTTTCAAAGTATTTACTCAAATGGACTGAAATTTTGCGTATGATTAGTTTATTATATTATCTACCTCTGGTGCGAGTTTGAATGATATAGCATCATTACCCTTTAAATGACATGCAAAACTAAATCAGAGGCCGAAAAATAAAATGCTGGAGTCTTCTGAAATCACCGTTGCATGTGCATGGTGTCATGGTGTCACCTGACAATCAAATCCATTTGAGTAAATACTTTGGATAATAGTGAAGGTCAAAAGTTGGGACATTACTTTAGGCCCACCCGATATATTTTTATGTTTTTAAATACAGTAAAACCTGTATTAAGAGACCGCGGAAGGGAATTGCTCAAAACGGTCGCTTACTGCAGGTGGTCTCTTAGGAGAGTAGGATAAAATTACATAGCAGAATATTTTTAATTTCAGTGCATGTCCATGTACATGTATATACAGTGAATACAGTCCCGATTAAAACACTCTATGATTCAATGAATTTTTTACCTGAAAATCGTCCAACCCTGAAAACCGCACATCAGTCGATGTTTGCCGTAAATTTGGTCAAGATCCACTATAAAAAAAACTTTACTATCGGCCATTACCGCTCTCACGTGGTCATGATCGCTTGAGTTATTGGGACAACTATTATCGGTAAAATCAAAGGTGTCATAGATAATTGAGTAAGATCAATTCATTTTTGCCTTTTACAATCAATAGGTGTTAAATTCTATTGTAATTTGATGATAACATGCAAGCGCAGGGCTCGATATGTCTCCCGTTGTACTTGTTTGATTATTATTTCGACATCCGCGAAGAATTGAGGGTGTATACGATTCACTGTGCTATATCCGTGTCGTGCTCCTTCATCGAAATCATATAAGAAGTGTCTGGAACAACAAATCGAACGCACCAATCTCGCAGATTCACGTTCGTTTATTTGTAAACAATAATGTTAGAACTTTGCGTGTAGGCTTCGACATTTTGGAGAAATGAAGAAATATAAATAATATATCCTTAAACTGCTATAATTAATTAACAAGCTAGCGTGACATTGAATTAATTGATTGAAGATTAGTAAAATTGCCGATTATCTATAATCTCGTTTAATATCGCCTACGTGAGAAGTGTCATGGTCGCTTAATTGAGTGTTTATGATCTCACGGGAGTGTAAATCAGTGGTTGCTGGTCGCGTAATGAAGGTGGTCGCTTAGCAGTCGACAATCAAGTTGAAAAATCGTAGGGGGGACTTTGTTGTGGTCGCATATAGCAGGCGGGCGCTTAATAAAGGTGGGCGCATGAGCAGTTTTCACTGTACTGCAATATATTATTTCCTGAAATTAGTTCTCTGATTTTAAGAGATATTTCCATTTGTTAGCTACATAACACTCAATTGGGCTTTAATTTTGGAATTGTCTTAACTTAAATGAAACATCCAAGAAAAAGATGATTTAAAAACATGTTTTTATCAATTATTGTCAATAAAAAGAATATTCAACTTTCTTGATATGATCTTATAATAATAATACCTATATTTTATAGAAATATGATGCTATAGAGGTATGTCAGAAGAGTATATTTCAACTTGAACTAAATAAAACAACTAAAGATGGAGTATTTGGGTTTGCTGTAGAAGCTGAATTAGCAGAAGATTATGATAGAGATGATGAATTACAAGTCTATGTCTGTGATGTTACTAAAGGCTCTGTTGCTGATGAACAGGGTGAGTTTACGTTTTACTGATTTTTGATTGATTTGATTTTGAGAACATTTGATTGAGCTGCTTTCATTGCAGTGCTTATGCATGGTTTTGTTTTTAATTTTTTGCACACAATTTTTTTGTTGGCACATACTGACAATAATAGCTAACATCACTTGCTTTTGTGCAGAATTAGAAGTTTATGCAAAGTTTCAACATTTATTTTTATACGCCCTCATCTCTCTATGAGGACGTATATTGTCGGCACCCCTGTCCGTCCGTCCGTCCGTCAACATTTGCTCGTAAACGCTCTAAAAACTAGAGTTTTTGACGGAATCAAATAAAATTTGATATGTGTATACATATTCATAAAACGAAGATCAAGTTCGAATTTGAGCTATTTTCGATCGTTAGAAGCAGAGTTATTGCCCTTGCCTCAAATCCGTCGGTCTGTCCATCAACATTTGCCTGTAAACACTCTAAAAGCTAGAGTTTTTGACGGAATCAAATGAAATTTGATATGTGTATACATATTCATAAAACGAAGATCAAGTTCGAATTTGAGCTATTTTCGATTGTTACAAGCAGAGTTATTGCCCTTGCCCCAAATCTTAAATATGCCAGTACTCTCTTAGTTTTCAACCGATTTTGATGAAACTTAAAATGGATGTTATTGGATCTAAATCGAAAGGTTTGAGAAAGTTTAGTTTTCTCCTGATTAAATTTATGACTTTTTCGTTAGGCGTATATGGCCGTGGTCCACTATCTTTGAACTTGTAATATCATAAAATTCTTAGACATGTCCATAAAGCTGCATATACTCAAATACTCAAATTATTTACAGGTTTGATAGTGGGTGATGAAATATTAGTTATCAATGGTAAAATAGTCTCGGAATTAGATATGGTTTATATAGAAACATTACTGCATGAATCACGAACATTATTTTTAACTGTGAGATCATTTCGTACTCAACCTCCTAATACTGACTTTATAACACAGCATGCTGATGCTTATATCAGTCATATGGTGTGTCCTCCCCCACCCTCACAATCTAGAATTAGTGATAAAATTATTGGAAATTTGATAGTTCCTGCTCCTGTAAATACTGAAACAGGTAAGTCTGTCTCAATATATTAAAGAGAGTGTAAAGAGGTTTTCTTAAATTAGTATGTATAGCGAGGAAACTTAAAGCATCAACCAGATGTTTATGGTTCCAGCAATTCTGCTTAAAATAAGTATTTGATGACATCATAATTACAGAAGACCTTCACAATTTTTTGACATCATCAAACACTTAGACTAAATGGAATTTCTAGAAACCCTGGAAACAATATCCAAGAGAACTTGAGTTGTTATCATTACTGAATATCATGGTCTATTTATTCCACTACAGATTTTTGATATTTTTGAATAAAATGAAACAGTTTTATATTATTTGATCATTAAAAGTAAACAATGCATTATTTCAGGTGAAGATACAGAAAGTTCCAAACATTCTAGTCCATCTAAATCTAGTCAGGATAAATCTAGTCAAGATATATCTTCTGATCAAATTGATGCTTTACTTAAAGTAAGTACACTGTATGTTAAATGTAGTCTTTATAACTAGACAATTCCCCTTTTTGTCAAACTCAAAATAAATTTGTTTACACCCACATGAAATGTGCAAAACATAAAGTTATAATTTTGTTTTATTATGCTATATTAAGTAATATTTTTTAAAGAGTATTGAAAATAATAGATTTACAAACTGAAGTTTTCAAGATTGTTTTAAATATGACTGCTATATTTATAGGGAGCTGAACAAGTGACAGCTATTTGTCGTAATCCTCCAACAAAACAAGATTTAGCGGAAAGACCAGTTAGTCCTAGACCATTAACTGATGCTCAGAGAATGAGAAAAGTTATCATGGAATTAATAGAAACAGAAAGGGCATATGTCAAGGTAAGGTGTATGTTTCATTTCGGTCTTGCGCCATGTTCAAGTGTCACCATCTCAAACCTGTGTAATAGTTGATAGGTCTACTAACTATGAGAAAAATTTTACAAACTTGTTATTTTGTGATTTGTATCATAGAGTTGTCCTTGTTAAAATGGTGGAAAATTTTCAGATCATTTTTGTTTTCAAATGTGCAGTCTTGAATACATTCTTATGAAATCAAAACAGAAACATTTTAACTTATCATTTTATTTTCAGGATTTAAGTTGTTTAAATGCCAGATATTTAGAACCATTAAGAGAGGAGACATTTTTAACGACTAATGAAATAAATCAGTTATTTGGTAATATACAAGAAATAGTCATATTTCAACAACAATTCTTACAAAGTTTAGAAGAAGCCATTGATTTAGAAAATGAATTCTTTACAACAGATGATACCAAAGTATTTCGTGTAAGTTTCTATATTTTTTATCATTTGAAAGCCTAGGGCAGATGATCGCAAGTGTTTTAGTCTTAATTTGCATATTTAGTCTAATATCTAATTCTGTTTTAAACATTATTCACATTAACCATCTAGAAAAGTTTGCACCTATGAATTGATTGAATCTTTTCAAATCAGTGTAGCTAAGAGTATCTATAAAAGATGTAAAGTTAACTCTTTTATTGTTTCATGTATAGTATTATAATAATGGTCTTAACAGGGAGTAATCATTGGGCGTGCTTGATTTGTGATTTTGGCTCTTTCTTGATTCGACCGAAAAATTTACATCATAACATTTGATTTTTGTCTTTTTAAAAGATATTTCAAAATATTTCAAGTAAATCGGCATGTATTCCCACTGTATGAGCTGTGTTTAAATCATGATTTTATTTTGATGTAATTTATTTAAAGTAAATAAGTTAGTGTTAGAACTGTAAGGTCTAGTGATTTTATTGATAATCTAATACTAAATCTCCTATCACATTTCATCATTTCTATTTTCTATCATATAACAATAGTTTAACATACATCTAATGTTAGTTATGACTGGCCACAGTGACACAGTATTTAGTGTTTATTTGTTGTTTTGTTTGGGCTACTGTATAATTGTAATTAAAGGGATTGTAAAGAGGTTTTTTAAACTTTGTATGTGTATCGGGGACACTAATAGCATCAATTTGTGCCATTCCAATTTCCATTCCGACTAAAACTAACGCGTTTTATGACGTCACTAATAGTGATCTGCATAGATAACAATAGTAGCTTCTGGTAGATCAATATTAGTGACGTCATAAAATGCGTTAGTTTTAGTAGAATTGCAAGAACCACAGATGTCGGAATGGAAATTGGAATGGCGCAAATTGATGCTATCAGTGTTCCCGATACACATACAAAGTTTAAAAAACCTCTTTACAATCCCTTTAAGAGTGCATACCTTCTTTGCCTCCAAAATCCTTTGGGAGCCACAGTAGCTTATTGAATTAGATGTTTGCTTTGGTTTTTTCAACTCAGTTTTACCTGTCAGTAATGTGGTTGGGATGTCCAATAAGAAAAAGTATCAAATTTGTTCGATTGGACAATTAACTAAGGGTCTTGTGTGCTTCAGACTGCACATTTCCACAAAAGTTGAAATTGAGTAAGCTAATGCTGACATCTACGGATGTACGATGTATAAGTCCATTGATTTTGACTCTTTTAAAAAAATTGTAAGTTTTGGTTCATCAGGGGTAAGCTTATGACACTTAATTTTACTGGGATCAGATGGAAAGTCATATGACATGATAATGTACAAGTTCTTTTTGGTTTTTATTGGTCAGGAAATAGTTGTTTCAATTTAAATAACAAGGCATGAAATATAAGTTGTCCAAAACTGATACTGTAATTACAACTGTTTTGAAGTACCTTTCTGTCAAGCTTCAAAATCTTATCAAACCTCTTGTCAATAAGCAAATCTTGATGTATTTTTTATTTTATTTAGGATGATAGTGAAGAAATAAGGGTTGGTATTCGGTTGTATTATCTATATAGTTATAGTATCGTATTGGGTTGTCATAGCTTTTAGTATTCACTGTTATATTGGTCCAAATATTTCTTTAATAAATATGATAATAAATACGTATTGCTATATTCAAAGCTTTAGGGTTTAGGTTAAAATAGTTTTCAAAGCTTCAAAAATGTAAAGATATATTTGCATGAGTTGGGTTATGGTTTGCTAATAACTGTAATCAGATAGCTACCAATATTAATTTAACGTCGGATATAATTGCCTTACATTTGACATGCTTCTGCTGGAAATTAATTTTAAATGATTCAATTCGGAATATGATTCTTGTAGAGAAAAAAACATATTAAGGTCTCAAATGTTTTTTTCCATTTTCATGGACTTACAGGACTTCATTATAAATGAACAGGGAAAGTGCATAGGATAACTGAAACTGATGTCAATCAATTGGTAAAAAGAATATTTAGACATTATCCTTTATATCTCTCAATGTCAACATTTTCAAAAATCATATGAAAATTTGTCAAAAGTGTGGAATTTAGAAATAGCAAACTTATGACAGATGCCAGTATTGTAATGTTGAAAATTGATTGGTTCACAAAAATATCTGAGGTTTCACTTTATATATTTTAATGGTGGGATTTATATTGTGAACATTAGACATGGGTTGTATTTCGGTGGGTCACATATTGTTGTTTATGTCCCAATGTTTGTCGCAGTATTAAAAACATTAATTAATAATTTTAGCATGGTTTTATTTTTACATTTTCAAAATATTTTCACTTCAGTCATCTGTTTTTTTGTATTTTATATTTTTAAGATCATGTTCAGTCATTCAATTTAAAATTTCATTACAATTCATTTCATTTCCGTCATCCAAACTAAGATATTAATTCTAATTTCATTTCATGTTTTTGTCATTCATTTCATTTTGATAATAAAAAAAAATGTTTGTTAAATTACTATGCTTAATTTTGAATGATTTATATATTTTCAGAGAGTATTATTTTCATTAGGAGGATCTTTCCTGTATTATGCTAATCATTTCAAGGTTTACAGTTCATTTTGTGCTAGTCATTCACGATCTCAAAAACTGCTCAATCCTGGTAAGTTTCAAATCCGTTTTGAATTTAGATTTAATATCCAATCAGATTACTGTATGTGTTAATATCTGGATTTTATATATGTTTTCGAGAATAAAATAAAGTATAAAGAATTGATTAATTGCTTTAGATTTATTTTGTCTTCACTCCATGTTTAAAAGGACAGTTGTTAGAACAAGTGTAAATATATATGATTGTATTCCCGTAAATCTTGTTATTTCTGTATTTTGTTTTGTGTTTCAGAATCCAATAAGGCACTAAAAGAGTTTTTAAAAGCCAGAAATCCTAAACAACAGCATTCAGCAACATTAGAATCGTATCTTATTAAACCTATACAACGTATATTAAAATATCCTCTATTATTACAACAATTAGTTAACATGTCTCAACCAGAAACAGATGAACATCATCATTTATCAGGTATAGATACTTATATTATTAAAGGGATCGTCAAGTGGTTTTCTGAACTTTGTATGTGTATCGGGGACACAAATAGCATCAATTTGTGCCATTCCAATTTCCATTCAGACGTCTGTGGTTCTTGTAATTCCACTTAAACTAACGGGTTTTATGACGTCACTGACAGTGATCTACCAGAATCTACTATTGATATCTATGCAGATCACTGTCATTGACGTCATAAACGCATTCGGTTTTAGTGGAATTGCAAGAACCACAGACTTTGTAATGGCGCAAATCGATGCTATCAGTGTCCCTGATACAAAAACAAGGTTTTGAAACCACTTTACAATCACTTAATATGATATAGAATACATATGGAATTATTAAGGTCTGAAATATCCTTTCAAAATTCTTTTGAATCTCTAAATCAAAATCTCATTCAATTAGACAAAAATTATGGAACAGCAAGAAAATTTAATCTCAATTGCACAGTTTATGGTAAACATAACTTTTTAACCCTGTCCCAGTGCCTTCTGTTGGAAAGTAATTTGTTGTTCATTGTTTTATTAATTTTTCAGAAGCATTACGAGGGATGGAAGCTGTTGCAGAACATATCAATGAAATGCAGAAAATTTATGAAGAATACGGGTCTATATTTGATGATCTCTCAACTACCTTTAAACAAGTTCATCCTCATAAACCGGTACAAGTTTATTTAGTTTGCTATAAAAATGAAATATCTGCTATAAAAGTAAAGACTATGTCTTGAAAGTAATATGTATATAGATTGTTGATGGATATTATCATGCAAAAATATTTATGTACATTTGGGCTCATTGAAAATATAAGCTGGAAACATTTATTCGCTCCAGTTAAATTAACTACTGTAAAGTAGTCTTAAATAGTCAAAGAATGCACCAAAATCATTGTAATTGATTATTCAAAGTATTTTATTTATATTTTCTAGCCAGTTGATTTAAGTGTAGGTGAACTACAGATGTATGGTACAGTGGAATGGTGCAATATGGCAGAATATCTGGGCAAAGTTAAAAAATCAACAGATTTTGAAACCATAGTGTTTGTCTTCCGAACTGCAGTTGTCTTCCTTTGTAGGGAAAAAGTGAAACGCAGTAAAAAATCAAAGGTAAATGAATATGTTAGCTTTCTTCAACGATACATAGTGCGTTTTCAAGAAAATTTGTATATTTGGTTTGTCATGGAAGAAACCATAAAAATTAAATTTTTAAATTTACAGGAATACTAGGTGGCTTGTTTGCTAGAATGAGACCGAATGTTTGTGATACAGATTTTTTTTAGATACAGTAGTATCCTCAAACTCTTGTAATTTTTTTTTATTAAATTGAGCATGACCTTTTCAGTCTCTACAACAGAAGAGTTCAACATCAGACAATGAAATGTTAGAAAGATTCCGTACATTGATTCCAACACAAGAGGTTCAAGTGAGAATGGGTAAAGTGGCCGATATGGATCGCCATTATTGGTGGGATCTAGTTCATTCTAGATCAGATCCTGAAAGTAGACCTGAGAGATATTATCAATTCTGTAATAGGTAAGATTCACATTTTCATATGGTTGAAACTAGACAGATGGCATGAAAGCCCCATTAATGCTTTGATAATCTGTCCACTACAATATATAGAAATATATCATAAGTGATAGAGAACTGGAATTATTATTATTTTAATAATATTTTTGTGTATTTCAGTACTGCTGAAGCAAAAGGTGATTTTATAAAAGTGATACGTCATACTATAAGAGAAAGTGTTCAGAGAATGATGATACCAAGTACTAAACCAGTCAAAGTTTCAGTTTCACCAGAACATAGTAAAACTGTTACTAAAGAACCATTACAGAATCCTGCTATAGTTAAACAGAGAAGAGCAAATAAACCACAAGATCCCGAGAGACATTCAGTTGATTTAGAGGAGAAATTTAGTTCTTTAGATTATGATAATTTATTTCGTACGCGCAGTAAAACTATTGGTGATATAAATGAAGCTGGTATGAATGACAATAGTACATTTATTACCGCTTCCGAACCACAAATTAGTGCGGCACAAAATACTAGTCCCAATTCATCAAACTCTAATCTAAGTAGTTCTAATAGTGGTTCAGCTAAACTATTATTTGCTAGTGCTAATCCGTTGAGTTACTCATCAGGTTCTGTGAATTCCGGTGGATCTCCAGTATGGAAGCGATGTGAAGTGGTACCACAACCTGGTAATCAGTTATTACCACCTATCATTACCACGGTACCAACTGATAAAGTCAGTGGTAAACCTCCAACTGGTACTGAAACACAACGTAAAGACACAAAGACTGTTGTTTTCGCTACGCCACCTTTTCCAGTGTATAAAGATACAGAATGTTGACTCTAAAACCATATATTATAATAACTTTCAGTGTACACATTTTGGATTTTGTTTTAAAAATTAGAATCTCTCAGCTGGTTTGAGAGAAAGACGTTTTATGTTCTTTTCGTCTCGAATACAGAGTGTTTTTAGCAAGTTTAAAAAGGTGCAATTCAGATTAAATTTTTTGCCGTTGAATGTCAAAGGATTAGTTCTATAATTTTTGTCTAATTGAATGAGTTTTTGATTAAAAGATTAAGTTGGATTTACAATACATGATCTGAAAAAAGCCTTCACTGCCATTTATAAAGAAATCCTAGTCAAGATTAAACAAAGTAGTTTTTACAGAAAAATTGAAAATATAAATTATAAATTATATATGTAAGATATCCAGAATTAATATAAGATACAAATCTGAATATATTGAAATCCTATAGACCTATTGTAAGTAAGTACACTTACATCAATGTGGGCTAAAAAACAAAGATTCATACATATTATACAAATTTATCTCAGTAAGATATGAGGTTAAATAGATTTTTATGTCATGGACATCTTTTATAATTGTAAATTTCATCACGTTGAATGACAAGTTTTTAAAGGTTTTTGAAAATGGGAATAGTGCAATGTTTTATGTATCAGTATTATTGCTAAGATGATGTTTGTTTTTTTAAAGGACCATATTATTTTAATGTTATTCTAAACTTATTACAGCATAATACATTTCATTATTATTATTATTAGAATTGAAGGTCACGTTATTGTTCATTGTAAAAAGTCATCAATTATCATTTCATGTGAACATACATTCTATAAATAATTGTAGTTTAACCAACTCACAAGTAACATATCTTTGTAATGCTTTCAAAATTTTTTCCAATGTTTTATGCGGTTTGATTCTAGCTTTTTGGTGCCATTTTGCTGTGTCAAATGTTATGTAAGAAATTGTTTTCAAAATTTATTAGAAATATTACCAAAGTAGAATGGGTCAAAATATTGTTGCTTTATCAAGTATTATTTATTATATTTTGATTTCAAACCAATGATCATTTTAGAAGAAATAAAGATATGTATACAAATATAATTCCTGTTAAAAAGCCTTTCATAGGATCCCTTCATTTGATGTTGGAAAACTCATAAGTGTCCTTATTCCAGTGATTGATCTGATGCTCCCAGGACTAGAAAAACCTGTTGACCATTGACCTTGAAATAGAATGTCCAAAGATAGTGGACCATAGCCATATACGCCCAACCAGAAAATTTAGTCAGGAGTAAACCCAATTTTCTCAAACCTTGAAAACCAATACCCCTTTTACACTGCAAAAGTAATTCTGTTTTATCCAGTTCTATCCGAATAACTTCCAGTTGCTTTTGCACTGGCAAAAAAACTCCAGAGGTGGATTTCGTCTGGATCTGTTCCAGATAAGTTGCAGTGCGAAAGCAAACAAGAAGTTATCCGGATAAGTCTATCACGTGGGGTATCCTGGTAAAAACACTTCAAATCGGCATCTTTGGACGTTGACGTTGCAATAGAAATAAAAATTGTTTATAATTTCATATATCATAATGTTTTGTGTCGTGACATGACGTGTTATAAAAATAAAAAGCTATCTAGTTAACTTTGCTCGGCAGTGCGAAAGCCATGATCCAGATAGGATTGCAGTGCGAAAGCAAACCGAACCAAATCGAATCAAACTGAATCAGATTTTTCATTCGGTTATAACCGAATTCAATATTCCAGTTGTGCAGTGCAAAAGGTGTATAAGAGAGAAATAGCATATTCAAGATTTTGAGGCAAGGGCAATAACTCTGCTTCTAATAATCAAAATTAGCTCAAATACAAACTTGATCTTCATTTTATGAATTTGTATACCGGTACATATACCAAATTTCATTTGATTCCATCAAAAACTCTAGTTTTTAGAGCGTTTACGAGCAAATGCTGGGAGTATTTGTCTGGGTGCCGACAATATACATCCTCATAGATGAAGGCATATAAAAAGGTGCAAATCTGCATAACAAGATCCTTTGATTATACATTACACACAGAATTAGTACCATTTTCCCCTTTCAATGAGCATCGCAACCAAACTTTCAGTAGTAGAAAATTCCCTATTACATACAACAGTAAACACAATATACCAGAAGAGAGAAACTTTGTTTATTGCATACAATATAGTTTTGTTGAGTATAATTCAGAACCCTTTTCCAATGATATCTGTATTCTAAGAAATAGCTAGTTTGTAGTTTGAAAGGCATCAATAATAATAGTTTTTGAGATCACTAACCAACTATAACATTTACCATCTACCGGTAGTTAATAAAGATATGATATGCATATAATAAGATGAAACACCAAGAGGAATGACAGTTATAGAACCATTTTTACTATACCATTACTACATCACATTTATATAAGCTGCCCTAAATATCACACATACCGATACTATATAATATACCATCACACTCACTTATATCAAATTCTGATAAATAAAATAGAATGAAGAAATTTATGTGAAAGAATCAAAAAAGCTTCTGAAATGATTTAGTGGTTTTCATTGAAAAATTTGCATTGGTATTCTCTGATCAATAGGCTCAGCCTTGATATACTAATAAATTAACATAGAAAATGAGAACAATAGACAATAATAAGAGTTCACAGTACAGGTAAACATAGATTTTATATGGTAATTCTAGATAAATTCTAACATATCACATTTCATACACATGGCACAGGTCTAAATAATATAACTACATACATATAGAGGATATAAAAATAAAATCTGAAATAACTTTGTTCTAATAAAACTATGAAATACAACTAAATTTAACACAATTATGCTGCTAAACAATCACTGAATGATATATTAATGCTCCTTTTTTCACTAGGATTTACAACAGAAAACAAGGACGGACACAAATTGTAACTTATCATTGTTTCAATTTGAGTGGTCCTATAGAACATGAAAAAAACAGAGAAAGATATTTGATTGTCAACAATGTCAACCTTGTAACAAGAAATAAAATGTATATTAAATTACAAGATAAAAAGATGATAAATAAATGAGTATTGAAAACATTAAAAATATGCCATCTCTTCATCTAATACATGTCAATAAAAATTATTAATCGAAATGCATGATTAGTTGAAGATCACATTATTACAATGTCTACTTTCACTTTCCTACTAACTAGAGACAATAATTAAATACTATTAGTCAGACAAAGATATCTATATACATCCAAATGGACAGTCTATTCATATTGTACCATATACAGTACTTACAATTTTTAATTCATACTGATAGAGTTCTAACTTAGCCTTCCATATCACTTTTTAGATTTTGATCTCTGAAAGTTACAGAGATAGGTCTTATTGTGTTTTATTCACTTTAATAGTTTTGTGACTAAAAGTGAATTTGTTGTGTTTGTATGTGAGGATATGTCCTAGGATGTATATAAATATCTTAAACTGATACTATAGTAGTGAACACAATTCAATTCTAATCTCTTAATAACAAATCAAACTCTCAAATTTCAATACATTCATTGTGTTGATTTCAAAGATGCTAGAGTCTGGTTTTGAGAAAAATTGTAAATCAAATTTGAGAAAATGTACTGTCCTAGTACCAGCACCAAGGATAAGACTAAAATAATATTAATGAAGCTAAAAGCCTGATTAATTATTTACAATGTAGAACTGGTAATAAAATATCTATCAACAATAAATGAGTTTAGTATTAATATACTAATCATTCCAACCTTCAATATTATACACTCAAACCTTAAAATTATGCATTTTTTTTGATAATTTAAATTTAAATTGGCAAGGTTTCTTATATTGCAGTTTAGAAATGCTCACGGCCAGTAACGCCCATAAAGAATAACAACAATAATTCACAATATTCTACAGTCTATGATATGAAAACTATTAAATGCCATAAAAATCATCAACTAGTATATCTATAGTTTAAAACTACTAATATAATAAGCAAGCAACCACATTTTAAGCTTACATCAAATAGAAGCATAACATATACACATTACTTCACCCAAGCTGCCTAACAAGAAATAAAATTGACTTCAGAGTGTTTGCTCCTAAAGTAGGAATGTGTTTGTGATGTAAGAGGGGAATATATATATATCAAAATATCCTCTATAAGCACTTTAGGAATTCCACCATGTTGTTTATCTTTTGAGATCTTCATGTAAAATCTTCAACATTTAACTAGTAACTTCTGACTCTGATTCACTTAACATACTATCCTGTAAATACATAAAAAACAAGGTTGAAATACTTTTTTACTGATGAAAAATTAGCAGTTTAACAAAGATAACAATTTAGATTTATGAGGAATTCCTCTATGAACTTATCTTTGGCCTAATTTCTTGGTACTGATTTTTTCTAGCTTATCGATGAACATCTGGGTTGAATGGAATCAAGAGGACAGATTTTTACACGCCAACTGAGAGATTAGCACCATTTGGTTGACGTAAATGTAAAAATGGTGTAAAATTTCAATGGCCCCTAACCCATGTTTACAAATCAGCAAACAAAAACTTTTAAGACTTAGAAATTATTGAGTTAAACAATTAAAAAAATAACAAGTGGTTGCCTAGCAATATACGCCCACTTACTACCATAAATTGTCAATATATCAAGGAATGTTACTATCTTAATTTTTGTTGGATGGTGTTCAGATATTTACACACAAAAGTTTATTAAATTCCTACCACAACTGTGATCTCTATCACGTTCACAAGTCATTTTTAACATATTTTAGGTGTAAAACTCCGTAAATATTTGTTGAATTGATCCGGAATTCGAACTTTTCCAAGATCTTATGGATATAATCCTACACACAAAATTTTATTCAAATCAAACCAAAACTGTGGTCTCTATTGCGTTCACAAGCCATTTTTAACGCATTTTGGGTGTAAAACTCCGTAAATTTTTGTCGAATTGAACCCAAATTCGAACTTGTGTGATATCTTATGAATATAATCCTACATACAAAATTTTATTCAAATCCAACCAAAACTGTGGTCTCTATCGCGTTGACAAGCCATTTTTAACGTATTTTAGGTGTAAAACTCCGTGAATTTTTGTCGAATCAAACCCAAATTCGAACTTGTCCGAGATCTTATGAATATATTCCTACATACAAAATTTTATTCAAATCCAACCAAAACTGTGGTCTCTATCGCGTTCACAAGCCATTTTTAACGTATTTTGGGTGTAAAACTCCGTGAATTTTTGTCGAATCAAACCCAATTCGAACTTGTCCGAGATCTTATGAATATAATCCTACATACAAAATTTTATTCAAATCCAACCAAAACTGTGGTCTCTATCGCGTTCACAAGCCATTTTTAACGTATTTTGGGAGTAAAACTCCGTGAATTTTTGTCGAATCGAACCCAAATTCGAACTTGTCCGAGATCTTATGAATATAATCCTACATACAAAATTTTATTCAAATCCAACCAAAACTGTGGTCTCTATCGCGTTCACAAGCCATTTTTCATGTATTTTGGGTGTAAAACTCCGTGAATTTTTGACGAATCGAACCCAAATTCGAACTTGTCCGAGATCTTATGAATATAATCCTACATACAAAATTTTATTCAAATCCAACCAAAACTGTGTTCTCTATCGCGTTCACAAGCTAATTGTGGACAGACGGACGGACGGACCGACGGACGGACGGACGGACGGACCGACGGACGGACGGACGGACAGGGGCGACGGCAATATACGACCACATTTCAATGTGGGCGTATAAAAATGATTCAGCTTACCCAACCTCCCTCTCTCACAATCCATGAAGCAAACTTATCACCAACATATTGTTGTGTCATATCTTTAACTCTATAGGCTAATTGTGTACCAGCACCAGCAGCTTTAATGGCACCAGTTGTTGTTTGGTAGATCAATGACAGTTGATTCCAACTCATCTCATCACCTAATCCTTTTCTTAATGTATCATAAAATCTCACGTACGCCTGTTTTCTATGTTGTTCAACAACTACTTGTACTGGATCATCAAACTAAAATTATAAACATTATCTTTACTCATATTCACTCCATAATCCAACATGGATACCGCTAGCTACAAAGAACTAACAGTTTTCTGTGATACAATCGAATCTTTATCTCAAAAAGAGACTAGGCAATTTATTTCTTTGGCTGCACTTGGTTGAACTTCTCTAAAAACTTGTCATTTAAGTTATTTATGGTAACAACTGAATTCAATTTGAAAGAACATGCTTTGTGAGAGGGTTGATTTCCACACTGTGAATATTTAAAATTGTTTGATCATGTGTAAACTAATATATGTAGGTATAAACTTACAGATTGTGATAGTCTGTCTCCACCAACACGTAAACAATCTAATATTTCTTGTTCTAGAGCTGTTAATTGTTCAGGATCTACACCTAAAATAATACATACATATTCATATCTTTGATTTTTTTATCCAGTACTTCAGGCAATGGCAATCCAACTAGCTTAAGTCATGTTTTAAATTATGTCAAAAAGCAAAACTTTCCTATATTTGTTAGTTTGACAAACTAGAGTTCCATAATCAGGGTTCATACAGATCACCAGGGCAAATTTCCCTGACATTTCCATGACTTTCCAGACGACATTGTATCATTTTCCATGACCAATTTTAAAAAAAATTCTGAATGTACCAGGTAACTGGGACTATTCTTGTGCATGATTTTTTTATTTACTACTTTATTTATTTAAAGATGAAGAAAATTAGAGACCAGTAAGAAAATTCTAAGTCATTTTGTCTTTCCAGAATTATTATGATTTTCGCTGATTTTCCAGGATGTCCATGACCTATGCAAATCCTGCATAATGTTAGTTGTGATAGAGATGTTAAAATTCCTCATAAATGAACATACTTGAAGAATTATCATGTGCATATCTAATATGACCTCCATCAGTATCACTAGAAGATTTCGATTTATCCATTTTATCAGCCATATCCATTAACTTTGCTGCTATCTTCTCCAACATATCATCTTTTTCACTGTCTGATCTTTCATGGAATGGTATAGTTTCATCTTTTTTATCTGGGCTATCAACATCATCATCATTACTACCACCAGTATCTACACATAACATACATTTCATAAATATCAACAAACCATATATTATAAAATACCCATGAAAAAGGATATCTTGCATCACATACACCCACTAGCAGATTTGTTTAAAATAAGGACATTTAGCAGAAACGCAACCATAACTATATATTAACCCTTGTGCATATATTTCTCTGAAAACATCGACTTAATAAAGTTATATCATGTTAAGTTAGGTTAGGTTTTGTTTAAAGATTAGTGTATTATAATGTTGTCTAAATGATGTTAAGTGTTATGAATTTCTAATGTCTCACATGTAGATTGTATATCAAGACAGTAATCGTAGTATTCTCTTTGAGTAACAAACACTAAAAGTCTTTCTAAACAAAATTTATTGATATTCTACTATAATATCATAGCAATAAGATCACTGTAATAGCAGCTATGAAAACTTTCAAGAAAATCTTATTTTTAAAGAAGACCTAGACCTACGAAAATAAACAAATTCAAACTTACACAGTGGCAACTTTGGCACAACTGATATCAGTGATGATAAAAAGGAAAATTCTACACGGCTAAGCAATTGTTGGGAATTCACAGTTATAGTGAAAATAAGAAATATGTAATAGGGGAAAATAAATTTGTATTAGGTAGGGTTTATTCTTGGCTGATAAACAAATATGATCATGTCATATGAAATGTCATCTGACATGAGCACAGTGAATATTTATTCTATTTATCATATAACTATCAATAAATGCATACTTTTTAAATTAAATACTTTGTTATCATATAACTATCAATAAATGCATACTTTTTAAATTAAATACTTTGTTATCATATAACTATCAATAGATGCATACTTTTTAAATTAAATACTTTGTTATCATATAACTGTCAATAGATGCATACTTTTTAAATTAAATGCATTGTTTCTATATAGAAATTGATTGCCTAATCGCATCTTTTGCAAAATATTCTTGCTTGTAAAAATTAAGATCTAGGTTCTACATAATTTGAACAATTTAATGTAATTATGTGCATTGAGTTCGTTTTGTTTTTCCAAACTCGCATTATATGATCAGATACATAACAGTAGTGTGACAAAAGATTTCACCAATCACTAGTGTTCTAAATTCAAAAGTTTTGATTTTTATAGGTGACAAAAGTTTTATCCATATCTGTCTTAACATATAACTTCTATAGCGGTTCAGATAAATGCCGTTGTTCCTTAAAATACTTTATAATTATTTATCAATTGTTTTGTCTTTTCAAAAGAACCAGAGTTTTCCATCTTGCTTTTCTAATCCAAAGAACATGCCTTTGGTGACAGCGTATAGTATTATCAAACCCTAACTTTAGAATTATTATTGCCTTAAGGCTAGAGCATTCTGTATCAATTAACCAAAACTTACAAGGAATACCCACAGTTAGTACAAAGTACAATCCTCAAAATTGAAACTATTCTGTTTTAGCTTGTAGAGGGGGCATGTGACTCACAGGGACAATTTTGGTTTAATTCTTGTCAAATTCAAACTTAATTTCAATGAAATCATTAAGAACATGCATACTAAATCTACCAAGATTGAATTAATATTGTAGCCTTTTTTGTGACTACAATAACTACAAGAAATATAGACAGACGGAGGGCAATAAAAAATGAAATCATAAAACACAAACAAAAGTTTGATAGAACTTTGAAAAGGGGTATTTATTGAATATTTGTACACATGAAATCTCTATGCAAGTTCAGGCAAGTCTGCAGTGTTAACAAACAGACAGTATGACAGAATGACTGACAGTATCAAAGACCCGATGATTAGATACAAGTAAGAGAGAAGGACATGTTAATATAAGTTATTACAATATGTATAATATCTTGTTGAACCAGTTTAATTATATATAATTATTAGAAAGCTGTCTGTTCATTATATGAGAATATAGTAATTTTGTTTATTAATTAGATAGCTACGGTACTCACCTGAATTATTATTAGTACTAGTTATATTAGTAGTTAGACTATCACCTAATGTTAAATTCCCAGCATCGATAGTACCGTTACTAGTACCATTTTCAGTACCGTTACTAGTACCGTTCTCAGTACCATTACTAGTACCATTGTGTAATGGTGGTGCTCTAGGTGGAGGTGGTGCAGGTTTATTACGACTACGACTAGGTTTGGGTAGTTCACCTTTATTATTTTTATTTTGATCAGTGGTTGTTTCCTCATCAATATATTTGATATCATCTAAATCTATAGAATGACTAGTATCAATATAAGGAAGCGGTATAGGTGGTACTTTTATGGCTTCTTTTTTAGGTTCTGATGTTGGAGGGGATTTTGGTAGTGTGTCTGCCTTTTTCCCATCACCAGAAACACGTTTATCACTGGTTTTACTATCAATAATAGCATCAGCTGATTGTGATTCTGAAATAGAAAAAAATTACCATGCAGAATTGAAGCACAGTAGTAAATGAAGATGAAAGATACATTTTTGAAATTCTAAAATAAATAAAGGAATTGATAATTCGACCATCACCTTCAATTAAATATATTCTTACCAAATATGGTACTTGTAGATTTTCTTTTAGATCGAAATGACCTCCTAAAAGATTCAAATATAGAGCTTCTTTTTGAAGCTGTGCTGTCACTTCTTTTTCTATTTCCACCGCGTCTTAACTGAACTTCATCATCAAATTCATCATCTAACTCTCCACCATTAACTTCAATTTTAGAAGATTTTTTATCATTTTTATCATTCTTCTTTTTCTTCCTTTTCTCTTTCGTTCTTTCATCTTCTTCCTTTTCCTCATTCTCTTTTTCTCTCTCTTGTCTTCGGAATGTTATACTTAAACGTTCTTTTGCTCTTTTATAAAAACTTTTCTTTCGTCGTAGAGGAGCACCAACTCGACTATCAAGAACATCAGACTCACCTGACGTAGCAGAACCAGAATGTCGTCTGTTAGCAAAATCACTCTTAGTTTTCATATATTCTTTTATATCTTCTGCTGTAAATTCATCTTTATCTTCCAGTTTAAAACTTGATGGCATAGTCTGAGATCTCTCAATATTGAAATTATGTGAAGTGTTATCATCTTTCAGCCAAATATCTAAACTTTCACGTGATGCATCATAATAACCACTGCTAGAATTGGTATTTGTTATTGAACTTCCATTACTCTTACTACTTTTTGTGCCCAGTTTACTTTCTAAAAGTTCTTCTAATATTTGAGCAGCATCACGATAGACATCTTGTTCAGATAGTTGACGAGGTTTTCTTGTTTTCTTAGACATCTTTTGAACTGTAGAGATCTGAAAATAGAAAGATAAATAATTGGTCTAAGAAATGTGAGAAATTATTCAAAAAAATCCTCCCAAAATTCCCAAAACACATTAGCTTTAAGCCAAATTTAACACATACAAAACAATAGACAGACATATAGTCTGCATTCCCTGTAAGTAAATTCTATTCAGAAATCGCTTTCCGTTCCAGAATAAATGGTATTAAACAAGCATTTGAATATCTACAGAAAACGTACTGAAAAATTCATTTCTAGGAGTTCCCGCCGAAAATTCATAGTTCCTTTGTGTTCTGTAGTTTTAAATAGGGGACTCTTTACTTATAGTAAATTCCATAGTGCGTAACGACAATGTATCTGTGCGCGTCAGTTAATCGGTCGACTAATCGGTAACAGCCAATCAAACCAATCGTATAGCACCACGTGATCAACTTAAATACTCCCACAAAAACGTAACGCCTTCCAGTCGAACATTGATCAGCACGTAAAAAAATGTCCAAAGTTCGAGAGAAACGTGCATAGAAGTGTATTTTACATTTGGAAAGTGTTCAAAGGGAAGGAATGGAGCCAAATTCACACAGATGAGGTGGAAATATGCCGTTAGGCTGATAGTGAATGGGTGAATATGGATGGAATTGACAAGACAATTCTTCGGTTTTCACCCAACCTGCTACAGGAGATTTACAGACAAAACAAAACTACAGAGAGCCAAGGTACGATGTGAGAACAGTGAAAACGCAAGTGAAGTGACAGTGACATTAATAAAGGCAAGCCAGTCTCACATTCACCATCAACTTTAATTTCTCCCAAGAAATTAAGGCCACATCAGGGACCAATTTTATCAAGAATTATTTCCCAGTCTTGAAAACATGTGTTACCAGAATAATTGAATGAAATCAAGTTACTGTTAAAAAAAAACCCAACAATTAATAATAAATAGGCCTAATATGAATGAAAAAAAAATGTACAATCTGATCTGTAGGCCCTATGCAATTCAAACTACTTTTCTGAAGTCTGAAGTCAACATGAACATGAAGGCCTATTGATGCCATGTTTACTGGGTTTAAGCCTGAACTAATGAATGGCAACAAATAAGTAATATTATACTAGGAGTGTTGAATCCAAGTGTTTTCCTCCCCCTAATTAATTATTCTGTAACCAATTAAGAACTTGTAAGTAATTGTTATGATATTATTAGCATAAACAAAAGAAATAAAGTCATTGAAATTAATTTCTTTGAAAATCAGAGATTAAGTAATATATTTCTCAAGTCAGCAAATAATTGTATAATAACAAACATCACATAATTATATATCCATCTGAAATAATAATTTGATTTTTTTCATGTCTGATTTATGCTTAGCTAGAATGCAATGCTATTGCTAACCTGAGACAACATGCAAATAGATATGATTGTGATAAATGCTGTCAAAAATTTTAATACAGGTTTGTGAACATAATATCATAGTATTTAATCTTTATGACCATTTTCATTTAATAAGTAAGACATTTGTAACAAATGGAAATGAAACCAAATGAAGGTTCCACTGTGATTTGTTTTGACAGTAGTTTTTGGACAACAGAAGACTGTGCTGGTCAATGTATTTTCTTAATTTTAGAATTTGCTACTATTGAAATGGTATGTATAGTATTAGTTTTGACTATTCCTGAAATAAAGTAATGTATATTATTAAACTAAGTCATCATTCTTTACACTCCAAAGATAGTATAAATACCTATGTATATAAATATAAGGAGGAAAGCACTGGGGGTGGAAACACCAGGGTTGAAAATGGAAAAGGGGGGAGAAAGGGTAGGGGGGGGGGGGGGGGTTGTCAAATTCATTAGATATTGAGCAGATATTGATTTGTATGGAGTTGTATGTTCAGACTGTTGATGAAGCCAGATTTAATTTCATTTGCACAAAATCAGCTTCTGATGTTTGCCACCTTCTATTGATACTCTCATTCAGCATTTATACTTTTAAGCTGCTATCAGAAATTGAACTCCTGAATAAGAAGTTAATTCTGAAAGTGATATTGAATGATTTGAATTTGATGTAACATATATAAATAATTATTTAAATTTAAAAGTGTTGTTAATATTATAAGTATTTTTAAATTGATTGTTTCAAATGAATATATTTTTGACAAGCAAGTTAGGGTAATTTGTTTACATGTAGGCCCAGTCTAATAAACATGAAATAAGAATATAGTTTTATGTTCACGCTTCGTCTCTCGTTGTCTCTCGTTGTAGTTTTTTTTATTTTCACAAAAACATTTTAGACATTGAATAAATGTATTATTTTACCGAGATTTTCAATTTTTCTCCTTGTTGTCAGATCGTCAATAGATTGCATGAAAGATTGGAACATTCAGTTAGCCTATATTTCTTTGTGAATCAAGACTTAGTAGCTTTATCTCCGAAGATAAGTGTCGTAAATCAAGAAATAATGCTGGATTTTAAACTGTATAAAGTTACCAATACAATTCAGTCCCTATTGGAACACCAAAGAGCACTTTCATATCCTTCATTCGTGTGAAATCGATCATTGTTTCGTTCAAAACAAGATGGAAGCATGATTACTCGTTGACGGATTTGTTTATAAGATGTCATGCCCTGACCTATGACCGATGACCCGCTACCATGACGATGGCCCAGAGTAGGACGCCTATGATTGGTTGGATTACGAATATCTCTACGCCTTTTCCAAGAAAACCTACTCACTACGATAAAATGGTGGTCATACAGTCCTTTTAAAGAGTCTGGTGCTTTGCTCCTGGGAACTTTCTAAAGCTATGAAATAATCGTGGGAACTTTTTAATTAGGGTTATTCAAGCATAGTTTTATATTTCTAGATCAAGCATACGTCGCGCCCATTTTTTTGGAGCGCACCTGAACGATAGACGGGCTCAGCTAGGATACTAATATATTGTACCTGTAAAGAAAACTTAACACAAAACCCACATCACAAGGACATTTATAAAATGGTACTTAATTGGCAAGTTTTAAATTTGGATGGTCCTAGAAATTTTGTAAATTCTTAAAAGAAAAATAGCTGACAATACACACAACATTATAGGGAAAAGAGGACTGAACACAAAACCCACATCACAAGGACATCAAATAAGCTTAAAAATAGACATTAACCTACTTTCTTTCAGTACAATATTCCTAAACTAAACATGAGTTGACACCCACAGTAATTCTAACAATTATTGACATATGTGTATTTATTGTAGGCTACATTTAAAACATCGAATATTCACTGATAGAACATTTGGTATGAATTGATGCAGAACACGATCTATATATGGGATAAAACTAAAGGTCACTTTATCTTTACAATAATCAATCATTGATGCCAAAAATAAACTTATATGATACTAATAATATGAGCATATTTCAGAATGTAAAAATTACCGGTAATTATTTTTTATAACCAGCCATTCAGTAAATTCCAATATATATGTGTCATCAAACTGAAACTTTCAACACATGCACGTATTTTGTAGACTACGGTATATCAAATGAAAAAGTTAGCAGATGTTCATTTTTTTACTGATCCAAAACATTCTCCGCTTATAACGATTCAGGTTTCTGCATTGTTAATAGTGATACCAAATAAATACAAACTCAAACTAAAAACTAGGGCTTGCTAGACATACACTCACTTGCTCCTACCGATAATTCAATCTTGAGAGCAATTTCAATAATCACACCAAGTTCAATCAAAATCTTGAACAAGGTCTTATCAATTAATTTCAATGCTCAAATCAAGATTCATCAAAAACAGTAGGAGCAACTTTGTACCAACATTTTTTAACATGATTTGTCAAGGGCAATAACTAAAAAAACATTAATCAAAAAGATGATCAATTGTAATAACCACACCAAAATTCATTAACATCCATTGAAAACTGCTTATCTAACTAAACACCTAAAACAACAGAACTGTATGGGCATTTTCAATTTTCCTCATCTGACTGCTTTGCTAAGATTTACTGCAACTTACACCTAATTCAAAAATACTATCCAAGAAAAAAATCTTTATATATCCATTCCATTCTTATTTCAATAACTGTTTATATAAACATATGACAAACTCATTTTATTTACAGATGTCAATATCAATTTACATCATTTTTCCAGGCCTTAAAAATTACATGCCCAAATTAATAGTGCCAAAATTAGAGAAAATAAGATGTTGCATCATGCTACTTTAGTACTGCAAGCAAGAGATGCCAACAACTTCGAAGGCCTGTCTGATCATAACAGTCATAACATAACACTTAATTCATATTGTTAACGCTGTGCCTAAATTAACAGCTCCCAAATTAAGAAGAAAAAATTAAGTTGCGCCATGATTCTTCAGCACTGCAGTGTCCGTAAGCTATAGCTTCAGACAATAAACTCATCAATATGAAACTTTACACAAACATTCTAACATATGTTTAAGATAGTGGACCACGGCCATATACGCCTAACGAAAAAGTCGAAGATGGAAAATATTTAATCAAGAGAAAACTAAACTTTCTCAAACCTTTCGATTGAGGTTCAATAACATCCATTTTAAGTTTCATCAAAATCGGTTGAAAACTAAGAGAGTAATAGCATATTTAAGATTTGGGGCAAGGGCAATAACTCTGCTTGTAACGATCGAAAATAGCTCAAATTCGAACTTGATCTTCGTTTTCTGAATATATATACACATATCAAATTTCATTTGATTCCGTCAAAAACTCTAGTTTTTAGAGCGTTTACAAGTAAATGTTGATGGACGGACCGACCGATTTGGGGCAAGGGCAATAACTCTGCTTCTAACGATCGAAAATAGCTAAAATTCGAACTTGATCTTCGTTTTATGAATATGTATACACATATCAAATTTCATTTGATTCCGTCAAAAACTCTAGTTTTTAGAGCGTTTACAAGCAAATGTTGATGGACGGACTGACGGATTTGGGGCAAGGGCAATAACTCTGCTTCTAACGATCGAAAATAGCTCAAATTCGAACTTGATCTTCGTTTTATGAATATGTATACACATATCAAATTTCATTTGATTCCGTCAAAAACTCTAGTTTTTAGAGCGTTTACGAGCAAATGTTGACGGACGGACCGACGGACGGACCGACGGACGGACGGACGGACAGGGGTGACTACAATATACGTCCTCATAGAGAGATGAGGGCGTATAAAAATGAAGATTATCCCAAATTTTAGACAATTCTAAAGTTTCTTCCAATTTTAAATCAATGTTTTCAGGTGGGATTTTCCATCCATCATGGGAAATGGAAAAGGGGCATAACTCTTTTGTTAAGACATTCTTGCTTTGTCAAATCATACATTTGTGAGTCCATTTGACCCTATTGCCATTATTCTAAAACAGCATACTGTCTACAGAAGCAATTATTTTCATTCTGTAAAAACTATCATTACTGTTTGTTTCCATGGGGGAGAGTGACCTATTCTAAGTTAAGATAAGACCACCCAGTTAGGATACCAGTATGAGTAGGATCAGTTTGCGAACAGGAACTATATCAAATTTAGGATGGTCCTAAAAACATGTCCAAAGTTCTTAGGATTAGGGCTGGGTCACATAATTGAAATAATCCATTATCGACGCTACAAATTTTTAATTTCAACTACCAGTATCGAATATCAAATTTCATCATCGATTAAAATTCATAGTCATTATCTGTTACACGATTATAAGACAAGTCACAACCGGACCCATTATATCATGATGATCATAAAATATTCTAGACATTTCTTCAGTTTCATTTGTCTTCGATACCAGATATTGATAAATAACAAACATTCAGGTACAAAAACATACACAAAAAGATGAAGATCAGAAGATTTCTCAATTAAAATATTTCTAGTATTAATCGATTATAGATTGGTAGCTTGCCTTTGATAATCAATCTCAATTTGGCAATTGATACCCAGCTCTACCTAGTTTTGATCCTAGCTAGGACTGTTTCGAGAAAAGAGGGCCAGATCTAAACAACAGTCAACTAAGTCAACCTCCATAAAATAAATCATATAACCCCCAACCAAAGAGTTCTAATAATTTAGTGAAAATGGTTCTGTGGCCTTGTCAAGAGTGCCCAAATAAAGGTTATTTACAGCCTGAAATATGTGTAATAAATACGTAAAATGGGCCTAATGGCTAATTCTTTGATTCAAAGAACTGTGAACACATTACTTTATGTAAAGAACAATTAAAATAAGTGAAGGAATAGCACTAAAGATGTTGCCAATCACGTATCTGGCATTGCCAAATTTTCCAGGCGCATGTCAATCGTTGACGTCGGTGTCGAGCGCACTGTGCAGTTGGGCCAAGATGCTCCAATATCACGTTCCCTTAGTCGCCAGGACACTGAGTGTCAGCGGAAATGGTGCCCTAATGTCGCCGGTGCCATTGACGTTGCAGGAACAAAATGATTCCACCGATGAATGTTCCTGATATTGCATTCCCCAACTGACGTTGTGACACGTAATCGGTCACTCCTAGGCCTGTCTGATGTACTGCCTGTGTACCTCAAACACTGTATCAATCTTGTTACAGTTTTGCTGTTGCAGCCGAGGATTCTTCCTATCAAGGGTCTGTTTGCTCCTTGTTGCTCCATCTCCACAGCTCTCTCTCTTTCAATCCGGCTCAAAAGTGGCATACTTTTTGTGTTTTTCTTGAGCCCCTGGTGCTTACGTGTCCAGTAAGGCGTTTTATACCACCATCATTCACATGCATTTCGTGCAACTTCAGAATTTGTCACTTTTTGTTTTTTCAGCCGTTTTTGTGATTCGTTCACTTTTTTCATAATTTTTTCACATAAAGTATAGTGTTGACCGTGTGTGAGATGCATCACAGTGGTTTTATCACTTTATTTTTACTTTTGTTGATTTAACTGCAAAATATATAGGTGGGTACTTTCTTTTGAGGTTTAGTTTATAATGGACATACAGTACTGAATAAAATAGCTAGGTAGGCTAACAAGACAACAGCAGCGGCAACTTTGTTTGAAAACATAAATAGCTAAATGAGATTCGGTAAACATTTTGTTGACCAGAAGTGGAATTTAGTTCAAGAATGTGTCACAAGTGAAGAAAATAAGCTTAGTAGGCTTTGGCTTTGGCTTGGGGCATAATTATTGGTTCCTTGCAATTTAGCTGGAATTTTCAACTCTCAGTAGCCTAGAACTTGAAGTTGATATTTCATTTCATACATAAAACGATTGGAAAATTGCATTGGAAAATGAATCCAAACAGGGAAAGATTTTACCTTTCTTGGAAAAATTGGGCAAAACAGCCACTTGTTGATTTCGATATCAGGTTACTGCTAAACACTATTCAGTAAATCTGTAATATGCGTGTCAATCTTACATCATCAAAATGTCATTAATGTCAAATATCAGTTTACATTCAATTCAAATCATAGATCCAAAGACTTTTTTGAAAGTATTCGAATAATCTAAATATCAACAAGATGACAGTTATTTATTGTGGACCTAGATCTACGTATCTGAGTAGAAAAAGGAGTCGACCGCTGGCTAATGTAAATAAAAATTGAAAAGAGACTAAACGAAATATTTATTATTCACTCAAAGAGAATGTAAAAACTTAAATTTTTATTAAAGAACGTTCTTTATACTTCGAGTTATATTGATGAATTATTCTTATAGGCTATAATCAAAGAAAAGATTTCAAAACATTACATGTTAAATTCCTTCAGAGTTCTTTTCGTTTCCTTAAAATATTGAAGATGACGACCTTCACCTTCAGCGCCCCTCATGTAAATAAATAAATTAATTTGATAAATGAGAAAAAACAAAAGTATGCTATAAAGGAAGAATTTAAAAAAAAGAAGAAAATGTCTAGTTTTACTAAAGTGATAATTGGAAATTATAAGTGAGCTTTTTTAATTAGAATTTACATGGAGACGATTTCAATCAATGTCATCAATTTGTCATGTGCATCTTTACTTTCAGTTTCATCAACTTGCAGACTTCTCACTCAAACTTAGAAACACAATTTTTGTTTCTCTAACTCTAAGCCTATTTCTTTGCTTCCCTCTTCAGCCAACTTAATATTCATGCTTCATTCTTCACTCTATTTTTACTGCCAACTATCACTGGTCTACAGATGTAGAATGTAGGGTACCGGTAGGCCTATTTGTTTGACAGTAGCCAGTGGCAGTAGGGTCAAATAAAAGAAATAATCGATTAACGACGATACAAATGTTTCATTTCGATTATCATATTTCATAATCGATTAAAATCATAATCATTATATTATAATCAGACAAGTCAAAATCCATTATAATATATCCTGATGATCATAAAAAAATTCTAGACATTATTTCAGTTTCATTCGCGTCTTCAGGTACTGTTACATTTTTAAACAGATAGATCTGCGCCCCTGCCAGATATTGATAACTAATAACAAACATCCGGTTACAAAAATATATATCATCAGATGAAGATCAGATTTCTCAATTAAAATATTTCGATTATTAATCGATTATTGATCGGTAACCTGCTTTCGATAATTGATCTAAATTTGCTAATTAAATAGATACCCAGCCCTAATGACAGTTCCGATAACACAATTAATAGATCTAAGAAAATTTGTTATTTATTGTGTTAGTATTATTAAAGAGGAACGTTCATCATCTGTTGAACCAATCCTACTTTAATCTCAGAATTAGATTAGCTAATCATTTATACAGTGTTCACAGTTCACCAATTTAGACTTCAAATACAAATTTGTAAATCAATGATCTGTGAGTCTGCAAAAATATACACCATTGTAAACGGTCTTTTATAAAAAATAATAAAAAGTACTCAAAAGTGTCTTTTAACATCCAGTTAATTTAATATGCTGAGGTTAATAAGGGTTTAAACTCATATCATTTAATGTTCATTATATTACGATTACCAGGTATTCCATAATATTTGTCTTCTGTTTGTGATATGTGCCTATATCTTCTATATGTTGTTCAAATCTTGTATTTTATTGTAAATGTCAAGAATACATACATATTTTCCTATTTGTTCGCATGTAGATGTTTTATTTTATTATATTGCACAGTATCATCGTGGCTGCTACAATCAGTAATCAATGCTATTGTTGATAGATATCAATTTTGCTCTCACATATTTTCTGGAATTTTAGATAACACTTGGATGCAGCTCAATTTTTAGTGGGAAAGCAAATATTAGGAAATTGGAAATTTAGAGAACTATTTAATTAGTTTTTATTATAATTCAAGACTTACTGGCATCTGCAGACTTGTGTCTGTACTAGTTTAATGCTATCCAGAGATATATTTATGTTCTCCTTTTGTTCAAGTAATTTCAATTGTTCATGCTGCAGACTCACTTTTTCTTATTGATTTAATGAAGAAAAATTTAATGTACAGAATTCTGGTTTTGATAATTGTACAAAAGTGTGATACTCTTTGCTCCTTATCAATAGAACTCCACTTTAATCCAATGCTATTTTGAATTTCTCATTCTCATTCTCATTTCTCTTTTTTTGTAAAAAAATTTTGCTGCATGCCTGTAAAGGACTTTAAAATATTAAGGGACAATGGATATTAAATAATTCAAACAAATAATTTAGCTCCCATACTTAAATCTTTATCAAATCAATTGTGATATTGATAGGGAGGAAGATATAAGAGAATGTTAGGTACTTTTTCACATTTTTGACATGGACTTATTCTTTTTCAGACCTTTATTTAGGAGAAAAATACCACCTTACCCATTATATTTGAAAGGTGACCCTCAACTTAGAATATATCTACCCTTATTCTGGATGAAATTATTGAAACCAAAAATGAATATACCAAATGATCGAGTCCATTTTGAAATTCATCCACAGTAAGTATTCAATAATATTATATAAAGGTTACATATCATTTAATTTTTTTTAGATATGACCAGTGCATTACAGATTCAATACATTGTTGGCTTTCTCTCTTCACTTTTCATTTTTCCTTGAGGTGATCATGACCTCATTTTTAAAAATCAGAAATTCTCTTCTATACTTTGATTTTTCTCTTTAAAATGAAACAATACATATTTTGATCATATTTTGAAAGTTAAAATTTTTCATTACCTAGTGTTACTGGTTTTTCGACTTTTTACTACTGAATGTTAACACACTTTATGACTGTGTGTTATTTTATAAAACTTCCAACATGGATTAAAAATTGCATTGTTTCATCCGTTTAATAGGTCAGATATGCATTGCCACGGTACTCTCCAGTGGTTCTAGTGTTTTATTACTTGCAAACAGAGGGTTTCTCTTTTCTTTTTTTAACTTCATTCTAAAGAAGAATCTTGTTTTCTTATATTATAACAACATTAATTTAGCCAGTCGAGTTAAAGGACATTTTTTTTTACCCCAAATTAAAGCTGTGCAACTTATGTTAGTTAAATGAAAAATTTAATTCACATTACCTCCTAAAATAATAAAAAAGCAGATTTAACATAAAAAAAATTGTTTTGTTTGTGATACTTACTGCTGAAAATGTCACTCTACGGTTAGGATAATCTGTGTCCTCATAAATTTGTAATAAGCGATCCATTGTAATTGATTAAGATAGAATCCTGGATTAAAAAACTCTTGATAAATCCTTAGGTTGGTAGAATGTCAGAAATATAAATAGATATGTTAATGATTCAATCATTTATCCAACTTTGATATATCAACTGGTCACTGACATGTATAATAATATTACTGTCTTAATGATTTTCTACGTCATCCAAACATTATATTTCTTCTCTATACTCCTAATCAATGGAATCACATACACATACATTAATTATTAGAATTTGATGATTTCACTGTGAATATATAATAATACTGAAACATGTTTAGAGTGTTGTGTCCAGATTGAAGACTTGTTATAGAATGTATAAAACAGGTCAGATATTTTCTATAAAACAATAATTCATGATTAACCTATATCCAGAGAAGATTAGTGTTATGTAATACTAAATAATAGCTAGTTTCCAGCAATTTTCTACTACTTATATTCAGATATTTAGATTGAAGTAGAACCATTAATTAGATATTTATAATTTATCATTAAGAATAATAAAAAGTGGTGTGTTTCAATCAATTATGAAGCTAGACCTATATATACTGTAGGTTTTTCTATATATTCTAATTTTGTATGAGATAATCAGCCTGGGGCTTCTATTATTATCATGTTTAAGTGTAATAATCCTCTTATTTATAGTAAATTGTATTGATAGATGTATTTAATAATTTAAATTATTTTTTATTGTCCATATTTTTCACAGAAACAAGACTCTGAGTTAAAATTTAAATTTAAAGGGATTGGAAAGAGGTTTTTCAAGTCTTTTTTATGTTTATCTGATCAGGGACGGTAATAGCATCAATTTGAATCATGTGTCCCCGAAACACACACACAAAATTTAAAAACCTTGTTACATTCCAATCAAAGGAATACCAATTAAAATGAAATCAGAGTGAAATTTTCAAACTTAGCCACTAAAGTATGAACCTAATCTCTCTCTAATCTGATAAATCCATAAATATAACTGATTTTCCATGCAAACTACTAATAGGCTTAATTGTTAAAAAACACTTGAAATTATAAATCATATTTAATTGATAATGTAACCTTATTGATATATCAGATTATGCAGAGATTCTGTTGTATAATTATGACATCAGGTAAGATCACTGATGAATATATACACTTATTTACCGAGTTTATAAAGTTGAAATTAATGTTCAGTCTATATGGCAGTATCTCTTTAATAAAAATATAGTCATGTTTTAATTTTTACTTCACTTGTTAGTATATGGTGTAAGGTATTTGTGACCTGTCACTTATTCTGCTTCATATTTTCAGGATGACTAAAATTGATGTCAAAAATTATTTAGAGAAAATTTACGGAGTGTCAGTTTTAGATGTTCAAGTTAAGGTTGGAGAAGGTAAATTTATCAGTCTTTGTGATAAAATGCATGTTATATATAGATTTTTTAAATTCTAACCATGTCTGTCAACTTTGCAATGATAGATTTAGAGACAGACACTGCTGGATTTTGACAAACCTAATCAAATTATTTATCAGAGAACCAGACTACCCCTCAAACCACTCTTTGCTTGATGTACTCATCAAAAAGCAAGGAATCAATGCTTTATCTAAGTTTGTTACATTGTTGTATAATTTTTAGTCAAGCTTTGTTTTGGAGTTGACATCCTAGATGGCACCTTTCTCAATGGATTCTGATGAAGTTTGAAACAATTTACTTTTAATTACTGTAATTACTAGGTACTTAAAACTGTCTGATGACTGGAGTTATGTTGCTATGATATTTTCTTATCTTATTTGCTGAATGCATTTATTTTGATAAAGATATACATGTACATGTATTAATATTTCATCTGTAAAACATATTTATATTGTAAATACTCTGATGTAAAATCAGTTTCAGAACACTCATCCATAACCCATTGCATTATTCATGAGTTATTTTTTTTTAACCTTTTTCAAAATGTGATGTAATGGTTTAAGGACTCAGATAAAGCCATAGTTCAATAAGAAATGTTTGATCGTCAAACATATTTCATTCTGTAAATGGGACTTTTCTAATAATCTTTCTTTGCTAGTTTTTGTTTCTAAGCATCATTTTCAGTGAACATTTTATCATAAAAAAAAACTTTTTTATTATTGATATTTAGGTAAGATTAAACACAGTGAAAGTTTAGATAAAAAGGATAGGAAAAGTAGTTTTGGTGTAGATCAAGACCAGAAATATGCCTTTGTCACTTTGGTAAGTTATACTTTGAATTTGTTTGAATGAAGTGGGTTAAATTCTAATAGGCCCGTCACACCATGACGTTCTAGTCAACGTTCTCAGAACGTTTCAATCGTTCAAATTTTGAGCGTTTTAGAGCTTTCAATGACACAGCGTGTTATGAATGTGTGCCTAGCGTTTGATTAACGTGTGTCTAACGCGCGAGAAACGTGTTATAGCGACCAACTGGCGTGTGACGAACGATTTGTCAACGTTAGGCGAGCGTGTGACTAACGTTTTAATAACGTCAGAAAAGCGCTTTACTGGCGTGTGCGTTAGGGAACCGTTCAGTTGTCGTTGAGTAGCTCACTACAAAGCAAACGATTAGTAACAACCAAGTAACGGTAGAGTAACGGGGCCGAACGCGTGCTACGCTCGTTGAACGTTAGTAAAACGTTTAAGGAACGTTCTTCAGCGTCTAAATTTAAACGTTGGAGAACGCTCGTATCTGTGAAAACTTTTGTGCATGTTCAAAACATTTTTTCCGGACCAGCATTTTCCGACGATTAACGACGATCACCGACGTTCACTGGCGATAACTCAACGTTCTTCTGGCGCTATCCTAGCGACCATGGACGACTGCCAACTTTTCCTCTAACGTCAAAGAATGTTGGCCAGAACGTCATGGTGTGACGGGCCCATGAGTACTTTTCTAAAGATAAGCAATAAACTCTCATTTGTTAAAGGTGAAAGTCATAAGGTATAATTTAATACAGTTTATTTTTTTTCTAGCATAATTTTTTAATTTTTATTTTAGGGAAATGGTGAAACATTTACGTTCCCTGATATATTAGCAGAAAATCCATCTACTAAAATGGAAGATCAAATGAAAGCAGGCATGGAGACTAGAGAAACAGAAAAAGTAAAATATTGGGACAGATTATCATTACCTAAATGGTTTAGATAGTGTGAACTTCGATTATTTCTTAATAAATTGTGAATATGTGCTAATAGTAGATTGATTATCAGATAAACCTGATATAATTCAAGATGGTGTACAAGTATTTTAGTGTGTGTGTATAATATTCCAGAATAAATCAACAATGTGATTGGTAATATGGTATTGATATCATAATGTCTCTAGTTTGGTGACTATCAGTAAATTGGAATAAAAAGATCTTTGAATTAAAGAATTCTGTTTTTGATTATGCTTTAATGAGAAGTTTTACATAGGGTATAACTTATAGCCTTTCATCACAGATATGTATCTAACCTACATACACACTTAATACACAGGTATACCTAATAAATAAAACTATTAAACTACATCAAAATAAACAAAATTAATTCAGAATCAGCTGGTGTATATAACAGGTTAAACAGGTTTTCATTATCAGTTTATATTTTCCATCACTACTTACTGGTATTCTATTTCAGAAAATATTAAACTATGTTTACACTTATGAAAAAATACTGTACATTTAGACTGCTATTCTTTCTATGTTTATTTGCATAATTTACCAAAAAAGTCTGGCAATCTCTGAAATTCTGATTCCTATGCCAGTGCTACAGAAAGTTGGCAAGGTGTTTTGGTTTTAAACCTCTATTAGATAAAGAGTCATAAAAGATATTTCTGCATCTAAAATCACAAACACAGGTAAGAGAATGCAGATTACATAACTCTTCATGTAAGAAGGTCTGTAAGGTGTTAAGATCAGATCCGATTTCTAATTCAAATTGCAAAGCAATGTAGTCCCTTACAACTAAATAAATAACAGAACAAAAAATATAAATAAATTATCACTTCACACAAGTTAAATATAGGGATAACAGGTACACTAATATACACCCACTCGTATACAATAGGTGTGTCTGTGATCATGCCAAATTGATTTGAAATTGAAAATCCAATCATTGAAACAATTTAGTAGAATCAAAAATGACTCACAAATCAATCTGTTTTACTAAAGAAATAACAAGTAACTTGTCAGACACGGTCTCTCAGAGGTCTTTGAATCATCTTAAAGTTAGAGAACACCCCAGAATAAACAATCATCAAATCAAATTGTCAAAGCACCTAAAAGGTTTGTATGGTCACAAAAACACCTAAATAATAAACATACTATAAACATAAACAATAACATTAAATTAAACAAGTAAAAATATGAGTTAGTACAATATTCAACATGCTGTGAATATTATTATTATTATTACCAACTTCCTAATTTATTAGAGGGTTACAAATCACTCCAAAACATTCAATAAATAGTTGAAACACTTGTTGTTCTCAAAAACTGGTTTGCAATTAATTTCTTAAGAATTTAAATGATTTACATGTATAAGCTTAAAGAAGTTATTTCATATTTTACAACTGTAAAGACATGTTAAAGGTTCATATCACACAGGATTTTTAAACTGTCAAAGATGTTTGCACTTTTAGGTATCATTAGTACAATATAGAAAGAGCCTTTATTTCGGTTCCTAAATCTGATAATTTTTGGAGCAAAAGGAAATTAATTATTAAAAAATCCAATTTGACCCAGTAAAGTTTTTCTGAATAAAAGTTCCATAATGCTTAAAACTTATTTTCTTAAAGTTTTCAAGTAAATCATTGGTAATACATCAATAAATATTATTCACTATCGCTGGTACTTTCTGCGTTGTTTTCAGGCTGGTTTGTAACATTTCTACCTAAATAATAAATACAATAATACATGTATTAATCTATTAGGTAAATCAAGAAAAAAACATACAAAAACTTGAAAGAGATTTGAAAGTGAAAATCAGATTACCTTATGGAATCAGAAAATAGAGATTCCAAAAGACTTACATTTTGAATAAACTGCATATTTATTTAAAGGATCAAATCAAATTAAAAACCAATTCAAACCACAAACTGTATTGGCAAATAAAATTTGTAAATCATCTTAATGTCAAATATTACCTGCTCTTATTTGATTGAGAGAAGCTAAAACTCTTAACATAAAGGCTGCAGGAACAGTTATTGTATCTCTTGTTTCTTCTAACATTATTTCATTTCTTCTTATTACCTATAATACAGTAATTATATTTACTGTATATGGTTATCAATAACAATCACGTAATAAATAACTTGTGATGTTTTGATGATGGTATCAAGCAGTGATACAAAACAGAGTGATGAGAATAATATATAAAGTAATTAAAAAAACAAAGTGAATACATGTAGATATACACTAAAAAAAGGTTACTCATAGTGAGTGATAGGGAAACACATTTTTTTTTTAAATTTTAATTGGCATATTGTTATCTAGAATGTTGAAAATATGTCAAAAATAAAATTGAAAACTTTTGTTCATCCTTTCAAAAATCAACTCTTCCTTTCAAAAAAAAGTCTCTCATCAAGAATACGTCTATTTTTCTCACCTCCTGGGCCATTTCTACATCAAATATAGGAGCATCTTCTAATGGTGCCCACAATTTAATATCATAATCAATACCACTAGAGGCTAATATTGGATCATATGGATGAGGTTGTAAACAATTAACAACATGTCTGTCAGCCTCTAATAACATTATAACTTCTCCTGTATGTCTATCCCATATAAATATATGACCACAATCACTACCACTCATTACAAAATCATCTCCCCAAAAATTAGCTTCTTTAATCTGAAACAAAATATCACATTTTATATCTTTAATTTCATTTAATTGTGTCTGATAAAAGAAAAATATATACTCTTCAAAGGTATTTTAAGAATATCAATAGATCTTTGAAGAGATATTATTCACTAGTATTTCTTCAAAAAGCAGGTCGTTAATGAGGGTTCTGATTTCAAATTTATACGATATTGCTGAAATTTTATTATGATACTATAATTTCATATTATCTGTGATTGAATCAGTTCTGTACATACAGTTTTATAACATGTCAACATCTTACCATAGTTCTTGCATTTCTATGACCCTTAAATTTTCGTTTTGTTTTTGGTTGATAAACATCTTTCATTTCATGCTGTTCCCTGACTTCTTGTCGTTTACGATATGCTGTTTGTAATTTAAATGCTGCTATATGTCTTTCTTCATCACTTTCATCTCTAAAATAACAAATTATGTTTTAAAGGAATACAACCTCTTAGAATGAACAAAAAAATCTAAATTTTTAAAACTTGGTCAATAGGAGTATATATTCATCAGGGGGCTAACCTGGTGACATAACTATACCTAAATAATCTGATAAATCCAGAAAACTATGTTTATATACAATAATTGAAAAATGCTTCCTCAAATTTTAAGCGTTTTGTAATAATAATCTGTAATTGTATGGAAAAATTCATAGTTTTATGGGTTTATTTGATTCTGTTTGTATACATTAGACACTGTTGATGCATATATGAATATAATAGGCCAATCTTGAGAACTTAATTTTGTTCATTATAAGAGGTGGTATTGCTTCATCAGATATTCTAATTCAATCATTTCAAATACTATTGTCCAAATAAAATTCTTTTCTAGAAGGACATGCCATGTCATCATAATTACCCAATGATGAACCGTCTGGAATTGCAGACAGCCTACATTGCATAAGAACAGAACTCAGATATCATTCTCAAAAGTGGTACTGATGGCTGACTTGAGCTCTATCAGCTTTTTAAACAGACTATAGATCCTCACAGTGACTTATCAACATCCAATACAGAAAACCATTTTATAAACAGATAAAAACATTTGGTATATTAATAAAGTTCAACCCAACATCACTTCAATTTATACCGTACTTAAAATCACAACTTATGTTTGCATAACAATGTAAATTTTACTAGGATTTAGTCGAAACTCAATCGAGTTTGACTTCTCTGATATATATTTCTCTATATAGTCCCACTAATTTTTATCTCCCAAATCAGGTTTTTATTCCATAAATTCCTTCAGATGTAGGCCCTATATTTGTACCAAATTTAAGGGTAAAAATACATGCAAATATGCAGGATACATTCTATAGGAAAGTAAAGGGAACAATGATATCATGCTATTATTTTAATAGGGTAACAGGCTATGATGTTAGTTTGAAACTTCTAGGACTTAATTTACCAAATGTTACCTAAAGAATCGGCACCTTGGAATAGGTCTAGGTATGATGTCATCATCACTACTTTCTTCCTCTTCTCCAAGTTGAAAATTACCAGTAGGAGGTCCACTTATACCAATACGTCTCTGTCTACCACGACTAGAGGATGGTTGGTTAGTTCTTCCTATAGAATATATAAGAAGTATACATTAATATCACTCACAATGATCAATGGTTAATGACAAAGATTCACTGCTCTGGTAACTTGACATAATATTTAATAATTTTAAATAAAAACAAAACCTGTAAAAATCCTGATGTGTTAAATGTTCACAAATATAAAATGTTGTAACAAATGTGATGTAGAGGGGAGTAAATTTGTGAGATAACAAGACTACTATTATATAGAAGTAGATCATTAGAGGCAGCTATATAACTATACATCTACTGCAGCATCAAGAGAGCCTACACCGTACTGTTTAGACAGTCTATATGAAATACTGTAACATAATTGAATACCTTGATCTGTAGAAGTAGAAGGTTTATTCTGATCAGTATTATCTGGTTCTGTTGTAGCCACAGTTTCACTATTAACATTCATACCAGTATCCATATTGTCTACACTAGGTGTTGGTTGTTCAGTAGTATCCATAGCTTCACTATCAACTACACTCTGTATTTCTGTTGATGGCTGGTCAGAGGATTGTGTTGAGTTACTAGAAGCACTGGGTGGTATAGGGTGAGAAAAAGGTCTTTGAGAAGATGAGGAAGCTCCCATTGAATCGTAGGATGTAAACCCAACACTAATAGTGCCAGCACTAGTACCTTCACTAGAATAATTTAAATGGATATATGGTTCTAGAGTTTGTTCTGTTTGTATACTTTTTGAAAGACTTTTAGGTATTGCACTAGATTCTACTTTACTTGATTCAAGTGATGGGACTATATCACTTTCAGTTGGTTGTTCAGATCTGTTATCAACACTTTCTTCTGTAGGACAGCTGGCAAGACTTGACTGAGGTTCTATTGAAGTGTTCTCACAAACTGATTGTTTGGTAGGATTTTGTTTAGTAAAGGCACATTTCTCTTGTATTAAATCTGTATGAGTTGAAGTTGATGCTGAAGATTTATCACTTGTTATAACCTCAGATGAACTTTCTGATTCTGGTTGACCACATTCAGAAGGAAGAGTATTGTCATCTTTAGTAGTAACACATTTAGGAGGATCACATGCTTTAGATGTTAAACTGTTCTTATTGTCTAGACTACACATAGCTACATTTAATGATGATACACTATCAGAACATTTATTGTTCTCTGTCTTTTTATTATCAACTGCTGATGGACAATTTTCTTCTAATACAGTTGAACCAGTAAACTGAGGATTGCTATGCAAAATATCACTTTTAGGTTGAGAAGAAGGTTGAAGAGAAACATAAGGGTTTATAGAGGAAGTTGATGCTGAAATTTCATCTACATTTGGTGAAGATTTGAGCACTGAAGTACAGGTCTCTGGGACTGTAAAGGTTGCACCTGTTTGAGATGGTACATTTTGAGAGAGAGTTTGACTAGAAATGGATGAAGGAGTCTTTTCAAGTGAACGATCTGATGCTGATGGTGTACTTTGAGAAGGAATTGGCTGGGATGTGAACTGAGTGGATTCATCAGCTGTCAAAGATGATGTTGACTGAGAACCTTCTTGATTTTGAGTAGAAGATGTCTCTAAAACCAATGGACTTAGAGCTGGTAAACCAAGAGCTGATAATGAGCTGGTAGAAGGTGTTTGACCAATAGAACCATCAACCATCTCTTGATTATTATTTGCTGGTGGTTGTACAAGATTAGGGGCAGCTCCTTCTACATCAACTTGTCCTGGTCCTTCATCATCTCTTCTTAAACTACCATCTAACCATCTAGTTAACATTTCAGACATCCTCTGCATTAACGTGGCATGTGGACTTTGATTTCCTGAAATAGTACCAGAAACTTATGATTCAAAAAGAACTCTAACATTAAGCCTAATAAAATCAGGAAATTAAATTTGGAGAAATGTCCCTTATCATTTATCAATTGTACGATTTTTAAAATATATCATATTTAATGGACAAGAATAGGTATTAAACTTTGAATTTCAAGACATGGAACTGATATTTACCACTTTCTTCTTGCATTCTTTCTCTTTCTGGTCTAGCATTAGGACCAGTATCAGACCAATCACCACGTAATCTTAATCTTTTAATAGGTGGTTGTCGACCACTACCATCACCTGATGTTGACTGATTATCTGTTAATCTATCATCTCCCTATAATTATTTAAATTGGGTTTCAAATAGTAATGCACATTTGTGATAAAAATCGTGTGCAATTAAATCTTTATCATGCGTGGAAACTTTACTGTGAATGATTTACAAATTTATGACCCAACATTTCCCTGAATCAAATCTAACAGTCACTTTAGAATGAAACCAGTCAAATAACACAGATTGTTAAAGAGTGTAATATATAATATTTTCACTTATTTTATGGGGCAATAAAACAATAATGAAAAATTATGTCAAAACCTGATTTTTATTTTACCTCTGGTGTATTTCTTGTTCTTAATTCTCTTGGTTTACTTTCATCCTAAAATTGGGGTCAAAGAAAAATACTTTAAGAAGTTTTAAGGTTATCAAAAAAGCTCTTTTCATTCATTTTAATGATTATAAAAGGCATTAACAGATAGAAAAGTAGGACTAAGTACAGTATTTTTCAATTCAATGGCCCATTGAACATATCAAAATTTAACCCTTTGAACCCTGAATTTATTTTGATAAAACGTCATATACCCTGAATTCCAAGCACCATTTCTTGATTTGTATTACGTTAACGTTGAATGACGTCACTTGACAACGGCCGCTTTTGCGGAATTTCGGGTATATATCACGTAATTATTAAGCCGCTATAGCGGCTTTTAGGGTTGTAAGGGTTAAGTTAAAAAAATAAACGTACCAATGTACAGAAGAGATAGATATTTTCAGAAGAATAACTAACTAGTACATCATGTCCTCTGTTACTATAGTTTAATGATGTTATTCTATAGGCTTTATGTTCTAGTGGTGCTGTAAATCTACTAATCATACCAGTAATACCTCTACCAGTATAATTACCTACAATAACAATAACTAACTTTCATATCTTTCTATGATATTGACCAAGTGGTCCAATTGTCTTATACTGATTATAGACATTAATGCAAAGTATTGTATATATCTTTTTTGTTCCTTGACAGAAATCATAAATAAAATTTGGCTAATGCATGTACATATACTGATCTACATATAGAGTGACAAGCACTAGATTATTTATTGGTATAGTATGTGAATGCCAGAGAATTTATGTCATGTCATTATTGTTACCTGATGATCTAGTTCCTAACATTCTCCTGTCAAATATTCTCACAGAACTGTCAGAACAGGCAGCTGCTAAATGATAAGGCATTGTGGGATCTACAGCAAGGGAAGTAACTGCTTGTCTACAATTTATCATAACATCCTGCAAGAAAAAGATTACAAGAGTCAAGAGTATCTGTTTAGTGTGAGATTGGAACTATATTTACAGAATTGTTAAGAGTATGGTACAACATGTGTTTATCAAATATCTTGATTTGCTTAAGAAATTACAGTCTTTGATTATAACCTTTTTTAAATCTAAGTTTCTTCAAAAAATTTTTTAATTAATATTACTTACATCTTTACAGTTCTCTTTCAAACAACTTGTCTTTGCTCTTAAATCAAACCATCTTACTGTACCATCTTCACCACACGACAAAAATGTTGCTGCTTCATTTGGTACCGTAATCACCTACAACATTTCAAATTTGTAGACCATGTAATAACATTATCATTTATGTTGCATGGACAAATTTCAAATTTAACTGCTGCTATGCACATATTTTGTACAGCATAATACCAATATTTTCACATGCTTAATAATTTTTTTTTAAAATGATTATTACCTCATAGGTTGTACCAACATGACAATCAAATCTATTTTTACCATAGGTATCCTCTCTATTAACTTCAGTAAAAAATATCTTTCCAGCACCTGAACATGATATGACCTTCAAAGGACAAGATAATGGTTATTCAAATTACATGTTTCAAATATATTTAAAACCTATTTCAATTTTTCATCATCATTGTTTAAATCCTCTGTGACGTAAGTGGCTCACTTATTCATTTAGGGCACACATAATCATAGCATAACTATTTTTGGAACCTAACTCACTTAAGCTTATTCATTATTACAAATCAAATAAATTTTAACATGATTTAGCTAAAAATATGATAGATTAAAGTATCATTGAAAATGAAAACAAATCATTTGTGCTGATCAGAACAAATGTTTATGACAAACATTCTTGATTAATTGTGTCAAACTAGTCAAACTACAAATGTTTAACATCAACTTACATGATTATTCCTAGAATTTGGTAGAAATTTGGCACTAAATATATTTGCTCTGTGTCCTGAACGTATACTGGCTATCTTCTGAAAACATTAAAACAAGTTATTGAACAGACCTAATCAATTAAATCTATATTTTTTATGCAATGATAAATATTCTTTTATTAGCCCTATAATTCATTGTTAATTCAGGATAACTCAAATAATAACACTGCTCTAATAGGCAGTAGACATAAAAATTACATGAAATCTTATAAATTATAGGTTGGCTATAAACTTTTTGAGATATGTTTCTAACAGTCCAAGAGTTTTCATGAAGAAATACTTAACTAACCAGATTGTGGCCATCTTTGAAAGTGTAGGACAAAAAGTTACCTGTTGAGTAAATGGATTCGTTATGGCTAGATTTTGATCATCGGAGCCTGACAATAACCATTCACCATTATCACTCCAACATATTGTATTAACCTAGAAAGTATAATATACAGGGGCCTGTTGCCAGAACGATCCTAACTTTAGGATATCCTAAAGTTAGGATATCCTAAGTCAAGAGAAGATAGGAGCGAGTTACGATAATCCTAACTTTAAGATTTTACCGTTGCCAGAAGCACAACGTAAGTCGGTCCTATCTTTTCTCCTAAATCACGAGTTAGGATTATCCCAAGTGGACGTCACGTCACTGAGTGGGCATCTGACGTCATTTTTATCTAAATCAAAGATGGCGGAATCGGCAAAACGATCTCGACTCAAATATAAAAAACAATGCACAGATTCTAAAATGAAAGATTTTTTATGTTAGTGTATTGATACGGACTAGATGAACATCAATATAACGAAACATAGCAGTTAAAATCAACCAAATCTCTGGAGGTAGGCATAATCATTCTTTTAAGTTTACAGTGCAAGTTCGGCGGAGCGGTGAATGAAGCTCAGTTAGTCAGTAGCCTATCGCATTGCTCATTCTCTCCTCCGTGATGAGTTGTTCTGTTTGGGATGTAAACAGCTGAGCGTCTGTACATTTAAAACCATCTGTACATCAATGGGAATGTAGGCCTAAGAAGAGGATTTCTAGCCTTTTTATGAGTGCAAGAGACACTTCAACTTTCTATTTGGTACATTCAAAATTCCCGCTAAGGCGTCCGTGGTTCCTGTTATTCAATAAAGACTTTACCGAATATGACGCACACATAAATACTAATGCTAAATTTTAATCTGTTTCAGATACAGGAATGGAACAGGGGGTGGACCACCACAGGCAACCTTATATTGAATTAGATCTGAGGGATGATTCAGTGAGTGGAATCATTGGTTTTGTAGAGGTTTTAGATGGTACTGGATTTGATCATTATGTATCAACATGTTACGAGTGTTGTAGTCCCGCCCACTTCCACTTCCAATACCAATAATGGCGTCAGATTTCCGCTTCGATATGAATAAGAGACCAAAGTTTTGATTCAATTTGTTAACTGTACCTGTGTAATTTAATAGAAAATTATCTCGGACAAATTCGAAATTCTTTAAATTTTGTCGAATATTCTTTTACTATTGTTTTTCATGTCAATCTCGTTTCAGTACACGTTTATGAATGAACATTGACGCTACATGTATATGCAGTTTACAATAAAAAAATTATTAGTGTAAATTTTCAATTACTCATCCTCTAGCTTCCAGTCCGTCATGTCAGTTCCCTACATTATTATTAACATGGTCAACCTCATCCACCACATCTTCCATCTCCAGTTCTCGCAAATTAATACACAATTTACATAATACAAATGTACATGTAAGGGCAATCTGGCTGGCCGGGGCGAAATACAGCTGAAACGAGACTTCAACAATCCAATACCGGTAGCTCTTTATACAAAACATCTCATTTTTTATGGTACTTATTATATAACTTTTCTTGATGTGAAAATGGGTTGATTAAAGGTGTAAACAAATAAATGCGCAAAGGGTATCCCCTAGTAGCACCACCAACATCCAAGACTCCGTTCAGAAGCATGTCTCCCTGGTAGCACTAGTAAGTTTTTCGGGCAAGGAAAAAACTATAATCAAATGGAATGGTTTTTTTTACATTTTTGTGTAAAGCCTTTATTGTATTTGATAACAAATCCCCACCCGAATATTCTAATATCGTTCATATCTAATTTATGTTTTTCAAAAATTGAAATCATTGCACGAATTTTCATTTCCAATAACAATATCTTACATATTCAACATTTATGCGAATAAACACGTGAAAATTCTGCATTCATCAAGCAATGCACGCACAAAATATGCATTCAATCCTTACTTATCATAAAGTTAGGAGTGGTCTTGGGCAATCATAAATATTTATGATTCTATGACGTCATGATATTAACTTTAGGATAATCATAAAGTTAGGATCTTTTCGGCAACGCCATTATCCTAAGTTTTGACACTTAGGATAAAAGTTAGGATAATCCTGACTTAGGATCGTTCTGGCAACGGGCCCCAGACTTATAATTACCTTTTATTCATAATCATACATACTTAGCATATATAATAATATAAATATTTTTAAAACAAGAAAATTAATAAACTGCAGTAACCATAAAACTATTTTTGCATTCATTTAATAATCATAAATCATCATTAAATAATATCAAAATTACTTACACATCCAGCATGTACTTCCAACTTTTTATCTAATTTTAATCTCTGGACAAAATTAACCCCTCCTGAAAAACACAAGTAATTATGTTGATTAATTATGTTGAATCAGGTTTCATATTCATAAGAAACGAAACATAATAAATACGGTAAGTTAATTACAATTATGAACAAAACAAATGAGTAGTAATAGTAGTAGCATGTAGTTTGATTGTTAAAGGTAGGATTACAAGTAGCTGTCCTGTCACCTGTATAATGTCAATAAAATCATAAAGTTGTAGAGCTATGACATGTAACCCACTTACACTTAGAGTCATAACAAAGGACAGAGATGCCGACATTGACAACACTACATGTACTTATCATTCAACTGAATACATGATTGGTCGGACCATTACTGAGTCACACCAAATGTCACTACTGGGTCGGACCAATATACACTACCGACTCGGCCAGATTTTTTTTTAATCGGTCGAACCAAGTCTTAATTAACAATACTCAAACAGGTATTAATTATCACTTTCATGTGAGTTGTTCAAGACATACCTATATCATTTCATTTTTCATTCGGACCAATTGTTATACCGTACAGAATTGGACCACTTTCTTCACAAAAAAAAAACAAGTAAAAGACCGAAAGTTTTGTCAAAATGACAATGAGGGAATAAAATCTTTGAAATGTCAAAAAAAATAGAGCTTGTCACGAAAATTTGTCCGAGTCGGTGAAGTTATGGTCCAAGTCTAGAAAAAAAAGTGATCCGAGCCTGTCATGAAAAAGTCATGATTCCATTCAACTGCCCTATTATCAGCTTACACAGGCCTACTAAACATCTAATAATAATAGGCTTATGACTGTTTTTACAGAAAGGAAAATTCAAAGTCATTTATTTTCAGAAGCAAACCTATGACCATTTTGAAACAAAAATAAACCCATAATGCCAAAAATTATTAAAACATAACCATTTACTTTAGAATACTAGACAAGTAACATTGAAAAAGTGTTATTATCACTAGTTTGCAAACTTTAAGCTTTAATTATAATAATTTTAAAGGAATAAACAAACTTCAACTCAAGATTTATTCAACAAAGACTCCATCCTATTTCTTATCCATCTCATTAAGAAACCTTGCAGAGTACAAACTGTACAAGTAAGAAGGAATCTAGTGCAGCTGTCAGTGTCATGTTTGCATTTAAATTCTTGACTCCTCCTAAGTAAATTATATTTACTAGTTAGCCTTAGCCTTTAGCCCATAGCTGAAATTTATGTTTAATTATAAGATTTTTGTTTACACAATAAAAACATAGTTTCTTACTTGCAATATCAAACAATTTTGACTTCCTCTCAAATCCATATTGCCTGCGCTGTATAGAGGGAAACATCACAGAGGCGTAAAAAACTCAAAATTTACTAAACTTCGCCTCATTAATGTAGATATATCAAATGTATTTCCCATCCAGATCTGTCAATCGTTCATCTTCATTTGGCAGCCATCTTTGTTGAGGGAGACAACTCATTGTAGATAGCTTCGAGCTAAGCCTACAGTAATTTTAACCGACTTATGGTATGCAACATTTCGATGTGTAAACTCTATCATAGTGTTTTTAATGAGTAGCAGCATAACTATGTAGGCTAGTCTAGTCCTGCAAGGGTAAAACGAGGCCGTCCAGTTTCCAGTTTCAAGTTCTTTTCAATTGAATTCTGAGTGTTTTTATTTCCAGTTGACATTGACAATAATTTGTGGCCCCTACAAATTGACCCCTTCACCTGTAGACCTAATCAGATTAATAATAGGCCCTAATTCCTAAATAAAACAGATTGAAAGCTGGGTCTCATCTCAGTATATAAATTGAGTTTAATTGTGAAAATGCTTAGACCTATATCAAGAGAAAATACGGTTGTTCTAATGACTTAAAGTTAAATACTTTGTCTCACATGAATATAATTAGCCCATATACTTAGATCTTAGTTAAAGATGAGAATTATCGGCTGAGTTTCCAATCAAAAAAGCTTTTATGTTTTTGTTATACGCCCACATGAAATGTGGAGCGTATATTGCCGTCACCCATGTCCGTCGGTCGATCCGTCCGTCCGTCCGTCCGTAACAATTGCTCGCTAACACTCTACAAGTCACAATTCTTTACGGATTTTGACGAAACTTGCTGAAATTGTTTATTATCACCCAAGGATGAACCCTATTGAAAATCAAAAGAATCGAAAAATATTTAATATGAATTATTGCCCTTGTTCTTTAAAACGCGTTCAATTTTTAGCTTGTTAACACTCTACAAGTCACTATTTTTTACGGATTTTGACGAAACTTGCTGAAATATGAATTATTGCTCTTGTTCTTTAAAACGCGTTAGATTTTTAGCTTGTTAACACTCTACAAGTCAGTGCAATTCTTTACGGATTTTGACGAAACTTGCTGAAATTGTTTATTATCACACGATAAACCCTATCGAAAATCAAAAAATATTTGATATGACTTATTGCCCTTCTTGTTCAAAATAGGTTTTAGTTTTTAGCTCATAAACAGATATATATGGATTTTGACTAAACTTGATGAATGCTGAACTCTTGATGAAATCGAGAAGATCAATGTGTGGAGACACTTAATTTAAGTTCTGAACGAAATGTAGGCCTATGACTACAGGTTGAATATTTGATGTTTTCTGTTTTCTGCCAAATGTTCTTTTTCAAACAAAGCTGCCAGTGGGCGTATATTACCTTGCCTGGCAAGCTATCTTTTATCCAGACTGTACAGGTTGCATGGGATTACATGGATATACATGTATACTATTCTTTGTAGCCCCCCGCCCCTGCTACATTTCAGGTTTTGGGCTTGGATTGTAAGAGCCTCAGGCGTGGATTTAGGGGGGACGTGGGGGCGAAAGGATCTCAGTCCAAATCCCACACGGTTTATAATAGTCCGAAACTTGCTGACTCAATTCCTAGCCTTTGATAGATATTTGGACAGATATGGCTGGGAGAGAGTCAGAAAAACTAGGCCATAAAAACTTGCGATTTTCCACAATTTTGCGCGTGCAGCATTCAATGGTGACATATATATTTAATTTCTCGGGGAAAAAACTTTGATGGACTCGCATCATGGCCTGTATGTAGTCAGATATAGGCCTGTATGGTGTAGGGGAATAATGGTGGTATGATTGAACTACAAAATCATCCATCTTTCTAAATATATCGAAGTTTTGTGGATTAGAGGTAAATAAATACATTTAAAACCCCTGCGTCCGCGGAGGTGCGGAAAATCGCAAGTTTTTTGGGCCTAGTTTTTCTGACTTTCACCCAGCCATATCCCTCCAAATATCTGTCAAAGGCTGGGAATAGAGTCAGCAAGTTTCGGACTAAGTTTATAAGTGTGGGGGACAGGGTGCTTTAAGCCTTATCCCCTTCCCCCTTAACCCTTTCACAATCTGCAAAAATTGATTTTTCTGTTGACAAAATTCTTCAAAAAGTTTTAATTTAATAACAAATATATTGTGCACACTAAAAGAAAATATCCCGGAAGCCATTATTAAAATAAACTCAATTTGAGAATGAACATTTTCAATTCAATATAAGCATCTTTTGAGAATCTTTTGAAGATATAATAAAAGTTGTTATATGTTTAATATTTTAATTCCCGGAATGTCACTGAGCCACTGAGGAGAATAATATTCTGCTTAACTAATCTTGCCACTTCTGGTAGTTGGTGAGAGCATCTAATGGAAGTTGTTCTGGTGTTGACATGATTGATGTATTGGTACTAATATATTTCAATAATTCTATCACTTCTGAAAATGAAACAATATTTTTATTTTTAGCTGTTGAACGGTAGTTGTAGTCAAATTAATTTCAACTAAAAGTTTTCAATATAATTTTCTGGAACTCCAAACTCGAATCGCATGATCATTATCGTCATTATTCAATTGTTTCATAATTTTGAATGCGTTACCTAATCTTAATTCATTCAACTGAACTTTCTCGTCACTCCATTTATTTACTGAATGAAGGAATGCAGGTAATGATGATGACGTCATCATTTGTGTGAAACTGAAAAACAATGGCCGGACCAAAAAACTAAACTGTTCACAACCGTTAGGAAATAATATAAAATAAATATTATATATATCCACAAAAGGTATTCACATAACCCAAGGGCGGATCCAAGGGGGGCTCCCCCGGCCCCAGTCCCCCTCCATATTTTTGGCCGACTGATGTCAGAACCCTATCAAAATTTGCGCTCGCGGTGCCGTCGAATTGGAAGCATGTTATATTTCAGAGCCCCATCCCCCCCTTCTCTAAATCCTGGATCCGCCCCTGTAACCTATTATTTATATATGTTGCTAAAATCTATAAGGATATTATGGTATATTCTTATATATAATATGATAAAAGGATACAATCCAGAATTTCCAGTTGTTATTAATTCTATCACGTAAATAATCTCTGAATAAAGTTTGTATTTGGCCTTCGGGGTTAACTACAGTTGGAACCCCACCGACAGGAAGTCCCTTTTGACAGCACCTGAAACACATATCAAAACCGAAATTTGAGGAATTTTACTGATATACGACCGTTTTCTGCATTGGAAATAGTAATCAATCAAAAATTGACAACATATAATATTATACTTACAGAATTTCTCTTTCAAGTTCAAATATTTCTTGTCGCAATCTTTGTTCAGTTCTCTCATTTTCTTCACACGATATTTTAAGTTCCCGTGTATATTGTACAGCTGAATACACAAAAAAAAAAAAAAAAAAAAAAAAAAAAAAAAAACATTATCAAGTATTGGATGCAACGACAGGAATATTGGGAAGGTTTTCGACAGATTTATTGTCTCCATTAGACCAAAACAGGTCTTTAGACCATCGACCATCATATAAACATGTAATAAAAAAATGAAAATGAGTTTTAATGGTGGAATTCATTTTGTTAAAAAGGGACAGGGAATGATTTGGAAAAGCTATTTCAGAATTCAGTTGATTTCAACGGCCTTCCAGTTAAATTCCAGCCATCCAACCGGAACTCCCACTCCAAATGAGGTTATTCGATAAATAAAAAAATTCATAATATCAATGCCACCGATTATTCCTCTAAATTCAATGGCAGTATCATAAATACTTATTGTCTCTCAATTGCTATCTTCCGCAATTGAATGAAATGAAATGATAGCCGTTGCTAAAGGAACATGCAGTTTGGTTGGCTTCAGAGCAAATGATAATATTCACGAAAGACTTCAAAACATTCTAAAATCGCGTTGAGTCTGTATATTCATTACCTGCATTTAACATTGCTGATTTAGTCTCCTTTTGATGAACACCAGGCTGATTATCTCTTAAATACGGGACAATATTTTTCAATACCTCAAAACCGCTCTAAAATATAAGGCAAACATGACATCATCGGCCTTATTACCTACCAAAGCAATGTTGAATTATATATTATATAGTTTCGTGTATTGTGCTTATTTAACAAAAAAACCTAACACTTTGTGTTCGATCTACTTTTAAGACAGACCGAGATACCAATTTCAGGAAACAGTCTTTACTTACAGAAATCTTATTTCTTCGTCTGTACTCTGCATTGATATGGGATTCTCTTTTATGTCGTGGTAACGGATTTTGAGTTTTCTTTATTCTAGCTCCAGACTGTAGTTGATGATTTAGGAGTTCGTAGCTGGTAGGTTCGAAATGACTAGACTCTATTGGTGGTATTTCAAAACTGGTACTAGTTAATGATGTAGGTGATGATAAAACAGATTGAAAGAGATTAGGAGTAACTATTGAAGTGCTGTCAGGACTAAGATGTGTATAACCGGAAGGGGGTTGATGACGTACATGAGGGGTCCCGTAATAAGCTGAATGGTAAAGGTCAGCAGATGTTATGGTTGATGTTATGTTGATTTGACCAGATGAAGAAGTGATTGTGTTGGAAGGAAATTGAGAAGACGAACTTTCGGCTTGCGACGACGTGCTCTCGGGAACCTTGAATTAAAATCAGAAAAATAGGAAAATTCAGTATACTGAGGGCCAAGCACTCTTGTTCATTTCATAGCCGTAGGGACACACGACTCAACGGGGGAGGGGTGGGGGCAATGGGGGCAGACCGACTTGCCCAAATTTTAATAATGTTTGCCCGGTATTTTGGAACTCGCTGCCCGAAAACATACTACCCCTGCCCCCATATTTCCTACGGCTATGGTTTATTAAGAGCAACACTAATTGTCAATTGGTTACAAATATCCTCGAAATTCTTACATCATATGATTCCATTTGATTGGTGGAGAATAACATGATTTAGAACATAAGATGTATACAAACTGAAACAGATCAGCAAGTAGCAAGTGAAAACCGCAGAAAATGTAACATCCAGATTTTCATTTTAATAAAAATTAAAATTTGAGAGAAATCTGCCTTATTTATTTTAGAACTACGACTATTGTTGGTATATACGCTTTAAAATTCCGACGGTATCGTGTTTTTTATATTGTTAACTTTTGTTCTGGAACATGGAACGTCAACTTATTATATTTTGCTTTTTTTTATTACTTTTTTTTTTCTAATAGCATTTTTTTCTAAAACATTGAAAACTGCTTATTCTATAATTTCATATTCAATTAACCATTTTCAAATTTCTTTTTAACAGTCATACCTGAAATATTTTATTATAATCCATAAACAAGTTTTAGAAACATCCATATTTCCAGCATGTTTTACATGAACAAAAATTAATTAGTATTTTCCCAGAATAAGTATACACAAATATCAAGATTAAAGGAAAAATTCAAAACGTAAATCTTATCCAAACGTCAATGACAGTTCACTAGTCTTAACAAAAATATCAACCTAAATTCAACTCCAACCTATTTATATCGAATGACAATAGGCTTAATGTTACAGGTACATTTTATGCAATATTTCATTATTTATAATCTTTAAAAGATATGATAATGTGCTTGATTAAGGCGGGTGTTCATTGTTTTCGCTTACCACCCACCTCACATTGAAAATCACTAATGTAAACACCTTGAATAGTCACGTGTTTCACATTGGGCAACACTAGGCCTATGTATTCTATATACAGTAGTTACTAAGGTGATAGATTGATTGACAGATATATTTCATGCAAATTCATTGAAATAAATTTCAATAACTTACCTTTCTTGTTTCAGTTATGTTGTACTTCTTCTTTTGATATTTCTGTGATTTTCTTGAAATCAGTTTTCTTTTTGATATTTGAACCTTCTGTAGATTGATTTTACTGTTCTGTAAGGCCGCAGTACGTAGGGCTGGGAAAGAACTAAGAGTAGTCGTTCTTGAAATATTTTGCATGACATTTAGGTATCTTTGTGAAAATATTACACTTAGTTTACGCTGTATGCTTAACATAAACACAACGTCCGATGTTTTATTCTCCATGTTACCAGTTATGTGACTTGAAACACAACAAAACCCGATTGTTCAATTCGTGGCTTCTTATAGGTCCCGTTCGATTCGGCTGTCCAGAACATGTATTGGACTGTTCCAGAACACACACCAATCAAACGCAAATTGACAAGTAGTTGTAATTTCAAGATGGCTGTCAAAACAATAACGTCAATAGCTGCAATGTTAGCAATAGAAGAAGATGACGACTACGAGTGTTGCGATGTAATCGGTACAGTGTTATGGGCACATATGATTAAGTCGTAGGTATTTCGATGTATGACAATAGATCAGAGAGATATTTAAGCAGATTATTCATTCCAGGGTTAGATCTAGGCCTAGATAAATGCATGTGATGGGTAATAAAGATAATAAAACGATCCCAACCTTAAAATAAATCCCAAACAAGCATACCCTGCTTGGTGCGCACTCGCCACTGCTGCTCAGTGATACTTTTGATGATTTTGGGTGACATGACCTTGTGGTTTTGACTTCCCTATATCACACAAATAACACCAAACAATAAGTTTTAATTACATTATGATACTACATATGACACTAAGTGTATGTGAAACCCATTTTGTTTTTCTTCCACAGAAACCTGAGGAACCTACGAACAAGAATTTTTGGATATGTGGATAACACTGTTCCGAATTATAACAGTTTGGAATTTCGACGCATGTTTCGTATTTCATCAGATACATTTATTGTATTAACTGATTATCTGAAGAACTGCCCAGAGCTCTTGTTAGAGAACAACGGTGGCAGAACACCTATAAGTGTGGAAAAACAGGCTTTGGTTACTTTGTGGTATCTGGGAGGGACTGATAGTATTACAAAAATTGCAGATAGATTTGGAATTTCTGAATCCTCTGTAATCCTTTCCCGTAGTCGAGTAATAGATGCCATTTTGAATAACCTTAAAACAAAGCTCATCTGCTGGCCAGAGAATCAGGACGAGTGTATTGAAAAGTTTGAGAGAAGAAATGGATTTTCAGGAATTATTGGTGCCCTTGATGGAACTCACATTCCTATCAAAGCTCCTCATGAGAACCCACAGGCTTATGTAAATAGAAAAAAGTTCCATTCTCTACAGTTACAAGCGTTGTGTAACTCTGATATGTTATTCACTGATTGCTTTGTAGGCTATCCGGGGAGTGTTCACGACTCCAGAGTGCTTAAGAATTCAACATTGTGGGAGAATGGATCACGACTTTGTGGTGGTAACCATGTCTTGGCGGATGGCGGTTATCCTTTGCGACGTTGGTTACTGACACCCTTTAGGGACAATGGACATTTAAGTAGAGAACAGAAAAACTTCAATTATCTTCTGTCCTCTAACAGAGTCGTCATAGAAAGGTCTTTTGGTTTGTTAAAAGGTAGATTTCGTCGTTTACACTACATTGACACTCAAAATGTTAAGACCGCTGCAGAAGTAATCATGTCAGCTTGTGTGATGCATAACATGTGCATTCTTCAAAATGAAGATCTCGAAGAATTTATGGAAGCGGATAATGATGGTCTAGACAATGTTAATGATCAGCAACATCTTGAAATTCAAGAGAATGATGCTGAGGGTGTAGTAAAGAGGAACATTTTGTCCAGAAGACTATTCAGAAACTAAAAGGAAATTCATTTTTGAAATTTGATGTACACAGTAGAACTAAATAATAATTATGTAATTTGTATTGTCATGTTCGGTTTTATCTTAATTAAATGTAATTTGTCCACTTTGTCCTGATGTTTTATCTTCTGACTGCAAGCTACCTTACGATCTAGATCAATTCAAATGAATAACATCATGTTGAATTCACTCAAGCTAGCATTGAAATAATGTAAACCTAAAGTATTTACGTGCAATTAAATTTGGTGAAGGTTATTTCGATGAAAACTAGTGCAAACGTAAGTAGTTGCCAACATTTAAATTTAGCAATTTAAAAACCAAATCTTAAAAAAAGCAACACACAAAGAGCTTTCAAACTATATGACCAAAATGAAAACTTCCTAGTCACCAATCACTCAAATAAGATGTTTAAAACAAGTATTCAAATTCAAAAGTAATCTTTTTATTTCTATTTATTCTTAAACAAAAAACATAAACAAAATAAGTAACATTTAAAAGGAATGAGCCATGATCTGGAATCCATATCTACTCTTGTACATAAAAATCATTTAAGAAATTGTTAAAAAATTTCTAAACTATGTATGTGTATCGAGGACACTGATAGTATCAATTTGCACCATTCCAATTTCCATTCCGACGTCGTTTTTTTAACGTTTTTTTAACACAACAAAGGGGGGGGGGGGAAGGGGGGGGGGGTTTACTACCAGAAAATACTATTTATATCTATAATCTATGCAGTTCCACTTTGGCGAAATCATAAAACGAGTTGGATTAAGTGGAATTTCGAGACCAACGACGTTAGAAAGAAAATTGAAATAGTTCAAATCAATGCAGTCAGTGTCCCCTACACACATTAATAGTTTGAAAATCCTCTTTAAAATCCCTATAATTAATAAAAGAAATGCTATCTCGCATAGTTAAAATCAAAACAAGACAAACAAGATTGTTATTACCCTCAATCCGACTTAATAATTAAACAAAAACAGAACAGATTTGGCTTATTTGAGCTTATTACAACGACTAGATAACGTATATGAAAAACGTTTGAAATATTAATCGCTATTTCTTTTCTGAGAAACCTTTTAGAACATTCACAAGGCTTGACATCATACCAATCCTCTCCTTGTGCATGTCCTCTCTTCTCTTCCATTCAACCTTTTGGTCCTCAATATAACTTTTGAAGACGTCCACCATTTCACTATTGGCACTACTTGACGATCTCTTTCTCTTCTTTGTAGCTGGGCCATCACTGGAGCATGGACTTTCGTCCTGGACGGATGGATTTGTTTTTGTACCACCACTACTTGTACTTGGAAGCGTTTCAAGACTGGAAGTTGTATTATCGGTTGGTTGAGGTTGTGAAGAGCTGATCGTAAACTTTGGAGAAATAACCGGATCGTTCTCCAACACATCATCCAATTCTGACTCGTACTCGTATTTTTTGTTTCCTGATCCACTTTTTTTATTACTATCTTTGACATTTTTATAGCCCCTTAGTATAGATTTCCACCTACCAGATACCTGGTCTGCAGTGAAGTTGTGGCCATGGCTTGCAAGATCAGAAGATATTCTGTCCCACATGACCTTTTTTCGTAATTTGCCTTGATTTACCGTAGGCACATATATTTTATATAAATCGATTAATAGTAATGTTGCGGCTCTGTTCCACAATAAACCACTTGTAGACCTATTGACCTTTTCATCATCTTCACGTTCTGTAACTTCCAGGGAGTTACTTGGTTTAGGTGTGGCATTGCATTCGTGGTTCTCAAATACTTTCATATCGTTGAAACAACCCTGGCACTCGTCACATTGGTACATCACATTGTTGTTTCCATCATTATTTTCAATAACTATATCTGTATCCTTGTCACCTACAGAGGAAAACGTGAAATTTCATTATTTCATTATCAGAAAAAAAATTTATTTCTGTTTAAGAACTCGGCAATATGCAGTTCAAAGGTGTCAACCTAATTTAAATTTGCTGACGTGGAAAAAGTGTCTTGTTTTTTAGATATGAAAATAAAACAAGTCCCACCAGGCCTCTATACCCTAGTCTACATCCCGTAAAAAAGATCACTCGACAATTGCGCTAAAAATTGAAAATGTGTAGGCTAAAGTCCTGGCAAATTTTCCCTCATTGCACTCTGCATGGTGTTTGTCAATCCTAGTTTGCCCAAACAGGGCGTCATTTCATTTCAATAATGCTGACTGGGCACATAGGCCCAATTTGAACAAAATAATGGTTTAACAGATCTACAATAATATAAAACCCCTTCCAAAATACAAGAAAAAACTTACTATTTTCTTTACACTTGTGATGCATTGCGGCCATGAGTGTAGCAAAAAATGTGCCACAAGAACATTTAAAGAAATCTCCTATCTCTACGATGCTCGCCATTTTTATGACGTCACTGTTCCGGCTGTTCCTCCTATTTCGCGGGCACAGATAGAACCGGTCCAGGACAGTGTTCTGTGTCATTCGATTGCTGTGCAGACTGTGCTGGGTGTCCAGAACAATGAATCGAACGGGCCCCTAGATATTCTAATGTCGTGTTATTAGTTTTATCACTTGTGGTTAGTCGTCTGCGTCACATGTGGATATAAATTGGTTCATTTAGTTTATGAATGAGACTATGAAACTAGGTAGGACATCCAACTGCATAGATAATTTCTCGTTTATGAATTTTATGTTAACTGGTTTGGAAGTGGCGAACTGAGATTAACCAGGGCTTGCCAGGCACTGTAACATAGCCTACGCCCAAAGGCAGCTGTTGCAATTGATCATATTTTGATACAAATTGATCATATTAGTCAAATTAGAATTTGTCTGAGATCTTATCAATTCCAATTAATACACAAGTTTTCATCAGAATCGGTTGGAAATTGTAGCTTTAATCCTGCTCACAAAATAACTCAAAAACCGTTCATAACAAATTTGTCAAGTTAGTAGCCTATCTTATCAATTCCAATGATCACACCTAGTTTCATCAGACTCGGTTGAACATTGTAGCTTCAATCCTAGCTGCTCACAAACTATTTTTGATCCGATTTGACAAAGCCAAGGGTAATAACTCAAAAACCGTTCATCGAAAATGTGTCAAGTTATAACTTAAGTTGAGGATCTTATCAATTGCAATGATTACACTAAGTTTCATCAAAACCAGATCAAAATTATAGCTTCAATCCTGCTCACAAACTATTTTTGACGCATTTTGACACTTTTAGCGAACAACTTCGCTAACAAACAACACTCCTATATAACCGATGACCAAATTTAGCGAACAACTTCGCTTACAAACTCTCGTTTATTCTAGGTGATCAAATTTAGCGAACGACTTCGCTAACAAACAACACTCCTATAGAACTGATGGCCATATTTGGCGAACGACTTCGCTAATAAGCAACACTCTTCTATTGTGGAAGATCAAATTTAGCGAACGACTTCGCTAACAAACCACACTCCTATATATAACCGATGACCATACTTAGCGAACGACTTCGCTAATAAACAACACTCCTATAGAACTGATGGCCATATTTAGCGAACGACTTAGCTAACAAACAAAACTCCTATAGAACTGATGGCCATATTTAGCGAACGACTTCGCTAACAAACTCTCGTTTATTCTAGGAGACCAATTTAGAGAACGACTTCGTTAACAAACTCTCGTTTATTCTAGGAGACCAAACTTGGCGAACGACTTCGCTAACAAACAACACTCCTATAGAACTGATGGCCATATTTAGCGAACGACTTCGCTAATAAACAACACTCTTCTATTGTGGAAGATCAAATTTAGCGAACGACTTCGCTAACAAACCACACTCCTATATATAACCGATGACCATATTTAGCGAACGACTTCGCTAATAAACAACACTCCTATAGAACTGATGGCCATATTTAGCGAACGACTTCGCTAACAAACTCTCGTTTATTCTAGGAGACCAATTTAGAGAACGACTTCGCTAACAAACTCTCGTTTATTCTAGGAGACCAAACTTGGCGAACGACTTCGCTAACAAACAACACTCCTATAGAACTGATGGCCATATTTAGCGAACGACTTCGCTAATAAACAACACTCTTCTATTGTGGAAGATCAATTTTAGCGAACGACTTCGCTAACAAACCACACTCCTATATATAACCGATGACCATATTTAGCGAACGACTTCGCTAATAAACAACACTCTTCTATTGTGGAAGATCAATAAATTTAGCGAACGACTTCGCTAACAAACCACACTCCTATAGAACTGATGGCCATATTTAGCGAACGACTTCGCTAACAAACCACACTCCTATATATAACCGATGACCATATTTAGCGAACGACTTCGCTAATAAACAACACTCTTCTATTGTGGAAGATCAAATTTAGCGAACGACTTCGCTAACAAACACTCGTTTATTCTAAGAGACCATTGCCCATTTAGCGAACAACCTCGCTAACAAACAACACTCCTATCTAACACATAACCAAATTTAGCGAACGACTTCGCTAAAGACTAGCCTCTCCTACGTATAATGAAAGACGAAATTTAGCGAATGACTTCGCTAATGAAACTAAGTTTTTAATTGTATTGTTCTATAAGTTTCTTTTTAATTTACATTCTAATCCAGGAAGTATATAAAGACATATCGCGTTATAATGATTGCAATGAAAACGAATTTCCTCCTTTTCTGCATCTCTTTTGGTTTATTAGAACGGGAAAAGGCCATGTAATTTTGCTAGATAGCGGCATTAGCCTTTTTGATTTCCAACTGTCGAGGGAAGGCTTAAATTATATGGTGAGTTATGAACAATTATATGTCGGTATGCAGACTGAATGGAGTTTTTAATTTTTTTTTAATTATGGTATCTCTGTAAATAAGAGTACCTTTTGTTTAGCGAACGACTTCGCTAAATTACTATCTTATAAGAGTACTGTTAGTTTAGCGAAGTCGTTTGCTAAATGTGGCCTCTCTGTCAATAATAGTACATTTTGTTTAGCGAACGAATTCGCTAAATTACTTTCTTATAAGAGTGCTGTTAGTTTAGCGAAGTCGTTTGCTAAATGTGGTCTCTCTGTCAATAAGAGGGCGAACGGTAACTTGGTCACAGTAAATTTGGTCACCGGAAATATGGTCACAGTAATTTGGTCACAAGGTATTTTGGTCACAGTAATTTGGTCACAAGGTATTTTGGTCACAGTAATACGGGCACAAGGTATTATGGTCCGTAATACGGGCACGAGGTATTTTGGTCACAGTAATACGGGCACGAGGTATTTTGGTCACAGTAAAACGGACACAAGGTATTTTGGTCACAGTAATAAGGGCACACGGAAGTTTGGTCACAATAATACGGGCACAAGGTATTTTGGTCACAGTGATACGGGCACAGGGTATTTTAGTCACAGTAATATGGTCACAGGGTATTTTGGTCACAGTAAAACGGGCACAATGTATTTTGGTCATAGTAAAACGGGCACAAGGTATTTTGGTCACTGTAATCTAGGCACCTAGTATTTTGGTTTTGGAAACCCGACAGAATATATCGTATTATTGACCTTGCGTGTGGGTGGGGTCCACAGGCAAAACTATTTGCATACTTTTGGTGCCAAGATACTGGGAAAATCATCTATCTGAGGTGATTTTTGTAGAAATAAAGATCAATGTAATTATTCAATTCCAACATACAAATCATAACATAAAAAATGGATACAGTCTAGGATTTAAAGGGATATGTTCACTAACTATTCGACCAAATATTCGACCAAAAAAAATTAGTCTCAGAATCCAAAAATGTTTTTCTAATCTAATCCGTAACATTGTTTACAACTCTCCTACACAATCTAAGTTTTCGAACACAATATAATATATATGTACACCCATAATTATCAGCGTTTAAAAGTAAAAAAAACGACTCGTTGTTCAGTAAGACTATGGTTATATTGAAAACACATCAATATACAGAAAATGAAGGATAAATGCTGCAATTTTATCCTTTTATTAAATATGTATCCTTCATTTTCTGTATACGGCATAGTCTCACTTAATGATGAGTTGTAATTTTGACTTTTTTAAAGCTGATAACTATGGATTTGAAGTCTCAAATTTCGAGAGAGAGTTGTGAACATTATTACGGATTAGATAGGCAAAAGCAATCCAGGTTCTGAGACTAAAGATTTACCTTGTACCCTTATTACTGTGACCAAAATACCGTGTGCCCTTATTACTGTGACCAAATTACCTTGTGCCCTTATTATTGTGACCAAATAACCTTGTGCCCTTATTAATGTGACCAAATTACCTTGTGCCCTTATTACTGTGACCAAATTACCTTGTGTCCGTATTGCTGTGACCAAAATACCATGTGCCCGTATTACTGTGACCAAAATTCCGTGTGCCCGTCTTGCTTTGACCAAAATACCGTGTGGCCGTATTACTGTGACCAAAATACCTTGTGTCCGTATTACTGTGACCAAAATACCTTGTGTCCGTATTACTGTGACTAAAATACCGTGTGTCCATATTACTGTGACCATTTTTCCGGTGACCAAATTTACTGTGACCAAATTACCTACATCCAATAAGAGTACCTTTTGTTTAGCGAACGAATTCGCTAAATTACATTTTTACAAGAGTGCTGTTAGTTTAGCGAAGTCGTTTGCTAAATGTGGCCTCTCTGTAAATAAGACTACCTTTTGTTTAGCGAACGAATTCGCTAAATTACTTTCTTATAAGAACGCTGTTAGTTTAGCGAAGTCGTTTGCTAAATGTGGCCTCTCTGTCAATAAGAGTACCTTTTGTTTAGCGAACGAATTCGCTAAATTACATTCTTATAAGAGTGCTGTTAGTTTAGCGCTAAAATTGTAAAATCTACAGACAGGAGTTATGATATTTAGCGAAGGCGTTCGCTAAATGTGGTCTCTTAATTTAATAGGATGCCTTTGTTTAGCGAACGTCTTCGCAAAGATTGTCAAAGCTATACATAGTGATGATTTATTTTTGCGAAGTTGTTCGCTAAATGTGGTAACCTTTTATATAAGAGTGCCTTTGTCTAGCGAACGAATTGGCTAAATTATCTTCTTAAAGGAGTGTTGCCAGTTTATTAGCCAACGTCTTCGCTATAATAGTGTCAAAGCTACAGTATATACAGTAAATAAAATTCGCTACTGATTTTCACTCCTGTAACAGGAGTTAAAGTTAGCTAACTTAGCCTATGTGCTACCCCCGCATGTCAGAGTGCTCAAACTCAACAAATTTTTAATAGGGTTTAAGCAGGTTATCTGGGTTAATTTTTTCTCATTTAATTTAATTAATATTTAGTCAATCTGGTTTCGGACTTTTGTAAATTCCACACTAGTTTACCAAGGGCGTGGATTTGACCCTTATAGTTTACAACACACCAGTTTCGGATTTTTTTAAATGTAGCAGAGTAATGAATTGTGATCAATATAGTTCAAGAACATGTTCACCCTCAACCAAATCCTTTGTGTCATAGCCAGCTAGATGTGAGCTGAAATCAGGGATTACGTTTTATAACTCACCACGTCATTCAACCCGAGTCATTTTACAAGCAGAGGTTCTAGATACCAGTGCCTCTAGCTTGCTTTGGGCGAGGCCTCGATCCCCCAAGAGGTAAGTTTTTCTTGTATTTCAACTTTTGACATTGTATTTTTGTTTTTAAGTTTTCCGATTTTGCTTTAAATTTTTGTTTCTGCTCTTAGGCCTCTAGATTATCATATAGGCTACCTGTCCGTTCGACGGGATGATACGTTAGCTGTCTATTATTCATTTATTCATTCATTCATTCTATAGGTTGTTTAAGATCCCTGTACAATTGTGGAATCGAAACAGAATAGGTTGATAACACTGTATTGGCAAAATTTTCCCCTTTACATTCTGCATGTTACTTGATCATTGTAAATTATTTTATGTTCATTTGAAGACTTGAATTTGTCTATTTCCATTTTGATTTTAATTGTTTTATATTATTTTATATTTCAGATAGCTATCATAAATGGCAAAATGAATTCCAGCTGTTTTTGATAGAATGGTTTTAATGTTCTCCTACGTCACAACTCAGTTGAAAATAATGGAGTTTAACGTCCTACTCTTTTACACTTATTTATGCTAATGAGGACTGGAAGAGAGACTATGATTTTACTCTAGGTGAGTTAAATTTCCAACTGTCCTCATCATTCCAGTCTACAATACGCCCATGCCCCCACCCCCTCCACACCTTCAAAAATTGTGACTGGCATGGCCTTGCTTAGTTCTGGTGCTATTAGCTTATTGAAAATTATCTTGCCCCTTCTCAGCACTTCCATTTTATTACTCAATGTTTCTAAAAGAATGTGTTCTATTTTAAGATCATCTCCCAAGAATGGAAAGCGATTTTTATGAAAGGAATATTGAAAATTTTGAATACTGAATGAATGAAAACAATTGGTTTTAATCCCAAAATGAAAGATATCCAAGCTTATTTGAGAATCCTGTACATTAGATGTTCATCGAAATACAATTCAGTAATTGTTAAAAGGTATGTAAGCTTTGTGTCCTATGCAAAATTTGTGTATTTTTTCAACATAGATCTATACCCCTGGGCCAACTCATACATTCATCATCTATTTGGGTGCACTAGCTTCGTGTTAGTATGAAGGTCCACCAAGTTTTCCCTTTCATGTACATTTTTTTTTTAAATTTAATTTCAGAGGGTGTCTGAAATAAGTTCCCTGCGTTCTGCAGAGTAAAGAGTTTATTATTTCATGCTAAATACAAGTTTTTTTAAAAAGTAATAAGTTCCTTTTTACTTTGCAGGTTAACTGTTTTACATCAATCTTCAAATAGTTTAATGGTTCATAGCTTTCCCAAGTTATATTTCATAAAAGTAAAAATGGTTAGTTTACATTATGCATTATTACCATGAAACTTGCTATATTGCCGTCATCCTTGTCCGTCGGTCCGTCAACAATTTCTTATATGTACGCGCTAGAGACCATTAGAGGTCATTAAGGTCAGGTCAAAGTTAACGTGAACGTTTGTTATCGCGCCTCGTTCTCAGACCCTAATGTAGTGGTTAAAAAACCGGATTTAAAAAAAAACGAACGAACGAAATTAGGGTCTGATTTTAATTAGACTGAGATAAGTTCGATTTTAGACTTCAGTTATGAGTCAGTTTATGCCCTTGACTTATTGGAAAATGTCAAAATTAATTACTAGTATACGAATATTGCCGTCACACCTGTCCGTCGGGCCGTCGACAATGTTTTATGTTCGCGATATAGAGACTAGAGTTTTCATCCGATTTGAATGAAACTTGGTATGTGTATTCATCTTGATAATATCTCGGATGAGTTCGAAAATGGTGTGATTCCAGATGTCGCTTATTGCCCTCGACTTAGTGAAAAAATATGGTACGCAATAGATCCAATTTGGATGAAACTTGGTATGTGTCTTCATCTTGATATTCTTTCGGATGAGTTCGAAATTGGCGGGATCTCACTCGTCTGTTTGTGAGTTATTGCCCCTGACGTTGTGAAAAAAACGTCAAAATTGATTTTTGTATGCAATAGAGACTGAAGGTTTCATCTGATTTGAATGAAAGTTGGTATGTGTATTCATTTTTATACGCCCACACGTAAATGTGGGCGTATATTGTAGTCGTGTCTGTCGGTCTGTCTGTCCACAATTGTTGTGAACACGATAGAGAGCTGGTTTCTTGATGGATTTTGATAAAACTTGCTGTGGGGGTTTATAATCATCCAAGGAAGAAGCCTATTGAAAATCAGACAAATCAAAAAATATTTGATGGGTTATTGCCCTTGTTTTTGAAAATACTTTGTGAACACGATAGAGAGCTGGTTTCTTGATGGATTTTGATGAAACTTGGTGTGTTTTTGTATTGACTTTGAGATAAACCATATTGAAAATCAGAACCCTAGAAAGATATTTTATGAGTTATTGCCCTTGTTTTTAAGTTCATAAACAGAAAAAAAACTGTAACAAAACTCCTGTAAAATGAAAATGGCACTCTCAGAATCTTTCATTTACTGACAACTCTCATCAACCTCCCGGACGAATTGGCTGCCATTACAAAAGTGGGCGTATTACGATGGCCATCGCTATTTTGATATTATCTCAGGCAAGTTAGAAAGTGGTGCAATTTCAGTTGTGGTTTTTCGAGTTATTGCCCTTGACATACTGTCAAAATTAACCTGTTTATGCAATAGAGACTTAAATATTCATCTGATTTGAATGAAACTGGGTATGTGTATTTATCTTAATTTCAGACAAGTTCAGTAATGGTATACAATTTCAATTGTTTGTTTATTAGTTATTCCCTTGATTTTGGGAGAAAACTTCAAAATTGGCAATAGAGACCATTTCTTTCATTTTATTTGGACAAAACTTAATGGATATGGAAATGAGGTAAATTAGTAAAGCTCTCATGGCAGTCAACTTGTAATATTCAAATTTGCTGAAGTGGGCGTTTGTTACCTTGCCTGGCAAGCTTTATTGTATGTACATAGTAGATTCTAAACAAGTTTATCTTTTTTGTGTCTTTTTTTTTTTTTTTTTTTTTTTAACGCAGTCAAAGATTCCTGTTTGGTATGGAAAAGAAGTAAAACGATAATTTCACTGAAATTTCACTAACACAGGGTGAGTTGTCTGTTTCTTGTTAAGGTTCACAAGGATTCTGTCTGTCAGGTGATTCTTTAATAAACCTTTTGGTATTGATATGACCTGATTATCCAAAACCCTTTCTGAAACATGTTAGCATTCTATGAGAGTTTTGGGAGACCTGTGTTATTATTTCAACGCTTACTGGTGTTGATCCAGGTCACATGCAAAAGGCAGGACTATACATGTCAATCACAGATGAGTGACAGCCAGTCTATATAGCTAAACCTCCAAGTCTCAGAAACGGGGACTTTTTTAGTTCAGCAATTTAGTACTGGTTATCACAACTCACCATTGCAATTTGAGTCTTCAAATCCATGTGCATCCATAATTATTAGCATTTGAAAGTTATAATGCCCTACTACACATTAGCGATACTATGCAATATATAGAAAAGTCATCTATAGAAATAGAAGGAGAAATGTCTAATTTAAGATAAATTTGAAGGAAATATGCAATTTTCGTACATTTCTAGTGCCTCTGAAGGATACTTAAGTATATTCAAGACCCAAATCAACCAATAACAATGAAGACTGGTCCCCTTTAATACTTGAGCTATTTTTTTCAGGTCGTCAAAGTTTTTGTATTAGTTTAAAATGGTTCATATTTCCAAGAAGACCAAGGTTCAAAAAAAATTTAAAAGGTAGGTGGTTGCTGTTGGGAAGAGGCAGGAATTCTTGCTCTGGAAATTCTTGGTTCTAATTTTGAACCAGGGGTACCTCTTGTCAGTTCCAGTAAACGGATAAATTCCCAGGACGCTTATGAACTGAACTGAATAGCAAAAGAGACCCTGACCTCCTCAAAATAACGTGATTTCCAATTGGTTGGTTCAAGTCTTGATTGAAAGGAACATGTCACACACTTGCGCATACACACGTGTCTGGAGTTTTCACATCAGCAATGTGAAACATTGTAGCAAAACACCCAATTTTTTTTATTTTCAGCTGGCACATGGATGGGCCGGGCTGTGTCCATTGCACGCCCGGAGTGGAGTTCCTTTGGTGCGCGCGTGCTGCTTATAAGGGCTGACTGGCGGGATGTCGAACAGACCTATGGACAGAGACCGCGGGTCGCTGTACTACGCGAAGAACGGCATCTGTGAACGTTGCACCTCCGTTACCACTTCCTCACGTTGACGTCATCAGCTGTGAGTGGGTTGGATTACGGATGAGCTCATTCGCCGTTACCAGTGGACTTTAAACAGGTGTCATGATGAACCTCGTCCTTCCTCTTACAGCCAATGCCCAGTACAGATTCTTCAATATGATAGGAAATGGATACGCGAAATTTTTTTTGTCCCTGATGTTGAGGTGTATCGGGACAATACTTGTACATATATAGGAGGCATCATTTTACTTTTCAATATTTTACGACGCATCATTTTACTTTTAAATATTTTACGACGCATCATTTTACTTTCAAATATTTTACGACGCATCATTTTACTTTTGGATTTTACTATTGAATTTTTTTACTTTTTAGCCTATAAATAGGCATTATTTTACAAATACAAGGCTTTTTCTAGATAAAAAATTATGGTGATGATGATGAAGGTGATAATGAGGATTAAACAATGATGAATGCTAACAGCCCACCTTGCCACACTCGTATCTTTCTCGAGTTAGGTTCTTGTTAGGTGTCTTTAGAGTGTCATGTAGGTTGTGATATTAGTCATTAAGGTTTGCTGACCAGCAACAATTTTCAGTCATTTAACTTTGTATGGATTTTAACGAAACTTGGAAAGGTCATTAGGGGTAAAGTTAGGGACGTGAAAGATACGATTGGGGCAAGGTGTATGGTTAACATGTTTGTGGAAACTGGCGATATAGGCCCTAAATATATTTTGAACAAAGGCCAATTACATAATTAGTGCCAATATAATGGTGAATGCCAATGTATATAAATACTATTTCAAAGTTTTAAATGGCAATAGAAGAAGCCCAATGATACCAGTTTATTATCGGAATGTATAAAAAATGCCAATATCCTAAATATTAGAATTCCACATCAATATTAAAAAGGACGCCAATCAATGATGAATGCCTAAACATTATTAGAAATGCCTTAGTATGAGTAATTCCTACATTGCCTATTTATAGATTTATTTTTTATCTTGTCTTTTCATCGTGCCTTTTGATGCCTTTTTTATCGTGTTTTTTTTTTTAATCATGTTTTTATGATGCATTCTATAATGTTTCAAAAAGTGTCCCATGACTTGCAACACCTCATTATCATAATATAATATGTCTGCGTATCTAGTTTCTATCATCTTGAAGAATCTATACTAAGTATTGTCTGTAAGTGGGAGGGTGTAGTTCAACATGTCATCCGTCTGAAATCTTCTGGTTACGACGAGTGTTCTCTTCCGTGATCCAATTCATTCACTGCTGATGACGTTACCGTAGGGAAGTGATGGCGGAGAGGCAACGGTTGCAGATTCTGCTCTTCGTGTAGTACAAGGGCCTGAGGATTCTCTGTCGTAGGCTGTTCGCTGTCTTTCCATCAGTCCGCTAAAGGCCTCCCTCTGCGCACGGTCAACCTTGTCGATTCATGATGCTCCCACGTGTTGCTTTGGTGGGCGTTTTGCCATGTGTTTTGTTCCAATGTGTTTGGCATTGCTGCTGTGAAAGCTTCAAGCATTTGCTTGTGTGTATTTGTGTGGTATCTTTCTGTGCTCATCAAGGCCTGAACGGCAAAGCCGATTTGGAATTGCATTATTCTGAATTGTTCAAGGATGTTTTTGCTATTTAGTTTGGTACGGTACAGTATCTGTTTACTGGGATTGGGAAAAGGTTTCTCTAGTTTAAAATTGGAACCAAGAATTCCTGGAATGGGGACGGAGGTGAAGATGATACAAAGCTGATTCAACATTCTGGACTCATTACTAATTATTTATTTATTATTTCTGTTAGGTGGTATGGCAATGGTTATTCGAGTTCCTGATAGTTACATTCTAAATTCTAATATTTGAGCTTCATTAACTGTACCATTGTACAAAAAGTCTGTTAAATTTGAGAATTTTACTCTTTTCTCCATCTTTTTTTCTTGTTTTTTTTGCTTGTCTTTGCACATGTTTGTCCAAGTACTAATATTAACCAAAAACCGTCTAACGTTAACACAAAATTCTCAAATTTGATAGGCGTTTTTCAATTTCATCGTTGGTCGTTTTTCTTTGATTGGACGATATCATGGGTTGGACGTAGAATGTAACCATTCATTGGATTTTCTCCAGCAATTTCATCAGAAGTATGGCTACATTTGCATATGAGTTGCAGATCCTTTCCCTTCCCAAAAGCATGGTTTACATGGATGTTTATTGTATGCTATGTATAATAGAGAATATTTACCCTCCCCTTCCCAACTGATTCATTTATTAATCAAACCATTTTTTGTTTATTGTAGACGGGTATTTGTAGCTAAATACACATTTTCATTTTTTTTTAGGTTCCAGTAATCATCAACTTGCCATGAGGATAACCAACCCAATCATCTGGTCCGTAGTTTTACTTAATGTTTTATTTCATTTTTCCCAGATTGTCCATCATTTCTTCCAATTTTTGTCCTGGTTTTGTTTAATATTTTAGGTTGCCATGTTAAATAAATTGAAGCCAAGAGAAGTGGACCATTGATTCAATGTAAATAGTTTCTATAAGCCATCCTTTAATTAACCACGTAAATAGTTTGTTTTAGTCCCATTTTAAATAACCGTGTATATAATATTTTTAGCCCAATTTAAAATACCCATGTAAATAGTTTTCCGCCATCTTTTAATTAACCATGTATATAGTATGTTTTAGCCATCTTTTGATAAACCATGTATATAGCCCCATTTTAAATAAACGTGTAATTGTGCCCATCTTTAGATTTACCATGTCATCTTTTAATTAACCATGTAGACTAAATAGGTTTTTTTAGTCATCTTTTAATTAACCTTGTAAATAGGGTTTTTTAGCCCCGTTTTAATATTATTTTTTCTTACATTTTAATTAACAATTGTAAATAGATTTTTTAGTTAATTTTTAATTCAATTTTAGTTTTAGTAAATTTTTATACAATTTGACTTCAGTTTTAAGTGAATTTTAGTAAAGATTCATAACCAATAACCATTGAACTGAAAGCAAAAGAAACGTCAAATCTGAAAATACTTAGAAAACTTATAGACATTGACATTCCCTTCTCTTGTTTTTGAAATGTATATTATCCATCCACATGTTTCTTTTGCCTCTATGTATATTTATATGGTACTTGATCTGGTCACTCTCAAGGTCAATCTAATTAAAATTAGACTACATTTCGTTTTGATTAAAAAAATAACCGAAACGAAATGTAATCTAATTTTAATTAGATTGTCTCAAGGTACGCTATGCTTTCATACATAGATTAGAGCATAACCTGTTCAATGAACGAATATTGTCCTTATTTCCTCTATTTCTACTTCTAGTCAATCTGCGTCATCTCAAACAGATGTATCTTCGAGAAACTAAATGAGTAGAAATACAATCGAACGCCCACCCTCTCTCACTCTTCTTAGTATCTATCGAGTAAAGGTGTCATGTTAGGTTTCATATGTCTATTAGGGTTGCTGGTCAGCAAATATTTTCCATGTGGGTTTCTTGTACGGATTTTACTGAAACTTGGTAGGGACATGTTAGGGTTGCGTTAGGGAGACGAGTGTGAGGCGGTCGGTGTGAGGGTGTAACTCTACCCAATCAGCTTCACTAAGATACTCCTGTTTATGAAGATGTAGACTAACTTGAACTAGGGATGGAAGAGATATGGATATGTTGGGTCACTGGGCAGGTTAACGTACGTCTACTCTCTTTATTTATACAGGCTGAGTGGGATCCCGATCAAGTATCATATACATGTATGATTATTTTAAGTATTTTTGAGGTCCTCTAATCGACACACATAGTAGCCCTTGTTTTAATTTGGAATTTTCACTTTATATCTCGCTTTTAATTTTACGTCCAATGTTATTAAATTTCCACTCTGACCTTTTCATTTATAAGCCACAGTCCAATGAATTGATATTCTGATGGTTTTTGTTTTACATAAAAATATATTATTTGTTTATTTACATTTGTTATTCATTTAAATTCGTTATTCGTTTTCATTTGTGATACTTAACATATATTATTCTTTACCTTGGTTACTAATTGTCATAAATTGGCATCATCATAAATTGGCATTATTAATCACCATCAGCATCATAAATTGAAATTATAATATCACTCTGAAATGGCATAAAAATAAATTGGCCAACATAATTTAATTTATTTGGTATGTTTTAAAGAAATTCAAACTGTGTATCTAAGATTGATACCACACCATTGTTTGTTGTTTTTTTCCCCGGACGTACGGAAGTAAAAGGCGCACACGCTATTTTCCATTTGCAACCCTGATTCTAGGGACCACAGAAAAGACAAACCGGGAAAGGACACAACCACTCCGCACTTCTGAAATCTGGATTGCCCTTCAAAAACAATCTGAGGGGAGCACATTTTAATAAAACTCACACTACATTGTCCCTCCGAATTGATTTTTACCTTACCAATGCTTCAAAAACGTTAACAAGGCAACCCCAAAACTAGAATGGCCATAACTTCGCAAATTTTGACCCTAGGGGTATAATTTTTGAATAGAATACAAATTTAGCATTCCCTACGTCTATTTCAGGCGAAAACAAAAAAAGTTGATTTTTTAAAGTTTTGAGAAAATCGACTTTGAAGTTTATCCAGGTTTTGGAGAGGAAAACTGCACTAAACGGCGTTTGCAGGATGTATGCGACACAGGGGCTCGTTGTTATATTTTTTTTAAAATATTGTTATACGGTGGTAAGAGAAATGAGAAGGGAGGACACTAATTTGGGGGTCAAAATTAAAATAGAAATTCGGCGCCTTTCTTTGCCTTGAAAACGGTCAAGTCTTTGGTCTTGCCGATATATTTAGGTAAATAAAGCAGATTTTGAATGATAGACTGGTTTACGACGGAGTAATTACCGTTTTTGTGTTCGGAAAACTTCATTGTATGCCATTTTCCGCTTGCTTCGAGACAAATTACCAGGTGAATTTGGGTTATTTATAGACGTCCTTGTATGCCGCCCAGAAACATAAATGGGAATTATCAGCAAGCTACATCCTCCTCGTGCATCTTCCTAAGTGTCCAGAAAAATTACTTAGTACATGTACCTGCTGTTACCGACAAAATAAAAAAAAAAGAGATATTAGCTGAAGTGGAAGGAACGCTTGGTGTTTTTGTGTTGATATCCGGTAGTGGTCTACTTTCAGTTTAACTGGTTCAAAATGTTCATGGTCATCATATATTGAATTTTTGAGGAGACAATAAGTATTGGTCAGGCTTTCAAACGACTTATTGGAAAGTTTTTAACGAGATTTCTGGAAAAAGTTATAAGTTAACATAGTACGAAACTTCCTGACTCTTTCCCCAACCCAGCCTCTGATAGCTATTTGGACGGAATAAACTTGCTAATTCTTTCCCCAGCCTCTGATAGCTATCCAAATAGCTATCAGAGGCTGTTGAAAGAGTCGGCATGTTTCGGACTAGATTTTACATTGAAACGTATGGGAAAGGATTAGTGGTGTGAGTCCACAACTACATTTGGACTCACACCACTAATTCTTTTGCCATCCGCTTCAATGTTAAATCACCAAATTCAATCTTCTGTAACTTTTTCCAGAAATCTCGTTGAAAACTTTCCAATATGTCCAATGAAAGCCTGACCAATACTTGATTTCTCGACAAAAATTCAATACATGATGACCATGAAAATTTTGAACTAGTCAAAATGAAAGTAGACCTCTACCGGATATCAACAACAAGTTGACTTGGACTGCTCACAAATCGACTATTTTTAGAAATAGCCTTCCGCCTATAGATGTCTCATTATCTCACTAAATATGAAAGAAAATGCAATTTAAGACATCAAATTCCAAATCTAGACCAAAAATTAATCAAAAATGGGCATGCAAAAACCCAAAAAGGAAAGGAGAAAGAGGATTTCTAAAAATAGCATGATACAATCATTTGCATAAAATTAATTAGTGGAGTGGGTCCATTTAGTTATGATAATTTAGTTATGATTATTTTATTATCAGTTATTTCCCTTTAACAGATTTACTAAATTCCATGTTGACCTACATTGTGTTGAAAACATATTATTACTACCAGTTACTTCCCTTGAACTAGTAACTTTACTTTTGACATAATATTAGAGTATTAAGCTTTAACTTTAAAATGATGGATCCACTTCATGAAAATATATTAATGTCATTGTCAGATCTATGCCTTGGAGAGACGGATTGTTGACTTGATGAATAGTAGGCAAACGAACGCTAGAAGGCCCAATTTCGAACTTAATGGGGGTGGGGAGGTGGTGTTCTCTTTTCGCCGTTTAGAAAATATGCTTCCTTGTTTTGTCGTACATTATCTGTGTTTTCAAAGCGGTAACTTAGTGAGAATAATTGTAAGATTAGTGATATATCTTGACATTGCTGCTCTGCTACACCCCAGATGCATTTGATACCATTATACTCAAATATATCCTCAAAGTTACCTCTACCTTACTCAGTTTAAGTTGCCGGTTTTTTTTTTATAAATGATTTGCTTCAGATGAGTTTCAACTTTCACGTTAGGCCATTATTTATAGGAAATGTCCTGATCAGCGAAATTGATAAAACTCATTGCCAGCGTTTACAATCTAAACATCATTCGTCTGTGCCACCATCTGTATAGCCTACTGCTTAGAGTAATGACAGTTAACCATCTTTCAATTGTTCTAGGAACCCAAACTGATCATCAATTAGTACTTATTAATCCGTACCTTAGGGGCACATATCATCCAATCACTATAACGTTGATTTATGACATTTGAAAAGTGTCGGATAGACTCGTTTGTCTCTGGAGTTTTCCCGCAGTGCCACAGCGTGTTGCGTTTACTATTATTTTTATCAAGAAAAAGCCAAATGAAAAGTGGTATCAGGTGTCTAGAAGAGTAAGCATACCTTGCCTGGTACCACACCCGTCCTAGCTGTAAAACATACACGAAACAAACTAAGAAACAAGAACATGAAAGCTGCAACTGAAAAAAATGGTGACTTGACGACGAATTTTAAATAGTTCAAGGGACGTAACTGATAATTATAATAATGTAGAGTACGCCCGAATCAATGAGGAAGCATTTCATGATAAAAAGCTACATCAAGTGATCATAAAAAGAGTATGAAATACTTACTCATGTATGATTGATATTTGCTTGATAATTTGTGTTGTTTGCCTTCAAATACATATACTAAAATACTTTTAAGATATTGACTATAATCATACTCCCCATTGATCTTGGGATTTTTGCACCACTGGACCTCGTGAATGATATTTGAAAATAGATACATTCAGTATATCAGAATTTCCATCAACCTATAATTCCCACACGTCTATAGATGAAATGTTAGTTTAAGATACCGGCTCTCACAGACCACTACAGATGAGCTCGTTGCTTGGGAGTGTATCAGCATGATCCTTTAGCAACGGTTCGAATACGATCCCAATGATCTTGCCATGAGACACCTTTCTCGTCATTAATGATAAGTGAACCCTTCGCAAATGAAAATTATAATGACGAGAAAAGTGTCACATGCGAGCAACGGTTAGATCTGTGAGATCGGACTCCGTGAAAGTAACGCTAGAGCTCTGCTCACAGAGTCTTGCTCTTCAATGGGCGCTCGGGAGAATATAATTATCAGCCCGATAAACCATTCGTGATTTTGTAATTGGTTAATTTACTATCAAAATTTAGAAATTCTGAACATATTTTCGTACTGAATGTACAAATCCACCAATATGATCCATTAGTTTCTTGGAATATATATCAATATGTAATATGTAAATCATATAAAATATTAAATTTAAACTTATGCTAATGAACTTGTGATGTATATTTTATACAATTTCATGGATATATTATATACGTATATCAACATCTATTACAAAACGGATTTCCTCGTTGAATCTATTTTTTATGAGAATATTTCGACATGTGAGACATATTGCATGTCATTTTATTGCAATGAATCTTTTTGATGTTACCAAAATTAGACTTTGGCCATCAACAAAAGTTTTAACTCATTCATTTAGTCTATTGAGCCCTAGGCTTAATTGAATCGGCCTACACCATATTAACTTAGAATGACTGTCACTGAGTTTAATATGTATTCTTGTTCTAAACTAAAACGAATATGCATGATTTCATGATTTCCAATTTCTGTCACTTATGAAAATATCACAATAGATAACACTCTGTTTCCTTGTTTGTTTGGTGCAGTATTGTGAAATATTTTACTATCTTGTTATACTTTACCAGGTGTAACTTAACCCGACAGAAAAAACAGACATTTCTGTAAGATTTCGTCAACACTTCGTCCTTTTCTAGATTCACAACAGCTCAAGCAGAATATAGCCATATTATGCCTGCGGATGGTACCACTATTCCTTAACCATATCAATTCAGCCTTTGAAAAATACACAGAATACATTCAAATATATCTTTATTCACATAACAAGATTGACCATAAACATATATTATATACAACATTTATACCGTAACTATTTACTAAGAATTACAAACATGTACTAGTATTTCATAGTTCAAAATACAACATGCAATCTGACTCACTTTTTGTAATAAATGCTAAAAAATTCTAGAATCCTGTTATAGGTAAATCTGCAAGGCAGTAGATTTATTCAATAGTTTTGGTATTATAATTCTGATATCACAGATCTAGTCTTCACACTATGTAATCTTTTTTCATTCACGACTTAAGCTTATATAACATGAAATTTTATTAATCAGCGAACATAACTCTGACTTTTGAAGAAATCATCCCAGATAGAAAACTCACCGGTTTAGATGAAAATCGTAAACTAAATGCTTATTTAACAATTAATAAGAAAATTTCCCTCAAAATTCATATTGTAAAGAGAACATTAGGTAAGAATTATTTTGACTCTAGACAAATTTATAGGTTTTATAGGTGTGTTTTAATATCACAGACATAAATTGAATTACTTAAATTGGGGAAGAGAACTTAAATGTTAAACAAAAATAGATTTTTTCCCAGTCTGACATCTTATCAAGGAAGTTTGAAAGTTTTTTTTTTGTTTGATGCATATTTGTAGAACATTTGTAACATTACATTGTTTGTAATACCAATAACCTCTTTATGTCAAAATTTTGAACTAAGCGACATAAAATTTATGTGGGATGGGTACTTTAATATACATCAACTATAAAGTTTCTAAATGTATATATTTTAATATATAATAAATTTATCTAATATTTCAAAACTATAATGATAAAGTGACAAGCAATGGAATATGAGTATTATATATAGAATGATATGTTGTTTTTTTTAATTATCATTTTCTTTTTTTAGATTTGAATTATTTCATATGAATCAAATATTATTTACATACATCGAGGCTAGTAACGCCCATTAACATAATGGCTATGATTGACGTTTAGTCGAGGCTTTCACAACAGGGCTGTGCATGACTAAATTTGAAGATTTCTGCCAATCCAAGAGGCCAAAGGTAATTTCTGAAAAATAAACAAGCCTATTACATACAGAATCAGCGCCTGACATCAGACCACGAACTAAGTTGGCCGAACTACAACCGTTCTAAACATGAACCACGTAGGTCTATCGTTTCGACGTAAAAAAGAATAGCGGCCTCATTTTTTGAACTTAGCAGTTTGCATAGAAATTATGACTTTCTCCCAGTGCCACCATTTTGAATAATTGAGTATTTTGTGGTTGGGCTTATTCAAATTCATACATAACACATTTCAAGTTAGAATATAACTTTTATAAAATGGAAATGAACTTATTTTTGTCGAGCGAAGTGCTATTAATGTCGGTTAATTCGTATACATACACGTGTCTGTAGGTTCGGCTCGTCGAATTGTATGACAGATTGTGCTATTTGAATCCTTTCATTTTTAAACATCATTTCAACCAGTACATTGCCACAACAATTAATTTCTCTCGTTTACAATTCATTCGTCGCTAATTTTAATTGGCCATTTAGTTAATATCATTGCACAATATAAGGACGTTGTTTAGGATTCATCCTTTAACTATTAAATACCAACCAAAATAACTTACTATGTCTAAGACTGATTAAACTGAGATTCTGTTTGCACCATGTCTGTAAACCATGATGAAATTCATCTTTTGTATGCGCTCTTTCTACATGTTCAACATATGACTTGAACAGAGGCATCATTATTTTCTCGAACTAAACAGGGTTAAGAAAATGTATCAAACTGGTTCTAAAGGAACGTACCGTATAATTGTGTATATAATGCGCAGTTATTACTTAAATATAACTTGTCAATCCGAGATAAGTCATCTCATTAATCATCATCACATAAATAGAATAGGTAAGCACAGGCTCAATACATGCTACCCCAACCTTGAAAAAAGTCCTTACTTATATTATCGATTGATTGTTATTAAAGGGGAATGTTCAGCATTTTCGAGGGTCGATTTGGGCCTTGAATATATGTAAATGTCCTTCAAAATCACTAGAACTTCCAAAAAATCGCACAATCCCTTCAATTATACCCGTACCTAAACATTTAGCTTTCTTTTCCTGTATATGTGTTTTCTATATAAGGCATAGTCTTACTAAACGACGAGTCGTATTTTTGACTTTCAAACGCTTATAATTTTGGATACTTGGGATTTGAAGGCTTAAAATTCAAGGGAGAGTTTGGGACATTATTACAGATTAGATTAGCTAAAAAATTCCAGGTTATGAGATAAAAAGTATTTTGGTCGAATAGTTAGTGAACATATCCCTTTAATGCTAATATGTGGTATATATAACATAATGTGATATAAAAAGGATACGATATTAAACTTGGTATTGTGATTCTGTGGTCGAGAGTAATATTGATGATAAAGACCAGTGAGGGAACTGCCACTTTTCAAATGTTGATCATCTAGTGTTGGTGGTAGATTTTTAATAAATACGCTGAAAAAATAAATGATAAACACAGATGAAATGGTTGAAAATTGTTGAAGTTGGCTGCCCTGCTGATTATAAAGGGTGTATTTCAATGTTAGTTTTTGCTCCAGTAACTCTCATGATGTCAGACTGACATTAGCATAATAAAATATTGATCATGGTTCCGACAGTCGGATAGCTTGGGACTAAACCATCAAGGTATATCGAGTGCAATTGTGTTCGCGCGTTTTCACACTCACAGCACAAAAAAAAAAAAAAAAAAAAAAAAAAAAAAAAAATGAATGGCGGGAATGAAATACCGAACAGCAAGGCCAGTATACCTACTGTATACCTACTGATAATCTGGGTAGAATACATTTATATACAGCTGTTTTCTCAACAAACTTACTCTATATCAGCATCTAAAGCCTCTTTTTCCTGTTTAAGCTTGGAGGACTCATTGTCCATCCTGACCAGTTCGGCCTTTAGGAATCGACATCTTTCCACAGCTAGGTGTAATAATATATGTAGAAAGGTCAGAAACGGGAATTGAGTGTCCCAGAATCTAGGGCACTTACTACAGCAAAACTAATTTTCAAATTCATAGCTTGACAAATCTGTCATAATAATAAAAGTGAAATTTATTTCATCTATGCCAATAATGTAAATAAATGAATTTTAGTTTTTAATGTTGCTGTAAACGAGATATAAATTTATAAATAAAATCAACAATGTAACAAAATTCTAAAAATAAAATGAAAATATGGTGCTCAGCTCAATCAATTGTACATTATTTCAATATTGCACATCGTGTTGGAATTTGATATTTGCAAGACAAGATCTCCAAATAAGGACATAGCCTACATTATAATACGTTATACTGTTATTGTGACACTAAAGCCAGAAAGCTGTAGTTCCCGAATCATATTTAAGATCTAAATATGTCTTATGCACTTCAGGTTTATTTTTCGTTTGAACTATGTACTTTGATCTTTTCCAAATGTCTCATATTATAAACCGAAAGACAGTAATACACTGTGAAATGATGACGTTCGATCGAAGGCATGATGTGATTGAGATGAGCAAGTCTTACCTTGTTGCTTGAATTGAAAAAAAAAATGAATTAAAAAAGGGGTTAAAATATAAAAAAAAGACATAATATGGAATCAGCCATACCTTTTTCTACTATTTTATTTTCACTAGCTCTTTGTAAACCCAATAGGTCTTTTAATTGTTCTCTGGCATTCTGAAAGAAGAAGATCAATAAATGTTGTGGTGTTTGGTAGTTTGGATTTTATCTCACCCTTTTTTCTAGTGTTGTATAGCCCTGAAAATTATGTAGTGTTAATACGTTGTTAAAATACCTTTATTTTTGATTGTCGTTTTCGTTCTGCTCTAATGTGTGATTCACGTAGATGTCTAGGAATGTTAGTAGTAGGTTTATTGGTCTCAGATTTAGTTGTATGATGAACTGTCGCTGGTAATACTGTTGATGTTGATGGTATTGATGTCGGTGTTGTAGAGGAAGCTGGTAATGCTAGTAATGTTGGCAGTACTGGAGAAGATGAAACATTAGACGGAGGTGTTGAGCAGGATGACGAGTTGATAAAACTAGAAGATTGAGGTGTATTGTAATGTACAATAGGTTGTTGGTGATGGTAGGTAGGTTGATATGCTGTAGTAGTTGACGTCTCCATGACATCCATTATAAATCTATCCAAATCTACCTGAGTAGCATCCAGAGACTGAAAACATAGGGAAAGACTACAAAGTGCCTGAACAAACATAGCGACTGGTTGACCAACGGTATAAGATCTGAATGATCTTCCAGGAGCTTGCATGATATTCTCATCTCATGATTTGAAACTTGACACAGAGATGCTAATGTGTGACCTATACTAGATATCCACTTTAAATTTCAGTTAATTCTTATGCTCCCTTCCATGTAAAATCAAGTTTCAAAATATTTTCCCTGATATATCTAAATGGCTTAATGGAAAGGTGACATTCTCCCGTAAGGAGACCAGTGAGATCGTATAGAGTTGCTAAAGGTACGTGTAAGTCCACTGACTCAAATCCCGACATAATTTAAAAAAGTATATGTTATAAACAATTTCTCGATAAGGTGGGCCCTTAGAATCCCCCCCCCCCCCCACCTGTCTCAAATATAACCAAATAGTTTTAGAGTGTATCATACTGTACATAGACATTGAAACACTTACAGAATTAAACTGTAGAAATTGGGTATCGGCAGTGTCAGTTTGATTATTGTATACATCAGAGAGAATGTTTTGACTTTTCACCAAGTCCAGTGATGCTGACGTTGATTTTGGTGCCTCAATGATTGATTCTACATCAAAAGACTGTTGACTTGCTCCCAAAGTTCTAACCAATTCTTCGAAATCTAAAATTTCGTCTTCAAACGCATCATCAAGTAATGCCTTTTTATGAATCTGAAATTACAATTGTCAAATTTATAAATGACAAGATGCATTATCAGCAATAATATAATAGCATCAGCAGAAAATATACTAGCGTCAATAAAAGACTGGATAAACAAATCTAAAATATAACTGGTAGATAGCTGCTATTCACTGTGACTTCTCATTGGTGGATTTAATAATCCATGGTCCAGGGCCTCAGAACATGTGACTAATTTCTACCATTGAGCCCTGGAGAAGAAAATACTCAAATTTCATTGGTTGGCACGTAGCCAACAATACTACCCTTTATAAGCTGAAATTCGCCCTATGCAATTCTTCGGCAGTTAGACATCGCAACGTGAATATCTGTATATGAATTAAGATGACTAACTCATGACAGAAAATAAATATTATTGTGACAATAGCTTTTATATTTTATTCTAAATATTCCAGAAAGCATCATAATACTTTTATTCAACTCTAAGCTTATCTTTAATTCGATTATATGGAATTTTGGCATATATCGGTGATAAACTATCGCGATTGGTCATCCACATGGTATTACCATGTTGTAAAGTCATAATCAACACAATGTAAATGATATTTAATTGAATATTTTAACATAACTTACCTGAGGTTGAATAAAACTTTCGTTGTTTTCATGCGGGAAATCGTTGGTTGATATCATTTCCCTGAAATGATTATTTCTTTTAAAAATTGAAATAATCCAAGTGCTTGAATATGACTATAGTAAAGCGTCCATGTTCTGAATGGACTATTCCAAAATACGATTTTATACTCATATTAGAAATAGACTCGTCCTGTTGAGTTTGCTATTTTTACCCAGTTATCAAGCTTATCATAATTTGACCGTGCAGACGAACCCACCATTCGCTGTAGAAATCTCCTTAAGGTTCTAGAGCACGCAGTTTTCTAGTATGAATTTTCTATGTTCCGTTGTTATATATATACGTGAACTTTATCCATGCTTTATCTCGAGAATAGGTTTCCTTCATTTTTGGCATTCGCCTTATTATTTCAGTCCTGTATATTAATGTGTTCATAGTAAAATAGCTTCAAATCTCACACTCCATTCTATAGGAGAGAATCAAAATTCTATAGCTCTGATATACTTCAGATAATCTTTCAAATTGTAGTTTTGGTTGAAAAGAAAACCAGTCCCAACTAGAGGTGGCTAAAACTATTTGCATCAACGGTAAAGACACCATCTGACTAGCTACACTGAGGATCGTAAGAAATTGGCCGATTATAATTCCTTAAAACATTCTTGTAACCCACTAATATATCTTTAAAGATCATGGTCATGGTTGAACTGTGCAAAATTATTTGTGGACTGACTGGAAGTGGAAATGTGGTAGTGTCCCTTAGCGCGTAGCAAAAATTGGAGTAGAGAGGGGAAACTTAACCCCCTTGCCAATTCGCCCCTTTTTTTGCACTTTGCACCTTTCTCAATTCGCCCCTTAGTTCACTTTACCCCTTTACCAATTCGCCCCTTTCCCTTTCCTGGGGAGGAAAATCAGAAAACGTTGTATTGAAACCAAATATTTATCAAATTATGAAACCACATAATTATATATGACTTAGACCAGGTCGCTTAGTCGGGATTAAAACGGATTTATAGATAAGAGGCTAGCTTCTAGCTCGTCTCTATTAAAATAATCACGAGTTTACGAGGTTTACTCGACATCACAGCGACATTTATAAGATATTTCAAGATTTCAAGTCAGAAATATTAAAATTTCACTTTGACAAATTTCACTTTGACTTAGTACATGATGGCACAAGTTATTTCCCTTATATTGAAAATTTATAAAGATATGCCATTTTAACTATCTTGATTCAGAAATGTTAATTTTCATTCAATCAATGCTCTATCTATAATAATGTAGTGTTTTGATCTTCATGAAGAAAAAGGTCAAGATGGCTCAGATTGTCACATGCTTTTCGCGCCATATTTTAATTTCAGTTGAAATTCAGTGGTTGGGGTTTTATACAAACCCTAAATCCAGGGGCGGACTGGGCCGCATGGCCACATGGCTAAAGCCATGCGGGCCGGTGTGCACGGGGCCGGTTTGTGAAAAATGACAAAAAAAAAATATTTATATTTTGAAAAAAAAAAAAAAAAAAAATTGGACTTATTATTAGGTCTACTCAAAATTTCAAAAGAAAGTGGCCGAAATCCGCTGGAGGCGTTGTTTTTTTACTATAAAACATACATGGTCCACGTCAAAAACCGTAAAATTAGTACAATTTATACTTATTCTATGTTTTAAGCCAAAAAAATGGTCAAAAAATTTTTCGCCTAGCTTCGCTCGGCCAAACAAGGAATTTACGCCCCACCCTTTGGGAAAAACATGGATGCGCCCCTGTTAAGACCCCTATGCTCGGGGTCGTGCTTTACCCGACACACTTAAGTGGGCCGGTCAAGGGACAAAAAACCATGGCCGCTTCACGGCCCCAGTCCGCCCCTGCCTAAATCAATAAATGGGCAGACTGTTTTCGGTGTTTTGAACTGTGGAACTTTGGGCTTGACATGACTAAGACAGATCTCAAAAACATTTATTAAAACCATGTTTAATACGACTTGAATTTGCCAACTTGAGGCATTCTTTTGGAATCTATTTTCACAAATGATGTGATATATATTTATTTATAGCCTTCCTAGGCTAACTATAGCATGAAATCTAGATCAAAAACATAACACTGCGGTCAATCACGGATAGGCCTAAATGTTCTACTTTTCTTAATAGTAGGCTACACAATAAACAATAGTTATATACTACGTATCATCATAATTTAAGTATGTCAGTGGTTAACCCATTTCTTTCAAAAACTCACCATAAAAATCTAAGTAACAGGACTATTTGCGTCTAATGAGTTGAAATATATTCATCCCTTTCCGTTTAGGAACTTTTAACATTTAGTCATTGTAAAAAAAATCCCTTAAAATATACCCGTCTAGGCATTTGCCATTTTTGATTTATTTTCCGACAATTTAGTATCAATAATCGAAATATCAAAATCAAGGCAACATCAAGAGTAATAGTTGTGAAGTAAAATATAAAGAGAACCATCAGGTGTTTCGAAAAGAGTAAGAGTCTGGACTCAGCCACTAATATAAAGGTCAATATCCTGGGATACAATCAGATCAATTTATGCCAGACTAAAAAAAATCAGTCAAGATGCAAAAAAAAACCCAAATTTGTTATATTATATTATGTCCAGAAGTTCGTTATAACGACCATAAAATTTACCAAGTGAAGTTGGAAGTTTATGTATCAAGGATGTCATTGCATTGCAATAGAAAACTATTTTTGTCTTCAATATTGGTCCACAAGACGTCTTTGCGACATCTCCATCAGTTGCAGCGACATTTCGGAGACTTAACTTTGTCTGTGTCAAGGTCATCTCACTGTCGGAGACGTCGCCGCGAATGTCGCGACTGATAAATGCACTCTCATCAAGGCGATGTTTCCAAGACGTCGTGGAGACTTGACGTGAACAAAAAATGGAGGTATTTCCATGAAACAAACACGTACTCGTCAGGAGATCTCCAATGTGGGTCATACAACATCACGGAAACGTCGCTCCAGTGTCGTTGCAAAATGCAAAGTCTCCAACAGGTCTCTGAGACTTCCAGACACGTTGCAGACAAATCGCACAGACGTTTCTCTTGCAAAGACAAAATTAGTCTTCGTGGCTTCGCTGCCAACTAGTGGGGACTTTTCTGTCGACTGATCTGTGACTTAAATAGAAATTGTTTGATAGTTACCTCACAATTTACCTCCCTTGAAATATTAACATTTTCACATTTTCAGATGAAGACGCAAGATACTTATTTAAATCATCGGACTGTATTAAGTGTAGTATTGTAATATATTTGGCAGAATTATTTATATCATCTTTAGATCGATGAAGACGAAATTTCCATGGGTTCTCGCCCAATAGAGTGAAATTTTTACAGCATTTTACTATTTTGAATCATTCTTGGTAATTGTAATGATTATTTAATTAAATTATTTGTTTTTATTGATTTATGTATTGGTTACCGTGTCACCGTGTGCAATAATATTGTCTATAATTGAGTCGTTGACTTACTGCATGATTTTGATCTATGACTATTTGTCTCCCTTGAACTAAAAATGTCAGAAAATAAAGTAACCTCCCTTGAAAATTCTGTGATTGTCATTTATGCCAGTGTTTTGTAAACGTGTATGTATTGATATTTTTGTGAAGTAATGAACCTCGGTAGTCTAATATAAATTTATTTTTTGCTAATATAGTTATGAAATAAGTCTTTCTATTCAGCCAGGGTGTGTTTTTGGATATGAACCAGATTGCAGGAAATTCCTAAGATAAAATCATGAAATAATAAGGTATTTTATAAAAAAGGGATGGGATCCTGAAACCTTATTGCCTACTTTGCTCCGAGGACAATTGCCCAAAGATTTAGCAGAGCTCTCCCTTATTAAATATTTAGTCAAAATTTATGCTGAATCACATTCTGCATGAGACTTATTTACATCTGTCTTATTTTCTATAACGATAACCGGAATATGAAAGGTTGTCGTGAATAAATATTCGGTGAAAACAAGATTAAATAATGTTATGGTGTTTAAATATAAATAGATCATATACATAATATAAACATACAAATATAGAATAATAACTTAATACCAAAGTCCACTTTTAAGTCCGTGTTTTGGCAAAAATATTTATCTTCTTGAAAATCAAATCTAAAGACGACTTGGGCTAGGTCTGTAAACATATTTACACAATATTTTAAAGGTGACAATCCACTTAAAAAAAGTAAGTTTTAAAAAAAGCTGATAACTGCCAGTCTAATTAAAATCAGACCCTAATTTCGTTCGTTCGTTTTTTTTTAAATCCGGTTTTTTAACCACTACATTAGGGTCTGAGAACCAGGCGCGGCAACAGCCGTTCACGTTAACTTTGACCTAACCTTAATGACCTTTGTTTAAACCAATCAGATCTTTGCCCTCTCCCGCGCTGGGATTTTGTTCACGAACAATAGGTGCATTCTAGGATTCCTAAGTGCTGTAGACTAGTTTATCAGGTCATGTTTATCAAGGTAAGGTCAAAGTTAACGTGAACGGCTGTTGCCGCGCCTGGTTCTCAGACCCTAATGTAGTGGTTAAAAAACCGGATTTAAAAAAAACGAACGAACGAAATTAGGGTCTGATTTTAATTAGACTGTGATAACTGCATGCCGGGCCCGTAACTACGGGGAGAAAAAAAGTTTTGTCCCCAAAAATATTGCCAAAAAAAACCGTCGGAACCATTTAACTTAAATTTGCAGGGAAAAGTCAGAAAATCGCGTTTCCAGTAGCAGGGGCGGATTTAGGGGGTGGCGTGGCGGGCGTGCGCCCCCCCTAAAATTTGCAAAACATGGGTTGTCCGCACGTAATAAGTATCCGAAGAGACGACGAAAGCTAGCCTAAATTCGTCGCATTCAATCTGCTTTAACATTCAAACAAGTATTACTATATAAAACGGTAATTTAACAGAATTATTTAACGTGATTACTAATCAACTGACCTATTGTTTATTCAAATTTTATTCTGCGCCCCCCCTAACGTCAAATCCTGTATCCGCCCCTGAGTAGTCTAACTCAATTTTCTTTAGGCGACATCCCCCATACTCTATGCAAATAATCTTGAACCTTAAATTCGCTTGGAAATGTCAGGAAATTGCTGCCCTTCAATAACATATAAATTTCAGACACCAGTTAAATGCACCAAAAAAATATTACTCATATGGATAGACCTATTCCATGGTGGCACATGTAAATTTGGAAGAAAGTGACAAAGCGAATAAATGAATATTATGAAATTTAAGGATCGTAGATTTTCATACTACATGTACAAAACAAACATAATATTCAATTTGGCGGAATTTTTGTTGAAGTCAATAGCCTATTATGGAATCAAAATTATTTTTAAAATGAAACGAAACAAATAAATATTTCTTTTATTGCTGGTATAGAGATTGACATATTGAATACATTTAATACGGCCAATCTGAGAGAGTCCAGAGCCTATCCGAACAAGAGTTATCTTTCCTTACCCATTTACCGGGCAAGTTTATCATGGCCGAGTCATAATATAGTCTCTATCCCAAGTGTCACCTAGCGGGAATAATACCATGACCTCACTTTGGTTTATGTTTTCAACCTGAGCGGACGTGCTTTTTGCAGCTCTATCGAGAAAGTGGAACAGCGTGGGTGAACGTACTACAACAGGGTGAATATATTTTATTATGGTTATTAATTGATATGGTATCAATTAAGGTTTAAGCCAAGGTGGCTAGGTTATGGTTTAAGCCAAGGTGGCTAGGTTGTGGTGTAAGCCAAGGTGGCTAAGTTGGTTTAAGCCAAGGTGGCTAGGTTTTGATATTTGGCCAGGGAACGCTGTGAAAGCGTGATATAGTATAATATTATAGATTTATAGAACTGTGTTTTATTGCTTATGAATCAATTGATGATTTGCATTGACTGTGAAACCAGTCGGACGATAGATAGCATGTCTAATTTGAGTAGTGTGAGTTGTATTCAGAATGCACGTGCATGTTTATTAGTTTGATCAAGGGAAGTAACCTGTTTTTTTTATGGCCACTAGTGGGTGAGCGATATATTTCATTTGCATTCATTCTCAGATTAGAATATTAGTATTGCCTTTGTGTGTAGTTTATTTATTTATACTTCCGACTATTATTTTAATTTGAATTTGAGAATATTGGGTCTGTTTGTATTTTATTTTTCTTCAGTCCAGGAACACAGATTCCTAGTGGGATTCAACCACGTGGACTGTAGGAAAATTAGATTTTCTGTTGCCATTAACTTGGATGTTGTATGATTTCAGAAAGTAATTTTGGATATACCACAGGCTGAAAAGAGAATTGGTTTTCGGTCTGATAAAGTGTAAGTACGGAAACAGCCTTGTTGGTTGACTTGCAGCGGAAAATCGGTTTTCCTGCAGTTCACGGCGAAATTTAAGAAGAGCGCCGATTGTTCTGGGTTAAAGTCGATTTTTAAATGAGATGCCAATTTGTACATTTTATTTTTGAATAAATGGGAAATGTTTGTTTTTCTTTCTTTTCGTCTCATGTTAGCAACATTTCGACGTGAGTGTTGGGAGGGGGTCTTTATGATGTGCATTGGTGTTTGTGAATGTAATGTACTGTAAGGGGCATCTAGCATGACTTTATCCCAGAACTCAGAGGCAGGTAGGATACGCGATAGAGGACACTGGGGAGATGGTTATATCCCAAGTGTCACCTAGCGGGAATAATACCATGACCTCACTTTGGTTTATGGTTTTATGAGGAGGCGGACTGCCTTGGAGACTCGCAGATGAGGCATTTATGAATGTTTCTTTTTGTCCCCCCTCCCACCCTTTTTCTATTTTAATTTGCTTCTGTCGTGTGTCATACATGCCATCCAGCATGACTTTATCCCAGAACTCAGAGGCAGGTAGGATACGCGATAGAGGACACTGGGGAGATGGTTAGAACAATGACGAAGGTTGAGCCGAATGGGCTAATGCTTTGATCGCTTAGTTATTTGATCCTCTACAACATTTTTAAAAGTAGATTTGAATAAAACTTCTCCTCAGTACTTTCCTTGTGGACAAGCTAACCCTGAAAAATGTATCCAAGCAACATTTGCAAACTTCGAAATTATAGCTGTACAGAACTCAAAAGACGGTAAATGATGTATGCTCTACTAGTCATAAGATATCAACCTGAAATGGTATGAAATGGAGTTTTACGCGCTGCTTTTCTTCTGAATGAGCTAATGAGGCAATGGGGGAAATTTTGCCAGGACATCGACATTATTAGCCTACTCCCATTTTCAATTTCGAACTGTCGATGGACCTTTAAAGTGCACAGCCTGTTGCACACACAGCCTCGGTTTATTGTCCCATCCGAACGACTAGACGCTATTTCCATGTCAGCCTCTCCGACCTGCATCACTAACAGTTCACTAAGATGAAAAAGAATAATTTTCTTGTCACCAATTTTAATTAGTTGTGGGTTGAGTTCTTAATATTTAATTTATTTTAACAATCGTTAATTCATCAAATTGAAAAACGGCAATCGTTTTGGCTCCAACACCTTTGATAAATCAACGTTGTTGTGCTCTTGATCATGTATCACAGTTTTAACAACAACGTGGCACCTTAACTTTTTTAAGAGGTAAAGTCCTAATTTCATTATCTATCAAAGTTCAAAGCCAGTCTGGGTTATTATTGATAAAGACTATTTGACATTTGTATGATAAACATGATGCTTGAACACGGTGAAAGTCTCAAGATAAATAATAGTTATTAAATCAAATACTTGGAACAGTAAAGTGCATCGTCCATTCTCTTTTCAATTATCATTTTACACATTGAAATTACTTGCTTGTAGTTCATTAAGAGATTTGAATGTGAAGCACGGTCAACGACAATCAAACATCCTTTTTGTCCCTAAAGAGTGACATTAACAATATTTCGTACGATAAAGCCTACGATATAATTATCATATCATATTGTGAATATCATATTTTCAGTGTCTCTTTTCGTCACACTTAAATTTAAGTTCAACGATTTTTACGTAGACAAGACAATGAAAAATTGGGTCATGAAAAGCGCGGGAAAACAATCACCAAATATGGTGTTGAAATGACGTCATAAGTTTAACATGTAAAGTTAGATAAACAAGGTGTGTTGGGTCAAAATCCACAAGTGGTCTTATTATTGATGGACATTGGCCGTCTGGACACTGATTAACCCCTTACAAATCAATATTTACTCGTAGTCTATTTTAATTTAAGAGGATATTCATTAATTACTATGTATATCGCAACTAATAAAAAAAATAACATGCATACGCAGATCTTATATTATATACACCTACCTATACATCATCAATAAACTTCAGTATAATATACCTCTCAAGTATCAAAATGATAAAGCTGTTCGATGGAAATGTAGAGTGAAATATTGACTTTTATTTCAAAATTTAATTAATCAAAGTATTATTAGTATTAATAGTGTCATAAATTTTTCTACCTAATACTATTAAAAATATTTGATTATTTGGCCTAGTATTGGTAACTAGGATACTCTTTTACAGAAGCACTGGCCTAGTTATGATTAACTAGATCATCACCGAATGACTTCTCCGCCATCGTCTGGATTTTCAAGACTACCAGTATACGTTGTTGACCAATGCATTGGCCATTTACTAGTTAATCAGGACTACGTGTAAACAAATATGCCGAGTCCAAAGTCCATTTTCTGACCACTAGTGCATGACTGATATTCACGCCTGAAGCGCATGGCTTGTCGGAGATTGCATCAATCTTGGAAGCCAATATATAAATGAAGCACGTTTAGATTAGAAGACATTCACGATGTTCGCATGAGACTTAAATGATATAAAAAGGAAAACAATATTTATCATCTTAGATTTGTTGTGGAAGCGGTAAAGGATAGAGGTTGGTTTATTTACAATATTTGTGTTTACTAAATTGGAAACGGTATTTTTCCGTTGGTCAGTCTAAGAATTCATTTGTATATTTAGACCGTATGGGATCAAATACAATGACAATTGAATTTAATAAAATGATATGGCTTATTTATTGTTTTCTATATTTAATTATATTTTCTAATTTCATAATTAATATTTACAAAAAATCAGTTAATATTAGGTCTGTATCAAAAAATTTTGGTTATAAAGCTTATGATCATGTCTTGGTACTTTTGGCATTTGCAGTAACATACTTCTATTACATGCCAATTTAATTAATTAAAGTGAAGGCATTCCTTTGATCATGGTATTAAAAATTTTTAAATTAATAAAGAACGTGTGCCTTCCTCTTTATAGAATCAAAATTAATTTCCCTTTAAGATAACTTTGAAATCAACTGGCGAATAAATGAAGAAATTTGTGATGAAATTTGATTTTCTTGACCTCTAAACTAAAGGAGGTATTGAGTTTACAAGTCGAGTGGGCGTACAGGTGAAGTACTGTGCAGATCCTAATCGAACCTTGACAACCACTACTAATTTAAGACGATAATGATATAGACAAGGGGATAAAACGAATCTGACGTAGATTATATTCGTACATTGGACTTTGGACCTAAGATATTGATAAAATAATTATTGTCAGAGTAAAAAAAGGTCTGTTCAAAGTTCAATAATTATGTGTTTATCGCGACTTATCTGTTATCCTACTAATAAGGGGCTTGATAAGCAGTTTAATTACGTCATCAAAGCCTAACCTTGCCTACCCTGTAATTTAATATCGAAAGATACAATTTTTATACAATATATCTTGATAAGTTAATGACAGACTAGATGAAGTGACACTTTGCTCTAAAATAATAGCCTAAACAACGATATCAACGTAATTAAAGCTTTGCACCACGATTTTAAACGGGTGTTCATTTAGGTCTTGAATATAAATTGTCTGCACAAGTACAACAAATCTCACAAACCCTTCAAATATACTTCAATTCGAATTTTAACTCTTTATTATTTTATATGTTAAGGCCTATTATGTATTTTCTATGAACAGTATCATTAAAATATGAGTCGTATTTTTAAAATTCTAACGCGGATAATATTATGGATATACACGAATTAAAACCTAAGACCCAAATAAGCTTTAATGAGCACTATTAATTATAAACTTAGGTTAAGACAAATCTCATTAAAGATAAAAGGGTGGCGAGCGGATCCCTTTAAGACAACGCATTGACGTTTTTTTAATCAGAAGAAATTTTGAGAGACTAACTGTGTCGTTTCTATAAGCAAGTTTTATGTTGAATATCTCTTAATTGGGTCTTATATATTAGCGGATTGCTGAATGAGTAAAATTTAAACAATCCTTATTAGTATAGTCTAAGTATTAGTTAGTAAAAAGGATAATTATAGTAGGAGAATTTCTATTGTTTGGTTGGACTGAGACAATCCCATATAATCCTCCCAGACTATTATACAATCTATTTCTTTTTTCCTCATTACAAGGGGCTAGTTTTATAAATAAATGAAATGAAAGATGATATTAGGAATATGACATTTTCTGGATCAAATGATGTTCATTTGACCAGATAAATTGAGATAAACCGTCGATTAAATATACTAATACTCAGCCGGCTATTTATCAGCTGGCATGTCACTGAGCCGGTACTTTTATGTCAAGGTCATTGTAATCACACCGAGACCACGTGATATGTACTGGCCCTACATGTTGTTGAGCATGTCAATATGGACTATTATAAATAACGGTACAAGTGGCCTATAATTTAGACTGATTAAGAGCATGGGTGATATAAGGACAGCGTCGTTAAAATACTGAAATATATCAGACCAGTAGATGTAAATTGATATTTTTAATTTTAGTCACAATGTATTAATGTCATTCTACAAGAGAATTCCATTAATGTAACCGATTGTAGAGTCTTAAGAGTGGACTTTTATGAGGCTAAATTTCTCAAAGGTCACCTTTATTGAAACAAGCTGGACATTAACTGGACATGGCCTCAGGTCAACCGTTTAAGTAAATATGTTTACAATTTGTTTTTGTTTTATTTTTCAGTAGAAGTCAAAATGCAGAAAATTATGACAAAACAGTCGAGCATACCTAATAGGTTTGCCAACCCAAGTCCAGTTGCAAAAGATACGTTTGCCGTAAAAGGAATTGTTGCGTTAGTAATGTGTGTAGTATATGCAGCTATGTTGTTTTTCACAGCAGCTTTGGTGACGACAATCTACAGGATGGTTAAAAAATCAGGTTAGTCTAACTATGTCTTAAATCACAGCAGCGAGGGAAAAATACATATACAATCTAATGGGAAGTCGCTGGTATGGTCATCGTCGTTAAAACCATACCCTAATAGGTAGATAATGGACTGTGTTTTTTAATTTATCTAAATAGCTCCGAAAAACAACTCTTTTTTATGCTAGAGTGGTTGCTCATCCCCCGTACATTATTCACGATCTTCAAGCGTGTGTTCATATTTACAAAACCAAACCTAAAATTTGCTACGGGCAAGTGTATTTATTGGTTGGTTTGAACATCACGTGACATGGATGTACTACCTTGGTCACAATTTGCAAGTCGCTAAGATGAATCACCAGAGATATAATATGCTATGTTTCGGACGTGTTTATGATGAATTATTTGGTGGAAATATTGCGTTATTTAGATCATTATCAATGATATAAAACTAACGAATATGAAAGTCCAATAAAGCAACACCGAAAACAATATACGCCAATCGCCATCTATATCATACTTGATAGTTGGTTTTATTTATTGTTTCAGGTAGCACTGTTAGTATAAAGATGTGGGAGGTTGAGAAGGTTAAAATGTTAGAGGAAACGAGATCTTTAAGAAACCCCACCAGATATGGTCAAAAATGAAGTGCTTGTTTGTATGAAAGTTATAAACACTTGATGTTAGTCTGTGAATGTGCATTATATGAACGCTACAAATGGATTGAAGAGTTAAGAGCGATAGAGATCCTGTTTGGTGATTTTCTATCAGATGTAGAGTGACAATTGGATGTTAAATCTCAGGGACACCTAAAACAATCTGTGATATACTAAAGGATAACACATCCTGAATATAGACTGTGTTTCATTCATTATAAATATAATATACTAACACATTGTGATTGTGGGGTACTCTAAACAATATTGTAAATAGGGCCTACAAGAGATCCTTATCACTGCCCATACTACTAGTATACCAAAGACATTACATTTTCTTTCACAACCATATTACATTTCATGCATTGTTATGATTCATATTATACCATTTCTATAAGAGTCAAGATATTTTAGTTGGACAAATTTCAATTGATGCCGCAATAATGAGAAGTCAGAAGCAACATAACTGTCAACAGTTCATGCCTTATTTCTGTTATGAAATATATCGTCTGTTCATACCATAGATACCAAACTTCACACAACGACTAAATTGCTTCAATCAAAAAAGGAAAATGAATCGTTTATTTGATATTAAATTGACTTAAATATTAATCAAACTTTCAGTAAAATGAAATGTTATTGAGCAGACATGTTTTAATTGTTAATATATTTTGTTATGATTTTGTTGGAGCTTTTTTGATGTATATACTTTTTGATTATTAATTGATGTTAACATAAAGATATCATCAAACTATGTGGACTTTTAAAGAAAACGGGGAAGTTGCATTGTATGATGCTGATAACATTGATAATTGATATATTAGGAAGGAGGGTCTGGCCACAGGCTTTAATAAGTCTATGCGGGGCGGGGCAAATTGTACCAGGCCTATTTACCCGAGCATTCTTTCTATGCTAGAGAAGAGTGCTGAAAACCCAAGAAATTCAGCACTGAAAAGAACTGTCACGCACCAAGTGTCACTTAGCTGCATAAGGGGGCGCTTATACATATAAAAGGTTGAAAGGACGTATATAATGGTTTAGTAGATTCCCACTTGACTTAGATTATCATTAAAGTAAGAAAAGTAAATCTGATCAACAAAGTATTTGTTTTTAAGAAATTTAAAGAAAGATAATATAAGGTAGGTCGTAACCAGATCGAAACATATTAAGGATTATCGAACGAACCCCATCAGTTAGACTACTTTGTTCGAATGCTACTAACTTACACAATTTTGCACCCCCACCCTCTAATAATAATCTTGTCCTCACCTAAAAATGCATATTATTGTTTTTTAACAAGGGGTGGTGGCAGTCCCCGGCACATATGCTTATTGCGTTCGTTTCGCCACATTACATGGAACGTCATTATTTCAATAAAGTGCAACATCACATTTACATGAAGCCTATTTTGTACCAGATTTTATATTCCATAATATTGTCTTGTGTTTTGTTATATTTTGTACAATCAAAACCGGTAAAAAGGCTGTTAACGACTTGCAAATTCGGTTAGGCCTATGTCCAGCTTGAAGGAGATCGCCCTGGTTTCACCCTGTCAGTGATGCAGGTCGGAGCCAGGGGCTGACATGGAAGAAGCGCGTAGTCGTTCGGATAGGACAATAAACCGATGCCCCGTGTGCTACAGGTTGTGCACGTTAAGATCCCTCGGGAGTTGGAAATCTCAAATACGTGTAGGCTATTACCACTGTCCTGACAAAATTTCTCTCATTGCACACTGTATGGTGTTTGCAGGTCCTCATTACTTACACCCAAACAGGTGCAGAAAACAGGACGTAAAACTCAATTTCATTTCAAGAGGTTGCCACCCTAAGATTCCATGCGCTCGGAACTATCTATTCTTCTAATATCCAAGGCTAAGTCACTGCCCAGTAGGCTAACAACCTCGTGTCAGTTTCTTTAATCTGTTTGCGCCTTTTTTCTAAAATTAGTTCTTACAATTATTATATTAGGGTGTTACTGTTAAACTCTGTGCGTCTCAAATGCTAATTGCTAACATTCTTGAATAGCCTATATTTCGTTTATCGAATCCATATAAAACAATAGGTGTCATTTTATTTAGAGCACTTCCGTGTACGAAAAAAAATCACTCATTAGAAATACTATAATTTTTTTATATTGTTTATATTATATAATTCAATCATAATGTTACGTAGTCCAATTTAGATCAAGTTGTAGTTTGTTTTCTAAACCCACCTTATTTAGGAAGGGAGGCAACTCGCAAAAGCAAGATGGCTACTATCTGGAAAGGATTTTCTGTTATGAAAACATTTTCCAGTAATAATTGTTTATTCAGAAATAATTTAGCAGGTAATATTGTGTTTTAGACCCGGGTATTTATTAATAAATAAAGTTCAAGGAACCCCAACTAGGCCTACGTGTAAATCTTGAAAGTATTCCATATTCATATGAACATGTGTCGGTCGCTGGATCATATTCATGGCATAAATCAAATGAATGTAATCCTTCTCTGATTTTTGTATGCAAATCAAACATTTCAAAAGGGGCATTTTAAAAGTTTCGGCTTTATAAGAATTAACGTTATTGAAGAATCATTACATAGACATAGAAGAATTATTATCCGTCATCATTTCTTACACTTATCAAACTGACATAGCAAGCCACAATCGGCAATCCTCGGCAGTTTCCGTAAACCATAATCTGTCTCGGTAATGAATGGTGTTTTTCGTTGTGTTTTCATGCGCGAGACTCTTTACTTTGACGCTTTACAAATTGCTTGTAACGTCGCAACATAAATATAGTTCATAGCTATAGAATCTGTGGAGGAATTTTCTGACACCTGCTCGTGCATTTAATGCTACGTAGTGACTATCTGTTCACCATTTACGCATTTTATTATCATTTAAAATACATGTCTGTTTGTTTTCGTGTTATTTGTTTACAAATACTTGTAGCCTCGAATGACCCGTCTCTGATGTTTGAACTACCAGAATCACGAGATTACGTGATAACATTGATGTAGTCCGGTCAAATGGCCGCCGTTCATTACCGTGATATGTTGCAGAGCGCCAGCGTAACTTTCACGGAGACCGTTTGAGCAAGCCAATGCCTAACAAAGATTGAAGGAAAAGGTGTCTAATTGTTTGAATAGGAAAATAAACAGAGGCTACAGACTGCATGTCAAAGTTTCCTTGACAGAAATAAAAAATAAGACATAATATGTCCTTTCATTACGCACCATCCTCATTAGCCTGAACAAGAGCATGAAAATAGTATACTAAGTAAGAAGTAAAATTCCATTTTATTTATTGTTATTTCATTTACCATTGTAATACCGGTAATAATTTTTTTTCTGCAGTTTTGAATCAACAAATTGGTAAACGTTCTGTGCAGGGACTTTCAAGGTCATACAGTGTTCGATGTAGTCTTTTAAGTAATTTGAGAACATGTCAGTTTGAGAAGTTCAATAAATACAGTTCTTCATCAACGAATAAAAGTCTTCAAAATGAAAATGTTTCAGACAGGTAAATTTGAAGCTTACTTTTAATGGGACATTTATCTTTTCATAAAAATTGTTTTGGTGCCCACATGAATACCAGACAGCTCATCTTAAAGAAGACTTTACGTTTCAAGAGACACATTGAGTTCAATTTGATTTATTTCTTTATTATTGAGATTTTTTTACAGATCAGTACAAGAGGTAGATGAAAAAGGAGCTGAAATCGCGAAATTGGATGATGGTTTGTCAATTTTATATTTTTATATTGTTGTCTGAAGTATTTATCATGCATTATTATTCTCCATATCTCTTTTTCTGCTTGCAAACCAGCATCTAATCTTTCAGAAGGGACATTAAACCAGGACTCTGTGTGCTACAAACTCTGCATATTAAAGAACCCTTGACATTTGGAAATCGAAAATAAAAGTAGGCTAATGCCAATGTCTTGGTAAAATCTCCTTAAGTGCACACTTCATGGTGTTTGTTTCGATAATCCAGGAAAGATCATTGCCAAGAGGTTTGGCCAAGGACCAGCTGGGAGAAAGGATCCTCACGGAACCTAAGTTGTTATCCTTGTAAAATATAGATGTTTCTTTGTGCTTATTAGCCCTAACAGGCTGTGGGAAAAGTAAGATGTAAACTTTATTTTTTTGTAGTATCTATAATAAAGAATATTAATGAAGCACTATATAAGAATGATAGTAGACTATTTGCTGTTGTACAAATTAATGGTCGGCAATACAAGATAACAACAGAAGATATTATTTATGTTCCTTTACATTTCCATCCTACCAGTGGGGATAGAATTCGTTTAGAAAAGGTAAGATTTGATTAATAATAAAATCTAATTTATTTATAATCTTGAATAGTGTTATTTACATTGCACAACAAATAGATGCATATTGCATAAGATGAATAAACTTTTATAGCCTCAGTTTCACAAACTTACAATGAAATCTTTTGTGTTGGTCTGTGTAAGTTATTAAATTAATTTTATCATGTGATTTTTAGCAAGAGAAATTGTTTATTATGCTTTCTACATCATAATGTTGTAAAATAATTGATTGATACATGTATACTTGTGATGACATTTTCTTTCTAAATTTAAACAGTTTCAGACTAAAATCGTGGTCTTTCAATTATTTATTCTTTGATTATTTCTCAATAATTCTCTTGCATATTCAGATATGATAATGTGTCCTTTTACTTGAATAATTTCCTAAAAACATGTGGTTTTGAATATAATTGAATCTTGACCAATAAAAACACGAAAATATTATTTAAGGGCTATACGTGTTGACAACCCATAACATAGTTAAGACGGGGTTTGAAAAAGTGATTTATGTTAAGATTTCATTCATATTAAGACATATTCTATCATAAAGTGATTATAATTTCAGGTTTTAGTGGTAGGGGGAAAAGATTTTACAATGGTAGGCAGACCCATATTAAGGTAATTAAAAATGATTTGCTATCTTGATACATTATAATGGATATTATACACCATAGCTGAAGGTTTTTGAATGTTTGAATTAGTATGGTATGACTCTTCCTCAGGATTAACTTCATCTTATTACAAGTTATTGATGAAGCCAAAGAACAAGTTGTATATTTCTTTTGGTAAAGCTTATATATATATTATATGTAAATCTAATACTTTAATTTATGGTGTTTTTTTTTAAGCCGTGATCAAGTAAAAATAGAGGCTACAGTTGTTGAGAAGACTTTATCTCATCATAAAGTACATTATTGGTATAGAAAAAGGTACCGAGTAAGAAAATTCTCCTGTAAGTGAAACTTTAAATGTATTGAAAAGAGGTTTTCTAGCTTTTTATGTATATATCAATTGGGATCAAGAACTAATTTTAACAGTTTTTTTCAAGAGATAAAAGCTGAAAGCACTGACCATGAAATCTGAAATTTACTGTCTTTGAGGTTGTAAAGACCTTAAAATGGCTTATTATTCTGCAGAACAGACATAAAATGTTGAGCCTCTTATCATCTGCTTGATGGTTGCTATAATTTTTCTCAATAACATCCAGTTTCAATCAAGACTTGTTTGTTGTGGTGATACAATTTAATATAGAGCAATGAAAGAGGGAAAGGATTTATATTATTCTTTATAAAGATGTTGATATTTATCCACATTTGCAAAATAATATTTCAAATTCTATTTGTTTTCAGTAAAGCGACAGATACAAACAATGGTGGTTATAAACAGTATACAAATCAATGGTATAACAACATGAACGTGATTTGATCATAACAGTTTGACAATCTGTGTATGGAGTATGGTACATAAAATATGGAAAATAAACAAATAGGAAGTGAATGTAGTGTCTTATATTATTTGCTGGACTAGAAATATGACTATGCCAATATTAAGTGAAGGAGAAATGTTTTATGTGGATAAATTGGTAGTCTGTTGCAATGTGATGATAGTCAACAAAAACTTTTTTCTTATTTTTCAAATATTTCTCATGAGATGAATTGTTATGAATAAATCACTAATAGTTATTGTAATCAATTTGTTATGAATTAATCACTAATAGTTATTGTAATCAATTTGTAATTAAATCATAATTCTTTATCACAGGTCAGAAAAACTTTTTTTTCAACGCTATTAAAGAAATTTGGCAGTTGTTATAGGTAAATTGGAATTTCAAACACTGAGTGAGCTTTGAGCATTATGACTTGTGTAATGATACCACATCATCTGAGGTGGCTATATACACAAACCTCAACTCCGGAATCAGCACTGCACTGATTATGCCCAAAACACTACAAATATTGAATAGGATCCAAACAAACAGTCAAAAGTGTAGTTTCTATCATATTAAAGAAAACATGTTTCAAACTTTGTGTTGTTTCATACATTTTCATAATAAAAAAACTAAGATATTTATACACCCACATGAAATGTGGAGCCATATATTGGTATCTCCTTTGTCCATATGTTCACATGTAAACACTGTTTGGGGTACAATTCTGGAAAAATTTTGAAGAAACTTGTGAAAATTGGTCAATATTTCCCAAGAACTCTATTTTAGTGGTTTCCAATTGGGGAGGGAGGAATTTTCTTTCAACTCTTCTAAGGGTGAAAGAAAGAAGTAGTGGGAAGTGAAAATGACCTTATGGGAAAATAGGGTGAAATGAATAAATGAGGGGAAAATTGGAATAAAAGTTTGAGGTGAGGCAGATTCAATCTTGTAAAAAATGCCAAAGCAATGTTGAGAACCACAGCTTTATTTGATAAAAACTTTATGAAATTGTTTATTATTCATTATGATACGTTCATTATTTAGTTTGTATAAACATATTACAGGGCACACTTCCTGTTGTAGCCAGTTGGAGTTCGAGGGGTCTGGCCAACCCCCCAACCCCTCACCTAAACCACTCCTTGAAAACAAATAAGTGCTGTAAAAGTCGACGTTCTGTTTGAAATGTAACTGTTAAAGTAGAGTATGATTGCTTCGCTAGTCCTTAACCCTCACTTGGAAATCCTGGCTACGGGCCTGAAGTCACATTTCTGATTGATTTTGACAAAAACTTGGTGAAATTATTAACCATATTCAAAGATTGTTTTATATCTCAATGGATCTACAGGCATATTTAATCTTGCCTAGTAAGCTACTTTTTGAAAAAAATTGAATCACATAGCAAATTGAATGAAGAAGGCATTTATTACAAGATGTTTATAAGTCTTATTCACAGGAACTCTGAGATGTGGGCCTATATATGATTTTAACTAATCAATAATGCCAAGTTTAATATTGGTAGCTTAAAACTGTTTCCAATGCTTATAAGGAATTTAGAAAAATTGATATCAGATATGGAAAAGGCTGGTAGATATATCAAGTGACAGCATTAAAATCAAGCAAGCTAAAAGTAGTGTTAAAAAAGAAGTAACAATTTCATATTCTGATAATAAACATCTTATGTTGAAGAGATAAAAAGGATTAGGAAGAAAGAAGTTAGCTGTGGTCTGACTTTTAAGAATAAGATAGTTATCTGTTATTCAACTGAATGGCACTAGGTGGCACCAGGGAAATATAGGGTTAAATGAGGTCGAATGGATGAAAAGATGTTTTTAACGTGAAGATGAACCTATCAATTAAGCACTAAAGGTGAATAACTTATCATTATAATTGATAACATGCTTGAACACCTCCTTTTAAAGCTATAACTATAAGGTTATTGACCGAGAAAATATTATAACAGTATTATATTGCAATTCCTTACTTATTATGGCTTATTCAGCACTCTTTTCATTTTATTATAGTTAAGTATAGTTCTAGTTAAGTATGTTGTATGTTATAATACCATATAGGTCTATTGATGGTACTACGTTGTTTATATAATATATTATAAGAAGTAAAATAGTAGGTACCTATTCCTATTTATAGTAGATAGATATCAATATATCTTGCTAACTATAGGGCATAGGCTAAACTATGTCATGACATCACTTTAACTTTAGGCTTAGGGCAGTTAGGGTGCCATACTCCTAACTAAAGACAAAGAGATATCACCTTTTTAGAATGAACACAAAATTTAAGTTTTTTAAGAGTAGCCTAAATATTCATCAAAAGGGTCTGCAGTAAACAAATAGAATCAAATAAACCATAACTTTATAACCTACCTATGAAATAAAGATCTATGAATAGAATAGATTTCAAGGAAAAAAGTTGCCAGACACAGCTGTTTATTCATGGGGAATTTTTTTTTTATCAAAAATAATTGCCATTTCTATGAGATGAGATTTCTGAAAAGTAAAGTAAGCTTACATTTTCTCTGTGTGATATTAATGTAAGAAACCTGTAGACTGTTTCCGGTATATGGAAGTTGAATATATAATCAAATTGATATTATTAACCTGTAAGACTGTAAGCTTATTAAATAGTTAGGAACCACTGTATTTACTTATTAGCCTTATACTTTAAAAAGCTTAATCAATTTGAAAAAGTGGTGTAATTAGAACTAAGTTAATTATGGATAAAATAGATTTGTCTTTGAAGGACACCAGTGTGTAAATTCCAGATATAAGAAAAAGAATGTTGAAGGCTGATAATAGAAGTAAACAATAAGATTAATAGATAATAAAGGTTATTAATAATGAAAGGTTATTAAGGATTAGGTAAATGATAAACATGTAAAGGGTAAACAAACTTGATTAAAATTTACTGAAAAATAATTTGGATTAGGAGCTAATATAGGAGAAGTTAATGAAACTTAATGTACAAGATACTCTACTGTAAGTTTAAAATTCTTATAAATGAATGAGTCTTATTATTAAAATTGCTATTCCAATTTGAATTTTGTAGACATCCCGATAAAAAAGGTTTAAAATGAGATTTGGATGGACGATTATTTGATGATATTATTAGACAATGATTTAAGCAATGGGAAATGTGAACACTATTTGTCATGAAAATAGAATGTAAATTTTGAATTGGATTTATAAGTTATAAGCTTACATAAAACAAAAGATATACCTACTCTTGTTTATGATTTAAAGCTCTTTAGATAAAAAGCACTTGCACCATCCTTATCTAAACATTGTCTTGTTTATTATCTAAAGTTGTATAGTACACCATATGTTTGTTCAACCTAATAAACTTACATAATAATTCTACCATGTAGCCTATTATTATATATAGATGATGATAAATATTGATACATAACTTGATTAATAAAGTCATTATCATAGAATCAACCAAGCAAGTGGAACCATCTGTGAGATGCCTCATTTAATGTATTATTTAAAGTTTCTGTTGAATTAAATATGAATTGTACAGTGGTATACTATATATAAACCAATAAAACTGTATTTTCTCTATTTCTAGGTTCATCTTGTTATTGTTAGGTTATTTTGTTACTTTTTGTGTTAAGAATTTTAATTGTTTGTAAAAATGGCTACTGATACTCATTTTAGGTAAGTACAGAATACAATATATTGATATCTCTCTATATTTCCTATTATTTATTGTACCTGTAGTAGGCATATGATAATAATTCTCTCGTATCATGGATGAATATACATTTAATGAGTCAGATAAATGTTCATTTGCCATTTAAAAAAAATAGTTATATATTGGAATTGATATAGTATGATAAAATGTATGAAGGCTATGCAGGTTTTTTTTTAAGCCATATAAAAAACTGATTATAATCTCGTGGGAAAATCATGTTAGATTGCAATAAATAAATGCGATCTATTTTTAAAATCATGTTTAAATAATAGTATGATCAATGTTCCTAAATGATAATAGTTCCAGAGGGAAATAATTCTTTCTACGGATTATCCTTAGCCAATCCTCTTAATCTTTCCAGAATTATCCATACCCATTTACAGTTGGGTTGAATGGAATTATGAGTGGAGATGACTTATTCAAGGTCATAAGACTTTCACACCCATTCACGATTGGAATCTTCAACACCCATTTGTTGAATGTAACCAAGCAAAGGCTTAGAACTAATACTGTAACTGACTCTGTTATAGAACCATCTGATATTTTGATATAAATTTTTAACTTGATTTCAGTTTGTTACCAAAGATTTTTAATGGAGGTATTGCAGGTATAGTAGGTGTTACCTGTGTATTTCCTATAGATTTAGTTAAAACAAGACTACAGAATCAACGACCAGGCCCAGGAGGTCAATTACTCTACAAAAATTTGTAAGTACCTGGTAGATAAGTAGATGTAGCTCTGCATTTCAATGAATTGAGTACTATTTTAAAGGGATTGTAAACAAGGTTTTCTTAACTTAGTATGTGTATCTTGGACTCTGATAGCATCACTTTGCGCCATTCCAATTTCCATGTCTGTGGTTCTTGCAATTGCACTAAAACTAACACATTTTATGACATCACTGCTAGTGATCTGCATAGATATCAATAGTAGCTTCCGGTAGATCACTATTAGTGGTGTCATAAAAGCGTTAGTTTTAGTGGAATTGCAAGAATCAAAGACGTCGGAATGGAAATTGGAATGGCACAAATTGATGCTATCAGTGTCCCCGATACACATACAAAGTTAGGAAAACCTCTTTACCATCCCTTTAACATTGAATATTTTGTTATTGTAAATAGCTTACTATTATTATTCAATGATCAACAAATATCAAATTAATGAGCTGCTAAAACATTATTTACAAGATAACATCCCCTAATGTTAAAGACCAATTTGAAGAAACATTCCCCTTTGTTTGATGAGACAATTTTTATACGCCACATGAAATGTGGAGCGTATATTGTCGTCACCCATATCCGTCCGTCCGTCCGTCCGTCCGTCCGTCCGTCCGTCCGTCCGTCCGTCCACAATTGCTCGTAAACACTCTACAGGTCACAATTCTTGACAGATTTTGACGAAACTTGATGGTAATGTTTATTACCGCCCAAGGATGAACCCTATTGAAAATCAGCAAAATCGGAAAATATTTACTATGAATTATTGCCCTTGTTCTTAAAAACGCGTTCGATTTTTGGCTCGTAAACACTCTACAGGTCACAATTCTTGACGGATTTTGACGAAACTTAATGTTAATGTTTATTACTGCCCAAGGATGAACCCTATTGAAAATCAGCAAAATCGGAAAATATTTACTATGAATTATTGCCCTTGTTCTTGAAAACGTGTTCGATTTTTGGCTCGTAAACACTCTACAGGTCACAATTCTAGACAGATTTTGACGAAACTTAATGGTAATGTTTATTACCACCCACAGATGAACCCTACTGAAAATCAGCAAAGCGAAAAATTTTAACTATGAATTATTGCCCTTGTTCTTAAAAATGTGTTTGATTTTTGGCTCGTAAACACTGTACAGGTCACAATTCTTAATGGATTTTGACGAAACTTACTGATAATGTTTATTACCACCCAAGTATAAACCCTATTGTAAATCAGCGAAATCGAAAAATATTGACTATGAATTATTGCCATTGTTCTTGAAAACGCATTCGATTTTTGGCTTGTAAACACTACACAGGTCTCCATTCGTAACAGATTTTGAGGAAACTTACTGATAATGTTTATAAGCACTCTAGGATGAACCCTATTGAAAATCAGCAAATTTGAAAAATATTTACTATGAATTATTACATTTGTTCTTGAAAACATGTTCAATTTTTAGCTCATAAACAATATAGGAGGCACAATACTGGACAGATTTTGAAGAAACTTGATGTG